>OY728142.1:1788730916-1798730916 GCA_963277665.1 Viscum album
AAACATATATCACATGATATAAATTCATCATTAGATCAAATCCAACCTATTGAAAACAAAAATAAATGAATTTAAAAATAACATTAAATTATTCAAGAGTTATCCCTATTTGTATATAATGGCTTGGACCTCTTCGGCCCATTCCTTTGTCATAAAAAAGGGTCATGAAATGTTCTGGAGGGTAGAATGGACTTTTCCCACACTTTACAGAATTTTAAAACTACATGCCGTGTAGTGTGAGTACACGCCGTGTACCCCATCACCGGGTATACCCCGTGTTGAAGGCCATGTCATTGCCGTGTGAAATAAATGGTTACATGGCGTGTACCCTATACTGTAGGTTGTGTAGTCCCTCCCCGCGTATGCGTCACCTTCAAACCGTTTGTTGACCAATCAATGACTGCGTGCCATGTTGAAGGCCGTGTTGGAAGCCGTGTGGTGACCGTGTGAAATAACTGAGTACACGCCGTGCACTTTTGTTTTTCTCTCCTATAAAAAGATGGGTCCCCTCCTCCTTTTCAACTCACCCCTCTCCTCCCTATTCCTCTGAGCAGAGCTCTCCCAAGAGACTCGAAGGCTCTTTTCTTCCATAACTTCTTCGTCTGAACTCCGATTTACGATCTGTCAGCAGCCACGGGACCTTAACGATGAGGCGGAACATCTGAGCTTTGGTCCGATGTCTTTCCTTTGGCCTTTTCCTTACAACTTCCACATGAAGAGGTTTTTCCGGGAATTGACCGAAGCGACGGACGCCGAAAGAAGTCTTCTAAAGTTGATCCGGGGGAGCGTTGTTATCATAACCTATTGAGGTAGGGTTCTTACCTTCATCTCTCTAAATTTTTCATCATGTGTGTGGGTATCCTCTTGTTTTCAGGAGAAACAGTTGAACCATTAAACGAAGATAATAACTGGTTGATGAATGGGGATGGTGATGTTGTTATTTTAATCTTTATATCCTATGATATTATGTTGTGAATTGAATAGGCTTATGCCTACTGAAAATCACGGTTGTTGGGGGCCTTTGCTTGTGCAATTAAAACTTCCCTATCATTATAGACCATTTTTGTGAATGGAAGTTTTTTGAATGTGGAATTAGGTTAATCACAGAAAGTTGGATGATTTAAAATATGGAAACCTTGTGTGATCACCCTGTTTGAACAAAATGGAATAATGAACATGTGGGTGTTGGCTTGGATACATGGCATTGAAGGGGGTGTTTTGTGGTTTGTTGTGGATCGGGTGAGCAGTAGGGCTGCAGTTGGCTTGGTTGTGGATTGGTGTGAATTCTACATTAGTGATAGGCAACAGGGATGCGATAAATGGTATCAAGGGGTGATGATGTACGGTGTCGTTGTGGTTATGGTGGTTGGCAGCGGGGCTGCAGGGATGAGTTTGAATGTGAACGAACTACGGGTTGTGAATAAAAAATAAAATATGTAAGAGTTAATGAATGGTGGGGCTTGGTAATGGAATGAAAATAATACTCAATGTGGTTGGTTGGTTAATAAGAGGGACTTGGTTGTACTGCTTGTGTTTTTATAACTTGATTTTTGGATGGAAGGGATATGCTTTACGAAATATTGATATGGTTGGTTGTGGATAGTTGCCATGTAGTTAAGGAACTAATAAGCTGATTCTGTTGAAACATGAAAACCTAAATGGGGTTGGGGTAGTTTGTTTTATGCATGCATCGTAGTAGTAGTGCCGAGGCACGTAATCAGTTCTCTGATTAGAAGCCATAGGTTGGGCTGAGTGTTTTATATATATATATATACCTGTATCTTTGTGTTTAATCGTACCCCACCCATGTTGAGCACTTCGTGCCGAACACTCCCATTTCATGGGAGAGGGCGTTTTACCCATAGTTACTAGATCCTTCTCGCTCCTTATTCCATAGGCTGTGATGGCTTGAGGTGACCTTACACCCAAGAATCTTCAGGTAGGTTTCGATTGAGGCAGTTTTAGCCCAAGAATGTTGGGGCAGGTTTTACTATTTCCCAAAAATCTCGGGATGAGGCCCATGTGCGTGCGGGCGGGATACGTGGTTGTGAGGCCCAGGTGTGTGCGAGAGGGATACGTGGTTGTGAGGCCCTGGTGTGTTCATGCGGGATGCGTGGTTGTGAGGCCTAGGTGTGTGCGGGCGGGATGTGTGGTTGTGATTCCCAGGTGTGTGCGGTCGGGATCTGTGGTTGTGAGGCCCAGGTGTGTGCGGGTGGGAAGAGTGTTGTAGAGTCAGGACGTTCGCCATTTGGAAGTGTAGCTAACTAGTGGGAAATGGTGCGGGGTACCCAATACTCTTGTTCTTATATACTACTACCTATTTTGATTGTTTTTTTTTGTGAGTGTGACTGGTGAGGTTGGGTGGATACAATTCCTTGTTAGGTTTTGGTTTCTTATGTTGTTCTCACGAGACATTAGGATGTCTCCCCACTTGTGCATGAGAGATTTAGGTTTCCCTACTCAGTATACTTGTATGCTCACCCTATGTTTACTTTTAGGCTTCCAGGAGGACTACCAGGGCCGTGCGAGACCCTACCTATTGGGACAGTTGGAGTTGTTGCAGTTGTTGTACTCTTCTGTCTTTTGGTATTGTACTTTTGAGCTTTCATGTACTTTTACCTTGTTTCAGAACTATTTAAACATGTATGTGGGATTGGTTTGGGTTTATTTCTATACACTTTTTCTTTTCCTTATTGGTGGTTGACTTGTCTTATTTCCTGATCATAAATAATAAAAGGTTAATTCCTCCCATATTTGTGAAAACACATACCCTTGGTTCTAGTCACCACCCCGGGGCCAACTGGAGGCGGGACTCGGGAGTCATTATCTCCCTTTCACCATTACCTTCTCAGGAGGGGAATATTTGGTGGGATGGGGTCATGATGGAATGGTATTAGAGCTGATGGTTGAGAGATAGGATGTAGTCTGTAGTTAGGAATAGTGATGATTGAATGTGATGGTAGGGCAGCATTGTTGGTTAATCTTGGTGCGTGAAATAGGCCAGGGAAGACTGGCTAGGACACGGGATTTTAGGGACCCCCGTGATCCGATGCAAGGACTCTGATCCTATCGAACGACCAAGTGAGACTACATTTATTGCAGGGTAGAGACCCCATGAAAGGTACATGCATCATCATAATTGTTTTTTACTTGATTTGGGTGTTCTGAGAATGAAATTGAATAAAATGATAAAATGAAACCATGAGAAATTCCTTGCTACTTGGGCTTAGGCAATCCTTGTTTACCGTACATCTATGGAACCTGGACGTCGTCCCCCGGTGACTCAGATGGCCGAGTCCTAGCAGATTCAGGCAGTCGATCAGTTGAGGATTGACCGAGAGGAGGAAGATTTCCAGTGGCCGAAGAGACTCCAATCATTCCAGCGGCAAACCCTCAAGAAGTATGAAGATAGTACTTTAGATAAGGAGATGTAGGGGTGGCTTGAGTAGCTAGGGATCTCTTTTACCTTGATCCATGCTCCGATAGAGTACTGGGTTACCCTAGCAGTCAGTCAGCTCAGAGGTGCGGCGCGACTGTGGTGGACGCTCTACCTCGGAGAGAGGATAGAGGCAGAGGTTCTATGGGCTGACTTTGAGAATGAATTCTGAGAGGAATTCATTTCTTCCATGATCAAGGCGGAGAAGCAACATGATTCAATCTCCCTTGAGTAGGGGAGTATGTCAGTATGAGAGTTGGGGATCAAGTTCAAAGATATCCTATGATTTTCTCCATATCAAATTCTGTATGAGGAGTCTCGGGCGATACGTTTGGAGGAGGCTCTTTGTCCTTCACTCTAGTATGATGTCACCCCCTTCACCCATCCGACGTAGTCGTAAGTACATAATAAGGCATGGGTGTTAGAAAAGATGAACTCGCAGGGAGGTGCACCACGTGATGGGATCAATCGAGGTTCGTCGAAGGGGAGGGCAGTCAGTAGCAGGTCTCCTGCGATGGGACCTTCCAGGTTCAGGCCAATGGGGAGAAGGCCCCAGCAATTGCAGTTCAGATATTCTGGTCCTATTCCCTTTTTCACGAGCCTAGGACAGAAGTGTTTTTCTTCTGGAGGTTTTGGACACATTCAGAGTCGGTGCCCGACCCGACCTCAGTACGATGGAGGTAGGTAGGTTCATTTCCCACCATAGCAGCACCAGTTTCCGGCGAGGCCTTTCCAGTAGCAGCTGGACCATGCTCCCCCAAGGGCAGACTTTGCAGGAGAAGGCCGACCATAGGGTGCTCCTCAGGGACCTTGACCAGGGCATGGTCGGGGAGGTGGAAAACATAGAGAGGCAGAGGAGCTGGGCATGGACAGTTGCACGCAGTAGAGTTGGCAGCTCCAGCAGGACCAGAGGTGGTGCGAGGTACAATTTGTTTGTTCGGCACTCTCGTTTCGGCTTTGTTCGATTCAGGAGCCTCACACTCCTTTATTGCACTTGGTCTAGCCCATGCTTTGGGACTAGACGTAGAGAGACTTTCTGTACCACTGGTGCTGAGTACACCAGTTGGAGGACTGACCAGCATATCTTGTGTTTGTCGGGGATGTGGGCTGATGTTGGGACCACATCGTTCTAGTGGGGACCTTCTTCTGTTACAGATGCAACCATACGATGTCATCCTAGGCATCGACTGGATTTTTTTTTCAGTGCCATTTTCGACTGCTTCTGGAGAATATTCCTATTCTCCGACATAGACGGGCAGCATGTAGCTTTTTTGGTGAGAGGAGCTATCAGGTGGGAAGATGGTGTGTGGAGCCTCTCATTTCTTTGTTAGGCGTGTTATCAGTGGTTCCAGCTGATTCAAAGATGATGGATGCCCCGGAGGTTGTTGGGGAGTTCCTCGATGGATTTTCCAAGGAGTTTGTGACTATACCCCCCCCCCCCCCCCGACGCGACGTTGAGTTCGAGATAGACTTACAACCTGGTGCCCATCCGATTTCGATGGCCCCTTATCGGATGGCACCTTCGGAGGTGCGGGAGTTGCAGATCCAGATTGACGACCTGATGGAGAAGGGTTTTGTTCGACCCACGGTGCTTCCATGGGGTGCTCCAGTTTTATTCGTGAAGAAGGCAGATAGTGGTCTCAGGTTATGCATAGACTACTGAAGGTTGAATTAAGTAATGGTCAAGAGCTGTTACCCCCTTCCATGGATAGATGGTCTTTTCGACCAACTGATGGAAGAAGGTTCGTTTTCTAAGATTGATCTATGATCTGGATATCATCAGCTGTGGGTGAAGGACAGTGACATCTCGAAGATATCTCTCAGGTGAAGGTATGGGCACTTCAAGTTTGTAGTTATGCCGTTTGGAGTTACAAATGAACCGACTATGTTAATGGGACATATGAACTTTTTCATCCAAGATTTTCTGGACCGGTTCATCGTTGTGTTTATCGATGACATCCTGATCTACTCAAGATCAGTGGAGGAGCACGTTGAGCATCTCAGGGCAGTCTTGGAAGTCCTTCGACACCACCAGCTTTATGGGAAATTTTCAAAGTGTAAGTTCTGGACACAAGAAGTACACTTCCTTGGGAATGTAGTGTCTCAGCATGGAGTGTCAGTGGACCCGTCGAAGGAGGAGGCAGTTGTTTCTTGGGCAGGAACCAAGAGCATTGAAGAAGTTTGTAGTTTTTAGGGGTTAACAGGTTACTATCGGAGGTTCGTTTCGGACTTCTCTCGAGTTGCTGCTCCATTGAAAGAATTGAATAGAAAGAACCAGGTCTTCTTATTGAGAGAGAAATGCCATAAATATTTCGACTTCCTGAAAGAGAAGTTGGTCAGTGCTCCAGTACTCAGGTTTCCAGAGGAAGGGTTGTTGTATGAGGTGTTTTGTAATGCTTCTGAACTTAGTTTTGTGTGCGTACGGATGCAGAAGAAGGTTGTGATTTTTTATGGGTCTAGGAAATTGCGCCTTCACGAGCGTAACTACGCCACTCATGACCTAGATCATCTAGCAGTAGTGTTTGCACTGAAGTTTTGGCGACATTACCTCTTTGGGGAGCGCTTTGTGGTCTTATCTGATCACAAGAGCCTATGTTATATCTTCTCTCAGAATTGACCTGAACGTATGGTAGTGGAAATCGGTCGATTTCCTCTTAGACTATGACTTCGAGATCTCTTACACTGAAGGTAAGGGTAATGTTTTGGCTGATTCCCTATGTAGGAAGTCAAATAAGAAAGTGGTTTGGGAATCCACTGATGCTTGGAAAGCGATGGGAGAGTTTTCCGCCGTACACTTGGATGTAAGGGTAGAAGGTGTTAGAGGTTTTTGTTTTAGATGAAGGTATAGTCCTCCTTGTTGCAGTAGGTGGAAGAGTCTCAGTGGGGGGACTCCGAGGTGGAAGTAATACGGGATCGTGTCGAACAGGGAAACGCTCCAGAAGGATGGTCAGAGGACAGCCAACATCAGATATTTTCTATGGTAGGTTGTTTGTTCCATAGGCAATGCGTGAGGGATTTCTCCATGAGTTCCATAGCTCAGCCTTGGCGGTGCATCCAGGAGTTTCAAAAAAGTACCGAGGCCTTATAGAACATTTTTGGTGGCCCGGGGTAAAACGGGAAGTGGCAGAGTTTGTGGCTAAATGCCTAGTGTGTCAGCAAGTGAAGGTTGAACACCATGTTCCCATTGGTTTGTTGCATCCTTTAGATGTCCCCAAGTGGAAGTGGGATGACATCTCAATGGACTTTGTCATGGGACTACCTAGATCTCAGGGTCATTAGGATGCTATCTGGCTAGTGGTGGATCATCTGACAAAATGAGATCACTTATTAGCAATTAAGGAGTCGGGCCCGTTGAGTACCTTAGCACAGAGGTACATATAGGAGGTGGTGTGTTTGCATGGAGTTCCGAAGACTATCGTCTCAGACCGGGAATCTTGGTTTACCTCAAGAGTCTGGAGGGGTTTACAGCGTGCTTTTGGCACTCAGATACGCCTTAACACTGCTTTCCACCCCCAGATCGATGGGTAGACAGAGCAGACTATCCAGACATTGGAGGACATGCTGTGAGCATGAGTTCTGGATTTTGGAGGGTCATGTGTACGACACTTTCCTTTAGTAGAGTTTTCCTACAACAACAGCTTCCACTATACTATTAGCATGGCATTGTTTGAGTCTTTTTATGGAATACCATGTCGTTCACCCATTTTCTAGGCAGAGGTTGGTGAGACAGGTGCTCTTGGGCCAGAGGTAGTGCAGAGAAACACATAGAAAGTTCAGCATGTGCGTGAGAGGATGAAAATAGCTCGGGACCGAAAAATGTCTTATGCTGATCGTCAGAGGTGGCCTTTGGATCTCGAGGTGGGAGACCATTTGTTCTTGAATTTTTTCCCTCGACTGGGGCAGTAGAGGTTTGGGAAAGGGAGAAAGATCTCACCTAGGTTCAACGGACCTTTTGAGGTGTTGTGGAGAGTCGGTGAGGTGGAATATCAGCTAGCCCTGCCACCTCAGTTGGAGAAGGTTCATGACGTCTTCCACATCTCCTAGCTACGTCGATACTTACACACCGACTCTCGCATTATCCACTGGGGAGAGTTAGATATGGGAGACGGTGGGACCTTTGAGGAACGACCAGTCAGAATCGAGGATCGTAAAGAGAAGGTGATATGTGGATGAACCATTCCCTTGGTTCTTGTGTTGTGGAGGCATGGCAACCTCGAGGAGAGCACTTGGGAGAGAGAGGCTCAGATGTGCGCTCAGTACTCGAAGTTGTTTTGACTTGTGTTTTCGTTGTTCTTCTAAGCTTTTTTTTGATGTTATACATTGTTCCTTTGAGATATGGAATGCTTGGCTTGTTGGTTATGAGAGCTTTTGTTTCCTTGTTCTCTGGAAGTGTGTAACATGTCCGGATGTGTGGGAAAAAGGGAAAAACCTGATCCTTAATCGAGATGCATTAATTCGGATGTGATTGAACTTGTGAGGGTGAGTTAGTGTCGCCTAAAGCGGATAATATCTCGACATCATAGAAGGAATTTCCCCAAACCACATGTTCGGGCAGTGTGTTGGTTTTGTGGTGTTGGGGGTATTGCAAGTTGAAAAATCCTAATGTATGAAAGTGGGAAGACCCAATTCTTAATCGAGACACATTAATGAGGATGTGATTAAACCAGTGAAGGCGAGTCAGTGCCGACTAAAGCAGATAATATCTCGACATAGGTGATGGAATTCCTAACACATATGATTAGGGTTGTTGAATGGGTTCCTATTATAATGACGACCCTAAGAGGTATCTTGTTGGGTTCCTCTGGGATGGATTTTGAATTCTCGGGTTTGAGAATGTTTTAATAGGTATTTTATGTAATGAACCAGACCTCTCCGTCCCATTATTTTGTTCTATAGAGGGTCATGAAGTGTTATGGATGGTAGAATGGACTTTTCCCATACTTTTCAGAATTTTGAAACTACACACTATGTAGTGTGAGTACACGTCATGTACCCCATCACCGAGTATACCCCGTATTGAAGGCCATGTCCTTGCCATGTGAAATAAATGGGTACACTCCTAGTACCCCATAATACACATCGTGTAGTCCCTCCCCGCGTATGCGTTACCTTCAAACCGTGTGTTGACCAGTCAACGGCCACTTGCCGCGTTGATGGCCGTGTTGGATGCCGTGTGGTGATCCTGTGAAATAACCTATTACATGATGTGTACCATAAATTAAACACCCTGTACTTTTGTTTTTCTTGCCTATAAAAGGAGGGGTCCCCTCCTCCTTTTCAACTCACCCCACTCCTCACCATTTCTCTGAGCAGAGCTCTCCCAGAAACTCAAAGGCTCTTTTCTTCCATAAATTCTTCGTCCGAACTCTGATTTATGATCCATCTATGGAAACAGGATCATAACGACGAGGCAGAACTCCTGAGCTTGGATATGCTGTCTTTCCTTTGGACTTTCCTTTCCAACTTCCACCTGAGGAGGTTTTTCTGGGATTTTACAGAAGTGACAGACCCCGATAGATGTCTTCTAAAGTTGATCCAGGGGAGCTTTGTTATCAGAACCTGTTGAGGTAGGGATCTTACCTTCGTATCTCTAAATTGTGCATTACGCGGGTGGGTATCATCTTGTTTTCATGAGAAATGGTTGAACCATTAAACAAATATAATTACTGGTTAAAGAACGGGGATGGGGAAGTTGTTATGTTTATCTTTATATCATGTGATATTATGTTGTGAATTGAATAGTCTTATGCCTACTGAAAATCACGGTCTTTGGGGACATTTTCTTGCGTTATTAAATGTTTCCCTATCTTTCTAGACCGTTTTTGTGAATGGAACTTTGTTAAATGTGGAATTTGGATAATCATGTAAAGTTGGATGATTTAAAATCTGGAACCCTTGTGTTATCACCCCGGTTGAACAAAATGGAATAATGAACATGGGGGTGTTGGCTTGGATACGTGGCATGTAAAGGGGGTGTTTTGTGGTTTGTTGTGGATTGGGTGAGCAGCGGGGCTACAATTGGCTTGGTTTTAGATTGGTGTGAATGTTATGTTAGTGATAGGTAGCGGGGCTGCGATAAATGGTATCAAGGGGTGATGATGTACGGTGTGGTTGTGGTTATGGTGGATGGAAGTGGGGTTGTAGGGATGGGTTTTAATGTGAACGAACTATGGGATGTGAGTAATAAATATATTGTGGAAGAGTTAATGAATGGTGGGGATTGGAAATGGAACATAAATAATAGTCAATGGGGTTGGTTGATAAATAAGAGGGACTTGGTTGTGCTGCTTGTGTTTTCTTAACTTGATTTTTGGATGGCAGTGATATGGTTTACGAACGATTGATATGGTTGGTTGTGGATAGTTGCCCAGTAGTTAAGGAACTAATAAGCTGATTCTATTGAAACATGAAAACCAAAATGGGGTTGGGGTTGTTTGTTGTATGCATGCTTCGTAGTAGAAGTGTCGAGGCACGTGCTCAGTTATTTGATTAGAAACCATAGGTTGGGTTGAGTGTTTGGTATATATATATATATATATATATATATATATATATATCTGTATCGTTTTGTTTTATCGTACCCCACCCATGTTGAGCACTTAGTGCCAAACACTCCCATTTAATGGGAGAGGGTGTTTTTCCCATACATACTATCTCCTTCTTGCTCCTTCTTCCATAGCATGTGATGTCTTGAGATGACCTTACACCCAAGATTCTTCGGGTAGGATTCGATTGGGGCAGTTTTAGCCCAGGACTCTCATGTAGCTTTTACTGTTTCCCATGAATCATCAGGATGAGGCCTAGGTGTGTAATGGTGGGATACATGGTTGTGAGGCTGAGGTGTGTGCGGGCGGGATACATGGTTGTGAGGCCCAGGTGTGTGCGGGTTGGATGTGTGGTTGTGAGGCCGAGGTGTGTGCATGTGGGATATGTGGTTGTGAGGCCCAGGTGTGTGTGGGTGGGATACGTGGTTGTGAGGCCCAGGTGTGTGCGATCGGGATGCGTGGTTGTGAGGCCCAAGTGTGTGCAGGCGGGATATGTGGTTCTTGAGGCCCAAGTGTGTGTAGGTGGGATATGTGGTTCTTGAGGCCCAAGTGCGTGCGGGCGGGAAGAGTATGGTAGCATCAGGGTGTTCGCCGTTCGGAAGAGCAGATAACTAGTGCAAAATCGTGATGGGTACCCAATACTCTTGTTCTTATATACTAATACATGTTGTGATTGTGTTTTTTGGTGAGTGTGGCTGGTGAGGTTGGGTGGATAGAATTCCTTGTTAGGTTTTGGTTTATTCTATTGTTCTCATGAGACATTAGGATGTCTTTCCACTTGTGCACAATAGCTTTAAGTTTCCCTACTGATTATACTTGTATGCTCACCCTGCATTTACTTTCCTGTTTCCAGGAGGACTATCAGGGCCATGTGGGACCCTACTAGTCAGGACAATTGGAGTTTTTGCAGTTGTTGTACTCTTGTTTCTTTTGGTATTGTACTTTTGAGATTTATTTTACTTTTACCTTGTTTCAGAACTATTTGAACATGCATGTGGGATTGTTTTGGGTTTATTTATATACAGTTTTTCTTTTCCTTTTTGGTGGGTGACTTGCCCTATTTTCCAATCATAAATAAAAAAGGGTAAGGTCTCCCAAATTTTTGAAAACTCATACCCTTGGTGCTAGTCGCCACCCCAGAGCCTACTAGGGGCGGGACTCCAGGGTCATTATCTCCCTCTCACCATTTCCAGGTTAGGAGGGGATTCTTTGGTGGGAGGGGGTCGTGAAATTATATTACACCAACCTCATCAACAGAAATACAATTCCACGGATTTTTCTCCCAAATATCAGTGTTGAATTCAATAAATAATGAATTAAAAGGCCTAGAAGACCTCTATTAGGAGTCTAATATTTGAGAGAGAATATGGAATGAAGAGGTAGATTTAAAACCATGATGTAAAATACAAGACCATGACTAAAATTCATAGACTATATATTTGCCTCCCGTACTCTGTAGATGGATTCCCCCACCATGGCGAAGGATGCGATATTATATGAGGGACTACAATGAATTGATTAGGATAATGGTTTTGACCTTTTAGTGAAATATTCATCCATATTATATTACATCAGATCATATTTTATTTGGGAGGAATGATGGTGTATCCCGATACTCCATCCTATAGGGTTTATAATTTTTGCTAAATCGACCAAAACATCTCATAGAACATTACATTAAAACATTTGCGTCCAAGCCACATAAATTAACCTAACAATGAGCATATGTTTTAACACTTTATCCATAGGATAAATATTCAAAAAAATAGTAGACGCAGAAATCCACCTCAAAGACACTATTCCCTAAAAAACTAGACTCTGCAATAGTTTTGGAATGAATGTTGAGAAAATCATGGATTATTAAAACATGGGATTAAGAATACATGGAAGATTCTGATGAGATTACAAAATTATGAGAGCCAAGGTAATTAAATTTATAGGATATCATATATTGTTTGTAATGAATTTTTATAAAAAGGATTCCAAAAAATGTTTAAATCAAATTTATAAATATTATTTATTTATGTTACGAATGAGTTGCATGATTTGAGTGCATTATGAAAATAACTATAAATCAAAATTTTATCTATTTATAGAATTTATTTACTTGAAGAGTTCATATCTATGGTTAAGGTTATTAAGAATCCTAAATGAGTGTTTAGGTAATATTTCTATAGAAATAAAATTTCATCAAATTAAAAAAATTAATAAATAAAAGAGGAAATTAAAAAATAATTGATGGAATGTGCCACCATTGAAGTAAAAAATATTTCTGGTATATCTAATTCATTCCCTATAACTCACCCATTGAAATTATTTACTGGAGAAGAGGATATTATATTTATTCATAATTTTTATTCATTTAATCATGTTTCTCAAAACATACATATGTGATACCACAAATAAAAACAAAATGAATTGATTTAACTTAGAAGAATTTATTATTATAATTAAGAACAAGATAATGATTCTCAACCGAGGATACCCATAAATATAACTCTAGAATTATTTAATTCATTATAAGAGTTGAATTAGTATCTTAATTACTTAATCAAGAGTTTTAAAATATGTTTTGAATCAACATAATATTATAAACAAGTTTAAAATGAAATATGAACCTCTAAAATCATTAAAAAAATATCAAATTGGTGTACATCATCATCTTAATCATATCATGATCCCCCATTAAAATATTACCCAATCATATAGACACATTCAACAATACCAGATCACTTAATAATACATCCAATGGTATCCAAATACAATCAATAAAATATGTTTAGTTAATGTGTGCTTTCACAAAATAAAATTTATTATGATAAACATTATACAACATATCATATACTAATCTCTGTCCCCAAATATATGATTTACTCAACTAAACCCAATAATATAGAGACCAGAAAGGTAGACCTTAAAATTCATTTTTGTATATGAAATATGAAAATATGGGAAATGAAATATGATTATACCATAATCGCTTAATATCTAATATTAACTTATAAATAATTACATCCTAAATTTAGATCAAACACTATTTCATACCACAATTATGATAGTAATATATTATGATAAACTTTTCCTAACTTCTTATAGCAACTAGATTATCTTATTTGAAATTTTCTGTGAATGAAGGTTATCTATCAGAAATTATAGCTGAAGGATTGTTATATAATTTCATAATTTCATGTATGCATAATATCTCAAGTAATTATACCATTATGTTACCCTTTATTTGAATAAAATAATATTTTATAGAAATTAAATAAATGATTACACGTATATCATTCATCCCGTAAGTAGAAGTTAATAATTTAATTATGAAATACATAGATAACTTGACTCACTTCCATGTATGTAAAAAAGAAATGTTGAATCAATATGGTTATATTTTAGTAATCTTCTTTAACTTGATAATAAATGTAACTTCTATACAAAAGTTTAGTTATATCTTTTCTCACACCAAAAATCTAATAAAGTAATTCCATTTTTATGATCGTTTTTTAATCTCAGGGATGAAATTCACATTGATAATGATTGCAGTCCTTTATCATTTATTTTATCAAAAAAGGTACCATAAATAGGTTTTTAAAGTATACAATTCCACAATGGGAATGATATTAATCAAATATAGTCTCCCCATGTTCCATGATTTTTCTTATAAAAATAAATTTTGGTCTTTATGGTTGTTATTCATGAACCATTTCATAAATGGAAGGATTGAATTAAACAATAGATAAAATATATTTTCTATTTCCCTCATTATATAAATTTTAGGTTCTTTAAAAAAACAATTACATTTAATTCCTCGCATGATTATTTCGTTAAATGCATTAAAAATTTTCTAACATGTGTATTAGGGACTATATTCCCTATTCCAATAGAATATTTAAGGATGAAACATATTTTTCTTGATATTCCACTCATTTCCATTTTTTGAAGTTAAACTAATTTTCAGATGATATTGAAATAATTGTATTTTGTTACTATATATTGAAATATTTTATTCAATGAGGTAATTCCACTAAAATATAAAGGAATAATAAATTGTTAACAAATTAGGGTCATGGAATGTGTTATTTCTCTCATGATTCTATAAATTTTGAAAGTCATAAACTACAACATAATCATTAATCATGAATTCAAACCTCAATAAAATTCCCAAAAAGTCATAGTATATAATATATTTTTAGATAGGAATAATAAAAATTAATAATAGAGCTAATATAGATCTATGTTTTAACATATTAAAGGATACCTATCATTCATGACTATTTACCAACATCACTCTCATTCAAGCATGAATCATTAATATTGATTAATTAATTGATAAATAAGTCGGCAATAGATATAGTATCCTGATAAAAAATTGAATATAGTTCCTCAAACAAATTATTTAGTAATTTCCAAGACATAATTGCATTTGACTTCTTATGATAAACTTATATACCTTGGTCAAAAATCATTTTACCCTTAAACAATACATGTAGGATCACAAAGGGACACATTGTATGTTTTTTATATATTTAGTGGTCTCAAATAATTCCCAAAATAACCTTATTGTGGGACTCATGAACCTCTTTAGACTTTTAATACACCATATTATCATCCATGAACAACATGGAAATGGGTTTGGGGTATGAATAAATGATATTATTCATAAATTATATGAAAACATTATGAGAAATAATTTTACCAACCATATTATTCTTAAAAGATCACTGTATCTCCCCACGGTAATAAATGATGACATAATCCCTAAACACCATGAAAAATATGTTGAGTTATCAATAGAATATTTGATTCAAATTTCAATTAATCCAGTAGAGAAATTACAATAGAAAAAAAATCTTTAGAATAGATCATTAGAAATTCCCACGATAATAAAATATGATTAGTAAATCCATTATATTACAAATCATATGGATGAGTCTTTAATTACTAATGTACAAGTAGAGTAATTTGAAAAAATTTAAATGATATATGATATATCTAAGGATATGATTGATAAAATGTTTAACCTCTCTATTTGGATAAAATTAAATACATAATTTGGAAAATTTTTGAGAAAATACAGTACTATTAGAGGAATATCATTCCCAAAATTTAACACTTCTTATTTTATTATATGTAATGTTAATATACATGTAGTTTATTTTACTTTGGGAATAATATGTTATAAATAACATGATATAAGACCCTACTATCCTTATAATAAATCTTATTTATTATTAAAAGAGTTATATAATAAAATTTTGTTATATTAGTTTTTCCACTATTTTAATTCAATCATATAATATATCCCATGGTTGATATCAATGGTTTCCATATTTAGAATAATTAAATCACATTTTATATGAAATTTATAAATAAATATTTTTAATTTCTTTGAATTAAAATGAATCTAATTAATATTCCGAATTTAATTTTATATTTTTATTATAAATGGAATCAAAAAATATATAAGGGTATATAAATATGTAATATGAGTAGAGATAAATAATAGAGACACACCTATATAAAAAAAAATTATCCATATTTAATTTGATGAGCATAATACCTTGCACCATTAATGGTCCAAATTTAGTTTCGATAGGGTATTTATAAATTAAAAAACATCATTGTGTATGGTTTAGTATAATAACTCCTAATAAACAAATCCCTTATAATTTATTGTGTTTTACCATCATAACAATATCATCACTATATATTCTCATTAGAGTGTTATCCAAACAACTTATTGTCATCAGATAGAACCTAATATCTATTTTTAGGAGAGGAATATACAACACTTCTCTTGTTAGGTGTAACTATAAAAATTAATTGTATATATCCATTTTGGAAAAATGCTTTAATCCCATTGTATCATCAAAACATGATGGTATAAAGTGTCTCTACATCCCACACATGTGACATATGACATGACCTTTCAAAAGACATAAAATAAATCATTCATCAATTAAATTCTTTATTTTAGGGTCTAACATAAGAGTAAATATTATTTTAAAATTGAGGATTATCATAAATACTAACTAGAAACAATAATTAAAAGGTGTAACATTTCATATTTGAAGGAATTGTAGGCTTTTTAAAATCAAGAAATATTATTATATTCTCCATCGAATCCATTACATAATTTTGATTTATAGTACCTCAAAACGATGTTGGATTATGACATATTAATACTTAATTTTGATCCTTGTCTTTTTAATGAATAGTATTATCCTCCCATTAAATTTCTGACATAACATGGATGAACACTTCTATATTTTTATGATAAAACAGATATGTGGCCAATAAAAATATTTACACATCACCCTTTAGAGGACTCACTATTAATCATTTAATAGACATTAATCAATATAAAATCTAATGAAGAAATAAAATATAAAAAAACATATTTAATTTCAATTTAAATTATATGAAAAAAAATATTTTAATAAAACACACCCTATAAAAAATATAGAATCTATACGAAATTCATTGGATAAAAAAGATTAAAAAATTTTCTCATACAACATGGCTTCCCAAACCATGTACCAAATGTGTAGTAACTATGAAAAACTAAAAAGGTATCTTATAATATGATTCATGGAATATTTACAAAATGAATATATCTAGTAATAATATACCGCATTGATTTTTCTAGATGGTCTATAATGGGTTAAATTTTTTTTTCATAGTGTGGGACCCATTCAGGCAGACATTTTACTCCTGAAATTTGTTTTGATTTCCTATATTGAAACTAACATTTATAAAATTTCAATAATAAATGAATCTAAAATTAAAAATGAATGACCTTAAAATCTAATGAAAAATGAATTATTTTTCATTAAAATTGGTGTCTAGATGCTTACTCATAACATAGATCAATAGTTCTACTTATCATATCTTTAGTCCACCAGATGTTCTCCAATATCATAAAACAAAATTGGGATATTTTACTGAGACAAAACAACATAAGTAAATATTCTTTTTAAATAATTTTAATAAGATAAAAATTAATACTCATCAGTAATATCATTAAACAAAAGATGAAATGGTTTCATACCCTTCGGGTCTAGCTACATGATAAACTTATAATAAATTATTAATTAAAAACCATTCTCAATAAACTCTACATAAGACATCCATCTACATGTAGTCCTATATATAATTTCCTAGAGGAATGAAAAAAATATTGGGTGAGCTAAAATTCTTAATAAGAGAAAATTGTTAATCAGAAACAATGAATTATATTATAATGTTTTCTGTATTCATGATATAGAGGAGAAATATCTTATAAATTTTATAATTTAATCTAAAATAGAATCATAAGTAATAATATAATATTATAGGTCACAGTTTGAGATAAAAATATTTTCATGGAAATATGAATTATATATGATGGACTATCAATTAGGGATATATTCATAAATTTGGCACAAACATACATATATAAAAACATTAAGAAAAAACCTAATCATTCCCATGCTTTGTAAACTAACCTAATCATGTTAATTATTAAAAAATACAAGTAATAAAATTCATACCATGCCTTTAATTATCTCACTAGATATAAAATAATAACTAATTATATAGAGTGATATATTGGACCCCTATAATCATAATATATAAATATATATCCCATAGGGGAAAACAAAATCATCATTAATTATTTAATATATTTAAATAAAATGGGTTTCTTGACAATTCCTATAACGAACATTGAAAAATAGTACCGATAATACAATCAAATGAAACAAAAAATCCAAAATCCTGGATATAGTATTTCATAAGAGAATATATAGTGTGTTCAATAAAATTACTTCATAGTTGATATATCATTTTGATATATAGTGGAAAATTGAAATTAAACAATGAAAATTATTTCTTAAAGGAATTTCAAACATCAGTGTAAAAATAACATTATAAAGAATTTCGTTGAACCTTTTGTATGTACCTAGAAATATTTCAATGAAATAATTAATGAGGAATGAATGTAAATAATAACAAAATCAAAATAGATGAATATAAATATAATAAATATATATTGGAAGATAGAAATTCACATAGGAAAAATAAATTTCTTAATTCGTTTAACATTATTTATAGATACCCACATATTTATAATGAAGTAATAAAAAATATTTGCAAATAAAGAAATGGAAAAAATAAATAATATAACATTTAAAACATATTTTATAATAAAATTTAGATAACAATATATTTATAGGGAATCATAATATGGATATGGGAGGAAATGTTGTCCAAAAAATGCGGTAGTTGTTTTTAACAATGTACCATTTTTAAGAGAACGAAAATAATTAATGATGAATATTTTTATGAGAAAATGTAAATTTTCTATTTAAAATATAAAAATAGTATATAATATTTAAATTTTATTATAATATAATATTGAAATATATTAGTGTATATAAGTAATATATTATTCAATGAATGAAAAAATGAGTTTACAAAAACACTTACCTCAGGTACAAATCATTATGTCCGTGCAAATAACATCATGAATAATAAAAGCCTATAGTTTTAAATAATTTAGTATATATATATATAATAAAATGAACTATATTCTTATATATTTTTTATAACTATATTACTTATAATTCAGGTTTATTATTACTCTCTTGATGGTTTTCATTTCAAAATTTGAAGGCCATTTTGATTTGTTGATTATTATGAATGTTCTTGTAAAATGAGACCAAAACACTAGAAATGAAATGAAATTATTTTCATGTAATTAAAATATTTATATGGTTTCATATATCAATATTATTTAAAACTTCGTCATGTTTTATCAATTATAAATATTATTGTTTAATGACATATTCATTTAAGTTGTTTTTCTGACTTTGATGAACCAAATTAGTTTCATTTAGATTAATGATTTATAATAAATTAAATAATATTGAATAATTTATAATATATCTATTATAATTATATTTAACTAATAAAATTGAATCAATAACAAGATAATAAGGTGGGGATGAAAAGAATGAAACACCTCATCCACAAAGGCAGCAGTACATCTTTACAAATGAGTGAAATTTTTATTTTTATAAAAGTGAGGGTGAGGTAGATAATAAATATTCCTATAACATAATAAAATTTAATAATATATATCATATTTATATAAAAATTTCATGTTTATGGATTAAATTTTTAGGAGGTTTAATAATAAAATACTAATATAGATCTGTTGAGGTGATTACCTATCCCATTATAAATTTTAGTTTGTATTGTGCTTATGGACATTATAAAAGAGGTTTTTAGTCACAAAATGCTTTTGGGGTTGTGATAATTAATGTCTATAAATATATTTTGGTATATTTTTGGGAGAAAATTTAACTCACATGTTCTTTTGAAAGGGATATATTGTGCCCATTTCTATTGGAAATAATCAAGGGTGATTTTACCAATATTTACTCTTTATGGGTCAAGAATGTTATTTTAGAAGGGAATTGTTTCATAAGTGGATAATGGTTTATTTTATCGACCATTTTAGATTAATATTTTTAATTAATGTAATATCATAATTTATAAAATCGATCAATTAATTATTTTTAATTTTAGACAACATTTAATGTGATTTTGAACGCTATTAACATTATTTTACCTTATTGTCATGAATATAGAAATTATGATCATAAATATGTATATAAAACATCATTTATCCTTCATGGGCATGAAAAAAAAAATTTTATTACCATTATTAATCTAAACCATATCACCTTTACTATTTTTAATACTATTTAATGGACTTTTCATCCACTTTCACATGTTATAATGACACTATGTAATAATTTTAATAAAATATAATATTTTTTTTAAAAAAATATATATTATTATAATGAATATAAATTATTATAAATATAAATTATCATTTATAGGTAATCATATTTTGTTTTTAATTTTATCTTTATCATGATTACAAAATATGTGAGAGAGAGTGACAATTTGAAAATACTATAAAATTAATATATTGTAAAGTAATATTCAATGTAATGTTGCAAAAAATTGTTATATTGTATAATATAATATTATTTTGGTAGAAATTGGGTCGGCCAATATTATTGGAGTCATTTATAAGGGAGATATTGGGACCAATAGATATTTTTTTAATAATTTTAATCCATTAACACATACCGAGGTAATGAACTTTTAGTATGGTAACATAATTGTTTTCCTAAAAATTAATATTTACTTATTATATAATATTTATTGTGATAATAAAATATATAATATAAATTTTAATTTATTCAAATTCTAAATTTTATAAAATTCTCATTCAATGTAAATATGTATTTTATAGTGAAAGTAATATTTTTATTATTCACTAAAAATAAACTTTTACCAAAAAGTGAGAAAAATCACATTAAGATAATATTTTTAATGTAAATATAAAAATAAAGACAATTTTTCAAATTATATTTTAAAATATTATAATAATTTAATTTATAATAAGAATTCATAATGTGGAAACAAAATTTCCAAAATAATATTTTTAATTATAAAATGAACCATTTCATTATTATCTCATTAATAATTTCATGTTTTTATCATTATCAATCCAATATGGAACACCCTTAAAGAAATTTCATAAAATATATAGGTAATATAAATTTTTGGGTGGTCATATGATTTTGTTAAGCTCTCCTATATCTCATTGTGATTTATGGGAGCATTAACATGCCTTATAGATGATGTCACAAAATCCATAATTTTATAAGTTCAGCTCGGGATTGGTCTCGAGAAGACCAAAGAGATAAAACCTATTTTCTAAGATCACACAAATGAGATTAAAATGTATGCATCATTCCACATGATTCCATTTGTTCTCTATTATATACAAATTTAGTAATTCTGTTTTCTCTATTTATACATACCAATTGAATGACTATGTTATCAAAATCATATATAATAATTCTATTTTTTATCTATATAATATATTATTTGTTTTTTAAAATAAAAACAATCCAATCACTTACCTATTTAATTAAGGTAAAATACATAATAAGATAATGGGTCATTACATTCCACCACCTTGAAAATAATTCCGCCCATGAAATCCTCTTACAAGGACAAAAACTATTGAGGGTAATTTTGTCTTATTAAATCCGTTGGATCATGTGTATCTTCCTTGAACATTTGTTAAAACTAAGGAACTTTGAGTAGAGGGTTCACCTTATTATAAAACACTCTATCTATTCAGTAGATGACATCCACTGGATGCTTCTAATAAAAAATATAATAATCTAGTTGAATAACCTTCCAGTGAAGTACATTTAAAGGATCTAGTATATACATCAACAAAATAAATTTTTAGAATATTTCATTTACTGGGTAGAGGTTTTTATGGATTTAAATATGATTGGATTTTACACAAACATGGTAATAAATCTCTAAAATACCAATTTATCTAGTTCCCAACATCCTATTATTCAGAAATATTATAACGACTTTGAAGAATATAAATGGAAGGAGACTTTATCACCTGCCTCAAACATAAACTATCATTGAATGTAATCAACATATATTTTCTATATTAATTTTACAGCTTCAAAATATCAATAATTTTTTTAATTCTCGGTCAATTATCAGACACAATTATTCTTAAAATCAACATATCTCTAACTTCATCCATGAATATTTGATTCTGGAACATATTACCAAACAAAAAATATGTGGTTTCATTTAAATACATGAATGAAAATTTATATTATATGAATACTCTCCTAGGGGTAGGTGGAGTTCCAAAAAACCTTTAAAATCAATTGAAAAGATACTATAATATCCTATAGAGTTTTACTGGTCATTGCATTCTAGAAAAGTATTTGAGGGTGATAAAAAGTGATTATATTCATCTATACCTCCAATACCTTTTGAATAGTTCTACTAAACCTCCAGGCAAACATCAGATCCCATTCTGATAAAATAATTATTAGTACACAATGAAATATTACCACTTCACTTATATATATCATAGTGAGTTTCCCAAGTGATAGATCTTATTTTATGGAATTAAAATAAAGATACATAATAATAAAATAAACTCTAATAAAAATGAAATTATAACTCTTAATTGTCACTGGGAGTCCTATGATAATGACTATAGTTATTTTTTTTAATTTAAAAACAACTATTTGAATTTGTTTCTTCATCCTCTTAGACTTATATCATTCATCCTTGAATTTCTGATTTACTATTTATGGATATATGTACTCAATAATTTCATTAGACATCTTATCCTTCTAGAATTTTTTCATTATGCCTCTATAAATCATTGATATTCCTAGTTAAATAGATAAGTATTGTTTATTCACACCATCCAAATTATATTCTTAATTTTTTATTTTATGTTACACATATTTATGTTATAAAATATATAACTCTATCATTATTAATGTAAAACTCTGGAATATTTTATAGATTTCTGTAGTTCTATATAAACATTATAGGCCTCCTTGGACTTCACATTAATGGATGGTTGAGTAGTAATTTTTTGATAGATAGTATATGTTGTTTTACCTTATTACTTCAATATTTTACCATTTAAAATACATGTGTATTGTTAATTTTTCAATACATAACATTGATAAGATGGTATAATATTTCGATTTTAGAGAATTATAAAACTTTTTTCACTTCCTAAGGTGGTAATCTATGGTGAATTCATAGTATTTGATAACATATAACCGCCTCATTTGGAAAATTTTAATCCCATTATTTTTCAATGTGTTTTAATGTTTTGTGTCTTCATCATTCTATATGATAGTTCAACATGATCATTCACACTTGATAAATTTGGAATACAATTTTTCATATATATATTTTTTTAACACAATCTAAAAATTATCATAATACTCTTTCTTTCCTTAAAATATATAAGATCATAATATATAAATAATATCATAAATTGATCAAGGAAATCTCTAAAGAATATACTCATTTAACCCAGGAATATTATAGGGGTATTTGAAATTCCAAATAGAATCATAATAAAATAATCTTTTCTCGACTGCATAAGGAAGGATTCATTGGAAATATCATCCCTTTTTAAGATTTATTAATGATATCTAAATTGAAGGTCAATAGTTGATAAGTATCTATCTCTTTTTAGTTGATTGAACATTTCATCAATATGGTGTTTATTATACCTTTTCATTATTGTGATATTGATAACCACATGGTATCCAATGAAAGAATGAATTAATACAACTTTGATTTGGAAAACGAAAATGTGTGAACTCAATGGTAAAAATTAGAGAAAATAAATCATTTATTTATATTTTGGGTTGTTTATTGTATCATTCACCCAATTTAATAGAATCTATTCTATATATAATCATTGATATTGGAACTGGTCCAAATATGAGTTAAAAAAATAAATCAACATCATGCACTAGGGGATGAATGGGAATTTAATTTGGAAATACACCAATAAATTAAAATGTGATAGGTATGTCATAAATGATTAATTCCCCCAATCCTTTTATTTAGAGGACCCTCATTGATGTGTATCTAGAAACATGTAATAAAATATTATTCTTAAGGGAGGTGACATGGATCCTTGCATTGGAAATTCATAAAATTATAACTTGATAAATGAAATGAAATTTCCACATCCGGAAAATTGATAAGATCGCAATATAGGTAATTCCAATCCATGCATAACATGGCAATGATTTGAACCAAATGAATAAGAACTAGAACATATAGAAGTATCTTCTTATAAAATATGATAGAGGAATAGTTTAATATCTTGGATCAAATCTTAGTACCACATGGATTTTTAAATGTATTTCAATATCCAATGATTGATGTGGTGTGTGATGACTTTGGATTTTGGATCATTTATAATTATTATTATCAGGTATTTATTTAATTATAAATAATTTTTCTCCGTTCATTGAATATAATTAATACTTAACTAGAGTGAGAGGCACCAGAAGAAATTAACCAGGCTAAAAAACATTAATTTATGACAATTGATAATTAAAATGATGTTATATCAAACTATGTTTGACGTAAATCAGATTATAGCACATGATTAATTATTCCATCTATTAAGACTAAAAAAATTTAAAGGGGGAAATTTTGAAAAGGATAAAATAATTATAACTAAAAACTTCTATAGAATACCTTATACATTAATAATCACCATTATTATAATAAAACCTAAAATGATAAAGAATACCATGAAATAATAAATAATGTTCTACTATCTAAAATAAAAACAATGTAAATGAGAATAATGATGGGTATATGATTAGAAAGTCAATATATATATGAAAAAATTCTCGAAATTTAAAACATATTTATTGTAATTATGGTCATTGTAGATAAGAATTTTGAAATTGCAGTCATTGGTAACATATCTAATAGGTATAGTTATGTATGTTACTTTAAGTCATACATTTTAAATAATGAAACTCTAAATAAAAATAAATATCATATAAAAATATTATAAATATATATATTTACACATTTCATAAATGTATTTATATTTTTAAAATATGAAATGGTATATATATAAATATAATTAAAAAAATTCAATATTAACGAAGGAGTAAATTGTAAATTATAGTATATATATAATTAGTTTATGGTATTTTCTAAAAAAAATTCAGTGTAAAAGTACAAAAAATATTCAAAAACAAACTTTTATTAATTATGTTATTTTTGATCCATATAGGCCAAATTTACATAATAAACTATTATTATATATATATATATCATAATATACTAACATATATTCAATTAGAAATTTATATGAAATGAAATTAAGAACACATAACTTTTAAATACACTATTAGATATTAAAAGATGAATTGTTTATAATATATATCTATTAAATTATAAATATATAAATCATAAACATTATAATTTTATAAAAAAATAGTTTTCCATTAATTAAAATGCACAGGACCCAGGTGAAACCATTCTATCATTTTATTAAATAAAAATTAAACAATACGATAGAATGATACAATCATAGAACACCAAACAATTGTAATGAATTAAGAGTTGTGGTGTTGATGTGGATAACACCAATTATCAAAATAAAAGCTTCATAAACCTACCTATAAATATGGGATGAGGTCTTGTTGTCAGACATCAGTACATTTCATGGTTTCTAGGTGATTTAATGATAAACATGATACTCCATAAATTCGAGGGGCACCAATGATGTAGGGAAGTCCTTTCATTCCAGTCGTTGTAATGAAGAAGGCCAATCCCAATGCAGTGAAGAAATTATACAATCTAGGTGAATCAATTAAGCATACAAATAGATGAATTCTAGATAAATAAATAAATAATGTCAACCCTTATAATCTAGTTATAGAAATGATCAACAATGATAAAAAATCATGCCACTCCATACCTTCTGAAAATGTGAAGAGTGAAACTCCAAACATGCCACTGTGTGACTTCTAAGAAAGTGAAAAGAATAACTTAATATAGTCCTCAAGGAGTTATTACAAAATTGAGAATGTAAAACAACCTGAATATCAGTATTTTAACACCCCAAGATTCTACGGTACGTTTCTCTTTGAATAATGTGATAGCGTGTGTTTAACGCAACATTGAGTTCTAACACACCACAACCAATCAAACTAGCCGTTATGAATAGTAATACCTACTTTTTGAAATTTGATAAATTTTATCTCTCAAAATGGACTTCATTTTTGGATTCGGAGTATCGAATTTAGCCTAAGGTGAAATTTTGGTACTTTTCGGATAACTTTAATATTTTGAGGAATAATGAAAATTACTAAATTTTAATTAAAAACAACTTTTTTAATCAAAATAATTAATAGTGATAAATTATGAATTTGATTTGTTTTAACGTATATTTAAAATAATTTTTTTCCATTTAATACAATGTTTGTCATTGGACATAATTTCACAATTAAACCGAACATAAACAAGTGTCAATCTTTTGATAGTTATTATATCTTAAAAACACGCTTTTTGTTTTGACAACGGGAATTAATTTAAAATTAATTTCTGCCACTTTTGTGTTTTGAATTTGGAAAAATGGATTCCATATTTGGAATCAGGATGTTCAAATTGTGTAAATAGGTAACTTTTATTTTTATACATTTTGAATAATTACTTCGGTAAATATTTTATTTACCATGGTTAAAAGGTAAATCCAGTAAATAAAGGTTAAAAAATAATATTATAAAAACAAAATTACCCAAAAACGTTTCCTAACATTATTGGTTGATACATGTCTGACCATGGGCATCTTTGGGTCGATTTTCGGACCCCATGGTGCCACTTTTAAGTGATAGGGACACTTTATTTTAATTAAGTTAAAATGAATACAAAAATGACAAAAGCATATATCTTTTAGAAAAACAATTTTTACATAGGGATATATATGTTGGATTTTCATCTATAAATATTAATTAGAAAGATAACAAGATTTCATACATAGTGGTTGTTTATTTATAATTTTTAGACATTAAATAATTTAATTTATTGTTGACAAAATGGTGATGCAGTAATTACCATAATAGTGAAAAATTAAAATGATTGATATTGTAGATACCCAAATAAATATAATTTGAGACTTTTTATGAATTAAAATAATTTTTTAGGTTAATATGACATGTTATGAATGATTAAATTATATTTTTTCGAAGTAATAATTCTGTTATAATTTTTACAAAAATCAATTATTGAATAGTGTCAAAATTGACATATAAGAGTTTTTAAAACAAATATTATATTATTAATTGATATTAAATTTCAAATAATATATGGTTCAGAAAATAGACTTATATAATGATAGTTGTTTAATTAATGGACCACTTAGGGGTATCTTTGATGTATATAGTATGTTTTTTAAACATAAAATGTTAAAATAGAAAGAGACATTGTGAAAGTGAAACTAACTAACTAAGAGGTAATACATAAAGGTACGGTTAGTATAATGACCCAAAACTGTCTAAATTATATTTTTTGAGTGAATTTAGACTTATCCCCATCTTAAAATTTAAATAATCTACTTTGGTGCCTTTATAAACTGAATATGAATTTATTATAAAATAATATTTCTTGCTTTTCCAAAGGTGCCCCTCACCCCTCTTATAAAAGGGCACTACCACTTTTCTTTAATTCACACTGTAAAAGCCTTTTGGATTGGCCAAAATATGCCCAAATACTCTCTCAACTTCCCTCACTTCATCGTAGTGGCCTTCCTTTAGTCATAAAGCCATACTAAGAGCTCCTTTGATCAAATGAAAAGGAAGAACCTGACGAAGAGGTAATGATTTCACCACCCTTTTCCAAGTTCCTTTCTTCTTCCACTTCTTCGTTATTTATTGTTAACATTCTAAAATAATAACTCCAGTATCTTATATATACTGTGATATTATTATAAATATGTTACAACCATATTCAGTATTATATCCATCCATTGAATAACATGTCACCATACATGCATACGTACGGCTTACCGTCTCCACGTCGTGGTGTAATTGTTATTAAATAAATTATTATTTGGATGGGTATAATAATGATGTGTAACTCATGTAAATAATAAATATAACATGATAATAATTCTGTATATATGATATACCATCCAATTATATATTATTTTAATATCAAAATAATGATATTTTCGCTCGTGCGTTCGTACGGACTACCGTCTCCTCGAACTTGATAGGATTCATTCTCCATCATATCCGTTCAAGTATAATTATCATTTAATGATTAATAATAGTATCTAATGACTTGATATCATTATGTATATGATTAAGATACAACCTATCCATGACAAACACAGCTTACGTAACAAAACATAAAAAAGAAAACGAGTAAGTTAACACCCAAAACAGCGATAATACTAAGATATTATTAACAAATCAATGTTAAAATATCATATATGATATCATATTAATGTATATGATTATTTTAAAATTGAATAAAAATTATTTCACCATTATACAGGAGGTTAACCTACCCCAACCAAGGAAAAGTACAAGGTAAGGGTTTATTTCACAATCTGTTCATTATCCGAGGTTGTTTATACGTGATTATCTACTGGGACCTCTTTATCATCCACATCCATGTTTCTTAAAAATGTATTTCAAATCATTATTTATATTTTAGAGACTATGGTATAAATTCATTTATACCCTTGTTTACTTTTATAAGGGGTTTATAAAGAAATCTTTCTTTCGTTTACCAATCAAGATCCTTTTTAACCTTTTCGACAGAATTATGGTAAGAATGTTTTTAACTTATACGGCAGGTGAGGCTATTTTTCGCCGTTATAAAATCATTGAAGATTCCCTTACAAGTTTATATGAATATTTTCAAATAAAATGTTTTATTTTATAAATATACGACTCTTAAATGATTTCAAAACAGAAAGAGATATTTCTCTAAAAAGAGTTTTGATTTCATCTATGTCAACAACCTTTTATGGATTTTACGCTTATTTGAAGTTGATTTATTATAATACAAAACTTATATATTGTATTGAAGGTTTTGAGATATGTTTGACTGTGGATGTGCTATTTTTATACCATTAATGGTTTATTGTGTAAGTATTGACATTTCGTATTCCAGTTTTAATACAAATGTTTATGTTATGTTTAAACCTTTTCATATGGGAATGAATTGGACATAATATGCGATAAGTGGAGCCCGCTATAGCTCCTCGATGCATTGGTAGGTCTCATGAGACAAAATAGTGTCCTGGAACAAGGCCTTGGAAAAATCTTATTTGTAGTCTTGGCACGAGGCCTTGGCTATGTGGTTATGATAGTCTGGCATTATGTATTCTATCATTATGAAAGTGGTTATTGATATTGCATGTGATTATTCGATTACTAGAATATCCATGTGAATAATTAAATTGAATTATTTCATTTTATTTTTTCTATAATATGTTGAAGTTCAAGTTTAAAAGGCTTTTGTTTTAGTTATACACTGCCTTAAATGTTTATTCTTATTTATGAAAGTTTCTGCTATATTGTTATCCTTACTGGGCATTTGAGCTCACCCCTTTTCTATGTTTTATTTTTTCCAGGATGTGAAGAAGTAAATTATGAATGACCTACAGGGATATTATGAGGGTATAATAGTGTGGACTATGGAGACAATATGTTGTTGCAGTAGTTTTTCACTTTATAATGAAATGTAAAACATTATGAATATATCTAGTGTTTCCAAGGATACTAAACCAATCGGTCATTCGATATTTTATCATTCTTGTGATCATGCCAATGTTATGTAATAATGCACTAACTCTAGGTAACTTGGGTCGGGGCGTTACAGTTGGTATCAGAGGAAGTTTATTACAAACCTTGGAATCTAGATTTAGAAAAACTCTAATTAGAGCACATAGACCTAAGATGAACTTTGAGGATTAGTATAGAAGAACTTCCTAGAATTTTGGTATTGTAGAGATTTTGTGAGTTTTCCGAGCAATACATCCATGTCTGGATACGAGCAAGTAGAGGTGGGTCTGGCACAGATGTACCTAGGGGTAAAACCTGAAAACACCACTTTGAGCTAGACTCGAACGGGAACTGGTGGACGACAACGGGCCTTGTTGCACTCTTGGTTACGACACTCCCGGGGGATATTCTTAGGATAACTCTCATTTTCTTTTCAAATCAATATGAAGGGTTTATGAGTATATTCTTCCTCAAAGAAAACATTTTTATGATTATGGATTATATCCATAAATAGTTCAATTTATGTTAAGTGTTTTATAAGTATGGAATTGTGTATTTTCATTCATAAATTGATCTAGTTTATGTCATTTTTTAGAAATGGATCCTAGTGGATGAAATGGAAACCGTATCAATGAACGCACTCCATATAGTTATTTACCTCCTGCTCAAGATAATTATAGTTGAGATGGTGATGCAACTGGTTCCGATCAGCTAATCACCATACTGGGACAACTCACTCTGTTTATGAATAATAACCTTACCTGTATTGAGCACCCTGATCCACAGCGTGGAGGATCAATGTTAGATTGCTTCCTAAGGAAACAACCACCAATGTTAAATGGGAGTAAAAATCCCTTAGTAGCTGAGCAATTGATAAATTCCCTAGAGAAAATATTTTAGGCTTTGGGGAGTAGTGAAAGGGAAAAAGATATCGTGGAAGTTTACCGCCTCACTGGAGATGTTGGTCAATGGTGGTCATTGATTCAAAACACTAAGGAAGATGATGAAGTATCAAATATGGAATAGAGTTAGTTCAAAGATCTATTTTTAGAAAAATAATTTCCTTGTGACCATCGAGCGGATATGGAAAAGGCAATTTCTGAGTCTGAGACAAAAGGAGGATTAGAATGTCACAATGTATGAGGATAACATTAAAAGGTTAACAAGGTATGATATAGATTATATATGTAACCCAAGAAGTAAGATTTATCGTTTATTTGATGGGTTAAAACCATTTCTCCATCGAGCATTAGTCTCACAATCCTTCTCGTCGTACGAAGACATTGTCTCATGTGCTATCATGATAGAAAAGGAATTCTCTAAGTCTTATGAATTTAAAGCAAATAAATAGAATAAGATATCTTCTGATCAATCTGGGAATGGAAATAATGGGAATAAGGGAAAGGTTGAATATCCATCCTGTGGTAAATGTGGGAAGAAACACCCCGATACTTTCTTGAAGTGAATGGGTGTCTGTTACAAGTGTGCTGAAAAAGGCCACCAAGATCGTGATTGAAAAGGGAAAAAGGAAACTACCAATGTTCAATGCTACAATTTCAGGAAGATGGGACATTATGAAAATGAATGTCATAATCATCATGGGAACTTACCTCAGAAAAGGCAAAGGGATCAAGGCCATGATTTTTCTATCACTACTGCTGAGGTAGAAGCTCCAAAAGACGTGGTTGTAGGTAATTTAATGGTTTCCTCAAGTTTAGAAAATTCATTATTTGATTCTGGATCATTGCATTGTTTCATATCTTCCATGTTTTCTAAAAAAATTAGATATTTCCAATTTGATTTAACAAGGGAGTTGTCAGTTAAAACTCTTAAGGGAAGTATCATTGCAACAACGTTTTGTGAATCAATCCCCATTAGAGCACATAAATTTCTTTATCCACTGATCTCATCGTCATACCTATGATTGAGTTTGATAGAATCCTCGGTATGGATTGGCTTTCAGATTATGATGCGAATATTTATTGTAAGAAGAAGGAGGTTATGATTTTTGATGATGATGATAAAATACACCTTATCTTTAGAGCAGAATCGTCACCACCTAATTTATATCTAGATCCACCCCCAGTAGCTCAACTAAATTCAATTATTGGGGAGGAAGAGAATGAAATGACTATGGGTGAGGAAAGTAATGTTCAATAGAGGACGTACCTATTGTGAAAGAATATGTAGATGTATTTATGGAAGATTTATCTGGACATCCTCCAGAATGAGAAGTTGAGTTTTCCATTGATTTAATTCCTGGATCAAGGCCTATATCGAAGACCCCATATAGAATGTCCACTGTAGAATTAGTTTAACTAAAGAAAAAACTAGAGGAATTGAGTAATAAGATATTTATTCACCCTAGTGTTTCTCCATGGGGATCCCCTATTCTTATTGTTAAAAAGAAAGATGGATCTATGAGGTTATGTATCCACTACATGGAGATCAATGCTATAACAATAAAGATCATGTATCCCCTAACTCGCAATGATGATTTTTAGAACAACTTCATGGAGCTCAATACTTTTCAAAGATTTACCTTGGATCTGGATTCCATCAGTTTTGTGTAAAGAAGGAAGACATTCCGAAAACAGCATTTCGAACCAGGTACGGGCATTACGAGTTTACTGTAATGCCATTTGGATTGACTAATGCACCCTCTATAATCATGGATATGATGAATAGAGTTTTTAAGGAATATCTCGATGAGTTTATGGTGGTATTTATTGATGATATCTTGGTATACTCCAAAATCTTCGAAGATTATGAAAATCACTTGCGCATTATCCTGAAGACTCTGAGAAGACATGAATTATATGGGAAGTTTAGCAAGTGTGAATTTTGGCTTCATGAGATTTCTTTTCTTGTCCATATTGTCTCTAAAGATGGAATCTCTATTGATCCTTCTAAGTCCAAGGCAATCCAAGAATGTCCAGCACCTATGAGTATAACTGAGGTACGCAATATTATTGGTTTGGCAGGTTATTATCGACGTTTCGTCCAGAATTTTGCCCGATTGGCTAACTCATTAACGAAGATCACACGTAAAGGGGTTAAATTTGTTTGGACAAAAGATTGTGTAGAATGTTTCGAACAACTTAAGAGAAGATTAGTCAATGGTCTAATATTGACTCTACCATCGGGGATTGATATGTTCATTATTTATAGTGATGCATCGAAGAAAGGACTTGGTTGTGTCCTTATGCAGAATGATAGGGTTATTGCATATGCATCACGACAGTTGAAAATTCATGAGAAAAACTATCCTACTCATGATCTCGAGTTAGCAGCTATGATCTTTGATTTGAAGATATGGAGGCACTACCTCTATAGTGAAAAATGTGAGTTTTATACTGATCACAAGAGTTTGAAGTATATTTTCTCACAAAAAGAACTCAACATGAGGCAAAGGAGATGGCTTGAAGTACTCAAGGATTATGATTGCATGATACACTACCACCCGGGGAAGGCAAAAATGTTGGCAGATGCTTTGAGTAGAAAAAACCATGCAGTTTTGACCAATATGAGAATTGAAAGGGATCCAATTTTCATGGATCTAGTGAAGATGTACATGGGAACAACTAGGGAAGGTGAAACATCAATGCTTTTTCAAATGGTTTCCAAAACATCTTTACTAGAAAGGATTAGGAGTTCTCAGACCGATGATGAAGAATTTAAAAAGAAGATTAAAGATGTGAATGATGGGAGATTGAGAGACTTTGTGTATGAAGATGGAATTTTGATATTCGGGAAGAGACATTGTATTCCCGATATACCTGATATAAAAAGGGAATTGCTGGATGATGCTCATAGTTCCAATTTCTTTATACATCCTGCGATCACCCAAATGTATAGAGATTTTAGGATTATTTTTGGTGGGACAACATGAAGAGGGAGATTTCTGATTGTGTGTCAAGATTTATGGTTTTTCAACAAGTGAATGCTGGAAGGAAACATCCTAGAAGAGTCATGCAACCTCTTCCAATACCGAAGTGGAAATGGGACAATATTACGATGGACATTGTCATGGGTATACAAAATACTCCTAGAAGGAATGATGCAAAATATTTCATTGTTGATCGTCTTACCAATCAGCACATTTTCTTTCTATAAGAGAAGATCTACCACTGGAATGTCTAGGAAGACTACATATTGATGAAGTTGTGAGACTTCATGGAGTACCCCTATCGATTGTTTCTGATCATGATCCCCATTTTACTTCAAGATTCTGGAAACGTCTTCCGAAAGGCTTGGATATTAAACTTCATTTGAGCACTGCCTACCACCCTCAAACAGATGGACAATCAGAATGAACTATTCAAACCTTAGAAGACATGTTGAGATCCTGGTCACATGACTTTCAGGGTATGTGGGATCAATATTTACCTCTGGTAGAATTTTCCTATAACAATAGATTCCATTCGAGTATTCAGATGGCACCATATGAAGCGTTATACAGAAAGAGATGTCGTACACCAAATTGTTTGGATGACGTTGGTGAACGAAAACTTGTAGGCCCAGAACTGGTGGAGGAAATGACAGAAAAGGTGAAGGTAATCCAAAATCACATCAAATCAGCTCAAAGTAGGCAGAAGAGCTATGCTGATAATCAAAGGAAGGATTTTGAGTTTCTTTTCGGTGATCATGTTTTCTTGAAGGTATCTCCATGTAAGGGAGTAATACGTTTTGGTATGAAAGGTAAATTGAGTCCCAGGAACATCGGACCTTTCGAAATTCTAGAACAAATTGGGGTTGTAGCTTACCGATTGGCAATGCCGCCAAGTCTCTCCAAAGTTCACGATGTGTTCCACGTATCTATGTTGAGGAAATACATGCCTAACCCAACGCATGTACTCACCTATGGGGAATTAGAACATGTAACCGATCTGTCTTATTGAAAAAAACCCGTCAAGATTATTGATACGAGAGAACAAGCACTGAGAAACCGGATGACGTGTCTAGTAAAAATTTTGTGGAGAAACCATAAGATGGAAGAGGCAACGTGGGAACCTGAGGAACTTATGATGAAGAACCACCTGATTCTTATCATGTGGTAGTATTCTAGAAATTTTGAGGAATAAATTATTTGATGTAGTGTAGAATGTAACACCCCAAGCTTCTATGGTACTTTTCTCATCGAATAATGCGACAGCATGTGTTGTACGCAACATCGAGTTCTAACACACCACAACCAATCAAACAAGCCATTATGAATAGTAATACCTACTTTTTGAACTTTTATAAATTTTATCTCTAAAAATGGACATAATTTTTGGATTCTATGTATCGAATTTATCCTAAGGTGAAATTTTGGTACTTTTTGGATAACTTTAATATTTTTACGAGTAGTGAAAATTACTAAATTTTAATTAAAAACATCTTTTATAATCAAATGAATTAATAGTGATAAATTATGAATTTGAGTGGTTTTAAAGAATATTTGTAATATATTTTTACCATTTAATATAATGTTGGTCATTGGACATAATTTCACAATTAAACCGAACATAAAAAAGTATCAATCTTTTGGTAGTTCTTATATCTTAAAAACATGCTTTTTGTTTTGACAGCGAAAATTAATTTTAAATTAATTTATACAACTTATGTGTTATGAATTTGGAAAAATGGATTCCATATTTGGAATCAGGATGTTCAAAATTTGTAAATAGGTAACTTTAATTTTTAGTCATTTTGAATAATTACTTCGGTATATATTTTATTTACCATGGTTAAAGGGTAAATCCGGTAAATAATGGTTAAAAAATAATATTATAATAATAACAAATTACCCTAAAAAGTGTGCTAACCTTATTGGTTGATACATGTCCGACCATGGTCATCATTGGGTCGATTCTGGGACCCCATGGTTCCACTTGTAAGTGATAGGGACACTTTATTTTAATTAAGTTAAAATGAATACAAAAATGACACAAGCATATATCTTTTAGAAAAACAATTTTTACATAGGGTTATATATGTTGGATTTTTGACTATAAATATTCATTAGAAATATAACAAGATTTAAAACATAATGGTAGTTTATTTATAATTTTTAGACATTAAATAATTTAATTTATTTTTGACACAATGGTGATGCAGTAATTACCATAATAGTGAAAAATTAAAATGATTGATATTGTAGATACCCAAATAAATATAATTTGAGACTTTTTATGATTTAAACTAATTTTATAGGTTAATATGACATGTTAGGAATAATTTAATTAACTTTTTTTCTAAGTAATCATTCGGTTATTATTTTTACAAAAATCTATTATTGAATAGTTTCAAAATTGACATAAAAGATTTTTTAAACAAATATTATATTATTAATTGATATTAAATTCCTAAAAATATAAGGTTCGGAAAAGAGACTTATATCATGATAGGTGTATCATTAATGGACCACTTGGGGGTCTCTAGAATGTATATAGTATGTTTATTAACCATATAATAGAAAAATACAAAGAGACATTATAAAAGTGAAACTAATTAACTAAGAGTTAATACTTAAAGATAAGGTTAGTATAATGACCCAAACTTGTCTAAATTATATTGGTTGAGTGGTTTTTGACTTATCCCCACCTTAATATTTAAATATTACACTTTGTGGATATTATAAATCGAATATGAATTTATTATAAAATAATATTTCTAGTTTTTTCAAAGGTGCCCCTCACCCCTCTTATAAAAGGGCACTCCCCCATCTATTTAATTCACACCATCAAAGCCTTTCGGTTCGGAAAAAATCTTCCCAATTACTCTCTCCACTTCCCTCAATTCATCCTGGAGGCCTTCCATTAGTTAGAAATCCATCCTAAGAGCACTTTTGATTAAATCAAAAGGATGAACCCGAAGAAGAGGTAATGATTTCACCACCTTTTTTCAAGTTCCTTTCTTCTTCCACTTCTTCCTTCTTTGTTATTACCATTATAAAATAATAACTCTAGTATATTATATATACTGTGATGTTATTATAAATATGTTACATCCATATTCAGTATTCTATCCATCCTTTTAATAACATGTCACCATACGTGCGTACGTACGGCTTACCGTCTCCACGTCGTGGTGTAATTGTTATTCAATAAATTATTATTTGGATTGATAAAATAATGATGTGTAACTCATTTAAATAATAAATATACCATTATAATGATTCTGTATATATGATATACCATCCAATTATATATTATTTTAATATCAAAATAATGATATTGCTGCTCGTGAGTACGTACGGACTACCGTCTCCACGAACGCGATGAGATTCATTCCCCATCATATCCATTCAAGTATAATTCTCATATGATGATTAATAATAGTATCTAAAGACTTGATATCATTCTGGAGATTATTAATATAGAACCTATCCAGGACAAACACAGCTTATGTAACAAAAAATATAAAAGAAAACGAGTAAGTTATCACCCGATACAACGATAATACTAAGATATTATTAACAAATCAATGTCAAAAGATCATATATGATATCATATAACTGTATATGATTATTTTATAATTTAATAACAATTATTTCACCATAATACATGAGGTTAACCTACCCCCAACCCAGTAAAAGTAAAAGATAAGGTTTTATTTCACAATGTCTTCATTATCTGAGATTGTTTATACGTGATTATCTACTAGGACCTCTTTATCATCCACATCCATGTTTCTTAAAAATGTATTTCAAATAATTATTTCTACTGTAGAGACTATGTTATAAATTCATTTATACCCTTGTGGACTTTTATAAGTTGTTTATAAAGAAATCTTTTCGTCATTTACCAAACATGGTCCTTTTTAACCTTTTCGACAGAATTAAGGTAAGAATATTTTTTTAACATATACGGCGGGTGCGGCTATTTTCCCCGTTATAAAATCATTGAAGCTTCCATTACAAGCTTATAAAAATATTATCAAAGAAAATTTTTTATTTTATAAATATATGACTCTTAAATGATTTCAAAACCGAAAGTGCTATTTCTCTAAAAAGTGTTTCGATTTCGTCTATGTCAACATCATTTGATGTATTTTACGCTTATTTTAAGTTGATTTATTATGATTCAAAACTTCTATATTGTATTGAAGGTTTTGAGATATTTTTGACTGTGGATGTGATATTTTTATACCATTTATGGTTTATGGTGAAAGTATTGACATTTAATATGCTAGTTTTAATACGAATGTTTATGTTATGTTTAAACCTTTTCATATGGGAATGCATTGGACTAAATATGTGACTGGTGGAGACCGCTATAGCTCCTCGATATATCGGTAGGTCTCATGAGACAAACTAGTGTCTTGGCACAAGGCCTTGGAAAAATTTTATTTGAATTCTTGGCATGAGGCCTTGGCTATGTGGTTATGATAGTCTGGCATTATGCATTCCATCATTATGAAAGAGGTTATTGATATTGCATGTGATTATTCGATTAGTAGAATATACATGTGAATAAGTAAATGGCATTATTTCATTTTATTTTTGCCATACTATGTTGAAGTTCAGGTTTAAAAGGCTTTTGTTTTAGTTATACACTGCCATAAATGTTTATTCTTATTTATGAAAGTTTCCGCTATATTGTTATCCTTACTGGACATTTGAGCTCACCCCTTTTCTATGTTTTATTATTCCAAGGATGCGAAGAAGTAAATAATGAATGGCCTGCAGGGATATTATGAGGGGATAATAGTGTGGACTATGGAGACAATATGTTTTTGTAGTAGTTTTTGTCTTTATGATGTAATTTAAAACTTTATGAATATATCTAGTGTTTCCAAGGCTATTAAACCAATCGGTCTATCGAGATTTGATCTTTCTTGTGATCATGCCAATGTTATGTAATAATGCACCGACTCTAGGTAACTGTGGTCGGGGCGTTACAAGTATCAACCACAAATGAGAAAAAATTTGGATATCTGAAAGACCACATAGAGCTTGTCTCAAAATTTATCATCTGTGACAAAAATTTTGAACATAGATGGATTTTCTATAGGAATGATAGAACCTCCACATGTTTTTCTATATATCATTAAAACAATAAATCAAATATGGAAAAACATTCCGTCGCTAATTTCTAGTATGTTCTCTTAGTACTTCAACTATATTTTGATAGTCAGACTCAATCTATAATTGATTCCAATTCTACTAAAAAAATGATAAAAAGAATAAACTAAATCCCATTAATAGTCCTCAAATATAGTCACATGTATAATATAATTATAAAAATATTATTTATCAAAGTCACTATAGGTGAGGAAAACACCACCTCACCATGACTGACCCGGTGATCCAAAAGCATCTCCATCAATATTAACCTTAATCCATGAACTGATCGCGGTTGGGGGGATCACATCCACCCATAAATGGTTACACATCACAATAAAATATTCCTTAAAAACACCATAAGACCACTCCTATAATTAATTTTCCCATTTTTAATCCCATGGAATATAGATGTTACCTTATGGGGATACAATTAAATGTAAATTTCTAAGGGAAGACCGTGTCTACAACATTAGTATTACCTACTTCATAGCTTTTTTTCATTAATATTTAACTTTCTAATATATTATATAAATGGAAATATAATGACATATATATGATTATTATATTCAAAGGTCATCATATTAATGGAATAACTAATATTTACTCCGCTCCATCTACTTAGAAAAATTAAAGTGTCGTTAGTATGTTGTGTAGACTACCACCTCAATAAAGAGACTTCAATTATTTTTCATCACCTCTATTAATGGGAGATCAAAATGATGGAATTAGATAATAAAAATGATATCTATAATTTATTTATTATGCTTAAATTTCTAATTATCTTTTATTTTTTTCTCTCATTATTAAATAAATGAAAATATTATTCTTGTGTAATTACAAGAAAACACCTCCACAAGTAATGAGTTTTAATTTTTATATCCACCAACAATGTTTGGATGTAAAAATATATTTAATTTATAAAATTTATTTACGTAATCCTATAAATAATGTAGTAAATATTGAACAGTTTTACAACCCTATCAACAGTGGTCAATATTCATAAGGCATTATGTAAACTTGATTGAAGAACCTTGAGTAACAGATGTAGGAAAGAAAAATATATTATAAATATATTAAATAATATTGGAAATAGTACTTTTAATTTGGAATATAGAATAAAATTTTTATTTGTTGTACATATAATAAACATAATATAATAATTTTTTATGTTAGCTGGATATGTTAAACACTTTCTGAGATGTGGTAGGTGTTTAATATCTCTCACCCAAGATTGAGACGTTATTTGATATTTTCTTCCAATTATTATTTTTTTGTGTATATATTCAACCAAAACATATTATATAGTAAATTATCATTGAATAAGGAAACATTACTTAAATTCATTATATTCATTTTTTTGTGTTATGATTGATATCTTCCAAAAAATATAAGTGTATGGTATAAATAAATATAATTTAATGAGTTATGAGTTTTATCCTTGAGATTCATCTTTAATATTTAATAGTATACCATATTTATATTCTGGGAGAACAGATTAAACCAAATATTCTCTAATATTGAGTTCTAATCCATTTTAAAAATATATTATTCAAAAAATAATAATTATTCTTTTTCTATCTATCATGAAAGGTTTATATTCAAAACCTATACTATTTTTCAACATTAGTACCATAAATATACCCTTATTTAAAAATATTTTAATTTTTGGGTTTATAAGTGTTTTTATTATGATATTAAATTACCTCTTTTAAGTAATCCCAGTTTATGGAAAAAATAATATTTATTTTATCACATAATTTATCACACCATAAAATGTCTATAAACCATTATTAACATTTTAAAAACATATTTATTTTATAATGAAATTTATTTTCTCAATTATTGGTAAATATAAAAAACCGTTGTTTCCCTTCTTTAATAATTTCCCTTTTCTAATTTCCCATTGAACTACCCAGGATGTATTTTTATTTTTTATTTTCCAATGTCATTATAATGAATTTTATATATTTGATCTACAAGATCAATAACTATATACCATTTTCAATTATAAATGTTCAGTTTATTTAATTCCTTTTTTATGAATCCTTATTACAAATATTTTGTTTATTCCATTAAATATAAAAACAAAAACCACATTTTTATCATGGGAATGATCATGCATTTTCTATAAATATGGTGTATTTTCCATATGTGGAACATATTTGTATAATATTCATATATTTTATAGCTGGTTCGAAAATTAAATATCCCTTTTAATGCAATGGGTAATGTTTTATATATCATGAGAAGTAATTTATGGAATTTTGGAGTTAACATGATTCCCATTGTACATATACACTTTATGATAATACATTACAATTGGGTAATGTTTAAAATACTTTGCCTATATTAGTTAATAGTCCATATATGTAGTGATGGATTCAACCACATTTATTTTTCTCTATAAATTATTATTCTCTTTTTATACTAGTATTTTGGGGAAAATATTTTTCAATGAATATTTCCATAAAACCCTCCCATCCTATAGAGTTATCATTTTAATTTTTTGTTTTTTAATGAGTGTCTACCATTGCTCAACCTCACTGTCCAAATTAAAGAAATGATAATAAAAAACATATGGATTGTGAATTGTATAATATAAAATATTATCTTGATAGTATTGATATATTTCTTAGTAATTAGTGTGTTGTATGATTCACCAAAAGAGGGTGATTGTTGTCACAAATAGGGATCAATCGAATGTCTTTCCTTTCATTGATTGTTTAATAGATAAATAATTTTTTCATTATTATCTATATTTAATGAAATATGGAGGATCATTTCCATATAGTATTTCCCCCCAACTCCAATTCTATTATATTTTTCATTGTGAAAATTAATACGTTGTTTTACAAACCATTTTCAACTCAATTTATCCTTAATCCAGCCATTTAATAAAATGAAGGAATGTCATGGGTGATAATTAGTACAAAAAGTAAATATATGAACATATAAAAAATAACTCATAAATAATGTTCATATGCTAATTTACAAACATTAATGTTTGAATATATGTCGCCCATATTTTTTTCCTATTAAAATTTATAACAAAATTTATTTAAACCCCACATTATGTTTTATAAATAGACTATTAATCCTGAAAAAATATCTCCCATGTTTTTCAAACAAGGAGTGAAATTTTGACATATTGTTATACACTTGGTGAAGAACATGGAATTACTCAACAATACTTTTCATGGTTATTACCTCTAGGTGAATCTATTCCAGACCATGAACCTACTTCTTTATATCTACAGAAGGATTCCATTTCCATGATCCCACATACTATTAATGTTAGAAAACAATAATTATATTTTCCTATGCTTAGAATTATCCTTATTTTTTTCAATAATATTTTATAATCATAATCCCAAAAATTAATAAAACAATCAATTAAAATTACTCAACAAATCCCATAAAATAAGTAGACCATGATTTTATAACATCAATAAAAACATGGCTAAACATATATTTATTTTACATCATTTATATAATATAAACAATAAAACTCATAAATAATTTCACTATAGAAAATAACCATTGCATTAGTATCTTGGAAGAATAACTATATAAAAACTCATTACACATTATTAATTAGACATATTTCAAAATGAAATATATTTATTGAAAACACTATGAAACATGGTTATATAATAATTTCCAACAGAATCTAATCCAAAATAATCAGTGAGGTAAAATTCATATTTCGGGAAACAAATCTTGGAGTTATAATGTGTTAGATCATAAACATGTGGGAAAACATGAATCTAAAGAGAAATATCTTATTAAATAGTTTTTGGAATTAAAAATTGTAATAATAAGAAATTATATAATATCATGTATCAATAAATTAGTTATATGAATATTCATTGGTGATTAAAATATATACCATGACTTATAAATTACGTATATCATAAAAAACGCGGTACAAACATATACAACTGAAATGATTATGAGAAAACCCAATATTTCCCTATCTTTTTTAAGAACCCCAATCAGGTCATTGATTTAAAATGTTAACCAATAAATAATAAATTTAGAAACCTAATAGTTTCATAGAATATAATCATATAATATAGTGTAAACAAAAAACATGAAGTTATTATCTGTTACAGACAATAGTAAATTCAGTTTGCATTACACGCAACTTAGAGTTTAAAAAAATGTGAAATATTATTTTTTAGTATAATAATTATAAAATGGAAATAAAATTTTCTGTATGAATAGTACTAATAATGTTATTTAATATATGGTTATAAATTGATTAGAAACAAAATAATAATCCTTTTAGCCAAAAAATTAATTATTTCCTAAACAAGGGTTTTTTTCTTCTAAAATATGGTTTAATGATTCTTAGAGAACATAATTAAAAATTAATTTTAACCATATTTAGAAAATTATTATGAAAAAAGTTCATTTTTGAAAATAAAATACAATAATTATCTTAGGTTGAGTTTTTTTTGAATTGTTTCAATTTTTAATGATTAATGAAAAATATTTTTTTATTTTTGAGAAATGTCATTTCATCTAAATAATTTAAAATATAAAATAACACTGTGAATGGGTTATAAATTCATAATATTTCAATTTTACTTATTTTAATCCAATTTTTTTCATTTTAATAATTTTCATCATTAATTTTGATATAAAACACTATGAACTATTGAAAATTTTAACATTAAAAACTCAATTTCCAATCACGTCGCAATGATTAATTTTAAAATCAATTCTACCAATTATGTAAATTTAATATTAAAGAATGGAATAAATATATAGAATAATAAAAATTTCTAATTTCTAATTAAGTGAAGTTAATTTTTTACTAATCATATTTGTGAAGTTAATTAATTTTATTTACCTTGATTAAGGTAAAAACAAGTTTAATCAGTGGTTATTCATTAATCTTAAGGGGTATAATAACCTATCAACTTGTCAAAAACCCATTGTATTGAAATATTTAAACTATAATGAAAATATTATCTATTTTTATGAGATATTTGGAAACATATTCCATTAAAGAAACATATATAATATGTTCTGTAATGAAAAGGATAATTATAACCTTTCTTTATTTTAATATCTATAATTATTTTGGATAGGTAAAAAACAATGTTAGTTTAGTTATATGTAATATTTTGAATTATAAATGAGTTTTTATCGTTGTAATAATTAATCATTATCATTTATAGCTAAATTAGATACTTAAAATGAATCATAATCTCTAGAACAATAATTATGGAAATAACAATTAACTAATATAAATGACCACCCATATATTACAAGTGAGTTAAATTGAATGAAATGTTATCTTAAATTAATATACTAGATGAATATGTAATCTTAATATGTTGATAAACTGATGTATTCAAATTAAATCATTGTTTTTATTTTTTTTTAATTTACATTAAATAAATAATATTAATCATCCCTTTAATATTTTTTAATAAATTAAATTTTATTAAATGATAAAAATTTACTAAAAATATTATCCTCTTAGAACTTTTTTATAATTTTCTATAAATATAAAGTATGGTCCAATAAATTAACAATTTATCTTTTATAATTATCATATTGAACACCAAATTTTAAAATACTTTTTTGTAATGGTTAGGGTTAATGTAGTGATTTTGGCACATTAAATTTGTTCATGTTAAAATAAATTCCCACATCACGTGAGAGTTTTATTTTATAAATTATATATAAAATTTACAAACAATTTTTATAAGCTTTAAAATATGTATCACATTAATTATTTATTAATTGATAAATTACCTAGGTTATAAAACTAGTTACAATAGTAAAAACCTAAAGGGTACAATTGAGTAAACAAAAAGACTAATAATCAAAATTATAAAAATGATTTTATTTTGTGACGGTATAATTTTTGGATTGACCGTAGTTTCCCTCCACACCCTAATTTTTCAATTTGGTAATCACATGAGGTAAGGGATGCATCCCAATAGTATATTATTTTTTTGTTTCAAAAGATTTGCACTCCAAGTATACTATAAAAAGAAACTCACTCTCCTCACTCTTCGAGACCTGTGAATCCGTTTTGATCACCAACCCTTTCCAAAACAACTATCCCAAATACCGCCATAATTCATAGAAGCCTTAATATATGGATAAATCCATCTAAGGAAAGACATTTGTGACAACCAAAAGGGGTTACCCAAAGAAGAGTTAGATAGGTAACAACAATGACCAATCAGACTAAAGGAAATGTTTTTTCTCATCCTACATTTATCTATGTGAGATGGATAGTTTATTCACCACTTTTTTGTGTTTTTTATGGTTTATAATATTACCTATAGAGTATTTAATGATTATTATTCTTATATTTATGTGGAATTACATATCAATTTGAGAATCTCTCTTTAATGGGGTTTATTGTTTTAATGTTACCAATGTGGTAAGGAAAATATGTCACAATTTTCCCTCATTGAGATGTTTATTATGATATACACATATATTAGTTTTTAATGTGCTTATACTACCCATTTATCCTTTTATATCATGAATATAACTATTTAATATACATTAAATGTTCCATACAATGTTATTCCTTCATGGGGATTATGATTAAATGTTACCAAAGTGGAAAGATTCTTCTGCTGCAGTCTTATCAATGTTTTTTGTGTGATTAGGTATCCAATGGATATATATTATAATTATTATAAAATATATTCTAATATGGTTATTCATGATATTTCCATGTATTATTATTGTTTCTTCCACTCTATTGTACATATAATAATAGATAATTGTTTAAAAATAATTTGAATTCATTCAATCCATTGATCAAAAATTAGATTTCTTTAAGGATAGTGATTTCAAAAAATGTTTTCAAATTTATTTTAAATTATATTTAAGATGATTTTCATGGAATTCTGTTTAAATGTATTTATGTTTTAAAAAAACATTAAATATTTTTGAAACATAATTTATCTATTTTAATGGTTATTTTAATAGAAAAAAGATTTTCAAAATGTTTTATGTTTTAAAAATTGAATTCGAAAATGAAAATATTATCCTCCACATGAACTCTTTTATTTATATTTTAATATTATTTCCATTTATCAATGTCAATAAACCATATGTTTAGAGGTCCTCAAATATAGATATTTTTTTATTGACACCATCCTTTTTCTTTCTCTTGAGGGATAATGATTATTTCAAATAGATTATTAGGGAACTATTTTCTTTTCCATAGGTCAAAATTATTTTGAGAATAATAAAATGAAATCAATTTACTTTCTATGCATTAATTATTATTGAAATAGAATATTTATTTTACATATTTGTTTTATTCATGGTGTTTTTATAGAACATCTTACATAACGGGGTGGTCATAATAACATCACAAGAGCCCCTAATAGCATTCATGATGAGGAGATCTAGTTAAGACCAGGTAAGAACACTACATCCTTGACAATGGGGTGGTTTATATTTCACCTGGTGATCCACTTAAAACAATGATGATAGGGTGGCCTAGATATCACACAATGAGCCCATAGAGATTATATAATGTGTATACCCAGATAGTTCTCCAATGCATTGTGTAATGATTATATTGGAAGAAATATACATAGATAATTAAATTAAAAGTGTTTTTAATGGGTTGTATATATGGGAACCCCCATATGATACAAAAAAGGTTTTAATTTCATGGTATTGGTTTAAAAGTTTTTCATGATTAAGATTGATATCACATGGCTCGGAATTATTGTTTTCGTTGAATTTTTCATTTTCTATGTTTTAATTTTTAATGAAACTGGTATTGATGGGTATGATTTGTTTTAGAATTCACTCGTTTTCTATAATTTCGTATTCATACCCATATGTAATCTTATTCTCATTGATGAAATTCAATTTTCGATGCTTATCATTACCATAATGAGCATTTCAGATCACTCTTCCAATGTTTCCATTCCCAAAGGATATAAAGAATGAGGTAGAATGATTTTATTCCATAAAGTATTTCGATAGTATGATGTTGATAACCTAATGTGAAATATGAAAATTGTGGTATAATGGGAGATGAGTTTCATTATTATGATCCATTTGATTATTTATTGAAATTGATATGCTTTGGTCCTAGTTATCTAAAACTATAAACCTAAAAGTTCATCTAGGTTTTAAGTGATATAATTTATCAATTTTTTTATTAATGATTTTATGGATAAAATTGGTCACCATTATCAACATCAACACCAAAGATAGAATGTTTATGATTTTAGCAATTAATCATGGAGAGAGAATCCGGTCAATTTTAGTTATTATTTTAGGAATGGTTAGATAAGTTATAGAATATGATGTTTAATGTGAGGTTATATTTATAGATATGGATACCAACATAGGTTTATCAGGAGTTCAATGTCTCATAAATCCTTATTATTTTTTTAACTAGTAATAATTTTTATTTTATTAAATAATGTTTTGGAAATATTATTTTGGAATGAGGTATTTTTAAACGCTATGTTTATCCTGAAGTGAATTTTTGAGAGGATTTAGTTGTAATGATGTAATAACAAATATAACACATATTATTGTTGAAAAACCATATCATATAGAAAGGCATTGGTTTTTGAACACATGAATGAAAGAAATATGATATATTTTTCATTCCTAACATTGTCTTACATATTTTCTTATTTGGTTTGAAATTTTTAAATGTAAATTATAAATATTATTTCTGAAACATTTGGAATTTTACTTTAAGAATAATGGTTAATTAATATTAGAATAATATATGATCAAATCCTATTAATCATTAAGTTTAAAATATAGTCATGAAATGTTTGAATTTTTTTAAATAGAGTTTTTATGGAATAATTATTTTTAAATTTGGGTATTACTATTGAATGAAAAAAATTAATGTTTTATGTGATGTCTTACTCATTTCAGGAATTATCATAACATTTTATAATAATTTTGGTTCTGGTAAATTTCTAAATATGAAAGGAAAAGCTTCTTATATATTTTATTGTAAAGTCATATTTAAAATTTAATATTAGTGCTTTATGAATTGAAAATTTATCTAGAATACTCATAACTTGGAGAAAAATATGTGATTCATATAGGAATTGGATAAATGATGAAATTATATTCATCAAGTAAGTATATATCCATTATTACCTTAGTCTATATGGTATGAGGATTCAAAAAGACTAGAAAACTATCTTGAAAAATAATGTTATTTTATTACCATCATCTCTGATTATATAAATGATCTTTTCGAAGATATTTGGTATATGTCTTTATGATTTTTAATAATATATTTATCCTTCACTTTATAAGGAACTATGATCTCTACCACTCGATATCCTTATTTTGGATTTAAATGTTTCTTCTATGTCTAAATCATCACATCCCACCTATGTTATACTATTTTATGAAATTTAATGTTTTATTGTCGAAGAACATTATACATTTAACACTCTATTATTAATAAGATGTTTTATTAACCGATTTTTGATATGAGTTAATAACAAGATTCTTCTCAAATATTAAGCCTTTAATTATCAAGATGTTTTTAAATTATGAGGATGGAATATATTAAAGGGGTGTAGGGGGAGGATGTAACTCTCAATTATTTGAATGAAGAAAATTATTATTTATAGAATATAGGTAACGAAACAATAAGTTTATCATGTTTTACATGAAATAATTAGTTTATCTTACATTTCACATAATACTTGAGTTTAAAAAAAATGTGACATGTTATTATTTAAAATAATATTTATCACCTAGATGTAAAATTGGAAGGTATTAATAGTAACAAATAAATTAAAAGAATATTTTCATATATTTATTTATAATAAAGTTATAATATATTAAAAAAATATAATTATTTTATGATATAATGTTTTTTCTAAAATATGGGTTAGTTTTTATTTCGCACGCTTTTTACAATTAGTTTTTGAAACATTTATATAATTTATATAAACAATTAATTCTGATAATATGTAGTAAAACATGATCTTAGCATGAACTTTTTTTATTTTTCTGATACGTTTTATTTTTTATTTTTGAATAGGAAAAAATATTTTATTTTAATCAAAAACTACTTTTTTATCTAAATTATTTATAATGTTAGATTATATTTTAAAATTGATTTTAATGTAATAATAATTTAATTGTAAATAAATTAAACAAATATTGGTCATTTTAATACTTTTCATATAAGTTTTAGATATAAAAACATATTGCAATTTTGAACATCTCAACCTTAAAAACCTTCTTTCTTATCACATATATATGATTAAGTTAATATTAAATTAAACATATTCTATTAATTGAATTTTGAAAAATGGGTTCTATATTTGGAATCATAATAACTTATAATTTCTACTACATCTAACATAATTTTTTATAAAATATATTAGTGAATGTAGTTAAATTTAATTAGATAGATTAAGATAAAAATGATGTTACTTAGTTGTTAAACATTAATCTTAGGGGGTCGAATGACCTACCAAGTTATCCAAAACCAATTTTATGGAAATATATGAACCATTATAACCGTATTATTGACTTTAGTGAGTTATTGGGAATGTTATTCAATAAAATAAACCTATATAATAATATATATAATTAAAAGGATAGACAAGAACCTTTCTTGATTTTATTATGTATAATGAATTGGGATTCTGACAAAACCCATGTTTTCTTGGTAAATAATCTTATTTTGAAGTATAAATGATTTTTTATCTTCATATAACTTCATATTTAATATTTTTAGGTCAATTATTTACTTATAATTCTTAAGAAAATACCACGACATAATTATTTATTTTATAATAAACTAAAATAATTTATAATAAAAATATTAAAAGTAAATTAAATTGAATTAATTTTTGTCTTCCTAATTTTTTAAGATGAAAATATTAAGTTACGCTGGTTAAAAATTTATTGATTCATATTGTATAATTTTATTTGTTTTATAATATTTAAATTAGACCAATAATTCCATAGTTGATATTAATGTTATTTCTAATAAATAATATGTTATTAAGTGATTTAAAATTAATAAAAATAATGAAATTAATTAGTGATTTAAAAGTTTTAATAAATATAAAATGTATTCAATTAATGGAAAATTCAATCTTTTATAATGAACATATTCACCCCTAAATAGTAAAAAACATTTTTAGCACAGTTTGGGTTAATGTAGTGTTTTTGGAAGTTAAAGTAATTTCTATTAAAATTTATTTCCAAAATATATTGGAGATTAATTTTACAAATTATATATCATATTTAGAATTTGTGGCTCTAAATTTGATAATAAGTATCACTATAATATATTCTAAAAGGATAAATTTCCAAGATTAGTAAAATATATACTATTGTAAAAAATGGTAAAATTGAGTAAATATAAAGACTAAGAAAAAAAATGATAAAATGTGTTTCTTTTTGTGTGGTGTAAGTCTTTATTGGCTATAAATTCCCTCCACTACATGATTTTACAATTTTTGAATCATATGAGGCAAGTGATTCCTACCAATAGTGAATAATTTTATGTATTTACAAGAATTCCACCCCTCCTCCACTATAAAAATGAACTCACTCTCCCCACATGTCCACTAATTTGAATACATTTGGATTATTCAAACCATTCCTAAATAAATCCCCAACATACCAACGCTAATCCTTGATATTAATTTTTTTTCATAAAACCATACAAGGAAGGTATTTGGTGAAAATAAAAAGAATTTACCTAAATAAGAAGAAGATAAAAAAGTAGAGTGTCGAAGAAAATTCAAGGTAATTGTTTTTATCGTATCACTTTTATTTACATCAGATTTATTTATGTATTTATCATTTTTTTATTTTGTGGTTTATATAATTCCCATTAAAATATTTATCATTCTTATCAATTAATTTATATGTATTTATATATCTATTTGAGGATCCATATTTAATCGGGTTTACAGTTTCATGGTTAACAAATTGGTAAGTGGTTTTTGTGATAAATTCCCTTCGTTGATAAATTCCTTATGTTATACACCTATATTATTTTATAAGGTGTATATACTACCCCTTTTAAATTTTATATCATTAATTCACTTATTTATATGGTATTATATGTTTCATTCAGTTTTATTCGTCAATAGAGATTATTATTTAATGTCTCCAAAGGGGTTAGAGTTTTTTTGTTATAAGATCATCATTTTTTTGGAATTATATATGATTAAGAATCTGATGTTAAAATTTTCTAATTATAATTTATTTTATTAAAATCTATATATTAAATATATTTTCAAAAAATATTATTATTTTCTCAATCTTCCTTAGAATAATTAATATTTTATAAGAAAATCCAACATTATTTCTCTATTCTGCTATAAATCACTATTTTTTAAACAAAAAATATCTATTAACATCCTCATGATATTTTTGAATGAAAATTTAAGATAAATTTCAAGGTAAATTATTTTAGGTAATATATAACATTATAAAAATAGATTTAAATGATTTTAAATCCTTCTTTACATATTTACAACAATTTTCAATGAAACAAATTTTCAAAATATATTATATATTAAAAATTAATGTTTAAAATGGAAGGGATATATTCATTAAGAATGTTTTTAAATATATTTTAATGGTATTTTCATTCATGAACATAAAAGAATACATCTATTAATTATCCTTTGATATAGATATTTTTTATTGAAACCATCATATTCTTTTCCATGGATGGATTATGATTCATTTAGATATATTCTTATGGAATCTGTTTCTTTCCCATAGTAAAGTCCCACTTCATATAAATTGAAATTAAACCCTTTTAATTTCCATTATTTAATCATGTTTTAAAAAAATTATTATAATTTCTATGATTTTTTTTTCACTTTTTGGTTATCAAACATCTCAAACGATGTAGTGTCAAATATAGAACTGGGTTAGCTCGTTATGACATATATGATAGGTGTGACCATGTAGATATCCAATATATTAGATAATTATTATACAATAATTATATTATATGGTTATTCCAATTAAAAGGGGGTTTATATGATTTTGTGAATATCAATATCCATGTTACTAAAACTAGTTATAATTATTTTTTATGGGTTTATAATGTTTCTCATGATAATGATTAATATGACTTGGGAAATGAATATTTATTATGAATAATGTTTAATATTTAATATTTTTAATTTGATTGATCCTGATATTTATGTGTATGAGTTATTTTATGATTCTATCAGGTACACTTATTATGTCAGCATACCAAAATATAATTTTATGATAATTGATGAATTTAAATAATTAATGAGTATGTATACACATACTAAGAATTTGAGCTCACCCATTATGTATTTTCTATTCCCCAAGGTATAAGGAATGAGGTTGAGTGATTTATTTATATATATTATTTCACAAAGATTGTGACAATAACATAATGTGAGATATGGAAAGAGGGGTATAATGTGGAATGATATCCATCTTTATGAAAAGTTTTTTATGAGTCCAATATGGTATGAGATGGTAAAAATTCTATAATACTCTTAACCTAAAGGTTAATTTGAATATAAGGGGTCTAATTTTTCCTTCTTTCTTTTCTGTGGTTTTTATGGGAAAATGGGAAACCATTATCAGTATAAAATATGGGAATGTAATTTTTATGATTTCAATGCAGAATTAGGATGTTCATTTTATAGGATGTTATAATTAGGTACACTCCATTCAATATCTCAGGATATAAAAAATATTAAAAAATTTATTAGGGTTCTGTAAAATAACCCACTCAAAATCTTACATACATATTTGTTCAACAAAAATTAATCAGTCATTGTAACATACTGAACTAATGGATAAAAAATGAATTTTTAAACATTTCTTAGTATTATCATATAAAATAGTATCAGGAATTTTATTAGATGGAAAAAATATAACCATAGAAAAAAGATAATTTCATTAGAGTCTTATAGGGTGATTGAGAAAATTAAATCATAATCAATCAACCTATTAGATTTTGAGATGAAATTTGAAATTAAATCTTGAAGGAAAATTTGATAAGTAATTTTCAGGAGCATTCAACATAAATCATAAATCACGTTTAAATATATTTTCATTTTGGTAAAAAGTGTCCATTTAAAACTACAATCATATAAGTCTACCAATTATGTAATCCTTTATAATAAATTAATATAAATATAGGAAATATGGAATAGAAGTTCAAATTTTACCAACGAAAATGAAATTCCATAATTAATATTAAATCGCTTATTGAAACACACATTATCCAAAAGGGTATTAAAACACCATTTTGGAAAATGTGAGGGGAAACATAAAAATTACCAGAGCTAAACATAATTTATGTTCCAATAATGACAGATAGAGCATTGTTAAGAAGAAAAACACTAATGTATAGAAAAAAGTTCTATTAAAAATTATAATATTTAATTAAAATAATGTAAAATTTTTAAGAATGATTAAAATGATCAAAATTAATATTTTGATGAGATAATATATGTTTCGTAGAGAAAATATAGAACATCATATATAATATATAAATAATAGTACAATCTATGACAAACCAAGCTGAGATGACATACAACCTAACATCTGACCTAGGTCAAGTCATGAACCAAAGGGTCATCCCATTCCCCACAAGAAGGAAACTAGTCCTGGGAATAAAAATAATCAGAATGGGAATGATTTACCCAAAAAAGAGGATAAATAACTAAAAATACTGTAGTATAACTACCAAAAACTGAATGTTAAATAACTATTCAAAACTGATTATGTTACAAGATCTGAGAAAACAAAAAATAAATACAAAATTGCAACATGACCATAAAATTTTATCTCTTAGTGACCTATTGGTCCCCACCAACCTATATAACAACCTGATCTAAATAAGAGAAAAAAAAACAGAAACATTCACTTGTAAAATAACTCAGGTATATTAACATCAAATGGCATAATTAAGATGTGATCATAAGAAGTCATATAGGAAATCACCACATAGATCTTAAATTTTATTTAATGAGATGGTCTATGAATACTAGTTTGAAAAAATATTCCAAAAAAGGTTATTAATCATATTAAAATTACCAAACATAGAATTAAATAGACCTCTAGTAAAAAAACACAAGAATCTTTCCTTTTCATAAATGATGACACATTCCACAACCCTATTCAAAAATAAAATACAAAATGAAATAAATACTAAGTGATAAAAAAGGAGGTATAAATAGAATGTAAATGAAATGAAAATGATATTATAAACAAACAATACTAATATAAATAATCAACATAAAATAAACAGACCATATATAGCTCATCATGGGTATTTCCTAAACATCCCAACAGTGATCCTTTGATGTACTCATATCAGAATCACATTCTAGTGTATGGTGTAGCTATATAGTCAATAATTCAATGGTTGTTCTAATTGAAAATATAGGGGAACAATACCATATATCCTCTAAAACATTCAAGGGGTCCCAACCTATATAATCAGGGTTGAAAAGAAATAGTTTGTTGACCCTCTAAAAGATGGTGAAGAAAACCTTCCTTGTAATAGTGATTAATAGGGGGAAAGTGGTACTCGAACGCATGGATCATCTGACCTACCACCACTACACTTGACTACCACAACTACCAATACCAACCACATGGTAACCCACACTCATTAAATCCTCCATTGGTGTTGCGATCTTACAATATTCGATACAAAGGTTTCAATCATGCCGTAATATCATTTATCATTCAAAAACCACATTACTAAATATTTTCAAATATCACTCGAGACTTCACACTACATGAGTTTTCAAATTATTTTCCCAAAACAAGTTATGATTCTAAACAAGTGTTTATGTCAAGAAATAATCAAAAGTACATCATCAAACCAAATGGAACATGATTTGAAGAACAAATTTAATGTCACTTAAAGAACTGATACACCATTTATAAATTAAGAAACTAATTTATGGAAAAGAGAAGACATGGAAAATGAGAAACCCTTTTAAAAATTAAGTCTCAAGTAAAATATCATTTTTCAATGCCATTATCATTTGAATTCCCATCCATAATTGTACCATGTGCACCCATGGATATTCCAAAATAACTTTCCTTTATTCAAGTATCCATTTTAGATAATGAATGTACCCAAAAACATTTTTTAAAGATAAAATATTTCTTTAATAATAAATTTAACTAGATACACACATAGAAAAATTATAAAAATAACCATTACTCATAGAAAAGATCATATAAAAATAATCCCATATAATATAGATATAACAAAATAATAAAACACCCTCAAAATACACATATTAATTTGAAAATTACAACTGTAATTACAACCAAAACATTTCATTTATATATATAGGAATATTTATGAAATCCCATGAAAACCCAATTCGCAGCAATTTTACAACATTAAAACACCAACAAATTTATACTAACAAAATATAAAGAATTATATTAGTTTTAATTAGTTAATAGTATTATTAAGCATTAATAGAATGTAATGTAAAATATATGGATGGAAACACCAAACTCAATGATGGGCGAATGAAAATAAAACATCAAGAGAAGTAAGGATGCACCTAAAAAGATGATATTAATACCCAAACATCAAATAAATCAATCCAAATCAGCCAAACCTAACTATATGGTTCATCTATGTGGGGTCCAAGCGAAATAGTAACATCAAAATGAGATTGGGAAGTTAGGAGAAGATGAATAAGGATGATTTTATGAAGAAATCATGAAGAATCGCTTACATTTGGTGAGAAGTTTGGGAAACATTGGTCCAAGATGAAGGAAAATGAAGTGGGGGGGGGGTTAATTGATACGTGATACAAAGGGATTCAAATGGGAGGTATAATAACATAAACCAAATTTTTAAAATAAATGTAATTTAGGTTTTATTGGGAATCCCTATTTTCTAAACTTTGCGCAAACCATGCGACTCATATTGGATCAATGTTTCAAATTTATAGGTTTAATTATCATGGTTTTGGCAATAATTGTGGAAACCATGTGACCTAAAAAAATTTAAAAACCATAAAATAGCACCCCAAACAATAAGATAGTCCACCCAATGATCCTTGAATGATATGAACCTAATTTTGTGACACTATGGGTGTCAAAAACACACGACCATTCCACATTCTCCCAAAACCTTTCTCAATAACCATGCATAGGGACAAAAAACTGAAACCACTATAACCCAAAGATTATTGTTTGACACTCCAAATAATCCTCAACCAAAAGATCTATCATCGAGAAGTAAAAAAAATTAATGAAACCCCTTGTTTGGATGTAACAATTCTTCCCATTAAAACCACTTTTTCAAACCAAAAAGTCACCAAACTTAATGGTATAGAGAACTCATACATGAACTATAAAAAATCTAAAAAAACCATGAACCTCATGGTGACAATTCACTTTAAATATCACACCCTAAAAAATTTAAACAAAGGTAAAAAAAGTGAACAATGGGAGAACATGGCAGGGTCCACTACACCATGAAAACCGGACCCATACCATGTCATTTCATTAGACTGCCCAACACATGAACAACTGACAGAAACAAAGGACCATAAGGAATTAAAGATAACATAAATTACAGTTAAAACTAATCGGGAAAAGAGGAAATTAATTTTATTAATGATTTATTCAAGTTGATTGGTTTGTCTTCATTGTTTGACAGACTGTGTGTTAATCATGCACACCCAACTATATAAGAGGGGCACCTTGCACAGACTGGCTGCACAGTTTCCTAAAAGTGAAATAACTATGAAATATTCCACATCCTAATTATATCACCATATTTAATGTTTGCTACATATTTTCAATAACAGTTTTTAGTCTATGTTCAATTCCCTTGTCCCCAAACAATGAGCCTCATGGTTACTTGGGAGAAGCTGCATGGATTCCCGAACCCTGTGTCGTATACTCTCATTCCCAAAATAGAAAAATGTCAATATAAACTAAATTATTTATCGTAGGAATGTTCAACAATTCCAACTTGGGACAATGATCATTGAAATATCCAACATGAACTAAAAAATTTTACACTAATAGGGAAAACCAAAAAAGATCTAAGAAATAAACAGTGAACAAGAATTCAATTCATCATTTCATAAAGAACAAAAATCACCAAAATGAACATGACTAAAAAAATATTGATTCATAAAGGATAACCATTTAATGACTCAAATCTATTTTCACATAATGAGATTATGTGAAAATAGGATAATCGATCCTCTTAAAAATGAAATAAAATCTCACAATATGAAATGAATCACAATCGGAACTCATACCATCTCCAATCATAGACTACATACATAAACTTGGTGAATTCTCCTTATTTCCTAAAAAATCTCCTACCTATGTGTGATCTTCACTCTAAGGATAGTGGCTAGAGACTGAATGACTGAATCATCCACTACCTGACAATCAGATTCTAAAATCCTTTAAACAAGATTAATTTCATGGGTAATGCTTCCTACAAAACATCTCTAGAGGAACCAAACAACTGAAATGATGAAATAACCTCATATGATTTCAACATGAAGAATTAAAATGTCCAAACCATACACACAAAATTTTTATGAGTGAGTGGTTATATAAACAAGAGGCCAAAACCTATGAAGGATACTCCTCAATGACAAGTCCCTATAGTATGCACTGCTTTCCTGATATGGATCCTATACGAACTATAAGAGACATTAGATTTCAAACATTCACTCCAAAATCCAACTATTCTATGAAGGTTTATTCCATAAACATCTCAATAAATATTCTATAGAGGGGGAAAATTTCACCTCCAGCTCTTGATGAAGCATTGTGATGAAAATATAATTGTTCAGCTGATCCAACGATGATATTTATAAAGATAAAGACAATAGTTCCTTCAAATCTTTAATATTGTCCTTCACTATACAATCACCTTTCTGTGTACTCTTGAACTCTTCCACTTTCTTATCATTCACCTCCTATGGTATGAACCAATGGATGAATTTTATCTTAAAAACATCTAAATTCATCCAATATTTCAACAATTTTTAGATGATGACTTTCCACTTATCCAAATCCATTCTTTAAAACAACATCATGATAGATCCAAACCTCACATATTCGTGAGTTCCTTACTATCTAACGACAATCTAAAATTCCTCAATCAATTACACTACCTCTAATGGTCCACGATCACCTTGTAAGATATGAAATAATCTTGAAGGACTAAAAACTCAATAAGACCCACTTGAATTCTTGGGGTACTTTCTATGAAGCATATTCTAAACAACCTAAAAATAGAAAACTGTAGTCAACATCTAAACAAAATGGCATCCAAGATGAAAAAATCAATAAATAAAAACTATCCCTTAATCTGAACATAAAAAAAAACAGGGAACCTCTTTTCGAAACCACTAAACACATTCTTATTTCTTAACTTCCTTCTTCAAAAGAAACATCCCTGCTATAAAAACACATTTTTTCAATCCAATTAATATATAAAATACATATTTTTCAAAAAATACCATGCTCAAATTAATTTTCCATTTTATTCCCAAAATATGATAATCTTTTTCCACTTCATAAAAACCCACACTAACCAAAATCAAACCAAATCATAGCTCACACCACACTATTAGGATATAGAACTAGTGGTAATGTATAACATAGAGACATGGTTAAAGTACCATGCAATAATTTAGCATCAAAAATATGGATAACCATGATCTATGTACACAAACTTCACGTGGATAACTACTCTATGTGAGATCACAGCAATATAAGAGCTCACCTCCATTTCCATTCCTCAATCAAAAACCATGAAATATGACTCAAATCCAAGATGTCCCTTGGAATCATTAGTATCAAACTGAGAAAGGTTAAAAACAAAATAAAAAACTCAAACTCAACCATGAAACATGATCTCTTCATGACCACATAGTAACCACTAACTACAAGACCAGCCTTTTTCAAATGTTAAAAACAGAACCACAAATATACCCCCTACAAAACAACTCGAGTTTACTAACACCAAGTGAAACAATTAGGGAGTGAGATTAATAATATCATTAGGTAATCATTATAAATTGCATCAATTTCATTTCAAGAGACATTAAATAAATACTAGTTCTAATACTCATTTAGTTTAAATTGTTTTAATCACTTTAAAACAACCATGCATGTATTCTTCCTATTCTATTTCCAAAATCACATGATGAGTTCCTTTTGAAAAATGGTTAAGCTTTCCTCATACTATATCCAAAGAAAACCCAAAAATTCGATAAATTCCAAATGATAAAAAATGAGGGATAATTATAATGTAAATTAAACAAAAAATTGTATAATCTAGTAGGGGTAATTTTCACTCGGAATAAAAAATCAATATAACATATAAATAGGTAATCATGTGAATATCCTAAAAGTTCGTAATGAGATCCCAGAATGTACTCAAATCAGACTATCCCCTTGGTGGATGGTGAAACACCATAGTAAAAAGCTTAATGGACATTCTAATTTCCAATCCAATTGAACAAATCCATATAGACATTATAAAATACAAGGGGTAACAAACCATCTAATCACGTGTGAAAAAAAAACCATATCATGACAATCTAAAGTACACGTTGCAAACTCAAGATAGTAATGTCATTATAAATTGGAAAGAGAAAAACTCACATTCACGTCTGACCTGACCTTTTGCCACCAAACATTCGTACCCCGACCACTGACACCACCCACACGATACTAATACTCATGAAATCCTCCATTTTTATTCACATCTAACAATAATCCACACAAAAGGATCCAATTGGTAAACCACCAAATATGAGCTAAAAAACCACTTTCTTAGTCATTTTAAAATATCACAAAAGACTTCACACTGCCCAATATATTGAATCATTTTCCTAAAACATTTCAAGATGCCAAATGTGCCATTATAACAATCATTCATCAAATGTATGTCAAATTTCCAATTTGGAAAATAAATAAATAGATATTTTTAAGTAAATTATTAAGTCAAATAACACACTGATACACCATTTAGAAATAAATAATGTATTTTTACAAAAATTAAATAGGGAAGAACTAATAAATCATTTGAATAACTGAAGCTCAAGGAAAATATCATTTTTGAATGCCATTATCATTTGAATACCAATCCATGAGGGAACAATGGGGAGCCATGGATGTGTGAAAATCCAATGAAACTCTCTATGTATCAATTTTTAACCAATAAAGTACTCAAACCCCATTTTTAAATAAAACCCATTTCTTTACTATTAAACCCAACAAGTCTCAGACATGAACCAATCATAAAATTCACCATAACTCAAAAACAAGGATCCTATAATAGTAAACCCATTAAAAAAACTAAAGGCAAATACACCCTTTAAATACTCATATTTGTTTAAAAAGATCAATTTTCATATCATCAATCACTTGGTGGGCATATATATATTGGAATATTTAAGAAATACATTGAAAATCCAATTTGAACCAAATTTCCATCATAAAAACAAAAAAATTATACTAACACATAACAAAAAGATTATATAATTACTATTTAATTAAGGGACAACTTAAGAATTAAGATAATTTTTTGGAAATTAAATCAAAGGAAACACATACCTCAACAATGTAATAATGTGGCAAAATAATGGCAGGAGGCTGAATACAGCATAAAAGGTGATTTTCACACCCTACTATAGAATAAATCATCCAAAATAATACAACCCTAAACCTAGGTTAAATCCCAGAGGGGTCTAAGCCAAAATTGAACCATGAAATGAGGGATCAGAAAGAGGAAAAGAGGAATGTTGATTATTTAACGAATAAATCATGAATAATCAATAATATTTGAAGATAAATTACCCAAATGTGTCATAAGACAAAAAAATTAGGGGGAACCTATGGTGGATACCCAACCGATATTATTTCAAATAAGGGGTAGAATCACTAAAATCAGGGATTTAAAAAAAAATTATGTTTTTATTGGATTTTTGGTTTTTCATCGTAGTTTTGTAAATTGTGCTGAAACCATGCGATTACTACTTGAAACATTTTGAAAACTTCCATGTTTATGTACAATGGTTTGGGAAACCTATGCTCAAACATTGTGACCTGAATAACTAGACAAAACCCTATTAATGGGACCCAAAACTCTAGAAGATTCAACCCATCTATCCTTGAATGATTTAATCATAATTATGTGACACTGCTGGTGTCAGAAACTCCCCATTATCCCACATTCTCCATATACCTTTCACAATAACCATGCAAATGTCTACAATCATTATGAAACCACCCAAACCCAAGGAATATTATTATATACTAAACCCAACCCTAATCAGAAAGATATAATAGTGAAAAGGAAGATGAAATCCATGGTAAGGGTTTAATATAATCTGATCTTAAATGATCTTAGTCATGGAAATTTATTCATAACTCTTTAAGGGAAATTTGATTCATTTAAACTGTAACCCAAACACCTGAATAATTGGGAGCTTCTGTTTAACATCTGAATAAATGATTTTTTTTATTAATTAATTTATTTAAAAACATTATAATTTATAATTAAATTTTTTCTAATATTCTATGTTCATTTATTTTCATTTTTGATACATCATGTTTATTCTTAATATCTCGAGAGTGTTTGTTCCATGGTTCAATGAACATTTCAAAAAGTTAACTTCTATAGAAGTGTGTGTAAAATAATGAACCAAATACACAAGTGAAATGAAATTATTTTAACATCATTGTATAATTTGAATTGTTTCATATATCCATATTTATTCAGAGCTAGATGTGTATAATCACGTATAAATTTTATAGTTTAATGTCATTTTCATTTAGGATTTTTTACTAATGCTCATAAAATAAAATAGTATTATTTAATATAGTGATTGTGAATCACATAAATAATATGGAATATATTATAATATTTTTACTAATTTAAATCCAAACAAAAAAAATTCTATAACCATCCATGAAGGCTCGGATGAAAAAATGAAACATGCCATCCACAAAGGTAATAGTCCACATGTACATAGAGGATCAATTTTTATTATTAATGAATGATATTGGGAAAGAAACATATTATTCCTTTATAATTATAAAAATTATCCCTGTTTATGATACTAAATTCACTATTTCAAATCTTGTGTAACACATTTGGAGTGGGTTAAAGAATAAAATATTAAATGTCATGTCACGTCCCCCTAGGGCTCATGTTGTGACTTTCCCAAGCCCACCTCTCAATCTCCTAGGGCTAGCGACTAGCATCTAACACATCAACATGCATGTGGGAGGCATTTTCCTAAGTATCTATTTGTACACACACGCCCAACTACTTCCCAACACACTAATGGTAAAAAAATTATACTAAAACAAGTCTGGGTACAAAGTAAAGCGGAAAGGGAGTGGGCTAGAATACTAACCCGAAAAAAAGATAATGAAACAAAAAAGTAAAAAAAATGGCTCTGATTGTCATTCATTGTAAACCCTGCCTGATCATAAGAGTAATGAAGCTACATGAAGATGAAGTACTCAGTCCCGTCATCCTGGTCCTACATGGCCCCGCCTGGTCCTAGGCCACCATGCCCACCATTGTAGTGTGGGCCAGTCTCACCCCTTGAGCTCCTCTATCGAAACATCAATTGTATGAACCAGACACAACATGTCTAGGTGAAGCCGATGCAGGGGTGAGTATAACAATACTGATGTGGGACCCTGAGAAAAATATGAAAGACCACACGATAATTCAAAAAGTAAATAACGATGACCATGAAAACTCACACAAGGTATTTTCCAGGGATGTGATAGTAGCATCATTAGCCACACCATCGAACACCCCTACTACTAGATAACTCATCCTCTATTGAGTACAATGGGCCTGTGTGGTCACATAGATCCACTTTACACTAACAATGGACAATTGTGGTACTTCAAACTGATAAATACCATTGTTATGCTGTGTCAAACAGAGCCACTCACCACCATGGCCCTTCCAGGTCACACAAAACCTCCTACCACCTTGTCCAAAAGGAGGTAATCCTAGTATCGAGTAATATGGGTCTTCTAGGTCACATAGAGATTCTCCCCACCAATGGACTACATGGTCACACAGAGCCACTTGCCACTAGGCTATCGTCGAGTAGTCATCTGGTCTCTGCCAACCGTAGGGTTCCATACATAGTGCACTTGGGGGAACTTCTCCTCAAAAAATTTGTAGAATCTCTATTTCCATTAAAGTCACCACAATGAATTCCAAAAGATTTTCCTCATCAAGAGGCTTGCAACTCTAAAAACAACTCATCAATCGGATTTTTTATTTTCAAGATACAAGCTTATTAGTAAACATGGGACCTGTTATGATGGGGCCTAGTTTGAGAAAATCGGAATTACCCGACCAACCCATCCTGGGCTCCCACATACCAAAGATCCTTTAGATGAATGCGATGTGATCTTGTTTGGGTCTTGGTTGGTCTGGTTTGAACTGGAAAGTGGGCCAGGCCCAATAGGCCTTGTTGGACACGACCTGAATTGGTAGAGGGTCCAGCCTGCTGGGTCACTTAGTGACACGATCTAGTCTAGCATGGCCTGAAGGGCACGCATTCGGCCTGCCTGTGTTGGTCCGGCCCACTGGGTGCATTTTTGTTCCGTCAGCGGTGGACCTTCCCACTTGGGGCTCGGTCTGCTAAGTGAGGAGCCACCGTAGGAGTGGTTATTGTTGGGTCATTCCATCCGAACTCGGCTGTTGCACTAGGTCAGGCTCTAGTTAGCCTCACAGATGTAGGGCTCCACCATCCTCCAGCCACGGTTGACGGACTGTGGCCCGAACCGCTAGGGTGGCCCAGACGTGGGCCTCCCTCTCCCAGCAGCGACCTCCAGGTGTAACGATTCCAACCACTACATCTGGTTGGTCGCAACCTCGTGCCACTGCGTCACACTAACGGGCGTACCCCCATCCTCTCGTGCGTTCAGCAAGGGCCGACCGCCAACATCGATTGCCAGCACTAACGACACAATCCACGGGCCACTGGAGTTTCTTCAATGGTCTGTTCTCCGACTCATCTATGAAAAATGGTCCCTCGAGTCGATGCTATCCTTACTCAGGCCCCGAAATCAAACTTCTTCCACATTGAGAATGAGGCCACCAAGAATGCACAAGTAGAGGAGATTAGGCTTTCTTCGTGTCAGCCCAGGACCTTCTTGTTAGTGTTTTAAATCAAGTGGGAGGTTCACAGATTGAATTTCAATCGATTCAGGCATGGTTTGAATCCCGAATAATAAATCCCCAAGAAAAGTCAACCTCTTGCATAAACACATAAATTTCAGATCAACATGTACACTACGACAAAAAAGGCATTTCACGACGGTTTTGTTTTATGTTTCGTGGTGGTTTAAACCGCCACTAAATAGATTGGCGGTGGTTATGAAAAACAACCACGAAATCGTGTGTCGGGAAACTATTTGCGGCGGGTTTCTAGTTTTTTTTAACTTTTTTAAATTTTTTTTAATAATTAATTAATTAATTAGTTAATTTGGTTTATTTATTTAATTAATTTATTTATCTCATATTTATTTTATTTATTTCTTATTTATTTTGTATTTATTTTGTATTTATTTTATTTTATTTATTTATTTATTAATTTATTTCGTATATTGTTTAATTATTCCGTATTTCATTATTTACTTTTTTTATCAATACATGCACATGCCCATGCACATGAATATGCAATATAAAGATACACGGCATTTGGTGAGATTTGAACCCCTAACCTATTGCATATTTTCCAATGACTTTACCACTCCAGCAAGCTCGTCATGTGGTTAATAAACAGAATTTAATATACTAAACTATATTAATTGAAAAAACAAATAATACATAAATAATACATATAAACTCAATAATAATAAATAATAAATAATAAATAATAAATAATAAATAATAGATAATAAAAAAATAATAAATAATAAATAATAAATAATAACTAATAACTAATAAATAATAAGTAATAAATAATATATGATAAACAATAAATAATAAACAATAAACAATAAATAATAAATAATAAATAATAAATAATAAATAATAAATAATAATAATTAATAAATAATAAATAATAAATAATAAATAATAAGTAATAAATAATAAATAATAAATAATAAATAAATAATAAATAATAAATATAATAAATAAATAAAAAATAAAAAATAAATAATAATAATAAATAAAAAATATAAATAAAAAATATAAAATATAAATAATAAATAATAAATAATAAATAATAAATAATAAATAATAAATAATAAATAACAAATAACAAATAATAAATAATAAATAATAAATAATACATAATACATAATACATAATATATAATACAGAATAAATAATATATAATATATAATAAATAATAAATAATAAATAATAAACAATAAACAATAAATAATAATTAATAAATAAATATAAACAATAATTAATAATTAATAAATAATAACAAAAAATTAATAATAAATAATAAATAAATATTAATAAATAAATAATAAATAATAATAAATAATAAATAATAAATAATAAATAATAAATAATAAATAATAAATAATAAATAATAAATAATAAGTAATAAATAATAAATAATAAGTAATAAATAATAAGTAATAAATAATAAATAAATATAAACAATAATAATAACAAATAACAAATAATAAATAATAAATAATAAATAATAAACAACAAATAATAAATAAAAATAATTAATAATTAATAATTAATAATTAATAATAAATAATATATAATATATATTAAATAATAAATAATAAATAAATAATAAATAATAAATATAAATAATATATAATATATAATAAATAATGAATAATAAATAATAAATAATAAATAATAAATAATAAATAATAAATAATAAATAATAAATAATAAATAATAAATAATAAATAATATATAATAAATAATAAATAACAAGTTATAAACAATAAATAATAAATAATAAATAATAAACAATAAATAATAAATAAATATAAATATAAATAATCAATAATTAATAATTAATAATTAATAATTAGTAATTTATAAATAATAAATAATAAATAATAAATAATGAATAATAAATAAAAATAATTTATAATAAATAATAAATAAAAAATAATAAATAACCAGTAACAAATATTATTAATATTAATAATATTTTTCTATTAGTAATAATAAATAATAAATAATATAAAATAAATATAAATAATAAATAATATATATATATATATATTGAATAAATATAAATAATAAATAAATAATAAAAATAAATAATAAATAATAAATAATAAATAATAAATAATAAGTTACAAATAATAGATAATGAATAAATAAAAGTATATTATAAATAATAAATAATATATAATATATAATATATAATATATAATATATAATATATAATATATAATATATAATATATAATATATAATATATAATATATAATATATAATAAATAATATATAATAAATAACCAGTAACAAATATTATTATTATTAATAATATTTTATTATTAGTAATAATAAATAATAAATAATAAATAATAAATAATAAATAATAAATAATAAATAAATAAAAATATTAAATAAATAAAAATAATTAATAATTAATAAATATGAATAATAAATAATAAATAATAAATAATAAATAACAAGTAACAAATAATAGATAATAATTACAATTAATGTATATTATAAATAATAAATAATAAATAATAAAGGAAACACATGAAAAGGTATGAAAAGACGTGATAAGGGATGGAATATTATAGAAACACATGAAAACGGATGAAGAAGCATATGAAGAATGAGGAATTAGAAAGAATGAGAATGCATGAAAACTCATGAAAACTCTGGAAAACCCCTTAACAATTCAACATAATCATCATAATAACCCACAAAAACTCATTGATAATGATAACAAGTCATGGAAACCCAAATAAACAGTAATAAATGGAGCAACCATTAAAACCCCATCAAAATGGTCATAAAGTGACAAAAACCATAGACTCACATTAACAGAGAAAACTTATGATCCGAGAGTTCGTTTCAGATCCTTGAACTATAAAATCAAAGATCCGGAAACTATCTTTGACCTGATAGGTGAAAGAGTCTGAATGAAAAGGCAGATCGGAAGTTATGACCATTTAAAAAAAGCTGACAGGGAACGGGTACAAGAAACGAGGCATCAAAAAACCTAACAAACCTGATACCCACTAAAAAGGCCTTGACATATGATCCAAGAGTGAATGTAGGCGCCACGACCAGTCAAACTGATGATCATGGAACGAGCTATGATTTGGCAGGTGGACGAGTCTGAACTGGCATGCAGATCAAAAGTTAGGTCCGTTTGAGGACAAGTTTGATGTGGCACTGGTGAAAAAATGGGGTTTTGGAGGCCTTCGGAGGGGTTTTTGGGGTCAAAAAACAAAACAGAAGCTTGCTTCTATCAAACTGGTGCGTAGCTCTCATCGCTTGCTTTGATTTGATATGTGGTAAAGCCTAAACGGACACACAGAACGAAAGTTATGGCCGTTTGAAGTCGGAAAACTTTTTTCAACTTTCTTATAACTCTCATATCTTCTGAACCTTAGATCGTCTCACGATTTTGATTTATGTGCCTCTAGATCTCTTCATTTGCTTTGATTTGACTGGCTGTGGCACTCCAACGAAAACCCGGATCAAAAGTTATGGTCGTTTTAGTGATTTCTGGGTTTCTCGTTTTTTTTTGTTTTTTTCCTTTCATTTCGCGGTGGTTTTACCCAAACCGATGCTATTTCATGGAGGATTTTAAAAAAACCACCGCTAATCCTAAAAAAAATTAAAAAAATAAAATAAAAATAAAAATTAAGGCATTTCGCGGTGGTTTAAAAACAGCCGTGAAATGGCCGCCCGAAACATGTATAGCGGCGGTTTTTAAAACCCCCGCGACAAAACAGCCGCTAAACGGCCATTTTCCTATTGTGGTACCTGTGTTTGTCCATGTTTTTCATTTCTAGAATAAAAGAAGAGTGGGTAAGAGCATTGAAATATAAATAAAACCCCTACTTCTATGAAGTTTGATGACAAAGTGTTCATCCCCGATAATTCAAGGTGTCATTATCGTCACTTATGGATCTGTTCTTCGATGTGGTGTCATAGACGATGATGTCTCCCTGGGGTTCTTCATCATTCATAATTGGAGAGTAGTTCAGTTGGATATTTTTTAGATATTTTCCCTGGTTTAATTCTGTCATCTATAACGTGCCAAATAATTAAATAAAACATGTCACAGTGTTTCAGTTATGCTGCGTTGTCACGTTGTGACGCTCCCATTATTGCATCATTATGCTACGTGATATGATCCATTAATGAGCCTCATTAATATTCCATGTCTCCACTTTGTCTCCATACCACAACTTTGTTGTCTACCCTTCAGCAGATGAGAAATAATATATGTTTTTTTTAATTATATTTCTCGAAAAGTCCTAAAATTAAATTTTCTTTCATTCCCTTTCCGGATGAAGTTAATTCATTTCTCGGAGAATATTGGAAGTTCAAGTTCAGCATTAAGCTCTGATTTATAATCTGAGAACTGGGTCAAAAGATTAAAAATCATAGTCGCGCATTTACTAAACAAACTATAAAAACACTTCAAAATTATATTCTGGAATATCTGGGCCTCTGAATAAGGGGCCGTCAAAGTGGATGATCTTAGAATAATATCATATAAATAATAAATATTTTCATAGAATTTATGAGACATTAAATTCTACCCTATATGGCTTCACATCCATGAAATCTATAATAAAAAGGACTAAAATAGATTGGGATACTGAGTAGGAATCTGAGTTTCCCTCTCCCATGTGCTCTTCTAGTGAATCCAGTGCTACGACTAAACTCACAGCAGTGAAATAAACCTCCCTTATATGAATCGCTCCTATTAAACTTCTAACTCACCTGGGATATAATCAAACATCGCCTCATCATAAATGTCCATCTCTCCCATATCGATGATGTGTGATGGGTCACACCCTTACATCCTCATCTACAACACATGGAAAAAATCATGCACATGGTGCATCAGTGGGGGGAGACATATGTAGTAAGCCACGTTTCCAACTCTTCTCATGATATGAAAAGGACATAAAACCTCATAGATAGCTTCCTACCCCATCTAAATATTTGTAACCCTCATCAGGGTGCGACCCAAAAGAACACATGGTGTCAGACCTCAAACTCCAAGGGTCTTGGTCCCCTGTCAGCAAAAGACTTCTGCCTACACTGTGCAGTCCTCATCAACTCTTAGATTATCTACCCCTTCTCAGTATAAGTCCATACCAACTTTGGACCCATGATAACTAACTCCCCTAGGTTAGTCTACCAAAAGGGATATTTGAATAGCCACCCATACAATGTGTCGAACGGTGCAATGCCAATGGTGGAGTGATGACTGTTGGTGTACGAGAAATCAACTAAAGGTATGTGGTCCTCCAAACTAGAACCAAATTCAAGGATTCAAGAAGAAATAATGTCCTAAAATGTATATAAGGTGTACTCTGTCTGTCCATCCATCTTGGGATTTAATATGTGCTCAAGCGTAGCTATGTCCAGAACGCCTCCTATAATCCATTTTAAAACTGAGCTTAAAAGTGGGAATCATGTTCTGAGACAATTTTCCAAAGAACCATGTGAAACTTCACTATCTCCTTGACATAGAGGTTTCCTAATACATCTACCTGTCCATGCTCCTAGTTGTATAGGATGTGAGCCGACATGGTGAGTCAGTCAACGATCACCCAAATAGAATCATGGCCTCTGGACGTACATGTTATCGCGTTTAAAATTTCATTGAGATAACATCTCATTTCTACCCTAGTACCTCATGTGGATGGTTTAAGCCTTATATTAAATTTTGTGTGACCTTCAGTTACTAACAAGTGATAAATCGTGAAATGAAATCCCCCACTACTCTCTTCTTCCCTGGCCACCATTACTGACGTCGGAGGTCCTGGTCCATCTTCGTGAATCTGATATTTACCTCCAAAGGGGATGTATAGAACTCCATCAAAACCTCCTAATGCAATGTAACTAGTACTATGGTGGGACCTCTAAAAATTATTTCATTCTCCCCACCTATAAAAAATCCCTCATGATCTCGTCCTGTTGATAACTGAGCACATCAGGACTCGCAGTCAGCATCCACAAGTTGTGACTCCCAGTATCTCTATAAGAGTGGGGAAGTAACAATCCTTTAATGAAGATAAGATACCCCATATTCATCCACAAATTATATCTACATCATGGATAAATACTCCATCACCTTACTCAAAAACTGCAAACCAGTCCTCCTACTGATTGAAAATGCCACCATGTTCCCCTTTATAGGGGAATAGAATATCTTGAAGTCATAGTCCTAGACGATCTCTAGCCATCATCGCTATCTCAGATTGATGTCTTTGTGGGAGAATATATAACTGAGATTTTTGTGGTTGGAGTAGTTGGTAAACTCTTCACCCATCAAGTAGTGTAGCAACATCTTCAGAGAAAAGACCACTATTGTTATCTCTATGTCGAGGGTCGCATATTTCTACTGCTGTCTCCTAAATTTTCATGAGTTGTTGGTGATCACCAATAACTCATAAATTATGACACAATCCAATCCAGTCCCTCATGGGTCTCAGAAAACTAAATATTAAACTCCCTATAATGGTTTTCTGAAGATATGGGTATTAGTCAGTCTACATGTCAACTCATGGAAACTTTGATGGATTTTTTTTGTCCACACGAAGGGTTTTACCTTCCATGTCAATTCTGATAAATACTCCACTAATCTAGAAAAGTAAGGTATGACCCTCTGATAAGAACCATCCAAACTTAAGAAGCTCCTCACTTCAGTCACACTCGTGGATGAATCCCAATAAGTCCCTATCTCTATTGTCGCTAGATCTAGGACAACTCCAGCCTCTGAGATGGCGTGTATTATAAAGTGGAACTATCGAATATAGAACTATAACTTTGATAGCATACCATAAATTTGTTTCTCTCACAGGGTATCCCAGACATTCTGCAAGAGTGCAGTGTGCTCCTCCACCGTCGCTGAGTACACCATGATGCCATTAATGAATTCCATGATTAATAGGTCTAGGTAAGGATAGAAGATCATGTTCATGAGGCCCATGAGCACTGATAGAATATTGCTTATGCCAAAAATCATCACCAAGAACTCATAGTGGTCATACAACCACCTAAAGGCTATCTTCAGTACATCCTCATCCTGTACTCGAAGCAGGTGATATCTTGAACGAAGGTCTAACATTGAGAATCACTTCACTCCATTCAGCTGGTCAACTAGGTCTCAATTCATATCAGTGGATACATGTTCTTCACAGTCACCTATTTCAGGAGCTAGAAGTCCATGCACATCCAAAAAATCCCATCCCCCCTCTTAGAAAAAAGAATAGGGGCTTCCCATGGTGAAATTCTAGGATTTACGAAACCCTTCTTCGAAAAGTCCTTTAGTGTTACCCTCATCTTGCAAAGCTTTGTGAGATCCATTGGATATGCCGATGTGGATATTGGTACCGTCTCAGGGTATAGGTTAGTGTAAAATTCTATATCCTTGCGAGGAGTTAGTTATGCAACATCCATAGGGAATACATCCTCGTACACATTCACCGCTATAGGGATTCGTGGAATCCACTCATCCACTTCACTGAGGGTGAGTCTATTCAACTCGTGAATGATCAGATACACCCTCCTATGAGAGATTTCGTCCTTGGATACATGGTTTTCTTTCTCTCCAGTGAAGTAAAACACGTTCCCATATCCAGGGACACACCACACTATATGCCTAAAACAGTCAATGTGAACATTGAATATAGATAACAAGTCCATAACAAGGATGACATTGTAAGGCCTTTATTCTACTACTAAAAGATACCAACCAAATCCCTCGCCTCCTAGAGTGAGCTCACTTTACTGGAAACTATTTTTAATTGTCGAGTCATCTCCCATATGTGTCTCTAGCCATAATGATCAATGAAATGGATCCATCGGAATCTCAAAGCTATGAACAAGTTCCATTGAAAAAAGTGACTAGAACCTATGTCTATAAGTATAGAAGCTTGGGTAGAGAAGGCATATATCATACATGAAATCCTATTTAGAGCAATGTGGTTGTAATACTTTGCTGACGAGAGCTGAGATCGACCATGTCTGCCTACTCCCTATGGTCGGAATGGACCATGCTGGGGTGGTGTTGGTAACACCTCAAACCTTCTGCCACTACATGCTGCACATCTAGATCTCCTGCCAGGTCTGTTGTCCTACTGACTTCCTCGCTTGAATTTCTACCACTACCTCGGTGGACCCTCAACCGTATGATGTTCATATGTATGGAAGGTCAGGAAGTCACGTTCCATGTGACCCTTCTTACTGCAATTGAAGCACTACCTGAATCCCTACTAACTCTCCCGGAACTGGGAGCCACGCACTACCGACCTTGAGTCCTGGGGTTGTCCACTAAAATACATGGACCTCTTGTGCCCAAATATCTGTTATCTACTGCATGCCAAAGACATTTCCACCTAGGTTCTTCTTGCGGCTATAGATGTCAGCACCTTTTCTTTTAAGAATCTCTCCACAAGAAGGGCACACTATAGAACCCCATTCTGGGTAGGGATAATGAGAGAAAAATTGATGCCCTGCTCTACCACTTGATTCCATGCTCGAAAGAGATACCCCAGAAGAAAGAGTACCGTACCATGTCTGTGGAGTATCATGAAAAACTCCCTGAACCTCATGGAGTACTTATACACTGCCATTATGCCCTGCTAAAGGTGAATCTGCCTTTAAATGTACAAATAGCTCATCGCCGCGGGAAAAAACCCATCAAGGAAAAGTTGGTCAAAGTCTGACCAGGTGAGGGTTGCCCCATCATGTGTCCGAGTGGCCATTTTTCACCACCACCCAATTGATCCCGAAAGAAGACTCGCTTACAAGATCTTCATATGGACATGCATTGTCTTCACTAAGCAGAAGACCCATGTCACCACCTCGAGCTAGTCCTCAGTGACTTGAATGTCCATGTCTCCGGTGAACCTAAGTGGTCATTGTCTCTAAAACTTGTGTATGGTACCGAGCATACAAAATTCCTCTACCGGAACAACTATTTTAATACTTTTACCACTTGGTGGTGGTAGCACTGGTGAATCTCTTGGTGGGGCTATCTCATGCACTTGTTCCTAAACGGATGCCTCACCGCTAGGCGACCTATCCTTACAACATTGTATCGGGATCATGACTTTTTTTCCATGAGGAGGAATCGTGAAATAGTCCAAGATGTTCCATGATCAGAAGGATATACATGATGATATTAATATTTTTCAAAATAATGTAATGAGACATTTATGCAACCAATGATTTCATGTTTTGATCTAAAAACAGAGTTCATGGTCTTGGTGTATGGATACGATGGCTTCCACACCAACACTGGACTCCTCGAATCTGAATGTCATAATCGCAACACATAACACTATTTACCTATAACTAAACCCATACTTCTGGTCTATGTGGTAAGACCAAAAATCCATTGATACCTCTTTTTCATGAACCATCCCCCAGGGCCCAAGCATTGACTACACCATGACTGCCTCACGTAGGCCAGGGCCTGTTGACGTGTGCTGAAGGCGACAACCTACATGTGGGAGAAATTTTTCTAAGTACATGTACACACACACATGCCCAACCAAGTCCCAAAAAAATAAAGGGTAAAAATAAGTATACTAAAACAAAACTGAGTACAAAGTACATCGGAAAGCGATTTATCTAGAATAAAAACCCTACATAAGAACTGAAACCACAAAGTACATAAAAGAACTCTAATGCAAATCCACAGAAAACACCACATGATCGTAATAGTAAAGATGCTACTAGAAGCCGAAGTAGTATGTCATGTTATAATGGTCCTAGAAGGCCCCAACCTGTCCTATTAGGCCCACATGGTCCCAGGCCTCCATGTCCACCATCGTAGTGTTTGTCTGTCTCGTTCCCCAAGGCACCTCTATCGGAAATTCGATCGTCTACACCAGACACAACATGTGCAGGTGAAGCCCATAAAGGGGTGAGTATAACAACATTCAAAAGGGAAGCTGAGACAAAAAATAAATACCACATAACAATCCTTAATGTAAATCATGAAGCACAAAACACTTCACACCAGGTATATTTTAGAGTAGTGGTAGTAGCATCATCAGTAACATCATCGAGCTCCCCGACTGCTAGGGAACTCATACTCTATCAAGTATAGTGGAACTATCGGGTCACATAGAGCCACTAACCATTAAACTTGTACTACTATGGTACTCATCTTTGATTTGTATTATGGGTATCCTGGATCACACAGTGCAGCTCCGAACCATGGGACCGCCGGGTCACATAGAGCTGCTTCTCACCTTGGCTTAACAGAGGTACTTCTCCTGTCAAGTATTATGGGATTACTAGGTCAAATAGCGTCGCTCCCCAAAATTGGATCTCCAAGTAACACTTAGATTATTTGTACTGGGCCATCGTGGAGAACTTATCAGGTATTAGTCAACCACATGGTTCCGTACATATCACTCTTGGGAGAACCACTACTCAAGCCATTTGTCTCATCTTAGTGTCAATGAAATTCACCGAAAGACTTTTCAAAATATCCTTTTCATCAAGAGGATACCAAATCCATCAATGGATTGTCAACCAGACACTTGTTTTGAAAGATAAAGGTGTTTTAGTAAATAGGGGGCCGGATGTGACAGGGCACAGTCCGAACCGATCAGACCGACCCGACCAACCCACCCCATGGTACGACATCCCTTAGTTAATTTAGATGTAATTGATCTGACTGGGTTCGGTTTCGGGTCACTCTAGTACATCTTTTCCAGTGGGCCATGCCTAATAGTTCTCACTGGACCTGGCCCACTTTTGCCAAGGGTACATCCTGCCAAGTCGACCGGGGACCCGATCTAGTCCGGCCAGCCCAATTGGCATGAGTCCGACCTGTCAGCTTGGGTTTGTTTCAAAGGGTGTCGATTTGGACCACATATGCTAGATCAGCCCTCTAGGCCATGGTTCCAGTCCACCAGTGCCTGTACAGCCCGCCCAGGGCTCGGCCTGCCAGCTGAGGATAGGCTACTCGGTTCGCGGTGCGTTGTCCCGCCTGGTCCCGACAGTCGCGCCACATCTTGCATCAGTTGGCCCAACAGATGCGAGGCCCCTCCATCCTGCATTGGTGGTTGATGGACAACATCTCGCACCACCTGGGTGGCCCAGAAGTGGTCCACCCTCTCCCCGCGATGCTCTCCTAGCGCCATGATTCTTGTCGTCATCCACCTCTGCAAATACCACGATGTCGTTTGGCACCTCTAGCTTCAAACGACCAATATGTTCTGACCTCTACTTCCAACTACCTCTGCCACCACACTATTTTTGTTGTGCCGGAGTCACCTTCCCCGTGCCTCCAGTGTTGCTCTGATTTTCCATTCTCCAACATGTCTGTTCTAAAGGGTCCCTCAGATTGCCGCTATCCCTGCTCGGGCCCTAGAATCAATTTTCCACTAGATAGAGAATGTGGACACACAAAAAACTCATGAACAGAGGAGCTCATTCCTTGTTCAGGTTAGCCTGGGGCCTCTGTGTTTGAGGTGTTAAAAAAGGGTGGGGGTTTTGGGATTGAAGTTAATTCGTTTCATGAGAGGATTGAATCCCGAATAATTAATCCCCATCAAATTTCACCCTCCATAATAAAAACATGAATCAAGGATTAACATTTCCATGAGTTTTTCCATGTTCATCGTTTATATAAAAATAATTCAGTGGGGGAAGAAATTTGAAATAAAAAACCCCCCTATATTATTGATGTTCAATGCTGAAGAGTTCAACCTTGAGAATTTTAGTCATCGATGTTGTCACTTCAGAATCTGTTTCTCAAGGTGGTTTTGTAGACGTTGATGTATCACCGACATTTTTTTCATTCTTCATTGGAGAGTAATTCCATTGGAGATTTTTTAGAGAGCTTGCAAGGTTTAATTACGTCGTTTCTAACATCCCAAATACTTAATGGAAATATGGAGCCACGTTTCAGTTACTATATGATGTCATGTTGTTACACTGTTTCATTTATGAAATAACATCGCTAATGTTATCCCTTTATTGCATCATTTCATTGCACTATAAGGGAAATTAATGAGCCTCATTAATACTCCTCATCGCTGCTTCGTCGTTGCTCCATAGTGTCACATTCCTCTGCTCAATGGATTGGACAAATTATAAAATAAATATTTCAAATAATGTTGTTGTTTTTCTAAAAAATTCTGAAATATATCCTTTATACTCACCCATTTAAAGATGAAGATAAGTCATTTCTAGGTGAATTTTGGAATTTTGAGTTCAACAGTGCCCTCATATTTATGATCTTAGAACTAGTTAAAAAGTTAGAAAATCAAAATTGTGCGTTTAGTTAACGTACCTTAAGAAATTTCAAAATTCCATTCCGGGATCTCGGAGCCTCAAAATCATGTTCCATAAGAGCACACAATCTCAAAATAATTCCATATAATTAAAAAATAAACGTAATTTCGGAGACATTAAATTAAAGGTGCTCAGTTTATAAAAATTCAACTTAATTATGTTAGTTTCTTTTCACTGAGCTAATGCCATTTTAATTAGAGGATTATGTTCAAAAAGGGGAATAAGGGTATGATAAAAGGCATTTACAGAGTGATTTGTGTATTTTTTTGAATAAAATTTTACTCACATGTGTATTTGAAATGGTTATCCCATTTTATCTGAGAAATTCAATGCTATTTTTTCTATATACTTAGTCATTAATTGTTAAGAATATCATTTTAAAAGATAAAGTGATTCATAAGTTGAAAATGGTAAAATTATATACCATTTCACATTCAAATTTCCAAATATAATATTCTTATTATTTTCAAACCAATTAATTTAAAATTTCCTAAGGATAAATACCCTTTGAAGACATTTTCTATACTATTCACATAATTTGACATTAAAAAAATTAACATAATAATGGGGTCTAAAAATAAATACATAATTAATCACTTATAATTCATAAGTATCTATAAATATCATTTATATCAATAACTCATCCAAAACATATAAATCAATATTTTTTAGAACCAATCATTTGTCTTTTAAACTGCATGCACAAGAGTTTTGTCGACACTACATATATATTTTAAATAATTATAAATTTATATAAACTTTAAAAAATTAATAACATAAATAAAATTTATTCCCATAAAATTTTATAGTCTATAATTTATCATATAGTAATTTTATTCATATACTTATCTTGGAAACAAAAAAAAATACGAGGGAGTGATATTTTTATAACACTCTAATAATAATGTAATACAAATTATTTTTCATGTTCATGTGTCACCAAATTAGTTTATATTCATATATAATATTACATGGGTTGAAAAAAATAAAAACGAAGTAATATAAATAATTGTTTATGTTATTTTTTTTCTTATCCTAATGTTTTAACACTTCTATGAAATTTACATCTTATTATCATGACAAAATTTTAGGATGGAGTCTTTTTTATACACTAAATACATTAGTTAAAGTTATTACATATTATTTTTTATGAATATTCAAAGTATGAAATATATTTAAAATAAAATTATTTTAATAGTCATAATAATTATCTTCAATGTCAATATTCATTACATAATAAAAACAATATTCGTATTGTTCACTAAAAAAATAAAATTTTACAAATAATTTCCAAAAAATTACGTTAAACTAATATAAATATAAAAAATATATAAATTATTTCTATTTTATAAAACTGGTATATAACAATGACTGATATTATTTATATTATAATAATTGAAATTTTCTAAAAATAATTTTCAAATGAATAAAATTAATAATAAAATGAATTGATGAAATATTATGAAAATAAAAAATTCATCTTGTTTATAATTAAATGTTTATATCATTATAAATCATACATAAAAATTCCATTAAGTTATTTGAGTAATATATAAGTTTAATATAAATAGTGGTGGATGTCTCTGTTGGTGGTTCACCTTGTATGTGTCTCATAGTGAATTCTACAATCTTGAACTTCTCCAAAGTTCAATTTTGATCAATCCGTATTTGTTTATGTTTATCCTAGTCCTAGTATAGGGGAAACCATAGAGATGTAAAAACCATTAAAATATTATATAAATTATCTTCCTATTGAATTATTTTACTTCTTGATTACATGTTGCTCTTTTCTTCATAAAATTGATAATTTAGTTGTGGCTAATTATACAATCCAATTCAATGATTATGTTATAATGATCAAATATAATAAATTAAATTTAATAAAATGTTATGGATATTTAGATCGATGTAGCATAATAAAAAAATATTAAAATAAATAGAATACCCTACCAAAACAATGAAAATATTATAATAAATATTTATGGAGAAATATGTTATAAAATGTTAAAAAAAATTATGTTGAAATATTAAATAAAATCATGGTTCATTAGATATACCATTATTTAGGACCTAACCCATGATTCCATATCACGGTACCCATTCCTATATTCCATAAGATATAATTTTATTTCTCTTTATTCATATGGTATCCAATAAACTGAAAAGGAACAAAACTATACATTGTAAAATATTTCTCATGAATAATTACAATTATATATATTTTGGATATATGGTGAAAACCATTCCTAGAAACTCGATATATTAATTGAATCACTATTGTAAGAGTAAATTTTTTTAAAAACAAAAATACATAACCAAACATGTCATGGATGAATAGATTAATATCAATAAATCATAATCCAATAAAAATTAACATAAACTTAATTTTTAAGATTTATATACATCTAACTATTTAATATACAAAAAATTAATATCTAATAAACTGGGATAGATGGGATGGAATTTGATGAGATTCAACACATGAGAATGAAAAATATACGTAACCAAAATTTATAAATAATAATATCTCTACACTCACTATCTCTATATATCCTATGATATCCCTCATATTTTCACATCCCCTTTACTAAAAACAATAATAGGGAATTCATTCCATCATAAAACTAATATTTTCCTTTAATAATATATGATAAGATAATATGCATTAACACCTTATGTTTTCAAAGATGTTTCAAGGTAAAATACCTAATAAAACTCCATCTCATACTACCTATATACCCATTAAAATATTAATGAACTCTTGAATATTTGAAATAATATTTTGAAAATAAAATTTTAATTTTTAAGAGAGACATATAAATGTATAATTAAATGTATACATTTTTTTATTTAGAAGTAAACTATATTCATAATTTATTTGATAAAATATATTCTTATATTCCTAAGTATATAGAAATTTTTTTCTATTGTTAGGCAAGTGTGGGGAAATCATTAGAAATAACATATGGGACTATGGAATGGTAACCAATGATCACAATACTAAGATTAATCTATATCCACAACTGCGTATGCTTAAGAATCCTTCTTGAGTGGAATTATATACATGAAAATTCTAACACTGATATAATGAAATTTTATACTATTTATGAAACCATTAGTGGAACAAAAAATCATAATATTACTATGCTGTCCATCCCTCATATTAGTGAAATTATAAATTGGAGATAAAAGGTGATACTTACAGTTTCACCATCATATAACATATTTAATTTTCCACGAATCCATCTTATGTTTCAAAAGCATCACCATGAATCATTATTTTAACTAAATAGGTTTTAAGAAATCCAAAAAATAATATATATAAATGTTCCTTTTATAACATTAATTAATCCATAATATATATATATATATATATATATATTTATCTAAATAAAAAGGGAAAATAATATAAAAGGGTGTAACTCAACTAATAAGATCATTGAGTAGGAAATACACCCCATATACATGAAATATATTCATTAAAAAGTAATATATATATATTTCAAAATAAATTATTCCATGAAAATAATCTCAGTTAATTCATTAAAAATATTTGAACATTTTATGAACACTTACTCGGAATCATATTATGGGAAATAAAAATTAAGAATTTACAATAATGTATCGATAATGTTAATTCAATTGAATTCAAAAACATTATTATACTAATCAAAAAATCAATATTGATAGATTGGAAATATTTTTTCAGTAGAAAAAATTAATGTAAAATAGAAACCCAGTAAAGGTTTTGTTAAAAAATTGAATTATAAAGTTGACTACCAGTGATTAATAAATATATTGACTAAGGGTGTCATTATAGGAAAGTGTGTGATGATATATATATATATATATATATATATATATATTATGAATAAAGTCCCTAATTATAAAAACATATAAGTTAAAGTTCAACTAAAAGGATCCCTATACCACCAAGTAATCATTGAGTAAAGACTATGAGAGGAAGAAGAATGAAATGCAGATATTATTGAGATTAAAAACACATACTTAAGGCTATATCACTATCATAATAATGAAAAACAAAATGAATTTAAGTAGATAAATAGAATTATGGTACTAAATGTAGAGGTTCTCTTATAGTGTTTTTGATTAAATAAGTCGAAAATTCAGCCCCAACACTTTATATTCAATTATATATAATCAAATTATTTCAAAGAATATGCATAGTTTGGGTGAAAATTTTGGCTAATTGTTGAAAAATTAAATCAACTATTCAATGTTATTTCTAGGTTAAATGGTACACATGAATGGTCAAAGAAACTAGGTATTATGTATTTTTTTCAAAATATTCCAAAGATTTAATAAAATTATCAATGTTTAAGATAAAAATAAATAATAAAATACATACTATAAAAATTAAAGCATCATTATCACATCAATAACATTGGAATTACCATAATCATAATTAGAAAAATAGTGTAAATGATTGAGGATGATAATTTAGTGAAACAATTCAAATTTGATTAATTATAAACCTCATCATCTTTTATACCAACCTTTCTATTTTTTCAAAAATATAGTAAGATAGTGTAATAAAAAAAGGATTACTTAATAAAGTATGTAAAAAGTATTTCAGACTAAAAAACATGTATACAATAGAACCCATTTATTCTTAATCTGTTGGGTATATAATGGATTAATGATAACTTTATTTTTACTATAAAGGCATTATGATCATTTTTACAATGGAATATTTTGAATACACTTAGTTAATTGATTTTTTTCATTAACATTACCTTTAAATATTCATTTTATTATGATCATTAAATATTAAATATCTTATAAATATAGAAAATATATATTATGGATATGTGTATTTCATAAACCTTAGGTGATTTATATATATATATATTTATAATTTTAACATTTTTTTATTTATTCACTAAATATTTATAAATCCATATTAAATGCTCAATATGAATATTTTTTAGTGAGGCACATAGCTCAGAAATAAAATCAATAATTCAATATGATATGAAAGAATTAGATATGGAAATATAGACGGGGATCAGTTATAGATGACCCCTTAATGCATCGATAGTTATAATGAGATGAATCAGTTTGAAAGACATAGTAAAATGGGCTTCTACAAATCAATCTCAAACAATATTGAGGAAATTTATTAATGAAATATGCATTGCAATGCTTGAGATCATGGTGTCCAATAATTATGAATTTTTTTCATTGAGAAATTATTTATTATTAACCATGATATTTTTATAAGGATATTATTTTTGGATGCATTTCAGTCCTAATTTCTTTATTAAATGTCATTTGTTTTTAGTTTTTAACCATTCCATATTGATTATTCCACATCATGTTATATAATGGAACTTGTTTCTAGTTATTTGTATTTACAAATTGATTATGCATTATCTAGATATTCCAGTGGAATGGTTTTCTTCTTATTTATCTATCTCCATTGATTATTCAAAATAAATTTATTTAAATGGAATTTGTGTTTAGTCATTTTACATTCCATTTTGATTATGTTATTGAATACATGATTAAATCTGTTATACATAACCCTTAATAAACAATTCAGCTCAAGATTATCTTTCTTCCTTTCCAAGATTCTATGAAGTGTAAATTTATTTATGTTCATAGATAGTCTTGTGGGAAAAATGTTACTATCAAAAATATATGTTGTAATTTCTGTTTTAAAACATAACATGGGAACTTGTTTGTATTAAGTTTACCAAGAGTTTTAAAAAATGTAGTCCTTCCGTATGCGATTCATTATATCATATTCTATAGAATTACAAAATAAAATAGTTCTGAGATACTACATTTGGGGTGGATTCATCATAAATATCTCATATATTAATAAAATATATCATTATTACCCTCCATGAAAGGAAGAATTAATAATGAATCAGATATCTTCATGGAGTTCATAACCCACACATGCGGAAGAGCTATATTATCAATTTTTAAATGGATGATATGGTATGAAATTATAAGATATATTATAATTAAATAAGAATAATTTTGTCATAAATATCATATGTATAAATAAACGCAAAATTTATCCTAATAACTAAACATTAAAATGGCTATGGAAAATGAATATTATATTTACGTGAATATGGTAGTCCTTATGTACAAACAAGTGATAATTTGATTGACTATTTGACAGAGAATGGTTGTAAAATGGACGTTCTATAATTATAAAAACGTTTTAGGATGTTTAGTATACAATGTTACTCATCTTATTATGGATAAAAATGTTTTATTGGTGTTGAAAATATAAATAAAATTGAAAGATATTGGTTATTATTTACCCCTTTTCTTCAAGAGACCTCCTTTAAAAAACACATTAAGCATTGAATGATTTCTCTTAATGGAGATAATGTGATCTGGGAAGTATTTATTTAATCTAGGAAGGTGTTGGAGTAAGTAATGGGAGATCTATAGTTCTCAACTTATGTGAATGAGGGATGATAGTAGGTGCCTATTTATAAGTGGTAAGAGGAAGACAAATCGAATTTCTTCAATGATTTCTATAATTTAATTTCATTTTCACAATATTGTGGATCCAGATGGATGTGAATTATAATTTATTATAATATAATCTGGAAATAAATTTATTTAAATACGAATTACACATGTTTATATAGAATTATTATCATTATTGATTAGTTCAGCACCCAATAAACAAGATTTAACCGTGTTAGGGGTATGATAATATTACGGTTTTTGCTATTAATTATGACAAAAAATAAGGATGAAAATTTTAAATAATATTAATTTTATGTTTCAAAATATGTAACACATTTTAATTGATTATATTTATATTATTTTACAATGTAATAATAAATAAGAGTACAAAATGAAATGATAACCCATTTTTTAAAATTTCATTTTTAATCATCAAAGTGAAATAAATTCCATTAATTTAAATATAAAAACCTAAAAATCATTTTAATATATTTTAAATAATTTCAATTTATAATTTTAATTTAAACCACTAACAAATATATATTTATTTATTTTTTATGATGAGGTGACACTGCACCTATAAAAATAGTTTTTAAAAAAAATTTGTTTTTAAGCGCACAAATTTACATATACCAAATTCAATTATAATGATGATTCATATGTAATTAATTAGATGATTATAAGTAAAGAATAATTATGCAACATTGTTATTAATTTAATAACATAATGAAATTTTTAAATAACATGATTTTATGAAATGAAATGGTTGTTTTACATAAATCAATATTATTTTGACAATTCAATAAAAATTACTTTAGAAGAATCCCAAAATGTTCTCCCTAGGATAACATAAAAATTAATAATTTAAAATTTATATTCATTAAATAAAATAATATTTTCAAAAAATTGCATAATAGATTATAATTTCTATAAAAATATAAAATAAAAATCAGTTTTAAATAAAACATATTTTCGAAGAATAAAATGATTTTATTAAACACTGAATAATTATTTAATACAAATTTAAATTATTTAAAATATTTATTTTTATTCTTTTCACAATTAGCATTGTAGAACATGGTATGATTATTTCATTTTTTTCTTTAAATGTAATGTATATTTTCAAATTAGGAGATATGATTTGGTTTATTTCATGAAAAACGAGGCCATCAATAGGTTGGTGCAGGAAACATGATATCTAGTGAGGCTGGTCTTTCCCTCTATAGGTCAGCATGTGCTACCATCCAATCGATTTCTTTCCACCATCCAGCTTCTGGGGTCCTATAAGTGTATAATTTCAGTCTTCCGCCACTGTCTAACTGGTGATTCCATAGGGAATGCTAAATAGTAATGAATAAATGGTAATTATATCACAAATTAATTGTTTAATACCCTTAATTTAACCCTTATGTATCTAATTTAATTATTCATGTTTTTGAGGATCCAAATTTATGTTATTACATATTATATAATCCCCAAATGTATAAATATTATATGTTCTTTGAATAAATGTGTATTATATTATATAGTACTATACACAAAAAATACATATAAACATAAACTAAACTTAAATTAATTAATGAAAATTGTTTCATAAGTCAATAATTAAATAAATGTAAATTCAAAATATAACAATTGGATAATAAATAAATTAATAAACGAAGAATGAGAATATTTTGTTCACACCGATATATTAAATCAACAACCCCATGAAGAACACTCTGAAAAAGAAACAAAATATTAGTAAAAAAACCGATATCATAGAAAAAAAAGAATTTCGTAGGATTTATGTTTGATATTTAAGGAAGTAATGAAGTGGTAATTATTGGAATTAATATGAACATTATAATAGTAATATCGACATTAAATTATTAATGTTACCATTATAACAGCATCTTTACAATTGGAAATAGAAATTTAGATTCCAAATAATATAATGTATTATAAAAAATATTTAGAATGAGTAATTTATGAAAAAATAATTATTTAGAGAAAAATACACAAATATATCAATCTCAATGACGTTAGACTCACTTTTTTTATGAAATTTAATTTTAATGTAATTCATTAGATTCATAAATTTTTATAAAATAAAATTGCATATGGTAGAGAATTATATTGATAAAATAAATGTAATTCATAGAATCCTCAAATAAAAATTTTCAAAGGGTGATTCTTTTATTTTTCTTAAATACACCGCTATTTACTTGAATAATTAAAATATATTTTTTCCAATACTACCTATTTTATGAAAAAAATTTGATAAAAAAATCACGTAATAAATTATAAAATGATTATCAGAAATTAAAATGAATTTTATATGATAAATGGACCCTTTAATAAATCATCATAATTTAAAAATATAAAATGTATTTTCCAATGTTGAAATTAAAAAGTATCGCATTAATATAAAATATTTTCATTTTCCTATTTAATTATTAATATATCCTTGAATATTTATTATAAATGGGTTTATGGGTCCTAATTATTTTATTACTAATATATGATTCATTATAACAAAAATATTAATATTAATTTTTTTACCTTGTATATAATAATCTATTCAATATTATAACTCAAAAAATACCATTCTCTTCTAGTATAAATAACCCATCACCAATCCCTTGGAAAACCATATCACTTACTCTTACCAAATCCTATTTTCTTCCAAAATGATAAATATTATAATCATTTAAATCTTTCTCTTCATTATGTAGAAAACCAACATCAAAAATAAAATATGTTTAATGCCATATAAAATAATCAAACCTCGGAAATTTGTAACTTTTCATCAACATATCTTCTAACATTCCTCTTCCATTAGTTTTTCTCTATTCCATTTAGACTAAAAGGATAATATATTAGTTGAGTTATATTTTGATTTTATTAAAATTATTCAAAAATTCTCGAAAAATTATATTTAGGATTTATTTATAGTTCGTATTCATCGTTCTACAACTTTGGAAAATGACATGTTAATTGTAGGTTAACCACCAATGAGGATGTTTCCAACTCCTTATTAAAAACAATATGGAGTGTAATAAAAAATTATTTTTGATAGATAAATGCATAAATATAATTATTTTATTAATATGTATATAATTATACATATTTATACATGAACTTGAACTAAAATTAGGAGATCGAAATGAAACATTTTATTTTTATGAAAATATGTTATCAGATCATTTGAAAATTAACAATGGTAATTGAGAGATATAATATAATGATTATAATATTTAATGAGTAATAAAATTAAAATAATTGACTAATGATTTATCTATTTAATGAAGATATGATTATTATTCAAGGGACAGAAAAAGGATGAAATAAAGTAGGATTTAATGGAATGGAAATATCAAACCCAACTTCTTATTTTTGGGTTGCCTCCTATTTGACATTATTTCCGGTATGGATATTCCTCAATTTTCAAAAAAAAAATGTAATACAATATTCATTTTGTTTTCATTTCAAGTATATATATGTTCTAATCCTTTTGAAATAAAGTTTATGAGATAAAAAATGATTTTAAAATGATTTAATTTTATAAAAAGAGCTTATTGAATCTTGAGTTTTCTTATGCACGCATGATTGATTTATTTTTAATAAGAAAAAATTATTTAAATTGTATTTTTGTGTAACCTAAAGGTTATTCAATAATTTATGATTTATGGAGAATTTATTAAAACCAATTCCATCCATTGGTTTATATCATGTATACTATTGTAATATGTTCTCATTCTAAGTATAATTTGTAATAATGATCATTTACAATGTCAGCGACAAGATCAAACTTATATATCCATAATATTAAAATTTTAATATGATATAACTCATAATATTATTTTTCTTATATATGAATTTTTTTCTAGAATTATTTATAATTATGATGTTATTATTTAAACAAATATTTTATTCATGTACATGATGATGAAATTATTTGAAACTATATGTGGTATTTTATAAAAATGTTTTGATGTTTTGTTATTATACATTTGATACATTAAATGATTTTCTTAAATGGTTCCCTTATACGTATGATGATGATCTAATGATTATGAAATAATAAAGATGATTAATATAACCCTTGTATTATTGATTCACATATCTTATTCATTCTATGTTGTTCCACTCTTTATAAAGAATTTAGGTCATCCCTTTATTTGATGTGTATCCTTAGGGTAATAAAATTACTATAGAGTAGGTTTGATATTTTTGGCGCATAAATACATAGAATTTTAAATTTTTTATGATTCATTATGTTCAATTGATGGATGAGATTAATTTTCCGATGATACGAATCCTTTGGATCATGGATTATACCACTATTATGGTATTTATCATAAAAATGACATAGTTGTTATGTAAAAAAATTGTGTCTCCAAATAATGTATTTGAGCATGGTTTAGTTAATTTTAGAATTAGGATTAGGAAATGTTATTGTACATCATATGGAAAAATCTATAAATATGTAAACATAATATGTTTTGATAATGTATGATAGTGTGTGGTCCCTATGAAATAAATACCCTATTTGGATACAACAATTAGATATAGTTATGTTTCTATTTTACCACGGTTTAATTTCCATATGAAGGAAGTATTGGGTATTAGTTTGATAATTATTCGTTGCATGGTAAAGAGGCATTTATTCACTTCTAGTTTGACACACCCTGAGGATATTTTTAATGTAATAAAAAGATCTAGGGAAACCATTATGAATGATGTGCTAATTTTTTTTTGAATTTGTAAAAGTTTAAATGTTACACCCCAATATTTGAAAGCCTATATCTATTTAAATAATTAGTATCCCTTCAATACCAAGTGATTCACATAATAATTTGTTTAAACAGACCGCAATCCAATATTATATAGCTATTATTACATTGTTAGTAATATATAGGGAATAAATATGACTATCAAAATTTATAAAAAATATGCGGTTTATAAATTTATAGAATAAATATTACTCATTACAATTATTTAGAAATAATTTTTTTTGGTAAAACATTATTTTTCAGAAAGACTCTTTATGTGAATGCAAATATATTTTTATCATAATAAATACAATTTGTCGCTATTGGTTAATGATTTTATTAAAATTTATATATTATATATGTATTCATAAATTTTAACAATGACATAATATTTTTACTATGGATGTGGTAATAATTAATCTTGTTTTTTTCTAAAAAAAATATTTTCTAAAATGATATTTTTTACATTTTTGTAAAATTATTTTAAAATTAATACCTAAAAATTCAGTATTTAATTTATAAACACTATTACATATTTAAAATAATGATGATTAAATTTAGTAATTGGTTCCCTTTTATTTGTTTTGGTAAAAATTAATAATAATCGTAGAATAATTTATAGACTCGTTAAAGTTTATATAGCGGGAATTTAGTTTTAATTTAATGAATAAGGCCATAATTATTCATGTTAATTCATATTGTATTAATTGGATTCAACCCTTGTCGTTTTCAGATCAATTTTCATATTTTAATGAACATATTTCATTAAAATGACTAATATATTATTTAAATCAATGATACTTTAAAAATGTCAATCTCTTTGTATTTTATATATGTTATGTGTACACATATAGAAAAAAAAGAAAATAACACACCTAAAAATCTATTTTGATATTAATGAAATTCTTTTCATTCAATATTTTTTTTTATTTTTTATTAATTATATAATTACAATATTTTATTGGAAATACTAATATAAAAATTATTAAATTAATAGAAAAAATATATAAATTAGATAAATATAAACTTTGATATAATAATAATGATTTAATGTGTGAAACAAATCTTATAGTCCTATATAAAATGTTAGAGAGGTCAAAATGTATGATATAACAATTTGTTAATTATATTTATCTGTTTGAAGTCAAATTAAATTAATAATGTATAAATTGACATCAATGATAATTTATAAAAATTTCAAATTTATTAAATTATTTAAAAATGATAAAAATATTATCTTCCTCCGGGTGAATTTAGTTATTGTTGAAAACATAATAAATGTTCCATTTATGTGTAATTTTCTAATTTATCATAATACTTTTAACCATTTAGTATTAAAATAATTATTACCACTATTATGGTAAAAAATAACTAACCTAAGGGTCAACCAAAATGATAAGGTTTAAAAAGAAAACAAACAAGTATAAATTATAATTTTTGATCAAATTAAAAAGATATCTTATCTTATATTTTAATCACATTCAATGTTTATTCAGTGATCAAAAAATGTAAATTTATTATAATTTAATATTTTGAAAAATTCCAAAATTTCCCTTCACCTCAATTATAAAACGATACCTCTTGGATCACTTATTCAAACTACATTGAGCATTATATGTTGACAAAAACCTAAACATATGTATTGAAAAATATCATTTTCCATGTTATGGAAGTAATAGTCATTCAAATAGGAAAACGCTAGATCAATTAAGTAGAGATGTAAAGGAAGTATGCTGATGAAGAGGTAATCATTTTTACGAACTCATTCTAATTAATTTCATTTTTGAAATCCATATCATGTATTATTTTCATCCTAAACTATTACATCCATTGTCATAAATATAATAAGATTTTAATGTTATTATGGTATAACCATATTCAATTTTTTTCTCTCCTATGGAAAGTGAAAACGTCATTTGTTTCTACGTATGACTTATAGTCTCTATGTAACAAAGTAGTTCATTTTCATCACCACATTACGTGGATTATTATAAACATGGATATAATTAACATACATTAAATAAATTACATAATAATTATATTTTAATTATTTATAAATCATTACATCTGCTTCGTTCTATCCATCAAATAAAATTAAGACAATGTTCAGGCGTACTTACGACATACCCTTTCCCAGAATGTTGTAATAAATTTTTCTATCTATATATATTTTTATTAAGAAAAATATAAATATATTTCATGAATATGAAATTTAAAAGATAAATAATTTTCACAATTTGAACGAATAATGATAAAATTAAGACTACCATAACTATGGAATAAAAAAAATCTTGAAAAATAAAAGCACTAACCACATGAAACAATGTTTTTAACGATGAATTGATAATAAACGGGTTATAAAACATATTAATTAAATAATATATGGTATTATATATTATTATGGTTATAAAAAAGAATTATAAAAATATATATTTTTTATATAGGTGGTTTTAACACATACATAGGATATTAAACATGAGGTATGTTTTTATTTCACAATCTCATCATTAGTTAGGATATTTTATGTTGAAGTATCCACTATGGAATACATTGCTACCATATTAAATGTTCATAAAAATATATTTTTAAACATTTTTATTATTATCCTATAATTTTTATTGTAATCATTATACATGTTTTACATTTTAAAAAACATTTGAAAATAATATTTTTCTCATTTTCCAAATGATGTACATTGTGAATTTTCCAACAAAAATATTAAAGGAATGTTTTTTTATATATCATTAATTGAGTTGTTTTTAGTTCCATTATGTAACATTAATTATTTTGATATTAATTTACAATTTTATAAGGATACATTTAATCTTTATTTCTTTTATAATTAGAAATCATTTAAAAAATTAAATGATTTCAAGGTGAAAAGGGACATTTTCATTAATAAACATCAATTGATATTACTATTTTATTATCATAAATGTCAAAATAATATTTTTATTATTAGGATCTACTTGGTTTAATCTTTTAATATATCAACTACCATATTTTTTTGAATATTTTAAGATCAGTTTGACTAGGAATGTAATATTTTGATACCATTGTCAATATTATATTTGGATGGTTTATTATAATGTTTATTGACAGGAGAAAGTTATTAATATTCTAAATGATAGAATTAAAAAATTTATATTTTCACTATGTTTCAACCATTTCATAATGAAATTGAATTGGATAATGTTGGGGACAGACTAGACAGGTTATAGACACTCAATGCAATGGTAGGTCTCATGAATCAAACTATTTTGTGTACTCACTGGGGACTTACCAATTTATGTATGATATCTTGGTATTGTCTTTAATGTAATGTTTATTATGTCCCAAATTATGAATATGATTATTATTGTATTAGTTATTGATTCCCATTTTATTATTATATTATTTTGATATCCTTGTATATGTTTTATCTCATGTTATTATGGAATATTTTTATTTAAATTTATTCCTTCTATATTATTCTCATGTTTTTCTAATTTCATATGATTTTTTCCTTTTCATATTATTTATTATTACATAATCATGATAGATTATGTTTTATGCATACCCTTACTAGGAATATGATCTCTCCCCCTTTTTATGTTTCATTTCTCAATTATGTGCTAATATGTTTATTATGATTGATATATATAGTTAATATATGATAATAATGATGTTTCCAAAGGATTGATTATTTTGTATTTTATATTTTCAATTTTTGAGAATGAATCATGTATCAGTCCTGTTTTCCACATCTACTAAACTATAGCTCTTTCAAGAAATTATTCCATATATATTATGCCAGTTAAAAACTATAACCACTGACTATTAGATAAACGTATTTAGGTTTATATCGATGGTATGAGATGTATTTTAGTTGAAATAATTTCTACATGATATAGAAAAAATAGAATAGAGAAATATATCCCTATAACAGACATCAATAATATTCCAAAATAAACCAAGCATATGATTTGGATATCAGTTATAAATAAAGATTCTATTTTTTTTTTGTTTATTTCTAAAAAAATAATATGAATTTTGATTCATGATGTAATACAGTATTTCCATTTTTTTAGAAATTGATCATATTAGACAGAATTGAAACTGTATTAGTGCAAAAAATCAATGTAGGTATTTCACAGTAAGTTAATATTATTTTTTTGTGATGGAGTGGAGACCAATAGATTATAACTATACTAGGATAGAAAACTCATGTTATGACCAATAAACATACCTATATATAATAACCCATTAGTCCACAACATGGTGTAACAATATTATAACAGTTCATGCATCATCAAACAATATCCTTTATTAAGACAATAAATAATTTTATAGTAGAGTTATTTATATATTTAACAGATATGATATTTAATGCATTGTAATGTAATGAAGTAGAGAAGGTTTTTAAGGATGTTTATCATCACTCAATTGATTCATACCAATGTCGGTCATTAAATAAAAAAACTAAAGAGGAGAAGTAAATATAAAATAAGGAATTTAAGGGTTTTAATGATATTTTCATGGAAACATATTTTACTCACAAATAATGAGTTGATATGGTGATAAAATTATAAATATTGAGATATAGTGAGGATTAGAATGTTTTTATGTTTGAATCTAACATTAAAATTTTTTCTAGTTAATCAATGAAATACGTATATAATATGATGTGAAAAAATAATTGTTTCTTTTAGGGGAAAACTCAAATTCTTCAAAGAGAACTAGTATTTAAAACATTTTCATTATTTGATGATATCATATCATGTGATATAAATATTAGAAAATAATTCTCTATGTAAATTTCAATATATGGGATGCAAGTTAAGAAAATTGACTATGAGTATTTTAGAAAAAGGAAATAAGGAAAAATGGAATGAAGGAATTGTGGGATTTATAATATGAAATAAATGTGGAATGAAACATCCTCAAACATGCCTATTGGGAACATGAGGTTTATAAAAGTGTAGGGAATATTGACGCATGGACGATGATTTCCAAGGAAATAAAGATGCCATTAATTATAAATTATAATGTTATAATGAGATGAGACACTATGAAGATTATTACCTTATACATTATGGTACCATTCCCTAAAAATGGATAATGGAGAGTGCAAATGATTTCGCAATCACAAAAGATGAGGATGAAGTCCCTAATGATGTGGTGGTAGGTACATTAATCTTATCATAAAATTTATCTAATTTATATTTGATTATGGATGATCAAATTGTTTTATAACATCAGTGTTTTTCAGAAATATTTGATATTTCACATTCACCATAAATTGATAGTTGTTAGTCAAAAATCATTATGGATGTATCAATCATAAAAATATGTTTAAAGAAGTCTCTATTATGACGAATACACTTTTTTCAATTTTCCATTTTTTTTATCATACATACGGTTACATTGGTTATAATTTTTCATATGTATATGATTTTAAAATATAATGCCAAAATTTAATTCAAAAAAATGAAAATTTTATTCATGATGATGACCTAAAATTAATTATCACAAAAAGGGTTACATTATTATATGAGACATGTTTTCATCCACCATAAATAGATATTCTGAATGCCACTCTTGGATGATAATATTAGACACAAACTACTTCGGAAAAAATTTACCTTCAAATTGGGGATTTAATTATTTTACACGAATTCATTGACATATTTCCTAATTGCCTAGATATCCACCAAAGAATAAAGTCAAGTTTTCTATTGATTTAATCCTTATTGCAAGACCTATATCAAATACCCCCTAAATAATGGAAACTAAGGAGTTAGTGGAGTTAAATGTACTACTAGAAGAGTTGAGTTCTAGGGGATTTATATTCCCTAGTGCTTCACCTTAGGGATACCCTGTTCATTTTGATATGAATAAAATGGATAAATGAGCGTATACATTGATTATAGCGAATTCAGTGATATTACAATAATGATATAGAATATGTAGACTCTCAGTGATGACTTATTTGACAAACTTTATGGAGGTAATTTTTTTTCAAATATTGACCATCCTTCTGGGTATCATTAATTGCAATTAAATTTATATATTAATATGAAAAATAGCATTTGAATTAGGTTAGTATATTGAAAATTTATATTGAGACCATTTGGACTGATTAATGAATAATATTTTTGTGTATCTAATAATTAGAGTATTCGATGAATATCATGATATTTTGTTGTTGTATTTATTAATGATAACTTGGTGTAATCCAAGAGCTATCAGGACCCTGAGATCACTTGCGTGTCACTATTGAGATTTATTTAATAATAGAGTAAAATGAAAAATTTTGTTATCTTTATTTTTCTATTAAAAAAGATACTTTTAATTAATATATTTCTCCAATTAGGGAATCTCAATTGATTATTCATAATCAAATGTTATTCAAAAAATCTTTTTACAAAAAACATAACTATGTTACACAATTTCATTTGTTTGTAAGGTTACAATAGAGGATTTATTCACTGTTTTTCTGATTAGCTAACCCATTATCCAAAAAAAACATATTATGTGATTATTTTTATTTGTAAAATTTAATGTGAATAATGTTTTGAATAATTTATGATGATATTAATGATTGATCTGATCTTCACTCTACCATTGGGAAATGGCATATTTTTTTATTTATTGTGATCTATCAAGGAAGGGAATGTTTTTTTTTTCTGTAAGTATAATGTTCGAGTTATTTATTACGAATTATGAATGATAAAAAATCATGAAATAAGCTATCTGACTAATGATCTAGAGTCAGTAGGGATAATATTTTCTCTAAAAATATGGAGATAATATCTATACGGTGAAAAATGTGAGATTTATACAGATCACAAGAGTATGAAATATATCTTATCATAGATAAAACTCATCATGAGGAAAAGTTGAATGATTATAATACTAAAAGATGATTATTGTGCAATACACTACCAATAGGGGAGGAAAATATGGCAACATAATAATTGAGTATGAAAGATATATGAGTTGTGAAAAAAATGAGGGTGCATGGGGATTTTGCGTTCATCGATTTTATAATGATGGTTTGATAATTATTATGGTATGGAAAGCATAATTTCCTTATAAAATGGTTTCTAAACCATTATTATTGGAAAATATAAAATGTTATCAATACGATGATGAAAATTTTCAAAAGAAAATTAAATTTGGGAATGATTGTTAAATTTTAGATTTCTTATATGATGATGGATTTTTTAAAATGGGAAAGAGGCTTCTTGTGCACTCAACTACCAATATAAAAATAGAATTATTGGGTGATGAACATACCTATAATTTCACTATACATAAAGGTATCACAAATATTTATATGGATTTATAGGAATATTTGTTGTTGGACAATATTAAGTTGGAATTTTTTTTTTCAAGATGTTTAGTGTTTCCAATAGTGAAGACTAAAATACATTATCCTAGAGGAGTTATGCATCATATACCTATTACAACATCCAAATGGATGACATTGATATTTAATATTTCACTATATTACAAATGACTCCAAGAAATAATGATGCAACATGGGTTATTGATGATTAATTTTCAAATATGAACATTTCTATTCTACAAGGGAATATTTCCAACTAGATCACCCTACATGACTTTATATTAATTAATTTGTAATACCTATTAGTTCCCCTATTTCAACTTTTTCTAAGCAAGATCAATGATTTAAATCAATATTTTGGATAATTTTTAAGTAGGATATGGATACCATAATTTATTTGAGAAACACTTATCATCCTAAAAATGGAAAACAATTGAAAAAGACTATCCAACATTTTAAAGATATATTGAGGTCTTACTCATTCAAATTTCAAGGAATGTGGGATCAATATTTAAATCATTTTAATTTTCCTATAATATTAGCTTCTGTTAGTAAAGTAAAATGACAATGTGTAAACAATTATATAGAAATAGATATTATAACCCATATTTTTTGGATGATATTGTTGAAAGTAAGGTAATAGAATCAAAATATGTTTATGAATCAATGATAATGATAAATTATATTCAAACTCATATCTAAGAACATGAAAGTAGGTGAAAATGGATATTTCGATAATCATATGAAGGATTTGGAATGACAGGTGGGAAATCATGTTTTTATGAAGGAATCCAAATTTAAGGGTGTTATATGAATTTGTATGAAAATAAAATTTATATCTAGGAATATCAATCCTTTATGAAATCCTAGAAATAATTGGTTTCATATCTTATCATTAGGAAATTCAAACTAGCGTTTCTATATTAGATTTTGTGCTTCATATAACTCTAGCATGGAGTTATATTACTGATAGAACAAAATTTCTGAAATTTATAAAATATAATTGGAACTTGATTTATCATACTGTGATTATTTTTTCTATATTATGGACACTAGAGAATAAGTGTTGAGTAATTAGAAGACTCACCTGGTGAAGGCTCTTTAAGAAAATTGTAATATAGAATCAAATATGTGGGTATGTAATAAAATTATGATCATAAACTACCCAAAAGTATTTATGAGGTGAAATTCTATAAATATTTAGGATAAATTTTTTTTGTAAGGGGGAATAATTTAACACCACATGATTTTACTATATGTATCTTTTTATATAAATTTAATCTCTTCAATAGCTTTCAATTCCCACAACACTGAGTTTAAATAGATAATGTTATTTTAATATAAGACGGTTTTAATATAGTGATTAATTTGGAGGTAATAAATATGAATAAATAAAATTTGAAATATATATAGTTTATAGATTTAGAGAATAATTTTTTTGGGTTTCTATTAATTATAAAAAAAAATTATTATTATAAAAAATTGTTTCTGAAAAAACTATTTGTGTGCCTGAAATATAGTTATAAAATATTAAATTTATTTTGTCACTACAGGTGAATTATATTAATAAATTTTTTCAATTATATTATCAATTATATGATTTAACATTCATATAATAATATTACTATACATTAGATAAAAATAAAACATTATTCTTAAAAACATAATTTTCTAAAATTAAAATTTTATCATATTTTGTGTCCATTTTTTAAAATTAATTTGTTACATGAATTGGTATTTAATTATAAAAAATTAATTTCCTATTTATAAATAGGAGTTTCAATTTTTTTAACTGGTAAAATTTTATTTCTTGATCAATATTCATAGTAACCAAGATAAAATTTATTAACTCGATAACTGTTAAATTTGGTTACTTTTTGATAATTATAAATTGTAAAAGAATAATCCATAATGTTAACTATTATTGGAGGAATAATTCTCTTCCATTTTCACCATATGATTTAATTTATGTCTTTTAATAGACACATGTCCACAAGAATGACATATATGCTATTGAAATGAAATATTATTACAAAAGTTCACTATCATTGTATTTAAAATCTTTTATGTGTCCACATTGGAAAAATCAAATAAAATAATGAACTGCAATATATATTTCAATATAAATAAAAATATATTCATTTTATCAATTTATTTTTAATTTTTTATATTAAATAATTATCGTAAATGCTTGTGAATAACTAATATAGTATTTCATTAATGATTTGAAAAATTAGATAACTAATTAGTAAAATTTTAATTTTGTTTTAATTTGAGTTTGTTAATATTTAAAATGAAATTTATTGATCTATATGACATTCTATAGTTTTTCTAAATAATTAAATTCCAATTCCCCTATTTTCATTATGTATTTGAAGTAAAATTAAATGAATAGTGTCAAAATTGACATTAAGATAATTGATCAAGATAATATATTAATAAATTAATAAAAATTAAGAAAAATATTAACTTCATCATGTATAAATGTTTATTTTTTATAAAATAATACATGTTCCATTTTTGATGCATTTCTCTATTTTTAGTTACATTATTAACCCTATAGTATTTAAATAGTGATTACCATGTTTAATATTAAAAATAACTAACAAAGGGGTCAATCAATAAGATTAAGTTTGAAATTACACAAAAAATTATAAATTATATTGGTTGATAATATTAAAACATAATAATATATTATATTATAATTAATTTCCATTTGGAGGCATTTTTGAATATAAATTAATTTATTATAATATAATATTATGAAAAATTTGAAATGTTCCTCTAACATCAGTTATTAAAGGGTACTACTTTCCACACATATTTACACCACATTGAATATTATAGGTCAAAAAAACACAAATAATATATCTTAATAATAACCATATCTAAGTTATATGTGTCATGTTCTTCAAGAAATAGTAGTCATATATCGCTGATGTGTAGATCTAAATGAATTCCTCCAATAAAGAGGTAATCATTTTTAAAAACTCAGTCAATTTCTGATCTTCTTCTAATTCCTCTTCATGTGTTACTTATATCCAAAATTAATTACTTCATTATCTTAAATATAATGTGATGTTATTAGGATTATTGTATTATAATATTCAATTTCATTTCCATCCTATGAAAAGGGAAATCCTCACTCGTACGTACGTACGACTTACCATGTCCATGTAGCTGAGTAAGCCTTTTTTACATCGCTAGTTTAATTGGATAGAAATGAACATAGAAATAATTTAAATATTTAAAATATATGAAAAAATAATTATTCTTTAGAGGTTAATGATTCTTTAACATTTTTTGTTACACTGACAGAATAAAATGAAAACAACATTCAAGCTTATGTACAACCTACCATAATAATAAATTGGGTAATTCATTTTTCTATATATCTCTACATGTATGAAACTAAATATAAATATAAATAATATATACTATATCTAAAACATAAATAATATTAATGATATTATTTAACTAGGTTAAAAATATAAGTAATGGAAATTCTGAATGAAACCTTACTTGCAAAAAGAATAAGTTACGACTCGAAATAATGATTTTAACAATGAATTGAAAAAACCTAGAGATAAAATATTATATGTAAATAATATATGTGATGATATATATAACCTTGTATAAATAATATATATATAATAAATTTGTTTTTATTTTACAAATTTATTCAAAATGTAAAAATGATTTCCAACTTGATGTCATGGTTTATTTTACAATCTCATCAATATTATTGATATTTAATGTTTTAGTATACACTAGAGAATATTTCTCTATATTATCAATGTTTCATAAATATATGTTCAAAAAGGTTTTTAATATTATCCTATTATCAAATTATTGTTTAAACTTATTTGGTATAATGTTTTACTGTTTTCAAAATAGTTTCAAAGGAATATTATTTTCATTTATTAAATGAGCAACTTTATGACACATCCAAAAAAATAGCGAATGATTTTTTTTTACTTATATCAAATTTTATAATTTATTTTCATCATGAGAGCTAAATTATTTTTATCCTATATTACATGTTAATATTGTTCTTCTAAATGAATATTTTTTTCATTTTTTTGTTCATCTTATTAAAAAATATGTTATATTGAATTGGAAATGTATTTTCCTTAAGAATACTTCATTTTTCATTATAAATTATTTTTATCTATGCCAACATCATTTTTTGAATAATATTATTCATTGAGGTTAGTGAATTATGATATCATCTACAATATTTTAATGAATTTTTCACGATAAATTTAATAATGAATGTAATATTTCAATACCATTATATATGTTATTTTGGATGGTTTATGATAATGATTATTTGTTGGGGAAGGTTATTAAAATTTCATATTCTTGTTTCAATATGAATGTATTTTCTGATTATATTTTACATCTTTCGTAGGAGGAATTATTTAGAATTAGTAGGTGATTGGTGGACTATCTCCAGCCCTTCGATGCATCATTTGGTCTTTTGTGACCAACATGTTTTGTTAATGGATGGGGCGTTACCCATTTGTGTATGATGTTATGTATAAATCCTTGATATTAGGTTTATGATGTCTCTTATTATGAATTTCCTTAGTATGTGATTTTTTATTCATTAATATGTTATTATATGATATTTTTGGTATCAATCAAGGCATTTTAGAGAATGTTATTATGAAATTATTTTATTTAAATATATTCCTACAATATTATGTTATTTTAGTTTTTTAAGGGCAACTGTTTCGTTGGATTACATTGCCATATTTTGTTTTTGCAGTTTTATTCCAAATTACTTTTAATATATCATACTTTGGTTTAGAATTTAAGCTCTCCAGTATGTTATATTTAATTTTCTAGAGGATTATAATAGGTTTATTTTGATTAATATAAAGTTTTAGGATATGATAATAATGTTGTTCTAAACGGATATACTATGTTGTATTTTATATATTCAATTTTAGTGTAATAATTAAATGTATATATATTTTTCCAAAATTATTAATCTGTTTGATCATTTGGGGTGAAATTTTTTGTATATTATGTCAATGAAATAATTCTACCATCGACTATAGGATATTAAGGTCATTGTTTTTACACTGATGTACATGATTGTAAAAGTAAATTTTTTAAAGGATAAATAAATTGATCCCATAAGTTATGAATTTATAAATAATTTGTGATTAATGTTAAATTAATTGTTAATTATTTGTGGACATACATTACATTCAATCATTTTAATTTTTAGAAATTTTTGGGAATTAGGGAAAACCATACCAAAAAACCACCTAATGTATAGTGAAATTATTTCCATACCAACATTCCAGATCACATTAGAGGTGGAGTGAACAACTCAAGGTTATTCTTACCCAGATTTATTTGGATATGATCTGTAAGCTCAATCATGTGTAACATCTATATTCATGTAAGAATAATTTCTTAATTTATTCTATTATGGATGAACGGTCCCAAACATTTTATTGGTTGTCCAATCCAATTTTCATAAAATTGTGGGTAAAATCAGGGGAAAATAACTTTTATTGGATCTACTACTATGAGATAGATATGTTTTATATTGTAATTTAAATTTTTGATGGAGGGTCATAAAAATTGAGGGTTTTGTTAATGAATGCCATTATGAAGGATAAAATGGATAAAATGGAGTGTCAAGAATTTATGAAGTTATTTATTACTAGGTATTTCCATGGATAACACTGAACAAATATTAAAATATAATTCCAAGATATTATGTAAAAGGACGGTGAATCTATACATATATAAAAGGATAATTTATAGATTAGTATAAGATAAACCTCAACTTTATTATAAATAATGGTAGAAAATAGTTATATTATTCAGTGGCATAAAACCACACTTCAGAAGGAATATTGATATCAGAGGCATTAGGAGTTATGAAGAAGTAGTTCGCTGTTATGTCAAAGTACAGATGTTTTTTCGGTAATGGTCCCACAAATATATATATTTTGAAATGATAGGTCATTTCATGCTACCTAATTGAATAAAAAAGGAATAAATATTAACCCACTAAAAATATTCCAAAATTTTTGTAATAATCATTAATTGAATGGTATTAGGGGGATAATGAATTTTTTTAATGTGCATGAGAAAACGCCACCAAGATAAAGAATTATAGAAAGCATTGAATAAACTAAAAATGTGATCAAGGAATGGAAGACAACACTATTGGATTAATTCTTCAATAGTAATGAGTAAATAATTATGAATTCCAATGTACTAAACCACATTTATTTGAGGGTAATCAATATCAGTAACCACAAAAGTTGAAGGATCAATGGAAATAATCTTCCATCACTATCACTGAGGTGAAACATGGAAATAATGTCATAGAAGGTCCAAATAAAATTTATGTAGGAATATTAGAATTCATTTATAAAATGTATTTTTTCAATAATTGTGGAATCTGAAAAAAAAATTAATCTATTCGTAGATATCTATGAAAGAAATTTATTATGTGGTCAATGTAACTTAGCAATGGAAACTAATATTTTTATCATCCTAGGGAACATTATTATAAATAATCTTATAACTCTTTCTTTGGTGGAATTTCATGATATACTATGAATGGATTGAATCTTGATATATAAAGATCACATCAACTATCTGGAAAAGGAATTATAATTCAATATATCAAACCATCCCAGACTTCCCTAAAGAAAGAATGGAAGATCACTAATATAATTTGGAAAATCCCTTAATAGTGTATGTGTTGATACCTAGAGAATATATATTCATATCCCAAATAGTAAATTCTAATTAAAGTATCAACTTTGATAAAATTCCAATTCTAATTGAATAAATTGATTTTTTTCCTCCAATAACTATCATTCCTTCCCCCCCAAATATGGCCTTAGAGTTTTAAATAAGGATTATTGATGGAGAAATTAACATCTAAATATTTACCAATAGGATTATTTTGATTGAATTGGAGGACTTTAACAAGTATATGTAATAGAGTTTTAAAAAAGGATTTATGCCCTACCATATCTCTTTTGGGTTCACCAGTTCTATTATTCATGAAAAGGGATGCATCATTGTGGAAATGTATCAATTATTTGGAACCCAATAAGATCCTCATAAATAAATATAACCTCCTACCAAGTATTAAAGATTTTTTCAATCAACATATGGGGGTATATATAAACCTCAATTGTGGAACATAATTTTAAATAACAATAAATAAATGTAAAATTTAATTCATTAAAATGAAACAATTATGTACAATGAATGGAATCTATGAGTTCATATTGATTTCATTTACACTTAATAACTACCCTAAAATCATTATTCATATTATGAATAGATTATTTACAGTCCTACTCAAAAAATATGTGGTAGTATTCATCGATAATATTCATATTTACTCCATGATCATGGAGGAATATGAATAATGTATAAGGATAGTTATAGAAGAATTTATAATGGATTGAAAGCATGATTACATCAAAAGCTGTGATTTTTGGATGCATAAATTCACATTATTAGAGAATGAGATCATAGGAGAGTATATTTAGGAGGACCCTACAAAGACAAGGGACATTTATGAATGGCCTAGACACTCATTTTTAAGAGAAATATATAGTTTTCAGGGATTATATAGGCATTACTGATGTTTTTTGGGAAATTTATCAGGAATTTATGGTAAAAGAAATAAGCCATTATATAAAGGGTGAATGTATGTATGGACATAATAATATGATATAATATTTAATGACCTAAAAAAATATATAATCACCACACCTGTACTCACACTACCTTAATATGGGGATATTTTTGTGATATATTATGATACTTCAATGAAAAGATTTGGTTGTTTACTTATTAGGAATGATAAAGTAATTGCCTATGACTCCTGATAGTTAATGATCCAAGATCATAACTACCCAATTCATGATTTGGACTTAACTTGTGTGAGATTTTTCGGGACCTTGATATTAACACCAAATCAATTACCTAATCATCCATTAATAGAGAATGGAATTAGAATCTATGAATAGTTTTGTTCTCATAACACAACATCTTCCACTAGAGTATGAAAATGGATCCATATGAAAATATATATGAGTTGTAATAAATAAATAATATATTTAGTGTGGTAGTTCTTGAAAAAAATATTCTTCGACTAGAACTTGTGAATGAGGTGACAAAATAGGTTTAGACCACAAAAAACATATGATGGTTATTAAAAGTCAACTGAAGAGAAATAAAATAAATGGATGAATGGTATTCAAGTTTGAATTTTGAGAAAATGTTTTATATTAATTAACTACATGGATGTTATTCATGTGTTTTAGAAATAAAGAGAATCTAATCCCTATGTACATTTGTCCAATTGAGATCCCTTATCACACCGGAGTAGTGTCCCATTATCTAGAACATCAATAAATATTGTTCATAATCATTATTTGTTCCACATTTCACTCCATATGAGGTAAATACATGATAACACACATGAATGAATATAGAAGTGGTACAATTGGAGCACGAAACCCCTTACAAGGAGAAGACAGTGACAATATTAGACCATAGAGACAATTTTTTATGTAATACAACAAATAATTTTGTCAATCTGGTATGGAAGATCTATAAGTATGAAGATTCCATTTATGAACTAGAGGAAATATTGACTTTGAATTATATTTATCTATCTTCATTTGAGAATATGAGTTGAAGTTTGAGAAATGAAATTTCAAAATTAGGGAAGAATTCAAAAACCAAGACACTATAAATAATTTTTTCTATTTAAATTAAATTGTCGTATGTTATATTGTAATAAATATATACAAAAAATAATAACAAAAAAACATTATGCCACTAATGATAATAATTAAATAAGTAAACGAAAAAACCCACTAAAGCAAAAATAATACAATGGTATAAGAAATAAAAAATAAGAACATGTATAATGGTAAATTTGGGTCACCCTAATATTCTAGTGTTATCTCCAACATAAACATCACTACAAAAATGTAGTAGAATATTAAAATACTAATAAATATCTTAGAAGACCAAAATATAAAAAATATAGTGGGATTGAATAGAATGTTGAATGAATGACTATATTGGTATTTATTGGATGTAATATTTAATTCAGAATAGTAATGTGTCTATTAAAAGACTAATGTGATCGTTAAAATATTAACCTAATCATTAAAAGTGCAAACTGAACATTATAAATATTAACCAAACCATTGGAAATAGTTATTTGACACAGAAATATTAGAATGTTATACAAAAAATATTTATCATGAGTAATTTAAGAAAACATAAATATTATAATTCAATTAAATATATATAAAGATTACAATTTCAAAGTGATTATAAGAAAAAAAAATTAATAAATTAAATTTTTATGGATTTAGTAAATATTATATATTTTATAATAAAAAAACTACCTAATTAAGAAAAGTATTTTTTAAAACGAATTTAATATTTAGAATCCTAACATTTAAATTTTAAATTGGTAATTTCTTTTTAATTTTTTAGAAAAAAACTATTAGTATATGAATATTAAATACAAATCAGATACCACATTTTTAATTACCAAATAATGATGGAATAATGACATAATAATTGAAAATTGGTTATTTTTACCCAAAATCAACTTAATAAAATTAATGTGTATTTTAAAATTGATAAACACATTTTCCTAACAAAAAAATAATTTTCAACTATAATTTCAAAAGTATACAATTAATTAAAAAAAATCAATTTGCTACACATTAATATTTAATAATCCATTGAATTTTGAATATAAAGGATTTTAATGTACTAACTAAAATTTAAATTTTTTATATATAATATATAATGTGAAAATAACTTTATTTAATGGGTTTTCTTGGATATATTAATTTATTCAATATTACAACACATAAATACCTCTATCCTCAAGTATTAATTATCCCCACTGTAACGCCACGACCCCAGCTACCCAGAGTCGGTGCATTACTTCGTAACATTGGAATGATCACAAGAAAGATCCAATCTCGAAAGACCGATTGGTTTAGTAGCCTTGGAAACACTAGATATATTCATAGGTTTTACATTACATCATAAAATGAAAAACTACTACAACAACATAATGTTTCCACAGTCCACACTATAATCCCCTCATAATATCCCTGCAGGTCATTCATAACTTACATCTTCACATCCTGGGAAAAATAAAACATAGAAAAGGGGTGAGCTCAAATGCCCAGTAAGGATAACAATATAACGGAAACTTTCATAAATAAGAATAAACTTTTAAGGCAATGTATAACTAAAACAAAATCCTTTCAAACATGAACTTTCAACATGGTATGTCATAAATAAAATGAAATAATTCCATTTACTTATTCACATGGATATTCTACTAATCGAATAATCACATGCAAAAATCAATAACCACTTTCATAATGTTGGAATGCATAATGCCAGACTATCATAACCACATAGCCAAGGCCTCGTGCCAAGACTACAAATAAGATTTTGTCAAGGCCTTGTGCCAAGACACTAGTTTGTCTAATGAGACCTACCGATGCATCGAGGAGCTATAGCGGGCTCCAGCCGTCACATATTAAGTCCAATGCATTCCCATATGAAAAGGTTTAAACATAACATAAACATTCGTATTAAAACTAGCATACGAAATGTCAATACTTTCACCATAAACTATGAATGGTATAAAAATAGCACATCCACAGTCAAACATATCACAAAACCTTCAATACAATAAAGAAGTTTAGTATCATAATTAATCATCTTCAAATAAGCTTAAAATCCATCAAAGGATGTTGACATAGATGAAATCAAAACTATTTGAGAGAAATATCTCCTTTTTTGAAATCATTTAAAAGTCACACATTTATAAAGGAAGTAATTAAAAAGAGATTTTTGAATCAAAGTGTCCCATACCGCTTTGAAACTTTTGAAAGGAATTAACATTTTTAAAAACATTCATGTCCATATAAATAAATCCTTAAAACCATTTTGAAGACATTAATTAAAAAGATTTATAAAGATAAATCTTTAAAACATTTAAAATTATGATTTTGATAAAGAGTACCTTTTTGAAATTCTTAAATTATTCATTTTGAAATCATTTAAAAGTCACATAATTATAAAATAAAATATTTAAATTGAAAATATCCTTGTAAGCTTATAAGGGAAGCTTTGACGATTTTATAACGGCGGTAAATAGCTACACCTGCCGTATAAGTTTAAAAAAAACATTCTTACCTTAAATTTGTCAAAAGGTAAAAAGTGCCTTGTTTGGAAAACGATGGAAATATTCCTTTAAAAACACATAAGGGTATAAATGACTATAACCCATATTCTTTGTAAATAGTAAAAATGTTTTGAAATACATTTCGAAGTAACATGGATGTGGATGATAAAGAAATCCCAGTAGATTATTACGTATAAACAACCTCGAATAATGAAGAGATTGCGAAATAAACCCTTACCTTGTACTTTTCTTTGGTTGGGGTAGGTTAACCTCCTGTATAATGGTGAAATAGTTGTTATTAAATTATACAAGGATCATATATATTAATATGATATCATATATGATCTTTTAACATTGGTTTGTTAATAATATCTTAGAATTATCGTCGTTTCGGGAGTTAACTTACTCATTTTCTTTTATATGTTTTGTTACATAAGCAATGGTTGTTGTATCTTATTCATATCCAGAATGATATCTAGTCCTTAAACATCATTTTTAAATCATCAAATGATAATTATACTTGAATGGATACGATGGAGAACGAATCTTATCGCGTTCGTGGAGACGGTAGTCCGTACGTACGCACGAGCGACAATATCATTATTTTGATATTAAAATAATATATAAATGGATTGTATATCATATATACAGAATCATTAACATGTTATATTTATTATTTACATGAGTTACACATCATTATTATACCTATCCACATAATAATATATTGAATAACAATTACATCACGACGTGGAGACGGTAAGCCGTACGTACGCACGTATGGTGACATGTTATTCAAAGGGTGGATAGAATAATGAATATGGTTGTACCATATTTATAATAACATCACAGTATATGTGAGATACTGGAGTTATTATTTTAGGATGGTAAGAACAAAGGAAGAAGAAGTGGAAGAAGAAAGGAACGTAGAAAAGGGTGGTGAAATCATTACCTCTTCTTCAGGTTCTTCCTTTTGATTTGATCAAAAGGGATCCTTAGGTTTGCTTTATGATCAAACTAAGGCCTCTAGGTTGTAGTGAGGGATGTTGGGAGAGTATTTGGGCAGAGTTTGGCCGAACCAAAAGGCTTTATAGGTGTGAAGAAATGATAAGGAGGAGTGCCCTTTTATAAGAGGGGTGAGGGGAACCTTTGGAAAAGCTAGAAATATTAATTTATAATAAATTAATATTCGGTTTCTAATGGCTCCAAAGTTGATTATTTAAATGTTAAGGTGGGGATAGATCGAAAACAACTCAAAAAATAGAAGTTAGACAGGTTTGGGTACTTATATTAACCTTATCTTTAAGTATTATCTCTAAGTTAATTAGTTTCACTTTTACAATGTCTCTTTGTAGTTTAATATAATATGGTTAATAAACGTACTATATACATCCAAGAGACCCCCCAAGTGGTCCATTAATGATTAGCCTATCATGATATAAGTCTCTTGGCCGAACCTTAGATTTTTAGGAATTTAATATCAATTAATAATATAATATTTGTTTTAAGAACTCTTTTATGTCAATTTTGACACTATTCAATAGTTGATTTTTTTGATACTCATAACAGATTGATTACTTCGAACAAAGTCAATCCAATCAATCCTAATATATCATATTATCCTATAAAATTATTTTAATTCATTAAAAGTTTCATATTATATTTATTTTGGTATTTATAATATCAATTATTTTAATTTTTCACTATTATAGTAATTACCGCATCATCATTGTGTCATAAATAAAATAACTTATTTAATGTCTAAATATTATAAATAAAATATCATTATGTAGGAAATCTTTTTAGATTTCTAATTAATATTTATAATCGAAAATTCAACATGTATAACCCTATGTAAAAGTTGTTCTTCTAAAAGATGTAAGCTTATGCCATTTGTTTTTATTTTAACTTTATTAATATAAAGTGTCCCTACAACATACAAGTGGCTCCAAGGGGTCCCCAAATTGACCCAAGGATGCTCATGGTCGGGTATGTGTCCACCAATAAGGTTAGGACACGTTTTAGGGTAATTTTGTATTATTATAATATTATTTTTAACCCTTATTTACCGGATTTACCCTTAACCATGGTAAATAAAATATTTACCACAGTAATTATTCAAAATGTCTAAAAATAAAAGTTACCTATTTACACAATTTGGACATCCTGATTCCAAATATGGAATCCATTTTTCTAAATTCAAAACACAGAAGTGGCAGAAATTAATTTAAAATTAATTTCCACTGTCAAAACAAAAAGCGTGTTTTTTAGAGGTAATAACTATCAAAAGATTGACACTTGTTTATGTTCGGTTTAATTGTAAAATTATGTCCAATGACCAACATTATATTAAATGGTAAAAATATATTCTAAATATACTTTAAAACTTCTAAAATTCATAATTTATCACTATTAATTATTTTGATTAAAAAAGTTGTTTTTAATTAAAATTTGGTAATTTTCACTATTCATCAAAATATGAAAGTTATCCGAAAAGTACCAAAATATCACCTTAGGCTAAATTAGATATTCCAAATCAAAAAATGAAGTCCATTTTGAAATATAAAATATATATAATTTTAAAAAGTAGTTATTACTATTCATAACGGCTAGTTTAATTGGTTGTCAGAACTCGGTGTTGCGTACAACACACTCTATCACATTATTCAAAGAGAAGTGTACCGTAGAAGCTTGGGATGTTTCATTTTAAATTTTTGATGTCCCCATTTAGTCAAAAAGTTTAAAATATAGTATTTAAAAAGGGTTCACTATTAAAGTTGATAAAAGTGCAATACTGAAAATGAATTTGTTCTTGCATTATATCTAAGAAACTCATAATATGGATTCTAAAATTATAAGGATTATATAAACATTAAAATTTATCTAATACTATTCATAACCTCTTTTGAACGGCTTGTTTGGTAAGTCATGGTGTGCTTGAACATTGTGTTGCATGTAGTGAAAGTTATTGAATTATTTTGAAGAACTAACACACTATGAAATCTTGGGGTGTTACATTCTCCCCTCCTTCAATAAATTGCGTCCTCGCAATTTGAAATTGTTCTTCGAAAATAAAAGGTTGAAAATATATAATATATTTGTGGGAAACCCCACATCAGATATTGGGTTACTAAAATTTAGTCTTAATATGAGGAAAAGAGAAATGAAAGGGTCACCACCAAATTATGATCTCGATTAGGAGAACATTGGTGGCAATTTGAGACATATAATTGGAGGAAAAACGTAAATATTTATAGGTAGTGATTGAGGTCATCAATTACAAACAAGTATAAAATTGAGGTCCTTAAATTCATCAATCTATGATGATTTGAAATACCATCGGTTCAACAAAACATAGGGTATTAGGATAACACATTTTTGACGTTTCAAAATATCTTAGTTGAAATCCCACATCGAAAAATGAATTAATGAGGCCTCTATTTAAAATAAAGAGTCGAAAGTATGAAGATTACCGAAAATAACACATACTAGGGTTCCATGTAGTAAAATATGGATATGGAAGAAAAATATAAACATCAATTACCTGATGGAGAGTGGTAGAGAACATGGCTATGAAAAGGCCAACAATCCCAAAGCCATAAATTAGTGATGATTTAAGGTACCATCTAGGAAAACATTTTTGTTCTAATTTTCTTTTCTTAATATTGAGGAATTTTTTATGAGATTGGCTAAGATCATATAGAGATATACTTACTTTATAATTAGAGTTTTATCCATTAATAAATTTCTACCACATACTCATCTTTCAATCTAAAAGATAATATAATGTAAAAAAATTCTATTTACACTATTCGTATAGGGTTCCAAAATAAACGAATTTATAATTCATCTACAAGATATTTTAATAAAAACTACATTATTTAATCCAGGACATCTCGTGGGCCAGTGGTAGGTGATACACCCTTGTCACCCTTCGGTTGCGGGTTCAAGTCTTGCAGCCTTGCCGGACGCGACGGGTTGCCGCCCGACCTCCGGGTTGTCCTTTTATGGTAATCCAAAATAATCCAAACTAGAATTATCCAAAATACTTCTGTCCAAACTCACAGTCCAACATTTATAAGGAAGGTAAACATAATATAAATCCTTTTTACCCCGCAATAGCATATGAATACCTTCATCTGGTATTCTTTTAATAAACTGAAACATCTTGAATTACCATATTCCTTATTGATTACATTCATGCTCCCCTATTACATATAGAATGCTGGATATACATCATTAATCCAAAATTGTTTTAAAACCCAACAATGATGGAATATACAAATCATTAATCAGCTTCAAGGTAGTCAATAATATCCAATATAATTTATCCAAATCAATCATGTATTATTCTAAAATCACCACCTCGGTATCTGAACCATATTATGGTTTATCTTTCTCTCAACCATATATTTTCCAAACATTTAACCTGCTACTGAGTCACTTTTCTTTGTTCCACACCATCTCAAGTCCTTAATGAAATAGTACTGTAGTACAATCCTTATATACTCCATAATTATTATTACAAGTACATTGTTGATACAACACTCAATTGACATAATCAACATAAGAACTCTAATCATTCCTCTTCATCTGTGGTAGTATCATAACTTGATTATTATCCAATAACATCATTTGCGGCATAGTCTGATGACTGGGACATAGGCTCGCGTAGTGTCCAAACTCCTTGCAAATGAAGCATTGTACATTTGAAACCATTTTCTTACCCTTGCAGTCATGTACTTTGTGCCCTTTTCCTCCACACTTATAACAAAATCCCATTCCTTTCAGGCAAGTTCCAGGGTGTTTCTTTCCACAGTTACCACATATGGGAAAATTCTTCTTTTCCCTCTTCCCTTTATCCATCTTTCTCTCTTCTATCCTTTTATTCTCTTGCTCCCCTTCAAAGCCATAGGACTCAGTAAACTCTTTACTTATCTTATCAACACATGATATTATTTCTTTATATGATGATAATACATGGGAGACTATTTCTCTTATAAATTCTAGCTTAAGACCATGAAAGATATGATCCTTCCTTATCTTTGAATCATGTGTATTTTTGGAGTTCTCATTCCTTCTACTGGGCGCCATTTCTATACCATGGCATAAACTAGATCAGTTTATGAATCAAAACACATAATCCCATACTTATAAAACACTTAACATAAATTGAACTATTTATGGATATAATCCATAATCATAAAAATGTTTTCTTTGAGGAAGTATATACTAATAAACCCTTCATAATGATTTGAAATGAAAATTAGAGTTATCCTAAGCATATCCCCCGGGAGTGTCATAACCAAGAGTGCAACAAGGACCGTTGTCGTGCACCAGTTCCCGTTCGAGTCTAGCTCAAAGCGGTGTTTTCGGGTTTTACCCCTAGGTACATCTTTGCCAGAGCCGCCTCTACCTGCTCGTATCTAGACAGGGATGTATTTCTCGGAAAACTCACAAAATCTCTAAAATACCAAAATTCTAGGAAGTTCTTCTATACTAATCCTCAAAGTTCATCTTAGGTCTACGTGCTCTAATCAGAGTTTATCTAAATCTAGCTTCCAAGGTTTGTACTAAACCTCCCTCTGATACCAACTGTAACGCCCCGACCCCAGCTACCCAGAGTCGGTGCATTACTTCTTAACATTGGCATGATCACAAGAAAGATCAAATCTCGAAAGACCAATTGGTTTAGTAGCCTTGGAAACACTAGATATATTCATAGGTTTTACATTACATCATAAAATGAAAAACTACAACAACAACATAATGTTTCCATAGTCCACACTATAATCCCCTCATAATATCCCTGCAGGTCATTCATAACTTACATCTTCACATCCTGGGAAAAATATAACATAGAAAAGGGGTGAGCTCAAATGCCCAGTAAGGATAACAATATAGCGGAAACTTTCATAAATAAGAATAAATTTTTAATGCAATGTATAACTAAAACAAAAGCCTTTCAAACATGAACTTTCAACATGGTATGGCATAAATAAAATGAAATAATTCCATTTACTTATTCACATGGATATTCTACTAATCGAATAATCACATGCAAAAATCAATAACCACTTTCATAATGTTGGAATGCATAATGCCAGACTATCATAACCACATAGCCAAGGCCTCGTGCCAAGACTACAAATAAGATTTTGTCAAGGCCTTGTGCCAAGACACTAGTTTGTCTCATGAGACCTACCGATGCATCGAGGAGCTATAGTGGGCTCCACCCGTCACATATTAAGTCCAATGCATTCCCATATGAAAAGGTTTAAACATAACATAAACATTCGTATTAAAACTAGCATACGAAATGTCAATACTTTCACCATAAACTATGAATGGTATAAAAATAGCACATCTACAGTCAAACATATCACAAAACCTTCAATACAATATAGAAGTTTAGTATCATAATAAATCATCTTCAAATAAGCTTAAAATCCATCAAAGGATGTTGACATAGATGAAATCAAAACTATTTGAGAGAAATATCTCCTTTTTTGAAATCATTTAAAAGTCACACATTTATAAAGGAACTAATTAAAAAGAGATTTTTGAATCAAAGTGTCCCATACCACTTTGAAACTTTTGAAAGGAATTAACATTTTTAAAAACATTCATGTCCATATAAATAAATCCTTAAAAACCATTTTGAAGACATTAATTAAAAATATTTATAAAGATAATTCTTTAAAACATTTAAAATTCTGATTTTGAGAAAGAGTACCTTTCTGAAATTCTTAAATTATTCATTTTGAAATCATTTAAAAGTCACATAATTATAAAATAAAATATTTACTTTGAAAATATCCTTGTAAGCTTGTAAGGGAAGCTTTGACGATTTTATAACGGCGGTAAATAGCTACACCTGCCGTATAAGTTTAAAAAAACATTCTTACCTTAAATTTGTCAAAAGGTAAAAAGTGCCTTGTTTGGAAAACGATGGAAATATTCCTTTAAAAACACATAAGGGTATAAATGACTATAACCCATATTCTTTGTAAATAGTAAAAATGTTTTGAAATACATTTCTAAGTAACATGGATGTGGATGATAAAGAAATCCCAGTAGATTATTACGTATAAACAACCTTTAATAATGAAGAGATTGCGAAATAAACCCTTACCTTGTACTTTTCCTTGGTTGGGGTATGTTAACCTCCTGTATAATGGTGAAATAGTTGTTATTAAATTATAAAAGAATCATATATATTAATATGATATCATATATGATCTTTTAACATTGGTTTGTTAATAATATCTTAGAATTATCGTCGTTTCGGGAGTTAACTTACTCATTTTCTTTTATATGTTTTGTTACATAAGCCATGGTTGTTGTATCTTATTCATATCCAGAATGATATCTAGTCCTTAAACATCATTTTTAAATCATCAAATGATAATTATACTTGAATGGATATGATGGAGAATGAATCTTATCGCGTTCGTGGAGACGGTAGTCCGTACGTACGCACGAGCGACAATATCATTATTTTGATATTAAAATAATATATAAATGGATGGTATATCATATATACAGAATCATTAACATGTTATATTTATTATTTACATGAGTTACACATCATTATTATACCCATCCACATAATAATATATTGAATAACAATTACACCACGACGTGGAGACGGTAAGCCGTACGTACGCACGTATGGTGACATGTTATTCAAAGGGTGGATAGAATACTGAATATGGTTGTACCATATTTATAATAACATCACAGTATATGTGAGATACTGGAGTTATTATTTTAGGATTGTAAGAACAAAGGAAGAAGAAGTGGAAGAAGAAAGGAACTTAGAAAAGGGTGGTGAAATCATTACCTCTTCTTCGGGTTCTTCCTTTTGATTTGATCAAAAGGGATCCTTAGGTTGGCTTCCTGATCAAACTAAGGCCTCTAGTTTGTAGTGAGGGATGTTGGGAGAGTATTTGGGCAGAGTTTGGCCGAACCAAAAGGCTTTAGAGGTGTGAAGAAATGAGAAGGAGGAGTGCCCTTTTATAAGAGGGGTGAGGGGCACCTTTGGAAAAGCTAGAAATATTAATTTATAATAAATTCATATTCGGTTTCACATGGCTCCATAGTTGATTATTTAAATGTTATGGTAGGGATAGGTCAAAAACAACTCAACCAATAGAAGTTAGACAGGTTTGGGTACTTATATTAACCTTATCTTTATGTATTAACTCTAAGTTAATTAGTTTCACTTTTACAATGTCTCTTTGTAGTTTTATATAATATGGTTAATAAACCTACTATATACATCAAAGAGACCCCCAAGTGGTCCATTAATTATTAACCTATCATGATATAAGTCTCTTGGCCGATCCTTAGATTTTTAGGAATTTAATATCAATTAATAATATAATATTTGTTTTAAGAACTCTTTTATGTCAATTTTGACACTATTCAATAGTTGATTTTTTTGAAACTCATAACAGATTGATTACTTCGAAAAAAGTCAATCCAATCAATCCTAAGAGATCATATTATCATATAAAATTAGTTTAATTTATTAAAAGTTTCATATTATATTTATTTTGGTATTTATAATATCAATTAATTTAATTTTTCACTATTATAGTAATTACCGTATCATCATTGTTTCATAAATAAAATAACTTATTTAATGTCTAAAAATTATATATAAAATATCATTATGTAGGAAATGTGTTTATCTTTCTAATGAATATTTATAATCGAAAATCCAACATGTATAACCCTATGTAAAAGTTGTTCTTCTAAAAGATGTAAGCTTATGCCATTTTTATTTTTATTTTAACTTTATTAATATAAAGTGTCCCTACCACATACAAGTGGCTCCAAGGGGTCCCCAAATTGACCCAAGGATGATCATGGTCGGGTATGTGTCCACAAATAAGGTTAGGACACGTTTTAGGGTAATTTTGTATTATTATAATATTATTTTTTAACCCTTATTTACCAGATTTACCCTTAACCATGGTAAATAAAATATTTACCACAGTAATTATTCAAAATGTCTAAAAATAAAAGCTACCTATTTACACAATTTGGACATAATGATTCCAAATATGGAATCCATTTTTCTAAATTCAAAACACAGAAGTGGCAGAAATTAATTTAAAATTAATTCCCACTGTCAAAACAAAAAGCGTGTTTTTAAGAGGTAATAACTATCAAAAGATTGACACTTGTTTATGTTCGGTTTAATTGTAAAATTATGTCCAATGACCAAAATTATATTAAATGGTAAAAATATAATCTAAATATACTTTAAAACTACTAAAATTCATAATTTATCACTATTAATTATTTTGATTAAAAAAGTTGTTTTTAATTAAAATTTAGTAATTTTCACTATTCATCAAAATATTAAAGTTATCCGAAAAGTACCAAAATTTCACCTTAGGCTAAATTAGATATTCCGAATCCAAAAATGAAGTCCATTTTGAAATATAATATATATATAATTTTAAAAAGTAGTTATTACTATTCATAACGGCTAGTTTAATTGGTTGTTAGAACTCGGTGTTGCGTACAACACACGCTATCACATTATTCAAAGAGAAGCGTACCGTAGAAGCTTGGGATGTTTCATTTTAAATTTTTGATGTCCCCATTTAGTCTAAAAGTTTAAAATATAGTATTTAAAAAGGGTTCACTATTAATGTTGATAAAAGTGCAATACTGAAAATGAATTTGTTCTTGCATTAAATCTAAGAAACTCATAATATAGATTCTAAAATTATAAGGATTATATAAACATTAAAATTTATCTAATACTATTCATAACCTCTTTTGAACAGCTTGTTTGGTAAGTCATGGTGTGATTGAACTTTTTGTTGCATGTAGTGAATGTTATTGAATTATTTTGAAGAACTAACACACTATGAAATCTTGGGGTGTTACACCCACCTCTCCCTTAATAAACCACTTCACATCCACTTACTAGATAGAAATTACCCAACAAATCCCCTATAATAATTCCATTATAATCCTTTTGTAAATTTTAGAGTAAACCATATCCAATCCTTAATGTATATTACATATATTAAAAACAATAAGCACCAATAAAAGTGTAATTTTCATCAACTTATCTTATCATATTACTATTATATTATATCCTTATATATTTATTTCAATCCCTAATACCAAAATATTAATTGTTTAGTATGTTAAAATTGTTTTAATTTTGTTATCCTACATCAATAATTATATCTACAATGTATTTATACTTCATACTCATCTATGTTCTTCATTACACAATGTCTCATTAATGGTCATTTAATAACCAATAAAGATATTTCCTAACCCTTTCGTAGGAAAAAAAATTATGTCTAGTTATAATAAAATTTATATCATATATAAATATATAAACATAATTATTTTTGAATTTAGGAATTAATTATTCATATGTATAAATTATTTTTAAGAAAAATAGTGAAACAAATACAAAAAATTATATTTGTAAATAGAAAAATTATATTGAATCATTTCAAAATTAAAAAATAGAATTCAAAATAATAATCTCATGATTATAATTGTAAAATATTTAAAAGATGACAATAATTTACTACTTGTTACATGTCTTAATAAATCTATATTTATTAATTATGAGGTGAAAATTGATGAAGTAATGTAGGGTTTATGGTAATGTGAATGTAAAACAGAACTTCTTTTTTTAGATGACCTCCATTTTACATTATTTTCTATATCTATGATTTTCAATTTTACAGAAAATTTATTCCACTATTATTTACTATTCCTTTTTGGGAATGAAGATGTTTGAACCCTTTTTTAAAAAATTAAATTCTATTTAAATTAGTTTTCAGAAAACCCTTTACTGAATTGATATGAATTATTTCTTTTTCATACAATATAAAAGATGTTTTATGATGAAATATGATTTCCATAGTTCATTTGGGAACTCTATTGGTTATTTAATAAATTATTCTGTATTGAACCACTTTGAATCATATTCAATTCAATGGGTTTACTTATGACTATGACTGTAATATGTTATCTTTCAATGTCACATGCATGATTATGATAATTTAATGATGTGAACTTTGGGCCGAGAATTATATATCGCTCTAAGTCATGGGATAATGTGATATATATAATGATATTGTGTGTATTTTTTGTGAGAATGAAAGAATATTTATTCACAATAATGATGTTATGATTTATTCTCTTATTGTATGCGTAAACATGATGTTTTATTTGTTCATAATTATTTATAGTAATTTACAACTATTTTATGATGATTAAATATTATGCACGTGAAACATTTAATTCCCATATCAAATGTTTCCATCATGAGAGATATTAGGATAATTAAAAAGAATTTAAATAATGTTTAATTTTTTTTATGTAAAATAGATTTATGATCCTAGTTTTCCCATGATTCTAAACATTTAGATCATATATTGTATAACTATTATTTTTTTGTCTTCAAAATCATGTAATATTTATAAAATAATATATTTTTCAGTAGAGTTATCTTATTTTCCCCAATGGAAAATCTTATTTATAGTTGAAAGATTTAGTCTCCATTAGGTGTAATTTGGTAAGTGGATCCTTTCATAATAATATTATTTCTTTCCTTAGTATTTTATTTTTGTTTTCAGAGTCCAAATATCATTATATAGATTAGACATGTTGAATTGATATTTTTTATGATATATTGGTTATTGATAATCTAATATCTTCCTCTCCTACCACAAGTTTAAAAGGAAATTTCATTTTCAATAACCATGATATACTTTTCTATATAATATTATGGTAGCATAAGAATTATTTAATGTTGTTATAAATTACTTTTTTTGGTTTTATAAATTATAATATTAGTTATTAAGGTTTATTTTCATGATATTCAACATGGGTTCCCATAAATATTGTTTTAACAGTGGTGTTCATTAAAAATAGTTCATGCACATTATGAGTTCTATGAAATTATACTAAAATGACATTATATCTAAAATGTATTTTCAAGAACATGAGTTTTTATTGTTTTGAAAGAAGTTTTTTATAAAAATATTAACATGGTTTTTAAAACTTTTGGGACAAAATAGAACATCTGGAACCTTGATTCATTGAGTTATAGACATATGAAAACCTTATTAAGTGTACTTCCACTAGGGGTTATCCATGTGGTATCGACAAAATATGAAAGAAAAATATATCATTAGGATATAAGATATGCATGGATCGGTGTTCCTTCATGTGGCATAATAAATATTCCAATAGGCAAGAGCCCAACCATTCTTGTTTATATAGATGACGGTGTTGTTTCATGTTGTATTTATAACATGTTAATGTTATTTTATTTCAATGGATAATTATATTTGGTCCTTTATAATACATTTCATTAACATATCATATTTTCAGTTTTTGTGAATATGGAATGAAATAAGGGGAACTAAAGGCTATTTTTTTTAAATTATCATTGATATTTCATTATATAATTGTTTTCTTAACATAGAAAAAATGACCACATGGTGATATAAATTTCATATATTCATTATTTGTACACAAATAGTCATTATTTATCAAACATACTTTTTTAGTGTTTATAGATCATGGTTTTATGGACTCAGGTAAAGGGAAGGGAGTTATGTAGTCTCAAGTCCTCTTATATGTTGTCACATTATTATTGTTATTTCTTTAGTGAATGTTGGTATCATGTAGATATTTTTATGTTCTATTATAGTTTTTTTATTTAGACTTTTGTATTTTCTTGTATGTTTCTTGGATGTGTACATTAAATCCCCATTATACTCTGTTTGATTTTATTCTATCTAGTTATTCATAAAACATTAATTCAAAATTATTTTCATCCTCACATTGGTGTATATGAAACCATGATATTTTAGAAAGTATTCTCCTTAAAATTAATTTATGTATTTTATATGATTCTCTAAATAGATCATGAAGCTTTATCAAACCGTGATATAATATAATATTTTAGTATTTGAACATAACTGTTATAACATAGAAATTAGTTTGGTTCCAAAGAATATGAATATTCATGATATGACAGATATTTTTAAATTATTTAATTAATTAAAATAATTAATACAATCAATAAATTTAAGCATACTATATTATAATGAACTAATAAAGAAGTAATAATAAATTCATTTTGTACATTAATGTTACTTATCATCAAAAATAGTTTTTTATTTCATTTTTTTCATGCATATTTTATGTAATTTATACTCATTTACATAAATTATTTCAAAGAATATATATAATATTTTAAATAATAATTATTATATTATCATTGGGTTATTTTTTTATTCTTCCAAAATTATTTATTTTTCAATGAATATTAAATCATAATGATTATCGTAAAATTGACATTTTTTCTTTAAATATTGTCATTTAAAATTCACATTCTATTTTGGATTTTATTTTATTTTTAAATAAGATCCATTTTAAAAAAATTAATATAAATAATTATATATTAATAAAATTTAAACTTAATTTTGGTATAAATTTATTTTTATTCTTAAAAACACATTTTGGAGAAACATGTTTTAAGTACCTAATATTTTTACATTTTTATTACATAAAATAATACACAATGCTGAATGATTTAAATAAAATTAATATTATATATATATTAATTTATATTTATATATTTTTTATTAGTAATCATATAGTTAATTTATGATCATCTATTGTATGAAAAAACTTTTTCAGGAAAATAATTTTCTCTTCACATTTTCTAATTTTATATTAAAATTATTATATAACACTTATAGAATTTGAATTTTTATAAAATGTATTCCAGATTTTGGAATATCGACGTTTATATTCAGAAAATAGGTTACTTAATTTTTTTTTCATTTTAAATAGTAACCATGGCAAATATTTTTTCAATTAGTAGGGATAAAATGGATAGATCAAATTTAAAAACATATGATAAGACTATAAAATTTTTATATATAATTTTTTAATATATTGGATGAGTCGGGTCAACTAACCTCATCAATGCATAATTTAATATAAATTCTGTTCCATTTTACATTGATAACGACTTATATATTATTTTAGCAAAATAAGAAATACAAAATGCCACAATGTTTTTATTTAAAACTGATTTATTTTTTCATAAGGATAATATATTGATTGGATCAATTATAAATGGTTATTTATATAAATAATTATTAATTTTTAATGATAGTAATATATTTTTTGTATTTATTTATGTTATTATTTATTTAAATTATTACGCAATGGTGACATAATGCCTGTGAATGAAATATAAAATCATACAAAATAATGTTAAAAACCATAAAATAAAAATGTTTTTTTGAATTGTGGTGTGAAATTAATATTATGTTAAATTGAAAAGTATAATCAATTTTAGTGGAAAATAATTCCCGATACATTGCTGTTATTGAGAATTTGAAGTCAAATTAACTAAATAGTACCAAAAAATATCATTAATGATATTTTATTTCATATATTATCATACTAAACTATTTAAAATTATTAAAAATATTGCAAATGGATATTTTAAAATGATATGGTATAAAATATCATCCACGGAACATTTAAAAACCAATTTTACCTTAAAATTTTATTTAAACCATTAATTATGGAAAAATATATTTGTACCATTAATTATAAAAGTATTAAAAATGGGTAGACATAGTATATATGTGTTAAAATGGCCTAAAATTTCATAAAATGTTATTGAATGAGTTTATTTACATAGAATAAATTTTTTTATTAAGAATTAATAACATTTTAACTAATTTTATATTAAATTGACTTTATAATATTTCAATGTTTTGAAAAACATACATGGGTTGACATCCACTCACTTATGAAAGGGAACATCAACTCCTATATTATTGATACTTAATTATCCTTATATATTGTCAAAAACATACCGTAATACATTTATTACATCCCTCCAAACATCCTATAGGTCTATTATTGATCATCATACTATACATTTATTAATTTAGGTATAATATAATCGATGTTTCTCAATTAAGAGAGGGCTTAAAGGAAAACATATCAAAATAATACATGAGGTATGTAAATTAAGATTCAATATCATTTAATTGGGATTGTAATTAACTAATTTAAACTGATGGAAATTATTTAATCATTATCTAATAAACCCCCTTAATTTTTATTTACAAGTGTCAATATCTATTAATTTAAAATTGTAGTTCGATTTTCCTTTCAATGGCACTCAAAATCAATAAAAAATTGTTTTAAATAAAATATAACATTATTTATCCTTTTTTGGATTTAAATAATTTTTCTTCAATATAAATTGTTTCTACTATTTTCATAAGTTTTTTAATATTCATACATCAATGTTTGATGTTATTTTTACAAATTTAAATCATTTTTAAAAAATAAAATTCGTTCTATTTTCTTAATAAGGTATATTCATTAATTCTTTGAACATAATCTTTATTTTATCGATTATAATCTGAAAAAAATCCTATAATCATGAACACACAATGATTTTAAATGTTCATTAATAAATTCTTGTGGTTAATTTCATTGAAATGTTTTCCAAAATATTTTTGAAATTTTTTGATTCTAAATAAGAGATTTCAAAATCAAAATATTATTTTCATAATGAAATGTTCTAGGTGATATTTTAAGATAATTTTTCAACTATGAGAATGATTTTATGTATCTTATGAATCACTAGTGATATTATTTTATAATTCCATCCTCATTATTTCTCAGGATGGTTTATATTGATGATTATTGAATACCAACAATACCCATTTTCTTTTCCATGAGTTAATTATGATGTAATGATAAATGTTTTTATGATATTTAACATACATAATAATGGATTACAATTATGTGATATTGAGGTCATTTATGGACCTCAAATTCATCAATTATTGTTGGATAAATCACCATATATTTATTATATTCATGAACATGATATTATTTTCACTAGAAGACATGTGGAACTTGTTCTAAATCAATCTATTTATACATGGACCTGATTTTATATACATAAGTTTACATATGGACTTGTATTCTTGTCGAAAGGTTTATGCATATATCAAGAAATATTTTTACATGATTATGTAAGGATATAAATTATTATCATTAAATAAAAAAGTTATCCTCTTTCTATTAATAAATGTTCAAATTTCTATAAGATTATAATTATTATAGAAACAAATGTTTATGATATGGAATCATGGATAATGATTTATTATTGATGATTCCCCACTCTTAAGAACATTATATTTTTTAATGAAAAATAATTATTCCCTTACTCATAATTAATGATATTTACATTGCTTGGTATGGTATACTTACGCTCTTATTATGTAATATTTAAATTATGATCCAATATGACTGTTGATTGATATCTCTAATGTTTACTCTTTCGGAGCATCTGAGCTCAACCTTTTTTATATTTTTCCTTGGTAATGACGAATTGTTTTAAGTATGTTATTCCTAATAAGGGTACTATATGTGATGTATGTATATGTAAATGATTTATATCATTATGATCCATTTGATTTTGTGGCTATGTTTCAAACAACACTAAAAAGTTATGGTTACATGTTTTAATTTTTGTGAAATGACATGAATATGCATCTAAAATGATGTAATATTAATGTATGAAATACTCACGTTTCCACATTCATAATGAGAGAGGTATTTAGTATATTTCTGGTTTATTTGATGAGAAAAATACTTTGAAAATATTAGGGACATACCACTATATTGAACAATATACTAATTAATGATAAAATAATTGTTTTTAGTTTTACAATTCATAAATAAATTTCAAGATAATATTAATGAACATTTTTTTTAATAGACGCATCTTGGTGTAATTATCCGAAAAATATTTGGTGTAGTATTCTCACACAACATATTATTTCAAGGAAAATGGGTCATTACTGTGAACCTTGTTTGACACTCATGGGGGATATACTTGGGTTAATTCACCATTTTAATTATTAGCCATTATTAAATATTTAAATAGACAATGAAAAAGGATTACCTAGGATAAAACAATGGTGTTATATATTTAATGAAGGTATTATGATTAATAAATAAAATAATTTAATTTTACTTATTACATGACCAATCACTATGATAATTTTTTTCCTAAACTATTATATTGGGTTGTAGTCACTATATTGATCTAAGAAGATACAGATTAATTATTAGTGTGATTGAATATGTAATGATGTTCCTTACGATAAACCACATGGAATGAAGGACAAAATGAAAATGGTGGTGATTTTGAATAATCCTCTAAATCATTATATTATTAATAATAATAACATTGAGGAAATTCTTAATATTACAAATGAGTACAAAATTAATTTTTTTTGATTTTCCTGTGGTAATGACCATATTAGAAAAACATTATGCTTCATTGATTTTATTAATGTGATATGAATCACCTATGATAATGTCTCAATAGAAAGAACAAATATTTTTTTTTTTGTGCGGAAATGAAATTTATAGAGAAATGAATTTGTGAAGGAATATTATTTCATATATGTGAGAAATTCAGAATTATCCATGTCAATGCCCTAATATATGTGATTTCTTAGGGAAAGGAAGCACCTCAGTTATTCAAATCATTTATGTATAATGGCAATGTTATTTATGATTTAGAATTATAGAATTTTGTTTCATATTTGTCTAAACAATGAAATTATACTTATGAGAATAATAAAATATTGAAAGACTGTTCTGTAGTAGTTTTTGATTAATTAATTTGAATTTTATATTAAATGGCATGAATAAAAAAATTTATTTTATTTAGTGATAATGAAATCTTTTTGGAGAAAACATGATTAGAAAAAAGAGAACACTTAATATCTGACTGTTGTTGTGACAATAGTTTTTAGTATTAATTAATGTATTATCAATACTATCAAAATCAATTGTAAATTATTGATTACCCTATAATAGCTATGTGATTTGATGTAAAATTGATTTATAATGTTTATTAAAATTTTTATTTTTTAATCAATTATATATTTAGTGTTTTTATTTATTGAATAATGACAATGTCGATTTTTAACATCATTCACATTTTTACTATGGTTTTTGGGTGATTAAAATGTAATAAGAGAATATAATATCTTGATATTATTATTTTTGGATTGTGAGAAAATGATATACATTATATTTCCTTGGTATTAATGCTATAATTGATTTTGAATAATTAGTTACCTTATTCCCAATATTATTGGTTTTTGAATTTGGCCATTAATATTTTGATAAAGTAATAAGGTTAATAATTTATATAATTTATTATGGTTAATGTTGGGTGTTATTGATTTGGTTTTAGTGAATCATTTATTATAATATAATAAAATTATTTATCTATTTTGGATAACATGTACTACAATTTTGTTCTTACAAATTATCTAAATTTAGGAGGTTAGAATTTTAATTCTTTATTGATATTATATTCCATTAAATAATTTTTTTACCACACTACGTATGAAAAATTCATCATGACTATTCATTTCATGGAGTACAGATGAAGCGAAAATTTATTGAATAATAAGAAGGATTAAATTGTTCTTATAAAATGGAAATACATCAAGTAAGTATTTTATCTCGTATTCTCAACCTTGATGATAAATTATTTTTCAACTTATGCAAAAGGATGATAAATATATGGATTCAAATGTGCAATGTATCACAAAACAACCATGTTATGTTTTTGGAAAGCAATGAGCATAATATTGATTCCCACTTAATTTTAGAAATACTTATTTATTAAAATCTAATATTCATATTAGTGATATATAAATTAATTATAATGATATACAATTCATTATATTTTTTTATTATGTAATGATAAAATAATAATAGTATGTGGTATTTAAAATTGTGAGGGGATAATTAATTAAAATGGTAGAATGTAACACCCAGAGATATTATATTATATTATCCATGTACAAATATTCTATATATGATATCTTTTTTATATATAAAATCAAGCATTAACGCGTCATGCTATTCTACAATATAATATTATATGAACATAACCATTAAAAAATTTCCCTTGTGATGGGGGTGTGAATATGAGTTACAAATTTTTTGAATATATATAGACTAAATTTCATTAATAAAAAATAATAATTTATATCATGAAATCTAAAACTTATGAATTTTATTCTTAAGATTTAAATAATACTAATAATAAATTAATTTTGTTATATAATGTTACCAATCTTCAAAAATGGTTTTTATTTCATTTTTTTGAAAAAAATTATTATTAATTTATTTCAATTTTATAAGTAGTATTTTAGCAAATTAATATCAATTTTTAAATCAGTATCATAATATTATCTTATGATTAATTTATTTAAATTATATAAAAAGTATTTATTTCACATTAAAACGGGAAAATACATATTTGTGTAAAACTGACATTTCATAACATTTAAATCACGTAATTTACTGGTAAAATTATGTTTTTTATTTACCATTAAATTAAATTATGATCAATTTTAGTAAAAAAATCTAAATAATTCCATATTAATCCATATTATATTTTATTTTGGTATAAGGTTATTATTATTCTAAAAACATTCATAGAATCATTAATTGTTTAAATTGTTTTTCTATTTACATAAAATAATCCATAACTAAGAATGAAATAAAATAAAATTTATAGCCATTAGATTTAAATATATATATATATAAATGTAAATTCATTAAAAATTTATTATAAGTGATATAAATAATATAAGATCATATTTTTTAGGAATAAATAATTTTCAAGAAATTTTCTTTTTCATCACAATTTGTGAGTTCATATTTAAATTATTTTATTCCAATTATAGAAATATTTGATGATAATTTTCTTCTATATTTGGAATCATGATGTTAAAATTTATATGATATATCACTTTTATTTTTTGACATTATTAATACTAACCTATATAAGTATTTTTCACATTAAAAGGGGTAAAATGTATATTATAGTGTTAAAAAAATGATAAGAATTTTGAATTACCATAAAACTTGTATTCAACATAATTTATTAGTGGTGATTGACTATCCACATAAAAGATTAAAATTTATGTCAATTTGGTGCATTTAATATTTGATAATGACTTATATTTTAATTTAAGTAAAGTAAAATACAAATATTCACAATATTTTCATTTAAGTACTACACTATTTTTTGATGGAGCAAAAAATGAATTTATTATTCCTTATAAATGGTATTTCTTGACATTAAAATAATTATTTTTAGTGTCGTAGTTTATTTTTAGTTTTTATTGGTGACATAAATAACATAAATTCTTATACAGGAAAATAAAATTTTTTCAGCAAGATGTATAAAATTTACATAAATAATTTTAAAAACATTAATATAAATTAATTTTTGATGAATTGAAATGACTAAGCTAAATATAATATTTTTTATGTAATTAATAGTAAATGTAATTATAAAATTATAATTAGACAAGTGATATATAGATAAATTAAGGCATCTCAAAAAATATATAATAACCTAAGCTATGAATTTATGTATTAAAATTATATATTTTAAAAGTGAAATTTATATTTATATATATCATGGATTATGTAAATAATTGATTCAAAATAATAAATTAAGTATTGGTTTATTTCTGAAATATAAAATGTTATTGGAAATGTTATTTTAAATATAATTATTTTGAAGAAAATATAATTTCATAAAATAGATATATAAATAAATTTTTTTCATTATGATTATATGATAATTTATGAGATTTTAATTAATTTTCCAATGTGTTATAAAATTATTTGATGTTTTGAAACTGGTGTTTTTTGAATAAATGATGTTTTTAATTAAAAAAATATATTTCCCATTTTTAGAAAATTATTTAAATAAATTGGAGATAATGTTTGAATTTTTCATGTCAAAACATGGTTGTGTGTGAATTTTTTAAAATTTCTTAAAATATTTCAATTTTTGGTGAATAATGAAATATAGAAATTTATTGATTATATGCATTATGAGATAAATAAACTAATCCATGATACTTGAGTTATATATGGCCTATAATCTGGTACAGAACATCATTATATTAATATATTTAGTTATAATTCGAAAACTATCCATAGACTTGATCCATAAATAACAATCTAATGAATATAATAATGAAAAAACACCCCACTCATCCACTATAAATTCCACCCACCCACATCTTTTTATCACACCTCAAATCCTTTTTATCTTGTTTATGTTATATGTAATTCCAATCCAAATTATCTTACCCATGTCAAAGACCTATTAGTCTCACCAAAAATTTAAAAACTGGGGTCCTCAAGGACGTTATCAAGGAGGATAATTCTAGGGGTGAAATTATACTTCATTTTCTTTTGTTTTATTTTAAATTCCTTTATTTTTACTATAATATCATCAACTACCATTATTCAAGAGGTATGAAAACTATAGCATCTTATATATACTAGAATTTTTTTATGTTGATGGAAAAATTCATCATCAAACTTGATCGATTATTACTTTTATTCCAAGAATGAGAACATCATATGTGATGTGTTGATTTATAGCCATCATGGAGGATACACATTCATTTTTCATTAGATCCTTCATGTATGTTCAGAAAACCACAATTATGGTCAAATCATATACTATTATACCTATTATAGTTATTTAATTTTGTTTTACCAATATATAATCTTGATATTGAATAAAATTATATAAGTTCACGATGATCTTAAAAATACCACTAAAATAAATGAAATAATTTTCATTGATTTTTTATCTAATTATCCATCATCATATCAAAACAAAAAACTAAAATGGTATCATTTTAAATTATTGAATCATGTTTACACCATTTCATTTCACTTCTTGATTTTTTATTCCATTGAATGAGAAATTTCATAAAAACCCAAACATGTAAACTATGAAATAAATATACCCAAAAAAATAATAAAATAATGTTAATAAATAGGTTGAAGGATGTTATAAGAATATAATAAAAGTAATTAAATATATTAATATGGTTATTTAATACATTTAATACACAATTTAAACCTTTATAAATGAGGGTTGAACACGTTTTAGGTATGAACCTGAGGTAAGGGAATTCTTAATCAAATTTTTATTCACATGGTTAATCGTAAAAATAATTGATTATGTGGTACTAATATAATTTCTGAAATTAAATTTTGATTATATTATTTTGTATTATCTGGATTTATAGTTTATCAGAATATTCTATAATTTTTATCAATTCTTACTTAAAATATATGATAATTTAATAGGGAATTTTGTTTAAATCCTTATTTTTATTAATATTTTTACAAATTTAAAAAAGGAATGTTTTTATGCAAGTATTCATCATTAATAATTATTATCTGGTTCATTAGAAATTTTTTATTATAAAGGCTGGGACCAATATCTCCCTTTTATTCATTGGTTATTTCTACATTGAAGGTATATTATATGGTTACTCCAAGTGTAATTGTGATGGTCTCACCATAAGGTAGTTGTGAGGGTTTCATAGTAAGGTTTCAGTGAGGGTTACTTTTCAAGGTAGTTGTAGGGGTTAGAAATCATATGGTATCCGTGAGGGTTAAAATCATAACTATTAAACTCCCCACGTTACCTTTAGGTTATTATTTATAGTTTCTATGTTTTATGGAAATATCTTGTTTTCAAAAAGTAACTATACTATACGTATTGGTTATGAATAACATCATTGTTGAAATGATTTCATATATATATATATGTATTCATGGACTAATGGTGTCTATCATAATATTAATATCCCTTACTAATATATTTGTGCTTATAAAATCTTTAAAAATTATTTTAATTGTGTCACTAATGGGTAAAAGTAAATGATAGGATAAGATGAATATTGCAATGATATTTCATGAAATTTTGTAATGTTTTGTTAGAAACTATTCAATTTTGGGATCAAATGGATACTGTTTCAGAAGTCCCCACTTTGTATGCATGTGGGTTGATATTTATAAATTCTTACCTAATTCACTAAAACATTAAACTAATAAGATCTTTGGGAATGAATGAATGTTAATTTTAAATTAATATAGTAGAATATGTATTTCTTAAGGCCGCGCCCTTATTGTTTTTATTAGAGAATGGTGTAGATAATTTTAGAGTTTTTGATGATATTAATATAATACTATAATTATTCTACCGTATAGTTAATTTTACATGACATATAATTTGAATATTACCATGTCGTTTCATCTATGTTATTTTTGTTTAGAATGATTATCCCTACAAGAAACATGGATGCTACATTAGGAAGGAACCCAGAGGATGATTTCTTTTTGAATGTGAATCCTAGAATGGTTATAATTAAAATTGATTTTTTTTTGTAAATTATTAAGTGACATAGTCTATAAACCAAATTATAATAAATTCATGAGAACAACCAATTCCACAAAAAAATTAACATAATTATACTGGACCATTTTATGGGGAAACACCCTCCTACATTTAGTGGATCATCTAACCCAATTTTTGGTGAAGGGTTGATTAATGGCCCTTAAAATATATTGGATTTAATAAGATGTTTGTATAATCAAAAGTATAGTCTTTATATTTATATATTTTTTTTGTGTGGCCTACTAGTGGTGGTCAATCATCAAGAATATCATGAATAGTGAGGATATTGATGCTTTGGAGTATGATGTAATTTAAAATATTCTCCATGAAAACTACTTTCCAAAGGTTTGTTGAAGTAGGATTGAATATAAATAACATTAATTTAAAAGGGAGTAAGACTCAGTTTCTATGTATAAAGAAAACATCCATCTATTGGTAAGTCATTCTCAAAATCTTAGTACATAAATTGATGGTCAAATAAATCATTTTTAGTCATGATTAATGCCAAGATTTCGATGGTCCCCCCCCATTAATTGAAATGTTTTGAGAAACCTATCTCATATGATGAAAGGGTTAAAATGCATTTTTTTATGGTCGCATATACTTTGATAACAATATGAAGAAGAGTTCTACATGGAATGAAATGTGTAAGAATCAATCTATTAAATATTAATGTAAATGGGTCTAGTTTCTAGTTTTTGGGATGTGTGGTAAAAAGTATGTTAGGGAATGCATTAACAAATACAGGAAGTATTTTTGATGTGGTAATTTTAAATATACTACCTGAGATTATAATGAAATTGATCTTAGTGATTATATTTTTCATTATAATAATAAAATTTTAATGTGATTTTAATGTGGTGAGATGGGGAATAATGAAAGTACTTGCCCATAGAAATATTTGAATGATGGAAGGTAGCCATATTATACGTAAAAAGGGGATTTGAGATCTATTGAAAAAATGTGAGTGGATGTTTGAAAATCCAATGATGTTGTATCTACCACATTTTTTATTTACTAAGAATTTTAAAAACAATTATTTGATAAGGATTTTTATACATTCATTTATTTTCAAGATAACTTTCTATTAAGTGGGAAATTTCACCTCATAAAATCAGTCTGGAACATAAAGTTTAAAACGCCAGGGGAAATATTGCAGCAAAAACTCATTATAATAATCTTTTAATTATTTTATGTGGAATTAAATTACTAGAAAAACACCTTTTTAACCTAATTAGGGTAAATATTATTCTGGGTATTGATTTTATTTTATTTTATCTATCAAATCTAGATTATAAAGATGAATAATTTTTTTATTTTAGAAAGGGATTTAGTTTTTATAGAAGAATTATCCGTATAAAATTGATAACATATCGCGAATCTTAGAACCTATTAAAAGATGGAAATGATATTTTTCATATAGAAATTGTTTAGAATAATGTAACTTATCAAATTAATGATGTTCCAGTGGTAAAATAATATGTGGTTGTTTTTACTGATTAGTTTCTTAGTGTTATACCTGATCAGAAATTTGAATTTACTATTTACTTAGTTATGGAAGATAATACAATTTCAAAACCCTATTGAAGAATGGATTTAGTTGAACTTATTTAATTGAAAAAGAAACTGAATGAGTTAATTGATAAAGGTGTCATTCATCCGATCAGTTCACAATTGGGTGACCCTATTTTGTTTACTGAAATGAAATATGGTTCCGTGAAACTTTACATTGATTATAGGTCATTGAATAACATTACTTCTAATAAAAAGTATTTTTTGCCTCACATCAATGTCTTGTTTGATCAGATCTAGGGAGATCAATATCATTCGAAGAATGACTTGAAATCTGGGTAGCATTAGTTTAATGTTACGGAGTGTGACATCCCCAAAATATATTTGTGTACATGATATAGGCATTATGAGATTATTATTGTGCCCTTCGGCAAAAAATGGCCCCGATTTATCATGGATGTTGTGAATAAAATATTAAATTAATATTTTCATCGGATTTTTTTTTTAATGATTATAATTTAGTATTTTTAAAATGTTATTTTGATCAAGGAAAAAATTTAAGGATTGTATTGAAAACTCTAAAAAAAAATTATACAGAAAATTTAGAAAATGTGTTTTTAGTGGGTGTATATTTCTTTTCATTGTTATTTTTTTAAATAGGATGAAATAATAGTTGATCTGTCCAAAAAATAGTGGGTTTTGAATGGGAAAGTCCTACAAATATTACAATGATTCATTATTTTATGGGATTATAAGACTATTACTATCATTTTGTTTGAAACATTTCATAGTTTTCTATTTCACTAGAAATGTTTACCTGAAAGAGGGTTAATTTTTTTGGATTGAATAATGTGATGTTTTTTTCAGGATGTAAAGAAGATATTGGTGAATTCTACAGTTTTGGACCTCTCTTCATGAATGGGAGACTTTTTCATATTTAGTTATGCTTTTTTGAAGGTACTTGTTTGTGTTCTGATAATGAATGATTAGGTAATTTATTATTCTTACAGATAAATAAAATAAAGATGAATTGAATTCTCTATAAATGATTTGAAATTAGTATCAATTGATTTATATTTGAAAATATAGAGGAGTCATTTATAAAGAGCCAAATGTGAAATATAGACAAATCATAAAAATTATATTTATATATTTACACCAATTGAATTTAAGATAAGGTAGAGAATATGGATAGAAATCATAAACAATTATGATTTCAAGATAAATTACCATCATATAAAATATATAATTTTTTTGAATGTCATGAGTCGATAAAATCATTATACATTAGCCATGTTAGGTTTGGAAAAACACGAATTGATTAATGATTTAATGAATTTTGGCCTGGATTTTGTTGGTGTAGGGAGTTCTTTTGTTTTGTTTCAGATGTCAGTGAAGTCCACAATATCATAAATAATTATGAAAGTGTATAATGGAAATAGTTAATTATATAAAAATATATAATTTATTAAGGTAGGTTTTCGGAATTTAATATTGATAAAAATTGTATCATGATAGCTGGAAAGAGATTATGTGTTTAGTATGATTCCATGTGGATGAAATAATTGTTATATGAAGCTCATAGTTCTCCATTTTAAATTCATCTTGTATGCACTAAGTGGTATTGATACATTCAAGAGTATTAATGGTGGATTGAATGAAAATTGATACTGCAGATTTTAGAGTGAAATGTTAGACATGTAAACATGTTAAAGAATAGTTACAATTACCAAAGGGGGTTTTATTCTTTTCTAGTTCTAGAGTGGAAATGGGAAAATATAATTATGTAATTCATGGTTGCACTACACCAAATTTCTCAAGGTAACAATTAGATTTGATATATTATTGACTGACTGAATAAATCTCCCCATTTCCGTCCGATTCAACATAAAATATCTTTGGATCATCTTTCTCGACTATACCTAAAAGTGATTGTTAGGTTAAAATTATTTACTCTATCAATTTTATCTGATCAAGATCACAGTTTCAGTACTAAATTTTAGAAAGGCCTTTTTATTTACATGGGTATAATATTAAATTTCAGAAAATATTTTTATTCCTAATATGTTTTACAAACTGAGGGAATAATTAAAATTTGGAGGAAATTATTCTGGCTTAATCAAAGAATTACTAGGGTTCTTGGGATCAAAAACATTCTCTAGTTTAGTTTTCTTATAATAAAATTTTTTATTCATATACATTGTTGGAACCTTTTTATGTATTACATTGAAGGAAATGTTGGACTTTAGTATTTTTGGATGATTATTAGGAATGTATATTCATTAGACTAGAATTAGTATTGGAATTGGATGATAATGTGAAGATGATCCAGCAATACATGATGACAGCTCAAAGTAAGAAGAATAGTTATGAAAATATTTGGAGGAAATGATTTTCTTTCAAGGTTTGTGATCATGTTTTCCATAAAATCACTCCTTGTAAAAATGATATGTATTTTTATAGGAAAGTAAATCTATGTACATGTTTCATTAAACCTTATGAAATACTTTAGAATATTGGACCACCTCTCTACCATGTAGATTTTCCACTGATTTTATCTCAGGAGTATAATGATTTTCTTGTTTCAATTTTAAGAATGTATGTACCAGATTAGTCTCATGTTTTGAGACCAAAAGTAGTTCAGTTGGAAGAGAACGTTTTTTCTAAAGAGACTATTGTTTATATTATTTATCATAGGGAGCAAGTATTATGGAATATGTTAATTCCCTAGGTATTGGTTTTGTTGAAAAACCGAATTTTAGAAGAAGAAACATGGGAATATAAAAATACTATTAGGAAAATGTATCATCACTTGTTTAATAAGTGAATAAATATTACAATAATTGAATCTCCAAGAGGTTGGGAGAAAGTAATTATAACAACCTGAGATTTTATGAGAATAATTATTTTTAATTTCATTGATGTCTTGTGTTATAAGATATGCCAAATTTAGCATGCACTCTACACAACACCGTATTATCTTGCAGTATATGCAACACTATTCTTGGCTCTTGTTACACACAATTTCATGTTCGTTTTGGGGAAATTATTTTACGAAACATTAATTATAGATTTTTTTAACGTATAAATGTAATATTTTTTTATTATGTTATACCCAACACCAAATGGAGCTTTCACTACACGCATCCCTGACTTGGCTTGCAGTACACGCAATCAAGACCTTCCTCAATAGCGTGTGTAGTACGCAATATAGAGTTTCATATATGATATATTATTATAATATTATTATAAACTAGATGTTATGAATAGTAATACCCACTTTTTTGAAATTTTAGAAATCTTATTTTTTAAAATGGACTTCATTTTTGGATTCAGAATATCTAAATTAGCCTAGGGTGAATTTTTGGTATTTTTTTGAAAACATTCAATTTTTGATGAATAGTGAAAACACTAGGTTACTATTTAAAAATTGACTTTTTATATAAATAAATATTTATTTCATTTAATTATATTTTATGTCAAAATTGATACATAATACCTATATAATTTTAATTTAATTCATTGGATTCATTTTATAATAATTTTAGATATATAAAAAATTTATTTAACCTTTCACCGTCTTTTACCCACCTCCTAGGAGAGTTTGAAAATTTACATAAAACATAATTTTACCTCTTCTGTGTGAGGAATTTCTAAATTATGAGAGACACGCTTAATATCAAGGAGTAAAATGTGGTTCAATAGGATAAAAATAATTTTTGGTGAATTGTAACGTTTTACTTTTCTTTACCACGGTTAAAAGTAAATTTGGTAATTATGCGTAAAAATGATATTATTATTACCCTAACAAATGTCCTAATTCTATTGGATAAGTGTAGTTTGACCAAAAAAAACCTTAGGGATAAAATATTACCCTTCAGTTCCACTTGGATTAGATTAGGACATTTATTATTATTTTATTTAAAATATAATTAAAATAGTTAAAATCAAAGTTCAATAACTAAAACATATTTAATATAGGGTTATACATAAGATAAATTTGATTATAAATATTAATTAGAAAGATAAAAATAATTTCTATATAATGGTATTTTATTTATAATTTTAAGACATTAAATAATTTAATTTATTTATGACACAATGATGATGCATTAATTACCTTATTAATGAAATATTACCATAATTGATGTTATAAATACCCAAATAAATACAATTTTATTATTTTTATGAATTACAACAATTTTCTAGGTAAATATTTCAAGTTAGTATTTATTTAATTAACTTTTTTTGAACTAATTTTGCTGTTATCATTTTTAAAAAAATCAGGTACCAAATAGTGTCAAAATAGAAATAAAATAGTTTTTTAAACAATATTATATTATTAATTGTTATTTTATTCTTAAAAATCTATGGTTTGTCAAAATGATGTAGATAAGGATATATATATTAATAATTAACCACTTTTGGTTCGTTTGGAATGTTATAGTATGTTTATTAACCATATAGTGTATGAAAACAAAAAGACACGGTAAAAGTTAAATAATTAAACTTAGAGTTAAATCTAAATGATAAGGACAAAAAGTAACCTAAAATTGCCTAAAATATATTGGGTGTGAGTATTTAGACCCTCATCCACCTTATCTTCTAAATAAATCAATTTGGAGCTATTAAAAAACGAATATGACTTTATTATAAAATAATATTTTACGTTTTCCTAAGGTTCCCCTCTCCTCCCTTATAAAAAGGTCACCCCTTCCCTCTTCTCTTCACACCATTTGAGACATTAAGCTCGGCCAAAACCTGCCAATTCATCTTCCCAACCTCTCTAGTTATATTATAGAGGTTATGGTATTTTCAAATGGCCTACTCTAGTGCCCTAATATGAACTATAAATGAGGTGCGTCGAGGAAGAGGTAATCTCTTCTACCGATTCTTTTAAGTTTTCTTTCTTCTTCAACATATTCTTATTTAGTTGTTTCATTATAGAGTAACAAAATCAGTATAGATAATATACTGATATATTATAATAAAAACTAAACAACCCCATTTCACCATCTATCCATCCTATGGAAAACGAAATCACAGCGCGTGCGTACATACAAAATACCATCTCCACACCGTGGTGTAATCTGTTTTTCCACGACCACTTTACTTGGATGGGTATAATGGGGTAAAGAATAACAATATATGAATATTATAACATCATACTAATTATAAGATATTATATCATCCACTAAAATTCCATTCAATAAATATGGGAACGATATCATCGCTCGGGCATACTTACGGATTACAGTCTCCACGACGCGATGAGATTCATTTTCCATCTTATCAATTGAAGAATGATTATAAAGTATATATAATAAGTAATAATGAAATATATTAAATAATCATTCTACTATATTTATGTTTATATATATTTATGTCATCTAATTAATTCCATTCAATTCCTTAAGGAAATAAAAAACAGCGTTCATGCGTATGTACGACCTACCGTCTCCATGAACAGTGTATTTCATTCCATTTATCATTATATAATATATATGTATATTACAAATATATATTATAAATAAATCATTTTTTATATTAAGTAATTATGTAATCATGATCTATGTAATCATACTAATAATTACAATTCAAAACACGGATGACAAATGAAACGATTTTACCGGAAACGCTGCTTTAACATGGAATTGACAAATGAACGGATAATATAATGTTGTAAGTGAATCATATATGATATCATAAAAATTATTATGTTTCTGTTTCAAGTTAATAATATGTTTAAACCCACTATACAGGAGTCTTAGACACATATGGGAGAAATTGGACATAAGGTAAAGGATAACTTATCCAATCTTGTTTTTATCTGAGATTGTTTATTCCTAAGTATTTACAGGGGTTATTGTTATAATCCATTCCCATGTATGCTAATTTTTTTTCATATATGTTTAAAGTCATTTTTACCCATTTTTTAAATTTACCACTTGTCATGAAAGGAATCGTACTTTTGATTACCACACGAGGAACTTTTTTACTTTTCCAAGAAATGTACGAGATGAATGTTTTTTAACTTATACGACGTTAATGGATTTTTACGGTTTTATAATGACTTATTTTCATGAAGCATACTCTACAATATTTAATGACTATTTTCAAAAAAATGTTTTTTCTTTTATAATTAAATTACTTTTTCTGAAAAGAAAATGATTTTTAAAAAGAAAGGAAATTTTCCTCAATAATTCATTTCAAGTGTTTTATCAAAACCATTTTCCATCTAAGATGACATTATTTCATATGTGTATGTTTCAAGTATAATTTATCTATGATTTACAAGGCTTCACTTTTCTTATAATGAAATGATATCCTTTTTTGTATGGATTATGTTTTTTGGGATGATGTTTATGAAACCCATTTTATACTTTGGGTAATGATGAATGATTTCTGTTCATGTTGTGGCACAAGTAAGAATTATTTCATTATGAGATGGGTGGGACCTAAATCTCCCTCCAATGAATTGTGTAAAGATTTATCTCTCATTAGATAAAAATGTCTGGAATAGTAAGTTAATCCAGTTAAGTGTTACAGGACTGAAACAAGGAGTGAACTCGATTCAGGAAGGGACTTTTTACACTAATTTTGTCTTGGCAGCAATTCCATGGCTACCATGGAAATCATATAGTGTACATAATGCATTGCCATAATTAAAAGTTTTATTTCCAAGATATTTTATCCTGATTGATGTTCCATTATGATCAATGCCTTACGTACTGCCGTGTTTTTTTCATTGCTCGAGATTTTGATATTTAATCATTATGTTCATGTTTTTATGTTCAAATGTATATGGTTTGTTTTATTTTCTCCATTATTACCCTTACTGAGAATTTGAGATCACCCTTTTATATGTTTTATTTTCCCCAGGATATGATGAAATATTTTAGGTAAGAAAACACAAGGGGAAGATCTTTATGGGAGATTTTGATGATCTTACACCACGATTATAAGATTATGTTCTGAGTTTCCGAGGACACTAATCTATTACAGTTCTTGTGTGTTTGTTTTTGTTATGTATTAAGTATTCTGCAAAATTAGATTAATGTCTATGTATGTCACGCTTTGGGTCTCTACAGTTGTTATCAGAGGAATGTTTTAATCAACCTTTGGAAACTAGGATCCGAGAACATTAGTGAGATCCCTAGAGATATTTCGAAGGTATGCCTAGGGATGTCCCTAAGGTTAAGTATAAGTATAGGTTATAGTCCAAGAATTATGGTAACGATATTAGAATTAAACCTAAGATGTTCTATATTGATGTTACCCCCCCTTGATTATGATTTTGTCCTCTCACACTATTCTTTTTGGGTTTTAGAAAATGGCTGGAAACAGGAAGATTTATGATAATGGAGGATATGATGGACAATGGAATGATGTTCTTCAGGAGAAACCAAATGAAATTGGATTTGGAAGTCCACATATCATTATTATGCATAATCATCAATCCCATAATAAGATCAATAATGTCATATTTTGTAAGTTTCCTGACTCAGCTAATAAGAGAAAGATGGAGTTTCATGATGACCATAGAGGAATGAATGTTCAATTTCCCTCATGTAAATCTTCTAGGAAGATGCATCAGGGAGAATGTTTCAAAGGAACTGCAATATTATTTAGGTGTGGAAAAGACGGACACAAAGCTAGTGATTTTAAAGGAAAAGGTTTAGTTACCACCATGGAAAAGGATAATGGTACTTCTAATACATCAACGACGGTTAAGTGTTTTAAATATGAAATGTACGGGCATTATGCAAACCAAAGCCCTACCAGAAAGTCTCATAAAGAGAAACAACATGGTCATATGGATAGTATTTATGTGGATGATTATGAATAGACTACAAATGATATATGGGATGGAATAAATGATGAATCTTGGTCAATGGTTTAAGAAGGTAGTTTAATGATTGTATGTTTATTAAGAATAATATAAGGTACTATGGAATAAAGAAAAATCTAAGGATTGTTACACTGTTGCCTTTGCTTGAATTTTGAATGTATATGTTGAATGGTACCGGTAACCATGAAAGGTTATTCAAATATTTTTGGAAAGCTCCTAATATGCGCATAAAGAAGTGATAATGAGATAATTTAATGTTTGATAGTATTAATGAGCTGATGACTAATATAAGGAAAAAGTGATATCATGGTTTGAGTATATAGAATTTTAGGTATTTTGGTATATGGAAAGAGTTTCCTTGGGAAATCATTCATGTTTTCACTATGGATTAAGAGAATACATTATTAAGGTATTCACATGTTTGGAATGTGACCAACAAGATATATCGTATGATATATGGGGGATTAATGATTGTATTCACATGCTCGGTAGATGAAATTTCTAGTAACTGTTTTCTTTATACTATGAGCTTGGACAAAAGTATTTTGGATAAGCCTAAAGATTGTATTGAATTAACTTATACCTAATATTGTATTGTTTAGGGCTAGAACGTTTTTCTATTTTATTTCAGGAATGTTATTATAATTTAGTTTTAAAAAAAGGGCCAACCTACAGGACGGGTGACTACCCGTCGCGTCGGAAAAGGCTGTGGGAATCGAACCCACAACCGAAGTAAGACATGACATTATTTTCTCCCACTGGCCTACTGGAAGCCCCTAGTTAGTAGAAACTAGTTTTATTATGTAGTATGATAGATGAAGTGTAAGTCCATTTTTGGAATCATATACGACTAACCTCTCCATAGATGGACTTCTGTATATTTGATAACTATTGTTATCCTTTTGTTTGAGACATATTAAATGACCCATCATTCAATCACATGATCTGCTAAAACTTCATGAATAACAAATTGAACTTCATTTCATTAAGAGATGAATTGGAAATTGTTCAAGGCATGAACAACGGTGAAATTATACAGAAATAAAGTAAGTATTTCATCTAGTTCAAAATTGTCATCTTTTTGAAAATGATATTGAAAACCAAAAATGTTGTCCTAGTGCACTTATATCTGATGAATCAGATGGTACCTTAGATCATAACAAATTTATGGCTTTTTTATTGTTGGATTTTTCATATCCATGTTCTCTACCACTCTCCATCAGAACATGGTGGTTAGATTTATTTTTCCTTTTTCATTTTTTCACCTATGTTCTGCTATGTGGAAACCCAGTGATTAGTTAATTTGGGTAACCATTACGTTTCATAATTTAGTTTTTAAAGTTCAGTTTTGGTATTCCTTTTTACGATGTGGGTTTCTATGAATGAAACTTTCAAATAGTAAACCATTCATAATTCGGACGAATTTCGAGGGAGAAATTCATTTTATTAGGGGTAGAATGTAACAATCCTAGATTTGATGAGAATTATTATTTTTAATTTGATTGATGTCTTGTGTTATACACTACACCAAAATAATCTTGCACTATACGCAACACCGTATTAGCTTGCAGTACACGCAACACTGTTCTTGGCTCTTGTTACACACAATTTCATGTTAGTTTTGAGGAAATTATTTTACGCAACCTTAAGTATAGATTTTATTTAATGTATAAATGAAATATGTTTTGATAATGTTATAAGGAAAACCAAATTTATATTTAACTACATGCATCCCTGACATGTCTTTCATTAAATGCAATCAAGACCTTCCTCGCTAGCTTGTATAGTACGCAATACCGAGTTTCACTAAACGATATATTATTATAATATTATTATAAACAAGCCGTTGTGAATAATAATACCCACTTTTTAAAATTTTATAAATTTTATTTTCCAAAATGGACATTATTTTTGGATTCGTAATATTGAAATTTGCCTAGGGTGAATTTTTTGTATTTTTCTGAAAACATTCAATTTTTTATGAATAGTGAAAACACTGGGTTGCTATTTAAAAAAATATTTTATATAAATAATTATTTAATTTATTTAAATTTATTTTAGGTCAAATTTGATACATAATACCAATATAAGTTTAATGTAATTCATTGGAGTCATTTTATAATAATTTTAGATATATAAAAATTTTATTAAACTTTTCACCGTCTTTTACCCACCTCATAGGAGAGATTGAAAATTTACATAAAACATAATTTTACCGATTATGTAAATGGAATATTGAAAATCTAAGAGACACGGCTAACATCACGAAGTAAAATGTGGTTTAATAAGATAAAAATAATTTTTTGGTGAATAATAACTTTTGAACTTTTATTTACCACCGTTATAAGTTAATAGTGTAATTAAGGGTAACAATGATATTATTATTACCCTAACACATGTCCTCATTTTATTGGAAAAGTGTATTTAGACCAAAATCAACATTAGGGATAAAATATTACCCTTTAGGTCCACTTGGATTAGATTAGGACATTTATTATTATTTTATTTAAAGAAGAATTAAAATAGTTAAAATCCATGTTTAATAACTAAAAGATTTTTAATATCGGGTTATAGATAAGATAAATTCTACTATTAGTATTCATTATAAATATAAAAATATTTCCTACATAATGGTAATTTGTTTATAATTTTTAGACTTTATATAATTTACTTTATTTATGACACAATGATGATGCAATAATTACCTTATTAATGAAATATTTACATAATAGATGTTATAAATACCCAAATAAATGTAATTTTTGACTTTTTATGAATTACACTAATTTTCTTGGTTAATATGACATGTTAGTATTGATTTAATTAACTTTTTTCGAACAAATCATACTGTTATGATTTTTAAAAAAATCACGTACCAAATATTGTCAAAATTGACATAAAATAGTTTTTAAATCAAATATTATATTATTAATTTTTATTTTACTCCTAAAAATATAAGGCTCGACAAAATGACTTAGATAAATATATATATATTAATAATGATCCACTTGGGGTATTTTTGTCCTGTTATAGTACGTTTATTAACCATATTGTGTAAGAAAACAAAAAATACACGGTAAAAGTTAATTTATTTAACTTAGAGTTAAATCTAAATGATAAAGATAAAATAGTTACCTTAACCTGTCTAAAATATATTAGGTGAGATTATTTTGACCCATCCCAACGTTAGATTCGAAATAAATCAATTTGGAGCTATGAAAACCCAAATATTACTTTATTATAAAATAATATCTTATGTTTTCTTAAGGTGCCTCTCTCCTCCCTTATAAAAAGGGCACACCATCCCTCTTCTCTTCACACTCTTTTGAGACTTGAAACTTGGCCAACCCCTACCTATTCCTCTTCTGAACCTATATAGTTATATCATAGAGGTTATGGTCTTCTCAAATGACCAACTCTAGTTCCTTAATAATATGTTTAAAGGATGTGCATCGAGGAAGAGGAAATCACTTCTACCGATTCTTCCAAGTTTTCCTTCTTTTTCAACTTCTTCTTATTTAGTTGTTTCATGATAAAGTAATAACATCACTATCACTAATATACTTATATGTTATTATAAATATGAAACAACCTCAGTTAACCTTCGACCCATCCTATGGAAAACAAAATCACAGCGCGTGCGTACGTACGGAATACCATCTCCACGCCGTGGTGTAATCTGTTTTTCCACCACCACGTTACTTGGATAGGTATAATGGTTTAATGAATAAATATATATATATGATTATTATAATATTATAGTGATTCTAAGATATTATATAATCCACTACAATTCCATTCAATAGATATGGGAACAATATCATCTCTCGTGCGTACACACAGATTACAGTCTCCACGACACGATGAGATTCATTTTCCATGTTAACAATTCAAAAATGATTATAATGTATATATAATAAGTAATCATGAAATACATGAAATAATGAAGTTACTGAATTTATGTATATATATATATGTATATCATCTACTTAATTCCATTCAATTCAACAAGGAAACGAAAAACAACGTTCATGCGTACGTAAGGCCCACCATCTCCATGAACGGTGTATTTATTTCCATTTATCAATCTATTATATATATGTATATTTTGAATATTATATATATATATATATATATATCATGTTTTATATTCTGGAAATAGTTAATTGTGATATAATTAACCATAATAATGATTACAAGTCAAAACATGGATGATAAATGATACGATTTTACGTAAAATGCTGCTTTAACATGGAATTGACAAATGAACGGATAATATAAAGTCATAATTGAATCATATATGATATCAAAAATTTCATTATGGTTCTGTTACAAGTTAATAATATGTTTAAACCCACTATACAGGCGTCTCGGACACATACAGATGAAATTGGAGATAAGGTAAGGGATAAGTTTTCCAATCTCGTTTTTATCTGAGATTGTTTATTCGTATGTTTTTAATGGGGTTATTGTTATCATCCATGACCATGTATGAAAAAAATGTTTTCATTTATGTTTAAAGTCATATTTACCCATTTTTATAATTCACCACATGTTATGAAAATAATCTCACTTTTTTTACCACATGAGAAACATTTTGAATTTTCCGAAAAATGTCCGAGAATAATGTTTTTTAACATATATGGAATGAATAGATTTTTACGGTTTTATAACGCATTATTCTCATGAATCTTACTCTAAAATATTTACTGACTATTTAAAAAAACTATTTCATTTAAAATTTCATTGAATTTTGTAAAAATAAAATGATTTTGAAACAGAATTGATATTTTTCTCAAGAATTCATTTCAAGTGCTTTATCAAAACCATTTTCCATCTAAGATGACATTATTTCATATGTTTATGTTTCAAGTATAATTTATCTATAATTTATATGGCATAAATATTCTTATGATTAAATAATATCCTTTTTTATTGTATGAATTATGTTATGATGTGATGATGTTTATGAAACCCATTTTATACTTTGGGTAATGAAGAATGATTTATGTTCATATTGGGGCACAAGTAAGAATGATTTAATTATGAGATGTGCGGGACCTATATATCTCTCCAATTATTTGGGTAAAGATGTATATCTCATGAGATAGACATGGTTGGAATGGTAAGTTAATCTGGTTCAATGTTATAGGACTGAAACGCGGAGTGAACTCGATTCAGAAAGAGACTTTGTCCACTAAAATGGTCTTGGTAGCAATGCCTTGGCTACTATGGAAATCATATCATGTGCTTAATGTTTTTCCAATATTAAAAGTTTCATATCCAAGCTATTTTATCATGATTGATATTCCATTATGATCTATGCCTTACATACTTCCATTATTATGTCATTTCTCAAGATTTTGATGTTTAAACATTATGTTCATGTTTTTATGTTCAAACGTATATGGTTTGTTTTATTTTCTCCATGCCTACCCTTAATGAGAATTTGAGCTAACCCTTATATATTTTTTCTTTTCCCCAGGATATAAAGAAAGATTTTAGGTTTGAAAACAAAAGGGGAAGATCTTTATGGGAGATTTTGAAGATCTTTCACCACGATTAAAAGATTAAGTTCCGAGTTTCCAATGATACTAAACTATTACACTCTTTGTGTGTTTATTTGTGTTATGTATTAAGTATTCCACAAAAGTAACATAATTTATACATACTTCAAGATTTGGGTCTCTATAGTAATGACCTAGATACTAATAAAACATTATATTTTCATTTTGGAATTAAATAGTTATATTCATTATAAATTTATAATTAAATATGGATTATTTATAGGAAATAAAAATTATATACAAATAGAATAGTAACCTCATCTATGAATGTTTAAATAAAGTTTTTGTATCTTATAAGTTAAATTATGGCATATTTATATCATTTTATATGTAAATAAAATTTTAAGTTATAAATTATGTATTATTATTTTAGTTACATATGAATGTTTAATTATTATTATATAATAAGTATAATTATTTAAATTAATATATATTTTCATAAAATAAATTCATAAAAAATGTTTTTTAAATTATTATTATACGTATTTTTTTTGATACATTATGTAATTTTTCATTGTGTTATAAAATGAGTTAATGTTTTAAAATTTATATTTTCCAAATAAATTTTGATTTATATTATAAAAAAACATTCGCATATTTAGAAAATTATTTTCATAAAATTGAGTTGAATTTTTAATTATAAATGTAGAAAAATCGTTAAGGTCAATTTTTGGAATTTTTCTAAAATAGTTGAACATTTGGTGAATAGTGAAATACATTATTTATAAATTATATGATAAATGTAACATTCCTTGAGAAATGAACGATGTATGAACAATAATAAATAATTACATTCTCTATTTAAATATATTTAGTGATACTTCCCAACCAATTCATAGCATGGGACAAAATAATAAACGAATTAAAATAATTGTTAGAAAACACCCCTCTCCAATACAATAAATAATAACCCTCATCACTTAATATGATCACACCTAAATGAATTTTAAAAAATATAATTTCTAACCAATTAACTTATAAATCCACTAAACCATCTTCTAGACGTATGGGTCGCGCCAAAAGTCCAAAACCTAGCGTGTTAAAGAAGTTCGCACGAAGTATAATTCAAGAGGTAAAAGCCACATTCATTATTTGCTTGTTTTCTTTCCAATTCCATTTATATTAGTATACTCTCTTCACATATCCTTATATAATTGGAATTAAATCTCTAGTAAACTATATATACGATAATTTTATCTTCTTGATTGAAATATTCATCATCAAATTTCTTCTCCTCTCCCTTTTCTTCTAAAAATTAGAACATCATCCATGATGTGTTGATTTACCGCCATCCTGGATGATACACATTCATTTTTCATTATAACATTCATGTCTAGATGTAAAACCATTATTATGGTTCAATTTTATTTTATTATACATATTTTAGTAATTTAATATCCATGAAAAATATATAGACATGATATATAATTAAATTATATCACTTCATGAAGATAGAAAAAAACTAAAAACATAAAATAAATCATTTTCATTAATGTTTTATCTGATTCTTCATCATCATATTAGAAAAAAAGTTATATTATATCTTTTAAATTTTAGGAAATATAATACCACCATTTAATTCCACTACTGGAGTTTTTCATTCATCTAACAAAAAAATATAAATAAACAATGATTGGAACCATGAAAAAAATGCACCCGAAACAAAGAAAATAAAGATACTATTGTTAATAAATTGGTGAAAAAACGTCATAATAATCTCATATAATTAAATATAAATATTAATATGGAAATTTAATGTTTTAATAAAACTCTTTAAACCATTATGTAGGAGGTTTTGACATGTTTTAAGTAAGGAAAACCCCATGTAAGGGAAATCTTAAACTAATTACCATTCTTTAGGTTAACCTTACACTTAATTGATAATGTGGTACTATGATTATTTTTGTAATAAATTAATAATATATTATGTTTTTTTATATTTATTTATATTGAGTACGCATATTATATTATTTTTATCAATTATCACTTTAAATATATGATATTTGTAGGATAACTTTCTTTAAAAATAATCTTCTATATTTATATTTCTAAAAATTTAAATGGAATGTTTTTATGAAGTTATATATATTTTATGATTATGTTTTGGTTATTCATAATTTCTTACGATTATGTGTGGGACATATATCTCCGTCAAATTTATTTGGCAATTTTATATTGTAGGTCAGCCATTTGGTTACTCTATGTGTAACTACGATGGTTACACCATCAGGTATCCATGGGGGTAACATTGTAATGTAATCAGGGTGGTTACATTTTAAGGTATCTATGAGGTTTAAAAATCATATGGTATCCATGATTATTACATCATTATGTAATCAATTCCCCAATTTACCTTGAAGATATTTTTTTTAACGATTAATGGGAATATAATGTTTTCACAAACTATATATTGGGGGAGAAGAATACCTTTATGAAAATGATTTAATATGATTATAATTATTCATTAGGTAATAATGTATCTCCTTCTTTTTATGTCCCTTACAGATCATTTTATGCTCATCCCAATTTTTAAAATTATTAATAGTGTTAATTAATGGTAAGAGTAATAGAGACTCCAATCTGGATATTGTGAATATTTTACAGGAAATGTTCTCATGTTTTATTAAAATATATTTTATATATGGAATATATGGAAACTTTTATAATATTAACCATATTTTGTTATTTGGGGATGACTTGTTTTGACTTATGTTTAATTATCTAGACCTCTAAACTAAATATACCATGGTAAATGTATTAATGTGTATTCTAAATGAATTTACAGGATTATTGAATGTTTAAAGTCGAGTTGTTATTATAATTATAGTATTCTACGAATTTTGTTGATAATTATAATATATAATTTGTGGTTAATGTTTGTGTATTCAAAATTGATTTATTTTATTAGAACTTTGATGTCTTATTAAATGAATAGTCCAAAAATGGATTTAATAAAAAGATTTATTTTATATTATATTTCTAAATGATTAAAAAATCATAAAAATATTTTGAAAGGGAATGTGGAAAAGTTAATGGTTGAAAATTTCATACATTTACGATTTATGATCCACATTTCACCTTATTAGTAAAATTATAACCCTTAATGATTGAAATATATGTCACCATCATTAATGATTAAACTGGATATCTTGGGGTTAGAAAAAGATATAAGGGTAAATATTTTCCGAAAACATCTCTAAATACAATGTGATGAGTTTATTTAAAGAAAATATAATCAAGAATTCAAAATTAATAACATTATAAAACATTTCCATAAATTTCATTTTATAATAATTTTATATTATGAAAAAATTACAAAGGCGAACCTCACCTCAATTATAATACAATATTTTTAAAGAATAAGGTGTAACCAAAATAAGGATTCTCAATGAAGTGGAGGATTAAAAACACATGAATATGGAAATAAAACATAACTTTACCAAATCATATTTGAACCATATGCCCAAGAGATGATCAAAGAGGAACAAAGGGATGTTCTGGAGCTTCAAAGATGGTGGATTCTATAATAAAAGGGAATATTCACGATGTACACATTGATGAATATGGTTTACAATTGTTTGGATTTCGAAATTGTGTTCCAACATTAATTAATATGAAGAATGATATATTTTATAATTCACATAGATCATCCCTCTCCATCCATCTGGTTTGTATGAAAATGTATCATGATCTTCAAGAGACCGTTTTGTGGAAAAATACCAAGAATCCAATCAATGAATACACGTCAAATGGATTGTTTATGTTAGCATGTTGAATTAGTGTGTTGAAATTCCAAGGGGATGATGAATCCATTTTCCATAACAACTTGTAAATGGGAATAAATCACCATGAATTTTTTCACTGGTATCCCAAAAAATCCAAATAAATGAACTTGATATGGGTTATGATGGATATACTCACCAGAAAAACCCACATTATCACTATTCAAAAATAATTATCACTTGAAAAAAATGATAATATATACATAATGGAATTTTTGATACACCATGGGGAACCCCAATTGATCATATATGAACATTAGCTATGTTAAATATGTAAATATAGTATAATTATGGAAAATTAACTAAATACGGATTTCATTTTAATAAAACCAATAACCCCCAAACTGATGGACAATATAAATAGACCATTTAGGCCTTTTATGACAAACTTAGAGAATTTTCAATTGAATTTAATTAATTATGGTATCAACATATCTCATTATTTGAGTTCTCATAGAAGAATATCTTTCAATATATTATTCAAATGGAACTATATGAAGCACTATATGTGATTTTATGTAGAGATACTAATTTTCAAGATATAGATTTTGAAAAAATTATACATTGACTAAAGCCTATGAAGGAGATAATAGAAATGGTTCACACCATCTAAAAACATATGAAATATACTATGTGTTGGATGAAGTGAAATGATAACAAATGATGAGTCGAATTGGAGTTCGACGTTTGAGAAATATTTTTACTTTGATTAACACCATGGAAGTGATTCATGTGTATTTTTGAATAAAGAGAATATTATCCATAGGTACATTGGATCATTTAAGATTTCTACTCACACAATAAAAGTAGTCCATTGGCAAGTACATCAATAAATATGGCTCAAGTTCATGATTTGCTCCGCGTATCTCTCCATTGAATTTAAATACTAAATCCCACACATGTATGAATCTGGTGGTGGTACAAGTAGATCATGAACATCCTCATATGGAGAAGAAAGTGACAATCATATACCATTAATACAATTTTTTATGTAACAAAACATCTTAAATTGTCAATGTGGTATGAAAAAACCATAAATATGAATATTGGTTGGAGGACCAAAGGATATGATTATATAGATGTACCTTTATCTATTTTAAACAATAATACATATTTATATTTTACTTATTAAATTTATAAATGGTGGAAGAATGTATTTTCCCAAACATTATAAATATTATATTTCACCAGAATGAATTTGTGTTATATGATAATGTAATATATATATATATATATATATATCTTATAGAAACAAAAAAATTATTCCATTAATTAAAATCATTAAATTTGTCAACAATAAAACCAATTAATATGGAAAATATTACAATGGGGGATACAATCTGAAATATGAAAAAGTATAATGATAAATTTGAGTCATCCTAATTAGATAGAGTCATCTCCCCATAAACAACACTATGGAAAAAAATAGTATATTAATAATCTAATAAACATATTAGAAAAAATATATAATAAAATAGGGGGGTTGTGTTGAAAGTGGAATGAATGAATTGAGTGGTATATATTGTATGTAATATATCCTTTAAACTTTTAATGTTACCATTGGAAGAGTAATGCGACTGTCAAAATAGTGGTGTGACCATTAGAAGAGTAACTTGAACCCGAGGAATATTAACCTGACCATTATAAATAGTCATTTGAATTAACATAAATAACATTTAATAAATAAATATTTATCATGGTTAATTTTAGAATATATTAATATTATTGTTATACTAAATAAATATCATGATTACAAACCCATTGAAAATATAAGCAATTTTTTTAACATTATCTATTCAAATGGATTTTGAAAAAATCATATATTTTTATCATTCAAATTAAAATTACCTAATTTAGAAAAATATTATGATAAAATGAATTCAATTTTATAATCTTCACATTGATATTATCTAAGGGCTATTTCATTGTAAATTTACGAAATATATATATTATTAAATGAATAATAAAAATCTATTTTTAAAACACTACATGTTTAATGTCTTAATGATTATAGAATAATGACATTATAATTGTTTTTATTTTTTCCAAAATAAATTTTATAAGATGAACGATTCTCTTAAAAAATAAAATTTAATTTATTAGATAAACAAGTATTTTACATACTGTAATGTCAATATTATTCTATTAAAAAAATTTATTTTCTTCCACATTAATTTTAAATAAACTTATGAAATCATATTATAATAGATTTTAAAGTCCTAAATAAATTTTATATTTTTTTGTATCATTTATAATGTCAAAAATATCACTATTTAAATTGATTACTAGGATATAAAATTTATAAAATTTTATAACTCATAATACGCCTGCCCTCTTGTATAAATAACCCCAACCCCTACCTTGAAAAACCACTTCGCATCAACCTACAGAAGAGAAATTACCCCCAAAATCCCCTATTGTAATCCCATTTTAAAGATTTTTTAAATTCTGAAGTAGACCAATTGATGAATAAAATTATTTTATGACTATAAAAAATAAGAAGCACCAAGAAAAGAGAATGTTTTTATCAACATCTCTTATCACATTCTCTTTCTCCTATTTTTTCATTATTTATTTCAAACCAAAATATTATAATATTAATTGAGTATTATGTATAAATTATATTAAATATGTTACCAAATAAGAGTAACTATATTTATAATTTATTTTACAAAATACGCCACTTTATTCTTCTTTGGACAATGTCTCATTAACGGTCTTTTAATAGCCAATAAAGATGCTTCCAACTAATTTGTTATCACCACCATAATAGCTAGATATAATTAATTATTTATGATATATTAATGAATATATATAATTATTTTTCACTTCATGTATTAATTATTCTTATGTATAAAATATTTTGACAAAAATAGGGATATGAATATAAATATACATACTTTAAAATAAACATAATATCAATGCATTTTTACATAAAAAGATAATTGTGAAATATAATATAATTGTTATAATTGATAAATATTGAATAATTTAGCATAATTCAACTATTGTTCCTTGTTTCAAGAAAAAATTTTCTACTATTGAGGAAGAGGAAATGAGGTAAAGTATAATTGGGATTATAATAAAGGGAATATCCAATAAAACTTCTACTTTTTAGATTTCCTTCTATTTATGATTAATTTTATATATGAAGGATTTTCAAATTTCATTAATATTTCGTTTCACTATTAATTCCCTATTATTTTTCTGGATAATCACTTTATAACCCTTTTTGAAAACACATTATTGACTCCTATGGAGTTACATATTATTCACACAATATCGATGATATTTTCGGAAAAAATATGATTTCACTTAATCATTTCGAAACTAAATATATAATCCAAGAAATTATTCATTACCAAACCATTGTGAAACCTATTCCCTTCCTGGGGATTATTTATGACTACGATTGTCATATATTCTCTTTCACGATTTCATGCATGATTATGATCATATTATTATGTGAGAGGTGGACCCAGAGTTATATATCCCTATAATTAATTTTTTAATCTGATATAATCCATTATACTATATGTATTTTATATGAATATGTTTCAAGATATTTTTCGAAATTATGATGTTACATATCATGCATAGATTGTTTGTGTGAACATGATACCCGATTCATTCACAACTATGTGTAGTATCATATAAATATGTTATGATATTTCACTATTATGGATATGACACATTAAATTAATTTATCAAATGATTCCCTTATTCTAGTGATGATGAAACTATGATTATGGAATTATTATAACGATTATACTCACTCATGTATTATTAATTCATGTATGTTATTCGATATATGTTTTCCCTCCCCTTAGTGGGACTTTAGCTCACCACTTTTATTGATTTATATCATCTATAGAATACATTTATATATATAATTTGATAGATTTTACTAGCATACCAACGAAGTATTTTAATTTTTTTTACATATTTTTAATATATAAATGATGTATGATCTTAATCTTTCCAATTTATTAATCATTTGGATCATAGAATATATATATACTATGTTTTTATCTTAAAAATGATGTAATGTTTCTAAAATTAGATGTTGGGTCATTATAACTCTATTATTATCCCACGAAGTGAATAATATTTCTAATTATCCAATTTGGTCTCTATAAGGTGTAATTTAGTGAGTGTATCCTTTCCTAAATTTTTTATTTCCACCCACTTCATGTTTTTGATATTTAATGAGGCCAGATATTTTTATCTATAATTGACTTCAATGATTGTTATTGTTTTCATTGGATATAGTTTATTGAGAATGAAATCTCCTTCCCCCCATCAGAATTTAAAATAGAAACATCATTTTCATTGACTATGTGGTATTTTTCTCCATATAATGGTTGTAACATACGAATTATTTAATTTTTTTTAATTCATTTGATTTGGGTTTATAAATATATTCATTTTATTTTAAGTATTTTTTTATGAAATTTAATATGGGATCCCTGAAAAGGGGGTTTCCACTAGGGCGTTCTAAAAAATTAGTACATTCACATGATTTGTTATATTAAATTCCAAAAAAGTTACTTTGACTGTAAAATGTATTTTCATTATTTGGAGTAGTAATTATTTTATAAGATGTTTTTATATAATTTTGAGCATGGATTTTTAATTCTTTTTGAAAAAATAACACATTGGGAACAATGGGTTTATCTAGTTAAGGAAATATTAAAACCATAGTGAGTATAGTTCAACTAGGGATTATTCTAATGGTATTGATAGATTTTGGAAGTATTGTATTTAAAAATAATTTATGGTATTCTTAGATTAGTGTTTTTTCGTGTGTCATAGTATTTATTCACATGGATAGATCCTACTCATGCTAATTTATATAGAAAATAATGTTATTTCATATTTATTTTCTATCATTTTTATGTTAATTTATTTCCATATATAATTATATTTAATCCATTAAATGAAATTTAATGTACTTGTTGGAATCCAGGGTAATGTGAATTCAAAATTATTAATGGGAAACCAATGGATTTTTTTACAAAATGAATTCCATTTGAAATTTCCTTATATATAATTTTTGTAAATCCAAAACTAATTGTCTCATAGTGATAATAATTGTATATATTTATCGGTAGTATTTTTCTATGATTTATTTAACAAAGAATAATTTTTTTTTCATTTGGGTATTTTTAGACATGATTTTCTCAGATTTTGGTAACGTGGAGGGAGTTATGTAGTTTACAAGTCATCTTATACATTGTCTCCTTATTTGAGTGTTGGTTTAGTGATGAAGGTTGGTATAATGTAGAATTTTTTTGTTATTTTTCAATTTTTTTTAATTTATCTTTTTGGATTGTCCTTGTATGTCTTATGGATGTGTACTTTACATCCTCATTGTACAATGTTTATTTAAATATTATCTTGTTAATCAAGAAATATGTTTTCAGTATTATTTTTAACATTATAATGTGGAATTTAACACTTTGATATTTTAGAATATATTATCTTTAAATAAATTTCATTTATTTTACATCATTATATAAAAACATCTGGCTTTAAAAATTTTGATATAGAATAAAAAATGATTATTTGAAAAGAACTGTTATAACCAATCTGTTTGGTTGGTGGGTAAGAATTGCAATAATCAAGATATTATATATATTTTTAAATTATTTCCTTTAATAAAATAATTAATCCAATCAATAAATTTAATTTTGATATCATATTTGTAACTATGAAAAGTGAAATAATAAATTCCTTTTATCATTTAAAGTTACATTTCACAAAAAATGGGTTTTAAAACATTGTGCACTTGGATATTTCAATAAATTTATTCCATATTTATAGATAGTATCTTAAAGAATGTATATATCTTTTTAATTAATCATTTCAATATTATCCTATGTTGAATTATTTTTAATTTTTCCAGAAAAATGATTTATTTTTTTGTGAATAGTTAAAATACCTATTTTTTGTAAGATTGATATTTGTTTTCATTAAATATAGTAATTTAAATGTCCAGTTCTATTTTTTATTTTAATTTAATGTAAAATAAGATAAATTTTACTAAAAATATTCTAAATAATTCCATATTAATAAATTTTAAATTTCAATTTGGTATAAGTTTATTATTATGATTAATAACACATTTATAATAAAACTGTTTTTAAGTCCCTAATGATTTTCCATTGTAATAAAATAAAATAATCTATAATGATGAATGATTTTAATTAAATTTATATATTATATAATTATATATATTAATATAATTTTATATATTTATTACTAATAATCATGGATTTAATGTATGATCATCATAGGAATAAAAAATACAATTTAATGAAACCAATTTTTCATAATATTTTGTAGCATTATTTTTAAATTAATTTCTACCACTTATAGAAATTGAATTTGATTAAATACATTCCATATTTTTAATATGGAGGATTAAAATTTTATAATAGGTCACTTTATCTTTTATCATTTTTAATAGTAATTATGGTAAATGTTTGTCAAAACAATAAGTGTAAGACGAGTAAAACAAGGTTAAAAAATAAGTTAACATTCTAAAATTTCTATATATTATTCTTTTGTTAGGATGGATTAATTGGGTCCAAGTACCACTATCGAATAATAACTGTTATTTAAATTATGGCCATTTTACATTGATAAGACTTATATAATGGTTGTAGTAAAGAAATAAAAAATGAAACCGAAATTTCTTTTAAAAAGTAAAAGATTTTTTTAAAAGGATAATCAAATGTTATGATCACTTATAAATGGGGATTTGTTGGAATTTTTTAATGATATTTTTAAAAAAAAATTAGTAATGGTATAATTACATTAAATACTAACGCAATGATAACATTGTGCTTGTGAATGAAATATCAATATTAACAAAATAATGATAAAACCATTAAAATAAAGACATTTTTTTTATGAATTGTGGTGTGAAATTAATTTTAAGTGTAATTAAAATGTATAATTGATAATAAGGTAACTAAATTCTAGATACATTATATTTTATATAAATTTAATGAAAAATTAATTGGATGGTCGTAAAAATGTTATTAATGATATTTTATGTCATATATTATCTTACAAAAAAAATTCAAAATAATTGAAATGTTTGTAACATGTAAATTTGAATGATAAATGGTATAAAATATCATCCAGGGAGAAGTGATAAACCAAATTTTACCTTAAAAGAATGTTTATAAACCATAATTACTGAAAAATATGTTACCATAGTTACGGATAAAATGGTTAACAAGGGGTTAAACACTATGAATGTGAGTTAAAATGACTTCAAAACTTTTTTAAATTTTATTTAATGAGTTTATTTACACCATATATGAGTTTTTAATTCTAAATTAATTACATTTGGATCCAATTTTACATGATTGTGTCTTATAATATTTTAATATTTTGGAAAAATTACAGATATGGCCTTCCACCCACATATAAAAGGTCACTTAATATCTTATCTTATTAACACCTCATGATCCTTTTATATCTTCCAACACCTATCATTATAACTTTATATCATCCCTCCATCCATCCAATTGTTATATGATATTTCTTCATTCCAAACATTTATTTCTTAAGATCTATTACAATTAAGGTTTCTCAATGAGGAATAGGTCTGAATGCATAAGTAGAAAGAAAATACTTGAGGTATGTGAATTGTGTTTCAATATAATTTAATTATTATTTTTATTAGTCAATTTAAATTGGTTGAAATTATATGATCATTATGTAATATACCGTATTCTATTTTTTTCAACTCATGTAATTTTAATAATATTTAAAATATAGTTCTATTTTTCACTCATTGGGACTCAAAATCATTCAAAAACTGTTTTTAAGAAAATATTACATTATTTCTTCTATTATTGATATAGATATTTTTTCATCCATTAAATCGGGTTCTAATATATTTCATGTGGTTTTTTGAATAATCCTAAATGAAAGTTTAAATCCATTTTTACAAAGTCCATTATTTAAATTAATTATATGTTTACTTTCATTCCATTTTCTAAATATGGTATTTTCACCAATGTTATGATCATAATATTTTTTAAAATTTTTATGAGGTAAAAAAATTCCCATAATCATGAACATTAAATGATTTTATATCATCCTTTATTGTTTGATGTGTTTCTTTTTGAAGAGGAAAATAATTTTTTTAGGTTGAAATTGTATTCAATTAATTAAGAATATGAGTAGTCAATGATTTTTAATTTTGACAATTTTAGAGATGGTTTTTATTTCTTAAAACTCGAGTCATTACTGATTTGAGTTTGAAACATTGTTTATAACATTTTAGTATGATCCATGAAAATATTTGTTTTTTTAATAAAGGTTTTAAGTGGTTTAATTTCATGGTTGGTCTATGTAATATGGTTTCATATTTAATAATAGTGTTCATTAAAAAATATACCCACAACAAGCTATCCATATTACGGGAGTAACACCTCAAGGAAATCCAAGATCTAGAAATAGGACAACCAGTGTAGCAGCTAATGTTTGCAGAGTTGAATTTCCATAGGGCACAAGGAGAGCTATAGGAGTGCCATCATGTGGGGTGTTTCATAGCAGCATAGAGAATTTTATCACATGGTGGTGATAGCTATAGTAGGAATTATATGCACTAACTAATTATAGAAACATGGTTGCATTGATTTTATTATAAAGGAGTATCGTTGGTCATCACATTTTGCTGAGAAATTGTGCTATATGAACCAAAATCATCTGATCGTTCATTCAATTTGTCCTGACTATTCGATTAGTTAACCTATATATCAACCATCTGATATGATTAAGGAATGATATGAACTATCCAAAATTATCTTAATGTATACTTCTCTATAAATCCACCAAAGAAGTTGGTTCGAGAAGATTCTTCTGTATGGGATCTCAATGGTTTTGTCAATTGATGCCCGATCCTAGATCCTTAAGCATCATCAAAGTGATCTGAAAAACTAAGGATGGTGGAAATAAGATGCAAAATAGTTTTCATCAATAAATGAACATCGAACCTTTGGTTTTCAGTGATTTAAAATGAGATATACATAGATGGCGATAGTTCATGAGACTCAATGTCAGAATCATTATGATTCTAGAAGATTCAATTATGATGTAAGTTCCCTATAAATTTCGATGTCTAATGTTGATTCTGTTGCTACTGAGTTTGAGGGAACTTTATTTCTTGAAGAAATTTAATCTCTGTGATCATTTTGTTCATGAAAGATAAGTTCTTCCCAGATCCGACTTTTTGCGTAGTTGAAGAAAAACTCCATACTAATTTTTTGTGTGTGGTGGAGACTGTTTCTGTGATTTGATTGATATGTGATTTTTACACTCATTAGCTTCACTATGAACTTGTTCCACAAAGCACTCAAAAATAATCATTTTGTGTTTCCTTGATTTCTTAATGAAAATTGTTAATATATTCTTATCACATGAAATATAGTTTCACCTCCCAATTTCATGAAGTAACTGAGATTTGTTTAATATTGTATCAAATTCTATCACATAGTACATTAATATTTTTCAGGATTTCGTCTTTGAGAGATGATGAAACACTATCATTGTTTTTTGAAAAGATGTAGTGATGAGTTACAATACCATCTTCATACATCAATGTTGAGATATTCACATAAAATAGACAATAGAGATATTTAATTTTGAATAGCGGTGTCATTGAATAAAATAATATCTCATGATATATTTTTGAATGTGATTAGTGTGTGAAAAAGTTAGTACATAAGGGGATAAGTTTGTGATTAGTGGTGTGTACAATATGAATAGTGTGCATGACATGTGATGTGATCTATGGGGACACTGTGTGGATGATTCTAAAAGTGAAAAATACATACAATAATTTATGCTTGTTCAGATGATTACTTGAAAGAATTTTTGTTTAACCATAATATTGCATGCATTAAATTTGAAGTCAATGCAGTTTTTTATACATACCTGAAGACTATAATGTGAACATGTAATATATATTGCATATTTGGGGAGCAATATTTTGTGATTGAATATGGGAATATATTAATATATTATATTCAGATGAATCTTTGTATCTGAGTTTTCATTTTTTTAGTAAGGTGGTGTTATCAATAGAATACGGAATTTCGCATGTAGTATTGTTCTAAGGCAACTGAACATCAGCATGTGATCGATATTTATGGAGAAAAAACAACACCAGTGCAATAATTAATTGTTTTTACACAGACCATTTTTATCACGAAATCTCAGGGAGGAAGATTATAATATAATCATATCAGTGGATCAAATATTTTGTGACTAAATATTGTGAATTATCTAGTGAGACTCTGAAGCAATGAAGGTCCCTTGTGGGAATCTAGAGAATGGTGGTGAGATTCTTGTAACAATGTGTGATGCATTATAACGATCATCCTATTGGACTCAGGATTCACTAGTGTAGGTTGGAACATATAATGTCTATTGGGACTCTACAGTGGAACATAATGGGAATCTTTGATTATGGAAATTAGACATTCCCTATTTTTAAAAATCTAGATATAATGAAAAATCAATAACTAGGGGTAATTACAGATTGCAATAAGGATGTAGGTATTATTACTAAACCTTTTAATGATATTGTGTGATATTTTTCATTTACATTCAACATTTTAAAAATGATTCATTAATCCTAAATGGTGAGAGAGGTTTAAAGGGGTTTATAGAAGGAAAGAAATTAATAAAAACATGTCACACCTGATTCACCACCTTATCTGCATAATTAAATGATCCTTGGACACATAAATTGGTATCAGAGCATCGGCCACCTCTGATTGGATCTACACTACTTGTACAATGGTTTATAACCAAAATATATGATGTCTATATTTGAGTTTGAATAAAATTTGGAAAATATTCAGATATAAAATCATATCCTTACTCATGATGTTATAAATTTAAATGTTTCATTAAAATTAAATAAAATAAGGCCAAAATTAGTGGAAATGAAGCGGATGAAGAATTCAAAGATGAATGAAAATCACCTTGTATCATATAAATCTCAGATTGAAAATAGATCAGTGAAATAAGTTGATGAATCAAGTTCAATATATGATTATTTAATGATAAATACTAAAATTTGAAATCATCTAAAGAAACATTCCAAATAATTGGTCCCTTGTTTGACTATAGTTTTCAAGGAACTTCATGATGAATAATTATTTCTTGAAGAGGAGGAAGATGCTATGGTAGAATATTTGACTAAAAATATTTTCATTTATAACACTCACAAAATACATGTGAATGAAAATGAAGAAATAATATATCTTTTCAAAGAAATATATGTTGAATCTATTAAAAAAAATTAAATTAATGTTTTTGAGAAAGAAATTTTTGAATATTTTTTTTAGAAGTTGTTCATCCACCCAAAAAGCTACATAGTACATCAATGAATTTCAAAGCTGCTCAGCTAACTGAAAATGAAGAAATAATCAAGGAACATAAAAAATTTAATACTAAAGTAAAATGAGATTCTTGAAAAGGTAATTCAGATGATTAAGATTTTGTGGGAAAAATTCATGTAATCTATTGGAGATGAGAAGATTTATCTTAACTTAAAGGGTCTTGAACAAAAAGTGAAATTGGGAAATATAAAAATTACACATATGATACTTCCATAGTTGGTGATAAAATAATCATTTCCAAGGATTAAAATTATAATATTTTTATTTATGAGAATACTAAATGTATTGAAAATAAAAGTTTGAGATTATCTAATGATAAATCTATTCCAGACTATTTAAAGAAGGTAAAACATTGTACTAATAAATATGTTTTAAATAATTTTCATTTTATGAATAGATCATATTATTCTTTAATATATAGTGAAATTGGGGTAATGAAAAATTCATGTTCCCTAATAAAATTAAAAAAGAAGATATTTTCTACCCAAAAGTAGCTACATGTCAAAGACAATCAATATGATTTACATAAGAAGAAATCAAGATTTGTTGGCAAATGATGGTGTTGTTGGATGTTTGGGCATCATGAAAATAATTTTTGGTATAATGTAACTTCATTAAGGGGTATAAAATCGGAATATAAATTAAAACTTTCACAATAGATAATGAATTCACAAAAATATAATCATTTTATCAATAATAGATATTATTACATTAAAATCTTATATGAATTTTTCAACATTAGTTTTAACTTTTATGATGAATTTTTTTGTGTAGAAATAATTAATAAATCATTTGTTGATGCAAATATAAGACCACAATAGAAATTGAAGTAGGTAATATATAAATTTAACATTTCAACCTTGGGGCTTGAAAAAAAAAGAATCTTATTAAAAAACCACTTTTGAGAAGTTTGTGATGAATGATGTGAAGTGTTCCTACCCAAATAAAATATGTTTCCAATGTGGTAAGAATGGTCACATCATTGATCAATATGAATTTTTCATGATCATTCATACTGAATAACTAAAAGTAAAATCAACTTCAAATTCAATTTAGAATAAAAAAACATGATTTATTTTGTTAATGAAATTTTTGTTGAGGAATATAAAATTTTTCCTAAAAGAGATAACATATAAAATTGTAAAATTGTGTGTGACAAGTACAACATGTTTGATCATTCATTGAATGTTTTTTATAATTTTATATGGTCAAAAATAATTATTGAAGAGGATTGGGGAATCATATGTGAATTCAAAGGTTGAGAAAATAATGTCTACACACAGAGTGAAGACTTAGTATGTTCTTAAAGAGTGTTTGATCATATTCCTAGAATAATTGGACGATATAAGAAAGACAGAGAAAATAGATAAAAATAAAACTACATTACTTGAGAATATGACGCAGTGGTTTTCATATAAGAATGTTGTTGGTTTGGGAAAAAAATATTATCCTTATAGCTCAAATAAATAAAATTGTAGAGCCACCTTATTAACATATATTTTAGTTTTCATTTAATGTAGGGGATTGAAGGTGAAGAATATAATCAGGCTGATAATTGAATTTATAATAGTTATCAATCATTGAATACTTTTGGAATTATGTTGTATCATTATAACATTTAAAAAATTATTATTTGGAGATACTGCGAGATTAATATTGAGGAATGAAAATCGTGATGAAGATGTTTTAAGTGAATATCATAAGGGGGAGCATATAATATCATCCATTAGATCTTAAAATCTCAATTGTTGTATAATGAGTATCAAAAGTTATTTTGTGTTATGAATCTAGTAATTCTGAAAGCTAAATTAATCTAATATTTTTGTTGACATCAATGCAGTGTATTATTTGAAATGATTTTGAGAAATTTCTGAAATGAATTTTTAGTGATTTGTATCACATGCTCAAAATTTATATACAAAATTGATATAAAATTTGATCACTCATGTTTTCTTCACAGATTATTTCTCACGTAGAATTTTCAATGATTATTTTTAACTCTTTTCTAAGATAATGGTTATTCCATCCTTCTATAGAGTAACTGAATTATAATTTTTAGAATAGATTAGGTTTTCTTTCAAAATTGAATTTTGGATATTTGAATTCCTTCCCATACTTTTATCTATGAATTTATTACCCATAAAGCGGGAATTTTTTATATAATTATATTATGAATTTGGTATTGACCACAACTCTAAAAGGGGAGATTGAAGAGTCTAAATGATTTTTTATGTGGAATTTTTATTCAATTAATTAAGAATATGAAATTTCAATGAATCTTAATTGTGACGAATGAAGAAATGGTTTTTATTTATTAAAATAAGTGTGATTTCTGATTTTAGTTTGACACATTGTTTAGAAAATTTTATAATTATCCTTATAACATGGTGACTATTTTTCACAAATTATTGAAGTGAATTAATTTGAGAGTTAGTCTATGGAATGTGGTTTGATACATTTTAAAGTATTTCATCAAAAAACCTATCCACACATATCCAGCCAGCTAAGTGGAGAAACCCCACAAGGGAATTTAGGCTCTACCCTCAGGCCTACCAGTATAGAGACTAATGTATTTACAGGTGTGTGCCCATATTAGTTAAAGGAGAGATAATAGAGCACCACCTTACAGGGTGTGGAATGGTGGTAGAGTAGATAATGTCATGGGCTAATGTCAACCATAGAATATATTATATACGGTAACCAATTCATGAGACATAGTGACATGTCTTTAACTATTAACGAACATTTTAGGTAAGAGTGTTTCGATGTGGGATAGCACTAGATAAACCAGAACCATCTGATTGTTTAATTGATTTATCTGGACTGTTGGATTGGTTCTCTTAGATTTCAACCACATGATATGAACGATTAATGTTCTAAGTAATCTAGAACTATTTTCATGTCATCTTCTCTAGTAATCCATTAAAGGATCTAGTTTGATAAGGATCGGCACAATGGGATCTCTATGGATAAATGAACTGATTCTTGATCAGTGTTCCTTGATAATCATCTGAGTTATCAAAAGAAATGAGGATGACTGTAATGTGATGAAAATTTGTTTTCATCAAAAAATGAAGATCAAACAAAAGTTTTTTAGTGAGTTGAAAATATGATATCATGTGATATTGATAGTGTGTGAGACTTAATAGAAGCGTTGTAGTAGTTATAGAAGATTTTGATGAGATCTTTATTTCCAAAAAATACATTGTCCTGTAATCGATTCTATTTTTTTCTGAGTTTGAGAGATCCTTATTCCCAAAAGAAATTGAATCATTTTGAGCATCAAGTTTTTGGAAGATAAGTTCATTGCACATCCTATTCTGAGCGAAGTTGAAGAAAGGTTACACATTAGTTATATTTGTATGAAGAAGAGTGTTTCAAAAATGAAAATGATTTGTGCGTTGAACACTTATTACCTTAGTGATGAACTAATTTTTCGAAGAACACATGATAACGCATTTTTTCTCTCTTGAGTTTCATAAGTAAAAGTGTGAATATATGAACATAACATGAAATACAGAAGAACCGTACTATTACATGATTGCATTGAAAATGGTTTAGGATATTATCACACTGTTTCACAAAGAACGTTAATACCATTCAGGTTTTCATGTATGATGGAAGAAGGGAAACTGTCTGAGTTGAATATGAATAAACAATGAATAGGTATAATGACATTTTCATAATTTTATTTATAGATATTCACAAAAATGGGAATCTATTCATATTTTATTTTTTGGAGTGGTGAAAATGCATAAAATACTATCACATGATATAATTGTCAAGTGATTAGTTTGTTAAATAGTTAGTATAAAAGGAGATAAATGTGTTATTAGTGGTTTGTGCATGATGAAAAGTGTGCATGTCATGTAAATGTAGCTATGTGGAAACTATATGGTTGATGTTTGATGTGAAAAATGATTACATGAATTTATTCATGTTCACATGATCACATGAAAGATATTTAATTTAACCATAATATATCATGCATAAAATTAATAGTCTGTGTAGTGTATTATAAATGCATAAATATCGTAAAGTGAACATGAGATATTGATTTAAATAGTTAGTGTGATGTGTTTTGAGAATGAATCTGGGATTTTATTACTCTTTATGATTTAGAATAATTTTTCTATCAAAGTTTTCAGTGTTTATTGAGGATGAGACTTTAGTAGAAGAAGGGATTTCACGAGTTGTATTTTCCTGAGGCAGCTGACCATATGCAGGTGATCAAAATTTATTGACCAGGTCCAGCACTACTAAAAATGTCCTTGGGTTATACATGGGGAAGTAATAACTTGGAATCTTATGGAAGAAGATTATAGGATCGTCATATCAGTGGATCAAATATTGTTTGTACAATATTGTTAAGTCTTAAGTGGAACTCTTAAGTAGTGGAAGTCACCTGTGGGACTCTAAAGTAGGTTGATAGAATACTGGAAACACTATGCGACAATGTATAAATATCCTATTGTGGGACTCCTAAGTCACTAATGTATGTGAGAACATGTAAACTCTTGTGGGACTCTAGAGTGGAACACTTTGGGACTCAATGTTGATGGAAATGGGACCTTCCCTAGTAGTAACCATCTACATATAGTAAAAAATGTCTTACCATGTGTAATTTTCATCGTTAGCAAGGATTTAGTTTATAGTATTGCACCATGTAAAAATCTAATGTGTTCGATTTCTTTTATATTGTACATTAAAAACAAGATCTACTCATCGTAACAGGTTACATGTTTTGGAAGGAGTTTAAAAAAATATTTTCATAAAAACAAATTGATTATGGTTCACCCCCCTCCCCCCCCCCCCCCCCCGCCCTTACTGGGACTACACGATCCATGGAATCATCTCTTTTCATTGAAAATGTTTTCATTATTATTTTAGAAATATTTGGATTATTGAAAAGTGATTTCATAATGAAAAGGTTATTTTTATAAAAAATAGATTTTGGTGATATTTTAATTTAATTTTTCATCTATGATGACATCATTTTATTTAAAAAATGTTTCACATGTGCAGTGAATTTATAATTCTATCCCCACCCAATATCTGGTTGGTTTATGGTCATGATAATGAAATATTGATTATACCCATTTTGTTTTCCATGAGATATGTTAGAATGGAATGTTAAATTTTTTCACATTATTGTATCATACATCAAAATATATTTTTATTATGTGATGTGTATATTTGTTGTTTCACTCAAGTGAAAATATTAATTATAGTTTTTTTTGACCCTTGTTTTATATTCACAACAAGATGTGTGGACCCAGCTTTTCATCAATATTGAAGGACCCAAAATCACAGTGACATGAATGGGTGAATCAGGGTTTCATCATTATATTTTAATATAGAGATTCTTGTTCCCAAATTTTTAGGAACCTGTAAAACTAATGTGATGGGAATGAGTGTAGAATAAATAATCAAACACAAAGAGGTAACATGGAAATTTTATGTGGTTCAACAATAATGTAAATTCCATTGAGCATACACCAATAGTGTTTCGGCCGTAGCTAAATCCACTACTCTTAAATATTTGTGGAGGAATATTTTTTAGAAATAGTCACTCTATTATAGGAACAATAACTTAACAATATTTTAGGGATAGATCTCTGCTTTCCCCAAGACACATTCGACGACACCCCTAGATCACTATCATGGGAGATATCCATACATAGTATATGAACTTATTGGTACCTTAATTTTAATTAAAGCATGCATCATAAACTATAAATAGATGCTATAATAGTGTACCTCATTTACCCATAGATGAAATCCACTTTTCCACATTTTATTAGTTTTTAAACTATTCCTAAGTGAATTGTCTTTTTCTTCTACAAACCAAATTGCACCATATTGTCTGTGTGCTTCCCAAACCACCACATAAAATGAGAAATGAATCCTATTCGAGAGAAATTATCTCCTACATTGGACCTCTTCTTCTCCCACAAGCCAACATACCCCCCCAGACAGTACCTTCTCTGCATATTGTTTCACCTCAATGGACTTCCTATACTTCCGTAGACCATATCCCCTTCTGTGAACCACTACTTATTCTGTGAACTATTTCTTCATCTGTAGAACAACACTTCATATGTGGGATACAGATTCCAACAAAACCTCTTCCATGAATATTATTTTCATTCCAATTTTTCTTTCATTGAATCCTCTTCATGAACTAATTCTCATTCATATAGTTGTATCCCCATGGAGCTCTGCAAACGTCCCCAAATTTCTACTGAATTTTTAATCAAAATCACTCTTATTAATGAAAAGGATTAGTTCTCCTTATATAAGATAATAGATCTAAAAATATCACTAATCTATTTAACTTAATCATTCTATGTAGAATATTATTAACTACATATTTCTCTTTTTGTAAACCATTTTTAATATATAATCCGTGTACTTCCACTCTTTTTATAAAGAGGCAAATATATATCTCAAACGGATCTCCACTTCTTAGCCACAAATGATGTGCCTCCCATAAACTATTTTCCTCCCATGAACCATAAGGCTACCTTGAACCATATCCACTACACATCCCATCTACTATTATTCATAGTGCACATAGCGCCACTATGTAGATGTTCTGTTTTTACTATTTTTTCACACCGTTACGCATACCACATATACTATCTGTGAATGGTACATCATAGTCTGTGTACTATGTACTCATACACGGAAAATATTCCTTTTCCAAAAAACTCCTGATTTTGAAGACCCAAAAAGGAAATATTTGGGAATGTATGCCACCGTAAACATTTTCTTTGGCATGTACTATATGATCAAGTTTTTTTAAAACTATTTAATCAAACCATTGTAGATTGATAACAAAAAAACCAAATTCCATTTCCAAAAAATAATATAATTTGTTCTAATAAAAATATTTATTCATGAAATTAGTTTCATGTACAAAAGTTAATGTATGGACATGGATTCATGTCTATATATTTACAGATATACCTGGTTGAATTTCCATATGTTTGTGTGAGGATCCAACTTCATGTCCTTAACATAATTAGTTAACAAATTTTAATTTATGCATGTTCTAAAATTTTGGATATGATGATATTTTCCTTATATATATGATTATTATATGACCTCATGGATAATTATTTATTATTTATGATTCCTCACTATTTAAACATTATCTTTATTTTTAATAAATAATTGCTCTATTACTCATATGTAAGGATATTTAAATTTTTTTATAAGTTACCTATGTTATAATTATATATTAATGACATTATACCCATGCATGACTATTTATTGGTACCTCAAATGTTTACCCTTACTAAGAATCAAATTTGAACCATTCATTTTTTATTTTTCCTAGGTTATGAAGAATGGGTTTAAGATGGTAATGCATAATAAGAGATCTATATTGGAAGAACTTATAGTAAGATGATGTAGATATTTATGAACAATTTTTTAGGTAAATATGTTTCCAATGTCATTAAAATATTATGGTTATAGGGAAATTTTTATCAAATGTAATGAATATTCATCTAAAATGATTTAATATTAATGTAGGATATGATCGGGTTTCCTCAATTTTTATTAGATAAGGTTTAAGTAATTTTTTGGTTATTAGGATGGGAGAACTCTTGTAAAAATCTTAAAGATAACAATAATTATAAGAGAATATCTTATGTTATAGTAATTATGGGTTTCTAGTTTTACTAGTAATACAACCATTTCTTGTTATTATTAATGGACATGGTTTCAAAACATATGCATTTTAGTGTAATTGCCCTAAATTAATCAGTAAATCATATCTCATCTGTCATTCTAGTTCATAGTAAATGGGCCATTACGAAACATGTTGTTTGACTTTGTCGAGGGGTACAAATGGGTAAATTTTCATTTTCATTGTGAACCATTATGAAGTATCTAAATAGATGATGATCAAGGATTTCAAGGTATAAACCAAAGCTGTCACAGATTGAATTAAGGTGTTATGATTAATACATACAATGATTTAATTTTCATTATTAGATGATATATCACTATTATTATTATTGATCTAACTATTCTGTTGGGTTTTATTCAATGGAAGTAACTCAAAATATTCATATTAATTCTTAGCGTGATGTATAATTGAATGAATTTCCTCGTGATGAACGACATGAAATGAGAGATGAAACTGAAATAATGATGATTATGACTAAGAATATACCTCATTGTATTATTAATAATATAAATATATATGGGTTTTAAAACATGTCAAATTAGATGTAAATTGATTTTTTTAGTTCATGTTGTAATGAACATTTCAAGAATAAATTTTAGTTTCTTTCAAGTATTTAATGTGTGAATAATACTCTAGGAGAATATCCCAAAGGAAAGAAAATGTATTTTTTTGTGTGGAAACCAAATGCATTGAGAAATTAATAGTCAAGAATATGATTTATTATATGTAAAATATTTGGAATTATCAAAGTTAATTACATAATCTATGAGATATCCTTGAGGAATGATGGGGATGTGTTGTTAAAATCATTAATGTGGATTTTTTAATGTGTTTATATTAGAGAAATGTATTCTAGAAATATATATAAAATGATATTATAGTTTTTAAAAACATATAATTTTTAAGGATTGATATATTGTAGCTTTTCATTAGGTAATTTCATTTCCTTATTAAAGGGTATCAACAAAAAAGAAATTTTATGTAGTGATAATTTGATATATTTTTAGAACATGTTATTATAGGAAATGTTACCTTAATATGTTCCTTATGTTTAGAAAATATTTTTTAGTTTGGATAAAAATAATATCGATATTAATTAAATAAATTGTATAGTATTGATGTCCTTGAAATTGATTACTAATTGGATGAAATCTGATTTATGAAGTTCAATACTTTATTTCTTATTATGTATATTAGTTAGTATGTACTTTTATTTAATGAATATAGATAATGTTAATTTTTGAATGCATTCGAATTTTTTATAAGTTTTCATTGTGATTAAAATGTTTTATGAGAATATATAACCATTTTATTCATGTGTTTGGTTTGGGACATATTGGGATACATTATATAGTCCAAGTATTATGGATAAATTAATTTTTATAATATTTAGTGATATTTTTTACAACTTTATTTGTTATTGAATTTGTGCAGTCATATTTTGTTGATGTATTATGGTTAACCATTTATGGAATTGTTATTGTTGAAATTTTTTTGTTATTTGATGAGGTTTTAGTGACTAATTTTTTGTTTTATAATATAATAATATATCCATGTTAGATAACATATTCTACTAATTTGTTTTTGTTACGTATCTTGAGAAAGGATGAATACACTTTAATTCTTTACAAATATTGCAACCCATTAAATAAAAATTTTATTTCTTATAGAATGAAAAATTAATTATGAATATTAATTACATGAAGTAATAGATAATGAAAAAATTTATTGAATGTCAAAACAATATGAAATGGTTGTTCGGAAAAGGAAACACATCGGGTATGTATTTTATCATGTATTCTCTACCTACACGGTACATTTTTTTCCCAAATCATGTGAGAGGAAGATAAATATATGGATTCATAGGTTAAATGTATCATCCAACTAGAACATAATATTTTTTGAAACCCATGATAATTATATTGATTCACACTTGGTTTTATAAAAAATTAATAATGAAATACTAACCCTACTAGTAATGTGATAAAAATTAGTTATAATGATAGAAAATAAATCAGATTATATTACTATGTAATGATAATCTAATACAAGTAACTGATATTTAATATCATGAGGGAAATTTTTTTTTATAATGTAATACTGTTATATTTTATAACATATTATTGAAAAATAAATATTATGTATTAGATATGATTTTATATACATTAATTCATGCCTTACCAAACTAATTTATTCTATGATATATTATTATTTTAATATATCCATTATAATATTTCTATCAGGATGGAAGGAATGAATACGAATAACTAAATATTTAAATATATTCCCATATAATGGATTTACCTAATAAAAATTAATAATTTATATAAATAAATTTAAAATTTATCAAAATTTTCATAATATTTATTAAATTAGAAAAAATTCTTTCTATTATTTAAGGTTACCTCTCTTAAAAATGGTTTTTATTTCAATTTGAGGAAAAATATTATAATTAATTTATTCATATTTTTTAAATATTATTATAAAAAATGATTTTCATTTTTTAAATCAATATGTTAACATTATCTTAGGTTGAATTCTTTGGATTCACTAAAAATATATATTTTTCATTGAATAGTGGAAAATAATTATTTCTATAAAGGTGAAATTTCATAATGTTTAAATGAAGAAATTTAAAACTAAAATTATGTTTTTTTTATTTTAAATTAAAATATTATCTATTTTAATAAAAAACATTCTAATTAATTCCATATGAATCTATATGATATTTTATGAAAAAGAAATTTTCTAAAATGATTATTACAAGTCATATGGATAACGTAATATCATGTTATGATTGAAAATTTAATTTTCATGAAAATTAGTTTTTCATTACAATTAGAGAGATAATATTTAAAGTAATTTATTCTGATTAAATAAATATAAGATGATAATTTTTTTTCATATTTTGAATCATGAGGTTTAAATTTTTAAAATATTCAATCATTTTTTTGGGACATTATGAATACTAGCCTACATAAGTATTTTCGACCATGGTAGAGTTATAACAAGTAATATAGTGTTAAAACAAGGGTATAATAATTTTAAATGTCCAAAAAATGTTATTTAATCTATTTTATTAGTAGTGTTTGAATATAATCACCCAAGATTCAAATTTATTTTAATTGGGTGAAATATATTTTTAATAATGACATATGTGTTATTCAAATGATTGAATAATACAGAATTACACAAAATATTCTTTTAAAAATTTTAATATTTTTTTTGGAGATAAAAAAAATTCACGATCACTCCAAAATTTTTATTTTTGACATTTTAAAAATTAATTTTCAGTTATTAATTTATTTTAAATTTTTATTGTTGTTATAATTACATTAAATTCTTATGCAACACCGTCAATTTTTTTGTGAAATTAGTATAAAAAATTAATTAATAAATTCAAATTCATTAATACAAATATTTTTTAAGAATTATATTATTCGAATAATTTGATGTGTCATTATAATATATATGTTATGTTGAAAGGTTCTATATTAATAATTGAATTTTTTTTGAAACCATGAATTCAAATTAAACGAATCGTCAAAAAATGGATTTGATTATATTTAATATTGGACATTTTTTTATTAAATGATTGAAAATGCATAAAAGTTTTTACAAAGTAAAAGTGGAATAGGGAATGGTTGTAAATGTCATCAATTTACCATTTAGGAACCACTTTCCCATTTATTAGTAAAGTTTTAATTCTTCATTATTAGATAATATATTATCATGGTTAAGGATAAAATGTTTATCATGGGGGATAAAACTACAAGATAAGGGTATAAATAACCTTAAAACATCTCAAAATCCTATTTTATGAGTTTATTTAATCCCAATATCATCTTTAATGAAAATAATCACATTCTGAAACAATTTTCAAACAATATTAGTTTATTATATTTTATAATTATGAAACATTATAGGGTTTCACCTCCCCAGACATATAACACCATATTTTTATGGAATAAAGTTTAACCGAAATGTTGTTTCATAATGAAGTGGTGGTTCGAACACATATGAATCATGGAAAGACATGCAGTGAGTAATTTTTGTTTTAATCTCATTATATTTTTCATTATAATACATGAATATTTTTTAATGGAAATTACATGATCCTTATCTAATAATCCCCAATAATGATTTATCTCCTCTAATTATTTCTCAAATTTTGAGCTTTTAGAACCATTTTATTCTATTTTGTAATCATATTTGATCAGAAACTGTTTTATAGAAATATAACATTATGTCTACTATTTTTGGCGAGAAATAATTCGTATTCCTTATCCATAATGTCTTAAAATTTACTAATAATTTTTTTATAGTGAATTAACAATTTTTTAATGTAGTTGTTACCTATTTATGAATTTTTAAAATGTTTTAAAAAAGTTTTTTATTGTCATTTACAGGACTAGGTATTTTAACCAAATGTATTAGAATAATATTTTTTTAAATATTACTTCATGAATGAAAATTAAAAAAATCCATGATTGATCAATTATTTGATTCTTCTATTATAGTTTTCCATGTTTCTATTAAAATAAAAAAATTTCCTTAACATTTTATTACTATTTGGATTTTAAATAATCAATTTCTGATAAATATTCAAAGTGACCCATTAAAGGAATTTTCTACCTATGATGGAATCCATTAATGTCACTTATGATTCACTGGGGATGTGGTTTCATGATATGATTCTTCTTATTTCTATGGATAGTATATTGTTACGACGATGTAATTTTGATGTAAACCATTTAATTTTTGCATGGTAAATTTCTAATGAAATGTTAATTTTTTCATAATATATAGGTATACACATGAATTGATTATGATTATTTGGTGGTTTGATTGTTATAAAAATATAATTCCTCGTGTAATAATGGAAAACTATTGATTTAATAATGTTAGGTGGAAGAATGATTTCATGTTCACTATAAGATCAATGGACTCCATTTCATGTTCATATTTTTATATATGGATGTTGTTTAATATTAATTAGTTTATAAAAGTTACTTGTTTCATGTATATAAGTTTATGTTTGTACATGGTTTCATGTCGATAATTTTATGCGAGGAACATATTTCAGTTTCTTAACGAAATGAGTGAAATCATTAATATTTATAGTTGGCCATAATGTTATAAGCTTATGATATTTCCATAAACCTATTATTATGATATTTTATCATGGATCCGGATTGATTATTAATTGTTCCACTCTTAATAATTTTTTTATGATAAAACCTTATTTGATGACTCATTAATAATGAAATTTAATTAATTGTTATGGATTCCCTTTTGGTATGATTGTGTTATCATACCATTATTCTAATATTATATTTCTGATTGATATATCCATTTTTTACCCATACTAATCATATGAGATCACCCTGTCTTATATTTTATTTTCCCAAGTATATTAAGAATGGGTTCTTGTATATAACTCCATTTAATGGTATTTATTCAAGACCATTGTGGTAGAAGAATTAGATTTTTTTGAACCACTTTTTTATGTATTGATGTTTTTAATGGAAATAAAATTTTACTATTCAAGAGATTTTGTTATGAAAGATGTTCAATATTCCAAAAAATGATGGAATATAAATGTGTAAAATTCTATTGGAAACCTTGTATAGGGACTTATGGAATGAATTTCTATGATTACATGGTTTTGTTGGTTAAGAAATGGCATCAGATCTAGCACCCATATTAACCTTAAATGAGACTACCTAATATTATTTCATGGTTCATGGTAGAAAAGAGTTACTATGATTTGAAATTGGGAATTAAATCTGAATTGGTACCTATTTATATTTCCTTTGTGTCTAAACATTAGTTAACATGAGTGGTCAGAGACTTTTATCAAGATTGAGTTTAGTTTTTGAGGTCATTTAAATGAAATTTATTATATATTTATTTAGATTACATTAATCCTCTTTATTTTTATTCATCCCATTAATTGAATATATGTTTACTTGTAATTTTTAATGTATAATATTTTGAATACCGATTCTTGATGTTCATCTTTTGATTCTAGGATTTAGTTTTAGTCTACTTGAATAACCTATTTTTTTCTTCTTAGAAAATTCCCCCTAGAATATTTCATCAAAATATAGTAGATGAAGATAAGAAACAAGTTCCACATGTGTATCCTCTAGTAAACCATTAATTGGTAACAATATTTATCCACACAATCTAAAATCTAGATTAGATAGGTATTGGAAACTATTAATGCAAGTTAGAGAATGGATTTGAATTTACCAAGGAAAATCCACCTATATTCGTTATTTTCATGGGACCCCATGAATCCAAAGAGTGGATTGATGGGATTTAGAGGATATTTCACTTTAAGAATACTCTAGGGAAGTGTATTGTGGGTTTTTATGGATACATTCTTGATGAATCAAGGAGGAAATATGGTGACATTTTAATGAAATAAAAGATTCATGATGATCTTTCGTTGCATATTTCAAGAAGTTTTTCAAAAATTGGTCAAATATGAAACCATTATGAGTGGAAAATACATGATAATTCATTACTTTGGAGAAATTAGAGAATTCAATTTTGGAATATACAACCCATTTCCCCGAGTAAGTCCACATTTAATTCAATACTTTTCTCTAATGATTAACTTATTGCTCAGTGGTATGAGATGGGTGAGAGTGATAATATTATATAAATTTTATCCTATTATTACGTAAAATGATTTTTGAGGATATTGATAAGGATGCTATTGATGGGGAATTTATAGTTGGAAAAATTGGTTTATGTGGATCAAAAATTACAATGGGAGATTCTAGGGCATGTCATATAGCTAAAAAAGTACAATTGGAATAGTTTTCAGGGATTATATGGGGCATAATTAGGTATTTTCCAATTATGGTGGGATTTATGGTAATACCATAGATACATGCATTCAATAATATAGGACAAGTCATTATTGGGGAAAATCCAATCACCTTAATATTTTTTTGGATGAATGTAAAATAGAAGAATATTTGGATTCACTATAAAAAAAAGGCTCTATAATTTTTTACAATTCATTAAATGGTGGTGTATCTAATTCTCATTACTAGGGGGTACTCACATAATTAGGAAATCATAGTGATATGTTTAGGTATGATTTCTTTTTGATGAAAATAATAAACTGGATGAATATGAGGTATATATGACTATTGTTAGTGTTTCAGTGTTCATTTCACACTTTATGGTTGCAATTTTTTTGATAGAGGTGTATCTCGATCTCTTATACTGTATATCATGATTAAATTGGTGGTATTATTCTTGGATTTTATATCATTCATGTTGGACCCTTCAATCCCTCTAAAATTTGGTTGGAAAAATTATTTAAATTTCCAACATGTTGATTGATGAATTATGAATATAAAGAGGAGTGAGACATTATAGTTCATGATATTGATATCATAAAACCTATAATTGGAATGATTTGGATTATAACTTTAATTCCTTCAATAAATTTTATAGTCATTGAGTTTATTTTGTATCCCCAGATGCAGTCTCTTATGCCTTTTTGGGTGATTAGCATTCTAGAGTTGGGAGATAAGGGCATTTTGTTCATTTGGATAGAATTAAAATATAATAGTTGTCATATATGTTTATTAATATCATTGATCATGATTATAAGGGTACACTAATATTATTATTGAGTGTATAACCCATGTTATTTCTTGATGATTTTTTATAGAAATCATCCAAGAGAGAGTTTGAGTTCATTATCGACCAACTTCTGAGTACGATGCTCATTTATTTTCCATAACATCATATAGATTATACATTTTTAATATAGAATATTTTTTAGTTTACATATTATAAGGACGTGTCATTTTATTATCCTACAATGTTGCCTTAGGCTACAATAGTTCCATTTACAAATAATTTTGTTAGAGATTGCAGAATTTTTATTAATTAGTAGAATATTAATACGGTGATGATTAAAATCCAATACCCCTTACCATAGATTATTGCTAAATGTGTTCAATCCAAAATTTTTGAAGGTTTTCTAAAATGAATTTTGGTTTGTGTACCAACATTTTAGAGTTTGAGAAGTGTATATACCGAAGAAAAAAAATAAAGAGTTGATATGGGACTTTTGAATTCATTATTATGCATTTTAATATCACTAGAAATCATATAGTAATAATAGAATTAATAAACTATATCATTCATTGGTTCGTGATATCATTTATTGAAAATTTTTTTGGATTATATTTTGGATTAATACATGTACAAATAGTAACCTCCATATCATTTAAATATAATTTTGGATTCATGATGGAACATCCTGTATATGAGAAGTTATGAAAATGTGAACATTTTATTTTATAAGTTATATTTCTATAGTACATTATATCAACGAGGTGTATGTTAGTGGATTATGAAATGATTTTTTATTATAATTTAATGGGAGAAAAGAATAAAGATTTTAAAAATTTATTAATCTTATGCGTTTCAGGTTATTACCGTTGGTTTGTTATGAATTTATATAAAATTTCATCTCAAATGATAGATTTAACATGTATGGGAGTTATGTTCTAGTTGAATGAAATATTTTAGAGAACATTTGATGAAATGAATTTTTTTTTAACATAAAAAAAAATTATTTGACAATATCTATTTTAGGTTATTATTTTTATTGTGATACCTCAGGTATGGTTTTGGAAGTTGTCTTGATGCATGAAAAGAGGGAGGGGCGAATGGATCATGCTAACTATTCTAACTAGAAAATAAATATCATATTCATGACCTTCATTTTTCATTAATGATATATTATCCAAAACATTGTGAAAATTTATTTTTTGGGAATTATTTATTTCGTATTCAGATCATAAGAACTTGTAGTATATGTTAACTCAGAGGAATATAAACTTGAATTGGATATATTGGGATGGGTACCTTTAGACTTTTGATACTGATATTGAATTAACCCTGGAAAAAGTTAATTTAGTTAGAAATACATGAACTAAGTGTTACCAACTCAATTATTGATTGAATTTGTATAGGGATAGTCTCCAATGATTTGTTAGATGATATTTTCAGGGAAATCGGATGGTGGAAAGATGTTTTTAACTTCTATGAAGACTGAATCAGCATTGGATTACTAGATTCCTCTAAAAGAGGTTTTTGAAATTTATTAATGTTTTTTTAGTACAATAATTTTGGTTTGGGATTCCATGGGTATTTATTATTGATCTAACATTGGTGGTTTGTTTTTTTAAAGAAAGTTATCCATTCTGGTGTCTTTTAGTTAATTTTTGATGGGTAATGAACGCCATTATTATTGGTTAGTACACCATGGGAACTCCAAGATGTATCATGATTGTATATGTTTTTATTTTTGTCCATGAATGATGTGGTTGATTAGAGAGATCATTTCATGATTCCTTACTATCCAAAAGATTTAATATTGACACAAGAGACCTACTAGTTTGGTTAAAACCTAACATATTCTAATGTGTAAGTGGGATGAGATATCTATGGAATTCATCATTTGTATAAAATATTATCCAGTAATGATGGGTGTGATTTGTATGATAATAAATCCACATAAAAATATTCTCATTTATATCTTATTAATGATATGATGAATGAGGAAGACGTTGGGAACTTGTATATCAAAGATATTGAGGACATCAATGGGATTTAATATAAAATATTTTATGACATGTCCCCTATTTTACAACAATGTTTATGAAGGTTATGAAATATTTTATGGGTACATATTTGAAAATAAGATTGACGTATCACCCTCAGATGGATGGGGATTTTGAGTGACTGATTTTGATTCTTGAGGATATGCTTCATTGATGCGTACTTGCTTTTTGTGGTTATTTTCGAACATATTATACATTTTTTCAAATTTTATAATAAAAAATTATTAGTAATTAAATAAAATATATCCCTTATAATTTTTTTATATGAATCCATGTAGATCTTCATTTTTTAATGAATAAATAAGAGAAAACTATTTAGTTGGATGAAATTTCATTCATGATATGATGAAAAAATTATAGTTGATCAATAATTGTTTAGTGGATGGTCATCCTTTCCATAAATTATATATAGAAGATCTTCATTCCCCAATGGAGATTAATGTTTGTGATTAAGTCTTTATTAAGGTTTCACCCAAATTAGGATATCAATGACTGGGTTTGTTGGGTATGTTGGAACTGGTGTTATTTATCCCTTTTGAGATTATTAGATGTATTTCAAATATAGAATAATAATTTTACATTTTAAATCTATTTAGTTCCCTTAATTACATGTTTAATGTTTCCACCATGCCTTTCCAATGTGTTTGAATTTACTAATTTTTATCATAAACACAACACCAATATTGTTGAACAACTAGGTCTAATTATTCATTCCATGATAAGGTTATTTTTTTTAATACTTATTTTATATTGAGTATAATGTTAGTGAAGATAATATATAAATGAGATATATTTTTGGGAATAATTCATAAAGTAGGACTATATGTTTCTTTTTTCATTTCAATATTCTTTTCGATATTCTATGGGAACAATGCCACTTTATGTGGGATAATTTTATCACCTAATTGGGTGGAACTAATTAATAATATATATGTTACTTTTATTTTCGTTTTTAGGTACATTTATATATTGGGAGACATGTTTTAGATTGTTAATTGCAATAGGAGGCCACTGAGTAGCTGGTGGAGGTAAATGACTTTCCCATGAGGTTGGATAGAGCCTCCACATGATTGAAGATTTGACTGGACAACCATTAGAAAAACACTAACCAACTTGTGGTGGCCTATTGGTCAAGTAATTCTATATATACACACTTGATATCTAAGGAGTCCGAATAGATAGCTAGTAAAATAATTAGGCATTTTATCCCAAATTAAAATTTTAATCTCCCTAATATGATCCCACCCTAAAGAATTCAATTATTCTTGGTTTATAGTTTTTAATGTATTGTTATTTCATATATCTATCTCCCCTATATTGAATCTTGTTTATAATTTGATTCTCATGTCTCTATTGTGTGCAATTCGTTATACAGGTCTTTTCCAAAACTATTTTTTCTCTTCCCCTCCATGTTATTTCTATTTTATGAGTCTAGATTACTAGATCTAGTATAGATAGGTTAATTTATGTTTTTTTGCAATGGTTATATGATATTAATAATATGGTCTCTTAAAATACAATAATTGTTCTAAAATATGGAAATGTCTTCATCGAACTTAAGGTAAGTGTATCTATAAGATAATGATAATTCATGAATTACTTATTTCTCAAGTAAGCTCAATTTATGTTTTTGTAATTTTTTTATTTGATATCATGGATTAATTTTGTTTAAATTCATATTTTCTGGAATGGATATTCTTTTTTAAGGGGTTTAAACTACTAAAATAGTTTTTGAACATTATGTGTTTGATGAAATTCATCAATGATTATATTAAATAAAAATTATATTGATAACCATAGGATACTTGATAACATTGTATTAAAATGTTTATAAAATTGTGAAAGTGGTTTACTAAAATATCATGGAAATATAGCTCATTGGAAACCATTGGTTCACCTGGTTGTAAATACATGGAAACCTTTGTGAGCATAGAAACACAATGGGTTATCCATGTAATATCAATAAACAATGGTATTAGTAAATATGTGTAGGATTCAAAATATTCCATGAATTTTCGTTATTCACAAGTACTAGTATATATTAACATGGTCAAGAGACCTTTTTTTTATACTGGATAGATTTTATTCATGTTTGACTTGTAATAAATTTGAGTTATCGTATTTCTATAGATTTTAAAATCAATTCATATAAACAATCATTCAATTAATTTTCATATTAACTATTTAGATGAAAAAGAAATTATTTAATGGAATCCAAAGGAGGTTGTTAAATAATGGATTTACTTTTAAATTTATTTTTTAAACTTGTTTTTTTAATGTGTGTACTAATAGATAAATTTTGAAGGTAATTGTATAGATTATTTAGTGGTGTTAGACTATTATTTAGTTATAAAAGTCTAATATTTAATTTAGGAATTTTATGATTTGGTTTTTAAGACTCTGGTAATGGAAAATGATTCATATAGTTTAGAGGCATCACTTTGTTGTTTTGACCTACTAAGAGAGATGTGTTGGGGTGAAAGTTGGTCACTTAGTTATAATTTATTACATTTTGTGGTTTTATAGGATTGCAAATTTTTCTTTTCCATATATTTTTCACGGATGAGTACATTACATATACATTTTACTCTTCTTGTTCATATTCATTCAAATTACTCATGGGGCACGTTTTGATTTTTTTCTCATCACATTATGAATGTCCATATTTGCTGATGTGTCATGTTGAACTAGCTTGTTTCATTACACGTTTCCCAACATTCACATTACTATTTATACCAAAAATCTTACATCAAGGATATAATGGTAGAAATTAAAAAATATATTTTTATATTATACAATAGTTCTTTTAAATATCATTTTTTTCTATCATTAAATCCTCTAGGAACATTATTTTAAATATTTAGGGTTCTACATCCATCCTTAAGTAAATTTCATCCTTATTTTTTTTATCTTTGTATTCAAAGAATCATAATCTGAAAATAAATTACATGAAATAACATATTATTCCACAAGAAAATAAAAAAAACATAAAAAAGGAGACGTTGGTAACATAATGAATACCAGAAGTTATAGATAATTAGGTAATCAAATAAGTAGAGAATTATGAGGATGTCAAAAATACATAGATGGTGGGAAAAAGGAACATCCATGGAATAATATAAAGTGGTATAGAGAATGATAATGTGAATGTTAATGACCACTAAAACATAATGCAGTAACTGGTGAAAATGACTATCATTTATCAAAACTAATTGTAGATGGAAGATATATTCATTTTTAATATCCTTTTTTGAATATTTGTAGAATTATTTTTTCCATTGAATTTCGGAAAAATCATTAAATGATTCATGTAAAATTCATAGACCAAATTTAATAATTTTCTTATTATATGATTAAATTAAACTTATATCTCATATCTTACATCAAAAAATGATTATTCTTAATGACATTTTCATACTCAAAGCAATAAAAATGACTTTTAACATATCATAATATCCATAAAATAATTAAAATTCATTCTTTTTATCTCAATATATCTACCAAAACCAAAATTAATTTCATAAGTTATCTAATAGGGATAAATATTCCTATGAGAAATTAATACATTATTATCTAAATACTTAATAATAACAAAAACGTTCATCATAATCAATTCCCAATGTAGTTAATCTTAAAACTCCTTAAAAATATTTCTGGCCAAATTCAAGATAAAAAAACATAATATTTTTTCCAAAATCAACATAAACGTTTATTACCAACTAATATATAGTAGCTCATAATTTCAAACACCGAAAATCTGAATACCATGATCATATATTCTATTAGACCATTCTAACCATACCATAGAATAACCAGAATCACCATAATAACTAAACGGAAAAATAAAATTTTTCCAAAATTTACTCTATCCTCATTCAGGGATAAAATCAATTAAAATGAAATATATTCCATAATTCTAAAAATTCATCAAAATTAATCATAGACAATGTAAATAAATTTTACATAAAATACATACTCATCTTCAAGGTCACAATTACTATAAAATTAAGATTATCCATATCTTCCATCTATTTATCCCCAGTAATCATTTTTATCTAAACATAAGTGGCATATTTAGTGTCATTTAACCCTGACTAATATATTTTTCTATGATACCAAAAATTCACTAAATAAATTATTGTGGTTATTGATACCATTAATAGTATGATTTAATATCCATAATGAAAAACGTATACAAAACAATTCATAGATTTTTCATGTTTTTTGTTACCCAAATATCCTTGATAAAACAATTATACAACATAATTCATGAATATCCATTCATAAAGAAATAAATAATTAAACATAAAATATTATAATATAATAGGACCATCCATGGTCTGTGAGCTGGCCCTTGGATTAGGATATTGGCTTGGATAATGCCCAATTTCCCCACATAGGTAATTATTATCTATAAATGGTACATAACTATGTGCATTATTTATCTCTAGTAAACAATTTATTTTTCACAATATTTATTTTCTTTACATTATTATTTTACATAACCAAATTATATTCCCCTTCAATTGATAAATGTCCCCAGGTTCATTTTCCCACATTCTCAATTTGTAAGAACTATAATCTTCATTCCTTAGTTGTAGTCATAGAACATCATTTTTATCTTATTTTCTTCAATACAAAAAGAACTATTTTTTAGGTTGTTAATAATATTTCATAATATTTGGTTCAGAAAAATTATTAGCTTTTGTATTAAATATCAATTTCATTTGGTTGATGGTATGGAAAAACGTTTCATCATTCATCATATTTAGTGTTAATATTATTCCTACTTACTCTAGTCATTATCTAAAACTAAAAATCATATTTGGAGAAATAATAATCATAGTGAGTAATCATATATTAATGAATATTGTTTCATTGGATATCTAAATCATGAAATATTCCTTTCATTATGTGGAACTTATCATTTCAAGTAGGTTATATATGGATTTTATCTACAAAAATCCACCAAAATGGTTCGTAATGACAATAGGAATTGGACTAGGAATATCCCATAAGAATTTATACCCAATTGTGTTATCCTAATCATTTTCACTGTTCGTCGATGATGATTGAGTAAATAAATAATATAGTTCAATTTTGATATCTTATAACTTTGTGCATATATTAAACTTCCAAAACCTTTTTATACTATCCATATAGGAATATAGATTCCATGAAAACCACAATTCCTTATTTACCATAACATAAGATCTTCTCAAATCCGTAGTTATGTTATAAAGGATCTCAATTTTTTTTACTCATCATAGTTTCCAAAAATATCTTGTATTTCATTAATACCAAATATAATATCGTAATCCTTTCATATATAAATATTACATCATATTAGATTAATGTCCATTATATATCATTATAGTCCACACTATAACAATATAGTTTTAGTGTCATTGAAAAAATTGATACCTTACCAAATGTCACAAAAAATATCTTCATAATTTCCTATTATGTTCCTGAGAAACACACACCTTCTTAGACATATTATATTTAAAAAATTTCTTCACATCATTGGGATAGGGAAACATAAGAAATAGTGATCTTAGTTATTCATTATGGGTAAACTAGGGAGATATCAATCAGTGATCAATTGTAAGCATATCATGAGCATCAACATGAGATTAATGTTTGACATTTATGCATAACAATTCATACATGATAGTCTTAAGTCATAGCATAAATCATGAATGTTCTTAAGTCTTGAATCATAATGTATGGAAAGAACTTGATCCTTGAGACCATAAAATTTTCATAAGTTCCTATCATAAGAGAGTTCAATAAAGTGTTACTTAATCAAAATGATACAAATATTATGTCTAGGACACCTACCAAGAAATTCATCACATGTTAGGATTTGTATAATCACCCACATATCTACATTGGGATTGAGATATCCATTCATTTTATCTCTTTTTTCCTATAAATAACCTGTTCTTTTTCCTCTTTTGGGTTTTTTTAAAACTTCATGTGTACCCAATTTTTGGATTGGGGTAACCTATTGTTTATAATTTGAGCTCACAAAATAGAAATCACTAATAATTTAATCCATTTTATATAATAGACCAACCCATAACATAAACATAGTCCACTCATATATAATTCACAAGATAAAGAAAATAACAATCATTTCAATATAGATCAACCCATGGAAATGGAAATGTGTTTCATCATTATCTTATAAACGTAACACTTAAAACATATTGAAAAAGAATGAATATGGTAACGTTGTATCATATTACAAGTAATAAATAGAGTATTAATGTATTTTTAATAGATAAGATACATTTAATAGATCATTGGGATATTTCTGGAGGAAAATAACCATTCCATTACCAAATTGATTATTTATAACAAAAAAGCTATGAAAATTATTAAAAATAATTTCGTTGAATACCACCAGGAAAATTTTTAAATTTATCTCCACTATAAATATTATTTAGTATAATATGAATATATTTTCATATATTTTATGTTAAAAAAAATTTATTCCTATTTTCTATATAAAGTCTATAATAAAAAATATGGAAAAAAATAACGTTGATTTCAATTTTAAATATTTAAATTTAGGCATAGGTAAAAATAATTTTTTTAATAATTTTGGGATGGTAAAAAAATTTGTGAAAATATGAAATAAATAGAAATTTAAATAGTATAATAATATAATAAATATTTATGGGAGAAAAATAACATAATATCATTATTGAAAATATAATCATTAATAATAGTTTTAAAAAAGAATGATTATAGCCTAAGATGCTTACTACATTGGTAATTTTTTATTAATAAGTTCTATGAAAGATATAACATTAAAAATAATTTAAATTCTATGGAAAAAAGGATATTCATGATAAAACGTATCAAATGGGTATTATTTTCACCACATAAAATAATATAGTTGAATAGCATAATATATGAAAAAAAGTCCATTTGAGTGGATTAATCATTACTAATGTGAAAATATTGTAATAAAACACCTATTTTTTTGAGTAAAATGAAATTTTAAGTAAAAAAACAACAAAAAACAAGGGTATTTGATAATATATTTAGAATTTAATGTATATACATCTCATAAACATAAATATGTAAATAACATAAAAAATGTCTCAACAAAACAATATTTAGAGGAAGAACACATAAGATATTTTTGAATTTATTTTAAAAATATCTAACTTGAATTACTATAAATTTTGATTTTTTATATGTCAACATCATAACCATTTTAAAAATTATTTCTTCTTATATGACATACTTATAACATTTGAACAACAATTAAATAATAATTCTATATTGAAAACCTCATTTCAAGGTAAAAACTATTTATTATTTCATGAATAATTAATTTTGATTATTTTGGTCCATAATACTATAAAAACATTGATGTTTAATTATTATATAAAATTTTATAAAAATTTATACCACATTGATATGGTTAATTAATTACATCACTTTGTAGAGCGGAAAATCTAAAAGTACACATTAGTATTGTTTCGACTTGTAGATAAATCGAACGAAATAGATGTAAATAATAATTCAGCATTATAGAATAAATATTTTATTTTAAATTTCATATATATATATTCATTAAATATATTATTATTTCAATCCATGTAATGTGGAAATTAAAAATTAATCTCATTGATTCGTTGAGCTGGTAGTCCAAATGTACACGCGCGCAATGTTATAATTTTTTATAGGATGACATAGTAAGAAGGTAGATAATATATTATATTCATAGAATAATAAATTGTTTATTAATATCAATAATAATAATTATATTCATTATAATAACCAAATTTAAAATACGATGATGTAATATGTATCAAATCGCTACATGGAAGAATTTTTCCCTACACACTCATTGGTGATAATGTTATTTTCCATTAGATGATGAAGTGGTGGAGAATGATTGTTCCATAATCATAATAAATTTTTCTAAAATTGATAATATTTTATTATTCTTGTAATTATGTGTAAATTTGGTTTATTCGGTGTGGAAGATTAAGGAAAATTTTAAGAACTTGGTTATGATTTATATTACTTCTTCAAGAGAAATACTTTTAATTATACCTTGAGCCTTGAAATATAATTCTCATAAGAATACTGAATTTTAAATTATGAATTGAAGGAATATTTTAAGGTTTTTAGTAGTTATTGGTTGATATAAAATGAATTTTTTTTGAATAATTTAGGAAAATAGGTTTCTTTTAATAAGTGAGGGGACGAACACACATGAAATTTCTTCAAAAATTTCAACAATATAAGGCCTAATTAATGTGAAAGTGGATCCAAATTAAATTAAATTATAATTTATGATAATATTAATTTTAAATAACTCCAAAAAATTATCAATAGATATGTTTATGTATCATTTATAGTTTAATCTATTATGTTGATCCTAGGTAAACCTCTTTCAACCTTAAAAGCAGTAATTTGGTTTTTACTATTTTCAGTATTCATTATGATAAACAATTAAGATTAAAATATTTAATTATATTTAATAGGATTATTAAAAATATTTAATCAATTTTAATAGATTCAATTTATATATTTTTATGATTAAATTATAAGAAAAGAATGTCGAATGCAATTGTAATTTGTGTAAAAAAACTTTTTAAACATATAATTGAAATTTTATTCATTATATTTCTTGTAAAACAATCATATGAATATAAATTTTTTTTAAATATAATAAATAAATTTCATCATAACCATTAATAATTATTAATTAATTTTATTTACTATAACAAAAACACATTTCCCCTATAGAAACAATTTTTGGGAAAATATTTTTTTATTCTCAAAAACTGACATAACCCAAAAATCAAGTAAAATGTTGCATTATATGTAATTAAATATACTATGTATAAATAATGGATATATTTTTTACATTATTATCATATAAAAAAATAATGGTACTGGTTAAGTAACATTATTTTATGAAATGATATGAAAGTTATACAAAAATTATCATTTTCTTTAATATTCACTGAAATATTAATCTTTTTATAAAAATACACAATGTATAAAATTTATATTATTTTAATGATGATATAAAAAATGATCTTAATTACATTAAATAAAATTTATAAAATGGTAAAAATTAATTATAACTTCCACACATAAAATGTAATATAAAACATTTTTTTCAAGGAAAAATATTTTTGAATCACAAAATGACTTGATAAAGAAATTATTATTTGTCTAATATGAATTGTGAAATAAATTTTAAATATTTAAAATAATTATAATAGTTTTTATAATTTTGTTATTAATTTTAATACCTCCAATTTAACACCTATTTTATAATTTTCATATTGACATTATAATATTTTTATAATATGTCATAGTTTTTTAAATATATGTGCTGCTTGTAAAGAAAGATGTTGAGCATATTATAATTGATTTATAGGGTTTTATTGGTATAAAACCCCCTTATGTTACCTTATGTATGTGTTTTTTTACCATGGTTTTCTTTTGTTTTTTTACCTGTGTTGGTACATTTATTTTTTTGACCCTTTATGATTTTGTTTATTACATGTATTTTTCTTTAAAAACCTATCATAATTTTGATGATATCTAAATAAAAAGTTTTTGGATCTGTGTTATTATTTCCAATATGGATTGTTTATAGATTTATCTAAATTTTATTACTATATGAGGAAGTTTGAAAAAGTTTTTTTAATACTCCAAAAATTCAATGAATTAATTGCTGCAATTTTAGAACTTCTATAGTCTATAGTTCTAAAAAGTCTCTATATTTATTTTACTAAAACTTTTAAAGATATCATATTAAGATGAAAATAGGTATTTTGGAAATAAAACACATTTCTCTTAATTTCATTATTTTACATCGATGTCTAAAAATGTTTTTTGGATGGTGAATAAATTTTCTGATGTTCTTCTTTGATTTTTGAGAACTACAGTATTCCTAAAATGTTTTGCTTCTATATTTTGAAGATATCAGGAGTAGTAATAGATTGATTCATTTTATTAGTGATCTGTTAGAATGATAATATGTTTTCCAACAAATAATAATTTTTTGTAATAATAATTATTTGTTCTACAAGCCTTTAAAAATTATTTTAATATTGTTAGTGTTTGTTGTCCAGTTTTCCTCAATGTATGGCTTCATCCCTGCCTTAGAAAAGGGTTTTTTAGAAAACATACTTTTACCAAGTAATTTTTGTACCCTACACTATGATACTATTAAGTAATAGTGAACATTATTTTTTGGAAACTCAACATCATAATTCATAACATATGTTAATTTATTGTTAATACCCTGCGTTACTGGTCATTTTTAAAATGTATGGTTCATACCCTACATTATGATACTATTCACTTCTATAAACTATGGTACATACCCTATGTTACGTAAATGTTCATTTCCAAAATTTAATGTTCATATCTTATGTTTTGTAACTATTCATTTTTCAATGTATGGTTTGTACCACACGTTAATTTACTATTGATGAATAGTTCAAAGTATGGTTTGGAATCCCTACTGTATTTTCTATACGCTACATTACTTTACTATTCCTACCATGTATTACATTAATATTTATTCACTATAAAATTATATTATTCATTCCCCAAGATACATTACTGTCCATAACCTATGCTTCCTTCCTATTCATACCCTATGTTTCTCTTCATTATTTTCTATTATATTGAAAATTTATTTGCTACATAGAAAAGATTTATTTTCAATGTTTTTTCTACAAGATAAACTAATATTAAATCTATGTATTATGATGTAAATATTTTTGATGTTTTTATTGTAATGTTTATTGATAAAAATTATAAAATAATTTCAATGTCTCTTTCCAATAAAGCTGTTGGTTTTTATTTTATTTAAATTAAAATATTGGAATTTACATTCGATTTTTACAACTACTTTTAAGAAAATATTTTAAAAAAATGACGTTTGAATATATTTAAATTAGTTTTTTAAATAATTGAACACTGATATTATTATAGAGTTTTTATTGGAATACTTATTCAAATATTTTTAATACGTTTATTAGACATGTATTCTATAGGAATAAAGAGACAACTATGAAACTTCTATTTCTGATTTTTTTCCTTTTTATAATTTTTGATTCATTAAAATATGAAAAATAGTTTGTTTTTATGAAAGAATAATTTAATAGTTTTGTTAAAAATAATTTCTGGACTTTATTTGAATTTCCTAATGATAATCATGTAATTGGAACTATGTGGATCTATATAAACTAGCTGGCTGAATCTAAAAAGAATGACAAAAATGAAGCCATGATTGTTGATCGAAGATACTATCAAATAGATGGTGAAGACATTGAATATTCTTTTTCACCTATTTCTAGGTTAATGGTAAATATAATTTTATTAGTGTTTCTACATTTTATGGTCATAAATTACATCAAATGGATGCAAAAAGTGCTTTATGATATGGTTTAATAATTGATGATGTTTATGTTTCTCAACCCATGGTTCTAGAATTCAAATATTTAAAACATTGTTTTTAAATTATCTAATTCAGTGTATGGTATCAAAAAAACACCTCATGATTTCTATCATTGTCTTTATTTATTTTTATACAATACTGGTTTAAAGAAAGGAAATGTTGATCTGATACTTTTTATTAAAAGAACGTATGATGATATTTTATTTCTTCAAATTTATATAGATAATATAGTTTATGGATCATCGAGGGAAATAATATTTCATGAATTATTTCTTTAATGTCCTAGTAATTTGACATTAGTTTAATGAGAGAATTAAAATTCGTTTTTAGACTTCAATTTTTTCAAAGAAAAGAAAGAATTTTTCTTAATCAATTTATGTATGCCAAAGAGTTAGTTATGTGATTTGGTCTGGATTATGAAAAATATATGAAAACTCCAATGGGTAATAATTTTAAATTAGACATGGATTCATGTTGTAAATCTTCTGATTATATGTATTTCTAATTCATTATAAGTACCATGCAATATTTAACTATATCTAGTCCCAACATCATTTTTAGTTTTTTTATTTACTAGATTTCATACAGATCCTAAACAATATCATTGAAAATATTTAAAAATAATAATTAGATATGTTAAAAGAACTATTTATTCTAGTTATTTTATCCAAAATATTACTATTTTGATTTAACATCTTATTATAATTCGAATTCTAGAGGATGTAGAATTGATAGAAAATTCCATCATGTTTGTGACATTTTATAGAAAAAAGTTTAATTTTATAGTCTTATATGAAATATCTATTTGTTGTTATATCTAATTTAGAAGATAAGTCTATAAAGGATTGTAGTATTTGTGAAAAAAAATATGTATTAATAATACAATATGTGATTTTGTTTTTCATCTTATTAAAATACCTACTTATTGTGATAATATTTCTGAAATTTCTTTTTTTAAATCCCATTCAATATTCTAAATTCATATTGATCATAGAATTTAGTTTATTAGAGATAATTATTATAATGGTGACATTGTTTTAGAAATTATATCTTATTGAAAATTAACAGGCATATATTTTTACAAAGCCTGTAGACTATTATCAGTTTGAAAAATAGTTTAAATTTGATCCTGGTATGTTGAAATTTTAATTTTTTTACAGCATTTGTTTAGGGGGGATTTTTTTTACATACATAATTGGGGAGAAATAACTTGGTATTAATTGTTTTAAATCATTGGTTTTGGGGAGAAAAATAATTATTTTTAATAATTCTATAAATTTAGTCCAAATTAGATTAAAAATTTTGGTTTTGAAATAAAACAAAATGGGGGATATTTCTTTAATCTTTTGTATGTTTTTATTATATTTGTTTATATATGTTTTTTTAAAACAATTATGATTCTGTTTCATTACATGTAGTTTTATTTTAAAAACCATAAGGTTTTCTATTTTATATAAATCTAAAGTCTTTGGATTTGTGTGATTCTTATAAAATTTTATAGATATGATATTTATCTAAATTTAATTAGTTTATGATGTAGCCTGAAAATGTTTTTTTAAAACACTAAAAATTCAATGAATTTCTTGATGTAGTTATAGAAATTTCACAGTTTATAGTTCTACATTTATTTTACTTAATCATCTAGAGATATCTAATTCCCATGAATAATTATTTAATTAAATCCTATAGGTTTCTATTATTTTAATGAGTAAAATCGATGTATAAAAATGTTGTTTGGGTGATTAAAAATTTGTCTGATGTTTTTATTTTATTTTATAGAAATGTAGTTATTCTAGAAAGATTTTATTTGATTTTAAAAGATTTCAAGATCTATAGTAGTATGATTTATTTTATACTTGTTCAGTTATAAATATATTATGTTTTATAAAAATTATTATCATTGAGAAAAGTATGAATCTACTTTTATGAGCCATTATAAATAATTTTATGTTAGTTAATGTTTTCCATCTAGTTTTTTCACAAAGTATGGATTCATCCCTACATTTTCATAGTATGGTTTGACAACCCTAATTTTTCAAAGTATGGTTTGTACCTTACAATAAATGACTATTTATGAATAGTGAAAATTATGGTTTGGAAACTATATATAACTATGTATACCCTACATTAAATTACTGTTCATTTTTGCAATGTATGTTTCATACCCTACATTATGTTACAGTTTATTTTTGAAAAGAGTAGTTCATAAACTAAATTATTTTGTGATACTATTCATATCTAGAAAGTATCGTTCAGGTCATAAGATATGTTACTTTTCATGATTAGTAAAATGTAAGGTTTAGAAACCTTATATTAATGTTCATATCATACATTACATTTCAGTTTATACCCTTAGTTAATTTTTTGTTTATTCAATAAGCTATATTATTTTTCATTACCAATGCTACGTTACTATTAATACCCTATGTTACTATTCATGTTTGGGCTTTTATTGAAAATTTATTTACTCCATATATACTGATTATTTCCAATGATTTTATACTAGAAAAATTCACATTAAATATAAGGATTATAATCAAAGAGTTTTTAATTTATTTGGAGGAATATTTATTGAGAAACGTTACTAAATTATTTCAATGTCTCATTCAAAAAATTATGGTTGTTTCATGATTATTTAAATTCAATTATTTGAATTTATTTTTGATTTTTCGCCTAGTTTTCAAGAACTATTTTGCATAAATTTAATGAGGTTTTAATGGATTGAAATTAGTGTTTTAAATCATGGAACACAATAATTATTTTAGATATTTTATTGGAAATGTATTTCAAATTAGTTTAAAGGATTTTATTATAGATTTATTCTATATGAATACAGAGGAAAAAATGCAACAATTTTGATAGAGAAATTTATGAAAGTTAATCACTCAATTTATTTTGAATATCTAATAGAAATGGATTTGCTGCGAGTGGTGAATATTTAATCCAAAAATATATAAATCATTCTATATTGTAAGATAAAAAACAATAGATATACAAATAAAAGATACAGGCTAACATATTTGATACTCTGTTTTTCAAAAAGACTTTATTTTGATCTTTGAACATGTTGTACTTTTACAACATCCCACTAAATTCTACTTTAGTATCTTTACATAGTATCATGTGCTAGATTACTTACACCTTGCCTAATATTTTCATGAAAATATTTTCTAATCCAAATATGATGAACTAGTACTAGTGCTTTCATTTTTCATATACTCTTTTCTCGTTCTTAGTATGTAATAAAAATTTCTCTCTCTCAAAAACACTATATTTTTTCTCTTAATGATTTTAAAAAGAAAATAATTATTTGTTATTATATTTTATCAGGTTGTGAATCCCAAATTATAAAGATGGGATCTAAGGGTTTTGACTCCCTGTATCTATAGTTATGACAGTTCGGGTTGTGACTCCCAGTGTCTCAAGTCCGGTTAAAATGTTTGTGACTCCCCACACAGAAGTCAGTGTCATCATTATCCCCCATCAAGAAAAATATTTTGTAATTTGGTTTTGATAACCCCAGAAAAATTATTTTTAGTGAAGACATATATCTAACAGAGTAGAGGGGTATAATAGTAGAGTAGGACCACTTCTACTTGATCTTCTATAAAAAAAATCCCTGCATTATTTACTTTTACCAATCTTAATTAAACTTAATAATAAACATTAATAATTTTTTTATTGACAAATTAATTCAATTAAATTATTTTAAAATGGTCTATTAACCCACCCTCCCACCCTCTAGACCATTCTACCATTAATAATTCTGAACTAAATGTATGTTTTTAAGTCAATTAAATTCAGTTGATATCTTACATTAAACACACCAACCAGCATAAATGAACAACGATATACTATTAAATATAAACAAGATTGTTTGAATAGTAATGTGACCATTAGGAATTATATTTGACCATTAAAATTATAAACTCACATATGAATGTACAACTCAAATTTAGCTATCTCATTAATTAAAATATGATATTTCTTTCATGGAATAAGTGAATAAATTTTCTAAAAATGATAAATTAATTTTTGGTATTTTTTAGAAATGTAAATTTTTATTAAAAATATTCTAAAAAATAAAGTGATTTAGAATAAAATTAATTTTTATAAAATAGATTCATAATTTAATATTTTATTTTATTATAATTTTATTATTGTTTTATAAAGCTATAATTAATTATTCATTTTTTCGTTAAACTGGTTAAAAAATTAAAAATATTATTTTTTGAGTAAATGATGATTATAAATAGAAATTCAGTTTATCATATTTAAAAAAAATCATGAAAATGATTCCATTTAAAATATATATATGTCCAAAATATTTATGGTGAATTGCTTTTATTCTTTTAAAATAGTTGATATTTTTTAGAATTGAGAAATATTTTAATTTTTAACATTTGTCATTTTAAAAAATATGCATGAAAATTTTGGGACATTCATGATTTATGAACACGAAATATTTAATTCACATTCGCTATTCAGTATAAGTATTCACAATATTAAATTATAATGGAAGTCTTAATAGAAAATAACAATCTAATGAATAAACTAATAAAAAACACTCATCCTCTCCCCAATAAATACCAACGCTCACCACCCCTTATTCTCAATCCCTATAAGGCATGAAGATTGTATAAATTTTGAAACTTTCTTCCACAAGACATTCCCCACAGCAGAGGTCTTCTATAATTACCAAAAGGAAAAATTCAGGTTCTTTAAAGAGGTTATTAAGAAGACAATATTCAAGAGGTAAAATATTCCATAATTGTATTTTAAGTTTATTTTATTTTAATATACCCTTAACTCCATTATGAAATGTGTAATAGTTACAATATTAAGTGATATATACAGAAATATTATTGTGATAATGGAATATTGACTCTCAAATATTTTATCTTCCCCTTTATTTTTTAAAATGAAATCATAGTCTATGAGGTGTTGAGTCATCACCTATGTGAAAAATGTGTTTTTATTTTCTATTTCCACCATCAAGGATCATAACAAAAAAAATTATCGTTAAAAAATATTTTAATATTTTCATTACCACATAATTAATTATCTGTTAATATTTCATAAACATATTGTTAAATAAAATGATACCAGTTCCTGATGGTCGTAAAACCGGCCAAAATAAACTAATAATTTTACAATAATATTTTGTCTAATGAATCATCCTCCTTTCACCAATTAAAATGGAATATTCGACCAATTAAATAAATAATGTTTTATTAATTCCATATAATGTCACTTCAAGATAATTATACAAATTTGAAAAGAACTTGAGAAATTTAACACAATTAAACCGACCCTATAACTACTAAACAAACACTCATGGAACAACAAAATCAAACATTACGATTCATATGAATGAACATAAATGGAAACCAAAAAATAAAAATAAATCATATATGTTTTGATTAGGATTGATATTATGTAATTATTGAATCAAATTTGATTATCTATGGAATTAAGTACAAGTAAAAACACATTCTGCATAACGTAATGGATTTCTTAACTCATTTAAATTTATTGGGATAAAATTATATGTCATTAGTTATATTATGACAAAAAATGTGTTTGAAATGGAATATAATTTTTTATAATATATCTCCACAAATATTTTGTTTCTTCATATTTTTTAATTATAATTATTTCATAGATTTGTCCTTACTCCAATGATACGATCATTGTAAGGGGTTTCTCAACTAACTCTTATTTTTTCGTGATATCAAATTTCATCAACTTATATATAGTTTACAATGTATAAATATTAATTTTTTATATATATTAAATTTAATATATTTATATTTATTTTATTTAATGTTTTATTTTTTGATTATTAATTTTATTTTTCATATGATTTGATTGATTACAAGTTGTATGGCTTTTAGAACCTTATTACTTTCTATGGTATAGATTCCATATTCATCACATATCACCTTTATGTGTGGCCCGTATTACTTATTATTATCAATCATTAGGGATTTCATTAAATATTAATATTTCTTGTATCATCGGTTTGGTTTCTGTATAAGTTGTACACCATTTTAATATATGATGTTTACATTGAATGTTATTTTTACTAGGGAAATATTGATAAATATATATATTATAATAAATATAGATATTGTAATGTTTCAGATTTACCGTTATTATTTTTAAATATTATATGGAATTATTTCGAGACCGGTCGTGAAGACGGTACATCATCACGAGGTCCAGTGAGCCCAGAATGGTGGTTTGACCTTTTTTTAGTTATGTGAGATGGAGCTTGTGCGTGGTTGTGGAATCTTCCAAACGGATGCCCGAATTAAAAATACGAGTGCACTGTTGCGTCCGGGACGACGACATTGCCTAAGAACGACTCTAACCTCAACCGGCGCAGGTCCGCTGCAATTTTCAGTTTGGGACATTTTAAAAAGGAAATCTCTTTGGAGGGAATAAAATAAATTAATAATTTATTTTATTATTTTAAAATATTTCCTTTTTTTGAGCACGACCTAATCATGCCCTATAAATGCAGCCTTATGGAAAATTCGTAGGGTTAGCCTCATAACCCTGTGAGTTGAGAAAAAAATAGAGAGATTTCTCTTGGAGCTTGGGCGGAGGAGGACGCGTTGGCGATCGGCGACAGATCGAAGTTGAGAATCGCTATGCCAACAATGTTGAAGGATATCTATGACAACAGCAGCGCGACACCTTCATCAATTATTGATCCCTTCAAAAGGTAGGGGTTGTTACTTCTATTTCTTGTCCCCGTTTTTGAGTTTAAACGACGAACGCGGATCAACCGCGAACAAGTTGATCCGTGGATTCGTACGTTCTTGTGGGATTGTTTTTTTTGGGATGATTTTGGGGAATTTAATCCATGATTTATATTCATGTTGATCTCTGATTCATTTAAGCCTATTAATGGGAGCGGAATAACGCCGTGACGAACGACGGTGGAGGTTCGTTCCTCATTTTGTCTATGTGGATTTCTTCCTCCTTTTTCCCCGCACGTTCTTCACGTTCTTCGCGGGGCGACGAACAATGGATCGTTGCGCATCCATTCTGCAGCGCAACGATCCCAAACCTAAGGTTCGACATCGCAACGTTCTTCTGGAGGTGTGGCAATGATGGCAGACGGCAAATCGGACCCGATCGAAAAGGGTGTTCTTCGAGCGTTCTTCGCGCGGGAAGATCAATCATGTTTCTAGAGCCGATCAAGGGCCCAAAAACGACAGAAACAACATCGTGGTGTCGGGAAGACGAAAACATGAAGGTTTCATGGCGATTGGATGTCCGGATTAATGATCGGAGAACTACGGGCGGCGCGACGGCGGAGGTCCTCATTTCTGGAAATTTCCAGAATACACGGCATGTACATCCGATGAACACGCCATGTAGTTCTGATGGTGATGGATAGGGTTTCGGGGTCAGAAAAGGATCACACAGCGTGTGACCCTGGTCACACGGCGTGTTGGACCTTCCCCGAAGCTTAGCGTGTACTTCGGGTGGTACACGGACACGGGATGCTCACAACGGCTTCAGGCGGCACGGTGTGTAAAGCTCGGTAGAGGCGGCTACGCGGAGCTCGACATGTATCTCGAGGATACATGAACATGGGATTGGGTACATGACCATGTACTCCCTCACCCGGAAAGGCGAGGTCACCAGCGCAGGTCACCCCGAGTGTAGATTTCACGGGTTGGAGTACACAGGTTGGTGATCGTGTATGGGCACATGGCCAGAGTACACGGAGACAGCCCAAGTGACCCAGACACGGCGTGTACTCTATACTACATGCCGTGTATAAAGTTTTCTACATGACCAACCTCACGACATGGTCCGTTGTACACAGGTATTACCCAGGGTCATAAAACACGGTGTATATCATTTCTACACGCCATATACTTTTTGGTGAACGGCTTGGTCCTTTTGTTCACCGTGCCTTGAACATATTTCACTTGGGTTAGTGCCCCTTCTTATTTTCCCCTGAAAGCCATGCATTATTCCCTCACGCTGGATTTTGATCCCTTCAGCAGGACTTTTCTGTGATAGAGTCAGGCATCCATCCGAGAGGCCCAGATCGATATCCTCTATCAATTCCAAACCCAAGGTAGAATTAGGCATCGGCGTGACCAACATTACCAGGAATTGATCCTCTACCTAGAAGGTGAATTCCGGACGAGTCGCGGTATCCTCCATGGTCCTGGCAGTGATCCTCATCTGTGTATCGAGATCTTTCCCACCCAGGAGTGTGTCTCCCGTAATGAGTGCTTCTATCTATCCTAACCCTTTAACTCAAGAGTGTGTCTACCGTAATGAGTGTAACTATATCTCGTGATGGATCCCGACAAACATAACTTCTCGTATCGACGTCATCAAAACTATAAGACTCGTGGAGTGTGTTCTCCCGAAACGAGCGCATCACGAAATCTTCAAACCGAATCCCTTACAGGGGTATGCAGTTGCGTGACTTGTCTCTAGACCACGGGCCTAGGTTTTGAGTATATCTTGTTTGTTTTATATGTTCTGTAAACATATATTATGCTTAGCTGACTGTACCTTTACTTTGTGTACTACTTTGTGGTTTTCGAGGTCCTCTACTAAGTATTGTTATACTCACCCCTGCACGGGCTTTGCCCGCATGTCTGGTGTCTTGTGTAGATGAGCAACCTTTTGACAGAGTGCAGGGCGGACCAGGACAATACCGAGCATTCTGAGTTTCCCAGAGGTCGAGGCTTTCCTACGGCTACGAGCAGTATTCCCAGTACCGCTGTGCTTACTGGTTGGACTTTGTAGTTTTTCAGACTCTTCTTTTTGGTGGGCTTGTATTCTGGCCCAGTTTACTTTTACATTACTCTACCTTTCGTCGTGCTCTGTTGGTTGGGTTTAGTTGTATGCATGCATTTTTGTTCCTTTGCATTTTACATTTCAGCATTTGTGGGCTTAGAGATGTGTGTTTGTGTACAGTTACTTAGGCAATGCCTCCAATGATAGTGACATGACTACTCAGTGCTAGTCACCAGCCCCTGGCCTATTGGAGGCGGGCTTGGGGAGTCACAGTGTGAGCCCCACCGGGACGGGTCATGATAGAGTGGTATCAGAAGTGTTTGGTTCTACCATAGGACCAAGAGTCTGTGAGTTTAGTTTGGGGAAACAGTGTGAGTGTTTTGGGATCGGCTTTCAGGCTGGAGACCCCAGTGTTGGTGCGGTGGCTGACGTATCCATACACCAGGACTCTCATAACCTGCATTTCGACCCAGTTCACGAAAAACCTGGTTGCGGGGAAATAAAAGGTACATGCATCATATAGGAATGTGTTGTGTCTTTCATATCCTTAGTTTCAACTATCCAGATATACTCATTGACCGTGACACATCTTGTTTCTTTACAGGATGCCTTTACGACGCTTACCCGCTAGGATTCAGAAGCATGATCACAAGGATGACCCCCTCAGTGACGAGGCTTCTATATAGGGACCAGTTCCCCAGGCGTTGCCACCAGGTGGTGCACCTGCTATACCACCACCGGTGGAGCATCCAGTGGTACCTGCAGTGCCGACTGGCGAGGAGCGCAGGCTTAGCGCGCTCTATGAGTTTCAGAGAAAGAGGCCCCTTAGGTTCTGAGTCAAGCCCAACCCTCAGGCAGTTGAGGACTGTCTTGAGACAGTTACCAGAGTTTTCTATCTAGTGTGGACAACAACAGACCAGATGGTTATCCTAGGAGCGAGCCTTCTTCAGGGTTTGGCCAGACGATGGTGGAGTCTAACCACGCAGACTCACGACGAGGAGACTCTTTCATGGACCGAGTTTGAGCGACTCATCATGGAGGAGTTCTCTTCGGTTACGCTATGAGTTGTGTGCATCCAGGAGATTCTTCTGCTTCAGTAAGGTAGTATGACAGTGGCTGACTATTCATCGAGGTTCACCAGCCTTTCCAGGTACTCGATGGATATGGTCAGGGATCAGTACTTCAGGGCTCGGACCTTTGAGAGAGGTCTACGACGAGACATCCAAGATAGTGTCGTTCATCTATGCATATCAACCTATGCTGGAGTGCTCGAGCGGGCCTTGGTGATCGAGAGATTCTTGGTGGAGTAGAGATAGCCGTCGACAGTCAGTAGCTGGCAGACTGGTGCGGAGACATCGGCAGTAGGGAGCCAACGTCAGACGCAGGGATCTGGACCTGGGAGACGACATAGGAGGACCCAGGATAGGGGATCGACAGTCCATGGCTCTCAGGCTGGATCCAGTCATCCTAGTTAGAAGTGATGCTACACATGCGACGGTTGGGGGAATCTCACTAGAGATTGCCCGACACGTTGGGCTGCTGACAGGGAAGTGGTGGATGGACCACCGAGGTAGAGGCAGAGAACGGAGCAGGAAGATACGCTAGGCGGAGGAGGTGGCAGAGGAGCAGGAAGAGCTACAGGTGGTGGTAGATGCTTCGATCTACTTCCACCACCACCCCCAGGAGGTCCTCACCAGGCTCAGGGAGTTGGGGGACAGGGACGGGGACATCTGCATGCGGTCGAGGCATACGACCCAGGGGCTCCAGGGATTATTCGAGGTACGATCCGTGTCTTTTCAACCTTAGTTTTCGTACTCATAGACACAGATTCTAGTCATTCCCTTATAGCCACATGTCTTGTACAAAACCTGGAGATTCCGGTAGAACCGTTGACTCGATCCTTACGCTTGAAGACACCTACAAGAGGAGACTCCATGATCACGCACCTTTGCAGACAGTGTGATCATACCCTTGGAGGAGAGAGTTTCGGTTGGAACCTCTTGGTGGTAGCGTCGAGCCCTTACGACATCATTCTTGGTATGGATTGGTTATCTTCGGTCCAATGCCCAGATTGACTGTTTTAGGCGAAGAGTGCGGTGTGTCCACCGTGATGGACCAAGTTTTTCCATTGTCAGATAAAAGGAAACTCAGGCAGCACAAAGTGGGCTCATGCATAGGAGGGGGCATCTAATCACTCATGAGTTGGCTATCCTTACCCTCGGAGCAGTAGATGTTGGAACTCTCAGTTCCTAGCAGTGGTGGCGGAGTATGAGGATTTATTTCTAGAATATGTTCCAAGGATACCTCCCCACCAGGAAATTGACTTCTGCATATACTTGCACCCCGGGACGACACCGATTTCCACATCGTCTTTTAAGATGGCTCCCGTAGAGCTTCACGAGCTGAGGGTGCAGTTGGAGGATTTGCAGAGAAAGGGTTTCGTGAGACCCATCGTTTCCCCATGGGCGGCCCCGATGTTGTTTTACAAGAACGCAGACGGGAGTCTGTGGTTGTGCGTGGATTACCGGCGCCTGAAGTAGGTGACGGTGAAGAACAAGTATCCACTGCCGAGAATTGATGACCTCTTCGATCATCTAAGTGGGGCTCAGTGGTTCTCGAAGGTTGATCTTCGATCAGTCTATCACCAGCTATGAGTGCAGGATGAGGATATACTGAAGACGACTTTCCAATGTAGCTACGGTCATTATGAGTACTTGGTGATTCCCTTTGGCATGACGAAAACCCCCGCAGTGTTCATGGGGTTGATGAACCGGATCTTCCAGCTGTACATGGACCGGTTTGTAGTGGTCTTCTTCGACGACATCCTTGTGTACTCGGCCTCAGAGGAGGAGCACGCGAGACACCTGCGGATGGTTCTGGACGTACTCCTAGAGCACTAGCTTTATGGAAAGCTCTCGAAGTGTCAGTTATCGATTCAGGAGGTCCACAATCTGGGACATGTCATCTCAGCAGAAGGAGTGGTTATGGAGCCAACCAAGGTGTATGCTGTGTTAGCACGGGAGCCACCTCGGAGTGTAACAGAGGGGCAAAGCTTCCTTGGGTTGGTAGGATATTACCAGAGATTCATCCCTGATTTCTCCCGGATATAAACACTGATGACGACCTTGACCTGGAAGGGGAAACCCTTTGTGTGGAAAGAAAAGTGCTAGCATGATTTTGAGCAGCTATGATGGATTTTAACAATTGCCCCATTCTTGAGATTTCCAGAGGAGGGTGTCGGGTATGTAGTTTTCTGCGATGCATCAGGGACCGGGCTAGGTTGTGTCTTGAGGCAGCGGTATGCAGTGATTTCTTATGGTTTACGCCATCTTAGGCCACAGGAGAAGAACTATGCAACACATGACCTCGAGTTGGCAGCGGTATTCTTCGCATTGAAGATGTGGCGACACTACCATATGGGCGAGCGGTTCATTGTCTACTTTAACCACAAGAGCCTCAAGTACATTTCTGAATTTTAATATAGTGGGACATTATTCAAATCAATGTCTCAAGCGTAAGCATAATCTATTAAAAAATAGGCCAATGGGATAATACCATGTTTATATGATCACAATTGTTGGGGTAGAACTACCCAATTATAAGGTAGAAGTTACATTAAAATATCTTAAAATTAATCCAATGCATTATTTGAATCAGGATCACCACACCCTTTTTATCTACCTATTTTTCAAAAAAAAATACATTTTTCCATTTTTATTTATAAGGGAGTAATCACCCAAAACAACCAAGGGATGTATCATTAAAACAAATATATTTCAAGAAGTTCCCATTACGGAATATTCACATTCTTTAATTACATACCATATCAACATACCTATCATTTATTTTAATATAGTGCTAATTATTTAACAGATGTAAAAATATTAATAATGAATTAATTATAATAGTTAAAAAAAATTAAATATTATGAGAATGTTGTAGAAATAAATATATTCATAGTAGAACCTTCATGATCTATTTATTATTTAGATCCACCATAAGTAGCTCTATATAATGAAATTCTTAGGGATGAAGAGAAAAACAAATATAGGTATGAATAATTTATTCTTTTAATTGAGGATTTACCAAGTGCACAATAAAAATTGATCTATTTCTGGAATAATTACCTAGGCACACCCCAAATCATGAGGTTCAGTTTTCCGGTTATTTAATTCATGAAGTATAAAGAATATAAAAGACTCGTAATAGAATAGTCACTATGTAGTTAATGAATATGATGAATCATCAAGATTAGTTGAGAAATAAGGCATTTATTCTCCCTAGTGAGTCTATATGGGGATCCCATGTAATATTTGTTACGAAGATATATGGATCCATGAGGTTTTGGATTTATTATAGATAAATCAACACAATTATGATAAAGAACATGTATCCCCCACCACCGATTAATGATTTGATTTTGATCAACATCACCAATATAAATATTTTTCTTGGATTGTTCTTCATTATTAATATCATTAATTTTTATTAATTATGGAGTATATTATAATGATATTTTCTTAACTATTGTACAAACATTATGAGTTTAAAATAATTACATTTGGATTGTCAAATGCAACCTTGATGTGCATGGATCTGATGAAAATAATATTCATGGAACATCTTTAGTATTTTTTTGGTATTCATTGATGATATTCTATTATATTATAAAACATATGAATTAAATGAGAATGACTTGAATGTAATTCATGATACTCTCTAAAGGTCAAAGATATATCGTATATTTATAAAGTGTGAATTATGGTTTTATAAAATTTCTTAAGTTGGACTTATTATCTCTATGAATGGAATCTATTTTGATCCTAAAAATACAATGAAATACATGAATTCCCTTTTCAAACAAACATAATCTAGGAATATAGTTTCATTTTTTTAGCAGGTTGTTATTGGAATTTCATTCAGAATTTTCCCCAATTAGCTAACCCATTGACCAAGATCACATGTAAAGGTGGTATATTAGTATGATCAAAATAATGTGTAGAATGTTTTGTAGAATTTATGAGAATAGTAGTCAATGCTATAGTTTTTACTCTACCATGAGAAAATGGTTTGCCTGTGATATACAATGATACATCGAAGAAATATCTTGGTTGTGTCATGATGTAAAAAGATAAATTTATTCCATATGAATCAAAATTAATATTCATGGAAAAAATTATACCACTAATTATAATGAGTTTGTAGCTATAATATATTATCTGATGATATGAAGACCCTATCTCCATATTGAAATATCCGAGATATATATTGATTAAGAGAGTTGTAAATACATTTATATAGAGAAAGAAATCAATAAGGGGAAAAATTTGTTTAAGTTACTCAATGATTATGACTTCTCAATAAAGTATCACCCAAGAAAATAAAATAAGGATGAAATTGCATTAAGAATAAGATTTCACAGACTAATAACCCAAATGATGATTGATAATGATTTTATTTTCTTCTATATAGTTAATATGGATATGGAAATTTTTATGGAAGAGAAAGAAACCCTACTTTTTCAAATTATTGTGAATCAATAATTATTAAAAAATATTAAAATCTCTCAATCTAATTATGAGAACATGAAATATACAATTAATTCCATTAAGGATGGAATATCAGTAGAATTCGTATATGAGGATAGAATTCAAAAATTTTAAAGGAGGATTTGTGTTCCATCAATGCCTTATCTAAAAAGGGATCAATTTGTTTTTTCTCATAGATCAAAATTTTCTATACACCATAGTAGATCTAAGATGTATTGAGATTTGATGAAACATATTTAGTGGGATAATATGATGTTGTAAATTTATGGATATATGTCAAGTGGATTAGTTATTCAACATGTGAATTATGATATACAACATACAAGGGGAGTCATCCAACCGCTACTATTCCTATGTGGAAGTGGGATGGTATTACAATGAAATTTATCATATTACTTCTAAGAAAAACTAGATGGAATGATATGATACGTGTTATTGTTTATCTTCATACAAAATTAGAACATTTTATTGCTATAATATAATATTTACCCATTTAATTCATAATAGTAATCTATATTAATGATGTTATAAGGCTATATTATATACCTCTACTGATGTGTTTGACCGATATCCCCATTTTACATCAAAAGGCTAGATGAATCATCAGAAGGAAGTGTATATTAACCATCTTTTGATGACATCATATCACAGTCAAACTGATGTATTGTATGAAAGGACTATTGGAACACTATAAGGTATTTTAATATCATGGTTACCTTACATTCATGGTATGTGGGATCGTTATTTACATTTGTTATTGTTCTACTACAATAATAGTATTCATTCCATTATTCAAATGACACCATATAAAGCACTATATGGTAATATATTTCGTACTCAATCTTTTTAGGATAAAGATATTGAGGGGAACCTGATATTACAATTATTTAAAGCAGATATAATTAATGTGGTAGGATTATTCAAGCTCATATTAAAGAATATTATTGTTGGAAAAAGAGTTATACCACCAAAAAAAGAATTGATAATTTGATGTGTGAGATTAATTATTTAAGAATGTATCTCCATAGAAGGGTGTCATAAGGTTCAAAAAAAAGGAATATTGAGCCCCATGTACATCATACCATCTAAAATTATGTAAATAAATGGAGTTGTATACTACCAATTAACAATGCCATCATGTCTCTCTAATGTTCCTGACGTGTTCTATATATCGTTGTTAAATAAATACATAGAAGACCCAAAAATGTACTTATCTTTAATGAAATAGATCTATAACAGGATATTTAAAACTATGAGTATCCTATATAGATTCTTGGAACTAGAGATCAAATATTGAGAAATCAAATTAATCAATTGGTAATGGTTCTTGGGAGAAACCATAAAATAGATGAATCAATGTGGAAACTTTAGGATTTTATGAAGAAGACCCACCCTCATCTATTGAAAAAAATATTAATGAATCAATTTGTGGATGAAATTTTCATTGGTGGGGAGAATATATCACCGAATTATTTTCAGATCTCTATATTCTTAAATCAATTTATTTTTTTGATAGCACATATTTAAAACAATACAGAGCATAAATGAATGGTCATATTATATTAAATATTAACATGTCCATTGGAATAATAATTTGACTATTGCTAATTTACAACTAGAAATTAGAATAATAACCTCACCTATTAAAGTACACATAAACTTTTGGTATCCTATTAATGAATATATGATATATTTATGTCATTGAATAAATGAATAAATTTTTATAAAATTATAATATAAGAGTTGATATTTAAATAAAACCTAAAAGTTTTTTTTTTAATTTTAAAAATTATAAAACATATTAATAAAATATTTATTTAAATAAAATTGATTTATAAATTGATATTTTGTTTTATTATAATCAGCGTATTATATTTTGCGTCTATAATTAATTTTAAATGTGACTTAAAATTGGTAATAATAATAAAACAATTTTTTCAAATAAATAATGATTTTGATTAGAAGTAAAAATTATCATATTTATAAAATTAATTTAGTAAAATTGATTCCATATTATAAATAAACCAATTAATATTGTTAGGATGATATTTTTGGATTCTTCTGAAATAGATGAATTTTCTGTGAATAATGAAAGATAATAATTTACAGTATTAATCATTTTATGTCAAATACAATATTTTTTTGACATTAGTGAGGAAAGATCCCATTATTTTAAACTCAAAAGAACTATTTACAATATGTTATCAATAAAATCATGACTATTGATATTCTTGATCCAATCTAATAAACTAATGAATAAAATAATCAAAAAACAAACCTCTTTTCCCCTAAAAATACCATCCCTCACCCACTTTCTCTTGACAACCTATTAGACTTTAATATTGTCTAAATTTATCCTAATTAACATTCCAATATTCTGCCCCATGTCCAAGACCTAATGGTGTTACAAAACCTCAAAAGCAATGATACATAAGGAGGTTATTGGGGAGATGATATTCAAGATGTAAAATCCTTCTTCTTTATCTATATATTTCTTTAATTTTCTTATCATGTCCTCACCAACCCTATAAAATGTTGAATTGGAACTCTAAAATGAAATATATAAAAATATATTAATATTTAAATGGAATGTCCATTATCAAATCTCTTATGAGATCTTTTAAATTTTAAAAATGGAAACATCATCTGTGATGTGTCAATTCACCACCTTCGTGATCAAAGAGTCTTCACTTTCCATTTCAGCATTCAAGGCTGGTTATAAAAACAATTTTATGGTTAAAAATCATTATTAAATGTGTATTAAAATAGATTTATTGTTTTGGAACAAGTATAAAAACATAATATTAAGTAAAACAATACTAGTTTGTGAAGGTCCTAAAAACCACCAATGAAAACTAAAAATTTTCACTAATTTGTGGTCTAATAAATTATCCACATTTTAAAAAAGAAAATGATATATTGGTGAAATTAAAATTTTTATGTGATCTAATTCCACATAATTTCATTTCAGGATAATTATTTAAATTTTAAACTAAATTCCATAATTATACACAATAGAATTGGCCATAAAAGTATGAAATTAATGCTCTTGGAATAATGAAATAATTAATTATAACTCTTAAGTATGTCCATAAATTAACATTCTAAAATTATAATAAATAAAATATATGTTGAAAACGTTATATATTATGTAATTAAGGAATCCAATTTTATTATCCATGACATTAATTAAAAGTGTATAATGCTTTTAGACCTAAGTTAAGTTATTTCAAAACTCTATATTCCTTCAGTTGGATAAAATCAATTTCATTGTTTTTTATGAAAATAATTTATGTAAAATGACCTCTAGTTGTATAATAGTATATTTTAAATTTTAATTTTTTCATTTATATTTATCACACATAATTATTTCATTTCATTAAATGACACAATCCTTGTTAGGTGTTTCTCATATCACTTTAATTTCTATGAGTTATTCCTTATTTACCACTTATTTTGTGTGTGTGGTGTTTATAGAAATCCATTTTATATATCATATAATGAATATATGTATTTGAGTTGTATTCAAATTATGATTTTATGATTAATACATTTATGGGGAATACAATTTTATTAATTTTAATTGGTAAGATATTTTTATCTCACTTTAATTTATATGGGAGATATTCCATATTGATCACTTATTACCCTTGTGTACATCAGATTTATTTATTATCATCAATCATTAATGATTTAATAAAATAGAAATATTTACTGAAATTTGTATGTGATTATTGATTAATCTGTATACTATTTTTACAGACTTTGTTTATATTAAATGTTATCATAACATGGGAAAATTTTAATAAATATGTACCCTTTGTACAATAAGGATATACAGATAAGAAATATTGTTGTTGAATTATATATATTTATGAATAATTAGTTGCAAAAAATTGGTTGGCGGGTCCTGAAATTTTATATTCCATCGATTACTTGATAGGCTTCATGAGTCAAAACACTTAGTGATAGACCCTTTTCATTTTTTACAAGAAGAATCTGACTGGTTTCTACAAAAATAATTAAACCATGTTGTCAAATGTCATGGTAGATGTTGTCAAATGTTCCAGATATATGGTGTAAAATTATTATGTATTTCATTATTTCATTATTCTATATTACTATCCATGAGATTTTAACATTGAAAAATAAAGTAAATTATTTTTTATTCTCATCTTAATGATGTTATGAAAACTATTATTCAGGTATATACCTCACCATATTGAATATGATTTGTTTATTATTAATTCCTTTAAATTTAAATTTAAATTAACCATTAATATGAATCCAATATAACCCTTTTATTTTTTATTTTTTCCCTATGTTATGATGATTAAAAGAATCTATGAGTTGAAAGATGAAATTACTTTACTTTTTATGATTTATATTTGATTTCCAATGTAATAAGGGTTTCATTAGGTATCTAGTTATTCAAGAATAAAATACAGATATGCCCTTTGGAATTTTAATCTCATATCTATGATAATTTAATAATGGAACTCTATGTCCTTGGTCTACTATGTTTTGGGTCTTTACAATAGGTACCTACTCGCATAATAAGATAAAATACAATATTGATACCAATCAGTCATATGATAAACCAACCAAGAACATGATCATGATTAGTATAAAGGTTTCTTGGGTTCCTTTCCAACCCCTATTACTATATACAATGGGTAGAGTTCTAACTCCAATTGAATTAGTATTATATAAGGTATTTCTCATATAAATATGCACCAAAATAATTTATTTAAATTAGTATAACATTAAATTTCTCTAATATTATCAAATATGATATTTATATATAACAAAATCATGTATAAATACCTAAAATAATCAAAATGATGTGATAATTGAGTATAATGCACATTATTGTGATTATAGAGGAAATAATAATATATTTTTTAAATAAATACTATTAAGGAAAATTCATAAAATAATATCTGAAAGTAATCTAAATAATATTATTAAACTTTACATTGAAGAACCCATTAATAATAACAAAAATTTGACTTGAAATCTTTCCATGGGATCATGAGAATTTATTACTCCAGTATGATCTACCCATATAAATTATTTCAACTATATAGATGTGAATATAACATAATATGAACTAAAAATGATTGTATTATTAACAAAAATTAATAAAATAAATCCAATTCAATGTCATTATCAATAATATTGATAAATGTAGTGAACATCATGGAATATATTTTCAAGAAAACTCAAATTGAAAATTAGAAATATTAGTAACTATGTAATGCACATATCTATTTTATCTATAAATCATTAATCACCTCTGAAATATACATTTTTAGATTAATCATTATCATACTTATATGTCATTCATATGTACAAGAAACACAATTTCACAAACTATTCCAGATATCGAGCTAATTTGGAACTTGATAAACCCCATACATGGACTGAAGGTTGTTTTTCATCCCTATAGGCTGGTGACTGCTGCTTGGTTATCAAAATATTGAAGAAGGGGAATTATTTCACCATAAAAGAAACTATATAAAATGAAAAAACTAGTATTATCTATTTTAAATGATATTTCAAAACAATCAAAAAATTAGAACACTACTAAATAGTTCTGAATCTATAAAGATCACAAATCACATAGAACACACCCTCCCAAGATCTCCATATGACTATTAAAACACATAATCATCATATCTCCACAAACTCCCATAGTCCCACAATTAATAAAACCCACTTTCTCCTAGTAGTACATTCCCTTATCCTTGAACTCTAAAAATAATGTCCACAAATAATCATATAGAAAAATTAATGTATGGGTAATACTATCCCATTAGGATCCCAAAGAAATCCGCAAGTAGACCATTTCAATTAAACCAAAAGGCTCTATTTTCTAAAAAAAATATGACATATTAATCCATAATCGAATCATTATAAATCATAATTTTCAAATATTTTAAATGAAATGTAAAAAAACATGTACAAATAAGAACATACATTAAAATGTGAATGAATATATAATTTCATCTAAGTATCAATGAACAATTCAATTCATATACACTAAAATATATAATTTAATTTCAATTTTACTACCATGGTTGTAATCCCAAGGGGTGGTTACATCAAGGTAAATTTTTCCACACATTCATAGAGAAATATGGCTCCTAGTATGAACATATCCCAAGATCGAAAGCCTTGGGGGAATATGAATCCACCAAAATGAATGAAAACCATGCATTTTTCATGTTTATTTTACATTATAATCATAAATACATTTTTAGAATGAGGTAATAAAAGCCTATTGTGTATATCCTTTGACACCAAAATAACAACCCAATATCCCATGTTATTCCAAGAAATCAATCAAGGGGAATTGAATCATATCAAAACAATTGTATCAGTCATCATTAAAGTATCCCAAATAACTTTTCAAACAATCCAATTCATTTTAAAACCAACATCAAATAGAGTTCTAAAAACTCATTCCTCCCAAACTAACTAATTTCATTCAAAAATAACAGAACATTTCTTTTCGTTATTTATCAACAAATATCCTTAAAATTAAACATGAAATCATTAATTTTATATACAAATGAATTTATATAAATAAATAAATTATATCAAAATAATTTTTCAAAGGTTATCAATGCACACCATGCTATGTTGAAAACAATTATGGAGAATATCAATTCATATTTTATAAATAATTATGAAATATATTTACAATCCTGAAAAAACAATTGTTTTAATTTATATAATGTTTATAATTAAACTTCATACCTAAGTAAAAGAATCATCAACCACCCAATAATGGATCTAAAATCATATATTATAAGGAATAGAATTAATCAGTGGATAAACGTTGAAAAAAAAATTCAAAAATCCAGATCTAGATCCATTAAAACTAATACACTACCTGAATGATATTTAGAGAAAAAAATTAAATTATTAAATAAAACATAGATTATATCTATAATAATAATGAATAATGGAATGAAAATAGAACATACCACTGAAATAGTATATTCAACACTGAAATATTAACTAAATTAACAATAATTAAGAAATGAATTTAAAAAATATACAAGATGATTATCCATTTAAGTTAGAAAATGAGGTTAATTATATGAGTTTAATATTGTAAATAAATATTAATTCATGTCACTTGGTTTTTCCACGTTGTTTGTCAAATTATATGCCAACCATACATCCCTGTCTATGAAAATGGATAAGCCACACATTTTGTAAAATTATGTTCCAACCATGAGAAAAACCACATTCTCACGTTACTTGGATTGAATAGAAGGATTTATTGTTTGAAATATCCAGGATAATAATCATGATCCTACATTAGAGAATCCATGTAAAGGTGCAAAATTTACTTATAATATCCCCATGGTTTACTATAAACATGTTTTAACCAATTAGAAGACTAAAAATCCCACAAAATCTCTAAATTCCACTAAACACATCCCGTGAAAAACCACAAATGAAATATGTTCAAAATAAACAAGTATATATACTATAATGAAAGGATTATGATATTATAATTCTTCCCAACATATTTATTTCAACCCCTAAAATAATCATCCAGAATTAGGTTCATGAAATATATTATTCTATTACATTCTCATTATCTTCTCCCACTCACATACCTTAATAGTATCCTAAACATGTTACCACAGAACCCAAACCAAATGGAATGATTTTCCAAGTATATCCATAACTTGGGAATAAAATATGTAAACATTATTCTCAACTAGAGTCATATCTTGTTATAAATAAATTCCCCAATAGTTCCAAACATGTGACTGGTCGAAAAGGTAGTTAATGTACTATGATATCTGAAATATATAATGGATATAAGTCATCCTTGGTTGTATTTACAAATTATTATACATATTTACATTCCTATCAACAACCTCAAATTGTCCAACATATCTCTTTGCAAACATCCCATATTTCACTAGATGTTAGTTACCTAGTTGAGGTTAGACTCTTGGGACTAAATGGTCACTGACTAAAAACTCTAATAGAAAATGCTATTGATAAAAATAATATTTATAAAATTCCAAGATATTACCAAATTATGGAGAATTTAATTGAGTTTCATTGTCATCTCTATGACCAATGTATGTCCCACAAGGGAAACATCGCCAAAATTATACCAATTAAAGTTATAATTACAATGAATACCATATATATACTCATAGGGTTCAATTTTAATGGAATAATGTGGGATATTATTGATGGAAAAATCAATCAATCCCGAATGAAAATAACAAGAACCTTTAATGTCAATAACACATGATTGAATATGGTATTCAAGAATATATATTTCTTATTATGTATGACCATATGTTCGAAGAAGCTATGTTGTGGTCAAATTAACATGGGATCACATTTCCCCTTGGTGGATAGTGCTTATAAATGAAATAAATTGGTTATCATATTTAGAAATAATGGTAGAGAAAACCAAATTCAATAGGACAACCAATTTCATATATAGATTTCCATAATCCCTAACATTAGTGGCATCATAAATAAAAACAATGTAAACAAATTTGAAAAGTCATTAAATCACAACCCTAATGAAATTCCATCATCATGGAGTATGTGTGTAAAAAACAATGAATTAAATTGATATATTATACCATTTACATGTTCTCATGAGAAGGGGTTAGAGTATATATGAACACCACTTATTCATATCATTGATTTATTGAGTAATATAAAAATGAGAAAAAAAAAATTGGATGTCAAATTTTCTTACCCAACTAGAATAATTGATTCCTAATATCATAAAACATACCATTCATGATTAGGTTAAAATCCCACTATAAATTATGAAAATCCCCCTAACAAATATATCATATGAAATATAAAAACATAAAAGTTCTTGATGAGAATGATACTCTATGAATATATAAAACATTCACTAATGGAATACTCTCCATATAAATAATGTATAATGTCTCATAACATATCATGAATATCATAATCCGATTGGAACATTTCAATGTGAGATTATTTCAATTGAATACATTCTAAAACAAATTCCAACTCATTCTCTCGTACTCCAAAACACATGAAAGAAAATATCACAATGGGATTCCACTACCAAAATAATTCCCTATCTTTGTGTTGAAACAAACAAATAAGATAATTATTAATTCATTTCCCATTGAAAAAGATATTTAAAAATCCAAAATTATATGAAAATAGTTATTCCACCAATCACTTCTATCAAATATTCAAATCACTCTATGAAAACTTATAACTGAAGCACATATTATTGGAGTTAATGGATACTCTTTCCCTGAAAAGGTAGTGCTTTAAAATCATAATAGAGAATTTCATAACTATGATTTTTTATTATGTTTGGGGTAGTTATACTAGTTTGGAAAAAATTATGAGAACAATATGCCAGCACATGGAAACCTTTTTTGAGATAATATCCCAAACCCAAACCTCAAGCATCACGAAAAACACAAACAAATACATAGACACATGAAGATTCTATACTATAGATAAAGTAAAATTAAATTTCAAATCATTTAATAAGGAGTGAAATTATGACTCACATATGAACATCACACTCTTCTATGTGAGAGCAGTCAACATAACATCCATCATAAAAAAAACATCAAAAAAAAGAAAATAATATTTTTTCATGATTAAGATGAAATTAATTCATTGTTATTACATGTTACCTCATACTATATGATAACATTCATCATTTATGAATGAATTATATACCATGTTTCATGACTATGTTCATTAAAAACCCTACCTCCAAAATAAAGAATTGGTATCTCAATAGCTTGGAATAATGTTTGTGATTCCCATTGATGTCTAAAATTTCTACATGATAAGGCACATGGTCCTCCTCACTTTTATAATAAACAAACTATTCATTCATGAATATTTTAATGAAATATTTTAAATATTATTATAAAATAATATTAATTATCTCTATAAACAAAAATTGAGAGTTATTAAAACCAAGCAACATAATAAGACAATCATATTGGACATACCGTGTTATAAATGGGGAATCTATAGTACCAGAATCCATGACCATTGAGATGGTCGTAATGAAAATGAAGAACAATATTAGGGAACATCTTTTCAGTGTTCGTGTTGACAAAAAATATAGTAAAATAGGAACTTGTTCTTAACCATTACATTTCTGAGCATTTTTAATCAACACACAATTAATGGGTTCAATTAGAATTTTTGGGGAAAAACAATATGGATTCCCAAAGAGACACAATTGGATGAATTATTCCTTTATACATCAATTCATCAAACTAATTTTTTATCTCCAAATATTTAGGTGGTTCCATGTGGTCAGAAGAAATAGAGATTGGTTATGATTCATACACAAACTATTTAGAAATAATATACCTAAAGAATTGATAGTATTCTATAAATTCTAATATAAAAACTTATTTTTTTTTTGAATAGATACTATAAGAATTTAACTATAAGACACTTCCTTTTATAGTCTAATATACCCCAATCATATCATCCTACCCATATCTAAAATTGCAGGTCTAGTTCAACTATCCCTCTCGACTTATTCTTCTTGAGAAATATTTAATTCCCTGACAGGGGCAGTAATGGAATCCCACTAATGGTTGAATTAAGGATAGTATACATAAGAAGCAAACAAAAATATTCTTACAATACCATATAGAGGATTCATATTAAGAAAAAAAATCCTAATATTATTTTTATCTTTAACCAACTCAAAGCAAGAGAGGGGCATCGAAGGTCGTACTTACTCTTCATCGCATTAGGTGTTTTGATTTCCTACACAAAAGGCATAATCTAGATATTATGATTGTGATATTTTATAATATGGCCTGATAAGAAATAATTATAGGAATCAGTATCAAATAAAGAAGAAACTGAATAAAAAATTGACATTTTTCTCTTTCACTATCCAAGTGCCCAAATCCATTCAAATTAGATACTCATCCATTGCATTATGTTTATTCATTCCAGATGCATGTGGTAAGAACACTTTTTTCACGGAACACCTATATTATTTCCCCTATATGGATATTTCTTTTCAGTCTAATTTAATGAAATAATAAATATTTTCTAGGACTATGAGGAAATATACTCAACCTTGAACATCTATACAGAACATCAACATAACATATAAGAATAAATATTATTACAAGATAATAGATACCTTGTTGAAGATCTATATGTAACATTTGAGTTTAAAAAAACAAATTTGGCACTATATCCGGTGAAAATTGAAAATTTTCATTAAAATGATGGATGTATTGAGTCAATGTCCTATTACCTTAGTGTAGGATGGAAAAATATATATATTATCTAGTACCATAGAATATGATATAACTAATCCAAAAAATGGGTCTTGAATCCTTATAACTCTGTTACCTCATCCTTCATTACATGAACTATAACATCCTAAAATCTCCTCATTATCCCCTTAAGCATAAAGATGAAAATTTTCACCTTAATAATATCATGCATCACCATGAACTCAATGACCCATTGAATCTTTTCCATCAATTCTTCTTCCTCCAAAGTATTTTTCATTACTAATAAGAGTGATGGTTTCAAATGATGAATCAATTGGGATACACCTGTACTATCATAAATGTGATGTTCCTCCTCTCTATCCTGAATCTGGAAGGTATGGATCCCTAGTTCAGATCTTAGACCATACACACTACTACCTCTATGAGCTTATAGTTGGTTGTAGGGTTCCCTTTCTATTTTTTATCATCATTTTCATCTTAAATTTAAACTAATAACATTCTTAGTTTAATTTATACTATATAACATCAAAATAAAAAGAAAAAATTGTCAATATAAATGATATCATCAAATATATTACTCAAAAATCAACTTGGGAGTAAAAATATCAGATCTGAGTTAGATGGAATTCTAGGATCAAATCAAACAATTCCTTAGGAAAAACATTTACAAACCACTAATGGAAAATTGAAGCTCATTACTATGAGGTATAGATTTAATCAAATATGTATCCAACCCCTTTTGTCTTGACAATCTTATATCCAACCATCAATGGAATCACATACTATATAAAGAGATATGAGGAGATACATATCCTTTCTTTGATGTTAATGTGTCACATTAAAACATGGATAACCATCATAATTTAATCTTAATAGTCACTTACATGGGTAGATAGGAATTTATAATCCCCACAAGTTGTTTAATATAATATTATCATCAATATAATTATTAAGGGGAATTCTTTTAAAACATGTTAAACCAGATAAAAAGAATGTATTTGATAGAATCCATAAATAGTCGAATGAAAAGATAGTGATTAATATAAAACTACCAAAAAATATATATGAATATATAAAGGTCAGAAAACAAAATAACATCAACTACACATGATCTCGTTATAATTTGTGAAACACAAACAACCAATGTCACTACCAACTCCCAAGGTCATGCTATCAAGAGAACCCACTACCTCAAAGTGTTTCTTTCCATTTTCATTGAATTAAGAAGAGAAATTATATATATACCCAAAAGAAAATATAGAGAGTGAGAAACATTATGACTATAGGATCGGACCAATAATTTCATACATAGTCCATAAAAATTAAATAAAATCTATAAAATTTGAAATAAAACATTACATGGAAATATTTTAAAAATTCATATTAAATAAATTTTTTCATTTTATTTCAATGTAATGTATAAAGTAGGTAAAAATAATAATTTCCATTAAAACATGCTTTAATAAATAATTATCACTAAGTTAGGTATAAATATATCATTTTATAAAAAAATTCATATATATTTTATTTTCAATCATAGAAGCATTTTTAAAAACCCTGGGGTTGGTTAGATTAAGGAGAACTTTTCAACACGTTATAAGAAAGATATAGCTCTTAGTGATCACACATCCCAACATCTGAAGAATAGAGGAGTAGAATATCCACCCCCAACATGAATCCCTTGAAGTAATCATGTTTAGTTTGTGTTGTCACCATCAATCTATTGATAGGTAGGGATAATACATGAAAAGAGTACAGATAGTAGGCCACCCACCTAACTAACCAGGGTCCGTCATTTTTTAATGGAATCAATCAACATGAAAATAATACATCTAAATTAATTTCATCTGGCATAATTTGAGTATCCCCAAATCAATTCACAAAATCTATTTCATTTCAAGACAAAAATCATAAGGCTTTAAAAATTGACATTATTTTAAAACAACTAATTTCATTAAAAATAATTAAAAAATTTATTCCAAATTCTATCAACAGTCATCATTAATATCATTCGTGAAATCATCCATTTCAATTTCAAGTCATTTCCTGGAAATAAATATGTTATTTCCAATCTATTCCAATAGAGGTTCAACAAATACAATGATTTTTTTTGAAAATAATTACCAAGATTATCAATTCATGTTTGATAAGTCATTTATAAACTCAATTCAAATCATATGAGAAAAAATAGATTCTAGAGATATTAATATCATTTTTAAACCACCCACATCGATCCTAATATCATCACCCACCAATTAAGTGATCTATAATCTGATTATAGAAGGAATAGAATCAATCAAGGGAAAAACCTAGAAATATAAATAAAAAATCATTAAATGCATCCATAAAATAACCTATGTTTCATGAATGATATATATTAATACTAATTAGACCCTCAATAAAAACAATAGAATTAGAATCAACATTCTTAATTTGAGGTTTTTTTAATAAGATAAAGGTAGATCTATGGGATAACAATGTATGAAAAGAAATAGGAAAATACCAATTAAAATGTATATTAAATCCTAGTAATATTTAAAAACTCTCTATTTGGAGGAAATTAATCCCAAAAATCTCTTAAATTACTCTCCTTGGATGAGATCCTATTATACCTTGAGTGGAATGATGTGAATTAAATGAGATTAAGATCTGGAAAAAAATTTATTAATTATGTCATATAACATGGTTTGAATACACCATTTATCAATATGTCAGTGAACCATTGTCCCCTTTTATTGATATAAGAGAAAACACATCATTTACCATCATGGTTTGAAAAACATTCAAACCATGAAAAATGTCTCTGTCTTGAGTCACATAATTTGGTATGGAGGATCCAATGTTTTGTGTATCATTGTGCATAATTTTTCTTCAACCTATAGTACTCTAAATAATGGTCAAATATTTCTTAGAAAGACCAAAAAATCATACTTTATCCATTTTGTAACCATGAGCAACCCAAAAAAATAGGAAAAACCTTCAAAAGTCACCCAAAACTACCTAAGATAATCCAATATTAAAATATTTCAAAAAATAAGTATAGTGAGTTCCGAAAATTAGGAGTTAAGATGTAACCTCCCACACTTAGTTCAATCATATATAACAGAATCTAGTTGGAGATGTGTCCTTATGAACACCTTCTCATACTGTAGAGGCTTTCGACATGAAGTAATGGTATATGGTGGTACAATGGGGAGGGTAACCCTCATAACCATAGAGTAGAATCATGTTAGATAGATAAATAGTTTGTGCCAACATAATAAATGATGAATATCATAATATAAATCTACATGATATGCTATAATAGAATACATAAACCATTATCATAACTATATAGGGTAACATATACAAAATTGTGTCAAGTCATGATGCAATAAAATATAGTGGATAAAATTTTGAATGCAATAGTATATATATATGAATCATGATATAAAAAATATTAAAATGTTATATTACATATCTAATATAATTTTTGAGTACTTATTTAATCCTATACTCTCATACTTTATCCTATTTTTGAAAATCATCATTCCACAACCTAGAACTTCCCTTTGTCCCAATCAACATCCATATAGTCTATCCAGGTACAAATATGTGTCCAAAAATTTGTGTGAGTTTGACAAAGTATGACACCACTAATAGTGTGTATTACTATCTAGTATATGGATATAGAATTAAATAGTGTGTGATTATATAAAAAAATTAGTAAACAAAATATAAAACCTATGTCGGCTTGGGTTCCCCATTGGTCACCAATCTCATAAAACCTTGTTTCGACTAATAAAAAATGTCTCTAAAAATATAGTATTTTATAAATAATGCATATCATTTGTAGGATTTATGAATAATCATTATGAAATTCCATTTCCCTATAATATAATTAATAAATACGGAACTTCGTGTCCATTAACTGTAATTGGGTAGTATAGAACGTCAGTTCCAATAAGTATAAATTAATAATATGGAACTTCGTGTATAGTAATTAAAAATGAAAAAAATATAATGACCTATCAATTAATTAAAATTATAAATAATTAACATCATTCAAATAAATTACAATTTAAAATAAGTAATTTCACTACAATAAATTGAAATTAACAATAAGGATTGTCAAATCCATTAGATAAGGTAAAATTTAGTAATCATATCTATTTCAAGTTACAATCGAGGATAAATAATATCAATCTTTCAATTAATCAAATTATTTTATCCTTAAATAAATATAAATAATAGTTAATGAGATGGTCTAAGGAATATAATACATACTACTAATTTGTATAACAAATTCACTCAATAATATTTCACTAGACAATACCATGCCAGACACACCTTACTGGTGATTTAGACATGAAGGAAACCTGATTCATTAAGGAATATAATCAAACCCACACAAGGGGTGATACAAGATGGGGTTGTTAACTTCTTACCAAATATATGTTTTCCAAATAATAACCATATTAATGACAAAAAAGAGTTAGTAATATTATATAAATTTTAGGAGATATTATAAGAATGATTAGTGTTCCAATAAATAGAGATATAATATAAACACATAGAAATATAGGGTAACATATGATAAAACCATCAATACCATGGTTATTCAAAACCAATGTTACTTCTGTATTTTGGAATGATTTTTATAATTTGAATAAATAGATTGTCATGTCCCAACCTGTCGGGGCCTACCTAGCCGGGAATAAGTCATTTCTGACACCCCAAACCCCCTCTAATTGGTCAGGGGATGGAGACTAACACTTATTAGGAATATAAAATATATGAGAGTCTATAGCATGTGGTGTCTGTACCCACACACACATCACCATCCAAACATGTTGAATGAAAATTTACAATAGATACAAATTTATGAATACATTTAAAAATCCCATACAGAGAATTAAAATAATAATTAATGCATAAAGGTGCAAATAAAATCCCGCTAATTATAGAAAATAATGCCCAGTCTACATATAATGTGTGTTCTGTTATCAAATTAAATGCTATTATACATTCTAGTATATATACCCAAAAAAAATATTTTTTATTCCTAGTCCACCACTGACCCCATCAATAGTATGTCATTTTCATAATATGTAACATGTGTAGATATTTCCTATGGATGGGGTGAATATAACAATGCCATGTTGGACCAAATAAAATCACTAAACCTGAAAATCAATATAAAATTTATCCCATCACATGGTCCTGTCAATCATAATAAAATATGTATAAAAATTACATTGAGAAATAAATAAAATTGGACCACAGTCTCAATGAAAAGTCACATACACATCACCATCCTAGAGTTATACTTGAGATTTTGTAGTAACACTTTCACATGAGAACTATTTTCAAAAAAAATTTAACTATGATGAGGGGGTGACTCAGGGTATGATTGATTTAAAAAACTCCCCCTTCAGATCTTGTCTCATCGTTAAATAATATAATATTATCTTATTTTCCCATAGTTATATGTGAACAAAAATAAAACATTTCACAAGACGCAGAAATTTTACTTGGATCACCATCACTAGGCTATATAAAAGCATCATAAAATTTAAATGTGATTATATACCAAATGAACCGAGGATCACATCCAAAATACAAGGTTTAGGCTAGATCACTTCAATGCCTAGGATCACTTTGTTTAGAAAGATTATTGGTAGCTTACTACATCCCAATGGTTGCTCTCTAACTCTCTTTTGATGGCTCAATATAGGTGAAAATAATCACCTTCTTACACTTTCCATTCTCAGTACTCTATAAAGTACTCACACACATTTTATGTACATGTAGGTTCCTTCCCTGTAAAAAATGAATTCATCATCATATGTAGATAGATTATTTGATTAATTTATACTTTCCATACTTGTTAAATATCAATTTAAAAAAGACTCGTTGGGAAATACATTATGACAATTTTTTGATGCTCACTACCATCATAAATGACACCTCTTTAATGAAACTCAAATAGCCTTTACTGACCAACTAACTTTCATGATATTGAATGATCCATCACAAAGATCACATATTTTTTTGGCTTTTATAGAATTTTCTATGTTCAATAATATCTATATGAATACAATTTTCCATTGATATTTATATCCTATGAGAACTACCTTTCAATGGGAATATTTTGGAAATAACAACCATTGTGACCCACTTTCGCAAACCTCGAGCCTTAGAATCTTTTTTATGTTTGACTAATTATCTAAATGTTGTGGAGGCCAATTTTTAGTCATTTCAATTGATTATAGAAGCATCCACCACCATCTACAAGATTTAGATATGTTATTCTGTTTCATTTATGATTCTCCCTATCTTCACAAATCTTGATTGTATTTTCCCATTCGTGAATCTTCTCATTGTCACGAAAATGACAATCATACATTTCATGTTTAGTGATGATCATTCACGATCTCCCATGACATTGAGAAACATCATTTGTGAAACAACTTCTTCTCAAAACTCATTAATTTTCAATAATTTCAAAATTAATTAAGGAAAATCCATATTTTAGAATGCCAACCATCCTCTAGATTTTGGATCCCGAATTTCTGACAAATGCTACGAAATAACGTCACATTTTTTCTGTAATTTTTCCTTCGAATTATAGTGAATTCATTCTTTTTCCTTGGATCCATGTCAATATACCATGTAAACCATATCTATGGACCTACACAACTATCCTTGTAATCCTACTTTCTCAATAAAAACAAGAATCCCAAAGACACAAAAATGTTCCATTGATGGATTTTTTTCACTACAATATCACCATTAGATTTTTTGACAACTATTTGCATTTAGATACCTCATTAAATATTTTCTCATATTTTACCAATATATATATATTGCAATAAATATAAAAACCAATGATTTATTCAAAATAGACATGAAGCCCACATGATCCATTATCAGTGTGGGAAACTAGTGTAGGACGAAAAGTTCATCAACGAATCTCCTCAATCCAAAACCACTCATAGGTTTTCCTAACGAACACTATTTTTCATGATATTTATAATTTTATTGATCATGTTTATCATCAGAAAACATAAAACTCTCCTACATAACTACTAACCATATCAGTTTCTCCCATATCATTATTAGGAATGTTTCTCCCCTCTAATAGGCACAATTTCTCCCACTTTTTAAACGAACATGAAAGACTCATTTTTATTACCTGTAATTGGGTAAAGAATGTAGATCATAAAATTTTGGATAAAACACCAAACATTATAAGGAGGGGGCCACACAATCACACATTATCATGTGGGGGTAAACTGAAATCCCAAGGCCTATCGATTCTATTCAAATGCTTTTTGGGAAAAGGATTTTTCAGAATTTATACAACCTATAGTTCTATAGGAACATACTGCAACCCCAGAAGCCCTTGATTCCACATCTCATTGATAAAATGAAACATAATTTCAGTGTTCATTTCCCTTGAGTGTTGGACTATATTTTCAATTATAATTAAAGAAAATGAATTATCGTAAATTATTTTGATTAGAGACTTTATTTCAAATCCCATATCACCAAGATACATCTCTATCCATAATAATACATTGTATGCTTGTGGGTCCACAATATATTCAAAATATATGGTTCTCAATGAAATGAAGTCTTGTTTCTTTCTTATCCATGAAATAAAAAATCATCGAAGATAGAATTAACTACCTAATGTTGACTTTCTATCATCAGTTGATTTAGTAAAACATAGAAAATTATAACCTAAAAAATCATAATGATATTTACCATTGTATAGAAAAATAAAATACATAGTGTCCTTGATCTACACAATATTATTTTCACATGAATTGAGAGGATTTAAAGAGGATTTATTTGATATCATTCTAATTGCCTAGTGGTAAAAACAATATCTGGTCTTATTATTGTAATGTATAACATACTACCATTGATTTTCTTATATCATCTTACATTAATTGATTTTCCTTCATTAACCCAGAATAGTTTCACTTTTTTTGAAAACAAAGTCATTATATATTGGTAATTATCCATTTCATATCATCACCAAACCACCTTAGCATATTCATATTCTGATATTAATCTTCATTTCTTTCCTCAGGTCACCTGTAATCCAATGAGACATGTTAGTTCACTAATCAATGAAATTTTGAATTCAAATTTCATGAATTCCATGAATTGGGTGCACTATGATTCATCTGATCAACCCAATATTATGTTACTAACATATACCAACACCATTAACCTATGATTACTTTTATTTTTGATAGAGAGATTGTAATCAACTCCACCACACCAATAATAGAGATTATTCATCAAATGATCTATCCATGAATACCATTCCTAGGGTTACAACATTAATCCATATAGAGGATTCATCAGCCGAAGAACTCTATTCTCCTATTCATGAATGTGAATACCATCTGAATTCTCAATATACACTCCTTCCAAAACCCCATTATGAAATGTGCACATTACATCCATCTAGAAAACATTGATCATATTTATACTTCTATGGAAAATAATAATATGATTTTCTTTTTCCTAGAAATATGTGAAAATGTATCATCAGCATTGATTCCATCTATCATGGAGTATCTTTTTCACCCTAGGCATTTTTTTCGAATCAATGTTCTATATTTATTCAACATTACTTTCTTATCTATTTTCCTTGAAATAATCTCTCGTATCTAATTATTCTCAATTGGGTCATTCTCTTCATTCATATCCTAGACCCAGTGTTCATCTAAAATTTCTTCCTCAAAACATTTAGTCTACACCGATGATATGACCAATGCTTGTTTTAGAGTATCAATCCTCCTTTTCTACATTGGTATTGTCTGATCAACAATTTTGTTCTTGTTATCAATTTCAAAAATGTTCCCCAATATTCATGTATATAATTGTGTCTTCTCATCATTTTCATTGTCTAAATCTTCATAAGAATCGTCCTATGGAACTATAATATTCCCTGAACATTTTTTTCTTCATATATATCCTCAAGAGTTTAATGATCTATTTTTTGAATATTTTACTCATTATATTCTATAGTTTCATCATTTATTTCAACTAACTTTCCCATCCACATATTAAAGAATTTATATTCTTTTCTTTTCTTTTAGTATCAATGAAATATACCTCCGTCAACAAGAGATTCAATATTTTTTTGTTTCTCTTTATTTAGAATGAAAAATTTATTTTCAATGACTCTAAAGTACTAAATTTCTTGATTCTTTCTAGTCCATTGAAAATTAAAATTACTCCCTTTTACCAGACAAAATAACGCTCAATTTTATGTTTATACTGATGTTATCAATTTTTATTTCAATTTTTTTGGAAGGTCTTCTGTAATGAGCATTATTCCAGCCATGTTTTCAATAATACTATTTATTATCTTAACTACTCAATTTTTGTGGAGTTTTTACTAATGATTCATTATGACTTACCCCAAGTTTCTCGAGATAATACCAAACTTGTATTTCTCTAAGATCTAATCCATTATCTATTTGGATATTAAGGATTAATTCACCCAAAATAATTTTAACATCTCTTCAATAAGTTGTTATGAAATAAAAAACCTCAAAATTGTAGGTGATGATTGGAACCAATTCAATTCTGTTGAAATCATCAACCGAAGAACATAATATATCCACCCATAAATAACTATTGGTGAAATAGGTCTACAAACGTCAATATTCACCAACTCAGGCAATTAAGATTAAATATTTCTATTTTCATTAATTTTACTTTGATTGATCTTCCCTTTTTGACAAGCATCACACATATGAGTATGATCACATGATAACCTAGGGAGGTCTTGAGTAGTATCAGATTTCACTATATCCTCTAATGGTGTTTGGATCAAGTAAACAATATGTATATTCCATAAATATTATTCTTATTCCTTGGTCCAAAAGAACATATATTCATATCCAATTACAAGATATAGATTTTATTTTTTATGATTTCGCAAAAAAATTACAACAACATATTATTCCATAATGATAAAGAATTTCATTGAAAATCATATAGAATGTCCCAAGTCATATAGGTGAACTACACATAGAATTTTTTGACTGAGACCTTCAACATTCAAGACATATACATGTCTTAATCCTTTTCTCCCCATCATAGCTTTTACTAATCTAATAATCTTTAGGTATTCATCATTACAAAATATTATTCTACCTTCCTTATCATAACATATTATGGTCACCAGATCCTTATTTCCTGTCATATGATAGTTGCATCCAATGACAATGATGCTTATTACAGTTTGATCTAATGATTTTAAATAAATATATGCAAACACTATATAATAAGTTATTTTCTTTTTTTATCCATGTGTTTCACGTGATACCTCATATGGATTGATAATTTTTATCTTCCATAGAGTATGAAGGACTAGCTTCATCTTGTATAGATCAAAACCAATTTTTCATTTTCATCTTATTTCATAATACATTGAATTTTTACTTTTGACCACATTAATTTTACATTGCACATTTTTCATCATATTCTGTGAGCAGCATCATGCCCTATGCCAGAATAATCTAACCCTGAAACAGTGACCATCAAATGATTTTTTTGAATATTGAGTTATGTATGGATTCCTCTATTTTCCTTGTTCCATTTTGTACATCATGTATATGGTAAAATAATTTTGTTATTGTACTATTATTCTAAAACAATGACATCTCATGCATGGTGGATTCCTATTTGTAAATAATCCACGACTAGTTCTCCCTTTAGTTATCTAAGTCTTTTGGATCTAATTAAAACCCACATCATTCAACAATATTGGAGAATGTTCTTGTGGTATGACTTCATCCATCTCTACCTTCAATTTTCCTTCATGACTCATATGAGCCATATCATTTATATTTGACTACATCTTTTGTTCTGATGGACTTGTATACTTCACATACATATTTTCTATTACATTAATAATATAATTTCCTGATTTTATACCAATAGTCATGATTTCTTCCAGATTCTTATGACATCACATATGGATGAAAAATTTCTCTTCAAGTTCATCTATGTGATTGTTTTTATATTTCCACGTGTTAGTCAAACTGTCTATTTTGGTTTTATTTCATTGAAATTTACTTTGTACTAAATAACTTTTTTTAGCTCTTTTCTATTGAAGAATACATTTTTCCATTTCTTAATTAAGCTCATATATCAATTTTTCCTTATACTACATATAATTCACCTCACAATGTTATACATTGATGGATTTCCTTTCATTGATAACTAGAAATCTCTTTCCTCAAGTGATGCTTCTAATTCGACCTTAAGGTTAAATCATCCTTCTATTCCGTATTCCTCATTATCTCTATCATCCTTTGGTTTTGGTATTTCTAATATCTTCTACCATATAATTTTCAAAATTATATATGATGTAGTTTAATTTTTCTAACCTACATTTATATGAACTGTCAATTTATTTGGATGGAGGACTCTAATTTATTAAGAAACTTTTCTTAAAAAATATCTTACCTTTCATGTTGGATGAAACATTCTACATGTTAATTTAAACATCATCCTCCTAATATTCTTTATAATGATTAGAGGAACCTTTTTGTAACATGTCCTTTTTTTCTTCCTTGAATGCATGAAAGAGGGAGTTTTCCTTTAAAAATTACTTTTCTTCTTTGATGATTTGATGAAAAGAATGACATCCCGTAATCCATCTACTCTTATTCCTGGCCATCATTAAAGGTGAGCTTTATCATGGACATAAATTCCACATGATTTTACATCCCTTTTTTAGAAGACTCATTAACATCATTTCTCATCTCATATGCATAAGGAGTATTGTGGAAGCTATACCATGTCTTCACTTTTGATTCATTAACATCAAACTCAAAAACAATTATATGAACAAAGGTTTAAGTATTCTCAAGATGCGCATAATAATATTTACGTCAAAAATATTTTATTCTAGAAAACACATGTCGTCCAAATAAAAATTAACCATATCAAATAATGCACCAAGAGAATCATTGGGGTGAATTCAAATATCCTCATACTTATTCTATTGAACCACATCTTTTCTAATTTATATTTTGAGTCAACCTCCTAAATATTTAGCAACCTTTACCTAATAGAATGTGATGAAATATATGAAAATAACATTATATATATTTCATTTTATAGGGATCCCCATAAATAATTTAATCCTTTAGTATCAGTATCCAGTTATATACGATCCACTTTTGATAAAGCACCACTCTCTATATTGGATAACATTCCATTCGTGTAAGATGTAAATAGATCCATCTCAAATGATAGGATGTTATTATGCAACTAATTCTTAAATAATTGAAAATGGTTCCCATTGAAGATAATATTCTTTTTTAGATTTACTATATACATTTAATTTATTTAGAGAGAACTAATGACATTCAAACTATTGCATAGATACCAATTATTAGTACAACTATGTTAAATACCCTGAGAATGGGGGTAAATCAAGGTATGATAGATTAAAAAACTTCCCCTTTGGATCTTTTTTATTAATTAAATAAAACACTCTCCTCTCTTTATCTAATAGTAATATATGAGTTGAAATTACATAATGAAAGAGACACAAAAAATTTATGTGGTTCATAATTACTGGGCAATGACCAAGGAGCATAAAACAATGTTGTTTCAATGTTCCAAATCCACTAAGGCTCACTTCCAAAATAAAAGGTTCATGAAGGATCACTTCGATGCACAATCTCAGTACCATTAAAAAGTTTTAGGAAAACATAATGCTTCCCAAGGGTCTCTCCTTCACACTCTTATGATGGATCATTGAATGTGGAATGCGTCAACTAATTCCTCTCCCATTTTCCACTGCTCTAGAAAGGATTCAAACATAATTTATGTATTTTTAGGTCACTTTATTATAAAAAATGAATACATATTGAACTATAGATGGATGCTGTTTTTATTTTTTACTTTCACCCATTTGATGAATATCTCTTTTCCAAAAATTCATGGAGATATCCTTACTGAACACTTTTATGATTCTCACTGCCTTTGGGAATCACTCCTCTTTCATGAAACACAAATAACCATCTAGAAGAAAACACCTTTCATGATTCTTACTTCTTTCAGAATGATCAACTAGACATCATGTAGCTCAGAACATTTGATCATATTATATATCCTTTTTTATGTTCAAAACTTCTGTGATGATCCCAATATTATGAAACATTTACAAACTTCATGAATATCCTTTATTCACAAACTTTATTTTCAGGAAATACCTTTGTATATCACATTCAAAAATATAGATCCTTAGAATCTTCATCAGGTCACACTAGTTTTCTATAGGGATGAAATCCAATTTATTATCATCTTCAATGATTATATATGTTTCCATACATGTCATTTCCATTTATAGATTCTATAACATATTGTTTGTGATGGTACCTATCATCGCAATGCACCATGGTATTTTCCAATAGCTGAAAATTCTCATAGTCGTAGAGATTACTATCAAACCTTTCATGATTTGATATTCTTGTCTGTGATGGCCCACACTACCATGAAATATCCTCTATGAAACACATTCTTCATGAAACTCATTCCTGTCCATTTTTTTACAATGAATTGATGGAAATTTATATTTTGGGATGTTATCCACCCACTAAAAGTGGGATCCCAAAACATTAAAAAACAATGGGAAGCAACATCATGTTGTGAGAACTATTTTCTGTACCAATTCCAAGGAATCCATTCCTTTTTTTAAATAATTTTTTATATACCAATTGAAAAGTATTTATATACCTCCCCAAGTTTCCTTGGAATCATAATTTTGATAACAATGTTAAAAAAAACTACATTGTTACATTGCTGGATTTTTTTTCCAAAAAGAACTAACTATATGTATTTGATAGCACTGATGGAATCTAAATTGCATATCATTGTCGTCGGTTCTCTCTATGAGGAAGTACATTATGGATTTCAAAAGGGATTGATACATAGGCTGGGATCACACAATGATACATGGGGTATTCCAACAAACCATTATAGACTGATTGGATATGTATTGGATTGAGACATCATTAAACATGAACATGCTAATTCAAAGAACCACATTATAAAATAAATATGATAACGATTCCCACCCTGAGCCTGATGGAGTAATTGCAAAATCTCTATCTGATAAAAATCCCAAATAGGGGATCATAGTCTATTGAATTGGATTTAATTTCATACTATAAACTCATATGGAGGTATTGATGGAATTCACCCAAAAGAAATTGGAAATTCATTGCCGAAAAAGGCATCACACTTTAGTCAAAGTGATTCATATCTCTAATACCAAAATTAATTTCATCATTACAGATAATTTGGAAAAATTCTCAAGATAAAAAAATATTAGTCTAAATTCTAATCTTCTCTATAAGACTGATTGACACAAAAGGATTTCATCATTTTTATCGGACTAATGTTTAAATACATTGATATGTCTTCATAGATGACCCTAAATGGTAAAATAGATCTTCACATTGGAAACTTCATGGGAAAAATCACAAGATATGCTCTCTAAAATCCCAAAATAGGAATCTGATAAAAAAACACATTTCACCGTATCATGAATTAAAATAGCTTCATGTGCCTATTCAATGTGTTTCAACTAAATAATTGATATTTGTCATAAAACATCATCCCCAATATCATTTTTCCCATGTCACAAATTGTTCATCAATTCGGCATTTTTCGATGGAGAATCATTCTAAAAAAATATTCCATAACAAATAAAAATAATAATAATATGTTCTATTTTATTATAATATAATTTTACTCGGGACTATGGGTTTCATTCATCCCCCTCCAAGAATATACATATGAGGGCACACCCCATTATTGACATTGTCTGTTTTTTTGGAAAATACTATTCATGTAATATATATATATATATTAGTATATATAATCAATATGAGTACCCCTTATGCGACTACCCATCTCCAAGAGGCCACCCTGCTCCATAAGACATCCCAGATCCATTAAACAAAAAATTTAAGTTATATTATATATAAAATCAATACACCCTCATCCTCTCACCAATCACACAAATGTTGTGAGGGTGTCAATCCTATAGAAAATGGATCGATTCATATTCATTCCATAAATCAACAGTTCCTCAATTGTAGTGACTGACTACACCCATAGAACCCTAGCTGCAATTATTACTGTCCTCGGCTTTTCTATTCATCCATCAAGGGATATTTGAAAATTGAAAATCTCAACATATGAACCAGATCATCCTCAATAATAATGTACCATTAAAACATCACAAACCCCAAACATGGATCTATGGAAACAACCTGGTGTGCTAGAGATCAAATGGAAAATTATAAGATTTTGGGTGTTAATTGAATTTCCAGTCAAAATGGAATTTCTATGATTAAAACACATAGAATAGATAAATAAAAATACCAAACAGAAATGTGAGGAACCATTATTATGAAATGATCCTTTCATTCTCAATTGGTTATCATAGGGTGATGAAAAAGGAATGAAATAATCTTCAATAAAAATATAATATTTATATTATTTTTTGAAAGATAAAAAAATTCATCCCATCAACTACAAGTTATTGAATAAAATAGTTACTGACTTGAATTTCATTAAAAATTGGATAAAAACATGATAAAATACACAAAACACATCAAAAAATTCTTTGGATCGATCAATTATAAAGAAAGAAAATCCTTATTTCCATCATTGGGGAGATCTTCCAACATCGTAGGTGAAGACGACCCTCATGATATCAATTTGATCCTCTAATCTATTGTCGTCTACTAGTTATATCCTCCAACTTTTCTCATCTAATCCTGATGGTTATCCAACTATCAATAGGTATTTTTAATTTCCATATATATTTATAAATGAAAGTATGTTTAAAAATTTATTTGGACATTTGAATAGACAAATTAATTTATTTATTTAGTTAACATTCCTCAATGGAATGCCAGAGGAATTACCAATGAATATTAAAATTACGTCATGAATGGGGTAATAAATGTGTTTTGGTATTATTATAAGTATAAATAATTTTATATGAGACTCGATTTGGTTGTTATTATTTTATTTTAGAATAACTACACATGTGTAAACTTAATATATTTTATATTTGTATAATATCAGTTCTAGATTCATTGATCCTCATAATCAATAATCATTTCAATTCCTATCTCCAACAATATCCCATTTCAACAATCGAAATTATTATATGTTAGAAAAAAAGTTATTAAACTATCCCATCATTCAATGACTTTAATCAAAAAAATTAAGACTACCCAGAAGGGGATAAGTTTTCTCTCAAAATGATCTTTAACTCTGGTGAGTTCTTTTGAAGGTTCTATTGCATTCAACAAAAAAATATACACTAGGAACATTCCAAAGGAGGGTATTATCTAGTTAAAAGTAAAATATAACTGAGTCCTTGAATCTCCTCAAAATGGAAACTTCACTCAAAATGTCCAGATCATCTGGGTTGACATCGTGCATCATGTCATGAACATGAATGACATGATGTTACTTGTGTATTAATAAAATTACCTAACAAATCTATAGTAATTATTTTTAGTAGTACACCTCCTTGTTAATGTAACATAGTAGATGGAAGTGGTGGGTCTATAGGGCTCGGATTTTATACATGTTTCTAGAACCTAAAGGTTATCCTTATATAGATAATTGCATAGGGTAAAAAATTCATGTACAACAAATATTTAGTCTCATATCCTCAAACATACTCTCCTTAATCATTACAACATGTCAACTTCATGGTATGAAATAGTTGTCAAGGGAATTACATGATGTATGACACCATTAGTAGATATAGTGCACCAAACTCTCTAATAAGCTCCAGACATGGATATCATGGAAGTTGTCCAACTTTTCTAGTCTTCAAATGGTCAAAAAAATGTTTCAAGACCTTTTGCGAATGATGGAATCTAAGATTTTATATATACAATGATAAAAGTCCATTTCAACTTCCAATTAGGGAAAATAACTCTTCACCAATGGATATGTGAGACATTAAGTGTTAAACATAGTAAATAGATACACAATCCATGGTTATAAAAATAATTTTCAACTGATCTTTTTAAATAATCAAATCTCATAGATATATTTATAAGGGAAAGAAACTACCATATTATCCCTTATCATACTCCAACTAGTGTTAACATATATCCCTAAATTTATGATGTACTATCCACCTTCATAAAATCAACATACATAATTTCATTTGTATATCTGGTCATGCATGACCTCACAATAAATATCCCAATGGTGTTCATCCAAAATCACTAAATAATTAAAGGGGAAACAATCATTGACATGAGATACAGTAAACCATCATTATCCTCAAGAGACAACTATAAATTTGTTATCTATTTTGTCTCCACAGTAAACAACAATAGATGAAAACTCCATAGTGATCATATATTACTAGAACCATGCACATGGGTTTCTATAAAGCTATCAAAATACCATCCATTATGTGGACCACTATCAATCCAAATTTTGTAAAGAATATTCTAAAGAAGTGGATCTCTCAAATCCAGAACATATTGTAGGGGATGACTCTATAATAAGGGTTATCTCATAGAATGTTCCCAACCATCCTATAGTTTATCACATACTCCTCCTATGATTTCAAGTGAACATAGATATCCTCAATAGATACAATCATTTATCGATTCTAGAAAGAATAATGATCATATTTATAACTTCCCTAAATCCATTGAGGAGCTCAACGAGAATGAAGGATATCACTATGAACTCAAATCTACCAATGTGGATTTAAAAATTTACATTTTTTAACCTCTACTTGAATATGGAGCTGGTGATAATGGTTCATGGGGTCAAACTCCAATAACCACTTTCCCCTCACCGCTAGGTGAATAATTCTTCAACTCATGGGTCTAGATACTCCTCTTTAATATTCAATGGTGTTAGGTGAATCCAATACACACCCACCCTCAATATATTATCCTCCTCCAAGGAGTACAATGATGGGATGATCAGGTTAACACACTAGGTATAACAATAACTATGAGAGTATAGATCATTCAACTACACCTTCTCCCTTAAATAACTATTGGTTTATACAATATGGTGACATATATATCTCACATAACTCTTTGATATTATATAAAAAAATAAAATTTTTGAGTGAAATATTTTTATGGAACATCCTGTAGTGATGCCTCAACATACACCTCATATCTACCTGGTATAAAATCATATAGTATTAAATATTCCAAGGTTCATAGTATACAATTCATAAGAGATGAATTTATCCACTTTTACATGGGATCATCCTTCACTTCCTAAGATTCAATACCATCCAATAAATAAAACTACATCCCACTAACATGGGTACACAACCACACTCACTGGTAATAGTCATCCACAATTGGAAAATAAGTAAGTAGTCCATACTGATGAAATAATTGTATTTGCTCACTTCCATAATGGAAAGATTATTTGAGAGGATATGTTTCATCTCAATTTAATGTAGAACTATCAACAAAATTTTGTAAGGACTGGTCCATACTATAGGATCCTCTTATAAAAGGGAGAAGCAAAAAATAACCACTTGTATTTCAAGGTCCCTAAAATGGGATATATCCATGAAAAATTGTCATGTAACTCATAAAAGAACATCAAATGATGTATATAAGAATCATGCATTACCTTAATCACACATGGAGAATATGGTTCAAAATCCTCTACTACTAAAAACCATCATTCCCATTTCATTTATATTGAGAACAACCAACGCACCCACCATCACCATAGTACAATAGAACGATCTCGAAGATATACATAGAAGGAACTATTTCACAACATCTCATCACTATCCAATTAATTATTCAATGACTTTCCATCTTGGTTTTAGATTATATCACTTGAACACGTCTCATTGGGGTAATTTTATTCATTACTTACATGTTCAAATTCGCATCATAACATAACAATAAAAGGGGTCTATCAATTAAGAATGCTATCAAATAGAAGTATTTCTACCAAGGAACCATTAGGATGGGTGCTAACATAGAGGAAATTCTCACCATTATCTCAGGAATTTCCTCTACAACTGGAGTAGGTGGTCGAGGACACCACAGTTCCTTAGATATCCCTATCACTATAACTCAAAAATAACTCCCAAACAAGTCGAGTAACCTAATGGTATTGTTCAGAATAACTACTACTCATGATGTAGATTTTTCATCACCACATCCAAATAATTTTCTAGGGCCCAAAAATTACGAAATAGCCACAAAACCTCCACATGAAAATCCTTTACTACATGTGGGTCTGTATTACAGTGTAATCTCATCGGCCTAACGTACGAGAACTAAAACAAATTGAGATTCCTATGCATATAATCACCTTATACAATTAGAGAAATCAATATCCGAGTATGTCATTATTCAACCATAGGATCCATGAAATGAAATAATAACCACTCAATAGGTGGAAGAACTACCATGTTCCCTATAAGAGGAAACAGACCAAAAATGTGTCCCAAATGTTAGTCCTCAGCCCTTATCTTTTCATCACGACAATACTATCTTAGATTCCAAGCCGGCTGTCATCGCAGAGATATATTGAAAATTATCAATAATTTCCATGTTATGTAGTATATATTGGGAGCTAACTCTATAATTACATGGGAAAAAACTCCAATTCTACATGAATCATGTGAGATATTTTTCCTTACAACCAATGTATACATGTACCACGTAAATAAGTAATTTATTATATTCCTATTGAATTTGTACATTGGCCTGTACACCAAAACATGATTCTCTAGTTTTAAATTTTAACTCAAAACACCATAAAAATGATTCCATACCTCTTTGATAAAATAATTTTATCTAGAAATATCTATTATTTGATCCTTGAAGAAGCTCAATATAATACCAATCTACCATGATCTAACCCACTAGGGGCCACCTATATATTGACAAGTCGAGTATGAAACCCCATTTTTACCTCCAATAAACAATGAAATGAAATTTGTAACTCCGTATACCTATCACACAAATGGTAAGACAAAGCCTACGGTGCCTATACATAAGAACACGTGTCTAATAATATAATATTTAATGGAAAAGTAAAACTGATACCATTACATGTATACATTTAAATATAACAAACATAGTATTAAAATAATATTAAGTGAATAATGGGGAAAAATAATAGATCGACATAACATGAAAAAAATGTTCATCCTACATAGAATGAGAGGAAATAAATAAAATAAATTATCGATTAAACCTTAGTATGTCATGGAAAAACTATGCCCTTTCATCTCCTAGTCCTTAAAATTTGACTAATAAAACGGGACGCCAATCATAAAATGAGACATAAAACAATAACATGTCTTTATACTCATAGTACACAATCGATATCTATGTATTTTCTTCTCCAAAATTCAAACCTAGGATTCTACATCAGAGGACATAGTAACAATCACCCAGTAGAAATGACTCTATGAGTATGATAACACTAATGTTGTATATCAATGATTTCATGGTCATCATGTATTGACACGAATAAGAATATTCTTATAGTAAAATTTATCGATATATATATATATGTTGATCACACCCTGGTCTATGGGTAATACTTATAACCCAATCACGGTTAACCTGCTTTGTGTGGGATCAAAATCCATATTAAGTTCGTCATGACGGTTCTGAGAACCCCACATAGGATTTAAAATGATAGTGGATCCCACCCCGAGCCTCATAGTGGGATTCCAAAAAGTATATATAAGACTAATCCCCTATAGGGGATCAGAATCATATGCTCTGTACATATTGTTGTATGGTACCCTCATAGAGAAAGATCTAGGGAATGCACCCTAAAGAAACTGGAAAAACACTTCTAAAAGAATTATCCTTATTGTTTCACTCGTCGTGAAAACTATGATTCCAAAAAAAATCAACATCATGTTCAATATACAAAAAATATCTATATATACTACTCATGCGCCTTAATCTATGTCTACTGAAAGCCTAACTAGTGTATTGTGATTGTCATCGGTCTATGAATCATAAAAAAATTGAAAATATTTATCACTCCAAACATCCCCAACTGGATAAAAATATCACACCATTCCAATCATAATAGAGGAGAATATATGATATTCTGTTTAATTTCAAAAAATTGGAACCCAATGAATGAAATAATTTTATCACATCCCACACAAAAATCGCTTCATGGGATCGAGCCCTGAGTATGTATTAAGTACCCTGTTTTCACAATTAAGTTATTATCTCAATGTCAAGGTCATTTTGTCTCAAATATTTATTGAATTCAACAAAATATAAAGTAGATTCATTAGAAACAGGATTACATTTCGAATAATGAAAATAATAATTTAAATGATGATTCATATAAAACTTTTCTCAAGTAAATGTGGTTTATACATAACCTCCCGGTGCATTTATAGATGAGCCAATTAGAATCCACTGAATATCTCATCAATAAAATGATTATTTAAATTATATATATATTTATATATATATGAAATGGTTATACCCATCACACGGCTACCCAGCTCCATGTAGCTACACATCTCCATTATAAAAAATAATTTAAATAAATAAAATTAAAATGTTAATAAACCCCGATCATGTCTCCAAAATGAATAGGGTTGTTGTAGATTCATGTTATAGGTGTTTGGGCCAATACCTTTGCATCCCAAAGTCCACTAGAACCTTCACTATCATAGTTGACTACTCTAGTGCAACACTATTTTCAATGATGATTGGTCATTCATGGTCCACTCATTCATCAAGAACTAATACATAAAAACATAAATATCTGTATAGAAAACAAATCATACTCAATCATTGTGCACTATGACTGCATCACTGGTCATGAACCTAGATCTATAGATAATATATGTTACACTAAGGACAAAATATACAACATTTTGTTTCTATGTTTTCACTGAACCTTTGGTCAATAAATAATGCTGAAGATAAAAAAATGTAGAATAGAAAGAGAAAATAACAAAAAAAGTGAGAAATGGACCTAAACATATAATCATGTTGTAATTGATTCATTTTCATAGAAATGGCAAAAAATATGGAAATAAATTATAATTTCAAATAGAAAATTTATATTATTTGTTGGAAGATAAGAAAATTCTCATAATCAAACATCAATCTGCAAATAATTTTTTTTCTTATTTTTTTCACATCCTTCAAGGTATAAATGGGATAAAATATAAAAAATATCCTCCTACATTAGATGGATAAATTATTGATGATGAATAATTTTATGTTTCCATAATTGTGGAGATCCTAAATCTTTTTGGGTATAACAGATCATCATGATTTCAACTTGATACTTTCGTATGTTTTCATTTTTCCAATAATCCCCCCAATGATTCCTCACTCACCCTCTATGACATTTATATTACCCTAGGGATTTGGAATAATAAGATATTTATAGTAGATATGATTTTTTTGATCTAATTAACAAATTAAATGAATATATTAATTTACTTAATTATATAACCTCCCACGATAGCACCCAAGATGACCACATGACACACATAAAAACTATGTCATTCATAGGGTAAAACCTACATTATATATGCAAATTGGCATCATTTATTCATTTTTGAGAATCTATATTGGAGTAATTTAAAAATTTCACAAAAATTATTGACAAATGATATTAATATATTTAAAAAATTTATAATATAAATATCAAACTAGTTGTTCCAAAAATTCTCACACCAACTTTACTCAATGATCTAAATGAAATATAGAAATATTGAAAACATTTACATGATAAAATTGATTCATTAAATTGATATAAGATCTATATTTTGGTAATATTACCCCAAATAGTTTTATCATTCTATATAGTGATACAATAATGAAATGAAGGAATATTATTGAAGAGATTACTGATGGAAATAAAATGTAATAAAAAAAAACTGAGTTTAATGTTGTATGGAAAATATAACTAAAATATGAGGATATAAGTTGGATGACTACTAAATGGAGGGGACGTTTGTGTGTTTTTTATAGGAGAAAGAAAATATTAGGTTCAATTGATGTATGTGGGAAATATAACTTCACACATTCTTAAGGGGTACATTTTTCTGACACAGATGTTGTAAAAATAATGGTCCACCACTATTCATAATGAACACCCATTGAACAGTTTGTGTATGGTTTAGAAACCCATATACAAAAAGTTTGAATCACCTATGATTAATCTATAAACCATTTTTAATGGTTGACCAACCACACAAACATGAATTTTCAGACATTTATTCTTGTCTTTCAGACCACAATGTTGATCCAAATGGTGAGGACCATTCAGGTTCCTTATGCAATTTTTCCAAAAACTATTTATTTGTGCTCTAAACAACCCTTGAACAGTCCTTGAACCTTCCATAATCCCCTAAAGAACATTTATTAGAGTAATAAAAATGTTTTAAAAAGTAATTTAATTAAATGATACCTCTATGATAAATAGGGATCTTATAACGTCTCCTTTACAAAACAACTCAACCATGAGTTTCCATCCAAATGGTGGCTATGTATGAATTGAGAATAATTATACCAATTGATAATGTAAACTAGGTTATCACACTTAATACTTTTCTTATGAACAAGCATGTTTCATATGCACTCATACTTGGTTAACAGATTTTCTGTGGAGATCCTTCTTGAATCGATGAATTATGTGAATATAATTTTCTTAAAATAAAGGAGACACATCCAAATAAACCATATCAAGATGAAGGACATAAGACATGTTTTAATGGGAATGATGTAAATAATAAATTGGAAATACATCATTCTTAACCCTATATATGTTAGGGTTTTCTCTCTAATAATAATAATAATCAAATCCTACCCTACCCAAAATCTCACATCCCATGATGAATCATGGGTCCATATTTTCATATACCCTAAACCATCAATGACCCAGTCCTGTCGAAACACATATAGACTCAAACCCCAACCTCAAACTATAGAGCATGTAAAAAATATATTCATAAGATTTATACCCAGACTGATCTATTTACATATTCTTCCTGGCTCGTTATACATACTTCTTGTTCTCAAAAATGAGACTGGGTCCCCATAGCACTACATATACATCCACTATCAAACACATGTGTGATTGAAATGACTTACCATATAGGGACACATAAGGAGCCACATGTATATAATAATATTGGTTGTTATTATAATAAAATGTATGAAGAGAAATGTATCACTCCCAATAACCTCCAAATTTAAGGACACATTATGAAAACTTTTCTTGTAACACTCTTATCGTATACTTAGACATACTATAAATTAGTGGGTGATATGATGTACATAACGGTATCTCTAAAAATAGTTACTTCAAGACACCAACAAGAACCATGATGTGAATCATGAATCCCAATATTATGTGATATTAATATTTTCTACAAAAAGAAGTTCATTCTTCTTGATATATAGAAATCAAAGATCACCCCTTGAGAAGGTCTCCCGAATAATAAATAAGTTAGTGTGCTTCTTTATATTATAAATGATCTCCCACACTACATCTTATTGTTGAGGTATCCTTAGTAAAGAAATCAAAACATAAATCATAATTACTTCCTAGTTACACACAATAATGGGTAATGGATGAAAAATCCATTGTAGTCACTAGTGATCTTCCTTCGCCTACTAACAAGTGGAACACTGAGAAAACAAGCCAGCTATCTCCCTTTTAATTCCAAATAATAAATATTGGAGACAAATTTCATGATACATATTGGGGAGACTATGATGTAGTACCAAAATATATGCATGATAATTTCACGTCTACTACAATAAATTTTTTCCAAGAACCCATACATTACCATGAATGGAAAAGATCTCATAAACATCACTTTCCAAAAAAAATAAGTGTGTCTTAACATGAAAGACCCTCTAATGGGAAAAGTCATTTGGGATATGAAATATCTCTCAAAATCACTATATCCTAATGGAATTGCGAATAAGGGGGTTAATCGAGATATTACCTAGCTTGATGATCACCCCGTTGATCTAATACCCTTTTGTTACAAATATTGTAATATGTTTCCATATTTTAGACTCATGTAGAATTTTTTATATAATAATTAAGCCTTGGTCTTCTGGTAAAAAACAACCTTCTTTAAAAAACAATTACTACTAGCCTCCTAAAATTACTTCATCTCTGTTATCGTACTCACAATATTAGCAACTTTATTGCCTTTCCTAGGATTCTAGGAGATCAAAAAATAAAAATACCAATGTTATCCAGCGAATCATCACTTATATATATTTGAATCATGACGACTATATTTGTATTATAGGCTTCTTTGGAATTTTTATATAATAAATTTTTTTCTGAATTGGTAATTCATCTAACAATGTAAAGTATGAACAAATGTAGATAGATTAATGTAATGTTTACTGTAATTACACTCATATGGTTTCAATTGATGAGGCATGCATGCCACAAATCACTCATCATGAATAAAAACCACTCATATCCAAATGCTGTATAAGTCAAAATATACTATATAAATTTCTCTTGGGTCTAAAATAATCAATATCGATTGTTAAATAAACATTACTTTCAACTCGAGAAAGGATTTTACACATGTATAAAACTACAAAAAATTGATATAATTCATTGTAATTCAAATAAGAGTTTCCTAAAATCATGTTTAATCGTGAATAAGGAGCATATTGTACCCCTCTCTCCATAAAAAACTCTATATGTCAAAGAAGATATGGGGATACTCCAATGAATCCAAATCTCTCATTAGAAGTGGGTCCACATATAATCCTTAATCATTGATAATATGACCTAGGAATTAATAGTTATCAGTACATAAGTTTAATCTTCTCAGATTTATATATTACCTATGCTCTCTCAGTGTACTCAACATGATTACATTTTTTGGGTATTATTTCATCAAGTATGATAATGCACCATGATATCACCCACAAAACCCACAATGAACGAATCTAGGTATGGGTAGAAACCCTGATTCATCATGTAATTGAAAACTTCTAGTATGTTCTTTAGACCAAATGAAATTTCCAAACACTCATAATGTCTATATATAGTTATGAAATAATTAAGAGATATATCTAATGGAATAAATAATAAATGATGGTAGCATGAACTCAAATAATATTTTAATATGATCTGATCTCCTCAACTATATTCACTGATTTCATCATTATTATTAATGGATATCAGTTCATAACCATAATATGATTAAATTTTCCATAACCCTTAAAATTAATGGGGATCTCATCTGACTTCATTGTGGAGAATACGGGTAAACACCAAGGTGATGTACATGGTTGTGGAACCCCCTAACATTAGAGTCCCTCTAACTTTCTCCTGAGTACCTAAAGCTCATTTGGATAAATCCTTTAAGGATGGGTATATTTTATTCATTCTCCTAGGAAAATATATAGAGTGATGTATAACTCTATTCTAGGAGGTAGTTTGCAAAAAAAATTATTAAATAAAACCTTCTTAAAATATTAACAATATGTGGAGAATTAGCCCAACATCTTCCCGTATTATCTAATGCTACTGAAAATATGTATTATCACTCCACCCTACCCATGATGAAAAGGATATTTTCAAAAAACAAGGGCATGAAATTCATACTTAGGAGTATAATTACCACCCTCATGTGAGGCAGAAGACAACATAGGATGATATCAATCAACATGACTGGGAATGTAACTAACAAATCCATTCCAGAATGATTTTAAAATCTATCTTTCTAAGGATGAATAGGTTTCATGTGAAACAAAAGCTTCCTATCTCAAGGGGTTACTCCTTAAATTGATATACACTCTCTAAATGAATCACCAAAGGAGTACATGGAGTATTTACTCAACATAAATTTATGATATCATGGCCAATACATTCTATAATAAGCACATATATGCAGAAATATGATGACATTATGTCCAATATGGGAGATAAATGAGAAATGGCTTCTAAAATGTAACATTGAACTATAGATGGACCAAAAATAATCTCCTTGGGAGTCATCATTACTAGATATATCGATCTTGAATTTCTTCCATAATATTAAATCTAACTCACTGGAGTTGTTCCACATTACTAGTGCTGTAACACTTATGTATAGCTCCCTTGGTCATGATCACCTCCACATCCTGAATAACCAGTAGTACCCCAACTACACACAAGGAAAGTAGCTATCGATCACACTATTAAAGGTAGATCTAGTGTATATATAGTTCAATTAGGATCTTATTTGATGGTCCTGAAAAACTAATGAATATTAACTATCCACGCAAAGGATCAACACTCAATGGGTTCTCATTCACACTAATGCTTTTTGTAACCTATATTCCCACCCTGATGACAGAAATCATGGTTACCTATTAAGATTCTATTACTGCACCTCTAAAAATATAACCCTCTAGGAAAAACTTCTGACAATTGGTAAATGTATTATTCACTCTACTTGATAAACCTCATAAGACAACACAATCATCCTCTCTCAGGTTATGCTCAATGATGAGAGACTGATCCACTATCCTTGATATGGTTTTCAATTAGAATGCATTCACCTATAATCGAATGTCGTACCTATGTCAATTATCTAATCATATAGCTATGTATTACTTTTCACATAGAAGGATTTGTTTGATGTGTATAAGAATATTAAATCAATCAAAATATCCTATAAGATACATAGATCTCTGCTACAAAAGCATAAACTATCTGGCTCGATTAGCTCTCAATGTCTAAATATAGAAGTAATTATAGGGGGTAGTATGAAAATCCATCCAGAGAATAGGTCAGCATATATCTTCTTGCTTGATAATATCCCACCCCCTCATAGAAGATAACTAAAGCATGTATATACCGAACATCACTCTTACTTCAAGAGGTCCCATAAGGTTCATTAGGATAGATACAAGGGCCTCTAACCATGATCAACATACAAGGAACTACATTCTCCCAAAAAAGTTTTATGATGCTACTACTGAAACATTCTTTTCAACTCCTCCAGGGATATGGACGGTCATAGAGATCCTTATAAGATATATCATACCGTTATAATCATTCTCAAAACTGAACATTGATATCAAGATATGGAATAACGAAATTTCACTCAAGTGGAACTATATGAGTTAATATTGGTGGCTCGAGGCCCACCACTACCACAACATGATCAATCCCATATTCTAGGAATTTATCCAGGGACCTTCATAGAGAAATGCTTCTAAAATACCATAATAATACCTCCAAATTAAATTTGATTACATAATATATCATATATTAGAGGATTATAATAGGTAAAATTCCTTCCACCCAAAGATTCAGGCACAATATACCTATAGTAATGTTAGTTTTGGGTCGATGTTCTATATCCTATAATAAGGGTCCTAATATATAGAGTATCAATTATAATTTTTATAAGAAAACACCCTTTATATTGAGATTGGAATCCCAATTTAGTAGAAACCATTTTATCTATATGTTTCAGTTCAATCATTTTATAAAAATGTGTCTTGGCACAATTATACTTGTATACCACTCCCATGTTATAAATTCCTATAATATTAAAGTTCTAATTGGAACTTCATGTAATAAATCCCAATATGTAATGATCGTTAAATTATATTTATCATCGTCACCAATTTATAGAGGCATATAAACATTGTAAATTATTTATGGAATTAATTAAATTTCATCCACTAACAATTCATCCCACACAACTAATGTTCCATATATCATACATTTTATAATTGGCTAGTTATGGTCCCACCATCCAAACATTCAGGGATGTAACATCCCGATATTTTATGAAAAATATTATTTTTAATTTCATTAATGTCTTGTGTTGTATGCTACACCAAAAGGAGATTTCACAACTCTCATCCTTGACTTTCCTTTCATTACACGCAATCACGACCTTCCTCGATAGCGTGTGTAGTACGCAATACCGAGTTTCACTAAACAACGATATATTATTAAAATATTATTAAAACTAGCCGTTATGAATAGTAATAACAACATTTTGAAAAATTTTATGTTTTATTTTTCAAAATGGACTTCATTTTTGGATTCATAATATCGAAATTAGCTTAGGGTGAAATTTTGGTACTTTTCGGATAACATTCATTTTCTGATGAATAGTGAAAATTACTAAATTTTAAATAAAAACAACCTTTTAAATCGAAATAATTAATAGTGATAAATTATTAATTTCATTGGTTTTAAAGTATATTTAGAATATATTTTTACAATTTAATACAATGTTGGTCATTGGATGTAATTTCACATTTAAACCAGACATAAACAAGTGTCAATCTTTAGATAGTTATTATTTCTTAAGAACACGATATTTGTTTTGAAGATGGGAATTTTTTTTTAAATTAATTAATGCAACTGATATGTTTTGAATTTGGTAAAATAGACATAATTTTTGAGTTCATAATATCAAATATAGCTTAGGCCTAATTTTTGGTAGTTTTCTGAAAACATTCATTTTTTGATGAATAGTTAAACCACTAAGTGGTAGTTAAAAAAATGAATTTTTCATAAAACATAATTGTACCGCTTCTGTGATTGAAATTTCTAAAATCCGAGAGACACGGTTTATGTTAGTAAGTAAAATGTGGTTCAATGAGATGAAAATAATTTTTGTTGAATAGTAACTTTTTACTTTTTTTACCATGGTTAAAAGTAAATAGGGTAATTAAGGGTAAAAATGATATTATTATTACCCTAAAACATGTCCTAATTCTATTGGATAAGTTTAATTCGACCAAAAATCACCTTATGAATAAAATATGACCATTAAGGCCCACTTGGATTAGATTCGGATATTTATTATTAATTTATTTAAAGAAGGGATAAAATAGTTAAAATCAAAGTTTAATAAGTAGATAATTTTTAATATATGGTTATACATAAGATAAATTAGACTATAAATATTCATTAGAAAGATAACAATATTTCCTACATAATGGTATTTTATTTGTAATTTTTAGGGATTAAACAATTTAATTTATTTATGACACAACGATGATGCAGTAATTATCTTATTAATGAAATATTGACATAATTGATGTTATAAATACCAAAATAAATGTAATTTGAGACTTTTCATGGATTCCAATAATTTTAAAGGTTAATATGACATGTTATTATTAATTTAATTAACTTGGTTAGAACTAATCATTCTATTATGATTTTCACAAAAATCAATTACCAAATAGTCTAAAAATTGACATAAAATAGTTTCTAAAAGGAATATTATATTATTAATTGATATTTTATTACTAAAAATCTAAGGTTCGTCCAAATGTCTTAGATAAGGTTATATATATTAATAATAAACAACTTGGTGTTCGTTTGTCTTGTTATAGTAATTTTATTAACCTTATAGTGTAAGAACATAAAAAGGCACGGTAAAAGTAAAATTATCTAACTTAATGTTAAATATAAATGATAAGGTTAAAATAGGAACCTAAACATGTCTAAATTCTATTGGATGAGAGGGTGTCGACCCATCCCCACCTTAGCTTCGAAATAAATCCATTTGGAGCTATTTAAAACCGAATTTGGCTTTATAATAAAATAATATTTTTAGTTTTTCCAAAGGAGCCCCTCTCCTCCCTTATAAAAGGGAACCTCCTCCCTCTCTTCCTCACACCACATTGAGCCTTCAAGCACGGCCAAACCCTGACACTTTCTCCTCTCCACTTCCATATAGACATTCTAGAGGTCCTGGTATTCTTCAAAGCCCAATTTTAGTGCCCTAAAAGGAGGTCTCAAAGAGGGGCTTCAAAGAAGAGGTAATGCCTGTTACCGATTCTTTCAACTTTATTTATTTTTCCACTTCTTCTTCTTAATATTTTTCATTATGAAGTAATAACATAAATATCACTCATATAATTATATTTTATTATAATTATGAAACAACCCTCTTTCACCATCTATACATCCTATAGAAAACAAAATCACTGTGCGTGCGTACGTACGGAATACCGTCTCTACGCCTTGGTGTAATCTATTTTCCACCACCAACTTACTTGGATGGGTATAAATGTGTAAATAATGACTATATATGATTATTGTAAATTGATATTAATTCTGATATATAATACATACACTCCAATACAATTTCACGATCACGATAATGATATCATCGCTCGTGCATACATACGGACTATCGTCTCCACGAATGCGATGAGATTCATTTACCATGATTAACCATTCAAGAATGATTATAAATTATATATGATGAATAATAATAAAATATATGGAAGAATAATTTTACTTTATTTATGTATATATATATATGTATGTCATCTATTTAATTTCATTCAACTCAATAAGGAAACGAAAACAGCGTTCATGCGTACGTACGGCCTACCGGCTCCATGAACGGTGTATTTCATTCCATTTATAGATCTATTATATATATGTATATTCTGAATATATATTATATATAAATCATGTTTTATATTCTGGAATTTTGTAATCATGATCTACGTAATCATATGAATAATTACAAGTCAAAACATGGACGACAAATGAAACGATTTTAACCAAAACGCTCTTTAACATGGAATTTACAAAAGAATGGGTAATATAAAATCATAAGTGAACCATATATGATATCATAACAATGAATATGATTATGTAATAAGTCAATAACATTATTTAAATCGTTATACAGGAGGTTCGGACACTTACGTAGCAAATCGGACCTAAGGTGAGGGATAATTTTGCAATCTCATTTTTATCCGAGATTTCTTATCGTAAGTATTTACTGGGGTTATTGTTATCATCCATGTCCATGTTTTATAATATTTTTTTCATGTATGTTTAAATTCCTTTTTTACCCATTATTACTTTTACCCCATGGTATGGAAGGAATCTTTCTTTTGTTCACCCTAGGATGTACTTTTTGACTTTTTCGACAAAAGTACGAGAAGAATGTTTTTTTAACTTATAAGGCACAAACAGATTTTTATGGTTTTATAAAGCCTTATTTTCATGAAACTTCCTCCAAAATATTTCAGGACTATTTTCAAGAAAATCATTTTCTTTTAAAATTTCATGACATTTTGTGAAAAGAAAATGATTTTGAAGAAGATAGGATATTTTCCTCAAGAATTCATTTCAAGTGTTTTACCAAAACCATTTTTTATCTAAGATGACATTATTTTATATTTATATGTTTCAAGTATAATGTCTATATGATTTACATGGTTTCATTCTTCTTATTAAGAAATTATATCCATTTATGTTATATGGATTATGTGATGATGGTATGATGTTTATGAAACCCATTTTATTTGTTGGGTTATTATGAATGATGTATGATTATTTTGTGGCACAAGTAAGAATGATTTCATTATGAAATGGGTGGGACCTATATCTCCTTCCAATGCATTGGGTAAAGATTTATATCTCATTAGATAGACATGGCTGGAATGGTAAGTTAATCTGGTTCATTGTTACATGACTGAAACGAGGAGTGAACTCGATTCAGAAAGGGACTTTGTCCACTAAGATGGTCTTGGCAGCAATGCCTTGGATACTATGGAAATATTAACATGTGCTGAATGGTTTCCACAATAACATGTTTTACTCCCATGCTATTTTATCATGATTAATGTTTCTTGATGATCTATGCCTTTCATACTTCCATGTTTTATGTCATTTCTCAAGCTTTTGATGTTTAAACTTTATGTTCATGTTTTTATGTTCAAATGTATATGGTTTGTTTTATTTTATCCATGCTTACCCTTACTGAGAATTTGAGCTCACACTTTATATGTTTTATTTTCCCCAGGATATGGAGAATGGTTTTAGTTAAGAAAACGAAAGAGGAAGATCTTATGGGAGATGTTGAAGATATTTCACCACGATTAGAAGATTACGTTTCGAGATTCCAAAGACAATAAACTATTACGGTCCATTGGTGTCTGTTTTTTTATGTATTACATATTCCACAAAAGTAATGTAATATATATGTACGTCATGCTTCAGGTCTCTACAGTTGGTATCAGAGGAAAGGTTTAGTGAACCTTTGGAAACTAGGATGTGAAAACCTTAGTGATATCCCTAGAGATATTTCTAAGGTATGTCCCTAAGGTTAAGTATAAGTATAGGTTATAGTCCTAGAATTATGGTAAAGATTTTAGATTAAACCTAAGATGTTAGATATTGAATTTAATCCCCCTTTATTATGATTTTTTCCTCTCACACTATTCTTTTTGGGTTTTAGAATATGGCTGGAAACAAGATGAATCATGAGAATAGAGGATATGATGGACAATGGAATGATATTCTTCATGAGCAACCAAATCAAATGGGATTTGAAAGTCTAAAAATCATTATTATGCTGAATCAGCAATCTCATAATATGATCAATAAACTAAAATTTGGTAAGTTTCCTGACTCGGCTAGTAAGAGAAAGATGGAGTTTCATGATGATCACAGAGGAAAGAAAGTTCAATTTCCCCTATGTAAATCATGTGGGAGGAGGCATCAAGGATAATGTTTCAAAGGAACTGGAAGATGCTTTGGGTGTGGAAAAGAAGGACACAAAGCCAATAAGTGCAAAGGAAAAGGTTCAGTTAACACCAGGGATGAGGATAATGGTATTGCTACAACATAAAAAATGGTTAAATGTTTTAAATATGGAATGTATGGGCATTATGAGAACCAATTCCCTAAGGGAAAGTCTCATGAAGAGAATCAGTATGGTCGTATTGGTAGTATTTATGTTGATGATGATGAAGAGGCTACAAATGATATTTAAGTTGAAATAATTGTTGAAGCTCGATCAATGGTTTATGAAGGTAGTGGAATGATTACATCTTTATCAAGTGTAATGTTGTATAAGTAATCTCATGGTACTATGGAATAAAGAGACATCTAAGGATTCTTGCACTATTGTCTTTCCTTGAGTTTTGAAAGTGTATGATTAATGGTACCTGTATCCATGGAAGGTTATTCATATATTTTTGGAATGTAGTTGATATGCACATAATTAAGGGATAAGGAGAAAATTTAATGTTAGATAGTATTCATGACCTCATGACTGATATAAGGAGAAGGTTTTATCATGGTTTGAGTATATTGATTTTTTGGATTTTGGTATGTGGAAAGAGTAAACTTTTGACAGCATTCATGTTTTCACTGAGATTCAATGGGTATTCATTCATCAAGAGAATAGATGATTATGGTATTCACATGTTTGTAATTTGACCAACAAGATATATCTTATGATATATGGGGGATAAATGATGGCATTCATGTGATTGTTATGTGAAATTTCAAGTAATAATTTTCTTTATACTATGATCTTGGACAGAGGTATTTTAGATAAGCCAAAAGATTGGAATGGATTATGTTGGACATAAGTTACTATTGTTTAAGGATTGAAATTTTTTCGATATTATTGATGGGATGTTAGTGTAATGTAGTTTTAGAAAAAGGACAACCTACAGGATGGGCGATAACCCATCGCGTCGGACAAGGCTGTGGGAATTGAACCCACAACCGAAGTGCGACTAGCCTTTATCGCCTACCACTGGCCTACAAGAAGTCCCTGTTTAGTAGAAACTAGTTTTATTATATTAAGCAGTATGATATATGAAGTATAAGTCCATTTTAGGAACCATATATGATTAATCACACTATAGGTGGACTTATGTATTTTTGATAAATTTTATAACCTTTTGTTTGAGACAGATGGTATGACCTGTCATTCTATCATATGATCTACTAACACATCATGAATAAAAAATTCAACTTCATTTCATTAAGGTATGAAGTGGAAATTTTTAAATTAACGAACACTAGTGATATTGTACCAAAATCATGTAAGTATTTCTTTTAATTAATCAACTTTAGGGAAATGATCTTGAAAACCAAAAATGTTGTCATGGTGCCCTTATATCTGATGAATAAAATGGTACCATAGATCATCAAAAATCTATGGATTTGTGATTGATGGATTTTCCATAGCCATGTTCTCTACCACTCTCCATCAGAACATGATGGTTAGATTTCTCTTCCATATCCATATTTTGATCTATGTGGTAACCCAGTGATTAGTTTATTTGGGTAACCGTTACGTTTCATACTTTTGTTTTTAAAGATTGGTTTTGGTATTCCTTTTTACAATATGAGTTCCTATTAAAGAAACTTTCGAGGAGTAATCCATTTATAACCCTGACGAATTTCGAGGGCGAAATTCATTTTATGGGAGGTAGAATGTAACACCCCGATATTTTATGAAAAATATTCTTTTTATTATCATTAATTTCTTTTGTTGTACGCTACACCAAAAAGATCTTTCACAACTCTCATCCTTGACTTTCCTTGAATTACACGCAATCACGACCTTCCTCGATAGCGTGTGTAGTACGCAATACCGAGTTTCACTAAACAACGATATGATATTAAAATATTAATAAAACTAGCCGTTATGAATAGTAATAACCACTTTTTGAAATTTTTTAATTTTTATTTCTCAAAATGGACTTCATTTTTGGATTCGGAATATCGAAATTACCTTACGGTGAAATTTTGGTACTTTTCGGATAACATTCATTTTCTGATGAATAGTGAAAATTACTAAATTTTAATTAATAACAAACTTTTTAATAGAAATAATTAATAGTGATAAATTATTAATTTTAGTGGTTTTAAAGTATATTTAGAATATATTTGTACAATTTAATACAATATTGGTCATTGGATGTAATTTCACATTCAAACCAGACATAAAAAAGTGTCAATCTTTTTATAGTTATTATCTCTTAAGAACACGCTATTTGTTTTGACGACGTGAATTAATTTTTAAATTAATTAATGAAACTGATATGTTTTGAATTTGATAAAATAGAAATCATTTTTGAGTTCATGATATCAAATATAGCTTAGTCCTAATTTTTTGAATTTTTATGGAAACTTTCATTTTTTGATGAATATTGAAACAACTAAGTGGTAGTTAAAAAAAATAATTTTTTCATAAAACATAATTTTACCGCTTCTGTGAGTGGAATTTAAAAAATCCTAGAGACACAGTTGATTTCAGTAAATAAAATGTGGTTCAATGAGATGAAAAAAATTTGGGTGAATAGTAACTTTTTACTTTTTTTCCACGGTTAAAAGTAAATAGTGTAATTAAGGGTAAAAATGATATTATTATTACCCTAAAACATGTCCTAATTCTATTTGATAAGTGTAATTCGACCAAAAGCAACATTAGAAATAAAATATTACCATTTAGGCCCACATGGATTTGATTAGGACATTTATTATTAATTTATTTAAAGAAGGGATAAAATAGTTAAAATCAATGTTTAATAAGTAGATTATTTTTAATATAGGGTTATACATAAGATAAATTCTACTATAAATATTAATTATAAAGAAAAAACTATTTCTTAAACAATGGTATTTTATTTGTAATTTTTAGACATTATATAATTTAATTTATTTATGACACAACGATGATGTAGTAATTATCTTATTAATGAAATATTGACATAATTGATGTTATAAATACCCAAATAAATGTAATTTGATATTTTTCATGAATTCCACTAATATTATAGGTTAATATGACATGTTATTATTCATTTAATTAACTTTTTTTGAACTAATAATTCAGTTATGATTTTCATAAAAATCAATTACCAAATAGTGTCAAAATTGACATAAAATAGTTTTTAAAAAAATATTATATTATTAATTGAAATTTATTCCTAAAAATCTAAGGATTAGACAAATGACTTATATAAGGTTATATATATTAATAATAAACAACTTGTGATTCGTTTGGCTTGTTATAGTAAGTTTATTAACCTTATATTTTAAGAACACAAAAAGACACGGTAAAAGTAAAATTATCGAACTTAAAGTTAAATATAAATTATAAGGTTAAAATAGGAACCTAAACATGTCTAAATTATAATGGATGATAGGATTGCGACCCATCCCCACCTTATCTTCAAAATAAATCAATTTGGAGCTATTTATAACCGAATTTGGCTTTATAATAAAATAATATTTTTACTTTTTCCAAAGGAGTCCCTCTCCTCCCTTATAAAAGGGCACCTCCTCCCCCTCTTCCTCACAGCACCTAGAGCCTTCAAGATCGGCCAAACCCTGCCAATTTCTCCTCTCCACTTCCCTAGAGACATCATATAGGTCCATGTATTCTTCAAAGACCAAATATAGTTCCCTAAAAGGAGTTCTCAAGAGGCGTTTCCAAGAAGAGGTAATGTCAGTTACCGATTATTTGAACTTTATTTCTTCTTCCACTTCATCTTATTAGGTTGTTTCATTATGAAGTAATAACATCAGTATCACTAATATACTTATATGTTATTATAAGTATGAAACAACCCTATTTCACCATCTATCCATCCTACAGAAAACGAAATCACCACGTGTGCGTACGTACGGAATACCGTCTCCACACCGTGGTGTAATCTATTTTCCACCACCACCTTTCTTGGATGGTTATAATGGTGTAAATAATGACTGTATATGATTATTGTAAAGTGATATTTATTCTGAAATAGTATACATACACTCCAATACAATTTCACGATCACGGGAATGATATCATCGCTCGTGCGTACGTACGGACTACCATCTCCACGAACGTGATGAGATTCATATTCCATGATTAACCATTCAAGAATGATTATAAAGTATATATAATGAATAATAATGATATATATGAAATAATAATGTTACTGGATTTATTTTTATATATGTGTATGTCATCTATTTAATTTCATTCAACTCAATAAGGAAACGAAAATAGCATTCATGTGTACGTACGACTTACTGTCTCCATGAACGGTGAATTTCATTCCATTTATCGAAATATTATATATATGTATATTCTGAATATATATTATATATAAATCATGTTTTATATTATGGAATTAAGTAATCCTGATCTATGTAATCATATGAATAATTACAAGTCTAAACTTGGACGACAAATGAAAAGCTTTTAACCAAAACGCTCTTTAACATGGAATTTACAAAAGAACGGGTAATATAAAGTCATAAGTGAACCATATATGATATCATAACAATGAATATGATTATTTAATAAGTCAATTATATTATTTAAATCATTATACTAGAGGTTCGGACACTTACGAAGCAAATCGGACCTAAGGTAAGGGATAATTTTGCAATCTCATTTTATTCGTAGATTGCTTATTCGTAAGTATTTACTGGGGTTATTGTTATCATCCATGTCCATGTTTTATGAAAGTTTTTTCATGTATGTTTAAATTACTTTTTTACCCATTTTTACTTTTACCCCATGGTATGGAAGGAATCTTTCTTTTATTTTCCCTACGAGGTACTTTTTGACTTTTTCGACAAAAGTACGAGAAGAATGTTTTTTTAACTTATACAGAACGAATGCATTTTTATGGTTTTATAAAGCCTTATTTTCATGATTATTCCTCCAAAATATTTCCTGACTATTTTCAATAAAATCCTTTTCTTTTAAAATTTCATGACATTTTGTGAAAAGAAAATTATTTTTAAGAAGAAAGGATATTTTCCTCAAAAATTCATTTCAAGTGTTTTACCAAAAACATTTTTCATCTAAGATGACATTATTTCATATGTGTATATGTCAAGTACAATGTAACTATTATTTACATGGTTTCATTATTCTTATTAAGAAATTATATCCATTTATGTTATATGGATTATGTGATGATGGTACGATGTTTATGAAACCAATTTTATTCGTTGGGTTATTAGGAATGAGGTATGTTTATTTTGTGTCACAAGTAATAATGATTTCATTATGAGATGGGTGGGACCTATATCTCTCTCCTATGCATTGGGTAAAGATTTATATCTCATGAGATAGACATGGCCTGAACGGTAAGTTAATCTGGTTCAGTGTTACATGACTGAAACGAGGAGTGAACTTGATTCAGAAAGAGACTTTGTCCACTAAGATGGTCTTGGAAGCAATGCCTTGGATACTATAGAAATATTAACATGCTCTGAATGGTTTCCACAATTACATGTTTTACTCCCATGTTATTTTATCATGCTTAATGTTTCTTTATGATCTATGCCTTTCGTACTTCCATGTTTTATGTCATTGCTCAAGATTTTGATGTTTAAACATTATGTTAATGTTTTTATGTTCAAGTGTATATAGTTTGTTTTATTTTATCCATGCTTACCCTTACTGAGCATTTGAGCTCACCCTTTATATGTTTTATTTTCCCCAGGATATAGAGAATGTTTTTAGGTAAGAAAATTAAAGGGGAAGATCTTATGGGAGATGTTGAAGATATGTCACCACGATTTAAGGATTATGTTCTGAGTTTCAAAAGACACTAAACTATTACGGTCCATTGGTGTATGTTTTTGTTATGTATTACATATTCTGAAAAAGTAATATAATTTATATGAACGTCAAGCTTTGGGTCTCTACAAGGGAAAAACCATTTAGGATGATTGAAATAAATTAATTAAATAATTTTTATCTCATTCATCCAGTAGAAATGTTAGTAAAATTAAAATTTATTAATCAAGGAACTACAACATGATCGAGGTAATGTTTGTGTTCTAATATACATGGATTTACATATTCATCCCAAACACATCCTAGGGTACCAATAATGATTCTGGTAATAAGAAATATTTACAACATCATGCAGACAGAGAGAATAAATTCCTAATGATAATAAATTCCACATGTCATATGTGTCACCCAACTGAGAAATCAATAAAACTATAACAGCAACAATCTAGAATAACAAGACCATTCCTAGGTAATTTTTCTTTTTCCTGTATATAGGTATGATTCTCCAAGGAATTGGGGCATTAGAAAATTCATACACATACTAGTATCCTTTCTAACACACAACAATACAAGAAAAAAAGAATATCATATACCACTTGTAACATTCCAGACCAGGTTCACATATATGTAACTCAGTCTCATTAACCACCTGACCTCACCACACTTCCCCACATGCTAGAGGTAGCTATGTAGAATCATTGGTCTACATTGTTATAGTGTGGAGACAATTCCCTTATTACAAAAGTCTCTCATAATGGTAGATAGAAGAATAGACCAATAAAACAAAATAAATAAGGAACATGAAAATTGAAACCATCAAGATACAATTAATTGGAAGGAAGAAACCATAAGTAGAACCATACCTAGTAATATCAAAAAAAATTCATGTCATGATGTAACATATCATGGGGGATACATGTGAAAATGAAACATCATACATATAAAAATCTTGTTATAAATAAAAGAAAAAAAATTAAAAAAGTCATCTCTAGTAACATCATGAGAACTGGCCTAATAATCTGCTCCCATTCATCATCATATTATAAAAAACTGGCATCTATAGTAGGGTGATGAACTTTCCCCCTACCTTCATCCATTATGTTTGTCTAGGCAATATTTAGTGGCCAAAACATAGTGTGAGTAAAACATAGCAGGCCTCCACCAATCATGTCTAATATTATCCATTACAAGGATATATCATGAAATAATATGTGGTTTATTTATAAAATATTGAAAATGAAATATAAACACCATGTCGGCTCAGTTTCCCCAAAGGTCTCTCATCAAATACCTTATTCTTTTGACTAATTTAGAATTTCTATAGACTTGTAGGTTTTTATAATAAAATAATGAGCTTCTTGTGAATGATTTTTCTATAATCAATATGGAAGTCAATTTAACATGCTAAAAAAATATGAAATGTTGAATTCTATGTGCATCAACTAAAATTGGATATTATGGAACATCATTTCAATTATGTTTAAATGATAATAAAGGACTGTCATGATTAAAAATTACAATTATAAAATAAAGACCATATTTTCCATATGTTACATTTTGAAAAAGAGAATGTCATATCCAAAAATTCAAATTTACAGTAAGGATCTTCATGTCCATAAGTCACAATTACCAATAAGGAAAATCATGTCAAATAGATAAGGTATTTATAATTAAATAACATCTAATGAAAATTAAAATCAAGGATAAGAAATGTAACCATTTAAATTTTTATGTTTTTTCTCTATTAATTAATATAACTAATATATAATGATAATATTCATGTCATATAATCCATCCCACTACATCATTCCACTAATTCAATTTTTAAAATTTCACTATCCAATGACAATTTAAATTCACATTAGTGTCATCTATATTAACAGGAAAAAAAGATTCATAATGTTATATAATAACCCACAATGGGTTTTTTCGGTTGGGTGTTAAACCTCTAAACTAGTATAAGGTTTTCATAATATTTCCATATTAACTTTTAATCACTTAAATGAAGGGTTCGTAAATTTTAGGAACAATGGTTGCAATGTCCAGTGTATGACACAATGGCGACATAATATAAATACCCAAAAATTTAAGGAAAACTATGAGAGAACTAACCTTATCTTGGTGGTATATTACCCATCTAATATCATCTTTTTGTTTGGTTTAGAACAAGTTAAATTAATGAAATAAAAAATTTCCCAAAAATAGGCAATATATACCAATATATGTTTATCCTTCTGTTTAATTAATGACAAAAATAATGGAAGAAATTGGACTAATGAGGTTAATAATGGATCAAAACATGTTGAAAGAAAAGTGAATCAAACACAATATAGAAGGGATCCCACAAAGCCCATGAGAGGAGGTGGATGATCTCTTAATGGAGGAGGATACAAAGAATTTTAGGGATGGTAAAAAAATTAGCGGTTTATGGGAAGGGGAGAAATGTATTTTCATTCATTTTTATGTAGATCTTGGTTTGGACACACAATCTATTAAGCCATGATCCAAATGCGTGCCACCACTAACCCTATGTCACACCCCTTTAATTTGTTTAATCACAGTTCATAAAACCATGTGCACAATATACTTATTAGTTACATATAAATTCTCCACCATATATCGGGGAAATGTGTCCAACCCCATATGGATTTTGAGATGATGGTTCTCCTCTTTGAGACATCATAAAAGAGCCACATGGTTAACCATAACAATTTTCCTCATCTGGTTTTTTGGAAACTAAATATAGGCATAGAAAAATCCTCAAAAAGTCTTAATTACTTACATAAACTCTTATTTATTTATATTAGTGTTAAAAAAGAGGATTAAATAGTAATTTAGTTAATTTAAACCTTTACAAAAATCTCAAATATTATATGGGATGTTACAAACTATCCCAATTTGTATATACATATACCACATTTAACAATAATAAGCTCCGTCAAAACTACAGTCTGTCAAATGAAAAATACCATTCCAAGATTATCAAACTATATATATATTTTCACACATATATGTGTATCTCTCCTTTCACCACAAAACCCTTAAAATTTGTGGGGGAAAATATTTTAATAATGAAAAACTAAGTGAAATTATCCTTTTGGATAATTTAAAACAAATATCCATGATACCCCAAATTTTTTATGGATCAACATTACTAAAAACAATTAGAACCATAATAATACTTAATTAAATCAATAAAACGTCAATCAAATAGATTTTTAAAGAGGGATCATGGAAATGTACTCAAAATTTTCTAATATACTATTTTTATTAGGGAATTATTATATGTATAGTCACATTAACATTTAATTGGTTGACCTCAACCCCCAAACTGGATTCCATATGAAGTGAAATAATGATTACCACAATAAAAAATGTCGCTTAGGGAAACCTCAAATTAAATAATGTTTGTCCTATGAATTATAATATAGTTGAAAGACTACATAAATTAATAAGAAAAATTAACTCAGACCTATGAATTGAATTTTTAAACTATTTTCATCATTAATAAAATCATCAAAACCATGAGAACACATAATTTGGAATGATAAGTAAAAATGGTAACACTACATTATGTAATAACCCATATAATAGAGACAATTCATCATTTAGTTCATGATTATATATAATCATTAAATGTTATTAAATTTATTATATAGATATAATATTTAATTATCGTGAAGCCCCATTAGATTTCATGGATGTAAAAAGATTATTATATAAAAAAAATATCAGAATACAGATTAATAATCATTAAAAAGTACCATTAAATAATTATATTTTACCAGAATTTAAATTAATCTAAATTCTGATGAATGATTATTTTATGACATAACTGTAGGTTGAAATAAATAAATATTTCAAGTGAATTTCAAATAAATTATATTAAATATATATTTACTATATAAAATTTGACAAATATAATTTTTTACGTTTAAAAATAAAAACTGCGTAATAAACAAATATTTCAGATTCTTCGAATCATTGTCACAAAGGTAGCATTGGAAGAAATATTAGATTTGAAAACTCTTTCTAGGTAATAGAATTTCATATAGTACTTGAATGCATTATTAAGTAATTTCAATATATAATTCCAAATATATTATTTGTTGATAAAATAAAATGTTACCATAAATGTAAATGGTTCATTGATTTCAACAAATTTTAAGGGATTTCTATATTTTTTGATCAAATAGATGTTGAAGCATTCCTTCTAATATAGACTAGGTACAATCCCATCATTTACATAATTAATCATAATTATTAGTCTAGAATATCACTATTAAACATATATATAATTAATAAAACCTCTCCAAGTCATTATATAACAACTAAATACATCAATACAAAATATGTTAATTATTTTTTAAAAAATTAATATATTTGTTTTAAAATTAATTAACATGGATGAAATAAATAATTTTCCAAAATAATCCTTCTTTCATAAATTTCAATTCAGAACCAAAAATAGATAAAATACAGTCAAATCATCATAAAACTAATACCTCTGTAAAAAATAATTTTTCAATTGATCTTATACATATTTATTACCTTTAAAAGAATATATATTTTCATTTTTCATCGATTGAATTTTAAAATAAATATAAAAAAATTAATATTTATACTTTATGATATAAAAAATTATCACTCTTAAATGTAAAAAAACATATATATATATATAATGTATAATTAAATGAAATTTAAAAGTAATAAAATTATACATTATCATAATTACCAAAAAATATTTCAATACTATTTAAAAATAAAAGGTATAATATATTAGTTATATGTTTTTATAACATGGGAATATAATTCCTTAAAATATGATATATGGTTTGGACATGTCTAATCAAGGTAATAATAATTTTACTGGTGAAAAAGTAGAAATTGATAATAAAAAATACTCTGAATGTATTTAATTTTCTCAAATTATTTTATGGTTTTTAATATATGATTAGAAAAGTTTAATAAGAAATTTTGAATAATGAAACCTCAAATTATCATAAATTTATTTTAAATATACACTTGTCTACAAAAATCAAATTTCCATTAATGGGTGTATAATAAAATCATTTATTTGAGTTTTTATGAAGGAATAGTTCAATAATTTATGTGTGAATATAATTAGATGAAATACATATATGGAACACATTTAAATGAAATAAATCATGAATAATATAATACATTAAAATAAATCTTGACATGAAGTTTCTTATATGGATATATTTTATTTTAAAAATTAAGAGAGAGATTTAATAAATTTATTTTAAAAATATACTATTAAATTTCAAATAATACATTTAGTTGTTTATACAATATTATTTTACAAGAAATATTTTATATATGAATTAGGTATACATCTACATCATGTAAAATTGTTTATCCTAAATTTAAATTAGAATATTACCATTTGAGAAGGAAAAATTATTATATGATGAATGAATAAATACATTAATTTTTATTTTTATTATTTTTATAATTTCATTCATTCCCTTACTGTATAAAATTAATAGGAAAAAATAAAATATTAGAAACAAAGGAATGATGATATTTTTTTACTCTAATGTTATCTTTTTTATGTTTCATTTTAATAAAATCCTTTAAATATTTTGCAATAAATGCCTTCTTAGTGATGTGTATTCAATTTACATAGTCATGTAGTGGATCCAAACAATTGAAAAATATCTATATACATTCAAAAATAATAATTAATCCCTTTTCCTATTTTTTCCATAATATATTTCTTTACCATGATATAAACAATATTCATTATATTTTATTGATTTTGTTTTGTTTTTTATTTTAATGAAATATAAATTTTAAAATATCTACATATTATTATTTCAGAACCATTTAAGATACAAATTTATAGGATTTTATTTATCTATATTAAATTTCATTATCAATTTATTATTTTGGGGGAATACCGTTTTATCGTTTTAAATTTTTTTAAATAGTTATTTTTTTATTTTTTTTATAATTATACATTCTAACATAACATTCATTTTAGCGTCTTTTGGTTAATCTTATTGTAGTAAAGACACTACTTATAATAATTCTTGAATATTTTATTCCACTATAATATACAAATTATTTTGTAGAAACTATATAATGAAAACATTAACAAATATAAAAATTACTATTTAATTCTTTTAAACATAAAATGATTTTATTTGTTATTTATCTTAAAAATATTTGGTGCATTTCATCATTTTTTCCTTTGCAAATACTTTCATATTATGAAAAATATATCCCTCATAAGGAAATATTTTTCTTTTTGTAAAGTTGTAAATAATTATGTGTTGTTACATACTAGAAACATGATATTCAGAAACAACCATAAATATTTTGCATCTTGGATTAAGATGTTAGAATTATTTATTTTCAATTTTTTCTAAAATTGATGACAAAATACTAATAAATGAATTTAATTTGAGAATTAATTTTTCAAAATATAATTATATTATCATATATGTATTTTGAAAAATATAGAATATATTTTTAAATTAAAATATACTTATATATACTTATTATTTTGGTTGTCAATTTATTATATATGGGTCAACATTTCTATGGGTTCTCAAGAATCATTATTCATTTAATTTTACAATATTTATCGACTAAAATTCTATCTATTCAAATAGTAAATAAATTTTCAAATTTCATATATCATATAAACACCCCCTATTTAAGTTTATTGTTATTAGGATATCTATTTTTGATCAGTGGTTTGATTATACATAGTATTTGGAAGTTTTTTTTTTGATTTTACTATGTTTTGGATGGATTATAGATTGTGAAAAATTGAGGCAAAAGTAGAGAAACAATCAAAATTTCCCTTAGTAACATTGTGGTTGGATGAGGAAGCTATTTATAAGGTGAAATGATAGTTATAAACAAGTGTATTCCTCTAGATACCATCTTCCATGACATATATCCAATTTGTATGGTCGGTTTATAGTTCCCCAAACCATGGGATCTGGGAGAGTTGAGAAAATGGAACTTGCATGATTGGTTCACATTTTGGTAAAATTTATAGCCTAACCATTTTATAGTGTTAATTAAATATTAAAATTATATTCTAATCCCCAAAAATTCTTATAAAACCCTAAATATTTCTCCTATATCATATGTTATCCACCTTTGGATTTCCTCTATAAATAACTATTTTATTCTTCCATTCAGAGTTTGATTTTAAGGGATCTTGTGCATTCAATCTAGAAATTAAATGTATGTATCTGTATCTCAATTATATTTTATGATACTATGATACTATATCTATGAATAACCTTATATTAGATCATCCATGGATGGATCTAAGTATGAGAACATGTTGTGATGAAATTTATTTTTGAGAATTTGAATAAAATATAAAAGGAATCATAATATACCCAGATCATATTTAGTTGTTCCACATAAAGAATCTTTGTTGTACATTACATAACACTCAACCATTTTTATAAAAATTAAATTACTAGAAATTTTAAAACTATTTCTTATGTTTTCCATTAGAAAAACCCTTGATGAAATAATATTATAAATTTCTACTATTTAATTTTTTTATACATATTGTTTTAAAAATATTCACACAAAGTGTCTTCATATATTAATTAAAACTGAATTATAGAAAAAAAATTTAGATACTCTTTCATAAATGGTTTGTAATGTGTTCCTGACTACATTTTCCATTGAATTTTTGGTTCATACATGATTATCTATGTTATATGAGTAGATTTATGTTACCACTATGTGATGATACTATGATTGTAATGGCCCAGGTTTTTGGGGTCCATTACATTGTGAAAATATCATGTTGGGTTTCCTGGTCTGGGAATCTCGGTGAATTTGGCCAAACTGTAGGCCTACCAATAGGCTTAACCTACAGGTAGCAGGCCTACCGGTAGCTCGGTCTACCGGTAGCAGCGGCCTACTGGTAGCTCTGTCTACCGGTAGCTTGGCCTACCAGTAGCTTCATCTACTGGTAGCTCTGTCTACTGGTAGCTCGTTCTACCAGTAGCTACAGCCTACCTGTAGCTATCAGCCACCGGTAGCTTTCAAATACCGGTGGTTCTCGCCTACCCCCGCGAGGTCTTTCCAGTAGCCCTCCTTTTGCGCGATTTGGGTTTCAAACCCTATTTTGACCCCGTTAAGCTTGTTTTAAATCCTGGTAATGCCCATAAATGTTTTAATTAAACATTTAATGAATTAACCAAGTGTGTGCATCTATTTAGACCTCTTTTATAACGTGTGGGGCCGCATGGTCAACCCAGGACCCCCGCTCCTTACGTGGTTCAACGTTGGTGTCTCAACTGTTCCTGGCCTTGATAAACAAAAAGGGTCATCCTAGGTTTCTTTATCCACCCTGTTCTAGGAACACCCTTCGTTCAGATGAGCAACTTTTCATTCGGACGAGCCGCATCGCTATCCATGAAGTTTCGTGCCTTGCCTTAGCATCGATCGTTTTCAACAGGTAGAGATTTTCTCCTTCGTCTCTCCCTTTGTGTATCATGTGGGGTTACATGATTTTGATTCTGTGGAATTGTATGAACCAAACCTAAATAAATATAATGAATGGATTCTATAAAGAATGAGGGGGGGGGGCTGTGTTTGATGATTTTGATGTTGCTCTGTTTTATGATCTTCTTTTTTGAATTCTGCAGGATTACGCCTACTGAAACTCATGGTCATTGGTGGTCTTTCTCTATGCACTAATGAACCCATGGTGATGTTTAAATGGCTTGTTTTTTAGTTGTGAAATCCTTCTGTGAAAAATTAAATTGGTTAATCATGTATATCCGGATAAATAAATTGAGGCACCAGTATCAATACTTCTGTGATAACCCTGGTTAAAGCACATGGAAATCGAAATCATGGAGGGTGTTAATTCGTATAATTATGAAAAAACTGGCATGGGCCTGCTTAGTGGTGGTGGGTTGGTTGTTTTTCCTTTACGGGCCGTTTTCTGGTTGATGTGGTTGGGGATGGGATCTCCTGTTATTATACTCTCAGTGGTTCTGAAAATTGGGGATGGGATATCATGTGTTATGATTTCAGTGGTTGTGAGTTTTAAGACTGGGTGGTTACCATGTTTATATCACAAATTGTGGGGGATCCTCTATTGTTGAGAAACCTTTTGGCTCCTAGGTATTGGACATGGGGATGTACCTTGGGGTTTCTTTTGGTTGTTGTAGTATTTTGAGAGAACCGGGTGTGGATGTTGTAGTTGATGCTCGATTGTTTGCTTTCCCTTGACTTGTGCTTATGATTGCTAGTTGCCCAAGTAGGCGAAGAAACGTATTTAAGGATTAATATTGAACATATAAAATGGGATGGGACAAATGGGTTTTGGTTTGATGTGGGTTGTGACTCAGACGTAGTACTATTTCTGTTCTTTAGGCGGGCTGAAGAAAAACCTAAACTTTGGGTGAGTTCTTGTTACATATAAATATACTTGTAGTTTTGTGTTTCTTATTTGCACCCCAACCAAGTTTATAACTTAGTGACAAACACCCCATTTCATGGGGGAGGGTCTTTCCCAAGACTACTATTAGTGGATGGTTTTTAGATCCTTTTCTGCTCCCTTTCTCGAATAGCCCAAGTATCTTTGGGCAGGTTGTGATGGCCTGAAGTCCATTATTAGCCCAAAAAAATTCGGGCGGGGTAGTGTCGTGGTTAGGACCCAGGTGTGTGTGGGCAAGTGGTTTTCCCAAGTATCTTCAGGATGAGGCCTAGGTGTCTTCGGGTGTGGTGGTGGTTTTTCTAGCCTAGGTGTTTGCAGGCATGGTTGTGTGTGACAGTTGTGCCCCAGGTGTTTGCAGGTGGGATTCGGGAGTGGGACTGCGTGCGGTTATGGCCCAGGTGTGTGCAAGCGGGGTGTGGCAGTGGGATTGCAGTGAGAATGGGGGGATTGGTTTGATGCGTATGATGTCTTCAATAACTAGTGGTAAAGTGGCATGGGGTACCCAAACATCGATGTGCTATTACTATACTTTACTTGACTTGCGTTATTTGGAGAGTGTTCCTTGGTGAGGCTTGGGTGGTTAGTTTACCTTCTTAGGTGTTTGGTTTACTCTTTTTCTCACGGGACTCTTATATATTCCCCCCACTTGTGTATGAGAGCTTTAGGTTTTTCCATAATGAGTATACTTGTATTCTCACCCTACGTATATAAAACTCTTTTCAGGTTTCCAGGAGGACATCAGGGATCGTGCTGGATCGTACTAGCTCGGACCTTTGTGGATGTTTCAGTCGCTTTTTTTCTTGCATTGGTACTTTACCCTTGTAGTCACTTGTACTTTCTGGATTTTTTCTTTTGTAACATGCATTGGGAGTGGTTCTTGGCTTTACTTTGACTTTCCTCCTTTGGTGTTACTGGGATTTACCATTCTATCTCCCGATCCTATTTATAGAAAAAGGGGTAATTCCTTCCATTTAGTGTGTGATTATATACCCTTGGTTCTAGTCGCCACTTCGGGACCTAATGAAGGCGGGTCTCGGTGGGTCATTATCTCTCCTTCAACTTATAGAAGGAAGGGTCTGGAAAACTGCTGACCCTTCCCTCCTTTTGGTAAAGGCGGGTCGTGACAGAATGGTATAAGAGGTGGTTGAGAGATATGATGGAGTCTGGAGTTAGGCGCAGTGAGGATTGCATGGGATAGTGGGGAAATAGTGTTGGGTGACCTTGGTGCGTGAATTAGTCTAGGGAAGACCAGCTAGGACATGGGATTTTAGGGACCCTCGTGATCTGATGCCAGGACTCTGGACCTACCGAACGACCAATTGAGGACACTTTGATTGCATGGTAGAGACCATAGGAAAGGTACATGCATCATAATGACTTGTATTCTCGTGTTTCTGGGGTGTCTTGTGAATTAAGAATAAATAAAAAGTTTAATAAGTTTTAAGAACAATATTTTTCACTACTTGGGCTTAGGTATTCCATGTTTACCTTGAAGCTATGGCACCTGGAAGGAGACCACATTTGGTGCGAGCGATCGAGGCCCCAGAGACTACCTTGGCCAATCAGCAGAGAGCTAATTGAGAGGAGGAGGATGACCAGTGACAGGAGACACTTCGGTCCTTCCAACGACAGACCCTCGAGAATTATGAGGGCTGTACCTCTGATATGAAGACGGAGGGCTGGCTGGAGGAGCTGGTGATAGCCTTCAGCTTGATCCGGGCTCTGACCGAGTACTGGGTTCCTCTGGCTATCAGTCAGATGTGGGTAGTGGCGCATCAGTGGTGGATGCTTTACCGGGGGGAGATGAGAGAGGATTAGGTGCCATGGGCTGATTTCAAGAGGGAGTTCTGGGTGGAATTCCTCTCTTCGATGATGAAGGCGGAAAAGAGACAGGAGCTACTCTCCCTCCAACAAGGGAGTATGTCCGTAAGGGAGCTAGGAATCATGTTTGAGGGCCTCCTACATTTTTCTCCAGACCTCTTTCTCGACGAGGAGTCTCGGGCCAGATGTTTGGAGGAGGCGCTTCGACCATCCCTCTAGTATGTTGTTACCCCCTTTACCATGAAGACGTACTTGGAGGTCCACAAGAAGGCCGAAGTGGTGGAGAGGATGCACACTCTAGGAGGTGTGTCACGAGAGGGGATCCAGCTGGGACCATCGAAGGGGAAAGCTGTCAGTACCAGGCCTCTAGCGTCAGGACCCTCCAGGTTCCGACCAGTAGGGAGCATGCCGCAACAATTCCAGTTTTGGTCCTCTGGTCCTCGCCCTTTTCCCTCGGGCCCAAGACCGTGATGCTTCATCTGTGGGAGCCATGGATATCTTCGGAGTTAGTGCCCGGACCGAGTACAGTACGGTGGTGGCGTAAAACCCCAACACCCACCCCAGCAGCAGCTTCCAGCTAGGCCTTACCAGCAGCAGCAGCAGGGACAGCGAGCTCCCACTCATCCGAGGGCAGACGTTGCAGGAGGAGGCCGACCTCAGGGTGCTCCTCAAGGACCTCGACCAGGGCATGGTCGGGGAGGTGGCCAACAACCGAGGGGTAGAGGAGCTGGGTGTGGACAGTTGCATGCTGCAGAGGCAACAGTTCAAGCAGGGCTGAAGGTTGTTCGAGTTACGATCAGTTTTTTCAATACCCTTGATTTTTCCTTGTTCGATATCGGAGCTTCGCACTCCTTTGTTGCACCCAGTCTAGCATGTTCCTTGGGTCTAGATGCCGAGAGACTTCCAGTTCCCCTGGTGCTGAGCACACCAGTCGGAGGTTAGACCAGCTTGTTATATGTTTTTCGGGAATGCAGACTAATGATAGGGCTACATCAGTCGGTAAGGGATTTTCTTTCTGCTACAGATACAGCCATATGATGTCATCCTAGGCATTGACTGGATGTTCTCCATGTCTGCCATCATCGATTGTTTCCGAGGAAGGGTTGTGTTCTCAGACTTGGTAGGTCGGTGTGTTACCTTCACCAGCAAGCGTAGCAGTCAGAAGGGTAGTAGGTGAGAGGAAACCCTCCTCTCCTTATTAGCCGAGCTGTCAGTGGAGTTAGTAGATGCTGAGATGGCAGAGGTTTCAGAGATCATCTGTGAGTTTATGGACGTCTTCCCTGAGGTGGTGACGACTCTACCCCCTCGAAGTGATATCGAGTTCGGGATAGACCTGCAGTGTAACACCCCGAGATTTTATGAAAAATATTCTTTTTAATTTCATTAATGCCATGTGTTGTACGCTACACCAAAGGGAGCTTTCATAACACGCATCATTGACTTTCCTTTCATTACACGCAATCGCGACCTTCCTCGATATCATGTGTAGTACGCAATACCGAGTTTCACTAAACAATGATATGCTATTAAAATATTATTAAAACTAGCCGTTATGAATAGTAATAACCACTTTTTGAAATTTGATAAATTTTATTTTCCAAAATGGGCATCATTTTTGGATTCGGAATATTGAAATTATCTAAGGGTGAAATTTTGGTACTTTTCGGCTAACTTTCATTTTCTGATGAATAGTGAAAATAACTAATTTTTAATTAAAAACAACCATTTTTATCGAAATAATTAATAGTGATAAATTAATAATTTGAGTGGTTTTAAAGTATATTTAGAATATATTTTTTAAATTTAATACAATGTTGGTCATTGGATGTAATTTCATATTTAAACAAGACATAAACAAGTGTCAATCTTTTGATAGTTATTATCTCTTAAAAAACGCTATTTGTTTTGACGACGGGAATTAATTTTTAAATTATTTAATACAACTGATATGTTTTGAATTTGGTAAAATAGATATCATTTTTGAGTTCATAATATCAAATATAGCTTAGGCCTAATTTTTGATATTTTTCTGGAAACTTTCATTTTTTGATGAAATGTGAAACCACTAAGTGGTAGTTAAAAAAATGAATTTTTCATACAACTTAATTTTACCGCTTCGGTGGGTGGAATTTCAAAAATCCGAGATACATGGTTGATGTCAGTAAGAAAAATGTTGTTCAATGAGATGAAAATAATTTTTTGTGAACAGTAACTTTTTACTTTTTTTCCCACGGTTAGAAGTAAATAGGGCAATTAAGGGTAAAAATGATATTATTATTACCCTAAAACATGTATTAATTCTATTGGATTAGTGAAATTCGACCAAAAACAACCTTAGGTATAAAATATGACCATTTAGGCCCACATGGATTAGATTAGGACATTTATTATTAATTTATTTAAAGAAGGGTTAAAATAGTTAAAATCAAAGTTTAATAAGTATATAACTTTTAATATGGGTATATACATAAGATAAATTAGACTATAAATATTCATTAGAAATATAAAAATATTTCCTACATAATGGTATTTTATTTGTAATTTTTAGACATTAAATATGTTTATTTATTTATGACACGACGATGATGCAGTAATTATCTTATTAATGAAATATTGACATAATTGATGTTATAAATACACAAATAAATGTAATTTGAGACTTTTTAAGAATTACACTAATATTATAGGTTAATATTACATGTTATATTTGATTTAAGTAAATTTTTTTGAACTAATCATTCTGTTATGATTTTCACAAAAATAAATTACTAAATAGTTTCAAAATTGACATAAAATAGTTCTTTTAAAAAATAATATATTATTAATTATTATTTTATTCCTAAAAATCTAAGGTTCGGCCAAATGACTTATATAAGGTTATATATATTAATAATAAACAACTTGGGGTTCTTTTGGCTTGTTATAGTAAGATTATTAACCTTATAGTGTAAGAACACAAAAAGACACTGTAAAAGTAAAATTATCTAACTTAAAGTTAAAACTAAATGATATGGATAAAATAGTAAACTATACTTGTCAAAATTTTATTGGATGAGATGATTTAGACCCATCCCCAACTTAGCTTCGAAATAAAACAATTTGGAGCTATTTAAAACCGAATTTGACTTTATAATAAAATAATAGTTTTAGTTATTCCAAAGTTGCCCCTCTCCTCCCTTATAAAAGGGCACCTCCTACCCCTCTTCCTCACACAACTTTGAGCCCTAATTCTCGGCCAAACCCTGCCAATTTCTCCTCTCCACTTCCCTTGAGACATCCTAGAGGTCTTGGTCTTCTTCAAAGACCAATTTTAGTGCCCTAAAAGGATATCTCAAAGAGGCGCTTCAAAGAAGAGGTAATGTCAGTTACCAATTCTTTCAACTTTATTTCTTCTTCCACTTCTTCTTCTTTAGTTGTTTCATTATGAAGTAATAACATCAGTATCAATAATATACCTATATGTTATTATAAGAATGAAACAACCCTATTTCACCATCTATCCATCCTACGGAAAACAAAATCATCGCGCGTGCGTACGTACAGAATACTGTCTGCACGCCGTGGTGTAATCTATTTTCCACAACCACCTTAATTGGATGGGTATAATGGTATAAATAATAAGTATATATGATTATTGTAAAGATATATTGATTCTTTAAATAGTATACATACACTCCAATACAATTCCACGATCATGAGAACGATATCATCGCTCATGCGTACGTACGAACTACCGTCTCCACGACGTGATGAGATTCATTCTCCACGTTAACCATTCATTAATGATTATAAAGTATATATAATAAGTAATCATGAAATATATGAAACAATAATGATACTGGATTTATGTGTATATATATGAATTTCATCTACTTAATTCCATTCAACTCAATAAGGAAACGAAAACAGCGTTCATGCGTACGTACGACCTACCGTCTCCATGAACGGTGTATTTATTTCCATTTACTGATCTATTATATATATGTAGATTCTGAATATATATTATATATAAATCATGTTTTATATTCTGGAATTATGTAATCATGATCTAAGTAATCATATGAATAATTACAATTCAAAACACGGATGACAAATGAAACGATTTTACCCAAAACACTATTTAACATGGAATTTACAAATGAACAGGTAAAATAAAGTCATAAGTGAACCATATATGATATCATAACAATGAGTATGATTCTGGAATAAGTCAATGACATTATTTAAATCATTATACTGGAGTTTCAGACACTTACGAAGCAAATCGGACCTAAGGTAAGGGAAATATCACAATCTCATTTTTATCTGAGATTTTTTATACATTAAAATTTACTGGAGTGTACTTTATCATCCACATCCATGTTTCCTCAATATGTAATATTATTTCCATCCAACTACAATTCTTTAAATCCAATTTTACCCTTCGGGGAGTTTTTAGTAAAATATATGAAAGGAATCTTTTGTCATTTTTCGTACGAGGTACTTTTTGACTTTTCCAACAAAACTACGTGAAAAATGTTTTTTTAACTTATACGACATGAATGGATTTTTAAAACAATATTTCCAAGAATCTTCCTTTATGAGTTTTAATGTCTATTTTTAATCAACTTCTTTTAGTTCAGAATTGTATGACATGTTAAGAAAGGAAAAGTGTTTTTGAAGTAGAAAATATATTTTCCTCAAGAATGGAGTTCAAGTGTTTTATCAAAATTATGTTCCATATAAGATAATAAAGGGTTCTGTTTTTATCCCTATTATTAAATTTATTTGATTATGTTGTGATGGAATTATTTTTATGAATTTCATTATCTTATATGAATTTTTTTATGATGTCACGATGTTTAATATTCACATTTTTATTACATGGGTTATGATATGATGTATGGTTTATGATTTTGTGGCACACATAAGAATGGTATCATTATGAGATTCTGGGACCTTTATCTCCCTCCAATGCATTGGGTAATGATTTTATATCTCATGCGATAGACATGGCTGGAACGGCAGGTTAAATCGGTTCAGTGAAACAGGACTGAAACGAGGAGTGAACTCAGTTCAGAAATGGACATTGTCAACTAATATAGTCTTGGCAATTAGTCTTGACTAATAAGAAATGATTCTCTATGATTATGTCTGTATGACACAGAGTTTCATGTTTTAAGTTATGAATATTGGGATTACATTTCACTACTATGATTTATCCCATGTTATGAAATTATGATATCTTTTGCAGGTTAAGATTTCCAAAATTTATGTTCTTATGTATATGATGTGATTGATATTTCTTTTGTTTACCCTTACTGAGCATTTGAGCTCACCCTTTTCTGTTTTCATTTCCCGAGGATATAAAGAAAGTTTTTAGGTAAAAAAGGAAGATCTTTATGGGAGATATTGATTATATTTCACCACGATTAGAAGATTATATTCCGAGTTTCCAAAGACACTAAACTATTATGGTCCTTGTGTGTGTTTGTTTTTGTTATGTACTAAGTATTCCTCAAAAATAATGTAATTTCCATGTATGTTACGTTTAGTGTCTCTACAGTTGGTATCAGAGGAATGGTTTAGTCAACCTTTGGAAACTAGGATGCAAGAAATTTAGTGAGATCCCTAGAGGTATTTCTATGGTATTTCTAGGGATGTACCTAAGGTTAAGTATACGTTATAGTCCTATAATTGCGCTAACCATCTTAGAATTAAACCTAAGATGTTAGATATTGAAGGTACTCCCCCTTTATTATATTGTTTTCCCTAGTGTGATTTTTACCTCTTACACTATTATTTTAGGGTTTTAGACGATGGCTGGAACCCAAAGGAACCGTGTTGATTAATGTAATGGACAATGCAATGATTGTCCTCCTGATCAAACAAATGTTATGGGAGATGCAGTGCAAATCTTATTTCTATACATACACAAGCTATGAATCATTCTGGACTTCCAAATGAGCAGATAAGGGAACAATATTCTATTGAGTCCTTCATGAGGCAACGTTCACCTTCTTTCAGTGGGTCTTCTGATCCACTTGTTGTTGAACAATGGATCAGTACTACTGAAAAGATATTTTATGTTCTTCAACGTTCTGAACATGATAAAGTCATCTTAGTAGTGCATCGTTTGGAAGGTGATGCTGATCAATGGTGGAATCTTATCAAGAATACGAGGCAAAGAGATGAAATTGAGTCCATGGAATGGGACGAGTTCAAGAACTTATTTTTCAATAAGTACTTCCCTCGTATTCTTCGAACAAAGATGGAGAAGGAGTTTCTTGACCTAAAGAAAAAGTATGATTAATTTGTTGGTATATACGAAGCGAATTTTAAAAGGCTTGCAAGGTATGCATCTGGATTTATCATCCAACCTGAAAGTAAAGTTGATCGATTCGTCAGTGGCTTAAAACCAAATCTTCGAAGGGCATTAGCGATAAGAGACTTCAGTATCTAAGAAGAAATTATGCATTGTCCTATCATGTTAGAATTGGAAGTTGGTGTTACTTATCCATCTCATAGTTTTGACAAGAAACGAAAGATGGAGTTCAAGGAGAAATCTCAGAATAATGGTGAAAAGAAGATGAATGTTTCTTATGCTCAATTTGTGTAAAGAAGCATGGTGGAGATTGTCTTAAAGGGACTAGAAAATGTTTTATGTGTGGAAAAGATGGTCATCGAGCAGCTGAGTATTGAAGTAATGGAAAAAGGGTTTCTAATGATGTGAATAAAGAAAAGACTGCAGAGAATGCACCACCAACACTTCAATGCTTCAAGTGCAAGGAAATAGGGCATTATGCTAATAAATTCCCTAATCCAAGGGTTAGTGATGATCGACATGAGAAACCACTTAAGGAAAAGGACAAAGGGAAGTCACATACGATCACTATTGGCGATGTGGAATATGACAATGATGTGGTGGAATGATTAAGTGTTTATGTAATGGTATTCAAAAATAATGTTTTATATAGTATCGTGGAATATTGGAATATTTATTTATTGGTCTATTGTGGTTTTCAATGGTACCGGTAACCATAGAATGTGATTGAGATATTTTTTGGAAAAAAAGATGATATGCGCATAATGAAAGGAAAACAAGAAAATGAAATGTTTGACAATATTCATGAGGTCATGACTGATATAAGGAGAAAGTTATATCATGGTATGAGTATATAGAATTTTTGGATTTTGGTATGTGGACAGAGTTAACTTTTGACTGCATTCATGGTTTCACTATGGTTCAATTAATGGGTATTCATTCTTCAAGAGAATACATGATTAAGGTATTCACATCTTTGTAATTTGACCAACAAGATATATCTTTGTATATATGGGGGATAAAAGATGGAATTCACATGATTGTTATATGACATTTCAAGTAATCATTTTCTTTATACTATGAGCTCGGACCGAAGTATTTTAGATAAGACTAAAGATTGGAATGGATTATGTTGGACATAAGTTAGGATAGAACTTTTTTCGATATTATTGATGGGATGTTATAGTACTGTAGCTTTAGAAAAAGTTCAACCTGCAGGACGGGCGATAGCCCATCGCGTCGGACAAGGCTGTGGGAATCGAACCCACAACCGAAGTGCGACTAGCCTTTATCACCTACCACTAGCCTACAGGAAGTCCCTGGTTAGTAGAAACTAGTTTTATTTTATTACGTGGTATGATATATGAATTATAAGTTCATTTTTGGAATCGTATATGATTAACCTCACCATAGATGGACTTATGTATATTTGATAACTTTTGCTAACCTTTTGTTTAAAACAGATGGAATGACCCATCATTCTATCACATGATCTATTAACACTTCATGAATAACAAATTCAACTTCATTTCTTTAAGATATGAAGTGGAAATTTTTCAAAGCACGAACAATAGTGAGATTGTACCAAAATAAAGTAAGTATTTATTCTAAATCAAAATCTTCACCTTTAGGGAAATGATCTTGAAAACCAAAAATGATGTCACAGTGCTCTTATATTTGATGAATCATATGGTACCTTAGATCGTCACAAATTTATGGCTTTGTGATTGCTGGATTTTCCATAGCCATGTTCTCTACCACTCTCCATCAGAACATGATGGTTAGATTTCTCTTCCATAACCATATTTTCACCTATGTGGAAACCCAGTGATTAGTTTATTTTGGTAACCATTATGTTTCATACATTTGTTTTTAAAGATTGGTTTTGGTATTCCTTTTTACGATGTGTATTTCTATTAAAGAAACTTTCGAGCAGTAAACAATTTATAACCCCAACAAATTTTGAGGGCGAAATTCATTTTAAGGGGGGTAGAATATAACACCCCGAGATTTTATGAAAAATATTCTTTTTTAATTTCATTAATGTCTTATGTTGTACGCTACACCAAAGGGAGCTTTCATAACATGCATAATTGACTTGCCTTTCATTACACGCAATCATGACCTTCCTCGATAGCGTGTGTAGTACGCAATACCGAGTTTCATTAAACAACGATATACTATTAAAATATTATTAAAACTAGCCGTTATGAATAGTAATAACCACTTTTTGAAATTTTTTAAAGTTTATTTTTCAAAATGGACTTTATTTTTGGATTCAGAATATTGAAATTAGCTTAGGGTGATATTTTGGTACTTTTCGGCTAACTTTTATTTTTTGATGAATAGTGAAAATAACTAATTTTTAATTAAAAATAACCTTTTTAATCGAAATAAATAATAGTGATAAATTATTAATTTGAGTGGTTTTAAAGTATATTTAGAATATATTTTTACAATTTAATACAATGTTGGTAATTGGATGTAATTTCACATTTAAACAAGACATAAACAAGTGTCAATCTTTTGATTGTTATTATCTATTAAGAACACGCTATTTGTTTTCAAGGCGGGAATTAACTTTTAAATTAATTAATGAAAATGATATGTTTTTAATTTGGTAAAATAGACATCATTTTTGAATTCATAATTTCAAATATATCTTAGGCATAATTTTTGGTATTTTTTTGGAAACTTTCATTTTTTGATGAATAGTGAAACCACTAAGTGGTAGTTAAAAAATGATTTTTTCATAAAACTTAATTTTACCGCTTCTGTGGGTAGAATTTCGAAATTACGAGAGACACAGTTGATTTCAGTAAGTAAAATGTGGTTCAATGAGATGAAAATAATTTTTGGTGAATAGTAACTTTTTACTTTTTTACCACGGTTAAAAGTAAATAGGGTAATTAAGGGTAAAAATGAAATTATTATTACCCTAACACATGTCTTAATTCTATTGGATAAGTGTAATTTTACCGAAAAACCTTAGGTATAAAATATGACCATTTAGGCCCACTTGGATTAGATTAGGACATTTATTATTAATTTATTTAAAGAAGGGTTAAAATAATTAAAATCAAATTTTAATAAGTATATCATTTTTAATATAGGGGTATAAATAAGATAAATTAGACTATAAATATTATTTAGAAATCTAAAAAGATTTCCTACATAATGGTATTTTATTTGTAATTTTTAGACATTAAATAAGTAAATTTATTTATGACACGACGATGATGCAGTAATTATCTTATTCATGAAATATCGACATAATTGATGTTATAAATACACAAATAAATGTAATTTGAGACTTTTTATGAATTACACTAATTTTATAGGTTAATATGACATGTTAGTATTTATTTAATTAACTTTTTTTGAACTAATAATTCTGTTATGATATTCACAAAAATCAATTACTAAATAGTTTCAAAATTGACATAAAATAGTTTTTAAAACAAATATTATATTATTAATTATTATTTTATTCCTAAAAATCTATGGTTCGTCCAAATGACTTAGATAAGGTTATATATATTAATAATAAACAACTTGGGGTTCGTGTGGCTTGTAATAGTAAGTTTATTAACCTTATAGTGTAAGAACACAAAAAGACACGGTAAGAGTAAAATTATCTAACTTAAAGTTAAAACTAAATGATAAGGTTAAATTAGTAAACTAAACATGTCCAAATTCTATTGGATGAGAGGATTTCGACCCATCCCCACCTTAGCTTCTAAATAAATCAATTTGGATCTATTTAAAACCGAATTTGACTTTACAATAAAATAATAGTTTTAGTTATTCCAAAGGTGCCCCTCTCCTCCCTTATAAAAGGGCACCTCCTCCCCCTCTTCCTCACACCACTTTGAGCCTTCAAGCTCGACCAACCCTGGCCAATTGCTTCTCTCCACTTCCCTAGAGACATCCTAGAGGTCCTGGTATTCTTCAAAGACCAATTTTAGTGCCCTAAGGGGAGATCTCAAAGAGGCGCTTCAAAAAAGAGGTAATGTCCGTTACTAATTCTTTCAACTTTATTTCTTCTTCCACTTCTTCTTCTTTAGTTGTTTCATTATGAAGTAATAATATCAGTATCAATCATATAATTATATGTTATTATAAGTATGAAACAACCCTATTTCACCATCTATCCATCCTATGGAAAACGAAATCACCGCGCGTGCGTACGTACGGAATACCGTCTCCACACCGTGGTGTAAACTATTTTCCACCACCACCTTACTTGGATGGGTATAACGGTGTACATAATAACTATATATGATTATTGTAAAGTTATATTGATTCTGAAATAGTATACATACACTCCAATACAATTCCACGATCATGAAAATTATATCATCGCTCGTGTGTACGTACGGACTACCGTCTCCACAACGTGATGAGATTCATTCTCCACGTTAACCATTCCAGAATGATTATAAAGTATATATAATAAGTAATCATGAAATATATGACATAATAATTATACTGGATTTATTTTTATATATATGAATTTCATCTACTTAATTCCATTCAACACAATAAGGAAACTAAAACAGTGTTCATGCGTACGTATGGCCTACCGTCTCCATGAACGGTGTATTTCATTCCATTTACTGATGTATTATATATATATGTATATTATGAATATATATTATATATAAATCATGTTTTATATTCTAGAATTAAGTAATCCTGATCTAAGTAATCATATGAATAATTAGAAGTCAAAACACGAATGACAAATGAAACAATTTTACCCAAAATGCTCTTTACCATGGAATTTACAAAAGAACGGGTAAAATAAAGTCATAAGTGAACCATATATGATATAATAACAATGATTATGATTCTGGAATAAGTCAATGACATTATTGAAATCATTATACAGGAGGTTCGGACACTTACGAAGCAAACCAGACCTAAGGTAAGGGAAATATCACAATCTCATTTTTATCCGAGATTGTTTATTCTTTGAAATTTACTGGGGTGTATTTTATCATCCACATCCATGTTCCCTCAATATGTAATATTATTTCCATACACCTACAATTTTGAAATCCAATGTTAACCTTTGGTTAGTTTTTAGTAAAATATATGAAAGGAATCTTTTGTCATTTTTCGTACGAGGTACTTTTTGACTTTTCTAACAAAAGTACGAGAAGAATGTTTTTTAACTTATACGGCATGAATGGATTTTTAAAATAATATTTCCAAGAATAGTCCTTTACAAGTTTTCAAGTCTATTTTTAATCAACTTATTTTAGTTCATAATTGTATGACATGTTTAGAAAGGAAAAGTGTTTTTGAAGTAGAAAGGATATTTTCCTCAAGAATAGAGTTCAAGTGTTTTATCAAAATTATGTTCCATCTAAGATAATAAAGGGGTCTGTTTTTATCCCTATTATTAAATTTATTTGATTATGTTGTGATGGAATTATTTTTAAGAATTCCTTTATCTTATATGAATTGTTTTATAATTTCACGATGTTTAAGATTACCATTTTTATTACATGGGTTATGCTATGATGTATGGGTTATGATTTTGTGGAACACATAAGAATGGTATCATTATGAGATGGGTGGGACCTATATCTCCATCCAAAGAATTGGGTAAATAGTTTATATCTCATGAGATAGAAATGGCTGGAACGACAGGTTAAACCGGTTCAATGAAACAGGACTGAAACGAGGATTGAACTCGGTTCAGAAATGGACTTTGTCCACTAATATAGTCTTGGAAATGAGTCTTGACTAATAAGAAATGATTCTATATGATAATTTGTGTATGACACAATGTTTCCTATTTTAAGTTATAATTATTGGTATTACATTTCACTACTATGATTTATCCCATGTTATGAAATTATGATATCTTTTGCAGGTTAAGATTTCCAAAAGTTATGTTCTTATGTATATGATGTGATTGATATTTCTTTTGTTTACTCTTACTAAGAATTTGATCTAACCCTTTTATTTTTTCATTTCCCCAGGATATAAAGAAAGGTTTTAGGTAAAAAAGTAATATCTTTATGGGAGATGTTGAAGATATTTCACCACGATTAGAAGATTATATTCCGAGATTCCAAAGACACTAAACTATTACGGTCCTTATGTGTGTGTGTTTTTGTTATTAACTAAGTATTCCGCAAAAGTAATGTAATGTCCATGTACGTTATGCTTAGGGTCTATACAGTTGGTATCATAGGAAAGGTTTAGTCAACCATTGAAAACTAGGATGCAAGAACTTTAGTGAGATCCCTAGAGATATTTCTAAGGTATGTCTAGGGATGTACCTAAGGTAAAGTATACGTTATAGTCCTAGAATTGCGCTATCCATCTTTGAATTAAACCTAAGATGTTAGATAATGAAGGTACTCCCCCTTAATTAAATTTATTTCCATAGTGTGATTTTTACCTCTCACACTATTCTTTTTAGGTTTTAGACGATGGCTTGAACCCGATGGAACCGTGTTGATCAATGTAATGGACAATGCAATGATTCTCCTCCTGAAAAAACAAATGTTATGGGAGATGGAGTGAAAAATCTTATTTCTATACATACACAAGCTATGAATCATTCTGGACTTCCAAATGAGCAGAGAAGGGAACAATATTCTATTGAGTCCTCCATGAGGCAATGTTCACCTTATTTCAGTGGGTCTTATGATCCACTTGTTGCGGAACAATGGATCAGTACTATTGAAAAGATATTTTCAGTTCTTCAATGTTCTGAACATGATAAAGTTATCTTAGTAGTGTATCGTTTGGAAGGTGATACTGATCAATGGTAGAATCTTATCAAGAATACGAGGCAAAGAGATGAAATTGAGTCCATCGAATGGTATGAGTTCAAGAACTTATTTTTCAATAAGTACTTCCCTCGTATTCTTCGAACAAATATGGATAAGGAGTTTCTTGAACTAAAGCAAAAGGATGATGAATATGTTGGTATATACGAAGCGAATTTTACAAGGCTTGCAAGGTATGCATCTAGATTTATCATCCAACCTGAAAGTAAAGTTGATCAATTATTCAGTGGATTGAAACCAAATCTTTAAAGGGAATTAGCTATAAGAGACTTCAGTAGCTATGAAGAAATTGTGCGTTGTGCTATCAAGGTAGAAATGGATGTTGGTGTTACTTATCCATCTCCTAGTTTTGACATGAAACGAAAGATGGAGTTCAAGGAGAAATCTCAGAATAATGGTGAAAAGAAGATGAATGTTTCCTTATGCTCAATGTGTGGAAAGAAGCATGGTGGAGATTGTCTTAAAGAGACTATAAAATGTTTTATGTGTGGAAAAGAAGGTCATCGAGCAGCTGAGTGTCGAAGTAATGGAAAAAGAGTTTCTAATGATGTGAATAAAGAAAAGACTGCAGATAACGTACCACCAACACTTCAATGATTAAAGTGTAAGGATATGGGGCATTATGCTAATAAATTCTCTAATCCAAGGGTTAGTGATGATCGACATGAACAACCACTTAAGGCAAAGGACAAAGGGAATTCACATACGATCACTATTGGAGATGTGGAATATGAAAACGATGTGGTGGAATGATTAAGTGTTTATGTAATGGGATTCCAAAATAATGTTGTATATAGTATCGTGGAATATTGGAATATTTATGTATTGGTCTATTGTGGTTTTCAATGGTACCGGTAACAATAGAATGTGATTGAGATATTTTTGGAAAAAAAGATGATATGCGTATAATGAAAGGAAAATTAGAAAATGATATGCTTGACTGGATTCATGAGCTCATGACTGATATACGGAGAAGGTTTTATCATGGTTTGAGTATATAGAATTTTTGGATTTTGGTATGTGGAAAGAGTTAACTGTTTATTGCATTCATGTTTTCACTATGGTTCAATTAATAGGTATTCATTCTTCAATAGAATACATGATTATGCTATTCACATGTTTGTAATTTGACCAACAATATATATCATATGATATATGGGGGATAAATGATGGAATTCACGTGATTGTTATATGACATTTCAAGTAATCATTTTCTTTATACTATGAGCTTGGACTGAAGTATTTTAGATAAGCCTAAAGATTGGAATAGATTATGTTGGACATAAGTTAGGATAGAACTTTTTTTCGATATTATTGATGTGATGTTATAAGAAATTAGCTTTAGAAAAAGGACAACCTGCAGGACAGGCGATAACCCATTGCGTCGGACAAGGCTGTGGGAATCGAACCAACAACCGAAGTGAGACTGGCCTTTATCTCCTACCACTGACCTACATGAAGTCCCTTGTTAGTATAAACTAGTTTTATTTTATTACGCGGTATGATATATGAATTATAAGTTCATTTTTGGAATCGTATACGATTAACCTCACCATAGATGGACTTATGTATATTTGATAACTTCTGTTAACCTTTTGTTTGAAACAGATGGAATGACCCATCATTCTATCACATGATCTATTAAGACTTCATGAATAACAAATTCAACTTCATTTCATTAAGATATGAAGTGGAAATTTTTCAAAGCACGAACAACAGTGAGATTGTACCAAAATAAAGTAAGTATTTATTCTAAATCAAAATCTTCATCATTAGGGAAATGATCATGAAAACCAAAAATGTTGTCATAGTGCTCTTATATTTGATGAATCATATGGTACCTTATATCATCAAAAATTTATGGCTTTGTGATTGCTGGCTTTTCCATAGCCATGTTCTCTACCACTCTCCATCAGAACATGATGGTTAGATTTCTCTTCCATATCGATATTTTCACCTATGTGGAAACACAGTGATTAGTTTATTTGGGTAACCATTACGTTTCATACTTTTGTTTTTAAATATTGGTTTTGGTATTCCTTTTTATGATGTGGGTTTATATTAAAGAAACCTTCGAGCAGTAAACCATTTATAACCACGACGAATTTCGAGGGAGAAATTCATTTTAAGGGGGTAGAATGTAACACCCCGAGATTTTATGAAAAATATTCTTTTTAATTTCATTAATGTCTTGTGTTGTACGCTACACCAAAGGGAGATTTCACAATACGCATCATTGACTTGCCTTGCATTACACGCAATCACGACCTTCCTCGATAGCGTGTGTAGTATGCAATACCGAGTTTCACTAAACAACGATATGCTATTAAAATATTATTAAAACTAGCCGTTATGAATAGTAATAACCACTTTTTGAAATTTTGTAAATTTTATTTTTCAAAATGGACTTCATTTTTGGATTCGGAATATCAAAATTAGCTTTGGGTGAAATTTTGGTACTTTTTTGCTAACTTTCATTTTCTGATGAATAGTGAAAATAAATAATTTTTTTTAAAAAAAAACTTTTTTAATCGAAATAATTAATAGTGATAAATTATTAATTTCAGTGGTTTTAAATTATATTTAGAATATATTTTTACAATTTAATACTATGTTGGTCATTGGATGTAATTTCAAATTTAAACAGACATAAACAGGTGTCAATCATTTGATAATTATTATCTATTAAGAACACGCTATTTGTTTTGATGACAGGAATTAATTTTTAAATTAAATAATGAAACTGATATGTTTTGAATTTGGTAAAATAGACATCATTTTTGTGTTCATAATATCAAGTATATCTTAGGCCTAATTTTTGGTATTTTTCTAGAAACTATCATTTTTTGATGAATAGTGAAACCACTAAGTTGTAGTTAAAAAAAATGAATATTTCCTAAAACTTAATTTTACCACTTCTGTGGGTGGAATTTCAAAATTCCGAGAGACACGGTTGATGTCAGTAAGTAAAATGTTGTTCAATGAGATGAAAATAATTTTTGGTGAATAGTAACTTTTTACTTTTTTTACCACGGTTAAAAGTAAATAGGGTAGTTAAAGGTAAAAATGATTTTATTATTACCCTAACATATGTCTTAATACTATTGGATAAGTTTAATTCGACCAAAAACAACCTTAGGAATAAAATATGACCATTTAGCCCCAATTGGATTAGATTAGGTCATTTATTATTAATTTATTTAAAGAACGGTTAAAATAGTTAAAATCAAAGTTTAATAAGTATATCATTTTTAATATAGGGATATACATAAGATAAATTCGACTATAAATATTCATTAGAAATATAAATATATTTACTACATAATGGTAATTTATTTTTAATTTTTAGACATTAAACAATTTAATTTATTTATGACACGACGATGATGCAGTAATTATCCTATTAATGAAATATTGACATAATTGATGTTATAAATACCCAAATAAAAGTAATTTGAGACTTTTTATTAATTCCACTAATTTTATAGGTTAATATGACATTTCTGTATTTATTTAAGTAACTTTTTTCGAACTAATCATTATGTTATGAGTTTCCCAAAAATCATTTACAAAATAGTATCAAAATTGACATAAAATATTTTTTTAAAAAAAATATTATATTATTAATTGTTATTTTATTCCTAAAAATCTATGGTTAGGCCAAAGGACTGAGATAAGGTTAAATATATTAATAATAAACAACTCGTGGTTCTTGTGTCTTGTTATAGAATGTTTATTAACCTTATAGTGTAAGAACACAAAAAGACACGGTAAAAGTAAAATTATCTAACCTAAAGTTAAATATAAATGATAAGGTTAAAATAGGAACCTAAACTTGTCTAAATTCTATTGGATGATGGGATTTCGACCAATCCCCACCTTAGATTCGAAATAAATCAATTTGGAGATATTAAAAACCAAATTTGACTTTATAATAAAATAATAATTTTTTTATTCCAAAGGTGCCCCTCTCCTCCCTTATAAAAGGGCACCTCCTCCCCCTCTTCCTCACACCACTTTGAGCCTTCATGCTCGTCCAAACCCTGCCAATTTCTCCTCTCCACTTCCCTAGAGACATCCTAGAGGTCCTAGTCTTCTTCAAAGACCAATTTTAGTGCCCTAAAAGGAGATCTCAAAGAGGTGCTTCAAAGAAGAGGTAATGTCTGTTACCAATTCTTTCAACTTTATTTCTTCTTCCACTTATTTTTCTTTGGTTGTTTCATTATGAAGTAATAACATCAGTATCAATAATATAATTATATGTTATTATAAGTATGAAACAACCCTATTTCACCATATATCCATCCTATGGAAAATGAAATCACAGCGCGTGCGTACGTACGGAATACCGTCTCCACGCCTTGGTGTAATCTATTTTCCACCACCACCTTACTTGGATGTGTATAATGGTGTAAATAATAACTATATATGATTATTGTAAAGTGATATTGATTCTGAAATTGTATACATACACTGCAATACAATTCCACTATCATGAGAACGATATCATCGCTAATGCGTACGTACGGACTATCGTCTCCACGACGTGATGCGATTCATTCTCCATGTTACCCATTCATGAATGACTATAAAGTATATATAATATGTAATCATGAAATATATGACATAATAATGATACTGTATTTATGTGTATATATATGAATTTCATCTACTTAATTCCATTCAACTCAATAAGGAAACGAAAACAGCATTCATGCGTACATACGGCCTACCGTCTCCATGAACGGTGTATTTCATTCCATTTACTGATCTATTATATATATGTATATTCTGAATATATATTATATATAAATCATGTTTTATATTCTGGAATTATGTAATCATGATCTAAGTAATCATATGAATAATTACAAGTCAAAACACGGACGACAAATGAAACGATTTTACCCAAAATGCTCTTTAACATGGAATATACAAAAGAACGGGTAAAATAACATCATAAGTGAACCATATATGATATCATAACAATGAGTATGATTATGGAATAAGTCAATGGCATTATTTAAATCATTATACAGGAGTTTCGGACCCTTATAAAGCAAATCAAACCTAAGGTAAGGGAAATATCACAATCTCATTTTTATATAAGATTGTTTATAATTTGAAATTTTCTGGGGTGTATTTTATCATCCACATCCATGTTTCCTAAATATGTAACATTATTTACATCCACCTACAATTTTTTAAATCCAGTTTTACCCTTCGGGGAGTTTTTAGTAAAATATATGAATGGAATCTTTTGTCATTTTTCGTATGAGGTAGTTTTTGAATTTTCCATCAAAAGTATGAGAAGAATGTTTTTTTAACTTATACGGCATGAATGGAATTTTAAAAAAATATTTCCAAGAATCCTGATTTACAAGTTTTCAGGCCTATTTTTAATCAACTTATTTTAGTTTAGAATTGTATGACATGTTAAGAATGGAAAAGTGTTTTTGAAGTAGAAAGGATATTTTCCTCAAAAATTGAGTTCAAGTGTTTTATCAAAATTATGTTTCATATAAGATAATAAAGCGTTTTTTATCCCTATTATTAATTTTTTTTGATTCTGTTGTGATGGAATTATTTTTATGAGTTCCTTTATCTTATATGAATTGATTTATGATGTCATGATGTTTAAGATTCCCATTTTTATTACATGGGTTATGATATGATGTTTGGTTTATGATTTTCTGGCACACATAATAATGGTATCATTATGAGATGGGTGAGACCTATATCTCCCTCCAATGAATTTGATAAAAATTTTATATCTCATTAGATAGACATGGATGGAACGGCAGGTTAAACCGATTCAGTGACACAGGACTGAAACGAGGAGTGAACTCGGTTCAGAAATGGACTTTGTCCACTAAGATAGTCTTGGCAACAAGTCTTGACTAATAAGAAATGATTCTCTATGATTATGTGTGTATGATACAATTTTTCATGTTTTAAGTTATGATTATTGGGATTACATTTCACTACTAGGATTTATCCCATTTTATGAAATTATGATATATTTTGTAGGTTAAGATTTTCAAAAGTTATGTTCTTATGTATATGATGTGATTTTTATTTCTTTTGTTTACCCTTACTGAGCATTTGATCTCACACTTTTATGTTTTATTTTCCCCAGTATTTAATGAAAGTTTTTATGTAAAAAAAAGGAAGATCTTTATGGGAGATGTTGATGATCTTTCACCATGATTATAACATTATATTCCGAGTTTCCAAAGAAACTAAACTATTACGGTCCTTGTGTGTGTGTGTTTTTGTTATGTTCTACGTATTCCGCAAAGGTAATGTAATGTCCATGTACGTTAATCTTAGGGTCTCTACATGCGGCCCGGCACTCGACTGATTTCGATGGGTCCTTACCGGATGGCACCATCAGAGCTACGGGAGTTGTGGATTCAGATTGACGATTTGATGAAGAGAGGTTATGTTCGACCGATTAAATCACTGTGGGGTGATCCAGTCTTGTTCTCAAAGAAGGAAGATGGTGGTCTTTGGTTGTGCATAGAATATAGGAGGCTGAATCAGGTAATAATCAAAAATCTCTACCCTCTTCTGAGGATAGACGATCTTTTCGACCAGCTGAATGGGGTAGGGTGGTTCTTGAAGATCGACATGCGGTCTGGGTATCACCATTTGAGGGTAAAGGAGAGTGACATCTCGAAGACGGCCTTCAGGTGAAGTTCTGGACACATCGAGTTCATAGTCATGCCTTTCAGCTTTATGAACTCCCCAGCTGTGTTCTTGGGGCTTATGAACTCCATCATCCAGGAGTACCTGGAGCGTTTCGTACTCATGTTCATCGATGATATCCTGATCTATTCAAGATCAGAGTAGGATCACGCGGAGCACCTGAGGATGGTTTTGGAGGTCCTTCGACAGCACCAGCTCTATGGTAAGTTGTCGAAATGCAGGTTCTAGACGCGAGAAGTGAACTTCCTTGGGCACGTAGTGTCCGAGCAAGGGGTAGCAGTAGACCGATCAATGGTTGAGGAAGTTGTTTCTTGGGAACCACCCAAAAATGTGGCAAAGGCCTGTAGTTTCCTTGGGCTGGCGGGTTACAATCAGAGGTTCATACACAACTTGTCCCGAGTAGTATCCCCTTTGACAGCCCTAACCAAGAAAGATCAGTTTTTCATGTGGAGTGAGTAGTGTGAGGCAGCCTTCAGCTATATGAAGGAGTAGTTGGTTAGTGCCCATGTGCTAAGGCTACCAGCAGAAGGGGCGGCCTATGAGGTGTTCTGCGATGCTTCATGACAAGGCTTGGGATGTGTGTTGATGTAGTGACAAGGGGTGATCTTTTATGGTTCTAGGATGATGTGCCCTCATGAGTGTCATTATACCACCCATGACCTGGAGCTTGCAGCAGTCGTTTTTGCGCTGAAGTTATGGAAAAACTACCGCATCAGAGAACGCTTTATGGTCTTCACAGATCACAAAAGGTTGAGGTATATCTTCTCCCAGCGGGACCTGGACTTGCGGTAGCGAAGGTGGATGGAGTTACTCCAGGATTACGACTTCTAGATCTCCTACAATTCAAGGAAGTGGAATGTAGTGGCTGATGCCTTGAGCAGGAGATCACAGAAGGATGCAATCCGATAGTTGGGAGATGCCTAGAAGGCAATGAAGGAGTTGGCTGCTTTACACCTGGATGCGAGGATGGATAGCGGTAGAGGTTTCCTGTATCAAATGAAAGTGAAGTCGTCTCTATTTCAGCAAGTGGAGGAGTTTTAGTGGGGAAACCCATAGTGTAAAGTGATGCGTGACCGAGTTGACCAGAGCAATGCTCTGAATGGATGGATGGAGGATAGTCAACACCGGATGTTTTTCCACGGGAAGCTGTTTGTTCCAGAAGTGAATCACGGAATGGTTCTCAGTGAGTCCCACAAATCACCCCTGGTGGTACACCCATGATTTTCTAAGATGTACCAGGTACTGAAGGGATAGTGTTGGTGGCCTGGAGTGAAGCGAGCAGTGGCAGTTTTTATGGCCAAGTGCTTAGTGTGTCAACAAGTGAAGGATGAACACCGAGTTCCAGGCGGCCTACTACAGTCTCTAGATGTCCCCGAGGGGATGTGGGGCGACATCTCGATGGATTTCGTCACAGGACTACGCAAGTTCCAAGGTGGACATGATGCCATCTGGGTGGTAGGGGACCGGTTGACGAAATCGGTTGAATTTATGGATATTAAGGAGTCAAGTGCAGTGGATGCTTTGGCACAAAAGTACATGGATGAGGTGGTACGATTGCATGGAGTTCCGAGGTATTTCATCTCTTATAGGGATGCACGGTTTACCTCACGAGTCTGGAGAGGATTGTAGCATTCTTTTGGCACCCAAATGCATCTTAGAACTATTTTCCATCCCCAGACAGATGGACAGACTGAGTCCACCATCCAGACCGTGGAGGATATGTTGCACACGTGTGTTATAGACTCAGGAGGATCATGGGTGTGACAATTTCCTCTGGTAGAGCTTTCTGACAATAATTTCTATCACTATCCCATTGGTATGGACCCATTTAAAGCCTTGTACGGGAGGCCATGCCGTTCACCTGTGTGTTGGACCGAAGTAGAAGAGGCAGGCATCCTTGGACCGAAGGTGGTGCAGAGCACAGCGGAGAATGTTCAGCTTATAAGGGGGAGGATGAAGGCGGCCCAGGACCAACATAAGTCGTATCCTGATACCAGGAGGAGACCCTTGGAGTTTGAGTTTGGAGACCACGTGTTCTTGAAGGTCTCCCCTCAGCGTGGACAACTGAGGTTCGGAAAGGGGAGTAAGCTTTCTCCCTGGTTCATCGGGCCCTTTGAAGTGTAGCGACGGTTCGGTGAAGTGGCTTATCAGCTAGTGTTACCACCGCCACTACTGAGGATACATGATGTCTTCCATGTGTCCTAGATCTGTCGGTATCTGCATCACGATTCACACGTCATCGGATGGAGAGAGCTGGACATCAAGGACGACTTGACTTTTGTGGAGAGACCAGTGATGATCGAGGATCGCAAAGAGAAGGTGCTTCGTGGGAGAACCATTCCCTTGGTTCATGTGTTATGGAGACATGGTGGGCTTGAGGATATTACATGGGAGAGGGAAGCACAGATGTGTGCCCAGTACTCGGAGTTGTTTTGAGTTTTGTACTGTTTAGTTTATAGCTGTTGTGGTGGTACGTTTTACCTTGTTGGCTATGAAATACTGGTTTTCCTTCCTCTAAATGTGTGTGAAAAGCCATGGCTACGGGGAGGAGAGAACCCGACCCATAATCAAGATGCATTAAGGTGGATGCGATTAAAGTTGTGTGGGTGATTCAGTGCCACCCAATGTGGATAATATCTTGACATGGGGGAGGAGACTCCCCAACCCACATGCCTAGGATGTTTCACATGGTATGTTTCTTTGTTCTTGACGAGAAAGTGTTCTTATTTAACAATGAGGTTCACTCCTAATAGGTATCTTTCTAGGCGGCTGTTCGGACCCTTTCTTTCCTTCTGGATTGTTTTTATTATCGAGGATGAGAATCATTTAGGAGGTATCTGATGTAATGGCCTGGGTTTTTGGGGGCCATTACTTTGTGAAAATCTCATGTTGGGTTTCCTGGTCTTGGAATATCAATGAATTTGGCCTAATGGTAGGCCTACCGGTAGCCTTGGCCTACTAGTAGTAGTCCTACCGGTAGCTCGGTCTACCGGTATCCACAACCTACTAATAGCTCTTTCTACCGATAGCTCAGTCTACTAGTAGCTGCAGCTACCGGTAGCTCGGTCTACCGGTAGCTACAGCCTACCGGTAGCTCCAGCCGACCGATAGCTCGGTCTCCCGGTAGCTGTAGCCTACCGTTAGCTCGGCTACCGGTGGCTCTCGCCTACCCCCGTGGGGTCTTTCCATTAGCACTCCTTTTGTGCGGGTTGGGTTTTAAGCCCTATTTTGACCCCTTTAAGCTTGTTTTAAATCTCGATAATGCCCATAAATGTTTTAATTAAATATTTAATTATTCAACCTAGTGTTTGCGTCAGTTTAGAACCCTTTAATAATGTGTGGGGCCACGTGGTCAACCCACGACCCCTGCACCTTACGCAGTTCCACGTTGGAGTTTCAACCGTTCCCGACCTTAATAAACAAAAAGGGTTCTCCTAAGTTTCTTTCTCGACCCTGTGATAGGAACACCCTTCATTCAGACGAGCATCTTTTCATCCATATGATCCACATTTCAATCCATGATGTTCTGCGCCCGGCCTTAGCATCGATCATTTTCAACATGTAGGGAATTTTTCCTTCGTCTCTCCCTTTGTGTATCATGCGGGGTGGAATTCTTTTTCGAATTGGATGAACCAAACCTAAATAAAGATAATGAACGGTTTATATAAAGAACGAGGGGGGGGCTGTGTTTGATGATTTTGATGCTACTATGTTTTATGATATTTTTGTCTAAATTGTGCGGGATTATGCCTACTGAAAATCATGGCCATTGGTGGTCTTTATCTGTTCATTAATGAACCCCTGGTGATGTTTGAATGGCTTGTTTTTTAGTTGTGAACTCCTAATATGAAAAATGAAATTGGTTAATCACGTATATCTGGCCAGATAAATTGAGGCACCAGGATCAATCCTTCTGTGATAACCCCGGTTAAAGCACACATAAATCGAAATTATGTAGTGTGTTAAATCTTATAAATCTGAAAATACTGACATGGGCCTTCTTAGTGGTGGTGGGTTGGTTGTTTTTCCTTTATGGGAAATTTTCTAGGTTATGTGGGTGGGGATGGGATCCCATGTTATTAAACTCTCGGTGGTTGTGAAAATTGGGTATGGGATCCCATGTGTTATGCTTTCAGTGGTTGTGAGTTTTAAGACCGTGTGGTTACATTGTTTATATCACGAATTGGGGTGGGATCCTTTGTTTTTGATAAACCATTTGGCTCCTACATATTGGACATGGGGATATACCTTGGGGTTTCCTTTGGTTGGTGTGGTTTTATGAGAGAACCGGGTGTGGATGTTGTGGTTGTTTCTTGACTGTTTGCTTTCCCTTGACTTGTACTTATGATTGCTAGTTGTCCAAGTAGGTGAAAAAACATATTTAAGCATTATTACTGAACATATAAACCAGGATCACACAAATGGGTTTTGGTTTAAAGTGGGTTGTGACTTGGATATAGTACTATTTGTGTTCTTTAGGCGGGCTGAAGAAAAACCTAAACTTTGGGTGAGTGCTTGTTACCTATACATATACTTGTAGTTTTTTGTTTCTTATTCGCGCCCCACCCAAGTTGTGTACTTAGTGCCGAACACCCTATTTCATGGAGGAGGGTGTTTTTTCCGACACTACTATTAGTGGCTGGTTATTAGCTCCTTTTCTGCTCCCTTTCCCGAATATCCCAAGTATCTTCGGGCAGGTTGTGATGGCATGAAGTCCATTATTAGCCCAAGAACCTTCAGGTGGGGTAGTGTGTTGGTTACGACCCAGGTGTGTGCGGGAAAGTGGTAATCCCAAGTATATTCGGGATAAGGCCCCGGTGTCTTCGTGCATGGTGGTGGTTGTTCTGGCCTGAGCGTTTGCAGGCATGGTTGCGTGTGATAGTTGTAGCCTAGGTGTTTGTGGGCGGCATTCGGCATTGGGACTACGTGCGGTTATGGCCCAGGTGTGTGCGGGCGTGGTGTGGCAGTGGGACTGCAGTGAGAATGGCAGGATTAGTTCGATGCATAGGATCTCTTCAATAACCAGTAGGAAAGTGGCACGGGCTACCCAAACATCGATGTGCTATTACTATACTTTACATGACTTTTGAGGCTTGGGTGGTTAGTTTACCTTGTTAGGTGTTTGGTGTACTCTTTTTCTCACTGGACTCTAATACGTTCCCACCACTTGTGCATGAGAGTTTTAGGTTTTCCCTACTGAGTATACTTGTATGCTCACCCTACGTATATAAAACTGTTTTCAGGTTTCCAGGAGGACTTCGGGGATCATGCTGGACCGTACTAGCTCAGACCTTTGGGGCAGTTGCAGTCACTATTTTTCTTTCTTTGGTACCTTACCCTTTTATTCACTTGTACATTCTTGATTTTTACTTTTATAACATGAATTGGGAGTGGTTCTTGGCTTTAATTTTACTTTCCGATTTTTGTGTTGTTGAGACTTACCATTCTATCTTATGATACTATTAAATGAAAAAGGGGTAATGCCTTCCATTTAATGTGTGATTCTATACCCTTGGTGCTAGTAACCACTCCGAGACCTATTGAATGTGGGTCTCGGGGGGTCATTATCTCTCCTTCAACTTAAATAGGAAGGGCCTGGCAATCTGCTGACCCTTCCCTCCTTTTGGTGAAGGTGGGCCGTGACATTGATGGGAAGCATTATTGATCATGAGTATTAGTAATATCCTTTTTCATTCATGGGTATGTGTACATATTTGTGGAATAAGAATGAAAATTTTAATAAAATATTGCTAAAAAGGTTATATTTTCCATTTTAATTATACTATTTTGGTATAACTCTTCCTTATTTTATATAAAAAGTTTATCTAAATTATATTTTTCCAAGTGGTGTTCGTGGGAATTAAAGTGGAATTATTACTTTGTCTGTGTACATACCTCCTACAAATATTCATCAGTTCATATAAATAAAAAAATTATTACTAAATGGGTTAGGGGAAGATTTCATATTTTTATAGTGGGGCAATAGGATACTATATAATTTATGATGGATTTTGTAACATCGAGATGATCGAGTTGGATGTTTCGAGTACCACTACATTACTTCCATTGCCTTAGGATGACTTTTTGTTTTGATAAATATTATACCTTAACTTATAATTCATGTCTTATTTATTTATTTAATTTTCAAGTATTTTATGATTGTTTGTTTACTTTATTACATAATATACTAGAATAGTTTATTGCATCACTATCTTCTTTAGGTTTTTTTATCTAAATTTAAATCACCCCCATGATTAAATGTATCATTTAATATTTATTTCTAATAGTTGGTGATCATGTGACATCCCCTAAGTATATCATTTAAGATTTATTTCTAATCATTGGTGATCATGAGACATCACCCAAGTTCATTAAAACTGCTACTTATTGTTAACACAACATATTAGTGGAGATTTTATAGAAATTATCAATTTGGCCTTTTCCATTTTTAAATATGTTTGTTATAGAGGGTTGAGATTTAATAACAATAAATTTATAGAATATAATGTTTTTATGACCACATTCCGATAATATATAAGTTACCCGGATATTTTGTGTGTAAAATATATTCATACAAACATTTTGGAGTTTAATCACCTATGATTCATGAGTTTATATGATGAGTGAACATTTCCATGCATTAGTAATGAGATATAATACTATGAATTCATCGTCCGTGATATATTTGATGAATTATGGAATGTTGTTCAAATGATAATGTTTATTATGATTTGTAATATTATAAGACATTTGTTTGGTTGTTTAATAATATCTAAATTTTTTTATTTCTATGATGATATAACTAATGGAAATAGTGGTATATATATCATGTCAATAATAAAATATGGTAGATTATGTTGTTAAATATGAACCATAGGTAAATTCCTAGCTCATCCAGAGTATAGTTCATGATTTTTCTCTTATTGATAGAGAATATTGGACTCATGAACTATTCCTTGACAATTCTTCATTGGTGATTCCAAATAAAAATCCTTCATAAATTTTAGGGATTCAATAATCTGATATATGGTGGAATGGAGAGGTATAATTAATTGAATCATTTATTTTTTCTGAACGTTGACAAATATAAATTTAAATGTAGTTGTATAAATTCAAAAAGACCATGCGAAGAAAATGTGGTATATTTTTCTAAAAAATAAACAATTTCAAGACTCTTATAGGAAATTATTGAAGAATTTTTAAAAAAAAACATTTTATGAAAATAAATTTTATATCATGAGAATTAATTCTTTCTTTACTCTCAATAAAACAAATTTTCGATTCATGGAGTACGATACTATGATTTTTAAGCTAGTTCACTTTGTTCCAGAGGCCCCCACAAGTGATTACGTGAAATAACACGTCGATGATTTATATTCATCACTTAATATTCATTTAAATGTGTAAATATTTTTTATTTATAAGTTTAATGAAATATAATATGTAATGATAGTTGTAGAAAATGATTTCGATGGGACACATAGTAGATGAAACACCATTCTATATAGTGACATGCATGGGAACTCGAATACTGAATCAAAGTGAAATAGGGAGACATAATCATAGGTAATAAAAAGTTGTGGAAATCATATCTTAAAAATCAATATACTTTACAGAATGCTTCAGTAATCATACTAAATTATTTTAATGTAATTCATTTACATATTTTGAGTTTGATTACACCACTCTGCCTCAAAACTGTAACAATTGTTCTAGGATAGATCACCTAAATTTTTATAGTCTATCTGATCCAAATTAAAATATCTAATATGGATATAATATATCTCCTTAATATTATTCTCAAATTGGAATAACATGATAGAATAGTTCTCACCCATATAACCGAATTAGTTATGGAGATTCTATGAACACACTGACACTATAGTCGATTCCATAAAGCAATGAATAAAAAAAAATTCAGAGGTCCATGTAAGTTGTTTTATGGTGTGGGGGAATATTTATATAGGATTATTCATGTCCTCTGATAGAGGAATGTATTATCCTTCCATGCTTAAATCTCTGTATTTTTGTTAACATTGGCACATCCCAATATTTAAGTGCTTCTTTTTTTGAATCATATAGGGTCGCATGTGGAAAATATATCTCATGTGATGCTCATCGAAATAGATATCAAGAAACGGGATTACAAAATTTTTATGTGTGGAAAATATTCTATAACTATGAATGTTCCCCCATTTTTTTCTGATTTCTATTTTCAAAATATATAAGTATTTGATCTAATTCAGGCAATTAAATTATTGATACATTTAAAATACCTCCTTGATAGTAACTCTTAAAATGTTTTTTTTATATTCCTTGGTGTAATGATACATATATTTATGTGGGATTATAATATAATTATTGGTATTTTATGGAATTTGGTACTGAGTTTCAGGAAATTCTATTACAAATTAGTAGATATATTTTTACCAACTATTGATATGATCAGGAAACGATTTTTACCATTCATCATTAATAGATATCCTAATTTTTTTACTAAATTTTTGTCTATATTTCCACCTAAATTGGATATTTAATTTTTATTTACCCATTAATGTCAATGAATCAGATTTGGCTTCCATCTTATAGATTTAATCCAACAAAATTGATGGAATTGAATTTCTTATTGGAAGAGTTAGAAATTATTGGATTCAAAATATCTATAACATCACCTTGGTTCAATACAATTATATTTCTGATGAAATAATTTGGTTCTCCTTAAAATTTAAATGATTATCATAATGTAAATTAGGTTATTAGAGATAATCAATACCTTATTCAACAAATTGTTTATTTTTTTATTCAATTTGAGGGATCCAAATAGTTATTTATAATTAATTTATTATTTGGGTATGAAAATAATTGATTTCATGAGGATAAGATATTGAATAGAACTTTTAGGAATAATTATATCCATTATAAATACCTTTCATTTCCCTTGGTTCATGTGGATAAACCAAAATGATTTATGGAATTGATGAATTCTATCTTTCATAGGTACCTAATCTCCTTCATTTTTTGTATTTTTGGAGGATATACTGGTGTATTCTTATATTAAAAATGATATTGAGAAAAAAATAAAGAATATGTTGAGGACCTTGAAGGAATAATTAATTTATGCTAAACAATATAATTTGGATTTTTGTAGGCAAGATGATCACTAATTTGGACATGTGATTTCTATGAAAGGTATTATGTTAGATAATTATTTTTTATATAGGATTTAGATATGTAGAAGTGTAAGGTAGTTAATTATAACATTCATCCCTATGGATATGAGTAGGATAGTTTGAAGTCTTTTGCATGATGTCCCTCATTCACCATATGATTGATCGTGTCAACGATTGTCGAAGATTTGACCATAATTTCTAACCATGAGTTTAGAAAACAACACGGGTCGGTAATGAACCAAAATATAAAACCATTTAGTTGGTGGATATTTTATTAAAATGGCATATAGATCACAATATATAGGATACACTATTTTGATATCCTTAGAAAACTAGATAAATAAATTCATTTTATATTACATTGAAATAAAAAAATATATTATTATAAAACATGATAACATTATTATTCTGCTTACAATCAATTTTTGAAATGTAATAATCCAATTGGTTATAAGGAATAATTGGGAAATAATATTAAGGTTAAGATTATATTCTCATAAAATGGGTTACATATCGCAGAAGCAATTAAAAAAATAGGTATTATAGCATTAATAAATTAATTGGGTCTTTCCATATAAACATAAAAAGAGAGACTACATAAATAAATGTCCATAATAAATATAAATGAATTCTACTATAATAGTAACAAATCATAGTGTGATTTCAATTTATAATTTCAAATCAATAAAAATTATCATCAATTCCTTATTCTAATAAGTCATATATGATGTCTAATAACTATCCCATTACCTTATCATAATTATCTCATGACGATAAATAGTGCACTATTGTGATATATAATTCTGAACCCCTTACATCAGTTCATTTACATTGCATTCCATCGGATTACAAAATATTACAAGGAATATTTTTAAAGGAATGTAATATATACATATACGTAGCACAATTGAAAAATTAGTCACACATATAGGATTTTCCCACAAAGAAGGAAGAATTATATAATAAAAAATAATTTATCCCTAATAAAATAATTAATAAAAATATCTACGTATTTGGAATAAATTTACTTTCAAATGTTGGATACCATATAAACAATGAATAAATTGTTCAAAATGTATTGTTAATGGGCATGAAAATTAACAAAATCATATTAGCCAAGTGTCACAAACCAAGTGTGCAACTAGGAATGTGGGAGTGCAACTGTTCCCAATTGAGTCCAGCTCAATATTGTGTTGTAAGAGTTATTACAACTAGGTACATTTATTATATATCCATAACTTGGTATATTACATAAACTATGATATATTTTAATGGAATCCACATAGTATATACATTAACAAAATCATAGGAATATATATGTATATATTAGTATTGGTATTTAGACAACATGAAAATGGATAAAATGATATAGAGTAACTAAAATATCATTTATAAAAAATGAAATAGAATATATTACCATGTAATAAAAACAATTTTAGTATATGAAATTGAAATTGAAAAAGGAAATGCAACAATAGTTATGAACATGAAAATGAATAGGAGAGGATTCATAACCCTTCATTTAGAATATTAATGGATAATGAAAATGTTTTACTGAGAGGTAAGATATAATAAATCATTTTCATTATATAATGTGGAACATAATACCATATTGTAACAAGCATGGTAGTTTAAAAAATGAAATTTAGGAAGAGAGTATAAAAAAGGGAATGAACTTGAAATGAAATGAGGGGAGATATATAGGGGGATCCATTATATTGGAAGGATATTTAATAAATATAGAGAGGGACTACATAGAACATTTGATTCGCCTTGGAGATAATATTGATATTAGAATTTACAGTGAGATCATGGTTGAAGTATTTTCAATAGAACGTGTTGATAGAATGGGGGTATCTATATGTGAGGTGTAGTTGTTTTATGAGATTATATTATGATACTTATTTATTTAAATATAAACATATATGGGTTTTTTTAATTAAAAAAAATTGTTGATAATTAATGTTTAATGGTGGTTTATGGTAATTAAATACATAAATAATCAACTTAATGTTTCAGTTTTGAGGTACTTTTTTTACTCTTTAACCTAAACACGCTATAATATTTTAATTATACCAAGATAATTCCGTTTTAACATAGTAACATTTTTTGCACCAAAAAATAAAAATTACTTCACTACAAAATTCAAACATTATATGTCCAAATAGTAAAACCATTTTAAATTATTCAATTTATAAATGTAAAATAATCAATTCTAATGTGATATAATTATCACTCTTTAAAAACCATTATTGAAAATGTAAAATTGTTTATTTCAAAATGCGAGGAATGTGTTACTATGTGTAATACCTTATGTATCATGTCAATCATTAAATAAATTTTGATGATAAATAAAAGAAAACCTATTCTAAATCATGGTCATATAATTATTATTTCATAATAGTTATGGTATCTCAAAAAATATTATTATAATTTTTTTCCAAAAAAACAACTCTTTGAGAAAATAATAATATATATAACCAAATTTTATTTAAATGTAATAAAACTGGTAATAATATTAATTTTATAAAATGAGTAAATTTGAAAATTTATATATTTAAATTAAATATTTTTTAATTTAAATTTTCTTTATTTATGATATATAAATCTATCAGATAGATATAAAAATTACATAAAAATTCATCAACAAATATGACCATTTAAAAAATATTTTACAGGAATATTTCGTGAAATGGAAATTTATTTTAATCCTTTTCATTTTTTATATATATTTTAAATAGAAATTAAAATATTTTTGTCACTTAATAATATACAACTATAAAATAATCTCACTAGACGCACTATTGCACCAAAAATAATAATAATAAACCACCATCCTATTGATTAATGGTTAAAAATTCCTCAGCTAATATTGTCCAACATCCCCAATTCCTAAAAGGCATATTTCACTATAAATACACCAATATTCTTAAAATTATTCAGTCACATCGATTTTGTAAAGGTTCAATATCCATTCTAATATGAATATTTTATTATGAACTCCATGTTCCTCTATTATAGAGATGTTCATAGGTAAAATGAATCTATGGAATCTTGGAGGCCTAAATTTGTATATTTCACATTATTTATCATCTATTTTTCTCCATATTTTAATATTTTAGATTATATTTTTTGATTTTAAAAATTTTTATGTAAAATTATTTAAAATGAAATAATGTGTTTCCAGTTTCAAGTATTTATTATCCCTGTACGATTTATAGTTATAATAGTTAAAATCAATATTTATTGTTAATTTTTATTAATTAAGTTAAAATTCTTTATATGTTATTTTATTTTAAAATATTTTAAATGTTATTGAGTGGTAAGAGATTCATTATTTAATGAAGAATTTTTTTTGGGTAGTTACACCCTTATCCCATTAAATAAATTTCATCATCTAAATTATTATCATTTCTTACACTAGAGAAAACCATGTATATCAAAATATAAAATTCATTCTTGAGTTTTAACATCCCTTAAATGACATAATTTGTTTTCTCTTTTGGAATTTCCATTAAGGAGTGACGTTTCATGGGACACAATGGTACCTCTAGATATTTTTAAAATCATTTAATTCTTTTTTACAAAATAAACTCAATGAGATAGTATTACATCGATGGAATAATAAACAAATAAATGAAATATATATCTAATATATAATTCTAAAAGAACTTATTGAACTTGTTTTTCATAAAACAATATTAATAATTCAACATTACATTTTTCAAAATAATGTTATCCAAAATCAATTTTGATATTTTATCAGAGACTGAATACTATACCAAGTTAAATATTTTATGATCAGATGGTTCCATTCTTCTATGACAACTTAAAAACTGTTAAGTTCATTCTGTGTTTTTATATATAATATTTTGAAAATACATTGATGGTAATTTCCATGATACTCATGATCTTAACATTTATATTACATTTTTTAACAATAAAAATTAAATGATCCCTGAAAGAGTCAATTTATTATAGAGGTATTATATCCATTATATAGTTTTTTACTAATAACATGGATATTATATAATTTTTTGAATTCATTGAAGAAAAATATTAGCATAATCCGTATAACATGATATTCTATAAGATAGAGAATAGTTGTTCATAATCTTTTTCTTTGCATATTGGGAGAATGAAATTAATACTTTTTGAAACAATATAATTAATACCTAAAATTAACTACCCACCACTTTTTTATAATGCAATTAACTATAATTTTTTCAGTCTTCCAATTAAACCAATATAGAAAATTGGGAGTGATCGAAGGTATAATAAGAGAATAAAGTATTAAATTTTGAAATAATCTATCATTTAAATGTCTAAGGTGGTGAACTGTCAGACTAGTATTATTCTATTTCAATGAATATCACTCATTGATCAATGTAATTTCATTTAGTTTGGGTTTTATTATAAACATTAATTATTTCCTTAAATTACTATACCCATATTTTCATGGACATACCATTAAATCATTAAAATATATTATTTTTAATTTTAGCTTTTTCTATTATCCGTATAAGTGAAAATAATTATATATATTAATTAAATTATGAATCATTATGATTTATTCCATGTTATCCATGTTAATGTTTTTTATTTTTTATTATGTTCTTCTAAACATAGTTCTTAAGGCTGATATTGAAATATCCTTTAGTAAAAATTGAAATGACCTTGAATCCAACACACGGTATCTAGTGGTCATTTTATTAGAATGGTACATATATTAAAACATAGTGGATACAAATTTTTTTTATCCTTATATAAAAATATATATAAATTATTTTTTACATTACATTGGAACTGAAAATGAAACATCTAAAAACATGAAAAAATAATTACTCCCCTTGAAATCCATTTTTCAAATTTATTATTCCTCTATATTCTTTAGAAAAAATGCTAAACAATTTTTTCATCATACAATATGAAATTTTAAAAATATATAATTCAAAAAATACCTGAATAAGGGATTATATTCTCTTAAAAAAGAAGTAACATGATGTGTAGGTGTCTTAATTATGTGTATCATATAACCTTAAAAGGATCATGTGATTTCATGACCTTAAGAGGGTAATTAGAATGGATTATATACTATATATAATTAAACTATGATCACACAAATCCCCACTAACACACCATCTTGTTCTTGTGAAGGCATTCAGACAAGTGCGTATGATTGTGAAGAGGCTCCCATATGAGTTCCTCAAATCATTGGACTTGTCAACTGAAAGACATTTGTAAATCATCTAAAACCCCATAGAAATAAAATTTATAGAAAGTATGAAGATAAATGAAAGGGATTATTACTTTTATATTCTTGAAACAATACTATGATATTAATAAGACCTAGTGAAGCCCGGGAGGTATAACAATCATTTCATGAGAGGGAATATTAGAATTTGACTTTAGTCATGTGAAGAGCCTTAGAAATTTCCTTATGATCTTATGATATATTTTTTATTCACATAAACATGTATGGATTGTCCATTAAAATTATCTTTCTCCATTTAGATATCTAGAATTGATCATCCAATGTATAATAATCGAGAAGAGGTATTTTCCATGAAAACACTTTCATAATGTATTGAAATCCCGTATTTCATTATAATATAAGAAATATAATAAAATGGATGAACGTGTAATACTCTCATTAAGTAAAGATACAATCACCTTCATGATATGTGGTTGTGTGCCTCATGTGATTTCCATTAATCAAGTTAATACCCCTTGAAATTCCATCATGATCTTGTTGGTGGTCCCTAACAAGACATATTGATCTAGTGAGAGGACCCAGGCAGACCATCTTAATCAAGAACAATACTTCTTGATAAGTAGTCTTGATCTCATGAAAGGCATATAGAAATAGGTTTTCATCTCATGTGGGACCATGGACCAGTCTACTTCAATCACACAAAATACTTTCCATTTGTGTCCTTATCTCAAATATACAATCATAAATAGCTGTTTTTTCATACAAAGGATGTTTGATATGTCAATAGTATTATTAATGATCCATTTCACAATCCCTAGGTTGAATTAATTTGGAAATGACACAGTGTCGTCATGGTCTTTAGATATCACACGGCCTCTTAGAAAACCTATGGCAGGATCTTGTAAAGTGCATTATATGATACTCCATCTTCCAACTCTAGGTCATATATGTGATATATATAAATTGTATGGAAAATACATAATTACATGTTTATGATTATAATGTTCTCCCCCTAAAAATTATTCCATGTAAACATGATGGAAACTACATATATGGGAGCTTATAATAGTTGACTTATCATAGTGTAAATTCTTTTGATTTCAATAGTCACTCACTATGTAAAATATATGGAACAACTAAGGGGATCCTACATTATAAATATATTCTTCACCTAAATTCATTATAGATCCTGTGAGGGACCTTTGGAATTCATACATAGTATAAAAATAAGTAAATTCATTCGAATTGGTCGTAAAAAATATGGAAAAGATAAAACAGGGTGAACCATATTACATATATTGAATAAATAGTGTAAAATATGAAAGAATTATCTGAAGAAATATATGTTGAATTTCATGTTGAGGCGTCTTTATATTCTAATGACCTATCCAGATATATCCATAGCACTATAAAATTTCCCAAATAATATTAAAAAGTCCACGAGACATGAGTCTCAAGACTTGTGAAGTCCTTGTAATAATTATACCATGTCCTATAACATCCTCTAGACATATCACCCACATAATGTGAAATTATTTGGACATGTTACACATGCATTGCGAATCCATGAATCCATATTAGAAAAATTCATGCAACATCTTCCAAAAATGAGACACAAATAATTTGATGTTGTTCATGAATGTTGGTGAAGTCATGTGTTCCCCTCCATACAATCCATCCAGATCATACGATGTTCTCCAGGCATGTTGTACGAGTCATGAAAACTCATTTAGACATGTTATCTAGGTTATATGATTCCCCCAATGCATGTCGTGCAAATCATGTGATTCACTTCATATTTTTTTCACTTGATAATGTAATTTTATTTGTAAATTTCATGTAATCAAATAGTACATGTCAAAAAACCTCAGAAATATTAGAAGGACACCCCATATATGTCAGGAAGATGACCTGGGCATGTCAGGCAGACAACCTAGGAAATGATGGCATTTTCAAAAGAAATATTTGGGAATACCCATAACTATACTGGGGGAAAAATTCATATTCAAATCGGATTCATATGAATCATACTTAAAGCTTGATCTATAATGAGCTTCAACCTCAGTGAATGTCACCCCATGTCTCAAACACTTTGACCCATGGGACCCAAAAACTAATCTAGGTTCATTTCTCTTCCATATCAATCACTATATTGATCATCCAACTAAAATATGATGAATATAATTCTTTCTATAATAAGGATACATTTAAACCTTTTAATTTATATATCTTTATATCAAACACCCCAATACAGAAACACCCATGCATATGTCTAATATCAGTATGAAATGATACCTATCACACTTTATCAATTTTCTATCACACAAAAAATGGATAATGTGGGGTTAAGGATTTGTATTGAACATTTCATTATCATAATGAATCCCCGAAACATGAAAAACATTATTGTGTAATCCCCATTTAGGAGAATAATATGGTTATTCATATATAGTGGGGTCAACCACATGGTAATTCTAGATGGCACAATCGAACTAAGAAGAATATGATTCCTATTAAAAGCAATTTACATAGGATGCCTTCATAAGGATTGAGATCAACACCCAATTTCAATGTTCTTCTATATATTTATATTCCACATGACATCATGCTATAAGGTTTAAATAATCATGGGAATTTTTTATTATTATCATAAACTAGAAGTTTATAAAACCCCATCATGTTTCAATAACATAATTGGGATATCAATCGCATCCCTGCATAAATCTAAACTCTATATTTCATTTTTATATAGACAGAAAACATAAGAAGATACTCATTTCTATGATATTATTTGAAATTGAAGAAGAATCCCAAATAAATATAGATGACCTAATTAATTGAATCTCATTTAAAAAGGGAATAATGTGACATATAATAATATAAAAAGGATATTCGGTTCCATATCAAGATTAGGTAGAGAATCAAAAACATATATTAAAATTATAAGAGAGCACTAGATAAGGAAAAAATTCCCCTAGAAAGGGTGTGATGAGGCTAACCATACATCTTATCTTCCAATGTGAGTACCTAATTTCCATTGGGTATGAACCCCCAAAAGAACTCCAATATTTGTAATGTGGGATTATACATGGTTATAGCTATGGGAATAAAGTTTAGTTTCCATTATTAATGAAAATTAATAATCTGAATAAATAAATTGTCTATACAGTTATCCACCCAACAATCAATCATCGTTCCAAAAAACATTGTCAGAGAGAAAATGGGGAGATGTAGGTGAATCACTCAACTATAAAAATTAATCATTTAATCACGAACTGGGTCATCTTAATATGAAAAATGAAAATTCAGTTATGATAGTGGATATAATGAAATAATTCCATTATCACTCTATTAATTCCACATTGCCAAAATGGACAAAAAAATAATGGATAATTGAGTTATTTATGGAATTCCAATTGAGCAAGAATCAACCCTTTTACGATGAACTAATTGATTAACTAATTCTTTATTTTATATGTGAATATAAATACTACTATCACCAATATAACCCTATCCCAAAATCATGTCTTCATCCATATATAGTTCAGGAACATTAGATGTGGCTGAAACCCATGCATATCATAGAATGACCTCACCCACCCAGATCGTTGAACATTGGGATGATTTTTTAATAATACTAACACACTCTAATATCATACCTCGAGGATTCATGTAATGGTATCTTTACCCTGAATTTGACGATTCTATGACTTTCATATTCATCTGTAGTGCGACAAGTGGTGCTTGTGACCACCACCAAATCTATTCAAAAGAATATATCGGGATCATGTAAATAAACACTCTCCTAATATGTGGAAGATGGATCATGGAATTTTAATATGAATCCATTTTTGTTATTGGATCCACTAAGGATGGCTCATATCAACTGTCATCACATGTGTTATCTCATATATTCCACTCAGTCTCCAGCCAAGGGCACCACTAAACACATTTAAACCTTGTACTACCATGAACCTGATGCAAAGAAGTCATATCTTGTGTGGAAATCGGTGAATAAAATAGAGTGGGATCATATCCTCACTTCCACTGATGATGTTGACCTAATATTCTAGTGGAATACATGGGGTACATTCATATCCCTACCCACCCACAAAAAATCTTTACACGTATTCCTACCATAGGAATGGAAGATGCACATATCCCTTGCCCCATGCATGTATCACATTGGCACATTTCAATGGATCAAGATGGATAGAAGTGGGATTATATCTCTACTTCAATAAAATATGTATTGTAGTATATATTGGAAAATGAATATTTGAAGGTATATATTAATGCACACACTTTTCTGCAGTGTCACTACATTTTAGAAAAACATGAAGAACTCCACTAGAACATTTAGTTACATATACAGATATATAAGAAAAAACATATTTTTATCCCAAATGAAAAGTCAATAAATCACCCTGATAAGTGTGAACAGGTGGATACTTTTATGAAATCACTCATTATTTATCTTCTCCTAAAGGATATTCATCATATTTTGATAGGGGATGTGAAATTAGACCGGTATTATATTCAAGTTCCAACTAAGGTTCACCATGTGAGAATGTAACATGAGTTAGAAAATGCACACATTCTTATTGAAAAGGACCAGTGACATACTCTAAGGGAATAAGACTATGATAATATCCTTTTTCAATAGGGAATCACCATGTGAGTGTGGATCATTCTTTAGTGATGGTTCATATTCTTATCAAGAAAGACCGACAATATACTCCTAATACATAGTATAGGGATCATATTCCAATTCTAACTGGGATCACTAATTGTGTGACGGTAGAGCCCGGTATAGGATCATATTCCTATCAATAAAGCTACCCATAATATTCCATAAACACACAAATTATAGGATCCAATCCCATTTTCATAAATGAATTATTTAAATTTTATTTTCTATAGGACATACAGGATGATGATAATGTCCCTTATATGATTCCTAAGGTTCATTTGAATATTCCTACTATGTAATTCATGTCTAAAAAAGGATCATAACCCTCTATATCTAGGATTTAATGACATTTTTTGGAATCCATCCACTTGATGGATCATATACCTATAGATAATACAAAACCTCTCCATCGTAATCAAATCACATTTCAGTTGTATGATCAGATTCCCCTTGTACAAGACAGTTATCTAGATATTGTGATAGCCAGCATAGAGAAGGCACATGTCACTACTCAACCCCAAATGGGATGTCGACATATTTTTCCCATGAAATTGAATGAGGATCATATAATACAAATGATCAATGATAGTTTTTTGTGAGGCCATTTAACACAAATTTGAAACACCTCAAGGGTCCGTCAAATAATCTACTGAAGTAGAAGGAAATAATTACCCTGATAGTCCTCCCCAAGATAATGTGAAGATTGATCATAGGGACACACTCCTGAAATACATCATTGTTAACCCCTGATAATGATATCACACTTGGATAAGGTAATATTCTCTTTTCTTATACACCTCTATATATATGGGTTCCCATAACATTGACAGCCTCATATAGAGAGGTACTTGAACCATCGAGATCAACCGTATATAGTTCCTCATCAATTATACTTAACTCTTTACCATGGTCATGTAGTGACACAAAGGGGAAGCCGGTATGTTTTGATTAGGTGTAGGCATGTAAATTTGATGAAGAGGAGGATGATATGGACATATAGAAATAGTTATCCTAAAAAAACCCTCTAAAAATATTTTGGCCTTTCCTTGCTTTTTAATATGATATCTTCGAAAGAGCTAGTGAAGGAGTGGATTACTAACATATTCCAAAATATATGGGAGACTCATTTTCGATTGAAGGATAGAAAACTCCCCAATCAAGGATATGAGGATGAAATTTAGTACATAAACACCCTCTATTTTCATGTAGACATGGTTTCTATCTCAATGACCCAGAACCCAAAACCAAAAATGAACATCCTAAATATACATAAAACATATATCCATTGCTCATAAACTATAAATAAAATTATCATCAAAACCATGTTGGGTATCCGTATCGGTAGATGGGACGATAATGATTTATTTCAAATCAGTTCACCCCTAGAATATAAGAAACTAATTGGTACAATTCTCTATAACTCCATAGATAAGAGATCAATTAGCGGAACAAGAAATGAACATGATAGTTGGTCTATAAAAAATAATTCCCTAACATTATAGATACTAATACATCATGAATAGAGCTAGTGGACTTCTAGAAGATCCATAAGTTGGGACCCTAGAAAAAATGGGAATGCATTTAAAACATGGGAAAAAATTTTATGTTCGTCCTGAAAAATTCATGAAGAAAATCACTCTCATCATAGACTAACATTATACAAAAATCATACATAAGGACAAAATCACCTAATAATGTCATTTGTAATAGAAACTTCCATATTATCCATCTTGGAGTAATCCCCACCAAAAAGACTTATGATTTTCTACCAGTACATCCCTACCATGGGTCATCAACACTATTGAAGATATATGAAATATTAGTGGAAGATGAAAACCAATAGTATCGAATAGTGCTAGGGTATTTTTTATCTCAATCATGACCACTGGGTTGATCACACCCCAAGAGGGTCATATAGAAATGGATTGAAGTTCCAGATCTACCCAAACCCATTGGGAAGGTGGAATTTATATCTCAATTCCTATAATAAGAGTCATCAAATATCTTAGTGGAATCATCAAATTCTCTAAAATAAGATCAAAAACTAAAAATGGAGTCCCCAACCCATAGACATCCCATTTTTCCTCCCACAACGATAAAAACCTTGTCTAGTCAAGGATCATTTGAAAAACATGACCATAATAACGTTCAACGTCCATACTCATAGACCATGTATAGAGGAACATATGAGGTTGGAAATCAAACCTCGCATTGGTTTTAAGTCGAAACTGTCAAATATATCCAAGGGTCATAGCAATGACCCTGATGTATGCAGTACAAGATCCTAGTATTATGTTGAGAATAAATGGATAATGAGGATTTACTGATACAAATAAGTCAATTTAATAACCATATATATTATATATAATCTGAATTATGATGAAAACGAGAATTTATATAATACATAAATCATTCCCCAAGAGGTAGATAATATGGATGCACCAAATGACACAAAACATATATAGAACTTGAGGAGAACCCAAAAACTAACACCACCAGATAATGATCAACTGGCCCGGTAGATAATCAATACAAATGATAATGGTAATGGTGGGTCAAAACACAATCATCACCAAGATGAGCGAAAAATCCAGACATAGAGGAATAGATGTCACAATATGAGAATGATATTCAAAATCACAGAAAAGTCAATGAGGAGATACTCATGGGAAAAATTCCAACTACTTATCATAGTGAGAGACATATAAATATGTAACACCCTTTGATTTTATGGTATGTATCTTTTTAAATTTTATTTCTTCGTGATCTTATGTTGCACATAACACTGAGGTTTAACGAACCGTGATGCACTATTAAATACTATTATTTTGACAATATCAATTAATTTGGAGGATTTTAAAAATATTATATTAATTATAAAAATATTATTTAAAAATTATATATAATTCTTCTACAAATTAATATTAAATGAATGTAAAACTCATTTAAAGATAAAATTAATGTATTTTTGAAAAACTATTTAAATCTGCAAATAAAATTATACTAATAAATAAAAATTACACTTGTTAGAAAATATTATTATTATTATATTTATATTATATAAAATCTAATTTTTAAAATTCATCATATTGGTTTTATAGACATGATATTATAATAAATTTAACTTCACAGATAATATAATTATTATATTAAAAATGTAGTATTTACACCTTTAAATGGGGACCATATTTTAAATCTTATTTTTGAAAATTTTATATATTTAATTTCTTATAATAATGTAATTAATTAAAATAGGAATATAAATAACTTCTTTGATTTAATTATTAGTAATTTTTTGAAAATTTCATTGTTTTTAAGAATACTTATAAAAAATTACATTTTAATGGAAATGAACAATTTCATCTAAAAAATTATAGTGATAAAAAAATTTAATAAGATTTAAATTAAAATTAGTTCCTAATATTATCATTTAATATAATTTACTTAAATAGATTCATGTAAACATATAATTTCGTTATAAAAGCATTTCAATCTTTTAAACTAATTCACATTAAAAACTCATTCTCTCATTCTGTAAATAGATTTAATTTTAAATTAATTTCAAGAAAATTATGAATTTTGATTTTTTTTAAAATATTCCATATTTTTATTTATAAGGTAAAAATTTAAAAAATATTTACAATTTTGGACAATATTTATAGTAACGTTAGTATTTTTTTAAAATAACCATGGTTAAGGGTATATTACTTAATTAAGGGAATGAATAATTCTATAAGAATTATAAAATTACCCTAACACATTTACTATTTATTTATGAGTGTGTTTCAACATAAATTATTCGTTGGATTATTTTATTACCTATTAGAGGATCTTAGATTACCTAAATGGTATTAATGTATTTAATTATATAGAAAGTAAAATTTGTCATGCCCATGTTTTTATCAACTTTTAAATTTTTTATATATTATTATTCAGAAGATGTAGTTGGATGAAAATAGTCAACTCATAGAAAAAATATAAATATTCATCAATAATATTTATTTTCAACATTTAGGGAAGAAATAATTAGATTTAAGGAATCACAATGATAATGTAGTAAAATATTAATTATTCAATATATCAAAAAAATAATATTACAAATATTAAAATCAGTATAGTTTAATATAAGTAATGTCATCCATGAATTATATTAATCAAATAGAAATATTAGGGATGTATTTAAGGTTTTTTTATTTAATTGTGTGTTTATATTTTTTAAAATAATTCATGAAATAAATAATATCATAATTGAAATTAATAATAATTTAAAGAAATTATATTTTTTTAAATGATATTAAATTCATTAATAATTAAAATTAAGAGAAAATGATTTAAATAAGGGTTAAAATGTCTCAAATGACTCATTTATGGATAAATTGTTTTATGGTAACTATATTTTCCATTAAAGAGTAAAAAAGTGATGGCTTCATGGAAGGAGTTGAACAATTTAACAAAGGATACATCTAAAATACAAGGTTAAAAATATGACACACGATTATATAATAAATATTTTTTAGATGATTTATACCCATAATTGTATTATATTATAAATAACACACTTTTAAGACAATTAAAATAGAAAATTAATTTATATAAATTTAATACTTTGAGAGTATGTAAAAGTATCCATCTCCTCAATTATAAAGGGGAACTTCCTCCCGCAATTACATAGCCAAATTTGAGCATTATAACTCAACTAAAAAAATACCCAAATATGATTTAAACTTACCTAGAATATAATAAGAGGCCTCCATTTGGTAATAAATCCAACCAAGAAGGAATTTTTTTTATTAACCAAAAGGAGTTACTTGAAAACAAGGTAACATTCACCAATGATTAATTTCATTTAATTTCATTCCCTAACTATTCAATTCATCATAGTATATCTATATATAATAAATTCAATATCGTAAATATACTGATATTTTGTATTCTAATAGTTCTATATGATCTTTCTTAGATAGCCACGAAATGGGATACACAATCATTGTTTGTGTGTACAATGGACTACCCCCTCTCAAATCGATGTCTTCCATTCTTCAATTTACCTGCATTCATGGTTTGAATAATGATATATTTATTGGTTATATATGATATATATTGTATCTATAATGTATTTATTCTTTAGTAGTTTTTATATAATTCATATCATTATGTACTACATTATTGGGAATACAGTAACTTCATTTGTGGATGTGTAGACTAAAACCTCCTCAAAAAAATGTGATTTGTTCCTGTTATAAATGAAATATATTTTGGATTATTTTAATAATAATATGTAATATATATTCCATAAACGTGATTCTATAATTATAACATATAAATATATCATTTAATTTTCATTATTTTATTATGATAGAAAAATGGAACTAGTGTTCATGCATACATGTGATCTACTATCTCCATAAACAGTGAATTTCATTGCGTATGCGCAAATTTTATGGATTATTATAAATACAAATATTAAAAACATATATGAATTCAATACATGGTTTTATATTTTGTGATTGTGAAATTATTATCTAATAAATGCGAATAATAATTAATAAGTCAAAACCATACTCAAAAAAATAGCCATTAACACCCAATAGAGTCAAATAATTGATGATTGATTTAAAAAATAGGTAATGGGTTATTATATGAAGTTAATATATGATAATATATATATATATTAGTATGGTTATGGTAAAATTTAATCACATTCCTAAAACCACAATACAGGTGGTTAATGGATGTTCACCCAGAAGAAATCACAATGTAATGTATTTTTGTCTCACATTTATTTTTTTGCAGGAAACATGCCATATAGACTACTTGATTATATTTGATGGTATATAAACTACAAATGAATTTATGTTATAAATATTATTATATTTAGTATCCCATTTTGATATCCATATTATTTTATTTCTTTCACAGGAAATATGATTATACTTATTTTAATGTTATAAGGGTTATTTTGAAATCTCATCATTATTCTAGATTGTTTTTGTTTATGTGTAAACTATGGAACATTTTACTTACATTTTCATGTTTTATAAAAAATGTTTTTTAAAAAGGGTTTTAATATTTTCCTAAAAATTATTAAAATCATTTTACACTTGTTATAACATTCATAAAATGGTTTAGAAGGAATATTTTTATCGTCTTACAAATGAGGTACATTATAAATTTATAGACAAAATATTAAAGGAATGATTTTTTAAACTATACAGCCAAAAAAATTTCCTCCATCATAAATACATATTTTTTATAAATTTCCTTTAATGTTTTCAAGGTTTTATTCAATTAAAATGTTTTTTTTCATAAATTTTCCACATTTTATATAAATTATTACAAAGTGGTATGAAAATTTATCTCTATTTACATTCCATAGAGACTTATTTGTTGTTATGATTCGATTTTTCTATTGTGGTTTATATAATTCCCCTTTGTCATTAAATATCAATATTCACTCATACATGTTCATGTTTTAATTTTAAATTTAATAATATTCATGTTTTCTAGGGTGATGGATATCATTATTTCCTAAACCGTATACCATTTTTATATTCTATGTTTATTATGGAAGTAATTTGATAATATAGGGGGTATTTATAAATCCATATTTGTTATTCAAATATGGATATTTGATAAAAAAATTTAATTATAAATTATATATATTACTCTATATGAGAAATATATTGTATTATAAATGATTGTTGGGTCCAAGAATTATATTTTAACTCGACGAATCAAAAATTTATCATGAGAAAAATTAGTTTAAAACATTAAATGAGTTTCTACCTAATTTTTTAAATCATATTTTGAAAGTCATGACAGTACAGGTTTTCATGTTCCTTAAACATGAAGTTCAATATCTAATTATTCACTTTATAGATATTCAACTCATTATTATTTTTAACTATGTTATTTTTATATTATATTATAAATGGATCCATTTCACTCCCAGTTTATTAATAAAATTGAATATGTTACTGTTATTTGTCTTTCGAAATTGACTATGGCATATTTGGTTATTTTAATTGAATGTGTTATTAGTTATTTAACTATCCATGTTAACTTATTATCCTAAATAAATTTTTAATTCAACCATACATTCCCGCACTGAGAATTTTAGTTCACCTTAAATAAGATTTATTCCCCCATGTTTTGAATAATAATCCTTTGAATGAGTTTCCATAATGTCGAGTGTCTATTTTCATTTTCATTTCCTAATGTAATATAGAAATCATGTAGGAAATTTGGAATAACAAATATTCTAAAATTTTTTGCCCTTTGGGATGCGATTTAATTATATTTATTCCTATGTAATATTGTAATGCACTAACACCGGGCTTCTAGGGTTGGGAAATTATAGTTTATATTAATGAAAATTTAGTAGAATCCTTAAAAACTAGATTTAGAAAACATGCATTAGGGAAAAATTTCAAATGTATAATTTGATGATAATTATATAATTAAAAGAAAATTATTCAATAAAAAATTTATTATGTTGTTTTCTTAGCAATACATACCTATATAGGTTCAACAAGTGGATGTGGTTATGTAAATTATGTACCTAGTGGTAATAAATTAGTAAATGTTCATCGAGCTTTACCCGATCGTTACATCGTTCATGATAATGGTACTTATTATGCACCAATTTGGACACTCATAGGGTATATTATTAGGATAATTTCCCTTTTACTTACAAATGATTATGATATATTTAAATATAAAATTCAAACAAATATCCTATTTTAATCCTATTGTTTTTTAGATTGAAAATATGGTTTCATGAAATTTTATAAATGATTATATGTTATTATCTCTATGAATTTTGTTACTCACAATATAATTTATGGTTTTGTTAATGTATTGAACCCATGGGATTCAGGTGAACATTTAAAATAACAGACATGGTGGTGGTGATGAGAAACCAAGTGGAATATTGATAAGAGATAACGATATCAGGTTCAAACCTAATTAGTTTTATTTAAATATAATTAATAATGTATACCTTATCTGACTACTAAACTCATCAATGATGTTAAGGATGGAGTATTATAAGATCAATAGTGGAGGATACCATGGGGAAAAGAAGGATCGATTTACATCATGCAAGAAATGTGGAAGGATCCACCTTAGAATTTGTCTCAATTTAAAAGAGAAATTTTTTATTTTTGAGAAAGAAGGATGTAATGAAAAGATTTTATGAGGAAAAAATTAAGGGTGAGATGGATGAAAATTAAAGATATAATTAGAATCTATATGTATTTCATTGCCTTAAATGTAGGGAACAAGGGAATTACTTGAGTCAGTGTCCTATTCTGCAGGATAAAATCTAATCCAAAGAATGACCAATGTGGAATGAAATGGATAAAGAATTTATGTATTGGTGTGGTATTTCAAACCATAGTATAAATTTTATTTATTTATTATACTTATTTAGAATATGTCTACCATATTTATTTTGGAAGTTATATAAATATGTTATTAAAATTTTGAAAACCCTCAAGATGGGTGAAACCTATCACGTATGGGATGGATATAGGTTTTGAACCCAAAACCAACGGGGGGAAATGGGTGTAGTTCTTACAACAAGCCTTCTCGATGTCTTGGTTAACATGAAATTATTATGTCAAATGTTTAATGTATAATAGATATATTTTTTTAAATATATAACCTATGGGTAGGAAAATTAATTGGAAATTAAGTGGTTAATATTATTTCATAAGAATGTCAACATTTTGGGAATCCTATATAATTATGTTAAATAGATTATGTTTAGGAATAAATGATCAATCTTATTATGAATTCAAATATGATTTTTGGGCCCATAGATGTTGTTAAAAAATATATCTAACTATAAATGTTTTAATTATCCCAAATAATTTCATATATTAATATATATGTATTGTTTTATTTCAGATCCTATATTATAAAAAAGCGTTATCATGAATAACAAATCCTGCAATTCATATAACCAATTATTTGTGGTCATGTCTAAAAAATATTTAATTGATTATCTATGAGTAATTATGAGGAATACTTGTTTATATATTTATTTAATTACAAGATTGGAAGAACATCTAAAATTGTCTCAGTATGAGTCCCTTACTCTGATAGGCAGATGACTCACCATTAGACATATGTCTTTCTTATAGTCAGACCGATCGTGCAGATTTTCTATGTTTGTGAAGCTGAAAGTGGTTGAAAAGACTCACTATTGAACATGACATCGATAGGAAAAATACATACCATTTCAAATACTACCGACGTAGAAAACCTATCGTTAGACCAAGTGACCCACCATTGTACATGATACCGACGCAAAAGATATAATGTTAGTTTAAGTGACCTACTATTTCATGATGCTACCAATGCAAGGACTCTCATCCAACTAAAATGATTCATCATTAGCTCAACTATCTCAGCAAAATAAGTAAGGAATCAACATTGATATGAGTCACTGTTAGTTCATCTGTATCACTGATCAAAGGAGACACTGACGATCATGACCCTTCCTCGGGGCCGGTGTCGTGACAAATTGGTATAAGAGGAGTTAGTTCTACTGTAGAACTCAGGACTCTGATTATTATTTTCTATGAAGCAATAGTGTTAACGGTATTGAGTGTGGTTTTTAGTCTAGGGATTCTAGTGTTAGTGCGGCGGCCGACATATCCATACACTAGGACCCTGACCTCAGATTTAAGACTCACTGCCTGAAAACCCTGATTGCATGTTTGTTTCATAAGTTATCTTTGTGACTACTTTGAGTCAGCTCAATAGGTATAATTGTTTGACCGTGGTGCACCTCTTTCTTTTCTGGATGGCCCCACTAAGGCATCCATCTAGGGTTCCTAGTTACGTACGAGATGGTAGCGCACTGAGCGACGAGGACTCAGTGTAGGGCCCATCACAGCGAAGGCACTAGAGGTACCAATACCCACTAGGCCACCGATACCACTAGCCCCAGTAGTAGAGATTGCACACTGCCTGAGTGCTTTTCACGAGTTCCAGTGATAGAGGCCACCTAGGTTCAGTAGAGAGACAGACCCACAGGTAGCCGAGGATTGGATGGAGGCAGTCATCAGATTATTTAGATTGGTAGGGACACCAACCAACCTTATGGTGATCCTTTGCATGAGTCTCCTACATGTAGTAGCAGGCAGAGGGTAGAGCCAGATGCTCTAGGTGCATGAAAAGGCATCATTACTATGGACATACTTCGAGAGTCTGTTTCTCTCATAGTTTGTTCCAGCCACCCTTCGTGCGGTGCGGATTCAGGAGTTACTACAACTGTAGTAAGGCAACATGACAGTAGCTCAGTACTCAGCGAGGTTCACCAACCACTCATGCTACTCCATGGATATGGTGCATGACCTGCTCTTCAGGGCCCAGACCTTCGAGCAGGGACTCAGTCATGAGATCAGGGCTTCGACAGTTCCCCTCAGCATCCCAACACAGGCGAGTGTGCTAGAGTGAGCCCTTCTAGTGGAGAGAATTATCGCTGAGTAGTCTCCAGTAGCGAGACCCACCACAGGGCGACACGTAGTGGATTCTTATGTAGCCATTAGAAGACATATGTCACATAATTCCAAGCGGACCAGGACATCGGGTGGGAGACCTTATGATACAGGTTTGATAGTATGGGTCACACGAAACATATCTAGAGATACGAGGAGAAGGTAGTGCTATGAATTCGGTGGTTAGGTCCACATTGCTCGATATTTTCCAACCCATCATGTATATTAGTAGTATATAGTAGAGAAACTCCTAGGAAGAGGAAGCGGTTCGACCATGGTGGTCCACCGGAAGTAGGCAGATGAGGCATAGGAGATGGCTGATCAGCGGGTGGTGGATGATATTTTGAGTATCTACCACCTCCACCACTAGGAGGTCCACACCGACCAAAGGGAGATGGAAGACAGAGGTGAGCTCAGCTCTAGGTAGTCGAGGCCTAAGACCAGGGTGCACCTGAGATGATTGGAGGTACCATCTATGTCAACTCCACCTTTACTGCAGTACATATAGACATAGGCGTGAGTCCTTATTTTATTGAAGCTGCACTTTTTTGGAGGTCAGAGATTCCAACGGAGCCATCGGCTCGATCCTTATGGCTAGAGACTCCTACAGGAGCATACTCGATGATTATGCACTGGTGTCAATAGTGTGAGCTTACTCTAGGTGGCGAGATCTTCGGTTGGGATCTTCATATAGCGGCGTCGAGGCCTTACGACGTCATCTAGGGTATGGACTGGTTATCAATAGTCCATGATCAGATCGACTGTATTAGGCGCAAAGTGTGGTGTGTCCACACAGATGGAACTGGGTTCACCATCACCTCCAAGAAGGGAGACATTGCATTGCAGGATGGACTTATGAAGAGGAGAGGGAAGCTGATCCCACATCAGTTGGCTAGTGTCATCCTTAGAGCAGTTGATGTGTGGACTCTGAGTTTTCATGTTGTGGTGGATCAGTATGTGTATTTTCTTCTTGATGACATTCTAGGACTACCTCGTCATAGAGAGGTATAATTCCACAGAGACATGTAGCCCAGGACAGCACTGATATCTACTCCATCATATCAGATGGCTCCCACTAAGCTTCGTGATCTGCATGTACAGCTGGTGGACTTGCAGGGGATGAGATTCATCTAACATAGTGCTTCACCATGGGCTTCGCCGATTTTGTTCACAAAGAAGGTGTATGGGAGCTTGCGACTGTGTGTAGGCTACTGTCACCTGAATCAGGTGACCGTGAAGAACAAGTACCCACTCCCAAGCATTGACGACCTCTTTGATCAGCTCAAGGTAAAACGATAGTTCTCGAAGATAGACCTCAGGTCAGGCTATCACCGGCTAAGAGTCTGAGACGAGGATGTGCAGAAGACGTCCTTGAGGTGTCGGTATGGACACTACGATTTCAAGGTTTGCCCCATCAACATATATAATTCACTAGTAGTGTTCATGATTCTCATGAACATGATCTCCCATCCTTTCCTCGATTTATTTTTCGTAGTATTTATCGACGAAATACTGATTTACTTGACTATTGAGGAGGATCAAACCTACCACTTGTGGGTTGTACTAGATACACTCTGAGAGAACCCTCTTTACTGAAATCTCTCGAAGTTCCAGTACTATATGTGATGGTTCACTTTCTAGGACACGTCATCTCTTAGGCTGGAGTTGCAGTGGATCTAGTGAAGATAGAGGAAGTACTTTCTTGGGATCCACCCAGGAGCGTGATGGATGTGCGGAGTTTCTTGGGTCTGGCTGGGTACTATCGAAGATTTGTGCCAAACTTCTCCAGAGTTGCAGCACCACTTTCAGCATTGACGAAGAAGGGGAAAAACATTGTGTGGATAGAATGATGGCAGCAGATCTTTTCAGAGCTGATGTAGAGGTTGACCAGTGTGCCCATCTTGAGGCTACAATAGGAGGGAGTTGGGTACGTAGTTTACTGCGACACATCAGGGATCAGACTCGGGTGTGTCCTTATGCATGTTCGAGCAGCGATCGCGTACGGTTCATGGTAGTTGATACATCACGAGCATAACTACACTACACATGACATAGAGTTAGCAGCAGTGGTCTTTGCCTTTATTATTTTGTGACACTATCTGATGGGAGAGCATTTCATAGTCTACTCTGACCACCAGAGTCTCAGGTACATCTTCTCATAGAAGGAACTAAACCTAAGTCAATGATGATGGATCTAGTTTCTCCAGAACTATCACTTTGATATAGTCAATAGTCATGTGAAGGGGAACATTGTTGCTAATGCTCTCAGCAAGAGATCAGGCATTCAGCTGCTAGGATAGGCGATTGAGCAACTGGCCGTGTTATAGATATCCTTTCTGGATAGAGATGGATGAGCCTTTCTACAGTCCCTCACAGTCACTCCTCCACTTCTACAGTGCTCCAGAGAGGCACAATATGGGGACGTTGACTTCAAGGTGAGAGGTGCTCAGATATCCACAGGACAACCACTTTATGGATTTTCTAATGTTGGGGAGCACGTCATCCGCTTCAGAGGACGTACCATGGTACCAGTTGCACTACAGGAGGAGGTGTTGAGGGTGTTCCACAGCTCTCTTCTAGCGGTACATCCAATAGTGGAAAATATGTATCAGGACCTCAGACGACAGCACTGGTGGCCGGGTATGAAGAAGGGAGTAGTAGAGTTTGTCTCACAGTGCCTCACTTTTCAGCAAGTGAATGCGGAGCACCATGTACCAGCAGGAACGGTACAACCCTTAGAGGTCCCTGAGTGGAAGTGGGATAACATTTCTAGGGATTTTGTGACAAGGCTTCCACGTACATCCAAGGGATACAAGTCTATTTGGGTGATCGCAGAATGACTCACCAAGTCAGCCCACTTCCAACCGATTAGAGAGTAGGGCTCAGTAGATATCTAGGGATGCCTCTACATTCATGATATCGTACGACTTCATGGTGTTCCAATGACTATTATTTTTGATCGAGATTCTCGTTTCACTTACCGCCTATGGAAGGGGTTACATGAGGATTTTGGGACGCAGCTATGTCTGATCCCCTCCTTCCTTCCTTAGACGGATTTCCAGACCGAGAGGACCATTCATACTCTTTTGGACAAATTCCGTGCATGTTTCTTCAACTTTGGTCATAGTTGGGAGGCTCCCTTACCCTTGGCAGAGTTTGTGTACAACAACAGGTAACACTCCAGCATTAGAAGGGAACCTTACGAGGCACTATATGGCTGACCTTTCATATCACCTCTATGCTGGACAGACCTAGGGGAGTCAGCACTTGTAGGACCAGAGATGGTTCAGGCTGCGATAGAGAAGGTGAAAATCATCCAGGAGCGGATAAAGACTGCACAAAGTAGACAAAAATACCATGCTAATAGAAGACGAAGACCACTGGATTTCGAGGATGGTGACCACTTGTTTCTACGGGTCTCACCTCGATGAGGTCTACAGAGATTTATCCAGGGCGGCAAGTTATCTCCGTGCTTTATCGGGGCATTCTAGCTCCTCAGCAGAGCAAGCAAGGTGGCTTACCTCCCGGCCCATCCCCCTTAGTTGCACGTGTTCCACGAGGTCTTATACATATCATAGATGTTGAGATATGTGAACGACCTGTCACACATAATTGATCATGGGGAGCTGGACAACGATGATGGGGAGACATTCATAGAGGTCCTGGTGGAGAAAGAGGATCGACAGGAACGGGTCCTACATGGACGGTTAATTCATCTAGTGCACGTTAGCCGGTAGCACGAGAACCTCAAGGAGATCACAAAGGAGAAGGAGTCTTAGATGCATGCTTAGTACCCTCTTCTATTTCCCTAGTGTGTGTTGTAGCTTTACAGAGACATAAAAACCTGAGGTAGGTGTAATGTAAAGACCCAGAAAATTCACGGAAATTTTTTTCTTAAATTCGTTGGAATATTACGAGTAAATAGTTTTTTAGGGAACCTGATTCTGAGGCCCGGTGTTCCAGGAATCAATCTATGATGTTTAGTTCATGTACATTCATTAAACGTATGTGTGGGTTTTCTATCATTTGAATTGGTGCTCGGAATTGAAATATAAGGACACCGATGAACTCGCATCACCAGTATTCACTCAAGGAGATATTTACCGCAGTTGTGTTTTGTCAAGAGAGGGAGTTAATTTTTGGGGTTTTATAATAAATTAAATAAAATTTTTGTGTACAGAGTTATATTATTAAGGGGTGGTTATTTCCTCCAAGGAGGAGTTGGAGGTGGGGCCCACATCCCACATAACCTCAAATAGGATAATAATGTGTGTTGGGAGTACATGATCCAAACCCCTCAACTCCCCCTTTAACTACCTCAAACCTCTCTCTTAAGTTTTGAACTCCCACTTTAAGTGGAGCCTTTCCACTTTCCCCACTTAATATTTCCAACACAATAATAATTAATTCCATTATTAATTATTTTCAGGTGTCATGAGTTATTTTTAATTAGTTTGAAATTCTTGGAAAGATTATAATTTGGGGGAGCCTTTCATTTTATTTTCCTTGGAAAATTTTCTTTGAGATGGATTTGGGAGAATTCACCCTCAATAAAGAAGAATACGAGGAACAATATACTCTCGATGAATGAGGAAAGAACGTGAGGTGATGCTCACGTTGGACGCTGGTCATTCTTTTTCTACCTCTGCATCAAGGGAGAAGACACTGTCTGTGTGGATCATCAACTACGCTTCCTCATTGGAAGCACCCCGACGTCAAAAAATCGACGTCGTCTTTGAATACTCTTCCCGCGACACGATCAAGCGGGAATTAGAATCAAGGTATGGGGATTTTTTTACATTAAATTAATCCCATGCTATTCGAAACCTATCTTGTTCAGTGGTGGCCTTTTTATTATCATATAACGTGCAGGGCGCGGGCCGAAAAAACACGGCTCGAAGTCCCTCTGTTTGGTTATTGTTGATTGATGACGGAGGCGAATCGAAAAGGCACAGTGTCATCTCACTGCGCCGGTGGAGAACCACGAGACGGACGGGACAACAATGACCTGGAGCAGCGGCGGCAAAGGCGGCCACACGCCGTCTGAAAACCGCGGCCCATAACCGTGGGCTGCTCGGCCTAGGAAGAACCGGCTAGCCTCATGCCAACTGGAATAGAAGAGCCGACCGGATAGAGCCGTCCAGACAGAAGGACCACGGTGCAATGTGGAGATGTAGTACAGAGAAACTACGACCCGCACTAGGCAGGCCGCTTTTGTGGGCGAACCGCCCGGCTACCTGCCTGCCGGTTTGATGGAGGTCGCGACCCCTGAAGGTGCCACGCGGGAGGATAACAGCCCGCTCTGCAGGCCACTCGCGTCAGAGAAGACCGGCCTGCTTCGGTCTGTCGGGAAGGATGGGTGGCACCGCTAGGTGCCTCCGTTTCAGAAAACCGAGGGGCTGCGCACCCCCGCTCCCCTCGGCCAGCTAGCCGAGCCGCGGCCCGCTATGGGCCGAGACGCCCTCATGTGGGCCAGGCAGCCTGTCGGTGGGCTGGTCCACACCCCACCAGGCTAGGCCAACCCCCCAACTGGGTCAGACATGCCGACCAAGGACGGGCTGACCCTCCAGACCCCTAGGCATGACGGGTCGGGCCCGTTACGCTTAAACATGAATAACATCAAGACCACATGTTTGATCGATGCGCCGTCTAAAGCACTGGGATCCTCATTATGAGACGGTACTTTTTCAATACTCTATGTGAATTTTGGACAACATTGGAAAACTGCCGGATTTGGGATGACATAATTTCAAAAGGGCCCCTGGAACAAAAAAGATAATAACTCTCAGACCGGGCGTCTGATTGACATGCCATCTGTCGCGTTGGGTTTTTTTGACGAGAAGAAACTTCTAGATACAAAATCGCATTAAATTGTGATATTTTATGTATCAAACATTTAATCGAGAAGTGGACCCTCCTAGAATAGAGCGTGATGTGTGCGAGAACCATAGAGCTCGTTGCGACTGCGATGACTACTGTACTGGAATCCTCCATGGGTTCGACAATGACGACTAATGTACTGGAATCCTCTGTGGGTTCAATAGTGATGACTACTGATCTTTTATCCTATGTGGGTCTGACAATTTTGATTCTGTTCTTGTTTCCTGAGTTGGTCCGATAGAGTAGCTGATCGTGTATCCTATGTGGGTCCGACAGCTTACCTGGTACAGTATTCTATGTGGGTCCGACAGCTTAGATGAATCAGTGACTACATATGATCATCTCTATCACTATACATAAGAAGTATACCTGTGTGAGCTAAGTCTTGACTTTCAATAATTATCATCGATGTGATTGACTTCTTTCATGTGTGGACGGGGTTGTGCTTGGGATCTAGAGTTGGAGAAAAACTATGATTGATGACTTAGGTATATGTATGGGAATATACCTAAGTAGAGTTGGTTGATATCTCTTGATCATATCATTCTTATGTGGTTTATCCATCATGGATTCTGGGAGACCTTCGGGGGTCTCATGGTCCCTTCTAAGTATCGTATACTCACCCATGCACGTGTTATGCACACATAAAGTTGTGTTGCATGAAAACGATGGACAACAGTGATCGAGGTAGAGACTTGTAGAGATGGATGGTACCCGAAGGTGGAGCACATGTGAGACACACACGGAGAAAACGGATGGACTCGAGGTGCTGAGGAGGCCATCTGTACCCACCCGTTAGGTGGGATTCCCATAGGACGACTCAGTAGATATTGTTTTACTTTTCTTCAGTTGTACTATACTTACTGGTGGACTTGTATTTCTATCCCTTTCCTCTTAGCACTTACGTTTGTATACAGTTTTACTTAGTGCTTACTTCAGTTGCAAACTCTATTGTGTTTTTTTACTTTTTTAAAGGTAATGCCTTCCTAATATAGGGATTTAGGCCTATGGTGGTAGTGTCCAGCACCTGGCCTTTGAAAGGTGGGGTTGGGGTAGTCACGAAACAATTCCCGAGGACGAGTCGTGACACTCACACCCCGAGTCTCTGATACCGATGGAAATGAATCACTGATACACTTATCCCCTGATATTGACAGAGCGATGATGAAAAATTGATTCTAATAGACAGTGATACTTATGACTCACCAATATTCATAAAAATTGTTTTTAATTTATGAATTCAAATTTATTTCTAATTTTCAGAAAAATTTATCTTTTTTTTGACATTATTTAATGTTGTATGTACGACATTCATAAAAGAGAAAATGGGAAATGCATGTGGGAGATCATTGTGTCTTTTTGAAATCGATGTATAAAAGAATTTCAAGATGGATCATTTGAGATATACTGAAAGGTAGAAAGAATAAAAGAACATCAAACTCTAGCAGCACTCAATATTTCTTAAAGTCCCAATAACTCAATGAAATAATATACGGGTACATTAACAATATGAGAAAAACTTGCCGATCATCACATAAAACATTTCAAATAAGGAGTTGAGCATTTCAAACTCATTGAAACTAGACCACAAAGACTACGATACACTATTTTGGATCCAACATTCATAAGTGGACTCAAAATTAATTTTCACTACATTAAATGAATCTAGAGCATCACTAAATAACACACATGGACTTTTAAACCTTATTATATATCATTAGCTCTATTGTGTTATTTTGTTTACATTTTTGAGTATTTTTTGTTCCTTTTTGGTACACACACTGAATCATGTGAATAACTAGAGGATATTGGATATCCTCAAACTCACTCTCTATTTTACTCATTGCATCTCATATTGAACAATGGAAGAGGTCAATTGGGACCTGTTTGTTGTTTTTCCCACGAATAACTACTCTAGAGGTCATGTGTGACCTGGATAGCCTTGTGTACAATTGGTAACCCTGATAATGGTTGTGGATAAAACTTTTTATTAATTTAAACTACTTGGTGGCCGGTGATCACCAAGTGAAGAGGATTAAGTATCATTTTGAGAATGAACCTATATTATATTTCTGTTGTGTTTTACTCTTTGATTTTACTCTATTTTATCAAAATTTCCAAAAACTAAATTTAACCTTAATAGTTAGTTTATTTGTTTTCTATAACTTTTTTGAACTAGTAGTTTAGTTTCAAGAGTTTTATTTATATTTATATTCATATACGTATGAACTAATCAATCTGTTGAGAAATTAACTGAATATTTAAGAATCTTATCAATTTAATAAAAACGTACTTAGACTATATTTTTAATTAGGGATTTTTCAAATAACCAATTTTTAATATAAATTGTTAAAGATACTCAACTTACCTCTCCCCCTCTTGAGTAATCTGCTCTGAAAAACATTTGGTATGATGAGAGTTTATTCTTTTTAAGTATAGGTTTTAAATTTTTCATTCAATTGTGATTTTAGTTGAAATGTAAAAATCTATAAATTTATATTAGTGCTCAATTTATAGCTCATTAAAAGTATTCCATTATTATGTAAAATATACAGGAATGTGATGCTACTAATATAAATCTATCATTTAATTAAACTAATTATGCCCAATCAATAAATAAAATGAAAATGTATTGAGAAAGTAATGGTTTCGAAATTTGATCTTCAATTGTCGATGATTATAAGATTCCTAATAATTCCAGAACAACATGGGATGACCCATTTAAGTATGCATATAATAATAACATTAATGCAATAAATTCATTATACAAAACATTTTGAGATGATGAATTTAACAGGAATTTCTTCATGAAAACCGCCCATTAAATCCAAGACACACTCTATGTTTCACATGAGGGAACCACTAATGTGAATGAAATGATACTTAACATAAATTATATTTAATATGATAACCTTAAGAGTAATCCTATTGAGACTATATCTAATATGTCTCTTAGGTTTAGTGAAATAGTGAACACAATGATCTCTCTGGGAAGAGACGTTACAACCAAAGAACAAATCATGAGTATTCTCAAATTCTTACTTGATAGATGGATAAGAAATTCTCTATCTATTAGATAATCTTATGACATCAGAAAATTACTTTTCAAAGAACAAATTTGAAAGCTTATAATGTATGAATATTGTTTTAATGTAAATATGGATAAGATCGATGAACCCAAAAAAAATATTCATGGAAATTTAGACTAAAACCACTTAGAATAATCAAAAAGAAAATGTTCTTTACTCTGTTGAAAGTATTGGTACTGATGAATCAACATATGATATTTATAGGAATATGGCTTAGTTTACATGAAGATTCATGAAGTTCTATAGAATGAATATGTTTTTTCAGAGATCCAAACTATAATGGAATGTATGATAAAAATGGTGGCTAGAATAAGGGTTTCAAAAGAATGATAAATTAGAAGAGATTGTCTCCTACCAATGCAAGGGGAGAGTACATGTCAAAGATGACTGTCCAATGTAAAAATAGAAAAAGAAATATGAAAATGTAGACACGATATATAAGAAAATGATGAAGGACACTTGTAGTGTGCCTAAAAATAACTCCAGTAAATCAGCATCATCTAATGATGAGATAGAAGTCAAGGAAATTATGAGTTTTATGAAAATAAAATCTACGGAAACATTTGATTCACCCACACAAAACTGTTATTATTTTAAAAATTAAATTTAATTTGATAATATGAAAAATGGTGAACTATTTGAGAACTATAACATGATATAAGATACATATAATGAAATTAAGGATAAGTATAAATAATTAAGTAAACATCATTCCCTTACAATAATAGTTAAATATGAACTTATTACTGAAAATGAATATAATGATCAAAACCTAAATGAAAACAATGACTTAAAATTTCTAATGAGTGATTTAAGAATGATTTATAAATTATTACCAATGAGTACGAAAATACTAATCAAATTATTGGTAAACATATAGCTTCTAAGTAAACTTTTGGTATTGGATATCAACTAGGAAAAAGAAATTTAACTAAAACACATTTTATAAAAAAATCTGGAAAATCTATTCTTTTACCTAAAAATCAAAGCTCTGTTACTATTATATGTTCGGAAGAATAATATATAGCCTCTTGTTCATTTGGAAAAACTAAAGGTTTTTTTTTCATATATGTTTCATAATTCTTATAGGAAAACCATAATGAAAATGTCAGTACCTAAAGCATTGATTACTAATGTCAATGGACCCAAACAAGCTTGGGTACCAAAATCTGTTTTTGTTTGAATGTTCTGTAAGAAAGATATCTAATAATATCATACAAGATTTGATGGTACTTTGATAGTGGATGTTTAAGACACGAGATTGTGGACTACTAATGCTTTAGGAATCTCATCAAAATTGTTGGTGGATATGTCCCATTGGGTGAAAATAATGCAGAAAAAATAATTTTCCCAGGCCAGATTGGTAACTATAACACAATTTTAATTTCTAAAGTAACATTTTTATGGATTAAATTACTATATTATGTGTATTTTTCAATTATGTGATTATAGATTTCATGTTAATTTTGAAAATTATGGTTGTAATGTTTTTAAATTCAATGAAGAAATAATATTTTCTCCTATTAGAAAAGAAAATGAATATTATGTTAATTTAGATTATTTATATGCTCAAAATGATTCTTGTTTAATTGTATTTCAAAATGAATGTTGTCGTTGGCATAGGAGATTGTGACACTATAATGTACACTCTCTTAGAATGCCTAATAGAAAAGCCCTACTCAAGGATCTACACAAACATTAGTTTCCAAATTAAAAACCGTGTAATCCATGTCAAAAGGAAAAAAACACCAGATATCTTTCAAATCAAATAAAGAAGTTTCAACTTCTTAACCATTAGAGTTTTTTTCACATATATTGGTTGGGAACATCTTTAGTTTTCAGTTAAAATGCAATGTTTCATGTCTATGTTGTTGTGAATGAAAATTCTAGTTGTACTTGGGATAATTTATCACCTCACAAAAGTGAAGTATGTATGTCACCATGTATGCTAAAATTTTATAGAATCATAGTATGATTAGACTTAAATATCTAAGAAGTGATCAGGGATGCGAGTATGAAAATAGAAACATTGAATCATCATTATCACACAATGTCTATAGATATAACTTTTCTACCCCTAGGACACCACAACAAAATGGAGTTATAGAAAAAATAAATAGGACCATGCAAGAAATTAATAGAATAATTCTTAATCAATATGATTTTCGTTTTTTACTTCTGGGATGGGGCTTTGAATATAGATTCTAACATAATTAATGGAGTCTTAATTAGATGTATACTGAAGAAGAGTCCTTTTGAGTTATGGAACAATAGAAAACCCAAATTTAGTTATTTCAATGTTTTTATATTCAATGTATATATTTTTAATAGAAATGATATTATTGAAAATTTAGCATCCTAGAGTGATGAAGGACTCATCCTAGGTTACTCAACCTTAGTAAAACATCTAGAATATTTAATAAAAGAACCCATTGTGTGGAAGAATCTGTGATTATTATAATTGATGAATCATGTCCACATGAACCTAAGACCCCTATAGAAAACCGTAACAAGGATATATCAAATCTAAACATATATTAAAATTGACCTAATTCATATGTAAGTAAATATGCGAAATCAAAAAATTCTGGAAATTATATAATATCTAAACTTGATGAACCTTAACCTTTAGATGAACCTGAAAATACTAGCCCTTCCATTTTTAAACTAACTAAAACTCTTATGAACATCCCTCTAGATGATATTGTTGGAGAATTAGATAAAGGAACACAAACATGATATTCCGTTATAAATATGGTTGAACACCAATATTTCCTATCACAGCTTAAACCTAAAAAAAATCAATGATGCAATTAAATATTAATTTATGGTGGTGTCTATGGATGAATAACTTAATCAATTTTATAGAAATAATGATTGGAAACATGTGGATATGCCCAAATACACATTGAACATAGGAACTAATTTTTTATTTAGAAAGAATGTAGATGATGCTGGTAATATTGTTAGAAACAAATATAGATTAGTTTCACAATGTTATAGTTGAGAGGAGGGAATTTATTATGAAGACTTGTTATAACCAGTTTATAGACATGAAGCCTTCATAATCCTACTTGATTATGCTTCCCACCTTAACTTAAAGATATATCAAATGAATGTTAAAATTACATTCCTAAATGGATATTTATTTAAGGATGTATTTTTATAACAACCCCTGGTCTTGAAACCATCATTTTCAAAATCATGTTTCCAAATTGAAAAAAAAAAATTATATAGTTTAAAATAAAATCCAAGAGCTTGGTATTATATATTATTCAATTTTATTATATCAAATGGTTATAGAAAATAATTTTTTAATCCCACTCTTTTTATAATGGAAATGAAAAAATATGTTTCTGTAGTCCAAATCTATGTTGATGAAATTATTTTTTGATCTTCAATAAATTATTTATGTATTTAATTTTATAAAATAATTCCAAATGAATTTGAAATTAGTTTCATGGGTGAACTCAAATTCTTTCTTGGAATTTAAAATTTTCAAAATAAAATGTATCGCTTTAATGAAAATTAAGTATACAGATGATATTTTAAAAATATTTTGATTTTATATCATTAAAACTAGTGAATATCTCATGAGTACTACTTATAAGTTGATTTGTTTCTGAAAATGATGAATTTGTTGATCAAAATTCATAAAAAGTATTGATTATAGGCATTCACTAATATAATTCTAATAGAATAAATATAATGTTTATTCTGTGTATGTGTGCCCATTTTCAAGATAATACCAAAGAATATCACTTGAATGGTGTTAAACGAATTTTCAAATACCCCAAAAATACTATCAATTTAGGTTTATTTTACCCCAATGTACAATCATTTCATATATTGAATTATACTTATGCTAATTTTGGTGGATGAAAGTTAGAAAGAAAGAGAAACTCTATGACATGTCACTTTTTGGGTAAGTATATGGTTTCATATTGTAGTAATAAACACAATTTTATAGCATTATCTACTTTTGAAGATGAATACATAGTTGTTGGTAGCTATTGTGCAAAAAATTTGGGGATAAAAAACAATTTTCAAGACTATGGTTATCAAATTAGACCTGTACCTATAAAATGTAGCAACAAAATTGAAATTAACATTTCAAATAACCCAGTTTCTCATTCAATAATAAAAAATATTAATGTAAGACATCACTTTTGGAGATATCATTATCAAAAGGGTGATATTAATTTAGAATTTATTTTCACTTAATATCATCTTTCTTATATATTCACTAATCCATTTAACTATGAAGGAATAAATTAAATCTAACTTGAGTTAAGAATGATCATCCAGTTTGACCCAGTGTTTTCCTTTCCATTAAAAATTTTCTATGGAATTTTTATATTGACAATGTTTTTAGGCTGACACGGTTGTCATGTTGACATAGTTGTCATGCTCACACCATTTTCATGGAAACACCATTAGTGGTTTATAAATCATGTCATGCTGACACTGATAGCTCATCCCATTTTATATGTTTTATGATTTTATCAAAAATAATTTGTTTCATTTATTCCATTGAACATAGTTTAAAATTTTCAAATTTTAATATCATAAAATCTATAAATGAAATAAATTTGAATCGATCCACTCTATTCCATTTACCGGCACTCTCTCTCTATCTGCCACCTTTCTCTTTCTCTACTCTTGACCATTCACCTTCTGACCTACTGAATTAACTAATCAGAAGGGTGTGAGTGAAGTGAGTTCTGGAAAACTGTGAGTATTATTTGTCTATGAAACAAAAAGTGGAATCATTCAAATCATCACATCTTTCAAATCATAGTCTGGTAAACTATGTTGTAACACAGAAAAAGGATTTTTGGATGGAATGGCTCTTGGAGAGAAAATCTATGTTTTTGAATGTGCTTATTGATCAACAATTGCTTCAATGGTTTGAAAATATTGATAGAGTATTTTATTGGAATCTATTTTATGTGTTTTATATGAATATTGTTCATATTCTAGACCGAAGTGATGTTGCATTGATGAAGTTAATTGTGAAAGGGAATAGAATATCATTCTCATAATGGAATTTGTCTGAATGTATTAAGGCGTAACTTGAAGGAAGGATTGATGATTACAAAGACACTTCTCCTCCAGAAAGTGATTTTTTCTTCTTCGTTATTGTTCTGAAAGAAATAATGATAAATGAAGAGCACATGAGACCCATATCCTCATAATTTATTGGTGAGTGCAGAATTATTTTCATTTTTATTAAGCATCAAATTTGTCCCAGGAATGGGGAAATTTTTCTCATAAGTATCACGATGTGCTCTTTTTTTATATTCGTCTTAAATGTGTAAAATGGAATCTATGTAGATAACTGGTAGTGCACATCAATGAGATGAAAAAAACTACGTGTATTTCAAATTCTCCCTTCAATTAAAGAATGATTTCAACTTTTCTGAAGGTGAAATGCTATGTATATGTAGATGAGGATGTGGTAGTTAGTAAATTCAGTGGAATATTATTTTGTTTTGAAATCTATAAAAGTATGAAAATAAATTAGAAACATGGGAGAACATAATGGCTTGGTGATGAAGGCATATTGTATGGTAAGTTCTATCCCATAAACAATCTAGTTAGAACTATAGTTTTAGTGGATCCTGGTCTCAGTCTAGATGAACAAGTAACATATTCATTAGATGATAAAGTGGTTTCTGCTACCCTTATTAGAGATTTGGTATCACCAGTTGATGATCGAAGTGACCCAGACACTACTGGTCCATAAAAAGTGACTTTATTTGTCTTTTATGTACACCAATGGTTTTACTCTCTCATAAAACTATTCTAAAATATTATGTTAGTAACAAAACCATTGTTTAAGTAAGTGTAGTGAATTCCAATGAATCCAATGAAGACAAAAATTAAGAAGATGTAGAAGAAGAAGAAGAGGATAAAGATTTAGCGGTTAAAATGTTTTATAATTAGAAATATAATAAGAAGCTGAGAACGTTGAATATGATAAGAATATAAAATGGTAATAATGATGAAATCCATAAAATTTAATGTGAATATGACTTTGGTTACCCTAAAAAATCTAGATACAGTGAGTATGGTAGTTGCTGATGATAATACTGGTGTCTATATTGAGGGTGTTGTTCAATATGAAAAATGTTTCTCTTTATGAACATGTTTCTCATGTTTTTTATAATATAAAAATAACTCTACTTAACGAAAACAGTCCTATTGTGGAAACGTTGACATAGGGGTAGAAATCTTCTAAAATAGATGACACTGAGGGGGAGCCTCAAGGACCAGTTTCTCAAGCTGATAAATATTATCAAATAGTCTGAGTAAGAATTGATTCTTTTTCCACATTAGATTCTAATATTCATGTTAAATAGATAAGGAATCTTGGTTATGTAGCCTTGGGATAGGATTATAAAGATTCAGATGATGAAATTGTATCCCTTACTACAAAGGAACCAGTGGATGAGACCACATCCAGTGATTATGTCACTAAAGATAATTTTGATCAATTCAAGGAAGATATATGTTCTCCATAAGACACTCAGCATTATTGGATGTGTTTTTTGGGGATGTGTGAGTTTCTTCATCTCTAAAAGATTCAGTTTCACATGGATTGATTTAAATCTTTAAATTGGAATCTAAAAAGTTTATGGGCCTTTAATGCATTGATTATGACATCTCTTATCTTATTCAAAGGATCACTATCACTCATAGTGTGCCACATCTTGAGGCACATGATCCAATCGTCGCCTATGATTATGATATGATACTGGTCTCCTTTGTAGACCTCCTATATTAAATGAAATTGTATTGAAATGAATGAGATTTATGAATCCATAAGATTAAATACTGAGATGACTGAGAATTTGAACATAACTAGATCTATGGTTGATGGTGTAAATCACGCTGGTTCTTTTAGTTCTTCTCCTGCCTCAACTAGTCTGTCTCAAGCTGATGTTGCTTTGGTTTCAATGATGTTGATAAAAGAGATTCAACCAAATATGATCACAACTGCAGTGACAGTTGTGACTGGGGATATCATTTTTGGAAATGATATGAAGAAGTTGACAATTACGATCAATGACTTGGCCAAAAAGTATAGGAATAGAAAAGAAATTTTCATGAACGGTTTTGAGAACCATTTTTATCATTTCAAAGCTCTTGAGTTTTCCAAGATGAGAAAAGGTATTTAGGATCTCACCTCCTCTTACCTAGCTTCATGTTCTTCTCCACCACTTCAGTCCTCACAATCTGCAGATCTTACTACTATTAGATCAATATTGAAAGTGGAGCTAAACGTTTTGGCTGAAATTATAGCCAAAGTTGAGTATTCATTAGATAATGTGAATTTTCATGCGACGTATTATACAAGGAGTTATTCATATAATGTGGAATATTTTTCCAAGAGGATTAATGATCTTTTCTCCAAACTCATCACAAATCACCAAATGAATAGTTTTTTTTATGTATTTGGTCACAACTCTTTCTCTTAATCCAGTGAAAAAGTCCTTTAAGGATCAGATTTAGAATCACTAATAATTTTCTCCAATGATTGAATGTCTATAGAAAACACGGAAGATTTTGAAAATGCTTTGAAATACGGTGCATAGAACATTGAATAATTAATCAATCCATTGAAACTGTATCTTCATGTCCATAGTGAATACATTATGGTACCTCCTGCTGCAATTCTTGGCCCTACTGCTTCTATGCCTAGTCATCCTTAACTGTGAGTTTCTCATGAATTATCTCACATCAGACCAGTCATCATAGAAATTATTCAATCTCATGTTCATTCCCAACACTGGCCAACTCCTGATTCTACAGTCCCAGAAGGATTTCCTCTTCGTCCTCTAATACATATTTTTTACCCTCTTTCTCCTCAGCATAACCCTCTTGATAAACATTATATTGATACTTCTAATAAGTGGAAATGGAACCTGGATCCTACCACTAGATTTTATCCTCTAGAGTGAACTGATTTTAATTTGATAAGGCTGAGTCATTGTAAGTTTTATTTTTTGGTGTAATTAGTTTATGAATTCTATTTCATTAATTATACATTACTTTTTTCCCCATTATATTCTCTTATCTCCTTTTACTAATCCCAAAATGGGGAGAAATTTTATCAAGAATTATTAATAGTGAGAAAACTTTATTGGATTCAATAATTCCATGATTTTTTATTATTAAAACGGGGGAGACAGTTGGATTTTATATGTTGGTGGACACTATCTCTAACTATTAAGGATATAATTATAACAAATCATGTCATATATTAACTTATATATTATTTTATCTTAGATCTTATTTTATAAAAGAAAACATTTTCTAAAATATCATATCATGTCATTCATATAACTAGTTAGGTGTGCTTAAATATAAAATATCTTTTAAAATATTATCTTTGTGTAATTAAGAGGATTAGCAGTTTTTAATATTGTTGAATTACAAGAAATACAGATCTAAAATTGTCTATGTATGAGTCACTAACAATGAAGGGTAGATGACTCACCATAATATATATGTCTTACTAACAGATAAATCAAACAGGCATATTTTCTAAATATGTGATGTTGATACCGTTGGAAAATATCCACCATTGGATATGAAACCATCAGACAAAAGGCTTATCATTACACATGATACTAAAGAAGATGACCTACCATTAGTTCAGGTGACCTACCATTACACATTCTACCGATGTAGACGAACTACCATTATTTCAGTTGACAATCCATTGCCTGAAGCTACCAATGAAAGGAATCACATTCAATTAAAATGAATCGTCATTGGTTCAACTATCACACTAATGGAAGGAATGACTCATTGTTGATATGAGTCACCATTAGTTCAAATGTCCAGCTGATGAAAGGAGACACTGACACCTAGACTCACCAATACCGATGGAAATTTCTCACTGATTCATGTAGTCACTGATACAGAAAACTGATGATGAAAAATTGATGGCAATGAGACACTTATACTTCTAACTCACCGATAGTAATCAAAAATGTTTTTAATTTATTAATTAAAATTTATTTCAAATGGTAATATTTAGAAAAATTAATGTTTCTAACATTAATTATTTTTTCTCTAGGACATTCAGTAGATAGTGTTAGGTATATCATGTGGGGGGGGATCGTCATGTATACTGGACCTCAATGTATAAACGAATTACAAGCTAGATTATTCAAGATATGATGGAACATTGAAATAATAGAATAACTTCAAACTAATACAACTATCTATCATTCTTAAAAATAACATGAACTCAAATCAGGATCATACGGGGAAATCAAATGTTAAGAGAAACCAAATGAGATACATAGAACATCATTCGAAGAAGGATAACTGCATTTTATAATCCTCAAAACTAGACCTAAGAGACTACGATACTCTATATTGGACTAGAATTTCTGAAGATGGCTCAAACATCATTTTCACTACATAAAATGAGTCCCGAGATTCACTGCATAACACACAGAGACTAAAAACCATATTCTACATCTATATCTCTGTTTTATTCTTTTATTTAAATTTTTTAGCAGAGGGTGTATCTGTCTGTTACACACACACCGACTCCTGTGCATAATTGAAGGATACATGATATCATCAATTTTACCCACTATTTTACTCTTTGTATCGCATGTAGAATAATAGAAGATTACAAGTGTAACCTTTTTGTTGTTTTTCACATGAATAACTATGGTAGGGTTTAAATGTAACCTTGACAGCCTAATGTGCTGTTGTGAACCCCGTTGCATGGTGTGGATCAAACTATTTATTAATATAAATAGATCAGTGGAAGATGATGAACAAGTAGAGAGTACTAAGTCTCAACATGAAACTGACACTCATTCTTATTTACGCTGTGTTTTAATCTTTAGTATTACTCTATTTTATCATAATCTCATTAAATGAAATTTATATTTGATAGTTATTTTAGAATTTGATTAAAACTACTTTGAATCGGTGGGTTATTTTAAAAAGTTTTATTTATCTTTAGATTAATATAGATGAGAACTAATCATACATTAAAGAAAATAACTGAGCATTCAGGAAACTTAATATTCACTAAAACTGACATAGACTATATTTTTAATTAGGGAAATTTCAATGAACCAATTTTTAATAGAAATTATTATATATACTCAATTCAACTACCCCCATCCCACCCCATCTTGAGAAATATACTCCGACCAATAGATTTTATTATGGAAAGATGATGATATTCATAATTTATGTAAATATTTATCATATCATGGATATTATGTGATTTAGGAAATTAAATTTTGGATGCACAATAACAATAGTGTTTGATGATATTTTGAATACTATATGACCAAATATTTCTGATTTTTCAGTTTCAATCATAGTCTAAAATATTTTTAAAGAACTATAATTATTTTTTGAATAATCTATATTCAACATTAAGTACTGATTTTTAATTTTTTAGATTATTGTTTTTTTATGAAATAATTGTTTATTTTTTTCAGAAAGAAATGTTGGGATTGATTTTTTAAATTGTGTTAACTTTTTGGAAAATGAATCTTGAAATATGTATTTTGGAATACTCTTATGGTTGGAATGGATTAAGATGAACATTGGATATTATTGACTATAGTTAAAGTATAAATAATTCGAAACATTGGGCTATCTATTATGGTTTAGTAAATAATTAAAAGATGAACGAATGGTTGTTAGATATTATTATTCATTAAAGTGCATCATGTATCATCAATTTAACTTGAATATTTTTTAATAACAAAATTATGATTTAAAAATAGATCAATGTAGAAAATATGGTGTTTATAACATTGAATTACATCAAGTAATATTAATTAATTGACTGTCTTATGCAGATATTAAAATAATGGTTAAAATATATGAAAGTAATTTGTAATAGAAACATTACTTTTTATGTTTTAATATCGATGTTCAATTTCTACTTTAACTTATCAAAGATTTATGGTTTTGTGACAGTTTCCTTTCATATAAACATGTTATCTAACACTATACATTAGAACTAGATGTTTAGATTTATCTTCCATGACCCGGTCTTCACATAAAACTAATGTTATACTATTAAAATTCATAATTTTGTGGCGACCATCACATTTCCAGTTCCATATAATTAAAGGGATGTATTATTAAGATTATTTTCTAATTTGGTTTTCCCAACAAAGAAATTTAATGTTTTAAATTTTGTTTTTAAGTAATTTTTTAATTTCTGAGGAGAATTTTTTTTTATAAAGGGTAGAATTTAAGGCAAAACTATTTTCTATTGTGTATATTTCTATATTTAATCTCATTGATAACATAGGATTCACACGACACTGAGCTTAAATGAACAATGATATATTATTAAATATTATTATTTTGATGCCATAAATTATGTTGGAGGTTTTGAATAACCTTAAATAAATTCTGAAAAAATATTTCACATAATTATGTATAATTCATTGAATAATTAATTATAAGTGATTTTAATCCCGCTTTTAAATTAAATGGATTTTTTCTAAAATACAATTTAACTGTGTGTTGGATTTCTTTATACCAATAAATTATCAACTCTCTCTTTTTGGAAAATATTAATATATAATATATTAAATTTTATATTTATAATTGAATTTGTGTTTTTTATGGACATGATATAAGAACAAATCTATTTTTACATAAAAAAAGATAATTTCTAAAAATAATGTTTCTCCTGCTTTTAACATTGATCATTTTTAAAATAATTTTTTTTAAACATAAACATACATCATATTAAAAAATAAACTTATAATTTTAATGAATAATAAAAAAATATACATGGTTCTAGTTCATTATATTTTTCTGATATATTTCATGGTTTTATAAAATGTTATGAACTATTTCATTTTATTTGAAAGAGAAAATTATTATAAATAAATTATAGTGTCAAATTATATTTTCAATTAGATACAAAGTATAATTAGAACATTATTTTTGTAATTTAATTTAACATATGTCATTTCAATCAATTGATAATTGAATTTGTATATACAATCGTTTCATTCTTACGAATTTTTTCATATTAGAATCATGTTCGGTCAGTCTAACAATGTCATGGTTTTTAAATTTATATTATCCAATTCACTGTTTTGAATTTTAAAAAAGGGATTCCATATTTGGAATTATAATTTCCAAATTTAGTAATTGTGTCCGCTTTTTTAAAACATTACCAATAGTAACTACAGTGTTTAATAAATTTCCATGGTTGAATGTAAATCGTGTAATTAAGGGTAAATATAATATTATATATATTATAAAATTACCCTAAAATTTTAGACAATATTTTTAGATGAATTATTAAATACCATAATATATGTTGGGACGATTTTATGTCCCATTGGATCCAATTGGATGACTTTAAGGCATTTATATTATTTTATTCTATGAAAATCCAAACATGCCATACTCAAGTATTTAAAAAGTGTTACTTTTTTTATATATGGTTAATAAAAAAGATAAATTCATATATAAATATTAATTTTATTTCTAAAAATTAAATAGTTTTCATGAAAATTTATTTTTAATTCTAAGGGATGAAATAATTAGATTAATGTCATGAAAAATGATAATTTAGCAATTTTTTAACTTATCAAAATATCAATTAAATATTATTAATATTAAAAAATATTATTTGATATAACTAATTTCATACATGAAAATTATAGAATAATAGATATATTATGTATTTATTAATAATTTTATGATGCTATATAGTGTATTTCTATTTTATAAAAGTCATGTTATGTATAGTGTAAAAATTGACATTTATGATATTGAAAAATGAATAAGGCTTTATTGAATGACATAATGGTCATAAAAGTCTTTACATTAGAAAAAAATTGACATAATCTTTGATATTCCATCCATGACTCAGTTCTGTTTCATTTGGATTCTAATAATAAATATTTTAACCCTTAAAGAGTATAAAGGCTAGTTGTCCTGGTAAGAGTAAAATGGTTTATCTAAGGTTTAAATCAAACAGACAATTGTAATAATGTGACATAAAAATGTATAAATATTATTGGTTGAGTTTATTTCAACCCATACTCATCGTTAATTTTAAATAAATAAATATTTACCCATTATATATATAATTAATTTATATTTATTTTATATTTTGATATTTTCCAAAAGTAACCCTCACCACAATTTAAAATGGACCCTCCTCCCTAACATCCTCACATGAAATTGAGAATTATAGATCAAAAAAACATCCAAAATAATCTCCCACCATTACCTCCCCTAATCTTAGAAGCCTCCCATATTTCATTATTTCAACCAATGATGTATTTTTCTATAAATCAAAAATAGTTTTCTGAAATTGAGATAACATTTTTTAACAATCACTTTCAGGTTATTTTTTCTCAATATATTAAATAATTACAATTAAATTCTTATAGAATATCCTAGGTACCTTAAATATTAATAGACTTTTTATTTTCATAGTTTTATCTGCACTTTCACACACATCCATCAAATGGGATAAGCAATCACCATTCTTGTATATGATGAAAAACCACATCACGAACCAATGTCGTTAGTTTTTCCATTTACCACCAATCAAGAAAATAATAATGGTGTATTTTTTGTTTATATAAGATATATATAATATTTATATTGTATTTATTCTAATTTTAATTTTATATAATAAATATCTTTTTACTCCATTTTTGGGAATACAAGAACATCGTTTGTGGATGTGTGGACTACCGCCACCTAAAAGCGAGGCAATTCATTAATGTTACACATGGAATGTATTGAAAATGATTTTAATAAAAATATTTGAAATATATGACACAAAAAATTATAATTGAATTAAAATATACATATATATCATTCATATATCATTATTTTAATATGATAAAGAAATGGAAATAGCGTTCATGTGTATGTACGACCTACCGTCTCCATGAATGGTGCACTTCATTTCCACTGTAAAAATTTTATGTATTATGATAAATATATTTATGAATAATATATAAGATAATTATATTATGGTTTCCATTCATTATATAAAAATATAATTATTAATAAATAGAAACAAAAAGTAAAAAAATCATAACATACTTAAAAAATTCGGCTATTAACACTCAAAATTGTGAAAATAATGGAAGACTGTAAACAAATGGGTAATGAGATTTTTTAAAAAGTTAAATGTGAGATTATAAATATTTTTATTATTATATAATATGTTTATAACATTTTTAAAACAATTATTCCATAGTTAAAAGGAAATTCACCCAAAATTAGATTCAATGTAAGGTATTTTTGCCTCAAAATTTAATTTTATGGGACACATGGATTATACACTTCTTTATTCTTTTCTATGGTAGATAAAATTCCAAGGAATATATTTTTTGAATATTAATCTGAATAATATGTTATTTTAATTTCCATATAATTTTTATTATTTCATGGTGAGTATGATTCTTCTTAATCTGAAGTGGTAAAGGTTATTTCAAAACCTCATTGTTATTCATGATTGTTTCTGTATAGGTCACCACTGGGGAACATTTTTCTTCCATGGATATGTTTTCTAAAAAAACAAATTTTTTTATTACTATCCAACTCATTTTTAAAATATATTTAAAAAAGTTTTTTTTAAATTGTTTTAAATGAATCTTTTAATAGTATTGAAGATGAGGTACATTATGAATTTTTCAAAAAAATATGCAAGGAATGCTTTTTTGACTTATACATATTAAAATGAATTCTGAACAATCCTGATGAACAAATATTTTGAATATTCATATACATTTTTATAATATTATTTTTAAAGAAAATTTTTCATTTTATTAATGTTGGTACCTTTAAATAAAAGATTAAAAAGTTTTAGGTTACTTTTTCTCTGTTTACATTCCCTTGAGACTTATTTGTTTTTTTAACCAATTAAACTAAATGTAAATTAAAGACTACCCCCATTTCATTTAATATCATTAATTTCACATATTTTATGGAATTTTATGTTTGAATTTGATTTTTCTCACACATGGGGTTTATATTGAAAATGACCAAGTGGTAAAAGTTTTCATCATGATCACACCTTCTTTTGTGATTGTTAACATTCCCTCTAAATATTCAATTTATTATAAAAAATTTTCTTAGAAATTTCTTCAAATATTCATATTGTATGGTGATTTATATTATTATTTACAAACCAATAATACAGTTTGACATATATTGTTAATGTTTATAGTTTTTTTGACTATAATGGGGAGTATTAAATAATCATTATTCTTTATTAAAATACTCATATTTAATAATATATCATAATTATTAATTAATTAAATTACATGACATGTGAACTTATTTTTATTGGAAATGGAGGGTGGTTATCGAATTTTTATATCCCCTCGATGCATCAATATGTTCTCAAGAGATAAATAATATGGCCAAATTAAATGGGTTTCTCCCTATGGTTTTAACTGCATTGTGAATTATATTGAAAATATAGGTTTTCATGTTGATTAGACATGATATCCAACAATTATAAATTTACTTCATATATATTCTATTTTTTATTTTTCATATCCATTAAATTTTATAAATTTAATATTTATGGATGAATCTAATATTAATTTTAGTGATTAAATATATTGTGTTCAAATTATTTATCCTTCCATATTGATTATTCCTTATCCTATTATTTGAATGGAATCTGTTATCAGTTATTTAACTTTCCATGATGACAAGTTTATTATGAATACTTTATTTTTCTACAGTACATACCTTTACTGTTAATTTGATCTCACCCTTATTATATTTCCTTTCACCAAGTTATGATGTTGAATCCATTGAATGAGTTTTAAGGATGGTAATATTTTTTTATTTAATATTTATTTTCATTACCCAATGTAATATGAGTACCATGTAAGAAATTTGTTCATACAAAAATACTAAACTATTATGACCATTGGGATGTTATTTACATGTATCTATAAAAATTCTATTAAGTATTATAGTGAATTTGGGATTCAGTGGTTGTTGTGTTACAGATTTTCCCTCCTCCATCACATCTAAAAATAGATTGTCCACCCGTAAGAGTGGAATCAGACTGTAAGGTTAGCTCTGGATCTAGACAACCTGCTTATATACATTAGGATTTAAAAGATGATTGATTAATCCTTCCATTAAATCAACAGTCATTCCCCTTCTGGGGTGATGATTTTGTCCTAACACAGAAATTTGTTTTATCAAAAAATTAATGTGGTCCACATCATCAGGCATAACACACTCCCAATAGATAAGATGAACCCTTGAAATAAGTACAACCAAAATATCTCAATCTCACTATTCCCTTGGATACTTTAATATATTCCATGGAAGGATTACATAAACCTATGACACATATATATAATCCCTATCTATATTACATAGATAACACTTTTACCCCACCCATTTGAGGAAATCTTATATTCTAAACCATTTATAGAACATGTGATCATGAAAACAATCCCACACATTCCATATCACTATGTGGCTTAAGGATGGGCCATTTTGACGAGTGGAATGTGTCCATGTGAAGATATGTCTTTATAAACTATTGTATGGATATTTTTTGGTATAGTTTCCCCATATTGGGACCGATTTTATGATAGGATGACCATTGTGATCAACTATTTTATCCATTCAACTCTATAGTATGGAAAACAAAAATTCTATCCTTATAAACTCCATGTTATTGTAAAATTAGAATTCTTCTAAATTCATTTCTAGATTCAAGAGTTTTACGTATTCATTCAAAATCCATATCTCACAAGTGACATTATTGTATCTTAATGACGAAAATAATATGAATGAGATAAAAATTCCATTGATCCTATTGATGTATCTAGGAATTACCAAATAATTTTAAGAAGTGGTGAAATGCCTAAAAGATCCCATTTAGTGTAACCAAGATATATCTTGACTCATGACCTCTTTATACTACAAAATTAATAGTATGAAAGAGACTTTTGATATTAACCTCATACAAATAGTTGTTCCAATTAAAGCACACAAGTTGGAATAGAATTTCCTGGTTCTTTTTATTGAGGGGTATGAAGAAACATAATTACCCATGACTTGAAGAAAATGGTGATTAGGGACAAATGTTAATTGAGGAATAGATGAATATGGAATACTCCACCAAAATTTAGAATGTTATTATTTGTCATAATTCAGCAATATAAAACCACCATCTCAAGCTACCAATACCTAGGATACCCATTGATGTTAACCTCACTAACCATCCAAAATAATACCCTTCTTATAGGAGTCGATATCACACTACCATGGATTTATTTTACATTAAAAAGTACACCAAGAATTGATGATTCTAGAAAGGTGATGTTGGAAATTCTTTGGCACTTGTTACTTCTATAGTTTTCACCAAACTATAACAATAGCGTGAATAGAAATAAGTTCTAGATAGGTGTTCATAGATGATCAATAACTATATGAATCATAGAACATATGACAAAGATCATTCAACCCCGAGTGTACAAGATCAAAAACCCATAATGATCCAATCACCTAGGGGGTTCCATTGAATACGCATCTTCAAGGTAGATGAAATTTTCAAAAACATAGAGATATAGAATAGAAAGATTCACATTTAGCTTCCATAAAATCTATTACTCTTTAAGATTTGATTCGTAAAACATCCGGATAATGAGAACTGCCCTAAAAAACAAAAATGTCCTTGGATGGGGATCTCATATTTGGTTTTGTTAATATGATAAAGGTAGGATGACCCTTATTTGATGAAAAATAAACATCCAAGAATTGTTTCATGTATCTGATTGGGGATCTTGATGCTAAAGGGGAAGAACCCAAGGATACAAGTGATTGCACTAGCATGGTCGAACATAATATTTTTTCCAAATCACAATAGAAGACATATATGTAGCCAATACCCATTGAAAATAACTCAATAAATCCCACTATAAATAGGAGTTGTAATAAATCCCTCTAATAGTCATCCAATCCAATTGATCTTATATAAATGACTCACAAGGTTGTTATTTTATGATCCTCCATGATTAATGGGATGGTTGAAAACACATATTTTTGACAGGTAATAAATGCTTCATAAACCACTACTCAAGAGCTCAGTACATCCACCTCCAACAACATAGATCTTCATCCCCATAATATGGAGAAAATAAACATACATATTTCTTGAAAATTTGAATATAGGTATGAGATTATAAATAAGTTGGCAGCTGTCTCGTCTAACCTACTGATCATCAATACTCCCCACTTTTCAAGGGAATATGGGAACAACTAATTAAAATCCTTTATTTTCGACAAGTATTAGAGAAATAAATCACTATAGCCATGGTCTATCAACTGAATATTATGAAATCATAATGAAATGTGGTAATATAATTCACAATCCTTTATCAAGAAGATGTTATCCTGGGAAATATCATACCCTTCATGTTGTAGGAATGATTCACAATCTCAAAATATGAAGGCCTCTTATTGAAAATGGCTACGGAATCAACCTCATTCATGTCTAGACCCAATAAAATTTGGGTTATATTGAGCAGGATTTGTCTCCAATAATGCCAACTATAAAAGGGTCAAATAATAGGGAAAAACAAACCACATTGTGAGATCAAGCTAGAGGTTAGGTTTGGGGACCTCACATCTAATGTTGAGTTCACTGTTATCCATAAAGAATATGTGTATAATTTCCATATTATATGAAATTTCATTCATTGAAAAATATTTGTAATTTAAATATTCAATCAAATATTGAAATACCAAATATATGGGAAGGTCAAAATACTACACTGTAAAAATTCAATATTCGATTCAAGAAAATCTGAATATACACAAGACCTTTTCAATAAATTTGAAAAAAACCATTGTTGGATAATGAGATGAAATTTGCAAAACCAAATGTCTTGAGGTGAAACCCTATGAATCCAAGAAGAATACTAGACTATTGTTATGTGTTACCCATAATCCTAACTGAGGAAGTAGACATAATCCCATATTTCCATTCTCATTCCATCCCATATGATATTATAAATTAAAAATAAATCATTTATAGTCTCTCTGTAATAATTCGTATAGTTTGGGATGAAAATGTCTCATAATATAAAACATCTAACATCAAAATGATAGATATTCCATTATTTTAACTACAATGTATAGAAATTCATCCCCAAACTCAAATGTGGTATAATCATGCGGTGACTTCAAGAATTAACCGAAATCATTTGTGGAAGGAGTATCCACCACCATAGATGAGAATAAGCATATAAATCTAGGAAAAGAAGAAAATTTGTGATATATAATGATTTGTGGAACAATTCATCTTGAATAATTGGAGATGTAAATTGAATTTATAAATAAACATAGAAATTTGATTGCAGGGAATTATATAGAAATTCCCTAGTAGAACCCTAATGTGGGTTTTCACCATCAAGTCCTACTAGATGAACATTTTGGTTTCATGATGGTAGATTGGATGATTCATCCCTCCCATAATAGTAGTGAACAATAAAAATATAATCATGTTATCATAGATGACATAGTTTGAAAAGGTCAAGAGCCAATATGGATCACCAATACCATCACAATAAAGGAAAATAATGGGATGGTTGTAGATATCATTGATTTTGAAGAAAATAATCTCCACATCCAAAATGATGATTTCTAATTAGTGATCATTGATCTATTAATCGATAAAACTATTAGAATCTAATAAATTTATTTTATTAATGGGTGTTTAGGGTACACTCCAGTAATTATGGACCCTAATTACGTGGAATCCACTTCTTTTAGAGCACATATTAAGATCTTTTTCTGTTAGTTCATCCCATTTAGATTATTGAACGTCATAATTATATACCAATTCATAATGATTCATATATTCAGGCCCTTAAATGGATGAATATAATAATGTTATTTCAAAGACCTGGTGGAAAAATCTAAATAGTGAAGTGATCACTTAATGTACATTCAAACAATCATCTAAATATAGTGGAAACCAAGTATAATGTTGAATCAAATAATGTGAGATTTTGGAGTAATGTCTAGGAAAATCCTTTCCATTGTCGTATGCCTCCATGGAGTCATGGTCAAGCAAGAAATGTCCAGTGAAATCCTTGTAATTTCACCCCATGGAATCCTAATGATATATAGGGGATCCATGTGAATGATACTTCTAGTCAATGTTTTGTTGATAACCTAGGTAACAAATCTCTCCCCTTCACCAATATAATGAAGAAGGAAGTCACATACCATTGGGATGAGGAATGAAAATAATACATTGAGTGTCTCATGTTGTACATCATGTTCCCACTAGTTTTGACTCCATAATTAAATGGAAAACCACTAATATTAAATATGGATTCCCTAGAATGATTACTAGAATTATCCTCAAAACGAAAAATGATGATGGGATTGAGATCATTTCTTACTAACTAAATCAAACAATGCTAGGTATTGAGACCCAGAATTTTGATGTTGAGAAAAAAATGCCTCACGCTCGTATTTTCAATGACAAAGATGAGGAAATTCATTAATAACCACAATGTCCAGTTGGTACCTCGTATTGAGGAGGTCACATATATATTTTTACATCCTATCCGAATAGGATGCTTGGCATAGTGAGTGATTATTTGGAAACAATATGACATCCAGATGGTGTCATAGAAGGTAGTGAATGGTATCTCCTTGGATAATTTCTATAAGGAACATCCTTCACCACAATGTATGCTAATGGAAAATGAACTTATAGATGATAAGGTTTTCTATGCCAAGGACAGGTCTGAAACATGAGAGTTGTATTTTTTTGGATTTCACTGAATTCATATCAGTAAGTGGCTAGGAAATCCAAATATCAACAGGTTTTGTCTAAGGATAATATTTTATTTACCAGATAAATAAATATTTCCCTATTATTTCTCACTATACGAAGGTTTAAATAATAATGAGGCTGAATTATGAGCCTCTATTGTGGGAATGGAACTTTCCCTATAACTGTAGATATCCCGCCTAAATATCATTGAGGATTTAGAGATAGTGATAAACTAAGTCAATAGTTAATGAACCACCAAAAATAATAATAGGATCCTTTCATCAGCTATGTATGAGGATGTATGGTAGAGTTCCCTTTTGATCAAATGTTCCATATTGTCCCTATATTATAGAATGCTAATGTTAATGCACTGGCCAATGATGTCTTAATTCTGGATGACCTCGACTAAGATGAGTTGGTTTTCCACATCAAAAAATAATGTATGGTTATAGAATTTATCATTTTATAAATAAAGTAGAATAATAAAGTCCCAATTTACACATAGAATTATGAACTCATATCCACCCCTTGATATATGTATCTCATCGTTGATTATATCAAAAATTGGAGTCTCTTAATGGAATAATATGGGAGGGAATTGGCTCAGTGAAGAGCGATGAACATTTTAATTATAGTTGGGCCAAAGGATAAGTAATATATATATAATAAAGAGTTTATGGAATCTTACTCTAATACATTATAAAACCTAGATATTTTTTAATTTTATTGAATACATTTAAATTATTCCTTATTATGTATTTCACACAACACTAAATATTTCTAGTTCTATATGAAATAACCAAGTAATTATTATTTTTTTTGGAAATACCATGTTTAACTTATTCTACACAAAAATAAATTATGTTATGTTATATGAAAAACTATTTTTGGATTTTGTTATATTCAATTCCTAGTTCAACTAATAGCATGCGCAACATGCAAGGCCATGTTTTAAAAAACTACAATGTTCTATTAATATTAATATTATTATATTATTATAGGTTTCACAAAGAAATTTTAGTGAGTATTATTAATAAGATTAAGTAAATTATTTAAATATGGTGTAACAATGTATATATTATTAATTATTTGGTGATCAATGACTTTAAAATAAAATAAAACCATTTTCTGAAAATATATGAAACCCATTACTAGAAAACAATATTTATAACACAAAATATGTTTTTCATTAATAAAATATTTAAAATATTTTCTATAAATTATTTTAATGGAATACATATATATATATATATATTATATTTGTTCATCTTTTTAATGTTCACCATAGGTGGTTTCTAGACAATAGATGAGGATAATTATAATATTATGAAACAAAAGATATATTTTTCAGAAAATCAAATTTACCGTCATATTACTAGAACATCCATTTTAAATAAAATTAAAATTATGTTAATTGTTATTTGAAAAAAAAAATCATTTTTAAACATTAATATCTATATTTAATATTGGGTTTTTGGGTATTTTTCTACGAAATTTTAATTTTTGAGGAATAGAGAAAAATACTGAATTTTAATTCAAACAATACTACCAATATAACTTTTTATAGTTACATTATATATTAATATTGTTTTAAGGTAAAATTAGATCAATAATACACTAGATAATCAAAATTAGGTCATTTTAACCAATTCCTATCAGAAATTCTCTATAAAAACATTTCAATCTTTTGAACATTTTTATTTTAAAAACCAACTTTCTCATATCAGCTACAAAATTAATAATAAATTAGTTCCATACTCTTCTGTGATTGCAGTTTTGAAAAATGTATTACATATATTTATTATTAATTAATTAATTTTTTTAATAAGATAAACTAATTTTTTTGAACAATATTAATTGTGAAAGTAGTTATTGTTTATTATATATATTATGTTATAAATGATTTTACTCAGTTGTTATACATATAATTTAGTTCCAAATATCCGTGAAAAATGAGAAAAAGAAATTTTGTCGGCATATTCAAACCAATACCCATATGTTTTATAATATTGAAAATTATTTACGGCATATTATGTAATTGGGGACTCTCAATTCTGTTTACATTTTTATATTTACCAAAATGGGACTCCTCATCCACTATAAAATGCAACTCACCCCATCACTTCATCACACCTTTTAATCCACTTTCATCGTCCGAAACCTACCAAAATTTCCTCCAAACTCACATCCATTTATTTTATAAGCCTCTATTTTTAATAAATCAGTTGAATGATTACCTTCTGCGAAACCAGGAGGAGTTACCTGAAGGAAAGGTAACATCCTTCCACAAGCACTTTTGTTTTATTTTCATTATCCACCCCATAAAAATTAGTATTACATGATTATATAAAAAACTAAAAATAATCATAATAATATTTTTTTAAAAATAAGTTTAATCTACAACTACACACACTTTATCAAATGGGTAACAAAATTTCTGTTCTAGTGTACAGCGGTATACTGCCTCATGATGAAATGTTTCTTATTTTCCCTTTAATGTCAGTCATGGTTAGGATTAATTATGTACATACTATATTTATATGCCATATATTATATTAGTGATATATTTATGCTTCTATAATTATTTTATAACACATAATTTCATGCTTGATATTTTGTAGAAATAATGATAACATGTTTTGTGGACTTTTGGACTACTTCCACCTCAAAGAGATGTAATTAATTCACACATTATGTGAAATGTATCAATAATTATTTTATAATAAATATATGGTATATATGATATATTAAATCTAATTAAATTACAATAAATATTTCATTTGCATACTATTTTTGACGCTTTCGTCGGGGTGCGCGTGTGTCTGTCACGCAGAGGACGCGCTGTTGTAGCCCTGGATTCCCGCTTTCCAAAGGCTGGAGGCATCCGCTCCTTATTCAAGGATGTATTCTCCTTTATCGAAACGAGATGATGGGTTGTTGTTTCCTCCTTCTGTGGATTTTTCCTCGGAGCTCGTCACCTAGTCCAGGTATCCCCCATAGATTTAAGATGCAGTTCGTGAAAATATTCATGGCGCCATATCTTCATGAACACCAGTTACTTACACAGCTTCTGTCAGGACATTCCATGGAGTCCAGCCAAAGCTGCAACCTTCGGTTAGCGGAGTAGTCATTTTAGGAACCAGTGGCATGTCTTGATGCTGGGGTATTGGCATGTCTGTCTTTTCTCCCTTAATATAGTTCTTCTCGAGGGCACGGAAGCCTGAGGAATCCTACATCAAATGCGGGGAATCATATACCATGGTAATGTATCAGAGGATTTCCTCAACTTCTTATGTTAAAAATAGGGTATGACGCAAGTTTAGCGTTTAACAGAGATGGATCAGACTGATCCGAACACTGGAAAGAGTGGATCAGATTCAATAACCCCTGGAGGGAACACCGATATTGCAGCCACCACGTGGGCGGCTTCCCAAATACTGGGGAGGGGAATGAGGTGGAATGATCTCCCTGGGATGTGGCGGCCTGAGTATGAATCACGATGGATGATGGGTTTGGTTTTGGTACTCGAAGAGACTTCCCACGTATCCTCGTGTCAGGAAATCAAAGTCCGCATAGTTCGATGAAACGATGGGACACCTGAGGAGGTGACCCATGAGAATGGACTCATGGATAAGACCCAGAGGAAGTGGAACCTTTGGGTTAGGGAATGATCTTTCTATGACACGAAGGCTCGAGGGAAAGGTCAGGATGATACATGAGTGATGGGCTTGAGCCTTGTGGTGGCTTTCTATGTAGGATTCCTTGACATGGATCAAATTCCTTGTAGTTTTGGATCGATTGGCGCTAACACTCTGAGGCGGCCCAAGGTGTTTGGTGAACTGACGTGAAGGGGTTCAGAACACACATGTGGTGGGCTTGAACATCGTGGAGGCTTCCAACATACCATGCCTTGACATGGATCAAAGTACCAGTAGTTCGAGATGGATGGAGTCAATGAACCGACATGAAGTACGGGTTTGGGCATACACTTTGAGGCGGCCCATGGTGGTTGGGGCTTGAACCTCATGGTGGCTTCCTTGTTACCATGACCTTCCATGGATCAATGTCCCCTTATTTTGGGATGGATTGCGGCATACACTCTAAGGCGGCCTAAGGATGGAGGGCATGAACCTCATAGAGTCTTCTAACGTACCATTCCTTGACATGGATCAATGTCCCCATAGATTGGGAAGGATTGGGGTGTACACTCTGAGGTCGCCAAAGGTGGTGGGGCTTGAACCTTAGGGAGACTTCCTATGTAACAAGCTTCGACATGGATCAACGTCCACGTAGTTCGTGAGGTATTGGGGATTACACTCTAAGGCGGCCGAAATTGGTGGGGATTGAACCCCGTGGAGGCTTCATACGTACCATTCCTTAACATGGATCAATGTCCCCGTAGTTCGCGAGGGATTGGGTTTTACACTCTAAGGCATCCCAATGTGGTGGGGCATGAACCTTGTGGGGTCTTCATACGTACCATTCCTTGACATGGATCAATGTCCCCGTAGTTCGGGATGGATTGGGGCTTACACTCTGAGGTAGCCCAAGGAGGTGGGGGTTGAACCTCATGGAGGCTTCCAACATACCATGCCTTGACTTGGATCAAAGTCCCCGAAGTTCGTGATGGATTGGAGCTTACACTTTGAGGCAACCCATTGTGTTGGTGCTTGAACCTCGTGGTGAAGTCCTATCTACTATTCCATGACATGGATCAGAGTCCCCGTAGTTCAATATAGATTGGGGCTTACAGTCTAAGGTGGCCTAAAGTGGTGGGGGTTGAACCTTGTGGAGGCTTCCTACGTACCATGCCATGACATGGATCAATGTACTCGTAGTTCGGGGTGGATTAGGGCTTACACTATGAGGTGGCCCAAGGAGTTTTTCATATTCGGTGCTCACTCGAAGCTCACGTGAGTCATGCTCGGTATAAGAAACAAGAGATAGAAGAGACCTGATGATCACGTCATGAAACGTGCATCTGTTGGATGTGATGAGGGTCTTACGCTCTGAGGCGGCCTAATTAGTCTGATCTTACTCTATGATGGAGGCCTGAGGGCGACAAAGTGCAGCAGGAGAGGTATTTGGGACCGAATAAAGGAGGATCCTCATTCCCTCTCATGCCCTCTATTGGCCTTGGGGGCCAAATATGAAAGGTGGAGCAGGGATGCTACCTTCTAGAAGGAAAAATAGGGGCTTATACCATGGTGGCTTCCCTTTCCCGTGGACAAACACCACTCCAATATGGAGGATATCATCCCATGTGTGGGGTGATCTCATCCCCGTAGAGACAAATCGGCGTGGAGAATGTCCAAGGAGGGGGGACCCTGCGTGCGAGGTATGGGGCTAGGTCACTGTATAATGTCATGTGTTGAGGATGATAGTTCTTGGTAGTTTAACATCCTGCCGCTCGGACGAGGTGGGTTTTCTCCGCACTTCTTGGACTTATATTACATGTACCCTCTGATCCTTGTGGGAGTTAAGGCATCGAAAATGCCATAGAAAGGGGGTGTCGCAGAATGAACCATCGAGGGGTCCACGTTAGCATGTATATATAAGGAAGAAATAGTCATTAGTGTTCCTACGAGAAGAAGAATGAGGCAAAGCAGCACAATGGGTGGTATCGTCCAAGGGACATTGATGTTACTTCGTACGAGCCTAGATGGTCTCATGGGAAAATGGTGCATGATGTGGATGCTCGGGGTGTGAGAGATACCTGCTAATGGAATCCATAAGAAGAGAATTCGCAGCCCACGCAAGGAGGTGCCCGGGGAGCACCAAGGTGAGCGGTACCAGGGAATTGTGTGCAACCTCAGAGGCTTGCGCACAAATTAATTGCCTCGCATAAAAAACATTGTGCTGGCATGAAATCGAGGATATTTGGAATGTAATTGGAGGCGAGTTTCTGCATGAAACTAGAAGGATTTCTCACAAGGGAAAAGAATGTGCGCAAGTGGGAGAGGATATGCACAATGACAGGGGTGCACACTATTTGATGGGATTCCACGCAATGGGAAGGGGGTGCATGGAATTTAAGGGAATGTGTGCAGTTGGTTGGCATGCGTAGAAGGGGAAGACCTTGAAGGGATTGGAATTCAATCTATGCCATGGGGATATCATGCGAAGGCAGACCCTAGGGCGGCTTGGTGCGAAAAAATTCATACCTGAAGGCCATATTCGAGAGCGCGGAAAGCCAATTTTGTGCACAAGAGCCAGTTCAACTTATTCAGCCTCAAAATGGAAGGAAATTGCCTTCTATTTAGAGGCACCTGGCGGCGTGGAAAATAGGTTGGCGCATAAAAATTGTGGGACTACGGTGGCAGTGTGAAATGACCCATAGGTGGGGTGTGGGTGCGAAATTATATCGCGCCTCGGCTGAGGCACCTTCACAAAACTCAGAACATTATGCGCAGGCCAAATTTTTTTTGGCTTGCCCCCTCCAGGCCCCTCGAACGGGGTCCCCGATTCGAAATATAACTTCCTTTTGTCGTTTTGAAAACATCTTCAGCACTTGAGCATTTTTTGGAATCTAAAAGCCCCCCCCCCCATGGAATTGGATCAGCGAGGGGTCGCAACGGTCAGATTCCGAGGGAAATTCCAAAATGCAAGGATCCATGGAGTCCACGTGCGCAAAAAATTGAAGAGTCACATAAAACTCTAGAAGCTTTGTAATTCTCATTTCGCGCAGGAATGGAACCCAGTCTTAGCATATATAATTCTCCATGGGTCCCATGCTCCGTACGCCTTTTCTCGCGCAACAGGCTTTGAGCTCTTGTGTGTGAATTTTTCTTCTCTTGTGCGTGCAATTTTCTCCAGCCCTTCATGAAAAATCGCTCTGGCTATGCGTAATTCTACCGAGACTAGGAAACATTTTAAATGAAAACCCATGTTCGTTTACACCGCAACCTGAAATTTCGTGACACCCACTGATTTTACATGCCACCCTTTCCAATTTCATGCCAACCTCCCAAACACGTGTCTGAAGAAGATGGCTGCAAACCTGCATAGTGAGGGAGAAGCTGCTACTCGAAGGGATGAAATGGCTAAACACCTAGAATTTTATAGTGTGAAAAGGATTGTATCCAACAACCATACCCTCTTCAATTTTCTAACCCCGCCCAAAAGGAGTATTCCTTGTCCAATAACCTGCCATTGTGGGAATTTGGTTTTCTGGAAGAGGTCCCTCTTCCTGGCTTTGAGGTGGATACACAACGGTCATGCGTGACCCATAAAGATGACCTTCCTCAATAAAACATCACATACAACGTTCATCCTATTAGAGAAACTAGGAACATGGATATATTTGTCCTGAATCCCTTGACTAGGACCTTTTCTGGGGGTGACCTTGTGGCGGAGAGTTCCACGGCCCTCAACGAGAACACCATTCGTCAGAGCATCACTGAAAAGACCAATGGCTAGCTGTAGGACTGGGACCTGTGGTCCGAAGGAAATTTCACTAGAGAATGGGTCTGGGCATACTGGGTTATCCATACATGTGACCAATTTGGGGACGAGCTACAGTATATGATTTATTTGAGGTGGTATGGACATCACAATTCCACTTCTACCATCGGCACGAGCTCAAGATAGATCTATTCACCTGGTGTTCCCCTGATACAAACAAATTACATCTCTATCATGGGGAAGTAGAAATCAGTCTCTAGGACATTCACTACATCTGGGGTATCCCTTTGGGGGGCCACCAATATGTCAAATTCCTTCTGTCGATGAGCTAATGGGGATACATATCAGGAACCCCCATACTGACCTGGAACCTGCTGGAGTAGGCCAAGGAGAAGCTGGGGGTCAAGGAAATCCTGAAGGAAATCATCTACAAGGACTGGTTCAACTTTTTCCTAGAGAGGGATCTGGAAGTCAAGATGCCAGGGTGGAGGAGACGGTGTCCAACCGCGGAATAGAGAAGCAAGAGCGGATCATATAGTAGGGTCCTGGAGGAGGGGCACTACCAATCGTGGGGATAAATCATAAATGATAAATGGGACCCGAATTTTCATTACATCGGATTGCTCACTACATTCCAGAGAAGGTGGATCTTGCCCGTGAGGGACGAAAGGATGGGTTTCTGTCCAGTGGCCCTAGTGATGGTTGGCATCATGGCTTCCAACAAGAGGTTCAATTTGGGGGTCCCCATGCTATCTTGACTATACGCCATTTTGGGACGCATCTCAAGAGGGGGATCCGCTAGGAGAGTCTATGGCCCCTTCCGTATTTTCCATGGCTGGGTTACGACTCATTATGGCGGATACACCTTCCCGAATGCAATATGTCCTTTGGGAAATGGCCTATGACCTTCTCTGCTAAACAATGTTGGGGTCATGCCGCTGACACTCAATAAGGAGGAAATGCAGATCATGATTGGAATTCATGCCAACTTCACCTTCATCCCATTAACTAACCCAACTGGTTATATGGTAGACAATGGGAAAGGCTCACTGGAGTAGAAGGAGTACTTCCAGAGTTTCAGAGGTGGGGTGCTCGTGGCCTCGATTGACGGGAAGAACTTCTACGAGCCTTATGTTCCATCCAGGATCGCTAGATAGTTTGGGTGCTTCCAGAAAATGGAAAAAAAGGTATACACAGATGTTCATGATGAGAGGCATCCATATTTTCTTCGTCAGTTGTGGTTGACGTTCACGACCTATGGCTCTGTTGACATCATCACCTTTCCTCCCACTAGAGTCGATGATGGTCTCTCAAAATAGTATGTCAAACATTGGGATGTTTCATACACTGAGGGGATCTTTCGGAAGCATGTTCTGAAACTCAAGGTTGCCAGTGTGGAACCCAGGCAGCGAGAGATTAGGAATAGTGACACTATAGCGGGAAGATCAAAATCTCATCGAGAAACGGGGCCCGCAGAGGCCGGGATGTCAACTATAGGGGTGTCACATGGTGTTCCTGCTCCCTTGTATCCTATAAGAGTGTCCCATGGGGCATAAAAAGAGATTACTGGGAATAATATAGGATTCCTAGTTCAACCTTCACATGATGCCATTTTCCCCGTGCTATGGTCGGCTTGGCTAACCCTGCGGTAGTCGGTGAGCATAGAAACCCTCTGGGAGAAGATAGTGCGAGACTGAATCCAGCTTCCAGATGTAGAGAATGTTTGGGTTGTATATATAGTTAATATTAATTGACAACATGCGTATTTGACATAAATTGACATGTACATACGTCAACGTGGTCGGTGTGTGGAGCCACCTCTCTTGGTGAAAGTGATACTGGCCAGGAGCATGATCCGGAAATGATGTCGTCGAGGGATGATGACAGCAATGATGAGTCAGAGGGAAACGAAATAGGAGAGGAGGTAGAAGGACAAGGGGAAGGTGAAGGTGAAGAGGAGCCCGAAGTTGAATGGTCTCTAGGGGCGTCCCACCAAGGGAGTCTCCGAGAGAGCGACGAGATCATCTACACTGATATAGATGTGACTGTAACACCCCGAGATATTATGAAAAATATTCTTTTTAATTTAATTAATGACTTGTTTTGTACGCTACACCAAAATGAGTTTTCACAACACACATCCTTGACTTTCCTTGCATTACACGCAATCGTGACCTTCCTCGATAGCGTGTGTAGTACGCAATAACAAGTTTCACTAAACAACAATATGCTATTAAAATATTATTAAAACTAGCCGTTATGAATATTAATAACCACTTTTGGAAATTTTTTAAATTTAATTTTTCAAAATTGACTTCATTTTTGGATTCGTAATATCGAAATTAGCTTTGGGTGAAATTTTGGTACTTTTCGGATAACTTCCATTTTCTGATAAATAGTGAAAATTACTAAATTTTAATTAAAAACAACTTTTTATTCAAAATAATTAATAGTAATAAATTATAAATTTGAGTGGTTTTAAAGTATATTTAGAATATATTTTTACAATTTAATACAATTTTGGTCATTGGATGTAATTTCACATTTAAACAAGACATCAATAAGTGTCAATATTTCGATAGTTATTATCTCTTAAGAACACGCTATTTGTTTTGACGACGGGAATTAATTTTTAAATTAAGTAATGCAACTAATATTTTTTGAATTTGGTAAAATAGAAATCATTTTTGGGTTCATAATATCAAATATAGCTTAGGCCTAATTTTTGGTATTTTTCTGAAACATTCATTTTTTGATGAATAGTGAAACCACTAAGTGGTAGTTAAAAAAATGAATTTTTCATAAAACATAATCTTACCTCTAATGTGAGTAGAATTTAAAAAATCTAAGAGACACAATTGATGTCAGTAAGTTAAATGTGGTTCAATGAGATGAAAATAATTTTTGTTGAATAGTAACTTTTTACTTTTTTTTACCACGGTTAAAAGTAAATAGGGTAATTAAGGGTAAATTTGATATTATTATTACCCTAACACATGTCCTAATTCTATTAGATAAGTTTAATTCGACCAAAAATAACCTTAGGAATAATATATGACAATTTAGTCCCACATGGATTAGATTAGGACATTTATTATTAATTTATTTAAAGAAGGGTTAAAATAGTTAAAATCAAATTTTAATAAGTATATCATTTTTAATATAGGGTTATACATAAGATAAATTCGACTATAAATATTAATTAGAATTATAAAATGATTTCCTGTATAATGATATTTTATTTTTAATTTTTAGACTTTAAATAAGTTAATTTATCTATGACACAAAGATGATGCAGTAATTATCTTATTAATAAAATATTGACATAATTGATGTTATAACTACCCAAATAAATGTAATTTGAGACTTTTTATGAATTAATCTAATTTTATAGGTTAATATGACATGTTATTATTTATTTCATTAACTTGTCTCGAACTAATCATTCTGTTATGATTTTCAAAAAAATAAATATCTAAATAGTGTCAAAATTGACATAAAATAGTTTTAAAAACAAATATTATATTATTAATTGTTATTTTATTCCAAAAAATCTAAGGCACTGCCAAATGACTTAGATAAGGATATATATATTAATAATAAACAACTTGTGGTTTTTTTGGCTTGTTATAGTATGTTTAATAACCTTATAGTGTAAGAACAGAAAAAGACATGGTAAAAGTAAAATTATCTAACTTAAAGTTAAAACTAAATGATAAGGTTAAAATAGTAACTTAAAATTGTCCAAATTATATTGTATTAGAGTATTTCGACCCATCCCCACCTTATCTTTTAAATAAATCAATTTGGAGCTATTTAATAACGAATTTGGCTTTATAATAAAATAATATTTTTAGTTATTCCAAAGGTGCCCCTCTCCTCCCTTATAAAAGGGCACCTCCTCCCTCTCTTCCTCACAACACATTGAGCCTTAAAGCTCGGACAACCCCTGCCAAATTCTCTTCTCCACTTCCCTAACAACATCCTAGAGGTCCTGGTCTTCATCAAAGACCAATTTTAGTACCCTAAGAGGAGGACTCAAAGAGGCGCTTCAAATAAGAGGTAATGTCCGTTACCGATTCATTCAACTTTATTTCTTATTCCACTTATTCTTCTTAGGTTGTTTCATTATTAAGTAATAAAATCAGTATCACTCATATACTTATATGTTAATATAATTATGAAACAACCCTATTTCACCATCTATCCATCCTATGGAAAAAAAAATCACCGCGCGTGCGTACGTACGGAATATCGTCTCCACGCTATGGTGTAATCTATTTTCCACCACCACCTTACTTGAATGGGTATAATGGTGTAAATAATAACTATATATGCTTATTGTAAAGTGATATTGATTCTGAAATATTATACATACACTCCAATACAATTTCACGATCATGAGAACGATATCATCGCTCGTGCGTACGTACGGACTACCGTCTCCACGACGCGATGAGATTCATTCTCCACGTTGACCATTCATGAATGATTATAAAGTATATATAATAAGTAATCATGAAATATATGACATAATAATGATACTTTATTTATGTGTATATATATGTATGTCATCTACTTAATTCCATTAAACTCAATAAAGAATCGAAAACATCGTTCATGCGTACGTACGGCCTACCGTCTCCATGAACGTTGTATTTCTTTCCATTTACTAATCTATTATATATATGTATATTCTGAATATATATTATATATAAATCATGTTTTATATTCTGGAATTATGTAATCATGATCTAAGTAATCATATGAATAATTACAAGTCAAAACACGGACGACAAATGAAACGATTTTACCCAAAACGCTCCTTAACATTGAATTTACAAAATAACGGGTAAAATAAAGTCATAAGTGAACCATATATGATATCATAACAATGAGTATGATTCTTTAATAAGTCAATGACATTATTTAAATCATTATACAGGATTTTCAGACACTTACGAAGAAAATTGGACATAAGGTAAGGGAAAATATCACAATCTCATTTTTATTTGAGATTGTTTATACTTTGGTATTTACTGGGGTGTATTTTATCATCCAAATCCTTGTTTCCTCAATATGTAATATTATTTCCATCCACCTAAAATTGTTTAAATCCAATTTTAACCTTCAGTGAGTTTTTAATAAAAGATATGAAAGGAATCTTTTGTCGTTTTTCATACGAGGAACTTTTTGACTTTTCCGACAAAAGTATGAGAAGAATGTTTTTTTAACTTATACGGAATGATTGGATTTTTAAAACATTAATTACAAGAAGCTTCCTTTAAAAATTTTCATGTTTATTTTTAATCAACTTCTTTTAGTTTAGAATTTTATGACATGTTAAGAAAGGAAAAGTGTTTTTGAAGTAGAATGAATATTTTCCTCAAGAATGGAGTTCATGTGTTTTATCAAAATTATTTTCCATCTAAGATAATAAAGTGTTATGTTTCTATCCCTATTATTAAATTGATTTTATTATGTTGTTCTGGAATTATTTTGATTAATTCTTTTATCTTATATGAATTGTTTTATGATGTCACGATGTTTAAGATTCCCATTTTTATTACATGGGTTATGCTATGATGTATGGTTTATGATTTTGTAGAACACATAAGAATGGTATAATTATGAGATGGGTGGGACCTATATCTCCCTGAAATACTTTGGTTAAAGATTTTATATCTCATGAGATATACATGGCTGGAACGGTAGGTTAAACTGCTTCAGTGAAACGGGACTGAAATGAGGAGTGAACTCGGTTCAGAAATGGACATTGTCTACTAAGATAGTCTTGGAAATGAGTCTTGACTAATAATAAATGATTATCTATGATTATGTGTGTATCCCAAAAGGTTTCATGTTTTATGTTATGAAAATTGGGATTACATTTCACTACTATGATTTATCCAATAGGTTAAGATTTCTAAAATGTTATGTTCTTATGAATATGATGTGGTTGATGTTTCTTTTGTTTACCCTTACTGAGCATTTGAGCTCACCCTTTTATGTTTTCTTTTTCCCTAGGATATAAAGAAAGGTTATAGGTATTAAAAAAAGATGATCTTTATGGGAGATGTTGAAGATCTTTCACCACGATTAGAAGATTATATTCCGAGTTTCCAAAGACACTAAACTATTACGGTCCTTGTGTGTGTGTTTTTGTTATGTACTAAATATTCCACAAAAGTAATGATATGTCCATGTACATTAATCTTCAAGTCTCTACATTTGGTATCATAGGAAAGGTTTTGTCAACCTTTGGAAACTAGGATGCAAGAACTTTAGTGAGATACCTATAGATATTTCTAAGGTATGTCTAGGGATGTCCCTATGGTTAAGTATAAGTATAGGTTATAGTCCCGGAATTGCGCTAACAATCATAGAATTAAACCTAAGATGTTAAATTTTGAAGGTAATCACCCTTTATTATGTTGTTTTCCATAGCATGATTTTTGCATCTCACACTATTCTTTTTGGGTTTTAGACGATGGCTGGAACTCGAATGAACCGTGTTGATCAATGTAATGGACAATGAAATGATTGTCCTCCTTAACAGACAAATGTTATTGGAGATGGAGTGAAAAATCTTATTGCTATACTTACACAAGCTATGAATCATTCTGGACTTCCAAATGTGCAGAGAAGGGAACAATATTCTATTGAGTCCTTCATGAGGCAGCGTCCACCCTCATTCAGCGGGTCTACTGATCCATTAGTTTATGAACAATAGATCAGTACTATTGAAAAGATATTTTCAGTTCATCAATGTTCTGAACATGATAAATTCATCTTAGCAGTGTATCGTTTGGAAGGTGATCAATAGTGGAATCTTATCAAGAATACGAGGCCAAGACATGAAATTGAGTCTATGGAATGGGACGAGTTCAAGAACTTATTTTTCAATAAGTACTTTCCTCGTATTCTTCGTAGAAAGATGGAGAAGTAGTTTCTTAAACTAAAACAAAAGGATGATAATCTGTTGGTATATACGAAGATAATTTTACAAGGCTTACAAGGTATGCATCTGGCTTTATCATCCAACCTGAAAGTAAAGTTGATCGATTGTTCAGTGGCTTGAAACCAAATCTTCGAAGGGTATTAGTTATAAGAGACTTCAGTAGCTATGAAGAAATTCTGCATTGTGCTATCATGGTAGAAATTGAAGTTGGTGTTACTTATCCATCTCATAGTTTTGACAAGAAACTAAATATGGAGTTCAAGGAGAAATCTTAGAATAATGGTGAAAAGAAGATGAATGTTTCCTTATGCTCAAAGTGTGGAAAGAAGCATGGTGGAGATTATCTTAAAGGGACTAGAAAATGTTTTAAGTGTGGAAATGAAGGTCATCGAGTAGTTGAGTGTCTATGTAATGGAAAAAGGGTTTCTAATGATGTGAATAAAGAAAAGACTGCAGAGAACGCACCACCAACACTTCAATGCATCAAGTGCAAGGAAATGGGGCATTATGCTAATAAATGCCCTAATCCAAGGGTTAGTGATGATCGACATGAGAAACCACTTAAGGCAAAGGACAAAGGGAAGTCACATGTGATCACTATTGGCGATATTGAATATGACAACAATGTGCTGGAATGATTGAGTGTTTATGTAATGGGATTCCAAAATAATGTTGTATATTGTATCGTGGAATATTGGAATATTTATGTATTGGTCTATTGTGGTTTTCAATAATTTTATGGTACCGGTAACCATGGAAAGTGATTGAGATATTTTTGTTATGCAGATGATATGTGAATAATGAAGGGATAAGAAGATAATGAGATGTTTGATTGTATTCATGTACTCATGATTGATATAAGGACTATGTGATATCATGGTTTGAGTATAAATATTTTTGAGGATTTTGGTTTGTGGAAAGTGTCTACTTTTAACTGCATTCATGTTTTCACTAAGGTTCAATGGGTATTCATTCTTCAAGAGAATACATGATTAAGGTATTCACATGTTCATAATTTGACCAACAAGATATATGTTATGATATATGGGGGATAAATGACGACATTCACGTGATTGTTATGTGACATTTCAAGTATTCAATTTCATTATACTATGAGCTTGGACCGAAGTAATTTAGATAAGCCTAAAGATTGGAATGGATTATGTTGGACATAAGTTAGGATAGAACTTGTTTCGATATTATTGATGGGATGTTATAATAATATTGCTTTAGAAAAAGGACAACCTGCAGGACGGGCGTCGGCCCATCGTGTCAGACAAGGTTGTGGGAATCGAACCCACAACCGAAGTGCGACTGGCCTTTATCACCTACCAATGGCCTACAAGAAGTCCCTGTTTAGTCAAAACTAGTTTTATTATGATAAGAAGTATAATATAAGAAGTATAAGTCCATTATAGGAACCATATATGATTAATCTCACTATAGATGGACTTACATATTTTTTTTGATAACTTTTCTAACCTTTTGTTTGAGACAGAGGGAATGACCCCTCATTCTATCACATGATATGCTAACACATCACGAATGGAAAATTCATCTTCATTTCTTTAAGAGATGAAGTGGAAATTTTCCAAAGAACAACAAAAGGTGAGACTATACCAAAATCACGAAAGTATTTATTCTAATTCCAATTTCATCAACTTTATGGAAATGATCCTGAAAACCAAAAATGTTGTCTTAATGATCTTATATTTGATGAATCAGATGGTACCTTAAATCGACACAAATTTATGGCTTTGTGATTGCTGGATTTTCCATAGCCATGTTCTCTACCACTCCCCATTAGAACATGATGGTTAGATTTCTCTTTCATATCCATATTTTCACCTTTGTGGAAACCTAATGATTAGTTTATTTGGGTAACCGTTACATTTCATACTTTTGTGTTAAAATATTGGTTTTGGTATTCCTTTTTATGATGTGGGTTTCTATTAAAGAAACGTTCAAGTAATAAACCATTTATAACCCTGACAAATTTCGAGGGCGAAATTCATTTTATGGGGGGTAGAATGTAACACACCGAGATTTTATGAAAAATATTCTTTTTAATTCCATTGATGTCTTTTGTTGTACGCTACACCAAAAGAAGCTTGCACAACACACATCCTTGACTTGCCTTTCATTACACGCAATCGCGACCTTCCACGATATCGTGTGTAGTACGCAATAATGAGTTTCACTAAACAACATTATGCTATTAAAATATTATTAAAACTAGCCGTTATGAATAGTAATTACCACTTTTTGAAATTTTGTAAATTTAATTTTTCAAAATTAAATTCATTTTTGGATTCGGAATATCAAAATTATCATAGGGTGAAATTTTGGTACTTTTCAGATAACTTTCATTTTCTGATGAATAGTGAAAATTACTAAATTTTAATTAAAAACAACCTTTTTTATCGAAATAATTACTAGTGATAAATTATTAATTTGAGTGGTTTTAAAGTATATTTAGAATATATTTTTAAAATTTAATACAATTTTAGTCATTGGATGTAATTTCACATTTAAACAAGACATAAACAAGTGTCAACCTTTTGATAGTTATTATCTCTTAAGAACACACTATTTGTTTTGACGACGGGAATTAATTTTTAAATTAATTACTGCAACTGATATGTTTTGAATTTGGTAAAATAGACATCATTTTTGAGTTCATAATATCAAATACTGCTTAGGCCTAATTTTTTTTATTTTTCTAGAAACTTTCATTTTTTGATGAATAGTGAAACCACTAAGTGGTAGTTAAAAAAATGAATTTTTAATAAAACATAATTTTACCGCTTCTCTGAGTGAAATTTCAAATATCCAAGAGACACGCTTGATGTCAATAAATACATGTGGTTCAATGAGATGAAAATAATTTTTGGTGAATAGTAACTTTTACTTTTTTTAACACGGTTAAAAGTAAATAGGGTAATTAAGAGTAAAAATGATATTATTATTACCCTAACACATTTCCTAATTCTATTGGATAAGTGTAATTCGACCAAAAACAACCTTAGGAATAAAATATGACCATTTAGGCCCACTTGCATTAGATTAGGACATTTATTATTAATTTATTTAAAGAAGGGTTAAAATAGTTAAAATCAAAGTTTAATAGGTATATCATTTTTAATATAGGGTAATACATAAGATAAATTCGACTATAAATATTCATTAGAAATCTAAAAATAGTTCCTACATAATTAGATTTTATTTGTTATTTTTATACTTTAAATAATTTTGTTTATTTATGACTCAAAGATGATGCAATAATTATCTTATTAATAAAATATTGACATAATTGATGTTATAAATACCCAAATAAATGTAATATGAGACTTTTTATAAATTACACTAATTTTATAGGTTAATATGACATGTTATTATTGATGTAATTAACGTTTTTTGAACAAATCATTCTGTTAGGATTTTCAAAAAAATCAATTACTAAATAGTGTCAAAATTGACATAAAATAGTTTTTTAAAGAAATATTATATTATTAATTGTTATTTTATTCCAAAAAATCTAAGGTTCGAAAAAATTACTTAGATAAGGTTATATATATTAATAATAAACAACTGGGGGATTTTTTGGCTTGTTATAGTATTTTTATTAACCTAATAGTGTAAGAACACAAAAAGACACGGTAAAAGTAAACTTATCTAACTTAAAGTTAAAACTAAATGATAAGGTTAAAATAGTAAACTAAACTTGTCCAAATTCTATTGGATGAAAGGATTTCGACCCATCCCTACCTTAGCTTTGAAAGAAATAAATTTGGAGCTATTCATAACCGAATTTGGCTTTATAATAAAATAATATGTTTAGTTATTCCAAAGGTTCCCCTCTCTTCCCTTATAAAAGGGCACCTCCTCCCTCTCTTCCTCACACCACATTGATCCTTCAAGCTTAGAAAAACCCTGCCAAATTCTCTTCTCCACTTCCATAAAAACATACTACAGGTCTTGGTGTTCTTCAAAGACCAATTTTTGTACCCTAAGAGGAGGACTCAAAGAGGTGCTTCAAAGAAGAGGTAATGTCTGTTACTGATTATTTCAACTTTATTTCTTCTTCCAATTCTTCTTCTTAGGTTGTTTCATTATGAAGTAATAACATCAGTATCACTAATATACTTATATGTTAATATATCTATGAAACAACCCTATTTCACCATCTATCCATCCTACGAAAAACGAAATCACCGCGCGTGCGTACGTACGGAATATCGTCTCCACGCCGTGGTTTAATCTATTTTCCACCACCACCTTACTTGGATGGGTATAATGGTGTAAATAATAACTATATATGATTATTGTAAAGTTATATTGATTATTAAATAGTATACATACAATCAAATACAATTCCACGATCATGAGAACGATATCAACGCTCGTGCGTACGTACGGACTACCGTCTCCACGACGCGATGAGATTCATTATCCACATTAACCATTCATGAATAATTATAAAGTATATATAATAAGTAATCATGAAATATATGACATAATAATGATACTGGGATTATGTGTATATATATGTATTTCATCTACTTAATTCCATTGAACTCAATAAGGAAACGAAAACAGCGTTCATGCGTACGTACGGCCTACCGTCTCCATGAACGGTGTATTTCTTTCCATTTACTGATCTATTATATATATGTATATTCTGAATATATATTATATATAAATCATGTTTTAAATTCTGTAATTATGTAATCATGATCTAAGTAATAATATGAATAATTACAAGTCAAAACACAGACGACAAATGAAATGATTTTACCCAAAACGCTCCTTAACATGGAATTTATAAAATAACGGGTAAAATAATGTCATAAGTGAACCATATATGATATCATAACATTGATTATGATTCTGTAATAAGTCAATGACATTATTTAAATCATTATACAGGAGGTTCGGACACTTATGAATCAAATCGGACCTAAGGTAAGGGAAAATATCACAATCTCATTTTTATCTGAGATTTTTTATACATTGGTATTTACTAGGGTGTATTTTATTATCTACATCCATGTTTCCTCAATATTTAATATTATTTCCATCCACCTACACTTTTTTAAATCAAAATTTACCCTTCGGTGAGTTTTTAATAAAAGATATGAAAGAAATCTTTTGTCGTTTTTCGTATGAGTTACTTTTTGACTTTTCTGACAAAAGTATGAGAAGAATGTTTTTTAACTTATACGACATGAATGGATTTTTAAAACATTATTTACAAGAATCTTAATGAAAAAATTTTCATGTTTATTTTTAATCAACTTCATTTAGTTTAGAATTGTATGACATGTTAAGAAAGGAAAAGTGTTTTTGAAGTAGAAAGAATATTTTCCTCAAGAATGGAGTTCAAGTGTTTTATCAAAATTATTTTCCAGCTAAGATAATAAAGGGTTATTTTTATATCCCTATTATTACATTGATTTGATTATGTTGTTATGGAATTATTTTTCTGAATTCCTTTATCTTATATGAATTGATGTATGATGTCACGATGTTTAAGATTCCCATTTTTATTACATGGGTTATGCTATGATGTATGGTTTATGATTTTTTAGCACACATATGAATGGTATCATTATGAGATGGGTGGGACCTATATCTCCCTCCAATTCATTGGGTAAAGATTTTATATCTCATGATATAGACATGGCTGGAACGGTAGGTTAAACCGGTTCAGTGAAACAGGACTGAAACGAGGAGTGAACTCAGTTCAGAAATGGACATTTTCCACTAAGATAGTCTTGGAAACGAGTCCAGACTAATAAGAAATGATTCTCTATTATTATGTGTGTATGACACAATGTTTCATGTTTTATGTTATGATTATTGTGATTATATTTCACTATTATGATTTATCCTATGTTATTATATTATGATCTATTTTGCAGGTTAAGATTTCCAAAATGTTATGTTCTTATGAATATGATGTGATTGATATTTCTTTTGTTTACCCTTACTGAGAATTTGGGCTCACCCTCTTATGTTTTCTTTTTCCCCAGGATATAAAGAATGTTTTTAGGTATTAAAAAAATACAATCTTTATGGGAGATGTTGAAGATCTTTCACCACGATTAGAAGATTATATTCCAAGTTTCCAAAGACACTAAACTATTATGGTCCTTGTTTGTGTGTTTTTTTATGTACTACGTATTCCGAAAAAGTAATGAAATGTCCATGTAAATTAATCTTTGGGTCTCTACAGTGACTTAGATGTTTGAGGTGTGCTTCAACCCTTATCTACCCTTATCCTTTTCTCTACTATCCTTTTCAATCCTTAATCCACATTTCTTATCTTATTCAGGAGCATGTTGTTTCTGATCAAGCATCACTAGTTGAAGGAAGGGGAGGAGTGCCAGTGGAACATGGTGGGGCACTGACACTAGTTATTGAGTTGACGAGCACCGAGGGATCCCCTTTCCTGATAGCTCCTATAGCGGCTAGAATGATGGAGGTTGGCGCCTTTTGTTCCTGTAAGTTCCTTGTTTTGATACCGGAACTTACTGTCAAAGGACTCAAATGATTATGGTGCTCCATGTCTGTACAATGATCACAGCATTGGAGGCTCACCAGGCTACTAATCCTAGGCCATCGGTGGGCGAGCTAATGTAAAACATACCGCCCCATCCGGAATATGCCTCCAAAACTGAGTTGGCCCCAGAAATTGGCCATCAAGGAGTAGCTGAGACAAGTGGTGCTGCTATCGGGGCAAGTCCGGATGTTGATGAAGGTTCTACTAGGGTCGAGGCGGGGGAAGAATGTTGCTCAGATGTTGAGGATCCTATTCCCCTGGGAGGAATCTCTAAGGAGGACCCTGATGCTTTCATGTTGGATGTCTTACCTATCTATAGGCTCGCTGATCCTAAAGAAATTGATGATTCAGATTCGAAAGCGGTCGAGGAGAGCCGGATGACACGACACAAACGATGGAAGTGCATTGGGAATTTTCTCGGTCAGAATCAGATTGAATAGCTGAATCAAATGGGATCACTCCCCAACTCGATGAGTTTCCAATGTGTTTGAGTGGGAGATTCTCAATGCCAACAGACATTCTGTGATTACATCGCCGAGAAGATGTGTGAGAGTTACCGGCGCTCCAATGTCACCCAGTGTTGGGAGGAGTCGGGGAGTACCCAATCATTTCTATGGGTAGAGTAGGAGGTCTAATGCATCGAGTAATAGGATAAAGAACAAGAGATATTCATCGAAAACTGTTCTGATCTTGTGGAGCAATAGAGGGCCCAGTTGGATGACGACCAAGAACAAATCATGGAAGCGAGCCGCCAGATAACTTAGCTCCAAACTCAATAGGCGCAGGCACGGGATAGAGTCAGAAAACTATGATCCATGGCCGTTTATGAGGATAATTTCCTCATGGGGTGGGAATAAGTCCTAGAGGCTACCAGCTAAAAGGTGGTGGCATTGTAGAGATCCATGCAAAAAGTCGACCCATAGGGGCCCTGTTTTGGTCGAACCCATAAAATTATCTCGCCTTACTCCTTCTTGTTGTTGTGTTTCATTTGAAATGAGTGTATGGACAAATTTATTTGACTTGTCCCTTTGGTTTAACGTGCTCAACAATAATCCTGAATTAAATAAGAATCCATTCATTAGCTCATGTGGGTCGTACCCAATGTGAGACATAAGGGAGGCTCTTACTATCACTTAGTTTGATTGTGGGAGAGTTAACAAAGTTTCTGGCATTAAAAATTCAAATTCGGATTTCTGAGGAGAAGATAGAGGCCGAACCAAAGGAATAGTACCTCAGATCGATTGATGTATCGTCTCCTCAATGTGCTATAGCGCATGAGTGGGGCAATGATAGAGGCATTGGAATCGGTTCGAACATAGTGGAATGAAAAATGTGAATCACGTTACCAAAATTCGGATCACTATAGTAGGGGCATGGCAATAAAGGACTACTGTTGACCGTATTTGAAACATAGAATCCCTATTTCATTAGCCTGAAATAGGGACAACAAATGAGGGTCGACCACTGACCATATTCGCAACAAGGGATCTAACCCAAATATCATCCATTAGCCTTCAAGAACGTTGGACCAGGACAGCATGCAGACCATAGCTCGAGCATACATACTATTAGGGGGTCCCTTAAAATTTGATCATTCTTCTGGAATGTTGTCCCAGGATAGTAGGAGGACCGTAGGTCAAGCATCCATACTATTATGGGGTCTATTCAAACATGTTCAGTCTTCTGGAATGTTGTCCCAGGACAGCAGGAGGACCGTAGGTCGAGCATCCATACTGTTAGGGGGATCGTTCAAATATGAAATAGGTTGAGGGTCAAAATAAAGGGACAAACAAAGTGTGAAAAGTGATGTTGTGTTTTGTTCACACAGAATCCAACCCTCCCAAAATTTCACTTCCATGGTAGAAGCACATTAGTGAGGCGCATTAATCTGATAATGGATCATCCCTACATTCAGACCGGACCTCTTTGGTGAGAGTGGTATCAAATACCAATTTCATTATGGGTCATCCTGAACTTGTTCAGGGAAAATGGTTTAGTTACACAACTCCCCGAGGGGTCAGGCCTAGGGGATGACTGTGGGGCAAAGGAGGGGATTTGTGATTCCCAGGGCTGGACTCGAGATGAAATGTCTGGGTGTTCCAACGTATCCCATAAGGATGTGAATCCAGAAACACGTAGTTCTAGAATGAGTCTTAGTTTAAGGTCTTAGAAATCAGACTAAGTATTGGAAAGGAATACAGGAGGCACATGGTAAGGTGATTATGAAACCGATGCGAATGAGGACCTATGTCTAGAATAACATGTGATCCTTAAGTAAGTTTTTAGGTCAAGGTACTTAACATGAAAGTTAGGTTGGGCCCATGGGGTAGTGCTCGAGAATTCCTACGTATCTCATGATAATGAAAATAAATCCATACATAGTTCAAGAAAGGAGCACGGTACGGTACTAGGAAAAAGGATGAAAGGGGTGTGCGTGTCTAGTCCTCACACCAAATGAAGAGGTATTTGATGTATCTTGTTTGACCTTTAAGGTGAATGGGTTTTCTTTTTGTGAGGCGACCAGCCTAGGGTACAAATTCTCAGTATCTCCACAAGAATAAAGCCGTACACAGGCACTGAAAAATGGTATGGTGGATGATTGATACCCAACGTGATTTCCTCTATAACGTGGTCATCAAAACACCATGCTGTTTTTTGTCGTGTGGTCGGGACGTTATTATCACTATTTAGGTCAGGTGGTATGACCAAACAGCTTAGTTTAAGTTCATATGGCTTGGACCTGAGGGAATGCGCATGACGCGATAATGAATACCCGATGTGAATGAGGACGAGGTCCACATAATCACCGTGCATGATTCCAGGAGAGGATCCTCAGGCCAGAAGGTCAGTGAGGGTTAGAGGATAAGGGGCAGGAGAAACTAGATCCCAACTGAGCTGGACCCAAAATGTAATTTTTGGGTGATTCCTCGTATCCCATGAGGATGAGGATCATGCTACACATTTCTCATATAGAAGATCATTGTTTACTTTATTAGTGCTTAGATCGCGGGAGCCCCAAGGGATTCCGTATTCCCACTTTTCCCACCTGACGTGTGGAGGTTCACTGAGGGATAGTGCCAAAAGTGTTGAGATTCCACCTGAACATGATGGGGTGGAACATAATGTGAATTATGTAACCAATATTCAAGGCCTAAACGGGCTGGTGTGACGACGGATGATTACTGCTGACCATGTACACAACACAACATCTTGTAACATTACCCTAAAATGGGGACAAAAAAATGAGCATCAATCAATGAACATGTTTTGAAATGTGGGATTTGTATCAATTTGTCGTCTGAAACCCACAACGGTGTTATCCTGTAATGGTAAGAGAACCCTTCGGCAAAGTATCCATGCCTCTTTTGGGGGTCCCTTCTGGTGTGAAGTGTAGCGGGGGCCCAAACGAAGGGGAACATGAAGCATGAAAAGTGGATGGAAACTTTCCCCAGTTGAATCTGACACTCCAGGTCCTAGACCAGAGTACTCTTAGACACATTGACGAACCACTGCAAAGGGTCGAGGGGCTCAACTTGAGAGCGTACAAGAGATGGGGAATTCATAGGAGATGGGGGCATGGTGCCAAAAACCCAACACTAATGAGGGTATAACCTTGTACCACACCTATATATCCCCCTCACGGAGGGGAACAAGCCAAGGGTACTAAGTGACCGAGAGATCGGGATATCTCTATGAGATGAGGCTGGACCAAAAATCTAAATGTTTAGGCGGTCCTACGTATTCCATAAGGATGGTAATAATGACAAGCGTAGTTCTTGATGATATATTTAATTGTAATGTGGGATGACATACAGTTTAATGTCATGCATGATGATATACAGTTTAACGTCATGCCAGAAGACATACCGTTTAATTTCATGCGGTATGAGCATGCAGTTTTGGGTCAAGAAAGACTAATAGTTTAAGGTCATTCAAGACTATAATCTAGTTTAAGCTCATGGAGGACCCTTAAGGTTCATGCAATTTATTTTTTAAGGAACTTGGATTTGGTGGGAGGAATTATACGCTCACCATCCATGGTCAACAGCGAGTATGCACCAATGGGATAATCCTTATGACCAATGAAATGTCCTTCCCATTTGGGCTCCAAATTGGGTGGTTTCCTATTGGGGATCATTGGCACCCTGAGAAACAATACCAAATTTCCTTGCAGGAATGAGTGGAGGTGAGCCTTCTTGTTAATATCTTGATCCATCAAGCTCTGATGTTATTCATGGTTGTGCAAGGCACGAATCCTATTCTCATCCAATTCTTCTAATTTAGAAATATGGATTTTATCCACTCTATTTGGAACATGATGGTCAGAGTCCGATGTGCGCAATGAGGGTAACTAAATCCGGATGGGCAGGACGGCCACAGTTCCGTACACTAGGGAATATGGGGTCACCTTGGTGGAATTGTGAGTCGTCGTCCGATAAGCCCAGAGGGCATTGGGGAGCTTATCCGGACAACTCTTCTTGTTATGAACAACCATTATATGAATAATGTTACTGATGATTTTTTTAAATGATTCAATCCTTCCATTTTCCTTCACCTGATAGTGGGATGTATGGTTACAGTGGATGTCATACTTTCCTAAAACTACTTCAACTTAGCTGCTCGAAAGTTGGTGTCATTATCAGTGAGGACAGTGTGAGGAACCTATAATCAATGGATGATATTGGAACTCACTATGACAATAATTGAACGGGCCTTGACTTCCTTGAGAAAAATCACCTCTTCCCACTTGGAAAATAAATCTCTAGCGGTCAGAAAGAATCAGCATTGGCAAACCGTTGCCGATGGGTATGGTCCTATAACGTCAAACCCCCGAACTGGAAAGGGCCAAGAGTTATTGGAAGTATAGAGAGGCTCCTGTGGCCGATGCCTAATGTTATTATGAACATGGAAGACATGGAACCTTTTGGGAAACTCGATGCAGTCGTGGATCATGGAGGGTCAAAAATACCCTAGTCTCCATATCTAGTGAGATAGTTTTGGCCCAGTCTGATGGGCACCGCAGAAATCGGCGTGAACCTCCTGCATGACATGTTGAATCTCAACCCCCTAAATGAAATGGAGGAGAACACCATTGAACCCATTCTTATTGATTATTTTCTCAAGACTGGGACTACTCTTGAGGGTAAACTGTACTAGACAGCATCACATTCGCTTGCGCTCAGCCCGGTCTAACGGGAGATTACCGTGTTGAAGGTTTCAACCAAGGGCATCCTCCAATCATCAACCATTTCAATCACTGCATCTGGACAACCCGGTGTTATTGATACAGAGGTGCCGATGGTAAGATGGATTACCTACGGACCATCATTACCATCCAGGGTAATAGGTGCTATGACTTTCTGATACGCCATGTGGATAATTAGATCATCCTATTCAGGATCTGCATGTGATGCAGCTAAGCGGGCCAAAGCATATACTTGGCCATTATGTGACTGAGGGACATGGATAACCTCTGGACGAGAAGGGAATTGGGCCATTAGCTGGAGAGTGTGTTTTAACAATGGTACGAGATCTGTCTTCCTGAAAACATAGTTTCCATTGACCAGCTTAATAACTAGCTCGGAGTCCCCTTTCACATGAAAATGGGGCACATCGATCTCAAGGGCCCGCTCAAGACCAGTATTGGGGGCCTGATTCACTGACTCATTTTTGGTGTAGCCTTCTGATAGTATGAATGAATAAGGTATAATGGATTTTTCCGGGGTAATAAAGATGATACTCAGGCCTACTCTGTTGAGTCGAGGGTCATTGAGCCTCCTACCAGTGGGGATCTGGGTGGCGCCATCCAATTACATCTGCCAACATGGGACGACTTGATCAACTAAGAGGATTTCCTCATCATGAAAATCCAGGTCAAGGGACTAATCCATGGAGGTTGTATGGACAGTAAGGAAAATGGCCAATGCCTTCCCCTTAATAGCCTTCTGAGGCACGAACCTAATGTCAAACTGCAGGATGATTACCGTCCACCGTGCTAGTCGGCCAGTCAACATGGGACGACATAGGATTTACCACAATAGGTATACTCAAGATACCAGTTATACCTTGTGGTGTTGTAGGTAATGCCACAATTTCTATATGGGGAACATGAGAACAAGGTATCTCTTCTCAGTGGGGATTATTGGGTCTCTGTATCAAGGAGCATGAGGCTGAGGTAGTAGAGGTTATTATTTGTCCCCTGATTGTTCTTATGGGTGAGAAGGGCGTCGAGGGACCATTCCATGGTGGTGACATAAAGGACCAGCGACATCCCAGAGAGGGGTGGCATCAAGACCGGAGGCTGGAGAAGATACTTCTTCATTTCCTCAAAGGCACTCTGGCACTCTACATCTCATTCGTAAGCGGTTCCATTCTTCCCGAGCTGAGATAATAGATTAAACATTCTTTCCTGATTTGTAATTAATCATCGTATGTAGGCCAAGTGGTTTTGGAGGCCTCAAAGCTCCCGAATATTACTCAGGAGAGGCATATGGCTGGATTCCTTGATCTTCTCTAGGTCGATCTCGATGCCCTGGTACCTGATGAAAATGCAAAGGAACATGCCAGAGGTAACTTTGAAGTCACACATCAACGGGTTCATCTTCAGGTGGCTAGAATAGAGTAAGTCAAACACTTTCTCATGATATTTGAGATGGTCCTGGCACTGGTGATATTTGACTACCAGATCATCCACATTTCACTCCACCAACGTCTCAACGATTGGATTGAATATGCGATGAATATCCCGCTAATAGGTGAAGCCTAAATTCTTCAGGCCAAAGGGCATATCCCAGTAATAGAAAGCACCTTGGGGAGCCTTGAATGTGATTTATTCCTCGTCCTTGGGGTCCATCCAGATCGGATTATATCCAGAGTAAACATCCATGAAGGAGAGGGCTTGGAACCCTATCGTAGCTTCAATCAGAAATTTTGTCTCAGGAAGGGAAAAATCATACTTTAGACAATGGTGATTGAGATCCTGTAAGTCAACACAGACTCTGATCTATCCATTATTCTTTCTAGCAGGTTCAATGTTGGCTAGCCACTTGGGGTACTGGACCACCTTAACAAAGTTGGCACTGATGAGCTTGTAAACATCGGCCCCGACCATGGCACCGTGAGATAGATGCATCTTTCTGGAAGGATGTTTGAACATGCAATGATTTGTCAAGAGACTGAGTCGGTGGACAGCTACCTATGGATCTAGTCCCAGAATCTTGTAATAACCCTAGGAGAATACATCGCGATGCAGTTTAAGGAAGCCTACATACTACTACTTATCCTCAGTGGACATAGAAGCGCTGATCAATGTGGGTCTCGGGTCTGCCTCGCTGCCGAGGTTCACCTATACCAACTCGTCAACCATGGAGAAGATGCCTTCCTCAAAGCCAGGGGCATCCTCTGTATCCTCTTCTCTAATTATGGTGGGATCCTCCATTGGGGAAGCATCTTTTCAGTTTCCAGGACTTGATGGGAGGCTGGTACCATCTTGTGTGGTAGTGGTTACTGCATCGGGGAACTCCATCACTTATGAGACCATAATGTCGAAGGATATCCACCCGATCCCATCTGGTCTCCGGCCCAAGGGGCCATGCTTGAGAATATCAAAGCAGTAGTGGCACATCATCCAGAGCTGAGTTATTACAGCCTGGAAAAATAGACAATTAGGACATACCACCATTGCCTTGAGCTGGACATCCCAATACATAATTTGAGTGGGAGGCTCACGGATCATTGAAGCCTGATTCGTATAAGAATATGGAGTGATCTTCTGACATCGCCTAGATTTGGGAGCATGGTTCCCCCTTGTCCGGGAAATGACAATACATTGCTCCATATCAGGGGTCGTGGCCTCCAACCGATGGATCGTGAAGACGTAGGCGTCATTCTGGCCTATCCAAGGGTTAGTCGTAATGGTTATAGGTTCAACTTTTTGGTCGGAGAGTGATGGCAAGAGGGGGGGTGAATTGCATTTTAAAAATTAATTAACAATTTAAAAAAAATTTATCAATGCAGCGGAAATAAAAAGGGGCAAGACACAATTTGATAATGGAGTTCGGCTTAAACCAAAGCCTACGTCTCCGCTCCCAACTCAACCGTTGAGATATTTACTTCAGCTTTCTTTTTAATGGTTGTAGCAAGAAACCCACTAGCCGTTTTAAGGTAGGCTAGATCACCTTCGTACATCTTTCTTTTTTATGATGGTTGTAGCAAGAAACCCAAAATGAAAGTGAGGAAGAAAAGGATGGTTTGTTTTAATACAAACCCAATGAATAACTAAACAATTGAAATAAATAAATTACAACAAACTTGAGGAAGCCTTGAGTGCCAAGAGTGTGAGAGTAGTTGATGTAGAGGCAGCCCAATCTTCAAGGATGGAGATGGATCACAAGTAGCCTTAGAGATTTGTCGTTAGAGATTCAAGGGATCAAAATATCATTCCAATGTATCGGGGTTGTTCCCGGCATCCATCCTCGTCTATTTATAGGAGACATATCCCCAAATACTTCAATATAGTCGTTGGAGGGCTTCTGGAGCCGTTGGGGGTCAAAAGTACAAGTCTGGTCAAAGCCCAACGGCTAGTTTGACTGGGCTTACCGGCTGACCGGTGCTTGGCCACCGGCAGGCCGGTGATCCAGACAGAAGGCAGAGCATTCTGTCTGGATTCCACCGGCCGGTCGGTGATTCAGACAACGGTTGGCCGGTGGCAACTGCCAGTGGGCAAGGCCTACTGTCTGGTTCCACCGGCTGGCCGGTGGTCAGGCACCGGCTGACCGGTGGAGCCTGGCAGAGAGCATTGCTTCTTCCAGAGACCACCGTCTGGCCGGTGGTAATCCACCGGTTGGCCGGTGGACTCAGAGAGTCCTTTTCCAGCCTTCTTGGGACAACTCTTTGGCAACCTTTTTCCTATCATCAAACAAACTTGAAAACAAGTTAGAACACGATGAGAGTGATTGTGATCATTAAATTCCAAGAGAGAGGGGTACAACAATCTCCCCCTATTTTGATGATCACAATCACAAATGAGAAAGCTTTTAAAAAGGATATTCCAAGTAAAAAAGAAAAAAGAAACATGGACATGGAAAATTTAAGAGATCATACAAGAATTTCATAGATGTATCATGTATTGAAAATGATATTAATCTTGAAAGGATTGAAATAAAGAGAATGGTTCATTTTGAAATTGTAACCATAGGTCATTTAAAAGAAACAACTTAAATCAATAACATAACCATTTAAAAACATATTTTGATGAAATTAATAACTTAAAATTGATCTTTTAAAAAGAGCACTTAATTAAATGAAATAAGTAACTATGTAATAGAGAGTTTTTCTCCCCCTTTGGGATTATCAAAATAGGAGGAAAATTATGAAAGAAAATTAGAAAAACAATAATAAGGAAGTAAGCAATGACAAAAAGGATTGATGGATAAGACAACTTGAATTTTATAAAAGATGAAACCTTACATAGAAAGTTCAAAATACAAATACAAAGACAAGCCAAAAAACAGGAAAGGCTCTATTCACTCCTAGAGGGCCGAGAGTGGCGACGACGCCTAAAGGTCGGAGGAGCTGGAGGAGCCTGGACCGCCTCAAAGCGACGATCAAGAGAATCGATCCGAGAGTGGAGCTGATCAAACTGAGAGCTGAAGTAAGAAAACTGCAAGTCAAGTCGGGTCTCAATTTGATCCTGGAAGCGAAGGAATTGATCAGCCGTCACCAACAAGCCACCAGTATCAGCGGGAGGGGGCACAGCCTCACCAGGCTCCAGTGCATCATCACCCGCTCCACCTTCCTCAGCAGCAGCAGCAGCAGCCTCACCTTCGCTGTCACCACTCCCTTCCTCTTCATCAGCACCACTGTCCTCACTATCTGAAAGAGGATAGGCAGCAGCAATAGCAGGAGGCATAGCATGGGAAGGAGGGTGTGAATGTGTCTGAGGGTAGTAAGCCTTGAGAAGGCCCTCCTTGTCAGTAATCCACTCCTGACGCCAAGGATGCCAACAAATGTTCATCTGTTGCACCATCATAAAATTGATGATGCTATCCTTCGTTGGCTGCTTGAAGGAGGTAGCACGGAGAGGGAAATCAAGAAAAGTAAAGATTTTGGTCAACAAGCGCCCGTGAGGTAGAGTTTTGGACCGGCGCGGGTGCTCAGCCACATAAGACATGGCCCGGAATAGGAACCGGACCAAATTGAAATGAATGCCTCTGGTGATATAAGAAAGGAGATAAATATCAATAAATTTCACCATATCGTGATCACCGATACGGGGTGCAAGGGTGGTCTGAATGAGGCGCTCAATCATGCGATGGTTAGGGGAGAGCTGGGAGAGATTGACAATGGGATCGGTGGGCTGCCCTGTGAGATGCTCAAGAGCGATAGAAAGATCAAAATCAGGGTCCCGAGGAAACTCCCCCTGAGCAAATGCATGAGGTCCAACATGAGGAACCCCTAGCATCCTGGCAATCTCCAAAGAAGTGAAAGTGATGGGTTTCCCAAGAGCGGTGGTGGAAATGGTATCGACGTCGTCAGAAACCGACCACGTCAGGTGAGCATAAAATTCTTTGACAAGAAGGGGATAAATAACATCCTTCGTAGGAGGTTCAAAAAAAGAATTCCAGTGTTGATATTCAATGATGGAGAAAAGCTCGAGACGAGCAGAAGAAAGCCAAGAGTAGTCAATTACTCTACCAGGAAGAATGACTTTGTCATGCCAAATGTCCGTAAGTTGAGGGATTGAAGGAGGAGGAGGTGCTTCTTGAGCGATTCCCTTTCCTTTGTGTGAAGAGCGAGGTCCCATGATGGAAAAAGGAAAAAAATGAGAGAGATTGAGAGAAAATGGAGTTTTGAGAGGGCAAGGAGGAGAAGGGAGGCTAGGGCAAGGAGGAGGCGCGGGTTAGGAGGGGCCACACGAGTGAGAAAGAAGAAATGAAGGGGAAGGGTTTTATTTTTAATTTTAACTCTTCCTCCGGCCGGTCCAAAAAAGAAAAACCCAACACCACCGGTTAACCGGTGATGGACCACCGGTTGACTGGTGGTACTGAAATTAATAAAAAATTTAAAATAAAATAAAAATAAAAAAGAGTTTAAATAACTTAAAAAGAAATATAAGCAATCCAAAAAGAGTCAAATATTTAATAGTGATCATTGACGAATCATTCCTAACTCCCCCTTAATGAAATCAAAACGTTCAACCGGGAGCGGTTTGGTAAAAATATCAGCTAATTGGAAATCAGTAGAAATGAAGACCAAAGTGATATCCCCTTTTTGAAAATGGTCATGAAGGAAATGATGCCTTAAATCTATATGCTTTGTCCTAGAATGTTTTATTGGATTCTTAGAAATACTAATGGCACTAGTGTTGTCACACCGTATAGGGACATGATCTTAGGAAAGGCCATAATCCAAAAGAGTGTGCTGCATCCAAATAATTTGGGCACAACAATTACCAGCTGCTACATACTCGGCCTCGGCAGTAGAAAGAGCAACACAGTTTTGCTTTTTTCTACTCCATGAAACAAGGGACTTACCTAGCAGATGACAGGTTCCACTAGTACTCTTACGATCTAATTGACATCCGCCCAAATCAGCATCCGAATATGAAGAAAGTTCGAAAGAAGTATTAGAGGGATAAAACAAACCAATGTTTTTGGATCCTTTTAAATACTTAAAAAAATTTTTGACCGATTTAAAATGAGATTCCTTGGGATTGGCTTGAAAACGAGCACAAAGACAAACACTGAACATGATGTCAGGACGGGTCGCAGTTAGGTAAAGTAGACTCCCGATCATACTCCTATAAATCTTGTTATCCACCGGTTTCGCGGCTTCATCTAACGTAAGTTTACAAGAAGTACTCATGGGGGTACTAATTTCCTTTACTTGATCCATACCAAAACGACTTAAAAGTTCGTTTGAGTATTTGCCTTGACTTAGAAAAATACCTTTTGAATTTTGAAAGATTTGAAAACCAAGAAAAATTTTTAATTCCCCCATAAAGCTCATTTCAAATTCTTTTCTCATTAAATCTGAAAAATTAGTACAAAGTGATTCTTTGGTTGAACCAAATATAACGTCATCAATGTAAATTTGGACAATTAAAAGATCTTTGGAAGTGTGTTTTAAAAATAGTGTACAATCAGCTTGACCCATTTTAAAATCATTTTCTAAAAGAAATTTTGTTAACCGCTCATACCAAGCCCGAGGGGCTTGTTTTAAGCCATATAGAGCCTTGGTTAACTTAAAAACATGATTTGGAAATTTTGGATCTTCAAAACCGGGGGGTTGTTCAACAAAGATTTTTTCTGAAATAAAACCATTTAAAAAAGCACTTTTAACATCCATTTGAAAAAGTTTGAAATTTAAGTGAGCGGCGAATGCCAACAAGATCCTAATGGATTCCAATCTAGCGACGGGCACAAAGGTTTCACCATAATCAATTCCTTCTTCTTGATTATAGCCCTTAGCTACTAGGCGAGCCTTGTTCCGGGTTATATTTCATTGATCATCAAGTTTGTTCCTAAAAACCCATTTAGTGCCAATAATTGGATGATCATTGGGTCTTTCAACAAGAGTCCAAACATCATTTCTAGAGAATTGATTTAGTTCCTCTTGCATTGCAAGAACCCAATTCTCATCATTAATGGCATCATTAATGGTTTGAGGCTCTAGTTGAGAAAGAAAGGCTTGATGTTCAACCTCGTTGAGGATTGATCTTCTAGTTCGAGTACCGGCTTGAAGATCACCTATAACATTTTCTAATGGATGGTCTCTAGAAGGCTTCCAAACCTTAGGCAAGGTGGAAGATGAAGAAGGTGAAGAGGGTTCTTGATGGTCATCCTCATTGGGTGGAGATGATGAATCATTCAAATGAAGCTTATCAAGCTTATCTTCAACATCTTCAATGACCGGGTGAGGTTTTGGAAGAGTTTCATCAAATTTGACATGAGGTGATTCTTCGATGGTTTTTGAACGTTTATTGAACACACGATAGGCTTTTCTTGAGTTGGAGTACCCAAGAAAAATACCTTCATCGGATTTGGCATCAAATTTCCCTAGGTTATCTTTTTTGTTAAGGATAAAGCATTTACAACAAAACACTTTAAAATAACCAACTTTGGGAAATTTTCCTTTCCAAAGTTCATAGGGGGTTTTCTTAAGAAGGGGTCTTACAAGGACTCTATTGATAGTATAACAAGCAGTGTTTACCGCCTCGACCCAGAAATATTGAGGAAGGTTGAATTCACTAAGGAGGGTTCAAGCAATTTCTTGGAGAGTTCGGTTTCTCCTTTCAACCACTCCATTTTGTTGTGGAGTCCTAGGGGCAGAGAAGGTGTGATTGTATCCTTGAGAGGAACACAATTCATCGAATTCTTTGTTCTCGAATTCACCTCCATGGTCACTACGGAGCGATATAATTTTATATCCTTTTTCGTTTTCTACTTTCCTAGAGAATTTCAAAAAGGTTCTACAAGCAACATTTTTATGAGCTAAAAAGAAAACCCAAGTGAAACGAGAAAAGTCATCTACTAGGACAAAGGTATAGGATTTTCCACCTAGACTTCCTACAGGGGTAGGACCAATTAGATCAAGATGAAGGAGCTCAAGAGACTTTGAAGTGGACACTTCCTTCTTAGATTTGAAAGAAGATTTGTGTTGCTTGCCAAGATGGCATGGCTCACAAATCAAATCTTTCTTAAACTTATGTTTAGGAAGGTCACGGATGAGCTTGTTCTTATTAAGCTTTAGAAGTGAATGAGAGCTACAATGCCCCAACCTTCTATGCCAAAGCCAAGACTCATTGTCAAGAGCACTTAAAAATTTAACATTTTGGCTAGCTAAAGACTTTAAATCAATAATGTAAACATTTTGAAAACGGGAAGCAGAAAATATCAATTTGTTTTGAAAATCAAACACATTGCATAAATCATTTTGAAAATTCACCGAAAACCCACTATCACAAAGTTGACTAATGCTAATTAAATTATGTTTTAAACCTTTAACAAATAAAACATCTTTAATTAATGAGGTTCTACCAAAACCAGTGGTACCTATTCCGACAATCTTGTTTTTGAATTGTCACCGAAGGTGACGTATCCTCCATCGAATTATTCAAGGGAGTTGAACTCAGAGGGATCACCACACATGTGCCTCGAGCATCCGCTGTCGAGATACCACGAGCCTTTCGAAGGCCTACTTCTTTGGTGTTTATCCTAAAAAATCAAGAGAGAATAGATTTTGGTACCCATATAAGTTTGGGTCCGGAAAGATTAGCTAAAAGAGACTTTTGAACCCATATTTGTCTAGAGGGATACATCCTAAGATATTCATCCGAGTAGGTAATGATTTTGGGGAGGCCATATCTAGTATTTTTACAATCGCATTCATAAATCATATGTCCGGTTTTTCTACAATAATTAAAAAATTTATTTTGAGATCTCCCCCTTAAAAAAGTAGTGGGTGCTCTAAAAGAGGTGGCTTTCTTGTTAAAGCCAAGTCCATGTGTGGTTCTAGCCGAACGTTGAGAACCTAGCAATTTGGTCAAATTTTTTTCACCTTGGGTGAACTTGGCAAGAGATTCTCTTAAAACTTTAATAGTTGAATTCAAAGAATCAACATTTGTAATATCTTGGACCTTAAGGGCAAGTTCCTCATTCTTTTTGAGAAGTTGATCTTTTTCAGAAATTAGAATTTTTTGTTTCTTTTTTAAGGACAAAAATTTAGAGGTAAGTTCGTGAAAACCTCCCTCTAATTGATCTCTCTCATTTTGGAGATCTTCATAAGACATGTCATTATTAAAAGAATAAGATGAGGAATAGGAGTCGGAAGAAGATACCTCATCAAGTGCCATTAGGCATTTTCCACCTTCATCGCTTGAGTCTCTTGAAGACATGGAGTCATCCCTTGCACTCCATGTTGACGCTTTGAAAGCCTTCTTGTTTTTCTTTTCCTTTAACCTTTTCTTGAAAAGAGAGCACTCCGGTTTGATGTGGCCTTTCATTCCACATTCAAAGCATGTAACTTCTTTTTCTGATTTTGGCTCTTCCTTTCGTGCCCTTTGAAAATTATTCTTTTTCTTCATGAACTTGCTCATTTTTCTTGCAAGTTGAGCAATCTCTGATTCGCTATCATCGGAGGAGCTTTCTTTCTTTGCTTTGAATGCAATGTTCTTTTTCTCCTTGAAGATTTTACCTTCTTTATCGGCTTGCCTCTTCATGGTTATCTCATAGGTCATAAGTGATCCAATGAGTTCTTCAACTGGCATTTTCTTGACATCTTTCGCTTCTTGGATTGTCGTCACCTTTGGATCCCATGAGCTTGGTAGGACCCAAATAATCTTCTTGACCATTGTCTCTACATAAATATCATCTCCAAGAGACTTTCTCCCATTACACACATCAGTAAAGCGAGTAAACATTTCCGTAATAGATTCGTGTGGGTGCATGGTGAATCTTTCAAAGTCTTGATGATACATATCTAATCTAGTGTCTTTGACTTTGTTAGTGCCCTCATGGGTCACTTCCAAAAGCTTCCAAATTTCATGAGAAGTGGTGCAAGTAGAAATACGATTAAATTCATTACGGTCTAACCCACAATGAAGAGCATTCATGGCTTTGCCATCAAGCTCAAAATTAGCAATGTATTCGGGGGTCCATTTAGACTCATCTTTTCTAGAGAGAGTGTAGCCTTGCATAACAATTCTATATATAGGATATACAATACTTCAAAGAAATGTAATCATGCGAGTTTTCCAATAAGTGTAGTCGGTTCCATCAAAGAATGGAGCCCGAGTCATGGAATACCCTTCGGGTGCTTGTGAGGAAGAAGCCATCACTATGTATTTTAGGTTTGTAACCGGTTAAGGTATTACACAAACGTTCCTCTGATACCAAATGTTGGTCGGAGAGTGATGGAAAGAGGGGGGGTGAATTGCCTTTTAAAAATTAATTAACAATTTAAAAACAATTTATAAATGCAGCGGAAATAAAAAGGGGAAAGACACAATTTGATAACGGAGTTCGGCTTAAACCAAAGCCTACGTCTCCGCTCCCAACTCAACCGTTGAGAGATTTACTTCAGCTTTCTTTTTAATGGTTGTAGCAAGAAACCCACTAGTCGTTTTAAGGTTGGCTAGATCACCTTCGTACATCTTGCTTTTTTATGATGGTTGTAGCAAGAAACCCAAAATGAAAGTGAGGAAGAAAATGATGGTTTGTTTTAATACAAACCCAATGAATAACTAAACAATTGAAATTAATAAATTACAACAAACTTGAGGAAGCCTTTAGCGCCAAGAGTGTGAGAGTAGTTGATGTTGAGGCAGCCCAAGCTTCAAGGATGGAGATGGATCACAAGTAGCCTTAGAGATTTGTCGTTAGAGCTTCAAGGGATCAAAATATCATTCCAATGTATCGGGGTTCTTCCTGGCATCCATCCTCGTCTATTTATAGGCGAAATATCCCCAAATACTTCAATATAGCCGTTGGAGGGCATCTGGATCCATTGGGGGTCAAAAGTACAAGTCTGGTCAAAGCCCAACGGCTAGTTTGACTGGGCTTACAGGCTGACCGGTGCCTGGCCACCGGCTGGCCGGTGCTGGGCCACCGGTGGGCCGGTGATTCAGACACCGGGCGGCCGGTGGCACCTGGCAGTGGGCAAGGCCTACTGTCTGGTTCCACCGGCGGGCCGGTGGTCAGGCACCGGCGGACCGGTGGAGCCTGGCAGAGAGCATTGCTTCTGTCAGAGACCACCGGCTGGCCGGCGGTAATCCACCGGTTGGCCGGTGGACTCAGAGAGTCATTTTCCAGTCTTCTTGGGCCAACTCTTTGGAAACCTTTTTCCTATCATCAAACAAACTTGAAAACAAGTTAGAACACGATGAGAGTGATTGTGATCATTAAAATCGAAGAGAGAGGGGTACAACACAACCCCACTTGCCTGAACTTGTTTAGCCTTGCTCTTATAATAGTCAGCGTCCATGTAGCAGGATTCACAAGAGGCAAAAAGAGATGCATCACCTTGGATTACACCTACTCAACCATTAAGGGGGTACTTGAGGCATTGGTTATACGATGAGGGGACCACCATGTGCAGGTGGAGCTAGGGCCTACCCATTAATGCATTGTACGCAGTGGCCTGGGAGACAACCATGAACTCGGTGCTGGAAAATAGGCCATCGAACATGGTCTTCAGACAGATCTTGCAGACCAAGGTCTGCTCTATTCTGTCATATCCCTAGATTCCTAAATCGGAGGGAGTCAGGTCTTCTTCAGACAACCCTAACTTCCATAGTGTCTAGGTCGGGATAAGATTAATCCCGGAGCCAGTGTCAACGAGATAGCGGCGAACCTCCACGGCGTTGAATTTGATGGTGATATATAGTGGGAGGATGAGCCCCTGTATAGGGGAGTGTTCATCCTCTCTAGAGAATGAAATTATTTCCTGAAATTAATCACCTAAATTATTTCATCATGGAAATTTTCTACAGCTGCTACCTCCTTCTCAAACTATAGGGGGCTCCTTAAAGCCTTGGCGAGTGCATCATGCATATATGGGAACAGGAAAAGGGATTCAACGATGGAAATATTCACTGGAATTCTAGCGAGGTGTTTAAGAATTTCGTATTTCCATGCTAGGAATGAACTTCTTCATTCAGGGAGCCACTCTGTGATGGAAGGCAGGGCGGGCACTACCGGCCGAACTGGCAGCTGAGTGGTACTGGGAATATCCCACTACTCGCTAGATGAATTCTGGGGAGTAGATGTCGGATGAGGAATGAATGACTGAGAACGGAATGTAGTAGGGAGAATCTGGTCACGACACGACCGAAGTGGATCTTCCTGATCTAGTAGCACAAATGGTGGTGGAGGCAGGACTGTCAACACCAGATGAAGAGGCTGCACATGCTAGGTTCTGCATTGGGCCAACTGTCTGGCCTCTGGGGCTTGCATGGCCTGGCTGGAGGTGCCAATTGGCATGCCCCGACGACCCAAATGGTCACGGCTCTACCGAAGTTGGCACCGAATGGGGACATTGGGGAGGTTTTCCTGGCGCTTCGCATCGCAGTGAGTCATATATGGGTTTACCAACTAAACAGTGTAAACCGAAGCATACCCTTGGATATCACATGACGAATCACCTGCTAATATGTGGATCCTGGGGGGAATCCCCACCTCTGGGGGCATGAAGTCACCAAGAGTGTCGGACGATGACGACATTGGTGGGGCGCGCTACTTTTTCTTGCGCCGCTGGTTCCTGCTCTTCTGGGAAGAGGCTTGCTGAGATGATGTTACAGAAGTGGTGGATGCAGCTTTTGAAGGCTCTAGCTAATTCAGACGTGCACAAATAATTCCATCGGTGTGGGTGACCATCTTTCAAGCCATCCAGTCATTATACTTCTAGGACTCGTGGTCAGAATCCTACTTCCACTAACCTTATCCATCGCTACTGCTATCTGACCTCACAAAGACACATGCCACTTGTGTCCGGGTCGGGCCCAACCTGGCAATGTTGTTCTCAATCTGTTCTTGAAGACAGTCCTAGAACACATAGCATTTCCTGAGGGTGTTCCCCAGGATCTGGTGATGAGGGAAATTGTTGGGGCGATCAGTGAGATTCACCTCCTCTGACGTTTTGTACATAGGCATGCGTACAATTCCCTACTCTAAGGAACTACGGAATTAGCCAGGGACCAAAGCCTCAATGAATGAGTAGTTCTGATTTCTTCTGTCTGGAATGGGTGATAGGGATGATATTTTCAATATATTTTATCTACATTTCAATGATTTAATCCTCAAAAATGTGTCATTACATGTTTTGTTGCATCATTTTTGGAATATTGTGTATTTTGAGCTAAATTGTGAAAATGCCTAAATTCTGGATTTTAAGCAGTTTTTGACTTGTCTGAGTATTTGGTCATATATTTTTAAATAATTATCCAATTCGACTGATTCATTTTTTTTAGGAACCCCTGGAATGTGATATTCATATATGTCAACTGGATTAAGATCTAAATCGTCCATCTATGGGTCCAAATAAATCATTCTTTGGGAAGAATTTGCATGTTCGGATGTGTGGAGCCCACCTCAATAAATGGAGCATAACTTATGATACATGTTTCCAATGTCATTAATTCTAACTGGGCGTGCAATAGGACTCCATGTAGCGCATTCAAGATAATTTCAAGGTCACACTCGATAATTAGGGCACACTATGATCGAGTCAAACAAGTGGGTGATGAAAGTTCTCCTCGGGCATAGAAAGAGTCGTGGAGTAATTAATTCTAACTTTTTCACCACGTCTCCAAAGCGGATGATATTTTGTGGACCGACAGATAACATATTTCTAAACAACTCTATAGAAGTAACCAGTGGTGGATTCTGCCGGGAGTTGTTCCCAACAGAAGCATATTTCGGGTGGACAGAATCTGGACAAAAAATTTTCTAGCCCTCCTCCCCTATTCTCCCATTCTCATCATTCATTTCAAAGGGGGGTTGGATTTGTGGAAATAATGATGAATATGGGGTAAAATATATCTTTAATGGAGGTGATGTGGGCTGATCAAGTGATGCGAGTCTAAGCACCAAGTGGTTGCGGATAGTGACAACCGACGGACACTCCCTTCCGAGTTTTGATCTTCATGTGTAATCTCTGTTGCATCTCTTTTGAATTTATATTTCTTGAATGACAGCGGTTGTTTTCTTTCTTGAATATATTTTCAACTTGTTTGTTCTAGATGGTTTCCCAATCTATAATGTAAAATAGTCAATTTCACTATTTAAATTTTTTCGGTGAGGTCTTGCCATTGAGTATAGTGATTTTTGTTAGGTTTGGTTATTTGAAGGTCTTCAAATAATTTGATCACTTCTATAGGAGGGGAAACAATATTATTGAGGTCTTAATATTATATCCTTGCGAAATAAAGTGTTTATCCAGAGGTATTTGGGTAGGCATTGATTGATTAATTAGAGATATAATTTCAAACAAGGAAGAGGGGAGTGTCTGGGAGATTAATGCTTGTCCGTAACCACTATTTGATTCTGGTTTGAAACCAATTTTTTCCAACCAATTTTCAAGATCATTCTCCAATTTTAATTCTCATTAGTTTTTATTTATTTTCTTTTCTTGAGTCTTAAATCAAATCCCCAATTTTCCATTTCATGTGAAAACAAACCAAAAAAAAAATTGACAGTTTTGAAACTCAATTTGCAACCTCCTCGAGAGACAATCCAGGGACTGCTAAATTGCATTGTTTTTTTGGGGAAAAATTAATTGATTGAGAATTTAGTGAAAAATAATACTCACATAAATGGGGGATCAAAGAGCCCGACCCTGACGGGGGGGGGGGGGGAAGGAGCCTTCTGAAGAGGCAGAACATGATTGTTTTTCCTAGGTGGTTGCGGCGTGTTACGTATGGGAGCCTACCAATATTGAGGTCGACAATGCTAGGCTAAAAGCTACGCCCGTGGTGGCGGAACACTATGGGTTTGCAGAGCAGGCTCTTGTAGTAGAAATTATAGCTACCAAGTGGCCTTTATCAGTGCCACCACGATAGGATCGGCTCTGGCATCCCATTTGGATGGGATTACAGGGGGCAGTATAAATTCTTGGATGGCATGTTGCAGGGCTTCTTTCAGGCTATGGGATGTATCTAAGAAGTCTCGGAACCCTTCGGGATAGTCATGAATGATCAGGGAGAGAACCACTTTAGACTTGTTATTCCCCACACACATCATCAGTAATTTCTCATGAGTCAGTGGCATCTCAAGGGAATATGTGAGCCCCATCCACCAAGCCACAAATTATGGGACAACATCATCAGGCATTTTCTTGCACTTGAAGTGGTCTGCGATGTTCACTTTCTGGGTGGTAAAGATGAACTGGTAATGAAACTGCCTATGAAGGACCTCTCAGTTAGTCACAGGTCCGACAGGAAGTTGCAAGTACCAATAGAATGTCGGCTCCTCTAGTATCTGAACAAAACAACAGAGCTTGGTGGCCTCCTACTACACTGGGGTACGTAGCATAGTCCCACACATTGATTTGAAGTGTTCCAGGTGATGTGGTGGGTCCCCAGTCCCATTAAAGTGGGAGAAAGTGGGTTTGCTACATCCCGGGGGTGCTGGCATGTCATCCACACATGTCAGATATGGATTGCAATCTGGTGGGATGGCCACCTGCCACATTTCAAAATCCTCTAGGTGGGAAATGAGTGCTGCCATTGGATCATTTGGATGGGGTCCCTGTCTGTATGGGGATCTCTAACAAGGAGTGTGTTTCCTGGTTAATCAATGTGGTAGACATGCTTATCGGCTCATGGAGCAGCTGGTGGAGCGACTCTTGGGGCTACTAGAGGAGCCCGAGCTGGGTTGCCTGGATTTTCACGCCATTCGATAGGGTTTGGAAACAAATACCGCACCCTATTTCTGTGGGCTCCGGAATCCTCCCTATCATCAAATAATGCATGAACATGGTTGCCTTGGAGAATCTCACTGAAGTGTAGTTGTTCCTTCCCTTGCTACCCCGACCTAGGATTGCCGTAGTCGGGTCGTCTCTTTGCATTGAGTTCAGCCATAACATCATCAACTAACTTCTTCTGTTCCGTTAGATGGTGACGCAGCGTGGCCTTCTCGGGGTCCTCTTCTGTCTTCTACAATGAAGTGGACGGGTGCTAGTTCTTGATAGCTTCGACACAATCTTTTCCTTTATTGACATTCCGACTGAGTACCAATGCCTCGATGGGTGAAGAAACACATAGAGGGTTTCACTATTGATGAGTAATCCTCCCTGATGGGTCCAGTAGTTGTGGAACTTCCTCAGGGAGGTCATTTCTATCAAGAATTTCTAGCTCGTTATCCCCTCCCGACAGATCGGTCATGTTGACAACAACCCTTCTCGAGGGAAAGTCTTCAATGTCGCCTAGTGAGTCTGGCTGCCGACAAATTGCATTAAAGTGGAGGGCAGCGTACTTCCCCTATCCACAGACGTGCGCATGGCGGGTAGCCTCCTCAATACCATTGTGGAGTAATTGGAAACTTTGAACGCATTGTTGTTAGAGGGCCCTGTGGTGACCCCACAACTTGGGGTGCTGGACCGCAGGGAGTATGGCAGGGTCAACCAGACGACATTGTTCGCCGATGTCATCATGGTGCACTCGGCTCCCTAGATATTCCACTCTCTAGTGGCGAAGATGGAAGTGAGTCTCCCAAAGGGTCTGGCGGAAACATTCAAACTCCTCTGGAGAAAGAGATTCTAGCATACAAAAACTCAGTCCTTCGACCGGCCAAAACATCTCAACGAAGTGGTCGACTACAAGCATCGTTCAGAAGCTTCTCAGGTCAGATTTAGGGTTTTACCTTTACCTTCCCCACTCGTCAACTGGGGGTGGCTACGGAACTGGTGGCGACATCAAGGCCGACCACATGGACGATGGGCTGTCCAGTGGAGAATACGGTGAGCGGGATGATTTTCTGCCAAATAATGGGTTTTCCTCGGAGTACTATAGCGACCTAGACACCATATCATGATAGGATGGACTGGTGACCAATACTCCAAACACAGCATCCGTGCCTGTTGAGGGTGGGCTATTCCATGACTCTCACACCATTGGCCCCCAAAATAACTCCATGTAGTCTCAAACCAAGACAGAGGGCGCTAATAGAGATACAAGTGGCGACTATGCAGTTACTCCCCAGGGAGATGCCATGTTCTCATCCTTCTGGATATACCTTTGGAGGGAAACAGGGATCTTGTGTATCTCGCATTCTGCGAGTACGCAGCTGATGTTCCTCGTTCCTGCCCCAGTCTTTGACTCGGAGAACTGAGGAGAGGGCTCCCGTGGTGAGTCACACTCCTCTTCGGAGTCCGAGAAGTGGAATGGTCTGATTCCTGTCCAGACATCCCTATAATTCCTCTTATGGCGACAACGACTCGTCTTCCTTCCCATGGGTGGCCCCTCGGGATAGGGATGATTTCTAACATGGGGTCCTCTGGTTGTGTTGGTGCAGGGGCGTAGAGGGTTTCCACCCGAGAGAGCCAGGGTGCGAGGAGCACCAGGACAAATTTCAAAAGGAACACAAGAAGGACTTTCGCGTTGGGTGCTGGTGAAGTGAAGTTGGCCTCCACCTCTCCGACCGCTGGGTCAAGGAGGACCTTCTCCAATTGACACAGGTACAAGGGGAGGACCTACATGGTGGTGATAAACTGGACATGCAATGTCTCTATACCCGCGTTCTGTGGCTGGGGGAGTGACCCCATACCTAGTGTAGTGAGCGAGGGAGACACCCCCATATAGAGTGTTCCTATCACGAGGAAGACCATCGCTTGGGTTGAAGGTGGTGCAGGGCAGACTTCCGAGCCAAGGTTGGAAGTAGGGAGGCCCCACACTTTCCGTAGTGGAGGCTTGGAGTAGGCCTCCACACTTGGTGAGTTTGCTGTAGATTGATCCAAAGTGGCCATTGCTTATATCAGCAACTGAGAGAGTTGAACAATCCTGCCTGTGGGGCGGTTGGAACCTTGATCTAGATATGGCGTATAATTTCCCATGATCAACATATGCGGGAATTTGGGGATATGAGTCAGCTGTGGCTCAGGTCATAGTAGTTTCTAACGCTGACACCCCAAGGCGGGCGTCCTCTTCCATTCGTGCCCGACGCTGGTGCTGGGTCAGATGAACTGAAGGTGGTGGTGTAGGTGCATGACTTACATGCTTTTTTGCTTGAGGAACCAGATGGTGGTGCTGACGCTGCCTAGTGGGAGCCCTCACTAGGATCCCCTAAAACGGAACTTTGATTGGGCCAACCCGAACATCCCCTACCTCATCAGCGTAGGGGAGGGAGTTTTCAAAGTGTTCTGGGGACAAGCTCCTGAAATAATTGAATGTTGTGGTGAGGAGAAGTGGCTCCCTGCGCAGCCCTTAGGGGTGGCGTTGACGACATGGTGTAGTTGCCTCGAGATCGAGTCGGGCCATATCCCTTGTGGGGATGACCCCTTCCTCCTCATACCTGCAGACAAGGTTATTAATAACCCTTCGCTGGATAATTTACGATTGAGAGAGGGGTCGTGGGTGCCCAAAATTCGTGGTGGTCGAAGCCATCATGGAAGGGGCCAAGCCGTGTGGGGTAGTAGTGTCGATATTTCTCCTGCCCCTGCGTTGGTCGGCAGATGATCGGGCTTCAGATGCAACGACATGGTTCATGAAAGCAGGGAGATGAACTCATTAACACTACTAGGAAAATAAATTGTCAACAAGTGCCCCAATGACATTCCTTCTTCTGTGGCTGGTAAAGGGAATCCACGCTGATAACGTTGCAGATTGGAATCCTCAATGTCCTGAATGTCCCAAGATCTAGAGAGTTTCACGCTAGGCCATCTAATTGCATTGGGGACCTAGTGTTGTTGACTAGATCTGATGGAAATCCAATCCATTGGTGCTTCAAAGGATACTAGTCTCCAAGATGAGGAGAAGATCTTCAGGTCGAGTTAACCATTTCTATTTCTAACACCTTCACCGTGGTGCGCGTGCATCTGTCATGCAAAGAACATGTTGCTATAGCCCCGCATTCCCTCTTTTCAAATGCGGGTGACATCTATTCCTTATTTAGGGGTGTCTCCTCCTTGATCAAAATGGGATGATGAGATGTCAGTTCTTCCTTCCGTGGATTACCCATCGGAGCTTGTCACCTAGTCTGGGTATCCCTTATAGATTTAAGACATAGTTTGTGAAACTCTTTTTGACGCCATATCATCATGGACACAAGTTAATTACACTGCTTCTGTCAGGACAATCCAAGGATTCCATTCAGGGCAGCATCCTTTGGTTAGGATAGTAGTCCCTTTGGGCACCACTGGCGTGTCTTGATGCTGGGAGATTGACATGTCTATCTTCTGTCCCTTATTATAGGGCTTCTCGAGGGCATTGGAACCTGAGGAATCCCACATCGAACGCGTTGAATCAAAAGCCATGGGCATGTATTTGAGGTTTTCCTTAGCTTCTTATGTTTATCACATGGTATGCCGCAAGTTTAACGTCCAGAAAAGACGGATCAGACTGATTAGAACACTCGCTAGAGTCGATCAGATTGAAGACCCCCCTTGAGGGAACCCCGATATCAGGTCCAGCACGTGGGCGGCTTCCCGAATGCTGTGGATGGGAATGAGGTGTCATGATCTCACCAGGATGTGGCGGCCCACGTACGAATCAAGATGGATGATGGCTTTGGGATTGAGCCTCGAAGAGGATTCCTACATATCCTTGAGGTAGGGAATCAAGGTCCGCGTAGTTTGATAAAACACATGGACACCTGAGGAGGCGACCCATGAGAATGGATGCATGGATGGGACCCTGAGGAAGTGGAACCTCTGGGTTAAGGAAAGAGCTTCTTGATACACAATGTCTCAAGGGAAAGGTCAGGATGATACATGATTGATGGGCTAGAGCCTCATGCAGGCTTCCTACGTACCATGCCTTGACATGGATCAAATTCTCCGTAGTTGGAGATGGATTGGGGCTTATACTCGGAGGTGGACCATGGTTTTTGGTGAACTGATGTGAAGGGGGTAGGAATGAACAAGTGGTGGGCTTGAACCACGTTGAGGCTTCCTACGTACCATGCCTTGACATGGATCAAAGTCTTCATTTTTTGGGATGGATGGAGTCAGCGATACGACATGAAGTATGGGTTGGGGATTACACTCTAAGGCGGCCCATGGTGGTTGGGTCTTGAACCTCATGGAGTCTTCCAATGTACCATGCCTTGATAAGGGTCAAAGTACCCATAGTTCTGGATGGATTGGGGCTTAATCTCTGAGGTGAAAAAAGTTAGTAGTTCTTTAACCTCATGGAGGATACCTACGTACCATGCCATGACATTGATTAAATTACCCATAGTTCAGGATAGATTGGGGCTTACACTCTGAGGCGGCCCATTGTGGTTGGAGTTAAACCTCGTGGAGGCTTCCTACATACCATTCATTGAAATGGATCAATGTTCTTGTAGTTCGGGATGGATTGGGGATTACACTCTGAGGTGGCCCAAGGTGGTTGGGCTTGAACCTCGTGGAGGCTACCTACGTACCATTCCTTATCAAGGATCAAAGTACCTCTAGTTCGGGATGGATTCGGGCTTACACTCTGAGGTGGTCCAAGGTGGTGGGGCTTAAACCTCGTGGAGGCTTTTTATGTACCATTCCTTGTCATGGATCAAACTCCCCGTTGTTCGGGATGGATTGGGGATTACACTCTGAGGCGGCCCCAGGTGGTGGGGATTGATCCTTGTGGAGGCTTCCTACGTAGCATTCATTGACATGGATCAAAGTCTCCGTAGTTCATGATGGATTGGGGATAGCACTCTAAGGTGGCTTAAGGTGGTGGGGATTGAGCCTCATGGAGGCTTCCTACATACAATGCCTTAACATGGATCAAAGTCCTCGTAGTTTGGGATGGATTGGGGATTACACTCTGAGGTGGCCGAAAGTGGTTGGGTTTGAACCTTATGGAGGCTTCCAACGTAACATTACTTGATATGGATCAATGCCCCCATAGATTAGGATGGATTGGGGCTTACACTCTGAGGTGGCCCAAGGTGGTGGGGCTTGAACCTCATGGAGCCTTCCTTTGTACCATGCCTTGAAATCCATCAAATACGCCATAGTTCGGGATGGATTGGGGGTTACAATATTAGGAGGCCCAATGTGTTTTCCATAGTCGGTTCTCACACTAAGCCCACGTGAGTCATGGTCGGTGTGAGAAACAAGAGATAGCAGAGACCTGACGATAACGTCGCGAAAGGTGTGTTCGTGGGAAGTGATGAGGGGATTACGCTCTGAGGCGGGCCAAGAAGTCAGGACTTACTCCATGATGGAGGCCTGAGGGAGACAAAGCGCAACATGAGATGGATTTGGGATCGATGAAAGGAAGATCCATGTTCCCAATCACGCCCTCTGCTAGCCTTGGGGGCCAACGAAGAAGGGAGGAGCAGGGATGTTCCTCATAGAAGAAAAACTACAAGCTTACACCAAGGTGGCTACCCTTTCCCATGGACAAATTCCACTCTATTAAGGAGGACATCATCTCATGTTAGGGGTGATCCCATCCCCGTGTAGACGGGTGGGCGTGGAGAATGTCCAAGGTGGGGGGGGGGTGCTATAACACCCCGAGATTTTATGAGATATATTATTTTTAATTTTTTTGATGTCTTCTATTATACAGAACACCAAGATTGGATTTTACTATACGCAAGACCGTATTAAATTGCAGTATACACAACACTATTCTTGGCTTGGGTTATACAGAATTTCATGTTTATTTTGTTGAAATTATTTTATGAAACATTAGTTATAGATTTTATTTAATGTATAAATGAAATAAGAATTGATTATGTTAGACGCAACACCAAAAAGATCTTTCACTACACACTTCCCTGACGTGGCTTGCATTACATGCAATTAAGACCTTCCTCGATAGCGTGTGTAGTACGCAATACCGAGTTTCACTAAACGATATATTATTATAATATTATTATGAACTAGCCGTTATTAATAGTAATACCCAATTTTTGAAATTTTATAAATTTTATTTTTCAAAATGGACTTCATTTTTGAATTCGGAACATCGAAATTAGCCTAGGGTGAATTTTTGGTATTTTTCTAGAAACATTAATTTTTTTATGAATAGTGAAAAAACTATGTTACTATTTAAAAACCGACTTTTTATATAAATAATTATTTATTTTACTTAAATTTATTTTTGGACAAAATTGATACATAATATGTATATATGTTCAATGTAATTCATTGGAGTCATTTTATAATAATTTTGGACATATAAAAATTTTAATGATCTTTTCACCGTCTTTTACACACTCATATGAGAGATTGAAAATAAAAAAAACATAATTTTACCACTTCTGTGAGTGGAAATTAAAAAATCTGAGAGACACTGTTAATATATGGATTAAAATGTGGTTCAATAAGATAAAAATGATTTTTGGGGAATAGTAACTTTTTAATTTTATTTACCCCAGTTAAAAGTAATTAGGATAATTTAGGGTAAAAATGATATTATTATTTCCCTAACAAATGTCCTAATTCTATTGGATTGGTGTAGTTCGACAAAAAACAACCACAGGGATAAAATATTACCCTTTAGGTCCACATATATTAGATTAGGACATTTATTATTTTTTAATTTAAAGAAAAACTAAAATTGTTAAAATTAAAGAGTAATAACTAAAACATTTTTAATATACGGTTATACATAAGATAAATTCGACTATAAATATTAATTAGAAATATAAAAGGATTGCATACATAATTTTATTTTATTTATAATTTTTAGACATTAAATAATATAATTTATTTATGACACAATGATGATGTAGTAATTACCTTATTAATGAAATATTAACATAATTGATGTTATAAATACACAAATATATGTAATTTTAGACTTTTTATAAATTAGAAAAATTTTATAGGTTAATATGACATTTTAGTATTGATTTAATTAACTTTATTAGAACTAATCATGCTATTATTATTTTAAAAGAAATAAATTACGAAATATTGTCAATATTGGCATAAAATTGTTTTAAAACAAATATTATATTATTAATTGTTATTTTATTCCTAAAAATCTAAGGATCACCCAAATGACTTAGATGAGGATATATATATTAACAATGAACCACATGGAGTTATAATATTATTGCGTATAGATTGTCCTGTACTATACGAAAGACAGTATTAGCTTGCAGTATACACAACACTAGTCTTGGCTCAGGTTATACTAAATTTCAAGTTCATTTTGTGGAAATTATTTTATGCAACATTAGTTATAGATTTTGTTTAATGTATAAATTAAGTAAGATTTGATTATGTTAGACGCAACACCAAAAAGAGAATTCACTACACGCTTCCCTGACGTGGCTTGCATTACATGCAATCAAGACCTTCCTCGATATCATGTGTAGTACGCAATACCGAGTTTCACTAAACGATATATTATTATAATATTATTATGAACTAGCCATTATTAATTGTAATACCCAATTTTTTAAATTTTTTAAATTTTATTTTTCAAAATGGACCTCATTTTTGAATTCAGAACATCGAAATTAGCCTAGGGTAAAGTTTTGGTATTTTTCTGAAAACATTCAATTTTTAATGAATAGTGAAAAAAATGTGTTACTATTTAAAAACCGACTTTTTATATAAATAATTATTTATTTTATTTAAATTTTTTGTGGTCAAAATTGATACATAATACGTATATTTGTTCAATGTAATTCATTAGAGTCATTTTATAATAATTTTGGATATATAGAAATTTTAATGAACTTTTCACCGTCTTTTACACACTCCTAGGAGAGTTTGAAAATAAATAAAAAAACATAATTTTACCACTTATGTGAGTGGAATTTAAAAAATCTGAGAGACACGGTTAATATCAAGGATTAAAATGTTGTTCAATAAGATAAAAATATTTTTTGGGGAATAGTAACTTTTTACTTTTATTTACCACTGTTAAAAGTAATTAGGATAATTTAGGGTAAAAATGATATTATTATTCCCCTAACACATGTCCTAATTCTATTGTATTAGTGTAGTTATACCAAAAACAACCATAAGGACAAAATATTACCCTTTAGGTCCCCATAGATTAGATTAGTACATTTATTATTGTTTAATTTAAAGAAAAATAAAAATTGTTAAAATTAATGATTAATAACTAAAACATTTTTAATATACGGATATACAAAAGTTAAATTCGACTACAAATATTAATTAGAAATATAAAAAGATTTCATACATAATGTTATTTTATTTATAATTTTTAGACATTAAATAATGTAATTTATTTATGACATAGTGATGATGTAGTAATTACCTTATTAATGAAATATTAACATAATTTATGTTATAAATACCCAAATATATGTAATTTTAGACTTTTTATGAATTAGAAGAATTTTATAGGTCAATATGACATGTTGGTATTGATTTAATTAACTTTCTTAGAACTAATCATGCTATTATTATTTTAAAAGAAATAAATTACGAAATAGTGTCAAAATTGGCATAAAATAGTTTTAAAACAAATATTATATTATTAATTGTTATTTTATTCCTAAAAATCAAAGGATCAGACAAATGACTTAGATGAGGATATATATATTAACAATGAACCACATGGAGTTATAATATTATTGCGTATAGATTGGCTTGTACTATACGCAAGACCGTATAAGATTGCAGTATACACAACACTATTCTTGGCTCGGGTTATACAAAATTTCATGTTCATTTTGTGGAAATTATTTTATGCAACATTAGTTATATATATTTTTTAATGTATAAATGAAATAATATTTGATTATTATAGACGCAACACCAAAAAGAGCTTTCACTACACGCTTCCCTGACGTGGCATGCATTACATGCAATCAAGACCTTCCTCGATAGCGTGTGTAGTACGCAATACCGAGTTTCACTAAACGATATATTATTATAATATTATTATGAACTAGCCGTTATTAATAGTAATACCCAATTTTTTAAATTTTATAAATTTTATTTTTCAAAATGGACTTCATTTTTGAATTCGGAACATCGAAATTAGCCTAGGGTGAATTTTTGTTATTTTTCTGAAAACATTCAATTTTTTATGAATAGTGAAAAAACTATGTTAATATTTAAAAACCGACTCTTTATATAAATAAATATTTATTTTTATTTATATTTATTTTTGGTCAAAATTGATAGATAATACGTATATATGTTCAGTGTAATTCATTGAAGTCATTTTATAATAATTTTGGACATATAAAAATTTTAATGAACTTTTCACCGCATTTACACACTCATAGGAGAGTTTGAAAATAAATAAATAAAAATAATTTTACCACTTCTGTGAGTGGAATTTAAAAAATCTGAGAGACACGTTTAATATCAAGGATTAAAATGTGGTTCAATAAGATAAAATAAATTTTTGGGGAATATTAACTTTTTACTTTTATTTTCCACGGTTAAAAGTAATTAGGATAATTTAGGGTAAAAATGATATTATTATTACCCTAACACATGTCCTAATTCTATTGGATTAGTGTAGTTCGACCAAAAAAAACCATAGGGATAAAATATTACCCTTTAGGTCCACATAGATTAGATTAGGACATTTATTATTGTTGAATTTAAAAGAAAAATTAAAATTGTTAAAATTAATGATTAATAACTAAAACATTTTTAATATACGGTTATACATAAGATAAATTTGACTATAAATATTAATTAGAAATATAACAGGATTTCATACATAATGTTATTTTATATATTATTTTTAGACATTAAATAATGTAATTTATTTATGGCACAATGATGATGTAGTAATTACCTTATTAATGAAATATTAACATAATTGATGTTATAAATACCCAAATATATGTAATTTTAGACTTTTTATGAATTAGAATAATTTTCTAGGTTAATATGACATGATAGTATTTATTTAATTAACTTTATTAGAACTAACCAAGCTATTATTATTTTAAAAGAAATAAATTACGAAATAGTGTCAAAATTGGCATAAAATAGTTTTAAAACAAATATTATATTATTAATTGTTATTTTATTCCTCAAAATCAAAGGATCAGCCAAATGAATTAGATGAGGATATATATATTAACAATGAACCACATGGAGTTATAATATTATTGCGTATAGATTGGCTTGTACTATACGCAAGATCGTATTACCTTGCAGTATACAAAACACTATTCTTGGCTCGGGTTATACATAATTTCAAGTTCATTTTGTGGAAATTATTTTATGCAACATTAGTTATAGATTTTGTTTAATGTATAATTGAAAAATATTTGATTATTTTAGACGCAACACCAAAAAGAGCTTTCACTACACACTTCCCTCACATGGCTTCCATTACATGCAATCAAGACCTTCCTCGATAGCATGTGTAGTACACAATACCGAGTTTCACTAAACGATATATTATTATAATATTATTATGAACTAGCCGTTATTAATAGTAATACCCAATATTTTAAATTTTATAAATTTTATTATTCAAAATGGACTTCTTTTTTGAATTCGGAACATCGAAATAAGCCTACGGTGCTTTTTTGGTATTTTTATGAAAACATTAAATTTTTTATGAATAGTGAAAAAACTGTGTTACTATTTAAAAACCGACTTTTTATATAAATAATTATTTATATTATTTAAATTTATTTATGGTCAAAATTGATTCATAATAAGTATATATGTTCAATTTAATTCATTGGAGTCATTTTATAATAATTTTGGACATATAAAAATTTTAATGAACTTTTCACCGTCTTTTACACACTCCTAGGAGAGTTTGAAAATAAATAAAAAAACATAATTTTACCAATCTATGAGTGGAATTTAAAAAATCTGAGAGACACGGTTAATATCAAGGATTAAAAATTGGTTCAATAAGATAAAAATAATTTTTTGGGAATAGTAACTTTTTTACTTTTATTTACCACGGTTAAAAGTAATTTGGATAATTTAGTGTAAAAATGATATTATTATTACCCTAACACATGTCTTAATTCTTTTGGATTAGTGTATTTCGACCAAAAACAACCAAAGGGATAAAATATTACCCTTTAGGTCCACATTGATTAGATTAGGACATTTATTATTGTTTAATTTAATGAAAAATTAAAATTGTTAAAATTAATGATTAATAACTAAAACATTTTTAATATACAGTTATACATAAGATAAATTCGACTATAAATATTAATTAGAAATATAAAAGGATTTCATACATAATGTTATTTTATTTATAATTTTTAGACATTAAATAATGTAATTTATTTATGACACAATGATGATGTAGTAATTACCTTATTAATTTATTATTAACATAATTGATGTTATAAATACCCAAATATATGTAATTTTAGACTTTTTATTAATTAAAAAAATTTTCTAGGTTAATATGACATGTTAGTATTGATTTAATTAAATTTTCTAGAACTAATCATGCTATTATTATTTTAAAAGAAATAAATTACGAAATAGTGTGAAATTGGCATAAAATAGTTTTTAAACAAATATTATATTATTAATTGTTATTTTATTCCAAAAAATATAAGTATCAGCCAAATGACTTAGATGAAGATATATATATTAAAAATTAACCACATGGAGTTATAATATTATTGCGTATAGATTGGCTTGTACTATACGTAAGACCGTATTAGCATGCAGTATACACAACACTATTCTTGGCTCGGGTTATACAAAATTTCAAGTTCATTTTGTAGAAATTATTTTATGCAACATTAGTTATATATTTTGTTTAATGTATAAATGAAATAAGATTTTATTATGTTAGACCCAACACCAAAAAGATCTTTCACTACATGCTTCCCTGACGTGGCTTGCAATACATGCAATCAAGACCTTCCTCGATAGCGTGTGTAGTACGCAATACCGAGTTTCACTAAACGATATATTATTATAATATTATTATGAACTAACCGTTATTAATAGTAATACACAATTTTTTAAATTTTATAAATTTTATTTTTCAAAATGTATTTCATTTTTGAATTCGGAACATCGAAATTAGCCTAGGGTGAATTTTTGGTATTTTTCTGAAAACATTCAATTTTTTATGAATAGTGAAAAAACTGTGTTACTATTTAAAAACCGTCTTTTTATATAAATAATTATTTATTTTATTTAAATTTATATTTGGTAAAAATTGATACATAATACGTATATATGTTCAATGTAATTCATTGGAGTCATTTTATAATAATTTTGGACATATAAAAATTTTAATGAACTTTTCACCATCTTTTACACATTCCTAGGAGAGTTTGAAAATAAATAAATAATAATAATTTTACCACTTCTGTGAGTGGAATTTAAAAAATCTGAGAGACACGGTTAATATCAAGGATTAAAATGTGGTTCAATAAGATAAAAATAATTTTGGGGGAATAGTAACTTTTTACTTTTATTTACCACAGTTAAAAGTAATTAGGATAATTTATGGTAAAAATGATATTATTATTACCCTAACACATGTCCTTATTCTATTGGATTAGTTTAGTTCGACCCAAAAAAACCATAGGGATAAAATATGACCCTTTAGGTCCACTTATATTAGATTAGGACATTTATTATTGTTTAATTTAAAGAAAAATTAAAATTGTTAAAATTAATGATTAATAACTAAAACATTTTTAATATACGGTTATACAAAAGATAAATTCGAATATAAATATTAATTAGAAATATAAAAGTATTTCTTAAATAATGTTATTTTATTTATAATTTTTAGACATAACATAATATAATTTATTTATGACACAATGTTGATGTAGTAATTACCTTATTAATGAAATATTAACATAATTGATGTTATAAATACCCAAATATATGTAATTTTAGACTTTTTATGAATTAGAAGAATTTTCTAGGTTAATATGACATGTTAGTATTGATTTAATTAACTTTATTAGAACTAATCATGATATTATTATTTTAAAAGAAATAAATTATGAAATAGTGTCAAAATTGGCATAAAATAGTTTTAAACAAATATTATATTATTAATTGTTATTTTATTCCTAAAAATCTAAGGATCAGCCAAATGACTTATATGAGGATATATATATTAAAAATTAACCACATGGAGTTATTTTGACTTGTTATAGTAAGTTTATTAACCATATAGTGTAAGAAAACAAAAAGACATGGTAATAGTTAGATTATTTAACTTAGAGTTAAATCTAAATGATTAGTATAAAATAGTAACCAAAACATGTTTAAAATCTATTTTCTAAGAGTATTTAGACCCATACCCTCCTTAGATTCGAAATAAATCAATTTGGAGCTATTAAAAACCGAATATGACTTTATTATAAAATAATATTTTATGTTTTCCTATGGTTCCCCTCTCCTCCCTTATAAAAAGGGCACCCCTTCCCTATTTTCTTCACACCCTTTTGAGCTCTGAATCTCAGACAAAACCTACCAATTACTCTTTCCATATTGTCCAGTTATATCATAGTGGTTATGGTCTTCTCAAAAAACCATCTTGAGTGCCCTAGTAAGATGTTTAAAGGAGGTGCGTCGAGGAAGAGGTAATCTCTTCAACCGATTCTTTCATGTTTTCTTTCTTGAACATATTCTTATCTAGTTTTTTCATTATAAAGTAATAACATTAGAATCAATAATATAATTATATGTTATTATAAATATGAAACAACCCCATTTCACATTCTTTCCATCCTACGGAAAACAAAATCACCGCGCGTGCGTACGTACAGAATACCGTCTCCACGCCGTGGTGTAATATGTTTTTCCATCACCACCTTTCTTGGATCGGTATAATGGTGTAATAAATAACTATATATGATTATTATAACATAATACTGATTATAAGAAATTATATCATCCACTAAAATTCCATTCAATAAATATGGGAATGATATCATCGCTCGTGCGTACGTACGGATTACCGTCTCCACGACGCGATGAGGTTCATTTTCAATGTTAACAATTCAAGAATGATTATAATGTGTATATAATAAGTAATCATGAAATATATTACATAATGATGCTACTGGAGTTATGTATATATATATATATATATGTATTTCATCTACTTAATTCCATTCAACTAAATAAGGAAACGAAAAACAGTGTTCATGTGTATGTACAGCCTACCATATCCATGAACAATGTATTTCATTCCATTTATCAATTTATTATATATATGTATATTCTGAATATATATTAGATATAAATCATGTTTTATATTCTGGAATTATGTAATCATGATCTATGTAATCAAATTAAAAATTAAAAGTCAAAACACAGACGATAAATGAAATGATTTTACCTAAAACGCTGATTTTACATGGAATTGATAAATGAACGGATAATATAAAGTCATAAGTGAATAATATATGATATCATAAATATTATTATGGTTCTGTTAAAAGTTAATAATATGTTTAAACCCACTATACAGGAGTCTCGGACACATACAGATGAAATTGGACATAAGGTAAGAGATAACTTTTCCTATCTCGTTTTTATCTGAGATTGTTTATTCGTTAGTATTTACTGGGGTTATTGTTATCATCCATACCCATGTATGATAAAAAGGTTTTCATGTATGTTTAAAGTCATTTTTAACCAATTTTTAAATTTACCACATGTTATGAAAGGAATCTTACTTTTTTTTACCACACGAGGAACATTTTTACTTTTCCAAAAAAATTACGGGAAGAATGTTTTTTAAACTTATACAACATGAATGGATTTGTATTGTTTTATAATGACTTATTCTCATGAAGACTACTCTAGATGATTTAATTAATATTTTCAACAAAATATTTTTCTTTTAAAATTTCATTGAATTTTGTGAAAAGAAAATGATTTTGATAAAGAAAGGATATTTTCCTCAAAAATTCATTTCAAGTGTTTTATCAAAACCATTTTCCATCTGTGATGACATTATTTCATATGTGTATGTTTCAAGTATAGTTTCTCTATAATTTAAATTGCTTCACTTTTCTTATGATGAAATGATATCCTTTTTTTATGGATTATGTTATGATGGGATGATGTTTATGAAACCCATTTTATACATTGGGTAATGATCAATGATTTATGTTCATATTGTGGAACAAGTAAGAATGATTTAATAATGAGATGGGTAGGACCTATATCTCCCGCCAAGTCATATAGTAATGATTTATATCTTATGAGATAGACATGGCTGGATTGGTATGTTAATCTAGTTCAGTGTTACAAGACTAAAATGAGGAGTGAACTCGATTCAGAAAGGGGCTTTGTCCACTAAGATGGTCTTGGAAGCAATGCCTTGGCTACTATGGAAATAATATCATGTGCTTAATGTTTTTCAACAATTACAAGTTTTATTTCGAAGATATTTTATCATGATTGATGTTCCATTATGATCAATGCCTTATGTACTACCATGTTTTATGTTATTGCTCAATATTTTGATGTTTAAACATTATTTTCATGTTTTTTGTTCAAATGTATATGATTTGTTTTATTTTCTCCATGCATACCCTTACTGAGAATCTGAGCTCACCCTTTATATGATTAATTTTTCTCTAGATTTAATGAAAGGTTTTTTAGGTAATAGAAAAAACAAGGGAAGATCTTTATGGGAGATATTGAAGATCTTTCACCATGATTAGAAGATTATATCCCTAGTTTCCAAAGACACTAAACTATTACGGCTCTTTGGTTTCTGTTTTTGTTATGTATTATGTATTCCGAAAAATTAATGTAATTTCTATGTACGTCATGCTTTGGGAATCTAAAGTTGATATCAGAGTAACGGTTTAGTCAGCCTTAGTAAACTAGTATCCGAGAACTTTAGTGAGATCCATAGAGATATTTCTAATGTATGTCTAGGGATGTCCCTAAGGTTAAGTATATGATTAGGTTATAGTCCTATAATTATGGTAAATATCTTAGAATTTAACCTAAGATGTTATATATTGATGGTACTTTCCCTTTATTATGTTGTTTTCCCTAGAATGATTTTTCCCTCCTCAATATTGTTTTTGTGTTTTAGAAAATGGCTGGAAACAGGACGATTCACGATAATGGAGGATATGATAGACAATTGAATTATATTATTCATTAGAAACCAAATGAAATGAGATTTGGAAGTCCAAAAATTGTTATTATGCCTAATCAACAATCTCATAATATGATCAATAATATCAACTTTTGTATGTTTCTTGACACTACTAATAAGAGAAAGATAGAGTTTCATGATGATCATAGAGGAAAGAAAGTTCAATTTCTCTCATTTAAATCATGTAGGAAGAGGCATCATGGAGAATGTTTCAAAGGAACTGGAAGATGTTTTGGGTGCGGAAAAGAAGGACACAAATCCAGTATGTGCAAACGAAAATGTTCAGTTTACACCATGGATACGGATAATGGTATTGTTACAACATCAACAATGATTAGATGTTTTAAATGTGGAATGTATGGGCATTATCAAAACCAATTCCATAGGGGAAAATCTCATGAAGAGAATCATCATGGTCATATGGGTAGTATTTATGTGGATGGTGATGAGGAGAATACAAATGATATATAAGATGAAAGAAGTGTTGAAACTTGGTCAATGGTTTAAGAAGGTAGTGGAATGATTGTATGTTTATCAAGAGTTATGTTGTATATGTAATTTAATGGTAATATGGAATAAAGAAACATCTAAGGATTGTTACACTATTTTATTTCCTAATGTATTTGAATGTATATGTTGAATGGTATTAGTTACCAAGAAAGGTTATTCCGATATATTTGGAAAGAATATGATATGCGCATAATGAAGGGATAAAGAGAAAATGAAATTTTTATAGTATTTATAAGCTCTTGACTGATATGAGGACAAAGTTATATCGTGGTTTGAGTATATAGAAATTTTGGTATTTTGGTATGTGGAAAGTGTTAAATTTTGACAGAATTCATGTTTTCACTAAGGTTCAATGGGTATTCATTTTTCAAGAAAATACATGATTAAGATATTCACATGTTTGTAATTTGACCAACAAGCTATATCGTATGACATATGGAGGATAACTGATGGTATTCACATGCTCGACAGATGACATTACTAGTAATTGTTTTCTTTATACTATGAGCATAAAGAGAAGTATTTTGGATAAGCCTTAAGATTGGAATGGATTATGTTAGACAAAAGTCAGTTTTGTTTAAGGCTAGAACTTTTTTCGATATTATTTATGGAATTTTATAATAATGTAGTTCTACAAAAAGGACAACCTGCACGACGGGCGACAACCCGTCGCGTCGGACAAGGCTATGGGAATCGAACCAACAACCGAAGTGCAGAAGGCCTTTATCACCTACTAATGGCCTACATAGAGTCCTTGGTTATTAGAAACTAGTTTTATTATATTAAGCAGTATGATATATGAAGTATAAGTCTATTTTAGAAGCCATATATGATTAATCTCAATATAGATAGACTTATTTATTTATGATAACTTTTTCTAACCTTTTGTTTGAGACCGATGGAATGAACTGTCATTCTATCTCATGATCTGCTAACACATCACGAATGAAAAATTCAACTTCATTTCTTTAAGAGATAAATTGTAAATTGTCTATGGAACGACCAACAGTGCAATTGTACCAAAATCACAAATGTATTTCTTCTAAATCCAATTTCTTCAACTTTAGGGAAATGATCATGAAAACCAAAAATGTTGTCTTAGTTCCCTTATATCGTATGAATTAGATGGTACCTTAGATCATCACAAATTTAGGGCTTTGTGATTGTTGGCTTTTTCATAGCCATGCCCTCTACCACTCTTCATCAAGTGTTCATGGCTATATTTCTCTTCCATATCCATATTTTCACCTATGTTGTCCTATGTGGAAACCCAATGCTGAGTTACATTGGGTGACTGTTATGATTCTATCTTCCCTTTTTAAAATGATGTTTTAGTATTCCTTTTTACGATGTGGGTTTATATTAAATTAAAATTCATGTTGTAAACCATTTTTAACCCTGAAGAATTTCAAGGGAGAAATTCATTTTAAGGGGGTAGAATGTAACACCCCGAGATTTTATGAGATATATTATTTTTAATTTCTTTGATTTCTTCTATTATACACTACACCAAGATTGGATTGTACTATACACAACATAGTATTATCTTGCTGTATATGCAACACTATTCATGGCTCGTGTTACACTCAATTTCACGTTCATTTTGTGGAAAATATTTTACGCAACATTACGTATAGATTTTTTAAATGTATAAATGAGGTAAGTTTTGATTATATTATATGCAGCACCAAACGGAGCTTTCACTACATGCATCAATATCTTGGCTTATATTACTCACAATCAAGACCTTCCTCAATAGCGTGTGTAGTACCCAATACCGAGTTTCACTAAATGATATATTATTATAATATTATTATGAACTAGCCGTTATGAATAGTAATACCCACTTTTTGAAATTTTATATATTTTATTTTTTAAAATGGACTTCATTTTTGGATTCTGAATATCGATATTATCCTAGGGTGAATTTCTTTTATTTTTCTGAAAACTTTCAATTTTTGATGAATAGTGAAAACACCCAGTCACTATTTAAAAACCCCCTTTATATATAAATAATTATTTATTTTATTTAAATTTTTTAGGTTAAAATTGATACATAATACCTATATATGTTAAATTAAATTCATTGGAGTCAATTTATAATAATTTTAGACATATAAATATGTTATTGAACTTTTCACCGTTTTTACCCACCTCACATGAGAGATTGAAAATTTACATAAAACATAATTTTACCGCTTCTGTAAGTGGAATTTCAAAAATACTATAGACATAGTTAATATCAAGGAGTGAATGTGGTTCAATAAGATAAAAATATTTTTTGGTGAATACTAATTTTTTACTTTTATTTACCATCGTTAAAAGTAAATAGGGTAATTAACGAAAAACTGATATTATTATTACCCTTACACATCTCCTAATTCTATTATATTAGTTTAGTTATACCAAAAAACCCTTAGGGATAATATATTACCATTTATGTCTACTTGGATTATATTAGGACATTTATTATTATTTTATTTAATGAAAAATTTAATATTTAAAATCAATGTTTAATAAATGAAACATTTTTAATATAGGGTTATACATAAGATAAATTCTACTATAAATATTCATTAGAAATATAAATAGATTTTATACATAATGGTATTTTATTTATAATTTTTAGATATTAAATAATTTAATTTACTTATGACACAATGATGATGTAGTAATTACCTTATTAATGAAATATTAACATAATTGATGTTATAAATAACCAAATAAATATAATTTTATACATTTTATGAATTCAACTAATTTTATAAGTTAGTATGACATGTTATTATTGATTAAATTACCTTTTTTCTAACTAATGATTCTGGTATGATTTTCAAAAAAATCATGTAACAAATAGTGTCAAAAAAAATGACATAAATTAGTTTTTAAAAAAAATATTATATTATTAATTGTTATATTATTCCTAAAAATCTATGATTTAGAAAAATGACTTAGATAACAATATATATATTAATAATTAACCACTTGGTGTTTTTTTATCTTGTTATGGTATGATTATTAACCATATAGTGTAAGAAAACAAAAAGACACGGTAAAAGTTAAATTACTTAACTTAGAGTTAAATCTAAATGATAAGGATAAAATATTAACCTATACTTGTCTAAAATATATTGGTTGAGAGGATTTCGACCCATCCCCACTTTAACATTGAAATAAATAAATTTGGATCTATTAAAAACCGAATATGACTTTATTATAAAATAATATTTTATGTTCTCCTATGGTGCCCCTCTCCTCCCTTATAAAGAGGGCACCCCTTCCCTCTTCTCTTCAAACCCTTTTGAGCCTTGATCTCAGCCAACCCCTACCAATTCAGATTCCCAACCTCTTTAATTATATCATAGAGGATATGGTATTCTAAAAAGACAAACTCTAGTGCCCTAATAAGAAGTTTAAAGGAGGTGCGTCGAGGAAGAGGTAATCTCTTCTACCGATTCTTCCAAGTTTTATTTCTTATTCAATATCTTATTATTTAGTTGTTTCATTATAAATTAATAAAATCAGTATAAAAAATATAATTATATTTTATTATAAATATTAAACAACCACATGTCACCTTCAATCCATCCTACGGAAAACAAAATCACCGCGCGTGCGTACGTACAGAATACCGTCTCCACGCTGTGGTGTAATTTTTTTTTCCACAACCACCATGCTTGGATGGGTATAATGTTGTATATAATAACTATATATGATTATTATAACATCATACTAATTCTAAGATATTATATAATCCACTAAAATTCCATTCAATAAATATTTGAACGATATCAGCGCTCAAGCGTACGTACGGACTACCGTCTCCACGATGCGATGAGATTCATTTTCCATGTGAACAATTCAGGAATGATTATAAAGTATATATAATAAGTAATCATTAAATATATTACATAATTATGCTACTGGATTTATGTATATATATATTTATGTCATCTAATTAATTCCATTCAATTAAATAAGGAAACGAAAAACAACATCCATGCGTATGTACGGCCTTCCGTCTCCATGAACGGTGTATTTATTTACATTTATAAATATATTATATATATGTATATTATGAATATATATTATATATTAATCATGTTTTATATTATATAATTATTTAATCATGATATAAGTAATCGTTATAATAATTAAAAGTCAAAACATGAATGATAAATGAAACAATTTTACCTTAAATGATGCTTTAACATGGAATTGACAAATGAACGAATAATATAAAGTCGTAAGTGAATCATATATGATATCATAAATATTATTATGGTTCTGTTTCAAGTTAATAATATGTTTAAACCCACTATACATGAGTCTTGGACACATATGGATGAAATTGGACATAAGGTAAGGGATAACATTTCCAATCTCATTTTTATCCGAGATTGTTTATTTGTATGTATTAACTGGGTTTATTGTTAGGATCCATGACCATGTATGCTAAAAATGTTTTAATGTATGTTTAAAGTCATTGTTAACCATTTTTAAAATTTACCACATGTTATGAAAGGAATCTTACTCTTCTTTACCACACGAGGAAATTTTTTACTTTTTCGAAAAAAGTACGAGATGAATGTTTTTTTAACTTATACGGAATCAATGGATTTTTATGGTTTTATAATGCATTATTCTAATGAATCATACTCTACAATATTTAATGACTATTTTAAAAAAATCATTTTCTTCTAAAATTTCATTGCATTTTGTGAAATTAAAATGATTTTGAGAAAGAATGGATATTTTCCTTCAGATTTAATTTAAATTGTTTTATCAAAACCATTTTACATCTAAGATGAAATTATTTCATATGTGTATGTTCCAAGTATAATTTCTCTATGATTTACTTGTATTCAATTTTGTTATGATGAAATGATATCCTTTTTTTGTATGGATTCTGTTATGATGGGATGATGTTTTTGAAACCCATTTTATATTTTGGGTAATGATGAATGATTTATGTTCATGTTGTGGTACAAGTAAGAATGATTTCATTATGTGATGGGTGGGACCTATATCTCCCTCCAATGCATTGGGAAAATATTTATATATCATGAGATAGACATGGATGGAACAGAAAGTTAATCTGGTTCATTGTTACAGGACTGAAACGTGTAGTGAACTAGATTCAGAAAGAGACTTTGTCAACTAAGATGGTCTTGGCAGTAATTCCTTGGCTACTATGGAAATCATATCATGTGCTTAATGATTTTACACAATTAAAAGTTTTATTTTCAATCTATTTTGTCATGATTGATTTTCCATTATGATCTATGCCTTAGATAATTCCATGTTTTATGTCATTGCTCAAGATTTTGAGGTTTAAACATAATGTCCATGTTTTTTTTGTTCAAATGTATATGATTTGTTTTATTTTCTCAATGCCTACCCTTACTGAGCATTTGAGCTCACCCTTTATATGTTTTCTTTTTCCCAAGATTTAAAGAATTGATTTTAGGTAAGAGAAAAAAAACAATGGATGATCTTTATGGAAGATGTTGAAGATATTTCACCACGATTAGAAGATTATATCTCGAGTTTCAAAAGACACTAAACTATTACGGTACTCTGGTGTCTATTTTTGTTATGTATTAAGTATTCATTAAAAGTAAAGTAATGTCTATCTACATCATGATTTGGGTCTCTACATGGGCCATGCGTGCGAGGGATGGGGCCAGGTCATAGTTTAACGTCTTGTGCTGAGGATGATGGTGCTTGGAAGTTTAACGTTCTACCGCTCAAACGAGGTGGTTTTCCTCCGCACCCCTAGGACTTACATAACTGGTACCCTCTGCTCCTTATGAGAGGGAAGGCATTGGAAACGCCATAGAAAGGGGGTGTCTCCGAACGAACCATATAGGGGTCTATGTTAGCGTGGCTATGTGAAGAAGAAATAGACGTTAGCTTTCCTATGTTATGAAGCATGAGAAAAAGCGATGCAACAGGCGGTATCATCCAAGGGACTTTGAAGATACTTCGTACGATCTTAGATTTTTTCACGGGAAAACAGTGAATGTTGTGGATTCCCGTGGCATGAGAGATAACCGTGAATGGTATCTATAATAATAGCATCAGGTTCCCATGCAAGGAGGCTCCCGGGGAGCACCGAGGTGATGGGTCCCGGGTAATTGGGTGCAACCTCTGAGGCTAGCACCCAAAATAATAGCCTCATGCGAAATACATCAGGATGGATCAAAATCGGTGAGATTTGGTTCATAATTGGAGCCGAGGGTTTTCAAGCGACTAGAAGGATTGCGTGTAAGGGATGAGAATGTACGCAAATGGGAGAGGCTGCGCACAATCATAGGGGTGCGCAAAATTTGAATGGATTGTGCACAATTGGTATGGGGTGAGCACAATGTAAGGGATTGCGAGTAAATGACCTGCCTGTGCACAATGGAAGGGATTGCGTGCATAGAAAGACCCCGAAGGGATTGGAATTCAGTATAAGCCATGGAGATCTCGCGTGAAGGCGAACCTCAGGGCGACATGGTGCGAAAAGAGCAGTACCTGAAGTCCAACTTCGCGCACACAGAAATCTGATTTCATGCATAAGATCCGGTTAGAATTATACAGCCCCAAAATTGAAGGGGGTAGCTTTCTATTTATATGTTCTCGGGGGAGTCGATAAAAAGTAGCTGTGTAAAAATTGCGCGACTATGGTGGCAGTGCGAAATGTCCCACAGGCGGGGCGTGGGTGCGAAATTATTTTGTGCCTGGGTCCAGGCCACTTCGTGAATCCTAGAACATTCCGCACATGCCACATTTTTTTCATGCGCCTTGGAATTTATTTCACGCAGCACATCCAGGACCCTCGAACAGGGACCCCTGGTCCAAATATGACATCAATTTTTCATTTCGTAACCTTCTTCGGCACTTGACCACTTTTCGGCATCTACACTAACTTTCTTTCAATACAACAAGAATATGCTATCATCGTTCATGCGTACGTATGACCTACTATCTCAATAAATGGTGTATTCCATTTCATATATATATATTTAATATATTATTATTTATTTTTATATATAGAATATATTTTATTTATACATTACCCTTTACATTATATAGTTCTGAAAATAATTGTCTATGTTAGAAAAAACAAATAAGTAAAAATACATACGACAAACAAAGTTGTCATTGCCTACAATGATTCTTTAACATTGAATTATTAATAAATGGGTAATATAATTTTATAAGTGAATCATATGTGGTATTTTATATAATAATATGACTAGTTTTTATTTTTAGAATAATCGTATATTTTTTATACAGGATGTTTTTATTTGTAAAGAGAAATTAAACACTTAAGGTAAGGGTTCTCTCTTATAACTTTTTATATCCATGTCATACAAGTAATATTCACCACCAATTTATTTTTTCCATTATATATATTTCAAAAAAAATATTCCATCATACGTATACATAAATTTATGTGTTATTAAATTTCCATTTTATGATTTCACTTTCATGGGGTTTACTATTGAAAAGTCTCCAAATCGATTAAGTAATTTTGTTTTTGGTTTCCTTCTTTGGGATAGATGTTTTATCATGCACCTATATTATTTTATGAGCAATATATAAATCCATTTGAAATTTTATATCATTAATATTAATCATTTTATGATATTAAATTTTTTATTTAATGTTATTATATCCTATGGATTATTATTTGAAGTGACCAAAATTGTAATAGTTCATTACTAAAAACCCATTGTGAATTCAGATTGTTTACAACTATGATTTCATTGATTTAATATTATGATAAATATATTAATATAAATCATGAATTATCTTATATCATGATTATTAATGTTATATTAAATTAATTGTACTATTTTCCCCCTCAATGGAATTTATGATAATTAAGAGAAATTTTTCATGAAAATATTATTTTATTAGTCATTTCAGCCTAAAGTCCATGTTATTTAAAAACTATGTTTTCTAAATTTTTTTTTAAATTTTGTTAATATTATCCTTTTATATTGAAAATAAATATTATAACACAGATTTACCATTATACAATTTTCTGTTAAATGGAATATTCTTCTCATTTTCCAAACAAGGCACTTTTCAAAAAATATAAAGGTGTAGAAGGAATGTTCACCAGATTCGAAATTAACCACCAACATGACCATAATTTCCTTTAAACGACATTTATAAGTTTACACGATTTTTTTAATGATTTTTTCTGGAATATTCATGAAATTAATTGTTTTTATGTGGTTTTAAAAAAAAGAGATTTTCAAAAAAGGGTTCTTTTTAAAAGTGATTTTAAAGATTTAAAAAACATGAATTATATATTTTCAAATTTTTATCCTAAAAGAAAATGATTTAAATTATTTAAATCATCATTTATAAGTTCTCAATGCTATTATATAAGATTTTATAAAAGTTTATGTTTTAAAAATAAATTTTTACCAAAGAGGAAATCATATTTTCTTCATGAAATATTTTAAAAGAAATTTTAATGACACAATTATAAGAATTGTATTTTTCAGATGGTTTTATAGAATAGATTTTAAAATAAAGGATATTTTACATAATAATTTCTCTATATTATACTTCAAAAAACTACGCCATCTAATAATAAATAATTTTTTAGTGTTTATGATTTACTAAGAATACGATTCAAGAATATCATTCGTATTATTTACTGAATGGTTTGTGTTTTGATGGAATGGTGTTTATGACACATATTTCACTTAAAAGGGATATATTCCTTCAAAACCCTCTTCATATTACGGTTTTTTATTTCATGATAAAATTGTAATACCTAACTCCATTCCAAAGTTAATCATATAATGAAATTTTTATGATAACCATTCCATTTTAGGGGAAATGATATAATGAATGTTTAAAATCTTAAAGAACACATATGTATGATTTTATTAGGTTAATTGTGTGACCTATGTCTCCATAAAAATAATTATGTAAAAATGTATGGATCATATGTATATTTTTTATAAGTGTACCTAATTAAATTTTTAGAACATTATGCGTGAACGAGATTAAATGATTCAAAAAATCATGGAAGTAGTTGAATGTCCATAACTTTCTATGTGAACCTGAATACATGATCATAATGTCAAGAGTGGACCTTATTATGTGTTCATAATGGGATCCATGATCCTAATTACATATTCAAAATTTTATGAATTGTTTATGATGAACGCCCATAAGTTTTTTTTGTGAGCTTGATTACATGTACACAATTTTATCAATGAACCTGATTACATGATCATTATTTTTGGAATGAACCTTGTTACATGTCAGTAAGTTAATGTGATGTACTAATTTCATGACCTTAACTTAATGGGATAACTTGTTTCTATATATACATAATCGCAATGTTATAAGATGATGTTTTTTTCACAATTCCATGACTTATCCTAATGTTATACTCTTCATCACCTTATCAATCATGTCTTATGAACTACCAATCAATATTATGTAGATCTTGGTTGCGGTAATTGAAATTATATGTATTTACATATAATGATAAAATTCTATTTTGATACACTTATTCTCATGATTATCCTTAAAAGTGTCATCGGTTTCCCTTTTTTAGCATCCGAGATCGACCCTTTCTTATGTGTCCTTTCCCCAGGTTATGTGGAATGGTCTTTTAATAAGATTACTAAAGGGTAAAATATTTACTGATATTTTTAATACCATTAAAAAGAATTAGAATAATGTGTTACATGTTTCCAAAAAAAACTAAACTACCGTGTTCCTCGGTCATGTATTTGGGTAATGTGTTAATGATTTGTCTAAAATGATGTGATATATTTAAGGCCCCATACGTAATCATTACATAATCATGATTTATGTTAATAAATTACATTACTTTCCATTTAGTACCTTTTTAGTTTTAGATTTTCGGTAATTGTTCCATAATAATTACATAACATATCAAATAATACAAAGTAGAAAATTCTACTCACAATTAATTTTTTCATAAAAATAAAATTCCAAAAAATAAACGTCATATCATTTTCTTGTTTAAAAAATTCATAACATAAATATTGATATCTTCCTTTATCTTAAACAACCTTCTAACTTCATAAAAACATTTAAAAAACTTTGGATGAGGTTATATATCTCTATAAGGGATATAAAATAATGAATTAAACAGTTAGTCCATGAATATTTTAAACCCATGATTCTTTAAGAAAAATAACAAATTTCACCGATAAAACATTAAATCCCTAGAGTACCTCATGAAATCATAAAATTCATAAAAAATCATAGTAATCATATTCCATTAATGTAACCTCTTAAATTCATACCATGCATACATAGTATCATTCACAAATACATTGGAAGTACCCTTAATGGTTACATTTGGAATACCCATCATTTTATATTCCTTAAATATTTTTGGAGATTCCTTATTCTTTAACTATATATCATTAACAAATTAATTGGAGAGATATAATGGGATCACCTTCCCTTGGATTACCATTGAACCACCCGTATAGATAAAAAATGCCTAAGAACTATAACATTATCGTAACACATAAAATAAGCATAGAGTGAAAATAAAATTAACACATTACAATCAAAAGATACTGTTCCAATATATTGAAATAATAAATACATTATAAAAACCATTTTAAATACAAAATTAAATAATAATTGAATATTTTATTTATTTTCGTTTGAAATACATTAAGGATTTTAAAGTAATCAAAATATCAAATAATGGTCATGGTGGTAGAAAGGGCGTCATCTTCATGTCTGTTAAAAAACATTCTTTTTTTTCATTTATTAAATTGATTAATAGAAAATGTTTCCTTTTGAAATAAATATCATGAAATCATAATTCATAGGGATTTTTTATACACCCTATTAAATAAGGTGGTTTATATTATAAAAATATGCCTCAATGAATGAATATTTGAATGAATTTTTTTATAGTGAGTCCAAGTCATCAAGTAAAATATTTATATTCAGGAATATTAAATTTAGTTTAATTTTTTCTTTATTAAGATCCTTTTACATGTTTATTAATCCATTTATATCAATTTTTAGCATGTTATAAACATTTAAATGTTATTTAAGCTAATATCAGACATTTTGTCGATATTCGGTACTAGAGTAAAAAATGAACTTATTATGATATGACTTGTCCATATGGTCTTATGTCTATAATATCAAAAAAATTAGTCATGAAATAATTATCACTTTTATACACTAGTCATAATTTTTTAAACAAGAAATTAATTATGGTTATGAAAATTGAAGAACATTATAATAATCACTACTAGAATTCATACTTATACTCGTGCCTTTATCCCAGCAGTTTTTCAAAACCATTGGGATATAGAGTTTTTCTGAACAGTTTTTGAAAATCATTGACTTATAGTTCATTAGTGTAGTCTTCTACAACGATTTTTTCAACCCGTTGGAGTATAGGTATTTTTCCAAAAGGTTTTTATAAACTGTTGGGATATTGTGGCGGTATACTGATGTTTCCCATTGGTTTTTTGTAAACAGTTGGTAAAGTTTATATTTCCCAATGGGTTTTTAAATCCATTGGGATATTTACTACCCAAATACGCTCAAACCCCCACTAACATTTCGAAATTAAATTGATTTTCCCCCACCATAGTTGTGCTCTCTTCCCAGTCTACGACCACTCCTCTTCCAATGATCAATCTTAGTTGTTTCCACTTCAAATTGGGGAGTTTGAGAGAAATATTCCTCATAGATATATTTAGGATTTTTATATAGTGTGTTTAGTTTATTTCTTCATCCACTTCAATCCCTCATCCTTTATTGTTTTCAGTTGTTCTTTATTGGGAAATTAGAATGTTCCTAATACTTCATCCTACTACAAGATAGTGAATTTCTGTTCTTGTACTACTGCTACCATCAATAATTTTTTTATGTGTGTTACAAAATATTATTTTTTTAGGGGTTCAATATTTTTTTCCATCGGTCATGTTCAAATTTATATTTTGATGAATATTACCTTGGAATCTAATGGATTTATTTTAAAAGTGAGTTCCAAAGAAATTATTTTGAATTTTTTATGTAATGGATTCCTTTTTAAGATATTAATGGAAAATAATTTTACTTCTAATACCATTTTTATTATTCATATTTAATGAGTCACATATAATATAAAATTGTGTAAAATGTTCTTCTACTAGCTGATATAGACAAGTGGTGAGATTGTATATGTATCGTGGGGATATTATACTCTATATTCCCTCATAAATAAAAACATATAAATAAAATAATCAAAATAAAAGATTAGAGTAATCATAAGAAATTAGAGCTAAGAGAGAACAAATAAATATAGATAACATCACACTGATATATCTTGGTAGGGTCTCACTAATTCCCCCCAATAAAAATCAGCATATACTGTGTATACATGTATGGGAAAATAAATCAAATACCAATATATTACATGAAACAATTATGGATGGACCGCAAGTGCAACCCAGGGTGACCCAACACCTGACCTCTCAGGATTTGGGGAATGTTGAAATAGAATACATCTCAAAACACAACCCCAATCTCATACCCTCTCACTGAAGGATGATTCATGCAACTTTTTATCAACCTCCACACTCTCACTTAGGTTAAAGACTAACACCATGGCTCGATCTCACTTGGGAGGGGCAATATAGGTGGGTTGTGGGCTGTGCAAGTGGGGGTGGGGGTGTGTAGATGGGGAGGGTGTGTGTAGGGAGAGGGGGCTCAAAAAGTGTGGAGGGGGGTCTGCGCATGTGGGTGGCAGTAGGGGGAGTGAAAGTGGGGGGGATGTAAAGTGTCCAAGTGGGGATGGGGTGTGATCAGGGGGGGACTATGTAGGAGGAGTATACTGGGGTGAGGTGGGAGGGGGATATGTATGTGGTGGTGAGGGTGGGGGTTGTGTTGGGGGGATGTGTAGGTGTGTGGGGTACCAGTGGGGAGGGGGTGTGCAGGTGGGGGGGGGGGATGTGCAATGTACAGGTGGGGAGGGGTGTGTTGAGGGGAGGGGACTATGTTGGAGGAGTTTGCTGGGGGTGTGGGAGGAAGGGGTTGTGCAGGTGTTGAGGGGGTCTAAATTAAATTATTGTGTATGATAGAACTTCAATATAAATAAAATGTATTCTTAAATAACAAATCAATAATTCCCCCCCCCCCCACGGTTATCAATAATTTATAATCATAATGGATACCATGTGAAAAATTTTCTTTCCATTCCTACATTATCTAGTGAGGTAGGTCTAAAATTCTATTCCACCCAATATATCATCAATCCCATGCTCCAAAATTCATCACTCACTAAATTAATGTGACCATTTTCTATGACATGCCATCATTACATCCAAGCGAAGTCTTGGAACTCCTCTAAAAAATCATGCACTTTACATGTGTCATGATCTATCTCATTATCACACACTACACAATGTCATTGCTAAATTATATGCATTTCTCTTTGCACTATGTTATTCCCATATCATCCACATGATTATCCAAAATCTAACACCACTATAACAAAAAATATATTCCCAAACTCCTACTATACACTTCTAGAACAATGGGTATTGAAATCAAACTGTCCTTCCATCTTCTTCCTTGATAATCATTGAACCAAAAATACTCCCAAGACATCGAACAAAATGGATAAATCCCATATATCTATGGTATCCTGATCAATAACATGTATACCATCAGAATCAATAATCACAATCATTGTTCTGATCATTGTATCTCATAATCATTATAACAACCACAATAAAATATTCCCCCAATAGTACAATGTTAGATCCATTATATGATATAAATACAAGTGATACATGGAAGCATCGATGTACTATATATAACCATGGTCAAATCATGACATCTCGAGTATTCATTAGATTACTCAATGATTGAATCCAGTTTGAAATATGCATACTTGGAGAAATCATTATCCAAGTTACCTCACATCTATTTCTTATAATGATGTCGTAGCATGTGTTGTATTTTCTGTGATAGAAGTCATGTAAGTGTACCACATAAATAGAATTAGGTAACATGATTTAATGGGTTGTACAAAAATAAATTAATAAGGGGATTCCCCTTATCATAATGTGAAGAGATCATTTTGTTTCATATAAGTGTTATGGAATTATGAAATTGGTGCCCTTGTGAAATAGAAGACTAACTGGATATACGTGATCTGCATGAACATGTTTTTATTACCTTACCAAATCTAATTCATTTCTAAATTACTTATATAATTCACCAATACTACCACTACAAAACTAATTCATTTCCGAATTACTGGATAGACATCCGTCATAATGGCCTTTACACAGAGTTTGATACATGATACCCATACATGTTAGATATATGTATTTAGGTACATCTATTATGAGACTACAAAATAAATATTCCTTTCTATATTAATGATAACCCCCGTTCCTTAGTCATCGAATTTTCTATCTTCTATAGTTCTCCAATATGCACTTGAAAGTCATCACTTGTAGTGTCATGGATAGAATTGAGGCCTCTTTGGTTTTGGATCTTTCCTAGTCATATTTATGAGTAAGGAATCACATGATCTAAGAGGGAAATAAACCATATGATGAATTAATTCTCCCACAATACATTTTTTAATAAAGAAAATTTCCTTGTATGGTGTTAGGAGACTTTCATAATCCTTTAATATAGATACTACGGGATGAAAATCCCCATATATATCCACCTAGACCCGGGAACTACAACCATATTCACATACCATATTCATAATCCTACCTCTAAATTTATTAAATGAATAGATATTTTATCCATACTTGACCTTCTAATGACATCATAAATTGTATTCATGTTATAATGAGAAAATATAAATTAATACATATAACGTCATATAGAAAAACACCCATAATCATCATTCCATGATGATGTGAATCCTTACAAACTCATTAAAATTTATCTTTTCATTCCTAATAACAACCTATAGATATCCACTAACATGTATTCCTTCCATTGGAATCCTATGCCACAACAATTTTCTAATTAAAAACCCGAGGACATCATATTATCAAGCCACAAATCCTACCAAATTATATTTTTAATATATAATACTTCTTTAATCCTTAACACCCATCATTTTTTTAATAACATGAATGAAAACCCAATTAAATCTCACAGCTCTCAGTTACACATGAAATGAGTTTGTAAAACTGTCATTGACTCCTATAAAACGTGGATGTCCTTCTCACTACAGTGCGACGTTAATTATCCCAATAATCATGTCTCAAAATTAATGAAATTCAGGGTTACTCTCCAACCTAATATAGAGTAAAACATAATCACCATAACTATGATTCATTATCATTTATGATATTGATAAAGCCCCCAATTATTTAAACTACATTTTAGTATTCTCCCCTATTGAAACATGATAAAACTCTACTAATTTATGTAAAATAGTGGATACACTCTGTCCAATTGTACAGGAATAAAAAAAACACTTCTCATAATAGGTTTTTCATTAAATTAATAACTGATTGCATAACTTTAGACATATATTATTCCAAATAATTGCTCTGGAGTCTTTAGATATAGTGTTAATTTGGATGAAATTATGAATCATCTATTCTCCAATCCTTCACCCATAATACATGACCAAATTCTATCTAGTTGGGTTAATGAAAGTAACTCAAACCAAACTCACTGATTCACTCATTGATATTGTGTTTGTAATATCATGTCAAATATTCAACGATGGTCATTTTTTAAAATAAAACTTCTATAACCAACACAACTAACCCCAAAATAATTCATTAGGATTTTAATATATCAAACATAAGAACACTCTAATTCCAAAAAAAATCTCCATTATTCATTGGAAACATAATTTTTTGAATTATTTATATTGTATTGTAGTGTATTTTTAGGTGATGTATTATTTTTCTAAATTTTTGATATTGTAATGGACTATTTTTTGTGAACTTCGTGATATCTGTATATGGGAAAAGAGATTATTATATATGAAATCCTGCAGATTAGTTCTTGGGGGTCACAAACATATATCTTGGGGTTTAACTAAATACCAATGTTTTAAACCATTAGTACAGTGTATAAAAACATCATTAAAAGAGACCAAGGGTTTATAAACAGTTGGGAAAGATCTATAGCAATGGTTTACAAACCGTTGGAATAGTTTGCACCAACTTTATATTCCTATGGTTATAGATACACTATTTTTAAAACATTATATAAATAGTATAAAAACCATTTTTATACATTTTATATAATAATACACCAACAGTTACTAATCAACCCTTGGTATACTATAACATTCAGTAGCCTACCCCAAATGGTTTATGAATAAATATTGGCATAGGTATATCCCCACACCTTAACACACAATGGTTTTGAAAACAATTTGTATATCTTACACCAATTGTTTTCCAGCCTATAACATTGGTTTTCAACAACTGGTATAGACTTCATTTCGAGAAGTGCTTTGAGACAATAGGTTAAATGTACACATGAGTAACGTTTTCAATTTTTCATTGATCATTATTGAAATAATGTAATTTTTATTTTATCATTCATCCATTATCATAATATTATAAAATACATAGTTATAATTTAAATATAATGATATATAAATCATACAAGTAGTGTCATGAATAAAAAAGAATCACATCGCTGCATGGAGGAGATAATTCACACATATGCACTAACGACGTTATTGTTTTTAGGTTCATAAAAGGTTACCACATAATTGAAATATTATACATTTAAAATGATAAATATTTAATTAATATAATATACAAACCTTTATGACCCCATTATAACTATTCATTGTTGAATGTAATGAAAAATGAACAATATCGGTTCGTGAGGTGGTAGTCTGCCGGACAGGGGAAAAATATGTATTCCCCATTTTATTAAATTGGAGATAGATTTATGTAATGGAATTTAATTAAAAATATATCATTATATTTAATATACTATAATTGTTATTTAGACTTATAATAAGAATATATAAATGAATTGGACGAAGAAATAAAATACAGACTTGTTAGAAAATGATACCCATTCTTCGGTTGATCACATTTGAAAAACACCTTATGACCACTAAAAAGGGTGTTCTGCATAAAATAATTCCACAAGAAATATGGGAGGGATTATAAGAAGGGTTTGGGGTAGGTATTTATTGAAACAAAAGGTTCATTTAGTGTGATAATTATATAAGAGTGGGTACCTTTTTTATGAGAGAATAGGGGCACCCCTAGAATCTCTTAAAATATTAAATTAATATAAATTAACTTTTTAATCGAAATGACACAAAAATTAGATATGTAAAATTTAATATGATTGTATTTTGAAATCCTCTTATCCATTAATTTTTAGACATGTATTTTTTTAGTTTAAATCTTATCTTTCTGTTTACCCTTAATTGTTTTCTTTTAATATTAATTTTGGTAACAACATTTTAAATATGAAAGGTCTATAAATTTTAGGTATATTGGTAAAATTAACCATAATTGGAAACACAATGAACTTGTCGAACTTATAGTAATCACTCGGTGATTTTAAAACATAGTTAGGATTTTTAAATAATTTAATTAGTTATTTTTATTGTAAAATATCTATTTTGTAAATTTTTTAACTATTCAATTCATTGAATTTACATAAAATCCAAATAGAGAGATAACTTAAAAAAATTTAATTGGATTATAACAAGTCATATTAACCTATAAAATTAGTGGATGGCATAAATTATGTCAAATATAATTTATTTTAATATTTATTACAACATTTATTTTATTCGTTAACTTATAAATATATTACTGCATTATCATTGTGTCATTATTAAATTTTCTTATTTATTTCCTAAAAAGTTTAAATTTATTTTCATTGTGTAGTTAATATTATTAATATTTAAATTGACTATTTATTGTTGAATATATCACTCATATGACCCCATATTAAAAAGAATTAGTAATAAGAGACATTATTATTGCATTTTTTTCTTTTACATTAAAATAAATGCTATTAATTTCATAATAAAACGCAAGTGGATTCCAAATCACAAAATTTAAACCCAAGGATTTTCTTGGTGGTCCGTAAGTCATCCAATAATATTAGATAAAGTGTTAGGGTTTTTTTTATTATTATAATATTATTTTTATCTATAATTACCTGATTTATCTTTATCAATGGTAAATAAAATAGTAATGATAAAATTCACAATTTTTCTACTATCATATCACATTTTTCATGCTGATTAAAACAATTTATGTCCATTTTTAAAATTCATTTCACAAATATAACATAAATTAATTTAATGTTAATCTCATTGATGGATTGAGGAAAAAAATTTTAAAAAAGAGAAAAACCATTAAGAGATTGATTTTTTTTACATCCAATTTAATTGTGAAATTACATCTAATGGAAAAAATTGGACTAAATGCAAAAATATTCATCTAATTAAAAATTAGAACCATGTAAAAGGATAATCTAAAAATATAATTAAATTATACTAGAAGTCATTTTTGAATTCTAATGAGTATTTTTCAGTAATCCATAAAAATGAGTTTTATTAGAAAAATACAAAAATTTCCTCCAAAGTGAATTTTTATGTGCCAATTCTAAAGAAAAATTTTATTTTTTCAAATATAACATATCAAAGTAAAAATACTATACATAAAAATTTTTATCCACCAAAAGGTAGTAAAAGTACAATTTAAAAATATTATAGTGGTTTATTATAAATGTTTGATTTATTATAATTTTATGTCTTTAAAATTTATTATAAGAAGGTAAAAACATTTAATAAACATGTTTAAACATAATATAGGTAGTTCTGTCCATTTATTCCAATAAAATGGCTAGGAATTAACAACCATTTAAATTAATAATATTAATAAAGGGTTATTTTTTGTTATATCTCTGTCTTGTTTACGACATAAGATTTTGGAAAAAAACCCATTATTGTGTGTCATATATTCTATCTGACAAAGAATCCATTTTAATAAAAAATTAACATCTATTTCATAAATATTAATAAATATGAAAAATAATTATTATATAATTATATAAGATGTTACAATATCAATGTATGTTATGTAAGAACCCATACCTTCTTTTCATGTATGTTTTCCTTTTCTGGTCGGTTCGGACAAAAAGTGGAAATTATGGAGGTTGTGCAGGGGCGCACGGTTGGTACACGGTTGGGGCATGGTCTGAAAAAACCATACAACCATCCCATTAAACCATTCAACCCTTGAATATGGGCATCACATGGGCAGCGTACAGTTTTTTCAAACCGTTTGGGAAATCCATGCAAAATCTCATGGTGAGACAGTGGAAATCGCATGATTGGCGCATGGTTTTCGAAGCTGTGCGGTGTAACCATGCAGCCACTTAATGTTAGGGTTTTGAAGTCTCAGGCCACTCGTGATTTCTCATTACTTCTCCAAACTCTCTCCCGCTGGAGTCTCACTCAGGATTTTGGGTTCTTAGTGGTTCAAGGTGCTCCCACAGTTTTCTTGGATGCAAATTGAAGGGGTTTCTTGGTGGATTGAAGGTGTTTCTTATTCAGTAAGTCCCTCCTCTTTGACTCTCCTTGGGTTTCCATAGATCTTCTCTTCCATCTCTCTATTTTTTCTAGATCTATATCCGTTTCATGTTGATCTAGTTTTGGGTTTGCCTTGGTTGCTGATTTTAAGGCTTGTGCATGATATGGAAGGATATTTAGAGCGCTCTTTCATGAAGTGGTTTCCGGGATTTGTGGGTGCGGTTGATTGTTGATCGTTTTCTCCAGAACCCTAAATGTAGGTGTTTTTCACCTTTCCGTTCGAAGCCTTTGAGTATTTTTTGAAAATTCCACCAAAACCCTTGGAGGAGGTATTATGTGTTTAACATTTTACCCCTACTGTTTTCTTAGCATGCTTGTATGCCTGTGTAGAGGCAAATTGGGTATGAATTAGGTTGATTTATATGCCCTGGATGTTCTGCTCATTCTTTGTGATGTTTATGACTGTTTGGTCTTATCTATCCTATTGTATGTTTACCTGTTTTTCAGGCCGTGGAGTCATTGGATGAAGTGTTGTTTTTATGACATGCTTGAGATTCTATAGACTGGTTATCCAAGTAGTTCTGTAGGTTTACTATGTTATTATAACATTAGAATGTGTTGACTTATATGGGGTCGTGAGAAACTAGTGTTATAGACTATATGGGGATAGACTGAGTGAGCATCCTCATGGAGTCTTTGATAATAATAAACTATATGGGGATATGCCGAGTGAGATTTCTAAGATAGTATTTGATAATTATATACTATTAGAGGATAGAATGAGTGATCTTCCTCAGAGAGTCTTTGTTTACGTCGAATTACCTTGAACCATCCTAGACTATAGGAGGAATTTACTGAGTGATCATCATTAGAGGGTCTTTGAATAACTTCATATATAAGGGGAATTAATAGGGTGAGCTTCCTCAGAGATATCGTGACCTTGAATCTACAAGGGTAATTGAACTACTGTACTTCCTTAGAGAGTCCATTACTACTGTATACTATAAGGGGAAATGACTGAGAGTGCTTCCATAGAGAGTCTTTATGAATTTGTATGACTGAACCAGAGGGGCTAGGCAGAGTTTAATTCTAAGAGGGTTACTTGTATATGTTAGGTATGACTATATGGGATGACTATGTGTACTTCCCAGAGGGTTACCTTATTTGTTTAGCTTCCTAATTGACATATGGAATTGTTTACTCCTTTCTTTACTTTTACCTTCCATATAATCACTGACTATTAGACACAAATCATCGGTTGGATGCCTACAAGGAGTTATTCTCACACCCTATTTGGGTCTTGATTTTGGGCCCACACAGATTATATTATAGTAGTGATAGATAATGGAAATTGCCCTTCTACTTCAAGTAAATGACTTGTTGGGGAGCGGGAGAGCATGGGACCAAGCTTGAGCTTTCTATTATGAGGAGTTGTTTATCTATTTTCTTTGTACATGGGTTTAAAACAGTTTTATTCTAGCATTGTGTCGTGTTTGGATGTTTTCCTAGATATATGAACCATGCAACATTTATATATGTATGTGCTCCAGATGTTCCATACCTTTAGTCTTCCGCTATTTACTTTTGTATGGATTATTACTTCTACCTCTTTTGATTTTGATTTTTTCCATTATGTACTCTTCCAATGAGGGTATGGTTTTCCCACTATCACACGCGTTTCCCTTGCGGCTAGTTGGAAGCCTCTGGCATTCAGTGAAATGCTCTTGAAGCCATGTGACCAACTGGGTACAGGGCGCCTCTATGTGGCTTCTGGATCCGGGAAGATACAATGTGGTATCAAAGGATTTTCATTCTTTCGACTTACTGTTTGTAGATTATAGGTAGGGATAGGAAAGAATAGGTACTTGGGAATAAGTTATTCCTGGGAGTAGCTAACTCGTGTATAGGGAAAATGCAATCTACCTCATTTATTGCAATTTCATATGGTTCTGCTAGTTTATTGTCGATATGATTTTCACTGATGGGTGACTCACATGTTTTTTTGTTGTTGTTTTTGTTCTTATTGAGGTTTTATTTCTTTTGAAACATGGTGATATGAGGGTATTCCATCTAATTCATTATATAGGCACTTTATAGAAACCACATGTCATGCGTTCTTGCCATGCCAATTATTGTGCATTAGAAAATGAATGTTGTTGTGATATATATTGTGTATAATATTCATGTTGTTCTGATATATTCCTTCATAAAAATACATGTTGTTTGATAGGGTATTATTTTTGTGAGTTTTTGTTTAAATGAATTCCAATCATTGGTTCTTAAGATGTTATGGGCCCTCATGAACCAGAAGTTGTTGGATTACTGACTTCTTCACTTTGTTATAAAATTTAAAAGATGCCAAGATTTTATTCGCACGGATTGTGGGCCCTCACAGATCATAATTTGGCACTTAAATGTTCGTTTTCAGTGTTTTATGGATTCCTGAGTAGTTTCTAAGGCTTACTATCTGGAAAACCCTAAAATACACGTCATGTCCCTGAATGTGTGGGCAGAGAAAGGGTTGTGAAAATCTTAGAGTAACACGCCGTGTACTAGATGCGCATCTGTATATAGGGACCTTGTATCTGACTATGTAACTAACAACATGGGTCACTGGAGCTTGTTATATACACGCTGTGTCTAGAAATAACACACCATGTAGTTTTGTTTTAAGGGAACTGTGTGGGTTAGTTTTGTAGAAGGACTCAGGCAGGGGTAGGGAATTCAAGTACACTTCTTGTAGTCGTGTTTTGCAAAACATGACTTCCTTATTTATTAAATTCCATTCATGTACCTCATGTTTTCAGTCTGTTATAATCCTGATCTAAGATGTGCTTTTGACTTTTCAGAATTATGCCACCAAGACGTTCTCCAGTTGTATGCCAGTTGCCAGACGGTGATCAGACCCCTAATATGGCTGATCAGGAACTTACAGTAGATCCTCCTGTTGTTCCATCCTTTCCACCATCCATTATACCTGGCACAGATGTTGATCCATAGTTCAGGGAAGGACTTTGGAGGATGATGCATGCTTTTCAGGGAGTTTCATCGCTTCCCCTGTCGATGTCGGAATTTATGTGGGTTTTTTCAGCAGCATAATCCTCTAACTTTCTTAGTGGATAGAGGACCCCAAGCTGCAGAATCATGGCTAGAGGCCACATTGACAACCTTCGAGCATCTGGAGATTTTTCTAGAGAAGAGGGAAAAGAATGCTACCTATATGATTCCAAAATCTGCCAAGAGGTGGTGGGAGGTGATCACACTGTACGGACGCCAGTAGAGTATGACTTGGGATGAGTGTTAGCACATCTTCTACGATTACATCTACTCGGAGACCTTGAGGGATGATCAAGCCTAGGTGTTTATGAGTCCCGATAAGGGCACTCTTTTGTTATGGAGTACTTGTCTCGGTTTTCTGAGATTCAGCGTTCACGCCTATTCCAGGAGGTGATGAGTTGTTCCTTGTGTTGAAGATCAATGATGGGCTGAGGTACAACATCTGATCACATGTGAACATATTTAGGTTAACATTGATATACTCTATCATCAACAAAGAACTGGTCCCTGAGGGCAATTTGAGAGATTCTGTAGTAGTGAGCCAGGGCGGTTCGACATCCAGAGATAGGGTTCCTCGAACAGATATAAGGAAGCGATGTAGAGAGTCTGCTCAAGGAAATAAGAGTAGGGAGGATGTATCTTCAGAAAACCAAGTAGTTTGATACCAATGCGGGAGGAGTGGGAATACTAGGCCTCAGTGCCAGAGTGACCCGATGGAGTTCCGATCTTGCAGCAAGATGGGCCATCTTCAGTGTTTCTGTCAGATCTTCTTTACTGCAGCTGCTGGCAAGTGTTCTTCTATGATCCTGCATTCAGGATAATCATCCCCAGTTTCACACTAGTATGGAAACTGGATTTCTTTCAGCCATTTGGTCTGAGGTGTAAGTCGTGGTCGTGGTGGTCAGTCACCAGGCTACCAGTGATTGCAGAGTGGATCAGCTCAGAGTGGTTAGGTAGGGATACATGGTCATGGAGTAGGCTAGACCATTACTGTGGAGCAGACCCATAAGGAGAAGGATCCCGACCCCTCTACAGTTCAGGGAATGATCTTAGTAGCCTCAGTTTTATCTTCAGCTCTTTTTGACATAAGGGGCTTCCCATAGATTTATATTTGTCGCTGTTGTGGAGAGTCTTGGTCTCTGCATCTTTTATTCTTCCAACATCTTGACACTAGAAACACCATTGGGGACTAGGATGGATAGTGTACATCATTGTAAGTAATGATCTCTATAGGTTGGTGGGCGTCACTTTCTATTAGACCTATATGTCTTAAAGATGACAAGTTATGATACCATTGTCGGGATGAAATGGTTAATTCTCTTCCAGGCAGTTGTTGATTTCTATCACTGCAAGGTGGGTTTCATATCTCTAGAGGGGGGATATTTTCATTATAAGGGAGAGTGGGATGTCCATGCGAGTATAGTAGGTCCAGGTGAGTAGAACAGGTCCAGAGCATCATGATTTAGGTGGAGTTACAACCCAAATTCCCATTCTATATCTAGATGACCAGGGGACTTCACATTTAGACCTTCCTCGGTGGTTGATCATTTTAGGGATGTCATTAAAGATGACTTTTCATGTTTTCTTCTATAGAGTGAGTTAGAATTTTCTATCGAGCTTGTGCCATGGGTGGCATCGGTGTCCATTCCTCTTTATAGGATGGCTTCAACAGAGTTGTAGGAAATCATGAAACAGTTGGTGTTACAGGACAAGGGTTTAATCCGACCTAGTAATTCTCCTTGGGGTTCACCTGTTCTATTTTCAAATATGGCAGACAATACCCTTAGTCATTGTGTGGATTATGGGAAGCTAAACCAGTTGACAGTTAACAACTGATATCCCTTGGATATAATTTATAACCTCTTTGATCAGCTTCTAGGAGCCCAGGTGTCCTAGAATATTTATTTGAGGTATGGTTATCATCATTTTCATATTAGAACATCTAATATACCTCTTACAGCTTTCCAGAGTTGTTATTCTAAATATATGTATATGTTTATGTCATCTGGTCTCACGAACGCGCATGCAGTTTTCGTGGTACTGATGAACTGGGTATTCCATCTATACCTGGATGCATTCATGGTTGTTTTTGTGGATGATATATTGGTGTACTCTCACACTAGACATGACAATGACAAACATTTTGATATCATTATTAGTACACTGAGAGATCACCAGCGATATGTTATGCTCTCAAAATTCCAATTTTGGATGGATCAAATTCACTTCTTTGTTCATGTTATCGTAGAGACCGGAGTATCAGTAGACCCAGAGAAAGTGAGAGCAGTAGTTTCCTGGGAGTAGTTTAAGAACGTCATTGAGGTGTAGAGTTTTATAGGGATGGATGGATACTACATACGCTTTATTTCATACGTTTCACACTTAGAATCACCGTTGATGGGTCTTACTGTGAAGGATGAAATGTTTTTGGGGTCAGAATCTTGTGAGTCATCCTTTCATGAGCTAAAAGAGAGGTTGACCTCAACAACGATACGATTCTTGCTAGATCCAGACAAGTGCTATACTATTTATTGTGATTCTTCAGTTATCGGGTTTGGAGCTATGCTTATGCAGGGAGACAGATTCATTGCGTACAGGTCTCAGCAGTTGAGGCCACACGAGAGGAACTACCGGACACATGATCTGGAGTTGGCACCTATTGTTCATGCCTTACACTATTGGAGACATTATCTATCGGGAGTGATTTTTGTGGTTTTCACCAACCATAAATGTCTCAAGTACATTTCCACTTTACGTGACTTGAATCTGAGGCAGAGAAGGTGGGTTGAATACCTTATGTCCTTTGACATTGATCTTGCCTACATGCCTGGGAAGGGAAATGTTGTGGCTGAGGCACTAAGCAGGAGGACTCAGATATAGGATGTTCAGGAGGCCAACATTGAGTGGAAACATATGGATCTATTCTCTGAGATTCATTTGGAGGTTTGCGATAGAAAAGGGAAGAAGTTTCTATCTTCAGTAGTTTTAACTCTACTCTAGTTGATCGATTCTGAATGAGGCCGTTATCAGATTCTGAAGGCCCAGTTTTGCGGGAAAGTGTGTCAGGAGGGGACCCTATTCCTTTATGGATGATAGGCGAGGATGAGATATTGCATTTCAATGGGAGCGTATGGGTGCTAGTAGACATACACGAGGATCTTATGCGAGAATTTCATTCCTCAGTTTGGTCAGTTCATCCTGGTGTCACCAAGATGTATCATGATCTACACCATCAGTATTGGTGGCCATGTATGAAGAGAGATGTTTCAGGGTTTTTCATGAGGTGTTCCACCTTTTAGCTGGTGAAGGAAGATCATCAACGACCAGAAGGGATTCTACAATAGTTACCCATTACAAAGTGGAATTCGAATGACGTCACGATGGATTTTGTGATAGGGTTTCTGTGGTCTCCTCGAGGGAATGACGTAGTATGGGATTTCATTTACAGGCTTACGAAGGTTGCTTACTTCTTTCTAATCAAGGATACCATCAGTGTTGATGAGCTGGGATGGTTGTACATCTGAGATATTGTACACATGCATGGAGTTCCGCACTCCATTGTATCAGACAGGGATGCACATTTTACTTCTCTGGTCTGGTAGGGGCATCATAAGGCTTTGGGTACATAAGTACTTTTAAGTACAACATACCATCCCCAGATGGATCACCAGTCTGATCGTATGATTCAGGTGCTTGAGGACATTCTCCGAGCTTGCAATATGGATTTTTGAGGATCTTAGTAGAATAATACACCTCTTGTATAGTTTTCCTACAAATTATTTTTTCAACAAATGATCCATATGGAACCTTATGATCCATTGTACGGTAGGCCATTCTGATCACCCTTGTGTTTGTCGGAGGCATGAGAGGAAGCTATGCTGGGACCTCGTCTTGTTTATGAGACCACAAAACATATAGAGATGATTCTTAAGGTGGTGAATACTACATAGTCTTGTCAGAAGAGTAATGATGATCAGTAGAGATGACTTCTGGAGTTCGAGGTCGAAGATCAGGTTTTTCTACATGTCGCACCGAGGTTTGGTCATGAAAAGATCAGAAGGCAAGGTAAGCATTCACTAAGGTAAGTCGGGCCATATGAGGTGTTGGAGAGAGTTTGGATGGTTGCCTATTGGTTGCAGTTACCTCAAGTGTACCAGGATATGCACGACGTCTTCCATGTTTCCCAACTTCGTGGTTACTTTTCAGACCCATCTCATGTCTTGCAACCTGAGGAGGTTAAGTTAGAGGTAGATGCCTCTTTTGAGGGGCTTCCTATCCGTATTTTCAATCAAATTAAAATTGTTATCTATGGCCGGTCTTTTCCTCTAGTACGAGTGTTATGGAATCACGGGTGATTATATGACGAGACATGGGAGAGGGAGGTCAATGTACGAGCTCAATGGCCATATTTGTTTGGGGTTTCTTCTTTTGTACTTCATTGCTAGGGATATTAGTGGACAAATTTCTTTAATGGAGGATGTCCATAAGAACCCAGACCTTCTTTTCAGGTTTTTTCTTCCTTTTTTGGGCATTTCTAAGAAAAAGGGGAAATTTGGGAGGCTGTGTAGGGGAGCACGGTTGGTACACGGTTGGAACATAGTCAGAACAAACCATACGACCAGCCCAAGAAAATGTGCAACCCTTGACATTGGGCTTCACACGGAAAGCACACAGCTTTTCAAACCATGCAGGAAAGTCCTGCGAAATCCTTGGGGTGAGAATGTGGCAACCACGTGGTTGGCGCATGGTTTTCCAGGCCGTGCTGGGAAGCCATGCGGCCACATAATGTTAGGGTTATTAATTCCTAGGCCACATAGGATTTCTCATTTCATCTCCAAACTCTCTCCCACTCTAGCCTCACTTGGTATTTTGGGTTCTCAAAGGATGAATGTGCTCCCCCACTTGTTTTGAAAGAAAATTGAAGGATTTTCATAGGGGATAGATAGAGGTTCTTCTCAAGTAAGTCTCTCCACTTGGATTCTCCTTGGATTTCCCTAGATCTTATCTTCCTTCTCTCTAGGTTTTCGAGATCTACATATGATTCATGTGGATATAGTGTTGGGTTTTATTTGGGTGTTTATTTTAAGGTGTATGAATGATAGAGAAGGAGATTTAGAGTGGTATTTCATGAAGCGGTTTCCCGGAATTGTGGGTGCGGTTGATTTTGGATCGTTTTCACTGGAACTCTAAAGGTAGGTGGTTTGTGGCTTTCGTTCGAAGTCTTTGAGTATTATGTTCAATTTCCACTAATAAATTTGAACAGGGTATTGCGTGTTTCCCATTTTACCCCTGATGTTTTTCTTCCATGCATTTATGCCTGTGTAGAGGTAAATAGGATATGAATTTGGTTGATTTCTATGACCAAGATTTTCTTCTCATGCTTTGTTATGTTTACAATTGTTTGGTCCTATTTAGCCTATTGGTTGTTTACATGTTTTCCATGACTTGTGGTTTTAGTATGTAGTGTTGTTTTTCTAACATGCATGAGATGTTGTAGACTAGTTAGCCAAGTTTTTCTCTAGGTTTATTGTGGATTTATGGCATTACTATGCACTGAATTACACAGGGCCACGAGAAACTTGTGTTATAGACTATAGGGGGATAGTCCGAGTGAGAATCTTCATATAGTCTTCGAGAATCATAAAATATATGCGGATAGACCGAGTGATCATCATCAATGATTCTTTGAAAATTATATACTATTAGGGGATAGAAAGATTGAGATTCCTCAATGATTCATTGTTTACATTGAATTACAGTGAACCATCCTAGACTATAGGAGGAATTGACCGAGTGAGCTTCATCAGAATGCCTTTGAATGACTTGGGATATAAGGGGAATTGATGGGGTAATCTTTTTCAGAGATTCCATGCCCTTGGGGCTATAAGGGTAATTGACCTTGTGTGATTCCTCAGAGAGACCGTTATTTCATTAGACTCTAAGGGTAATTGACTGTGAGTGTTTCCTCAGAGAGTTTATGAATTCTTATGACTGAACCAGAGCATCTAGGCTGAGTGTAATGCCTAGAGGTTTTCTTTTTCTTGTTATGTAAGACTAGACAAGATGAATGTGTGTACTTTAGATAGGGTTACCTTGTTTTTTTAGCTACATACTTGATAAGGGAATAGTTTACAACTTTCTGTACTTTTACATACCATATATTCACTGACTATTAGACATAGATCTTGGTGTTGTTGCCTACTGGGATTTATTCTCACACCCTATTTGGGTCATTATTTTTGTCCCAAATAGATTACATTGTTTTAGGGATAGATAAGTGAAAGTGAACTTCTACTTCAGGTACATGACATGATGGGGAGTGGGAGAGCATGGGACCAATATTTGGCTTGCGATGCTGAGGATATGTTTATATTTTTTATTTGTACATGGATTTAGTACTATTGTATTCCAACATTGTTTTGTGTTTGGTTATTTTCCTATAAATATGTAACAAGAATCATTTATATAGGTATGTTCTCCAGTTTTTCTTTACATTCAATCTTCTTCTGTTTACATTTGTATAGATTATTACATCTTCTTCTATAACTTTTGTTTTCTTTCGTTGTGTACTCTGTTAATGAGGGAATAGTTTCCCCACTATCATACCCATGGTCCTTGCCACTATTCAAAAGCCTCTGGTGTTCTGGGAAATGACCTTGAAGCCATGTGACCAACCTGGTATGGGGCTCCTCTGAGAGGCTTCCAGATCCAGGATGTTACATGTTAAGTCTGGGTTGATAATGTTAGAATATAATGAATGGTTTAATTAACCTTTTCATACTACGATGGTAAATATTTATTGATATCTCTTGGGATATTTAAATAGTTATTTATAGGGATTTATTGAATAATAATCATAAATTTTCATATATTTAAAATTATTTATGATGATATAGGCATCATATAAGTAATTTTCTTGATTACATGGTTTTTCTGTTCAATGTGTTTCTCAGTCTATTATTTCTTCTTATTTATAACAACATAAATCGGAAGAAACCTGTATAAAATTTAATTCATATGAATTGGAAATTATGGGAATTATGAAAAGTGATCTCCTAAGTGGAAATATAATATGGACAATATAGATGGTGGAATGAATATTGGTTATGCTGGTAATGATAAATAGAACATAAATGACTTGTGAAAGGTAAGGGATGTTAAAACATTATTGTCTGAATTAAATACAAGAATAAGGATGATATTGAGGTTTTGTAACATTAATATGTGAGTCATATTTCATATCCATGGGAAAAGTATTTATATATAAGATTATGAAGCTTGAGTAGTGGTTTATGAATAATTTTGGATGAATAAAGTGTATTTTCTTTGTAATTAAAATATTATATTATAAAATTCATGAAATATATAATTATTATTAGAATAAGTTTTTCATTAAGAACATAAAAGGATATGTTAACTTGTGAGAGGGAATTAGAATAATTATTTGAAGGAATGGTGATGTGTTGAGTAAGGGAAGGTGAACCGTAATGTGTTCTTGAGGATGAGAAAATGATATTTAGAATGGATAAAGAGTTGATGATAGGGATAACCGAAATTTGATATTTTATATGAATTTATAACTAAAAATGATTTTTTTGAAAACGTTTTCTATGCTATCATGTATGATGTCTAATAATATATTTTTTGGATTTAAGGAAAATGTGAAAGAATCATTAGAATATAAAAGCATGAATGTTTTCAATAATTTTATTTTGGTAATTCAGATTATACACATGTTTTAGTAGAATTGTGATCATGGTATTCACATGTTTGGTATGTGTCAATTAATACCTACATTATAATATATGGGGGACCAATGTTGAATTGATTTTGAGGAATTTAGTTAGTTACTTTTGAAAAGTTACAGATTTTCATATTTTGTAAGGGTTACAAGGTTCTCGATTTATTGAATGGTTTGTGATACAATTCATAATAGGATTTAGAGATTAATGTATTATCTCACCATATGAGGATTTATAAATATTTTATAAAATATTAAAACATAATTTATATGATGATAGAAAAACACAAATGGAATGAATTATCATTATAAATATGGATTTTGGTACCCATTAGTGCTCCATGCTTAAAAATTATACCTTCATTTTGGGAGTAAGATTTGAAGTGGAATGAAATCAAATAAGAATATCTACCTATGAAAAATATTTAACTTTATTAATAATTTCTTGAAATAATTTTTTTTTCTGTTATCATTATTTTTATGTTATCAATGAGATTTTTCATGACTATTTGGTATGTGTCTTTTTCATTTTTAAATTTATCTAGGTCATGTTCTCTATAACTCTCCATCAAGACATGATAGTTTGATTTTTTCCATGTCTATGTTTTCACTCTTCATATATATTCTCATGTTCATAATAAAATTAATAAGTTACATTAGTGAACCATTTTTTTTCTATAATACATTTAATGGAAGTTTTAGTACACATTATTATGATATAGGATCCTATGAAAGGAACATTCATGCACAACTCCATTGATAACCTAGAGGACTTTATAATGTGAAATTAATTTTAAGGGTGGAATAATATAACTCCCATGGATTTCATGAAAAAAAAATTAAATTTTTTTTAGTATATTTTATATTTTAATTTTCACACAACATTGAATATATCATGTGATTTATGAAAGAAACAAGTTATTCTTTGTTTTTACACAACACAATGATGATATTTAACTAAAATAAACACATATATTATATTATGGTAGACATGACACATTGGTGGAATGTGTTAACAAAATTTTGAGTTCCTTAGAAATATTGCGCTACATTCCAAACCATGTTTTACCAATCTAAAATGCTCTATTAATATATAAATTAAAATAATATTATATTTACTACATAGTTCTTGGTGTGGGAGCTATGAGTATGATTAAATAAATTATGAAAATATTGTTTAAAAATGTATATAATATGAAACATTTGGTGAATAATTAACTAGAAAATAAAATAAAACTTTTTTTTGGAAAATATAAGAAATATTTTGATAGAAACCTATATTTATAAAATTATAAAAATTTCCTTAATATATTAATTATAAAAATTTTGATAAATTATTTTAATGATATATTTTTATATTTTCTTCATTAAACTCTTTATCGTTAATATTATGTTACTTCAAGACAATAGATGATAATAAATAAAATTTTATGAATGGACAATTTATTTTTCAAAAAGGTGATTTTATCTTATTGTAACGGTGAAGCCATTTTTAATAAAAAAATTATAATTTTTATTAGAAAAAATAAACTTAAATTTTTAAATTGTAATATTGAAATTTAAATTTTGTGTAATTTTTGTTATTTTTTGAGCAGTTTCATTTTTTGATGAAAACAAAATACTGAATTTATATTCAAAACAGCTTTTTTGTCTAATTTTAAATATACTTAAATTATACATATTATTTTTTATAGATTAATGAAAAAAATCATGAAAAATTTGATTCAATTTATTCCTTTTTAACCAATATCAAATTGAAATTTGATATAAAATGATTTCAATCTTTTGAACATTTGTTCACTGAAACCCCGCATTCTCACATCATTTGTAAGAGTAATGATGATTTAATTTCTATTAATTAAATGAGTGGAATTTAGTAAAATTGATTACATATTTATTTTAAAATAAAATTATAATATATATTAATGTAAACATAGTATTTCACAAAAAATATTAGTGATTTTAATATAATTTAATTACAATGATTAAGGCAAAAAAAAGTTTACTTACTAGTCAAACATTAAGATATGGTTGTAAATAACCATGAAAAATTTTAGAAATCTATTATATTGATATATATCTAATAAATATCTTCATTTATCTAATTTCATAAATTATGTGAGGCATATGATGTTATGTGGACCACTCAATAGTGTATACATTTTTATATTTATAATTACTCTAATCCGCCTCCATTATAAATAAGTACTCACTCCCATCACATCTTCAAATATCTCAAGCCATTTGGGTAGTAAAAAATTATCTATATCTCTTAAAAAATTACTTCCTGTCATCATATAATCATTTCATTCCCTATAAATCCATCCAAGGTATCCCATTGGGGAAAACCACAAGGAGTTTCCCAAAGGAAAAATAACATCCTTTCACATGCTCTTTGGTTTTATATTTACTCTCCAACCCCTAAAATACTATTATTACATGATTATTTTCTAAAATAAATATCCATAAACAAGCTCTTTTGTTTTATGCTTTTAGATTTATAAAATAACACATAACTTCATTCTATACATTTTGTGGAAATACGATAACATTTTTTGTGAATGTGTAGAGTAGCACCTCCTCCATGCGATGGGATTCATTCACACATTACATGGAATTAATTAAGGAAGGGTTTAGTAATATTATAAGGTATATATGATATTATAATCATATAATAATCATAATATATAATTATCATTTACTTTCATTCTATTTATAAGATATGAAAATGGAAAGAGTGTTCTTGCGTACGTGCGGCCTATCATCTCTATAAATAGTATATTCTATTTCATATGTATTTCATTTGTAGATTATTATATATATATACTAAATATATTTGATATATAAATCATATTTTATGTTATATAAATATGTAAATCAATATCCAAGAATGATTATTTGGAATGATAAGTTAAAACACGTGTGATAAACAATGCATGTTTTAAATGAAACATTACATAAAAATAGAAATTTTAATAAATAGATAATATAAATTCATATGTGAATAATATTTTTTATTATATATTGGAATATTATTCTTTTTTTAATTATAAAAGACATATATTTATTATACAGAACTTTTGAACATGCAAAAATAATGTCAATAGTTAAGGTAAGGGTTTTCTCATATCAATTTTTATAAAGATGAAATTCAAGACTTGTTCCACACTCATTTATATTTTGTGGTATATATAAGTCCCATGAATTTATTATATAATACTTATAAATAAATTTTTCTTTATTTACAAATCCATCTTATTATCTCTCATTCATAGGGTTTACGATTCCAAAGTTACCAAATTAGTACAGTAATTTTGTCTCAAATTTTCATCTTCAAGAAACTTGTTATTTCTTACAAATATATTCTTAAATAATTAATATAAATTACAATTTTACAGGTTATATCATTAAAATAATAATTTTTATTATATTATAGGCTTCATGTAATTTTATAATTGCATGGGTATTATTAGTTAAATTTAGCAAAATGGTAAGAGTTTATTGTTACAATCTTATCATTTATCCACATTGTTTTTGATTATACATCAATTGATGGAAATATATAATCCATATCTTGAGATATATAATGAATTATATTCGACAACTAATATTCATGTTATATCCTAGTAACAGTTCTATTTTCAAATAATTTTTACTTAATATTATTTATATTGCATTTTTATGAAAATATTATTTTATTTCACCTTAGGGACGAAATATGCCTTCTTTTAGATTTTTATTTTCTAAAAATGTTTTTATTTTTTTTATAATATTAACCTATGATAATAAAAATAATTTTTTTCCCATGAAATATATTTATAAATAATATTTTTAAATGTAATATTATTTTCATTTTCTGATCTATCCAATTCAATAAACATTTTAATGTGAAAAAATAAAAGTCCATCATGTACCAACTTACATGTCATCATGATCGTCATAACCTTGATGCTCACATTGTATGTTTAAATTAATTTTTTTAAATAAAATATTTTCTGAATAATATGTAAATTCAAAATTATTAATTTTTATGATAGAAAATGTTTTTCTAAAAAAAATTTATTTAAAAGCTTATGAAATGGGTTTTATAATTGATTTTATGACTTATTTTTGTTTTGTCAAATTAATTTTAAATAAAATGGTTTTCAAAATATCATCATGATTCCATTATATGTTATAAAAACTATTTATTAGAAAAATAGTTTTCAAAATGTATGATGCTTAAACAGTGTTTTTCTAATATATTAAAAAAATTACACAAAAATATTACAAATGAAGTTTTAATGTATTATTTACAATAATATAATTTTATAAATGTTTTAAAGTTGTAAATTTTTAATTAAACTAAATTTCACATCAGAAATATACCATGGTATCCTTAAAAATAATTCTATATCAAAGATAATAAATTTTTTATTCTTTTTTTTCTGGGAATATTATCCAAGATTAAATTTCATATTGATTCATGAATGGTTCATTTTAATGTAATGATGTCTATTACTACTATTTCACATCCATGGGTTATATTCCTTTAAACCTCAATTATTTTCATTGGTTTTTATTTGAATAAATGATTATGAGACCTATATCTTTTACAAAGGAAATGATCTGATGAAATTATTATGATACTCATTTCACTTCATGGGTTATGATATGATGATTTTTTTATAATCAAATAGAAGACATATGAATGATTTTATTATGTGATGGGTGGGATCTGTATCTCCCTCCAATGCATTGGGTGACATTGGATGGATCATGAGTATAAAAAATATACATTAATGTGATTACATTTTCAAAACAATTTTCATGAACATGATTACATGTTCATAATTTTATTCATGTATAAGGTTTATGTCCATTCATTTATCCTTGACCCTAAATATATGATCATAATGTTATCTGTTTACTATATCACATGTTTAGAGAGTAATTTGTCGACTAGATTACATTTTCATAATGTTTTTAAGAGAGCTTGTTACAAGTCAATTTCTTTATGCATGATCCTGATTACAAGTTCACAATATTATGTTTGGACCAGGTTTCATGCCAATAGATTTATTTCAGGGTCTTATTTCATGTCTTTAACTTAATGAGTGATCTTTTTTCTCCAAATACAAGTTCACTGTTTTATATTCAAATGCTTGTTCCAAAATATCATATCATATTCCAATGTTAAAATTTAATGTATTATTCTCTTGATTGCCTTATCTATGTTGTATTCAAAACTACCAACCATTATTCCACGAATCTTTATTATGGTCAATGATATGATGGGTATGATATTATAATGAAACAATCAAGATATCAAACCGTAATACTAATAAACATACATATATATCTCCTTTTTACCCTTAATGACTATATGATCTCACACATTTCTTATGTTTCCATTCCCCACGTTATGAAAAAATTATTTTTTTAGTGGGAGTACTAAAGGGGGATATATTTATAGTGATGTTTAAGATTATTCACCAAATTAGAAAAATGTGTTTCATGATTCCAAAAAACACCAAACTATTATTATCATTGGGCATGTATTTTTGCAATGTCCAGAATGGTCATCTAAAACAATTTAATATATATGTAAATTAATTAGTGGTATCTATAGACATAGTCTAAATATAGGTTCTATCCATCGTCAATGAATTCCATGGAGGCTCCTTCGGTGCACATCAGTCTATGAAAATGATCTTCCATCAAAGCAGGAGGCTGCATTATTACTAGAAAAAAATGAAATATGTATGTATGGAATTCACCATGAAATTTATGTCATTCCAGATTCTAGAAAAACTCCTCCCTCAACACTAGAAATTCGTACAAATTGATAAATATTCATTGAAATCTGTCATATGGGGAATGGATGTGGGGGTGACATATTCATCATCCATAACTATGTATTTTATGTACATCCATACTTCTACTAAATTATTTTTCATATGGGATGAGGTAATAACTCTCATAGAATTCCGGATGAATAATATGATTAACTTAAAAATATCGAAAATCATCAACAGATTCAGAGTCCCTTGCACAATATTGATGGAAAATGGACCAAAATTTTATTCTACCAAAGTGATAAAATTATACCAAGAGTTAAACATAGAGTCCAATAATTTATTACACTATTATTCTATAAAAAATGAAAAAAAATAGACCATCAATGAGAATATATCAAGTATACATTGTAAGATGATATATAATAACACAATTTCCTCACTAGACAATCTAATTAATTATTTAAGTGCCTACAATACTACCACATGCACTACTAAACAGGAAACTCTATATTCCTTAGTGTTTAATAGAGGCTACGTTTCAGAAATATTTCTGGTTATCCTTACTTATAATATATATGTGAAAAAAATCATAGAAAATTATAAATCAAAAAAGTTGTAGGATGAGTAGGAATTATTCATTTAGAATTGTTTACACACACTACACTGCCTTAAAATCCATCAAAAATAAATCGCATGAGCCTTCAATAAAAATAATCACATATGTTAATTCCTTTTTAGGGAACTAGCATTGTCTTTCAGAACCCAAATGATTCCATGATATAATCCCTTAAATATTGAATCCCAAGGGAAGGTTCTTATATCATATATAAGAATAATTCCATTGGGGCTTACAAATTGGGTAAAATAGATGATGAATGTTTCATGCACCCCACCAATGTAAGGTTTCTGAAGAAATAGTTCTCATATTCACCATAAATCCTCCAATGTACTAGTAACATTTAATTAAACTGCACAATACACCTTTTTTGGATGATTCTAAACTGAATAAAACAACCAATTTACATGAAATTAATCTGCATAACACATCTTTGTCACATTAAGTTATAATTAAAATTAAATCCTAGTCTCCTAATGTTATACCTTGTGATAGAAAATTCATTACCACAAGTGGATAAACATCAAGGAATTAGTCCTAGAAAAAAACAAATTATCTATACAGTAGCCTAAGAACAATTAGTAAGACATTAAACAATATATTTTCAAACTTCGTTAATACATGAATTAAATTTCATACAGAACACCACTTCAAAGATGATTTTTAACACATGAACTTTATCTATGATATATATGATATTCACACATCCCTAGTTATGTGTAAGATACTAATTGGGTATTTTATTCCAAAAAAATAACTATATGTATCTTGATTCCTACCATCATTCAATATATTTTGATTCCCTAATCTCAAATCCAAGTCCCATCGAAAATATTCCCATAATAGTAAAAATATATTATACTATGTGATAATGACTTCAAAACATGACACTAAATATTATTTTTACCATCTGTGTTATTCCTAGGATTCCTGGTAAAACCATCTCTACAAAACATTAATAACAACTTTTAGATACCTCTCTTGATATGATTTTTGGAATACCTAGACTTTGTAAATAGGTATTTTTACCTTAATTTTCATTTCTAGAAACTTATTTCATTACCATATAATGTTATAGTGTATAGTTTTTTAGAATCATGTATGGATTTACATTAATTTCAATAAAATAAATAGGGATTTCTACATCTAATATCTTGGCCCAGTCACAACATGATGAAAATAACCATGTATACCCTTTTAATAAAAATTATTTAATGATAGAATCCATGGTTATTCTCTATTTTTCAGAATGATCATAGCTCATGTGGCCATAGGAATTTTTGTTAAATGATTCCCTGCATGATCAAGTCTTATCAGTTCAGGTCAGGGTTTATCATAGCCCCAGATACAAGAACCAAAAATGTACACCATAAGTCATTAATGAAATATGATTAATTATAAAGTTTGTACCTATTGAATGATATAAAAGTTCAAATTACAGTAGACCACATTTGATATGACTATTATCATTATTTTTCCTTCCAACATGAAACATCCACTCAATAACTATGTTTTCATTTATTTCTATTATCAAAATATAAATAATGATGCATGAATACCCCATACAAGGTCTATCTATGACAATTTATTGGAAAAAATCTCCCCTCTATGCATGGGATAAGACTACATGGAGTGTTTCCCATTCAATAACTACATGTTCATAGATTCATATTATCACCGGATATGTAGTAATTCAAAATATAAAATCATGGTATCAACTATAACAATGAATGTGATAAAATCCACCAGAAACTTATGGGTATGATCTTCATTGAGATTTTCCTATTCTAGAATTACATGTGGTTTTATTCATGTTATCAAAATATTTGCAGTGACACCCTAACCGTCAACTATGGGTCCTTCCAAAACATAAATAATCCCCCTCTCTTTCAATGGGTTATACCTACCAAAAAACATTTTGTTTAGGAACTAGTTTTTTCTTGATTTCTATCATCATACGATAAGTAGTCACATAAGTACTTTTAATCTTGGAATGAAATGTAACATATAAAATGAATGAAATGAAACCATAAATTTAAATGGGATGGACCTACTTAGTCAACCATCAAATGCCTATTATCGTATAACATATTCAACTAACCAGTTGGCTTATGTTTCTCATTAAGTGAATGGAACATTTTTTATTAGTGTTATGTTCACACTCCTCTCACCAACACAACTATGATTCCTACTCAGATTAGGAACCATTTCCATAATGCATGATGTTAAACTATAAGGAAAAAATCAATACCACATTATGTGAATCTGTATGGAAAACTTAATGACTACATGACATTAAAAATCATGGAATATGTCTTTACCACATGTTGTTAAATTGAAGATATAACACCCTCAAAACCTTATATAAAACTATAATGAATTATTCATTTCCATGTGACAATAAACTACATGATAGATAATTCCCCAAAACATGAAATTAAAATGTCCAAGCCATCATCTATAATAATTCATTATCAATGTACTACAAGATCCTAACACCAATCAAGTAGAGTAATTAGTGATTATATCATCTTTTAAGTACCTAAAACATAAATCAAAACTAATATCAAGAGAGAATAAAGTTGTCAACAACATTACATGATCCTTGTAAAATGAAACATGGTTTCAAGGGGTGTTTTTTTATTAATTTGGTGTTCCTCTAGTTCTGATATTACTGATCTCAACTGTCAACCAAAAGAATCATAAATTTCCAAAACGTGTTTCTGTTCCTTATCATCCTTGATGTTCCCATGGTGGACTCAACACCTTAGGGTGTTATAGGTATTCCCCAGTATAAATTTCCCTTTTTATTACTCATGACCTAGCATCTTTTATCCATCATTTACAATATTTCAATATCCCGCTCAAATAGAGGTTGTATTACTCTTGAACTTGGGTATTCTAATTAGGTTATTTTGTAATATCCTCCACAACTATGTCAACATACATTGTAACCCTATATTTTCTATACTTTTTTAAAATATTTTCATCCATAAACATTATTATTCAATGTGAAAATATAAAGGCCAATTAACTTCTTTTGAAGGAGACAAAATACTTTTTAGTATGAAAACCTAAAAACGGAGGCCTAATAGAATGTCATGTCACCACTGTCTAAAATATATATATCCTAAGTTTACTAAAATAATAGGGTATAAATTAAAAAATATTAAATATCATAGGGATACCATTTTTTGCCTTTTTAAAATACAGTTCATCCTCACTTGATTGACTAGCCCAGAAAAAAATCAGAGTTATGATTTCCTACATCCCTTCACATCAGATAACTATTCACTATAAGGAAAAACAACCATTATGGTGATCAAACCATACTTCAATGTTACACTTTTTACAAAACACCATAATTCCACCATATCCTGAGCTGACTTGATCAGTTAAATGTGTTGATATGCTTTTATTGTACCCTCATAGACCATTTTCATACTTTCCCAGGGCATTTACCTATATTAAACAAGTAATATAATCTAGTTAATCCAAAATGATCCTTCTATCCAAGTAATAACCCCACTTAAATTTAGGAGGTACTATCTTAGCTATGTGTAACATTATAGGCTCCCTCCTCTACCAATGTTGGAGGGTAACATACTAGTTCCAACTTATAGTCTACTAAGATATTTAAATAATATGAATTTCAATTCCCATAACCATACTATTCCAAAATGACTGATATCGTTTAAATTAATTTACAATATATTGTAACCTCTCTCAAAGGAGAAACATGAAAATCCATTCAAAAATATTTTTATGGCCTACATAATGTGACATAAATCCACATGGTGTAGATCATGTGGTTCCCATAAAATCATAAATGTAGTGTGGTTTTAAAATCCTTCCTTTGACTCTGTCCACTTCTAGCATCATTTTCTTGATGATTGGGTATCCAAAAATACATTAAGTAATTTTCATAAGAGTTAGTACACCTCAACATGAACGTACACATAAGTATTAGGGTTTCATTCATAAAGTATTTTTACCTACAAATAAGAGGCATCCCCTCCCTACATGTTTAGAGCTTCGATCCGAATCATCCCCATCAACACTGTGGTAGAACTCATTTCCTTATGGTGTTCTAGGAAATCATGGGAATGAATTCCCTAATCTATATTCATCGATTCAAACTTTGAGAAATAAGATTTAGAAATACCATATTCCATTTATGTAGGTGTATTGGGCTTCCCTAATATATTACCTTCCACCAATTGGGTCCCCAAAAATATTCATATACATTGGAAAGGAGAAGGGATCTTTCATTCCGGATCATGAATGTAAGACCTATGGTCTTAAGTATATGTGATGTTGACCCACCAATGTGAGAAATCTCCTCCTTGGAGGAAATAAACTCCAATCATCATGGTTCTGGGAAACACCGCGGTGGGAATCGACAACCTATGGTGTTTTGGATCATCCCCGGAATGTATTCCCATTATATGTTCATTAATCACAACATTATATGATGATGATAAAATGAATATAATATTCCATTACTAAATGATGTGAAAATTCATTCAATACATCCCTACAATAATATATTATAATGGAAAAAATATGTCCTTACTTCATGACACTAAATTACAAGGAAGGCGTCTTTACAACATGATGTTAAACTGCATGAAAACCATTAATTAGTTAATGGAATCTTACCAATACCCAATGGCATGAGCTAGAAGACCCATGGTAATAGAATTTCTATACTAGAGGACCCTAAACTACAGCACAAAAATGATCCATTTTTCAATACCATAAAATATCCAATAAAAAGAGGAAGAATGTTCATTATGTTAAAATTACGAAAAGGGTTCTATGTGAAAAAAATGTCTCTATTTATTATACCCATATATTATGTGATCCTGAAAATATTGGGAACTCAGAAATGAATGCATCATAAAATATGTTACGTAAAAAACCCATTAAAGGGAGACCTAAGAAAATCCAAGTCTATGCCTCCTAATATTTCCTCATATGAATATTTAGAAAAATATAGGGAATATATAGAAATAAAAATATGTAAATATTGTAATGACCATCATTTCTTCCTAGAGAAAATAATTCCATTTTCACTTATTCCATTGTCTTTTAGAAATAATAATAGATCCCCATTCAAGTGAAATATCTTACGTAAATAATCCTATTAAAATAGGATATCTCATGAAATTCAGAGTGAATACATTAATGAGGAATATCCTATCAGATTGAAATCTTGATAACATTTTAAAAACGATCTGTTGTGATTTAAATGTTCTAATCTAGAAGATTGAGTTTACATGTAATTATATAAGTAATGGTAATCATTAATGATTCATGTGACACCAGTTCAATGAAATTTCATTCACAACATGAATAAAAGAATACGAGGAAAATAAATATAAAGTTAAAAATATTTTATTATTAACAACATCAAGAATTATAGATATCTACATTCCATGGTGTATCTTGAAAATACACAAATAATGGGTACAATCCCACAAAACTTATTTTAGAGAAGTGCTTGACCTCATAAAATTTATTCTATATGGTGGTAATGTATTAGATAAATTGATAAAAAAATTCAATTTCCATATCCAAAATATGTTGCTATTCCTTCACCCTAGAAATAGCATCAAGTATTGCCTTATCTAATATGTCAAGGATCCGTGGTAGATCTGATTTAGTTTTCGATGATATTTTTTGTACATGTAGAAATCAAGTCAACAATTCCAAAATATATATAATTTCATAATGTGAATGGTCGACTTCTGTCTTCCCAGAGTCGACCATGTCTTGATGAGCTTTTGAATCCACTTTACACTAGGAATATTCATTCAGGGCCTCATCACAAAATTTTATTGCCAAATATGTAGTCGAAACCACTACTACCCTTAAATGAAAGACCAATTTTTTCTCTTTAAGGAATATCACTTATTTATGTAAGGCATGATGAGTAGAATAATAAAATAAATCATAAAAAAAGGTGTAAAATTTAATCCAATGATAGTTCAGTTGGTCGTTTAACACTTCCAAAGTGGCCTCTATAATTAAGGTCCATATTGTTATCCACAATTTCTACTACATCAGCTGATAGAGTGATGAAGACTATGATTCCAAACTCATGGAGAATCTATGACCAAGAATATGTTCTTCAAATAAATCACTAAGTAATGGAAAAAAACTTCAGGATATTGATTAAGATGGTACAGATCCGACCATTATGATGGTTGACTCAGTCAAAAAAATTACCAAGAAAGATTCAAATAAAATATTTAAGCTTCAAGGTGAATGAACTTCAACTAGATCACATATGTTTTTTAGTTGGTTGGTATATGGAATGATTCAATCAGGCGACATAATTATTTTATCTATTTTTGAAACATATAATTCGAAGTTGTGTTAATGGAAAAATATGATTCCCTACCACCATCTTCATATGAGGGGTAAACACCCTCTTGGGATTAGAGAACTAGTAGAACCCCAAATGTTTTCTCTATTTTCAATCTCACTAATTTACATTATGGAATTTTATTGGGGAATAATTTTTTGATGATATGTAATAAAATTATTCATGTCTCGAATATCCTAATAGGATCTCACATTCTCTCAAACATGCCTCCACCAATGATAAATCTATAGCAGAATAACATCCGTCATTTGTTTACTAGAAAACGGTGTTATCCCATAATAGGTAAATTAAAACAACTACTAGAACATTAGTAGTGGGAACAATGTCAATGTAAGAATTCACATTAAATACTCTATATCATGATGGAATGGTATTTGTAGTCTAGTTTAGGTTTGATCAATAGACAATCAATTTAATCCTCTAGAATTGATGCATGTTTCTCCTTGAGGGCTCAGATATGGCCTATCAATTTTTTATATAATAGTAACAAGTTACAAGAGTGGTCAAAAATAAGTAAAAAGTAATGTGAAAATTTTATTAAGGATTTTGGTGGGGAGGGATCTTATAGTTCATAATGCTTTATTTTCCCTTATCTCTCTAAGGAAGGGTCTTTAGAAGGTGTCAGCTGCTAATATGATTATGTTATAACTAAATGAGGTTTAGAATATGATTCCCTAGGGATCAAAATATCCACTATCAGCAGAGAAATTTTACATGAGGATCCATTTTCATCAATCACCAGGTCACTATTAAATTCATCTCTAGTCTCCATACCCACATGAGAATATACAAGGGATGGAAGCAGTGGAAGGTCTCCAACAATTTGTTGTAATATCAATGGAAACAAAAAATACATCATTAAAATTACATAACTACTATGAAAATTTGAATACAGTTTCATGACCAGTCTTACAAATTCATTAATGATGGGATGGACCAATTCATCTATGACAACTTCCAATGTTCCCTGAACAAAAATTGGGAGAACTAATGGTGAATAATAGATCCCAAAAATCATGGATCCATAATTGAATCATGATATCAAAAGAAATATATGGAATTAGAGGTTTAGATTTGAAAGTTACACCCATATGAGTAGTAATATGATAAAATTATACTAAATGTATCTCTACAATAAATAGTAATCCATAGAGAACATCATCTGAGTTAGTTAAACTCTAATAAATAAATCATTGTAATGTAGTGGGAAATAGTATTTTAGTAACGGATTCACTCATAGAATATGTTCTCACTACAGTCATTAAATTTTAAACTTCTACCAATAATGAAACTGATGGTAAACTTCTCACATTCTTAGGAGTCATTCTTGGGGATGTTGGACCTCCTGAAACAAACTTCTCTTAGGTACTTAGAGTGTAATTTTTATTTTTAAAATACATTTTATCCTCTAGTATTGATTAAGATAATTAGAATTAAATATGTGAGAATATTTAGATATAAGAATAAATTTCATGACAAATTGATATAAGCATCGCTTTAAGGGATGTTTATCTAGACTCGAGTCTCCTCCTGGGTGAACATCAAATAGAACTAGAATACAATGATGGGGTGATTCTGGAATCAAACATTAGGGTTTGGGGAAATTTCATCTAAAAACAGAAAAACTGATGGATGAACCAATGTGGTGCATAGAATTCATAGAGAATTCTCTAATCTTTACTCAGAAAAAGGATTCACCCATGAATTGAAAACATATAGGCCCAAGCCATATGGTTTACCGCACCATTGTCATTTATACTATTAGATAGAATTTTTTCATAGGGATTAAATGGATATTGATCATGGTGGATCAGGAAGTCCATGATTATATAATCCAATAGCATTTTGATACTCACCAATCTTTTTCACAAAAATAAGTGTTGAAAAAATACAAGAGATTCTATAGATTCTTAGATACTTTTAATGGCCAAAATGAGCGACCCTTAAACCCCATAATATATAAAAGGTACCCAAAATTATGTGTGGGTATCATACCCATTAAATGTGGTTAATATGATGATTCAATGTGGAAACAATACTAATGTCTATCCCAATGTGATTTTATCCTAATATAGAGGCCATCATCATAATGGTGGTGAGTCTGAATCCACCCTCTCCATTTGCTTTTAATAGGAACCCATTTATGTGCGTGGAAACAAATTCGACCAATTGAATGGTCTGATCAAAATTGGTAAAAAATTCTGACACCCAAGAAGTTAATGAACATTCTTTAACAATGGACCTCTTGAAACTCTCACAACATCAGGAATCCATTTTGGGGAATTCATTTGGCCACTTTTCTATGGACTAAAAATAGAGTATTGTGATAAATTATATTGTTTATTACATAAATAGAAAATCATCTATATATATAGATGCCTTGTCAATAAACTATTTAAATAAACTAATAAGATTCCTATAAGGAGGATGGTTCATCATCATGTCATCCAATGTAGATTAAATAGGATGAATCATTATACATTTATCTTAAATAGGTGTACTATAAATATCTCAAAGTCCTACAGATTGATTCCCAGATCAACTTGCATCATCTATATTGTGTTTTTATCTAGACTCCATCAACTAACTAAGTCCACCATCATGCCACTATTATAGAAGGTGATATCATGGGAGATCAAAATGGATTCATACATTCTGATCCATTTTTTGTCTGTAGTAAATTCATAGGTAATATACTAGAAGAGAAATGGAAAACCTCGATATATTACAAATCTACCACTAAATAAAGTTACTAGTTATGAAACCACCCTATACTCAGAATGTTGCATTTTTCCAAATTATCATGTCGCACATGTGGTTATCTAAATCAGCAATGCAATGATTATTTCCAAAGTATGTTGGAATAAATTTTAACTCAAAACTACATAATAATTTGTTGATATAAATAATGGAAAATAAATTGTCTGTGTCTTCCTATACCATATTACTATTAGGTAGAATAAAAGTAGGATTAAAAATTAATTACTATGGTTGACGGATATGAGGTTAATTTGTAAGGTCGAACCAGAAAAGTAGTAGGATTTATGAGAGAGGATATTATATAATGACTATTCATATAAGTTCCATAAAAAATTCCCATAAAGGCTTAGCCACACGGTATGAAATATCATATACTCTTTCTACAATGGTTTCAAAATTATCCACCGCTGCGGAAACCTTATCCTTTAAGGACTTACTAGAACTAGAATCCATATATTTCGAAATAAGTATGATATTTTTTATATTAAAAGAGGTCATGTAAAAATGGATGCATGACTTCAATAGAATTTTGGGAATTAAGAAGAAAAATGAAGGAATTTATGATCACCTAACCAGAAATGGGTCTCGATAATCACATGACCCATATATCACCTCTCAAATCGAATGAACTATAGAGGTCCTACAAATCGCATGCCCATGTTGAATCTCAAGAATCTCAATAACAATTGAGGTTGTATGAATCATATATGCTATTGTGTGTCTCATGAACAAGTGATATTTAACATGAAATGAATTCCGGTCAACCTAAGATGGACACACAAACTACATAATGATCATGCTATAATGAAACTAAGCTAGAAAATAATGTAAATATATAATGATAACCTTGTAGTCAAGGACCTAGTTAATGGTTAAGGGAATTCAAAAAATATTGTTCATGATTTTTTTTGAATAGGTATGATTCAAATAAGTTACCCTATGAGATTGTGTGATGTTGACTTTAGACTAGTTTTTAAAAATGGTGTCAAAATAAAAATATCTATTGGTGGGGTGTTATAATGCAGTATCATGACACAAGAAATCAAAATATCACTGGGGTTCAATGTCACTAGTCATGTGAGACTCCATTAAATCCTTAATTTATATAATTCTCCATGAAATACAAATGGATTCCCAGAGACCAAATTTCAAATAAGTAATCGATCCATGTATTACCCAAGGACTGAGGTGGCACTTTTGGAAAATAGATTTATACCCAAACATCTATACCGATGGTTTAAAAAACTGTGGGTATAGTTAGTATGTTTTGACCTATTCCCACAATTTTGTTAAAATCATGGGTATACTAAAACTGATTTGAGACATTTATCAGGCTCCACCACCCAATTTATTATTTCTATCTTCCACTTCTCCCCATGCCCTGGCCTCCCCGACCCCTCCTCCCCTTACTAAACTCGATTACCCACCCTCACCTCTACCTCCCTACCACTAACTCCCTCCTTCACCTTTATTTCCTCCGTGACTACCTCCCCCTCAACCTCCCGGTTCCCGGTTCCCGCCTCCACCACCCATCCATCGCCATCAACGTCCAGCCCTCACCACCGCCACCAACTCCTAGACCTCGCCTATGCATCCGCCTCTGCCTTCAACTTCTCCAGGCCATAGCTGCCTCCGTCTCTACTTCCCAGCCCATGTATCCTCTTATACGGCAGCCTCCGCCTCCACCTACTCATGGCCATAGCCACCTCTATATCTGCCTCATTAGATCATGGTATAATGTGAGGGGTTTTTATAAGGTATTATCCTGAAACCCTATGATAAAATATTATGAACAATCAATATCTTATATTTGAGGGATAAATTGTATGAGATGATGTGTCTCGTACTCATGTTGTTGCACAGTCTTCTCAAATTCATGTTCAAGCTACCTAGGAACATGAATTACCATTAGTTGTTGAATTAAAATGAGAATATGGACCTCCAAAGAGGGGATAGTGTTCACAAATCTACTATACTTGGAATAACTCTTAAAAATTTAAAATGTGATGAGGATATGGATCCAGTTGTTTTAGAGGTTCCTCCAATATTTGTGATAGAGGGATATTTGAATTATTATTCCTCTATATTTAGTGAATAAGGCCGTGTTGATTATGTATTCTATGATATGGATGTATCTTCTGTTGTTGATGTTTATGGAGATAAATATGTTTAAAAAAATTATAAATTGGATGATAGAGAGAATGAAATTTTTATAATCATGATAAGGCAGGTGATGATAAAAGGGATTAAAATGATATGAAAATCATCTAAATATAAAAAAATAATTCTTGTTATTATTTAAAGGAAGGATGAATCCATTAATCTAAAGTTTCTTTATAATCATTTTTTTGAAACACTAGTTTGAAAAGGATCTTATAGTGATATATTAATGATTTTTTCCACTTCAGCTTCTCATGGAGATATTCATGTAAATCACTCTCAGAATAGAGTATCTATGAATCTTCACAAAAAATAGTTGTGTAATAGGGGATTAAAAAGAAGAATATGAGGCCTCCCTTAGAGATATTTATCAACCTGCTTTTAATTTCACTCATAATGTGAAATAATGTAGAAAGACTCATGAGTTATATTCTCACTATTCTGATATGGATAATGATTCCTCTTATGTTGGTTCTCTTACTCAAGAACATATTGGTCCATCCAAACAAGATAAACCCTCTTCAAATCAATCTCCTATAATAACTTCTACATATTTTATTTAGATCAAGATTTAGCATTTGGATGATTTGAAATATGTTAATTTTTTGTTTAGGACAATACTCATGATAGAGAGGAATATATTTTATACACTATTAAATTTGATTCTCCACAAATATTTACAATACTATTCCTAAAATTAGATAATATAAAAGAAGTGATTCAATATTTATAAACATAAATTTGATATTTTAGAATCCACATTAGAGCCCTATAATTTGAATCATATATATTCTCGATATCATGGATATAAGATATTTCAAATTGATAACCACTCCAACCATACCTTCAAGCAATGCATCAACACCTTATTCTACTCCTTAATTATCTAGTGATGGGAATTCTTTGTTAATGTTGATACATGATGAAATTCACAATATAGTGGACAATGTAAAGGATATTAGAAATCATGTTCAAATGAAAACATTTTCTCAAAGAGAATAAAAATATGATCTAATTAAAGATAAATCCATTAAGACGGCCAATTTTTTTTCAAGGTTATATTTTTTTAATATCTTGAATAGTTTTACATTAAATAATATTTACTGAATTAGTTCAAATCATTGGAAATATATTTTAAGATGCCACCCCAAACAACAACATTATGTAGTATGTTAAATAAGTTATAGGTAATTATTTCTCTTATTAATCAATTCATGATAGTGAATGTTGACTTTCATATATTTATGGAACAAGTGAATAGGGGTGTGGATAATATCACAATGATCCTAGATCATTTTATGAATATTGATAATGTTGTTTTATAAATCCACTTTCTCTTTATTTACCACAAATCTCTACCACTCATTCCCTAGCCTCAACTTCAAATTAAATTACATCCACATCATTAATTACAGCCTCTACCTTAAATATACCTTCTATAGGACCCTTCGGTGTATATGTATATATCATCGATGGTACCCCTTATGTCATTTTACTTAATCTATACATGTTAAATTAATTGTAATTTATGATTCACCCTGTAACGTCCCGATTCCGGGTTCCACTCAACAGGTGCCCCAAACTCGGTTCGCCATGTGACCTCAAGCACATTTCCCCAAACGCCAGAGGCTGCCGACTAGCAGCGAGGGCCCAGGTTTGATAGTGGGGAAACTATTCCCTCATTTGTCAAAGTGTAGTGCAGCGGAATAAAATAGGAGAATACAACACCATTAGAAGTAATAAACCTACACATTTATTATAAAAACTTTAGTAAAAGATAACCAAACAGTTATATAGATATGAAGCGACATGTCTCAAGTTCTATGAAAACATCCAGAACATGTTACATAGTAGGGAAATTCAATACAGAGTACAAAAAAATATAACAAAGAAACTGGTAGCATCACGAGCCTAAGCCCGATCCCATGTTCCCCTAATCCTCACCAGCAATCAGGTACCAGTATAGGGACCCTTTCCCTTATCCAAACCTGCAGAAATGAAATCTATTTGGGCCGAAAAGGATGACCCAAATAGGGTGTGAGAAATTATTCCCAGTAGGCACCCACCAAAGGCACGTGCCCAACTATGTGAAAGCATGAAACAATAGTGTGGAGTAGTAAAATGCAATAAAGTAAGCAGTACTGAAAAGTAACTAACTTAACCAGTTATATTTCCATTTACATTTACATTTAATCATTTAATTTAAAATATCACCACGGTCAATATTCTATGTAAAAAGGCAATGTCCTCAGACATGTAAACCCTTACCCTCAGGTAAAGAGAATCCAAACACAAGAATCTTCCCACATGCATTCGGATATTTCCCACGGGTGTAAAAATTGTCGCACAGAAGCACAGAATCAACTGCCCATATGCACGGAAAAATTTGCCCACAGTCTAATCACAACTCTACCCTTTGTCTAAACAGGTAACCGGGCCATGCCCAACAAGAAAAAAAGCAGTATACAAGAAATTCCTCTCAAGGAAATTATACAATCATTACATTAATGGAATACCCTTGGGTATCCTGGCTATATGGCTAAACAGAAGAACGCACCCCCAGGGTGGTCCTGGATCCAAGAAATGATCCCAAACAAAAGTTTTATTATCAAAATTAATTACCTATTCAACTCTAAGTATTTAAAATATCCATGGACTCAGCTACATGACACCCCAACATGGGTTCGTGGCATAACAGTACACAAATACTCACAACAGATGGAAATTAAACACCAAGCCACCTACAATAAATTCCCTTGATCAGTATACTCGAACGATGTTCCCCGAATCGTCGTAGAACGAGGTAGATCTGAGGTGAATGAAAACTCATTCAAACCCAAATAACATCCATTAGTGGATGAATTGGAAAGAGAAACACCAGGAGGAGGATGCTCTTACTCGTGAAATTACAATGAGATCGACGGAGGCAGAATCAGATTCCCGGTTCACGATCGACTGATCCTCGAAGATTCGGTCATCCCCTCCCGATCTCCTATCCAGTTCTAAGACATCCCAATGAACATGGTTGGCTACTTCCCATTTTATGAGAAAAACAACGTTCACGGCGTGTATTTCCATGTATACAGTGTGTAATTCCCATTTATAAACTACTCCTCTGACGGTTTCCCACCAGCGTGGTACTGTTCACATGCTGACACGACTACACAACATGTTTACTTGAGTACACGGTGTGTTCTGTCACATAGCTGGCCACCTCTGTACTATTCCCCTACCGACTAACTACACGGCGTGTAAAGGACCACTACACGACATGTAGTTAGTCTTTACACCCTTCGTTGCCAACATGTCTACACACCCTGTGTACTCTTCCCACACGACCAAAAGTACATGGCATCTGGAAATGTACACATTGTGAATTTCCAAAATTTGTAATTTTCCCCCATTTTCCTTATTTTCTCCAAAAATAAATATGGAATAGAGAAAAGAGGAAACCCGTACCTCAAAAGTAAGAACTGGGTTCTTACAAACTTCCCCCTCAAAGAAATTCATCCCTGAATTTCCTTCCAAGGGTGGTGAAGATAATGCTCAGAAAAGCTCTTGACACTGAGCACGTACGTCGGTCTCCCACTCCCATGCTTCACCTTGCACTCGGCAATGCTGCCATAGCTCCCGTACAAGAGGAACTGACCGGCCACAGAGAACCTTCGTGCTCCTATCAATGATACGAATCAGATGCTTTTCAAAGGACGCATCAACCTCAAGATCAACCTATTCTAGATGATATATGTTAGACGGGTCTGAATGAAAGAGACACAACTTAGATACATGGAAGATGTCTTGCATCGCCCGGTACCTCTGTGGTAACTACAACTGATAGTCTACAAGCCTGACTCTCTCTAGAATCTCAAATGGCCCCACATACCTCGGTGAAATTTTACCTTGTCACATGATCTACCTATGTCCCAGCCTCGGCGAAACACGCAAGAAAACCTGATCCCAGACCATGAACTCCAAGGGTCGTCTACGGAGATCAGCATAAGAATTCTAAAAAGACTAAATGGTAGCCATCTGCTTCTGAATCAACTGGACCTGCTCAAAAGTCTCATGCACTAGATGTGGTCCCTGTAAAGTTGCATCACCTGCCTATAACTAGCACAAACGTGATCGGCATGGCCTACCGTATAGAGCCTCGTAAGGTGCCATCTAAATAGTTTAATGGAATGGAAAACTCGACTATGTGTATATGATTCTACCAAGATCCCCCATAGTATAAGACGCATGCATGCAGCATGTCTTCAAGAACCTGTATCGTACGCTCTGACTGGCCATCGGTCTGAGGGTGGTAAGTCGTGCTTAGAAGCAGCTGTGTATGCAGTGCCCTCTGAAAACTCTGCCAGAAACGAGATGTAAAATGGGCATCCCTATCTGAAACGATAGAATGAGGGACCCCACGAATACGTACGATCTCTCGGATATACACCTTCCTGAGCTGGTCAACATCGAAGGTCTCCTTGATCGGCAAAAATTGAGCTACCTTCGTGAGTCTGTCCACAACAACCCACATGTCATCATTGCCTCTAGGTGACCTCGAAAACCCAGTCATGATGTCCATCGTGAAATCATCCCATTTCCACTCCGGGATGGGCAACTGTTGTAACAGTCCAGATGGCCTCTGCTGTTCTGCCTTCACCTGCTGAGAAGTGGAACACCTCGTAACAAAACCTGCTACATCTCTCATCATACCTGGCCACCAGTACTGACGTCTCATGTCTCGGTACATTTTGGTAACCCCGAGATGAACTGTACAATATGAACCATGAAACTCCCGCATCAGCTCCTCACGCATATCCCATGGAACCCATACTCGTCCATGGAAACACAGTACATCATCATCGCATATAGTCCAACTGGGAGGAGGGTCCTCACATTCCACCAACTCCCGTAGAACTAGGACATCTGAATCAAATAGTTGTCTCATCCTTACTCTTTCCAGGAGGGTAAAAGTCACAACTAAAGTCGAAAGACAAGTCTTCCCCTGACTGTCATGCACCTCCAAATGCATCTCAGAGAACAACGCCATAAGCTGCAACTCACAACTAGCCTCCTGCACTGCATGTATCAGAGTCTTCCTGCTCAGTGCATCAGCTACTGAATTACCCTTACCAGGTGTGTAGGAAAGCTCAAAATCAAAGGAATGAAGGTACTCGACCCACCTTCGCTACATCAGATTCAAGTCACGCTGAGTAAAGATATACTTGAGACTTTTGTGGTCAGTGATAACCAAAAAATGCTCTCCCATGAGATAATGTATCCAATAGCACAGCATATGCACAACTACAACCAACTCGATATCATGCGTTGGGTAATTACTCCCATGTTGCCTCAACTGTCGAGACCCGTATGCAACATCCTGATTTCCCTGCATCAACAATGCTCCTAGCCCAATACCTGATGCATCACAGTAAACTGTATTGCTCTTCCCTTGCCCTGGGTGTATCAGGACTGGTGCTGATGTCAACATTCCCTTCAGGTCCTGAAAGTCTATCTCGCAAGCTTCCTACCATATGAACTTCACACCCTTCATAGTCAAACCCAACAACGGCACTGCTAAGAAAGAGAAGTCATGCATGATGCGTCTATAGTATCCAGCCATCCCCATGAAACTCTGTATCACAAAAAATTTCTTGGGCTGCTCCCAGGAAACTATTGCTCTTACATTTTCTGGGTCTACTACAACTCCGACCTCTAAGATGATATAACCAACGAAGTGAATCTGGTCCATCCAAAAGTGTAATTTTGAGAGCTTATCATAAAGATTATTCTCTCTCAGTGTACTCAATATGATCTCAAGATGGGTGTCATGGTCATGTCGAGTGTGAGAGTACAACATGATATCATCCACGAATACTACCACAAAAGAGTCCAGATAAGGATGGAACAAACGATTCATCAGAGCCATCAAAACTGTTGGCACGTTCGTGAGTCCAAACCGCATAACCGTATACTTGTATAGACCATTCCTGCTCTTGAAGGCAGTGAGAGGTATATAAGATGGTCTAATGCGCAACGGATGATATCTTGATCTCATGTCAACCTTCGAGAACACTCTTTCTCGACTAAGTTGATCAAAAATATCATCAATCCTTAGAAGGGGATATTGGTTCTTAACCGTCAACTGGTTCAGCTTCTGGTAATCCACACAATGACTGAGAGTACCGTCAGCCTTTTTCTCAAAGAGGACCGGCGAACCCCATGGATTAGTACTGGGTAATATGAAACCCTTTTCTTATAACTCCTCTAACTACTTCTTGAGCTCTTGGAACTTGGGGGTGGCTATCCTAAAATGAGGAATGGAAACTGGTGTTGCTCCTGGCACAAGCTCAATAGATAAATCCACCTAATGCTCTAAAGGAAGACCTGAAATGTCATCCAAGAAGACATACAAAAAACGATCAACCACTGGAGGGAAATCCTTCTGAAAAGTCCCATGGTTTTCTAGATATAAAATCACAATCTGGGCTGTGACTCCACCTTTCCCATGATGCTCTGGTATAGCTCGACTTGCCTGAACATCCCATTTTCCCATGTATAATAACTCTTTGCCCTCTGGTGACGTGAAACACACCCTATGACGATAGCAATCCACAATGGCTTGAAAGGGAACTAACTAGTCCATCCTGATAATGACATCATATCTCATCATCTCTAAGACATTAAGATCCCATTGAAAGTGACACCCACCCACCTCAAGGGGGAAATCCTTGCACTGATGCACACCATTCGTTCTATTCCCCAATGGAGTGTCTAGCGTCATGATATTAGAATAAGTAGAAACACAAAGCCCAAGTCTCTCCACAATGGGAATAGATATGAAGCTATGTGTAGCACCCATATCAAAAAGTACTGAAGATAAGACAGAAGCTACTAGAATAGTATCTATGATAGTAGAAGTTCCGGGATTCTTCTCTTGTTGGTTCTGTTGCACTACATATGCCTGCCAGTGTCACGGCCCTGCGACATAGCCTAGCTACCCTGAGCTGTCCCACCCTGCTACCTGTAAGATCCTGGTGTTTGGCTACCATGGCCACGACCACCATCTCTCCCTTCACGCCCTGATGTTTTACAGTTCCCTGACTGGTAATTAGCTGCTGGTCCTGCTCTCGCAAATGAAGCCTATACAAAACCCCTCTCACTAGACACTGGTGGAAACACCCTACAGAAGCATTGCAGATGACCCATCCTGCCACCAGCTCGGCACTCCACTGGGTCTCGTGTACACTGTGGCCTCTTGCACCCCTCCTTACCACACTGGTAACACATGACCAGGCCACATGAAGCATTCTTCAGGCTGGTACTGCAACCCTGATAAAAGTACATTTGTCTCTTCCTCTTACCAGTAGAAATAGTACCAGAAACTTGTGCTAAGCCACCCTGGCCCACACCACTAGATTCTCCTAGGTACATCTCTATAATAAGCTCTTGGTTCACAATAGCATGTACTGAAGGCAACCTGAAAACATTCACCAGTGTTCGGATGTCATATCAGAGACCATCCTCAAAGCGCATGGCCCTCAACATCTCATCGCCAACCAGAATGGGTCCAATACCATGAATATCGGTGAAATGAGAAGAATAGTCCATCACCGACATAGCACCCTGCTGCAGATTCATGAACTCTCGAGCTCTATCTGCACTCAGTGTCTCTTGAAAGAATAAGTCATATAATACTTCCTGGAAAGACTCCCATGCCATTTATCTGTGATGCTCTAACTAGGTGGTAACATCCCACCACCTCTATGCGGAATCACGCAGCATATACGTCATAAGCTTGACCCTCCACCCTGGAGGCATCTCAAGATGCTCTAAAATAGTCTGCATCGACCCCAGCCAAGACTCAGCAGCCTCTGGTCTGCCATCCCCTAAGAACACTGGAAGATTCTGCTACTGGAAAGTACGTTTCATCTCAACCATAGATGTGGCAGCCTGCGGTGCTCCCTAAAAGGTATGCATGATCAAAATAAAGCCTTCAAAGAACTGTGCATCTGTGCCTGTGTCTGGTATAACTGTTGGTGCCGCATCTAGCTCTGCTGGAGGGTCTACTGCTAGCCCATGTCCTACCATCTCTGGAGTAAAATTTTTGCCGCTCTCCTGGTGAAAAACTCGTGAACGTCTCGGTGGCATGACACTACAAGGTCAAACGCACACCTTAGATCAATATTATTATAGTTGAAAGCGAAGGAACCACATAGGGAACAAGAGGAGGAAGGCAATTTAGGATTTACAAAACAAGACTACACGGCGTGTATAATGACTAAAAGATTTGTACCTGACTTCCCTTCCCTCCCTGGGTCCTTCTAAATGGCTAAGCCACACAACTCCCGTTGAACAAAACGACACGGCGTGTATATAATCTACACGGCGTGTATGATGTAATTTCCAACGGCCTGTGTCGTTTGTGACACGGCTGACTATGCAGATTTCACTACATGGCATGTTACACCCGCACACGATGTGTACACTACCCCGTTTCCCATCCACACAGTTAAGTACACATGTTCTGTCCCCGGACACGACTACATGGTGTGTCCCACAGGTACACGATGTGTTCTAGATGAGATCTGCCGACCCGTGTTGTTAGTTACATGGCCGGACACACGGATCACATTACTTGGCGTGTTTGATATACACATGGTGTGTACTCAAAAGGATTACACTGAACCGTGTTGTAAATTAAACGGATGGGTCCCCAGGTCAGACTACACGGTGTGTTCCATAGTGGACACGGTGTGTATTTCTTAAGGTATCATCCGTCTGTGTTGTTAGTTACACGGGCGGACTCCTGCTCAACACTCTACAGCGTGTACATCCGGTACAGGGCATGTTTGCCCCAACCATTTCCCTTCCCTGTGTCCTAGACTGCATGGTATGTGACATGAAAGTTACTACACAGCGCGTACTTAGGGTACACGGTATGTACTCAAAATGTTTTCATCTCTTCCCAAACAGAAGATCACACAGGGCGTGTTGAAGGTACTACACGGCGTGTATACTGGAATTCCAGACAGTATGCCTCAGAAAATTCTCTGGAACCCAGAGAATACAAAAAACAACACCTAACTGCCAAATTCTGATATGTGTGGGCCCATAGTCCCCGTGAATCAATGATTGACATCTTATCTGTGTTTTAACAAAATAAACAGTTATTGATCTACCAAATTCTAGTCAATGAGGGCCCATACTACCCAAAAAACAATGTTTGGAATCCATTATTTTAACAGGTATATACAACAATACCCTATCACATAGTAGGTATTTATCAATAAGCTATCACAACATCATGATTTTCTAGCACAACAACTATCACAAAAACATGTAATTTCTAATGCACCAACATGGCATGGAACTATACATGAAATGTGATTTCTAGAATGCGCCTAAATGATGCATGAGATTGAATACCCTCATCTCATTGGGTTGAAAGTAAATAGAACCCATGAATAAAATATAACCAGCGTAATCACAAGTGCGTCACCCTTTGGTAAAAATCAATTCAACTATAAAATTGAAAAATCAGAAAATTTTCAAAATGAGGTTAATTGGCTTTTCCTTTTACAAGGGTTAGCTAATCTCGGGCATAGCTTATTACCACCAACCATTTTCATCTTGTCCCTGACTAAGGCTCCAAATAGTATATCAAAGAAAATAAACTCATCTGATACCACTTTTAATGTCCCGATTCTGGGTGCCACTCAAGGGGTGCCACGAACCCGGTTCGCCACGTGACCTCAAGCGCATTTCCCTAAACGCCTGAGGTTGCCGACTAGTAGCGATGGCCCAGGTCTGATAGTGGGGAAACTATGCCCTCATTTTTCAAAGTATAGTGCATCAGAATAAAATAGAATAATACAACATCAGCGGAAGAAACAAACCATACACATTTAATATAACAACTATAGTAAAAGATATCCAAACAGTTATATAGATATGATGCAACATGTCTCAATTTCTATGAAAACAGACAGAACAGGGTACATAGCAGGGAAATTCAATACAGAGTACAATGAAATAGAAATAAGCAACTCGTAGCATCACGAGCCTAAGCCCAGTCCCTTGCTCCGCTACTCCTCGGCAGCAATCAAGCACTAGTATAGGGACCCTTGCCCTTATCAAAACCTAGTGAAACGTAATTTGTTTTGGATGAAAAGAATGACCCAAATAAGGTGTGAGAAATAATTCCCAGTAGACACCCACCAAAGGCCCGTGCCCAACTATGTGAAAGAATGCAACAACAGTGTGCAGTAGTAAAATGCAATAAAGTAAGAAGTACTGAAAAGTAACTAACTTAACCAGTTATATTTCCATTCACATTTCCATTTTATCATTTAATTTAAAATATCATCACAATGAATATTCTAAGTAAACATCCATTTTCCTCAGACACTTAAACCCCTACCCTCAGGAAAAGAGAATCCAAACACAAGAATCTATCCACATGCATACAGATATTGCCCACGGGCATAAGAAGTGTCACCCACAGGCACAGAATCAACTTCCCACAGGCACGGAAGATGTTTCCCAGAGGCTACATAGTACAATGCCGATAGGCTAATAACAACTCTACCCTCTGTCTAAACAGGTAACCGGGCCATTCCCAACAAGTATAAAAGCAGTAGTCAAGCAATTTCTCTCAACTAAATTATACAATCATTACATTAAAGGTGTACACTCGGGTATCCTGGCCAGATGGCTAAACAGAGGAACTCACCCCTATGGTGGTCCTAGATCCAAGGAATGATAAAAAACAGTAGTTTTTTTGTCACAATTAATTACCTATTCAAATATAGGTACTTAAAATAGCCATGGCCTCAGCCACACGACACCCCAACATGGGTTCACGGCACAATGGTACACAAAAACGCACAATAATTGGAAATTAAACCCCAAGCCACCTACCATAAATGCCGCTGATCAGTATACTCAAATGACGTTCCACGGATCGTCATAGAATGAGGTGGATCTGAGGTGAAAGAAAACTCGTTCAAACCCAAATAACTTCCATTATAGGATGAATTGGCAAGAGACACACTAGAGGAGGATTCTCTTACCCGTGCAGTTCCAATGAGATTGAAGGAGGTAGAATCGGATTCCCGGTTCACAATCGATGGATCCTCGACGATTTAGTCGTCCCCTGTCGAGCTCCTATCCAGTTCAAATCCTTCCATGTAAATAGGTTTGTCTACTGCCCATTTTATGTGAGAAAAAACAAATTACATGGTGTGTATTTCCATGCACAGGGCATGTACTTCCCATTTTTTAAATTTTCCTCTTGCAGTTTCCCGTTAGTGTGTCAATATTCACCTACCGACATGAATACACGACATGTCTCTTTGAGTACTTTTCATGTTCTGTCACACATCTAGCCACTGCCTTTCTATTTTACTACCGACTGACTACACGGCGTGTAAAGGACCACTACACATCGTGTAGTCGGTCTTTACACCGTTCGTTGCCGACATGGCTACACACCCTGTGTACTCTTCCCACATGGCCAAAAGTACACGTTGTGTGGAAATGTACACGGTGTGTATTTCCAAAATTTGGGATTTTTCCCCATTTTCTTATTTTCTACAAAATTGATCACGGAAAAGAGAAAAGAAAAATTCGTACCTCAAAAGTACGAACTGGTTTCTTACACACTCATTTTAAACATGTAGTTTTTTGGTGCCTTTTTATATTACTGCGACTAGATGATGATTTAATGGGTTCATTCTCCACAAGGTTCCTGCGGATGGGATGCCTTATTTCATAGGTGTATTTTTTGGCATACGACGAAGTAAATTTAAATTTTTGGAATAAGTTTTTTCAATTTATGTAGTTGGTTGGTTATATATAACTATACGTTGTATATTGTTTTCTTATTACATTTTTATATAAATTAGTATATAATGATATATAAAGTACTTCCACCCTTTAATTTCTTCTATTCATTGTATAAACCTTATTTATAGTTTTTAGAAATGACCAACATATGTATGATATAATTAATTACTTTCATATAATTTATTTGATGTACTAATTAGATGATTATGTTGAATGTGTTATCTTTATATTCAATACTAGATGGAGAAGTTGGAAAATGTTGTGATTGGAGACACTATCAATGAGTTCACTAAACCAAGATTCACAACATCATGAAAATAATATTTGTAAACAAAATAGATATCTAGTTATAAATGTTTTTATGGTTCTTCTAAAACTTATGAAAGGGTTCCATGATATTTTTTTTGAAAATTATAGTACGAGAGAAGTGTAGGAAGGAATTGAATAATTAGTTCCATCTTTCCTTCATTTTCGTCTATGACCTATTCTCGAGATTGTAAAAAAGGGTAAAGTGATGTTTTAATCCTAGTTATTTATTTTATATATTTTATATATGAAAATAGTAGAGGAATATATTTCCCCCTATTTTCAATTAGTTATTGTAAATATCCCATGATCTAATATTCATTGAACATCCTCCTCCTTCAAGTGGATCATCAAATTTTCCCAATAATTTCTCTATATTGAAAATCTGATCTCATTCCCCAAAAATAGTATTTAAATTATTGTTATTAACTCGATTTTATATTCTAAGATAGTGTTTTGGTTTTATGTTGGTCAGTTCTTATTATTTTCTCCGGTATCTAAGTTACATGATGATTAACAGTCAGATTCTAGTATCCCTACCATTAGGTTAATCCTTAATTATGAGGACCAATCAATGGGTGGTTAGTGAATGAGAATTATCTCGTTAATTCTGGGATCCAAATTTGATTTCTTCTATTTCTATTAATTTTTCTCTGAACCTATACCCTATTGAATAGTCCACATAGACTTTGAGAAGGTATATTGGCAATGAATATTGAACACCAATGACCAGTGGTCATGTTACGACTATTATCCATCCATTTAGTGAAATAATAATGATTTTCACTTGGATTTTATATTAGATTTCATAAGATGGTTGAGAATTATTATTTTGTTTGGGTAGTGGATAACAAATTTACCGAGTTCATGCATTTCATTCCAATTCTAGTGATGAAGTCTATAAATATCCTTTGGTGGGGTATAACCATGAAATATTGAGCTTGTAATGGGAAATGATTACCATCATCTATGACACATGCCCTAGTTTTTAAAGGGGTTGGGAGGTCATTTCATTAATTATTGGAATCCATAATAACTTTGAGTTCAATATACCTTATTCTTTTCATGGGAAAATTTCAATGATCATAAATCAAGGAGGATGTTCTTAGAGTTTAGGCGATGAAATTTGGTAGTTCATTTGAGGACCATTTAACTATAATAGAGATTTCATATATCAATAGTTAACCTAAATTTATTCATTTGTCATTTTTTATAGAATTGTACTGCCCTATTTCAAAACCCACAGTTTGGGTGGAGGTTTTGATATGATCATATCTTAGACAAAGTCTTGGGAAAGAAAATACCGAAGAGATTAACTAGTTTAAAGAAGCATGGATATGTCTTAGAACATTTTGATATTTCATTAAGGTCATTGTGGTATTACTAAAAATTCTGTATAGAATAAATTATTATTTAATTTTCAAAAATCATCCCATCACCCCCATATCATTCCCATACATCAACAATAATGTGTTTGGTAATACTTTGATCAATAAAGATTTACTTGAGAATAAACATTCATTCATATACATTATTCCTGAAAACTAATCACGTTTATTTTTGATAAAAAATATTCTCACATAGTTAATCTTCTTAAAACAAAAGTTATATTCATGAATATAAATTGAATCATTATATTCAGTGATCTAAGAAAAATCTTTAGTATCTTTTGGTTTCATTTCCATTAGAAATAACAATTATAGAGACTCCATGTTCATAATTTTACACTCTACAACTAATATTTAATTGATTTTATTTTCCATTTATCAAATAATTTAATTTCTTTATTTTATTAATATAATTAGGTGAAATAATTCTCATCATATTAATGTTCCCCCTTTCTTGGAGGAACATGAACCCATGGGGTGTTTTGGTTCTTATATGTTAGGCAGTGACTTGTTTAATCATAGGAGACGTGTATGTTGTAGTATAGTTTTTATTTTATTAGCTTTATTGCATCGTCCACTAAGGCCTTTAATTGATATCTATGGAAGGAGGGTACTTATATTTTTTGATGGGGGGATAGAAGATCATAGGAGTAGGCAAAACATTTTCTTTAAAGGGGAGGGAAATCGGGGTAGTTGAGGGATTAATAGTGTGTTTTATTTTTTTCTACTTTTACTGTGTTGCTTTTAGGTATTTTCGTTTTTCATTTCCATGGAAATCGAACAAACAGATAGGCCATACTGATTTTTTATTTAATTTTACACTATTTTAATTGTTTTTTTAGTTAAATCATTCAAAATATAATCATTTCAGAGATCCTCGTCAAGTCGTACCCAGAGTGAGAAAATATTAGAGTGGACCCCATCAATCCTCTAGATATACATCTAGTCCTTAGATAGGAACCTAGGGTAGATATTGGTGGTCATGTGAGTCTTATTCTGTTAGAGGCTATTGTTGATAGAAAGCAACCAAGATATAACCAAATTACCCCATTTGAACAATGTGTCTTCCCTAATTGGGACTATGATCACTACACCTTACAATCTAGAAGATCATTTCGAGATCCGGTGATTAACAAACCTCACCAAGATAAAATGATAACTACTCTATTCCCTCACACTAATTCTATGTAGATGCAACATGTGCCAATCCTTAAAAGAAAAGTTGTATCGAACATGGGTGTAATTCTTGTGCTGTAGACTCCTCCATATTATCCATTAATGCTTCAGAATCCACCACATGATACAATCTTTTTTTTGTATTTCCTTATTTCAGTATGGTTCGAACCAATTGGATGTTCCTTACTACCATCCTTAAAAAAAATTCTATTGCCCAGTCTCTGTGATTTCATTGAAGGTCCAGTACACATAGTGAAACTACCCTCATTTCTATAATCCTTATCCGGATTTGGACTATCATGAGCCAACATTAGTTCTATTGGACCATCATCATTAACTCTTATCATATAAGCTTCCACTAAGTGGGATTGGTCAATCATTTTAGTTCTTCGATCTTGGTAATATCCATTCTTACATTCAATAGAAATATTTCTGATATCCTCAACAAATTTTAGTGATACAACAATATTATTCCTCTTGAGGCAATGAGAAAAATCATGACCTTTGAGTAAAAATATCATGATATATCTCTTCATCAATAGAAATTTATGTGAACAATCGATTCGAAGACGGAGAAGTGGAGTAAAACCTTCTGATAGACTATTCGTAAGGAGAATTCATCATCTAAGGAAGTTAAAACAACTCTCACCATCCATGAAATTGGAACTTAGATACACATTAATCAAGATTTTAGAAAAGAAACCAGCCTTAACATCCTCAGTGGTTTCATCCATTTTTATTTGAACAGTCACGGATGAAGCAATTCTATGAGAAATTTTATGGTGCAATATAAAAAAATAATTTCTAAATTTTTTAACCTAATATTATTCTTTTGAATTATTAACTTTAAAAGGGAGAAACAAATGGTCCCTTTCCGGAAGGATCACCCTTTTTAGTATAGTTCGCCAAACTATGTCTTTCGTGGGTTGAGGCGGGGCTGGGTGTAGTGGGTGGGGGTGAATGTGGTCTCTAGGAGGGGGGAAGTGGGGGTGCAGGTTGGGGGGTAGTGGGGGTGTATGTGGGGGGGTGGGGCGGTTTGGGGGGATGGTTTGGGGTAGATGGGGTGAATGGGGGCAGAGGGAGATGAGGGTAGGGGTTGTGGGGGTATAAGGGAGGGGGTGTCTATTAGGGCAGGGGTGTCCAAGTAAGTCCAGTGGGATAGGGGAAGTGTGTAAGGGGTGTGGCGGTGTAGGGGGGTGTCTAACAGGGGGTCCCGAGGGGTGAATGTGGCTCGAGATAAGGGGGTTTGGGTTTCCAGTGGATGGGTATCTTGGAGGGGGGTGGTGTTTTGGGAGGGTTTTCAGGGGAAGGGGATGTCTAGGGGGAGTCCAGTGGGGGGTGTCTCGGAGGTTGTCTAGGGGGTGGGTCCAGTGGGGGTGTCCAGGGGGGTGTCCAGGGGTGTAATTTGGAGTGTATAGGGGGTGTCCAATGGGTTGTGTCTAGGGGAGGGGTCCTGGTTCATGGGGATGTGCAAGGGGTTTCTATCCAGTGGGAGAGGGGGTGTAATGGAGGAGGGGTGTGTTGGGATCAGTCAAGGGTAGAATAGAGGGGACGCAGGGTGGTGGGGTGTCTAGGAGGTATCTATTGGGGGAGGGGGTGTTCACAGGGAGTGTCTGGGGGGAATAGGGGTTCTGTCTAGGGGGAGAGTGCAGGTGTTCATGGGGGGGGGGGGGTTGTTTTACAGTGGTTCCATTGTTTCAGATAATAACTTTTCCATTGTATCATAGTGGTTTTCATTCTGGTTTGCAGGAGCCATGTGAAACTAAGGTGGGCAGCTGCTATTTCTAGGAAAACCATAAATACCCTTGATTCTTCAAACCGTGGGTACATATACAGCTGCAAAACTATCTATAACAATGGTTCAACTAACCGTTGGTATTGAAATTTTTATTTAAAGATGTATACCCATGGTTCTTTAAACCATCACTATAGATGTATACACACTGTTTACCAGAACCATGGGTAATATGAAATATCAGTGGGCTATACCCACAGTTTCTACAGAATTGGGGAATAGAGAAATTCTGAAACCTTGGGAGCCCATGGTTCATGAAACCATGGGTATACCCTGGACCCACAGTTTCATGGGATATACCCATGGTTTGAAACTATGGGTATAGGGAAATTCTCCATTACTGTGGTCATTTAATTTTCTCATAACATAGTCCTTATCAATGAAGAAGTCACTAAAGATGGGCAGGGGTCTATTGACGCTTGTTAAATAATCATTTATAATTCTATAATTGTAAAATAACTAAATCATGTTTATTATTTTTATAAAAAATAAATGAAGGATTTCAATGATGTTTAGGTTGAATAATCCCATGGATTGTGAAACCACTAGACAGAAACACTATCAGATGACACCATCTGGGTTATTTAAATAAACAATGCACCACACATGGTATTCTTATGATCATGTGATACAAATACAAAAAACATTTGTTTTCCTTTGAAGGACTCCTAACAAGACCAAATGATCCCATAGAGGCTTCAAAATGAGTTTCTCTAATCATGATACCTTTCAACTGATGGATTCTTGACAATCATCCAACGTGACATATAAAATGAAGCCGGAAGAAATTAATAATATGAAGGATATATACGTTTATGCTCATGTGACATTCTTAGATTATTTAGATGAAACATGAAATCCCCTGTCGACATGAATTTCGATTCACATGTGATCATTTTTTTCATGGCATATTCATCCTGAAAATGGCCTAAAACATATTCATCCAAACATTTGTTACCTATTCTAATCTGTAATTAGTCAGATGGAATGTCTATGAAAATGATTTCACAACAACATAATATCCATCATTGATCATAGCATGCATTGCTGATAGGAAATGAAACTGTCCATCAAAATGATTAAATGACATCACGTGATACCATATTTTCTTGTAAAATAGTGAAGAGAATAAAAAATGGGTAGGTAGAAGACTATAATTAAATAAATATGTATTGATTTTCTAGGTAAGGGATTATGTGTCTCATGTTATCAACATTAATCATGATAATACCCCATGCAAAGATAGATTGATCTAACTTGAGGCCATTGAAAATCCTTCTTGATCTTGCGAGAGGCCCCTGAAAATCTATCTTAATCTCCTAAAACACCCCTTCGAATGTATTTAATATTTCGAAAAAGGCTTTGGAAAATACATTTTAATATCACAAGGGACCCCAAATAAGTCTTATAACATTATAAAAAATCCCTTCACTAGGTGTATTGATCTCACGACATCTACATGGCATTTATGTACAATGTTAAAAACAATTTTTGACAAGTCAATATGATTATGAAATATCCCTTTGAAAATCAACAATTAGAATGAATATTGAAATCATATAAAATCATCATTGTCACTGAAACTCATACGATTACTAGGAAACCCTATTATAGGATCATGTGCAGTGAATTATGTGATGCTACCTCTAATAACTCAAGAGGTTATTTTTGTGATATATCCAGCAGGAAGTTTTGATGTTCAGCCGAGTGGTATGACCTAAAAATTACACCTAGTCAACAGTAGTCATTAGAGAAAATATGATTAATTCACCTACATGGTCACAGATGAGAGTATTTATTGTATTATAAATTCATGTCATTATAAGTGTCTTCCACTAAAAAAATCATGGGAATGGCCTATGGGATCATACCACAAGAATATGTTCTTTGTATGATATAATTATTGATCATGTCATGAACTTATACATTAAATCCAAACTAGGTGAAGGGTTCTCTTCATGTTAACATGGTAATGATAGATAAAAAAAATTAATGATTCATGATTAATAAAGAAAATATTCAAGAAATAATAAAAAATATGGGAGACATATGTGAATGAGGATATGTTAAATTTCATGTGAAGGCATGATGCACTTCTCATGACCTATCCAAATAATGAAAGCCCCATGACTTGTCACCCCAATCATTAAAAGTATTTTTGAAATGATTATATATTATTTTTATATCCATAAGACATGTTTTCCATGTCACATGACATCCAATGGATATTACTCCAATGTATTGTGAAATCCTGTAGACATAGTGTCGATTTCTTGTGAAGACATCCAACCATGTCATCGATGTCATGTGATAGCCTCCATAAATACCACCCAGATCACAAAATATCTTTTGAACACGTCTTCCACGTTGTGTGAAACTCTACAAAAATTCAATCATGATAATGAAATTTCCAGTTGGCATGTTAGATAAGTTAAATGAAGCCCTATGGACAGGTTAATTGGGTAATTAAATGCAATCCATAAAAGCCTTCCAGGTCATGAAACATCCATTGAATAGGTGAACTGGATAATTTAATTATATTGGGAAATATCTAATAAGATACTAGGACTTTTCTAAGATTCCTCATTCATTTTATTCTCAAAACTCAGACGTGTCAAGAAGACAATCAAGACATTTCAAGCTAAAACCTTCAAAAATGATGACCATATCTGGTGTATATATTTAGGAATACAATGATAAATTGACTATGTTAAGACTAATTAAAATTAAAATAGGATATGTAGGACTCCATCCATTGGCCTGACCTCCAAGGGGTACTTACGTTTCTGTATTCCCCCATGTATCAGACAATCCCACCCATGAGGCTGAAACTCTCCTATGGGTCCATTTATCTTCTTCATCAATTGATGGATAGAGAAACCAACTGATCTACAATTACTCAAATTATTTATATATGAATGATATATAAGACATATTTATAAGGATCATGCTCCAAATAAAATAACCTGGTAGGTCGTCCATAATGCATAATCCTCAAATCAATATGTTGTGAGACTTGTCAAATGATATCCATTTTTTCTAAAACTGAGCATGACTCATGTGGAATTACATATTTTCAATGATTATATCGTTAATATCATGAATATCCCCCAACCTCCGGAAACCTAAGTGTGTAATCCACAAATATTCACATGATATGACTATCCCCATACACGGGAATCTACCTTGGGGTAGATCCCAAGGGAATAATCAATTTACAATGACTCAAATTTTTTTTATAAGAAGGATATATAAGAAATATTCCCAAGGATTCATCTCAATACTCACTATCCATGTTACAATAAATATTTGATTTCCAAATGACAATAATTGTAATGGTTTAAATTAAATATGTGGGTTTGGATTCATTTTAAATGTACCATATAGAGGAAACTACGTGATTATTAAATCACATCCTTAATATATAATTCACCTTCATTAATGAAAATAAGCCCATATTTCAATATTATATGTCTTAGAACATAAAAAGCTACCCATTTACATGAAGTAATTGAAAAAATATGAAGAAAATTTGATACATACAGATGGATCATTAATAAAACACCATTTGAACCTAGAAGGATGTGATACCTTATCATTTTGATAGGGTAACCATTACCAGGTTAGTATTTGTATGAAATTCATGAGAATATGATAAATTTTTTAGAGAGCCCAAAAATAGGGAAAAATCCCCCAAATTAACTGTAGATATCCTAACCTACCATAATCTATAGAAATTGCAGTTTGAATGAACCATTTGGTCTGAAACCCTAAAATACAACATGCCTTTTGATAGTGGGTTCTTACTCAGTTATGGATATGGTAACCATTTAGAGTTTTTGTTCAAGATAAATCAGATAAATATGATTTTTAGAAACATGAAATATATGAAACCACCTCACCAAAGGATCATCAGGAATAAAACCATTATGAGAATAAAATAAAGGGTTAGATCAGACTCTTAATAATGGGGTTGCGAATAGTTGAATTTTTTTAAAAGATTTATAGTATGGAATATGTAAATAACCTGTGTCATTCCATATGAAATAAAATAGAGAGAATAATTAAATATGTGGAAGACATAAGAATTAATCAATTATAAGATAACAATAACTGATCATATGGTGATTTGAATCCATAATGAGAGTTGAATTAAAAACACTATAAATTATTTATTACAAGACATATTATATAAAGGGTAAGGAAGATACCATTAACCTATCATTATTGTCTCCAGAGACTGCCAATGCACTTTTATGATATTTAATTCTCGTCCCCACCCACTATTTCCAGTTGAGTGAATTCCATAACATTGAATAATATTACACAGACAAAAGTTCAAAGAGTGAAAAACATAAATTTGTAGAATATTTTCTCAATTAATTATATCATAGAATATTTTTTCATATAGATGATAAAATTTTATTATATACAATATTTTATTACCATTCAAACAAATAATAATAAGATCTAGGTAATTGTAATAAATTTATTGAAAAGGTAAAATAGCTATAAATCATGAATAAATAAAACAAAATGGATTTGTATATTACATGTAAATTAACCAAAGCATGCCCCCCTAAGAGTGACAGACCACATTTTCATGAATGACCGTTATTGTGAAAAATTTCATCATAGATTCGAGCTCAATAAAAAATATTCATTATTATTCCAACTACGAAAAAATATTTTAGATTAGCATCCACTTATTGAATTTAGATAAGGTTTTATGTTCTTGGGAACCACTTATACTATACATTACGAAAATATTAGGATGGTTTTTGGGCTACGGAATAGTACGATTATTAGAACCTCTTGAAAAAATGTAGAATGAGATATATAATATATGAAATTCCATTCAAAACATATAAAATGGGAAATAATACCATCTAATAAAATTAATTAAAGTATATTAACATGGTATTCAAAAATAAAATACTACAATAGTAAAGAATATTAAAAAGAAAAGTGGGGGATTCAAGACCCTAACATCAGTATAGTATCAACTATGACAAAATATATAATGAGAGGGATTAAATAAAATATCATGTAAAACATATAAAATAGATGTTAATACCATGGAATTAACGGTATGGTATTATAAAAAATAAAATATAAAAATAAAATATAACAAATATAATAAACACAAATTGAAAATAGAAGAGAGGGATTCCTTACCATGGAAGGATATATTTTAAATCTAGGTAGGGACCCCTTAAAACATGGAAACAAAAATGGAGATACATTTGAGAAGTTAATTGATTCATAAATCACCCTCAAATTTTTTATTGTGTTATGTGATGGGGAGTTTTGGGCCATTGTACTTGAATAGGGACTGTTTAATTAATTACATGAAAAATATTTTTTAATTAAATCTAACCACATTTGGGTGGCATTAATTTAAATAATTTTTTTGATATATAGTGTTATAATGGATTATTAAGGTATAATAATACATCATAAACCAATTTAATGTTGAATTTTTTAGTATGTTATGCTTCTTTTATATAACAATAACCCAGTACAATATTTTTACTACACAGTGTTAAATATTTTTTACCTAGATAATTTTTGTGCCTAAATAAGAAAAAGAAATTGTTATCTTATTTGGTACTTATAATTTCATATATGATATCAATTTCAATTTAATAAATTTATAAATATGGTAAATACAATATGTGTTGTTATGGTAGCATAACTTATAAAATCATTTGTTTTTAGAAAACATAAAATTGTGGTTTTCAATAGGCATCATTTCTAATTGAAACAAATTAAGTTTTACATCATTCATTAAATAATTATTATCAATGATAATGGTTAATATGATTTAAATAGTGATCATATAATTTTTATTTCATTATAAATTTTTTATTTCATTAAAATAGTATTTTCAATTTTTTCCACGAATTTATACTATTTTAAAAAATTACCATAAATTCACACTAAGATAATTCTAATGTTATGAAAATAAAAATTAAATATATTTTATCAAAATAATTTGATAAATTTAAGAATTATCTGTTTTAAATAAAATCATTATTTAATGAAAATTAACAACGTTTATGATAATGAAAATAGTCAGATCCTTATAAAAATTACATAAAACATAATTAATTTATAAAAACATGTAAAATGTTTTTTATATGATAACATCATTAAAATTAAAATATTTTTAATCAATTATAATAAATATAAAATATATATTATAAATATATTTTAATAATTATTCAATTTCTAAAAACCAAATTATTAAATAATCATAGGATTAACATTAGTGTTCCAAAAAAATAATAATTACCAACCATCCAATTGATTAATTTTAACGACCATATTTCCTAATAAATAAAACAATATTATCACACTACATCATGCACATTTATTCTATCGAAGATCAATAACATCTTTAAAATGAATATTGTATTATTTAAACCTTTCTCCTCTATTATAGTGATGTTGGTCGGTGAAACGATTATATGGCATCAGGGTGTGCTATATATATATATGTATTAACAGGATTTATCATCCCATTTCCCAATATTTTAATATTACAAATGATATTAGATGTTTTTTACGATTTCATTATCATTTATAAACAAAATAAATAAATTTATTTTGGATTATAGTATTTGTCTTATATCCCTTTATTATTCTGAGTTGTACAAGGAAACATTAAAGGATGATTATCAATGTAATTATGATAGTCAAATATCTTTCTATGAGTTAATATTTTATAAAAAATTAAAAACCATCAAGAGAAATTAAATTCATTATTTAAATGAAAACATTTTAATGTTTTGACATGGTGATTACCTTGATTAATTGATGGAATATGGGTATGTGGTATTTCATTTTCAGGATCATATAGTAGTTACTCTAAATTATAAATAATAAATTCATTATACATATCACCATTCAAAATTGGATATTCTGGTTGGAATCCAAGAGATGTAAAAGGATCCAAGGTCCAATTTTTTTGGTTTGAAATTAAATGAAGATAGACTGAATATATTTCAAAATGACTCAATTTTATATAGTTAAAGGGTAAACATAAAAGACCATTGGGTATGTTGAAATTCATACCTATACCAATAAAAAAGTGGTATTAAATCAAAATATTCTTTTTCAAGGGATTACCATGAATAATTCAAAAACATTATCATGTATAGGTGATTTTGGTCCAAATCAAAAAGTTATAACACTTCATTCTAATATGTGAATCCAATGTGATTTCAAAAATAGAGAAGTTATATATTTAGGATGTTTTGAAGATGAATGGTGTTCCACTAATGAATATATATAACTCATAACCACGGTTTACCATTAATTTTTTCTAATCATTCTTTAAAGGAATTTGAATATAACATATCATTAGCATGACATATTATCCTCAAGTGGTTGAACATTCAGTAAGTATGATCATGAAATTGGAATAAATGCTCAGAGACTCGGTTTTTGATTTCAGTTGTTCCATGGATGATCATTTACCTTTATTATTGTTATAATATATTAATCATGATCAATTTAGGATATATATTTATCCATTTGAAGAATTGTATGTTTTCCATATTTTATCCACTTTGTGGTGTAGGGACAAGAATGAAAATAATCATTGGACCTAGCCTTGGAGTTTTATTCTTGGGGAATTCATAGAAATCATCTAAAATATGGAAATAGAATAGTATTAAGAAAATAATTATTCAACCCATCTTCATTATATTTTAACATTTTTATTGGGGGAACACATTTTTCTATGGGCTCACCAAGTCTCCAATAGTATTGTTCTTGTAAACAATAGAAGTTATCTACTCGATATATTATAAAATAATATAATTCAATAAACTGGTGTTGTGAATCATTGGTTGTATTTACGTCTATCATTATTATTAGTTTATATTTTGTTACATTTTTCTCAAGTAATGATTTACCAACCTTCACTTAACCATGTCATTCATTGTTATTATATTGATCTTGATCTAGATGTACAATTTTTCTATGAATTGGTACATATTATAGATAGTATATAGTATATATTTCATTGTAAATGTACTAATTTAGTGTGTATATTATGTAAAAAAATTTATTTTGGAGAAGAAGTAGGAAAAATAGGAATTCATGTTTTATTAATAACTATAAATATTCCAAATCTGCAGTAACATCCATCTATTAGAGAAGGGAAATCCCAGTGGTGTAGATTATGAAACACCAATTGAGTGAGGATATAGACATTAGTTATGGGGTTTTAATATATACTTTATTTTTTATTCATAATCATATTTTGGCTGGTATTGGTGTGTGTTGAAATTTTTTTAATGGTCAAATGTTATTGGTAATGATGAGAATTCCGTAGGTAATTGTGCAACATGTTGATAAAGTCTTAAAAGTGGATAAAATTTGATGCTGGACTAGGTTAAACTTTGAAAATTCCCCTTTTAACCACTTTGAAGGAGAAATAAGAATTTTATTGGTTGGTGCATTGATTAATAATACTTTTATCCAAACCATGTGATATGGGTGTGCTGAGAATGTGGTGCCAGTATGGATGGGGCCCAAATTAGAAAAATCTGTAGCCCAATAATGTGAAGACATTAACTAAATCTGAAAATTGTTTTTCTAACCAATAAATATCTAGGATCTATAATTCCTTCATCATTTTCATATTCACTAAACCCATAATCATTCTATGGGTGATTCTTGAGATCTTCATTTCATATGACGATTTCAAATGATCATTTTATGTTTGATCTAGAAATTAATTCTGGTGAATTTTCTCTTCATTATACATCGTGATATTATAATCATATATCATGAATAATCATATATTATATCTCCCATTTATGTATGTATGATTTGTGAATTTTTTCTATAACAATAACATTGGATCCCTTGTTAGAAGGGATAAGGAATTTGGATATAACATGATCATTGTGCATTGCTTTATAAATGTAATATATTCTTTGTATGTGGATCCTCACTATATATGAGTTTTATAGAAGAAAATAATTGAAATTTATAAAAATATTACTAATGTTTTTCAATGAAAAATATCATTTATCAATTATTATTGGAAAACAATCTTGTTTTATGGTTTCAAAATTGGTGTTTTATAATGTTAAAAAAGCTCATCCACATAAATTCTTAAAAGATAAATTATTAGAAGAGATTTTGTTTCAGAGATTCTTTGTAATATATGGGATGGAATGGGTTCTTGATTTTATTGTAAGGGTCTTTTTTTCAAAAATGGTTTTTGGTTCTAAAGGGGTATGTAGAGGTTACCACAAAGTGTAACATTTGTGACGGGATAGGTAACCCGTCATGAGTATTGAAACATTCATTTAGAATGCATTATTGGGTGTGTGTATAGGTAAACATCGTTAAATATGAAATAATATTGTATTTTATGTCAATAATTATTTATCTTATATATTATGAGATTTTCAGTTTTAGAGTTTTTGATAATCATGTTATAACTCATACATTAAAAAACCCCATAATACAAAGTGGAATCTTATTATTAGTAAAACATTTATTATAAGATAAATAATTTTAAAAAATAAGGATATATTTTCATGAATGAAATTAATGGAATTAAACTTGAATTATTAAATTCCATTACCTATCACTAAATAATTTTAAAAAAAATTAAATACATCTGAATAGAACAAAAATAATAGTAAGGGATACTCAAGGAATGAAAATTCTTGTCCTTTGGAAACATGAAAACTAATAAGTAATTTAATTTTATCTTCAAATATGTTGGAGAATATGAGAGAAAAAAATTTCACATATAAATAAACATAAATAATTTTCATAGAAAATCATTAAAACCCATTTCAAGAAATTAAAATCACATTTTTGTGACATTGATCTTAATTTTAATTGAACCATTTCAAAACACCTTTTAATTAGAATAACCTTTCAGAAAAAATAAATAAAAATAAAAATAAATTATTTTAAAATCAAATCAATGACACCCATATCAAATAATTAAACCCAAATGTTTTTGTGACATAGAGAATCATTTTAATATAACCATTTCAAAACCATGTTGAATTATAATAACCATAAATACAGCTTAAAATAAAATAATTATCCAATGAATTGGAATGGAATTTGGTCACAACTATCATTTATGCTTCAATGAGGTAACCATATGTTATTTGTTCCACCACATCATATAATCTATAACAGGATTGCACGGAGCTATCTGGGCTAGCCATCGTATATGCTATAATGGGATCACCTAGGGAAATCTGGGACGCACAATCATATAAGTTGTAGTAAGATCACCTAGTGATCTTTGGGCGCACAAATTTCTAGTGTATAATGATGAAATAACATTTCATGAACAATACATATTTAAGATTTCACTTTTGAAATACTCATTTATACTCATAAACAAATCACATTTTATTATCACTACACCCGTTTTATCTATTAACACATTTAAATACATCAATAAAATTTTCATTTGAAAACATATATTCAATGATAATTTTGTAAAATAAAAAAAGGATAATGTGAATTATTGAAATGGAATTTATAAATTACCTAATGGTCATGGAAAAGGAAATGTCATTGTCATTGTGTGGGTTAAGAATTCTATTTTCTGACTTTCTAAACATTTATTATAAAAACATAAAATGATTCATTATCAAAACAATTGAAAATAATTTATAAAATTTCCTTATAAATTTTTTTTTCAAAAATTATATTCAATACATGAAAAATGAATTGAAATATAAGTTGAAGGATTATTTTAAAAGATGAATTAATTATAAGATAATCCCTATATCACATTGGAAATACATAAATAATAAGTTCCATGTAAGAATGATTTTTTTTAAAAAATATGATTATAATAGATAACATCATAAAATTGAATGTAAAATGGTCCTTTTATACACCTTATAAAAATTATAGGTGTCTAAAATCGTGAATTTTCTCAATCAAAGGAGATTGAGATGAATTTCTTTACCATGAGTTTGACTTATCACACATGTCTTTATATTCTTGAATAATAAAATAATATAAATTATTTACCTGATTGATAACTTTTTTCAATATTATCAATATTTTTTTAATTATTTACATATTAAATTAAATTACATATTCAACTATTTTTGTCTCTGATGTTTTGACTATTTTCAACTTATGTGTTAAAAATGACTTCAGTATGAATAATATGGTCAAAGAGTAAATTATTTAAACATATCCAAAAAAGGTATGTTATATTTATTTTTAATGAATTAAAATTATATAAAAAATAATAGTTTATTTTATTATATAAACCTATATATATCATTCAGGTTATGTGGTGATGAAAAAAAGAGTCATATCTCTTTGAGTAGGAGACGATACAGATGTCCACAAACGATGTTATAACTATTTCAATTAGTAAAATGGTAAGAAATAAAATTATATATTATACATATAGAAATATGAACATGTAATGAATGTCATAAATATGTAATTAATATCTCTTATAAACATTATCATATCCCATATTACATTCATGGTAATGTTCTAGTAAAAATGAATCACATATCTTTGTGAGGTAGTAGTTTGTCGTACACACGAACGATGTCAGTGTTTCCCCTACATATTTGAATACAAAAAGTGTATATATAAAATAATGTCTAAAGATATATTATTATGATATAAAGATCATTTATAAACTTTACATCCATCGTTATACACCACCGTGTGAGGTTTTAATATAAAAATTAATGGTATCGTCTTTGGAGGTGGTAGTTCTCCGTACAAACAAATGATTGTTTTTTAACACATAAGATATAAGGTTGTTTCGTTTTATGAATAAAAAATAATATAAAATAATCTATATTTATATTTAAGATACTTATGGTATTATATAATCATGGAATAATTAAAATTTATATAATAGGATAAATAAATAAAACCTTAATGGTCATTGATAAATGTTAAATCTTTTTCAGGTATCTTCTTTTGTCTTGCACCGAATGACTTCCTTGTTAGTATTAATGCCCAAAATAAAAATTAATTGAGGATATTATTGGAGTTAATAATTTATTTGGGTTTTTCGTGGTTGTAGAAATTTGTTTTTTAAGGAATGTTGTGAAGATTTGGGGTAGATTTTTTTAATTGAGGTGAGTGGAATGCTTTTCTGTTTTGGTAATATAAATTCCAAAACCATTGAATTATTGTCCCTATACTCCAATAATGGTCCATTATTAATAATATAATTGATAGCGTGTAAATATTTGATGAAATTAGGTCTTATTGAGTTTTATAATTCATTTGGCCAATTATGTTTTGTGTTTAACCATAAAGTAAACTCATTTTTTACCATACTCATTGTAATTAATTTTAATTAGTTTCAATAATAACATTAGTAAAAAAATTTATTGAACTTATAATAAATTAAAAAAATTATTCTAAATTTGGAATAAATGTTTATAAATTATATTCCCATATGTGGGAAAATATAATTTAATATTAATCTCATAGATGTGGAGAGACAATTGGTTTTTAAGAAAACTGTTTTAAAAAAAGGTTATTCTATATTACCACCATGAATATAATAATGATTACATAATAATGATTTAATATTTAATAATATATAATATATACATTTCATTTAATGCAATTAACATTAGGTATCAATTAAATTAATTTAAAAGGATAAACATTGTGTATTTTAAAACAATTTTTAATAACTCATTATTCAAACTCAAAAGAAAACATATTCAAAAATACCAGAATAATGTTGATTAAAAACTAATTATTAAAATTAAATTTAACTATATAATTATTATGTTATATTAATAAAAATTCACAATTTATGGATAACATTATTTTAAGTAATTCATTAAAAATAAAATATATTTTTAAAAGAATCGGTAATTTTAACTATTGAATGAAAAATCATCATTTTCCCAAAAGAATACCAATATCAAACATAAATAATATTTTTATATAAAAATTTATAATATCATATTAATATTAGCATATTAATATTCAAAAATTTATTGGTTGGTATTATAAATAAAACATTTTATGTAATGAATTTTTTTTAAACGTTATCCACATTAATTGATAATTACATATATTTTTAAATATAATATATTTATATAAATAATATAAGTAAATAAGAAAATGATTTAATATCTTTACATGGGTTTTTACATATTTACCACCTTTTATAAATCATTTCCTTATAATTTATCTCCCTAATTAAACAAGTAGAGATATCATTCCCTCATTGAAATTTTAGATTCCCATGATTCCTTTTAAACATTATAGATTTTATATAAAACTATAACATGGAAAATCATATTAATTAATAAAACATATATCTACAATCAATAGTATGAAATGGTCATTCTTTATATGAATGACTTTCTTACAAATCTACTATTTCAAGGCTCAAAATATTAGATGAATTCCGTAAAATTTTCATCAACATTGAAACCTGAAATATGTAGTATATTGTAGACAAACACAACGGAATGACTCATTATAGGAAACAGATCCAACATTCTCCAAGATTTCATATAGTCCAATAAACTATGAATATATCTTTAACAATTTACAAAAATGGAGGAATTATTTTGATGGAAAAACATTATGAAATAAATTATCACCTACCTCAAATGAAAGATCATTTATTTAGTCATATGAATAACATTGTATCCATATCTGAGTTATTCTCATGTATCACTAAATCAAATGAACATTATCATCCATTTCCTAATAAATTGTTCTCTCATTAACTTAGTTTCTCACACATCATCAAAAAAATCATGTGTTTGACTCTTCTTTCCATATAATGCCTCAAATGGTGCAATCCTGATACTGAATTGAAAACCACTATTATAAAAAAACCCAACCAAATAATAGTGGTTATCCCATCATTAAAAGTAATCCATTAAACTAGGAATAACCATATGCTCTATAATTTTAATTGTCTTCTCAGACTATCCATCGTATTGAGGATGAATAGATGTACTAAATATTTATTAAGTACCGAATGAATTCAAAATTCTTTTTTACGTATTAGATGTGGTCTAGGTATCACGATCAGATAAAATGGAGAGAGGGACTCCATGATACCAAACTATATCCATTAGGCGAATTTAAGAAATAAGATATAAGTACATTGTATTTTAAATGGGAAGGACATGTGAAGATTTATTTAATCGATGCATAAAAAAAAATTGATTTTTTACCTTCTAATGTACATGGAAATCCGTAAATAAAATACCTGGATATGTTTTCCTATTTCCATTCTAGAATTGGAAATTTTTGAGCATCAACTTTGGCAAATATAATTCTACATCAACCCACGTACAAGTAAAACACTTTATAGTGTACTTTTTAATATCTCATTTTCTTCCATCCAACTAGTAATAATCACAATGTTCTTTTTTATATCTGTGTGCTACCCAAATGAATCGAAAAAATAGATTTTCGATCTTCACTCAATAATTACATCATTAAATAAGAATAAAAAAACATATTATCTACATTCAAATCATAAAACACGTTATTCATCAATATATAAATAAGGAAACTCACACTTCTTAAAAAATTGTAAATTTTCCTACAATTGTTTATCCTAATTTAGAGTTGTCATAATTATTTATCACAAAGCCAACTATACTAAAAAAATTAAATAATACAGTGGTTGTCCCTGCATCCAAAATTTCTATGCTAAAATTTATAATATAATTAACTAATGGGAAACATTCCAAACATATAATGGTTAACAAGCCATTACTATATATATTAAAATAATATTTGAATCTGTTTTTATTCCATGATGGTATTAATTCTTGAATTAATAATACATGATTATTTTACCTATCTTCTATGTTTCATGACCATAATTTATCAATTAATATATACATAAATATTTTATGATTAGAATATTTTTTCACACATCACTCTATATAAATGAGGTATCTATTTTTTTTACAGAAAAAAAAATTTAGGGAAAAAAATAATGTGTAGCGTAATTTTGTTAATATGGTTTCAAATACTGTTAAACATTAGTAGTTACCAGATCATTTTACAATACGAATCAACGAGGACCCATAAATGAAGCATCATTGTAGATTAATAATTTTCTATTTTTGGAATGTAGGTCCAAAACAAAACCATTATCCAAACTTATATATTGTTCTAAAAAAATATCCACATTCTTATTCCCATATGATCATAAATATTTTTCATGTTCACTTATATAATGGAATAGATAAGAGAAAAAAATTTCAACAAACAACTAGTTGCATCCTAATTATCCAGGAATTCATGGAATCATTGTGATATTTTTGGGTCTATTCTATTTTTTATTTTTTATGGTTAATAGTTATTACATCATAGAAAATATATTTTCAATGAAAAAAATGTTTTCAACAAAAATGTAAACAATTTAAAATTCCCGTACATTTTATTTTCTAAAAAAGGATCTCAAAAAACCCTTTGGTTTCATTCATGTGACTCTTTAATTTTAGAATATACATAAATTTCATCAACAAACACAACTATAATATATTACAAGAACTCAAGAGGAATTAAATTGAAAAGGTCTATAAATAAAATAGGTGAATTTAACTATGAAAATTGAATAAATACATACTCGTAGATCCCCTTTCACAGCTAAAACACTATATTATGTATGTATTCTACATTTAAATTCAGGTAATGGTACCCAATCCTCAGATCAACCCTTTAAAAAATATTATTCCTTATAGATCTGATGAAATAGTCCATTGATATGAGGGAAGTGCTACTTGTTCTTTACAATGAAGTTATTGAATGATCTACAATCAACAAAAATTCTTATATAAACATATTTATTAGTTAAAAAAATTTATGAGTACTCGATTTTGAATTTATAGGTTGAATGTAACATTTATCTCATAAGTCATGAAATAACTTTTTCAATTCTAGATGTTCAACATGAGAAATTTGAAAATGGGGATTAAAATAATATTAGTATAAGGTACTAAGTCAACAAGAAACTCAATCAACCAATCAGTTATAACACAAGAAAAATAATCTAAAGAAACACCTTGGTTTTTATTTACATGAATGACTAAACCACCAATTACAATAGGAATATTTCTATAAATCATGTTTTCATAAAAACATCATCCATAGTTTTCACAAAAAATTGAAATATTGCGTTCATTAGGTGGTATTCCAAATTTACATGGATTCTTTTAAAAAATGAAGGAATGTGAATATCTAGCGTCATATAGGGTTATAGAATAATTATAATAATCAAGTAACATACCTATCACCAAATAATTTGATAGTCCATCATCAACTGTTGTAGTAAAAATAACATTGAAGCACAATTTTTTTGATTATATCAATTATTATCATACATACTATCCTTAGAAACACATTAGTATAATGTAAAAAATCATTTCAAATAAAAAACCACGTCATTTTATGTATATCAGCTTCACCATTCATTGGTTGTTAGTAAATATTTTCTTTAGAGTAATAGGCTAGGTGACCAAACACGCCACAACAAATATACTTCCCATATCCCTTAAAAAATTCACTGAATTATTGTGTCCCACACATAGAACATATTGGGGGTATACCTCCAGAATTATTAGTTGTTTATTTACCCATTTCCATTCACCTATAATATTTCATACTTCTATTATTCAGAGGAACAAAAATGTCATCAATCTTCATCTCAACTTCTTTTCCAAAATAAAAAACTTTTCAACAATTTTTAAATTCTCATGCAGCCAATGCTATTCGTCAACATGGTTTCAACTGTGTGTAAATTATAATAATAATATTATTAATGTCATAAATAAACCTCATTACATACCTAGTGAATCATGTAAATCATTCTTTATACGAAGCTATTGAATATTTATCTTTCTCAATCAATTATATGAATTTTTTTCCATATAGATACATATAAATTTGGGGAAACATTTCTCATTGACTTTATCCTTGAATGTTACCCATTTCATGTTATCAAGATCACATTTTTATCTGGTACACTTTACATAGTACTGCTATCAATCAAATTTTCCTTCAAAATTTTAAACAAAAAAGAAATACCCATTCATGCTCTGAACGTCACACGATGTAAAATATCATTTCCATCTCATTGATCCATCCTTCTATTATCAGAGTGTCCAATGATACAATGAAATAAGGTAGATTTAGCCTAAGTAAATGCCCCAAAAAAAGAAATTTTCCATCATTGTAGAACTTTTTAATCATTAATGTGGATACCACTTCAATTGATAACTACTTTTAATAGATCCATCACTTTAAAAAACTATTCTTTTCTAATTTGAACCATTTCAAAATGCTGAATTGGTTGAATTTTTTTCAATTGATTCCTTCCAACTATAGTGTCCAAGTTTTCTATATAGAAAATAATTTTGAACAAAAATAGTTTAGGTGAAGAAACTTGGGAATGTTTAAATTTTTAAACATTTTAGCATAAATATAATGTAAAACCATTCAAGGTAATTCTATTAACATTACCCTAACCACTAAGGATATTAAAAAACATTCATTGATATTATCTATAGGACCTAGTATACACTATTACATTATAATTAGTTTTAAGTTAATATTTCATTTTCTAACATTTGAGATTCATTTAAGGTTTAGATATTATTAAAATAAATCCATAACTCATACATTACAACACCATATAACAAAAAGTGGATCGGTTCGATTAGTATCCGTTTTTTCAATAGTATAAAAATAATAAAATTAAAATAGATTTATTGTGAAGGAAATTTCTCACAACATTTAACATGACTTTCACTTTTACCATAACAATCCTTAACTTATATGGAAAACATTTAAAAATAGGGAAAGGTCACAAAAATCATTCTAAGGGATACAAAAAGAAGGAATGATATTGTCTAGTGAAAACTTGGAAACTCATATTACATTTTCCTTCATCCATAGTGTTATTTGAAAAATGTAAATAAAAAAATGTCACAAGAAAAATACAAACACGTTTTTCTCAATGAAAATAATTAAATCCCATTTAATACAATTAAATCCCAAAATTTGGGGACATAGAGAATCAAATTCATAAAGCCTGTTAAAAACCACTTTTAATTGGAATAGAAATAGGGATAACATCAAATTTAATCATTACCCAAATGATTTTAGATATATCTTGGTGAACCCATCATTAAATCTAAAATTGGATAACAAAAAATATCTAGGTCGATCCATTGCATTATTTTTAATCGGATCACCAGATGATATCTAGTCCACACAATCATAAAATATGCAATGGGGTCACCTAAATATATATATGGGAGTTCAATTATCATGTACAATTACATTAATAATTTTTTTATGGATTAATGTTTTTAAAAATCAATTTAACTCCAAAAAAATACTTTTTGATATCGATATTTCTGTTACTTTTAATACAACTTTTCAATAAAAAAATAACATTATTAAGACCCATTTTCAATAATAAAAAGTGTCAAATAATTGGAAACTAGTTTTTCATTGAAGGAAATGTAAAATATCACAATGGAATCTAAAAATCACATATTTGTTATGATTGTGTAATGTCATTATCATTGTGTATGTTTAGATTTCTTATTATCTTTTCTCAAAATGTTCCTTATTAATCACCTAAAAATATTCATAATTAAAACCATTGAAAATAATTATAAAATTTAATTTATAAATTATTAATAATTACACATAAAAATAATTTAAAAAACAAGAACATAGAAGAGAAATATAGTATGAAGGATGATTTTAAATGGGGGTTTATTTATAAAATAATTAATTTATCAAATTAAAAATATTTAAATCATACGACTCATAAAAAAATTTATAAAAAAAAATAAATACTGTTAGAATGTATAAATTATTTTTAAAAATTGTCAAATAATTTTATATACCACATAAAAAATATGTGAATATAATCATGATGTGTCCCAAACAATGAAGAATGAGATCATGACCCATAACATGATCCTGACATGTTAGGTGTGTCTTTATAATACTGAATAATAAACATTTGATAATTATTTATGTTCTTCAGTAAATTTATAATGTTTATTATATATTTTATTTCACTAATTAATAGTTTATATAATATCATGTAATAAATTATCTTTAAGTTAGATTTTATAGCAATATTAGGATTATGATTCCAAAATGACATTGGTGGGTAAAATATGGTCAAAGGGTTCATTATTTAAACATATCTGAGATAATAATAATGAAATAATAATTAAATTTATAAATGAATTATAATTTCAAAAATAACCATGGAGGAAATTTATGAAAAATTATCTAACTTTTTAATCCTGGATATGGTAGTCCATTGGTATGCATCAGTAACATTTTGATTTTCTGATGATCATTATGGAAAAAACATATATATTATTTATAATTGATGAATGATAACTATATAATCAATAACAAAATATTTTATTATATATTTCTATATATTTCTATATATTAATTTGGTGATGAAAGAAGGAATCCAATCCCTTTGAGGTGGTTATAGTCCAAACAGACATGAACGACATTATCAGTTTTTCAGTTAGTGAAAAAGAAATAATGTTTAATATACAATATAAGAAAATAATGATCAATATGTCAGTAATATCATAAATATTTTATTTATTTCACAATTATTTATTATATGTAACCTTATTACATTCCATTTTACATTTCAGTCAAAACAAATCACATCATTTAGCGAGGTTGTAGTCCGTTGTACATAAAAAAAGTCATTGTATCCCTTATGTACTGGAATATTAAAATATTATATATGATATACAAAATATATATGTATAACTATTTTATAAATATCGTATTTAGACATAATAAACATAATTATAGAAAACCATGATAGGTTGTAATTGAGAGATGAATGAAATAATTTCATGTGGTGGTAGACTATGGTACACATGAAAGATTATTTTGTAACCCATTTAAAGAAATTGTGTGTGGAAATAGGTAAAACCATAAATATAAAAAAATAATAGTATATATAACATAATGTTTTTTTATCATCATGGTAAATTAATAAATGAAGGGGTGGAGAAATAAATAAAACAAAAGAAAACCCATTGATGAAAGATTCCTATTTTAAGGGCATATCCCATTTGATTTCACCAAAGGACTTCCTTTTCTAGATTTCATCCAAATGAAATTATTTAATGAGTTTATATGGTAATTAAATATTTTATTTGGGTATTCATTGTTAAAATATTTTTATTGATGTTGTGAATATAGGAGGAGAGGAGTTGGCCTTTTATAAGAGGGGTAAGTGGGACACTATTATGTTTTCAAAAGAGTGAATTTCACCCACAATTTCACATATAAATAGGTACAAATAGTGTTCTTTTATCTATAAAATAGGTTTTTGGTTATAAATATGACAATAAAAGGGGTTTTGGATGATTATCTATATCATATTTGTCTTAATATTAATGTTCAACCACTAAGTAAACTCATATTTACATTAGTTGATGTAATTAATTTTAAATGATTTCACTAGTCACTTAAGTCAAAAATAATTTTAATTATTATAAAGTGGAAATTATTATTTTAAAAAATATCTAATATTTTTCTCAAAATTAAATTCAGAGAAGTGGAAAATTTTAATTTTATTCTATTCCTACCGAAGCAGTTAGACAACAGGTTTTTAAGAAATGTATTTTTTCAGTAAAAAAATTATACAATAAATCCATGATTACAAATAAAAATTGAATGAAATTAACTTTATATTTAATACTTTAGAATTTATTAATTAAATTTAAAATATCACCAATTATATTTTTTTAAATGAACTAAATTAGATATTTATTATGCACATTAACACAGATTTTAGAGAAACCTGGTTTTTAAACCCATAAAATACATATTACAAAAACCATGATAAATTTGATTGAAATTAATTAATATTATTTAATAAAAAAATAATATAAAATTAAATTCAAAACATATTGATACGTTTTTTTACTTAATTTATGAATTTTTTTCCCAAAAAGTTTTTTTTATTCTTATTCATTGAAAAATTAATATTTTCAAGAAAATCACAAAATATCCCCCAATGTAAATTTTTATAATATTATTTTAAAAATTATTATTTATTATACCAAATTAAAATTCACTAATTCAGAAATTATGTCACTAAATAAATCCATATAATAAATTTGTTTATTTAAAACTATTTCATTTTTGATTGAAAATTATATGATATTTTAATAACTAACATAAGAATTGAATTAATATTAATTAATATGAAAATGATTTATTCTATCATTAAATCTATTTTATTTTCTTGTTCCCTTTTATAAATTTAATCCTTCCAATCATATATAATTATTAAACAAGTGAAGTTGTCGTTCCATCATTTATTTTTTAGATTCCCATGTTACATCTTCAACCATGTGGGTTTTTTATAAATCCATATAATGGTGAATAAAGTTATTCTAAACCATATTCTCTTTATATTCAAGAATATGAAATGTATATTCCCTATATGAAATATTCCTTTTCAACTAAAATACATCATGGCTCAAAACATGGGTTTAATCCATCACATATTTATATAAAATATAAACATAAATCTTGTTGTGTGCTTTATATAAACTCAGGGGAAAAGCCACCTAGTAGGAAAATGATCCAAAGTTATCTATGATTTGATATGATTCAATAACCCATGGTCCTAGATTTTTTTCCCTAAAATGAAGAAAACATTTATATGGAGAAACATTTAAGATTCATAATTCACTTCCTTGGATGATTGATAACTACAAAAAAATAATGAGTTTATAGGGGGTTATTTTTGACATTAGAAGTGGTTATAACACCTTCTAAAGTCATTGGTGGTGGTTTTTGGGAACCACCTCTAATGTTTCCGCCTACTGTTAGTAGAAGCGATTTTCAAAAAGTGCTGGTAAAATCTTGGCAAATTTAGCGGCGGTTACATTAGATGGGGTTTAAACCCCCTCTAATGTCAACGTAAATTCACATAAAAATGCTTGTATTAGTGTTGGGTTGTGTGGAAGCTTTACTAGTAAAGGGATATAGAGGAAGTTCAACAACTGCCCCTAATGGGGTTACTTTAAGGGTGGTTGTGAATACTGCCCCTAAAGCCTCTTTTTTTTTAATTATGCCAACCCCACCGCGCTCCCCCTGTGTCCGGTCCCAGAATCCCCTCGTTGGTTGTCCCCCCTGTCTACCCCCCCATCAACCCTCTGCCCTATGCCCCTTGTCACCCCACCCACTGTCTTCTCCCCTGTCCACCCCGCGCCATCTCCCCTCATGTATGTCCCTAACATCCCTCTACCCGCTCTTATCCAACCCTCTCAACCCTGCACCCTCTCCCTGTAACATCACAAGTAAGTAATGAATAATAGATATTTTTATCTATGTCTATTAATGATTAATATAGTGTTATAGAGGCTTAAAATGAAAATAAATACAATCTTATGCATGGAATACACTAATATTCTTAAAAGATTGTTTTAGTGCCTTTTGATGGCAAACCATTTTTGAATCTATATTTTGACAATTTTATAAACTATGTTTGTCAAAATAAACTTATCCTTTATGATTGGGACATCAAAATTTACCTTGTGTGAATTTTTGGTATTTTTCTGACAATGTTCATTTTTTAATGAATAGTGAAAAATACTGCATTTTACATCAAAACTACTTTTTAATCTAATTTATTTATATTATTAGATTATGTTTTGAATTGGTTTTGAAGTGAAATTAGAATATATTTTTACCATTTTATCCAATGGTGGTCATTGGAATCAATTTCACTTTGAAATTAGACTTAAACTGGTGTCAATCTTTTGATACTTATTGTTTTGTAAAAACACGCTATTTGCTCTGGCAGTGGGAATTAATTATTAAATTAATTAATGTGACTTATATGATTTGAATTTTGTAAAATAGGCTTCATTTTTGAATTCGTAATATCAAATATAGCTTACGGTGAATTTTTGGTAATTTTCTGAAAAACTTCAATTTTTTATGAATAGTGAAACCACTAAGTGGTAATCAAGCAAACTGATTTTTCAGTTAAATGAAAGTTTACCACTAATGTGTATTGAATTTTGAAAATCTGACATACATGGTTGTCATTAAGAAGTAAAATGTGGTTCAATGAGATTAAAATAATTTTTTGGTGAATAGTAACTTATTAAGTTTTAAATCGCGATTAGTGGTAATTAGTGTAGTTTAAGGTATAAATAATGCTTTAATAATATTAAATGACCTAGACACATGTCCCAACCTTATTGTTTGTGTCATGTCCGACCAAGACAAGCCATGGGTCAACTTGGGGACCCCATGGAGACATTTTGGTTGGGAAATGACATAAATAACTTTTTATTAAATGTTAAAGTAAAAATGACACAAACAAGAGATGTTTTACGAAAACAATTTTTACATGGGGTTATAAAGATCAGATTTTTGGTTATTTATAGTCATTGGAAAGATAAAATATTTCCTACTTCATAGTATTTTTTTATGATTTTTAGACATTAAATAAATTAAATTATTTATGACATAATAATGATGCAGCGATGACATCATTATTTGACGATTTAAAAAAAATGGAAAGATAATGTAAAATCTATGAACTAAACATGTCCACAACTTATTGGATGAGTGTATTTAGAAGCTTTATCACCTTATCCACGAATTATATCAATGTGGGACCTTTTGAAACCGAAACACATCTTCAAATAAAGTAATATTTCTTTACATTCCAAAAGTGCCCCTCCTCTCCTCTTATAAAAGGCCCCCACCTCTACCTCACTTCGCACACTCCTCAAGCCTTTGGCTCAGCCAACCCCTGCCCATTTACTCTCTCCACATCCCTCTACTCATCCTAGAGGATTCCCTTTCGGGCAGAATCCTTTCAATGGAAGACTTTAGGCTCAAATCAAAATGAGTTACACTTTTAAAGGTAATTAATTCTCTCATGTTCATTTGTTTTATTTTGCTTCTCCAACCCCCTAAAATATTTTTATTTACTTATTTTGTAACAAACCCAGTATCTTCAATATACTAGGATGTTGTTATAAGATTTATTTGAGCTACAATCTCACACAACTGCATCAAATGGTTAAAGAACATACGGTTTCCGTGGATGGCTGAATTCTGCCTCCCGAAACGATGATTGTTCAATACTCATTTAACACCTTCAATGGTGGCCATTATGATGTCACTATTTTTATATATGATATATGATATGTTTATGTTTTCCTTAAGCTTCTGTTTTTTTCATTTTGGGCACTATTATGAAGACGGGTGGTTCCGTGATAAACTAAGGGCGGGTGAGCCCGTTATAGCTCTCCAATGAATTGGGTAACGCGAAGGAGTGAAACGTTAAGGTTTCTCCGAAGAGATTTTAGGGAATATACTGTGATGGGTATTCCAAACGTAACCAAGAGGGTTACTCCCTACGTAAGAATGTTATGAATGCCTCAAGTTACCTGTATGTCTTATGATTTCTATGATTTATTCATGATTTTATGAGGTATGTTAAAGTGCCTATGTTTTATGGGTAAAGTATGATTTCATTCTTATGTATATATGAACTCATGTTTCCTTTCCATGTTTTTTTATAACCCATACTGAGTTTTTATGATCATCCCATGTTTTTGAAATGTTTTTCACAGGTCAAGGGAAAGGTACATGATAAGATGATAGAGTCAAGGATGTGTCAAGAAATAATCCATGTTTTATTTTAAATGTGTTTCCATTGATGGGAATGAAGAATACTATCTTTACGTAACCACTTTGTTTATATGTGGAATGTAATGCAAGTTTTATGATCTAATTCTCTAAAACTCTAAACCCGAAAAGATCCTCAATGTGTAATCTTGTAATAACTCAAGATTAAGTAAGGTTTAAGGTCGGGGCCTTATACTCCCCCTGTGTCAACATGTCGTGCTCCCCCTTGTCAAACCTGCACCTCGTGTCACAACGCCGCACCCGCTCGCTCCTGTTTCTGTCCCTGACACCCCCTCCCACTCTTCCACTGTGGCAGTCCCCCTTGTCAAACCCATCGCACTCCCCTCCTTGTCAAACCCACCACGCCCGCCTTTGTCAAACAAGTCATGCCCGCTCGCTCCCACAAAGCACCCCATTGATTGTTTTTTAAAAAATAGATATTTGAGATATTAGAACCACCAACCGCACTGATACACAACAAACACACTTTACCACTACAACATTTTCTTATTTATGTATATTAATTCATAATTCCTATATTTATATATAATCAATTAATTATTTTAATAAATATTATTGATATCATATATTTTAATACAATTAAATAGAAAAACTATATTTACATTTATATAAACTATTTATTTATATGTATATATACATATGTTTATATATTTATAAATATATACATTTAAATTATTTATATACTCAAATACATATTTATATATTATATACATATTTATTTACATAATATATCTAAATAATTATATTTAAATATATAAATAAATATATATATATAAGTATATAATTAATTTAAATGAATATATTTACAAATAAATTTATATGTAGGTGTGTTTGTGTATTTATATAATATATATATAATCGATTCACAATAGTGTGGATTTACTTTTTACATCTTTGTAATTTGAACCAGATCCTATTTCTATATTTTCTAGTGTATTTTCCCAGATTATTTACATTTCAAAAATCAATGAATTGCATGTAGATATAATATAATTATAATATCTATTTATTTAATTATTTTTATATACATATATGTGTGTGTGTGATATCAATAATAATATTAATTATTATTATTGTTATTACACTTACATTTTAAACTATAAAATTTATCCACGGGTTTTATAAAAATCATACATTTATTTTATGATTTATACCATTCACATATTATATTAAATACATTTATATTATATATTTATGTAAATTATTTATATACTTAAATACATATTTATATATTATATACATGTTTATTTAAATTATATATATATAACCATTTACTTAATATATTTATAAAATTTATCTAAAAATTTATTTATAAAATGTATTTTAGTACATATAATTATCATTATATATATTATTAATATATATTTATTTGTATGAATTGTATAATATTTTAGATAATTAATATATAATTAATATTATATGAAATACATATATATGAAATACAATTTATAAAAATATTTATATTATATATTTGTAATATTAAATAAAACGAAATTTATTAAAATATTATATATGATATAAAATTTATACAAATATTTATATAATTTTATATGAATTTTAATTTATAAAAGTATTTATATAATTTATTTCAATACATAAATTTATTATTATGCACATTAATATATATGTATTTAAATAAATATAATTGTATAATATCATATAGATTAATATAGTAGTATTTCAATAAATATAATAGGATAATATTTTGTATAATAATATATATTTATTTTTATAAATTGTATATCATATAATATTAATTATATATAATATAAAGGCATAAAAATATTATTTAAAAATATATTTACTATTATTATATTATAAATTATAAAATCTACAAGGTTCAGTTTTTATATGATAATTTTTTTAAATAAATCATATTTATGCATATATTTATGCATATATTTATTCTTATATAATATATATAATTAATATTATATGAATAAAATTTATACAAATAAATATATGTTAATGTTAATAAAATTATAAAATTATATTTATGAATACATATAAATACAATTAAATACAATCATATAAATATTCTATATGATATGTTCATATATATAATGTATTTAAATACATTTATAAATTGTGTTTTAATTATATATATATATAGTGTAGAATTTTCTTTTAAAAAAATAACGGGGGATCACGACACCCTTTAGTCTCTAAAATTAGAGGGGGTTTCAAAGTCCCTCTAATTTAAAGACATTATATGGGGTTTTGAACCCCCTCTAATTTAATAACATTATAGGGGGTTTTAAACCCCCTCTAATTTGAAGACATTACAGGTGGTTTTGAACCCCCTCAAATTTATAGACAAAAGAGGTGGTTTTGAACCCCCTCTGATTTAAATACATTAGAGTGGGGGTTTGGACACCTCAATAATTTAAGACAATAGAGGGGGTTTTCAACCCCCTATAATTTAAATACATCAGAGGGGGGTTTGAACCCCCTCAAGAATCCGACTAGATGTTAAAAATATTTGGAAATATTTTTTTCGGGGGTTCAAAACCCCATTTAATTTAAGAAATTAAAGTGGGTCTATAACCATCTCTGAATTCAATGATTATCAAGGGTTGTAAATATATATCTATACTTTTAATAGATAATAAATTTTGAGGGAGTTTATAATAACCCCCTCTAAATTCGATGATTAGAGGGGGGGAGTTGTGTAAAACACCCTCTAATTTTGAAAAAAATGAATTTACAAGGGGTTGTGCATAACCCCCTCTAAATAACCCCCTCTAATGTACTGTTTTTTTGTAGTGGATCTTTCCATGGGGTATCTGAAGAACTTTTCTTCCTACACTGATTGGAACTCGTGTTACACTAAATCAACTGTGCCTTCTACGCCTTTTCCACCACCAACCATAGACCCATAAAATTCCTATATCCTACATCACCATAAAAATATAGTGTCCAACATATATGTTCATATAGTTCTTCAAATGGGGATATCATTATATAGGAATGGAAAGTGTTATTAAAAGAAAACTCAATCAATGATAGATTTTGATACCAACTTCTCAGATAATCTATTGAATATAAAGAAATAATTTCATTCATTGGTTGAATTTTTTCTCATACATTCCATTATATTGGGGATGAAAATATATACATAAATTTGACTCACCACTAAAAATTCTTCTAATAAATTTTCCAAAAATTATATGTGAATATTATTACTTGATCTGATACAATGTAGAGGGGAACTCCATGTTACCTAATTATCTTATTTAGATACATTCAATAAAGATTATCTTTGTACATTCTGTCTCAAATTAAAATAAAATGAACTCATTTAGTTAATCGATATATGATGAACTAAATCACATTATTACCCCCATATGTCATTGTAAATGCCACCACACATTCCATGGATATATTTTATCATTTCCAATCCAGCATTGGAAAATGTTGAGGAATCCCCATATTAATTATTTTATTCCTTAACCTAATGACAAGTAGAAACATTCATGGTGAATTTATCATTATATATTTTCATGCCACCCACCTGTAAAACATTCAATGGTCTTTGTATATGTTGATGCCTTCCAGATTAATGGATAATTAAGAACTATAATATTTACTCCAAAACTATATCCTCTACTAGGAATCACAAGGTAGACATAATATTCATGGAAACCATAAAACACCATCTTTATCAATATTAAAATAATAAATCTTACAAATATTTTATGAATTATAATGATTTCTGCCATGTATGATCCTCCTAATAGGTTCCCATAAATCATTTTTGAAAAACTCAGCTATAGTGAAACAAGAAACAAAACAGAGTACATCCCTGTATCTAAATATTATAGGCCAAAATTCATAATATCATTAACCAAAGGGTCACATTAAAATATAACATGGATCTAGTAGAATTTAATTTCCAAATCAATTCATTATCCACATTTGTTTCTTTTTCTAAGTGTTAAGGAACTAGAAATCATAATCCCTGATTATTTCCTTCCATACTATCTATATCATGTTCATATCATTCTGAAAGAATATATACAAAAAAAGTTATGATTAATATATATTTCACAATTTACTACATAAAAATGATTCCTCCATAATTTTAGATAAAAAAGAATAATAGCTAATTATAAAACATGGATAGGGTAAATTAACTCAAGAGGATTCAACATTTTTGAATTATAATCAATTACCTGATCATTCTGCAATAGGATGGAACCTTGTCCATTCAAGTAAGAAATATTTTCGGTGATATATTCTATACTTTTGGAAGGTAGGTCCAAAACAAGATCATTCCCCAATATTCTTTTGGATTCAAAAATATAACCATCACTTTATTTTGTCTTAAAGAACAAAACTAATATTTGAGTAAACATAGATCGTGGGATAGACCACCTATAACATTTTTCAACAAGTCGTTGTTATTAACATGCTAATCGAAGAAATTTAAAAACATATATTATTTTTGTGGGATCTAGAAACACTTCAGAAACAATTTTTTATCATGTTAAATAGATATATAATATTTTGTTTCAATATTTTCATTGTAATAAATTTTATTTAAAAAAATTTATCACTTTGTATATTTCCCATATAGTTTTATTTATTTTAATGATTTAAAAAACCATTAAGTGTCTTTAATGATTGTATTGACGTTTAAAAAATCGATAAATTAACAAATTCATTAAGTAGTTCATAAAATCATGAAAATTTCCATTTATGTGGACCATATATATAGTAGTTGAATTCGACAACCCAAATGGAATTACTATCAACTCATCGTTTCCATATCTTCTAAGAAAAAAAATCATTGTCATTTTTTCCTTTTATAACTTCAATTGATGGTACTCCAACCTTATTACTACCATCAAAAAATACTTAACCCCCTATTGTTGATCAAAAAATCATTGATATGTGGACAATGATACTTTTTTTTAACATTTGTGTTATTTAAGGCTTGAAAATCAATGAAATATATCATTGAACAATAGTTATTTATAAAAAAAAGATAGTAGATCACTTTGGGGAGGTGCTAGATTAAATGAAGCATTTATCTAATGAATCTAATAATATCTGTTTCAATTCCAAAATTCACAATTGGGGACTTCGATAAGGTGGTTTAGAAATATTCTTTTCACCATGTTCTTAGTCGATAATAAACCTAACCTCGTAAACCATAATAAAATGAGGGAAATAACTTGGAAAGACATATATGTTGTAATTTTTTACTATTACAACACCAATTTAATCAATTTATTTATTTTTAACAATATAAGGTAGATAACATTCACTAAAATTGCTAATAGGTTTTCTAGCTTCTAGGTATGTTATCAAATTAATTATATTATTGAACACAACTTTTATAGAATATAAATAATTCTCAATATGAAAAATAAAAATCCAATCCATTACATTAATGATATATAAATTTATCATTTTTGGTTCATGTAGATTATATGGAATCACCGTCCTTGTAATAAAAATTTGAATATTCCCATAAATCTTGGTTTCATTTGTACATCCACAAAGAGTTTTAGAAAAAAAAATCCTACTTTAAATACGATTTTTTCGAAATTTAAATGAAATTTTTTAAAAAATTAAAGAATTTGAATAAAAATTGTCAAAACGTGTGCTAGATTAATTATAATACACATGTAACATAACTTATATCACATAACCTGAATGCCTCCTAAAATTTTTAGTATAGAAAATAATTTTTCTACATTTTTTTATTAATATGATTCCTGTCATTTTCAACTAACATCAGAAATATATTAGAAAATTGAACCAAATTATTAAAACCAAAATAATTATCCATTGGATTGATCTCATTAACACCATTCATTTGTTACTTATAAATCTTTTCTTTACATTCGTGTGATTTTTCCCCAAATTTAAGACACCCAAATAAAATCCCATATCCCATTAAATATTCATTAATGTTACTTTTTCCACTCATTAAAAATTTAGGGGATTAATTATAGAGTTCTGAACTGGTTGTTTCTCCTTTTCATTCCACATAAATTGGATATTGTTGTTGTTTTCATCTCAAGTATCATACATGTTAGCAAAAATCGTATTATTTTATCAGCACAGGAACAAGATTTCTCATAACCATCAAATTATCATGCACCCGATAGTATTTGTAAACTTCTATGAAACATTTAGTTAAATATACTGATTTTTCTAGTATATCTACTAATATCCTCCAAATACCTAAGAAATATTTAGATGTTATTTTTATATGAGGCATAATATTTTTACATCAATTCTAGGAATTTGATTCCCTTCTATGATTAATAACCTTAAGGAAATATTTCTCAAGGAATAGATCCTTGAATGGTTCCTATTTCATGGAATGAAGATAATTTATTTATATGGAATTAATAAACAAATAGAACCCTAAATTACCTTCATAATTAAAACTATTTTTGTAATGATTTGTGTTTTGACATTCTGAACAACCAATTACATAAATTTTCTTTCCCAGATAATAGATCCATACCTTAGTTATTAGGGCATTTGATGGTCCACTATGTGACGGGGGAAATTTCAACTTAAAATTACCCAAAGCTAAAATAATTATTCTTGGTATTTTAGTTTACTCTATAACATTAACACCACAATTATTTGTAGATTGTGTCATCTGTTCCATCATTTCAACAAACTATTCTGTTCTGATTCCATCCATCATGGAATTCTAATATTGAAGAATATTTTCATCTTGGTTCTTTAACAAAATAGCTTCCCTATTTAATAAATAAAAAAATTATGAACATATATATTTTAGGTTTAGAAACCTAGAAATCCATAAGTTGTATAACATTATAAGATAATCATTAGAAAAAATTATTCCAAGTAATTTTAGTAGGGTTATCCTAACCTCAAAAGTTATCTAAACCATTATTTTGATTCAAACTCCAAGTACATGACCTTAAACTATAAATAATATTACGTTTTAAGTCATGATTTAATTATATTATATTTGATTATTTTTTCATATTTTTTATTTTAGTATAATTAAGTCAAAACTCATACATTTCAAATCATAATTTACAATTTGAACACATTTGTTTCTATCCATTTATCCAATAATGAATTTTTAAAAAATAAATAATGATTTATTTTTCTTTGAAATTATCATGAATTTTAACATTACCTATTAATTACCTTGACCATATATAAATCCTATGAGAAATAGTTAAAAATGATTTATGAGTATAAACATATCAATAAAGGGGTACACAGAAAAAGAAAACACTTTTCCCTATGAAAACATTTAAACTCAAAGAATGTTTTACATTATCATCAATGTTATTTGAACGCGTGAAATAATATATTTTCACTATAAAAACACCCATAAATGTATTATCAATGAAAACCATTGAAACCCATAGAAAGGATTTAAAACCCCATTTTGGTGACGTAGAGCTTCGTATTCATAATAACCTTTCCAACCCACTTTTTTTTGGAATAACCATTTGGAATAAATTGAATATAATCGTCACAAAATGAAATATATAATTATATTTTAATACCAATATTTTAATATATAACTGGAACACTCAGTTCAAACTAGGCCTCCCCATCATATAAGTTGTAACGGACTCACCTGGTGTTATCTGGTACACCCAATTTTAGAAGTTATAATCGGATCACTAGATGCTATCTAGGATTACAATTCATATAAGATATAAGAGTATCACCCTAATATATCTATGAACACACATTTTCCATTTATAAATACCACTACAATTTCATGGATAAAACTGTTTATTTATTTCATTTTTTAAAAAAAAAATTAATCTCACAAAAAAATAACTTTTAGATATGAAAATACCCTATTATAGTACAAATAAATTTTCAATACCAAGATACCATTTTATTTTGAAAGAAAATTTCTAATAATATAATACCCATAAAAGAGAAAAAATTTAATAGAAGGAAATTTTAATTCATTAAAAATTATAAGTAAATCACAAATTGGTTATGGTAGTGGAAAAGGTGTTTCATCGTTTACGTTAATGAATTCCTTTTATCATTTGTCATGAAATGTCGTATAAAAAACTATAATTATTCCTTTTGACAACCATTTCAAATGAATTATAAATTTTACCTTATAAATAACATATAAAAATAAATCAAAAATAATTTTAAAAACAATACCATAAAAGATAAAGTGATTTTGAAGGATAATATTTAAAGTGGATTTATTTTTAATTAAAATCCATTATAACATTGGAAAATTTTAATTAGTAAGACCCATTATAGAATAACATTATAAAAAACATTAAATATCATCATAATGGATAAATTAATGATATATTAGTTCAATGGGTCTATTTATACACCTTATAAAGGAATATTGGTTTATAAAATCAAGATATTCCTTAAAGAAAATAGATTGAGATGATGTCCCATAGCTTGAGTCTTACTACCCATCTGTGTCTTTATTTTAATGAATAATAAAAATATATTATTTATTTACTCTTATGATAATGTTTTTAAAGTTTTTTATTAATTTTATTCTACTTATTGAAATTTTATATTCAATTACTTCATCTATTACGTTTAAGTTGTATGTTTTGACCCTATTCCATTTATGGGGCAAAAACAACAATGGTAGGTCAACTATAGTCAAGGGGATAATTATTTAAACATATAAATAATACTAATCCGGATAAAATTATTATATTTATTGAGAAATTATACTTTCAAAATCAATCATGGAATCTCTCTTCGAAAAAAAATTAACGTTGCGATCATGGAGATGGTTGGTCGTATATATTATTGCGTAATGTATCCATTATTCTATAATAGTCATGGAAATAAGTTAATAAAATATCTATTTAAATAATTATAATTAAATATTAAAACCACGATATTTTATTATATTTATATCACTATTCTTATATGGTGATGAAAAAAGGAATAACAACGCTCTGAAGAGGACATAGTCTAAGCGTCCATGAACAGCGTTGTCACTTTTTCTGTGAGTGAAAGGGAAATAAAAAATATTATATATTATAAATATATAATTAAAAATATTTCATTATTATCATATATTTATCATTCATATCACATATATTCACTATATTTATTTGTATTACCTTCTATATAATGCATTAGTTACAAACAATCACATGTCGTCACAATGCCATAGGATACCGTACACATTAATAATGTTACCATATACCTTAATTATTGGAATATTAATAGGGTATATATTATACGATGAATAAATATGTATAATTATGTTATAAATTTCATATATTATATTTAAATCCATAATTATACTGAATAGTGAGAGTTGGTAATTTAAAAATGAATGATATCAATTCACAAGGTGGTAGTCCACCGTACACAAGGACGATTGCTTCATAACCCATTTTTGTAAAAACATTACATAAGTGTTTCTAAATATATTGAATATATTGAGGTTATTATATAATCATACTAAAATATTAATTTCTTTGGTGTAGAAAGGAATAAAACAAAAACACCCATTGATCAACGTATCATCTAATAGGGATGTCTCTTTTTGGTTTCACTAAAGGAAATACCGGTTTAGGTTTATGAAAAATTATAATGACTCTTGTACACGTTTCTAGTTTATTTTTTCCCTTATTATTAATTTTTAAACACAATGTAATCTTATTTTTACCTAGAATTATTTAATTTATTTTAATTTCCTTAACTAATAACAGTAACAAAAAAACTTAATTTTAAATTATTAGAAATTATATATTATTCAAATTTAAATATTAAATTAATTTTTAAAAAATCAATTCAAATATGTGGAAAATTTAATTTTAATGTTAATCTTTGAGACATGGCAAGACAATGGGTTTTTAAGAAGATTATTTGTTTATAAAAATATTATTATTTATTAACTTCATAATTAAAAATAATAGTTACATGAAAATAAAATTATATTTACTCATATATAATATGTAAATTAATTTTAAAAAAAAATTTCCATTAGGGATTAATTTAATTAATTAAAAAGTAAAGTCATTATGAAATCAAAAAAAATCTAAAAACCAATTATTTAAAGCCAAAATTCAAATTCCTAAAACTAGTATAATTGGTGTTGAAAAGTAATTACTCCGAATTAATTTAAATAAATGATAATTATATTATAGTAAAAAATATTCATACCATATGGTTACTCTTAAATTAATTAATTTATAAAATGATAAAGTGTATTTTACAAAAATTAATATTTCTCAATGTTTACTAAAATATCAATTTTTTTCTAGAAATCCAATAATATCACTAAAATAAAAATTTTATTTTATTATTTCAAAATGTATATTCATTATACCTAATTAATAATTTTAAAATTAAAAATTATTATTTTAAATAAAACCTTAAAAATATTGTATACTTAAAAAATATTTCCATTTTTATTGAAAATTACATGATATATTTATAACTAATATAATTATCTAATACATATTAATAAATATTAAAATGATATATTCATTAATTAACTTTTTTATTATTGTTTTTAATGGTTATTCCAAGTGTAATATTGTTGCATTGAAAATATTTTTAATTCTGAGTGTAGTGTATTTTTTATATTCTTCTTCCCTATAATTTATAAAAACACTAAGATAATTTGTTCTTATCCTAGTGGAATTAATGAGAAGATTTGGGGATTTAATAGTATGTATTCATACACACCACATTATATTTAACATATTGAAAATTTAGGTAATTTTATCCTTATAGAAGTATGAGAATAATATCATATTTCTCTCATATACCATGATCATGGAATGGGGTTGGAGATGGTTGGAGGGTCATAGAGATTCTTGGGAAGGATGTTTGGAGTGATTAAAAATAGGAAATATTTCATGAGGAAGAATGTTTTATTTTGAGTTATATTTCTCCTTAAATTCAATATATACTCTTATTTTTTATTTATTTATCATGGATTTCGAGTTGTTGAGATTACTCTGATAAACCATAAAATATAATAGTTTTTTTAATTATTGTCCTTTATAAGATTTTGTTATGAGATAATGATCCACCATGTTTAGGTATAGTCCTTGGAATTTATTTCTATCCTTTCATGTCTAGGGGAGGTCATATGAAGTTAATAACACATTCATATTATCCCAATTTAAATTTTTGGGTCGGTGGGATGTTACATCACAATATTTTACAATGTATCATATTATTGAATTTCTTATTTTCTATATTTTAATATCTCAAATATTACTCTAATAATGTTATATCCCACTCATTTTAAATGATATAGATATATAAATCATGAATGTAAATAGTAATATGAATATATTTATCTAGTTGAAAATAAATATTTAATAAAGTCCATTCTAATTCATCGTGATAAAAAATATTCTTTCTATTTTATATTCATCTCCCTTAATTAAGTCATCTTATTTGATTTAAAGAATCATAAATATCAGTATATCAAAATTTTTTCCCTCATAAAAGTGTATTATGATGAACTAACATTAACATACATTTATATGTTATCATAAACATGAATATTCATTTCATAACATAAAAAATCACAAACTAGAAAATATATGTTTTGTGTCTTTGGTGGTTTGATAAATAACTATATTATTTTAAAAACGTCATTGAACATCTAACATAAATAATATTATTTCTTGATTAATTTTTAAACAGGTCAACAATAGTAGTCTTCTTGATTTTTTAATAATGAAAATAGTAAAATATCTACTCTTATATCCTCAATAGGGTGTAGACATAAGGGATATCAATCTTATATCTTATGTGACCATGATATGGATATTTGGGTATGAGAACATAATAAAGGTTTAAGAATATAAAAAAATGAAACCATTCCGCATAAAACAAGGATAAATAATTATGAATCATTATATAAGTCATTCAACATTATAATAAAAACAATAAATTATAATGTGATAATATGAGAGAACTATATTTATCCATTTTAGTATATAATAGACATTTATTATTACATTATAATATAGAGTATAAATTATATTGTAAAATCAATTTTTATATATAGGAACACGACCATGACTATCCTAACATAGTATGAAATGTCTGAACATTATTGGTTTCACAATATATTCAATAACAATAGTGTATAGAGACCCCCAATTTATTTATTTTCACTCCCCATTCCATAATCATAGTGGAAAGGACCATATAAGACCATATTCACTCACAATAACAAAAATATAGTGGAATGTGTCCCATGGTGGATTTTGTTTAATCTATATTCCATAAACATAGGAGATATAGTTTCATAGTAGATTGTGTCCACTCACCATTCCACGAACCTAGTGGATGTAGTCCCATAGAGTATGGGGTTCACTCTTCATTCCCTTACATTTCCTCTCATAACCTATATCTTTACTAAATTAATTTTTAGGTTATATATTTACAATCCCATCAATCACATAATTAAAAACAATTAATATATTTCCACAAGGACATGGAATCATTCGCACTTCAATCATTTCATAATTAACCCATTTGAATGAAATGGGTTTCATGAAGACATATAGTAGACATGATGGTAATCCATCCAAAGAATATGTTAGAAGGTATCATTATATAATATATAAATTTTATCTAAGGAAACATTAAGGTACATTAATTTATATGTTAAACACTTAAAAAGAGAAAAAAATATTTCATTGAAAATTTATAAGAAACAAAATTTACAATTTTATAAAATTTATATTTAATAAATTAATTTATAAATCCATTATTTTCGGAAAATATTGAGATTTTGAATAAAAATTTCAATAAATAATTAAGATAAATTAATAAGGAATCATCCTGATTAAACAAAATAAAATAGTGGGAGAAAGTAATAATGTTGAAATTATTAAATCAACTTCAATTCATATTATTGAAATGCGTAAAAAGAAAACATAAAATTTTCTTCTGAAATCATATAATTATAAATAATTCAATCCATAAAAACATAGGAAAAAAATGGAATGTTTGAAAATATTATTGACTAAAAAGAAGAGATAAGGTTGTCTCTAATATAAAGCAGTTTTTAAATATAATGTTGGAAGAAATGTTGTAAATTTGTATGAATACGTGGAATAAATATGAATAAGAGAAATACAAAAATGTGATTTTATAAATAAATAAGATTAAATTTATGAAAATAAAAAAATATTCACATGAATTTTGATTTCATGATGAGATTGGAATGAATCATTTATGGCTTTTGATACATTCGATTTAGAATACCTTGAATTAGAGAAATCGATATGGACTATTAAATCCACTATATAGGATGTAAATATTTATAATTTACATAAATGGGTCACTATTTACACCATATAAAAAAATCATGTGATTAATTTGGATCATATGCCAATGAAGAAAAGTTTGAATGAAAAGCCCTTAACTATGAATTTTTCATGGTTAGAAGTTCTCTAAATTTTTGTATAATAAATTTAGTCTTTTCAACAAGCATATTAATATGTTTTACCTAATACAATTCATTTATATATCTTTTTTTACCATATATAAATTTTTTTATTAATAATTGATTGTTAATTATTCTTTTTTTCTATACATGCTTTGCTTTCTTGGTTTTGGTCTGTGCTCCTTGATTGGGGATTAATCACCAATATAATTTACATTAAGAATTTTTTTAACATTGGATATTTATATATAGTAGCATGTTATTTTAAAGGAACACATGGTTTTGGTTTTCATGGAATTCTAAAAAAATAACCTTTTCAATGATTATTTAAATAAATAAAATGGAAATTTTTAGTGAATATACATCAGAATATTACTATAATTGATTTTAAAAAAATTCTGGATAAATGATTTTTATATCACATTACTATGGTTTATTTTTTCTTTGTAATGCATGATGTAAATATTAAAATATTTTCATGTAGGCGGTAGAATGACCCAAATAAGAACCCATTATAGAAAAATAACGATTAATAGAATGTAATTTTTTAGTAATGAAATCAAATTTATAGAGTTATTATGAATCCAATTTATTTTATTACAGAAGTGATAAATTGTATCCCCTCGATCTTGGTTCAGTAACAAACCACCAAACCTAGATCAACACATGGCCTCATGCATGTCTCCCTATTTTCTAAAGGATTTTGACTATTAATGAGGGGATAGGTTGTGACAATGGGTAAACTATTCATATAATCAAGAGTGTTGAAAAACAATTTACAATAATGATTAAAAATGAAAAAAATATTATATAATTTGAATAAGAATAATAAATCATCTGATATTATAAAATGGTAGAAGAATATCAATGTCATAAAAAAAATATTATTAATTCCATGAGATATAAAAAATGGGAATTAGGGATAAAATAATATAAATAATTCTATAAAAATATAAACCAAAAATTACCACCACTAGAATCATGTGAAAAAGTTCCATCCTCTACTACTATAATTAATATAATGAATAACAATAAAGAATCCAAAAATTCATGATTCTATGTTTCCTATCATGCATCCATGATATCTACTCAAATACCAACTGGTGGGCCAAATAGGATGTGATATATATAGAGTATGTCACAACCAGCGATGTCTAGTAAAATCGATTAGAGTCCTATTAAATGTGTGGTTATAATGTATAATATTTTAATAAAAATATAAAATTTAAATTGGATAAAATTAGTTCTTAAAGGACACTAGGCTAACACTGCTTTCATTGGTATACAATGATATATCTCTAAAAATGTGTCTATAATTATCTGTATGATTATATTTATATGTTATATTTTCATAGTGAATTTTATATCCAAATATATAAATAATAATGTTAACATGAACCTGAGACATAACTCAGGCATCCATGGTTAGTAATAAGAGATTCATAAAATGTATATAGGTGTCATTCCTAGAATCCCAGAATTATATGGGTTGCATCTTGTTAATCACCACATGGAAAACCACTCAAATTAATAACATTTAATTAGGAATTTCATGCACTTATATTAGATTTAATTTGGTACTCTGTTCCCTAATTTTATATTTTCTTATGATACAATGCCCCAATATCAAATATAGGTATGGAATCCACTCCTACAAAACACATTTCACATGTCACTGCATACCCGTGTTTTATGAAGCATAAGGAACACCAAGATAGAGTATCACAAGCATATGGGACACCTTTCTTGAGTATCACTAATATATGGGATGACATGATTATAAATCACATTTATAAAATAATGGTAGTTCATCCTCAAATACATTATATGTGATGAATTTAAATTCATTTAAAATACCATTTAACAATGTGGAATAAACTATTTTAATATAAGATTATCTTTATGGGGTCATACCACTCATACCCATATAATTCATGTAATTTAGTCTATTTTTCATGAAGACAAGACCATTAAGAATGAATTTGGGCTGTATAATCATTTAATAATTCAATGTCATCACATGGTAATACCCTAAAGGGTTGGTAAATGTATTGGTGGGGGACCTATGATCATAAATACGGAAAAATTGGGTATTTATATCATCAGAGATAAGAATAAGAATGTTTTAATCATATAGAAAATCTAGTAATTTCTAGAATGTGGAATGATCATTCATGTTATAAAGAATGAATTTAGGGAAAAAAATACTACCCAATCCTCCTTGTGGAAGTAGACTACCCATTATATATTTTTTCATTAAATCGATCTATAATGGAAGTAATTTGATCAATAAGAAATTCAATGAATTATATCACAAAATATATCATCAATTATAGAAAAATAATCAATAAAAGGAAGGAAGAGTAGTTGATTTCTTAGAGATTTGACTCTCTCACAAATGAATGAGAATGAAAAGGATGCTTGATGAAGAAAAAATATCAAAGCCCATGTTAGATGATGGTTTTAATCTCCCACACATAGGAAAGAAACTACAAATTAATGGGATGAAGAAGTATAGGAGAAACCATAATCTATGGATGAGAAAAAGGATATTTTTACACATTTTTAGGAGGAATGTGTTCTGGTTTTCCGTTATTCCAAATCATGCACCTATAATAGACAACATCCCTTGTTAACTGGCAGTAAGGGTGTGGCCTTGGGTGTAATGTTTTTGAAAACCATGATGCTCATTCTATCCCATTGGAAAACCACAGTCATTCATGCCACATAATGTTCACTATTAAATTGACCATGTCCCCATATACAATTTTCTATAGCACCAACATGGTTGAGCCACATAGTTAGCATTAACCTTGCACTAGCTATGAGAATCATGCTTTCCTTCCAGAATATTCGGATTGTGGAATTACAAAAATCTCAAAACTCCCCATTCCAATCCATATCTTCTTAGGAACATTAATATAATAACAAAAGAGGGTTTTCATAACAAATTATGTATAAATTACACTCTGAAAAATCAAAGACGTTAAAAAATACAGTAAATCAAACAACTCATCTAGATGTTTCCCATTCATGGGTGGTAAATACCATCAACTAAAAATTAATCCATAGAGAGTGCCTAGTTGAATCTCTCTCTAATGTATCTTCTTATACATGGTCTTACTTCCACATCACCTACCCTAGTTTAATTGATATTGATTTTTGGATCTTTGTTCTCTGATCATCAATGTGGATATGATGATCCATGAAGGGGAAATCTTCTTCCATGTCAATATACTCGGGATTATACAAATGAGAATGGTCAAAATAATTATAGAGATTCTATGATACATGGAATATTTTTTTCATGGATTCATACCAATTCGGTAAATACATCCAATATAATAGAAGAAAAAATCACTCAAATATATTGAAATACCAAATGAATGGAGGAGATATCTTACCCTGTATTAGAGTCCATATAGAGCCCAATCATTGAAGAAAAAAAAGGAATGAACCAATGTTCCTCCTAAAAGTCATGTTCTCAGTGATGAAGATCAGTATAATCAATTTTTCTATACTAATTTGCAGCAACATGGTTTAAAATAAGCTAAAATAGTTCTAAATTCTCTTAAATGAGAAATATTCCATGTGAATCTTCATCATCTCCCTATACCCGACATAATGTTACATGGCATGGTATACTATACATGGCCTCATAGGGAGAAATCTGGATCATGTACATAAAATTTTTCTAGTACGACAACATGAAAATGGTACATTAATTATCCAAGAACCACTAAAATCAAGGATGAATACTTATTGAATTTCCTTTAAACCCGTATTGTATGCTCGGATTAGCTGTCAGTATAGGTGTGGTACACTATACTCAAAAGAAGCTATGAAACCAATGCGTTTTGTAACCCATTAATGAACCATGAGGTACACAGTTTGAGTCAGTTATGTTTGATAAAATTGAGAAAACCATGAAGGCCTACAATATCTCATATGGAAAGCCTCTCAAACTCATCTTCTAAAATGGATTATTTGATCTGTAAAAAATGTGAGATGTTGGTCAACATATCGATGATCACCCATACCATATCACTAATTCATAGAGTCCACAACAATATTTATAAAAAATCCATTTTGATATCATCCCATTTAAACATTAGATTGGATAGAGGATATTTAAGTCTATTAGGCCCCTTGTTCTCCCCCTTCACCTACTAACATGCGGAACACCTTCTGAAAAAAAAAACAAATCTATCTCTTCATAAATTGAAACCTATAATAAAATTAGATTTCGTAGTACATTTTGATAATCCTTGAGTTCACTATCAAGAAAATGATATTATGAAATCAATTTTTCACACTTGTTTGGAGGAACCCAGAAATTAACGTGAATGTAAATTAACTAAATTTCATCGATTAAAATACCTAGTGGTTGGACCTCACCTATGATAGTCACACACTCATCTTGTATTTAGGGATCTGAAATTTTTCTCATTCTTACCCATTACATAAGGATGTAATCCAATATCAATATTACTAAAAAAATTATTCCATATAACTATTAATCCTCAAGTTTAATATCATAAAAAAGGGATAACAACATCAACTCACTACTGAACTCTTCGATGACATAGGACTGAGTATGCCGACTTAGGTAATTAACTAATTTATTTCCCTTTTTTGGTGTAAAAGTGATACAATATTTCTTATTACTATTGGTATTCGACCCAACTACACTACCTTAGATTCAATTCACATTATTTGGAAATTTATTTGTTACATTTATGGTTGGTGTAAAGAATAAAACCCTCCCAAAATAAATAATGTCTCCAATAACATAAATAATAAACCAAAATTTCCATCTCAATGTTGTTTTTAGGGAAATTTATTTTGTAAGGTGTCAGCTAGTTGGACTCATATACTACCACTTGACCACCAATAATAAGAACTTATTCTGTACAAAATCCTGATGTGTTACCATAAAATATATATTTATTTCATAGATATGAATGAATCTATAATGGGGATTAATTTAGTCTCCTTTTTCTCTTTAATGTCTCTATCATAGTCTTTAGTTTAGAAAATATTACACCCTTCGTAGTAAAACATATGAGAGGGGCTACCAGGTAGGAGTGTTCAGGACTGACTTAACAGTTGTGGCTATCCATCCGCAAGAAACTGTATACATAAAAGATGTTCTTGGAATGTTCCTACGAAACAAAACAAATAGCCTTATCCTGGTCAAAAAAATATTCCTGCTTTTATGTTTATGTGACCAAAAAATACCTTCATAATAGAAAAGTGTTAATTTTTATCGTATCATATAACTATGGATCTCTTAGTGTATATAGATTATTCTCATGATCATTGGCACATTCATATTTAGTAATATAATATATATTAATATTTTTCATGAAGAAAATCATAAAAAAATCATGGTATTGGTGTAATCCCAATACATTAGGGCCATAAAAACTACTGGCACACATGTAAGAGAAAACTAAATAACAAGATAATCATACAATCCTTTCTCTCAATAACACTCTACATTGTTTTTCCCTATAGCCTTACACACACCAAATTATTTCATAACCTCAAATCAATCTTGTAGAAAATCCTCACTCCTTGAAGTTGGTCAAATAGTCTATTTATATAATGAAGTATATACTATTTCATCATTGTACACATTTAAAACTGATGAAAATCCAGTCGAATCAATAGGGTACAGACTAAATTATTTAGAAATATGATAATTTAATACCATTGTTATGTACAAGTTCATATTAAACCCTTTGCTTCCAAATACTATAACTTCTTCTTATATTCTTGGATCTCTATAGGCGCTTCCCTAAAAAGATGAATGATCATTTTTTCCACTCCTACCATTTTACCTTTAGTTATATACACTTTTCTCATATGTGGTAACCAAAAAATATCATCTGCAAAGACATCTCTAAAATTGTCCAAAATATAAGGTAAATTTACATTTCGTGTTCCCTGATCAGTCATAAAGAGAGTATCCATTTGTGTTATCACTTTTCTCATCCCCTGATGCCTGAGTCCATATATATCTTTTTGTATATTCAATTCATCCTTATGAATGATGGTTCCATTCTCAAGTGACGTGAAAGACACCCTCTATTGATATAAATAAATATGGTCATGAAATGGAACAATCTAGTCTGTTATGAGTTCGACATAAAAATCTATAATATTGAGGATCAAGAGGTTCTATAAGAGTTAGTACCCTCCTATATAAATGTCAATCCCAATTCCCTAGAATACACTCTCCCATCAAAACTCAAATGGTGTGTCTTGGGTCATCTCACTATTGAAGGACTCAATTTATAAGACCATAATTTCTATAAATATCATAGATATGAAATGGTTATAAGAACCAATTTTAAATAAATAAAAAACTAATGTGGATGATACTGGAATTGTACCTCTAAATTTAGAAGGCCTGACACTCGACTCCAACGGCATAGGCTATACTAAATCAATATGGACATATTTGTGCTGTTGAGATATAACCTAGATACCATGATTTGGTCCTCTTTACCAGTGCTATATTTTGGGATTATGGATTCCTCGTCCATAGCCAACTCGTTGGCCGGAATGGATAGTATTTCTCTAGTAACCTATAGGGATATGTGCAACTAATCATGTTTGTGAGGTTAAATTAATACAAATATCATCACACTATGCTCATTTGGGAGAGTCCAATACAATCACTAAAGATTCCCCAACCCAACAAAACCATGAAATTGAATGGATCTCGTCGACCCTAGGTATTGTTATTCCATGTCATTCCGCACTGGTGAAACACTATAGAACTATTCGTACATGTCATTTAAATGTTGTTCCCCCCTTGTGCAGAGTCAAAGATATTTTTCCTACCACATAAGGAATTAAATTCTTTTATCTAAAGGGAACTACCCAATACTACACTAGTAGAATCCCCTAGGATCCACATGGGGATGGGGTCTTGAATCACTTACTCAGAAATGGTAATAATGTGGAATAAATTCACCAGAGATCATATTTTTAATACAATCCCATCCACAAAAATCCTTTCTATCATTAACACGTCACTGAGGAGTTTTAGTGTAAAGCCCAACTATTTACTAAAAAAATCATAATATGAAATAACTGATATAGTACCCTACTATAGGTGCATAAGAATTCAATCTTTTTATACACTCATTGTATTTTAATGGAATCAATAATGGACGATTATCTAGAAGTACAAATATACCATACCCTAATGAAGAATGTCTTGGGTAATCATGTCGCACCAATTATAGTAGAAATCATGAAGAATATGTATCACATTAATGAACCCCTCTCTGGAGGAATCTATGGATACTCAAAAATGGAAAACATTGCCTATATCCATGATTTATCATCTAAGGGGCCACCCATATCCCAAGAGTTTATACCATTTTTTACATAAACTATCACATAAACAAGGACATAATACGTTTAGGTCACAGATCTCCTTGAATAGAATGAATAATACATAGGAGGACCCCTTAAAACTAATCATTGGAACCCAAACTAAGAATGAGGGTAGGTTCCTCAAATGCAACTACTATATATAATTATACTCATTTTAGCCCACCAACTTCAGAGAACAATCATCACCACCATAATGGATCATAACTCAAGGATATCATGGCATTATAGTTTTTTTATTTCCAAGCACACATATTAAGAAATATTCAAAAATAGATACGATGAGGAGAAAATGAAAATATTGGTACACAATGTTCCTATAAATTATTCACACCACTTTTATTACTTTTAATGCCATGTCAGGAAGATATGAAAGGACACTATAACACCTCAATTTTTTTTGGAAATTTTTATTTTCTAAATAAATAATATTTTCGATATTTATTATATGTAACCTGCCTTAAAACTTTAAATAATGTTGAATTAAATGAATAATTTACAGTTAGGTTCTTTTAAGGATTAGAGTTTTAGAGAGTTAGGATATAACTTTTACATTTAATTTCAAATACAAAGTAGACACTTCTACTCAGTTTAAATTATTTACAAAACAAAAACTCTTAAAAAAAGTGACATGTCTAGTTCCATGTTTAACACAACATGTCTTTTCTTTGATCCCATCGTTGACCCAATTACACAATATGTCCTGTGAAAATCATTTCAAAAACATGATATGTGCATAAAAAGCATATTAAGGTATACACAATGAAGGAAACCTATTAGTTTATCAAAACTAAAAGTGAACCTTGAATACATTAACATAAGTAATAATTTTCACATTTAGAGAGTAGTAAATACTCATAACTGAATATAAGATCACTACATACCCTTTTTTACCAATATATTACCCATATAAAGAATTCATAACATATAAAGGTAACTTGGGACATAAACATACTTAAATGGAATAACCATACGCTCGACTTCCACACATATCACTAAATGGAATATCCATATGACCGACTTCCGTACCCAATACATTAGAGGTTATAATGTAACCACTCGTCCTTGTTTATCACGGCACCCCCTGTCATTTGGTTTATCACGTAACCACCCATCAAATGTCCAAGTACCATTATAAAATCATAACACATAAAATATTGAAAAGAAAAATATTTCACTAATTACATTTAATTTGTAATCACAAGAAATAATTTCAAGATATTGAAATAATCAATCAATTTCAAAAACCATTTTAACATGAAAAAACTCAGAAATAGAATAATGGATTACATTTTCATCTAAAAAAAATTAAAGATTATAGGGGAAGCCAAAAAACTATTATGACGGTAGAGAGGAAATTGTCTCCGCAAATGTTAAAAACATTCCGTTTTTCATTTAGTAAAAAACTTTTTACAAAAATATTACATTTGAATGAACGTAAAAGTCAAAGGGTTTTACTATACACTACGTAAATGAAGATGGTATATATATTATCGAAATATGCCTCAATGAAAGGATATTGAGACGAAGTCCCTTACCTCATGTTCAACTTGACTCGGTTATTCTTTAATCTTCTGAATAATAAACTAAAGTTAATTTCTAGTTGATTAAGAACATTTATGTAATCATTCAAGTTAATAGTGGTCGTTTTGACGATATTTGGTACTTGAGTCAAAAAAGATCACCTTATATTTTCATGTTGTCCATGTGTTCAATAGTATATTATATCCAGAATTATATTCATCATTTAGATATCATATATATCATATATATCTAGTATATACATTTATTTATAATAGTACATTACATTTGGAGGTAAGAAATGAAATACACCGTTTATAGAGACGGTAAGTCATACATATGAATGAACGCTACTATAACATATATATATAGGTATGTTATAATTATAGTATAATATCATATATAAGATCATTAAGTCTATCCATTATATGTCCCACATTTCCATTAACAAGTCATATCACATTGAGGGAGTGGTAGTCTTCACTTCCTCAAATGAAATTATCGTGTTTACCCATAAAGGAAACCATAATGGTTTGATATAAATGGAAAATAGCGAATCATAAGTAAAAAATAAACATAAAATATATCATATATAAATATAGTTCCATCATAATGGCCACCATGTGATGCGGTAGGAGGTAATTGAACAATCATTGTTTCGTGAGGCGTTAGTTTACCATCCACAGAAATATTATGTTCCTTACCCATTAGATGGAGGTGTGTGTATGTTTAGATCTAATAATTCACATAACACAATCCTAGAATATTTATGGATAATGAATTTGTAATAATATAAAGGAATAAAAAGATTTTATGGGTTAGACAAGTAAAATAAAAGAAATGAATTCAAGAGAAACTATTACCATTAATTTTTGTAACTTCCTTTGGTTTGAAACAAAATGGTTTGTTTTAGTGCCTTCTATATAAGGTAAGGATTATAGTTGGAATAGAGAGAAGTAGAGAAATTAATTGGACAATGTTTGGACGATCCAAAAGGCTTGAGAGGTGTGAGGAATTGGTTAGATGTGGTTTTCTTTTATAAGAGAGAGCAGGGGATCTTTAGGAATGTTTGAAAATATTATTTTATTATATAATAATATTCGGTTTATAAAGGTCCAAAAATCGTTAGAGTTGATGATAAGATGACTAATGTTCAAAATAAAATCATCCAATTTGAATTGGATAGGTTTTGGAAAATATTTTCATATTTATAATCTTATTTATTTAAATCATTTATAAATGAGGTAAATATTGGATCAGTATTCTGTCATAAATAATTTAATTTATTTGATGTATAATATTTATAAAAAACATAAAATTATGTAGAAATCTTTTTATCTTTCCAATGAATATTTATTTTCAAAATTATTACTTATATTACACCATATGGAAATTAATTTCCTAAAGGAATTTTGTTTTGGTCTTTTTTTCCATTACATTAAATTAATTAATCTATAGTGTCATTAACAAACATATGTGGCTCCATGGGGTCCCAAAATCGACCAAAAGATGGAAATGGTCGTCCATTACTCATATAATAACGTTAATAGAAGTGTTAATTTTTTTTTGAATTATTATAATATTTTGTTTACCTTGAATTACCCTCTTTACCTTTACCTTTGTTAGATAGAAGTCAAAAGATATTATTCACCAAAAAATTATTTTCATCTTATTGAACCAAATTTTACTAACTAATAAATACCATGTATGTTAGATTTTCAAAATTCAATTCAATGAATTTGTAAAATTTCATTTAAATTAAAAAGTCAGTTTTTTAACTACTACTAAGTGGTTTCACTATTCATAAAAAATTGAAGTTTTTCACAAATGTACCAAAAATTCAGCCTAAGCTACATTTTATATTATGAATTCAAAAATGATATATACTTTTCCAATTTATAAACATAAAATTGGAATTAATTAATTTTAACATTAATTCCCATCGTTAAAACAAATAGAGTGTTTTTAAGAAATAATAACTATCAAAATATTGAAAGTTTTTTATGTCAAATTTCAAAGTGAAATTAATTTCAATGATAAAAATAGGATTGAAGGGTAAAAATGTATTCTAATTACACTTTAAAACCAATTAAAGAGATAATCGAACTTTATAAATTAATTAGATTAAAACACGGTTTTCAATTAAAATAGAATATTTTCAGTATTCATTAAAAAAAGAACTTTATTAGAAAAATTTCAAAAATTTACACAATGTAAATTTTGATTTCCCTATTCAAAATATGGAATTTATTTGGACAAATAGAATTTGCTAAAGTTACCCAAACTATATTTAAAGAGGGTTCTCTATTAAAAGGGGTAAATCGACCTTTTACTGTAAATTATTCATAAAATTAAATTCATTCACATTTTAAGCCTCTATCTTTTATTGGATAAATGAAAATACATTTAAAAAAATGTTTACTCATTTTTTAGTTAGTTTTTTTCATTCCTACCAATACAAAAACTAGGAGTTAACTACCATATAAAATAATAATATTATATTTTTATAGTGCAACGTAATATTTCAAAGAAACTCATTGTTGCGTATCGGGTACACTATCGAACATAGAAACACCTTTAAAGTAAAATTAATATTTATTTCACAAATATTAATAGATATGAAAATATATTTTTCTTCATTTACCCAGGATGTTACATCCTTCCCCGCTTTTGTAAATTGTGTTGTCTCTATTTTAATTCACATATCAAAATAAGTGGGTGTATTTATCACTCATACCATTTTCAGATTCCCACATTGCCTCTTCAACAATATGGTTTTTCGACAAAAACTTTTCTTGATTAATTACCTTATTCTAAAACACTTTCTCTCTTCGGTCATGAATCTGGTCTAGTTGATCTTCAAAAGATAGATTCTCTTCCAACTGGTCTACTAATAGACTCAAAACATGATATGGTTCTGGAATATACTTTCTCAACATCGAAACATGAAAAACATTGTGTACATGGGATAAACTTGGAGGTAAATCCACACTGTAAAAAACTGATCCAACATTATCTAAGATTTTCATAAGCTCCAATGATCCTCTGACTCAACATTCCCTTCATATCAAAATGCATGAAACTTTTCCATGGAGAAACTTTGAAAAAGACATGATCACCTACATCAAAATAAATATCCTTCCTCCAATTATCTGCATAACGTTTCTATCTGCTCTGAGCTGTTCTCTTGTGTTTCTGAATCAACTGAACTTTCTCTGCTATTTATTCTACCAATTCTTGTCCCATCATCATCATGTCACCTACTTCATCCCAAAAAGTTGGAGTTCGACAAAGTTATCCATATAATTATTTAAAAGGATCCATCTGTATACTAGAATGAAAACTGTTATTATATGAAAATTCAACCACAGAAATATGTTAGTACCAACATCCCTGGTAATCTAGTGAACATGTACATAGCATATCCTCCAAGTTCGGAATTGTTTGTTTTGATTATCCATCTTATTGAGGATGGAAAGCTGTATAAAAATTTAATTCTGTACCCAAAAAATTTGGGAGGCCTTTCCAAAAGATAGAAGTAATCCTGGGATCATGATCAAATACAATGGAGAGGGGAAAACCATGCAACCTAACTATCTCTTTAACAAACAACCGAGCAAGTTGATCTAGAGGCAAGGTATCTTGAATTGGAAGGAAATAGTAGATTTTTTCAATCAATCAACTATATCCAAGATTGCATTATTACCATAAGATTTCTTTGGTAATCCCACTACAATGTCCATGGATATATTTTCCCATGTCCACTCTGGTAGCAGTAAAGACTGAAGAATCCCTTTCAGTAACATCCGCTTTTCTTTAACCTACTGAAATTTAAAAATCTTCACTGTAAAATCAGAAATATTTGTTTTCATTTGATCCAACCAGTAATACTCTCGATGTTCTATGTACGTCTTAGTACTACCAAGATGAACTCAAAATGGACAACAATGAGCTTCACAAAACAACTCATTCTTAAACTATGAATCACAAGGGACACATAATATTTTCCCAAACCTCAAAATACAATCATTATCAACATTAAAATCTGGAAAATTACCCTTCTGAACCAAACCATCCTTTTTCTGCAACTCACTGTCTTCCTTATGTTCATGCTTTATTCTGACTGATAGAGATGATTTCACTGACACCTGAAACAAAACACAATAGTTTCCTACACCAACAACTTCTATGCCAAAGTTCATCAAATCAAAAACCAAAGGATCTCATTCCAAACATAGAATTGTTAATGAGACATTACTTTTGCGACACAAATCATTAGCCACATTAATTGATTTTCCAGGATTGTAATGGACCGTGCAATCATAATCCTTGATTAATTTCAGAAATCTCTTCTATCTCATGTTCAATTATTTTTGAGTGAATATATAATTTAAAATTTTTTTTCAGTATATATTTCACATTTTACTCCTTAAAAATGATGCCTCCAAACCGTTAAAGAAAAAACAAAAACAGCTAATTCCAAATCATGGGTAGGGTAATTTAACTTATGAGGTTTCAACTGACATGAAGCACAAGCAATTACCTGATCATTTTTCATAAGGAAACATCTAGTTCTTTTTAATTAATCATCATTATATATATTGAATTCACCATTTATGGAAGTCAGTGCCAAAACTAGAGAATTAATCAATTTTATTTTTAATTCTGGAAAACAATCATCACATTCTTTTTTCCAGATGAACTTAACACCTTTTTGAGTTAACTTAGTCATTAGACTAGATAACCGTGAATAATTCTCAACAAACCTTGGGTATATTTTTGAGTCATGGCCATTATTCAACAAATAATTTTTTAGAAGGATCAACAGTTATGCCATTTTTTTCATAGAATGGGACCAAGGAATGATATTTGTTGTTACCAAAACTCACACTTTTTGAATTTCCACTACTGTTTATTTTCTTTTAAGGATTGAAAACAAACACTTAAATGACTTTTATGACCCTCTTTATTTTTTGAATAAACCAAATTATCATCAATAAAAACAACCAACATTTATCACCTTAATCTATTGAGCCATAACTGCAACAAAATGTTCACTTATGATTTTGAAAATTGTAGGATACTAAATTGGAAGGTAATTTTCTTCTACATTTCTTCACTGCACAACTGCCATATTTCCTCTATGAAAAACAATTCTGAACACAGAAATATCTTAGGCAATGCAACATGGTAATCTGTAAATGTTATATGATTTCAATATTATCATAAATTACTTTATGGATTTTAATTTAACAATTCCCTAACTCCAAAAGTTTCATTAACCAACCTCTGATACCAACTATAAGGACCAGACCGAAAAAAATAACATAATATTGAATTAAATGAATAATTTACATTGAGGATATTTTCAGGTTTAGAGTTTTATTGAATTAGGCCATAACTGTTACATTTCATTTGAAATACAATGTAGACACTTTTATTCAGTTTCTATTTTTTTACAAAACAAGAACTCTTAAAAAAAGTCATGTCTAGTTCCATGTTTAAGACAACATGACTATTCCTTGAACACAACCTTGAACTTATTCCACATTATGGCTTGTGTAAAACATTTCAAAAACATGAGATAAGCATAAAAAGCTTAATAAGGGATAAACAAAAAAGGAAAACAATATGTTTTTTAAAACAACATGTAATCCATGAATAATTTAATATATGTAATAATTTTCACCTTTATGAAGTAGTAAATACTCTTTACTAAATAAAAGATCACTACATACTCTTTTGTAACAAAATTATTACCCATATAAAGAGCACATAACATATAAAGGTAACTGGCGACATAAACATACTTAAATGGAATAACCATACGGTCGACTTCCACACATATCACAAAATGGAATAGCCATACGGAAGACTTCCATACCCAATAAATTGGAGGTTATAACGTAACCACTTGTCCTGGTTTATCATGGCATCACCCGTCATTTTTTTTATCACGTAACCACCCATCAAATGTCCAAGTTCCATTATAAAATCATAATACATAAAATATTGCAAATATAAACATTTCACTAAAAACATTCAATTTTTAGTCACAAGATAAAATATCTAGATATAGAAATAATCAATCCATTTCAAAAACGACTTTCAATATCAAAACTCCCAAAAATAGAATAAGGTATTTCCTTTTCATTTTAGAAAACATTAAGGATTATAAGGGAAGCCAAATAATGATTACGACGGTGGAGAGGTCATTGTCGCTGCAAACATTAAAAAAATTATATTTGTCATTTAGTAAAACACATTGTAGAAAAATATTAACTTTGTATGAAAGTAAATGTCAACGGTTTTAAATATACATCATGTAAAATAATATGCTAAATATATTATTGAAATAAGCCTCAATGAAAGAAGATTGATAAAAATTCCCCTACCTCATTTCCGACTTGACTCGATCGTTCTTTAATCTCCTTAATAAAAAACTAATTTTAATTAATACTTTCATTTGAACATTTTTCTAGTTTATTATTCTTTTTATATAACTTCTTACCATTTTATAAATATTATTTAATCATTCAAGTTAATAATGGTCGTTTTGTCGATATTTGGTAGTTGAGTCAAAAATAAACACCTTATATTTACAAGTTGTCCATGTGGTCAATAGTCCATTATATCCACAATGATATTCATGATTTATATACCATATATATTATATGTATCCAATATATACATTTATTTATTATAGTACATGACGTTTGGAGGTAAGAAATGAAATGCACCGTTCATGGAGACGGTAAGCTGTACATTCACATGAACGCTACTTTAATTTCTATTTCTTATTTTAAAGGAATTAAAACATAATGAAACATAGGTATATTATAATTATAGTATAACATCATTTTAAATATCATTAACTCCATCCTTTTTTCGTCCCACATATGGAATTAACGAGCCATATCACATTGAGGGGGCGGTAGTCCACACTTCCTCAAATGAAATTATGAAGTTAAACCATAATGGAAACCATAAAGGTATGATATAAATGGAAAATAGAGAATAATAAAGAAAACATAAACATAATATATATCATATATAACTACAGTTACATCATAATGTCCACCATGAGAGGCAGTAGGAGGTAATTCAACAATCATCATTTCATGAGGTTTGAGTTTTCCATCCATAGAAAAATTATGTTCTTCACCCATTAGATGGAGGTGTGTGTATGTGTAGATTGAATACATATCATAACAACATCCTAGTTTATTTTGGATACTGTTGTTTCAATAAAATAATGGAATAAAAATATTTTAGGGTCTAGAGATGTAAAATAAGGAAAAGAAGTTATGAGAAACCATTACCTTTAATTTGGGTAACTTCCTTTGGTTTGAACCAAAATGGTTTGTTGAGGGTACTTCTACCAAAGTTAAGGATTCTTGGTGGAAGAGAGAGATTTATATATTTTAATTGGGTAGAGTTTGGATGATCCAAAAGGCTTGAGATGTGTAAGGAATTGTATAGAAGTGGACTCCTTTAATATGGGAGAGGAGGGGCTCTTTATGAAAGTCTGAAAATATTATTTTATTATATAATGATATTCAGTTTATAAAGGACCAAAAATCATTAGAGTCGACGACAGGATGACTCATGGACGAAATAAAACCATTCAATAGGAATTTGGCAGGTTTTGGATAATCTTTTAATCATTCTAATCTTATTTATTTAAATCATTTATTAATGAGGTAAATACTACATCATTGTTGTGTCATAAATAATTTAATTTATTCAATTTCTGAAAATTATAAAAAAATAACATGATTTAAAAACTATTTTTATATTTAAAATGAATATTTATAGTCAAAAATATTACTTATATGACACCTTATAATAATTAATTTACTAAAAGATTTTGGTTTTTGTCATATTTGTGTTTATATTAAATTAATTAATCTAAAGTGACATGATCATTCATAAGTGGCTCAATGGGGTCCCAAAATCAACACAAGGATGTCCATGATCGGCCATTACTCATACAATAAAGTCAGGAAAAGTGTTAAGTTAATTTTAATTATTATAAAATAATTTTTACGTTGAATTTCCCTATTTACCTTTAACCGTGGTAAATAAAAGTCAAAAGATATTATTCAGGAAATTTTTTTTTCTTATTAAACCAAATTTTACTAACTAATAACAACAGTGTTTGTTTTATTTTTGAAATTCAATTCTTAGAAGATGCGAGATCTCATTTGGACAAAAAGGTTAGTTTTTTAACTACTACTAAGTGGTTTCACTATTCATAAAAAATTGATGTTTTTCAGAAAAATACAAAAAATTCATCCTAATCTATATTTGATATTCTGAATTAAAAAATGATGTTTATTTTTCCAAATTCAATACATAAAAGTAGCATTAATTAATTTGAAAATTAATTCCCTTTGTTAAAACAAATAGAGTGTTTTTAAAAAACAATAATTATTAAATAATTGACACTTGTTTATGTCCAATTTCAAAGTGAAATAAATTCCAATGACCATAATTGGATTAAATAGAAAAATAATATTCTAATTAGACTTTAAAACCAATTAAAATGATAATATAACTATATGAATAAATTAGATTAAAATGTAGTTTTGAATTAAAATACAATATTTGCACTATTAATTAAAAATGAACTTTTTCAGAAAAATTCCAAAATTTTACAAAAAGTAAATTTTAATGTCCCCATTCTAATGAATGATTTTATTTGGTAATATAGAATGTATTAAAGTGATTAAAAATATATCTAATGACTGTTTTCCTTTAAAAGGATGTAAATTGTCCTTTAAATCTAAATTATGCTTAAAATTAGATTCATTCACATTTTAAACCTATAACTTTTATTGGATAAATTTAAATACATTTAAAAAAAATGTATAAAGATATTGTAGTTATTTTTGTTCATTCCCACCAATACAATGGCTAGGAGTTTACTAAAATTTAAAATAATAATATTATATTATTAGTGTGCAACCTATGATTTCAAAGAAACCGATTCTTGCCTATCGGGTACGCTATCTAACATAGAAACCATTTTAAAGTATAATTAATATTTAATTCACAAATACTAATAAATTTGAAAATCACTTATTCTTAATTTACCTAGGATGTTACATTTACCATTTCAAGTAACACTGAAAAATCGATTATTTTATGTTTTTATTGTGATATAAGAAACATCAATTGTAACTTTCACTCCATGAAATACTTTTCTTAACTTGCGGCTCACACAACATTGAGTTAACATGCGGTAAATGCATGACCAAGTTTTACCATATTTTACGGGAGAAACTATTTTAAAACTCCATTTGGAAACTCTTCGGTATTTTTTTCCAAAAAAATATATAATTTATTAATTCATTATGTTGAAATTATACTAGGGTGAATATTTTTGATTTTTTATAAGGTAATTCATTTTTTATGAATAATGGAAACTACTGCATTTTAGTTAAAAACATCATTTTCATTCAAAAACTTATTAATGATAATTTATATGATTGATTTTATTTATATTCACATTAGAATATATATAAATAAATTTATGCAATTATGTTCATTAGATTAAATTTTACATTGAAACTGAATAAAAAAACTTAACCAACTCTTGAATGTTTTTCTACATAAAACCTAGTTTTTTCACCCTATTTGTAGGATTAGTGTTAATCATACTTTTCCCACTAATTTGATTTGATTTTTTTAAATTCAAAATACTTTTATGTAATCATTATGATATTTGTAGTCAAATAATATCAACTTAATTTTTTACCAAAACTATTAGTGAATGTGATTAAAATTAATTACGATGATTATGGTATGATTAATATTAATGAGGGACTAATCCCTATGAAAAAGGACTAGAATGACCTGGAAACTTGTCTACAATCCATTATATGAAATTATTTATATCATATCATCACGTGATTATAAATTTATGGGTTATTTGGATATTATTAAATGGAATTACCCTCTCTAATAGTTTAGGAAAGGAAAAAGATAAAATGGTAACATTCCATACATTTTACATTTAGAAAACATTGGAATATGTAAAAAAACATCATATTTTCAATTATACACATCCATTTGAAATATAAAATAGATATATTTGTCATAATAGGTTATCAATAATTTTCAGATATGATTTAGTTACATAAAATGATTAGAAAACAACAGTGTAGTGATTATTTAGTTATTATTAACTAAAATAAATGACACTATAAATCGTAAAAGAGAATATAATTGATTGGATTATTTTATTTATTTATTTTTTTATATTAATATATCATGTAACACATAATTAAGCATAATATTTTCGAAATTTGATATTAAATTGATATATTAAAAATAATATTAAATAAATAACGCCAAATTTTTTATTATTTTTATTTTACAATAAATGAAATATTGTGAAATGATTTAAAATTAATAAAATTTATATATCCTTCAAAGTGATTTTTTTGTGTTAATTGATTTTATATATGATCTATTAATGGATTTATTTATCTTTTATAATTAACATATTGAACCATATATAGTAAAAGAAATTTAACACGGCAAGAGTTGAAGTAGTGCTTAGTGGGTCATGTGAGATTGTGATTAAATTAATCTCCAAAACAAATGTGGATTTTATTTTATTAATAAGAAATCATATTAATAATTCATTGAAACTATATTTTATAATAAATATTACTTTAGATTAGTTTAATGGTTATATAAATTAGATTATAAAATGATGTGCTTTAATAAAAAAATAAAAAATTGGGAATCATAGATGTTACAGAACAAAATTTTTAAAATTCACATATTTTTTTGTGATATAGGTTTTAATAGATCATTACAACTCTATAATACTTTATTTTTCAATTTTGGAAGCACTTTAGGTATGTTATACCAACCCAGGGTGAATACCTTTTGGTATTTACAAGAGTTTCACATCCTATCCACAATAAAAAGGTAAGCACTATATGACATTATCACACGTCCAAAAAACATTTCTCACCCAAAATATTCTCAAATAAGCTCTCTAATCCCATCCCTTCCATAAAGAATCCTACCGTTGGGAATTCAAACTCTTTAGGAAGACTTTTTTTAGAAACCAAAAAGAGTTACTCGATTAAGATGTAATGTCTTCTCTCAAGCTGTTTTCCTTTATTTTCATCTTCACACACTAAATTCTAATTATTATATTATTTTTTGATAAAAATAGTATAATATTCATATTATGAAGTGGATGTGATAATGGTTAAACAAAAACATACACACAACTCCTTCAGATGGATAGCGAGAATACTATTTCTATGTACGGTTAACTACTGCCTCAAGAAACAATGATTGTTAGTTTCTTCTTTAACATCAATCATGATGTCAATTATGATGAAGACTATATTTATATATTTCATATATTATATTTATTTTTTATATAATCTTATTTATTAATTTTACAACACACACATTTTTACATGCCAATTGATGTTAAAATAAAAATCTCATTTTAAGAAGTGTGGACTACCACCCCCTCAAAGGGATGTGACTCATTTAGAATCAACATGGAATGTATTAATGATGTTTTTAATGAAACAAAATGACCTTGATGATATAGTAATTTTACTGTAACAATGATATGAATATATAAATATATTTCATTTACATACATTCATTCAATATGACAATAAAAATGGAAACAACGTTCATGCATACGTATCACTTATCATCTCTATAAACAATGAATTCCATTTTTTACTTATTAATTATATATATTATTATAATATTAATCTAATGCATGTAATTTATATTTATATACTTATTTATAATATGGAATCATTATATGAGTATAATAACCAACGATAATACATATTAAGACATATGTAAAGAATAAAGTGAATATTACATGAAGTGAAACCTTACCATATGATGTTTAACAAGAAGGTAATACATGGTCATAATCAAACCATATATGGTATTATATATAATAATACTTTTATTTAAAATATTTATAATAAATTTATATTTATTATACATGTGGTTTGAATGAGTAGGACGAGAGTCAAGACACAAGGTAAGGGGATTTCATCTCACTTTTAATTTGTGTGAAATACATGTTATGTTCTCCAATATTTACTTTTGTCTAGTTTATGTACTAAACATGAATGTTTTCGATGTATATTATACTTAAATATATCGGTATTCACATGTCAATTTTATTATCCTTATTTCATGGTGTTAATGTCATAAAATATACCAAATCGGTAAAAATATTTTATCTCAATTTTCCTTCTTTGAGACTGTTGTTTTTTATCCACCTAAACACTTTTTCAAGGGTTATATACTTCAATATTACATGTTATATCTTGAATATTTTTATTTTAATGATAAATTATTCTTAATTTAATTTAATTTTCTTATGTGGAGGGTATGATCCCGTGTTCATGAGTTATACAAGTATATTGAGGCAATCTCATTGATTATTGAGATTGTTTATGTTTATGTTTACTTTGATGAAATCATATGATCTATATTTTAGGAAAACTCATGAGTTTACATATTCTATGTAATTTCATGAAATCCACTTGTCCTATTCACCTTTTTCTTCCCATTGGTACTTAAGATAATATTTTTATATAAAAAATGTCTATCTATCTCTTTGGTAGGAAATATATTGTATTCAAAAACCATGTTTTAAAAAATGTATTCAAAAGATACTGGATGTAAATTTTCCATGATAGGGGATTTTAAAAATGTTTTATTTTTTTTCAAATCATACAGTATATGTTTTTAAATATATTTTAAATAAAACGGTTCTCAAATTGTTTTAGGTTATAAAAATAATTTTACAAATAAGAAAATAAATTTTCATCAAGAAATGTTCTTGTAATATTATTAAATATATTTTCCTTACATGATGAAATAAACTGATCTTACTAATTACCTTATAAGAAATTATCTAAAATTTTCACTCATATCCTTTCTTTTAATGGGTTATGCTTACTGTTTTGGTCTTTATGAATCATATTTCCCTTTCATGATTTATAGGTTTCTGAAACCTGCTTATTTTCAAGGATTATGATCTGATGATGTGGTTACGAAACCTAGATCTTTTCCATAGAGTTTTATGTGTTGAAATGTAAATGATACCCATTTCATTTCATGGGTTGTTATTTTATGATTATAAAACTATTTCCTTTTTATCGATTATGATAAGTTGAATTTTTTATTATCTTTTGGAATTTTTATGAATGATTTAATTATGAGATGGGTGGGACCTATATCAACCTTCAATGAATAGGGTAACAATGGATGAATCATGAGTATAAATTTTATATGATATCTTTATTACATGTTCCCAATTTTATGCATGTACCTGGTGGAATGTCCATAAATTTATGGATGAAGCTAATTATTTTCTCACAATATTATGAGTGAACCTTATTACATGTTCACAATGTTAGGCATGTCTATAATTTTATGCATGGACATGACTACATGTTCAAAAAACATTGTGTTAATTCGATTACATGTTCAACATTTTAATCATGGACATGGTTTCATGTACATTATGTAATGTGTGAGCCTAATTACATGATCACAATTTTATGCATGGACTTGGTTTCATGTCCATAACTTTATGCATGAACCTGCTAAGATATTCATAATGTTATGCATGGACCTGGTTTCACATCCACAAGTTTATGTTGTGTCCTGATTTCATTTCCTTAATAAAATTAATGAACATGTATCTCATTATAGATTTTCACCACGTTATAAACCAATGTGCACACCACAAATTCCATGTCTTTCCCAATGTTATGATACCATGTCCTATATTATTTATTTTATTATGATTCTTGTCTTATGAACTTCCATTTATTTTTATGTTCTCTAATATGTAAGGAATGATCTTACAATTTTATGTTCATGTCCCTTACCATTGTTTATGTTATGCTTATGCTTTCTTTTATTGACCATTTTTTAGCATATGAGATCGCCCCTTTCTTATGTTTGCATTCTAAGGGTATGAATTAGGTATTTAGGTAAAATTACAAAATCTGGGTATTTTTATGGGATATATTGAAGATCATTTACAAGGATATAATTTTTTCCCAGTTTCTAAAAGCAATAAAATATTATAGTCCTGAGGAATGTATTTTTGTAAAGTACTAAACATTCATCTAAAATTATGTAATATCAATGTATACCAATATTGGGTCCCTATAGTTGGTATCAAAATAATTTTTTAGTCAACCATAGGAAACTAGTATGATAAAACCATAGTGAGATCCCTAGGTATATTTTTGTGGATATCTCTAAGGATAAGTATAAGATGAGTTAACGTTTTTTTAAATTACCTAGAATTTTATTAAATAATTTTGTGAGTGATTTCATTGAAAATATATCATTTTCTATCTAATAAATATTGATGTGTATTGTTCACAAATTTACCTATGTGTAACAACTCTAAAAATAGGTTCCAGGCCAGAATTCGGGTAATCTGGTACATGAAAATGGGCCTTATAGCACACCTGGATTGACAATCACAGGGGATATGCATTTGGAATTCACTACATGTTCATGAACCATGATGAAATATTTAAATATAATATTTATATGAATAACCTTGGATGATCTTATGGTGTCATATATTAAAAAGTGTGTCATGATTTAGACATCCTATAAGTAAATTTTTATGATTATGTTGTTTTCTTCTTTTTTATGTGTTTCACACCAACTTCTTTATGGTTTTATCCAATTGGTGGAACTATAAAGAAGATGGATATAATTGAATTTTTTGTATGTAGAATGTATTGGAACTAATTAAATTGATTGCCCATGTGTAAATATCCTTAATTTAATTAGTAAGGTGGTATGAGAATTGGTTATACTTATGAGGGTAAAGAAATCTCAAATGACATGACAAAGTAATGGGATATTATTATAGTATTGATTAAATATATCATAATAAGAATTATTATATTGAGTATGAGGAACATTAATACATGATTAATATTTCATATTATTTTAAATTTTTATTAAGGAATAATTTTATTAATCATGAGTAATGGTTTTAGAATAATGTTGTATAGCTGAAGTAATTATGTGTTGGAATTTATAGATTATGTTATATGAATCATGAAATATATAAGTATTTTTAGTATCGGTTTTCATTAAGGATTTAAAATTATATAATGAATGGTGATTCATAAATAAAAAATTGATTTCATGGGATGGTGATATTTTTATAAAGGTATGGTAACCCTTAATTAATGCCTAATGTGAGATAATGATGTTTGGATAAAGATATAATGAATGTGAATAAGTAAATTTGATGGTAAAGATTACGCTAGAACAGATTATTTAAAAATAGTTTTATGTAATCAAAGATGAATTTTTATAACTTCTTTGATTTAAATAATACATCCCGTAATCATTTAAATACATAATAATACATGTTTTACAAAAGGTTTTGTGGATATTACCATGTTTCAAAGGAATATACGATGAGGTTACTCACATGTTGGTAAAGTGACAACCAAGTGGTACATGGTCTTATATGTGGGATCATCGTTAAAATTATTTCTTTAAATTCATTCTTAATCATTGAATCTTCATATTTTAGAGGGTTATGAGGTTTAAAATAAATGTAATCTCTATGTTAAACATTAGATGATGCCAGAAATATTCAAGTGTGGTCTCTCCATACTGGGAGATATGGATATTGGATGGCATATTCAAAACTGCCTTGAATAGATTGTAACTAATGAAAAATGGGGTGGTGTGTCATGGGTACTAGAATATGTTAGTACCTCATGAGTGAAAAGGTATCATTCCATTTTAGGGAAAGAGGTGGAGTTTGTGAACAAAATAAAAAGGTTGATGTTGTCCTGAAATCATGCATGTATATCTTTTCCTGAGAATTAATTAACATTCAAAGTAAGTTTCTTCATGACAAAAATAATTTTATAGTAATTTTGTTTCCAATGAATCATAAGGTCCCATAGATGATTGACGATTTATGTCTTTCTAGTTTTTGTCTTTCACCTAAACTTTTTATCAATCACTTTCTCTCAGAACATGATGGTATGATTTCTATTCAATCCCTATGTTTTCCCTTCCGAACTATGTTCTCTTCTATGAGAATCTTGTTAAGAGTTTCATTATACAACCATTATGGTTACAAATTTCCATTTTTAATTTATGTTTTATTATTAATTTTTAAAATGATTATTTCTATGAAATTAAAATTCATGAATTAAACTTTTCATTACCTAGACAGATTTCAGGGGGAAAATTCATTTTAAGTTCGGTAGAATATAACTACCTGAGACTTTATGATTTTTTCAAATTAATTAATCTTTTTCAATTTTTTAATTTCACAAAACATTTAAAATAGTTTATTTTATATTTTTATTGTGATATACACACCAAAATGTTAAAATTTCACTACATGTATCACTTATCATGGCATGCAGTACATGCTACTCGGAGTTAACTTGTAGTACACGTAGTATTGAGTTTTATCATATTTTAATGGGGAACCAATTATAAAACTCAATTTTGCAACTATTATAAATATTATATTCTAAAATAAATATTATTTTGGAATTAAAAAGATCAATTTTATCCTAGGAAGTATATTTGGGAATTATTTGAGATTTTTTATTTTTGTTTGAATAGTGAAAATTAATGTAAAATAGTTACAAACTGCCTTTTCATTTAAATAATTATTAATTATAAATTATATTATAGACTTGTTTTAGAGAAACATTAGATCATATATACATAAATTTATATAATAATGTTCATTATAGTTAGTTTTATTTCGAAATTGACTATTAATACTTAATAAAACATTCAACATTTTTTTAGTTTAAAAACCCTTTATTTAGCCCCTTGTGCAGGATTAGAATAAATCATAATTTTCCCAAATCCATTATTTGAATTCATAAAATCTGACATACATGATTTTAATCACTATGATATTTTTTTTCTAATAATATCAACATAATTTGTTACCAAAATGATTAGTGCATGTGATTAAAAATAATTACAATGATTAAGGTATGATTATGCATAATAAGGGACTAAACCTTAAACAAAAAAACCAAAATGTCTGGAAAACATTTTAAAAATCCATTTTATTCCAATATATAGTCCATATAACCAAATGTTTAGAATCTTATTTTTTATTGGTATATTATTATATGGATGTTCCCTATATAAAAGGTTATGTAAGGAAAATGGAAAAATATAATGTTCATTACCTTTAAAATTTATAAAACATTGGGTTTTGTACAAAAGATAATAATTTCGGATATTAATATCCTCTTGAATGATAAATGGGTTGTTTTTATCAGAATAATTTGTCAATATTATTAGAGTTGATTAAGTAACTTAAAATTCTTAGGAAATTATAATGTTGTGATTATGTTGTTAATAATTAACTAGACAAATGATAGTATAAATAATAAAATTAAAGTTAATTGATTGAATTATAGTATTTATTTAATTTTTTATATTTTTATATCTATATATACATATATAAATTTAATATATTTCCATCCCAAATTTATATTTATATTTTAAATTTTCATTAATTAAATAACATTAAAGATGATATTTTTTCTATTTTACAATAAATTAACAATTATCGAATGATTTAAAATTAATAAATATAAAATATTATAAAAATTTATTTTTATGTGTTCATAAATATTATATATGGGCTAGTAATAGACTGATTTGTCTTTTATAATTAACATATTAACACATATTTTGTTAAAAAGTTATTAACATGATTTAGGTTGAAGCCTTGTTTTAGTATGTCACATGAAATTGTTTTAAAAATAATTTTCAATACACATCAAAATTTAATTTTATTAATTAGATATAATATTAATAACTGATTCGTACTATATTTTATAATTAATGTATCTTTTTTTAGGTTTATTGGTTATATTAATAAGATTAAAAAAATAGTTACTCTAATAAAAAGTAAAACAATTAAATTATGGAATCAGATATGTTTAGGCACCAAATTGACAAAATTCACATATTTTTGTGTGATGGAGGTTTTAATTGAAACTTATTTCTCTAATATCCAGTACTTTTCAATTTTTTTTCACTTTAGGTAAGGTATACCACCCAATAGTTAATAACTTATGGTATATAAATGTGTGTCAGTCCCTCTCTACCATTAAGGCCTTCATGCCTCCTCAAGCACTTCGGGTCACATGTAGTTTCCCCAAACAGACTCTAAAAAAATGAGAGGTATCCCCAGAAGATGATTCAGAGTAGGTACACTCACCAGAGAATATCCAAATGGATTTTTCAGATTGAGAGTGTATGGATATGCCATCGAGACCAGCCTGTGTTGGCACGGGAATCCTAGCTCTATGACCACATGAAGGTGGAGAGCTACTATCACGATGCAGATGATAGGGAGGGGTAGATCCTTATAGATATTCTGGTTGAATTTATTAAGTCCTTCGGGTCATGTAATCTCCTAATTCTATGGGCCATGTAATCTCTGATCCTACGGGCCTTGTAAGGGTTCCCCCATATCCATTGAAAGGGGGTTGTGAAAAATCAATAAAAATGAATGCCTTCGGGCTTTATAAGGAATCCTTTTGGCCCAAACAAAATGTAGTTACCCAATTTAGAGGTAACGTCTTCTCCCATTTCAGTTCCATTATTTTCCTTATCCACCCCTCTAATCTCTTTATTACATTATTGCATGACAAAAAATGTATACTAAATATACTAATATTTTTCTATGGTTTCGACCTAAAACTTCAAAAAAATCAATCTAATAGATATCGAACATAATGTTTCTGTGTACGATGATCTACTACCTCAAAATTGATGATTGATCATTTCTTCTTTACCCCTAATAATGGAGGTCATTATAATGGAATCATTGTTTTTATATATAATATATTAATTTCATAATTTATTTAATCTTCTTTATTCCATTTAAAACACCAAATGTTTAACATTTCATATGATGTTAAGCTGATAATCACGTTTGAGGGGTAGTGGACTACTTCCCTCCTAAAGTGATGTGATTCGTTCACACAACACATGTCATATATTAATGAAGGGTTTAATGAACATATATAAAATTTTAATTCTAAATAAATAATGATATATATATATATACATATTTCATTGACTATGATTCATTATAGAAATAAAAATAGAAACAACATTCATGCATATATAGGACGTACAAATTCCATGAACGTCATATTTCATTTTGTACTTATTTATTATATATATTAAAATAATACAAAAATTATGTATATAAATAATATTTGTATAATAATTTAAATTCTAGTATCGTGATATGAGTATAATAACAAACGATTTAAAAAATTAAGACACATGTGATGAACAAAGTGAATATTACCCGATGTGAAACCATAACATATAACGGCAACACGCGATAATATAAGGTAATAATAAAAACATATATGGTATTAGACATAATAATATGGTTCTATTAAATATTTATAATAAATTTATATCTATTATGCAGTTGGTTTGAATGAGTACTATGAGAGTCAAGACAAAAGGTAAAAGGATTTCATCTCGCTTTTAATTTCTATGAGATACATGTAATATTCACAATTATTTCCATTTCAAGGGTGTATGTACTACCCCTGATATTATTCTATGTATCTTATAATTAAATTTATGGGTAATTACATGTTCCTTTTAAGATCCTTATTTCATGAGGTTGATGTTTCAAAAGTTACCCAATTGGTAAAAATGTTTTTTCTCAATTTTCCTTCTTTGAAACTCAAGTTTTTTGATGCACCTAAAATATTTTTTGAGGAGAATATGCATCCATTTTATATGTTAAATAAAGGAAAAAATTCTTTAAATGATAAATTGAGATTCATGTAATATTATTTCTTACATGGAGATTATGATCCCCTATTACTATGTTTCTAAGACTCAATTGGGGCAATCTCATCACTTATCAAGATGGTTTATATTAATACTTCCATATATGAATAAATATGATCCATATTCAAAGAAAACTCATTATTTTTATTATCATATGATTTTTGATGTTACCCTCTTGTGTTATAACCCTTTTTCCACCCCTTGTTACTTAAGAGAATTTTTTATGTAAAATGTTACCATCTCTCTCGTCGGTCTGGAAATCTATTGTATTCAAAAACCATTATTTTAATAATTTTTTCAAAAATGTTTTCAAAAGATCCCTCAAGATAATTTTAATGTAAAAAGGATTTTAATTTTTTTTATTGTTTTAAATGCATAAATTATATTTTTTCAATGTTGTTTTAATATAAAATGATCATAAAAATGTTTTTATAAAAAAGAAATATTCACATAAGAAAGGATATTTTCCACATGAAATTTTTTTGAATTATATTTCAAAGTTAATTTCTATATATGATGAAATTTGTTACTATTACTCCTTAACATATGGAAATGATCAGATGGTTCCGTTCATATCATTTATATGGATGAGTTATTATAAATTCCATGGTCTTTTTGAAGCTCGTTTCTATTTCACGGGGTATATGTTTATGAAACACATTTCTTTTCACGGGTTATGCTTTGATAAAATGGTTTTGAAACCTATATATTTTTTATTAGTTTTGATGTGTTGTAATGTTAATGATACCCATTTTATTTCATGGAATATGATTTAATGTTTATATAAATTATGCATTTTAATGGTACATGATATGATGTATGATATATTATCTTGTGGGACATGTGTGAATTATGTTATTTTAATCTGGGTAGGACCAATATATACCTCCAATGAATTGTGTTACAATCGATAATTCATGAGAATAAATGTTATGCGTGAACCTGATTACATGTTCACAATGTTATTTATAGACATGGATCCATGTCCATCAGATTAGGCATGAACTAGATTATATGTTCACAATTTTATGAGTAATCCTTATTACATGTTTGCATTGTTTTGAATGGACCAAGTTTCAAGTTCATAAGTATATGAAAGAACCTGATTACATGATCACACTCTTATGTGGTAATGTAATTACATATCCTCAATTTTATTCATGGACCTGGTTTCATGTCCCATAGGTATTTCCTGAACCTGATTCCATGGTCAAAACGTCAGACATGGACTTGGATTCACGTCTATATGGTTATTCGTGAAGATTATTACATGTTAAAAATGATATGAATGGACCTGGTTACATGTCAACAAGTTCATATTGGGGGGTTTGATTTCATTCACTTAGCATAATGAGTGAACATGTCTCTACATATACTTGTTCACAGCATTATAAACCAACATTCATGCCACAAATACCATGTCCTTTACTAGGTTATAATTCCTTGGACTATATTCTTTATTTATTAATATTCACATGTTATGAACATCCATTGTTTATTATGTAATCTAATATGACGGGAATGATCATAAAATGTTATACTCAAGTTCTATATCATTTTCTTTATGTTGTGACTATGTATTTACTTTATTTAACCTTACTGAGCATCTGGGATCACCCCTTTATTATGATTCCTTTCCCCAGGGTATGAATATGGGTTTTATTTGGAAGTAATAAAAGGTGGAGATCATCAGGGGATATGTGGATGATCTTTCACCAGGTTAGAAGATTTTGTTTCTATGTTTCCAAAGACTCTAAACTATTACAGTCCTCAGACATGTATTTTTAAAATGTACTGAATATTCATCTGAAGTGGTGTAGTGTCCATGAATTTCAATACTATGTATCTATACACAAAAATTTCAAAATATACATGTCCTAATACCCACATCTATGTTTGGTACTGGGTCTAGGTCTCATAGATCACCCTATAATATCAGTTATACAGAGTGTCAGTTATAATGTATAGTGGGAAAAACCATTACCACGAAATTGAAATCCCTATGAAAGTGTATCCCTTTCATTTTAGAGTTAAATTTAATAAATAATTATAATAATATATACATATATATATATATATCATAGCTTAGTTATATATGTCACCCTTTATAATTTATAATGGATTATACTATTTGTAAATTGAAATTAGAAAGTCATGAGGGTGAAACATGACCCATACATGTTGTATCATGATGTAATAGGTTGGGTTAAATTATTTGACTATGTGAATTACTATTTAAACTTTAAAGATTATAATTTTTTAAAAATATTAATTTACATTCATGTAATAAAGTCAAAGTATGATTCAGTTGATGGAATAAAGTGGTATATTATAGCAACACAATCTTGCTATATGAGAAAACATTATTTAGGATGATTCAAAAACATTAATTAATAAAAAAAAATTTCCATACCATAAACATTAAAAATTAACATATAAAATATTCACGAAATTAAAATAATCACATGGAGAATATTCAATAGATTCAATGATATATACCTACATGGAATGGAATAATGCATGAAATCTAAAATATTAGGTGCATATAAAGAGGAATGTGATGGTACCTTTATTCTATACTATGAGAAGGTAAATGTAAGTATCTATTAACATTGTCAGAAATAATAATTCCACAATCACCAAATGTTTAAATCCTTAAAAACTGTAATAGGATCAAACCAAAACAGAAATTTTACAACCATGGAAATTTGGATTTCCCTTATACGTGGGTTATATAATCGCAAAAAATTCTCATGAATGAATTCTAATATGTCTATAATAAACTCTCTAATACCTAAATAATTAGACAAAAAAGTATAATAGGACTCATATTTCACATTATAGTGTCATGAACCAAGTAATATAATATAAAACTAATCCTTATTGTCTATTTATCTTCATGCATCCCTCTCTATATGATAAAATGCATTGACTATTGGTATGGTCCAATGGTGTTTTAGTTGGGAGACTAAGACCATTGATTAGATAAAAAAATAAAATATAATAATGATGAACTACATAGAAAGAAACAAATATTCATCAATAGTAAAATATATCATTATATATAATAAATAGGTAGAATAAAAACAACAATATAAATAATTGTTCTCATTTCAAGTGATATAAAAAAGGAGAATTGGTGTATAAAAATATATATAATTCTATAGAATAATTAAAATATAAAAAAATTATCCCCAATAGAATCATGATCATAATATCCAAATTCTTCTTTGGTAGCACATCCTATGAAGAAAATCATGTATCTGTAGTCAAATGCTCCTATTTTTTCCAAACTACATCTATAAGATCTTTTTAGGTAACAACCAGTGGCCTAAACATTGTTTGATATATAATTATTAGTCCCCCACTAATATATTCTATTAAAATCCATTCATTTATTATCAACTGATTAACATACATATATAATATTATAATATGAATATGAAAATAAAATATATCCCTTGGGTTCTTAATAGACACCTTCCTAACAATACCTACTTCAAAATAAGTTAGGATACCTTTGACCATGTGTCCATCTAAATTTGGATTTGTGTCTATATTTATGGTATATATATTTAGTGACATTTAGATACATATATATATATATATATGGATACTATTTTTATCAATGACACCAACTATATCTCAAAGCCTCCATGGTTATAAGTATGATTCCTATGAAATGTTAAGAGATTCCCTGAATGGAAGCCATGAATCGTATGGTTCTTCATTCCCATGAATCACTATTTTGGAAGACATTCCTAATTTTCACATTAAATTATCGACACCATTCCCATATATCACATTTTTTTGAGAAGCTAATCCAGCATTTCAAATTTTCATGGGGGTCCATGATCATATATCAAATTTAGAAAGGGATGTCATACCATGCTTGAAATTTAACATGGGACACCATTCCCATGAATCATGAAGAATATGGGATGTTATTCCCTTGTATCAAATTATTATGAGACACATTGTGATATTATAACCTATATATAGGAATCCATGCCCATAAATACCATTGGTAAAATAATTTCAAGTCATTTTCTAATACAAGACATGGGAGGTCTTAAATTTTATTTATCACACCATTTTAATATGGGGAATATATCATCATCGTATGGAAGTCACGAGATGTTTTTTTACTACCAATTACCATTTAATAAAAGTTGATTATTTTATTTCAAAATCTAGACACGACCACTTAGATTGTTATTAGGGATAAAAATATTTAGTATTTAAATGTAATCCCATGAGGACACCCAATTTGGTTTCACATGTCGAGGTGGGGGACCATCATCCATAAAAAACAGAACATGGGAAATTTTAATGAAGGTCGAAAACCAATAAAAAATAAAATTGTTATTTTATGGAAACACATTGAAATTATGATGGGAAATATGACTTAACATGTTATAAAATGACTTATATTTAATGAAAAAGTAATAAAAATCCTAACATAAGGTGGTATATTACCGCTTGTCTATTTTCATTCATTTAATCAATATATAATGGACGAAATAATGAAAATTATAACATAAACTGAAAATAATTCATAATAAATCACACCAAAATAGTGTCTAAGATAGAGGAATAAACAAAGAAATGATGGAAGAAGATCGAATCTCTCATAGATAGATATTCAACATAAACCAAAGTAAAGGAATAAGATACAAGATGAATATCCTAACTGAAATCCTACTTTGGAGGAAGGTGTAAATCTCCCAAATATTGTTGAGGTGATCCGTGAGATTGAGGAGGAAGTAGAGAGAGAGTCCTTATATTAATGTATAATAAAAGTATACATGTTTATTTCTTTTTAAATAGGTTGATGTTTCAGCTACACAGTTTTCAAAACAGTGCACCGAAACCTAGTGACATCACTAGTGAAGTTGAACTATGGTTTTGGCCTTGGGTGCATTGATTACTAAAACTATGTGGCCAATACTATCATATATGATATTATTAAAAAATAGTGAATCCTTAGGTTCAAAATAAAACTAAGCATCCGCCCATCTTAAATTTTCTATATTACCACATGGTTTAGTCACATGGTTATCCCTAACCATGCATTAACCAGGTGGCCCAGAACATCCCTCTATAACATGGATCTTGTTTCTCTGAATAAGACACAAACTCTTCTGAGCATCTCCTTAGAATCTTAATCACAATACTATAATAAAAAGGAAGATTATTTTTTGTAAATTGAGCAATATAGAGTCTTCCTGAAATATGGTGTGTTATAGAAATTTTTTTATTCATTTTTTGATGAAGAAAATAATGAAGAATGAATACGGATATGATAAAACATAAATTAAATATGCTAATAAACTCTTTGAGAGATTAATTTAAAAGAGGAATTTGGGAATCCATGGGACTTGAGGTTCGAAAAATGGGAGTGGATTGATAGAGAGAGGGTTTTTATGTATTTATGTGAAAAGATAAATAATTTAATTGGATAATTTTCGGATAAGAGGAGTCCTTTTATAGATGACATTGAGTGGTATTTTCATAAATAACCCTTCCTTAATGTGTAAAGATCTCTTTTTCAAAAAAATTATATACATTGTCATAAAATAGTTTTTATTAGATCATATAAATTAATTCATCCTATCATATACTCATTTATTGTTAATTTTTATGATATTTTAAATATTTTCCAATTAGTTAATCACTTTTATGTCATTTTACCTTTACCTTGGAAACTCATGTTTTACCTAAGTAATTTACTTTTATGAATTAAAATGAAAATTACAGTCTTTAATAATTTGGACATGATGAATAAAAGCAATAAATTATTTTTATTAGATTTTGTTTCCAGAATGAATAAAAATTTGTTTGAATATATGTATTCATAATGAATAAAATCAATTGTTATAGAAATTTTTTTGTGGTAATAAAATTGAATTTGTTCTAATTCCTTACGAGGTTATAATAATTATAAAATGGTAATATGAATGAATTTAAATATTTGTATTTAATTTAAATAAATTAACTCTTTAATTGACATTAGTTTAATATTTAATAAAATTTCAAAACATATAGACCAAAATAATTCGTTGAAAAATAGGACTTCTTAAGATTAAATTAATTTTTTCTTATTTATAACATATAATAATTAATTAATGATGCTTTATTACGTATTATATAAATAAATTAGAAATAATTTAATAAATTTTATTATAAAAATACATAAAATTTATCAATTAAAAATTATAATATATGATATAAATATTATTTTAATCATAAATTCATAATTATACAAGAATATATAGAATTAGTAAGAATCGTCATTACATATTTATTTATTAAATGTAAATATCTTTGTTTTATAATAATTTCTTAAATTTTATTTATAAATTAATTTTATATCAATTTTTAAAATTTAAAATTATAATAGAAAAACATAATTCAGAAAAATTGTATATTTGAAACATTAAAATTTTCCCAATTAAAATAGTATATTATTTATATATTCAAATATTCGTTTGTTTTATTTAAAATAACTATTTTATAATAAATATGAATATTTTTGAAAATATAAACAATTATTATCTATATAAACTATTTATTGAAAATTTATAACTATTAAGTGGTTTTCAGGCATTATAACAAATAGTTATATGTATTTCTATAATAGTCATATAGCAGTTGTATTTTATCCATTACATTATATAATGTCATTATATTCTAGTTTCATTTAGTAAATTTATCATTGATATGGTTTTCATTTTCAATTTTATAATATTCTCTCTCCTTTCATGATGTTTTATATAATTTTGGGGTTTTTTCTTCATATAATGATTCATATGGGTGGAACTGACACTTGATATTTCCTAGTAATAAAAATAGTATTATTTTCTAGCGATTATCAAATTAATTTTCATCCTTTAAAATGGATGTAGTCATAAATGGTATGTAATAATTTTATTCATATTATTTTTTTGAATTGTTCAATTATGATTGAATAATTTTTTGTTATTCTAATTTATCTCTTATATGTTTTATTTCCTACTTATGTTTCGATAAATTGTAAAACCAGTAATGTAGTGAAACAAAATTGATTCATAAACATGGGATATTACATTATCCCTCTTTATAGAAATTTAATCCTCATAATATAAATTTTAATAAAAAATAAATCTACTTGAGTATATTCTTTACATAGTCATGAATCGAGTAATATAATATAAACTCTTCATATTTATAATATCCATAAAAAATTATATATAGGTTAACTATAAATTTTATGATTCTATGATAGATAGATAATAAAGATATATGTAAATTATCAAAAAAAACTCTAATAATCCACGTATGAGAGGAACACATTGGTTTTTTAAATAAAATTATTCCATTTTTTTCAAAATTAAACTTTAGAGAATTCATTACATTCTTTTGTAGCTCTATATAATATGTTTATGCCTCTTTAAACATTATAAGGATGGATGATTGAACATTAATTTATGTAATATATGATTTCCTCCATCCCCTAATATTTTCAAGGCCCTCCATTTGAAAATCAATGAGTATTGTGTCTCTTTAAATCTGCGTCATGGAAATGGTAGCATGACCCTTATTGCTTAATTAATCATAAACCTTATTCTCTATATAATTTTTGTAACATATTGATAATTCATAGTACATAATAATATTCCACCATCTATATTGGTTATTTTTTGTCTCTTTCTATTTGAATATATTCTTTACAATCTTGTAAATTGTATGCATTTCATTATTTATTACATATAGGTAATACCTCCATATCGTTAATAAAAATATTTTTGATTATAGATCCAAATAATGAATTAGGTAACTTTACTCAAATTCCATAATTTTACCTAATGAAAAATCCACCACCTTGTCATAATGAAATATGACATATTCAAATCCATTTTATGCAACAATGTATATAAAAAATCATTTACTATTGTACTGCATTGTGTGTACAAGGGTTGTGACCAAACATCCCTTAAGATCCTATAAATTTAATTCACAATATTCTATCCAAAGATACATAAATTAATCCAATGAGATCATGGATATTGAATTAGACCATCATGTTAAATTTATCATAACACATTAATAGTTTCAATGAAACCATGCAAACTATAGATATCTGTAAGGGCGGTTGGTCTAGGAAAGTCACAAAAAACTGATACAATTGAAGTATCCATATATATAATATAATTTTGATCAATAAACGAAGAATGATACTTTGTAAAAACATAATTATTATGTTATAAATTTTTAAAAATGATTATATGTTATCATGGACTTCCACAAAATCATCAAATTATCTCCCAACAATTAATTACCCTTGAAATTTTTAACAATAACATCCTAAAAAATACCAATAATTGAATGAATTAATATATAAATATTTCATTAACTATATCTACAATTTTATTAGGGATAATATCAATGTTTTAATCGAATCAATTTGAATTTTTAGTTTCTATATCATTTATGAATGACTTTCATTGGTAAATCATCTCTTTTCACCATTAATTTATGTCACAAGATCAAAGTTCAATATTTTATAATTTGATTCAATAAATGATGGTTGAAAAAGTGATCACTATTGGGAAGAGGATATATGATCTTGATATTGACCATATTATGATCATAATAATCAACGCTAAGACATATAGTTCTATATCTATTCATAATAAATCAAATTAGTTCACCCCATGGTGAAGCACTTCTGTATATAAAATTGATACACTATCATGATGTGTCAAATTATTTAGGTTTTGGAGAATATTTTTAGTCTAGGGAATAACATTGTGTTTAATTAATCCTTTGGTTAAGGTTTACAAAAATGTCATTAACCTTTCATTCCAATAAATTAATGCATATTTAATTGAAAAATTTATATACATTCATGTATCAAAGGTATTGAACATATACATAATAAAATAAATTATATAATAAATTGATATAAAGATGTTGGATATAACCATATTTTTGTGTAGTTGAATCATAAAAATATATGTCACACACTTAAAATATCACACTAATTAGTTAGAAATTAAGAGAATTCCAATAACATGAATCTAATGAATATTAAAATTTCGAAAAAAAATTAGATACAATGGAATGAAAAGTTTTCAAACACAAAATATGACAAACTAGTAGCTAATATGTGTTTTAAATCTCTATTTTAATGTGAATATATCCCTCATAATAGTTACCCAAAATGTAACCCAAAATCGAAATTAGATGGACACATGAATGGAATTATGGCTTTACCCTTACCTTTAATATGAGTATAAGGATATCAAAACATTTTATGATATTGAGAGGACCCATTTGAATCACTAGAACGGAAGAAATTCTCTATCATTTAATAAATTTTAAATGATGTGGAAAAGGTGAAAATTTATAGTCAAATATGAATGTGTTTTTGGCTGCCTATTATTAAAATAAAAATTGAAACCTATATTTGTGATAGTAAATAGCCTAATATGAAATTTTATAAAATCAAAAAACTATTTATCCATATATTTTAATATCTCCAATATATTATATTGTGAACAATGGTTTAAAACTACTGATATTTTCTAATCTATCCCAAGTGGATCAAAAACGGAACATATTTTTTTAATATGTTTTTTTTATCGAAAAAAGTTATCTAATTGAATTAGGAAATGTTTGGGGTAGTTTTATATTATTATAATATCATTTTAACATTTAATTACCCTTCTTACTTTCAACTTTGGTAACTAAAATTCATAATATCCTATTCAGCAAAAATTATTTTCATCCTCATGAACCACATATTTCTTGTTGATGACAACCATGTATTCTCGATTTTTCAAGATCATTTCACCAAAGTGGTAAAATTTTAATTTATGTTAATTTTCAGATGTGCCTAGAAGGGTGCAAAATGTTCCCAGAAGGTTGGTAAAAACAGTATAAAAAAATTTAAATAATTATTTATAGCTAAATCATTTATAAAAATAATCAAATTTCTTTGATATGGATAATATGTATTATGTATATATTCTGACATTGAGATAATTTTAAATAAAATTAATTATTTAAATTAAAATGTCGGTTATTATGTTCAATGATGTATTTTTCAATATTCATCAAAAATTGAATGTTTTCAAAAAAGCATTATAAATTCACCCAAATCTAATCATGAAATTCAAAATTCAAAAATGAATTCTATTTTTGAAAATTTTGTTTTCAGGAGTGTCTAAAATTAATTTTATAATTATTCATAAAAAGAAAATAAAAAGTAGTTCTTTATAGAAATATTTTATAAATATATATCAATTTTAAAAAAACTTATACATTTCATAAATATGATTTATTTACATGAAAACATAATAAATATCATTTTTTTAATATTTCTTATTCAAGATTAAAAAGGTAAATAAAAATATCGTTTAAATAATTATTATACTAATTTGTTGTTTCGCGGAAACTCAATAATGCATATAATGAAAGAAAAGTAGGTATTGTGTGTAATATATGGTTTTTTATTACTTTAAAGAGATAATGTACTATGAAATGTTTGGTTGTTACAATAATACTGTTATGACCTTTTGAAAGACAATTTATAACAAGGATGGTTTCAATGTGAATGGTTGGTTTCCATATAATCTCAATAGATGCATCTAGTGATGCATCAATTGGATTACATAAAGTGTTCCCTAAACCATTCCATACAAGAAAACCCATTTTTTATATCGTTAACCTATTTAATTCATAAAGGATGTATCAAATCATCAATTATTAATATTTATTAAAGAAAAAAGATTTATCAATATTTTACTAGTTAATAAAATAACATTTAATATAGAAAAATATGTTAAAAAAATATATATTTCATGAAATAATTGTATCCATGATGAATAATATTTTCATTTACGGTTAATTTAATGTCAATAGTAATGTAAATAAATTTTTATAAAGATTAAGAAAATAATAGAATAAATGAAATGAATTTCAATACATTCTAATAAAAAGTATGAATAAACAATCTAAAAGAAAATTATGAATATAAAAAATGCAATATATAACCATTAGGGTAAGAATTAGAGGGTTTTTTCATTGATGAATATAAATACCATAAAAGATATTTAAAAAATTAATTGAAAAATTCCTTTTCCTTTTTATTTATTTTAAATTAATTTATTTGAAAATAACTTTTCAAACAAAATATTTATAAAAAAATTTCAAAATAAAATTTCAAAAAAAATATCGTTTCACACATATCAATTATTCTTTTTGACATATTAGTGGTGATTAAGGCTAAAAAAAATTGATTTCGTATCAATTATAACAATGTTTCTTCTAACATTTTTAGGAAACACAAAATAAGAATTATTTTGTGGATGTCATAACTTTTAAACTGAAGACATTATATATAGAGTAAAATTAAGTCAAAATACTTCTATTAAATATTATTGAAAATATAAAAAATAATCAAAATCTTTTTTATTTAATATGGGTTTGGATGAAAAACAATTTTTCACTAGAGAGATAAATGAAGTTAGGTTTTCTCAAAGCAATTCAAAGACATATTAAGTACCATATAGTGGTAAAATTTTACAATTACAATAAATATTTCGTTGATAAATAGCATATAGGAATCTTTAATTATTTATTAGGAAATTTTCATTTAAATATTGTTAACTGCTATTCATGTTTATACAATCTTTATTAGAATGATATTTTGAAATAAACCCTTCAAATGACCATAACATTGTTGTGATAATTAGTGAACAAATATATTATGTGCATACAGTGTAAAATAAAAAAAAGTAAAAAACATTAAATATAGAAAATTAATTTAAAATAATAATCATATCATGAAAAATAACTGATGTATAAGATTAAACTAATTAGTGTAAATTGAGTTATAAAATCCCTTTCTATAATCTTCATTTTGGTTATACACTTTTTAAAATCATTTTTAATGGTTTTAATCATTTTATTAAAATATAAATGATACATATTAATAATAATAATACAATATATGGTCCTTTTATAACATCTTCTCACCCATTTGTTCATGATCGTTCATTCTTTAAATATTTTTATGTGTCAATTTACTTGTTTTTCTAGTTTGTTTAGACTCATTATTTTTTTCCTTCATAAATATATCTTGATATAAAAATATATATATAGTAAATCAATATGTAAAAACAATATAAATTCATTATATATTTATATATGGACCTGACCTTATAACATTACATAATATTGAATTAAATAGATAATTTACATTGAGGATCTTTTCAGGTTTAGAGTATTAGAGAATTAGGCCATAACTATTACATAACACTTGAATATTACAAGTATACACTACTACTCAGTATCCATTTTTTCATAAAATAAAAACTCTTAAAATGCCACATGTCTAGTTCTATGTTTTAGACAACATGAATTTTCCTTGATCCCATCCTTGAACCTATTCATCTGTATGTCTTGTGAAATTTGTTTTAAAAACATGGGATGAGCATAAAAATTTCAATAAGGGTTATAATATAAGTAAGGAAAACATTAGCCTAACAATAAATAGAAATCCATAAAACCATACTTTTCAATCATAACATACCTTATGAAATCACAAATCATAAATCAAAAAGGTTACATTTGACATAAATATCAAACATACATTGTAGCTATCATAGCTACATAGGGAGTTACACTTGGAATACCCATCGCAGTGTATTCCCAAAATATCTTAGGAGAAATATCATGTTTACCTCTCTTACGTTACCCAATGCATTGAAGAGCTATCTTAGGCTCACCCGCCCTAGGTTTATCACAAAACCACCTGTATACGTAAACAATTCCCAATAAACATAAAATAATCATAACATATAACACATTTATAATGGAAATATAACATTTCCACATTCCAATATGTCAAATAAAGATATTGATATATACAATGTTTTATGAAATCATTTTCAAAACCATTTAAAAAGAGATTTTTGAATCAAAGTATCCCATACCACATTGATGATTTTAATTGAATTATCATTTGAAAACATTAATGTCCATATAAATAAATCCTAAAACCCATTTTGAAAACATGGACATTAAAGACAAACATTTATAATAATAAATCATTAAAACATTTAAAACAATATTTTAGTTAGAGATTTTGTTAACAAAAAGAGAGACACATGAATACAAATAATTGAAGAATAAAATTTAATAAAAACATTATAATATCATGAGAATAAATGGATTCATGATATAATATGTCAAAGTACAGTATATACACCATATTAGAGTGAATTGGCGCATAACAACAATGAAGTCTCAATGGAAATGTAAATTGAGATGAAACCCCTTATAAAGATGGTATACTTAAATTAAGGATAAATCCATCACATAAATATGTGCGAAAAATATAAATACACCCAATATAAGTGGATATTAAGTGTAAAAAAATTATAATTCATTCACACAAATTCATTGGATGACATATTCAATAAGTACAAGTCAAACTCAAATAATTGAAATTGGGTTAAGAGGTTCCCTTGTAAAAATTCGACAGCCTAACGGCGACACATTAAAATTTAGAAAATGAGTTGATGATATAAAAAAGGTAATCTCATCACTTAGATATAAATTTTACATAAATAATGATATATAATAACATATCCCAACAAAATAAGATGTAAATTAAAACAAATAACAAAACAAAGTCTTTTATAAAGAGAAGGGTGAATGGTTCCCTTACCAATTTGGTAATTTACAAAACATACGCCACATGAAAGAAGGATCATAAAATAAAGATTTATATACTCATAAATGAGTGTTTATTACAAAAATAGTACAATCATGTGCAGTACATTCACCACAAAAAAGGAAATAGTGGAAAATATAGCATGAATCTCACATGAATAAAAGGTGAGATAAAACCCTTTACCACGTTGTAATAAACTGAGTCTTATGACCAAAAGTTAATGACCACAAACATAATAATAGAATACCATGAGTATAAAGATAATAATGACAATATATATCAATTGAATTACAGATTACACCACATGTAATAAATAAGTGGTGAACAATGGAAATCTCACGGAATTGAAAAGTCAGATAAGAAAATCCCTTACAAAAATTCGGCAGCCTAACGACGCCACATAAAAATTCAAAAAATGATTTGATGAGAGTAATAGAGGGTCTCTCATAATATGAAAATACAAATTATATTATTTTGAATATAAGATAACATCATTCAACATAATAACATGGAGCATAAAAGAAATGATATAAATGCGAGTACTTGAATAGAAAGAGAGAGGTCATATCCCTTACCTCGTGTCCGACTTTACTCGATCATTATTTAATCTCCTGAATAATAAACTAAAGTTAATTTATAATTTCTTAAAAACCTTTTTGAAGTTTATTATTCCTTTTATATCGCTTATTACCATGTTATAAACATTATGTAATCATTTAAGTTAATAATGTTCATTTTGTAGATATTTGGTACTTTAGTCAAAATTGGACTTCTTATAATTACATGTTGTTCATGTGGTCAAATATTCATTATATCAAGAATTATATTCATGATTTAGAAATCATATATATCATATATATCATGTATATACATATATTTATTATAGTACATAAAATTTAGAGGTAAGAAATGAAATGCACCGTTCATGGAGACGGTAAGTCGTACGTACGCATGAACGCTACTTTCATTTCTATTTATTATTTTATTGGAATTAAAAAATAATTATACATAGGTATATTATAATTCCAGTATAATATCATATATAATATCATTAAATATATCTTTTATACATCCCACATAAGGCATTAACGAGTCACATCACTTTGAGGGGGCGGTAGTCGGCGCTTCCTCAAATGAGATTATCGTATTTACCAACTATGGAAACCATAAAGGCTTGATATAAATTGGGTAATACATAATAATAATGATATAATAAACATAATATATATCATATATAAATATAGGGCCATCATAGTGGCCACCATGAGAGGCGGTAAGATGTAATTGAACAATCATCGTTTCGTGAGGCGTTAGTTTTCCATCCTCAGAAACATTATGATATAAACCCATTAGATGGAGGTGTGTGTAATTTTAGTTAAAATACTTATCATAAAAATATCCTAGTATATTAATGATACTGGTGTTGTTACAAAATAAATGAATAAAAAGAGTTTATGGTTTGGAGAAGTAAAATAATTGAAAACAAATTAAGAGAAACTGTTACCATTAATTTGGGTAACTCCCTTTGGTTTGAACCAAAGGACATCTTGAAGTTCCTTATGCATAAGATAAGGCATCTAGGAGGAGGAGAGTGATGTATGGTGCTTAATTGGGAAGAGTTTCGATGAGCCAAATGTCTTGAGAGGTGTGAGGAATTGGATATAAATGGTCTCCATTTATAAGGGAGAGGTGGGGTTCTTTAAGAAAAGTGTGAAAAAATTATTTTATTATATAATGATATTCGGTTTCTAATGGTCCAAAAATCATTAAGGTCAAATATAAGATGAATCGTATTCTAAATAAAAGCATCGAATAAAAATTGGACGTGTTTTGGATTCAATTTTAATATGTATAATCTTATTTATTTAAATGATTTGTTAATGAGGTAAACACTACATCATTATTGTGTGATAAATAATTTAATTTATTTGATGTCTACAAATTATAAAAAACATAATATAATGTAGGAAATATTTTTATATTTCTAATGAATATTTATAGACAAAACCATTGCTTATATAACACCATATAAAAATTAATTTACTAAAAGATTTTTGTTTATGTCATTTTTCCATTACATTAAATTAATTAATCTAAAGTGTCATTATCACTCTTATGTGGATTCATGTGGTCCCAAAATCTACCCAAAGATTCTAATGGTTGGACATGACTCAACCAATAAGTTTAGGACAAGTGTTAAGGTACTTTTGAATTATTATAATATTCTTTTTAACTTGAATTACCCTATTTACCTTTAACCGCGGTAAATAAAATGCAAAAGTTACTATTCACCAAAAATTATTTTCATCTAAATGAACCACATTTTACATCTTGATACCAACCATTTATGTCGGATTTTTGAAATTCATTTCACAGAAGTGGTAAAATTTCATTTAAATGAAAATGTCAGTTTTTTTAACTACAACTATGTGGTTTCACTATTCATCAAAAATTGAGGTTTTTTAGAATAATACCAAAAATTCATCCTAAGATATATTTGAAATTCTTAATTCAAAATTGATGTCTATTTTTTTAAATTCAAAACAAATATGTTTAATTAATTAATTTTAAAATTAATTCTTGTTATCAAAACAAATAGAGTGTTTTTGAGAAACAAGAACTATCAAAAGATTGATACTTGTGTATGTCATATTTCAAAGTGAAATTAATTCCAGTGACTAACATTGGATTAAATGGAAAAAATATATTTTAATTTAACTTTTAAACCAATTAAAAATATAATAAAACCCTATATATAAATTAGATTAAAATTAATTCTTGAATTAAAATACAATATTGTTCACTATTCATTAAAAAATGAACTTTAACGGAAAAATCCAAAATTTAAACAAAGTAAATTTTGATATCCGTATTATAAATAAGGATTTCATTTGGTCATATTTAATGTATTAAAGTGACCAGAACTATATTTAAAAAGTGTTCTCCATTAAAAGGAGATAAATCGACATTTTAATGTAAATTATGCTTAAAATTAGACTCATTCACATTTTAAGCCTCTAACATTTTATTGGATAATGTAAATACATTTAACAATCATGTATAATCATATTGTAGTTAGTTTTGTTCATTAACTGCAATACAATGTCTAGGATTTAACTACAGTTTAAAATAATTATATTATATTATTAGTGTGCCACGTAAGATTTCAAAGAAAACTATTGTTGCGTATCGGGTACGTTATCGAATATAGAAACCCTTTTTAAAGTAAAATTAATATTTAATTCAAAAAGTAATAAATATGAAAAATTTATATTCTTTATTAACCTTGGATGTTACATCCTTCACCCCTTTTTGGAATTATGTCCTCGTAATTTTAAAATTTGGGCTCGGAAACATTATTGAAAGTACCATATCAAAAAAAGAGTCAGTAAAACTATCACTTTAAAAGAAATAAAGAGAAGTACAATGGTCACCCAAGTAAACCCATACTAATATTCCATGAAAACATGGATATAGAGGAGAAACCAAAGTGTGAATTTCTAATTTAGATTGATAGGAAACATGATTAGGAGAAAGTTAACCACAATAAAATCACAAACATATAATGAGTGTAAATGGCCTTTGATTACCAAGTAAGAAACGTACACCAAAAAAATTTTTTGTTTTACATTCATTTTCATAATTTTTAGGAATTCATCTTCTACATAGAATAAAAACATAAGTAAATATACTTACCATTATGTAGAGTTTCATCTTATAATAATTTTCTACCAAAACTAATCGTTTCCCTAAATGATGTGCATTCAAAAAGACTTGGTCGCATAAAAAGCACAAGAATCATCTTCTAGAGAATCAAATAATTTGCAAAAGGATAACCATCTATTTCCCTTGTATTTAGACATCAAATAAAACCAAAATTTTTAGTATAAGATTAGATAATGACCAAAAGGATAATATTTTAGAAAAACAAATACTACTCTTAATCTCCAAAATTCAACAAAATGAACCCAAGGTTGAAGAAAGATCATTCAATAAACAATCGTCCCTAAATTCATCAAAATTAATCCAAAATTTGATTGTAAACCAAATCTCATAAGAATTTAATTACATAGACTTCCAAGATACATCTTAAAATTTATCTCCTAGTAACACTAATTACTCATAAAGTCTCATATTGAAAATTAATTAACCTAATAAAATGTTCTCCATGATTGGTTAATCATTTTCCTAAATAAATCAAATCATCATGTGTCCATAATAAAAACATAGATTCTTGAAAACTAAAATTTCAACCATTATTCCAAAATTTAAATCCCATAGTATTCTATCTTCCTTAGTCATATAGTGTTTCCTCAAAATAGAGAATGTATTCTACAACCACCTTTATCACATAATCACTAAATCATTTTTCAATGCTAAGTATATCCTTTTGATAAACCATAAGTTCCAAAAATCAACTTATTATTGTTCAATAAAATCATTTTACTAAATTAATAATTCATACTAACCATGGAATTCAAGTAGGCTAGTGGTAGGCGATGGGCACTTGTCACCCTTCAATTGGCGGTTCGATTCCTACAGCCTTGCCAGATGCGATGAGTAGTCACCCATCCTACGGGTTGTCCATTTTATAAAACTCAAAAATAACCCTAATATGTTTTAGCCTATAAGGTTTCCTTATACCTCTCATTTTAATACAAATTCATTATAATCACAACATCTTAATTCTTTAAGTCTTATTTCACAACCATATGATAATATAAAACAATCCTCAAAATGAATAACATCATACCTTGATCACGGTGTCCATTTGGTTTCATCGTCATCTTTTTCACGTAGGTAGAAGGTACATGTAATGAAAAAATGATTTATAGATCCTTAAAAATCATTCTCATCCTCCATACAAATACACCATTTACAACATCGGTCATATGGGTGTTCACAGAAAAACTGTTTTGGAAAATAATCATGTATAACATATAATTTCAAAACATCTGATAAAACATGATTTCTATAAAACAGTCAAACTAAATTTGAGTTGAAACATTCAATTAATGGTCCTTTTAAAATACCATAAGTATGTGCTGAGAAACTATATTTTAAAATCAAACATAAATAGGTTGCACAAGGGTCTCCTTATTCAGCACCTTTTTTAAATTCATAATATGCATCAATATCTTGTGAAAAGGTAAAATATTTGAAAATGACTTGATAATATTTACCTTTGATTGAAAATATTAGAATATTATAAAAATAGGATTCTTCAAAATACAACCCATGATCCAGGATGATAACGAGGTATAGTGGAGGTGTTTGTTATTTCAAACTACTACTTCCAACTGAGTTGTATGCTAGAAATTTTTTCAAAATCATCCGAACATGACATTGGAATAATTATTGCAAGCATGTCATCAGGAAGAGATAGGAATATCTTCTGAGATCCTCCTCCTTCCATTTGTAACTGACTTTTATTGATTTGAAAATGTCATAGAACAATGATTTAACAAAAATAATAGATAGATTCTAACCATATTTCTAACAATAATTCCTAATCACTAATGTTGTTTAAACCGTCCTCTGATACCAACTATAAGGACCCGACCTTATAACATTACATAATATTGAATTAAATATATAATTCACACTGAGAATATTTTCTGGTTTAGAGTTTTAGAGAAGTGGGTCGTAACTATTACATAACACTTGAATACTACAAGTAGATACTACTACTCAGTAACCATTTTTTCATTAAAAAAACTCTTAAAAATAGACATGTATATTTCCTTGTTTTAAACAACATGAATTTTCCTTGATCACATCCTTGAACCTATTCATCTTTAATTAATATGGAAAAAATTTCAAAAACATGATATGAGAATAGAAATTTCATTAAGATTTATAAAATAAGGATGGAAAACATTAGCCCAACAATAAATACAAATCCATGAAACCATACTTTTCAATCATAACATACCTTATGAAATAAAAAATCAAAAATTATAAATGTTAATTATGGAATACATATCAAACATACATTGTAGATATCATAGATACGTTGGGAGTTACACTTGGAATACCCATCACAGTATATTCCCTAAATCCCTTAGGAGAAACATCACGTTTACCTCTGCGACGTTACCCAATGCATTGGAAAGCTATCTCGGGCTCAGCCGCCCTAAGTTTATCACGGAACCACCCGTATACGTAAAAAATTCCCAATAACCAAACATAATCATAACATATTACAAATTTATAAAATAAAGATAGCATTTCCATATTCCAATATATCAAATCAAGATATTGAAATAAAAAATGTTTTATCACATCATTTTCAAAACCATTTAAAAAAACATTTTTGAATCAAAGTCTCTCATACCACATTGAAGATTTTAAATGAATTATCATTTGAAAAAAATTAATTTCCATATAAATAAATCCTAAAACCCATTTTGAAAACATGTACATTAATGAGAAACATTTATAATAATAAATAATTAAAACATTTAAAACAATATTTTAGTTAAATATTTTTTTAACAAAAATAAAGAATCTTGATTACAAATAATTGAGGAATAAGATTTAATAAAAACATTATAATATCTTCAGAATAATGTGATTCATGATATAATATGTCAAAGTATGAAATATACACCATATATAAGTTAATTGGTGCGTAACAACAATGAAGTATCAATGGAAATGTAAATTGAGATGAAATCCCATATAAAGATGGTATCCTTAAATTAAGGATAAATCAATCAAATAATTATGTGTAACAAATATAAATACACCCAATATAAGTGGAAATTATTTGTAAAACAATTATAAGTCATTCACATATATTTATTGGATGGCATATTCTAGAAGTACAATTTGAACACGAAGAATTGAAATTGGGTTAAGAGGTTCCCTTGTAAAAAATCGACATCCTAACGGTGTCATGTTAAAATTATGAAAATGAGTTGATGACATAGAAAATGTAATCACATCACTTGGAAATAAATTTTATATCATTAAGGATATAGAAGAACATATACCTACATAATGAGATGTAAATTAAAAGACATAACAAAAAGAATTCTTTTATAAAGAGGAGGGTGAATGGTTCCCTTACCGATTTGGTAATTTACAAAACATACACCACATGAAAGAAGGATAATACAATAAATATGTATCCACTAATCAATGAAATTATATTACACAAATAGTACAATCATGGGCAGTACATTCACCACAAAAAGGAAATATTGGCAAATATAGCATGAATCTCACAGGAATAAAAAGTGAGATGAAACCCTATACGTATATAAATGGTATTATTAAGATTATTTTTCATGTTTATTATTCCTTTTATATCACTGATTACCATGTTCTAAACATTACGTAATCATTTAATTTCATAATGTTCGTTTTTTTGATATTTGGTACTTGAGTCAAAAATGGTCTTCTTATAATTACATGTTGTTCATGTGGTCAATGTTTCATTTTATGCAGAATTATATTCATGATTTACATATCATATATATCATATATATCTTTTATATACATGTATTTATAATAGTACATAACATTTAGATGTAAGAAATGAAATGCACCTTTCATGGAGACGGTAAGCCATACGTACGCATGAACACTACTTTCATTTATATTTCTTATTTTAATGGAATTAAAAAAATAATGACACATAGGTATATTATATTCAAGTATAATATCATATATAATATCATTAACTCTATCCTTTATACATCCCACATAAGGCATTAATGAGTCACATCACTTTGAGGGGGCGGTAGTTGACGCTTTCTCAAATGAATTATCGTATTTACCCACTATAGAAACCATAAAGGCTTGATATAAATTGTTTAGTACAGAATAATAATGAAATCATAAACATAATATATATCATATATAAATACAGTTTCATCATAATGTCCACCATGAGAGGTGGTAATATGTAATTGAACAATCATCGTTTCATGAGGCGTTAGTTTCAATTCACAGAAACCTTATGTTCTTGACCCATTAGATGGAGGTGTGTGTAAGTGTAGTTCTAATTATTCTCATAACAAAATCCTAGTATATTGAGGATACTGGATTTGTTACAATATAATGGAATAAAAAGATTTTAGGGGTTTGAGAAGAAAAATAAATGAAAACAAATTAAGAGAGTCTATTACCTTTAATTTGGGTAACTCCCTTTGTTTTGAACCAAAGGAATTCTAGAAGTGACTTCTGCCAATGATAAGGCATCTAGAAGGAGGAGAGGGATATAGGGAGCTTAATTGGGCTGAGTTTGGACGAGCCAAATGGCTTGAGAGGTGATATCAAGTGGATAGAAATGGTCTCCATTTATAAGGGAGAGGAGGGGCTCTTTAGGAATGTTTGAAAACATTATTTTATTATATGATGATATTTGGTTTCTAATGGTCCCAAAATCATTATGGTCGAAGATAATATGACTCATATTCGAAATAGAATCATCCAATCAAAATTTGACAAGTTTTGGATGCTATTTTAATATTTATAATCCTATTTATTTAAACGATTTATTAATGAGGTAAACACTGCATCATTATTATGTCATAAATAATTTAATTCATTCGATGTCTAAAAATATAAAAAAATACTATAATCTGGAAAATCTTTTTATATTTCCAATGAATATTTATAGACAAAAATATTCCTTATATAACATCTTATAAAAATTAATTTACTAAAAGTTTTTTGTTTATGTCATTTTTGCCTTTACATTAAATTAATTAATCTAAATTATCATTATCACTCATAAGTGGATTCATGGGGTCCCAAAATCAACCCAATTATTCTCATGGTTGGAAATGACTCAAAAAATAATGTTAGGACAAGTGTTAAAGTAATTTTGAATTATTATAATATTTTTTTTACCTTAAATTACCCTATTTACCTTTAACCACGGTAAATAAAAGTCAAATGTTACTATTCATCAATAATTATTTTCATCTTAATAAACCACATTTTACTTCTTGATAACAACCATGTATGTCGGATTTTTAAAATTCTATTCATATAAATGTTAAAATTTCATTTAAATGAAAAAGTTAGTTTTTTTTAACTACCACTAAGTGGTATCACTATTCATCAAAAATTGATGTATTTCAGAAAAATACCAACAAAATCAGCCTAAGATTTATTTTATATTCCGAATTAAAAAATTATGTCTATTTTTTCAAATTAAAAACATAGTAGTGGAATTAATTAATTTTAAAATTAATTCCCTTAATCAAAATAAATAGCGTGTTTTTAAGAAACAATAACTATCAAAAGATTGATACATGTTTATGTCAAATTTAAAAGTGAAATTAATTTCAATGACTAAAATTGGATTAAATGGTAAAAATATTTGTTAATTTCACATTAAAACCGAATAAAAATATAATCTTACCATATAAATTAATTAGATTAAATGGCATTTTGATTTAAACTACAATATTTTTCACTATACATTAAAAAATTAACTTTATCAGAAAAATTCCAAAAATTTACAAAAAGTAAATTTTGATATCCCCATTCTAAAAAAGGATTTTATTCGTTCATATGGAATGTATTAATGTGACCAAAAGTAGATTTAAAAAGGGTTCACCATTAAAAGGTGATAAATCGACATTTTAATGTAAATTATGCTTAAAATTAGATTCATTCACAATTTAAGCCTCTACGTTTTTATTGGATAATGTAAATACATTTAACAATAATTTATAATCATAATGTAGTTAGTTTTGTTCATTCCCTCCAATACAATGTCTAGGAGTTAACTACCGTTTAAAATAATAGTATTATATTATTAGTGTGCCACGTAAGATTTCAATGAAACCCGTTGTTGCGTATCATGTACGCTATCGAACATAGCAACACTTTATAAAGTAAAATCTTTATTTAATTTAAAAATTAATAAATATGAAAAATTCATATTCTTTATTTTCTTGGGATGTTACATCCTTCACCCGTTTTAGGAATTGCGTCCTCACACTTTCAAAATTTGGGCTAGGAAAAAGAGTCAGTAAAACTGTAACATCCCAAGTAAGTACTGAATAATATATATTTTTATCTATGTCTAATAATGAATTAGATAGTTTTTTAGAGGCTTAAAATGAGAATAAATCCAATCTTAAGGATGTAATACACTAATATTTTTAATATATTGTTTTACTACCTTTTGATGGGAAACCATTTTTAAATGAAACTTTTGACAATTTTATAAGATAGTTTTTTCAAAATAAACTTATTATTTATTATTGGGACATTTAAATTTACATTGGATAATTTGTTGGTATTTTTCTGACAATGTTCATTTTTCAATGAATAGTGAAAAATACTGCATTTTACATCAAAACTACTTTTTCATCTCATTTAATTATATGGTTAGATTATCATTTGAATTTGTTTTAAAGTTCAATTATAATATATTTTTACCATTTAATCCAATGGTGGTCATTAGGATTAATTTCACTTAGGAATTGGGCATAAACTAATGCCAAACATTTCATAGATACTATTTCAAAAAAAACACGCTATTTGTTCTGACAGCGGGAATTAATTATTAAATTAATTAATGTAACTTATATGTATTGAATTTTTTAAAATAGACATCATTTTTTACTTCATAATATCAGATATAGCTTTGGGTGATGTTTTGGTATTTTTCTGAAAAACTTCAATTTTGATGAAGAGTGAAACCACTAAGTGGTACTTATAAAAACAGATTTTCCGTTTAAATGAAATTTTACCACTTCTGTGTTTTGAATTTAAAAAATCCGACATACATGGTTTTCATTAAGAAGTAAAATGTGGTTCAATGGGATTAAAATAATTTTTGGTGAATAGTAACTTAGAAGTTTTTAATCGCGATCAGAGGTAATTAGTGTAATTTAAGGTAAAAATAATGTTTTAATAATATGAAATGACCTAGACACATGTAATACCCTTATTGGATATGTCATGGCTGACCAAGAAAACACATGGGTCGATTTTTGGGACCCCATAGAGCCACATGGGTAAGATAAAGACATTAATGCCTTTTATTTAAAGTAAAAGTTAAAATGTCACAAACATGAGTTGTTTTACTAAAACAATTTTTACATGGACATATACAAGTCCTATTTTTTACTATAAATTGTCATTGGAAATCTAAAAATATTTCCTACATCGTGATATTTTTTTATAATTTTTAGACATTAAATAAATTAAATTATTTATGACATCATGATGATGCATGGATTAGCTCGTTATTTAACGATTTAAATAAAATGAAATGATAATGTAAAATATAAGACCCAAACTAGTCAAAAACCTATTGTATGGGTATATTTCGAACCCTTATCACCTTATCTTCGAATTATATCAATATAGGACCTTTTAAATCTGATACTCATTTTAAAATAATGTAACATTTCTTTACTTTCCAAGAGTGCCCCTCCTCTCCTCTTATAAAAGGCCCCCAACTATACAACCTTATTCACTCTTCCAAAGCCTTTGGCTCAGCCAAACCCTGACAATTTTGTCTCTCCATATCCCAATATAACTCCTAGAAGCCTTAATTTGGGACGAAGTCTTCCCAAGGAAGCCTTTGAGCTCAAATAAAAAAGAGTTACTTGATTTAAAGGTAGTGTCTTCTATTGTGTTCTTTTGTTTTATTTTTCTTCTCCAACCCCCTAAACTCTATTTATTCATTTATTTTGTAAAAACACAATTATATTCCATATAATAGAATGTTGTTATAATAAGGATTCGAGCTACACTTACACACACCTACATCTAATGGATAAAGATCATATTGTTTCCGTGGATGGTGAATTTCTGCCTCACGAAACGATGATTGTTCAATATTCTTTTAACACCATAAAAGGTGTCCATTAAGATGACACTATATTTATATATGATATATAATATGTTTATGATTTACTTATGCTTCTGTATTTTTAATTTATGGCATTCCTTTATGGTTTCCATTATGGGTAAACACGATATCTTCATTTTAGGAAGTGCGGACTACCGGCCCCTCAAAGTGATATGATTTGTTAATGCCATATTTTGGACGTATAATGGATGTAATTAATGATATTATATATGATATTATACTGTAATTATAATATACCTTTATTTCATTATGATTCCATTCCATAAAATACGAAACAGAAATGAAACTAGCGTTCATGCGTACGTATGGCTTACCATCTCCATGAACGGTGCATTTCATTTCATACCTATAAACATTATGTAATATTATAAATGCATGTATATACTGGATATATATGATATATATGATATCTAAATCATGAGTATAACTCTGGATATAATTGATACATTAACAACTTGTAATTATAAAGAGTTTATTTTTGACTCAAGTACCAATGATCGTTAAAACGACCGTTATTAACCTAAATAATTACATAGTGTTCATGATGAGGTAATAAGTGATATAAAAGAAATAATTAACTTGAAAAAGGTTATTAAGAAAGTAGAAATTAACTCATGATTATTATTCAGGACGTTAAAGAAAGATTGAGTCAAGTCGGACCCGACGTAAGGAAATCTTTCTCAATCTCCTTTCGTTGAGGCATATTTTGTTTTATACACAACATTATTTTATATGGTGTATAAACCCCTATGAATTTTACTTTTATTCCAAAGGAATATTATTATACGAAGCGTTTACTAAACGAAAAAAGGGAATGTTTTTGTCGTACGTGTGCGGAGACAACGACTTCTCTATCGCCGTGACCATTATTTGAGTTTCAACTTCCTCTACAACCCATACCTTTTTTTAAATGAAAAATAAATACCATGTTTTACATTTCTTTTATTTTGGTATTGAAAATGGTTTTCATAATGTTTTATTATATCAATGTGTTGTATTTATATCTTGTGATTGAAATATGGAAATGTTATGTTTCCTTTATGAATGTATTATATGGTACGATTATGTTATGGTTCTTGGGAAATGTTATGAAGATGGGTGCTTCCATGACAAACTAAGGGCAGGTGATCCTGATATAGCCCTCCAATGCATTCAGTAATGTGAAGGAGTTAATCATTATGGTTTCTCCAAAGAGATTTACGGAATATACTGTGATGGGTATTTCAAACGTAACTAAGAGGGTTACTCCATACGTAAGAATGTAATGAATGCCTCAAGTTACCTTTATGTCTTATAATTCCTATGATTTATTAATGATTTGATGAGGATGATAAAGTGCTTATGTTTTATGACTAGAGTATGATTTCAATAATTATTTTGTATACATGTACTCATGTTTCTTTTCCATATTTTTATATTCCTTACTGATCTTTTTATCCTCATCCCATGTTTTTTAAATGTTTTTCACAGGTCAAGGGAAGGGTACATGATATGATGATGGTGTCAAGGATGTGTCAAGAAAGAATCCATGTTTTATTTTAAATATGTTTCCGTTTATGGGAAAAATGAATACTATCTTTTATGTAACCACTTTGTTTAAATGTGGAATGTAATGAAAGTTTTATGATCTAATTCTCTAAAAATATAAACCTGAAAAGATCCTCAATGTGTAATCTTGTAATAACCCAATATTAAGTAAGGTTTAAGGCTGGGGCCTTATAGTTGGTATCAGAGGTCGATTTAGATAACTTTAAGAGTAATAATTTTATTAAATGATTATCCAAAAATATATTTTTATGGTCATATTTAAATGATATAGCATTTTAAGATTACCATGTTTCTTCATCTAAGACATTTTTGTTAAGAATGGTTTTCCGCAGAGGAAATAGGGAAGCAGTGCTAGGAAGGAATACAGAATGAAATAACCTTCCGAATCAGCATCCTGAGATGGTCGGAATTGGAACTGAATAGTTTGTTGCTGTAATGGCGCAGTTGACTCAAGCGATAAATGGTGGCAGTATCCATGCACGAGATCAGCCAGATCAACTGCAGAGAAATATGTTAGTGGTGGAACATTTCATGAGGCAACATCCCCCATCATTCAAAAGATCATCTGACCCTGTGCTAGCTGAAGGGTGGATTAAAGAACTGGAGAAGATTTTCGATGTCATGGGGTGTTCAGACAATCAAAAGGTAAGTCTTTCTATTTACCGTTTGGAGGGTGAAGCAGATCAGTGGTGGTTGATGGTTAAAAATATCAGGGACGCTGATTATATTGATGCTCTCGACTGGGATGAATTCAAAGGTATGTTTCTTGAGAAGTATTTTCCTAAGGCTATTCGACTTAGGATGGAAAAAAAATCCTGGAATTGAGGCAAGAGTAAGACTCAGTGGATGCTTATGAAGAAAGGTTCACTTGATTGGCAAGGTATGCAACAAATTTTATCCGAGACCTTGATAGTAAAATCAATCATTTTTTCTCAGGATTAAAGCCAAAATATCGAAGGGCGTTAGCTTCTCGTGAGTTAAAATGTTATGAAAAGCTTTTTCGATGTGCTGAGAAGGTGGAAATGGAGTTTGGTGATGATCAAGTGTTCTATAACAACCAATATAAGAAGAGACCGAGGTGGCAGGAGAAAGGAAAGAATTCTTCAAAAAAGTCTAATGGTAAGAAAACTAAGTTTCCAGTTTGTGATAAATGTGGTAAAAGTAATGCTGGGGAATGTCTTCTGAATTCGGGAAAGTGCTACCGATGTGGTAAGATGGGTCATAAGGCTCGTGATTTCACTAAAAAAGATCAAGGTGAAGGTAAGACCAAATTTTATTTACAGTTAGTGAAATGTTTTAAGTTAAATGATATGGGTCACGATGCAAACAAGTGTCCGACAAAGAGCATGAGTGATGGGAAGCAGTTAGACTACAAGCAGAAAGGGGTGGTGAAATCTTTTGCAACTACTTGAGCAAATGTCGGGCCATCAAATGAAGTTGTATTAGGTACTTTGAATTTTTTTTCAGATTATGCCAGTGTGTTGTTTGATTCGGGGTCTACACATTCTTTCATCTCTGAAACCTTTTCTAGTAAAATGGGAATACCATCTCAAGAAATGACTCCTAAACTTGTGGTAAAAACACTTGGGGGAAATGTTGAGGCAAAAAGAATTTATAAGAATCTTCCTATCCTTATCTGTGGAAAGAACCTACTTGAAAACCTTATTGTTTTACCTCTAGAAGAGTATGATGTTATCCTGGGTATGGATTAGCTCTCTATTTACCATGCTAAGATTGACTGTAGAGTTAAAGAAGTTTCTTTTTAGAATGTCTTTTAGTTTGTGTACAAGAATGAACCCTTACTGTTGATAACTTATCAAGAGGCCGAGAAACTTGTAAAAGATGGAAATGAATTTTACCTTTCACACATCGTTGAAAAAAAAGGAACTGTTATGATTAATGATCTTCCAGTGGTAAATGAGTATCCTGATTTTTTTCATGATGAGTTTCCGAGAATAATACCAGATAGAGAAGTTGAGTTAAATTTTGACTTACTTTCCTGATGCTAAGACAATTTAAAAACCCCCTTATCGAATGGCTCAAATTGATCTTTTAGAGTTGAAGGAGCAATTTCAAGATTTATTAGAGAAAGGTTTCATTCGACCTAGCACATCACCATGCGGTGCTCCTGTTTTATTTGTTAAAAAGAAAGATGGTTCAATGAGACATTGCATTGATTATAGAGCCTTGAATAAAATCACTATTATGAACAAATATCATTTGCCTCATATCGATGATTTGTTTGATCAGCTCCAGGGGGCTCAGTATTTTTCAAAGATTGACCTGAGATCCGGGTACCATCAGTTGAAGGTAAAGGATGCATATATTCTGAAGACTTTGTTTCATACAAGATATGGCAATTATGAAATTGTAGTAATTCCTTTTGGGCTAACCCATGCACCTGTTGTATTCATGGACTTAATGAATAGAATTTTCCATGAGTTCTTTGATAAGTTTGTGGTGTTTTTCATTGATGATATTTTGGTGTTTTATAAATGTAAAGAGGAGCATGAATGAAATTTATGGGTTATTTTGAAAACCTTAAAAGAAAAAGAAATTGTATGGGAAATTCAGCAAGTGTGAGTTTTGGTTGCAATAATTTTCGATCCTTGGCCAAATTGTTTCTAAAGATGGGAAAACTGTTGATCCGGAAAAAACAAAGGTTTTTGACGAATGGCCAAGACAACCAAATGTAACTGAGATTCGTAGCTTCCTTGGTTTGGCAGGCTATTACTGAAGGTTTGTTAGAAATTTTTCCCGGTTATCTAGTCCAGTGACTAAGCTTACTCGGAAGGGTGTTAAGTTTATCTGGAAAAAATAATGTGATGATTGTTTTCAGGAATTGAAAATAAGATTAGTGAATGCTCCAGTTTTGGAAACTACCTTCTGGGAATGGTGAGTTTGTTATCTACAGTGATGCTTCATTGAAAAGACTTGGTTGTGTCCTAATGTAGAATGATCAGATAATTGCTTATTCTTCACGTCAGTTGAAAAATCATGAGGTAAATAATCCTACACATGATTTGGAATTAGCTACTGTTGTTTTCACTTTAAAAATATGGAGGCATCATTTGTATAGAGTAAAGTGTGAAATATATACCGATCACAAAATTTTAAAGTATATATTCAATCATAAATAATCGAACATGAGACAAAGGAGATGGATAGAATTAATCAAGGATTATGATTGTACAATTTATTACCATCCTGGAAAAGCAAATAATGTGGATGATTCTTTGAGTCGAAAAAGTAATCCTTTATTAACAATGTTGTGTTCGGAACGTGATCCTTTGGTTAAGGATTTTATGAACTTTGGAATTGTTGTTTTTGGTGCAGGATGTTCTTCTTTTTTGTTTCATATATCAGTGAAATCTTCTCTATCAGACAGAATCAAACAAGAACAAAAGCAAGACTGTGAGTTGCAGAAAAAGGTAGAGATGGTTCTGAAGGAAAAACTTCCCTAAATTCCACATTGATAATGATTGTGTTTTGGGATTTGGGAAGAGATTGTGTGTGCCTTGTGATTCACAGTTGATGAGAGAGTTGTTATGTGAAGGTCATAGTTCTCCATTTTTAGTTCATCCAGGCAATACTATGATGTATATAGATCTTCATGAGTATTACTGGTGGGATAGAATGAAAAGGGATATTGCTGATTTTACTGTGAAGTGTTTGACTTGTCAGCAGGTTAAAGCAGAGTGGAAGTTATCGAAAGGGATGCTTCAGCCTTAACCAGTGCTAGAGTGGAAATGGGAAAAATTATCCATGGACTTCATTGTGGGATTGTCGAAGACACCTCAAGGTAATAATGCAATCTAGGTTATTATTGATCGCGTGACTAAATCTGATCATTTCCTTGCTATACGAGATACTTTTTTCCTAGATCAACATTCCCGTTTGTATTTTAAAGAGATAGTCAGGTTACATGGAGTTCCTCTCTCCATTGTATCTGATCGTGATCCCAGGTTTACTTCTAACTTTTGGAAAGGCCTTCAGAAGTCATTGGGTACTGAATTTAATTTTAGTACAACTGGTCATCCTCAATCAGATGGGAAGTCAGAACGAACAATTCAGACTTTGGTGTATATGCTACGTGGTTGTTTGATGGATTATCAGGGAAGTTGGGACCAACATCTTTCATTGGTTGAATTTTCATATAATAACAGTTTTCATTCCAGTATAAAGATGACACCATTTGAGGCGTTATATGAGAAGTAGTGTCGAACTCCACCTTTATAGGATGAAGTGGGTGAAAGAAAGCTGATGGAACCAGAATTGGTAGAAGAGTTGGTAGAAAAAGTTCAGCTGATACAGAAACACATGATAATAGCTCAGAGCAGGCAGAAGAGTTATGCGGACAATAGGAGGAAGGATCTCTCTTTTGAGGTAGGTGATCATGTTTTTCTCAAAGTATCACTATAGAAAAGTGTGATGCAATTTGGTAAGAACGGAAAGCTGAGTCCAATGTTCATTGGACTATATGAAATTCTGGAGAGAGTTGGATCAGTTTCATACTGAGTGTCTTTACCTCAGAGTTTATCATAGGTACACAATGTTTTTCATGTTTCGATGTTGAGATTATATATGTCAGATCCATCTCATGTTTTGAGTCCATAGGTAGTTCAACTATAAGAGAACCTATCTTATGAGGAACAACCGGTCCAGATTTATGACCATAGGGATCAAGTGTTACAGAATATGGTAATTCACTAGGTAATGGTTTTTTGGAAAAACCATATGGTTGAAGAGGAAACATGGGAATCTGAAAATGCAATGAGGGCTAAATACCCCAACTTATTCGATAAGTAAATAAATTGCAGGGAAGGAATTTTCTAAAGGGGGGAAGGATGTAACATACCAAGTAAGTAATGAATAATAGATATTTTTATATATGTCTAATAATGATTTAAATAGTGTTTTTGAGGCTTAAAATGAGAATAAATCCAATCTTAAGCATGGAATACACTAATATTATTAATAGATTGTTTTACTGCCTCTTGATGTCAAAAAATTTTTAAATCAAACTTTTGACTATTTTATAAGATATATTTTTCAAAATAATCATATTATTTATTATTGGGACATTGAAATTTAAAATGGTTAATTTTTGGTATTTTTCTGACAATGTTCATTTTTTAATGAATAGTGAAAAATACTGCATTTTACATCAAAACTTATTTTTCATCTAATTTAATTATATAGTTATATTATCAATATAATTGGTTTCAAAGTTCAATTAGAATATATTTTTACCATTTAATCCAATGGTGGTCATTAGGATTAATTTCACTTAGGAATTGGGCATGAACTAATGCCAAACTTTTCATAGATATTGTTTAAAAAAAACACGCTATTTGTTCTTATAGCGGGAATTAATTATTAAATTAATTAATGTAACTAATATGTTTTATATTTTTTAAAATAGACATCATTTTTGAATTCTGAATATCAAATAAGGTTTAGGGTGAAGTTTTGGTATTTTTCTGAAATACTTCAATTTTTGATGAATAGTGAAACCACTAAGTAGTACTTATAAAAACTGATTTTCCATTTAAATGAAATTTTACCACCTATGTGTTTTTAATTTCAAAAATCCAACATATATGGTTTTCATTAATAAGTGAAATGTGGTTCAATGGGATTTATATAATTTCTTTGGTGAATAGTAACTTTTATGTTTTTCATCGCGATTACAGGTAATTAGTGTAATTTAAGGTAAAAACAATGTTTTAATAATATGAAATGACCTTGACACATGTCCTACCATTATTGGATATGTCATGGCCGACCAAGACAACCTATTGGACGATTTGTGGGACCCCATGGAGCCACTTGGGTAAGATAATGACATTAATGCCTTTTATTTAAAGTAAAAGTAAAAATGTCACAAACATGAGTTGTTTTACTAAAACAATTTTTAAATGGGGTTATACAAGTAATATTTTTGACTATAAATAATAATTGGAAAGATAAAACGATTTCATTCATCATGATATTTTTTTTATAATTTTTAGAAATTAAATAAATTAAATTATTTATGACATCATGATGATGCATCGATTACCTCATTATTTAACGATTTAAATAAAATGAAAAGAAAATGTAAAATATAAGACCTACACTTGTAAAAAACATATTAGATGGGTATATTTCTAAACCTTATCACCTTATAATCTAGTTAAATCAATTTGGTACCTTTTAAATCCTAAACTCATTTTAAAATAAAGTAACATTTCTTTACTTTCGAAGAATTCCCCTCCTCTCCTCTTATAAAATCTCCCCACCTCTACCACCTTACCCACACTTCCAAATCCTTTGGCTTGTCCAAACCCTGACCATTGTGTCTCTCCAAATCCTTCTTTAACTCCTAGAAGCCTCACATTGGGCAGAAGTCTTACCAAAGAAGCCTTTGAGCTCAAATAAAAAAGAGTTACCCGATTTAATGGTAGTGTCTCTTATTGTGTTCTTATGTTTTATTTTTCTTCTCCAACCCCATAAACTATTTTTATTCATTTATTTTTTAACAAAACCAGTATATTACATATACTGGGATGTTTTTATAAGATGTATTCATGCTAAACTTACACACACCTACATCTAATGGTTAAATAACATACTGTTTCCGTGGATGGCGAATTTCTGCCTCACGAAACGATGATTGTTCAATATTATTTTAACACGTTCAAAGGTGGCCATTAAGATGACACTATATTTATATATGATATATAATATGTTTACGTTTTATTTAATCTTATTTATTACTCATTTATAGCATACCTTTATGGTTTCCATTATGGGTAAACGCAATATCTTCATTTTAGGAAGTGCGGACTGCCGCCCCCTCAAAGTGATATGATTCGTTAATGCCATATGTGGGACATATAAAGGATGTAATTAATGTTATTATATATGATATTATACTTGATTTATAATATACCTCAATATCAATATGATTCCATTCCATAAAATATGAAATATAAATGAATGTAGCGTTCATGCGTACGTACGGCTTACCGTCTCCATGAACGGTGCATTTCATATCTTACCTCTAAATGTTATGTAATATTATAAATGCATGTATATACTGGATATATATGATATATAGGATATCTAAATCATGATTATAACTCTTGATATAATGGATACATGAACATATTGTAATTAAAAATAGTTTATTTTTGACTCAAATACCAATGATCGTTAAAACGACTGTTATTAACATAAATAATTACATAGTCTTCATGATGTGGTAATAAGTGATATAAAAGAAAATAATGAACTTGAAAAAGGTTCTCAAGCATGTACAAATTAACTCATGTTTATTATTTAGGACATTAAAGAACGATCGAGTCAAGTCGGACCCGAGGTAAGGGAATCTGTCTCAATCTCGTTTCGTTAAGGCATATTTTGATCTATACACAACTTTCTTTTATACGATGTATAAACCCCTTTGACTTTTACGTTTATTCAAAAAGAATATTTTTATACGAAGCGTTTACTAAATGAAAAAAGGGAATGTTTTTGTCGTACGTATGCGGCGACAACATCTTCTCCACCACCATGACCATTATTTGAGTTTCGGCTTCCTCTACAAGGCATACTGTTTTTTTAAAAGAAAAATAAATACCATGTTTTACTTTTCTTTTCATTTTGTATTGAAAATGGTTTCCATAATGTTTTTCTATATCAATGTGTTGTATTGATATCTTGTGATTGAAATGTGGAAATGTTATGTTTCATTTATGCATGTATTATGTGGTACGATTACGTTATGGTTCTTGGGAACTGTTATGAAGAAGGGTGGTTCCATGATAAACTAAGGGCGGGAGAGCCCGATATAGATCTCCAATGCATTGGGTAATGCGAATGAGTTAAACGTTAATGTTTCTCCGAAGAGATTTAGGGAATATACTGATATGGGTATTACATACATAACCAAGAGGGTTACTCCATACGTAAGAATGTTATGAATGCCTCAAGTTACCTTTATGTCTTATTATTTCTATGATTTATTCATGATTTTATGAGGTATGTTAATGTTCTTATGTTTTATGAGTAGAGTATGATTTCATTAATTCTTGTTTATACATGTACTCATGTTTCCATTCCATATTTTTATATCCCTTAGTGAGCTTTTTATGCTCGTCCCATGTTTTTGAAATGTTTTTCACAGGTCAAGGGAAGGGTACATGATATGATGATAGTGTCAAGGAAGTGTCAAGAAAGAATCCATGTTTTATTTTAAATATGTTTCCGTTGATGGGAAAAATGAATACTATCTTTTATGTAACCACATTGTTTAAATATGGAATATAATGCATGTTTTTGATCTATTTCTCTAAAACTCTAAACCAGAAAAGATCCTCAATGTGTTATCTTGTAATAACTTATGATTAAGTAAGGATTAAGGCTAGGGCCTTATAAAAACAATCACATTAAAAAAAGAATGAGATGTACAATGGTCACCCGAGTTAACCCATACTAATATTCCATGAAAACATGGATATATAGGAGAAAAGAAAGGGTCAGGTTCTAATGGAAAATAATAGGAAACGTGATTAGGAGAACGGTAACCACAAGAAAATAACAAACACATAATGTGTGTAAACGGTCTTTGATTACCCAGTAGGAAATGTAAACCAAAAAACGTTTTTGTTTTAAATTCCTTTTAATAATTTTGAGGAATTCAACTTCTACATAGAATAAAAACATAAGGAAATATACTTACCGTTAAGTAGAGATTCATTTTTTAATAAGTTTCTACCAAAACTAATAATTTCTATAAATGATGAGCATTCAAAAAGACTTGGTCGCATCAAAAATACAAGAATCATCTTCTAGAGAATCACATAATTCACAAAAGGAGAACTATCTATTTCCCTTGTATTTAGACATCAAATAAAACCAAAATTGTTAGTACATGATCAGATAATCACTAAAAGGACAATCCTTTATAAAAATAAATACTACTCTTAATCTCCAAAATTCAACAAAAAGAACCCAAGGTTCAAGAAGGACTATTCAATAAACAATCATCCCTAAAATTCATCAAAATTAATACAAAATTTAATTGTAACCGAAATATCATAAGGATTTAATTACATAGAATTCCATGATACATCCAAACATTTATCTCCACATAACACAAGTTACTCATAAAGTCTCATTTTTAAAATTAATTAACCTTCTTACATATTTTCCATGATAGGTTAATCATTTTAATAAATAATTAAAATCATAACGTGTCCATAATAAAATTCATAGATTCTTCCAAACTAAAATTTCATCCATTATTCCACAATTTAAATCCCATAGTATTGTATCTTCCTTAAGCATATAGTGTTTCCTCAAAAGAGAGAATGACTTCCACAACCACCTTTAGAACCTAATCACTAAATCATTTTTCAATACTATGTATACACATTTGATAAAACATAAGTTCCATGAATCAACTGATTATTTTTCAATAAAATATTTTTAATAAACTTATAAGTCACACTAATTAGGGACATCAAGTAGGCTAGTGGTAGGCGATGTGCCCATGTCACCCTTCAGTTTTGGGTTCGATTCCTGCAGCCTTGCCAGATGCGACGGGTTTTCACCCATCCTAGGAGTTGTCTTTTTTATAAAACTCAAAAATAACCCTATCATGTTATAGCCTATAAGGTTTTTTTTAAACCTATCATTTTCAACCAAATTAATTATGATCTCAACATCTTAATTCATGAAGTCTTATTTCACCACCGTATGATAAAATAAAACAATCCCCAAAATGAAGAACATCATTCCTTGATCATGGTGTCCATTTGGTTTCATCGTCATCTTTTTCATTTAGGTAGAAGGTCCATGCATTGAAAAAATTATTTAGAGATCCCTCAAAATAATTTTATTCCTCCATACAAATACACCATCTACACCGTTAGTCGTATGGGTGTTTATAGAAAAAACTATTTCGGAAAACAATCATGTATGACATATAATTTCAAAACATTTGATAAAACATGATTTCTATAAAATAGTCAAACTGAATTTGAGTTGAAAAATTCAATTTAAGGTCCTTTTAAAATACCGTAGGTATGTGCTGAGAGACTATATTTAAAAATAAAATATAAATAGGTAGCGCAAGTGTCTCCTTCTTCATAACCGTTTTTAAAATCATAATATGCTTCATAATCATGGGATAAGGTAAAATATTTGAAAATTCCTTGATAATATTTATATTTTTTAAAAATATGAGAATATTTTGAAAATTGTATTTTTCTAAATACAACACATGATCCACAATGATAACGAGGTATAGTGGATGTGTTTTTTATCTCAAGAAACTTCATTCAAGTGAGTTGTATGCTAGAGAATGTTTCAAAATCATCTGAACCTGACTTTGCAATAATAATTTCAAGCATGTAATCCAGAAGAGATAGGAATGTCATCTGAGATCCTCCTCCATCCATTTCTAACTGACTTTCCTTGATCTGAAAAAAGTTATAAAACAAGTATTTAACTGAAATATTATTTGGGGACTAACCATATGTCTAATGAGAATTCTTAATCCCTAAAGTTGTCTAAACTAACCTCTGATACCAACTATATGGAACCGACCATATAACAGTACATAATATTTAATTAAATGGATAATTGAAATTGAGGGTCTTTTCAGGTTTAGTGTTTTATATAATTGGGCCATAACTATTACATAACACTTGAATATTACAAGTAGACACTACTATTCAGTATCCATTTTTTCATAAAATAAAAACTCTTAAAAATACAGATGTCTAGTTCCATGTTTTAGATAGCATGACTTTTCCTTGATCCCATCCTTGAACCTATTCATCTTTAAGTCTTGTGGAAAACATTTCAAAAACTTGGGATGAGAATAAAAATCTCAGTAAAGTTTATAAAATAACTTAGGAAAACATTAGCCCAAAAATAAATACAAATCCAAGAAACTATACTTTTCAATCATAACATACCTTATGAAATCACAAATCACAAATCATAAAGGTTAATTATGGAATACATATACAACCTAAATTGTATCTATCATAGGTATGTAGGGATTTACACGTGGAATACTAATCACAGTATATTCCCTAAATCTCTTCGGAGAAATATCATGTTTACCTCCGTGACGTTACCCAATGCATTTGAGAGCTATCTCGGGCTTACCCGCCCTAGGTTTATCACAGAACCACCCGTATACGTAAAAATGCCTAATAACCATAACATAATCATAACATATAACACATCTATAAAGGAAATATAATATTTCCACATTTCAATATATGAAATCAAGATATTTAAATAAACAATGTTTTTTCAAATCATTTTCAAAACCATTTAAAAAATGATTTTTGAATCAAAGTGTCCCATAAAACTTTGAAGAATTTAAATGAATTATCATTTGAAAACATTAATGTCTATATAAATAAATCCTAAAACCCATTTTGATTACATGGACATTAATAAAAAACATTTAGAATAATAAATCGTTAAACCATTTAAAACGATATTTTAGTTAAATAGTTTTTTTAACAAAAATGGAGACACTTGAATACAAATAATTAAGGAATAACATTTAATCAAAACATTATAATATCATAAGAATAAACGTATTCCTGATATAATATGTAAAAGAACAGTATATACACCATATAAGAGTGAATTGGGGCATAACAACAATGAAGTCTCAATGGAAATGTAAATTGAGATGAAATCACTTATAAAGATGGTATCCTTAAATTAAGGATAAATCAATCACATAATTATGTGTGAAAAATATAAATACACCCAATATAAGTGGATATAAAGTTTAAAAAAAATTATAGGTCATTCACACTTATTCATTGGATGACATATTCAAGAAGTACAAGTTGAACCCGAAGAATTGAAATTAGGTTAAGAGGTTCCCTTGTAAAAATTCTACAGCCTAATAACATCACGTTAAAATTCAGAAAATTAGTTGATGAGATAAAAAATGTAATATCATCACTTGGATATAAATTATACATCAATAAGGATATATAAGAACATATCCCAACATAATAATATTTAAAATAAAAGACATAACAAAAAGAATTCTTTTATAAAGCTGAGGGTGAATGGTTCCCTTACCGATTTGTAATTTTCAAAACAAACACCACATGAAAGAAGGATCATAAAATAAAGATTTATGTACTCATAAATTAAAATGTATTACACAAATATTACAATCATGGGAAGTACAATCACCACAGAAAACGAAATAGTGTCAAATATAACATGAATCTTACCGAAATATAAAGTGAAATGAAACCCTTTACCACGTTGTAGTCAACTGAGTCGTATGAACAAAAGTTAATAAACACCAACATAATCACCGAATACCATGAGTATAAAGATAATCATGAAAATATATATAAATGTAAATACACATAACCCCACATTCAATAAATAAGTGGTGAACAATGGAAATCTCATGGAATTGAAAAGTGAGATAAGAAAATCCCCTAAAAAAATTTGACAGCCTACCGACGCCACTTAAAAATTATTAAAATGAATTGATGAGAGTAAGTGGGGGTCTATCATCATATTAAAATACAAATTAAAGTATGGTGAATATAAAAAAAATCCTCCAACATAATAACATGGAGCATGAAATAAATGACATAAAAGAGAGTACATGAAAAGAAAGATAGAGGTCAGATTCCTTACCTCGTGTCGGACATGACTAGATCATTCTTTAATCTCCTAAATAAAAAACTAAAAATAATTTATACTTTATTAAGAACCGTTTTCAATTTTATTATTCCTTTTATATCACTTATTACCATGTAATAAACATTATGTAATCATTTACGTTAATAATGTTTGTTTTGTCGATATTTGGTACTTGAGTGAAAAATGGACCTCTTATAATTACATGTTGTTCATGTGGTCAAAGTTTCATTATATTCAGAATTATATTCTTGATTTATATATCATATATATCATATATATCAAGTATATACATGTATTTATAATAGTACATAACATTTAGAGGTAAGAAATGAAATGCACCGTTTATGGAGACGGTAGGCCTTATGTACGCATGAACGCTACTTTCATTTATATTTTTTATTTTAATGGAAATAAAACATAATTAAACATAGTTATATTATAATTATAGTATTTTTTAATATATAATATCATTAACTATATCCTTTATACAACCCACATAAGGCATTAACGAGTCACATCACTTTTAGGGGGGCGGTAGTCCGAGTTTCCTCAAATGAGATTATCGTATTTACCCACTATGGAAACCATAATGGCTTGATATAAATTGGTTAGTACGGAAGCACGATGAAATAATAATCATTATATATATCATATATAAAAATAGTTACATCTTAATGGCCACCATGAGAGGCGGCAAGATGTAATTGAACAATCATAGTTTCGTGAGGCGTTAGTTTTCCATCCACAAAAACATTATGTTCTTCACCCATTAGATGGAGGTGTGTGTAAGTGTAGTTCGAATAAATCTCATAAAAACATACTAGTATATTTAGGATACTGGTGTTGTAACAAAATAAAGGAATAAAAATAGTTTAGGTGTTTGAGAAGTAAAATAAAACAATAAAAATTAACAAAAATTGTTACCTTTAATTTTGGTAACTCCCTTTGGTTTCAATCAAAGGACTTCTTGAAGTGCCTTCTGGATAATGTAAGGAATCTAAGAGGAGGATTGGGATGTAGGGAGATTAATTGGGAAGTGTTTTTATGATACAAATGGCTTGAGAGGTGTGAGGAATTGGATTGAAATGGTCTCCCTTTATAAGGGATAGGAGGGGCTCTTTAGGAAAGTGTGAACACATTATTTTATTATATAATGATATTTGGTTTCTAATATTCCAAAAATCATTAAATTCTAAGATAATATTACTCATATTTGAAATAAAATCATCCAATAAGAATTGTATAAGTTTTGGATGCTATTTTAATATTTATAATCTTATTTATTTAAATGATTTATTAATGAGGTAAACAGTGCGTCATTATTCTGTCATAAATAATTTAATTTATTAGATGTATAAAAATTATAAAAAAATACTATCAAGTATTAATTCATTTAATCTTTCCAATGAATATTTATAGACAAAAAGATTACTTATATAAAACCATATAAAAATTAATTTACTAAAAGATGTTTGTTTATGTCATTTTTGCCTTTACATTAAATTAATTAATCTAAAAGGTCATTATCACTCTTAAGTGGCTTCATGGGGTCCCAAAATCGACCCAAAGAAACCCATGGTCGGCCATGACGCAAAAAATAATGTTAGCACAAGTTTTAATGTAATGACTCGGAAATTTCAAGGAAAATTTTTTCTTAATTTTCTTTGGAATTTTACAAGAACGCAGTTTCTGACGGCGCCTGAATCCGAGGTCCGGTGTACCCGGAATCAATTTCTGAAGTTTAGCTCGGGTACGTTCAGTGAACAAACGAGCAAGAATTTTTAACTTTGGAACCGGTGTTCAGAATCAAATTCCGAGGGCACTGATGGAACCGTAGCGCCGGTAATTGCTTAGGAACTCCTGTTCCAGAGTTGCGTTTACACGAGAGAAGTTGATAAAAATTTTGGATGTTAAAAATAAAAATTTAACAACAATTTTTTTAACTCTAAGTGTTTTTATCCTTTTGAAGGAAGTTGGGTAACTACCCAACTTCCCTTTGTAGGTTATGAAGGAGGTGGGGCCCACACAACCCCACCCCTTCTTATTCTTCAACTCTTCAACTCCCCAATAAATCCCCTTCATTTAATTTGACAACTTGTGTAAATTAATGAGGTGAGTTAATTCAAACTCTTTAATTTCAAAGGTTTTGTGGTGTTAATAAATTAAGTGAGGCTTAATTTATTTATGGGTTAGTTTCTTAGTTGCTTGAGAGCCTTTGGAGAAGAAAAGCTAAGGAGAGATGGAGTTCTTCATCCTCTTCAACGAAGAACAGGAGGAACGCGAAGAATGCATCGATCTCCGTCGAAGAATGCCGAGTCCTCGAAGACCGACTCGGCGACACTGATCTGTGACACAATGTCTCTTTCCGCAACGGTTCTTTGCAACTTCTCTCTTTCCGCGACGCCGTTCCCACGACGCGACTTCCTCCATTCAAGTCGCCTCTTTCCATGACGGTTATACCGCGACATTTTCTCTTCGACGAACCTCTGTACAAGCGCCGCTCTTGAAACCAAGGTAGGGGTTATAATTTTATTTATTTATTTTGTTCGTGAATACCAACTTGACGATTTTCATGGTTTAAAACCAATAGTTATCGAATAACGCGATGCGGCCGGACTGCACAAACACGGCCGACCCTCCTCCTTTTTTAATGTTGGTTCCTTTGTGGTTTGGTACGAGAAGGAGTGGTGCCGTCGCACCACGCATAATCATGCGACAAGGAAATGCACGGCGCAGTCGCGTCGCGCCGTGAAAAGAAGAACAAGGACGTGACGCCGTCGCGCCGCGTCGGAGAAACCTGAATAAATCCACGGACAGAGTCGAGCCACGGCGAAGGGGTGCGGCGTCAACGCGCCGCGATGAAGATCCATGAAGACGACGTGTTTTGTTAATAGACGTGCGGATTGACGAGCGACGACAAAACGGGACCACAATGTAATTTCGAAGCTTGCACAGTAATGTTCGAGACCCAAGATGAACACCGGCTCAGACTGTTTTGAAAACGGACCACCGGATCAACTCCGGTGGCCCGTGGAAATACCCGGAGGTGCGGGTCGCCGACGCGGCGCCGCCGGTGACAGGAGGCGGCGTCGCCCGAGCGCGCCGCCGGAAGATGGGTGGCGGCGGTTTGCCACCGGCCCCAATTAGCGGCGAGGGAGGCCGCGCACCGCCCCCCCGCTTCTCGACATAGGCTTGGCCACGTCGAGCCACGACTGGCCGGTCGGGCCAGGCCGGGCCGGACCCGGGTCGGGTCGACCCGGTTCTGGTCGGCCCGGGCCCAGACCCCACGTTTTCGGACCAATTTCGGTCAAATGCCCATATCTTGGACTACGGGCCTCCGATCTACGCAACGTAAGTTGCGTAGCGATCTTTGGAAAGAGACGGTCGTTTCGGTTTATTACACTCAAGGTTTTGGAGAACATTGAGTTCGGCCGGGTTGGGTCGGACACGAAACCAACCAGGCCCTCGGAGCGGAAACGCATATATCTTTAGCACCGGACGTCTGATTGACGTGATATCGACTTTGATGGATTCCTCTATGTGAGACGGATCTTTTGGCTTACTCCGCTCAAGGTTTGGATGCCATCGGAGTGCGGACAGCCTGGTTCGCTCACGAAACCAACCGGGCCCCTGGAACGAAAAAGCCAATAACTCACAGACCGGGCGTCCGATTGGCGCGCCGTCTGTTTAGTTGAATTCCTCTTGATGAGACGGAACTTTTGGCATACTGCGCTCGAGATCTGGATACAGTTGGATAGTGGCCGAGTTGGATTGCACCTGAAATCCAACCGAGCCCTTGGAACGGAAAAGATGATATCTTTCAGACATGACGTTTGTTTGACGAACCGTCAGTGGCGTTGATGGTCTCTTTGTGAAACGGTACCTATGAGTATACCCTATGAGAGTTCGGGGTACAGTTTAGATACGACCGGGATTGGTTCGCTCACAAAACCAACCGGGTCCCTGGGATGAAATGGCAAGTAACTCACAGACCGGGCGTCCGATTGACGCGCCGTCTATTGCGTTGAGACCCCTATGATGAGGCGGTCCTTTGAGATACTTCTTCGTGGGACTTTGAGATACTTGGTGTATCGACCAGTAGCTCGTGGAGCAGACCCTCCCAGAGACGAGCGTACGGAGTACAGAGACCGTGTAGCTGGTTGAGACCTGAAGACTGCTTGTCCGATTCGAGTCGGAGAGACTTGTATATCCCTGTGGTTAGCACTACTGTGTTTTGGTGGCAGACCCACAGCGAGGAGCACTACTGTGTTTGGGTGGTAGACTCGCGGTACTCGACAGGAGGAGTACCTCTGTAGGCTATGGGGGGAGCACTACTGTGTTTGGGTGGAAGACCCTGGCGGGGAGCACTACTATGTGAGGTGGCAGGCCCGCGGTACTCGATAGGAGGTGTACCTCAGCAGTCTTAGGTTAGTGAGTAGTACCTCGGAGTCATGACATGACCACTGTACACTCTAGATATGGGGTTCTTCAGTAGTTACCGTTTCGATAATGAAAATCCTGGTTTGAGCTGAGACTTTTGACCTATGTGTTTACCTCATGATTGAGATGGGTCACTTGATAACTTAGGTATATCTATGAGCATATATCTGGGTAGTGGTTATTCGTTGATTTCATGGTCTTGGTGTTTTCCTCATGATTGAGATGGGTTACTTGATAACTTAGGTATATGCATGAGCATATACTTATGTAGAGGTTATCTGCTAAGATCTTCTTTGTGGTTAACCTTGTTGGTTTTAAGGAGACCCTGAGGGTCTCGGGGTCCCTACTGAGTATTGTTATACTCACCCCTACACGGGCTATGCCCGCACCTCGTTTTTTTGGTTGCAGATGACGGGCAGTGCTGACGGAGGCCGAGTGTTCAGGGACTGGATGGTACCCGGAGGTGGACTACACGACGAGTCAGTATCCGGAGGTTCACTACACGACGATTCTGTATCTGGAGGTGGACTTCATGGAGAGAAGACACTCGGAGGAGGTTGACGGGTGAGAGCGTTGTGGAGGCTATCCATACCTACCCTTCAGGTAGGATCCGTGGTGGACGATCTGGGAGCTGCGCCATCTGTACCTACAGTTCAGGTAGGATCCGAGGAGGACGACCCAGGAGCCGCTTCCGTTCTTCCAGCTGTTGTTTTTTCCTATTGTACTTTGTTAAGTTGTAGTTGTAATTTCATTTGGGTTTTTATTCTAGCCCATTAACCTTTCAGCACTTCTCTTTGTACTTAGTGTTTTACTTCCACTTGTAACATGTGGTGTTTTGTTTACTTTTATAATGGCAATGCCTTCCAAGTTATTGGGATTTACGCCTTTCGTGCTAGTCGCCAGCCCCTGGCCTATGGAAGGCGGGCTTGGGGTAGTCACGGCACGGGCCCCGAGGATGGGTCGTGACAGTTAAGGTAGTTTTGAATTATTATAATATTCTTTTTACCCTAAATTACCCTATTTACCTTTAACCGCGGTAAATAAAAGTCTAAACTTACTATTCACCAAATATTATTTTCATCTTAATGAACCAAATTTTATTTCTTGATAACAACCATGTATGTGGGATTTTTTAAATTCAATTCACAGAAGTGGTAAAATTTCATTTAAATGAAAAAGTCAGTTTTTCTAACTACCAATAAGTGGTTTCACTATTAATCAAAAATTGATGTTTTTCAGAAGAAAAAAAATTATATTAAGATCTACTTGATATTCCGAAATCAAGAATGATGTATATTTTTCCAAATTAAAAACATATAAGTGGAATTAATTAATTATAAAATTAATTCCCATTATAAAAAAAAATTGCGTGTTTTTAAGAAACAATAACTATCAAAAGATTGATATTTTTTTATGTCTGATATCAACTTGAAATTAAATTCAATGAACAAAATTAGATTAAATGGTAAAAATATATTTTAAATTCACTTTCAAACCAATTAAAAAGATAATCTAACAATATAAATAAATTAGATTAAAATGCACTTTTGAATAAAAATACAATATTTTTAACTATTCATTAAAAAATGAACTTTATCGGAAAAATTCCAAAAAATTACAAAAAGTATATTTTGATATCCCCATTTTAAAGAAGGATTTTATTTGGTCATATGGAATGTATTAATGTGACCAAAACTAGATTTAAAAAGGGATCTCCATTAAATGGCGATAAATCAGCCTTTTAATGTAAATTATTCTTAAAATTATATTCATTCACATTTTAAGCCTATAACTTTTTATTGGATAATGTAAATAAATTTAAAAATCGTGTATAATCATATTGTAGTTTGTTTTGTTCATTCTCTCCAATACAATGGCTAGGAGTTAGCTACTGTTTAAAATAATAATATTTTATTATTAGTGTGCCACATAATATTTCAAAGAAACTCGTTGATGTGTATCAGGTACGCTATCGAACATAGCAACTCTTTTTAAAGTAAAATTAATATTTAATTCAAAAATTAATAAATATGAAAAATAAATATTCTTCATTTAACTAGGATGTTACAATTAATTTAGAGTAATCCATAAGATTTGGTGATATTAAATGAAATACACAATTCAAGGAGAGGATATGCCATACAGACACATAAACGTTGTTGCCATTATCATATGATATTCAATTAAAGAAGAGAAAATTAAAAATATATATTCATTATCATTAAATTATCATTTTTATATAATATTTTTAACATATTCTTATCAAACCCATCCATAATACATTCCTTTAATGTTTGACAAATTCTAATCACTTCGTGAGGTGGTAGTCTACTATACACCAGAACAACATTATTGTAATCTCACAAATGGAAAGCATAGATGTAAATTTGATGAAATAAATAAAAAATTATAATAAAATTATAAACATGATATATATCATAATTAAACTATAAATCTATCATAATTTCCTACCATGATGGTTGTAATGGATGAATTAATGAAATTGGTTGGCGAGGTGGTAGTCCACTTTATACACAACCAATGATTTCATAGTCTATTTTATGGAAGAGTGTGAAGCTTTAAATGCATAGGTTGTTAATTTATTCAAATTACATGGGTGTTCTAATTTTTTGGGAAAAGTTAAGATCCAATTTCATATAGGAATTTTCCTTGGAATCATCAACGAACTAGCCAACTAGAATGGAATGTCTATGTCATAGGTTGGGAGATATTTTCTTAGGAAATCAATCATCACGTCATAGTTTATGTGCTCTTTATCCCAATACAGGTGGCATATAGGAATCATAAAAGAGTTACAATGAATTTTTATGAATTTAATATGGATAAGATCTGTGCATCAGATGAAATTATTCACCCTTTCATAGAAGGGTTCCAAAAAAAACATGTTGATACGGGGGGCCTATCATTTCTTTCAAGGAAATTATATAGAACACTAAATGGCTTGTTAGTAAAAAAAATACAACCTCAACTATTGGATTATATGTTTTATTGATCAACCCCCTAGAAATTGAATTTTTTTTCTCCCTGATTACAATTAAATGATTATTTCTAATTTCAAAACCAACTATCATACAAATTTTATATATCCCTTAGCTAGTTGAAATGGAGGTCCAAAGCACTCCTTTAATAGACGTTGACACCCTACTGTGGAGGCCAAGTGATAATGGTCAATTAACTCCCAAAGGGTACTACAAGATAAAGAATGTGATATTTAACAAAATTTCATCATCATTATCCTAGCTTAAAGTCAACATTATACATCCATCTAGATTTATTCTCCTCTAGAAGTTATTGAGGATCAAACTACCCACATGAGATCAACTGATAAGGGTTAAGAAATTTATTCCCTCAACATTCCCTCTTTGCCTTTTCTCTGGTGAGGATATCCAAGATTTATTCCATGAATATGGGTATACAAGGAAGTTGGGGAAGCATATGGTGAGCATCTTCGGTCTCTCGTTTCTGATTAGGAGGTCCTAGGGAGAGCTGCTGGAATGGATACACAATGTTGGGACGAGGAAGCAAGTCCAGTACATACTATTAATGAATTTTGATTCTATTCACACTACTATATGGAGGGACCTAAATGTGAATTGGTTTGACAACCATGAGAAATCCACCCTCTATGCTTTGATTCTTTTATGAATGGATGTCCATGCTACTACACAAAATTTTTATGGGGAAATTGTATAATGACATGGATGATGTGAATATCATGAGGCATCTAGGAGTTACAAGTAAGAAATAATGTTGTTAAGAATTTTTTTATACAGATACCCACCATTGGGTGCGGATTAGTGTGGATTTAGATGGTGAGACAATGGGTGCCCCAAATTCATCGTGATCTAGATGTTTTTTGCAAAAAAATTATGGATTTGTAAAAGGATGTATTCATCGTGAACATGGGATAAGAAATCAATATGATCCAAACTATTTGAAATTATTTATTCCATCAAATATGTAGTCTATCACATGTGGCATTCCATATGGATTGAATCGAACTCTAACAACACGGTAACATCTCTAATGTTAACAACGTGGTGTTTCCCACAGAATTACCATCCCTAGTGGATTTATTTTATGAACCAGGTAAATCAACATAACCTGATTGTTTCTCATGTACATTGAAAAGAAATATAGATGTGGATGTTTTAGAAATATGGGTGTTCATTGATGCAAGTACATTGTGGGAATTTAGAGAACCTAATTTTTGTGTCACATTGGTGAATTATGACATGTGTGGACTAGTCCCCTCACTGGTGTGTAAAACCCCTTGTAATGCTTGATATTTTTGCTTCATATATTCAATATCTTTAATATATATTTTTGGGACCAGTATTTGCAGTATCATTGAATTTCGTTGGTATATAATCTTGGTATAATAATAATTTATGGAGGTGTATAAGAAAATAAAATATAAATATTTTAGAAGAATATTACCACTTATTCACTTATCAACCCTTGGTGTGCATTATATCCTTTATAAGATGGATTTTTTCCCAACATATATCTTATATTAAGATTATTTGGATTTCATGGAATGATTTGTGTAGGTAATGGACTAACCGATGAGGTTTCATGGGGTGACATGGGGAGGAGATGGGGATTTATTTAATAAGTGATGGAGAGGAAATACTTTTTGTTTTTCTAATGAATGTTCGATGACCCACAGTTTTAACCTATGAAATGGATTTAATAACATACCCAATTAGATAAATGAATTTTCAAGGTCGAAATATGGCCATCAAATGGATTATTGACAGTTTTTGGTCATATTTTCATCATATATAGTATTTTTATTCTAAAGGAAAACTCAATTTTATCTTAATCATAGTTATTAATTTTATATAGATTCACTAATATTAATATTAAAACATTGTGTTGAACATGTTATAAATTAGTATTTATGACGGTTAAAAAATTTAATCTATGATTTAATATTAAATTAAAATATGTGGGAAAAACTAATTTAAAAATAATCCCACACACAGGATGAGAAAGTAATTTTTTTAATGTAAAAATGTTCAAAATGTTAAAATGTTTTTATATCCAATTTCAAAATTATAATTATAAAAATGAGTTAAATTGTATTAAAAGATATATAATTTAATTAATTATGAATTATTTTTTCAAAAAAAATAAAATTTATCATTATATATTTTTTAAATTAAATTTGATCCATCAATTAAATTTCAGTATTTTTCAATATACATCAAACAATAAAACTCCCCAAAAAAATAAAAAACTCCAATGCAAACTGATAATTTCGATAATAATTCAAAAATGAATCCTTTTCATTAAAAATAATCTTATAAATTTTCATAAATAATGTTTAAAAACATGTTCTCCTTCAACAGGTAGGAAAACCTTCTTTAGAAAAAATACAACTTTTAATTTGAATATTAGGATTTGTTATTAGCTTATGAAAATTAAATATGTTTCATTAATAAAAACAAAATTTTTTAAAAAAATATTTATATATTTCACTAATTTCATACATTAATATTAATGAATATAATTTATTAGGATAAAAATATTTTTCTACATAAAAAATTTTTCTTATAAAATTATTTCCATTATATTCAATTTTTTTATATTCATTTATAATTAATTTAGAACTAATTAATCAAATCATATATTTTTATAAGCTATTAAATAAAATATATAACAACAATTATAATTTCTAAGAGATAATTTTCTTTTTGAAAAAGAGTATTATAAATATTTCATAAAACATATTCTTACTTGTAACACAAGCCATGGAAGAAACTAGTTGTTGCATGTAATGCAAATTTACATAATATTGCATGCATTTTAATGTATGGAATCGATTATATTTTTTTAAAGTATAAAAAATATCTTAATGTCTCAGGATTTTGTATTCATTTCTATGCATGGTGTTACACTATCGAATCTAATTATCATATATTCAAATTTTGAGTTGTTAAACATGATCTACCAATGCATATAGTAAATCATGTATTTTTATAATAACTTTATGGTATTTATTTCAATTAGTTATTTTAATTTATATATAACTATGAAGAAAAATTTAATATTTAAATAATTTTTTGTTGTTATTTTTTCCAATTTTCCAAAAATGATTCAGTTTGGATGTTGAATCTCTTGATCCAAGATCATGTGTCAGTAACCAACATAATGTAAAATTATTTTTATTATTTCTACTTGATAATGTTTTCGAATTACATTGTCATTTCATGGAACTTATTGTGATGGTTCTTATTAGTAACTGAAATGTATTCATTTACACAATTAATTTAATAACAAAAGAATATAATTTATTATAATAAAGATAATGAAATATTTCCAATAAAAACCTATAAAAATATATTAAATTAATAAAAAAATTAATATGTTATCATTATTTATGTTTTATATGCCAGTCACGTTATATACGTCATTACATTAATAATTTAGGTAGTAAAATACTAACAAATGAGAACATATTTTTAACAACCAAATGAGTAAGAACATGTTATTGTATAGAAATCATAATTGTTTTACCAATTATTAATGGTTTACTAAAAATTTAATTAAATCGATAAAAAAGTCTTAATATTTTTTGATGAAGATGATAAATAATAATGATTGAGGAGAGGGAGAAACATACATTAACGACATGATTCTTATTGTATAGAGCCTCTTAGAAATGATGGATTTGGGACTCTTGGTTAGAAGATGATTCCAAATATGGGAGAAAATTATTATAGAGATATTTTTCATATATATTAAACATAAAACTAATTGAACGATGTGGTTTGATATGGGGTAATCAGGGGTCCTATTATAAGTGAGCATGAGTGTCATATACCCAAATACAGATTCCTTAATTTTTAAAGAATATAAAATTCAATGAAATCTGACATAAAGTCGAAAAATGGATATTAGATAATGCTATGTCAATCATCGAATAATAAAATACTTTTTAAAATATTAATTATTATTATTATTGGTTTTCATCCTTAATTAAACACTTTTTACTTAGTTTACCTTTATATTGATAACTTAATTTATACCTCAGTATTTTTTTATGCCAAAAAATAAAATTTAAAATTTTAATTATTTTGGACGTGATAATTAAAATTATTCAACCATTTTTATTTTATTATTTATCAAAATTTTATTGAAATATTTTTGAATATATAAACATTTTACACAGAAAATCTAATTTTAGAAAAAATTCTTTTTAGTCATAAAATAAATTTATTCTTATTACTTACTATGTAATAATCCGTAGATTATTAGTCATATATATATATATGCATATATATATATACCATTTCATTAAAATAACACGTCAATAGTGTGCATTATAATTTATAAAATAAAAAGGCATAACTTATAAAAAATTATTGGAAAATATGCATTTTTAACATTAAGTGAATTTATTGTTATTTATACCTAGTTAATAATCAATATAATATTGTTCAATAATATATATATATATATATATATATATATATATATTACTAAATTTTATAATCCAAATATGTAATGTATAACTTTTTTAAAAAATCATATAATATATAATTAAAATACCTAGTTTGAATAAAATAATTCTTTTATCCATGAGTAATAGAAATAAATATTTCACATTATTACTTAATTATTAATTAAATTTTAATAAATTTATTTTATCATTTCAGAAATTTTTTAAAAAAAAGTATATATATATATATATTATTCATTAGAAGTAATAAATTATAAAAAAATTGTAAATTCAAAAATGTAATTTCTAGATAATAAATTGTATTTTTCTATGTGAATTATTATTTTTTAATAAGTTTAAAAAATTATTTATATTATTTAATATCAAATATTTATAATTAAATGTTTTATTTAAATACATATATACTTTATTTATATCAAATGTATATTGATAATTATTGTATGGTAATACCTTTAATGGTATTGTACCCAATATCAATAATCCATTTAATCAAGGTCATATAACGTATATATTATCCCCATTACATCATATAAATTTGTTCCATTCTAACTTCACAATGAAAAATTATCATTCCTATAGTTTTAAATTTATATCTAATGATATTCCATATCGGTTGATGATTTTTTTCTCAATATATATATTTTTTGACTCATATTGTTTCTCAATGTTGAAGATCAAATGGGATATTTTAAATATATAGATTCATTATTCATCTCTATTTAATATCTATTTTTTCACTTTTAATGGATGGATTAATTCATTGTATTGAATAAAAGGATTCATATAATTATCTTGAAATATTTCATTATAATTAAATCGATTATTTATAATTTTATTCAGTTATTATATTTTTTTATATCACACTTGTGTTTCAATACATCACATATCGAGTAAAATTGTTTACTAAAATGAATAGAAATTTTTTGAATGTTACATATACCACATTGTTTTTAGAATTATTTCAAAAAAAATCCTTTCTATAAATTAAATTTTTTTCTCAAAAAAATTCTCTACTATTTATCATTTTTTTAAAATCAACTCATATTAGTTAATGTTCTAGGATTTATTAAATATTTCATAATAGTGTATTAATCAAAAAACATTCATTAATGTTTTCCAATAATATGAAAAACATTTAATAATTAAATATTTATATTGTAAGCATTCATTTGAGGCTAAATTTTAATCACAATTATTAAGTAGAGAATATGGAGATAATCTATTTGATAATGCTATTTTATATATTTACACATAAATTACATGTATTATTGAAATAGGCATATTAAGAATCTATTTTAATGTTTCTTCCATTATTTTTGACTTATAATAATATATTATTAATAAAAACCCATCCTAATTAATTAAAATTATATTTTATATTAATGAATATAGAACTATTATGATTATATAAATCATGAATCCATCATAATATCTTATTTATATATAAAAAATTAATACTCCTCATCCATTTATATAATGGGATAAAAATAATAAATTACAAATATTATAATATAAATTAACATAATTTGATTATTCTAGCATGATATATTGAAAAATATTTTAATAAACCTATACCATGTGGGTTTTGATATATGATTTTCTAAAATAAATTTATTTTATTATGAAATTTTTTTTTGGGATTTTAAATGTGGAAAGGTGGAATCATCATTTACGCCATTGGGTTTTAATCCAAAGGCATCAAGTATGATTCTTCACTGGCCAAAAACATTGAAATTAAAAAAATTAATATTATAAATATATGTATTTTCATATTTTAATATATATATATATATACATACATACATATATATATATATAGTGTGTTTATCTTATTTGGATAGAATTATTTCTAGTAATATTTGAAATTGAAAATGGAATATTTTTATGAAATAAATATTTTCTCGTGTAAATTATCTTTTAGTTAATAAATTTATGTTTTTTCAAATTTTGTTGTATATGTTGTGTCTGTTTGAAAATTTTCATTTAGATTTAATTTAAATTGCACATATTATATGGATTCAAAATAACTTACATGAAACATTTTAATGTTTAATATTTTATATTTGAAAATATATAAAGAATATATTCGAAATAAAATACAAAGGAAATTTGACACACATACTGAATATATAAAAACGAATTAAAAATGAAAAACATTTAATAAAAATGATGAAAATAAATTTTAGTGGATTAATATATATTTTTAGGCCATTAATTTGTTATTTATAATTTATTATATTATTTTCCTTATTGATTATTTATTATATTTATCAAATTAGTTTTTCCAGTAAATTTCAATATGTTTAGGATATGACATAGGTTTTATTTCTATTTTATGTATAGAATATATTTTATACTATTTTCTTATTACCTACATGAAATTTAATATGATTTACAATGTTTCTAGAAGTTGAATTTGAAATATTATAAAATAAAAATTGTAAAAAAATATAAATATAAATAAAAAAATGGATCATCATGTAAATATGGTTGATAGTAAAAATAATTTTATAATTTTAATAGAAATTTTTTATTGATGATAGAATACACTATCATTTCAAATAAATTAATCTATATAACAAATATAAATAATAGACTAAAACCATTTTCTTTGCAGTGTCCCCATTCCACATTCTAGTTTGTGAATGGAATTCCCATATTGAGATCATTGACCTATACGCTAGGGTTGAGTATGATGAGATGGAGTGGGATATTCCATGGGAACTAGAACATTAAATGTCTGATTCTCTAGCTGTGTTACATCTGAAGGACATGTAACCTAGATTTTTTCATGTGCACCTGTTCATTCACCAACAATGTGAGTATAATATCATACCATCATCACATGGGTGAACCATACAACCTATGAATACTTGGTCATGAAAACTGCAGGCATGGGAAATGACCGTAGAAACAAGCACAGTTCAGCCATTACTGGAGAAACAAATAGATATCCTAAAAACATAAATTGAACCCATTCCTCATGATCAACATTGACAGTCATCCAAGGCCATAATTTTAGAGGATTTACATATGCATTTGGAATATGTGAGTCCTTATAGGATGCATTATGTTTTTGATGTTGTAACGTCCTTTAACTTCCATATAAATTTTTTAAGAAATCATTTTGAATTATTAAGAGTCTGAAAAAATTGACGGCGCAAGATTTCGTGGCTCGGTGTGCCTAGAACATAATTGTGAACTTTTTTTAAGTATGTTCAATAAAATTTTGGGTGTAATTTTATATATTTTGAACTTGTTCTCGGAATTGAAATATGAGGGAATCATTGAACTCACAACACTGGGATTCACTTAAGGGTGGATTAACATCGGCCATAGTATGTCTTGTGAAAAAGATAGTTTGTGGACTTTTTGAAAAATAATAAATAATATATAAATGTTAATTTATTTTTCTACCAACTGTTAAGTGGAGGTGGCGTGACAACTAGGTTATCAATCTATTTAATGGCATTGATCATCTATTTTGTAACCACACCGTTGGGAGTTAAGAGGTTCATTAATTAAAACTCATTAATTAACCTCATTAATTCTTACAGTGTGTTAACCTCCCTTCCCCTATATTTAAGTGAATCTCGGGCATGGGTTTTTGACACAGAAGAGGGGAACCTCTGACGAAGCGCCACAACATCTTCCACCAACGAAGAATAGAGGCTTGGATGACAATGTTGGAGGAATAAATCCAGAAATTATGAATTCCAATAGCCTTATCAAACATGTATTCTTCTTCCACAACAGTGATGTCTCCTCTGAATCTGAGGTAAGTGTTGTTATTAAATTCAATTAATTTCTCGATTAAATTTCCTCGTCCTTGAACAAAATGATGAATGTGAACCAACCAAAATTATTTGATTCAAGATTCATATGATATTATGGGCGGTTATTGTGGTATATTTGATTTGGGATTAATCATTATCTATGTGATGTATTTATTTAATACCCACTTGTTATGATACTAACGTGGAGGCTTTGTGCCAAGGGATCAAGGCTCACAACCTCTGCTACATTGGTTTTTGTTTTGTTATTTTGGTATGGGTTTTCTAGCTCTACAGAATTTTGAATCTGAGATCCACATAGTGATGACAACATCTCGGGAGGCCCGTATGGGAGTTCAGAAGGGAAAACGGACTATCGAGGCTCACTCGGTGGCCTGTGAAAGCCCCACTGGTGTGACACCAATGTGGAGGCACCAACGACTGGCGTCAGAGGGTGATGATAGTTGTAAAGACCTGAAGCTTAACGTATATGGACATTACATTACTTTTGCGGAATACTCAGTACATAACAAAAACACACACACAAGGACCGTGATAGTTTAGTGACTTTGGAAACTTGGAATATAATCTTCTAATCGTGGTGAAAGATCTTCAACATCTCCCATAAAGATCTTCCATTTTTTTACCTAAAACCTTTCTTTATATCCTGGGGAATAGAGAACATAAAAGGGTGATCTCAAATGCTCAGTAAGGGTAAACAAAAGAAATATCAATCACATCATATACATAAGAACATAACTTTTGGAAATCATAACCTGCAAAAGAAATCATATTTTCATAACATGGGATAAATCATAGTAGTGAAATGGAATCCCAATAATCATAACATAAAAAAGGAAACGTTGTGGCATACACACATAATCATATAGAAACATTTCTTATTAGTCAGGACTTATTGCACAGACTATCTTAGTGGACAAAGTCCATTTCAGAACCGAGTTCACTCCTCGTTTCAGTCCTGTTTCACTTAACTGGTTTAACCTTCCGTTACAGCCATGTCTATCCCATGAGATATAAAATCTTTACCCAATTCATTATAGGGAGTTATTTGTCCCACCCATCTCATAATGATGCCATTCTTATGTGTGCCAAAAAATCATAAACCAAACATCATAGCATAACCCATGTAATAAAAATGGGATTCTTAAACATCGTGACATCATAAAATAATTCATATATGATAAAGGAATTCATAAAAATAATTCCATAACAACATAATCAAATCAATGTAACACTAGGGATAGAAACAGAATCCTTTATTATCTTATATGGAAAACAATTTTGATAAAACACTTGAACTCCATTCTTGAAAAAAATATCCTTTCTACTTCAAAAAACACTTTTCCTTTCTTAAAATGTCATACAATTATAAACTAAAAGAAGTTGATTAAAAATTAACTTGAAAACTTGTAAAGGGAGATTCTTGGAAATAATGTTTTTAAAATCCATTCATGTCGTATAAGTGAAAAAACATTTTTCTCGTACTTTTGTCGGAAAAGTCAAAAAGTACCTCGTATGAAAAACGACAAAAGATTGCTTTCATATATTTTACTAAAAACTCACCGAAGGGAAAAATTAGATTTAAAAAATTGTAGTTGGATGGAAATAATATTACATATTGAGGAAACATGGATGTGGATGATAAAATACACCCCCGTAAATTTCAAAATATAAACAATTTCGGATAAAAATGAGATTGTGATATTTTCCCTTACCTTAGGTCTGATTTCCTTCGTAAGTGTCCGAACCTCCTGTATAATGATTTAAATAATTTTATTGACTTATTCCAGAATCATAATCATTGTTATGATATTATATATGGTTCACTTATGACTTTATATTACCTGTTCTTTTGTAAATTCCATGTTAAAGAGCGTTTTGGGTAAAATCGTTTCATTTGTCGTTCGTGTTTTGACTTGTAATTATTCATATGATTACTTAAATCATGATTAAATAATTCTAGAATATAAAAAATGATTTATATATAATATATATTCAGAATATACATATATATAATAGATCAGTAAATGGAAAGAAATACACCGTTCATGGAGACGGTAGGTCGTATGTACGCATGAACGCTGTTTTCGTGTCCTTATTGAGTTGAATGGAATTAAGTAGATGACATACATATATATATACATAAATCAAGTATCATTATTATGTCATATATTTCATGATTAATTATTATATATACATTATAATCATTCATTAATGGTTAACATGGAGAATGAATCTCATCGCGTCGTGGAGACGGTAGTCCGTACGTACGCACGAGCGATGCTATCGTTCTCATGATCATGGAATTGTATTGGAGTGTATGTATACTATTTCAGAATCAATATCACTGTACAATAATCATATATAGTTATTATTTACACCATTATACCCATCCATGTAAGGTGGTGGTGGAAAATAGATTACACCGCGGCGTGGAGACGATATTCCATACGTACGCACGCGCGGTGATTTCGTTTTCCTTAAGATGGATAGATGTTGAAATAGGGTTTTTTCATACATATAATAACATATAAGTATATTATTTATACTGATGTTATTACTTTATAATGAAACAACCTAAGATGAAGAAGTGGAAGAAGAAATAAAGTTGAAAGAATCGGTAACGGACATTACCTCTTCTTTGAAGCGCCTCTTTGAGTCCTCCTCTTAGGGCACTAAAATTGGTCTTTGAAGAATACCAGGACCTCTAGGATGTTTCAAGGGAAGTTTAGAATATAATTTGGCAGGGGTTGTACGAGCATGAAGGCTCAAAGTGGTGTGATGAAGAGAGGGAGGAGGTGCACTTTTATAAGGGAGGAGAGGGACACCTTTGGAATAACAAAAAATATTATTTTATTATAAAGCCAAATTAGGTTTTAAATAGCTCCAAATTGATTTATTTCGAAGCTAAGGTGGGGATGGGTCGAAATACTCTCATCCAATATTATTTGGACAAGTTTAGTTTAATATTTTAACCTTATCATTTAGTTTTAACTTTAAGTTAGATAATTTTACTTTTACCGTGTCTTTTTGTGTTCTTACACTATCAGGTTAATAAACTCACTCTAACAAGCCAAAAGAACCCCAATTTGTTTATTATTAATATATATGACCTTATCTAAGTCATTTGGTCGAACCTCAGATTTTTAGGAATAAAATAACAATTAATAATATAATATATTTTTTTAAAACTATTTTATGTCAATTTTGACACTATTTTGTAATTGATTTTTGTGAAAATCATAAAGAAATTATTAGTTCGAAAAAAGTTAATTAAATCAATAATAACATGTCATATTAACCTAGAAAATTTTGTTTAATTCATAAAAAGTCTCAAATTACATTTATTTGGGTATTTATAACATCAATTATGTCAATATTTCATTAATAAGATAATTACTGCATCATCTTTGTGTCATAAATAAATTAACTTATTTAAAGTCTAAAAATTACAAATAAAGTATCATTATATATGAAATCGTTTTGGATTTCTAATGAATATTTATAGTCGAATTTATCTTTTGTATAACCCTATATTAAAAATTATTTTCTTATTAAACATTGATTTTAACTAGTTTAACCCTTCATTAAATAAATTAATAATAAATGTCTTAATCTAATCCAAGTGAACCTAAATGGTAATATTTTATTAATAATGTTGTTTTTGTTCGAATTACACTTATGCAATAGAATTAGGACATGTGTTAGTGTAATAAAAATACCATTTGTACCCTTAATTTTCCAATTTACTTTTTACCGTGGTAAAAAAAAGTAAAAAGTTACTATTCACCAAAAATTATTTTCATCTCATTGAACCACATTTTACTTACTGACATCAACTGTATCTCTCATATTTTTGAAATTCCACTCACAGAAGCATTAAAATTATGTTTTATGAAAAATTCCTTTTTTTAACTACCACTTAGTTGTTTCACTATTAATCAAAAAATGAATGTTTCCAGAAAAATACCAAAAATTAGGCCTAAGCTATATTTGATATAATGAACATAAAAATGATGTCTATTTTACCAAATTAAAAACATATTAGTTTCATTACTTAATTTAAAAATTAATTCCCGTCATCAAAACAAATACCGTGTTCTTAAGAGATAATAACTATCAAAAGATTGACACTTGTTTATGTTTGGTTTAAATGTGGAATTACATCCAATGACCAACATTGTATTAAATTGTAAAAATATATTCTAAATATACTTTAAACCCACCCAAATTAATAAACTATCACTATTAATTATTTCAATTAAAAAGGTTGTCTTTAATTAAAATTTAGTAATTTTCACTATTCATCAGAAAATGAATGTTCTCCGAAATGTACCAAAATTTCACCCTAAGATAATTTCGATATTCCGAATCCAAAAATAAAGTCCATTTTGAAAAATAAAATTTACAAAATTTTAAATTGTGGTTATTACTATTCATAACGACTAGTTTTAATAATATTTTAATTGAATATTTTTGTTTAGTGAAACTCGTTATTGCGTACTACACACGCTATCGAGGAAGGTCGAGATTTCTAGTAATGCAAGGTAAGTCAAGGATGTGTGTTGTAAAAGATCCTTTTGGTGTAGCATACAACACAAGACATTAATGAAATTAAAAATAATATTTTTCATAAAATCTCGGGGTGTCACATTCTACCCCCCTTAAAATGAATTTCGCCCCTGAAATTCGTCGGGGTTATAACTGGTTTACTACTCGAAAGTTTCTTTAATAGAAACCCACATCGTAAAAAGGAATACCAAAACCAATCTTTAAAAACAAAAGTATGAAACGTAACGGTTATCCAAATAAACTAATCACTGGGTTTCCACACAGGTGAAAATATGGATATTGAAGAGAAATCCAACCATCATGTTCTAATGGAGAGTGGTAGAGAACATGGCTATGGAAAATCCAGCAATCACAAAGCCATAAATTTGTGATGATCTAAATTACCATCTGATTCATCAGATATAAGAGCACTTGGACATCATTTTTGGTTTTCAGGATCATTTCCCTAAAGTTGATGAAATTGGAATTTTGAGAAATACTTTCGTGATTTTGGTATAGTCTCACTGTTGGTCATTATTTGGACAATTTTTCACTTCATCTCTAAATGAAATGAAGTTGAATTTTTCATTCATGATGTGTTAGCAGATCATGTGATAGAATAATTGGTCATTCTGTCTCTCTTAAACAAAAGGTTAGAAAAGTTATCAAAAAATATATAAGTCCATATATAGTGAGATTAATCATATATGGTTCCTAAAATGGACTTATACTTCTTATATTATACTGCTTAATATAATAAAACTAGTTTCTACTAAACAGGGACTTCCTGTAGGCCAGTGGTAGGCGATAAAGGCCAGTCGCATTTCGGTTGTGGATTCGATTCCCACAGCCTTGTCCAATGCGATGGGATGTCGCCCGTTCTGCAGGTTTTCCTTTTTCTAAGGCTATATTACTATAACATCCCATCAATAATATCGAAAGAAGTTTTATCCTAACTTATGTCCAACATAATCCATTTCAATCTTTAGGCTTATCTAAAATATTTCGGTCCAAGCTCATAGTATAAAGAAAATGATTACTTGAAATGTCACATAACAATCACGTGAATGCCATCATTTATCCCCCATATATCATAAGATATATCTTGTTGGTAAAATTACAAACATGTGAATACCTTAATCATGTATTCTCTTGAAGAATGAATACCCATTGAACCTTAGTGAAAACATGAATTCAGTTAAAAGTTAACACTTTCCACAATCCAAAATCCTCAATATTATTTATACTCAAACCATGATATCACTTAGTCCTTATATCAATCATGAGCTCATGAATGAAATCAAACAACTCATTATCTTCTTATCCCTTCTTTATGCGCATATCATCTGCTTACCAAAAATATCTCAATCACTTTCCATGGTTACCAGTACCATAAAATTATTGAAAACCACAATAGACCAATACATAAATATTCCAATATTCCACGATACTATATACAACATTATTTTGGAATCCCATTACATAAACACTTAATCATTCCACCACATTGTTGTCATATTCAACATATCCAATCGTGATCACATGTGACTTCCCTTTTTCCTTTGGCTTAAGTGGTTGCTCATGTCGATCATCACTAACCCTTGGATTTTGGCATTTATTAGAATAATGCCCCATTTCCTTGCACTTGAAGCATTGAAGTGTTGGTAGTGCGTTCTCTGCAGTCTTTTATTCATTCACATCATAAGAAACCCTTTTTCCATTACATCGACACTCAACTGCTCGATGACCTTCTTTTCCACACTTAAAACATTTTCTAGTCCCTTTAAGAAAATCTCCACCATGATTCTTTCGACACTTTGAGCATAAGGAAACATTCATCTTCTTTTCACCATTATTCTGAGATTTCTCCTTGAACTCCATCTTTCTTTTCTTGTCAAAACTATGAGATGGATAAGTAACACAAACTTCCATTTCTACCTTGATAGCACAACACACAATTTCTTCATAGCTACTAAAGTCTCGTATTGCTAATGCCCTTCTAAGATTTGGTTTTATGCCACGGAAGAATCGATCAACTTTACTTTCAGGTTGGATTATAAATCCAGATGCATACCTTGCAAGCATTGTAAAATTCGCTCTGTATATACCAACAGATTCATCATCCCTTTGATTTAGTTCAAGAAACTACTTCTCCATCCTTGTTCAACGAATACGAGGGAAGAACTTATTGAAAAATAAGTTCTTGAACTCGTCCCACTCCATGGACTCAATTTCATCTCTTGGCCTCGTATTCTTGATAAGATTACACCATTGATCAGCTTCACCTTCCAAACAATATACTGCTAAGATGACTTTATCATGTTCAAAATATTGAAGAACTGAAAATATCTTTTCAGTGGTAATGATCCATTGTTCAGCAACAAGTGGATCAGAAGACCCACTGAATGAAGGTGGACGTTGCCTCATAAAAGACTCAATAGAATATTCTTCCCTTCTCTGCTCATTGGGAAGTCTAGAATGATTCATAGCTTTTGTAAGTATAGTAATATGATTTTGCACTCCATATCCCATAACATTTCTTTGTTCAGGAGGACAATCATTGCATTTTCCATTACATTGATCAACACAGTTCCTTTGGGTTCCAGCCATCGTCTAAAACCCAAAAAGAATAGTGTGAGAGGGAAAAATCATGTTAGGGAAAACAACATAATAAAGGGGGAGTACCTTCAATATCTAACATCTTAGGTTACCATAATTCTAGTACTATAACCTATACTTATACTTAACCTTAGAGACATCCCTATACATACCTTAGAAATATCTATATGGATCACACTAAAGTTATAGCATCCTAGTTTCCAAAGGTTGACTAAACCTTTCCTCTGATACCAACTGTAAAGACCCAAAGTTTATCGTACATGGACATTAAATTACTTTAACAGAATACTTAGTACATCACAAAAACTAACACACAAGGACCGTAATAGTTTAGTGTCTTTGGAAACTCGGAATATAATCTTCTAATCATGGTGAATGATCTTCAACATATTCCATAAATATCTTCAAATTTTTACCTAAAACCTTTCTTTATATCCTGGGGAAAAGATAACATAAAAGGGTGAGCTCAAATGCTCAGTAAGGGTAAACAAAAGAAATATCAATCACATCATATAAATAAGAACATAACTTTTGGAAATCTTAACCTGCAAAAGAAATCATAATTTTATAACATGGGATAAATCATAATAGTGAAATGTAATCCCAATAATCATAACATAAAACATGAAACATTGTGTCATACACACATAATCCTAGAAAATCATTACTTATTAGTCAAGGCTCATTTCCCAGACTATCTTAGTGGACAAAGACTATTTCTGAACCGAGTTCACTCCTCGTTTCAGTCTTGTTTCACTAAACCGGTTTAACCCGCCGTTCCAGCCATGTCTATCTCATTAGATATAAAATCTTTACCCAATGCACTGGAGGGAGATATAGGTCCCACACATCTCATAATGAACCATTCTTATGTGTGCCACAAAATCATAAACCATACATCATAGCATAACCCATGTAATAAAAATGGGATTCTTAAACATCGTGAAATCATAAAACAATTCATATAAGATAATGGAATTCATAAAAATAATTCCATCACAACATAATCAAATATATGTAATACTAGGGATAGAAACATAACCCTTTATTATCTTAGATGGAAAACAATTTTGATAAAACACTTCAACTCCATTCTTGAGGAAAATATCCATTCTACTTCAAAAAACACTTTTCCTTTGTTAACATGTCATAAAATTATAAACTAAAAGAAGTTGATTAAATATTAACTTGAAAACTTGTAAAGGAATCTTCTTGGAAATAATTTTTTAAAAATCCATTCATGCCATATAAGTTAAAAAAACATTCTTCTCGTACTTTTGTAAGAAAATTCAAAAAGTACCTCGTACGATAAATGACAAAAGATTCCTTTCATATCTTTTACTAAAAACTTACTGAAGGGTAAAAATGGATTTAAAAAATTTTAGGTGGATGGAAATAATATTACATATTGAGGAAACATGGATGCAAATGATAAAATGCACCCCAGTAAATTTCAAAGTATAAACAATTTTGGATAAAAATGAGATTGTGATATTTTCCCTTACCTGAGGTCCGATTTCCTTCGTAAGTGTCCGAACCTATTGTATAATGATTTAAATAATGTCATTGAGTTATTCCAGAATCATACTCATTGTTATGATATTATATATGGTTCAGTTATGACTTTATATTACCCGTTCTTTTGTAAATGCCATGTTAAAGAGCTTTTTGGGTAAAATCATTTCATTTGTCGTCCATGTTTTGACTTGTAATTATTCATATGATTTCTTATATCATGATTACATAATTACAGAATATAAAACATGATTTTTATATAATATATATTCAGAATATACATATATATAATAGATCAGTAAATGTAAAGAAATACACCATTCATGGAGACGGTAGGCCATACGTACGCATGAACACTGTTTTTGTTTCCTTATTGAGTTAAATGGAATTAAGTAGATGACATACATATATATACACATAAATCTAGTATCATTATTATTTCATATATTTCATGATTACATATTATATATACTTTATAATCATTCATGAATGGTTATCGTGGAGAATGAATCTCATCGCGTCGTGGAGACGGTAGTCCGTACGTACGCACGAGCGATGATATCGTTCTCATGATCGTGGAATTGTATTGGAGTGTATGTATAATATTTTAGAAACAATATCAATTTACAATAATCTTATATATTTATTATGTACACCATTATACCCATCCATGTAAGGTGGTGGTGGAAAATAGATTACACCACGACGTGGAGACGGTATTCTTTACGTACGCACGCGCGGTGATTTCATTTTCCGTAGGATGGATAGATGGTGAAATAGGGTTGTTTAATACTTATAATAACATATCAGTATATGAGTGATACTGATGTTATTACTTCATAATTAAACAACCTAAGAAGAAGAAGTGGATGAGAAATAAAGTTGAAAGAATTGGTAACAGACATTACCTCTTCTTTGAAGCGCCTCTTTAAGTCATCCTCTTATGGCACTAAAATTTGTATTTGAAGAGGACCGGGACCTCTAGGATGTTTCTAGGGAAGTTGAGAAGTGAATTTTTTAGGGGTTGGACGAGCATGAAGGCTCAAAGTGGTGTGAGGAAGAGAGGAAGGAGGTTCCCTTTTATAAGGGAGGAGAGGGTCACCTTTGTAATAACTAAAAATATTATTTTATTATAAAGCCAAATTCGGTTATAAATAGCTCCAAATTTATTTCTTTTGATGCTAAGGTGGTTATGGGTCGAAATAATCTCATCCAATAGAATTTGTACAAGTTTACTTTACTATTTTAACCTTATCATTTAGTTTTAACTTTAAGTTCGATAATTTTACTTTTACCCTGTCTTTTTGTGTTCTTACACTATATGGTTAATAAACATACTATAACAAGCCAAACGAACCCCAAGTTGTTTATTATTAATATATATAATCTTATCTAAGTCATTTGTCCGAGTCTTATATTTTTAGGAATAAAATAACAATTAATAATATAAAATTTGTTTTAAAAACTAAAATATGTCAATTTTGAAACTATTTAGTAATTCATTTTTTTGAAAATCATAACAGAATGATTAGTTCAAAAAAAGTTAATGAAATAAATACTAAAATGTCATAGTAACCAATAAAATTATTTTAATTCATAAAAAGTCTCAAATTACATTTATTTGGGTATTTATAACATAAATTATGTCAATATTTCATTAAAAAGATAATTACTGCATCATCTTTGTGTCATAAATAAATTAACTTATTTAAAGTATAAAAATTACAAATAAAATATCATTATATAAGAAATATTTTTAGATTTCTAATGAATATTTATAGTCGAATTTATCTTATGTGTAACCCTATATTAAAAATTATTTTCTTATTAAACTTTGATTTTAACTAGTTTAACCCTTCTTTAAATAAATTAATAATAAATGTCCTAATCTAATCCAAGTGGGCCTAAATGGTCATATTTTATTCCTAAGGTTGTTTTTGGTCGAATTACAGTTATCCAATAGAATTAGGACATGTGTCAGGGTAATAATAATATCATTTTTACCTTAATTACCCTATTTACTTTTAACCGTGGTAAAAAAAGTAAAAAGTTACTATTCACCAAAAATTATTTGCATCACATTGAACCACATTTTACTTACTGAAATCAACCGTGTCTCTTTGAGTTTTGAAATTCCACACACAGAAGCGGTAAAATTAAGTTTTATTAAAAATTCATTTTTTTAACTACTACTTAGTGGTTTCACTATTCATCAAAAAAATGAAAGTTTCTTGAAAAATACCAAAAATTAGGCCTAAGATATATTTGATATTATGAACTCAAAAATGATGTATATTTTACCAAATTCAAAACACATCAGTTTAATTGCTTAATTTAAATATTAATTCCCATCGTCAAAACAAATAGCGTGTTCTTAAGAGATAATAACTATCAAAAGATTGACACTTGTTTATGTCTGGTTTAAATGTGAAATTACATCCAATGAACAACATTGTATTAAATTGTAAAAATGTATTCTAAATATACATTAAAACCACTAAAATTAATAATTTATCACTATTAATTATTTTTATTAAAAAGGTTGTTTTTAATTAAAATTTAGTAATTTTCACTATTCATCAGAAAATGAAAGTTATCCGAAAAGTACCAAAATTTCACCCTAAGCTAATTTCGATATTCTGAATCCAAAAATGATGTCCATTTTGAAAAATAAAATTTACAAAATTTTAAAAGGTGGTTATTACTATTCATAACGGCTAGTTTTAATAGTATTTTAATAGCATATTGTTGTTTAGTGAAACTCGTTATTGCATACTACACATGCTATCGAGGGAGGTCGCAATTTGCATTTAATACAACGCAAGTCAAGGATGCGTGTTGTGAAAGCTCCTTTTGGTGTAGTGTACAACACAAGACATTAATGAAATAAAAAATAATATTTTTCATAAAATCTCAGGGTGTTACAACAGCGGCCGAATATCAATTGCTATGGAGAAGGGTGGTGCCCAAAGGTGTCATTGCGGTAACATTGGCGGCCATCTCTCAGCCATCCACATTAGTGGAAGGGGGAGAATTGTCGCACACCAGGAATGTAGGCCACAACATCATGCCACGATGATGTGGACCCACGCCCTATGGGTCCTACTGATAGGGGGTTCCTCCTGGCACTGAAATTTCATATTGAATGGACTAAATGTCCTTTCAAGAGGGGTAGACCCCGCATGGGCCACCCAGTTGGGGGGTCTCTTCTGCTAGCGAGTCATACCACCCTATGGGCCACAACCAACACAAGCGGGCCGGCTTTGTCCTCGGCCTGGTGGGATGGGCTAGGTCGGACCCAAACCGAGTCGGGTCAACACAAACCAGGTTGGGTTGGCCCATCTCTGGGCGGGTCAGGTCGGTCGGACCGGACCCAAACCCTTTTTCACCTAGATACACTTAAAAGGTCGTATCTCACTACCCCGACGTATATTTGATGAACATTTTGTGGAACTAGAATCCTTGGAACAATACAGTCCATTTGAGATATTCTACCTGAGTTTTGGAGAATTTTTTATTACGACCGAGTTGGATCAAACCCAAATCCAACATGGCACACGGTACTAAAACACGTATAACCCATTGATCAAGAATCTCATTGATATGTCGTCTATCAATTTGGGACACATACAACATGGCGGTACATTGTTTTAATCCTTTGTAGAATGTCGTGGAAGTAGAGGAATTCCCGATATATTGAGGAGAAGATACTACGAATCTCAAGTGCATTGCGTGCGGGGAATCCTATGGCTGGTTGTCAATTGAAGAGAGGCCCTTTGTGGATAAGCATCATAGAAACGTTGTGTGGATCAGAATAATAGAGACCATGTTTGTATCATCATCATAGTGACCCTTCATGGATCAGCATCATAACGACCATATGTTGATCAGCATTCCAGCAACCAAGTCTACATTAGGAGTGCCCGAGTCGACAAGGACCATCCTTAGAGCTTCTCATCATGGATCAACGACCTAAGACCCTGTGTTGATAAACAATGGAATAACTCTTTTGTATATCATTTTTGGAAAATTCCTAATAGAATAAAATCATAGAGCTTATGACTAATCATCATTATTCCTAAACTCTGAGTTGTATACCAGGTTTGACCTGAGACTTTTGCTTTGTGTTTTTTGATTTAGGTCATGCTTTGTGACTTTCCTTTTTGGAACTCTAAGAGACCTTCGTGGGATCTTAGGGTCCCTACTGGGTATTGTTATACTCACCCCTGCACGGGCTTCGCCCGCACTTTTTTGTGTCTTGTGCAGACGATGAGAAGCTTGGCAATGTCTTTAGGGAGTAAGGACCATGTGGTATATGGAGGTGACTGGTTGACGTGGAATTAGTGGATATGAGATGTACCTAACCTTCGGGTAGGACACTTGGTAGATGATCTTAAGAGCTGTTGTCTGTTGTAGTTGTATCTTTTTGGTTGGTCTTGTATTCCAGCAAATTTAATTTCTGTACAAACATTACTACTTCAGTTTAACTACGTGGTTTGCATCTTGTTGTGTTATTGGTCTATGTGTTCATAGGATTAAAGGCAATGCTTTCCCAATTTCAGGTACATTCATTTCTGTTGCTAGTTTGTAACCCATGGCCTAGTGAAGGTAAGATTGGGGTAGTCACGACATAGGCCCTGGTGGAGGGGATGTGACAAAGTTGTATCAGAGGATATGGTTATACAGTAGAAATAGTACTCTGATCTATCAAATCGAGCAATAGTGTTATGTGTTATTAGTGTGGTTTTCAGTTTTAGGAGTCTAGTGTTGTTGCGGCAGCCGACGTATCCATGCACATAGAGCCAAAATTTTGATTTCTCACTTGGTGCATGAAAACACTAATTAATTTTTTTTGGAAATGTTTTACATTTGATCTATTTTGAGTCCTCTTAACAGGTATAACTCGTTTACCGCGACACACTTGTTTCTTTTTAGGATGCCTCCACATTGAAAGCCTGCCAGGAATCTAGTGATAATTCATGATGATGGCCCACCGAGCGACGAGGCTTCAGTGTATGCCCCTCTTATAGCGATAGCACCTTCGGGTAGTGCACCAGAAGAACCACTAATAGTTGGATATTAGTTTCCACCAGCCCCACTAGCAGATGGGGCACACCGACTACGCATGTTTCATTAGTTGTAGTGGCATAGGCCTCCAATGTTTAAGGGTGAGATAGATCCCCAATCTGGTAAGGATTGGATGGTGGTTGTGGCACACGTTTTCTGACTAGTTGGGACACCTGTAGAGAAGATGGTGATCCTAGTTGCTAGATTCTTCCAGGTCACATCAGTGAGATGGTGGAGCATGATTCTATAGTTACACGATGAGGTGACCCTCACCTGGATGGACAATGAGAACCACTTATGGGTGAGGTTTGATCTAGTGACACTATTCCCTATGCGTATTTAATAGAACTTGCACATACAATAGGGAAACCTAACAGTATCCCAGAACATAGTGAGATTCAGTGACCTCTTGTGCCACTCCACCAACAAGGCATGATACCCTTTCATTAGGTCTCAAACCTTTGAGATTTCTTCCATCAAGGGTTCATAGTTTCAATAATATCATTCAATATCCCGACATAGGATGGAGTGATTGAGCGAGAATTATTGTTGGATAGATTCTTATTTGAGCAGGCCCCAATAGTGACAGACTCTACCAGAAGAAAGGTAGAAGAGTCATTTATAGAATGCAGTAGGAAAATGACGTATAGGTCCAAGAGAGCAAAACCTTTTGGAGGATGACCCTATGATTTAGGGTCAGAGGTGTGAAGCTCACGAGGGAGAGAATTCCATGCGATAGGCGGTGGGCGGCGATTGGAGGTTCTACCGCCACCACCTCTAGGCGGTCTACCCCATCCTTAGAGAGCAGGTAGACAAGGAAAAGCATAGATTCAGGGAGTTGAGGCCTATGACCATGGTTATCCTGAAATTATTTTAGGTATGATCTATGTCTACTCCACCCTAACTTCAGTTAGTATAGTCACATGTGACATACACTCTTTCATTCCCATTGCTCTTGATTGGAGTTCAGAGATTCTGGTATATCCATTTGCTTAGTCATTATGAGTAGATACTCCCACATGAGAGAATTCAATGTTTACACACTATTTTAGATAGTGTTATTTTACTCTAGGAGGTTAGATAATTGGCCAAGATCTAATAGTAGCAGCGTTGAGGCCTTACCATGTCATTTTGGGTATGGATTGGTTATCAATGGTCCATGCACAGATTGACTATTTTAGGTGCACTGTGTGGTGTGTCCATAAATATGGGATCAGGTTTTCCTTCACCCATGAGAAGGGTGATTTTCATCAAAGGATGGGCTTTATTAGAGGAGGTTGAATCCAATCACACATCAATTGGCATGCCTTACCCTCGGTGCAGTGGACGTGAGGAGTCTGTGTTATCCTATAGTGGTGGGCCAGTATACTGTTGTCTTTCTTGATGATGTTCTAGGACTTCCTCCTCAAATATAGGTAGACATCTACCTCAATCTATACCATAAGAAAACATTTATATCTACACCATCATATCGGATGACCCCTGCAGAGGTTTGTGAGATTCGAGTACATTTGTAGGACATACTATAGAATGGGTTCCTATGGCCCACTGTTTCTACATGGGCATCCACGATTTTGTTCTCCAAGAATGATGATAGGATTTTGAGGATTTGTGTGGACTATTAGAACCTAAATCAGGTGACTATGATGAACAAGTATCCAGTCATGGGGATTGATGATCACTTCGACCAGCTGAAGGGAGCTCAATGGTTTTCAAAGATAGGTCTCATATCAGGCTATCATCAGCTCAAGGTATGAGATGAGGACGTACCGAAGATAGCGTTTAGATTTCAGTATTTTTATTATGTGCTCTTGGTGATTCCCTTCGGTGTAACCAATGCTCCGACAATATTCATGGGGCGCATGAACAAGATCTTGCAGACTTACCTTGATCGTTTCATGGTACTCTTCATTAACAACATCTTGATATACTCGGCATTGGAGGAGGAGAATGCCACACGACTATAGATAGTTCTAGATACACTCTGAGAGCACCACCTTTATGAGAAGATCTCAATGTTACACTTCTAGATACAAGAGGTCCACTTCCTGGGGAACATTATCTCAGTGTCTCGAGTTTTAGTATATCTGTCAAAGATAGATGTAGTTATTTCTTGGGAGCCACCTCAGGTACGAAGTTTCAGGGGATGGGAAGGTTACTACCAGATATTCGTACCCGATTTTCCCAAAGTTGGGACATCCTTGTCAGCTTTGAAAGAGAAGGGATATCCATTCGTGTGGACGGAGAGATACCATAAAAGTTTTTAGCTGTTGAGGAAGAGATTGAAAGCGACCCCATATTGAGGCGACCCAATGAGGTTGTTTGGTATGTAGTCTATTGAGACACATCAGGGACCAGACTAGGTTGTGTCTAGATTTTGGAGCGGTCAGTGATCTCCTAAGGCTCAAGGCATTTCAGACAACATGAGAAGAACTATGATACCCATGAAATAGAGTTAGTAGTATTGGTATTTGTGCTAAAGATGTGGCGGCACTACTTGATGGATGAATGGATTAACATTTTCTATGATCACAAGATTCTCAGGTATATCTTATCACAGAAGGAACTGAACCTGAGACATCAATGATGGATATAGTTCCTCTAAGACTATGACTTTGAGATATTCTAAACTCTACGTAATGATAAAGTAGTACCAGACACACTCTGCAATAGGTCTGGTCTATAGTTGCTGAGAGTGGAGACAGAACAGCTAGCCGTGTTGCAGTTATCCTTCGTGGATAGTGATGGAGTATCATAACTCCAATCCATGAAAGTTACTCCCCCCTCCTTCAAAAAGTACGAGAGGAACACGATGGGGACGTAGACTGTGAGGCCCAATGTGCTTAGATATCCACAGGACATGCTCTTGATGGATTATATGAAGGTGGGGAGCACATCATCTTCTGTATAGGATTCAATAAGGTACCAGTGAATCTTTATAAAGAGGTGTTGAGGTATTTCCATATATCCCATTTGGTGGTACATCCTAGATGGGCGAAGATGTACCCAGACCTCTAGTGACAGTACTGGTGTGCCACTGATGAAGAAAGAGGTGGTGTAGTTCATCTCACAAAGCCTCACTTGTCAGCAAGTGAAGGCTGAGAATAAAGTACCAGTAGGCATATCTTAGCCACTTGAGGTCATGGAATGGAAGTGGGATGGTATATCCATGGACATAATGATAGGGCTACAACATACATCCGGGGGCCACGATTCCATCTTGGTGATTGTTGACCGACTCAACATGTCGGCCCACTTCCTACCCATCAAGGAGCAAGGATTAGTAGAGAGCTTGGGTATCCTTCACATAGATAAGATTGTCTAACTTCATGAGGTTCCATCAATGATCTTCTCAGATCATGAAGAATGTTTTACATAATGCTTGTTAAAGTGATTTCATGAGACGTTTGGGACTCAACTATGTTTTAAAACTGCCTTCCATTCACATATAGATGGTCAGACAGAGCAGACCATACAGAAACATGATAACATGCTTCTTGATTTTGTCCTTGATTTTGGTCGTAGTAGGGAGGAACACCTACCACTAGTGTAGTTCACATACAACAATGGTTATCACTACCCCAGGGCATTGCTCCATTTGATGCCCAATATGGGTGACCATGCAGATCAACTCTATGATGGACAGACCAAGTGGAGTCCGCACTTATGGGTCCAGAGTAGGCACGAGATACCACTGAGAAGGTGCAGATCATCCAGGGGTCGATGAAAACTACATAGAGTAGTCAAGAGTATTATGACGACATGAGATGGATACCCTTGGAGTTTGAGGAGGGAGATTATTTTTTCCAAAGGGTCTCACCACGACACGGATTATGGTTGTTTGGACAAGGCGACAAGCTATCATCAAGGTTCATCTGAACATTATAGATCCTCAAAATAATATGGAAGGTGTCATACAATCTAGCTCTTCCCCCACAGATGCATCAGGTGTATAATAATTTTCATGGGTCACAGCTGAGGAGATACATGCACGATCCATCCCACGTTATCAACTGGGGTGAGATGGACATCGATGATGGGGTCATGTATGAAGAGTTCCCTATGGATGTAGAGGATCCACAAGAGCGGGTCCTTAATGGGATGTCGAATCCTCTAGGGTGAGTTTTTTGGAAGCTTGGTAACCTCTAGGATAACACATGGGACCAAGAGTCTTATATACATGCTTAGTACCCCCATTTGATACCCTAGTTTTGTTGTAGCATGTTGACGAAAATACCTAGGGTGGGAAGAACGTAAAGAATCAAAAACTCTATATAATCTTTAAAAAAAATTATTTGGGATTATTACAAGTCTATAAAAAATGGTGGCGCTTGATTCTAAGTCCTATTGTTCTTTGAACATAATTTTGATCTTTTTTAAGGTACGTTCTGTAAGATTTCAGGCGGAATTTTTTATATTTTGAATAATTGCTCATAATTGAAATCGGAGGGTACCATTGAGCTCACAACACCATGATTCACTTAAGGGGGGATTAAATTAGACCAAAATAGGTCAGGTAAAAAATATTGTTTGGAATCCTTTTGAATATGAATTAAATAACATAAAAATGTAATTTTAATTTTTTACCAACTGTTGAGTGGCGTTGGCATGAATACTAGGTTTTCAAGCTATTCAATGTCTTAAATATTCTATTTTGTAACAAAACCATTGTGAGTTAAGTGGTTCATTAATTAAAACTCATTAATGAAACTCATTAATTATTACGAATTGTTAATCTAATTTCCATTGTATTTAAATGAAGCTCATGCTTTGGGTTTTGACACATATGAGTGGAACCTCTCACAATGTTCCACAGCTTCTTGCACCCGCAATGAATGGGGGATTCGATGACCATGTTGTTGGAATAATTCCAGAAAGTAAAAACATCGATGGATACATAAAACATGGATTCTTCTTCCACAACCATGCTTCCTTCTACAAAACCGAGGTAGGGGTTGTTATTAAATTCAAGTAATTTCTCGATTCAACATCCTCATTCTTGAAAATAATGTAAAATGTGGATCAACTAAAATGGGTTGATCCACAATTCATATGAAATTGATGGGGGGGTTTGGGGGACATTTGAATGGGATTTAATCATTATCTCTGTGATGTATTTATTTAATACCCACTTGTTATGATGCTAACATAGAGGGATCATGCCAAGCGAACAAGCCCCAGACCCTCCTCCTCATTGGTTGTTATCTTGTTCGTTGGGGATGGTTTTTCCAACATGATGAAATCCATAATCCAGGAGCCATGTAGTGATAGGAGAAACTCGGGAGACCCATAGGTGCGTTCAGATGGGAAACTGGACCATCGAGTCTCACTCGATGGTCTGAGGAAGCCCTGCTTGCGTATAACCGGTGTGGCAGCACCAGAGAGAGACTATGGTGGTCGCCTATCATCGACTGCAGAGAAGGGAGGCACCCGAAGGCATCGTGGCAGAAGCATGGAATGTTGACCCTCGGTCAGCCACGTTTGTGGAAGCTGGTGCACCGTCGCGCGCCATAGAGGCAGAACATCAAATCGTTCCATGGAAGAGGGGACCTGCGCCTCTTGGGTCCCACTGAAAGGGGGTGGTGCCATGTGGAATAATATGTATTCGAGAGGGAGAGATATCCCATGCATGCCACCTAGCTCGGGGCCGCACCAGGTAGTGGGACTGACCGCCCGGCGGGCCGCGCCCATCAATTGTTGTTCATGCATGTCGTCGCTCGGCCCGCTCAGGATGGGTCCAGTTGGGTCAACCCGTACCTGGTTGGACCTGTACCAAGTTAGTTCAATGAAAAATGGGATGGTTTGGCCTAGTTCTGGGTGGGTTAGGTTGGTTCGACTAGGTTGGACCGGACCCCGACCATTTTTCCACCCAAATACGCTTACAAGGGCGAATCTCACAAACCAGATATCCATTTGACGAACCGTATGCGTTGATATAATCAATGAAACTAGACCGTTCTTTTGAGATACTTCGCCTAGGTTTTGGAGAACTCTTGAGTATGATAAGGATGGGTCAATGCCGGATCCAACAAGACCCTCGTTATGAAAATTCTTATAACTCACAGATCGGGCATCTGATTGATGTGTTGTGTGTCACGTTTGGACCCTTAAGACATAAAGTTAATTTAATTTACTCCTTTTTGGAATTTTTTGGAATATGAGGATGATCCAATATCTTGAATAGAAGATTCTGTAGAACTCAAGAGCACCGGGTGTGGTGAATCCTGTGGTTGACTGTCAATTGAAGAGCGACTCTTTGTGTATTAGAATCATAGTGACCCTATGTGGATTCGCAACATAACGTCCATGTAACAGCCCAAGATTTTATGAAAAATATTTTTTTTAATTTCACTAATGTCTTGTGTTTTACGCTACACCAAAAGGAGCTTGCACAACACGCATCCTTGACTTGCCTTGCATTACACGCAATCGCAACCTTCCTCGATAGCGTGTGTGGTAAGTAATCCTGATTTTCACGAAACAATGATATGCTATTAAAATATTATTAAAACTAGCCGTTATGAATAGTAATAACCAATTTTTAAATTTTAGAAATTTTAACTCTCAAAATGGACTTCATTTTTGGATTCGGAGTATCGAATTTAGCCTAAGGTGAAATTTTGGTACTTTTCGGATAACTTTCATATTCTGATGAATAGTGAAAATTACTAAATTATAATTAAAAACAACTTTTTTAATCGAAATAATTAATAGTGATAAATCATTAATTTGAGTGGTTTTAAAGTATATTTAGAATATATTTTTACAATTTAATACAATGTTGGTCATTGGATGTAATTTCACATTTAAACTAGACATAAACAAGTGTCAATCTTTTGATAGATATTGTTTCTTAAAAACACGCTATTTGTTTTAACAGCGGGATTTAATTATAAAATTAATTAATGCAACTTTTATGTTATGAATTTGGTAAAATAGACTTCATTTTTGAATTCGGAATATGAAATATAGCTTGGGATGAAATTTTGGCATTGTTCTGAAAAAACATCAATTTTTGATGAATAGTGAAACTACTAAGTGGTAGGTTAAAAACTGAATTTTGCATAAAACTTAATTTTACCGCTTCTGTGAATGGAATTTCGAAAATCCGAGAGACACGGTTAATATCAAGGACTAAAATGTGGTTCAATGAGATGAAAATAATTTTTGGTGAATAGTAACTTTTTACTTTTTTTTACCGCGGTTAATAGTAAATAGGGTAACTAAGGGTAAATATGATATTAATATTACCATAACACATGTCCTAATTCTATTGGACAAGTTTAATTCGACCAAAAACAAACTTAGGAATAAAATATGACCATTTAGGCCCACTTGGATTAGATTAGGACATTTATTATTAATTTATTTAAAGAAGGGTTAAAATAGTTAAAATCAAAGTTTAATAAGTAAATCATTTTTAATATGGGGTTATACATAAGATCAATTCGACTATAAATATTCATTAGAAAGATAAAAAGATTTCCTACATGATGGTATTTTATTTGTAATTTTTAGACATCAGATAATATAATATATTTATGACACAAAGATGATGCAGTAATTATCTTATTAATGAAATATTGACATAATTGATAATATAAATACCAAAATAAATGTAATTTAAGACTTTTTATGAATTCCACTAATTTTCTAGGTTACTATGATATATTAATGTTGATTTAATCAACTTGGTTTGAACATATAATTCTTTTATGACTTTCACAAAAATCATATATCAAATAGTGTCAAAATTGACACAAAATAGTTTTTAAATCAAATATTATATTATTAATTGTTATTTTATTCCTAAAAATCTAAGGTTCGGCAAAATGACTTAGATAAGGATATATATATTAATAATAAACAATTTGGGGTTCGTTTGGCATGTTATAGTAAGTTTATTAACCATATAGTGAAAGAAAACAAAAAGACATGGTAAAAGTTAAATTATTTAACTTAGAGTTAAATCTAATTGATAAGGTTAAAATAATACCCTAAACTTGTCTAAATCTAATTGGTTGATAGGATTTCGACCCATCCCCACCTTATCTTCTAAATAAGACCCTTTGGAGCCATTATAAACCGATTTTGACTTTAATATAAAATAATATTTTGAGATATTCCTAAGGTGCCCCTCTCCTCCCTTATAAAAGGACACCTCCTCCCCCTCCTCCTCACACCAATTTAGGCACTCAAGCTCGGCCAACCCCTGCCAAAATATCTTCTCCACTTCCCTAGAAACATCCTAGAGGTTCTGGTCTTCCTCAAAGACCAATTTTAGTGCCCTAAGAGGAGGTCTCAAAGAGGCACTTCAAAGAAGAGGTAATTACCGTTACCAATTCTTTCATCTTTATTTCTTCTTCCACTTCTTCTTCTTAGGTTGTTTCATTATGAAGTAATAACATCAGTATCACTCATATACTGATATGTTATTATAATTATGAAACAACCATATTTCACTATCTATCCATCCTACGGAAAAAGAAATCACCGCGCGTGCGTACGTACGGAATACCGTCTCCACGGCGTGGTGTAATCTATTTTCCACCACCACCTTACATGGATGGGTATAATGGTGTAAAGAATAACTATACATAGTTATTACAACATAATATTGATTCTGATATATTGTATAATCCACTCCAATTCAATTCAATATTTATAGAAATGATATCATCGCTCGTGCGTACGTACGGAATACCGTCTCCACGACGCGATGAGATTCATTCTCCATGTTAACCACTTAAGAATGATTATAATGTATATATAAGAAATAATAATGAAATATATGACATTATAAAGCTACTGGATTTATGTATATATATACATATGTATGTCATCTACTTACTTCCATTTCAAGACAATAAGGAAAGGAAAACAGCGTTCATGCGTACGTACGGACTACCGTCTCCATGAACGGTGTTTTTCATTTTTCTACCTATTATATATATATATATATATACTGAATATATATGATATATAAATCATATTTTATATTCTGGAAGTAAGTAAATCATGATATATGTAATAATGATGTCAAGAACAACAAGTCAAAACACCTACGATAAATGAAACGATTTTACCCAAAACGCTTCTTTAACATGGAATTTAAAAAAGAACGGGTAATATAATGTCATAAGTGAACCATATATGATATCATAACAATGAATATGATTCTGTAATAAGTCAATAACATGATTTAAATCATTATACAGGAGGTTCGGACACTTACAAAGCAAGTCGGACCTAAGGTAAGGGAAATATCACAATCTCATTTTTATCCGAGATTGTTTATTCGTAAGTAATTACTGGGGTGTATTTTATCATCCACATCCATGTTCCCTCAATATGTAATATTATTTCCATCCTTCTACAATAGTTTATATCCAATTTTACCCTTCGGTGAGTTTTTAGTAAAAGATATGAAAGGAATCTTTTGTCGTTTTTCGTACGAGGTACTTTTTGACTTTTCCGACAAAAGTACGAAGAATGTTTTTTTTAACTTATACGGCATGAACGGATTTCTACTGTTTTATATAGACTTATTTTCATGAAGCTTCCTCTAAAAGATTTCATGACTATTTTCAATAAAATCTCTTTCTTTTAAAATTCCATGATGTTTTGTGAAAAGAAATTGATTTTGAAGAAGAAAGGATATTTTCCTCAAGAATTCAATTCAAGTGTTTTATCAAAATTATTTTCCATCTAAGATAATAAAGAGTTCTGTTTCTATCCATATTTTTACATTTATTTGACTATGTTGTGATGGAATTATGTTTATGAATTCCTTTATCTTATATTAATTGATTTATGATGTCATGATGTTTCAAGAATCCCATTTTTGTTACATGTGTTATGCAATGATGTATGATTTATTATTCTGTGGCACACATAAGAAAGGATTCATTAAGAGATGGGTGGGACCTATATCTCCCTCCAATGCATTGGGTAAAGATTTTATATCTCATGACATAGACATGGCTGGAATGGTAGGTTATACCGGTTCAGTGAAACAGGACTGAAACAAGGATTACTCGATTCAGAAAAGGGACTTTGTCCACTAAGATAGTCTTGGAAATGAGTCTTGACTAACAAGAAATGATTCTCTATGATTATGTGTGTATGCCACAATGAGTAATGTTTTAAGTTATGATTTCATTTCACTACTATGATTTATCCCATGTTATGAAATTATGCTCTCTTTTGCAGGTTAAGATTTCCAAAAATGTTATGTTCTTATGAAAATTATGTGATTGATATTTCCTTTGTTTACCCTTACTGAGCATTTGAGCTCACCCTTTTATGTTTTCTTTTCCCCAGGATATAAAGAAAGGTTTTAGGTAAAATAAAAAGGAAGATCTTTATGGGAGATGTTGAAGATCTTTCCCCACGATTAGAAGATTATACTCCGAGTTTCCAAAGACACTAAACTATTACGGTCCTTGTGTGTGTGTTTTTGTTATGTACTAAGTATTCCGCAAAAGTAATGTAATGTCAATGTACGTCATGATACGGGTCTCTACAGTTGGTATCAGAGGAAAGGTTTAGTCAACCTTGGGAAACTAGGATGCGAAAACGTTAGTGAGATTCCTAGAGATATTTCTAAGGTATGTCTAGCGATGCCCCTAAGGATAAGTGTACGTATAGGATATGGTCCTAGAACTATGGTAACGATATTAGATTAAACCAAAGATGATAGATATTTAAGTTACTCCCCCTTTATTATGATTTTTGCATCTAACACTATTCTGTTTGGGATTTAGAAAATGGCTAGAAACAAGATGATTCACAATAATGGAGGATATGATGGACAATGGAATGATATTATTCATGAGCAGCAAAATGAAATGGGATTTGGATGTCCAAACATCATTATTATGCCGAATCAGCAATCTCACAACATGATCAATAAAGTAAAATTTGGTAAGTTTCCTGACTCGACTAATAAGAGAAAGATGGAGTTCCATGATGATCATAGAGGAAAGAAAGTTCAATTTCCCCTATGTAAATCATGTGGGAAGAGGCATCAAGGAGAATGTTTCAAGGGAACTGGAAGATGCTTTGGGTGTGGAAAAGAAGGACACAAAGCAAGTAAGTGCAAAGGAAAAGGGTCGGTTAACACCATGGATGAGGATAATGGTATTGCTACGACATCAAAAATGGTTAAGTGTTTTAAATGTGGAATGTATGGGCATTATGCAAACAAATGCCCTAAGGTAAAGACTCATGAAGAGAATCAGTATGGTCATATGGGTAGTATTTATGTGGATGATGATGAAGAGACTACAAATGATATGTGAGATGAAAGAATTTTTTAAGCTCGGTCAATGGTTTGAGAATGTAGTGGAATGATTACATGTTTATCATGTGTAATTTTGGAATAAAGAGACATATATGGATTGTTACACTGTTGTCTTTCCTTGTGTTTTGAAAGTGTATGATTAATGATACCAGTATCCATGAAAGGTTATTCATATATTTTTGGAATGTAGATGATATGCGCATAATGAAGGGATAAGGAGAAAATTAAATGTTTGATAGTATTCATGAGCTCATGATTGATATAAGGACTAAGTGATATCATGGTTTGAGTATATAGAATTTTGAGGATTTTGGTATGTGGAAAGTGTTAACTTTTAACTGCACTCATGTTTTCACTAATGTATTAAAGAGAATACACGATTAAGGACTTTGAATGTTTGCAATGTGACCAACAAGACATATCTTATGATATGTGGGGATCAACGACAGTATTAAATCTCTGGTAATCGATGTCACTATATTATGAGAGTGGACTGCAGTATTATGTATAAGCCTAAAGATTAGACTGGATTATGTTGGACATAAGTTAGTATTGTTTAAGGATAGAAGATTTTCGATATTATTGATGAGATGTTATAGTAACGTAGTTTTAGAAAAAGGACAACCTGCAGGACGGGCGACAGCCCATCGCTTCGGACAAGGCTGTAGGAATCGAACCCACAACCGAAGTGCGACTGGCCTTTATCGCCTACCACTAGCCTACAGAAAGTCCCTGTTTAGTAGAAACTAGTTTTATTATATTAAGCAGTATGATATATGAAGTATAAGCCCATTTTAGGAACCATATGTGATTAATCTCACTATAGATCGACTTATGTATATAATTTTTTCTAACCTTTTGTTTGAGACAGATGGAATGACCCGTCATTCTATCACATGATCTGCTAACACTTCACGAATAACAAATTCAACTTCATTTATTTAAGAGATGAAGTGGAAATTGTTCTAGGCACGAACAATAGTGAGATTGTACCAAAATAAAGAAAGTATTTATTCCAATTCTCAACTTTAGGGAAATGATCTTGAAAACCAAAAATGTTGTCCTAGTGATCTTATACCTGATGAATCGAATGGTACCATAGATCGTCACAAATTTATGGATTTGTGATTATTGGCTTTTCCATAGCCATGTTCTCTACCACTCTCCATCAGAACATGATGGTTAGATTTCTCTTCCATATCCATATTTTCACCTATGTGGAAACCCAATGATTAGTTTATTTGGGTAACCGTTACGTTTCATACTTTTGTTTTTAAAGATTGGTTTTGATATTCCTTTTTACGATGTGGGTTTCTATTAAAGAAACTTTCAAATAGTAAACCATTTATAACCCCGATGAATTTCGAGGGCGAAATTCATTTTAAGGGGGGTAGAATGTAACATCCCAAGATTTTATGAAAAATATTCTTTTTAATTTCACTAATGTCTTGTGTTATACGCTACACCAAAAGGAGCTTGCACAACACGCATCCTTGACTTGCCTTGCATTACACGCAATCGCAACCTTCCTCGATAGCGTGTGTGGTACGTAATCCTGAGTTTCACGAAATAATGATATGCTATTAAAATATTATTAAAACTAGCCGTTATGAATAGTAATAACCACTTTTTAAATTTTAGAAATTTTAACTCTCAAAATGGACTTCATTTTTGGATTCGGAGTATCGAATTTAGCCTAAGGTGAAATTTTGGTACTTTTCGGATAACTTTCATATTCTGATGAATAGTGAAAATTACTAAATTATAATTAAAAACAACTTTTTTAATCGAAATAATTAATAGTGATAAATCATTAATTTGAGTGGTTTTAAAGTATATTTAGAATATATTTTTACAATTTAATACAATGTTGGTCATTGGATGTAATTTCACATTTAAACTAGACATAAACAAGTGTCAATCTTTTGATAGATATTGTTTCTTAAAAACACGCTATTTGTTTTAACAGCGGGATTTAATTATAAAATTAATTAATGCAACTTTTATGTTATGAATTTGGTAAAATAGACTTCATTTTTGAATTCGGAATATGAAATATAGCTTGGGATGAAATTTTGGCATTGTTCTGAAAAAACATCAATTTTTGATTAATAGTGAAACTACTAAGTGGTAGGTTAAAAACTAAATTTTGCATAAAACATAATTTTACCGCTTCTGTGAATGGAATTTCGAAAATCCGAGAGACACGGTTAATATCAAGGACTAAAATGTGGTTCAATGAGATGAAAATAATTTTTGGTGAATAGTAACTTTTTACTTTTTTTTACCGCGGTTAATAGTAAATAGGGTAACTAAGGGTAAATATGATATTAATATTACCCTAACACATGTCCTAATTCTATTGGAAAAGTGTAATTCGACCAAAAACAAACATAGGAATAACATATGACCATTTAGGCCCACTTGGATTAGATTAGGACATTTATTATTAATTTATTTAAAGAAGGGTTAAAATAGTTAAAATCAAAGTTTAATAAGTAAATCATTTTTAATATGGGGTTATACATAAGATCAATTAGACTATAAATATTCATTAGAAAGCTAAAAAGATTTCCGACATGATGGTATTTTATTTGTAATTTTTAGACATAAAATAATATAATTTATTTATGACACAAAGATGATGCAGTAATTATCTTATTAATGAAATATTGAAATAATTGATAATATAAATACCAAAATAAATGTAATTTAAGACTTTTTATGAATTACACTAATTTTCTAGGTTACTATGATATATTAATGTTGATTTAATCAACTTGTTTCGAACATATAATTCTTTTATGACTTTCACAAAAATCATATATCAAATAGTGTCAAAATTGACACAAAATAGTTTTTAAATCAAATATTATATTATTAATTGTTATTTTATTCCTAAAAATCTATGGTTCGGACAAATGACTTAGATAAGGATATATATATTAATAATAAACAATTTGGGGTTCGTTTGACATGTTATAGTAATTTTATTAACCATATAGTGAAAGAAAACAAAAAGACATGGTAAAAGTTAAATTATTTAACTTAGAGTTAAATCTAATTGATAAGGTTAAAATAATACCCTAAACTTGTCTAAATCTAATTGGTTGATAGGATTTCGACCCATCCCCACCTTATCTTCGAAATAAGACCATTTGGAGCCATTATAAACAGATTTTGACTTTAATATAAAATAATATTTTGAGATATTCCTAAGGTGCCCCTCTCCTCCCTTATAAAAGGACACCTCCTCCCCCTCCTCCTCACACCAATTTGAGCACTCAAGCTCGGCCAAACCCTGCCAAAATCTCTTCTCCACTTCCCTAGAAACATCCTATAGGTTCTGGTCTTCCTCAAAGACCAATTTTAGTGCCCTAAGAGGAGGTCTCAAAGAGGCACTTCAAAGAAGGGGTAATTACCGTTACCAATTCTTTCATCTTTATTTCTTCTTCCACTTCTTCTTCTTAGGTTTTTTCATTATGAAGTAATAACATAAGTATCACTCATATACTGACATGTTATTATAAGTATGAAACAACCCTATTTCACTATCTATCCATCCTACGGAAAAAGAAATCACCGCGCGTGCGTACGTACGGAATACCGTCTCCACGGCGTGGTGTAATCTATTTTCCACCACCACCTTACATGGATGGGTATAATGGTGTAAAGAATAACTATACATAGTTATTACAACATAATATTGATTCTGATATATTGTATAATCCACTCCAATTCAATTCAATATTTATAGAAATGATATCATCGCTCGTGCGTACGTACGGAATACCGTCTCCACGACGCGATGAGATTCATTCTCCATGTTAACCACTTAAGAATGATTATAATATATATATAAGAAATAATAATGAAATATATGACATTATAAAGCTACTGGATTTATGTGTATATATACATATGTATGTCATCTACTTACTTCCATTTCAAGACAATAAGGAAAGGAAAACAGCGTTCATGCGTACGTACGGACTACCGTCTCCATGAACGGTGTTTTTCATTTTTCTACCTATTATATATATATATATACTGAATATATATGATATATAAATCATATTTTATATTCTGGAAGTAAGTAAATCATGATATATGTAATAATGATGTCAAGAACAACAAGTCAAAACACCTACGATAAATGAAACGATTTTACCCAAAACGCTTCTTTAACATGGAATTTACAAAAGAACGGGTAATATAATGTCATAATTGAACCATATATGATATCATAACAATGAATATGATTCTGTAATAAGTCAATAACATGATTTAAATCATTATACAGGAGGTTCGGACACTTACAAAGCAAGTCGGACCTAAGGTAAGGGAAATATCACAATCTCATTTTTATCCGAGATTGTTTATTCGTAAGTAATTACTGGGGTGTATTTTATCATCCACATCCATGTTCCCTCAATATGTAATATTATTTCCATCCTTCTACAATAGTTTATATCCAATTTTACCCTTCGGTGAGTTTTTAGTAAAAGATATGAAAGGAATCTTTTGTCGTTTTTCGTACGAGGTACTTTTTGACTTTTCCGACAAAAGTACGAAGAATGTTTTTTTTTTAACTTATACGGCACGAACGGATTTCTACTGTTTTATAAAGCCTTATTTTCATGAAGCTTCCTCTAAAAGATTTCATGACTATTTTCAATAAAATCTCTTTCTTTTAAAATTGCATGATGTTTTGTGAAAAGAAATTGATTTTGAAGAAGAAAAGATATTTTCCTCAAGAATTCAATTCAAGTGTTTTATCAAAATTATTTTCCATCTAAGATAATAAAGAGTTCTGTTTCTATCCATATTTTTACATTGATTTGACTATGTTGTGATGGAATTATGTTTATGAATTCCTTTATCTTATATGAATTGATTTATGATGTCATGATGTTTCAAGAATCCCATTTTTGTTACATGTGTTATGCAATGATGTATGATTTATGATTCTGTGGCACACATAAGAAAGGATTCATTAAGAGATGGGTGGGACCTATATCTCCCTCCAATGCATTGGGTAAAGATTTTATATCTCATGAGATAGACATGGCTGGAATGGTAGGTTATACCGGTTCAGTGAAACAGGACTGAAACGAGGATTACTCGATTCAGAAAAGGGACTTTGTCCACTAAGATAGTCTTGGCAATGATTCTTGACTAACAAGAAATGATTCTCTATGATTATGTGTGTATTCCACAATGAGTAATGTTTTACGTTATGATTTCATTTCACTACTATGATTTATCCCATGTTATGAAATTATGCTCTCTTTTGCAGGTTAAGATTTGCAAAAATGTTATGTTCTTATGAAAATTATGTGATTGATATTTCCTTTGTTTACCCTTACTGAGCATTTGAGCTCACCCTTTTATGTTTTCTTTTCCCCAGGATATAAAGAAAGGTATTAGGTAAAATAAAAAGGAAGATCTTTATGGGAGATGTTGAAGATCGTTCCCCACGATTAGAAGATTATACTCCGAGTTTCCAAAGACACTAAACTATTACGGTCCTTGTGTGTGTGTTTTTGTTATGTACTAAGTATTCCGCAAATGTAATGTAATGTCCATGTACGATAAGCTTCGGGTCTCTACAGTCCATGTGTGGATAATCATCATAGATACTCTGTGTCAACCATCATCATTGAGACCATGTGTGGATCAACATCATAGAGACCATGTGTGGATCATCATTCTAGCAACCCTGTGTGGATCAACAGTGTGCAACCCAATGAGTACCAGCCTCAGAGTGGCCCATCATGGGTCAGCGACATACGAACCTATGTGGATCGACAATGGAAAAAATTGTTTGTGGATCAGTTATGGAAACTTCTTAACGAAATAAATTTATATATATTAATAATAATCATCCTTATTTATAAAATCTGTGTTGTATACCCAGTTTGACCTGAGTCTTTTTTTTTGTGATTGAAATCATGCTCTCTGGATTTCCTTTGATAAATTATAAGTGACCTTCGAGGTATCTTGGGGTCCCTAATGGGTATTGTTATTCTCACCCCTGTATGGGATTCACCTGCACCTTGTTGTGTCTGGTGTAGACAATGAGCCGCTTCACTGAGACTTTAGGGAGCAAGGAACAGGCGATGAACAAAGGTTACTGGTTGATGTGGAATGCAATGGAGACGAGATGTACCTACCCTTTAAAAGGAATCTTTAGTGAATGATCTCATTAGCTATTCTCTATTTTATTTGTTTCTTTTCAATTGGCCTTATATTATGGAACCTTTACATTCAGTACACACTTTACTGTTTCAGTTTTACTATGTGGTTTGCATATTTTTGTTTTCTTCATTTGTGTGTTTATAGAATTAAAGGCAATGACATTCCACTATCTAGGATATGCCTTTCCAATGATAGTACCCAAACCCTAGCCTATGTAATGAGAGCTTCGGGTAGTCACGGCATGGGCCCCAGGGGATGGTTTATGACATATGTATTCATTGTCATGGTTCTTAATCATTAGTAGATTCTGGAGGAGTATCTTGAAAAGGAACATCAACTCCCTGAGTGAGGACTCCATATAACAAGGGTGGATGATCAATGATACCATATTCTATAACATGATAAATTGGAATCATACTCTAGAGATCAATATGATATGATTCTTGAAAAAGAACCCCCTCCTCCTCAGGATAAGACATGCATATATATGTTTTTTCAGGTTTGTATTAAAGATATTAAAAATGAATTTAAAAAAGTAGAATGAACAAACTAAGGGAAATTTATTTACTTATCAAATCTGGGATCCATCTTTTATATGAATTAAAATTCAATATAGATATTATTATATCACATTAATCGTACATGAGATACACTTATAGATAGAATCACATATTATTTACAGCATTGAAATGAAATAACACTCATATGTGATAGAGGTCCATATACCCCACATGTCATCAACTCTAATTACTATCCTGCCTCCCTATGATTTAATGGAATTAAGAACTACCAGTTATCTTAGTAGAAGTTGAATATGATGAAAAACTCCAATATGGAACACGACTCTATTAGGTCGATGCCACTCAACAATGTGAAAGTTAATGAGAGGCCCCAAAACCTTGGAATCATGTATCCCATTAGTCTCATATGTTTGTAGTTGGACTAGTAGTGACCAATATAGAATCCATACAATCTACAATGAAAATGTGACATTTGTAAAAATATATTTTTACCTAGTATGTAAAAATATTATATGATGAATTTTATTCACCCATAAAATACAATATATACATACATAGGTGGGTACTATGTTTTACAATATGAGATGATATACACTCAAGTTATGCCCCGACCTATGGGGAAATAGGTTTTCCTGACACCACCTATAACATAAAACATTAAATTGATATATAATTAATAAATTATATTTAATAACATAGAGTAGAATCAGAATAAAATAATGATGAGTGATCATACCCGAATTCACAAGGTGTTTCAGGAAAAAATATCCTTATAAAGCTCATGCCCAATGAAAACCAATGATAGGAGATTGATGAACTCCCATGCCCATAAATGAAGAAGGATGACATGTACCCCAATATCTATGTGATCTAATTGAAATGCCATACATAATCCCTTATATGTGTCAGTCAAGAATGCATATCACCATCTGTATCATCCTGCCTAATCAAAATCTACCAGTATCCCTCTAATACATCATGCGATCTAGAATACTGTAATGATCAGTGGAAATTTGCGATCAAATGAGACACAAGATATATTAATGGGTGTGTGGAATGATAATATTATCATTATAATTTATATATTTATGTGAAAATTGCATCTCAAGACACCTCATTAATATAGACCCCCTATCTGTGATATCATCAACAACCATAATGATAACTCATAAAAGTATCTAAATATTCTCAGGGTAGTCTCCATGGGATGCTATTATTACAGAAACCCTTGGATAGGATGACTGATCATTACTACCACATCCTCAAGGGTGGTGGTCATCTCTCCCTCTAGATATTGGAATGCATGTGTCTAAAGTATCTATATCTCGGTGAGAGAATCAAGGAGAAGATGATAAATTAATTTGAAATTAGATACAATTATTCCATATAATCTGAAAGGATATCGGTATGTTATAATGGAAGATGAAAGTTGAATTTTAAGATAATGTTGTGCTTTATGAAACATGACCCATCAAACCTCACGACCCTATCTCACATCGCATGAAACATGCCTATATTTCATAGTGAGTTTCATAGTATCTTCCATCTATATGTATGAAAATGAAATAAATCATATGTAAATAATTTATATATAATGTTATCATCAACATAAAGTTATGAATACTATAATTTAAGACACATCATTTCTATAACCTTTGTTTTATGTTGTTTTCGTTACTAAATGAACTGAAACATATTCAAGTTTAAAAAATAATATATATAATGTGGTTCATGATATGGTTTTACCATGGAAAGTGTGTTTTGTAATATATTGCTTTAGATATTTATATATAAAAATATTTTGTATGCGTTTTATAATTTTTTATTTGAAAATATGTGACAAAATATTTTGGATTGTGAGTTAAAATGTTGAAAAATATAAAATCACATTATTCATCCATAATAAAAATATATTTATGATCATATAATGCGATGTGGAAAAAACCCATCAAATTGCACATGAATTCATTACAATATTATAGAATTACCTTGATATTTCTCAATTGAACATAGTTCAAATGAAATGATCTTGACTTCAAAAGTGTTTTAAAATCCAGCTTATTTTCATGTGGTAGATTAAAAGTATCTTCTAATGGGTTTTACATTATTTTTGAATTTTCAAAAGAATTCAAGATCTAATGAATGGCCTACCCATATGGTGAAGATGTAATTATATGGTAGAAATTTTATGAAAGTTCAATAGTTTTGTACAACCATTTGGAATATGTAATTAAACTAATTATTTCAAAATAGATTTATTTTACTTAACTTCCAATGTCTGTCTCTTGTCATCAATATTTGTTTCTATCGAAAATTGTCAAGGTAGTTCCTTTTAGTGGTAAGGAATTGATGTGCTATATAATGGGTTTATTCCTGAACAATTAAATTTTTATAATCACGCTTTTTATTCTATCATGGAAAAATATAGTGATATTATGATTCCACTTCTTTTTTACCTCACTTTATAATACATTCTGTAACTTATTTTCAAATGAAATTTTAGAAAATGAAGTGAAAAAGATCTTTATAACCCAATAGATCCTTAGTTTAACATTATTTAATAAGTTAAGTCCCAAATTTAGGGATTTATGATTTATGTTTGGTTTCTTACATGATGTTATATTTCATTTTTATTTTCTAACATGATTTCTTTATGGTTTATCCATTGATATTTTTTATTATATTTGGTATAATAAATAATTATAGATGAGACTATGAACTCAATCTAGTATTGTAATTGTATAATTTATTATTATGGACATACTGATAAAATATGATGCATGTCAATCGTTTTCCTTTTCCTTTATGCTAGTCTATCTCTTCCCGCATTCCCAAACACATTAGTCTCCCTCGTGGTAAAAATCGATTAATGCCAGGTATCAACAACATATTGTCTTCAATCATTTTTAAATATTGAAACTCTATAATATGTTTCTATGGTGAAACGTATATGTAATAAATGTTTATAATTTGTTCAATAGGTCAAAAATTGCATCCATATATATATTTGTTGCAGATGATTTTTTTGTAGAATATGTACAAAGAATCCATAGTTCCCAGAATATTGCACATTGACATTACCTCACATCAAGTCATACCACCAGGACTCGAAAAATGCTAATTGTGATGAGGTACAGACACTCTGTCACTTCAAAATAGATATTCCTATTAGTGGTATAGTATCACTCTATATGTAGAATATTCTTAAATATTATTTTCATCCCCTAATTGACAGTGTATTTTGAACTTTATCCCCTGTTATGTCTCCTCCATCGTCATTTTTTCTGTTAATGAAGTAAATGAACCAGTGATAAGGTGTCTCATGAACTAGAACAATTATAGGTAAATTTTGAAGGGCCATGAATATGACATTGATGTATTCCACAATACTTTTGGTCATTTTCTATACCTTTTCCCACATCATGTTTAAATGACAATTTTTTGTTTCGGAATCTACATCATATAATCATAATAGCATTTTTTATTATTGAATATTTACTCGAAACGTTGTTCAAGCCATTATTGATCAAGATCATATGATACACAGAAGTGAAAATATTCCACATAAATTAATTTCATCATTATGTTTAAATAGTAAGAAATAATAATTCAATTTCATACCATGATTCATGATTTCCTCTTTCTTAGGCTAATCATGGCCTCTTTTTCGTACATTTCTATAAATGTGTCTGATTTAGTACCAATCAGGTGAATTCGGGGGTTTCAATGTATCAAGATCTACATTGATTTTCTCGTTTATTTCTTAATTATGATGAGATATTAAAAAAAACCCAGAATGCAGTTGAAATGGTTTTTTGATACAAGAAAAAAAATAGACTGCATGATTTTTTTATTTTACTTCTCATCAATGGAATATGAATGTGGGGTAGGTAAACTATTTCCATCATGAGTTGCTGAAATCAATAATACGACAATGTATTTTCCATATTTAAATGATCTATTAAACTATATAATATATATATATATATAAATTAAATGGGGAAATTAAGGTCATGAATTACCGGATCAAGTGATGAAATTTTACAAGAGATCGATCAAGTCAGTTATCTTGAGACAGATGATCATTCATATCTAGATACAATATAACATAGACATTATGTCATAGTACCACTAGGAATTGTATGGACACCCGATATGGGTCATCCTAATCACTATAAATCATTAAAATTTACTTATATTTTTATATCCTTATCTTTTTATATAATATCATATAACCCCATGTTTTGTGTATCCTATCTTTCACAAGGGATAAAAGAACATCATGGTTGGTCCTAATAATCTTGATGAAAATATAAGGACAAAATTCATCTTTCAATGGTTATGAACTTGTGTTAGGTTTGTTAAAACCCAACTATGATCCGTCTCAATCATCAAAATTCTCCAACCACAAAATGCAATGCAAGGTATCTTCATCAAGAGGAATCTAAAACCAACCCCATATTTTTCACACAATATTATGTATTTTGTAAAGAATGATTCCAAAAGAAAATATATACAGTTAATATAAATATGAATTATTTGTACAATGGCTTTCAATTCATGATTACATGGTAAATACCTTTAAAAATGTCATATCTTGTTCATGTCACTAAACCAATGCATTATAACTCCAAAAACGTATTTGAATGTTTCAAAATATTTTTGTAGAAATCCCGAAAACATTCCATTTCTTCTGAATAATATGTGAAGAATGGTGGAATATTTATTGTGGGTCTTGGTTTTTAAAAAACTAATACATTTATAAGAACATCCTTCATATAGTCTACCCTCACTCCTCATCAACATTGTTGACTCCATCAATTCCATCAATAAAAAATTCCATATCATAAGTATGATTCAGATGTATTTCCACGATATCTAACAAATTTTCCTCTTCTATAACATAGTTAATTCCATTAGTTTACAGTTATGAACCACTTTCAACCGCTATTGTTATTATATTTATTTATATTATTGTGAGTTATTTTTTTATAGAAGAAACCCCAACATATAACTCAGTCGTTGAACCATCTAACCATTGGGAATATAATGTTATTGATTTGACATATTGCTCAATATTATCAAATAGAGAAGCTAGATGCTATAGTGTATATGGGAAATGAAAATATATATATCTAATATACAGGATCTTTTGATGAAATCCGATATTTAAGAAACCATTAATTAGTCATTTATGTTCACTTAGGGTTATAGAATCATATGTCACAACAATTTTTGTTGGTTATTTAATATTAGAATATTATTGTTCAATTTAAATTAGCACATTATAGTAAATGACACATGAAAACATGATTCTATATAGAAAATATGTTTTTATAATGATTATAATAGTGTAAATAATATGGAAAATGATGTTTGACAATTCAGTATTTATTGAAATAAAATTTTAAAAAGTATTCTAATAGCCTAAAGGTGGAACTAATTTTTCGTAGAAATGTTTTTTATTGTCCAAAAGGAATTCTATGTAGTTTATAAACAAAATATGAATCATATAAATAATATCACATGGGGGGTGTAAAACTAGGTGTTCATTATGTCTCATTGTCATTCAATAGTTCTCAATCGATTCTATCTTCATGATTTTTTCAGGTTTTCCCCTATGTACATATTTAATAGAGCGACTTTCACATATACTATGCATATAGGGATTTGATAAAATAGATAAACACATAATATTTATGAAAAAAATTATAAACTCATCTTATATACTTAGTAAAGAATCTATTGTTTTCTATATAATTCTTAATATTTCTAAAAGCATGTTATATCTTTTATGAAAAATTATGAATCCTATAAATTATATCCACATAGAGTGTCAAACCAGGTTTGCAACAAGGCATGTTGTCATTCACCAGCTCCCGATCGAGTCAGGATCATTGTAGTGTTTGTAGGTTTTAGTCCTACACACATCAATACTAGATCCAAGTAATGTTATAGTATCTAGATAGTGATTTGATTTGTTAAATAACCACATAATCATTATGACACCAACATTTTATATTGTCATATTACATCTTAATATATGACACTAATGTTTCGTTGTAAAAATTTTAATTTTCATATTGGTATGTATTGTTTTTTATAAATAAAATTGTATTCATATAAAACTTATATATCAAGAGTAACAAACAAGGAATTCAATAAGGTTTGAATCACCAAAATAATATGAGTAAAAAATCTTGTGTGCTGTTTTGCATCTTTTTTAAATTGTTATCCAACATTCATCATTTTCCTATTCCATGTTAATCTATCATTAATAAATATCTTATCCTTAATCATTTACTAGTTAATAATTATTTAATCAATAATTAATCTTAAATGAATAATTACTTAACCATTCATTAATGCCTCTTTATTATATACATCATCGTCATATATCAATATTTTCATATTATATCTAATTATCTGTAAATTTACCATTATTAACTATGTAATTATTATTTAACAATTCCCCATTCATTACTAAATCATACGTTATTCATTAGTTGTCTATTAGATGAAAACTAGTTAAGAAATAGTTAATCCCATATTAATTATCACATCATCCTTAATTACTCACTTATTTATAAATATTAAATTAATGAATAATAGTTAGGTACTTTATAATTAGTTATTTTTTTAATTTCTATTTGATTATTGATTATTTTTTATCTAATAGTTCTTTAAAATTTTGTTAATAAATTCTCAATTAAAAGTTAATCATACTTCAATAATTTTTTAATCATTCGATACAAATTTTTAAATCAATATTTAATAATTATTTATTTGTTAGACAATCATTCATTAGTCAGTAGTTAATCATTCCTTAAGCATTTGTTAATTTACCTTACTTAATTAATTAATAATTATTTATTCACTAGTCAATCATTAGTTAATCATTCATTAATCATTAGTTAATATTTATTCAATTAATCATTAAGCATTAGGTAAAATTATTTAATAATTAGTTAATCATTTACTAATCAATAGATATTCATTAGTTAATTAATATTTAATTATTAGTAAAGCATTTTTTTATCATTAGTTAATAAATTTTTAATCATCACTTATGAATTCTTTAATCATTAGTTATTCATTGTATATTAATTATATAATCATTAGATAATCATTCTTTAATTATAATTTAGTAATTCATTATTAATTCTATAATGATTCAATAATTATTAATTAATAATTATTTAATCATTAGTTAGTAAATTTTTAATCATTAGATAAGCAGTTATTACACCATATTTCATCATTAGTTAGTCATTCTCTATTCATTAATTAATCATTTTTAATCATTATTTAATCATTATTTAATCATTAGTTATGAAATCATTAATCATTACATAATCATTCCTTTATTATTAGTTAATAAATATTTAATAATTAGTTAAAAAATCTTTTTTCAACTGTTAATAAATATATATTCATTAGGTAATAATTCTTCAATCATTGGTTAATCATTTTTTAATCATTATTAACCCATTATTTTATGGTTAGTCAATTGTTATATAATCCTTCTTTATTCATTTATTATCCAATAATTAATAATTATTAAATCATAACATTATAATTTGTTAATCATAATTTAATCACTATAAAATAATTCCCTAATCATTATTTAATATTTATTCAGTCATTAAAAAATCATTTTTAATCATTAGTTTATCATTATTAAATCATTTTTTTAATCATTATTTCATTAATAGTTGATAAATTAGTAAACACTAGTTAATCATTATATAATAATTCTTTAAATAATAATTATTAAATGTTTAATCAATAGTTAACCATTATTTAATTATTAGTTTGTCATTTTATCAACATTAATCAATTAATCATTAATCATTAGTTAATCATTACATCATTCTGAGTTAATCATTAGTCAATATATCCTCAATTACTAGGTAATCATTAAATTATCATTTGTTAATCATTAGGTACTCACTAGTTAATAATTATTTAATCATTAGATAATCATTATTTAATAATTATATAATCAAAAGATAATAATTAGTTATCCATCTATCAATTTATAGTTAATCATTAGTAATCTATTAGACAATTATTTTTAATCATTATCTAATTTGTATATAATAATTTTTTAATTATTATTTAATCAATTCTTAATAATTAGTTAATTATTTGTCAATCATCCTTTATTTATTTTTTAATAAATATTTATTCATTATTTTATGATTAGATAATCACTGTTCAATAATTATATAATCAGTACATAGTCCTCAGTTAATCATTCTTTAATTATTTGTTAATCAATCTTTAATCGTTAGATAATAATTTTTTATTCACAGGTTAACCAATCATTAAACACTATTCAATAATTCTTTAACCATAAGTCAATCATTATTCAATCATTTGTAAATATTTAGTTAATCATTCATTATTCATTATTTAATATTTTTATTAATTAGTTATTTTTAGATAATCCTTAGTTATACATTACATAACCATTAATTAATTATGCCTTACTAATTATTTAATTATATATCATTCATTAGTTAATTATTATCTGATCATTATCTGATCATTATTTATTCATATTCTCTTCATTTGTTAATAAATTATTGATTATTTTGTTTATATTAGTTAATCATTTCGTATTTAATAGTTATTTATGGAAAAACCATTATTTTTAAACGATATATAACATAGTAAACTATAATATATCCTAATTTTATCTAAATAATAATTAAGAAATTAAATAAGAAAAGAAAATAAATATAATGAAGAATAAAATAAGTCTTAAATATGATTCACCAAATTAGACACTCCTTTTAGGCCATAGAAACGGATACCCACTAAGGTATAAGAATAGAGATGATTGTAAATAGAGAGGGAGTGGAATTATATATAGGCTGATAAATGATTGAGGGAAATAGGGAGGGGTGGCTTCCCTATTTATAGGGTTTTTATGGAATGATGGCATCACCGATGTCTCCTTTCTAATAATTTTTTTGAGAAACATATCATATCAGATGCCCCCTTTTCCATGTCATTGATCTGGGTTAGTGAGTGGAAATGTTGGTATCGACCATTCCCCATTTCAAGATATCTATAAGAAGATATTTCTGATGATTCCTTTCCTAATTAATTTATTTATAAAATAATAATTCTAATAATTTGTTTTTTTCAAAAAAATATAAAAAACTCTACACCGTTAACTGTTTAAATTTTTTGTATCCCTTAGAATCATTTGAAAGTTATTCTCCCATGTCATGTTATGTGAAAACCATAAAATAATATATTATAAAATAAATAATAGGGAACCTTTATTTTCATATACTACCTTCATATACTAATATAATGTTATCCATATATATTATGTATTTTCAATTAATATGTAATCATCAAGAAATATTTTACAAAATAAAATAATAAAATTAACTACATCCATTTAAGATAGGAATTGGAATACTTCAGATTTTATAATTTATATTTTATTCCATCAAATGAATTATTTATAATTAAATAGAAGAATTAATTTTTTATCACAAGTAAAATTATATCGTTAATTAAATTTAAATAACATTTCATAAATTTGTGATATAATTTTTAAGACTAATAATTTCTATAAAGATACTAAATTAATGTGGAGTCCATGTACCAATACAATCTTATTTTTTATTTTCCTATTAATAAATTTCATTTTATATAGAATTTTATTTTTATGATTTGTAAAAATTCATGAAATTGATTTAATAGAATTTCACTAAAAACAACTCTTGTAAAACATGAAAAAATTAAAATTAAAAATTCATCATTGACATCAAATATAGATATAATCCATCGGTTGCTATCAATTCACTATTTTATCACATGTAAATATATAATAGTAATTTTAATGCTAAAAAAATTAATGATAATTACAATATGGAATAATTTAATATTAAAATAAATAATTGGTACATGAAATATTATTACAAGTGCACATCCCAAAACATGACTAAAAAAGAATAAAAGAAAAAAATCTATTAAATATTTATTTGAATAAGTATAAATTATCCAAAATATTCATTACACAAAATCGGTGTACATTCATATGAACATTCTAAAATATTAAATATGGTATTGTCATAGACTATTTTAAATGATTCTTTGTATTGTCAAATATTTTTCATTTGTGCTACCATAAAATCCAATGATATTTTTTACATAATTTATGTATATATTAAAAAAGTTAATTAATATTAATGTTAAAAAATCCTATATCATCTTAATGATTTTAATTTTTGTGCTTCTAGAGGATTTTAATACATGAATTTTTAACCATTTAATATAATGGACAATATATACATATAATTTCAACAATACTTGAATTTCATTATGAATCTATTTTATTTTTACATAACTATAGTGTACCCAATGTAGGTTTATGGGTTAGTGGTATATATGTATTAATTTTATGACTCAACATTGCCTATGGATCAAGAGTATTATCCATGTGAACAGATCATGCTCCCTACATGTAAGTATTTTATTTTATTATAATTTTTTTATAGAATATAATTATTGATATGGATAATTCAATAATCTCTTCATGTCAGACAAAATACAAATAAGTATATATTTTTATTAAATTATCTAATGTGACTTTTAATATTCAATTATTTCTTGTACATGACATGCATTGTGACTGATCAAATATGTATAATCGTTATAACAGATTTGATTACAAAAATTATTTATCTTATCCATTAAACATGTTCCTCATGAATAATCCTTTACATAAACACATTTGATATTGATTCTATATTCCATTAAAATTATACTATAAATTTGTATTCATGAACAGATTTTATACATAGTGGCATATAATTTTTTTATCCTCTATATTTTGATTTTATGGTGTTATTTATGAGATAATTAATCTTGGGTAAAAATTAATGGAGAGTAGTTTTGTTTTTTTAAAATAATGATAAACCACATCATGGTTTAGTTGTTGAAACACAATTCATTCCTCATTTATCATCATTGTGGACTTATTCATGGTTGTGAGGTCTAGGCTTTGAAAAACGTAATAAGGAATTTCTTTTTATACTATAAAGAATAAATAATATTTGGTTAATACTAGATTTTACATGTTTTACCCTTTTAAGGATACAAATTTTCAAGATTAGTACCATGTGGTCTTTCAGGATCCCTCACTACTGCTCTAGGTTTGTTGATATTGACATGAAATCTGTGACCCACTCTCATTTTTATAAATCCCCTTGCATTGTCTGCATTTTGTATTTTTACTTATCATTTAATAAGTAGATGTTTGGATTTAACCAAACCCTGGATCATCCTGGTAGATTTCACTTGGTTTTAGAAAATATAAATATATATATATATATATATATATATATATATATATATATAATGATTTGAATGTATTGTTTAAAGGAGCTATTATTTTTAATCGAGATAAAACTAAGTGAATGATCTAATAAAATGACAAGTCTTGATAATTGAAAAAAGATGAAAGAATACATTTAGTGGTTTAATCATTCACATAACTTTTTATATAGTACTCAATAATGATATGTCATTATATTTAAAGTATGATGAGGGAAAATGTGACTGGATCATCACCCAGATCATAGATTGTTCTAAATAGACGTTTGTAAATAGATAATATACTAGTGAGTATTAACTATTATATGATTTAAGAATTTTTTTCTAAAAATTAGTATATTGAACATATCAAAATGCGATTTAGGTTCCCCACTCCATGATTTTGGCTGTAAAATATTATTTAAAAATTTGAATCCACATAATTTATTTAATGTAGTTCATTTATACTCCTTGAATTTATAGATAGTTGAGATTTTATATTTAGTCATTTTTTGTGTTCCTTATTGGTTCCCATGGTTTTTAGATTCAGTAAATAAATACTTACTACCAAAGGTACAATGTTTTTCATTATTTATTCATTTTTCTCTTGTTCTTCTAACTCATCTCGTTTTTATAGTGGGATACATATTTATATGAATATGTATTGATGTCAGTGTGACATAATTGTAATATAATATTGTTTTGATAGGGGAATCCTATAAAAATGATAGTTTTTGAACATAAATAATCATATATGCTACATGTCATGATGATTTGGTATTTTTTTATGTAGGTGACCTAGAATCATTCCTTTTTATTTTAACAGTTTCATTATGAAAGAAGTTTTAATTAATTTTCATGGGAATGTTAGTTCAATTTTCCTAATTATGAATAATAATACTCATGAATATGAATGTATAATGATATAATACATGGATATTTTTATTGTTACATTTTTATGATTTATATTCCACATCCCCTTACTGTATATATATATATATATGAAATTATTTAAAAATTTTATACTATGTATTTGTTGAGATTTTTTATTAATGTTGACATGGAAAAATTGTGGTGGCTGTTACGAATGGAATTAAATATGAATTTAATACATCGTAATTTAAATATATTATGTATGAATTACATAATTATACTATCAAAACTAGCATAAAAATAAAAATTAAATTTAATACTATGAATAAGATTATTTAAGGATTACTATATCAAATTGGTATTTAAATTTGGAACACATTTTTATTCAATAAAAAAAATTTAGTTGAAATTATAATATTAAATATTTTATTAGTTTATTTAGGTTTTACACAGAGTTTGGAAAAGAATCATTGTTATTATGATTCTTGGAAAATTCATGTTGAAACTATAAATTTCTCCTAAATGGAGAACCAAATTGAGATACCAATTTCTTCATTAGGATCAGTAATGCGTGATTCTATTAGTTGCAATTTTGGGGGATGATCTAGTTATTTAAATTTTTATTTCATTTGTAATATTTTTGACTAAATTTAGTTAATTATGAAACTTCTCATGCTCCATTAATTTATATTATAATAGGTTTAGACAAAATGAAGTATTAAATAATATTATATTATGTATTAAACAGTGTATTTAAGATATATTATAAGTTAAAACCATGAATATGTCAAGAATATTATATTTCATTTTTCATATTTTATTATGTGGAAATAGTATATCAATATTAATCAAACATTTAGAAAAAATCCATGCTATTGATTAAAAACCCCACTGAATATCTATTCCAGAATATTGATGAGATGAACATGTGTGTACAATAATATGTAGAATTTAATGATTGGAATTAGATATATTATAGGGATAGGAATTTATAATCAGTTATTTTCAAAATTAACTAAAATAATTCATAATATTAAAGAAATAAATTCACCGAATATTACCATGAAATAAAAATTGGTAATAATATGAAAATACAAAATATATGGAGACAATAGATTCACACTAAAAAATATAATGGATTTTTGTTTTTTTAATTTAAAAAACTTTATAATATTCCATGGGTTGGAATTTTTATTCATAAGATTAAAATTATATTTTTTTGTTCTAGAGTGTATATTTGATTTCTTTTAAATTTGGGGGATTTCAAAGTCATAAAATTATATGTTTTATTTCATGAATGTTAAAAAGTTTATCAATGGAGGTCATGACTCTTGGTCATGAATCAGTTAATGTAATTGTGTTAAGTAGAATATAGATCATTATATTTAATATAGTGGCACCTGAAATGGAACCAAATTTATTATATATTCCCATTAAATCTGGGAAATTTGGTGTAGTGGGGAATACTGGGAGTAGTTATATTATGGAAAACCAAAAAAAATATGATCTTTTTGAATCATATATCATGTATATCAAATGTAATAGGTAATATAGGATGACCCAATCTATTTTTTATATGTGTTTGGTTGTCTTACATGAAACCCCTAATTGGAAAATTCATTATGGGTTATTTATAAAGTCAAATTTTATAAAAAAAAAATTCAATTTTTCATATCATTATGTTTTGGGTATAATGAATTTTTTTCTTTTATATTTTTATGATATTTTTTTAAATCTTATATGTTTTTCCATGTAATTTTAGGGACATGTGTTTTCATATCAATTTCAAACATTTTTTAGATATGTGGAGATATATACTCTCTATGGGGGTGATGAGAATAACTTGTGAGAATTAAAACAACAGAATTATGATGACATTAAGGAATATTTTATAATGATGAGATGAATTTTATTATTATTTATCCTTTTCTGGTGAAATATTGGATGAGTCCTATTAGTTGGAGGAATTTTTAGATGATTTAGACCTCATAATGTCATTATATATTTTATATGTGGTGATAATATTTTTTATGGCATTATAAACTACATTAGGTGATTATAGGATTTTATTTTTATGGATTTGAAATTACAATGTTAGTGACACTATTGAATGAAATTATTTTTAATATCAGTTACAAATAAATATTAATGTGTTAGCTATTTTAAATAAATTTTTTAAGTCGGATATTTTAATTGATGTAAATAAATATTACATTTTTTTCACTATAACTAAATTAGAACAGTAGCTATCCTAAAAAAATAAAAAATTAATTAATAAAATTAAAAATATTAACCCTCATCATAATAATATTAATCCATATATTAATAATATTAATGCTAACATTAATATTTATAATATTTAATTTAACGTTATGTTTAATACTATTAATAATGACAGTGATATTTACAATATTCAATAAAACATTTATTATTTTTATATCAACATAGATATTAATATGGTTTATGTATGAGGGGTTACATACTTCAAAGACAATCAAAATTGAGGTATAAATGTTGGACAAGCATCATCTATCCCAACTATGAATGGAAGCCTCCCACAAAGACCCATGAAAATTGAAATTGACCTTTATGAAAAGGATAATGTGGAAAATGACTCCAAGGAAAAAAGAAAATTGAAAAAACACACAATGAAAAAATTTCATAATATTATTTTCATATATATATATATATATATATTCATTAATCCATAAACTATCTACACCATGATATGATCCTCTAGGTGTTACATCATGATATTCGTTGAGCCACAACATCCCATGCACGCCATATCTCTATGTTATCGTGTCCTACTTCATATTTTTCACTTATGTGTGACCTCCATTTTCCACTCTTCCCATGCAATACATCATATACCCACCATATATCAGCTATCCACATGTAGTTTTATGATTAAAATAAACCTACCCTCATAAATTGGGGGCTAATTATTCCACAACTGGGGATCATACCACAACCATCGAAATACAGTTTTGGTGCACCAACCACTCGGATACACCCATAATTTCATAATAAAAATGATAGAAAAACATATCATTATTAACAATAAGATGATGAATATTGAGTTCATGGGATTTTTTATAAAGGTTGATTTCATGACATTCCATTTTCGAATATAATATTTACAATTGATATCTCAAATGTGGAACATAATACGGTGGATGTTAAATAGAGGAAGCTGAATCAACATTCTAATAAAGGTGTTACCTTCGTATAACTTATTTCATAAAGATTAATTAAGTTAATTGAGCATTTTATCTAGTTCCTTCTCGATTATCTTGATCTCTATATTGAAGACAATATATATTTATTAACGAAGTTTATGTAAATTAGAAACATATTGATTAAAATTATTATCAAATAGGATTCCTAATTCTTGTAAAGGGGGGGGAGTCACCAAAGGTAGATGGTCTAAAACATTGAATAGCTCAAATTTGGTGTTTTAATGATAGGAGGATCAATACCATTGTTTATTGATATTTACATCTCTATATTAAATATGTGTATGCATAATATATTGAATGGAATTTTAGTTTCTATAATATTGACTTGGAATTTTTAAAATCTATACTTGGGACATCTACTTTAACACTCACAATCAGAGGAACACTTATGCTATGACCTACGTGAGGATCCACAAACATAATTATGTGTTTTTTAATTCTAAATTACTGCATGAATTTGCCTCATGTATTAGATTTCACTAATTTGGAGTAAAATACCAATTAATTAAATATCATGCACAATAATGATGTGAATCTACATTCTAACATTCAATATTTGATTCATTTTGGGGACACCATGGAGGTCATTTCTGATAAAATAGAATAATATTTTGAATATGTATTAATAATATTTTTTTAAGCCTACTAAAATATTTTTTATCTATGAGGTTATAGGTTTTATGAATGTAATAAATTAAATATGAACAAATCAGTACCCCATAATGAATAGGTGGATGTGATAGTGTACAAGAAGGTAACAAATGAGTGGACCCTAGACAATTTATCTTCTTCTGAGGCCCATATTTATTGAGGAGAACCTATTTTTTCCCAAAAGGATTTCAAAATACAAAAAATGGTGTTTTTTTGAGTCCTTGAAATATCATTCTCTTAGAAAATAACTCTTTTAACAATGAAAATCAAATTATTCCTTCCTCATTACAAGAAATATTAGAAAATAAAATTATTAAAAAATTAAAAATACAAATAGAGTTTCACGACCCGTCCTCGGGGCCCGTGCCGTGACTACCCCAAGACCGCCTTCCATACACTAGGGGCTGGAGACTAGCACCAGAGGCGTAAATCCTAATAACTGGGAAGGCATTGCCTTTATAAAAGTAAACAAAACACCACAGAGTACAAGAGGAAGCAAAACACTAAGTACAAAAGAAAGTGCTAAAAAGTAAATGAGCCAGAATACAAACCCAAATGATAGTACAACTACAACTGAACAATGTACAACAGAAAAAGACAACAGCTGGAAGGATAGAAGCGGCTCCTGGGTCGTCCTCCTCGGATCCTACCTGAAGGGTAGGTACAGATGGCGCAGCTCCTTGATTGTCCACCACGAATCCTACTTGAAGGGTAGGTACAAATAGCCTCCACAACGCTCTCGCCCGTCAACCTCCTCTGAGTGTTGTCTCGCCGTGAATTCCACCTCCGGATACCGACACGTCGTGTAGTCCACCTCCGGGTACTGACTCGTTGTGTAGTCCACCTTCGGGTACCGTCCATTCCTCAAACACTCGGCCTCCGTCAGCACTGCCCATTGTCTGCAACAAACACAACGAGGTGCGGGCATAGCCCATGCAGGGGTGAGTATAACGATACTCAGTAGGGACCCCGAGACCCTCAAGGTCTCACTAAAAACCAACAAGGATAACCACAAAGAAGATCTCAACATATAACCACTACTTAGGTATATGAACATGTATATACTGAAGATATCAAGTAACCCATATCAATCATGAGGAAAACACCCAGACCATGAAATCAACGGATAACCACTACCCAGGTATATGCCCATACATATACCTAAGTTATCAAGTGACCCATATCAATCATGTGGTAAACACAATGGTAAAAAGTCTCATCTCAAACCAGGATTTTCATTATCGAAACCGTAACTGCTGAAGAGCTCAGTCTCTGGAGTGTACAGTGGTCCTGTCACGACTCAGAGGTACTGCTCACTAACCTAAGACTGCTGAGGTACTCCTCCTGTTGAGTACCGTGGGCCAGCCACCTAATCACAGTAATGCTTCCCGTCGGGGTATGCCACCCAAACACAGTAGTGCACACCCCCCAGTAGCCTGCATAGGTACTCTCCGGACGAGTACCGCAGGTCTGCACTGTCACACAGGTAGTGCTCCGTCCTCCATAGGTCTTCACCACACAATGTAGTGCTCCATCCACTGGTCTAGTCGACTCACTCCAAGTTGAGTCGGTCAAGCAGTCGTCAGGTCTCAGTCGGCTACACGTTCTCCGTACCTCGCACGCTCGTCTCTGGGAGGGTCCGCTCCACGAGCTACTGGTCGAGACTCCAAGTATCTTAGAGTCCCATGAAGTATTATCTCAAATTCCCACTAAGAAGTATCTCAATGGACCGCCTCATCATAGGGTTCTCAACGCAATAGATGGCACGCCAATCGGACGCCCAGTCTGTGAGTTATTAACCTTTTCGTACCCGGGGCCCAGTTGGTTTCATGTGAGAACCAATCCGGCCGTATCTCAACTGTACCCCGAACTCTCATAGGTTATACTCATAGGGACCGTTTCTCAACATGATCACCAACTCCGCTGACTTTTCATCAAACGAACGTCCAGTCTGAAAGATATCAGCTTTTCCATTCCAGTGGTTCCAGTTGAATTTCGGGTACAATCCAACCTGGAAACTATCCAACAGCAACCAAAACTAAGGTGAAGTATGCTAAAAGTTCCGTCTCATCAAGAGGAATTCAACGAGACAGACGGCGTGTCAATTGGACGCCCGGTCTGTGAGTTATTGGCTTTTTAGTTCCAGGGGCCCGGTTGGTTTCGTGAGCGAACTAACCCGACCGCACTCCGACGACATCCAAACCTCGAGCAGAGTAAGCCAAAAGATCCGTCTCACTTATAGGAATCCATCAAAGTCGACGGCATGTCAATCAGACGTCCGGAGTTCAATCTATGAGCATTTTCGCTCCGAGGGCCCGGTTGGTTCGGTGCACGAACCAACACGGCCAAACACAAAGTATTCCGAAACCTATAGTGTAATATGTCAAAAATATCTTCTCGGTCCAAGGATCGGATCGCCGCTGACGGTATGTCGATCGGAGGTCCGTAGCCCACGATATGGGCATTTGACCGAAAGTGATCAGAAAACGGGGTTTTCGGGCCCGGACCGACCCGGCCCGAGACCCCCTGGGTCGGCCCGAACCGGGTCGACCCAAACCTGGTGTGGGTCTGACCCGGCCGGCACAGCCCGGCCCGGTCTTCCCATGCCGGCCCGGCTCGGCCGGGGGTTCGGCCGAACGGCCGAACCGTTCGGGGGGACGCTGCCCCCGCATGAAGAGCCGCGGCCCCGCGGTTGGGACCGCCCGTGCCAGCAGACACGTCAGCCGGCCACGTCCTGCTGCTCCCCTCCGGTCTCGTGCGGTCGCGGGACCGTGCTCCGCCTCCACAGCTTCATCCACGGCTGATATAAGGCCCCAGCCTTAAACCTTACTTAATCTTGAGTTATTACAAGATTACACATTGAGGATCTTTTCGGGTTTAGAGTTTTAGAGAATTAGATCATAAAACTTGCATTACATTCCACATATAAACAAAGTGGTTACATAAAGATATTATTCTTCATTCCCATCAATGGAAACACATTTAAAATAAAACATGGATTATTTCTTGACACATCCTTGACTCTATCATCTTATCATGTACCTTTCCCTTGACCTGTGAAAAACATTTCAAAAACATGGGATGAGCATAAAAACTCAGTATGGGTTATCAAAAAACATGGAAAGGAAACATGAGTTAATATATACATAAGAATGAAATCATAATTTACCCATAAAACATAGGCACTTTAACATACCTCATAAAATCATGAATAAATCATAGAAATCATAAGACATAAAGGTAACTTGAGGCATTCATAACATTCTTACGTAGGGAGTAACCCTCTTGGTTACGTTTGGAATACCCATCACAGTATATTCCCTAAAATCTCTTCGGAGAAACCTTAACATTTCACTCCTTCGCGTTACTCAATGCATTGGAGAGCTATAACGGGCTCACCCGCCCTTAGTTTGTCACGGAACCACCCGTCTTCATAATAATGCCCAAGAACCATAACATAATCATATCACATAAATCATGCATAAAGGAAACATAAAATTTCCACATATCAATCACGAGATATCAATACAACACATTGATATAAAAACATTATGAAAACCATTTTCAATACCAAAATAAAAAAAAGTAAAACATGGTATTTATTTTTCTTTTAAAAAGAATGTATGGCTTGTAGAGGAAGCCGAAACTCAAATAACGGTCACGAAGGCGGAGAAGTCGTTGTCACCGCATACGTACGACAAAAACATTCCCTTTTTTCGTTTAGTAAACGCTTCGTATAAAAAAGATTCCTTTTGAATAAATGTAAAAGTCAAAGTGGTTTATACACCGTATAAAAGAAAGTTGTGTATAAAATAAAATATGCCTCAATGAAAGGAGATTGAGACGAAGTCCCATACCTCGTATCCGACTTGACCCGACCGTTCTTTAATATCCTGAATAATAAACTTGAGTTAATCTCTACTTGCTTATTAACCTTTTTCAAGTTCATTATTCATTTTATACCATGTTATGAACATCATGTAATCATTTAAGTTAATAATGTTCATTTTGTCGGTATTTGGTTCTTAAGTCAAAAATAGACTTCTTACACTTACATGTTGTTAATTTGGTCAAAGGTTCATTATATCCAGAATGATATTAATGATTTGGATAACATATATATCATATATATTCATCATATACATGTATTTATAATATTACATCACATTTAGAGGTATGAAATGAAATGCACCGTTCATGGAGACGGTAAGCCGTACGTACGCATGAACGCTACTTCCATTTCTATTTCATATTTTCTGGAATGGAATCATAATGATATAAGAGTATATTATAATTCCAGTATAATAACATATATAATATCATTAACTTTATCCTTTACACATCCCACATATGGTATTAACGAATCAACTCACTTTCAGGGGGCGGTAGTCCGCACTTCCTAAAATGAAGATATCGTGTTTACCCATAATGGAAACCATAAAGGTATGCCCAAAATGAAAAAAACAGAAGCTTAAGGAAAACATAAACATATTATATATCATATATAAAAAGAGTGACATCATAATGGCCACCTTTGAAGGTGTTAAATGAGTGTTGAACATTCATCGTTTCGGGAGGCAGAATTTCGCCATCCAAGGAAACCGTATGTTCTTTAACCATTTGATGTAGTTGTGTGAGAGTGTAGCTTAAATAAATCTTATAACAACATCCTATTATATTGAAGATACTGGTGTTGTTACAAAAGAAGTAAATAAAAATAGTTTAGGGGGTTGGAGAAGCAAAATAAAACAAATGAACATGAGAGAAAGAATTACCTTCAAAAGTGTAACTCCTTTTGAGTTGAGCCTAAAGGCTTCCTTTGAAAGGATTATGCCCAAAGGGAAACCTCTAGGATGAGTAGAGGTATGTGGAGAGAGTAAATGGGCAGGGTTTGGCCGAGACAAAGGCTTGAGGAGTGTGTGAAATGAGGTTGAGGTGGGGGCCTTTTATAAGAGGAGAGGAGGGGCACTTTTGGAAAGTAAAGAAATATTATTTTATTTGAAAATGTGTTTAGGTTTCAAAAGGTCCCACATTGATATAATTCGTGGATAAGGTGATAAGGGTTCGAAATCCACTAATCCAATTGGTTTTGGCCATGTGTAGTTCATAGATTTTACATTATCTTTCCATTTTATTTAAATCGTCAGATAATGATGTCATTGTTGCATCATTATTATGTCATAAATAATTTTATTTATTTAATGTCTAAAAAAAATACTCTGATGTAGGAAATATTTTTATCTTTCCAATGACAATTTATAATCAAAAATCTGATCTTTATAACCCCATGTAAAAATTGTTTTCTTAAAACATCTCTTGTTTGTGTCATTTTTACTTTAACATTGAATAAAAAGTTATTTATGTCATTTCCAAACCAATGTGTCTCCATGGGGTCCCCAAGTTGACCCATGGCTTGTCGTGGTCGTCCATGACACAACCAATAAGTTTGGGACATGTGTATAGGTCATTTCATATTATTAAAGCATTATTTATACCTTATACTACACTAATTACCACTAATCGCGATTAAAAACTTAATAAGTTACTATTCACCAAAAAAATATTTTAATCCCATTGAACCACATTTTACTTCTTAATGAAAACCATGTATGTCGGATTTTCAAAATTCAATACACATTAGTGGTAAACTTTCATTTAACTGAAAAACCAGTTTGCTTGATTACCACTTAGTGGTTTCACTATTCATCTAAAATTGAAGTTTTTCAGAAAATTACCAAAAATTCACCCTAAGCTATATTTGATATTCTGAATTCAAAAATGAAGTATATTTTAAAAAATTCAAATCATATAAGTCACATTAATTAATTTAATAATTAATTCCCGCTGCCAGAGCAAATAGCGTGTTTTTACAAAACAATAAGTATCAAAAGATTGACACCAGTTTAAGTCTAATTTCAAAGTGAAATTGATTAAAATGACCACCATTGGAAAAAATGGTAAAAATATATTCTAATTTCACTTGAAAACCAATTCAAAACATAATCTAATAATATAAATAAATTATATTAAAAAACAGTTTTGATGTAAAATGCAGTATTTTTCACTATTCATTAAAAAATGAACATTGTCAGAAAAATACCAAAAATTCACAAAAGGAAAATTTTGATGTCCCAATCATAAAGGATAAGTTTATTTTGACAAACATAGTTTATAAAATTGTCAAAATATAGATTCAAAAATGGTTTTCCATCAAAAGGCAGTAAAACAATCTTTTAAGAATATTAGTGTATTCCATGCATAAGATTGTATTTATTTTCATTTTAAGCCTCTATAACACTATCTTAATCATTAATAGACATAGATAAAAATATCTATTATTCATTAATTACTTGGGATGTTACATCCTTCCCCCCTTTAGAAAATTGCGTCCCCGCAATTTATTTACTTATCGAATAAATGGGGGTACTTATCCCTCATTGCATTTTCAGATTCCCATGTTGCCTCTTCAATCATGTGGTTTTTCCACAAAACCTTTACCTGCTTAATCACCTTATTCCGTAACACTTTCTCCCTGTGGTCAAGAATCTGGACCGGTTGTTCCTCATAAGATAGGTTCTCTTCCAGCTGAACTACCTCTGGACTCAAAAAATGAGATGGATCTGGCATATACTTTCTCAACATCGAAACGTGAAAAACATTGTGTACCTAAGATAAACTCGGAGGTAAAGCCACTCGGTATGCAACTGATCCAACTCTCTCCAGAATTTCGTATGGTCCAATGAACCTTGGACTCAACTTTCCTTTCTTACCAAATCTCATCACGCTTTTCCAAGGAGAAACCTTGAGAAAAACATGATCACCTACCTCGAAAGATAGATCCTTCCTCCGGTTATCCGCATAACTCTTCTGCCTGCTCTGAGCTGTTCTCATGTGTTTCTGAATCAGCTGAACTTTTTCTGTCATCTCTTCTACCAATTCTGGTCCCATCAACTTCCATTCACCCACTTCATCCCAGAAAGCTGGAGTTCGACACCGCTTCCCATATAATGCCTGAAATGGTGCCATCTGTATACTGGAATGAAAACTGTTATTATATGAAAACTCAACCAAAGAAAGATGTTGGTGCCAACTTCCCTGATAATCTATAGAACAAGCTCATAGCATATCCTCCAATGTCTGAATTGTTCGTTCTGGCTTCCCATCTGATTGAGGATGAAAAGCTGTACTAAAATTTAATTCAGTACCCAACGACTTCTGAAGGCCTTTCCAAAAGTTAGAAGTTTAACCTGGGATCACGATCCGATACAATGGAGAGAGGAACTCCATGTAACCTGACCATATCTTTAAGATACAAACGGGAATGTTGATCAAGAGAGAAAGTATCTCGTATAGCTAGGAAATGAGAAGATTTGGTCAAGCGATCAACAATAACCCAGATTGCATTATTACCTCGAGATGTCTTCGGTAATCCAACAACAAAGTCCATGGATATATTCTCCCATTTCCACTCTGGCACTGGTAAAGGCTGAAGCATCCCATTCGGTAACTGCCGCTCTGCTTTAACCTGCTGACAAGTCAAAAACTTCACAGTAAAATCAGCAATGTCTCTTTTCATTCCATCCCACCAGTAATACTCCCGTAGATCTCTATACATCTTAGTACTGCCCGGATGAACTGAAAATGGAGAACTATGAGCTTCACATAACAACTCTCTCTTCAACTGTGAATCACAAGGCACACACAATCTCTTCCCAAATCTCAAAACACAATCATTATCAATGTTGAATTCAGGAAACTTACCTTTCTGAACCAGCTCTACCTTTTTCTGCAACTCACTGTCTTGCTTCTGTGCTTTCTTGATTCTATCTGATAGAGAAGATCTCACTGATACCTAAAACAAAACAGAAGGACTTCCTGCACCAACAACTTCTATTCCAAAGTTCAACAAATCGTTAACCAAAGGATCACTTTCCAAACACAACATTTTTAATGAAGCATTACTTTTTCGACTCAAAGCATCAGCCAATTTATTTGCTTTTCCCGGATGGTAATGAATTGTATAATCATAATCCTTGATTAATTCCAGACATCTCCTTTGTCTCATGTTTAACTCTTTCTGAGTGAATATATACTTTAAACTTTTGTGATCGGTATATATTTCACACTTTACTCCATACAAATGATGCCTCCAAATTTTTAAAGCAAAAACAACAGCAGCTAATTCCAAATCATGTGTAGGGTAATTTACCTCATCAGTTTTCAACTGTCGTGAAGCATAAGCAATTACCTGATCATTCTGCATTAGGACGCAACCAAGTCCTTTCAATGAAGCATCAATGTATATAACAAACTCACCATTCCTGGAAGGTAGTGCCAAAACTGGAGCATTCACCAATCTTCTTTTCAATTCCTGAAAAAAATCATCACATTCTTTTGTCCAGATAAACTTAACACCCTTCCGAGTTAGCTTAGTCATTGGACTAGATAACCGTGAAAAATTTCTAACAAACCTTCGGTAATAGCCCGCCAAACCAAGGATGCTACGAATCTCGGTTACATTTTTGGGTCTTGTCCATTCATCCACAACTTTTGTTTTTGCAGGATCAACTGTTATTCCATCTTTAGAAACAATGTGACCAAGGAAAGAAAATTGTTGCAACCAAAACTCACACTTGCTGAATTTCCCATACAATTTATTTTCTTTTAAGGTTTGCAAGATAACCCTTAAATGTTTTTCATGCTCCTCATTACTTTTAGAAAACACCAAAATATCATCAATGAAAACCACCACAAACTTATCCAATAACTCATGGAAAATTCCATTCATTAAGTCCATGAATACAGCAGGTGTATTGGTTAGCCCAAAAGGCATTACTACAAATTCATAATGGCCATATCTCGTACGGAACGCGGTCTTCGGAATATCTGCCTCCTTTACCTTCAGCTGATGGTACCCCGATCTCAAGTCAATCTTTGAAAAAAACTGAGCTCCCTGGAGCTGATCAAACAAATCATCGATATGAGGCAAATGATATTTGTTCTTAACAGTGATATTATTCAAGGCTCTATAATCAATGCAAAGTCTCATAGAACCATCTTTCTTTTTAACAAATAAAACAGGAGCACCCCATGGTGATGTGATAGGTCTAATGAAACCTTTCTCTAATAAATCTTGCAATTTCTCCTTCAACTCTAAAAGTTCAATTTGTGCCATTCGATAAGGGGGTTTTGAAATTGGCTTAGCATCAGGAACTAAGTCAACAGTAAACTCAACTTCCCGATCTGGTATTATTCCAGGCAACTCATCAGGGAAAATATCAGGATACTCATTTACCACTGGCACATCATTAATCTGAACAGTTCCTTTATTTTCAACGATGTGTGCAAGGTAACATTCATTTCCATATTTTACAGGTTTCTCGGCCTCTTGATATGTTATCAAAAGTAAGGGTTCATTCCTGTAAACAAACTAAAAGTCTTTCTGAAAAGAAACTTCTTTAGCTCTACAGTCAATCTTAGCATGGTAAATAGAGAGCCAATCCATACCTAGGATAACATCAAACTCTACTAGAGGTAGAACAATAAGGTTTGCAAGTAGGTTCTTTCCACAGATAAGGATAGGAAGATTCTTATAAATTCTTTTTTCCTCAACATTTCCCCCAGGTGTTTTTACCAAAAGTTCAGGAGTCATTTCTTGAGATGGTATTCCCATTTTACTAGAAAAGGTTTCAGAGATGAAAGAATGTGTAGACCCCGAATCAAACAACACACTGGCATAATATGAAAAAACAAACAATGTACCTGATACAACTTCATTTGATGGCCCGACATCTGCTGAAGTAGTTGCAAAGGATTTCACCACCCCTTTCTGCTTGTAGTCTAACTGCTTCCCATCGCTCAAGCTCCTTGTCAGACACTCGTTTTCATAGTGACCCATCTCATTGCACTTATAACATTTCACTAACTGTAAATCAAATTTGTTCTTACCTTCACCTTGATCATTTTCAGTGCAATCACGAGCCTTATGTCCCATCTTACCACATCGGTAGCACTTTCCAGAATTCAGAAGACATTCCCCAGCATGCCTTTTTCCACATTTATCACAAACTGGAAACTTAGTTCTCTTACCATCAGACTTTTTTGAAGAATTCTTACCTTTCTCCTGCCACCTCGGTCTCTTCTTCTGCTGGTTGTTATAGAAAACTTGGTCATCAGAAAACTTCATTTCCACCTTCTCAGCACATCGAACAAGCTTTTCATAACTTTTAAACTCACGAGAAGCTAATGCCCTTCGATACTTTGGCTTTATTCCTATGTAGAGACGATTGATTTTACTATCAAGGTCCCAGATAAAATTTGGAGCATACCTTGCCAATCGAGTGAACCTTTCTTCACAGGCTGCCACTGAGTCTTCCTCTTGCCTCAATTCCAAGAATTGCTTTTCCATCCTAAGTCGAACATCCTTGGAAAATACTTCTCAAGAAACATACCTTTGAATTCATCCCAGTCAAGAGCATCAATCTCATCGGCGTCCCTGATATTTTTAACCATAGACCACCACTGATCTGCTTCACCCTCCAGACGGTAAATAGCAAGACTAACCTTTTGATTGTCTGAACACCCCATGACATCAAAAATCTTCTCCAGTGCTTTAATCCACCCTTCAGCTAGCACAGGGTCAGATGATCCTCTGAATGATGGTAGATGTTGCCTCATGAAATGTTCCACCACTGACATGTTCCTCGGCGGTTGGTTTGGCTGATCTCGTGTATGGATACCACCGCCATTTATCGCTTGAGTCAACTGCGCCATTACTGCAACAAACTGTTCAGTTCCAATTACGACCATTTCTGGATGCTGATTCGGAAGGTTATTTCCTTCTGTATGCCTTCCTAGCACTACTTCCCTGTTTCCTCTGCGGAAAACCATTCTGAACAAACATGTCTTAGATGAAGCAACATGGTAATCTTTAAATGTTATATCATTTCGAAAAAAAATATTTTTGGATAATCATTTAATAGAATTCTAACTCCTAAAGTTATCTAAACCGACCTTTGATACCAACTATAAGGCCCCAGCCTTAAACCTTACTTAATCTTGAGTTATTACAAGATTACACATTGAGGATCTTTTCGGGTTTAGAGTTTTAGAGAATTAGATCATAAAACATGCATTACATTCCACATATAAACAAAGTGGTTACATAAAGATAGTATTCTTCATTCCCATCAATGGAAACACATTTAAAATAAAACATGGATTATTTCTTGACACATCCTTGACTCTATCATCTTATCATGTACCTTTCCCTTGACCTGTGAAAAACATTTCAAAAACTTGGTATGAGCATAAAAACTCAGTATGGGTTATAAAAAAACATGGAAAGGAAACATGATTTCATATATACATAATAATGAAATCATACTTTACCCATAAAACATAGGCACTTTAACATACCTCATAAAATCATGAATAAATCATAGAAATCATAAGACATAAAGGTAACTTGAGGCATTCATAACATTCTTACGTAGGGAGTAACCCTCTTGGTTACGTTTGGAATACCCATCACAGTATATTCCCAAAAATATCTTCGGAGAATCCTTAACGTTTCACTCCTTCGCGTTACCCAATGCATTGGAGAGCTATAACGGGCTCACCCGCCCTTAGTTTATCACAGAACCACCCGTCTTCATAATAATCCCCAAGAACCATAACATAATCATATCACATAAAACATGCATAAAGGAAACATAAAATTTCCACATTTCAATCAAGAGATATCAATACAACACATTGATATAAAAACATTATGAAAACCATTTTCAATACCAAAATAAAATAAAAGTAAAACATGGTATTTATTTTTCTTTTAAAAAGAATGTATGGCTTGTAGAGGAAGCCGAAACTCAAATAACGGTCACGAAGGCGGAGAAGTCGTTGTCGCCGCATACGTACGACAAAAACATTCCCTTTTGTCATTTAGTAAACGCTTCGTATAAAAAATATTCCTTTTGAAAGTCAAAGTGGTTTATACACCGTATAAAAGAAAGTTGTGTATAAAATAAAATATGCCTCAACGAAAGGAGATTGAGATGAAGTCCCATACCTCGTATCTGACTTGACCCGAATGTTCTTTAATATCCTAAATAATAAACTTGAGTTAATCTCTACTTGCTTATTAACCTTTTTCAAGTTCATTATTCCTTTTATACCATGTTATGAACATCATGTAATCATTTAAGTTAATAATGTTCATTTTGTCGGTATTTGGTTCTTAAGTCAAAAATAGACTTCTTACACTTACATGTTGTTAATTTGGTCAAAGTTTCATTATATCCAGGATGATATTAATGATTTGGATAACATATATATCATATATATTCATCATATACATGTATTTATAATATTACCTCACATTTAGAGGTAAGAAATGAAATGCACCGTTCATGGAGACGGTAAGCCGTACGTACGCATGAACGCTACTTCCATTTCTATTTCATATTTTCTGGAATGGAATCATAATGATATAAGAGTATATTATAATTCCAGTATAATAACATATATAATATCATTAACTTTATCCTTTACACATCCCACATATGGTATTAACGAATCAAAACACTTTCAGGGGGCGGTAGTCCGCACTTCCTAAAATGAAGATATCGTGTTTACCCATAATGGAAACCATAAAGGTATGCCCAAAATGAAAAAAACAGAAGCTTAAGGAAAAAATAAACATATTATATATCATATATAAAAATAGTGACATCATAATGGCCACCTTTTAAGGTGTTAAATTAGTGTTGAACAATCATCGTTTCGGGAGGCAGAATTTCGCCATCCAAGGAAACCTTATGTACTTTAACCATTTGATGTAGTTGTGTGAGAGTGTAGCTTAAATAAATCTTATAACAACATCCTAGTATATTGATTATACTGGTTTTGTTACAAAAGAAGTAAATAAAAAGAGTTTAGGGGGTTGGAGAAGCAAAATAAAACAAATGAACATGAGAGAAAGAATTACCTTTAAAAGTGTAACTCCTTTTGAGTTGAGCCTAAAGGCTTCCTTGGAAAGGATTATGCCCAAAGGGAATCCTCTAGGATGAGGATAGGGATGTGGAGAGAGTAAATGGGAAGGGGTTGGCCGAGACAAAGGCTTTAAGAGTGTGTGAAATGAGGTAGAGGTGGGGGCCTTTTATAAGAGGAGAGGAGGGGCACTTTTGGAAAGTAAAGAAATATTAACTTATTTGAAAATGTGATTCGGTTTCAAAAGGTCCCACATTGATATAATTCGTGGATAAGGTGATAAGGGTTCAAAATCCACTTATCCAATTGGTTTTGGCCATGTGTAGTTCATAGATTTTACATTATCTTTCCATTTTATTTAAATCGTCAAATAATGATGTCATCGCTGCATCATTATTATGTCATAAATAATTTAATTTATTTAATGTCTAAAATTCATAAAAAAATACTCTGATTTAGGAAATATGTTTATATTTCCAATTATTATTTATAATCAAAAATCTGATCTTTATGACCCCATGTAAAAATTGTTTTTGTAAAACATCTCTTGTTTGTGTCATTTTTACTTTAACATTTAATAAAAAGTTATTTATGTCATTTCCATACCAAAGTGTCTCCATGGGGTCCCCAAGTTGACCCATGGCTTGTATTGGTCGTCCATAACACAACCAATAAGGTTGGAACATGTTTCTAGGTCATTTCATATTATTAATGCATTATTTATACCTTAAAGTACACTAATTACCACTAATCGCGATTAAAAACTTAATAAGTTACTATTCACCAAAAAAATATTTTAATCCCATTGAACCACATTTTACTTCTTAATTACAACAATGTATGTAGGATTTTCAAAATTCAATACACATTAGTAGTAAACTTTCATTTAACAGAAAAATCAGTTTGCTTGATTACCACTTAGTGGTTTCACTATTCATCAAAAATTGATGTTTTTCAGAAAATTACCAAAAATTCCCCCTAAGATATATTTGATATTCTGAATTCAAAAATGAAGTCTATTTTACAAAATTCAAATCATATAAGTCACATTAATTAATTTAATAATTAATTCCCGCTGCCAGAGCAAATAGCGTGTGTTTACAAAACAATAAGTATCAAAAGATTGACACCAGTTTAAGTCTAATTTCAAAGTAAAATTGATTCCAATGACCACCATTGGATAAAATGGTAAAAATATATTCTAATTTCACTTAAAAATAAATTCAAAACATAATATAATAATATAAATAAATTAGATTAAAAAACAGTTTTGATGTAAAATGCAGTATTTTTCACTATTCATTAAAAAATGAACATTGTCAGAAAAATACCAAAAATTCACACAAGGTAAATTTTGATGTCCCAATCATAAAGGATAAGTTTATTTTGACAAACATAGTTTATAAAATTGTCCAAATATAGATTCAAAAATGGTTTTCCATCAAAAGGCAGTAAAACAATCTTTTAAGAATATTAGTGTATTCCATGCATAAGATTGTATTTATTTTCATTTTAAGCCTCTATAACACTATCTTAATCATTAATAGACATAGATAAAAATATCTATTATTCATTACTTACTTGGGATGTTACAACTGATTCGTCCGGCGGTGCTCAGGGCGCCGCAGCCCCCGACCGCCGGCGCCGCCACACCTGTGGGGCGTGTCGGCAGGGGATTCCATGGACCACCGGACACGCTCCGGTGGTCTGATTCGCCTGCAGTCTTCACCAAAAGCCCACCTGGGACCCGACCATCACTACGGAGGCCTCAAAATTATTTTGCGGCCATGTTTGTTGTCACCCATCAATCCGCGCGTCAATTAACTAATCACGCCGTCTTCGTGGTTCTCCGGTGCGGCGCCATCGCGCCGCGACCCTTCGCCGTGGCCTGACTCCGTCCCCGGATGTCTTCAGGTTTCTCCGACGTGGAGCGACGGCGTCACGTCCTTGTTCGTTTCCATGGCGCGACGCGACGACGCCGCGCATTCCTTTCTGCATGTTTCCGCGTGGTGCGACGGCACCGCGCCATTCCCGTTTCAATCCACAAAATAATCCCACATGGATAAGGAGGAGGGTCAGCCGTGTTTGTGCGGTCCGGCCCCCTCTCGTTAATTGACAGAAAATGGTCATATTTCACAAAGAACATCAAGGTAATAATCACAAAAAAATTAAATAAATAAACCCCTACAGTTTTCCCGCAAACAAGAATTCCCAACCCGCAACATATTCTTCGTGGATCAACTTGAAGTTTAGTTGATCTGCATTCTTTGATTTAGAAGGAAGTAACATGGGGTTTATTAATATTCACAAAAACAATTCCCTACCTTGACGTTGCTTGAACGGAGGTTCTTCGAATGAGGATTCGTCGCGTGAAGAGACATCGCAGAAGGAGATGTTGTGGAAGGAGACGTTGTGGAAGAAGCTTCGTGGTATACGGCGTCGCGTAGTCGGTCTCCGAGGACTCGGCGTTCTTCACGTTCTTCGTGTTCTTCGACGAAGAAGATGAATAACTTCTAGCTTCCTTTAGCTTTTATCCCCAAACCACTAAAGAAACAAATCCCCAAAATAAAATAAGTCCCTTACTTATTTTATTAACACAACATAAGGTTTGAAATTCAAGAGTTTGAAATTCAAACACCCACATTAAACACACTTCATTAATAACATAAGTTATCAAAACTTAAGTTTTCAACCTGGCTGAACCCAAAGTAATCCGAAACCTTGAGTGCGATATACCGAAACGACCATCTCGATTCAAGGATCGCATTGCAACTGACGGTACATCGATCGGAGGTACGTATCCCATGTTATGGAAAAAGACCGAAAACGGTCCGAAAATGGGGGTTTCGGGCCCGAGACCGACCCGGCCCGAGACCCCCGGTCGGCCCGAACCGGGGAAGGCATTTCCTTTAAATAACTAAACAAAACATCACATAGTACAAGCAGATGTAAACACTAAGTACAAAGAGAAGTGCTGAAAGGTAAACAGGCCAGAATACAAACCCAAATGAAAGTACAACTACAACTGATCAAAGTACAACAGAAAAAGACATCATCTGGAAGAACAGAAGCGGCTCCTGGGTCATCCTCCTCGGATCCTACCTGAAGGGTAGGTACAGATGGCGCAGCTCCTGGATCGTCCACCACGGATCCCACCTGAAGGGTAGGTACAGAAAACCTCCACAACGCTCTCGCCCGTCAACCTCCTCCCTTTGTTGTCTCGCCGTGAAGTCCACCTCCGGATACTGACTCGTCGTGTAGTCCACCTCCGGGTACCATCCAGTCCTCGAACACTCGGCCTCCGTCAGCACTGCCCGTCGTCTGCAACTAACACAACGAGGTGCGGGCATAGCCCGTGCAGGGGTGAGTATAACGATACTCAGTAGGGACCCTAAGACCCTCAAGGTCTCACTAAAACCAACAAGGATAACCACAAGGAAGATCTCAACGGATAACCTCTACATAGGTATATGCCCATACATATAGAGTTATAAAGGTTCAAGTAAGAGAATCCCCCTTGTTCACTCCACTAATAATATTCTCCATTAGTATGTTTCTCTTCACTACATCTTTCTATTTATTTGGGACCTCCAGTCATTTTCTGAATGACTGCACAATTGCGTGCAAGCAATACAAACACATTATAAAATAAAAGGATAATTTATACAGGATATGGAAAGGATTTATTAATTAAAAACATTATTTTATTTTACTAGGAACAATTAAAATTATTCATTATAAAACATAGAGTTTGTAGGTATGGATAATAGTGTAAGATAAAACTTACAGAAGGAAGAAATATCTAGGATAAATGATTAGAAAAGAGTGATTCTTGAAGAGATTATTTTAATATAACATCAGGAATGAATGTTGTTGCAAAGATATTAACTACTATGATTATTATTCTTTTAATATTATATAGTTAAGTGTTCAGAACCATTGATATAACGATCCTGAATATATTTAGGCTTTTATCTACTTCTCAATAAATATCTTTCTTATATTTTTATGAGAGTTTGTGATATCTAATTTTAAATTAGTTTATAAACTCTCACTTAAATATATACAACATGATTGGTAGAACCTAGGATCACATACAAATTCTTTTTATCAAGACATACCTTATAAATATTAATGAAAAGTAAAACATCATTTTATATGATTCAATTTTATACACTATTCTCTTATTATATACTATTTTGGCATAAAATGGTAATGCAACATATAATGATCATACAGTAGAATTAAAATCTCAATAAAGTGATTTAGAGTTTATAAATAAAAACTATAGTGCAACATAGATGATTATAGACCATCAGATTGATGACATGAGAAAAAGAATCCACGTTGACGATTCAAATGACATAGCCAAATTCCAATAGTCCTTATTAACATATATTTTTTTCCATCACATGAAAAAAAATTCAACATGAGAAAAACATACATATCTATTTAGAATGATGTGGGTAATTTTACAAAATAGTGGATTCACATATTTGATTGATCTATTTAGATGATATCCCACATAAGTGATCTTATCTATGTAGGAAATTTCCATATAGGTGATTTCATGATGTATCTTATTAACATAAGTGAAATAATGATGTTTTAATTTTACATTGAAAAAAAGTAATATAGTTTTTTACCCATAACTGAATGCTTCACATATCAAAATTTTCCAATAATTGGAATATTTCATAAAAAACATAAATAATTTATAATTATAGTAATTAAAAACTAAAATACATAAATATAACAAAAAATATTATTAACATATATAGAAATAAATTCATTAGCAGTGTATGATTTATATTATTGATCATCAAAAGATAAATTATGTGCGATTTTTTGGAACAATATTAGTAGTCCAGTAATATCCCCATTTTTTATGATCAAAACCCAATTTTAAATTAAATATGATACTTTAAATGGTTAAAATATGATTTTTCAACAAACTGTATAACATATGTACTTATATTAATATTATGTTCTTATATATTATTGGTACCTCCTGATTTTATACTTATCCCACTTCAGAGAAAACATTCATCGTCTTTTTGAGAAATATGAAAACATATTCCAAATTTTGTGTGATTAAAAAATAATATAAAAGGGATTCAAATAACATTTAATGTTTCACATTAATTTTATTGAACAACTTCAATATTTAGTGAATAATAAATATTGAAATATTGATATAATTTAATTTTATAATCATTATAAATACCTTAATAACCATATATGAAAATAATGTTAATAAACTATAATAAATGAATAAAGACCAATCATTGAGACCAATAACTAATTAAAATCATCAAATGAATGTAATAACTAAGAAGTACATAATTAATTGATGAAGTTTTATTTAATTAATTATCACCACGTAAATAAATACATTCATAAAAACCCATAAAATATATATATTATATATTTTTCAAAATACCAAATCCTATGAATGGGGAATAACTGAGATGATAATTTTTGTGGAGGTAAATTGAGACTTGTTTCAATTATATAGGTGGATGGATTTTTAATTTTTATATACATTGTTTCCTTTTCAACTACAAAAATATCTCCACCTTCATTTCTAATGAAAACATTGATAACCAGTCCCTGAACAAGGCCTTTGTGTATATACTCTAGGTGACATTGACCTAAACTAAAATTAATGGTTCTATCAGAAAAAATAGTACCTTATTATTAGGTATATATGAATAGGTTTTATATTATATATGTTCTATAGAATATGAAGAATAATACTTCTATTTCAATTTTTATAGATAAATAATAGGCCATAAACTGAATTATTTCCTACCTATTACCTTGGTTAAATTTATGATGATTTTGGCCAAGAATCCGTCATCTCATTTAATAAAAGAATCAATATGGATGTATATCGTTAGAAAAATTATGACATTAATAATTATTAAAAATTTATAAATGATTTATTATTCATCTGGGAAACGGATGAAAAACCATTCATGATAATATAATTAAATGATTCAAATTATTTTAATGTCTTGCACAAAGGAGGACCATCATATTTAGGTCTATGAAAAACTAAATTTCTATCGCACTGATAGATTATGGAAGTTCTAATAAATATTTTTCAATATATTATTTATTTAACACTATATATTATTCATTATAGCATTAACTGATTATGATTTTACACCCATAATTTCTACTTTCCCAATAAAACTCTGAAAATTATACCTCAGAACACATACAAGAGACTTAGAAACATGAGCACTCATATATGTTTTCTCAGGTATAATTTAAACTAATACCATTGAAAAATGAGAATCTATTTCCATAAAAATTATCTATTATTATAGTTTTATAAAAAAAACCATGTCCCATAATATAACAACAATTAGTACAACTAGAGTTCATTCAATCTTTGAATATAACCCATTATATAAATATTAATAATTTAGACCAATTATTAAAATATGGGTCTCCATCATCATTTGGTAAAATAATTTTAGTGTGTCATAGATTAATATAATAGATATTAAAAATATAACCCTTGTTTTTTTAGAAAATCACATGTTTTCTCCAACCATTATACAAAGATATTCATTGATATGACCAATAAGTTAACTTATGCTGTTATAAATTCCAATACTTTCATACATTAATTATTCATTACTATCTTCAAACTCTCCAAAAAGGTCCTTCTAAAATTATTGAAATATAATATGTCTGATCATATAACAATGATGACACTGATGTTTTGAGGATACCAAAATTTATTGTGTTCACACATGATCAAATCCACTACAAAAATAAGAAACAATATATTGTTATTTGGTAGTATCAAAATAAATAGGATGAAACATCATTATGAATTCGAAATTTGGTATCACCACATTTCTTTAATTTTATAAATCCTCATTCATCTCAATTAAAAAGGACATCAACTCATTAAGAACATCTTAAGATAAAACTATTTGAACGATTAAAACACTCTGAAACATATCTCTTTGAGATGTAATTGTTGTTCCATGACCCATAAATTTATCCTCATTAGGGAAAACAAGTTTCAATCTCATGCTATAGATATTATGTAATGTCCCGACATAGAAGCCACTAAAACGGTGCGCTGAGACGATTCCCCATAAGATCTCAAGTGCACATCCTCGTATTCCAGAGGATGCCGACTAACAGTGGGGGCCTAGTGTGTGATAGTGGGGAGATTATTACCTCAAACCAGAGTAAGAAAAAAACATAAATAACTATGTATCATACACAACAGCAAGTAAATAGTGTGGGAAGAAATAAAAAACTGATATAGAACATGATTTAATATTAAAATGAAATAAAATATCGAACCACTATGCAATACAATATAACACTAGTCACACACTTGCCCGACCATATAGAAACATGTTCAAAAGATACTAAAAGTTAATGTACATGGATCAACTACTAGATCTAATCTTACCCATGTACCTGATCACTGGACACTGTCGAACTACACCAGCCCGATCAATAAAACCCCTCAAGCATCTCTAATCGATCATTAAACACTAGGTCTCAACACCATTCCCCATGAAACATGTGCTCTACTTGAAAAAAACATAAGGTCTACACATATGCTGAGGTTTAGGATCAGGGGTGAGAAATAATCTTAATAGGCCACATGACAAGGAACCTGTAACTATGTCACTAAATGTCTCTGCAAAAACAATGTGCTCAGCTTATATAGACTACAAAAAAATATAGTAAAAAGGAAATGTGAAACCCCAGTCGAACACAAGGTCTGTAATCCCTTGAAACAGAAAATCTCCACCATGGATGTCCATATCTATATATGTATCCATATATAATCCCATACCTATACACATATACATAAATATGAATATTCCCGCGTATGTGAATAAAATATCATGAAACCACATTAGCATTTGTTCCTTGGGTATATAAGCCAGAATTCCTGGAAATCCTGTGTAAGGGAATTAAGCTGGACATTGTGCCACTCAAGTGGTGTACCATTAAGTCAATATCAATTTCTATAATCCGATAAACATGTAGCTACTTTGGACTATGATGGAATTATATCTCTGAAAAATCTACATAACCATAGGGGGATTCTCATCCTACCCTAGGGTTCACTCGTACTCGCCTCCAATCAGTAAACAAGTATACAGTATACAAACGATCAATCCAATAAATAGGGATTCCCTATACCGATGATCATTCCTAAAAGGAATGATTTCAGGAAAAAAACAGATGGGCATCTGGTGGGACGCCATGCTACACACCTTGTGTCCCATTACTGATTTAGAAGAACATAATGATTCAGATCATATAACATCTATCCTATTAGCCTATCAAAGGCATTCATACATTGGAATCCAAATTTCACTCAAGGCATAGGATTCATCAACCCAGTGAGCCCATCTGAGGCACCCCTCAAATGGATCTAAGAATCACTCAGGGGACATAAGTCTATCACCCATTCAGCTCATCCAAGGAATCACTAAACTGGATCCATATATCACTCAGGTTATAACCATATCCAACCCATGAGATCGTTTATGTTATCCCACAACTAGATCCACGACTATCTTATGGTTTAATTACATTCAACAACCCATTGATTCTGTAAAAGGAATTCCTCTAATGGGAAGCTATGTATCACTCAAGGTAAATAAATAAATAGCTTAATGAGTCTATGAAAGTAATTCCTACAATAGGAATGCATGAATCACTCAGGGAATAAAGGTCAACACATAACACTCAATAGTCGTATGTTAGGAAACCCCTATGGAAAACACAGAAAAAATATTTTATAATATATATACATATACATTCAAGATAAATAAAAAAGTCCCATGTAATACCTCTGGGTACCCATTAAATATCATAATTTACATTGTTCATAGGCCGGATCCCAAGAGAGCATGCTCTGCAATCTTAACAATCCTGAAAGACACCTCGCCTCAGGCTCATCGGCTACTCACCAGGAATCACCTCTAGTAAAAACTTCTATAACCAAAAAACCATGGCAGATTTAAACAAACAAGTGAGGGGGGATGGAACGCCCAACCCAACACTACATCCAAAAACCCATGGGATTACATTTTCATCACAAGTTCTAGGTGACACTCGAACACCATCTTTACCCAAATAGGACATAGAACAGACGGTCAGTCAAACCATGAGAAACTGTTGGGTCCCTCAATTCAAACACAAAGAGGCATCCTAATCAGTATCTTCTAGAAAAACACAAGCAAAGGAATCCTACATGGGATCCTTATATAAGAGTCTGGGAGGAATCCTATACATGATCCTTGAATGAAGAACAATAGATGTGTCCTCTAATAGGGATCCATTTAATGGAAAACAAGTGAGAGATCCTACAAGGGACTCCTTAGGTCAGCACATAAGCAAAGGCGTGCCTCAGGGGATACATGGAAGCTTCTGATCCCAATACCTCTTTGGTTGAACTTGAACATCTCACAATTGGAAAATTATCAAAATAATATGTCATGGTATATAGTTCATAGCTCATATCAGATCAAAGGTCTCAACTAGTATGGTCTGAACACCAAATTTATCTTTCATGCCATGTCTCAACCTCAGGTGACAACTGAAATCGATAACTACAATAAGAACCTCTCCATTAAGAGAAAAACCATAAAAAAAAATTTATATTACCTTTAGATGTAAATTGTATATAACCATTGGGATATATGTGAAAAAACAATGATAATAAACTACTATCACACCCAATTCTGACTTCCAGGGATCAAAATACCCCAAACTACTAATATGGAAAAATTACATGGTGTGTATATCAAAGAATATAGTGTCTACACTAATCCATCCCCCTATACATGTACATATATGTGGACATAAAACATAGGGTCCTCCAGTGTAAAATTACAAGGCATATACTTCAAAGTACACAGTCTGTACTATTTAAAAACCAAAAACCCATGTTCTTTCTCACACGGTTGGACCCACAACTATACCACCACACTGCGTGAACTCAGATTACATAGTGTTTACTCATGAAATATTATTCATACCCAAATGGGAAGAACACATGATGGGTTCCCTAGAAACATACACCATATAGCCCGAGTTTCCCGATTGGAAATCCATCGAATTTCCACAAACCCCCATCTCCCCTCCAAGAAACATTATATCGATCAAAAAGAAGTCAGAGGGAATAAATATCAGTCTTTAATAACATAAAATAACAAGTTTAATAGGTATATATAGAAAAAATTAAATGGGAATTTTTTTGGGAGGAATCCTCAGAAGCTTCAGTTGATTTCACCATCCATGGATGTCGCACGCCGACTTAGCGCGTTGAGAGCTCCGCAACGTTACCTCTCCTGTCTTCCATCTCTCTCTATATCATTATCTATCTCTCATTTCTCCAAAAGGACACATCCATGGAGGATCACACATGAGAGTTTCACAATGACGAGGAGTAAAGAAGTTGATGGAAAGGAAAAGAAGAAAATGAAATAAAATGAAAAGGGTCCTAGGTCTGCCCCAACAACTGACTCATGTTTCTGAATCACCAAGGCTAAATTCCCCATTCTACACTCAACGGAGGAGATGAAATCACAATAAGATTCTCTATTTAAAAGTTATATCTGAACTAAAATACATAAATAAATTTATATTTAATTTAATGATATAAAATATTAATTGTCTTAAAAAAATTGATCTGCTCAGATTTCCACCAAACAACTATAGTTGTGTAAACACCCAATTATGGGACCAACAAAGTTGTCAGAAAAATATCTAAGGAAAAATGGTATGACGAATGATCCAATTTACTCCTCATAAGAATCCAACAAAAAGGATTCAAATTTGTTATCAAATTTGTAGTCCGGAAAAAACACAGGTCCTTAAAAACTCCCCGACATAAGCATTCTCAACCTCGAAAAGCCTGGTGAAAGGACTAGCAACCATGCTCTCAACGTGAGAATCTGGACAACTGTGTTATGTAGACTATCTAACAACCAGTCATATAGCATTAAAAACATCCTTATACACTAAATAAATTTCACTATGACTGATCTACTACCACCTACTATAGGAATTCCCATATCACCGTCTTAAAAGAAAAATTCACGCTCATAAGGAAAAGAAAAACAAAAAATCTTAAGGAAAATAAGGAAAATTGCCATCAAATGGACAATGGTGCAATACCCACCATATGGCTTTCCATACAATGCTCTTTAAGTGAAACCACAATAGGTTCCCTACTCAATAGGATAGAACATTACGAAAGAAAAAAAGGAGATTAGTGTAGGGATGAATCTCTCTCAGTATACTCAAGACGAATCAAGATTACGCATGATCCTCTATAAACTGGAGTACACAAAAATTGTAAAAAGGGCGTATATATCTCCCTCAAAGCCATTGTAACATCCTTTTAAAACCAGAACATAATTCATGCATGGGTCAAATATCTTGCAGTACCTTATTTATTCAATGATGTCACCTCTACCACGGAGGGACATTCTAGCACAACATTTAGGATCCAGGGCAATGAGAAGTCTTGAAACATTTCTCCTTATCTCTAACTTGGACACTCACTGATTTAGATTCAAATAATACCACATGAAAAAAACATATATCATTACCACCCACATGTACACATGGAATCATTCCAGTAGTGAGTGTGTTCTCACACTCTGACTACATTCAAAACAACAAAAACACTGGTTGACCAAGCCAAGCATCCGAACAGTCCAACTCTATTTAACAAAGTCTCAAAAAAAACAATCACCCAAGGTTCTTCATCAAAATACAAAGACATAAACATGCATATAACTCAATAATAGATCACCTAAATTTCCTTAATCACATTAAGAGTGTAAAACCAAGCACAATTCTGAAAAACACATTGAAAAACATGGGCCAACTATTCAAGATGTCTACCCAAGAACAAAATAGAAGTTGGCCTACTAGGTTCCAAGTCAAAATAAGTGTCTCTGGGTCTCCCACCAATCCCTACCTAAAAATCCATACAATTGGATCACATGTTCTATCCACCAATCCCAAAAGATATAAAACATTTCAAAAGAAGGCAATGATACGAAAAGTCCAATGAGGGTCAAATATAAAAAACATAGCCTTGGAGGGCCCTGACCTTCTCTGAGAATACTCAGAAGGAACTGATCTTTAGAGGTCATAAAAAACACATAATAAAAACTAAACTGACACTCATCAGGTATCCATATATGGAAATACACCATGAATGTATATTTTATAATAAATGAAATTGTATATCTCGAAATTGTACTCAGTAATCCGTCTAGATAATCATAAACCAGAGAAACAAACCCCAAAAAGGGGTTAAATAGAAAGGCATCAGATGCCATATTGACCTACTAGGGTCATGACATAGGTCTTTCATGAGAACTGAGTCATCAGACTGAAAACCCAAAACTCCAAATTGTAGATCAACATAACCTACCATCAGAGTAAAAAAGTATATTTAAGAAGGCCTTACAAAATAAACCACTCTTGTCACTAAAACCATACACAAGCATGCCTATATGCTGTTAATCCAAAGTTCTTAGTATGATGCATGATACGCTCTCAAATTTGTTGACCAAGAGTAAAAATATTTCTGTGGCATCATACCAATGGAGAAGGGCCATAGATCCATAGTTAATTTGTCTATGTAACATCTTAATCAGAACAACAGTCCTAAACCCTAGAAACCAGGAATTCTTAAAAAAACAACATTTCTTGACACACTAGTCAGATATCCATCTAAGGATCCGATAAATTCCGAATACTCATGTATATCATGTTCCATATAGTAAAGAAAAAGAAAATAATAATCATTTTATGCCACTTTTTAAAATCCCAACATGTAGGACACTAAACTAGTGATTCGAGTCGGTTCGCCAGAAGGCCTCAAGCACGTCTCCTCGTATGCCATAGGCTTCCAAATAGTAGCAAGAGCCTTTGGTGTGATAGTGTATAGTCTATTCCATCATACCAAAGTATGAAAATAGTGCAGATAACTATGTATCATACATAGTGGAAAGTAAAAAAGTGTGCAGAAGTAATAAATAACTGAAGTAGAACAAGCTGTAAACATAAAATTCTATAATATTATGAACAAATATGAAATAAAATACAACACTGGACAACCATTGGGCCAAATATATAGGCACAAGATGAGAAGATAATGAATGTAAAAGTACATGGCTCATCTACTAGCTCTGATCCCACCCACATACCTAATCTCCAGACACTGTCGAACAACACAAGCCTGATCAGTAGAACTACTCGAGCAGCTCTGCTCGATCATGCAACACTAAAATTGTTTATCACCCCTACACGTGAACCATAGTGTATGTGTAGAACTTATATTTTATTTTCATTTTGATCTCAATTTTTATAGTGTAAAGGGATAAGACCTAGTGTTGAATGATCGAATGGAGCAGCTAGAGTGGTTTTGCTGATCGGGCTGGAGGAGTTCAATAATGTCTGGAGATTGGTTACATGGGGTGGAAAGAAGCTAATCGTTGAGCCATGTACATTTAATTTTAGTATCTTTCGAAAATGTATGTGTATGGTCGGCTGAGTGGGTGACCAGTGTTGTAGTGTATTTCATTGAGTTTTGGTCTTTGAAATTATTTTTCTATTACAGTTTTTTCTACATGAATTGTTTATTGCTTCCACACTCTGTTTACATTCCACTGTGTATGATACTTATTTTCGCTATTTTATTACTCTGTTATGATGGAAGATTCTCCCCAATATCACACCCTAGGGCATCATTACTAGTCATCATCCTCTGGTGTACAGGGAGGCCTTCTAGAGGCTTTGTGATGAACTGTCTTAGAGCACATGTTTAGTGGATTCTAGGTGAGGACGTTACATTTTATCTTTAAATTTTCCTTAGAACATATCTCAAAAAATGCAACAGGCCAAATAGGAGGAATAATGTACATATTCATTATAAACACTATTTTGGAATCTAATAATCCAACTTGAATATTAAAATTAAATGTAAAAAATAGAGACTGTATGAGTTATATGATATTATCTTTTCATGAATTAAGTTCCACAATTAGATCATAAAAATTTACCTTCAGTCTATCAAACTCATATATTATAGTATAAGAAAAAAAATCTATTTCCTAATATATCTAAAACCATAAAATAAAATGGAACATCATCATGATAAATGGAATGTAGGGATGGTGTATATGGTTTATGAGGAAGCTCAATAGTCTCTACAGCCACATGATCAACATAATCTCCAAAAATAAGTGAACTGAAAGGAACTAGATCAACTATCTACGATTCTACCACAACCATAGATTCTCATTTAATGTTAAAAACAATATACATTGTTTAAATAAGAATTTACTTATATGGAGAAATTGTTTTCTCATCAATTAGTTTCATAGCATGATGAATTCATGCAACAGACTCAACCAATATATCCAATTTTCTCTATATATCCCATTCATTATCATTAAATAGTTTACCTATCAAAGGACGTATAACTACTACTGAAGGGGAAGATCTTGTAAGTATTGACTCTTCCACATCCCTAGAAGGGACTTGATTATGAGGTGTGTCATCTTCAGGTTGTGTGGCTTGAGATATATCCACTGGGGATACTCTTTCATAACCCACTACCTTCATGTAATATAATGTATAGTCACAAAAATAATCCAATTTCTTCTGGAAAACAACAAAAACTTTTAATTTTTTAGTAGTTTACCAAACCTCATTCATTTAATATGGACTATTTATTTTTTAATATTTGGGATATCGATGTACTATGAGGATAATAATGTATCTTAATATTTCCCCTTCAATAATAATTTATCCATCAAATCATATACCATAAAAAAATTAGGTTATTTATCCAATTGTACAAAAAATACATATTGCTTAATTTCTAATTTAGTTGATGATTTCTCTAGATATGGATGATCCTGGATAAGTTCTAAGATTATTCAAGTAGAATTATATTTAATTAAATTAAAAGATTACTGTTGTTGCATTCCAATTTGAAATGCATCAAATAGATTCATTTTATTCAATTTATGTTGTGGTAAATCTGTAACCAAATTACTTTTTGACAATTTTACTAAAGATTAATCATTAAAATACTTCAATTTTATATTCCATATCCATGATTCATTTGTTTTAATATTCAAATAGTTCACTTTATATTTACTTAATGAAATATGATCATGATTATAGATATTATGTGTTACAGGTTCCTTGAATTTAATAGTTTTACATTTAAATATTGAATATGAATTTAATTAAAAATCAATAAAATAATCTTCTGCAAAATGTTGATAAATACATATTAGTTTATTCATTAATAATTCTACATAAATACACTACTGATGAATATAGATATTTGATTTTCCAACTAATCAAACTAGTATAGTTTTTATTTGTTCATTATGAAGAAAAGTGACATAACCTCCATCATCTTTTGAATGGTGTGATTAGAGAAATCCTAACCCATATTCCTCAAAATTCAATATACATATATATGATATAATTTATGATCATGGTTATTTTTACCTACATATAAATACCAAAAAATAAATTATTCGTTGAACCCATACATTCTACTGTGACAATATTAGTAACTAATGATTTGGGAACCCAAATCCATTTCTGCTATATTTGAATTCCATCACTATGTTTTGGAAGTTATTTTACAATAAAATCATTTTTAACTCCATAAAATTTATAGATTTTAAATAAAAATTAGTATAATAATTTATTAACAATACTTATTTAAAAGTTTAATTTTATAATGGTTATTATTTCTAAAACAATGTACACAATAGTTTAAAAGAAATTTTGGCTTCACAAATTGAATTACAATTCCAAATATTTTTTTGGTTTTTATTTTTAGAAGGATTTTATATAAGTATTTTTATCCTATACTGAAAAAAACAACAACATTAAAATATAGAACATATATCTAATTTTTTTAGTCTTATTAATACATTAAACAAACTATGTAGCCTAATTTTTAGGATATATATTTATTATAAAATATATTTAACAACGTCATATTTATTATTATCAACATAAATATTGATCTTTTAATGAATTTTTTAGTTTTTAGGTATTCGTACATAGCTTCATCCATAATAAAATATTCGTTTATTTTTTCAGCACAGTAATATTTATTTTTATATTCATCTTTATTCACAGAAGAATAATTTGAATTTATGTCACTATAGTGTATTATAATGCACAATGTGGCCTTCTGATTTTATTCTTCATCTTTTGATTCTAAATATTTTACATCACTATAAACCTTAAAATAATAACATGTTTCATTCATGGATTTTTTGGTATTATTCTTTTAAATAATATTTTATGAAATAATTATTATCTGATTTATGGTTACCTTATAGCTTTGGAAGATCTATATTGATCTATCCAATCTTATTACATTCATAGAATATTATATGTTCAGAAAATATAAGGTGATTCTTTTAATTATTGAAGGTTGTCATAAATCTTCTCCTATTAATTTATTACCTTCTGAATTTCAAAACAATGTGAGAAGGCTCACTACCCAAATTAGATATTATTGAAGTCTCTTCATCACATTACTCTATTTTTCCTAATTACATTTTACATATTTTTATATTTTGATGTTGAGACTTTCTGAGATAAATTTTTCTTTTTAACCAAACTATTCTAACAATCATCAACATCCATCACTACCTCACACATCAAATAATTCCTAAGAATATATTTTAAATTAAAATAATTAACATGTATAAAATTTCAAATAGCATCAACAGACTCTCTATATGGTTGGTAATATTCTTAGAACATTTAGTTCTTGATCAGGCATAATAATTAATTCACTTAGAGAAGAAAAATTGATTAAAATATCAATAAGCCTTCTAATTAACTAGTTGACTCTCTCTCCTTGTTGATTTCTATACATAAAAACATTATTTTTTAAATATTATATGTAAGGGATATCATTTTATTTTTACCATCCACTGAAACTGAAATATTAATCCAAATCAAGGGTTCAATTTAGAATTGAGAATCATTATTGTACACATTAATACGTAGTCCACAGAAAAAACAATATATTTCAATAGAATTTAAATAATTTCAAGATTTAGTATATACATACCTTGTTTCTTATTGGTTTTTTTTAAGATTATATGGCTTCACATATTTGAGGTAAACATTTAGACCAAGGTTCCTAAGATAAATTACCATCCATCCCTACAAATAAACATAATTAAAAACACTTAATCAAGTATATCATACCACTGGCATACCTTTTATATTACAATATTTTGAAAATTTTGATGAAAAATATTTTGACACCAACCATTATCATTTGAGAAAACAAAAGTTAGGATCTTTAATGAAAACTATTTCAATGAAATGTATACAAAAGACTCAAGAGTGGTCTGAAATGAGTTCTTAAAATATTCATCACATAGTGAATATCAATATTATAACTATGAGAATTGCCATGTTCTTATCACAAGTAGATGCAGAATAAAAAATGGAGGAAATGGACAAAAATAGTTTTTATGGGAAATCTGACTTAACAGTCCACTCCACTAATACTCTCCTCCATGAGAATGATTATTTTCACTAGATAATTTTTTTAATAGGGACTATTATTCCATTTTATTGGGATAATGTGGCTAAGTTTAAATTATTTTACACTTGTTACAAAAGCACAAAATATTTCAACCAGGCTCTAGTATGGATATATAACCACAATCCAATAGGTTATTTAATGATGAACATTTTTACGAATGATAGAAAATAAAATAGCTTACATTTGTAGCACGCAGTTACATGATACAACTAGAAGTATGAAACAATCACCTATAAATATAAATATAAATGAATGAAACTCAAGGAGAGTCTTTTAAAAAAAGTTAGGAATGAACATTGTTTTACTAGTTTTATAATCGCCCTTCTTCTACATCATGTATAAAATATTTTTTTTGGTTAAGTAGAATTAAGATAGCGTTCTTGAATATTTATTTACTCTACTATACTTATCTATTAATGTAATTAATATATTATTGTTATATATATTTCTTTATCCTTTTAAATTATTAAAAAACATCTCACCTAAATCCACATGAAATAATCCACAGATTTCATGATCAGAGACAAATCCTTTATCTTCCAAAATACATAATGAAGTGTAAAAAAAATAAAAATATGATGACTTTATTACCTTCTCGATACATTCCTATTATTATTATTATTGATTCTACCATAAAGAGGAAACCAACCATTTAATTATAATAAAACATCATAAAATTCTCAATCATGTTATTCAATGGAGATAAATATAGATTTCAGTTCAACATGGATAATTATAGATCATCACATAATTGGTGGAGGATGGAATGTGGGTTTGGGAATGCACTACACGATGATGGAGGAACCTAGGCTTTTCTTTTATCATGGATTTTCCTATTTATTTGGACTACAAGTTCCATTCGTGGGGGTTTCCTCCTCATTCAAGTCAATCAGTGACACTATCAGTGCATGATTCCATAGAGATGATAGCGAAGGATGGTGTCACTAATGAAAATTTCTCATCCTTGCTGGATTTAACACCTGAATGAATCATCTCGAAAGATAATATTTCAATAGTAACAAAAGTATTCCTTTGCAGACCGGGTTATTATTTGAGGGTTTTCTATACATTATCGTTTGATTTTTCTAGACTGGATTATCCATTGAGGGTGAAAAAACTCTTTGTAAGACTCTATGCGGTCTCAGGATTCTCAGAATACAGATGTATTCTTATTGGGAATGTAAATTTTCATATTCTTTTCTTGAATGGTTTACTAAAATGTTGGTACTGTAGATTTGGATCAATCTCCTCAAAACCAGGCATGATTACCATTTCAGAATGGGATGTCTACTTCAACATGTTTTCTATCAACAACACCAGGTTTTTAGTATCTATAAAAATTTGTAGCTTAAACTATATATTTTAGCATCCCCTCATATTTTTTGATATTCATTCAGGTTTGGGTGTACCCATTAAGATGGGAAGACCCATAGGAATGTCTCGTCCTGATTACTTCTTGTATTTTACTTGAAATTGACCAAAATACGTACTTTTGTAGAAGTTTTACTTTCTACAATTGGGGAAGATATTAAGTTGCCGATTAATTATGAAAAGCTACCTCATTTTTGAGTGGATTGACAATCTATTAGAAATCTACAGCATATTTAAATTCAGAATGATATTTTTTCAATTTTCTCTACAAAGGGTCATAACCAAATAGTTTGTATAAAGCTCCATCAGAATGTTCAAAGATTGAGAAATCCCTCCAGTATTTGGAATCATTAAAGGTTATGGTCCTTGTCTAACAAGGAATGTTATTTCTGTCTAGTTGGACTATCATGAACATTACTTCAATGATGAGATGTTGTAAGAATCTTCTAACCAAATAGATGGGGAAAATCAACAAGAAAAAGTTAAATCACATGTCCATTTAGTGAATGTGCCTATGGTTTACTATCATGAAGGTTTCTACCATGTAGTGGGTCTATAGGGAGTTGTTGACAATTATGGGCCTACAACCCCATTCCATGGATCCTATATTCATACAGAGAAGATACTCGATCTAGAGTTAATGTAAAACCCTCTTTACGGATTTGAGATTGATTTCATTAGGACTATTGATGTCGGGACATAGGTAATGAATAATTCTTTGACAATGAATCCTGGAATAGATTGTTGTAAATATGTAGTGACAGAATCTGAAATCATTGAGGAACATAATAAGCTGTGGAGCACATTGAATATTGGGGGAAGTGTAAAGACACGATAAATGATAAATCCCCAAAGAAATTATCATATCAGGATGCTACTAAAATAGAAATTCATCTTCCAATGAGGGATTCTCCCTGGGCCTAATGATGAAATCAAGACCATGGAAGGGCTACTAACATTTTATGCCAATCATGATTACTAGATCCCTTTTTATTTGAATTAAGGGTCTAGGTATTCTTTCAGACCTTCAGTTGATGAATCTGGATGGGATTATGAAGATTATAATCCACTTGATATTGATTAATGGGTTCCGTTACATTTCTCTATCTGCGAATGAGGGCAGTTTGTTTTTTCTGACCCCATTCATTTTCTCTTCAATGTTTTTTATTTTATTTTTAACAAATAGTCTTCCCCTCAATATTTTCAAAAAGTATATATCCCCACATAAGATGATTTTAATAGTTTAATGAACATTTTAATTTCATCAATATAGATGAATTTACTTTGTCCTTCTTCACATTGATTATTTTCATCATGTATAAAATTTTTCCAAAATAGTGAAGTTTACATAGAAATTTAGAGTGATGTAGAAAATTTTACCACTTATCTGATTCAGAAAAACAATTAATCTATGTAGAAGATTCCTCACACAAGTATTCTCATTGACATAGGTGATTCCTACATAAGTGATTTAATGACATAACTAATTTACATAATAGAATCCTTCAGATAGGTGTTTTATATAAATTAATTATTAGGTAGTAATATATTAATATTGTATTATGATTCAAATATCCATTTTTTATTCATTGGTAAATTTCTACCAAAACGCCAATAACGATAACATAATGTAAATAATTGGTGAAACAGTTAAAAATAAAATAAAACCTTGTGAATATAATTAAAAATAATAAATCTTAACGTATGAATGGTATTTTATATCATTATAATAAAAAGGTTTGTGGTATTTTTTCTAACAACAGTAATTGATAGGAAAATCTTGGTACTGGGAAAGGTAAAGAGTAACATGGTGGAGTAGATGGTGTTCTTAACACTCATAATTCACCAATATCTATTAAAATCCATAAAATTGGGAACGATACTATTATTTCTAATCTATGTGGTGAAAATTATGGAAACATTGACCTGAAGAGGAGTGATTTAGATTATGAGGAAACACTCTATGCTAAGGTTTAATGATCAAAGTATAAGGATAAAATGGAAAACTCACCAATAAAATACATGTATCATCTAGTTTAGATTTTTTTTCTAAAACATGATGACAATGATCATGGTAGAATCCTTCATATGTGGTTTTATAAAAATTCTTTGATAATTTTTCAACAGATTTAAATAAATATGGTTATATAAAAGAGGTTCCATTATCCAAATATTTTAGAGGGTCTCTAATTATTTCCAATAGTTATGGGTCCATAATGTTTTCATAAATCCATTACAATTGGATCTACATAGTCAAACTATCCTGGAAATTAATCATTAATGAGATTAAAATGGGGTTCTTATCACCCCACCACCTATTACTAGAAAAAGGGGATTGCCTAAGATCCGAGTGGGTAGTAAAAAGTTACCCTTATGTTATATGAATTCAAAATCCATGATCTTAAAGAAATGAATTTATATTTCTCGAATCCTCAGGAGTAGGCCATCATAGCCACATGTGGAACATTATAATATCCTATTTCAAAATAACAAGACTTTTTAGGGATATTTTTTATTTTTTGGTTCACTTTGAGTCATTCAAGAGTCTCATCATTAAGAATTTCTGATAAAAATTGATTAGAAATAATCAATACATTACTAATGTGAATCCTATTTGGATGATAGTGTAAAAATGTATTTAATTAATTAATAAAAACACCAACCATAATATATTTACTAGGATAGTATCCTTTGATAGAAATGGATATTATTTTATCTTTATTTATGTGTTAATTAACTTTTATGGTAGACAATATTTATGGAAGGAAATATGAAATATTAAATAAAATTTTTAAACAACCTCAAAACATGTTATATATTTTAATGTTGTTAGCATTAATTCTAAAAGAAATGGTGAACCAGATCATTCCATTAATAGTTTGATACTATAGGAGTGTTTAAATTTTAATGAGATGGTGAAGGTTTCTCTACAAAGTGAAATATACACATGGTTCCTAGAATTTATCAGTATGACTGTCCCTAGTAAACATGAAATATGTTTTTTCAACAGTAATGATTTAGATTAATGGGAAGATGAAATGTCTAAAACTCTACAGAAAATTAATTATGATCAAAATCCTATTATATGACTCTTCAAAATGTGGTGGATTAAGGTGTTCAAAATATCAGATTAAATAAAGCATGGATTAAACACCAGGATTGTAAATATATAATATATGAAGTGTTTCTACAAATTACATGCCCTAATGTACCATATGTGTGTGGTAATGTTTTTACAAATCATTAGAAAAGGCTATAAACCTAGATAATAGAGAACTCTAATAATTTTTATGTGGATATTGATAATTTTTACAGGTATACAGAAGAGATTCATAACTATAATTCAAGGGGTCTTACGTTTTCACTTTAAATAATGAATATTATTTTTATACAATTTGAATAAATCCAATAAAAGTGCTTTATGAGTTTTTTTTTGACAATTAATTTGAAAATTAATCAAAATTGCCTATGTATTTTAGTATAGTCCGTTTCATAAATGATTTGAGAGGACTATATCGACTATGGGGCTATTTAAAGAATCTCTAAAAAAGATAGTTTTTAGAATCTATTAGATGTTTTGGGAAAATTCCCAATAATATGTGAGATCTATCATATTAATTTCATGGTCTACAAATGTGAGTTCCTTATTAATTTTAACATATTTCATTAGGGAATATAATACTTACACAACAAGAATTCAAACATCATTGGAATTTTAATGTCTCACTCTATGGAATTCATTAGAAACGATAATTTCACTCATGAATTTCATGACATATAAAGTCCTACTTTTTCCATGTGAATTATTTTATAATACATACAAGAGAATATTACTTATACTATATGACACCAAAAGGAAGCATAAGACATTGTTCCACTATAATTATTAGAGAAATCATACTATTTTAGTGGGTAATATAAAACTTTGTTGAACTGTAATAATTTGAGACTTCACATAACATTATTTTTCATTTGACTCTTGTGTTCCGGTTGGAAATGAAATTCCTTTTTCATGGATATGATTTATTATATTGTGTGTATTTTTTCTAACTAATTCAAACATCATGGGATTTAATTGTAATTACAAATATTTGGAAAAAATTAATGTATCGTGATTTGTGGAGATTGTATATTCAGTTATAACCATGAAATACACTATTATAAAATTTTTAGTGGTGACGAGGAGTTGATAGTAGCATAAAGAAAAAAATTATTTTTATTAACAATCATAGTGTATATCTTGAGAGAGAATATACAATAATATTTTAGGATAATTGATGGGATTTTTATGATAATTAATATCATACTATTATTATTCGAGAATGAGATCTCACATGAAAAGTAGATATTTTTCCAAAAAAAATAAATTGAATGTAATTGGGGTGAATTTTTACTAATAATATGTCGTCCAAATTAACATAAAAGGGGAATAATTTTAATTATCATATATGAATTATGCCATAAAATTATATATTGTAAATTATTTAATTCTAAAATGTGGATAGAATAAAAAAGATTTCTTTTATTTCAGTGTTATCACTGAATGAAATAGAGAATCATACTGTGAAGTATCAAAAAAATTTATATTTTGGAAAAAGGAAAATGAGAATAATAATGTGCTTTTGGAGTTTAGTCAATGAATATATACTATTAAATCAATCAAATATAAGTAGGTAGTGTTTATTTGGAAACACCATTTTTGTGTAGTTTCCATATTTTTTTAGAATAATATTACAACATAGAAAGAGAATGTTATTCCACTTTGTGAAGATATTAGTGAGGTTTTCTTCTTTTCAAGGTTATAATACTGTAGATTTAGTATGAACACTCCCAAGATGTAAGAAAAATCAATGTTTTTAGTGTCTCTCATGAAAAATAAGGATATCTTGTATTCTCATTGGATTATCTCATTTGGGGAATCCAAGTAATATTTATTTATTCATATATATTTAATAAATTAATATTATATGGAAATTAAATAAATTTTCTCCTAAAAAATATAGAACATAATTTCTGTTAATTGAATTTTTTTAGTTCACACACCATGATTCACCCTTGTATTAGGGTGGATACCTTCTTGGGGCCCAAATTGTGTTATCATCGGTGAAGGTTATGTATGGAGTTATCTACTGATAAGTTTTGATGCTGGTTGTGATGGGTAATTAGGTAATCCATATTATTTAAGCAATAAATTTCCAGATATAGAAAAATAGAATGAATTTTTTTTCCATTTAACTAAAAATGAATGTATATATGGATGAAATTAATGGAATGTATTCATGAATGGAAAGTGTAGCAGTGAATGATTACAATAAAAATTATTTGGATACAAAAAAAGTATTCGGTTCTTTTTGGAGATATCTTGGGAACTATATCTATAAAAATGATATTCCCTTCATGATGTATCATGAAATATGGGAGAATATTATCAATATTTATGAAATTTATTCATAAATTCAGGATGAAAAGTTACGTGTCTTGTGGAAAAGGTATAAAAAAATAATAATTGGTTCATATTTTATAGTTTATTTCATCTAGGTAGGCTAAAAATCTAATGGGATATATGTGTGGTCTTATGAAAACCAGTGATGGTGTTTAGGTTATTAAAAGAATCACCACATTATTTACCCTATACATTAGTAAAAAAATTACAACATAAAGATAAAGAGCCCATTGAGGTATATTTTTATATATTTTAAATCAATCAAATTTCCTATAATATGATTAATAATAAATATGATGTGTTGTAATAATATGACTACCAAGATATAACATTCAAGGGTTTTAGGAAACATTTAGTCAATGTTGAATCCAATGATGAAGAATTTGATCAAATGATGTCATTTTTTTACTTTAATAAGGAAATGATAAAGTAATATTCAAGGTCAAGCAATAATTTGTTTGTTTTTATGTGTAAATGCCAAAAATATTATTGATATATTTCGCAAGAAACTTAGAGATGATGAAATGGACAAAGAACCAAAATTAAATCCTTTCAATGGTTGGAAAATTATGTGGAAAATTTAGTATAAATTTTGTGTGAAAAAAATTATCTTCTTTCTAAATATTAGGAATAATAAAATTAAACAAAATGGAGGTGTCTGAGTATTTTAAATACAATAGTAATGAATTCCATATTGTTGTTGTAGAAAAAAATAACAATAGGAGGAGAATGATAAATAAATTTCTAAAATCCAAGGAAGAGTTATCCCTAACGTTGAACATGAAGAATATATTGATGAATTATTTATTTGGTGAGATAAAATATATAATGAAAATGGTTTTTTACATCAAGAAAGGGATTATATTAAACTACATTAACAGTATAAGTTACAATGGAATTCGTAAAATTGAAAATTATAATTTTTTTAAATTCTAGAAGAACACAAAATATAGTTTATTGGATACTCATGGTTGAAGAAAATAGTTAAATTGTTGGTGGGATGGCTAGTTTTGTAAAATATTGAGTCAATATAATTAATTTACATTATGTAAAATTCATCAAGTGGAGAAAAAAAATATCACTTCATGAAAGAATCCTCACTCCCGACCATGTATTAAGGACTATAATTTATTCTCCTATTAATGAATCTATAGGGGTATCTATTGAATATGTTATTCCTATTATAAAATTTTAGCGTCCTGGAAAAAAATGAATGTTAATGATAGTAAACATTCATAAAAAGGTTGTGGTTATGGTTAATTCAAGCCTCATGCACCAATAACTCGAATTAATATTCAGTAGCATGATACTCACTGAACATCTATCAGTCTCACAATAGAGTAAAATAAATCCCCAAAAGTCAGAAGTTATCAATGTGATTTTTCGACACACCCAATATGTGTTCAATATTACAAAATTATTCTTCATGTAGAAATAAATACAATCCATTTCAAGTATATTTCATACACTTTATATATATTCAATGGGTACAAAAAAAAAATTTGTAGTTTTTTTGGAAGATAAAAATGAATTATTCAGATATATCATGAAACAAATTCCAACTTTTTCTGCAAAAAGTGGAAAAAACGTGTAGTATCATCTCCATGAAAGATACAAACTCAAATAAAAATTGATTTTATACGATATTTTTATGAAAATTAAGAACTATATATTGATAATCATTTTTGTTCATCAAATAAAAGAAAACAAGTAGACATAGATCAAGAAGGGATGATATGATATAAACAATAAATATTATATAGAATTATTATAAATATAAAGGTTGTGAATGAAAATATTTGTTAGTGGCTTCACTTCCCATGTGATATAAAATCAATGCCTCATCAAAACCCTAAAATAAATAAAGGATGGATTTTTTCATTTTAGAAATGATGATGGTTTAAATATTATTGGATTAAATAAATACATGATTGGATGAATGTTATTCTGATAGATTGATTTTCTCATTATTGAAGGACCCATCCATAATATTCTATTTGTATTCGACTTATGTGATTCAAAATACGTAGTGTAAATCAGTAATAAGTCATGCATTATTAAATGTAGAGTTGGATAAGCATTGAAACATTATTGACACCACAAATTTATTATTTATTTATTTTCTAAATAATAAAGGTTCATGTTTTCTAATGATCTATAAAAGAAATTATTTCATAAACAACATTGTTATCTCTTACAAAATGAAATTAAGAATTTTATGGGAAATTACATGGATGATGATTTTCCTAAAATCACTTATGATGATATTTATGTGTGTGATAATTGAGACAAATGGAAGATAGTGATGATGACCTATAAGTAAAAAAATTGTAAATCTATCTAGATACATGATATAGTTAATTTGTATTTATAGGTAATGATAACTCTATCTCAATATATTGAAAAAATATATTCTGTATTTTTCATATATTACTGTATCAGGAAGGATTGACTAAGGGTGACTTTATAAACATTTGATTTATTTTGGTGAATCGTACTTTACTAGATATTGCAGTAGAAAACTATTTAATTTAATGTATATAGATTATACAATGAAAATGTAATAGAATTTACCAATACACATTTGGATGGGTATCTTGAATATTATAGAATACAACATCATCATTCAATTATATGAATGCCATAATAAAATTTAGTTATTTAATGAAGGTACCTCATTAACAAAAACATGTATTGGAAAAATGTGGTTGAAGATAACATGTGAAATATTTTTTGTAAAGTAAAATTTCTTACATTTCTATACATATAAAATAGGGACTATTTATATTCTAAAAAATATAATAATCTATATGAAATGTGATATAGAGACATTCCACCAGTAAATTATTTTCATGTGTTTTGATGAATATTATGTATTATCAATATGTAGAATCATTATAAGATAGAATCTTGTGGGGATTCAGAAGTCTTAAATCATTAGTCATCCATAAGCATGGTGAATAAATTCTATAACAAATAAACATAGAAAATTATTGCAACCCAAGATCTATATATCATGGTAAACTAGTATAATTTTTCAAATGGATAGAAACATTTTCATAAAAATAGATATGAAAATAAAGTATAAATTTCATGTGAAGTTAATGTTTTAGGGAGAGTCTAAGTGGTTGTAGAAAAATAATATGATATTACTGATGATGTGGAAAATATTACATTAATAGAATATTTGAACCAAAAAACTCACATGTTTGAAATCTATGTTAATAATATATGGCGTGACTGAACATACCTAGATCAATCCCAAATAATAAAGGATAAAAAACCCTTTAATTTATCATTTAGAACATATAATAATTATGGATTCTACTAAATATAAATTTCAAATCAAATATAGTCATTATGATCTAGAGCAAATTCCAAATAACCCATGGTGGTATATATTTCCATGACCATCACAGAAGAACTACATTTGAACAAAATGGCCATTTCAATAAAAACTAGATGAATATGTAATGTTGATTTCAAAAATATCTTTATTATAATTAACATTATATTTCATTATAGAATTAATTTATGTCAATTAGAAATAAGAACCGGTGGCTCAATTGGAAACCATACGATTATTTTTTACTTGGTAATGAAAAGAGGAAATGATGTTTATTAAATTCATATAAAAGAGTTATTATTGAAATTATTACATGAATAGGAGGTTTATATTCAACAAACTATAATAGATTACTATTGGTGAAGATGAAAATATATTGCATTCACTAAAGAATGATTTTTATGGCCTAAATGAGCACTAATGACCTAGTATTCTTAGATTGATGAATATATAAATTATTTTATTTAAGAGAATTATAATTTAATACAAAATTAAATAAACAATAAAAAAAATTAGGATTTAGATGATCATATATGTGGATGATATAATTTTTAGAAGCTCGAATGTGAAACATTTCATGCTGTTTTCAAAATACATTATATTTGAATTTAGATGTATTTAATTGGAGAAATCAAATTCATCCCTTGAATACAAGTGCTATATATGGATAAATGAATACTAATTTCGCCAAAAAAATATTCCTATTTGGTGAAAATAAGTACTAAAATGGAAAATTAAAGGCCAATGTTGACTCCTATGGAGAACTAGATAGAAGTATGAAAGAATGAGGATGAAAGGTTGGTTATTGTGTCTCATTAAATGATGTACAATGGGTTTTTTTCTATATTTGATATCCATTGATCATGATATTTTATTCTCTACATTAAAAATTTCCTTCTATCAAAGGATCCCAAAATGGTGTTACATACAAGATGCGAAGAGAATACTATGACATAGTAGTCATAATGTTTAGTTTGGTTTTTTATTATTTATGTTCCCAAAATTAGTTATTTTATTATAAATATGTAGATTGGTAATTTTTTAATGATTATATGAAGTAAATATATGGATTTTTTTCATCATGGTAGTTCTTGTTTTTCATGTACAATAAGAAGAAATACTAGATCTCATTAAAATAGAAAACAATGACTATATTTCATCTACTCAAAATTATACTATGTTAGTTTAGTTAAGAAAAAAAGAATGAATTGGGTTAGAATTTCCCACCTATATTACCATAATGTGGGAAAATTCATAAAATGAAATCCTAGAAAAAATGTCATCAATCTTTCCAGGATAATTTACATTGAGATAAAATTTCATTTTCTAGAGGAGATGACTAAAGAAGTACTTTTAACATTGATTAATATGTCCAATAAAAACTAAATTATTAATATAATGAACAAATAATATCAAATTATATATTTTAAATATAAACACAAGATCATGGATTCTACCTGATCCCCCTAATTAGATGATTTAACCCCGAGACCCACAGTCCCACAAGAAATTTTATTTTCATGAAAGGTGATGTTTATCCTTGATGTTTTTTGTGAATAATTCTGATTCTCCCTTGTAAACATATAAAATTTATCTATATGGTTTCATTGAATAAATGGGGCAAGTGGTTTATAAATTTATTAATATGGAGTAAAATATAATTTCTTTTTAGTAAAGGGGGAATTTATCTTCAGTTTCAATCAAAGGAGGTTGTGTCTTAAATGGAAGAGTACAAGGTATTTTGATCATGATGATATTTTAAATCAACTATTATTTATCACACTAACCATGGATCATGTGGAATTACATTTTTTGATTAATCAACAATGGTTACACACCCTGAAAGATGTTCAGTTTTGTATGTTATTGTTATATTTAATATCTTGGTTGAAGAAGTGTAATATAATATTTGATGTTTATTATAATTATTAATAATTTTACATGGGGTTATTTTTAGAAAAAAAACCACTATGAGTAATTTTTGGGTAGTTTTAGTTGACAATTATGTTGAGGGAATATTTAATGCCTCATATTTAGATGGAAAAATTTTATTTATTGAAGGTTGGATGATATTTGGAAGGAAACAAGTGTGGTTGATTGTATTTTTCTAAAGAAATCATGTATTTTTCCATATGATTTAATGGAAATGTTCCAATAGAATGACTCTACTATTAAATAAAATTAATATTTTTATAAATTTGATTCTATATAAAATATATAATAAGTCTTTAGGGACCATAATACTTCCCCTTATGACTTCGAATTTTTTATTCCATTTAAATTATTCTGATATGGAATTTGGTTACCTCTAGTATATTATGGTATCATCATATTAATTTTAAATTATTATAAAAGGGATTCCATATTAATATCACCTTAATAACTCATAGAGTTTAAAATATCTAGAATGTAAAAATAGAAGGTAACATGTGACCTTATTACATAATAAGACTCTAGTAATTCATATTATATTATGAGGTGACATATGACTTTGTGGAACTATAATATTTTGAGACTTTTTGTGATATTTTATGTAATATTATAAATCATGTGAAGGTTGGAAAAGAAATTTTATATTCAGAGAGTTGACGTCATAAATTTTCTATAATTTTCATAACTAATTACAACTTAATGGTGTTATTTTCAAATCCTTCACATATTCTGAAATTAAATCAATTTTATTTGTAGGGTTATATGACTTGTTTTTTACCACACAACATTCCATTATAAAATGTGTAAAGGTGACATGGGGTTTGTTAAAACATAAATTTGATTCTCAATATAAATTCACAATCTTGGTTAATATCATTAGGGATTATATCTTTTAAAATTTTAGGCTAGTAGATGCGAATTTTCTAATAAATATGACCGTAGTGTTTTCATGGAAAATGCGACCACGTGTGGTAATTGAATATTTTTCTAAAAAGGAAAAGTAAATAAATGAACTGATGGTTTAAAAAAAGGTACAATACCTCTCGAAAAAATTACAAGATAACTATCAACAATAAAATAATTAATTCGTCTTTGTTTTTAATATTTTAAATAGGAAACAACCAAATTGTGGAAAGAATATTAAATAAGTGGATAAATTCAAGTAATATCTCTTAAAAATAGACCATCATTGAGATATGTATCCCACATGTTTTTCAATAAGGGAATAATAATTAGGAAAAGATGAATGTGTTCATGGGGGTCAATTAATAGAAAATATTGTATAATGTTCATCATTATTATAGTCCAATTTACATATCCACCATTATATACAAATTATTCAGAAAAATGTTTTTCTTGACGGTTTTCACTAATTATTTGGTAGGATGTGTCGAGAAACCAATATTTTTTCAATGGTAAAAGCTTAAAATACAACTTAATAACAATAAATTAATGCATAAAAAGACAAAATAAATTTATAATGATTGATATCATAGAAATCATGTAAAATTCTTCGCAATATTTTGATATTAAAAGTTGGAAGATTACATTGATATATCTTTATTGGATAATTTATAATTATATTTTTATGTGATGTAATAGTAAATTGTTATTATTTTTATATCATTATTCCAGTTAATTATATCCAAATGGGATATTACTTTTTTTCATTTGGTTTATAGATAGTAGATACCCATTTAGTTATCCTCTTTTTAATTTTTAAATATTATCTTATTAGTGATATTCAATACATGGGGAGTCTTGGACTGGTCATACTTATGAAATCTGGTAGGGGAATAAAAACCATCTCATTTATGCTTTTCAGATGACAAAATACTATTTTTCAATGAAATGTTGAAAAAAATTAAAAAAATTATGAGTTTACATGAACAATATGGGGTCATTCAATATTATAGACTAGAAAAAATGTTCCATATTTTATATTTAGAAATTTTGAAAACTAATGAATAAACATTTCAACATAATTTTATGAATTAATTAAGGAAGAATCCAATTAATCTATATGAAAATTTCTATTTTTATGACAAAATTCCCCCACTATGATATTGTAATCGAGAGGAATGATCAACATGGTGCGTAGAATGAAAACTCTATATCACTTATATCTATAATTTCAATTATGAATGTTATTTTCTTACCATAATGGGTTTTCAATTTAATGATTCAATAATTTTGTCATTATTTATTCATATATATATATACATCTAATTCATATAATAATTACTCACAGTTTTAGTATTTAGGAATAAAAACTCATAGTTCGATAGAGAATTTTTTATAAATCTCCCATGGATGGGGGAATTGAAATCATGGGAATGAGTTAATTCAATGAATCTAAAAATTAATTGTTCTTTTTAAAACCGATTATTGAATATTCTATAGGGAAAACCATTCTCAATTATAGGTTTGAATATAGGACCAAATTTGGAAGTATTCATTTCAGGTGCCCTTATATCTATCAATATATTAAATAAGAATTATTTTTTGTAAAATAATCAATACCGATAACATATGTGGATTATACATTATCATTATGAAATGTAAACTAGGTTCGTTTCTAATTTTTTAAATGATCTCGAGAAGATATTTCATATACTCACATCAATATTAGAGAGAAAATCATTACACCCATTTACATTCTTCTTTTTTAATATAGGGATCAAATGTTTTTCTATATATTTTTTCCACAAATGGTACTCTCTGATTTGATATTCTATTAGGAAAGATTCAATTACCATTAATCTCTATTATAAAAAAATTACGGTAAAATCTATTGAAATTGAAGAGATTATGAATCATTTATATAATCCATGGATTTATACCTCCAAATAATTGTTTCTTTGGATGTATAACTATATAAATCTTCAATCTAAGAGATATTTTATGAAAAAATGTCTCATTAAATGTATCTAATGTAATTTTAATAAGTAAGGTCCTGATACTATAGAGAATTCATTTTTCAAATTTTATTGTTCAAGAGCTATTATGTGCTTCTCCAACAATCCATTTTATATCAATTACACTCGTTTAGTCTAGGAACATAATTTACTGCTGTGATTTCTCTAAAAAGTATTGCTATTCAAATTTTTTTCATAGATGTATTAGCTGAATATTATCACAAAATCATGTAGAAAATATAATTATCAAGATTTAAAATAAAATAAATTGACCATTATATTTTTTATATATTAGTTTTTTGTTGAAAAATTTATATATTATTCATTCTAGTAAATTAGGGAATTATAATAATTAATATTATTCCTTCAGTAGATTGAGCACCAATGTTAATTCTAAAATATTCCACGGTAATGTTTCTAATGTTCTGTAAAATTATTCTTCATATTGGATAAAAAAATACTAATATTGTAGGTAAGGTAAATGTAAGACAAGTAAAACGTGGAGGAATGTTTTAGAATTAAAAAGGATGAGTAATTTAAAGCTTCTATAAAAAATATTGGAAGGCAATTGAATATAAAGATGAAATTCAGGGTATTAGTCATGTAATTCTGATTATAGTGTTGAAGGAATATATTATACTCTTACATCAAATGGACTCCATATTTCTCATGTATGATATTATGCTTAATTACCCCACCCTCATATGGGATAAAATCGTCTTGAAAAGATTGAATGGAATATTGAAATAACATTGATTTTGTGGTTCCCCAAACATTTAGAGAGGGGAACACCATTATTGATATTTTTTAAAATATTAGTATGGGTAGGAGTAAATTATTTTATTCTATTTTACTACCTAATAAAATATATAAGGCTTATTTTCTTGAAATTTATAGGATGTAATATTTCCTTATTTTATGTCTCACATATTTTCCTCTTTGTGGGTGCTTTTTTAAATTATAAAAAATAATTAAAATTGTAATAATATAAAAATTAATATAAATAATAATAATATTTATATTAGCAATAGTACCAATAATATTAATATTGATAATATTTAAAATATTAAAACTAATATTATTAAAAATTATAATATTAATAATATTATCGCTAATAATATTAAGACTTATATTAATGAGATATTATCATTAAAAATAGTTACATTAATATTTATAAAAAAATATTAATATTAACACATTTAACACACTAATAACAATATAAATAATGTTTACATGAGTCTTAATATGAATCATAATAGAATATATATTAATATTAATAATAACAACACTAAATTATACAACATTTCTAAGAAGGGGGAATACAATAAAATTTGTAACATAACAAATAAGAAATAACTCTCCAAGACATGAAACTAAGATCTCAAAGAGATATTATAGGTGTTTATACCACTGAGTAATACCATATGTGTATAGTAACATTAATATATATAATATTAAAATTAATATTATTAATATTAACACTGATATTAAAAATATTAAGGTAAATATCAATAATATTATCATCACTCTTCGAAATATTGACACTGCTATAAATATTAAATAAATTTTTATTAATATTGACACAGATTTAATATTCATAAGTATTTATTAAAAATTAAAGATACCAATTTAATTATGATATATTTATATATATGAATATATTACTATTATGAAAAAATTTATTAATTTTATGTTGAATTTTATTTTATAAAAGATGAAATATATATATATATATTCATATATATGATATAAAAATAAAAATATATAAAAATATATATTTTATTGTAAATGATATATTTTTTATAAACATTATTATAATTGTTCTAATAATATTTATTAATCATTATTCATATCATTCAATTAAGCATTTTAAATTATATAATAAGAAATTTCAAAAACATTTCAAAATATAAAAGATAATTGAATATAATAATATAACTATAAATAATAATATATTTTGAAGAAAAAATGCTTTTCAAAATGAACACGAATACCGAGATACCTATAGATAAACCAGTCAAATTTGAAAATTTAAAAAAATTATAAGCAATGTGATTGAAATATTTTATAAGATCAATACAAAATGATCATCAATTTAAATTTTGTATCTAAAAAAATACTATAAAAAATAGTTTTACAAATAATCTATTTAATGTGTGATAATCTTATTTTGGTAATGTTAAAAAAGCATCATAAACTAATATTTTTAGATTTTTTTCTGATTCTTATTTATCAACTAGAAAATGGAATATACCCTAAAGGACGGAATACAATGATGATGACGAGAGGTTACCCAAGTATTACATATTTTAATATAATACCATATAAAAACAATGTTTATTATATACCATTGCAATCTATTATATAAATATGAATTTTTAGTTTATTCGAATCTTTTATACATAAAATCCTTTACATAAACGAGTTACAACATTTCCCACTTTTTTCTTCACACATAGAACCTTTTTATGCATAAAAAAAATATTTCATCATATAATGTGAAAAAATACATATGTATAGTGATAATTGATTCTCTGAAATGTTAAACTGGGGATATATAATCAAGTGATCATATATTGAAAAATAAAAATCATAAGGTTAATTTAATATTTACTTAACATCAAAAAATCATTCCTTCAAATTAATAGAAAATTATCATGGGAAAAACATTAGAAGATCCCAAGACATGATTCAACTAAAAATAAAATATCATGATACTGAGGAACAAATTTTAAGCATATGAACATTTTATAAATACTTTTTAAGTTCCCATATCAGTGTGAATCATTTAGAGGGGGAGAGGGTGAATCAGGGATCACATTTGAAAAATTTTACTAATTGATTCATTTCAATTAAACCTCTACGGATAGTTAAATCCTCCATCCACTCTTTTTGTGTCTCTCTACCTTATCATGAAGGATTCAGTAAATGTAAAGGCAATAAACACAAGGATTTACAAGGTTCAGTTCAAAGACCAACTCCTTTCTATGTAGGTTATTCTCCCCAACATCGATTCCACAATATAATTATGTTAGTAATTAAATTGGTCAATTCAGAGTAACATATTATCTCACATTAGTCACACAGAAGGTTATTTATACTGCTTCACATAGTTTTACTAGAGTCTCACTGGCCTGCTCGAGAGTCTCACAAATGTGTTCTTCTCCTTCCTGAATCTCACGAGGCTCTTCTATCTCTCGAGTCACACGAGCAGCTTCCTTCATTAGGTTATTTAATTTACTATAGATGATCATATGATCTCTTCACATAGGATTTCTGAATCACAATTTCCTGTGAATCACTTCACAGATCATCAAAAACCTTTTGAAAGGTCTATTTGCCTTTCTCAATATTTCTAATCACTTGAGTTAATTATTTCTCAGTATCAACAACACTTAGGAAATTATTTATTCTTCTAATGAATAATTGGCCTCACTTAGATTTGTTCCAATGTTGAACACAACATATCCAAGAATATAATGTGAAAGAATGATCTTTCACAATATCATCACATTCCATCTTCGTGGATTCTCAATTTCTAAACACTCAAATACAAGAGCTTCATTAATTCATTCTGCCTTTAGACTAAGTTCTCCCCCAATTCATGCCTGGATTGCATGGTTATCTCAAATTATTCATCCTTTGTGAAATATCCTAATTCACAAAAACATTTTCTTGTTTACTTGGCAAGAATCAGATAAACTTACATGATTATTCAAACACTGAAGATCACCTCACATTGCAACATCTAAATTGTTACACGTGCATGATTTCATACATGATTGCATGCATTTCTCTCTTTATTTTTAAAGTGAATTTTCTTCTATTCTTCTCTTAATATGCACACACACTTTAGATTCAATTTTACATGTGCATATACATGCATGCATTCATACAACATTATTTTCTTCTTTCTTGTGTGAAAACCCCAATTTGTGTAACACTTTTGAATACACACACAATCTATTTCATTTTCTCACTTAATATCTATCTTCTTCTTTTTGGTCGTGGAACACACAAACATGTTCTTTTTAGTTATAGTTCGAAGGGTGTGTTTTTATTTTTACTTCTTCCTCCATCACATGTGCACACACATTTTTTTTCTTATGTTTTCATGCCCATTAACTCCACCTTGCATGTACCCTAATTATTTTTCTTCTTTATTTACACTCAACCCGAATGGGTATGGGGATGGTGTATGTGTGGGGTTTTATTCTCAAGAGGATTTCAAAGACTTGGCATCATGCTTGTGTTCCTTTTTATGAAAAGTCAAGGCCTCGGGTTCTTCTTCTTCGTGAAAAATAGAAGACACAAGTTCTCCCCCTTCACGTTTCAGGTGTTCTAATGTATTTTTCATAGAACCTGAGAGGTTCATGGTTCTGTTTTCATAAGGGAAAATCAAGGGTGCAAGTGCATCAGTAGTTTTACCTTCGACCTACACCTCACAAAGTCATATATAGGGTTCAATGAACCTATCGTGTGCTTGTTGGAACTTCGCACAAGGGGTGCGAGTTCTTTCTCAAACTGGGGGGTTCGCAGTTCTTCTCTTCACACAAGGGATGCAAGAATTCATTTGCAAAAAGAGGGTTTTCACTTCTCTTCTTCACAAGGGATGTGTGGGAAACCTTGATGCAAGAGATGCATGGAAACCTCTTCTTCGCATAGTAAGGTACCGTGAAAAACCCTGCCTTTAGTTAATCATAAGGGTTCGTGGTTGCTCTGTTCCTTTAGAAAAAAATAAAAGCACCTCACTTTGAGAGTGTTACCAGCATCATCACATCTTGGGATCCCCTATTTAGAGGCAAGTAGTGTGTTCAAAATCCGTTTGAGATTCCCCAGTTTCCAAATCGTTGAATAATCGTTATCTTTGGTTTGAGCATTTCAACCACGGATATGATATATTCCACATATCTTGGATTGTTTTTGTTCAACCTGAATTCTTCATTTCACATGACAATCCTCACATGCAAGTGTTTTTCGAATGCATACAAATATTATCTTTGTACATCGAATGACAAGTGCTGCCTCATCAACTACATTTTCCTTGGGTTCCATTGAATTTTACATCACGATGCATGCATTCATCTTTTAAGGCATGAATTTATTCTGTTCGTCCAGACGATCTCTATGGGCTTAACTGGAGATCGAATAGTGGCCGGATTGATGATTTTGGTGTCTGGCTGGAGCTCCTGTTCCACTAGTGAGGCAGAGGTGGTTTGATGTTGAAGACAGCTTATACAGAGAGATCAGACAATTCTTATTTAAATCCACAAAGCGCATGATTAGATTTCCAGCCTAGATAGTCAGGATCAATTTTTCAATTGATTGAATGGAAGACCACGTTTCTATGATGAATCAGACGACTGAGATAATGCCCCTATATTTTTTTGGCCACCCCACATCAAAATAGAGACATAGTCACGCCTTCTTTAAACAACAAGTCATCACATCCTTTATCCATAATTCTCCCCTCTCCCTCCACGTTACCGCCCCATACTGTGTTCACCCTGCAGGCATACTCTTCCCCACACTATTCTCCTTCGAGCGTGCACCTATCACCCATGCTACTCCGGTTCATCACCATGTGGCACCCATTGGATTACACATGTCCCGAATGCATGCATCATGTGGGGATGACCTTGAGGGCTTCATTCGCGCATGATTGACCCTCGAGTCCAGCAAGTGCCTTAGGTGAGGACCTCAGCTATCCCACCACAGTTGGAACATTTTTTCTAAACGAATAGTATGTAAATAATATAAAATCTAAGTAGCCATTTATTAATTTATACATAAAATTCCAAACCATACATCAACATACATATTCCATTATCCACTCTTCTTCATAGTCAATCATAATTCATTCCTTTGTTTTTAAATCATAAATCAATACATCTTCAATAAATTCTTTTAATCTAATCATGGATGATGCATGGATAAAATCTTCATTCCTCATAAATTATGAAATAAAACATAATGCATTGCCTTCATCACTTCAACAATTGTCCGAGTTTTATCCTCTCGAATATTTTATGAAGTCTAGTATTTAATGCTTGGAATCAGCATGAATTCCCTAAGGCATCACCAACTTCTTCCTCAATATCTTTCATTAACATACATACTTCTCATTGATAAAAAATGCAACTCTTAGCCACATTAATATATATTTTATACAAATGAAACTCTTATGCACTTAAAAATCAATTAAAACTTCACTATAATCATAATCAAATGAATAAAATGAAAAATCTACCGACAAATAAAATCGTTACATGTTAGGCTTGGAATTATGATTTTCTTACCTTCTAGTAGTGTCAGTTAACAACCCATATAACCTATTTTGGGATTGCGATGATCACCCAATTACACTATTAACTCATAACGAATTAATATTTAAAAAATTATTTAGAAATATATAGTGAACCCATCCATCAGATAATCAGGATATATTCATATGTATGCCACACTGTCATGAAAGAATTTTTCATTTCATTGTAGACAAACACTTGGAAATGAAAATGGATTTCATCAAGAAGACATAATTATTATATATAACCAACCATTAAATGAACATTGATGATGTCATTGGATAATACCCTCTACGAAGCCTAAGTAACATCAAATTATTTTTGAATTTTTAAAAATTACTTTAAATTGTCAATGAGACAATTAATGATTAAAATAACCATTTTGTATTGAAATATAAATAGGTTTAAAATATTACGGATAAAAAAATTATTTAAAAAAATATTTACATAATTTGAGGAATTTGTGAGGTAATTTTTTATCATGATAACTCAAAATTTAATCATTTGTTAAATATTAAAATAAATATTATTATCATATTTTAGGTAAAAATAAAAAATCTACTTATTCAAAAAATAAAATAAGGTTTTTATTTCATTTTTTATGAAATATATTCATGTATTAAAATGACTTCAAAAATTAATGGATAATAGTAAAAAAATTCTTGATAATATTTAGGAAATCATTGATATGGAGTAGAAACTATTCCGGATCAACGGGATAATTATTGTTTGTCTTCTTTAAAAAATACCCATAAAAAATTTATAGTAAAGAGAGAGAAAAATTACGAAAAAAAACATTTAATCCCTATAAATATCTACTGGATAATAAAATATACGTTATTTATGATAGATATATCCTAAAATTTCATGAACATAAATTTAATCATAAACAACCCCTTTAAAAGTGGCATTATAACCTAGAATCCTCACCTTAAGTAAGAATTTATATTGAAGAAATATAACCCAATGTATAATAGTTTAAAATTTATAATACAAACCAAAAAAATATTAATAATTATAACATCATATATCTCCCACTTATTTTTTCATTTCACCATTTTATTAACAATTATCCATTAATTTCATCATTTTCCGTGTTGACATATTTTTTTATGGTTATTCATTTGGTTGTTATAGTCCATTCATCGTGGTCATAGATTCATCATATATTTTTTCGTTATAAAAAAAATAATGTGAATATTATTACATTATATCATTAGTATGTTATAGTCTCTAATCATTTTAATTTTAAACATTAAATTATCATTCATAAAGCTATTGATAAAAATACAGGAGTTGTACATTATAATTTATAATTATAATACAATATTTTCTTAATATTTTTAATGTCACAGGTATTACATATTTTCACTGAAATCAATTTGATAACAATCCAATAATTGTACCAATTTAAAAGTGAAAAATAATATTCCTGGAAATAGTATTCTGTCTATGTGTATAAACGATACACTCATTTTCTTATTTTAAAACAAAGAAGAGAATAAATAATATTTTACTATTCCATAATAATTAATTAAAAATAAATTCCATAAATATTTAGTAATTATATCATTATTACAAACAACGAGTGGTGGTTATGGTAAAAACATTGCATCACTTTGTATAGTCAAAAGTCTTAAGATATGTATGAGTGACAATATCTTTTTTATATTATATTGAAAATAGGTGGATAATGGTTCTTTAATATTTGAACCAAGGTTATTAAGACATGGACTTTAAATTAATGTTTTTTATCTACACTATTTTGATCCAGGATTTTTCAAGCTAGATATTTTTTATTATGTTGCTAAAATACTCATGTGAACTAATTTTTACTTGAAAAAATGTTTTTAGAATGTATTGAACCATCCTATTTGGACCATCATGATGGAAAAATCATTAACATGTATTTAGATATTCAAGAGATATCCATATAAATAAACTATTGAATTAATAACCCAAATTTATTTGAAATGGTAATTTTATGGTAGTGATATGAGGGAGGTAGTGTGTTATCATAAATTTTTTTAAGTGTAGTGAGACTGGTATAGAGTGGTCGAGTCTGAACAATTGTAAAATATAAAATGAAGTGAATCCTATAACATTCTAGTATGAATGGAACTATATCGAAAAATGGTCATTCAACATTCCAATGGTTTTGAACAATGTAATTATCATTCTATTCTTATATCAAAATATGTGTGATGGGTGATTGGAAAATTTTATTTGATGATTTTGATGATTTCTGATAAATGTGGAGACAATATCCATTAAATTAAACAAAAATGTTGACACCCATGTTCACACCACACATATATATATGTAATGGGGTTAAATATTTCATAATCATGATAAAATATCTTTTTATTAATTATACTGAAGATAAAGTATAATAAAGTACACAAAATATTTAGAGAAGTTTGGATAAAAAATAAAATTGAATGATCTTGATTAAGATTTACACCTCTTTCTGAGTGACCTCATTTGGATTAAACCATAGAAATTAACATATTGGTCTTATGAGAACACTATGAGACCATAGATATATATAATAAATCTTTGAATCTATTAGGGTAGATAATGGCTGAACTTGAAGCCATAATAATTATGAATATGTAATGAGAGGAGCTTCCCATTAATAAGTGAGGGAATGGAAAAATTGAAATTTCAGAATATATTTAAATAATTTAATGTTATTATTATGGGAATGAGAAAAAATATATTTTAATTTTATGGTATGATAATTAATGTTCTAAATATTATAAACCCAAAATAATTAGTCATGTTTATATTATATTGTTAACCTTATTTCATAGTTTTATATCCTCACAAACAAGTTTTAACCAAAATCCTGGAAACTAATTTTAATTGTCTTCATAATTAATTATGATATAAATCATTTTTACCCCCTATAAATAATTATTTTAATGTATATTTCATTATTTTAAATTATATATCTATAAATAGAAATAAATAATTTAAAAATAATAGTTCAAAATGAAATGGAAAATGTTATTTAGATTAAATTCCATTTAAGAAACAATATGAATTTAATTTCATACTTTACATTGTATATAAAATCCATTGAATGTTTAAATATTTTTTTGAATATATAATATCAATATTTAAATAAAATTATATATCATTAATTATTTATTTATATTCTAATGATAAAACAAAATTTTTAATATATTATTTTTTGAAAATATGTTATTTTACATTGAAATGATTTTATCATTATTCATTACCATTAGAAAACTAATCTATGAATGATTATTAATCTATTCATATTAATTATCAATATATTTTATTAAATCCATTTATAAATATTGAAAATTATACCTTTAATGTTATAATTACATAACATGTAAAAATATTAATTTTATTATTTAAAAATGGGTCCCTTAATAATTAATTTAATTTATTAATATTTTGTTATTATTTCATTGGTATAAATAAATAAATTTGAGTAATTGAAAACAAATATATATATATATATAACTTAAAGTGGTTTTTGAGATTTATACCTTTCATTCCAACAATTGGGTAATAATTTTTTTAATATATCATTATTTATTTAGACTCATTGTTTCATGAAAAACATGATATAAAATATTTAAACTTTTACTTATTAAGTAATATACATAAAATATTGGGTTGTTACATTCTATCTCCCTTCAACTGAATTTATCCCCCAAAACTCAATCGTTTATACACAAAAAATGTTGATATTACTAGTTTATAACATCCTAAACATCCCATATAATATCCTCAAATTTTTTATTCCTATATAAAACTATAACTTATTTAATAGCCTTTCTCTATATTTCTTTATATATACAATCAAATAAATCCCCAAATTGTTCTCCATATGAAATTTCTTGATCTAATTTCACAAAATATTAGTTTTCTATATGAAAAGGGTCATGTATGCACTTCATAAAAATATATACATGGAACAGATCATTAAAATAAGAGAGGATTAGTGTATGTTTCAAGTGATAAGAAACATCCCATACATGATGAGGAATTTCAAAGGGAGAAATATGCCAATTAATGGAAATTTTCATCCATTATTAATTTTATTAAACTATTCCATAGAGAAAATTATAGGAACAACTTCACACGAGACTTTAATTCCAGATCTCAGTGAAAACGTATGTCATAACAATTTTATTGAGTCTAAGTAACCAATATATACTTTTGAATGACTAAAAATATATATAATATTTCCTCACTGAGATTAGGTCACAATGCATGTATTTCCCCAATATCAACTAATAATGATATATTTATCAAAATCATACCATTGGGAGATTCTAGAGTATCCATATGAATACTCATGAGGAATATATTTTTGTAGAAAAACATGGCATGAGGAAAGAGTTGATCCCAACTACATTTAAAATTCATATTAAAAGATCTGAGCATTTACTTTAGAGGTTTAAATGTTCTCTTAGACAGAACACATATACGATAATGATAGTTAATACTAAAACACAACATTATATCTATATATTACTAAACACTTCGCAAAAAACATAAGAAAATATTAGATATCAATTAGATATAATTGAATTTTGTGACACATGCATTCAAACAACTTATTTAATGTATATCCTAGAGAGATAATCATGAAATAAATCTCCACATATAAAAATTAAAATTTAGTTAACTAAAGAGGATATCTACTAAAAAAAATAATTATACCCTTTAGATTTCTAGGGATTTCATAAGATGAAATAAATGGTGACATTCTCCCATTAATATTGATGTATAAATAATGGTTGTAAGATCTCATACACCTCTTTAACTCAAATTGTTACACCCAATGAATTTAATATAGGAATATAAAATTCGATAAAAAAATTATATGAAGAAATATTAATAAAATATAATGTAACACTATAACATTTTATGTTATTTTTTTAAAATCTATACATTATTTTTAAAAATAAGAAATGCATGAAACACCAAGTTCAAATGAAAGATGAAACTCTAATAAAATGTTATTCAATAAACATGAATAATTTTACGGAGAAATTATATAAGATGGTTTTAATAGTACTAAATTAATTTTGGAAATTACATTTAAACATATTTTCTGAAAAACATATTGGTTATCTATTGATTAAAAATAAAAGATGTTCCATTTGAATGAAAAATCTTTTTTTTTCTAAAAAATATTGTGTTTTTTTGGATGGATACCTAATTACTCATTTCTCACATAATTAAATATTAATTTTTCATTTTTTCCTAATTTATTTTAAAATATAAACCAAATTATTGAAATACACATGTATATATCATCATTGGTTGTGTTTTTTAGAATTTAATAGAAAATAAATTTTACGGGAATAAAAGAATACATGGATTTATTAATAATCATCATATATTTTTATGTATTTAAAAACCTCAAAATATTTTTTCAATTTTTTTAAAAGAAAAATTTGATATTATATATATCAATTAATCATGTTTCGTCCATTGAAATAATTTGATATTGAATTTTCATACAAAAAAATTGAATCCTTTTGAACATTTTCACATTGAAAACCCACTCTCTCACCATTTCTACAGGATTAATTTGATATTAAAATATTATAATTTAGAAAATAGAGTTTCAAAAAATGGATTAATTATTAGAAGATAAAATTATTTATATTATAAAATATTTTTACCATTATTTTTATCAATAATGAATAAAAAAAATAGTTAAAAAGTTATACCAAATTCATGGTAAAAATTGATTTACCTATGGGTTAATCAAAATAGATATGTATTAGAAACTACATAAAACATATCTAAAAACCATTATACATAATTATTAGACTATATATATTCTAGGATATATAATGGATAATTTTGGATGATAATTTCATGTGAAAAAGTTTGGTACACATTTTTTATTTTAATATTAAATATTGTGCCACTATCAATAATTATAAAAGGACACCCATATACACACCACTTCACACATCCAAAAACCATTGGGTTTTCCAAAAACCTACCAAAATTAATTATTTAATTATTTAATATAATCTTAGAATCATTGTTTTTTCATAAAATAATCCTAGTATATATTTTGAGGAAACTAAAAGATATTGTTAATATAAAAGGTAACATTTCCAACCAAGCGTTTTATTTTATTTATTCATCTAAATATTTAAATAATTATTTATAAAACGTGATAGAATACACATTATTATATTTTAAATAATAAAAAACTTTTATGTTATGGGTATTATCGATATATTTCTTACATTCTATCAAATGGGTTATCAAATCGTCATTTCTGGGTATTGTATTCTATTGCCTCACAAAACGATGTTATTTTCTTTCCATCGCCACCTTTAATGGGTGGAAATAATTATTTATTTAACTTATTTATAATATATTTAAGATATTATTTTAATTTTTTTAATTAAAAATTTGGTTTCTTACTTTTAATTCCATGAGTGACAAAAAATTGTTTCTACTACGTACAAAGGGCTACGGTCTCATAAATTGATGTGATTAGTTTTTCACATACCCCTTACCTGGAAGGTAGAAAGGATAAATTTAAAATAATATATGTAATTTTTATGATTGAAAAAAAAATCTTCAAATATAATATCACATTTATTTTATTACCTTCCGGTCCTATGTAAAACAATATCACCTCTCTTCTGTATTTTTTGATAACTGTCTCCACATAATGATGTGAAATGTTTTTCATTTAATTTTTACATGGCTGGAAATAGGGATGGATTTTATTAATATAAAATATTTATATTACATAATATAAATTTTTATGTGGTCAATTAATGTTTACTTTCAATTCATTTAACCAATCAAGAAAAATGGCTGCAACATTCAAGCATATGTAAATCCTACCGTCTATAGGAAGACTGTAATCCATGTTTTACCACTAATTTTTTATAGATTACTCTATTTTATATATAATAAATATGTATTATATTTATATCATGGATAATTTTATTTTTGAACTAACCATGATCAAATTAAATGGACAAAAATTACTAAACCAAAACATACATGAAAATATGAACCAATTATCACGTGAAATAGTGATTTTAGCAAAGAAGTGATGATAAAAGAGTAATAAATGACTATGAGTTAATTATAAATGGTATTAAATATATTATTATAGTTTTGAAATGTTTATTTAATAAATGTATATTAATTATATATGATATCCATATAATTATTAATGATGTCGAACAAATGGAAAGGGTATCTTATATTACCCTTACTTCCATGATACATATGTGACATTCACAATATACATATTTTTTAGTGTATACTATACCTATTTGATATGTTATATAATTAATATCTTTATATTAATGTTATTTAAAGAATAATTTTATGTTACTTATCTCGTGGGGATTAATATTCCTATGTTACTATAGTGGGGATGACATATTTCACAATATCATTATTAATCAAGATATTTTTATAAGTATAAATTTTTGGAATTATATGATTTTTCTATCATAATGTAATTATATTATCTTATACTATGGTTATAAGTAAACTTTTACAAGTAATAGTTCCATTTATCCTCTCATTGTTACTTACAGTTATTTATAAAATGTTTTTAAGAAAAGTTAAATGTTTTCTCTCTTTTGATAAAAATCGATATTTAACAAAACCCATGCTTTCTATAAAATAATAAATATTTTTACATTTCCATAATTATTTAATAATTAATTGTATAAGAATTTTAATTTTCTAATTTTATTTTAATTATTATCTTCATGTCATTTTCAAAACGATTATAATTTCAATTTTTCAAAAAATGTGAAAGGAAAGATTATTTTAATATATAATTAATGAACAAAATTTTATATTTTAATGGCCATTAATTGTATTAAAAATTAGTTTAAAATCAATAAAGTTCATATTAATATAATTACATTTAATAAAATTGAACCTTTTGTAATTAATGATTATTTTGAAAATGAAAAGGCTATTTTCCTCAAATATAATTTAATTGTAATTATATGGAATTCATCTTATTCAAAAAAAATAAACCACTTACTATACATATGAATGATTGGGATATATTATATTGATAACCAAATTATTATATTTTTATATGATATTATTTAATAATAGTATTTAACGTACATCACATGTAAGAAACTAATGGATCTCCGTTAACATGTATTATTTCAGTTGATATTTCCTAATACCAATCATTAATTGATCTGCTGATATAAACTCAATTAATATTATATAACATAATAATTAAACCCTCCATTTAAAATTTTTATAGTTTCTAAACTAAAAAAATATATTCTCTTTACCAAGGATATTGAACACAATCATCATGTGATCTTAATTAAAATTATGTTTGTTATATTATATAATATTATCATCTATAAATATTTCCATAATCATACCAAGGTAATCTCTAAATACTCTATTAATGAAATCTATGAAAATTATTGGGGAATTAGAGAGTAAAAATTGCATCATTATAAAATCATAGTGTGTATAACTTTTATGGAAGGGTGTATAGGTATATATTTTCATTTTAACTTCAACTAATAGTTCCAATATCAAAGATAAATTCTATAAAAATATTAATATTTTCCTATATGATCGAAAAAGTCATTGATATAGGGATTATGATTCTTATTGTTGATTGTGACCTTATATTATTCTTAATAATAAATACAAATTCTCATTGAAATTTATTTTCTAAAAATATAATAGGTTCACCCATGTGGTAATCAATATTGATGAATGAATCCTTTATCAATAATTTCATGGAGTTTCTTATTCAATTACTAGTACTCCATGGGGGATATTCTATAAAGTTAGAGAAGCAACCAATTTTAGTTCTATTGTATACTTAGCTTCACAAATCATAGGAAGACATAGAAACTCTTCCAAAAAATCATAAATACTCAATTTTAATAGGAATGTCATCAATTTTGAGTATCAAACAAACTTTATGAGATAAATACACTATGTTTATAGAAATTAGGACTTATAAAATGGAAATAATTTCATTTAGAAATCCCTATTTATCCTCACTATAATATAAAATCATATATTGATTCAAAATATCAAATGTGAATTCCCATCCAATAATATTGATATGGGATCTAAATAAATAATCATAATCCTTAACTAAAATAACATAATTATCCACTAGATATTGAATAAAATATTTTTAATGTAAATTCCCACAAAAATAAATCAGAGAAGAATAATAAAATTGAGATGTTATCAACACACCACATAGAGTTTCTACTTCAACTTCAATATGAAATCATTATGGTCAAATTTTCATGAACATATAAAACACATTATATATTAATTTTAGGTAAATATATAATAATTTAAGACAATATAATTTCTATAGTGGATGTTAAGTGTACGTTTCAAACATCATTATTAAAAAATATATCAATAATAGACATCACATGAGATTCCATTTTAACTCTAGCCTTTTTAGGCTCATAAAATTAATCATCATCATTAACCCTCACATTTGTTCACTAGATACAATAATTAACATACATATTTCATTTGAAACAATAGAGTATCTGTAAGGCATCCTATACGTCTCTCTCTATAGTCAAGTAATTAGATATTTTCTTTCCATAACATTATAATTCAATTGATTAATTAAATTCCTTTCAACAATTAACGAATTTAGTAGTCCCCTTGCAAAAATTTACTCTATTTTGCTTCCCACATTTTCATCATGAAAGAGGACTCATATTATTCCTTCCATGTTTTTGATTATATTATTTACATTTCAATTAAATTTTCTTTTTTGATAAATACTCTGAGATTTATTGACGGTTCCATTCACCTTTTCTACCTTAAGAGAAAATATAATTATTTATTTATTGTTTATTTATCCACTTACAGATAATTACCATTAAAGAATTATTTGAAATAATGTAATAATCTTTCATAGTTTCCTTTTTATTTTATTATGATACCACAATCAAACAATTAATGTACTGATAAATTGGTATCATATGTAATAAGTGATTCGTCATCCTTCTACTTTAGCTCAATAAATTCCTTCTGTACTTCATCATGATGAATACAAGAAGACTAATTTATGGAAAATAATATTCTAGATTTGTAAAAATCTATAAAGTCAATTTATTCATATTGTCTCTTTTTTAATAAGATCACACCATTGATATACTTCTCTAACAAACTTATAAATAACAAAACTAACATTTTCGTGAACTATACACTAGGGAAAAGAAAATTTCACTTTATCAGTATTGATATATTTCTAAACCATTAGTTCATATATATTCCCAATAAAAATTGTTTATTTCGCATCATGATGAAAATAATATAATTTTTTTTCTATTTGTCTCATTTGGATTGTCAACATGGATCATCGACTAATTTTTTTTGGAAACTAACCATGAGATGTTATATTCAATATCACATACCATTTGGTTTCTTATTAGTAAAATCATTGTATTTACCCTCCAATTTTGGGTCAACATGATTCATTATGGATCCATTCATCGAATACATCCAAATAAAATAGTATAGATACAATAATCACAATGGGAAATAATATAATATTGAAAATTAGTAATATTATTTATATATCATTGGACCTTATTTTTAATCTATGACACCATTGGATTAATTTTCCACATAAATAGTGATAATATATTTTAATTTTAATGTCCCAGTGCTCCTCATTATCTTGATAAGGCATTTGAACATTACATATCCTTAAAATACACCCCTAAGGAACCGAATGTTGATAATAAAGACTAAGGTATTCATTAACACATGCGGGATGATATTCCCTTTGAAAATAAAATGACCAACCAAACAATAAATAACCTAATAAAAATCTAAATGATGCATGATAAAAATGAAATAACAATCTAACATGGAATTTATATAAAAACAATCTACAAATAGTACCACAATGTAATACTAGAATACAACCATGAACAAATTAGAATACTACAAAACTGAAAAATATCATGGAATCCACAATGGTGTATGCTCCACCTAAACAAAATAACCTAAGTATCACTATGAACACTATATGATGTATGATACATTAACTTATCATGTGTCATGGGGAACAATATCATCCGAATAACCAATGTTCCAAATCATGGGTGAGAAGTGAAACATAATAGGTTTTTCAAAATGAATTATCTTCTCATTCCACTAGGATTGAATATGCTAGAACATTTTGATAAAAAATTTATTTAAAAAATTAAAACATATTATTTCAAATAAAATAAGTTCATCACCAAAAAATTATTCCATATGAATATTTTTTCTATTGTACCTCAATCAAATAGTACAAGAACACATTTCAAATTATATTTTCAAACTCAATACACGATTCAACAGACACTAACACATGAAAGCTTCTTTGATAGTTGAATACTGATGAGTGGATTCTCATCCATCCACTATGTCTGGCTAAAGTGTCCATTCTCCTTATTCCTTAATGACACATGACCCTTATTCCAGGTGAATTACCTTTTACCCAAATTGTGCATTCCCCTTTTATGAGGTTATGTCAAAATCATGAACTTACAAAATCCATGTATCACAATACCTTTTAAAACAATCCAATTCACACGATTTCCATAAAAAAGTTATTTTATTTAAAAACTATCAAAAAAACAATTTCAATAAATCAATCCTTTTATGAAAAAATATATATAAACAATTTAAAAAATCTAGAAAATCCATATTTTAATATCAATAATGGAAAATATTGAAAATGAATCACATTACAGAACAACATTCAACTTTTCCACAATTTCACCAAAAATCAACAAATTGTCACCATAGAGGGTTTCTACCATGATTTACGTTAAATTTTATCATTAAATTTCAATAAAATGTATTAAATTTAAAATATATATATTTAATTTTAGTAATAGCGGTTGATAGTGAAGGCACATACATTAGATCATATGTTAAAAATTATAAATTAAAAAAAACATCTGAAAAACGAGCCAAATCACTGAAAACATGCTATAGTACTCTTCCCTTAACATAAAAAAACAAATATATAATCATATTTGGAATCAAATACCGTAAATATGTCCATAATATAATTAGATTTAACAAATAAATATAGAGATAATTATCAGGAGAAAACAAAGAAAAACTACTATGAACGATGACTTATTATGGGAATATGGATGCATCGCACTCGGAGAAAGCTTCTGATCACCTATGAATTGATGGGAGAAGCCTATATAGTGTTTTAAAGGTATAAAAACTGAGTTAGGGTCTACTTGGAGATGTAAATTTAGTTAATACTTAATCATAAAGTAGTTCCACAATTTATGGGTCTGGTTTTTAATCCAATCACTGTTTGTAGAACAATTAATCAAACTATGCGCTAATAATGTGATGAATTTTGTCTCAAGGCGGGCCTCACCTAGTTGGATCCAATGTTTAAGAAAAAAATGTGCCATAAATGAAAAACACCTCTCAAACATAAAACTATGTCTTTTAGGAGGTCACACGGTTTTTAAAAACTGTGCAGCTACCCATATACTTTCCCACTACCCCCGGTCTAATTTTTCACAGTTTCCTATAGGTGTTGAATGGGTTTCACTAATCATGAACCAAACCCTAACTTTATAGAAGCCCCAAAAACATTCCAAGGGTTCGAAAAAATCTCAATGACATCTCTTATAATCTTCAATTATATAAAAAATATAGGTAGGGTTACATACTTTAAACCATGATGCTATATTCTTCCCAAAATTAGCCTTTCTGTCCTAGGAAATATGACAAAGATCATTTACCTTAAAGAGTAATGACCACTTCTCTTTCATTTTCTTCCCACATTCTCATGTATCGTTCATAATCTGACCATTTTTCCACAAAAACCTCACTAGAATGATAATTCTTCCATAAAAGAATGTTCTCTTGTCTATCCACAGCCCCCACCAGCATGAGCACCAATGAAGAATCAACCTGTAGTCCAACGTGATGCCATAGAATCCCATGGTCATGACTTGGTTGATGCTTTTTCTTATGGAGATATGCGAAAAAATTTCTAAACAATAAGAATCCATTATGTTAATTTTAAAAGATATTCCACTTCACTAACCTATTCAAGTATTGTAAAAGACTCTATGTATATATGAGATAACATGACATGATTTTGGAGAAACGATTCAATTCCATAGAGAGATATTAAAGAACACATGATCACCCACCTCAAATGAAATTGGCCATCAATGATTATATGTATCTGATTTCGGATGACTATGTTTAATCTCCAAATATTTCTTGATAAATTGAATATTCTCTGCTATTTATTGGATAAGGCTCATCCCAACCAGTGATGTCTCACATATTTCAAGAAAAAATGGAGAATGAAAATGTTACACATAAAATTATTAAAAATTATGCATAAGTATCAGTGATTAATAAAATTTCTTGTATTATAACTCCACCAATGATACATTCTCATCACATGAGCAACTAAAATCTATTACAGGATCCTTTAAAATGCCTTCTAATATTTTTAATGTCCTTTAGGATTGTCCATCTATGTGAGGATGATACCCCATGATAATGTTCAACTATGCGGCAAGATATTTCAATATGTATATCTATAAAAGAGTCATAATCCACATATTTATGTCTAAAACTATCAAAACATGAAGGCCAAACCTCATTACCACTTCTCAAATATTTATTTATCATAAGTCATCCACCTTTTGAGATTCTTGAATATGGATGAAATGAGATGACATTGTGAGTTGATCTACTATCACCCATGTAGAATCCGGATTCTAAATTGTTTTTGGCACATGTGTTACAAAATACATACATATGTTATCCCATTTTGACCTAACAATAGTTAAAACTACAAAAATATGTGTTGCTCACTATTTTTTTTTCTTAAATTGATGACAATTCAAGCATCTCAAAACAAAAGCAGCCACCTATATTTTCATACTATTCCAATAAAACTATTCTATTATTGAAATACATATTTTGTATTCTAGTATAAACAAAACATCCAAAATGGTGGTAAGCATGATGAATATTCTTCTAATAATCTATATGTACAACCATCCATATTCCAAACCACAACATTCAACCCTCATGAAGATTCCAACACTCAATGGCCTCCCAACAATTGAGTTTTAACCTTATCAGCACACATTCTAAATTGAATGCTTTTCACTTTAACTATATTCATCAAATAAGTGAAAAAATAAATTAGTAAGAAGGCGAAGTCTTTACATCAGTCTTCTCATTTCAGTTGAATGTATTCTTGGACAGACAAAAAATGTCACTCTTCTAATGATTCATTTTCCCATCTAAGAATATTAACTTCTCTATAATGAATCTTCCACCAAATTGTATTTCCCATGTGTATAAAACACATCAAAGTCAATCATTTTGAGATACTCAATCCATTTTCTTTATCTTAGATTCATATACCTCTATGAGAAAATATTTTTCAAGATCGTGTGATTCCAAAAAAATAGATTAATTCTCTCTAAAAGGTTAATTAATCAAGAACTTCAAATAATGGATTATGCTATAAAATTACATATCAAGTGTTTCATAGTTATTCTCATGAAATAATATCTTCCATTATCTATGACAAACAACATGATTTCCTTTTATGAGAGAATATCATAACCCATATCTTAAAGCATCCCAGTACACAATGAACCATTATCCTGATTGTAGAACAACAATATTATCATTGATTTTATGTGAACATTAAGATATTCAAATGAAATATGTAATTATTAATTTCATTGGAATCGTTCATTAATCATTATTAAGGATGCTATAGGAGAATATATTCATTACAATCATGAAAAAAGTGTCGAAAATAACCACCTTGACCCCCGAAAATCTATATCTAGAAGATAATAATTGGTGGTTTCATTTATATTACATCTTATATCTGATTAGGATCCATAGAAACACCTTCTTTATATTTTTAATTTCTAAGGAAGCATACCTATTGTATATTAAAAATCAATATTTGATAATTTTTCATACAGATGATGATCACTCAACATTCACAACACTTTCTCCATGTGTTATTATGGTCTACCATTTTCATTGAATACACCGATATGTAATGAAAAAATACCACAACAAAAATTCCATAAATTTCTGAAATATCAGATTCATCAATTACATAAAGACTGTCGGGTAATTAGTAAGACCAAAGGGAGTTAATAGAAACCCGTAATGGCCATATCTAATCCTAAAAGATGATAATAGAATAACCACCTTCCAAATTAATAATTGGTGACATTCTTATTAAAACTAAATCATAGAGAACCCATGTTCCCCTTTCAATTGATTGAATAGACCATCAATTAATGGAAGTGAATACTGATTAGTTATTCAAACAGGGTTATGCTTACAATAACCTACACATGACCAAAAAGTTTCATAAACATTTTTGAAAGACAAGATTGATTCATCCCACTAAAACCTCATGGGAAAAATGAAATATTATACTTCCAGATATTCCAATTTCAATTTCAATTCCATTAATTTAGTTGGTTCCATTCTGTTTGACTAAAGGGAGATATGACTATTCCCATGAAAGAGAACAATCATAATCCCAACTTTTCACATAGTTTTATCCCTCAAGAAATTGTTGGAAAACACTTATAGAAACTATTCATACACTATAGGAAAACTATTACCCTCAATATCATAAATCAATTACAAATTCTATGATACCATCTATCAAAAAGAAATTCCAATTATAGGTGATAACGATCTAGTTTCACCTATATTTAAATTTAGGTCTCCTAAATAGAGATGTGTGACACTGACATCAGTTGTAAGACTAAACTATATGGTATAAGATTGGATGTGCTCCATGAGAATTATCAAAAAAATCCATACAATGTATTATATCTTATACATCCATATCAAGCATTTAGAAATCCCATTTCAGTTCAGATATTTAAACTATTATAAAAAATTTGTAAAAATAAAGGCGTAATAGTATATTTGAAAATTACTATATTAATGTTTTAACACAGAAAGAATCATATCCATATTTATACCATGAAATTCAATTTCATGAGATGAAATAAATTATTGGGAATTGCTTGTACTAAAAAAACTGTCAAATTGGTAGAATATAAAAGTATTGTACATTTCATGAAGATGTCCCAAATATATCGTAAAAAATCACCTAAAAACTCATTATAATTTATTTCTCACAACAATTTTTTATCTATTTCCCTATTGAGACTGTTATACATTAAGAGTGATTCTATTCTTGGAATCACCATAGATAGCTCTATTTTTCTATTGAGAAATGTTCTGATGTCCACATCTGTTTGAGTCATATGAGGCTTTGGACAGATGAAAAGTTTCTGATCCACCTAAAATCGGAGCTCTTTTATAATAGAACTGATTATCCCCAATATGATTGAATTTGTGGCATTCAATGATTGGATACATATAGCCTTGAATCAAGTATAAAAACAAAACACATTTGAGAAATCCATATTTTCTCTTCATTCATGGAGGCAGGTTCACTGATCCATAATTTAGATTATGAACCCTCCCACTACCATAGAAATATGTGTCCCACTACCTCTTACGCTCATCAGTATAGTTTTTTTAATTTCTCATATGCCTCAATATGCTCCCTTAACCCATAGCTCTTATGATTTCCCCTTCAAGTAATCAAAATCTATTAACCATATCTATATAATATTTTATTCAGAGCATGAATATCCTTGAGAGAATATCCTACATCATCCATAACTCAAAGAATCATGTTTTCAAGGATGCACTAGAAAAAACAATGTTCAAAAAAGCAAACTAAATTGATTAATTTACCACTATAAACTATCATATTGGGTCTCTCCTACTTCAAGATAATCAAATACATTGTTAATGAAATTATTATCATATAGTGACATAATATTTTGTTGATCAAATATTCATAATCCTCTGATGATAGGTTTTGGTAAAATGTATCATAAATTAAAAAAATAAAACTACTGGAAGGAAATGATATTTAGTATATACATCACCAACTTGAATTTCTATACTATTGGTGTGCCAAAAATTAAATGATGCATTTTATCCTATTCAGCCAAACCTCATACCTTTAGGGTTACGAATCACCCAGAATTATGAGTATATTATTCTTCTATAATAAGAAAGGGTGATCCAATTAAATTGGTTAATTACATCAGTTCTCTCTAACCATAACATGAAATATTGGATGATACTCTGAACTAAATATTAAATCACCTATGGCTAATGTGCAACCATATTCATAGTTGCTTCTTTCTATTCATTTCTATAATTTCTAGCCAGTTCAGTTATCTAAATAGACAAGAAACACCATAATTATCAGTCTTTATAAAATAATGGTAGAATATTTTAAAATTCTACTACATCATAACTATCAAAAATAATTATTTCCAAAATTTCATCATTTTCATTGTTTAACTATTTTTTTAAATTTCACAATTCTTTTGAATATTACACTAGTTTCAAAATAACCATTTCACACCTTTTAGAAATCTCACATTGTTAAATATCCTAAAAAAAATTTAACAACCAAAACTTCTTAAAAATATCATAATTAATTACTCAAAATGAAATATGTACTCTTAGTGTTATGTCATTTCTCCAATTCATGTCATGAGCTTCTCATTGGATAAACCCATGATAGTCTTATTCAAAATCCAATAAGTATATAAAAAGCAATTATTTACCAAAATTCTCTATGACTATATGTTTAGAATAAAGAGGTAAGCTACTTCTTTTTATGCTATACATTTCATGTCCAGAAAATCCGAATCCTTCCTACCACCCCAACTAATGAAAGATCCCAGAATTAATTTTAAATCTATGATTGAATAACAATGCCATGTAAATAATAACAAAGACTAATAAAACATTCATGTCGAGGACCAATGGAGAAGAGACCATTTTTTCACAATGATAATTAGAATGGATAAGAATTATACCACTTGTAACATCCCACCCATCCTCATGGGCATGATATAGTAGTTGATCATTATATGGACTTAAGAGACATCCCAATGGTTCAAATTGAAAGAAATAATTTCCCAAGGCTTCATTACTAGATATGGGATGTTTTTTCATTTAAAAACAAGACAATCAAAAAAAAATATGAAATTTCTAAATAAAACACTACAAGATGAATGATAATAAGGAAAGGAAAATTAAAAATTGATTTTATATAAAAAAATTCAAATTTTACCATAGAGACGGAAAAAAAACCATGTTTATTGAGGAAGTCCAAAATATCAACAAAACTCAAGGACTCCAATATGTTCCTTTATCCAACTCCACCAAACACCCATTGTACCTTGATTCACCACTAATTGTGTTTGATCATTTATCTTTTACAATTTCACTACAATCAAATTAATTTGAAGATCCAATGTTCATAATCGCAGGTGTGTAATGAAACTAGGAATGATTTCCCAAAATGACTTCTCAACTCATGAATCTTGGATAGAACATGTTGTCAATTTTTTATAAATTATTTATATAAAATAGATGAAACATTTTATATCAAATCAATGAAGTTTAAAACCAAAATTTTTTTCAATAAAAAATAATTTTCAAGGAAGATTAATCCAACAACACATTAACCCAATTCACATTTGTTTTTGGAATATCTATTCTATGATCCGCCGCACACCCATACATGAATAATTTTATGATAGTTATATACTCATGATTGATTTCTCATGCATCCACTATGTCATCCGAAAGTGTCCAAACACCCTATTCCCCAATTAAACACACCACTTATCCATGGTAACGTACCATTGTACCCCAATAGTACACACCCCTTATTCAAGGACATGTCAAATTTATAAAATCACACAAACCATGTATTCCAAACCCATTTCAAACCAACCAATTAAAATAAATTCAATAAATTCTATATTTTCAAAAATATTTTTAAAAAAATCATTTGAATACATTCCAATAAAGCAATCCATTCATCAAAAACATCCCAATTAACCCATTTACAATAAAATCTAGCAAAACCATATATTAAAATCAACATTTCTAAATCACAAAGAAAATAAGATTGCACAATAAATTTCCACTCTTCCACAATTTCACCACAAATCCACAAACCATCAATAAATTGGTATTCCATGAGGAGTTTTATAATAATTTCAAAATTAATTTCAATTTAAAAAATAAATATGAAATCAAGACTTCTAGTTTTATCCATATGATTTGAGAGTGAATCCACCTACATCAGAAAATTTTACCAAAATGATAAACATCAAGAAAAACATCATAAAACCAGGTAAAACCTCCATATACCCGTGCAAGATCACTTTTCAATGGATCATAAAATCCATATATTATAATATTTAACTTCAAATACCATAAATATATCGATAGTGAATGTAGATATATGAATCTAATAGACAGGGGAATTAGATATAAGTTAAACCAAGAAACAATATATTGTCTAATGACTAACCATGATATTCTTGCTTTAATGCACCTCGTGAATCCCTAAAATCACCTCTAAGTCGATGAGAGAAGCCTGTAAAAATATTTGGAGTAATAAATCCAATGTTAGGGTTGTTTTGGGTAAAATATATTTATTAATTGTCGATCCATAACTAGATCCACAATTAATAGATCTTTTTTTAAAAGCATGCATGTTTAATCACATGGTTAAAAAAACTATATGCTAATTATGTTCCAGTATTTGTCTCAAGGGGGCCCGGCACAGTTGGCTTATATGGTTAGAAAGATAGTTCTCCAACCATGAAAAATCCCATTATCCATCATAACAGAGTGTCTCATTGGAACCTCAATGGTTTTTACTAACCATGAGTCTACCCATGACCCTTCCCTATAGCCCCTATATCATTGTATGTGGATTCTGATAGGTGTTTCATTGTGTTATCTAATTGTAAACCAATACTTTCTATTAATAGTATTCCCAAAAACGTTCTAAAAGGACCCCAAGACCATCCAAACATCACCCATGACCATTACATACATAAAAAGCCTAAAATTAGGGTTACATACTTGAAATAGGGGGTTCTTAATAAATCCTCATAATATTTCATAAAAAGAATTTGAATTAACTGTAGAATATCCACTAATAGTGTATAACAAGTTGGGTATTATTATTATGGATACTATAATTTATATTAAATGATCATGAAAATAATTCCACTAAAAATATGCTATTAATAACATTGGAGGTACTTTATTGGTATAGTGTTTTTGAAACAAGGTACATGTCTCATGAAATACATTGTACATAAAATAAGACACAAAAAATTTATAAATATTTTTGAATGGATAAAATATTGTCCCATCCTAATTATTTTCACTTCCAAATTCTCCATTGGGAAATTTATCAAACAAAAAGTCATATAAAAAATCATTGTGAGGAAATTTTTTTAGGGAAGATCACTAGCAAAACATGAAAATTAATATTAAATCTTTTATATATATACATGAGGCATTACATAACATTATGGGCACAAAACCTATGAAATAACATAAAAATGTGGAAAGAATATAAATATGATACATTCATAAGAAATTCACCAATGCGAGTTATTAAGGTTTTGTAAAACATATTATCATGGATTTTGACCAAGGTATTAAAAAATATTTCATACGAATTCTCCTAAATTATCATGAACATGCCATCTCTAGATATTACTTCCTTTTAGAATGAAATAGAGTGTGTCAAGGCACACCCTTCATTGTCTAAAATTAGGTGTGGAACATCAATTGAAAAAATATTATCATATAATTTATATTCCATTAGTAGGGAATGTGTGTTTAGAAAATGGATGTACCGAATCAATATATTATTCATACCACAAAAGTTATTCTCTATAACGAATTTTTTTTGGATATTCATGAAAAAAATATAGAAATGAAAATTATAGATTGATTTTTGGAAGCATACCGAGAATAAAAAATAGATTTTAAAAAATATTATATGAGCATGAAACGAAATATATCATCAGATATACATAAAATTTTCAACAATGGAGATGTTTATAAACACGTGAATATATAATAAATTTGGTACCAAAATCCTTCTAACAAATTTTTAAATGAATAGAAAAAGTGGAATAATACATCTGATACTATATAAGGATGCTTATTAATGATAGATTGAGACTCATTATAACTGTTTAACCAACATAGAGTGACTCCTTATCGGGTAAATGAGTGAATATTAATTTTAAATGGATTAATTTTTTAGTAAGAGGAAGAAATGGGGTGTATTTATATAATTGGATTTGTGGTTTGAGGGAAAAATAAAACTATATTGTTATTATGGAAAAACATGTTTGTATATTATTAATTTCAATGAATTTTGTAGATAATATATCTTGAGATCATTTGAAAAGGATGTTAAATACTTCAATGACCCATTTGATTTTTTTCTAAAATCATTACATTGAAATTATAACATTTCACTTTCTTTTACCTATTAAATGTAATCTATTTTTTTTACCATTATAACTTTTTCAAAAAAATTACACATATTTAATAAATTGGAAATTTGGATTTCAAATATGAAATATATTTTAACTGGTTAACATTATAAAATTGTAAAAAAATTATTCAAATATAATATCAATGTAACTCATAAAATTATTTTTTCAAATAGATAAAATCAATATTTTCAAAATGATAAAAAAATGTATCAAAATAAAAAACAATTTTTACTATTTCTTCTACATAAATAAATTTTTGTCAAGAATAAATTTATTTGAAATTTTATTCCCTTACAATATCATGATTATAAAATTTTATTAATGGTATTTCATATAATCAAAATAAGCATCTTTTATACCAAAAAATCATCTTTTTTTGGAAATCACCATCAATAAACCCTAAGATAATATAGATATTATTAATCCCAAAAAGATATATATTTTATAAAAAAAATATAAAAAATTATTAAATTTTACTTTAAAATAAATATAAATATTAATTGGAAATTAATATTTTTTAATATATAATAAACATTCTTACAGTTATGAATATTAGTTTCCCCTTTATTAATTTATATTATCATTTCAAATGAATTTTATAACATTATTTCATGAATTTAAAATTATTTAGTGATTAGTAAATTACCATAAAACATTTATTTAATGTAATTTAATTTTAGATTCAAAAAATACTATATTTTACTCCTTCATAATCCCAATGGACGCTTTGTTACAGATTCATGATAAATATTAATAATTTAAAACTATATTATTTAACTGTCTAAATTTCTATATGACATATTTACCAGTATTAAAAATGTATGATGGACATATTTCACTATAAATACACCATCATACTCATTTCAGCATTTTGTACTTCTATTTCAAAGGCTCATACTTTTGCTTCAATAATTTATATTGGCTACCAAACACTTCTCATCATTTTTATATTATTTATGCATGGGGTGATCTTTATGGAGGAATTCAAGCCTACAATTTTACATATGGTAAAGTTAAAAATATTCTATTTTTATATACTTTTATTATTATTTGTTGTTTCAATCCATATAAATACATTTTGTTTAAATTTCATATCAAATTTAATAGTCCTTTTATTTTATCATATAATACAATCAATATAAAATAATATTTCTTCTAATAATGACATAAATGTATTTTTACGTCATTACAACCTCCTCATTTAATGAAATTGTGTCCCCACATTTTTATCCATTATATTAATACCATGTAATTTAATCCTTAAATTCAACTGATAATGGTTTTCCTTAAGGATTCTGATGTTTTTCTCATGTTTCAATACGATGTAAAATATTTCAAAATAGTAATATTCATGTCCTTTATATTGTATTCCTTATTGTTATAGATGATAATATATATATTTTTTGAAATATAAACAAAAATATAATGATCTGTTAAAATTGTGGGAAAATTAAATGGTTTTGGATAGATCAAGTAGTTAATTGTATGAGGGTTGAATTTTTGGGAAAATTTTAAAATAATTAGATCTAGATTTTGTAATAATAATGACTATTAAATAATTATTCAGAGATAATATTTTTTTAAAATATTTATTTCCTAAAATCTAAAAAATGTTCAATAATATATATAAATGGAAACACCAAAACATAAAATTAAATTTTGAGAAATAAATTATATCATGTTTACTTTCCTCCTATTTATATCCATTGAATAAAAAAAAGAATAATGGTAATTTTTCGATTCATTAAAATAATAGATTATAAATGATATTTATAACTTTTTTTTCAAATGTTTGTCTTATTTTATAATAAAATTTATTTTATTCATTAATTTAAGTAAAATATATAAAATTTTTATACATACATTCATATTGGTTTGAAAATTGATTTTTATAAACAAGTAATACCTCTCGGGAGTGTAAAACCGGGTATTTATTAAATTACTCTTTATTCGCATGTTAGTGATTGATTTAATAAAAAATATACCCTTTTGGGGCTATTACTTACATGTACAACTATTTTTGAGCCACATCCACTAATACCAACTATGGTCACCCAGAATTTCTATTACATCATCTTTACCATTATTCATTGAAAAAAATATTAAATAAATTCTTCAAAATATGTTTCTAGCAGCAGCGTTTGCTATACATTTTATATATTACAAGATATACATGGTATATTTTAAAAAATATTGGAAATTTTAAAAATACTATTTGATTTATTTTTTATTATCCTATCACTGGTAATCTTAATGTATAAGAATTACTGGGGATGATTATAAAATGATTGGACTGAGAATAATGCCCAGTATGGGAAAAACAATGTATGGAAAAATTAAAGGAGCATAATTAATGATTTCATAAAGATGTTTACCTAATAAAAATGAGTCATAAAATAAGTATATTACCATATTAAAAGAGCCATGCCAAAGAAATTCTAAAACAATATAAACATGATAAATTCACAAAAATATTACAAAAGTTCATTACTAAGGATTCAAAAAACATATAACCAATTATTTTGAAAAATATATTTTAAAAAATAACCATGTAATGATTTTGAGGTAAAATGAACATGTCATCACTATAGATAAATTTTTTATCCAATGTATTGGCCTTTAATCAAGGAACACACTTCACATGTCTAATATTATTTGTCCCACATAAATCTAAAAAACATAAGTTCATATCAATTAACACATTATAATGGAATATGTGTTTAATAATTTTATTTCCACAATATATATTTTATTTATATTTATATAAATAAAAAAACTATAACGATAACATGTTTAGTATTAATTAAATGAAAATATGGGATTGATAATCAAGGGTTGATTTTCATAGTGTAATAAATATATAGATGAGATCTTGTCAATTTTATAATGAGATGGAATTAAAATATATCATAAAATGATATAAAATATAAAATAATGGGGGTTTTTGAAATACACATTACAATATAATAAATAAGAATCATTATCTTTATAAAATTTTGAAATTGAATAGATAAAGTGGGAGATAAAATCCCCTACCATGGAAAGATTCTTCTAAAATCTATAAAAAACATTTTAGATCCTTATAAGTATCTTGGAGATACTATTGACATTTAAATTGAGAGTGTAATTATAGATAAATGTATTTTTTTTATGAGAGTGTGGAGAGAATAAAGGGTATTATTACATCAATAAGTGTGGTTTAAAGGAATAAAATAATGATTATAGTTTTTAATATGACTAACCAATTTTTGGTGGAATTAATTTTAATAAATTTGTTAGATAATTAGAATTTAAAATTTATAGGGATAGTAAATAACTACAACACAATCATAAATTTTTCATTATTTCTTTTCTAATTTCATTGACATAAAAGTTTAGCCATTCAAATAATTTTACCTATATTACTATAATAATTTTAATGCCATTGGATTATTTTTCATGGAATAAAATTCCCAATATTACCTAATTTTGAACTTATAATTTAAAATATAAAATTCATTTTAACTTATCTAATTTAATAAAATTTTAAAAATCAATTCTAATTTTATATACATATAGATAAAAAATAGTTTTCTTGGAAGGATAGAACAATTGTTTTCTAAAATATATGTATGTATTTCTCAATATAACTAGTTATGGATTATGTTTATTAAAAAAAATAATTCTTGTCAATAATTATAACTTTAAAATTTTATTCCATGATTATATCTGGATTATATCATAGGAGCATTGGTATTTCAAAAAAAGATTCATTTACACTTTTGGAAAAAAATAACTTTTTGTGAAATTTACCATAATTTCAACATAATATAATTTTGATATACACAATACAAAAATTATATATATATATATGAATTCAAATATAATTAATTAAATAAGATAAGATTAAATTATATATAAAATTCTTATTTGTTGGACATTAACAACTATTCTGACATTATAATCTATCTGATCATTGTAAAAATTACATAGTACATTATTGTTATATATTATAATTTCAAGGGTGACTTGTTTGATTATTGATGAAAATTATTTTTAACTTAAACATAAAAATTTAATTAAAACATTATTTAGTTATAATTATATTAAATTTATAGTTTACAAAAATGAAATTTCTGTTTCTTTATTCAGAATCCAACGGTCACTTTATATCATCTTCATGACCAACATTAAAAATGTCCAACTGTATTATTTAATGGAAATAATTTCTATCATATATAGTGTAAAATTTTAAAAATTCAAATAAATCTATTTCTCAATAAATACACCATCAAATTTAGTTCCTCATTGACTACCCAACATATAATGTTTTTTACATATCCTAAAATAATTTCAATATATTCATAACACTTCTATTTCTTTATAAATTATTTACGGTTATAATTATAATTCTGTGGGGACTAAAGACTACAGATTCCTTTAAGTTAATTTACTACTATTTTATATATATATCCTTCAAATTTTTCTTATTGTTTTAATCCATATTATCAAATGATGTATTAAAGTCTTATGTAATATAATAGTTAATCTATGTAGTAATAATAAAATTCTCATCATTAAATAATTTTTGTTATGTTAATAAATTAATATAAATTTCATTTCATTTCACATAGATCTACTCATCATGAATTAGTTCTAATTATGTTAATACCATATCACTACTTCGAGTGTGGTAACCCCTAGTTGGACATATGATAGAGTCACATTCACATTATAGTTTCTAGATATGGATATATCTTCTCAAACAACCAAAATCAATTCATTATAATAACATTGGATGGTCTACAATACATGGTGTTATCATGATCGTTTTCCCTAATGTTTTTTAGAAATTATTACCAAAAAAACATTATACAATAATAAATATGGTTACCCAATATTTTTATCCCTAAATACTGAACCTTATTAATGGAATATACAAAAACATATCATCATGAAATATGCCAAAACTATTTATGTTTAGTGCTTTTGGAAAATAGTTATATATAAAATAGTTATATAAAATATTTATAAAATCTCCAACAAATTTACTCTCAATTATTTCAATTCACATTAGTAATATTCTTAAAATATTTTTTCATATCCCATGGAAAATAGATATTTTAAAAGTTTATCCCCATAAGATTAATGAGGCTGAATTGTGCAGATATAAATCAGTGATCATATAAAACAATATCATTAGAATAAGGGTATGGGAATATGATCATCACATTTAAAGTATTAACCAACAATTCATAGGACATAATAATGGAATAAATACTTTGAAATTAATTAGATATTAATAATAAATCAATCAAAGATCACAATCCATGATTTTATATTATAAACATATAAACATGTCATATAGAGATTCAATAAAAGTGGGGAGTAATAATAATCATAGAGATAACATTTGAAGGATGCCCAAAAACAAATTATTAACATTTAAGACATGGTCTGACCACTCATATACCAGTTTTAGGAATGGATCACCCACCAAGAAATTCATCACATGAAAATCTATGGAAAACTACTCATATATCAGCATCGATCTTGTGGTGACCACCCATTTACACTATTTTAGGACTACGCTAACCTATTATGAACCCATTAGTCTAGTAAAATATTAATCATTACAAAAAAATTCGATAGATATATCAAAACTACAAAATATATTTAAATAATATATTCATATGTATTGCATAAGATCATGAAAATTTTTATCATTCCATTATAGAAAAACAAATGTGAATGAAAATGGGTTTCATTAATATTTAATTGGCATAATCCATAATAATCAATAAAATGCATAATTTTTCTATCATTATATCATATACCATGGTGAATAATAAGTAAAAACAAAAGTTGATTTCATAGATGAAAATACGTTTAAAAGTTCACGGATACATTTAGTAAGGAAAATAATCATTGTATTTTAAAATCAATTCAAATAAATAAAAAATTTTGAATATTAAAAAAATAATTCAATTAATAAAACCATTTATAATTTAAAATTAATATTTATGGAAAATAATAGTTATGCTGGGGGAAAAGAAGTTTATATAGTAAACATTAAAACCATGATTCCTTTTGCATTATATTTGAAATGTAAAATGAACAACATTTGAAAAAATGAATGGAGGTTTCCATTTCATTTGTTTGTATTAATTAAAAAATTGATAAAAATTTATTTAAGATATCATTAGTAAATATTAAACAAAAAATAAAAATATTTTATAAAACATGGATATAAAATATAAAATATTAATGACTAAAGAGAGATATTATGTAAGCTTAGCATAAAATAATTCATTTTTGGATTATTAGTTCATTTGTAGAAAATTTTAAAAGGATAAGTTAAAAATATAAAAGTTAATATAGGAAAATAAAATATATCATATTTATGACATATAGATCCTATAATTTTATCATTATATATTTAGGCATAAATAATCATGAAAAATAGAGAGATAGTCCCGTAAAATCATTACTCAACCCTAAAATTATTCATAAGTGATCTATTATCCCTATACTAAATTTGTTTTTATTCTAAATCATGTATATAACATTATAAATAAATTGAATATCATATATGATCCAATTATATCATCTCTTAATCCATGTGTTTACAATTATCCATTGATGTTATCAATTTTGGTATTAACTTCTTAATTTTACATATATGTGTTAGTTTGGAAGTTATTTTAATTACACTTTAGTCATGGTATAATCATACATATAATATTATAAATTATTTATAAACATATTATAACATTATATAGATAGTATATAACATTCTTTATTCTTTTATTTCATTATATTTACAACTCCAATCATTTAGGTGGTAAAAAAATCAAAACAATATCATGTTATAAAGAATGAATGAGTGAGACAAGTTACAAGATTGTTATAATAAAACGATTAAAAAATAATATCCATTATTAGAAGTATCATATATATTTATAATATATACTTTTAAAAAAATCCATTAATGTTTTTTAAGGAAGAATAACTCATTTCGCTCAAACACATTTTAATCCATGAAAATGCAAAAATGATACCATCATTTTCTAAAAAGAAAACAAAAGAATTATTTTTCATATTTTATTATTATATTATAATTATTAAATAATATATTTAATATATATTTCTTAATTACTACATTGAAATCACCAATGATAAGTGGTTAGGGAAAATTAATCATATCACTACATAGGGATGATAGTCTAAATATAAAAACAAGTGATACTTTTGTTTCCCATTGGATGAATATGAAGAGGTTAATATGTTTTATGTAATCATAATAATATCATATTAATTGAATGATAAAATTATTATCATATTATTATTGAATTAATATTTTTAGAGTTATTTGATGATGAAATAATCTTGATTGTTCTCAGTGATGATTTTTACATGGTTTTTGATACCACCATTGTAATACACATTAATCCTTGAAATATTGGTATTAAGTGAATAAAATAATATCATTGGAGAAGATGTACTATTTAGAATTTTATTAGGATATTGTTTGTATTATCGATATATTTTAATAATTTTTTAATAAAATAGGAGAGTGTGTACACTTTTATAACTGAGGGATATTACACACATAGAAATGCATAAAATATTAAAATAATAAAATTTGATCCTTTAGGAATGTTCAAAAAATAGAATTGTTTTTGAGGTTATTTTAACATATGGTGTAAATATCTTCCACTAATATTAATTAGTGTGACACCACAATATTTTAAAATAACACTTTGTTCTATAACATATAAAATATGCAACACCTTCCCTAAAAGAATAATGATATATTAATATTTACATGTTACTGTAATAATGAAGCTATTAAATTAGTGGGTATTACTAGTATTAAGCTAATTATGAAATATATATTATTTTCATACTCAATAAACATGTTTTGATTAATTATTAGTAAATAAGAGCATAATTTTTAGTAATGTAATTTATTCATAAAATTCACGTTCTCTAAAAACAATTTTTATTTCATTTTTTGGTTGAATATTATAATTATGTACTTACATATTTATAATTTTTAGTTGATAAGAAATAGTATTTTTTTAAAAATAATAAAATCAAAATCACCATAGAATGAAATGTTTGTATTTTTCTTAAATGATGGATTTTTCAACAAATAATAACAAATAACTAGGAAATCTTAGCCATCTACAAAGTCTCGAACCATTTATTAAAATAAAAGAAAATTACATAAAAAAGTATCACAAGATAGAAAAAATAACTACATATCATAAAATACACCCCTTTCACCATATACATGATCCATTGATTCATTCATAGTAGTTTATTACCACTCTGATCTTTCATAATGATTCAGTGTCTTAACATACTTCCATATGAGATTTAACTTTTCAAATTATAGAAATTCATCATAAGTCTGCATACGTTTTCCCTTGCTAACATAAGACCTTGTAGGCATCGACATCGGTATATAAGAATAGTCATTCCTCTTCCTTCTTCTTGGTGGAGCGGTCATAACTACCACATTCCTGGAAACATTCTTCCTTCCACCCTGATCAATGTCACTATAAGAAATAAAAATCCTACCACTAGCATTCTTCTTTTCACTATCAAAGAAGTCCCTCCATTTTCCAGATATATGCACCTCCTGGTAACCATCATTCACTCCTTATTCTTTATCAAAATTACTATTAGTATCAGTCATTTCTAAACAATGTCGGTGTTCCACACATAGAGAGTTATAAGGACCAACATAAGACTCCTTTTCCATTGCATCCTCCATAGCTCCTCCTTTATTGGTGACTACAACCTACAAAATGACACCATCGCTCACTTTGGGATCTTCCATCACATGTGGCATCTCATCATGCTCTAGATATTCAAATTGATTGCTGGTCATAACTCCACTAGCACTATGGGTAACCTTATTTATAGCCTCATAATCACCATCTGCATTGGCCAAAGGCTCCTCAAAGCGAGGAACCAGATATAGATAGTATGCACTACCCTCCACAGCAGACAGGGACCCCACACCATGGTTTACATTTATCCTATCAAAAACCTACATCACTATTGGATTTTGAGGTGACTATAACATTTTCATATCACATGCAATACGTGGCACAACAACAAAAACATCTTGCCTCATCTCCCTCTCCACATTTCCATCAGGTTTCTCTTCTACCACTTCAACTGCAGTACATGGAGATTCTAACCTAGCTCCCTACCTAGAAGATCCTCTAGAATTGTAACAAACAATGGATTCCACAAGGCCACTCATATCCCCATTCACATACTGAAATTCAAATAGAGTTGTACCATGGCCATCCTTCACCACTGCCTGAGCCGGCCTCTCGGGATAACGAACATCATGTCCATCACAACTCTGCTCTTCCACCACCTGTGAGGTGACACTAATCTCTCCACAATGGAAAATGTCCTCTAGATTCCCAAACTATATAAACATCCCAATGAATTGAATCCATGATTCGAAGACAACCTCTTGCATCTAGTGAACCACCTTCCCTTCAGCAATCCAAAAGCATTGCAATGGAGGTCTTGCAACATTGACCTCGAAAGAGATCCGCACACAAATCTGGTGTGATAAAGACTCAGTTCAGTTATCAAAGAATAAATATCACCCAATCATAATGCCAATTTTTTAGATAATATATGTATTTTAGAAGTAATTTGGACAGCTAGGGATGACTTATCTAAGTTTAAATCGAAGATGGGTAACGCTGCATATGGAGTTCAAAGCTCCATCCGAATAAAAAAATGTATGAATCGTCAAATCTTCATGGAGACCAAAACCAAGAAGAATTCATATCTTACTCTGATCCAAAAAGAACTATTACGTGTCTCCAGTCATGCAACATGACGACCGCTTTCTTATAAATCTCTCATAATTCAGAGACAAACTGATCATACGCTTCCACGATAGGTCGATCGAGACAAAAATCAGCCACCAAGGTATAGTTTCAAAGATAAGCAATACTACTGACTTCCCCCAAGAGCAGAGATAACAGAGGTTCCTCATGGAAGTAATCTAGATCTTTTAAGGAAATAGATATCTTATGAGAATAATAACAAATAATGATTTTGAGAAAAATAAAATTTCACTTAATTGAGATGTCCTGATATTATCATAATTTAGTATTCAATTAATATAACACTCATTTAGTTATAAATAATATTTATAGGAAATAATAATTATCTTGATTCTTATTTTTTGTATAATTTCATTATTTCTCTTAAAAATGAATTGATTTAAAAATTTATCATTATTTTTATTATAAACATTTATTAAAATTAAATTGATAACTTATAGGAAATTAATTTCATGTATTTTACATACTATTTAGATTATTAATTTAAATTATTTCTTTCTATGAATATTTATGACTTTTATAATGAAGTGATTTTTTTTGAATAATAAAAATGATGTTTTTATAAAATATAGTATCTTTTGTTATATATCGATGTCATAGATATTAATTTTTTTAAAATCCTAATGAATGAATAATTTTTATAATTATAATACAAATATTAAAAAAATAATTAAAAATAAATAAAGATGAATTTATTTCATGAATAATATGATAATCATTTTCAATGCTAATAAATTACTGGAAAATTCATAATTTTGTGTCCAAATGACAATATTTGAGATATATTAATTCATCCCATGACATGTTTAATACATATTAAGAATTTTTTATTACATTTATGGATATATAAATTTTTTTGTAATATAACCTCTAAATTATAAAAATTATTGTTCAATTCTTGTATAAGGCTTGAAAACTAAAAACATCATATTAAATATATTTTCATAAACTGGATGTTAGTAAATATATATAGTGAACATATATAAGAGTTTATATTGAAAATAATTAAATTATGATTATTTTGGATATTTATATTTAATTTTATTTCATAAATAATTTCCTTAATTTTCTACGAAACACTAACACAATGCTTGGGAAATAAGTAGAAATATCAGGAAAATGATTTTAAAAACAATAAAAATTATATTTTTTATATGAGTATTAGTGTCCAATTTATTTTATAGAAAAATAAAAAATATTATAGATGTGTTAAATGTTTATATTTAAATAACTTAATTATCATGATGAATTTAAATTCCTATTAAATGAATATTTAAAAAGATGATTTTATTTTAAATTTATAATAAAAAATATTTTATTGAATTACTTGAAAATAATTAAAATTTAAAATTTTGAAAAATGAATTGAATATAGTTGAAAATTGAAAAAAATGATTCATTTATTTATAAATTTTTCTTTTATAATAATTTTTTGGGCTATAAATTGTAAAAATATATATATTTAGATATTCATCAAAAGAGTTAATGAGGGTTACAATACAATGATAAGGATTTTAAAAACCCCTAAACAGATTTAAATTGTATATTAATAGAGTATTTAGAAATCTACAAAATAAATTATTGCAAATATATCAATTTTTTCACTTTCCATGAATTATATTCGTTATTAATTTAATACTTAGTGAAAATCCAATAGTTCCATTCCTGTCTGTTATAAATGGAAACCTCCTATAAATTTATAATTACACATTTCAAGCTCTCATGTTTTGAGAATTATTAAAAAAAAATACTTAAAAAAACTTATCCACATCCTAGATGTCTTATTTTTTCTATAAGACAAACCATATATGGATTATGGTATAATAAAATTGAGGTTGTCTGATGAATATATAGAACATTTAACCAAATGTTTTAGTTTTATTTATTCTACCAAATTGCAAATAAAAATATTCTAATCATTTTGATATAATTAAATTAGCATATCCTAAATAATAATACTTTAATATTGTAAATTATTAACATAAATATATCACATTACCCCTCCAAATTAGAAATGAAATCATCAATCGTTTGTATGGTGGAATGCCTTCTCAGGAACCAATGTAATCTATTATCTATAATTGTATATCAAAGATGGATATGATGATGGATTTAATGTACATATATGTGATATTAATTAATTAATTATAATTATTTTAAGGTACCATATAATTTATTTTATTACATTCCCATATATTATAAAATGATAATGTCATTCATTCATAAGTGCGAATTACCACATCCACATGTGATGTGATTCACTTTTTTTAACCTCGTCACATAGATAATATATATAATATTTTTTAAATATATAATTATATATATATATATCCTATACTAATCATTATATAAATATAAAATTACACTTATGTAATTTTTCAAATAGTCTTTATAAAATGAAAATGTTACTCATGAGTACATGCGAATAACAATATTAATGATTGTAACAAAATTAATTATCCTTCAACATATTGAATGGTAGTATTTAAAACTAATATTAATTTAATAAATATAAAATTACATCGTAACTATAATTATAATGATAATGAAATAATGATTTATTTTAACACGACCAACATTCCAAATTTTTTAGAATTTATTTATTGTATATAATCAAAACCAAATAAGTAAACTCAGACCATAATGTAATTGGAATTTTATTTTAATGAAATAAAATAAAGAGTTTAATGATAATATATTAATATTGTAAAAAATTATTATGAATTTAAATAATTTATTTACTTTTATTATACATGTGTTGATGAAAGAGATAACAATTCTGAACTCGAGGTATCATATTTCATCTCATTGTCCATTCAATGGGACATATTTTAATTTTATGAATCTAATTTTTTAATATGGTATGTATAAATCCATTTTATATGTTATGTCAATAATAAATAACACTTAATGGTATATAATGTTTCAATTTCATCTATTTGAACTATCAATATTTTAGATGAAAGTTGCCAAGTTGTAACGGATTTTGAAACTCAATTTCCATTCATTGGGTAATATCAATTCTTCATCTATTTTATTTTTTATATATTATATGTTAAATGAATTATTTTTTATTAATTTTTTATTTATAATTTTTATTAGAGGATTTAATGTTTTTAAATATAATTGATCTATAGATTAATTCTCAATTTCAATGATATGATCACTATATGTGTTATTCATCTCAAATAATCATTCTATCTGGTATCTATTTATTTATGAACCCGGCTTCTTTTATGAATTTCATATACTCTTCCCTAAAATATTAAATCGAGTATATTTTTATATTTATTGAATTTAATTGTCTATTTAATGTCATTTATTTCAAAGTATTATATTTAAAAAGTTATTAAAATACTATGGATTTTTTATACAATAGAATCTCATCAGTAGATTTTACATGTTGAAAGTTAAATAATGAGGGATAAAATGTTTTATTATATTCAAAGATATCATGTTTAATATTTTTTGGTTAGGATTTTGGATTATATAGTTGATTTTATTTCATTCTTTGTTTATGAAAAAATTATCATTGATTTTGGATGTACGTGATACCGATTATATTTGTTCATTTTCTGTAGAGAATCATTCAACTTAATATCCCTATTTTTATTATATGATTTGAAGAATTTACATTTATAATAATAGATTATTTCCTAAAATTTTTATTAATTATCCTTAAACATATTTTAAAAGGTTTTAAATTGAACATTTCTGAATTTTAACCAAATGGGTCACTTTTGAGTAAATTTACCATAGTATAAAATGTGTGATTATTTTTAGTGTTTGTGACATGAATGAATTTTCCCATCACAAATAATATAATTTTACTTGGTGATATATTTATAGTTTAGCATATTTATTTTTAATGAAATATATTTTCATTATTTTCTTAATGTTTTTTAATTTTCTAAAACATAATTTAAAATGAATATTGTATTTCCCTCAATAATTATATTATTGATATCTATATAATATTTATATTCATCAATGTGAAAACACAAGGATTTTTTATATGATCCACCAAGGATATTGTATATTTATATTATCCTTATTATTTATCTAGATGTATTATGATTGTTTCAATTTGATTTTCATTGAACAAATTTATTATCCATGTGAAAATAAATCTGTTAATGAATAATGGTTATTATTACGATGAAAATCTAATGATTCTAATTGTTTTATTTGTGATATAGTATTTATACATTATTAATGATGAATGGTGAGGTTAATAATATAAAATTATTGGTGAGTCTGATAGAGCTCTTGATAATGGGTGATCCTGATGTAGATCTCCCATTGATTGGGTTAAGGGGTGGAGTTAACTGGTTTTCCTTTAATACAATGAGATTACTCAAATTTACTTTTCAGACAATTATATTTGTAAGGGTGATCACAATAGTGACATGAAAAATTTTTTCTAGGTCATTGAAAAGTTTTATTTATGCCTTCTTCATGTTCTAATATGTTTTCTTATTTTTGGATTTTTCTAACATGACATGTGACTTTTGACATATATGATTCTAATCATATCTAAAATTTTTAATCTATATTTCCTGTTTTATGATACAGGTTCTTCTAGGTTTCAATTCTCTAATTTTGTCTGGTAAACTCTTATTATTTCAACATACCCTTATTATAATCTTATAATCATTTTTGAAATTCAATTGAAAATTCTTATATTTAACCTTATTGAGAATTTGATCTCACCATTATTGTGTTTCCTTTACCTAGGTAGTGAGGAAAGTATTTAAGTGTGTTATGTTTATAATGGTAACTAGATGTGATGAAAATCATTAAATATGAAGTAGGTTTTCATGATCCAATTTTTTATGTATAAATATTCTATGTAGCAGTTTATCAAAATTATAAAAAAAAATTAAACCAAAAATGTCCTTATATAAGTCAGTGATCCTTTATTTCCATTAAATGTTATATGATTTGATTTTTTGTGAAATGTTTCATTTTTATTTTTAAAATATATATATATAAATATTATGTTTTTAGAATCATTTTTATGTATATGGGATTAAGGTAGTTAAAGTTCGTATAAAGGAAAGGATTAAATAAAATTGGAGAATAGGGAGTTTTAATGTGTGGTTAATTAAAGAGTTATGGATTCCACCATTATATAATATGATTATGGTTTATTATTATTTAAGTGGAATAAAAATCTTTTTAAGCCTTATGTGATTTTATTTTACGAGATTCAAGGTATTTTGTTTGTAGTTTTACTATGTTTGTTTTATGATACCCTGAAGATTAAATTAAAGATTATTTTAGTGGAATTCTATTAAATATTTAGGGACGTAAGATAAATGTATTGAGATGAACTTTTAATTCAAAACATTATTCATTATTATTGATATGATTGTTCATTGGGATATTGGGTTCTATATTTATGAAATGTCCTAGGATGATTCATTAGTTTTATTATTTAATTTTGAAGTTAGGTGTATTTTTTATTCAAATGATGGATTAAATAATTTTGATATTATATTAAATTGTCATTAAAATTTATGTTCTAGATAATATTAAAATACATTATGAATATGATGTTATCATTTTTTGTATTATGTGATTTGTTAAAATACAGTTATAGTTCTCTAGGCATTAAATATTAATACTCAACATTTAGAGTTAAAAAAGAGATGAAGCTTGATTATTTTTTAAAAACACAACCAATGAAGAAATTTCATTTATGTTATTGATTAAAATCATTAAAATCTATTTTCTTATTATCTTATTTGAGAATGAAATTGATTTCTACAACTGAAGGAAAAGGATCTTGAAACTAAAATGATATCCAATTACCAAGATTTTTGTTGTATTAATGGTAGTTGAATTTATCAGGATCATTTACCGTATTTATATTAATGTCATTTTTCACAATACATCATTAAATAAATTTAATTTTTTCATAAATGTATATTTTCACATCTCACTAATGTTTCACTATTTTTAAACCTGGTTATATATTATTTAAGATAACCTTTGAATTTATCTTAATGTATTTTCAAAATGATGTCTTATTAAAACATTTTGTGATTTGTGTTCTGAAAAAATGTATTTTAAAATGTTAAACCCCTATTTACCAATCTCAATAAAATTTTTTAGAGATTATATTAATTAAATGGGGGTCAATGTAACACCATAATATTTTAAAAAACACCAGGTTTGATTGAATATACAACATGCAACAGAGAGATTATATGACTAGTACTATATTATAATTTAAATGTTAAAAATAATACATAGCCTTTGATTTACTGGGAATTAATATGATTAAAATTATTAATAAATATATATATATGTAAATTCTATAATAATAAAATATAATTATTATTTATCATGAAGTATGTAACAAATTTTTTATAAATAAATTTTATTCTATTAAAAATGAAATTACTTTAAAAAATTATTTAATTGATTTTTTGAGTGAATAATATAATATAATTCAGTAAAATTATAAAAAAAATTTGATTAAAATTATATCAAATATTTTATGATAATAAAAAAATTATCATTGTGTTTATTTTTTAAATTTTTTAGACATTATTGATTTTCTAGTGAATAGTGAGAAATATTGAAATTTGTAAATCTATCATTTCTATTAATTAAATTGTAAGATTTTTATTTTTATTATATATTTAATTAAAAAATAATCCTTTATTTATAAATAATATAATTATTTTCAATATAATTAGATTTATACATGATTTTTTTATAAGGTAATTTTTAGTTCAAAAATTGCATTTAACGAAAACATGTTTACCGTTGGTTTTTACTCATTTAAATTAATAGTAAATTATCTAGCTAATATAAATATAATTTATTGAAATGAAATTTTATTAATTGGGTTAATATACTAAAAATTGATCCTATAAATATTTCTTTTATTTTATAAAATGAATATTAATTTTGATGAAAAGTAAAAATACAGTTTTTTTATATTCGTTATATTTATGATATCGGAAAGATGTAAATATTATATAATAAACTATTAAATAAAATTAAAAATTAATATATCATAATATTAAAAAAAATAACTAAAAATTAACATAAAACATTAAAATAAGATGTTATTTTATTAAAAATTAGAAAATTATTTTCGGTGTTAAGATGATTCTTGCATAGTAGTGGAGAAGAGATATTTAGGGTCCTAATGTTAAAAATTGATAATGAATAATTATTTACTAAACATGGTCAATAAATTTTAATTTTATTGATTGTATTTAGGGATATATAAATTTTTTTAGTTATTTAAAAACTAACATATCAGAATTATTTTTCAATGCAGGTGTATGGAACGAAATGTCAAAATGACATATAAAATAAGTTTTCATGACAATGATGTGAGTAAATATTCATATTTAATAAAAATAAAATTATTACTTGAAATTTATTAAATTATATTTATTATGGAAATGTCTTTATATATTTTTGATGAATGAATTGCCTTAAATGCTTATGCGACACTGACATATTACCTATGCAAGTATTTGAAAAAACAAGTAAGCTATTTTTAGAACACTTAATGTAATATTTTTTGGTCAGTTATATTGTCCAAAGTATTTATAGATAGATATAAAATTTTTGGATGTATCAAGCATTTATATAATAATACCATTATTACCTTGATGACCATAATGAGATATTGAATGACTAGTCTAAAAATGACATTAATAATATTTTTTAGTAAATACTATATTATTTAATGATTTCAAAATCATAAAAATACTATATTCTATTAAATTAATCGGATATGGGTTTAAATATCAAAAAATGGTATATTTATCAGTCTCTTTTACATTTATAATAACTTTATTGACTCTTAAGGAGTAAAAACAATGATATAAGAGTAATCAACAAACTATTCATTACTGGAGGGGAGGGGATAAAAAATTGGGATAAAGGTGAAAACAAAATAAAAAATTGTCCAAATTTTATTTTATGAATATATTTATATCTGTATTAATCATATTTTCTAAATAAATAAATTTGGTTTTACTTTTATAAGGAAATTAATTTAAATTAATTTAATAATATATGAAATACATATAATACACCTCCCTTCACATATAGAAGTGAATATCATCTTCTCTTTTCCTCACACATTTTTAGGACTATAGTTCAGGAAATACCTACCCATATACCTTTACATATATAAATTCAATGCATTGGTTAATCTTTTAGTCTCAAGAGATTATGCGTATTCCAAATGGGATGTTATCATGTTCACATTATGTTATTATGTCTTGTTGTTTAATGTGGAATTATGATTATGATTTCAGGTATAATGTTTTCCCACATTTTCATGCTTCCTTTATGTCATCGAGCCACACCATGGCTCATTATTCTAGTTTATGATTCACATCAATTTTATATCCCAGAGAAAATTATATTTTTTAATATGTAATATATTTTTCGAGTTGAATTTTTTATTCTCATACTAATACGTAAATGTCACCCATTTCATATGTATGTATCTAGGTTTCAAATGTAGTTTTAATAATGATGTATTATTATTATCATGTTAAATAAGTTTTCAATAAAGTTTATGAACCACCTATTTTTATGTTTTTATGTAATGTAACTCATTATAAATTAAAAACATGATTCTTGATATTTTTTGTTTTATTATGTGTATTCCTATTTAATAAATAATGAGTTTAATTTTTTTTTAAAGGCAAGTGTTTTCATACATTTGATGTAGTGATGAAATGTGAATGATAGGTCTTAGTGGATGTAGAAATCCGCATATACACACAAACAATGGTCTCATTTTTCAATGAATTTAATTAAAATAAAATAAATGACATATTATCATTTTTTAATGATAATTAAATAATTATTATAATACAATTACATTAAATCCATCAGTATAACTATCAATGTGAGGCAGTGATGGAAAATAATTTGTTATGGAGGCGGTAGTCCACTGCACACACACATTACGGTTTCATTTATGATTTGATGGAAAAATGGGATGGATTAATGATAATTAGTAATCATAATAAAATTAAGAAAAATGGTATTTATTGATTTTAATATTTGACATTATAATGTTATTATATAATGAGATGAGTGAGTATTTAAAGCTAAAACATTCGGTTTAAAGTTACATCTCATCTTTTGACAACATCCTTTTCATCACACCTTAACCACTATAAAGATTGTATTCTTCGAAAAAAGGTCTATTGGTAGTTTCTACGGATTTTGGGATGGTATTTGGGTAGTCATTTCATAAATAATTTTCCTAAAAATGTGTGATGGATAGAGAAGAGGATATTCACTTTTATATGTGAATGGAGGGGCATTCATGGAATTTTATAAATTATTAAATTAATATAAATGAATTTCCCTAAAAAGTAAAAAAAAATTATATATTTACAACATATGATGATTATGGATCAAAATATTTTCATCAAATAAATATTGGACAAGTTTTTGTTATGTTTTAATAGTTATCCCTTTATCCCCCCTTTAATGAATGGTTTTGATGATTACTATGATATCGAATTTCATTACCCGTTAAGATTCAATAGAGATATTATAAAAGGAAATGTGACCCATAAATAAAAAAAAATTTAAAACCCATATCCAAATTATTTTGAGAGAAATAATATTTTTTCTGATTTTGAAATCATTCAATAAATTATTTTTTATTACAAAATATCATTATTATCAATTTTCAAACTATTCATTCAAAATCTCTTTATATTCATCATGATAATAATGGAATTAGAATATAAATGATCAATACATCCCAAATATTTTATATATATGTATAAAATATGTGGGACAATGTAAATCGCCTAAAAATATTACATTTAATGTTTTTAAACCACCTTACTTGATTATTAAAATACTTCACAAGTACTATATCGGCATTTTTTAAGAATTTAACGTAATTATTTCAACACAAAAAATTAATAAAATTTAAAATAACAAAGATAATTTAACTAATTTCAGGTAAAAATTTTATTTTCATTCAATATGAATATTTACTCATAACTATGTCCTGAAAACATATTTTATATGTTATTTTGACATTTCTTGTCATGCGCTTGCAATGAAAAATGCTGATATGTTACTTTTTATGTAACTAAAAAATTTGTACATCCATACATATCATAAATATAATTAATATTTGTTAACTAGATTTAGTAATATTTTACTCTTTCTCAAAATTTATCTTCTGGACCCCAATTTTTAATTTTTCCAATGCTACACAAGCATCACATTATCATTGATTTTTTTTCTAATTTATTGTGAAATAACTTCTCATTTAAATGTTTTAGGTAATTTTGTAGTCGATGTTTTTAATATTATGATATATTATTTATTAATTAGGTTTAATAAATCTTTATATCATATTTATATCTTGGCAATATCATAAAAGATAAAGAATTTCAAAAAGATGTTATTTTTTACTGTTCACCAAAAAATTTAAATTCATTAGAAATAAAAAAATCATTTTATGTTAAATATTTAGTATATAAACCCAATAAAAATAATTCCATTTCTTTAAATTATATTCATATTATCTACATAAAATACATTAAATATAAATGCATTAAAATAAATGAGAATCATGTTTTTGAAAAATGAATTTTAAAAATAATTAACTTATAAAAAATAATTACAAATTTGATTTTATTGTAAATAATTATATTATTTATAAATAAAATAGAATATTTAAATTTAATATGTAATAAATTTAGTATTGATACTTTAGAGTGAAATGGATTGATAGTTTTACATATATCAATATTTTCACTATTCACTGAAAAATGAATCATATCAGAAAAATAAAAAATTTAAATCTATGATAAATTTTTTATTATAATATAAATACCATATAATTATAATCTAATGAATTCTGAATTTTTTTAAAAATTTATTAAATTATTCTCCCAAAAAATCAATTATATAAATTTTTGAAGAAAATTTATTTTGTGATAAATAAAAAAGTATTTAATAAATTTTTTAATTTAATTCCTAATAAATAATAATTATATTTATTTAGTATGTAATTTAAAAATATATTTATTAATATTGTTAATCCTATTAATTCCCACTAAATAGAAAGTTGTGATTTAATTTTAAAATTTAAATAATATTATATTGTTGGCTATATAAGCTCAGTGTTGCATTTGTATATTCAATCAAACATGCTATTTTTTAAAATATTATGCTGTTATATTATCCACACTTCAATTAATATATTCCTCAAAATTTTACAATTATATCAGTAATCAATGGTTTAAAATATTAAAATACCTTTTTTCAAAACACACATCATTAAAAGTTTTAATAAAAATTTCATTTTAATGAAAGTATGATAAATACAAAGTTTAAGAGGAATACCATATACGTAGGTTTCCAAATAGTGAAATTAGATTAATGTGAAAATATATAAATGGGTGAAAAAATTAATTTTTATTTAATGATCGATTGAGTAATATAACATTTATCGAAATAATATAAATGATCATGAGAAATTCAGTGACCATCAATTCAACAGAAATGTAGGTGATATGATGATATTTTTCTTTCAATATAACTTTCCCAGAGTTTTGTAAACCCATTACCTGATTGAACAAGATTATGATAAAATCTAATTTCATGATTTTCATCAATTACATTAATTATATTTCTTCATTGGTTGTGTTTTAAAAAAACAATCTACATTTCTCTTATTTTTTAATCCAATTGAAGATTATTAACATTTAATTCCTAAATCAATATAACCATCTTTTAGAAAATCACATAATCCAATAAAGCATAACATGATATTCTTAATATATTTAAATATTTTCTGGAACTTATATTTTATCACAATTTATGATAATATCTATATTGTATAAGCCATCATTTGAATAAAGAATATGCCTAAATTCAAAATTAAATAATAAAATTGATGGTTCAACATAGTGCTATTCATAAATACAGATCCCAATATCCCAATGAACAATAATATCCATAACATTGAATAATTATTTGACCACAAAGGTAATCTCATTCAATTTATCTTATATTGCAACATATTTAATACAATTCCTCAAAAATAATCTGTCAATTTATTCTTAAATGTACCATATGTCTCATAGTGTAAAATTGAAAAATAAATATCATGAATCACCTAAATATACAATCACCTAAGACCTCAAAAAGTGTTTTTATTCCATTTAACTAATAGTAAACCATAAAATAATAAACCAATGGTGGTATCAGTAACTCTTTAGTTAAACATAAATGAAAACTCCCCAGCCAACAATGTTATTTAATCATTTCCTCTATACAAACTAAAATTTCATCAAACACGTACACTTTGATATGGTGATAAAAAATATTTTCATTTATATATTTTAAACCAATACGCATCAACCAATTCTAGAAATCCAAATCATATAACATAGAATAAAAATATTGTATCATATATGTATATAAGGACCTTTTTGGTTTATAGTTTATTATAATTTTGATAAACTCCTACATAGAATATTGAATTCATATAAAATTGGATCATAAAAACATTCATCATATCCTATAATTTTCATCACATCTTGTTACCATTATAAAAATAGCATACTTATATCCTTTCCTCAAAACTTGGGAAAAATTAAGCATAATAATAGTGATCTTAAATTCTCAGTAAGGGTAAATATAAGTATTTTTAGTAAAATTTCATCAACTATCATAATATTATAATAGCGGTATGTTAACATAATAATAGTTAAAAAGACTAACATAAGATAATTTATACCCATTAGAACATGGATCGTATAACATGATACATTTTTTTAATGATTTTACATAAAATTAGAGTCATATAAGTCAATAGTCACATGTCATGTTAGAAAAATCCAAATAGAAGATGATATATTAGAACATGATGTAGGAATAAAAAAACATGTTTGTGACATGGAACATAATTTTTATTTCACTCTAATGATCACATGAAAAAATGGAAAAATCCCAATAATTTCTTAGTATAAACGTATAACTAGTTAACTCTATCCATTTACCAAATACATGGGAGGTCATTATTGGGAACACCCATCATCATGAGCTATATCAGACTCACTAATCATTATGATATTATCAGCCTCACCATTCATCATTAACAATGTCTAAACACTGTATCATGAATAAAAAATTTGCAATCATGTTACTTTTATCATTATATTAACAATTGTTCATTCACAGATTTATTTGCCACTGGAAACTAAATGAGTTCCATGGATATCAATTTGAACAAATAACAATGAATACAGAAAAATAATATGGATTGTATCAATACATAATATCCTCAGTGGATCATAAGAAAAATACTTGTTTTATTACATTGAGGAATATAAATATCATATATAGATCATAAATATAATTATTGATGGAAATAAATATTTCATTTTAAAATAAAATTTTGAAAACATAGTTTATATAAAAAGAATGAGTATATTTTTCATTGAAAATAAACATGATAAAGAATAAATAAATTTTAATGACTCAGAAATCCTGTTGAATTTTTTTAATACATGGGATTATTACGAGTCCGTGAAAATTTACAGCACTTGATTCCGAGGCCCATTGTGCCCAGAATAAATTTCTGAAGTTTTTTTCAGGTATGTTCAGTAAATGTACGAGTGGGTTTTTATAACATTTGAACTGATGCTCGGAACTGAAATTCGAGGGCACCGTTGAACTCGCAGCATCAGTATTCTCTTAAGATAACATTCACCTTGGTGGGAGTTGGTCCAGAATAAATGTTAGTTTTTGGGTTTTGATGAATAAGTTATATATAAATAAAGTGGTTTCATTATTTCTATTCTAGTTAGTTGAAACCTCCATTTGGATGTTGTAGGTGGGGACCACCCCACCTCAAACTCTCATGAGAGGTTATGGTTGTGGGGACCACCCCAACCTAACCCCCCACGAGAGGTTACAGTGTGGGGACCACCCGAGACTAAAACACCAATTAATGGTTCCACCCACTCCCCTAATTAAATGTTCCAAATCCTTCTCATTAATAGTTGAGCCAACACTTTTAATTAAATGTGCCAACTCTCGTGAATTAATTAGGGGGAGCCTTTTAATTTAATTATCTTATTTGAAATATTATGTCAACAAAAGAATGGAAAAACTCATTATTCTATTACATTCACATGGAATATGGGTGGAGGTTGGGAAGGAGGATTATTGGGGGAATAGAGAATTGTCCCAAAGAATAAAAAAGAATGCATTCTTCCAACGAAAAACGCCAGCGACAATCCCTCTTCGACTTTTTCCCCAGACAACTACCGATGTTGAGAATTTTCCATGAGCTGATGCAACCCAAGATTGGAAGTGTGTGTGGCGGATGCAAAGAACGATGAATCTCCTACGTCTTCTTCCCGCAACATCATCGTTGATGCCCGACAATCCAAGTAGAGGGTTATTGCATTTTCATGCTTTCCTTTCTTCTTTTCATCATCGAATTATAGGAATCGAGGAAAAGTGATGTAATTAATTGTTTTTCATCTTCTTTTCTTGATGAACCAAATTAAACCACCCTAAAAGTGAAGGATGCGGCCAAAAATAACATGGCCCAACATCTTCCGTCGATTTTTATTTCATGTGGTGTTCTTTGAAGCGGAAACGAGGCATCAACGGTGGAAATAACAAAGGTCACACAACCTTCATCCATTGTGAACCACATCATCCCTGTGGCCCACCAGTGTTCCCGGTCGAACACCGCTGGCCCACCTGCCCAAAGCCTGCCTACGGCCTTCCCGGCACCCAACTGGCCTGCCCACGCTTCACGCCACTTTGTGTGGCCTGCCTACGCCCCGACCGACCTACCTGTGGCCTGATCGGCGCCCTTCCAGCCTGCAAGGTGCCATCTAGGCCGCCTATCGGCCTACTCGGTGCCCTGCCCTGCTCCTCACCGGCCTGCCCACGCTGCTGCTTGGCCTACCCGATGCCCTACCGGCCTACCCGGTGCAATACCCAGCCACCACCCGGTCTGCCTGAACCGCACCCCAGTTTTTGGGATGAGTCTCCCATGCCACACCACTCGTAGCGCTATCCAAACCAACCCAGGCCTCCAGGCCGAGCCACTTATGGCTGCTTTGTAGATTTCTTATGTGGACTGATATGGAGCAGCTTTCCTTCAGTCTCTTACTGTAACTCCTCCACATCTTCAGTGAGTCGAGGAGGCACAGCGTGGAGATGCTGACTGCGAGACACAAAGTTCTGAGATATCCACAGGGCATGCACCTGATGGATTTTCTGAATGTGGGGAGCATGCCATCATATTTAGAGGACATTCTATAGTTCCAGTGTCACTTCAAGAGGATGTTTTGGTGGAGTTACACGCATATCCTTTAGTGGTACATCTAAGAGTGGTGAATATGTACCAATTCCTTCAGCAATATCACTAGTGGCCTGTTATGAAGAAGTTGGTAGCAGAGTTTATCTCTCGATGCCTCACTTGTCAGTAAGTAAAGGAAGAGCACCAGGTACATGTAGGCTTGATACAACCTTTAGATGTCTTATAGTGGAAGTGGGATGGGATATCCATGGAAATCGAGATGGGTCTTGCACTTAATTCCAGGGAACACAACTCGATTAGGGATATCATTGACCGACTCACCAAGTCATCCCACTTCCTTCCAATCAAATAGTAGGGTTCAGTAGAGGGCTTCAGACAGATCTTTGTGCAAGGTATTGCGCAGCTACAAAGAGAACCTTTATCTATTGTCTCCGATCGTGGCACACTCTTTAATTCCCATCTATGGAAGGGACTGTAGGACACTTTTGGGATGCATCATCTTCTGAGAACCGCATTACATACTTAGACAGATGTTCAGACCGAGCAGACTATTCAGGCCCTCGAGGAAATGCTATGCGTTTGTGTCCTCAAATTTGGTCACACCTGGGAGGATCACATACCTTTGGTGGTGTTTTCATACAACAACAGCTATAACTCCACCATCATTATGGAACCATTTGAAGAATTGTATTGTCGACCTTGCAGATTTCCACTATGATGGACAGACCCAGGGGAGTTAGCACTGGTGGGACCAGAGATGGTACGTGCTACCACAGAGAAGGTGCAGATCATCCAAGAGTGGATGAAGTCTGTATTGAGCATATAGATGTATTAGGATGACAGGATACAGATTCGTCTGATGTTCGAGGATGGAAATCACGTATTTATATGGGTATCACCTCAACGAGGCCTACAATGATTTGGCAGACCCATTAAGGTATCTCTGAGATTCATCAGATATTTTCAGGTCCTCAGAAGGGTAGGCTAGCTGGCTTACCGCCTGGAACTTCCACCTCAGTTACAATGGGTTCCCAACGTCTTCCATGTATCCCAGCTTAGGAGATATGTGCATGACGCTTCTCACATCATCGACCATGGGGAGATGGACCTCGACGAAGGGGAGACTATTACAGATGTTCTAGTGAAGATAGAGGATCGACAGAAGTGGGTCCTTTGTGGATGGTCGATACCTTTGGTGCGTGTTCGTTGGATGAATGGGAACCTCTAAGAGAGCACATGGGAATAGGAGGCTCAGATGCATGCTCAGTACCCCCATTTGTTCACTTAGTTCGAGTTTTAGCTTATAGGGACGTAAATCCCTGAGGTGGGGAGAATGTAAAGTCCCCAAAATCCCGTGTATGTTTTTTTATTACAGGGGATCATTACGAGTCTGTGAAAATTTATGGCACTTGACTCTCAGGCCCGATGTTCTTGGAATCAATTTTTGATGTTTTTTGGGTACATTCATTAAACATACGAGCAGGTTTTTATTAATTTTGAACTGGTGCTTGGAAATGAAATCTAAATGCACCTTTGAACTCATAGTTCCAGTATTACCTTAAGAAGACTTTCATCTTGATGAAAATTAGTCAAGAAATAAATTAATTTTTTGTGTTTTGATGAATATGTTAGATAAAAACAAAGTGGTACCTTTATTTTTATTCTAGTTAGTTAAGACCACCATGTGGAGGTTTCAGGTGGGGACCACCCCACCATAACCTCCCATGAGAGGTTATGTTAGTAGGGACCACCCAAACCTAACCTTCCACGAGAGGTTACGGTGTGGGGACCACTCAAGACTAAACCCGCCCAATTAATGGTTCCACCAACTCCCTTAATTAAATGATTAAAATCCTTATCTTTAATTGTTACGCCAACACTTTTAATTAAATGTGCCTACTCTCGTGAATTAATTAGGTGGTGCCTTTTAATTTAATTATCCTTTTTGAATTATTGTGCCAACAAATTAATAGAAAAACTCATTCTTAAATTATTTTCACTTGTCATTTGGGTGGATGTTGGGAAGGAGGGCTATTTGGAGAATAGGGAATGATCCCATCGAAGAATGAAGAGCGCATTCTACTAATGAAGAACCCCATCGATGATCCTTCTCCGAATTCTTCCCAAGACACCTACCGATGTGGATCGTCTTCCATGAGCCGTTGCAACCCGGTACTGGAAATATTCGTGGAAGACGCGAGGAACAACGAATATCCCACGTCTTCTTCCCGCTACTTCATCGTCGACGCTCGACAATCCAGGTAGGGTATTATTTCATGTTGATGCTTTTCCTTACATATTCTCACTAAAGAATGAATGGAATCGTTTAAAAGTAATGTAATTAATTATTGTTAAAATACTTTTCAGGATGAACCAATTGATACAACCATAAACACAGAGGATATGAGCCAACCTAATATGGCCTAACATCCTCCATTGATTTTTCTGACTTGTTGTGTTCTTCGAAGCGGCAACAAGGTGACGAAGGCGACAATGACAAAGGTCACTCTACATACGACCTCGATGGACCACATCGCCATGCGGCACACTGGTGTTCCCAGCCAAAAAACACATGCATGCATAGGCCCGAGCCGTGCCGAACCATCCTGCCCAGCCGCAGCCGGCCGCCACCGGCTGCTGGCTAGCTTGCTTGAGGCCTGCCCGCGGCCTGCTCGGCGCCCTTCGGCCCTGCCTGTGCCTCGCACTGCCTGCATACGGCCTGATGACACCACACGCGGGGTACTCGGTGCCCCGCCGGTCTGCCTAGGCTGCCACCCGGCCTGCCAGCGACCTGTCGTCCTACCCGACACCCTCCCTAACAACTGTCAGCCTGCCCGATGCCTCATCGTCCTTCCCGGGCCCCCACCTGACCTACCCAGTTCCCTCACGGTGCCCTATAGGCCTAACTGGCGCCCTTCTCGGCTGCCACTCGGCCTTTCCAAACCGTGCCCTGGTTTTCGGGTCGAGTCACCCGAGCCGCACCCCTCGCGGCACTGCCCAAACCGGCCCCAGCCTCCGGGCTGTACCGGCCCCACAGTCTGCTAGACGGGCCCATCAAACCATGAAAAACCTAGTGAGCTGATCGGGTCGGCCCAGTCTGGGTTGGGACGAGGCGGTCCGACCGGGTCGGACCGGGCCCATCCCTATTATCGACCCTTTACTTTATTTGGCCATATCATTGCAACCAAACGACCGTTTGGTGAACCATCAGTGGTGATAGTATTCAAGGAATGCGACGGTACCTTTTAGAAAACCCCACTAGAGATAGGGGTATATTTTATTTACTTTCACGTAGAATCTTACATGAATCTATCCAAGCCACTGAGACTAAAAAGATTATAACTCACAGACTGGGGGTTTGATTGACGCGTCGTCTGTTGAGTTGACACCCCTACGACAAGGCAGACATTTGAGATACTTTTATGTCAGACTTTCTGACTGTTGGAGTATCGACTTACAGCTCGTTGTGCCAACCCTCTAGAAGACGATCGGGGGGAGTACAGAGACCTAGGAGCATCTTGAGACCTCACAACTACTTGACCATTTCGAATTAGAGTTATTCGACTAGCCCAATGGGGAGAACCTAGTAGTTGGCTGGAAACCCACGGTAGTGGAGAACCGGGTAACTGGAGGTAGACCCGTGGTACTTGATAGGAGAAGTACATATGCAGGCTATTAGGGGGAGCACCTGGATGTTGGCGGCATACCCAGAGTGGGGAGTTCCTTTGTGTGATTGCAGCAGACCCATGGTACTTGATAGGAGGAGTACCTCATCAGTTTAAGGTTAGGGGGAAGCTCTTGGTAGTTGGCAGAAGGCCCAGTGTACTCGATAGAGGCGTAGATCTCAAGAAGCCATGGTTTCGACAATGTGAATAAAAATCTTGGTTGAGTTGAGTCAGTAAAATTTATGATTACCTGATGATTGAGATTGATTACTTGGTAACTTAGGTATAGGTATGGGAATATATCTAAGTGAGGTTATCTATTGATTTCATAACTTTTTGTTTATACTTGTTGGATTTTGTGAGACCATTAGTGTCTCGGGGTCCATACTGAGCGTCGTTATACTCACCCCTACACGGGCCATGCCCGCACCTCATTTTGTTGGTTACAGATGACAGTCATCGCTGAGCAAGGATGGGTGGATCGGGACTGGATAGAACCGTAGGTGGACCACATGGCGTGACAGTACACAGAGGAGATGGATGGACGTGGAGAGTTGTGGAGGCTTTTTGTAACCTCCGTTAAGGTAGGATCTGTGGTGGGCGATCTAGGAGCTGCTTTACACCTTTTAGCTAATTTTGTCCCTTTTTAGTTGTACTTGTTCTTTACAGTTGGTCTTGAATTTACAACCCCTTTACATTTCAAAACTCCTTTTGTATACTATTTTTCGTAGTTTTTTTCTTCCAGCTATACTCTATTGTGTGTGTTTTTATTTTATTAAGTTAATTTCTTCCTGGTTTCAGGGATTTAAGCCTTTGGTCCTAGTTGCTAACCCCTAGACTATGGAAGGCGGTCTTGGGGAAGTCATGATACATGCCCTAGGGGACGATTGGTGACATAAATATTCAATGAAAATTATAGTAATTGTGATGGTAAAATACATTCAAGTCCTTAGCATTAAAAATAATCACCCTTTTGAAACCTTTTTTAATGTGAGCCAAAATTGACCCATGTGGAGAAAATTAATAAATATTCAATTTAAAACCTTTTAAAATATGTTTAATGATCATTAATAATAATATAAAGAAATAATTTATTATTAGAAATGGAAAATAATGAAAACTTTTAAGAAAAAATTGATATGAGAGGGAAGGAATCCCCACCAAAGAGAACATATATGATCGGCATCACATACATACAAAATACATAATTATTCCATCATAAAAAAATATGAATTAAAATTAAATATGTAATCCACATTCATAAAAAAATTATGTTATAAATTATTTTTTTGAGAAAATAAAACAATTTATCATTCATTATTTAACATTAAACATAGACAATACCATGATGAGATTATATTGTATCCAAAAATCCTTACCATTTTAATGACTTTTGAATTATACTTCTTTGATATAAATGACCTCAAATATAACATTAAATACCATTTATATAAAAATATAAAAGATAACTATTTTTTGGGAAGTGTATATACTTTTCATAAAAGAAGATAAGTTCATTACATAAATAAATAACTCAATGAATGATCATATGAGATGAATATCCCATATATTGATCATATCATTGAATTTGACAATTAATCAATGGTTTAATTATGTTTAAAAAAAATTAAAACCCTAAAGAAAAATTATAAATAAAAATTTATTATCAAATATTCCATTTAACATATAATTTAAAAAATTATAATAGATGAGGAAGTGATATAACCCATTGAATAAAAATTGAGTAAATAAATTCATTATCACTTGAAAAAATTCATCTAAAATACTGATGGATGCAATATTTTAAAGTGAAAAATTATATACCATTATTTATTTTGTAGAAATGATATATCAAATTAAATTTAATGTATATACTCCATATAAAATAAATTATGATAAAAAATATTACTAAATGTTTGAATGAACCGACATTGAGATGAAATCGATTTCCTAGAGTTCATACTTGTAATGTTTATTCATTAACACCTATATTATATAAATAAATAAATTATTGAAATTCATAATAATTTTATACAATATTAATCCATTATCGTTAAACTAGTTATTTTATTAATTTTAATCAAAAATCTAATTATATTATCTGTTTAGTTTACTTTTGATGTTTTGAAATTATATAGTACATAAATTCAAAAACATTTGGTATGTTGGTCGTGTTAAAATATTTCATTATTTTTTAATCACTACAATAATAATAAAGATTTACTATTTAATTTATTATATTTATATTAATTTTAAAACCAACCAATAAATATGTTTAAGAAAAAATAATTTTGTTAGAATCATTGAGATTGTAAGTCTCACGTACTCATGAGTAACATTTTGTTTTTACAAAGGCCATAAGAAAAATTATTTAATTGTAATTTTGTATTGATATTATTATTAATATATCATATATATATAATTATATATCTAAATAATCTTATATACATTATCCATGTGATAATTTGAAAATAAGTTAATGAAATCTCTTGTGCAAGTGGTAATTCATATGTATGAATAAATGCCATTATCATTATTCAATTTATTGGTTGGTAATAAAATAAAATATTTAGAAACATAATAGAATTATAATTTACTAATTATTATCACATATAAGTATGTTAAATCTGTCATCATATCCATCTTTGGGAGATAGTGGTGGATAATATATTTCATTGGTTCTTGAGTCGGTAGTCCATCATACAAACAAATGATTTTTTCATTTCCAATTTGGAGGGGTACTGGGATATATTAATTCTATTAAATTAAAATAGTAACATATTAATATATGGGATATGGTAATTTAATTATATCAAAATGTTTAGAATATTTTTATGAATTTGGAAGACGAAATAAAATTAAAACATTTCATAAAAAGTTTTATATATTCTTCAAACATCCTCATTTTCATTGTTCCATAAGCATTATAAGGTTGGACGTATAGAAAAAAATAACACCTCTAGGATTTGAATAAGATTTTTGGTAAGTATTTTTGTTAAGAATTTTTATAATCTAGAGTGATGGAAATTTGTGAGTATTGGAGGATGGGAGGGTTCCTTTTATATGTGAAGGGAACATAACAATGGGAATTTCACAAATAATTAAATTAATATTCACTACTATTCATGGAAATTAAAAAAAATTAAATATTTAAAATATTTTTTTAAGAATATAAATATTGTAATATAATAGAATTTAAATCTAGATAGGGGTTGTTGAAACCCTTATCACTGTGATATAACCCTCCTTAACCCTTTTGATGAATATCATAATATCTATATTCTTATTGTATATAGTCCTAAAAAATATTATATAATAAAAAAATAAAAAAATATTTATAATTATCGAAATTTTAAACAATATTATATTCATTTTTTAAAAATTAATATTTTTATTAATTTCAAATAATTCAATAAAAAGAGTTTTTATTATAAATTTTAATTAAAATTATTTTTGGATCTATTCTGTTAATTTGAATATAAATTTATAATGATATTAAATTAATTTCAATATAAACATATAACACATCAAAAACATGTGTATTATTCTATAAAATATATGGCACAATATAACACATACAAAAAACATATATTTTTTATTATTTTTAAAATCAATTTCCTAATTTTTCGACTGATTGCACACGAATTTGGTCAGTGTTGCATAAGAATTTAATGAAATTATTTTTGGAATAAAATTAAATACAGAAAACAAAATATGAATAATTTAATTTATTTCAATATAAACGTTTATATATTTTCAATATGTATATTTACTAATTTCTTGGTCATGAAAACATATTTAATATGTTTTTTTAGATTTCATGCCTAATTCATGCATTGAAGAATAATATTTATATTTAGTTTTTATATTTATTGAAAAATATTATATATCAAAAAATATAATCAATAATACTTTATATGTGTGAAACATGTCATGGGAAAACATATTCCTTCTCAAATATTATTATTTGTGCAAACTATTTGAGTTTTCCAGTAATGCATCAGCACTAAAAATTCATTTCAAATTATACATGAAATAAATTCAAATTTATTAGTGTTTAATTATTTTTTGTATGTTATTTGTTTTATATTTATAAAAATTATTTATTCTATATGATTAAAAAAATATTTATGACTTGAAAATTTCATCAAAAAAATTATATTTCTTAAAAATCTCAATTATTTAATATTCAATAAAGGTTTAACTTCATCATTAAACACAAAATAATTCATTAAATGATAAATTTTAAATTAATAATACAAATTTTATTCAAAATTATTGATATAAACTTTTTATATGTTATCAAAATTACTTTTAATAATTATTTATAAAAAGTGAAAAAAAAAAATTAAAACAATGCGTTTTTATGACCCATAATGAAATTATACCAAAAAATATTAAAGATAATTATTATTTTATTACGAAGATTATTTATAACTAATTTATTGATATATTAATTGAATAAAAAATCCCAATAAAATGGAATATCAAAATTATAGGAGATATTATTTTTTTCAGAAATCATTATTTGTTATTATTCACTAACAAATCCAACAATAAAGAAAAATCCAAACATTTAACTCTTTGGTAATTTTGATATTATTATTTGAAAACTAATATTAGTTTTTATCAATTAAAAATTATAAATATGTATGTACTTAAATATAATATTGAACAAAAAATTTAATAAAATTGGTTTTTTTCATAGAATGTATTTTTAAAGAATAAAATGACTTTAATAAAAATTATGTACTTATTTCTTAATAATTAATCAATAAATTTTTTATAGCATGAAAATTATATATGTTTCATAATTAGGTTAATAAAAGATATACTGACTAATTCAATGGCTTCATTATAACAATAACTCTTAAATAATAATATATCATTGTTCATTTATGGTAGATTTTGCGTGTTGTATATGCAATAAAACAAAGTGTTCTATTAAAATATGTGGGTGTCACACTAATTATAATTGGTGTAAGATATTTACACACTACATTAACATATATTAAAATACTATCTATTTTATTACACATTCATAAGAGGATGAATTTTTATTATTTAAAACATTTATGCATTTTCATGTGTGTCATCTCACGCACATATAAAATTGCACACACTCTTCTCTTTTATTGAAAAATATTGAAAATTATCTATAAAAAACCAATATCTTAAAAATATATTAAATTTTACACCTTCTCTTAGTTATCTATTTTTTTCTCTTATAACGAATATTTCAAGGATTAATGTGTATTACAATTGTGGTATCACAAAAAGATGTATAAATATTTTCCGGGAACATTCCTTTGTATTTCATCATATACCTTATAAAAACATATTAATATATTAATAATAGGATAAATATTTTATAATTTATTTACTTAGATATTATGATGATCATGTAAAAACAATTTACCACCTCATATTAGTCCATTAAAAACAAAAAGGATCACATGTTCGTATATTTATACTATCATCTCTATGTACTGATATGATCCATCTTCCATCTATACTTCAAATTAGTGATTATATTGTTTTTACATAATAAGTATATATGATTTATATTATTTAAAAAATAGAGTTTAATTATAAAAAATAAACTATAATATTGTTATTTTTTTTGTTATTAAATTAAGGATTGTTTGGGAATCTTTATAAACTAATGTATCTATGAGGTATATGATTAATTTTTACTTCACAAAAAATCATGAATTTTAATAAAAGATTATCTAATAAATTTATAATATAATTGAATAAAATTATATTATAATTTCATAGATTTATTATAATTATGTTTTAGCATATCTCACCCATTTATTCTTTAAAACATGCACTCGTTTACATTTGTTTTACAACATACATGTTTAGAGATGTAGAGTAAATGAAATGACTGCTTAAAGAAAGTTATTTACTAAAAAATTTATGTTATAGTATTATTTCTAATTAATTTATAACATTATATGAATGATCAAGCTAAGACTAAATTGTATGTAAAATAACTTCTGAACTGACACGTATATGAAAAATAAAGTAGTTAACACCATAATTGATAATGTTAATATGGAATTGTAAATAAGTGGATGGGAGGAATATATAATTGGATCATATATGATATTATATGTATTTATAAGTTTATTTAATTTAATTATAATAAATATAAATTTATTATATATGATAATAGATAACTTATGAATAATTTTATGGTTGAGGTAATGATTTTATGTTTCCATATCTCTGTTTAACATGATTATTTATAAATAAATATATGATGAAAAAATGATAGCATCAATCTCTCATAAATATAATATATTTTATTATCCTATATTAACTTATATATTTATAATTTTTCTATTAATTTTTTATACCAATGTACTAAATATACTAAACTGTGTTATTTTATAGAAAACCAACATTGTGTCTCTATTTAGTCGATAATATTTTCTATGTTATATCCATGGTTTATAAAATATTTTCAATAATTTTTTTAACTATTTCTTTATTATTTTTTAAACTATTTTTTAACCATTTCTTAATTTATAAAAAATTAAATGGAAGATTTCATTCATTTTTTGAAAGGGGAACATTTTACCTTTTAATGATAATTTAAAAGGAAATGTGGCGTTAATTTTTACGATATGACCTGGTTTTACTACCATAATAACTAATAATTTCCTTAAATAATATTTTAGAATTATACTTGTTTTTTATAATTGAATTATATTTTTAATATTCAAGCATTTTTTATATTTGAAAAAAATGATTTTAAAGTAGGAATATAATTTTCCTTAAGAAATGTATCAGTAATCTTTTAAAAGTCGTTTAATATATAAAACCACCATTTAATTTTAATTATGATTGACTAGGGGAAATTGTCTAATGATTCCAAACATATTCATTTTATTAATTATTATTGATTTTTCTGATGAAATCTTGATGAAACTAATTTTATTTCTTCTATATTCTACTATGATGGAATGATAATCATTTTAAGGATTTTATAGAATGCATTTGAATAGATTATTTTTAAATAACTTTTGGTTTTGTTTTATCAATCTAATTTATTCATTAATGATTAAAATTTAATAATACTAATCGATTCATAGGTGAATATCATAGACTAAAAATTAGGTAAATGGACGGTCGACCTAAGAAGGATGCTCATATATGAGTGGTTGGCCATAGCCTGACATGTGATGAATGTTTTAATGGGATAAAAAATCCAAAAACTATTTTATGAGTGTTTAGAACCCATCTAAAAATTTATGAATGTATTTGTGGGTATCCTTAAAATATTATTACTAGTATTATTATTACACCACACTTTTTATGAAACACTATATGAAATGTTTTAGGTTTTTAATTTGATCTCTGGGATTGTGATAATTTATTGATTTATTATGAAACACTTTATTCTCAAGATATGATTATATATGATCGATGACTTATATCTCCCCAATTAACCAATATTAATAATTTTATTCCTACCATTTATATTTTCCATTTTCTTTGCAATTTGCGAAAATAATTTCATAAAATTATTCAAATTAAGGTTGAATAATTTAGTTGTAGATTCTATAAATATACCTTATACCAGTTTTTTATGTGACTATTTTTTCAATAACACTAAACATTTATTGTTTTAATGCGGATCATGATTATATTTTTTTACATATAACATTAGTAAGGTGTAAAATTTCTTGATGAAATGATTTGGTCACCACATTTATTATCATAAAAAGATTTACATTTTTTGGAAATAATTATTAGAAAACATTAGTAAAACACTTTTGATAAGAGTAGTTATTCTAGAACATATTAATTTATGGTAATTACTGGATTAATGTATTATGGGAAGATATATAAATATCTACAAACTAGAAAGTGAATATGACTATAGCACGAGTCCAACTAGGGGTAACAACTCTTGATGTAGAGAAATGGTTTTAACATTATCAGAACTACTGCATGATGAGTGTATCTATGTGAAAGGAAATGAAATTATTATTTATTTTTTAACATAAAAAAACTTATTTAATAAATAGTATTTAATTATGACGACATTGATTAAAATTTCAATTATATAAGAAATTATACATCATGTTTTTATATGGATTAAAAAAACATAAAAAAATGGATGGATATACACATAGAATAATAATGAATTCAAATTATTGAATCCATAGTATTTAGTCCCTACATAACTATAATTACAACTATAAATACTTTAAAAAGTAATAAAAACATTAGGAATATATAGAAAATATTGAAGTATATATATCCTCATATATATGTCAAGTAGTGAATGATGAACTGAATTTGTTCGTGTATTTATTGAGAAATATAGTTGTTTGAAATTATTAACATTATATAATATGGAGGATGTAAATTATTCCCATTAAATAATACAGTTGGACAATATTAATTTCTGTCAGAAAGATACTTTAATGTGACCATTCGATTATGAATTAAGAAATTGAAATGTTTTTTGGAAACTATAAATTTATTATAACTAAAAAATAGTGTTTTAAATTAAATTATAATTTTTAGAAAATATTAATTTCATTAAATAGAAAAATAATTTTATAATTATAATATATATTAATAAATAACTCAGTAATTTTTATAATAATTTTATAGATTATAATGTCATAATAGCTTCTAATGTCTAATAAATAAGGAATTTTATATAAAATGTTGAATTATAATATTTAAATAATTATTTTTTTAAAAAATATATATCATTTTTAGTATTAAGTATATCACAATTATATTATGGTTAATTTATTATAATTGATATAAAAAGTTGTTTTTTGGTTAAATAGTTAAAATGAATATTTTTACGAAATATGAAATCTACTATGATATAATAAAGATAAAATAATGACATAGAATTTTATAGTACTAATTATTGATTAAAATTATTTTATATGATAAAAATTATACAAAATGGGTTATATTTTGAAATACATACTTATTATTTTGAAAACCATGATATTTTCCTTTCAACAAACAATATTATAATTTGTACATATATAATATTAGAATTGATTTTTAAAATTTTAATAAATTAGATAAGTTAAAATTGAATGCATATTTTAAAATATAAGTTCAAAATTATGTAATATTGAGAATTACATTCTAAAAAACGGCATAATAAGTTTTATAGTAATATATGTAAATAAATATAAATTCTTAATATTAAATGTCAATGAAATTAGAAAATAAAAAATAAAAAATTTAATTTGGTGTTTGAGTTATTTAATATCCCTATATATCGTAAATTTTAATTTTTGACCAAATTCATTAAAATTAATTCCAGCAAAAATTAGTTTTTCATAATAAATAAATAATCAATATTTATCCCTTAAAATTACACATATTTATGTATAAATACCCTCCATTCCCACGACACTCTCCTCAAAAAATAATTTTAACTTGATCTTACTTTCAATTTATCTCTCAATAGTATCTTCAAGAATGTTTTAAGGTTCTAGTAATTTTTTATACTACTTTAAGAAGCATCATCCAATGGTATGAGATCTCATTCTCCATTTACCTATAAAATTGTGAAATTTTTATAAGGATTCATATTCCTTATTTATTATATTGTAAATTATTTCTGAACCAACCATTATTATATATTTTATGCCTTTTATGATATACTTTTTTCCCCTCTTGTTAGACTATTTAAAGGGTAAAATATATATACTTATTATACTATCAAAATAAACACTTGATTTGCAATGACATAGTTTTATATAATTTATACCAAACATGTTTTCATTATAGGTTGGTATTTAAATATATTATAAAATTATTTACTATGTAAATTATGTTTTTAGACACATATTCCATTCTCAATTGTTAAATGATATGAACATATGTTTTTTAGGTTGAAGTGGGACACATAATATTAGACATGTGAGGGGTGTGCCATGATATAAGTACAATACATTGGATAAAAAATTAATCTCTTATGATGACATGTTCATGATAACATGGAATCATTAAATGGTCATTTATTATGATACCATTTTCAAAATCCATGGTAATATGTTTTATAAAAACATAATAATGAACTTAGGTAATATTTTTATGAATATATCAGGTTTATATTTTTTCAAAATTTATATGGTATGGCTCATGTGATATGGTCATATACTTATATTATACTTCATTTTATAAGGTAAATGTTTTTATGAAATCATTAATGATACACCTATGATTTTACCTTACATTTTTATCTCTTACTATGCATTATTCTCACTCCAATAATTTGATAAGTGTTCCTAGTAATTATTAAGCAGTAAGATGATTTTTTATGATATTAAGTAAAACCTCCAAGAGTATTTTTTAATTTTTCTAAATTTTCTATTATGTACCATTTTTTATCTTTTAATATATACAATGTATCAAAAACACTAATTCTAGAAATGTCATTTGAAGAATTAATGTAATATTTTTCCATTGAATAATGATTACGATCAAGTAACAAAAATTTGGGTCACCATTGTTTGTATTAGTGGATGGTTTAGATATTTGTGGAATGTTGGACGAGAAATAATTAGTATGATCCCCAAGGAGAAGTATTTATTTATTAAAAATTCATGATTTCTTTGATGTATAGAGTGATTGGATTCCATGAAATAATATCCATTTATGGATTCTATTTTTGGAAATATATCAACAATATATGTAAATATAAGTAATAACCCCAAATTGTATCTTTTGTATTAAATCAATCACGACCGATTAAAAAAATATGAATTTAATAAACACCTAGTTTGACAATATCGAGAGATATTACTTTCTTATCATAATAATTTGAAAAACCAATATAAAAGTATGCATGAAATTTTTCTATTTACGTTAAAAGAATAAAAAAATTAATTACATGATAACATAAGACAAAAATTATAAAAAATTATGATAAAAATATCACAAGAAATTTACTATTTAATGATTCAAAAAACTATCATTCTAATTGTTTTTTAGCCAATGGATGTAAATTTGATGAAATTAAACATGACATAATTTATTTCTCATGATTTAATTTCCTATTTTAGAATTTTCATTTCTATTTATTATTAACCATTTTTCATATATATGGAATAAAATATTTTAAAAAACCATTATCCCATCATAATGATTTAATATTAATTATTATTACAAAATCCATATCCAATTATTTTGAAAATCTCCTAAACATTCAACTCTAATAGAATTAACTATTTGATCTATCCAAATCCATTTAATTTATCCGAAATTTTAATGGATCATATATTATTTTTTATATAATTTCAAAATACAAATTCATTCATATATATCAACAAGGAAAACAACACAAAGGACATGACAATTACTATATTCAAATTTCGAGCGTCATATTGAAGTATAAAAAAATATCATCAACCATAATGAATGTAATTATTATTTGAATTGAAGGTTTGAATTACATGTTTTATATAAATAGGATAATAATATGGGGACACAATTTCATTAATGTCTGAGAGTGTAATAACCTGAACGTACATTTATATTTTTAATAGAGTAACTCTTATTTTGTAATGATTTTTTCTTTAGATCACATAATACGACTATAAAGTTAAATATAAACAATATGCATCATTTATAGATATGTACTGCAACCACAAATAACATTAAAGGGATATAAACATAGAATAATGGTAACTTAACTAACAGTAATAAAATAGGATTGAAATCCCCCATTAATGTCACCCTAGCCATAAATACTATTAAAAATAAGAGAATTGTGTGGTAAAAAAAATAATTTATTTTAGGAAATCAACGAATTTTTGAAACATGAGTACTAAAGGATGAAATGAGTCTGATGGTGTACTTATATTGAAATATGGTCATCATGCATTTAGAATACTGGTCAATATGGTTGATGGAAACTGTGACAATTAAATAATATAGTTAAAATTTATTATTATCTTTCTTGAACCGATAATAAAGCAGCCATTAGGATTATTTAGAAGGGAAATTTTTTATTTTTGGAACCTATAATAAAATTATATTAATTAAATATTTTACGTTAAATTTATATGTTCTAAATTAATTTTAAATTCATGAAATCATCTTATAAAATACATTTTAAATGACAATATAAATTAATAATGTTGAATGAAATTTTTATAATTGTTAGACGGATTATTATATGATAAAATCTATTGGTTTAAAATATATATTTTATTATTTTTTATGTAAAATTTAACAATTTTAGATATTTATTTTTATAAAAATAAATACCTTTCTGGATTAATAATATCAATATTATAATAAGGGTTATTTATTGAGATTTTATAATAAATCATATTTTTTTGGTCAAAATATGAAATTATAATTTTTATGAAATACCATAAATACTAATTTATTATCATGATATGGTCATGGATTATAATTTTACAGTACATTTTCTTGATAAAAAATATTCAAGTAGAAAACATAATAAAATGATTTTTTTATTTTGAAACACGATCTTGTCATTTTGAAAACCTTTATTATATCTTTTCAAAAAAATAATTTTATCTGTTATATGGATATCATATTTGAATTGATTTTTTAAAATTTTTATAATGTAAATCAATTAAAATTGATTTCATATTTTATATCATTATTTTCAATTTATTTAATATGGGTAATTTAATTTTTATGCAAAAAGGTTATCATGGTAGAAAAATAGTTAACATCGAATAGTAAAATAAATCGGATTGTTAAAATTAAAATATAATGATATTAAAAAATAAAAAATAAAAAAATTAAATGGGACATTTAGGTATTTCACATCCATTTAAAATCTAATGAACCTCTATTAGCAACAAAATTCATTTAAATTAAAACCACACAGTGATTGTTTTCCTAAATTAAAAAAAAATTATCCCTAAAAACCACAAATCCAAATTTATAAATACATCCCATTTTCACCTCTACCTCCAAAATAAAGTCATTTATAATTAATCTTCTCTTATTTACCCTCTCAGGAGTCACTCTATGTTGGTTCAATGGTTCTAGAGATTTTCACTCTATCATTAAGAAGCATCCTCTTATGGTATGGGATACATTCTTCCACTTTATATATTCATTAACATATTTATAATAAAGATTTTGATTCCATATTTATTATATATTCACATGTTCATAAACCCCTGTATTACTGTATATTTTATGTCTTGTTGATGATATACTTCATTTCTAGATCATTTAGTATGTTTGAAAATCTATTTTTTATTATCGTTATACTTCCAAAATAAATCTTTATTTTTAAATTACTTATTTTCTATTCATATTGACCCGAAAAAAATTTCATTATAGTGTATTCATTTATTTGTATGAATAATATATTGATTCAGTACATCCAATTAAAAAAACCATATTCCCTACTCATGGAATATAAATTGTATGATCGTATTATTTTTTAATTGACGTGACAATCATAGTTTTTGACAAAGAATGTTGTACCGTGATAACACTCTAATTCATTTTGTAATTATGTCATATATATAGATGGATTTTTCATGATACCTTAGGATAATTCATTTAAAAAATATTAATACCTTGGTCAAAATCCTTGATAATATGTTTTCCAAAACCTTAATAACAAGCATTGGTGAAATTTTTATCAAGGTATCATGTTAACATTTATTACACATTTTCATGTTATTTCACTAGTTATATGATCATATAGTTATGTACTGCCTCATGTTAATATAAAAATGATTTTATATTATTCATCATGATCCAAATATTATCTTCTCTTAGAATATTATCCAATACTAGGATTTTTGTAACCCCTTTTATTTTAAAAAATTCCCAATGCAAAGTTATACAATGAAAAGATCTTGGATGTAATAATATTTTATCCATTGAAAATGATATTGAAATTTTTTTACTATGATATTATGTACTATGTATATCTTAAAATATGTAACTTGGTTCAAAACACTAATATTATAATGGTCCTCCAATGTTATTTATATAATATTTTTATGGAATTATGGTTATGATCATGTAATAAAAATTAGGGTCTCCAAAATAAGACTACCCCAACTTGTTATAAATTCTTAGTGGATATTCTTGGTATAATTCAAATTCTCATTAGGAAACAATATTAGGATTTATTTAGAACCCCCAAAATCATGTAAGTAACCCTAATTTTATAATTTTGAAGTATTTAATATCTACTAGTGATGTTTGTGAAGTTTTTAGGTCCTTTTAGATTGTTTGTGGGGATTGTATAAAGAGGAAAAATTGGTGTAGAGTTAAATAAGACATTAAAAACGATACTAGAAACCATGAAAAATGAGACCGGGCCTATAGGGAAGGTGAATGGGTAGGTGGATGGTTCTTCAAAAATGAGGATGTTCCTAGAAGACTGTGTACAATGATGGATAGTAGTATTTTTCAATGTTGGAATAAGGGTTTTCTAACCCTATGAGACAATTGTGCAAGGCCTCACTTGATACAGATACTAGCACACAATTAGCATATACATTTTATAACCATGTGACTAACCATGAATGGTTTAAAAATAGGATCTGTTAATTGTGGATCTAGTTATAGATTAATAATTATCTATTATATATCACACAACCCAACTCTAACTTGTTATTCATTCCTCCCAATGGATTTAAATGTTTCTCCAATCAATCTAGAGGTAATCTGAAGGATTCACAAGGTGCGTCAAATCCAAATTCTCATGGTATGTCATTAAACTTGTTATTTTTTCTTCTGTTTCCTTAGTTATACTTATCAATCTACCTTAGTTTCACTATGAATATATTTAATGTTTTTGAAGCCAAATATTTTTTTATTTTTATTTTAAGATCATCATGTATGTTATTTAATTGCGTATTTAGAGGTTCAACTGGGTTTCATCGATGTTTATCCTGATGTATATCATTTTGGGATTATTTTCTGATGTAGGTGGATTCACTATCGACCCTTATGCATAAAACTAGAAGTCTTTATTTAATATTTATTTTTTATTGAATTCAATTTTGAAATGAGTATAAAATTTATTTTAAAATACCACTTTAGTGATAGTTTGGGAATTTTTTGTCAAATTCTGTAATAATGGAATATGATTTTTTAATGTTATCATTTTATTGATTTTAAAATGTGTATTTTAAAATAATGATTTGTCGTATTTTTGCTAAATGGGTTAGTTGATATTTTTTTAATAAAATTATTGTTTTATTCGAATGTATTGAAATGAGTTTTTTAATGATTTTAGTAAGGATATAATTTATTACATTCATTTGAATTGGTTGGATTGAAATTGGTTTGGAATACATGGGTTATGTGAGTTCATAATTTCGATGTGACCTTGAATAAAGGTTGTGTACCATTGAAGTATATAGGTATGTGACCCCCAATAAGGGGTGTGTTTCATTAGGGAGTGAGAATATTTTCCACTTTCGGATGGCTTAATAGATGGATGAGAAATCAATCATGAGTATAGAACTTTCATAGTAGCATGCATGTGTGGTTGTGTGGTGGATCATGAAATGGGTATGCCAAAAAGGAATGTGAATTTGGTTAAATTATTGTCCGATTAACATTCCTTGAAAATAATTTTTTATGGAATAATATTTTGGTTTTAATCTTCACATCATTGATTAAAAATGTTTGAATTATTTTATATATTTAACTTATAAAAATTTTATGACATGTTCTATCCATGTTGTGTCCGTAAAGAAGTCATTCGGGGAAAACATTCCATGTTTAATTAATCGCCATGGATTTGAAACATTGGTCATTTTGTAGATATTAATCATAGAAAAATATGTACAGATAAATTATCAAAATTCAATAGTGGTGCATCCTAGTAAATCGTATGTTTGGAGGAGTTGGAAAATGGAACATATCAGAGTCCTTGCGTTTTTTATCTATTTCTTCTTCCACAATGAAATTGGTTGTTTTGTAGTCTTTCTTTATGGAACAATTAGAAGTTGTTTTTTATATTAATTAAATATTGAAGTTTCATTTCCATGTTATTGTATGTAATTTATTACTTTATTTGGTAATTTATTATTTTCCCATCTAGTCATTAATACCTGGGAATTGATTTCCAGTAATTGGCACCATTGGGATGTCACTTAAGGCTAAGTAATGTTCCACTTCCATCTCATTACCATGGGGATGGGTGCAATATTACAAGTGGCACCATTCTTGGGAATTTCAATTATCTTATAGAGAAGTGGTCATAGATTCTTTGGTCCTTGACATGAAAGTTATATTAGTCTTGGTCGGTCTTTACTTGGTATTATTAGTTGGCCTTATAGTTGAAATTCATTTTGGGATCTTTCTTGAGTTGTGGTGGGAATAAGGAGTTGGATTATCCGCACATGAAATATAGATCATGAAAAGAAGTATCTAACCTCTTTATGTTAAACTTCATGTAACCAAGAAGTTGGGTAGAAAATTATTTTCGATACACTTATAGGTTTTGGAATCATATTGCCATGCGTTTTTCCTATTAGACAAGCATGACATGAATTGAAGAAATGGTTTACACTTAGAATTTCATCTTTCATTTTGAGTAATGATTTATAATTTGGGTAAGACGTATTGATTGTTAAATTTTGTTTTTACTTTTTCTTCAAATGTGATATTTTGAAATGGAATGAAATTATTATTTTTAAATTGGTGTGATTTTCAAAAGAATTGTGATATTTTCAAAAAATGTTTTAATGTTGAAAAAGATGAAATTTTGGAAGAATTGTTTTTGATAATAATGACGTGGAGGGGTTTTAAAATTTTTAACACTTTATTTTATAGATAGTTAGACATATAGTTCTTCTTTTTTTGTTTATATAATTCCACTAGGTATACATCATAGAAACCAATCAAAATAAGATTCTTAGAATTTGGTTGCACTTGAGCCATATCTGAACCAATAGTTTTATCATAATATCATCGAGGATATCATGTAACAGATATAGGGAACTTATGTAATGAAACAAGGAAATTGGATCACCAATTTTCATTCTTAAAGAAGAATATACCCATCGTTTACGGTGATTCATGATCCTATAAGTATGATTTTTGGATGAATATGACACAATGTATCTTAGATTATATTGACACACCAGTAGTGCTGAATGTCAAGTTGCAGATATATGTGCTGGAAGACCTTAAATGCCTATGGTGGAATTTTTCTATTTAGTTTAAATTAGACCATAACCTATCATTGTAGGATTTTGAATATTTTTTACCAAATTATTCTATCCATAGATGTTTATAATTGAATGAACATCTTATTTACTCAACATAAAAAAGTGGTGCCTCACTATGATAGTTTATGCGAGTATATTGATGGTTTTTGTCATAAAGTTTCTACTACTACATCCTTGAAGAAATTAATCTTTGATTTATGTATGAGGTAGGATATTAGATCAATAATTTTATCGCTCTGTATAAAAGATTATATAAATATGGTCAATAGATAGACATTGGATGAATGGAACATCATAGGATCTATGGGATAAGGGACCATGTAGATGTATATGGGAATAGGAAATACCTCTAATGTTGTGATTAAGAGGAAGAGGGGAATCAATCTACAAGGCAGTGGGATGGTTTAGAATCTAAATTATGGATTGGTGAACTCTCTTCCATGTACTAGGAGAAAAGATAGTTTTTTTCAATGTGGTTCATTCTAACACATGATGCAAGGGTGTATGGGTCAAACTAGAGAATGCCACAAATGCAATAAGATGGAAATTCCTCAGTGCTATTATCATTTTTCGTTAAGTTCTAATGTTTAGGACACTATAAATGGTTCCCAAGCATCACATGATTTGATGGGATGTGGACATAAGAACATTTCTCATTAGTAGAACAGAGCTAGATATGGTGATTTTAGGAATAGAATGACTACTCGTGTAGTACAATCTTAATATAGAACTAGAGAACAAACTATAGTGAGAATGAAATTATATGGAGTTGTTTATGTGATTTTTATGATATTTTTGGGACATATACTACTAGAGGTACAATTATTTTTGAATTATACCCTTATGGAACCTTTTATATATATAGAAAGTTCCAATTTATTTATTTCCCCTCATGATTTTTACTTATTGGGTATAAAATTTGAGATGACACCTTCTATGTTAAAACATTAATATGCTTGTGGTCAATTATAATGTTATGCCTTTGTGAGTACACATGATCCACAACTATTTATGAAGACGAATGAAAATGGTATTTCTCTGTGATCGATATGGATATCTATGATATAATACAGGGTATGGATTTTTTTATAATGCCCAAGGGTCACATAGACTGTTATACCATAATGGTTAATTTTACAACTAAATATAGTGTCGAGCATCTCTACCTAGGAGACCGAAATGTAAAGGAAAGTGCAACTGGCATGTTAGCACATGTAGTTTGAACGACTATTCACTAGTTACGATCATTGAATTTGGAAATTATTGAATATAAGGAGGTTAATATTTTTCCAATAGTTTTTTATCAGTTTCAAGATGAGTTTTTCCAAAATTTATTGAGGTTTCAATCTAAGAAAGAAGTTTTGTTTATGAACGATCCACTTCTGGGGACTACTCCTACCTCTATTTCTCCATATCAAATCGAACCAACAAAATTATTGGAATTGAATGTGAAATTAGAGTATCTTGAAATAAAATGTTTCATTTGGTCATATAGGACTTAGTTAGATTTAATGGTATTATTTGTCAAAAATGTGGATATAACTCTTCAGTTATGTGTCGATTATCATATGATTAACCAAGTTACAATAAAGAATTTGTATCCACATACATGCATTGATGATCTATTTGATCAGTTGATAGGATATCAGTGGTTCTCTAAGATTGAATTGTGATACAAATTTCACCATTACAGATTTTGGAAAGAGTATATTCCATAATCATCATTTTGGATTAGATATGAATATTATTATTATTTCGTAATTCCCGTTGCTGTTATTAATTCCCTAGTAGTCTATGTGGAATTTATGAATCATATATTTCAATTATTTATAGATTTTTTATGGTGGTATTTTTCTATTACATATTAGTGTATTGAAGGAAATGGTTAAAAATAAAAAAACAATTGGATAATTTGTTGTGAATCTTGATGGATCGTCATATATATGAAATATTACCAAATTTTGAATTTTCAATATCAGAGGTGTGCTTTCTTGACCATGTAATCTCAGATGGAGTTGTTTCATTGGATCCTAAAAAGATATAAGTTGTAATCTCTTGAAAATCTCTAAATAATGTCATCTAGATATGAATTTTCTTTGGTTCGGGAGGTTATTAAAAACATAGTTTTTAGAATTTTCATGAAAAGATTATCCTATGATTTCATGATAATGAATAATGTTCCATTACAATAGGATTAATAATTTCAGATGAATTTTCATGTTCATAATGTTTTCTTTAAATAAGTAATAGTCTTGATTTATCTATTATCAGGACGATGGTACATAGAGTATGGCGATTCTTCAAGATCTGTGTTGGGATATACTCTCAAGAAAGGAAATTTTTTTCTTTGTTATGGATAAAGGAAGTTAAGTTTGAATGAAAAGAACTACCAAACACTATATATGGAGTTAGATACCACATTCCATTCTTTGAATTCATAGATTCATTAAATATTTATTAATAATTTTACTGTTTTTATAGATCATAAGATCTAGAAACATATTTTCTCACAAAGGGATAAAAATCAGAGAAAATAAATATGGATGGAGTATTTCCAAAAGTTTGACTTTGACTTTATGTACACACATAGAATATTCAATATGGTGGATGATGCATTAATTTGAAATACATTTATTTATTAAGGAAAAGAATTTTTAGATGTGGGATAGTTAATGTCAGTCAAAGATGACATTCACATGGATTGAGAAGACTGTTTTGAATCAACAACCTTTTTCCAATTTCGTTTATTCCTGATTTGATGAATTTATTTAATGAGGAAAATAGATCCAATGCATAATGTGTGGCGATAGGGTTAAAACCCAATTATGGGGAGGCCATTGAGTGTTAGAATCTTCATGAGGGTTCAATGATGTGGTTCCAAATTCTGATGGTTTTACCAATAGCATGTCAGGAAAATAACCTTCATGATTACCATTATTATGTATGGTTTGTTCATCCTACAATAAAAAATATGTATAAGTCATGGATATAATAGTTTTGGTGGATCTATATTAAAATATAGGTGGATGAGTTTTCTTCAATAATCATAACTTGACGGAATTTTAAGGCAGAGCATTAGTGACCAAGATATATTTTTTAGTTTTACCTATTACAATGTTGAGATGGGAGAATATATGAATGGATTTTTTAACAAGTGTCCCAAGAATGGTTTAGAAAAAAAATTATGTATGGGTGATTGTAGATCATCTTACAACATCAACTCATTTCATCCAAATACATGAACCTCAAATGGTGGAGGACTTTCCAAAAATTTAAATTTGAGATGTGGTAAAGAAGAGTGGATTTATATTTTTGATAGTGTAAAACATATATATGATTTTTCTCCATCATTTATAGAAATCCATATAGATATTCTTTGTGGATCACTTAAAAATTAACATGGTGTATCATCCTCACATAGATGGAAAATCTCTAAGGACAATAATTTTTTTTGGATGAAATGTTGTAGGCTTCTGTAATGGATTTTGATGGATAATGGGAGGATCATGTATCGTTGGTGGATTTCTCATATAAAAAAAGATATCGAGCATCAATACATGTAGATCCTTTTGAATAATTTTATGGGATCCTTTTCATTCTCCATTTGTTGTAGAATTATGTGAGATATCACTTGTTGGTCTGATCCTTGTCCAATAAATATCAGAGAAGTTTCAATTAATGAAGAAATAGAATGAGTCGAAACCTAGTTATAATAAATCATATACTTATCATTATTTTAGGCCAATTTTATTCGAGTTGAGTGATCCTGTGTTCTGGATGATCTCTCCAAGGCCTGGACATGTTTTTTGATAACCCAAGCCATGATATCTCATACATACATAAATCATTTTATAATAAATGAATGGGTTAGTGAGGTGGAATATCAATTTAAAATAAAACTGTGGTTTTTTATTGGGCTTAATGTGTTTCAGGTATTCCCCTGGGAAAATAATTAGCCAAATCATCACCATGTGATTTGATGGTATCATGTTTAACTACAAGTAGATGATTCTTCTATACTCATTCTAGTGTGGGTTGTGGATAGACAAGAGTAAGTTTTTTATGGAAGAATCATCAGTTTAGTGAGGTTCTTTTAGAAAAATGGTAAGATAGAAAAATATAAATGATAATGGGAGAAGGAAATGAAAGGGAAAGTTTCATAACACCTTTAGTCCAATTATGTTTATTCTCTTTTTAGGAATGGAAAGACCAATTATTGGGAAAATATAGCTCCCTGTTATCAAGTAAGTAACAATGATTTTATATTTTTATGTATATAATGTATATGGGTGATGTATTTGAGATTTTTGGGGCCTCCTTGAATGTTTTTGGGGGATTTTATATTGTTTTAGGGTTGTTTAATGATTAATAAACCTATTAGAAACCTATAAGATATCATGAAAAATGAGACCAGGGATAGAGGGAAAGTGTACGGGCAGCTGCACAGTTTGTCCAAAATGTGAGGCCTTCTAAGAGAAATTATGCTACATTAAATAGTTTTTTAATGGTTGTCTCATGTTTTTTCAAACCATTTGATCCAACTATGTGAGTACCCTCTTGATATATAATTATGCAAATTTTTGGAACATGGATTTTGAACCATGCGTCTAAATGTGCATAGATTAAAAATAATACCCAGAAATTTTAGATGTAGGTCAGGATTATGAATTAACCCCTATTTTTTCCAAATAGACCCTAACTCAGCTTTACATCCTCCCAAAAGATAAAGACGCATATCCCATAGATCTAGAGGTGATTAGATAGTTTCTCGTGGTGCTATGAAGCCATATTCTCATGGTAAGTCATTGTTATTGGTAGTTTATCTTTGTTTTCTCATGATATAATTCTCTATCTCTCTCTCTATTTTTTTCTTATATATAAATTTATGGTGGAAATATATAAGGTATTTGATACCAAATATGATTACATTTGAAATTTTTATGTTAGGGGAAGAGAACTATTGTTATGTTTAGAGGATTGGCTCAGTTTCGCAGACGTTTCCTTGCAATATATCTTTTTCAAAAAAACTTTCTCAGGTGTGTGCCTTCACTCTCTACTCCAATTAATATAACTAGACGTATTGATTTCAAATTTTTTATTTTGATTGAAATTTATTATTAAAATTTAAATTAAATAATCTTATAAACCACTTATAGTGATGGTTTGTGGATTTTTAGTAAAATTTTAGAAAATTGGAATGTTGTTATGAAATGTTCACCATTATCTTGATTTTGTAATATTGATTTTAAAATATGGATTCGCGAGATTTATTAAAATAGTTTAAATAGATGTTTTCAATAGAAGGATTGATTTAATGAAATGTATTAAAATGGTTTTGTTTGATAGGTTTTTAATAAAAAATATTTTTTTTATTGTAATAGTGTAAATTGGTTTGTTTGAAATGGTTTTGGGATACATGGGTTTTGTGAGAACATGCTTTCGACAGTACCTAGAATAAGGGAAATGTACCATTTAGGAAAAAGGTTGTTTTTCATGAATAAGGGTCGTGATTCATCGGGGAACAAGGATATTCGATAGTTTTGGATGAATTAGTGGATGGAAAAGAATCCAAAAATGAGTATGGAATATTCATTGAAGTATGCATGTGTGGTTGTGTGTTGAATAATGTAATGGTTATGAAAAATAGTAATTTGAAATGGGTTAAATTATTTTTTGATAGATTTTACATGGAAACAATATTAGTATGGTATACTTTTTTGTAGATAATCTTCTTGTATTTGATATAAAATGTTTCTATTTTTATAGAAATTGATTATAAAATTGTTCTAACATGGTCAATAATAGTGGAATGTGTAGGGAATTCATTTTCGAAAACTTGGTGATTTTATTTTCTCACCCATTCTTGTAACATTGGTTCATTTGACAATATTGTTCCCCAAGACACATGAGAATTTAATTTATCACACTTCTTTAGGGTTCAATTGAGATACATGTGTTATTTTTTGTAGTTTGAGTATGGAACATCTTTGATTCCTTGAGTTGTATTAATTTTTTAATCTTTTGATGTGTACATGGTGAGTTTCTAGTATTCCCTTGTGGTACTATTTGGATTCAATTTTTATATAAATTCATTGTTGGAGTATTATTTCATTGTGATCATGCATCATGTAGTGGTTTATTTGGTTATTTCTTGATTGGTTGGTCATTTTATTTTCATGGGGATTAACATCCCACATGTGTTAATGAATGCCTTAGTATTTATTATCAGCCTTCAGTTCCTTTTGTATGTCTTCCAATTCCTTATAATTTTTAACCTCATTATGAAGATAATGAAGAGGGGACGAATATTACAATTGCAATATATAAAGACTAATTATATCCAAAATTAATCCAATGGTGTCATATATTGATAATAAGGTTCCATGATATATAAAGAATTGGTTGATTTTCTTGATTATATTATTTCCCATTGTGAATATTGTTTCTATGCTATTCTATTTGGGTTTATTCAATGAATAGATACATAAGGAATCATATTGAACCAAAATGTGAGGTAAAATACAATTATTTTACTAATATGAAACCAAATATGATGGGATATTTAATATTAAATCTTCTAATAAGTGTCTAAAAAAATTTAGTCAATGATTCATGTTGACCATCAAAATGAAAAATTTTAGAAACAAAATTCTATTATTTCCATCATGATGCAACATTAACCTTTTTTAGTGGGTCTATATATACACTAATTTTTTAGAAATTTATTAATAACAATAAAAAGAAATTTTCAATTCTATAATGCATAATTCATGAAAATGTTATTTTGGTTATTTATTACATAAATGGAGAAGTAGATCAATAGTGGAATCTTATAAAGAACAGTAGAAAATATGAATCAATTGACATTATATATTTTTATGGGTCCTAAAATATTATTTTCCATCAATTAATTTTATAGTATTCATCATGTTAAAGTAGATAAGGAATATTTGATCTATGGATGAAGGATAATGAATCCATTATTACCTATGATGCCAATTTATCAATAAATGAAGGGTAAGATTTCGGTATTGTCATCCATTCAAAAGGAAATATCGATCAATTCTTCTGGGGAGTAAAAGAAATATCGTAAAATTCAATTATCCATAAAAGGATAAATTAGATATAAAAAATTATATTTTCACTCAATGTAGATATAGGGATTTGAACCATCAATCAATTTCATGGTATTTATTAGAAATGAAAATGGAATTTAAATGAAATTAAAAACATTAAAACATAGAGGGAAGAATATGACTACTCTTTCATGAGGAAAATGATGAAAGAAACAAGGAGTAAATTTATATAAGGGGAAAATAAATTCATTAAGTGTTGAAAGAAAGGTCATCTATCAATTGAATATCAATGTGATGGAAATAAATTATCAAATTATTTTATTGGAGTGAGAGACTCATTGGAAGCCTTGAAACACTAGTGTTGAAAATGAAATAATCATGTAAATTATACTAACTAGTGCTCAAATGTCAGGGTTAATTATGACAATTATTATTAACATCCTCAAAAGACCAGAGATAAAATGAAATCTCAATTGATGTCTATTGTTGATGTTGATTTTCATAGTGATTTGTGAAACGTACAGATATTATTTACTGTAGAACCGATACTGTCTTATTTTATTATAGATTTCCCTCAAATGTTTATCTAATGTGTTTTTTATGGTCATCAAAATTCCACCAAAATTATTTCAAATTGAATTTCAAGTGAAAAATATATGTTTTATGATGATAACATCTCAATTCTATAATTCTTATATGATTTATTTTTTTGGGAATGTACCTCAAGAAAATATTTTTCTTCTATATCTCATTAGAATTTTTGATATTTTGGTCATGGATTAAGATTATTTATATAGATTCAATATCAATATTATAGGATGATATGTCAAATTTGATATTTTGAATGTACATATTTTTTTTATATTAATGTGATGATAAATATAAAATTCCAACAAAAATTAATCCATTTTATAGGTCCTAATTTATATTAACATATTGTATTTATCTCATAATGTTAGGATATAAATCTAAATCGAAGATATATGTCTTATATTTGAGTATTTAGATATATTTTGGAAGAGTTTACATGTATTCCTATCAAGTGTGAAGATATTTTTTCAGTAGAACTCATATAGTTAGCTACACTAATTTCTTAGAATCCATAGAGAATTCCCCTAATTGTGTTATTGGAATTGAATAAGAAACTCCAATAAATTACAAAAAAAGGATTCAGTCATCAATTTTCATTACCACATTGGTGAACCTATAATTTTTTTAGAAAAAATTCATTGATGTGACATTTTGTTTATTATGAGGAATAAAAAAAGTCACAATCAACAATATATATCATAATCCAAATATCGATGATTTTTTTTGATCGGTTAGGAAAATGTTAATATTTTTCTATCATTTATAATTTATCTTGGTACAATTAATTGATGTAATAAAAGGAATATATACCTAATGGACCCTTCCATATAAGGTATACACACTATGATTTTATACTAATTTAATTAGTGATCACTAATCACCCGAAATTTTCTTAGATCACATTAATAGAGTCTTTAGAGATAAAATTTTTAGTTTATGGTATTCATTATATATTATAATATTATATACTATTACCAAGATAATTTGAATGAATATCACATGATTATTTTTTTCCATTTCTTATAGAAGGAGAAAATATTTTTTGAATTCTGAAACTATTAATTTTTGTAATGGAGATTTTAATTATTATGTAATAAAATCTTAATCAAGTGTATATCATTTGATCCATTAAATATGGAGCTTATTTAATATCAACCAAAATAAGACAGGATGACAGATATCCATCAATTTTAAATATTGGATGTATATTAAATACTCTTTTTAAATAATAACAAATATCTATATAATAAAATTATTTCCAATATTAGATATCTCAATCAATCATATATAAAATAAATGGTTTATTTTATTTATAAAGATGAATACCATATAAATATCCTTAAAATTCATTTGACGAAAATAACCTTTTTATTTTGAAAATAACCCTTTCATACAAAAAAGATAGAATTTTATTTAAATGATATTATAGTAATATGAACATAAGATGTTATAAAATAATTTTTAAAACATTGAATGGTAATTACTGTAAAACATTTTTTTTATATATTAAAACAATTATTCCTTTCACATTTTCTGGAAAAAATCCAAATTATCATTATTTTGAAAATGAAAAGAATATTAAATTCAAAATAAATTAAAAAAATAAAAATGGTTAAAAATTTCACTAATAAATAATTATGAAAATTTATGAAACATTGAATCTTTTTAATAAGTTATGGGTTTTGGTAAAAATAGGTTCTCATCAAAATAAATAAATAATGTTAATTTTTCATAAAAAATTATATCTAATTTTATTTACCAAATAGATGATAAATGGAAGTATTAATTACTAATGTTTTGGTATAACCCTATTACAATTTAATATACTTAAATTATGATATTAATATAAATTAATTCCTTATATGTATACTTGTAAAAAAATCCTAAATAATGATGATATTGTTAAATATTCCCTCACCACTATAATAACTTATGAATCTTAATCCATAAAATATAAGTAACATAATATGAATATTAAAATAACATAAATATAATGATATAAATTTTATAACATATAAAATAGGTATTATATACACTATATACAATAAATAATTTATGGATATCACATATGTCACATATAAGTAAGAGTGATATAAGGAGCCCTTACCACTTTTTTGACATCCCTCATATGTCACTCAATATCTTTTATAATAAAATATATATTCATTGAATAAAAATTATCAAATCATAATCATATATTTAATACCATATATGATTTACTGATTATCATATATCACATTTTAACATCACTTTTTTCTAAAATCATTGTTTTGGGTGATAATTTGTTCATTTTTTCATGTATGTTTTGGTTTAGTAGTTTTTTGTACCTTTAATTTGATAATGTTTATGTCATAATGATTTTATCTATGATATAAATATAATAAATATTTATTATATATTAATTTATAGTAATATATGAAATTTAGATGTTGAAAATGGATTATACTCTTTCAATAGATTGTAGGATTTACATATGCATCAATGATGCAACCATTTTTTTCTACTGGTTGAATGTAATAAAAATAAACATTTATTGAAATATTCAAAATAACTCTTATGTATAATATATTGTTTATAATAATAAAATATTTCCTTATTTTCATCCAACTAAAAATTAATTGAAAAATATTTCACATCATTGTGTAGAGATAGTTTTCCACGCATACAAATGAGCGATGATATTGTTTTACAATCAATCTAATGGTAAGAACATAGATATTATATTATATTTCAATATTTTTTTAGATCATTAAAATAATCTATATTAATTAAAATTTATACTTACTGCCATCCATGTAAGGGGTATGTGAAAAATGAGTCACATCGCTTTGTGATATAGTAGGCCATTGTACAAAGAAGCAATGTTATTATATCACTCCTGTAATAGATATTAAGAAACTACATGTCATATGATAATTAATTTTTAAAACAATATCATAAATATCATATAAATATATTAAATAAATAATTATTTCAATCCATTAAAGGTGGTGATGGAAAATGAATATCATTATTTTCTAAGGTAAGAGTATGTCATAGGCAGGAACAATGATTTGATAACCCATTTGATATAAGAGAATATTAATATAGATCATCCCTATATTATAAAGAGGAATTATAATATATAATATAATAATTTTATTATATCATATTTTATAAATAATAATTGACAGTGGAAGATGAATAAATAAAATAAAACACATGGTTGGGGATGTTACCATTTCATCAGACAATATCTTTTAGTTTCCCCCCAAAATTTATCCTAGGTTTCGTTTATTAAGGAAATAAGCCTTCTATGAGGATTGTAAATAATTAAGTAATTTATTTTTCTAGGTTTTGGAAAAACCAAGGGTTTTTGGAAGTGTGAAGTGGAATGTAGATGGGTGGCCTTTTATAACTATGGATTGTGGCAGAATTATTATTATAAAAATAGAAATGGTGTACACAAATATTTTATATGACACAAGGATCAGAAAATATAAATTATATATCCTAGAAGATATAATGTCTAATAACTCTATGTAATCAATTTTGGTTATGTTTTAGGTTGTTTTTAAAAGATATCTATTTTTTTTACCCCATAGGTAAACCCTGTGGTACATAATTTTTACTATTTCATTATTCATTATGTTTAAAAATAATGTTTAAAAATAATGGTAAAATAAATTACATTTATTCCAAAAAAGTAATCAATTGTTTTAAAGATCAATTATCAAAATAGGAATATTTTAATTTCAAATTAAACATCCAAAAGCGATGAGAATGTTGGTTTCCAATGTGAAAATGTTCAAAATGATTCAATGTCTTTATATCAATTTTCAAAATAGAATTATTTCAATAACTAAAATGTGATTAATATATATGTAATTGAACTAATTTTAGTAATAATATAATTTTAAATTTATATTAATGTTTTTAAATAAAATAAAATATATTAATATTATTAATAAATACCGGTAATATTTTAGTCACATAAAAATTATTTCCCGTTAAATTCTAAAAAGTAAACCCAATGATAATATTTACATGTCTTTTTACAAAATTATGTTTAAATTTTAAAAACAATTTTGAAATAGTAGAAAAATTAATATTAAATTATGTGAGAAATATATTATTAGGCTTCATTTTAGAGAACATAATTTTTCTTAAGAAAATATTTTTTTTCCGTTCAAATGGATCATATTTAATTTAAAATCAATGTACTACGAGTATTTTTTTAATATAAAAGGGTTTAACTATAATTTTCATAGTTTATTTGGTCATATTAAAACCCTCTAACATAATTTCTAGGTTATATTATTCATGTTTATATAATAAAATATTATTTGAGTATCCTCTTTCATTCAAACCAGGTGTTTCATGCATTGCATGCTATTAGAAAGAGAAAACTAATTTTTTTAAAAAATAATAATTTTAAAATATATTAAATTATTTTTTATTTATGTAATTTACACTATCAAATATTATGTTCCTATTTTAAATTCATGGGGTGTTAAAATTTGAGTTGAAGTGGTATCTGGGAATCTTACAACCATTATCTATACATTTATAGAAATGGGAGAATGTCACCATTGATTTCACCATATGAATCTTTAATAAATCTAAAGGGTATAATTATATTTTATTTAGTAGATATAATTTTGAATTAATCATATTTCATTTGTATCCATGAATATTATTATCTTAATAATCATTATAGGATCATACATTAAATAAGTTTTATGAATTCATGTGGTACAATATTCTATTATATATAATTGATATGTTTGATTAGCCATGGTTTTTGGGGAATTATTCAGTAATATATTGATATAAAGTTTTGTTTTAGTATTAACTATCACTCTCAGATATGTATTCTATCTAAGAGAACATTTAAAACCCTATAGTAAATGTTGATATCTTTTACTGTGGATTTTAATGGTAGATGGGCATAACACCTTCTTCTTGTCATGAATTCCCATAATAATATATATACATGAGTGTTCATATGGGTACTTATAAATCCCGCAATGGTAGTGTGTTGTTCAATTTAAATTTCTAGTTTAATTTAGAGAGATAAATATATTATGTCCTAATCTCAGTGACGGAATATTATAGAATTTTTTATTCATTCACCGGTATATCATAGTCACTCAAACTCAATAGAAGAGCGATGGAAAATGATATCGGTGAGATATAGAATTAAATTTTATTGTGAAGTTATTCTTATGAATTTCTCCATGAAATATAATAATTACATTAATAAGGAATTAAGATTTAGAGAAAATTAATATTTCTCAATTTGAAATTAATGTTCAAGTATATGATGATTCCTTTCACATGGAACATCCAATGATCCTAAATTAGTTTCATAATGTTTTTCATTTATATCTTTTGAAGAGGGGAAAACATGATCTCTTTCATGTAAATAAATCATATGTTTTTAAATTTTATCATGGTCTTTCATATAAAGAAAATTTATGGGAAATATTAGATTGTATATATAATCAACAATATAGAAATAGTATTTTATTAGTCATAGTTCTATATAAGAATAAAAAAATTGATGAGGTTATATAGGATCCTAGGGATGTTGTGAACTATTAATATCCACGTTTTTTGTGTATAAATTATTGAGTTTTGGGATGAAATTCATTTTAACTGTGAAAAAATGAAACACCCCAATATTTTAGTTATATTATTTAATAAATAATATTTTAATTATCTTATAGCTTGGTTTTTCTTCAATTATGAGTCTAAATGAACCTATATATAAAATAAAAATTATAGCCAAGTTGTTACATTTTAATGTATAAATATAAACTACCACATTAAGTGGAATATATACAAAATTGATTTCATTAATTAAAATTTATTTATTTATACCTATGAAATAAGAACAAAATTTTAATAAAAGGAACTAATTATTAAAGGACCCATTTTTTAATAATAATTTTTTACATGTTCTATACATATATTTTTAAATGGATAATGTTAAATATTTATAAATGGTTTTAATGACATGTTTGGATAAATAATTTGAATAAATTAATAGTCATTCTTATATTAGTTTTCTAATGGGTGTGAATGATGATAAAATCATTTAAAGGTAAAATAACTTATTTCCAAAAATGATATTAGAGAAAATTCGTTTTATCATAATATTATGAATTCATAATGAATGATATATGGTTTTATTTAAATATAGATATTATATATTCAGTACCATATTTTAACATTCATTAGATATTCTTTTCATTGTAACGAATGAAAATAAATTCAGATTTATGATTAAAAGGAATACTTTCTAAATAGAATATTTTATTTCATTTTGAACATTTATTTTGAAATAATTTTTTTCCATTTATAAATGTCTAATTTAATAAAGTAAAATAAATATTATAATAATTATTTATAATGAATTCACATATATGTTTTTCATTTATAATTGTAAAAACAATGAAAATTAGTTAAGATTATTGTGGATAAATCTAGTTTTTGAGGGGGTTAAACTAAGAAATAAGGTAAAAAATATAATATAAACATGACTAATTTGTTTTCTGAATACTCATACAATAAATTATCCGACCATATAATCAATATAAATTTTTTAAATATTCAGAAAATAATTACACTCTATTATTTAAATATTTTTTGACATTTCATTTTTTCCACTACCTCAATTCTAAAATGGAAGATCCTCTAATTCCTTATTAACAATTAATAAGAAATATAACACAACCCTTAGCCACCCTACTACATTCATAGATTTATTATATTATTTCATGATCCTATAGTGCCCTCCTAATACATATATTTTAATTATTAAGGTTTAATCCAAATGTGGTCACTCAAAAAATCGGTGTAAATCTTAATAGAGATCATTCGACATTATTTTTTATTCCACCTTCTGTTAAACAATTCTGTCTGTAATAATATGTTATCTCTAGTATCCTTAAAAAATCATATACTTTTATGTTGATGGCATGTTAGCCCCAAAAATGAACTAATTGAGGGGTGAAATAGGGTGTCAACATTTCTGTTTAATTGAAGGAATATTTTCCCCACATTGGTCAATATTCATCAAACCCATCAAATAGAATTTTTCAATCACCCATCACACATATTTTGATATTGTAGTAGAACCAAAAAAACATTAATGGTTCACCATCATTGTACATTCCAATGATATTTTTATGATACAGTTCACTTCATACCATAATCCTATAGGATTCCCTTGATTTTCAATCTTAAAATTGTTTTATCATGATCAATCTATGACAGTCTCACTGCATTTAAGAAAATTTCATGATAATACACTAACTCCCACACATCACTTCCATAAAATCCCCATTTCTCATTGATTTGGGTGATTAATTTAATAGGTAATTGATTTCTACATCTCTTCGATATCTAAATACATGTTTATGATGTTTTCTATCATGATGGTCCAAAATATGATGGTTTAATACATTCCAAAAACATTTTCTTATAAAAATTAGTTGAAAATAGTATTTTCAAAACAGAAAAATCATCTTTCTTGAAAACACCATGATCATCCTAGTTTGGATTAATTATATAATATATAAAATCAAAATCCATCTCTTGATAAAAATGGTTAAAATTTTAATGATCCATTATCCACAAATATTCAATATAATAAAAAAAGAAATTGTAACTCATGCATATCATAGAACTATAGTCTCAACATAGTGATATGATTTTTTTAACCATAACTACAACTCATGGTTATTAATAATGAATGAATTACTAAATATATATGGTATTTATAATTTAATAATTATTATTGAATCATAAAATATTATTTTAGTTCTTTTAGGTATTTTCTTTAGAAAATGAACGTATCATTCGTGTATATGGAAGGAACACCATTTCCATGACTAACATGATTTAATTTTCAATGGAAACTATTTTTGGACGGTTCTAAAATTATTTTTAATTAATATATATGATACACATGAAATTAATAATCTTATAAAAACGTCATATTATAATTATGTAGCATATTTTCTCCCTCTTCAAGTCTTTTTCAATAGGGTTATGAATGATATTGTAATGTTTATAATAATAATCATTAAAGTCTATCAAATACTAGTGATATAATTTAATAATATTTACATTAATTTATTTATAAAAATCATTAATTGATGAATCTATGACCATGATTAAAGGACTATAACCACCAAATAAATACCCATACAAAAAATATGTTATCACTTAAAATGATGACATTAATGGATAACTATTAATAAAAAGTGGAAAGTAAAAAATAATTTGAAAATATATGGTGTTACTATTATTTATATTGGTTTAGTATACATGCATTATAAATTTTAAATTATTATTCAGTAGGTTATATTTCTTACAAAACAATTTTCACTTGATGGTAGAATTTTATGTTATAATGTAATTATTTACAATGATTGTTTATGCTTAAATTAATGTTCATGAAATTATAGGATATATATATCATAAATAACATATATATTAATATAAAATATGTATTCATTGATATTAAATTTTTTCCATTTTTCTCTCTCTATACCAAAATAATTGGAATGAAATTTTTTAATGAAGACAATGATTAATTCTTTCATTGATAAAAAATATTTTCTACCTCATATCAATAATTTATAAAATATTAACCATAATTTATTTTACAAATACAATTGTATTTTTTATGTAATTTTAATATATGAAGAATTTTAATAGAAATTTTGAATCAATTCTTCATATAATGTTCTGAATGAGAAAAGCTTGTATTTTTACTTAAATTTTGACAATAATCTTTGTTTTAATATTTAATAAATGAATGAATTTTTAGTATCATGACCAAAATTTAATTAAATTATTACACTAAATTTTGAAATACTTATTAAAAATAAATGATTTCCCCTAATATTATGTGAATATTAATATTTCAATATAAAATGGGTATTTTCCTCTAAAATGATACAGTGAAATTTTAAAGGAATTTACATATAAAAAATAATTTGATGTTACATAGGCTTCATAAGGGATATTATCAAATGATACCATGTATATTTAGTTAATGGTTTCTTATTTGTTATTATGAAAATATCTTGACCAAATACATTTTCATTTTCAGGGGTATGTCTATGATGAAATGATAAATGATTTGATGATCATGTTGACTACATATGAATAGATTATGATTATCTGATGGGTCAGGTCACTATATATCTCTAAATAATTTGTTGAGGAATGATGTTTTATGAATTAAATCTGTAAAATGGTGATTATAACATGCCCAAGAGACGTTACATGGGTTTTTATCGCATACTTTATGAAGGTACACAAATGTTAATCCATAGACAAACATGTATTGAATTTCATGGTCGATTGATTTGTCATGTGATTACTATGAATATGATTATTGTTTAGTTATTACGTAAGTATCTATGAATTGTTTTTATAATTGAACATTGATATCAAGTATCATGATCATTGATTTTTGGATGAATCATGTAACGGGAACTATTAATATTTTTCCCATGATTATTATCTATGAATTTCCAAGTATGATTTTTAAATGTTATGTTAATATTATTGTAGCCATATGTTCTAGATTTATCATTATATGATCACTGGAAGATATATCCGTGGTTTAACATTTTAGAAAATTAATGATCAAATATCCATATATATTTCACCAATATGTGATGAAATATTTTATTTATGTTATGTATAAGAAAGGTAATTAGTCTGAAGACCATATTGGGAAATATTGGAACTCTTTTATGAAATGGTTATTTAAATAAAAATATTCTAAAAAAATAAACCATCAATGTTATAGCATGGTTCATAATGATATATAATAAAAATTGATTTAATTTTGTATTATATTTATATAAGTAAAACTTGGGTCACCTCTCATTATCATCGTTATATTCCCTCTATCAAGGTATATTCCATTTTCATGTCAATATATATGAGTCAAAAAAATTGATACAGTTCTAATTTCAAGTTATATTTATAAATTTAAAAATGATAATATTTCAATAATTTAAATATATTATTTTTAAAATTAATTTTTATATTATATATTGGGATTCAAAATTTAAATTTCGGATTATTTTTTATTGATCTAATAAAATATTTCAATCACAATTCTTATCAATTTTTCAAAATTTAAAATTTGTAGGGTTTATCTATATGTAACATGATATTCATGTTTATTTTGACATGTATATTTTCTTCATAATATAATATTTTATATGTATTTATCTATTCAATTATCTTTTTTATTTTCAATAGTTTTTCTAATTAAAAATTATATAATTTAATATTCTTAAATGATTGCTATGAATATTGATTACAAATATTAGTAATACTATTATAATTATGTTTATAAAAAATAATTGAATTAAAATATAATATAATATATATATATATATATATATATATCAGATATTGGAAAATATATATGTTTCTCTTTTTATAAAATAAATTTTGATATAAAATTTAAATGATTTCAAAGTATTAAAATATTAATATATAAAAATATATGAAAATTTAATTATATTTTTTAATATTTATTAAATAAGTTTGAATATTAAATTATTGTTCATATTACTAATAGTTTTTCATTATTTCTATCGGTGTGAATGTTTCTATGAGTGATGATAATATTATTGATATTGTAATTAATATTTTTAATATTACACTTAAAATTTTTAATATAATTATTAATATTATGAATATTAGTGTTACTATTCCCCTAAGGTGTGACTTAGTGGTATAATCACCTATAATATCTTAGTGAGGTATCAGTTTTAAGTCTTGGAGAGTTATTTATTCTTGTTTTATGTATAATTTTTGTTGTATTCCCCCTTCTCATAAATGTTGTAATAAAAAGTGTTGTCAATATTAATATTTATATTTATTTTACTGTGATTCACATTCAGACTCATATTATCAATTTTTATGTTGTTAATAGGGTGTTAATTGTGTTAATATTATTTATATTGTTATTAAAATTACAGTTACTATTATCAATGATAATATTTTTTTAATATTATTAATATTAATATTAGTGTAAATATTATTAGTAGTAATATTATTATTATTATTATAGGTTTCAATGATATTAATAATTATATTGTAAATATTATTAATTGTAATATTTTTTGTAGTATTATTAATATAAATATTACTATTATTACTATTATTTTTTATATTATTAAAATTACAATTAATTGTTATAATCAAGAAAAGCATTCATATGGGAAAATGATGTGGGACATAAAATAGGAAAATATTGAATCGTATAAATTTAAGGAAATGTACCCTTGTATATTTTAGTATGTAGTAAAATATAAAATAAATTATTCACTCCCACTGACAATAATATTTTAAAAAATATCAGTAAAAGTTTTCCCCACTCTAAAAGTATGTGGAACCACAAAATAAATGTTATTTGTATATTCTATTCAATTTTCACAACATGATTCTAACCCCTATGGTGGGATGAAACAAAATATCATTCATGAAAAATATGGAATCCATTTCACGTAAAAGTGTAATATATTCCTGGAACCTTGTAATCGAAATTTCAAGACTAATTCCTTTAGTTACATATTTATATACAATGGTGTACCCACATTCTTTATAGAAGAATGAAATAGTTCTTCCTTTGAGGTTCTAAAACATTCCTATACATCATACTTGTCCTATATTTTTCCTACCTAGTCTATTATTAATATTTTATTATCCAACATGAACAATAATTTTACGAAACATTGGGAATATTTCAAAGGAATATATTAGAATTACCATTGATGAACCCTAAAATGAAGTCATAATTTTTTTTTTAATTTCTTGATTAACTCGATTGAAAAATAATTACTTTTTTGATTAGAATAAATATAAAATAAAAAAACTAATGGTAAATTTATTTTATATTAAATCTAGATAAGTATATTTTCCACATGATTTAGTGATAATATTCGGCTATTACATCCATGAAAAAAAATTAAACAGTATTAATGCAAGGGAAATATTAGCAACTAGAAAGTAGTTCTTAGACTAAAAGAGAGTAATTGATATAAATTGTTTGTTGGATAAACACAAAATAGATCTAGAAAAATAACATTGGAAAAATGAATTCTCTATAGTATTGAGTCCCTACTTGTAGAAAATACATATGAATCAATGAAAAGGACATGTTTTTAATAGATATATCTTAGTTTGAGATTTATAATGACATATATCCCAAGAAACAATGATTTTGGGGGATAAATTCATGGATTATGTAAATGATGAATCAAGTGGTCAAAATAAATGAATTTAACAATAATGTTCTTAAAATAGAGTTTAAATGATGGGTATTTATTCTTTATAGTATTTCAAATCAGAGAGTACCTATTAGCAAAAAACTCTATCAATATAAACTTGATCCCTATATAAAATATGATGCATGTAAATGGGTGTATGAATTTTCTTTATAATATTTATGAAAGGAAATGAAATATCTTCTAGAAAGAATTTAAAAATTCAAAATAAATCAAGTTTTTATAACATAATGATAAATGAAAATAAGAATAATTTATCATTCACGATTTATTCCCAAAAATATTATTATTATTTAATACATTGGTAGATATAGGATCATATGAAATGAAACTTTCTAGATTTGGTCCAATTTAGAGAACCTGTACATGATAAAGGTGTTCCCTTTAGAATATTCAAACATGAGTCTTAAAAAGAAATTTTCATATTTAGATTCATTGAAAAACACATGCTCTTTATTTCAATTCTCCCATCCATGGTAGATTTATATAAAATTATCATTGTAAATATGAGTTTTTTTAAAAAAATACTAAAAATAATTGTAATTTGTATCTGAATTAGATTTATATTAATGAATAAATAATGATCAAATTATTAAACAATTATTGTGTAATCACATTAAGGTAAGAAAATAACATTCAAAATGGAAATTACAAATACAGTTGATATAGATTTTTCTTTATAGGCACACTATTGTTCATTTGTATAGATTACAATATCACGGTGTGGGAATTTTGGTCTCCACAAAATACAAGAAATTTCATGTTGAATAATGGGATGATTCTAGAATTATTTCATAAATTCTTATTTAAATTTTTCGTAATTAGTTTTTTATGTTTCTAAATAAATAATATGTAACTTTTGGTTGGGTATATAATCAATCTAGACACTATAACGGTCATGTATGCTCTTTATTTCATAATTTTTTACATTATTTCCATGAAAAATAGAATTATGTCATCAGCAAAGAATTAAAGTGATAGTTATTTTATAACTCTATCAGATTTCATTTGTTTTACTAGTCCTAGATCCACCAAGTAATGAATATCACTACTAAGATAATCATTAAAAATGTAAACATGGATTACTAAAAGGGTATCTACATTCCATAAATAATATAAAAAGTAATATCCCATTGTGATACAATTAAAAATGATATAGAGATAAAAATAATAAAAAATTATCTATTCCACCAAATAAAAATATAATTATAGATTACCCAATAAAAATCTATCAATATAAACTTACTAATTTTAGGATCATAATATTTGTAAATAACTAAGATTATTTCTATTATATCATCCATTATTTGTTCATTTTATATATTTATGCATTCATTTATAGTAATTATGTAAACATGTATTCTTCTACCATTGAAAAAAATAGGATTATAGACACAAACATCCCTATAATTAGTGAAAACCATATGGAATAAATTTTTTTAAAGGATTTGTAAATAATATTGGATATATAAATAGCATTATACTGATAAAGAATATCATATATTATTTTATATAGAGCGACCTCTAAGAACACATTCAATATTTCTTAATTTTAACTCCCTTCTTGAAAAACATTTGGGATACATATTTATATGATGGTCTATTTTGAAGAGATATTAATTGAATTTATCATATAGTTTATATTAATTATTTAATTTGGGTGTTTCATATTTAATATTTAGAAATATATTTGACATTTGTTATTTTATTATTAAAATCATTTTCCTGATATTTTTGAGAGGAACTTTACCTTTTTTTACAACTACACAACATTTATTTTCTTTTTCTTTTTTTAGAAAAATATTTAATTAACAAACATGGTCGTATTTTCTAAGAAAACACCATTATCATATTTATTTTCAAATTCCCATAAACTATTCTAAAATTTTAAAACATATAGTTCCTATTGATATTCTTCGAGATTGTAAATGTATACAGATGTCCTACATTTTGTCTCAAAAAACACCAACTCATTTCCACCATTTTTAGAATGGAATGTTGTGTGGTCAAAAAAGAGTCTAAAATCTCCAAAAATCACATAGCTTTAATTTAAGCATGTATTGGGGAATTGAAAAAAAACCCATGATATTGTAATTGGTTAATCCCATTATTGAAAACATATAATGTCAAATCTCAAAAAATTTGATATCACTTCCCAGCTCCACATGATGAATCAAATTATGTACAAAGTCACACAAAGTCTCAAATTATTATAGTTCCACAACCTAATATTTCACCTCTGATAGTAGTACGAAGACCAACAGTCTTATAATGGAATAAAGTCTCATGTCATCTTCTAAAGGAATATGCTATATTTTTTACACTAAATGACCTATAAAGGTGATATTCTTATAGATTCACATTTATTATAATTTAAAATTAATTTGGTGATAGGGGAATATGATAGTGGTATACAGAATCCATATCAAATGAATTTGAGTGGAATTGTAAATTTTAAGTCATGTGGTGGAATTCATATTGTCCTTAATGTATTATGGTGAAATGTATATAAAATCTACATAAAAAAATTTGAATTCTATATTATGGTAGATTCATATTATTGGATCATTTCCAAAAAATTACAATAGATAATAAAAACAATATTTTAAAAAAATCATTCAACCATAGTTATATACTAACAAAAATATTCGATCCTCCTAGAAATATACTTCACTAATCTAAATATGACACATTAAATATTCCATCAAATTCATTTTCAACAAAGAATTCCAAAAAAATCACTAATTCAGGGTTTTTTCAAATAATAACCCCATGTGAAATTATTAATAATCATAATACTCATTAAGTATTGTATTATACTTCTTCATCCATACTATAAGACATAACCTAAACATACCCAACTGAACATCGATCATGGTGTGTAACCATTGTTCATTAATAAACAAATCTAATTCCACTTGATCCATACTTATTGTGAGAAATAATAGTTGAATAAAACGACCATCATGATAAAAATACCTTTGTGTATTCCATTTCAGATACTACATCCTTTGATTGGACATGAAGTTAAAATACTCCTTCACTAAAAAGAAATGAAATTGTCCTTCATTTTAGTAAATTCTATTTCCACATCACTCAATTCTTCCATGATCATAGAGATTGCTATTCTAAATGTTTAAATTCACAGTAAGAAGTTTTCAAAAAAAACATACAGGATAAAAAATAGCTTTCATGAAATTAAACTTCCTTGATGGACTGCAGGTCTCTAGGTTAATTAATTTAATTTTGGAGGATCTTGTGGACTCCAAGAGAATGAGTTTCCCTTTAAAATATATCATTTGTAGTTCATTGTTCCTTATATCAACAATATGGTTTTAGTGGACACATGAATCAATGTTATTAATACATGTCCAACCCTCTACTTAGGAAAATGAAATTCCATCTTGATCTACATTATCCTTAAAACATTAATTACATTTTTTCTATGATTTAATTACCCGAGTTGTCACACTTATTTGTAATAGAGGTGGGAACATCCCACACAATGCCCAATATTTTTTTATCAACTAATTTATCTTGGTATAATATTGACTGGATGAAATATACTCATTGTTTTGTATTTCAAATAGATGTAGTATTTCTTATTGTTATCAATGAGAAACAAGAACTACCATGATGAAAAAAATCCATATATATTCTTCATATAATCATACAACCCTTTCCAATATAAATATTTATAAAACTATAACTAATATTGTGAAATTATATATTAAAACTAACAAAAATATACATTATGACTAGTATGTCAATATATTCTCTTCACATCATGTATGTAACATCATTTTTTGGATCCTTTGGTTGAAGGTAAGTTTTTAAGTAGAGAATGAAATAAATATTTCAATGGATATCAAATATAAAAAACTCCCATTATATTTCCATTAATGAGGAACATTAACATACCTTCTATCCTCATCCTTTGATAATTTTATATAGGACTCTATTGGAGTCAACATGGGACAAGAACTATCCATTTTAGACCCGCTTTTTCACTAATTGGCTTATTTTGTTTCAAAAAGTAATATTCTGTTCTCCCTATACACTACATGTATTCAAGGAATGACTTTTATATCCATAATCAAAGACATCACAAATTCACAAATGATGTAATTTGAAAACAACATTTAATATTTCACATTTCATCATCTACAAATTATCATATCCACATATATTTTCACTGAAATTGTATAATTATTTTTCTTATATGTTTAATTTTTATTTTCGAATTTAATTCGATAAAATCAAATAATCTATATATTCATAAATATGGGTGTATCATACCTTAGTCATTTTTAAGACATAAAAATGATTCTTCTATGAATAAAATTTATTCTAATATTCATTGATAGTAAAATTATATGTTTGTTCTATATAAACCTCATGTTCATGTAACAAATTCAAAAATAATTATTTTATATCCATTTAATAATCATTAATTCATATTTTCATTACCAATGTCAAAAATAATAGACGACTTTCAAACTAAGCCACCAGTTCTTATTTCTAGTAAACATAAATTAATTATATTTTAGAATATCACTTTTAATCTAATAAAGATATTTTTTGAATCACCTTTCCATATTCTTATAGTTTGTATCAAAATGTCTATTTGGTTCTAATGTAATTCTTGCCTCATGATCATTGAAAAATATACCACATTGGGTTATTTTTAATTTGGTCTAGATAATAATTCATATGTTTGACATGATATTTATATTTAGTATAATAGATAATTATTTTATATTCAAAGTTATAATTTAAATGGTTTTTATCCTTTATTATATGGGTTTGAACTTGGGATGTTCATTCACAACAAATATTATGGACACAGATTTCTGACATGCCTGTTTTTTTGTTCGAATCTTATCTTATTGATATATCGTCCTCATCATCACTAATATCATATTAGTGTTATATGGCCCTTTAATCTCCTCAAAAAACAATAACTTCACTTTAACCTTATACCCTAGTTTCTATAATATTGTTACGAAAATGGTTCTAACCAATTTAAAAAATATACTAGTTCACAAAAATAAATAGATCTTCGGTGTCAATATTTTTCGGAGTTAAGTTGTTATTGATTTTATTCACCATTATTATGGATAAATAACCATGGAACATTCCATTCTCCCCATGAAATTAAATCTTACAAGGATTATTCATATATAGAATATGTAATTTTCTTCTAAAACATGAAAATAAATGGCGGTTGGCATGTCTATATACAACATATCATTGAGATTCATATCTTATTTATAATATAACAAGTCCTTATAGGATATGTATAGAAATGATAGAAAATGTTATTTATAAGAATTATTTCATTTTTTATATTAACAATCTCATTTTTTAATAGTTGTTTTTAATGTGGTTATTTCATTCAGTAACTCTATTTTATTATGGATCTTGAAAAGATGAAAGATTATATTATTTTCTATGATATTAATAACAATCCTCCAAATGAGTATTAGTAAATTATAATCTATTTTCAATGTAGAATCTATATACACTAAACCAAATAGTTTTCTCACCCAATATATTTTAATGGATTTCTCACTAAAACACATCATATGTTAGTGAAATGACCATTATCTAGGCCTTCCTGCTATAGTCATCAACGAAAAAAATAATAATTTATTTTTCCATCTATATAGTTGCAGTAATCATTACTTATAAGCCCAAATTAACTATATCATGTATCATTATCGATTTCCCATTTTTTTTTCTAGTAGGTCTTCCTCATTGTCTTCCCTTAATCTCAAGTATCACACACATGAATATGATCATATTGGATTTTGAGAAAATCATGATCCCGGTAATTGACTAAAAAATTCTGAAATTTCTTTTGAATGAGATAACAATGGTGTTTATGAAATAATTTATGTTATAGTTCGTTAGTAAACACGATCCTATATTATTAAAAAAAATCCCTTTGTGGTTTCAATCATGTAACACAGTTGATCTATCAATACCTTTAATAATGCACTATATGTTTTGAATCACATAACTAGAATACAATTACCAGATTATGGTTGAGTCATTAAACAATAATAATATCAATCAATCAGAAGTCATTTCCACCATTCATGTATTTTTTAAACAAATAATATTAAGTCCTTCATCTTTTACTAAATGTTAAACACCATCCTTGGTTTATTTTATGTTTTTAATTAAGCCCTTATAACCCATCATATGGGAAGTGAACCCACTACCCATAATATACATTCCCAACAATTCAATTTCTATTAATTTTATACAATTGATATTTTCACTATTATATCATACCTTTTGGATCTACGCCTACTGGTTTCATTTATTTGATGAATAGAAATTATTATCAATTTATAGTTCTCTAATTTCTAAATCATCTTAAATAAAATTATATTTTTTGAGATCTACTATATCATTTTGAGGATTCAACATGATGTTTCTCACTTTTTATTGACTAATTTTTAATATTTATTCATGATTTATATGAATAATTTAATTATATATTCCAAAAAAACTATACAATAATAGTAGTACCCAATGATTGTATATATAGTTTATGAAATATACACATAAGGGTTTGTATTTATTTTACCATGAAGAACAATTCTGTAATTCTGAACACATATTTGGTGTGACCCAACAATCACATAGATAACTCATGACATTTGTTTTTTTATTTTCCTCTATTACTGGTCTAGTAGATGTTTGTTTTGTATTGTTCCACTGAATCATCATTCGAGGTGTAGGTGCATGGGGTTTGACATTACCTCCACCACTACATTTTTGTGTCCTTTTACAATAATTAACATTCTTTTTCACCAGGACACTTAACTTTTGGAATAGGAATAACATATTCACTAGATAACCCCTGAGATTCTTTAATTACAATGCACATATGATCCTCGATACCATGTCGGGATTTCGGATTCATTCATGAACTCCATTATTTTTTCTGCACGTGATGAATTTTCTATAAAGAAAATTAATTATTTTGACTCAATCATTCCCAAAACATGACATCCCACCAACAAAAAGAAGAATTTTCTTCAACCATTATTATCCAATAAACTATATTTTGTGTGCTTATAGAATTTAACAAATTTATATTTTTTAATTTTGTACATATCGTTTTGACAAATCCAATTCATGTATTTTAATATAAACCTTTAAGTCATGTACAACACCATTTTCATTATTTATTTTGGATCAACAAATAAATATTTCTCCAATATATTTTTCATGTTCAATGATAAGGATTACTCAAACCTAGATTTTATAATTTTAGTTACCATTATGCTCCAATTGTTTTTTATCTACAACAGTTATATGAACATCATAACTATTGTATCTACAATACTCATCCACCTCTATTTTTTTTACATTTATTACTTCTTTTATGTAGATAGAAGCCTTTTCCCATGATGAATTTATACTTCCTTTTCTATACACTTTTACATACATTGAAATTATTTCATTTTTTTCTTCTTCTATTTGATCATCTCTAAATTTTCGAGAAACCTATCAACAATATTGTTAACTTTTAAACATCAAAAACACACAAATGATATCTCGAACATGAACATACCAATATCATTATGATATTAATGTAATAAAATGACATCATCTCATAAAATTCATCATCATTGGATTCTCCATTTTCTAAACATTTCTTCGAAACCTTGACTGTCATATCGTGGGACTCATAATTTTTCACCACTTCATTTTTATTATTAACCATCTTATAAAAAATGTGATTGATTTTAAAGCTATCAAAATTTACCTCCTTGGTCTCTTTATCCTAAAGAATGAATTTTTCTTATTTCACCATTGGGCAATCCTCATAAAGATTCTTTTAATAGCATAAATATCATCACTGATTTTCTTAAGACCACACGTAGATCCTATTATAATTTTTATCCGACCATGATGGAATTAAATATATCATCTAAGAATAATATTAATTATTTATTCATTTTCTCGAATACTTGTGACTTTTAATCCTAGACTTTTAAATCACTCTCATAATTATTGATAATAATCTCCCATATTATATGAGATATCTTGAAACACATATCCTTTTATAGATATAGTTCACAAAAACTCCCCAAAAATTAATAATTTCTTTTTTTTATCAAAATATTATTGATATTAATCTTTCACTGCTACACTCTCCATTCATGCAGATATTTCATTAATTTCAGTCATATATATATTCAGTCCTAGTGAAATAAAATATTTTTTTTGATCTATTTTCCAATATATAGAAATATATTCCCTAAAAAATATGGATTAACTAGTTATTCAAAAAAAACATATATAAAACCTCATAGGGAGAGAACTCCATAGATAACCATTATCTATGATATGATTTTCTTTTCTCCAACAAGGAAGCCACCCTAATACAGGGGTGAATCGAGGTGTGTCAACTAAAACATTACCTAAACAAAAATCATATTTGATAGATTATTGGAACACATATAATAAATTTTTATATAACAATAATGTAGTAAAAATATATGAATCGGTAAATTATACTGGGATTTCAAAAATGAGATAATCCAAGTAGTGTACGTGATATCATCATATTTCAATAGAGACAATAAAATCAGTTATTTTGATTACATGTTGAGAATGGTCATTTTGAAATTACATTATCAAAACCTTTTGAAGCTAAAAACCTCACAAGTAACCTTAGAGAGTAGAATAAACTTCTCTTTCTATGTTGTAATAATCTTTCAAATCGAATATGTATACTACACTAATAATGGTGTTTCCAAGTAATCTCAACCTGCTTCTATTCTATGGATTTACTAGTATCTATTCAATGAGTGAACTATATGAAAACTTTCTAATTATCATTTTTCTTCTTATAAATATAAAAAATTGGTATATTTCTCTCTATGATTCTCTACTTCATTCAGTAGTGACACTGAACTGAATATCATTATTATTTTTATTCCAACCCCTTCTCAAATTTCAATAATTTCCACTCTATAAATTTATATTATAATTATTATATGATAATTATAAATATTTGTCTTTTTGTTAATAGAGAATTAACATTATTACTAAAAATTCACCACAATTCCATTAATTTTACTTTTTCTGAAAAATATATTGTTTTCATGTGAGATCTCATTCTAGAAAAACAATAGAATGATATTAATTATCATAAAAACATCATAATTTATCCTAAAATATTATAGTATATTATTCCTCTTGATCTTTATCGTGGTTATGAATTAAAAATTTATTTCTCAAGACTAGTATCAAATCTACGTCACCACTAATATTTTTATATTAGTGTATTTCATGGTCATAACTAAATCTACAATCTCTACAAATCATGTAACATTAATTTGTGCTAATATTGGGAATTAAAACGAAATAACATGATGTTTTATTTAGTTATGGAAAATAAACACACTATAAAAATCAAAATCCATGAAATTTACATTTCATTTCCAACCTAAACACATGAATCAAATAAATAAAAAATTTATATGAAGTCATAATGAATTATTGTTCCAAAAATTCGTATATTTCCCTGGAAATAAAATGATCTATTTGAGTATTATGGTGAAAAAAATGTGTAGGCTTTCTTTTGGTGTTAAATATTAGAAGTACATTATCCTGTAAGTCATACTAAATAATTCATATAAATTTTTTTTTATGTATTTATAATTCATAAAATTATATACTGAAATTAGAGTGTCTAAAGAAATTCATAGAGAAAGACATTAAAATTAATATGATATTTGAATTATTATGGTTTATATATTTTAGGACATAATGTAATATGTTAGTAGTTATTTGGAAGTCAATTCATTAGACCACGAAATTCATAAGATGGAAGATTCAAATTATCGGGTCTATTCCAAAAAATTCCAATAGCTACTAAAAACTATCTTTTTTTAGAGATGCTTTAAACTGCCAAAAATGTCGAAATAGACCACTTATATCCTTTAAAAAATAAACTCTACTAAACAACATAGGGTATAATGATGATTTTTTCCACTTATGTTTATACAAAAAAAATCTCATAAGACACTCATATGTGATTTATTCTAAAAGTTTTCAAATAAGCATCATTACTGATAGTGAAAATGTTTGTACCCTCAACATGATAGTTATAAATCTCATCCATATCCCTTTAAAATACTCAATTTCCACATAAAAAATATAGTTCGATTCTATTATCAAGGTCTCTAGTCTTATATAATGATTCATAAATATTTTTACCACACACATATGGGACGTTAGTGCATGTAATTAAAGGAATGACTTCATATTTTATATATTTTCAATCATAGTTATTGATCCATGTATTACTGAATGTGAAATTTAGAGGACCCTTATCCTTCTCAATTTTATGAGTCATTATAATAGGATTTTGAAGAAAATTAATTTTTAGTAGAGTTTTGGACTAATAATTTTCCCATTTATCTGAATTCTAAATGTTAATGAAAAATATATGAAGTATACTGGTCACAATAATACTGATAAATTTCAGGAACCCTGTGTATTTGTCACTTTGTTGAGAAACATCTACTATATCATTAAAATTTAAACATTCTGAAAATTTCAGAATATCAATTGAATTTTTAGGTTCACTATTTATTTTTAAAATACTGATGAGAACATAAAAATATATAGCAAATAGTGATGTTATTTGAAAAAGTTATTTCTTATTTCTTATTTTATACCATAAATATCGTCTACCCTAATAGTTAATTAATGCATAACTGAAGAAGAAATACAAGTTATTACCATAAAAGGATAAACTACTAGTAGAAATTTTATGGTTGTTGTTTTCAACAATGAATTAATTCATTTCTTAAACTAGGAACAAATATTCTTTGCATTAGTAGTGTATTGATTCCTTATAATAAATTTGTAACAAAAAACCCTAAATTCGTTTACCCTTAAAATAATCATAGTTTTTCATAAAAAAATATCCCTATAATATTTTTTTACATTATGAATAATAAATTTTAATAATAAAAAAATGGATAACATGTCCTACCACTGATTGTTATGGAAATATATATTCATTTATTTATGTTCATAGATTTTAAATTCATGTAACATAATTGTAACATTTTACTACCCACTAAGCTCTTGGGCATTCCCCTTTTTTGTAATATTTGACGGGGTGATAGGAACCCCCTTTTAATCTCATTCAAGATTAATGTCCTGGTTATTTGGACTATTTAGATCCTCTATTAATGGTTATATACAAACACCAAAGACCCAAAACTATGGGGATATATTTCAATATCCTCTAACAATTCTTTTTAGAGAATCCTCTTTAATATAAACATATTTATTTAAATCCTTTGGTAACTTTTCAATGATTTATTACCCAACATCTTAGAAAGGATTAAAACCACGATCATTTTCATCATGTTATTGAGAAACAATCTCTACTAGGGGCTTATTCTATGTTGTGGGTGATTGGTCCCTTTTATGCATGTACTTTGATGAGTAAACCTAAGCATGGATAGTTTCATCAAAAAATAAATCACTCCATCCTAGGTCATAATTTCCCACATTTTCAAGATAAAGATCAGAACTGATAATATCATTCTGATTTTAGTGGATTTTAATAAATATAGATGAATCATTAGTGTTATGAACACCATATACTCCACAATGTTTATCCTAACCATTCCTAGAATCAATATTGGTTGGCCTACTAATGTAGTTCCAATAAATTCCATGTACATTTGGTTTTAATGATATAAAATACCCTCTATACATTACTATTTGTTTTTTTAAATCTATTCATCATGCTTTATCTTATTTTAAATTATTACACCAATTAAATACATTATGTTAGCATTCTAGTTGTGTTGGAAGATGTTTTCCTACGTATAGAAATTTGGCTACGTGAAGCATTATACTATACCGATAAATGACTTCAAAAAATTAATTTATATAATAAACCTATGGGATGGATTATGTTAAGTCAATTTTCTATGTCAATAAATCACTTCTATGAGAATCACTTATACTGATGAGACTACCTATGTGAGTAATCAGCTATAAATATTAATTTTTTATATGAATTATATATCTGGTGATATTTTCATCATTGTTCAAAATTTCAATATAAATTTCATGATTATAGAAAAATTTATTAATGAAGAAAATCATTTATGTGATGAACTATGTGAATTCATATATGTTTTTCAAATAATAAATAACAATTCAACTACTCAAATCATCTTAATTGATGATCTATAATCATCTATGTTGTGATAAAATCTAAATTTACTACAATAAAATCATATGACTAAGAATTTAATAATGGTGTATGATGATTAAATGATGGATTAACTATTTGTGGTATAGTCCATAAAAATATTAGTTAGAATGTATTGATAAGTTATTCAAGTCCACAAATTTTTTATTTTTTCTTTAAACCTTATTTTTTATTTTGAAAGATATTGAATTTTCCTCGGATCTTCAATCTATGGATAATTTGACGTGGATTTATTTGAGATTTTTAATGAATTTAAAAGGATAAAGCATGTTCTATAATAATAATTTAAAAATAAAATGATTAGAGAATTATATTGGAGTAGGTATATATTCAATAACACTATCTCAAAGCTCATTGAAATAGTTCTATTTTATTCACGTAGAAGATGAAGCATAATGATATAAACTGGTGAAACACCATTCACTACTATTTTTATTTAAGAAGAATCTACTTGAGATGTATTCATTTATAATCATCTTAATCAGTGATTAACTCATACTCTTATTTGTATATTGAAAATGTATGCTATAGTTGCAGGTTATTTGATTTACTATCATTCATAAAAATGGTTTCAATTAAATAGCCTAATGTATTGTGTTTATAAATCTTTACTAGAGTCTGGTTGAATGATTTTGTGCTTTTGTAATAATAGTAAAATAATTTAATGTAGACACATTATCCCTATAAAAATGACTCTATGTCTACTGTAAAAGGATTTATCTAGTGAAAATTATCATACTCATGGTGAGGAGTATTATTTTAGTGGAAAATGGAGTTATATTTCCCAAATATCTATATCATGTTTCTTTTAATTCTTTATTATTATACTTCTTCTTGTGAAAAGAACTTGTATATATTCATTGCTATAATATGGAAGTTCACTATGTGAATAAAATTTTAAGAACTCATTTCAGATCCCTCTCTTGTCTTCTATATACCAGTCATAGAAATAATTGGTATCAGAGATCTTGACTCTTGACTTCTCAATGGATAAAGTTTGTTGTCAATATATATTTCTTCAAATTGTTCAAATAATTATAATAGATATGGTATGTCAATGTTATTTTATCCATTATTTAATGTCTTTAATTTTGTTTATTTGAATGGATGAATGATAATTTATCTTATGAACCTTAGTCTAAATGTTTAACTTAATTTTGGGAATATAAATGATATTAAAAATAATAAATATGAATCATGGTATGTAGATACTAATGAGAGTAATGATTTAAATTATAAAGAATGTAAGCTTTTATTTTTGGACTCTATCTTAATTTGTAAAACAAAGTATATCAATTATAATTTAACCACAAGATTTGGATTAATATTTCAGTTTCAAAGGAAGGTAAAAATTATATAATATCACTTAGATATAATATTTCGAAAATATTTTTATATATATTATGAATTATAGAAGGATACAAGATCATCCATTAAATTGGATGGCCAAGAGATATTTTTAAAAAAAAAATATTTTATGGGTGAACTAATTATTAAGCATGATGAATAACCAAATGTTCTAAGAATATTAAAAAATTTATAGAGTGACCTTTTGCTGCAATTAAAAATTTTATAGATGTTTATAATTTTAATATAAAAGATACTCTTAAGAATTATTTTATGTGTGGGGTAGTGATATTTGTTGATGATGGTGGGAATAGTTTTGTGAATAAGATAAATTCATCTCAAAACGTATCAACTACAAAATATTACAAGATGTTCAATTAAATTAAAAAATAAGAGTAATGTGACGAATAGACCTCAATCAGATCTAATTTTGGTTGAGATTGCTCTCTTAGTAATGAAATTTGGAAGTCAATGTAGTAAAATTAGTAGCTTTATGAAAACATTCAATAATTAAAAAATTACATATATTTTCTAAATATTTTATATTAAATGAATATAAGAAGATTGGATAGAATAATATATATTTTCCACAGTTATAAGGAAATAAGAATTTAGATAATAATTATTTACAAATGTTATATTCAAGATGAAGACAATAAATAACATGAATGAAACATGGTTTTCTTTTAAGTATTATAGTGATGTTTAATCTTTAAAATTAGACGACTAAGACTCAAATCAATAGGCCAACATGTGATTTATAATACACTCAGGAGAAGTAAATTCAAATTATTTATCTAAGCATGATGATGAATCTAAATAATAATACTACACCAATGAATAATTAAATTAATATTTTACCATGCTTGAAACTAATTATAAATACCAAAAAATAAAAAAAAATCATAAAAAGTACAATATTTTCATTTATAATAAACAATATTAGTTGATGAAATAGATTTTAGATTAAAAATATATCTTGAATATTAATCTACATCAGGTGAAGAATATGGAAATAAGACTAAAAAATATAGAAATAAGTCATATATTTTGATGATGTTTTTAGTGTTTTAACCATATGATAAAATTATTTAAATAAAATCCTCCTAAAAAATAAAACCCATAAAAATATTTGGAACAATAATCCAATGTGGGAAGCCAAAATATCACTTAAACTATTTTGTATATAGTTTTACAAATAAGGAACTTTATAAACATTAGTTTTTCAATGTAGATAGTTTTGAAATTATTATAGAAACCTTGGTTTAAAAAACATCAATTATATAGAGTTATAAATGCTTTTATTTTAAAATGACCTTCAAAACAGTGCCAAAAATTCAATACAACACTAACGGATCGGGGTTACCAAATCATTAGTTACTCATATTTTTATACACAAGAATATATGGCGTTAACAAATAATTTCTTATTTGGTATTTATATGTGTGGGAAATATCCATAATCATAAATGATATCATATATATGTATAGTATATTTTTTAGGAATGTAAGTGGGGATTTCATTAATTTTCACAACATATAAAAAGATGATGGAGGTTATGTCACTTTTGTTGACAATGAATATGGACTAATTATACTTGTTCGATCAGTTGGAAATTCAAAATCAGTCATTATAAATAATTTATTAATGTGGAAGGTTTATAGAACACCCTGATATGTAGTTATAACCATTTTGAGGATGGATATTTTTCTCATTTTTAAAATAATTGTTATTCAATCTTTAAATGTAAAACTACTATATTCAATGCACATAGAAAATAGAATTTCAATAATCAATATCTTATTTATTTGATTAGATAAAAATTGAACTATTTATATATTAAAACAAATGAATCATTGATATGCAATAGAATATTAAGACATTGTAATGATTACACATTGAGATAATTTTCAAAATGTAATTGAGTTATAGACTAACCTCAATATACATTTAATTAAAAAGAATATATGTTATGAATTTCAAAATTGGAAAGCAACCGAAGTCATATTTTAATACAATCAACGAGTATTGTACTTCAAGACCATTAGAACTGATCCAGCTTCATCCATATCTATATAAATCATCATCTAAATCATAAATTAAATATTTTTTTTGGGATATTTATTTATCACACATTTGTATATAAAACCTAAATTTTTATTTTTAAGTTATATGATTTGATTCTTGAATTATTGTTTCTAGGGAAATATTATGATAATTTATTATCCTCATAGTACATTGATATCCCTAATATTTAAAAAGAAATAGTCCATTATAAATGAAAGGGGATTGGTAAAATACTAATAAAGGAACCCTTTTATGTTGTTTTGTTGAAGAAATTGGTTTATTTTTGTTACCATACATTATACTACATGAAAGTAGAAGGTTATGAAGGTTTATCCCCAATGGAGATATCTCAAACCTCAAATCCTAAGGTCATAACACCTCCTAGTTTGATTCGTGCTTGTAAAGTAGAAGAGTCAATACCTACCATATCTAACCACTCAGTATTGGTAGTACATCCTATAATTAAAAAATTTGTTACTGGTTATGAATTTTAATTTTTTTGAAATGTGGATAGAGTTGTTGATTCTTTTGAATTAGTTCAACATGGTATGGAACTAGTTGATGGGAAAATGATTTCTTCTTTTATGGGAATTATTGTTTAATCAATGCATTTTTTAATGTTGAATTAAAATATGAGGTAGTGGTAGAAGCTTAGATGGTGGGTTTAGTTATTTTTGGATCACCTATTGTTAGAGATGAAGGTGATGATGTGGTTATAGAGACTATTGAGCAACCTCATACACCATGTACACCATCCCCATATTCAATTTATCATGATGATAATAAATTTGATAGTAAGATCTCAGAAATCTTAGGAAATCCATTTTTTCTTATAATATAATAGATGATATTCATAATCTCTTGGTAGATTATTATGATCTAAATGTGTAACATAATTCATTCAAATATTATATCATAGGACTCATAGAGTCTATATTCGTAAATTTAATTGTAATATTATATTTATATTATTAGTTCCAAATTAGTATTGATAATGAATATAATGTTTCTTTCTCCCAATTGGTATGCTATTAGTGATGAGATATTTTATAAAGAAAATTATGAGATAAAATATATAGTAATATATTGATTTATGTGTTCCCTATTGAGGCTGAATTTAATGGGCTCAGAACCATAGTTTCATCTCAAATATATTTGTTTTGGAGTCTTTAAATGATGAAAATACATTTATCATGGGTTGTTCATTATGATTTTAGGAATTTTTTAAATTAGAAGAATGAGAATTTATAACATTTTAGATATTTGGTGATAAGTAATATCAAATTCATAATTAAGATTCATCATATTTCTAGTGTTACTCCTACATAATAATATATTGTTTCTTATTTTTATTGTGGATTTGATCATGTTCGTTCACAATTATGTTTAGTATCCTCACAACTTCAATGACATCATTGTTATATGATCACAACTTTTATATTTAAAGAATATAATAATGACCTTTTTCATGAGTTCCAAGAATGTAAAGAATATTTAATGTAAAAAATTATTAGAATTGATAACTGCATGAATTATCATGTTGGTCCTATCACAAAATATATTTGTATAATAGTGGAAGAAATCATGTGACTTTCAAATAAAACAGTGTATATATTATCAATATATAGGGAATAATATATGATATACAAAAATTATTTTGAAAAATTTTAATGGAGACATTATTTAAATATTTGATCGAAATTATGAATATTTAGAGAATGAGTCATATTCCGAGATAGAATGAACTCCAGTGGTACTGGTTATCGTTACATAATGGGACTTGGTTAATTATAAACCTTTAATAGTATCTCCTTTTATGGAATTAGATTCTCCATTTTCTATTTTATTAGTTTGAGTTAAACCATAGAATATTCTTATTAGTGCTCATGTTTCTAAGTCTTCTTTCAGTGTAGTGAGGTATCTTGTTCAATGTTTTATATGTAAAATGGAAATTATAGGTAGAAAATCAGAATCTTTTATTAGTATAATGAATAACTATAAACTCCCGGAAATTTCAAAGAATTTTTTTTCTTAAATACTTTGGAGTTCTAGGAGTTTTCAGTTTCTGATGGCACTAGATTCTGAAGCCCGGTGTGCCCAGAATCAATTTCTGAAATTTTGATCAGTTACATTCATTAAAGGTATGTGAGGGTTATTCTATATTTTGAACCGCTAGTCAGAATTAAAATATGAGGGCACTGATGAACTCGCTGCACCGGTAATTGGTTAAGGGGACCTTTCCCGCAGTTGCTTTATATTCGGGTTGAGAGTCAAATTTCGGTGAATTGGAATAAATTAAATAAAATTGTTGAACACAATTTTATTTATATATGGTAGTTATATACTATAAGGGGGACGTTATTGGTGGGTCCCACGACCACATAACATATCATGATAAGATATTTGTGAGGTGGGGCCCACATGAACCCATAACTCATCACCTCCCTTAAACCCCCATTTAATTCACCATTATTTAATTTTTGACATCTCCTCTCACTTAATTGTGGAGCCTCTCCACCTCCCTCACTCCATTTAATTTTTTCCAACCCATTTCAATTAATTAATTAAGGAGCTTGAATTAATTTGAATATATGACAATGTTATATTATGGGAGATCCTTATTATTATTTTGGTTGGCAAATGATTGTGGAAAATTTTTTGAGAGGATCTTGGGAACGCACTGGAGAAACAAAAAGAAAAGTGTTCTTCTCCGACGAAGAACACGAAGAGCCCTCCATGACTAGAAGGTCATAAAGTGACTACTCCTACCATTTTATTCTTACTCCACATCATTATAGAAGACATCTCTCATGAGGAGTGTCGACTACGACAATGAATATCCCTCCAACATTGGCGGGACGTCACTGTTTTCTGGTACTCATGCCTTCTGTGACTCGTTGACGTGCACCGCTCTTGAAACTGAGGTGGGGGTTTGTTTCAATTATTAATTGAATAAAATTGTTCTTCATCCCTTGTTGAAACCATGTTTTACATTTTTTCCATTTGATACTGCCTAACGCAGAGGGCGTGGGCCGAATGAACACGACACGACGACACTCCGATTATTATTGGATACATTGGTGGTGGAAATGAGAGGTGGTGGAAACGAACAGAAGCGGCGGCCATGCGCTAGCTGCGTGTGGAAGAACCGCGGCCCGCAACAGCGGCCTACTCAGCCGAAGGAGAACTGGTCGGCTAAAGACGTTTGGGCTGAAGGAAGACCGCGACGCCACAAGGGGTGTCGTGCAGTAGGACCGCGGCATTCCCGAGGTGGATGCTTGAACTTGGGAGGCCGGATGGCTTCGGCTGGCTGGTTGGGAGGGCGATGCCACCGGTTTGGGAAATAGGCCACCCCCCTCGTACCGCTCGGCCCCTCCGGTCTGAACCGCGGCTAGCCGGGTCGTGCCCTACCGGGCCGGGCCACGCCGATCTTGCCAGGCCATTTTAGGATGGGTTGTGCCATGCCGAACCAGGACGCATGATTCACTGGGCCTATCCGACCCTCTGCCAAGCTGGACCCTCCAAAACTGGGTTGACCCCACCCGCAAACCCAATGGGCTTAAGGGGCTGGGTCCATTTTCACTTAAAAGTGAATAACTCGAAGACCGCACGTCCGATCGACGCGCCGTCTATGGAACTAGGACCCTCGTGACGTGGAGGTCCTTTTTAGATAATCTAAGTGTGTTTCGGACAACTTTCAAAAATGGACGGGTTTGGAAAGACCATATTTCCAATACGGCCCTCAGAGAAAAAATGCTAATAACTCTTTGATCAGGCATCCGATTGACGTTCCATCTGTCGTTTTGGGTTCCTTTTGATGAGACTGAACTTAGGGATACATCAGCTCTGTAATTCATGATAGTTTATGTATCGACCCCTTTTCTCAAGGAGTGGACCATCCCGGAATCGAGCGTGTTGTGTGCAGGAATCCTCGAGCTGGCTGCGACTGCAATGACTACCATACTAGAATACTCCGTGGGTTCGGTGACGATGACTACCATACTGGAATCCTCCGTGGTTTTAGTGATGATGACAACCACACTGGAATCATCCATGGGTTCAGTGACGAAGACTACCATACTAGAATACTCTGTGGGTTCGACGGTGAAGATTACGGTACTTGTATCCTATGTGGATCCGAAAGTTCAACTTTTGTTCTAGTATCCTAAGTGTGTCTGATAGTGTAGTAGGTATAGTATCCTACATGGGTGTGACAGTTCGACTTCTGTTCTAGTATACAACGTGGGTTCGACAGAGTATCTGGTCTAGTATCCTACATGGTTCCAATAGCTTAGCGGGTCTAGTATCCTATGTGGTTATGACAGCTTAGATGAATCAATGAATGAATCTGATCATCTATATTACTTTATGAAAGATGTATACCTATGTGAGCTGAGTATTGACTTTCAGTCATTATCATCGATGTGATTGACTTTACTTCTTGTGTGGACTGGTTTCTGCTTGGGCTCGAGAGTTGGAGTCGAACTGGGATTTATGACTTAGGTATATGTATGGGAATATACCTAAGTAGAGTTGGTTGATATTGGGTGATTGTATTGTTTCTTTGTAGTTTATCATTCATGGATTATGGGAGACCATCGGGGGTCTTGGGGTCCCTACTGAGTATCGTATACTCACCCATGCGTGGGCAATGCATGCATGGTGTTCTGTTGGATGTAGACGATGGACAACACTGATCGAGGTGGTGTCTTGTGGAGTTGGACAGTACCCAGAGGTGGACCACTTTGCGGGATGTACACGGAGCGGACGATTGGACCCGAGGAGCTGAGGAGGCCATCTGTACCCACCCTTCAGGTGGGATTTCAAGAGGACAACTCAGTAGTTGTTGTTTAATTTACTTATGTTGTACTATTTTTTCAGTTGTACTGTACTTTCAGTTTCATTTGTATAATGGCCCATTTACTTTCCAGCACATACTTTTGTACTCAGTTAACCTACTTCTTTCTTCATTTGCAAAATCTATTGTGTTTGTTTAATTTTATAAAGGTAGTGACTTCCAAGTATAGGGATTTATGCCTTTGGTGCTAGTCTCCATCCCATGGCCTATGGAAGGCAGGCTTGGGGTAGTCACGGCACGGGCCCCGAGGATGGGTCATGACAAATTGGTATCAGAGGAGTCAGTTCTACAGTAGAACTCATAAATATGATCATTTTATTCTAGGATGAAATGGTGTTAAGAGTTTTGAGTGTGGTTCTCAGTCCAGGATGTGCAGTGTTGGTGCGGTGGCCGACGTATCCATACAGAAGGACCCTAACCCCTGATTTTTGTCTCTGTGCAAGAAAACACGGATTGCATGTTTGTTTCATAAGATTTTTTGTGATTAATTTGTGTTAGCTCTCTATGTATAATGTTTTTACCGTGGCATACCTGTTTCATTTCTAGATGGCCCCACGATGGCAGCCAACTAGGGTTCTGAGTCGCGTACGAGATGGCAGTCCACCGAGCGACGAGGCCTTGTTGCAGGGCCCCATCACAGCGGAAGCACCAAAGGTACCACTAACCGTTGAGGAACTCATACTATAAGCACCAGAAGCAGAGAGTTCATGCCTCCTAAGTGCGTTGCACAAGTTCCAGTGACATAGGCCTCTGAGGTTTGAAGGAGGGATAGTTTTTCCGACGGATGGGTGCTGGCTGGAGGTTGTAGCACAAGTTTTCCACACAGTTGGGACACCCTATGACTTTTTGGTGTACCTCACTGTTATACTCTTTCAGGGAGCAGCTATAAGGTGGAAGAGCCTTATGCTCTTGTTTTTTGATGAGGATACTCTCACCGAAGGAGACTTCGAGGGTCTTTTCATGGAAGAGTTTGTACCAGTGACTCTACGCTCTGTGCGTGCTCAGGAGCTGCTACTCTTGCCTCAGGGATTTCCGACAGTAGCCGAGACACCATCAGCAAGCAGTAGGTAGATTACATGGGAGGAAAAGAAGAATAGATCAATAGTCAGATGACCCCATGATGTGGCATCGGGGGTGTCGGGCACCCGAGGATGAGGGATCACAGAACGAAGGAGGGTCTGTTTTTTCCTATAGGGAACTAGGTCACATAGCACGTGGCTATCCGACCCCCCGCACAGTTGACCACCAGGAATTGGAGGAGCCACTAAGATAGAGGAAGCGACCGGATCTTGAGCAATAGCTGAGCGATGGACGAGGCAGTAGAGCAGGTCCTTTAGCGGATGGTGATCAGAGTCACTGAGCACTACTACCACCACCCTTGGACTGTTCGCCTCGAGCTCCGGGTGCAGGTGGACAATAGTAGAACTAGCTCCAAGCATAGAGACCATTGTTCATGAGGCTTCTACCTTTGTTGTTTTTGTTGTTTTTGGATGTTTTGTGTCTTTGTACTGTGAGATGCAGTAACAAAATACACTTTTCCATGTGATTGTTTCTTCCCTACCATTTTGTATGGTTGATACTGAGAGGTTCCGGTTAAAACCGTTGACTTGAACATCACATTCAAAATTCTGATTGGAGGAGACCCAGTGACCACACACTACTTCCGAAAGAGTGACTTGACCCTTGGAGTTGAGAGTAATGGTTGTATCTCGTGTTAGTAGCATCGAGGCCTTACGATGTCGTCCATGGCATGAAATAGTTCCATTCATTCTTGGATTTACTGTATTAGGAAAAGAACGTGGTTCATCCAGGGGATGAGACATGAGATCTCTTTTAGGAAAAGGTGAAATCTTAGCAGCTCTTGTTGGGTGTAAGCGAAAAAGGGTGTATTTGAGTTATTTAAAAATTTCTAGTCACACCCATAGTTCATTGGGAAAATGGTTTAAGATTTACTCTAATCTCAAAGTCTCAGGTGTGTCTTCTCATAGAAGGACCTAGACCTGAGACAGTGGCAATGGCTCGAGTTCCTCCAGGACTATGACTGTGAGATAATCTACACTCCTAGAATGGGGAAATTTGTAGCTGATATACTCAGACGAAGATCGGGCATTCAGCTATTAAGGGAGGTGATGGGGTAGCTTTCCGCATTACAGATATCCTTTGAGGATATAGATGGAGTAGCCTTTCTTTAGTCTCTCGCAGTTCCTCCTCCCCTTCTTCAGCGAGTCAGGGAGGCACAGCGTGAGGACGTCGACTGTGAGATGTGGCGTGCTCAGATATCCTCAGGGCAGGCACCTGATGGACTTTCAGAAGGAGGGGAGCACTCCATCGTCTTCAGGGGACACACCATGGAACCAGTTTCACTATAAGAGGAGGTGCTGAGGGAGTTTCACATTTCCCCTCTAGCAATACATCCAATAGTGGTAAAGATGTAATATGACCTTATAAAATACCACTTGTGGACGGGTATGAAGAAGGTTGTAGTAGAGTTCGTTTCACGATGCCTCACTTGTCAGCATGTGAAGGCAGAGTACCAGGTACTAGCATGTTTGGTACAGCCCTTAGAGGTCCCTAGGTGGAAGTGGGATGGGAAATCTATGGATTTCGTGATGGGTCATCCACATACATCCAGAGAATATGAGTCTATCTGGGTGATCATAGACCGACTCACAATGTCGGACCACTTTTTAACAATAAGAGAGAAGGTCTCAGTAGGGAGCTTCAGATGCCTCTATGTTTAGGAGATCGTATGGCTTCATGGTGTGCCATCGTCTATCATTTTCGATCGGGATGCTCGATTAACTTCCTGGGATTAGAAGGGGTTACAGGAGGCCTTTGGGACACAACTTCACTTAAGCACCACCTTCCATCCATAGACAGACGGTCAGACTGAGAGGGCCATTCAAATCCTCGAGGACAGGCTCGGTTCATGTGTCCTTGACCTTGGGAGCAGTTGAGAAGATCCCCTACCTTTGGTGGAGTTTTCGTACAACAACAGTTACCACCCCACCATCAGGATGGCACAATACGAGACACTCTACGGCCGACCTTGCAGATCACCTCTATGTTGGACAAACCCTGGGGAGTTAGAAATTGTAGGACTAATGATGGTTCAGACTATGATGGAGATGGTGGAGATCATCCCGGAGTGGATGAAGAGTGCACAGAGCAGATAGAAGTCCTATGATGATAGGAGACAGATACCACTGGAGTTCGATGATGGCGACCACGTTTTCCTATGGGTCACACCTCAACAAGGTCTATAATGATTTTACTAGGGGGAAAGTTATCTCCACGATTCATAGGTCCTTTCTAGGTCCTCAGTAGAGTAGGCGAGGTGGCTTAGCGTCTGGCCCTTCCAGCTTAGTTGTACCGGGTGCATGACGTCTTCCACATATCTCACCCGAGGAGATACGTGCAAGACCCGACCCACATCATCGATCACGTGGAGCTAGACATCGATGACGGGGAGACATTTGTGGATGTCCCGGTGGAGATCGAGGATCGACAAGAGTGGGTCCTATGTGGATGGTCGATTCATCTGGTGCGCATTTTCTGGTAGCACGAGAACCTCATGGAGAGCACTTAGGAGTGGGAGACTCAGATGCGAGCTCAGTACCGCCATTTATTTCCGTATTGTGTGTTGATGCTTTACAAGGACATAAATCCTTGAGTTTGGAGTAATGTATAGATCCTGAAATTTCAAAGAATTTTTTTTTCATAAATACTTTGGAATATTATTAGTCTGGGGTTTCTGACGACACTTGATTCCGGGGCCCGGTGTGCCTGGAGTCGATTTTTGAAGTTTTTTTCATGTATGTTAAGTAAACATACGTGCGGGATTTTCTATATTTTGAACCGGTACTTGGAATTAAAATATGAGGGCAGTGATGAACTCACAGCACTAGTATTCTCTTAAGGGGGCCTTTACCGCAGTTGTGTTATACGCATCTTGAGATATAATTTTGGGGGAATTGTAAAAAATCAAATACAATTATTGAACACAATATTATTTATCTATTGTAATTATATACTACAATGCGGAGGTTATTGGTGGGGCCCACAACCACATAACCTCTCACGAGAGATTATTTGTGTGGTGGGTCCCACATGAATCCCTAACTTGTCACCTCCTTTAAGCCCCCATTTAACTCACCTTTATTTAATTTTGGAAAAATCCTCTCAATTAATATTCGAGATTCTCCACCTCCCTCAATCCATTTATTTTTATCCAACCCATTTCAATTAATTAAACAAACTCTTTAGTTAATTAATTAAAGAGTTTGAATTAATTTCAATACATGGAAATGTTATATTATGGGAGATCCTTATTATTATATTGGTTGGCAAATGTTTTTGGGGGAATTTTTTAGAGGATCTTGAGAAGGCTCTGGAAAAACAAAAAGCAAAGTGTTCTTGTCCATCGAAGTACACGAAGAACGCTCCACGACTCCAAGGAACTGATGCGACTACTCCTATATTTTTCTTCTTCCTCCGTTTCAAGAGAGAAGTCATCGCTCCCGAGGTAGGGGATTGTTTATGTTTTTAATTGAATACAATTTTTCTTCATCCCACATTGAAACCATGTTTTACATTTGTTCATTTGATACAGCCAAATGCGTAGGGCGCTTGCCGAATGAACATGGCCTGATGACCCTCTGATTGTTCTTGGATACTTTTTCGGTGGCAATGAGAGGCGGTGGGGACGAATAGAAGCGGTTGTCATGTTCCGGCTGCATGCAGAAGAACCACGGCCCACAAATGCGGGCCGCTCGTCCGAAGGAGAACCGACTTTCTAAAGCCAACCGGGGAAAAGGAAGACTATGGCGCCACAAGGGGTGTCGCACTACGGAGGACCGTGACCCGTGCTCTACTGGCCACTTTGGCGGCGAACCGGCTGGCTTGTCGGCTGGCTGGGTGAAGGAGACGCAGCACCCGAAGGTGCCACGCAGCAGGACCGTGGCCCTCCCGAGTGGGCCGCTTGCGCCGGGAAGGCCGGCCGGCTTCAGCCGGCCGGTTGGGAAGGTAGCGCCGCCGATTCCGAAAAATGGTGCCCCCCCCCCCAGACCTCTCGGCCAGTCATGCCACACCATGTCGGGTCATGCCCTGCCGGGCCGCGAGCTTCATCGGGCCAGTCCGACCCTCTGCCGGGTCGGACCATCCAAAATCGGGTTGACCCGACCCTCCATCCCACAGGGCATAACGGGTCGAGCTTGTTTTCACATAAAGGTGAATAACTCGTAGACCACGCATCTGATCGACACGCCATCTCGGGAACTAGGACCCTCGTGATGTGTCAGTCCTTTTGGGAAACTCTAAGTGAGTTTTGGACAACTTTAGAAAATGACCGGGTTTGGAATGAGCATATTTACAATCGGACCCCCGAAGAAAAAATGCTAATAACTCTCACACCAGGTGTCTGATTGACGCGTCATCTGTCATATTGGGTTCCTCTTGACGAGACGGAACTTCATGATACATCAAATGTAGGTTTCATGACAGTTGATGTATTGACCATTTTTCTCGAGGAGCGGACCCTCCTGGAATCGAGCGTGATGTGTGCTAGAAACCTAGAGCTGGCTGCAACTGCAATAACTACCGTAATGGAATCCTTCGTGGGGTTAGTGACGATGACTACAGTACTGGAATCTTCCATGGGATCGGCGAAGATGACTTATGTACTAGAATCTCCCATGGGTTCAGTGATGACGACTTCCGTAATGGAATCCTTCGTGGGTTCGATAGTGAAGATTATTGTACTTGTATCCTATGTGGGTCCGACAGTTCGACTTCTATTCTAGTATCCTATGTGGGTCAAATAGAGTATCTGGTCTAGTATCCTACGTGGGTCTGACAGCTTAGCTGTTCTAGTATCCTACCTGGGCCCAACAGCTTAGATGAATCAGTGACTACATCTGATCATCTATATCACTTAATGAAAGATTTATACCTATGTGAGATGAGTCTTGAGTTTCAATCATTATCATCGATGTGATTGACTTTACTTCCAGTGTGTACTGGTTTGTGCTTGGGATCGAGAGTTGGAGTTGAACTGGGATTGATGAGTTAGGTATATGTATGGGAATATACCTAAGTAGAGGTTTTTGATACTTTGTTATTGTATCTTTTCGTTGTAGTTTATCCTTCGTGGATTCTGGGAGACCTTCGGGGGTCTTGAGGTCCCTACTGTGTATTTTATACTCACCCATGCTCGAGTTATGCCCACACTACGTTGTGTTGGAATCAAGGAATGGACAACACAGATCGAGGTGGAGGCTTGTGAAGCTGGACGGTACCTGGAGGTGCACCACTTGGCAGGACGTACATGGAGAGGACGATTGGGCCCAAGGTGCTGAGGAGGCCATCTGTACCCACCCTTCAGGTGGGATTTCCAGAGGACGACTCAGTTGTTGTTGTTTACTCTACTTATGATTACTATTTTTTCAGTTGTACTGTACTTTCAGTTGTGTTTGTATACTGACCCATTTACTTTTCAGCACTTACTTTTGTACATAGTTTAGCTAGTGCTTTCTTCAGTTTCGTACTCTGTTGTGTTTTTTTAGTTTCATAAATGCAATGTCTTCCCAGTATTGGGATTTACGCCTTTGGATCTAGTCGCCAGCCCCTGGTCAATGGAAGGTGGGCTTGGGGTAGTCATGTCATGGGCCCCAAGGATGGGTCGTGACAATAACATATTGGTTACAATAATGATTATCTTGAAAATGTTTTAGTATAAGATTCATAATCTTTCAATACTATATAAATTGATAGTTTTCTAATACATAAATTTGATTGTCCACATTTAATATTTACTTTATATTAACTTGATAATTTTAATGGGATATTCATGAGTGTTTTGTAGTCAATTTCAAATATTCCTAATAAATCCTCTATAATTATATCAGATTTATGAATGTCATAGATTTTTCTAAGGATGTAAATCAATATTGATTATTTGTTTAAATGATTTGAATGATTCTTATCCCAAAACCTCATAAATACAACTATGGTACTAGAATGAAAATTGATGTTGTTTGTGATTCATTATCGATATATAAAAATTGAAATAAAAGAATTAAACATCATTTTATATAATACATTTTTAGGATAAACCCTATTATTCTAAACCTAACAATGATGTACCATTTTAGTCTGATAGAAAAAATAATTTTAGTTGAGTTCAAATCCAACTATAAAATATCCACATTGGTCGTGTTCAGTATTTGGTTTTAAATGTTTTTTATCGAATGGAAGGTGGATCTTATTTTGTAGTTGAAAAATAAAATATGTATTCAAAAATTTAAAATCCGTCCACCTCAATTATTGTAACAACATTGAAGATACCTTCACCAAAATTAAAATATCTTCTCTTCCACATTCATAGGATCTTTGATGTTGAAAAATAAATAATATATTTATTTTTGGGTAGCATGATGATGGTATATCTTTACACAGTGAAAAATAATGATATAAATATTCATCCATTTATAATGTATTTCTTATTGATTTATTTACTTTTATGCTTTTAATTATTTATTTGTTTAATCTATTGTTTTATATTCATTTCTTATCATTTATGAATAATTTTTTATATAATGTTTTGAAACTATTTATTTTGATTATAGAATAAAATTATTTCTATATTTCAATATTCAAGTTTCAATTAATAATGATTAGTTCTTTACTCTTATTGTTAAATATTAAATTTATTTTCATCACTTTTACTTTTTTTTTCAAATGACACAAATATTGGGAAATGTTTTCCCCTTTTTCAAAATGGGGGAGAATATTTTCTCCAAAATGGGATAATATTCAAATCAATGGTTTGAAATAAAATATACGCATATTATTTTAAAATAAGTATATATATAATATAATTTTTTGAAAATTTTTTATTTACCATTTTAATGTATCATTTTTAATTTAAATTGGGTGTTTTCATCATTAAAAATGGGGGTATTATTGGAATACTAATGTTTCTCCACCATATCCATTATAATTTACATTTTGATTATCACGAATACACTCCATGCTTTACTAATGACATGTTTCTATGTTTTTTCATTAGATATTATCTTATATTTATGTTTCATGGATTTTAATTTCATTAATTCTACATTATGGATGTTTGTATATGAAATATTCCTATGATTGGAAAAATTGTATATGTGAAGCATTCAGTTATGAGGAAAAACAAATATGTTATTATTTAGCTATGTAAAATTTCAAAATCATTATTTCACTTAATTCAATTATTAACATCATGAAATCACTTATATTAAAATTTCCCAAATAGGATAGATCACATATGTGGGAAATAATATACACAGATTAATCAGATATGTGAATCTGATATGTGTAAAATCAGCTACAATATTCCAAATTGCTACATCAGTTTTGGTCATGTTGAAAAATTTCCCATGTGATGGAAATAATATATGTGAAGAAGGATTATGTGAATTTAGCTATGTCATTCGACTCATCTATTTGACTTCAGTTTCTCAAATCACCTATGTGATGATCTACAATTGTTAATATTGCATTTTATTCTATATTTAAATCCTAAGAATGAATTTATTGTTATTTTAATTTTACAGTATGATCATTATATTTTGAATTTCATTTTTATCCTAATATCAAATATAATAAAAGGAATGTTTAGAGAATGAAAATAGATAAATATTTCTTAACACTTCACTATAAAATATTAAAAGAATAATAATCTTGGTTGTCAATATCCATGCCACATCATTAATTCTTGATATTATATTAGAAGACTCTTTTCAAGATGAACTATATTCTGGACATTTCTCCTTAATATTTCCTCATTCTGTAAGTTTTACCTTACACTATGTTTTGAACCTATAAACTCTATTTTTGATAATGATTTATTTTAATGGTTACTAGTAATATAAACTGAAACATTTTATTTTTAAATCCATTTTATATCATTGATAAAATATCCTATTATTTTAAAAAAATATTATAATACTTGTACACAATTTTAAAGTCTTTAAGAAAGGATGGAGGTCCCTAAAAATGGAATGATATATTTGAAATCAACATAATCATGGAAAAATATTTGGTGGAGTGAACTATGGAACCTTTATTCCTTGAACCTCTATAACTCCCTTTGTCTATTTCAATTCCCCTATTTTTATTTTCTACTAATTCATTTGATAATGAATGAATAATGTGTTTTACATTGAGAAAGTGTGGTTTTATAATAGAAAGATATTTAAAATACTAAATTTACAACCCTATCGAGTATTTTTTAAAACATTTTTTGGCCAAAAAACCGTTATCCCCGACGTATATGGGCCTGGGAAGAAGATCAAATCTCTATGGTCCACTCATTTTTGGACTTCTTCTCCACTATCCCATACAAATATTGATTATGGGATCTTACTTTTTTCATATCCAATTTTTTACATTCATAAATCACTAACCTCATGGAAGAAAATTTTGTATTATTTTACAAAAAATAAGAATACATATTCAAAATATTATTCAATTTTATCACTATTAACCTCCATGGTATCCCAATAATGAAGAAAATATTTAATATGATAAGATAATCACAACATTTTCGTTCATGTGCTTCAATTAATTTTAATTTTCAACTATATAAATGGATTATAATACATAATGAAGTTTCATACATTATTTGAGAATTCCTAAACACATAATTATGTTTGTTGATCCTAACTCAGGTCTTGACATTGATGTTACTCTTATTGTGAGTTATAAAGTTGATGTCCCAAGTAAAGATTCTAAAAATGTCATGGACAAAATATAGAAACTAAAATTACATTCAATATATTATTGGCACACATATTTATCAAAGAGATACAAATATCTTTAACAAATGGGAATGATCATCCTATAATTAAATCACAAAATTTGCGCCAAGAGAAGTTTTATATCATCTACATTTAGTGTCTTATCCCACTTCACTAGGATTAGGAATACTATTAAAGAATATTTTTAATCATTAAGTGTCTAATATACATCTAATTCTTTAATAGATATATATATATATAGTCTTCTATCCATATATCAACAAAATATTGATGAAAATTGATCTAATGCTCATTTATCTTAAGTAAACTTTTTAAAATCACTTAAATGAACCTCAACCATATTTATTTCTATATTCTATATATCAATTGTTTGAATCAGTTTAAAATAAGTGACTTCATGACATCACCATTGATTGAAATTCTCAAAAACTCAATATTCATCTTCTAGAAATTAATAATAGTAATTTTTTAATATAACATTTATTATGAAATTAGGGGTCTATATAAGTGGTTGTTGAACCAAACTGATATCCATGTGGCTAGGGTTTGATCCTCAATTGTGGTATAATTATCCCTTCATTTATTTGGGCAGTTTTATTTTATAAAAAACAACATGTGGATTGTGGTTGTATGGAGGGTGAAAGATTTATCGCATGTGTAGTGGGAACATTGGAGGTCACGCATGAGTGACAGACATGCATCAGGACACAATAGAATAGAGATCTGGTGTACATAGGATGTTTTGGCTCAACAAATGACACGATGTAACACCCAGGGGATCTTGTATGCGTGCAAATAGTTGATGGCTAAAATTATATATATATATATATATATATATATTAGGGAAATTTTTCATTGGGTGTTTTTTCTATTATCATTTTTACTTTTGGTTTTTGTCCTCCATATCCCTTTAATAATATCAATTGAAATTGTAATGGGTATTAATGGGAGGCTTCCACTCATGATTGTGATATATAATGTGTGATGCACTTTTATGCTTCAATTGTGATTTCTTATTTAGTATGTATTCCTATATACATTAAACCATATCAATATATATGTTAATATAAAAAATATTACTATTAAGTGGAATATTATTATTTTTAATGTCAATATTAAAAGTAATATAATTATATTTAATATAGTTATTATTAATACAAATGTTATTGTTGACATTTTTAATATTGGGATTAATATTATTAACATTGGGGTTAATATTTTAAATGTTAATAGTTTATTTATTAGATATTTAAGGTAATTACTGTTTAATGTTAGTTATAGTTAAACCAACATGGAATATTAATAAACATGGATTAAAATATTTGATAAATAAAAAATATTTAGAATATTCATCACATTGATATTTATTTATAACTGATGTTAAAATTATTTTATTTCAGTAGTTTCCCAAACAATTTAATTTTAAATCATGAAAATTGAAATCTAAATAGTCTCCTAATTTAGTCTACAATGCCATAGAAATCATATTATCACAACATATGAAACTTTTAATCATTATATGATGTCTAAATTATCAAACAAATTCCCTCTACGACTATTATACATCAATTATTTCACTATAAAAAGAATACAAAATAATTAAATTCATCTCATCATTAGTAAATATTCCTCAATATAATCATAATTATGTTGATTTCATTCTCACATGTTTCACTCATCACCCCTATAGCGATAATATATAGACATATATCTAATGATTTTTTTACACTAATATTAAAGCACATGTCCATCAAAAATATTTTGAGAAAAATATAAAATTTAAAAAACTTTCATTAAAATATAACAATGAAGGATACATTATACCAAAACATGAATATAAGACAAATAGAAATTTTAGTGCTAAAATTGTACTTTTTACACAAACCATTATGAATTTTCCAATTTGGGGTGTCATGTGTAATAACCACGCACATATGAGAATTAGATTATGTCTTCCTCAGTTACCACTTCCACTCGATATTCATGATATATGTTTGAACCAATTCATATTTTTTTGGATTTACATAATAGAACCAATCCCAACATAACCTTTTACATTTAATTAATAAGATAAAATGGAAAATTTAATAATGGTTATTCCATTTTAGGTGCCACTATATTAAATAGAATGATCTATATTCTACATAACATAATTTCTCTAATGGTTTTATGACCAAGATTCATCTCCTACATTATGCACCTTTCCATCAAAAATTAACTAGAACATATAATTTTAGGAATTTGAAATCCCACTTACATTAAAATATTAAAATATACACTCTCGGGAAAAATAAGTTTATTTCATTTTGTGAATAATAATTCATACCCATGTAAATTTATATATTTTTTCAAATAAATTAAAAATATAACTATGATATTTTTGTAGTATGAATCTCTTGTCTCCATACATTTGTATTTTCATAGTATTACCATTTTTTATTTCGTGGTAATATTTGTTGAATTTCCTAATTCTATATAACGATTTCTTTTCCTCACTTTTGAAAATAATTGATTATAAACACTTATCTATATAATTTATCTCAATCCAATCATTGAATTATACATATTATTTTTCCCAAATGTGTATCACATAAATATTTTTAAATAGATTTTATGCGGTCTTTTTTATTCAATATCATGAGAAATTTCGTAAAGTTTGATGGAAAATTATATATTATTTCCATATAATGATATCTGAACAATGAAATATAATGTTCTCAACATATTTATTGTTTTCATGGGTAATATATCTTGAATCCATGGTTACCACCATTAATATAATGTTATTGGATAGCTTTTTTTATCTAAACCTATTATAATAAATATTTATGGATCATAACAAGTTTCTAAATTAATTGTATTTATTCAAAAATAACCAAATAAATTAATATTAAAATAACTAGATCAACCCCAAAAATTCCCACTAATAGATTCACCCCTCCCGATCCTAATGAACAAATTGGTATCTCAATTGGGTGCTCCTTTAAGGATATAATTATAGTTTTATCATGAAATTTCTGAGAGTCATAATAACATATATTTTTTCCAAACCTTATGTAAAACCCAAATAATCTATCAAAATATATAATTTATTAATTTCAAATAATATAAAATATAATGAAATAGAAATATTTTCTAAATTATAAGATCAATTTAAGTAATTAATTCCTATAAAATACTATAACATAGATCTAAATGACACTAAACTATTAATCTAATTTAGTCCCAATATTCTTAAAATTTTTACGGATATTTGTTCCATTAATTAATTTTCATCACACATACACATATGGGATAAATAAAAATATAAGATATTTTTTTATTAATCTTCACCACAACATAATCCATGTAATTTTTATATTAAAATGAAATTTAAATAAAATTATCATTGAAAATACATAAATATATCAAATTATGAATAAAAATAATGATTTGTAAAATATATAAATCCATATATTAATCAATTATATTTAAATGGTCATATTTATATTGTTTAATTTAATATGTATTTTAAAAAATTACGTGGAATCTCATGAGTCTAAAACATTACCCAATGCATTGGATTTCAATATGGGAACACGAATCATAATTATATTATGTATATGCATCATTTATCTCCATAGATCTTATAAGATATGAATATTTTTAATAATTTTTAATCCCACCATTATATAGTTTTTAAGAACACCATGATTTTATGTTATATATATTTTCAAATTAATTTACTTTTATAGATATCTTAAATTTGATGAAACATTGAGTTTTTTTGATATCATGTAAGACACATTACACCAAGCTATAATGAACCATTGAATAATATTATATTAAATTTTATTTTTGTTACATCATTGTAAAATTGGTGATTATGAATTGTATTAACTACTTTATGAAATATAAATATAAATTCCATACTCTATATAAATATATTTATTAATTATTACTAAATGTACAATAAATTTTTACTAAACTAGTTATATATATAATATATTTTTATCTAAAAAAATATATCCATTTTTATGACAAATTCTTATAATAAATGTATATTTATTTATTTAATTTATTTTCATGAAAATGATGTTCATTCTTGAAATCATCATATTAAAATTATATTATGGTGAAATATAGATATTTCTCCTAAAATAGTCTTTTATAACATGAATAGAGAAAAATGTGGATTCTTTTAATACTAATCTGAATATTAAATAGATAAATTAATTTAAATTATATTTTATATTTTTAATTAAAAATGTGGATTCTTTTAATATTTAATTTTCTCAACAAATCTATGTTTTTCAGTGTTTGATCAATTATTTATTATGTTTTGATTATATTCATTAAGAAACACTAAAATGTGGGGCTTAATCCATTTTCATGCTATCATTAAATGAAACTACTAAACATGATTTGTTCTGTCATGTTTTATTTAATTCATGATCTTCATGATATATTTATAATATCATATTATCATGAATCATAATATATACTAATACTTTTCATAAAATCAAGTAAAAAGGAAATCGTGGATTTTATTTTTAAAATTCGGATAGATTCTTTATGAGAAATACTCATTAATTCCCACCAACATGAGTTTTTACATCGTTATATTTTCTCTATCTATCTCAGGATAACCATATTCAAATATGTTAATTTTGGGTAGAAAATATGATTCCAAAAAAGTGTATGCTCTATCATTTTCCAAATTCTTTGTTCTTAGTGAGTATAGATTTATATTTTATATTTCCATATGATAATCCACATAATAATTCCATTTTTTATACTATATCATATTTTTGTTATAGTTTATGGTATTTTATCTCAGATCGTCTATCATTATAGATTTGGGTCTTTTAGCTAGGTACATTTATTAATGTACTTTAGGGTCTTTTAGTTCTAACATTTTATCAATGTATTTTATGGTCTTTTATCTCAGACATTATATTATTTTATTTTAGGTACTTTTAGATCATACCTTCTATCACTGTATTTCAGTTCCATTTATCATAAAGCTTTTATTTCATTAGTGTAGGGAATTTCAACTCTTCACATCTATCATTTTAGTTTATGGTATTTTATCATGAACCATTAATTATTGGAGTTTAGGTTTATTTAGAATATACATTATATTAATATATTTTAGGGACTTTTAGCACAGATTTTCTATTGATGTATTTTAGGATCTTTTAGCTGAGACCTTCTATTACTACAGCATAGGTTCTTTTATCTCAGACCATCTATTGTAGAAGTTTAGCATTCTCTAACATAGAATTTCTATTAATGAATATGGTAACATGAAACACCTTCTAGGGATGAACCAAGACACCCTACAAATTGAAGTTCCTCCATTATGTTTCCAAAGCTCATTAAGATTGGAGTTCTTTTCCCTCATTGATGATATACTGTTTATTGGTAGTTTGAAACCCTTGTGCATTGATAACATGGAAAAATAGAGGTATCCCTGCTATTCTCCAAGGTCCATGATTGATTTAGGGGGATATTTTCATTTAGGGATAAATAATTTTGATTCTAGATCCACCTGGGAAATTTGGATTGTGGGTAATGTCACTTATAATCACATATTTTGAGTAATATAGTATGGGATGGGGTAAAAATTCTATGAATAGCCCAAAAAATGTAAGGTAATGGATTATTTGGTGGTGTTACCAGGTCTCACATAGATTGGGGATCCTTTTCTGCAATGAGGGAGTGCATCTGGCTGGTAGGTCACAACCCTTATGCATCAATAGAACAGTCAAACAATTGTTTTCCGACCATTTTCATGGGGCTATTAAAAATTCAATAAGACTTAATAATCGCGTGCATGATGATGGGTATGGATGGAAATATGTACAATATGGGCTTTGACTCCCTTGGTCAATTTAGATTTTAGATTATGAATCTCCATCCATACACCGTGTGGTTTAAAATCATGAGTTGTGGGACATAAAATAATTGGGGAATGGAGTATTAATTTTATTAATTTAGAAATGGTACAAAACATTGGGAAATAAATTCATTCATTTAAAATCCACTATGATAGTATGGTTAAGGGAAGTTTAAATTATGGTCCAAACTGCTCAGGACATGAAGTTTTAGTTTGAAAATAATGTCTGCAATGATCGATAAAACTCTAAGGTGATGAGTTCATCTATAGTGATGTTAGGGATCACATGGATTATGTAACATTTTTTTACTAATTTATACATTTTATTGGAAACCATATCTTCATATGAAATTTCCATAATCATTCATGTCTATTCAATCAAATGGTCTTTTTCACTAGGTATCCTTTTCCAAGGGCTATAAAAGAACTCAATGATTCCAGGAACCCACCTCCTGAAGTGTAAATCGTTGAAAATTTAAATTCAAGAAGGTTTAGGCACCCAAAAAATCTTATCACTAACTAGAAAAGATGTTCTTGATGTGAAAATATGGAATAATTCATTAATCAAACTTTTACCAACACCAGTGAGTCTTTTAATCATAACAGAAACTATTTCTAAGGCTACAAAGTAAGACCTATAACATTTATTCCTTATTTATTTAAACGATAAATAGTTTTTAAACTCTAGAGGTGAATATTTTATAAATAATAGTTATTAATATATCTCAGACTTCAATTTGTGGGTTTTTAACCTTTCAGGTTTCATGACACTTTATCTAGCGGTTTATTGTTATCTGATAGGGACCATCAAAGTCATGATTTTATGTTCATACAGATTTGACCAATGAATTGGTAGTTTATTATCATGAATCACTCTAATAAAATATTATTAAAATGTATCATATGATCATAATTAGGATATGTAGGTTTAATATAACCTCATCATCCATTACAGTGCGAGATGAAAATGTTTTAAATCATGGCTCAATGTCCTCAGGTAATGAGTAATGTTATCGATTAGTCATGTTGGGGATGTCCCAGAACAACCTATTGTGCTGATTTCTTACATGGGATATCAGGATCACAAGGTTTATAAATCCATCCATATAGATCCAATATATCCATGGTTAGTTAGAAAGATCCCTTTATGAATCCACTGTAACCTCAAGTATAGGGATATATTTTACATTCCTAGGGACATGAATGGTTTTTCATAACCTGAGGCACCCAACACATGAAATGGGATTTATAAACTGACTTTTATAAATGTTGTAGGAAGTACCACATACTTTGGTTGACAGGGGTAAGGATATTATGCTCCTTTGATATGGAATGATGATGGGTGATAGTATATACTTTCTAAAACAATGTGTAGAGACATATTTTTCAATAATTTTTAATTTCATGTGACCAAAATGGCTTCCTTGTAGCCTATAATTTTGAGATAATGATGTATTTGTTTACATTAGTTTTAAATATATCATTAATGATGTGAGAACTAATATGAATAATTTTTTAGGATATGTTACATGCCTGAGAAACCTGTATATAGATCTGACTTGTACATATGAAAATTGATCTTGCATGACTCTAACCTTATACTGTCAGGGGTAATTTTATATCATTCATTTTTTAAGCTAGACCTAGTATTGGGGATTTGGACATCACAATGAATCCTTTAATGAAATGAATCATGATAAACGTATTTCGCTGAACAAAAAACACTCTACGTTGGTCTAACATGTACGGAAAGGTGGGAATTATTCCCATTAATTGTGGTAGTTGGTCCCGTGAATGGATATATAGGCATCACTATGTATCCAGTAATGATATGCATCAATCCACACATAGCTCATGTGGAGCTGTGTTGTTTAACATCATGTGGAATTAATATTGGCTCCTCGAGATGAAAATGGAATATTTATTTTGGATACCTGACCTGGGATTTGGGAATCACTGCATCTCTTATGATGATAGGAATCATGACACATGTTGTTCTTAAACAAGATATCCCTGCTCAGGTCTGACCCATATACAAGGAGAAATTTTTATTGATATTTTATTTTGATTGGACCTAGAGATAAAGATCCATTTACCATTATATATCTTATGAGTAAATCAATTCACACATTGTTTCTGAGTATGATAGGATCTAAGATGGCATGAATGATAAATTGAGGGAGGATTTATTCACTTTGATGGATATTGTTGGACCCGAGATTGGAGATATGGTTGTGACTCTATATACAATGATGGTAATAAAAAAACAACATCTAGTTGTTGAATGGAGGTGTACTGGGAGAACAACAACAACATAGGTGATCCTTTATAGTAAGTTCCAAAAGAATTGGATGCTTTATTTAATCCAAGATACATCAACCATGTAATTTAACATCGCGTAGTGAATAATCATGTTTTTCCATTTATGGAATTTCATTCAATACCATCGTAACCTTTAGATGAAAATATATTCCTTGTTTTTACTTGAAATCCCTTTCTAAAATTTCTTATATCACATGAGTTATTCTTGATGTGAGAAACATGGAATATAAAGGATTCCTCTCACCATGAAGAAGTGATTAATGATATGATATGATCATTTTTTATTTTTCTGTGTATAGACTACTATGTAGGATTGTGTATTCTTTACATATGTCATTGGAGAAAAAAGAAATCTATATGTAGTTCTACAAACCTGAGTAGTATTAATTTTGTGTGGAAAGAAAATTATCCATGAAATTTAACATCTTGTTGTATTGATATGGGTGACTGGACCTAAAAGAATCAAAATGTTGTGAATATTTGGTGGTTTACATCAGGCAGTAAGGAAAGATTCCATGTATTTTACTTTCATGTGGAAAGGATGAGGTTCATATGAGTTTATTGAAAATAGATATTGGGTATTTATTCTATTTTATGTCATGTGGTGGGGAAATTTTGTAGGCAGTTTAATATTATTTAGTAATAACCTGCTCTATGAAATTAAACATGTAGGGGTCAGAACATGGTAACATATTTTAACATTATTCATCTTGGATTATAGATTCATGATGGAAGATATGGAAGTATTTCTTAAGAAATATTTCATTGGTAGGGGGCTAGGAACTTCCCCCATCCATTTTTCCAATGTGTAATCTTCATTTTTTCAAATGAGTAATATCTATTATGGTAGATGTTATGTATGACTAAAGGACCCACCTAGTTGGTATGTGGCATTGGATGATCCTTTCCTGGAATTATTTGTGATTTGAGATTTAATAATAGTTCTTTGTTAAGGAATGATAAGAATCAGACATTTTTATTGAAGGCCCATGTGATCTGATTGTGATGGATTCCATGCTTGTGAAATTTATTCAACCTGTTCTCATAGAGATTATCAAATACATCCAAACACTTTTACAAAATCCCTTTATCTGAGAGTATTATAAAAATCTCTATTTTACACGAGTTCAACTAGACCTCTGCGGGTCATACTTCCTTGGACAAGTACACCAATGTGTGTGGTGTCTCTTGTATAGTAGTACGTGTGGTGGTACAATAGTTCCATAAATCATTGAGGAAAATTTCAAGAAAGTAATTCATATCCTTATTCTCCATATTATAGAGTATAAATGAAAGGGTGTTATTAAACTCCTCTATATTTCAATTTTGCTCTATATGATAGTGGGATTTGTGAATAGTTTCAATTTTGGGATCCTAGTATAATTTTTCATCCCTATGGAATTGAATATGGTACCATTTTATATAAATATTTCGTGGGGTACCCCAAACATGGTAATACTATGGGACATTATATAGGAGATGTTATTCCCCATCTTGACTTCATTGATTGGTATTCCCTCATCCCATTTTGAAATGAATTCGGTGGTAGTAAGGATATACTTGAACTTATTATACATGGATAAGGGGTATGGCTGCATGATATCCATTACCTATATAAAAAAGGGACATAAATATATAGTTATATGTTGAAATTATAGGGGTTGACGTATGAGTTTTACATGAATTTAGAATTCATGAAATTTCCATGTGAATTCCACCGAGTATTGTATCGTGGTTTTCTAGTAGTAACCCTACTGTCTGATTCGGTGAGAAAGACTAGTACAAGATTAATGAGGACTGCATGAGACTTTGTGGAATTCTTCTATGTCGGTGATAATTTTTCTTTATAATATGTTTCTAAGGTGTAATTGATCGATGCTTGGTCTATATAAATATTTTTACTCATTTGGACCATCTCACCAGGTATATTTCGCTACTCAACATCGGATTTGTTCCCTTTAGGACCAGCCTATTTGGAGAGTCCCGTTTTATAGAAAATGTAATATGGGATCTATACATCTAGTGGTAAATATATATTCCTCATTATATGGGGTATTTTTGACCTAATTGATTTCCTCTAAATCACAGGTGATGATTGATGAGGCCATTATTCAGTGTGTGATACAGAAGATTTCTTCCTCTTAAGAAGGGTCAGCCAAGACTGTGGATAATTTTTTCAATTTATCAGTATGAGTATTCTTTAATAGGGGGGCATGATGCAATATGGTCTCAAATGGAAACTCTACCATTAGACCCATGAATTATCTAGTAATAGGGGAGATTAATTTCTATTTTTTTGGAATATTAACCATTGATCTTCATTATCCATATCACTAAATACCTTTTAATGTCAAGGTATCCTATTTAAATATGTAGATCTATTTTTATTATAGTGGTGAGGGATTTATGCATCATCATTCATGTATGCAATGGATAGAGAGAAATATATGGGAAAGTTTTCCTTTTCTAGAGAGACAAATACAACCCCTAATGCAACCTAATTGATCATTTTATTTTTCAATAATTTTTCCAATAACACTTTGTGAGGATCAATAAAATTATGTATCCCATGTCATAAGAGTTTCATTGGAATAGAAAAAACTCATCATATTTATGAATAGTGTCCACTAGTGTACACTATATAGTGGGATTTCACATGAGAAAATCATCTAGGGATTTTCATTTTACTGAATTATACTATATAAACTGAATGTCGTTTTATTTCAGAATGACCATTCATCGAGCCTGACATCCAGCCAACATGGGACAAGAAATTATATACATAAACAGATCAGTATATGAGGCCAAATGGACTTAATTTTTGTTAAAGGAATGAATCATCATTTTTACTACACATATTAGTGTGTGTTAGTTCTTCTGGACATTATAGTATCATGTATTAGTAGCCACCAACATCCAGATGAGGTAGTATAAACTATCCTCTCTCCTCGCAACATTCTTTTATATAGGAGGTTACAAGTGATAATTCAATGGTTCTCCCATATAATATTAGTTTCATCCATTCCACCAAAGGCATCAGGACTTGTTGGGGTAGTAGGTACTTCATGCGGTTCTCGATGTCTTCTCATCTGTCAATGACTCATTGATAGTAGATTCCCTTCTTCATCAACTTGGTGAATGGGAGATATTTTTTAGAAATATTTTAAATGAATGTAAAAATATATGAAAAGTTCTTTTCGATTCCCCATACTTATTTGATTTTTATTTGGGATAAATTTCTATAATATCACTAGTATGTTTCCATTAAACATTTATGTCATGGTGGTGTGGCCCAATTTCCATTATACTTCACTGATGTTACCCTAAAAGTTCATTTTATCTAATAAATTGTTAGATTGTGTTGTTGAAGGCTTCATGGGACTATTTAAGGATCTATGAAGTGAACACTAATGTATTTGTATTTGACTACCAGGTCATCAATATAACAATTGGCTATTCTTCTTTATTGGGGATTAATGATTTGATGAGTATAATTTTTATAATTGGTGCTGGGGTTCTTCAATAAATATAAAATGAATTTATAAGACAATATTACCTGATGTGTTTGTAAATATATGTATTAAATTTACTTGGGAAATATATTTCTATAATTGTACCTAGAAAAATCACATTTTATTTAATGATATTGGAATCTAATTGTTGCCTCAATGAAGAGTTCTTGGATTGGAAATGGTAAAACTCATTTTAAGGAAATGCTGATTGAGGTATCTGAAATCGATGTAGTCTCTATTATGACCATTATTTTTATTAACAATGAAAATTTTTGTAAGCCATTTTGGGAATTTCACTACAGATAAAATCTGTTAATTGCTCAATATTTCATATTCCTTCGATAAATTGGCAGCATGGGTGGGGTGCATCCTCCTATATTTCTTCGTGAAGCCTCAATGGTCTTTGGCTGATCTGAGATAGTGTGTAGACACATATGGATTCAGTCATGGAATTTCTATAAAATTCCAAGAAAAAATATCAGCATTTATTCACTAATGTAACTTAAATCTCTTTCTCTTCAATAGGTATAGATTAACTAATCAGTTTTCAGAAAAATTCAATCTCTCTTCCCAGATGTACCTTCCTAATCTTGTTGATGGTGGTGTATATTCATACTTGTAATGCTTGATAGAAATTCATGAGGTCGTCCTCTTCTCATTCCCCCTCATTGTCTATGAAGGTGTCGCTGTCATAGTCAAGCTAAGAGGGTCCATGAGAAGAGAAATTATCATCCCCTATTATCGATGTAATTGCAGAGAGATTCTAGAGCTGATTGAATTTTACATTATTACAATGGATATATGGGGCTTGAATCTATATGGCGAGGAATAATTCTTCAACTAGATTTATGGGTAAAACATAGTAACTACAAATCATAATACATGGACATGAAAGGGTGGTCCCCAAGTTGTTTGGAAAATCATCCTATTTACTGTAATCCACCATTTTCTGATTTCGTCCCTTTTATGGAAACATGGATTAGTATATATGGCTTCACAACTCTATAAGTTGGAACTATCCCCACATAGTTTTCTAAAAATTCCATAAATAGGGTATTTATAAACATTGGTGGAATATATTGGTAACACAACATGGGTATTGATAAATGTTATTTTGAGATGGATATTATATGCGGTGTCTTACTGGATACCCATAAACTCATCATCATATGTGAGATCCACAAATGATGATTTTATCTTAATCTTCCTAAGGGTTATCATCTCATGTTTATCATAACCTTGAATAATCCTTTATGTTGGATAAATTCTACATCACATTGTCCTAAACAATAGATGGTTTAAATCGGGGTGAGGGTGATCACAAAACCACTTTTAGTTAGAGTGCTCGATATGTCATCATTATTGAGTCTATAGGACACATATAGGTGTCTGATGTGTCTCTGGATGACCTCTTCCTGATACAACTATTTTAATGAGATGAAAAAATGGAATTATTCTATAATGGTATCCACTTGATAAACCATATTTATAAAGACTCATATTCTGATCTAATTTGGTCCCTAAAGGTAATGAACAAATTCTTCAAAGGGTTCTTTTGAAACGTGGAGTTCTTACAGACTTGATAGTCTATATGGGACAACTAATATCTTATTCAAAATGTCATTATTTATTTATAGGTCAATGCATCTTGAGGTGGTGTTGCTTCTTATTATTCACCTCAAGAGTTGAGGAATATAAATCATATGGTCCCTATACCTATGGAGAGGTTGTGATAGAATCAGTTGCTGACTCTATAGGTCTTGTCGACCTTCCCAATTTTCTGGGATTATTAAGAAATCACGATCATTCTAGGTGGTCACCAATACCACTAGGATTGTATGGATACTGCATGGTTCTATGTCACCTTTGTGCATTTATTGAATATTTCCATGTGTCTCATCATCATATATGTCCTCTATGGGGATATAAATGAAATATTTGGCCTGACCATGCCTATGCATTGTCCTGTAATCTTGGTTGAAGAGCATGCAACCTCCTGTCCCTCGACATGGTGTGTAGAACTCATACATAGATTCATTTTCATAATTTGATATGTTTTCATCCAAGTAGTTCATGTTTAAAGAGCCAATTATGAGCTCTTCATCCGATGATGCTTCTATTTGGTAGGGTCATCCCTATACCAAAGATGCTTTAGTGAAGAAATATGAAAGATTTATATCTTATGTTGAAGTAAAATATAAATCATCCAATTAAATATCATCATGTTTCTAATGTTCTAATCTTCTATATCGATACATTTCTACTGTCTCCACCCTATGTGGAAGTGCTATTGTTGGTCTATGAAGTTGTGCTCTGAGTGTATCAATAGCAATGTAATATATTTTCCAATTCATCCTCTTATTGAAATTCAAACCAATAACTGAAAAAAAATCTTCCAATAACCTTATTCATTTTACTAGGAGACAATTTTGAGAGCCACATATTCAAAATATTTATCCAACATCATTGGTCTGGAATTTACCGTGAATTGGAGGATGTCATTGGAGATGGAGTAATCTATGATGTTATATCATAGACTTTTGTGAAATGGAAATTTTTTTAGAGGACCTTTGAGGTTTACCTAAATGGGATTAATGGGTTTTGGAACATTGATTTGGTTATTATCAGTTCCTACATGGAAATATTCAATAATGATTTAATTTGGGAAAGACAATGCTTTATTCATATATTCCTCAAAATCTTGTTGATCCTAATTTCTTTTTCTATTGTAGTTGGATAATTAGATGTAGTTTCAACTTGATAGAATGTGAAATTTGATTTAGGACATTACTAGGTGCTTTAATGGTCACTACTATAGGTTTGAGGGTAATAATGGAATATTTTTCTTTTCCATTGCTTTACTCCTGTGCTAAAGTCATGAGCTGAGATTTTCAATGGTTTCACTAATGGGTCTCTTCCAAACATTATTCCAGTTATATGAACACATAGAACCACCTTGATAATTTAGTGGGATATGAGGTGTCTTGAAATCATCACTAATATATTAAATAATGATCTCCAATATTTGCTGATCTGAGAGTTGGATGTTGAGTAAATTTTTTAGAGCATTCAATCTAGATATGAATCCATACACCCAATAATTTGTATGTTTCATGAATTTTTTTCCTGTCAGTGATTTTACATTTCCTTAACATGGATATATAATGGAAAGATAAAATATTACAAATGTCTCCCAATCCTACAACAGATGTTGTAGGATGGCAGTTGTTCCACACAAGGGATGTACCCGGTAGAGTCCAATCAAAACACCCTAGCATGGTCACCTACAATTGTTCAAAACTTCTATCATCAAACCACATCTGGAAACGATGTGAATGATATGATGTTTTAAGACTCTCACACTATCAAAATTTGGGAAGGTAGGATTTTCAAAATTTTATAGGGGGAAAAGTAGCATCCACCCATTCTGGATATTGCTTCATCTCAAGATGCATGAGTGCATGCCTACCTTCTGTTGACTCCATTGAAGTAGCTGAGGACTTGTTTCCATTGAGTATTTCTGGATGTAATAATTTCTTATTTACCTCCCATAAACTTGGTGTGAGTAGGACCTGATGAGTTAGCCATATTTTCAAGTCTCGTTGATTCTCAATTCATTCAAAGACTGAATGAGATCTTAGGAGAGGGTGAGGTTATCACCATTGTGGTGTAAATTCATGATCAATTTTTTTACATCATCACTTTTATATAAATGTTTTCGAGATCATGAGATTCTATGACTCGCAGTATCTACACTATCATAAAACTAGTCTATTTACAAATATATGAGAGGATTAATATTCACCTCGGTCTGAAGGTGATACCAAGGGAAAATATTTCTCCTGAGTAACTCCACAATAATATCTATTAGTTTTATACATATTTCTCATATTTTTACTACTGTTACTCTATGGAAGGATTTTAGTTTCTTCTGGGTGGTGATTTGTATGTGTACACACCTTTACAACTATCTTTGGTAATGTTCCTGCATAGATGTGGAAACAAAAAATTTGAAGGTTCCATATTTTTGTGGATCTTATGGTTTTGACTGCAAGAAGCCACATTGGGTGCATCCAAATCACATTCTTCTAGGGGTATGTTCATTGTATCACATCCGTATACATCAGTAAATTGATCCACATTATATTTTTTATTTATGGTGATGTAATTCATTTAGGTGTATCAAGAATGTTGGTTGTCCCATTACATTCGACACAATATGATGATTCAGCACCACCTACATTAGGTTCATTTATCGAACCCTTCTACATGTTGGGACTTCTAGGCTTCCAAACCTAGAAGGTTTTTATTTAGATCATCATGTGTTTCCCACATATCATCCAATGAGTAGTGGCCATGAGGAAATATTTGTTCATGGTTGCTGAATGGGCCCCAAATCATAAAGGGTTTTCCTAGAGCTAGAAGAATAAATAAGATTAAAACTATCAATGATTAACTCCCAATATAGAGAATACAGATTCAATTGATGGTTATGATGATGATAAAAAAATCACTCATCCCTATTTAATGGGGACTATACGGGCCCCTGTTGGAAATAATTGATATTTCTATAGATATTTCAATGAATCTTGATGATAATTTGTTGGATCATTGGATATACATTGAGATATAAATCCCCTATTCATATTGGTCTAGGGTTGATATGGAACTTCAATTGATTTCTCCATGACCCTCTCTGAAGATGATGTGCCTAGAGATGAAGATTGAGATATAAATTCCTCAGCACAGTGGATTAGGGTTTTTCCATACCCTATAATGATATATCTGAAATCCACATTGGAATTGACTATACATGAAGTGGAGGTGGTGGACGATATTCCTCTAGTCTTGTTAGAATAGTTCAAAATAAGAAGAATATTATGTAAGCTACTACAATGACCTACATGATGTGTCCCAACATGTCCCATGTATGATTTTGAGGCAATGGTATCCCAGGTAAGATTTCAAATTCTGTAGAATGTTATCAGGATAACCAAAACATCATCTTCCATGTCTAAAATAAATCCCTCTATTTTGATGATACCATTTGAAATATCCTTGAGCTTTCATCCTCCTCCATACATTATATCTGGTGATATTTGAAGCATTATTAGTTCATCGTAGTCATCAACTGGCCAGAGCATATCATGGTCACCTAATTTTTTTATAATCAATGAAATTAAACAACATTGTATTTGAGGGGTTCTACTATTATAGATGTGGGTTGTAGTGTAACAATAAATATTATACCAAAAATAGAACACGAATTCATGATTTGGATTCAAATATTGTCTTCTGATGAGTCATGATGCAATTAAATCAAACATGTTACTGATTTTTGACGTTATTTTCATGTTTTGGATATTGAGCCTTGGAGATAGTATATAGGTATATATGAAAATAGATTATCTTGATGATCTGGAGTGACCCTCTTATCCTATATAAGAGAGGTGTTCAACCATCAATCATTGATGAAATTTCCTTATATTTTATCATAGATATAGAATTCACACATTATCTAGATCGTCTCGAATCTCATAGTCATATTTGGAATGGTGTCAAAACATTAAGGGGAGTTTTTTTACCAAAAACATCAATCCATGAATTAATGTAGTCTTACTCTTCAACATAATTACACACCTCTATCTGATCATATAAATGAAGGTGTTTTTTGGGTCTCCATCTGACTAGAGTAGAATACAACTTAGAGTTGATGGGGAACTATAAACGATTTACCACTTTTTTAGCACCACTCTATATGATGGTGTATGAGTTTTTAACACCTCTTTATATGAAGATAAATGGGAATGTATACAATTTCCTTGTTGGTGGGAGAAATTACCATGTGGTGGTAGACCATGGTGGTTATTAGGAGTATAGTCCATGTGGTCCATCTCAACAATACCATGAGGAAAAGTATCACGATAATTATAATAATCTCCTTTAGTTGTGTGTATATGGACCTTTGAAGTGATGAGAATGTTTCTTTAACAACCTCAAGGACACTGTCATTGATCAGATTAGAGATATGAGAAAAATTCTAATTCATGGATAGAATATGATGATTTACCGTTGGGAATTATTCTCAAATATGTGCCTAATATATGATAGTCACCAAAATGGGATGATAACCATTAGGTATTCTAGATATATGAGCCCACTACTATGATTATTCTAGAATATTCTTGTTATAATATTTTTATTATAAGGAATATGATCATTCCCCAAGGTATGATCGAATATTACTGTGTGAGCCTTGGTAATGATAAAGATATTAACCAGATCCTCACCCTTTGGAATATTTCAATAGTTTTTCTAGATAGGGATATGAGCCTCCCCCATGGGATGTGGTTATCTTACATGGTGATCCTTGGTTAGAGTGGGAATATGATCCTAGTACAAATATTCAATCTCTACTATAATATTTCAATGGAACTCTAGAATGGTTGAAGGGATATTATCCTCTCCCTAGTTATTATCAAAATTATGAATATTCACCAGAATTAATGGATCTAATTGAATTTTCTATGAAGAATCACTTCTATATATATTATCTTGTCATGAGGCATGTGACACTCAGACAAGTTGAGGCCCAACAAAAATATCAATTTGATCCTTATCATTTTTCTATTGAATTATGAATTTAGATTTATTTGATGGGGATATGGGCCTATCCTAAGGAATGTGATTCTCCCACATGGTGGTTGCTGACCAGAACTGGGGTATGAGCCCAATCACAGGCCTTTGGAATATTCCACAATGGTTTTTCAACAGGGGTGTGAGCCTATCCTGAGGTATGTGCCACTCTCACATGGTTATTCATGGTTTGAATGGGAATTTAAGCTTAGTCTGATGCCTCTTCATTTTTTACAATGTCTCGACAATCCTCATTGATGGGAGAAATAATATGTTTTTCTCTAAAGAAACAAATTTTTCATAATGATCAATGTTTTGAGTATCGTAGGCTATAGGGATATGAAATTCACTTATCCTGGTATCTTTCCTAGTGATAAAATATTATAGTGGATTTCTTCAAATATTTCTAAGATATAATATAATTTTAGATAATTGTATGTATGGATATACACATACATATTTTTGTATCCACTATATACTGGATGATATTGTGAATGGATGTGGGAATGTTATCCACATTCATTCCTCTTTATTCCACAATAATATTTCAGTGGAAATCATGCATATGTGTAGTTATATAACCCTCCCCCATGACTTTAATAGGATAATTCCCATAGACATGTTCTGGTTGAGATGGGATATGAGCCTTTTTGCATGCTACCACCATAATATGATGGCGATCTTCATAAGTGAATGTGGGAATATGACCTCAGTCATGGTTATATAGAGTCTTCCACACCAATGTGTCTTTCTTCTTTCATGTTCATGTTTATAATAGGTGGAAATGTTTCATGTATTACCCTTAGAAGGTGAAAAATAGGTACTTGAGATAGTGTTTGCGATGGTTGTTGAGATGATCCCTCCAAGAGGGATCTTGAACAAGTTTGGATCTATAGTTGACTCCCTATACCACATTAATAAAATACATAAGTTGGTGATTGTTTCTCTCCAAGGATAATCTTCTGAATTAGTTTACAATGGAAATAAGGTCCAATAGTTGTGCCTCACCTTTCCACGGATGATGTAGACTCATCATTTTCAATACTGAGATACCATCATAAGAAACCTCATGGGTCAATATCACACATCTATTAAGGAACTCCTAGACCATTTAATTTTCCTAACTATACTGAAGGTGTTTGTTAAGTGAGGTAATAATGAGTCCTAAATTTTTATAGTTGAAGAAATATTTTTTAAACAGTCATTAGATGAAGAAATTATCTCCAATCAGTATGTTGTTGATGAAAACAGTACATGAATTCATGTTTACATTTGTGAACTATTTCATTTGTTAGTCATTTTATTGAATGATATGTTATTAATTAGATATTCATGGGTAACACAAATTTAAATTTATTCTAGATCTATCCATTCAACATGCATGGACTTTTCAAAGTGTGGAAATAAATATTTCTTGATAACCACCATTAAAATGGATCAATTGTAAGACTTATTTAATTTTTTTTGTTTTGATTGTTTTTCACAAAAAAAAATAGTTTCGAAACATGAAAAAACAATCCTTATTCTATTTTATGGATTTAAATTGTGTAAAATATTTTGGAATTCGTATCCTCATAATACAAAATGAACCAATGTATGATAACCCAATTAATTTTTTACTAGATATATTCACATAAAATGTTCCATTTTTGTTTTAACAAAAAATTCAGAACAGGGTGGATCATCATCACAAGGGAAAAATTGTTCGAGGGGATCTAGGAATTATTCTCACATTTATTTTTTGTGGGAGATTCCTAATTTAAATGATTTAATTTATATCCAACCACCTTATTTTTTTTTGAAATAAAAATAATGGAGGTGCATTTGGTTTTCCGTAAAAGTTGATTATGTGGGTTTGATATTTTTTAAAATCATTAACATCTAGTAAACCATTGTTTATTTGATAGTTTTTTTGATTGATAGGAAAAATTTCGTCCTTATGATGATAGAAAAATGTTTTATAGGAATTGGGAAGTCAATCCATTTTATTTTATAAAGGACATGCCATGACAAGATAATTACACATCAGGTGTACCACATTCTCTTAAATGAATGTATGTGGCTAGTTTGGATAGATAGTATTATTGTATTGGGGGTATAATTTCTTTGTATAATCATTCATGTCATTATTAACATTTTTAATCTCTATCGAAAAATCCCAAAATATCATATATCCATTATAGGTTATGAACCTTCTCTCTAATGTTAAGTTGTCCATTGGGGTTTTAGACCCAACGATGTTTAAGAGATCACATGGGTTGAAAGGATTGTATTTGGAGATAATTAAACCATTTTGGGTGGGAATGTTCGGTCGGAATAAACGGGAAAAGATGGCAAGAGGGGGGTGAATTGCCTTTTTAAAAAAATGATTAACAATTTAAAAATCAAAGTAAAGGTGCAGCGGAAATAAAGAGTCAATCACACAAGAAATTGTTAACGGAGTTCGGCCAAAACCCGGCCTACGTCTCCGCTCCCAACTCAACCGTTGAGAGATTCCTACCGCTTGCTTTTCAATGGTTTTAGCAAGAAACCCACTAGGCTTTGAGGTAGCACTAGAACCTATTACAGCTTGCTTTTATTGGTTAAGCAAGAACCCACTTACTTTTAATGGTTAAGTAAGAACCCACTAGCCTTTTTAACGGGTGAAGGCTAGCTCACCGGTGACACAAGCCTTTTAAAAGGAAAGGCTTGAAGAAACCTCTTCACACCTTAGTGGTGGTGTGAAACCCAAATGAAAGAGGTATGAGAAAGAGTTTGGGGTTTGTAGGCACAAACCCAATTTTAAAGCTCAAAATAAATAAACAAGAAAAACCGTATTGGAGGAAGACTTGGGCGCCAATTGGATGATGGAGTTGATGTAGCGTGCTCTCCCAAGCTTCTTGAGGTGCTCCTTGGATTGGAAATTGGATTGGAGCACTTGAGGATCCTTGAAGGTGGAGCGCCGGAGGTTCGCCAAATGTGCAACAATATGTCCGGGCGCTTGGTATATGATCCAATTAGGTTCCGGGGCTTCCTTGGCCTTTATTTATAGGCATGGAACCCATTGGGGGCCTTCGGAGCCGTTGGATAAGTCCTCGGAGCCGTTGGAGGCCAAAAGAAGGTTGACTGGTCAAACCCAACGGCTAGTTTGACTGGGCTACCGGCTGGCCGGTACAGCTCCACCGGCTGGCCGGTGCCTTGGTAGAGAAGAAGAGTCTTGATCCAGGCTCCACCGGCTGACCGGTGGAGGAGCCACCGGCTGGCCGGTGGCAAGACTGTAGCAAACACTATTTGGGCTGGATGCCACCGGCTGGCCGGTGGTCAAGCCACCGGCTGACCGGTGGAGCCTGGCAGTGGGCAATGCCTCTGCCAGGTCCACCGGCTGGCCGGTGCCATCACACCGGTTGGCCGGTGGACTGAATTTCAGTCCACTTGAGATGCTTTCTTGGGCCATTCCTTTGTCAATCTCTTGCCTATCATCCACAACACATAAAACACAATATTAGATAAATAAGAAGGTGATTGTGATCATGAAAATCAAACAACGAGGGGAACGAGATGTACAACAATCTCCCCCTATTTTGATGATCACAATCACCAAAACAATTAAAGTAAAAAACTGAAATTGAAAGGAAATGCAAAGCATGATGAAAAGGATTCTCCCCCAATCAATCAAGAAATTTCTCCCCCTTTGTGATTATCAAAATAGCGTGGGGCACAAAACTTGATTGAGGGAAATAGGGTTGAAAAACAAGATATGAGAATTGAAAAATCAATTGAGATTTTGAAATTGAAATGAAAATTTGAATAATAGTTTGAATTGAATGTTTTAAATCAAAAATTGAATAACAGTTTGAATTGAAAGTTTTGAATCAAAAATTGAATAACAGTTTGAATTGAAAGTTTTGAATCAAAAACCAATTGAATTTTGAAATTTGAAACCAAGAGATGAAATTGAAAGTTTGAATTGAAAAAATTTTGAAATTGAAAAGGGCTTAAATGATCCTAACTCCCCCTAAATAAAAACAACAAATCACCGGGGAAAGGATACTATTTTTGGCCCGGAGAGACTCGCAAGAAGGGATTTTTCAATCCAAACTTGTCTCATAGCGGGTCTTCTCCTATAGAATTCGTCCGAAAAGTAAAAAGATTTGGGTTGACCGTACCTGGCGTTTTTACAATTACATTCATAAATGAGGTGCCCATTTTTCTTACAATAATTACAAAATTTGTAAGCGGAGCTCCCCCTTACAAAAACAGTGGGTGCATGGGAGGAGGAGGCTTGGTTGGTAGAGCCAAGTCCTTGAGTGGTCCTAAAAATTCGTTGGGAACCTAGGAGATTGTTCAAATTTTGTTCCCCTTGGGTGAACTTAGCAAGGGTCTCCCTTAGGTCTTTGATGGTTGATTCCATGGAATCAACATTTGGGAAATTTTGGATTTTGAGGGACATCTCCTCCTTCTCTTTGAGAAGTTGTTCTTTTTCAGAGGAGAGTTTTTTGAAAGACTTTTTTAAAGCAACAAATTTTGGCGATAATTCATGAAAACCTTTTTCTAATTGGTCTCTAGCATGTGAGAGTTCTTCATAGGATAGATGATTTAAAGAATTGGAATTTGAAGAACAAGAGGAGGAGTCGGATGATGTTACCTCATGGAATGCCATTAGGCATTTTGTACCTTGGTCGCTCGAGGAGGAGGAGGAGGAGGATGAGGTGTCACTCCATGTTGCCTTGAGGACCTTGTTCTTTCCTTTTTCCTTGGCCCGTTTCTTGTTGAGTGGGCAATTGGGCTTGTAATGGCCCTTTTCGCCGCACCCGTAGCATTTTACCTTGGGCTCGTATTTTTCGGTGGGTTCTTGCTTTCGCGCCTTGCGAGATTTCTTCTTCTTCTGTTTCTTCATAAACTTGAGCATTTGGCGGGCGAGATTCTCCATTTCTGAGTCGCCGATTGAAGATGAAGAAGATGAATATGATGATGAGGAGGAGGAGCTTACTTCTTTTTGTACCTTGAGGGTGATGTTCTTTGGGGTCTTGATTGGTGTGCCCTCCTTTTGAGCTTGCCTCCTCATCGTGATCTCGTAAGTCATGAGAGATCCGATGAGTTCCTCTACCAGCATATTTTGGACGTCCTTAGCCTCTTGGATCGCCGTCACCTTTGGTGCCCATGAGCTCGGAAGGACCCATAAGATCTTCTTGACCATCGTCTCGGCTGAAACATCATCACCAAGAGATTTCCTTCCATTGCAAACGTCAGTGAAGCGAGTAATCATATCGGAAATAGATTCATGTGGGTGCATTGAAAAGCTTTCAAAATCTTGATGGTACATGTCCAATCGAGTATCCTTTACTTTGTTGGTCCCCTCATGGGTAACCTCCAAAAGTTTCCAGATTTCATGTGCGGAGGTGCATGTGGAAACTCGATTGAACTCGTTTCGGTCAAGGCCGCAATGAAGAGCATTCATGGCATTTCCATCAAGCTCAAAATTTCTAATGTCGGCTTGGGTCCATTTGGATTCTTCGGGGGAAGAGAGAGTGAAACCTTGCATGACTATTTTATAAATGGGATATCCTATGCTTCTTAAAAAAGTGGTCATGTGGGTTTTCCAATAATTATAGTCGGTTCCATCAAAATATGGAGCCCGACCCAAAGAAAAGCCTTCGGGGGCGAAAGAGGTGGATGCCATCTTAATGGATCTTAAAATTTGTAACCGGTTAGGGTATTACACAAATTTCCCTCTGATACCAATTGTTGGGTCGGAATAAACAGGAAAAGATGGCAAGAGGGGGGTGAATTGCCTTTTTAAAAAAATGATTAACAATTTAAAAATCAAAGTAAAGGTGCAGCGGAAATAAAGAGGCAATCACACAAGAAATTGTTAACGGAGTTCGGCCAAAACCCGGCCTACATCTCCGCTCCCAACTCAACCGTTGAGAGATTCCTACCGCTTGCTTTTCAATGGTTTTAGCAAGAAACCCACTAGGCTTTGAGGTAGCACTAGAACCTATTACAGCTTGCTTTTATTGGTTAAGCAAGAACACACTTACTTTTAATGGTTAAGTAAGAACCCACTAACCTTTTTAACGGGTGAAGGCTAGCTCACCGGTGACACAAGCCTTTTAAAAGGAAAGGCTTGAAGAAACCTCTTCACACCTTAGTGGTGGTGTGAAACCCAAAAGAAAGAGGGATGAGAAAGAGTTTGGGGTTTGTAGGCACAAACCCAATTTTAAAGCTCAAAATAAATAAACAAGAAAAACTGTATTGGAGGAAGACTTGGGCGCCAATTGGATGATGGAGTTGATGTAGCGTGCTCTCCCAAGCTTCTTGAGGTGCTCCTTGGATTGGAAATTGGATTGGAGCACTTGAGGATCCTTGAAGGTGGAGCGCCGGAGGTTCGCCAAATGTGCAACAATATGTCCGGGCGCTTGGTATATGATCCAATTAGGTTCCGGGGCTTCCTTGGCCTTTATTTATAGGCATGGAACCCATTGGGGGCCTTCGGAGCCATTGGAGAAGTCCTCGGAGCCGTTGGAGGCCAAAAGAAGGTTGACCAGTCAAACCCAACGGCTAGTTTGACTGGGCTACCGGCTGGCCGGTACAGCTCCACCGGCTGGCCGGTGCCTTGGCAGAGAAGAAGAGTCTTGATCCAGGCTCCACCGGCTGACCGGTGGAGGAGCCACCGGCTGGCCGGTGGCAAGACAGTAGCAAACACTATTTGGGCTGGATGCCACCGGCTGGCCGGTGGTCAAGCCACCGGCTGACCGGTGGAGCCTGGTAGTGGGCAATGCCTCTGCCAGGTCCACCGGCTGGCCGGTGCCATCACACCGGTTGGCCGGTGGACTGAATTTCAGTCCACTTGAGATGCTTTCTTGGGCCATTCCTTTGGCAATCTCTTTCCTATCATCCACAACACTTAAAACACAATATTAGATAAATAAGAAGGTGATTGTGATCATGAAAATCAAACAACGAGGGGAACGAGATGTACAACAGGGAATTACTTCCTACTCCTTGACTCTCTTATATAATTATGTCATGTGTGATAATATCTTCTTAATCCTTTTATATGACTGGTTACCCTAACAAATTGATCATAAGTTAAATCTTCTCATATGTGATAGGGTGGTTCTAATTGGTTAATATATATATATATAAATATTTTAGTTTCATCATCCATTCCCCAAGGGTGGGTATATTTTTTTATGTTAAATCCATAATCCTAGGAACTCTATATCATATTTTCAGCCAGGTTGGTGGTTAAAATATGGAAGATGGTATTTAACCAGTATGGATTATCCAGTATATCCTAGTTTATAACATGAATCAAAACCCATGTGGTCCATTAAACCAATTAAGTATAAGATCATATGTAATGGATAAAATTAGTGAAATGGGGAACCATATATCTATCAATGATCATTAAAGAGTTGTCCAACATATCATGGTTGTGGAAGAAATCATATTTTTTGTATTTAAATCACGCCATTAGGACTTGGTTGAGGACAGATACCCTTTCATGGGGTGGTTATTTCATTCCAATGACTGGGGATTACGTGCTGAGGTTTCCCACCCTATTTGAGATTCATGATGTAATTGTTGTTATAATTGAATCTCTAGAATCCCGTGTGATATATGATCAATGTGACAAATAAGAGATTGATTGTAATCAGTCTCATTTCACATGAGGATGTCTCTAATATATTGGGAAAACCCATTGGAAGTTAAATATTGAGCTCATGGCTTATGAAGTTTTCCTACATATACTAGTTATAGTTGGAATCTGAGTCATCATAGATTTGTTTAGTTCATGATACATTCTTCGATGAGGAAGGATGATCATCCCATGTTATAGATTTGGTCTCATTAGTTTGAATTCTAAAGAAATGGTGGTACTTTCATTAAGGTGGATTCCCATTTAAGATCGAGCATTAGAAAGGCATCCAAAATATCTTGGTTATAATGGGAATCACATTCAACATAATTCATTTTACTGGGTCTTACACATAGAGAAATACCAAATAAAAGTTACATATTATGTTATGTAGCTAATCATTGCATACAGACTAAGGTATACCTATCTTGGTAGAGGATTGTGACATAAATAGGGTGTCATCACTACTACTCCATATTTCCATATGAGATATTCTCTATGTGAGGAAGAAGGGGTTATCATACAATCTGTCTCACTAATTTGGGATGCATGACTTATATACTATGATAGTACTTTTAATATTTAGATCAGGCCATAGGAACGTATCCAACACATCATGGTTATAATAGTTTTTTAGATTTCTCATATCATAGTATGATCACAACTTACACTCTAATATTTCCCTTATATATGAGACATGTTATATTATGTTTCTGATTGGGGATTAAATGTGGAGGATTCTCTGATATACCCACTAGAATAGTTTATCACGCCTTGAGAAGTAATTTTGACATAGCCCGGTGGTCTACCTTACATATCTTATTATCTGTCGGATAAATATTATGTTGTTTGGACATTCCCTAGTTGCATAGTGGACATGTCCAATGACAATCACATGATCTAGTTGACTTTTATAGAAGAAGTTACAAGTCATTATTGATGACTTTTTAATATAGTTTTTGGATCAAAGATGAAATGTTTGTGGAGTGCCACATGACATAGAAGTATTTTAGAGGTGTCATTGAAAGAGCTATATGACTTTTCTAGTGGATATTCAAAGGTCAAAGTTAGCATGTCTAGAGGGTATCTCAAGACTTATGCTGGCATGTATGAGTGACACTATGAGATCTGGATGGCATGATTGCTGGGTGTCAAAATATCAATTTGGAATGCTTGTAGTGATTTTTCATACCTAGTTGACATACAGTGATATCAATTAATGTTGGATGACATGTATATAAGGCATAATGTTGTGTATATATATATTTATATATCCTAGAGTGGTTCAGAGGGATAGGATGCATTCCCATAGGGTGTTGAGTGACTGGTTTGGAGTATCTATAGGACATCACATAATCCAAATGCTTTTTCCAGAAGTTGTCGCATGTTTTGGGATGAAATTCATGGTATTTTAACATGATCGGGATGAGCCTTGTGAAGCATGCAATGATCAAAATACAATTATTCGGACAAGTACATATCCTTTATAGATTATTATATCTTTTTATTGCATACCCGAGTAAGAATTTTTTTAGTCTTTATTTATTTTTCGATTGATGTGGCCTAGAAGATTTTTTATGTCCTTCTCATAATCCAACCAACATGAAATAAATCATAATCGTGATCTTAAGTGATAACACAAAGTGTATGTTCTTGTTATATAACCATTGGAGTAATTCATTGGATTTTACCTGGTTGAATACATTCATTATCGTGTGATACAATGAACCGAGGAATATCTTCATGAAGTTTCATAAATATGGGACTGTTGACGTAAGCTTTTTCGGAGCTAGGGGGTTTGTAGGCCCCTCCACTATAATAATATTCCCCTTTGTGTGGCATATATCATGAAGGTGCATAAAATAATTGGTGGAGGACTAAGGTCCCATATTCTTTTTATAATCTTATCATATGTACTTTAATACATTCAACAATCATACTAATACAACGTCAATGCATAATTTATTGGATTTTTACCATTAAAATGTGTCTTGTTTAATCATGTGGACTATATTAGGGAAATCCATAAGGTCATGGTGATATTTATTTGGTCCTTCTTGATATTAGGTTAGATTATTAATGGATTTTGGGTGATATGAGGTGACCTATTTGGGGTGTTTCGTGAGATAAGGTTTTCTAGTTTGGTTTTATTAACAAGATTACACTCGATTAAGAAGGGTGGTCCCACATGATTCAATTTTGATCAGTATGCCCTCATACCACTTGATTTTAACAAGATGTGCCTTTTATATTTCATTTTATATTAACAAGGATGAAGATAATGAGAGTTGGTATGAGTGTTTTTTGAAAACGTCCACTATCCCTTATGAGGATGTGTTGTGTGACCAACAATGGTTCTCGTAGTGATGTACGAGCATTATCATGTACAAGTATTTTTTTAATTATAGATGTAGGGGAATTTCATAATTTCTTGTACATTTTTATGTCCATTCACGTGAATTTGGTGATATTCTATTAGGATCTTTTGAGACAAAGAAAACCTATCACCATGGCCTCTACATTGTTGGGAAAATTGTCTGATCATGTCGAGTGAGTATTACAACTACATGATTCCCATGACTTTTAGAAAATTTAATACTTATTTTGGTATGATTTAATGATGTTTCATTAAGACCCTTTATCCTGAAAATTCGCGTGACCTAAGAGGGGTTCCATTAAGGAAGTCACCACATGATTAACAAGTGTATTTATAACTATTCATAAGTGGATGAATGGATTGTCAAAGGGGCTTCATGGAATGTTCTATCAGGTTTTGTGGTATGTCAAACTCCATAATTTGACCTTTTAAAGGTCATGTGATCACATGTCCTATTGAAAGATATAATACTAATGACTTAGTGCTAGATTATTCTTCCTTTTACTTATAGGGAAAATATTACCCATTTTCATGTATTTCATTGTGAATTTTTTGATTCTCATCTGGTGGCCCTGGAAATTACCCGAAGAAGAGGTAACGTTCACCAATGAGAATTTTTTATTTCATTCTTCCTCTACCTCCATCAAAAAATATTCTACCATAATCATATTAGAACATAGGAATCTTCCATATAAATATTTTTTTTATTTTCATTTAATGGCCTAAAACCTTCTCCACTTCTATCAAATGGGTTATGAAATCATCGTTCACTTGTAAGAAAAACTACCACTTAGAGAACTGATGTCATTAATGTTTTAATTACCACATTTCATAGATGGGTGAGATGATTAATATATAGTATGTATAATCTATTTATAATGTAATTATACCTATGAATTCATTATATTATAAATTCATCTTTTATTATCCATGCCTTTAGGAATTCAATAATGTCCCTCAAGTGTACGACAGAAAGTTTCCTCTATATGCAGTGTGATTCATTTTTCATAAATTCGTTACTTAGAAGAAAATAATTATAAATATATCTGATATACATAAAATAATTATGATATTAATATAATTTTATGTTAATAAAAAGATAAAACTTCTTACCCTTTGACTCACATATAGATGATAACAACATTCTTGTGTGTTTGTACTACCACCTTCACGAAGTGATTAGACACTCTATTCACTTCCACACCATATGGATGATAATATATTACTTTCCACATTTCTACAATGATCATTGAAAAATGGAAATTTTACTCTTGTCTACATACCACATACCACCTCCATGATCAAAGAATAATATATTCCCCTAAACCAAAATTTCAGATTTGTCATCAATGATTAATGTATATGTTAATATGAATATTATGTCATGATTATTATTCAATAGTTTATGGAACCATTAACAATGTAATTGGAACAAATATAAAAATTCATTATATACAATAAAAAATGAGTATTATCCAAAACATTAATTTAACAAGGAATTTAAAATAGATGGGTAATAAAATGACATAAGTAAATAATATATTTTATGATAGATATAAATATGGTTCTATAGTATGTTTATAATAAAATTCTATTTATTATACATTAATTTAGAATGTTTTTGAAGAAAATCAAGACTTAATGTATGATACATTAATCTCACATTTTACTTCTACGAGACACATTCCTTATTCAACATTTATTTATTATATAATGGGAATATACTACATATAATTGTATATTGTGATGATTACACAAATATTTATTAGGGTTTTCATATAGATGTGATGTCCTATATTTTATGGGGATTACGGTTCATAATTTTTCCAATATGTAAGGAATATTTGTCACAATTTCCATACATTAAAAATTATGTTTATTTATGAAACTATACTAATTAATGACTTTTATTTATATCTCCATTAAATTATATTATCCTGAATTTATTTATCCATCTGATATTTTATGTTTCATTTAATATTATTCCTTCATCGATCATAGAAATTTAACATAAATTGGTTCATATTTTATGTTACAATCATCTTGTTTATCGGGATTACACAAACCTCAATGTTGTACTAGGTTAAATAAAAACATTATAATACTAAATCATGCTTCATATAAAATTACATTGTACAATTGTTATTTAATTGCTAATATAACATCCTTTATATCATTTTTATTCCTCATAGATTAATGTCCCATGGGTTATTTACTCCTTAATATAATACTAATATTAAATATTGAAAATATATATAACTATAATGAATTTAAAAAACAATTCAATCATAGGAAATAAATTTATTTCATTCATTATATTCAATTACTAATTTTAGTTGAATATGAAAGTAACCTCCATTTTTTAGCCTTTCACTTTTCTATTTTTATTTTAGAGTAGGTGGGAATCGTGGATAAATTAAAACAAATTTGGAAGATCTACATCATTTGGATATTAATTTATCAAAATTATCATTAATCCTTTCCATCTATAGAAAAGGATACCCTCCAACTGATAAAGTATGAGAGTATATATTCTGTGAATGGATCACATGGTGAGATCTTCAAGAAGCTAGTCTCTTAATAATAAATGTATAAATAAGAAAATAATGATGATATTTTTTTACAAATTAATTTTATACTAAATAGCTAACATACTGGATGTTCTTATTTTCTTAGCATTGTAAGAAATACTTCCCATGTCTTTACATTTAATTACCCATATTTGTGTAATGTTTGTTAAATATTTAACTTCAAAAATATATTACTTTATGTCAATTTTGATTTAAAAAATATCACATAATGTATATAACATATGTACATATATTTTTAATTTTTTAATTTCATAAATGTATAATATCATTTATAATAAAATAGATTTAATTTTGGTTTTGTCATATATAATATTTGATGATTAAATAAAATATAAATTAATTGAGATAATTTACTCTTATAGACTCCCATATTTAGAATTGTGTGTCGTAGTTGATTCTAATTTAATAAGGAAACAATGTTTTAATTATGAAATGAATCTACATTTTTATATATCCCATAAATTTCATTTCCTTTAGGATGGAATTGTTTTTATCGTCACCAGATTCAATTTTTTCCCACCCCTACTAGTGAAAGAGAGAACGTATTTGTAAATGTGTAGTTGCATAGTTAAAACTCTTGGTATCATCTTTTATAGAGTATTATAAGAAACATTTATAGTATGGTAACCAGTAGTGTTCATATATATTTGAAAAATGAATGTTTGGTTCAATAATTTTTTAATTATTATTGATATATTAAAAATAAAATATAGCCATATTACTTATTAAATGTTCAACATTATCTGTAACCATCATTTCAATCGATAAATTAAATTAAATTATTTATACATATATTTTATTAGAATTTAATAATTTTTAAAAGTAAATAATATCTTTAAAATATGAATAAAATTTTCTTAGTTCTGTTATCTATTAAATAATATATATATATATATATATTAATGATTTAAAATATATTTTCATAAAAAATAACACTCCCAAACTTCTTTATAAATAAAGTGTTATACATAAATTGATGAATATAAAAATAATTAAATAATGGGAAAAATCTCATTATCTATAGATTTAAATATCCCAGATAGAAAATAATTTTTTCTGAAGTGTTGGTTATAGAAAATAATGATTTTATGTTTCCTCAACAAAAATATATATAACTAAATATGGTGAATATAATATTTAATAAAAAATAGTTGTATTGATCAAAATCTATAGATTCAAATACCCAGGTACTAATAGGGTAAGTTAGTTAGAGGGGAAGTAGGGGTGGGGGTTGAATCCACATTTCCTCTCACTTACCTTCTCCCTGATGGAGTAGGTCATGGTCACGATGCTACCACCCCTCCTCAGTTTTCTGCGGTTGAGGAGGGGGGTTGATCCTCCTTCTAATTCACTTCCTTCCTATAATCCCATCATCTCCCCCATCAGTGACCCATCATAGTTGCCTCTCTTTCCATTAATAAAACCTATGCCTAAGTTACAATATTGAATGTATGGGGTTTTCTTGGCCCCAATTTTTTCATTAAAGTTTGCAGAAGCTACAAAGCTCCTGAAGAGCACTCAGGTGGCCTGATTTGGTAAGAAACCTCAATCTGTTGATTATTTCAATAGGTTTATGCACTCTTCATGGAATCTGTATAACTACGTGATTTCTTGTCTTCTAGATGCGAATCATATTCAAATCTGGTTCTCTATCAATGATGACCTGGGTTGTGCCTTGGATTTTACTCCGCGATGTATGGAGAGATTCTGTTTTTCCCTATTCTGGTGATCCTTCTACTTCCACCTGATTGGAGACTCTCCAGTCCCTACACTCTAGATTTATTACATCAGAATCCCTTTACCATTCTAGAATCAGGAAATTCTATGGCTAATTGGAAACATCTTATGGTGCTACCTCTGCTCTGATTCTTGTACAAGTGTTGTATTCCATCAAGTCTCTCTGAGGATCATCATTGAAGCGGTTGTGTCGATGGTCCCTATGGAATACATTATAATCGAGATTGAATGTGGACTTCAATGGCAGTAGAATGTATTCTATTAAACCTATACTAATTATTGTGGTATTTGTGGTTGTCTTGGCCTCTTGGATTAAATATTTCGTTGATGGTGTAGTGTCATCCATTCACAATTCTCTAAGGAGGAGTGGATTTGATGATGGAAAGGTGCAGTCAATCCACTCTGATTAGTAGAACCTTGTAGCCGTAACAAAGGAGTTCATTCCTCCCTCTACTTTTCACTTCATGATCGATTCTCCCAAGAACACCCTTTGAAAGGTTGGGAAGAGGGGGCTATCTCAACAATTTTGGGCATCATTGAGCACCTGAAGCCGGAATTTGGTGTCCCAAATGGGATACAAAATACTTTAGGTTCTAATACAAAATGTATTCTAGGAATCTATAATGATTAAGTAAATGATTCATATATTGAGGAAGTGAATTTTAGTATTATTAAGATAAATTGAAATAGAATATAGGTGGGGCTTGTGCGGGAGGTGGTATCTTAGATAGGACAAGGTTCGTGAGGGTATGAAGAGGTGAGAGCCATGGGTCCACTAGACTCGAACACATTCACTTCAGAAGACACATCCAACTCAATGTTTATGTGTTCTAGTATACAGGATTTCATTTAGAATGGTCTCAAAGGGATTATCTACAATAATTAGTTAACAATTTTTGGTAAGGGGGATAGTAATTCACATGATGATGGGACTAATGTGGAGGAAACTCATAATGAGGTCCCTTTTATGGGGCTGGAGCACCATAATGTAGAAAATGATTCTACCTTAGAGTTGGTAGAGCCTAAAGAAGTTCACATTGCTGAGGATTATATTATTTACTCTTATAAGAATGGAAATAATACTATAATATACTTATATGGATTCATCCAACAATCTCTGATGATGCGAAGACGTAAAGACTCGGATTTTCCTAGTCCCTTGTTACAAGGTCTTCCATTAAAGGAAAATTGAATCTAGCATGATGGGAAAAAAAATCATGAGTAATCATAAAGGACCTAAAAAGCATGTGGAGTTAGGGACTCACAATGACCAACAAGCTCAAGTAGGTGATGCATCAGTTATGGATCAGGTGCATGTAGAATAGATGATTGCAGGGTTAGATGTCTCTATGAGTTGTAATGAAATGGTAGAGTGTGATTATTGTTATGTTATTATATGTTTTCAATGAAGAACCCATTGAGTAGTACATATAGACCAACACATCACAGGATGAGCTGGGAAACTAGGAAAAGAAGATCTCCATGGAGAAGTTTATTTAAACCTAGGAAGGTGGTTGATAATATTGAGGAACTCCTCCAAAAAGATTTGGATGCAAAGGTCGATGATCTAAAATAGAGTCTCTACAGAGGTAAGGCTTCTAAAATACATAAGCTGTAGTTCGAAGAGTCTTCTATTACTTATGAAGTTGGTTGATTTCATATTTATGAACCTCGATGCTTTACCACTTTTTCCTAAAATGTTATTTAATAAAAATATTATATATTGGGGAAATACCCAGGATAATGTATTTGAGTATTTATAAAATTTATTTTAAAATAAATAATAATATGTATTTAAAAATATTATTAATAGATTAATAGGGTGTTGTACCATATCATGGTAAAGAGATCATTTCATTTAGCATGGACTAGGACTATTTCATAATCATTGTTATCTAAATTTCATCATATAATATATGAAGAATCAAAACATATTTCTATAACAACATCAATATCATTCTCACCCAAATGGGTTTTCTATTTCTTAATGACATATCATTGATCATTTGATATGTTAATAACATAAAATATCACCTTTTCATGATTTGTGATTATAAAATGATCTTTGTGAAAAATAAATATTTCCTAGCAAATTATTCTAGATCTAAAATCTTCATTCTACATTCCAAAGTTATTATCAATACAATTACATGTAAACACACATGATAAAGATTATTATAATAAATTACATATATATCCTTGATAATTAAATAGTATTTGATGTGTAAAAAATATGGTTGATATCTTTTTTGACTAAAAAGATTCAAATTTACAAGGAAAAATTTACTCCCCTTTTTTGAACTGTATAATTATTGTCCATAGATTTTGTGTAAAATTTGTTAAAATTAATTTTAAAATTATACCATGTGATTACAATATGTGATGGTCCCATAGATAAAAATTTCAAGGTTTCTAATTTAGAATAATAAATGTTTACTTTCACTTTAAACCCTAAAACAAATATTGTTTTTATACAAATTCATAAACAGAATTTCATTTCATCTCATTTATCGTAATCTCAATCATAAAATTGGTGATTTTATGTATAGTTTAACCTCACCTTAGCTGTTAAAAATGTATAAATATTCCCACATTACTAAATCATATCCAATTAAAAATAATTTAATCTAATAAATCATCATACCTTAAATACGATTAGATATATAGAGATTGAAATTATCTAACTCATACAAGATTCCCATTTAAAAATCAACCCCAAATTATGTTAGATATTTTTAAACAATTTAGGTCTCTCATATATGTGTATTTTTAACATATCCCTATATAATTTTCATCTATCTTAAAGAAGGATAAATATAATACAAATAAACATGTCCATATATGACTATATATCATAGTAAATAAACCACCATATGAGTCATTATATAAAAAAAGATGAAAAATAAATGCCTTGTTGAAAAATATGAGTGCACCATCAATATGCATAAAAAAATTTAAAAACATTACTATTTTGAATATAGAATTCAAAATTTAGAACAACATTAGGGTAAATTTTTTTACTTGGATCTGAAATATTCATCATAGTTAAACATGGAGTATGTGGTGGGTCATTATAATAAATTACTAATATTTAAACCCTACTAAAATAATATAAATATTTAACACTGATGGTTTTGTATTTTATGAATACTTTTTATGTACTTTAATACCATATTCTCATTCACATAAATTAATATTATCACTTTTTTTAATGGGAGCCAACTTATTGGTAAATGTATTCTTTTTTCCCTTCAAAGTGGACTTTAAATCCAAATGTATTCCTATAGATATTACAAATATTGTTTCATTTAGTACATATTATTTTCATTCCATTTATGTATAATTTAGTTCATTTCAAATTACCATATATTTTTTAACCGCATAAATAACATCAAGGTTATTTTAACCTCCAAAAATTAGTAATAAGGTAAATTTAATAATTTTGGATGGTTCTTCAAGGTATTTGTTTCGAAACCTTAATTATTTTGGCAAAAATGTGACTTTAATTGTATTAAATTTGTGTTAATATAGTAATAATTAAAATGGTTTTATAAAAAATTTACACACTTGTAAACCATAAGATTATTTTATTTAATCATTGATAAGGGTGATCTATTTAAGGAAATCATTGAAAAAATACATCCACTATCATTATCACATTATATAATTGATGATATGAATATTCATTTTATCAAATAGTGCATTATTTATGTCTTATTATTTTATATATAAATAATTTTCCATATACCTTAAAAAATTACTGTGAATGTTACTATAGAAGAAAAATATAAAATTATATCTCTAATATTCATAAAACAATTCACACCTTTCAGCAATAGAAATTTATAGTTATCAATCAATGATGATAAGTAAACATCTATTTAATTTTTTTCAATTTTTTTCAATAAATTATTCATCTCATGATAACATATGTTTTCATAATAAATATATATAGATACATGTAATAAATGACTGAAAATATATGATCATAATTTTTTGGATACTAACTCACCAATATAGATTTATTCTATCAATGCACATTCCAATTATGATATTTCCAACATTATTTTGAAAATAAGTTAATTTCTAATTGAATACATTCCACTACGATGAATTAGAATGATTACACATGTTTCTAGCATATATATATATTCATATATACTCAATCCCTACCTATTTTCATCATTTGAATTTGATTATAAGAGCATAATAGAATTAATTATTAGAATATTATATATTTCCATAGTTGGAGGTTTGGTGACCATCTTTGATAAAAAAACATAGTTATATGTCCCTTACATTTTATAATATGATGTCCCATAATTAAGATATTCTGATAATTTTTTACAAACTTTTCTATATAGTGCATATTTATTTTCAGAAACAAGTATTTTCTAATACCATATTCATATTGGGAATATTAATAATTTTTTTTATAATTTGAATCTGGAAGACTATTTTATTTTGAAATTAACCCTTTCAATCATTTAAGGTATTTTTCAAAAACATTCTTTTTCTATCAATTTATTTGTTTCATATTAACCAATCATCACATAACAAATAACTCTATAAATTTATCACAGTATAAGTACATTATTTTAATAGTAACCTCACAAAACCCTTTAGTATATTCTATTTTTTCATTGGATTCAACTCCTATATCATGGATTAATTACTCATGATGAATCATTATCTCGTATTGAAAATCTTATTCAATGATACGTCCTGACCTTTTTTTATCTCCCCATACTTGATTTATTGTCTTTAACTATGAAACAAAACATAGAAAATGATGTTGTATTTTATTTCATGGGACTATAATTTTATCATATTTAATCACATGATTTATAGATAATGAAAATGTATCAGTATTGAAATTTTCCCTTAGTAATTGAAAAAAATATAATCTCTTTCTCATATTTACCACTAATTATTTATACAGTTGTCCAATTATAATCCATTAATTACATAAAAACGAAATACAATACATTATTATTTTAAAACATTTAAACATATAATCATATATATAAATATACAAATTAAATAAATAAAAATATATAAATTTATAATAAATAAATTAAAATTATATATACACATATGTACATGAAATATACAAATAATTATCAAAAAAATATCTCACTGGCCATTTATTAAAGAAAATTAACTAAAATAATTAATTATACAGTACAATCCTTAATATAGTGATTAGATGATTGCAATATAAACCATCAACTAACCATTTATTCAGAAATATGCATTCAATAGAAATAATAAATTATTAATTTCATTATAAATAATCAATAAAAACATTTTTATATTATAAAAATAATACAATAAATAAAATAATAAAATATAATAATTGATTACAATATTAATATTAATAATAAAAATCCATATAATTCAAATGTCACAAACAATGAATAAATATTTTAGACTAATAAAATAAAAAATAAAAAAAATTAAATGCATGTACTATATTAATGATAAACTGTCGAAAATAAATAGGAGACAAAATCTAGATTGTACAAAATTATATAACATCAAAGTAAATAAAAAGATAATATAATTTAACAAAAAACAAATAATAAATATTATAAAAATGGGAAATGAAATTTTAAATCACAAAAAATGAAGACTTCATACATATATTGGTGATGAGTATAGAATAAAAAAATGTCTAGGAACATTATATGTCATTTAGTTAACATAGATTATAGTTGTAATGAAATTTTAATGAAATGATGGTAAAATTTTAAGGGGGTATGTAAAAAACAATAGAGGATTGTTTAATATGGGAATGGGAACTAGAACTATATTGTTACAAGTTAAGATTAGTGGGGGATGAAAAAGGATTATTATTACAAATTAAAGAAGAAGAATAAGAGAGAAATAATTTATGGCTCATGGAGCTTATAATTTGAAAATATTAGGGCATTTAGTGAATTACTAGAATAGATATTAACCAGGTATTTAATTTTGAAAATATATTTTAATGTTAGATATATTAACCACCATTAAAAGAGTGTTTTTTAATGTGTTATCATAATACCAATGTTATAAAACAACGATTTTAATGTCTGTTATAAAATTAACTGATGTTAAAACCCTAAAAATATAGGTTTTAATGTTATTTATTATCAAAACAAACATTAATACCATTTATATTAGTGTATAAAAAGCTGTAATTTTAATAACCAATTTCAATACCATGAATGAATTGGTTTTAAAGTCAGTTGTGAAAATAATTGATTCTAAAACCCCCCACAATAAGGGTTTTGTCAGATGTTACTGATAACTAATATGAAAACCCTAATGCCAACATAGTTATTCAACTAGTGGGGTAGTAGAATAAACATGTCTAATTAGTAGGGGATACCTCTAAGTATAGGATTTTATGAATCCTTACTCCACGATAACGTGTGGGGTGGATCACGATTTCCTCTTAATTCATCTAATACCATATTCTTGATACCATTCATATTAGAGTGTTACAAATATACAATAATGTAAAATAAGTTATTTATTGAAAATAAGCTAAGAAAAATTAAATAGATACAAATAATTAGTGAATTTTTCTATAAAATAATAATAATTTTATTAGTTTATTATGTCCATAATAATATAGAAAACCAATTATATTTCATAAAGAGACATTTAAATGATATAATATCACATTACATAATTTTATATTTCCATTATTTATAAATTATTCAATTCAATTTCATTACCTCAATATCCCTAATCATAGATATTTAAATATTATTTTTTCATTAGATAACTAAAAGGCCTTTGAACAGACATGCATAGAAGATATATCAATGTTCAATGAATACTAAACATCTAGAACTACAAAAAAATTTATGAGGAAGAACAAAAATGGTATAGAGGCTTCCCCTTCCATGCTAATAAGGAAGGGGAAAAATCTATTATATTAAACATATTAATATCATCAACTATAGTAGAAAAATTAAGAAAAGAGATAACTTGAGATATTTAAATTTATACCATACTTATGGTATCATTACAAAGAATATATAAATCAACTCAACAAAATTATGTGTCGTATCAACTATAAATTTCATTGTTCTTTTGATAATGTAATTTTATATTTTTAAGGTATACATTTTCAAATTTCTCTAATAAATTTTTTTATTGATAGTGGATATATTTACCAATTAAACCAACCTATATTTATTTATGAATATAATTATATAATAGAAAATAATTTATTAACATATTATATGCATGTTAAATTATTATAAAAAAATATGGTTGTACATCAAACAACAGAATAATTTAGTAGAAATTAAGAATAAATTATGATTATGTAACCATTATATGCGTGCACATGAATAGATTTAGTTATGACATTCTTATAACTATAATAGATTCATAAGACTAGTTATCCATAATTTTTTTTATTGAATCCAAATATGTAACATATATCTCATTCTGGAATGATCTTGAGGTGATGTTCTGAGAGTTTTACAATAACATCATGGACACATTGAAATTTGGATTTTGATTAATGGGTATGTTTCATTATGGTATCCATTCACTAATATTGATCTTCTTGGATAAAATAGTGGGTTTTAAAACATGTTTTATAGTATTGTATGAGTTATAGTGTTTAAGAATATGGGATGGGGTGTCACCTACCCCCTTTTACTTTGGATGAAACTAAGAAATCATTGATTATGTAAGAGGATATTGTACCCAGCGGTTGCCACTAGATTATGAGTTCACTCTAGCATTTACCTAGAATAAGAATATTAGGTTTTCATTTAAATATGTATTTTAAAAATTTTATTTTTTCCATATTCCCAACTACACCCTCCATTAAACCCAACGTAATATTGTTATTCAATAGCCACTCATGGTCATTCATTGAGTTCCCTTTAATTTAAATGCTTTTCCTCTTGTACCAATATAATTTTCTAGAGTTTTAAAAGGTAAATCAAATCCAATTATTCCATTTTATTCTACTCTACCCTTATTATTTATTCTTCACTATATCATCAATATTTCTGAGCTATTTTGATTTGGAATTTCCTGAAGTCATCATAAGATCACCTTATATGATGGGGATTCCAATTTTATAATTTAAAAGGAAACCCTTATGGGTAATTAACCTCTCATTTATGGTTTTTTATATTTTGGAATTGTATAGTATAGGTTTTTCGAGGTGTTTTTTGATTCATGGATGAAATCAGTAGATGGTTTTGTTATTTTATTTTTAGTTTTGGTTTTAATGTTTTTTCTTAGATTGTTTAAGTATTATACCTAGGTTTACTTTTTTGGTTTTCCATTAATATATTATTTTAATGAGTTTATTAGAATAATTATCATATGGTCTTCTACTTAATGATTCATAAGGGTTTTTTAGTTATCGTCAGAGCATAAATATATTATTTATTGGACGATAATGCTTGGAAATATTTTTAGTGGGGATTCAATAGTTTTTTTACAATATAATTGATATATCCTTAATATGATTTTGAAATTATTAATGCATGAATTTAATATTCTATTTTTATATACCAACTAAAATAATATTTTTAATCTTAATAAATATCTGAAAATAGTCTTTATAACATTAAATAAAAATATAATTCGGTGTTCTATAATAAATGTTGTTTTTATAAGATTTTTTATCCATGACTTCATTATTTATATTAAATATTATACTTCAATTACTTTAAATAATTAATTAAAAATATCTTTTTGGTTACATTAATTGTTTTAAGACTGTGTGAACCTTACATGGTTTTGTTTTACTTGTCATTATTTATTCCAATGATATCCATGTCGGAGATATTATAAGATGATCTCTGGATATTACTAGTTAAATAACATTGACCATTATATTCACTCATAGATTCCTATTTGTGAATAAGTTAGGACATTATTCATAAATTTTCTCAACATTAACATAAAATTTAATTCAAAATCTTTTATTCCTTTATCATTAACTCATAAAAATATTGATTAAATTTAGAATATTCTAAATGGGGTATAATTTAATGATTCATAAAAAAACATATTTAGAGTTATTTCATTTCTATGGGGATTTCTTATAATGCTAGAAAGAATCGAATTACCTAAATCTTATATATATAATTATTTTTTTAAACCATGTTCTCGTAAAAATGATACATATTATTTTTTCACTATAATAAAATGACATTTTCCAATAATAAAAGTTGTGTTCTTCTAGTTTTTTCATAATAGATCTTCTAGTGTGTTTGATCCTCTAAATAAATTTTTATTTTTTAGAAAACTTCGTTCCATTCTATATAACCCACTTTATTTATTGATAAATATATATAGTTTCATTTACATAATTCAATATATGAGTGTTTTAACAGTTTTTAACTCATTTCATTAATTATCATTGAACTTTATATAATAAAGTATATGGATTCAGAACTCAATTTATAAAAATAATACTTCACAAAAAAATAACACTATTTTAAAGATATTTTATATTATGAGATGTTATTTTAAATGGGACATTACATTTTAATTAATGATTTATCTTAACCATCATACCTTTTTCAATCAAATAATAGGGTTTACCTATGTATTCATATTTGATGAAAAATACCTTTGTTATTCCCTTAAATGATATATTCGTAGATTCTTTTTTGGAAATGATTTAATAAAAAAAGACTGAAAATATTACCTTTTCAAATGTTTGGATTTTATAATACACTTATTATAGTTAATGTATGTGTAATTATTGAAATTTAACTTGTATGAATGTTTTTAATTCATGATATCATATTCCTATAATATTCACATTTTGTTCCATGTTAATATTAAACAAGAAAATTTTCCATACTATTATGGAACATCATACAACATTAAGATTAATCTCTAGTTTTTATTTTATGGGTAGGATGATAGTTACGTTTGAAATTAATTTGGATTATGATGGTTACATGATATATTGATGATACTATTATTTGGTACATGTGAACATCTATTCATATTCTATAAAATATTTATACAATTTCATATTCCCCCTCTGGTATGGGAATTTTCAATGAAATTTTTTTGTCTTATTTGACTGAGATGCGATACTTCGTTTATTAAGGAAATTCCTTGGTCAATGACCAAGAAAAAAAATATCATTAAAAAAGGGAAGGGAAAAATGACAATAGTCTGAAGGAGGAAGTTCTATTACAATCTTTTTCCTAAACAAGAAGAAGCTCACCTTGTAAATCATCACTCCACGTAATGTCCAAGTTGATACCTTTTTTGGCTAGACCATCCGCCACCGCATTTGCTTCATGATAGGTAAGTGTGGCAATGTAGCTAATCTCCTGGAGTTAGTGGAGGAAATTCTTCCAAAGTTCCGTGAGAGACCAAGAAAGGTGAACCACAACATTCCAAATATCTTGGATGATGGTGGAGGAGTCACTTTCAATCCAGATATTGTTCCATCCTTTAAGCTTAACAAAGTTGACAATGTGATTCACCGCCAACATCTCATCCTCCAGGGAAGAGGCAGATCTACAACCACCAAAGAAGAAGTAATGAATATGCCCATGAGAGTCCCTGAAGATGGCTCCACAACTCGCGGGTCCAGTATTACCTTTAGATGCGCCATCAACATTGATTTTAATCCAGCCAAGAATCGAAGTTTGCCAAAAAAAACCTCAAGAAATCACTTTGGAGGAATGTAGATCCTATTGAATCTAAGCAGACGCAGGATGACAAAATCACCAACCGTGTTAGCATAGTAGGATTTCTGAAGGGTTGACGCATCTCTGATAGCAATAAGAATTCTTGACCGCCCTAAAATAAGATATAGTGAGGCTCTATTGTGAATAATATCATTTCAATCATACCAGATAATATGGATGATCTCTGCAAATTCGGATAGAAGTAGATTTTTTAATCTTAGGTGAGAGCTCCAGCTCCACACAGCGTTTGAGAAAGGAGAAAATAGAGTCAGTAATTAACCATCTGTAGTCAAAAATGCCTATAACAAAATTCCAAAGAGCAGTGGTTGTAGCAGAAGACAAAAATAAGTGATTGATGTCCTCTCTATGTTAATTACATAGGTGACATCTAGATCTGAGATGAATACCAATGGTTTGAAGGCAAACTTCCATAGGAAGGTGCTTCTGAGAAATTCTCCAAATAAGATTGAGTCTAGATGGTTTGATCCAAGGTTTACCAAAAGGCTTTAACCAGGAAAAATTATTGTAGGATCAATGTAGAGATAATAGGTATATATCCTCCTAATATAGATAGATACGTGACATAGCATTCATTTTACCTTTTAATAAAATTTGTCAACCATTTTTATGATATGGAGGTTTTATTCATACATAATTTTATTCATTTATGTTTATTTGAGAATAAGGAGTAGGGTTGAAAACTAGGTGGTGATTCACTGTGATCTTGATTTCATTCATGGAATTTATCCTCTCAAAAATGCCAAGATGCTTTTATGAATCAATTATATAATGTTAGTAGAAAATGAATATTCATACATTATTCCCCAACCACGAAGATTTTACTAAATAATTTACTTATGGAGTAATATATCCCCATGAGTAAAATTGAAAATATACTTAAATATGATATAAATATTACCATTAATTACATATAAAGAATGGGAATTCTTATCATTTATTGATGAATAATTAACCATTGTGGAATTAATTTACCTCTATAATAATTTAAACATTTTAAGGGTGAAATTTTAAAAAGGTGATAGATAATGATGTTCAATGATATTATTTAAATTAATTAAGTGATATATAGACTTGAATAATGGATAATGATTTCCATGTATAGAGGCCATTTCAAAATTATATTCCCCTTCGATGAATGGAATATTAAATAATAGAACATTGAATATATATCCCAAAAACAGGGAATTCATAGGATCCATGAAGGAGCCAATTACTTTAAACATGGAAAATTTGAGAAACTCTCATAAACAGGTTTCAATCCACATCAATAAGATGGATTGGTAGTATTTAAAACCCAATACTCTCTTAAAAAATTCATCCTTAATTGGAAATATTATCAGGTAGGACATGAAAAGAGATAACTCTAGTTTTCTGTATTTATCTATTGTTAAAGTTAAGGTTAATACAGATTCCACCAAATTGGAAATCATATACGAGAGTAATTAAATATTTTTAATTACTTGTAGCTTATTTGGTTCCAATTAATGTGAGTGAAAATGTTCTTTGATTTGTGTTTTCTATTGTGAAAGGGTGCATAATTAATCGACCTATGGAATGATAGATGATAATATAATGGATAATCATTATCATCCATCCTCATAAACCCTTGTTCTAGGTATGTCCAATGAATCTATTCATAAACCCAAAACCTTTAATTATTCAGTGACAGAACATGACAACTCTTTGAATGACTATGATGGAAAAGGAGGTTGTTTAAGATCTACTAATTTAATTGGAATCTATACCCCTGTACAATGAAATCTTCATTTTATCCAAATATGATGTGGATATAGATAGGGATCATGATTTTAGTTCTATTTCTTAAATAATAGAGGTGGAAGACGTGGCCAATTACTTCTATCATTAGTTGTGTGTTCTCGTATGGATAATACTATATAGGTTGTGTCATGGCATAAATATTTATCAAAGGAATTCCCCTTCTCATAATTATTTCATGGATTATAAAGCAAAAACGTCAAATAGATTAAAAAATTATTCTCATTAATAATGATACATTGGAAATAAAATTAAACATTACAAATGGAAAATACAAAATCAAGACAAAAAAATTAAAATAAGATCATTAAAATTGGAAATTTTGGATCTTCCTGATCCACCAGAATGATCACACTCATGAAAAAAGCAATAGAAAAAATACATAATATTAATATTAATATATTTATTTTGAATATGAATGTATATGTATATATGTAATATTAAGATAAAACAGAAGTTATTAAAGAATGAATAAGGGGTATTTATAAAAATTAAAGTACCTATACCATTTAGATATAAACATGAACATTTAAATATAAATATGAACATTAGGGATAGTAATCTAGAAATTAAAATAGAATCCTCTCTTATTAATTTATGAATAAATTTTTGGTATCTTTGAATTCTAAACATTATATATTTACATCATTTTATAAGTAATTAAATAATTTAAAAATGATAAATTATGTTTTTTTATTTTTATAAGACATAAATTATTATTTATAATTTTATAATAAATATAATTATTTAAAAGAAAATATGTTTTCATAATATAGGTTAACAAATTAATATTACATTTAATTATGATTATAACATAAATTTATAAGACTATAATTAATTTTTAAATGGGTTATAAAATAAATTATAATATTAAAATTTGTATTTCTCAAATAAATGGTTATTTTAATTAAAAATTAAAATTATCATAATTAGAAATTTAATTCCATTAAATGGAGTTAGTTTTTAAAATCCACACAACAAAATATGATGATGGTGAATTTTTGGTATATTTATAAAATAGTTTAATTTTATGTGAATATTGAAATATGGTAATTTATGGTATTTACTATTTTATGCCAAATTCATGAATTTTTGGGTCATTCATTATGTTAGAACACATAAGATCGATCTCATGTGTATTATTGAATTTATTTAGTCATAGGAATCTATAATAATGAATTTACTGAGGAAAAATTATAAACAAATTAATATAATAATTAAAAACACACTTATACTCTCCTCAAAATAGCACCCCTCACCACTCTTACTCATAAATTATAACTCATAGAACTTTTATAAAGGATATGATATTAAATAGGTAAATTTCTTATTCTTTTTTCTCAATTATGTTTTTTTATTATAATACATTATCCTCACATCCAATATCCAAAGCAACATGATGAATCTATAAAATATATATTCTAGAATGTTATTGTTTTAGTGGGTATCCATCATCTAATATCTTATCATCTCCAATTATTAAAAAAATTAAAACATCATTTGTGATTTGTCAATTCATGACCTTCGTGGATGCTGAGATTTAATTTTCCATTAATACATCCAGGTCTAGTCATAAAACCATTATAATGGTTAAACCAAACATTTACAAGTATATTATATCTTGTCTAAATTTTTGTAACCAATATATAAACATAATATTAAATAAAACTATACTATTTTGTGAAGGTCCTCAAAACATCCAAAATTATGTAATCATTATTAATTTAAATTTTATATAACGATTTATCCTCATATTAGGAAAAAATGAAATATGGAACCCTTTAAATTTTTTTATTTATATTTTTAAAATTTCATTCCACTTCTAGAGTATTTTCTCTATTTTACAAAAACATCCATAATTATACTAAAGGGAACCGACCATAATACCATGAAACTAACACTCCCGTAAGAACAAAATTGAACCATATAACCCATCAATATAGATATAAATGAAATTAAAAAATTTATAATAAATAAAATATATATTTAAAATGTTCAGAATTAATTAACCAATGGGTAAAATTTTATTATACATGATATTAATTGCATGTTCAAAACACATTCGTAACTAATTTAATAGATATATTCAAACCGCTAAATTGCCATTTAGTTACAATTTACCCCAATTTACCCCAATTTATGTCATCTTTATTCTTATATAATTCCTACAAATTTTGTTTATATTCTAGAAAAATATGTTTCAAATTAAATTTATTATTATTTTATGCAGAAAAATTGTTTTAAATGGTTCCCTTCTCAATTTATCATAATAAACAAGCCCGATTAATTGGAAATTTTCCATTTATTACCCATTATAATGTAAAATCTCTAAACTATTTCAATACACTATTATATTTCTAAAATAACTACATTTAATAATGAAAAAATATCTAAGTTAATTATTTTATTTATAAAAACATTTATTCTTTTTTATTATTTAAAGACTCATATTTTTTTTAAAACCTCATTTATGTGGAACATTTTCAATGATACCTAACCACTTTTTCCATGTTTTAATCTTAGTATTAAATAATTATTCATGATATATTCTAATTTTTCATTTATGAATGTCCATGAATAATTTAAATCCCTTTACTCATGGATATAAATTTTATGTGCCCTTGGTTATGCCTTATGACATGATTACGATAAAAATTTTATTACATGATTAACCCTAAAGATTTTTCCTTATATTTTATTCTTTATATTGAACACATATTCATGTACTTATTGTGAGAAGTGAACACATATAGTGCACTAATTCATTGGGTAATGTTTAGTCTCACGAGTCACCATGTATGTGATTAGGTTGAAAACATAATCCATTATTGTACTTTGTCCACCAAGTGATATTGTTTTGGATGTTTTCCTCGACTCATGTTTCTGTGATGTTATATGTTGATTCAAAATTCCAATGATTCCTTGATCACATGTTCCCTTTTTTATATTTTTTTAATTAATTTGTATATTTATGTTCCATGAATTTTTATGTCGTCATTTCAGGACTTCTAACATGGGTGTTATGCTTTATTCCTCTATTTATTATTTTTTGGGATTTTTGTTGATCCATTTTTTCTATGTTTCCACGGATTATCCTATGTTGATATAGGGGCTGAAAGTCTATTAAGTGATTTTTGTGGAGGTTAAATAAAATATTTTTTTTAATTATTTGTTTTCAGTTTTATGTACCATGTCTTCCAAAGACTCTAATCATTATAATATTTGGTTTGTATTTGATGGTTAATTAAGCATAAAATAATTTAATAATATTTATAAAATTATAGTTTCATTATAGTTATCATTATATCTTGTTCAAGTTATTTTTTGGAGTTAACAGATAAGAAAATTGGTAATAACCGTAGGTAAATTTATTTCAAAAAGAATAACCTAGATTGAAATATTTCGAAACATGGTTTATTATATTATCTTAAATTATAATTTTATCCTAATATGTTCAAATTTTCCATTTCTAATCTTATTCAATTAGTACTCAAGCCCTGTAATTTTATATTAATTGTTTTTCTTAGTAAATGGAGGGAAATAAAAGATCTCATTCCAAAAATAATGTGATAGTAAATGTGATGATTTCCCTAATAATATACATAATCTAATCGGAATATGATCCTATAAATTCATGACGATTTTATGTTAACATGATCAATTTATGAATAATAAATTTTTTCATATTGAATTCCAGGAATCTCTAAAAAACTTTAATGTTATGGTGAATCATTTATGCAATAAAGGAACCATATATTTAATTGATCTTCAAATAACCTCATCGCGGAAAAATTCATTTTCTCTATTGAGAATATATTATTTTTCCTTCATAGATCGTAAGAATATAAATTTGGGCATTTTGTACATCATTTATATTTGGTATTTAATCAGGGGTGTACAATGAACAAAAAGTCAACTTCTATAGATAAATATGTTCCTAATAATTGTATGGATCATTGACAATATTTTAGAGTATATAATTTCCTTGAACTCCCCATCTTATGATAGACAGGGAGTTCCTCGAGATAGAGAAAAATGAAGATTAATTTATTATGTTGTTTGAGGAAAACAATATATTTCATGAAAAATACTATTTCAATATTATCATTAATAACATGAGCAATGTATACAACTTATTTAGTGGGTTATAGTCATGTCTATGAAAATACTTTTAGATTATTGTATTCGCCCATTATGACGAAATTTTTTATTATTCCCCTAAGGATGATATATGAACTGGAGACTCTCAGTGGTATAAAAAACTAATAGATAAATATATGAAAATGGAGTTTAATATGGTAGAATTAATAGACAAATTGCTTCAAGGGAAGAAAAACCAACATCCCATATTTCAAAAGTGTGTGAAGAAGAATCATAGAAAGCACATAAGGGGAACAGAAAAACTATTCAAATGTGGAAGAGATAAAGGATGAAATATATTATCACTCAACCTATAGTGAATTGTTCCAACATTAATTAACATGGGTATTTTGTGACCCAATTCCCTAATCCAATGGTTGTCGATGGAAATAAATAACAAAAAACTCCAAATTACTAAAAGAATATGTCATCACTAATATTGATATAGAAACCTATAATGATGTGCTGATAGGTATGATGGTTATCCATTAAAAAATATTGGACATACTATTTGATTATGGTTCAAATAATTCTTTCATATCATTCATGCTTAGTAGAACTATTAAAATACCAACTCAAAATACTATGGTTGTTTAATGTGGGAGAATATAAAATAGGGTAACTATTACATTATAATTATATAACTATTATCTAGTTAATTTTAGTGCAATGAACATCCTAAAAAAATCTCATCTTATGTAATTTTTTGTATTTTGATTCTATATTGGGCATTCATGGAATATATTTACGCAAATCCAACAGCAATTGTTGGGAGAGGGAGATCATTATTCACATCCCTAGGTTACCTCCAATTTTTTACAACAAAAAGGAGGATTATGAATCTACTTCAGAATCATTAGCTCAATTAAGGATATAATTCATTTTGGAGAAATAATATCCATATTAACTGATGTATACAAAGAAGTGGATCATGATCGAATACATGACCAATTTATGAGATTATACAATTCTATTCCTGAATAATTTCATGGTCTTCATACTGATCAAGAGGTTGAGTCCTAAATTGATATTATACCAATATCTCTTCCTATATCAATGTCACCTTATTAGATAACCACCATTTAGTTGTAGGAACTAATGAATAAATTACAAGAGAATGTAGCCAACGGATTCATATTCACGAGTGATTCACCATGGGGTGGACCAGCCCTCATCATCAAGATGAAGGTTGAATCATTACACCTATGCATTGATTTTTGTGAGATCAAAAAATTCATTATACAGATCATGTATCCCAAACCATGGATATATGACCAGTTCTATCAAATATGTAGGGCCAAGTATTTCCCTATAGTGGATATTTTTTCAGGATTTCACCAATTAATGGTGAGTAAGTAAGGTATTCCCAAGACTATATTTCTATCAAATTATTGGAACAATGTGTTCATAATGAGTTCCTTTTGACTCATTACATATCCATCAAAATTCATAGAATTAATTAATATAGTCATTAGAGATAACAACAATATATTTGTGCTATTATCTATATATTATTTTTTGTATATGATCCCAGAGAAAGGAGGAAAAAGAGGAGTACTTGAATATTGTTCTATAGAATTTGACATGATATGAACTATTTGAAATTTAAAGTTAATGTTAGTTATGGGGGGAGGAATTATAAATCATGGGGCACAATATCACAACAAAATAAATATCTTTGCAACCATAAAAAAAGGATAATTCAGAGTGGGATATACAAACATCTATAGTAGATATTCATATATTGTATACACTTACTGGGTATTAGAAATGATTTGAGAGGAACTCATCAAACTTTTCATAGACACTAACAATGATTTATCGAAAGGCAGTAATTTTTATCTATTCTAGTTAATGTGGAGACTACTTAAAAGAGTTGAAAATGAGGCATATCATTGTACCATTACACACACTATTGAAATGCTGAAAACTTTTATGGAATACAAAAAATCCTAAAATACATTATTAGGTTTTGTATTGATGAAAAAAGATAATGTGACATCCTACACCACAAGAAAGTTGAAGGTCCACAATAAAAATAATCCTGCATCTTCTCTGGAAATGGTGGTTTTAATATTTAGATTAAAAATCTTGTATAATTAAATCTATGGGGTGAAGTGTGGGATATACACAAAACATAGAAGCCTCAAATACATATTCACACTGAAGAAGCCTAATATGTTCCAGTGAATATTTTTAGATGTCATCAAGGATTATGAATGCTCAATCCACATCCATCCAAGTAACGAAAATAATGTTGAAGATTATATATGTAAAAATTAACCTATAACATTATCAATGATAAAAATTGAAAAGGATCCAATCTTATTTGAGTTGAAAAGGATAGATATGGGAACCATAATGAGGGGTACATAGTCATTCCTTTCAAAAATGATATCTCAACCATCAATTATAGATAATATAATGTATGGTCTAAGGAATGTAGTGGAAATTCATTTGAAGGTTAAAGCTATTAGGTAATAGAAATCCTCAGAATTCCCAATTGATGTGGAAGGTGGTGAAATATTTGGTATACAATAATGAGTTCCATCAAATATTGGGATGAATAATGAAATTTTTAATGATGAACAAAACTTAACCTTTTCTATTATTCCCATGATCAAAACGATTTATCTATATCTCTAAGGGAACTATTGGAAGGAAAATATGAATAGGTGGATATTGAATTTACATCAATGTGTGTGTTTTATCAGAAAGTGAAGGACAAAAGAAAAATGGATAAGGGTATGATACAACCATTCCCATACCAAAATGGAAATGGTAATAAATTAAAATTGAAAATTTCATAGTAATTACTAATACATAGAACGAAAATTATTATATATGGGTTTTTGTAGATCATCATACAATGATATATCAATATATCACATTTTTAGAGGACTTATCACTTGACTAAACATCATGGATATATATTAGATAATTTTTGAGACTGTATGCAGTGAAATTATCTATTTTATCAGGTTTAGATTTCATATTTACCTACAAGTTATCGAAAAGGGACCAATATTCTAAAAAAAATGATATAAACCTCAGTATGAGTTATTATCCTCAAACTAATGGACAATTTGAGAAGACCAATGAATAAATAGAATAAATTTTGATATCATGTTTTATGGACATCAAAGGTGTATGCGAACAACATATACGTATGGACAAGTTCACTTACAACATAATTTTCCACTCATGCATCCAAATGGATTCATATAAATAAAATTATGGGAAAATAATAATAACACTGACATGTGGGGATGATGTTAGTGAACGTATGATGTTGTGACATGATATAGTCGAATAAATGCTAAAAATGTTCAAAACCATTCTGTAGCAATTCAATGAAATGAAATATGATAGAAAAATTTTTAGATAATCATATATGAGACATGGAGTTTTCAATTGGTGACAATTTATCCCACCACATATATCCATTGAAAAGTGTTATGTGGTTTTGGAAGAAATTAAAGCTAAGTCCTATATACATCATCCCTTCTAAAATTCTTGATTAGGTTACAGTTGTGTCTTATTGACTATAACATCCACCAACGATGTATTCAGTACAAGATGAATTCCATGTATCCCTATTCATCATGTATATAACATATCCCTCACATATACTTAATTCATAGGCAGTACATCTAGAAAATTATATCTCTTGTGTGGGGAAACTGGTGAAGATCTTAAATTGAAGAGTTTAGGATCAATGAAACAAGACTAATCTCCATGTAAAAGTACTATCATGGAACCATATGTAAAAATAGTATACATGGGAACAAGAGTAAGCAATGAAGTAAAATTACATGCCACATTTTTTCACGATATTATGTTAAATGAAATTTAAATTTTGAAATGTTATAGTGGGTGAAGAATATAACGACCTTTAATATTATCAAAGAATTTACCTTTTACAATTATTTCATTTAGTATAAATCACAATAATAAAATATAGATACCATAATAAAAATCTTCTAATAAATAATGATATATCAGTCACAAAATAAATTAATGTTATATCAGTCACAATAATAAATTTATATTTAAAATTTTATAATTAATATAATTGCTTAAAAGGAAATTAAGTTTCATAAAATAGATTCAGGAATTAAAATTATGATTTCTTATAGTTATAATATAAATTTATTAGAATTTATTTAATTCTACAAAGGGTTATAAAATTGATTACAAAACCAAAAGAGATATTTTTTTGAATCAATAGATATTTTAAATTAAAGTTTATGTTCACATTTTTACAAATAAAATCATAAATTTTAGTAAATATTTTAAATTTACACACTTAAAAATGGTTATGGTGGATTTTGGGTATTGTTCTAAAATAGTTTAATTTTTTTTGAAAATCGAAATACTGTAATTTATTGTATTCATCATTTTAAGACAAATACATGAATTTTTTGGCCATTCATAATGTAAGAACCAATTAATTAATATTTAAAGAACTATTTTCTATATTTTTTCATAATAATAAAAACCATTGATAGTCTTGAAAAAAATTATTTCATATAATAATAAAATACACACATCTCATCCCCCTATAAATACGACCTAGCCCACCCCTTATCCTCACACCATCTGATCCATGAATCTTGTATAAATTATAACCAATAACATTAAAAACACGCTTCATCATGTCTAGAACTTTTTGGTATGACCAAAATACCAATTCTATATTCTTTAAGTTGGTTCCCAAGGAGACGATATTCAGGAGGTGATGTCCTCTATTTTCTCGTGTAAGATCTTTTTTTCTTCTACCTTATCAAATAATCCCCTATCAAATGGTAAATGATCATTACATAATCATATATATAATTTAATATTGTTTTTTTAGTGAAAATTCTATAATCATGTATCTCCTCTTTTCTTTTTTATTCTAAAAATGAAAAAATCTATTATGGTGTGTTAATTCACTACTTTCGTGTGTAAGGAGATTTTTTATTATAACCATAAAGGGAGGACTTATTCCCATTTTAATGGTTAAAATATATTTTAAAGTGTATAATATAACTTATATTATATTTTAGAACAAATATAAAAAGGCAATATTAAATTAAATTTATAATAGTTTATGGTGGTTGTAAAAACCGCCAAAATAATCTAAACATTTCTCAGTAATGTTTTGTATAATGAATCATACTAATATATAAGAAAAGTGATATATGGAACCATTTTATATTTTGGAACTATATTATTAACATTTATTTATAATTATATATTTTTTATTCCAATTTAAAATAACTCCCACAATTATACTTGAGGGAACCAACAATCATATCATAAAAAAAACACTCCCTAAACATGAAATTGAGAAAAACAACCCATTAAATGACCATAAATGATCATAATAATAATAAAATCAATAAAATATTGGTGTAATTGGTTATGAATAATGTTATTAATGTATCTAGTTTTATTACCTTCTACATTAATTTCATGTGCATAACATATTCGTACATACAGTAAGAGATATCGCCAAGCCACCAAACTATGTTTGGGTTACGATCTATATATCATTACCAAAATGTATTTTCCTCAATTATTATATAATTCATATGAAATATTCATATATATTCTTCACCAATTTATCTATTCAAATCCATTATTAATGGGAACATACATGTTTTCAATGGATCCCTTCCCTATTACTCATGACAACCAAGCCCAATTAAATGAAACTTCTCCATTTAATTCCCACATTCAAGAAGAATATTGAACTATTTTAAGACAAAATTATATTTATATAATCACCAATTTTATCATAAAAAATATCATATATAATTACTTATTTTATACAAATATCTATGTCATTATCCCCTTTAATTACTCATTATTCATTTCCAAAAAATCGAAACTATGTGGCACACTTATAATGAACCATAACCAGTTTTTCTCATGATTATGATTTATTTAGACAAAATTATTCATTATATATTATTATTTAGACATTATGAATTTACAAGAATGGTTTAAATCTCATAAATAATGGATACCATTTTTATATTCCCTTTGGTTATGCCTTAGGGCATGATTATGATACACATTTCTTTCTATGTATATCCCTTATGATTATTCTTTGTATTTGATTCTTTATATGGAAGACATGTTGATGAGAATGAAATGATGAGTGCTACTTGATAGAACTCAAATTCATTGGTTAATTATCAGTCTCATAAGATGACATGTATTGTATTATAGAGTAATGTTAGTCAATTGTGGGCCTTTTCCACCCTGTGATAAATTATTTATGGTTAGCCTCTACTCATTTTCCTGTCTTGTTATGTGTTAATACCACATTTTTATGTTTACCTGATAAAATTATCACTTTTTCTATATGATACTCTCTCATATGTTTATCTATCTTCCATGCCTTTTTAGGTCATCATGTAATGTCTTTTAATCCATGTACTATGATTTATTCATTTATTTATTCCCTTATTGAGATATTTAGATCATCCCTTTTGTCAAGGTATTCTGTACGTTATATTATGTATATATAGGAGATCAAATGAAGCTAAGATCTCAGTATACAGATGAAATACAATATATTTTATTATTATTCACTATTTTCAATCTCTTGTATTTTTCTTCAAAAAACACTAGACTTTATGATCCTTGTATTTAATTTTATGGATAATTATTTTTAATATCATGTAATAATATGTTCAAAAGGAAAGTGTAACTATAGGTTCTCTACCTATTGAAGGATCTTGAACATGAGGATAGAGAACACATGCATGTTAACATTCCCAAAATATTTTTGAAACCATTTGAATTATCTTATGAATTGGTCATAAGAATGTTGCCACTCCTATACCGCATTTACATCCAAATGAAGAATCTAAAAAAGTGTTACTAATTATTATTCAATGGATGTAATCCTTGTCAAAAACATAGTATAATAAAAATAGAAATATGTTTAATAAGCCTCTAAAGAAAAAAGTTCAAAATATGAAGATTTACCCTCTCAATATAAGGAATAGGATCCCATTAAAAAATTTCTTATATGAAATGGTCTTAAAAGGATCCACACTATTTGAACACATCCAAGAATACATATCTCATCCATAAGTTCTCCCCCATTGTGGGAATTGTTTTTGAAAATATGGTTCACTATCCTAAATGAACTATAAAAATCAATTACCTATACAATTATTCAATGAATATGGGTTTCATTCCAAAGGAGAAATCCATAAAAGAGGCCTAATGGTAAAATGAAAGTGATGAATCCATGTATAGAGGTGAGAAATTTTATTGTGCCTCAAACTAGAGGCATATGATTTTTCAACCAAGGAAAAAAACTCAGTGAACCATTACGGGATGGGGAACATATCCATGGTCAGAACCCATACACCCATTATATTTACTAACAAACGATCGCATTCTATCTTGGGTATTCCCAATATAGATTTTTAAATATAGAGTGTTTTCATGTATGCATCCCAAGAATATAATTTTTTTTCTTATTACTTTGATAGAAATTATATAGAGAGTAAATGGGAGCTAAATCATAACAATGTCAACATTCTATTAGATAGTAAAAGTCATCAGGATTTCTTTACCTCTATTGAAATGAATAATAGTGTCTTAACATTAATCATTTTTTATTACACAATGTATTATGATAATAGGAGGGATATAGAGATGGACTTTATCTAACTTTTCTAAATAAGATTATAGATGATGGTTTCAACACTATTCTGATGCCTATTTAGAAAACCGGTTCTAATATCAACATGATAGATTCTTCTAAATTATCATCCTACTTTGAAAAAATTAATCTATTTAAAATCCATATTTTTTAAACTAATTAAATTTTTAGTTGATACACTTAATATTAACGACATTTTATAAATTATAAAGGTGAATTTTATTGATTGATGAAATAAGTGATGCTATCTATCTTTCTAGTTTCACAATTCCTAATAATCTCTTTGACCACAACCCAATCGTGGTAAATTTTGCCCAATTATGTTATGATCAACCCCTCTTTCTATAAAGTTGGTACATTCAATGATTTATTCTCCTAAATATATAGAAATGATCTTGGATCACTAGAATATGTATCCCTTAGGTGGAACACTTTAAATAATTGATAGTATGTTGAAATAAACTACAATCATCTTAATGTATTAGAGAAAATTTGGTTTCTCCAAGATGGGTGATAACTCAAAACCTTTTCAAATTTCTTTCTTGCACTGTTAGATTTGTAACCAACACAAGCATTTCAGTTATGGATATAAATCCCAATTAATATCCATGATTTTTTTTACTTTTTAACAATCTAATATAGGATGGATCAAAACCCATAATTTTTCATGATTCATTAATTTGGAGACAAAATATCTTGGATTTTTCATTACATATAAAATTATATGAACATTAATTGAGGAATCATGACCATCAAAATCAATGAATCGATATACCCGTCATAAAATTACATTAATAATAACATTTTTGACTATTTTTGAGACATTAATTCAGATTATGGTGGAGAAAACACCTTCCTGATGATGGAAAATAATAACACACCATTATTTATGTCCGTAAAAACTCAAGGATTACTGATTACCTTATTTAAGTGTTGATTAAAATACCCACATCCATGCTAAATATTTAGAGTGTGGATGGTATTGATGGATTAATAATCAAATGGGATTAACTCCAAATTTATTTCCTTTATTCTGATAAGGAAAATGTATTGGACATCAATTATTTAATGCATGCTTCTGTTGTAAATACTTATTCCCATATCATCAAAAGAATTATTTCCCAACGGTTTTGGAAATTTTAAATTGGCCATATCATCCAAAATTAATATGCATTCATTCCAGGAATGGGAATTTAGAAGTGTCCTTTTTTTTCTTTTAAATGTGTCAATATCATGATGAAATGTGATGTTTGGGAACTATTATTTCAATATTTATTAAATAAATATTTTGATAAGACTAATTAGAGTTTCATTTTTCCATCGTCAGGAGACATGGTTTCTACAATTTATTAATAAATTTTATTAACACAATTCTTGAATGTTTAGGCTTTTAATCCTCCTAAATGGATCCACCCCAAAAAATCCAATACTCTAGAGGGTTCCGTTATATTGGTCATCTTTTTAGCCACCACTATTCTATAATTAAAGACTATATAATTAGATACATTAATGTTCATTTTCTTAATGGACTATATAGGTAGGTCAAATCAAGAAAAGATTGTTGACTCCCTCAAATCTTCATTGTTTCAATGGAATTCTTCATTTTTCTATAGGAATAAAAAAGGAGTATTTCATTTATTGATGACATTTTTTACTTGGAAGAGGATGTGACTGGAAAATCAATTTGATAGAATAATTCCATTGTTTCTTTTGGGGAAGGAGTACATATCACCAAAAAATAGGTTATCGAGAAGCCTCGTGGTAATGTCATGGGGCCCTTCCTTTTATTTAACAGGGTTTTCCACTTTTCTTTTGTAAAATAATATTCTACCACATAGAAAAAAATTTCTTTCTTAACAATTCTGAAATGGATTCTAGGAAAGGTACAATGTTTTTCCATGAAATAATAACATTCATTATCAAATCAATGGTAACCTCCATGTTTATCTATTCTTAAAATTTATTTATGGCCTAGAATTTCCATCAACAATCGGTAAACACTAGATAGAATTTTTTTGAAGTTTCTATTCATGATATGATACTCATTTCTCTTTCTTGGAAAAAATTATTAAACCCATTAACATTGGGTGGGGTTATCAAGGATCTCAAGCTATTTAAATGAACTGTTCATAATCAATTCACTTGGAATCTCATAACATCTAATCAATCTTCCTAGTATTTTCTACAAATAATTTTCACTCATATGATATAAAATTGGAATATTTATAACCCTTGAAAATTATTTTTTAATGCAGTCATGTAATATTATAAATATATCATAATTTTTCCCAAATAGATTGTTTGAAGATACTCAAATATAAAATATTATAATACTATTTTCAATGATCATCCACTAAAATTGGATGAAATATTACCTAATGACTTGCATTGAATGTCCATTACTGATATGAACTCATATTTTAATGATATAGATTATTTTCTTCCCACTATTATAATGCTCCATCAATAAATATTCAACTGAGATGAATTGAATATCCATATTAGTACACTAAGAAGCATGGTCATTCTCTAAACAAATGAGTACCATATATTCAAAAATGTGAATAATAAAAATATCCCACTATGGATGGATTTTAGGTGTAGATCATTCATCTATGTACCATGGTTGCTAATCATATTGAAGATCTAGATAATCAAACTACCTATTTAGTACCATATTTAGAAATATGGACTGAAATGCACCCTTTTATGATAACTATATCAAAAGGATTCTGAAATAAGAAATTATGTATTTGTTTCAATCTACTTCATCATGTAATCACATGACTATGTACAGGTCATTTTGAGAATAAATCATTATTTGGGTATTTAATATAATTTTACAACATCCATCATTATTTTAACTCAAAATTGTAGGTATTCAATTTTCCTATTACATCATCTTCCTATATCATTAGATGTACATAGAGTAAAAAAATGGAAACTATTCTGACCAAATTGTTCAACATTACACGTGATTTTCACTGACATTACTATATTTGTAGTTACTTCCACAGAATAGAAAAAGGTATGATGAATAATGACTTCTCTAATTTTCCCAAATTTTGTTTCTTGGTGTTCCAGAGTAGAAAAAAACTCTCTGGTCAAAAAATCAATTCTCTTGACCCCAATTATTCAATAATTGATCAATGTGATCATTAATGTTGTGGATTAAGGTTCTCTGTCCCCTTATGGTTTTCGTGGTGTCTTCATAACTGATATTAGTTTTTTCAATGGAACCATCTAACATTACCTTTGAAATTGAACATTATTTGATGATAAATTATGTTCCATAAAAAATTAATATAGATATATTTTTCTTTATTATTGGAGGATTTTGTAGATTGAATATTAATAGACTCATTATATGGATGTATTGAAGGAACGATTATGAAATGTTCCTTGGATACTTCCTCTACTCTGGATTGAATTTATTCATGAATTAAATCCATTAAACTTGAATGTTTCACATGTCTATAGGGAGGCAAAATATGATATTGATTCTCGTTCAAAATGGGAAATCATGTAGGTTAGCATGATATGTTCTTTTATGACTACTGAAATTTTCTCTCCTATTGTTGATATAGATAAATGAGGAGATATTTTTATTAATCTTTTTAACGCTTCCTGGTATTTACACCTCTTTATTTTTATTATAATTTAATGGTAATAAGATAACATATAGTGTAAACATTGTCCATATCATATATGGATATAAATTTGTAAACAAGTTCATATATACTCTAGGTTATTGAAAGCTAGGTTGAGTTATATTGGTTTTTCTCTGTTGAATATGTATATAATGAAACCATAACTGGGAACCTTGGTGCACATACCACTTTTCATGTTTCATTTCATGTAACACCTCATGATTTTTTAAATAAATTTAATATTGAATGCATGAATCACTGTGTCTCTTTAAAACACTACTTTGTTATAAACTCGCCATTAAACATTATTTTTCTAATTCTATGATTTTAAGTTTGAAAAAACGATATACAAGGATGCATTCTATAAGATATTTAGAGTCTGATATAATAAACATAGTTTTTGATGAATTATAACATACCCTTATGAATAGTGACATACCCTTATGAATAGTAATGAATATTAATGAATAGTAAATTAGAAAATAAAAATATATAATTCACACGTGAATGTATAGATACAATTTAGACATCATATAATTGAAAAAAAAATCATAGTATAGGTATTGGTAATTTCGTATCTCATAAATATTTTAATTACAATATTATGATTAATTTAATAATTTAAAATGGAAATTTATTTTCATAAAATGTAATAAAAAAAATTATTTTATTATCTTATGTTTATAATATAATTTTATGCATTCATCATTTATTTTTTATGGTGTTATAAAATTAGTTATAGATTTAATGTTGTTCTATCGAAAAAATTATGATTTTATTGAAAAATTAAATTAAAAATATATTGAAAATTATTTTCCAAAAAAATCACTTCATTTTGGAAATCAAGAAATTGAAAAAATGCTTGGGTGAATTTTACGGGTTTTCTAAAATACACCAATTTTTGAATTGTGAAGTTAAATAATTTACAAAATATGCTAAATAAGTGAATTTATGAAACCTGATTGAGTCATGGCTTATAAAAATGATCATTGGTTCGAAATCACATAAAAACATACTATTATTGATTATAATAATCAATACTATTTGTTTCCTTTGAAAAAATAATAAAATAATGAGTAAAATAATGGGTAAACCCTCTTGTCCTCCACTATAACCCCCCCCTGCACTCCCTATTCTCTTTATTCCTCTAAGCATTGATTCTCCTCAAAGGTCATCCCAAATACCCTTCATTGGTCACTTCCCACATCCAAGAGATCATTCTCTTTACCAAAGACCAGAAACCCTTCCTGTAAGGAGGTTCTCAATGAGTTTATTTCAAGAGGTAAAGAATCTTTCTTTTGTTCATTAACTTTCATTTCAGTTTATTTTATTCTTGTATTCCCTCCTAAAACCCTATATACAATTTATCCTTATCAATTTAGTACCATATATATTCTATAATTATACCATTTTAATTTATAAACCATTATCAATATTCTTGCACAGTTTATCTATTTTTTGAATGATATCATCATCCAAGAGGTTCCAATTTACAACCTTCATGAATGACGATGTTTCATTCTCCAATTTCATATTCATTACTCGTAATGAAACCATTTTGATAGATATAAAAGACTATAATATATTTATTATAACCTAAGTAATATTCATGAACTAGTACATGTACGTAGTATTAATTTATATGACCAAACTAGTTCATAACAATTTAAATACCACCAAATAATCTAAGTGATAGTTATTAATATTTCATCCAATAAGTCATCTTTATACCATGTAAAAAATGATATATATAACCATTAACACATATATATGTTCATAAATAACATGTAATCTCAATTATGGGTAATTACATCCTTTTCACATGAACACCCATACTCATATACAAATATACCAGTCATGAAAACCAAGGACACGAACACTCTAGAACGATATAATTCAATCTTATAAATTTTCAATAATTAATTAATGAAATTAATAAAATTATTATAAACTAAATACATGTATATTAGGTTTAGAATAACTCTAATTTCATATTCATGGACATTATGTTCAAGAGAGGAACGCATTCCGACATAAGGTAAGGGTTTTTTCAGCCGAACCTCTATTTCATTCAGGTTAATTTTATTATCTTATTACCTTAATTAAATTATTATGTATTATTTTTAATCCACAATAATTATGTTTTATTTTTCTATAATTTTTTAGCAACCACAATCCTTCCTTATTTTGTGGTAGTTATATGTTTTAAAAGTAACATTCAATATTATTTCTGAAATACAAGCCTGATTCAAGGGAATTTCTCAAATTCGTACCTATTTTCAAGGGAACACTATAGTATATTTTTAGCAGCCATTATATTTACAAGAAAAACTCATTTGATTATGAAAATACTATATTACATTATTTTTGGTGTTATACAAAGTCTTTTTCAAAAGATCCCTTATTTACAAAATAAAATAGTATTTATCTAAAGAATTGCTCGATGATTTTATAAGAGTATCTTCATCTATTTCAACACTCTTATTGATTCTTATTTTTTATTGGGATTAATATTTTATTATTTTATCTAACATATTTATTTGAATTTTTTAGGATTATTTTGACTACGGATGTTCTATCTTAAAACTGTTCACCAATTCACTCTGAATGGTGAGAATTTATGATTTATGTTTAGGGAAAGTTATTTACATTTAAAATGATAGCTTGAATATGAATATATATGTTTTTTATGTTTATACCCATTCATATGAGGAATTTATTGGACATATAATGTGATGGGTGGGTCACACTTTAGCCCATTTACGCACTGATAGGTCTCATGAGACAAATAGATATGGACATGGCCAATGCCTTTCACATTTTTAGAAATGGTGTTGGACGAGGCCTTAGTCATTTTTAAATGTCATATCGAAGGACTTGACAATATGTTTCAAAATGTCCGGAATATGAATTTGCATCATTATGAAGATATAAATTCATAGTTCATGTAGTTATTTAATTAGTAGAATACCTGTGGTTATGGATTATTATGGAAATGATTACTCAACTCATTTTCATGCCATATTATGATAATGTTTATTTTTAAAGGAATGAGTTTTCAATTATTCACCATTCCTAATGATGAAGTTTATGGTATCTTACGCTATATTTATTATCCTTACTTAGTATCTAATCTTACCCCTTCTTATGTTTCATTTATCAAAGGACAATAAGAGGTATATTATGACTAACATCCAGGGAAAAGCTTGGTGTTGTTTGGGTTCCCAATGGAACATATATGTGGTTTTTAATTTCATGATGTAATGTGTAACTTATGTATGTATCGTTCTTCCAAATATACTAAAGTATTCATTCCTTTGGGATTCTACTTTTTTGTAATCATTCCAATTTAATGTAATTAGGCACCAGCTCCAGGTAATTGGGGCTAGGTCTTTACAGTTGGTATCAGAAGAAGTTTAGTAGAAAACTTTAAAACTAGATTTAGAAAACATAAATTAGAGAAAAAACCAAAATATAGTCGTTGACGATACACATACTAGAATATCCTCATATTTTGGTATGGAATATATTTTGTGGATCTTTCAATAAAATACATCCCAATCTAGATAATACAATTGGATGTGGTTCTGGTACATATGTACCTAGTAGTGAAAACTATGACATGGAGTTTTGGGCTTGACCTGGGTTATCCGAGTACATGACAGCATGCCTTACTGCACACCTGTTTGGACACTCTTGAGGGGATATTTTTAGGATAATTAACATTTTCATTACAAGAAATTATGATGGATTTAAATATAATATTTTTTATAAAGAACCTGTGATTATGAATATGGGATTATCCAGGCATAGGATTTAAATTTATGCTAAGTATTTTTCAAAGTTAATATTATACATTAGGATTCAAAATATAATCTAGTGCAGACCATTATTTAGAATTGTTTCTGAGTTGACTAAATGGAAACCACATGAACACGCATATCCCATGTAGGGATTTTCCTTGGATGAAAGACAAATATGTTTTATCTGGAGCAATAACTAGTTCTGATCAAATTAGATCTATATTAGGACAACTGACTAGGGTTACAAACAATAACCTCATCCATAGAGGGAATCTTGATCCACAGTGTGGAGGAGCTATGTTGTATCTCTTTATGCGGTAATAGCCTCCATCATTCAATGGGACTACAAAACCATTTGTAGATGAGTTTTTGATACATTCCATATAGAATATATTTCTTACTTTGGGATGTAACATAAGATAAAATGTTGTCATTGTAGTTTATTGTTTATCGGTAGATGCTGATCAGTGGTTCTCATTAATATAAAACCCTAAGGAGGATGAAGAAATAGAAGATATGGAATGGAGGGATTTTAAAGAATTATTATTAGAAAAATACTTCTCTTGTTAAGGATGAGAAAAAATGGAAAGTAAATTCTTTAATCTAAGGTAGAAGGGGGAGGAAAATGTTTCCAAGTGTGAAGGCACGTTTACAATGATGGAAATGCATGATGTGGACTATATATGTAATCCAAGGAGAAAGATTTATTGATTATTTTATGGCCTAAATCCATTCCTCTAATAGACATTGGTCAACCAAAGTTTCTCATCATATGATGATATAGTTTTAGGTGTTATCAAGATGGAAAATGAAATCTCTATGTCTTAGGAATTTAAGGGAATGAAAGAGGATAAGAGGGCTTCTGAAAATACTAGAAATTAAAAAGTGGAATTGGGGAAGAAGATAAGAGTTGAATTTCCATCATATGATAATTGTGGAAGAAAAAAATAGGTGTCTTCTTAAAAGGAAACGTAGTATGATACAAATGTGGATAGAAATGCCATCTTGCTGGTGATTTCAAGGGAAAGAAAGAATATATCAATGATCAATGCTATAATTGTATGGAGACGGCACACTATGCTAATGATTGTCCAAATCGTCAAGGAAACATTCCACATAAAAGGAAAAGTGAGTAGGGAGAAGCTTATATGATCACAAATTCTGATATTTAAGTTCCTAATGATGTGGTGGTAGGTACATTAATTTTTTCCATAAACATAGACAGTGGTTCATTTGATTCTGCATCATCACATCATTTATATCTTCCCATTTTTTCAAGAAAATTATATATCTCTAAATTAATTTATTAAGGTATTTCTCGGTCAAAACTCCTAAGGTAAATATCATTTCAACAACATTTTGTCAGGAAGACCCCATTATGACATATAAACATTCTTTATCTACTACTTTTATTGGCATTCCCATAATTGATATTTGTATAATCATCAATAGGGATTGGCTTTCCTACCATGATGAAAATATTTATTTCAAAAAGAAGGAGGATACAATTTTTGAGGATGATGTGGAATCCCTTATCTTTAGGAAAGAAACGCCACATCTTGATTTCTATTTAAATGCAACACAAGTAGCTCTATTGAATTCAGTTATTCGGGAGGAAGGGAATCAAATAACTATAGGTGAATAATGTAATGTTCATGTAGAGGACATACAAATTGTGCAATAATATGATGATGTATTTCCAAGGAATTTTCATGGACATTATTTAGAGAGGGATGTTGTTTTTTCCATTAACATAAATCTTGGTTCAAGGCCAATATCAAAGAACCCTTATAGAATGTCTACTATAGAATTAGTGGAAATGAACAAACAACTAGAGGAATTGAGTGATAATGGATTTATTATCCCTAGGCTTTATCCATGGGGGGCCCGAGTTCATTTCATTAAGAATAAAGATAGATATATGAGTTTGTGCATTTAGTACATGGAGATCAATGTTATAACAATAAAGAACAAGTATCCCTGACCTCTCATTGATGACTTCTTTGATAAATTTCATGTAGCCCAATAATTTTCAATGATAGACCTTTGATATAGATATCATCAGTTTCTTGTAAGGAAGGATGACATTCCAAAAATAGAATTTTGAACCAAGTATGTTAATTATGAGTTACAGTAATTCCTTTTGGAATAACTAATACACACTCTATTTTCATGGATCTATTGAATAGATTTTTTAAGGATTGTCTTTATGACTTTGTTTTGTTATTTATTGATGATACCATGGTATACACCAAGAGCTATGAGGATCATGAAAATCACTTGAGCACTATTCTGATGACTCTTAGAAGAAATGAATTATATGTGATGTTTAGGAAAGTTCAATTTTGGCTTCAATTAGTTTCATTTATGTGTCAGAATGTCTATAAAGATGGAATACCAATTAATCTTGTGAATACAACAGTTGTTCATGAATTTACGACTCCAATGAACATGATTAAGGTACATAATTTTATTTGTTTGGCAGTATATTAATAGAGTTTCTTTCATAACTTCACCCATTTATCCAACCCAATGACCAAGCATACACATAAATGGGTTAAATTTTCATGTACAATAGAATGTGAGGACTATTTTATAAAATTTATGAGGATATTAGTGAATGCTCTGATCCTAACTCCTCCATCAGGGAGTGATGTATTTTTGATCTATAGTGATTCATCAAAGAATGAACTTGGTTGAGTCTATATTTATAATGATAGAGTAATTTCTTATGCATCTCGGTCAATAAAAATACCTGAATAAAACTATCGTACTCATGATATTGTGTTAGAAGCCGTAATCCTTTCTTTGAAGATATGGTGACATTGTGTCTATGGAGAAAAATGTAAGAAATATACAGATCAAAAGAGTATGAAGTATATCTTCTCATAGAATGAACTAAACACGAGGCAAAGTAAATGGATAAAACTAGTCAAGGATTATTATTTTTACATACACTACCACACAAGAAAGGCAAACAAGGTAGCCGATGCATTGATAATGAAGGATTTAATGACCCAAACTTTTATTAATGAAAATTACCCTCGATCTATTTAATTGTCTTATTATTTAATATATATATAATATATCAACTTCTTTGGTTTTATGTTTTTTGGATTTAAAAGTAAAGATATGACATATTATTCGTGCTAATATAGATGATGAACAGTGATCACATGATTAATATAAATATAGGGATTTAATAAATCAAAATTACTCAGTGAAAGGATGTGATGACCTCATCTAGTAGAATTGCTCCATAAGAAGCTCATTTTTCAGAGCTTGGAAATGATCTAGAATCATTGGGCTTCACCCTTTACCAAGTACAAGCTATGTTTTAACACATTATGATTGAATGGAATTGCCTACGAGAGAAGTGTATTTTAAAAGAGATTACCACTCGAGTGATGTTATTTGAGCCACCCCGAAAGTCTTTCACCATCACACACCATACCCATAAGTTTTATAACATTGCTAAAAAGGGTTATGTAATAATACCCTATCACTATGATTATTTTATATATTTGTTTTATATATAATATACATTCATTTCATTATTCTTAATTGGTAAATAGTTTATAAATCACAATTAGTATTTTTAATTAATATTCAATTAAGAAATTTATTTTTGTTGAATTTATGGATTTTTTTTTTAAAAAATAATATGTTAATAAAATATTATTATTACTAAATAGCTTTTTTACATATAAATGATCTTAAATTTTTTTGAATACAATCATAATTTCTATTATGGCTTGAAAAACGTTTTTGTCAAAACCCAAGAATTTTCAATAAATGTTGGTTTTTATTTCTTAAGTGAAAATGCACATATTTAGAAAAAAAAATAGATAAATTTATTATTATTTTTTAATCAAGATTTCAATATTATACAATAGTGAATTCCTCATAATTTTCCAAGAAATTCGAATCTTTTGATAAAAAATTAAATACTGTTTAAATGTATAATGTGTTTTATGTCATCATAATAAACCATTTGTGATGTAATAAAATACTATAAATTGGATTTTAGGCCAATATATGATTTATATTTAAAATAATTTGATTTTGTATTTATTAGATTTATTTTAAAAAACCTTGGTGGACCCTCCAAAACTTATGAAACATTTTATCATTTTAAAATGACTTCCTTGACAGTGTGACTCACCTCCACATAAGATTAATTTGTAGTGTCCAAAACCAATATAATAAAGAATTCCCTCTACATTATTTTATGAACCCACTAAATCTCCAACTTATATTCACTGAAACCATTTGGAGCATGACCAAACCCTTCCCTCCTATCTACATAATTCTCTCAATGGGCCCCAATCTTCTTATAAGCCTCTTTGAAGCCTTTCTCAAGACTTCGGGGTCATAATATAGGTTTATGGCCTAGCGGAAGCATGGTTGGGATGGCACCCAACATTTTTTTTACCATGGTAAGTAATTATTCTAGGATCAATATGTTGGTGAATGCCAGTCTCCATAGAATATAATCAAATATTTAGATAAATAAGATAGAGGCATGAAACATTATATATGATATTGCACATCATGTTTATAACTAATTTAATTAATTTAATTAAGAAAAATAATACATGTATCTTTGGTATTTTTCTTCGTTAGAAGATGTTGATGGTCCGGAATGACCCTTTTGGATTATCTCGTTGCGCTGGTAAGGATCCAAACCAGAATACATCTATAGGTGATCCACATGTGATCTGATGGCCTATGATCGACATCGCTCGTTCTCCGAGTGATAGTGCGGTGTAGCGAGGGTCTTGTGTCGGTTGTTCATGATCAATTTTTCTTCATCCTTGAAGAGCATTTCTCATTTTTTGGAGGGGAGAGAAGAGGATTCGAGAGAGAAATTGTTTGGCTCAACAATTCCCAATTCACCAGGTATGTGGTGTGGTGTCTAGCAAAATATGCGTACTTGTCTATTTACATACATGGAATTTTAGTAACAATATTAAATTTCATAGAAACTATTAAATATATTCATGAACTTAGAGAAAACCCATTCATATTATAATAATACAACGTCATTAATTTTTTTGTGACAACTTGCACTTGATGGAATGATAGATTCCACATACGAAACTAATGGAAGCGTTATTTTAATTTCTTTCAACTAGTTAAATAATTATTTATTGTCTTGCAACTAATTATTTTACTTCCGGACAGACCTTGGTCCACTCAAACTCAACTTCCATTTTTTGAACACTAGAATAAATAATTAATTTATTTATTCTCTTAAATAAATATTTTATTTACAAACTTGTAAATATATATTTATTAACTGTTCTATAAAATAAATAAAAATATATTTTTTACATAATTTATGTGATAATTTTATGTTGAATAAAATTATTCCATGGTCTTGAGAATAAAATTTATTTCATTAATTAAATTCAAATATAATTTAACCATGACCACCAAAAACACATAGTGTGTGACCCTCTTGGATTCTTTCTCATTGGCATTAGGCGGGCTTGCCTAAAGTCCGTGATTACTGTCTAGAAATGGGTCAAGTCACCCAAGAGAATGAATGCAAAGTCGCAACAATGACATCCACATACGAACACTCACTGTGTATGATAATTACATTGTCTCAATATCCCATCAAGAAGGTTTCATTATTATGTCATCAAATTTTAGGCTTGATTCGTCATTCCTGGACTACCTAAAACAAACTTGTCGTTACACCAAGGCCATGGAATTTCGGGCGATGGTTCTATTTCAATCGAAGGGCCACGATTTCTACTTCTATAAATAGAAGGGAAATCCTTCCTCGAATTATCCATTAATAACATGCCACTCACGACGCTCCCAATGTACCCTACTTCTGGACATGTGTCTACTTGATAGTTTTCGTCATTAAATCAATGTGCGTAAGTCTTGACACATATTAATGATAATATTTGAGTCTAAGGATCATTACACATGCTCACAGATAGAAATAACTAATGACACCAAATCATGCGGAATTACTACTATCATGTATCTTCTCATAATATATTATCTTATATATTACCTAGTGCAAACTTCTTGAGAGGAATTCTCATCTTCTTAATAGTACTCTCACTTGACAATCTGCATGCTATGTGTCCCATCATAGCATGTCATCCTACCACAATACTATATTTAAGAATATTGTTATATCATTCCAATGTTATCATCATAGTAGGGAACTTCCATGACCTTATCAATGAAAAAAATACTCTAGAGAGTTATTATAGCATAGTTATGAAGAACAATGAACAATTTGAAATAATACATTATATAACCATGTAATCGAAGTAAAACTTGTTGGTTATAGTACACTGAATAGGTCAGAGGTTGTCATAGACCTCAAAATTACATTTATTAACCTACACAAGCATAGTGGTTCAGGGTAGATCCACAAATAAGGTTGGGGAGTGAACACTATGGTTTTAAAACTAAAAACCTCAGTGTTTTCAGCAATATTGTAAACATATTTTTAGTTTTTATACATTTCAATTTTTACTTTTTTATGGATTTGTTTAATGATAGTGAAATATTAGACAGGAAGTAAACTAAGAAACTAAATCTCAAACTATGTAATGATTAACTAATGAAAACATTGAAATGACGCATAGCGACTAGATAATAAGAGAGATCAATAATGTTCTCGAGAATTCTAGACTACATGTATGGATGGATGTTCTCCCCATATCTTACAATCAAAACACACCTCATGAAATACTGAAGAATTTCCCTCGCTAGGAAACCCAACAGGCAGAGGATTAAGTCTTCGGGTTCACCACACTAAAGCCTAATCGAACTTCTAAGAAGATTAATAAGATAAAATTTGGAAAATAACTCACCATAAATTTCCATTGTTCAAAGATGATAATGTTTTGAAAAAAGTGCAATCATGATAATCCTGTCCAGTCGATATTGAATTTTGAAATTGAAAACATTAAAGTTTGAATGATCAAAAGTTTATAAATAGAGTCAGTCTCGCCAACTGATTCTAATTTCATAAAAATAAATGAAAATAAAGATTTATAGATCATAACCAGAAGGTTTTAAAATTCCCGAGTTGAAAAAGATAAACCTATTATCATATTGTTTAAATTAGTGAAAAAAACAAAAAACAGTGTAAATGAATTGTGGATAGAAGGGAGAAGAACTCCTCTAGCACAGATATGCTCTCCGGCTACTTCGTCTCCAACTCTCCCCATATACTATGTCTGGAAGTCCGCTCTCGAATCTAGTGTGTTCGTGGAATTATGAATGAGAGCCCCCATATCTTCTCTGGAATGTATGTGATCATGGAATGATTATGAGAGTCACTAATTGTACTACTTCTCAGCTTTATATATCAACTCTCATATTCTTCATGTCACCGCTCACTTCCACCGACTTCAAAAGACCCTCAGTTAATCACTGTACACGCATGTTTTTTTCATGAAAAACATGCCACAGTATCTTTTCTCACGTAACTAACTCCCGGTGAGTTAGTTAAGTGAATCTGGATGTATACCCATCTCTCATATGAAACTACAATGTTAGAACAATGAAATAAAACAATTAAACCCCAAATAATGTTAGTTAAAATTTTATAGTTATTTTTTATTTTACTGTTAAAGTAATTAAAGTAAATAAATAAATATCTTAGATGATAGTTATTATTAAATATTATTATTATTATTATTATTATTATTTATTTACTAGTAAATCATTAATAAATTTTTTATGTTCTTTGTTCATAATTTTTAATTAAGTTATTTAGTTAGTGTAATTATTATTAATAATGAATAATTTAATTATAATTATTTAATATGAAAAAAAATTAATTTGTTTTTATTTAATTATAAAATTTGAATAATAATTGTTTTTATATTATAATTTGATCGATTAATGTTATAATTGTTATTAAATTATAAAAAGTTTTATTAACAGATACTTTTAATGTAAATTTTTTTTATTACTTTATTAATGTTTTCATTAATTAAAATTTTTAATGTAGATTATAAAAATTAAGTTTATTATTAATTGGAATGTTAAAATTAAATACGTATTTTAAATTAAATTAAATACATAGTAATTAGATTTAATATTTATATTTTAAATACTATTAATTAATATTTTTCTGCAGTTTATTTATTTATTATAATTTATTAATTATTTATTGACTTATTAAGTTAATAATTTATTTATTTATATTAATAATTTTGGTCACCCCCCCCCCCAATTCGGCACAATAGGGGAATGGGTGGGTCTTCTATAGCGCCGCTGTAGGGGCGCACACAGAGACCAATGGTGGACTTCATCTTCTCCCTCTGGCGGCCCAAAGCAACACTTAGCCTCTTCCTCCTCTCTTCAGTGTGGTTCACCACGTCTCTTTCATCAGTCCAGTGAAATGTCTTTTCTCCTGAAGAAATTAGTGAAACCCTCCTCACATAGCAGTGGTGACTTTCATCCTTCATGGCTTCTTCCTGCTGGGATTCTCCTTCATTCAACACATCTCACTGACTCGAGTTTGGATCAACAAAGACTTAAAACAAGTATCGAAATTATAATTTGGAGAGAACCTCCCGGCTCTGCAGTGACCATGGAATCATCAGAATAAATTATGCTGGTGTTGTATGGCTTGAGGTACAGTCTTTGGTGGTAGATAATATGTCTAAGTCTTCTTCTTTTTTGATGATGAAGTATTGCTGTGATAGGAGGTAATTGTTTAGAAGTGGAGAGATAGAGTTCTGGTTTTGCAAGGATGCAAAATGGTGGTTGAGTTTGCAGTGGTGGAGAATAACATTGTGGCAACATGACTGGGATACAGTGGTAAGGAGGTCACGTTTATAGTGAGGCAGTAAAACAATGATGATGAAACTAGTGCTTTGGTAGATAGGTTGTGGAGCATGAAATTAATGTTTTGATGAAACCGCGAGGATGTGGAATCATGAAGAAGGTTTACGGTGTCAAGAATTGTTGTGCCACCAGTAATAGAATTGGTGTGTAGTGGTTGAAGTGTAAAGGGATGATACAGTGCCACCGTGAGAAGAGAAATAGTGACACAGTAAATGGAACAGGTGGCACAAGTGATTCGGTGAAACTGTGTCAGGAGGATACAGTGTGTCGGTGAATGAAATAGTGGAAACGGTGATGGTGTCACCGTTAACCTGCAAAATAAATAGAGTAAAATAAATTTGAACTTAAATAAAAACCGAACAAAATAATAAATTAAAACTAATTATAAAAAAATGAATATAAAATAAACTTATAAAAACATTTGGAAACATAAAATATAATATTCTTAACATTATTTTGTAAAGCATAAAGTGTTACTAAACTAAAACTAAATTGAAAATCCATTAAATTATCAAGAGTTAATATAAAATTTAAACATTTAAATAACAAAGTTAAATTATTACTTCTATAACTAACTAAATTAATTAAAATAGACAATTATTTATCATCTTTTTGAATAATTGAGTTGGATTAAGATATTAAATTATAAAGTTTGATTAAATTTAGATCGTTTCAAAACATAAATTAGTAATTAATGAATTATTAAAATATTTATATTAATTATGTTATATTATTTAATTTTTAATAAATTCAATTTTAGATTAAGACTAAATAATTTATGTGCTACGTCAACTAATTAATTAAATAATAAGTGTTAAGTTATCAAATATGCAGAAAAAGATACCAAACTAAATAAAATGTAATTATACTATAAAATTAATGTAAGAAATAATTTAATTATTTTAAGATTAAAATACATGATTAAATATAAAAATTCATAAAATGAAAAATTTATTAATAAAAATACCAAAGTGACATTATTAAGTTAAAAGTGTTAAAATAAATAATTAAATTGATAAAAATTGATTATAAAGATTTGGAAAAACATGTATTTTTAAGGCCATATCAAATTCCCCCACACTTAATAATTGGTTGTCCCCAAACAATTCCATGTTTTATTGTCTTTAAAAAAAGTATGGTATTAATGATTTTCTCAAAATGATACATGTCCAGCAATTAGAAACAAAGGACAAAAACATGTCATCAGGATTTTAAAAATGAAATTTACAAAACAAGTCTTGCGTAGAACAAATAATCATTGGGTTATCAAAATAATTATGAATCATCGAGAAATGAAGATTCCAGGCCTCTTATGTGTTACTACAAGGTGACTAACAACAATCCAGGCTTATGTTCTAATCTCAATAGTGACAAAAGGTTAAATTTCTGTGGAATTATGAACTTAACCTATGAAAATTTGTACATTGAATCATCACCTAGGATACAACAATAAATAATAAATTTTTTAAAATCACCTTAATTAAACAATCTAAATGACTCCCATAAAAACCATTTAACCCATTCTTCATCTGGTGTTCATCATTCCTCACACCTTAATGAACTCATTTTTTGAACTGTGACACATTATTTATTTTTCCCAAGCTATGTATCATGTGATATGCGCTGTGTAATGCACTTATTCAAAGTGTACAGAGGCTTATAGTAATCAAAAATGCACCCAGCATATAGGGTCTCAGAGACTCACTGTGGGATCTCAAATGCCCAAATTACTCCAGTTTCAAATGATTTTTTTGAACACCATTTACATTATCCGACAAATGTAATTACTTTAATAAATTAATGAAAAATGAAACCCCTAAGATCAATTAAAAATTCCCTTTCCAATGGTTATGATCATAATTCTTTTAAATGGGTACCCATATTACTCTCAAAAGTATTCTATAAACCAAATTTCCGTTAAATCACTTAGAAAGACCACTTAGAAATCATCCAAACAAATTAATTTCATATTCAAAACAAATATTAATGACCAGAAATGTACTTGTCCTATGGCAAGACTCATTTATGAACAGAGTAAATACTAATATTAAGTAAGAGTTTTGATAACATTTACCCATTTTTTGACACAAATTTTAAATTCATGTAATAATTGATGGGCTTTAATAAAAGAACAGTTTATAACTGTCAGGAATTGACCCCCTCCTCTACACTTAAAATCCAACATTGTCCCCAAAGTTGACTTCAAAGGTAGAGAAGAACAATTAATCAATTAAGTGTCAAAACAGATTTTCAATTTAGTATGTAGATTACATGTATAAGGGTTCTCTTTGAAGTTAAAAAATATTTTTTTCACACAATGAATAACTTAAAATAGGTTCATTAGAAATTACATGCATTAACATTTAATCTAGGGACATATATTTTCCATTAAAGTTCAAACAAGGAAGGAAACTTGAGGGTGCACAGTTGATAGGGTGTAAGCATGTTCAAAACAATGATTTAGATGTATGTTCAGTTCATCCTAAAAGGTACATTCTAAACATCTGAACCTAATGAAGATTAAATACAAAATTTATCAACCTATATATAATCCCCGACAAATAGTTTCAAGAAGTTAATGATTTTAATAACAATAAAATTCAGTTACATATGCATAATTTTTATTATATTATTAACACAAGAAGTAGATTTTAATACAGTTCATGTAATGCAATAGAATTTTCAGCACACATGTACCAAAATATTCAACAAGTAGAATTTTTTATTTAGCAGAATTTTACTAACAAAAACAAAAGAAGAAATAAATGATGAAAGATAAAGTACTTCACTGACAGGTTCATTTCTAGAAATGATCATGGGAATTCCACTACTTAAATGACACAACAACATCATCCTAAAAATTAAAATCATGAATACTAAGAACAAATAACCAGCAATGACAATGAATACAAAAGGCTGAAAAGAAAAGCTTTATTCAACCCAAAATAGAACACAAGGGAAAACAAAGATAGAGCATGGGTTGACTCCCATGATGCACTAAGTTTAATGTCTTCAGTTATAGATTATTTAATCACACTTTTTTATTAATTAACAGAAAAAACCATGGGTTTCCTCCCATTCAGCACTAGATTTATAGTCCCCAGCCAGACACACCTTGAGACTAACCGTAGTCACAGGGTGGGTGTGGGTTTCTTAATAGGAACCACCGCATGTGATTGGACTTAATATTTTAAACATAATGATTAATTATGTGGGAATCAAGACTTAACACAACTGAAACTAAACTCTCATATCCTGAATTAACCCACAAGAAACACCATTTAACAGTTGTGAGCATAATGTTGTCCTTTTCAGGAATTGTTTCTGAGTTATCAAGATTTGAGATCACATGAAGGTACAACATAGTACTGGATTCTTCAAAGGGTGTGGCATTAACCTCATATCTATCTCTCATAACATCAACACTAACTGGTTCAAATAGAAGGGTGCTTTTTAGTGTATACTGAATAGTAAGTTCAAGTGTGGATTCAATAAAGTGATGATTAAAATTTTGAACATTGGAACTCATGCGAAATTTTCCCTCTAGACTACTATCAGTATCATTAGAAGACTCAACACCCTTAACAGTTGATAATGAAAGTGATAGATAGGGAAGAGAATTTATTTTTATCACCAATAGATTCAGATCTAACAATATTATAAATCTCCTCCAAAAGTCACTCATCTGTTAATTCACATTCAACATCTACTACTTCTAACAAACCAATTATGCATAATTCAATTGTATGCTCAACCTAATTCTCATGTTCAAATTCAAAATTCTCAATTCTCAAAACAAGAAATGTAGTGTGTTCCAAGAAATTCAAATCAGGGGATTAATGTTTAATTCTGATTTAATAATGTCATGTTCAAGTCTGATAAAATGTAAACCTTTACTCCAATGTATATCAACTCTATTTTAAATTTCACTACACAATGTTTTTGAAATGTTATTACTATGAGAATAGGGAAATGAAAACTCATTAGTTACACTTTTAAATATCATTCCCTCATCCTCATCATCCATCAACATTTCAGAAATTATTGGGTTTATAATTTAAAAACAGGGACGAGAGGTTTTCAGTTGGGGTCCAAAAATTTCAGATTATGTATTATCCAGTTTATGTTTCTCAACTAGATTATACCAAATATCATGTTCAACCTCATTTTTTAAAAAGTTAGAAAGATTGGGTGAAGAGTTTTTTAATATCAATTTTTCTATTTCAAGATTGTCTTCAACCCGAGTGACTTCATTCTCAAAACTTTTAAAACAGTGATTTTCCCAAAAGAAGGGATAATGAAAAGAACATGGGAATATTTTTCAATCTGTTTTAATTCACCTTAATAATTTTCCAAACTAACACCATTTATGCTCTTTTTGGGATTTTCAATGTTGTTGTCTTGATTCAGTGAGTTTGTTATTTCCATATTTAGTTTAAAAGAATCATATTTTTCAATGAGAATGGTTTCTTTTCCAGTTTCACTATCACCCTATTCTTCAATTAGATTTTTGAAAATTTGTATAAACATTTTAATTTTAATTTTCATTAAATTTTTCATGTTCATTAACTCTTGGTTTTAAATCCAATAGAATGCTTCCTAATCTTTTAATTCATTGATCTGTCTATTGAGAATCTCAAAGTTGAATTTCATGGGTTTTAGTTAACCAATTGTTAATTAGTTCCACTGTAGCGTCCAATTTGGAATAAATTAGGTAAATTTTAGCTAGGGAGTGAGGACTAGATTCAATGTTTTCATTTTCTTCAGTGTAATCAATAATTTGTTGTTAGTTATAGACACACTACCAAGAAATGTGCCCATAACAACCACAACACACAGAATGAGGCCCTGGTTGATCCTAGGAATCATTAACATTCATTTTTAAACTAAAACCATGTGATATTAAACACACAATAGTTCCCAGTGAATCATTTTTTCAAAAACAACACAAAAAATAGGTTCCAGTTCAATGATGGTTTTTAATCAGTTTTTTATATGATTTTTTATGTTTTTTTTAAATTTTTTAGATTTTCTAAAACATAGAACAATCAATGTGTGAATTCCCCAGAAATGGTGCCAAATTTTTTTCTAGGACAGAGGTTTTCCCAACACTTAAAATTACTTTTATTAACCAATACTAGCATAGTGGTGCAGGGTTGATCCCCAGAGAAGGCAGGTGAGTGAACTCTATGGTTTTAAAACTATAAACCTCACTATTATTCGCAATGCGGTAAACATCTTTATAGTTTTTTTACTTTTCAATTTATATGTTTTTAATTTTTTTTTTAAATAATGTGAATATATAAAACCATAATTAAACTATGAAAAAAAATCTTAATCTAAGTAATGATGAACTAAAGAAAATAGTGAAATGATGCATAGCAGCAAGACAAGAAGCGAGATCAATAATATTCTCAATAATTCTAAACTACTGATATGAATGGATGTTCTCTCCATAGATTACAATAGAAACACACCTCAAGAAAGACTGAATAATTTCCCTCCCCAGGAATCTCAACAGGCATAGGAATAATTATTGTAGTTCGCCAAACCAAAACATAATCGAACTGCAAAGATGTTTTGAAAGTTAACATTTGGAAAAGAACTCTCCATAAATTTCCAAAGTTCAAAGTTGTTAATGATTTGAAAAAAAAAGTGCATTCAAGATCAACCTTTCCAGTTGATATGGAAGTTTGAAATTGAAAATATTGAACTGTGAATGATCATATGTTTAGAAATAGAGTCACACTCGCCAACTGATTCTAATTTTATAAAAAGAAAAGAAAATAAATATTTATAGATCATAACCAGAAGGGAACTGAAAAAATGACCATTCAGAAAGCACTCTCACCTTCCCCTCCTTCTTCAACAAACATAGGGTTTCTTCAATCCACGATTGCGCTATTACCTTCTGTTTTTTGATCTGGTCTCCTCTAATGGATGGATTTATACCTAAATGGGAGACCCCCATTGTGGTTTTAAAAATCAATGAAAAAAATAGATTTGTTTGGTGGTACAACCACAAGGAATCTCCTCTGTCAAAGCTCTTAGATTTTTGGAACTATGTAATGCCTTGGAAGCACATACCCCCCTCTGCAGGAAGCTAGATGATAGAAAATTTGTGGTTCAAGTTGACCCCGATGCGCTGCAGAAACACTCCCAGATGTGTAAATTTTCAATAATGGGTCACATATTGTACCTCATAGGCAATAAACCACGGTTCAATCCGTAGCTCAAAGCATGAATCACACACATATGGGGTCTCTCTGACTAGAGGCTGGTTCCCATCGACAAAGTGTATTTCTAAATTCTCTTAAAATTTAAAGAGGTGCTTAATCAATTATATAGGTTAGGAAATCTACAACTAAAGCCTAGGGTTATTTTCATCTCCGACTGGGACTATATATTTAACCCTAACACTACAAGAAATTCCATGGTTCAGATCTGGGTGCATCTACACAGGCTCAGTTGGTATTTTTGGCATCCAAAAATCCCCAATGACATCGCTTCTTGCATAGGTACACAGCTAAAAATCAGTCAATGTACATTGAATGTTGATATTGGTCTCTATGCGAGGGTTATGGTCGATGTTGATATATCTACCAAGGTCTTGGATGTCATTTCTTTCACTGCAAATGAGTACAAAACTGAGATTTGTGTTGAAACTGAATGAATGCCTCCATACTGCGAGTTATGTAAGATCATCGGCCACTCAATTCGGAAATTTTGGGTGGTTCAAAGCCAATTCATACTTCTCACCGATGATGGATGGACAAAAGTTAATTGTTAGAGGAAGAATAACTCATTTGATTCAACTATTCCTGGTACTCAAAAAAAGTGCTCCGAGGTTTGGGTCAGGAGAGTCAATATTCAGGGCGAGACCTCGAGAGTTACCTAGGAAGAGCATCTCAAATCAGTGGAAGACACTGCAATCGAGCTTACAATATTGGAAGATATACAACAGATGGTTCTGGGTTTTTTAAAACATCCTCTACAATCCTCATCAAAGGTTGATGTTGTTTCGTTGGTATAAGAGCATGAGGAGCATCTGCTGTCAGTGATCGATGGATCCTCCCACACACATCCAAGGTAGGATTTGTCCAGGGCTTCACATGTGGTCCTGGAGGATTAAAAGTAAAAGGAATCTATTCTTGTAGATGTAATTTCCACACCCACTCCCCAGGATTCCTCTTTTTGTGTTGTCCCATTGGTTATAGAGCAAAAGATAAATGCTCTTACAAAATTCTCTTCCAGGATCACTACCCAGGCTGCCTCTCGAGGTATGAATCTCACGGAAGCCTCAGATCGCATCACTATTAAATACTCTAATCTGCAAAATTCAACATTGTGCATTATATCGCCTTCCCAAAATGATAGGGATGCTTTTTTATAGTTTAAAGGGATAGTATACATGCAGTCCACTCTTGTTTTGTCTTCTGTTCCTCTATCTCGATCCCCTCTCGAGAGTACAGATCCTTCCAGGTCCACTGATAAAGTTATTATTTCTCTCTCCAAAATAAATGAAAGTGTTTTCTTAGATACTAATAACCTTTTGTATGATTCCCCAATGAGGAAATATGTTGTGAAAACTACTTCAGCTTCTTCTTCAAATCAAAGGAGATTGAAGAGGAACAAAGTTTTGAGTGGCTCTAAGAAGAAAAAAAATATCCAAGGCTCCAATAACAGGTTTTAATGGATGTTATCTTTTGGAATTTTCAGGGTATAGCTAACTCTGGCACTATTTCTACTCTTAAAAGTGCCATCTTTACTCATAAACCAAACCTTTTTTCACTTCCTGAACCAAAACTCAACTTCTCTTTGAATTTTATGCACTTTTCTTCCTCTGGTTATAATTTTTTGGGTGGATTAAATAAAAGAAATATGATTGAATACCTCTAGATCTTTTATAACTATTCAATGAAAGATGTTAAAATTCACAAACCTACTAATCAAATTCTCACTTGTAATTATGTTTTTGATCATCTTCATATGTACTACACTTATGTTTATACTGAGAATCGCTACCTAGATCATAGTCCCCTTTGGAATGACTTGTTACTCTTAGCTAATTCTATCTCTAACACCTAGTTAGTGATTAGAGATTTTGATGTCATCCATCCTCCTTGTGAAAAACGTGGTCCTTATCATTCTCAAATCTCTTCCAGGGAGTTTAGATCCTCTATTGAAGACTATAATCTGGTTGAAGTTTGTCTCATTGGTGCCAATTTTACTAGGTATTGAAGGCGTTATAATAGGATGGTTTCTAGTAAACCTTATAGGGCCCTCATGAATCTCCTAGATCTCGATGCTTGGGACACCATTTCTAGCATCACCTTACATAGAATTTTCTCAGACCATCTTCCTATTTCGGTTAGATTTCACTCTAAACGTGACAAGCCATGTATTCCCTTCAAATTTAACAATGCTTGGTCAGGTGACATAGATTGTTCTAAGATTATTCAAAATTGATGGAATTCGATGAGTCATCACTCAGATGCCTTTGATTGTATTATAAATCTCAAAAAATCTCAATCTTTGTCTCAAGGGTCAGTGTAATGATAAATCAAAGAAAATTGATAAGGACATATCCACTCTTGAGACTGATCTCTACTAATTACAAAATAATTCCACCCATTCAAACCTATCCTCTAATACTCATCATGAGGTTAACATTACTATGGAGCTCAATTCCTTGTTAGTTCTTAAGAATAACATCTACAAAAAAGTTTTCAAAAATAAGTGGCTCTCTGATGGTGATCATAACAGTAAATTCTACAATTCTCTACAAAGGGTTAGGAACGTATGTCATCTGCTTTCCTTTTTAAAATACAATGACTTCATATTGGACTAAGAGGCGTCCATTTCAAATCATGTGGTTTCATACTTTGAGAATATCTTAAATGAGACTCGAATTAACAAGGACCTCCTCCCTAGGATCATCTCATCCCTGGTACAGGAGGGAGACAACAATTTTCTCTTGAGAACTCCCCTTGACCATAAGATTAATGACAGAATCTTTAGCCTCAACCCTGATAGTGCTCCAGGACCTGACGGTTTCAACAATGGTTTCATTCAGCATCACTGGGATGTTATTTATAAAGATTTTTGTAAGCTTGTCAAGACTTTTTTCTCAAATGGGTTCCTTCCACATGGAATCAATGCCCAATTCCTTAACATAATACCTATTCTTCCCAATGCCTCTGAAATTCACCTCTTTTGGCTTATTGATCTTATGAAGTTCCTCTATAAAATTATTAAAATGATCTTGGCCAATAGGCTCTCTTTTTTTTGTAAAAAATTATTTCTTGGAACAAATTTGGATTCATCACGGGGTGGTCTATTCAGGACTACATCTTCCTTGCTTTTGAATTCCCCAACGCTCTCAATAAAAACTCTAGAGGAGGAAAAATTGCTATTTTGATTGACATTATGAACGCTTCTGATACTATCGACTGGGGTTTCATTTCCATGGTCCTCCAGGGTTTTGGCTTCAATGATGTTTTTATTAGTATGATTAACTCTATTTTTCAACTTAGCCATTATTTCCACCCTTATTAATGGCTCCCTTAATAGATATTTTAAATGTTCGAAAGGAGTCTGACAAGGTGATACCCTTTCTTCCATTCTTTTTTCCATTGCAAAGGATTAACATAGTCGTCTCCTCCCCTCTTTTGTGCATCAAAACAATATTAAGCCCATCCATGCTTCCCAAAACCTTAATGTCTCGACCCACCTTTTTTATGTGGATGACATTATTCTTTTCCTTAATGGTGGAAAACGAAAAAACACTAATATCAAAGATTCCTCATCTCACTATAATGAGATCGAGAGTCAATCCATTAGTTGGAAAAAAATATTTTATCTTCTTTGGAAAAAGTTTCCCCACTTTTAGAAAAAGATACATCACTGAGAGTCTTGGTATCAATGAAGGTTCCTTTCCTTTTAATTATCTGGGTGTTCTTATATTTTGGGGTAGGCCTTGATCTTCATATTTTAATGATCTCTGAACAAATCATTAATCAGATTTCTCCTTGTAATGGAAAATCTCTTTCTATGGTAGGTAGAATCTGCATAGTGAAAGCTTTTATTGTCTCCAAAATGGTTTATTCGCTGATGATTTACATATGGCCAACCAAACTCCTTAGGAAAATAAATACCTATATTATGAACCTTTTTTGGACTAGGAGTATCCTTGATAGGAAGCTAGTCATTGTTCCATGGTCTACCTGCTTCAAACCCCTCATAAAAGGAGGGATTGGAATAAAAAACCTCACGTTTTTTAATGAATCCCCCCAGGCCATACTCACTTGGAACATAATAAACAAGAATGATGACTCTATTTATTTTCTTATAAATTGTTTCCTGTAATGCTTAAATCCTGTAACTTGAGTTATGTTAATTCTTCCCACTGGTCATGCATTAGAAACTCTTTTATCAATATCATGCACAACTCTAGATGGATGGTTATCTTTGATTCAAATTTGAAATTCTGGATTGACAATTGGGTTGGCGTTCCCCTCAATTCAATGCTTCATTCAAACATTGTTCTGGAATCTATAAATTGTACCATAATGTAAGTAATTCATTCCACTCCCATAGACCTCCCTGATCATATAAAACATGTATTTGATGACTACACATTTTCGAATGATGAAGACAAACTTATTTGGGAACCAGCTCACAATGGGATACTTGATTCCAAAACTTATAACAAGATTTTTTTTCTCTTATGCTGAGTCTAATTTTTCTTGGTTCAAGCCTTTGGATAATCCCTGGATCAAATCATCCAGACTTAATCTTGTATGGCGTATTTGTCACAAGCGCTTACCTACAAAATTTTTCCTTCAATCCTTTGGTGTCCTCATCAACTCTATATGACACCTATCTCATCAATATATGGAGGACATCATTCACTTATTTTTTTCCTGTTCCATAGCCACGACTCATTGGAATTTTTTACTAATATTTTTCACATCAGATGGTTACTTTATGACTCTATTTTCTCTTTACTCAAATGCTGTGTGGAGATGGAACATTCTCCTTAGATTAGAAATCTCTTTTTATCCCCCGTTTCAGAGCTCCTCTACATTATCTGGTGTGATAGAAATGTTATTATCCACAGTAGTGCCTCACTCAATCTTAATGCAGGTCGGGCGAGAATTATTATTTCTATCAGGGACGCGCCCACCCTTCAGAAAGCCTCATGTACTAACACGGTTAGTGACTTTTTCATCCTTCATCGCCATAGAATCAACAGGATCTACAATCAACTGAATCCCTTCTTTGAAGTGCTCTGGAAAGCTCTGATTCTGGGCTGAATAGAAAAAAACATTGATGGCGCTTCTAAAGGAAATCCTGGTCCCTCGGGCTATGGGAGCATTTTCATAGACTCTCTAGGGCATTTTTATGGATGCTTCTTTGGTGGTTGTGGATCTGCCTCCACCCAGAAGGCTGAGATGATGGCGGTTATTCATGTGTTCAAATTTGTTGAGCTAAATGGTTGGAATAATATTAGTATTGAATGTGATTCCACCACTGTTATCCAAGATATTTGGAATGGAGTGATTCACCTTGCTTGGTCTCTTATAGCGCGATGGAAGAATTGTCTTAGCTCGCTCCAGTAGATCAGATACATTTCCACCCATACCTACTGGGAAGCAAACATGGTGGCTGATGGTCTTGGCAACAAGGGTATCAACCAAGACATTACGTGGATTGAAGGTATAACAGTTGAGCTCCTTCCTTATTGTGAAAAATATTGTAATAAAATATCCTCCTTCATAATCTTGTAATCATTCCATCCTTTTAATAATATTGTGTGTCTTGGTCATTAAAAAAATATATCATAACCAGAACATTTTAAAATTCCCGAGCTGAGAGAGTTCAACCTATGATCATATTGTTTAAAGTAGTGAAATCAACCAAAAACATGGTACAAGAATTATGGAAAGAAGTGTGAAGAGCTCCCTAAGCACAGCTCTGCTCTCCGGATCCTTTGTCTTCTGCATTGCTCATATACTGCTCCTGGAAGTCCCCTCTCTAATCTGGTGTGTTTGTGTAATTATGAATGAGAGCCCCCGAATCTTCTCTTTAATGAATGTGAATGTGGAATGAGTATTACCATCTCTAATTCTACTGATACTCTACTTTATATATCTATTGTCATCTGTCACATGTCACTGCTCGCTTCCACTTACTTCAAAAGTCCTTCAGTTATGCACCGCACATGTGTGTTTTTTCGTGACAAACATGTTGCACTATATTTTCTCACGTAACTAACTCTTGATGAGTTTGTTAAGTGAATCTGGATATATACCCATCTCTTTAATGAACCTGCAAAGTTAGAACATAAAAATAAAACAATTAAAACACAAAGACTGTTAATTAAAATTTTATTGTTATTTTTTAGTTTACTGTTATAGTAATTAAAGTTAATAAATAAATATCTTAGATGATAGTTTTTATTAAATATTATTATTATGATAAATAATTTTCGATTAAAACTTTTATAAAGTTATTAAGTTCATTATTCATAATTTTTTATTAAGTTATTTATTTAGTGTAAGTATTATTAATAATTAGTGATTTAATTATAATTAATTAACCTAAAAAATATTATTATATTAGTTATTATATAATTATAGAAGATAAATGATAATTGTTTTTGTATTATTAGTTGATCGATTAATGTTATTATAATTATTAAAGTATAAAACGATTTATTAACAGAAACTTTTAATGTAAAAAATGGTTATTAAGTTATTTATTTTTTTATTAATTAACATTATTAATGGGGATTATAAAAATTATGTTTATTATTAATTGAAATGTTAAAATTAAAAACTTATTTCAAATTAAATGAAATATATACTAAATATATTTAATATTTATGTTTTTAAATACTAATAATTAGTATTTTTCTATATTTTATTTATTTATTATAATTTATTAATTATATATTGACTTATTATTTTATGTATTTATTTATTTTAATAAATTAGGTCATTTCCTCCCCCCCATTCAGTGCAATAGGGTAATGGGGGGTCTTCTTCTACGCCGCTACAGGGACGCACGCGGAGACCAACAGAGGGCTTCATCTTCTCCCTCCGGCGACACAGAGCAGCACTTTGCCTCTTCCTTCTCTCTTCAGTTGGGTAAACTATGTCTTCTTCATCATTCTGGTGAAACCCCTTTTCTCTTGTGGAATGTAGTGCAACCCACTTCGCACAGTAGTAATGACTTTCATCCTAGATGGATGCTTCCGGCTCGAATTCTATTTCCTTTAACGCAGTGCACCAACTCATGTTTGGATCAGCTGCGACTTCAAACAAGCAATGAACTTCTCCTTTGCAGAGCACATCTCGGCTCAGCGGTGATTATGCATCATCAAAATCAGCTATGCAGGTGATGTGTGGCTTGAGGCAGAGTCTTTGGTGGTAGAGTATATGTCTATTTCTTCGTCGTCATTGATGATGATGTCTTGCTATGATAGTAGGTAATTGGTTGGAAGTGGTGAGATAGAGTTCTAGTTTTGCAATGACGAAAAACAGTGGTTGAGTATGCAGTGGTGGAGAATAATATTGTGGCAACATGACAGGGATATTGTGGCAAGGAGATTGAGTTTTCGGTGAAACATAGAAACAATTAAGATGAAACTAGAGCTATGGAAGATAGGTTGCGGAGGCTGAAATTACTGTTTGGATGAAATCGGGAGGAGGTGGAATCTTAAATAATGTTTACGGTGTCAAGAATTATTGTGCCACAAGTAATAAAAATGGTGAGTGGTGGTTTCAGTGTAATGATAAGTTATGGTGCCACCATGAAATGAGAAATTGAGGGAAAATAATTGTAACTGGTGGCACAAGTGATATAGTGAGACCGTGTAAGGAGGTTTCATTTCGTCCGTGAATGAAACAATGGCAAAGTTTACAGTGAAACCATTTACCTGCAAAATAAACAGAGTAAAATAAATTGGAACATAAATAAAAACTAAACAAAATAATTAATTAAAACTAATTATTAAAACAAATTAAAATTAAATAAATATATAAAACATTTTGAAACTAAAATTATAATATTTTTAACATTATTTTATAGAGCAAAAACTGTTACTAAACTAAAACTAAATTGAAAATAAGATAAATTATTAAGAGTTAATATAAAATTTAAACATTTAAACAACAAAGTTAAATTTTTTCTGCTATAACATACTTAATTAATTAAAATAGACAATTAATTATCATCTTTTTGAATAATTGAGTTGGATTATGACTTTAAATTATAAAGTTTGATTAAATTTAGTTCGTTTCCAAACAAAAATTAGTAATTAATGAATTATTAAAAGACACCTATGAATTAGGTTATATTATTTAATTTTCATAACATGCGATGTCAGATTAAGACTAAATAATTTATGTGCTACACCAAACTAATTAATTAAATAATAAATGTTAAGTCATTAAATATGCAGAAAGAGATTACAAACTAAATAAAAATTAATTATACTATAAAATTAAAGTATAAAATAATTTCATTATTTTAATGCATAAAATACACTATTAATTATAAAAATCTATAAAATGAAATATTTAATAATAAAAATATAAAACATCTATTATTTAGTAAAAAGTGATAAAAATTTAATTAAAGTGATAAAAATTAATTTAAAAGATGTGGCAAAACATGTGTTTTTAAGGCCACATCAGAAACCAACTCTTAAAAACTCTATCTGGGACTAGAACCAACTTCCTAAGACATTCGGTCCGGTAGACCTCACATGATGATCATGTTTCTACTGATTCAAGGCATTAGTAAATTGGTCTTCCATGTTGTCTTTTGTGGAAATACTTCTCACTACAACTTTACCTCTCTGAGAAAAATCCCTCAAGAGATGATACTTCTGAAGTATGTGCTTCATCTGATGATTTGACCTTGGATCTTTTGTTGGAGCCACCACTATAGTATTATCGTAGTACAATGTGTTGGGATATTTACTACTAGGTATCACATATATCCCCTGGACAAAACATCGCATCTAAAATGCTTCTTTTTCTATATCAGAAGCTACGATATACTCAGACTCTACTGTAGAATCTCTGACCACACACTGCTTTGAGCTCTTCCAGCACACTGCACCTCTATTCAAAGTGAAGATGTTTCCCGTTTTCGATTTCATGTCATCTTGATCAGTATGGAAACTACCATCTTCATATCCTTTGATGACTAGTTCCTCGTCTCCTCCATAAACCAGGAACATATCCTTAGTACATCTCAGATACTTTAGGATAGTCTTGACTACCATCCAATAGAGGTCACCTGGGTTTGCTTGATATCTACCTACTGCACTCAATTCCTAGGTGACATCCAGCCTTGTACATATCATGGCATACATGACTGAATCGACCCCTGATGTGTATGTAGTCATTGTCATTATCTTTCTTCCCTTATGTGTGTGTGGGAACATTTTCTTGGAAATATGAATGCCATGTGATGCTGGAAACAATCCCCTCTTGGATTTTTCCATACTAAATCTCTTCAAAATATTATCAGTGTATGTTCTTTAACACAGGCCCTGCAATCTCTTGAATCTATCATGATGTATCTTGATCCCAAGCTGCCTCGCCCAAGTCATTCATGGAGAATCATTGATTAAACCATGACTTAAAAGGCTGTAAGACTAGTATGTCGTTTCAAATAAGTAATATGTCATCAATATATACTATTAGGAAAATAACTGCACTCCCACTAAACCATTTGTAGACCCAAGGCTCACATTCATTCTTGATAAAACTAAATTCTTTTATGGGTTCAAAAAAATGAATTTTCCATGACCTAGATGCTTGCTATAATCCATAAATCAATTTCTACAACTTTCATTCCTTTTTGTCATCTTTTGGAGTCACAAAACCTTCATGTTGTGTTATGTAGACATCTTCCTAAAGGTTACAGTTAAGGAATGTAGTTTTCACATCCATTTTCCAAATCTCATAGTCATGGTAATCCGCAATGGAAAGTAGAATCTTGATGGATTTTATAATTGCAACATGTGGGAAGGATTAATCATATTCAATTCCTTAACATTGTTTAAAACCATTTGCAACCAGTCATGCCTTATAGGTAATGACTTATCCTTCCATGTCAAGTTTCATCTTGAATACCCATTTTCAACCACGTTACTTTACATCAACTGGAGGATCTACCAAAATCCAGACATGGTTTTTGTACATGAAATCCATTTCAGAATTCATGTCTTCTTATCACTTCGCAACGTCTGTTCCACTTACTACTTCCTTGTAGGTTAGAGGATCATTATTGTCAACTAATAAAGAGTCACCATCCATGGTTACTAGAAAATTGTAACATTTCGGTTCTCTATCATATATTTTACTCAAACGCAGTAATTGTGACTATAAAATAGATTCATCATCCACAGGTCTTTCTAGAATCTATTCTTGCACCAACCCTTGTGTACCATGATCCTTGACTTCATCGAAGTCTATCTTGCTCCCACTATCTCTTTTTAATATGTTCTCCCTCTCGAGATATATGGAATGTCTTTCAACTATAACCATTTTTTATAATAGGTTTTATCAGTAATATCCCGTTTTTTCCTTAGGGTATACTATAAATTATCACTTTGTGCATTAGGGAGCATGTTTGTTACCTGAAGAGACCTTAACAAATGCTTCACTACCCCACACATGTAAATTTGATAACATGGCTTTTCGTACACTCCAGAACTCGTATGGAATACCATTTTCTATTTTAGATGGTACTTGGTTTAGTATGTGTGTCATTTTTTGTAAAACATATCCTAAAAAAGATAATGTAAGAATCACATGACTCATCATTGATCTTAGTGTGTCCAATATGGTGTGGTTCCTCCTTTCTCTCAAACCATTCCACTGAGGCGTGTTTGGAGGATTGTGTTGGGATAGGATCCCAAACTCCAGTATGTGATCTATGAAGTATTGATTAATATAATCTCTGCCTCGGTCAAAGTGGATTATCATAATATTCTTACAAAGCTTTTTCCCAACTTCATTTTAGTATTCTTCAAAATTATCAAAAGAATCTGACTTATAACTCATTAAGTATATATGTCCATATCTACTAAAATCATTAGTAAATGTTTTGAAGTATGAGAACCCTCCCCTATCATCAATATGAAATGGTCCACACACATCGGTATGAACCAATTCAAGAAGTTCATTATCCATTTCACATTTCCCACTAAATGGGGATTTGGATATTTTTCTTTGTAAACATACATGACAACTGCCATATAGTTTTAGTTCGAACGAATATAAATATCAATCTTGCTGTAATATTTTTAAGAATTTCTCATTTACATGACCTAGCCAGTGATGCCAAAGTTGGGTGTGGTATGAGTCATGTGAAGTATCTTTTTTATCGACTACCATTACATGGTTTGTGAAATCCAACATGTAAAGTCCGTTGCATAAATGTTCCCTTCCATAACAAATTTTATCTTTGTTAAAGAAGAAACATTTATTTCCAAACTTGAAAAAAAACTATAATTATCTAATATGGATATAGAAGTAATGTCTTTAGTAATATAAGTCACATAATAACAATCCTTTAACACAAAGATCATCCCAATTGGCAACGTGAGGTAGTGGTCCCAGATAGCTACAACTGCAAGTCTAGCTCTGTTGGCTGCTCGTAGATCTACCTACCCTCGTCAATCTACCTAAATCTACTAGGTTCATGTATTCAGATACATATGTGAGAACCAAAATCTATATCTAATACCCAATTTTTAGAAACTTATAGTGTGTATTCGATAACAAATGGACCTAAAGCTTCCCCTTGATTCTTAGGCTGGGGGAAGTTCTTCTTCCAATGGCCTTTCTTGCCACATATGAAACAAAAATCCTTATATTCCTTTACCTCACATTTGATCTTCCTTTTCTTAGAATTCTGTGAAGAAGCTATGGGCTTAAATCTATTTGCATTCCCTTTACTCTTATTCACCATAAGTACATTAGGCTTTTCGCGCTTCATATCTTTGTCTACTTGGCGAATGAGGGTAAAAAGATAATAATGATACTTCTCAAAGTTGTTCATATTGAAAATAACAACATAGTTAGAGAAGCTCTAAGGGAGTGATATGGGAATGAAATTGAATCCCACTTATTTGGGGAGTCTAAAACCTAGAACCTCTAGAAGCTCAATGTATCCAATGATATTGACAACATTAGGCCCAGTTGGGGAACCTTTTCCAAGCTTACTCTAAAGGAGTGCCTTCAAGATCTCAAATCATTCCTTTCTTTCCCTCTCCTGGTAAAGACCATAGAGGTTCTCGAGCATACTATAAGCATCCATGTTATCCTGAGACATCACGAGCTCACTATACATTGATGATAACATCAAACATTGAACGTCGACTGTGTCATTCATATTTTTCTCAATGACCAATAAATCCTCATCACTCACCTATTTTCAATGCAGATCAAGTAATGTGGACACTAGCATGTAAGACTTTCATTCTTGGAGTAGGATAACATGAAGGCATCTAAACCATTCTTGTATGTTTCTACTAGTCAAGATGTTGTCTTTATCCAGAATTTATCATAGGGATATTTTGGTTGAGGAGTTTTTAATTTTTATTCTACAATTAAAAGTGCATATCATTAGTACTTTCTTGATTAAATTTTATAAGAAATAATGAATTCTATTAAGTCTACAACTATTTTATCATGTCCCAACATCCCTCTACATTAATCTATGAATGTCTAGTTTCCATGACTTTCTAGTGTAAGGGATCCATATTCCGTTTTGCATAACCCCAACAAGGATGGGTCAAGTTATTAGAAGGTATTTCAGTAGGTATGTCTTTTCCAACTGATGTCTTGTAGCTCCTTGATTTGTTGAGTGGACTCCCCAATCCTAAAATCATGACTTAGGATTTCCACAACTCTTGCATCCAATATTTCACCATGATTAGCATGGATTACTCCTCTTGATGTAATATGGTTAAGTCAACCAGAAACCATTCATTAGTTATTCCTATATAAAAGTATGTGTCCCAACAAGGGTTGGTCAAACACATAGTTTTATTGATTTTTTCCCTTAATCACTTAACGGAAGGCTTGTTCTGACATAATATTTTATTTGAGAGATTTTTATCTCTTATGCGTGGATTTCTTGTTATCATTATCACATGATTGAAAATATTAAGTGGAACATACTTATGTGGTTAACCATGTCTTGATAATATTTATGCACATGTAAATTTTATTTTAGTTCTCTCTTGCATGCTTTTTTAATTCATTAATTATGTGATTGTGACAACACATTCATAATGATAAACCATGAAACTAACAGAAATAAAATAATGTAAATGGAATGATCAGGGCATTTATAATGTTTAGTTTATATAGAAATTGATAAACTAACCCTGACCTAGGTGAGAAACACCTTGAACCATTTGTGTTTGTGTATACAGGATCCACATGTCCACCTCTGTATCTCCATGGATTGGTTTAGTCTCATATCCAGCTTAAACCACCTCTCCTAGCTAAGGATTTCAATCCATTACATATGACTTTTTTGAATTACATTCAACTGAGGGGTAAAAAGTGTTTCCACATAAAAGAAACCTTGGGCACGCATGCCCTATATATTAATAAAGAGAAGGCTCATAGGACAAAAAATTTAAATCAAATAAATAAATCAAAAAAAACATCCACATACCATGTTCTTGGTAAATCTCATGATTATCCATTCATGCGACTATATTTACGAATAAATAAAACTATAAATCAATTATTTAATTTTTCTTGTTTACGATAAATCATTCTTGAACCAATTAAGTATAATATTTAATTAAACAATCATTTTATCATAAAAGATTTTCTAAATTTCCTTGATATTATCATCCATCATAATTTTAAACAAATAAATAAATCTAAAACTGTCTTCGTACATAACATATACCTTGGATGCAACCTGGTGAATTCTAATTCATAACTACCCAATGAGTAGAAATGAACATTATGAAGATGTTAAATTAAACACATATATATAAAAAAACCTATAATATGTTGTGCCTCGGCTTTATACCTACACGATGGTACATGTCTCAAGGGTTTGTATAATATAATAATAAATTTTAATAAATCTTAATAATTTGGATAAGTACAAGACGTGTGATTCCAAATACACTAAGTGTATTATTTTTCACCATCTATCTGAAGTACACGCCCGAGGAAACAACATGTCAGTATACTTCACAAATCATTGGAGTATACGACCTATCTAGTGGACCACATTCCATGTACTTCCTCATTATACGGTCTCCAGTCAGGAAATTCGTTTACGGGGTTCATGGTCCAACCCTAACCCGAAGATACTACATGTTGTGTCCATTGGGCCACATAGCGTGTAATCAAAAAATTGTTTACCACCTATTCCTGGTCAACACATCGAGTAATTTAAGACTTAGAAATACTGTAACACATAGCTTGGATTGTCAGTCCAATATGATGCATTTAATCTTGACTACATAGCGTATACTGAAAAATACACACCTTGTGTTCTGGCATTGTATGGGTAGGAAGCTTTGGCACCTCCGAATGAGATCCACTATTTTATTTTAATCCAAATTAAACGAAATGATCATTTCTATATGGTGAATGTGAAACGAAAGATGAGGAATAGATCTCAAGATTAATATTCCCATTGTGATTAACTTGAATTGAAGCAACTATATTATTAAATGTGTAATTCATCAAAGAAATATTTATAAAATTTTAAACTATGATGTAACCACTCTGATACCACTTGTAGGTTCCAGGCGTAGTGGAAGCGTGGTTGGGATGAGACCAAACATTGAATTCTATAATGATCATTGATTATTTTGGGATCAATACGATGACGAAAATGAGTCTCCATGAAATATAATCAATTATTTAGATAATGAAGAAAGAGACAATAATCCTTCGAGAGGATCTTGCTCATCGTGTTTATAATTAATTTAATTAATTTCCTAAAGAAAAATAATACATGTATCTTTGGTATTTTTCTTCGTTGATGATGTTGATCATCCGGAATGACCCTTCAAAATTATTTCATTGCACTAGTATGAATCCAAACTAGAATCCCTCTAGCGGTGATCTACACGTGCTCTAATGGCCTCTGATCAACACTGCTTGTTCTCTGGGTGCTAACTCGAAAAAATGAGTGTCTTGTGTCGGTCGCTCTTGATTTCTTATTCTTTATCCTTGAAGAAAATCTCTCATTCTTGAAAGGGGAGTGAAGATGATTCGAGAGAGAAATGGTTTGGCTCCAAAATTCGCAAATTACCAGGTGTCTGGTGTGGTGTCTTGCACGATAGGAATTCATGTCTATTTATATAAAAGGAATTTCAGTTACAACATTTAATTTCATATCAACAATTAAATACATTAATGAAATTATTGAAAACCCATGCATTTAATAATAATATCGCATCCATATTTATGGTGCACCAACATGTGGAAAACGGAATGATAAATTCCTCATTTGAAAATAATAGCAGTGTTATTTTAATTAGTACCAACTAGATAAATAATTATTTAGCATATTGAACATAATCATTTTACTACCTAACCAACCATGGTCCGCTCAAACTCTACTTCCATTTATTGAAAAGTCGAATAATAAATAAATAAATTATTCCCTTAAATAAATATTTTATTTACATACTAGTACATAAATATTTATTAAGTGTTCAATAAAATAAATATATAAATGTTATTTAATTTATGTGATCATTTTAACTTGATTAAATTATTCCACGGTCTTGATAATAATATTTATTTCATTAATTAAATTCAAATAGAATTTAACCGATACCACTAAAAACATTTTTTGTGCGACCCTCTAGGATTCATTCTCATTGGCATTAGGCAGGCTTACCTAAAGTCTAAGTATACTATCTAGAAACTAGTCAAGGAACCCATGATAAAGAACGCAAAGTCGCAACAACAACATCAACATAATAACGCTCACCGTGTAATATAATTCCTTAGTCTCAATATCTCATCAAGGAAGTTTCATTATTGTTTAATCAACTTTTATGCTTCATACGTCGTTCATTAACTACCTGAAATAAACTCATCGTTACAACATGTCCATGGAATTTCGCACCACGGTTCTATTTCAAAGGGTTCAGAAATCAACTTCCATAAATGGAAGGTAAAATTCCTTCCTCGACTTATCCATTAATAACATGACACTCGTGACGGACCCAATGTACCATAATTCCCACCAACTGTCTGTGTGATGGTTTTTTTAGTAAATCATAGTGTTTAAATCATGAAACGTATTAATGATAACCATAATGTCTAAGGATCATTACACACACTCATAGATAGAATTATTTTATGACACTAAAACATGCAGAATTCCTACGAGCATGTATGTTCTCATAATCTCTTATCTTAGATATTATCTAATGTTAACATCATGAGAGGAATTATCAACTTCATATGAGTACTCTCACATGACAGTATTCATTCTATGTGTCCCATCAAAGCATGTCATCCAACCGCAGAACTATATTTACGAATACTGTTATAGCATTTCAAGGTTCTCATCAATGTGGGAAACTGCTCTGACCTTATCAATGTAATAAATACTCTAGGAAAATATTAAATCATAGTCATGGTGAACAATTGATAATATGTAATAATACATTAAATATTCATGTAATCAATGCAATAACAGTTGGTTCTAGGACACCAACTCTTACACACACTTCCACGTAATTGATTTTTTCCATTCTCATTTTTGTCCAAATTTAATTATATTTTTGTACCCTTTTGTTTTCAATTAAAAATTTTGGGGTATGATTTCCCACCCCCATACTTCACTCTTAATGTTTTAATAATTAGATACCTCTTTATCTATCATTAATTCCTCACATATACATCCATTACCATTTTGAAATTCTGTAAAGAATTTCTCTCTTCTCATTTACATTCCAGAAATTCTTTTATATTATGCATCTAAATTACATTAAATATATTGGAAGATGTATCTATATGACCCCAATTTTTGTCTATTTCATTAAAATAAGACTAGAGAACCATTTCTCTCTCATAAAACATTTTTATGAATTATTTGGTCACGTCATTATTCTACCGAAACTGCACCACAATTTTCCATGTAAAAGTAATTGTGTAGTGAATAAAATACCCATTTCTCTAACAAGTGTATTCACCATTAAAATCATTTAATTTCTTATTGTAGAGTTTAATTTATGTATTCAAAATTCTTTCATTGTGGAAAAAATGATGATGTTTAATGATTCCCTGTTTTATGATCCATGTGGCAGACTTATGAATGACATAAAATGATTAAGAAAGGTTTCACCTAATAGAAATCAAATGCATTGGGTAAAGATTATTATCATGTTATGTCAAGTGAAATGAGGGTTTACACGTTCTAATTAAATTGAAATGATGGTTTACTAATGCTCCATGTGCAATAATCCTTGGCTCATGCTAATATGATATTAATTGTTGATGCGATATTTCTTTGTTATGATAATCATGCTTTATCATGCCTTTATTTTTATGTTTCTCATATTATCTATTGATATGAATATTACCTAAATTTTATTGTATTCTTAATTTAATTACTTTTTTACTCACATAAGAGGATTTATAGATTACCCTTTTCCTATGTATGTCCTCAGGTTATCCCATGCAATGCTAAGTACGAAGGAATATGTGTGGTCATGTAAAATGTTTTTTTAATAAGGATGTGTATTTAATGTTTTATGTTGTTATATAATGTTCTTAATCTAAAGAGACACTAGACATGTAGATATTCAATGTTTTATTAAGAGAATATTTTATGTTATAAATTATTTTTAGGAGTGAAATAAAGAGAAGGGTTGTTATAGTTGGTATTAGAGGACATGTTTAGTTATTTATGGGATTAGGATTAGAAAAAACAATTTAATGCCTTAGTGATAAGAATAAGTATAATAAAAATCCATAAATTATGGGGAGTATTGAGTAAGTATTTTATCAAGAAAATACATCCCTTTCTGGATAAGATCAGGTAGAGGCAGTTCTGGCATAAATGTATCAAGTGGTAAATCCCGAATACACCACATTGAGCTAGTCTCAAAGGGGAATTGGTGTCTGACAATGGGTCATGATGCACTCTTGGTTATGACACTCTCAAGGGATATGAGTTAGTAAATTCATTAGCTTAGTTTTAACCATTATTAATGGAATAAAAAAAATCTTTTATGAATATATGTTGGGTAGTATATCATAGATACCATTTATTAGTTAATGAAATAATCGTAATTTATAAGTTATATATTTTGGAATTGGGATTCCCCTTTATGTGTTACCCCTAAAATTCCTATCATTCTAGCCAATGGCCGGTAATAGAATTACCTGGGCCAACAACTAATGCAAAGTTCAATGTTTGTCACAATACTCTCTTAGTTAACACTTTTTTTTTGAAAAACAAAAGGATTAATAGGAACTTCCATCCCCCCCAAATAAATTAGAAGCCCCAATCGAGAGCATCATGAGACAAAGGCCTTATACATTTAATGGATCATCTGATCTGTCACTCACTGAACAATGGATCATTTCAATTGAAATGATCTTATCCATCCTTCAATGTTTCAAACACGAGAAGGTTCTTCTAGTTTTTTATCATTTGGATGGTGAAGCGTATCAATAATAGACATTCATCAAAAATACAAAGCCTGAGGAGAAGATCAAGACATTGTAATGGAAATATTACAAGAAAAAAATGGGAAAATATTTTCCTCATACCCTCCAACATAAAATGTAAGGGGAATTCCATTCTCTCAATAGAAAGATGATGAATCCATCATAGTGTACGAGGAAAAAATCCCATGTTTTTCATGATAGGAATCTAGATTTTTCGTTACCACCCGAATGCACGGTTGACCTCTTCTTTAGTTGGTTAAAATCCATCCAATAGAAAGCCCTAGAAATCTAAGACATAGAAAGATACGAGGAAACTATTTAATTTCCCTCAATTCCAAAATGGTGATAGGTGAATCTTAGGGGTATCATGGGGATAAGAAGCTTAAGGTGAAATTTAATTCTAGTTGTCCGATGGATAAATCCAACAGTTCTAAAAAAATCCAACACCCCACATTCCAAATGTGTGGAAAGAAGCACCCCATAAATTTCAAAAAGGGGATGAGAAAATGCTTTAGCTGTGGAAGAGAAGGTCACTTGGACATTAACTGTGGACATGAAAAAACTGCTGATGCGACAAAGGAGAGGAACGCTCCATTCGACCCTCAACACATTATTCATTTCATAAACTTCAAAGAGATTGGGAACTTCATAATCTAGTTCACTAATCCAATTGTTTTCAGTGGCATCCAACAAAATCCAAAGCAGAATAGGATAGATTCTTTCATCACTACCGTCGAAGTGAACACTAGAAATGAAGTGGTGACAGGTACACTAGTTATTAATTTAATAATAGTGAACATACTTTTTTATTCTGGTTCTACACATTATTTTATATCGCTAATGATTAGTATAACAATCACAATACACCCAAAAATCATGGATGTAAGAATGTTGGTGAGAATGGAAAATGAGGAAATCATTACATACTATGAATATAACTCTCCCCCTTTCATAATTTGTGGATTGAACATCCTGTAAAATCTCATAATACCACCTCTAGAATAATTTTTTTCAATTCATTGCATGTATTGGATTTCCTTAAATAGATACAACATAAATTATTATGATTGGAAAATCACTCTCCATATGGATAATCAACCCCCAATAATGTACAAGTGCAAGGAGGTGGATGAATCTTCTTTAGACCCATCATATCAAGAATGCATATTATTTCTCTATGATCATGCATATCTTGCTCATATGATTGAGTCTATAGAAGCAACAATCCTTGAAGACATGCCTATTGTGAGGGAATTCATTGATGTGTTTCTTGAGGAATTGTTTGTTCTTCCTCCTGTAAGAGATGTTGAATTCTCAATTAATATTACACATTGGGTGTCGAAAATATCCAAACCACCTTATAGAATGAATTCATTGGAGCTTTAGGAGATGAAGAAACAACTTTAGTTGAATCTGGATAAAAGGGTTTATACACCCATGTGCTTCACCATGGGGTGCACCAGTCCTATTCCTCAAGAATATTTATAGGGTAATGCGCCTTTGTGTTGATTATCATGATCTCAACAAAATTATGAGGAAGAACAAGTATCCTCTTAAAAAATGATTAATTATTATATCTACTAGGTGGAGAACAATACATCCCCAAGGTGGATATGTGGTCGGGATATTATCATCTAAGGGTGAAGGGGGAGGATATCCCTGAGACTTCTTTTAATAGAAGATAAATGCACTATAAATTCATAGTAATTACATTAGGACTCTGTAATGCTCCAGAAATGTTCATGGACTTTATGAATAGAGTCTCTGGATATTACCTCGATAATTTTTCGGTAATATTTATAGATGATATTATAATATACTTCAAAACCATGGAGGATCATGAGGAGAAAATAATCACTATACTAGAGATCTTGAGAAAGGATAAGCTCTATGAAAAGTACAGAAAGTGTGAGTTATCATTGAAGGAAGTCTCATTGTTGGGTCATATCATCACACAAAATAGGATATTTGAAGATCCGTCAAACATAGCTTCAATTGAGTATGTTCAAGGCCAACATCGGTAATGGATATCTGTACCATCCTAGGATTAGTTGAATATTATATCTGATTTGTTAAAAACATCTCACGGTTGTCCAACCATCTTACCTAGGTAACTCGGAAGGGATTAATGTTTTATTGAAGTCACGAATGTAAAGATAGATTCAAGGAGTTGAAAAAGAGACTTATCACAACACATGTACTCACACTACCCACAAGTGGATAACTCTTTGTGGTATTTAGTAATGTTTCAAAGAACATCATGGGATGCGTGTTGATGAAAAATGACAATGTCATTGTCTATCCATCAAATAAATTTAAAGTTTAGGAGAAAAATATCCCACACATGATCTGTAGTTGGTTACAATTATATTCACTTTAAAAATATGGAAAAATTACCTTTTTGGGTAGACATGTGAAATATATATGGATCCCAGAAGCCTCATGTATATATTCACATAGAAAGAGTTGAATATGTGCCAACGAATATGGTTAGAGGTGATCAAAGACACTGACTACTCAATCCCTTACCACCCTGGGAAAGAAAAAAATGAGTCATATGCTATTAGTATAAAGGACCCATCAATTCTATCATTGATGAGAATTTAAAATGATACAATCGTCTTTATTTGATGAATATAGACGTAAGAATCATAAATAAGGGAACATCATCAATCCTTTCACAAATGATTGCTCAACCATCTCTTTTGGAAAGGTTAAAGGATGCTCAAAACGATGATGTGGGAATTCAGAAGAAAATGGAAACTACTAGAAAAGGTAAATACTTAGAGTTTAATGTTAATGAAGAAGGATTTGTATGATTTGTAACAAGACTATGTCTTCCATCATATTCGGAGTTAAAGAATGAAATTTTGAATGATGCACATTGTTCGAATTTCCTTATTCACTCAGGGAATGAAAAGATATATTGATATCTCCGAGAGAATTATTGGTGGGATAACATGAAGAAATAGATCACTGAGTATACATCAATGTTCTTGGAATGTCAAAATTTGAAGGTTGAGAGGTAGAAGTCTAAGGAGATGACGCAACCATTACCCATACTGGCATGGAAATGGGAGAACATCACCGTGGAATCTGTCATCAGAATTCTGAATACATCAAAATTATACAATGATATCATTGTTGTTTCAGATCATCACAAAAATACTGCACACTTCATTATAATTCTATTGTATTTATCATTGGATCAAATGGCATGGATATATATCTGAGAAGTGATAAAACAGAATGGAGTACCACTGCCCATTGTATCTGATTGAGATCCAAGATTAACCTCTATGTTCTGGAAGAGTCTTCAACATGCTCTGAATAATGATCTGAACATCAGTACAGCTTATCATCCTCAAATTTATGGCCAATATAAGAAGACTATCCAAACACTTGAGGACATGTTGAGTGCATGGTCAATGGAATTGAAAGTATTATTGTCATGACTCGTCCCTTGGGGCTTGTGTTGTGACTTCTCCAAACCCACCTTCCATAGGCTAGGGGCTGGCGAATAGAACCAAAGGTGTAATTACCTAAAATAGGGAAGGCATTGCCTTTATGACCTGTAAACAAACACACATGCAAGCACACATATGGATATTAAACACTAGGAAAATTGTATAACAAAAGAGTGCTGAAAGTAAAGGGGCCAGAATACAAGCCCAACTGGAAAGTATAAGTACAACTATGATACAATACAATTAAAGATAGGGAATTTCAGATGATGGGTCATCCTCCGTGGTTCCTACCTGAGGGTATGTACAGATCACCTCCCCAGCACCCCTCGGTTGTCCGTCTCCTCCGTGTATCGACTCATCGTAAGGTCCACCTCGGGATACCGTCTAGACCTGGAACTCTCGTCCTCAGTCAGCGTTGTCCATCTTCTGCTTGAAACCCAACGAAGTGCGGGCATAGACCCTGCAGAGGTGAGTATAAAAAAACTTAGTAGGGACCTCGAGACCCTCAAGGTCTCACAAAAATCCACCAAGGATAAACCACAATGAATGAATCAACAGATAACCCAACTTAGGTATATGCCCATACATATACCTATGTTATTAAGTAATCCATCTCAATCATGAGGAAAACAATGAAAAAATGACTCAACTCAAACCAGGATTTTGTTCTATGGGTAGTATCAAGTGACATCCCTAGTCACATTGTCAAAACCTCGACTTTCAAGAAAACTCATCCTTTATCGAGTACAGTGGGAATGCCGCGACACCAAGTGCACTTACCACTAACCATGGACTGCTGAGGTACTGCTCCTATCGAGTACTATGGATCTTCTGCGTCACCAAGTGTGCTCCCCACCATGGGTCTGCCGCACCACCAAATGTGCACCCCCTCGTAGAATGTTGTGGTACTCCACCTGTCCTGTACAGTGGGTCTGCCACGACACCAAGGCGCTCCCCAATATGGGTCACCCGCGACACCAAGGCACTCCCCGCTGGTCTGATAGAGTCACTCAGAGTCAAAACGATCAGTAGTCATCAGGTCTCTTCCAGCTAATAGGTCTCGTTACAACGCTTGCTCATCTCCGGGAGGATCCGCTCCATGAGCTACTGGTCGATACTCCAACTGTCACAAAGTCTCATGAAGAAGTATAAAAAAGGTCCGCCACATCATAGGGGTCTCAACGTAACATACGACATTTAAATCGAACACAAAGTATTTTATTTATTATCCTTTTAGTCCTAGGGTCCCGGTTGGATTCATGCTCGATCCAACCTGACCATTTCCAGTCTCAAAACAAAACACAAATAGAGTATACTCAAAAGGATTGTCTCGCTCCAAGATTTCTAGTGCCGCTAATGGTTCGTCAAATGAACATCCATTGCCAATGATATAGCCAAATGAAAGTAAATGGGCATAGTGGACCCAAGTCTGGTACAACTCGATCGGCCGACCCCACCCAACCTAGCATTGGTCGACCCAGGTCGGGTTAACCCAGCCTCTAATGTGGCCCGGTCCGCTAGTGGTCCGGCAAGCCATGAGGGGTCGTGGAGCTCGTGGGGTCCATAAGGTGGCTCGGCCACGGGGGCATCATGAGGGTGTGGGGACGGTTTGTCCGGGGCACTACAGGGGCGCGGGTCGGTTCGACAGGGGTGCCGCGGGGGCGCATGCCGGTTTGGGAGAGGTGCCTCAAGGGACTGGGTCAGTTCGACCCAGGAGCTGTGGGGGGGGGGGGGGGGTCAGCTGAGGCTCCTTGGGATGTGGGCCTGTTCGGCCAGGGTGTTGCGGGGGTACGGGATGGTTCGAGCAGGGCGTCGTGTGGGGCACTAACCATTTTGGGAGGCCGGTGTGTGGCATGAGTTGGGTGGCTCGTCTGGTAGATGGCATGGCCGGGGGGTACAAATGGCATGTGCGGGGCTGGTGTGACTAGAAGGACGAAGCACCCCGGGGGGCAGCATGGGTCACGGTGGCTGCGGGTGGCAGTGTCGTTTCATTTATCCCCTTCATCGCATTTATTTACGTCAAATTACACAAACAAAGAGGAATGGTGGAGGGGGTCGGGCTATGTTAGTTTGTCCCTCACCCTCCGTGTTTAGAGTTGCATCATATGGTTCACAATAACAAAGCAAAGGATATCAACAATGATCTTCTCTAATTTAATAACTCACAATCCTTCATAAGGGAAGTTCGAAGTACTTGGAAAGCGATATACAAAAATCATTAAACCCCTACCTTTTTTCGCTTGATGTCCTTGGTGCAAGAAGGAAGGAGGTGAAGTTCTCGATATTTGTTTTGTCTGCCACACACCTCCAATTCCAAGCTCATCTATTGGTTCTTCATAGTCGAAGATGAGGAAATTCCATGACGGAAGATGTTTCGTGGAAGAAGGTCAAAGGAGTTCGGCATTCTTCCTCGATGGAGCATTCATCATTGGAGAGAGTAATCCTCCAATTGTTGGGCGTCGCGGCACTTAATCAGCGCTTCGTCACTTGGTGAAGTTGTCCCAAATCCTCCTCCAAATCTCCATATATAGGAGGTGTGAGGTATGTAACGATAATATAATTTATGATGGTTCATTTATTAGGAACCTTCCTAAATTCCAACGACATTGTTACTTAATATTTAAAAAGGGGGCTAGCCAAATAACTAAGTTAGCACAATTAAAGGTATGTGCATTGGCACAATTAATGTGGAGGAAGTTAAGAGGCTCCTCCACCTTAATGAGGGGGGTTGATATTTTCTCTCAATTAAAGGGGGTGTTTATCCCTGCTGGTCCCCACCAACAAAACCTCTCTTGGGTGGTTATGTTCGAGTGGTCCTCGCCACTTTAACCTTTCATGGGAAGTTAAGGTTTGGTGTTCCCCATTACAAACATCTACATGGAGGTTTAGTTTCAGTGGACCCCACCTCCCAACACCCACATGGGTGTTGAAAAAAAAAATTAAATGTTTCTAAAATTTTATTATTATTTTATTCCTTTAGGAAAACCCCAAAAACTAACATTCACCTTCGACCAACTGTCATCGAGGTAAAAGTAATCTTATGCGAATACTGACCCGATGAGTTCAACGGTGCCCTCATATTTCAATTCCGAGCACCGGTTCGAAAGACAGAAAAACTCACTCACACGTTTACTAGACACACCCGAGATAAAGTTCATAAATTAATTCTAGGCACTCCAGGCCTCGGAATAACATGTCGTTTATTTTTGCGGACTCGTAAAATTACCATTTAATTAAAAAAAATTGAAATTCTGGGCCTTTATATTCTACCCACCTCATTCTTTATGTACCCGTAAGCCACAACTCAAACTAATGGAACAAGTGGGGGTACTGAGCATGCATCTGAAAATCTCGCTCCCATGTGCTCTCTTGGAGGTTCCCGTGCTTCCATTGAATGCACACCAGAGGCATCGATCATCCACAAAGGACCCACTCTTATTGATCCTCAATCTCTACTAGAAAATCTGTAAAAGTATCCCCATCGTTGAAGTCCAGTTTTCCATGGTCGATGATGTGAGAAGGGTTGTGCACATATCTCCTCAACTGGGAAACGTGGAAGACATCATGCACCTGGGGAAACTGAGGTTGAAGAGCTATGTGGTATTCCACATCACCAACTCTTTTTTGGACATGAAAAGATCTGGTTAACTTCGGAGATAACTTTCCTCCTTGGCCAAATATTTATATACCTCATCGGGGTGAGACCCATAGAAAGACGTGGTTTCCATCCTTGAACTCCAGAGGTTGTCGTATCTTATCATCATATTACATATGCCTTCTCTATAAAGTCTTCATCTGCTCTTGGATGATCTGCACCTTCTTTTGGGTAGCCCAAACCATCTCTGGTCCCACGAGTGCTAACTCCGTTGGGTCAGTCCAGCACATGGGTGATCTGCAAGGTCTCTCATACAACACCTCAAAAGGTTTAATCCCTACGATTGAGTGATAGCTGTTTATTTATTCAAACTCCAACAAAGGTAAGTGATCCTCCAAACTGTGACTAATGTTTAAGACACAAGCACACAACATGTACTTTAGGGTCTTAATGGTCCGCTCAGTCAGGCCATCCATCTGAGGATGGAAGGTGGTTCTCAAACGAAGCTGCATCCCAAAAGACTCCTACAACCCCATCCATAACCTGGAAGTAAAATGTTCATCTTGATCGGAGACAATATTAGAAGGTACTCTAGGTAGCTTCACAATATATTGCACATAGAGGTGTCCCAAGATCTCTACCGAACCCTACGCTTAGATCGGTAGGAAGTGGGTTGTCTTGGTGAGTCGGTCGACGATCACCCAGATCGAGTGATGACCTCTAGAGGTATGTGGAAGTCATGTCATGAAATCGATGGTTATCCCATACCACATCCAATCTGGGACCTCTAAAGGATAATCAAAGCCTACTAGTACATGATTCTTCACCTTCACTTGTTGGAAATGAGTCACCGAGAAAAAAACTGAACAACTTCTTTCTGCATTCCTACCACCAATGCTGTCGTTGGAGATCTTGGTACATCTTCGCCAATCCTGGATGTACCTCTAGAGAGGATGTGTGGAACAACCTCAAAACATCATCCCTAAGTGACATTGGTACCATGGTATGTCCTATGAAGAGGATGAAGTGCTCCCCACCATCAAAAAATACATCAGGTTCATGTCTTGTGAATATCAGAGCACATCGTGTCTCGCAGTCTCTGTCCCCACGTTGCGCCTACCTGACTCGCTAAAGAAGTGGGGGAGTGGATGTCAGATACTGTAGAGAAGCATCTACATCTCTATACACAATGGATATTTGTAAAGAGGTATGTTGATTCGTTTATTTTCCTAGAATCTGTATACCAGACCTCACACTGAGTGCATCAGCAACAACGTTTCCCTTCTGAGAAGTATAGACTATCCTGAAGTCATAGTCCTAGAGGAAATCAAGACAACGTCGTTGTATCAGGTTCATTTCCTTCTGAGAGAAGATATACCTGAAACTTTTGTGATTATAGTACACTATAAAACACACTCCAATCAGATAGTGTCGACACATCTTCAAGGTGAATACCATTGACTCTAACTCTAGTTCATAGGTTGTGTAGTTTTACTCATGTTGTCTCAGCTGTCGAGAACCATATGTTATCACTGCTCACTCTTGCATTAGGAATCATCCATGTCCATTACCTGATATTTCACAGTAGACTGCGTACCCTACTCTTTCCTCTGAAAGCCTTTTGATGGGGGCACTAGTCAACCTTTGCCTCAGCTCTGGAAAACTCGGCTGGAATCTCTCCAACCACACGAAGGGTTACCCCTTCTTCATCAAGGATGATAATGGTGCTGCAACTCTAGAGAAGTTTGGACAATCCTCCTGTAGTATCCAACCAATCCCAAGAAACATCGTACATCTGTCACACTCTTAGGTGGCTCCCATGCAAGTACCTCCACAATCATCGTTGGATCGACTACAACACCAGCCTCTGAAATGACATGTCATATGATGTGAACCTCTTGGATACAAAACTTGAATTTCGAGATCATACCATAATGTCGGTGCTCTCGGAGCATGTCCAGTACTACATACAAATGAAATGCATGATCCTCCTCAGTATTCAAGTACCACATAATTTCATTGATGAAAAATACGACAAAACGAATGATGAATGGATAAATGATCCTGTTCATGAGCCCCTGGAATACTGCTGGAGCATTGGTTACACCGAATAGCATAACCAGGAACTCATAATCGTCATACCAACACCTGAATGCTATCTTATACACATTATTGTCTTGTACTCTGATCCAGTGATAGCCAAATCTGAGGTCAATATTAAAGAACCATCGTGATACCTTCAACAGATCAAAGAGGTCATTAATCCTAAAGAGTGGGTACTTGTACTTCACGATCACCTGGTTCAAACGCCGATAGTCAACAAAAATCCTCAAGCTCCCATCCGCCTTCTTGGATAATAGAATCGGGGTTATGAGTAACTCCCCTAGATTTTATGATAAGTATTATTTATAATTTATTTGATGTCACGTGTTTTATTCTACACCAATATTATCTTGTGCAATATGCAACACTGTATTAGCTTGCAGTATATGCAACACTATTCTTGGATTGTGTTACACACAATTTCAACTTCTTTTGATAGTAGTCATTCTATGCAACATTGAGTGTGTATATATATATATATATATTCAATTTATAAATTAAATATGGTTGTATTATGTTATACAAAACAAAAAATGAGTCTTGCACAACATGAAACCCTAACTTAGCTTGCAAAACACGCAATCGCGACCTTCCTCGATAGCGTGTGTAGTATGCAATACCGGGTTTCACTAAAAAACGACATATTATTATAATATTATTATGGACTAGCTGTTATAAATAGTATTAACAAAATTGGGAATTTTATAGCATTATTATTTATCTTACATATTTTCTAGAACATGGTATGAGAAAAAAATAATTTTTTCGGGTAAAATAAGTATTTTAAAAAAAATGCAGTTTTGCTGTCTTTTGATGGTGCACCCACATTAAATCTATTTTTTGACATATTTATAAATTCAATTTGAAAAAATATAATTATTCTTTGGAATCATGATATAAAAATTTACTTTGGATAAATTTTTCATATTATTCTGATAACATTCATATTTTGATGAATAGTAAAAACACACTATATTTTAATTAAAAACCAATTTTTTCATCACAATAATTTATATGGATAGACTATCTTTTTAATTGGTTTTAAAGTGTAATTAGAATATATTTTTACCATTTAATCCAATTTATGTCATTGGATTTAATTTCACTTTGAATTTGGACATAAACAAGTGTCGATCTTTTGATGATTACTGTTTCTTAAAAACACACAATTTGTTTTGATAACGGGAATTACATTTAAAATTAACTAATTCCACTTCTATGTTTTGAATTTGGAAATATATATATAATTTTTTAATTCAGAATATCAAATATTTCTTATTCTGAATTTTTGGTATTTTTCTGAAAAACATCAATTTTTGATGAATAGTGAAAACATTGAGTTTTTTGTTAAAAATGACTTTTTATTTAAATAATAATTTATTCAATTTAAATTTATTTTATGTAAAAATAGATACATAATACTTATATAAGTTCAATGAAATTCATTGGATTCCTTTTATTATAATTTTAGATTTATAAAAATTGTATTGAACTTTTCACCGTCTTTTACCCACCTCCTAAGAGCTTTTGCAATTGTTTGTAAAACGTAATTTTACCTGTTATGTGATTTGAATTTCAAAAATCCGAGAGACACAGTTAATATCAAGGAGAAAAATGTGGGTCAATAAGATAAAAATAATTTTTGGTGAATAGTAACTTTTTTCTTTTATTTTCCACGGTTAAAAGTAAATAGGGTAATTTAAGGTTAAAAGAATGTTATAATAATTTGAAATTACCTTAACACTTGTCCAAACCTTATTTTATGAGTAATGGATGACCATGTACATCCTTGGGTCGATTTTGGGACCCCATGGAGGCACTTATGAAAGACATGACACATTAGATTAATTAATTTAATGTAAAGACAAAATTGACATTAACAAAAATATTTTTGTAAATTAATTTTTATATGTTGTTATATAAGTCATATTTTAGACTAAAAAAATCATTAGAAATATAAAACTATTTCCAATATCATGGTATTTTTTCATAATTTTTAGACTAAAAAGTATTAAATTAATTATGACATAATAATGATACAGTATTTACCTCATTAATAAATGATTTAAATAAATAAGATTATAATGATTAAAATATTATCCAAAACATGTCCAATTCTGATTGGATTATTTTATTTCGACCATTAGTCATCTTTTAATTAAATTTAATGATTTTTGGACCTTTTGAATCCAATGATAAGTTTGTAAGAAATAATATTTTCACACTTTCCAAAACAGCCCCTCCTCCCCCTTATAAAAGGAGTCCATTTCTATCCAATTCCTCACACCTCTAAAGCCATTTTTCTTATCCAACCGCTACCCAATTAATATCCCTACATCCCTCTCCTCCCCTTATAATCCTCAAATTAGTCATAAGGCACTTCAAGAATCCCTTATTGTCCAATCCAAATGAAGTTACCCAAATTAAAGGGAGCTGTTTCTCTTAAGTTGTTTTACTTTATTCTACTTCTCCAACACCTAAACTCTTTTTAATCCTTTATTTTGTAACAAAACAAGTATATTAAATATAATTGTATGTTTTTATGTGAATTATTCAAACTACACATACAAAAACCTCCATCTAATCGATGAAGAAGAGAATGATTTTGTGGATGGAAAACTAATGCCTCACGAAACGAGACTGTTCGATTTTCTCCTACCGCCTTTCATGGTGGCCATTATGATGGAACTGTATTTATATATAATACATATTATGTTTATGATTACCTTATTCTTATTTACTTCCCCATTATATCAAGCTTCTATTGTGTCCATTATGGGTAAATACGATAATCTCATTTGAGGAAGTGTGGACTACCGCCCCCTCAACGTGATGTGATTCATTAATGCCTTTTGTGGGAAGTATAAAGGATGTAGTTTATCATATTATATAAGATATTATACTGGAATTATAATATACATGTGTATCATTATGTTTTAATTCCATTAAAATAATAAATAGAAATGAATATAGCATTCATGTGTACGTACGACTTACCGTCTCCATGAAAGGTGCATTTCATTTCATACCCCTATATGTTATGTAATATTATAAATACATGTATATGCTTGATATATATCAAATATATGATATATAAATCATGAATATAATTCTGCATATAATGAAACTTTTACCATATGAAAAACATGTAATTATAAGAAGTCTATTTTTGACTCAAGTACCAAATATCGAAAAAACAAACGTTATTAACATAAATGGTTACATAATGTTTATAACATGGTAATAAGTGATATAAAATGAATAATAAATTTGAAAAAGGTTCTTAAGCAAGTATAAATTATATTTGGATTATTATTTAGGAGATTAATGAACGATCGAGTCATGTCGTACACAACGTAAGGGAACTTCTTAACCCAATTTCCTTTCTTTGGGATGATCTTCTCTTTCTGGTTTATGTATCTCATTGATTATGTGAGAAATGAATTTTTATATATTATCATGAATTTATAATTTCTTCATGTGTCCTTATAGTGAATACACATAAGTTATGTATTTTATTTTCAAAAATATCTTTTTAAGGGATAACTTTTCCAATATCGTTTTTATCTGAAATTGTTTATCCGTAAGTATTTACTGGGGTTATATTTATCATCCATGTCCCTGTTTTCTAAAAATGGTTTCATGTATGTTTAACGTCATTTTTACCCATTTTTGACTTTTACTACATGGTATGTATGGAAGTATTCTTTTTTTACCATACGAGGTACTTTTTGACTTTTCCTGCAAAAGTACGAGAAGAATGTTTTTTTAACTTATACAGCATGAAAGGATTTTTACGATTTTATAAATCCTTATTTTCATGAAGCATCCTCCAAATATTTCATGAATATTTTCAACAAAATCTATTTCTTTTGAATGTGAATGATGATTTTTGAAAAGAAATTGATTTTGAAGAAGAAAGGATATTTTCATCAAGAATTCATTTCAAGTGTTTTATCAAAACCATTTTCCATCTAAGATTACATTATTTCATATGTGTATGTTTCAAGTATAATGTCTATATGATTTACATGGATTCACTTTTCTTATGATGAAATGATATCCATTTGTTTTATATGGATTGTGTTATGATGGGATGATGTTTGTGAAACCCACTTTATTCTTTGGGTTATGATGAATGATTTATGTTTATTTTGTGGCACTTGTAAGAATGATTTCATAATGAAATGGGTGGGACCTATATCTCCCTCCAATTCATTGGGTAATGATTTATATCTCATTATATAGACATGGCTAGAATGGTAAGTTAATCCGGTTCAGTAATACATGACTGGAACGAGGAGTGTACTCGATTAAGAAAGGGACTTTGTCCACTAAGATGGTCTTGGCAGCAATGCCTTGGCTACTATGGAAATCATATCATGTGCTTAATGGTTTCCACAATTACATGTTTTATTCCCATTCTATTTTATCAGGATTAATGTTTCTTTATGATCTATGCCTTACATATTTCCATGTTTTATGTCATTTCTCAAGATCTTGACGTTTAAACATTGTGTTCATGTTTTTAAGTTCAAATGTATATGGTTTGTTTAATTTTATCCTTTATTACCCTTACTGAGCATTTGAGCTCACCCTTTATATGTTTTCTTTTCCCCAGGATATAAAGAAAGGTTTTTAGGAATGAAAACAAAAATGGGAAGATCTTTATGGTAGATGATGAAGATCTTTCACCATGATTAGAAGATTATGATCAATGTTTCCAAAGACACTAAACTATTACGGTCCTTGTGTGTCTGTTTTTGTTATGTATTAAGTATTCTGCAAAAGTAATGTAATGTCCATGTACGTCAAGATTTGGGTCTCTATAATTGGTATCAGCGGAATGGTTTAGTCAACCTTTGGAATGTAGTATGCGAAAACTTTAGTGAGATCCCTAGAGATATTTCTCAGTTATATCTAGGTAAATCCCTAAGGTTAAGTATACATATAGGTTATAGTCCTACAATAACGGTAACGTTCATAGAATTAAACCTTAGATGTTATATATTGACGTTACTCCCCTTTAATATTTTGTTTTACCTATCGTGATTTTTTCCTCTCACACTATTCTTTTCGTGTTTTAGAAAATGGCTGGAAATAGGATGATTCATGATAATGGGGAATATGATGGACAATGGAATGATATTCTTCATGATTTATAAAATGAAATGGGATTTGGAAGGTGAAACATCATTATTATTCCTAATCATAAATCTCATAATATGATCAATAATCTCCGCTTTGGTATGTTTTCTGACATAGCTAATAAGAGAAAGATGGATTTTCATGATGATCATAGAGGAAAGAAAGTTTAATTTCCCTCATGTAAGTAATGTGGGAAGAGGAATCCAAGAGAATGTTTCAAAGGAAATGAAAGATGATTTGGGTATGGAAATGAAGGACACAAATCTAGTAATTGTAAAGGAAAATGTTCAGTTAACTCCATGGACAAGAATAATGGTATTGCTAAGACAACAAAAAAGGATAAGTGTTTTAAATGTGGAATGTACGGTCATTATGCAAACCAATTCCCTAAGGAAAAATCTCATAAATATAATCAGCATGGTCATATGGTAGTATTTATGTGGATGATGATGAAGAGAATACAAATGATATATGAGATGGAAGAAATGATGAAGCTCAGTCAGTCATTTAAGAAGGTAGTGTAATGATTGTATGTTTATCAAGAATAATGTATGGTACTTTGGAATAAAGAAAAATGTAAGGATTGTTACACTGTTTCTTTTGCTTGAGTTTTGAAAGTATACGATGAATGGTACCGGTAACCATGAATGGTTATTCAGATATTTTTGGAAAATAGATGATGTGCGCATAATGAAGGGATAAGGAGATGATGAGATGTTTGATAGTATTAATGAGCTCATGACCAATATAAGGACAAAGTGATATCATGGTTTGAGTATAATGAATTTGTGGGATTATAGAATGTGTAAAGAGACAACTTTTGATAGGATTCAATTTTTCAACTAAGGTTATATAGTAATTCATGTTGAAATAGAATACATTATTAAGGAATTCAATGTTTGGAATGTGACCAACAAGATATATCGTACGATAAATGATGTTATTCACGTTCTTGTTATGTGACCTTTCCAGTAATCATTTTCTGTATACTATGAGATTGGACAGATGTATTTTGGATAAGCCTAAAGATTGGAATGAATTAAGTTAGACATAAGATAGTATTGTTTATGTCTAGATGATTTTTTGATATTATTATCGAAATGTTATTGTAATGTAGTTTTAGAAAAACGGACAACCGGCAAGACGGGCGATATCCCATTGCGTCAGACAAGGCTGTGGAAATTAAACCCACAACCAAAGTGTGACAGTCCATTATCTCCTACAACCGGAAAACATGATGTCCTTGGTTATTATAAACTAGTTTTATTTTATTAATCAATATGACAGATCAATTATAATTCCATTTTTGGAATCATATATGATTAACCTCACCATACATGGACTTATGTATTCGATAACTTTTTCTAACCTTCTCTTTGAGATAGCTGGAATGACCCATCATTATATCACATGATCTGCTAACACTTCAAGAATGGAAAATTCAACTTCTTTTCTTTAAGAGATGAAGTGAAAATTTTTCAAGGCACAAACACCAGTGAGAATGTACCGAAATAAAGTAATTATTTCGTCGAATTCAAATTCTTCAACTATAGGAAATGATATTGAAAACAAAATGTTGTCCTAGTTTTCTTATATCTGATGAATCATATGGTACCTTAGATCATCACAAATTTATGGCTTTCTGATAGTTGGATTTTTTATAGCCATGTTCTCTACCACTCTCCATCAGAACTTGATGATAAGATTTTTCTTCCATATCCATATTTTAACCTATGTTCTCCTATAAGGAAACCTAGTGATGAGTTACTTTGGGTAACCATTAAGTTTCATAATTTAGTTTTTAAAGTTATGTTTTGGTATTCCTTTTTACGAGGTGGGTTTTTATTAAAGAAACTTTCAAGTATTTAACCATTTATAACCCCGACGAATTTTGAGGGTGAAATTCATTTTAAGGGGGGTAGAATGTAACACCCTGATATTTTATGATAAGTATTATTTTTAATTTATTTGATGTCATGTGTTTTATTCTACACCAAGATTATCTTGTGCTATACGCAACTCCGTATTAGCTTGTAGTATACGCATCACTATTCATGGATTTTGTTACACACAATTTCATGGTTGTTTGATAGTAGTCATTCTAAGAAACATTGAGTATATATATATATATTAAATTTATAAAAGAAATATGGGTGGATTTTGTTATATTAAACAACAAAGGAGTCATGCACAACACGCAACCCTGACTTGGCTTGCATTACACACAATCATGACCTTCCTCAATAGCGTGTGTAGTAAGAAGTACCTGGTTTCACTAAACAACAATATATTGTTATAATATTATTATGGACTAGCCGTTATAAATATTAATAACCACATTTTGAATTTTATTACATTATTATTCATCTTACATATTTTCTAGAACATGGTATAAGAAAAATAATAATTTTTTCGTGTAAAATAATTATTTTTCAAAAAATGCAGTTTTGCCAACTTTTGATGACACACACACCTTAAAAATAGTTTTTGACATGTTTATAAGTTCAATTTGACAAAATAAAATTATTCTTTGGAATCAGGATATAAAAATTTACTTTGGATAAATTTTTCATATTATTCTGATAACTTTCATATTTTGATGAATAGTAAAAACACGCTATATTTTAATTAAAAGCAACTTTTTTCATCACAATAATTTATATGGATATATTATATTTATAATTTGTTTTAAAGTGTAATTAGAATATTTTTTTACAATTTAATCCAATTCTGGTCATTGGAATAAATTTCACTTTGAATACTGACATAAATAAGTGTCGATGTTTTATAGTTATTATTTCTTAAAAACGAACTATTTGTTTTCAGAACGATAATTACTTTTAAAATTAATTAATGAAACATCTATGTTTTGTATTTGAAAAAATAGACATCATTTTTTTAATTAGTAATATAAAATATAGCTCAGGATGAATTTTTGGAATTTTTCTGCAAAACATCAATTTTTGATGAATAGTGAAAACACTGAGTTTTTGGTTAAAACTGAATTTTTATATAAATAATAATTTATTCGATTTAAATATATTATAGGTCAAAATAGATATATAATACTTTTATAAGTTAAATGATATTAATTGGAGTCATTTTATAATAATTTTAGATTTATAATAATTGTAATAAACTTTTCACCGTCTTTTACCCACCGCTTAAGAGCTTTGGCAATTGTTCGTAAAATGTAATTTTACCGCTTCTGTGAGTTAAATTTATAAAATCTAATAGACACGGTTAATATGAAGGAGTAAAACTTGGTTCAATAAGATAAAAATAATTTTTGTTTAATAGTAACTTTTTACATTTTTTTACCTTAGTTAAAAGTAAATAGAGTAATTCAAGGTTACAAGAATATAATAATAATTCAAAATTACCTTAAAATTTGTCAAAAACTTATTTGATATGTAATGTACGACCATGGGCATACATGGGTCGATTTTGGTACCACATGGAGCAACATATGAAAAACAATGACACATTAGATTAATTGATTTAATGTAAAGGAAAAATTGACATTAACAAAAATATTTTAGTAAATTAATTTTTATATTGTGTAAAATATGTCATATTATAAACTACAAATATTCATTAGAAATCTAAAAATATTTCCTACATCATGATATTTTTTTCATAATTTTTAGACAATAGATGAATTAAATTAACTATGACACAATATTGATGCAATATTTACCTCATTAATAAATGATTTAAATAAATAAGATTATAACTATTAAAATATTATCCAAAACATGTCCAATTCTGATTGAATGATTCTATTTCGACCGGTACTCAACATATAATCATATTTAATGATTTTTGGACGTTTTTAAACCGAAGATAAGTTTATAATATAATAATATTTTCACACTTTCCAAAAGAGCCCCTCCTCCCACTATAAAAGGAGACCATTTCAATCCAATTCCTCACACCTCTAAAGACATTTTTCTCATCCAAACTCTGACCAATTAAGTTCCCTACATCACTCTCCTCCCCCTTGAAGCCATACATTAGGAAGAAGGAACTTCAAGAAGTCCTTTTGGTCCACACGAAAGTATGTTATCAAAATTAAAGGTAACGGTTTCTCTTAAGTTGTTTTCTTTTATTCTACCTCTCCAACCCCTAAACTCATTTTAATCCTTTATTTTATAACAAAAACAGTAAAATAAATATACTAGGATGTTGTTGTGATATGGATTCTAACTACACATACACACACATCCATCTAATGGATGAAGAACATAATGTTTCTGTGGATGGCATACTAACGCCTCATGAAACGATGATTGTTCGATTTTCTACTACCACCTCTCATGGTGGCCATTATGATGGAAAAATATTTATATATAATAAATAAGATGTTTTTTATTTCTTTATGCTTCTTTACTTCCCAATTATATCAATCCATTATGGTTTTCATAGTGGGTAAATACGATAATCTCATTTGACGAAGTGCAGACTACCGCCTCCTCAAAGTGATGTGATTTGTTAATGCCGTATGTGGGATGTATAAAGGGTGTAGTTAATGATATTATATATTATATTACACTATAATTATAATATACCTATGTATCATTATGTTTTAATTCCATTAAAATAATAAATAGAAAAGAAAGTAGCGTTCATGTGTACGTTCAGCTTACCATCTCCATGAACGTTGCATTTAATTTCTTACCTCCATATGTTATGTAATATTATAAATACATGTATATTCAGGATATATATGATATATATGATATATAAATCATGAATATCATTATGGATATAATGAACCTTTGACCACATTAACAACATGTAATTATGAGAAGTCTATTTTTTACTCAAGTACCAAATATCGACAAAACGAACATTATTAACTTAAATGGTTACATAATGTTTATAACATGGTAATAAGTGATATAAAAGGAATAATAAATTTGAAAAAGTGTCTTAAGAAAGTAAAGATTATCTTTGGTTTATTATTCAGGAGATTAAAGAATGATCGAGTCAAGTCGGACACGAGGTATGGGAACTTCTTAACCCAATTTCCGTTCATTGGGTTGATCTTCTCTTTCTTGTTTATGTCATTATTTGATTATGTGAGAAATGAATTTTTATATCATATCAGGAATTTATAATTTCTTTATGTGACCTTATAGTGAATACACATAAGTTCTCTATTTTATTTTCAAAAAGATCTTTGTAAGGGATAACTTTTCCAATTTCGTTTTTATCCAAGATTGTTTATCCGTAAGTATTTACTGAGGTTATATTTATCATCCATGTCCCTATTTTCTATAAATGGTTTCATGTATTTTTAAAGCCCTTTTTACCCATTTTTTACTTTTACTACCTGGTATGTGTGGAATTATTCTTTTTTTACCATATGAGGTACTTTTTGACTTTTCCGGAAAAAGTATGTGAAGAATGTATTTATAAATTATACGGAATGAAATGATTTTTATGGTTTTATAAATCCATATTTTCATGAAGCTTCCTCCAAAATATTTCAGGAATATTTTCAAAAAATTCTATTTCTACTAAAATTACATGACTTTTTTTAAAAGAAATTCATTTTGAAGAAGAAAGGACATTTTCCTCAAGAATTCATTTCAAGTGTTTTATCAAAACCATTTTTTCATCTAAGATGAAAACATTTCATATGTGTATGTTTCAAGTATAATGTCTCTATGATTTATGTGTTTTTACTTTTCTTATGATGAAATGATATCCATTTGTTTTATATGGATTATATTATGTTGGGTTGATGTTTGTGAAACCCACTTTATTCGTTGGGTTATGATGAATGATTTATGTTTATGTTGTGGCACACGTAATAATGATTTCATTATGATATGGGTGGGACCTATATCTCCCTCCAATGCATTGGGTAAATATTTATATCTCATGAGATAGTAATGGCTGGAACGGTAAGTTAATCCAGTTCAGTAATACAGGACTTGAACGAGGAGTGACCTCGATTAAGAAAGGGATATTTTCCACTAAGATGGTCTTGGCAGGAATGCCTTGGATACTATGTAAATCATATTATGTTCCTAATGGTTTCCAAAATCACATGTTTCATTCCCATGCTATTTTATCAGGATTAATGTTTTTTTATGATCTATGCCTTACATATTGCCATGTTTTATGTCATTGCACAATATCTTGATGTTTAAACATTGTGTTCGTGTTTTTAAGTTCAAATGCATATGGTTTGTTTTATTTTTCCCATGATTACCCTTACTGAGCATTTGAGATCACCCTTTATATGTTTTATTTTCCCCAGGATATAATGAATGGTTTTTAGGTACGAAAACAAAATGGGGAAGATCTTTGTGGGTGATGTTGAAGATCTTTCACTATTATTAAAAGATTATGTTCCCAGTGTCCAAAGTCACTAAACTATTACGGTCCTTGTGTGTCTATTTTGTTATGTATTAAGTATTCTGCAAAAGTAATGCAATGTCCATGTACGTCATGCATTGGGTCTCTACATTGTGCACTGAGAAATACTGGGCGGGATGAAACCCTTCCCCTGTAAGTCCTCCAACGGTACCTACAGCTCATGAAGCTTAATGGGAGCCATATTATTTTCTGGTGTAGATATCGGTGTCATCCCAGGATACAAGTAAATGTAAAATTCCACCTCCTGTGAGAAGGTCGACCTGGGAAATCATCAGGGGAATCATCTTTGTACTGGTCCACCACTACACGATAACTTGGAATCTCCACATCAACAACTCTGAGGGTAGGTCTAGCCAAATGATGAGTGACTGGCTGCACTCTCCTCCGAGAAAATCCATCATGTGTTTCTGAGGCTCCCTTCTCACCGGTGAAGGAAATCATGTTCCCATCTGTGTGGACACACTGCACTTTGTGCCTAATACATTCAATCAGTGAATGGATTGTAGATAATCATTTTATACCCAAGATGACGTTGTAAGGCCTCGACGCCACTACTAGGAGATCCCAACCAAAGATCTCTCCTCCTAGAATAATATCACACTGCCGACACCATTGCGTAATAATAAAATATGCTCCCATAGGAGTCTCTATTTGTAAATATCAGAAAAATGGATCCGTCAGAAATTTTGAGCACCGGATGAGGGCAGTGGAAATAAAAGAAAGACTGGAACCCGTGTCTATAAGTTCTGCTGCAATGGTGGAGTAGACACAGATCATACCGTGAATCATCTCTGTAGCATAGCCGTCATATGCCACATCTGCCTGGATTTGAGCACTACCCTATCCATTTCCTCTCTATGTCCTGGGTGGACCTCATGGTCGTGGTGGCGGAAACAACTCGAAACGTTGCCCACCACCTGCTGCATGACCAGCTCCTCTACCATGTCCTCCTTCTCCCAGTAGACCCCCTCGATCAAATATCTATCTCTAATTGGGCGGTCCTTCGACCGTTGGATGATCATCTATACAATGGGTCAGATAGTCATGATCCATGTGACCCTGCCCACCACATGTGAAACAATGACCACTCCTGGCATGTCTGTCTCCGCTACGGGTGCCCAGCACAACCAATTCTCTATCATGCGGTCGTCCACATGTTGTTCTGGTCTTCTTGGACTTCTGCGACATCTGTCTGCTGCCAACTATAGAAGACTCTTCTACGTGATGACTGGTAGTGGGTCTCGTTGCTAGTGACTACTCAGCAAGGAAAATCTCCACCAAGAGGGCTCTCTCTAACACCCCTGCCTGATTCAGAATGCTAAGAGAGATCACTGAAGCCCTGTTCTCCCACTGGAGTCCCTAATCGAAGGGTCGGGACCTATAGAATGGGTCTCACACCATATCAGTGGACTATCATGAGAGGTTAGTGAACCTCGCTGAGTACTGATCCATAGTCATGCTGCCCTACAACAGACAAAGTAGCTCTTGAATTCCCACTACGCAAAGAGTTGCTAGGACAAACTCTACCCAAAACAGGCTCTCAAAGTCTTCCCAGAGAAGCGTCACCTCGTCGTGAACATGGAGCATCAAGCTCCACCATCATCCCACTGCTTCCTATAGAAGGATGGCATCAAAAATCACCATGAAGTCTACTGGTGTCCCTATTAGTCATAAAACACTCACCATATCCTTAATCCAATCCATAACCACATGTGGGTCTGTCTCTCTCCTAAACATGGGTGGCCTCTGGCACTGGAACTCGTCCAATGCGCTCAATCGACATGCGCCATCTCCTATTGGGGATGGTGGCATCGGTGGCCCAACGAAGAGTGGTACCACTGGTTCCTCCAATGGAAAAGGGCCATGGACAGAGGCCTCGTCGCTATGTGGGCTATCAGTGCGTACAACTCTCATAACTCTAGTGAGATTTCTGCGTGGAGGCATCCTAAAAAAGAAACAGGTTCTCCATGGTCAAAAAATTATACCTTGTGAGCTGGCTCAAGAGATTGTTCATTAAGATACACCTGGTGAGCTGAGTCAAAAGAAAACTTTTGAAAACACACATTCAATTAGTGTTTTCATGCACTATTTCAGAAATCAAAAGTCATGGTCCTCGTGTATGGATACATCAGCTGCCACACTAACACTGGACTCCCTTAACTGAAAACCGCTCTCATTACCCGTAACACTATTGATTCCTAGAAAATATTAGATTCAAATTTTACACGGTACAACCGACTCCTCTGATACCAATTTTTCATGACTTGTCCCACAGGGCCTGTGTCGTGACGGCCCCAAGCCTGCCTCCTACAGGATAGGGGCTGGCGACTAGCACCGAAGGAATAATTCCCAATAACTGGGAAGGAGTTGACTTTATAACCAGTAAACACACACACAAGAAAGAACACATATGGATACAAAACACTAAGTAAATTGAATAAAAATAGAGTGATGAATGTAAAAGGGGAAAAAATACAAGCCCAACTTGAAAGTACAAGTACAACTGTGATACAATGAAACTGAAGAAAGGGAAGGTTTTTTGTTGGGTCATCCTCTATGGTTCCTACTTGAAGGGTATGTACAGATCGCCTCCTCAACACTCATTTCCCATCCATCTCCTCCATCTACCGACTCGTTTTAAGGACAAACTCGGAGTACCGTCCAAACCTGGTACAGTCGTCCTCATTCCGTGATGTCTGTCGTCTTCACCAAACACCACGAAGTGCGGGGATAGCCCGTGAAGGTGTTAGTATAACGATACTCATTAAGGACCCTAAGACCCTCTAGGTCTCACAAAATTCCACTATGTCTAAACCACAAGGTATGAAATCAAAAGATAACCCTACTTAGGTATATTCCTATACATATACCTATGTTATCAAGTAATCCATCTAAATCAGGAGGAAAAACACGGAAAACCGTCTCATCTCAAACTAGGAATTTATTCTAGGGGGTAGTATTGAGTGACATCCCTAGCCACATTGTCGAAACCTCATCTACTAGAAAGTCCTCCTCTATCAAGTACAGTGGCCCTACCGCAATACCAAGCACGCTTCCCACTAACCTTGGAATACTATGGAACTCCTCCTGTCGAGTACCAAGGATCCGCCGCGTCACAAAGCGTTCTCCCCAATGTGGGTTCTGGCGAATCACCAAGCGTGGTCCCCCTCATAGCCTGCTGAGGTACTCATCCTGTCGAGTACTGTGGGTCTGTAATGAAACCATGGTTCTCCCCACAGGGCTAGTAGAGTCACTCCAAGTCAAAATAGTCCACAATCATCAGGTCTCAGCCAGCTACTAGATCTCCTCACTACGCTCACTCGTCTTTAGGAGAATCTGCTCCACGAGCTACTGGTCGATACTCCAACTTTCATGAAGTCCCATGAGGAAGTATCACAATGTTCATCCACGTCATAGGGGTCTCAATGTATCAGACGATATGTTAATCAGACACATGATCTGTTAGTTATTAGCCATTTAGTCCCGGGGGGCCTGGTTGGATTCATTCTTGATCCAACCTGAATGTTTCCCATATAAAAAAAACTCTTGTGGAGTATAGTCAAAAGGACTTTCTCACTCTATTATTTCCAACACAACTGACGGTTCATGAAATGGACATCTGTTGCCAAAGATATGTCCAAAAGAAATTAAAGGGGAGTAGTGTGCATGGGTCTGGTTGGACCGACCTGGCCCGACCTGGAATGGGTCGACCCATCTCGACCCGCGGGGTCGGGCCTGGCATGTAATGTGACCTAGTACACTGGGGGTCCAACAATCCACGAGGTCCACAATGGGTTGCGGAGCCCTCAGGGGCCATGGGGCGGCTCGGCTGCAGGGATGCCGTGAGGGCGTGGGCCGGTATAGCTGGGGTGCCCGAGGGGCGTTGGACGATTCAACCAGGGAACCATGAGGGGCATGGCCCATTCATCTGGTGCACCACAAGGGGAATGGGCTGTTTTACGAGGTCGGTGGGTGGTGTGTGCTGGGGTGTCTTGGCCAGTGGATGGCGCGGTCGGGGAGGCGTGGAAGGCAGGCACTAGGCCGATGTAGCCGAAAGGCCGGAGCACCTCGGGGGCAGCGACGGTCGTGATGGCTACGGGTGGTGGCATTGTTGCCTTCATCACCTTCTTCCACTCTAAAGAACACCACAAAGAAGAACTGCGGAGGCCTTCGGGCCATCTTAGTTATTCTTGGAACCTCCGCGTTTAGCGTGGTAGCATATGGTTCACAAGAACGAAGCAAAGAACACCGACCATGATCTTCTGTAATTTAATAATTCCCAATCCCACACAAGAGAATTATGGAGTACCTGGAATGTGATAAACAAAAGGTATTAAACCCCTACCATTGTTCGCATGATGTCATTGGTGCATTAATTAGGTACATGAAGTTGTCGACGTTCGTCTCATCCGCCACACACCTCCAATTCTAGCCTCGTGTGTCGGTTCTTCGTAGTCGAAGATGAGGATGTCCCAAATCGGAAAAAGTTACAAGGAAGAATATTGCAAGTGGTGCGTGTTCTTCGTCAGTGGAGAATTCTTTTTTAGAGAGTGTAATCCTCCAAGTTGGGGTGTCGCGGCACTTTACCAGTGCCTCGTCGGTTGGTGAAGCCATCCCAAATCCTCCTCTCATGCTCCTTATATATAGAAGAAGGGGATAGGTATGTAACAATCATGTAATTTATCATAGTTCATTTATTAGGAAATTTCCTAAATTAGAACTACGTTGTTACATAATATTTAAAAAGGGGGCAAGCCAAATAACTATGTTGTCACAATTAAAGGTATGTGCATTGGCACAATTAATGTGGAGGATGTCAAGAGTCTCCTGCACATTAATGTGTGGGGTTGAGAGTTTCTCTCAATTAAAGTGGGGTTTAATCCTAGGTGGTCCCCACATCTATAACCTCTCATAGGAGGTTAGGTTTGGGTGGTCCCAACCACCATAACCTCTCATGGAAGGTTAAGATTTGGTGGTCCCCACTAGCAACTTCCACATGGAGGTTTAGTTCTGGTGGACCCAACCTCCCAACACCCACATGGGTGTTTCAAAGAAAAATAAAATGTTTTCATAATTTTATTTTTCTTTTATTCCGTCACAAAATTCCCGAAAACTAAAATTCACCCCCGACCAAGTGCTATCGAGGTAAAATACTTCTTAAGAGAATATCGGCACTATTAGTTCAACGGTGCCCCCACATTTCATTTCGGAGCACCATTTCAAAAGATTGAAAAACCCCATTTTCAAATTTACTGAACGTACATGAAATAATGTTCATAAATTAATTCTGGGAACTCCGTGTCTCAGAATCATGCACCATCAATTTTCACGAACTTGTAAAGATCCCTTTTAATAAAAAAAATTACATTGAAATTCTAGGTCTTTACAAGTATTGGATCAACATATTCCTCTTTTTGAGTTATCTTATAATAGTAGTTTCTACTCAAGAATAGAAAATATATCATTATGAATACAATATGGTAAGAGGTGCAGAACACCAGCATGTTGGGATGAAATTTGGGAGAGAAAACTCCTAAGTCCATAAATGGTCGAAGAAATAGTGGATAAGGTTAACACAATCCAGCAGCACATTAAATCTTCTCAGACTCGACTAAAGAGATATGATGATAATAATTGATGAGACCTAGAGTTTGATGTCAGAGACATGGTATTCCTCCACATATCACCATGGAAGAGGTTCATGATATTTAGGAATAAGGGAAATGTTAGTCCTTGGTAAATCGGCCATTTTGAGAAACTTGATCACATTGGAGTAGTGACCTATTGACTAGCACTCCCACCGAACCTATTTCAAGTGCATACTGTATTCCATGTATCACTCTTGATAAAGTAAATACTTGACCCATCGCATGTACTCAATCTAGAGGTGGTACCAATGGATAATAGCCTCTCCTATGAAGTGAATTTGGTGAAGCTCATATATCATACAGAAAAATTTCTATAAAATGAGACTATTCCCCTCAAAAAGGTGTTGTGGTGAAACCACATGTTTGAAGAGGAAACATGGGAATCAAAGGTAGTGATGAAGCAGAGTTACCCATATCAGTTTTAGTGTTTGAAAAGAAAATTTCGAGAGTGAAATTTCTTAAGGATGGAAGCTTATAACGACCCAAACATTAATTAATAAAAATTCCCCTTGATCTTTTAAAATTTATTATTATGTAAAAAGGTTATATAAAACATATGCATATTCTTGGTTTTATGTTTTTTTATTTTAATGTACTGTTGAGAAATCTTATCATTGTTAATATAGCGATTGAATAGTGATCATATTATTAGTATAAATATAAGTCTTTAACAAATCCAATTTACTCAGACCAAGGAAGAGATGCCTCATCTAGTCGAATTTCTCCATATGAAGCCCATTTTTTGGAGCATAAGAAAGTGGTATCATCACAGGGATTGTCTCTTGACCAAGACCAAGATGAGATTGAACCCATTAAGCTTGAACAGAATCACCTATAAGAGAGGATGAATTTAATAAAGATTCACACTTGAGCGATGTTAGCCGAGCCACCCCAACAGTCTGTCACCATAACAAACCTTACCCTTTTTTCTTGTGCAGGTGTCATAAGGGGTTATGTAACAACACCCTAGAACAATGATTATATGCTTTATTTTTTTTATAATGAATACACATTTATTTCGTTATTGTTACTTTGTAAATGTTTTTTAATGCACAAAGAGTTTATTTAGTTAATATTCAATTAAGAAATTTTTTTATGAAATAATGAATTTTTGGAATTAAATAATATTTTCATAAAATATAATAATTAATAAATTAATGTTTATTAAATATAAATGAATGTATGATTTTTATGAATAAAATTATAATTTTTATTAGGGCTTGAAAACTATTTTTTTCCAAAACCCATGAATTTTAAATAAATGCTAGTTTTTATTTTAAAAGTAAAATTGCACATCATTAGAAAATCATTTATATAAAATAGATATTATTTTTTAAATCAGGATTTTGAAATTATCCAAAGGTTAATTTTTCATAATTTTTTGAAACAGTCAAATTTTTGGGTAGAAATTAAGCACCATTTAAATATATAATATGTTTTATTACATCATAATGACCCAATAGTGATGTAATAAAATACTATAAAATCTATTTTCGTCCAATATATTTTTTACCTTTAAAAAATATGATTTTAGATATATATGATTTTTTTACAAAGCCTTAGTGGACCCTCCATGACAAATAAAACACGTTAACATTTTAAAATGATTTCCATGAGATGGTGACTCACCTCCACATAAGAAAGCCTAATCTTTTAATAAGTTATGCTATTTCCCTTTTACAATAATGCTTTCCACATCCTATTGGAAAACACCAAGGGTAAATACCATGATAGTGTTTCAGGTTTTGATTAATTTAATGTGAAGTGTCTAAAATCCAAAAAATAAAGAATTCCCCCTCCTTTCTTATATAAACCAACTCAATATCCCACTTATATTCACTAAACCATTTGGAGCTCGACCAAACTCTTCCATAATCTTTCTTGAATCCTTCTAGGGCACCCCATGTTCCCAGGTAGCCTCTCTCAAGCCTCTCCCAAGCCATTGGGATCACACTTCTAAGTAAAGGATTTCTTCCTTTCTAATTTTTTCCAAATTTCAATATGTTTTTTTACACTTTTATCAATTAAAAATGTTGGGGTGTGATTTTTCAACTTCCCAATACTTCCCAAATTATTTTTTAATTACTAGAGACCTATTTATCTATCATTAATTACTTACATGTACACCTGTTACCATGCCGAAATTCCATAAAGAATTTCTCTCTTCTCATTTACATTCAAGAAATTACTTTATATTATGAATCTAAATTGCATTTCATATGTTGGTAGATGTATAAATATGACCCCCATTACTTTCAATTTCATTTACATATGACAATATAACCCTTTCTCTCACATCAACTATTTTTTTGGAATTATTATGTAACACTGTTATGCTGCCGAAATTTCTCCATGATTTTTCAAGACAAAGTCATTGTATTGTGAATACCATGCCCATTTCTCTATCAAAAGTATTCACCTTCACACACATTTACTTATTTATTGTACTATTTAATTTATTTATTACACATTATTTTATCCTATATACATGATTATGTTGAATTATTCCATGTCGTATGATCCATGTGGTGCACTTATATGAAATAAATTGATTAAGAAGGGTACCCCCTTATAGTGCTCTAATGCATTGGGTAAAGATTAGTATCATGATAACTTAAGTGAAATGAGGGATTAATCATGATAATTCATGTGCAATGAGGGTTTAATCATGCTATATTTTCATTTATCCTTGTATCATGTTAATATCATGTTGAATGCCGATGCCACATTTCCAGGTTATGATAATAATTCTATATTATGCCTTTATGTAGAAGTTTCTCTTATGCTTACATTGATATGACTATTTCCTAACAAGTATTGTATTCTTTATTTTATGCCTTTTCTACTCTCTTACTGGGATTTATATCTCACCCTTTTCGTATGCATGTTCTCTAGTTTTCCCATGAAATGATATTTACGAAGGAATTTTTGTGGTCATGTAAAAGATGTTTTCAACAATGATTTGTATTGAATGCTTTTAGTTGTTATGTACTGTTCCTAATCTAAAGAGACACTTTACCTATCAATATTATATGTTGTATAATATGAAGATTTTATGAAAAAATTTATGTTTAAGTGTGAAATAAAGGGAAAGATTGTTTTAATGGAACATGGATTTCACAACAAAATGATGATTGAAAAGGATACTTTGTACGTGGATCTAGTAAGGATGGACATGGGAATTATCAGAGAAGGTGAAGCATCATTAATTTTTCAATTGGTTTCCCAAACATCCTTATTAGAATGTGTTAAACTCTCTCATCCTGATGATGAGAACCTTCAAAAGTTAATTAATGATGTGAATGATTGAAAGTTTCCTGGCTTCAAATGTGAAGATGGAATTCTGAAATTTGGGAAGATGTTATGTGTTCCCTCTATACCCAAGATGAAAAAGTTGTTATTGGATTATTCTCATACCTCAAATTTCTCTATACACCCTGGTAGCACTGAAATGTATAGATATTTAAAAGAACATTTCTTATGGGATTACATGAAGAGGGTAATTGTAGATTATGTATCAAGATTTTTAGTCTATCAACAAGTGATGACCAAACAAAAACATCCTTAGATGAGTCAAATAACCAATACATATTCCTAAATGAAAATGGGATGACATCACCATGGACATTGTCCCTATATTACCAAAAACACCAAGAATCAATAATGTAATATGCGTAATTGTAGATCGACTTACAAAATCTACACATTTCCTCATTATATTGGATGATTTTCCACATGATCACCTAACATGACTCTATATCAATGATGTTGTGAGACTTCATGGAGAACCTCTCCCGATTGTTTATGATCGTGACCCATGATTTACATCAAAATTATGGAAAAGTGTTCAGAATGATTTGGATACTTATCTTCGATTGCATAATTCAAATCGTCCAAAAACTGAAGGGAAATTATAATGGATGATCCAAACCATAGAATACATGTGGAGACCATGATCACTTGAATTTCAAGGTATTTTGGATCAATATTTACCTTTAGTGTATTTTTCCTACAATAATAGTTTCCATTCAATTATTAATATGGAACTATATGAAGCATTTTATAGAAAGAGATGTCATACACTAACTTGTTGGGATGAAGTTAGAGAAAGGAAGCTTCTGGGCCCAGAGCATGTGGGGGAAACAACAGTGATGGTAAAGAATATTCAAGGCCATATCAATGCATCTCAAAGAAGACAAAAACATATAATGGTAATAAAATAAATGATTTGAATTTTCAAGTGCGATATCATGTATTCATGAAAGAATCTCTAAGGTAGGATATAATAATATTTGGGAAGAAAGTGAAATTTTTTCTTATGCACATAAGAAATTTTCAAATTCTTTAGAGAATTGGAGCTGTTTCATATCGTTTGGTTTTAAATCCAAGAAATGTATAAGGTAAATAATGTGTTCCATGTCTTATTATTGGGAATGTACAAGTTAGACCCAACACATGTACTCACTTATGAAGGTATAGATTTGGAAACTGACATATCTTACTGTGAAGATCCCATCCAGATTCTGGAAACAAAAGAACAACTGTTGAGGAGTCAGATGACTTGACTAGTAATGATACTTTGGAAAAATAAAAATACGAAGAGGCAACATTGGAGCCTCAGTAGCTTATGATGAAGAACTACCCAAAACATTTAGTGAGGTAAAATTATGGTAATTTCAATGATTATTTTTGAAGGAGGGGATAATGTAACACCACATGATTTTTCAAATAAATTTAATATTGAATGAATGAAACATTGAGTCTCTTAAAAACAAAACTTTTTTATAACCTAGTGAGTAAACAAAATTCTTCCAATTATGTGATTTTAATTTCAATAAACTATCAAACACAGTTCCATTCAATAAGATATTTAGAGACTGATAGAATCAACTTAGTTTTTGATGAATAGTAACATACATTTATGAATAGTGACATGCCCTTATGAATAGTAATGAATAGTAAATTGGACAAAAAAATAGAAACATCACCAATGAATTTATAAATGCAATTTAAACATCATATTATTGAAAAACGATCATAGTATAAGTATTGGTATTTTTGTATATCATAAATATTTTAATTACAATTTAATAATTAATTTGATAATTTAAAATGGATTTTTATTTTCATAAAATGTAATTATAATTATTTTTTATTGTCTTATGGTTATAAGATAATTTTATGTTACCCTTATTTATTTTTTAAGGTGTTACAAAATGAGTTATATTTTTAATGCTGTTTTTTCGAATAAATTATGATTTTATTTGAAAATTCAATTAAAATTATTTCAAAATTTATTTCCCAAAAATTGTGTTAAATATTTAATACTAAATAATAATAAAAATTTAGGGTGAATGTTTTGTATTTTATTGAAATACATGAATTTTTGTGAATAATGAAATTTGATAATTTAAAAAATATGCTCAATAAGTTAATTTATGCATCATGCATGAGTCATGGATGATGTAAATGACCATTGGTTCAAAATAACTTTCACATATTACTATTAATTTTCAAAAGAATCAACACTATTGGTTGTCTTTGAAAAATTTATAAAATAATGAGTAAAATAATGGGAAAGCCCTCCTCTCTTCAACTATAACTTCCCACACCCACTCCCTCTTCTATTCATTCCTCTAAGCCTTGAAGCTCCCCGAATTTCAGGCAAAATACCCTTACGTTGTCACTCCCCACATCCAGGATCTATTGGTATTTCCAGAATACCAAAATCCCTTCTCTTAAAGAGTTTCTCAAGGAGGTTATTTCAAGAGGTAAAGCATCATTCTTTTTTTCATTTAGTTCAATTTCAATTTTTATACATTTCTTATTCTCTCATAACCTCATCTGTACAATTTATCATTATAACTCAATTATCATATATATACATTAATTATACCATGTTAATGTTACAACTATTATCAATATTCTTACACACATTCTCTCCCTTTTATAAAGTAAATCATCATCCAAGAGGTTCAAATTTACATCTTTCATGGACAATTAATTTTTTTGTTATATTTATCATTAATTACTGATCATGAAATAATTTTTATGGTATAAATAGACTATAATATTTTTATTATAACCTACTTAATATTCATTAACTATTATATGTACATAGTATAGATTTATATGACAAAACTAGTTCATAATATTCTAAAAACCGTAAGATAATATATGTGATTGGTATTAATATTACATCCAATGATTCATCCTCATACCTTGTAAAACATGATATATATAACCTCTAATTTTTTTTTATTTACATAAATAATAAATAATTTTAATTTTGGGGAATTACATATTTTCCACATGGACATCCATACTCATATACAGATATACCGGTAATGAAAACTAAGGGAACGAACACTCTAGAACGGATGAATTCAATATCATAACATATCAATAAGGACCTAATGAACTTATTAGAATTTTGAAAAAATAAATACATGTATAATAGGTCTTCAATTAGTCTAATTTCATATTCCAGTACCATAAGATCAAGAACTGAATAGATCCAGACTTAAGGGAAGGGTTTCTCCACCCGAACCTCTATTTTCATTCAAGTTACTGTTATTGTCTATTTACCTCAATGAAATTATTATGAATTATTATGTAAAAGTAATTAATATCTTTGAGTGTTATGTATATTATTACCAAACATTATATTTATTATTTTATGGGGAGTTAAATTTTTTAAATGGAACATTCAAAAAAAATCTTAAATGCCAGCCCGATTCAATTGAATGTCTCAAACTCTTAAGTATTTTCAAGGGAACTCGATAATATGTTTTTAGAAACCATTATCATTATAAAATATCTCATTTTTTTATGAAAATAATATCTTAATTCAGGTATGGTTTTATACAAAGGCTTTTCCAAAATAACACTTCTCTTTAAAATAAAATAGTATTTATCTCAAGTATTACTTGATGATTTTATAAGTGTATCTTCATCTCTATCAACAATCTTGTTGATTTTTATGTATTATTAGGATTAATATTTTATGATAGCATCTGAATGTTTTATGATTATTTTTACTTTTGATGTGCTATCTTAAAACCATTCACAAATATACTCCAAATGGTTTTTGTTTATACTTAATGTTAGGGAAAAGGTTCTTACATTTCATATTTTAGTCTGAATATGAATGTATATGTTGTTAATGTTTATACCCATTCATATGAGAAATTAAATTGGTAGAATTATTTGACATGTGGGTCCCACTATATCTTCTCTATGCATCTGTAGGTCTCATATGACAAATAGATATCGACTTGGTTGTGGCCTTGCCCATTTATAGATATGGTTTTGGATGAGGCCTTAATAATTTTTAGATGTCTTGGCCAAGGACTTGACTATATGTTTCTTACATTCTTTCATATAAATTTCCCTCATTGTGAAGTTATAAATTCATAGTTCATGTGGTTATTCGACTAGTTGAATACCCAGGTTTTTGATTTATTATGGTAATGTTCACTCAGCTCAATTTCCAACCATATTATGTTCATGTTTATTTTTAAAGGCATCAGTTTTCAATTATTCACCATTCCTCGTGTTGGTTTTTATAATATATTCAACTTAATTATTTATCCATATTGAGCACCTATGCTCTCCCATTTTTATGTTTTGTTTTTTCCAGGACAAGAAGATGTTTATTATGACTAACATGAAGGGATAATATTGGTGTGGTGGATGTTCCCAACAGAACATATATGTTGTTTTTTATTTCATGTGGTAACGTCAAACTTATTTATGTATCGTATTCCCAAATCAACTAAATATTCATTCCATAGATATACCCCATTCTTGTATTCATTACAATGTAATTTAATGTGGCACCAGCTTTAGGTTACTGGGATCGAGTATTTACATTTCTGGTGCCGTGTTTGTAGTGTAATTCTGGAGGCACTATTATCCTTGGAAAAAATAAGAGTTAGATCATATTATATTCTAGTTTATTGGAGGGTATTTTCATTCATTGTCTAAATGGGTTTGATCCAAGGATGTGTATGGGACATATTTGGTTGTTATTTATGGGTATATAATCATGGAACATTGAAAATTTCAAATCATAGACCAATTTTTGTTCACCTAATACATTCATTTTATACTTTTTTCATTTTCCCATAATTTTAGGCACTATGTGAGTTTTATGAATTGTGGGAATATAAAAGAAAATTCATATAGTTGTATGATATTCTATTATTTAATTATTTAAATGAATGTGTAGGCCACTTATGGGAAATAATATCATATTCTCCATGAGTCTGTTTATCAATACGACTAAATTTTATTTTTGTAGGTTTATAGAGTTAGTTCAAAGTGAATTCATAATGGGGATAACCATCTGTTGTTTTAGTTTTATTAAACCCTTTGCATTTCTACTAGCCTATCAATATTGGGAAGTGTGCATAAGGTTTTGTAAAAACCTAATCCAATATTAATTATTTAACCTAGTTATGTTCACAACCCAGGAAATATCAAACATTTAAAAATTTATCAAATTAAATCAATTCGAGTAAAAGAATACTACATTATAATATCTCATGGAAAATGCATTTCCATTTCTCACTATATGAAATTTTTGAATATTGTATAATATTTGATGAAATTGAACAGATTACAGAAATTATATATTTACAAACGTTATCATAATAATATTATAATTAATAGTAAAAAAAATTCTTTGCTAATGAATATTACTTTGATCATATTTATGTTGTTTAATATGTCTCTATGATTTATATTTGATATGTATAGAGCCTATTAAATATGATCAACTAATTATTACAAATTAATAAAATCCAAAAAAATAATTAGATCAATTACTTTCTAGGGATGTGAGATTCTTTATTCATCATGATGTTATAACATGAAATGGTGGCCAGTGAATATGTGTAAATAAATTTTAATAAATTCTATTCGTCATTGATGTTCCCATATAATGCATTTAAATTTTTTCACCATTAGGATTAATGGATCTATTAAATGAATTCCAACACAAAAATTCCAATGAAAATCATTAAATAAAAATTATAGTACAATATTGAATTTAAATGTCTTGTCGTTGATGTGTGCAGCTACATCCTTTCTGGGTTCATCTCAATTTAGACACAAAAATTTCCAATATAATCAAATGTGAATACAATATAAAAAATATAATCAATGACCCAAAAATAGTTATCTAATAAGTAATTATCATTGGATCAGTTCATCATACTATATTTTACCTGCTGAAAATGTTGTATCTGAAGCATTACATAAAAAATATCTAAAATACATATACTAAAATACATGATAATTAATAGGTCATATTAATTATAGAAAAAATATTCATTACCATATGATATATATATACAATGAAATTCATATAATGCTCTGAACTAATTAAAAAAGGTATAATATCTTAATAAAAATGAATTCATTTATTTTATACTTCACCACTAGTATAATTTCTTCTCATGAATTATAATTAAATTATCTCACATTGATGTAGCTGATAAACCTTAATAGTTATTACACATCAGTCTACTGATCTTATTCTTCATTATGATCCTTCAAGGCACTTGATATGCAATATATCTTCATGTCATAATTTTTCCACTCCCAAATATGTTTTTTTAAACCATATTCTTTGTAGTTAAATATAAATAATCTCATATACATATCTTATAATATTCGATGCTGTAAAATCCAAGAAAAGATGTAAAAACATGATCTCAAAATTTGTAACAAATTAAAATGATATTCTTAAAATCCACTATTTTTTATCATCCTAAATGGAGTATAAAATTTATTATTAAATATCAACGATTTTTTAATGAATATCCCCAATTTTCATATTATATTATGACTATATAAATGTTCTCAAATATCATCATTATGATTCCAAAAATCCACTTCATTATTTACCAACATATGATTGTACACATGGAAAAATAGTTATAATGAAATATTCCATCTCATATTTGAATATTCTTCCTACAATATTAAAAACAAAATATGTGACTTTATATATGAATTATCAGTAATAATCATAATAATAATTAATGGAATAAAAATATATAAACAATATAAGTAAATATCACTCCACCTAAGAAAACATATTTTCTCAATTTTAGGATACATATGTTATTATCTTATCTTTTCATCAAGGCCTCATATTCCTCTTATATATTATAAAATTAATCATAAGTAATTAATGAAACCTAAATTCAATATTACTCTTATATATGGTTACATTTATTCTCATATATCATCAAAATTAATCTATTATTCATATCACATTTCAAAATATCAATCTATAAGATCTTGTATATACTATAATTGATATTAGGTACATCTAAAGAAACTAAACAATTATATATATGACATGAATATAATTTGTTTTATAATTTATTAACTATATAATTTTCTAATTAGCTCTAAATTTTTTCAAGCATCTTTAGAAAATTAAACTCATCTCAAAACACTTCAAATAATTCCAAGAATTCATCATAACTCTATAAAACTTCTCAAATGAATATGGAATGTATATATAGTATATAAAAACTTTTTGATCAATTAAATTTACCTTACCCTACATCAATATTTTATCATCTAAATACTGATCCAAATTATTTAATATTTCAATCCTTAACAAATCATTAATCAATATATGACATGCATTATCTCAAGTATTTTTTGTCAACACCTATGTGTGCAACTACATCTTTTTTTGTAACCATTATTCAAAAAAACAGAAAAAATATCCTTATAATTTTATCCATTTTTATTGTTCTCCAATCTTATATATATTTATCTTCTTAATATATATATTATATAGTGTTTTTATACTCAAATAAATACATCAAAACATCTTTTCTTTATGATCCAAAAAAATTATTCAAAAAACATAATTTATTTTATAAATAACCTGTAACTGAATAATTCCATATTAATATCATGTATATGTGGAGAACATCCATATCATATATTGTATAACATGCCTCACATCATGACGTATGTTAAATATTTTGTTGTTCGATTGGGTATGTTTTCCTCAATAGTTGTTTTATAATGGTTGTGTTAGAAGTATTTTCAGGGTGATGTTAAAGAGGCTGAGATGGATGTATAAATATTTGGATAGTTACATGGTCCACTAAAAACCCGATTGAGTTATAGAAAATTTATATGTTACGATATCCCCATAATTTCATAGGAAATCCCATCATTTAATTCTCCTTCAAATCCCTTGAACCTCACTCAACCTAGATAAATGGAAGGGTGGGTATATTCTCCTGATGAATTTATAATCCTCTCTATCAATTATTAATTCTTGAAGTATTTTTTGTTTTTATCTTCTCTGATTGGTATGTCTTACACAACCCATTCCTTATATCTCTATTTTTTATTATTTACTCTTCCCAAAAGACTAATACAATTAATATAGGGTTGGTCTTTTGAAACTGGTGCACTATGTTTAATTACAATAATGAATCATGGAAGTTTTACTCCATCAAGATTGAGATATGAAGTTATTAACATTTTATGGGCAATATATATAATTTTACACCGTTATTTTTAAGTTCGTTTGTATTATATGAAGATAAATATTTGGGTTGTGTCAATATGAGTTCGTGAGATATGGATCAAAGTAGTAGTCTTATTAGGGTGTTAGTGTGACATGTTTTAGTTAAAAATGATGAATGTATGCCATTTATTAAGAAGTTTCATAGGGTACTTTACTTGGGATATTAGACATTGGAAGGACCAATTGGTTTTAATAATGGATGTGTTGAATTTGGATTTCAATATGGATGGTTTATTAGTGTTTCATTCAAATAATTTGAAATGAAACGTGATGAAAATCATGTGATAGTTGTTCAATTATATTGTTAAGTTGAATTTTCTTGTATAGATTTAATGCATGTCAATTCTTAAAGTTTTATGCTGATTTTATATATTTTTCCATATAATAGATGTTGAGTCATTATATGAGTATAATATCTATCAATTGAAATATTTTTTATCCATTAAATTAATATAGTGTTTATACATCAAAATATGGTTGATTAATTTGAAATATTATATGTCCTTGTTCATATTATGTTCATGGACTGATATGACTTATCATTTAAAAATGAGATAAATTTCATAGAGTTTTTTATGCTATCCTAGTATGTTAATGTTTACCCGGGGGGTTGTATGGTTTCTATGTATTTATTTTCAACCATCACCTACAAATATAAATATTCTTTCAATTATTATAAGTATGCATTGTTGGTTTCAAGCTAGGTTTTATACTGAAAACTGTACAAGAATATCGGTGCATATGTAAGCTATTTTGACCTTGATTGTAGAAGATGGTATTATCCATTAATTTAGTTGTTCTATAAGTAGAGAAGGTTGGTTGAGGAAATTATGGGAAAAAATTCAAGCTCATTCTCATATACGTATCATTTTTTTTATTTTTGTGTTATAATTTGATATGTTTCTTATGTGGATTCATCCATGAGTTATTATAATGTGGATTTTATGTCATATTTTTAAATAATGGTAGTTTATTATTGTTTCTATAACTATATTATTTTCAATATATTTTTATTTTTATACTTTTATTATTCGTTGAAACACATTTTAATTTTATTGGTCTCATGTATTCATGGGAATAATCTCCCCATTAGGATTTTTAGGCCCTCACCACTAGTTAGAAACCACTAACATATGGGGAGGTGAGAATGTGTTCATGTGGAACCTCATCTTGGACTATGGGATTTAGGTTGTGGTCTAACACATCGCTTCTCATATCATTATTTTCTTCCCAAAAACATCTATTTTGGGTTATGATTTTGTATTTTATTCCTTGATAGTTGTAAAAAACCACTCAGCAATCCTTAACTGTCTTCACTGTATAATATTTCTTCAATAGAAAATCTATCCTATATATCACATCAATATCTCCATTTATTGTAGTTTCCCGCATATAGAACAAATTTAATTTTTATACTATTAAAAAAAATAAAAAAAATATTAATCATAATCCATTTGTAATTACAATATCCCCAATTGGATTTACTATCAATAAAAAATTCAATAACAATTTCATTGTAAATTCAATATTCTTCTTTTTCTATCTAACCCTATTAGAGAAAATAAATTCGAAGTTTGAGAGAAAATTTAGGGACATCAATTAATAAACATAATTTATACCTTATAAATGATTGTTGTAGAAAATATGAGTGACTAATTAACTTCCCAAATCTCTTCTTAACATCTATGTATACCTTATTGGACTATTTTTTCTTTTCATGAAATCATTTATCTTCTCAAAAATTTCATAATTATTTTATTCAATAATTAAATTGTAAATTCTTATCAATATACATAAAAAATTAATAATTCTTACATCATTCAGATTTATTATTTCACAAACTATTCAAATAAATAACATATCTCGTCCATGAGACTAGAATGGAGCTCATGGTTTGTCTACAATTTTCAAAACAATGTCACCATACACTGAGATTTTAATTTATTATTCTAAATTTTAATTTTAAGACATAAAAAAATTATTTTAACTCAATACTCCTCTATTGAATATTTCTATTAATCTAGTAGAATACACTTGTAGATTATTCAATTTTCTTCCCTCTTGGTGTTGTATTGTTATGGATCATTGGGTTTTGTATCTTGTATTTCAATGGTGTGTACCTGATCATTACCATTTTTCATCAATAATTAGGATAAACTCATCGTTCCTCAAATGAAAGCACACATAAAGGCAATTGATTTAAGAACTATGGATTGTACCATAGTATAACTAGTTCTATTATAGATACATCATGAAAAAATCATATTTTTCTAGATCACCAATTGTTGTTTTATGCACTTTTGGAATCATTAAGATAGTTATTTTTTATCTCCAATGTAATTATATAAATGTTGAATTGGATATTCCAATTTAGGAATTCATTATTTTGGATTACTTATTGATTCTTACATCTCCTAACTCTTCTTGGACTATTTTCTACAATGGGTGTTATTAATTATAAATTTAACAAGGTAGGTGTTTTAATAATTTTTTTTTTCTTATTTGCATTGATTCCATTATATTTTTAATTGAATAATAAAATTAGTAAATGTAATGACAACAGAGTGGATTAAATTTGATGATTTTGGTTTTATAATTGAAATAAAATTCTCCCTATAGGGAGTTGATGAAAAGCTATTTAATGCATGATTATTTGGTATCAATGATTAAGTGACCTAAAATGATATTATTGTCGTCAACATTATTGTGATCACTAATGGGATAGAGATAAATCATTGATGATGAATTATTTCACATGAACATATTCTCCGAGTTTAATGTATGAAATAGGCTACCTATGTTGTTGAAAGGTTTAATTCTTGTGACAGTCTTCTGGATCTGATTTATGTTCATCTTGGATAATTTGAATATCATGTGACCAAATGATCAAAATAATTAAATAAGGAACCTTACTTATATAGAATTGTTTGAAATCATGATATTTGTTTTCTCTATCAGTTATCATTGAAATGATTTAATGGTCAATATATTAAAACTCATATAAAACATGTTTATTGGAATACATTTATTTTGATTTTGAAAATATTTATTTATAGATAATTTATCTTGAAATGTTTCTCATCTCATATTTTATATAACATGTCCCTAATTGGTTAATTTTATAAATAATTTTTATGAAACACCTGATGGTACCCTAATGAGATCCTTTCTCACACCCTGCATACATTTTTGGATTTATATAGATCATATTTTATCTGATATAGGTAACAAAAAGGAGTCATTTGATGAATTCACGTTTATTAATTAGTAGGGAGTGGGATATGGGAGGTAAAATAATGTCACACAGTGTTTGGACAATATTTATTTCTGCAACTTTGTTATATATGTGCCTGGATGAAATTTTTACATTTAATGTACCACTATACGATTTACCATTATTTTTAATATTTACATATTCTATATATTCCTAAATAAAATGTGGTTCTTTATAGACAATTCATTCACAATGTTAGTTCATTATGATTTTGTACTAATTTCTACCCTATGAGGATTGGGAACACTAGTCGCGCTATGTTAGGACTAATTTAGGATATGGATGGTTTGGGTAATCTGGGTTGGTTCATAAAAAATTGTAATTAATGGGGGTTTTCTTTATTTTCATTCTAATAATTATTTTTTAAAATTTATAAATACTCCTTAACTATGAATCTACGAAAATAACATGTAGGTTGGGAGATAGTTCCCAAACAACTCACATCATGATGGGCCTTATTTTACCATGGGTTTCTGGGAAATGAATATTTTGGGAATTGGATATTTATAATCGTTAAGTTTACTTTTTATTATCTCTTGATAAATCTTGTTGATTTGTTCCACTTTATATTTGAATCAATTCATGAATGTTATGTTCATTAATCACTTTGTCTATAGTTGTTTAGTACCATTCCCCTATAATAATTCAAATGATTCATTCAGAGGTTTATTCTTCTAAACCATCATATGTAAACCCTATATTTTGTAATGTCCTGATTGAGGCAATGGTATACACATTTTGATCTATATACCAATGTGTGGTAGCTTCCCCATGTCAAGAGGTAGAGGTAGAACCCATAACTGAGGATGAATGGATTAAGTCCAAAAAAATTTCTATCTAAAAGGGGCCCTCTTTTTAGGGGATAAATAATCTTCATGATGAATAGTATTTATTTTGGGTTCTGGTAAGGATCTCTAAAATCCTAGAGACTCTTGACCCAATCAATTTAATGTATTTTTTATTCATTTTCAAGTTTCTAATTAAACGTTTGTGGGACTAGATTTCCTTGTCTAAGAAGAATATGGTATTGGTGGGTAATGACTTCAAGGAAATTTTAAATAATGATTTAAAATAGATTTCATGGTAATTTATAAATTGATGGAGTTTCTCAATCTTGTTCTAGACACTATATCTTTGATGGAAAATGTTATTCACATTACTTTTCTCTCTATGATTTCTTCTATATTGACATATAGTGAGATGATGATGCATCGAATGATTCAAATGGGGTTTCGACCTAGTATTTATTTAATTATTTATGGGGAGTCTAAAATACTATGTTTATGTTGTGTATTGTAACAATATGGGAGAGATTTACCTATATGTTATAAACTAATTTACAATAGTATCTCTTCCCTATCGTGGAAGATCCAATTTTTTATTCTATGTTAAGAGAAACAAGAGTGAGTTTAATTGGAGAAATATTAGTGGTAATTATCAGAAGTCTCTTTTTTACATCTCCATAAATTGATTATAGATTGACTTGTTATTAGTGTTGTGGAATGGGATACATAGAGTGTGTTTTACCCATTCCTTGAATGGATTTGAAATCGTATGGGAAACATGATTACATTTATTTGATTATTCAAATTTTATATTTTTCATTATCTTTTATTACCTCATCATTAACTATAGAATATGAAGTTATATTTGATTATTCCTAGACAATAGGGTTCCATCCACATTCTTATTGTAGAAAAAAGATCCACATAGTTGAGGATTTACTCATAGAATATGTTGTGGGTCCTACTGCATTGAGAGGTACAATATATACTAATCCCATCTTTATGACCTATTTATTTATTATAGGTTTCAATCAACACATTTTGTTGAATTCTATGATGGATATTTTAAAACATCCAAAATATCTCATTCAATTTATTATGGAATTTATGGAAAAATAAAAAATAAAGGAGTTGGGTTTCAATTTTTTATCGTGTTGTTTATTTATTTTTAATTCGGATCCAGTTTGGGATTTATTAGGTTTTGAAATGAGAAATTTCAGTGTAATTATAATGAAATATTGGTTGATTACTTATAATGCACTGGTCTATTGTTACCATTGGTGGGTGTTATTCATTGCTTCTATTGGGAAATATCCTCTAATTCTAGAATACTTGGATCTAATGACCAGTTGGTATGGGGTTATATTACAAAGATTAATATGTTCATTTTCTCTATAAATTATTATTAGAACAAAAATATTTATATTGTAGCCTTCATCTAGGAGCCAATGAGTTTCGAGAAGTTTTTATCAATGTGGTTTAGGGTATTCCTCTACAGTGGGAGTTTGACTTTGTTATTAACATTGTTCCTGAATCCGATTTAACATCAATTCCAACTTACTGCATAACTATCAATAAATTAAAAGATCTAAAAATTTTACTGGATGACTAGATAGAAAAGGGAAATATATTTTCATGTGTGTTACCTTGGGTAGCCCCAATTTTTTGTATCCAATAAAGTCAATGGAACTCTTCACTTATGTGTCAAATATTGGATGAGAAATAAAGTAATAGTGAAGATAAAAATCACTTTGACTCGGATCAATTATTTATTCAATTGCATGAATGGATATGTTAATAATCTATAATTATTCTATGGTAAAGTATTCAATAATTTAGAATCAAAGAGTCTCATATTCCATGACCACATTCATGAGAAGGTATGACCATTTCAAGTAGATTGTAATTTTGTTTATCCTATATAACAAGAATTCTATATCAATGAAATTAGTGAACAATATTTTCAATGAGATTCATTAAAAATTCGTTTTAGTTTTTTTATGAAATTATTGTGTAATCTGTGAATGAAGAAGATCATGTGTGACACTTGTGGATTTTTTTCAATTATACAGTATATCTATATTTATACAAAATTTGTAAACTGGTATTTATGGATTTGTTATGTAATTTTAATGGGACATGTAATATTGGAATGTTGTTTCTCACTTGATAAAAAAAGGTGATATATTTCATTTTATGTGAAGAACCAAAAAATGTATTCCAGAAAGATACATTATTGGTCTTAATAGGATAATATTGATATCATGTAAAGGATTTCATAAATATTTAATCATCATTTACTATTCTCACCGAAAAGTGAGTGAAGTTATTGTGGGATACATTGTGTCATAAATTCATTGATAAAATGAAGTGTTGTTTGACATCAAAAAAAATTCGAACTATACTAGATGTTTTTTAGGGATATGTGGTTTACAATATTGCCTTAGGTTTCGGTTTGGGTTATGCACTCTTGAATGGGGACATGCACTATCCTATGGATTTCATTAACAATGAAATTATGAGTAGAATTATCTCACACATGACTTGAAATTGGTGGTAATTTTTAGTGACCTTAAAAGCTATAATCGCTATATTTTTTCGGATAGGTAAATCATTTACTGAAACATTAAGTGATTTGGGTATATATTTTCTCAAAAAGTTTAGAACATTTAGATGTTTTATTATGTTAAATACCTATAGCTGTTTGATTTTTATATTTCTTATACCCTGGTAAAGGGAACTATTTTTTCTGATTTTCTTATCAAAAAGTTACCTATTAAGGTTATGATGAAGGTAAAGGATGAATGGAACATGATGTGACCCATTGTTCAGCTGCACATTAATGTAATGAAGGGGAGCCATGTAATGTTTTGGAAAGTGTCTATAAAACAACCTCTGTCATGGTGATGATTCATTATGAGAAGAATTAAGGATATGGGTTGAAAATATTTAGGGTTTATTTACATGGCAATGATAATATCGTTGAGTGGAATATGTCCTAAGAGTTTATCATTTTTTCTAATAAATTATATGTCATCCTTTTTCAATAATAATGGATGTTTTGGGTGATTGTCCCCATTCATTTTTTGATATCATCCATGGATCCAAAAAAAGTTTTATGAAAACAAAATTCATTTTTGGGGATATAGTATGAATTGATACATAACTAACTTGTCTTCTCGTGGTTATATATTAAAAATAATTAATTTTTCTCATCAAAAGCCTTCTATTTTTGTCTATCATATTCCAATTCCAACATGTAAGTGGAATGAAATTTCTATATATTTCACTATTTCATTAACTTGATATTTAAAAAGTAATAATTCCATCATTGTGGTGATGGATCTATTCAACAAATCATCTCATTTCACACTAATCTATGAAACCCCAAAAATGGAGGACCTATGAAATTTTTTTATACAAAAAATTATATGGTCTTATAGAATACATATATCCATTTTTTGATAGGGACCCTTATTTCACCTCAGTGATTAGTAATGGACACCAGGAGGAAATGGTATATTATTTTATGTTGAGAATAACATATCATCTTCAATTGGATAAGAAGGAAAAAAATAACATGATTATAAAGGGTATGTTTTGGGATTATTTCTTATAATTTATAAATGATTGGGATACCAAATTAGGTATAGTATAGTTTTTTAAAAATAATGTGTACTTGTAATCCATAAAAATGAAATCTTTCAATTATTTATGTGGTAATAAATCTTTCTCTCCACATTGTTGGTCCTAGGTTGGAGGATCATCTTTGGTTAGACTATGTTTTGTCTTATAGAAAACAATGATGATATTATTAGATCGTTGGTGATTAGATATTTCTAAAGTGTAGTTAAAATTATTTTGTTAGTCTATCAAATAATTCATTTTAGTATTTTATTTTTGATAATATGTTTATGAATATCCCTCTATGTTTGTATAATTGATAGATTATAAGGTATATAGAGAACATTTATATGTTTTTGGAACCATTTGAGCTCATGGAAAGACTTTTAATGATGGTGTATCTCTTACCACTTCCACTAAAATTGTACTCCAATCACAACATTGTCCATGTGTCTCAACATATAAAGTATCACCAAGACCCATATCATGTTAAGAATTGGGAGGATCTTGACATAGAAATTGAAATATCTATTTTAGATAAACCACTTTGAGTTATTATTTATAATAATAAGATTATATATGGGAATTATATAATTGTGGTTCAAGTTCAATGGAACCATGCTACTAATTCTCATGTGGCATGGTAGGGGGAGTATTTGTTGAGTGATTAGTGGAATCACCTCTTTGGATTCAATCCTTCCTCTACTTAGAATTTTGGGGGTATAAATACATGTGGAGGGAAGGATTATCACATCATATACATGCTTTCAGTAGGTTTTTTTGTTTACTATTATAAGAATTTTTAGGGCAAATGTTGTGTTGTTTTGTACTAATTATATATTTGTTTGATGGTTTTTGGAACTATTAATAGTTTGAAAATTGTAAGAGTGAATTGTGAGGGTCTAACATAGAAACCATGAACCATATGATGGTTTATAAGAGGACATAACATGGTTTGACACTAGATTATTATAAATCATGCACCCTACCCCTAAAACCATTAGTATTTGGATATTGGGGTCTTCCATGGTTGTTTCACAGTTTTTCAATCTTCATGGTCAAATAGTGAAACTCTGATAATAGCATCGAATTGTATGGATGTTTAGAAAAATATTTTACAAATAATTATACCAAATTGTGAAACAAGAAATTATTGTATTGATTTTTTGTGACCTGAAACCCGAAATTGTTTCCTTATTCTTCATCCAATGAACATGGATCTCAACCAAGCAGACAAAACTTATAGATTTTGTAGATTACATGATTATTTTTTATTATTTCTATGGATCATTGGGTGTTAGTTATAGTTCTTCAAATTTATAGGCCTCATCTTTTCCATTATTCATTTCATTAATTGATTCATCCAATTTACTCAAACAAAAAATTAGATTGGGTATATTGTTGAGAGATCAGTGTTTTATAGTATAAAAAATGGGATTTCATATAGATCTCTCATTAAATTTGGAATCATTATTTGGATACCCAGTGGTTGTTGTGTGCTCAAGAGGATTAATTGAGGTATGTGTTTTCTATCTCTCTCTTCCATTTTTCTTTAAATGATGAATTGTATATTATTTTTTATGAATTATTTATTTTGGATACCTCATTTAATCATAAAACTCCTATATTTTCATATATTGTGTAAGTCTCAGCCCCTACCTCATTGGCATGAGGAGGCGTTTAGGGATACATGGCCTTAAGCGTTGTTCCCATGACACCAAAGGCTGGCAATAAATTCTGAGGACTTCAAGATCAAATTGGGGAATGATTTTCCCTTAAGACAAAACCAACCAAACCATCCACTAACCACCACTATATGATGTGTGTCATTAAAACATTCCAACAGGAATTCCAAAAAGACAACCAAATGTTCCACAATACATCACAAAACTGAAACAAACAACACAATATTTGAGTACTACGCGGAAGACCAAACAACAATGCACTATGTGCCATGATATCACCACATCTATACACCATACTTTAAGCTCCATGCTCCACCCAGACATCACGATGCACCACTAAGGGAGGGTGAAACCTTACCTTTGTCCACGTCACGGAACACAACTTCTGCAAAGCCACCAAAATGCCAAAGCAGGGGTTTAGTACTAAAACTCTGTAGGTTTTACCCATATGACTTACCAACACACGCCACTGGGATAAAAATGTTAGTACCATTATGTAAAAAAATTTATTTAGAATACTCAAAAGTAAAAAAATTTCTATATGAAAAAAATTCCATTACTAATACATCACATCCAAACCATGATACTAAGGGAAATCCAACCAAATATGCCACGGGTCATTTCATCGTTTACACGCTAGCACAACAATTTCCATCTTGCAAAGCAATTGACAATAAACAACCAAAACAACCAAATGGTGGAGATTCCATCCAAACTGTTCACCCATTCACACCTAGTGGTACTTCCTGGACACAACCAGATGGTGGAGAATCCATCTAACATGTTCACCCATTCACAACTAGTGGCTCTGCCCGTCCACTTATCCATTGATGGTGGCCCTTCTGTCAACTATCCATCCCCTTTTATAGTGGTACTTCTCACCACTTCCACAAAACATTCCCATCAATCCATAAACCAGAATATGACCCACCAAGGTCACATCAACATGCAATCAACCAATTCCATCAAATACCAGTCCCCTTCAATATGTCATCAATTTAATGAAAACCATTTTCCACGCCAACCCACTTTTCAATAAAAACAAAATATTTATTGAAAACCATTTTCCATCATCTGTTTTCTCAAATCAATATCAACAACCCATTTTAAAATCTCTATTTTAAAATAAAAAACAATAGCATTTCACTATAAAACCCCATTTTCCCCCAAAAATCCCCAAAACATCACCAAAGGTATTTCTAAACATTTTTTCACAAAAATCACAATTAATTTCAATCACAACAAATTAATAGTAATCAAACACCACTAGGTCTAACAAAATAGAGTCGAGAGAGAAGCCACCTACCTTTAGGGTACTTGACAAATTGAACCACAAGCACCCACACATCAAATTCGGAAAACGCACCACTGAAACCTCTCGATATCCCATTCCCTAACCATTAAAATCCTTAAAATCACCATCCATAGCAACCACAACCATAGATCTACACATAACAAGTGTAGATCTAGAAAACCATGAATGAGGGAGATGTGGATCTAGAGGAACCCAGAAGAAAACAAAGAGGAGAGACTTACACGGGAGAAACCACCTTAAACCCACCAAGAAACCCATTTGAATCGCTTCAAGAATCAATAAAAGATCTCCTTCAACCCCTGAGGACCCAAAATCCTGAGTGAGGATCGAGTGGGAGAGGATTTGAAGATAAATGAGGCAAACCCAAGTGAAATCAGGTTTTAAAACCCTATTTTATGTGGTTGCACAGTTAGCCCGCACAGTTTGGAAAACTGTGCGCTAACTGTGCACACGCTACTTCCTCAAGATCTAGGCTCCACATGATTTCCTCGTATGGTTTGGAAAAATGTGTGTAGGCCATTCAAATCCTATTATCTCCCCCTTCACGGTTTCCTAGAGCATCTGCATGGATTCCCCTAACCGTGCCAAAACTGTGATCCCTATGCAAAGAAACCAAACTCATTCAAAACCATTACAAACTCTTCCAACCTCTTCCCAAATAATCCCATGAACTTTAAACACATAAAAAATTCATTGGAAACTTCCAAATACCTCAAACTGGGGGTACTACATTCTCTCCACCATTGTACTTTCCCTCCTCAGAAAGTAGTGAACCCGCCCTTTGCTGAAAGAGCTCGGGCCACTACTCGACCATCACTTTCTCCTGCTCCTAAGTCTCCTCTTAAATATGACCATGATACCACAAATTATAAATAAACAAATACTTTTACCATGAAATACTTTATCATGACTATCCACAACATTCACTGGCATGTGAACCAACGAAGCATCCAGTTCTTTTTCAACATAATCCCATCAAATCACATGGTCACTATCTAGATGATACTTTTTCAACTACGATACATGAAACCATTTGTGCACCACACTAATCCTAGGTGGTAAATCCAAACGATAATCCACCTCATGAACCTGGTCATGAATCTCAAAAGGTCTAATAAACCTTAGAGATAACATTCCTTGCTTCCCAAACTGATGATGTCCCAACCTAGGAGAGATCCTCCAGAAAAGATGATCACTCACCTCGAATGAAAATGGCCATTGACGATGATCTGCATATGATTTCTGATGACTCTGACCCATCTCCATTCTATTCCTAATCATCGTGATCTACTCCGTAGTCTTCTATACAAGGATCGGTCCAACCATTGAGGACTCACCTGTTTCCACCCAACATAGTGGAGAACGACACCGCCTCCAAAACAACGCTTCAAACGGAGCCATATGTATGGATGCCTGGTAACTATTTTTGTATGTGAACTAAACCCATGACAAACGATCCTCCCACGAACCACCAAAATCCATAACACAATCCCACAACATATCCTCCAGAGTTGGTATCATCTTCTCAGATTGACCATCCATCTAAGGGTGATACGTCGTACTCATGGTCCACTTACTTCCAAGGTTTTTCTATATGGATTTCCAGAAACGAGATTTAAACCACGGATCATGATCGAATACTATCGAAACTGGAACACCATTCCTCTTTAACACCTCCCAGATATAGATTTTTGACAGTTCCTCCACCGTTTGAGATTCATGAACTGGAATGAAATGGGTTGACTTCAGTAGGTGATGCACAATCACCCAAATGGCACAACGCTTTCTGACCATTCTTGGGAGAAATATGACAAAATCCATCGCTATTTCCTCCCAGTTCCAAATAGGGATTGGTAAATATTGATACATTCCTGCTGGCCTCTGATGCACTGCCTTGACATGCTGACAAGTCAAGTGTCTCGAAACAAACTCAGCCACTCTTCTTTTCATACCATCCCACTAGAACTATGCTTCTAACTCTTTATACATTTTCTGAATTCCAGGATGAAAAACACACCTAGAATGATGATACGTCGTGGGAAGTTCCTCCTAAAAAGCAACTGGTATAACCATCTGATTCTGAAAACACAAAATTAAATCTCTATTCAGTTTCCAACCTTCAATGGTCTCCCCACCACTGAGTCTCTACCCAATGGTCACACACTCAGAATTAGATATATGTGCCTCTTTAAGTAAACCAATAATTTCAGGATTCAACAAAATAGGAAAGAAGACTGCTATATCACCCTGGTCCTAAAATTCCAACAGCATATCGGCTATAACCGATATCAACTGCCATTGGTCAGATGCCTATTTCACCATCTGAGCATATGATTTTCTACTTATTGAATCTTCCACCAAATTTCCATTACCTTGTGTGTACATTAAGTCAAAATCAAACATCTGGACATATTTCATCCATCTCCTTTGCCTCAAGTTAAAATCCATTTGTGAGAAAATGTTCTTCGAGCTCTTATGATCTTTACATACCATGAATTTCACACCAAAGAGATAATAACACCACACTTTCAAAGCATGAACCCCTGCTGCCAATTCCAAATCATGAGTTGGGGAGTTCATATCATGCACTCTCAACTGTCGTGATCCATATGCAAACACATGATTCCCTTGCATGAGAATGCACCCCAACCCTGATCCCAATGCATCGCAATACACCATGTACCCTTTTCCTAGTTCTAGAAAAACCAAGATTGGTGCTGATGTAATGTGACCCTTTATCTCTTTGAAACACTACTAACATTATTTATTCCACTGTAATGAAACATTATTTCTTGTCGAAGATGTTACCGGTGAAACCAAACATGAAAATTCACAAACAAAACACTGATAATACCCAGCTAGACCAAGGAAATTCTATATCTCAAACACATTCTTTTGCGGTTTCCACGAGAGAATATCCTCTATGAATTTTGGATCCACTAAAACACCCCTTTCCGAATTCACATGGCCAAGAAAACGAACTTCATGTATCCAAAAGTCACACATTGAAAATTTGGAAAACAACTGATGATACCTCAAGATCCGTAGCACTGTCTCAAAGTGATGTTCATGCTTTGCCCTTGTCTTTGAATACACCAGAATATAATCTACAAACACCACCACAAATGAATCCAGAAATCTCTGAAATATCTGATTCATCAATGCCATAAACACCACTGGCGCTTTCATTATATCAAAGGGCATAACCACATATTCATAATGGACATGTCTACTTATAAAAGACGTTTTAGGAATATCTTCCATCCTCACCCGCAATTGGGGATGTCCCGACCTCATGTTGATCTTGGAGAACCACTGGGCTCCCCTAAATTGGTCAAAAAAATAATCAATTCATGGAAGTGTATATCTGTTCATTATCATAACATTGTTATGTCAACGATAATTAACACAGAGCCTCAATGTTCCATCTGCCTTTTTCACAAACAACACCAACACTTCCCATGGGGACATTCTACGATAGTTAAACCCTTTTGTTTTTTAACTCTTCCAACTGGATATATAATTCCCGAAATTCAGTAGGGGCCATCCAATAATATGGATGTGAGATAGGACTGGTCCCTGGAAGAAGATCAATCGTAAACTCCACTTCTCTTATGGGAGGAAACTCAAATAATTATTCAGGAAAAACATCCATTAACTGATCCACCACTACTAGAAGAACACTATTATCAACACCCATTACCGATTCCAATGACAACACCACCAACTGATATGATAGTGTGCCTACTACTGGAGCCAACAAAATTGTTGCAGTCTGCCTTTAATGCCTCTCTTCTCTAAATATATTTCTAAGACTATTTTTTGTCTTAAAATCCATTGTCCACTCATTGCAGTTGATGTGGGACTTAAAACCCATGATCCAATCCATTGCTAGGATTACATCATACCCATCCATATCAATCATTAGAAAATTTACACATTAGCTCAACCTCACCCACAACGATACAACATGCTCTACACAAGAAGGCTCAAAACACTCTTTATCCCCGAGTATTTTGATGTTTTCAAACAGAGGGCATCATTTCTACCCTTAAAAACAGAAAAATAAACCACACGTGAAGCAATAAAAGAGTTTGAAGCACCCGTATCAAACAACACTTGCATCATGGTAGAATGTAAAAGAATAGTACCTCACACCGTGGATGGTCTCTAATGATAATACACCACAACCTTCTCAACTCCAAACACATTTTTTCTTGCCACACCCTTCTCTTTATTGCCATACTAAGGCGTCGTGGTATTCCAGGAATCACCATGACCAACTTTACTCTACTGACGAGGGGTGAGCTGCTATCCTCATCATTTCGAAGCATACGATGTCTGTGATCCCTGAGAAGTATCACATGCACACAACCTCAGATCATTCCGACAATAATGCTGCAGATTCCCCATCTGCTTAAAATTATTGACATGCTCGAGGTTGTGGCATACAATATCCCTTGATGTGGCTCGTCGAACCACACTAAAAACAACCTTCTTTTCTCTGGGGCATCAGAGGATGATTCACTGATCTGGCCATTGGATTATGTGTCATACTCCCAGCTTAGGAATAAATTTCTCTCCTCCACTTGAACCCAGCTTTATAGTTCCAACTATTACCCATGGGTACCACCATGCTTCCTCCGCCTGGTGTGCCCAACAGATCCTGCTCTGCCACTGAGGCTCTATTCACCATCTCTGTGTAATTATCTATACATAGTACTGCAATCTTTGAATGAATTTCATGCCTTAACTCCACTTCAAAGATCCATTCCATCAATGTCTTGGTACCCGCCACCTCGGGTGCAAACCTCACTATGTTAATAAACTTTTCTACATACTTTGTCGCAGACCTAAGGTCTTGCTTAACATGAAGAAATAATTCATATTCTGAATTCTGAACATATGTGGGTATAATTGTTTATTAAAAAATTCTTCAAAGCCTTCCCACATCACACCCTTGTCCGTACACCATTATACTACAAACTCCCACCACTGAAGGGCAATATCTTCCAACATATACATGGACAACTTCACTTTTAACTCTAATGGTGATCCCACGAACTCAAAAATCATGTTCATTCTATTCAACCATGCTTCTTCCCTCTCCATCTCTGAATCACCCCAGAAGATGGGTGTATTCTGCTTTCGAAACTGAACCGCATGATCCATATTCCTTGGTTCATCAGTTTTATTTCAACTTTCCACAGCTTCGAAAGCCTTCACTAGTTGCTGGTACACCTGAGCCTAAGGTGCTACCACATTCTCACCAGCCTCCTCCAATTAGTCTCTAAGAAACCTACATGGTTCCATTTTTATCAACATAAAAAAACAACCACGAGTCTCACTTTTGTAGACGTCAGAAATTCCCATTTCTAATCACATTACACAACACTATCGCACAAGGATTTCCATATGTTCACATTTTCCATGTTTCACCATATTGAAAACCAAAACCGTTTTCAAAATACCAATTTTTTCAAATTAAAATTTCAAATATTCATATCACATCATAAACCATTATACCTCAATGAAATATGCATCTTAGAGGGAAGTCATTTCTACCTTATGTGCCATGAACATCTCATTGGCTACACCCTCGACAATGAGATTTCTAATGCTTATATGTGTCTCCAAAACACTAATGTACCCAACACCCTGGTAACATAAATTTCATCACAAGAGGGTTTGCTACATCCTTTTATGCTATACATTCTATGTTCTGATATTCCTATTCCTTGCTACCATCCCAAATCAAGGAATATACAACAATGAATGTCAACTCCAAAACCAAGGCACCAAAGCGACTGAACAACTTCTCTCACTTGAAAGCTTAGTACTGAAAAAATTGATACCATTGGTTACACCCCGCCCCGACCTCATTGGCTTGATGAGGCAGTGAGGGCTACATGTCCTTAAGCAATGATCCCATGATACCAAAGGCTGGATAAATTTCTGAGGGCTCCAAGATCAAATTGGGAAATGATTTTCCATTAAGAGAAAACCAGAAAAACCATCCATTAACCACCACTATATGATGCATGTCAATAAAACATTCCAACATGAATTACCAAAATAAAAACAAATGTTCCACAATACATCCCAAAACCAAATCAAATAACACAAACTCAGAGTACTACATGGATGACAAAACAAAAAAGAACCATGTTCCATGATACCACCACTGCTCTACACCAAGCTCCAATCTCCACCCAAACATCACGATGCACCACTAAAGGAGGGTGACACCTTACCTTTTCCCACATCATGGTACACAACATCCACAAAGACACCAATGTGAAAAAAAGAATGGGGTGAGTACTAATACCTAGTAGGTTTTCCCCAAATGACATCCCTACACACGCCATTAGGATAAAACTGTTAGCACATTAATATAAAACAATTTATATAGAATAATCAAAAGTACAACCATTTCTATAAGCCAAAACTCCCTTACCAGGCCATCACACCCAAACAAAGCAACCACGGGAAAACCAACCAAACATGCCACAAGCCATTTCATCATTCACGCGCTAGAACCAAAATTTCCAACTTGAAAAGCAATGTCTAACAAAAAACCCAAAAAACCAAACGGTGGAGCTTCCGTCCAACCCGTTCACCCCTTCACACCTAGTGGTACTTCCTGACCACAACCAAATGTTGAAGCTTTGGTCCAACTCATTCACCCATTCACAAATAGTGGCTCTTCCCATCCACTTATCCATTGATGGTGGCCCTTCTATCCACTATCAATCACCTTTTATAGTGATAATTATCACCATTTCAACACAACATTCCCATCAATCCATAAACAATCACATGAACCACCAAGGTCACAACAACATGTAATAAAACAACTCCCTTGCATACCAATCCACTTAAACAAATCATCCATCTATTGAAAACCATATTCCTTGCCAAACCACATTTCAATAAAAATAACATCTTTATTGAAAACCATTTAACATCAACCATTTTCCCAAATTAATCTCAACAACCCATTTTAAAATCTTTATTTTAAAATCCTCAACAATAGAATTTATCCATAAAAACCCCTTTTCCTCATAAATCCCCAAAACATCACCAAAGGGATTTCCGACCAATTTTTCACAACAATCACAATTAATTTCAAGAACACCAAATTAATAGTAATCAAACACCACTAGTTCTAACCAAGTGGAGTCAACAGAGAAGCCACCTACCTTTAAGATTGCTTATAAATCAACCCACAGGCACCAGAACCTTAAATCCGGAGCACGCACCACCGAAACCTCTCTAGATCCCCTTCCCTAACCATCACAAGCCTTAAAATCATCATCCAAAGAAACCACAACCCTATATATACATAAAACAAGTGTAGATATAGAAAACCAAGAAAGAGGGAGATGTAGATCTAGGGGAACCCACATGAAAACCTAGAGGAGAGACATATCCAAGAGAACCCACCTTCAAACCTCCACGAAACCCCTTTGAATCGCTTCATGAATCAAGGGAAGATCACCATCAACCCCTGAGGACCCAAAATCCCGAGTGAGACACGAGTTAGAGAGGATTTGTAGAGGAATGAGGCAATCCTAAGTGAACTCGGGTATTAAACCCCTATTTTATGTGGCCTCACGGTTAGCCCACACGGTTTGGAAACCCGTGCACTAACCATGCACATGTTACTACCTCGAGAGCCAGGGTCTGCACGGTTGCCTCACAGGGTTTAGAAAATAGTACACGGGCTGTGTGAAGCATATTATCTCCCCCTGCACAGTTTCCTATAGCATCCGCATGGTTTCCCCTAACCGTGCACAAACTGTGCTCCCTATGTAAAGCCTTTAAACTCATTCAAACCCATTCCAAACTCTCCCAAACTCTTCCCAACTCATCCCATGCACTTTAAACACCTAAAAAATGCATAACCAAAGGCCACATAAGTAAAACCAGGGGTACTACATACTGTTTTGTACTATTGGAGTTTTTTATTCTAGTGTCTCATGGTTGGTGGTATCTTTATTTTTCAAAATCTTGTGAAACGTGAGTTCACTCTCTTTAAAATTGATTTATATTTATTATTTTAAGTGAATGAAAATGTCTAAATGAATTTTTATGGTTTTGATAATGGTATTGAAATTGATTTTGATATTTAATTTCGTTAATGAAAAATGTTTTATAGTGAGATCAATGAGATTTAAATGTTTAAATTCCCTTAAATGTTATTATTTTAGAATACCTATTAGTCATCAACAATGTTATATGGAGTTATCATTGTGTATAAATTCCATCCCCAGATAAATATTCTACTAGTGTAATGTGTGCACCATATTATCATAGATGTCGAATTGGCCACCATTAAATGATTAATAAAACACCCCAAGACTTATTACGCTATAGTAATGTGCACTGTGGGTTTCATAATTATCAGGACAATAAAATTATTATCCACAATAGTATAAAATTATTGGTACTCAAGGGTAAATTTTCTCAATTGGTTATATTTGAAATGAATTATTGGTTTGTGTACAAAAAATTAATTGAATACAATTTTATTTTAAGGAATTATCAAATTCTGAAAAGGTTGAGTTATCAATGAATTTTTTTGAACTGTATTGAATGATATTTTTTAATTTATTTTAGTAGAATGGGTATATTTTTTAATGCCTATATATGATACACTTGGATTATTCCTAATGGTTTTTTTTCTCAATGAGTACTTATAATTTTTTGTGGTATATTGATCTTATTATTAAAATGTGGTTACGGTAATGGTGTTTTATGATGGTGGCATGTTAGTTCATTTAGTGTTTTTTGGAATTAGGAGGTGAAATGATGTCCCATGGAGTTGGGGAATTTTCGTTTTTGAGTGGTTTTGTTATTTCCATATATTGGGACCTATTTTTCTTACTGTACATTTCTTATGTAGTATCTTTTTTGTCATTCAAACATATTTTATATTTTTATCACCTTATAACATGTTATTTGTGGTTGAATCATTTACAAAGGTATTTATTGAGGCCCTGGTGTTTGTCTCCACCCCATGTGGATCTAGAATTCCCTTTAAGACTTATAAGGGCCAATTTGGGATATGGATAGTTTTGGTAATCTAGGTTGGTCCATGATAGAACTTATGAATAGTCATGAAACCTAATCCTAAAATCATAAACCTAAACCTGAAAACCATACCAAAAAAATCCAAAAACCTATACCCAGAATCCTATATCCAAAACTCCAATCTATAAACCCTAAAACCTTAAATATAAACCCCAAACCTAAAAACATATTAACCATATCCTATTATCAATATAATTAACCCTAAACCTTAAAACATAAACCCTACCTATGAAATGATAAACTGAAACCCTGAAACGGAACAAAAAATCCTAAATCCTGGACCCAAAACACTATATCTGAAACCTAAATACTTGAACTATAAAACCCAAAATCTGACCCTTAACCTAAAAACATATTACCTATACCCTAATATCAAAATAATAAATTATAAAACTTAAAACCTAAAACCCATCTCTGAAATCGTAAACCTAAACTAGAAAACCACACAAAAAAAATCCTAAAACCTAGACCCAAAATCATATATCTGAAAATATAATCTATAAACCCTAAAACCTAAAATCTGAAACCCAAAAACAAAATAATCTTCCACATAACCTATTATAAAAATAATTAACCCTAATCCTTAAAACATAAACCATATAAGTAAAATCTATAAACTAAACCCAAAATGTTAAACAAAAATTCATAAAACCTTGTCCCAAAACCCTAAACCTGAAATCCTAATCCCTAAACTCTAAAGAATAAAAGCTAAAAACTAAACCAAAAAACATAAACCACATACACTAATATAAAAATAAATAACCATAAACCTTTAAACATAAACCATATCCCTTAAATCTACAAACTAAACTCGAAAAGCTAAACAAAATATCCTAAAACCTTTTCCCAATACCCTATACTCGATAGCATAATCCATAAAATCTAAAACCTATAAGATAAACCCAAAAACAAATAACATATAACTCATACCTAAATCACAAAATACTTATGCCAACCTGAAAACATAAAACCTATCCCTTAAATCTACAAACTAAACCTGAATAGCTAACGAAAGAAATCATAAAACCTAGTCCCAAATCCATAGACCCGAAACACAAATCGATATATTCTAAAATATAAAAGCTGAACCCTTAATGAAAAAACATATACCAAATACCCTAATCTCAAAATACTTTTCCATAAACCTTAAAACCTAAACCCAAACCCTTAAATCTAAAAACTAAATGTATAATCTATACAAAAATCCAAAAACCCTGTCTCAAAACCCGATACCCAAAACCATAATTTCTAAACCCTAAAACCTAAAAGAAAAACCCCAAACCGAAAAAATATTCCCCGTGACGTATTATCAAAATACATAACAATAAACCATAAATCAAAGTCCATACCCCTGAAATCATAAACAGAAACCCCAAAATCGAACCATACAATCCTAAATCAAGGAACCAAAACAATATATCTGAAATCATAATACCTAAACACTAGAACCTGAAATCTGACCCCTAAACCGAAAAAACTATTCCATATACTCTAATATCAAAACAATAAACCCTAATCCTTAAAACATAAACCCTAACCTTTAAATCATAAACCTAAATCTGAAAACCATACCAAAATAATCTTAAAACATTGACCCAAAACCTTATATATTAAACCCTAATCCCTAAACTATAAAACCTAAAATCTGAAACCTGAACACAAAAAAATATTCCCCATACTCTATTCTCAATATAATTAACCCAAAAACATAGAATATAAACCATACCCCTTAAATCAAAAATCGAAACACCAAAATTGAACCAGAAAAATCCTAAATCTTGGACCTAAAATACTATATCTCAAACTCAAATACATACACTCTAAACTCTAAAATATGATCCCTGAACCTAAAAACCTATTCCTTAAACACTTATCTCAAAATCATAAACTCTAAACCATAAAACCTATACCCTAATTCATAAATCATATACATAAACCACAGAACCAAACCAATAAATCCTAAAACCTATACCAAAAACCCTATATCTGAAACCCTAATCCCTAAAATCTAAAACCTAAAAGGTGAACCCAAAAAACCAACACATATACCTCATACCTAAATGTCAAAAAAAAATTAACCCTAAACCTTAAAATCTAAACCCTATCCCTTAAGCTACAAAATAAACCCGACTAAAAAAATCCTTCAACTTAGTCCCAAAACACTTTAACGTAAACACAAATCCCTAAACACTAAAACAAATAATCTAAACCCTATACCAAAAAACATATACCCCATACCAAAATCATAAAATAATTAACCCTATACCTTTAAACCCAATCCCTATCCCATAAATCTAACAAACTAAACTTGAAAAGTTAAACAAAAAAATCCTAAAACCTAATCCCAGAACCCTATACCCGAAAGCATAATTCCTAAACTCAAAAACCTAAAATATAAACCCTAAACCAAAAAACCACATGAATCATACCCTAATAAAAAATAAATTAATGAGAAACCTTAAATCCTAAACCATATCCATTAAATCTTCAAACTAAACCGAAAAATCTAAACACAAAATCATAAAACCTAGTCCCAAATCCCTATACACGAAACCCTAATCCCTAAACTCTTAAATATAAAATCCAAAACCTAAAGCCAAAAACATATATCCCATATCCTAATCTAAAAATATGTAACCATAAACCCTAAAACAGAAACCATATACATTAAATCTATAAACTAAACCCTAAAATCAAAATAAAAAATCCTAAAACCTGGTCTCAAAACAGTATACCCGAAATAGTAATCCCTAAACTATAAAACCTAAAAGCATAAACATAAACAGAAAAAAAATTACCCATAATATAATCTCAAAATACTAAAACCTAATCCTTAAAAACTAAACCCAATACCTCAGATATACAAACTAAACGCGAAAAGATAAACAAAAAATCCTAAAACCTAGTCCTAAAATGCTATATCTGAAACCCGAAACCTGAAACACTAAGACCTGAAATCGGAAACCTATACCCAAAATCATATTACTCATATCCTAATCTAGAAATAATTAACCACGAACCTCAAAAAATTAACCCTTTCCCTTAAATCTACAAACTAAACCCGAAAATCTAAACAAAAAATCCAAAAACCTAGTCCCAAAACCCTATACATGAATCCCTATTCCATAAACTCTAAAACCTAAAAGATGAATCCTAAACACAAAAACATATACCCTAAACCTTAATCACAAAATAATTAACCCTAAACCTATAAAATTTAACCCTATCAATTAAAAGTATAAACAAAACCAAATAAACCAAACAAAAAATCCTAAATCCAAGTCCGAAAACTCTATACCTGAAACCAAAATCCCTAAACTCTAAAACCTAAAATGTAACACCCCACCACTACCTCATTGGCTTGAGGAGGAGGTGAGGGTTACTTGGACTTAAGAAACATATACAAGGAGCCAAAGGCTGGAAATAAATTCTAAGGGCTTCAAGAACAAGTCTTAGAACGATTTTCCCTTAAGACAAAACCAACCATCCATCCATTATCAAACACTATATGATAGATGCACTTTCAATTACCCATACATGAATTCCCAAAAGACATCCAAGTTGTTCTACGATACAACCCAAAACCAATACAACCAATCATATCAGTGTATAAGCAGAAACTAAACAACAACCACTACGAGCCATGACACCACCGTAGCTCCACACCAAGCTCCAAGCTCCAAGCACCACTATGAAATCACAATGCAACAATAAAGTGGGGAGATTCCTTACCATTTCCCACGTCACGATACCCAATATCTGCAAAGAAACAAACATGCCAAATCAAAGGGTGAGTACTAAAACTTAATAGGTTTTCCCCAAATGACTTCCCCACACACTCCACTAGGATAAAACCGTTATCACATTAATATAAAACTGTTTATATAAATTAAATCACATGTGAAACCAATCTAATAAGCCAAACATGCCCTTACCAAGCCATCACACCCAAACCAAGCAACCAAAGGAAATCCAACCAAACATGCCACAATCAATCTCATCATTTACACAATATCACAACAACTTTAATTTTGCAAGGCAATGCCCAAAAAACAACCAAAACAGTGGGACTTCCGCCCAACCCATTCACCCATTCACAACTAGCGGTACTTCCGACCACTACTCATATGGTGGTTCTTCCGACCACTATCCATATCATTTTTATAGTGAGTCTTCCCACCCACTTCCATACAAAATTTCAACCAAACCAAAACAAACATAAACCCACCATGGTCACAACAGCATGCAATCACCCAATTCCATTGCATATCAATCCACTTCAATATATCATCCATTTATTAAAAACCATTTTCCATGACCAACATCATTTCAATAAAACAACCGTTTTATTTAAAACCATTTCCGTTAAATCAATTTCACAAATCAACCATATCCTCCCATTTTAAAATCTTCATTTTAAAATCAACAAGAATAGCATTTCACCGTAAAACACATTTTTCCCCAAAAATCCTCAAAACATCACGCAAGGGATTTCCAACCAATTTCGCATAACTATTCACAATTAATTTTCAGCACAATAATTTATTGTAACAAGGAACCGCTATTTCAATCCAAGCGGATTCGAGAGACAAGACACCTACCTTTAGGGTTCCTAAGAAATCGACCAACGAACAACCGCGCCTCAAATCCGGCGAACGCACCACCGGAACCGCTATAGATCTCCTTCCCTTACATCCAAAAGCTTTAATATTAACGTCCAAGGCTTCGACAACCCTATATATACACACAAAATGTGTAGATCTAGAATACCATGAAAGAGAGGGATGTAGATCTAGGGTAAAACACAAGATAAAAAAAATGAGAGACTTACCTGGGAGAAACCACCTTCAAACCGACTTGAAAACCCTTTGAAACCCTTCCAAATTGAGTGGGAGAGCACTTTTGACCCCTCAGAATCCAAAATCCCGAGTGAGGCTCTAGTGGGAGGAAGATTGAAGTGTTTTAGGTAAAGACCGAGGGAGCCCAGTACTTGTAACCCTATTTTACAGTGACCACAGGGGTAGCCCGCACAGTTTGTCAAATCGTGCGCTAACCGTGCGCACGCTACTACCTCATGAGCAAGGGTCTGCATGGTTGCCTCGCAAGGTTTGGAAAACCGTGCGCCGTCCGTGTGAATCCTACTGTCTCCCCTGCACTCTTTCTTGGAGAACCAACACGGTTTCAACTAATAGTGCTCAAATTGTGCACCCCTTTAAAATCCCCCAAACTCATCCAAAACCATTACAAACTCTCCAATCCTCTTCCCAACTCATCCCATGCACTTTAAACACAAAAATATTCATAAACAAAGGCCACATACCTCAAAACGGGGGTACTACATAAAATCTGAACCCAAAACCCAGAAACATATACCACATAACCAAATCTCAAAATAATTAATCCCAAGACTTAAACCCTAAACCCTATCCCTTAAATCTATAAACTAAACATGAAAATCTAAACAAAAAAATCATAAAAATGAGTCCCAAAACCCTATACCGAAAACACTAATCACTAAACTATAAAACCCAAAATATGAAAAATAAACCCCAAAATATATACCACAAACCCTAATATCATAATACATAACCATAAACCTTTAAACCTAAACCCAGTCCCTTAAAACTACAAACTAAACCTAAAGAGATAAACAAAAAAAATCCTTAAACGTAGTCCAAAAACCCTATACCTAAAACCCTATTCCCTAAACACTATAAACTAATGCTAAAACCAAATCCCAAACATATATACCCAATAACCTAATCTCAAAATTATTAACCCTAAACCTTAAAAAATAAACCCTATCCCTTAAATGTTCAAACTAAACATGAAAATCTAATCAAAAAACCCAAAAACCTAGTCACAAAACCCTACACCCCAAACCAAATCCCTAAACTCTAAAACCATTAAGTTGAACACTAAACCCGAAAAATTATAACACATACCCTAATATAAAAATAATTAACTCTAAATCTTTAAAACAAAACCCTATCACTTAAATCAAAATGCTAATCCCAAAAAGACAATCAAAAAATTCTAAAACCTAGTCCCAAAAACCTATTCCCGAAACCCGAATCCCTAAACTCTAAAACCCAAAATCTGAACCCTAACCCCAAAAACTACTACCACATACCCTATTCTCAAAATATATAAACATTAAACTTTAAACCTACTCCTTGTCCTTTAAATCAACAATCTAAACCCGAAAACTAAACAAAAAATCCTAAAACCTAGTCCTAGAAACCTATACCTCAAACCCTAATACCTAAACTCTAAAACCTAATAGTTAGAACCAAAACCCAAAAAAATATACCTTATTACTTAATTTCAAAATAATTGACCATAAAACTTAAAACCTAAAACCTATCCCTTAAATCTATAATCTAAACCTGAAAATCTAAGCAAAAAATCCTAAAACCTAATCCCAAAAACCTATACCCAAAACATTTATCCCAATACTATAAAACCTTAATGCTAAACCCTAATACCCAAAAAATATACACCATAACCTAATAAATAAATACTGTACCCTAAAACATAAAAACTAAACCATATCTCTTAAATCTACAAACTAAACCCGAAAAGATAAACAAAACAAATTCTAAAACCCAATTCCCCAACCCTATACCTGAAACCCTAATTCATAAACGGTAAAACCTTAAAGCTGAAATGTAAACCCAAAATCATAGAACCCATACACTAATATGAAAATAATCTACCATAAGCCTTGATACCTAAACACTATCCCTTAAACCTACAAACTAAACCCAAAAGGCTAAACAAGAAATCATAAAACATGGTCCCAAAATCATATACCCGAAACCCGAATTTCTAAACTCTAAAACCTAAAGGCTAAAAACAAAACCAAAAAACATATATCACATAACCTATTCACAAAATATATAACCAAAAACATTAAAACATGAACCCTATTTCATAAATCTAAAAAATAAACCTAAAAAGCTAAACATAAAATCATAAAACAAAGTCCCAAACCCTTATACTCGAAACCCTAATCCCTAAATTCTAAAACCTAAACCCAAATAGATATAACCCAATAATTTTTTTAAAAAACTAAACCCTAAAACATAAAACATTAACCTTTTCCCCTAAATCTACAAACTAAAACCGAAAAATCTAAATAAAAAATCTTAAAATCTAATCCCAAAACCCTATAACTAAAACCTTAATCCATAAACTCTAAAAAATAAAATCTGAACCCTAAACCCAAAAACATATATCCCATACCAAAATTTAAAAATAATTAACATTATAACTTAAAACTTAAACCCTATTCCAAAAATATACAAACTAAACCCGGAAAACTAAACAAAAAATCTTAAAACCTATTCCTGAAACCCTATACCAGAAACCCTAATCTCTAAACTCTAAAACCTAAAAACAAAACCATAAACCCCAAATCAAATAACCCGTTCTATAATATCAAAATAATTAATCATAAAAATTAATACCTAAACCCTATATATGAAATCGTCAAAATGAAAATAAAAAGCTAAAAAAAATCCAAAAACCTAGTCTTGAAACCCTATAACCGAAACACTATTTTATAAACTCCAAAACCTACAAGCTAAAACCTAAACAAAAAAATATACCCCAAACTACAAATTCAGAATAATTATCCCAAAATCTTCAAACTGAAACCCTATCCCTTAAATCTATAACTATACTCGAAAAGCTAAAAAAATCCAAAAACCTAGTCCCAAAACCTTATACCCAAAACCATAATCCCTAAAATCTACAACCTAATTGTTGGTCCCCAGAAACAAAAACATATAACCCTTACCATAATCTCAAATTACATAACCCTAAACATTAAAACCAAAACCCTATCCCTTAAATCTACCCACTAAACCCAGAAAGCTGAACAAAATACCCTAAAACCTAATCCAAAACCCATATACACGAAACCCTAATCCTTAAAATCTAAAACATAAAAGTTGTAACCTAAACCCCCAAAAATATAACTGAAAACCTAATTTCAAAATACATAACTGTAAATCATTAAATCAAAACACTATCCCTTAAATCTAAAAACTATACATGAAAAGATAAAAAAAATAAATCTGAAAACGTATTCCCAAAACCCGATACTCGAAAACATAATCCCTAAACTCTAAATACTAAAATCTAGAACCCTGAACCTAAAAAACTATACCCCATACCATAATAGAAAAATCCATAACCCTAAACCTTAAAACATTAACCCTATCCCTTAAATCTAAAAACTAAACCCGAAAAGCTAAAAAAAAATTCCTATGACCTAGTCACAAAACCCTCCCCCTGAAACGCTAATCCAGAAACTCTAAAACCTAAAATATGAAAACTAACACTAAACAAATACACCCCATACCATAATCTCAAAATAATTAATCCTAATCCTTAAAACTTAAACCTTAAAACCTAAACCATATCCCTTAAATCTACATACTAAATTCGAAAATCTATACAAAAATTCTTAAAACCTAGTCCCAAAACCTTATATGTGAAACCCAAACCCCTAAACTATAAACCTAAAATCTAAACCCTAAACCCATAAAACTATTCCCAATAACCTAATATCAAAATTATAACCCCTAAAAAGTAAAACCTAAACCATACATTAAAATTATAATCCTAAACCTTGAATCCTAAACAAAAATATCCTAAAACCTATCCCCAAAACCATATATCTGAAACCTGAATCCCTAAACTCTAAAACATAAAAGTTGAATAGAAAACCCAAAAAACGATTCCCTATACCCTAATATCAAAATTATAAACCATAAAACATAAAACATAAACACTAAATTAAAATCATTAACCTAAAACCTGAATCCTAAACAAAAAAAATCCAAAAACCTTATCTCAAAACCCTATATAAGAAACCATAATCCCTAAAATCTAAAACATAAAATCTGAACCCTAAACCCAAAAAAATATTCCCCATATCATAATCTTAAAATACTAAACCCTAAACCGTAAATCCTAAACACTTCATTAAAATCATAAACTGACACCCTGAATCTTAAACAAAAAAATCCTAAAACATACCCCCAAAACCATATATCCAAAACCCTTATCCCTAAACTATAAAACCTAAAACCAAAAACCTAATGCCAAAAAATATTATCTATACCCTAATAGAAAAATCATAAAATGTACTGCTTAAATCCTAAACCCAATATTAAAATAATAAACCTAAACCCTGAAACCTAAACAAAAAAAATCCTAAAATGTTTACCCAAAACCCTATATCTGAAACCCAAATCCATAAACACTAAAACCCAAAATCCAATCCATAAACCCGGAAACCTATTCCATATACCCTAATAACAAAATCCTAAATTATATAACCCAAAAACCTATTCCATACACCCTACACTAAAAATAATAAAACCTAAACCTTAAAACCTAATCCCTAATGCTGAAATCATAAACCTAAACATGAAAACCATAACAAAATAATCCTAAAACATAGACCCAGAACCCTATATCTCAAAACCTAATATCTAAACCCTAAACCCTAATATCTGAACCCCAAACCCAAAAACATCTTCCACATACCCTAATCTAAAAATTATAAACCCTAAACAATAAAATATAAACCCTCCCCATTAAATCATAAGCAGGAACCCCCAAACCGAACAAAAAAAACCTAAATCCAAGACCCAAAACACTATATCCAAAACCATAATACCTAAAATATAAAACCTAAAAGCTAACCCCTGAACCTAAAAACATATTCCCTATACCTTAATAGAAAAATAGTAAATCATAAAGCTTAAAACATAAACCCTAACACTGAAATCATAAACGTAAACCTAAAAAGCATTCCAAAACAATCCAAAAACCTAGACCTGAAACCCTATATATAAAACCCTAATTTCTAAACCCTAAAACCTAAAAGTAGAACCCCAAACTAAAAAACATCTTCGACATACCCTAATATCCAAATTATATACCCTAAACCATAAAACATAAACCCTCCCCCTGAAATCATAAACCGAAACCCCAAAACCGAACACAAAAATTCCTAAATCCTCGACCCAAAACACTATTTCTGAAACCCTAATACATGAACTATAAAACCTATAAGATGAAACGTAAAACTAAAAACCTATTCCCTATACGCTACTCTCAAAATAATATACCATAAACCTTAAAACCAAAACCCTAACCCTGAAATCATAAACCTAAACCCGAAAACCATACCTAATAAATCCCAAAACCTAGACCTAAAACCCTATATCTAAAACCCTAATCTCTAAACCCTAAAACCTAAAAACTATACCATGTACCCAAAAACTTATTCCCCATACCCTATTACAAAAATAATTAACCCTAAACTTTAAAACATAAACCCTACCCTTGACATCATTAATCGAAATCCCAAAACCGAACAAAAACATCCTAAACCCTAGAACCAAGATACTATATCTAAAACCCTAATACCTGAACTATAAAACCAAAAAGTTGACCCCTAATAAAAAACAATTATTCCCTATAACCAAATATAAAAATAATAAACCCTAAAACTTAAAACATAAGTCATATCCCAGAAATCGTAATCCTAAGCATGAAAACAATACCAAAACAATAATAAAACCTAAACATAAAATCCAATATCTGAAAACCTAATCTCTAAACCCTAAATCCTAAAAGCGGTACCCCGAACCCAAATAAATATTTTCTATACCGTATTCTAAAAATACTTAACCGTAAACCTTAAAACATTAACCCTGCCCTTGAAATCATAAATCGAAACCCCAAAACACAACAAAAAAGATCCTAAATCCTGGACCAAAAAGACTATATATGAAACCCTATTACTTGAATTATAAAACCTAAAAGCTAGCGCATGAACCATGAAAAACATATTCCCTCTTTCCTAATCTCAAAATAATAATCCTTAAACCTTAAAAGTTAAACCATAACCCTAAATTCTTTAAACTAAACTCACAAACCATACAAAAAGAATCCTAAAACCTAGACCCAAAATCCAATATCCAAAACTCTAATCTCTAAACCCTAAAACCTAAAAGCTAAACCCCGAACCATAAAACATATTAACTATATCCTATTCTCAAAATAATTATCCCTAAACATTAAAACATAAACCCTAAGTATGAAATAATAAACTGAAACCCCAAAAGGGAACAAAAAAATCCAAAATCCTGGACCCAAATCACTATATCTGAAACCCCAATACTTGAACTCTAAAACCTAAATTCTGACCCTTAACCTAAAAACCTATTCCCTATAATCTTATATCAAAATTATAAATCCTAAACCACAAAACCTAAACTCTAACACTAAAATCATAAACCTAATCTAGAAAAACACACCAATATAATCCTAAAATCTAGACCCAAAACCATATATCCGAAACTCTAATCAATAAACCCTAAAACATAAAATCTGAAACCCAAAAAAAAAATAATCTTCCTCATAAAATATTTTCAAAATAATTAACACTAAACCTTAAAACATAAACCATATGTCTAAAATCAATAAACTAAACCTGAAACCATTATTTCTAAACCCTAAACCTTAAAACATAAACCAAATCCCTTAAATCTACAAACTAAACGTGAAAAGATAAACCCAAAATCCTTAAACCCAGTCTCAAAACCTTATACCCGAAACCATAATTTGTAAACCCTAAAACCTAAAAGCAAAACCAAAAACTGAAAAACATATTCCCCATTCACTATTCTCAAAATAAATAACAATAAAAAATAAAACATAAAACCTACCCCTAAAATCATAAACTGAAACCCCATAATCGAACAAAACTATCTTAAATCAAGGACCCAAAACACTATATCTGTAATCATAATACCTAAACAATAGAACCTAAAATCTGACCGCTAAACCGAAAAACATATTACCTATACTCTACTCTCAAAATTATAAAACCTAATCCTTAAAAACTAAACCCTAACCTTGAAATCATAAACCTAAACCCAAAAACTATACCAAAATAATCTTAAAACCTTGACCCAAATCCCTATATATGAAACCTCAATCCCTAAACTCTAAAACCTAAAAGCTAAAACCTGAACCGAAAAAAATCTTCCCCATACTATATTCTCAATATAATTAACTCTAAAACATAAATATAAACCATACCCCTTAAATAAAAAATCGAAACACAAAAAATGAACCAGAAAAATCCTAATATTGGACCCAAAATATTATATCTCAAACCCTAATACATAAACTCTAAAACCTAAAATATGAAACCTGAACCTAAAAACATGTTCCATATACCCTTATCTCAAAATCATAAACTCTAAACCAGAAAAGCTAAACCCTATTTTGGAAATCATATACCTAAACCACAGAACCAAACCAATAAATCTAAAAACCTATACCTGAAACCCTATATCTGAAACCCTAATCCCTAAACTCTAAAACCTAAAAGATGAACCCTAAACCCAAAAACATATACCTCATACCTAAATCTCAAAATACATAACCCTAAAACTTAAAATCTAAAACCTATCCTTTACATCAAAAAACCAAACCCGGCTAAACAAAAAATCCTACAACCTAGTCCCAAAACCCTTTACGAGAAACACTAATCCCAAAACTATAAAAAATAAATGCTAAACCCTATAACAAAATACATATAACCCATACCCAAATATTAAAATACTTAACCCAATACCTTTAAATCCAATCCCTGTCCCTTAAATCTTACAAACTAAACTCAAAAATCTAAACAAAAAAATCCTAAAACCTAATCCCAGATCCCTATACCCGAAAGCCTAATCTATAAACTCAAAAACCTAAAATATAAACCATAAACCAAAAATAATATAAATTATACCCTAATAACAAAATTATTTACACAAAACCTTAACACCTAAACCCTATCCCTTAATTATACAAAGTAAACCCAAAATGCTAAACAAAAAAATCATAAAACCTAGTACCAAATCCCTATACACGAGACCCTAATCCCTAAACTCTTAAATATAAAATCTGAAACTTAATCCCAAAAACATATAAAAAAAATATTAATCTCAAAATAATTAACCCTAAACATTAAAAACGAAACCCTCTCCATTAAATCTATAACTAAACCCTAAAATCTAAATAAAAAATCCTAAATCCTAGTCACAAAAAGTATACCCGAAACACTAATCCCTAAACTATAAAACCTTAAGGCATAAACATAAACAGAAAAGATACCCCATAACCTAATCTGAAAATACTAAAACCTAAACCTTAAAACCTAAACCCCATACATCAAATCTACATACTAAACCCGAAAAGATAAACAAAAAATCCTAAAACCTAGTCCTAAAACCCAATATTGGAAACCCATAACCTAAAACTCTAAAACCTAAAATCCGAACCCTAAACCCAAAATCATATAACTCAATCCCTAATATAAAAATAATTAACCACAAACCATAAAACCTTAACCCTTTCTCTTAAATCTACAAACTAAACCCGAAAATCTAAACAAAAAATCCAAAAACCTAGTCCCAAAACCCTATACACTAAACCCTAATCCCTAAAATCGATAACATAAAAGATGAAACCTAAACACAAAATCATATACCCCTACCTTAATTTCAAAATAAATAACCCTAAAACTCTAAAATTAAACCCTATCAATTAAATGTATAAACTAAACCCAATAAACTAAACAAAAATTCCAAAATCCTAATCCCAAAACTCTACCTCATTGGGTTGAAGTGGCGATGAGGGTTATATTCCCATAAGAGACTTTCCAAAGGTTCCAAAAGAAAGAAATAAATGTCGTGGGCATCAATAACAAGTTGGGAATGATTTTCAATTAAGACAAAACCAACCATCCATCCATTATCAAACACTATATGGTGCATGAACTTTCAATTACCCATCCATGAATTCCCAAAAGACAACCATGTTGTTCCAATATACAACCCAAAACCAATACAACAAAACATATCAGAGTACAATCGGAAACTAAACAACAACCACTATGAGCCATGACACCACCATAGCTCCACACCAAGCTCCAAGCTCCATAGAGAAATCACAATGCACCACTAATGGAGGGAGAAGCCTTACCTTTGCCCACGTCACGATACACAACATCTGTAAAGACACCAACGTGCCAAAGCAGGGGGTGAGTACTAAAACTCATTAGGTTTTCCCCAAATGACTTCCCTACACATGCCACTAGGATAAAACCATTACCACATTTATATAAAACAGTTTATATAAATTAAATCACATGTGAAACCATTCTCATAAGCCAAATATGCCCTTACCAAGACATCACACCCAAACCAATCATCTAAAGGAAATCCAACCAAACATGCCAAAATCAATCTCATAATTTACACGTTAGCACAGCAACTTCCATCTTGCAAAGAAATGCACAACAAAAAACCAAAACGGTGGGACTTCCGCCCAACCCATTCACACATTCACAACTAGCGGTACTTCCGACCACTACTCATATTGTGGTTCTTCCGACCACTATCTGTCCCCTTTTTATAGTGATATTTCCCACCCACTTCCATACTACTTTTCAACCAAACCAAACCAATCCAAACATAAACCCACCATGTTCACAACACCATGCAATCAACCAATTCCATTACATATCAATCCACTTCAATAAATCACCCATTTATTGAAAATTATTTTCCATGCCCAACAACATTTAAATAAAACAACCCATTTATTGAAAACCCTTTCCATCAATCATTTTAAAAAATCAACCATATCATCCCATTATAAAATCTTAACTTTAAAATCCAAAAGAATAACATTTCACCATAAAACACCCTTTTCCCCAAAAATCCCCAAAACATCACCCAAGGGATTTCCAACCAATTTTGCATAACAATTCACAATTAATTTTCATCACAACAATTAATTGTTACAAGGAAACACTAGTTTTTACCATGTGGAGTCAAGATAGAATCCACCTACCTTTAGGGTTCCGAATAAATCGACCCACGAACAACCACACCTCAAATCCGGCGAATGCACCACCAAAACCTCTCCAGATCACCTTCCCTAACATCCACAAGCCTTAATATTAATGTAAGAGGGAAATAAAACCCTAGATATACACACAACAAGTGTAGATCTAGAAAACCATAAAAGAGAGCGGTGTAGATCTTGAAGAAACCCCAAGAGTAACAAGAGGAAATACTTACCCAGGATAAACCACCTTCAAACCTCCATGAAACCCCTCTGAAATGATTCCAAATCAAGTGGGAGAGTACCCTTAACCCCTTAGAATCCAAAATCCCAAGTGAGTCTTTAGTGGGTGGAAGATTGGAGTGTTTTAGGTAAATCCCAAGGGAGACGGGAACTAATAACCCCATTTTTAAGTGGCCGCAAGGTTTTCCCGCACGGTTTGGAAAACCGTGTGCTAACTGTGTGCACGCTACTACCTTGGGAGCAAGGGTCAGCACGGTTTCCTCACACGGTTTGGAAATCCATGCGATGCCTATTCTCTCTCCTGCACTTTTTCCTGGAGAATCCGCATGGTTTCCACTAACCGTTCTCAAACCATGCACCCATTTAAAATCCTACATACTCATCCAAAACCATTCCAAACTCTCCCAACCTCTTCCCAACTCATCCCCTGAATTTTAAACACATAAAAATGCATAAAAAGGCCACATACCTCAAAAAGGGGTACTACATAAAATCTAAACCTAAAACCCAAAAACATATACCACATAATCGAATCTCAAAATAATTAATCCTAAAACATAAAACCTAAACCCTATCCCTCAAATCTACAATCTAAACTTGAAATTCCAAACAGAAAATCATAAAACCGAGTCGCAAAACCCTATTCCCAAAACACTAATCGCTAAACTACAAAACCTAAAAGCTAAAAACAACACCCAAAAATATATTCCAAAAACTTTAATATCAAAATACTTAACCATAAACTTTTAAACCAAGACCCTGACCCTTGAAACTACAAACTAAACCTAAAAATCTAAACAAAAAAACCTTCAACGTAGTCCAAAAACCCTATACCTGAAACCCTAATCCCCAAACACTAAAACCTAAAGCTAAAACCTAAACCCTAACACATATACGCAATAACATAATCTCCAAATAATTAACCCTAAACCTTAAAACTCAAACCATATACCTTAAATATACAAACTAAACATGAAAAGATAAACAAAAAACCCAAAAACATGGTCCCAAAACCCTACACCCGAAACCTATTGCATAAACTCTAAAACCTATAAGCTGAACCCTAAACCCAAAAATTTATAACACATACCATAATATAAAATTAATTAACTATAAACCTTAAACACAAAACCCTATCCATTAAATCATCAAAATAATCCTGAAAAGCTAAACCAAAAATTCAAAAACCTAGTCCGAAAACCCTTTACCCGATACACTAATCCCTAAACTCTAAAACCCAAAAGATGAACCCTAACCCCCCAAACAACTAATCCATACCCTAATCTCAAAATACTTAAACTTGAGCCTTTAAACCTACACCGTGTCCTTTAAATCCACAAAGTAAACCCAAAAATCTAAAAAAAAGTCCTAAATCCTAGTCCCAAAACCTTATACCTCAAACCCTAATCCCTATACTGTAAAACCTAATAGTTGGACCCTAAACCCAAAAACATATACCCCATACCTTAATGTTAAATTAATTAACGATAAACCTTAAATCATAAACCCTATCCCTTAAATATACAAACTAAACCCGAAAAGCTAAACAAAATATCCTAAAACCAAGTCCCAAAACACTATACCTGAAATAATAATCCCAAAACTCTAAAACCTAAAATCTAAACCCTAATCCCAAAAACATATAAATCATACCCTAATATCAAAATACATAACCCTAAACCTTAAAACCTAAACCATATCTCTTAAATCTACAAACTAAACCCGAAAAACTAAACAAAAAAATTTCTAAAACCCAACTCCCCAACCCTATACCTGAAACCATAATCCATAAACTGTAAAAACATAAAGCTGAACTATAAACCCAAAATCATATACCCCATACCCGAATATCAAAATAATAAACCATAAACCTCATAACCAAAACACTATCCCTTAAATTTACAATCTAATCCCAAAACACTAAACAAGAAATCATAAAACCTAGTCCCAAAATCATATACTCAAAACCCTAATCTCTAATCGCTAAAACCTAAAAGATAAAACCTAAACCCAAAAATATATACCACATACCCTAATCTCAAAACATATAACCCTAAACATTAAAACCTAAACCCTATCCCATAAATCAAAAAACTAAACCTGAAAATCTAAACAAAAAATCCTAAAACAAAGTCCCAAAACCCTATACTCGAAACCCTAATCCCTAAACTCTAAAACCTAAACCCAAAAAATTTTAACCCATTAAAAAATTTAAAAATACTAAACCCTAAACCATAAAACCTAAACCATATCACCTAAATCTACAAACTAAACCTTAAAAATCTAAATAAAAAATCTTAAAATCAATTCCCAAAACCCTATACCTAAAACCTTGATCCCTAAACTCCAAAACATAAAATATGAACTGTAAACCCAAAAAAATATATCCCATACAAAAATTTAAAAATAATAAACAATAAAACATAAAACCTAAACCCTATCCCAAAAATCTAGAAACTATACCCGAAAAACTAACAAAAAATCCTAAAACCTAGTATTGAAAACGTATACTAGAAACCCTAATCCCTAAACTCTAACACCTAAAAAATTAACCCTAAACCCAAAATCAAATACCCTATTCCCTAATATCAAATCAATTAATCCTAAAAATTATGGCCTAAACCCTATATCTTAAATCTTTAAACTAAACCTAAAAACCTAAACACAAAATCCAAAAACCTAGTCTCAAAACTCTATTACTGAAATACTAATATCTAAACTCTAAAACCTACAAGGAAAATCCTAACCAAAAAAAATATACACCAAACCATAATAGAAAAATAATTATCCCTAAATCCTCAAAATAAAACCCTATCCCTTAAATCTACAAACTAAACCCAAAAGCTAAAATAATCCTAAAATCTAGTCGTAAAACCTTATAACTGATACCCTGATCCCTAAAATCTACAACCTAAATGATGGACCCCATAAACAAGTACATATAACCCATACCATAATCTCAGTTTACATAACCCTAATCATTAAAACCAAAACCCTATCCCTTGTATCTACAAACTAAACCCGTAAAGCTAAACAAAAAACCCTAAAACCTCATCCAAAACCCATATACATGAAAACCTAATCCCTAAAATCTAAACCATGAATGTTTTACCCTTAACGCCAAAAAATTAAACTCATTCCATAATTTAAAACTAATTAACTTTAAATCTTTAAACCTAAACCATATCACTTAAATCTACAAACTAAACATGAAAAGCTAATCAATATAAATCTAAAAACCTAGTCCCAAAACCCGATACCCAAAAACCAAATCCCTAAACTCTAAATACTAAAAGAGAGAACCCTGAACCCAAAAAAATGTACTCCAAACCCCACTATAAAAATACATAACCCTAATCCTTAAAACCTGAACCCTATCCCTTAAATCTACAAACTAAACTTGGAAAGATAAACAAAAATTCCTAAAACCTTGTCCAAAAACCCTATAACTGAAACACTAATCCAAAAACTCTAAAAAATAAAATCTAAAACCTAATATTAAAAAAATACATCCCAAACCCTAATCTCAAAATAATTAATCCTAAATCTTAAAAACTAAACCTTATCTTTTAAATCTACATACTAAACCCAAAAACCTAAACGAAAAATCCTAAAACCTAGTCCCAAAACCCTATATGTGAAACCCCAACCCCTAAACTAAAAACCTAAAATCTAAACCCTAAACCCAGAAACCTATTCCCAATAACCTAATGTCAAAATCCTAAACCATAAAAAATATATTCTAAACCCTACATTAAAATCATAATCCAAAACCATGAATCCTAAATGAGAATACCCTAAAACCATGCCCAAAAACCATATATCTCAAACCCTAATCCATAAAATCTAAAACAAAATTTTAACTGAAAAACCAAAAAAATATATTCCCTATCCCCTTATCTCAAAATTATAAATCCTAAACCTTAAAAAATAAACACTAAATTAAAATCATAAACCTAACCCTTGAATCCTAAAAAAATCCAAAAACCCTGTCTCAAAACCCTATACAAGAAATCCTAATCCCTAAAATCTAAAACATAAAATCTGAACCCTAAACCCAAAAACATATTACACATATCAAAATATTAAAATAATAAACCTAAACCTTAAATCATAAACACTAAATTAAAATCATAAACTGACACCTTAAATCTTTAACAAAAAATTCCTAAAACCTTACCCCAAAACCCAATATCCAAAACCCTAATCCCTAAACAGTAAAACCTAAAACCCAAAACCTAATCCCAAAAAATATTATCTATATCCTAAAATCAAAATCCTAAACCCTAAATCTTAAATCCTAAACTCAATATTAAAATCATAAACCTAAACCCTAAAACCTAAACAAAAAAAATCCTAAAACTTATAGCAAAAACCCCTATATCTAAAACCCAAATCCCAAAACTCTAAAACCCAAAAGCCAAACCCTAATCCCGAAAACCTAATCCCTATAACCTAATAAAAAAATCCTAAATTATATTATCCAAAAACCTATTCCCTATACCCTAATCTAAAAATAAGAAACCCTAAAACATTAAACCTAAACCCTAACCTTGAAATCATAAACCTAAACCTGAAATCCATAACAAAATAATCCTAAAACATAGACCCAAAACCTGATATCTGAAACCCTAATCTCTAAACCATAAACCCTAAAATCTGAACCCTGAACCCAAAAAAATCATTCACATACCCTAATATCAATATTCATAACCCTAAACCATAAAACATAAACCCTCCCCCTTAAATCATAAGCAGAAACCAGAAAACCGAACAAAAAAAATCCAAAAGCTTAGACCCAAAACACTATATCCCAAACCCTATTACCTAAAATCTAAAACATAAAAGCTAACCTCTAACCATAAAAACCTATTAATTGTACTCTAATATCAACATATTATACCATAAACCTTAAAACCTAAACCCTAACACTAAAATCATAAACCTACATCTGAAAATCATACCAAAATAATCCTAAAACCTAGACCTGAAACCCTATATATGAAACCCTAATATCTAAACCCAAAAAACTAAATTCTGAATCCCAAACTCAAAAACATCTTCCCTATACCAAAATATCAAAATTTTAAACTGTAAACCACAAAACATAAACCCTCGACCTGAAATCATAAACCGAAACCCCAAAACCGGACAAACAAATCCTAAATCCTCGACCCAAAACACAATATCTGAAACCCCAATAACTGAACCCTAAAACCTATAAGCTGAACCCTGAAACTAAAAAAATATTCCCTATATTATTCTCTCAAAATAATAAGCCCTAAACCTTAAAATAAAAACCCTAACCCAGAAATCATAAACCTAAATGAGAAAACCATACCCAACAAATCCTAAAACCTAGACCCAAAACCCTATATCTAAAAAATTGTTCTCTAAACCCTAAAACCTAAAAACTGAAATATGTACCCAAACAATTCTTCCCCATTCCCTACTATCAAAATAATTAACCCTATACTTTAAAACATAAACCCTACCCTTGACATCAAAAATCAAAATCCCAAAACCGGACAAAAAAATCCTAAATCCTTGACCCAAGATACTATATCTGAAACCCTAATAACTTAACTCTAAAACAAAAAAGATGACCCCTAAACCAAAAAACGTATTCCCTATACCAAAATATAAAAATAATAAACCCTAAAACATAAAACATAAATCATAACCCAGAAATCGTAAACCTAAACATAAAAACCATACCAAAACAATAATAAAACCTAGACACAAAACCCAATATATGAAACCCTAATCTCTAAACCCAAAAACCTAAAATCTGAACCCCGAACCCAAATAACGATTTTCTATACCCTATTATAAAAATAATTCACCCTAAACCATAAAACATAAACCCTTCCATTGACATCATAAATCAAAACCCTAAAACCTAACAAAAAAATCCAAAATACTGGACCCAAAATACTATATCTGAAACCCCATTCCATGAATTCTAAAACCTAAAAGCCGGCCCATTAACCAAAAAAACGTATTCCCTCTAGCCTACTCTCAAAATAAGAAACCCTAAACCTTAAAAAATAATCCATAAACCATAAATCCTAAACCTAAACCTAAAAACCATACCCAAAAAATCCAAAAACCTAGACCCAAAATCCAATATCCAAAACTCAAATCTTTAAACTCTAAAACCTAAAAGCTAAAACCTGAACCTAAAAAAATATTAACCATATAATATTCTAAAAATAATTAACCCTAAACCTTAAAACATAGACCCTGCCTATGTAATCATAAACTGAAACCCCATAACTGAAAAAAAAATCTTCATTCCTGGACCCAAAACACTATATCTTAAACCCACATACATGAACTCTAAAACCTTAAATTTGACCCTTAAACTAAAATCCTATTCCCTATACCCAAATATCAAAATAATAAATCCTAAACCATAAAACCTAAACCCTAACCCAGAAATCCTAAACCTAAACAAGAAAACCACATCATAAAAATCCTAAAACCCAGACCCAAAACCATATATCCGAATCTCTAATCTATAAAACCTAAAACCTAAAATCTGAAAACAAAAAACAAAATCATCTTCCACATAACCTATTATAAAAATACTTAACTCTAAAACTTAAAACATAAACCATACCCCTATAATCATTAAACTAAACCCGAAATTCTAAAACAAAAATTAATAAAACATTGTCCTAAAACCTTAAACCTGAAACTCTAATCCCAAAACTCTAAAGCCTAAAAGATAAAATAGAAACCCAAAAGAAGATACCCCATACCGTAATATCAATATAATTAACCCTTAACCTTTAAACCTAAAACCTATCCCTTAAATCTAAAAACTAAACTCGAAAAGATAAATAAACAATACTAAAACATAATATTAAAACCCTATACTCGAAAGCATAATCCATAAAATCTAAATCCTAAAAGATAAACCCCAAACCTAATAACATATACCTCCTACCCGAATAAAAGAAATACTTAAACCAACCTAAAAACATAAAACATATCCCTTAAATATACAAACTAAACCTAAATAGCTAAACCAAAAAATCCTAAAACCTAGTCCGAAATCCATATACCCGAAACCCAAATCCCTAAATTCTAAAATATTAAAGTTGTACCCTAAATAAAAAAACATATACCACATAATTTAATCTCAAAATAATTAACCCTAAACCATTAAACATAAATCCTATCTATTAAATCTACAAACTAAATGTGAAAAGATAAACAAAAAATCCTAAAACCCAATCCCAAAACCCTATACTCGAAACCATAATTTCTAAACCCAAAAACCTAAAATCAGAACCCCAAACCAAAAAACATATTCCCCATGACCTATTCTCAAAATAATTTACAATAAAACATAAATCATAAACCATACCATAGAAATCATAAAATTAAACACTAAAATCAAACAAAACAATCCTAATTCAAGGACCCAAAACACTATATCTGAAATCCTAATACCTAAACACTAGAACCTGAAATCTGACCCCTAAACCGAAAAAACCTATTACCTAAACCCTAATCTAAAAATAATAAACCCTAATCCTTAAAACATAAACCATATAATTGAAATAATAAACCTAAACCCGAAAACCATACCAAAATAATCATAAAACCTTGACCCAAAACCCTATATATGAAACCCCAATCCCTAAACACTAAAACCTAAAAGTTGAAACCTGAACCCAAAAAAATCTTCCCTATACTTTATTCTCAAAATAATCAACCCTAAAAATTAAAATATAAACCATACCCCTTAAATAATAAATCGAAACACCAAAATTGAACAAAAAAATCCTAAATCTTTGACCCAAAATACTATATCTCAAACCCTAATACATAAACTCTAAAACCTAAAATCTAACCCCTGAACCAAAAAACCTATTCCATATACCCTTATATCAAAATCATAAACTCTAAACCATAAATCATAATCCCTAATTTGTAAATCATATACCTAAACCACAGAACCAAACCAACAAATCCTAAAACCTATACCCAAAACCCTATATCTGAATCCCTAATCCCGAAACTCTAAAACCTAAAAGCAAAACACTAAACCCAAAAACATATAACTCATAGCTAAATCTAAAAATACATAACCCTAAGACTTAAAATCTAAACCATTTTCCTTAAATCTACAAACTAAACCCGACTAAACAAAAACATCCTACAACATATTCCCAAAACCCTTTACCAGAAACACTAATCCCTAAACACAAAAACAAAAAAGCTAAACTCTATACCAAAAAATATATACCCCATACAAAAATCATAAAATAATTAACCCTATAACTTTAAACCCAAGCCCTATCCCTTAAATATAACAAACTAAACTCCAAAATCTAATCAAACAACATTCTAATACCTAATCCCAGAACCCTATACTCGAAAGCCTAATCCCTAAACTCATAAACCTAAATTCTAAACCCTAAATCAAAAAACATATATATCATACCCTAATAACAAAATAATGAATGTGAAACCTTAAAAACTAAACCCTAAACATTAAATAAAAAATATAAACCCAAAAAGCTAAACAAAAAATCCTAAAACCTAGTCCCAAATCCCTATACATGAAACCCAAATCCCTAAACTCTTAAATATAAAAGCTGAAACCTAAACCCAAAAACATATAACCCATATCATAATCTCAAAATACATAACCATAAACATTAAAACCTAAACCCTATCCAATAAATCTATAAACTAAAACCTAAAAACTAATTAAAAAATCCTAAAACCTGTTCTCAAAAAAGTATACCTGAAACACTAATCCCAAAACAATTAAATCTAAAAGCATAAAAATAAACAAAAAATAATAACTCATAACCTAATCTCAAAATACTTAAACATAAGCCTAAAAAACGAAACTAAATACCTTATATCTACAAACTAAACCTGAAAATTTAAAAAAATATCCTAACACCTAGTCCCAAAAACCCTATATCTGAAAACCAAAACCTGAAACACTGAAACCTAAAATCTGAACCCTAAACCCAAAATAAAATAACTGAAACCCTAATTCGAACATAATTAAGCACAAATATTTTCAGCTTAACCCTTTCCCTTAAGTCTACAAACTAAACCCAAAAATCTATACAAAAAAACCAAAAACCTAGTCCCAAAACCCTTTACACAAAACCATAATCCCTATTATCTAAAACTTAAAAGCTGAATCCTAAACACAAAAACATATACCCCATACCTTAATCTCAAAATAATTAACCCTAAACCTATAAAATCAAACCCTATCAATTAAATATATAAACTAAACCCAGTAAAACTAAACACAAATTCTTAAATCCTAGTCCCAAAACTCTATACCTGAAACTCTAATATCTAAACTCTAAAACCTAAAATCTGATCCCAAAACCCAAAAACATATACCACATAACCGAATATATAAGTAATTAATCCTAAAAATTAAAACCTAAACAATATCCCTTAAATCTACAAACAAAACATGAAAATATAATTTTTTTATAAAACCGAGTCCCAAAACACTATACCCAAAACACTGATCCCTAAACTATAAATCCTAAAAGATGAAAAATAAACCCAAAATTATATAAAACAAACCATAATATCAAAATACATAACAATAAGACTTTAAACCTAAACCTTGACCCTTGAAACTACAATCTAAACCTGAAAAGCTAAACATAAAATCCTTAAATGTAGTCTAAAAACCCTATACCTGAACCCTAATCCCTAAACACTACAACCTAAAGCTAAAACCAAAACCCAATCACATATAACCAATAACCTAAAATCAAAATAATTAATCCTAAACCTTAAAACATAAACCCTATTTCTTAAATATACAAAGTAAACACAAAATTGTAATAAAAAAACCCAAAAACCTAGTCCAAAATCCCTTCACTCGAAACCTAATCCATAAACTCTAAAACCTATAAGCTGAACCATAAACCCAAAAACATATAACACATACCATAATATAAAAATAATTAACTCCAAACCATAAACAAAACTCTGTCCCTTTGTTGAGTCAATAAGGTTTTCCTTTTGAAATTTCCATTCCTTCATGTTTTGAAAATCACAAACACCTTATACTAAAGAAAATCTATATTTTACTTCTCTAAGGAAAATTTCCTTCCTTAAGGAAATTTACCCTAACCTAGATTTTCTTATACATATCAATATTTTTATTAAGTATAATAATTATATTCATTCCTAAAACCTCGGAATCATATAATACTTTGATATGAAGCATTATGTTTTAGGATCCGAATTCTGGATACGAACTATCATATAGTTCTACTCTGAATTTTGGATTCGAACTCTAATGAAGTTCCACTCCAAATTCTGGATAAGAACTCAAATGATGTTCTACTCCGAATTCTAGATATGAACTCCAATGAAGTTCCACTCTGAATTCTGGAAACGAACTCTAATGAAGTTCCACTCCAAATTCTGTATACGAACTCCAATGAAGTTCCACTACGAATTCTGGATAAGAACTCCAATGAAGTTCTACTCCGATTTCTGGATACAAAATCTCAAAATGTTCAACTCCAAACTTCTATGAGTTCAACTCTGAAATTCTATGAGTTCGACTCCGAACGTCTATGAGTTCGACTCCGAACTTCTATGAGTTCGACACCAAACTTCTATGAGTTCAACTCCGAACATTTATTAGTTTGACTCCGAACTCTATAAGTTTAGATTCTGAATTCAGGTGAAACCAGACTCCAAATTTCCTTAGAAATTCAGAATCCAGATTTCTACAGAATTTTGGTTCCGAATTCCTATTAAAATAGAATCTGGATATCTATCTGTTATAGACTCTGAATTCCAGTTTGGTTAGACTCCGAACTATTATTTTCTTACATTCCGAACATTATTTTTTCTTATAATTTTACTTGTTTAATTAAAAAATGATGTCGTGCATTCAGTTATTGACTAACCATTGGTTGAGTGACATGGGTACAGGTCCCTCCAAAATTCAAGGAGAAATATTATCGTTGGAGGAGGGATCTGACCATTGGAGTTTCTCCAAAAAATATGAGCTCATTTGAACGATCTCAATAATGAACTTTGACAGAACTCTGACATCTGTGCTTACATGCTGTTGATGTGATATCTAGAGAGATAGGATCTTATCAACTCTCAAAGCTTCATGCAGAATGTTTGAACAACTTGTTCAAACATTGCCTTTTTCAGACTTGCATCGTTCGTCTCTGATTGTTGATGATTACAATCGGGGGCCTCCGGGGATTGGAAGACAGAGGTTCCAACACCTTGATGTTGATGTATTCCATGATAAAGAAGACAGAGGTGCGGACTACCTTATAGTTGAGGGCTTGTGGGGATAGCAATACAGACACCGATCTTCATTTCGAGGGCTTACCCTCCTGTGGGTAAGACAAACTTCCTTGAAAATATAAATCAATGGAACTTTATCCAAGGTTGTTGGATACCCTTATCTTAGGGTTAAAAGAGTTATTGTTTATTACATGTAGTTTTAATACTTGTTTCTCTGCTTCATTTTGTATTGCTAAGGAATGTATAACATCCTTATACTTATTTACTTGTACTCTGATATAGTTAAATTCTATACGCTTTAAGGTGGAATCTTAATCCTTGTATCATTTGTTAGGTTCCATTTTCAGAATCACTATTACAAAATCTAACAAGTCTTTATTGCTCATAGAGGTCTTGTGAATTATCTTGTTTAACATTGTTAAACATAACCATTCTGAAAATTCCCATAAGGAATTTTAAAAGTAACAATTTGCCCCCCATAATGTATATGAGAATCTCATTATTATTTTGAACCTACATTTGGTATTACAGAGTATATCATACTCCAAAACATAACATCCTAACAATTGGTATCAGAGGAGGTGAACTAATATCATGTATCAATCTAAAAATTGATTCAGAGTTTGGTTCAATCTGAATTAATCTCACAATTAGATTCAGAAGATAATTCTTCGATTTTCTTTTTCATATTCGTACTTTTCGAAATCTATTTTTCAGAATAATAACTTCAGATTCACATTTTCTTAGAGATACAATTTATTTCATTGCTTAGAATATTTTCTCTTGTTAACAAACTTATACTTATAAAAAGTTTGTGCTCAAATGTTTTTCTTATGAATGTCAGGTTTAAATGTTGGTTCTATCAACTACTTAAATCCTACCAGACCACCTATCTTTGATGGAAATGATTATGAATACTGGAGAGATCATATGAAGAATTTATTTATCAATACTGGGGTAGATAAATTTCTCATTCCTACTGGAGAATAAAAAATTCTTGATAAGGAAGTTAGTGCTTTTACTAATTAAGAAAATCGTGATTAACAACTCAATTATAAGGTACACAATACTATATTGTGTTCAATGACTTGGAACATATATAGCCAAATTTCTTTTTGTGAAACATCTAACTGTATATGGAAGAAACTTGAAATTGCACATTTTGGTACATCTAAAGTCATAGAGACAAGAAGAGGTATGTTGAGAGCAGAATACCATGGTTTTAATATTCCTTATGGAGAACCTATAATCAAAGTATAAAAAAGGTTTATGACTATCGTGAACAACTTAAAATCTATGGGAGAAAAAGGTATAGATGATGAAGCTCTAGTGGATAAGATTATAGATATCATGCATAATGAGTGGGAATCCAATAGGACATCAATTGATTAGAAAAAAAGTATACTCAAATTTTTCTTGATGAACTATCTGGTACTCGTCTTCAACACGAAACTATAAAGAAGATAGATGCTGACAAGATAAAGAAGAAGAATGGGAATGGTAGTGTTGCTTTTACTACATCTTCAAATCACATGAAAGCTAAGACTCTTGATAGAGTAACTAGATCCAAGGCTAAATAGGTTACAATCCAATCTGAGTATAGTGAGAGTGATGTCTCAGAAAATGAGTTAGCCCATCTTCCTCGAAGAATGAAAAAGATAGCTGGTGAATGAAATTTCCAATCCATGTATAAGTAGAAGTAAAGGAAATATAAGCAATATTCAGATGTCACATTCTATGAATGCAAGATAAGTGGACACATAAGACCTTATTTCACTATGCTTAAAAAGAAAGAAAGAAAAGAGAGGCATTCTGAATGGAATAGGAAAAAGTTTTAAAAATCTAAAGCTAAGAATAGTCTAAAAGCTAATACTATGTGGAGTTCTAGCTGTGGAGAATCTTCAGAAAGATATTCTTCTGAATATGATTCATCATCTCAGAATAATATGGTATTCATTGCTACTACTTCTTTTCCACATACATGTCTCATGGCCAAGGTATGCTCTACCGAGGCTTTAACAAATTTTTCTCTTGATAAGAATTACTATTCTGAAAATAGTAGTTCAAATAAAGACACTTCATCTTCAAGAAAATGAAGAACTTTTATATGAAGAAGTATCTAGATTTTCCAAGTTACTTGAAGAAAAAAATCGACAAATTTATAAGAAATTAGACAACGAAAATACTAGGGAAGAAATTCTTACAAAATAGATTTAAGATCATACTAAAAATCATAAAAATAAAGAAGAGATTTTAGAATAACTTTCTAAAGACCTTAAGAAAGAAAATTATGATAAGGATGAACATTATAAAGATCCTAAGAATGCTATTTTTGAGTTGAATTTTTTTTAGGAAAAATATAACTCTAAGGAAATGATTCCTGAGGATAGAAATTATGTCATGAGACTAAAATCTGAAATATTTTCTCTTAAGAAGATTCATGAAAAATTTACCTCTGGGAAGGAAAATTTTGACAAGTTGTATTCTCAAATTAAACCTCATGGAAACACTACTGGAGTAGGTTATACTCACCAAAAACCAGTTTTTAATAATATTTATTTTGTTCCTTCTAGAGCATGTTTTTTCACTAAGTGTCAAAGTGGTGGGCATTGAATGAAAAACGATTCTTTGAATAGAGTTCAACCTCTTTGGTTTCATAAAGCATATATTTTCAAAAAAATATGGATATCCAAAACAATTTTGTCTAAAATTTCCAGATCTAAGAAAGTCTGGATTCCGAAAACCTAACTTGATTCTTATTATCAATAAAATAGGGAATGTACCAACAACAATACATGGTTCATGGATTGTGGATGTTCCTAGCACATGACTAGTAACAAAATCTATATCGAAAAGATTATCAAGGAAAGGAGGAAAATTAACTTTTAGAGATAATGCTCAGGGAGAAATTATTGGTATAGGTAACATCGTTCTTCTTGGAAAAACTTGGTTTTAAAAAGTTTTGTTTGTTAAAGATCTTAAGAACAACCTAATCAGCATAAGTCAATTATGTGATGAAGGATACCTTGTGAATTTTAGTAATTATAAGTGATTAGTACACAATTCTAAGGAAGAATTTATTCCTTCTACCCATAGGAAAGAGAATGTACACACTTTGAACATAGAAGACCTTAGGAGCCAAGATATACCTTGCCTTAGTGCAATGGAAGATCATTCTTGGTTATGGCATAGAAGGTTAGGACATTGTAACCTTAGGAACTTATGAAAACACTCTAAGAAAGGTTTAGTTAAGGATCCATCGAATCATAGATTTGATTCTTCAAAAGTTTGTGATCCTTGTTAATATAGAAAGAAACATAAATCAAGTTTTAAATCAATCAGTTAAGTCTCAACAACTAATGCACTACAGTTGGTGCACATGGATCTTTTTTTTCCTACACAAACTGGAAGCATTGGGGGAAAGTACTATGTATTTGTTTTGGTTGATGATTACACTATATTTATGTGGGTTTATTTTCTATCAAAGATGTCTCAATATTTTTCTTATTTAAGAATTTTTAGAGCCCATGTTAAAAATGAGAAAAACCATCAGTTGAAAACTATTCATAGTGATCATGGAGGAGAATTTCAAAATTCTAATTTTGAAACTTTTTGTAGTAAAAAAGGTATTACTCACAACTCTTCAGCACCCGGAACACCTCAAAAAAATGGTGTTGTTGAAAGAAGAAACATAATTCTTCAAGAGATAACTAGAACCATGTTGAGTGAGTATTCTGTTGCGAAACATTTTTGGGCTGAAGCTGTAAATACTGCTTGTTATACTATAAATATTTTTGATTAGACATTTTCTTAATAAAAATCCTTATGAGTTATGGAATGGTAGAGAACCTAGACTTTTCCAACTTTATGGGTTTTGGATGCAAAGTATTCATTATGAATACTAATGATAACATACACAAATTTTCACCAATATTTGATGAAATAATTTTATTAGGATACTCCACAAATTCTACGGATTATAGTGTTTTCAACAAAAACACTTGCACTTTTGAAGAAACAGTACATGTAAAATTTGATGAAACCGATCGTTTTGTTTTTGAACAACCCCAACGTACATCTTCGGATGTTTTTTCAAAAATTGATTATCATTCTTTGATAGAAAATTCTTCTGATAAGGAAAATGGTCATGAAGATACTTCTGAAACATTTACCCCAAGAAGATTTCCTACCCTTTGTTGATGAATAGGTATTAAAAAACCCAAACCAGTTTTTTCTAAAATATCATCCCAGTGATAGTATCATTGGTGATGTGAATCAACCTGTAAGGACCAGAAGTTCCATAAGAAATTAAGTAGAGAATCTAGCATACCATTCCCAATTGGAACCAAAAATAACTGATGAAGCTTTAGGTGATGATGATTGGATTAAATCCATGCAAGATTAAATAAATGAATTCAAAAGAAATAAATTCTGGAACATAGTTGAAAGAACTAATGAATCTTCTTGCTATTGGGGTAAAATGGGTCTTCAGAAGTAAATGTGATGAAAATTGAGTCATCGTTAGAAACAAATCTAGATTAGTTGCCAAAGGCTATAATCAATAAGAGGTAATAGAATATGAAAAACCTATGCTCCAGTAGCTAGACTTGAATCTATTCGTATTCTACTTGCATTTGTAGCATTATTCAATTGTAATCCTTTTCAAATGGATGTGAAATGGGCTTTCCTTAATGGTTATGTTCAGGATGATTTTTTTGTCGAAAAACTTTCTGGCTTTGAAGATACAAAATATCCTGATCATGTTTTTAGACTTACCAAAGCGTTGTATGGCCTTAAACAATCCCCACATGCTTGGTATGATATACTTATAGGATTTTTGGTTCAAAATAACAATGTTAAGGTAAATGTAGATCCAACCCTTTTTATAAATAAAGATAAGAAAAATGTTTTGATTCTTCAAATTTATGTTTATGAAATTATATTTGGTTCAACTCATCAATCTTGAACTGATTCTTTTTTAGATCTAATGAAATTTGAGTATGAAATGAGTATGATGGGTGAGTTAACATTTTTTCATGGATTTAAAATTTCTCAAAAACCAGAAGGAATATACATATCCCAACATAATTATATTAAAGATCTTCTTAAAAATTATGGGTATGACAACACTAAGAGTATAAGTCCTCTTGTTGGTACCTCAAACACATTTTATATTGATGAAGCTGGGAAACCAGTAGATCAAACATCTTCTAGAGGTATGATATGAAGTCTGCATTACTTTACAGCTAGTCGACTGGAAATGATGTTTTCAGTATTCTTATGTGCATGATATCAATCCAATCTTATGGAATCTCATTTAAAGACAGTGAAAAGAATTTTTCGCTACTTAAATGGAACGATGGATCTAGGAATATTTTATACTTCTGGAAATGATTTCGTTTTAAAGAGCTTTTCAGATACTGGCTTTGGTTGATGTAGAATGGATTTAAAGAGTATATATGTAACTTTTCATTTCTTAAGAGATTCATTAGTTTCATGGTCATGTAAGAAACAACATTCTGTAGCACTCTCCACTGATGAAGATGAATATGTAGCAGCTGCAAGTTATTTTGATCAAGTGTTGTGGATGCAACACACACTCACAGATTAGGGTTTGAGTTTTACTAAGACTCAAATTTTGTGTGATAACACAAGTGCCAATACCCTTAGTAAAAACTCTGCACATCACTCTCATTCAAAGAACATAGACATTATACATCACTTCCTTAGGGATCAAACACTTAAAGGAGATATCATTATTCAATTTATCGGGATGTAAGATCAACTTGATGAAATTTTCACAAAATCTTTACCCACTGATAGATTTGAATACATTAAACAGAAGTTAGGAATGATAACTATGAGGTAAACTTATAACATTAACTTCTTGTCGAACAATTCTACTTTCTGTAATAAAATACATTTCATAGGGGGATTACATTTGATTTTGAGTCTTTCAAAAAATTTTGTAATGAGCCTTTCAAAAAAATTCATAAGGAGTCTTTCAAAATTTTCGTAATGAATTTTTCATACTAGAAATTTTCGTAATGAAATTTTAATACTGGGAATTTTCATAATGATGTTTTCGTACTGGAAGTTTTCGTTATGATGTTTTCATACTGGAAAATTTTGTAAGGAAGTTTTCGTACTAGAAATTTTCGTAATGAAGTTTTCGTACTGGAAAATTTCGTAATGAAATTTTTGTACTGGAAATTTTCGAAACGATGTTTTCATACTGGAATGTTTCGTACTGAAGTTTTCGTACTGGAAATTTTCATAATGAATTTTTTGTACTAGAAATTTTCGTAATGAAGTTTTCGTACTAGAAAATTTCATAATTATGTTTCAGTACTGGAAATCATCATAATGAAGTTTTCATTATGAGAATTTTCTAATTGAGAATTTTCGTAATGAGAATTTTCATATTGATAATTTTTGTAATGGGAATTTCTGTACTCATATTTTTAGTAGTATATTTTTTCATAGTTTGTTTTTACAAAGTCAAATTTTCTTCAAGAAGAATATTTCTTAATACGAATAAACTTCCTAACCAATCCGAAAGGTATGACTTCCTTACTCATGTTTTTGTAGTCAATTTTAGTTGTTGGTTGATTCATTTTCTTGTAAAATTTCTCAGATTCTTTTCTTCTTAAATCCGAATATTTTTTATTAAAACATCAAATGATCGGATTCAATACTTTCTTGCGGGTATGATTTCAACCGTCAGATCAGATCAGATAAATTATCAACCGCTAGATTGCTTTTGGAAGCTGAAATGTCAGCTTTATTGCCTATATAAAGGGCCCCTCTTTTGAGTCCCACGTCGATTTCAGGCTCTCATGTGCTGAAACACTGCCTCAGTTCTTAAAGTCTGTTCTGAATCTCTCAGATCTCATCCATTACAAATGTATGTAGAAGCCACTTCCCAAGATATGTCTTCAATGAAACCAATCTCAAAATGGTTAGTCTACAGGGAGAGGTTTGTCCATCCGGATTTTTCCAGTGAGTATGATTCTTTAATATCCATGAATATAAAACTTAATGGATGGGAATATTTCTTCATTTCGAAACAAAGGGGTCATGATGTTTTATATATGGATTTTATGATAGAGTCTTATGAGTATGTTTCCTTCTATGAAGAAGATGGCAGAGACAAATTTTCTTTCATGTCTTATGGGAAGAATTAAAAGCTTTCTAACACCAAGGCTTCAAACATGGTAGGATTATCATATGATGGTGAAGCATAATTTTTTTCAAATAATCTACAGGATGTGCAAGGATGTTTCAGAAAAGGTGAAGGCAATGAAATGCCTTGGGCTCAAAGATGATAAAATAGCCAAGATTGCTCATCTCTCTACCAACAACTGGATTCTCTAGTTATGGGTTCAAGGATTTTTCATTTCGAGAAGAGGAGATAAGGATAACCTAAAGAAATGTGATATCTACATCTTAGATTTCTTGGTAAATCTAAGAAAGATCAATTTGAGGAGGCATGTTCTTATTACAGTTCAGAATATCAAAAATAGAACATTGATGGCTCAAATCATTATGTATCTTTCGCTTATCTACAAGTTTATTATTCTTTGTCTTGATTCGTTCAAGGTTTATTGCACCTCCAATACGAGAATTGGTAAGGTAATGATGATAAGTGATGACACATTAAAAAGGATGAAAGTAGTTTTTTCAAAGGAATCAAGTGAGTTTTATGATCTTCTAGAAGAAGAGGCAGAATCTGTTCTAGAAAATGTGGAGAAGGCTGAACCAGTGAAGAAGGTTGGTAAGAAGAGAAAATTAAAAGAACTAGTTGCTGAAGACAAGACTCCCAAATCTATGGAATCCCAGTCCGCACCTCCCAAGCCGAAAAAATAGAAAGCATATCCAGATGAGGTGGCTGCTAAATGGAGAGAAGATAAGGAGAAAATGAAACCAGGGGATCCAAAGTTCGGATTGGACCCTACTGATGCTAAGGCCTTAAGAGAAAACGATGCTGATGAGTTAGAAAAACAGGAAAAGGAGAAAAAGATGAAGAAAAATATTTCAGAAGAGGAGATTTCACAATCTCTCTTGAAAGCGACATAAGTAGCTTCTGAGAATATTCTCGTTATGGAAACATTTCATGTTGAGCCATTATCAGAGACCCCCAGGAAGAATTATTTCACTCCGGAAAAGACTAAAGAGAAACAAGTTGTTGATGAAGTAGAGGAATAAGAGAAAGTAGATGAAGAATAAGAAGTAAAAGAAGGATGTGGTGATCTTGATGATCTGATTAAACAAGTGGAAGATTATCAAAAGAATGAAAGACTATAAGAAAAAACACCACTCCAATCTTCTGAGGTCGAGTCCTCAAAGCTAGTCACTCCAGGAATGGGAGTTGAGGAAGATGGTAAGGGAGATGATATTTAAGAAGATTAAAAAGAGGATGAATCATCTAAGGAAGTATGATATGAGAATCATTATCTTAGAGAAGGATAAGAGAAGGAGAAACCAGATGAAGAAAAGATTGTTCAAGTATCTGAATCCGAGGAAGAATCTTCTGATAAAGCAATTCCAAAAATTGATTATGGGAAGAAAGTTCTTTTGGACACCCCATCAAATGATGTTATAAGAAAGAAAGATGTTGGTGGTTCTTCTAGAAGGAAGTTGGTGCAAATTGAATAAGAACAATCCCCAAGAAAATTATCAGATTCAGAGTCATCAGCAATGGGTCATGACATTGTTGTTGAGTCTTTGAAAAAGTTGGTGGACACCATTCTGATCATTCCCACTATAGACTCCAGTTGCCATATGATTCAACAAAGTCTGAATCAGAATTCAAAATCCTTGTCAATGGTGATGGATAAGTGTGTGAAGATTGAAGCAGATCATAGAAATGTCCTTATCAATTATGATGTTCACAGAAAATCTTGCAGCAAAATCACTCTTTGGTCAAAGAAAGTTGATGAACACATGGAAGACATTGATCATTTTTAGAATGATGTTAAATAAACTTTTGACAGTGAGGATGTCAAGATTAAGAATCTTCAGGAAAATGTTAACCTTGAACAAAATTCCCAAAATCAACTAGTGAAGGACCTGAATGGTAAGGTTAACTCTCTTGCTCAAAATTTTAAAAGGGATAGGAATCTCTAGATTGAGCTTGATGAAAATATTGTAAAGTAATATGAGATATTGAAGATACAGGAAGAGGCCATAAAGTCTCATGCATAAGTCTTGAATTCTCAAGATGAATGGATAAAATCTTTGGAGAAGAATACTAAGGAGGACCAGAAAGACTTGAAGAAGCTAAAAACCCTCTTAAAAAAGATGATCTCAAAGGAAAAGGAAGAAAAATAGACTTAATCTTATATTTTGTTGCATTTGATCTTCCTTGTAAAAATTCTTCTAATTATAATAGAACCATAGTTTTTTTTTCATGCCTTTACTAATATTTCAGGTACCAAATATCTTTTCCATTCCCTTTAATTCTTTTTGAAAATGACAATGGGGGAGATGAAAAAAGAACTACTCAAAAGAGGGAGAAGGAAAAATTTATAAGTCAAGAACTATCCTTATGTAAGGGGGAGTTCTTCATCATGATGTTTTTCATTTCCAATGATAAGAAAAACTCCACTCCATAAATTCAGAATACAATCCTTAGAGTTCCTAAGCCTAAGGGGGAGTTATTTGTAATCATCATCATCTATGAACAAAGGGAGATAAGTTTTAATTTCAATGTCAAATGAAAATTTTCTATGTTCTTATATTCTTTTTCGAAAGGTTGTTTGTGATTTTCAAAAAGGGGGAGATTTTTCAGTCAATAAAGTTTTCCTTTTGACTTTTCCATTCTTTCTTTTTTTTAAAGTCCCAAACACGTTATACTTAATTAAATATATATTTTACTTCTATAAGGAAAATTTCCTTCTTTAATGAAAATTACCCTAACATAAATTTCCTTATACATATAAATATTTTTCTTAAGTATATAAATCTGATTCATACCTAAAACCTCGGAATCCTATAGTACTTAGATATGAAGCATTCTGTTTTAGGATTTGAATTCTGTATACGAACTCCAATGATGTTCCACTCCGAATTATGGATACGAACTCCAATGAAGTTCCACTTGAAATTCAGGATTCAAAATCCAATGAAGTTCCACTCCAATTTTTGGATACGAACTCTCACAATGATCGACTCCAAACTTCAATGAGTTCGACTCCAATCTTCTATGAGTTTGACTCTGAACATCTATGAGTTCATCTCCGAACTTCAATGAGTTCAACTCCGAAATTCTATGAGTTCGAATCTGAACTTTTACTAGTTCGACTTCGAACTTCTACAAGTCAGACTCTGAATTCTGTAAGTTCAGATTCTGAATTCTGGTGAATCAAGACTCTGAATTTCCTTATAAATTCAGACTCCATATTTCTACAGAATTCAGCTTCCGAATTCCTATTAAAACTGAATCTGAATATCACTTGATTATAGACTCCAAAATCCAGTTTGGTTAGACTCTGAACTATTATTTTCATACTTTCCGAACATCATTTTTCCTTATTCTTATAATTGTTTCATTACAGAACGATGTCGTGCTTTCATTTATTGTCTAACAGTTGGTTGAGTGACACATGTACAGGTCCCTATGATATTAAAGGAGAAATATTACCATTAGAAGAGGGAGCCAACCATTGGAGTTTTACATATAAATAGGAGCTCATTTGAACGAGCTCAATACTGAACTTTGAAAATACTCTGACATATATGCTTACATGCTGTTGAAGTGATTTCTAGAGAGAGAGGCTCTTATCAACTCTCAAAGCATCATGCAGAATGTTTGAACAACTTGTTCAAACATTGCCTTGTGCAGACTTGCTTCATGTGACTCTGATTATTGCTGATTACAACCGAGGGCTTCCAGGGATAGGAAGACAGAGGTTCCAACACCTTGAAGTTGAGGGCTTCCTTGCTAAGGAAGACAGAGGTGCCGACTACCTTATAGTTGAGGGCTTCGGGGATAGCAAGAAATACACCGATCTTCGTTTCGAGTGATTACCCTAGTGTGGGTAAGTCGTACTTGCCTGAAAGTATAAATCAAGGGAACTTTATCCAAGGTTGTTGGATACCATTCTCTTTGGGTTAAAAGAATTATTTTTTGTTACTTGTAGTTTTAATACTTGTTTGTCCGCTTCATTTTTTATTGCTAAGGAAAGTATAACTTCCTTATACTTACTTATGTGTACTCTGATATAGTTAGATTCTATATGCTTTAAGGTAGAATCTTAATCCTTTTATCTTTTTTAAAGTTCCATTTTCGGAATCACTATTCCAACATCTAACAATTCTTTTGTGCTCATAGAGGTCTTGTGAATTATCTTGTTTAACTTTGTTCAACATAACCATTCTGAAAATTCCCTTAAGGAATTTTAAAAGGAATAATTCACCCCATATCTTTTATCTGAGAATCCCATTCTTATTTTGATCCTACATTTGGTATTACAAAGTATATCATACTCAGATTCATAACATCCTAACACCCTTAAATCTACAAACTAAACCCGAAAAGCTAATGAATAAATACTAAAACCTAGCCCCAAATCCCTATACCCGAAACCCTAATCCCTAAGCTCTAAAACCCAAAAGCTGAACCCTAACCCCCAAAACATCTACCCCATACCTAATATCAAAATACTCTAACCTAAACCATTAATCCTAAACAATGTCCTTTAAATCAACATACTAAACCCGAAAATCTAAACAAAAAAAATCCTAAAACCTATTCCCAAAACCCTATACCTCAAACCCTAATACCTATAATCCAAAACCTAATAGTTGGACCCTAAACCCAAAAATATATACCCCATACGATAATATAAAAATAATTAACCATAATCTTTAAAATGTAAACCATATCCCTTAAATCTACAGACTAAACCCGAAAAGCTAAACAAAAAATCCTAAAACCTAGTCCCAAAACCCTATATCCGAAACTATAATCCCAAAACTCTAAAACCTAAAAGCTAAAAACTAAACACCAAAAAATATACACCATAACCTAATATCAAAATACTTAATCCTAAACCTTAAAACCTAAACCATATGCCTTAAATCTACAAACTAAACCCGAAAAGCTAAACAAATAAATTCTAAAATCCAATTCCCCAACCCAATACATGAAACTCTAATCCATAATCTGTAAAACCTTAAATCTGAATTTAAACCCAAAATCATATACCCCAAAACCTAATATCAAAATAATCAACCATAGAACTTGAAACCTAAACCCTATCCCTTAAATCAAAAAACTAAACCCAAAAGGCTAAACAAGAAATCATAAAACCTGGTACCAAAAAAATATAACTGAAACCCTAATCTCTAAACTCTAAATCCTAAAAGCTAAAAACTAAACCCAAAAACATATACCACATACCCTAATCTGAAAATACATAACCATAAACATTACAAACTAAACCCTATTTCTTAAATCTAAAAACTAAACTTGAAAAGCTATACAAAAAAAATCCTAAATCCATGTCAAAAAACCCTATACTCGAAACCCTAATCCCTAAATTCTAAAACCTAAACCGAAAAAATATAACCCATTAAAAAATTTAAAAATAATTAACCCTAAAACATAAAACCTAAACCCTATCACCTAAATCTACAAACTAAACCCGAAAAAGCTAAATAAAAAACCATAAAATCTAATCCAAAAACCCTATATCTAAATCTATAATCCCTAAACACTAAAACATAAAATCCGAAACCAAAACCCAAAAACATATATCCCATACCAAAATCATAAAATAATTATCCCTAAATCATAAAAACAAAACCCTATCCCAAAAATCTACAAACAAAACCCAAAAAACAAAACAAAAAAAATCCTAAAACCTAGTCCTGAAACCCTATACCGGAAACCCTAATCCCTAAAATCTAAAACCTAAAAACTGAACCCTAAACCAAAAATCAAATATTCCATTCCTTAATCTCAAAATAATTAATACTAAACATTTAAAACTAAACCCCATATCTTAAATCTTAAAACTAAACCGAAAAAGATAAACAAAAAATCCAAAAACCTAGTCCCAAAACCCAATAACCGAAACGATAATTTCTAAGCTCTAAAACATACAAGCTAAAACCTAACCAAACAAAAATACTCCAAACCATAATCAAAAAATAATTATCCCTAAAATCTAAAAATATCCTAAAACCTAGTCCCAAAACCTTATACCCGAAACTATAATCCCTAAAATCTAAATGCTAAATGCTAGACCCCAGAAAAAAAACATATAACCCATACCATAATCTCAAATTACATAACCCTAAACATTAAAACCAAAACCCTATCCATTAAATCTAGAAACTAAACCTAGATAGCTAAACAAAAAACCCTAAATCCTAATCCAAAAACCATATACCTGAAACCATAATCCCTAAAATCTAAAACATAAAAGTTATAACCTAAACCCCAAAAAATATAAAACATACCCTAATTTCAAAATAAATTACTCAAAATCATTAAACCTAATCCCTATCCCTTAAATCTAAAAACTAAACACAAAATGATAAAAAAAATCTGAAAACGTAGTCCCAAAACCCAATACCCGAAAACCTATTCCCTAGACCCTAAATACTAAAATATAGAACCCTGAACCCAAAAAAATTACTGCATACCCTAAAATAAATATAATTAACCCTAAAACATAATTCAAAAACCCAATCCCTTAAATCTAAAAATGAATCCCGAAAAGAAAAACAAAAAATCCTAAAACATTGTCCCAAAAACCTATACCTAAAACGCTAATCCAGAAACTCTAAAACCTAAAATCTGACACCTAAAACTAAAAAAATACACCCCATATCCTAATCTGAAAATAATTAATCCTAAACCATAGAACCTAATCCTTATCCTTTAAATCTATATACTAAACCCAAAAAGCAAAAAAAATTCCTAAAACCTAGTCCCAAAACCCTATATGTGAATCCCAAACCCCTAAACTATAAACCTAAAATCTGAACCCTAAACCCATAAAACTATTCCCAATAACCTAATATCAAAATCCTAAACCATAAAAAGTTAAACCTAAACCCTAAATTAAAATAATAATCAGAAACCCTGAATCCTAAACAAAAATATCCTAAAACCTATCCCCAAAACCATATATCAAAAACCCTAATCCCTAAACTATAAAACATAAAAGTTGAACCGAAAACCCAAAAACCTATTCCCTATACCCTAATCTCAAAATTATGAATCCTAAACCTTAAAACATAAACACTAAATTAAAATCATAAACCTAAACCCTGAATCCTAAACAAACAAATCCTAAAACTCTGTCTCAGAACTCTATATAAGAAACCGTAATCCCTAAAATCTAAAACCTAAAATCTGAACCATAAACCCAAAAACATATTCCCTATATCATAATATTAAAAATATATATCCTAAACCTTAAAACCTAAACACTACATTAAAATCATAAACTGTCACCCTAGATCATAAACTAAAAAATCCTTAAACCTACCCGCAAAAACCCTATATCCAAAATCCTAATCCATAAACTATAAAACCTAAAACCAAAAACCTAATCCCAAAAAATATTTTTTATACCCTAAATCAAAATCTTAAACCCTAAATCTTAAATCCTAAACACAATATTAAAATCCAAAACCTAAAACCTAAATCCTAAACAAAAAAATCCAAAAACATATGCCCAAAACCCTATATCTGAAACCCAAACCCCTAAACACTAAAACCCAAAAGCCAAACCCTAACCTTGAAAACCAATTCCCTATACCCTAATACCAAAATACTAAATTATATAACCCAAAAACATATTACCTATACCATACTCTCAAAAATATAAAACCAAATCATTAAAACCTAAATCCTAACCCTGAAATCATGAACACATACTTGAAAACCATAACAAAAAAATCTTAAAACATAGACCCAAAACAAAATATCTGTAACCCTAATATCTAAACCCTAAAACCAAAAATCAGAACCCCATCCCCCAAAACATCTTCCACATACAATAATCTCAAAATTCTAAACCCTAAACCATAAAACATAAACCCCCCTTAAATCATAAGCCGAAACCCCCAAACCGAACAAAAAAAATCCTAAATCTTGGACCCAAAACACTATATCCAAAACCCCAATACCTAAACTATAAAACCATAAAGTTGACCTCTAAACCTAAAAACCTATTCCCCATACCATTATATCAAAATAATAAACCCTAAACCTTAAATCCTTAACCCTAACACTAAAATCATAAAACTAAACCCGAAAAGCATACCAAAACAATCCTAAAACCTAGACCTGAAACCCTATATATGAAACCATAATATCTAAACTCTAAAACCCAAAATATTAACCCAAAACTCAAAAAAATATTCCCCATACCCTAAATTCGAAATTATAAACACTAGACCACAAAACAAAAACCCTCCCCCTGAAATCATAAACTGAAACCCCAAACTAGAACAATAAAAATCCGAAATCCATGACCCAAAACACTATATCTTAAGCCATAATACCTGAACTCTTAAACCTATAAGCCGAACCCTGAAAATAAAAACCTATTCCATATACAATAATCTCAAAATAATAAACCCTAAACCTTAAAACCAAAACCCTATCCCAGAAATGATAAACCTAAACCTGAAAACCATACCCGACAAATCCTAAAACCTAGACCCAAAACCCTATATCTAAAACCCTGATCTCTAAAACCTAAAACCAAAAAACTGAACCATGTACCGAAAAACATCTTCCCCAAACAATTTTATCAAAATACTTAACCCTAAACAATTAAAAATTAAACCTACCCCTGACATCATAAATCAAAATCCCAAAACCGAACCAAAACAACCTCAGTCCTAGAGCAAAAATACAATATCTAAAACCCTAATTACAAAACTGTAAAACCAAAAAGATGACCCCTAAACCAAAAAACGTATTCCCTATACCCGACTATAAAAATAATAAACTCTAAACTTTACAACATAAATCATAACCTAGAAATCGTAATCCTAAACATGATAAACATACCAAAAACCATAATAAAACCTAGACACCAAACCCAATATCTAAAACCCTAATCTCTAAACCCTAAAACCTAAAAGTTGAACCCTGAACCTAAATAAATATTTTCTATACCCTATTCTAAAAATACATAACCCTAAACCTTAAAACATAAACCCTACCATTGACATCAAAAATCGAAACCCAAACCCAATAAAAAATCCTAAATCCTGGACCCAAAACACTATATCTGAAACCATAATATTTGAATTCTAAAACCAAAAATTTGGCCCATGAACCAAACAAATGCATTCCCTATAGACTACTCTCAAAATAATAAACCCTAATCATTAAAACATAAACCATAACCCTAAAATCATAAACCTAAATATGAAAACCATAAAAAACAAATCCTAAATAGTCACTAGTACAAAAACCTTTTTTTACATCGGTTTTTTTTTGCTTTTTAACGTCGGTTTTTAAGCGACGTTATTGCGAGTGTTGTTAAAATTTTGATATTGTGCGTCGGCTATTTAATAACCGATGTGAAAATGGGGTAATATAGTTTTTAACGTCGGTTGCTAAAAAAATGACGTGAAATAAATTCTGGAAAATAGCGATAAGAAGCCATTTTATACGTCGGTTTTTAAAAAAACTGACGTTATAGGTCATTTTTTATGTCGTTTATTTAATAACTGACGTTAAAAGTAATTTTTAACGTTGGTTATTAAATATCCTATGTATAAAATGTTTACTATCTTGTAGAAAATTTTCTAATCTTTGATTTGACATGACATATAGATCAAACTGATTTAAAGATCAAAAGTTATGGCCATCAGAAGTTTGATTTTTTTCAGGAATGATTGAATGAGCCAACTGTAACTTCATATTAGAAGGAATTTTCGAATTCGTAGGGTGATTTTCAGTTTTTTCATGATATAAAGAATCATCCATCATTATAATAAATTAACAATCATTAAATGGTATATTAATTAAGAAAACTGCTCATATAAAATATAAATCATGGGAAAATAATTACAAAGACCTTGACGAGGTCGCGGAAATAAGAAATCGTTGATTCACGTTGAAGATAAAACAAGTTGATTCCGTGTAACGATGATGGTTTAATGAAATGATCATAAAATGCTATATCAATTAAGAAAACAAATCATAAAAACCATAAATCATGGATGTATGATTAAATTTACCTTGACGAGATCGTGGAAAGAAGAAATAATTGATTCACGTTCGAGAGAAAAAGAGAATATTTGGGGGAACGATAATTGTTGAAATAAATGATCATCAAATTAGGATGAGTGTATAATGGAAAAATATTATTTAGATTCTATGAGAAAACACGATATTGAAATTTTTTTGCGGCAATTCAAAATTTCGATGCCACGATGTAAAAAAATTGAAATTTCGAGTTTGCGGGATATTAAAAACATCATTCATGTCGGTTTTATGATAACCGACGTGATATGATATTAAAAATTTCACTTATTTTTCACATCGCTTATTATAAAACTGACGTGAAAAATCCATCTTCATCACTCTTTCACGTCGGTTATTTAATAACCGACGTCAAAAGGTATTTTTCACGTCGGTTATTTAATAAAAGATGTGATGAAAGTTTAAAAAAATGTACTTCATTTTCCAACATTTAATTTGACAGGTCACAGAGCTCAAATGGAGTTACGGATTAAAAGATATGGGCTTTAGAAGTTGGACATCCTTAAGACAGCGTTTAGAGATGATCAACTTATGAAGGCCATAACTTTTAATACGTAACTCCGTTTGAGTTTACTGACCTGTCATATTAAATCATGAGAGATGAACTACGTTTTTGTAAACAGTTTTCATGTCGGTTATTATATAACCGATGAGAAGATGTCACGAAAATAGATTTTTCATGTCGGTTATTTAATACCCGATGTGAAAAATAAGTGAAAATTTTAATATATTTTCCTGGAAAATGATTTTTCATGTCGGTTATTTAATAACCGACCTGAAAAAAGTTTTAAAAAATGTACTTAATTTTCCAAGATTTAATTTGACAGGTCACGGAGCTCAAACGGAGTTACGGATTAAAAGTTATGGCCTTTAGAAGTTGGACATTCTTAAGACATCGTTTAGAGTTGATCAACTTCTAAAGGCCATAACTTTTAATTTGTAACTCCGTTTGAGCTCTGTGAACTGTCAAATTAAATCTTGAAAAATGAAGTACATTTTGGTAAACATTTTTCACGTCGGTTATAAAATAACAGACGTGAAAATTCCGATAAAATGGATTTTTAACATCGGTTCTTATATAAGAGACGTGAAAATTCAGCGAAAATGTATTTTGACGTCGGTTATATAATAACCGACGTGAAAAATGGTGACGTAAAAAAAAGTTTTTGTACTACTGAGTAGACCGAAAATCCAATATCCAAAACTCTAATCTCTAAACCCTAAAACCTAAAAGATAAACCCCGGAACTAAAAACATATTAACCATATCCTATTCTAAAAATAATTAACCCTAGACCTTAAAACATAAACCCTCCATATGAAATCATAAACCGAAACCCCAAAACTGAACCAAAAAAATCCTAAATCTTAGACCCAAAACACTATATATGAAACCCAAATACTTGAACTCTAAAACCTAAAATCTAAAAATTAACCTAAAAACATATTCCCTATACCCTAATCTCAAAATAATAAATCCTAAACATTAAAACCTAAACCCTAACCCTGAAATCCTAAACATAAACAAGAAAACCAGACCAACAAAATCCTAAAACCAAGACCCAAATCCATATATCTAAAACTCTAATTTATAAACCCTAAAACATAAAACCCAAAACCCAAAAACAAAGACATATTAAACATAACCTATTATCAAAATACTTAACCCTAAACCTTAAAACATACACCATACCCCTAAAATCAATATTCTAAGCCCAAAATTCTAGAACAAAAATTCATAAAACCTTGTCCTGAAACCCTAAACCTGAAACCCTAATCCCTAAAATGTAAAGGCTAAATGATAATACCTAAACCCAAAAACAGATACCCCATACCCTAATATCAAAATAATTAACCCTAATCCTTTAAACCTAATCCCTATCCATTAAATCTACAAACTAAACTCGAAAAGCTAAACAAAAAAAATCCCTAAACCTAATCCCAAAACCCTATACTCAAAATACTAATCAATAAACTCTAAATACTAAAAGCTAAACCCCAATAATAAAAACATATACATCATACCCAATTCAAAAAATACATAACCCAACCTAAAAACATAAAACCTATCCATTAAATCTTCAAACAGAACCTGAATAGCTAAACAAAAAATCCTACAACCTAGTCCCAAATCCATATACCCGAAAACCAAATTCCTAAATTCTAAAATATAAAATTTGAAACCTCAATCAAAATACATATTCAACATAACCTAATATAAAAATACATAACCCTAAACAATAAAACCCAAACACTATCCCTTAAATATACAAACTGAATGTGAAAAGATACACAAAAAATCTAAAACCTAGTCCCAAAACCCTATACCCGAAACCACAATTTCTAAACCCTAAAACCTAAAAGCAGAACCCCAAACCTAAAAACTTATTCCTCATGACATTTTATAAAAATATATAACAATAAACCATAATCCATAAACCCTACCCCTGAAATCATAAACTAAAAACGCAAAATTGACCAAAACAATCCTAATTCAAGGACCCAAAACACTATATATGAAATCCTAATACGTAAACTCTATAACCAAAAATCTGACCTCTAAAATGAAAAACCTATTCCCTATACCCTACTCTCAAAATAATAAACCCTAATCATTAATACATAAACACTATCCTTGAAATAATAAACCTAAACCCAAAACTATACCAAAAAAATATTAAAACCTTGACCCAAAACCCTATATATGAAACCCTAATACCTAAATTCTAAAACCTAAAATATGAACCCTGAACCCAAAAACACCTTCCCCATACTCTATTATCATAATTATTATCCCTAAAACTTAAAATATAAACCATACCATTAAATTATAAATTGAAACACCAAATTTGAACCAAAAGAATCCAAAATCCTGGACCCAAAATACTATATCTCAAACCATAATACATAAGATCTAAAACCTAAAACTTCACGCCTGAACCTAAAAACCTATTACTTATCCCCATATCTCAAAATCAAAAACTCTAAACCATAAAACCCAAACCCTAATTTGGAAATAATATACCTAAACCCCAGAACCAAACCAACAAATCCTAAAACCTATACCCAAAACCCTATATCTGAATCCCTAATCCCTAAACTCTAAAACCTAAAATTTGAACCCTAAACCCAAAAACATATACCTAATACATAAATCTAAAAATTATTAACCCTAAAAATTAAAATATATTCCCTATCCCTTAAATCTACAAACTAAACCCGAGCAAACAAAAAATCCGAAAACCAATTCCCAAAACCCATTACCAGAAACACTAATCGATAAACACTAAAACATAAAATCTATACACTATACCAAAAATCATATACCCCATAACCAAATCATAAAATAATTAACCCTATACCTTTAAATCCATTCCCTATCTCTTAAATATAACAAACTAAACTGGAAAATCTAATCAAAATATTCTGAAACCTAATCCTAGAACCCTATACCCCAAAGCCTAATCCCTAAACTCAAAAACCTAAAATATAAACCCTAAACCAAAAATATATATATATATCATACCCTAATAACAAAATAATTAATTCAAAACCTTAAATCCTAAACCCTATCCCATAAATCTAAAAACTAAACCCAAAAAGCTAAACAAAACATCCTAAAACCTAGTCCCAAATCCCTATACACCAAACCCTAATACCTAAACTCTTAAATATAAAAGCTGAAACCTAAACCCAAAAACATATAACCCATATCCTAATCTAAAAATACCTATCCCTATACCTTAAAACCTAAACCCTATCCAATAAATCTATATAAAAAACCCTAAAATCTAATTAAAAAAATCCTAAAACCTTGTCTCAAAACAGTATACCTGAAACACTAATCCCAAAACTATAAAACTTAAAGCATAAAAATAAACAAAAAAAATACCCCATAACCTAATCTCAAAATACTTAAACCAAAACCTTAAAACCTAAACCAAATACCTCAAATCTAGAAACTAAACCCGAAAAGATAAACAAAAAATCCTAAAACCTAGTCCCAAAACCCTATATCTGAAACCCTAAACCTGAAGCTCAAAAACAAAAAATCTGAACTCTAAACCCAAAATCATATAACTCATAACCTAATCTGAAAATAATTAACCACAAACCATATAGACATAAACCTTTCCCTTAAATCTATATACTAAACTCGAAAATATAAACAAAAAATACAAAAACCTAGTCCCAAAACCCTTTACACAAAACCCTAATCCCTAAACTCTAAAACCTAAAAGCAGAAACCTAAACACAAAAAAATATACCCTATAAATTAATATCAAATTAATTAACACAAAAACTATAAAATTAAACCCTATAAATTAAATGTGTAAACTAAACCCAAAAAACTAAACAAAAATTCCTAAATCCTAATCCCAAAACTCTATACCTGAAACTCAAATCCCTAAACACTAAAACCTAAAATCTGAAACCAAAACCCAAAAAAATATACCACATAACCAAATCTCAAAATAATTAATCCTAAAAATTTAAACCTCAACCATATCCCTTAAATCTACAAACTAAACCTGAAAATCAAAACAAAAAATCATAAAACCGAGTACCAAAACCCTATACCCAAAACACTAATCCCTAAAATTTAAAATCTGAAATACGAAAACTAAACCCAAAAATATACACCACAGACCCTAATATAAAAATACTTAACCATAAGCCTTTAAACCTAAACTTTGACCGTTGAAACTACAAACTAAACCTAAAAAGGTAAACAAAAAATCCTTAAACGTAGTCCAAAAGCCCTATACCTGAAACCCCAATACCTAAAAACTATAACCTAAATATAAACCCAATACCCAATCACATATAAACAATAAACTAATATCAAAATAATTAATCCTAAACCTTAAAACATAAACTATATCCCTTAAATCTACAAACTAAACACAAAAACCTAATCAAAAAACCCAAAAACCAAGTCCCAAAACCCGACACCCAAAACCTAATCCCTAAACTCTAAAACCAATAAGATGAACCCTAAAACTAAAAAATTATTACACATACCATAATATAAAAATAATTAACTCTAACCATTAAAAACTCTTATCCCTTAAATCTCCAAACTAAACACGAAAAGCTAAACAAAATATTCTAAAACATAGTCCCAAAACCCTATACTTGAAACCCTAATCCCTAAACTCTAAAACCCAAAAGCTAAAGCCTAACCCCCAAAACATCTACCCCATACAATAATCTCAAAATAATTTAACCAAAACCTTTAATAATAATCCGTGTCCTTTAAATCAATAAACTAAACCCAAAAATCTAATAAACAAATCCTAAAATATAGTCTCAAAACCATTAACAACAAACCTAATCCCTAAACTCTAAAACCTAATAGTTGGAACCAGAAACCAAAAACATTTACCCCATAACATAATATCAAAATAATTAACCATAAAACTTAAAATTTAAACCATATCCCTTATATCTACAAATTAAACCAGAAAAGCTAAACAAAAAAATCCAAAAACATTGTCCCAAAACCCTATACCTGAAACAATAATCCCAAAACTCTAAAACCTAAAAGATAATAACTAAACCCCAAAAAATATAAACCATACCCTAATATCAAAAATACATAACCCTATACCTTAAAACCTAAACCATATCCCTTAAATATAATAACTAAACCCGAAAGGCTAAAGAAAAAAAATTCTAAAACCCAATTCCCAAACCCTATACCTGATACCCTAATTCATAAACTGCAAAACCTTTAAGCTGAACTGTAAACCCAAAATCATATAATCCATAAACTAATATCAAAATAATCTACCCTAATACTTGAATCCTAAACCCTATCCCTAAAATCTACAATCTAAACACAAAAATATAAACAAGAAATCATAAAATCCGGTACCAAAAACATATACCCAAAAACCTAATCTCTAAAATCTAAAACCTAAAAGCTAAAAAAAACCCAAAAACAAATACCACATACCCTAATATGAAAATACATAACCCTAAATACTAATACCTAAGCCCTATTCTATAAATCTAAAAACTAATCCTAAAAATCTAAACAAAAACTCCTAAAACCAAGTCCCAAAACCCTATACTCAAAATCCTAATACCTAAATTCGTAAACCTAATCCCAAAAAATATAAACCATTAGAAAATTTAAAAATAATTAACCATAATCCTTAAATCCTAAACCCTGTCACCGAAATCAACAATGTAAACCCGAAAAAGATAAATAAAAAATCTTAAAATCTAATCCCAAAACCCTATACCTAAAACCATAATCCCTAAACTCTAAAACATAAAACATGAAACCTAAACCCAAAAAATATATCCCATACCAAAATATAAAAATAATTAACCCTAAAACATAAAACCTAAACCCTATACCAAAAATCTACAAACTAAACCAGATAAACTAAACAAAAAAAATCCTAAAACCTAGTCTTGAAACCCTATACCCGAAACCATAATCCCAAAACCCTAAAACCTAAAAACTGAACCCTAAACCCAAAATAAAATACCCCATTCCCTAATCTCAAAATAATTATTTCTAAACATTAAAACCTAAACTCTATATTTTAAATCTTCAAGCTGAACCAAAAAAGATAAACAAAAAATCCAAAAACCTAGTCTCAAAACCCTATAACCGAAATGCTAATTTCTAAACTATAAAACCTACAAGCTAAAACCTAACAAAAAAATATACCCCAAACAATAATCACAAAATAATTATCCCTAAATCATCAAACTAAAACCCTATCCCTTAAATATACAAACTATACCCTAAAAGTTAAAAAAATCCTAGATCCTAGTCCCAAAAACTTATACCCAAAACTCTAATCCCTAAAATATTAAACCTAAATGCTCGACCCTAGAAACAAAAACATATAACACATACAATAATATCAAAATACATAACCCTAAACATTAAAACCAAAACCATATCCCTTAAATCTAGAAACTAAACCCGGAAAGCTAAATAGAAAACCCTAAAACGGAATCCAAAACACATATACCAGAAACCCTAATCCCTAAAATATAAATCTTAATAGTTATATCCTAAACCAAAAAATAAATAAACCATACCCTAATTACAAAATATAGAACTGAAAATCATTAAAATTATGCCCTATCCTTTAAATCTACAAACTAAACACAAAAAGCTAAACAAAAAAATTCTGAAAACATAGTTCCACAACCAGATACCTGAAAACCTAATCCCTAAACCCTAAATACTAAAAGCTAGAACCCTGAACCAAAACAAATATACCCCATACCCTGATATAAATATACATAACCCAAAACTTAAAACAAAAACCCTATCCCTTAAATCTAAAAAATAATCCCAAAAATCTAAACAAAAAATCCTAAAACCTAGTCCCAAAACCATATACCTGAAAGGCTAATCCAGAAACTCTAAAAGCTAAAATCTGAAACCTAACACTAAAAAAATACACCCCATACCCTAATCTCAAAATAATTAATTCTAAACATTATAACCTAAACCTTATCACTAAAATATACATACTAAACCCGAAATCTAAAAAAAATTCTTAAAACCTGGTCCCAAAACCCTATATGTGAAACCCAAACCCCTAAAATATAAACATAAAATCTGAACCCTAAACCCAGAAACCTATTTCCAACAACCTAATATCAAATTACAAAACCCTAAAATGTTAAAACTAAACCCTACATTAAAATCATAATCCTAAACCCTGAATCCTAAACAAAAATATCCTAAAACCTAGCCCGAAAACCATATATCTGAAACCCTATTCCCTAAACTCTAAAACATAAAATTTGAACCGAAAACCCAAAAACCTATTCCCTATACCCTAATATCAAAATTATAAATCCTAAACCATAAATCATAACCAAGTAATTAAAATCATAAACCTAAACCCTGAATCCTAAACAAATAAATCCTAAAACCATGTCTCAAAACCCTAAATAAAAAACCGTAATCCCTAAAATCTAAAACATAAAATCTGAACCCTAATCCCAAAAACGTAATCCCTATATCATAATCCATAAATCCTAAACCCTAAACCTTAAAACCTAAATAAAACATTAAAATTATAAACAAACAACCTAGATCTTAAAATAATAATAATACATTACCCCAAAACCCTATATCCAAAACCCTATTCCCTAAACTCTAAAACCTAAAACCAAAAACCTAATCCCAAAAAATATTATCTATACCCTAATATCAAAATCCTAAATCGTAAAGCTTAAATCCTAAACCCAATATTAAAATACTAAACCTAAACCTCGAATCCTAAAAAAATCCTACAACTTATGCCCAAAACCCTATATCTGAAACCCAAATCCTAAAACTCTAAAACCCAAAATCCAAAATCCAAACCCTAAACCCGAAAACCTATTCCCTATACCCTAATACCTAAATCCAAAATTATATAATCCAAAAACCTATTCTTTATACCCTACTCTCAAAATAATAAAACCAAATCCTTAAAACCTAAACCCTAACCCTGAAATCATAAAGCCAAGCCTGAAAACCATAACAAAATAATTCTAAAACGTTGACCCAAAACCGTATATCTGAAACCATAATCTCTAAACCCTAAAACCTAAAAGCTGAACCCTGAATCCAGAAACATCTTCTAAATACCATAAACTCAAAATTCTAAAAACTAAACCTTAAAACATAACCCCCCCCCTTAAATCATAATCCAAAACCCCAAAACCGAAAAAAAATCCTAAATCCGGGACAAAAAACACTATATCCAAAACCCTAATACGTAAAATATAAATCCTAAAAGCTGACCCCTGACCCTAAAATCCTATTCCCTATACCATAATATCAAAAAAGTAAACCCTAAACCTTAAAACCTAAACCCTAACACTGAAATCATAAACCTAAACCCAAAAAACATACCAAAACAATCCTCAAACCTAGACCTGAAACCCTATATATGAAACCCTAATATCTAAACTCTAAAACCTAAAATCTGAACCCCAAATTGAAAAACATCTTCCTCATACCTTAATCTCAAAATTTTAAACCCTAAACCATAAAACATAAACCCTCACCCTGAAATAAAAAACAGAAACCCTAAAACCGAACAAAAAAAATCCTAAATCCTCGACCCAATACACAATATCTGAAACCCTAATACCTAAACTCTAAAACCTATAAGCTGAACCCTGAAACTGAAAACCTATTCCCTATATGAAACAATAAAAATAAAAAACCCAAAACCTTAAAACCAAAACCCTGACACAGAAATCATAAACCTAAACCCAAATACCATACCCAACAAATCCTAAAACCTAGACCCAAAACCCTATATCTAAAACTCTAATCTATAAACTCTAAAACCTAAAAACATAACCCTGTACCCAAAAAAATCATCCCCGTACCCTATTATCAAAATACATAACCATAATCTTTTAAACATATACCATACCCTTGACATCATAAATCGAAATCTCAAAACCGAATAAAAACATCCTAAATCCTGGACCCAAAATACTATATCTGAAAAACTAATACTTGAACTCTAAATTCAAAAATTTGACCCATGAACCAAAAAAAGTATTACCTATACCCTACTATAATAATAATAAACCCTAAAACTTATAACATAATTCATAACCCAGAAATTTTAAACATAACCATGAAAACCAAACCAAAACAATAATAAAACATAGACACAAAACCCAATATCTAAAACCCAAATATCTAAACCCTAAAGCCTAAAAGCTGAACCCCAAACCCAAATAAAAATTTTATATACCCTATTCTAAAAATACATAACCCTAAATCCTAAAAAATAATCCATACCTTTGATGTAACAACCCGAAATTTTAAATAAATATTGTTTCCTAATTTTATGCGTTATTTTTATTACTCAACAAATGTTTTATTTGATAAACATGATTATAATTAGAATGAGACCATTGGTTTTGACTGTTATATGACCATCGGTCAATATGACCGCTATGAACAAAATGTTTTGATTATTGTCTCTATATATAAGTAATCTTGGTTGATTATTATAGAAAGAAGATTTGATGGCCTCACCTAGTAGTCAGGGACCGATCGAAGCCCATCTAACAGAGCTTGGGAAGGAGGTAGCACCATTGGCCTTTGCTCTGGACCAAACCCAAGCCGAACTTCGTCATGTGAAGCTAGAACGGAATCGCCTTCGCGAGAAGTTCAAACTGATAGAAATTACTACTCGGGCAATGTTGACCGAGCCGCCCCAAGATTCTATCACCCTAGCACACCTTACTCTTAGGTCCTATGCTGGTATTATAAGGGGCTATGTAACGAGAATGTAACTGCCTTGTGTAATCCTTGTTTTAAATAAAAATTGGGATTTCTGCTTATGATGAAGTTTATGAATTTTCAAATGACTGGATAAAAATAGTATGCATATTTTTGATGAATTTTCAAAAGAATATTTTGAAAAAAAAATGTTTATGTAAACCTTAAATAACTTAAAATGTGTAATGATTTTCGAAAAATGGTCTTCTACAATTATGTTCAGTAGGAAATTTGGAGTCTAATAAGATCAACATGATTTTCGATGAATAGTAAATTATGAATAGTGATTTTATGATTAGGATTAGTAATATGACCAAATGGATTAGTAATCTCACTTAAAGAAAGTTTTAAAATAATCTAGGCACCTTGATTAAGTAATGTGATTCAATAAAATAGTTAAATAACGGTTTCATTAATTATTATTCAAGTATTAGTTTTTTCGGGTGAATAGTGTTTTTTAATTAAAAATTTAATTAAAAATAATTAGAAAATTAATTTTATAAAAATGACTTTATTTTTGAACTCAGAGCATCGATATTATGTTATGGTAATTTTTGGGGTTTTTTCTGAAAAAATGAATTTTCGATGAATAGTGTTTTTATTTAAAAATTAAATTAAAAATATTTAGAAAATTATTTTTATAAAATGGATTTCATTTTTGAAATCAGAGCATTGATATTTGGTTAATATGAAATTTTGGGATTTTTCTGAGAAAGTTGAATTTTCAGTGAATAATAAAAATACAGTTTTAGGGTTTCGGTATGTTTAATGACCTCATAACTGTGTCATGATGATGTCATGAGTTTTTTTAAGGGTTGGACGGCCAAGGGTGATGAATTATTGTTTTGGGGTCCCCATGTGGCCTAACTCCATGATAAATGCCAAGGGAGAGCACATGGGTTTGAGAAAAGCACATGTGAGGTGTCTCTTGGTCATTAATGCCTTGTCCCCTCACTTTCCCTATAAATACCAAGCCCTCCTCTCATCCATTCAACTCCCCAATCATTCCCAACGAATTTCTGGTCTAATTACCTCCCAAGGAGTCCTCCCAAGGTAACCCCAAGCCCTCAAGGTCCCCACCTTTGAGGTTTAAGAGTTACATTTTAAGGTAAGGGATCCGACCTCTCTCTTTCTTTTCAAGTAATCTCTTTTATGTCATTTCTTTTATACTCCATGTTCTTATGTTGGAGGATGTTATTTTATATTCATCCTACTGCCTATTTCATGTTCATATGATGAGAGACCCCCCTTGCTCTCATCAATTCGTTTTAAGAATGTTTAAGTGGCGCCGTTAGGCTGCCGAATTTTTAAGGGATTCTTTCACCTTCCTCGTTTTCAAGTTCTATTTTCATTCAAGTCTTTCATGTTCCTTTTTATTATGTTGGGGTATGATCTCTAAATTTATCATACTGGACTCTTATGTTCATATGATGAGAGACCCCATTTGATCACTTCAATTCAGTATTTTGAAGTTTTAAGTGGCGCCGTTAGGCTGCCGAATTTTTAAGTGGTTCTTCACCCTTCGCGTTTTGAAGTTCTACTTTCATGTCAATTATTTCAAGTTCCTTTTTGTTATATTGGGGTATGATCTCTATATCTATCATACTGGACTCTTATGTTCATATGATGAGAGACCCCATTTGATCGCTTCAATTCAGTATTTTGATGTTTTAAGTGGCGCCGTTAGGCTGCTGAATTTTTAAGTGGTTCTTCACCCTTCTCGTTTTGAAGTTCTACTTTCATGTCAATTATTTCAAGTTCCTTTTTGTTATATTGGGGTATGATCTCTATATCTATCATACTGGACTCTTATGTTCATATTATGAGAGACCCCATTTGATCGCTTCAATTCAGTATTTTGAAGTTTTAAGTGGCGTCGTTAGGCTGCCGAATTTTTAAGTGGTTCTTCACCCTTCTCGTTTTGAAGTTCTACTTTCATTTCAATTCTTTCAAGTTCCTTTTTGTTATGTTGGGGAATTATCTATATATCCATCATACTGATCTCTTATTATCATATGATGAGGGATCCTATTTGATCTTGTCAAATCATTTTCTTTTGAAGTTAAGTGACGCCGTAAGGCTGCCGAATTTTCATAAGAGAAATCTAAACTTTTTTTTTTCTTCCATGTTTTTCATTTCAAATGGTATGTCCCTAAAATTTCATTACAATGTACATATGTCCTTCTTATTCCTTCACCCTACTGTTTTATGGATCATTTATGAGTGGGTGACCCATGTCCCCTCTCATTTCAATGTTTTCTAAAACCCCGAAACTTAGCCGTTATGCTGCAGAATTTTCCCCTCAAAATGCCTCTCTCTTTTCTCAAAAATTATTTTATGTTATAAAGTGAATACTCAAAGCTCTTATTTATACAAGGGTATTCACATATATATCAAAATGTTCCATTTTAAATTCTGGGATTTACATACATGATACCCTCTTTCCCTTTCCGTGGGTTTAAAGTGACGTAAAGATCATGTCTTTAAAGCAGTTTTTAAAACGTTATGATTATGAAATGAAACCCATTTATTTTATGCTATGTGGGTTATTTATGAAATGTTTGATGATGATATATGTGGATCACATGATAATAAAGGCAAATTTAAGGGTGCGCCCTGATAGCGCTCCAATGAATTGGGTAATGATGTAACCACTAGAGATTACAATTTTAACGATGCCTTGGTGAATAACCTTGGTAATTTTTAACGACACCTTGGGGATGGACCTTGGTGAAACGAAACGATTGTCAATATTAAATGTTGCAGCCACATCTTCAAGTTACGAAAACTGTTATTTTTATTATGATATGCCTCATGATTTCATTTTCATGCATTAAAGTCCTTTTCATGACTTTATTGATGTATCTCAAGTTCATATGTAAAATGTTTCACTTGTTTCCATTGCTGGGCCTTCTGCTCACCCTTCCTTTTGATGTATGTCCCCAGGTTATGAGATGCAGTAATGAGCCTAGGGTGAACATGAGGAGAAGCCTTTCAAGTGTTTAAGAAGAATGTTTTTTTTTGTTTCATGTTTTATGTTCCTTGTTTCCAAGACACTAAACCTTAAAGATCCTCAGTTCCGTGTAATGGAATGAAAAGTTATGTTATAAAAAGACGGGATGCTATATTTGACATCATAAATTGAAACCCCAAAACCCAACAAAAAAATCCTAAATCCTCGACCCAAAACACTATATCTGAAACCCTAATACTAGAATTATAAAACCAAAAAGCTACCAATGAACTAAAAAAATGTATTCCCTCTAGCCTAATCTCAAAAATAATAAACCCTAAACCATAAAAAATAAAACCTAACCCTAAAATCATAAACCTAAACCTGAAAACCATACCAAAAAATTCATAAAACCTAGACCCAAAATCCAATATCCAAAACACTAATCTCTAAACCCTAAAAACTAAAATATAAACCCCGAACCTAAAAACATATTAACCATATCCTATTCTTAAAATAATTTACCCTAAAACTAAAAAAACATAAACCATACCTATGAAATCATAAACTTAAACCCCAAAACCGAACAAACAAAATCCTAAATCGTAGACCCAAAACACTATATCTGAAACCCAAATACATGAACTCTAAAACCAAAAATCTGACCCTTAACCTAAAAACCTATTCCCTATACAATAATTTCAAAATAATAAATCCTAAACCTTAAAACCTAAATCCTAAACCTAAAATCCTATATCTAAACCGGAATCCACAACAACAAAAATCCTAAAACCAACACCCAAAACCATATATCCGAAACTCTTATCTACAACCCCTAAAACCTAAAATATGAAACCCAAAAACAAAATCATCTTCCACATAACCTATTATAAAAATACATAACCCTAAACCTTAAAACATAAACCATACCCCAAAAATTAATAAACTAAACCCAAAATTCTAAAACAAAATTCATAAAACTTGTCTTAAAACCCTAAACCCGAAACCCTAATCCCTAAACACTGAAGCCTAAAAGATAAAACCTAAACCCAAAAATAGATACCCCATACACTAATATGAAAATAATTAACCCTAAACCGTTAAACCTAAACCCTATCCCTTAAATCTACAAACTATACTCGAAAAGATAAACAAAATATCCTAAAACCTAATCCAAAAACCCTAGACTCGAAAGCCTAATCCCTAAACTCTAAATCATAAAAGCTAAACCCCAAACGTAATAACATATAACTCATACACTAATCTAAAAATTCATAACCCAACCTGAAAACATAAAACCTATCCCTTAAATATACAAACTAATCCTGAATAACTAAACAAATAAAATCCTAAAACCTAGTCCAAAATTAATATACCCAAAACCCAAATCCCTAAATTATAAAATATAAAAGTGGAACCCTAAATGAGAAAACATATACCAAATACCCTAATAACAAAATACATAACCATAAAACATAAAACATAAATCCTATCCATTAAATATACAAACTAAATGAGAAAATCTAAACAAAAAATAAACCTAAAACCCTGTCCCAAAACCCTATACCCGAAACCATAATTTCTAAACCCAAAAACCTAAAAGAAGAACTCAAAACCGAAAAACATATTCCCCAAGCCATATTATTAAAATACTTAACAATAAATAATTAAAAATAAACCCTACATCTGAAATCATAAATTGAAACCCCAAAATTGAACAAAACAATCCAAATTCAAGGACCCAAAACACTATATCTGAAATCCTAATACCTAAACTCCCGAACCTAAAATCTGACCTCTAAATCGAAAAACCTATTCCCTATACCCAACTCTCAAAATAATAAACCCTAACCCTTAAAACCTAAACCCTATACTTGAAATCATAAACCAAAACCTGAAAACCATACCAAAATAATCTTAAAACCTTGACAAAAAACCCTATATATGAAACCCTAATCCCTAAAATCTAAAACCTAAAAGCTGAAACATGAACCCAAGAAAATCTTCCCCATAATCTATTCTCAAAATAATTAACCCTAAAAACTAAAATATAAACCATTCCCCTTAAATCATAAATCGAAACACCAAAATTGAACCCAAAAAAAACCTAAATCTTAGACCCAAAACACTATATCTCAAACCCTTATACATAAACTCTAAAACTTAAAATCTGACCCCTGAAACTAAATACCTATTACCTATACCCTTATCTAAAAATCATAAACTCCAAACCATAAAACCTAAACCATAATTTGGAAATCATATACCTAAACCCTAGAACCAAACCAACACATCCTAAAACCTATACCCAAAACCCTATATCTGAAACACTAATCCCTAAACTCTAAAACCTAAAAGTTGAAACCTAAACCCAGAAAACATATAACTCATACCTAAATCTCAATATAAATAACCATAAAACTTAAAATATAATCCCTTTCACTTAAATCATCAAACTACACCCGACTAAACAAAAAATCCAACAACCTATTCCCAAAACGCTTTACCCAAATCCCTGACCCCTAAACACTAAAACATAAAAGCTGAACCCTACACCAATAAACATATAACTTATACCAAACTCATAAAATAATTAACCTTATACCTTTATAACCATGCCCTATCCCTTAAATATAACAAAATAAACTCGAAATGATAAACTAAAAACATCTAAAACCTAATCCCAGAACCCTATACCCGAAAGCCTAATCCCTAAAATCAAAAACCTAAAATCTAAACCCTAAACAAAAAACGTATAAGTCATACCCTAATAAACAAAATAATTAACGCAAAACCTTAATAACTAAACCCTATCACTTAAATATAAAAACTAAACCCAAAAAGCTAAACAAAAAATCCTAAAACATAGTTCCAAATCGCTATACACGAAACCCTAATCCCAAAACTCTTAAATATAAATGCTGAAACCTAAACCCAAAAACATATAACCCATATAGTAATCTAAAAATAATTAACCATAAATCTTAAGACATAAACCCTATCCAATAAATCTAAAATCTAAACCCTTAAATCTAAATAAAAAATCCTAAAACCTGGTCTCAAAACAGTAAACCCGAAACACTAATACCTAAACTATAAAACCTAGAAGTGTAACGCCCCGACCCCAGCTACCCAGAGTCGGTGCATTATTTGTAACATTGGCATGATCACAAAAGATCAAGTCTCGAAAGACTGATTAGTTTAGTAGCCTTGGAAACACTAGATACATTCATAAATCTTACATTACATCATAAAGTGAAAAACTAATAACAAAGTCTTTATAGTCCACACTCATATCCTCTTCTGACTATCCCTGCAGGTCATTCATAAAATACTTCTTCACATCCTGGAAAATATTAAAACATTGAAAGGGGTGAGCTCAGATGCTCAGTAAGGATAACAATATTGCGGAAGCTTTCATAAATAAACATAAACATTTAAGGCAATGTATAACTAAACAAAAGCCTTATAAAACTTGAACTTCAGCATAATATGGAAAAAGTAAAATCAAATAATGCCACTTACTTACTCATATGGATATTCTACTAGATGAATAATCACATGAAAGATCAATAACCACTTTCATAATGAGGGAATGTATAATGCCGGACATTCTGAAACATTTTGTCAAGGCCTCGGCCAAGACGTCTAAAATGATTAAGGCCTCGGCCAAAACCATAAATCAAATTGGGAAAGGGCCTCGGCCAATTCCACGTCTAGTTGTCTCATGAGACCTACCGATGCATCGAGGAGCTATAGCGGGCTCCACCCGTCACTTATTAAGTCCAATACATTCCTCATATGAATAGGTTTAAACATATCATAAACCATAACATAATCGTATCACATAAAACATGCATAAAGGAAACATAACATTTCCACATTTCAATCACAAGATATCAATACAAAACATTGATATAAAAAACGCTTTCAAAACCATTTTCAATACCAAAATAAAAGAAAGTTAAAACTTTGTATTTATTTTTCATTAAAAAAAGATGGCTTATAGAGGAAGCCGAAACTTAAATAATGGTCACGGCGGCGGAGAAGTCGTTGTCGCCGCATAAGTAAGGAAAGAAAAACATTCCCTTTTGTCGTTTATCAAAACGCTTTGTATAAAAAGGTTCCTTTTGAATAACCATAAAATTCACAAGGGTTTATACACCGTATAAAAGAAAATTGTGTATAAAACCAAATATGCCTCAATGAAAGGGGATTGAGACGAAGTCCTTAAAAAGCTCATTTTTAAAATAAAATAGATCTATTATGTGTATTAACTATAGGTACACATGAAGAAATTAAAAATACAAGATAGGACATAATAATATCATGACATAATTTGAAAGTAGGAGATTAACCCAAAAAATGGAAATTGGGTTAAGAAGTTCCCTTACCTCGTGTCTGACTTGACTCAACCGTTCTTTAACCTCCTGAATAATAAACTAGAGTTAATACATACCTTATTAAGAACCATTTTCAATTTCATTATCCTTTTTATATCACTTATTACAATGATATGAACATTATGTAATTATTTAAGTTAATAACGGTCGTTTTGTCGATCTTTGGTACTTGAGTCAACAATAAACTTCTTATAATTACAAGTTGTTTATGTGGTAGAATATCCATTATCTTCAGAATTATATTCATGATTTATATGTCATATATGTCATATATATCCAGTATATACATTCATTTATAATATTACGTAACATTTAGAGGTATGAAATGAAATGCACCGTTCATGGAGACGGTAAGTCGTACGTACGCATGAACGCTACTTTCATTTCTATTTCATATTTAATGGAATGAAATCATAATTATATAAAGGTATAATATAGTTCCAGTATAATATCATATATAATATCATTTACTCCATCCTTTATACATACCACATATGGCATTAACGATTCACATCACTTTGAAGGGGCGGTAGTCCGCACTTCCTAAAATGAAATTATCGCGTTTTACCCATAATGGAAATCACAAAGTATGCCATAAATGAGAAATACAGAAGCATAAGTAAAACATAAAAATATTATATAACATATATAAAAATAGTGACATCTTAATGGCCACCTTTTAAGGTGTTATATGAGTGTTGAACAATCATCGTTTCGTGAGGCAGAAATTCGCCATCCACAGAAACCGTATGTTCATTAACCATTAGATGTAGGTGTGTGTAAGTGTAGCTCGAATCCTTATTATAACAACATACTAGTATATTGAGGATACTGGTGTTGTTACAAAATAAATGAATAAAAAGAGATTAGGGGGTTGGAGAAGAAAAATAAAAGAAAACAACATTAGAGAAGACATTACCTCAAAATCGGGTAACTCTTTTTTATTTGAGCTAAAGGCTTTCTTGGGAAGCGTTCTGACAATAGTGAGGCTTCTAAGAGTAAGGGAGGAATGTTGGGAGAGTATTTGGGCAGAGTTTGGCCGAGCCAAATGGCTTTAAAGTGTGAATGAGGTGGTAGAGGTGGGGGCCTTTTATAAGTGGAGAGGAGGGGAACTTTTGGAAAGTAATGACATGTTATTCAATTATACAATTATTTTCGGTTTCTAAAGGTCCCGCACTTATATATTTCATGTATAAGGTGATAAGGGTTCTAAATATACCCATCAAATAGTCTTTGGACAAGTGTAAGCCTTGGAGTTTTCATTATCTTTTCATTTTATTAAAATCGTTAAATAATGAGCTCATCGCTGCATCATAATGATGTCATAAATAATTTAATTTATTTAATGTCTAAAAATTATAAAAAAATACTATGATGTTGGTAATCGTTTTATCTTTCTAATGAATATTTATAATCAAAATTTTGACTTGTCTAACCCCACTTAAAAACTGTTTTAGTAAAACAACTCATGTTTGTGTCAATTTAATTCTAACATTAAATAAATATATATTAATGTCATTTTCCAACTAAAGTGGCTCCATGGGGTCCCCAAGTTGACCCATGGGTTGTAGTGGTCTTCCATGACTCATCCAATAGGAGTAGGACAAGTTTCATGCTCATCTCATATTATTAAAACGTTATTTTTACCTTAAACTACACTAATTACCTCTAATCGCGATTAAGAACTTAAAAGTTACTATTCACCAAAAAATTATTTTAATCTCATTGAACCACCTTTTACTTCTTAATGAAAACCTTGTATGTCGGATTTTTGAAAATCAAATCACAGAAGTGGTAATATTTCATTTAAACGAAAAATCTGTTATTTGACTACCACTTAGTGGTTTCACTATTCATCAAAAATCGAAGTTTTTCAGAACAAAGCCAAAATTTCACCCTAAGCTATAATTGATATTCCGAATTCAAATTTGATGTCTATTTTACGAAATTACAAACATATATGTTGCATTAATTAATTTTATAATTAATTCCCGCTGTTACAAAAAAATGGCGTGTTTCTAAAAAACAATTTATATCAAAAGATTGGCAATTGTTTATGTCCGATTTCAATGTTAAATTAATTCTAATGACCACCATTGGATAAAATGGTAAAAATATATTCTAATTATACTTTAAAACCACTAAATAGTATAATTTATCACTATAAATTATTTTGATTAAAAAAGTTGTTTTTATGTATTTTTCACTATTCATAAAAAATAGAAGTTCTCAGAAAAATACCAAAAATTCAACATAGGCTAATTTCGATATTCCGAATCCAAAAATGAAGTCCATTTTGATAAATAAAATTTATAAAATTTCAAAAAGTAGGTATTACTATTCACAACGGCTAGTTTAATTCGTTGTGGTGTGTGTTAGAGCTCGAGGTTGCGTACAACACACGCTATTGCATTATTCGAAGTGAAACGTACCATGGAAGCTTGGGGTGTTACAAGAAGCATAAAAATAAACAGAAAAAAATACCCCATAACCTTATCTAAAAATAATTAAACCTAAACCCTAAAAACTAAACCAAATTACTCAAATCTACAAACTAAACCTGAAAAGATAAACAAAAAAATCCTAAAACCTAGTCCCAAAACCCTATATCTGAAACCCAACACCTGAAACTCTAAAACCTAAAATCTAACCCCTAAACCCAAAATAATATAACCCATACCCTAAACTGAAAATCATTAAACACAGACATTATAAACTTAACCCTTTCCCTTAAATCTACAAACAAAACCTGAAAATCTATAAAAAATCCAAAAACCTAGTCGCAAAACCATATACACAAAACCCTAATCCATAAACTCTAAAACCTAAAAGCATAAACCTAAACAAAAAAACATATAACCCAAACCGTAATAGGAAAATAATTAACATAAAACCAATAAAATAAAACCCTATCAACTAAATGTATAAACAATACCAAAAAAACTGAACAAAAATTCCTAAATCCTAGTCCCAAAACACTATACCTGATACCCAGATCCCTAAACTCTAAAACCAAAAATATGAACCCAAAAACCAAAAACATATACCACATAACCGAATATCAAAATAAATAATCCTAAATATTTAATCTTAAACCCTATCCCTTAAATCAACAAACTAAACCTGAAAATCTAAACAAAAAATCATAAGACCGAGTCCCAAAACCCTATTCCCAAAACATTAATCCCTAAACTATATAACCTAAAAGATGAAAACTTAACCCAAAATTATATATCAAAAACCCTAATATCAAAATAATTAACCATAAACCTTTAAACCTAATCCTCGACCCTTGAAACTACAAACTACACCTGAAAAGCTAAAAAAATCCTTAAACGTAGTCTAAAAACCCTATACCTGAAACCCTAATCCCTAAAAACTACAACATAAACCTAAAACCTAAACCCAATCAAATATAACTAATAACCTAATATCAAAATAATTAATCCTAATCCTTAAAACGTAAACCATATCCCTAAAATATACAAGCTAAACATGAAAATCTAATAAAAAAACCCACAAACCTAGTCCCTAAACCATACACCTGAAACCTAATCCCTAAACTCTAAAACCTATAAGCTGAACCCTAAACCTCAAAAAGTTATAACACATACCATAATATTAAAATAATTAATTATAAACCTTAAAAAAAACCATATCCCTTAAATCTACAATCTAAACCCAAAAAGCTAAACAAAAAATTCAATAACCTAGTCCTAAAACCCTATACTCGAAACCCTAATCCCTAAACTCTAAAACCCAAAAGCTGATCCATAACCACCAAAACATATACCCCATACCCTAATCTCAAAATAATATAACCTAAACCTTTAATCCTAAACTTTTTCCTTTAAATCATTTAACTAAACCCGAAAATCTAAACAAAAAATCCTAAAACCTAGTTCATAAACCCTATACCTCAAACCCTAATCCCTATACTCTAAAACCTAATAGTTAGACCATAAACCCAAAAAAATATGACCCATACCTTAATATCAAAATAATTAATCATAAACTTTAAACCTTAAACCCTATCCTTTAAATCTACAAACTAAACCAGAAAAGAGAAATAAAAAATCCTAAAACCTAATTCCAAACCCCTATACCCGAAACTATAATTCCAAAACTCTAAAACCTAAAAGCTAAACCCTAAACCAAAAAACATATACACCATACCCTAATATAAATATATTTAACCCTAAACCTTATAACCTAATCCAAATCCATTAAATCTACAAACTAGACCCGAAAAGGTAAATAAAAAAAATTCTAAAACCTAATTCCCCAACTCTATACCTGAAACCCTAATTCATAAACTGTAAAAACTTAAAGCTGATATGTAAACCCAAAATAATATATCCCATAACCTAATATCAAAATAATCAACCATAAAACTTTAAACCTAAACCCTATTACTTAAATCTACAAACTATACCCAAAAAGCTAAACACAAAATCATAGAACCTGGTCCCAAAACCATATACCTAAAACCCTAATCTCCAAAATCTAAAACCTAAAAGCTGAAACCTAAACCCAAAAACATATACCACATACCCTAATCGAAAAATAGATAACCCTAAACATAAAAACCTAAACCCTATACCTTAAATCTAAAAACAAAACCTTAAAATCTAAAAAAAAATCCTAAAACCAAGTCCCAAAACCCTATACTCGAAACCCTAATGCCTAAATTCTAAAACCTAAACCCAAAAAAATATAACCAATTAAATTATTTAAAAATACTTAACCCTATACCTTAAAACCTATACCTTGTCACCTAAATCTACAAACTAAACCTGAAAATGATAAATAAAAAATCGTAAAATCTAATCCCAAAACCCTATACCTAAAACCATTATCCCTAAACTCTAAAACATAAAATCTGAACACTAATCCCAAAAAAATATATCCCATACCAAAATCTAAAAATAATTTACCCTAACACTTACAACCTAAACCCTATCACAAAAATCTACAAACTAAACCCGAAAAAACTAAACAAAAAATCCTAAAACCTAGCCCTAAAACCCTATACCCGAAACCCAAATCCCTAAACTCTAAGCCTAAAAACTAAACCCTAAACTAAAAATCAAGTACCCATTCAATATTCTCAAAATAATTAATCCTAAACATTATAACCTAAACCCTATATCTTATATATTCAAACTAATCCTAAAAATCTAAACAAAAAAAATCCAAAAACCAAGCCTTAAAACCCAATAACTGAAATTCTAATTTCTAAAATATAAATCCTACAAGATAAATCCTAAACAAAACAAATATACCTAAAACCATAATCGCAAAATAATTATCCCTAAATATTCAAACTGAAACCCTATCCCTTTAATATACAAACTAAACTCGAAAAGCTAAAAAAATCTTAATACCTAGTCCCAAAACCTTATACCCGAAACTATAATCCCTAAAATCTAAAAACTAAATTCTAGAACCAAAAAAAAACATATAACCCATACCAAAATATCAAATTACTTATCCATAAACATTAAAATCAAAACCCTATCCCTTAAATCTAGAAACTAAACCTGGAAAGCTAAACAAAAAACCCAAAAACCTAATCCAAAACCCATATACCCGAAACCTTAATCCCTTAAATCTAAATCTTAAAAGTTATAACCTAAACCAAAAAACATAGAACCCATAACCTAATTTAAAAATACTTAAACCAAAATTTTTATACCTAAGCCCTATCCCTTAAATCTACAATCTAAACACAAAAATCTAAGAAAAAAAATATGAAAACCTAGTCCCAAAACCCGATACCAGAAAACCTATCCCTAATCTCTAAATACTAAAATCTAGAACCCTGAACCCAAAATATATACCCCATACACTAATATAAATATACTTAACCATAAAACTTAAAATAAAAAACCTATCCCTTAAATATACAATCTAAACCCGAAAGGCTAAACTAAAAATTACGATAACCTAGTCCCCAAAACCCTATATCTGAAACGCTAATCCAGAAACTCTAAAAACTAAAATCTGAAACCTAACACTAAAAAAATACACCCCATACCATAATATCAAAATAATTAATCCTAAACCATAAAACCTAAAACTCATCCCTTAAATATACATACTAAACCAGAAAAGCTAAAAAAATTTCTAAAACCTAGTCCCAAAACCCTATCTGTGAAACCCAAATCCCAAAACTATAAACCTAAAATCTGAACACTAAACCTAGACACCTATTACCAATCACCTAATATCAAAATCCTAAACCCGAAAAAGTAAAACCTAAACCCTACATTAAAATCATAATCCTAAACACTAAATCCTAAACAAAAATATCCTAAAACCTTCCCCCAAAACCATATTTCTAAAACCCTAATCCCTAAACACTAAAACATAAAAGTTGCACCGAAAACCCAAATACCTATTCCCTGTTCCCTAATAAAAAAATTATAAATCCTAAACCTTAAAACATAAAAACTTAATTAAAATAATAAACCTAAATGCTGAATCCTAAACAAATATATCCTAAAACCTTGTCTCAAAACCCTATATAAGAAACTCTAATCCCTAAAATCTAAAACCTAAAATCTGAACACTAAAACCAAAATCATATTACCTATATCACAATATTAAAATCCTAAACCCTAAACCTTAAAACCCAAACACTAAATTAATATCATAAACCGAAACCCAAGATCGTAAACAAATAAAGGCTAAAAAATAGCCACAAAACCCTATATCCAGAACCCTAATCCCTAAACTCTAAAACAAAAAACCAAAAACCTAATCCCAAAAAATATTATCTATACCCTAATATCAAAATCCTAAACCCTAATTCACAAATCCTAAACCCAATATTATAATCCTAAACCTAATCCATGAATCCTAAACAAACAAATCCTAAAACTTATGCCCAAAACCCTATATCTAAATCCCAAATTCCTGAACTCTAAAACACAAAATCTAATCCCTAAATCCTAAAACCAATTCCCTATTCTCTAATACCAAAATCATAAATTATATAACCCAAAAACCTATTCCCAATACCATACTCTTAAAATAATAAACCCAAATCCATAAAACCTAAACCCTAACACGGAAATTATAAACCCAAACCGGAAAACCATAACAAAATAATCTTATATCATAGACCCAAAACCCTATATATGAAACCCTAATATTTAAACCCTAAAACCTAAAAGCTGAACCCCAAAGCCAAAAACAACTTCCACATAACCTAATATCCAAATTTTAAACCATAAACATTAAAACATAAACCCTGCCCCTTAAATTAGAAGCCGAAACCCCGAAACCGAACAAAAAAAATCCTAAATCCTAGACCCCAAACACTATGTCCAAATCTCCAATACATAAAAAATAAAACCTAAAATCTGACTCCTAAACCTAAAAACCTATTCCTTATACCGTAATATCAAAATCTTAAACCCTAAACAATAAAACCTAAACCATACCACTGAAATCATAAACCTAAACCCGAAAATCATACCAAAACAATCCTAAAACCTAGACCTGAAACTCTATATATGAAACCCTAATATGTAAACCCTAAAACCTAAAGCTAAACATCAAACTCAAAAAAATCTTCCCCATTCCCTAATCAAAAAATTTTAAACCCTAAACCATAAAACATAAACCCTCCCCCTCGAAACATAAACTGAAACTCCAAAATAGAAAAAAAAATCTGAAATCCTCGACCCAATACACTATATTCGAAACCCTAATACCTGAACTCTTAAACCAATAAGAAAAAACCAGAAACTAAAAACCTATCCACTATACGCTACTATCAAAATAATAATCCATAAACCATAAAACCAAAACCCCATCCCAGAAATCATAAACCTAAACCCAAAAACAATACCCAAAAAATCATAAAACCTAGACCCAAATCCCAATATCCAAAACCCTAATCTCTAAACCCTAAAACCTAAAAACTAAACCCTTTACCCAATAATATCTTCCCCATACCCTATTATCAAGATAATTAACCCTAAAATTCTTAACATAAACCCTACCCTTGGCATCATAAATTGAAATCCCAAAACTGAAAAAACATCCTAAATCTTGGACCCAAAATACTATATCTGAAACCCTAATACCTAAAGTCTAAAACGAAAAAGTTGACCAGTGAACCAAAAAACATATTCCCTATACACGAATATAAAAATAATAAACCCTAAAACTAAAAATATAATTCATAACCCAGAAATCGTAAACCTAAACATGAAAACCATACCAAAAGAATAATAAAACCTAGACACAAAACCCAATATCTGAAACCCTAATCTCTCAACCCTTAAACCTAATAGATGAACCCCAGACCAAAATAAATATTTTTTATACCCTATTATAAAAATAATTAACTCAAAAATTTAAAACATAAACCCTACCCTTGACATCAAAAATCGATACCCCAAAACCCAACAAAAAGTCCTAAATCCTGGACCCAAAACACTATATCTGAAACCCTAATACTTGAATTATAAAAACTAAATTATTTCCCATGAAACAATCAAATGTATTATGTTAAGAATAATCTGAAAATAATAAACCCCAAACCATAAAACATAAACCCTAACCCTAAATTCATAATCCTAAACCCGAAAACCATACCAAAAAATCCTAAAACCTAGACCCAAAATCCTATATCCACAAATCTAATCTCTAAACCATAAAAACTAAAAGCAAAAACCAAAACCTACTAAAATATTAACCATAACCTATTCTTAAAATAATTAACCCTAAACCTTAAAAAATAAACCATACCTATGTATTCATAAACCTAAATCCCGAAACCGAACAAAAAAATCCTAAATCCTGGACCCAAAACACTATTTTTGAAACCCAAATACCTGAACTCTAAAACCTAAAATATAACCCTTAACCTAAAACCCATTACCTATACCCTAATCTCAAAATAATAAGTTCTAAATCTTCAAACCTAAACCCTATCCCTGAAATCCTAAACCTAAATCGGAAAACCACACCAATAAAATCCTAAAACCTAGACCCAAAACCATATATATGAAACTCTAATCTATAAACTGTAAAACCAAAAATCGGAAACCCAAAAAAACCATCTTCCACATAACCTATTATCAAAATACTTTAACCTAAACCATAAAACATAAACCATACCACTAAAGTCAATAAACTAAACCCAAAATTCTAAACAAAAATTCATAAAATGTTGTCTCAAAACCCTAAACCTGAAACCCTAATCCCTAAACTCTAAAGCCTAAAAGCTAAAAGCTAAACCCAAAAACATATAACCCATACCCTATTATCAAAATAATTAACCCTAAATCTTTAAACCTAATCCCTATCCCTTAAATCTACAAACTAAACCAGAAAATCTAAATAAAAAATACGAAAAGAAAATCCCAAAATGCTATACTCAAAAGCCTAATCCCTCAAATCTAAATCCTAAAAGATAAACCCCAAAGCTAATAACATATACATTGTAACGATCCAAGAAACTGGTTTTTGAGTAATGACAAGTTTTTTTGGCAATGTCATCTATTAATTGAACAAACAATCATCTTATAAAATAATAATGACAATAAAATAGAGAAAACACATCAAAATGAATAAAAATGCTCTTTTATTCAAATGAGTAACATCTTAGTGGCTACAACTCACACTGATCAAACAAGAAGTTTATCTAACCAAAACCCCCAATTAAAAACCTGATTACAATTATAGGGAGACCGCTTAAAACCACATGGACCTCGAGAAGGCGGTAAGGGTCTTGGGCATCCATTAGAATAAACATAAGGATGGCCGAAGCCACCGCAACCATATTGAGCACCAAAGGAATCACACGAACCATCTTCTCTTTTTCTCCTTCAGTCGCCTTGAGTGTGGGATACCCCAAGATCAGGCTTTTTTATAGAGCACTTATCCGATAGTTAGACCCTAACGACTATAAATATAACTGTTGGATCCCCCATGACCCTCATATCCTCTAATGTTTTAATTTTCATTTGGACCGTTGAAGATAAGAGTTGATTACCCCCAAAAGGTTCAAAATACTAATTATGTTTTTTTGCTTTAATATTTATAGAATGACATCAATAATAATATAATTTATTTATTTCTTGTTTTCGCAAAATGCGAATTATATTTTATATTTCAAAATAGTGTGATTTATTATTATTATTTTTTTCACTATTTATTATACATGTTTTTAACTCAAGCAAGTAAATATTTTATTTAATGAATAACTAAATTGAACCCATTGGGATTTGTTTTAATCTATGAAAATATGTATGCAAACTCTTGAGTTATATATATATATATATATATATATGTTTCATCAAACTTTAAATTAAATTTATTATACTTATCACTAAATTAAATATATGTAATAATAATTCAAATATTTATAATTTGACCTTTTTATTAACTGTTTTGAAACTATGTAAATTATGGTTTTATTTACATTACAAATTTTGCATCTTTATGTTAATTCTTACACAAATACTCTTATTACATTAAAAACAATAAAGATAATAGAATGATTGTAAAACATTAAAATAATTTGTAATGTTATATGAATTTATGTTTTTGAAATTATGTTAAATATGGGATTAAGCAACCAAATTTTAATAACCAATGTATTCAAATCATTACATATAATTATAAATTAAGATAATTTTTTTTAGGAAAATAATAATATAGTTTATGACTTAAATAGGGGGTTAATAGTTTAATATATAGGTGTATTTATAACCCTTGACTTAACTTAAGATAATAATAATAGTTTAATAATAAGGTTATGTTAATAATAATAATGATTTTATAATAAGTTTAATGAAATAATAAAATATCAAATTTTTATATGATAAAAACATTGAAAAACAAATCGAGGGCCGCATGTCTTTAAAACACCGCATACACCACGGATTGTCTGATCCTTCCCCTTCCATCACAGCCGTCCGATCTTATTAATTCCACACAACATATAAGCCATCCGATCATGTTCCATCTAATCCTTACTGTCCCATCGTTTTCCGGTTTTCCTCTTACCCATGTCTCACATCTTCTACTTCCTCGCGCATGCTGCACCAGACTTACCTCTCCTTTATTCCTCCTAAGCCAACCGTGGACACCCCTCTTTCCACAAAGTCAGCACTGCCTAGTTATTTCTCAGTCTTGGATCCCTCTCTGCCTCTTCACAATGGGTCGGCCATCCGGCCTTATTTAAGCTTTGGTTTACACCGAAGAGAAGGATCTTGCACTGAAGGCAATGAGGGTTTCTTCGAGTTTCTTGGATCTCCTACCACCAGTCCAGCGCTTCGTCTTCCTTCTTCTCCTCTCTGAACCGGTAAGTTGAAAATCCTTGTTTTAATTATTTTAGCTTCGGTATATATTTATATATATTTCTATATATAAACTTATATGTATATACACCTTGTTTATACATATATGCATGACATTCAAAAATGTTCTGATTCGCTTCTTTTTGGAGTCCCAAAAAAACTGGGGTAAGGTAACTCTCATTGTCTCATTTCCCTGCAACATCGATGGTTATATACATGTATATTCACTTTTTATATAAATATGTAATGATATGTATACAACATCATATGAACCGATTCATACCCTATTTTCCCTACTTAGAATCGAACCGATTAAGAGTGACCTTCCTGTTTTAAAATTTTATCTATTTGGGTGGCAATATATGGTTATATAAACTTCATACACATGTGTATATAAACATATATAAGTATCTTAAGAACCGGTCATAACTGCTCTTCTCTTCCAAGATTCAACCGGGATGAGGGATTTTTTTTGGGTTATGTTTTATTTCATATTTAATGTGTGTATTTACCTGTATTTACCTTGTGTATAAATATATATGTAATCATACATATATATATATTAGATGGTATATGCATGTAAACATATTTCTTTTATATGTATACAACCTTTGCTTTAATCTTCCTTATGAGAAATGGAGAGTTCGGGTAATTTTATAAACATGTAAGATTTTACAAGTACATGGAGCACATATATATATATGTACATGTAATTATATAGATGTATATGTACATCTATGTGCGAGCATAAGGGACGAGCTCGATTAATTGTTTTAAACTCTATTACAATATAACATGATGATTTATTAAAATTATATTTACCCTTTAGGATTGATACTTCAAGAACAATACCCAAAACTATTTATATACATATGATGAAGTTTAAGGACTAGTTTGACATCAAAATAATTCTTTCAACTGAAAATTTTCTTTTATCAGCATTCTTGATTATTCATGATTTTGTTTTGTGGAGACGGGTAGTGTGAATTCCTTAAACGTTTACATATGTATATATGTATTCATAAATATGTAATCATATTTATGGATTGACCATGTTGTATGCATGAATTATTTTATGTCAATAAGGGTATTGTGAGAACTATGATCACATTCATATTTCATGTGAAAGAACTCCATTCGGTTTTTTTACCAAACACTAATTTTGTTTAATGTATAACATGAGAAATATTATTGAGTATGGTTTAATTTGGTAAACCCATGCACATGTTTGTACACACCTAAATTTATATATATATATATATATAGGTATATATGACCTTGTATTAAATTTTTTTCTTCGAATACAAGTTCTTCTTATGATGATTGCAAGCTTTTTAAAGGAAAGGTCATGTTATTTAAAGTGTAAATGAGTTTTTACACAACTATATATATGTTAATGCTGTTTTTATACATATATACATGACTTCCCATAATGGACCTCATTGCAAAAATTATATCCCTAATAGTTTAAATATATGTATATTCACACAATTTTAAATAAACATCCACCATACCCATTTATCAGCATGTGTATTAGTTATGAACGACCCTGTTTTAAACTTGGTATTAGGATGCTTTGTAATGTTAAAGTGTTTATGTTCATTTCCGTAAAACCAATGTTTTCAATTGTTAAGTTAATTTCTTATGTGTACGGATTTTTAGCATGTACGTCTTAGTTTTATTAATGATTGAACTGTCTTCCTAACTATGAAAACGCATGAAAAAAAGGTGTTTGATTAACAATGTATGAATAAAACCCTATGAAAGAAAGACAATGTCAAGATATGTGAGGGATGTTTTGGACTTAAGTGTTTATGGATGGGTGTGCCTGGAATTATATAGTGCTCCAATGCATTGGGTAAAGTAAGAGTCTCATGAGACGTTATGTGCGACGGTCTTGGAGGTTAGCCTTGGATTTTGATTTTATGTGCGACGGTCTTGTCAGTTATGCTTGGCTTGTTCTTTTATGTGCGACCGTATTGGAAATTATCCTTGTCTTGTGCTACTTTGGGAAAAAGGATTGGATGTTAGCCTTGACCTGTATTAAGTATGTTTTATGATTATGGCGCAAGGTCTTGACAAAGCCCGACATTATACATTCCATCGGCATGTGATGATAAATGGTCAACCAGGGGTTAGTCCAACTAACAAGACTTACCCAAGTTGAAAATTCCCTTGACTATGAGAATGAATTTATGAAATAAGAACTTAACACATGTGGTATGCTATTATAAGAACCTTATGTGCCAATGTATCATGGTATGAATTTCTTCACTTCTTACACTAAATCATTTAGAACTGAAGTAATTTTGGTTGTTTGTTGTGTATCATTTATTCTTCACATGCTTGCGCTCTCTGAATCATGTCTTCTTCTATGCTTTTTTTAAGTACGTACTTCTTCTCTGTTCAAGGGGTTTTCAAAAATGTAGTATTTTCATGTTTTAAGAAAAGATAATGATTTGTTTTTAGTGAAGTGTTTTATTAGTTTCAAAAGGGATACATTGAGAAAGACTTTTCTTAAAACGTTTTTTTAAACCCCCTTACATGGCATATTTTCTCACCCTATGTTTTTGTTTTAAAGTTTTCAGGCATGGTTTGTACTAATGATGTTTATCAGAAGCCGCTGGTTTCCTAGAATCATGAGCCTCACGATCATCTATAGTAATGGGACATGATATATTTCTTTTATATGTTGTAATGAAATGTTAGTATATCATGTCTCATAAGGAACTCGGGGATCATGGTCCCTATAGTTGGTATCAGAGGATGGGTTCAGGAAACTCTGGAAACCCAGGTAGAATGAATATACAACTATGTTTGACTAAGTAAAAATGTTATAACATTCAGATGGCTGATGAAAATATACCTACCGACCTACTGTCACATCCCACTAAGGCTCTAGAAAACATTGTATCTCTAGCTAGCCGTGAGAACTTTCTAAATTACGCCCAAATTAGCATGTCATGTAAGCACCTGTATGATGTGTCAAACTCACATAGGGTTCTTAGTCATCACTGGAGATTGGGGATGGATTATCTCTTAATGATTATGACCCAATTTCCCTCTTATGCAATTTGGGGAAGGTACCACGAGGGACTCTTCCTAGTGTTCATGACTGGTGAAGAATTTTGCATGATGATTGATAACCCCTTTCAATAAGCTGCTGCTTCCGGAGACCTCCGAGTGGCTTACCTATGCCAGATTTTGCACTACAGCTTATAGGGCCTGTTAATGGACTTTGGGGTATTGGAATATGATTCCACCTGATTGTCTCTTAGACAAGAGGTGTATAATGATGTTTCCCAACTCCATACCCCTCATGCTAAACACATAATGCATCATAGATGTTCCCACTAGTTTGACCCCATCTGTTCAGCTTGTGTGTGGTTTTAAGAGTTAGGGAGTTTTGCCTCTTTTTGTGGTGTTAGTTTAGTAAACAGAGGCTTTTTTATGTAAAATTTTTCATAAATGTAAGTTTCATGTTCCCTTTACTACCTCTACCTTTTCAGTGATGTTATGTGTTTCGTTTTGTATGTTTTTTTTCAGATGGCTGGTCAAACGAACATCTCATCACTACCCGATGAGTTAGTAGAGGTTATTATGATTAGGACATGCACGGTGGATTATCCATCTTTTCTCAACCTGTGAGGGTCTTTCCAAAGTTTGCTCTATTTAGAGAATGGTCCTGAGACTCTTCGTTCGTGTCAGGAGGATGATCGTGTTTTCATCTTATCGCCACTACTCAACTTCCATAATATAGGCAATTGGGAAGATACTTTGAGGGTCTCTTCCATTGTTTTAATCTAGTGAAAAACTTTTCTGCCAGAGCTTGCTTCCTCATAGCTGCCTAGGATGGCCACCTTAGTGCAGCCTCTAGGTTCCATGTCTTAAATTTTAGTATCCTCAATCTCATCATTCCCCTAGATTACCTCGAGCGTGATGTAGCCTAAAGAGTTATCAGGGAATTTATCTACTCAGACGTTTCCGAGATTTTCACTGCACGAGCCTCCCTTTGGAAGCCTGTGTGCAGTACACATGAGTAGGAGTTCAAGACATACTACTCGAAGTGCATCTGGGCTAGGGAAACGGAGGAACTATGTACCAATTTGAGTATTCCGTTAACCGAGCCGGATCCCTTATTTCGGTAATGTTGTACGTCTGGGGTTTTTATTTTTCTTTTATGGATGGAATTGCGAGGACGCAATTCTTTGAAGGGTGAAATAATGTCATGACCCAAGAAACTGTTTTTTGAGTAATGACATGTTTATTTTTCAATGTCATCTATTAATTGAACAAAAAATCATCTTATAAAATAATAATAATAATAAAATAGAGAAAACACATCAAAATGAACGAAAAGGCTCATTTATTCAAATGAGTAACATCTTGGTGACTACAACTCACACTGATCAAACAAGAATTTTAGCTAACCAAAAATCCCAATTGAAACCCCGATTACAATTATAGGGAGGCCGCTTAAAACCACAAGGACCCCGAGAAGGCGGTAAGGGTTTTGGAATCCATCAGAATATACATAAGGATGGCTGAAGCCACCGTAGCCGTACTGAGCACCAATGGAATCACACAAACCATCTCCTATTTTTCTCCTTTAGTCTCCTTGAGTGTGGGATACCCGAGATCCGGATTTTTTATAGAGCACTTATCCGACCGTTAGACCCTAACAGCTATAAATATAACTGTTGGCTCCCCCATGATCCTCTTATCATATAATGTTTTATTTTTCATGTGGACCATTGAAGATAAGATTTTATTAGCCCTGAAAGGTTCAAAAAGTTAATTATATTTTTTTGCTTTAATATTTAAATAATGACATCAGTAATAATATAATTAATTTATTTCTGGGTTTCCCAAAATGGGAATTATATTTTATATTGCAAAACAGTGAGATTTATTATTAATATTTTTTCCCTATTTATTATAATCATTTTTTACTCGAGCAAGTAAATATTTTATTTTATGAATAACAAAATTGAATCTTTTGGGATTTATTTTAGTCTAAGAAAATATATATGAAAAATATTGAGTTATATATATATATGTTGCGTCAATATTTAAATTAAATGTATTATACTTAACTTTAAAATAAATATAAGTAATAATAATAATGAAAATATTTATAATTTGACCTTTTTATTAACTGTTTTGAAACTATGTCAAATTATGGTTTTATTTACATTACAAATTTTGCATCTTTATGTTAATTCTTACACAAATACTCTTATTACTTTAAAAAAAATTTAAGATAATATAATTATTGTAAAAATTTAAAATAATTGGTAATGTCATATGAATTTATGTTTTTGAAATTAAGTTAAATATGGGATTAGGCAACCAAATTTTATTAACAAATGTATTCAAATCTTTACATGTAATTATAAATTAAGATAATTGTTTTTAAGGAAAATAATAATATAATTTATGACTTAAATAGGGGATTAATAATTAAATATATAGGTGTATTTATAACCCGTGACATAACTTAAGATAATAATAACAGTTTAATAATAAAGTTATATTAATAATAATAATGATTTTATAATAAGTTTAATGAAATAATAAAATAACAAAATTTTATATGATAAAAAAATTAAAAAACAAATCGAGGGCCGCATGTTTTTAAAACACCGTATACACCGCGGACAATCCGATCCTTCCCCTTCCATATTGGTTGTCCGGTCTTATTAATGCCACACCGCATATGAGTTGTCCGATCAAGTTCCGTCTAATCCTGACCGTCCCCTCGTTTTCTGGTTTTCCTCTTACCCACGTCCCACGTCTTCTCCTTCCTCGCGCATGCTGCAACAGACTTTCCTCTCATTTATTCCACCTAATCCGACAGTGGACACCCCTCTTTCCACAAAGTCGGCATCGCCTAGTTATTGCTCAGCCTCGGATCCCTCGCCGCCTCTTCACAATGGGTCGGCCATCCTGCCTTCTTTAAGATTCGGTTTACACCGAAGAGAAGGATCTTGCACTGAAGGAAAGGAGGATTGCTTCGAGTTTCTTGGATCTCCTACCTCCGGTCCGGCGCTTCTTCTTCCTTCTTCTCCTCTCTGAAACAGTAAGGGGACAAGCCTTTTTTTATTTATTTTAGCTTTGGTATATATTTATATATATGTTTATATATAAACTTATATGTATATACACCTTGTTTATACATATATGCATGACTTTGAGAAATGTTCTTATCCGCTTCTGTTTGGAGTCCCAACAAAAACTGAGGTTAGGGAAATCTCTTTGTCTCATTTCCCTTCAACATCGATGGTTATATACATGTATATAGACTTTTTATATAAATATGTAATGATATGTATACATGATCATATGAACCGATTCATACCCTCTTTCCCCTTCTTAGAATCGAACCGAGTAAGAGTGACCTTCCTGTTTTTATATTTTATCTATTTGGGTAGAAATATATGGTTATATACACTTCATACACATGTGTATATAAACATATATAAGGATCTTAAGAACCGGTCATAACTGTTCTTCTCTTCCAAGATTCAACTGGGATGAGGGATGTTTTTTCTGTGTTATGTTGTATTTCTGTTTTAATGTGTGCATTTACCTACATTTACCTTGTGTAAAAATATATATGTAATCATACATGCATACATATATATATATATAAGACGGTATATGCATGTACATATATTTCTTTTATATGTATACAACCTTTTCTTTAATCTGCCTTATGAAAAATGTAGAGTTCAGGTAATTCAATAAACATGTCAGATTTTAAAAGTACATGGAGCACATAGATATATATGTACATGTAATTACATAAGTGTATATGTACATCTATGTGCGAGAATAAGGGACGAGCTCAAATAATTGTTTTAAAATCTATTGCAATATAACATGATGATTTATTAAAATTATTTTTACCTTTAAAGGTTATTACTTCAAGAGAAATACCCAAAAATATTTATATACATATGATGATGTTTAAGGACTAGTTTGACCTCAAAATAATTCTTTCAATTGAAAATTTTATTTTATTAGAATTCTTGATAAATCATGATTTTGTTTTGTGGGGATGGGTAGTGTGAATTCTTTAAACGTTTACATATGTATATATGAATTCATATATATGTACTCATATTTATGGATTAACCATGTTGTATGCAAGAATTATTTTATGTGAATAAGGTTATTGTGAAAACTATGTTCACATTCATATTTCATGTAAAATAACTCCATTCGGTTTTTTTACCAAACACTGATTTTGTTTAACGTATAAAACGAGAAATATTATTGAGTATGGTTTAATTTGGTAAACCCATGCACATGTGTATACACACCTAAATTTATATATATATATATAGGTATATATAACCCTGTACAACTATTTTGTCTTCGAATACATGTTCTTCTTATGATGATTGAAATATTTTCAAAGGAAAGGTCATGTTATTTAAAGTGAAAATGAGTTTTTACACAACTATATATATGTTCATGCAGTTTGTATACATATATACATGACTTCCCAAGATGGACCTAATTGAACACATTATATCCCTAACTGTATAAATATATGTACATTCACACGATTTTAAAAAAACAACCACCATACCCATTTATCATTATGTGTATTAGTTATGAACGGACTTGTTTTTAACTTGGTATTATGATGCTTTGGAATGCTAAAGTGTTTATGTTCATTTCCCTAAAACCCATGTTTCAATTGTTAAGTTAATTTCTTATGTGTATGGATTTCTAGCACGCACGTCTTAGTTTTATTAATGATTGAACTGTCTTCCTGACTATGAAAACAAATGAAAAAAGGGGTTTGATTATGAATGTATGAATGAAACCCTATAAAAGAAAGACCATGTCATGATATGTGAGGGATGTTTTGGACTGAAGTGTTTATGGAAGGGTGTGCCCGGAATTTTATATCGCTCCAATGCATTGGGTAAAGTAAGAGTCTCATGAGAAATTATGTGCGACGGTCTTGGTGGTTAGCCTTGGCTTGTGATTTTATGTGCGACTGTCTTGGTGGTTAACCTTAGCTTGTGCTTTTATGTGCGACGGTCTTGGAAGTTAGCCTTGGCTTGTGCTACTACGGGAAACGGGATTGGCGGTTAGCCTTGACCCGTATTAAGTATGTTTTATGATCTTGACGCAAGGTCTTGACAAAACCCGGAATTATACATTCCCTATGCATGTGATAATAAATGGTCAACTAGGGGTTAGTCCAACTAACAAGACACCCCCTAGTTGAAAATTACTTTGACTATGAGAATGAATTTATTAAATATGAACTTAACACATGTGGCATGCTATTATAAGAACCTTATGTTCCAATGTATCATGGTATGAATTTCATCACTGCTTACACTCAATCTTTTATAACTGAACTAATTTTGGTTGTATGTTGTGTATCATCTATTCTTCACATGCTTGTTCTATCTAATTCATGTCTTCCTTTAAGCTTATTTTAAGTATGTACTTCTTCTCTGTGTAAGGGTTTTTCAAAAATGTAGGATTTTCATGTTTTAAGAAAAGATAATGCTTTATTTTTAGTGAAGTGTTTTATTAGTTTCAAAAGGGTTACTTTGATAAAGAGTTTTCATAAAACGTTTTTTAAAACCCCCTTACTGGGAAGATTTTCTCACCCTACATTTTTGTTTCAAATTTTTCATGCATGGTTTGTACTAATAAAGTTTATCAGAAGTAGCCGGTTTCCCAGAATCCTGAGCCTAGTGATCTTCTGTAGTAATGGGCCATGATATATTATTTGTAAATGTTGTAATGAAATGTTAGTATATCATGTCTCATAAGGAACCTGGGGATCAGGGTCCCTACATAAATCATAACCAAATCAAAAAAATTATTAACCCAACCTTAAAACATAAATCTTATCCCTTAAATCTACAAACTAAACCTGAATAGATAAACATAAAATCCTAAAACCTAGTCCCAAATCCATATACCCGAAACCCGAATCCCTAAATTCTAAAATATAAAAGCTGAACCCAAAATGAAAAATCATATACCACATACCCTAATCTCAAAAAACGTACCCCTAAAACAGAAAAACTAAACCCTATCCTTTAAATCTATACACTAATTGCAAAACGCTAAACAAAAATCCTAAAACACAGTCCCAAAACCCTATACCCAAAACCATAATTTCTAAACCCTAAAACCTAAAAGCAGAGCCCAAAACACAAAAAAATATTCCCCATGCCCTATTCTCAAAATAATTTACCCTAAACCCTAAACCATAAACCCTACCCTTGAAATCATAATTTGAAACTCCAAAATCGAACAAAACAATCCTAAATCAAGGACCCAAAAAAAAATATCTGAAATCCTAATACTTAGACTCTAGAACCTGAAATCTGAATCCAACACTGAAAAAACTATTCCCTATACCCTACTCTCAAAATGTTAATACCTGATCCTTAAATCCTAAACCCTAACAATGAAATCATAATCATAAACCCAAAAACCATACCAAAATTGTAATGCCCTGACCCTCATTACCCATAGTCGGTGCATTATTTTAATACATTGGCAAGATATCAAGGAATCAAGCCTAGAACGACCGATTAGTTTAGCATTCATGGAAAATAGATTATACATGAATTTTACATTACACTTCTTATCATATGAAACAACATAATTAATCCTTCACGAAGGCCATTATCCCTTAGCTTAACAAGGCATATCAATCACAATACACTTCTTGGAATCCTGGGAAAAATAAAACATAGAAAGGGGTGACCTCAGATGCTCAGTAAGGATAACAATACAACAGAAACATTCATAAATTACTAAAAACATATAAGGAAATGTATAAATAAAACAAAAGCCTTTTAAACATGAACTTCAGTATAATATGGAAAAATTAAAATGAAGTAATTCCATTTACATATTCACACGGATATTCAATAAGTCCAACAATCATATGCAATATCACTAACCACTTTCATAATGATGGAATTCATAATGCCAGACTATCATAACCACATAGGCAAGGCCTTGTGCCAAGACTACAAATAAGATTTTGTCAAGGCCTTGTGCCAAGACACAAGTTTGTCTCATGAGACCTACCGATGCATCAAGGAGCTCTATTAGGCTCCACCCATCACTTACTAAGCCCAATGCATTCCACATATAAAAAGTTTTAAACATATCATAAATAATTGTATTAAAACTAGCATATGAAATTCCAATACTTTATCCATAAACCATTAATGGTATAAAATTAACACATCCATAGTAAACATATCACAAAACCTTCAATACTATATGGATGTTTTTTATAATAATAAATCAACCTCAATCAAATATAATATCCAGTAAAGTGTGCTGACATAGTTGAAAATGGTGAGTTAAATTTTTTGAGAGAAATAACCTTTTTGTAAAATTATTTAGAAGTCACACATTTATAAAGGAAGTAATATATAATATATTTTTGAATCAAAGTGTCCCATACCAAATTGAAACATTTTAAAAGAATTATCATTTCAAAACATTCATGTCCATATAAATAAATCCTTAAAATCATTTTGAAAACATGGAAATTAATTTAAAAAAATATTTAGAAAGATAAATATATGAAATATTTAAAACTATGATCAGGATAAGGAGTACCTTTCACAAATCCTTAAAATATTCATTTTGAAATCATTTTTATGAAAAATGGAAATGGATGATAAAAATTTCCCAGTAAATACTTCCACATAAACAATCTCAGATAATAATGAGAATGAAGAATTAACCCTTACTAATTTGGTAACATAGGAAACATACACCCCATGAAACATGTATCATAAAATGAATATGTAAATACACATAAAGTAAAGTGTATTATAGAAATAATACAATTATGGGAAGTAAATACACCACACAAAGGGTAATAGTGGTAATATGGCATGAATCTCATGGGAATAAGGAGTGAGATGAAAACCCCTTACCTTGCACTTTACACTAGTCCAGGGTACATTTAATATAATGTATGAAGACCATAGTATGTTATTAAATTATACCATACCCATATTAATATTTATGATATAATACATTATTCATTTATGACTTTTTACTTCCCATTTAATAATAATTTGCATGTTAAATTAACATTTCTGGTAATAATCACTTACTTTATCATACATGTTTTAACATGTTACTGTTGATTGTATCACATAGATGATGATATAAATACATCCATAATAGAAAAAAATGAATTATATATCTTATATATTTTGAAAATAATATTTATAATATATATATATATGTGAAATGGAAGACACCGTTTATGGAGACGGAAGTACGTACGTACGCATAAACGTTGTTTCCATATTCATAACGTATTGAATGAAACAAAGTGAATAAAATATATTTAAGTACATATATATATAAATATAACTCCAGTAGAATTATTATTTCATATATTAAAAACATATTAGTAATATATATATTTATAATCTTCGATAAATGGTTAATGTTTAAATAAATCTCATCACGTCGTGGATACGGTAATCTGTACGTACGCACGACCGACAACATCATTTCAATAAAGGTTCTGAATTGGATGGTATATTAATTTTTAAGAGTCATTATCATGTTATTTTCATTATTTTTATAAAAATTACTCATCATTATATCCATCCAAATGACATAGTGTTGAATAACAAATTACACCACGACATGGAGAAGCTAAGCCGTACATACGCATGAATGGTGACATTATCATTCATAAGATAGATAGAATAATGAATATAGTTGTGAAATATTTATAATAACATCACAATATATAGAATATACTGGCGTTATTATTTTTTAATGGAGATAAAAAATAAAGAATAAGTGGAAGAATAAAGGAACTTGAAAGAGGGTGGTGAAAACATTACCTCTTCTTCGTTTTCTTCTGTTTGATTTGATAAAAAGGCCTCTTTAAGTTGGTTTTCTGATCAAAATAAGGCCTCTAGGTGGATGTGAGGGAAGTTTAGAGAATATTTGGGAAGTGTTGGTCGATCTAAAAAGCTTTGATGGTGTAAATTAGAGGTATGGGGTAGTGCCCTTTTATAAGAGTGGTGAGGGGCACCCAAGGAAAAGCTAGAAATATTATTTTATAACAAATTCATATTCAGTTTATAATGGCTCCAAAGTGTATTATTTAAATTTTAAGATGGAGATACATCGAAAAACACTCAACCAATATGTTTTAGATAGGTTTGGGTCACTATATGAACTTTATAGATTTGATTTAACTCTTAGTTAAAAAGGTTGACATTTACAATGTCTCTTTGTATTTTTATATTATATTGTTAATAAACATACTATATACATCAAAGATATCCCCAAGTGGTCCATTAATTATAAAAATATCATGATATAAGTATTTTTCCTAAAATTATATTTTTAGGAATAGAATATCATTTAATAATATAATATTTGTTTAAAAAACTCATTTATGTCAATTTTTACAATATCTAATAATTGAATTTTGTTAAAGTCGTAAGAACTTTATTAATTCGAAGTAAATTCATTTATGAAATCCTAACATGTCATATTGACCAATAAAATTCTTTAATGGAATCAATATATTCAAAATATATTTATTTTATCATTTATAGTACTAATTATATGATTAATTCATTAATAAGGAAAATCTTGCATCATTATTGTGTCATAAATAAATTTAATTATTCAATGTCTCAAAATTATTCATAAAATACCATTATGTAGGAAATATTTTTATATTTATAATAAATCTTTATACTCTAAAATATAACATATATAACCATATGTAAAAATTGTTTTTCTAAAAGATATACGCTTAAGTCATTTTTGTATTTACTTTAACTTAATTAATATAAAGTGTTATTATCACTTAAAAGTGGATCCATGGGATCCCAAAATCGACCCATATATTCCCATGGTTGGAAATGTATTAAAAAATAGGGTTAGTGCACATTTTAGGGAAATTTATTAATATAATAATATATTTTTTTACCCTTATTTACCAGATTTTCCCTCTAACCATGGTAAGTAAAATATTTACCGAAATATTTATTCACAATGTCAAAAAAAGGTTACCTATTTACTCAATTCTGACCTCTTGATTTTAGATATGGAATCCAATTTTCTAAATTCAAAACAAAACAGATGCATAAATTAATATAAAATTAATTTCCGCTGTCAAAATAAAAAGCGTGTTTTTAAGAAATAATAACTATCAAAAGATTGACAATTGTTTATATCCAGTTTAAATTTGAAATTACATCCAATGAAAAACATTGTATTAAATGGTAAAAATATATTCTAAATATACTTAAAATCAATCAAATTCATAATTTATGACTATTAATTATTTCGATTAAAAAAGTTGTTTTTAATTAAAATGTAATAATTTTCACTATTCATCAAAATATGAAAGTTATCAGAAAAGTACCAAAAATTAACGCCAAGCTAATATCGATATTCGGAATACAAAAATGAAGCCTATTTTTAATGATAAAATGTATAAAATTTTAAAAAGTGGGTATTACTATTCATAAGGGCTAGTTTGATTGGTTGTGGTGTATATTAAAACTCAAAGTTGCGTAGAAACCACGCGACATTATAATTCATAGAGAAGCGTACCATGGAAGCCTGGGGTGTTGAATTCTCCCCTGCTTCAATATATTGCATCCTCGCATTTTGAAATTTATCTTTGAAAAGAAAATATTTAATATAGAAAATACCTTTTTCGAAAAACCCACATCAGATATTGGGTTAGTAAAATTTAGTCTTAATAAGAGGAAAAGAGAAATGAAAGGGTCACCACCAAATTATGATCTTGATTAAGAGAACATTGGTGGAAATTAAATACATATAATTGGATGAAAAACGTAAATATTTTTATGTAGTGATTTTGGTCATCAATCACAATCAAGTGTAAATTTGGGGGCCTTAAATTCATCAATCTATGATGATTTAAAATACCATCGGTTCAACAAAACATAACGTATTAGGATAACACATTTTTGGTTTTATGACCCCTTCAATAATGTATAATAATTAATTTCATCATAGAATAAGAGAAGAAGAAAAATATATACTTGACAAGTATATTTCTCTCCTTTAACTAATTTCTACCAAAAACTCATCTTTAACTCTAAAATGTAATATATATTTAAAAAAATTTCTATTTATCCTATTTGTATGGGGTTAAAAATGAATTTATAAATCATCTACCATGCCTTTTAAAAAACTAAATTATTCAATCCAGGACATCACATGGGCAAATGGTAGGTGATACACCCTTGCCTCCCTTTGGTTGCAGGTTCAAGTCTCGCGGTCTTACCGGACGCGACGGGTTGTGGCCCGAACTATTGGTTGTCCTTTTATGGAAGTCCAAAATTAATCTCAAACTAGAATTATCCAAAATACTTCTTTCGAAACTCAGAGTCCAAAATTTATAAGGAAGGTAAACACAATGAAGATCCTTTTTTCCTCTTAATAAAATGTGAACACCTTCATCGTGTATTCTTTTAAAACACTCCAACATCCTAAATTACCACAAATCCTTATTGATTACATTCACGATCCCTTACTTCTTATAGAATACTGGATATACTCCTTTTATCAAAAAAGTTTGTCAACTCTGTCAATGATGGAATATACAAATCATTAATCAGTTTCAGGGTAGTCAAGAATATCCAAAATAATTTATCCAAATCAATCAGGTATTATTCCAAAATCACTACCTCGGGATCAGAACCATATTATGGTTTATCTTTCTCTCAACCATATATTTTCCTAAAATTTAACCAGCTGTTGAGTCACTTATCTTGGTTCCACACAATTTCAAGTCCTTAATGAAATAGTACTGCAGGACAATCCTTATATACTCCATAATTATTATAACCAGTACATTGTTGATACAACACTCAAATGACATAATTCACTAATAAGAAGATAAGATATCTAATCATTCCTCCTCATCTATGGTAGTATCATAACTTGATTATTATCCAATAACATCATTTTTAGTATACTATTATTAATGGGACATTGATTCCCATAATGTCTCAACGCCTTTCAGATGAATCATTTTACATTTGAAAACTTTTTCTTACCCTTAAAATCACGTACTTGGTGTCCTTTTTCAACCCAAATATAAAAAACTCCAATTCCCTTCAATCATTTACCAAGGTGATTCATTCCACAATTTTCGTATATTGTATAATCCTTTTTTCCCTCTTCCCTTTATCCATATTTCTGTCTTACATCAATTTCTTCTCTTTCTTCCCTTCAAATCCATAGGACTCATAGAGTTGTTTACTTATATTATTAACACAAGATATTATTTCTTCATATGTTGAGAATACATGGTAGACAATTTACCTTGTAAATCTTGGATTTATTCTATGAAATATATTATCATTCTTACTCTTTGGATGATAGGTATTTCTGGAGTTCACATTCCTCTAGTAGGCACCATTTCTATACAGTGAAATACACTAGGTCCGTGTTTGAATTGCAATGAATAATTCAACACTTGTAAAATACCTAACATAAATTGAACAGTTTATATATATAATCCAAAAAATATTTTCATTGAGGAGATATATACTCGTAAATCATTCATAATGATTTGTAATGAAATTGAGAATTATCCAAAGCATATCCCCCAGGAGTGTCGTAACCAAGAGTGCAGCAATGACCATTGTCGTGCACCAGTTCTCGTTCGAGTCTAAATCAATGCGGTGTTTTCGGGTTATACCCCTAGGTACATCTTTGTCAGAACCACCTCTACCTTCTCGTATCCAGACAGGGATGTATTTTCTTAGAAAACTCACAAAATCTTTACATTAGAAAAATTCTAGTAATTTTGTCTATACTAATCCTCAATTTCTATCTTAGGTATATGTGATGTAATCAGAGTTTATCTAATTCTAGATTCAAAGGATATTGCTAAACTTCCCCTGATACCAACGGTATCAACCCGACCCTAGTTACCCAAAGTCGGTGCATTATTTTAATACTTTCTCAGGATTACGAGGAATCATGTCCCGATGCACCAATCAATTTAGCAGTCTTGGTAGATAAATTACATACATGAATGTAACATTACACTTCTTAACATACAAAACAAAATAAATAATCCTTCATGAACACCATTATCCCTTGGATTGACCCGGCATATCAATCACAATACACTTCTTGGAATCCTGGGAGAAATAAAACATAGAAAGGGGTGAGCTCATATGCCCAGTAAAGATTATAATACAACGGAAAATTTCATAAATAAGAAGAAACATATAAGGCAATGTATAACTAAAACAAAGGCCTTTTAAACTTGGAATTCAGCATAATATGGGAAAAATAAAATGAAGTAATTCCATTTACGTATTCACATAGATATTCTATTAGTCGAATAATCACATGCAATATCACTAACCACTTTCATAATTATGGAATGCATAATTCCATACTATCCTAACCATATTGTCAAGGCCTTGTGTGAAGACTACAAATAAGATTTTGTCAAGTACTTGTTCCAGGACACTAGTTTCCCTCATGAGACCTACCGATGCATCGAGGAGCTATAGTGGGCTCCACTCGTCACTTACAAAGTCCACTGCATTCCTCATATGAAAAGGTTTAAACATAACATAATCATTCGTATTAAAACTAGCATACGAAATTTCAATACAATATCCATAAACCATGAATGGTATAAAAATAACGCATCCACAGTAAAACATATCACAAAACCTTCAATACTATATGGATGTTTGTATAATAATAAATCAACCTCAATCAAAAATAATATTCATTAAATGATGCTGTCATAGTTGAAAATGATGAGTTAAACTTTTTGAGAGAAATAACCTATTAGTTATGTTATTTAGAAGTCACATGTTTATAAAGAAAGTAATTGAAAAGATATTATTCAATAAAATTGTCCCATACCTCAATGAAACTTTTGAAAATAATTATCATATCAAAACATTCATGTCATTATAAATAAATCCTCAAAATCATTTGGAAAAAATGGACATTAATTAAAAAAATTATTTTGAAAGATAAATCTTTGAAACATTTAAAATTATGATACTAATAAATAGTACCATTCAGAAATCCTTAAAATATTCATTTAGAAAGCATTTTTATGAAAAATGGACATGGACGATAAAAATTTCCCAGTAAATACTTACACATAAAAAATCTCAGATAATAATGAGATTGAGGAATTAACCATTACCAATTTGGTATCTTACGAAATATACACCCCATGAAAGACGTATCATACAATGAATATGTAAATAAAAATAAAATAAAGATTATTACACAAAGAATACAATTATGGGCAGTACATGCACCACAGAAATGGAAATAGTGGCAATACAGCATGAATCTCACAGGAATAAGGAGTGAGATGAAAACCCCTTACCTTGCACATTCCTTTAGTCTAGGGTACGTTTAACCTCCTGTATAAATATTGTAATATGTTATTAAATTACACCAGACCAATATTAATATTTATTATATCATAGATTATTTATTTATGACTTTTTACTACCCATTTAATAATAATTTCCATGTTAAATTAACATTTCGACTAATAATCTCTTTCCATATCATACGTGTTTTAACTTGTTACTCTTGATTGTATCACATAGATAATGGTTTAAATACTTCCAGAATATAAAACATGATTTATATATCATATATCTTTAGAATATAATTATTTATAATATATATATATATATGTGTGTGTGTGAAATGGAAAACACCGTTTATGGAGATGGTAGTCTGTACGTACGCATAAACGCTGTTTCCGTTTTCATAACGTATTGAACGAAACTAAGTGAATAAAATATATGTAAGTAAACACACACACAAAGATATATATATATATATATATATATATATCTCCTATAGCATTATTATGTCATATATTAAAAACATATTATTAATATATATTTTTATAATCATCGATGAATGGTGAATGTGGAAATGAATCTCATCGCGTCGTGGAGACGGTAATCTGTACGTACGCACGAGCGAAAATATCATTTACTTAAAGGTGTGGATTTGGATGGTATACTAATTTTACAGAGAAATTATCATGCTATTTTTATTATTTATGTACATATTACTCATCATTATATCCATCCAAATAACATAGTGTTGAATAACAAATTACACCACGGCGTGGAGACGATAAGCCGAACGTACACACGCATGCTGACATTATCATTCATAATATGTATATAATAATGAATATAGTTGTAAAATATTTATAATAAGATCACAGTATATAGAAGATACTTTAGTTATTATTTTAGAATGAAAATAAAAAATAAATAAGGAGTGGAACAAGAAAGGAACTTGAAAAAGGGTTGTGAAAACATTACCTCTTCTTCATGTGTTTTCTTTTGATTTGATAAAAAGGGATACATAGGTTAGATTTATGATCAAAATAAGGCATATAGGTTGAAGTGGGGGAAGTTTAGAGAATATTTGGTCCTGGTTTGGCCGATCCGAAATGCTTTGATGCTGTGAATTAGAGGGAAGGTGGAGTGCCTTTTTATAAGAGGGGTGAGGGGGAACCTTATGAAAAGCTAGGTGTATTAATTTATAATAAATTCATAATCAGTTTATAATTGCTCCAAAGTGGATTATTTAAATATTCAGGTAGTTATAGGTCAAAAAACACTCATCCAATAGGTTTTATATAGGTTTGGGTCTCTATATTAACTTTATCTTTTTGATTTAACTCTTAGTTAAATTGTTTGACATTTACCATGTCTTATTGTATTGTTATATTATATAGTTAATAAACATACTATATAAATCCAAGAGACCCCCAAGTGGTCCATTAATGATACACCTATCATGATATAATTCCTTTGGATGAACCTTATATTTTTAGGAACAGAATATAAATTAATAATATAATATTTGTTTTAAAAACTCATTTATGTCAATTTTGAAAATATTAAATAATTGATTTTTGTTAAAGTCTTAAAAACATTATTAATTCGAACCAAATACATTTAAGCAATAATAAAATGTCATATTAACCAATAAAATTCATGTATGGCATCAAAACATTAATATTATGCTTATTTTAACATTTATAATACTAGTTATTTGATTCATTCATTAATAAGGAAAATACTACATCATTATTGTGTCTTAAATAAATTTAATTATTCAATGTCTAAAAATTATAAATAAAATAGAATTATGTAGGAAATATTTTTATATTTCCAATTAATGTTTATAGTAAAAAATATAACATATATAACCCTTTGTAATTTTTTTTTGTAAAAGATATATGCTTAAGTCATTTTTGTTTTTACATTAACTTAATAAATATAAAGTGTCATTATCACTTAAAAGTGGATCCATGAGGTCAGAAAAAAGACCCAAAGATTCCCATGGTCGGTCATGTATCAACAAATAGGGTTAGGACACGTTTTAGTGTAATTTATGATTATTAAAATATTATTTTTATCCTTATTTACCTGATTTACTCTTTAACCATGGTAAATAAAATATTTACCGAAATATTTATTCAAAATGTATAAAAAATAAAGTAACATATTTACACAATTTGGACCTCCGAATTATAAATATGGAATCCATTATTTTTAATTCAAAACACATAAGTGGCAGAAATTAATTTTAATTTAATTCATGCGGTCAAAACAAAAAAAGTGTGTTTTAAAGATATAATAATAATGAAAAGATTGGCACTGATTTATGTCTGGTTTAAATGTGAAATTCCGTCCAATGACTAGAATTGTATTAAATGGTAAAAATATTTTCTAAATATACTTTACAATCACTCAAATTCATAACTTATCACTATTAATTATTTAAATTAAAAGTGTTATTTTTAATTAAAATTTAGTAATTTTCACTATTCATAAAAATATGAAAGTTATCAGAAAAGTACCAAAAAATCTCCTTAAGATAATATCGATATTTTGAATACAAAAATGATGCCCATTTTCAAAGATGAAAAGTATAAAATTTTAAATGGAGTGTATTACTATTCATTACGGCTGGTTTGATTGGCTGTGGTGTGTATTCGAACTCGAAGTTGCATACAACACACACTACTGTATAATTCATAGAGAAGCGTACCGTGGAATCTTGGGATGTTACAAAAATAATCTTAATCCCTTGACCTAAATCCCTATATATGAAACCCTAATCCCTAAAATCTAAAACCTAAAATCTGAAAACTGAACATAGAAACATCTTCCCCATACACTATTCTCAATATAATTAACACTAAAACATAAAATATAAACCATACCCCTTAAATCCAAAATTGAAACACCAAAATTGAACCAAAAAATCCTAAAACTTGGACCCCGAATACTATATCTCAAACCCTAATGCCTAAAATATAAAAACATAAATCTGACCCTTGAACCTAAAAAACTATTCCCTACACCCTTATCTCAAAATAATAAACTCTAAACAATAAAACCTAAACCCTGATTTAGAAATCATATACCTAAACCCCAGAACCAAACCAATAAATCCAAAAACCTATACCCAAAACCCTATATCTGAAACCCTAATCCCTAAACTCTAAAACCTAAATGTTGAATCCTAAACCCAAAAAAATATAACTCATACCTAATTCTTAAAATACTTAACCGTAAACCTTAAAATCTAAAGCCTATCCCTTAAATGTACAAACCAAACTAGACTAAACAAAAAATCCTACAACCTAGTCCCAAAAACATTTACCAGAAACAGTAATCCCTAAACTCTAAAACATAAAAACTAAACCCTATACCAAAAAACATATACCACATACCCAAATATTAATATACTTAACCCTATACCTTTAAATCTAATCCCTATCCCTTAAATTTAACAAACTAAACTCGAAAAGCTAAACAAAAAAAATCCTAAAACCTATTCCCAGAAACCTATACCCAAAAGCATAATCCCTAAACTCAAAATCCTAAAATCTAACCTATAAACCGAAAAACATATAAATCATACCATAATAACAAAATAATTAATGCGAAACCTTGAAACCTAAACCATGTCCCTTAAATCTACAAACTAAACCCAAAAAGAAAAACAAAAAATCATAAAACCTAGTCCCAAGTCCCTATACATGATACCCTAATCCCTAAACTCTTAATTATAAAAGCTGAATAATAAACCCAAAAACATATATCCCATATCCTAATCTCAAAATATATAACCATAAACCATAAAACCTAATCCCTATACAATAAAGCTATAAACTAAACCATAAAATCTAAATAAAAATCATAAAACCTGGTCTCAAAACAGAATACCCGAAACACTAATCCCTATACTATAAAACATAAAACCATAAAAATAAACAGAAAAAAATACCACATAACCTAATATCAAAATACATAAACCTAAACCTTAAAACCATAACCTAATACCTCAAATATACAAACTAAACTAGAAAAGGTAAACAAAAAATCCTAAAACCTAGTCCCAATACACTATATCTAAAACCCTAAACCTAAAACTATAAAACCTAAATTCTGATCCCTAAACCCAATATCATATAACTCATACAATAATATTAAAATAATTAACCACAAACATTGAAACCTTAACCCTTTCCCTTAAATATACAATTTAAAATCAAAAATCTAAACAAAAAGTCCAAAAACGTGTCCCAAAAACCTATACACAAAACCCTAATCCTTAAAATCTATAACCCAAAAGCTGAAACATAAACACCAAAACATATACCACATACCTTAAACTCAATATAATTAACCCTAAACCTATCTAACTAAACCCTATCAATTAAATGTATCAACTAAACACAAAAAATTAAACAAAAAATCTTAAATCCTAGTCCCAAAACTCTATATCTGAAAACCAAACCCATGAACAATAAAACCTAAAATCGGAACCCAAAACCCAAAAACATATAACACATAACCAAATCTCAAAATAATTAACGCTAAAACATAAAAACTAAACCGTATCCCTTAAATATACAAACTAAACCTAAAACTCTAAACAAAAAATCATAAAACCGAGTCCCGAAACCCTATAAGAAAAACACTAATCCATAAACTATAAAACCTAAAAGCTGAAAACTAAACCAAAAACTATATATCAAAAACCCTAATATAAAAATACTTAACCATAAAACTTTAAACGTAAACCCTGACAGGTGAATCTACAAACTAAAACAGAAAAGCTGAACAAAAAATCCTTAAGCGTAGTCCAAACACCCTTTACCTGAAACACTAATCTCTAAAAAATACAAGATAAATATAAAACCTAAACCCAAACACATATACCCAATACCCTAATCTCACAATAATTAACCCTAAAACTAAAAACATAAACAATATCCCGTAAATATACAGTCCAAACCTGAAAATCTAAACAAAAAACCCAAAAACTTTATCCCAAAACCCTACACCTGAAACCTAATCCCTAAACCCTAAAACCATAAAGCTGAACCCTAAAACCACGAAATTATAACACATACCATAATCTAAAAATAATTATCTCTAAACCTTAAAAACAAAACCCTATCCCTTAAATCTACAAACTAAACCCAAAAAGCTAAAAAAAATTCTAAAACCTAGTCCCAAAACCCTATACCCAAAACCCTTATCCCTAAACTCAAAAACCCAAAAGCTGAAACCTAACCCCCAAAACAACTACCGCATACCACAATCTCAAAATACTTAACCCTCAACCTTTAAACCTAAACTGTGACCTCTAAATCATCAAACTAAACACGAAAATATAAACAAAAAAATCTTAAACCTAGTCCCAAAACACTATACCTCAAACCATAATCCCTAAACTCTAAAACCTAATAGTTGAAACCTAAACCTAAAAACATATACATCATACCATAATATCAAAATAATTAACCATAAGCCATAAAACCTAAATCTTATCCCATAAATCTACAAACTAAACCCGAAAATCCAAACAAAAAAACCCTAAAACCTAGTCCCAAAACACTATAACCGAAACAATAATCCCAGAACTCTAAAACCTAAAAGCTAAACCATAAACCCAAAAACATATACGCCATACCCTAATATCAAAATAATTAACCCTAAAACTTAAAACATAAACCATATCCATTAAATATAAAAACTGAACCTGAAAATCTAAACAAAAAAATTCTAAAACCCAATTCCCCAACCATATACCTGAAATGATAATCCATAAACTATAAATCCTTAAATCTGAACTGTAAAACCAAAATCATATACCCCATACCATAATATCAAAATAATCAACCATAAACCTTTAAACATAAACCATGTCCACTAAATCTACAAACTAAACCCAAAAAGCTAAATAAGAAATCATAAAACCTTCTCCCAAAAACATATACCCGAAATGATAATCTCTAAAATATAAAAACTAAAAGCTAAAAAATAAACCCACAAACATATAACACATACCCTGATCTCAATATACATCACCCTAAACATTAAAACCAAAACCCTATCCCTTAAACTTAAAAACTAAACCTGAAAAGCTATACAAAAAAATCCTAAAACCAAGTCCAAAAACACTATACTCGAAACCCTAATCCCTAAATTTTAAATCCTAAACACAAAAAAATATAACCCATTAAAAAATTTAAAAATAGTTTACCCTAATCCTTAAAACCTAAACCCTATCACCTAAATCTACAAACTAAACCCACAAAATCTAAATAAAAAATTTTAAAATCTAATCCCAAAACCCATTACCTAAAACCTTAATCGCTATACTCTAAAACATAAAATATGATCCCTAAACCCAAAATCATATATCCCATACCAAAATATAAAAATAATTAACCCTAAAACTTAAAACTGAAAACCTATCCCAAAAATCTACAAACTAAACTGAAAAAACTTATCAAAAAATCCTAAAACCTAGTCCTGAAACCCTATACCTGAAACCCTAATCCCTAAACTAAAAAACCTAAAAACTAAACCCTAAACCAAAAAAAAATACCCCATTACCTAATCTCAAAATAATTAATCCTAAACATTAAATCCTAAACCCTATATCCTTAATCTTCTTGCTAAACCTAAAAATATAAACAAAAAATCCAAAAACCTAGTCTCAAAACCCTAAAACTGAAATGATAATTTCTAAACTCAATAACCTACAAGCTGAAAACTATCAAAAAAATATAACCCAAACCATAATAGAAAAATGATTATCCCTAAATCATCAAACTGAAACACTACCCCTTAAATCTTCAAACTAAACCTGAAAAGCTAAAAAAATCCTATAACCAAGTCCCAAAACCTTATACCCGAAACCCTGATCCCAAAAATCTAAAACCTAAATACTGGACCCCTGAAACAAACAAAATATAACCCATACCATAATCTAAAATTAATTAACCCTAAAATTTAAAACCAAAACACTGTCCCTTAAGTCTACAAACTAAACCCAGAAATCTAAACAAAAAACCCTAAAACCTAATCCAAAACACATATACCCAAAACACTAATCACTAAAATCTAAAACATAAAATTTGTAACCTAAACCCCAAAATATATTCCTCACACCCTAATTTCAAAATAATTAACTCTAAATCTTTAAACCTAAACCCTATCCCTTAATGTACAAACTAAACATGAAAAGCTAAACAAAATTTTTTTGAATACCTTATCCCAAAACCCAATACCCAAAAACCTAATCTCTAAACTCTAAATACTAAAAGCATGAATCCTGAACCCAAAAAAATATACCACAGACCATAATATAAAAAAAGTTAACCCTAAACCTTATAACATAAACCCTATCACTTAAATCTACAAACTAAAACCAAAAAGCTAAAAAAATTCTTAAAACCTTGTTCCAAAACCCTATACCTGAAACGCTAATCCATAAACTCTAAAACCTATAATATGAAAACTAACACTAAAAAAATACTCCCCATACCGTAATATAAAAATAATTAATTCTAAAACTTAAAATCTAAACCTTATCCCTCAAATCTACATAGTAAACCCAAAATCCTAAACAAAAATTCCTAAAACCTAGTCCCAAAACCCAATATATGAAACCCAAACCCCTAAAATATAAAAATAAAACCTGAAACATAAACCATGAAACCTATTCCAAATCACCTAATATCAAAATACTATACCCTAAAAAGTAAAACCTAAACCCTACATTAAAATTATAAACCTAAACCCTGAATCCTAAACAAAAATATCCTAAAACCTTTCTCATAAACCATTTCTCTAAAACCCTAATCCCTAAACTCTAAAACATAAAAGTTGAACCGAAAACCCAAAAACATTTTCCCTTTACCATAATATGAAAAATATAAATCCTAAAACATAAAACATAAACACCTAATTTAAATCATAAACCTAATCCCTGAATCAAAAACCAAAAATTACTAAAACCCCCTCTCAAACCCCTATATAAGAAACCGTAATCCCTAAAATCTAAAACCTAAAATCTGAACCCTAAACACAAAAACGTATCACCTATATCATAATATTAAAATTATAAACTATAAACCTTAAAAACTAAACACTGAATTCAAATCATAAACCGACACCCTCAATATTAAACAAAAAACATAAAACCTCGCCCAAAATCCCTATATCCAAAACCCTAATCCCTAAACTCTAAAAACTAAAACCAAAAACATAATCTCCAAAAATATCATCAATACCCTAATATGAAAATCATATCCCTAAATCTTAAATCCTAAACCCACTATTCAAATCATAATCTTATTCCATGAATCATAAAAAAATCATAAAACTTATACCCAAAACCCTATATATGAAACCCAAATCCCTAAACTCTAAAACCCAAAAGCAAAAAACTAAACCCAAAAAACTATTCCCTTTACCCTAATACAAAAATACAAAATTATATAACCCGAAAACCTATTCCCTATACCCATCTCTCGAAATAATAAACCCTAAACCTTAAAACATAAACCCTAACCCTGAAATCATGAGCTTAAACATGAAAACCATTACAAAATAGTCATATTACATAGACCCAAAACCCTATATCTGAAACCCTATTATATAAACCCTAAAACCTAAAATATGAAACCCAAACCCAAAAATATCTTCCATATACCCTAATATCGAAATTATAAACCCCATATCTTAAAACATAAACCCTTCCCCTCAAATAATAACCTGAAACCCCAAATCCGAACAAAAAAAATCCAAAATTCGGGACCCAAATCACTATATCCAAAACCCTAAATCCTAAACTCTAAAACCTAAAGGATTAAATCGGAACCTAAAAACCTATTCCATGTACCATAATATCAAAATAGTAAACCCTAAACCTTAAAACCTAAGCCCTAACACTGAAATCATAAACCTAACCACTAAAAGCATACCAAAACAATCCTAAAACCTTTACCCAAAACCCTATATATATAACCCTAATATATAAAACCTAAAACCTAACAGATCAACCTCGAACTCAAAAAAATCTTCCCCATACCCTAATCTAAAATTACAAAACCTAAACCCTAAAACATAAAACATGCTCATGAAATTATAAACTGAAACCCCAAAACCGAACAAAAAAATCCTAAATCCTCAACCCAAAACACAATATTTGAAACCCTAATACCTGAACTCTAAAACATATAATTTGAACCCTGAAAGTAAAAAAATATTCCCTATAAGCTAATTTTAAAATAAAAAACCCTAATCCTTAAAACCAAAACCAACCATGAAATCATAAACCTAAACCTGAAAACCATACCAAGCAAATCCTAAAACCTAGACCCAAAACCCTATATCTAAAACACTAATCTCTAAACCATAAATACTAAAAAATGAACCTTGTACCCAAAAACATCTTTTCCATACCCTATTATCAGAATACATAACCCTAAACTTTAAAAAATAAACCCCACCCTTGACATCATAAATCGAAATCCCAAAAATGAACAAAAACATCATAAATCCTGGAACCAAAATACTATATCTGAAACCCTAATACATGAACTCTAAAACCAAAAAGTTGACCCCTGGATACAAAAACGTATTCCCTATACCCGGCTATAAAAATAATAAACCCTAAATCTTAAAACATAAATATTAACCCATAAGTCATAATCCTAAACACGAAACCATACAAAAACAATAATAAAACCTAGACACAAAACCAAATATTTGAAACCCTAATATCTACACCCTAAAACCAAAAAGGTGAACCCCAAACCAAAATATATTTTTTTCTATACCATATTATAAAAATACTTATTCCTAAACCTTAAAATTTAAACCCTACCCTTGACATCATATATCGAAACCCCAAAACCCATGAAAAAAATCCAAAATCATGGACCCAAAACACTATATCTGAAACCCTAATACATGAATTATAAAACCTAAAAGCTATCCCATGAATGAAAAAAACGTATTACCTCTAGGCTAATATAAAAATAATAAACCCTAATCCTTAAAAAATAAACCCTAACCCTAAACTCATAAACCTAAACCCGAAAACCATACCAAAAAAATCCTAAAACCTAGACCCAAAATCCTATATCCAAACCACTAATCTCTAAAACATAAAACCTAAAATCTAAAACCAGAACCTAAAAAAATATTAAACATATACTATTATCAAAATAATTAAACATAAACCATAAAACATAAACCCTACCTATAAAATCATATACCGAAACCCCAAAACTGAAAAAAAACTGAAATCCTGGACCCAAAACACTATATTCAAAACCCAAATACTTGAACTCTAATACCTAAAATATGACCCATAACCTAACAACCTATTACCAATTCCTTAATCTCATAATAATAAATCCTATACTTGAAAACCTACATTCTAACCCTGAAATCCTAAACCTAAACCGGAAAACCACATCAAAGAAATCCTAAAACCCAATCCAAAAACCATATATTAGAAAATCTAATCTATAAACCCTAATACCTAAAATCTGAAACCCAAAAACAAAATCATCTTCCACAAAAACTATTATCAAAATACTTAACCCAAAACCTTAAAACATAACCCATTCCCCTAAAATCAATAAACTAAACCCGGAATTCTAAACAATAATTCATAAAACCTTGTCCAAAAACCCTAAACCTGAAACCCTAATCCCCAAACTCAAAATCATAAAAGCTAAAACCTATACCCAAAAACATATACCCCATACCCTAATATCAAAATAATTAACCCTAAACGTTTAATCCTAAACCCTATCCATTAAATCTAAAAACTAAACTCTAAAATCTAAACAAAAAATCCTAAAACCTAATCCCAAAACCCTATACTTAGAATCCTAATCCCAAAACTCTAAAACCTAAATGCTAAACCCCAAAACCAATATCATATACCTCATACCCGAATCACAAAATACATTACCCAACCTAAAAATAGAAAACCTATGTTAGAATGGTATGTCTGAGTATGATATACTGTATAATACCAAATGTAGGATCGAATATGTAAAATGAGATACAAATACAAGAGTGGGGGGGGGGGGTGAATTGTATTCATTAAAAAATTCATTAGGAAATTTTGTGTAACCAAAATTCAAAACACCTCTAAGCTCTAAAAACTTTCTTGATTCTGGAAAAATTATTCTAGAAATGGAAGTTTACAAAAGTTTACAAAAGATAAGATTCTACCTTAAAGCGTATCAAATCTAACTAAATAAAAGTACAAATATGAGGAGGTATATGAAAGTTATAATCTCATAAAGAATACAAATGTATAGGAAAAACAATGTAGAAATACTAAAAGGAACAAGTATAAAATCTTTTAACCCAAAGAGGAGGGTCTCCACCCACCCTGGATAAGAGGTCCCTTGATTTATACTTTCAAGAAAGAATGTCTTGCCCAAACCCAGGAAATCCATAAATCTGAAGATCGGTATATATCCTGCTATCTCCGCAAGCCCTTGATTTGTAAGGAAATCGGCACCTCTGACTTCACAACCTGAAGTCTCTGATATTAAAGGTAATCAAACCTCTGCACTAAGAAAATCTGCACGAAGCAAAGTTTGAACGAGTAACTCAAATATTGTTTCATGAATCTTGAGAGTTTATAAGAGCCTCTCCCTAGAGAAAACTTCAACAGATCTTTTTCATTGATCAGTGTCAATGTTGTTTCAAAGATACGGTCTCCTTTCAAATGAGCTATGATATATAGGTGTGACTACAACAGTCGACTCCCTCCTCCAACGGTCATATTTTTCCTTGAATTTTAGAGGGACCTTTACATGTGTCACACAAGAAATGGTTATTTAATAACTGAAAGCACAAAATCATTTAATAACAAAATGAGTGTACGTATAAAAAAATTATAATATTCGCAATGTAAGAAAATAAAATTTCGGAGTCTAAGTAAAAACTGAATTCAGAGTCTACAACACAAGAATATTCAGATTCCATTTTAAAGGATTTCAGATTCAAAATTTTGATGAAATCCAGATTCTGAATTTTAAGGAAATTCGGAGTCTGGATTCACCGGAATTTGGAACCTGAAATTACAAAGTTTGGAGTCAGAGTTCATGAGAATTCAGAGTCAAGACTCATAGGAGTTCAGTGTCTGTATTCAGAGATCTCGGAGTCAGAACTTGGACATGTTCATAATCAGAATTCATAATCAGAATTCGTAATGAGAATTCATAATTAGAATTTTTCATCAGAATTCATAATGAGAATTCGTATTCATAATTCATCATCAGAATTCGTAGTCAGAATTCATAGTCAGAATTCATCATCAGAATTCATAATGATAATTCATAATCATAAATCATCATCAGAATTTATAATGAGAATTTGTAATCAAAATTCATCACCAGAATTTGTAATGAGAATTCATAATAAGAATTCATCATCAGAATTTGTAGTTATATATTTATACAAGTTAGTAATCGGAATTCAGAGATGAACTTCTTAAAAGTTTGTAACAAGGAATTCAGAGAAGAACTTCATAAAAGATCGTAACTGGAATTCGGATCCAAAATCATAATGCTTCATATCTAAGTATTATATGATTCTGAAATTTTAGATATGAATATAAATTTTATACATAAGAAAAATACTGATATAAACAATGAAATATAGGTAAGGGTAGATTTCCTTGGGTAATTAAATTTTCCTTATAGGGGTAAAATAAAACATTACTTAAGATAAGGTGTTTGTGATTTTCAAAACAAGAGGAACGATCCAGTCATAAGGAAACAATGATGACATATCAATCTCCCCTTACATGAAGGAATGAAAAAGTCAAAAAAAAACTTATGGACACAGTAATCTTCCCCTTTTTGGAAAGAAAAAACATCCTTACGAAAAATAATGTAGAAACATAGAATAAATTTCTAGTCATTGAAATTAAATCTTATCTCCCTTTTTTATGGACAATGGTGAATACGACTAACTCCCCCTTAGGCTTTTAAACTCCAAGGATCATATTATACATTTCTGTAATGAGAAATTTCATTTGGATGTGGAAATATTCGTAATGAGAATGCCCCCTTGCATAGGGATAGTTCTTCTTCACTTAGACATTTTTCATTCTCCCTTTTATAATTATTTTTCCTTCTCCCCCTTTGTGATTTTCAAAAATAGTTTAAGGGAATAGAAAACAATATGGTACCTAAAATATTAGTACAAAATAACACAAAGGAAAAGAAACCATAATTCCATTATGGTTGGAAAAAAATTTGTACAGGGAAAGCCATTACAAAAAAGATCAGATTAAGACTATTTTTATTCTTTTTCCATGGGTATTAACTTCTTTAGAATGGTTTTTAGCTTCTTTAACTCTTTGGGATCCTCCACATATTGCTTTTCTAAGATGTTAATCCTGTCATCTTGAGCCTTCAGAGCCTCATACTGAGCCTTAAGAACTTCATTATGCTTTATAAGCTTCTCTTTGATCTCAATCTAGAGGTCACTTTCCCCCTTATAGATTTGAGCAACAGAGTTAAGCTTCCCATTCAGATCCTTAACATGTTGATTCTAAGTATTTTGATGTAGGGTCAGATTTTCATCAAGACTATTTGTAAGATCTTTGATCCTTCCATCTTCTATATCAAAATATTCATTTACACCATCTTGGAATTCATCAAGCTCATTCATTTCTTGAATTGATCTCTTTGACTTGCTAGGTATCTTATTGCATGACTTCATATTAGCTTCGTATCCTATAACAAAAGTTTTGAAATATGATTCTATCTTGATACACTTGTCCATCACTATGGACACCACATCCGATTTCTAATTAAGAGTGTGTTGGAGTAGCTATCACTTAGAATCTACGCTTGTAAAATTTTGAATGGAACCGACTAGCTTCTTAAAAGATTGATCCAAAAAATCATGACCATGTGAAGATGACTCTAAATCTGAGAAATTAATTGGTGAGAGTGGTTTATCTAGCTCTACAAACTAAACCTGGATATCTAAACAAAAAAGTTGTACCCTAAACCCGAAAACATATACCCCTAAATCTACAAACTAAACCTGGATATCTAAACAAAAAACCCTAAAACCTAATCCAAAACCCATATACCCTAAATCCTAATCCCTAAAATAAAAAACATAAAAGTTGTACCCTAAACCCCAAAACATATACCCCATACCCTAATTTCAATTTAATTAACTCGAAATCATTAAACCTAAACCCTATCCATTAAATCTAAAATCTAAACATGAAAAGCAAAACAAAAATAATCTGAAAACCTAGTCCCAAAACAAGATACCCGAAAACCTAGTCCCTAAACTCTAAAAACTAAAAGCTAGTACCCTGAACCCAAAAAATATACCACATACCCTTGTATAAAAAATCAAAACCCTAAAATTTAATAAATTTACCCTATCCCTTAAATCTAAAATCTAAACCCAAAATTCTAAACAAAAAAAATTCTAAAACCTACTCCCAAAACCCTATACCTGAAACACTAATCCAGAAACTCTAAAACCTAAAATATGAAACCTAACACTAAAAAATGCATCCATACCTTAATCTCAAAATAATTAATCCTAAACCTTACAACATAAACCTTATCCCTTAAATCTACATACTAAACCTGAAAAACTGAACAAAAATTCCTAAAACCTAGTCCCAAAAACCTATATGTGAAACCCAAACCCCTAAACAATAAACCTAAAATCTGAACCCTAAACCCAGAAACCTATTCCCAATGTAACTCCCTCACTCTAGTTACCCAGAGTCGGTGAATTATTTTAATACATTGGCATGATAACAAGGAATCAAGTCCCGAAATACCGATCAGTTTAGCAGTCTTGGAAAATAGATTACATTCATGAATGTTACATTAAAATTTTAACATTAAAAACAACATAAATAATCCTTCATAAATGCCATTATCCCTTTGTCATAACCCAACATATCAATCCCAATACACTTCTTGTAATCATGGGAAAAATAATACATAGAAAGGGGTGAGCTTAGATGTTGAGTAAGTTTAACTATACAGTGGAAACTTTGATAATTAAGCATAATCATATAAGGCAATGGTAAAATAAAACAAAGTCCTTTTAAACTTAAACATCAACATAATATGGAAAAAATAAAATTAAGTAATTCCATTTATTTATTCACATGGATATTCTACTAGTCTAATAATCACATGCAATATCACTAACCACTTTCATAATGATAGAATGCATAATGGCAGAGTATCATAACCACATAGTCAAGGCCTTGTGCCAAGACTAAAAATAAGATTTTTTCAAGGACATGTGCCAACAAATTAGTTTGTCTCAGGAGACCTACCGATTCATCGAGGAACTATAGCGGGCTCCACCTGTCACTTACTAAGTCCACTGAATTCCTCATAAGAAAATGTTGAAACAAGACATAAACATTCGTATTAAAACTAGCATATGAAATGTCAATACATTAACCATAAAATATGAATGGTATAAAAATAAAATATCCACAATCAAACATATCATAACGCATTCAATAAAATATGTAAGACTGTATTATAATTAATCAACCGCAAAAAAATAATATCCAATAAAAGATGCTGACATAGTTAAAAATGAAGTGTAAAACATTTTGGGAGAAAAATATTTTATGTAAAATCATTTAAAAGTCACACAATTATAAATGAAGTAATTTAGAAGATATTTTTGAATCAAAGAGTCCTATACCACTATGAATCTTTTGAAAAGAATTATCATCTCAAACGATTCATGTCCATATAAATAACTCCTTAAATTCATTTTGAAAACATGGGCATTAATGAAAATGGTTTAGAAGAATAAATCATTAAAACATTAAAACTGATGTTTTAGTAAAAATTCCCTTAAAATAATCCCTTTGAAAACTATTTTATGAATCATGTAAATGGATAATAATAATGTCCCAATATGTACTTACACATAAATAATCTCGGATAATAATGAGATTGAGGAATTGACCCTTACCAATTTGGTTACATATGAAACATACAACCTATTAAAGAAGTATCATAAAATTAATATGTAAATACAAATAAATTGAAGTGTATTACACAAAGTATACAACTATGGGTAGTACATGCACTACACAAAAGTTAATAGTTGCAATATAGCATGAATCTCATGGGAATAAAGAGTGACATGAAAACCCCTTACCTTGCACTTTCCTTTAGTCAATGGTACGTTTAACCTCTTGTATGAAGACTGTATTATGTTATTAAATTATAATAGACACATATTAATATTTATTATATCATACATTTTTCATTTATGACTTTATACAACCCATTTAATAATAATTTCAATGATAAATTAAAATTTCAGTTAATAATCACTTTCTTTATCCAATTTATTTTAACTTGTTACTCTTCATTGTATCACTTAGATCATGATTTAAATACTTACAGAATATAAAACATGATTTATATACCATATAAATTTAGAATATAAATATTTATAAGAGATATATATGTGAAATGGAAAACACTATTTATGGAGACGGTAGTCCGTACGTACGCAAAAACGCAGTTTCTGTTTTTATAACGTATTGAGCAGAACTATGTGAATAAAATATATGTAAGTACTTATATATATATATATATCTACTGTATAATTATTATGTCATATATTACAATAATATTAGTAAAATATATTTTTATTATCATCGATGAATTGTGAATGTGGAAATGAATCTCTTCGCGTCGTGGGGGATGGTAATCCGTACGTACACACGATCGACAATATAATTTACGTAAAGGTGTGGAATTGGAAGGTAAATTAATTCTACCAAGAAATTATCATGTTGTTTTAATTATTTATATAAATATTAATCATCATTATATCCATCCAAATAACATAGTGTTGAATAACAAATTACACCACGGTGTGGAGACGGTAAGCCGTACGTACGCACACATGGTGACATTATCATCCATAAGATGGATAGAATAATGAATATAGTTGTGAAATATTTATAATAAGATCATAGTATATATAATATAATGTATTTATTATTTTATAATGGAAATAACAATTAATAAATAAGTGGAAGAAGAAATTAACTTGAAAGAGGGTGGTGAAAACATTACCTCTTCTTCGTGTTCTTCCTTTTGATTTGATCAAAAGGGATCTTAGGTTGGATTTATGATAAAAATAAGTATTATAGGTTGAAGTGAGTGAATTTTAGAGAATATAGGGGCAGCGGTTGGTCGATCCAAAACGATTTGATGGTGTGAATTAGAGAGAAGGGGGAGTTCTCTTTTATAAGAGGGGTGTGGGGCACCTTAGGAAAATATAAAAATATTATTTTATAATAAATTCATATTCAATTTCTAATGGATAAAAAGTGTATTATTTAAATTTTAAGGTGATGATATTTCTAAAATCACTCAACCAATAGGTTTTAGACAGGTTTGGGTCATTATATTAACTTTATATTTTTGATTTAACTCTTAGTTAAATAGTTTGACATTTACCATGTCTCTTTGTATTTTTATATTATATAGTTAATAAACAAACAATATACATCCAAGAGACCCCCCAAGTGGGCCATTAATGATACACCTATTATGATATAAGTCCTTTGGACGAATATTATATTTTTAGTAATATAATATCAATTAATTATATAATATTTGTTTTAAAAACTCATTTATGTCAATTCTGACAATATTAAATAATTTATTTTTTTTGAATACTTAAAAAATTATTAATTAAAAAAAAATTCATTTTAGAAATCCTAAGATGTCATATTATCCTATTAAATTTGTGTATGGCATCAAAACTTTCAAATTAAATTTATTTTAACATTTATAATACTAATTATTTGATTCCTTAATTACTAAGGAAAATTCTTCATCATTAGTGTGTTATAAATAAATTTAATTATTAAATGTCTAAAAATTATAAATAAAATACCATTATGTAGTAAATAGTTCTATCTTTTTAATGAATATTTATAGACTAACATATAAAAGATATAAAGCTATGTAAAAATTTTTTTTCTAAAAGATATATGCTTAATCCATTTTTGTATTTACTTTAACTTAATTAATATATAGTGTCATTATCTCTTAAAACTGAATCAATGGGGTCCCAAAATAGACCCATAGATGCCCATGGTTGGAAATTTATCACCCAATAGTGTTAGGACACATTTTAGGGTAATTTATTATTACTAGAATATTATTTTTTACCCTTATTTACCGGATTTACCCTTTAACTATGGTAAATAAAATATATACTGAAATATTTATTCAAAATCTCTAAAAATAAAAGTTACCTATTTACACAATTTGGACCTTATGATTCTAAATATGGAATCCATTTTTTGAAATTCAAAACACAAAAGTGGCAGATGTTAATTTAAATTAATTCTCGCGGTCAAAACAAAAAGCGTGTTTTAAAGATATAATAACTATCAAAAGATTGACACATGTTTATGTCCAGTTTAAATGTAAAATTAAATACAATGACCAACATTTTATTAAATGGTAAAAATATATTATAAATATTCTTTAAAATCACAAATATTAATAATTTATCAATATTAATTATTTCAATTAAAAAGGTTTTTTTTTAATTATAATTTATTAATTTTCACTATTCATCAAACTATGAACGTTATCAGAAAAGTACCAAAAATTCACCTTAAGATAATTTCAATATTCCAAATCGAAAAATGAATCCCATATTTAATGATAAAATGTTTAAAATTTCAAAAAGTGGGTATTACTATTCATAACGGCTAGTTTGATTGGTTGTGGTGTGTATTAGAACTCGATGTTGCGTACAACACACGCTACTATATTATTCAAAGAGAAGCGTACCATGAAATTTTACGGTGCTACATTATCCCCTCCATCAATAAATTTCTACCTCGCAATTAGAAATTGTTCTTTGAAAATAAATGGTTTAAAATAGAAAATACCTTTGTGGGAAAACCCATATCGGAAATTGGGTTAATAAAATTTAGTCTTAATAAGAGAAAAATAAAAATTAAAGAGTCACCAACAAATTATTACTTCGATTATGAGAACATTTTGGAAATTAGGGACATATAATTGTATGAAAAATGTAAAAATTTATAGGTAGTGATTGAGGTCATTAATCACAAACAGGTGTAAAATTGAGGGCCTTAAATTCATCAATTTATGAAGATTTAAAATACCATCAGTTCAATAAAACCTAAGGTATTAGGATAACACATTTTTGGTTTTATTATCCTTTACATAAATTATAAGAATTAATTTCTTCATAGAATAAGAGAAGAAGAAAAATATATACCTGAAATGTATAGTTCCATCCTTTAACTAATTTCTACCACAAACTCATCTTTCACTCTAAAAGATAATAGATCATAAAAACATATTCAATTTAACCTATTCGTATGGAGTTCGAAAAAATGAATTTATAATTCATCAACTAAATCATTTTTTTAAAAACTAAATTATTCAATCTAGGACATCACGTGGGCTAGTGGTAGGTGATACACCTTTGTCGCCCTTCGGTTGCGGGTTCAAGTCTCGCGGCCTTGCCGGACGCGACGGGTTTCCTCCCAACCTCTGGGTTATCCTTTTATGGAAATCCAAAAATAATCTCAAACTATAATTACCCAAAATACATCTGCCCAAACTCATAGACAAAAATTTATAAGGACGGTAAACAAAATAAAGATTATTTTTGACACTTAATAACATGTGAACTCTTCATCATGTATTCTTTTAAAACACTGCAACATCTTGAATTACCATAAAACCTTATTGATTAAATATATGATCCATTATTCCTTATAAAATACTATATATACTCCTTCTATCAAAAAATATTGTAAACTCCAACAATAATGGAATATACAAATCATTAATCATTTTCAAGGTAGTCAAGAATACCCAATATAATTTATCCAAATCAATCATGTATTATTCCAAAATCACTACCTCGTTATCAGAACCATATTATGGCTTATCTTTCTCTGAATCATATATTTTCCAAAAATTAAATGTTCTAATGAGTCACTTTTCTTAGTTCCACACAATCTCAAGTCCGTAATGAAATAGTACTACAGTACAATCCTTATATACTCCAGAATTATTATGACCAGTATATTGTTGATAAAACACTCAAATGACATAATTATATAATAACAACATAAGAAATTAATCCTTCCTTCTCATCTGTGGTATTATCATAAAATGGTTATAATCCAATAACATCATTTGTGATATACTCTTATGAATAGGAAATTGATTCGCCTAGTGTCTCAACCCCTTTCAGATGAAGCCTTTTACATTAGAAAACATTTTCGTACCCTTGAAATCACGTACTTGGTGTCATTTTTCTCCACACATATAACAAACTCCCATTCCCTTCAATAATTTACCAAGGTGATTCATTCCACAATTATCATATATTTTAAAATCCTTATTTTCCCTCTTCCCTTGTTCCATAGTTCATTCTTCCATCCTTTTCTTCTCTTGATTCCCTTTAAAGCCATAGGACTCGGAGAATTCAATACTTATCTTATTATCACAATATACTATTTATTCATATGATGAGAATACATGGTAGACTATTTCCCTTATAAATGTTGGCTTAATAATATGAAATATAGGATCCTTATTACTCTTTGGATCATACATATTTCTGGAGTTCACATTCCATCTACTAGGAGTCATTTCTATACAATGGAATACACTAGGTCAGTTTATGAATTGTAATGAATAATTAAAAACATGTAAAATACCTAACATAAATTGATTTTTTTTGGATATAATCCATAAATATATTTTTTGTAGAGATATATACTCGTAAATCCTTCATAATGATTAGTAATGAAAATGAGAATTATACAAAGCATATCCCCCGGGAGTGTCGTAACAATGAGTCCAACAAATCCCATTGTCGTGCACCAGTTCCCGTTCGAGTCTTGCTCAAAACGGTGTTTTTGGGTTTTACCCTTAGGTACATCTATGCCAGAGGTGCCTCTACTGGCTCGTATCCATACATGAATGTATTAGCTTAGAAAACTCACAGAATCTCTACACTACCAAAATTCTAGGAATTTCTTCAATACTAATCCTAAAAATATATCTTAGGTCTATGTGCTCCAATTAGAGTTTATCTAAATCTAGATTCAAAGGTTAATTTTCAACTTCCTCTAATACCAACTGTAACTCCCCGACCCCAGTTACCCAGAGTTAGTTCATTATTTTAATACATTGTCATGATTAAAAGAAATCAAGTCCCGAAGGACCGATCAGTTTAGCAGTCTTGGAAAATAGATTATATATATGAATGTTACATTACAATTCTTAACATACAAAAAAACATAAATAATCCTTCATAAACGTCATAATCCCTTTGCATAACCCTGCATATCAATCACAATACACTTCATGGTATCCTGGGAAAACTAAAACATAGAAAGGGGTGAGCTCAAATGCTCAGTAAGGATAACAATACGGCGTAAACTTTAATAAATAAGCATAAACATATAAATAAATGTATAACAAAAACAAAATCGTTTTAAACATGAACTTCTAGCATAATATGGAAAAAATAAAATGACGTAATGCCATTTACTTATTCTCATTGATATTCTACTAGTCGAATAATCTAATGCAATATCACCAACAACTTTCATAATAATGGAATGGATAATGCCAGAATATCATAACCACAGAGTCAAGGCCTTGTGACAAGACTAAAAATATGATTTTGTCAAGGACTTGTGGCAAGACACTAGTTTGTCTCATGAGACCTACCGATGAAACGAAGAGCTATAGCGGGCTCCACCAATCACTTACTACTTCCACTGCATTCCTTGTACGAAAAGGATGAAACAGAACATAAACATTCGTATTAAAATTAGAATAGAAAATTTCAATACATTAACCATAAAACATGAATGGTATAAAAACCAAATATCCACAATCAAACATAACATAACTCATTCAGTACAATATGGAATATTGTATTACAATAAATCAACCACATTAAAATATAATATCCAGTGAAGGATTATTACATAGTTGAAAATGATGAGTAAAAATTTTTGGGAGAAATATCCTTTTTGTGAAATCATTTAAATGTAAAACATTTATAAATGATGTAATTTAAAATAGATTTTTGAATCAAAGTGTCCCATAATACTATGAAACATTTGAAAAGAATTATCCTTTCAAAACATTCATGTCCATATAAATAACTCCTTAAAATCATTTTGAAAACATCAGAATTAATGAAAATGGTTTATAAGAATAAATCAATAAAACATTTAAATGGATTTTTTAGTAAAAAATCTCTTAAAATAATCCCTTTGAAAACTAATTTATGAAACATGGACATGGATAAAAAAAATGTCACAGTAAATACTTACACATAAACAATCTCGGATAATAATGAGATTGAGGAATTAACCCTTACCAATTAGGTAACATACGAAATATACAACCTATGAAAGAAATATCATACAATAAATATGTAAATACAAATAAATTAAAGTTTATTACACAAAACATACAATAATGAGCAGTACATACACCACACACAAGGTAATAGTGGCAATATGTCACGAATCTCATGGGAATAAGGAGTGAGAGGAAAACCCCTTACCTTGCACATTCCTTTAGTCGAGGGTATGTTTAACTTCTTGTATGAAGACCATAGTATGTTATTAAATTATACCAGACCCATATTAATATTTATTATATCATACATTATTCATTTATTAGTTTTTACTACACCTTTAATAATAATTTCCATGTTAAATTAACATTTCGGGTAACAATCGCTTTCTTTATCATATGTGTGTTAACTTGTTACTCTTGATTGTATCACTTAGATAATGATGTAAATACTTCCAGAATATAAATAATGATTTATATATCATATATATTTAGAATATAATTATTTATAATAGATATATATGTGAAATGAGAAACACCGTTTGTGGAGATGGTAGTCCGTATGTACGCATAAACGCTGTTTCCGTTTTCAAAATGTAATGAACAGAACTAAGTGAATAAAATATATGTAAGTGAATATATATATATATATATATATATGTCTAGTAGCATTATTATTTTATTTACTATGAACTTACTAGTAATATATATTTTTATAATCATCGATGAATGGTGAATGTGGAAATGAATCTCATCGCGTTGTGGAGACGGTAATCCGGACGTACGCACGAGCAACAATATCAGTTCCTTAATGGTGTTGAATTGGATGGTATATTAATTTTACAGAGACATTATCATGTTATCTCCATTGTTTATATACATATTAATCATCATTATATCCATCCAAATAACATAGTGTTGAATAACAAATTACACCACGACGTGGAGACGGTAAGCCGTACATACGCACGCATGGTGACAATATCATTCATAAGATGGATTGAAAATTGAATATAGTTATGAAATATTTATAAGAAAAAAATACTATATACCTAATACTGGATTTATTATTTTATAATGGAAATAAAAAATAAAGAAAAAGTGGAAGAAGAATGGGACTTGAAAGAGTGTGGTGAAAACATTACCTCTTCTTCGGGTTCTTCCTTTTGATTTGATCAAAAGGGATTCATAGGTTTGATTTATGGTCATAATAATGCCTCTAGGATGATGTTAGGGAAGTTCAGATAATATTTGGGAAGGGTTTGTCTGAGCCAAAAGGATTTGATGGTGTAAATTAGATGGAAGGGTGAGTTCCCTTTTATAAGAGGGGTGATGGGTATATTAGTAAAAGATAGAAATATTATTATATAATAAATTAATATTCAGTTTCTAATGGCTAAAAAGTGGACTATTTAAAGTTTAATGTGTGGATAGGTCGAGAACCTCTCAACCAATAGGTTTTAGATAGGTTTACACCACATTATTAACCTTATCATTTTTATTTAACTCTTAGTTAACTAGTTTGACTTTTATCATGTCTCTTTGTTTTTTTATATTATATAGTTAATAAACATACTATATACATCCAAAGGATCCCCAAGTGGACCATTAATGATACACCTATAATTATATAAGTCCTTTTTCCGAACCATAGATTTTTAGGAATAGAATATAAATTAATAATATAATATTTGTTTTAAAAACTCATTTATGTCAAATTTGACAATATTTAAAAATTGATTTTAGTTAAAGTCATAAAAACATTATTAATTCAAAAAAAATTCATTTAAGAAATCCTAACATGTAATATTAACCTATAAAATTCGTGGATGGCATCAAAATCTTCAAATTATATTTATTTTAACATTTATAAAACAAATTATTTGATTCTTTCATTAATAAGGAAAATATAGCATCATTATTGAGTCAAAAATAAATTTAATTATTCAATGTATAAAAATAATAAATAAAATACCATTATGTAGGAAATCATTTTATATTTATAATGAATATTTATAGTCTAAAATTTAAAATTTATACCCATATGTAAAATTTTTTTTTCTAAAAGATATATGCTTATGTCATTTTTGTATTCACTTTAACTTAATTAATATAAAGTGTCATTATCACTTACAAGTGGATCCATGAGCTCCCAAAATTTACCCAAAGATTCCCATGGTCGTACATGTATCATAAAATAGGGTTAGTACACTTTTTAGGGTAATTTATTATTTTTTACCCTTATTTATCGGATTTACCCTTTAACCATGGTAAATAAAAAATTTACCGAAATATTTATTCAAAATGTATAAAAATAAACCTTACCTATGTACACAAGTTTTACCACCTGATTCTAAATATGGAATCCATTTATATAAATTAAAAACAAAAATGTTGCAGAAATTAATTTTAAATTAATTCTCCCTGTAAAAACAAAAAGCGTGTTTTTAAGAAATTATAACTATCAAAAGATTGACAGTTGTTTATGTCTGGTTTAAATGGAAATTACATCCAATGACCAATATTGTATTAATTGGAAAAATTATATTCTAAATATACTTTAAAGTCACTCAAATTCATAATTTACCACTATTAAATATTTCGATTAAAAATGTTATTTTTAATTAAAATTTAGTAATTTTCACTATTCATCAAAATATGAAAGTTATCAGAAAAGTACAAAAAATTCACCCTAAGCTAAATTTGATATTCTTAATCCAAATATGAAGCCCATTTTTAATGATAAAATGTATAATATTTCAAAAAGTTTGTATTACTATTCATAATGGCTAGTTTGATTGGTTGTGGGGTGTATTAGAACTCAAAGTTGCGTACAACACATGATAATGTATTATTCAAAGAGAAGCATATCATTGAACCTTGGGGTGTTACAACCAATCAACTAATACAAAAATCATAAACCCTAAAAAGTAAAACATAAACCCTACATTAAAATCATAAACCTAATCCCTGAATCGTAAACAAAAATATATTAAAATCTAGCCCCAAAACCATATATCTGAATCCCTAATACCTAAACTATAAAACATAATAGTTAAACCGAAAAACCAAAAAACTATTCCCTAAACCATAATCTAAATATTATAAATCCTAAACCATTAAACATAAACAATATATTAAAATCATAAACCTAAACCTTGAGTCCTAAACAAAAAAAATCTTAAAACACTATCTCAAAACCCTATATAAGAAATAGTTATCCCTAAAATCTCAATCCTATAATCTGAACCCTAAACCAAATTTTTTTTCCCTAGATCATAATCATAAAATCCTAAACCCTAAACCTTAAAACCTAAACACTACATTAAAATCATAAACCGACACCATGAATCTTAAACAAAAAATCGTAAAACCTAGCCCCAAAACCATATATCGAAAACCCTATTCCCTAAACTCTAAAACCTAAAACCAAAAATCTAATCCCAAAAAAATATTATCTATACCCTAATATAAAAATCCTAAAACATAAATCTTAAATCCAAACCCCAATATTAAAATTATAAACATAAACACTGAATCTTAAATAAATAAATCCTAAAACTTATACCCCAAATCCTATATTTGAAACCCAAATCACTATACTCTAAAACCCCAAATCCAAACCCTAAACTCGAAAACATATTTCGTATACTCCCACAATGGAAATTACTTCTGCAAGCCTGAACTATGTGTCCCTGTAAAAGACAGTGATAGAAGAACCTGGGAATAATGGGGTAATAGATATCCTGATTCTAGTTGAAGTTGTTCTGCACCCGGAGGTAGATCTTCTCCGGTGGTGGGACGACCAGATCCATCTCTACATAGATGTGAGCTACCGACATGTCCGAGAAGAATTTGGTCCTATAGTGAGCATAGAGAAAACCACCGAGAGAGTTTCTGATCGCCTTGGAGAAGACACCATTTAGGAGCGGGAGCCCAGGGAGAGAGATCCAGACTGCTGCTATCGAGCTTCCTTCACTTTTGTGGACGTCAAGGGGCCACTTGGGCAGGCTGAAGCTCTAGAAGATAAAGGAAGGGGGGGGGGGGTCTAGCAACAAGAAAGGGCAATGTCCTCTTCCAAACCAAAAACATGAAAAAATGTGTTTTTGTGGATCACTGAGATTTTCACTGAGATCTGGAGTCCCCAGGAGGCGACGAAGCTATGGAAGATTGGGAGAAGAGGTTTCGCAACCCCAAATTGGGTGACAAGGGTCCACATCCGAAATGCTGACGCCTCTACAAAGGCCCACTCAAGGATATTTAGTGGAATAAACTATATAACAAACAAATTATTTATTAAATGATCAATTTATATAATTTTGAAATGGAAGAAAATTTTATATTAAAAATTAATATGAAACTTAAAACTAAATAAATTGTAATTAAATTTTAAACATAATAAATTTTAATATTATTCTAAATGAAAACAATATTTAAAAATATTTAATAACAATAATATTAAATTTAGTTTATCATAAATTCAATATAATAAAAAAACATATTATTATTAACTAGAAAAAGTTATTGAAACATATTATAACAAATAAATAATATAATAAAAAATAATATGTGTAACAAATGTTAAAAATATTGTTAATTAAAAAAAAGTCATAACAAAAAATATTTAAATATAATTTTTTAAAAATGTTTAGAAATATAATTTATAATAAACTAGTGAAAATTAATTTAGATTAAAAATATTAATTATTTATAAATTACTAAAATAAAAACATTTTTAGACCCTATAATTAATTTAATTAAGTTATTTTACTAGTCTAATAAAAACTTATTATGTAATAAAGAAATAATATATATTAGTAAATAATAGTAAAATATAATAAAAAATAATTTATTTAATTTATAAAAAGTATAATATATTTATAAAATCATTAAAAATTTTATTGATGATAAATTTGTTAAAAAATAGAAAAAATAAAAAATAAATTCATTAAAATAAGTTATGTAATAAAATAATATTATTTTGATATTGTGTAAAAATCAATATATATAAATTTTAAAAACCTAAATTAATTATTGGAATAATTTATAATAAATTATTAGAATAAAAATGTAAAAAAATTTATAAATTATTATAGTTGGAAAAATATTTTTTTATTAATAAGTTAGTAATCTAAATAGAAATTTTAAAGTATTCATTAATAAAAAAATATTTATTTTAAATAAAACATTTATTTTATATTATTCCAAAAAAAATATATTAAAATATAATTATTGTCAACTTTTTTGAAAGACATGAATTTGGGAAATAGACAACTCATTTTTACAAGTGATCAAGATTAGAAGTCACTGAAAAAATAAAACTAGATTTAAGATAAATCATATATTCATTTAGGAAGTTGAATTTTTCTTATTAAGAGATGTTTGACATTTGATGTTGTTTACATTCACCTAATAGATATTGGTTTTGAGATAGAATATACTTTTTATTTTAAAAAATGTAATACAAAGGAATATATTATTAATTTATGTATCACAATTTCAAATATCAATACATGAGACTCTATACTAATATTATGAAGAAATTGAAATTCATAACAATTTGAATTTTGAATTGGAAAAAAATAAGAATTTTTGAAATTTACTAAAGGGGCCCTATATCATGTATAAAAGATAAGAAAAGTAGATTTTGTTATTATAGTTATAGAAATTTAATCTATTTTTTAGGTGTCTAATAGTTTTTTGATCATGTATATTTTGGGTTAATACCATTGGTAACTAAGATAAAAACACAATCAATTACATTCATCAAAAGAGAATCATCTAACAATAATATGGGTCTCAGTTATTAAATTATGCATGCATATTCAAAATATTTTCCCTTTTTTTATTGTACTTATAATTTTGTATTTAATTGTCTAATATGTGGAGAATCATGGTACAAATGAATTCATTATGGGAGACCTAGACTTATTCGTATTAATATGTTGGGACATTTTCCAATTGAGCCAAAATTTTGGTATCAATTTCGATCAGACAACACAAATTCATTCAGAACACCACATCAATCATATATTTCTATAAATTAAATCATAAATCATCCTTTTAATGGTGATTCATGAAAAAAAATTATTTATTTTCATCTATATTTTTTCCAAACTCATAATATACAATTATTTTATTTTTTACAAATGGTTTTGGTTTTTATAGTGTTTTCATCTGTCAATATTTAAATTTTACTATATTCATGACTCTATAAAACTCACCACCTTGAATTTATAAAGGTATTATATATCTATTAGGTGTTCTTAATTTATTACATCAAAATAAGAATATATATACTTATTTAAAACCATTTTTCAATGATTATAATTTATAATGGATTGATTGAATTAGTAAATGATATGTTGTTTCATAATATAATTTTACACTTTCAGAAGATTTATTTTTGTAAAATTAGAGAGTATATTTAATTTTATTTTCTATTTAGATAAATTTCAAATGGTCCAATTTTTATTATATTGTATAGGTGATAATAAATAATATTACAAACAATGGAAGAATATAATAAATTTCTTATTGTCCTTAACAATTTATTCAGATCAATCATCCTTTTTGAATGAATAATAATTACATAATGAAATGTAGAAATAGTAGATATGATTCTATGGAAGTTCTCCCATGTATTTTGGTGAAAAATAACACCTCTTCATTACCATGTAATACATTTCAATGAACTATAAACCACTAAAATATCAATGGATTTTATCGAGATTATAATTGGACAATGTGTAGTATTTTTTGGTTCAACACCATTGGTCTTATTTTCTACATCATTACATGAAATATGTAATCCATATTGAAAAGAAATATTTAGATAAAATATAATATATTATAATATACAATGTAGTAAATACTATAAACTATAATGGAATGGTAAGATCATACTTAAATTTATATGAATCATGGAATTGATATATTTGATTATGAAATTTCATAAAATTTAATGAATCCAAACTTATCATATATATTTTTAAATGATTTAAATTATTCTTACATTGGTTGATTATATAAATAAGCTTACTATATGGAGAAGTGTATAATTTATTTTTGTGAATGATAAATTCAGATAGCTAGGTTAAAAATTCATTCTTGTTATTTCATAATGGAATCATTATATCTTAATAGTCCTATTGGGTTTCTAATTTCATTAATTTTTTTGTTGACAAAAATATCATTGATTTTGTGACATTTTTTCCAGAACATCATGAAATGACACATTGATTATATTTATATATTATATTTATTCTATGTATATGTAATAGGGAAAGAATATTTCCTCTATCATTCATTAATTCAATTAAATAATTCATATTACATTTTCTATAGGATGAAAAAATGGAGGAGTCATATAGATTCATTAGAGATACCCATTGGTGAGATATAAGTAGATATTAAATAAGATGGTATATTAAAAGCATCAGGTGTGAGTCCCTTATCGAAGCATACTTTTATGAAGAAATAGAACATTTATAATCATACTATTTTTAATGTGGATATTCACAGAAACATAATACAATGGTCAAAAATGAAGGAAATGATTTGGATGAAAAAAAATTCAAACTCTATAAAAACATAATAAAATATATGTCCTTTTTTTGTAGATAGATATAGATTTAATACATCATTGCTATGGATTCTATTTAAGTATATTATATATAATCATGGAAGTATTACACTTCCCAAATCACTACACTAAGTCTTACTCTCACTCACACAAGCATACAGAAAAGGGAAAAAATAATAAAATAACAGTGGTTTTATGTGGCTTATATTTTAATCATATATCAATGTGAGAATACCACATTATTTCATAACACCATACTAAAAACATGTTTACTAGTAGTTAATTAACATAAACATAGATCAAAAAATACAATTACAACTAAATGATTCAATACATATCATCAATTTAGTCCTACGACCATTATAGAGATGGAATATCCCCATAATCTGGACAACCTAGATCTATAAAAATATATTATTACTCTCATTTCACTATGAAAACACAAATCCCCTATAATAGGTTGACTTGAAATCTAGTCACTAGTAACTATAATTTTCTCATACACCACACTCTTACTTAAAAAACAAGTAATGATATATTCAAACATTGTCCTGGTTCTCTAACTATTGACATGAAAATCTAATCATCTAGTAATTTTAATGTATAAAATTTGCGTGTTCTGACCCCCTGGTGACAATCGAATAAATTTATTCTCTTTACAATATAATTCATCAACATCATGTTAAAAAATTTCACAATATTAAGGCAACTTCAAAATAAAAATAATATTCCACAATAAAATTTCATGAAGTATCCTTCAAAACATTATTAAAATTTTGATCAATGTAGTGAACTTCATCCTTCCATATTTTCATTACCCCCTTACCCACTATGTCACAATTTTTCCTAGAAATTTCATGAACAAAGTCATTTTAATTCTGAAAAAATAAATTCTTCACCAAAGTGAACAACACTTGATCTATTACAATATAGTGTCTCATAATGATTAAAAATTCAGAGATCCCCATGAAGACGCCTCAACAACACCATTTATTTTCCTAATTCGATGCCAGTATCATTTGTATCTTGTTTTTTGAGATATAATGAATTTATTATTTCATTTATATATAGTTTATATAAATTCAAACAAAATCAAATCCATAACCATAACTACTCATTAGTGTATCAGTATTTCTAAAAAATTTGTTATCAAAATTCCATTGTAGGGGTTAATTTAGAATAATATATTATAATGTGAATACTATTCTTTTGAGATAAAAAAATATTCAATATCAGGAAATTACAATGTTCATTTCCACAACTTTATCTAAATTAGCTAAAAGCATCCATTAAATGATTAATATCTTGATATTTGCACATAGTGTAATACATCAAACTTGGGAGGGATGATGAAATAGTTTTCCATGTTCTTTACCTCTAATTAAATTTTTCGTGTATTATCTTTGCATATTTTGAAATGTTTGACAATATGGGAAGAAAATATTTTACATCTCGGTAACCTAAAACATTCTATGTCTTTACAGATGCACCAATTTTTGAAGAGTACCATGATTTCTAATATTCCATCACTTTCAATCTGAATTCCAAATATCATAATAGAATTACCAAGACAATTCATGTTAATTGTTATTGAAAATTAATTCATCAAATCCTAAATCTATTGTTAATCTTGTCTAACTAGAAAAATAACAACAACATATAACAATACGATAATGAAGAATCCATCTTAATATAAATTCCAAGTGTACGAGTGTTTAGATTTTCTCTACATTAAACATTCAAATTTCAAAAAATCTTCAAATATCTTATTACATTACCTTGGTTAATGATTTTAATCATAGATATACTATTTATATTACAATCCTTGTAAGGATATTTTCATTAAATATTCATATGGTTATTATATATAAGTCACTAATTATTAATCCCCATGAAGAAATAAATCCATTAAATAGATTTTATTAATATATTAATTTTTTTTATAGAAACCATAAAAAAAATATTGGATAGTAGTATTCTTAACATATGGAGATAATATTTCTAAAACGTCAAATCATTTCATATTTAGAAAACTTTTCACCCAATCTAATGAATTTTACATCATAATTAAAAAATATTCTTCTTGTGTCAAAAATATCTTTTTATTTTCCACATCCTTGTTTAGATTAAAATTTCTATTTAATTCCAATGTTTCATTCATATATAGAAAATCATCTCGTATATTCAATAAATTGTACATAGAGTTACAAAGACTAGATACATCAATTATAATTTCATGTACACCACCATTCATTAATAGTAATAAATTAAGCTCATATCAAAACCATTATATTGGTCATATGAACATGTAATATAATTTAAATTAAAAAAATATGATAGTAATACATCAAATCAATATCACAATTATTATCTTCCAAGAGATTCACTAGACATTTATTCCCTAGTATTTTAACCTCTTGTTTTCGTTGTCAATTACAATTTATTATTCCTGAACATTCCACATAAATCTGTATTTTTTTTGTATAATTATTACCCCTTTAACATTCAATATATTTTTTATTTTAAAAACATACAACCATGCATAATTTGAATTTATATGAGTAATTTATATCATCTTCCTTATCCAAGTTTCTATATTCGTTCAAAAGAACCTTCTCATTGATGTGATCATTTCATCATCTAATGACATTTATTTTATGTTCATCCCATAGTTGAAATGTATATTCCTAATTTCCATAACATAAAAAGAATATGGTCTTTGAAATTACATAAATTTTTTCAAAGACATTTCCATTTACAATAATATTTAAAAAAATAACTAAATAAACTTATTTGATGATGTTCGAGTGTTTTTTTGGGACAACATGATTACAATAACTGTTTTGCTACTACTAATGTGGTGATTTTAATGATCAAATTTGTTATTGTATAATTATATTTTTACGAACAAATAGAAATTATAAATAGAATCATCAAGATTATCCCCTTATCAATCAATTTATTTTTTCTGTATATCTTCTATGGAATTATTTTCCAGAATTCAGGGAACCATTTTATCATATTTATTTTATCTATATCGGTAGTTGTTCGAAATACTCCTTTCAAGAAAACAACCTCATTATCAGATCTCAAACCATCAAAAATACATCTATTTTCCCTTTTTTCATTTCATTCTATGTGAACAATATTTTTAATACATTTTATTTTTGGTTTAGGAATGAAATAAATACATTCATAATGTAATCCTCAATTACTATTCCAAATTATCATGGTCATGAATCTCATGAGATCGGGTAAGTTAACCATTAATTTGTATGTACAATATCCAAATTATGTGTCATGGATGGTCTTCTGTTGATATTAAAAGAAACCTTTAATAGGTTTCAAATTATAAAACTTTTAAAACTAATAATGGGTCAATAGTCAAACAAATACATCCTCTTCCTATAGTATCTACAAATTCCTCTAATATATATGAGACAACTGACCATGAAAAAAAATTAAATTTCCAATTTTTTATGCTTTATCCATTATGAGTACTTTTTTTATATTGGTAAATATGGGGAACAATATTTCAATATTTAAACTATGAAATGTATGGGTTGAGTGATTTTATACAAACCATTGTATTGTTTTTCTAATATTTACATTATCCAACTGACCTATAGAAATGATATTCTTCTAGATGATGAGGATAAATCGAACACTATTTAAATTTAGAATTCATCCATTTTTTTGATCAATTTTTTAACATCTCCCTTAAACATGTTCCTCAAGGGATTATCATCTAGAAAATTCACATTAAAAAAATTTCTCGAAGCACAATTTTCCATGAATTATCTATCTCTTGGGGAATATAAAAAAACACTACAATCAATAATCCAATATTCCATTAGATAATTAACAAAACAATCAGTCTCTGGTAAATAGAACATGGGGTAATTTTCTAATATTATAATAAGACAGAAGGGATTACATCTCAATAGAATGAATAGTTTTACAACACAATGGGAATATATATATATATGATTATAAATTTATATTTTAAAATACGAAATAAAAAATTAATATTTTGGAATGAAAAATATTATTTATTCTAGTATATATCGGAAATAATTCATATATACCCATATTAGTACCCTAGGGAATTAAAATAATATTAAAGATTGGTCTTTGATGAATTTTTTGGGAAATCATGTAACAAAATATATCATAAAAATAAATTTTCCATGAATAATATGGAAAAGAAACACAATGATAAAATATTTCATATATATAATATAATAAAAAGAGAATACATCAAAATATAACCTAGGGACATAAATAGTCACGAGGAAAACAATAAATTGATTCTTAATTATGGAATTCATAATATTTTAAATCATAAAGTTACCATTCATTCCTTTTCTAGAATATGACAAAAATGTTGTCAAGGCCTTGTTCCAAGACATCATAATTAATATTTAGTCCTACAAAAAATACCGAGGATTTTTTCTCTCTTGGAACCTAGATATTCATATAGTGTTTTTAAAGGGACAGAACAATCACATAATAAGTCTAATTCATTCATCATATGAATATCGGTAGAAACCCAATATAATAAAATTCCAAAGTATATGTATAAATAGAAAATCCTTCAATATTATAATTCTATCATTATTTAGTTGATTTGTTAATATCTCCCTTCACCATATTCTACAATGTTTTATCATCTAGAAATTAAACATTATATAAATTTCATGGAATATAATTTTTCATATATTTTATTTTCTTTTGGAAAATAAAAATACTCTCCAATCAAAAATACATCTTTCAATTGTGACATTAAAAAAATTACAATTAAACTCTAGTGACCAGAATATGGGGGTTATTTTTTAATATTATCAGAATATACATGGGATAAATCTAAAAGGAATGAAATGTTTGGCAGTACTAGGAGAATATATTTATATTTATTTATGAGTATATGATTAAATTTAAAAACATTGAATAAACTATTAAAATTATGGTGATAAAAGTATTATTTATTCTAGTATATCCCTAAAATCATTCTTATATCCCATTATTCGTACCCCAATGAAGTAAAATTATAATTAATTGTGGAAATATATGATTAGAAATGGTAATCGTGTAAAATAATATATCAAAAAATAAACAAAACATGAAAAATATAGAATAAAATAACAGAAATAAAATAATTCGTATAACTAATATAAAAATCCAAAAAGATCCTAGGAAAATAAATAATTACATGGATAAAAATAACTTATATCCTAATTATATAATTCAAAATATCAAAATTCGGAATGATACCATCATGTCCTTTTTCTCGAACATGATAAATATACTCTCCAGGCCTGGTTTGAAGACATCATAATTAATTAGCATGTCCTACACTAAATACCTAGCCTAGTTTCTCTTGAAACCTAATGATTAATATAGAGTATTTAAAGGGACTTACCCATAATATACTAAGTCATATTAATTAATCATATGAATATGGGTGAATAATATATACAATACAAACTAAACATAATTATATTTATTTTATACCTAACTTAATTTATGTCAATATTTTTCACAAGTAAAATATAAAACATTATGATTATGTGGAATCAAGAGTAATTTGGTGTTTCATATTAGTATAATACATTCCTGATAAGTCATGAGATTTATTAAATGATATTGAAATAGATAAAATAATCTTACATGATCATGATAACACTTATTGATAGAAATACTTTTTTAATTTCTAAATCACCAAATTAAAACCAATAAAGTAATAAATTATTTGAGAAAAAATTCCTCCATGAAAATTATAATTGAAAAATTAAATCAAATTTTTATTTAAATGAATAATCATGATTATGGGATTATTTTGTCAAGACATATACATTAAAACCCATTTTCATACAATATTTAATTAAAGTCGAAATGTTCCACAAATAAAATGTTAAAAATATAACATTTAAATGTTTATTAAAAATGATAATAATAGTTAGAAATGATCTTAATAAATAATTTAAAATTTAATAATAACATTATTGAAATATTTTATGAAAACATTGACATGGAAGGAAGATTTATTGGCCAAAGAGAATATTTGGTAATCCATTTAAAAAAATTCACGTTGCCGTAAAGTTCCAAATATGGAAAAAATTAAAGAAAAAACAAAATTTCCATAGATAAAATTATATGAATATATATATGTGTATTTAAAAATAAAAGGACCATATAATAATAATCAGTATAAATGTATTCATAAAACATCCTGAATAAAAATGATATTTTAAAATTATCCCTTTGAACTGAAGAACCTATGTGGTGTTTTGTTTTGAAAATGTTTTTGTATATGCTGACAATTGATATTTTGTTTAATAATGTTTTTTAGTTACTGAAAGTTGATGTTACAAGTTGTTGAAGCTTTTCATAAAGAGGATGATGTTTAAAAATAAGAAGTCAGAAGTTAAGAATGTGTCTCAAACGTTATAAACAAAAGCAGATGATTCTTTTCTGATCTTAAAGTTCTCACGTATCATGAAATGTTTCAGGACAAACGATACTAATGAAATCGTCAATAGGAATTACAATTTTCAATAAGAAAAACTCTGTGAAAATTTGGAACATGTTTCATGACCCCGGAATTTCAAATATGTTTCCTAAACCTATTTCCTAAACCATAAATTCTGAAACTGTTTTCTGAACTAGAAATTCAGAATCATTTTCCTGAACTAGAAATCCAGAACCTATTTCCAGAACCTAAAATTCAGAACCTGTTTTCGAAACCTGAAATCCAGAACATGTTTCCTCATCCAGAAATTCAGATCCTATTTCCTGAAAAATAAATTTTTAACTTGTTTCCTGAACCTGAAATCCTAAACCTTTTTCCTGAACCAAAAATTCAGAACCTATTTCTTGAAACAGAAATTTAGAACCTGTTTCCTAAAACAGAAATTCAGAACCTGTTTCTTCAAACTGAAATCCCAAACATGTTTCCTAAACTAGAAATTCAGAACCTATTTCTTGAACTAGAAATTTAGAACCTATTTCTTGAACCGGATATTTGGAAAATGTTTCATGATGCTGAAATCTAGAACCAGTTTTCTAAACTAGAAATTCGGAACCTATTTCCGGAACTAGAAATTCAGAATCTGTTACCTGAAAATGAAATTCAAAACATGTTTCCTGAACCTGAACATCAAAACCAATTTCTTGAACCAGATATTCAAAACCTGTTCCTTGAACCTGAATTCTAGATTCTGCTTTCTGAACCAGAAATTCGGAACCTGTTTCATGAACCAGAAATCCAGAACCTGTTTCCTAAAACATAAATCTAGAACCTGTTTCCTGAACCAGATTTCAGAACCTAAACATTGAGAAACCATATAAGGAAAAATGGATCCTATATTTGAACATGTTATATGGATCATACTTCTGAGCATGTTGCTAGGAAGCTCTAATCCTGTAACCTGAAGATGTAGTTGAGCTCAAGGAATTGTTTCCTACAACAAACATCCTTAGATAAGGAAATTTGAAATAAATAAATAAAATATTCTCATAGAAAAGGTTTTTCATTATGATTGAAGAGTTTAGGAAGTCAAAGGAATATCATGAAAAGTTAGGAACCTGAATTCAGAACGTTATGAAAATTCAGAGTAGCATGTTGAGAATCATGGAATGAAAATTATGAACAGCATGTTGAGAAAACCAGAATGAAAATTCTGAGCAACATGTTAAGAAAACCAGAACCTAATTTATGAACAATTTGGAACATGATTTTTGAGCATGTTTTTGAGAAAATAAGAACCAATATCCAACATTATCATTCTGATAAAGATATGAATAGTTCAATAGAACCATAATTTCAACATTGCATAAATTTTAGATGAATTTAAGGAGATTTGAAGAAGTAAAATATTGATGATTAAATGTGAGAGATATGTGATGTTTTTGAAATTTGAGGAAGCAGGAAATATTTTCAACTCTCTTGCTTTTGTTTTACGAGGTTTCGATAAATATGTGCTCAGATCATTTGCTCGTTTGAAAATTTTACACACGTGGAAAAGGAGGAGCACTAGAGAATTAGATGTGAAAAGTTTCTACCATCTTGAAAACGTTTTCTTGAGTGTTTGAGAGGAATAGAATCAGAATCATCTTACCATTATAAGAAGATCGGAATTATCATGAAGAAGTTTTTGTTGATTTTCTTTGTATTGGGAAATTAGAATCATCATTACCTTGCTGAGAAGACCTGTTTTAGAAAATCAGATTCAAGAAAACCGGACTGACTATTCAGATTGAGCATTTTGGGAGAAGCTTTAACAATGTTCTTATTCTTGTGTCTGTCTCATTTTGTGTTTATGGAAACATTGTAAACTAACAAGAGTCAGTACAATCATTCCTATCGGGAGATAAAAGGTGTTTAATGGGAGTTGGACCAAATTTTATTCACTTCTTTATTATAGTGGATTTCCACAGACCCACGGGAGTTTCCATGGAAAGGACGGTGGTTCTATTATTGAGGCCAAATCTTGATAATCGTGTGTACCATTCTTGGTTTACCTTTTTTACATGCTTCATTTTCTTGCTAAAGGTTGATAAGGAAATGAGTCATAATAAAATTCAAGGGTTAATATTCTTAATGTTTTGTAACTTATAAAAATTTAACAACTTATTCCACCACCCTTCTCAGTTGTTATTCGATCATTAGATCTTCAAGTGGTACCAGAGGAAGGTTCCCTTGTTTTATCCTTATCATGGAGAATAACAATTCTGTCAACAATAATGGGATTTATACTATATATGGCAATGATTATTATGGATGAAAAAAAGGATGATTCCTTATCTCTTATCTAATGGACTTGAAGTTGATGATGCTTATACTATTGGCTTTCCACCTATTTTGGAAACATATCTTATGATGTTTGCTGATAAGATAAACATAGATGTTGATGAAAAGGCTTGAAATGCTATTATCATGTCCTTATCAGACAATGTTTATCAAAAGGTGATGGGTCTCACAACATCAAAAGGAATGTGCGACAAGCTGGAAAGTCTCTTCAAAGGAAATACAAAAGTCAAGGAGGCCAAGCTTCAAATCTATTATTGTATGTTTTAAGACATCAGGATGAGAGATGGAGAAACAATTGATGAATAATTCACCAGAGTTAATGAAATTGTATTCAACATTAGTGGATTCATAGAATAATAAGAAGATTCTACAATTGTGAAGAAACTTATGAGAAACATTCCAGATATGTTTGATTATAAAATTTCCTCTTTAGAAGAAAAGGATGATTTATCTCTTGATGAACTGCATAACTTTCAATTTTCTTATGAAATGAGGAAAGCTCCAATCTTTAATAAGAGGGGGAATGATGAAATGGATTTTGAAACTATGACAAAGATTAAAATCCATGATGGTGATGAAACTGATCATTGTGATTCCATTGATAAAAAATTTTAAGAGTTGAATGAAAAAATCACGTCTCTCATATCCAAGAACTATAGAAGAGGAAGTGAAAATTATGGTGGGAAAATTCCCCTCAAAATTTTTGACAGTGGTGAAATTAGACACTTCTCTATGATTTTCCCTAAGAAGAAAGTTGGAGAATTATAAAATATTTCTAATGAGAATTCTAAATGAATGAAGTATAACAAGAATGAAAAAGACGAGAAGAATTCTAAATAATTCAAGAAGATGTGTTCCAGAAAGAAAAGAAAGTTTGTTGACTAAGAAGGATGAATCAGAATTATCTGACAACAATTCCTTAGAAGAAGAACGTAAAGAATGTTTTAGAACCTTCATTGCAAAAGTTGAGAAAACGAATGTTTCCTCAGAGAGTGATGAAGGTGGTGAAGAATCTTACAGATAATATCATCTATGTTCTGATCATCTTGCATGTCTTGAGAAAAACATATCACTCATGAATGAAATTCATGTGATGAAGAAAAATCATGATGGAAATAAAGATGTTTCCAAGAAAGAATATTGATACATTAATGAAATTTTAAGTTACAACCATATAATTTCTTAATAAGGAAAGATGATTGAAAATCTTAACAAGAAGCTAGAAACTAAAGAAGAAGAGGTAAACAAGTTGCAATAAGAAGTGATTGAATCTTAAAATACCCTAAGGATGATGAATGAAAACATCCAAAAAGTCATAGAAGTAAAACATGAGACTCCAAAGATTACTGAGAAAGATTACCATGAGAATCTGGTGAAATATTCTTATATAAAAAAACATTTTATATGATTCTTATAACATTTCTTGTTATGAAAAAAGTATTACTAAAGCTTGTGTGGAGAAAGGATGGGAGAAACCTATCAATCCTACAAAAGTAGAGAACTCACTCAAAATAAGAGATGGCCTACATCTTGAGTTTTCTAGAGCTGAAAAAAGATATCAACCTCAAAAAAGTGTTAATCGATAAAGATAATTCTTGATTAGAAAACCAATTTTTGAGTGATATTTCTGGTTCTGTGGAATATATTGGAATAGATCTTGTAATTGTTGGCACAATTTATCTATACCCAGAAAATGTCTTGAGAAAAGTAGTAGAAATAGTGAAATAAGAATGAGTAAATTTTCGTACTCACAGAAAGATGAAAAGATGAATTCTAAAGATGTCAGAAACATTCCAACAAATAATCAATTTTAATGTTTGAAAGAAGTTTGTGGAAGACGTTATTAGTATAAACATCATGCCGAATGATGTATAACTCTACTTCCAGAACATGTTTCTTATGATAAGAAAGAAAATAATGCTGAAAATAAGAAGGTTGATGAGGGAGATTTTGTTGTTGAGATTTCATTGAAATCATGTAAGATGAACAATCCATGTATTCTTGATAGTGATTATTCTTCACAAATGATAGGTGATATAAAATTCATGGAATATATTGAATGTCATGATAGAGGAGAGGATACTTTCGGCAATGACAGTTCTTTAAAAACTAAGGGAATCCAAAATGAAAATGTTGAAGTAGAGAAACTGAAATTTAAAGAAGTATTACTTGTTGATGGGCTAAAACATAACTTACTTATTGTAAGTCAACATTGTGATAATGGAAAAAAAGTAATCTTCATAAAGGATTCTTGTATCACCAAAAGTGTGAAAAATGGAAAAGTGATTAAAAAAGTAGAAAGAACCAGTGGGAGTCTCTTTCAAATTGGAGAATCCAATAAATCTTGTTATTTGTGTGATGAAGATGAATGAAAGTTGTGGAAGTTGTGACTTTGGCCACCTTTGGAAAAAGAAAACGAGTAAGCTTTCTAAAGTTCATGATATTTGAGATTTTGAAAATTGAATAGAAGAGAGGAAGAAGTTTTTATTACTTTCCAGAAAGGAAAGATGACTAAAAAAAGTCATAAAAAGAGTTGAGATTCAATCTAAAAAACCACATGAGCTTATTCAATCCGATCTGTGTGGGCCGATGAGACATCAATAAACCAAAAAAAGGTTTATAATTTATCACTTTTATCAATGATTTCACTAGAATGAAATACATAATGTTCATGAAGCATATGTCAGAGGCTATTGAAATGTTTGAATTCTTTAGAAGAGATTTTTAGAAAGAATTGGGAGCTTCCATAATGAAGCTGAGAATAGAAAATGGCATCGAATTCCCAAGAAATGCTTTTGAAACATATCTAAGGAAGCATGGTATCAAACATAAGTATTGTTATCCCTATACTCCACAAAAAAATGCAGTGGTAGAATGATAAAAAAGAATCCTGGTGGAAATTGGATGAAGTATGTTATATGAAAAAAACATTCAAAATTATTTTGGAGAGAAGATTTTAGCACTGTTGTGCATGTTCCTAATATATGATTGTTGATACCAGAAACCAACATGACTCCTCACAATATGTGGTATAACAAAAAATAATTTTTTAAATACTTCAATGTTTTTGGAATTCCATGCTTGCTCAAAATCAAAAATCCAGACTTAGAAAAAATTTATGAGAAAGCTGAAGAATGAATATTTATGGGTTATTCACCAAATAGATGAAGTTACAAATGCTGGAACAAACGTTTATTGAAGTTAGTGGACTCATATGATGTGACTGTAATTGAAAATCCAAGTTCTTTCACATAATCTGTTAAGAATAATGATGAAGATAAATCAGAGAATCCCCACTAGAGTGAAAATGACTCAGATGTGTCACGTGGGGAAGAAAGTGATGCTGGGAAAGGAAATCTGAGTTTTCCTACCTTAAAAATACATGTTGAATATGAAAATATTATTGGGGATTAGAAGGCTCCAGTTCAGACAAGAAGGAAGTTATGATTAGAAAATCAGACTTCCCTTATCTCAAAAGTTGAACCAGAATCAGTTTCAGAATCTATCCAACAAATAGAATGGTTAGATTCTATGAGTGAAGAACTGAATATGATTATTAAGAATGAAAAAAATGGGAACTTCTTTCAAGGCCAGCAAATAATAATGTTATCAGAACTAAGTGGGTTTACAAAATTAAATTGAATGAGCATGGAGAAGTTACATGAAACAAAGAAAGTCTTGTGTGTAAAGGATATGCACAAGTGGAAGGTGTGGATTTTGATTAACCTTTTCACTTATTGAAATTTTAGAAACTATTTGAATGTCTCTTGATGTAGCTACTCATCAGAATTACAAGGTTTATGAGATGGATGTAAAGTCATCTTTCTTAAATGGTGAGATTTAGGAAGAAGTTTACATTGAAAAACCTTGTGTGTCTTTACATGATGAGGATGAAAACAGAGATTGAATATTGATGAATTCCATGTATGGGATGAAATAAGCTCTAGAAGCATGGTATTTGAAGCATGACAATTCTCTGAGAAAGATGAACTATTCTAAAGTAAAGGTTGATAGCAACTTTTATGTTAAAGATATTAACTCCTGAACTATAATTTTAATTTTTTATGTGGATGGTATAATTTTATCTCAAGATAAAGAAACGGTTTTTTAAGAGTTCACTGAAGATATGAAGAAACATTTTAAAATTTCAATGTTGGGAGAATTTACTTTCATCCGTGGATTACTAGTTCAAAAAAAAAGAAAACAACATTTTCCTATCCCAAGAAAAGAATTCCAAGAAATAGTTAATGATGTTTGGGATGAAAGAATCAAAGGAAGTTTCAACTCTAATCTCAGTGGGCACAAAGTTGAGTAAAGATGAATCAGGGATCAAATTGAATCAGAAAATCTTTCTAAAGTTGACTGGAAGTCTTCTTTATCTCACATCTTCAAGGCATGATATTACTTATGTGGTAACTGTATGTTCCCGATATCAATTTAATACAGAAGAATCACACGTGTTGGCAGTTACAAAGATTATGAGATATGTTAAAGGAACAATATCCCATGGGTGATTTTATAATAAAAACAATGAGATGAATTTTCATGGTTATACGGATGCTGATTCGGCTGGTGATTGTAATGATAGAAAATCAACATCAGGAGGAACATTTTTTTAGGGGAATGCTGTGTGAGTTGGCATAGTAGGAAAAAAAGTTAAATAACATTAAGCATATATAAATCTGAATATGTTGCAGCTACAAGGGCTTGTATTCAAATTATGTGGATGAAGGTTCATCTGGAAGATTTGAAAGTAAAAGTTTCTAATATTTTAAATAAACAATGTGATAATCAATGTTCCATTGATCTTTCTAAGAATAATGTTCAACATTAAAGAACAAGACACATTGATATACAATATAACATATTGAAAGAGAGATCTATTGCTGAAGATGTCTTGATGGAATATATTTCAAAAAAGTATCAGATTGCTGATATTTTTATAGCAGCAACGTCAAAGGAAAGGTTTGTAGAACTGAGGCTGCGACTCCATGTTCAACCTCCTCCCATGACATCCTAAAAACATATAAGGAAGTCTTCCCCACCATGCTTTGGAATATGCTGACAAAGAGGCAGAGTAAGTAACAATGTTTACATGGATTTATTTTTTGAATCTGAAGTTATGGTTTTCATATAATGGGGGAGAAAGAAAGAAAAATAAGAGAGGAAAAGAAAAGTGAGAAAGAGAGAGATGAATGTTGAGGGGGTGTTTGATTAAGGTGAGGTTTATCCTTACATGGCCGCAAAATTTTTAGGTCACCAAGGGATGTAAATCATTCAAAAATATTACTTTATCTCGTAGTGTGGTGATAAAAAATCTCTTTATGGGAAATGCTATGATTTAGTAAAGTTCAAGAACCTAATATGTGAAATTTTTTCGAGGTTAAAATTAGTAAACAAGGGTTTCCAACAAATCCAAAATGGGAGATTGAAGTACCTATGTGGTGTTTTGTTTTGAAAAAGTTTTGTATAAGTTGAAAACTAATATTTTTTTGTAGAATGTTTTTTAGTACAAAATGATGTAGTTGTGGGTTACCGAATATTTCCTTAAAGAGGATGATGTTGAAAAATAAGGAGTCAGAAGTTAAGAATGTGTCTCAAACATTATAAACAAAATCAGATGAAGCTTTTCTGATATTAAGTATCTCCCATATCATGAAATTTTTTATGATAAATGATATAGAAGAAATGGTGAATAGGATTGATGAATTTCACTAAGAAAAATTCAGAGAAAATTTGGAACATGTTTCATGAACCTGAATTTCTAAACCTCTTTCCTGAACCTATTTCTTGAACCGGAAATTCGGATCCAATTTCTTGAACCAGAAATTCAGAACCTATTACATGAACCTGAAATCTAGAACATGTTTCATGAAATAGAAATTCGAAATTTATTTCATGAACTTGAAATCTAGAACCTATTTCTTGAACCATAAATCTGGAACATGTTTACTGAACCTAAAATCCAGAACCTGTATCTTAAACCAAAAATTCGAAACATGTTCCCAGAACCAAAAATTCGGAACCTATTTTATGATCATGAAATCCAGAACTGGTTTCCTAAAAAAGAAATGCTGAAACAATTTTATGAACTAGAAATCCAAACCCTGTTTCATTAACTCGAAATTAGGAACCTGTTCCATGAACCAAAAATTTGGAACCTTTTTCCTAATCCAGAAATTTGGAACATGTTTCCTGAACTAGAAATTCTGAAACGGCTTCCTGAACCAGAAATCCAGAACCTATTTCCTCAACCAGAAATTCAGTACCTCTTTACTGAACCTGAAATTCGAAACCTCTTTCTTGAACATGAAATCAATAACATATTTCTTGAATCATAAATTTGGTACCTGTTTCTTGAACTAGAAAATCAAAATCTATTTCCTGAACCAGAAATCCAGATTATGATTCCTGAACCTGAAATTTTGAACATGTTCCCTGAATAAGAAATATAGAACTTGTTTCCTGAACCTGATTTTGGAACATGAATTTTGAAAAACCATATGAGGAAACCTAGATCCTACTTCTAAAAAAGTTATCGGGATCCTACTTCTAAGAATGTTGCTGGGAAACACGGATCTTGCAACCTGAAGATGTAGTTGATCTCATGGAAATTTTTCCTACAAAAAACTTCCTTAGATAAGGAAAATTTCCATTGAGAATGAAGAGTTTCTCACAGAAAAGGTCTGTCACGAAGATTTCAGAGTTGAAGAAGTCAAAGGAAGATCAAGAAATGTTCAGAACCTGAATTCAGAACCATATGAAAATTCTGAGTAGTATGATGGGAAACCCGGAATGACAATTCTCAGCAACATGTTGAGAAAACCAGAATGACAATTCTGAGCAACATGTTGAGAAAACCTGAACCTGATTTATGCACAATTCGTAACCTGATTTCTAAGAATGTTTCTGAGAAAATGAGAACCAAGATCCAGAATTATCCTTCAATGAAATATATGATGTGTTCTATAAAACTGGAATTTCAACTTTGCGTAAATCTCGTAGAAATTTAAGGAGATTTGAAGAGGTCAATGATTCACGATTAAATGCGAGAGATTTTTGGATTTTTTGAAATTTTAGGAAGCGAGAAAGATTTTCATGTTTCCTGCCTTTGTTTCTGAGTTTCCTAAAAATATGTTCTCAGATCATTTCCTCATTTGAAACATTTACATACGTGGAAAAGGCGGAGCACTGGAGAATTCATAGTGAAAATTTTCTACCTTCTTGAAAAAGTTTTCTTGAGTGTTTGAGAAGTAGAGAATCAAAATCATCATACCTTTCAAATAAGATAAGAATAATCTTGAAGATGTTTTTATAGAGTTTTTATTTTTTCATAAGGAAATCCGAATCAACTTTTCCATGCTATGAAGACTCGTTTCAGAAAATCGGATTCAAGAAAACTGGACTGAAGATTCAGAGTGATCATTTGTACAACAGCTTCAACAAAGTTCTTATTCTTGTGCTTGGATCAGTTTTTCATTAAAGAAACATTGAAAACTTACGGGATTCAGTATAATCATTCCTATCAGGAGATATAAGGGGTCTAACGGGAGTTGGCACAAGTTGTATTTACTTCTTTATTATAGTGGTTTTCCATAGACCCATGGGATTGGCAATTGCAAGGATGCAGGTTCTCTTATTGAGGCTGAACCTTGTAAATTGTGTGTGCCTTTCTTTCTTTACCTTTATTTCTAGCTTGAGTTTATTGCTAAAGGCTGATAAGGAAATAAATCTTAACAGGTTTCCAGGGTTATGTTTTTTTTTGAAACGTATAAAATGTTTAACAACTGATTCAACCCACCCTTCTGAGTTGTTATTCGATCCTTGGGACTTCATGAACATTGATAAATACATAATCATAGCCATATGATATAATGAAATTGAAAAGAAAACATAAATACCATCAATATAAATATATTCATGACATTATTTATCCAATGGTTTCTATGAACACCATGTAAATGAATTAAGTGGTTAATATGACATATCTATCAAAAAGAAAAAAGTGAGACAAATAATCATTACAAATATATAAACATTGAATTGTTAATTAATCAATAATGTAACTATTTAAATAATTTAAAACAAAAAATCCAAATATAAATAATACATATGATAATATTTTTTTCATTATATGTATAGTAATTCAAGAACACAGTAAATGAAATGTAATATAACATAGTTGAATGAAATTTTGTTATGAAAAGACTAACCACAATTCGGAATCTCCATGATTGTAAATTATATCATTTTAATAAAATTATATTGATTTTTTTATAAAAAACCATTCCCAAGGTTTTTCTATTTATAATCATTTTTTTATTATACCATATTTCATATATATTAAATCAGTTCTGCTCATGTTAAATTTTTTGAGGATGTTTGGTTCGTGAACAGTGAAGAAATTCTATAGGTTGACCACATTAAAAGGGGTAATGGATTCATTACACATTGAATATTTATGCTGGAATTATTATATTTTTTAAAAATCAAATAAAATTTTATAATCATCTATGACATGAGGGAAGGAAATATGAATCACAATGCTTTATTGAGTAGATTGTCCATGTGTAAACATTCACAACCTTATCATTTTTAATATGTTTAATGGTAAAACTTTAGGAAATATATTACCATACTAGAATAACAATTAAAACATTAATATAATATATATTCATGTAATCAATAATAAAAAATATATTTTATGTTGTTGACGAAAAATAATACATATCATTTTTTGAACGTCTTAGTCTATATTTTCCGAATAATGTTGTTTTATTCATAATAAGGAGTATATGGAGATGAAATTTGGTTGTAAGACAATAATAAAAATTTAATTCTATTTTATATTAGGATTATATTATATCATCATGATTTATAATGATTTTAAGGAGTTAGAATAAAACATTGACTGAAAATTATCATTTAACACTCATACTCTTTCTTTAGAAACTCGTATTTGGATTAAAGAATAAGACATATAGGTTTATATTTTTACGAGACTAGATCACCAAGATCATTTAGAACATGGTTGGGAAGGTATTTGGTAGTATTTTCATTATCTTGATTCCTCAAAAAAATTAATGAATAGAAGGGTGGGGTTCCCTTTTATATGTATGGAAAGACTACACATTTAGTTAATTAAATGATTTCAACTCAACTAATTAAATTTGTAAGTAAAATATAGCCATATATAAATTAAAATGAATAAGTTGATGTTAATTTCTATATATAATAATAAAATTAATTCGAGATATATATTTGATATCATTTTAAACCTTATCACATTGTTTAACCCCTTGGTTAAAACATTTTATCCATTACAATGGTGAAACACTTTTTATTATTTAAGGGTAATAAATTTACAACGAAGGTTACATATAGGTCAAAAATGTTCCATGTATGAAATTTTATACCATATATCGTCAGAAAATCCGAATTGTAAAAAATATTAAATTTTTAAATCATTTCAAAAAAATATTTATCTTTATATGTGATTAATATCATTTTTGGGACTATTAATTTAATTTAAAAATAATTTCATGATGATTATAATTTGTTTTGAAAAAATATATTTTATCAAAAATTATATATTATTATTTACCTTAAAATTATATTAATTTATAAATTTTATTCAAAATATATTTGTCTTATTTTTTAAAAATGATTTACTATATTTTTACTACCATAATAATATGCCCCATGTTTGCATTGCGTAAGAATTTATTGTAATTATACAATCAAAAATAATTTCTAATAAATTTTAATCATAATTAATTTATTTATCTGAAAAATAATCCTTTATATTTAATTGTAATTAAATTTATCCCAATGATAACATATACATGATTCAAAATTTAAGAGAGTGAAATTTTCTAATTATAAATCACTTAAAATAATGTAAGTTTCATTTTCTAATGGTAAATGGAAGTAAAATTTGATATATACAATTATGAGAAGTAAATTGTAATATTAAGCTCATAAAATGAAATAAAGGCCAGTTTTATGTTGATTTTGACATGTTGTGTTATAGTTTTAAACATGTTTTATCTATTTTACCCTTATAATAGTGACAAATTGTTACCTTGTTTCCTAAACATATAAAAAAAATAAGAAGAAAGTATTTTAAAAATATGAAAATAATAATTAAAAATATGGTGTTTCTTTTTAAATATTCAATTAATTTTTTTTAAAAAAATAAATTTTAATATAAATTTATAAAAAAATGAAAACTAGAATTAAAAAAATTGGGGTTTTAAAAATAAAATGAACTCAATCCAATGTCAAATAAAATTTGATTCAAACAGAATTATTTAAATTATGTTTGTTAAAATGGGACTAATTTTACTTTACAATAATCACAAATATATAGTGACCATTAAATTAAATTATTTATTGTAAAGAAATGAGAGTTTTTAAAAAATAAATATTTTTTCACTACTCCATAAAAAATAATCCAATTAAAAAAAATCTATAATATTTATCCTAGGAATATAATGAAAATATTATTTAAAAAATATATATTTATCACCTCAAATAAAATATGTAAAATGGTAGAAATTATTTATACCATCAACAAAAAAATGGATTTAACACCATTTGCGATGAAAATGTATTTTTAAAAATAAAATAAAATTAATCTTATTATTTTACTAGTAAAAAAATTAGTCAATTGACAAAAATAGTGATTTCATAAATTATTTAAATCATGAAACCTCTTTAAATATATATATAAATATTTATTTTTATTCAAATTCATACCTACAATTTATTAGATATCTTGTAATGATCCAATTGAAATAATAATATTTTTATTGTATATCTCAGTTTTCATACAGCGTGACATGGTATATTAAGAAAGATATTAATAATTCAAAATTATAATTTTAATTTTTTGTGAACTACATTGTACCATTTCAAATAAATAGTTTTCTGATTATTTTTAACAAGTTAATCAATATTTTAATAAATGAAAATACCTTTGTTGGATACCCATATCATATAGTGTGATAATAAAACTTATTTTGAAAAGGGGATGTGGGAAACATAAATTTCACCTAAAATAAAACATAAATGTGTTTCAAATAAGGATTACATTAGAAGGAATATAAATTATGGACATAGAGGAGAAAAATGAAATGTATAAAGTAGTTGAGAGTTATAGAGAAGATGACCACGAAAAAGTTAATGAGAACAAAGCTATAAACAAGTAAGGGTTAAATAAGACCTTAATTAAATTAGAAATATATGTAAAAGGAAATAATTTTTCTTTGAAGATCATTTTCTTAGAGTTGGTAGTCATATTTACTGTCAAGAGAGTGAAGATAATAAAATTTCATTACAAAAATTCTTCACATATCATAAGAACAATTACATACTTCGGTTTCACTTTAATAAACATTATCTTTTATCACATGGATAACCCTAAGAGATTAATATTATTGTTGCATATTTCATACATGAATAACTATTATTAATTTGTAAAGTGTCAAAATATCAATAATATGATGAAAAATTATTCATCATGTTTCTCTCCATTAACTAGAACAAAAATGTGCTACAGAATATGATAAATTTACAATATGAATAACTCATTATATCTAGAAATTATAAATTAATCTCAAAGGCTTTAAAAACCCCATTGTTCATGTAACCATAAAAATATTAAAAATCTATCAGAAAAAATTACAACCCATCCATTATATTTATTTTTTATATATCATTCATGGATAAAAATAATTTTATCTCCAAACAACATTAACAACTCATAATGATTCATACAAAAATGATTATAAAATAATATTATATTTTCTATAATATACAAGTCATTCTCCAAAATAACCCAAATAACCAAAAAATGACCAAATAAACCATTTACTCTACCAGAAATTAGGTTAATATTTATTCATCAAATGAAATCCCATTATATAAAATTATATATCTTTTACCATAACCATATAATATTCTCAAAAAATATTGTTAACTTTTCTAGAAATAAAAATAATCACATTTTCAATGTAACAATTTTCAACTTATGGTAATCTATATGATAAAATATATGTTCCATGAATATATTAAACATTTTTCCCAATTATCCCTAATTAAATCAACATCAAAGATCATATTAACCATAAAGGGTATCATTACCATTATACATAAGTCCACGAAATATAAAATCATTATTCATCCAAAATCATTTTCAAAAAAATGAATACTAATACAAATTATTGTATAACCGTAAATATATCCCTAAATTTACAAAATAATATTAAAAAACCATCACTCAAAACCTCAAATGGGTATCTATTTCTTAAAAAAATTCATTAAACATATAATTAACAACCAATAATAGTTTTTTATTGTATCATATTATATTATATATCCAAGGTTTCCATTAATTCTATCCTCTAATTTATAAAAGTGGTTTATGAGTAAAATGATAATTATCCCAAGAACATCTTCCAAGATTTTTTATCCAGCTGTATAGTCTAATTCCCACTAATCATGAATAAGTTAGAAACGAGTTAATAACCATTCTCCCCTTTAAAAATTTTTACCCTTAGGAGTATTTCTTCTATATCTTCATGTACTATCCAATCTTCAAATAGGGGTGTATTATCGAGGAAATTGAAAAAAAATCTCTACATTACCGATGCTCCATGACAATCCTATTTACATAGAAATATGTTTAGAATATATCATAGGTTTAAGATATCCAATTTATTTTTTTATAAATCTAGTTAAAAGGATTTACTAAATATTCTTGGATACCAATATTAATCCCAAAAATTAAACTAGTTAGATCTGGGGTTCAATTTACTAAATATTCACAATAAATAAAGAGAATCATATCAATGGATTGAATGGTTTATTAGTCTTGGGAGAGTATATACATAAATCATTACATCATTACATTTTCTAACATAAAATAAAACATTTAAATTATAGTGATTAATTTATTGACTCGTCATTTTTATCACAAAAAACTTTCTTATATCCCTTAATTATATCCTAGTGACATGAAAAACTAATAAATAGTGATATAAAATGATCATTACACGAAAGATTACTAGATAATATATCACATAAAAAACAAATAATGAATAAAACAAAATTCATAATAAATAATAAATCATTTAATATAGCTAATGTCATAAAAGGGAATCTTATCCATGAATAACATATGTAGATAAGTAATCCGATGGATAAAAATAATATTATTAATTGTTATTGAAAGAATAATTTCATGCATCATAATGATACTATAATGTACTTGTTCCAAGTGATAATAAATATAACATTATGGCCTCAGGAAAATACATAAAAAATAATGAGGTATAAAATAAATACTGAGTCTATTTTACCTCATGATACCTACCCATGTGTCAAGGGGTATTAATAAGCCTGCCCTTCATATATTATTCATTATTCGTTTATCATATGAGTTGGGTCTAATAATCAATATAATGAAGAATCAATAATATATCAATATTTCAAAAGTAACATTAATTTTTTTGATCGTTTTCCCCATTGAAAAATAGAACATCACGATCATAAGACTTATAGTGTAATACGGTGTATGGAATCATCATAGTATATACCAATTAAATCATAAGAAACATTTAAGTATTTTGACATAGAAAAGATAATTTTAAAAGATCATTTGAACATTTCTAGATGAAATCACTATTTTCTATTCGAAATAACTTATATAAAATATATATATTTTTAGAGTAATAAGGAATTTTTTTTAAAATAACTAGATAATTTTTTTTATAAAAATCACCAAATCAATGATTATTCATAATTATGGGAAGATGTGGTTAGGATTTATATGATAAAAAATAACCTTCTTTCAAATTGTAATGAATATAATAGTGTGTTGAAAGAGAAATGTTAAAAACATTCCATTTAAAAAATTAACAAATAAAGTAAAATTTATTTAAAATATATTATAATAAATTATTGAATTTTATTGAAGAACATTCATGAAAATTTATTTGAAAACATGGACATTGAAGAGAAATCTCATCTACCAAATATTAAATAAGGATTAAAATTCATAAATTTTTTTTCGTGGTCAAATTATATACATAAGTTTGTAAAATGAAAGGAAAAAATGTAAAATATAAATGTAACCACTAATCAAGAATAGAAGATGACTTTAATACATAATGATCCTATTATTTATTTCAAATTAAATTTTAAAATAATATTCAATCCTAATTAGAACTATTATTTTAGAATAATCCCTTACTATGTGGGTAATGTTTAAAAAAACCCTTTAAACAAATAACATTAAAAAAACATTAAATAATATGAATATAAATAGATTCATGATATAAATTATGTTAATTGTATTATAAAAATTATAGAAATGGAACATGGATTATAAATTTCATATGTCACCCTGAAACAAATGTCATATGAGTAACCCTAAAAAATAATTATGTGGTTATGTCAGCAAAATTTCATCTAAATAATAATGTATGATGATAGAATAAAAAATCATAGGTAATTATTGAAATAATCATGGAACAACATATTCATTGAAGGTTTAATATAGCCCAATGGGCTGATAATGAGTTATGAAACCGCGATCCTTATGTCTGACTCATCAGGTATATAATTAAAATCATATATAACTAACATAATGTTATTTTATAATTTAATAAGATACATTTTCATGTTTATTTTAATAATATTAAACCTTTATATTAATTTTTCACGATTCTATATATAGTTTTAAATAAATTAAGTTAATGTATATTATTTGGAGAAAATTAAGTTCATAATCAAAAAATAACTTAGATAGGTTTACAATGATCAAATGGAATATGGTTCTATCATATATATAATTTTAATCATAAAATAGTATTCTTTTTTAGTTATTAAATAATTTTTTTTAAATACATGATACTTGTATATGAAGAATGAACCACATAGCTTCTTGATGGTGGTAAACCCACATACGCATGACTGATCTTATCATTTTTAACGAGTTTATGGGTGGTAACATAGGTAAAATATTATCACTGAAAAATCAAAATCATCTCACGAATATCATATATGTTCATAAAATAAATATTAAAAATTATAATAATCTTTATAATTTAGTGATGTAAAACTAAAAATATCACTTTATGGAGGTGGCAGTACATACTTAGGCACGAAAGATGTTATAATTTTTTATAAAAAAAATAAGATGAAAAAGTGTTTTACCGTATACAAAATAAAATTTTATTATATTTTATATAATTATTTTATTAAATAACCATGGTCAAATAATTTTTTAATGTGCTATAAATAGAAATAAAAATATAATACTCTTAATATTTTTATCTTTTCTATGGAAAACAACATTTTCTTTTTAACTAATGAATTATTGGATGGTCTTCGGATGAGACCAGTGACCCTATGACAGGGAGAGGATGTTTGGAAATGGATTTTTCTTTGTATTTTCTCTTATAGGGTACTCAAAAAGTGTGGTTAATAGTGTATAGCAGCTACCATTTTATAAGAGAGGGGAGAACATAATTGAAATTACATAAAATATATAAATATAATAAACTTGTTTATAGTGTAAAATGATACCAAATGGACCATTTTATAAAAAATATAATATGGTTACAATATAGTATGTAATTAAATATTATATATCTATTTATGTCATTTTAAACCATATAATTTTGTCTTACACATTCACTAACCCCTTAAAATTTTAACCAATGTAACACATTTGATTAGTATTTAAGTATCATAAATTTAATTCTAGGGAGAAATTTGATCACAAATGGTTGATGGATGATATTTTCAGCCATTGAAAATTTAAAATGTCTTCTTGTAATAAATGTTTTATTTTTTAAAATATAATAAAACATTATTTATAATAAAATATCATTAAAGTTGTTTTTGGAATATTAAAACAACATGAAATTAATGACATGAAGTGTAGAATAGATTTAAAATCAAAACTATTTAAATTTTAAATATAGATTAAATGAAATATAATTACTAAAAACTCCATACATTTAATTATAGGGTGGTTATGGTAATGTTAATTTCATTAAAACAACTAGAAATTAATGTCTTCTTGTAACAAAAATTAAAAGTAATAGACTGGGATTTTGTATTTATATATACTTAATGTAATATAAAAATCATTACTAAATGAAAAATTTCCTTAAAAACTCCATACATTTAGTGATAGGGTGGTTATGGTCATGTTAATTTCATTAAATTAAATAAATTAAATAAATGAAATATTTTAATTGATTTTCAGACCTTATCCTTTAGTTTTCCCCATTTTTACTATTTTTACCCTTATAGTGGTGACATGTCATTGCCATGGTTAGTTTTTACAATGATAAAATGTAATAGGAAAACATTTTAAAACTATGAAAATAATGATTCTTTATATGTAATGTAGTATTCAATATTTAATTTATATAATTTGAAAATGTCAGTTTTAATATAATTTCATTGAATGGAATAAAAATTTATTTTTAAAAGACAGTTTTTTTTGAGAATTAAATGAACATACACCATAATTTTCTATAATACAGATTAATATGAATTAATTTAGATTAAATTTAATAATATCCATACTTTTTTAATTCATAATAAGATCTAAAATCACATGAAATTTTTTATTTTCACTGATAAATGAAAAAGAAATGACAGTTTTTTCAAAATCGATAGTTTTTCATTATTTACTCATAAATCAAACATTTAAAAAAATACAAAAATATACTACTAATATTATTACATGTTGACTACATATTTTTTTTGTACTTCATTTAATCCTACTAATATAAAAATTTTATCAACATTGTTTCATTGGTAAAATTTAAATAGAAAAATATTTATATTATATCAAAATTCACTTATATCATGGTGCTATGACCTAATAAAGCTACTGATCGTAATATTATTCTGAACTAAATTTTCAAGGTCAAATAAACACTAAGTAAAATTGTGCTCAATTATTCATCTTCTATAATTCCATTGCTTGATCATCTGTAAATAAATATTCTATTATTCATATAATCCTAAAATTCAATAATAAAATTCCTCACCATCCCACAATGTTATCATATTGGGTTGGGTTTGGTCTATTTCCAACAACTCCTTACTCTTTATTTTAACACAAAAATTCTATGTATTATTCTCTGAGGAGAATTTTATGGCCCAATTTCAATTATTAATCTACCATAAGATCCACATATATCATTCCAATTGGGATATCATTTCAATATCAAATAATATATATCTATGAACTCTGGATGTATTTTACTAGAATATATTTTCACCACCATCACCGTATAAATATTTCATTATGGAATAATGTAAAATAACAGAATCAACCTAAAATTTTGAACATCTTGTTAACATTAATATCATGATCTAATTCTAGATTATGATGAAGTCATCCATTGGATTTTCCAGTGATCCCTCTACTAATACAATCAAAATCTAAACAATTTCATGTTAGAAAAAATTTATTGAGTGTGTTATTTATCTCATACATATCTGTTAATGATATTATAATATATAAAGTTAACATTTTCTCAAGAAAATTAAAATCAATAATCGTAGCTATCGTCATCTGAATCAGACCTATAAATTTTTTATCCTGCTGATTCCATGCATCCTTGACCATATTCTAGGTTTTAGTTATATTCAATAATACTTTACTATACTTTGGGACTAAATAATCATATATGTCGATCTATCAAAAAATACATGTTTTCATCCTACTTATCTACGCGTAATGTGCCTACTTCTTATGACCTGAAAATGACACATTAACTCTTCTAAAATAAAAATCATAAATGAAGATAAAATAAGATACCTATAACTAATACTATGAAAAAATAAAAATATAATATTCAAATTACACACAAATGAGAAGAATAAATGTAAAAAATATATAAATGGATGAAAACTATAATTAACTCCTTTAATTTTTTTTATAAAACCCCGAGACCTTAGTATATATCCCCTTTTAAATAAATTCAATATTTTCTATAGATTTTGATAGTTAAATACTAAAGCCTCACAAATATTAATTGAATATCTATTTTTAATAAAAATTAAATATTGTTCATAATATAAAATTTCAAGGGAAAAAATTTATACTTTTATTGGATGGGTATCTATTTTAATCAAATTTGATCAACATAATCCAAAATTAATTTTTTTATCATCTCATATATATAATTGTGTATAATTTATTGAAAATTTAGTATTTAACAATTCATTATTTTTTATAAAAATTATTTATAATATATTTAATATAAAATTTATTAACTTTCAATTATTTTGGAAATAAATATAAAATCACTTTGATTTTAAAAAGAGATATTTTTTTCTTCATAATTTTTGTCTTCAAAATAAATAAGGTCTATCGATTTTAATTATTTAAAATTATATTTAATTATAAATAATTTGGTAGTAATATTTATATTATATATCTACTTATATTAATTTCTTATCATCAAAGTATTTTTACTCATTATATATTTAATATATGATCATTTTATTCTTCAAAAATTCATTTCCTGAAAACATGTTTTTAACAAATTTTTATGGATTATCATTAAATTAATTATTATAATTTATATGAATTAATTTTGGTAAATGTGATTATGTATTTACACTCTTCATAATAAATATTTTAGAATAATTTCCTCTTATTTTTTGTTCATAATGAGTAATAAAAGTAGAAAAAAATATATTGTTTGAGGTTAAAATTGTTTAATCACGGTTTAATATATGAAAATTAGGATTATAAAATCCTATAAACCTTCCATATTTTTAATATAACCACATAAAATATATGTTTCTATAATGTTTCTTTTTGGACCCTTGTTTAATTTGAAAAATATGGGTATCATTTATTGCTTTAAAAAAAATAAGCATGTCATCAATTATAATATGGGACTCCCTCCTCTCACTTATTTACACCACCCAAAACATTTTCCTCGATCAAAAACATCTCAAATATCTCTCCAAATCCCTTATACGCATTATATAGGTTGTATTATTTCCAAATACCAACCATAGGGCCATTAAGAGAAGATTTGAAAGAGGTTTGTCTGAGATAAGTTAATCATCTTAACAAAGAACATTCGTTATCTTTATTAATTTTAAAACATAAACCATGTATTAAATCATAATATATAATAACATAAGTTTCACCCATATAATGATATGTTATTATGTTTATGGAATAGTATTTATTTATCTTTATATTCGTCAAATGGGAAACAATGCCATCCCAAGTGTATACGTTGAACTGATGTAATTTGTTTTCCCTTATCAAATCATACAGATAGTCATAATTATTAAAATAAGTAATATATATATGATATATTTTACATGGAATGGTTTCTTGACTATTAATATATCATCCACTTCCACACCTTTTAACTCTGTAAGGTAATGATATCATCACTCATGCATGCATATGACGTGCCCTCTCCCTCAAGAAATGCAGTTCATGTTCAATGTCTCCCATTTAACATGTAAGACCCAGGGTTGTTAATTTATAATAATAGAGTTTTTGTGTGTTTTTTTATTTAAATCCACATTGGGTTGATCACGGAGATTGCAAGACAAGTGTTCTAATGATACAAGATGACAATACTGATAATGGTGGAGTCATTTCTAAGTGTTTACTAAATTTTAAGGACTCATAATAGGGTGTTTGATTTTTAGAAAGGTTATTTTACTCAGATAAACATAGTTTCTAGGGAATAAATCATAGTTCACATACCATAAATGGAGTATACATAGTTGTGATAGAGAGTGAATTTTTTTGGTTTTCTTCATAGTAGCCCTATACAAACCATGAAGCATTGTACACAAACTGTGTAAGGGAAATGGTTCACAAGAGGCAGAAAGATAACATTAGGTTTAAAGCTTGTGGTATGGATAATCCTTTTTGTATTATTGCATATGATTAAATTTTAAAAGGAATTTCCCACCAGGAAGATGGAAAAGGACTACACCGACCTAGGAGGGAGAAAATTGTTCTTGAGAGGAGAACGGTGCACAGTGAAGGCAGTACCACATCGATGATTTTTGTTACATGGGATTATATGATTTTATATCTGCATTCCTATATAAATGTCACTTCTCCTTTAATTACATAAAATTATTTTTATTATAAATCATAGAGGAATTCGTTGAAGTCTGATGTTGTTCATGGGAAGACAACTCCATGAAGGAGGAGGTTCATAAGGGGGAATCTGCGAAAAAAGTAGAGTTATGCAGAGATTGTTCATGGATAGATTCTCATGGGGAACTATATCTAGTAATGGAAGAAGGATCTGTATAGGAGAATCACTCCACTAAATAATAATCTATCTGCGATGATGGTATATTTTATGGGGGAATAGGTTGTTAGTGAATCAGGTACACCACATAGTGCAGCATAGTTCACATAAGATTTAGTGTGGTTCATAGAGGAACTATTTAGAAAATAATATCTTTCAGAAAAGTGGAATTAATCTATATGTAAAAATAGGACATCAATATAGAATAATTTTTTACTTGAGGATGCATGATTTAATAAAATGTTACGGACCGACAAATACACAAACATTATTTAGATTCCTCCCAAGACAGTGAGCTAGGGGGAGTCAATGGGAGTGTTTTGTGAGATGTGATGTGCTTTGCCTAAAATATAATAAAAGTTTCATTACTGGTATGGTGTGATAATGTATAAACTAATTTACTCTACAAATATTTAATATTAGTATATTTAGGTACAATCGAAAAATTATCTGCATATGCTCCTCAGAGTACCACATAGTGGTAAACCATATAAAATTGATGTGTTGCCTCTTCGCATGTGATTATTTGTTTACTATTAGTTGTAATCAGTATTGTTTAACATATTCCTAAGGATACAGGAATAAGATCTATTAGTTTTTATGAAAAATGTGATGACATAATTTACCCACCCTTCTCAACCTGTTCTGTAGTCCATCATGTGGTATTAGAGGGTACATGCTGCTGGTGTTAAATTTTTCTTTCTTTTCTACCATGGAGAACCCAGTTGATGTCATGGGAGTCCCCCACATTGAAAGAAGAAATGTCAAAAAATTAAGAATAGGATGAGATATTATTAAAGATCAATTATAATGGAATTAATCTTTTTCTACAAAACAATGGAATCAGGTAACGGATGAAACCTAACTATCAATGTCTGAAACAGACAAGAAAATGATTGATGAAGATTCCGAATAGAAAAATTCTTTTACTAATTCTATATTTGATCAAATATTTATAAAGGTAAGGAGTTTCACCTCATCGAAGTCTATGTGGGAATATTAAAAGTATATATATGAAGATTATAGCATAGTTAAGAAGTCCAAAAATCATGTGTTTCAAAATATACTTGATGATATAAAGATGCATTATTATGAAAGTGTAGATACCTTTTCCGATTGAATTAATAAATTTGTAGGAACAATTCAAGTGCATGGTGATGTGATTAAAGACATTAACAATGCAAAGAAAATATTTGTAGGAATTCATCCTATTTAAAATAAAAATGTTTCATCCAATGAAGAAAGGGATATATCAAAATGTTACATGGAAGATATTATAATATGATTGATTGCATATGAAATGATAGTGAAACAATAGGATGCAACAAGTCATTTTATCTATGAGGTGGAATCCAAATCCACAGAAAATTTTGATATTTTAGGGAATATTTTTAATGAATGTATGATTAAGATTAGACCCATTATCTCTTTTCAATTAAATTGTAGAGATGGAAATGGAGATATGATGGATTTTTATCCTTTTAAATTTTTTCATTGTGGTGGAGTTGAGAACATTGCCTCTTAGTGCTCAAGGATGATTGATGATGAATAAAGTGAAGCAGGAAACTCAGAGAATTATAATAAAAGGTTTTCTAAAATGGGAGGCTTCAAATGTGAAATGAAATTATTGATAAATAGTTTTTTATATAAAGAATAAGATGATGATAATGGTTTTTTTAGGAATAATAACCACAATTTAAATATGAATCCAAAGCATCTATGATGGATATAGTTGAAAATTCAGATATATCAAATGATAAATCTACAAATATTTAGTTTACTAATGTATTTGTTCTCTAGAGGAATCATAAGGATGATTTTAGTGGGCTTGAGAAAAAATTAAATAAAAGAAAAAAGTAGAGAGAAGTTTTAGAAGAGTCATCACAATTTGTTGATTGATATGATGATGTCACTAACTAACATGACAAAGTAGTAAAAAACATTCAACATCCATAGAATTATCAAATGACATGGTTAATTGATTCTTGGAATGGAAGAACATAAAAATGTCATCAATGAAATTACATCCATACTGAAGGATACATCCAATATAGATATGGTACTTGTGGAATAAGTTTTTATTCTTATGAGTAATCATTAATGTGAATTAAAATCAAATGTAACAGATAATAAAATAAAATTTGGAAGATTCTTAGATGTTGAGTCACTGGATAGAGATAAGATTGGTTCTGAATGTGTAGAGAAATCATTGAATGATCAAAGATCCACATTCAAGGGAAAAAGTGGAATTTTATGTGATACTGAAACATCAAATTCTGGAAATAAAATATGTTAAAATAATGTCAATATTAATGTTTGAAATATCACCAAGTCAACTAAATCATTAAAAACGAATTCCACAAATCCAAATTATAATAGAACAAAAAACTATCCCTAGGTAAAAAAATTTATATATAGTTAAAATCTTATCTAAAAGAAGGTTACATGAGGAGGATTAAATGTGAGAAGTCATTTCCTCATATGAAATTCCAATTTTTCAGCTATCTAGGTCACACTATGTCATACTGTGAAGAGGCATGGAGCTATTAGAATGGGGAATAAATATGAAGTCTACAAAAGAGAAGGAATTATTATCTTATATCTAGTGGGTGAAATAGATTTTAGGTATGTAGATTTCATTCTTCAGCTTAGGCCATAAATATATTCATTATAGGCAGAGGAAAGGCAACACTAGTACAAAAAATATATATTATATTATAACATTAAGGTCCAGTATTTATAAATGATGTGCAGTGCTATATAAAATGATTTACCTTTCATGTAATAATCTAACCGATAATAAATATGAATTATCTTGATTTATCACATAGGATAGTCTAAAATATATGTTATAATCTAAGCACCTCACTGTATCTCATCATTTTATCTGTAACTGACATGATAATGAAAATTTCATTTCTTTATAATGTTTGTTATTATATAATCAATGTTATAAATCATTTTATCATGTTGGTTATATAACAACCAGTGTGATAAATGTCATGAAAAACTATTTATCATGTCAGTTACTAAATAACTAACATGATAAATCATTAATTTTTTTGAAGCCATGTTTTGAGTCATTTCAGTGTTTTTTCATTTGGGTGATTGTGACTATGTTCACTCTCGCGTAGAAACCATTGAATTGATTCATAGATCCCATGACCTCCAACCTCATTTTTTCCATATTGTATCATCATCATTTTCATTGGTTCATCCATCTGATCGACTCTAAACTCCCAATCAACCCTCGCATGCTTTGATTTTATCATTTTATTTCACTGATACTCTAAATCTATTTTTATGTGATTTCGGTTACCAAAATAGTCCAATATCTTATTTAATTTTCTCATGTATTCACATAGAATTCATTGATATCATGGAATTAAGTGTTCAATCTAGGTAATAATTTATATGGGGCATAGTTTGTATTCCAAAAAACACACTATATATTCATTATTGAAAAAACATTATTCCTGATGAACTGATGGTCACATCTAATTTGATTAATCATTTTGTAATTGTTATCATTATCTTTGTAAAATAACTATCTTGTGATTGTTTTCCATTGAACATTAAATTTCACATAAATATCCATATTTTTATTTCACAAAATTGAATTTTCCTTAAACATTATTCCATATGTAATTTTTTTATGTTTAATGTTATTTGATTAACTATAGAAATATTGATAAATATGTATTAATCACTAAATATATATATTTGTGGTTAAGGAATATTTTTTATGAATTAAATTAGTCTATTGATATACCAAGAATGATTTTTACATGTATTGATTGAATGGTCCTAGAATTATATCACCCCATTATGTATTAGTAAGTCTCACAAGACAATTCAGTTTTGGAAATTAAATCTTTTTTAACTATAGTTTTAATATATCATATGTGTGGTCTTGAATGTATAGATCCCATGATGTCACAAACCATGACATAGAAATTTTAAAAATTCCTTCGTTATGAATTTATTTATTGTTCCCCATGTTATTTTTGTATTAATATTATCCATGGATCTATTCTTTTTGTTTGTGTTAATGGTTAAATGGAATATGTTATTAGATTTTTACCTTTCTATATTAATTATGAATTATCTAAATATTAAAGGTAATTTATTTATAAAGTTTAATGTTTATTACATCATTTATCATTCCATACTTACTTTTCCATATTGATTCATGATTGTTACTAATGTATGTAACCATTTAAAAAATTCATGCCTCCCTTATTTTTTTCTTTACCACACTATATGAAGAAAAATTCATTAAATTATTTCAAGGATGATAAATTGTTTCTATTATTTTTTATTAACTATATAAAATAGTTTTCATTTTTTTATATGGTTCTCTAAGATTATTATATTGATAAGTATTTTGTGATTTAACCACTCGTATACATGCTAATATAATAATGTTGCCACCATCTCTAGGTCATTAGTCTAGAGGTCGTTACATTTACATTCTATATCCATGAGAGAACACTTTATAATTTTATATCATTTGAAGATAAAAAGCCTACATATATTTAATTAACATCAATGTTGGTGAAATTATATAATTATAAAATTATTGTTCCACAAACAATGATAATGTGCTCATAAAACATTATTACAAAGGTCACCACATAGTCATCTGGTTACCCAATCTCCCCACGAACACTATAATCCATTTTTTATCCTGCTGAAACTATTAATACATTGTAGAATCTAGACATAGTTTTTATCACAAGTATCAGATAAGTTCTCCATTACCCCGTTTTACCAAAACACCATAAATAATGGGATATTAAAATATATAAATGGTTCACATAATAGTGACACCATAGTTTATTCAGTTAGTAACCTAACTATCAAAAAAATTTATATATTAACTCCATATCGATCATCCTACCAATGCATTGATTTAGATAACTACGCCATGAAATTCATTTAAGGAAAATATAAAACCATAGAGAGACTTCACAATACATACACTATTGAATTTTTTATTATTTATTTATTAACAATGGAATCAGTTTTTAGTGAACATGAATGATGAAATTCAAATTATGAATAATAGGGTGCTCGTATATATGTTCATAAAACTATTAGGGAAATTAAAATATTCACACATTAAGAAACACATTTAGTTTTTTATATAATTCTTTTAAAAAAGTACATTTTGAATTTTTTCATTATAATCTGATCATATCAAAATAAAATTAGAAAAAGTACCATAAAATATCATGAAGTGTTGTAAAAAATAATTTTTTGTTCTTGTTTGAAAGATAGGAAAGTGAAATTTTATTATAATAATAGATTTGAAATCAATATGTTGTTTATTATACTAACAATTAATTTATAATTTTTAAGGTATCACAACATATAAATGTAATTTTCATTAAATTATATATATTGGTAAAGACACTATTAAAATTGATAAAATCCTATATTGTTTTTAGGATTAAGAGATTTATATTTCATACAACCAATATATTGTGAGATATAAAATCATTGAACATTGATGTTTTTTAATAGGAACCCATCATAGATGATGTGATTTCAATATTTAAGATATTATGTAATAAATAATTGAGTTTTCTTATATTTGGGAACATTTTTTTAATATTTTTTACATTTCATTGGTTTGATTTTAATACGTGGTTTCACATTAATAAAGACATTTGATTAATTATCATTATGTACAAGATTCATCTTGTATCAAATGAACCAATTTTATCATTATATAATGAAAATAAAATTTATTATGAAAATTATTATTCTTATATTAGAATTTTAAATTATTGTTATCATGTAATAATAATAAAATATCTGGATAATTAGTTTGTTAAAAATGATTACATTTTAGTAGAGTGGAAAAATATTTTAAATTTTAAAGAGACACGGGAAAATAAATTTCATTTCTTATGAGATGAAATGGTTTGTGGTGATAATTTTTAATTAAGGATAGATATTTTCGATACGTTGGATGATGTAAATATAAATAAATTTTAAACAGTGATATATTATAAACTTGAATATCATATAAAATATGATTACGTAGAGGGAAAATATGTAGATTATTATGGTAAAATATTTGAATATTAGGATAAATAATGAGGTGTTATTTTACCCTTAAAATCGAAATGAGTCGATAATAATTGTTATCTAAAAATAATTTTTGGAGTTCAAATTTTTATTTATATATTAAAATAATTTGTAATTGAATTTATTTATATGATATAGATGTCTTTATAAGAGTAAGATGATTTTATGTGTTTCTTATCAAAGGATGAGAAAAATTTTCTTAAGACTCATTATCTATCATATGATCCACATAGTAAGGATCATGTTTCAATACCACAAAATATTTATGATGGTGGCCTTTCTAAATTGATGATTATATACCCCATTTTTATAAGGCCTTATAAGAACCCAATACATTTGGATATTCAGGGGAGATGGAGTAGTGTTTAAAAAGATTAATTTGTTTTCTAAGTGTAATTCCCCTCATATATTATTACCTTGTAAAAAATAACACTATTTTACCTTTAAACACTTTTTTATTTTACATATTAATATAAATCAGATATAATGCGTAATATAAGAATATAAAGCATGAATAAATAATATTATTTTACATTTTCACCTTTAATAGGATACTATAATGAGATTATATCAATGTTTTGTTGGTTTACTTGATTAACCACTGCTTGATAAGTTATAAATTACAAACATTAGTAAGATCAAACTGTTCATATATTGATTATGAAATATTCCCCTAGTTGACTCCCTCATTATATGAGGATGATAAAATACCAGTTTATATATTTTGTACTATAAAACAATACATGTTTTGTTTAAATGATTAAAAAGTGTTATTTATTTCAGGACATGAACATTATAAATCAATGTGAGTTATGATATTCTATTAGAGGATATATATATATATATAAATAATTTATAAATTTTAGTTAAAATTTTCTAATTCAATACAAAATTATTGATTAATTATTAGTAAATTATTAATAGTTATTTAGTGAATTAATTTTAAAATTTGAAAATGCATTTTATTCAACAGTTATTTTTTTCATTTTGTGAATGGAAAATGTAATTATTTTCAAAAACATTTATAAATAAAATTTTCATAAATTATCATCTTTTTTTGAAATAAAATTATTAAAAATTAAATTGAATGCCTTTTTTTGAAAATTTAGAAATATTTATTTTTCATGAAATAGTGAAAAATACCGATATTTCAAATACTGTTATTTATTTTCATTGAAATAAATTAATTGAAATTACCTATTATATTTTGTACTTTCATAAATATGATACAACTTATTTCAATAATACAATTATTTTTATTTAAATCAATGATTTTAATTACATTGAGTGTTGGTAATTTTTATTATGGAACACACATTTTTGAAAAACAAGTTTTTTCTTTGCGTTAAATGAATTTATAAGGAACCTAACTTCTCCCAATAAAATAAATGGAATCTGGGAAAATAGTTACCTTCTTAGATTCAGTAGGTTAATATTTTTACTTAGGTACCTTCAATATCAGACCATTATGATTAGTAAATGTGGAAAATGTTTTTCACTCAAGTTGGGATAAAATGTGTAAAACGTGGATAAAACAATGAGATAATGTCTCAAAATAAACTCAAAAGTATATTTTTTAATATATGGGATATATTAGGCCATAAGAACCCTTAATTTGAATCTATTTTATTTTATCCCATTTTCCAATGATAATTATATTTATATTATTGAATGTAAAAATATTCCAACAACACCAATCTACTGACATAAATATCTATTATTGTTTTACAAGTAGATAAAATGAGTACATGTTATGTTATAAATGTCTATTTGAATTATTATTATAATTTTATCATGTAGTTAAATATTTATTCTTAGGGAAGAATTTATTTCATAAAATTATTACACATCACTGACATGATTCTTTCACAAGTAGTAAAAAATTCATGTAAAATTTTTTATAAAATATGGAATTAGTATTTTTTGTTTGACCGATATTTCAAAAAAATTATATTTGAAAAATATATACTATTAGAAATTTGTTAATGGTTTATATTTTAATTCTATTTCTATAACTATGGATTTAATATTAGATTGGTTGAATTTTTTCAATAATAATAAAAAATATATTTTTCAAAAATATATTTTATTAAATTATATAAACACAATAAATTTTTTTAATATGGTTATTATTATGATAAATGGTTTGAAATGACAACTACATTTCCTTTATGTTCATTTTTTACCTTATATTTAAAAGTATAACCCTATTAAGATTGGAAAATTTGTTTTTAATGTTACTTGGTGTGACTATAAACCTATCTCTCTAAAATAAGAGACAATCTAGATATATTTTTCTATGAAACATAATAATTAATATTTTAAATCATTCAAATATTTTAGTTCTATAACTCAAAAAAAATTAATAAATGGACCATCATCCCACAGCCTGTTCAAAACCCATGATTCATTTATATAATAAAACCTACTAAAATACATTAAAAATTTATGTATCAACCTTATAGAGTTATATATTTCACATAATGAAATCCTATGAGACATTAATAAGGGATCTAATAGAAGCCTATCTAAGAATAAGTAATCATATTTAATGAAACTTTCATGTTTATTTTTTCTTCATCTTCTTATAAATATGTTATACCAATAAAAAATATCTTTATTATAATAAATATATTTAGATAAAATTACAATAAATGTAAAACCATCTTACACCTCCTTCCAATCATATTAAATGCAAAAATATCGATCATGTGAATGTACAATTTACTGTCTCCATATAGCGGTGTAATTATATCCATAATGATAATACATGGATGGTTATAAAGATGAAAATAATGTGAATATAATACATCCATGACACTACTATCATTATTTAAAAATAAATATCATATACCTTATAACCATTATATGTGTTAGAAAATGATTATGCTTCTCTCGCGTACGTGTGGACTATCACATCCCCAAAGTGGTGTGACTCATTTTTCCATTTCTACATTTTATGGATTATAATACAGAAAAATTTAATGGATATATATGATCTATATATGATATATTAATTATTTTGTAAATATAAATTTTCCATTTTTTATTTCATTACACCCCTTGAAAGGATAAAACATTGATCAAACATACATACAATCTCTATGGATGGTGTAATCCATTTTTTCCTTCCACAACTCATGGATTATTAAAGATAAGTGTATAATGATTATATATGATATTTATAACATGATTATAATTTCTTAATCATGGAATTATTATCCATGTATAAGGATGAAAAATTTTGAACCAAATCCTCCATGAAAAAAGAAACTGTTAACACCTGATAGATAATTTTATAGAAATTATTAATAAAATGACGTTTAAATAATACATGTGGATAATAGTTGATATTAAAAGTATAAAAATTATTCATCTATATATGTAAATTAAATTAATATTTATTATTATGAAGCATTAAATTACTTCTAATGAATGTTTGTTCTATGGTATGGGGATTCATAACTCAATTTCCATTCATCAGGTTATACTTCTACTTTATTAAAAATGGTATTCCATGATTATGTTTGAAATGATAATTGAATGTATTATGTTTTATTTACATTTTTTTATAATTTTCGTAAATATTATCATTTTATTTTTTACATTTTGACTTCAATTAATTGATATTAGTAAGATATTGTTTCACAATTCCAAAATTATTTGGTATTTTTTTATATTTATGTTTCAAATGGAGGGAATTTTTTTTCTTTCTATTTAAATAAAATTCATTTTAAATAAAAAATATTTAAATAAATATATATTACATAATAATATAAAAATTTTATTAACTAACATAAAAATCCTTATAATAATTATTTAGATCTAGTACCTATGGAAACATAGACATATAAATAATTTTCTCATAAAAAAGGTACAAAATCATACACTATGTTCATCATTACTAGAAAAATGATTACAAATATAATACATAATAACTTTCATCATATTATATGGATAGTAAATATAATAACTAGTGAACATAGAATATTAGTAAGGGATAAAAGTAATATATAAATATAACATTAGTAAAAGGTCATTAGAACATGATAATAACATTTGGAAACCATAATTTTTTTTGTGCCAAAATATGTTCCATTTGATTTTTCTATGAGGCCATATCTATTTAGAATAAATTCAAAGGTCAGATAACCCCAATACTCTATTAAGGGAATTCTTTTAAAATACATATAATGAGAACCCCTCAGGCTCTATGAGCATATAATGGATTGGTGGTATGCTCCATGAGGCTGATGGTACTCCATGACCACATTAAGGGTTGGCATTGTTCGTCCTGATCCATAAACTTCCATGACCATTAAAGAACCATATATTTGTTCTAATAATAGCTTATCATCATCGTGAAAAAATTTATAAATATATACCCACCTTAGTATGATATTTGTAAAAATGATACCTAGACCTTAAACATATGAAGTTCTCATGATCCATGATGCTCCTGGGAATCATGAACCAATACCAAATGTGTTATCCAAGGATTCCTAGCATTGTCATAACAACAATAATATTTTCTTAAATACCTCCACCTAAATAGAATATTCATACCATGAAGGCCTACATTTTTCATGGGGTAGGAAGGCCCCTCATGGAACTTGAGACCCTATGAATAATTAATTCGTTATAAAGATGTAATTTCATGAAACAAGACTGCACTCAATTGAATTGTCACCTTGTTTTCTGAAGCCTAACCTTTAGGTAAGCCCTTGTATTTCATCAATCATACAATATTCATGAATCCCCCCTATGATAGGAACACTTTATAGGGATTCCTCTCCCTCGTGGACTCTCTGTGTTACCTCTATTCTATTGACACCACATGATAAAAGGTGAGTTCTCATGTATCCCATGCCCATCAATTTTTTTCCAGCAACACTTCAAGTCCCCATGTGACTTGTGCCACCCATTCTGCATCCCTATCCACATTCAGTGTGGTCTGAGACTCCCATTTACCCTTTTCTTCTAAACACATGTACATTAATCCCCCTTGATTCTCATCAATATGATGCTAATGTGAATATCATGACTGAAAAATCCTCTACACCAGTACACAATCGCTTTTCCAAGGAAGTGCCCCTCCAGACAGTGTATTTTTAAAGATTATTTCACCCCAGGTGGTCAGGATTGTATCCTCCATGTTTTTGTTGCATTACATAAAACTGCCAAGCACCAACATCTTCACCACATGACATTATACTTTAGTATCATCCCATTAAATCCACACGTGTTTCCCCATGTGTGAACCTCACTAGATAAGCCCATGGGATGACCATTACCACTTAGGTATCCTCCACATGTAAACCCCACACAACATTTATAATATGATCCATGTATAAGAGATATGGAATGAGATATTCCTCACACAGAACCAGATCCTCCTCAAATGGAATAAAATCCTCCTCATGAATATTCCATGTGTAAGCCCCACAACATCACTCATTGGAACAACATTTTTTACTTGAACATCATTTGAATTGATTTATCTTATTTCTCACACCAATAATTACTTTCATGGTCGTAAATATTAACAGTTTCCATAAAATCCAACCTACATATATATGGGTTCCTCCTATGAGTATACCCCAACATGTTCCATCTAATGTGCCTCATTTTTAGGTGTAATCCCATATCACCATCATTATCTAAGAGATCTTTCCATTCATAAGACCCATTTCTTATATTCATGAAGGGAAAATTTCTCAAGTTTAATCCCAAATATATACCTTTATCTTGGAATCTTCCATGAATAATCACTAATCAATTTCTCTACTTACACATGCCTCTGCCTACGGTTTATTCCTCAATGTCCCTTCTCAAACAATTTAGTCTTTGATTCCCTATCCATTGGGATATGTATGAATCCTCTCAATTGTCCAAACCAATCACATCATTCATTCAATCCATTCCACTCAATTTCTACTCCAAGGAGAACCCCAAGAAGCATCAATGTAAAAATATCCACACCATTCAACCAAATGAAATCCTTTTGCGAAGGGCAGATTCCATGAATAATCCATATTCAATCCCACATAAAACTATGTGAGATTTCATCCATATCATCGAAGAAGTTTATGAAGGACACATTCTAGTGGTTCAATGCAAGCCAACTATAAAACTTCATTTCCCCATCATAGGTATGTACCTCTATGATCCACCTTTAAAGGGGTTTTGATCAACATTCATGGTTTGACATATTACCTTAATAGGATACACCACTTGGTACCACCACCCCATGTAATTCTTATCCATCTATTTGTAAATATTTTACGTTCTCCATCCTTGGAACATGCGTCCCCTATTTTGAATTTTTATAGAATTCTAATGAGTCTCATTTTGACTTCAATAGACATTAAACATGTGACTTGTCTCAGGATGTTACCTCCTGATAGACATGGGATGCCTGATGTGAAATCCATGAAATATAAGAATATATGGAGTCATCTACATCATGATATAAATGGAATTTTTGGGGGTAATGTACTTGGAAAATATTAATTTGGCATCAGGTACCATATAATCAACAAGGTATGCATTGGGATGTGCACCCTCAGATTCGCTCATATGAGGAGGAAAATAGGCAACCCATGTTCCTATGTCTAGAAATTAAAGTGATGGACAACATGACTATCTCTTTAACGATGGTTTAATACATATAAATACACCATGGAATTTATAGAAAGAAGTAGGATAATTAACCAACATCCAAAAAGTGATAGAAATGGGATTGTATTTCATGAACATGCCTCAATCAATGAGGGAGACTCGAACTATGTGATTAGTTCCACGGATGATTCCATCTAAGGAGGATCCAAAATCAGATTATTCCTTTTTCGTCATGCATAAAACATCATTGATGATGTAATGAATGTTTACAGCATTTGGAAATAGGTAATTTGTGGTGAAAATAAAATTCCAGATCACACATTAATTTGAGTGGCAGTGTGCCCTAGTGGAAGCATCATAAATAGAAATGGTGAGCCAGAACTGAGACTCTTCTCGTAAACATGGGGACTATTATTGTTTTAGATACGAATGTATCTTTATTCCACCATAACCAGATATCTGGTACCATGACCTACTATGAAATTAGTGGGCCCTACGTGAAAGTCAAATAAATGGGGGCATAAGAACTTTAATAATTCCTATCTAGGACATCCTTGGTGTAGATATCTCTCTCACAATATTCAATATTAGAAAAATATGGGGATTGGGAATTTCGTTCCTTTATATACATATTGATTGGTAAATCCTCTGGATATGTAGGACACAAGATATAGGATACCACTCATCCAATTCCCACCAAATCAAGGGAAGTGTAAATGATAATGATGCAATCCTGCATGACTCCACTTCTTCCATGATCTTTTCAACCAATATGGCTACCAGGATAAAATTCCCCGTATCATGCTCCAATTTAATTAATAGGATGTGATTTATTCCCTCATACAATAGTATGAGTATGAGGGATTCTTTCCTTCGAGTGATATAGCTTCCAAGGACTTGGATATTTCAGCGCCTCACTGACACCACCTCCCCCATGTTCCACATAGGGAGATACATCGCCCCACACTAATAATGAACCTCTTTAGGATCTTCTATCAAGAGTGATCTAAAAAGTTGCTCCCCTACACCCAAGAAGTTGGGGATGCATTTGTAATCCAAGAAATTACAACTACATGGGAGTCACCCTAGAGGGCTACCACTAGGAGTAATTAGTTCTACTAACAAATGCTCATGCAAGATAATGAACTGGTGGACTATTCCCCAACTGTAATAGCTAGATTCCATGTTTCCCAACATAATGGCATGTGAAATCATAGAAGGAAAACTGACAAGGGACATCCTCTTCAACATCTCACATCGATCCTTCTTGAACGTGCATATTAAGCCCAATCCCTTCCACTATAGTGTAGGGACCCATCAACACTCTGTTGGGATCAAGACCGTAGATGCCCTATAGATAGGATGGGATGACTATATCAATTGATCGAAACACCAACAGCCATTTTAGATCATACCACGGCAATGAGTCACATTTTGGACTCCCTCCCCTTGAAGTCACCAATGAAGGTGGAGGTCCTTAACACTATCACAACCACTATGGGGGAACTCCCTATGTTCTCAGCATCTACCAATGCAGAGATCCACCACCCCCTCCCTTTAACTCATTGATAACAAGTGTATATGTCCTCTCCATAATTATTTTTCTTGATACATTTGTCATACCGTTGTCATAGACCCTAAACACGAAGGTCATCCTCACACCAATCTCAACTCAAGTTGGAGTCCTTCTTTCTCTAACATCTACCAAATCACAAGCCTTCCCCACTTTCTTGATGTTCAAAACACACAAAAATACTCATTAAATCATCATAGGCTAGCTCGGATGTCCTCCCCATTTCACATCCAACCATAGTGGAGGGCCTTCCCGCTCCTTCGATGAAAAACATAGATGCCAACCCCATGTTTCATATAGTAACAATGGGGGACATCCTAATAAATTCTCCATCCAGTATGAAGAAACTCTCCATCTTCATGATTTAAATATTAGAGGTACTCCCTATTTCCAGTTTTATTAATTAAAATTCAATCATTTCACTTAGAACACAAAATTAGGCGACCTCCCCTCTCTCAAAACCAATATGGTGGTCCTCCCCATGTTCTCAGTGTATAGAGATGAAGACCTCATTGCCATGTCAACAGTATGATTGGATTCTTTCCCCACTTCTACAACAACCGAAGAAGAGGTCATCCCCAATCCATCACTAACCAACATGGTGTTCCTCCCAATGTCTAAAAACATCCCTTATCTTAAGAATAGTCCTACAGTATAATGTTGAAATTCCATCACCGGAGGCACAATTTTGGGAGTCGTCGAGTCATTTTCAATTCTGTCAACATTTCACATTCTGAAGTATAATTTGATTTAGTGATGGATCATTCAACCTAGTAATCCTCAATAGAGGATGTGGTAAGAGACTCAGATGTGACATTATCCATCTTGATATGTGAGGATCACAGAATTCCTAAATTCTTTAGTAGGTACATGAAAATGGAGAATGATTTCACTCCATTCCAAAGACTCATAGTATAGTCATTCATTTCATTACCATTTTCATTCTCTTCTACTACTAGAGATAATGGATGTAAAGACATGGAAATTCCATATAATTTTTCTCAATTATTTGGGATTATTACACGTCTGTAAAAAATTGCAACACTTTATTCAGAGGCCCGGTGTTCTTGGAATAGAAATTTGAACTTTTTTTAAATGTACGTTCTGTAAACATCTGGGTGGTGTTTTCTATCTTCTGAACCAGTGCTCAGATTAAAATATGAGGGCACCATTGAATCCAAAACATCAGGATTCATTTAAAAGGGTATTAACTTCAACTACAGTAGGTTGGGAGAAAAAGATTGATATTCATACTTTATGACAGAATAGAAAAATAACTAATGTGTTATTTTATATTGCTACTTCTTATTGGGTGATGGTGGTAGGGACCAAAGAGGTGGTATGATGTTTTAATTAGGGAAATTAAATTTCGGTTACAACTCAATTGTGATTCCACACCTCATTTAATTATTGCGACTCATTAATTACACCAATTAATGTACTCTTAATTGAATGATGGGTTAATCTCATGGATCTCCCTTAAGTTGTTAAAAATGCTGGAAAAGGGAGAGGGTGGAGGGATTGCAGAAGAACTCCAATGAAGCACCGATGATAAAATCTCCAACGAACAATGATGTTCTCAGAATGCCAGTCAGGGGATCGATCCCGTAGCGATGAATTTATGAGGCTTTAATGAACACATATTCTCTCACCGCAACCACAACATCACCTTCAAAACCATGTTAGGGGTTCAGTTTAAATTCAAGTTGTTTGTTTCTTTTTGATGTTCTGGAATCATGTTGAATCACAGAAGTTATTAATGGAGTTTATCATTATTTCAAATGTTCTATCAATTACATTTTCATTATATAATGCTAATGCGGAGGGCATGGTCCAAACAAAAAATTCATGGACCCTCCGCTGCTTCGGTTTTGTCGCATTCGTCATGGGAGATTTTTGAACATGATGGGAACTAGAATCAGGGATCCACGCATTGGAGACATCATCTCGTGAGGCATGTAGGTGCATTCGGAAGGAAGAACAGACCACCGGAGCTCACCTAGTTTTTGGTGGATGATCTGATGGTGTGGCACCGGTGTGGCAGTGCCAGCAATCAGCTCTCAGGGGCGACGCTAGTGGCAGGAACAGAGGGGGGATAGCGGCAGCCAACACCAAGGAGAGAAGATGGCGGCCGACATCAGCCAGCTGTGGTGGTAGCGGCCGGTGTGCCGTCGCGCATCCTAGAGGGGTGGAACAACATTGAGCCACGAAGTCAGTAGGGCGTCCACCTCTCGACCATCCTTGTAGGTTGAAGGTAGCGTGCTGTCATGTACTGTAGAGAGGTGGTCACATCTTCAAAACCACAACGAAAAGGACTCGCGCCCTGTGGGTCCCAATGATAGTGAGGCAGAACCACGTGGTACTGCCATTTGTAGAACCAAATAGCTAAAAAGTCATTTGGGAAAGGGGACTAGCCTCCTTCCATGCGGGTCACCCTGTTGGCATACCCCTCCATCCATTGGGTCAGGACGCCTAGTGGGCCATATCTAGACGATGCTACCCGGGCTGGTCCGCAGCCCAGCCCGCTGAGCCCGCTGCGACCAAGCCCCATCGGGTCAGCCCAGATGGTTTGCGATAGGATGGGTTGGACCTGGTTCATACATGGATCAGGTTGGGTTTTCAAAACACTGAGTGGGTTGGGTCGGTCCGACCGGGTTAGCTCGAACCTGGACCCATTTCAGCCCAGATACGCTAAAAAGGTTGTATCTCAAAAACCAGACATCTATTTGATGAACCGTCATCAGCGATGGAATCCTTAGAACAAGATGGTCCTTTTGAGATACTCCACCTATGTTTTGGAAAATGTTGGAGTAAATAAATGTTGGATCGATCTCGAATCCAACCGGACCCTCAGCACTAAAATGCCTATAACTCACAGACCGGGTGTCCGATTGACACACCATATGTCACGTTGGATCCCAAACGACATGGTGCTCATTTGGGTAGCACCGTTTAAGAATGTAATATCAGTTGAGACATAATATATATAATTAGGAGTAGATACTATGGAACTCAAGTGCATCATATGTGGAGAATCTTGTGGCTGGCTGTCAATTGAATAACGACCATGTATAGATCATCATCATAGTGACTCATTGTGGATCTTCATCATAGAGACCCTATGTGTATCAATATCACATCGATCCAGTGTGGTTGAGAATCATAGCTACCATGTCCGGATTCGAATCATTGCGATCCTGTGTGGATCAACATTATAGCGACCCAGTGTGGATCAACATCATATGGACCATGTGTGGATCTACATCATAGAGACCCTGTGTGGATCATCATTATAGAAACCCTAAGTGGATCATCATTATAAAGATCCTATGTGGATCAACATTCAATTGACATTGAGTGGATCACCATTGCATGTCCCGAAGAGGACCGGCATTAGAGTTGCCCATCCTGGATCAGTGACAAACGACCCGGTTTGGATCAACAATGGGATAAATCCTTCATGGTTCAGTTTTTGAAACATCCTAATAGAATAAAATGTTTTATCTTGAGACTAAAAATCATTTTTTCATGATATTTGAGTTGTGTACCTGGTTTTAGGTGAGTCTTTTTCTTTTTGAATTGCGATTGAGATCATGATTTGTGGTTTTTTCATTGTGGAATGTTGAGAGACCTTCGAGGGACTCGGGGTCCCTAAAGGGTATTGTTATTCTCACCCCTGCATGGGCTTCTCCCACACATTGTTGTGTCTTGTGAAGATAACAAGAACATTACCCAAATGTCTCGAAGGCCTTAATTTTCATTTGATTATAGACAATACCCTTTTCTAAGGGATGAAGGGGAACCCAAACATGACCCATAGGCCCCTTTTACAAGGACTGACATGACTCGCAATACAAAACCTAAAGGGCCAAAGTCAATATATGCTCAATAATGAACCATATGTCGAACCCATAAGAACTACCCCTCCCCTAGAATCTGCATCATTGATTACCTATCTCCCTACCATGCATTGGTGATCGGCTAGCATTGCCCCATACAAAGCTGCCCAGTGCCTGGTCCCAATGGCTATTGTCATACCCTCTCATTCTTCAAATATGGTAGCTCTGATTCTGGTGACTACTGGTCTTGTTGCTCTTGATCCTCTTATGGGGCCTTCTCTGTGTGAACTGGGCTACTCAACGGTCTTTGTGGCCCGAAGGCCATGAGTCCCAAAGGCCATTGATGACCCGAATACCCTGGAGACACGCAGGCCCAAACCCGTGGCCCGAAGGCCAAAATTGGGTGAATAGCTCTAACTGATATAGTACAGAACAGTACCTACTATAGTACTGCTATAGTACCCCAGAAATTCTCCTCCACCCAGTTTTGAACCCGGGTCTCTTGGATGTGAAGCAGGTTCCCTTACCACTCGGGTATGGGCTTGTTGGTGATGACAAGCACATTGGATGAGATTTTAGGGAGCCGGGACCACGTGGTACATGGAGGTGACTGGTTGACATGGAGGTTTGTAGAGACGAGAAGTACCTGCCCTCCTGGCAGTATCTATGGTGGAATATCTCTAGAGATTTTCTCTTTTATAGTTTTACCTTTTCTTTTGGGCTTGTATTTCAGCCCCTTTACTTTTATTATGCACTTTTACAACTACACTTTTACTATGTGGTATATATCTTGTCGTATTCGTGGTCTGTGTGTTCTCAGGTGTGAAGTAAATTCGTTTCCACTTTCAAGGATATACCTTTTATGTTTTAGTCACCAACCCATGAACTATAGAAGTTGGGCTTGGGGTAGTCACAACATGGGCCCCGGGGGACGGACCGTGACAATCTGGTATCAGAGGAGTCGGTTCTACCAAAGAACTAGGACTCTAATATTCATAATGGGGAAATAGAGTTACGTGTTGTGACTAGAGTTTTCAGTTCGGGGAGTCTAGTGTTGGTTCGATGGCCAGCGTATCCATACACTAGGACCTTGAAATTATGATTTCTGACTCAGTGCATGAAAAAACTAATTGCATGTGTTTTGTGAATGTTTTACTTTTTATCTCTTTTGACACACTAAACAGGTATAACTTATTGACCACGGCACACCTATTTCATTTTTTGAATGCCTCTAAATAGATATCTAGTTATGATTCTAGTGAGAGTTCACGATGACGGCCCACTATGTGATCAGGATTTGGTACATGACCCTATTATGGTGATGGCACCTTCGGGTGGTGCACCAGCAGCACCAGCACCCATTGGGCAACAATTTCCAGTAGCCCAACTAGTGGATGTTGCACGCTGATTGAGCGCATTTCACTAGTTCTTTTCATAGAGGCCTCTGAGGTTATGAGGCCAAACAGTTACCTAGCCAGCTGAGGACTGGCTGGAGGCTGTGAAATGAGTTTTTCACATAGTTGGGAAACCAAAAGATCAGATGGCGATCCAACCTAATGGCCTATTCCATGGCATAATAGGGAGATGGTGGAGCTTGTTTCTCAAATTACATGATGAGGAAACCTTCACCTGGACAGACTTTAAGAACCTTTAAAAGGAGGAGTTCATTCCAATGACACTACGCTCTGTGTGTATTCAAGAGATCTTGCACCAACAATAGGGTATTCGGATAATGGCCCAGTACTCGGTGATATTCACTAACCTCTCACACAACTCCACTGACATGGTACATGACCCTTTATTCAGGGCCCATACCATTGAGAAGAGTCTCCAGAGGGAGATCAGAGTGTCAATGATATCGCTCAATATCCTGTTGCATGTTGGTGTACTCAAGCGAGAATTATTTGTGAAGATATTCTTTTCAGACCAGGAACCGATATTGAGAGCCACCACCGGACGATAGGTAGTTGAGTCATCTGATGCATTCAGTAGGTAGATTACACAGAGGTCCCAGTAGTCCAGACATTCTGGAGGGCGACCCGAGAACATAGGATCAGTGTTGTGGAGCTCACAAGGGAGAACACTCCAGCATAGGAGTAGACTGTGCTTCACGTGCAGCAGGTAGGGTCAAATGGCTTGCGACTGCACGACCCTCTATACCAACGATCAGTAAACAGACGAGGGTCTGTTGAAAAAGAGTCATAGATTCGAGTGACAACATCTACATAGTAGTGGACGAGGAAGAGGAGCAGGTCGTGTAGCAGGTACTGGGCGGCAATTTCAGGTTCTACCGCCACCACCTCCAGGTGGTCCACCCCAACCTCATGGAGCAGGCCGACAGGGGTGAGTACATCTTCATATAGCTAAGGCCTACTAACACGGTTCTCTAGAGATGACTCGATGTATGATCTATGACTACTCCACCCTAGCTTTATAACTTATAAACATAGGTGTCAATCACTCTTTCAATTTCACGACTCTCATTTGGAGCTTGGAGATTTCAATGGAGCCATTGGCATGATACTTATGATTGGAGACTCCAATGGGAGAGGATTCAATGATTTGAAACTAGTGTTGGCAGTGTGAGCTTACTCTAAGAGATGATGTCATTGGCTGGGATAACCTAGTAGTAGAGTCGAGGCCTTACGATGTCATATTTTTTATGGATTGGTTATCAGTGGTGCATGCTCAGATTGACTCTTTTTTGGTGCAAAGTGTAGTGTACCCTTGTGGATGGGAGTTGGGTTTCTTTCACTAGTGAGAAGGGAACCTTTGCAGCACAGGATGGACTTATTTAGAGTAGGGTGGAACTGATCACTCATTAGTTGGCTAGCCTTACCCTTAGTGCAGTTGATGTGAGGAGTCCGAGTTATCCTATGGTGGAGGACCAGTATGCTAATTTAGTTCCTGATGATGTTCTCAGACTACCTCTTCATAGAGTGGTTGTAAAGCCCCGACCCTAGTTACCCAGAGTCGGTGCATTATTACATAACATTGGCATGATCACAGGAAAGATCAAATCTCGAAAGACCGATTGGTTTAGTAGCCTTGGAAACACTAGATATATTCATAAAGTTTTACATTACATCAATAAGTTAAAATCTACAACAATATATTGTCTCCATATTCCACACTCATATCCCCACATACTGTCCTTGCAGGTCATTCATAAATTACTTCTTCACATCTTGGGAAAAATAAAACATAGAAAAGGGGTGAGCTCAAATGCCCAGTAAGGATAACAATAAAGCGGAAACTTTCATAAATAAGAATAAAAAATTAAGGCAATGTATAACTAAAACAAAAGCCTTTTAAACTTGAACATAAACATAGTATGGAAAAAGTAAAATTAAATAATTCCATTTACTTATTCCCATGGATATTCTACTAATCGAATAATCACATGAAATATCAATAACCACTTTCATAATGATGGAATGCATAATGATAGACTATTATAACCACATAGCCAAGGCCTCGTGCCAAGACTACAAATACGATTTTGTCAAGGCCTTGGGCCAAGACACTAGATTGTCTCATGAGACCTACCGATGCAACGAGGAGCTATAATAGGCTCCACCCGTCACATATTAAGTCCAATGCATTCCCATATGAAAAGGTTTAAACATAACATAAACATTCGTATTAAAACTAGCATATGAAATGTCAATATTTTCACCATAAACCATGAATGTTATAAAAATAGCACATCCACAGTCAAACATATCACAAAACATTCAATATAATATATAAGTTTTGTATCATAATAAATAAACATCAAATAATCTTAAAATCCATCAAAGGATGTTCCCATAGATGACATCAAAACTATTTGAGTGAAATATCTCTTTTCTCGAAATCATTGAAAAGTCACACATTTATAAAGGAAGTAATTTAAAAGTGATTTTTGAATCAAAGTGTCCCATACCACTTTGAAACTTTTGAAAAGAAATATCATTTCAAAACCTTCATGTCCATATAAATAAATCAATAAAATCAGTTTGAAAACATGGACATTAATTAAAAATATTTAGAAAGATAAATCTTTAAAATATTTAAAATTATGATCTTCATAAAGAGTACCTTTCAAAAATTCTTAAAATATTAATTTTGAAATCATTTAAATGTCACATAATTATAAAATAAAACATTTACATTTAAAATACTCATATAAGCTTGTAAGGGATGCTTTGACAATTTTATAACGGCGGTAAATAGCCGCACCCGCCGTATAAGTTAAAAAAACATTCTTACCTTAAAATTGGAAAAAGGTAAAAAGTGCCTTGTTTGGAAAATGATGGAATGATTCATTTAAAAAAACATATGGGTATTAATTACTTTAACCCATATTATTTTTCAATAGAAAAAATGTTTTGTAATACATTTTTAAGAAACATGGATGTGGATGATAAAGAAATCCCAGTAGATTACTACGTATAAACAACCTTGGATAATGAAGAGTTTGCGAAATAAACCCTTACCTTGTACTTTTCCTTGGTTGGGGTAGGTTAACCTCCTGTATAATGGTGAAATAATTTTTATTAAATTATAAAATAATCATATATATTAATATGATATCATATATGATCTTTTAACAATGCTTTGTTAATAATATCTTAGTATTATCGTCGTTTCAGGTGTTAACTTACACGTTTTATTTTATATGTTTTGTTACGTAAGCCATGTTTTTCATGGATAGGTTGTATCTTATTCATATCCAGAATTATATCAAGTCCTTAAACATTATTTTTAAATCATAAAATGATAATTATACTTGAATGGATACAATGGAGAATGAATCTCATCGCGTTCGTGGAGACAGTAGTCCGTACGTACGCACGAGCGACAATATCATTCTTTTGTTATTAAAATAACATATAATTGGATAGTATATCATATATAAATAATCATTATAATAATATATTTATTATTTACATGAGTTACACATCATTATTATACCCATCCAAATAGTAATATATTGAATAACAATTAAACCACAACGTGGAGACGGTAAGCCGTACGTACGCACGCATGGTGACATGTTATTCAAAGTGTGGATAGAATACTGAATATGGTTGTACCATATTTATAATAACATCACAATATATATAATATACTGGAGTTATTATTTTATAATGGTAATAACAAATAAATAATAAGTGGAAGAAGAAATGAATTTGAAAAAGGGTGGTGAAAACATTACCCCTTCTTCGGGTTCTTCCTTTTGATTTGATCAAAAGGGCCCCTTAGGTTGGCTTTCTGATCAAACTAAGGCCTCTAGGTTTTAGTGAGGGAAGTTGAGAGAGTATTTTGTCAGAGTTTGGGCGAACCAAAAGGCTTTGAAGGTGTTAAGTAAAGAGAAGGGGGAGTTCCATTTTATAAGAGGGGTGAGGGGAACCTTTGGAAAAACCAGAAATATTAATTTATAATAAATTAATATTCGGTTTCTAATGGCTCAAAAGTTTATTATTCAAATTTTATGGTGGTTATATGTCAAAAAACATTCAACAAGTAGAATTTAGACCGGTTTGGGTTACTATATTAACCTTATCTTTTATTTTTAACTCTTAGTTAATTAGTTTGACATTTACCATGTCACTTTGTATTTTTATATTATATAGTTAATAAACATACGATATACATCCAAGAGACCCCCAAGTGGTCCATTAATGATACACCTATCATTATATAAGTCTCTTTTCCACTCTGTAGATTTTTAGGAATTTAATATCAATTAATAATATAATATTTGTTTTAAAAACTCTTTTATGCCAATTTTGACACTATTCAATAGTTGATTTTTGTGAAACTTATAACAGAATTATTACATCAAACAAGGTCAATTAAAACAATCCTAATATGTCATATTATCCTAGAAAATTAGTTTAATTCATTAAAAGTCTCAAATTTTATTTATTTGGGTATTTATAATATCAATTATTTTCATTTTTCACTATTATGGTAATTACTTCATCATCATTGTGTCATAAATAAATTAAATTCTTTAATGTCTAAAAATTATAAATAAAATATTATTATGTAGGAAGTATTTTTATCATTTTAATTAATATTTATAGTCGAGAATACAACATATTTAACCCTATGTAAATTTTTTTTTCTAAAATATATATGCTTGTGTCATTTTTGTATTCATTTTAACTTAATTAAAATAAAGTGTCCCTATCTCTTACAAGTGGCACCATGGGTCCCAAAATCGACCCAAAGATGTCCATGGTAGAACATGTATCAACCAATTAGTTTAGGACAATTTTAGGGTAATTTTTTATTATTATAATAATATTTTTTAACCCTTATTTACTGGATTTACCCTTAACCATGGTAAATAAAATATTTACCGCAGTAATTATTCAAAATGTATAAAAATAAAAGTTACCTATTTACACAATTTGAACATCCTGATTACAAATATGGAATCCATTTTTCCAAATTCAAAACACATAAGTGGCAGAAATTAATTTAAAATTAATTCTCGCTGTCAAAACAATAAGCGTGTTTTTAAGATATAATAACTGTCAAAAGATTGATACTTTTTTATGTTCGGTTTAATTGTGAAATTATGTCCAATGACCAAAATTGTATTAAATGGTAAAAATATATTCTAAATATACTTTAAAACCACTCAAATTCATAATTTATCAATATAAATTATTTAGATTAAAAAAGTTGTTTTTAATTAAAATTTAGTAATTTTCACTACTCATCAAAATATAAGTGATATCCGAAAAGTTCCAAAATCTCACCCTAGGCTAAATTCAATATTCCTAATCGAAAAATGAAGTCCATTTTGAAATATAAAATATATATAATTTCAAAAAGCAGGTATTGCTATTCATAACGGCTTGTTTGATTGGTTGTGGTGTGTGTTAGAACTCGAAGTTGCGTAAAACACACGCTACTGTATTATTCAAAGGAAAGCGTACCGTGGAAGCTTGGGATGTTTCATTTTAAATTTTTGATGTCCTCATTTAGACAAAAAGTTTAAAATATTTTATTTAAAAAGGGTTGACTATTAAAAGTTGGTTAAAGTACAATACTAAAAATGAATTTTTTCTTACATTATGTCTAAGAAACTCATAATATGGATTCTAAAATTATAAGGATTATATAAAGTTTAAAATTTAGTTAATACTATTCATAAAATCTTTTGAACGGATTGTTTGGTAAGTCATGGTGCACTTGAACTCGGTGTTGCGTGTAGTGCAAGTTATTGAATTATTTTGAAGAAATAACAAAATATGAAATCTTGGGGTCTTACAGTGGTAGACTTCTACATCAAACTATATATCGGTATGGGAACCGATATCTACTATGGCATATCTGATGGATCCCTTGGAGCTTCAGGATTTGTGGGAATATTTGGTGGACTTACAGAGGAAGGGGTTCATAAGGCCCAGTGTTTCTCCATGGGCATCCCCACTTTTTTATCCAAGATGGCATATGGGTTTTTGAGGCTTTTTGTGGACTATCAGCACCTCAAATAGGTGACCTTGAAGATCAAGTATCCACTACCAAGGATTAATGATCAATTAAACCAGCAGAAGGTAGGTCGATTGTTTTTGAAGATAGACCTCAAATCAGGCTATAATCAGATCAGGGAACGAGACAAATACATACCTAAGACAACCTTGAGATATAGTTATGGATATTTTGAGTTCTTGGTAATGCCCTTAAGCATGAACAACACTCTGATAGTGTTAATGGGGCTCATGAACAGGATCTTCCAGCCTTACCTATATCACTTCATGGTTGTTTTCATAGACAACAACTTGATATACTCATCATCAGAGGAGGAGTGCACTATGCATCTGCAGAGTGTTCTGGATACACTCCGAGAGCACTACGTATATGGAAGTCTCTCGAAGTTCCAGTTCTATATATGGAGTTCTACATTTTGGGACACGTTATTTAAGAGTATAGGGTTTAGTGGATCCGGCATTGATAGTGGTAATACCTACCTGGGAGTCACCCAAGAGTGTGAACGAGGTGTAGAGTTTCCTAGGATTTGTAGGGTACTACTGGAGATTCATACTTAACTTTTCTAGAGTAGCATCACCCATGTCTGATTTGACAAAGAAGTACAACCATTCTTGTGGATGGAGAGATACAAGAAGAGCTTCGAAGAGCTAATGTAGAGGTTTATGAGTGCCCCATATTGAGGATACTAGAAGAGGGTTTTGGGAATGTAGTCTATTGTGATGCATCAGGGGCCAAAAAAGGGTGTGTCTTAATTTTAGACTGAGTGGTGATCACCTATGGTTTGCGACAACTAAGGAAACATGAGAAGAACTATGTTACCCATGACCTAGAGTTAGAAGTAGTGGTCTTTGCTTTGATGATATGATCACACTACTTAATGGGTGAATAGTTTACCATCTTCCCCGATCACAAGAGTCTTAGGAATAGATTCTCATAGAAGGAATTGAACGTGAGACAACGACGATGGCTACAGTTCCACTGGGATTATGACTTTGATAGATTCTACACACCTATTAAGGGGAAAATGGTGACAGACGCACTCAGTAGGAGGTATGGTTTACAGTTGCTGAGTGAGGTGACAATGCAGATAGCCGTATTGTAGTTATCCTCCATGGATAGTGATGGAGAAATTTACCACCAATCTATGTCAGTTACTCCCCCACTCCTTTAGCGAGTCAGGGAGTCAAATCTTGGGGACATAAACTACGAGGCCCGACCTGCTCGGATATCCTTAGGATAGGCACCTGATGAATTTTCTAAAGGTGGGGAGCACGTCAAGCTCGTCAGAGGATGCACTATGGTACCAATGACTCTCTGAGGGGAGGGTTTTAGAGAGATTCAAACACCCATTTTATCAATACATCCTAGTATGGAAAATATGTATTAGGAAATCTGACGTCAGTACTGGTGTCCAGGGATGAAGAAGGCAGTGGAAGAGTACGTATCGCGATGTCTCACTTGTCATCAAGTGAAGGCTAATCACCAGGAACTAGCAGGTATAACTCAGCCACATGAGGTACTCAAGTGGAAGTGGGATGGTTTCTCCAAAGAAATCATGATGGAGGGACCACCTACGTCTAGGAGCCAAGATTTCATCTAGGTGATTGTTGACCGACTGACCATGTCAGCCCACTTCCTACGCATCAGAAATAAGGGATCAGTATAGAGCTTGGGATGCCTCTATATACATGAGTTTGTATGAAATCATGGGGTGACAATGTTGATCATCTTAGATCCTTATTCTTGTTTTACATCCCACCAACGTAAGGGAGTACATGAGGTGTTTGGGATTCATATTTATCTAAGCACCGTATTCCATCATTAGACAGATAGTCAGACGGAGTGGACCATACATACACTAGAGGATAAGCATTGTTCTTGTGTCCTTGAATTTGGCTGCAGATGGAAGGACCACCTGCCACTGGTGGAGTTTGATTACAACAATAGTTATCACTCCACCATTAGCATGGTTATGTTTGAGTCCAAGTACAGAAAACCTTGCAGATCACCTCTATGTTGTACAAACCCATGGGAGTCAGCACTTATGGGTCTAGAGTTGTAAAGAGCTACAACTAACATGGTGTACAACATCTAGGAGTGGATGAAGACTGCACAGATCTGACAGACTTCTTATGAAGATAACAGATGGAGAACCTTAGAGTTCGAGGAGGGAGACTATTTCTTCCTACGGGGCTCACCCTATAGAGGATTAGAAGATTTGGAAAGAGTGAAAAGCTATCTCTGAGTTTCATAGGACCTTTCCAGGTCCTCAGCATAGTAGAAAAAATGGCATACCACCAATCTCTACACATTATCGACTGGGGAGAGATGGACATCAATAATTGGGAAACATCTGAAGTGTTTCCAGTGGAGATTGAGGATCAACAAGAGTGGTTACTTCATGGGAGGTCGATTTCTCTCGTGTGGGATCATTGGTAGCACTGGAATCACTAGTAGAGAACCTTGGAGTGGTAGGCTCATATACGTGCTCAGTACCCCATGTATTTCCCTAGTATTGATTTATCTTTCGGGGATGAAAATCCCTATGGTGGGTAGAATGTAAAGACTTGGAAATTGCATGTAAATATTTTTTTAAAATTATTTAGGATTATAACGAGTCTGCAAAAATTGAAGACGCATGGTTTCATGTCCTAGTGTTCCCAGAACAAAATATTGATGATTTTTTAAATGTACATTTATTAAACATGTGGGAAACGTTTTCAATCTTTTGAACCATTTCTATGATTAAAAATATTAGTGCACCACTGAATCCACAGTGTTGGGACACACTTATGGGGGGCTTAACATCGACCGTAGTAGTTCGAGTGAAAAATATAGATTTTTATACATATTGAATGAATAATAAAATAACATATGTGTTACTTTATTTTGCTACCTCTTATTTGTTGATGGTGGCGGGGACCACATAGGTGGTCAAACATTTTAATGATGGAGATTAGATGGTGGTTACACATCAATGGTGTATCCACAACTATTTTAATTAATGGGAATACTTAATTACACTAATTAATGTAACCATAATTGAATGGTGGATTAATCTCTTTACTCTCCATTTAGTTGTTAAAAAAAGTGGCAAAGGGAGAGGGTGGATGGATAGTGGAAGAACTATGACGAAGCACCGACAATAAACACTCCAATGAAGAATGACTATCTATCAATGCTCATTGAGGGATCGATCTAGAATCAATAAACACTAGTGGCTTCAATGAACACATATTCTCTCTCTACAACTACAACATCACCTCTAAAACCGAGGTAGGGTTTTTTGTTAATTTCATGTTATTTATTTCTCTTCTGTGTTCTGGAAGAATGATGAGTCACGGAAATGTATAAAAGATTTTATCATTTTTTACATGATTTATCAATTATTCTTCGTGTTATAATGTTTAAACAGAGGGTGTGGGAAAAATGAAAATGTCATGGACCCTCCGTTTCTTCGTTTTTGTGCCGTTCTTCTAGGAAGAAGTTTGAACATGACCGAAATTTGAATTTGGGATCCACACAGAGAAATTATCATTCCAGGATGACCATATGCATGTTTAGAAGAAAAAATGGTCCCCCAGAGCTCACCTGGTGGTCTGTGGACGATGATCTGGCACGACACCGATGTCGGTGGGCAATAGTGGCAGCCGGTAACCGCCAACCATGGTGGAAGTGGGTTGTGCACCATCGCGTGCCATGGAGGGGAGTCGCTATGGTAGCAGGGAAACTGGCTCTCTGCTAGCCACATTGGCCGAAGGTAGCACCGTTGTGCACTATGGGGAGGTGGTCGTGGCTTCGAAATCACGGTGAAGGGGACACGTACCCCAAGAGTCCCACAGACAGTGAGGCATTGCCACATGGCTCTGTTGTTTGTAGAACCAAATTCCTGAAAAGTAATTCAAGAAGGGGGAATGTCCCCCCTCAGCAATGGTCACCACACTGGAAGACCTCGCAATACATCGGGTTGGGCTACCCAGAGGGCCGGGCCAGGTTGGACCTAGACCTTTTTGAATCGACCCGAACTGATTCATGTCACTCTAGGACAGGGCGGGTTGTGTCATTCCGATCGGGTCGGACAAGACCAAAACCTATTTCGGCATTGATAATCAAAAAAGGTTGTATCTCACAAACCATACCTCTGTTTGATGATCATTCTATAATGCAGGAATCCTTGGGATGAGACTGTTATTTTGAGATACTCCACTAGAGTTTTGGAGAACGTTAGAGATTGAAAGTGTTGGATCAGACCCGAATCCAACCAGACCCTCGACACAAGAATACCTATAACTCACAAACCAGGTGTCTGATTGATGTTATATCTATCACATTGGAACCCATATGACATGGAGGTCTTTTGGGTTACTCCTTTTTGTAATTTTGTGGTATTTGGTGCACAAACGATATCTTGAGGAGCATATAATACGAAACTCAAGTGCACCAGGTGCGCAGAATCCTATAGCTGGCTATCAATTGAATAGTGATCCTATGTGGATCAGCATCATTGAGGATATGTGTGGATCAAAATCATAGAAAACTGTTGTTGATAAACATCATAGGTACCTTGTGTGGATCAGCATCATAGAGACCCTATGTGGATCAACATCATAGAAACCCTGTGTGGATCAGCATCATAGAAACCATGTGTGGATTAGCTTCAAAGCAACCCAGTGTGAATGAATATCATTAAGACCCTTTTGGGAACAACATTATAGAGAAACTATGTGGATCTTCATTATAGCAACCATATGTGGATGATCATTGTAGAGACCTTGTGTGGATCTACATTGCACGACCTAGCAAGGACCAGCCTTAGAGCGGCCCGTTGTGGATCAACTACATATGACCCTATGTTGATCGATAATGGAACAAATACTTTGTGGTTTAGTTGTGGAAACATCCAAATGGAATAAAATGTTATAGCTTGAAACTAAACAAGTTTATTCCCGATATCTGAGTTGTATAACTGGTATGAGTTGAGTCTTTTAGTTTGGGATTTGTGATTGAGATCATGCTTTGTAGTTTTTCCTTTTTGTAATTTTGAGAGACCTTCGGGGGTCTCGAAGTCCCTACATGGTATTGATATACTCACCTCTACATGGGCTTATCCTACACCTTGTTGTGTCTTGTGAAGACGACGAGCAGCTTAGATGAGACTTTTTGGAGCTAGTACCTGGCGGTACACGGAGGTGACTAGTTGATGTGGAGAGATGTGGAGACGAGACGTACCTACCCTTAAGGTGGGATACATGGTGGATGATATCATTAGTTATCTTCTGTTTTAATTTTATATTTTTATTTGGGCTTGAATTCTATCCCCTAAACATTCAGTACACACTTTTATTAGTATAGTTTTACTATATGGTTTGCATCTTGTCGTGTTCTTGGTCTGTCTCTTTGCAGGTTTAAAGTAAAATCCTTCCCACCTTAAGGGATATGATTTTCTGATGGTTGTCTTCATCTTGTAGCCGATGGAAAGAGGGCATGGGGTAGTCAAGTCACGAGCCCCAGGAACAGGTCATGATAATGAAGTATTATTCTGGGGAATAATATATGACAATAATCCAGTAGAACTGAAGATAAATGATGATGAACTCACTCATGATTTAGTGGTTGAGACCCATTCATCAAAGGGAAGTGACGATGTATCTGAAACATCCCTTGAGAGATGACACAATTTGGAGTGATCAATCGGCTCTTGTAGTTGCCTTTCCACCTACCAGTTCACTAACGTATCGATCCACATATGTGTTTCCACCTGTTCCTTGTCCAGCACTATGAAAATCAGGGGAAAATAAGAGATATTAACATTTTATGAATATGGGATCTTGTGGGATAATCTATCAGAAGATTCAATTTCTAGGGTGTTTTGGCTGAATATGGTGCCCAACATCGACATCCGAGAGTCCCTCAGGAAGAACTAGGTCACTTGATTTTTTTTCAGAAAAAATGGGTGACATGTTTTCACCTCAATGATCATTAGTTATTCTATCCAAGGTGTTTTAATCCCACTGATGACGTATATCAAAAGTGTTTCATGGTTGGGATGGAAATACTTCCAGTAGTTCAATATCTTGCATCATCTTGTATGAACTAGAATCATTAACAAAGATGGGTGTAGATATTTACACTACTCTACCGAGTCATTGAAGTGGACTATCCACATTTGATGATTTGTGGTTGTGGAGAGTACGCTGCTCTCCACTTTAGTACGATCATGCAGTATCCCAATTGTTCTAAGGATATTTATGATACATCTTTAGGAATTTCCAAGGATAATATGGATAATATCGGGTTCCCTAAGAATAGGGATACAGGTACATGATATGATGGAGAGAACCATCCCAATGGTGTATCATAGTATCATTTAGAACCTCATACAATTGTTCTCACCAACATTAAAAGGAAGTCACTCTATCTTAGAGATCCCTCTTCATCGTAGGCCACCATTCAAAATCTCTAAAAGGAAAGGGGAAAACTCTAGACCTAAACTCCATCTAATTTTAGGAATGAGATAGAGGTCGATCCCTCTATCAATAGCTTGAAATAAAAGACTCCTCATAAAAAGGGGGTCATCAATGGGATCCTTACTGAGCAGTGCCCATATGATGTTTCTCCCCTGTAGGATAATGTCTCTCCTCTGCAAGGACAGTTAGGACAGCCTAAATTCCTCCTCCAATTACCCTAAGTTTATCTCGATGATCCTATAAAAACAAATATAGTATAGGTTGGAGATTATATAAAAACTATATAGTATGAGTCACTCAATCATTTCGATCAATGTGAGAAAATTCCCTGGCTTCCGGATCATGAAGCTCTACAAGTTTCACCATAATCTTCTTAGTCTACTTATAGGATTGGGGAGACTATCAATGCCTTAGTTGTCAATATTCATTATATTGGAAAGAATCCCCACCAAGAAGGAAATATCTTTTCTCTCACTTATCAACTCAAATACTTGGAACTTAATTGGTGGAAATCACAGATGAAGATAAACTATATCCAGATTGGTTGCATGACACGAATGCATCCCCATAATTAATGATTTCAGAATTCACCAATTCTAATAGGATGGGTGATCCATAGAACAATTGTTTCCATTTAATCTATTGGTAATGACCCGTGGTGGGGTCAAATAAGGAGTTGGAGGAAACAAATATCTAATGGGTCATTCATACATTAAAGGGGCCTATATTCATCTGGTATATCTAGTTTCATAATTGGGGAATCCCTTATTGTGATGGCATATGTAGGAAGTATCTCTACAAGTTCTTATAAACTATGCATAAGAAAACTATTTCTGACCTCATCATGTGAAATAGACATATAGATTAGCACGCCATAATTATGTTTCCAGGTGTAAGTGCCTCACATAATCACTAGACATGTTTCTAACTCAAGAGAAGATTCTACCCATGTGTGAAAGGAATGTAAATACTGAATTAGATCCCACCCTCATCATATAGAATTTACTTGGCGGAATCTAATATTTCATTGACAAGGATAAATTCATGGAGGAATCCCTATAGAAACCTAATATTGTGGATCATGTTTCACATCCAACACGTATAAGAAGACTCAAAAAGGAAAATAAATCTTCCATAATATAGGTGGGGGACCCTAAGCCGGTAGAGTTATTACCTGAAATACCTCACCAAGTATATAAAATCTAGGGATAATGTCTGCATCAAACACTTCCTTTACCAGTGGAAATTCAGTAGGAACCTCATCTTCTTGAATCACCACCTAGGAAAGATAATGTGGAATCATACCCTCATGAGGCTATAGCCCTTGTTAAGTAAATGCTCCCATAATTTACATCCTGGATAAATGAAACCAAGCATACACCTTCTAGGATTATAGGGATCTAGTTTATTTCTATTGTTCCGTAGAATAAGGGATTATTATGCTTCCAAGATGTAGATTACCAGATGTGGATAATCTCAATTATTATCTAAACCACCACCCTTACCAATGAATCCTTGTAAATACCATTATGTAATGATATGTGTTCAAGTATTGGATACAAAAAAAGTGGATAATGGTGTGGTCGTGTTTGGAGAAGTCCTAAAATAGGTGACCCAAACCTCTGTTGTGCCTGACAGCAATAGTGACTATTCCAGTGAATAGTATCAAGAGTTCACCCATGGTACTTATAAGTATGATGACTAGTTGGATCACAATTAAATTTATTGTATCCATTGAATCACATGTTCCTTCTTAGGCTTTCCTAATCTTCATAAAGTCATTACACCTTCCCCAACTGTAGATTATCTATCCACATCAATAACTTCACCAACATTGAAGTGTAGTTGTTCAATAAGTTGGGGAAATAAAATTTCCCCATCGGTACAAAATCCATCTCATACCCTCAGAGACATCGTGGATCCAAAAATGGTGTTACCCCCAGAGTATGTCTAACATATAAATATTCCTCTGATAATGAAAATGCCAATTCTTCCATGAATACTCTCAAGCTTGTGGACCCTTAATTTTTCCCTAAAAATGAGATATATCAGGAACTCCCTCGAAATGTCCCCATGCGATTCCATAAAAAAATATTCAAGGAAATTAAAACCTCCAGAATTTAGAGGCTAGTGCTTTAAGTCAGGTTGTGCATGAAACCAAAATCAGATAGTAGGTGTTCCATAGGGCTCATAAAGAAATGTCCTACCATCCCATTATTATAGACTCATCACCATAGTTGATCAGGTTAATTTTCTAGAAAGAATACTCAAAATATTACAATGACTTGATTGGTTTATCTTGTTCTCGTTCTCAGTCTTCCAGTAGTTATACAACACAGGGTCTATGTGTTTATACTTGTGAAAATAATAATATTTCATGAACTAGTTGCAATCCAATGGTTACAATATACCATTTCATACTACATGCCAATGATAATCCCACTTCAGGAAGAAATATTACCTTTTCACAGAAGTATAATGCACCCAAGAACTATCCCATCATACCTGTGAAGCTCTCAATTCTGGAATACTTCTATTTATTTGATAATATACATAAGGTCCTCAAGGAATCCGTAAAAACCCATCACTACATAAAAATATAGGTAACATCTATAGAGATAGAATACTCTACGGGATTAAAGTGGGAATATTTCCAAGACATCATCACTCGTTTAAGGGAACATCCTCCTATTTTACATCACAAAAAAGTTCAAAAGTGTGGAGATATATTAGTGTTTATTTGAAATAGCCTCTGGGATTAATATCATCCCGACCTAAAAATTCCATTAGTTGGGACTCAGTAAATCATACATGTACCCCTCTGAATATATTATTTAGATTTATCACAAGATAGACTTGATACGGTTTTGCGTGATCTATTTGAAGAATGAGTTTTAAAGTTTTCTAGAGAAAACTAAATTCAATTATTCACATAGGATACATCTTTGAATGCATTAATGGGTAGGCCCTGGCCTTATCTGCATGTAACGGTTCCCTGCTCGTATGACCAATGGATCAAGTCCTCCCTCAATGGTTGAGTAGTAATTCTACAGAGTGATGCATAATGCTTACAATATTGGGAATCCCTCTATACAGATTCTTTCTATCACATGATCAAGGGATATCATGTTCATACTAATGAGGATGATTACACCCCCATTGCATCTACCTAGTGGATAGACTTGGATGACACATTTTCCCTTCAAATTCAATAGTTGGAGGCTACAAAACTGGATGTGTATAATTGATTCTTTGTTTATTGAAGAACAAAGACAATCATCCATAATTACAATAAAAATTGAGATATTAACTCTTTCTCCTATAAATTTCAGGATCATCCGATACCAGAACCCACTACTCCTATAAAACATTGACATGTTCTCTACTTTTCTATTGATTTGTTTCATACCCTCTGGTTTCGTTTAAATGGGATGAAAAAATAAAAAATGAACTTCCACCATTTTTTTGACATCATGCTCAGACCTTGTGATAGTAGGACTAATGGAATCAGTATGATGGTATTGTTAATCATTGTTTTGGTAGACCAGGATTCTCCACGTGGAGATTCTACATCCACACAAGCATGAACCAGTGGTCCCCTGGAATAAATCAGTATTTTAGAAATATATCATCCCAAAGATCCTTGGCCTCATATGATGAATAATATTTGTAATATGATCCTATCAATTTTGAATAACTTTTATCCACCACCTTAGTGAGTTATCTTAAGTAAAACTTGGTATCAAGGAATATCTGAAGCCATCATTGATCAGTGTAACCAAGCCCACAGAGGAACAAAAGTAGTACCTCAATTTTCATATACAGTACAATGTTGTGTTTTCCTAGAGCTATGATAGATTCTAGGGCTATACCCTCAGGTATCCATCCACCAACATAGTCAATCTGTGAATATACACTAGTTCATGAAGCCACATAGAAAAATGAACCATCCCCATGGTTCTATGACACATGAAAAATTCTATAATCATATGAAATAAAAATTCATCAAGGAATTTTAGTTCCCCATGTGGATAGAAAAAATAGTTAAAATCACGAAGAATATTGGGCTTATCAGTGTCTGTATCATCTTCCAGTATCTGAACCATCACTTCTTAAATGGTGTTTTTCTCCTCTCGATGATAATTTTGTTGATTGTTTTCACATCTATGTTCTAGGATCTCACCTACATGTATGGAAACTCATGGTAAAATTATATATATATATAAACCCTAAAGATGAAGATCCTACCACCATCAGAGTGAATCAAGGTACATTATTTTATCATGAAATTCCTTTTGGTACGATGAATGCATGAGCCACTTATCCGGAGGCATGCACCACATCTACATTTTGATCCTAGAGTTGTTAGTGGAATGCCACATCGATGACATGGTGGTCAAATCCGTCCCATGGAATCTCCACATCATATATATAGAGAATTTTTCTATCTTCCTCTACTCCGAACAGTTGAATATGAGGCCCTCTAAATGATCTTTTGGGGTTACCTATGATACTTTTCTTTCATTCATCATTATAATAATAGGCATCGATAATGATCTAGAGATGATTAATACCATAATCTAGATGACTCATCGGATAATCCTTCATGGTCTATGCGTCCATAAAGTCCAGATGGCCTATATATTCCAATTTATTATGAATCTCACTATAAAGTGTAATACATTTTCCAAGAACATAAATAATGGTTCCATATACCCTTGGGATGAAGAGTGACATGCCACATTTTAGGAGATAAAGATGTATCTTCTATAACCCATATTTATAATTCCTCCCATCATAGGGAATCTTTTATTCTTATATGTGGTTTCAAGGAATTGATCCCTCAATGCCCTTATTGTAGATATGAAAACGAAGGGATAGAGAATAGTTTATACGTTCTCAGTCACATGATCCTTGGTGTAGAATCTATATAAACCTCTATAGGGAATATATTTCTCACAATATTTTTCACAATTCAAAATTTTCATATTTATTTGTAGCATTAGGAGATATAGTTGGTTTCATATGTGGATCAATTAAATTATATCATGAATCACCAGATGTTGAAAGGCTGGCTAGCATGCTGGGTAGTGATCTTTCAGCACTTCATCATCAGGTTCATTCACTAGAAATCCATTAAGGGTCAAGAGTTTTAAGTCTTTCTTTCCACCCATATATCCCCTACAAAATTTATTATGGATGTCTATTTCTATGACGAGGCCACCCTTTTAGTATACCATGATGTTCCATGTAGGAAGATGCATTTTGATGGTGCCTCTCAATTATTAACTTGTAGAAGTATCAACAATCCCAATATAAACAAAGCTGGTCTAAGGATCATCATTATCACCCCAACATAGTCTATCCTACCGTAATCATTCATAATATTAGAATGATACATAAAAAATGGTGTAGGGTATCAGGAACTCATTAAAGTTCTTGAGTTGGCCTTAAATAATATTTCCCCAATTTCATGTGAAGTGAGACTTTGAGATAGTCCTTTGGAAATTCAATAGTGATTTTTTCTTCAAGAAGACTAAGCTCATTAATATACACAGTTACCCTAACTATATACTGGACATGTTACCTTATGAGAAAATGGTAACTCACATTCTGGTGTCATAGATCGGTAAAGATGACACCCTGTCTAGCATAGATTCTTCTCTTGTAGGGCATTATCAAGATGAAATATTCATTCATGTGACACATCATTGGGTCATCACTCCCACAATTTTAGATGGTCATAAAAGCCTATAGGTAACCTACTAGACCACTAGCGCCTCTACATTGAGGAATCTAAATGTTACCGTAGATGGTGAAATCTCTAATGGTATAACTTAATTCATTGAGTATCTCCACAATGGTGTTATCCTTCCTAACAGTGTTGTGTGTGATAGAATCTATTGGTGCACATCATATTTCACCCTATAAAGTGGACACAACCTAGATAATTCTCTCTACATATTTTATTTTTATGTAATTATCCTTTGTTTCATTCAAGGAAGTGAGGTTCCCAATGTTATGTTGGAAGTTTATGATGGGTTCTATGGTTCTCAACATGAACTTTTGATGCACTCCCACTAGAATTGAATGATGGGATATTTCTATACTAACATAATCCATCGTTTCATCGAGTTCTCCTGGAAGATACATGCATGCCAAATCCATTCCAAATTTTTGTATCAACCATTAGAGCACCTTCATAAAAAAATTTATTCTTGTTACTTTTCGGTATAGGGGATAGATCTCATGGGACCATATCCACCAATGGGTTATCTCTAGAAAAATTTCATTCTGACCATGATAGACTTCTTTTCTATATAGGAAAAGTAATTACTATTAATGAAGTAAATTGCTAATTAGTTATTAAATTCATGAGCTCTAATATCATCCAAATATTTGGTGTCGGTCATGAATTATCACCAAAAAAGACACCTATATCTGGGAAGATAAGATGATGAGGTTGTACTCTAATTAAAAAATCTGGTCCAATCGAAATTCTTGCTACCATGTGAATTGAAATGGTAAATTGTGGAATTCAAAAAAATATCTCCATAATTCTGTAGAAGTTAGTATCCTAGAACAAGAAACAGTTTGTAGACATGTTCCCTATCACACTTTGGGAATATCATACCATGAAATTAATTTCTTCCGGAGTGACTCCATAGTCAATGGTGTATAGAAAAGAGACATTCCAAACCAACAATATCAATTTTCCATTTCCTTGAAAAATTGTCTATGACCAGAGGATGCAAGAAAAAATGGAATAAGTATGTATAGATTAGTCGGAATACCTTGATGAAAATAGGATATGAGCCTACCGAAATCTAAATAGGAAAATGAATAAGATATAGAGATCATTCGACAAGAATGTTTGTCCCTTCTCCTCCATCCATGGTGATATAGTGATGACTCTCCAGATGCCAGTAAAACTATTAGAATGTCTCCAACGTTAGATCCCATTTCAGAAGGACCTTATAAAATCCCCATGGTCTATCCTAATGGTGTGAACTTAATGATAAATATTTATAGAGAGAACATCACCGCTTCAACCAACTCTAGGATCCTCAGGCAATATATTGTGCAAGGTCATATTTTTTAGAGTTTCATGGCTTTAAACTGCATAGTACTAGTCGAAGAATCATGAATTTAAATTGTGTGTGAGTTCTTATTATGAATTTTTTTGTGTTTTGGACCTCTTAGACCCTCATTCGCATTTGTATGTTATTGACACCATGTTTCATATACCAGCTGCAGGAGCCTAACTTTATGGTACAAGATTCATGACCTTAAACTAAGAGCCCATGTAATATCAAAATGACTCATAATATGTGTGTGTATCCTTGATAGTATTACATGAATATTAGGCCTTCTGGGCCCTCATTAATGACTGATTAATCTTTCCATGTCATATATCTCTTTGGGTTGAGATTTTTTTTCCCAAACGTCATTTTTTCATAGTCATATGATAATAAAATACACAACACTGCCAATCACTCTTCATGATGTTAAACATATCAACAACAATTGTTTATCCATATAATGGTTAAATAAAAAGTGATACCCCTTTCACACCCAAGAGGTTGTTTCTTGTGGTATTGTTCCTCTATCATGAAACGTTCAATAACTACATTTTTATTGATTCCCATGCTTATTGGATATATAGTTATTCAATGTAAATTCAACTTCGGGTCCAGTCGTAGAATCACATAACATTATAAACTCTTAGAATTTACTTATTGGGTGTGAGTTGTGTGAAGTTGGACTTCTCTCTCTACATTCATGTCTGGATAAAACTGTTGTTACAAGAATCACCCAATGAAATTTATTCCCCCTACATCCCCATAACATGATGTTAAACTATGTTACAGATCTCCAATTCATATAACAATAAACTACATTTCCCTACCATCTAAATTGAATGATGGTAAACATAAAAATAACTATAATCCTAGATATATGAAGGTAAAATTATTATCTATACCATGTTCTCATGTGAGAGGGTGCTTCCCGCTGTATTGGTCATCTACTATGACATGTTCATGAACTACATGTGGTTTGATTCTCATCATTTGGCATATGTTACGATATGTGGACATTTTGTCCTCTATCCCCATCATGAAGGATTTGAACCATCGACTTAAATGGCCTTATATTTGTCCAAACTATACTCCCAGAAAATAAGATCTATGGTCCAGGTAATATGACCTTAAATTATAAACCCCATAATCTAAGTAGCATGACCATAATTTGTATGTGGGTTTCCTCTAAGGTATTTTGTGTGGTTATGGGCCTCCTAAGTCCACATTCATGTCAGGTATCTCAAGATTCCACAAAAAAATACCAATATGAAAATATCATAATTTTTCAAAAACTGTAAAATTAAACTAGAAGTTAAACATCCTTAAAACATGTCATTAAATTCTTACACTACCATATACAGGTTCTGGATTCCTTGCAATAATCATGGGATGCCTCAATATATTCACTAGGGAAGACTTCCCCCAAAATTGATGGTGTCCTACCACAATGTATTCCAAAATTATGTGTGTCTTGATTCTGATCATTATTGGATATATAGGTAGAATAATTTTTTTCTCTAGACACAACCATATATTTATCAACACCTAGGTCCCTTTGCTTCAAGTATATTCCATTAGCATGACCCTAAGACTGAATGAATTTTATTTAAATGTGTACATATGGAAAACATGTTTCCTTGTCCCTATTCACATCAGGTTGTGAATATTACATGCCCCACAAATACCAAAGAAAATGAAAAATTTTCAAGTATAAATATCAAAAATATAAACTCATATCTCATATGTTTTAGACCATTTGCCTTTAAACTATACACAACCAGCATCGGGATCACTTTACGTGGCGCATAACCTACATGAATGTCTTTTGAATTCCCCTGTATCCCATGGTATTGGAAATATAAAATTAAAATTTTTTCAATAGGTCTAGGAAATATTAACTTACACTATTTTAATCCCATATATTCCAAGTTTTATTACTTTAAGCTATTAATTATCACATCCTCGATGCATGACCTTAAACTACCTCCTAACCCGTATAAAATCAGGATGCACCATATTATAATTATGGGTTAATTTTTTTTACCACACACCCTATATGTGGGATGCCCCATGGTAGTCATGGAATTCTAGTATTCCTTCACGATAGAGGATCATACATACCTATGTATATTCTCACAACACTATGTTCCAAAACTATGTGTGGCTTGATTCCCATACATATGGGATATGTAGTGATTACCATTCATTTTTCCCCAACAAAAAAATATTTAATTATCCCACCCATTGGCCTTAATCACTACCCTTATACTAGGATTTCAAACTCTATGAAGATTTTATTAAGGTATTTGTGTGGAATGTGAGCCTATATGGCCTCATTCACATCAGGTTTAATCTTTTACATTTCTTGTATATACCCTAAGACTGGATATTTATCATTTTCTAAGAAACATACCCTTAAAATATATTCCATGGTCTAGAATACATGATGGTAAACTATTCACAATGTTTGGGCTTGGTTACCACTATCTGATTAACACCTTCCGGGAAATTGATTTTTTCTTAGTTTGGGTTTCTATAACATTTGATATCTTGAAGGACCGCCAACGATGATGGTCACATTCCATTTTTTTGGATGACCTCATTTTAGGATACATCTTCATAATGGATTTATGATATTAACCTTCATTTACAATGTCCTAAACATGGCCAATAGTTCAACCTGTGTTTTCCGTTTCAATTCATAACTTGTGTCGTCATGGTTCCTGTGTCTGAAACATGGTCAATAGTTGAATAATACTCGCTGGTTTTCCCTTTATCTCAATAAAGAAATCCTAGACATACATCATTTCAACTCCCCTGTAGCATGGTTCAATACCAAACCCTCTGCATCATCCCTATGTGCTCCCACATGATAGGATATCCCTGATATCATTTCTTGTTTCCCACACTAAGTTTCGTTCACATGGTATTAAGTGTAAATTACGGTGTGACGCAACAAGGTAAATATAACATGTGGAACCCTTGGTCCAACCTCAGTTACCATAAACAAGAATCATATTTCTATGAAATTTTGAATTTAAAGACTGTGTGGATCCCTATGAATGTACGGTGTGGCATTGGACCTTTTTTCCATCATTCATATCGGGTTTTGTTCTTTTCCACACCAAATATAACAACTTTAGGAACCTCTTTTCCTTGGTATCCCCTCGGTTCAAACATTATCATCTTAATCTAAGAACCCATTTTCCATGCAATGTTATATTAATATCATGGATGAGGTCTATGTGTATGAAACATAAACTCTGAGAAATATCTCAATCACATGACATAAATTTTAACAACACTTCATCCTTAACACATGGAATTAGACTATGTGTCCAATATCCTCACAATACGATGTTAAATATTATAATTATTATCCCGATTTTCATGATGTGAAACATAAAAATGTGTAGTCTCTCACCTAAGAGTGAATTTCCTTGGGGATGGTCATATACTGAATTGTTCTAATTTTTATCTCTGATATGTCATTCGAGAAGGGGATCCCCTAGAATTTCAGTTTGATATTTTTTTTAGACCATTGAAACTATACCTAGGTGCTTTAAGACACAATTGAATAATTCTATGAGTGTTGGAATTTTTTCCAATATTCCATTACTCCATTTCTAGACATTGATTTTACCATGTTCAGATCCTCATCCTCTTCCATGTCAGAATAGACCCCCTGATGTCTTAGCCCCAGAAGACTTTGGTACACCTACCATTCTAGTATAATAATCCAAAAGTGATAACAAATATTGGTAGATAGGTTCCATTTTTTGAACATGTTTAATGTTTGACCCTCATTTTCCCTCATTTCATGATAATGATAGGTATACTATATAAGGCCCTAGCCATTAACATTACGTATTCTTAAGTTATGTCAATATTTCACATTGAGGATCTTTTCACGTTTAGAGGTATAGAGAACTTGGTCATTACTACAACATAATTAAATAATAGAAATAAAAATTGGAATCTTCCAATAGTATTCATATAATCCATAACACAATAACTTTTAAAAAGAAACATGTGTTCTTTTTATGTTTTTTCATCATAACTATTCCTTCATACAATACATGACTATATTATCCCTTAAATCCAATGAAAACATTTAAAAACATCATATGATCACAAAAATATTAGTATGGGACATAAAAAGAAATATAATCATTAGTTTCATTATTACATGGTAACCCATTTAAGGATCATTGATCAGATAAAACAAATCATTTACAAATGAATATCAACAATAATTTTTTCACAAAGAAAAATCCTAAAACTAATAGTAAGGAATAAAAACCCATTTAGGTGAATTAGAGAATAATGTACATAACAAAAATTTCAGAACCCTTCTAATTATAATCAATATATGTCCAAATTAAAATATTATTTTTTATCAATGAATTGGAGATCTATAAAGGTGTCACCCTTCGTATAAGCTATATCGGGATCTCCCCTGAGCTATAATGGCGTTCAACCCTTCATATAAGCTATAAAGGGCTCACCAATGAGCTATAATGGGGATTAAACCATTGTATAAGACATGTAGAGATCACTCATATGTTAAAATGGGGCTCAACCCTTCGTATAATCTATAATGGGCTCACCCATTTCATATAATGATTGTGTACCATTTGATGAATAAAACATGTTAATCATAAAACCATTTTGAAAAACTCTTCTAATCCCATATATAAAACATTATCATATAAAAATGAAATTTCACCCATTTTCAATACCAAGATACCCAAAAAAGATAATACATTATTCCTTACAATTTAAAATACTTTAATACTTATAGAGAAATTCAAATTTGAAATAATATTTACAGCTGAAGAGAATTTTTTGTCATCATATACAATAAAAGGATTCATTTTATCATTTTCTAAATAATTTAAAATGACTAATATAAAAATATTCATTTTTAAAACATTAAATAAAATTCAACATGGTCATAAAAATTCATATATAATCCTTTTATATTCATATAAATAAATATTTAATTTAGTATCGTGATGAAAAAGATTAGTTAATTAAATATTTAAATGTTCATGGTGTTCCATCACACTTTGGAAATATAAATAAAAATATCAATGAAATAATACTTATAACCAAACAATAAATAAAATTATTTTACATAATATATATACACCATATAAAAGAATAAAGATGCATATAATCAACAAATTCCTCAATGAAAGGAGATTGAGACAAAATACATTAACTCAAGTCTAAATCATCACAAAAGTTCTTTATCATCATGAAATTTTAAATTAGTCGATTTAAACATTAGTTAGAATCTTTTTCATTTTTATTATTCCATCAATTTCACTCATTATCAATTTATAACAATTGCATAATTATTTAGGTTCATATCGGTTGTTTTATCGATATTCGGCACATTAGTCAAAAATGAACTTTATACTATCGCAATAGTCCATGTGGTCACAAATCAATAATCTATAGAATAATATTCATGAAATAAGTATCAAATTATTAAATCCATTAAACTTTTAAATCAAATCATTAATTACGGTAATGAAAAATGAACAATGTTATAATCATGGAGATGGTAGGCCATACGTACACACGAGTAACCACTACATTTTTAATTGATCATTATTGAAAGAAAGTAATTACTGTTTTTATCATTCAAAAATGATAATAAAATCATTAATATCATTGAAATTATTAATATATATATATATATATATATCATTGAAGTGATTTAGTAAATACAAATGATACTCATGTATTCGTGGAGGTGATAGTTAACACGTACACATGAACAATGTTATCATTTTTATGTGCATGGAAAGTAAGAACATAATTGATATATTATTATATTATAATTATTATTATGTCATTAATATAAGAGAAGAAATTAATTCCACTTTTATAACATGTTATGAGAGATGGTTAAGGAAAATGAATTAGATTGGTTCATGGAGGTGATAGTTCACACGTTCGCACAAACGATTGATTCTGTTCCCCAATAATGAAAGTGGAGATATATTAAAGTGATTATATTAAAATAATGACATATAAGTATTTTAATAATAATATATTTATTATTTCATCATGGTTGTAGGAGATAGGAATGATTTGTAAGAATAAATAATATAGAAATACTTAAAGAAAATAATACCTCTTTTTCAGTTGATCACTATTGAAGAACAACTTAACACCTATAAGAAAGTTGTTATGACTAATATACGGTCTCATGAAAGTTGTGAGAGATTATAGGATGGGTTTTGGGTATATTTTGTTCCAAAAATAGGTTTTTTAATTGTTAAAATAGAGAGGAATGGGTGTATGTTTATCGGATTAGGGAGGAGCACCCATGAATTTATTTATAGTATTAAATTAATATAAATTCAATTTCAATTACAAATGATGAAAAACCAATTTATTATAATATATGATTATTATGGGTTGAAGAAATATTTTAAAATTAAAATTAGTATTATTTTGAATATTTTTCAATCCTTGCCTTTTTGTTTTATTACATATTTTAGTATTTTTTTAATCTTACAGTAATATTATGTTATTTACAATTAGTGGGTAATTGTAATTGTAATAACATGAAGAAAGATAAAAAATTGTTATTTATGAAATCTTATTACATATAGAAAACATATCTCCAAATATTATATTTTTTATTAAAATTATATAACATTTAATAAAAAAATTTATAATTTAAAATACTAATAGTGTCAATTCTCACACTATTTATTAGTTGACATTTAAAAATATAAAAATATAAATATATGTTATAAAAATATACTAACATGAAAAATATATCCATAAAATTTTTTTTTGGTGTAAATTATGTCGAATTATATTTATTTCAATATTTATAATATCATTTATTTGATTCATTCCTTATTTAAGAAATTAATACTACATATTTGTGTAATAATAACATTTTATTATTATTTTTATATTTTATAAATAACATACCTTGATATAGGAAATAATTTTATTTTATAAAAATTATTTTTAGTTGAATAAATCCTATTTATTACTCCATATAAAAATACTTTACATTTAAAAAACAAATGTGTATCAAAAATGAGTATCCATTGAATATCATATTATAAATGCATTAAAGTCATCCTAGAGGCTCTTAGTGGTCCTAAAATAGACCAAATTATTCTCATGGTCTGAATACACACATCCAAAAAATTTAGGAAAACTATTACGGTAGTTTTATATTATAATATTATTACAGTTTTCATTAGTTACATGATTTACCATCAATCGTGTTAATAAAAATAATTACAAAAGTTTCTATTTATAATGTCTAAAAATAAATGGGACCTATTTACATAATTCAAAACATATGATTACAAATATTGAATTCATTTTTCCAAATTCAAAAAACATAATTGCTATAAAATATTTATGAAATTAATCCTGTTGAAGGAATGATAAAAATTTGGTTTAAAGTAAAAGGATCAAATTTTCATATGATTTTTTCTATTTCATTTTAATTAAAAAAAAGAAAACTTTGAACTAAATTTTATTAAATGATAAATATTTCTTCTAATTATACCTTAATACCACGTAAAAGGGTAATCTATCAATATAAATAAATTAGACGAAAAAGAAGTTTGAATTTAGAATGTAGTATTTTTCACTATTAATTAAAATATTAATTTAATTATAAAATATAAAAATTCAAAAAAAAAGAAAATTTACATGTCCCAAATCTAAATAATACTTTTATTAATCCAAATATAATTTTTAAGTGTTTTAAAAGTATATTTAAAATGGGTTCACCATCAAAAGTTGATAAAATTGCATTTTTTTTGAAAAATACATCTCTTATCCAAAAATATTAAGTTGTTCTTATATAATATCTAAAAAACATATAAGATGAATTTTAAAAATTAAATTTAATATTTAAATATATGTTTCATTAGTAAAATCCATCAATAGTGATTTAATTATTTTTATAACTCACTTATTTTAATTTACTTTTTCTTTCTAGAAAAACACATCCTTTATATTCAATTGGTATTTATATTCATTCATAATTAATATTCTATGAAATGAATCATTTTATACACATTTGTAAAACCTATTTTCATAATTTAGTTAATATCATTCCTTCCAAAAATTCTAATGTCTTTACGATAAATATATATTATAGTAGTAATATTAAGAATATATTTTTTTTTTCAGTATAATTGAGTCATATAAGGAATGTAATATTTTGCAGAAACCAATTATTTTGTGTGGGGTAAACTAAAAAACATAGAGTAAATTTAAAATAAATTGTAATTAATAAATATTGATAAATATTAAATTTTCTTATTCTTTAATTACCTGAGATGTTACATCCTTCCCCATTTTGAAAACTTTTTGATCACAATATTATATATGGGCTTCGTAAGTAAGGAAATACTTTTAAAAATTACATCATTGAAATAACACATCGTAAAAAGATTAAATATAATCTACACATTAATAGAAAAAATGTGAAGTAAAAATGTCACCTGATATATCATACACCAGGGTTTCACGTTGGAAAACCTAGAAATGGGTGATAAAACTAACTCTGAAAGACTAATTGACAGTGATAAAAAACATTGTCAGTGGAGTGTTATCCATCAAAAAACATTAAATATGTTATGGGTAAAAGAAAATTGTGAAATGTAAACATATACCCTATTTGTTTTAATAACATTTTGATAGTTTTGACGATCTCATTTAATTCCAAGAATAAGAACAGAAGGAAACATACTTGATGTATTTATTTTTTATTCAAAATATTTCATCCACATAATATTTCTAGAATTAGGATGTATATCCGTAACAAAAAACATAATCATCGAAGTTCAAAAAAACCATAAAGGATAATAATTTCCTAAAAAAAATTTCCACATTTAATGGCTCATATCAACATTAAAAAATTCCTTACATAGTCATAACCCCAAAAAACATCTCCCAGAAATGTTCTTTAATAACATATTATCACATCACATTAAACCTCAGAATGTGTGTCAAAAACCCTGAAAATATGGTTATCCTTCAAAAAATTACAGACTCTCTGGAGCATCCATCACTTCAACAGATATCTCAACATCAATAATAGTACTAGAAAAATATTTCCCTAAATATTTTTATTTCTGATCATAATTATTTCCTCACTATGAAATTGACTTGAGACACTAGTTTTCATAATGTCCCAACTCATTGAAGAAAAATCATCTTACTATATACTATAAATCTGTTAAGTCGTTGTTGGAATTTTTATGACCCTTTTCTATGTAGTCACGAACCTTGTTACCAAACATTCCACACTAGTAACACTTCCTATATCCTGAAATACATTCCCCAAAATGTATTTTACCACACATGGAACATGTTTTCGGGTTACTCAAAAAGTTTTAGATGGTTTATTCTCTATATCCATTCACCATGACCATTTCTTAATCTTATTTTCTCATGGAACATATTTTTCTGTAGAAACCATTTTATGTTTCTAAAAAAATGTTCCAATTTTTTATAAAATATAAATTCTCGAGAGGCTAGACCGCTTCATATACCGGGGTTAAATCCTGAATAAAATACTATAATTTTACAACCAATTCCTAGAATAAAATCCATAACACACCATTCCAAACTTATGATGTTCTCTTCAGAAGAAGATACTAAACCATCATCCTTTTTCATTAATACCATGAATTTTTTCTCCATCCTAATCCGAAAAACCTTATGTAAATTTTTTTGATGTAGAATATCATCAAAGTCTTCCCAATACATGGAATCAAGATAAATTTTCTCTTTAATATTATAAACTAATTACCGCCACTGATCAGCTTCACCTCAAAAATTATAGATGGAAAGAGTTAAATTTTTACATTCTGAGCATCTCATGACATTAAATATCTTCTCCAGGGTATTGATCCATCCTTTATGTAGCACTACGTTAGATAATCGAATGAATGATTGGGGATTTTTACTCATTAAATGTTCCACTACTAACATATTCTACTGTGGTTTATCTAGATGACCTCGTACATGGATACCATCACCATTTATATCATAATTCTATTATTCCACCACTATAACAAATTGTTCATTCCAGATTATAACCACCTAAGGATGATGATTTTAAATATTGTTTTCCTCTTAATGCCACCAAATTATAGCTTTTCTAATTCTTCTAAAAACCCATTATAATTAGGCAATATATAAATAATGCAATAAGGAAATGTTAAAATGATACATCATTTCAACCTAACCATAATGTAAAATCCTCTTAAGAAAAGTAATTAACCAATAACTAAGGTCGAATATTATAAAATATGACCTTGGATACCAAATATAAGTCCCAAACCATAAATGTTACATAATATTGAGTTAAGTGAAGAACTCAATTTTATTATCTTTTCACTTTTAGAGAATTAGCAGAATATCCAATAACCAAAACATAAACAAACCATATAAATACATAGTGAAATCTTCTAATAGTATCCATTTCGTCCATAACATAAAAACCATTAAAAATATTGTTTCCTTTCATGTATAATCATCGTAAATATTCATTGATTCATTCCATTACTCTATTTTCCTTTAAATCCAATGAAAACATTTAAAAACATGGGTTGTGAAAAAAGAGATCAGTTAGAGACATAAAAATAATGAAAACCATTAGACAAGTTAAATCAAGGTATCACATTTAATATTCTTTGAGCTGATGATACAAATCATTTAAAAATGAATAAAACTCATAGATTTTTCTAAAATAATACACTAAAACCAATAGTAATAAATTAAAACTCATTTAGGTGAATTAGATGATCATATACATAAAACTATTTCAAACCCCTTCCAATTAGAATAACCATATGGATGACTCCCAATATAATTATTACCCAATGACTTGGAGATATATAATTTTGATATCCCTTCGTATAAGATATATCAGCCTCACCCATGAGCTATAATGGGTAACATCCCTTCATATACGCTATAACAGACTGACTTGTGAGCTATAATGGGGCTCAACCCATCATATAAACTGTGTTAGGATCACCCTTGAGCTAAAATATGGATCAACCCTTTGTATAAGCTATTTTGTCCGCAACCGTTTTCCATATTGGAGATCGAACCTTAATATAATCTATATCAGGTTTCACCCATTTCATACAATTCTCAAGTAACATTTCATGAATAAAACACATTCATCATAAAATCATTTTGAAAAACTCTTCTAATCCCATATTAAAAATATTTTCTTATAAGAATATTTTTTTTCATTTAAGAACATATTTTTTAATACAAATATACAAAAAACAATGGAATAAGTTATTCCTTACCTTTTAAATTCAAATAATTCTTATAGAGGAAAAGAAATATCAAATAACTGTTATGGTGGTAGAGAAGTCATTGTCACCATATACAAGATAAATAATCTTTTTTTCATTTTGTAATGAAAGTGATACTCTTCTTATAAAATGGTTCATTTTGAAAATAGAAAATGAAATTCATGATAGACATAAAATGACTTGTATAATCTTTTTTTCATATAAATAAATTGTAAATTACTATCATGATGAAAAATATTTGATAATTATATCATTAAACGTTCGAGGTGTCTCATACAACATTAAACATTTAAATATCAATATCCATAAATTAATACATTTATCTTAACATTAAATTAAATTATCAGATATAAAATGTTGATATTTAATGTTGTAGTGGTTTTATGTACACCTTATAAAAAATAATGGTGCATATAATAAAAAAATCCCTCAATGAATGAAGATTGGGATGAAATCCATTACCTCGAGTCAGAATCGTCTTGTACATTCATCATATTATTGAATATTAGACATATTTTAATATTTTACCTTTCTTTATAACATTTTTTATGTTCATTATTCATTTTATATCAATTATTATCATATTATAAAAATTATATAATTATTTATGTTCATATCGGATGTTTTGTTGATATTTGATATATAAGTCGAAAATGAACATGGTGAGAAATCAATAGTCCATGTTTTCATAATTATATAATATATAGAATAATATTCTTGAAATAATTATCACATTTATAAAACCATCATAATTTTAAATCAATCCATTAATTATGTTTTGGAAAAATGAACATTTTTATAATCATGGAGATGGTATGTTGTATGTACGGATGAGTAATGTATTCATTTTTCATTTATCGTTTTATAATGAAGGTAAGTATTGTTTTATATTTAAAAAATAATAATAAAATAATTAATATCATATTGAAAAAAAAAATATACTTATATATACCCAAAAAGTTATTTATTTAATAAAAATGAATAACATTGCTTCTCACACATATGCATGACCAAAATTATCATTTTAATGTGCATGGTTATTAAGATTATAATTGAAAAAAATATTATCTTATAATGATTAACATGTTAGGAATAGAAAATATTAACTTTAATTCCATTATTATATATAGTCATTAAAGATTGTTATCTATAATAAATTACATTGGTTCGTGGTGGTGATAGTTCACACGTACGCACAAAATATTTATTCCTTTCCCATTTAATAAAAGTTAATAAGTATTTAGTTGAATATTTAAACATAATAAATTCCTGATATATTTAGAATATGATATTTATTATTTGATCATGATTTGAGTATATTTTATGGATGTGAAAGATGAAATAAAATAAAAACACATAAAGAATACGAAACCTCTTTTTTGGTACATCACCTTTGACAAACATCATAACATCTCTATCCATGATGTTATGCATAATACAAGGCCTTAAGAATGCGGGGAGGGATTTTATTAAGGGTTTTTAGCAATGGTTTCTGATCCAAAATGTTTTGGAAGTTTTTTTAATAAATAAGAATGGGTTTCATTTATAGGATAGGGGAGGGAACCCCTGAAATTATTGAAAGTATATAATTAATATAAATTAAATTTCAATTCCAAATAATTCCAAAATTATTTATTTCGAATCTAAGAAGATTTTTTGTCGAATACCCATCATCAAATTAATATTATACTTGTTATTAATATTTTCTAATCCTTATCTTTTTGTTTTATCCCATATTTTACCTTTTTAAATCTTAATGTGATATCATGTAATATAAAATTTGTTGGTTAAGGTAATTTCCATAACATGTCAATAGATCCAAAAAGTGTAATTTTTGAAATATTAGGACTTATAATAACTATTTTTTTCAATATTATATTTTTATTAATTTTATATCATTTAATAAACTATTTTATATTTTAAAATTCCAATAGTGTCAATTCTGTCAGTATTCATTAGTTGAATTTTGAAAAATATAATAAAAAAAAGACAAGTTCGAACCAAATACATTAACTCATCAAAAAAATGTTAAATATATCAATAAAATTCTTTTATGGAATAACTTATTTCAAATGATATTTATTTTAATAATTATAATATTATTTATTTGATTCTTTCATAAATTAAGAAATTAATACATCATCATTGAATCATAATTACGTTTAATTATACAATTTATAAAAATTATAAATAAATTATTATGAATTAGTTAATATTTTTATTTATCCAATAAATTATTATTGTTAAATATATCCCCTATATAACTCTATATTAAAATAATTTACTTTTTAAAAACAACAAGTGTAAAAAATAATTATTCATTGAAAATAGAATTATAAATACATTAAAGTCATCCAAGTTTTCCACATAGTCTTAAAATATACCCAAGTATGATCATGTTCATAATTAACTCATACACTTAAATTTGATGAATTATTAAAGTAGTGTTATATTATTATAATATAATTTTTATCTTTAATTACCCGAATCACCTTAAACCGTGGTAATAAAAATTATCAGTAAAGTTACAATTCATAATACCTAAAAATAAAAGGGACTAATTTTTATATTATTTACGATTTTAAATATGTAATCCATTTTAAAAAATTAAAAACACCTAATTTTCATAAATTAATTATAAAATAATCTTGTTGACGGAATGATAAACCATTTTCTTAAAGTAAAACATTCAAAGGATCATATTGTTTTTCTATTTAATTTTATTTCAAAGAATTATCCAATTTACTACATTGTATTAAATTAAAAAAACAAAATTTTATTATACCATAAAACTATGAAAAAGTCTAATCTACCAATATAAATTTATTAGATGAAAAAGAAGTTAGAATTAATTACGCAGAATTTTACACTATTAATTAAAATATAAATTTAATTATAAAATACCAAAAATTCAACCATACTAATTTTTTGTCTCCCAAATCCATATAAAAGTTTATTCTGTCAAATATAATGCATAAAATATTCAAAAACTCTATTTAAAACAGGTTTTCCATCAAAGGGCGGTAGAACTATTTTTTTTAACTTATTTTTTCAAATAATTGTATTTGTTCTTTTATCATGTATATAAAACATATAAGATTATTTTTAACCACTTATTTGAATATATTGCATATATACTTCACTGATAAAATCCATCAATATTGTTTTTATTATTTTATGAACACAATAATATGCATTTGATGTGTTTTTTCCAAAAAATCTCATCATTTATATTCAATTGGGTTTTACATTCAATTATAATCAATTTTATAACCAATGAATCATTAAATAAAAATGTGTAAAACCAATTTTTAAAATTTTGTTAATATTATTAATTCTCTCCATTATAATTACTAAATGATATATACATGTTAAAATAATAACATTAATAATATATTATTTTTCGGTATAGCTCATTCTTATGTGCATTGCATGATTTCTAAGAAGCCTGTTGTTCTGTGTCAGGTATGCTATCAAGAAAATATTCCCTTTAAGGTATAATATAATTTATAAATATTATTATATATGAAGTAGTATTATTTTATAATTACCTAGGATGTTACAAATTATGATTTGATCATTGTCAGTAGTAATCCTATGGTGTCATTAAATTCTTACTCTGTTCCAAATGATTTTCATTGTGATTCACACTAATCATTCCCTTTTTTAGATAGATACTTACTCTTGTGGCGCTATCCCATTTTTAAATTATCATGTGTTAGAAATGTAGGTTGTCTAATCTAATATCCCTATTCTCCCGGCCATATACTCTCTTAGCATGAACACTCTCTCAATGGAATAAAAAATAAAATAACTCCAATGTTTTATTATTATTGCTCACTCTGATAAAATGTGAACAATTATGTAGTCATCCCTTATTTCTAACTCTGAGCATGACCCACATGAGTAATATATTATTCGTTAGTTGTCTAAAAATATTATCGGACTACGATAAGTTAAGTAATAATTGGATGGTTTCAATGAAAATATGAAGGTTTCAAATATAATTATGAAGTTTCAATAGTAGGAATGTAAATACCCATGTTTGAGCCTCTCAAGATTTCTTAGAAAAGTTTCCCCAATAGCTATACCTCAACGATCGAGCACATAATTTCTTTCATCCACCGTTGAATGAGATCAAAGTAATATTGGTGCACCACCAACATATCCTTATCCCTATCGGCCTTGGTGCGAACATCATCATCCCTGATTCATTTTTGATCCTCATCCACTATATGGATTGCATGCTAGATCATAGTAAACCCTTTCCACCATCACAACAAAAGTGTGAACTAAAATATATGATCTCTACTCCTCATTACTTTTGTCGTTATCTGTCACCACACTTATCCGAAAATAAATTGGGTGAATGGTGAAGATATCTGCTCTACTAAACTTGTCCCACATTGTTGTTATACCAAACATAAAGGGGTGGAATTTCCATGATTTTTAGAATCACTATATAGAAGTATTACATAGGAGGGAGATATGTTTTTGATATTCATATCCCCCCATGTGTGTAGCCACTCTATAATATAGGAAATAGAATGGCCTACACACAAATTTGCATGTTCATTTAGTTTATATGTTGATTCAATTTGTACAAATTCCATAGTACAAGGATTATAAAGATGATATGTTTCCCTATCTCCATCATCAATACTATTATTTTGGAACTTGGATACACCCCCATTTGTGCACCCCTTCCTGGGAGCATCCATACATATATCAACATCATGATAAATCTAGACAACCCCACCATTGGTTGAGGATTGATCTTAATTTTATAGCCTCATATATTCAATTATTCAATTTTTAGTATCTTCCTGTAGGATCCATCCTGATCTATATGGTACTCACATAGAAATGCATGCAGCCTCATTGGTAATTTATATTCCACCTCCCCTCTATCAAAGGGATCCTCTTCTAGGTTATTTATGATCAAATTTTTCAGCACCCCACACCAGATCCAAAATCACCTTTCCTATATCTACTAGTTCTTCTTGATATTATGAATTGTTCTTATATGGGAGAAAATCATCATACATGACCCCTGTAATTTGGTAACTAGGGATATTATAAAGGTCCCAAAGGATGATTCCGACCTCCCAGTGATATAAGTGTAACATGTTGGTCTTTGGATACCACCTTCCGAATAGTTCCAGCATCATATCATATCTCTAGTAAACATGGAACTGGAATCCCATGATACTTCATAGAGTCATACTTAACTCATCTCCACCCAAAACCAGGTGAAGGAAGTGCATAACTAGTAGGAATATACCTATTCATCTATGAAGTTTCTACCCTAGCGTCTATCCTAGCTGGTAGTCCATCCTCTACCTGGTTTACCAAAGTCCTAATTTATATTTGATTGGAATTGCAACAAGGATTCCTCATCCTCACACTTCTCCCTTTCAATTTTGTTGATTTGTTTATAGAGGTAGTCAACTATAATGGGTGCATGATTCATCTAGATCTGGTAAAAAACATACTTGTTCCACTTGTATTTCCATTGTATGCCTCTAAATTGGTAGGTTGGTTCATCCCTACTCAACATATTGATGAATACATATCCTATCAAATAAAATAGATATATTGGAAGCCACATTAATTAAGGTTATTCAATATAGTCTACTAACAGTATCCCAAGAATTTATTCATGGTCTTAGGTGCTTCGAGTGTGTTCTTAGATCATGTTGTTTTTTTTTCGTATCCCTAATTCATGATGACTTTACCCGGAGCACCAAAGAATCTTCTCGAGTTCCCATTGGCTTCATGGATTTTTTTTTCAGGATTAGTTCACGAAGTCTGTTTGTAGAGCTTTCTCAATGATCCCAGGTCACAAAGATTTTAACTGAATTTTCTGGTTCAATATATAGAATTCACAGATAAAAAGAATTAAGATGTTTCACAAATAATGCATTCATGGAGCTATATCATATAGGTCAGGTGCATCACAAAGAGATTTGTAGAGGATTTTCTTCGTATGAACACATGATTATTTGAGGGGCCCCATCCATTATATTTATAGGCACATGGGATCTAGTGCATTGTGAAAAACCTCATTCTAGTGATCTTTGTGTTCTTTCATTGTGAGGGATCATCGTTGAAAACGTTCTTGACATAGGGAATATTTCAACATTTTCAATGATTCTCCTTCATAATTTGGACCTTCTTTTCCCATCGTATCCCATTATAAAGGGGGTAGTTATTGACACTGAAATATGCGACTTATGATTAGTATAGGATGGCATATAAGTCAGAAGAAAATATATGCTGAAACAACCCCATAAATATTTTAAAGATTTGCGTGATGAATTCCTCTGATATGGACTCCTTAATACATGATGCCTCAATGGCATGTCAGTCTGTTTTTCAAGGTCGAAGGCTCTAGGTGACCACATTAAGCGTGATAATTATGCATCATGAATCTGAATTAATGGTGTTTTCCATCAATGATTGATTTCGTTCTATGATCCACTTCTCAGAATCACCCAATTCATTTCCAATAAATAAATTTCTTAGAAAAAATAGTTGGGTAGTATCTACCAGACTCCTCTATTTCTAAATTGATCTCTAACTACTATGAACCTAAGCATCATGAACCAAACCCAAATTGATCACACATGGTATCCTAGATTCATAAAACCCCTATTCCATGGTTCTTAAATACCAAAAAACTATTGTGGGGATGACTTCTGTGACGACCTAAACCCGTCATGAAGGATGAAGGAATTTTCAGTTACTTGTGTCTCCATGAAGCATCAAGACTTAAAAGAATCCCTCCTTTCTCTAACAATGACTTTATTCTTCAAAAGTTTATCCATGATTCACAATTACTGTCCCTACATAATGTCCATAACATTTGTGAAACAACCATGCTTTATGAATTTACCCTATTGAAGACCCTCTACATCGCACAACCTCTCTCTTGGGTATCTCCATGTTGCGTTCCATTTGATGAGACCTCTTCATGAAGGTTCAACTCCCAAGGCTCCCACACACATCCATGATTGGTCTAGCTTCACTTCAAGCACCCATGTGGCATGTTCCACCCATTCCTATGGCTAGATCCACATTCAGTGTGTCCTAAGACTCCCACTAACCCTTTTCATATCAGAATAAGTAGTATAACCCCTCTTGATTCTCATCACATTGATGAAAATGTAAATATTGGGTCTAAAAACTACTCCACACCAATACACATTGGTAATTCGGAATATATGACCCTCCCAAGGTTTAATGTGGGTTGATTATGTTATCATATGCGGATAGGTTTGAGTTCCCCATGTCAGAACCAAATGATTTAAAACTGGCTAGCGCCGACATATTCAGAACCTGATGATAAACTAAAGTCTCAGCCTATTTAATTCACATATAATTTCTCTTGTGTGACCATCATGGGATATCATCATGGGGTGTACAATTTACCATGGGAATTTTCCATGTGTGACCCCACACACCCTTGATATGATGATCCATGTATGAGTGACATGGAATGAATCTTCCTCAAATGGAATGAGATCCCCCTTACATATAATGAAATCCTCCATGGCAATCATCCATAAATAAAGCACCTCACCATCAGTCGTTGGTGCGTATTTCAGGACACAACCTTAAAACCTATGGCTTCTGCTAATTTATTACATCGATCAGGACACACATGGTCTTGGAGGTTAGAAACATCAATGAAATCTGACATCCATATATATTGTCCGCTCATATGTGTAAACCCCAACATGTACCATGTAATAGTCCTCCTCATTTGTTGTAAGAACCAATCCTACTCATTCCCTGAGGAAAAATTCTATGTAAAAGCACCATAACATACATTCTCTACATTCCTCCTCCTCTGGTGTGATCTCAAACATGTCCCATTATCTTTTAAGATTCTATGCATAGGCTCCAACAATTTTCTCCACATCCATGGGTATCCACGTTAGGTGTAAGGCCCAAGACCCATTCTCAAACAACATGGACAATGATTCCCAATCAATTGGGATATTTTGTATGCCTCTACGAGGTCCAAACCCAAAAATTCATCCATTAATTTCATTCCATTGAACACTCTATCCATATCCAGGTTGAGTTCATCCGGTTTACAACATCCTAGTGTGATCATGCCACCAACCATTGATTCTCCTATGTGTAAGACCCATACACTTTATCTCTTCTCATAGAATCACCACAATCATATTCCATGCATCATCCCCCACTATACAACCATGAAAAATCCTATTGAAAATGGAGAATTCAATTAATAATACCCATACCACCCCCATCAAACTACATGTGTTTTGATCCTTATCTTCTTATAAGTGTACATAGAAATACACTTGGAGTTTCAATCCTCACAAATGGTAAACCATAGTGCCCCCTCTGAGGGTGAAACTCCATGATACAAGATTAAGGTTGTTATGATCAATATTAAATTAGTGACCTAATCTCTCTATGTGACACTAATCCTTGGTTCACCTCCATGGGTTGTTCAAATCCATCAGTCAGTAAACCATTTAGGTGCACACTCCTAGGGAAAAAACTCCAATGATCCACCTCCATGAGTACTTTTTCTTAGTATTTCGACATCTCCTCAAGTCATTAAACTCACTTACTATCTCCTGATTATAACTCAATCTAAACATAGGATGCTTGAGGTGATATCATTTGAAGACATCTCATATGGATTCAACTACCTTATTCTTAAAATGGAATTTCTAAGATGAAATATTAGTTGGATATTCCATTATATTCAGATACTTAATTATCTATAGAGTATGCCTTTGGTTACGAGACCACAAATTCTCTATTATGAGGAAGAATACATATGAACAATGCTCTAATCCCATGAAATTCTCGCGATTCCCAGCTTGACTACTCTCATGACTGAAGGTTTTTTCCATGTCATTACCCCCTTTGAATTTATAGAATAATAACTTTTGTCATATGACATTTAAAAATATATAACAATAAGAATGAGTTTCACAAACATGTATTAATAATTGAGGGGGACCTAGAATAGCTGAAAATATCTAAGGGGGAATCCATGTATAAGGGAATTTACATCCCCTTATCTAGTTTCAACTGATGAGAAAACATCACAGTTGAATTGTGAATGCTTCTCACATTTGGAAAGTGGGAATATGGGTTAATAGTGCTACATCGGAGCATGCATCAGTGCATTAGTAGTGATACCATGATAGAATCATCAGAAATTATGTCATATCACATTTCATCAAATGTTTTCATAGAATTAATCATTGATGATCAAAATACATGTCTCAAAATTAAATTAATAAACATAATCCCTAATAACATAAAATTTTCTTAAAAAAGAAATTTTTTTCATGAACATAACCATATAACATTTTCAAAATTTATAATAAGAAAACTAATCAATAATTAGCTTCATGACATGAAATTTAGACATGAAAAAAATATATGTACATTCAAAACGGAAGACATATAAATCTAGGGACTTGAGATCTAGTTCTATGCATAACACTATGAACATGTAATCAGTTTCATGCTTAACATTGTGAACATATCATAATGTTCAGGTATATAATTTTAAACATGAAATTAGTAACATGAATATAATATTTATCCTAAATTATCAATACATACCCAATAAATTGGATGAAGATATAGGTCCCATCATTATACATTAAAAATTGTACATATGTTTTCATGAAGAACATAAAAAATCCTCATATCAGATCACATGAAAGGAAATGTGTTTCATAACCATTAACTCATAACATAACCCCTATCAAAAATAGGTTTTATATTAATTTAATCATTAATTGGAACAATAATACATAGCCAATCAAAGGGTTTCATAAAAGATTCCATGTATAGCCTAGAGATGAAAAATGGGATTTACAGAAAACATATCATCATAAACAAGAAACATTCATCAAACAATAAGAATGTTGTCCTTGGATCATATCCCAAGTAAATAGGATACATAAATTCATTCCATATTAGATGGATGATGTCATTGAATGATTGTTTGGAAAAATTAATGATGAAAATATGAATTAAACATTGAGAAAAATGATTACAAATAAATTACAAAAAAATATAATTCATTTTCTTTTCAAATAACAGTAAATATTTTTAAAGGATAAAACAAATATCATTTAAAAGATATATATTGAGAAGAACATACATTCCATTTTGAAAAATAATTTTCAATAAATATAACATTTTTTAAATATAATTATTTTAAAAGAAAATTGTAATCATAGAAAAAAACCTCAAAATCAAATACATTTCTTGATGTTGAGAAATTTATTGAATAACCTACACGATATGAAAAATATTACTTTATTATTTTAATTAAAATATTTATATTATTGTAAATATGACGTGAAGATTATCATCATAATATTAAGAAACAAATCAAATAATGGTTAATTTTTAGTTCAATAGATCATTTATAAAATGTTAAAAATAATTTCAAAATTATTTTTAGAAATCATGGTTATGGAAGAAAAAAGGGGGTTTCTACCGAAGAGAAAAATAAACGTAATTTTTCATAAAAACATTATTCTGAACTCTTGAATACATAAAAAGAGTAAAATGATAGTAAAAAAGACATATTTAACTTAAATAAATTAATTAGGATAATACTCATCAGTTTCCTGAGATATAGATTAGAATATTTCATCAACAAAGAAATAAACATTAAAAATCCTGATAAACCATGTTATTATATTATAAAACCCTTACCACATCAAAACCATTGAAAATTAGATCCAATGAAATAAAAAAATAAAATTAATTATAATATATCATGATAATAAATGTATTCAATATATATCATTTCAATGGGGCTGTATATACACCTAAAAAATATATTTTTTTTATAACATAAAAAATGTATCAAAGAAGAAAAATTGAGACAAATATTAATTACCGCTTTGGTATGATTTATAGTACTATCCCAATTAAATATAGATCATTTGATGGATTTAAAAATCCAAATAATTTTTAGGAGTTTCATAATGAAATATAATTACTACTAGTATATAAGAAACACAAAATAAATCGATGCTGAATACAGTATGTATCTCACAGAAGTAAGAAGTGATATAGAAATCCCATACTGGAAGTCTTCACATCAATAATACACATTTGAACCTAGTATATATAAAATATATTTTTATAACAAATATATTTCTTATTCATGATATATATATCATATCACATACTATTTACTTAGGAAATTTTATTACCAGTTTGTTTACAGGTACATGTTAAAGTCATGTGTTAGGCATTAACTACTTTATTTTCCATGTACATTTTGAATTTTAATCTTCTATCCTCTTAAATTGATCATTATTCCATCATACATATATATATATATATATATATTGTAATCTAAGATTTTAACAATATATATTTAGTTTATATGTAGTTATATTAATCTATAATTGTTTGAGATAGAATATTTAATACATCACTAATAGATATGGTTCCTCATACGTACACATGAATGTTGAGTCCCTTTTCTTAATGAATGTAGAGAAAAAACACAAATAATATATTACCTTTATAGAATAATTTTTATGTCATATATATCACATGAGTTTATTTTAACCTTCCGTTATTAATGATGATATAAATATGATGAACACCATTGCTATCCGTAACAAATCATTTTAAGATATTTCTCTCTACACCACCAAAAATAATTATTAAAGAATGATGATATGATAAATATAAAATCTTATAATATTATGATATGTTATTATTATATATATCTTTACACCTGCATAAATTTATAAGGTGACAAAAAATTATAATTTTTTTAAAACAATAAGGATTACACAGAATATTTAAATAAAAAGGCTCCAGAATGGGCCATTATTGAACCATAGGTTAAAAATTCCAAATAAGTTAAAAAAATTAGTTTCATGCATTAGTGATTCATTTTTAAACTACATATTTTTATTTTAACCCTCATTAATCCCAAATTTTTAATTTACAATAGTGAATAATTTTTATTGGCATTACAATTAATTAGGGTAAAAATTTATGTTTATTATATTACAGAATATACATTATGATGATTCATAATATGAAACCAATTCTTCAAAATTAATCTAAAATTAGTGGTAAAATATAAATTAACATTACTCCCATAGGGGCAATGAGAAAGTAATTTTCCAAATAAAAAAATTTCACATTTTTTAAATTTATTTATATGAAAACCAAAAAAAAATTCTAATAACCAAAATAGGATTAATAAAAACATAATTGAAGTAATTTTAATTTTATTAATTTATTTTTTTAAAATATTAAAAAATAAAAAATATTTTAATGAAAATTCATTTTCTAGTAAAAACCTATATCTTGTAGTATTCATCAAAAAATTATTCTTTTAGAAAACACCAGAGTGTTAACCATACAATAATTTAGAAGTTGTGATTTAAATAAATAAATTTATTTTATGAAATTAATCTTCTAAAATTTTTAAAAATATATTCTATAATATATTTACTCAAATTTTGATAAAATTTCTTTTTAGAAATATTAATTTTTTAGCATAAAATCGGATATATTCTTATCCCTTTCCTAGAAACCACATAATATTAATGATAACAATTTGAAAAAATATTTATTATATATATTTAATTTAAAAACATCCAAAAAATGATTTATTTAATTCATTTATTAATAACAAATATGTGCATTTATGAATAGTTTTTTAGACAAATATTTACATTACATTGTAATAATTTTTATTTTCTATTTCTAAATAAGTGGAAAATGTAAAATTCATTTTAAATGGATATGTAAAGAATATATTATTATAATTTAATTAATCAAATTCATGCCCAACATTCCAAAGGCTATGTGATATCTATCTTTTTAAATAATTATATTTTAATATTATATTCTGTCTCGTCCAAACATAGTGTGGTGTGTAATGCATGTTAAATTATTTTTTGCATGTAACAAAATATAATACTATTTTTATATAATTAATCCTATCAATAGATACTTTTAAATTTAGTTTAAATAAAATTTCACAAATATTTCATAGTGTTTCATTCGTCACCTCTTAAAATGAAATTCATCACACTCAAAAAATGAGGATAAATCTTCCTCATTTTACCCAAAAGTTTACACATAGTTGCCCTAAGATGGTGGATTAAATACAAAACATTTAACTTGTGAGTGATTTTTTTCATACCACATTCCATTAACGACCTTCAATTGTATCCAATTATTCCTTATGATATATATCACACTCTAGTAGTATGATCATTATTTATAGTTCATGTGAAGGATCACATTTCTAATTACTAGTGATGGATAAAAGGAACCCATCCTCGACATAAAAGGCGTTCGGTGGAATATCCAATAGACAATATTCAATCTTGATAAAATAATAGATAACAATTATACTGACACACTTAGGGCTAAAAAACACTCTTTATTTATTAGTTACAAAAAATTACATGGAAGGTGAAAATACATTGATGACTTATTTATGGGTAAAATGAACCTAAAAAATCTATATATGGGGAAAATATTCAATTGATGTGATTCCATGAAGGAAGTTGTGCTTCTTCATAGAAAAAATCGTTATAAAAAATTCTACTCCACATGGTGTCACACAAAATTAATTTATTGTATGATGTGGTGGTGAAATATGGAACCAATGAATGAAACTAGATCGTTTTCCGGGCCAGATGTTTATTTCTATTCCATGTGAATCACCATCCCTAGTGAATGATTAATAATTTACAGGTTAGGATGATACTATACATCCTCCATAAAATAAATATTTTTCTAGAAAAGAACTACTTAAGTAGAATCATACAAATAAATCCCCATGGTCCACCATGGATGATTGGTCATCCTAATATTTAAATCCTCCTTTCATTTATAAAATACCCATTGGAGAACCAAATAAGAGAATATGCATAGAACCTAGGAGATAGACAAGTGAACGAATGATGTTAAATTCAGTTCATAACATTAATTTAAATATAAAAGAAGAGTCACATGACTATATACATCACAAAAAACCTATGATGATACTATTTTATGAATCATTAATGGATTTTACCTTTATAGATTGTTTCCCTTCATAGTAAGGTGTTATGCGGTGGTTTCTGATTCACATGTAGGAATAAGATATGTGGGAGGACCATAGACCTGAACAATGAAATTTATCACGGATGGGACCACCACTCATGTATAATAATAATATTTAGATGGACCTGATACCCACATTGCCAAACTCTATGCAGAGTGAATACTATCCAATATTGAATAATGCTATGCGGAGTTGGGAATCCTCGAGTACTACTACTACTTCCACTAACATATAGTGATTCATCCCACCTTGTACCCAACATTAAATTATCTAACAACAATCTTTATATAGTTCGGTGTGAATTTTTATGCCCTAAGGGGGTTCAAAATATCTTCCCCCAGAATGAGATCAAATTTCAACCTGCCTATAGTATTCCCATGGTATTGTTTTTTGGTGGTTTCACACTTTCTATTATGAACATATTAGTTCATATCCAGGAGTCAGTGTGAATATCCTAGTCACCAAAACATAAGTCAAGATGGGCACAGACAAACACCCCTCTTTCTCTCTCTCTCTCCCTCTTTCCCCTAGCATCCATCCACTAGTGGAAAAGTGGAATATATGACATTCATATATATAACTTATTATTATTTCTCACAATGATAAATACTCGCATGGGATTAATGGTTAACGGTGATCATGACATCAATACAATACCAAGCACCAAACAAGGATCACATTCTATATTAACCCTTTATGTAGTCACTCTCATGGGCCCCCAATACTATATATGCCTTGAAATAATTCCTTAACCTTCATAGGGACATGTTCATAATGAATCATCTGATGGGACTCATCTATATGGGTAATCCAAGAAGATCCAAACTACATGATCATTGATCCCTTTCTAGCTAGGGTTCATAGGAGGCATCCCTATGGTCTAAACCCAATACTAAAAACTCACCCTAATATTCACCATGCCATAATCTTGGTAGTTCCATATCCATATTAGATTTCCATATTATTTCGGGGTCCCTTGTATCATCATTTTTATTTTCCATGTTCCCAGTCATACCATACCCCACATGGGATACCATTATCCATTTTGACCCTATCATGATACATCTATGTAATAACCACACCATCCACATCTAAGAATCTCCCCCATGGATGTCCAACTACATGATGTTAAACTACAATGTTTTTCCTCATCACATGACCTCATAAGGTTATGTGTCTCATTAATTGGAACATAACTACATGGGTGATGATTATATTCACTAGGATATGTGGGAAGACCATATTATGGGTTTTGTATCTATATAAAATAAAATATTGTCTCCCTGTATGATAAAAAATTCAAGAGTTCCCCAATAAATGTTTTAAAACTAGTTATTGAGAACCAAATATTTATATTTATCCCTCTATTGAAGTACAACTTTAGATACATGTTGATGATTATGAAACCACAAATGAATATAATTTAGGATTAATTCCAAGGTAACCCATGTTTCTCTTGATAAGTACCAAATGAATCCTAAACTGGTATGAAATATATAAGAGATTCCTATAATAGGAAATATTTTCCCACAAAAATGGTGAGATGAGACTGACCTCCCATCCCATTTACCAAAGTGACTCCATAAGTGTTGTTGGAATATTATTCAACAACCTAATTCCTTTGGAAATTAAGTGTGTTATCTGAATAAGGGAACTATTGGGTTTTCCGAGATACCCAAACAACATATTGGATGTCATTTAGAAATAATAGTATACATGATTTGTCTGATTGTACTATATTCACCCCCCAAATTCAATTATAATGGGGGAACCATGACATTTATTGAAAAATAAAATGTTTATCCTGAAAAGAATATAATTTACTATGACATCTCCTTTACATATTAATAAATGATAGACTACCCAGTTTATGTTGGTCTATTTTATTCCATCCATGATTCCTATGTATTTTCATTAGAAACATAAATGATGAACCTGATGTGAATCCTTAACCGAGGTGATGATTTCAGAAACCTATAATACTCCTTTTATACTCAATAAGAATGAGGTCCAAAATAGATATTTATGATATATTTGTTCATTTATGGAATTTCTAATTTTTAGGGGTGTTATTTTAATTATTTAACATATATTTTTCGAACTTCTCACAAAAAAGTTTTTCAATAAAATTAATTCTCACCATTTCTTGAAAATATGCACATCATCTACTTCAGAGGAAATATCCTCGACCAAACAGTGGTTCCCATCACCCAGCCTGTGTCCTGAGATCTGGTTTGGAAATTCATTACTCATGGAGTGAAATAAAACAATACTCTCTCAACACTTCAGATTGTTAGATAGGACCACTAGTTGATGATGTATCAGCATCCATACAATCAATGATAGTCGGAGATAAAAAACCATGTGCCACTAATTAAAATCGCAAATAATTTTGAGGGAATATCCTAGAAATATTATAATGAGTTCTTCAATTACCATGGGTAGACTGATGATGTGAGAATGAATAACTTCACCCAGGCGATACAAGATTCCCACCAAAGTGCTCCTTCTAGTTATCATCACCTCTAATCAATGTGGCCCAATATCCTCATTATGATGGAAATACCTCTCCATGGACCCCCAGCCCAAACCATGTATATCCATGATCCTAGGGTGGCCAATATAGGGTAAAAATTTTACAATTTTTAATTGTTAGTCATTTTTGTTCTAACTAAAGAAGCCCTCCTGTCAAATAAAGTGACAAACCATAGGCATATTAAAATCCCAACTTGAATATATGAATCATGTTAGTCATATATAGTAGATACCCATAGAAAAGTGAAAATATATACTCAAACATAGTAGTATAATCTAACATATACAAGTGATTCATTCAAACCTGATCACATTCATGGGAATCACATGCAGTCCCAATTTTTTTGGGATAGAATCCAAAATACATTCCACCTAGGGAAATTAAAATTTTTAAAACATGCTTATCACCTTACTATTTTGAATTATCACGTTCAAGAGGCCGTAAAAAATTTATCTGTGGTGACCCATTATCCTTCCAAAATGTTACCAAATTATGGAATTGGATGTAGAAGTATCAATGCACCTCCCAACAGAACATCTAATAGAATCTATATAGGTCCTCCATATATTGATTTATAGGATGTATTTCCTCATTGGAATGATCTGATTGATCAAGAGGCCTCATATATTGATGAGTGCAATCTTATCCCTCTTCATGGGTAGATTATCAATAAACAAGAAGGTCCAGCTCATACAAAATCAGGCACAAAAAATATTTTGTATTCAAAGGCACTTGGATGGATTGTTCTAGACATGCATGACACCATATCAATGAAATACAAAATTTCTTCACAACCGGAAGACATACCATGGAAATGGTAATCATAAGAACCATCCTAGTTTAATTTATATCCTAATGATATCCCCATAATCTCTAATTCTTATTTAAATAATAGTTTGGGAACACATTTTTTTGTTTGTCAAATATAGGAATTTATTGAAGAATACCAAAATGATATATTTCTCATGGGAAGAAAATTGGTCAGGGATGATATACAAATCATGTTATGGACCTCATCTACTTATCATTTCAACATTAAAGAGGTATTGTTAGATGAGTGAATACACAACATTTGTATGACTCTATGGTAAACTATCCATCACCTAGAAGTGAAGATCGCATTTTATGATGTGTATGCAATCCTTATTAAAATATTGGAGTGCTTCATCAACAAGATGACCTGTAATACATTTCAGTTGCAAGGAGACGATGATCAGAAAACCATAGGAATGAAATTATTATAGTAGGGATCAATTTATTTCATGTATTACATCTTCTAATAATCAACACCCTACTTAGTGTTCATATCCAAGGATGTGGTGAATATGGTGTATTTCATTTCACCTCATGCTCTGGTTATAGAAACCCACCATAAGTGATATCCTATAATGTAATTGCATCAGGGAGACTACCAAAATAAACCCATACATAGTAAATATGACACATTATATAAAATTTATACATGAATAAGTATCTACAGTGTTTTTCATGATTCGAGAAATCATTCAATAAATCCAAAATAAGAAAATCCATAACATCTAGTAGGGTTATCTCTTTATGGAAGATAACCACAAGGAACTACTGATATCCTCAGAAATAAGTATTTCACTTGAAGATCAAACATTTCTACTAGATCATCCTCAAACATGGATCCATGAGATAAATGTAGTAGTGAAAGGAATATTAGCCTTTGTGGTAAGAGATCGGCCTCATCTCACTAATCTAAAGGTAAATTTTTATACAAAATTCCTCTCCAAGTACATTGAATTCAAATATAAGAACAAAAATGATTCAATGGGAGAACCCCTTTCTACAGAACTTGTGGAATATTTACCTCAACACCCCCTTTAATGGAAATCAATATTTTCATCCTGAATATGTCAAAATGAATTGATAGCCCCCAATTCATCACATCTTGGGACTCATATCACCATAAGTGAAGCATATAAAAAGGTCATATGGGGTTTCTTCTCGATCACTATTTTCCATTAAGCCCATCGAGGATCTTATAAATGAAGGAGGATGTCCAGTAATGGGGGAAAACCCTCCAATAATTCAAAAATAGATTTTATTTACATAATGAATTCTGTATCCGTAAACATTATGGTCAAAAATCTTACATATTCACTAAAAAAGTCCCAAAAAAATTGGTTCATGGAGAGGATGGTTCAATTAATAATGAGGTCCACAAAAAGAAAAGTAATTGAGGTGTGCATAATCATAATTAGGGAATCACTATAAATTTGGTTTCTCCCCCCAACAATAAATTAGTTCCTCAAAAATGAACATTCCATAATGAAAAATTATAAATGAAAATCCACAAAGGACCAACCCCTCTAATAAGTTGATCTTATCTCACTATGTGAAAGATTCATCTGGTAGGTAGAAGAAATAATGGATTTAAGTGGAAAAAATGTGGAATTTATTCAAGTAAGAGTTATTATAAATTATGATTCATGTTTAGAGACTCCACTCACCTTTCCAACCAATGTACTTTAGCAATAAGGGTTCACCACATGGACTATAGAGGGTTAGGTCATCTACACAAATAAATTTTTAGGAAATATATTTTCCTAGATCCAATCATTGATGAATATCAACATTTACATCTATTATGGAAATAAATAGAATATATTTAGGAAAACCATCAAAATATGTCCCATTCTAGATATTAGCTGTAGATATTGGTTGGGCCTACAAATCAGGCCCTTCCAATTGATTCACCTATTTATGATTATGTTTAACCAAATGTTGATCAAGGCCTTATTGACACCATCAATTCATTTTAATCTCAAATGGATGTTATGTGGGAATGGAGTGCACCAGTACAACCAGAACAGAATCCTTACCCTAAATGGGTGACCGAAATACCAAAGGTACAAAATATTAGGAGCCATATGTTTTCAATATTCAATTTGTGAATAAATCCAAAACAATTGTTGAAATAAATTATTTCCCAATATGATACAATGATGGAAACCCCTTCCCAAAGAAGCATATAAATATCGATGTTTCTAAAAACCATAAAGGACTAAACTTCTTCTGGTACATAGTTTTGTTAGCACGGTCAATCAAGGGATGAGGGGTTATCTATTTGATATTTATCAACAAATTTATGACAATGAATCAAAATATAATTATCCATGACCTTTAAAATTGAAAACATCATGAGAATGAGTGTTTTATGGATTTCATTACTAGATAGCACCCTCATACATACTCCTAGAATCAACTACATCCCAAAAAATATATGATTTATTTTTGTCAAAGAAAACCTCCACAATGAGATGTGAATGCCTCTTATCCTAGAAAAATATACTATTTGGATTCTAAATGTCACTAAAATATCTCAAAGAATAGATGGTTCCATATAGTGGACTATGCACAATCCCCTAACAACTCCATCGATTTCATGAAAAAGTCCCAAAAAGTGGGATGCTTGGACCATTATGTTAAATCTATCCTAAATTCCAACGTGAACATCAAAACCCACAAAATATCATGACAATCCTCCTAGGATTAAATAGATACCCGACATTATCATGATGAGTGGAGGGATTCTAAAGAAATCAATTCAAGGAGTGAATTAAAACATTTACTCATTCTGAGAATGTTAAGTTGAAAACTACATTATATCCTCTATGGAAAATGATTTAATCTACCTCCTATAGCATAAGATGAATCATTAGATAGGTCTTAATGACCATCCAGATTATTTTCCCTTTCAATATATATTATGGAACACTATTCATGAATCCGTATTCTTTAAAAACATCCAATTAAAAAATGGTGGAATCAACAGATGTAATGCTTAGAAAACCATCAAAACAATTGGCATATATTTATGTTATCACCCTAGAGGAAAGAGTTGAATGGAATGATTTTTTTTACAAAAAATGAATAATATTGAATTTTGTATAACTCAAATGAAAATAAAATTTCACATGGTATCCTACAAGAGCAATTAAACTAATGAGTTGTGACTCCAAATACATTCGCTGAAAAACAAATGAAAACATCCCCATACTAAATCCATCATTTTAATAAGAAGCGTGTCCATAAGGGAATGAAGATATGAATGAATTGAAAGATACCCAAAATCCTATTTTTTTTACACTCTCATATATTATGACATTAGGATTGAACCAACATGAACCTCCACACCAAATGATACCACTAGAAACTCTTAGCTAGATAAAATCATCATAAGTTCAGAATTTATTCTTCAGTTCCATTAATTTCATTCATTTAATGGATCCATAATCTAATAATGAGTATGAATATGATCCCGAGTTCTACACACCCAACAAGGGATCTGATTTGAGAGGTTATAGGAGATAAATATATAACAGAATACTCAATCCCGATAGAAACTAGGATTATAGACATTATAATAATAAAACTGTCAATTCTTTGGAAACTTATTTAAGATCACTTTAGTGAGCCTATGAGGAGTATGTAAATCCCCCATAAATTTCCAAGGGCCTCCATTATCCAATCATTTTAAAATACCCATCAGATGTTGTACATTTTCCCGACCACCATCAATGGGAAGGAAGTCCCACAAGACCTCATATATAGAAAATATTAGTAAAATAAACACATATTTTTGGGGATTATATGTCTATATCCATCACTCTATCCCATGAAAAACAACTGAAATAGAATCCCAATGCAAGGAAGAACATGTAATTTACCAATAATTATAATGTTTTGAAGAAATAATCCCTATTGTCGGCCCTTTAGTTGATCTCAGACACCCTGAGCATATCAAAATACCTCTAGGATCCACTCATAATGTATTTTCACAAAACCCTAGTGTTGGAAGCTGAGTTTACTACTGTTGAGGTCTATTAGATAGAGGTTGATCATAAAAATTTTCATGTGGTTATATCCTTTATATATCAAGATGAATACGAAATTATACAGGGTGTCAACAGACCCTTGTACATTCCCATAATAAAAAATGGTATCAATATCCAAAGGCATTTCATTAAAAAAATTTCGAGAGTTTATATTAGTATATCGTGGAAACATATTTTACTGACATATGAGAATGTGGACTTAGCACCTTCATCATTGATTCTAATGGGTTATTAAAAAAGTTGGATAATTCAATTAGACCAAATTAATCTCATGTCTTAGTTATTTAACATGTATCCAATTGAAAATATCTAGTTCTTCGACAGGATATGGCCATTAATGTTTTCCCTAGATGTCCATAGATGCGTCAAAATTCATCATTCCCCTAATCCTATCATCCATCCATAAAATAAAGAATTAATGGAAAAATAGGGTTGTTTCTTGATGATAAGTCCCAATTTTAATTCTATGAGTCACATTTTATTGATCAATGATTCTATAAAATGATGCGAAAATAACCCATAGTTGACATTGTTGCTTGGGTTACTTCCTTGAACTATCTAAAAAAGATTTGATTTGATCTCTTCAAACAGATTTACAAAAAGAACATGTTACCCATTTATCAGTTCATCCCATAGAACCCAATTATGCTGCATATGAATGAATTTTTATGATACTACTATTGAAGACTCATCCCAGCCATAAATGATGAGATGAATATTAACTGAGTAAAAATTGGTGAAATATCTGTTGAAAATTCCCTCATTATATCCCTTAAGTTGTGATATATACAAACATTACCTATTGAGTCATAATAAGATACCATGGCATGAAAAGGGGATAAAGATAATTCTTCACACCTCACCCAAACCCCTCTATAACATAAAAAAATCAAACATTGTCAATAAGTTCAGACCAAGTCATTTCACGTTTCAGATGTAAAAATATAAAATCCTCTCCTAAACCTGGGGAATTTTCTTCATTACATATTCCCTCTATACTACAGGTGGAAGAAGAGATGGAATAAGAGGCTTAAGTGGATAAAGAATAGGTGTAAAACTGAAAGGAAGCTCCACATAAATTTGAGGTTGGTGTTTCTACCTCCATTGATGAACACAAATATATAAATATGGTTATAATAGAGACCCCACTAAACAATTTGATCAGTGTGGCCTTTTCATCTGAAGAAAAAGAGGAATATAACTAATATCAAATGTATTATTGGAAAATATTCACCTGTATCTACACAAAACTATTGGTCGTGATAACATTTTGGCCACTCAAAACATGGTCTTTACATAGTCCACTCAGGCTCCATGAATGTGGCTCTAAGAAAAAATCTAATAGAAAAAACACAAATTTATGACAATTTTTACATATTCATCTCAGTAAACATCATTTGAGAGGTAAATCAACCAATGTGTCTAGATAATATAGTCCATATTATGAAAAAAATGAAAACAGTTAAGTCTACATCAAAATCAATTTTCTATGCTAAAATTATCTACATGATGATTTACTAGTCTCAATAACTGAGTTATTTATTCATAGAACAACTAGATATCAATACCTCTCCATGATGGAAGTTTATTCACCGTATAATACTATACAAATGTCTATGACACAAAATTCAGGTAACCCCTTGAATTATATTTCTATTTGTCAATTCATGTCGTATTGATGAATTTTGGCAATACATAATGACTTTCCATAAATCAAATTATCAATTACCTAGAGATTTTTTTAGAATTATATGTTGAAAACCTGAGGGGTAGATCTCAAAAGTGTATTGACTACCAATATGTTCTTTAAAACATATTACAAAAATGTGGCATAACAACTTGAAAATTATTACCCTTATATTTTCTTTTATCATTAAATTAGTGAAATTTCTTGAAATTGGTGTACTCTATCACATCACTGAAGTTGTCCATATGAATAAAAATTACTTATTTAGAATGTCATATAATCAAAACCAATAACATTTTAGGGGACCTCAATGTAACCTGGCCAACACCAGATTCATTATATCCATCATTGGAAAAATTTAGTTCCCATTAAAATTTTCATGAAAAAAGAGTTATATATCAGTGGACCAGTGACTATGTTAATGAATTAAACATTTCCAAGAAATATATTTTGACCCTATAAATTTTAATTCATCCTATTTTTTAAGGCTACGTATCTAGTATTTGACATCCTTAGAGTGATTAATAGGTTCTTCCCATGCACCAAAAAGTTATATCATCCACAAAAAAACCTATATATCTTCATTAAAACCATGCATGATGTTGAGACATAAAATTTAGATAATGACAAGAACTGTCTAGAGATAATCATTATAGTCCCTAAACTATAGAACTCCCTATAGAATCATGAGGTTAATTATGAACTTAATAGAAACCCCATCATGTAAATTTTTATCCATTCAATGTTGACTAGGAATATATCAAGATATATGGTCATCCTATAGATTTTTAACATTCATTTCATTCCTCGGAAAGCTATGGAGGGATTGTCATTAGCAGATATTCTGTAAGAACAACCAATGATCGAAATGATCTTCGTAAATATTTTTTTTTTGATAATGGTATATCCACTATTCAATAGGTCCCCATACATGGGATACATATTTTGATGGTGCATCTATATGCCTATAAATAAATGTTATTGTATATCCAAATATCAACAATGTTGGGATATGAGTTGTACTCATTTCGTCATCAAAGGCAGTCCCACCGTACTCTTTCCTAATGTTTTATAGATATGAAAACAATGAATTAGAATATCAGTCTCTCATTGAAGGGATAAATCACATTCTTCTAGTATAAGTAAAAATGGTTATGATAAATGGGGGTTTAAAATTTGACAAAAAATACATTAATAATTATTATTCCATAAACAAGTAGTAGATAATCTACCCATTAATTCACATATGTTGATTAATGGTATAATTACATGTTGAACTAAAATTAGATCATATTTTATGATCTTTATATTCCTAGAAAACACTTTAGAAAATATATCCATGACTCTAGAATATCCATACTAGGATGAAACATTCATCATCATTTCAAACCGCTAATTGGTCTCACATTTTGTTTGATCTGACAAGAAAGAGATCGTTGAATCTACTCCCATCTAGAAACCATACATCCATACTACTAGCTAGATTAGATCCATTTTGGACTATAATAAAAATTTAGTAATTACCCAAAATAATGGTCGGAATGTCAAAATCAAATTGTAATCAATTATCTATTTTCTATGTGATGTAACAAATCATCAAAGGGTCCATTACAAATGGAGCCTTGGTCAATTCCTTCTCTTGTCAATTGATGGATAAGAGACCGCTGACATCATGAAATAAGTAGACATCTAAGCCTATAGATCCCACCAGTTAGTGTTCAAAATCATTCCTAAGATCTATAGGTTTGTGTACTATAGGCCCACTATGAAAAATGATTTTCAAAATTAACCAAAGGTGACATTTCTACATATTTATCACCAAATTAATTCACCAACCCCCAAAGACTCTATAAAGATCCAAAATCACATTTCTATCTTCAATATGGGGAATGGATGTTGTGGGACCATATCCTCCTTCCATATCCAAATAGATCAAGAACATTCTCAATGCAATCAGAATATTCTCCATGTTGTCTGAATCTGTACCCCTCAAATAATCCAAGCCAAGGAAGAATGTTATCTTTATAAAATTAATCATAATAATCAAATTTTGTGTCCCAATAAAATATTGGGGGAAAATGGAACCAATTATTATTTTGATGAGTTCGAAAAGTTATATTAAGATTATAATATCATGTCTAACCACCTGTACCACTATCATTCATCAGATTATTTATAGATGGTGGCCTTCAATAAGAAACTCTCAAATATACTCTAGAATAAGGTAGATAAGGATAAAAATTATTCATTAGAGAATCTCATGCATGCTTTTTGGGACTACCGAACTTAAACCCACATTAACACAGAGTAATCCCCTTACACATCGGTATTTGGGATTGAGGTAGTCCTACCCATCCCTTTCAAATTTCCCTCAATACAGGGTTTCATATTTTCTAAGCTATCCAATGATGTGAAATAAAGTAAATGGATAAAGGAATTGGACTGAAAGAATGAGAAAGGATTTCATATTTTGCATCATTTGTAAGCCCATAAGACCTCGTTTTTTGATCCATTGAAAAATATTTTTCCCATTGGTAATTTTGTAAGGGATATATGGTGTTCATTTTCATGTTCCTGATGAACCCTATAAAGAATCCAACAATGATGGAATAAACTTGGGAGGGGCCTTATTATATAAAAGGGTATATATCCATGGATCATACACATTGATTTCAATGGATATAAACCTCTTAAAAACCACTAGGAATAGAACAAAATTTTAAAAATACATCATGTGATAATGAGTTACATAATATGTAGGTAATGGAATCACATATCATATATAATCATTGTCACCTGACCATAAAGGGTGTGATATATAGTCAATGTCAAGGGATGATAAACATTTTGACACAATCATCATCTATATTTTATTTTAAAATATGTAACAACGACATCTGGACCAAATATTGTTTAACTATATCCATTACTTATATAATAATAAAATGATGTATCTTATTTAAAATGAAATAAAATTCAACATCTTAAATTGAATTAAAACAACCCCCTATATCGGCCTTATACTATACCATCTTTCAAAAATAATTATGGAATGATTCTTATCATCAGATGACAAATATTATTTCATAGATATCCAATATAGTCTCCAACCACAACATCTAATAGGAAAAAATCCCCTTTCATATTTGTCATACCAACATGGAGAGCCTCAAATTATGAACTAACTATGGATTTATTGTTACCCATGTGAGATATAATGCAATTTATGGGCCCTTTATACATGGCCCTACCCCATTATTATCTCATAAAAAATTCATTTAACTTCAGCATCATGATGATTTACTTATGTAATATATCTTAAATGTTTTTTTGGAATATTTTTCCCTTCAACCTTTTTTAATGTTTGTTCATCAGTTACAAGACACATAATCCCCTTTACGATACATTCAATATTTAATGGACTGATATATACAAAAATAAATTGTATAATTACCCATCATTGAAATTGATATTCCACATACCACAACCTATGAGAGGAAACAATCATAACATCGCATCATCATGATGTTAAAATTAATAGACAGTATTTTTTTGCATGACCATAAAATTCATGAAATCTCATCCATGTCATAAGATGATAAACTATGTGATAAGAACATCCTCTCTCTATGACTTTATACATCATTGATTTCTCATCCAGAACACCAGATGTTAAACTGTATAGAAAAAATCCACATGATATGAGATTAACAAGCAAATGTAGCATCATCTCATCAATAATACATCACATTCATCCAAGATATACAAAAAAGAGAAATGAAGATCCTCGTCCCTATGTCTGATTCAGATCAACATAAGGATTATATCATGCATTGACAATGTGTTCTTTGATTCTTTCCATTAGTTTATATAGAGTGATACCTAGATATACAATCCCATGTCAAACTGTAATAATAAAAAAATATCTATCCCTCCTTAAATGTGGCTCATACCAATGAAAAGAATTTCAGAACACAGTGAGGCTTGATTATCTTTAAAATATGATACATAATCACACCCTCATCCTATATTCTTGTCCACACAATATATAATAAAAATTATTATGTCATTTATTTTTATCACCACTGTGTTCTAGAATAAATCATTATAACCCGTTTCTTCTCACACCGATCGTAGCTCACCTGTGCTTAGGACTTAAAATCAAGGATTCCCCACATGATCAATGTGTATAAACTGCACTAGGGATTCTATGGTTCTAGTCTCATGAATATAAAAGGTACACTAGATTTCCTAATCACATGAATATTAATTTCACAATTGAAAAAAGCTGAATAACTATGTTGGGATTGATTCAATCTATCACATGATATATTGTAAAACCCAAGTATTTTCATTGTGGGTCACACTAAAATATTTTCCATACAAAACATGGAACATTTATAATTACCACATGATGCTAAAATTCATGGATTATTTCCACATTTTATGATACTAAACTCAAAAATTTCCTTAATAACTACATATTTCTTGATTTTATCTATAATGGTTTACATAGTGACATCTAGACCTCATGGCCTTGTACTATCAACATGGCAAAGTAATGAAACAAATGTTTCCATCTCTTGTATACAAACAAATACATAGGTAGAAGATACTAAATATTAATTCTCCTCATTTAGGGGGCAACCAAGAAAATATAAATAACCCCTCATATATATGATTCAGATATATATAGGTAAGTTTACAATCCATTGAAAATCACAATATGAATTCTTCTTATATACTCAGACACTTTATTCCCATTTATCCTCATTAGTATTCTATGAAAATGTGGATATACACAATCATTATATGGACATCAAGAATGGATGTCCATTGTATGGAGTAATAATTTGTCTGAGTTTATATAATACTACAAAGTTGGATCTACATAAAAATCCATCAGAACATGAATTTCAATCAAAGGAGAATTATTTCTCAGTATAAACCTCTTCTGTCTACATAATCTCCAATGTAATTTTATCCCATATCATTTATCCTGATATGAACCCCCCCAAATTGTGGTTTATAATTTTCCCATTCCCATTTTAGGAATGCTGGAACTTCTTGGACCATTAAACCATTTATTACTCATAATTTAAAATAAATTTGGTCCTAGTTTATTGATGTAAAACTGACTAAACTCATGTCATCCTTACAAAATGATATTAAATTACACTGTTTATATTCCTCTTTTTTGGAATTAGAATTGAAGGACTACTTGCGGCTTTCCTCTCACTATTTAATGACACATCATGTTTTCTTCTTCATGTTGAGTTACATTCATCCTCATCACATGGTGCTAAAGTACATGGCTGATATCCCCAACGCATGACACTACACTGCATGATTTCAATGATCTATGATTGGAATGATTCATATTATCATGAGATAATTCATTATGCTTGAATCATCAATTATTGGTACGTATGAAAAATATATATATTTTTACCCTTTTTTAGTTATATTGATCATACCGTCATTGGTAAACATCACCCATGAATTATGTGTTGCCAAATTATTGATTTGATGAGATATGTACAGGAAATCAGATCCTATATCCTATTCTATCCAAACTGAAAACAATTGCCCCACTATCATATAATATATATATATGTATATGAATTGGGGAGTCTAGTATGAATATCACAATTCCCATGATTCTGTATTTGAAGAAAAATTTCCCAATCCCACACAAGAGTTCAATCAATGAATGGTGAAAAAATTATTAGATCTATATATGGATTTATTAGCAATTTGTTGTGATACGTACTGAATCTTGAAACTTATGTATTGGTTCTAGCTGTCAAAAAATTAATTTTCATCCATCATTTATATGTTTCATTCCATTGCAAGGATAAGATTTTCCCCCATTATCGTGTTATCTTATTGTGAAATCCTCCTTTCATTTTCAAGAACATTGCATACACCAACCAAAATATATGTCAAGGGAAGTTAAAATATCCATAATCATTTAATAGAAATCATAAATGGATGGTATGTTTCTTGAGGAAATGTTTTTTTAACTACACATGATATTCCCTAGTAAGATATTCATAAATTGAAAATAAAAAAGGAAGTCATACAAAAGAAAATTCAATCTCAATAGAGAGATATTATATCTTTATATTCCCCTAAAGTGTTATAATCCCATGTACATGATAATTTCTAGAAACCCCTAAATTACATATTACATCCATTCCCTATCATGAATTAATATTATGGAATTTTCTTGGATAGATTACCATGATAATGGAAAATCATTATCCTTTCATTCAATGTTATGTGACCTCAAATCATATCCCTATAATTTCTATGATGTGTGATTTTAAAATGCAATTTCTATGTTCTATAAATAGAAAATTAAAATGAATTATGCCTCAACACTAATTTATATAATCTAAATTCATGTAGGAGTGGATCATTATTCATGGAAATTTCCAAAACAGATTCCCCCATCATTTTCATTTATAATTTCCTGAAAAATACACCCTTTGTAGTTTGCAAAATACTAATTTTTTCAAACTACATGGCCGTCATAAATGGAAGTTCAATGTCTTGTGGAATCCATTGTTAGGCTATGTGGAATATACCCCATTCAAATATTTATATATTACATCTAAAATGATTTTTCAACTAAATTATAATTCTTATTTAATATATACATATCCTTTCTTTATAAAACCTGAAAAATACTTTATAGAAATAATTTTTAATAATGATCTATGGTTACTATTCACATACTTATCCCATATCATACCACCAATTTTAATGTGACAAAATAAGGTTCAAAAAATCCCTTATTCATATGTAGTATGAATATTGGGACACTCTTATATATAAAGACATGATTAGGTCATTATCACAAAATTATTGGTAAATCTAATTCAAAATTGAACATTATTCATGATAGTCCATCTTAGATTACTCAAAAATTACCATAAAAATTTACATTGTAGTATCTGTTTTTAAAACCTACAATTGGAACCATGGGTAAAATCTCAACTATAATCATTCTATACCTAATAATTTCTTTGATTAGGAAAGATTTGATCCATGAAAATAAAAAAGGAAAAATCATTATAAGATGAAATTCCATATATGGAGGCCTATAAAAAAGCCAAGTCACACCCAGAAAGAATGAACCATAGTTGAATTAAGGAAAAACATTATGGTAAAAATAGAAACAACACAATGTTGGTGGATTTTATCACATTACCTTAGAAAGGGTAAAAATTATGCTCATTAAGTACCCAGGATTATGGATAAAATACATAATTATATAATCATTCATCCAATAATATGATTCATGTATTTCTATTAAAATTGTGATTGATTTCCAGTTAAAAAAAATTCAGGTTATCAAGAGATTATCTTTCAATACATAATGAATTTTGATGGATTGGGATTGAAGGTGATATAAAGGATAGGTATTAGTGGACCAAAATGTTATCATTTATTCATTTTTTGTGGACAATATATTATAATTCATATCATAGAGTCACTCCATATGATTATTCAAGTGATATTATAAATACCTTTTATAATATTCATAAGGTTATATCACTACCTAATATGAATCCACAATGGCTTCGTGAAGCTTGGAAAGAGTTTCTGTATCAACATTAGAACCAAACCATAGTGACACCGCCCTCTCAATCACATATAATCCCACCTTATAATCCAATTCTAATACCATTTTTCTCTTTATTAATGGATACTTCAAAAATATCTATTTCTTTTTTGATCCGCACCAACTCCTTGAAGAGATTTTTGAAATCCAGAAAAAGTCACTAATCCAAGGTTCATTGCTTAGTGAATTCACATTTTTCCCATTCAGCCACCACGACATTCCCATAAACTATACAAAGAAATATATTCATGGCTATAAAAACACAACACTTGGTATCTATGGTTGTTATATATTTGTGGAGTGTTCTAGTTTTATCCCCATAAGCAATCAATTGATTCTCAACTTCTTATATGACATGATAGTAAAACCCCCATAACCAAGTAATAAAAATGTGAGATGTTATTTGGGTAGTTTCATTAAAAGATTTAACATGGGTTTACAAGAAATTAGAAAATAATTTTAATTAAATATAACCTAATAAGAAACATATAAATTATAAACAAGCTTTTGACCTTCATTAAAATCACTCTCAGATAATGGAATGTATTCATGAATTAGTACCACCAAAGAGAGTCCAGACTCAATGCCTTGAGTATGACTTGGATATTTTGTTTTCCAATTCATTATAGTGTTAGTAGGTTGATATGTAAAACTAGTATTTTTATATGTAGAGGTATCTGACAGTTTTTCTGAATCTAGAAGATTAAACATTGCAATACCTCAACATCAAAAGAGAATAGAATGGATGGAAAAGCGGAAAACTCTCCATGATATATTGAGAATCAGTTCCATCCATGCATCCCATTTCTGAATTTATATCTTCATCCTAGAAATTACCCTCTAGAAGTTATATCATTGATAATTATCATGATTAAATGGTAATCATAGATATTGTATTGACGGTTGGATTTGATTCTACTTAATCTCAATTTCTTACCCCAATCATGGAAGTTCCCTCTAGAAGGGGAATATTAGTTTACTTGATAGAAGAATACATCATTGTCGCCTCTTCCCCAAAATGGGATGAGGTGTTTTGATCATGATGAGTTTCCCCTATGTATTGGCACATCCATCATTTACTCGGTGGGCCTAGGCACCTCATTGGGCTCTAGTACGACCAGAATCTTTATCATGTTTTTCAGCAAAGAGGAAGTTTCTATAGGCCACTGGGTGGTTAATACCTTATATCTCACTACTAATGTGCCAATTCATTTTTGGAATAACCAATCTATAAAAAACATAGAACATGATGGATATGTAAAGAGATGAAACAATCACATATTATTCAAAACCAAATATGTATCATCATCTTTCATGCATATGGATGTCTCATGTGGTTGCATGGACATGATAAATTGTAAGGGATAGTGTTCTAGGTTGGGGGTGGAAATTAACCGGTAGAATTTAATGGTACCAACTTTATAGGCTTCGTCATAGTAGGAAATAATTATGCAGTAGTTACCTCAGCTGAAGATATGTTCTCCCAAACAACAGTAACCCTTGGGGGTTAATTAGGGGAATGAAGAGGTGACTGAATCTCCCAAAACTCCTATAAGTACACAGAATTGGGATTTAAGATCATAGGAAATATAATAAGAAGATCTTATAAATAAATAAATTTCAACATCTTATTTTGTATCATCCTTCCTCATCATGGATTCATTGAGATCATCTTGCCTTATTGTGGATATCAACATATTTTTTACTCGATTGGACTAGTAAATCGTGCCCTAATAATAATTAATGAAGGTTTCAATCTCCTCCATGTATATATACATATCATTTTTTATCATAGAAATATATTCACTAGGGAGAAGATATTTACCTAAATCCCATTATATCAATGTTCTTGACACGATGTGTTCCCCATAATTCATTAACAAATGTGATTTATTTCCAAGCATCCATTTTCTTCAGCACATCTAAGAAGGATAGTATAATAAGAATGGATATTACTGGAGGTTTTTTCCAAGAAATTTTTGGATTGTTCTAGAAGCTTCACATTCTTCCATACTTCCTCATACACTATGGGACCCCTAGAGTAAGGTTCCTACAAGGCCCTGGCCGAGAAAGAGGTGAAATTTCTCTAAACATGGATAAAAAAGCTGATATGGCCTCAAAAACCCCATTATAAGTTCCAAAATTTTTCTCTTCACTCTTTGTGGCCTCATGAATCTCTAGTAAGAGTACTCACTAGGTATATCTAAAAGAGTTATATTATGAAAGCCTAGAGGCATCATGATATAGAAGGTAAGAAAAATCTATATCAGAGTCGTCAACAAAATAAATAATACTAGGTGATGATTCCTAGTGATATCCTCATATTGAAATGTATTTATCTAGATGAATGATCCATAATTCTCAGAAGATTCTATAATAATTTAACATATCCCACTACTGTGTGATTCTTGATAAGATTTATTTTGGTGGAATGATACTGGAGTTTGAGAAGTAGTGATGACATCTTCGGATGTTTAACTCAATATTCTAATATTATTTGTGTGTGTGGGTGGGGGGGGGGTAGAATAAATATATTTACATAGTTACTTTCGAGGCCTTGAATTCCCATCTTTATAGATTTATCCATATCTAGAATTTTTAAATGGTAAACAGTTGTAAAAAATTCATATTTTTTTAATTCTTCATCAGGATATGATTTTTTCATGGCATTAAGGAATAACTATGCAAATACAAATTAATGACCTATAGGGGGAGTAATAATAATCTATAATTGTGTGTCCTCCTGAATGATCATCGTCTAGAGATTTCAAGCCACTTTTATGTGTTTTCATAGCATGAAAAATTGATGTTCATGTACACCTCATCTGATTAAATTAAAATTTAATACACAAAATTATGGATCCATACCAATCAGAAATAATCTCCCCATCATTTTTTTTGATTTAGTTACAATATCATAATTAAATGAGACACTGACACCTAGTATAGTCCACATATGAATCTTTTTCTGATGAATTGGTGAGGATGGGGTTAGGTGCATAGGTGAACTGTTCATGGTAGTTTATATTGTGAATTTATTTGTTCCTACTAATCTATAATAGATAAACCCTGATATTCTATCAAGATATGATAATAAAAAATCATCTGGGGTCCATTGACTTTTGACGAATCTACAACCTCATATATAGACTGCTACCCAACACGAGATTACATTGAAGGGGACCACCATGAGGTATGGTGAATATGTTAATATACCTTTTTGTGTCCAACCGATCCTCCATTAAAAATTTTGTGACTCTGACCGAGATACCTAAATCTTGTTCCAGTAGCAATCATCCACTAATAAACATGGTAAGAAAAGATTATAATTGGAATAACCGATCAACATTGGTGATAATCATTTATACCTTGTCTGTAAAATAACCCTTCTCAAGCATTGAATAATATTCATAAATAAGTATTTGGTTCTGATGAGTTGGGTATTTCCTCGACCTCCTTGATTAAGGTTCATTTCTTCTTAATGTGGAAAAATCCTTGATCCACATTGAATATGGGACATCCTTGTGAGTGCAAGGGTCACAATTTAAAAGATCTTTGTTGTTGTCGATAATATTATTTTCAAGATGAGGGATCCTATTTTATTTTACCAAGTTGAAAAGGGTAAAAGATATTTATCATAAATATCACCCCTGATTAGTGCTCCGGAGATCAGGTGGATGTCCCAGATACAAATTCAAACCTCTCCATGAATCAAATCGATGGTATTAGTTTATAGACTACACCAGCTATGCAGTTTTAGTTTAATAGTTCACCTGTGATGAGAGTATATCTATGATAACAAACAATCCTCTTAAAAATCCATGAACATCAACTTAGTATTAACATTCATTTCACTCTAGAGAATATAAAAAATCCAACCCCCCCCCCCCCCCCTCGGGCTAAAGCATCCCTCTGGATGAATGTCCTATTTTCACGACCACCATTAATTATCTATTTTCATGGAAATCCATATAGTCATATAATATAAATTAATCTCATATTCTAGTATCCACAAGGATTATTTTCCATACATTTGATACTAATCAAAGGGTAATACTCTCGAGGAGGATTCTTGAATTCTTGAACACTTCGTCGAGATATCAAAATAGAGAATATCATAATTCATGATTATCTAGACCATGGGTTTATTTACTTCGTGAGGAGCCTCTATGGAAACATCTGATGGCATGCTCAATCTGAAAAGAGGTAGCCCGTTTTAGAATAGATACCCCCTATGGAATGCACTGAGAAGTACCTCTATTGTGTGATTTAGGTGCTCAATATTTCTTTTCATTGTTCTCAGCAAATTCAATTATATTGTTTCTCCTCTCATCAGTAGAATAGAAATATTCATAAAAATAAAAATTTATTCTGAGTGATCAAATTCTAAATTTTTATGAAATAATATTACAATTAAAGGATTAATATTTCATGAATAGAAATGTATGAATCACTGAAGAGATTGGATGTTGGCCCATCAACCTATAACACAAGAAGCACCATTCTATGTGGAATCTTAAAACTATGTTGAATAAAATTTTACTAGTGAACACCTATGAGTTCACTAAAATATCTTCCATAATAGAGTATATTATTCAAGAGATATGAAATAAAATCTAGTTCATGGATTTACCATTCCCTGAGATGTACTTTAGAACAAATATGATATGTTTCCCCTATATATAGTTGTGTAATATATCATGAGTCCACATGAATACCATAAAATAGATCAAATGGAAATAACAACTTCATTGGAATGACCTCCTTTCATCACAATTGGGTCCAATTCTAATTGATAATTTATTAGGTTATGAAAACTCTGTATGTAAGGTTAAAATACATTCATTAAATTTCAATGTCTAAAATAATCAAGAAAATTTAAATTTTGGAATGTAATATTTATAGGACTCAAATCCATGAATGAATATGTGGTTATATATAACATTAATTGTCATGTGGAAAAGAAATCCTTATATAGACATGTAAATGAGATCGTTTGTGGGATTATGAAGTTCATATCATCTATTGTGAATGAATAATTGTTTTTACTCTTGGTTGATATTATAAATCCCCCTCACATGAAATTTACTTATGTATGGGATGTCATTATTTTAGCTCTCACAAACAATGTCCTACACCATCCCTGGATGGCCAACCATCCCAGTATTCAATTCCTCCGTTCCTCTATAAAAGACCACAAATGGGAACCAAAAAAATAATGAAGGACAAACCAATGGATAATGACGAGGGAATGAAATTATGTAAATTAACTACCTAATATTAACATAGAATAAATGCAGGGTATCATGAAAATATAAAGACAAAAAAACTCAATGCAGACTCCATTTTAGAAATCATAAAAAATGAACCCTTTCTAGTTAATCATCCCACATATCAAGGTTCTAAACAGAAGTATCCACGTACCACATAAGAAGCTAATGTGTTAGAGGATCTTGATCCCGTGTAGAAAAATTCTACAAGTATGGTACCTTTACATGAAGAGAAAAAAACTACACCTAATACCCATATTCCAATATAGAAAAAACCAACATGAAGGGAACCATATCACATGGTGAAAAATGATATGTGTAGCTGGGTATGCTGAAGAATTAGACTAAATTCCAGATATCATTACCTTAATCCAATATATTGTTATGTCCCACCTTGTCCTCTCTATGAAATTCTATAATTGACATATTCAACAGTTTTTTGTGAATCTCTATGATCCATGTGGGTTCCTATGTGAGGCACTAGTCCAAGGACTCTCCCAAAACCACCAGATATGTATGACGAAATAATTGGTCACCCATGCATGCCCTTTCAAACAATCATACCCATGTTATGAGGACTCTCATTAGTATCCTCCATAATAATAGGGATACTTGTAATGTTCAAGGTCATTAATTCCAATGGTAATGAGGTTCCCAACCATTGATGTGCTCACATGAACCTCTCCGTTCCTGTTGGGGAGAGGGTGGATCATGCATTCATTTTCATTTTAGGTTTATTTACTTATCTTATTCTTTTATGAAGAAAATAAATCAAATGGAATCCCTATTGGATTAATATCTTATTCATTCATACTAGAGGTTCACTCTTGCAAATATTCACCTATTAGGTCATAAACATGAGTTGATGTTACTATATTGGTTACCAAAGCTTTATAATTAATGTGAAAATTTAATGACATTTCTCTTTATCTCTTTATCTTCGATCCCCAACATCTATCCACCAACGAATTATGTGGATTTTGTGATCATCATATCAATCAGTTTCTCTTTTTTGTCAGAGTAAGAATGAATTATGAGTGATTATTTTTTAATAGTGGTCATTCATTCTTCAAAATCCCAAGCACCAAATTGTCCCCCTATTCGGTTTAAGCGCCAAACATAATCAGTCACAAGGGACTCCTACATTATATAAGCCCCAAATTTAGGCCATAACCAAAAAATCTACATGTTCCTAATAAATCACGTAATGGGAATCCTTTAAAGGTGTAAGATCCAACCAATCTGAGATATGCGGTGTTCAATCTCCAAATTGATAAGGTATATATGATGCCTCCCTAAGGTACAAAATCAACACTCAAAACTCACCATAATAGTCTATTTTATATATTCCTTGTATAGTCATAACCATATAGTTGAATCATATTCCTTCTGGATTCATTTTCTCATCATCATTATTGTCTATATTCACTATTACATCATACCACATGTGGGATAGTATATGACTTCATGATCTCTTTATCCACATCGATATATGTCCCACACTATATTTTTCCATGAACCTTCCTCATAGATTTCATTTCCACGTGATCTTGTACTACATGGTATATTCCCCGTCAGACGAAATTATAAGGTGATGTACTCCATTATGTGGGATTGAACTACTGGGATCTTTTTATTTTCACCAGGTGAAATAATAATCCCAAATTTTGGGTTAAATACTAATATTTTAAAAACTACCATCTCCCTAGAATATTGAAGGTTAAAGAGTGAACACTATGTGGATTAAACCCCATAATGTGGAAAACATATATACATACTAATACCTCTAGAGAAAAAAAAACCATAGATACAAACAGATGATTCTCAAACCGCATATGAAAATATTTTAATGTTAATACAAGGCTAACACATATTATTATTTGAAAAGAAACCATAATTCATGAACATGTCTCCAATAAATATTAATTTCCCATAATGTGAAATAATTTACAAACAAAAGGTGTGATGAGCCCACCCTCCCATCCTCTCAACCAATGTGAGTCTATAATTGTTACTGGGCAATAAATCAACATCCACCTATTAATGTAATGTCTCTTCACTATTTTAATAAGTAATCCATTAGTTGTTTTTGAATCCACAAAAACCCTATAAGAAGCTTTTTGGAAATAATGGTAAACCCACTTTAAGTGATTGATCAATTTTCAAACCCCCCACAATAAATAATACGTGGGGTAAAATGATATTACATGGAAAAAATGGTGAACCATACATGAATTCATCTAAATATAGTATATCATTTTTATTTTAATAAATTATAGATTGACTGGTTCACATTAGACAATTATATTGCTTCCATGAAATGTTATTATTTCTTTTGGATGAAATATGAGAAGAAAATTTTCATCTTTTTATATAATTATGTCAAATTAAACTTCATGTATTACTCCAATAAATTGAAATTATTTTTTATTCCTAAAGCACTATAAATCAAAATACATATAATATAATTATATATAATCCTTTTATCTCCAGTTATAGTAATGAAAAAAATTAGCATAAGTTATCCAATATGAATAAATAATAAAATGATGAAAAAGTATAATAATATATAAAAACACATCCAAATTTTATCATAAACAATTATATAATTTTTTATCCTTCTGAACCTTCACACTTTCAAAATTAATAAATAAGGTCACTAAATTTTCCGAAATAAATATTAATTTTATCCCCAAAATATTATAATGTACTTTTTTATTGTCACATACCAATTGTTTTAATACATTACTTATCTATTATCTTAATGTTTGGTAATAAATATAAACATCATAAAACCTCAATGAATAAATAAATCATTCACCATTCCCGGAATAAAACCACGAATTATTAAAAATATTCCATAGATAATATAATGTTGTAAACTTCATCAATGTTTTTTTAATATGCATTCTCAAAAAAACAATTACCAGTTTTAAGGCCATAAATTATGACTGATTTAATTCATCCTTGTTAATCATCTCCATATCCAATATAGAAACCATTTTTTTGACATTGGGAGCATATTAAGGTTAATATTCTCTTAATAATGTGTTTTATATAAAATTTCATAATGCAATTAAATTAATTTTGTAGGTTAATACTACCATAAAACCTTTTTTGGAAAATCATCCAGTATAATATAATATTATAGAATCAATTTAAATTTCATGATTCCGAAATTCAAATACATATACACATGAATAATACTACATCAATTTTTAAAAAATGAATAGGATTCTTCATCTTATTCTTTAATACCACATTCCTTACATTTTTCATTTATAGTCACTTCATAATCAATAAAAAATGATTACATATACCATACGGTTAAACCTCTTATTTATATTTCTGTAAGTAAATAAATTTTCATAATTCCCCTTCATCACTAATTTAATAAATTCATCCATTGAAAATACATTTGTTAAATGAATATTCTAATCCATTCCATTAACCGAACATTCCATTTTGCATCCAAAATTAATTACATTATATCCTTATTAACTACACATAAAACATATTATTCTTTATTTGTGGAATTCTCTAAAGTTATACATCCCACATTATTGACATATTAAAAATTAATCTTCTTTAATCCTTGATCCTCTCAATAAAAACTGTCAAAAAAACTCTATACATTAATTCTTGTCCAGTATGACAGTTCGTTGATGTGAATGTTGTTAATATTATAACATGGTATCTGATTAGGAATAATCACAATATCCATCAAATGATTCATTATCCTACTTGGTTTCTCATGAGAATATCATCCATCACATAAAAAAATATAATATAGTTCCTTTCGGTTTTATCATTAACTACAACAAAAAACAATAGTTTCAGCTAAAATATTCATACTATAAGACAAAAAAACCCGAAAATATAACATATAATATGCTTAAATCATAAAATGTTCATTTAAAACTATAAAAAAATTGGTTTAACTAATGATATTAATGGGAATTATTCAATTCCATTATGCTGTTTCGTAATGATATTTTGAATTTTAAAAACATATCCCATGAGAGTGTTAAACTAAGTGTGCAACATGGAATATTTCCATGAACCGGGTGATGTTCAATTCATGTTCAACATGCACATTTGGAGTAATTAAAACTAGGTAGCTCTATACTAGAGAAACATCCTTGTTTTTATCTATACAAGTATTTTATTTCATAGAAATGAATCTGTAAAATCCCAGGTAAATAAAGAATATTACTTTATCATATTTATTAATATTTGTTAATAAAATATTAATATTACTTTAAAGGGAACTCTATGCTCGATGGCGTACCCAATACTCAACAATGAGTTTTTTTGAAATCTTATGTTGCAGTCTAATAATAAAATAATATTATTTTAAATGGTAGTTAACGCCTAGTAGTTGTATTGGCAGGAATGAATAGAAATAACTAAAATATGATTATATATGTTTGTTAAATGTTTTTACATTTATACAATAAAATATAAAGGCTTAAAATAAGAAAAGAATTCTATTTTAAGCATAAATACTCTAAAATTCAATAAAAGGTCAATTTATCACCTTTTGATGGTGAACCCTCTATAATATAGTTTCGGTCACTCTTATACATTCTATTAGACTAAATAAAATTCTTCTTTAGAATCGGGACATCAAAATTTACATTGTGTATATTTTTGGTATTTTTCCTATAAAGTTGATTTTTAATGAATAGTGAAAAATGTTGTACTTTAATTCAAAAAACCTTTTTAATCTAATTTATTTATATGATTAGATTATCTTTTGAATTGGTTTTAAAATTAAATTAGAATATTTTTTTACCATTTAATTTAGTAGTGGTCATTTGAATTAATTTCACTTTTAAATTGGACATAAACTAGTGTCAATCTTTTTATATATATTGTTTCATAAAAACACGCTATTTATTCTGTCAGCGAGAATTAAATATTAAATTAATTAATATAACATATATGTTTTGAATTTTGTAAAATATACATCATTTTTGAATTTGGATTATCAAATATAGCTTAGGGTGATGTTTTGGTATTTTTCTGAAAAACTTCAATTTTTGATTAATAGTGAAACCACTAAGTGGTACTTAAAAAAATGGATTTTTCATTTAAATGAAACTATACCACTTATGTGATTTGAATTTCAAAAATCCTACATACATGGTTTTCATTAGGAAGTAAAATGTGGTTCAATGGGATTAAAATAATTTTTTTGGTGAATAGTAACTTTTATGTTTTTTATCACGATTAGAGGTAATTTGTGTGATTTAAGGTAAAAATGATATTATAATAAAAGTAAAATAACTTGATACCTATCCTAACCCTATTGAATGAGTCATTTCTGACCAAGAAAACCCATGGGTCGATTTTTGGGAACCCATGGAGCCACTTGAGTAAGATAATGACATTAATGCCTATTATTTAAAGTAAAAGTAAAAATGACACAAACATGTATTGTTTTACTAAAACAATTTTAACTTGTGGTTATACAAGTCAGATGTATTACTATAAATAGTAATTGGTAGGCTAAAACTATTTCCTACATCATAGTATTTTTATTATAATTTTTAGACATTAAATAAATTAAATTAATTATGACATCATGATGATTCAACGATTACCTCATTATTTAATGATTTAAATAAAATGAAAAGTTAATATAAAATATAATCCCTACACGTGTCCAATACCTATTGGATCTGTGAATTTCGTACTATTATCACCTTATCCTAGAAATATATAATTTTGGGACCTTTAAAATCCAAAATGCATTTTATAATAATGTTACTTTTCAAAAACATCCAAGAGTGCCCCTCCTCTCCTCTTATAAAAGGCCCCCACCTCTACCATCTTACCCACACATATAAAGCCTTTTTCTTGGCCAAAACCTGCTCTTTTTGTCTCTCCACATACCTCTCTTACTCCTAGAAGCCTCACATTTGGCAGATTTATTTCCAAGGAAGCCTTTGAGCTCAAATCAAAGAGAGATACCCGATTTGAAGGTAATGTCTTCACTTGTGTTCTTTTGTTTTATTTTGCTTCTCCAAACCCCTAAAATCTTTTTATTCATTTCTTTTGTAACACATACAATATATTCAATATACTAGGATGTTGTTATAAGAAGTATTAGAGCTACACTTACACACACCTGCATCTAATGGTCAAAGAACATACTGTTTCTGTGGATGGTGAATTTCTGCCTCACGAAACAATGATTGTTCAATATTATTTTAACACCCTAAAAGGTGCCCATTAAGATGTAAATATATTTATATATGATATATAATATATTTATGTTTTACTTAAGCTTATTTATTTTTAATTTATGGCATACCTTTATGGATTCCATTATGGTAAAAGATGATATCTTCATTTTAGGAAGTGCGGACTACAGCCCCCTCAAGGTGATTTGATTCGTTAATACCATATATGCTACATATAAAGGATATATTTAATGATATTATAGATGATAACATACTGTAATTATAATAATATTATGTATCACTATGTTTTAATTCCATTAAATAAGAAATAGAAATAGAAGTAGCATTCATGCGTACGTACGGCTTACCGTCTCCATGAACGGTGCATTTCATTTCTTAGCTCTAAATGTTATGTAATATTATAAATGCATGTATATATTGGATATATATTATATATATGATATCTAGATAATTAATATAATTCTGGATATAATATATATTTTACCACATGAACAACTTGTAATTATAAAGAGTTCGTTTTTTACTCAAGTAGCAATGATCTACAAAACAACCATTATTAACTTAAATAATTACATAGTGTTCATAGCATAGTAGTAAGTGATATATAAGGAATAATGAACGTGAAAAAGGTTCTTAATAAATTAGAAATTAACTCAAGTTTATTATTCAGGAGGTTAAAGAATGATTTAGTCATGTCGGACCCGAGGTAAGGGATCCCACCCCTCTCTTTCTTTTTAAGTACACTCTTTGTTGTCATTCCTTTTAAGCACATATTTCTTATGATTGGGATGTTCTTTTATATTAATCTTACTTTAGTTTTTATGTTCATTTGATGAGAGACCCTATTTTATCTCATTAATCCATTTTGAATGTTTTAATTGGCGCCGTTAGGCTGCCAAAATTTCATAAGGGGCTTTTTATCTCACTTTGTGTTTTCGTGAGATTCATGCTACATTTGCCAATATTTTCATTTGAGTGGTGTATGTACTGTCCATTATTATACTCCTTGTGTAACATTTTTTTATGAGTATTTACATCAATGTTGTATCGTCCTTCTTTCATGGGGTGTACGTTTTGAAAGTTACCCAAATCGGTAAGGGAAACTTCCACCCTCCTCTTTTTAAAAGACTTATTTTGTTATGTCTGTTAATTTTAATCTTATTATGTGGGGATATGTTCTTATATATCCTTATTGCTGTAAATTTTATGTCCATGTGATGAGATACCCTTTCTCTCTCATCAACTCTTTTTCTAAAATTTGATGTGATGATGGTCAGCTGTCAAGGGAACTTCTTAACCCAATTTCGATTTCTTTGGAATCAACATGTAGTTATTGAATATGTCATCATTTGAATATGTCTAAATGAACTTTGATTATTTTACACTTAATATCCACTTATATTTGGTGTAATTATATTTTTCGCACATAATTATGAGATTGATTTATCCTTAATTTAAGGATACCATACTTATAATGGATTTCATCTCAATTTACATTTCCACTGAGACTTCATTGTTGTTATGCACCAATTCACACTTATATGGTGTATGTACTATCATTTGTAATATTATATCATGAATCCTTTTATTCTCATGATATTATAAAGTTTTTATTAATTTCTATTCCTCAATTATTGTATTCAAGTGTCTCTCATTTTGTTAAAAACCCTTTAACTAAAATATTGTTTTAAATGTTTTAATGATTTAATCTTATAAATATTTCTCATTAATATCCATGTTTTCAAAATGGGTTTAAGGATTTATTTATATGGATATTAATGGTTTAAAATGTTAATAGTTTCAATGTGGTATGGGACACATTGATTTAAAAATATCTTTATTAAATGTTTTAAATAGTTTTGAAAATGGTTTTTAGAATGGATTCATTATTTCATTATCTTAAAATGTTATATTGTTAATGCAATGTGGGAATGTTATCTTTACTTTCTGATTAAGTTATGTGCTATGATTATGTTATGGTTCTTGGGAATTGTTATGAAGACGGGTGGTTCCGTGATAAACTATGGGCGGGTGAGTAGCTCTCTAATGCATTGGGTAACGCGAAGGAGTTAAATGTTAAGGTTTCTCTGAAGAGATTTAGGGAATATACTGTGATGGGTATTCCAAACGTAACCATGAGGGTTAATCCCTACATAAAAATGTTATGAATGCCTCAAGTTGCCTTTATGTCTTATGATTTCTATGATTTATTCATGATTTTTGAGGTATGTTAAAATGCTTATGTTTTATGGGTAAAGTATGATTTCATTCTTATGTATATATGTACTCACGTTTCCTTTCCATACTTTTTATAACCCTTACTGAGCTTTTTATGCTCATCGAATGTTTTTGAAATGTTTTCCACTGGTCAAGGGAATGGTACAGGATATGATGATAGTGTCAAGAAAGTGTTAAGAAAGAATCCTTGTTTCATTTTAAATATGTTTCCGTTGATGGGAAAAATGAATACTATCTTTTTTGTAACCAATTTGTTTAAATGTGGAATGCAATGCAAGTTTTATGATCTAATACTCTAAAACACTAATCTTGAAAATATCCTCAATGTGTAATCATGTATTAACTCAAGATTAAGTAAGGTTTAAGGCTAGGGCCTTATAGTTGGTATCAGAGGTCGGTTTAGATAACATTAGAGGTTAGATTGTGGTTTATGAAAAAGTGAAAAGTTGTGTATAACCGCAATGGTTAGTATATTAGATGGAGTCATTGTTTTTTTTAAAGTTATAATGATTTTGAGATAACTTGGATAAGTATATCTTGGTGTTTATCTTCCACTTTATTATATCATGATTTTATTGATATACTCACACTGACCTTTTTGGTTTTAATAAATGGATGGATCTAGCAGGCACCAAAGTAACAGTTTATTTGAAGAAAAATGTGATGGTTTTATGAAATATTAACTGAATGATATGGGAGCTACAATGAGAACTCTTGTGGTTGTCCTCAACCAACTATCTGGTGTCATGATTGACCACCTGAACCTTAGTGACTTTTATAAGGCATCATATATACGAGAAACAAATCCCTATGAAATTTCCGGTAATAATCATAAAGATAAGTATGTTCAAAAACCTATGTGTCAAAGATGTGGAAAGAAACACATAGTAAAATGTTTGAAAGGAATAGAAAGATGCTATTGATGTGGAAATGAAGGTCATAAAGGAAGAAACTGCCATGAAAAAATGAAGCATCTAGTTGACTCTAGGAAAGGGGAAGAAGTTCTTTCATAAGGATCAATTGAATGTTTTAAATGTGGTGTGAATGTTCATTATGCAAACACATGTCCTACGAAGATGTTTCGGGAATGGGGTCACCAAGATCATAAAAATATTTATTTACCCATACCTAATGCCATTCTGATTGAGGATGATGAAACTGACAATAAAGAATGAAAGGTATGGATTATTTCGTAACATATGTTTTCCTATTATTGGAATCTTAGGATATGATTCATGATTTTGTTTGTAGGAAATATGTATTTCAGAATAAGTTGAAAAGGAATGGCTAATGGATCATGAAGAATGTTGAATGAGTAAGAAGTCATCATATAAGTGATTCAAGGGTTATGGTAGATTTTAGGATGGTGAAATTCTTAGATGTATTAAGTCTCTTTTGCTGATTGGGTTACATTAGAAGACATTTTATAGTAACCATGATGTTTGATATACGAAAATTTTATTCAAGGAATAATTATCATTTCATTTGTGGATATAGTCATAAAGAACCATTTGAGTTTATATGATCCTTGAATTTTAGGGAATTACTGGTTAATACATTTTGGGTTGCAAAATGGAAGTTATCAGATAACATCTGTGGTTAAATTATGTTATGGTTATTTTTGATGAATTTATCTCTTTTTTAGGAATGTTATAAAATTATATAGTTTTTGAAAAGGGACAACATGCAGACCGTGTGACAACCCGACACGTCGGATGAAGCTGTGGGAATCAAACCCACAACTAATGTGCAACTGGTATTTATCGCCTACCACTAGACTACGTGAGGTCCCTGGTTAGTTTGAATGATTCTTTTTAGTTATATTATTTTCTGAATTAAGAGTAAGTTGATATATTTTTTGTTATAAATGGACATGATTAGCCCATCATGGAGTATATGTTATTAGGTTAATTACTTTTCAGTATGATACTGTAAGAGTAACTGATGTTATTTTCGAGAAAAAATGTTAAAATTTATCTTAGGAGACTATGTGATTAAATCATTCAGAGAATTGGGTTTCAATCTTAGTTTGGTTTAATTTATAGAATTTTATGGATAGATGTTTACTGAATGGTCTTTGTTGAACTTTGGGTTTTAGTTTTGGTTAAGGTCTAATGACATGGGAAGTGTATAGTTCTCTTTTGTGGATTAGGTGATTCTCTAGGAGATGATTATTGCTCTCTTAATGTTAACAAGTCCTCCTAAATACTCGTCTTTTGGAGAAAATATGAGTTTGTGTAAGAAATATTGGAAAAGTATAAAGTCAACATGAAAATTAAGTATGCTTCCTTATGTTTTATTTAAGCTCATAAATAAATTCCTCAATGAAAAGTAACTTAAAATAAAAATGTTGTCTATTAATTTTTCCTACTGGGGAATCAAATACTGTTTAACCCATCACAAGTTTGTGATTTTCTTGTTGTTAACTTTCTCCTAGACATGTTTACTATCACTCACCATCAGAACATGACCCTTTGTTTTTTCCTCTATATCCATATTTTCATACTTCGAATCCTAGTATGGGTAATCTCGGGTGACATTTGTACTTCTCTCGCATTATTTTAATGTTATAGTTTTACTGACTCCTTTTCCGATGTGGGGCTTTCAAGGAAGTTTCCAAGCCCAATTTTAAAATTGCGAGGACGCAATTCCCAAATGGGGGGAAAGATGTAACATCCTAGGTAAATAAAGAAAATTAATTTATCATATTTATTATTATTTGTGAATAAAATATTAATATTACTTTAATGGGAACGCTATGCTTGATGGAGTACGCAATACGCAACAATGAGTATCTTTGAAATCTTATATTGCACTCTAATAATAAAATAATATTATTTTAAATGGTAGTTAACGACTAGTAGTATTATTGGCAGGAATGAATAGAAATTACTAAAATATGATTATATATGTTTGTTAAAAGTTTTTACATTTATCCAATAAAAGATAAAGGCTTAAAATATGATAAGAATTCTATTTTAAGCATAAATACTCTAAAATTTACTAAAAGGTCGATTTATCACCTTTTGATGGTGAACCCTATTTAATATAGTTTCAGTCACTCTTATACATTCTATTAGACCAAATAATATTCTTCATTAGAATCGGGACATCAAAATTCATTTTGTGTATATTTTTGGTATTTTTCCGATAAAGTTCATTTTTTTAATGAATAGTGAAAAATGTTGTAACTTAATTGAAAACCCCTTTTTAATATAATATATTTCAATGATTGGATTATCTTTTGAATTGGTTTTAAAATGAAATTAGAATATATTTTTACCATTTAATCCATTAGTGGTCATTGGAATTAATTTCACTTTGAAATTGGACATAAACTAGTGTCAATCTTTTGATATATATTATTTCATAAAAACACACTATTTGTTCTGACAGCGAGAATTAATTATTATATTAATTAATGTAACTTATATGTTTTAAATTTTGTAAAATATACATCATTTTTGAATTTGGAATATCAAATATAGCTTAGGGTGAATTTTTGGTATTTTTCGGAAAAACTTCAATTTTTGATTAATAGTGAAACCACTAAGTGGTACCTAAAAAAACTGAATTTTCATTTAAATGAACCGTTACCACTTCTGGGATTTGATTTTCAAAAATCCTACATTCATGGTTGTTCTTATGAATTAAAATGTTGTTCAATGGGATTAAAATAATTTTTTGGTGAATATTAACTTTTAAGTATTTAATCTCGATTAGATGTAATTAGTGTGATTTAAGGAAAATATTATATTATAATAAAATGAAAATAACTTGAAACTTGTCCTAACCCTATTAGATAAGTCATGGCCGACCAATACATCCCATGGGTTGATTTTTGGGATCCCATGGATCCACTTGGGTAAGATAATGACATTACTGCCTTTTATTTAAAGTAAAATTAAAAATGACACAAACATGTATTGTTTTACTAAAACAATTTTTACCTGTGGTTATACAAGTCAGAGTTTTGACTATAAATAGTCATTGGAAAGATAAGAATATTTCTTAAATCATAGTATTTTTATTATAATTTTTTGACATAAAATAAAATAAATTATTTATGATATCATGATGATGCAGCGATTACCTCATTATTTAACGATTTAAATAAAATGAAAAGATAATGTAAAATCTAAGACATACACATGTCAAAAACCTATTGGATGTGTTTAATTAGAACTATAATCACCGTATCCTAGAAATATATAATTGTGGGACCTTTAAAATCCTAAATGAATTTTATAATAATGTAACTTTTCAAGACCTTCCAAGAGTGCCCCTCCTCTCCTCTAATAAAAGGCCCCCATCTCTACCACCTTACACACACCTCTCAAGCCTTTGGCTCGGACAACCACTGCTAATTTTGTCTCTCCACATCCATCTCTTACTCCTAGAAGCCTCACTTTGGGCAGAACTATTCTCAAGGAATCCTTTGACCTCAAATCAATGAATGATACCTGATTTTAAGGTAATGTCTTCACTTGTGTTATTTTGTGTTATTTTGCTTCTCTAACCCCCTAAACTCTTTTTATTAATTTATTTCGTAAAATATCCAATATCTTAAATATACTAGTATTTTTTTATAATAAGTACTCGAGCTACACATACACACACCTACATCTAATGGTTAAAGAACATACAATTTCTGTGGATGGAGAATTTCTGCCTCACGAAACGATGATTGTTCAATATTCTTTTAACATTTCAATGGTGGCCATTATGATGTAAATATATTTTAGGATATATAATATTTTTATGTTTTTCTTAAGCTTCTGTATTTTTAATTTATGCCATACCTTTATGGTTTCCATTATGGTTAAACACGATATCTTCATTTTAGAAAGTGCGGACTACCGCCCCCTCAAAGTGATTTGATTCGTTAATACCATATGTGGTACATATAAAGGATAGATTTAATGATATTATATATGATACCATACTTTAATTATAATACTATTATGTATCATTATGTTTTAATTACGTTAAATAAGAAATAGAAATGGAAGTAGCGTTCATGCGTACGTACGGCTTACCTTCTCCATGAACGGTACATTTCATTTCTTACATCTAAATGTTATGTAATATTATAAATGCATGTATATAATGGATATATATATGATATATATGATACCTAAATAATTAATATAATTCTGGATATAATATATATTTTACTACATGAACAACTTGTAATTATAAAGAGTTTATTTTTGACTCAAGTAGCAATGATCTACAAAACGACCATTATTAACTTAAATAATTACATAGTGTTCATAGCATGGTATTAGGTGATATAAAAGGAATTAAGAACATGAAAAAGGTTCTTAATCAAGTAGAAATTAACTCATGTTTTTTATTTAGGAGGTTAAATAATGATCGAGTCAAGTCGGACCCGAGGTAAGGGATCCTACCCCTCTCTTTCTTTTTAAGTACACTCTTTTATGTCATTGCTTTTAAGCTCATATTTCTTATTATTGGGATGTTATTTTATATTACTCTTAATGTAATTTTTTATGTTCATATGATTAGAGACCCTATTTTCTCTCATCAATCCATTTTGAATGTTTTAATTGGCACCGTTAGGCTAACAAAATTTCGTAAGGGGCATTTTATCTCACTTTGTGTTTTTGTGAGATTCATGCTACATTTTCCAATATTTCCTTTTGGGTGTTTTATGTACTTTCCATTGTTATACTCTTTGTGTAACATAATTTATTTTATGATTAATTACATCAATTTTGTATAGTCCTTCTTTCATGGGGCGTACGTTTCGAAAGTTACCCAAATCGGTAAGGGAACCTTTCACCCTCCTCTTTTTAAAAGACTTCTTTTGTTATGTCTTTTAATTTTCATCTTATTATGTGGGGATATGTTATTATATATCCTTATTGCCGTAAATTTTATCTCCATGTGATGAGATACCCTTTATCTCTCTTATCAACTATTTTTCTAAAATTTGATGTGACGCCGTTAGGCTGTCAAGGGAACTTCTTAACCCAATTTCGATTTCTTTGGGTTCAACAAGTTGTTATTGAATATGTCATAATTTGAATATGTGTGAATGAAATTTGATTATTTTACACTTAATATTCACTTATATTGGGTGTAATTATATATGTCACACATAATTATGATATTTATTTATCCTTAATTTAAGGATACCATCTTTATAATGGATTTTATCTCAATTTACATTTCCAGTGAGACATCATTGTTTTTATGCTCCAATTCACTCTTATATGGTGTATTTACTATCATTTTGAATATTATATCATGTATCCCTTTATTCTCATGATATTATAAGGTTTTGATTAAATGTTATTCCTCAATTATTGTATTCAAGTGTCACTCATTTTGTTAAAAACCCTTTAACTAAAATATCATTTTAAATATTTTAATGATTTAATATTATAAATATTTATCATTAATATCCATGTTTTAAAAATGGTTGTAAGGATTTATTTATATGGATATTAATGATTTAAAATGTTAAAAGATTCAATGTGGTATGGGAAAATTTGATTTAAAAATCTCTTTATTAAATGTTTTAAATGGTTTTGAAAATGGTTTTTAGAATGGATTCATTATTTCAATATCTTAAAATGTTATATTGTTATTGAAATGTGGGAATGTTATCTTTTCTTTATGCTTAAGTTATGTGCTATTATTATGTTATGGTTCTTGGGCATTGTTATGAATACGGGTGGTTCCGTGAAAAACTAAGGGCAGGTAAGCCCGATATAGCTCTCCAATGCATTGGGTAACGCGAATGAGTTAAATGTTAAGGTTTCTATGAAGAGATTTAGGGAATATACTTTGATTGGTATTCCAAACGTAACCAAGTGGGTTACTCCCTACGTAAGAATTCTATGAATGACTAATGTTACCTTTATGTCTTATGATTTCGATGATTTATTCACGATTTTATGAGGTATGTTAAAGTTCTTATGTTTTATGGGTAAATTATGATTTCATTCTTATGTATATATGTACTCACGTTTCCTTTCCATACTTTTTATAACCCTTACTGAGCTTTTTATGCTCATCCAATGTTTTTGAAATGTTTTCCACAGGTCAAGGGAATGGTACATGATATGATGATAGTGTCAAGGAAGTTTCAAGAAAGAATCCATGTTTTATTTGAAATATGTTTCCATTGATGAGAATAATGAATACTATCTTTTATATAACCACTTTGTTTAAATGTGGATTGTAATGCATGTTTTATGATCTAATTCTCTAAAACTCTAAACCTGAAAAGATCATCAATTTGTTATCTTGTATTAACTCAAGATTAAGTAAGGTTTAAGGCTGGGGCCTAATAAAATCTCTATATATTCTACAAAAATTCTAGGTCATTACCTAATACTTTTACTAATCATTATATTCATCCATAGATATAATTTTATACACATCCTTAGAAATATATTTAGGGAAATCACTGATTTTTTCTCATTCATTTTTTAAAATGTTAACTAATCCTTATTCTAATACTAAATTTAATGACCTAATATTCACATTTATAATTATAAAATCATTATAAACGAGTCTTAAACAAATGAGTAAGGAAAACAAAGTGAGCAATGGGAGATGCTCGTAGGAACTATCATCGTGTTGGCACACATGAATTTTTTGGAGGGTCCAAAGGATAGACAAGGGTGGATGCATCATACTTTGGAGAAACCCCTTGATCAGGCCACCCTGTCCCACCCAGAATAAAAAAAGAAAAAAAGGGAAAAATAATTATAAATGAATATCCATTACATTACATTAATGTTTTAAAATACATGCAGAAATTTTTTATGTATTGCGTCATTGGAAAATTTAAAAAAAACAACACTATTCCAATAGTTCTCATTAAACCATAGTTATATTTCCATCACCATGACTCAAAACTATATATTTTGGACACCCATAGGTATAGTTTATAACAACAATTTTCCAGCCTTTACCAATAGTTTTAAACCATTGGTAAAGATAAAATATCTAGTAGTGTGTATAAGATAAATTTTTTCACTAATGAAATTGCATATTGACTCGAAGACGAAGAGTAATAGAAACACTATTATTTGTTTCTCTTTTAATGAGATAATAGGTTTGAGAATCAGATTTTGACCATGGATCAACCCACGAACAACTTGATTTGTGAGTCGGTAGTTCTTGTTGAAGGGTATTATTCTATCCCAAAGATTCTATGAGGATTATACTATAGTTTGAATGAAAATACTCCCCTCCCATATTTTCCAAACCTTTAACGTTGAGAGTGCGATCATACATGAAGAAGGACCTTGCCCTTCTTCTTTTGTGCATTCGTTTGCATTCTTTGTGCCCGCACTGTAGAATTGGCGGGAATGAGTATTCAAGGACTTTTCAAGGGAGGTGATATCCCATTATAGTCGGAGGCATAGATGGAATGAGGAAAGGACCATCAGAGTAGACTTGGTGGTTCATAGAAGGCTTCGCTTGCGAGCTAGTGGTGGTCATGGGCGGTTGGCGGTGCGCCATGACAGCGCGCCATGGTGGAAGCCACGACTGGATCAGGTCGTGGTAGTGTGGAAGGAGCCATCGATAGAAGGTTGGCTGCCAGTGGAGAGGGACATAGCCAGACGACCATGTCGAAGTGATGATTCACGTCATGTGGGCCATAGTGACCCCTAGGCACGTGGTCCATCATGACCTCATTCAGGAAACAAGCACATCCTGCTAGGCTAACCATAGTGTGTAAGAACCAGACTCCCCGTTGGGCATCTAAGCTGGAGGGGACTGGTCCGCTGGGTGGGCCAGGATGGTAGGGCATGAATTTGTTCGCCAAGCCGCCCATGCTAGATTAATTCATCCCATCCTCACAAGATGCTGGGTTTCATCGACTGGGAACTAATAGCATTCCTGTTACAGGCTGGGAAGGATGGAATTGGGTCACTGGGAAACCCAGCGGGTTGGACCCCAGCCAAACTGGGCAGGGTCCAACAAGACCAAATGGGATGGCCCTATGGTCAGGCCGAACTAGGCCATCCCATAACCAAACTGATTCTAGTCTGATATGTGGAATAGGGCCAGGGAATCCAATGACCTCGGGCCAGGTTGGTTAGGTGGGTCCGATCAGGACGGGCCGGGCCGAGACACGACCAACCCCCTATTACTAAAACACTAATATCGTTCAAACCAGATGTGTGATGGATGAGATGTTTGAGGAATTGGAACCCTTGATATGATACTATTCTTTTGGAACACTCTAAAGAGTTTTTAATTGATGTTGAAATTTGATGAATCCAATAAGGTGTGGTTTCTTGAGGAATCAAACATGCTACTTGCGAGAATCCTGAGGATGACATAGACAGGAAGACTATTGACAAGTGACCCTATGTGGATTAGATACAAGAAAAACTACATGGTTCAACTATGATGTCCCAGTGGGAAGTGGATCTATGTGACCCAACCAACCCATTGTGGGGAGCGGCTCAATGTGACCTGACAGACCCACAATACTCATTAGGGATGAGTACCTCAGTACGATGGCTGAAGTGGGTAGCGAGTCATTGTGACTCGATAGGCCCACTATGGGTATTTTCTCTGTGTTACCCAGCATACCCATGTTACTCATCAAGGATGAGTACCCCAACAATCCATGGTGCTCATTGTTGCATTTGATGGTATTTCCTTCTATACTCTAAAGTTTACATGCATGATCTGATATTACCATTTGTATTCTTGACTTTGTGGTCTTTCCTTTGTATTCCATGGTCTCAAAATATAATTTTGTTAATCACCCCTGCATGAGCATCACCCTCTTGTGTTGTGTCTTGTGTTGATGACTGATTCTTAGACAGAGGACTTGGTGGCCTAGGACCACAAGGGTTCTTGTGAATTCAGGTTTCTTGGGAATACTTCTACAACTTTTAGCAGCTAATTTACACTTACCATCATGTGGGGTTTTCGGTGTAAAAATTTTATGATATCCTTGTACTTTCATTTTTCATGTTTTTTGGTTGTTGGGATTTTATTTTGTCCCATTTGACTTACAACGTGTACATTTACTTAGTGTGTTTTTAATGGCATGCATGATTACCATTACAGTTTTTGGGATGTGGTTGTCTATACATGCATATAGTTACTTAGTAAAATGCCTCCCACTTGTATGTTAACTCCTTTGATGCTAGTCACCAACCACATTCATTTGGGATGTGGGCTTGGGTATGTCACAACACAGACCCTGGGGGACAAGTCATAACAAAGTGGTATCAGAGGTGGTTGATTATACCTCAAAGACCGAGTGTATATTTGTTATTGAGAATCAATGTTAAATGTTTTGAGTTTTATTTTCATATTCATGGAGTCCAGTGTTGTTGTGGAGGCCGATGTATCCATAAACCATTACCTTCTTTTCTGCATTTTATATCTATACTTAAAAACAATTCTTAAATGCATCATATAGTAATTGAGTGGGGTCTCATGTTCATCTTGATTTAGAGTCATCTCACCATGTTGATTCTATTGGCCATGGTACATCATAACTTATCTCAGGATGCCTCGATACAGACAGCCATCAAGGAATATGATGTGTGACTATGAGGACAACCTTCCTAGCAATGAGGCGTCAATTTAGGGACTCGTGCAAGGGATGGCACCTCGAGTGGTGCACCAGCATTACCACCACCTGTTGATCAGAAGTATCTAAGGGTGTTATCTATAAAGGATTTATGCCGACTCAATTACTTGCATAAGATTCAAATAAAGAGATTTATAAGGTTCCGTGAAGTGAAATATCCTTAGGTTTGGGAGGACTGGTTGGAGGTGGTGACACGATTGTTTCTCTTAGTAAGGAAGCCACCTGACCCGATAGAGATGTTAGCCAAAATCATTCCTCAGGGCCAATAGGGAGTTGGTGGATCTTGACTATTCAGACTCATGATGTAGATACCATCATCTAGATAGTCATTGATCACCTCTCCAGGTAGGAATGTTTTCTGGCGATGTTACAATTTGCGCGCATAAAGGAGAAACTGCACCTACAATAGAGTATTATAATCGTAGTATATTACTCGAAGTTGTTCATCGAGCCTTATTTATACTCTATAAACAACGTAAAATCCCCATTCATCCAAGATCTAGCCATGAGTAGGGATAACTTTAGGAGATTAGGGAATCCATGGTGACTCTCAGCATCCCTACTCATTATAGGGTGTTAAAGAGATCCCTTATCATAAAGAAATTCATAGTAGAGCAGGTGAAGACGACAGGAGCCACCAATAGACACCAGGTGAGAGATTCATTAGTGGTGAGATGTATACATTAGTGGCAGGGAACCAAGAAGGTCATATATTTTGGGGGACAACCCTAAGATATAGGGTCCGTAGTGCGGGGCTCCCAGAGTTGAGATATTGAATATGGATCCATGATATTATTCACATATAGTAGGTAGGGACACATGGCTCATGACTTCCCAACTATCCACATAGACGACCAGTGGACGGTCAAGGGACCTCTGAGGTAGTGATAGGTTTTCGAGGGAGGAGGTCTTCAGGGTGGTGGACATGGTAGAGAAAAAGGCTGAGCATCATGCGGTGGGTGATGGTTTAAGGTACTACCACCACCACCACCTAGGTGGTCCAAAATGGCCTCAAGGAGTAGGTGGACATGGGTGAACCCAGATTCAGACAGTGGAGGCCTATGAACCCTCTACTCTGGAGATTATTAGAGTTGTGATTTGTGTCTTCTCCACCCTATATTCAGTTCTTATAGACATAGGTTCCAGTCACTCTTTTCATACCACAGACCTTGTTTGAGGCTCAGAGATTCCGGTGGAGTCGTTGGCCCGATACTTACAATTATAAAATCCTATAGGAAGGTATTGAATGATAACATGGTGGTTCCGGTAGTGTGAGCTTAATTTGGGAGGTGATAGATTTGGATGGGATCCCCTAGTAGTGATGTCGAGGACCTATGATGTAATCTAGTGTATGGAATTGTTATACATAGTTCATGATCAGATCGACTATCATAGGTGTAGAGTGTGGTGTGTCAAAAAATATGGTAGTATAGTTTCCTTTACTACTGAGAAGGGAACTCTTATAGCACAAGACAAACATTCTCAGAGGAGGGTGAAACCGATCACTCACCAGTTGGAAAGCCTCTCCCTCAGTGCGGTGGATGAGAGGAGTCCGATATTTCCCGTAGTGGTGGATGAGTACGAGGATGTATTTTCTAATCATGTTCCAAGACTACCTCTTATAGAGAGGAAGAACTCTAAATTGATTTTTACCTTGGGATGACATTAATATCCATGCCAACATATCAGATTGCTCCTGTGGAGCTTCATGAGATGAGGGTACAACTAGAGGACTTGTAGGAGAAGGGCATTGTGAGGCCCAATGTTTCACCATGTGAAGCCCCAATGATGTTTCCCACGAAGGAATACAGATTCTTAAGGCTCTTCATGGACTACCGACACCTAGAACAGGTGACTCTGAAGAAAAAATATCCACTACCGAGAATTGATGAACTCTTCGACAAGCTGATGGGAGCGAGGAGGTTTTACAAGATATACCTCATAGCAGGATATCACCAGATTTTGGTATGGGATGAGGATGTACTGAAGACATCCTTCATATACTGGTATGGCCACTAATAGTTCTTGGTGATTCCCTTTGGTGTGACCAATTCCCCGAGAGTGTTCATGTGACCCATGAAAAGGTTCATCTAGCCTTACCTTAATAGGTTCATGGTGGTCTTCATTGATGACATATTGGTGTACTCGGTTTCAGAAGAAGACCACACTACAGACTTGTGGAAATTCATTTATACACTTTGAGATAAATAGGTTTATGAGAAACTCTGTTAGTGCCAGTTCTAGATTCGAGAGGTCCGCTTTTTGGGACACATCATCTAAGAGTCTTGAGTTGAATTGGATCCGAAAAATATTGAAGTAGTGATTTCTTGGGAGCCACCTAGAAGTGTGAATGAGGTGAAATATTTATTGGGGTTTATTCGTTAATAAATGATATTTTTACCTGAGATTTATGGAGTGTCAATACCCTTATCAGTTTTGACATGGAATGGAAAACCCTTCTAGTGGAAAGTGAAGTGAAAATAGAGTTTCTAGGTGTTGAGGTAGGTAATGACAAGTTCACCAATATTGATACTACCAGATGAGGGCATTGGGTATATAGTTTTCTATGATGCATCAGGGACTGGATGATATTTTGTCCTGATGCTGGAGCGAGTATTGATTGCCTACAGTTCACGATAGTTTAGGAAACATGAGCCGAACTACACCACCAATGACATGGAGTTAACAGTAGTGGTGGTTTCCATGATGTTGTGGATACACTTCTTGATGGGTGAAAGGTTTACCTTATACTCCAACCAAAAGAGGCTCATGTATATCTTCTCCAATATAGAGATAAACATGAGACAACATCGATGGATGGAGTTCCTATAGGATTATGACATCGTGATAGTTTATACTAATGGGAAGGGGATTTTGGTTGAAGACAGGCTCAGTATGTGATCCGGTTTATAGCTACTGAGTGAGGAAACAGAGCAGCTAGCCGCAACGCTGATATCGTTCATGGATAACATTGGAGCATCTTACCTTTAGTCAATTACTATCACTACCCCACTCTTACAGTGAGTTTGGGAGGCACAACTTGTTGATGTGGACTACAAAGCTCAACGTGATCAGTTATCCTTAGGGTAGGCTCCTAATATATTTTCAATATGTGGGGAGCATGTTATCCTTTTCAAGGGACGCATAATAGTACCAATGGTGTTGTGAGAGGATATTTTTAAGGAGTTCCATACCCCCCTTCATGGTACATCCTAGAGTGGTGATGATGTACCAGGATCTATAGCATTAGTACTGGTGTCCAGGGATGAAAAAGTGATGGATGAATTTGTTTCACGGTGCCTCAATTGTTAGCAAGTGAAGGCTCGTCATCTGGTTCTAGAAGGCCTAGTACAACCACATGTGGTACCATATTGAAAGTGGTATGGTACCTCAATGGACATTGTGAAATGATTACAAAGCATGTCCAAGGGACTTGATACTATTGTAGGTGATCATTGACCAAATCAACATGTCGGATAACTTCCTACCTATCCCAGAGAATGGATAGGTAGAGTGATTGGGAAGCCTCAATGTCCATGAGATATTGAGGCTTCACGGGGTTCCCTCAATAGCCGTATCAGACCATGATGCTCGCTTCACATATGGTCCATGGAAGGGATTACAAGAATTGTTAGGGACTCAACATATCTTGAGTAGAGTTTTTAACCCACTGAATGATGGTTAGAGGGAGGATACCATACAAACCATGGAGGAAATAATTCTTACTTGCGTCCTCGGTTTTTTTCATAGTTGGGAGGACCACCTTCCATGGTTGAATTTTTCATACAACAACAACTATCACTCTACATTTTCATGGAACCATTTTATTATTTTGTATGGGAAAACATACTGATCACCTCTATGTAAGAATTTCCCAAGGGAATCAGCACTCCTATGTCAAGATTAGGTACGTGCTTCCACTGAGAATGTGAAGATCATCCAGGAGAAGATGAGGACTACACAGAGTAGGCATAAATATTATATTGATAGGAGATGGAGGCCCATGGAGTTCAAGGAGGGAGAACATGTGTTTTTTCCGATCTCACCCCAATGGGGATTACTGAGATTTGGCTGGGGAGACATGTTATATCTAAGGTTCATCAGACCTTTCCAAATTATGAGAAGAGTTGGAGAGGTGGTGTACCTCCTAGCACCCCTCACAGTTGCATAGGGTGCACGATGTTTTCCACATATCAAAACTGTGGAGGTACGTTCATGATTCATCACACATAATCAACTAGGGAAAGCTAGACAATGATAATGGGGCAAAGTGTGTGGAGTTCTCCGTAGTGATAGAGGATTGATAGGAGTGGGTACTTCATGGACTTTCGTTTCATCAATTGTGCATTCAACAACACATGATAATATCTAGGAGATCACATACGAGAGAGAGGGTCAAATTTAGGTTTAGTATACCCATGTGTTTGTTATCCTTGTTTTGTCTTATGAGGATGTAAATCCCTAAATGCGGGGTAATTTAATGTCCCCAAAATTCATTGTATTTTATTAAATTATATGGGATTATTTCAAGGATAGACACTCAGACAACACTTGATTATGAGACCCAGTGATCCCGAAATAGTTTTTTAATATTTTTTAACTTCATTTAGATAAACGTGCGATTGAGTTTTTTAAATTTTAAACTGGTATACGAATAAAAAATCTGATCACACCGTTGAACATAGAATATCAGGATTCACTTAGAAATGACTAAACTGTGACCATCGAGGGTCGACCAAATATGTTTGTTTTTAGACATTTTGAGAGAAAAATAAAAATAACATAAAAAGTATTTTTTTTCTTTCACCGTTGAATAGTGAAAAATCCACACTACGATGTGACAATTAGGTGATGACGAGTCGCATTAAAATGAATCCCTTTAATTTCTCCTTAATGTGTTTCATAATAACTCATTAATCGAAGCATCACAGATAAGATTTTTCACAAATGATATAGTGTAACGACGCGACAATGAAAAATAAGGGAAACACTATGACACATTTCAATTTTAAGGAGATAACTGGTTGGAGAATCACGGTTAGAATTTATATGATCAACAAAGATGTTTTTCGCCTCCAATGAATGCTGGAGAATCACTATTGACATCATCACACCTCAAATAACGATATTAGCAAGCGATGAACACAAAAAACATCGAACTCTTGAATCTTTATGGATAGATCATAACAAACAATGATCTTCCCCCTGACATGTGCCTATCCCAGGTAGGGTTTTACTTTTTGATGATTAAATTTCTCTTTCGTCTTTCTAAAAAAATTAATGTAGCTCAGCCCACAAACATTTTGATTTGCAGGTCGCTGGTTATTGTGGGAGTGTATTATTTTATCTTAGGGATTACATCGGTATAACAACCATAATCTCTATTACACACTTAAACATGTTTAATTACATAAAATAGCACTAAAAACAACTATAAGGATAGACAGGTCAAGTTTCATGGTAAATTTGGGGCATTACATGAAAATAGATGAAATAAAAATACAACATATTTATTGAAAAATTCCATTACATGACCACAACATTACCTCATACCTAGCATTTAGTGGGATAACATGAGAACATACATGTGAAAAGGGTGAGCTATAAAGCCCAATAAGGGTGTAAAAATTCATAACATGAAGAATAAAATACATATTAGTCAATAGTAATCTTTATGGATTAAAAACATGAACCCAAAGGCATGATATAACATGATTATCATAACATAGAAATGTGGAAACAACATTAAGCATGATATTAGTATGAGACAAGGCCCATTGAACATGGAGAATTACTAAAATCTCAATGTACATGAGTTAGCATGAGTAAACCCTCATTTCAATTCATGTATCATGATTCTAATCATTATCCAATGCATTTGAGCGCTATTAGGGTGCACCCTTCTAAATCATTTCATTTAATGCATAAGTGTTCCACGAGGATCATATAACTTGGATTAATTAAACATAATAATTTATTCCACGACTATGTAATGTGTAATTAATACATGAAACTGTATAATGAATAAGTAAATTTTTGTAAATGTAAATACCCTTGATAGTGAAATGGGAATGGTATTCACTACACAATGACTTTGGCTTGGAAAATGACAGTCCAATTTAGGCAGCATAACAATGTGACATAAGAATTCATTTAAATGGTTGATGATAAATAAAGGGGTGTATCATAATATGTAAATGAAATGAAAAGTAAGGGGGTCATATAGATATATGTCCTAACACATGTAATGGAATTTAGATTCATAATAAAAAATAATTGTTTGATTGTAAATGTTAAAAGTGAAATTCCTTATGAAATTTCAGCACGGTAACGAGTGTAAATGAGGGGCATTAATGAGTGAGAGAGAGGCATATCATTATTCAAACATAACGATAGATGTACGGGGGAGGTGAAAAATCATACACCAACATTTTTAATTGAAAGAAAAATGGTATAAAAATATAATGAAATCTCGAAAAAAATGAGAAAGGATGAAATACCTTCTTGGAAGTGTAATACCAAAGGCTTGGGAGGGTATTGAGAGAGGATTATTGGAAAATTAAGGTTCCTTAGGAGGATACTAGAGAGAGGAGGGCAGATTAGGGACGTTCTATATGGGTTTTTAATGAATAGAAGTGGGAGCTTGTGTGGGTTTATATAGGAAACGAGATGATTATTTTGGTTTTGGACACCACACATTAAACTAATCAAAAACACAACCAACTAGTGGTTTTAAAAAATGGTTTTTGAAAAAGGGGAGTGGAATACATTATTTTATATGTAAAATGTCCAAACTTCTTAAAATATTTGTCCTTATTATGTGGATGTGAGAATTCCCCTAAAGGAAGTCATTTTAAAAGATAAAATGTTTTATAAGTCTTGGAGGGTCCACTAAGGCACCATTATATTAATCAAAAAAAGATTAGATGACATTATTTTAATGTTAAAACATATACTTTACGAATATCCATTTTATATTATTTTATTAATTCACTATTGTTAATTATGATGTCATAGAACACATTATATATTTAAACGGTATTTAATTGTTACCCAAAAGATTGACTGTCTCAGAAAATTATGAAAAACTAACCATTCAAAAATTTCAGCATCCTGATTCCAAAAATAATATTCATTTTATCTAAATAATTATATAAATATGTGCATTTTCAATTTTCAAATTAAAACTGACATTTATTGAAAATTCATTTGTTTTGCCAAAAATTGTTTTCAATGCATAATTAAAATTATATTTGAATTCATAAAAATTATTAGATAATTTATATTTAAAAATTAGTTTAGTAATAATAATATATTATTAAAATATTATTAAATTACAAAAATCAATTAATTCATAAAAATATATTTCATAGTTGAATATTATCTTAAAATACCCTTTTTGATTAAGAACCTTTTACAAAGTAACAATAATAAAATGAATGTATATTATTTATACAAAATAATAAAGAACATAGTCATAGAGATAGGGTATTTTACATAAACCCTTATAACACCCACGTAATACCTAAGGTTATGGTGTGCAATGGTGATAGACTCTTGGGTGGCATGAATAATATCGATGGGGTGGTAATATCTATCAACATCCACTTCTCCCATTTGCGGTTTCATTCAAGCTTAACAAGTTGAAACTCGGCATGGGCTTGGTCTAGATAAAATACCAATGATGCTACCTATATTCTAAGCACCAAAAAATGGGATTCATAAGGATAAATTCTACTAGATGGGGCCATCTCTTTCTTTGTCTATGAAAAATGGATTTGTTAAAAAACCTATATTTATTCTAATCAAGTGATCATTGTTCAATGACTATATTAGAAATAGTTACAATTCATAAGGTTATTTTAAAACCCAAAAAAATAAATCCAAAGATATGCATATGTTTTATATAACCATTTTACATAATAAGACATTTAAATATATCATGAAGAATATTCATTAATAAATGTTTGGGTCATTTCAATCTTCCCCATGTGAAATTTCAACATCAAAATTTCTTTTTCTCGCACTAAAATAGATGTGGTTAACTCTGTCTCATCACATCCTCTAATTCCTACATTTCTTCTTCAATTTAGTGGTTCCCTCACAACACAGTGACTAAGGTAAATATATAATTTTTAGAACTTTTTCCCTATGATTTTAGACCATCAACGACTTATATTAAGAGGAGACGCTATTCTCCCAGTGTACCACATCTGGATTGAGTTCATACAATGGGTCAGGTATGTACTTATTCAGGAGTGATACATGGAATACATTATGTACTTTAGATTGGTTTGGTGGGAGTGCTAGTTGATCGGCCCCACTCAAATGAGATCAAGAATCTCAAAAGGGACTATGTACCTTGTAATAAGATTTGACCTCATAGAAAATATCATAACCCTCTTCCGTATTGATATGTAGAGGAATACATTGTCTCTAACCTCAAACTCTTGGTGTGGTTGACCTTTATCATAATAGCTCTTTTTTCGACTATGAGCAGCTGTAATGTGATGATGGATGGTCTTAACCTTCTCCACTATTTTTTCGACCATTTTTGGACCTTGTAGTTTTTGATCCCCAACATCATCTCATCATGATAGTGTTCTACACCTCTTCCCATACCTAAATTCATAAGGATCCATTTGGATGCTTTTGTAGAAACTGTTATTGTAAGAGAACTCAAAGAGTGTAAGATGTTGATCCCATAGTCCATTGATGTATAATGATAATGTTCTCAAAATTTCATCAATTTTTCGGATAGTCCACTCTGATTAGACATCTATTTGAGGATGATAATCTGTATGGAAGTTCAGCTCAGTATTCAAATCATATTGATGACTCTTCCAAAAAATAGATGTGAGTCTTGGATCTCCATCAGATTCAATGGATAGTAGTACTCCATGGATCCCTACCAATTCCCTAATATCTATTTCTTCCAGATGATCCAATGATAAATCATCTCAAATTTCATTGAAGTTTTCAGTCTTCTTAAGACAATCCACAAAAAACCCGATAGCATTGTTTAAATTGGAGTCTTTAGAAGTCCAGTGACAAAGTCCATGGTGATGTTATCTTACTTCCTTGCTGGTATGGGTAATGGTTGCATCATCCCCTTAGACATCTACCTCTTAAACTTCAATTGATGATATACCATGCACTTTGAAGTAAACTCAGAGATATCATTCGTCGAGTTATCCTAATAATAATGCTCTCATATATCTCGAAACATCTTTGTGTTTCCTGGGTGAATGAAGAAATTAGAACTATGTACATCATCCAAAATTTCATTCTTTTACTCTTGATTTGATGGAACATATAGCGATGTCCCAGATATCACAATTCCTTCCTCATTATCATTGACCACTGAGGATTTCCATTTTCTGATAGTTTCCACTGTCTTCAGAATTCCCGCATCATCCTTTTGAAAAACATTAAGCATTTCCAAAAGATTCAACTAAGAAAGAATTTCTGAATGGATTGTGGATGTTACCTTATTTTTTATTCCCATGTAAATATTTATTAAATATAATAAAATTAGATACATTTAAATTTTCATCAATGATCGAATCATTGGGTCCTTTCTACATAGGGAATCCTTTACCTTGTTCTCTTTTCCAGGATGGTAATGGATTGATCAGTCATAGTATTTTATCAAATCTAACCTTCTTAATCTGTTCATGGTCAATTATTTATGTTTGAATATATACTTTTGGATTTCATGATCCGATTATATTTCACACTTCTCCCCATAGTGGCAATGTATCTAAATTTTTAAGGCGATGATTACTACAACTAACTCTATATCATGTTCTGGATAATTTATATCATGAAAATTCAATTTCCTTTAAGCATAGATAATTAATTTTTCATTTTTCATCAACACACAACCTAGACCCTTCTTCAAATCATCACTAAAAACCACAAAACGGTATCCACTTGTGTGTAGTGTGAGCATGAGCATAGTTATAAGCCTCCATTTCAACTCCTTGAAGATCACTTCACAGTCATCACTCCATGAAAAAATTACTCCCTTCCGAGTTATCTTGGTAATAGGGTTTGAAAATTGTGATAAATTTATCACAAATTGGTGATAATATCCAGCTAACCCCAAGAAGCTACCGATATATATTACCGATGTTGAACTCGACCATCCCTTAATTGTAGCTATCTTTGAGGGATCCACATATATCCCATTTCTTGTGATGATATGACCCAAGAATGAGACTTCCTTCAACCAAAACAGATAGTTTCTATACTTTTCATAGAGATTCTCTTTTCGGATGGTCTCTAGTATAATTCTTAGATTCTCCAAATGCTCCAACTTGGTTTTGGAGTATATTGTACTATCATCTATAAATGATACCACAAATTTGTCGAGGTAATCTATATCTACAATATTAATCAAGCTGATGAATATTTATAGAGTATTAGTGGCTCTAAAAAGCATTAATATGATTCATAGTGCCCATATCTTGTACAGAAAGAAGCCTTAGAGATATTCTCCTTCTTCACCGTTACTTGATAATATCCTTGAAGCAAATCAACCTAGGAGAAGTATTTTTATCCATGTATCTAATCAAAAAAGTCATTAATTCATGGAAGTGGTTACTTTTTCTTAAATGTGAATTTTTTGAGCTCGTTATAATTGATGCAAAGGTGCATTGTCCAATCATTATTCTTGATGAAGTGGACTACTTCACCCCATGGTGAAGCACAAGGGTGTATAAACCCTTTATCCAGATTCTCCTTTAGTGGGGTTTTCACCTCCTCAAGCTCAACAACAAATATTCTATATGTATTCCTATATAATGGAAACAACCTAGATATAAGATCAATTGAGAGTTCAAAATCACTTCTAAGAGGAAGATCAACCAATTCCTCAAGAAACAATTGGATAATTCCCTCACAAAAAGAATGACTTCAACGTTGGTTGTTTCCTCAGACTCATTAATCTGAGCAAGATACACGCGCAAATAGGGTAGTAATATCCATGCTTAAGATGATGGTTCTATAGAAGATTCATCCTTTTCCTTTCACATGTATAGAATCAGGGGTCGACTCATTATATGGATAGTGATTTTCCTCTCACAACAATTCTCGTGGATCTATATGAGGAAATAAAATCCAAGCCATTAATTGCATTAAATTATACCATAGGGAGTATGATAAGGTTCACCAGGATGATCAATCCAAAAATTGTTATACGGGGTGAGTTATATTCCTGGAATGCAATGATTGCCTCATTTTGCGTTCTCACTAACATCATTACATCAATGATTGGGGTGGTGTTAGGATTTTTCTACTAAACATTCAGGATATAAAAGAATGCGTAAAACCATAATAAAAAATTATGATCACTATTCTTGAATGAATAACTAGCGTACATTTCACCGCTTCATTTTTAGGTTTCACGATATTGGTAGTGATGGAAAAATATCATCCTTGCTTCCTTGGAGGTTGTTAGATGCCTTCAAAACACTTATGTTAGGGAAATTGTTTGATAAGTGACCTGGTTATTTGTAGTTGAAACAATGAAGAACGTGTTGAGGGTTGAACGGAGCATTCCTCTCCTCTATCACAACTGCGGGTTTTTATTGTCAACCGTTAATGTCCAGTTGCCCTTCTTTTCCTCACTGAAATCATTTCCTTATCCCCTTCAGGCAATTTTCGGGGTGTTTATTTCCACACCTTTGGAAAGTGGGTTGATAGATTTTCATAGCACTGTTGTATTTATCCATCGAACGACCAGAATAAAATTCTACTGTATGCATATTATCTCAATGATAACCCTAAAATTATCCAATCTCCATTACAACCTTGAATAAACACCAAAAATTTTCATTAGAGCACTCGTGGTCATATATTGATAGGGTTTTTTGTAGGCTTGGTTTTATCCAACCAAAATAAAGTTAAACTTGCATTCAGTGTTAACATCAATGCCAGTGGCGAATCATGAACCCTTGTGATGTTTTCCTCGTACTCTCCGATGGATTCGTCATATTTTTTAGTGGGAAAATAAGTCCATTTACATATTATGTTAGAGGATGTGAGGAAAATATTTACTGATTTTTTTTCAGAAATCCTTCCATTCCAATGTCTTAATCTTCTCCTAAAGATTCATATTTTTTATCAATGTCCAGAAATTCCCATATTTACCCTCCATATGATAAGAATCTATAAGTACCTTCTCTTGTTTATAACATTGATAGGTGAATAATATCTTCCCAATAGATTTGATCCATTGATCGACGATTGATGAATCATATGATCCATTGAATGTTGGAGGCCTTTGTCTCAGAAAGCTCTCAATTATGTATTGTTCATTATCACGGGGGATGATCATTCCTCGTAACCCATGTTTATATTCAAAACATGATTTTACTGAGAGTGTATTGTGACAAAGTGTTAAATTCCCACTCCCACCAGATTGGAAATCTCATTTAATCAGTCTTCCCATTGATCTTAACATCGGTTGTTATCCTGAATCCTCATATTACTGGCCATTGACTGGAATAAAAGGTATGTTAGGTGTAACACATAATGGGGAAACCAAAGACAAAAACAGATGACTTATAAATTACTTTTATTTCTATTACTTATGAATTTATAGGCTTTAATCTATGTTATGTATGATCTACTTCCGAACATATATTATTAGGGGAATTTTTATTCCCTTAATAATGGTTTATACTAATCTTATAAATTTATCAAATCATATCCTCATGGAGTGTCTTAACCAAGAGTGGATAAAGGCCTGATGTCATGCACCAGTTCCCGTTTGTGTCTAGCTCAAAATAGTGTTTTTGGGTTTTACCCCTAGATACATCAATTCTAGAGCCACCTCTATATGCTTTTATCAATATAGGGATGTATTTTTTTTGATAAACCACATACTCAACACTCACAAAAAAATTAGCGATGTTTTTATTATACTTAGTCTTATCCATATGGATTTGACTAGGGTTTTTCCCCTGATGCCAACTACAACAACCCCACTCTTTATTAAAAACATAAAAATGATTTATTACATAAACAAGGGCTTAAGGAAATTACGATGATCGAGAGGTCTAGTGTCTTGGGAAATTAAGGGAACTACATGAAAACATAATATATAAAAATACAACATATTTATTGAAAACTTCTTTTACATGACCACAACATTCCCTCGTACCTATAATTTCATGGAATAACGTGAGGACATACATGAAAAAAGGGTGAGATATAAAGCTTAGTAAGGGGGTAAAAAAGGAAAAAAATTATTATTACAATACATGTTAGGCAATAGGCATATCAAAATAACATAAGAGAAATATTAACATAAAGGAATGGTATAACATTATTATCAAAACATGGAAATGTGGAAAAAATATTTAACAAGATATTAGCACGAGTCAAGGCCCAATGCACATATATAATGAGTAAAACCTAATTTCACTTGAATTAGAATGAGTAAAAACTCATTTCACTTGAGCTATCATGATACTAATATATACCCAATGCATTTGAGTGCTATTATGGTGCACCCTTTTAAATATTTTCATTTCATGCATAAGTGTCCCACACATATCATATATCATTGATTCATTAAACATAATAATTTATTCCAAGATAAAGGAATACAGAATTCATACATTAAACTATAAAATCAATATTTAAATTTTCATAAAGATGAATATCATTGATAGGGAAATGGGCATGGTACGCACTAAAAAATGATTTTGGCTTTGAAAATCGTGCTTCAATTTTCGTAGCATAATGGCCTGATATATGAATTCAAAAAAAATGTTTCATGTAACAGAAAGAGGTGTATCATAATATGTAAATGAAATTGATAGTACAGGGGTTATATAGATACATGTCCTAATATATTTAATGGATTTCAGATTCATAATACAAGAGAATTTCATGAATGTAAATTTGAAAAGAGAAATTTATTACGGAATTTCCGCACGGTAACATGTGTACATGGGTGGAATTAATGAGAGAGAAAGAGGTATATCAACATTAAAACACAAGGAGGGATGTATGGGGTGAGGGTACTAAATCATACCCCAACATTTTTTATTAAAAAAATTGTATAACAACATAATGAAATTTGGACAAAAATGTGAAAGGAAGAAATCCCTTACTTAGAAGTGTGATCCCAAAGGCTTGAGAGGGAATTGAGAGAGGATTCATGGGAGATTTGGGTGAATTGGGAGGATACTAGAGATAGAAGGGAAGAGTAGGGACATACTACAAGGGTTTTATGTTAAGCTAATTGGTAGCTTGGGATGGTCCATATAGGAAAATAGAGGGAATTATTTATTGATTAGGTTTTTGACACCACATATTAAACTAATCAAAACCACAAACCAGCCCATGGGTTTTGCCCATGGTTTTTTTCAAAATGAGTGTAAAAATTTATTTTATAATACTAATTTCTGAAATTTATAAAATTTTAGACTTTCTTTTTTGGATGTGAGTCACACCCTTGAGGAAAACATTTTAAAATATAAAATGTTTTATAAGTCTTTTAAGGTCCACTAAGGAACCATAAAATTAATCCAAAAAATCTAAAATCACTGTATTTTAAAGGTAACCCATATATTTTATGAACATACCTTTTATAGTACTATATTACATCACTATTTAGTCATTATTATTTCATGCCACACAATATATATTTAAACTATATTTAATTTTTACCCAAAAATTAGGCTCTCTCATAAAATTTTGAAAAATTCACCATAGGAAAATTTTGAAATCCTGATTCCAAAAACATTATTCATTTTATACAAATATTTTTCTAAATATGTGAATTTTTACTTTTATAATATATACTAACATTTATGGAAAATTCATGGGTTTTGAAAAAAACTGTTTTCAAACTTTAATAAGAAGTACAATTATATTGATAAAAATAGTAACGCTCCAACCCCAAAAGCTCAAAGCCAGTGGATTATTTTCATACATTTTCCTGATTACATGGAATCAAGTCTAGAAAGGCCGACCAGTTTAGATGTCTTGGAAAATAGGTTACATACATTAACTTTACACTATAATTTCAAAAATAAAAGACTACATAGATAGTTGTTTGACAACACCATTATTCCCTTTATATTAACCTAGCATATCAATCATAATATACTTCTCAGAATCCAGGGAAAATAATACATAATAATGGGGAGAGAACAGATGATCAATAAGGGAAAATAATTTATCAGAAGCTCTAAACACATAACGAATGATGTGCAATAAAAAAAAATCATTTTTAGACCTAATTTTGAACATAATATGGAAAAAATAAATCAAACATAACCATATAAAAACGCACATGGATATTATATTATTCGAATAATAAGATGTAATAACTAATTTCATAATGAGGGAATGTCTAACACTGAGCATCATTACCACACTGTCAAGGCCTCTTTCCAAGACTAAAAATAAATATTTTGTCAAGCTCTTGTGCCAAGACACTAATTTTTCTCATGAGACCAACATATGCATCAATGAGATATAGCAGGCTCCACCCATCACTTACTAAATCCACCGCATTCCTCATATGAATGTGATGAAACATAAGATAAAAATTTGTATTAAAACTAAAATAATTAATATAAATAATTCAACCATAAACCATGAAAGGTATAAAAATAGCACATGCACAATCAAACATATCATAAATAATTCAATACAATATGGAATATTGTATTATATTAAATCAATCTTATTCAAGAATAATATCCAGTATAGGATGTTGTCATAGTTGAAAATGAACGGTAAAACTTTTCTAGAGAAATATCCCTTTTTGTGAAATCATTTAAAAGTCACACATTTATAATGAAAGTTATTTAATGAGATTTTGGAATGAATGTTTTCCATAACACTTTGATACTTTATAAATGAATTATCATATTAGAAAAATCATAACCATATAAAAAATCCTCAAAACCAATTTGAAAACTCAAACATTAATGAGAATGATTTAGAAGAATAAATATTGATAAAATTTAAAATGATGTTTTAGTTAATTAGTAGCTTAAAATAATTATTTTGAAATGAATTTTAAGAAACTTGGTCATGGATAATAAATATTTCTCAGAAAATAATTACACATAAACAATCATGGATAATAACAAGATTGAGGAATTAACCCTTACCTTTCACCTTCATTTGGTCGATGGTATGTTTTACCTCCTATATAATGACCAAATTATGTTATTAAATTATACAAGAAAAGAATTTAAATTTATTATTTCATACATGATTAATTTATTAATTTATACTACTTATTTAATAATTATATCCATGCAAAATTAACATTTTTGATAATAATTGCTTTCTTTATCGTACATGTTTTAAAGTGTTATTCTTGTGTATGTCATTTAGATCATGATTTAAATAATTCAATAATATAAAAAATATATAATTTATATTTCAAATATAAATATGTATTATAGATAGATATATTAAATTGAAGACACTGTTTATGGAGACGGTAGGCTATACGTACGCAAAAATGCTATTTCTGTTTTCATATCTTATTGAATCAATGTAAGTGAATAAGATATATGTGAGTACATAAATATATATCTATATATATGTGTGTCCAGTAGTATTCTTATGTCATATATTACTTACTTATTAATAATATATATTTTTATAATCATCATTGAATGTTGAAAGTGGAAATGAATCTCATCACGTCATAAGCAGTACATACACACGAGCGACAATATCATTTTTTTATTGATTAAAAGGTGTGGATTTGGATGAAATAATAATTGTAAATATAAATTATAATGTTATTTTATTTATTTATATACACATTAATCATAATTATATCCACTCAAAAAACATAATGTTGAATGACAAATTACACCACGACGTGGAGACAATAGGCCGTACGTACGCATGTATAATGACATTATCACTCATAGGATGGAAAGAATAATGAATATTGTTGTACCATATTTATAATAACATCACAGTATGTATAATTTACTCGATTTATTATTTTTTAATGGAAATATCAAAGAAATAGAATGTAGAAGAATAAGAGATCTTTGAAAGAGGTGATAAAATAATTACCACTTCTTTGGGTGTTTCAATTTGATATGAATAGGATGGCTCCATAGGATGGATTTATAATCACGAGAAGGCCTATAGGGTGATTCGAGGTATGTTGGGTGGAGAATTGGGTTGGATTTGTCCGAGTGAAATGGTTTCAGAATTGTGATTTTCAAATAAGGAGAAGTGCCCTTTTATAAGATGGGTGAGGGTCACTTTAGGAAAAGATTAAATTATTGTTTTATTATTCAATCATCTTCAGATTATAATGGCTCCAAATGAATTTATTTCAAGACTTAGGTGGTTATGGGTCGAAATATTTACAACCAATAGGTTTTAGAGAAATTTAGGTTACCATATTAACCTTACCTTTTAGATTTAACTCTTAGTTAAATAGTTCAACATTTAACATGTAACCTTGTATTTTTATATTATTTGATTTATAAAATTACTATAAAATGACAAGAGAAACTAAATTTTTTCATTAATAATATATATATAATTATAAGAGTCTTTTAGAAGATGCTTAGTTTTTAAGACTGTTACATAATTTAATAATATATTATTTGTTTTAAAAACTAATTCATGTCAATTTTGACACTATTTGGTATATGGTTTTTTTGAAAGTGATAACTGCATGATTACTTCGAACAAAATTCACTAGATCAACCCTAACATGTCATATTAATCTAAAAAATTCTTGTATGGTATCAAATGCCTCAATTTACCTATATTTTTAAATTTATAATATCAATTATTTTAATCATTCATTGATAAAGTAATTTCTGAATCATCATTGTGTGATAAATAAATTTTATTATTTAATCTCTAAAAATAATAAATAAAATATAATTATGTAGTAAATATCATTATATTTTTAGTGAATATTTATAGTCTAATTAATATCATGTATAATCATATATTTAAAATGGTTTAGTTAAAAAAATTTCATTTAATACTTTTAACTCTTCTTTAAATAAAATAATAATAAATGTTATAATCTAATAAAAGTGGACCAAAAGGATAATATTTTATTCTTAATGTTGGTTTGGGTCGATATAAACTTATCCAATAGAATCAAGACTTCTGTTAACGTAATTATAATATCATTTTTACCTTCAGTTACCCTAATTATTTTAATTGTGGTAAATAAAAGTCAAAACATACTATTTAAGAAATATTATTTTCATCCTATAGAACCAAATTTAACTTAATGATGTCAACCGTGTCTCTGAAATATTTTAAATTCAATTCACAGAAGTGGTAAAAATATATTTTATGCAAATTTGAAAATGTGCCTTGAAGGTGGGTAAAATACATTAGAAAGATCAATAAAATTTTAAATGTCTATTTTTATTATAAAATGACTCCAATTAATTACATAGAACATATATAGGTATTATATTTCTATTTTTACTTAAAATAAATATAAATAAAACAAATAATTATTTTAATAGAAAGTCGGCTTTAAATAATAACAGATTGTTCTTCACTATTCATCAAAAATTGAAAGTATTTAGAAAAATACCAAAAAATCACTCTTAGCTAGTTTTTATATTATTAATTCAGAAATGAAAACTATTTTACAAAATTACAGACATATAAGTTGTATTAAATAATTTAAAATTAATTCCCATTGTCGAAACAAAAATTCACAGGGGTTTTTAAAAAGTAAAAACTATCAAAAGACTGAAATGTGTTTATGTTAATTTTAAATGTAAAATTTCATATAATGAACTACATTGTATTAAATGATGAAAATATAATCTAATTATACTTACACATTAATCTAATGTATAATTTAACACATAAATATTTTTGATTAAAAAAATTGTTTTCTTCTAAAATGAATAGTGTTCACTATTCCCCAAAATGTGAATGTTATATGAAAAACACCGAAAATTTATAGATACTAAATTTTTATGTCCCGATTCTAAATAAGATGATTATTTTGTCATATTGAATATATAATATTTACAAATATTCTATTTAAAAAGGTTTCCCCACTAAAAGGCTTTAAAATTGCATTTTCTAAATAATACATCCTTTATCTGAAAAAATTGAATTTTTTCTTATAATATGTCTAAGAGACACATAATAGGAATGTTAAAATTATATGGATTACATAAAATTAAAAATTAATTTAATACTATTCCTAACCTCTTTTTGAATTTCTAGTATGGTAAAGCGTGGTGCGCTCCAACTCGGTGTTGCATTTAGTACAAGTTATTGAATTAATTTGAACAGATAACACACTATGAAATCTTGGTGTGTTAAATTATCACTTTCATCAATAAATTACATCCTCTAAATTCGAAATTGTTCTTCAAAAATAAAATGTTAAAAACAGAAAAATACCATTGTGAAAAACCAATATCAGAAACTTGGTTAATAAAATTTAGTCTTAATAAGTGGGAAAGGGAAATGAAAAATTCACCACCATATTATGATCTCTAATAAGAGAATATTGGTGGAATTTAGAGACACATAATTGATGGATAAATGTAAATAAGTATAGGGAGTAATTGATGTAACAAATCACAAATAAGTGTAAAATTTAGGGACTCAAATTCATCAATCTTTGATGATTTAAAATATCAGTAGTTCAACAAAACATAAGGTATTAGGATAACACCTTTTTGATTTTTGGATCCCTTCCCAAAAGTTTAAGAATGAATTTATTCACATAATTAGATGGAAAAAAATATACTTGACATGTAGAGTTTCATCCTTCAAATGATTCCTACCACAAACTCATCATTCACTCCAGAAGATAATAGAATTCAAAAATATTCTTTTTACCCTAATCAAATAGGGTTTAAATAATAATGAGTTTATAATTCATTTTTTTGACTATTTAAAAAACTATATTATACAAACCATGAAATCACGTAGGAAAATGGTTGGTGGTACACCCTTGTCTCCCTTCGGTTACAAGTTCAAGTCTCGCGGCCTAACCGGACACGATGGGTTGTCGATCGACCTCCTGGTGGTCCTTTTTATAACAATACAAAAACAATCTTAAGAAATGATTTAACCTTAACAGTTTTATCCAATTTCAAACATAATCCATTCCAACCATTAGACTTATCCAAATACTTATGTCCAAACTCTTAGTCCAAAATTTACAAGGAAGGTGAACACAATGAAGATATTTTTTTCGACGTAATAACATGTGAATACCTTCTTCAAGTATTATTTTAAAACATGGTAACAACCAAAATTACCAAAAAAAAATATTGATTACATTCATGATCCCTTATTCCTTATATAATACATGGTATATTTTTTATAACAAAAAATGTTATAAAATACAACAATAATGGAATAAACCAACAATTAATTAGTTTCAATGTATTCAAAAATATCAAATATAATTTATCCAAATCAATCATATCTTACTCCAAAATCACTACCTCAGTATCAGAACCATATGATGGTTTATCTTTCCTTCAACCATTTAATTTCCAAAATGTCTAACTTGCAATTGAGTCACATTTCTTAGAACCATATCATCTCAAATACCCAATGAAATAGTACTACAATATAATTTTTATTTATTTCTATAATTCATATAACTGGAACATCATTAATACAACACTCAAATGTCATAATTCATTAATAACAACATTAGAAAAGTAACCATTCCTCTTTATCTGTGGTAGTCTCATAACTTGATTATTATTCAATAGTATAATTTTGAAATACTCTGATGATTGGGACATTGATTTACATAGTGTCCCAACTCCTTGTAGATGGATCATTGTACATTTGAACCCTTTTTCTTACCTTTGAAATCACATACATGGTATCCATTTATTCCACACATATAAGAAACTCACATTCCCTTCATGAATTTACCAAGTTGATTATATCCACAGTCATCACATATGGGGAAAATATTCTTTCCCTTCTTCACTTTATCTATCTGTATCTCTACCATAATTTTCTTCTCTGGCTTCCCTTCAAAGCCATAGGACTCAGATAACTCTTTACTCATCTTATTAACACATGATACTATTTTCTTCATATGATTAGAATATGCTTGAGACAATTTACATATAAAATATAGCTTAATATAATGAAATATGTGTTCCTCCTTACTCATTGAATCATGCGTATTACGAAATTTATCATTCCTTCTATTCGGAACCATTTCTAAATAATGGCATACATTTAGATAGTTTATGAATCGCAATGCATAATTAAAAACTTGTAAAATATATAACATAAATAGAAATTATTATGGATATAATTCATAATCATTATAATTTTTTCTTTGAGGATGTATTTACTAATAAATCCTTCATAATGGTTTGTAAGGAAATTGTTAACTATCCTAAGCATATCCCCCGAGAGTGTCATAACCAAGAGTGTAGTTAAACCTGTTGTCGTGTACCAGGATACCCTGGGTCAAGCAAGAAACTTTTTGTGGGATTTTTCACTCATAGGAACATCTATGCCGGAGCCGCCTCTACTTTCTCGTATCCAAATAGGGATATATAGCTTGGAAAACTCACAAAATCTATACGTTGTCAAATTTCTAAGATGTTACTCTATACTAATACTCAAATTTTATCCTAGAATAATTTTATTTCATCATAATTTTATAAATCTAGTATCTAAGTATTATACTAAACATCCTATGATACCAACTGTAACACCCCGAAAATAGAATCCTGGAGCATGTGCATTATTTTAATACATTACCATGATTACAAAGAATCATTTCCCAAAGGACCGATCAGTTTAGTAGTTTTGGAAAATAGATTACATACATTAACATTACATTACATTTTCAAACATAAAAAACAGCATATATAGTTCTTTAAGAATTCCATTATTCCATTTAGCTTAACCCTGCATACCAATCATAATACAATTCTTGGAATCTTGTGGAAATAAAACATAGAAAGGGGAGAGCTCAGATTCTTTGTAATGATAAATAATTTATTGGAAGCTATAAATTTTAAATGTAAGATGTGAAATAAAAAAACCAACCTTTTAAGCATAATCTTTAACATAATATGGAAAAATAAATCAAACATAAATATATAAACTTGAACATGGATAATCTACTAGTCAGATAATCACATTTAATAACTAATTTCATAATGAGGGAATTCCTATCACCGGACTTCATTACCACATAGTCAAAGCATCATTCCAAGAATACAAATAAAAATATTGTCAAGGCCTTGTGCCATGACAATAATTTGTCTCATTAGACCTATTGATGCATTGAGGAGCTATAGTGGGTTCCACCCATCACTTACTAAGTCCAATGTGTTTTTCATATTAAAATGTAGAAAAATAACATAAATATTCATATTAAAACAAGCATGCGAAATGTAAATAATTCAACCATAAACAATGATGGGTATAAAAATAGGACATCCAAAGTCAATCATATAATAACTCATTCAGTACAATATGGAAGATTGTATTATAATAAATCATCCTGAATTAAAAATAATATCTATTAAAGGATGTTTACATAGTTGAAATTGATCAGTAACACTTTTCTAGAGAAATATTCCTTTTTTGAAATCATTGAAAAGTCACACATTTATAAACGATGTAATTTAAAATATATTTTTAATAAAAGTCTTCCGTATAACTTTTATACTTTTTAAAGGAATTATCATTTTAAAACAATCATGTCCATAGAAATAAATCATTAAAACCATATTGAAAATAGGGACATTAATCAGAATGATTTTGAAGATTAAATATTTAAAACATATAAAATTATATTTATTTAAAGAGTACATTAAAATAATTGTTTTGAAATTTATTTTATGAAATTTGAACATGGATAATAAATATTTCCCATAAAATACTTACACATAAATAATCTTGAATAATAATGGGATTGAATAATTAACCCTTACCTTGCACTTTACTTTGGTCGAGGGAACGTTTAACTTCTTATATAATTATCATAGAAAGTTATTAAATTATAAAAGAACCATATTCATAATTATTATTTCATACATGATTCATTTATGAATTTATAGTTCTTATTTAATAATAATATCCATGTTAAATTAACATTTCGTGTAATAATCGCTTTCTTTATCGTACATGTTTTAACATGTTATTCTTGTTTGTGTAATTTATATCATGATTTAAATACTTCCATAATATAAAAAATTATTTATATATCATATTTAATTAATATATAAATATGTACAATAGATAGATATATGAAATGGGAAACACTGTTTATGTAGACAGTAGGTCGTACGCACGCATAAACTCTGTTTCCGTTTTCATATCGTATTTAACGAAAGTAACTGAATAAGATATATTTAAGTAAATAAATAAATAAAAAATATATATATCCAGTCTTCTTATTATGTCATATATTACATACTTATTAATAATATATATTGTTATAATTATTTTTGAATGGTTAATGTGGAAATGAATCTCATCGCTTTGTAGAGACGATATATCATATGTACACACGAGCGACGATATCATTTCTCAATGATTAAAAGGTGTGGAATTTGATGATATATTAATTTAAATGATAAATTGGCATGTTATTATAATTATTTTTATACATATTTCTCATCATTATATTCATCTGAATAACATAGTTTCGAATAACAAATTACGCAACGACGTGGAGTCGGTAAGTCGTACGTACCCACGCATGGTGACATTATCATTAATAGGATGGATAGAATAATGAATATGGTTTTACCATATTTATAATAATACCAAGTTATATAGAATTTACTCGAGTAATAAATTTTTTATGGAAATAATAATGAAATAGAATGTGGAAGAAGAAAAGAATGTTGAAAGAGGTGATAAAATAATTACTTCTTTTTGGGTGTTTTATTTTTATTTTAACAAAAGGGCTCCATTGGATGGATTTATACCCAAGGTAAGGCCTCTAGGATCAATTTATAGATGTTGGTAGTAGATTTTGGTAGGGGTTGGCCAAGCCAAATGGCTATGGAGTTGTGATTTTGAATGAAGGGTAAGTAGTCTTTTATAAGAGGGGTGAGGGTCACTTTAGGAAAAGATTGAATTATTATTTTATTATTCAATCATATTCGGTATATAGTGACCCAAAATGATTTATCTAGATCCTTTGGTCGTTATGGGTCTAAATACTCTCAATAAATAGGTTTTAGACAAGTTTAGGTTTCCATATTAACATTATATTTTAGATTTTACTCTTAGTTAAGTAGTTTAACATTTACCATGTCTCCTTGTATTTTTATATTATATGGTAATAAAATTACAATAAGATGAAAAGATAAACCCAAGTTGTTCAATAATGACATATATAACATTATACGAGACCATTTACAGGACATTATATTTTTAAGACTATTGTATAATTTAATAATATAGGATTCGTTTTAAACACACTTATGTCAATTTTGACTCTATTTAATATTTGGCATTTGTGAAAGTCATAAAAACATGATTTATTCAAAAATAATTCATTTAAGAAACCCTAAAATGTCATATTAATCTTGAAAATGCTTGGATGGCATCAAAAGACTCAATTTACAATTATTTTTATGTTTAAAATATCAATTATTTTAATCATTAATTGATAATGTAATTACTGCATCATCATTTTGTCAAAAATAAATTTAATTATTTAAAATATACAAATTATAAATAAATTAAAATTAGTTTGGAAATAATTTTTTCTTTATAGTGAATATTTATAGTCGAGTTTATGTTATTTATAGCTCTATATTAAAAATGTTTTAGTTATTAAACAATTAATTTAACACTTTTAACTCTTCTTTAAATAAAATAATAATAAAAATCCTAATCTAATCCATGTGTACCAAAAGGATTTTATTTTATTCCTAAGGATGGTTTTGTTCGAAATACATTTATCCAATAGAATTCGGACTTTTGTTTTGGTAATTATGATATAATTTTTACCTTTAATTACTATAATTATTTTTAACTGTGGTAAATAAAAGTCAAAAGTAACTATTCACCAAAAATTATTTTCCGAATTATTAAACCACAATTTACATAAAAATGTAAATCGAGACTCTCAGATTTTTGAAATTAAATTTGCAGAAGCGGTAAAATTATGTTTTATGCAAATTTTCAAATGTGCCAAGAAGGTGGGTAAAAGATGTTAAAAGGTTCAATAAAATTTTAAAAATCTATTTATATTGTAAAATGACTCCAATGAGTTACATAGAACATATATAGTTATTATATATCTATTTTGACTTAATATAAATTTAAATAAACTAAATAATTATTTAAATAAAAAGTCAGTTTTAAATAATAACGCATTGTTCTTCACTATTGATCCAAAAATAAATGTTTTGAGAAAAAATATCAAAAAGAAACCCTGAGATAATTTTGATATTTTGAATTCAAAAATTAACTATATTTTACAAAATTAAAATCATAGTAGTTGCATTAATTAATTTAAAATTAATTCTTTTTGTTAGAAAAATGAGGGTTTTTAAAAAGTAAAAACTATAAAAATATTGACACGTGTTTATGTCAAATTTAAATGTGAAATTACTTATAATGACCTAAATTTTATTAAATGATAAAAATGTAATCTAATTATATGTTCAAACCATTCAAATGTTTAATTCAACACTATAAATTATTTTGATTAAAAAAGTTCTTTCAATTAAAATTAATATTTTTCACTATTAACCAAAATATGAATGCTATAAAAAAACACAAAAAATTTATCAATACTAACTTTATATGCCTAGATTCTATATAAGAAGATTTTTTTTTCAAATTGGATATATAAAAGTTTCAAATAGTGTTTATAAAAAGGGTTCTCCACTAAAAGGTGGTTAAATTGCATTTTAAGAAAAATACTTCCTTTATATGGAAAATTGAATTTGTTCTTATATAATTTCTAAGAAACACATAATATTGATGTTAAAATTACATGGATTATATAAAATTTAAAATTCAGTTAATACTATTCATAACCACTTTTTGAATGACTAGTTTGGTAAGTAATGGTGTGCTCGAACTCGGTGTTGCTTGTAGCACAAATTTTTGATTTACTTTGAAGAGATAACATACTATTAAATTTTGGGGTGTAGTAAAATTGTACGATAATTTATAATTAAAAATTAATTTATTAATAATAATATATTTATTAAAATATTATTTAATTCAAAAAATCTATTAATTCATCGAAATAGATTTCATAATTGAATATTCTCTAAAAATAATATTTGTGATTTAAAACCCATTTACAAAGTAGAAATAATGAAATGAATATATATTATTTATAATAAAATAAATCAAATCATCATTATTGTAGGGTCTTTATATATAACCTCTTATAACACCCACATAAGTCATAAGGGTGAGGTGTGCGATGGTGAAAAACTCAATCGGTGGCTCGATTAACATCGCTCGGGTGGTAATCTCTATCAACTTCCACTTGTCCGAGAGGTGGTTATGTTAAAGTTTAATGTGTCGAAGCTCGGCATGGGAATGGACAAGGGAGAGGCCTGGTGAGGCTACCACCATTATTATCTACAAATAATTGGCTTCATATGGAGCAATTAAACTCGATGAGGCCATCACCAGCTTTGTCAAAGTAAATTGGATTTGTTAAATCTCTATATTTATACTAAGAATGTTGTCACTATTCAATGACTATATTAACAATGGTTAAGATTCATAATGGTATTTTAAAATAAAAATACATAAAACTAAGGAATTTTATATGTTTTATATAACCATTTTACATAATAATACATTTAAATAGGTCTTGATGAAATTTCATTAATAAGAGTTTGAGTCGTTAAAATCAGGATTAGACCGAATTTTGAATCATAATCCTCCACTAACATGTTTTAAAAACATCTAATGTGGAGGTTGTGTGTTGACATGAACAAGGCCTAAGACCCTCCAAATTTGTGCATTCATTGTGGCCACACCTTATAAATAGTTACAAGGAGTTTTAGAGGCCTTAGTAAGGAAGGTGGCATTCCATGGTATATGGAGACGTAGAAGGAACAAGGAACCAACCACTATAGCAGACCTGGTGGTCCGCAGAAGGATATGTCGTCATGTAGGATCCAGCCATGGGCAGATGGTGGTGTGCCACGATGGTGCACTGAGGCGGTACCAAAAACTGTCTCAGGCCACAACGATGTAGAAGGAGTTGTGAAGAGCGAGACGACTGCTGGTAGATAGGGATGAGGCTAGTTGGCTGCGTCGAAGGGGAGACCCACACTACACGGGCCACGGTGACCCACTGGCACATAGTCTAGTGGGAAAATGATCAAGAAGAAAGGGTGACTGACTTAGCTGGCCATGACGCGAAAAAACCAGATACCCAATTGGGTATCCATGCTAGAGGGGACTGGCCTACTGTCTGGGCCGAGTTGGCAGGGCACGAACCTGGCCACTGAGCAACCCAAGATGAATTAAGTCGGCCCGCTATTGCTGGACAAGATATTGGAATAATTATGGGATGATGGGTGGCCTGGGCTGGGAACAACCGTCCTGCGTGTTCCGGGACCGACCTGATGGAACTGGGTCCCAGGGTGACCTGGTGGGTGGGACCCCTAGATGAAATTGGACAAGTCCTTAATGTTCCAATTGGCATGGAATAGTGTCCACGACAATCCTATACGTACATGATCCGAATTAGATCTCAACAGATCGATCAAACTAGACCGTGGAATGGGTCCCCCTGCACTAGGTTGGTCAGGTTGGTTTGACTGAGATGGACCAGACTCAGACATGACCATCCACCAATTAATAAAACACCAATAACATTCCAACCAAGCATCCAATTGATGATCTATTTTAATATTTGAATCCCTTATGATGAGGAGGTTATTTTGGCACACTCTAAAGAGGTTTTTTGGTCTTTTAAATTATATGAATGGATTTAGGAATGATTTCCCCTGGAATCAAGCTGGCTACATGAGGGAATCCTACTACTAACTGAAACTTGAAGACTTCTAACAAGATACCCTATGTGGATTAGCTACAAGAGACCTTGTTAGGATCGACTATAATGGCCATGTGAGAAGGGACTCTATGTTACCCGACATGCCCATGGTGGGGAGAGGATTTGTGTTACCCTACAGACCCATGGTACTCATTAGAGATGAGTACCTCAATATGATTTCCAATGTGGGAAGAAGCTCTTTATGACTCGATAGGCCCATAGTAGGGAGTGACTAAATGTGACCCAGCATGCCCACGATACTCATCAGGGATGAGTACCCCAATAGTGCAAGGTGTTAAGTGTTCTATCTGATGGTATTGATTTGTATACTATATATTTTACCTACGTGAACAGACAATACCATGTGTATAATTTCCTTTGTGGTATTTACTTTTTTTGGGGGTTCCTACCGAGTATTGTGTTACTCAAACAAGGTTGGATTCGCCCACACGTGTTGTGTCTTGTGTAGACGACTGACTCTAGATGGATGACTTGGCGACATAGGACCAGGCAGGGTCCACTAAGTTTAGGCAGGCGAGGCATACTTGTACAACTTCCAACGACTACTCTACACTGACCATCCAGAGGGATTTTTATAGGATGGTGTTTTTGAGATCCTTTTACATTATTGTATTCAGTTTATCTTATTTTTGGATTGTATTTTGGCCCATTTTACATAGATATTATACCATTACTCACTGGTTTTTTAGTGGCATGCATGTTTAACTTTCCTATTTTTGGGACATGGTAGTGTGTGTGTGTACATACAGGTACTTAGGATAATTCCTCCCACGTGCAGGTGGAATCCTTCGGTGCTAGTCCCCAACCCCTAGACATTGGGTGGTGGGCATGGGGAAGTCACAGCATGGGCCCTGGGGGGCGGGTCATGACAGATTGGTTGATTTTTGTTGATCCAATTGGACATAGAGTTGTGCATAATAGGGGAGATGGAATTTTATTTTATAATGGAGGAGCACTAAAAAAAATTAAATACATAACATTATTTAATAATGAGTGGTCTCCCATTCCACATTTGCCTCAAAAACAGAACAATAATGTTTGTAAGGGATGAAATGTTTGATAAATTCCTCACCCAAAAAATAATAATTGAATTTTTTATCATGTAATATATTAGTTTTTATGTTTACTCAATTTTTTCTTTATTGTTTTTACCAAGGTAACTTATAAATCATTATTTAATAGTTATTTTTTACATTAATATTATTATTAAAAATATATTCTTTATATAATTGGTACCTACTTATTATTTTATTGTCCAATTCAATAAATTAATAATTATCTGCTTGTAAAATCAATTTTAATACAAATGCATGTGATGCACAAATCCCATTCTAAACATACTAATTCTAATTTATTTCAACTATTTTCCCGAATCATTCTGGTCAAAAATAAGGTTTTAAATATAATATAATTTAAACTATAATTTTGAATAACATAAAATCTATTTTTCATAATTCCTTCACATAAGTATAATATGTTAGTTAAAATATAATTCTACACATTATATGAGAAATTAGGTTTTATGAACTAAAAAAATATTCAAAAGTTGATAATGTATTTATATCCAATTGTAGAATGAAATTAATTAAAATTTCCACAATTTTACTAAAATATTTATAATTTATCTAATTATAAATTGTAACATATTTCAAATATAATTTATCTAAATAATCAATTTTTCCAAAATGATAGTTTTGAGTTAAAATTCAGTTTTTTCACTATTCATCAAAAAATGCATCTTTTACACAATATACAAAACAAAAACTCAATGATAATTTTAATGATCACATTTAAAAAATAATGATTATTTTTTCAAATATTATTTATAAAATTTTCATCAATTAATTTTAAAATAATTCAACCATTGAATGGTGGTGAAGAAACATTTAAGAAGAAAACATCTTTTTATTCTTATAATTGAATTTATTCTTAACTCTTTTATAGAACGAAAAAGATGAATATTAAATAGTGGATTGAATATATAATACATAAATTTGCTTGAAATAATTTCACAATGGTTTGTTGGTTTAATTTATTGAGATAAAATTTTCTTATGCATGTAATAATAGTTTTTATGCGAATGAATTTATTTATTTTAAATTAATACCTACATTCATTTTTAATTAATATGTTTCTGAATAAATAATTATAAAAATACTTCGAAGATCCTTTTTTAGTAAATTTTATTCATTCATTCCTTTTGAATTTCTAGAGAATAACTATCATATAAAGTTATATTTTTATATTTCACATTACATTAAAACTCGGTATTTTTTGTAATTAATGGTAAACATTATATTTTGTGTAACACAATCCAAAAAAAGTATTGTATGGAACACAATATAAATTTATTTTTACATGTTTGTAAAAACAAATATATTTTATTGAATAAAATTAAATATTGAATATATTAAATTCATTTTGAATTAAAATATTTTATATAATATCAGGTTTTTATATGTTTTTTGTTATTCTAGGGTAGAATTGTACTGTTTTTCTTGTCGTTATATTGGGGTGGTGAGGATGTTGTTTTTTGGATATGATTTATTGGTGTTGAGGTTGGGTTTTTCTCATTCTTTTGGGAGGAAAAGTGGTGGTTGTTAGGGTATGATTTTAGTGATGTGGGGTGGTGGTGTGATCAAGATTATGGGTTTTTTTGTGATGTGTTGTGTGTTGTGTTAAATGACCACATAGTGATGGAATAAAATGTTTAACAATGACTGAAATGGATGAGGTTTGGTTTGGTTAAAAAGGTGAAAATGATTAATGATAAACTATAGGATGGGTTCTATGGTTCAATTTTTGTGATGATTAATACTGAAATAAATGTTCGAGATTGGGAAATTGGGTAATTAGAAATGAGAATTGTGTCTTGTACATTGGGCGGTGTTACTAGTTTAGAGGTATGAGTGAAATTGGGGATGTTGTGAGTTGGTTATTTTGTTTTTGTGAACATATTGGTTGGGATTCTGTATGGATATATTTATATACATAATAATTTATTTTTATTTCTATACATACCCAACCCATGATGACAACTAAGTCTCATCAACAATTTTTAATAGATTATTTTTATTCTTGATATCTTGTGAGGAGGACATATGGAAATTTACCTACTCTATACAATTCATCATCAAGGATAGGTAAGTATTTCAAATATTCTAATGTCTAGATGTCTATTACTGGAGTATATGGTGATTTTTAAAGAAACAATGTCTTTGTGTGAGAATTGATGTTGTTGTTCTTGTGTGATGGACAACCTATGTATCGTCAGGTGATGTGTGATTTAGCCTATGTATATATGGATGCATTTATATATGATTGGTTATTTTATTTTTGGGGTCATTAATGGTAAGAGGATGGAACGAGGTTCATTAACACCTTTTTTACAATGCCCTAACAAACGGGTTATGGTTTTGGATGTGTAGTACTAGTTCTTTTAGAGAATGTTCATATTCTGAAGACATGGGAGTTCTAGGAAATATGACATTGTGGTCTGACAGTGGCTTAACCATTGAAATGTGGTTTGGCATATTGTTGATCGATGTCATTCATGTAATATTATATTTAATAGAACAATAATTTTAGAGATAATGACTTTGTGTGGTTTGGGATGGATAGTTGACATTTTTATGTGATATTTTTCAACTATTTCCTCATAGTTGAATTTTTATGATTTTTTTCACATGTGTATGAATGTTATTGGTTTTATTATAAAGTGTAATTATATTGACACCCTATGAATATAAATTGATTTTTAGGTTTCATTTACTATTATGTGGGACATTCTATATTGCAATATATCATACATTTAGATAGTTTCTCGATCACTTTATTAGATTTTCATTTTGATGCAAGATTTTGGAAACATTTTTCTATATCATTTTTACTTATACATGCATTATGGTAATGATTTTGTTTCATTACTATTATATCACTGGGTTTCATTGGGCTAATTCATATTATTTCATGATACCATATTATTATAGATGGTAATTCCTCCAATTATATGAGAGTTTCATTCCCTCGGTTAAGTTATCAAAACTGTGGCCCACTATAAGAAGGACTAGAGGGGGAATTACCTCTCTCCCCTTTTTATATTATATTTATAGGGAGGTGATTGTGACTTAGTTTTATCAGATGAGTTGGTTGATAGATAAGATGGACTGTGGAATTAAACATAGTGAGGAACATAGGGGTTGGTTTGGTAGTATTTCTAGTTGACATTGGTGCAAGACATCAGAAAGGGAGACTAGTTAGTACATGCATATTTTGGGCATCTAATTTATCCAGTGCACACACACTATGTTTATTGAATTATCATATTAGGAAGACCTATTTTTTGGGTGGGGAAAAAGAGAGGTAAATTAATCCTAATGACATCTCTTACTGTTTCAAATCAGTTTTTATTATAATTTTAAAATGAATAATTTTAATAAAAATGAATCTAAATAGAAATATCTTGATATTAGGAATAGTATGTTCTCCATAATTTCATGAAAGGATCGTTTTCATCATCCTCATGTGATTCAAGAAATAGAATTTTATCAGGTGGATATGGTTGATCATCGTAGGTTTGACTGGTAGAGGATGATGAGGCATCATTGATTGTGTTCTCTCTTTTCATATAAGCTCTTTGATGGATGTATAAGGTATGTGTTTCATATGTGGAGACATACAGTTGGCTAGAAGAACTCAATATATATTTTGGATTGATCTATACCCCATTGGTAGACTGGGTCTCTTTGGTAGTCTGTTATATTTGGGTTGTTTCACATCAGTGGTCTTTACTAAATCTGGGTGAGTGGAAGGAGGCATATTTTCCATGGGATGATTTTTAGAAAAAATTCTTGGTAGAGTTACATTTAATGACCATGAAGGAAGTGAGAATTTATGAGATTATTTCTCTTAATCTGGGGAGTATATATATGGGAGTTAGGAATTATGTTCAATCACCATCTACAAAATAACCCAGATATGTTTATCAATGGGGATTCCCATTAAAGATGTCTTGAGGAGGCACTTTGTCCTTCTATGAAATATGTAGTTACTCATTTTAAATTTCAATCATATCTGGATGATCAAATGAAGTAATATATGATTAATAAGGGGAACAAAAAAGGAGTATTGTTATGATTGTTTTCTTTTTAGTGTTATGGTGGAATTAGGATTTCAATGGCTTGTCTCATGAACTAGGACATTCAAGGTTTTGGCTACTAATGATCCAACATCATCACCTTCACATTCATACTTTTGGGGAATGTGTTTTTTATTCAATTAAAGGGTCCATTTTACCATATTTTAATGTCTCTGGTGTCCTTTTATATCATAAGAAACAATTTCTAGTGGTCCTTCAAGATCATTTGGTTGATGTGTATAGTTTAATCGCAATCCTCAATATCATTTTACAATGAGAATATTCTTTTTGTAGGGGTAGTAGGATTATACTCTGCTAAGGTGACATGGAGTAGATATGTGAAAAATTAAATATGTTCCTCAGTTTTAGGTGAACTTATATAATCATTGTACTACTGGTGGATGTTAGTGGAAAGACAGAGGAGATGGTCATGATTTGTTGAATGTAGTGGAGGTAGTAGTTCTAGGGGAGCCATATATATTTAAAGGTATGATTGGATTATTTAGTAACCTTTTTAATGTAATGTATGGTTGAGGATATTTCAACTACTTTTTGGAACCTACTTTATCCCATGCTACAGTAAAATACATGGAGTGGATTCCCATTCCCTAGTTTTGACTATGGAAATAATTGGTAGGAATCAAATGTTTTATGTGTACCGGTATTAATGACTGGTAAATATTCCACAAAAGATCCATTGGGATATTTTCTTACAACAGATGCATCCATACAATGTTATCTTTTGAACTAATAAAATGTTATATATTTCATGATTTTATGGACATATTATGTAGTAGATTTTGGTTTTCTGATGTGAATTTCTATAGTTTATTTTTCATTGGTGATGTTGTTGTTAGGTGGGTAGTCATCCTATTGAGCCCTGATTTCCATTTATAGTTATGTTTTAAGTAGAATTAATGGATGATGGGAAGGTGGGGGAGTCCATGTCTATTGGATTTTTTCTAGAGGAATTTCTGACACCCCCCTTGATGTAATGTTGAGTTGGGGATAGACTAGTATCCTAGTGATTCTCCATTTAAATGAATCATTTTCTAATGAAACCATATTTGTTAGAAAAGTTGAGGCATACGATAGTTGAATCAAATGGAGAAGGGTTTTATCTTACCCGGTGTTTCAACATGGGGTTTTCCTATGTTTATTTCAAGAATGGAAATGGTGGAATGAGGTTGTGTAGTGACTACCAAAGGATGATTATGGTGATGGGAGAGAATTGTTACCACCTTTTGTAGATAGATAACAATTTAGACAATCTATGATGGGAGATTTTGTTTTCTATGCTTGATCTATAATCCAAATATCACTAGTTGATATTGAAGGTGGGTTATATTCTTAAAAGTACCTTCAAATGTCGGTATGTACAATATTACATGGTATTAATTTCATTCAGAGTTATGAATAGTTCATCTATGTTAATGGGGATTACGAACTTCATGTTCTGTTAGTTCCAAGACTAGTTTTTCATTGTACATATCAGTAATATGATGATATACTTGAGTGATTGTATTACCATGTAGATCATTTCAAAGATATCATATAGTCTATCAACATCGCCAGCTTTATGTAATATTTTCCAAGTGTATAATTTGGAAACGATAGGTTAATTTCAATGTTCATCTAGTGTCTCTGAAGGGAGTGGTAGTAGACCCAACAAATATCGTAGAAATTGTTTAATCCAAAATACCAAAAATTGTGGAAGTGGTTTTCAGTTTTCTATGTTGTGTAAGTTATTATTGGGAGTTTTGGAAATATTATCTCCATTTTTATCCCCATTGATAGTGTCCATTTGGGAGGAACATAGTTCTATGTGAATCGGTTAGTTCTAGAAAATGTTCCATTACATGAACGGAATGTTGGTCAATGCCCCATTGATTCAGTTTCTTATAAAGGGTGTGATGTTTGAGGTATTTTGTAAAGTTTTATTTCTTGTATTCCTATGTTTATTAATGTTTCAGTAGAATAATATATCCAATTGGTATATAAATTTAAATACCCATTAGGGTAACTATTCTACCCATGATATGGAGCTCACATGGGTTCTGTTTGTGCTAAAGTTGTGGAAGAATCATCTCATCGATGGGTACATTGATGTCTTCAGATATCACTATAACATGAGTCATATGTAGTATTATTATGATTTTAATTTTCACGAGTAAAGGTTGATTGTGTTAATTGTGTATTTTGATTTTTATATATTTTATATTTCATGAAAAGAGAATGTTCAGGATGACACATTGTCCAAATTGTTTGGGAAGGATATTGTTTGGGAGTATTGGGGTGTTTGGTTTGTGATGAAAGAGCTTCCATCAATACACATAAATTTAAGTGTTGATTATGGTATAGTTTATAATTATAGATGATGTGGAAGTCTCCTCTTATTCATGATGGTGGAGTATCCACTGTGTAATGACTCATAGATAAAGGTGATTTATCTTCATGATGGATATGGTGATGCTTTGGAGGGATAACCTGAGGATGGTTTGAAACAGAAGTTATTTCATGGGAGGTTTTTTCCCAATTTAAATTCACTATGGAGATAAACATGATATTTATAGATCACATTATTTTGGTACAACATTGAATTTAAATAATGTACCATGTCTTTATGATACAGTCTTGGTGGTCCAAAATGAAACAGGTTTTGGTAGAGCTTGTGGTGAATTAATGTTTTCCTCATGTAATGGACGAGCATTTTCTCATAACAGTTTTTTATAGAAATTGGATTTTCTCACATGGAAATCGGATGAAATCTAGATGGTTTTATTCATAGGTCTATATTTATCCCATGGGTATTTTTATTCTATATAGATGACCACAAATCTATTGACGAACATAGCAGACTACATAGCGTTAAAGTAGTGTGGCGTAGTTGATTCTTTTGTAAAGTGGTATGTGGATTAGGTGGTGTGTATTCCTGGAGTTTTTTAGAAAATTTTATTTATTCATGATATGCATTTTACTTTAGGATAATAGAGTGGGTTTTCACATGTTTTTGGAACACAGTTAAGCCTCAACACTTCATTCCTTCCTCTGAAGTACTAACTGATAGTGTGAACCATCTATATTGTAGAGGATATGTTGTTGACATGCGTAATGTATTTTGGTGGATCTTAGGTACTACAAACTCCCCTAGTTGAGTTTTATTGTAATAATTTCATTCTATAATCCACTATTATGTATCTATTTGGGGAATTTTATGGGATACAATGTCACTGTCCAATATGTTGGAAGGAGATGGGGAGGTATTTGTTCATCAAATCAATGTGGTGAAAAGAATGATAAAAGTGGTTTAGTTGGACGTACTGATGATTAATGAAGTATTGTATCCTCATAATTATGATGTTGATTATAGGATAACGTCATTTTATTTTGAGTTCGGGGAACTTGTGTTCTTGAAGGTTTCCCTTCAATATGGTAAGTAGAGCTTTGGAATAAGGCGCAAGAATTATCCAAGCTTTGTTTGATTCTTTTAAGATATCTAAAGAGTTGGGGAGCTCATTTATCAGTTTCCATTTAGACCATGAACATAGAGGATGTAAGACATAATTCATGCCAATTTGGTTCATCAGTATCTTCATAATGAATACAATGTCATTGAATAGTGATATTTAATTTTAGAGGATGACACGACATTCATGGAGTGGCCAATAGTGATCTATGATTGAAAATAGAATTTTTTGTGTGAGTGTAACATTTCTCTGTATCATGTGTTGTTGAGTAATGATGACCTATAGGATATTAAATTTGAATGTGATACATAATTTTGTGCACATTACCGAATCCTGTTTTGAGTTTCTCCTTTCTCTATTTGTTCATTGGATGTGATGTTCGACCTTGATGATTTATAATATTTTTTATTTTAATGTATATGATAAGCATGAAAAAGTTATTACATATTATATTTGGTGGAATTGATCTTAATCAAGACTAATTATTGTACGATAATATTGAAACTATATGGGAAAGTCCATATAGTCAAGAACAGACACTATCATGACATAGAGGATGAAATTCCCTAATTCTTTTTTTCTAGACTGTATAGTTTCTTTTGTTGATATGGATTTCAATTTTTGATTTGTGGTTTTCTTATTGTTGTGGTGATGTGGATATGTGGACATGATTTTGTATGGGATGATTCTTGGCCATTTTGTTTGTTTGTTTTGGATAGTTTTATTTTAGTTGTATGAAGAAGTCCTATAGAGGATTCAGGTGTTGTAGTTGATCAGATCCATTTCATTTTGGGTATCATTTTATATTATTGAGTTAAATAATATTTTGAGAGGTATCTGATGTAATGGTATATGAATACCGATCCAATTAATTATCTAATTTTGAGTTTTATAGATGTAATGGAGGAGGATTGAGGAATTTATCATGGTTTTCAGTGAAGGTAGGAGGTACATCGTAGCGGTAGTCGAAAATACACATCTTTTAAATTTTAATTATTTGTATTTAAGGTTCATGGATAGCTATGTTTTCTAGTTCATGACATTTTTTCAAGTAGAGGGGGGAACAATGAGATGGTTTACGTTTCCCCTATAAGAAATTCAGGGTGTGTTATAATTTTATTCCATGGAGACCTGATTTTCAATGAAGGTTGTGAATTATTGGAAGACTAAGGATAATATACCATGTACTGGATAAACGATTTCAAACATGAATGATTCTTATTTTAAACTATATTTCTCTAATTTAATTCCATACAATAGTTATCTCTCTATCTATCACTCATTTTTAGAAAACCCTAGGTTTCCCAAGGATGACTTCTATCCATGTAATTAATACCTTTATTTTTTCATCTAGTAGATTATTGTTGGTTATTAGTTATAATACCTTCTTTAATTAGGGTGTGATTATAATTTTTATTTTCAGGTGGATTTTTTGTGGCGGTGTTTATTTGTTTTGGTATGTTATTTGGGTTGGGATGTTATTTTGGTTGGTTTTTTATTATCATTTGATGATTTTTATGTCGATATATGGTTTCTATTGTTGATTTTGTAGATTTTGTGCATTTCTCCTTTTTCATGTGGTGCTCATCGGGTTGGAAAGGATCCCTAAGGTGGGGAGTCCATTATTTATCTTCAAAGTGTGTCATTTGGGAGGAGTATACTTTATTTAGCTATGGGTTATGGTTGAAATTACAGAATAGAAGATAAATAAATTGGATAATTTATGTTGAGTAGGAAAAATTATAATGAATCATATTCTTTTACAACTTTCATATTATCATTATATGATAGATTGTATATACATGATGTCATACTGAAAATGTTTATCATTTGGGGGGATATGATGTGATGGATGACATATGTTGTGATTATTGTGTCTATTTTTATCGTTGTTATATCACCCAAAAATGGAAATTATATATTAGCTTATATTTTACTAATGAAATGGTTAACCCACTATTATGGAATATGTGATCAAAACACTAAAAATGATTAATTTGATAAAATTCCCTTTGTTAAAACTATAAATTTGAATGTGATGTGTTTTGATGTATCCATTCATTTGAGGTGGTGAAGTGTGGTTAATGATACATTGTGGGGATGATTGGTAATATTTGGATTATATGGACATGATTTTGGGGTGGTGAGGTGGTAGGTATTTGGACATTCTTTTTTGGGGATGAGGTGGTAGTTTTGGGACCTTATTTTGGGGTGGTTGGGTGATGGTTATGTAGTTATTCTATTGGGGTGGTATGGTGATATTTTTTTATCTATGATTTTGGGGGAGTGAGGGGGTGGTTATTTGGACATACTATTGGGGTATCATGGTTGTGTTTGTTTAGTCATTATGTTGTGGTGGTGGGTAAATTGTGTGATGCAGATGATGGTTTGGTTGTGTTTTTCATTAAACTCAGTTATTGATGGAATAAATTGTTTAATAATAATTGAAATAGTTTGGGTTTTGTTTATTATATGGGATAAAATGATAAATGAAAAAAAATGTTGGGATGTGTAGTTAAATGTGTTTTATTCTAAATAATGAATCAAATGTATTGAATAATTAAATTTTTTGTTTTGAAATTATAGATTAGGATTGTGTGTTGTGTTGTGTTATGTATTTAGAGGAGGCAGCTAAGTTTTGGATATTGTGAGTGGGATAGTGTTTTCTTTATGAACCCATAGGTTAGTTTTTTGTGTGTAGACATATGTATATAAATGTATTTTTTTATTGATTTCAATATGCAACCCACCCATACTAGGAAAAAATAATATAAACTCATATTAATAATATTGGGTTTTTCCAACATCTAGTGAAAGGATAGATAGCTTGGTACCCGCTCTTTCCTACTCTCTCTTCCATGAATGGTAGGTATTTTAATGGTTGTGATGGTTGGAGGTAAGTTAGTAAACTATATGTTTGTTGCGATATGAAAGGTGTATTTTAATGAGAAGTGGTTTGTCTGTAATTATGTGGTCATTCATTTGTGGGGAGGGGGTTGTGCATCATAGGATGAGGGCATGATTTTGATGTCCTTCATGTGAAGAAAACCATACTTTTCATGTAATGTATATTGTTGTGCTTTAGAAAATGTTTCTTTTGGATATATGTTATGTGGCCAAGATTAAGGGATAGTGTGACCAAGTTTCATCAGGTAGGATGTGTTTTGACCAAACATATAGTGAGGTGAGTTATTCAAGTGATATGGTGACACCATGAAGTATGATTTTGGGTTTGGGAGTTGATTACTTTCAAGAAAGAGGTTCCAGATATTGTTTACGCACATTAATAATGTTATTTATTTTTAATTAGATTGAGATATATAATTAAAATGACCTAGTGAATTTTGGGATATATAATTGACATATAATGGTGCTTTTGGTTATTTTTTATTCTCACCGATGTATTAAAATTATTCTTTCACTTGTGCATGACTGAGTATTTTTTCATAAGATTTATACTTATATTCTCAACATATATATATATATAATGATATTGAGGTTTCCAAGAGGATTATGTGGTCCATTGTAGTCATTACTAGATTAAACCTTTGGCCAATTTCTCAATCTCTCCTCTACATTTAGTTTTTTGAATTTATATTTTGCTAAATCTTATCAGTATCAATTTTATTAATACATGTATTGTGGGTTGGTTTTGGTTTAATTTATATTATTTCATCATGTCTCACAATATTTTATTATTATGATGTGTAATGAATACCATTTCATGAGATTTTTTCTAACATCGGTGCCAATCACAAACATGGTACCTACTAGAGGTGGGATTCAGTGGACATTTTCTCTCCACCCTCTATGAAACATATTTGGATGGAGGGGGTCATGACATAACAATTATATTTCTTGTGATCATCATTCATTATACATTTTATTTCTCCTAAACATCCATATTCCTTATTATCACACATATTCTCCTTTCCCATTCTCTACACTAGTTCTATATATGGATTTTTGTAATGAAAATTATTTGATTGTATGGGGAATTTTTTTTATAATTTAACAATACTGATATTTTTAATATAAAATATTTTTTATCAAATATATATGTATATATATCAAAAAAAAATATAATGAATTGGACATACTATGTGATCAACAGGTCCCGTTATAGCCTTTTGATGCATCATTAGTTCTCATGGGACAAACTAGTTTGGTAATTTGGATGAGGCCTTTATAATTTATATAATATTTCCATAAAAGAGGAATTTATAATATCATTAGTATTCTATATAAGGAGTCCTCGAATTTATGATTAATGTATCAAATAATATAACAAACATACTCTTTAAATCATTTTTGAAAATGATTTATTAAATAAAAATGAACCCAATACAACTTAAAAAATTGAGTGGTCTAGTGTAATTGGAAACTAGTAAAATTACATAACAACATAAATCATGAAATACACATCTTCATTAAAAAAATCTTTTGTAGGACCGTAACATTCCTTCATATGTATCTTTTCATGAGATAACGTGAGGACATATATAAGAAAAGTGTCAGTTAAAAAGCACATTAACAGTGTAAACAAGTCATAATATAAATAAAACATACATGTCAGATAAAAGGTATATCAATGAATCCTAGGAGAAAAATGAACGTTAAATCATAATATAGCATGATTATTATAACATGGAAATGTGAAAACAACATAAAACACTACATTATTAACATAAAGGAATTAGGTACACCCATATCCCAACGTGGTGGATAATAGTTCTATAATGTAATTAGGTAAAAACCTATCCCAACATGAATTATCAGGATTCGAAACATTACCCAATGCATTTGAGAACTGTTAGGGTGCAACATTCATAATCATTTCAATATCATTCCTATATATGTCACATAGATCATATAACATGGATTCATTAAACATAATTATTTATTACACAATCAATGAATGTGGAATTAAATCATGTAAGCCATCAATCAATAAGAGTGTGTTCATAAAGTTTAATACCCTTGATTGTGGAATGAGTATGGTATTTACTATGTGATGATGTTGGCATGGAAAATCACGGATTAATTTGGGAAGCATAACTGCATCATATAGAAATTCATAAATTAGATTGATTAGAGTGAAATGTGAATATAATAATTTATACATTGGATTTATATTAATGTGGTAATGGAACATAATATCCCAACTTGTTAAATATAATTTATATGCATAATATAAAAGAAATTCTTGAATGGAAATGAGTAGAGAGAAATCTCTTACAGAATTTTAGTATTGTGATGAGTGGGTATAAATGATCACATGTGTGGATTATTAAGATTTAAAGAAATTTCAAATAATGTATACATCAAATTGATTGTAAAGAGGTATGAAAAAACATACCCCAAATCATGCAAATTATAATTTAAAGGAAAGACATAAAAGAGGTGCTTGATGACAAATGAGAGGGGTAGATCCCTTACATGGATGTGTAATTCCAATGGATTGGGGGGGATTCTTATGAGCATAGGGTTACTTCAGAAGACTATAGGGAGTAATAGGTAGAGGGTGGTTGATATTAAAAGATTTTAATGAAGTGAAATGGGTGCTTGGGAGAGTTTATTTTGGAAAGGTGGCGGAATTATTTATTGTTTTGGTTTTGGACACTACACACTAAAAGATATAATACCACAAAAAATACCATGTTTTTTCAAATTGTTTCAAAAAAAGGGGAGTCATATAAATTTTTTTATATGTCAATGGGTCAATGATATTATGATAATTCATCTTTTTATGAGGAGGTGAGTCACACTTTCATTGAAATGATTTTAAAATCTTAAAATATTTTTGATACCTTGAAGGATTCACTTAGGTCTTATAAAATAAATAAATTTAAAAAAAATTTCATTACTTCAACATAAAAATATATATTTGGTCGAATATACTATTTATATTATTTTATAGAATCACAATTTTGAAATTATTATGTGGCAAAACACATTACATATTTATATGGTATTTAATTTTTACCCAAAAATTCAACAATCTCCGAAAATTATGAAATATTCACTATTGGATAATTTAGAAATCTTAATTCCAAAAAATAATATTAATTTTATCTATCTAATTTTCTATATACATGAATTATCACTTTTATAATAATAATCAACATTTATTGAAAATTGATGGGTTTCAACATAAACATTTTTCAAACCGTAATAAAAATTACATTAAACTTCATAAAAATTATATGAACATTATTACTTAATAAAAGAAATTTAATAATAATATTATATTAAAATATTATTTAATTAAAAAAACATTAATTCAAAAAAATAGATTTCATAATATAATTAAAATATTATCAAAAAAATAATATATGAGATTTAGAAATTATTTTAAAAGTAAAAATAATAGAATAAATTTATATTTATTATTATTTACAAAAAAATGCACATAATCATAATTCTAGGGTCTTCTAATGTATCCCATTTATTGCATTATCATATTCTCTATAATTAAGTTGAACAATGATGGTTCTTGCCTGTATACACAAATCGAAAACTCTCAAAAAGGCCCTCAAAGGGTGGTGAAAATCATAAAATTCTCAAATTGATTTAGATATCTCCTTACTTGAGAAGGAACTTAGTCGTTTCCAAACTCAAAACACTAACTCTGATTTCAACATGGATCCTCAATTGGAAGTAAATATCTCCATCAAACTTAATTCCTTTCTTACTTTCAAAGATAATATTTTTAAACATATGTTTAGGAATAAATGCCTTACTAATAGAGACCATAATACCAAATTCTACAATTTCATTCAAAGAATTATAATGGCCAATAGTCCTCTTTCCAAACATTCTAATAATGGAGTGATCATTGACTCTGAAGAGGCCTTCATAGATCATGTTACCTCGTACTTTTATAACATTTTTAATGGTCCAGGTATAAACACTGCTCTTACACTTGATATTACTCCTCTATTGGTAGATGAAGGGGACAATGATTTTCTTTTAAGAACTCTTCTTTACAATGAAATCAAAGACACTGTCTTTGGTCTTAATCCAGACAGTGCCCCTGGTCCGGACAGGTTCAATAATGGATTTTTTCAAAATCATTGGGACATAATGCACAAAAATGTTTGTAACCTTGTTAAGAGCTTCTTCGCTCGTGACTTACTCCCACATGGAATCAATGTTCAATTATTAACCTTAATACCTAAGGTCGAGAATGCATCTGAGATCCATCAATTTAGACTGATTTCTCTTATTAACACGATTTTTAAAATCCCAACAAAAATCATTGCAAATAGACTTTCTCCTATTTGCAATATAATTGTTTATTTGAATCAGTTTGGATTTATTATAAGAAGATCCATTCAAGGTTGTATTTGTCTTGCCTATGAATGCTTTAATAGTTTAAACAAAAAAAATATAGGGGGATGTGTGGCGATCAATTCTGGATATCAGAAAGGCTTTTGACACCATTGATTGGAATTTCATCTTTAAAGTTCTACAAAGCTTTGGATTTCAAGATCTTTTCATTGGATGGATTAGGGATTTATTTTATTCTGCTTATATTTCTATCCTTATTAATGGCTTTCCTAGAGGTTTTTTTAATTGTTCTAAAGGTGTCAGATAGGGTGACCCTCTTTCTGCTATTCTTTTTGTTATTGCTGAGGATTATCATAGTAGACTCCTCGGTAATTTGGTTGATCCAAGTAAGCTTAAACCTATACAAGTTTCTAGAAAGATTATTTCTCCTACTCACCTTTTATATGTTGATGACATTATCCTGTTTCTTAAATGGGATTAAAAGAATATTCATACTCTTAAGAAAGCTATTTCTCATTATGAAGAGGTTTCTGGTCAAGTGATCTCTTGGAATAAATCTTTCATTTTCATTGTTAAGAACTTTTTTGATGGAAGGATATCTAGCATTACCAATTATTTGGGAATTAAATAGGGTCTCTTACCTTTCACTTATTTGGTGATCCAATTTTTTGGGGGAGACACAATTCCAGCTATTTTGCTAATGTTATTGATCAGATTATAAACCAATGTTCCAATTGGAAAGGGAAATCTCTCTCCATGGCTGGGAGAATTTTCTTGGTCAATTCAACCATTGTCTCCAAAATGGTCTACTCCCTCATGATTTATAAATGGCATGTTGGTATTATCAATTAAATTAATACTTATATTAAAATTTTCATTTGGACTGGAAGTATTCTTGAAAGGAAGATTGTCACTATACCTTGAAATTATTATTGTCGACAACTTGATAAAGGTGGGGTTGGTATAAAAAATTTAAATCTTTTCAATGATGCTCTTGAGGCCCGTTTGACTTGGAACATTATTAATCCCTCTTCTAAAGATACTAATTTCTTGTATCATAGATTTATTTCTAAGATTTTAAAGGAAATTTTACTTTCATTAATTCTTCCATGTAGCCATCTATCATGGAAAAATATCATAAGATCATGGAGAAATCTAGATGGATGGTTAGTTCCAATTTTTCAATTAACTTTTGGTGTGGAAAATGGTATGATAACCCCTTGATAACATTGTTACCTACTAGTCACATTCCCAAGGACACTAATCAATATATAAAGGATGTTATTCATTTTCATCGACATGATCTCCCTGATAATATTTTACAGTTCATTGATAATCACTCTTTTTCCCCTGATGGTGACTTCCTTGTCTAGGAACCTTCCCTAAATGGCATTATTAACTCTAAAAGTTTTTATAAGCAGAATTTTTCTCATATTGAATCAAATTATCTTTGGGTGAGCCAGTTTAATAAACCCTGGATAAAACCCTCTAGGTTCACTCTCATTTTGCGTCTTTCCCATAATCGATTGCCTACGGATACTATTCTTCAAAATTTTGGCATAATACTTTGTTCTAAATGTCTCCTGTGTAACAAACATATAGAAGATGCGGATCATCTTTTCCTGTTTTGTGTGACAGCCTCTTCCTTATGGAATTTTGTTTTTGATTTATTCAACTGCAGATGGTCTTTTTCTGATTCTATTTCTGTGTTTATTAAAAACTACAATAGATCTGAGCTTTCCTTTCAGATCAAAAACATCTTACTGGTGGCAGTGGCAGAACTCATCCATGATATTTGGTACATTAGAAATGACCTTATTCATAATAATCACACTTTTAGTCTCAATGCAGGAAAATATAGGATTCTTGTCGTGATCTAGGAAGATGCTTTCATTCAAAAAGATTGTTGCAACAAATCGGTTGGGGACTTTGAGATTCTTCACCGCCTCCGAGTTCCTGGCATTTACCCAGAGCCCAAACGCACCTTCGAGGAATTCTGGCATGCACCGATGCCAGGATGGATCAAAGTCAATGATGATGGTGCTTCCAAAGGAAACCTAGGCCCTACCAGTTGCAGAGCTATTTTCATAGATTCTGCTGGTCAGTGTCAGGGCTGTTTCTATGTCGGATGTGGTCACTCAACATCACTAGAGGCGGAACTGTTGGGTGTCATCCATGCTATTGACTTTTCTCTTCAAAGAGTTTGGAGGAAGTTATGGATTCAGAGTGACTCAACCACTATCATTCATGCCATCTGGATTGGTAGCATTCATCTAGACTAGAAGTATACTACTTGTTGGATGAACTACCATAACTCGCTTCATGGGATTGATTTTATAGCTACCCATACTTACCGTGAAGCGAATTCTGTTGATGATGATCTTTCCAATAAAAGGAGTTCACCACTGCATGACTTGGATGAACTCCTTGCCTACAGATTTATTTGAGTTTTTTGATAGATATTGCAAAAAAATCCCCTATTTCAGACTCTTGTAACTTTTTTTCCAATAATTTGTTATTTGGTCTTTGACCAAAGCATTACATTAAAAAAAATATTTTTTCAGTTCATGAGTTGGGATTAGTCTAGGTAAAACCTTAAAAATTCTATCACCCTCGAAATCTATGATAAATGGGCTTTGTAGGGTATGATCGTACTAGATGATGCAATCAATTCCATTCTGTGTTCTAAAAGGACTTGTTAAAATCCGATATTTATACTAGCCATGTGATCACTATTCAATAGCTATATTATCAATGGTAATGATACCTAATGTTCATTTAAATACAGTTGGATATAATAAAACAAAATGAGTTAATGTGTTTTTTATATCCATAAAACATTTAATTAAGAGAAAATGAATTTTATTTATAAATTTTTGATTCATTACAACCATCCCACCCTATGAAATTTTTCCATCAAAAGTTCATTTTCCCTCAAAAAATAGAATATGGTAAGACTTCTTCATCATTTCCCTCAGTTCCCTCATTGCATCATCGAACTTGTGGTTTCTTCGCAACACTTTGACTGAGGGGCATTGTCCTATTTTGTAGAAATTTTTCTCTACGATCTACGATATTTATAGGTTTCTACTAATAGGATAGATCATTCTTCAATGGTTCCACCGATAGATTGAGTAAATGTGATGGGTTAGGTATGTTCTTCCCCAACAGCGATTCATGGAATTCATCGTGAACTTGAGACACGTTCTTTGGGTGTTATACTTGATATGACACTTATCTGATGCTATCATGGATCTCAAAAGGCCTGATGTACCACGGATTAAACATTAACTTCTTCCTAAATCTCATAACACTCTTCTATGGATATATTTGGAAGAATACCATTTCACTAATATGAAATGGTAGGTATCATTGATGATTGTCATCATAACTCTTTTTCGACTGTGGGAAACATTGATGTTTTGGTAGATAGTCTTAACCTTATCCACCATTTCCTTAACCATTTTTCGACATATAAGTTTTCATTCCCCTAATTGGTCCCATCATTTTGGTGTTCTTCACCACTTCCTATAAAGCGCTTCATAAAGAGCCATATGGATTCTTGAGTGGAAACTACTGTTGTAAGAGAAATCCACTAAAGGAAGATGGTGGTCCCATCCACCTTTTATGTGCATTAAGAATGCTCTCAACATGTCCTTAGTTGTGAGGATTTTCTACTCATATTGACCACCTATATGTGGGTGATATGCCATGTTGAAGTTCAAATCAGTGTTCAGAGCATATTGTAGAATCTTATAGAACATATGGGTGAATCATGGATCTCAATTAGACATAATATATATTGGTAGGTTATATAGCCTTACAACATCTCAAATTTTTATCCATTTCGGTTGATCCAGTGGGAAATCTTATGGAATTTCAATGAAGTTTGATGTCTGTGTAATATGATTCATAATAACCTTGATCACATTTTTTTTCCTGTGGAAGTCTTAGAAATTCTCATGAAAAAGTCCATCGAGATTTTTTTCCATTTTCAAGTTGTTATTGGTAATGGTTTCATCATCCCCTTAGACTTATACCTCTTGGACTTCACTTTATGACATATCAGAAACTTTGATGAATAATTAGTAATATCATTCTTCATGTTTTCCCACCAATAGTTCTTTTGTAGATCGTGATACATATTCATGTTTCCTAGGTGAAAGGAGAAATTAGAACAATGTGTATAATCCAAAAGTTCATTTCGTAACTCCGTATTTGATGGAATACATAGTATTGACCCAATTCTTGTAATTACCTCTTCGTTAACATTGATGTATGAGGATTTACAATTTTTGATAGTTTCTACGTTCTTTTAAATTCTATTGAAATCTTTTTTAGAGTCCATTAACATTTTCAAAATAGTTTTTTGAATAATCATTTGCGAAATAATTGATGATGTTCCATTCTTTATGATTCCCACATCCATCTTCAACTAATCTAAGAAGATCACATCCTTTTCAATTCTCATCGATGATAGAATTATTGCGTCCTTTATACATAGAGCATCATCCACCTTGTTCACTTTACCAAGGTGGTAATGGATTGAGTATTCATAATCTCTGATGAGATCTAACCATCGTCATTGGCACATATTCATCTATTTCTTTGTGAATATATAATTGTGAATTTTGTGATCCATATATATTTCACACTTCTCCAAAAGAAATAATTCTACATTTTTTTCAATGAAAATATCGTAGCTTCATATTCTAGTTCATGAATGGGATAGTTTTTGTCATTAATTTTCTACTACCTTTAAGAATATGCACTGAATGTTTCATTTTGAATCAACAAACATCCCATGCCCTTCTTTGATGAATCAATAATGTTTTCGAAAATCGCCCCACTAGTGGGTAGTGTGAGAATAGGGGAAGTGATAAGACTCTCCTTCAACTCGATAAATAATTCTTCATATTCAACATTCAATGAAAACTTGAATTTCTTCTATGTTATCTTAGAATGAGGGTTTAAAACTGTAATTAATTTATCATAAATCAGTGGTAATATTTAGCTACCCCAAGGAAGCTATGGGTATCCATCACATATATTGTCTTAGTCCATTGCTCAGTTGGTTTTGTTTGGGAATGATCCATATATATTCCATTTCCTGTAAGGATATTCCCTCAAAATGAAACTAACATCAACTAAAAATAACACTTTATATACTTTGCATATAGCTTTTCCATTTGAAATGCCTCTAGAAGGTTCTTCAGATTCTCTTCCTTGGTTTTAGAATACATTAGAAAATAATCAATAAATTCTACGAAAAATATATTGAGGAAATATTTAAAGGCTCTATTCATCATTTCCATGACTATTTGTAGATAATTATTGAGTCCTATAGTCATTAAATTTAAATCATATAGCTCATACCTTGTACAAAAATCAGTCTTGGGGATATCCTCCTTCTTCACCCTTAATTGGTAATATTGAAACAACATATCCCCATTGGAGAAGTGTTTTTCTACCCCTAACCAATTGAACATGTTATCATTTCTTTGAAAATGATACCAGTTATTAATTATGATTTTTTGAGCTCATGATAATCAATAAAAAGGAGCATTGATCCATCTGTCTTATTGATAATGAGGACTAAATCACCCCATGGTGAAGCATTTGGGAATATAAACCCTTTCTATAGATTCCCCTATAGTTGTTTATTTAGCTCCTCAATCTTCAGAGAAACCATTCTATACATAGTCTTGGAAATTGATAATTCCCCATGTATAATATCAATAGGGAATTCAACATCTCATCTAAGAGGAAGACCAGGAAATTCTTTAACAAACAAATATGTGAATTCACCCACAATTGGAATGTCATAAATGATGGTTACTTCCATAGAATCAATTATATGAGAATGATATTAATTCCCATATGGATGTAATCTCAATGATTGAGATTTTGGTGCTAAATAAGATTTATCCCCCTCCTTGCAATTGTATAGAATCAGGGGTCGATTGACCAAAGGAAAAATTATTTCTCTCTCACGGAAACTAATGTTGGCTAGGGAAATTAAATACCTACCATGAATTGCACCAAGTTATACCAAGGTAAGTTAAAAGTTATGCACATGAAAATTCAATAAAAAATTGTGATAGGGGAGGAGTCATAAGGATGGGATTTTATAATTTCCCCATTTATCATTTTCACTTACTTATATACTTAAATTATTTGTTGTCGTTTTTGGATTGTTCAACAATGATTTCAAGATATAAGAGAATGTGTAGAAACACAATAAAAAATTATGTTCTTTATTCATGAATGAAAACCACTGTACCTATCACAACTTCATTGGATATTCAAATTGGTGGTAGGGAAAGAAAAATCTCTCCCATTCTACCTTGGAGTTTTTTTACTCTTTAAATTGTTCGGTACGGGAATTAGTCCTAAAAGTTCCCTAATTATTTTTAAATATAGCAATAAACAATGCATTGAGGATCTAATAGAGTATTACATTCATCTGTCATAGTAGTAGAGTTTTCTTACTAGATATCTCTTGCTAGGTACCCTTCTTTCCTGCACCTAAAGCATTATCTTGTCCCCTTCCAAAAATTTATAGGGTGCTTCATTATGAACTTTTAAAATGCTAGGTGATATAATTATTTATCACCATTGGATTTATCTTTAAGAACACTATAATTAATTTCCAAATTCCAATTATTATCCCTATGATTCCCTTAATAATAACCTATATATATCTTGACATTGTGGGCCCATCTGACAATCTTTTCATAGCTATCAAAGTCATGGATCTGTAGGGCATTCCATAGGATAACTTATATCCTACCAAATATGTAGTAAAAATTTCATTAGGGGTAATGATAAAACCGAACATGCATCGTGGAAGTCTGGTGAAATTTTCCTTGTACACCCCCAATAGATTCACCATCCTTGTTCTTGAGTGAAAGGAAATCCCTTCACATATTTAGACATATAGTGTAGGTAAAATCACCGTTGGAAAACATTATCCCAAAATCCTTCAATCAAATTTCCTCAATCTCTTCCCTAGGATTCATATTTTTTGATCAGTGTACACCATTGATCAAATTCACCCTTGATATGATAAGCATCTAGAAGGACCTACCCTTGTTCAAATAATTTAATGATGGAGAAGAGATTCTCAATGGAGTCGATCCATTGTTCAGTGATTAAGGTATTTGATGACCCATTGAACATATGAGACCTTTATCTCATGAATCTATAGATTATTTCTTGTTAATTATGGTGGGGTGGATTGGAATCTCCTCTTGATATATGATTCATTTTAAAAAATTATTTCACTAAGAGAGTATCATGACAATGTTTACAATTCCCACTTCCCTCAGATTTGGCATCTTGGTTGAGAAATCAATACATCGATCTCTGCATCGGTTTTTAGATCGATTCCTCATATTAACATCCATTGTCTAGAATAAAAGGAAAATTAGGGTTATATATTTTAAACTATTAAAAAAATAATGGAGACTCAAAATAAAATAGTTATAACTTATAAAGTACATTTTTCTCCTTTACTTATGAATTTATATGCTTCGATCTATGTTATCCATGATCTACTTATAAACATTTATTATTTTGAAAAAGAATCTTTACCTTAATAAGGTTTTTTACTATGCTTATTAATGTACTATATAATCTACACTGAGAGTGTTGAACCAAGAGTGATGTGAGTACTGTTTACATGCACTAGTTACCATCCATGTCTAACACAAAATGGTGTTTTCATGTTTTCCCCTAGATAAATTTGTTCTAGAGTAACCTCTACCTGTTTGTATCTAGATATGGATGTATTTTATTAATAAAAAACATATGTATCACCGCTAGTTTGAGGTTTGTGGCCATTTATTATGTATATTTATGTGTTTAAAGTTCATAGGATGAGTTGGTAAGAGTATGGGAGATTTTGGAATGGTTTTGGATGAGTTTGGAGGTCATTAAAGGAGTGCACGGCTTGAGCACGATTAGTGGAAACTATGTGGGATCCCTAGGAAGCCGTATAGACCCTTTTTCTCGAGACAGTAGGCCTCGCACGACCTGCACTCAGTTTTCCAAACTGTGCGAGGAAACCGTGTGGACCCTGTCTCTCGAAGCAGTTGTGTGGGCACGGCTAGCGCACAGTTTTCCAAACTATGCGGGCTAACCGTGCGACCACTTAATGTTAGGGTTATAAGTTTCAAGCTAACTTGGGATTGCCTCATTTCACTCCAATATTCCTCCCACTCAATCCTCACGTATGATTTTTGGTTCTCAGGTGTTAAGGGATCCCTCCCACTCGATATGGAAGCGTTTCAAAGAGGATTCAAGGTGGTTTGAAGGTGATTACTTCTGGGTAAGTCTCTCACCATACTTCTCACGTGTTTTCCTCTAGATCAACACCCCCCTATATCTTGGTTTTCTAGATCCTCACTTTTTGGGTGTAGATCTAGGGTTGGGGTTTCCTTGGATGTTAATTTTAGGGCTGTTGATCGTTAGGGAAGGTGATCTAGAGAAGTTTCGGTGGAGTGTTCACTGGTTTGGAGGTGCTGTTGTTTGTGGGTCGTTTCCCCGAGAACCCTAAAGGTAGGTGGCTTCTATCTCGGCTCCACATGGTTAAAGCAAGTGGTTTTTTGTTACAATTAATTGTTGTTATGAAAATTATTTTTTCATTATTATGAGAAAATGTTTGGAAATCCCTTGGGTGATGTTTAGGGGATTTTTGGGAAAAATGATGTTTTATGGTGAAATGCTATTGCTATGGATTTTAAAACAGGGATGTTAAAATGAGTTGATGATATTGATTTGGGAAAATGATTGATGAAAATTATTTTAAATAAAGGGGTTATTTTATTGAAATGCTTTTTGTCATGGAAAATGGGTTTCAATAAATGGTTGATTTATTGAAATAGATTGATATGTAATGGAATTGGTTGATTGCATGTGGTTGTGACCTTGGTGGGTTATACGCTTGGTTTTTCATGTCTTTAATGTCATGTGGATGTGGCGAGATGAACCACTATAAAAAGGGGATGGATAGTGGACGGAAGGTCCACCATCAATGGTAAGAGGATGGGAAGCGCTGCTTACTGTGAATGGGTGAATGGGTTGGACGGAAGCTCCCCTGTTTAGTTGTTTGGTTGTTATAGTTGTTTGGTGTGCATTTATGATGCAAGTAGGAAATATTTGTGCTAATGTGTGGATGTTTAAATAGTTTGTGACATGTTTGGTTGGCTTTCCCTTGGTTTCTTGGTTTGGGTGTGATGGCTAGGTAAGAGCATGGTTGGCTTATAGCAATGGTTGCGCTTGTGATTATATTATATAATCTGTTTTATATAAATGTGTTAACGGTTTTATCATAGTGTCATATTTATGGAAGTCATTTGGGGAAATCCTAATATGTTTTAGTACTCACCCCCTACTTTGGAACTGTGGTGTCTTTGCAGATATCGTGTACCATGACATGGGATAAGGTTAGGCATCACCCTCCTTTAGCGGTGCATTGTGATGTCTTGGTGGAGCTTGGAGCATGGAGAATGGTGTGGAGCTTTGGTGGTGTCATGGCTCATAGTGTTTGTTGTTTAGTGTTTTCATTTACTATGATATGGGTTGTTGTGTTGGTTTTGGGATGTATTGTGGAAGAACTTGGTTGTCTTTTGGGAATACAATCTTGGGTTTGAAAGTGCATGCATCATTAGTTGTTGGTTTGGTTGGTTTTGTGTTAAGGGAAAATCGTTACCCTACATGATCATGAATCCATCAAAATTTATTTCTAGCCACTGGAATCATGGGAATGGCTCTTAAGGCCAAGTTTCCCTCACATCCTCCTCAAGCCAATGTGTAGGGGCGGGGTGTTACAAGTGGTATCAGTTTGTTTGGTCCTTTGGAGTTGATTCTTGGATTTGGTGCCGACATTCGTTGAGGTATGCCCCTTGAGTTTGGATGGTAGCACCACATATGATTGTTGGAACATGGAATTTATAGTATAAAAGGATGTAGATAACCCTTTTATGATGAAATTCAAGTTACCAAGGAATTGGGTACATACGTTTTTTGGACACACTTATAGGAATTGGATATCTAAATGTTGTGGGTGTAGCCAATGAGATGAGCATGACATGCATGGTAGAAATGACTTCTCTATAAAATGCTTATTTTATTGGTGTATAATGATTTATGAAGTGATTAGAATATGGGAAATTTTAATGTGAATAAATTAGTATTTTGAAACTGGTTTGGATTTCAAAATGGTGAAACATGGCACATGAGGAAAAATGTGAACTGGTAGAAATCCTTGTTGTGATAGTGTTGTGTAATGTGATTTGAAATGGAATTTTGTGATTTCTACAGAAGTGAGAATCAAGGATGATTGTTTTTTGTTTATAGAAATGGCACCGAGTAGGCGTCGTATAGACCAACCGGAGGAGGCAGCTGAGAATGTGGTAGCACCTGAGCCTCAGGTGAACCAGTAGCTAGTGCAATGTATTGTGCAAGATTTACAAGCTGTGGGAAGTGGAAATAAAACATATGAAGCAAAGAATTTAGATCACATGGTTTAGTTTCAATGGCAGAATCCACCCAACTTCAGGGGTGATTCAGAGCCGAAAAGGGTAGAAGCATGGTTGAATAGAATGAACAAAATCTTTGAGTTCTTTGGAATGCCGGAAGAGATGAAAGTGAATTTGACCATGTCTATGTTGGAAGATATTTCCCATAAGTGGTGGGAGTTGGTAGTCCAAGTAGGGACGGACTAGGGTATGATGTGGGAAGGCTTTGAGGAAATTTTTAACAAACAATTATACCCACATACGTTCAGAATTCAGCATATGACTGATTTTTCTATTTGAAGCAAGATCTGATGTCTGTGACGGAATATGAAGTTATGTTTATGAACTTAGTGAAGTTTTCACGTGAGGTGGCGGGTAGCACATATTTGAAGGCAATGATATTTTAAGCGGGGTTATGAAAAAAAATCTGTTCAAAGATAGTGGTGCTGTGTATAGATGATTGCATAGAGATGGTGAATAGAGCCTCAGTGGCTGAGCAAGATCTTCTGTGAGCTCCGGGCGGGGGATATGACAACCCTGCTTTTTATTACAACTTAAACATGCTTTATTACATAAAACTTCACTTGATAGAACAAAGAAGATCGAGAGGTTTAGTGTCTTTGGGGCTTAGGATCATTACATAAAAACTTTAAACTTGAAATACAACATCCTTATTGAAAACTTCCTTTACATGACCACTACATTCCTTCGTACTTAGCATTGCATGGGATAACCTGAGGACATGCATAAGAAAAGGGTGAGCTATAAAGCCCAATAAGGGAGTACACAATGAATAAAATGAGGAGTACAATACATGTTAGGCAATAGGCATATCAATAGAGCATAAGAGAGACATGAACATAAAGGCATGATAAAGCATGATAATCATAACATGGAAATGTGGCAACAACACTTAACATTGAATTAGCATGAGCCAAGGCTCATTGCACATGGAGCATGAGTAAACCCTCATTGCACTTGAAGCACGAGTAAACCCTCGTTGCACTTGAATTAGAATGAGTAAACACTCATTGCACATGACGTATCATGATACTATACTTTACCCAATGCATTGGAGCGCTATCAGGGCGCACCCTTCTTAAACATTTCATTTCATGCATAAGTGTGCCACATGGATCATAAAACATGGATTCATAAAACATAATCATTTATTCCACGATAAAGGAATGTGGAATTCATACATGAAACTTTAAAATCAATATGTAAATGTGCATAAAGGTGAATACCCTTGATGGAGAAATGGGCATGGTATTCACTACACAATGATATTGGCTTAGAAAATCGGTGTGATTTCGGCAGCGTAACGGCGTGACATAAGAATTCATAAAAAGGCTGATGAGAGAGAAAGGGGTTCCTCATCATATTTACATATAATGGACAATAAGGAGATCATATATATACATGTCCCAACAATAGAAATGGAATTTAGATTCATGATACAAAAGTATTGCTTGAATGTAAAAGAATAGAGAGAAGTTCCTTTCGGAATTTCGGCATAGTAACGGGTGTACATGGGAGGCATTTAATGAGAGAGAAAGGGTTCTCCCATCATTCAAAAAAATAAGAGGGCAGTATGTGGGAGGTGCGAAACCATACCCCAACATTCATAAATGAAATTAAAAGGGCAATACAACTTAAAGAAAATTGACAAAAATGAGAAAGGAAGAAAAACCCTTACTTGGAAGTGTGCTTCCAAAGGCTAGAGAGAGGCTTGTGAGAGGCTTCTTGGGAGCTTGGGGCACATTGGGAGGATTCTAGAGAGAGTAGGGCAGAGGTTGGACGAACTTCAAGGGCTTTGAGTGAGGAGGAAGTGGGAGCTTGGGTGGGTTTATATAGGAAAGGTGAGAGAGTTCTTTATTATTTAGGTTTGGGACCCCTTATATTAAAATAATCCAAACCACAAACCATCCCATGGTATTTGCCCATGGTTTCTGGAAAAGGAAAGAGGAAAATAATATTTTACAAGGCCAATGTCCGAACTTATTAAAAAATTAGTGTTGCTTATGTGGAGGTGAGTCACACTCCCATGGAAATTAATTTAAAAAGGTAAAGTGTTGAATAAGTCTTGAGGGCTCCATTAATGCTTTGAAAAGTGAGTCAAACAAACCCAAAACCTCATTATTTTAATGATAAAACACATATTGGCCGAACATATGGATTATGGTATTTTATTAACATTAAACTCTGAGGATTTTCCCTTTTTGATAGCTTCCACTTTTTCTTGGATTCTCGCATCATCCTTTTGAGCATCCTTTAACCTTTCCAAAATAGATGGTTGAGCAATCATTTGTGAAAGGATTGATGATGTTCCCTTCTTTATGATTCCCACGTCCATCTTCATCAAGTCTAAGAAGATTGGATCCTTCTCAATTATCATCATTGATAGAATTGGTGGATCCTTTCTACTTAGGGCATCTGCCACCTTGTTCGCCTTCCCAGGGTGGTAATGTATTGAACAGTCATAATCCTTTATGAGCTCTATCCATCTTCTCTGGCGCATATTAAGCTCTTTCTGTGTGAATATATATTTAAGACTCTTGTGGTCAGTATATATCTCACATTTCTATCCATAGAGATAATGCCGCCAGATTTTCAAGGCAAAGATCACCGCCGCCAACTCCAGATCATGCGTTGGATTGTTTCGCTCATGGATTTTCAACTGTCTTGAGGCATAGGATATCACTTTATTATTCTGCATCAGCACACATCCTAAGCCCTTCTTCGAAGCATCACTGAATACCACAAAAAGCTCCCCACTTGTGGGTAAAGTGAGCACAGGTGCAGTGATCAGCCTCCTTTTCAACTCCTTGAAGCTTTCTTCGCATTCATCACTCCAAGAAAACTTTACTCCCTTTCGAGTTAGCTTGGTAAGATGGTTGGACAATCGTGAGAAGTTTCTCACAAATCGTCGATAATATCCAGCTAACCCCAAGAAGCTATGGATATCAGTTACCGATGTTGGCCTCGACCATCCCTCAATTGCATCTGTTTTGGAGGGGTCCACAGATATCCCATTGCTTGTGATGATATGGCCCAAGAATGAGACCTCCTTCAACCAGAACTCACACTTGATGTACTTGGCATAGAGCTTCTCCTTGCGCAAAGTCTCCAGTACAGTTCTTAAATTCTCCTCATGGTCCTCCTTGGTTTTGGAGTATATTAGAATATCATCTATAAAGACTACCACAAATTTATCTAGGTAACCTCTAAAGACTCTATTCATCAAGTCCATGAATATTGCTGGAGCATTGGTGAATCCAAAAGGCATTACTATGAATTCATAGTGCTCGTACCTTTTACGAAAAGCAGTCTTGGGGATATCTTCCTTCTTCACCCTTACTTGATAATATCCCGACCGCAAGTCGACCTTGGAAAAGTATTGTGCTCCACGCAGCTGATCAAACAAGTCATCGATTCTTGGGAGAGGATACTTGTTCTTTATCGTGATTTTGTTAAGATCACGATAATCGATGCAAAGCCGCATTGACCCATCCTTCTTCTTGACGAAGAGGACTGGTGCACCCCATGGTGATGCACTTGAGCGTATAAACCCTTTATCCAGATTCTCCTGTAGTTGTTTCTTCAGTTCTTCAAGCTCAACCACATCCATTCTATATGGAGTCTTGGATATTGGTAGCGCCCCAGGTATAAGTTCAATTGAGAACTCAACATCTCTTCTTGGAGGAAGACCAGGAAGTTCCTCGGGAAATACTTCAGCGAATTCCCTCACAATAGGCATTTCTTCAAGGATGGTTTCTTCCTTGGACTCAATCATCTGCGCCAGATATGCGAGCTCATAAGGTAGTAATATCCATGCTTGAGATGATGGAGCTAAAGGAGATTCATCTTCCTCCTGACACTTGTAAAGAATCGGGGGTCGATTCTCCATATGGAGTGTGATTTCCCTCTCCCGACAATTTATGTTGGCTCTATATAAGGAAAGCCAATCCATGCCAAGAATTGCATCAAATTCCACCAAAGGGAGTATGACGAGGTTCGCTGGGAAATTCAATCCACAGATTATAACAGGGGAGGATTTATACTCATGGGATGCAATGATTGCCCCATTTTCCGTACTCACCGACATCTTTACTTCCATGATTTGTGGTGGTGCAGGGATTGTTCTACTAAACATTTGAGATATAAAAGAATGCGTAGAACCTGAATCAAAAAGTACGTTCACTATTCTTGAATGAATAACTAGCGTACCTGTCACCACTTCGTTGTCGAGGTTCACTTCGGCAGAAGTGATGGCAAAAGCTCTTCCTTGCTGTCATGGAGGTTGTTGATTGCCTCCGATAACCCTTGGATTAGGGCACTGATTCGCAAAATGACCCGGTTCTTTGCATTTGAAGCATTGAACAACGCGTTGAGGTTCGAACGGAGTGTTCCTCCCCTCCGTCGCAGCCGCGGGTCTTTCTTGCTGACAGTTAACAGCTAGGTGCCCTTCTCTTCCACACTTGAAGCATTTTCTTGTCCCCCTAAGGCAATTTCCAGGGTGCTTCTTTCCACACTTTTGGCAAGTGGGGTGCTGGAATTTCTTAGCACCATTGGATTTATCCATCTGACCACCAGCATTGAAGTCCACCTTCCGCTTCTTGTCCCCATGATACCCCTGTGATTCTACGATCTCCATTTCAACCTTGAGGGAACATCGGACAATTTCCTCATAGCTGTCGAAGTCAGGGATCGCTAATGCTTTCCGCAAGCTAGGCTTCAGCCCACCAAAGAAGCGGTCAACCTTGCATTCGGGGGTAACGACAAAGCCGGAAGCGTATCGTGCAAGCCTTGTGAAGTTTGCCTCGTACGCTCCCATAGATTCCTCATCTTTCTGCTTGAGGGAAAGGAAGTCCCTTTCCATCTTAAGATGGAGGGTGCGTGGAAAATATTTATCGAAAAACATCTTCTGGAATACCTTCCATTCCAAAGCCTCAATCTCCTCCTCAGGCTTCGTATTTTTGATCAACGTCCACCATTGATCAGCTTCACCCTCCATTCGATAAGCCGCCAAGAGAACCTTCTCTTTTTCAGAGCATTTGAGGATAGAGAATATCTTTTCAATGGAGTTGATCCATTGTTCAGCAATCGTGGGATCGGATGATCCACTAAAAGTAGGAGGCCTTTGTCTCATGAAGCTTTCAATAGCGACTTGTTCTTTCTTAGGGGGGGTTGAACGTTCCTCTTGACCAGTGTTTCTATTCAAAACTTGAGTTAGCTGAGAGAGAAGCGTGACAAAGTTTGCGATTCCCGCTCCCATTGGATTGGGAATCTCATAAGTACAATCATCACACTGATCTTCACAACGGTTGTTAGCCCATGTTCTCCTATTACCGTCCATTGGCTGGAATAAAAGGAAAGTTAGGGGTAACACATAAAGGGTAATCCAAAGACAAAAGTTGATGACTTATAAATAAACTTTAATCTCATTTACTCATGAGTCTATAGGATTCAATCCAGGCTTTTCATGATCTTCCTTCTAACATATATTCTTTGGGGCATTTTTCCCTTAATAAGGGTTCATCCTATGATTGTGAATTTATCAAAACATATCCCCCGGGATTGTCGTAACCAAGAGTGCAGCAAGTCCCGTTTTCGTGCACCAGTTCCCATTCGAGTCTAGCTCAAAGTGGTGTTTTCGGGTTTTACCCCTAGGATACATCTGTGCCAGAGCCGCCTCTACCTGCTCGTATCCAGACAGGGATGTATTTGTTTGATAAAATACTTACTTAGTATTTACCAAAACTTAGGGATGTTTTTATTATGCTTAGTCTTGTATCTAAGGCTTTACTAGGGTTTCTTAATCCCAAAAATAACTAAACCTATCCTCTGATACCAACTATGACAACCCTGCTTTTTATTACAACATAAACATGCTTTATTACATAAAACTTCACTTGATACAACAAAGAAGATCGAGAGGTTTAGTGTCTTTGGGGCTTAGGATCATTACATAAAAACTTTAAACTTGAAATACAACATCCTTATTGAAAACTTCCTTTACATGACCACTACATTCCTTCGTACTTAGCATTGCATGGGATAACCTGAGGACATGCATAAGAAAAGGGTGAGCTATAAAGCCCAATAAGGTAGTACACAATGAATAACATGAGGAGTACAATACATGTTAGGCAATAGGCATATCAATAGAGCATAAGAGAGACATGAACATAAAGGCATGATAAAGCATGAAAATCATAACATGGAAATGTGGCAACAACACTTAACATTGAATTAGCATGAGCCAAGGCTCATTGCACATGGAGCATGAGTAAACCCTCGTTGCACTTGAAGCACGAGTAAACCCTCGTTTCACTTGAATTAGCATGAGTAAACACTCATTGCACATGACGTATCATGATACTATACTTTACCCAATGCATTGGAGCGCTATCAGGGCGCACCCTTCTTAAACATTTCATTTCATGCATAAGTGTGCCACATGGATCATAAAACATGGATTCATAAAACATAATCATTTATTCCACGATAAAGGAATGTGGAATTCATACATGAAATTTTAAAATCAATAAGTAAATGTGCATAAAGGTGAATACCCTTGATGGAGAAATGGGCATGGTATTCACTACACAATGATATTGGCTTAGAAAATCGGTGTGATTTCGGCAGCGTAACGGCGTGACATAAGAATTCATAAAAAGGCTGATGAGAGAGAAAGGGGTTCCTCATCATATTTACATATAATGGACAGTAAGGAGATCATATATATACATGTCCCAACAATAGAAATGGAATTTAGATTCATGATACAAAAGTATTGCTTGAATGTAAAAGAAGAGAGAGAAGTTCCTTTCGGAATTTCGGCATAGTAACGGGTGTACATGGGAGGCATTTAATGAGAGAGAAAGGGTTCTCCCATCATTCAAAAAAATAAGAGGGCATTATGGGGGAGGTGCGAAACCATACCCCAACATTCATAAATGAAATTAAAAGGGCAATACAACTTAAAGAAAATTGACAAAAATGAGAAAGGAAGAAAAACCCTTACTTGGAAGTGTGCTTCCAAAGGCTAGAGAGAGGCTTTTGAGAGGATTCTTGGGAGCTTGGGGCATCTTGGTAGGATTCTAGAGAGAGTAGGGCAGAGGTTGGACGAACTTAAAGGGCTTTGAGTGAGGAGGAAGTGGGAGATTGGGTGCGTTTATATAGGAAAGGTGAGAGAATTCTTTATTATTTAGGTTTGGGACCCCTTATATTAAAATAATCCAAACCACAAACCATCCCATGGTATTTGCCCATGGTTTCTGGAAAAGGAAAGATGAAAATAATATTTTACAAGGCCAAGGTCCTAACTTATTAAAAAATTAGGGTTTCTTATGTAGAGGTGAGTCACACTCCCATGGAAATTAATTTAAAGAGGCAAAGTGTGGAATAAGTCTTGAGGGCTCCATCATTGCTTTGAAAAGTGAGTCAAACAAACCCAAAACCTCATTATTTTAATGATAAAACACATATTGGCCGAACATAAGGATTATGGTATTTTATTACATCACCATTGGGTCATTATGATGTCATAAAACACATTATATATTTAAATGGTATTTAATTTTTACCCAAAAATTTCACTGTCTCAGAAAATTATGAAAAATTCACCGTTGGATAATTTCGACGTCCTGATTCCAAAAATAATATTTATTTTATCTAAATAATTTTCTAAATATGTGAATTTTCACTTTTAAAATAAAAACCGACATTTATAAAAAATTCACGGGTTTTGACAGAAATGGCTTTCAAACCTTAATAAAAATTTCAATTGCATTCATAAAATTATAAGATCATTTATATTTAATAAAAATTAATTTAATATTAATAATAATATTTTATTAAAATATTATTTAATTCAAAAATCCTTTAATTTAATAAAATATAATTCTTAATTAAATAATAACTAAAAACACCGTTTGTACTTTAAAAACTAATTACAATGTATCAAAAATGACTAGAAATTATATTCATTATTATATACAAAAATAATGTACATGAACATGGTGCTACTTATTTGTTACATAACCCCTTAAAATAGCCGCATAAGACCTAAGGGTAAGGTGTGCGATGGTGACAGACTCTTGGGGTTGCTCGGATAACATTGCTCGAGTGGTAATATCTATCAACTTCCATTTTTCCCGTAGACGATCACGTTCGATCTTGACTTGATGAAGCTCAGCTTGGGCTTGGTCAAGGGCAAAGCCCAAAGACGCAACCTCCTTTCCGAGCTCCGACAAATGGGCTTCGTAAGGGGCAATTCTAATGGATGAGGCCATCACTTCCTTTGTCTGAGTAGAAAATTGGTTCGTTAAAGCCTTATATTTAAACTACCCAGATGATCACTGTTCAACAGCTATAAAAGTAACGGTCACAAATCTTAATGTAAAACTAAAAAAGTTGATATCTTATAAAAACATTTTTCATAAAGAAACATTTAGCTGGATCAAGAGGGATTTTCCATTAATGAAATTTTGGGTCGTTACAACATTCCCCCCTTAAGAAATTTCGCCCTCGAAATTTTCCTTTTCCCGCACTAAAACAAATGTGGGTAACTTAGCTTCATCATATCCTCCGACTCCCAAGTTGCTTCTTCAAACTTGTGGTTTCTCCACAACACCTTGACAAGGGGCATTGTCTTATTTCGTAGAACTTTTTCTCTACGATCTAAGATCTTCACTGGTTGCTCCTCATAAGAAAGATCGTCTTCTAATTGTACCACCAAGGAAGAGAGTACATGTGAAGGGTCTGGTATGTACTTCCTTAAGAGGGATACATGGAAGACATCATGCACCTTGGCCATAGTAGGTGGAAGTGCTAGTCGATAGGCCACAGCCCCAACACGATCAAGAATCTCGAAGGGGCCGATGTACCTTGGACTTAACTTCCCTTTCTTTCCAAACCTCATGACCTTCTTCCACGAAGATATGCATAAAAACACCATGTCTCCGACTTTAAACTCAAGGTCTCGTCGACGATTATCTGCATAACTCTTCTGTCGACTTTGGGCTGCCTTGATATGCTGCTGAATGGTTTTCACCTTCTCCACCATTTCTTCGACCATTTCCGGTCCAAGCAGCTTACGTTCACCGACCTCATCCCAACATGCCGGTGTTCTACACCTTTTCCCATATAGGGATTCATATGGTGCCATTTGGATGCTCGAGTGGAAACTATTATTATAAGAGAACTCAACTAGAGGAATATGTTGATCCCATCCTCCTTTAAAGTCCATTGAGAACGCTCTCAACATATCCTCATGTGTTTGGATAGTCCGCTCGGATTGGCCATCAGTTTGAGGATGATAGGCCGTACTGAAGTTCAGTTCAGTATTCAGAGCATGTTGAAGACTCTTCAAAAACTTAGAGGTAAATCTTGGATCTCGGTCAGAGACAATAGATAGTGGTACTCCATGCAACCGTACCACTTCCCTGATATATATCCGTGCTAGTTGATCCAAAGAGAAATCCTCTCGAATAGCAATGAAGTGTGCAGTCTTTGTAAGACGATCCACAATAACCCAGATTGCATTGTTGCTTTTGGATGTCCATGGAAGTCCAGTGACGAAGTCCATGGTGATGTTCTCCCATTTTCATTCTGGTATGGGCAATGGTTGCATCATCCCCTTAGACTTCTGCCTCTCTGCCTTCACTGGCTGACACACCAGGCACTTTGATGTATATTCAGCGATCTCCTTCTTCATATTATCCCACCAAAAGTTTTCTCGGAGATCTCGATACATCTTTGTGCTCCCTGGGTGAGTAGAGAAATTTGAACTATGTGCATCATACAAAAGTTCCTTCTTCAGCTCCGAACATGATGGGACACATTGTCTTTTCCCAAACCGCACAATTCCTTCTTCATTAACATTAAACTCTGAGGATTTTCCCTTCTTGATAGCTTCCACTTTTTCTTGGATTCTCGCATCATCCTTTTGAGCATCCTTTAACCTTTCCAAAATAGATGGTTGAGCAATCATTTGTGAAAGGATTGATGATGTTCCCTTCTTTATGATTCCCACGTCCATCTTCATCAAGTCTAAGAAGATTGGATCCTTCTCAATTCTCATCATTGATAGAATTGCTGGATCCTTTCTACTTAGGGCATCCGCCACCTTGTTCGCCTTCCCAGGGTGGTAATGTATTGAACATTCATAATCCTTTATGAGATCTATCCATCTTCTCTGGCGCATATTAAGCTCTTTCTGTGTGAATATATATTTAAGACTCTTGTGGTCAGTATATATCTCACATTTCTCTCCATAGAGATAATGCCGCCATATTTTCAAGGCAAAGATCACCACCGCCAACTCCAGATCATGCGTTGGATAGTTTCGCTCATGGATTTTCAACTGTCTTGAGGCATAGGATATCACTTTATCATTCTGCATCAGCACACATCCTAAGCCCCTCTTCGAAGCATCACTGAATACCACAAAAAGCTCCCCACTTGTGGGTAAAGTGAGCACAGGTGCAGTGATAAGCCTCCTTTTCAACAACTTGAAGCTTTCTTCGCATTCATCACTCCAAGAAAACTTTACTCCCTTTCGAGTTAGCTTGGTAAGATAGTTGGACAATCGTGAGAAGTTTCTCACAAATCGTCGATAATATCCAGCTAACCCCAAGAAGCTACGGATATCAGTTACCGATGTTGGCCTCGGCCATCCCTCAATTGCATCTGTTTTGGAGGGGTCCACAGATATCCCATTTCTTGTGATGATATGGCCCAAGAATGAGACCTCCTTCAACCAGAACTCTCACTTTCTGTACTTGGCATAGAGCTTCTCCTTGCGCAAAGTCTCCAGTACAGTTCTTAAATTCTCCTCATGGTCCTCCTTGGTTTTGGAGTATATTAGAATATCATCTATAAAGACTACCACAAATTTATCTAGGTAATCTCTAAAGACTCTATTCATCAAGTCCATGAATATTGCTGGATCATTGGTGAGTCCAAAAGGCATTACTATCAATTCATAGTGACCATACCTTGTACGAAAAGCAGTCTTGGGGATATCTTTCTTCTTCACCCTTACTTGATAATATCCCGACCGCAAGTCGACCTTGGAAAAGTATTGTGCTCCACGCAGCTGATCAAACAAGTCATCGATTCTTGGGAGAGGATACTTGTTCTTTATCGTGATTTTGTTAAGTTCACGATAATCGATGCAAAGCCGCATTGACCCATCCTTCTTCTTGACGAAGAGGACTGGTGCACCCCATGGTGATGCACTTGGGCGTATAAACCCTTTATCCAGATTCTCCTGTAGTTGTTTCTTCAGTTCTTCAAGCTCAACCACAGCCATTCTATATGGAGTCTTGGATATTGGTAGCGCCCTAGGTATAAGTTCAATTGAGAACTCAACATCTCTTCTTGGAGGAAGACCAGGAAGTTCCTCGGGAAATACTTCAGCGAATTCCCTCACAATAGGCATTTCTTCAAGGATGGTTTCTTCCTTGGACTCAATAATCTGAGCCAGATATGCGTGCTCATAAGGTAGTAATATCCATGCTTGAGATGATGGAGCTAAAGGAGATTCATCTTCCTCCTGACACTTGTAAAGAATCGGGGGTCGATTCTCCATATGGAGTGTGATTTCCCTCTCCCGACAATTTATGTTGGCTCTATATAAGGAAAGCCAATCCATGCCAAGAATTGCATCAAATTCCACCAAAGGGAGTATGATGAGGTTCGCCGGGAAATTCAATCCACAGATTATAACAGGGGAGGATTTATACTCATGGGATGCAATGATTGCCTCATTTGCCGTACTCACCGACATCTTTACTTCCATGATTTGTAGTGGTGCAGGGATTGTTCTACTAAACTTTTGAGATATAAAAGAATGCGTAGAACCTGAATCAAAAAGTACGTTCACTATTCTTGAATGAATAACTAGCGTACCTATCACCACTTCGTTGTCGAGGTTCACTTCGGCAGAAGTGATGGAAAAAGCTCTTCCTTGCTGTCTTGGAGGTTGTTGATTTCCTCCGATAACCCTTGGATTAGGGCACTGATTCGCAAAATGACCCGGTTCTTTGCATTTGAAGCATTGAACAACGCGTTGAGGTTCGAACGGAGTGTTCCTCCCCTCCGTCGCAGCCGCGGGTCCTTCTTGCTGACAGTTAACAGCTAGGTGCCCTTCTCTTCCACACTTGAATCATTTTCGTGTCCCCCTAAGGCAATTTCCAGGGTGATTCTTTCCACACTTTTGGCAAGTGGGGTGCTGGAATTTCTTAGCGCCGTTGGATTTATCCATCGGACCACCAGCATTGAAGTCCACCTTCCGCTTCTTGTCCCCATGATACCCCTGTGATTCTACGATCTCCATTTCAACCTTGAGGGCACATCAGACAATTTCCTCATAGCTGTCGAAGTCACGGATCGCTAATGCTTTCCGCAAGCTAGGCTTCAGCCCACCAAAGAAGCGGTCAACCTTGCATTCGGGGGTAACGACAAAGGCGGAAGCGTATCGTGCAAGCCTTGTGAAGTTTGCCTCGTACGCTCCCATAGATTCCTCATCTTTCTGCTTGAGGGAAAGGAATTCCCTTTCCATTTTAAGATGGAGGGTGCGTGGAAAATATTTATCGAAAAACATCTTCCGGAATACCTTCCATTCCAAAGCCTCGATCTCCTCCTCAGGCTTCGTATTTTTGATCAACGTCCACCATTGGTCAGCTTCACCCTCCATATGATAAGCCGCCAAGAGAACCTTCTCTTTTTCAGAGCATTGGAGGATAGAGAATATCTTTTCAATGGAGTTGATCCATTGTTCAGCAATCATGGGATCGGATGATCCACTAAAAGTAGGAGGCCTTTGTCTCATGAAGCATTCAATAGCGACTTGTTCTTTTTTAGGGGGGGTTGAACGTTCCTCTTGACCAGTGTTTCTATTCAAAACTTGAGTTAGCTGAGAGAGAAGCATGACAAAGTTTGCGATTCCCGCTCCCATTGGATTGGGCATCTCATAAGTACAATCATCACACTGATCTTCACAACGGTTGTTAGCCCGAGTTCTCCTATTACCGGCCATTGGCTGGAATAAAAGGAAAGTTAGGGGTAACACATAAAGGGTAATCCAAAGACAAAAGTTGATGACTTATAAATAAACTTTAATCACATTAACTCAAGAGACTATAGGATTCAATCCAGGCTTTTCATTATCTTCCTTCTAACATATATTCTTAGGGGCATTTTTCCCTTAATAAGGGTTCATACTAAGATTGTGAATTTATCAAAACATATCCCCCAGGAGTGTCGTAACCAAGAGTGCAGCAAGGCCCGTTTTCGTGCACCAGTTCCCGTTCGAGTCTAGCTCAAAGCGGTGTTTTCGGGTTTTACCCCTAGGATACATCTGTGCCAGAGCCGCCTCTACCTGCTCGTATCCAGATAGGGATGTATTTGTTTGATAAAACACTTACTTAGTATTTACCAAAACTTAGGGATGTTTTTATTATGCTTAGTCTTGTATCTAAGGCTTTACTAGGGTTTCCTAATCCCAAAAATAACTAAACCTATCCTCTGATACCAACTATGACAACCCTGCTTTTTATTACAACTTAAACATGCTTTATTACATAAAACTTCACTTGATACAACAAAGAAGATCGAGAGGTTTAGTGTCTTTGGGGATTAGGATCATTACATAAAAACTTTAAACTTGAAATACAACATCCTTATTGAAAACTTCCTTTACATGACCACTACATTTCTTTCGTACTTAGCATTGCATGGGATAACCTGAGGACATGCATAAGAAAAGGGTGAGCTATAAAGCCCAATAAGGGAGTACACAATGAATAACATGAGGAGTACAATACATGTTAGGCAATAGGCATATCAATAGAGCATAAGAGAGACATGAACATAAAGGCATGATAAAGCATGATAATCATAACATGGAAATGTGGCAACAACACTTAACATTGAATTAGCACGAGCCAAGGCTCATTGCACATGGAGCATGAGTAAACCCTCATTGCACTTGAAGCACGAGTAAACCCTCGTTGCACTTGAATTAGCATGAGTAAACACTCATTGCACATGACGTATCATGATACTATACTTTACCCAATGCATTGGAGCGCTATCAGGGCGCACCCTTCTTAAACATTTCATTTCATGCATAAGTGTGCCACATGGATCATAAAACATGGATTCATAAAACATAATCATTTATTCCACGATAAAGGAATGTGGAATTCATACATGAAATTTTAAAATCAATAAGTAAATGTGCATAAAGGTGAATACCCTTGATGGAGAAATGGGCATGGTATTCACTACACAATGATATTGGCTTAGAAAATCGGTGTGATTTCGGCAGCGTAACGGCGTGACATAAGAATTCATAAAAAGGCTGATGAGAGAGAAAGGGGTTCCTAATCATATTTACATATAATGGACAGTAAGGAGATCATATATATACATGTCCCAACAATAGAAATGGAATTTAGATTCATGATACAAAAGTATTGCTTGAATGTAAAAGAAGAGAGAGAAGTTCCTTTCGGAATTTCGGCATAGTAACGGGTGTACATGGGAGGCATTTAATGAGAGAGAAAGGGTTCTCCCATCATTCAAAAAAATAATAGGGCAGTATGTGGGAGGTGCGAAACCATACCCCAACATTCATAAATGAAATTAAAAGGGCAATAAAACTTAAAGAAAATTGACAAAAATGAGAAAGGAAGAAAAACCCTTACTTGGAAGTGTGCTTCCAAAGGCCAGAGAGAGGCTTGTGAGAGGCTTCTTGGGAGCTTGGGGCACCTTGGGAGGATTCTAGAGAGAGTAGGGCAGAGGTTGGACGTACTTCAAGGGCTTTGAGTGAGGAGGAAGTGGGAGCATGGGTGGGTTTATATAGGAAAGGTGAGAGAATTCTTTATTATTTAGGTTTGGGACCCCTTATATTAAAATAATCCAAACCACAAACCATCCCGTGGTATTTGCCCATGGTTTCTGGAAAAGGAAAGAGGAAAATAATATTTTACAAGGCCAAGGTCCGAACTTATTAAAAAATTAGGGTTTCTTATGTGGAGGTGAGTCACACTCCCATGGAAATTAATTTAAAAAGGCAAAGTGTTGAATAAGTCTTGAGGGCTCCATTATTGCTTTGAAAAGTTAGTCAAACAAACCCAAAACCTCCTTATTTTAATGATAAAACACATATTGGCCGAACATAAGGATTATGGTATTTTATTACATCACCATTGGGTCATTATGATGTCATAAAACACATTATATATTTAAATGGTATTTAATTTTTACCCAAAAATTTGACTGTCTCAGAAAATTATGAAAAATTCACCGTTGGATAATTTCGACGTCCTGATTCCAAATATAATATTTATTTTATCTAAATAATTTTCTAAATATGTGAATTTTCACTTTTAAAATAAAAACCGACATTTATAAAAAATTCACGGGTTTTGACAGAAATGGATTTCAAACCTTAATAAAAGTTTTAATTGCATTCATAAAATTATAAGATCATTTATATTTAATAAAAATTAATTTAATATTAATAATAATACTTTATTAAAATATTATTTAATTCAAAAATCCTTTAATTTAATAAAATATAATTCTTAATTAAATAATAACTAAAAACACCGTTTGTACTTTAAAAACTAATTACAATGTATCAAAAATGACTAGAAATTATATTCATTATTATATACAAAAATAATGTACATGAACATGGTGCTACCTATTTGTTACATAACCCGTTAAAATAGTCGCATAAGACCTAAGGGTAAGGTGTGCGATGGTGACAAACTCTTGGGGTTGCTCGGATAACATTGCTCGAGTGGTAATCTCTATCAACTTCCATTTTTCCCGTAGACGATCACGTTCGAGCTTGACTTGATGAAGCTCAGCTTGGGCTTGGTCAAGGGCAAAGCCCAAAGACGCCACCTCCTTTCCGAGCTCCGACAAATGGGCTTCGTAAGGGGAAATTCTACTGGATGAGGCCATCGCTTCCTTTGTCTGAGTAGAAAATTGGTTCGTTAAAGCCTTATATTTAAACTACCCAGATGATCACTGTTCAACGGCTATAAAAGTAACGGTCACAAATCTTAAAGTAAAACTAAAAAAGTTGATATCTTATAAAAACATTTTTCATAAAGAAACATTTAACTGGATCAAGAGGGATTTTCCATTAATGAAATTTTGGGTCGTTACAGGGGAAGAAAAGTGGTACCCATGGGGAATACTAAGAAATCTATCGATGGGTTAAGGTGAAGGACGAACACTTATTCTTAATGTGGGAATATGGCATATAATCTGACTGCAGGATTATTAAATCTTCCACTGAAGCCCCAGAGGAATCCGGGATGTTTTCATTGTGGTTCGACAAGCCACATCAAACGGGATTATACGGCACAACCTCGAGCATGTCATAATTTTAAGAAGATTTGTCACCTGTACTGTTATTGTCAGAATTCTCTAAGGTCGGGTTCGCATGACACTCTTCAGGGATCTCAGACATCGTATGCTTCGACGAGATGGAGACAACAGCATACCCCTCGTCAGTATAGTAATGTGGGTCATGATGATTCTCGGAATACCATTCCACCGCAAAAGTGAAATAAAGAGTAGAGTGTGGAAAGAAAACATGTGTTTGGAACAGAGCAGGTTATGGTGGATGATTATTCGGGACCATCCACGGTTCGAGGTAAAAATCTTTTAAATTATACCTTGATTAAAGTGTTGTTTGATATGGGTGCTTCACACTCTTTTATTGCTGCACTTGTGGTTGATTTTCTTGGTTTAAAGGAAGAAATGATGCCCTATGTTTTGTAACATCAAACTCCTCTGGGTCGAAGAGAGTGTCGAGCCTTCTTGTGTAGAGAATGTTGTATCATTGTGGGAGAGGTTGAGATAGTGTGGAATTTTTCATTGTTTGAGATGGATGTGTATGATGTAATCTTGGGAATGGATTGACTGGTGGCGTTTAAGGCCCACATCGAATGTGATGTGCGAACAATGGCTTTTACAACACACGATGGAGTTAGACATCTCTTTAGAGGAGAGAAGCATGAAAGGTAAGGTGAAAAGGGTTTATTGTCACTGGAAGTGGGTACGTTATCATATCACTTGGTGGTTTTGTCATTGGAATCTCTAGAGGGTGTTGATAAGAGTGTTCCTCCAGTAGTGGTGGATCAGTTCATGGATGTTTTTCCTGAAGAATTCTCTAGGATACCTCCCGTAAGAGAAGTGGGGTTTACCATAGATCTCCTTCCGGGGAATAGTCCAATCTCACTTTAGTCTTACTAGATGGCACCAACTGAATTGAAAGAATTGAAAATCTAGTTGGAAGAGTTATAAATCAAATGGTTTATCCGGCCTAGCACGTCTCTATGGGAAGCTCCCATGTTGTTTGTAAAAAGGCGGAAGGAACATTAAGACTCTGTGTTGATTATTTTAGACTCAACCATGTTACGATAAAGAATAGATTTCCACTTCCAAGAATTTATGATTTGTTCGACCAGTTGAGGGTAGCCCAGTGGTTCTCAAATATCGACCTGAGGTCACGATATCATCAATTGTGGGTGAGGAAGGATGATATTTCTAAAAAATCTTTCAAAAGTAGATATGACCATAATGAATATATGTTTATGCCGTTTGGCATAACGAATGTTCCAATAGTGTTTATGGAATTTATGAATAGTATATTTTAGAGATATCCGGATTCATTTCGGGTGGTGTTTGTTAATGATATTCTGGTGTATTCAAAGACAAGGGTGGAGCATGAGCATCACTTGGCGACAATGATAGGGATCTTGAGGGATCATTGGTTGTATGCCATGTTGTCAAAGTGTGACATTTGGATACAGGAATTTTGTTTTCTTGGCCATGTGATTTCTGAAAGGGGTGTTCCAGTGGATCCAGAAAAGATAGAAGCTGTTGTCTCGTGAATAAATCCAAAGAATGTGTTGGAGATACAAAGTTTTCTTGGTCTATCTGGGTATTATCAGCGTTTTGTTCGTGATTTTTCATGTTTAGATTCACCGATGAAAACTTTGACAAGGAGAAGTGTTCCATTCTAGTGGAATGAATAGTGTCAGTAGTGTTTCCAAGAGCTAAGGGTCTTCTTACATCAGCACCAATCTTGTTTTTTCAGAATCAAGAAAAGGGTACATGGTGTATTATGATGCATCAGGATCAGGGTTGGGGTGCATTCTCAGGCAAGGGAATAATGTGGTTACATATGGCTCATGATAGTTGAGGGTGCATAGGATGAACTACCCAACTCATGATTTGGAGCTGGTAGCAGTGGTCCATTTTTTGAAAGTGTGGCTTCATTATATCTTCAGTGATAAATTCATGGTATATACAGACCATAAGAGCTTGAAGCATATTTTCTCTCAAAGGGATTTGAACATGAGGCAAAGGAGATGGATGAAATATCTCCATATGTTTGATTTTGACATTATGTACACACCAGGTAAGGGAAATTTGATGGGAGATGAATTAAGTAGAAAATCATATGCTTAGATGGTGAAACAGGTATCAGACTATTGGAAGTTGATGTCAGTTATAGCCGATATGTTGTTAGATTGTGAGGACTAGGGTGATAGAGCGGTCTTCATTCCATTTTTTTTGATTCCTGACTTGGTTGGGGAGACCATTGAGGGTTGAGACTCAATACTGGGGTGAACATTGAGGGTTGGAAACTGAATGTAGATTCAGTTTTGTGTTTTCAGAATCGTATGGTTGTACCAGTTGCTTTCATGGAGGATCTTCTTAGGGAGTATCATTGTTCTAGGTGGTCTGTTCATCCTGGAATTCAGAAAATGTATAAAGAATTAAAGTCATAGTTATAGTGGGATGGTATGAAAAGAAGTGTGGGTGAGTTGGTTTTGAGATGCTTGACTTGTCAGTAGGTCATGGAAGAGCATCAGAGGCCAGCAAGAATGTTGCAGTATTTTCCAATCCATGATTGGAAGTGGGAGGACATAGTGATGGATTTTTTCATAGGTCCCCCAAGAATAGTCAGAAAGCACGATGGCATTTGGGTGATAGTGGATTGGCCAACGATGTCGGCCCATTTCTGTAACAGCCCGAGATTTTATGAAAAGTATTCTTTTTATTTCACTAGTGTCTTGTGTTGTACGCTACACCAAAAGGAGCTTGCACAACACACATCCTTGAATTGCCTTGCATTACATGCAATCGCGACCTTCCTCGATAGCGTGTGTAGTACGCAATACCGAGTTTCACTAAACAACGATATGGTATAAAAATATTATTAAAACTAGCCGTTATGAATAGTAATAACCACTTTTTGAAATCCAGTAAATCTTATTTTTCAAAATGAACTTTATTTTTGGATTCGGAGTATCTAATTTATCCTAAGGTGAAATTTTGGTACTTTTCGGATAACTTTCATATTCTGATGAATAGTGAAAATTACTAAATTATAATTAAAAAAAACTTTTTTTAATCGAAATAATTAATAGTGATAAATCATTAATTTGAGTGGTTTTAAAGTATATTTAGAATATATTTTTACAATTTAATACAATGTTGGTCATTGGATGTAATTTCACATTTAAACTAGACATAAACAAGTGTCAATGTTTTGATAGATATTGTTTCTTAAAAACACGCTATTTGTTTTAACAGCGGGATTTAATTATAAAATTAATTAATGCAACTCTTATGTTATGAATTTGGTAAAATAGACTTCATTTTTGAATTCGGAATATGAAATATAGCTTGGGATGAAATTTTGGCATTGTTCTGAAAAACATCAATTTTTGATGAATAGTGAAACTACTAAGTGGTAGGTTAAAAACTTAATTTTGCATAAAACTTAATTTTACCGCTTCTGTGAATGGAATTTCGAAAATCCGAGATACACGGTTAATATCAAGGACTAAAATGTGGTTCAATGAGATGAAAATAATTTTTTGGTGAATAGTAACTTTTTACTTTTTTTACCACGGTTAATAGTAAATAAGGTAACTAAGGGTAAATATGATATTAATATTACCCTAACACATGTCCTAATTCTATTGGACAAGTGTAATTCGACCAAAAACAAACTTAGGAATAAAATATGACCATTTAGGCCCACTTGGATTAGATTAGGACATTTATTATTAATTTATTTAAAGAAGGGTTAAAATAGTTAAAATCAAAGTTTAATAAGTAAAGAATTTTTAATATGGGGTTATACATAAGCTAAATTCAATTGTAAATATGAATTAGAAATATAAGAAGATTTCCTACATTATGGTATTTTATTTATAATTTTTAGACTTTAAATAAATTAATTTATTTATGACACAACGATGATGTAGTAATTACCCTTTTAAGGAAATATTAACATAATTGATGTTATAAATACTCAAATGAATGTAATTTGAGACTTTTTATGAATTCCACTAATTTTCTAGGTTACTATGATATATTAGTGTTGATTTAATCAACTTGTTTCGAACATATAATTCTGTTATGACTTTCACAAAAATCATATATCAAATAGTGTCAAAATTGACACAAAATAGTTTTTAAAACAAATATTATATTATTAATTGTTATTTTATTCCAAAAAATCTAAGGTTCGGCCAAATGACTTAGATGAGGATATATATACTAATAATAAACAATTTGGGGTTCGTTTGGCATGTTATAGTAAGTGTATTAATCATATAGTGAAAGAAAACAAAAAGACACGGTAAAAGTTAAATTATTTAACTTAGAGTTAAATCTAATTGATAAGGTTAAAATAAGAACCTAAACTTGTCTAAATCCTATTGGTTGATAGGATTGCGACCCATACCCACTTTAGCTTCTAAATAAGACCCTTTGGAACCATTATAAACCGATTTTTTACTTTAATATAAAATAATATTTTGAGATATTCTTAAGGTCCCCCTCTCCTCCCTTATAAAAGGGCACCTCCTCCCCCTCCTCCTCACACCAATTTGAGCACTCATGCTCGGCCAACCCCTGCCAAAATCCCTTCTTCACTTCCCTAGAATAATCCTAGAGGTTCTGGTCTTCCTCAAAGACCAATTTTAGTGCCCTAAGAGGAGGTCTCAAAGAGGCGCTTCAAAGAAGAGGTAATTACCGTTACCAATTCTTTCATCTTTATTTCTTCTTCCACTTCTTCTTATTAGGTTGTTTCATTATTAAGTAATAACATCAGTATCACTCATATACTGATATGTTATTATAAGTATGAAACAACCCTATTTCACCATCTATCCATCCTACGGAAAAAGGAAATCACCGCGCGTGCGTACGTACGGAATACCGTCTCCACGCCGTGGTGTAATCTATTTTCCGCCACCACATTAATTGGATGGGTATAATGGTTTAATTAGTGATTATTATAAAGTGATATTGATACTGAAATAGTATACAAACACTTCAACACAATTCCACGACCATGTGAACGACATCATCGCTCATGCGTACGTACGGACTACCGTCTCCACGACGCGATGAGATTCATTCTCAATGATTAACCATTCATGAATGATTATAAAGTATATATAATAAGTACTAATGAAATATATGACATAATAATGATACTGGATTTATTTATATTTATATGTATGTCATCTACTTAATTTCATTCAATTCAATAAGGAAACGAAAACAGCGTTCATGCGTACGTACGGACTACCGTCTCCATGAATGGTGTATCTCATTCCATTTATCAATATATTATATATATGTATATTATGAATATATATTATATATAAATCATGTTTTACATTCTGGATATAAGTAATCATGATCCAAGTAATCATATTAATAATTACAAGTTAAAAACACGAACGACAAATGAGACGATTTTACCCAAAACGCTACTTTAACATGAATTTACAAAAGAACGGGTAATATAAAGTCATAAGTGGACCATATATGATATAATAACAATGAATATGATTCTGGAATAATTCAATAACATGATTTAAATCATTATACAGGAGGTTCGGACACGTACAAAGCAAGTCGGACCTAAGGTAAGGGAAATATCACAATCTCATTTTTATCAGAGATTGTTTGTACTTTGAAAGTTACTGGGGTGTATGTTATCATCAAAATCCATGTTTCCTCAATATGTAATGTTATTTCCATCCACCTACAATTGTTTAAATCCAATTTTACCCTTCGGGAGTTATTAGTAAAAGATATGAAAGGAATCTTTTGTCGTTTTTTTTATACGAGGTACTTTTTGACTTTTCCGACAAAAGTACGAAGAATGTTTTTTTTAACTTATACGGCACGAACGGATTTATACTGTTTTATAAAGCCTTATTTTCATGAAGCTTCCTCTAAAAGATTTCATGACTATTTTCAATAAAATCTCTTTCTTTTAAAATTGTATGATGTTTTGTGAAAAGAAATTGATTTTGAAGAAGAAAGGATATTTTCCTCAAGAATTCAATTCAAGTGTTTTATCAAAATTATTTTCCATATAAGATAATAAAGGGTTCTGTTTCTATCCATATTTTTACATCGATTTGACTATGTTGTGATGGAATTATTTTTATGAATTCCTTTATCTTATATGAATGGTTTTATGATGTCATGTTGTTTAAGAATCCCATTTTTATTACATGGGTTATGCAATGATGTATGATTTATGATTTTGTGGCACACATAAGAATGGATTAATTAAGAGATGGGTGGGACCTATATCTCCCTCCAATGCATTGGGTAAAGATTTTATATCTCATGAGATAGACAGGGCTGGAACGGTAGGTTATACCGGTTCAGTGATACAGGACTGAAACGAGGAGTGAACTCGGTTCAGAAAGGGACTTTGTCCACTAAGATAGTCTTGGCAATGAGTCATGACTAACAAGAAATGATTTTCCAAGATTATGTGTGCATGCCACAATGTTTCAAGTTTCATGTTATGATTATGGGAATCTCATTTTCACTTCTATGATTTGTTCCATGTTAAGATATTAAGCTCTCTTTTGCAGGTTAAGATTTCCAAAAAGTTATGTTCTTATGAATATGATGTGATTGATTTTTCTTTTGTATACCCATAATGAGCATTTGAGCTCACCCTTTTATGTTTTCTTTTCCCCAGGATATAAAGAAAGGATTTAGGTAAAAAAAAAAGGGAAGATCTTTATGGGAGATATTGAAGATCTTTCACCACGATTAGAAGACTACGTTCCGAGTTTCCAAAGACACTAAACTATTACGATCCTTGTGTGTGTGTTTTTGTTATGTACTAAGTATTCCGCAAAAGTAATTTAATGTCCATGTATGTCAGGATACGGGTCTCTAAAGTTGGTATCAGAGGAAAGGTTTAGTCAACCTTTAGAAACTAGGACGCGAAAACATTAGTGAGATCCCTAGAGATATTTCTAAGGTATGTCTAGGGATGCCCCTAAGGATAAGTATACGTATAGGATATAGTCCTAGAACTATGGTAACGATATTAGATTAAACCAAAGATGTTAGATATTTAAGTTACTCCCCCTTTATTATGATTTTTGCCTCTCACACTATTCTTTTTTGGGTTTTAGAATATGGCTGGAAACAAGATGATTCACGATAATGGAGGATATGATGGACAATGGAATGATATTCTTCATGAGCAACCAAATGAAATGGGATTTGGATGCCCAAACATCATTATTATGCCGAATCAGCAATCTCACAACATGATCAATAAAGTAAAATTTGGTAAGTTTCCTGACTCGACTAATAAGAGAAAGATGGAGTTCCATGATGATCATAGAGGAAAGAAAGTTCAATTTCCCCTATGTAAATCATGTGGGAAGAGGCATCAAGGAGAATGTTTCAAGGGAACTGGAAGATGCTTTGGGTGTGGAAAAGAAGGACACAAAGCAAGTAAGTGCAAAGGAAAAGGGTCGGTTAATACCATGGATGAGGATAATGGTATTGCTATGACATCAAAAATGGTTAAGTGTTTTATATGTGGAATGTATGGGCATTATGCAAACAAATGCCCTAAGGGAAAGACTCATGAAGAGAATCAGTATGGTCATATGGGTAGTATTTATGTGGATGATGATGAAGAGACTACAAATGATATGTGAGATGAAAGAATTGTTGAAGCTCGGTCAATGGTTTAAGAAGGTAGTGGAATGATTATATGTTTATCAAGTGTAATGTTGTACTATAGAATAAAAAGACATCTAAGGATTGTTACACTATTGTCTTTCCTTAAGTTTTGAAAGTTTATGATGAATGGTATGAGTAACAATGAAAGGTTATTCAGATATTTTTTTTGGAAAGTGGATGATATGCGCATAATGAAGTGATAAAGAGAAAATGAAATGTTTGACAGTATTCAGGAGCTCATGATTGATATAAGGACTAAGTGATATCCTGGTTTGAGTATATAGAATTTTGAGGATTTTGGTATGTGGAAAGTGTTAACTTTTAACTGCACTCATGCTTTCACTAAGGTATTCAAGAGAATACACGATTAAGGACTTTGAATGTTTGGAATGTGACCAACAAGACATATCTTATGATATGTGGGGATCAACGACAGTATTAAATCTCTGGTGATCGTTGTCACTATATTATGAGAGTGGACTGCAGTATTATGTATAAGCCTAAAGATTAGACTGGATTATGTTGGACATAAGTTAGTATTGTTTAAGGATAGAAGATGGGATGTTATAGTAACGTAGTTTTAGAAAAAGGACAACCTGCAGGACGGGCGACAGCTCATCGCTTCGGACAAGGCTGTAGGAATCGAACCCACAACCGAAGTGCGACTAGCCTTTATCGCCTACCACTGACCTACAGGAAGTCCCTGTTTAGTAGAAACTAGTTTTATTATATTAAGCAGTATGATATATGAAGTATAAGTCCATTTTAGGAACTATATATGATTAATCTCACTATAGAATGACTTATGTATATTTAATAACTTTTTCTTACCTTTTGTTTGAGACAGATGGAATGACCCGTCATTCTATCACATGATCTGCTAAAACTTCACGAATAACAAATTCAACTTCATTTATTTAAGAGATGAAGTGGAAATTGTTCAAGGCACGAACAACAGTGATATTGTATCAAAATAAAGTAAGTATTTATTCTAATTCAAATTTTCAACTTTAGGGAAATGATCTTGAAAAACAAAAATGTTTTCCTAGTGATCTTATACCTGATGAATCAGATGGTACCTTATATCATCACAAATCTATGGATTTGTGATTACTGGATTTTCCATAGCCATGTTCTCTACCACTCTCCATCAGAACATGATGGTTAGATTTCTCTTCCATATCCATATTTTCACCTATGTGGAAACCCAGTGATTAGTTTATTTGGGTAATCGTTACATTTCATACTTTAGTTTTTAAAGCCAAGTTTTGGTATTCCCTTTTACGATGTGGGTTTCTATTAAAGAAACTTTCAAATAGTAAACCATTTATAACCCCGACGAATTTCGTGGGCGAAATTCATTTTAAGGGGGGTAGAATGTAACAGCCCGAGATTTTATGAAAAATATTCTTTTTATTTCACTAGTGTCTTGTGTTGTACGCTACACCAAAAGGAGCTTGAACAACACACATCCTTGACTTGACTTGCATTACACGCAATCGCGACCTTCCTCGATAGCGTGTGTAGTACGCAATACCGAGTTTCACTAAACAATGATATGGTATAAAAATATTATTAAAACTAGCCGTTATGAATAGTAATAACCACTTTTTGAAATACAGTAAATCTTAGTTTTCAAAATGAACTTTATTTTTGGATTCGGAGTATCTAATTTATCCTAAGGTGAAATTTTGGTACTTTTCGGATAACTTTCATATTCTGATGAATAGTGAAAATTACTAAATTATAATTAAAAACAACTTTTTTTAATCGAAATAATTAATAGTGATAAATCATTAATTTGAGTGGTTTTAAAGTATATTTAGAATATATTTTTACAATTTAATACAATGTTGGTCATTGGATGTAATTTCACATTTAAACTAGACATAAACAAGTGTCAATCTTTTGATAGATATTGTTTCTTAAAAACACGCTATTTGTTTTAACAACGGGATTTAATTATAAAATTAATTAATGCAACTCTTATGTTATGAATTTGGTAAAATAGACTTCATTTTTGAATTCGGAATATGAAATATAGCTTGGGATGAAATTTTGGCATTGTTCTGAAAAACATCAATTTTTGATGAATAGTGAAACTACTAAGTGGTAGGTTAAAAACTCAATTTTGCATAAAACTTAATTTTACCGCTTCTGTGAATGGAATTTCGAAAATCCGAGAGACACGGTTAATATCAAGGACTAAAATGTGGTTCAATGAGATGAAAATAATTTTTAGGTGAATAGTAACTTTTTACTTTTTTTACCACGGTTAATAGTAAATAAGGTAACTAAGGGTAAATATGATATTAATATTACCCTAACACATGTCCTAATTCTATTGGACAAGTGTAATTCGACCAAAAACAAACTTAGGAATAACATATGACCATTTAGGCCCACTTGGATTAGATTAGGACATTTATTATTAATTTATTGAAAGAAGGGTTAAAATAGTTAAAATCAAAGTTTAATAAGTAAAGAATTTTTAATATGGGGTTATACATAATCTAAATTCAATTGTAAATATGAATTAGAAAGCTAAGAAGATTTCCTACATTATGGTATTTTATTTATAATTATTAGACTTTAAATAAATTAATTTATTTATGACACAACGATGATGCAGTAATTACCCTTTTAAGGAAATATTAACATAATTGATGTTATAAATACTCAAATTAATGTAATTTGAGACTTTTTATGAATTCCACTAATTTTCTAGGTTACTATGATATATTACTGTTGATTTAATCAACTTGTTTCGAACATATAATTCTGTTATGACTTTCACAAAAATCATATATCAAATAGTGTCAAAATTGACACAAAATAGTTTTTAAATCAAATATTATATTATTAATTGTTATTTTATTCCAAAAAATCTAAGGTTCGGCCAAATGACTTAGATAAGGATATATATACTAATAATAAACAATTTGGGGTTCGTTTGGCATGTTATAGTAAGTGTATTAATCATATAGTGAAAGAAAACAAAAAGACACGGTAAAAGTTAAATTATTTAACTTAGAGTTAAATCTAATTGATAAGGTTAAAATAAGAACCTAAACATGTCTAAATCCTATTGGTTGATAGGATTGCGACCCATCCCCACTTTATCATCTAAATAAGACCCTTTGGAACCATTATAAACCGATTTTTTACTTTAATATAAAATAATATTTTGAGATATTCTTAAGGTGCCCCTCTCCTCCCTTATAAAAGGGCACCTCCTCCCCCTCCTCCTCACACCAATTTGAGCACTCAAGCTCGTCCAACCCCTGACAAAATCCCTTCTTCACTTCCCTAGAATAATCCTAGAGGTTCTGGTCTTCATCAAAGACCAATTTTAGTGCCCTAAGAGGAGGTCTCAAAGAGGCGCTTCAAAGAAGAGGTAATTACCGTTACCAATTCTTTCATCTTTATTTCTTCTTCCACTTCTTCTTATTAGGTTGTTTCATTATGAAGTAATAACATCAGTATCACTCATATACTGATATGTTATTATAAGTATGAAACAACCCTATTTCACCATCTATCCATCCTACCGAAAAAGGAAATCACCGCGCGTGCGTACGTACGGAATACCGTCTCCACGCCGTGGTGTAATCTATTTTCCACCACCACATTAATTGGATGGGTATAATGGTTTAATTAGTGATTATTATAAAGTGATATTGATACTGAAATAGTATACAAACACTTCAACACAATTCCACGACCATGGGAACGATATCATCGCTCATGCGTACGTACGGACTACCGTCTCCACGATGCGATGAGATTCATTCTCAATGATTAACCATTCATGAATGATTATAAAGTATATATAATAAGTACTAATGAAATATATGACATAATAATGATACTGGATTCATTTATATTTATATGTATGTAATCTACTTAATTTCATTCAATTCAATAAGGAAACGAAAACAGCGTTCATGCGTACGTACGGACTACCGTCTCCATGAATGGTGTATCTCATTCCATTTATCAATATATTATATATATGTATATTATGAATATATATTATATATAAATCATGTTTTACATTCTGGATATAAGTAATCATGATCCAAGTAATCATATTAATAATTACAAGTTAAAAACACGAACGACAAATGAGACGATTTTACCCAAAACGCTACTTTAACATGAATTTACAAAAGAACGGGAAATATAAAGTCATAAGTGGACCATATATGATATAATAACAATGAATATGATTCTGGAATAATTCAATAACATGATTTAAATCATTATACAGGAGGTTCGGACACGTACAAAGCAAGTCGGACCTAAGGTAAGGGAAATATCACAATCTCATTTTTATCCGAGATTGTTTGTACTTTGAAAGTTACTGGGGTGTATGTTATCATAAAAATCCATGTTTCCTCAATATGTAATGTTATTTCCATCCACCTACAATTTTTTAAATCCAATTTTACCCTTCGGGAGTTTTTAGTAAAAGATATGAAAGGAATCTTTTGTCGTTTTTTTTATACGAGGTACTTTTTGACTTTTCCGACAAAAGTACGAAGAATGTTTTTTTTAACTTATACGGCACGAACGGATTTATACTGTTTTATAAAGCCTTATTTTCATGAAGCTTCCTCTAAAAGATTTCATGACTATTTTCAATAAAATCTCTTTCTTTTAAAATTTCATGATGTTTTGTGAAAAGAAATTGATTTTGAAGAAGAAAGGATATTTTCCTCAAGAATTCAATTCAAGTGTTCTATCAAAATTATTTTCCATATAAGATAATAAAGGGTTCTGTTTCTATCCATATTTTTACATCGATTTGACTATGTTGTGATGGAATTATGTTTATGTATTCCTTTATCTTATATGAATGGTTTTATGATGTCATGTTGTTTAAGAATCCCATTTTTATTACATGGGTTATGCAATGATGTATGATTTATGATTTTGTGGCACACATAAGAAAGGATTCATTAAGAGATGGGTGGGACCTATATCTCCCTCCAATGCATTGGGTAAAGATTTTATATCTCATGAGATAGACAGGGCTGGAACGGTAGGTTATACCGGTTCAGTGATACAGGACTGAAACGAGGAGTGAACTCGGTTCAGAAAGGGACTTTGTCCACTAAGATAGTCTTGGCAATGAGTCATGACTAACAAGAAATGATTTTCCAAGATTATGTGTGCATGCCACAATGTTTCAAGTTTCATGTTATGATTATGGGAATCTCATTTTCACTTCTATGATTTGTTCCATGTTAAGATATTATGCTCTCTTTTGCAGGTTAAGATTTCCTAAAAGTTATGTTCTTATGAATATGATGTGATTGATTTTTCTTTTGTATACCCTTAATGAGCATTTGAGCTCACCCTTTTATGTTTTCTTTTCCCCAGGATATAAAGAAAGGATTTAGGTAAAAAAAGGGAAGATCTTTATGGGAGATATTGAAGATCTTTCACCACGATTAGAAGACTACGTTCCGAGTTTCCAAAGACACGAAACTATTACGATCCTTGTGTGTGTGTTTTTTGTTATGTACTAAGTATTCCGCAAAAGTAATGTAATGTCCATGTATGTCAAGATACGGGTCTCTACAATTTCATCCTGATTCATGAATCTCATACGGTGGAGGATCTATCCAAAATCTATATCCGGGAGGTGGTAAAGAGGAATGGTGTTCCATTTTCGATTATGTCAGATAGAGATCCGAGGTTTACATCTCATTTATGGAAAACATTACAGCAATCCCTTAGAACATAGTTAATTATGAGTATGTCATATCACCCTCAGAAAGATGGTCAATCCGAGAGAAGGATACAAAAACTGGAAGATATGTTGTGGGCCTGTGTCATGGATTTCGGTGGCTTGTGGGAGGAGCACATGTCTTTTTTTGATTTCTTGTACAATAACAGTTATCAGGTATCCATACAGATGGATCCGTTTGAAGCATTGAATGGGCGGTCGTGTCGTTCTCCACTATGTTGGGTGGAAACGGGTGAGTCATAGATGGTTGGACCATGCCTTGTCCAGGAGACTATAGAGAAGATAATGTTGGTCAGGAAGAGAATAGAGATGGCTCAGAGTCGACAAAAATCATATGCAGATCATCATTGATGGCCATTTTCGTTCTAGGTGAGTGATCATGTGTTCTTGAGGATCTATCCTAGGTAGGGACATCATCAGTTTGGGAAGTAGGGAAAGCTATATCCGATGAATATTCAACATTTTGAGGTTCTTGAGCAGGTTGGTGAGGTGGTTTATCATCTGTCTTTTCCACCATGGTTTAGTGTGGTGAAAAATGTGTTTCATGTCTCACAGTTGAAAAAGTATCAGCTGGATCGTGACCATGTCATTCGATGGGATCCTATTGAGCTAGAACTGGATGTTTCATTGGTGCACGTGCCAGTGCAGGTTGTTGATAGGCAAGATAAAGTATTTAATGGTAAAAGAATCGGTTTAGTTTGTGTTTTGTGGAAACATGGTCATACTTAAGAGGAGACTTGGGAAAGGGAGATAGAGATGGTCAATTCATGGCCTGAGCTATTTCGGCAATGGGCGGGTTCACTAATTTCCGAGGATGGAAATTCCAATGGTGGGGAGAATGTATCACCACCGGTTTGAGGTATGTGGACTTTTTATGCATCTTTATGTGTTTAACTTGCATGGGATGAGTTGGGAAGAGTTAGGGAGAGTTTGGAATGGTTTCGGATGAGTTTGGAGGGCTTTAAAAGGGTGCACGGTTTGTGCATGGTTAGTGGAAATCGTGTGGGTACCCCAGGAAACCGTGCAGACCCTTGTTCACGAGACAGTAGGCCTCACACGATTAATGCACAGTTTTCTAAACCGTGCGAGGAAACTGTGCAGACCCTGGCACTCGAGGCAGTGGCGTGCACACGGTTAGCATACGGTTTTCCAAACTGTGCGGGCTAACCATACGAGCACTTAAAGTTAGGGTTATAAGTCCAAGGATCACTCAAGATTGCCTCATTTCACTCCCATCTTCCTTCCACTCGATCCTCACTTGGGATTCTAGGTTCTCATGGGATAAGGGTGCTCTCCCACTTGATTTGGAATCATTTCTAAGAGGATTCAAGGCAGTTTGAAGGTGATTGCTTCCGGGTAAGTCTCTCCTCTTGCTTCTCATGTGATTTCCTCTATATCTACATCCCCCTCTTTCTTGGTTTTCTAGATCTACAGTTTTTGGGTGTAGATATAGGGTTTTGGTTTCCATGGATGTTAATTTTAAGGCTTGTGATGGTTAGGGAAGGTGATCTAAATAGGTTTTGGTGGTGTGTTCACCAGTTTGGAGGTGCAGTTTTTTGTGGGTTGTTTTGTCAGGAACCCTAAAGGTAGGTGGATTATCTCCCAACTCAACTTGGTTAGAGCTAGTGGATTTTGGTTACAATTAATTTATGTGCTGAAAATTAATTTTTAGTTGTTCTGAAAAATTGGTCGGAAATTCCCTGGGTGATGTTTTGGTATTTTTTGGGAAAATTGGGTGTTTTATGGTGAAATGCTATTGTTATGGACTTTAAAATAGAGATTTTAAAATAGGTTGATGGGATTGATTTGTGAAAATGGTTGATGAAAAATATTTTCAATAAAGGGGTTGTTTTATTGAAATGTTTTTTGGCATGGTAAATGGATTTCAATAAATGCTTGATTTATTGAAATGGATTGATATGTAATGGAAGTGGTTGATTTCTTGTGGTTCTGGACTTGGTGAGTTATATGATTGATTTGGCTTGTTTCTAATATCGTGTGGAAGTGGTGATAAGTACCACTATAAAAAGGGGATGGATAGTTGACGAAAGGTCCACCATCAATGGTATGTGGATGGGAATATCCACTTGGTGTGAATGGGTGAATGGGTTGGACTATAGCTCCACCGTCTGGTTATTTGGTTGGTTGTTGTGCATTTCTTTGCAAGTTGGAAATCGTTGTGATAATGTGTGGATGGTGAAATGGCTTGTGGAATGTTTGTTTGGATTTCCCTTGGTTTCTTAATTTGGGTGTGATGGCATGGTAAGATCATGGTTGGCTTATGGTAATGGTTTCACTTGTAATTATATTATATAAACTGTTTTAAATAATGTGTTAACAGTTTTATCCTAGTGGCGTGTGTAGCGTAGTAATTTGTGGAAATCCTACTGAGTTTTAGTAATCACCCCCTGCTTTGGCACTGTGGTGTCTTTTCATATATCATGTACCGTGAGGTGGGAAAAGTTTAGGCATAACCCTCCATTAGTGGTGCATTGTGACGTCTCTGTGGAGCTTGGCGCTTGGAGCATGGTGTGGAGATGTGGTGGTGTCATGGATCATAGTGTTTGTTGATTAGTTTCTTCTTGTACTCTGATATGGTTGGTTTTGTTGGTTTTGGGTTGTATTGTGGAACAACTTGGTTGTCTTTTGGGAATAGATTCTTGGTTTTAAAGTGAATGCATCATTAGTTGTTGATTCGGTTGGTTTTTCTTAAGGTAAAATCGTTCCCCATCTTGATCTTGATGCCCTCGACATTTATTTCCAGCCTTTGGTTTCGTGGGAACGTCGCTTAAGGCCATGTAGTCATACCCTCCTCCCCAATCCAATGAGTAGGGGAGGGGTGTTACAACATACTATACACTCACCAAAAATTAGGGATTAGTTTTTATCCTTAGTCTTATTGCTATGGCTTTTAGTAGTTTTTTCTAATCTGAATCACAGAAATAACTAAAACTCTCCTTTGATACCAAATATAACTATTTTTCTATTTATTTCATAATTAAACATAATTAATTACATAAACATGCACTTAATACAACTAATAATATTGATAGTTATAGTATATTTGTGGATTAAGAACATTACATAAAAACTTAAAACAATAAAAACACATCTTTATTGAAAATTTCGTTTGCAAGACCACAACATTCTTTTATTCATAGTATTCCATTGGATAACCTGGGGATCTTTTTAAGAAATGGGCGAGTTATAAAGACCAGTACGATAGAAAAAAAGTCATAACATGAAGAATACAGTATATGTTATGCTATAGTCATATCAATGGATCATAGTAGAAACATGAACATAAAGGAATGATAAACCATGATTAACAAAACATGGAAATATGAAAACAACTTAAAACACTACATCATTAACATAAATGAATTAGGTAAACCCTAATCCCAATATGGTGGGAAAAATTCCAATAAAGGAATCAGGTAAACCCATATCCTGACATGACATATCATGATATTAAACATTACCCAATGCATTGGATTTCTATGAGGGAACACCCTTAATATAATCATTTCAATCTCATGATTTGGTGTGCCACATAGATCATATAACACGGATTCATTCAACATCGTCATTTATTACAAAATAAAGAAATGTGGAATTAATAAATGCAATTCACCATTAAATAAGCAGCTGTGTATTTAGGTGAATACCCTTGATAGAGGAATGGTTATTTTATTAATTACATGATTATTTTGGCAGGGAAAATCATTGTGTAAAATTGGATTCATAATGGAATCATATGTAAATTAATAAATTTGGATGATGGGAGATAAAGGGGTATCTCATCATTTAAAATTTGGATGGATAGTAATGGGATCTTGTAACAAAACAGCCCATCATCTGAAATGGAATTTAGATGAATAATATAAAATAAATGATTGAATTGAAACGAGAAGAGAGATATCTATTGTAGAATTTCGCCATAGTAAAAGATGTGGTTAAAGGATCATATGGGGGATTAATGAAAGTGAAAGGAATATAACATAATATAGAAATAAAATTGATAGTAAGGAGGTATTTAAGAACATATCCAAAATAATGAAAATCTAAATTAAATGGAATGAACGTAAAGAGGTGATTGATGAAAAAATAGAGATACATATCTCTTACTTTTATGTGTGATCCAAAAGGCTTGTGGAGGAATCTTGGGAGTTATGGGGTGCCTTGGAATGACTATATGGAGTAAAAATCAGAGAGTGGCCGAGCATAAAAAGTTGATTTTATAGAAATTGGATCTTGGGTGGTTTTATATATAAAAGGTTGGAATTCATTATTATTTTGGTTTTGAATACCACTCACTGAAATATTCCAAACGACTAACAATAACATGGTTTTTAAGAATTTTTTGGAAACGTTGTGTGGTATAAATAATTTTATAATGCTATGAGCCAGATATATTAAAATATTTTCCTCGATTACATGGAGGTGAGTCAAACATTCAAGGAAATGATTATAAAATTTAAAAATATTGTATATATCATTGAGGATTCAATATGGATTTATAAAATAAATAAATTAGCCTAATGTTATATTATTTTAAAGAGAAAATATATTTTTCCACAATATATAATTAATAGTATTTTATTATATCACTATTGGGTCATTATGATGTCATAAAACACATGATATATTTATACAGTATTTAATTTTTACCTAAAAATTAGATTGTCTCAAAAAATTATAAAAAACTATCCATTGGATAATTTTTACATCCTCATTACAAATATAATAATTATTTGGTCAAAATAATTTCCTAAATCAGAAAATTTTTACTTTTAAAATAAAAATTGTCATTTATTTAAAATTGATGAGTTTTGACAAAAACAGTTTTCAAAACATAATAAAAATTACATTTGAATGCATAAAAATTATTGGATAATTTATATTTAATAAAATTAATTTAATTATAATATTTTATTAAAATATTATTTAATTTAAAATCCATTAATTCATCAATTTATATTTCTTAATTAAATATTAATATTAACTAAAAATACTATTTGTTCTTTAAAATTCATTTACAAGGTAATTATTATAGAATTAAAGAATATTACTTATTCTATAGATTAATAATGAATATAATCATAATATTGGGGTCCTGATACATCTCAATTTATTTCACTAGCATAATCCCAATGAGTAAGGTACAAAATAGTGGGTCTTTCTTGGGGCTATTTAGTGAACATGTTTTGGCTCGTGATCTTGATGCGATTTAACTTCTACCTAAAATTGTTTACCTCATTATAAATTTTTCAAATCTTTGCAGGGGATTTGTATTTTGAAAAACCTATAAATTCTATCTCAATTGGAAGCTCTGATAAATGGGCTTCATAGGGTATGCTCATACTAGTTGATGCCATCACATACTATTTATTTTCCAAAAGTATTTATTAAAACCGTATATTTATACTAGTCATTTTATCACTATCCAATAACTATATTATCAACAGTAAGGTTACTTACTGGTAATTTAAATACAATTGGATAGAATAAAACAAAATTTGTGCATTTTTTAAACTATATCCATATTAAATTTAATTAATAGAAAGGGAATATTATTCATAAATGGTCTGGTTGTTATAGATATTATTCATTCCTTCATACCTCAATAATTTATTAATCTCCACTTGGATAATTGAATTGTTATAATAACCATGGATAAGATTCATGCTCGTGGAATTATTTATATTGAATTATGTGATAATAATTTATTACTATAATGGTATTATTCATATTAATATTATTAATTAAGTGGAATTTATTTTTATTCATTTATATTTCCATAGTGATTATTCCTTACTTCATAGAGATAAATTCCATTGTACATAACTATTATTGGGTATTTAAGATCATCAATATTTTGTATCATTCACCCCAGAATCCCAATAAGTGTGCTATTATTGAAATGAATTTATATCTTGGAGAGAATATTCATTTTATAAAAGGAAATACCTACTTGAATATTATTTTTTCTAAAATTATTGTTAGATTATAGAATGTATCTAGTTTAAAAATAATTATTAACTATTTAGGATTATCAGATGTAGTCCCTTGTATGTAGTTCTTTTTTAAAAAGTAACTTCCAATATTAGTATACTTTATTTGGGGTCTTCACAATAGATCCCTTGTTTGTTTAATGAAATGATGGTCATTTCCTAAAAATTTTATGGATCTAATAATTCTGGTGTAATCATATTCCAAATCTATTCAATAACATTTTGATACATTTAATCTAAATTTACATGAAAGTATATGAAACTAAATGTGAGGAGACTTTAGTATTTAATCAATAATCAATATTTAGATACATGGAATAAACATTCTCAGGATTTAATAAATCCCAAAAACAAATTATATTCATATATATTTACTATTTTACACTTCAATTATGAAAATTTATCACTAAAAATATAATAATATGATCATAGATGATATCAATAACAACCATTCAAATTCAAAAACAATTCATAAAATGAAACACATTTCAGAACCAACTCTATGTAATTTAAATGAAAATTTTAAATAATAGTCCATGTTTTGTCTCATTTCACATAGGAACACACAATTAAACTTCTTTTATTTCACATTACTTCATCTATTTAACTATATCACTATATACAATGTATATAATGAATTCATCAAAAATTAATCAAAAAAATCATGTTGATTCCATATAGGAGATTTTAATATTAAATTAAAATAATAATTTTCATAAAAATTATTCTACATAAAATATGACCATGGGATAGATTCATAGATTGTGCCAACTATTGGATTCAAATGAGACACTATAAGAGTTCCGAATAACTAACAAAACTTGAAAATAAAACCATATATTTACTGATTTATGAAAAATGTAGTATTTATAAGTTACATGTAACACAGAGATATATTATGTTATATTTATATTCAAATAAATTTAATTTTATTGATATATTATGTTACATGAAACACGAAGTATAAATGAATAGTGAGATATTATTAGAATATAATTATTTAAACATGAAAGTAATAATGATTATTTTAAAATTTGCAGTATGAATAAGAATAAGCATAGTGTGGAAAATAATTATAATGGTTTTCTTAAAGTCTAATTACTTTATTAATTTAATACAAATAATTAATCTATTATGTAGTAATGTCAATTTTGGTTTCGATAATATGTTTTTTAATCAGTAGATATAATATTTCTTGCATGAGTATTTTATTTAAATTTCTCAAAAGATTATAAATAACAATTGATTATTTATTTTTCTCTTTTGGATATATTCTATCAAATTTTTCTAAGGGTAAAATTATATATTTTTTGATAAAAGATTAATTTTCCATGGAATAGTATAAAGTCCTATTTTTTTAAACTACCTTTTCATTTCAAGAATATATACGTTTAATTTTGTTTTAATAAATATTCAATATATAAAATGTTCATTTATTTTATGATTATATTTATTAAGATCATTTTTTATCAATTATATGATTGATTTTGATATAAAATTTTTTTATTCATAAAATATTTTTTTTTCTAGAAAACAACTTTTTACAATGTTTTTTGTCTTGTAGAATATATTATATTCAACATATTCATTGAATTAAAACATGAAAAATTGTTTCTACAATGAAATTGAGGGGGGTATAAATTTGAAAATAGGCCCCTTTTATTTTTGGTCATTAGGAATAATAATCATGGTAATATGTTTTAACATTAGTAAGGGTAATATAGATAAAATAAAGATAAAACATTTGGTTGAGGAATAATGGTTTATATAAAACATTATTTTCACCCATTTAATGGGGTAATTTAGGAAAATTACTTCAAAGTTTCTAATATATTACCATTTGGTTATGTTTTCATTAATTATGGCCTTTATACAATTTTTTTAAAAAAAATATGAAATGTAAATCTCTTAACAAAAATACATCAATAAAATTCACATAAGGAAAAATAGTGTATGTTTGGTGAAAAAAGTTAATGTTAATTATTATTTAATTATTTATCATATTAATTTAATTTATTTTAAAGTGATGAAGTGATAACATTAAATTCTTTCACAACGCCCGCATAATTCTTCTGCATATAGTAGAAAATCATTTAATTGGTTTTAAAATTCTCAATGCTATGTTTTTTAGATTATTTATATATTCCAAATAATTTTATAGATAAAAATAACATTATATATATATATATATATATTTAAAAATGATATCAATTTATATATTGATTCCATTAAGTTAAAATTCACTGAATAGTTACAGAAATTACATTAATGATATTTTATGAAAAATTACAATTTAATATATTATTTAAAAATCATAATAAAATCATGCTAGAGGAATTAATGTTATAAATGATCAAAAAATATCATTCCTTGGACTTTAATGAGACAATTCGTACAATACAGTTAAAATTATAACCCATTATTATTGAAAATGTTTTTATCACAATTAAGGTCAAAACAGGTTTATTAGAGGTCAGTATATATCTACAAGGGTTAAAATGGTCCAAAATTTATTAAAAAATGGAGGGTTGTATTTGGAACATAATCATATAAAAATATAATATGAGTCACATTGGAGCAATTTTCCCCTTAATGGGACATAATAATATTTTAAAATATTGATAAATTACTAGTGTGACACTTACCTCGATTCTAAAAGGACACATCATTTCTTCAATTATTCAAACATCATTAACCATTAGTATCTATAAAATCCTAGAAACATATCTCCCAAAAATCATTATCCACATTATTGATGTATATTTATTCCTAGAATACCATACCAAAGATCATTATGAAGGTATTTATAAGTATTACACCTTATAGGTAAACATGTTTTCTAACTCTTTCATGATAATTTAATCTTCAAAATAATCAAATATGTCAAAAACATACTAAAAAACAACAATATTATAATAATTATGTCTATATTTTACAATTATTATTTTATAATTATTTTCCCCACTTTTTCATTCCCACTAATGAATAGACATCCCCATGTGTATGCATATCTTACTATCTCCGCAAAGTTGTCTAATTAAACATTTTCTACATTATACATGAATGTTAATAATGATGGAAGAAATTATAATATCCAATTTTAAAAAAATATTCTTGGTTATTTAAATATATGTTATATTTTACCATCTACAGTTTACACTTATTGGATAATGATAACGCCACTCATGTGTAAGTATGGACTACCAGCTTTACAATAAAATGTGATTTGTCTTCAAATTCCAATTTACATTGATATTATTAAATATTTATTTACTTATTATTTTTTAATATATTGAATAATAGTTAATATATAAGGTGGAATTATTTTATACCTTTTTTTAATTATCCAATAAGAGAAAACAACATGCATACTTACGTACGACTTACCATTTTTAAAAACTGTGTAATTCATTTTTATATCTCCATATTTTTAGGGATTATATAATTATAAGATATTATACCTATTTAAGGGATTAAAATTATATATATTATGGTACAATGATCAATATAAATGGAAAAGTGAAATATAACCAATAGTTCTCAGAAAAATGAAACAATTAACTCCTAGAAACGATGATTTTAATAATAAATTATTAATTACTTGGCGATAAAATGTTATAAGTGAAAAATATATATGATATTAATGTATGGAAATTGTTATTATATATAATTATAACAAATTTAAATTTATTATAATTAATATTAGAGTGATTACGAAACATGTAGGACAAAAGGTAATAGATTTTCGTCTCACTTTTATTCATGTGAGAGACATGACATATTAACCACATATTTGTCTTATTTGTTGCATATAATACCCATGAGTGACATATATGATTTTTATCTTTAATAATAGTGTGATTTTTATATCCAAATATGGTTATATAATTCTAAATTATTTTTTTCCAAATTTATCATATTTATAAGAATTTATTTTTCAATCTCGTCCATATTCAAGATTGTCTATGTTTATGTCTCCGCATATTAAATAAGTAAATAATTCTTTATTAAACCAAATATGAATTCTTCATCTATATTTATTTTATTAAATATAATTTCCTTCAATTTTACTCTCTTAAATAGTCTAGATACTGAAATAATTTTTTCAATGAAAACCTGCCATGGTTTTCATCGGTCGAAATTATTTTCTTCTGTGATCATATTCTCAATGAAATTTTATCAAAAAAAAATCAACAATTTTATATTATTAATTAATGAAATTTTTATCCTTTATTTTTTTAATAAAAAATATCTATAAATTATCATTGTGTAATTTTTTTAATCATAGTAGTTTTACCAATGGTATAACTATAGTATCTATTTTAACAATTACATAATAAACTGAATTTTACACCATCATGGGAACCTTTTCCATGATAAGATTGTTAAATTAATTTTATTAATAATAAAAAATTATTTTTTAGTTTTTAAAGTAACTCATAAATGTTAAAAGTATATTTTCTTTTAGAAGGTTTTTAATTATCTTTTTTATAGTACATTAATTAAATAATGAAAACATCCATTTATTTTACTTATTCCCCACTACGGATATCATATATCAATAAAATACTTATTCTTTCTTTAAATGGTTTGTGGTCAGTTTTTCAATGTATATTATATTCATTTAGTATTATATTTCATTCAATATGGAATTTTAATTATTATTAAGGTATGTTAATTAAGTTGTATTTTTTCATATGATGAAAACATTGGGAATATTGACATACCAGTGTGGTAAATAATTACATAGGTCAAGGATTCATATATATTTATCATGAGACAAAACACTTTCGGTATTTGTATAAGGACATAAAAATTTATTATATATTTATTTCAATAAGATGTCAACATTATTTTAAGTTTGTTCCAACTATTAATTTCATAATTATAAATTTTAAAATTTATTTCCATTTGATTATCTGAATTTTAATGATATCCATGGATTTGTTTAATGATATTATGAGTATTTATGTGAATTTTTAATCATTGATTTTCCTTATATATTATTTTATATGAAAATTTTATTAATTAAATGGAATTTTATTTTTTATTTACCTTACCATATTGATTATTCCTCATTTATGAAGAAAGAATCTACTGAACATAACCCTTGAATATATTTTTCCTGTCACTCATTTTGTTTCTTATCCCTTGGAGGCCAATAATTGTCCTACGATTGATTTATAAGGATATTATTGAGAGAATAATTATTTTCTAAAAAGAAATACCCAGTTTTTTTTCATGTTTTCAAATATATGTTCGAATAATATATGTATCTTTTTTACAATGAATACTATGCTATTTATTTTATTGGGGTGGATTCACATGAATCTCATACCAATATAATAATTCATCCACTAACCCATTTCTAATGATTTTTTTATCATTTTTGTTGGTATAATAAAATTTTTAGTATTAAAAATTGGAACAAAATTTATTAAAACATAGATTCAGGAATATAAAAATATTATATTTTTTTGGATATATCTATTTATATGATAACATAATACATATTTTGGTAAGGTAAATAATATTTCATTCTGTAAAAAATACGTCGTTTTATTGATACTATATGTGTGTGTGGATTCATAAAAAAATTAGTTCTAATTACCCATAACATCGTTGGTTTAATATAACTGAAACTTTATTCTAGTGTATATTGATTGTTTCTTTAATAGAAAAATGGTGTAAAACTCCTGGGATATATTATTTGGTTAAATACTGGTTTATTTATATACCATTGTAAAGGAATTGAATTGATGATGACTATGAATGACCTAGGTTAAAACTATTGTTCTTTGATTGAAAAGAAGTTTTTATGGATTTGACCACATTTTAATTATTTTCATGTTTATACAAGTTAACAATATGATTATTAATTATCATAGTATTTTTTTTGGTTTCATTCAAGATATCATATATCATGATTAAAAATCTCATCCTGATTATATTTCATATCATATATAAAATAGAATGATGGAGTTTAATGGATGTTCATGTGATAAAACCCATGGTAAGAAATGTATATGACATCTTACATGACATGAAGGTCAAAAGATCCACTTAGGGAAATCTCATAAAAGAACATTAATATGTGTTACTTTTTATGTAATATGGAATTAAGAAATATAATACCAATTTGAAATGTTATAGGATGAAATATTTGAATAAGGAATAATATTGTCATGTTGAAAAAGGATTATAAGGTCATATTCTATATTTATGATTATAAATAATGTAAATGTAAAATATTATATTTATTAATCATTTTAGTAGTTACACATAAATGAAAATATGGTTAAATTAAGATTAATGAAATTTAATACATGATTCATGTTTATAATTATAGAAATGTTGCATTATGAAATAAAACATTATATCTTAGTTATATGATTTTGAATGTATTTGAAATAATATTTTACCAATGTAATAAAGATTTTTATATATTGGAATTTAGTGTTGGTATTTTGACATCAAAGGATTATTTTATCAATATGTTTATATAATAAAATTTAATAGGTGTAATAAAAGTTTATTTATTAGAATATGTTGTCAAAGATATTGATAACATTAAGAGATAACATGATCACTGATGTTTATGTAAATGTGGCATATTATAATTTTTTAACACATATTTTATCATATATATAACCATGATATTGAATAGTTATTTTTAAACTAAGTTATTAGTGAATATTTTAAATATATTATTAGAATTTATTTTTTATAGGATGTGATTCCATTGAGGGATAAATATTTTAGATCCTTTATGTAAGAATATATGTCCATGTAAATTTTTTGGTTATTTTTAAAATGATTAGTGTATTATAGGTAAGAAATGATCATTGTATTTACATGGTTTGTATGAAAAAATATTAGTTATTTTATATTTCCATTTGAAAAATTTTAATATTTATTTTATTAAAAATATGTGATACTTTTTTTTATTAATAGGGTTTGAATTTCTTTACACACATTTTTGGGGAGTCTTATTGTTAACTATACAGGGAATGTATTATATTGAACTTTGGGTGTTAATGTAGAGACCTGTATTTAATATACATAGACATTACATTACTTTTGAGGAATACTTAACACATAACAAAAATATACATCAAAGGACAGTAATAGTTTAGTGTCCTTGGAAACATGGAACATAATCTTCTAATCATGGTGAAAGATCTTCAACGTCTACTATAAAAATATTACCCTTTTGTTTTCTTACCTAACACCATTCTTTATATACTAGGGAAAATAAAACATAAAAAGGGTGAGCTCAAATGCTCAGTAAGGTTAATAATAGAGAACATAAAACAATCCATAAATATTTGAATGCAAAAACTTGAACATGAAATCTAAACACCAAAATCATGAGAAAAGACATAAACCATGGATGTTCGTAAGCCATATATGATAATGGAACATCAATAATGATAAAATAGCATGGGAAAAAATGTGTAATTGTTACAAACCATTAAAAACATGATCTGATTTCCATAGTATCCAATGCATTGCTGACAAGACCATCGTAGTGGACAAAGTCCCTTTCTGAATCGAGTTCATTCCTCATTCCAGTCCTATATCACTAAACTGGATTAACTTACAATTCCAGCCATGTCTATATCATGGGATATAAATCTGTACCCAATGAATTTGAGGGAGATATAGGTCCCACCCATCTCATAATGAAATCATTCTTACTTATTCCACAAAATAAACATAAATCATTCATCATAACCGAAATAGTAAAATGGGTTTCATAAACATCATCCTATCATAACATATTCCATAAAAAACAAATGGATATAATTTCATCATAAGAAAAGTGAAACCATGTAAATCATATAGAACCTATACTTTATACATACACATATGAAATAAAGGCATCTTACATGGAAAAAGGTTTTGATAAAACACTTGAAATGAATTCTTTAGGAAAATATCTTCGCATCGTCAAAATAATTTAAATTTCTAAAAATTCCATAAAATTATAAAATAAAAAGATTTTGTTGAAAATAATCAGGAAATTTTTTAGAGGAATCTTCATTTAAAGAAGTCGTTATGAAACCATAAAAATCTATTCATTCCAAATAAGTTAAAAAACATTCTCCTCGAACTTTTTCCGAAAAAGTCAAAAAGTTTCTCGTATGGTAAAAAAAAGTAAAATTTCTTCCACAACTTGTGGTAAAAGTAAAAAATGGGAAAAAAGGACTTTAAACATACATTAAAACATTTTTATAAAACATTTAAATGGATAATAACAATAACCCCAATAAATACTTACAAATAAACAAGCTCAGATAAGAACGAGAGTGGTATAATTATCCCTTACCTTATGTCTTATATGATTCGTATGTATCCTAAACTCCTATATAATGATTTAAATAATGACATATAATTATTTTAGAATCATATTCATTGTTATGATATCATATATGGTTCACTTATAACTTTATATTTCCAGTTCTTTTGTAAATTTAATGTTAAAGCAGCGTTTTGGGTAAAATCGTATCATTTATCATACGGGTTTTGATTTGTTGTTCTTGATATTATTACTCATATCCTGATTTAAATAATTCCAGAGTGTAAAAAATGATATATATATATATATTATATATTCAGTATATAAATATATATGATAGATCCATAAATGGAATGAAATACACCGTTAATGGAAACGGTAGGTCGTACATACGCAGGAACGCTGTTTTTGTTTCTTATTGAATTGAATGGAATTAATTAAATGAAACATATATGTACATAAATCAAATATAATTATTATGTAATATATTTCATGATTATTTATTACATATATAATTCATAATCATACTTTAATGGTCAATCATGGGAAATGAATCTCATACCGTTCGTGGAGATGGTAGTCCGTACGTACGCACGAGCGATGATATCGTTCCCATAATTATTGAATAGAATTGGAGTGAATGATATAATATCTCAGAATCATTATGATGTTATAATAACCATATATAGCTATTATTTACACCATTATACCCATCAAAGTAAGGTGATGGTGGAAAAACTAATTACACCACGACGTGGAGACTGTATTCGGTATGTACGCACGCGCGGTAATTTCGTTTTCCGTAGGATGGATAGAAGTTGAAATGTGTTTGTTTCATATTTATAATATCATATCAGTATATTAGTGATACTGATTTTATTACTTAACAATGAAACAACTAAATAAGAAGACATTGAAGAAGGAAGAAATTTGAATGAATCGGTAGAAGAGATTACCTATTTTTCAAAATGCCTCCTTTCAAAATCCTCTTAAGTGACTAGAATTGGAATTTTGAGAAGACAAGAACCTGAATAATATTACTAGGGAAGTTAAGAAGAGTAATGGGAAGTGGTTGGACTAGATTTATGGCTCAAAGTTTTATAAAGAGAAGTGGGAGGAGGTTCCCTTTTATAAGGAATGAGAGGGGAACTTTTGGAAACATCTAAAATATTCATTTATAATAAAAGTAAACCCCACATAAAAACATTTAAAGTGACTAAAATTAGGATATTAGTTAATATAGGGTTTTAATCTTATCAACCAATTAAATTTAGACATGTTTTTATTTTATTTTAAACCTTATCATTTTGATTTATCCTTATTTAATCTATTTAATTTTATTTTTGGTAATAAGGTTATAAATTTTATATGGTTATAAATACATTCTCATGTGTTCTTAATTATACATAATTTGATATTTCAGGATATTTTAGATCATATAAATTTTATGTTGTAATTATTAAAAAAATTTTCTGATTTTTAAAAAATTTAATAATTTAAAATATCAATACTGTCAATTTTGACATAATTAAATTATTTTAAATTAAATAAGATCCAAACAAAATATATGTTCGAAAAAAACTATTTAATAGATTCATAAAATGTAATATTTATCTAGGAAAGCCATGTATGACATTAAATAGTTCATATAATTTTTACTTTTATTTTTTAAAACTATTAATTTGATATTTCAATAAATTAAATAATTTCAACATCACTATTGTGTCACCCTTAATGATACTTATTTAATACAAAAAAATTATAAATAAATTCACATGATTTAGATAATTGTATTATATTTCTTGAGAAGATTCATGTTCAAAGATTCATGAAGTTTATCACTAATGTAAAATTATCATACTTATAAGATTTAAGAAAGTGACATGTTGTCACTTTCTTTGGTATTTATAATAATTAAATTATTTTCCTGGTCAAATGTCCATAAAATGAATATAATAAGACCCTTAGGTGATATGGGTCTACTTTTAGTCATCCAAAATATTTTTGTCATGTGATAGGGTAATTTTATAATCTTAGGTTTACCATTAATTACCCGATTTATCTTTAACTGAAGTGAAGAAAAATTTCCGTAGATATTATGCATAATATCAACAAAATAAAAGTAACCTATTAACATAATTTGGACCCAATGAATCCAGATATGGAATAAATTTTTCAAAATTCAATACACAGATGTTTCAGTAATTAAATAAATATTTATCCCGTTGTTAAGAAAATGAGTTTTAAAAGTTAAAATATTGCCAAAGATTGAAATGTTTTTACCTATTAATTCAGTGTAAAATTAATGGTAATGACATGAATTGTATTTAATGTTGAAAATATATTGTATTTATACAAAAACACCATTAAATATTATAATTTAACCATAAACATTATTGCAATGAAAAAAGTTGTTTTTAATTAAAATATAGCGTGTTTTTACTATTTATTAAAATTTTAATGTTATCAGAATAATATGAAAAATTTATCCAAAGTAAATTATTATATCCTTATCAAAAGAAGAATTTTATTTTTTCATATTGAGATTATTAACATGTCAAAAACTTGATTTAATGTCGGTGTGCATCAAAAGGTGGTAAAACAACATTTTTTTAAAAATACTTATTTTACCCGAAAAAATTATTTTGTTCACATACCATGTTATAATAAATGTGTAAGATGAATAATAATGTTATAAAATTCAAAATTATGTTAATAATATTCATAATGGATAATTCATAATAATATTATAATAATATATCGTTGTTTAGTGAAACCCGGTATTGCGTACTACACACGCTATTGAGGAAGGTTGTGATCGTGTGTAATGCAAGACAAGTCAAGGTCATGTGTAGTTCAAGATCCTTTTTTTGTAGCATACAACACAAGAAATCAATGAAATTAAAAATAATAATTCTCATAAAATCTCGGGTTATTACATTCTAACCCCATTAAAATGAATTTCGCCCTCAAAATTCATCGGGGTTATAAATGGTTTACTACATGAAAGATTCTATCATAGAAACCGACATCGTAAAAAGGAATAATAAAACATAATTTTAAAAAGTGATGTATGAAACATATCGATTACCCAAATTAACTCATCACCGGGTTTCCACATAGGAGAACATAGGTGAAAATATGGATATCGAAGAGAAACATAACCATCAAGTTCTGATGAAGTGTGGTAGAGAACATGGCTATGAAAAATCCAACAATCACAAAGCCATAAATTTGTGATGATCTATGGTAACATCTGATTCATCGGATATAAGGCACTAGGAAAACATTTTTTTCTTTCATGATCATTTTCCTAAAGATGAATAATTTGAATTAGAATAAATAATTACTTTATTTCGGTATAATCTCATCGTTGTTCGTGCCTTGAACAATTTCCACTTAATCTCTTAAAGAAATGAAATTTAAGTTGTCATTCATGAAGTGTTATCAGATCATGTGATAGAATGATGGGTCATTCCGTATGTATCAAACCGAAGGTTAGAAAAAGTTATCAAATATACATAATTCCATATATGGTGAGGTTAATTGTATATGATTCCAAAAATGGACTTATAATTCATCTATCATACCGCGTAATAAAATAAAACTAGTTTCTACTAAACAGGGACTTCTTATATGCCAGTGGTAGGAAATAATGTCCTGTCTCACTTCGGTTGTGTTTTCAATTCCCGTAACAATGTCTGACACGGTGGTTTGTCTCTCGTCCCGCAGGTTGTCTTTTTTTTTTTCTAAAACTTCACTATTATAACATTATAGAAATACTATCGATAAAAGTATTAGCCTTAAACAATACTATCTGATGTCTGAAATAATCCATTATAGTCTTTAGACTTATCCAAAACAAGCTTCCCAATCTCATAGTATAAAAAAATGATTACTATAAATTTCATTGACCCACCATGTGAATACCATCATTTATCTCCCATATATCAGAATATATATCTTGTTGATCGCATTCCAAACATGTGAATACCTTTTTCTTGTAATCTCTTGCCAAAAAAATTACCATAGAACCGTAGTGAAAACATGAATGTTTTCAAAAGGTAACTCTTTCCACATTCAAAAATCCCAAAATTTCAATTTACTCAAACCATGATATCACATTGTCCTTATATAGGTCATGAGCTCATTAATATTATTTTCTCCTTATCCATTCATTATGAGCATATTGTCTACTTTCCAAAATATTTGAATTTCTTTTCATGGTTACTGGTACTATATAATTTTTGAAAACAATAATAAACCAATACGTAGATATTCCAATATTTAACAGTACTATAAATTAGATTCCACTACATGATTTTGGAATCTCGTTCAATAAACACATAATCATTACACTACATCGTTGTCATAATCAACATTTCCAATAGTGATCTCATGTGAATTCCCTTTGTCCTTTGCCTTAAGAGGATGCTCACGTCGATCATCATTAACCCTTGTATTAGGGAATTGTTTAGCATAATGCCCCATTTTTTTCACTTGAATCATTGAAGTGTTAGTGGATCGTTTAGTGTAGTATTTTATCTATTTACGTCATTAAAAACAATTCCCTATTATATCGGCACTCAGCTGCTTGATGACCTTCTTTTCCACACTTGAAACATTTTCTAGTACCTTTTATACATTCTCCACCATGTTCTTTCCACACTTTGGGTATAAAGAAACATTCACCTTCTATTCACAATTGTTCTAAGGTTTTTCCTTGAACTCCATCTTTCGTTTCTTGTCATAACCATGAGATGGATATGTTACAGTAACTTCCAGTTCTACCTTGATAGAAAAACACACAATTTCTTCATAGCTAATGAAGTCCCATATAGCTAATTCCCTTCGAAGACTGGGTTTTAAGCCACTGAAAAATCGATCAACAATACTTTCAGGTTGGATGATAAAGCCAGATGCATACCTTGAAAGTCTTGTAAAATTAGCTTCATATATACCAACATATTCATCATCCTCCCGCTTAATCTCAAGGAACTCATTTTCCATCTTTGTTTGAAGAATACGAGGGAAGAACTTATTGAAAAACAGGTTCTTGAACTCGTCCCATTCCATGGATTCAATTTCACCTTGGGGGGCTTGTATTCTTAATTACGGTCCACCACTAGTCTGCTTCACCTTCAAAACGGTAAACAACTAAAATTAATTTTTCATGTTCTGAACAACAACGTATTGAAAATATTTTTTCAATGGAACTGATCCATCTTTCAGCAACAAGTGGATCAGAAGACCCATTGAAACACGATGAACGTTGGCTCATGAAGGACACAGTAGAATATTGTTCCATTCTCTGATCATTTTGAAATCCAGAATGATTCATAGCTTGTGTAAGTATATAAATAATATTTTTCACTCAATATCCCATCACATTTGGTTGCATAGGAGGATAGTCATTGCATTTTCCATTACATTTATCAACACGGTTCCATCGTGTTTCAGCCATCGTCTAAAACCCAAAAAGAACAGTGTTATAGGCAAAAATCATGCTAAGAAAACAACATAATAAAGTGGGAGTACCTTCAATATCTAACATCTTTTGTTTTATTCTAAAATCATTACCATAATTCTAGGACTATAACCTATACTTATACTTAACCATAGGGACATCCCTAGACATACCGTAGAAATATCTCTAGGGATCTCACAAAAGTTCTCGCATCCTAGTTTCCAAAGGTTGACTAAACCTTTCCTCTGATACCCACTATAGAGACCCATACATGACGTACATAGACATTACATTACTTTTTCGGAATACTTAATACATAAAAAAACAAACACCAAAGGAATGTAACAGTTTAGTGTCTTTGGAAACTTGTAACATAATCTTCTAATCATGGTGAAAGATCTTCAACATCTCCCATAAAGATCTTCCCCTTTTTTTCTTACCTAAAACCATTAATTATATCATGGGGAAAAGAAAACATAAAAGGGGTTATCTCAAATTCTATGAAATGGTAAACATAGAAAACATAAAGCAATCCATAAACATTTTAATTAAAAAAATGAACATAAAATCTAAACATCAAAATCATGAGAAAAGACATAAATATTGGAATTACGTAAGGCATATATCATAATGGAACATCAATCATGATAAAATATCATAGGAATAAAACATGTAATTGTCGAAAAACATTAAGCACAAGATATGATTTCCATAGTAGCCAAGGCATTGCTTCTAAGGCCATCTTAGTGGTCATAGTCCCTTTCTGAATTGAGTTCACTCCGCGTTCCAGTCCTATATCACTGAACCAGACAAACATACCATTCTATCCATGTATATCTCCTGAGATATAAATCATTACCCAATTCATTAGAGGGAGATATAGTTCATACCCATCTCATAATGAAATCATTCTTACTTGTGCCACAAAATAAACATAAATCATTCATCATAACCCAAAGAGTAAAATTGGTTTCATAAAAATCATCCCATCATAAGATAATCCTTATAAAATAAATGGATACCATTCATCATAGGAAATAAGAAACCATGTAAATCATAGAGAACTTATACTTGAAACATACAAATATAAAACAATGTAATCTTAGCTGGAAAATGGTTTTGATAAAACACATTAAATTAATTCTTTAAGAAAATATCATTTCATCTGCAAAATCATTTTCTTTTCTCAAAATTACATGAAATTTTAAAATAAAAGGATTTTGTAGAAAAAAATCATGAATTTTTGTAGAGGGAGATTCATATAAATAATTCGTTATGAAACTGTAAAAATTCGTTCATGCCGTATTAGTTAAAAAAACATTCTCCTCGTACTATTTCCGGAAAAGTCAAAATGGTCCTTGTATGGTAAACAAAAGAAATTTTCTTCCATAACATGTGGTAAAATTAAAAAATGGGTAAAAAGGGATTAAAAAATACATGAAATAATTTTTAAAAAACATGGAAATGGATGATAACAATAACCCCAGTAAATACTTACGAATAAACCATATCGGATAAGAACGAGATTGAAATAATTATCCCTTACCTTATGTCTGATATGCTTCTTATGAATCTGAACCTCCTATATATTGATTTAAATAATGTCATTGAATTATTAAAAAAATCTTATTAATTGTTATTATATCATATATGGTTCACTTATGACATTATATTACTCGTTCATTTGTAAATTCTATATTAATAAAGAATTTTGGGTAAAATCGTTTCATTTATCATACATGTGTCGATTTGTTGTTCGTGATATTATCATTCATATCCTGATTTACTTAATTCCAGAATGTAATGAATTATTTATATATAATATATAATCAGTATATAAATATATATGATAGATCGATAAATGGAATGAAATACACCGTTCATGGAGATGGCATGCCGTACGTATGCATGAACGCTGTTTTCGTTTCCTTATTGAATGGAATGGAATTAAGTAAATGAAACATATATATACATAAATCCAGTATCATTATTAATTAATATATTTCATGATTATTTATTACATATACACTTTATAATCATAATTTAATGGTTAATCATGGAAAATGAATCTCATCTCGTTCGTGGAGATGGTAGTCCGTACGTACGCACGAGCGATGATATCATTATCATAATTATTGAATAGAATTGGAGTGAATGATATAATATCTCAGAATATGTATGATGTTATAATAACCATATATAGTTATTCTTTACACCATTATACCCTTCAAATTATGGTGGTGGTGGAGAAACTAATTACACCATGACATGGAGACAGTTTTCTGTACGTACGCACGCGAGGTGATTTCATTTTTCGTAGGATGGATAGAAGGTGAAATGGGGTTGTTTCAAATTTATAATATCATATCAGTATATTATTGATACTTATTTTATTACATTATAGTGAAACATCTAAATAAGAAGAATTGTAAGAAGATAAAAACTTGAATGAATCGGTAGAATAGATTACCACTTCTTCGACATGGCTCCATTAAACTTTCTCTTAAGGGACTAGATTTGGTATTTTGAGAAGACCAAAACCTCAACAATATTACTAGGGAAGTTGAGTAGAGTAATGGTAGGGGTTTTCTAAGCATGAAGGCTCAAAGTTGTGTAAAGAGAGGAGAGAGGATGTGCCCTTTTATAAGGGAGGAGAGGGGCACTTTTGGAAACATCAAAAATATTAATTTATAATAAACCTAAACCCCACATAAAAACATTCAATGTGACTCAAATTCAGATATTAGAAAAGAAAAGTGTGTAATCTCATCAACCAATTAAATTTAGATATTTTTTGATTTTATTTTAAACATTTTCATTTTGATTTATCATTATTTAATCTATTTAATTTTATTTGTGGTACTAATGTTATAAATTTTATATGGTTATAAATACTTACTTATGTGTTATTAATTATACATATATTGATATTTTATGACGTGTTAGATAATATAAATTTTAATATGTAAATTTTAAAATATTTTTGTGATTTTTAATCAATTTAATACTATAAATTATCAATAGTGTCAATTTTGAAATAATTGCTTTATTTGAATTTAAATAAAATCCACACAGAAGAAGAACACGAATGTTTTACTTTGAGGGTTGGGAATAATCTTTGCAGGAGGTTAGGGTCTAATGATCTTCTTTATGGTCTTTTTGATCCTCATGTTACCGCTCTAATGCGAAGGTTGCATGACAAACTAACATGGACCGACCCCTCCACTAGTCCTCTAGTATGATGTGTTCATCATGGTGGAAGGAGGAGGCTTAGCGTTGGGGTGATTAATGGAGAAACCCATTCTATTCACCATGAAATCCCTTATATGTGGCTCCAAATGTGATAAAGAGCTCCCCCAACCTCTGAAAACCGAAAATCCTACATAAGGCACGAGTGTGAGGAAGAATGGGGAAAAGATGGGAAATCTCGAGTTTCCTGGTACTTAAAACCATAATTTTAAGTTGCCACATGGTTTGGCTGCATGGTTTTCCAAACTGTGTGCCAACTGTGTGGTAGCCATTGCCTTATCTGGGGAGTTCGCACAGTTTGTCCACACGGTTTGATACACCATGTGCTAACCATGTGGTATCCACTCTCCCACCGAGAGACATCACATGGTTTGGCTGCACTGTTTGATAAACCGTGTTCTAAACATTCATTAGCCACTGTCTCACCCAGAGACATTGCTAGACCTGGCCGCATGGTTTGTTAGAACATGTGCAAGCCATTAGCCCCTGTACAAACCTTCATAACTTTGGCACCGGACGTCAGTTTGATGAACTTTCAATGGCGCTGGAATCCCTGGAGTAAGACAGTGCCATGAGTAAACATCACTAGAGATTTGGGATGATTTCGTGTATGGTCATGTTTGATTGATCACAAATCTAACTGAACCCTGAAACTAGAAGGCGAATAATCCACAGATCGGGCATATGATTGATGCACCATATATGACGTTGGGTTCCTTTTGACGAGACGAAACATTGAGATACATCAACTTTGGAATTCATGATAGTTGATGTAACGACCCCTAGGCTCGAGTATTGGACCCTCCCGGAATCGAGCGTGTTGTGTATAGGAACACTAAAACTGGTTGTGACTACAACGACTACCATACTAGAATCCTCCATGGGTTCGACGACGACGAAAATCGTACTGGAATCCTACGCGGGTTTGATGAAGATGAAAAACGTATTGGAATCCTCTGTGGGTTCGACGACGATGACTACTGTAATGTAATCTTCCTTGGGTTCAACAAGGATGACTACTATACTTTTATCCTGAGTGGGTCTGACAGTTTGAATTCTGTACTAGTATTCTACAAGGTTCCGATAGAGTATCTGGTCTAGTATCTGACGTGGGTCCGAAAGCTTAGCTGGTCTATTATCTTACATAGGTCCAATAACTTAGATCAATTAGTGACTACATCTGATCATCTCTATCTCTATATGAAATATGTATACAAGTGTGAGCTTAGTCTTGACATTCAATCATTGTCGTCGATCTAATTTCCTTCTTTCCTATGTGTACTGGGTTGTGCATGGGCTTGAGAGTTAGAGTCGAACTGGATTGAAGACTTAGGTATATGTATGGTCATATACCAAAGTATTATTGGTTGGTGCACCGTGTTTTTTATCTTACTTATTTTTTATCCTTAGTGGATATTGTGAGACCTTGAGGGTCTCAGGATCCCTATTGAGTATCATTATATTCACCCATGCACGGGATTTTCTAGTACTACGTTGTGTTGGATGAAGTCGATGGACAACCCTAATCGAGGAAGAGACTTGTGGAAACTGGACAGTACCCAGAGGTGGACGACTTTAAGAGATGTACAAGAAGCAGACAAACAGACCCAAGGTGCTGAGGAGGCCATCTGTACCCACCCTTATGGTATGATTACTGGAGGAAGACTCATTAGTTGTGTCTTTACATTGTTGTAGTTGTACTAGATTTTCAGTTGTACTATACTTTACAGTTGGGTTTGTATAGTGGGTCATTTACATTATAGCACTTACTTTTTGTATTCAGTATTACATAGTGTTTACTTCTGTTGTGTACTCTATTGTGTTTTTTTACTTCTATAAAGTAAATTCCTTCCCTTTTATCGGGATTTAAACCTTTGGTGCTAGTCTCCAGCCTCTGGCCTATGGGAGGTGGGCTTGGGGTAGTCACGACATGAGCCCTGAGGACGGGTCGTGACAAATTGGTATCAGATGAGTCAGTTCTACCATAGAACTACGGACTCTGATCATTATTTTTAGTGAAGTAATAGTGTTAAGTGTATTCAGTGTGGTTATCAATCCAGGGAGTCCAGTGTTGGTGTGGTGGTTGACGTATCCATACACCAGGACCCTAACCTCTGATTTCCGACTTAGTGCATGAAAGCACTAATTGCATATGTGTTTAAAAAAATGTTTTCTTTGTGATTAATTTTGTGTCAGCTCACTAGATATACTGTTTGACCATGGTGCACAAAATTCTTTTTAGGATGGCCCCACTAAGGCATCCAGGTAGGGTTATGAATTACTTACGAGATGGTATCCCACAGTGTGATGAGGCCTTAATGCAGGACCCCATCATAGCCGAGGAACCAATGGTACCACTACCCATTGAGCCACCGATACCACCAGGCCCAACAGCAGAGAGTGCCTACCTAATGTGTGAATTGAATGAGTTTCAGCAATAGAGGCCTCCCAGGTTCCATTTAGAGATATACCCTTAGGTAGCTGAGGATTGGCTGGAGGCTGTCGTCGGAGTCTTCAGATTAGTAGAGACACGAGTCGACCTTATGGTGATCCTTTCCACGATTCTCCTGCATGCAGTGACAGGTATATGGTGGATCCTGATGATTCAGGTGCATGATGAGGAATATTTACTCTAGACGGACTTCAAGAGTCTCTTCCACTCAGAGTTTGTTCCATCCACCCTTCGTGCGGTGCAGATATAGGAGTTTCTACATTCTTCGGAAAGGAAACATGACAGTAGCTTAGTACTCAGCGATGTTCACTAACCTCTCGTACTACTCCACAGACATGGTACGAGACCCATTCTTCAGGGCCCTAGCCATTGAGTAGGGACTCAGATATGAGATCGGGTCTTCGATGATCTCCCTCAGTATTCTGACGCAGGAAGGAGTATAGGAGTGAGCCTTTTTGTGGAGAGATTTCTTGCAATGCTGACACAAGCAGTGAGTCCCACCGTAGGGAGACACGTAGCGGAGTCTTCTGGATCCAGCAATAGACAGTTGATGTAGAGGTTAAATCAGACCAGGACATTAGGTGGGAAACATCAGAATATAGGTTTGGTTGTGTGGGGCACACAGAATAGATCCAGCTATACGAGGATCAGGAAGTGCTATGCATGCGGTAGGTAGGGTCACATGGCTCGGGACTGCCTGGCCGCCATGCGGACACACAGAAAATATTAGAGGGACCTCCCAGACATAGGTAGAGGTTTTACCATGGCAGTCCGTAGGGGGCAGGTGGACAAGGCAGTGGAGATGGCCGAGAAGCGGGTGGTGGAAAACACTTTGAGGCTCTACCACCACCACAACCAGGAGGGCCACCCCAACCATAGGGAGCTGGAAGACAGGGGTAGGCTCCGCTCTAGGTATTCGAGGCCTATGACCACGTCTCACCTGAGATGATTCAAGTTACGATCTGTGTCTACTCCACCTTTGCAACAGTACTTATAGACATAGGTGTGAGTCATTCTTTTATTGTCGGAGCCTTTGTTCGGGGCTCAGAGATTCTGATGGATTTGTTTGATCGATCCTTATGGCTACAGACTCCTACGGGAGTAGACTCGATGATTACGCACTGGTGCCAGAAGTGTGAGGTTACTCTAGGTGGAGAGAGCTTCTACTGGTATCTTCTTGTAGCGGCATAGAGGCTTTACGATATCATATTGGGTATGGACTGGTTGTTTGTAGTCCATGCTTAGATCGACTGCATTAGGCACAAATTGCAGTGTGTCCACTCGGATGAGACCAGGTTCAACTTCATCGGTGAGAAGGGGGCCTTTGCAGTACAGGATGGACTTACACAGAGGAGAGGGTAGCCGATCACACATCATTTGGAATGTCTCATCCTCAGAGCGGTTGATGTTCGGAGTCCGTGTTTTTGTGTTGTGGTGGATCAGTATACGGATTTTTTTCCTAATGACGTTCCCGGACTACCTCCTCGCAGAGAGGTACACTTCTACATAGACATGTACCCCTGGACAACACCGATATCTACTCCCATATCAGATGGCTACCATTATGCTTTGTGAGCTGCGGGTATAGCTGGAGGACTTGTAGTGAAATGGATTTATCCGACCCGATGTCTCACCATGGGCTTCTCCGATTTTGTTCGCCAAGAAGGAAGATGGGAGCTTGCGACTCTGTGTCGACTATCATCCCCTGAATCAGGTGACCGTTAAAAATAAGTACCCACTCTCGAGGATTGATGTCCTCTTTGATCAGATAAAGGTAGAAAGATGGTTCTCGAAGTAAGACCTCAGGTCAGGCTATCACCGGCTAAGAGTTCGAGACGAGGATTTGTATAAGGCGGACTTCGGGTATCGGTATGGCCACTACGAGATCTTGGTTATGCCCTTCGGCATAACCAACGCACCAGCAGTGTTCATGAGTCTCATGAACATGATCTTCCATCCTTAACTCGATCGATTTGTCATATTTTTCATTTAATACATATTGATTTACTCGACTAATGAGGAAGAGCACACCTACCATTTGCGGGTTGTACTGGATACACTGCAAGAGCACCAATTTTATGGTAAGCTCTGGAAGTGTCAGTTATGGATTTTAGAGGTTCATTTCTTATGACACATCATCTCAGAGGCTGGAGTTTCAGTGGACCCAGTGAAGATCAAAGCAGTACTTGCTTGGGAGCCACCCATGAGCATGACAGAGGTGCGGAGTTTCCGGGGTCTTGCTGGGTAGTATCAGATATTTGTTCCCGACTTTTCCAGAGTTGCATCACCACTTTACCCTTTTACAAAGAAGGGGAAACCCTTCATGTGGTTACATAAGTGCCAACAGAGCTTTCAGGAGATAAGACAGAGATTGACCAGTGTGCCCATCTTGAGGCTAACAGAGGAGGGAATTAGGTATGTAGTTTACTATGATGCATCAGAGACAAGACTCAGGTGTGTCCTGATGTAGGAGCGAGTGGTGATCGCATATGGTTCGTGGTAGTTGAGACATCACAAGAAGAACTATACTAACCATGTCTTGGAGTTAGCAGCAGTTTTCTTCACCTTGAAGATTTTGTGGCACTATATTATGGGCGAACCCTTTATAGTCTACTCTGACAACTAGAGTCTCAGGTAAATCTTCTCGCAGAAGGACCTGAGCCTGAGATAGCAACGATGGTTCGAGTTCTTCCAAGAATATGAATTCAAGATAGGCTATACTCATCGGAAGGGGAACATAGTAGCAAATTCTCTCAGAAGGAGTTTTGGTAAACAACTACTAGGAGATGCAAAAGAGCAGCTAGCCGCATTGCAGATATCCTTTGTGGATAGAGATGGTGCAACCTTTCTATAGTCTCTCACAGTCAATCCTCCATTACTTCAGCGGGTCAGGGAGGAACATCATTAAGACGTCGACTGTGAGACGCTTCGTGCTCAGATATCCTCCGGGCAGGCACCTAATGGATTTTATAAAGGAGGGGAGCACATCATCCTTGTCCGGGGACAGACCATGGTAGTAGTTGCATTAATGGAGGAAGTGTAGAGGGATATTCACACATCCCCTCTAGCAGTAAATCCTGGAGTGGAGAATATGTACTAGGACCTCATACGACAGCACGGGTGGCCAGGTATGAAGAAGGTTGTAGCAGAGTTCATTTCTTGATGCCTCACTTGTCAGCATGTTAAGGCAAAGCACCAGGTACCAGCAGGCTTGGTACATCCCTTAGAGGTCCTAGAGTGGATGTTGGATAGTATATCAATTGATTTCATGATATGGATTCCCCGTACATCCAGAGGGCCCGACTCTATTTGGGTGATCATAGACCGACTCACAAGGTCAGCCCACTTTAGACCGATTAGAGAGAAGGGATAGGTAGAGAGCTTGGGATACCTCTACATTCAAGAGATCATACGGATTCATGGTTTTCCATCGTCTATCGTTTCTGATCGAGATTCTCAATTCACTTCCCTGCTATAGAAGGGATTATAAGAGGCTTTTGGGTTGCAGCTTTTCTTGAGAACCGCCTTTCATCCTCAAACGGATGGACAGACTGAGAGGACCATTAAAAATCTTGAGGACATGCTCTGTGCATGTGTCTTAGAATTTGGTTGTTACTGGGAGGATCGTATACCCATGGTGGTGTTTGCGTACAACAACAGCTACCACTCCACCATCGGGAGGGCACCTTACGAGGCACTGTACGGAAGACCTTGCAGATCACCTCAGTGTTTGACTGGGCCTGGGGAGTCAGCACTTATAGGACCAGATATGGTTCAGGCTATGATGGAAAAGGTGCAGATCACCCAAAAGTGGATGAAGACTTCACAGAACAGACTTAAGTCTTATGCTAAAAGGATAAAGTGACCACATGAGTTCGAGGATGGTGACCACGTTTTCTTATGGATCTCGCCTCGATGAGGTCTATAGAGATTTGGATGAGGTGGTAAGTTATCTCCACATTTCATCATACATTTCATGGTCCTCAGTATAGTATGCGAGATGTCTTACCTCCTTTACCTTCCACCTTAGTTACACTAGGTGCATGACGTCTTCCACAGATCTCAGCTGAGGAGATACAGGCACGACTCGAAACACATCATCGATCACAGGGAGCTAGATATCAATGAAGGGGTGAAATTAACAGAGGTCCTGGTGGAAATCGAGTATCAATAGGAGTAGTACTTATGTGGATGGTTGATTCCTCAAATTCGCATTCGGTGGCAGCACGAGAACCTCCAGGAAAGCACATGGGAGCTTGAGGCTCATATGCAAGTTTAGTACCCCAATTAGTTTTCATTTTTCTTCTTTACAGGGGCGTAAATACTTGATGTGTGAGTCATATAAAGATGCATAAAATTCAAGGAATTTTTTTTCATAAATACTTAGGAATTTTTTGGGTCTATGGTTTCTGACGGTACTTGATTCTGAGGCCCAGTTTTCCCGGAATCACATTATGAAGATTTTTTCGGGTATATTCAGTAAACATATGTGCATGTTTTAAAATATTTTGAACTGGTGCTCAGAATTTAAATCTAAGGGCACCGATGAACTCGCAATGTTGTTATTCTCTTATGGGGACCTTTACAGCAGTTGCGTTTGCTCGGGAGGAGAAGTTAATTTTTGTGGTTTAATAAAACAAAGTTAAATAAATTTATTGTGATAAATTTTATTTATCTTGGGTAGTTATATCCTATATGGGGAAGTTATTGGTGGGTTCCACAACCACATAAACTCTCATGAGAGGATATTTGTGAGGTGGGGCCCACATGAGCCCTAACTTATCCCCTCCCCCCAAATCCTCATTAACACGCCCTTTAATTAATTTGACAACTCCCCCTTAATGAATGTGATCTGTTCACCTCCCTCTCTCTATCATTAATATTGGAAACCAATTTTTAATTAATTAATTAAAGTTATGATTTTTGTATTACATGTGTGAATAAAATAATATCATTAGCTATTATTTTAGTTTATCACTCTTCGTATTGAGATAATCTCAAAAGAGCTCTTGAGAAATAGGGGAGTAGGGTTCTTCTTTTGACGAGGAACCACTGAAGAATGAAGATCATCTCCTTCGATCATTGGCCAACCCAAAGGAGAATTATCCACCCGTAAGGAATGCCGACTAAGGTCCATCCTCAGCCACTTCTTCCCCGACATCAACGAGTTGATGCCGCCTCCCCGTGACCACGTCTACAAACGAACCTTATTTTGAGGTAGGGGTTTGATTTTATGTACGATTATAATCCCATGTTCTTCTTTTAAGAACGATAATGTTTTCTTTTGATAGTTGGGAATAATATTTGCTGGAGAATAGGGTTTGATGATCTTCTTTATTTTTTTGAGCCGACTATTACCACTATAATGCAGAAGGTGCAAGCCAAACTAACATGGCCTAACCCATATATCATTCCTCTTGAATAGTGTGTTCATTTTGATGAAAGGTGGAGGCTTAGTTATGGGGTGAAGAATGGAGAACCCCCTTCGATTCAACAAGAAACTCATTTGATGTGCCTCCAAAACATGCTAGGGGAGCTCCCTGAACCTCTGAAAACCAGAAATCCTGCATAAGGCACGAGTGGGAGGAAGAACAGAGAAAAGATGGGAAATCCCAAGTGGCTCGAAACATAAAAACCTAATTTTATGTGGCCACATGGATTGACCTCATGGTTTACCAAACCCCGCGCTAATCGTGCGGTATCCACTGTCCTATCTAGGGACTTTGCATGATTTGTCCGCACAGTTTCATAAACCGTGCGCTAACCGTGCGGTCTCCACTATCTAACCCAGAGACTTCGAACAGTTTGGGCTCATGGTTTGAAAAACCATGCGCTAACTGTGTGGTAGCCATTGCCTCACCAAGAGACTTCGTATGACCTAGCCGCACAGTTTGTTAGAAAATGTGACAGCCATGCATCCCTATACAATCCACCATAACGTTGGCACCAGACATCTATTTGACAAACCGTTAGTGGTGGTGGAATCCTTTGATAGAGATGGTGCCTTTAGTATACCCCACTGGAGATTTGGGTTGAGTTTGAGTATGGTCATGTTTGATCGATCATAAATCCAACCGAACCCCGATACTAAAAGGTGAATAACTCACAGGTGGGGCATCTGATTGACGCATCTTATACCGCGTTAGGTTATTATTGATGAGGTGGAACATCGGTATACATCAAATCTGGACTTCATGATAGTTTCTGTATCAACCCCTTGGATCGAGGAGCGGACCCTACCAGAATCGAGCGTGCTGTGTATGTGAACCCCAGAACAGGATGGGACTATAATGAATACCTTATTGGAATCCTCTGTGGGGTCGATGATGACGACAATCGTACTGGAATCCTACCTGGGTTTGACGACGACAACTACTGTACTAGAATCCTTTGTGGGTTCGACAAAGATGACTATTGTACTTGTATCCTATGTGGGACCGACATTTTGACTTCTGTACTATTATCCTTTTGGGTCTGACATAGTAGCTGGTCTAGTATCCTATATGGGTCTGAAAGCTTAGCTAGTCTAATATCCTACATGGGTACAACATTTTTGATGAATTGGTGACTACATCTGATCATCTCTGTCACTCTGTGAAAGATGTATACCTGTGTGAGATGAGTCCTGACTTTCAGTCATTAACATCGATGTGAGTGACTTCCTTCCTATGTGGATTGGGTTGTGCTTGGGCTCGAGAGTTATAACAGAACTGGATTGAAGACTTATGTATATGTTTGGGCATATACCTAAGTTGGTTAGTTAATGCATAATGTTTTTTATCTTAATTCTTGTTTATCCTTAGTGAATATAGTGAGACCTTGCGTGTCTCATAGTCCTTACTGATTATCATTATACTCACCCCTGCACGGGTTATGCTCGCACTACATTGTGTTGGATGTAGACTACAGACGTCACTAATAAAGGTAGATACCTGTGGAGTTGGACGGTACCCAGAGGTGGAACACTTGAAGAGACGTACACGAAGCAGAAGGACGGACCCGAGGTGCTGAGGAGACCATCTGTACCCACCCTTCAGGTACGATTCCTGGAGGACGACTAAATAGTTGATGTTTTACTTTAATGTTGATGTACTAGCTTTTCAGTTGTACGGTAAAGTACAGTTGGGTTTGTATACTGGTCCATTTAGTTTTCATCATTTAATTTTGTATTCATTATTACTTAGTGTTTACATTTATTGCGTACTCTGTTGTGTTTGTTTACTTCTATAAATGCAATTCCTTCCCTTTTATTGGGATTTACGCCTTTGTTGATAGTCGTCGGCCCCTGGCCTAGGGAAGGCGGGTTTGGGGTAGTCACGATATGGTCCTCGAAGACAGGTCGTGAAATTTTCCATGTTCTATGGGAGAACAGTGGTTCCAGTCGCAATGCGGGAGGAGGTGACATGGGTGTTCTACACTTCTACATTAACATTATATTTTGGTGTGGGGAATATGTATATAGATCTTCAGTGGCAACTTTTGGGGCTTGAAATGAGATTAAGCATAGCCGATTTTCTACCATGGTGCCTCACCGGTTAGTATCTAAAAGATGTGCTCCAAGATCATGTATGTTTGTTACCACCCCTTCAGACCCTAGAGTGGAAGTGGGGTGAAATTTCCATGGAATTCTTCACAGTGATTCAATGCACAAAAAACAGCCAGAATTCCATATTGGTGAATGTATATTGACTCATGAAGTCATTACACCTCCATTCCACATAGATGTAGAGTTTGGTGGAGATTTTTGGACAATTGTATGTACTAGATATTTCTGCCTACCCAGGGTACCCTCAATGATTTTCTCTGAAAATGATGCATGGTTTACCTCATGATTGTGGATAAGCCTATAATAGGAAGTGGAGACCTAGGTGTAGATGAGTATAGAATTTCACCACCAGACCGATGGGAAGAAATATTTTACTATCTAGGTGGTGGAAGATATGATGATGGATTGTGTGTTGATCTTCTAATAAAGTTAGATGGATCACCTAGAGATGGTATAGTTTTCATACGACAAAAACTACCACTCTACCATCAGCTTGGCACATTTTATGGACTAGTACGAGAGACCATGTAGGTCACCCGTGTCATGGATAAAGATTATAGATTCATCTATTTTGGGCCTCGAGTAAGTGCATGCAACACCATAGAAAGTGAAAGTCATATGTGAATAGATTAAGATATCATAGAGTAAATAGAAATCCTATTGAAATCATTGTCATAAGCCCCTGAAGGTTGAATAGGGAGACTAGGATTTCTTGAGAGTCTCCCCATGATGAGGAATGAAGTGACTCATCCACATTTGAATGCTGTAATATTGGATAAAAATACAATGAAAGAGAATGTATAGGGTTGGTGAGGCTTCCGACCGCCTATCCCAACCCCCATTGTGGGAGCGGGTTCACGACATCTTCCATGTGTAATAGATGAGGAGATACATGGATGATTCTAAACACGTAATCCACTATGGAAATATAGACATTGGGGATGGATGCACCTTTGTAGAGAACCCAATGATGATTCAGGATCAACAAATAGAGGATCAGTTTAGGATGGGCCAACCCTTTGGATTGCATGTTGTGACAACACAAGAATTAGCGGGAGAGTTCATGGAAGTGGGAGAGCTAGATGCGGGCTCCGTATCCTATGTTTTTTATCTTAGACATTATTTCCGGGGATAAAAATAATTAATGAGGGAATGATATAGAGACCTATATTTTTTCTTGTAAGACTATGAAATATTTCTAAACATATTTATAGAGCTATGAGCCAACAAAACATGTGATTTCAGGGATCAACGCCAAGGTGGTGATGGTTTTTATAAAGAGTGCATGTGATTAATTAAATAAGATATGATAAATCTTATAAGCTTTATTGTGTCAGAAATATGAGACCACGGTTGTGTCATGAATTTGGTGGTTTAGCCAAGGTGAGACATAAAATGAGGTGACATGGGACTTTTAGATAGCTCACTCAATAACTGTATGTTTAAGTGAATTGATTAATTAATAAAATAAATTATTAATTTAATGATAACATAAATGATAAACTATAAATAATTTGTAATACTGAATTCAAAATGGTTAGTATCACAATTTTGGTAATCACTAAAATGGTATATCTCCATTTTCCATTGAGGAACCTCTTTAAAGGATGATAAAATATCTAATTGGATCAGATTAAGATCCGATGAATGCAACAGATAATCCTCCCTCATTGGAATGTGTGTTCATCAATAGAGATCAATTCAAACAATATCTAAGACTGATAATTTGTTGTTTTAAGCCCTCATATTAAATTTTTTAGTAGTTTGACAATTTTTTTTCGAAGTGTTCCCCTTTTCCATGTTCATATATATTGAAATTGGATTATTTTTATTTTCATACTAACTCTTTCTAATAAAAACTAAATATTATTGATCATTGGAAACAAATTATTGGAAAAAAATCATGAAAATATTTTTTTTTGGTTTATTTATCCCCCCATTCATCACGCTTTATGCCATTATAACAACGTGGCTCCCAGTTCGATAATTTTGGGTGGCACTTATCTTGATAAGGACCCCATATTCATGGTGGATCTACAAAATGGGAAATGTTTTAAGAAAGAAGTGTATATCTAAGACGTTTTTGAGGCATGTATGATTCTTCTAGTAATTTGAAGATATGAAATTGATGGTGGACGAATATGGGCATGTGTGGTGAGAGTGTTGTGTTAGAAATCAAACTAATTTTAAATCAAATCCAGTTTATTTCATCTATATATATAGAATATATTGAAATGTGATAGATCCACTCATTTTAGAAAGAGTTATAGATTAAATTTATGTATTGGACCATATTTTTTTGGCTAAAAAGGATCTAATGTTTTTGGGAAAATCCAAACAACATTCTGTGTAGTTTGAAGAGACATAGTGTGAAGCCTCCCTCAGTGGTGGTTCGCGAATTTGGAAAAATAAAAGGATAAAATGGCGTGTACACATGCATAACATACCATTTACACATTCTCTAGTTGGAAAACCCAATTGATGGGACATAAGGTTGGTAACTCTATATAAGAGAATGAAAATATTGGTTGGCCACATGGGTCACATCCAGTGTGGATTGACACGATGTCTTCTAGAGAACACGGACACGACCAACTGTCATTTCATGATCCCCAAATAGATAGGACACGCTTTGTAGTTCACCTATGTGGTGTGTACCCATACACAGATGTGGTCTATGTACCTACCAGTGACACGACCAATAATTGAAGAGGGACCACACACCTTGTGGGTCCCCTCCCATGACATGTACTACTTAATCTCTTCTGAGAAATCATCCAATTTTTTTAATATAATTCATTTTCACATGGATTTTTGGACCATGAGATTCCAATCCATTGTGTTCTTTCATGTTGAACATGATGGTTCTCTTGGAAGTGGATTTCGTGATATGATGCGAAATATTCTGAGATCGGAAGACTATGAAGCGACCCCTGGTGACAATAGCAATCATACATAATCACTTGAGAATCTTGTTCGTAACCCTCCCACAGTGATGATAACTGGAGTTCCCAAAAGATAATATCAGTCTTACCATAAAATGTGGTTAGGTAGTATAATTCCCCGAAGATAGTACTGAGTTTAGCATCCATCTAGGCTAGGCTTTGGTGTTCCCTGATAATCCATCCAAGTTACCATCTATTAGGATTTGGCATTGGGGTTACACTATGTTTTAGGGGTACTTTCTATCATGGAATTGTAATGGCATCCCCCATTGAAATCTTCTAGTCGTAATCCTCCAGAATAATTAGGCAGTGAACTTCCCTAACAACTCATCGGGTGGACCCTCAAGTAGGACTAGGTAGTGCTGTTCTGGGATGACAATCCCAATCATAAACCTCTTACTAGGTAGGGTAGTGGTGTTCCTTGGTCACTATAAATGTAGGACCCTCCATATGAACATATTTATGCAATCATTAAATAGAATTTGTGTCCCCTTGACTACGTGTCGCAATAAAAAGACATCATTGGCCAAAGCATTGCACTCACAAGAAATAATGATTTTTTTCAGATCGAGATGGGTCCTCGTGACATCACCTAAAATTGTTCGAGTGAGACTATTCATCCCAATGAAGATTTCATCATATGGTGGTGATTTATTCACTTAGACATGTGATTTATAGGAAGATTCAAGAGGTTTTGGGAACTATATATGATTTACCTTGATACAATGGGATACCCATCTTCATGGGATGAGCTGTGATAGGGAGATACCCATACATTATCATTTAGGATTCTTTGACTCTATATATATATATATATATATATATCTTATTTCAGAAACAAATCATTGGTTATATTTACTCTCCTTCTAGAAGAGGTGATGATTTTTAGGGTATTCCATGCATTGTCTCTGTTTATCTTTTCCTTATTTTATGGTTCCACTATCTTTCTATAATTAGTAGTGACTCGACCATTAGTTCATATTCACAAAATTTTGAGGTCCTTGGATTTGGTTGATTTCAATTTCTCTATATTGTTGTGTTGATCTATAATATTTTTACTTTACCTTGTCATATTTTCTACTTTACTCTTCAATTGAATCTAACACTTATCCCCCTCCTCCCTTTTCTTGCGTTCAACTGGTTATGTATACACTAAACCCTATATAGAGTTTTCCCACATGTGTCGAGACTTTTACAGGCTATAGATAGGTCAACCAGGACTTCATAGCAGCATAGAGTTGATAGGTTCTTGGACCATGTAAGGTGGTCATACCATGGGGTACAAGAGCAGGTCTCTCTCAGATATTTACTCTTTTCCAATTTTTTGTAAGGTTTTGACACATTTCAGTTTTGGGAATGTGTTTTTTCATTATTATTTTCATAGTACACTACCATTATTTTTTTTAGTTTTCCATGCATATTTGTTATATTTATAATTGTGTTTCATCCTTAATTTATTTCCCTATACATTTTTTCATTGATTTGGATCTGTGTGTGCATGGAGGTACATTGGGAATGGCCACCCAAATGAAGTTATGCCTTCGACTATTGGGGTAGTTGTGGCTTGAGCACTTGTGTGGGTCAGGTCATGACCGTTAGTACATGTTTTTTCAAACTATTCAAGCTAACCATACATGGAATTAAAAATAAAATTAAAAAAATGTCCTCACATGATTTTAATAATAAAACACCCATTTTATCTTTACTTCAAACCTCACATTGTATTTTATTCTCTCTATGGTGAGAAATCCTCTCTACATCATTTTGGAATCTTTTTGAAGAAATTTCTTTAAGGTTTGGAGGTGGATATTCCACATTAAGTCTATCTTATTGATAGTTTCTTAGTTTTCCATTTGATATAATCTTTTATCTCTCTCTCCATGTTCTCTTTATATAGTTTCACTGAGGATATATCATGGGATTTTGTTGAAATTAATGATTATATTTGGACTTATTGATTTTTGGGGAAGGAATATAATTTGTTTTGTGAAGTTTTCACCTTTATTTGGTGAGTGCTTGTGCCATTGGACGTTTCTTCCTAAACCCTATGGTAGGTGGATTCACTAATGAGTATATATTTATCTAACTACAATTATATGATTTTAATGTATTTATTTTCATCAAATTTTTTATATAATTGATCTGTGAATATTTTTTAAACCCCTTCCATATTTATTTTTGAGTTTAGGGAAAATATGATTTTATTGTGAAATATGCTTGGTCGTTGGATTTTAGAATGTGGAATTTTAAAATTTGTTTTTGGTTTTATTTTTGTGAAATGGTTATGAAAAAGGTTGTTAATAAATATGTTTTTATTGTCATGTTGTTTGGAATAAGTTATTAGGCATGGTTTTTTGATTTAATTGTCAAATAATGATTTACAATGTGATGGTTAGTAGTCATGAAGAAACATCATCAAATAATTGGGATGTGGTCATGAAGCACCACAATAAAAAAATTATGGGGTTGGATATGAAGATCCACCATCAATGTTAACAGAAATCATAGTTTATTGTGTTGTGTGTGTGATGAGTTGTATGTATTGGGTTATTTGAGTTGAAATTGTTTAGGAAAATAAGAAATGTTAAATTTCATGTTTGAATGAATTCATTGTAAATGTGTTGATTTGGGAAGAAATTCTTATTATGGGAATGTTGGCATGTGGATATTTTTTTTTAAAAATAACGGTTTTATAAAAAAAATTCTATATAGATGTGAAAACTTTTTCTATACTAGTCATGTGAGTAGAGAAGTAATTCATGGATGTCCTACATTGTATTTTTACTCAACCCCTTATTTTGAACATGGGTTCATTTTTAATTTTTGTATTAAAAGACACATGTAATGGTAAAGAATCACATTTCTATATTTGAACATCGTGATGCTTGGGAAGTGGTGGAGTTGGATCATAGAGCATGGAATTGGGTTCAAGAGTGATGTATTTGAGTCTTGAGTCTTATTATTTTGGTCTTCTGGATGGTACTTTATTCGGATAATGTTATGTTTTTGTATTATTTTTGTTGGTATGTAGTTGAATGTTAATATTATGTGGACATGGACCATGTAGTTTTTTGGTAGTGACACGTTTGGTTGGTTATTGTCATTTCAAAGGGAAAATCATCCCCTCGAATCATGAATCACTAAACATTAATTTCCAACCACTAGCACCTCAATGATAACGTTAAATTAAAAGGAACATTTTTTTTTCAACTCATGACAGTGAGGAGGGGAATGAAGTTACATGTGTTATCAGTTTGTTCCGTTCTTTTGGCATCCATTGTCAGTCTTGGAGTTGACATTCATACTTTGATTATTCTATGAGTTAGGACGGTATCAATTAGTAGGACTGTAGAAACTAGATATGTATACCCTAAAAAGACATATCTAACTTTTTTATGTATAATATCATGTAACTAGGGAGTTGCGTACATAAGTGTTTGGGGACACTTCTAGGATTTTGAACTCATTATTATGGGGTTAGGAAATGAGAAGAACATGGAATGAATTGAACAAAGGAATTCCCACTAGTAATTAATATCTTATTTAGTGTAATGATTTACATTTTTTAATGAACTTTTTGATTTTTTAAAAATAGGGAAATTGTTTTCCATTGTGTGTTTTTGAAAGAGAACAGTTGTGGTATTTTGAAAAGTGGATAATTTTTGAAAAGGTGGGAGATTTTTTCAAAGATGTTGGAACATTGGAAATATTAAAATATTCAAATCATGGTCTCGATTGTTCCAAATTGATATAATTTAAAATTTTGAGGAATTTGTTTCTATATATTAAGATTCATGTTGGTTTTTATGTGTTGATAGATATAGAATTAGGTAGGTGTCATAGAGACCAACTAGATGTGGCTGTGGAAAACTCGATTTCACCTGAAACCTAGGTGAACCAATAGCTACTTTAGAGCATAGTGATTTATTTTTATGTAGTATATAAAGGGAAACCAAATATTAAATGAAGCACATGGATAATTCAATTAAGTTTCTAAAATAGAACCACCCACCTTTTGGGGTGATTCAGAACCCAAAAATCCAGATACATAGCTCAAATGGATAAATAGGAACATTGATTTACTAAGCACACTATTGGAGTTGAATGTAAAATTAGAAACATATATGTTTGAGGATCGTAAACATTAGTGGTGGGAGTTGGTGGTCAATGATAATGAGGACTAAGGTATGGAATATGAGAATATTGAAGAGTTGGTTAGAAATAAATTATATATTAACACGTTAAAAATTCATAGACCAACATATTTATTCATATTGAAACAATATAACCTTTTAGTGATAGATTATGTGTCTATGTTCATGAACATAGTTCAGTTTTCAACCATATTTGTGGCGAGTTCCCAATTAAATGAGAACATTTTTTAAGCATGATTGAAGATATAAATCCATTTGATGATTGCGGTGATCTGTATAAATGATTATACAATGATTGTAAATATATATAATATTTCTACAAGAGTTATATAATTAGAGACTCAAAGAGGAGGTATGTTGATACCCATAATAAATAGTGGTAACTCTAACATGAAGAACAAGAGGAAGGGTGTCACTTATTTACAGAGTTAGAGTATGGATAAGAATTACTCTACGAGATCCGTAAATCTTCCTTTGAATCCTATGAGTAATTAGGGGTGTTTCTAATGTGTATTTGTAATGTACATGATGAAATAATGTACAGAACAACCTCGATAATTCCATAACAGCAATCAGATGGGTAATCTTCAATAGTACTATGACAATGAAATAAGGTTAGCTGTTCATGACTCTTCCCATGGGTCACTGTCATCTTATGATTCCAAAAGATTAAAGTAGTATAACACCATTATCTGTAGAGTAATGTTAGCCATTTGGATTCTAAAAATACCATGAATCCTTAGTACAAGGTTTTTTCGTAGGGTAATAGTAAAAAATATTTATCTCGTAAGATAGTTTTCATAGCCGAGTTGGTTTTATTGGATGATAAATCCATTCCATCCATGGTGAGTGGTACAATTATTTAAAAATATAACATAATGAATGTTTTTTTTTGATATGGATGTGTCTCAATATTTCATTTGATAATGTATCTTTTAACCATTGGTTACAAATGTGGAAATTATGAATTTAGATTGGAAACATCAAACTTCTCTAGGTCAAATAGAGTTTCGAGCCTTTCTCTATATATAATTTCATATAATTGTCTATGGTTTTGCGTTGATCTGGGACTTATCAATTCTTGAAATTGATGTTTATGATGTAATATTCATAATTGGATTTGGATCATATTTTTATGGACCACATTGACTATTAAGTGTGACTGGTTTGTTTCACATCATAGGATGGCATTAAGCATATTTTTAGATGAGTGTAGGTGGTAAAGGTGGAAGATTTATCATTGGAATCAATAGAATTCATTGTGAGAAGTATTTATTTTTCAATTTTTCATTAATTTCATAATGATGTTACCAAAGATTTTCAGTGTTGCCACCTATACGGGATGTGGAATTTATGACTGATCACCTTACAAGACCAGTCTAATCTCACTTTAGTCCTACCTAACGGAACTCTATAAATTAATGTAATTGAGAGTGAAATCGGAAGATACCAAATTAACCATCTGATCGTGTAATGTTCTACAAATCCATCTGTTTAGAAAATTATTTTTGACATCTATGTGTCGAGGTGGTTACTATTTAATTCCATCGACTCCATGCTTCAACATATTTTTTTGAATATTATAAAAAAATTAAAAATATCTTCTTAACTGATGTTTATGAGAACCTACATGTGATCTATAATGATAGATATAATATTATTCTTAATAATATTCCATTTAAGCTTAATGTAGGTAGGGAATGGATTCTAATTTCCATTCGCGATGTTGCCTTCATTCAGAAATCCTACTGTGACAACACCATTAGATACTTTGAAATACTACATTGAATTCATATTGATGGTCTTTAAAGGCCACTTAGATGCACTATTGTAGTATTATCGCAAGCCCCACTTCCAAGATGGATCAAAGTGAATATTGGCAGTGCCTCCAAAGGAAATCATGGACCTGCAGGATGTAGTGCATTCTTCATAGATAGTAATGGACATTATCATTGATTCTTCTTTATTGTATGTTGTACGACCTCTATTCTAGAATCAGAAATGATGGGGGTCATATATGCTATTTTCTTTTCCAAGAAAAAAGGGTGGAACAATATTTGGATTGAAAGCTATTCAACCACTATTATCCAAGGTATCTGGATGGGTGTAGTGCATCTTTTATGGATGCTTAATTCCCACTGAATCAGTTGTCTCACTCTACTTTTGGGAATCAAAAAAATTATCACACATGCTTTTTGTGAAGTAAATATAGTAGTGGATGGTCTTGATAAAAATGGAGTCAACCTAGGTGTTACATGTAATAATGATTTTCCTAGGGATTTGATTCCTTTTTATGAGAAATGTTCTAATAAAATTCCATATTTAGCCTCATGTAATCCTCCTTTTTTCTCTATTGAATAAATTATACCTTGTTTTAAAAAATGGAAGATCTAGATATACAAGTTTTAATTTGACCTAGTTCACATCCATTTGTAGTAGTAGTCTTTTATAATAAAAATATAGATGTAACTCTTCAACTATATGATTCTTATAACAAGATTAACCATGCTATAAAAATTAATCAATATCCACTCCGGTGTATAACGATCTATTCGATCACATTATGGGAGATCCATGTTTTTTAAAAATTTATTTGTTGTAAAGATGTCATCAAATATGTGTGTGAAACATTGATATTCCAAAAAAACATTCAAGAGTAGATATGGTCATTATTAATATATGTTAATTCCATTTGGTCTTAAAATTCTCCAGCAGTTTTCATTGAATTGATGAATAAGATATTTCATTTATATCGTGATTCTTTTGTGCTTGGGTTTCTCAATGATATGTTGTCATATTCAATGATAAGTGTAGATCAAGAGAAATATTGGAAAAGTGTGTTGGGAATCATGAGAGAGAATAAGTTGAATACCAAATAATCGAAGTGTAATTTTTGGATAAAATATGAACATTTCCTTGTCCATGTTATTTAAATGGAAGGATTTTCAGTGGATTTGGGAATGATAGATGATTTTTTTTCATGAAAACATCTAAAGGATTTTATTGAGATATAAAATTTTTGAGTACAAGCGTGGAATTATAGAAACATTAATTTTCAATATTTAAGACTAGATTCACCATTGATAGCCTTGACAACAGAGAATATTACATTTCATTGGAATGAGAAATGTTAGATGTATTTTTATGAGCATTAGGATCTCTTTATTTTAGCAAAATTATTGTTTTTCCTAGAACTAGTTAAGGGGTATGTGGTGTAGAGTGATGCATCATGATGATGTATGGGATGAATTCTCATTAAAAGAGTGTATGTGGTTGCATATGGCACTCATCAGATAAGTTTTCTTGAGGAGAACAAAACAAAACATGATTTTGAGTTCGTGGTTGTGGTGGATTCATTTAATACATGGTTTAATGATATATTTGATGAAAAATTCCTATATTTTTTAGATAAAATGAGTTGAATGAATATTTTATCAGAAAGATAATTTATCTTGATGAAAAAAGATGGTTTTTGTACCTATAGATTGTAAACATTGATTTTATTTACACAACATGTAAAGTAAATTCAATAGTGAATGCATAAAGCAAGAAGTAATTTTCTCATGTGGGAAAAGAACATTTTGATCAGTGGCAGTTGATGACTATTATAGATGAAGTGTGTTTTGAATCTGAAGAGAGAGGTGATGTTGTGTTTTTCATTCCATTTTCATTGGTTACGAATTTGATTAAATTTGTTATGGAGGTGTAGATGCAGTATTTAGAGTGTGTTCCTAGGCAGTCAAAATTAAATGACGGGGGAACATCGAGGATTGAAAACTGCATTGGGATTTATTTTTTTGGTTTTGAAATCATATAGTTGTACTAGTGGATTATTAGGAAAAAATTCATTTGGCATATCACCAATTGAAATGAACATTCCACCCAAAAATTATGTAAATTTACAGCGACTTGAATGTGTATTTTTGGAATATTGGTATGAAAACGAAATTGTTTGAGTTTATACTGAGATTCATAACATGTGAGAAAGTCATGGAGGGGCTTCACAAACTAGAAGGTATGTTGTTGTCATTAATTACACCTATGTGGAAATGTAAGTAGTAGTGGTGGATTTTGTTATTGGACTTCCATGAATGGTTTCTAAGAACAATTCCTAATGGGTGATTGTGGACCAGCTCACAAAGTCATCTCATTTATCCCAATTAGTGAATCTCACATGGTGGAGGATCTATTAAAAATATATATCTGAGATGTGGTGATGATTCATGGTGTTCCAGTTTATATTGAATCAGATAGATATCCAAGGTTCAAATCTCATTTCTATATATCCTTGTAGTAATCCTCTGAGACTCATTTAGTGATGAGTTTGGTGTATCATCCCCAAATGAATGGGTAATCTGAGAGGATGATATAAAAATTAGAATATATGATAAAGGCTTTTGTGAAGTATTTTGGGGGCTCATTGTAGTAGAAATTACTATTAGTATATTAATCATATATTTACAGTTATCATGCCTCGATATATATGGATTTTTTGATGCATTGTGTGGTTTTCCATGTCATTGTCCACTTTATTATGTGAAAAAGGTTAGGCATAGATAGTTCATCCAAGACCTATCCATGAGACTATGTTGAAGATTATATTGATCTATAAATTATTGGAAATGGCACTGAGTTATAATAAATCATATGTGGGTCACCGTAGACAACCGTTGTCATTTCTGTATGGTAATCATGTAATCTTAAAACATTCACTTATTCTTGAAAATCATTGCTTTGGTTGAAAGGGAATGTTATAATTGAGATATATTGGTATTTTTGAGATACTTCAGTGGTTTGGATAGATTTCTTATTAGGTAGATTTTACACCATGATCTAATGTGCAGCATATTGTATTTCATGAATCTTAGTTGAACTTGTATCAACCTGATAATAACCCTATGATTTGATGTGATCATGCTGAGTGCCACTCATGTTTTTTCATTAACGCATGACCTAGTATGGATCATAGATAGGAAAACGAATCCCTTTCATTGGAAGGGCCTCAGTATACTATAGTTTTTGTGGAAACATGGCCAGATAAAAGAGGATACATGGGGGTGGGTGAAATAAATGGATAACCAATGGCCCGAGATCTTTCTTAAACGTGTTGGTTTTCTAAATTCCGAGGATAGAACAACCAATAGTCGGGTGAATTTAGATCCCCTGGTTTCATGTATAAAACCATTATTTGGTCATTTTTATGTACATAAATAGGATTGGTAATCATTAAGATGGTGTGGAAGGTTTTTATGGTTTTAGAGCTTCCCTAAGGGTTCACGGTTTGACAACGGTTAATCAAAACCATGAAACACTGGAAGGAAACCAAACAAAAAAAAGAGAGGGAAGGGTGTTGGAGTAAGGATAAGGAACATGGTATCCAAACTATGTGTCCACCCTATTCTAACCATGCATCGTGGGACAATGGGATTTGGCACAATTATTGAATGATTTGTTTATCTAAGTGATCCAACCATGTGACCACCAGTTTGAAACTGTAGTAGGTTCACAGTTAGTGCATGTTTTATCAAACTATGTAAGCTAAACATCCACTACATTAATAATGTGTTTTTAGATAATCATTCTCATGCATTTTATCCCTAAAACACTCATTGAGCCCCATTTTGACCCTCACATTGAATTTCCATCTCCCTAAGGTTAGGGAACCTCTCCCCATCATATTGAACTAGTTATTAAGGTATTTATTATTGGTTTTAATTTTTATAATCATTGATATGTCTATTTTATTTATATATTATTGTTTTTATTTAGACCTAATCTCCTCTCACTTTAGTTTTTCTAGACATAGTTTTATTGAAAAAATATATAAAGGTATATTTTGTAAATATTTTTTCATTTTGACCTTATTCATATTAGTCGATGGAATATATTGTAGTTTTGTGATGATTTCACTAGGATTCGCTGAGCTCCTGTGATTTTGTTCATATTAGCCAAAACCCTAAGCTAGGTGGCTTTACTCCTGACACAATTTTGATTGTACTAGAAGGATTTGGTTTTAAACAAATTATTTTCTAGAAATTGATTTGGAAATTAATGTGTGTTGATTTTTTTAACCCCTTTGGTTTTGATTTATTGGGTTTTTTGAATAAATATGTTATTATTGTGAAATATTTTTGGTTGTTGGATTTTTAAATCAATAAATTTAAAATCGGTTTCTGGGTTTAATTTTTGGGAAAAGGTTGTGAAAATGGTTTCATTAAATAAAATGTTTTATTGAAATGTTTTTTAGAATATGTGAATAGGCATGGTTTTTTTGTATTTAATGTTTAAATCATGTGTCACAATTGGATGGTTAGTGAATGAATTGTACCACCTTAAAATAATATGTATTTGGTCATGAAGCCCCACAATATGAAGGGGATAGGGTTCGATGTGAGGTACCACTGTCAATGATAAAAACAATCATGGTCTGTTTCATTGTGTGTGTGATGAGGGGTATGTATTGTTTTCGTGAATTGAAATGTTTTAGGAAAATATGAAATGGTAAATGACTTGTTTGGTTGCATACCTTATTGATGGGTTAATTTGAATGAAAATATATATTAAGGTATTTTTGGGTTGGTAGAAATTGTTAAACTCTTAAATGATTATATCTAAATTTATTTATATAGATGTGTTAGCTTGTTCAATACTGGTGGCATGAGATGGTAATTCATTCTAGAAAAATCTACTTGGTATTTTTATTCAAAATTTCATTGGAACATGGTTGCTTTGGATGATGTTGTATTTTGAGACATAGGTCAGGGTAAAGAATCAAATTTATATAGTTTCACATCTAGTTGCTCGGGAAGTGGTGGATTTGGATCTAGGAGCATAGCATAGGGTTACATATTCATGCCATTGTGTATTGAGTCTTGTAGGTTTGGTCATATTCTTGGTAATCTGATTTAGAATTGATTTGGAATTGTATTTTTGTGTTTGGAAGATGGTTGAATTGTAATATAATGTTGACTTGAATCATGTTGTGGTTTTCTTAGTGGCTTGTTTGGTTGGTTTATTTCATTTCAAAGGAAAAATTGTCCATCACTATTTATGAATCCCTTGACTTTCATTACCATAAATTGGAACCTTAGGGATATCCCTTAAGGCCATGTAGCATTTCCACCTCGACACATGCCAATGAGGATGAGTGGGATGTTGTTTCCTTATTAACATATTTGTAATGTTGATGTCAAAAAATAACACATTTGATACATGGGGCTTTTATTTCATTCGTACACTAGACCGATGTTTTCATTTCCCAATGAATTAAATGATAAAAATAAATACATGATATTAAAATTTTAAAATAATAGTTTTTAATAAAAATAATATATATTCATTTTTCCATCATTTTAAGCATCCATGTAAAGTAATGTTAAAAAACTTATTGCACCTCTACATGGATGCAATAAGTCATATGTACTAATAAGAAATATTTTCAATTTTCATAAGATGGAAAAAACATGGAATATATTAATAACATAATCATAATAAAATTTTACTATATTGATGATATTAGAGATATTATTTCATGATACATACAACACATTAAGATGTTTTTTAATAATAAATTCACTTTAAACTGTTATTATGTTCAATTTCATCTTCTTAAGTAGAGTTTCATTAAATATTGTCTTTAAGGTAATTTAGTTACTATTTTTGAAGGTAATAGCTTATAATATATATATAATTTAAAATAATTTAATTGGGTATGGTCGAGGTAGGTTGAAAAATGTGGTATAATGAAATGAATGAAGTGGTGTCCATTAATAATAGAATATAGGGACACATTTGGAATTTCATAGTGTATAAAAATAGTCTAATTTATATTGTTATATATAAAATTGAGTCTAATGAGATATATTTTATATATAATAAAGGTTTGGGTTGAAATCATCTCATATAATAAAAAATTCATGTTTTTATTATGTATTCAGAGTTATCATTTACTTTTAACCCCATGTTATCCTTTTTAACATTTACCATAATATTAATGTGTTTTAAATTATAATGGTCATTCATGTTACCATAAAATAAATGAAGACACATTATTGGTATATGGTTGATGTTCTAACAGTATACCACAATTTTTCGAAGAATATTACCTTTATGATAATTTTGAAATATTTAATAATATATTTTTTAATGTAAAATATCATTAATTTATGACACAATTCATTTATTTTTCCTATAATTAAATATTCAAAAATATATAATTTTATTATAATCCATTAAAAAATACCATCCATGTCATATATGTCTATAAAATTCATGGACTGAAATAATACATCAAATATCTGTTCCCTTTATTATATTTAAAATTAGTTTTGGTATTTTTCAATAAATTGATTAAATACTATTTTAGGTTTGCATGAAAATTTATGTGCATCAACAATTCAATTAAAATTTCTAAAAAATTACCATGATAAATTAATATTTTTTCACATATAATGTAATGTTTTTAAATTATTCCCATTATCCTTAGAGGAAAATATTTTAGATATTTTTAGTAGCAAATTGAAATTTTATTCTTTATTTTTAAATAATTATTTTAAATGATTAAATAAAATTTATATGGATCCATATTTCCTTATTTTATTATAAATAATGGAAATTGATGAAATTAATTCCTATAATTATATATTTGAACATGTTATATAGATTTAAAATATTTATCACTATGTTTTAACTTGGTTTTAACCATATAGTGGTAAAACCAATTTATTAAAATTAATTTTAAAAATTCTCAATGATTAAATTGAAATATTTTCGATACATGGACCCTTTTATTCCATCCATGGAATAAAATTAATTATTTTATGTATAGAAGTGGAAAAATTAATTTCAAATATGAATGCAAGGAATACATCATTTATTTAGTGAAATTAGTTTTCAATCATGAAATTTATCATATATCAAAATGATTAAAAATATTTATTCAAATTAGAATGTTATAAATTAACTTTTACATATTTTGTTATATAATAAAATTCAAAATATAATGGGACTTATAAATTAGAATATTTAATTAAATAAAAAGTAATTATTTATATAAACAATATTCATAAATATTCATTGAAAAATAAATCATTTTTGAAATATCATTAAACAATTTAAGCTAAATTTTATATACTAATATTTATAAAATATAATAATATATGAAAAATAAATTTATAAAATTTATAAAATTATGTTTTAAAAGTATTGTTAAATTAAACTATGGGTATTGTAGTGTTGTTTCTTAGAAACTAAAATCTCTACATAATTGAATATCATTAATTATAAAATATATATGAAATATATTAATATATGATTAAATAATTATTATATAAAGGGGAGTCATTATTTAACTTTATTTTCATCCATCTATTGAAAATCTAAAATAATGTTTATACGTACGCTCATCCTACCTTCTCCATTAATGGTGTAATTCAATCTTCAATATCACTTTTTAAGGATCATTTTATTATATTTACATAAATAATATATATCATATTTATATAATGGTAATTAATGTTGTGATAATGGATCCATGATCTCAATTTAGGGACTAGATATGGAGAACTGAGACCTCCATGACAAAAAAAAAGTAGTTTATACATGTAAATGATGATAATAATATGAAACTAAAAATAAATGGGTTTTGTAAAATTGTAATTTTATAATATATATTTCATTAATTATGTAATCAATTCTATTATAGAAAAAAAAATAAATTAATATTTATTATACATGAGGATATAGTGTTTACGATGAATGATTGACTAGAGGTAAAATATTTTATTTACACTTTCATTCATTTTAGACACATTCCATATTCACCACTTATTTCGTCTATGTGGTTTATATAATGACGATGAATTTATTGAATTATTATTTTATTAAAATTATATGTAATTTCCTTTATTAAAAACATTCCTTCTTTTATGAGGTCTTTATTCAAATGTCACCAACCTTTTAAGGGCTTATTCAACAATATAATATTTATTTAGGATTATTTATGCATAAGTCTCTATTAGAAGAATTATTTGATCATTCCATTTAAACCAAATATATCTTATTTTCCCCATGTTATATCTAGTAATTTTGAATTTTCCTTTTATTTTAGTCACTTAAGAAGTTAGGAAACGAATGTAATGTTTTAAAGGAAAATCATCAGTGTTTTTCATCAAATAAGTTTTTCAATAAATGTCCACATATACTAGTTTTTTTAAATTTTTTTAATTCTATACTAATTATTATCTAAATATATTTTTTATAAATATTAATTTATAAATTATTTTTAAAATATAATCATCATAACATTTTCTAAAAAGGATACATGTTATGGAAGGAAAGGTAAAAACTTATTTTATCAAATAAAAAATGAAATGAATATATTATAATCCATAAAAATTAATTCAACATGGATTCTATTAATGGAATATTATTCCCATAATATTTTAGGTGTTTTCATGTTTCAAAAGTAGATATCAAATTGAAAGGGTATTTTCTAAAAATATATTTTTAGTTAATATTTCATGGTATTTTTATTCGTCTACTACAACAACCACTTATTTTTCATATACATTGAATTGTAAATAATTTATTCATGCCATCCTTATGACATCATTTTAGAGTTTTTATTTTATTGACTTTGGTGACTGTTCAAATTCGATATAATACACATTCCTCAATAATATGTATTTTTTAAAATTAACTATCTTGTATTGATGATTCAAAGGATGAACTAATTCAACATATTATGTAATTGAAGGGGCCTAAAATTAAATTATTTCTCATTGAATTAGTAGATATCATGATATAATATAGGTTGGTTATTTGTTTGAGGTCATAACAATTTCTATAAGATGTTACAGAATGATGCCCATGTTATGTTTTGGATGTATTTATTGTCAATCGATCAGTATACTAAAAAGATAGAGGGCATTGAAAAAGGTGTTGAATGTTTTAAGAGAATTCATTTGTTTTCAATGTTGGTTTTGAATAAAATAAATCACTTCATATTGTTTTGTTAACAATTGTTTTGGGTTGTATTGAAAAAAAATATGACTATTGTTTTTAAAAAGTTATTCCTCAGGATGAGTATGAGAGAAAAAACTAGAATGAATGGAATGTTTTGATACCTGAAAATCTTAATTGTTCCGATGATTTTATATTTTGGAATTCTCCTAAATCATATGTATGTGGTAAAACATATGATGCAAGCATCATAAAAGAAAGAGGACAGCAGAAATGGTGATGACTATTGAAAATATTTGAATGTTGGTGACTATAGAAATTTTGTATATGGTTGTAACTATTATAAATATGTGAATGGTGGTGAGTATTGAAAATCTATGAATGGCGGTGACTATTGGTAATATGTGAATGGTGGTGACTGTTGAAAACCTGTGAATGACGATGACTATTGAAAATATGTCAATGGGGTGACTATTGAAAATCTACGAATGGTGGTGACTATTGAAAAGTTGTGAATAGTTGTTATGATTGAAAATCTTTGATTATCGGTGATAGTTGAAAAGCTGTGAATGGTGATGACTATTGAAAAGATGTGAATGGTGGTGACTCTTGATAAACTTTGAATGTTGATTACTATTTAAAAGTTGTGATTGGTGATGACTCTTGAAAAGTAGGGAATTGTGGTGACTATTGAAAGGTTGTGAATGGTGATTACAATTGAAAATCCCTGAATGGTGGTCACTATTGAAAAAATGTGAATGGTCATGTCTATTAGAATGATTATAATGGGGATGACTATTGAAAATCTGTGATTGTTGACGACGATGGAATAGTCATCCCGATGGAATAGTCATGCCGATAGAATATTTGTGCCGAAGGAAAAGTCATGCCAATTATAGAATAAAAGATCTATCAAGATAAAATAGGATTCACTTTGTTTTATATTGGAATTAGAGTCCTGATGATAGAAGAGTCATGCCGATGTAATAGTCATGCCGATGGAATAGTCGAGCCTATGGAAATAGTCATGCCGATGTAAAGAGGTTATCTGATAGAAGAGGAAAAAGTCATGTCGATAAAAACGAGGAAAGATTAATGATAATGGAAAGTGAAAGTGAAGAGATTATGACAATAATTCCAGCTGTGTAATGACATTGTTATTCATTGGACTCACAAGTGAAAGTGAAAGAAAAGAGATGGTTCCAATTAAAGACCAACATAATCAGAAACAATCGTACTCAAAAATCGTATCAACATTTCGGGTTTTCTAAAATAATTATATTTGAAAATCTCAAATATGAAATGGGTATGATAATAAAAATTAATGAGACTAAGAGTGAGATGTGGTTTGGAGAATACTTTAGAAGTTTTGGAAATCTTTGATGAAGTAAAAAATGTATCCCATAATTTACAGGAAAAATTGAAATTAAGAAAATTTGATTGAGCAAGAAAAACTTTTCGATTTCGGAAAATTAGCATCTATAAAAGTGGAAGTAATTTTTACTTTTTAATGAAAATCATTGTTCATAGTAAAGGAGACAAAATATCTGGGTTTTTTAGAGAGAAGAAGATGTTATGATTATTCATCTTGAATTCTATTTTAAATTGATAAGCATATCAGGAAGAATTAATTGGGTTCATGTTTTTGGTACTGGGATTTTCAATTTTGTGATTATCAGGATGATGAAGAATCATACTGAATCCCTTTATTTGTCTCATGTTTTGAAGTGGTTCTAATTTTATTTATCATTAAAATTACATACATGTTTTGAAGCGGTGGTGATTCTATTTGTCATAACTATTGCATACATGTTTTTAAGTGGTACTGATTTAATTTTTCATGAGTATTGGATACATTTTTTGAAGTGGTTTTGATTATATTTTTATTGATTATGGTATGTTTGTATTATATTTCTTCTAATTCTATTCTATTGAATTCAATTGATAGAAAATCGGACTGAGAAGAATTGGACTGGGAGCATCATACTCAGGGTAATTAGACAGATTTTTTACACAGTTCAAGATGTTCTTTCCACTCTTTTGGGTAAGGAAAATAAGAATTGTATTATAATTGAATACATGGGGTTAATTTAAAATAATCACATGAAACATGAGATGTCGTAAAAGAAATTGAATTACGCTATTGTTCTAGGAGGGTGCACAATCACATGAGGGATTTTTTCATTATGTTGCATGAGTGTATGGGTACATCATACTCATTTTAATACAAGGATTTTTTAATAGTGTATTGTATTGCATTGGATTATTTTAAAACCATACTAATGACATAGCTATTATTTTTGAATAGTGAACCTTTTAAGTCGTCGTGTTCCTGTGGATGTTGATTTAGTTTGTTTTCAACATCTAATTGAAATATCTAATAAGAGGTGAAGGTTTTTTCAATTAAAAATAAACATAAAAAAATATTATAACTGATTCACCCAGTCCCCTATTTGTGATACAATACTCTGACTAGGAACTTTCAAAGGGTATTAGATATAAGGTTGCCTTAGAAAATCTTGATTGATGGAGAATTTGAACTATATAAATAGTAATGGTATTCCAATCTTTGATGGAATGAATTATCTTATATGGAAATATATAATGCTTCCATATCTCATTTCTATCAGTTATGATGTTATTGAAGCTACAAAAGAAGGGTTTCCTCCACTTGATTATAAAACTCCACTTTTACCTGCTGATAAGAGACACCATTAGAATTATGGGAGGAAGAAATTTCTATATTGTAATCAATTTTAGAAAGTCAAATCTTGATATTAAAAGGTGTTTCCGTAGCCGAAGGCAGATGGGATAAATTGAAAATCATATATGAAGGAAATAAAAAATGTGTAGTTGGAATAGTTTAAAATATGGAGATTGATGTATGAAGATCTCAATATGGATGAGAATGAATCTATTGTGACATAGTTTCTAGGGTAAATGAATTTGTAATAAACATCAGAATTCTTGGGGACATGTTCGATGATTCTACTGTGGTTGAAATCATCTTGAGAATCCAACTCGACATATTCAGTGAAAAAGTTTACACATTGGAATTCAAAGATCCTAAAACATTATCTCTTAATGATTTTCATAGTACTCTTATTACATACTAAATGAGAAGGTTGAATTATATTAAAGGAAATAACAAAATATTATATAGAGATTTATTTCAAGGCTTCCAAAATGAAAATAATAATCTTGAAGAAAAGGAATCTATAAATTCTGGCTCTGAAAATGAGGTATATAAAAATAATGATTCAATTTTGTCCCTATTTTCAAGGAATGTGGAAATAGGTACCAGAAGGTATAAATAGAAACATCCATCAATGTGCATTGGATGTGGATCCATTTTTCATTTTTTCCAATTTCCATAAAATAATAAATGAAGAATAAAATAATGAATAAGGGAGTGATGGCGAATAAAGAAGGCCCAGAAAATCTTGGAAAAAAAGACTGATAATGAAATATTCAATTCCAGTAAAGAATATAAGAGGTTTTCCAAATCCAAAAGGATGATATTTTTGTCTAAGGAATATGGTAGTATTGAATTTTCAAAATATGGTGAAGATGACATATTCATTATAGCAGTTAATGGAGAAAGTTCTTCCAGTAATAAAGGTAGATGTGCTGAAGAAGTAGCAAGTGACGTTGAATCAAAAAATTCTATTATGTATACTAAGGAACATACGGTTAATACAATAATTAATGATGATGAATTTAGAAAAAAACTATTCTTATAAAGAAGATACTCCACTTGAGATTAATTTTGAAGAATAATTGAAAGAATTCTTGAGAAAGATCAAAAGTCTTGAAGAGAAAAACAAAAATATGGAAGATGAATCTTCCTCAACAAGAATTCAAGGATTTTTTAATGTGAATATTGAGAAAGGGATTTATGATTTGAAGAAATATATTAGAGAAGAAATGAATCTTAATAACTATATAGAAGTGAAGTTGTAGGAAAAGGAAGAAGAGTTGGGACTTGTCTGACAAAAGCTATATGAAGTTGAATTGAGAAATACAAGTTTCAAAAAATCTATCACTTAAATTTGTGGATTTTCTCAGACTGAGAATCCTAAGAAGGATAAAAAAAATTTACCTTCATAGGGTGATAAAATCAAAGGAATTTTTTTTTTAAATAATAATGTTGGAAATGTAATTTATGTATCTAAGACTAACAAGGTTGGTAATTTTTTGAACCATTTTGAATCTGGAAATGTTTCCCATACATATAGTTTTGATAATTCTGAAAAAAAAGAATGAATCCGATTGATAATATAATTGTTGGTGAATCAGAACAAAAAAGAGTAGAAGGTTGTTGGGTAACACATTCACAATTCGGGACAGTATAGAAGGTTCAGAGGAAAATACTTCTCTTAACGATATTTTTGGTATTTTGGTGGATTTGGACATACAGAGTATGTGTGTTGGTTTAACAAAAAAAACTATTATTATTCATGTTATGGAAGGAAAGGTTATATGTGGATTCAATTCTATCTAAAGAAGAAGTCTGAGAAGGTTGTGTAGATGAAATCTGGGAAGAATGAAGTAAAAATCAAAAATTGGTTCCAACCATTAGAAAACTATTTGTTAAAGTTGTGAGAAACCTGGACACCTTGCGGAAGGATGTCTTGTTTTGATAACAACACAATAAAATTTTCTTAAAAATCCTAGGAAGATAGATGTTTTGGATGTAAATAAATTCATATAGTCTATGTATCAAAATAAAGACTACATAATTGTTTTCCATGAACACATTGACTTGGATTGAAAATTGGAGGAATCACAAAAGAAAGTGAAATAAGAATGGAAGAATAAGACATATGAAGATATAATAAATGGTAAAAAAATAATCAAAAATGGTAAAGAAAATAATGAAGGAAATTATATCAAAACATTTTTCACTATCTTTCTAGAGAAAAATATAGGAATGGACAAAATGGAACAAAATTATTTTAATTAGGATATTCCTATAGATAAAGAAATGTTCGCATTATCAACAGAATATTTAACAGTTAAGAAGAAAGATATTACAATACTCGAGAAGGATGAATAGAATGGGGAAATCACATCCAATAAAAAATCCAAAAATAAGAATGAGAAGGAAGGAATAATAGATGGCTCCCATTTTTATTATTGTTTATAAAAAAATCGAGGTTCATCCTTATTCCCAATAACTCTGTATACCTGTGCTATCGTTTAGGGAATTAGTGATTTGTAAATAAGGTAAATATAATTTATTATTATCTTACATTTATAGAAAAATAAAGTAATGATAATTTGATAAATATGGTACTGAAATGTTGGGTTTTTATACATCTGATCATTCTGTTATGTTTGTTGAGATGGATGCATATTACTTTTATCATAGAAAAATTCATTCATGAATTTCCCCAAACATTAGAATGTTTGCTAATACATGAAAATGTATTAAATAAATGTTTTATTATCGAAAACATTGATAACTTTGATTATACACTGTTAGTTTCTACACTTGGTTAGCCCACATAGATATAGAGATGTTTAGTTAAAGATTCATTTCAAGTAACTCATGTGCTACCTTGGATAATGAATGGATCCAAAATCTGGAAATGAAGATCATTTTTCAATAAGAGAGGTACATATCATAAAGAACCCTTTGAATTTGATTGTCAATAAGAGGAGAGATAAGTGAAATGAAGAGAGATAAAATAAAAAGGGGGAGATTGAAAGGAATGTGGAAAATAAAAAGAATGAAAAGTTTCATCCGGTTGAATTTATTGAAGTGTTTATTGATAGAAAATACAAAGAGAGAGATTTGTATTCCCAAGTTATGTTTTGTTTGTATATTTTTCAATCGATCAGTATGCAGAAGAAGGAACGTTATTGATAAAGGTGATGGAGGATTCATGAGTTTACTTTTCATTTCAAGGATGAATATAAAGAAAATAAATCACATCAATTTTTTTGGAAACACATTTTTGGGTTTCTGTTTGGAAAAGAATCAGACTAATATTTTCAGAAAGATTGTCCTCAAGATGAGAATGAAAGAAAGAAACTAGAATGAATGGAATGTTATGATACTTTAAAATGTTAATTGTGATAATTTTTTTCTATTTTTATTTCTAAAAAATAATTACTATGTGGTAAAACATATGATTCAAGATTGATATAAGAAAGATAAGAATAAGAATGGTGGTGACTATTGAAAATATGTGAACAGTGGTGACTATTTAAAATCATTCACTGGTCTTGACCTTTGTAAATCTATGAATGGTGATGAAAATTAGAAATATGTGAATACTAGTGAATATTGAAAATATGTAAATGGTGGTGACTATTGAAATGCTATGAAATATGGTGAACATTGAAAAGTAGTGTTTTTTGGTGACTATTAAAAATAATTGAATGGTGATGACTATTGAAAATTTGTAAATGGTGTGACTGTTTAAAATAAGTTAATGATGGTGACTATTGAAAAGCTGTGAATGGTGATGAGTATTTAAAAGCAGTGAATGGTGGTGACTATTGTAAAGGAGAGAATGGTGGTGACTGTTGAAAAGTTATGAATGATGGTTACTAATTAAAAACTGGGAAAGGTGATGACTATTGGAATGTTTTGAATGGTGATGAATATGGAAAATCATCAATTTGTGATGATGATGGAATATTAATGCTGATGGAATTGTCAAGCCAATGGAAAATTCATGCCGATTATTGAATAAAAGGTCTGTCAAGGTGAAACAGAATTCAGTTTGTTTTTCATCAGTCTCAGAGTCATGCAGTTGGAATAGTTGTGCAGATGGAATAGTCATGCTGATGGAAAAGTTGTACTGATGAAAGAAGAATGGTTCTATCATGTCGACAAAATATTCAATTTTTATTTCATCTGACTCTATGTCGGGCCGACGGAATAGTCATGATAATGGAAAAGTCATGCTGATGAAAGAATAAAAGATATGTCATGTAGATATAGTATTCATTTTTTTCCATCGGACACAAAGTTATGACTATGGAATAGTCGTACTGATGGAATAGTTGGGCTTATGGAATAGTCGTTCTGATGGAATAGTTGTGTCTATGGAAAAGTTGTGTCGATGAAAGAAGACAATATCTATCAAGAAAATAGATAATTCACATTGTTTTGAATCAGAATCAGATTTGTGCCAATGGAAATGTCATGCTGATGGAATAGTTGTGCCGATGGAATAGTTGTGTTGATGGAAAATTCATGCTAATGGAATAGTCGTGCAGATGTAATAGTGGTTCTGATGGAAATAGTTGTAGAGATTGACTGAGTTATGTCGATGGAAGAGGAATAAGTCATGCCAATGGAAATGAGGAATGACATGTCAGGATGGAAAGAAAAATTGAAGACATGATGCCTTTCAGGACAACTGGGTTTTGGCATTGTTTTCATCAGACTCATAGGTAATAGTGAACGAAAAGAGATGGTGTCTATTAAAGACCATCGCAGCCAGAAACAACCGTACTCAACAATCGTACCCACAATTCTGGTTTTCTAAAAGATTTTTTTATTTGATATCTTGAATAAGAATTTGGTATGATGATACAAATTAATGATAAAAATATTGAGATGACGTTTGGGGATGATTGGATATGTTTCAAGAAAAATTTGTGAAATCAAAATGAATCCCATAGTTTAAAAGCCAAATTTTGGAAAATTTGATTGAGTGGGAAAAACTATTGTAGTATAGCCAATTTTCACCTTTAAAAGGAGGAGTTACTTTTTAGTTTATCACTATCAGAACTATTCATTTATGAGGAGAGATAATATCTAGGTATTAGATATAGAAGAAGTGATGAAGAGTATTCATCTTGACTTTTGTTTTAAAGTGTTCACCATATCAGGGTGAATTAACTGGTTTCTAGTTTTATATACTAAGTGTTTCTGTATTGGGCTTCTTGGGAAGAGGAAGAATCATACTGAGTATAATTATTGGTATCAAGTTTTTATGTGGTGCCGATTATATTTTTCATGACTATTACATATTGAATCTGAAGTGGAGCTGATTTTATTAGTGGTGACTATTGCATACATGTTTTGGAGTGGTGCTAATTCTATTTGTCATGACTATTGGATACATGTTATAAAGTGGGGTATATTATATTTCTCATGACTATTACATATTTATTTTTGATTTGGTGATGATTTAATTTTTTTCATTATTATTATATGAATGTAGTAGAGTGGTGTTGTTTCTATTCTATTGTATTCAATTGAAATAAAATCAGACCGAAAAGAATCGAACTAGAAGCCTCATAGTAGGGTAATCATGTATAAAGTTTTTCATAGTTCAAGAGGATTTTACCTTTATTCTATGTAAAGAAAATAATAATTTTTTTACAATTTAATACATTGGGTGATTTGAAAATAAGAACATGTAATATGAGTTGTTACAAAAGAAATTGGAATTTCCTATTGTACTAGGAGGGTGCACACGCACTGGAGAGATTGTTTCATAGTTCCAAACGAGTGTAAGGTTATATCATACCCGTTGTAATCCATGTATAGTTTACTTAGTTGATTGTATGGTACTAGATCATTTCCAAACCATACCAAGGACATAACTACTCATTTTGAATAGTGAATGTTGTAAATATTTGTGTTACTGTGGATGTTTGTTGAGTTTTTTTCTAGTAGGGAATTGATATCACTAACAAGAGGAGAAGGATGTTTCAATTGAAAAGAAACATAAAAGAAAAAGAGTATAAATGATTCACCCCTACCCCTATCAGTGATACAATACTCTGACTAGGCACTTTTAGTTAACATGTCTGGAATTATTCATTCTATAATTTTGAAAATAGTTATTGATATCCCCAGGATTTTAAAATAGTTATGATATCAAAATAAAATTTTCATGATCAAGCGATTATTTATATGGAATTATATGAATATCAATTATTCCATGTGTATTAATCATTATGATCATGTTTTATTATAAATGGATTTTGTTTTTATTTACCATTACATATAGATTATTAATTATTTTATCTGGATTACTTCCATAATACGTAAACGTTACTTAGAATTTAAACTCACCAATATTTTGATTCATTTACCCAGGATTTCATTAAGTGTATTATAATTTATATGTAATGATAGGATTTAAATAATAAGGTTTTCCTTAATAATTTTTTTATATCATGTTTTCAAAGGTATGTGAAATTTATTTATGTATCTAGTTTTTCAATACTACCAAACTATTCAGTCATCTCAGATACACTCTATTGTATCTACATCTAATATAATAATGTAACCGTTAAATCTATGTTACTAATGTTTTGGTCTTTACCTTATATTATAATAAATTATTTTTTTGTTTAAAATATTGTATTCAATATTATTTATCTCAACCACCATTACCATTGAAACATTTAAAAATTATTTAAACTTCATATATTTTACCACATTACAGATTACATCGATACATTATATTTGAAATATGGAGGACCTTAATTTTATAGAAACATTATTTAATATGATCTTTTTTTAGCACAACCATTTCTCATGAGGTGTAATTACCTCTATTAGAAAAACTACTTATCCTATAGCTCATTACCTAGGGCCCATATATAGAAATAATTCTAATGCATCTTAAAATCAAGAATAACATATTATCGATGAATGATGTTAGTTTTTGTGACTAAACACTAATCATGAACACTTGAACTCTAAAAATGTTTACTTCTCAAAAAATACACATTAATTCTACCTCATTAATCTAATTAGATATTATCATATAATCATTTCCTGATATAGAATGGACAATTTTATTCCATTATAAATGCGGATTCAGTCGCCCTTTATTCATTATATTATTCAAAAGAAATTAGAAGACATTGTGTATAAAATCACATCTATTTGATAAGAGGTGTTGGAGTCTTGACTCATACATGTAAAATGACCTTTCTTTTGATTGATGATGAAGAACAATACATTAATTTTTCTTTCTATGCACAATGTTAAAAAATTACCGTTAATGTTATTTTATTTATAAAAAATTGAATGATAACTCTTTATGAGGACTCTTAATTACCCCATATCTGACATCCATTTAATGAAAAAATCTCTTTGGCATTATCTTAACCAAATGGTCATCATAATTCTTTATATGGTTCTCCAATCATTTTTTCATGACATGATAGTGGGGTACCCCACATGTTTTTATTCGCATTGAATAATTCTAGCTAATTCCATTATTATGGTCATCCCTGTCGATTAGTAGATGGATACTCTAAGGGGTCTTTTCAAGTAGGTGCAACCATTTTTTATAACATACATCTGCAAAAAACAAAAACTAACCCACTTTCTCTCTCTCCATACCTAACTCCCTCCTTCTATATAAAAATTTCATTTTTCATTTTTTTCAGACTTATAACCAAGAGACTTAAACATGGTAATAATTTTTTTTTCTTCCATGAAACAAAATAATAAAAACTATATACAAAGACGAATACATTCAAATCCTATTTGATTTAGCATGAATCAATAATAGTCTGCCAATAATCACCATGAATTCATAATAATACTCTATAAACCAACATATTCTTTAATATTTTTTTTATCATGTATGGAATGTAATTATATTTCACCCTTACCATATATTATTAAAACATCCTCTAACTAGTTCACTTATATGTAACTGAAATGGCTAGTTTTATATCCTTAATCAAAATTACTGATACACCAGTGGCATTCAATTAGTGATGAGGGTATAAGATGAATTCATTTGGAGATTAAAGAATATTTAAGCATATTATACATTTAGGTAATAATAATAGTTTTATATATCACATATATTCCCAAAGAGACCTATTTGAAAAATCCAAACAATCCAAACCATATGAATTTTCATGAATAAAAATAATTGGCGCACTTTATACATAACAAAACACAAAATAAATTAGATTTGAATATAAAAAAATAACTGTTCTAAGGACATTAAAAACTCTACTTATCATTCTATATTAACTATATATCAAATAACCCATCTATCATATTGGATTTTACCTAATCCATACATAAATCCATGAGGTGTACTCGAGTAACAATGGTGACCTACATAGGGTGTGATAATATCATAGTAGGAAACCAACATTAGATTCCAAATCATGTATTGTAAGAATAAAGGGTATACAAGTGTACATGAAAATGAATAAAGTACAAACATTACAATCAATGAAATAAATTAACCATCAACGCAGAAATATATAGAATTTGATGGTCTACCATACCTTCTTCATATTGTTCTATATGATTAAATCCACAATTTCCTTATTATGTGACTAAAATAAATGGGAAAACTATATTAATTTGAAGTATCCAATAAATATAGATCTTGGGTTCGTGTGAGTCCACTAGGGGGTGTAGTAGTGAATAAGTGATCCATTTTATTTATTCAAGTAGTTTCTTTTATATTAATGTTATAAAATCAATTAAACTCAAAACTAACTCCTCTACTTTCCCTCATCCCTATATTTAATTATGCAATAAAAATAAGTTATACACACAATGATTTAAATGGATTTTTCTCAATGTGAGTAAATTCCTTGATTTATGGGCTAATTACACCAATGTAGATTCTCTAACATATCAACCAAATAAAAAACACCAATACAAGGTTACATTTTATCCTAGATACTAAATCCATGTTTTAAGATCATTAGAAAGCTTCATCGATTACATCCTATATACAAATTGGTCTCCACACTCTTGGGTCATATAAAAAGATATTTATAGAATACCAAATTTTGATTCCATAATCATAATTGGTCTTCGATCACATCAGTATCCCAATAGGTTCCTTATACTACTTTAAATAGCCATATTCTACATCAAATATTGTTCCACTTCATCATGATATCTTCTATGGCATATTTTATTCTACACAAATTGATGTTGATATTCCTCTAGGATTCTGTATGATTAGTTATTGTCATTTAAAGTTCTCAGGAACCATTATAGGATTATATTATTTCAAAGTTATTTCTACTTCCCTTTGAGTGATAATTTTCTTTAGGTTAATAATTTTTGGTTAGATAATACTTCTTATGTTGGATGAAGTTTAACATCTTATACATTTTTTCATGTAGTGCACACAAATTATTAAATGTTATATAATGGATGAAAATATATTACACAACCACAAAATTTTTTTTAACCATATTATCAATTAAATCCACCAAATTCACAATGTATATTATGTGATCAAACCCTATGAAATATAAAACAAAATATTAATATTTTATAAGACACTATTATATCATCAAATATTTTTATTTTGGAGATAATATATTCAATATATCTCTTTTTTCAATTCACAAAATATTCATGGGTGTCCGTATAGTATATCTATTTATTACAAAGTCATATAAATGATAAAACTGTCATGGAGGAATTATTCTTGGAGTAGGTGGTACACCCATGCACCAATATATGCATTAGTCCATACAACTTTTCTAACTCAATCTGACATCTAAAAAATAAAACATATATGTTATTACATTATTGAATATATATGTACGTTCATAATGTATATATAGTGATGTTATGAATTTAACATTAGAAAATAGTTCATCAGATAGTAATATTCATGAAAATATTGATAATTGTTTCTTCCTCAAAAAATTATATTGCTTATTCTTCATGATAGTTGGAGTGGTTTGTGGAAAATAGTTATCTGACACAGGTAACAAAGTGTACCAAGGATCAAGGTTACTTAATGTCACTCAATCAAGAAAGAACATTCTTCTTCATGAAAATGGAAGCATTATATCATTCTTATTGGGAATCTTGATATTCACTATGCTCTATTTTTTTTATAGAATATGAGATCTCTCTCTATATAGAGGTACATCTGAAGGGTATGTATATAGATCACCAGAATCATCAATATTATCTACTATAGATCCTATAGTATCTCTTAAAATAATAACCAATATATTTGGTCCACTATGATTTTGTGGACTGATGTTGTTATCATCACATTCATTATAACAACCCTCTATTTTCACACATAGACGTTACCTAGCATTTGTATAATATATAAAACATTATACAAATAAAACCTAAAGACTATACTATTATAGTGCATATGGAAACCTAAAAACTATTACATAATTGAGCTACATTATCTCCCACTATGTTATTATTTTCTAGATTCCTTCTTAGAAATCCCTAACATAATACATATCTTGATATCATGGGGTTTATAAAACATAGAAAAGGGTGAGCTCAAATTCTCAGTAAAGGTAGAAATGGGAAAATGTAAGTATAAACATGATAATAGAGGATTAATAATGTGAATATAACATTAGTGGATCATACCTTGCATATCAAATATCAGAGATAAAAATCTTGTAATAAATCTTGAATATTCATAATACATGAATCATAAGGAAATGAATAACATAATCTATGATTTCATAACTTAAGAATAAAACATATAATTGTGGAAAAAAAATATTCATATAATATAATTTCCATAATATCTATTTAATCACTTATGAGACTATATTATTTGTATAAGTTCACTCCCGATACCATCTTGGTAGTCACATTTTACTCCCATGGCCAACTTATTGGGATATGTTCACTACTCATACCATACTTGTAGTCTTGGTTAACTACCCTGGCCATATTAGTAGTCAATGATTTCACCCATTAAAATATTAGTATATCCCATTAGATATAAATATTTAACCAATACATTGGAGAGAGATATAGTTCCAAACATTATCATAATGAAACTATACAAACATGTTCCCTATGATCCATAAAAATCATATAATAATCCATGAAATGAAATGGGTATCATAAAAATGTAAACATATCCTAACCATTAATAAAATATTAGTTTTATAATCATTATATCACAAACATAACCCATGAAAAGATACAAGATTTAGAATAATATAACCAATGTAAGAGAAACTGGTGTCATAATAATCATTCCATTAAAACATAAAAAATTCATAAAATAATATGAATAGAACCATTGTATCATTTCGTAGAAGGAAATTTGTAAAATCAAAATATGTTATCATTGATGGAAAATACCATGGAATGATATTTTGAAGAAATTCATCATGAAAATATTTTTTTTTCTAAAACAATTCTCTTCAATACATAAAAACCTCTTGAAAATTACAATCATGAAAATAAATATGATTTTTTTAAAACTATCCTAAAATCATTTTGAAAAATTTATTATTTGAAAACACATTAAGTGAGCTTGAATTAATTTTGAAAAAAAGTTTCCATGAAAACATATAAAATAATATTGAAATCATTTTGAAAACAATCTTCCTTGAAAAATAATAAAAGGATATTGAAAACATTGTTAACACCATTTCATTTAAAATTATTTTCTAAATTATATATGAGTTTTGAAATAATTTTGACCCCAATTTTCCTTAAAAACTTATAAAATCATATTTAAAACATTTTGAAAACAATTTAAATAAAAAACTTATAAAATAATCTTTAAAATAGTTTGAAAACATTTTTCTATGAAATAATATAAAAAGAATATTGGAAAACATTTTCGTAAAATTTTTCCTCAAAAAACATATAAAATAATCGTAAATACATTTTGAAAAATAACATCATCGAAAATATTTTCAATAGATTTAATGATACCATGAAAGAGGTTTGAAAACCATTTATTTGAAAACTTATTTTTTAAAATTATCCATCTAAACATGAAAATAATGCTTCATAAAAATGGTGGTAGGTAAATCCATACATGTCATATAAGGTAAGAATAACATTAATTTTTCATGGTAAATGGTCAGAAAAACTTTTAGTTTGGAAATTGTTATGAATATTCATATGAAAAAATTTGCAAAATGAAAAAATGGAAAATTTTAATTTAATTATTATAGGAAAATATTATAATAATCTTGGAAACCCTTTATTAGAATACAAGGTTTTTAAGGAACACTGATTTCGAATCGAAGAGAGGGTAAGTAATGATTTCTTAAAAACACTTTCCTAACAATATTATATACCCAATAGTAGAATAATTATACCAATACATGAATATATCATTAATAAATTAATGATTATAAGATCCAAGAATTTTCCTTGGATATGGATTATAAGATTTCATCAAAGGAAGCATTATAATAAAAATCTCGAAAATCAATTAGGATGATTCAATAAAATACTATCAATTAGTAACATTGAAAAATACTACACATGAAAGAAAGTAAAATAAAATGAAGCTGACCATATAATTATAAAAATCAAATTCATGATATAACATGTCAAATGTTTTATGTACACCTAATATAAAATATAAGAGCATAATGGGGAATGTGTGTCAAAGAAGGTAAATTGAGACAAAGCTATTTTACTGATTTGGTAACATTAAAACATAAAAAAAATAAAAGGAAGATCATATAATATATATTTAATTACATAAAAAATAATAAAAATAATCATATAACACATTCATGGTTAGTATATTCACTATATAAATTAGAAGAGTGGTGAACATGATGAGTATGTCAGGTAAATAAAAAGTGAGATTAAATCCCCTTACCTTGTGTCTTAAATCTCTCCATACTCATGAACAATTATTGTATAATAAATATAATTTTTTTATAAAACTATAAAAGAATAATATTTTTACATCTAAATCTTTTTATGCTCTTATTATGACATTATATTACCAGATTGACAACTATTCTATGTAAGTGTTTCACTTCGTGTAAAATACTCTTTGTTCATTACATGTGTAATAATTTGTTATATTTTGGGTACTTATGCTTATATAATGATTTAAGAATGTAAAAAATGATATATATATCATTTATATTAAGTATATTTTTATTATAATAATCTATAGAATATTGATGTATGAAATGGAATACATCCATCATAGAGATGGTAGGTCATACATATGCATGAAAAAAATTTATGTTTTATTATCGTGTTGAAATTAAAAAACATAAAAGAAATATATGTATATATACCAATTTAAGATTAGTTTATTATATCATATATATTATTTATATTCACTGAACACATCCTTAATACATTCCATGTAGTATGTGAATGAATCACATCTCTTTGAGGGGGCAGTAGTCCAAAATTCTTCCACGAAAATTATAATATTAACCCTAAATGGAATGTATAATGATATTATTTGAAAAATATTTTTAGAAGATTAATGACATAATAAATATAATATATAATATATATATATATACATATTTTCCATCATAATTTCCAGAATGATATTATGTAAGGATAATTGAATATTCATCGTTTTGTGAAGTAGCAGACTGCCTTACACAGAAATAGTATGTTGGTTGCCCATTACATGGGTGAGTGATTATGTTTTGGTCCATACCATAGGTTAAAAAATTCTAGTCTATTTAATAAATTTATTTTGTTATAAAATAATTGAATAAAATCCTATGAGGGGTTGGAGAAAGAAAATAAAAAAAGGAGATCGAGAGAAGACATTACATATTAATCAGGTATCTCTTTTTGGATTATTCCCAGATGATTCCCTGGATTGAATTATAATAATGTAGATGATTGTAGGTGGAAGGGAGTGATGTTTTGAAGTCAATTGGATATATCTTGGTAGAACATATGTGTTTTGAGGGAGATATATTTCCCACCGACTTCATAATGAAATAATAAATACATGTGACACAACATCAATAAAAATAATATCATAACCCATGAAATAAAATGGGTATCATAAACATGTAACCATATCATAACATATGGAAAAATATTGGATTGATAATAATTTCATAACAAACATAACAAATTAGAAGTCGTGGGTTTGAAAATCATATAACCCATGGAATGGAAATGATTGTAAAAATCATCCTTCCATCAAAAAATAAACTATGTAAGAAAGAATTTGAATAGAAAATTTCCTTTATTTCTTATAAGGTAATGTTTAACATCAATATATGTAATCATATAGAGAAAATTACTTGAAAATATAATTTGGAAACCATTTATGTGGAAAATATCTTTTTTCTTTGAAAAAATGCTATTTAAAACGTAAAAGTGTTTTAAAATCCATTTTATTGAAAATAAACTCCAATATCATAAATTAATACTTAAAATCCTTTTGTAAAAATTGTTCTTTGAAAACAAATAAAGAAACCTTGAAAGTTATTTGGAACTTATTTTAATTGAAAACATATAAATGAATCTTGAAAAAAATTTGAAACCCATTTTCCTTGAGAAAATATAGAAGGACCATGTTTTTTTTGGAAAACCATTTCTTCCAAAATACAATTCAAACTTATAAATAAGGCTAGAAATCTTTTGGAAAACAATTTTCCTGAAAAAAAAATAATCTTGAAAATGTATGAAAAATATCATTGAAAACATACAATAGAAGCATAGATACATTTTTAATATAATTTTCCTTGAATACATATAAAATATTTCTTTTAAAAGAATTTTAAAAACATTTTCCTTCAAATAACATATACAGGACACTTAAAAAACATTTCAAAAACTATTTTGTTGAAAAAACAAAGATAAGTTACAATGAAATAAATAAAATATTATTAAAACCATTCCATTAAAAAAATTAAAATAATTTCATAAAAAATAACCTTTGAAACATGAAAATTAATCTTCTAGAAATTATGGCTTGTAAATCAAAACATTTTCTATAAGGTAAGACGGACATTTATTTTCCATGATAATATGTTCGAAAAATTCTTTCAACGAAAATAGAAATGATTATTCCACTTAAATCATTGGTAAAATGAAAAAATGGAAAAATGTATTTTACTGACAATAAAATCATATTAGAATATTCCTGGAAACTCATTTTTGAAAACTTAATTTTTATGGAATATAATTTTCTAACAGAATAGAGGGAAAAGTAAAGTTTTCATAAAAACACTATCTTAACTATATTATGTAATAATTAGTATAATACTGATATAAATAAATTTAATATATCATTAATAATAATAGGATAATTTTTTTTTGAATTTTCTTGAGTGGTGGATTACATGATTTAAACAAAGGAAGAATAATCATAAACAATCTCAAAAATGATGATATTGTTTCAATACAATCTTATCACATAGTAACATTGAACCATAATCCCCATGTATTGGATTGAAATTAAATAAATCATAAAATATCATTAAAATGTGATGATTCATGATATATCTTTTCAAATGATTTATGCACACATCATATAAAACTGTAGGTTCCTAACATGGTCTCAAACATTGACAATTATGACAAAAATAACATACCGATTTGTTAACTTTTGAAACACAAATCCCATGAAAAAATATCATGGAATTGATATTTTCTAATAATAAATTTAGGAATAATAATCATATAACACATTCATGTTAATTATATACACAACAAAAAATCAATGAGAGGTTAACCTATCATGTATCCCATCAAAATAAAAATTGAGATAAAATGCCCTTACCTTATACCTTGACTCTCATTGTACTCATAGAAACCTATTGTATGATAAATATATGTTTATTATAAATCTATCACATAAACATATTATTATATCTAATACATTATTTGTATTTATTAAGATTTTATATTCCCCTCTTGTAAAAAATTCAATGTTAAGGATTTATTCCAGTTAATATCTACTTTGTTCATTTCATGTGTCTTAATTTTTTATATCTTTGGTATTTATAATACAATAATTACTTATATAATCTATGAAATGATATAAAAAAATTATATTAATTATATTTTTATTATAATAATTCATAGATTATAGATGTATGACACTAAATTCACCATTCATGGAGACAGGTGGCTGTAGGTGTGCATAAAATCTCCTTACGTTCAGTTATCGTGTCAAAAGAATTAAAGAAAAAGAAATATATATATATATATACATATATGTATATATATTATTGTTAAATTATCTAAACTATATAAAATATATCATATATATTCAATAAACCCATATTTAATACACACTACATTGTGTATTAATGAATCACATATATTTGTGGGGGTGGTAGTCCCCATTTCCTCAAATGAATTTATCGTATTAACTCAAAATAGAGAGTATAAAGATATGTTTTATAAATGGACTATAGTATCCTAAATGCATAATTAATATAATATATAATAAATATAAATATAATTTGCATCATAATTTTCTCCATGAGAGGATGTAAGGAAAAATGAACAATCATCATTTTGTGAGGTGATAGTTTTTCGTTCACATAAACAATATGTTTGTTACCCATTAGATAGAGCTATGAGTAAGTTTAGGTTGAAAATTTATCATATAAAATTACTAGTTTATTGATGATATTTTTTATAAAATCACAGAATAATGGTAGTTAATGGGTTGGAGAATGAAAATAAAATAATGGATTTTGAGAGAAGACATTATCTCTTAATAAATTAACTCCTTTTTGTTTGTTTAAAAATAATTCCATTAATTTATTTATTCACAAATAAATGATAATATTAGTATGGTTGGGTTTTTGGAATTTTATTGGGTGAATCTTTTCATATCCAAAGTGGATTGGAGGTTGGAGGAAGAGGGAGAGGTGGTGGCCTTTTATAGGGAAGGGAATTGGATACACTTGGCATTATTGAAAACAATTTATATGTACTCTTGTTTTTACACAAACAAAAGTAACTCGAAACCAAAAAAAACAAATGACGAATTTAAGGTTATGTTTTGATTAATTTACATCCAATGTTTTTTTGAATACTTTATAGGTCATTTTGGTTATTAAGTTTAAGTGTTATTACTTTTCTATCATAGGTTTTCTCTGAATCACTGTAAATAATTTTAATCATATTCTGTAATATATTGGGAAAAGAGTTGAAATAATTAAACATTATAAATTATTCTGATTATTAATATGGATTCCATTTTTTCAAATTATAATCACATTAGCGGTATAAATTAATTTAGATAAAATCTCGATGAAAGAACGTCCCTGAGTGTTTTTAAAGTAAAATCATCCTAAAGTATCCTATTTTTTTAAATCCAATTTAAAAGATAAATTGATTCCAATTACCTAAATTGGATTAAATAATAATAATATTATACAATTATTCAATAAATTCAATTTAAAATATAACATTACCTTATAAATGGATTAGATGAAAAATCATTTTTGATTTAAAATTCAATATTTTTAAACATTTTTTGTAAGATGAAACCATACAAAAATGGACAAAAAATTTATCATATCCTAATTTTTATGTTTCTATTTTATTTTTCATTTTTATTTTGAAATATGGAATCTATAAAAGTTCCATATATTTTATTTTATATGGGATTTTCATTTATATTTAATAAAACTACATTTATAAAAATATGGGTTCTAATAATAAAACTGGGTTTGTTCATATCTTATCTCTGTCGAATATATTCGACGATTATCAAAAATATTTGTTTGAGTGTATAACATATGAATTTAATTAATATCATTATCTATTAGTAATTAATTTAACATATTAATATAAATCAACATTTTCCCATAAAACTTTTCTTCTATAAAATCAGTCCAATTATATTCAATTGGTTTCTATATTATTTTAAAATTAACAAGTTTCCAATGAATTCTACTATATATATTCATATGTTAGTCAATAATATAATATTAAATTTAATTTCCATGTTATATCTAATTAAAAAAATAATATTTTAATAATTATTTAATGTTTTTCAACACTCGTTCTTGCGTGTTATGCAAGCCACCATGGAATGTCAGTTTTGCATGTATCATATGATAACTATGCTATTCCATGTTGAGAAAGCTATTTTTTTGTAGTGCACAATTAACATTATTTTTCATATAAAAAATTCCATTAAAATTTATTTAACATCTAATAATATATTTTAAGAGCTGTGTGAAATGAAAAATATCCAAAATAGTGAATTTATTTTAAAATTAACAATTTACAAAATCATATGGTGTTACGACAATAATCTACATATGAGTCTGGTCAAGATTTACCATGAAATTTAGTACCCAGGTTTGACTCTACCTTATATTATACCACATCCTCTTCTATGTAATAACATGTATGAGCATCTATACGATATCCATCATCTCATCTAGCTTAAATCGACTCTGAGTAGTCCAGTGGAAGAAGTATGTACCATGGGAACATCTCCCACTCAGCATGTGTAGTGACATAAACTCCCAATGAAATCCCAATAATAGTATATATAGGGGAAACATAGTGACTGACTAAAAATATAGGTTCCCTCAGGATCCCATGAGTTAATTTGGTTAATTAAAGAATAAATTATAATCTGATTACGGTATAATTATTTAGTATACTTATTTCATTATATATCTATAAACACTATTATTAGACAATATATTTTTTAGAAACTAATGGTGGTAGACTACTGAGATTTACTAACACACTACTCTTGATTCCTAATTGGCACCCAAATAGAAATTATTGTTACAGGATTGGTTAAGGTAAAATCCCTCAGTCATATGGATATTTTTTTGACAGATCATGGATTAGGTAAGAATTAGTGGTTTAGGACCCTCTTTGAAGTTTTCAATGTCTTTATTTTCAGTTTTCATTCTAGAAACATGAAATGTACAACGTCATAAAATGTTTTATACATTAGTGTGGGCATTGTATCTCTTACATTGATTGTCTTGAGATTATTATTATTTAAGGTCATATTTATGCTTCCTATAGAGATTATTATTATTTATGGTGTATTACACTGATAAAAGATGGTATTGTCTTCCCGTGATCGACTTATTAGACCCTCACTACTAATTTTATCCTATGGAATATGGGGGGTGCATGCTTAAGGTATTTTGATTGACCGGCTTGGGGAACTAGTGTGTGGAAACTGGGATAGGAAGATACCATATGTTGCTATCTTCTATGACACTTGATTATCCTCATAGGAAATAGTATGCCACTGAACCATTATGGAATGTATTATTCACCTATTTGATATAGGATACATTCTGCATGTGATCATTTCCATGTCGATAGAATCTGGTGAGGAAGGATTCCACAAACAGATTTAGGATTCTTAATATTGTTCTACATGATTGTGATATGATATGAAAAATATATTATTAATTTATATATTCTTATAATATTATATGATTATATTAAATTTATGGAAAATTTAGATTATCGAGCTATTAATAATTTTTATGTTTATGAGTTTATTTACATGAATAATACTAATTAGAGGATTTATTTTGATAGGCAATGAAAAATTATTTCAACTACATTTTTATATGTTTAAAATATTTTTATATTTTTTTTAACATTATATTTTCAAATTAAACATTTTTAGAAGATATTATGTTAGTATGATTCTTGAATATGAGTGAGTAAAGATAAGGTTGATGGAGGGGATGATTATGTCTCATGTGATTCATTTTTTACAAGGTGGAATTGCTATATGAGTCAATTAGTGGAGTCATGAATGTTCGGATGATCTCTACTCGTAAAAAATCAATAAATAATAGTCACTATTATATTGAATTTACTTTTCAAGAATGATTAATGGGATACCATGAAAGATCAATTATTAATTACAATTGTATAGTATTTATAATGGTTGATATCTTTAGAATAGACTATACATATGGTTTTTAAAGATGTTTAACAAGTGAACATAGATCATATTCTAAAAAAGTTATCCATAAATAATTTTATTCATACTGACTATAAAATCATATATATAATAAACCCAAAGATAAGTGTTTTATTGAAATCAATACATCTTAAAAATATCAAATACAATTTGGATTATAATTTTATAGAATTATGAAAAAAAATCAAATAAAAAATTGGACACTTCCATATATTAAACATTAAAAAACCATTTCATAAATTTTCATTCCTACTACATTTATGAGACACATTCTTGGACAAATATGTGTCTCCAAAACGTTATGCCTTTTCCTACAAATTTATTAATAATTTCTTTTTTCTTATAAAATAAATAAATAACATGGTTTGATAAAAAAAATTAAATAATTGAAATAAAGGAAATATAACATGACAGTGAAATCAAAATAAAAAAATCAATAAAAATAATAACAATTTCTAAATAAAGATAGATCTAATAAAATTAATATATCTGTATGAGAAAACAATATTTAATTAAATAAATCCTTTCAAACTCATGGCATGAAATTATAAAACCATGGTGTTATTTTTATAATGCATGATTACCCATTAAAATATTTTCCCATAAATTCATGTTCCCACATTTAATGGATCATATTTCATAATATAGAAACAATATGATTTTAATTAAAATAAAAATTTAATTAAATCATATAATTTTTTTTAAATTTCTCGAGACGTTATATTCACCAATTGTGTTCATTCATATTTCTCACATAATGAAATAACTAATAATTAGTTAATTGAAATCCTCATTTCTAAAAAGAATAAATCATTACATAATGCATTATAGGGACACATACAAGAACAACCTATTTCTATCCAAAATTCCCATTTGAAAATTAATGAAAAAAATAGTCATTAAATTTTCCTCATAAAACCCTTATTAACAAATGATCAAATTCAAAATCCAATATCTTGTAAAAAAATAAAAAGTATACCTTCAATTTGATAACTCATAAAAAACATCCTTGAATAACTGTAGTGTGATATTATATAAAAACCCATAGATACATGGAATTGAACAATATTAATGAATAAAATATATGTTTTTAAAAAAATTATGTAAATTTTTTTAATGAATATATCAGTTTACGATTTATAATGAATGTATATATTGAACCTTATCGAAAGCATTTAAAATTATCATTTCAATAAATATTTAATATATGTCCAAGAGTTTTGAAGAAATGGTTTGATTGGTAAATCATATACCTCGAGTCTCGACATTACCTTTACATCTATATAGTTCTAAAATAATAAAATAATATTAATTATTTAATTTCTTCATAACGTTTTTCATCTTTATTCCATTATTATTATAACTTTTATTTAATTTATTACCATGTTTTATTTATTTTCTAAATTAGTTATGTACCCATCTAATGTTTTCATAATGTGAAGTTCATAATATCCAAAAAAAATTCTATGTTGACCATGGTTAAAGGTTCCATGGTTCTATAGCATATATAATCATAATAAAATCATAATAATTATATTTTATTTATAAAATATATATTTATAACGATTCATCTAAGGGAATTCAAGAAAAATATAATATGATGTCTTAGGGAGGTTGTAGTACACCCATATGACCATGTTATTATTATATTGTCCAATGGATGGGATATAAATAAATTAGATAATATTTAATATTAAATGAATCATAATTATGTAATAAATATAATTTATATTCATTTAATATTTATATATAACAGTCCGTGGGAGATTGTTCCTGCATGTATGAATGTGCAAAATTTTTATTTTCATTGGATGGATTGGAAGTATGAAATGGATATAGTGTAAGAATAATAATATTATAGTATATTAATGATATTATTTAAAATTTGTTTAGATGTTGTTAATTTATTTGAAAGAGGTATAATATGAAATAATCATTAATTAATGTTGTAAATAACTTTACCTCTTTATTGGTTATCCTCCACTATCTTATAACATAAGCCTTCTTTGTTTATTATTTTTGTGGTACATTAACCTCTAAGACCTAAAAAAATGAGTTGGGTAGGTATTTGGACTGATCATCATTGATCCATGAACTACAATTATGTGGGAAATTTATGAAAGGGGAGGTGATTTTATAGGTATGTGAAGAGGGAAATTTATAAATATTCTTATCATTAAAACTAAATAAAGTTATTTTTATTGATATGTGGAACCTAAATATGAATGTGGGATATTTTGAGTAAAAAGAACTCATTTAATAATATTATTTCTACTTTTAAGATATATATAGACCTAATCCTTTTAATTTTACCCTATAAAACATTTTAACTCTTACCATGGTGAAAAACTTTTCAAACAAGTAATCAAGTTATATTGAATGATAAAATACATATTGTATCCTAATTTTCAATGTGTTATTACATATATTAAATATATTATTAATTAATAAATTTATAACTTTTGTATGAATTATATTTAATTTAATTAGGATAAATTTCATGATGAAATTATTATTTGTAAAAAATATCAGTATGTGAATAAAAAGGAAATAACATGAAAAGAAAAAAAGATATTTATTTCCATAAAATTATTTGGATTTTTTAATCAATAATGATTTATGTGATATTTAACCAAATATATAATTGAATGTATCCAAATAACATAGTCATTATTGAAAAAATGAAAAATAATTGTTATTTTATTAATAACATTACCTATATTTTAAAATGTACAACTTTGCATTCTAAATTTTTTATAATGTTTATATATTATTTCTTTTCATATTAAATAAATAATTTCTCAATAAAAATGGATTAATAAAATTATATATCATAATAATAATTCCATAAAAGTACAGTAATATCAAAATGCTATTTCTCACTATTATACTAAAAATCATCATCTTAATAGAAATAACAAAATCATATGATAATTCTGACATGATGATATCAAAATGATTTCAATTTTATCAAATTCAAATTATAAAATATTTATATTTAGATTTTATATGGAAAAAAATATATTGAATAAATTATAGTTTTTATTAAACTAATTTATTTTCTTTTGATAAACTACATTAAATTATTACTCTGAATATGACTCTATAATAAATAATTTTGATTACTAATCAGTCCCATTTTTTTTTATTAAAATTACTTGGGTTTTTCTATTAGTTCTAATTAATGAAATTTTTTCACCAGAATTTTATTTATTGAAAAAATAATAGGGATATTTTTCAATCATAACATTCCAATAGACATGTCTTTTATCATTAATCATATGGTTCATCGATAAAAAAGTAATCTGGTGTAAAAACATATTCTAAAACTCCTAGGCTATGTGATAGCTAATTTTAATCATGTTTTACAAATATGAATGATTAACATTGAACTAATCTAGTTTATGGTTCAAAACATGAGATTTATCCAGATCATAAAAAATCAGAAATGAAACATGGATGACATCATATACATGATATAAAATTGATGGTAAGTCCTGTGAGATAGAAATGAATCCAAAATTCTATATTGTTTAATATTGAGAAAAATATAATCACACTTTTCAAAGGATACATTTAAAAAAATGGGGGTTTCTACCTCAAATAAAACGTCTTTTCTCTTATCATATTCAGTTATCTTCTTCATACTATGAGATTCCTTCACTTGGTGATAAACTTTTTTTACCATTTCAATAATAGATTGTACCAATTCATATCCCCACAACAAGATTTTTATGACTTTGTCTTCTCCTAAGGGAGTCGTAGATAACATTCCATACATATCCTATAGAATATGCAATATGTATTATATAAAAACATTATTTTTCTTAATAATATTAAAATGATGAATGATGTTGATAAAAAAATTCCTTGATTTTCTAATGCTAAATCATAAAAATCATATCCTCTAAATATTGAGTTGTCTACTATAATTTTACAATATATTTTGGATAAAAATATATCATGACACTTAACTCAATATCCGTTAACATGTAGAGTCCATTCAAAAATTATACATAAATATGTGATCATAATCACATAATGTCAAGGGTGGAGTTTCATGTAACAAAACTATATTCTATCATTTGGTTTTATAATGTTCATCAAAAATATAATTATATGAAATATGAATATAATGCCCAAATTTAGTAAAAAAATAATAATATCACATATCACATTATTAATATGATATTTATTTTTTAATCCCACCATTAAATCAACATATATACTCTCCCATCTCCTGTCATGCATTGAAAATTGATGATTCAGTAACATTGGTAGTTTTCTATCATTTTAAAATAATTAACATTGCACGCATTTCATGTTTACATTATAAATATTTTATTCATTACCTCTTCCAGAAATATTACCAATGTTCTCCATATATCAATATATTCCTTGATGAGAACAATATTGATATATATGAGCCTTAGCCAATATTTATTTCATCAATTAATAACAAATCATTAAACATAAAATCTTTCATAATCATATATCACCATATTTTTCAATATTAAACTCAGTAAAATTTACATTCTTATCCTATTATAATCCTTATTTCAAACATTAATCTTCTATCAGAACATTCTAAAATCATTCAAACATGGATGATAGTAGAAATACCTAAGAAATTTTTTTGGGGCTCTTCTTGTATGACATCCAATAACCGAATCACTATATAATGAACCACAGAAAATGTTCTTAATTGAATTTTTTTAAATGAAGTATTTTGTTCATCAATAAATGAATCTAATAACATGATTTTTTTCATAGATTATATTGAATTGTTAAATCAAAATCACATATTAGTTTTAGTAATGCCCTTTTCTCATGTAATACCCTTTTCATTGAATATGCACTTAAATAATTTAATATCCCTATATATATATAATACAATATATAGTTAAACCATCCAAATTTTTATTTTAAAAACTTCTAAATCATTCTCAAGTACAATTTTTGGGTGAATCTATTTTGGGGTTTGAATTGGAATGATGCATTTGAAATTATATGACCATGTTTTATCAAAACATAAGTATGTCTTATAAATGGAGCACTAATATAAATAAAAAATACCCCATTTCATAATAAAAATTTTATTAATAAAATATTCATGAAATATATTAATCAATTTCCAAAACATTCTTCACACACATTTTTTAAAATGAATATAACTCCAATTATAGTGATCATATATTGTGGGTTATGTAACAGAGACAGTTTTTGATAAACCATATATAATAATCCACTAGTTTAATAAAAAATTTAATCTATGTTACTAAAGATTGTATTTTACAATATTTTATAACAAATTTTTTTTATTGATCAATAGTTATGTGATAATTAGTTACAATATTCCCATTAAAAGAAATCATGTATAACCAAGAATCAAGTTTTCAACTGTTTACAAAAAAGATAACTATTCTTAATAAAAATATATCAATAATTATATGATTCTCATGATCCTTATAAAATTTATAATATTTTTATAAAAAAAACATAACAAAAAATTTATCCAAACGATAATTGAAAACCCTATTTATCAGTTTCACAATTTCAATGGGTATATTTTTAATCTAATTGGGAATGAACACATTATCATAATGGCCATACATAGCATGAAACTCCATTCAATTAATACCTTCTTCTGTTACTATTAATTAGTGGAATTTTAATTTGATTTTAAAATTTTAATAAATGTTGATCTCTCGAGATGATAAAAAAATAATCAATATATGTTAGCAAATTCTCATTCGTAGATATAATTATATTGATTACTGATAATAAACGAAAATAATAATGAAAGAATAATTATATATAATATTGATATAGATATCAAATATGAATTGATAGGATCAATGAGTCCTTTATCAAGATTCATGTGTATATATGTTTCACCTATATTAGCTATACATAACATGTATGATTAGGGAATTTGATATTGGATGGGATTCTAGAACAAATTCAATGGTAATAATAATTTATATATCATATAAATTATGAAATAAATAGATACATTCATTTTCCACATGAATGTTACTAACTTGAATGAAAAACATACTTTCTTTTATATGAAAAAGTAAAATTTCACCACCCCCTTTTAATCAGTTTCTCTTTTTCTTGATTTTTAGTAATAGGATTCAAATATTTTTTTAAAAATAATTAAATTTAATTCTAAAAAGTGAGCATATTTTATTTATCTATAAATTTTATCCTAACATGATAACTCGAAATAAAATCCATCCATTCCCATAAAAAACAAAATTTATTGTGGGTAATATAAAAAACATTAAATGAAAAATAATCTGTTATAATTTTATTTAATGAATTTTATAAACCATTTTAAATAAAAACCCTAGGATTTTTAAAAAAATGTTGACCTATATTTTATGGGGTTATAATTCAATTTTATAAAAAAATTACATGGAATATTATAATTAATGGAACCTTAATGTTAATAGTCATTTCTGTAGGAAATATAGAGTAGTAATGTACAATTACAAACATTTTATATGGTCGAGGATTTAATGAGGTAGTATAAATTTAATTTTTCACACCATTCTATATTCAATCAAAATTATTCCCACCATGTGTAACTTAAATTATAAATGAATTTTCATAATTAGTCATCTCATTGAAATTAAATCATTTAAATCCCAACTTGAAACCTAGTTTTACAATAATTTTATAATCATATCCATTTTATTGTAATCTCAAGCCATGTTTTCAAACATACCCTAGAAGTTAATATTCCCTATCAAAGTTAGACTTTCCATAGATTGATTTTTTCACATTTGGGACTTTTTCAAAGCACACCTTCAATTTTTTTTATTGACTATTTATCTATTTCATTCCACCCTAAATGCTTCTTATTATTTATTTCATGAGATTTATAATTGTATGAAAATGAAATCTCCAGATTCTCATCACATAAAAAAACATAATAACATTTTATATAATCATAGACCAGTTCTCTTTATTTAATTTATTTTAGACCTATGTAAAATCTATAATGTTCGGTCCTATTTTCTTGAATAAATATTTCTAATTGCCATAAGAATGCATGAATATTTTTATTAAGAACCCACTAAATATTCTTTCATTTTCATATGTAGATATTACCAATATATTTTCAATAAATGAACATTAGGACAATATTTTTCTAAAATTGACATCCTATATCATCCAATCAATGGTATAAATTCCATCCTTATCCTTCATGTGTTTAAACAAATAACACACACATCAAATTCACATTAATATTGATAATCTGTAAGAGTTACCAAATGAATGATGTGTTTGATGAATTATGTTCCTGAATATTTCGTAAATTAAAAATCAACCAAATAATGTTATTATAGGGTCATATATTTTACAAAAATATTTATGATGTGAAAATAAATTTTAAAAGAAAAATAAGAAATACCATATATTTATACAGTTTCTATAATGTAGTATGTACTACTCTATTACACTAATTCCAAAATTCTAATGCATATTGATTTTCAATTTCTCTAATCATTTTCATAGGGACTAAAATAATAAGATTAAATAGCCATTAATATGTACAAAATCGATATATTTTACAAAGACCCTTCGAGGATTTACAAACACCATCCTGCAAGGTTATTTTACTATGAATAATCATAACTTAATACTATATTCTTTCTCATACGATGACATGAGATAAATATAATAGTTTTAAAATGAGGCTATCAATTTAAAGACACAATTGATAGAAGTTTTGAGTCATCTAAGTGATAACATAAGAGTGGAGAACAACATGAGTAGAATATTTTAAATCATATTAGTATTGAATATTTATTTATATATTTAAAATGATATTCTTATTATTTTTATTGAAAGAGAAATATATAGTTCTTCACTCTTGATAGTAATAGAAAAAGTTATAAATTATACGAGTGATATTTTTTTTATTCTCTCAATGTATCCAATTCTTGGTCGAATACTCTTGAATATATTCTGTCTTAATTAGATAACATGATATCACTTAAAATTAGGATTCAAAATTAATTTCCATATTTATCTTTATTAAAACTACATAAGTAACCATACTGAGAAATAAGTTATTCATCAAATGTTTTATTCCCTTCATACATTAATTTTTTTTAAATTTAATTCACCACAATATTGTAATACAATATATAATGCCTTGACATCAGATATAAATTTTACTCGTTGAATGCTAACATTAATAAATATATTGTTTGTAGAATGAAATAAATATTTCAAGATCAACACATATATGTATTCGATAGATTCAAATTAATATAGAATAATTGATCCATGTACCTTATTTAAATATGTATCCAAATCACAAATCCAACTTTCTTAAGTGTCAACACTTTGGTGTCATTGAATGAGTTACATAGATGATTAGAACAATATATTTTATTTCCATACTAATACAATTCAAATGGATATTTAATCCCCATAAGTAATTGTTGAATATGTATCATCCACATAGAAATTTTCTCACATAGCTTATTAATTGACGTCGTTACTTTTCACACAGTGAATTCGATGACGGGTTTGACTCACATGGGTGATTTTTTCATCTATCTGATTGAGGTAGTTTTTTTCATAATGTATCAAAATATCCATGTTTCAACTTATATAAATAAAACACATTTAAATATATAATTTTATGATAATACTAGTTACTTTGGATAACTAATTACATAAAAAATAATTTCGAAAATAAAAATAAAACTTCTCTATTTTAGTCTCCATATTGTGATATTAAAACTATGTGACATCCTAAGAAATCATAGGATAAAATTGGGAATACAAAAATGAACTCTGTGAGAAAAAAATTCCATAAAGGGAATAAATGTGGAAATGATCTATAGAATGTGAGTCAGAAAGAAAAAATAAGATAACATAAAATCTCAGGCTCATGATTATCCATTTGGGGGAATAACTGAAAAAAAAGGCTTATAAAATTATGGACGTATAGGATTGTGTAAATACTATATATAATGATATTATCATAATTCAAGGATAATATCTTAGATAACAACACATGTTTGGAAATGTCCCACATATATTAGGTTTACTACCTTATCCCATACATAATGTCTCATTAGAAAAATATATTACACAATTAATTACATCACTATTTGGGTGAATGAATCAAATCTTGTACACAATTATGTGTCCCATTAAAGGAAATTAATCATTATGCTACAAATAATAATTTCCCATGGAAGGAAATGGGTTTAAGAATCTTGTCTCATATTACAATCTAATAGATTTCATAAAGGATTCTTATGAGAAATGGTCTTAAGGAATGATTCTTCTTATTATAATATGGGATAATATGATGCTTATTTATTTATTAAAGGGACATATATGTAGAAATATTAATAATTTCATAACATCAATGTGAGATTGAGAAAGAATGGGATTCAGAGAGAGAATGATTTATCCAAATTAAAAAGGGTGGTTCAGAGATATCTCATACATTATGTTCTAGAATTACTCTACGCTTGAATATAACTTATTTTAAAATAATATTAGATTAATAAATTAAATAAATCATAATCATTCCCATTTATATTTGATTTATTAATTTTTAATTATATATTTTTTATCCTTTTCATTGAGATATCATGATTAACTTCACATTTTGAGGGTTTGTGTTTCATTATTTCTAGGCCAGATCAATAGTAGATAATTATTGAGGATACCTTTAAATGGGTATAAAAATAAAGAAGTGAAAAAATTTATTAAACTAATTAAATAAAATTAATTAGTCCAAAATGTATTTTTTAAACATATGGACAATCCATTTAGAAATTATTTAATTTTATATGGTTAGATTATTTTTTGTGTCTAAAAACAGTCAAAAAATAGTTTAATTTAACTTAATATTATGTAAAAATATTAATTATAAAATGTCCAAAAATAAATAATATATTTATTTATACAATTTTATTCAATTATATGTCAATTACAACATCTATGAAGGTGATAATGGGAAAAAAATCATCATCCTCAGAGGAGGTGAACTAAAAAAATTGAAAAATTGTTTCCTAAATATAATAAGGGAGGAATATTTAACATGGGATGATATATATTATATTAAAACATAGAAATAAAAAATATATATTATGCAATAGACATTAGTCCATGTTGACTAGAATTTTATTGGAGGATAAGCGGTAATGAAAATACAAAAGACTTGATTTTGGGTATTACCATCACCTGTGGATATATTCTTTATGGATTACACTTAAGGAACATTGGATAGGTATTTTGATGAGATAAGTATCAATAGGGAATGTTAGAGTTGCATGGTTAGGGTATAAGAGTGAAATTCAGAAATACCTTATTTTGAGAAGCTCAAAGGAGTAGGGGTGGTAGGGGGAATCTTTTATAAGGGGAGGATAGATGATTTTTCAAAAGTATATTCATTAGATTATTATGTTGGATCAATAATTTCATATTTTCATTAATTATTTATATTTATTATTTTTCATTAAGGATAGTTTTAACTAGTGGGTGGTTAATTCAATTTTTATTAAAAAAATTATTTATTTACTTTATAATGTTACAAATCGTATTTTTCTATATGTAAATATTCATAAAAAAAAATATTTATTAATAAAAACATATTTCAATTTATTTAAAATTGTATTACATAAATGAAATAAATTCTATAAAAGTGAATTAAAAATTTTGAGAGATATATTTTTTAACCAAAACAACATTTAATTGAATAATACTAAATTTTATTTTTATGGTATATTTTAAAACCTATGAAATATTAATTGCGGTCACATGAAATTATGTTATCATCAAAATAAAACATAATTATATTTTATAAAACCATTGTAATAAAATTATTTTTCATGTATATCATTATATTATTACAAAAAAGGGTATTAAACATAAAAATTTAAAAAAAATACAATCACATGATTTATTATTTTTTAAAATTTTATCTAATCATACCATGATATAAATATACCAAAATTTCATTTTATAATACACCTAAAAATTATTTTACACTTTAATATGTGAGGATACTATTCTAACAGTACAAAGAATATTTTTAAAGGATATATTAAAATTAGTTCATTTAGGTTAGAACTCAATGGTCATAATATTATACAAATGGTCATATTTGTAATGGTAAAATGGCTTCCCAAATGTAATAAATATCTCACATTTCATACATAAATAATTTATATCTCACATATCAGTCAAACATAATTTTAATCAATTTTATATCAAGGTCGTAATTAAAATTTAATGATTAATATTATAAAGGATATATTCAACATCTGTTTTAATGTCTTGTTTGTGAGAGTAGTTATTTTGTGGGTCAATCATATCCTTATTTACCTATTATTATCATTTAATTTTTTATATTTTCCCCATAATATAAAAACATAAATTATTCTAGACATTTTTATTTTCTAAATTTTATATTCAAATTAACAAAATAGGTTTCATGTATTCATAATATTTTTTATTTGATCTATACGACATGACTATACAAGAAAAAATTATGATAAGGGGAATTCCATTTATTAAATTAAGGGTAATTAACTTCTTCCCCCTTATATTGTTTCACCATCGATATATCATTATATATTCAATTTTGTAAATAGGTGTGGGATACTTTTATTTGTGGATTCTTCGAGTTCCCATGTTTCCTAATCAATCATATTAATTCTACATAGTAATTTGACTAGTATTGCTCTATTTTAGAATAGAAAATTATATCTAGTTTATCTAAAAAAGGGATAATATTTTCAATATGTACCAGTTCTATATTTAGTAAATTTTATGGATCTGTTATGTACTACCATAGTAATTCATATAGACTCCCTATAGGGCCTCTGAGCATCATCTCCTCCCCCACCCGTAGTGCTAGGGTTCTGAATCCAAACTCATCCCGTCCTCTCCTCTGCTGCTCTGAAATGTCTCAAAAGATATTCACTAGTTCCCATTGTCTTCTTGATGGTGTATGAATATACCTATAGATTCAACTCAGCACATGAATGTTTTGGCGTTCAGGGATTTTGGATTCGTTTTCTCATTTGAGGTGCAGGGTCCTAGTGTATCTTGGTGGCCAAAGACTTAATGTTCGGAAATGAATCCATGCCTAGTGGGTGAACATGTCATTGGGCATGGGAGAAGGAATATTTGAACTGGTGTATAACATTAGTAGAGATCTGTCATGGCGGGCGAATGTGATCTGGTCTAGTCATATCTGTTATGGCTTGGAATTAGCCCCGAAGTGTTGCGGAGGGGAGGTGGTGTTTTGGCTCTCAGCGATCCTGCATTCCTTCTAGTAGGTCTGATCTTGATGAATTTTTTATTTTTTTAACTGCATTGATTTTGTGAATCTTTTTATGTGTGGTGGATTGATCATTTCATCCATTCATCATTTTTTCTCCCCCATTTACTGTTGTATTCTCGTACTGGATTCTGGTTAGGGTGTGTCTGTGGTTCTATTCTATGCAGATCAATGCCTAGAAAAGTGTTTCTAGTTCCAATCGGCCCAAATCATTTCATCGGTGATTTCCCTCAGAGTGTAGTTGGGACATCAAGTCCTTGGTGACAATGTCCTTGCTTCATATTCTTTGGATCAACTTCCGGTTGCTTTGGTGACTATAGTGGTGGTTTGGAGTCATGATATGCTTGGTGGGGTTTGTACTAGTTGATTCATGGTGAAGGCCGAATTCTGAACTGCTTCGTTATGATGATGAAGTTTGTCATGTTGTTTGGTTTCAGGAATTAAACTATTCTATGTTTTATCCTGAAGGTGGGAAGTCAGTGCAGCTGGACATGACCACCTAGAAGATGCCCCAAATGATGATTCAGATATGGTAGTTCATCATTGTATAGCTTTATAGATTTGGTTGTTTTAGAGGGCATGTCATCTTCAATCATATTGGGCATGTTCTTTGAATCATGACACATGTTAGCCAAATAGCCTTGCAATGGTGGAGCGCTTCATCATGATTATATTCTCGGGAGTTGCATCTCTTGTTGTCAGTCTGGTTCTACAATTTTCTTCCTTCTGGTATGATTTGGCTTATGTCTATGGAGTCTATTTGTGTAATGGACCGGACCCCTCCGGTCCATTCCTTTGTTGAAATCGATCTGGTCAACACGACGCACGTTATAATGATAATTTTAATACTAATGATAACGTAAAAATATGTTAATAATAATGATGATGACATAAATTGTGTGATTAATTAAACTAAAAATAATAATCATGATAAAATGATTTAATTGGGGTTATTATTATTAATGATGTGAAGTGGGAAGGTGTGTGATCCATTAGACATTGATAAATGAAACATGCAGTTTTTTTTATTAATTGAGTAATTGTTGAAATTAAATTTGAATAATAATTATGGTTGTTGTGTTATTAATATTATTCATAATATTAATAATAATGAGAAATTGATGAAATGAGTCATGGTATTTATTGCAAAAAAAATTAATTAAATGAAGATGCAAGTGGAAGCATGGTGGTGCGTTCATAAAATTAAAGGTATGTTCGTTATATTGGGTTTATTTATATACACTTGTTCTTTTCCCTTTTTGGTGGTTGACTTCTCCTATTTCCCGATCCAAAATAATAAAAAGGGTAATGCCTCCCATATTTCTGAAAACTCATACCCTTGGTGCTAGTCTCCAACCCGGGGCCTACTGGAGGCGGGACTCGGGGGTCATTATCTCCCTTTCACCATTTCCAGCTCAGGAGGGGCATCTTTGATGGAAGGGGGTCATGACAGAATGGTATCAGAGCAATGGTTGAGAGATAGGATGGATTCTGGAGTTAGGCACAGTGAGGATTGCATGGGATGGTAGGGAAACAATGTTAGATGATCTTGGTGTGTGACATAGGCCAGGGAAGACCAGCTAGGACATGGGATTTTAGGGCCCCCCGTGATCCGATGCAAGGACTCTGAGCCTACCGAACAACCAAGTGAGGCTACATTGATTTTAGGGTAGAGACCCTAGGGAAGGTACATGCATCATCATGTTTGTGTTTTACTTGATTTGGGTGTTCTGGGAAAGAAATTGAAATAAAATGATAATTAAAACTTTGAGTTTTTCCTTACTACTTGGGCTTAGGCGTTCCCTGGTTACCGAACAACTATGGCACCTGGACGTCAACAGAACGGCAGAGGATTGGGACACGACAGTTTCACGCAATAGAAGTGGCAACACTAGCAAGGCCATAGATCGATAGAGATGTTTCCGGTTTTACTTAAATTCTCTCACTTTTGTATTGTTTAAATTCAAGATCATCACACTCCTTTGTTGAAACTCTTTTGCTCATTCTTTGGGCCTGGACCTTGTTTTTGTGAGTTTTTAACGCTATGTTGTTTCCCTCTTTTCTTTAAATGTACGTGAAGAGCCCTATCATGTGGGGAGGGGAAGACCTAATCCCTAATCGAGATGCATTAATGTGGATGCGATTTAACCCGTGCATGCGAGTCAGTGCCGCCTAAAATGGATAATATCTCGGCATGGGAGAAGTAATTCCTCAAGCCACGTGTCTGGGCAACGTGTGGGTTGTACGTTGTTGGGTGCAGTGTAAGTTGAAAAAAAAACATAATATATGGAAGTGGGAAGGCCCAGTCCTTAATCGAGACGCATTAATGCAGATGCGATTAAACCGGTGCAGGCGAGTCAGTGCCGCCTAAAGCGGATAATATCTCGACATAGGAGAGGGAATTCCTAACTCACGTAATTAGGGTTGTCGGTTGTTTCTTGTTATGACAAGAGCCCTAAGAGGTATCTTGCGGAGTGGTTGTTTCGATCCATTCTTTTTCTTGGTTGGTTTTTAATTCTTGAGGACGAGAATGTTTTAAGAGGTATCTGATGTAATAGACTAGACCCCTCTGGTCCATTCCTTTGTTGAAATCGATCTGGTCAACACGACGCGCGTTATAATGATAATTTTAATACTGATGATAACGTAAAAATATGTTAATAATAATGATGATGACATAAATTGTGTGATTAATTAAACTAAAAAGAATAATCATGATAAAATGATTTAATTGGTGTTATTATTATTAATGATGTGAAGTGGGAAGGTGTGTGATCCATTAGACATTGATAAATGAAACATGCAGTTTTTTTATTAATTGATTAATTGTTGAAATTAAATTTGAATAATAATTATGGCTGTTGTGTTATTAATATTATTCATAATATTAATAATAATGAGAAATTGATGAAATGGGTCATGGTATTTATTGCAAAAAAAAATTAATTAAATGAAGATGCAAGTGGAAGCATGGTGGTGCGTTCATAAAATTAAAGGTAAGTTCGTTATATTGGGTTTATTTATATACACTTGTTCTTTTCCCTTTTTGGTGGATGACTTGTCCTATTTCCCGATCCAAAATACTAAAAAGGGTAATTCCTCCCATATTTGTAAAAAATCATACCCTTGGTGCTAGTCGCCAACCCGGGGCCTACTGGAGGCGGGACTCGGGGGTCATTATCTCCCTTTCACCATTGCCAGCTCAGAAGGGGCATCTTTGATGGAAGGGGGTCGTGACAATTTGGGATTCCACCGTTATTCCCTTAAAAGAGTTATTTATTAGAATACTAATAATTTAAAATCATTCAGTTTGTCGGATGGATGCTATGATCTTTTATAAGTTGGATTCATGGAGTATGTTATGAAATTTATAAAGGGTTGGTGGGTGTTTTAGTTGATATGACATAGTATCAATTCAAATGATAATATCAATTGGGTAATATATAAAATTATTATATTTAAATTCAATCCAAATCTCAAGACTCTATTCTAGGAAAAGGTATATATGGATATATTATCTCCAACCACAATATTTAGGCCTCATCAATGATTTTAAGAATAATTATTATGTTTAATCTTACTATCCATAATGTGCATATTAATTTTCTTGACCATTCCTACCATTTACTGGATCGTTTCTGGTCCAAATAGCTTTCATTCATAAAAAATATCCCAACACATAGTTGTTCTACATTCCATCCAATATAAGACTCTATATGGATCCATTTGGTTTTTAGAGTGGAAAAAATTAATGTATGAAAACTAGGATAGAGGAATATTCTGATCTAATACCCCATTGAATAATTTCCAACATTCTCTCAACAAATATTCACATTTATAGATAGAAAAATCATATTGGAAAGTAGTTTTGGGGTGATACGATGTACTGATGTTCAATTCCGGGTTTAGATCTTGTTGGTAAATCTTTCAAAATTTATATGTAAACTGTATATCTTGATGGGATACAATAGTTACTGGTTTCCCATGAATCATCTATATTTATCTAATGTATATCAAAAAATGATAATTTAGTTTAATGTTATCTCAAACTATAATGAAGTGAGAAGTCATAACATGATGATACAATACAACACATATAGATTTGTTTCCTCTGGATGTCTTTAGAAAACCGTTGACAATGTCTTTGGTTATGTTTTCCCATTTTCATATAGTTATGGTTAATTATTTTATCATCCCATTTGGATATTCTTTTTAGCGTTATATTTTCCTAATCAAGTATTTTACTGTATTATCTATGATCAACTTCTGTATCTGAACCGATAAAAATCAATCTCAAATATCATGATAAATATTTTTTTCCGTTTGTGGATGGAGAATTTTTATCATTCCACATCATTTAATAACACATTCTTTATATTACGATTAGATAGTACACAAATTTATTACACAAATATTTCAATTCCTTCTTTGAGAATTTTAATCTCTATTTGTTTTCAATTTCTTATAGCTTTATAATTACTAGGACATTCTAATTCATTTTTTTGAGAATATTTTATCTTATCTCGAATGTACGGTTGAAATATTTTCTTAATTGAAAGATTATTTACATCCATTCTAATTCTCATGTATATTCTTTACATGTTTAATAAGAACAGATCATTTTCAATTCTCCTCAATGAGATGATTTTTAGATCCTTTCTAATTAGAGAATATGTCACTTAATTATCCTTCCAATGATACATGTTATTAAATAATTCATTTTCCATTATTATATATAAAATATTATATATTTCATATTAATATCCATGCATGTCAATATATATTAATGTTTCCTATAATTATAATAAATTTAATAATTCTCCACAGAGATATAATTTTTTAATAATATCAATGTGATGACCACAATATTATATTCCATAACATGGATTTGGAATTTCTATTCATGACCACTGAACATCCATGAGGTTTAGTCTATCACCTTATCAAACTGTAGTTGTAGAATGTTCTAGAATATATTTCATGAATTAATGGATTCCTCAAATAGATACCCACTTGAGTATAGCATGAGGAATGGTGAAGAGATAAGAATATTTTTAATTCATTATTTATTTATTTACATTAACATGTATATAAAAACATTACTCTATTCTATTTTTTTTATGGATAACGAGTAAGAAAATCTTGATAAGTTTCTTACAACTCATCTGTAATATCCAGGTAGTCCAATAAAACTACATATCATTATCACATATATTGGTATGGGATACTCATCAATTTCATTTTTATTTTAAGGGTCTTCAAATATTGATTTTTGATAAATTTCCTTAATATTGATAATTCCTCCAACCACAAAAAAAATTACTATAACATACATATATTTTATCCTTTGATAATGTATTTTAAAAAGTATTCAAAGGAATCACATGATCCTTGCTTTTGGAGTATATTAATATACATTATTTATAGCCTTCTAAATAATTATATAGATAATATCTAGTAAAACTATTAATTATTTTAACAAAATATTCTTTTATTATTAGATAGTACAAAGGGAATCACTATATATAAATAGTTTCTATTTCATTTTCAAAAGGATTCCTTGGGAATATATTACTTTTATCTTTTAATTGGTGACATCCTGACTGAAGGATGACCTTATAGAACTATTGGGAACACATTCTAATTGAACAATCCATCTAAACGTGGAAGATGACAATTTTTTATTATCATGTTTTTGATTATATTATTATAATTGATGTAGAGGAATATTAACCAATCCCTCTACATGACAATGTGGACTGGTACACTATATATCGAAGCACTCATTTGTATAAATTCATTTTAAGGATTCTCCTGTAACTAAATATAAATTTACTCATAATCATTGGAATTAATTTTGTATGTAGTAATTGATATGGGATGATATCTAGTACAATGATTAATTGAGAAAAAACCACTTGGCCAAGAAGAAGATGAGGCAACACATTAGGTAATACATAAATATAATCCCATGAAATGGGAATGTGATTTAGAATGATTATATCATTTGAATCAATCAGTTTTGAATGATATTAATTATCAAAAATAAGGAATTTCTTCACATGATGTGTAAATTCTAATGTAGATTAATCCTACTTACATAAATACAAAATAAGAGGATAAATCGGGATGTGAAAAATCACCTCCCCTGATCGACAACCGTTTTGGAATTATACATGAAAAACCAATATATGATAAATATAGTATGAAAAAACACTAAATAAAATATGAAACAATTATCTAGGAGGATCAATCTATATAAATTGAAAATTATGGGTAACATAATTGGGATAAAATAATTGCATTAGTTTTTTCTTTAGAGATAACTAATCCTCCATATTTTTGGGTTGGTTATAACTAGTTTTATAGAACATAAATGATATGAATGAATGTGTTGAACCATAATGAAATAGAATTTTATATATTTATGAATTAATAACTATCATTATTATCACAATATATTTTACAGGATCCACCTCAACATTAGTGGTATCATATTCCCTTCCTTTCTCTACTGGCCTTGAATATTGTGACGTTTGTTGTCATTGAAAACCCTTTTCAAAGAAGAATTAATGAATAGTTTCCATGTTACTTACATTAAAGAATTATAATATATTGATAGTCTTTATCTGGTGGTCCTTTTATTCCATTTCATTCATGAGTTTCTTCACCTCTCCTCATTATTGATTATCTAGATACCCCACATTTCCACACATGAAGCATCACTTAGTTTCCTTCAGAAACGTTTTTGGAATATTCTTCCTATAATTTATATCAATGAAATATTTGGCATTCATTACACTTGGATATCTATCAATATATCCTCCTAAATTAAACTCCATTTTCACGTCTTATATCAAATATAATGAGACCACCAAGAGTCCTCAATATCCATTTTTACATTATGTGAACAACATAAAATTTCATATTTATTATCAATGTATCAACAAACTAAATATTTTAATATAATTATATTTAACCCACTAATGAATTATAATACCTTACATTCTATGTTGTTGATATAGTCAAGTGACTATTATCAATGATATGCGAATTATTATTCATATTCCCAATAGACTCATTATCATATTTCTTATGTCTGGGGAACACTCTCCGATTTGATATAGATAATTGAAGGAAAATTTATATAGAAAAATATATTGTTCAATCATTCCAATTAAAGTGAATAATTATCCTCTGTTGAAATTCTATTCACGATTAGTTTCCATCACGGATTATCTTCCCCTTCTATATGAAAGAAAACAACATAAATTTCTATTGATCAGACTATTATAGAAGATATAATATCACCCAAATGGAGTTGGTCTATTATTATGTGATGAGGTGATTTGTGAATCTACTATTGTTATGAGGCCTTCTTCACATAAGGGACTTGACAATAACTTTCTTTATTATATGAGAAAGAACTAATTGATCTATATTCATGTTATTATATATAACATGAGTTATATAAGTAATTTAAACCATGATGTTATTTGATCCCACTCATATAATGTTAGACATATCATTTGAGAAATCATCATATTATCTGTCCCAGTGGTTGATTAGAAATTTCCACCCATTTCTAAATATTATCTAAAACAAATGAAAATGATTATGAAAATATAAGAACTAGTAAAAATATAAATTGGAAATTCCGAATATAGAAGGAATAACTTATTACCGAAAAGTATATTCCAACTAGATAGTATCTTGGATTCAATATTGGTTATTAATGTTAATATTCATATTTGGATTTGTAACCAATCCCTTTATTCAAGTCATTAATAATGGTTTAATCAAATATTTTGATTCTTCACATTTGTATCCCCATGGAGTATCAACCCATGTTTGAATCAATGGCTCCTTGTCACATAACAATTAATGATCAAGTTAAAATCCAATGCACCATTTCTAGGGTTTTATTCCTCTATAAAACAATGCTAGATCGACATCGACATAAAACATGTAGAAAATGGTGAAATTTATTTGAATATATATTCTCTATACTTTTTCATTATATATGTATATTGTCATATAACTGGACTTATTAATAGCTTTATAAATAAATATTTTTTTTGTAATAAAAAAACTAAACCATACGGTGATACAATGTATGGTGTCCTAATTCTATTACAAATATTATTTCATGATTTATGATATTAATATCCATTAAATATAACTAATGTATCAAAGGGACTGGTGTCTTTAACAGAATAGGTATATTAAAAATTAACCTAAAACTAAAAGATATCATTTTTCATTGTATTTACAATGTTTTAGCTAAGTTCAAGATATCACTAACTATAGTGTGTGGTCTATGGGTGTACCTCGTATATCATTCAATATCATATAATTTTAAACAATTTTATTCAGATTTTTATTTTGTTTGATCAATGCATGATAGATTCTATAAATGAGTTAAATAATTATTTTTATTTAGATTTAGATTCATTTATGTTTATGTTCTTAATTGAAATATAAAAATACTATCTCCTTTGAGATGATTTCGAATAAAACACAGAGATTATATTTATTCAAATAAGGAAACACCATATTCATGATAATATCATAATGGTTATTTTATGTTGTAGGGAGGAAGGATTCATGAGGCATGAATATGATAGACATGCATATTATTATGACCTGATAAGTTAATGTTCTTCGTTTTTTCTTATATCCGAATAATATAACTATTAGTCCCAGATTCGTGGTATTAGGAATATATTATAGGAAATTAAATTTGGAATTCATCTAATTGAAAATTAAAATGATTTCCTTCCATAATAATATAATGATATTTGAGTGGTATAATCCTTAGTGTAGAGTCTTATATAAATTGAATGAGAGATTCATGATCATCCTAAATATAAACATACCTAATATGAGTAAATAATATACATTCTATCATGAAGAATTAAAAGTTATGAGTACATTATTATTGATTCATGATGGGAAATTAATTTCTTATGGTCATATTAGTTGAGGCTACATAATTGTTTTTAATTGACACAGAATATGTGGTAAGTTGTAGTTATTCTGACACTGAGGTGTTCTCATCACCAGATATTGGGATATAGATTCATCATATACATATGTAATAATTTGGTTATGTAAATATTATGACAACTTTTATTAAACATTCAATATAGATAATGGGACACGTATTAACTATCATCATATTTTAAAATGATATTAAAAAAATTGATGTGGAATGTTATAAAATATTCACTAAATTATAACGACAATTACCATGAGGTGTGTGACATAACCCACCCCAACGGGACCCCACATGGGTTAGTGGTATGTTGAGTTTGACATGCATGCCCACCGTTGATAATACAATTTATAGAAACGTAATCCAATAAGTAATAACATAAATATAATTCTTTAAAATAAAATAAATTAAAATATAAATTTTTCGCGAATATAGAAAAAAATACATAAAAAAAGTGATTTATAAAACAATTGAATTCTATATAATGTTTGAATATAAAATCAATCCAAAATTAAATTCCATATATTAAAAATATAAAACATTGATATCCAGAAATAGATGTTAGTAACACAAACACATCACTAACACAATCTATTGTATTTACCATCCTCTATAATAGTTATCCCAAAAAATACTCCATCCTCACGTATCTCCACCAAGAACCATTATCAACTATTGTTTAATAGATACCTAAAATCCAATATCATGAAGTCTTAAAAATTTATCACAAATAAATGTAATTTCTATATAAATATAATATATGTGGTCATAAATCATGTAATAGTTTTAGTGGAAACATACTAAGTGGGATTCCTTAAAAACATAAAATTAATAATAAACGGATAATAAAAATTAAAACCATGGTCAGGGAATAAAAAAATGTATTGCAATAGAGCCTAAATTATATAATGTTATGATAATCTTGAAAATATTAAAAAATAAATATTTATATCTCATATTCATAGATCATCATTTCCTACCAAAAAATAGGGATAATAAGGGTAGTATAATCCTCGAAATATAAAATGTTGGTAGTAATATTGAAAGTCATAGGTGGTAGGTTTCCATAGAGTCTCATAAATTCAAAAGTATACTAGCGTAAAATATAACACAATAAATCATATTCCATATTATTAATAAATGTATTATATAACATCCATTCTACTAATCTGGAACAGTATTGGGGCCATACAGTATCGAGGTATGTGTGTATTTACCAATGGATTTCTAGCCCCTATAGAGAACCAAAACCAAATATATATAAGAGTATTGATACCCCAATTTAATGAATATTATGTGGCATATATTGGTATTTAGACTCCACTATTAGTGGACACTGGCCTAATATATGCGGAGTACCTACACTCCCTTATCATATGTTAGACTATGACTTGTCATGAATATATCACCAGGGTGTACACAAAACCCCATACCATGTGGAATAAGTACTAACTAATTGGGTAGTTTGTAATACATCTATAATCTAATCATTTAAACAACCACCTATACTGGAATTAGTAAATCTATGATCTCGAAATACTATAAAACATACGATGGAAGGAATCCAATGGATAAGGGAATCATAATGTAGTTTTCCAAACAATAATATAATTATATTATAATAAAGACACATAATACAACCATCCATGTTATAAATCGTCAATAAAAAAATAAATAATATATTTAATGGAGTGTCTAATAGGGTATAAGACATATTGATCTCTATTGAACGGATGGTCATGCACTATTGTCTCCCAAAATGTGTGAAATCCATACACGCTGCATTTATAGGGAGTCTACATTTTTTGTGTGAATAATGGGATCATTATTTAATCTATGTTATATTCCAAAAATAATATATTATTTTTACATAGACTATATGGTGTGTGATAAAGATCATAATGTTTTGAATTTGATAAATTGCCCAAGTGAATGTTATAATAATTTTTTTTGAGAAATTTATTTTATTTTGCACCTATATTATTTTATGTGGAGTATATAAATCCCCATTGAAAATTTATATCCTGAACATCCTTGATTTAATGATATTTAAAATTTCAATTCATGTTATTAATTCATGGGGCTTATGAATCAAAGGATAAAAAACTGGTGAGGGTTTTTTGTTTCAATATATTTGTTTGTTAGGATTGATTATCATGGGGTTTCAAATTATAAAATATTATAATCTATCGTTGAAGAAACTCATGAATTTTATTCTCCACTATTTATTTCTATAAAATATTGTGTATTTATTTAATTTTAATCTATTAAATAATTAAATAGACAAAAAAATTATTAAGAAACACCATTATTTTTCTCATCAGGGAAAAAAATTCTTTCATATCAATAATCTCATTCTTTTTAATGAAATTTTTTACAATTCTGAATATATTTATTATAAATAAATTTTCCCCATTTTTAAATTAGTAGAGAATTGTTTAAACGAAATATTGATTTTCTTAACCAAATAAATTCATTTTTAATTATATATTATTTTAAAAGGAATCATTTATTTAACATGTCTGGAATAAAAATAATTCTCCTCCTCCGGGACAGTAAAATTACATATTGTCCCTTTATAATTTTCCATTTCTATTTTCAAAGAATCCCAATTTAACATATTTTTTTGGGTGTTAGTATTATAAATATATATTCAATATGTTAATTATATTTTCCACAATATATGTTTTATGTGATCATTTAATATCATTTTCCATAATAGATGACATATTTTGAGGTTACTTATAAATTATCAGATATATGTTCCAATTATATCATTATAAATTTTTAATTGGGTGGTTTATGATTTTTATATTGATATTTTTTATGAAAAAAATTACTTTTCTATGGGATAGGATTTGATAATTTGATGATATGATTATGAGAAATATTTCCTTCTTATGGCTGAACCCATGTTGGAATGTTTAGGAAGCCATTTTCTTTTCATTGATTATGATATGATCTATTTTTGGTGATCTTATGGCACACTTATGTACAGTTTTCAATATGTGATGGTGTTTTCATTTTAACTTAGGAATATAGTTATATTATAAAATAGGAAGGTGGTAATGTTATACCCAAGGATGGTGGCGATGTTATAACCATGGATCAGTGGGGCGTTTATCACCCTCTAATTCTATTGGTAAATATTTATATATCAAGATATAAGAATGTGAAAAGGTCAGCTGGCATGATCCATAATGTTGAACTACAATATGGGTTTCATCTACATTTGGAATCAGGTATATGAGAATGATATACTTTGTGTAATGGTCTTCGTAGTTAACATTGAAAACATAAAAATGGTTCTTGTAGTTATGTTGGTTATAGAATATTATTACATAATATAATGGTTCATGAATTATAACGATTTCACTCTCTTATGAGTATTTTATTTTGGAATGATAAAGATTTATTCAATGACTCAGGTTTATGATCATGGACTGGTTGGGTACTGGCATTTTATATTATATCTGGGATCTTATGCACTTTTTTTATAATATTATTTTATATGATTATATAATAATATCTCATATGTTCATTCTTATTGAGAATTTATGATCTCCCTTGTATTTCTTTTCCCAATTTTCATGATGAATTGTTTTATGTTTGGATTATTTATAAAGATTACAAAATTGAAAGATCCATTTGGGGTCTATTAAAGTTATTTAGTTTAATAATTGTTTTATTTTTTAAGTATCCAATGAAAAAAACGGTTACAGTAGTCGAGCATGTATTTGGAAATTTTATGTAATATCCATTAAATAAGATGTTATATTTATGTATGAAATGAGTGAATTTTTAATGTTTTTATAAATGAAAGGATTAGTTAATGTTTGGAATCTAGGATGAGAAAATATTAGTGTTACACCTTTGGATAATCCCAATTATTGGTTATGATCCAAATGTTTTTTAAGGATGTGATTTTGTATTTTAAATATTAATACATCGTTATCTACTTAATTCATGAAAACATTCCTATGAAACATATTTACCTAGTGGTAATATTTCAATAAAAGGTGCATTTTTCTTGAATTAAGGTATACTTGGTACATGAAAATGGCTCTATCCATAAATGTTTTTAATAAAGAAATATTACTCGAATATAATTGTTTTTAATTATCTACTCATCATGGAGTATTAAATAATTATTGGAATTTCAATAATTATTTTTGGTGGGATTCAATATAGAAAATGACTGGGTAATTATAATGTTTTTAATTGTTTTTTTAGTAATTTATGGTTGATAAGGAAATGTCTAAATGGATTATACAACCATTACTTATACTATAATGGAAGTGGGAAAACAACCTCATCGATTATTTCATAGGACTCACCAAAAAATCTATTGGAAATAATTTTACTAGGGTTGAAGAAAGTTTACATAAAAATTCTGAAAATAAGAATACTATCATAGATTAATTCACTCTAGATTATCCTATAATGATATTTATTTAGAATGTGGTATATTGGAATGTAAAACCACATTCTGTTGTATCTGATTGTGATCATAAGTTTAGAGTGATGTTTGGGAGAAGTCTTCAATAATTCCATGATACATGGATCAGTTTCATTATAGTGTATCTCCCATGATATATGGATGTTGCTGATGCTTTCCACATGGGCACACCCACATAGGTCATCTTTATTAACATCTTCTAATAGGTGCATTGAACACTGCATTCATTTTTTCCAATGTTGGGAATAATTAATCTACTCTTTAGTAGTATCTTCTACTTTATCAAAATAGGATGATGGAATATTGGTTCTTCCATCACTGGATTCATCCTTAGACATCATCACCTATTCTAGGTCTCTGTCATAGATAAAGATGTTGTTCATGAACCACATTCTTGGTTCCATCTACTTGTGGACACTGGTAATTTATTGTCACGAACCAGGACAGGTCGCCGTCCGACCCTTTGCCCATCCCGGTTTGTGGCAAGGCCCTAAGGGTGTTCATGATTACCACGGGATGGAACAAGTGTTTGGGTATCAAAAATGAAACATGGGAATGATTTACTAGAATAAGTAAATATAAAACAACCATAAAGATGAATAAATTTAAAACTAATGTTATCAAAAAAACATGCCCTTAAACTAGGGTCAACATTAATGTTTACAAATTTTTGAAAAAAAACAATGGGGATTAATGTAAAGAAAAACTAAAAGGCCCTGACTCAAACCTCCGTGAAACATGAAGAGTCACATCCCCAAGCAACATCCACCAAACCGACACAAGAGTTCCACTGAAGACCTGAACCACCCATGCTCAACTCAATACCTCAACCTGGAATGAAAAAGATACAGAATATACATACAACCAAAGGTGTATGTTGGGTGTGAGCTAAAAGCCCAGTAGGATTCCACCGAGAAAAGTTTCCACGTATATTTATTAAATGATGAAAACCTTTTCAATTTAACAGAAAATAATGTGTTAGTTCTTAATCAATTTTAATGAAAACATTTTTAAGGTAAAACTACACTAAAGGGAAAAAAACATAAATTAACACGCACAGACACACACACACACACTTTCTTGGTATACCCAACATCACACTGTGTGATGACTATGAGTGCAAAAAAAAGAGGAGTACCAAACATGGATGAGGCCCTGAAGATACTAGTAAGAAGTGGCACCCTAGAACATCGCGTCTCGGTGAACAAAGGTATAGAAACCCAGCAATATATGTTCTCTTGCACGAGCCAATAGTAGGGTAACACATACATAACCTAGTCGTCTCCCAAAATAATCCAAAAGTATAGATAGCGTTGTAGTCATAAAACCAGCTATGTAAAACTGTGCTGATGCCACTTCTGTATCACTAGCTCACTAGTCCTAGTCCAGCCACCTAGTACCCAGGATTCCCATATATGCTCAAGTAGTTCCGAGTTCATGTCACATTCCATAATAATATAATCAAACCAACAAGACACTACATACACCAGAAACCACCATTTTCACACCCAAAATCCATTTGAAAAACACACATAATAAAAATATCACAAACCTAAACCCGCATTACTTACAAAACCAGCTGAAAAAAACCCTCTATAAACAATGAAAACACATTCATCACAAGAACCGCAATTAGAAGAATTTATTGAAAAATTTACACACATGACACATGAATTTAAGCAGAATTTTTTTTACACAATCTATACTAAACAATTCTTCAACATTAATAATTTTTTAATGAATCAATTAAAACATTTCAAAACTAAATTTTAAAGACCAAACACTACTTCACAACCTAGACTGAACCAAACCCTCTTACGTGACAATACACAAACCTTTCCACCCAAGATACACAATCTGATGCATGTTCATGATTAAAGACATAACCCGCACAATTAAAAAGACAATTACTATAATTAAACGGACTGCCTGAAAAATTTTCCAACACATTTAAAAATACTCCACATGCCTTTAAACGCCACAAACTCATTCAATGTTCATTTATGACAACACTCATATAGATTCTACACCCATAACACCATTCTCACCATTCTCACATCCTAATAAATAATCCGCATAATTTATAAACCACTATTAAATAGTTCATCATGGGTTTTCCACAAATAGAATTACCCACATACCACATAAACATTATAATACCAAATAAAATACTCATTAGATCTCAAAAAAAATTAAATTCACCACAGTAAAACTAAACAATTACATGCTAAACTAATCAGAATCGTAAATTAATTGGTCAATGAATAAATATATGTGGAATCACATACCTTGGTGTATGTAATACCTCACAATATGACATGAATCTCCCACTAAAAGATTCTTGCACTACAAGAAGAACAAAAAGACCCATAAAACCAAAAACCACACAATTGAATCAACAATTATACCAAAAAATATAAACTATAATTTTACTAAAACACCAATGGAAGAAATTACCCAACTGGAGTGAAACACACTCACACCGATATTGCGGATGGTAAACCGAGAAAGTGGAAGTCCACAGAAGGTGCGCCACACTAGAAAACCAGATGTAAGGGAGGGGAGGTGCGTGTTAGGATGGTGCGAGGTAGTGGGGAGCTGTTGGTTTGGTGAGGGCATGCTGTAGGGTGGTGCAAGGCAGCAGGTAGAGAGGAGGAGTGTTGGTCTGAGTGCACATCTTTGGAGGGGGGGTTAGAAAGGTGATGTTCAGTGAGGGAGGCACCACTCTGGTGAGATGGATGGACATGCCAAGTGTGGCCGGTGAGGAAGCCGGCAGGGGCAGCGATGGATGGGAGAAGGAGGGCGGGTCAGCGGTGCACTGAAGCAGGGGGGTGCGAGCACATGTTCCTGGCCAACAAGAGGTGGGGCATGCATGCATTCAACCGAGGGGAAAGGAGGGTGCAGACCGGAGGGAGAAAGGGTAATGGGGGTGAAACAGCTAGGGTTCAAAGGATAGGGTTTTTGTGCAAGAAACCATGGGGAAGGGGATCCTCACGGGGATAGGGTATCTTATGGGAGGGAGGAAAAAATAAATAAAAGGGAGATAAAAAAATTGACAATATGGGGAATAAATAAGAAAAATTAAACGAAACTAAAAAAACTCTTAAACTAACCTTCATATAATCCCAAAAATAAAGGTAATTTAGATAGAATGTTAATTATTTATTAATTATAACATTAATTTAATACTGATGAACAAATCATAAAAATTTCAAACATAATAATAATCACAATCATCATTACCTAATTAAAATATTAACATAATAAATGACAACATGAATAATAAAACTAAAATAATAAAACAAACCAAAAATAAAAATATCATTATTATTATTCAGGTCGGACAATGTGTACGGTTTTGCACAAGGTCGTGCGCACAAATAATAACACCTTTAATAATAAAACATTTTCTAACTACGGTTGGATGCTAAATATGATCGTGCATATGGCTGCACACCCGTATAAGATCCCATATTTGTTTTAAAATGGAAACAGTTCAATCCAGAACTCAAAAGTGAGCCCCCAAATAATTAAAATAAATTAAATCATTGTCGGGGTGCATATCACCATAGCGAAGCAATGTGGCTTCGACCAAGCCAATCCCGTGTGTCGATCGATGATAAGCCAAGCATTCATTTATTATCAAAACTCAAAAACTCTCTTCATAACCAGTATGCAACCCGATTAAATATCTAATTCAAATAAAATTAATAGATAAAGTTATAAATCAAAATCATTAGTGATGTGTGAAGTCAGGGTGTGACCATTCTCCCAACAATGACACTTTTTGCCCTCAGAAAGTCATGATGAATAGGTCCACCAAGGGTTCCAAGCAAACCATGAAGACACCTATAACAAAACCCCAATAACCCAAATACTGGACATTCAAAACACCCATTACTTAAAAAAACTCAAAAACAGAATCACCAAGAAAAACCACCCACAAAAAACAATTTACCTCCAAACACAACTACAAAATGGAACACCCCGACCCCTATGTTAGGGTTCAATAGGGTTTCTCGAGATCCCCAAGAACACTCATCAAGCGACCCCTTACTTGAGCTACTCAATTACCATGGTCGAGGTCAGGCAGAGCGTAAGTAAGGCGTTTCCCCAACCAGCGGACTTTGAAGACAATGTTTTTTCCCACAATTTCGTCATATGGTGGTCTCCCACCATATTAGGATTCTTGTCAAACATCGGTTCTCCAAACCAAGACGAATCACAAACCCAAAAAAAACATATAACACTGGATTGACCTTCCAAACTCCCTATGTTTAACCAAACCACAAAAGAGGGGGCTACGGTGAGACCTGAGGTGGGTCTCCCCACTATTTTAAAATTTTCCTAACACCACAACACCCGCACAGGTATTCCCGGTTTACTTTGAGTGATACATACTGAACTCTTCATCACGACCCCTCCAACACTATCCAACCTACATGTATTACTCAAACAATGTACAAAAATCCACCACAAGAGATAGATTAGATATCATAAACCCCCAAATATGAGGAGGCCTGTTCAAGCACCTTTCAATTACACATGATATCAGTATCTCAGAGATGAGTAAAATTTCGATCCATAACCAACAACAAAAAGGTTAATAGAGCATGCCCACTGGATTTATAAGAATACGGATTTCTTTAAACTGTTTATGGCCCAAGAGGAACTCCCAAAAACACATATTGCAATCTGTATACATGACCTTAATTCCTAACACAATAAAAATGAAGCCTTCAAAGGTGATACCACAATAGGGAAATTTATGTTTTCTTTATCCCGTCAATATGAACTAAAGTCGGATCAAGCCTGTCCCATGTCCGATGAGTTTTTCACTATGTGCAAGCTTCACCCCATGACCTATGGCTGGGGCCCTATTGTATGAAACATCTACCGCCTCACAGTCATAAATTGGACACATCAGACTGGAAGTTCCTTTGATGAAAAATCAACATGCATACTTCTCCTCATGTCCAAAATGAAAACTTCATCAACATACCCACATAGAATTGCAGCGAATGACTAAGAGTGTTCAACTTACCACACTAGAGATAAGATATTCAACGCTATATCTGAAACGCAACATGAATTGATGGAAGGAGCACTCCACGGATAGACCCCTCTAGTTCACACTCCACATATGATGAGTAACCTAAAATTCCTAAGGTATAACCATGGGATGAGGTTAGTCTTAAGGATCTATCAAGACATCCTTATTAACAACAAAAATACAACAATTTTTTTTAGTGTCGCTCCACCAAGGGTACTCAATAAAACATACTCTACACAACTTTCAGAGTTCCTCCTAAACCAGAGGGACTTCCAACATTCTAAAAGAACTCAACTATATCTAACTGACCTCGATGTCTATGAACTGTCGACACCACTGAGTGGAACCCGACTCTTCCACTCCACTGGGTGTCTGCGATGAGACAAGAACTGAGAAACATGCTGGAAACCAGTGAGACATTTCTAGGGGTCATATTATGAACAAGAAACAAAAAACAGGCTTTTACAAATTCAAACACATCACAAAACAAAAATCCATTCCTATGACACAATTCTAGTAATTACAATTTGAAATATCAATTCATTCTTAAAGAAAAACACTCCCTTGAAAAACCAATCACTACACAACAAGCCCAACTATTCTTTTGAAAAAGTCTTATTTACTATAAACTCAAAGCCATTTTACAATTACAAAAAACATTTAAACACAAAAACCCATTTTAAAAAAAACCCCTCTTTTTTTAAAATAAGAAGTAGCCTTAAAAATTCATCAATTACCACTGATATTCCATGATGCCTCAAAAATATGAATCTTAATTCCACTCAGGCACCTATACACATGATCTAACAACTTTCTATTAATCAAATTAACATGCACATGCGAGCACCCATATGAATACCACTAGAAAAAGCAAGGTTCTTCCACATTCAATAACAAAACATTCCCAATATTTCAAAAATATCTTTTTCCAAACAATATAAAAAATTCATGACATATATTAAAAAAATATTCCCATTTAGAAAATAACTCAATTAAATTTCAAATCACTAAAGGCGTTCTTTTATAAATACATTTTTCAAAAATCAAACAACAACTTCCAAGATAATCACACCCCAAAATCATGCCGAACACACACCAAATTAAAATTAGAGCAACACCATGATCCTATTTCCTTTTAAAAGGAAATACTATTGCTCCAACCCAAAAATACATCAAGACATCACAAACACTAAAGAACCTAGACGGAGGACTAGTGGTCGTGTCTAACCCTGCTACATGTTTTAGCAGACCATTCCCTATACAAGCACCAACAACTATGATTGTAAAACCATACTCTCATGAATCTCACAGGTCGCAAATCCATGTGAGACCGAGCGTAGTACCAGTTTACTCCTACTGTCATCTCTCATCAACACAGACCAAATCCAAAACAGAAATTGTGAACTACCACTCATCCCTGGAGGGTTGAAACTAGTAAGAGATCGTGATGATTTTCTTGCACCAACCACTTGAGTACCAAAAATCATATCTCTGATCTACCTGAAAACCCAATAAACATGGCCAAAACCTAGGTCTGATACCATTTTTCCATGTATAGTGTCGGGACGCCATCTGACATGGCGCCTAACCCGTTCTGCAGAAAGGCTCGAAGGGCGTTCCCAATCCCAATGGGCTGGCGCAAGTTCCCATGTATCAAAAATGAATCTTGGGAACAATTTAACAAAATAAATAAATATAAAACAATCAAACAGATGAATAAATTTAAAACTAAATTTAAAACCAAATATGCCCTTAAACATGGGTCAAAATTAAATTTACAACTTGACCCAAAAAATAAAGGGGATAAAATTAAATTAAAAACTACAAGGCACTAACTCAAACCTCCATGTGACATGAGGAGTCACATCCCCAAGCAACTTACAACAAACAAAAACAAAGTTCCACTGACGACCGGAACCACCCATGCTATGCTCGATGCCTAAACCTAGAAAGAAAAATAACCATAATCTATATACTCCCAATGATGTATGTAAGGTGTGAGCTAAAATCCCAGTAGGATACCACCAAGAAAAGGTTCTACGTATAATTATTCAATGAGAAAAACATTTTCAATTTTACAGAATTAAAAAAAAGAAGTGCATAAATTTTTTTAATGAGATCAATTATTAAGGGAAAACAACTCTAAAAGAAAAATAACATAAATTAGCACACAGACACCCACACACACATTCTTAGTAACACCCACATTACTATGTGTGCTGATGGTGAGCGCAACGAAAAATAGGATCACAAAACATGGGAGAGGCCCTAAAGATACTAACGAGAAGTGGGACCCTAGAACATCACGTAATGGTAAAAAAAGGTATATAAACACAATAATATATGTTCTCGTTCATGATACACTAGTAGAGAAACACATCTGTAACCTAGGGGCCTCCCAACATCATCCAAAAGATTAGTTAGTATTGTAGTCGCAAAATCTAGCTAAGTGACACTGGGCCGATGCCACTTCCATATCACTAGCACAATTGTCCAAGTCCTCCAAACTTGTACCTAGGCTTCCCATTTGTGATCAAGTAGTTTAGAGTTCATGCCACATTCCATAATCAAATAATCAAACCAACAAGACACTATGCACACCAAAACCACCATTTGCACAGCCAAAATCCATTTGAAACAACACAGCAACTAAAAATATCACACAACTAAACCCGCCTTACTTACACAAACAAAAAAAAATCATAATCAAATAAAACACTTTTATCACTAGACCCACAATTAGAAGAAATTATTGAACAATTTAAACTCATACCACATGAATTTTAGCATCAAATTTTTTTCACAATTTAACCAAAACAGTTCTTCACCCTTAATAATTATTTAATGAATCAATTAATATTTTCCAGAAATAAATTTTAATGTCCAAACACTTCTTCACACACTAGACTAACCCAACCCCTCATACAAGACCAGATGTAGACCTCACCACCCCAGAAACAGAATCTATATCATTCACACGATTAAAGACATCACCTACACAGTTAAAAATACAATTACTTTAAATGAATGGATTTCCAGAAAATTTTCCAACCCATTTTAAAATACTCTACATGCCTTTAAACACCACAAACTCATTCAATATTAATTTATGAAAACACACATATAGTCACTATTCCCAAAACATCATTCTCAACCTTTTCACGTCTAATCAAATAATCCGCACAATTTATAAACCACTATTAAATAGTTCAACGTGGGTTGTACACAAACATAATTACCAACATACTGCATAAACATGCTAGTACCAAATAAAATCCACATTAGATCTCAATAAAAAGAAAATTTTTAGCAATAAAACTAATAAATAAACATGCTAAACTAATCAAAATCACAAATAAAGTTGTTAAACAATAAATATATGTGGAACCACCTACCTCGGTGTATGAAAAACCTTACAGGATGAAACGAACCTCCCTCCACACAACACTGGCACTAAAATAAGAACAAAAAGTCCCCAAAAACCGAAAACACACAATTGAATCAATAACTATATAAAAAACAATATAAACTCTAATATCACAAAACCGAAAATGGAATAAATTACTTAGTTGGAGAGAAACACACTTGGACTGATGTTAATGATGGAAAACCGAGCATGGGGAAGACCACTAGAGGTGAGCCACACCAGCAAAATAGCTGGAAGGGAGGGGCGGTGCATGTCAGGGTGGTGTGAGGTTGTCTGGAGCTGCGGGGTCAGTGCAGGTGTGCTCTAGGGTTCCACGAGGTAGTGGGTAGAGAGGCGGGGTGTTGGTCCGGGTGCGCATCTCCGAAGAGGGGTTTGAGAGGGGAGGTCTAGGGATGGAGGTGACACGATGGGTGAGACGGCCGTAGAGGTGGAGCACGACCGGTGAGCAAGTCGATGGGTGTGGTGTTGGACCGAAGAAGGAGGGAGGGTCAATAGCAGACTGAGGCAGGAGGGGGGGGGGAGTGAGCACAGGTGCCAGGCCAGCAAGAGGAGGGGCACGTGCTCAGTCGACTGATAGGAAGGGAGGGTGCGGGCTAGAGGGCACAAGGTGAAATGGGGTGCAGTGTCTAGGGTTCGGAGGAGAGGGCTACTGCGCATGAAAACACGGGAAATGGGATCCACCTGGGTAGAGGGGAGCACAAGGGTGGGAGGAAAAAAATAAAATAGAGATAAAAAGAGAGAAAAAGAAATGGGGAATAAATAAAAAACTAAAAACACTAAAAAACACTTAAACTAACCTACCCATAATAACAAAAATAACTGAAATTAAAATAGAAAGTTAATTATTTTATAAATGTAGCACAAATATAATAATAACAATCAAATAAAAACATTAAAATAATAATTATAATAATAATATAATTAAAATATTAAATTAAGTAAAGACAACATGAATAATAAAACTAAAATAATAAAACCAGTCAAAAATAATAATAACATTATTATTATTGAGGCCAGACAACGTGAACGGTTATGTGCAACGTCGTGAAACCAAATAATAACATGTTTAATAATAAAACTTTTTCTTACTATGGTTGGGTGCTACACATGATCTCACACACAGCCACACACCCGTATAAGATCCCAATTTTTTTTTTAAATGTAACCAGGTCAAAACACAACTCAAAAGTGAGCCCCTAAATAATTAAAATAAAATATAGCTTTTTCAGGGAAACTATTGAGTTATCGAAGCGATGCAGCCTCGACCGATCCATGCTCATGTGTGGACTACTTCTTAGAAAAATGATACATTATCAGAAAAAAGATAAAACCCTCGTCTTTCCCATCATACACCGTGATGAAACAACTAAATCAAATAAATGTTTCTAATAAAGGTAAAAATTAAAATAATAACTGATGTGTGATGTTCGGGTGTGACAATTATTTTTTCCTTTTAGGAAATTCCAAGGAGTCAAGTTAGGGTAGCAACCTTCGGATAGGAGAGTACGGATGATAGGAATCAGTGGCATGTATTTACACTAAAACACAAGAAAAAATGTAGTATTCCTCACTAAAAGGCTTCTCAATGGCACATAAACCTGAGGCTTCCCAAATCAATCTCATGGTATCTTATGCAATAGGCATGTCTCTATGGTTCTTCCCAGGGTCCCATGTTTGACATTAGGTACGCTACAATACTATCATCCTGAGCAGACGAATCATACTAATATGAACATTTATGAAGGTGGACCATATAGGTACATCCCTATTAGGGATCACTAAGAAGGTTTACTTGATGAGTTGATCTGAACCCCCAAAGAGGACAGACCCGACATTTGCATGTCCCATAAACAGAATTTGTCACATAGTCAAGGATGAAATGGATTCCACTAATGGTGGATTAGGGAGGTGGAACCCAAATAGGTGAACACCAAGGATTACAATTGGATGGGATTGAACCTCAGAAGGGTCTTTTTAAATACACTAATTAGTGGAAAATGATCAAAATCAGCTTAATTAGATGGGGTTATTTGGGTCTTACACATGGCTAGCAGCCCTTCGCAAGGGTATATCTCTTGGTTTAGGGAGTACAAATTGTGTGAGTCTTATGCATGATTAGATACATGAGAGATACTAGATGTATAAATAGAGTGTAAAATATGTTCTCACTAGGATGTGAGAGCCTGTGTAAAAATTAGGATGAGTTTTGATCATGTGATGATGAAATATATGGAGTGTGTAATGATATGTGATGGAACCTCTGAGAGGAATACTACGTATCGAGTAGATGGAAATAAAATTACATTTAGTTCATGGTGCGAGGGGTGAGTCAACTAAGGAGGTGTGCTATGAGAATGAGTTCATATATATTGACGTGAATGAAAAGGAGCCTCCATGTTAGAGAATGAGTCTCCCATGACATTGAGACACATGGGAAAATTCAGGATGAGAATAGATAATAGCCTTGATCCTCTGAGAGGCTTCCTACGTACCTGGTTCTGAATACAAGGATAACATTATACATAGTTTAGGATATAGGAAAATCATTGTGTAGTAAACATGGACATAGATCAAAAGACATTCCCAGATATTACATAGTGTTAGTGGATCTTTTTAAGAGGATCACTATTGGGTGGATGAATGTTATATGTATGGGGATTGAAAATGGTTAGTGGCCTATGAAGATGGATAAAAAAACCTCAGTGGTGGATTTGGGATATGTGTCCCAAAATAGGAAGATGTCACATCATGAAGGTACTTCCCTAATATAGTACACCAAAGATTACCATTTTTTGGTATTGAACCTCGAAGCGACTTTCTACATACCCAAAAGGGTTCAAAAACCATGTAGTTATATGCATTTATTTTAATGTCAGGTGGGACTAGTGAAACAACATGAAATGGACTACAAATATTGTTTATGAGGAGTGATGGGCATGAACCTTAGAATGATTTCATACATACCCTATTTAGAATACATATATCAATGTCTATGTAGTTCTGTGGGTGGGGGAATAGAATCAGGGTGTCCACGTGGATTGTGATCCTAATACATATTGGGGAATATATGTGGCTAGCCACCTAGATATGTTTGTGGGCTTATGAATGGTTAGAGGCCCATATAAGGGTTAGTGGTTGCATATGGTTAACATCCCATAAAGGATGTCAGGTTCATTATTTCTCTAAGCTCGTGATAGTCATGCTCTGTGTGAGACAGATGTGGTAGTTGTAGACCTAATGGTCATGTTGTGAATGGTGTGGGATTTATTCACGGATAGATTCCAAGGTATATTGAGATTCAGAATAAATCTAGGATACACACCAAAGGGGTATCTAGTCCCATGAGATTGGGATGTCATTCCTTGCTAGTAGGGTGATAGAGATCTCACTACCTTGGAGATAATATGGCAAGGGGAATACCTGAGGTGGGACACCCCATGTGCATTTCATGGTGAGAGACTATACTTTAACATCATGTTGTGTGGATAATGGATCTTATCATTTTAATGACCTGTATGTCATAGGAGGAAGATTCACTCCTTACACACATTACATACAAGACTGATAGACAACCGCATTGGGGAAGGGAATTCATCCTCAAGGCCGTACATGAATGGTGTGGAGGAATGGTCTATTGTGGGGTCCACGGTATCTTGCTTATGCCATAATGAAATATCCATTAACATACATATTCAAAAAAGATATAGTTATGAAAATTTTATAAGGGACACTACATGGAGAATTGGGAAATTACTACGCACGAGCTTAGAGGGATACTCGGGAAAGGGAATTGTGAAGATAGAGTCCTTATTGAGGGGTTCTTCATGAATCTATTATGCTTTGTGAAGTAAAGAATCTTCGCGAATGTAGGTACTACATTATTTTTGGTATAATGGGGCTCTGTGAAGGGAATGTCGTCAGGATGCATGGTGATCTGTCCTAGGCATGGGCTCCAAACGTATTTGGGGGGGGGTGCTTCATGAAGTCTGGATGCTCCGTGTAGTCTTGATTGATAAAGAGGAACTTCTAACTTCTTTATTACCATGTATATTTGTGAAGGGAATCACCACTTTTAGTGGATGAAAATTGTAATAAATGAATTGATGGATTGCGATGTTCAAATACCTTGGGTGATGAATTTTTTCCACTAGTCAGTGAATCACGGGTGGATTAATGAGTTTGGAGATCAGTTGATGACAAGTTATGGAAGTGATGCAGAGAGGTGGGGTTGAAACACATATTTATAGGCACTGGACATCGCCATTCTCTGATGTGATAAATGAAGTAAATAGAGAATCATGATCGAATGTGGATCCATTAGACTCACGAAGAGTTCAATCAAGGGGCCTGGTGGTGATTGCAGATATTTTTGGACTTGTATAAGATCTAGTAAAGTTTCTTGTGGTTGGAGTGGATCTCATCAAACCCATGAAGGATTCCATCAACCTAGATTCACGTCGTTCATAGTAATAAGGGGCTTGGAAAAGGGTATTTTTGAAACATATCACTTTCAGGATTTTTGGATTCACGTGGCCCGAATTTCACCCAAATTAGTTTATTCCATCCACAACATATTAAATTCATGTATTTGGGACCTATAAAATGCTCCAACTCAGAATGTGGACCGATGAATAAAGGATGGTTGGATCTTAATGGTATATGGAAAAAAAACCTACTGATCGGAAAACCAGATCGCGATAATGGTGCGTTGGGAAGAGATCATCGTGAAGATCACCACCGCCGATGATGACATGAATCTCAATGGGTCACTGCCTATATGTTCAACATTATGGCCCCCCTTTTATACATTTTTCCATTTCAAATAATATCTTATTGATATCTAATTTTAAATATTGATCACCCTCATGAAGGCACTATTATAACTAGGTTCCTTGGACCCGTACTACGCGAACGCTGCTTAGTGAACATGGAAATCGTGATCCATTATTGTTCCATGAAACATGATGACTGTATCATGACTCTGCGAAATGGTTCCCTATGAACATTCTTTCTAAATGAAATTCTCAAAAAAAATTGAAAAATAAACGACATCCTCGAAAAATGGCCAATCATGATTTTTCTTGAGAGGTTCATACAGTTACTTCTCAGAGAGAAAATATGAAGAATAAAATACTGATAGAATAGTATGTGAGGAGTTATTCTAACCCTGAATATTATTGAAATCTACAGTCAGAATAGAAAAATAATTACCCACTATGAAAAAGACTATATTTGTGTAACATTGGTATGAAATATAATGTTTTTATACTTGAACAAATTATGAACTAACTGACTTACTAGTTTTGAGGTACACCATGTAAATACCAATCGTTTAGAGATGCTGATTTCCATACATATAAGGATCACACACCTATCACAGTCAATTATTTTTACAGCCATACCAATAAAATTTATTTGAAGGAACTTTAGGATGAGGTATCTCCACCATAACATCACCCCATCCTAAAGGTAGGTTTGGGGAACTTGAAAATGGATGGAAAAATAATTTGGACTCACACCATTATGGAAACTTCATGTACAGTGAGACTGGGTCTAATTGGTATGTTCATCTTGAGTGGAATTCATAGTAATTATAATGTGATTATTCCAATATGAGGCTATGTGGGTTTTCAAATTTCATATATATCAATCATATGAAATCAATCTTGATCTACTAAGTAGGTGGTCATCGTGGAAAAATACCATTAATATCCATCATGGGGAGGTAAAAATCGACCTCTTGGTCCTCTTTGATATTTATAGGGTTCCCATAATGGGAGGATTTATGAATAATTTCTCTCCGTAGAGAATTCATGGGATGATTTGGGAAAGATTCCATGGGTGGAGATGGAATTTTGTGGCATACTGCTGGGTGTAGGTAAATATAACCAGCTGGTGAGGGATTACCACATAATGTAGTGGTTCTTATATTTTTTAAACATCCCTCCAGAGAGTCCCACAAAGGGAGTGGAGGCACCCATGAAATTTCTTATGAAGACTCGTACATATCCAAGAGTGGCACAATGGAGCAAGGAAGGTTCCTACTGGAGAATACTAGAGGAAACCCAATGGTTTCTATGAGAGTACAACAATAATACTGATCCTAAACCGATGGTTAGTGTGGATGGAATCATATCAAAACCTTCATATGGTTGGATGATACTGGTAAGAGATGCAAACATGGGTGCATGGATGATTTCATTCATTATGGAAGCTATGATGGCAATGGAGTAGCGTATCAACCTTGGGGATCCATTGATGGATATGTTGTATAAGTTTATTTTGTATATCATTGAGGGAAGAAGACTCAATGCATATGTGGATTGCTCCATATTTATATGGATGGGTGACAACACACATGGGGGGTTTATTACTACCCATACCCCATCTAACATCCTGACATAGTCTTTTGATCTTAAATGTTGAACGTAGTAGGAGGCTTCTAACTAAAGTTTAACCTGACAACAACACTAAAAAAAATCTGAAGGGTACATGAATTCAATATTAATGAATTGATTTTTCCAATAGTTGTGTTAAACAATTATGGCTATGAAACTAAAGATAAACATTCAAATATTGAAGAATTTTAAGGAGGAGTACTGGTATAGGGGGCGGATTGAAGGCATATCTATGAACTATGCACCACACATCGGTTCTCAAGGACGATCTGGTGTCTGTAGAGATTGACCCTAAAAGTATACCTGGTAGAAAATCTTGTATATTAAAAATGAATGATGATGAAATTTAGGCTCATGTTTATGTGGGAGGATGGGATGATGCAAAATGAGTTGCCTCCACCTACTTCGTCTTATGGTCTAGTTGAAAAGTATGCGAAAAGATGGGAGGTAGCCTACATAGAAGAGATGCTGAAATAGTAGGGCACTCAGTCCATAGATCGAGTACCTCTGAAACTATATATCGAACCTGAATAGGGACAAGATAACATTATGGTGTTAGGGATGTTTCAAATCATGGTATATGATTTGATGAAGTGTGGTTGATAGTTACATGGCCCACACTGGTTGGAGGCAAATGAAGACCAATGATAGTTGTAACACCCCGACCCCAATTTTCCAGAGTCTGTGCATTATTAGGTAACATTGTCAAGATCGCAAAAGATCAAGTCTCTAAAGACCTATTGGTTTAGTAGCCTTGGGAACACTTGATACATTCATAAATGTAATATTACATCATAAAGTGAAAACAAAAACAACAACATCTTTTCCCCTTTGAAAACACTTTTGCCTTAGAATATCCCTGCAGGTCAATCATTATATACATCATCACATCCAGGTAAAAATAAATCATAGAAAGGGGAGAGCTTAGATGCTCAGTATGGACAACAATATAACGGATAATTTCAATAACAAGAATAAACATTTAAAAAATTATATAACTAAAACAAAATAATTTTAAACATGAACTTCAGAATAACATGGTAAAAATAAAATGAAATAATTTCTATTTAATTATTCACATAGATATTCTACAATTTGAATAATCAAATGAAATATCAATAACCACTTTCATACTGATGGAATTCATAATTCCAGATAATCATAACCACATATTCAAGGCCATGTTCCAAGACTACAATAAATATTTTGTCAAGTCCTTGTGCCAAGACACTGGTTTGTCTCATGAGACAAACCGATGCATCAAGGAGCTATAGAGGGCTCCACCCGTCACTTATTAGGTACAATGCATTAATTATATGAAAAGGATTAAACATATCATAAACAATTCTCAAGAACCATAACATAATCATATCACATAAAACATGCATAAGGAAACATAACATTTCCTCATTTCAATAACAAGATATCAATACAACACATTAATATAATAAAAAAAATTATCAAAACCATTTTCAATACCAAAATAAATGAAAATTAAAACTTGGTATTTATTTTAAGAAATTTTATGGCTTATAGAGGAAGCTGAAACTCAAATAATGGTCACGGTGGTGGAGAAGTCGTTGTCGCCGAATACGTAAGAAAAAAATTTCCTTTTGTTTTTTAGTAAAAATGCTTCATATAAAAAGATTCCTTTTGAATAAAAGTAAAAGTCAAAGGGTTTTATACACTTTATAAAATAAAGTTGTGTATAAAACAAAGTATTCCTCAATGAAAGGTTATTTAAATGATGTCCCTTACCTCATGTCCGACATCACTCGATCATTTTTTAATCTCCTGAATAATAAACTAGAGTTAATTTTGACTTGCTTAAGAATCTTTTTCAAGTTCATTATTCCATTTGTATCACTTATTACCATGTTATGAACATTATGTAATTATTTATGTTAATAATGGTCATTTTTTCGATCTTTGGAACTAAAACAAAATCATTTTAAACTTGAACTACAGAATAACATGACAAAAATAAAATGAAATAATTCTATTTAATCATTCACATGGATATTCACTAGTCGAATAATCACATGCAATATCAACAACCACTTTCATAATAATGGAATTCATTATTCCAGACAATCATAACCACATAGTCAAGGCCTTGTGCCAAGACTACAAATAATATTTTGTCAAGGCCTTGTGCCAAGACAGTAGTCTATCTCATGAGACCTACTGATACATCGATGTGCTATAGCGGGCTCCACCCGTCAATTATTAAGACCAATTCATTCCTTATATGAAATGGATTAAACAAATCATAAACAACTCCCAAGAACCATAACCTAATCGTATCACATTAAACATTAATAAGGAAACATAACATTTCCACATTTAAATAGCAAGATATCAATACAACACATTAATATAATAAGAAAATTATCAAAACAATTTTCAATACCAAAATAAAATAAAAGTAAAACTTTATATTTATTTTGAAAAAATGTTATGGATTTTAGAGGTAGCTGAAACTCAAATAATGTTCACGGCGGTAGAGAAGTCATTGTCACCGCATATGTAAGAGAAAACTTTTCGTTTTAATTTAGTAAAAATGTTTTGTATAAAAAGATTTCTTTTTAATAAAAGTAAAATTAAAAGGGGTTTATACACCGTATAAAAGAATGTTTTGTATAAAATGAAATATGCCTCAATTAAAGGTGATTGAGATGATGTCCCTTACCTCGTGTTCGACTTGACTCGATCATTATTTAATATCCTGAATAATAAACTAGAGTTAATTTTGACTTGATTAAGAACCCTTTTAAAGTTCATTATTCCTCTTATATCACTTATTACCATGTTATGAACATTATGTAATTATTTTTCAAGTTCCTCGGGTTCCGGCGTTGCCTCTTCCATCTTATGGTTCCTTTATAGAACTTTTACCAGATGAGTCGTCCAGTTTCTTAGCACTTGTTCTCTCGTATCAAGAATCCTGACAGGATCTTCGCAATAAGATAGATCGGGTTCCAGTTCTAATTCCTCATAGGTGAGTATATGTGTTGGGTCAGTCATGTATTTTCTCAATAGTGATACGTGGAACACATCGTGAATTTTAGAGAGACGTGGAGTCATTTCCAAACGGCAAGCTACAACCCCAATTCATTCTCGAATTTCGAATGATTCGATGTTCCTGGGACTTAATTTTCCCTTCCTACCGAATCTTATAACTCCCTTTCATGGAGATACATTCAAGAAAACATGATCTCCTACCTGAAATACCAAATCATTCCTTTAGTTATCGGCATTTCTCTTCGGCCTACTTTGAGATGCTTTGATGAGGTTTTGGATTACCTTCACCTTTTCCATCGTTTCCTCAACAAGTTCTGAGCCTAAAAGTTTTCATTCACCAACATCATCCCAACAGTTTAGTGTGCGACATATCTTTCTGTATAATGATTCATATGGTTCCATCCTAATACTTTCATGTAAGAAATTGTTATAGGAAAATTCTACCACAAGTAAATATTGATCCCACATACCCTAAAAGTCAAGTGAGCATGATATCAACATGTTTTCTAAGGTTTTAATATTATGTTATGATTGTCCATGTGTTTGAGGGTGGTAAGCAGTGATCAAATGAAGTTCAGTGTCCCGGGATTTCTAAAGAATTTTCCATAATCATGATGTAAAATGGGGATCACGATCCGAAAGAATCGATAGGGGTACTCCATGAAGTCTTACAAATTCGTTAATATACAGTCATGATAAAAGTTCAAGTGGAAAATCATCTCTTATAGTAAGAAAATGTGGTGACTTGGTAAGACGATCAAAAATGACCCATATTACATCATTCCTTATAGGAGTTTTTGGTATTCCCATGACAAAGTCTATCGTAATATTTTTATCCATTTCCACTCAGGTATGGGAAGAGGTTGCATAACTCCTCTAGGAAGTTGCCTCCTAGCTTTCACTTGTTGACAAACCATGCATCTTGACACAAAATCAGAAATATACCTCTTCATGTTGTCCCACCATAAATGTTCCTTCAAATATCTATACATCATAGTGCTACCAGGGTGTATAGAGAAATTGGAACTATGAGCATCATCCAATAATTCCCCTTTTAGACCTGCTATATCGGGGACACAATGTCTCTTCCCAAATTTCAAAATTCCATCTTCATTCACAAAGTCACTCAATCTCCCATCATTCACAGCATTAATCTTTTTTTGAAACTATTCATCATCAGTCTGAGATCTCTTAATCCTTTCTAGTAAAGATGGGTTTTCAACCATTTGAAAAATAACTGATGTTTCATCTTCCATAGTTATTTCCATGTCCATATTTACTAGATCCATGAAAATTGGATCCCATTAAATTCTCCTATTGTTCAAAACGTCATGATATTTTCTTATCAAAGCATCTTCCACCTAATTTTCCTTCCCCGGGTGGTAGTGTATCGTGCAATCATAATCCTTGAGTAATTCAATCCATCTCCTTTGCCTCACATTGAGTTATTTTTTTTGAGATAATATACTTCAAACTGTTGTGATCATTATAAATATATCATTTTTCAACATAAAGGTATTGTCTCCATATATTCAATGCAAATATCATAGATGCTAACTCTAGATCATGAGTAGGATATTTTTTCTCATGAATTATCAACTGTAGTGATGCATAGGCAATGTCCCTATAATTCTTCATGAGGACACAACCAAGTCCTTTCTTCGATGCATCACTATAAATAACGAACCGATCATTCCCTGGTGGTAGAGTCAATATTGGAGCATTAACTAATCATCTTTTTAGTTCATCGAAACATTCTTCACACTCTTTTGTCCAAAAAAATTTAACCCCTTTACGTGTCAACTTCATTAATGGGTTAGCCAATCGGGAACAATTCTATGAAAAACATCAATTATAACCTGCAAAACCAATAAAACGGTGTACCTACGTTATACTAATCAGTGCTGCCCATTCTTGGATCACTCTTGTCTTAGAAGGACCAATAGAGTTTCCATCCTTAAAGGCAATATAGCCAATAAAAGAAATTTAATGAATCTATAATTCACACTTTCTAAAATTCCCATATAATTTGTGTCTTTATAGAGTCTTTAGAATAATGCGAAAGTGATTTTCATGATCTTCATAGACATTGGATTATACCAAGATATCCTCAATAAATACCACTATGAAGTGATCAAGATATTTTTTGAAAACACTATTCATTAGATCCATGAAGACAGAGGGTTCATTGGTCAATCCAAAAGGCATTAATATTAACTCATAATGCCCGTACCTGGTTCAAAATGCCGTCTTTTGAATTTCTTCCTTCTTCACACACAACTGATGATATCCAGATCGAGGGTCAATCTTTGAAAAGTATTGAGCTCCATATAGTTGGTCGAATAAATCATCCATGAGAGGTAGGGGATACTTGTTCTTTATTGTTATAGCATTGATTTCCCTGTAGTCAATGCACAACCTCATAGATCCATCTTTCTTCTTTATAAAAAGAACATGAGCTCCCCATGGAGAAAAACTAGGACGAATAAATCCCTTGTAATTCAATTCATCTAGTTGTTTCTTTAGTTCCACTAATTCCACAGTGGCCATTCTATATGGGGTCTTCGATATGGGCCTTGAACAAGGAATTAGGTCAATAAAAAACTCAAGTTCTCATTCTGGACGATGACCAGGTAAATCTTCTAGAAACCCATCAACATATTCTCCCACAACAGGTAGATACCCTATTTGAAAATTCCATTACTCACCCCCAGTTATTTCATTGTCTTCCTCCCCAACAAGTGAATTTAGTTGAGCTACTGGGGGTGGATCTTGATAGGAATTAGGTGGTGACGATTCTTCTCTAAAGCTACGGTGTTTCTTATCAGCATCATCAAAATTCTTAGCCCCTTTTTTCATACAATAAATCTTTGTATCATGGTGTGAAAGCCAATCTATACCAAGGATTATATCAAATTCAATCATGGGTATGATGACGAGATCATCAGATAAACAACATTTATGTTCTCTAATGGGAACATATTCACAAAACTTGTTTGCAATGATATTTCCCTTAGGAGATTTAAATTACAAGCCCCTTGTTAAATAAAATTGGAAATATCTAATTTTCATAGAAAACTGGGAAGATATGAAAAAATGTGATGATCTAGAATCAAATAATCTATTTGCTAAACTTGAGGAAACCATTAAATTACCTGCCACCGCATCATTCAGAGCTTCTACCCTAGCAGTAGTGATAGCATAAGCTTGTCCTTGATCCCCTGGCCTTTTCTGAGGTATGTTCCCCTAACCCTTAGGACATTAATTTTCATAATATCCCATCTCCTTTCAATTGTAGCATTGAAAATTGGTATCTTCTTTCTTCCCCTTTCAATCAAGAGCATGGTGTCCATTTTCCCCACACATTTAATAGACTCCCATTCCTTTCAAGAAAGTACCGGGATGTTTCGTAACACATTTATTATAGTATGGATAATCATCTTTTCCCTTATTCCCTATATTTCAATTTCCATAGAGATCAACAGATCTATTCTTCTCTTTCTTTGATTTAAATTCATAAGACTTAGAGAATTCCATTTTCTTCTTAATTGCACATGAGACAATTTCATCACATAATAGGAAGGATTGTGAGACCAATGCTCGATGGATAAATGTTTTTAACCCATCAACAAAATGATCAATCTTACTTCTTGGGTTACGTATATAATCTGCGGCATACCTAGCTAACCTTGTAAAGTTCTCCTCATTCATTGCGAGATTCTCATCCTCCTTTTGTCTCAGACTCAGAAATTGCATTTAAAGATCTTCTCGATTGTCATGAGAAAATTATTTTTCTATGAAAAGCTCTATTAACTCCCTCCATTCCATACTCATCTTCCTTTTTGTTTTGAATCAATGACCACCATTGATCAACATCTCCAGTGAGGCGGTAAACTATCATGATAACCTTTTCCCTTTCACTACACCTCAAAGCATGGAATATTTTCTGTAAACAATTTATCCATTACTCAGCTACTAATGGATTTTTACTCCCATTAAATGTTGGTGGTTGTTTCCTCATGAAGTTATCTAACATTGATCCTCCATGTTGCGGATTAGGGTGCTCCATACGAGTAAGGTTATTATTCATAACCTGAGTGATTTGTCCCAGTACGGTGATAAGATGATCAGCACTAGTTGAATTATCAGCTCCATTATAATTATCCTGAGTAGGAGGGAAATCCTGACATGGAGTGCGTGCATTGATACAGTTTCCATTCCTTCCACTAGGCGCCATTTCAAACAATGGAATAAACTAGACGATTTTATAATCAAAATACATAATTCCATACTTGTAAAACACTTAACATAAATTGAACAGTTTATCGATATAATCCATAATTAGAAAAAAAATTCTTTGAGGAAGTATATTCTCATAAACCCTTCATAATGGTTTGTAACGAAAATGAGAATTATTATAAGCATATCCCCTGGGAGTGTCATAACTTTGAGTGCAGTAAGGCCCGTTGTCGTGCACCGGTTTCCATTGAAGTCTAGCTCAAAGCAGTGTTTTCGGGTTTTACCACTAGTTATATCTATTCCAAACCCACCTCTACCTTCTCTTATCCATATAGGGATGCATTTCTCGGAAAACTCACAAAATATTTATAAAACAAAAATTCTATGAATTTATTCTATACTAATCCTCAATTTCTATTTTAGGTCTATGTTCTCTAATCAGAGTTTTTCTAAATCTAGCTTCCATGGTTAGTACTAAACTGCCTCTGATACCAACTGTACCGCCCCGACCCAGTTACCCAAAGTTAGTACATTATTATATAACATTGGCATGATCACAAATGATAACATCTCTAATGACCGATTAGTTTAGTAGCCTTGTAAACATTAGATACATTCATAAATGTTACATTACATCATAAGGTGAAAACAACAACAACACCTTGTCCCCTTTGTACACACATATCCCTTAAACTATCCCTACAAGTCAATCATTATATAGTTCTTTACGTCTTGGGAAAAATAAAATATAGAAAGGGGTGAGATCAGATGTTTAGTAAGGATAACAATATAGCTAAAACATTCATAAACAAGCACAAACATTTAATGAAATTGTATAACTAAAACAAAATCCTTTTAAACGTGAACTTCAGAATAACATGGAAAAAATAAAATGAAATAATGAAATTTACTTATTCACATGGATATTATAATAGTCGAATAATCACATGAATTATTAATAACCACTTTCATATTGAGAGAATGCATAATGCCAGACTATCATAACCATAGAGTCAAGGCCTTGTGCCAAGACTACAAATAATATTTAGTCAAGGCCTTGTGCCAAGACACTAGTTTTTCTCCTGAGACCTACCGATGCATCTAAGAGCTATAGCAGGCTCCACCTATCACTTATTAAGTCCAACACATTCCTTATATGAAAAGGTTTAAACATATCATAAAAAATTCCCAATAACCATAACATAATCGTATCACATAAAACCTGCAAAAAGAAACATAACATTTCCACATTTCAATCACAAGATATCAATACAAAACATTAATATAATAAAAACAACATGGAAACCATTTTTAATACCAAAATTAAAGAAAAGTAAAACTTGGTATTTATTTTAAAACAATGTTATGACTTATAGAGGAAGTCGACACTCAAATATGGTCATGGCTATGGAGAAGTCATTGTTTCCACATACGTAAGAAAAAACATTCCTTTTTGTAGTTTAGTAAAAATGTTTCTTATAAGAATGATTACTTTTGAATAGAATTAAAATTAAAAGGGGTGTATACCCTATATAAAATAATGTCGTGTATAAAACAAAATATGCCTCAATGAAAGGAGATAGAGACGAAGTCCATAACCTCGTGTCCGACTTGACTCGATCGTTCTTTAATCTCCTGAATAATAAAATAGAGTTAATTTATAATTTCATAAAAACTTTATTCAAGTTCATTATTCCTTTTATAACACTTATTACCATGTTATGACCATTATGTAATTATTTATGTTAATAACTATCGTTTTGACGATCTTTGTTACTCAAGTCAAAAATAAACTTCTTATAATTACAAGTTGTTCATGTGGTAAAATATACATTTTATCTAGAATTATATTTATGACATAGATATCATATATTTCATATATTTCCAGTATATACATGCATTTATAATATTACATTACATATGGAGGTATGAAATGAAATACACCGTTCATGGAGACGGTAAGCCGTACGTACGCATGAACACTACTTTCATTTCTATTTCGTATTTAATGGAATGAAATCATAATGATATAAAGGTATATTATAATTCTAGTATAATATCATATATAATATCATTTACTTCATCCTTTATACATCCCACATATTTCATTAACGATTCAAATCAATTTGAGGGTGCGATAGACCGCACGTCCAAAAATGAAATTATCACGTTTACCCTTAATGGAAATCATAAAGGTATGACATAAATGAAAAATACAGAATCATAAGGAAAACATAAACATAATATATATGATATATAAATATAGTGACATCTTAATGTCCACCGTGAGAGGAGTTATAAGAAGATTGAACAATTATCGTTTCATGAGGCAGTAATTCGCCACCTACAGAAACAGTATGTTCTTTAACGATTATATGGAGGTGTGTTTCAGTATAGTTCGAATCCATCTCATAAAAACATCCAAGTATATTTAATATAATAGTTTTGTTACAAAATCAATGAATAAAAAGAGTTTAGGTGGTTGGAGAAGCAAAATAAAACAAAACAACATAAGAGAAGACATTACCTTTAAATCGGGTAACTTCCCTCAGTTTGAACCAAAATGGATTCCTGAAGAGATTTTTGCCTAAGGTAGGGCTTCTATGATGAATAGAGGGATGTGGAGAGATACAATGAGCAGAGTTTGGCCGAGAAAGTGGCTTGAACGGTGTGGGTAAGGTGGTATTGTTGGGGGGCCTTTTATAATAGGAGAGGAGGGTCTCTTTTGGAATGATTGAAATGTTACATTATTATGAAATGATTTTCGGATTTTAAAGGTCCCAGAATGATATATTGCGATGATAAGGTGATAAGGTTTCCAAATACACTCATAAAATAGGATTTTAACAAGTTTAAGTCTTATATTTTCATTATATTTTCATTTTATTTAAATTGTTCATTAATGAGGTAATCACTGCATCATAATAGTGTCATAAATAACATTATTTATATAATGTCTGAAAATTTAAAAATAAATACCATGATGTATTAAATAATTATATATTTCCAATGACAATATATTGTATAAGAGATCATTTATGTAGAAAAAACTAATTTTTTTTCTTAGCTGTTACATACTTTTGTTATATTTTCCCTTTTAAAAAAAATGATACAATGTCACTATCACACAAAAGTGATTCCATGGGGTCCCTCAGTTGGAACAAGGCATCCCATTGTCGGCCATGACAAAACCAATAGCATTATGACAAATTTTGGGGTCATATTATATTATTATGATATTATTTCATTACCCATAACTACCTGATTACTAATTAATCATGATAATTAAAGATAATTGTCGTCGTTACTATTCATAATGCCCCAAAACAAAAGAGTCTTAATTACATAATTTAGACCATCTGATTAAAAATATGAAATCTATTTTACCAAATTATAAACATAGAAATTTTAGTAATTAATTTATAAATTATTCCCGATGTCATAACAAATAGCATGTTTTTAAGAAACAATATCTATCAAAAGATGGACAATAGCTTATGTCCAATTTCAACGTGAAATTTATTCTAATGACTACAATTGGATAAAATGGTAAATTATATTCTAAATATACTTTAAAACCACTCAATAGTATAATTTATCACTAAAAATAATTTTGATTAAAAAAGTTGTTTTTATGTATTTTTCACTATTCATTGAAAATTGGAAGTTCTCAGAAAAATACCAAAAATTCAACATAGTCTAATTTTGATTTTCCGAATCAAAAAAATGAAGACCATTTTGAAATATAAAATTTATATAATTTCAAAAGGTTGGTATTACTATTCATAACGGCTACATTGATTGGTCGCGGTGTGTTAGAACTCGAGGTTGCGTAAAATACACGTTGCTCTATTATTTAAACAGAAGCTTACCACAGAAGCTTGGGGTGTTACAACAGCAGGCCTAGTAGGTCTAGATAGGAATAATTTAGAGGAAGGGGAGCCATCTAGAGGGTTCCAAAGAATACTTACCCAAGAACCCAGTAAGAGGATACACAACATGCATATACCCGAGGATGCTGCCTACCTTAAGGCTTGGGAACATGGGACATAAACCAAAAATTAATCAGTATTTCTGAAATCTGGGATCAATATTACCAGTTCAGAAAAGGAATTATTGGAATTTTTCAATCCACAGCTGGATTTATGGTATCTCAGCTTGAGGGGTAGTGATATGTGTCTCATCCAGATGATATAATGCACTTTCGAGAAACTCTTCCCCCAATGATAAGTTAACTGAAAGTATTGATAAATATGACAAAACCAACACAATGGTAGGATGTCATGCTATCTTAGCGCTTTACTCTACAGAAGGAATTTGAAGGATCTTAGGAAGAAGATGAAAATATAAGGAGTCCCCTGGAGGAAGCCGAGGTTAGGACCTTAGTGGAATCCTCTTTGGGAGGATTTGTTGAAGCTCTTGAGGTCAACAATACAAGATTCCCATGTATGATATCTTTAATTCTTATCTTGGTTTATTGAGTGAAATTTGTTCTATAAATTGGAACATTTTACAAAGGACCCCCTCCCAAAGGGATAATGAGGTGATGATAGGCATAGAGGAAAATGTTATCAAGTCTGTAGAGTCTAGTTGTGAGGAGGCAACTGGGTTACCTTCTGTATAATTTATGGATCTCCCAACGATATATGGTGGTCAAAGTCTTAGTATTCCAACAATAAAAAGAAGAAGATAGTAGAAGTCATCGTTTGACCTCTATAAGCTTCCTACCCCACATAATCACACATGTGGTTTACTCAATCAGCTTAACTGACATAATCTCTATCTCGATAGTTCTTAAAGTAGCTAGCATAATATTTGTGAGGAAGGTTATGGCATGAATGCTGATTAATGGAGAACCTACCACCCAAGATGATCAAACCACGAAAATAATGGCTTTAAGAAGAGACACTAGTGGGTAAGAACCCAATGATGGTCATAAAGATCTCATAGAATTGTGATATGGTGATGAATATTAACAACATGATATGATAGATAGCCCATCTGGTTGAAGGCTAGAGGATGATCCTATAACATGACTATTGATTCTATTTCTATAGTAAAAACCCACATACCTAGATGAGTTAGATGATTCTAATTCTATCATGGAATAAAATAGATATATTATTGTCAGTCTTGGAAATTGATCAAGATTTTCATCGAACATATTCCAGAATCAATGTGGATAACTCGGATTGGATCACTTCTCTCTCGACAACATGATGTATGCACATGAGGGGTGGATGCACGAGGTGTGAAAAATTTTATCTAGGATTGCCAAGCATAAATAATATGGGAGAGATATCATCACTTGGATGTTTCCTTGAACCAGAGGAATCCTGTTACCACTCAGAAATCCCAAGAGGATGAAGAAGATGTAAAATACTTGGAATTGCAGATCTAAGAGAACTATTCCTTCACTAAACCACAATTGGAACTCATATCATTAATGAGGGTCTAGTTAGTAGAGGATGCAGAGTATTTGAGGCAACAAACTCATGAAGTCGATGATGTTCCAAGTGAACATGATTGAGTATAGACCAGGGATGATAAGCTTCATCAGGAGGCCAGTGAAGTAGAATGGGATCTCAGATTGAGACAAAATATCATAGAGGCCACATGTCAATGGGCAGAGGAGCTAGAAAGATCCATTTTAGGGGAAAATGCATGGGAGTTGTGTTTTACAAAACTCTTTAAATATATTTCATGTTTTCATGTTCATTTTGAACCACATAAAAATTTATTTCTTATTTTAAATAATCAAACCTCCATTATATATGTGGGAAAATTGATGATCAATCCAGAAGATCCCGTGGGTCATACCCTGTGTTAGAGGAAAGGGTATATAATGTAAATATTTATTCCGTATGAGAGTTATGAATAATAAATGAGTAGTTGAGGTCTAAAATGACTAAGTGAACTATTGATGAATTTGGTATGAGAGAGTACATAGCCAGATAATAGGGTTGTCAGGATAGACAACTTTGTTTCCCAATGGGTATTGGTGCACAAGCGAGACAATTCCAAGGTTTCTGGAATCAATACGAGGAAAGGGGAATTAAAATGTGTGAATCGCATTCCCATCATTTAGAACACAATGGTGGTGGAATGATGATAAAGGATAAATTCTGACTGTATTGGAGATATAGAATCTGGTTCACAATTAAATATGATAGAAAAAAAATAAAATAATGGAATACCACTAACCACATTTGAATAAATGAGACGAATCATGAAGTTTCATCCAAAGACTTCAAGGGATATGGCCCAAAATTGGTAAGAGATCCAAAATGGAATGAGATCATTCTATTAGGGGCCCATATAGACATCATGAATTATTAGGATCCAAATAAGGGAAACACAAAGAGTGAGTTGGAGTGATGAAATGTTTGGAAGGACTCGAACAATCATTAAATTATGCCTCTATGAATAATAATACATTGGTGAAGGTGCATTGGTCTGAGAAAAGATAAAACCGTACTATAAAAAGTAAACCTCTCCAATGTGTGATTGAAGCCTTAAAACATCACATAGTGAAAAAAAGGATAGAGAACACATATGTTAACATCATATAGTGTGAATAATGAACATGTATATTAACATCATACAGTGAGGATGATGAATGAAATGTTTTAATGTCATATGACCAGAATGTTGCAATTTTTTATGCTCAAGCTTCCAAAACCATATAAAATAGTATAAATCCAAGTTAAAGAGACTATGATTTCTATTCATTATAATGTTTTCATGGCCCAAAGGAGATTAAACTAACATGAATTAGCCAATAGAGGCTTGGGCACCAAAAACACCATGGAATAGATAAAAATGAGCTATATGTGATGTGGTGAGGGGAAAACCTCAGCATGAATGACGAACAATGATACCTACCACCACATCACATATCCCCGTGAGGCTCTTATTTTGAGGTCATAATTATTGGATCATAACCGGGGCCAAAGGTCCAAAAAGGTTAATAAACCTATGGTTGGGCGTAAAGACAAAATTTCATGGATTCAATACATATCCCATAAGGATGAGAATAGATATAGATGTAGTTATTGAAGCATAGTGTGGTGAGAGACCATCAATAGTTGGGTAAATATACACTATTGAGTAAGATTAAGCATCCCATAATTATCATGGTACATCCTGAACAAGCTCAAGGTAGGGTAAAATATTTAATTTCGTGAATTTAGGTCATTAGATCTTAGCTTAAGTTCATATATTTTGGACCATTGGGTTCCATGTTTATGTTAATATTGTTTCGACAATAGAGTTTGTGGTTAGGCCCATAAACAGAGTGTTTGTGCATCATAATTTATCCAATAAACAGGTGAGTCAATCCACATCTAGTTCTTGAATCTTGTGTAGTTTAATTTGATTCGGTAAGGACAAAGATGATTCAACTTGAATAAGGGAAATATAGTATCAACTAGAACTAAGACTGATGATCCGAGCATTAATAAATATTCCATTAGGATGAGAATCAATCCACACATAATTCTTGAAGGAAAAAATTTTCATGTTGGTCTAACCCATACACCAAAAGATGAGGAATTAAATATTTCTTATCTATTATTTGGTTCTTCGTTCCAATATTTTTGAGAGGCTAGACCAGGAAACAAGGCCCGAGTGTTATAATTGGAATATTTTCATATACAGGTCTTTTCATGTGGAATGGTGGATAACGAGTGTTAGTGCTGATGTTATCTAATGGGAGGACACCATATTTTTGATACATTTTCTATCGTATGAACAAGATAACAATGCAACAATTTAAGGTCATATGACGGGACCAAACAATGAATTTTATCATAGTAAAGTATAGATTGAATAATTTAACATTTTTTGGGATGGGAAAAAATAGTTTATCATCTTATTTTTCAAATGAAAGAGATCATAGTATAAGTTCGTAGAACTCAGACCATTATAGAATCTTATAAAGGGAGTACATTATGTAGCATCTTAAAAGACATGACATGAATGCAAAACAAAGTGGTCCACGCCACAAATCATATCTAGAAAGTGATTTAGATTAATAATCATTTAGTTTAGGTTCACAATGATTGTAAGTTAGAGGTGCTCTTCAAGAGGAATATGTGTATGGTGGTGGCATAACAAACCCAATGTGAATGATTCATGAGAGTCTTACATGCTCCACAAATAAATTCCTTCATAATCTTGTGTAAAGAGTAATGTCATGGAAATTGGAATTAGGGGATAATTTTTACACCATGATTATAGGGTGTGAACTCTTAGATTGTGGTTATAGATATTTGACCATAAAATGGTGAAATTTTTATATGTGGGTACAAACCCTACCACAACTGCTAAGACCCTGTGATCTATATTTATTGTGGGAAACACGTGGTATAGAGTATTATCATTACACATGGTGATATACACTTGGGGAATTTGGATGTTTTGTTAAGGATATCCTAGTGATGCGGAGCAACCTTCTCAATGCGAAAAGGCTCACGGAGGGGTAACATAGAGGGTCATGAATTTTTTTCTATACATAATTTTGTAGAAATGGATTTGAATCACATCTTCTGATATTTTGGAGTCGATGGGGGTAGTGTAATGATAGATGAAAACGACTGAACTTATTTGAAACACATCATATGTATCACGTAACCTATAATTGCGAAAAAATGAGGTTCAGCCATTGGATGTGATCAAAATATGGGACATGTATAGAATTTCCATTCCAAATATTTTGGGGAATTTTCCCAAGTTTGAATATGAACCATGAGGCCATCGACCACGTTGATATGGGGTCCCATAAGACACGAATGATGTTGGAGACCCAAATAAAGGGGCATGTAAATTTTGTAGAGAGAATGATGGAATGCCTATACGAGACCCATCACTCTATGTCCTACACCATAGTGCATCTTAGTAGATTGATGAGGCATACTAGATAAAGGGATATAAATCCATTTTTAAGGGAATACGATTAAAGATAATTCCAGGACATGGAATGCTGCTAGACCACTTCCAAATGAAAATGATGGGGAAAAATAGGATTTAATAAACTATGGGATGGACCTAAAGACAAAATGTCTGGGTCATCCAACGTATCCCATGGGGATGGGAATCCAGCCTCATGTAGTTCTCAAATACGATGCAGCTTACTGTCATGTGGTAAGGATGCATGTGTTACATTGTTTACCATCATGAGACATGGAGACTCAAATAATAGTTTACAGTCATAGATCCCAGACCAGCTAATAAGGCCCTATAAATGGATATTCGAGGCATTGAGAGGTAAAAAAACCAATGTGAAAGATTTCGAAGAAAGATTATTTCCAAAACACATATTACCAAGTGAAGGGTTGTGAAAACCAAGGGTATGCAAGAAAAAAAATCTATGGGAGATCCAATGTATCCCATAAGTATGGGAATCAATTCATACCTCATTATTCAACTCTATGTAGATTAATGTCATGAATTAAGTATTGTGAAAGGAGGGGGGATTCTTGAGGGAGTTAAATGGTGTAGCTATTATAGCCTGAATGAGAACAAAGGGGGTCTCACCATCTTAGCACACACTCTAAATAAGAACCTAGACCATTAATATGAAATAATATTGTCATTGTCCCACAAAAAAAATGTTTAGGCATCCCTATGTATACAATATGGATGTGAATAAATTTATAAGTAGTTCTTGATATCCGTAGAGAATAATGTCAAGTGATAATGATGATGGATATTACACAATTTGAAATCATTCACCTAGGACAATGGGTGAATGGTATCCCAAAATGGTTTCACATGGAATTAAAAAATAAAGTAGTCATGAAAGAGGATCGTGGATTTCCACAACACACCATGATCTACTATGAGGAATATCAAACAAAGGGGATGAAATAATGAAAATTTGGTTGGTCCTAAAGACTAAATGTATGGGTGTTTCTATGTTTTCGACATGTATGGGAATCATTCCGTACATTTTTATTCAATTCTAGTAAGTTTTACATCATGTGATATGGAAGAAGGATGTAACATAGTATAATTTAACTGGGCCTAATAAACTCTTATATAATGTATTACACAAGGAAATTGGAATTTGTGGGAGGAGTAACTCACTCACAATCCAAGGTGACCAAAGAGTATACACTGTTAACGTACACCATGTGAATGATATAGTGTCCACCCCATTTGGGATATAACATTAGAATCTTCCTTCTAGGTATCATCACCATCCTACGATCATATACTCTATCATAATGAAATAAATAATTAATAAAAAATTATAATTGAAATCTCTAGATATCTTGTTTTGGTGCCTCTCTAAATTGTTTAAATCCTTGAGCATATTCTCATTGATGGATTCTAACATAGAAAAACCAAATTGTACTATATTATATGATATTTTCAGATCAAATATAGCATATGGATGGGATCGAAAATAAATGTTGATGGGATGGACCACCATTTTTTAGTACACCAGGGAATATGGGGTAACCTAGGTGTAGTTTCGAGTGGACTGATAACCCTAGGGAATATTGGGGAGATTTTTCAACCACCATTTCCTATTTTGGCCAAAAATATTTTTCAAAATATAATATAGGCTATTTTAATTCTGAGATCCATACATTCAGATATTCAAGGTATCGAGAAGAATTGTTGGACTCAATGTCTAACTTTTTATATGTCTGAACTCGGTTCTTATTGTTGAGGAATGAGTTTCTTATTTTCCTTTTCCTTTAATGTTTTTAGGAAAACAAGGAAAATGTGGGGAAATCCCAAATTAATGGGTACAAACTATGTACTTTTCTACATAACATGTACTTTGGCCATGCGGGATGATAATATAGGGCGTGTATGCTTGTCAGTGAATTAGGGTGTAAAAACTAACTGCATGTCGTGTACTTAGTAATACATGTCGTGTAATTAGTAAGAAAGTGAACAGTAGGGTGGTGGAGAGTTGCCTCCAGTTGAATAGTAAAACAGATAGTAAACGGAGTGTACTTAGTAATACACACTGTGTAATTAGTTAGCAGATGAATAGTAAGACGTTATGGAGTTTCCGCCAGTGAACAGTTAAAAAGAAAATACACATCATGTACTTTAGAGTACACACTATGTAGTTATGTTTTATTTGATAAAAATAGGTAGTAGCCTCCCCATTTAGTAGAGGAGGAAGAAAACTCCATATGAGCGTCGTGAGATGAAACTGTGGCTTGGATGAGTTCCTGAACGGTCACTGAGAATCCAATTCTTCCGCTGACGAGATCATTTATGCCACGTGGGTAATTCCTTCCCCCTCCATGGGTCTTTACTTCCAATTATTTCCCAAAGAGATGTTATATGAGTTTGAACAGATAATTTTTTATCCCAGATCTGTGTCCTTCTCGGTTGATTCGGGAGGCTTCATTAACGTATATCGATCAGAGGAGATCGAGGTAGGTGGTCCTATGCTTATTTCCATCAATGGAGTTGTTTTTTGAATGTTGTGCCATGCTCCCATGTTCGGGGTCTCTTGTAGCTGAGGCTTGAGTGTTAATATATCTATAATTGCATAGGTAATCTATCAAACATGTACAAACCATTTTTTGGGATCATTACTTTGATCCAGGGACACCTTGTGGGTGAATTTCACTTGTTTAGCCGTTTGACCAGGATACTTCTGTGTATGCCATGATGATAGAATGTTTTTTAGTTTTCTTGAGAGGAAACATAAATAAATTTCTTGCTTATCCGTTGGGCTCGGCCCGATTACTTGATTATCCTAGGGGTAGTGTTATTCCTAAAAAGAGGGCAGTGTTTAGTATAGCCAGAAGATAATATTTTTTTTCATGTGGGTAGTAGCTTCAGTTGCTAAGGCTGATATATGGTATTCCTGAGAGCAATATTTGTTCTAAATGAGGGAAGTCACCCAAGGGTTTCATTTTAGCTTTCCTGATGGTAAGTACTTTTATGTCTGGGGATATTTTTTACTATAATATTTGCTAGGGTGATTTCATAGGTTATACCTGCCAAGTTAAAGCATATTATTGGTATTTTTATTACCTTATACGTGTTAGATAACCTGTTGTGGTTTATGTTGTGGCACTATATAATAGATTTTCAGTTTAGGCTGGGTCTCAGGAACATAGAATTCAATTATATTTAATTGTTAAACAAAAATTAAATGGTAATGAACAGGTAGGAGTAGATGCTTTTGATTACTTCCTAGCTTACTATATTTCTTTATTGTATACTATTGTTTCCCATTTTCACTAATAGTTGGGCAACAACCCTTGGTGGTTTCTTAATAGAATTTATTTCTCACACCATGATTTGGTCATGTATTGGGCCCAAAAATATTATATTGTTTTAGGTGTTGATAAGGGAAAGGTTCCCTATATAGGTTCATGATTGTTGCATAGGAGTAGGAGGGAATGGTATCGAGCTCATGCTTGTGATGTCCCTAACTTCCTGTTGAAATTATGTCGTTTTTCTTTACTGTATTTTGTACCTAGTTCTATATTGTATTATATTGCAGTGTATTTTATTTTGGCTGCATTTTAGGAATTAGGGAATGTTTCGTCATCCTATATATGATTGTTTATTATCTTTTACTGCAGTTCCATTTTCCATTTCAGCTCTATATTGTTTACTGCATCCACTTTTTTGTATGTTTATATTATTCTAATCCACTACACTTTGACAAATCAAGGCATATGATCCCCACTATCAGACGTAGGACCTCATTGATAGTCGAAAGCTTCTGGGGTTTGGGGAAATGATCTTGAGGTTATGTGACAAACCGGGTTAGGGGAACCCATTGTGTGGCACCCGGGTCCAGGATGTTACAATGTGGTATCAAAGGATTCATTTCTCTTGACATACTGTTTGGTTACTTTACTCAGGGATAGGAATGAATAGGTACTTGGTAATAAGCTCTTCTAGGGAGCAGCTTACCTATGTATAGGGAAAATCCAATCTACCACTTTTAATTGCAATTTTTCTGGTTTTTTAATTTGACAGTAGATTTGATTTTTACCGTTGGGTGAGGCACTTGTGGTGTGATTTTTATATTTTATATTTGGGTTCATTTTTTTTACAACCCAAGGAGGTGAGGGTATGCCATCACATGCATCAATTTCGCACATGCTAGAATAACATGTCATGCATAGTTTTCATTCCATGTAGGTGTATTAGAAAAAGCATGTTGTTGTGATAGATGTTGTTCTAGAAGAATAATGATGTTGTGATATTATCATTGACAAAATACCTGCTATTTGAGAGTGTATCGTCATGTATGGTTTTGTGAATGAATGGAAAATATTGGTTCTTTAAGAGTATGTTCCCTTATCAACCAGAATTTGGTGGATCATCGATTTGTTTACCTTGTTATAACAGGTATAAGATTCCAATATATGGTTCATGAGGAGTATGGGCCCTCACAGATCGTAATTTGGCACTTTGGTGTTCATTTCAGGGTTTTTCTGGACTCCAGTTTGGTTTCTAAGGCTTACTTTCCAAAAATACCCAGAATACACGCTGTGTTGTTTTGACTTGAAGCCATCTGTTCTATGATTTGGGTAGAACCTGTTTTTCTTATGTACACTCCATTTTCCTTATGTACACACCATTTAGTCCCTAGTCGTGTCATATGCCTTATGGGAAGAGACATGGGATAGGGATGTTTTTTGAGAAAACACATTGAGTATCGGTTGTACACGCCGTGTTGGTTTGAACCTGTGTTCGCCTGTGTAACTAAAAACATAGACAAGTAAACCTTAAGCAATACAAGCCATGTTTGTATTGAACATGTCGTATAGTCTGACCCAGGTAGTCTGCCGTGTAGCCAACAACACGGGTCGGTTGGGGCTTCTTAGTACATGTTGTGTTCATCTAGAACACACAGTGTAGTGAAAACTCTATACACAGGCCATGTCACTAACAACATGGGCCGATAACTCATTTCTAGTACACGTCGTGTACCTATGGGACACGCCGTGTAGCCTTGACTGGTGACAGATTATAACGACCCAATGTTTTACAATGGAAAATTCCCTTTTTATATTTATGTCATGAAAACACAAAATAATGAACTACTAAGTGATAAGTCACCTTTAATATTAAGTTTTTCACTCCTATGTTTGGAATTTAAAAAATCTGACATACACGGTTGTGTTCAAGATGATTTTTGGAGTCCAATGAAACAAAAATAATATTTAGTGAATAGTGACCTACCCTTATTAATAGTAACATACTCTTATGAATAGTAATATGACTCTTATGAATAGTAAATCATTTAGCATAGGATTAAGATTACCTATGAATAATTAAATAAAATTTAGACATATTAGAATGTGGCTATTTGACCTTAGTAAATGTTTTGGTATTTTTTAAGTCATAAATAAATAATTATAATTAATTAGTTAATTTAAAAGAATATATTTTTATCTAAAATGTATTCATAAATTACTAAATCAATTTATTATAGATTTTAGATAATTTTATAAGACCTTACGTAATATTTGAAAGCACTATAAAACCGGTTTTAATTTTAAAATATGTTTTTCCAGTAATTTATGATTTTAATTAAATATTAAATTAATAGTATTTAGAAATTTATATTTGAAAAATGGACTTCATTTTTGGATTCTACACGTTGAATAATGGTTTGGGTAAATTTTTGGGATTTTTCTGAGATAATTGAATTTTTGATGAATAGTGAAATATCTTAATTTACAAAATAAGTTAAATAAGCCAATTATAGGGTCATGTGTGATGTTATGCTGATGTAAGCCCACTTTTTTCGGGATTAAATTATAAAATTACTATTCTTGGTTATCCAAGACTCACTGTTCCATGACTTTTGGTGAAATAATTAACTAATGAATTTTATATTAAGGAAACCACTCTCCCCTCAACTATAAAAGCCACCCATCACACCCTCATTTCCTCACACCTATGAAGCTCCAAGCCTTCTCTAAGGTCTGCCCAAACACCTTCTCTATCCCCTGCCCCACGTCCAAGATCTTATGTTCTCATAAAAAGACTATGCTTAGTCCCTTAAGGAGGTTCTCAAGAGACGGATTCAAGAGGTAATTTCCCTCCCTCTTCTCCTTTAATTTCTTTTCAAGTTCAAGTTCATTTCTTGATCTCTCCCCACCTATCATCATAAAAATTTTATTTTAACTCTAGTATTATACACATACTGTAATTTTATGATTCTAATGGGATATTATATCATCCAACCCCATTTTCCCTCTTTCTTTTATTTTATTAAAGAGAACGTTGTTTGTGAGGTGTTAATTTATCACCTTCATGAACGACATGCTTTCTTATTCCATTTCTACCTTCCGATCTGTCCATTAAACCATTTTTATGTTTGAATAAGATTATGTTATATGTTTTATTTCCTATTTTAAGTTCTGGAAATAACCTATGGCCATATTACTACGTGATAAGTTAGAACAAGTTCATTGTGATCCAAAAACCTCCCCATTTTACCCAAATAACCATCATTTAATTCTTATCTAATGATTCATCCACGCGGATCTAATATAATTCCTTATAATATCATTCATATTACTTTAATAACATTTATAACTTTTATATCATTTTAGTATGTTTACCCATGTTCTACCTGAACTTCAATTTATGAATACAAGTGAACAACCCAAGAAAAACCAAAAAAACGAACATCCCAGAACAATGTTTTTAAACTCTATAAGTCATCCAAAGGATCATAAAATGACATAATGAAACCATAAAGATACCTATTAATATAAACATGGTTCTGTATTTCTAATTAATGAATATAATGTCATTATACTGGACATTACACAGAAGGAAACATTCAGGTACAAGGTAAGGGGAAATTCTCGAACCAAACATTCATAATTTGGGTTCTACCTCTTTCAATCAATTTTTGATATGGTCACTCCTTAAAGATCACTTGTTCATAATTTTATATCATTTTATGGGATATAGATATTTTATAATGATGTTTATCTAAATCCAAATTTTTTCTGAAAGAACTCTTCTCTTAAGAACTCAACTTTTACCTCTTATTCATGGTTCATGGTTCTTGTATCACGTATGTTGTTCCCTCTTTCTAGTGGGAACCCAAGGCATATGAATGTATTATTACGAGATGAAACCCATTACTTTTCAGGGTTTAGTTATTTTCACTTTTTATGTCTGTTCCATTTGGCATTAATGATAATGTTAATGTTATGATGCGACGGGTGCAGCCGGAATTATATAGCGCTATTATGAATGTTTCAATGTGAGGGGTGTGTCTGGAATTATACAGAGCTCCAATGAATTGGGTAAAGTGATAATCTCATGATTAAATGTGAAATTATGTGTGAACAATATTCTATCTTGGTTCACAAGTATGTGTGGTAGTTAACCACTATGAAATGACGTTTCAATTTTAGGCTTTCCACATTTCAAGTCTTTTATTTATGATCCTATCATATTCATGATCTTTTGCCTATGTTATAATTAGGATCACACCATGATATATTATTCTTATCTATCATATTATTCGTATTCTTTATCACCCCTTTTTATGTGTATCCTCAGGTGGATACATGTACTAAGGAGAGGACAAGTACCAATAAGAAGCTAGAGAAGAAGGAAATAAATAAATGTTTATGCTAGATGTTGTATTCTGTTATGTCTGGTCCTAGTTTTTCCAAGACACATGTAACGCCCCGACCCCAGTTAACCAGCGTCAGTACATTATTATATTACCTTGGCATGATCACAAAATATCATGTCTCAAAAGACCGATTAGTTTAGTAGCCCTGGAAACACTAGATACATTCATAAATGTTACATTACATCATAATTTGAAAAAAAAACAATATCTTGTCCCCTTTGAACACACTTATCCACTAGAATATCCATTCATGTCAATCATAATACACTTCTTCACATCCTGGAAAAAATAATACAAAGAAAGGGGTGAGCTCAGATGCTCAGTAAGGATAACAATATAGCAGAAACATTCATAAACAAGCATAAACATTTATGGAAATTATATAACTAAAACAAAATCCTTTTAACCATGAACTTTAGAATAACATGGAAAAAATAAAATGAAATAATTCCATTTACTTATTCACATGGATATTATACTAGTCCAATAATCACATGCAATATCAATAACCACTTTCATACTGATGGAATGCATAATGCCAGACTATCATAACCACATAGTCAAGGCCTACTGCAAAGACTACAAATTTTTTTGTCAAGGCCTTGTGCCAAGACACTAGTTTATCTCATGAGACCAACCGATGCATTGAGGAGCTATGAAGGTCTCCACCCATCACTTATTATGTCCAATGCATTCATTATATGAAAAGGATTAAACATATCATAAAACAATGCCCACGAACCATAACATAATCGTATCACATAAAACATGCATATGGAAACATAAAATTTCAACATTTCAATTACCAGCTATCAATACAACAAATTAATATAATAAAAACATTATCAAAACCATTTTCAATAACAAAATAAAATAAAAGTAAAACTTGGTTTTTATTATAAAAAAGTTATGGCATATAGAGGAATGAGAAACTCAAATAATGGTCATAGAGGCAGAGAAGTCGGTGTCGCCGCATACGTAAGACAACACATTCCTTTTGTTGTTTAGTAAAAATGCTTCGTATAAGAAGATTCCTTTTGAATAAAATTAAAATTAAAAGGGGTTTATACACTGTTGAAAATAAAGTTGTGTATAAAACAAAATATTCCTCAATGAAAGGAGATTGAGACGAAGTCCCTTACCTCATGTCCGACTTGACTCGATCGTTCTTTAATCTCTTGAATAATAATCTAGAGTAAATTTCTACTTGCTTAAGAACCTTTTTCAATTTAATTATTCCTTTTATATCACTTATTACCATATTATGAACATTATGTAATTATTAAAGTTAATAAAAGTTATTTTATCGATCTTTGGTACTTGATTCAAAAATAAACTTCTTATAATTACATGTTTTTCATGTGGTAAAATATCTGTTATATCCAGAATTATATTCATGATGTAGATATCATATATATCATATATATACAGTATATACATGCATTTATAATATTACATCAAATTTAGAGGTAAGAAATTAAGTGCACCGTTCATGGAGACGGTAAGTCGTACGTACGCATGAATGCTACATTCATTTATATTTCATATTTAATGGAATGAAATCATAATTATATAAAGGTATATCTTAATTTCAGTATAATATCATATATAATATCATTTACTCCGTCCTTTATACATCCCACATATGGCATTAACGATTCAAATCACATTGAGGGGGCGGTAGTCCGCACTTTCTAAAATGAAATTATCGCATTTACCCATAATGGAAATCATAAAGGTATGCCATAAATGAAAAATACAGAAGCATAAGGAAAACATAAACAAAAATATATATCATATATAAATATAGTGACATCTTAATGTCCACCATGAGAGGTTTTAAAAGAATATTGAACAATCATCATTTCATGAGGCAGTAATTCACCACCCACAGAAACAGTATGTTCATTGACAACTATATAGAGGTGTGTGTAATTGTAATTATAATACATCACATAAAAACATCCAAGTATGTTGAGGATACTGGTGTGGTTACAAAAGAAATAATAAAAGAGTTTATGGGGTTGGAGAAGAAAAATAAAACAACACAACATAAGAGAATACATTACATTAAATCGAGTAACTCCCATCAGATTGAACCAAAATGGTTTCTTTAAGATAATTATGCCTAATGTAAGGATTATATGATGAAGAAAGGTATGTGGAGAGATAATATGATCAGATTTTGGCCTATCCAATGGCTTGAGATGTGTGGGTAAGGAGATAGAGGTGGCGGCCTTTTATAAGAGGTAAGGAGGGGCTCTTTTGGAGAGATTGAAATGATACTTTATTATGAAATGATTTTCAGAGTTTAATGGTCACAAAATGATATATTTAGAGGGTAAGGTGATAAGGGATCAAAATACAACCATCCACAAGGCTTTAGAAAAGTGTATGTCTTATATTTTACATTATATTTTCATTTTATTTAAAACGTTCAATAATGAGGTAGTCACTCCATCATCATGGTGTCATATATAAATTTATTTTTTAATGTATTAAAATTATAAAATAAATACCATGATGTAGGAAATATTTTTATATTTCCAATTACTATTTATAGTCTAATATATAATTTATTTAGACTAAATAAATTTTTTTTACTTTGGTGTTACATACTTTTGTTATATTTTCCGTTTTAAAAAAATAAAATGATAAAATGTCACAATCACACAAAAGTGATTCCATGGGGACCCAAAGTTGGAAAAACGAATCCCATGGTCGTAAATGACATAAACAATAGCATTATGAAACATTTTGGGGTCATTTTATATTAATATGATATTAATTCACTGCCCTTAAGTACCTGATTACTAATTAATCATGATAATTAAAGATAATTGTCATCGTTACTATTCAAAATGTCCAAATACAATAGGGTATTAATTACATAATTTGGAACTTCTGATTCCAAATATGGAATCCATTTTACCAAATTATAAACACATAAATTGCAGTAATTAATTTAAAAATTATTCGTGATGTCAAAACTAATTGCGTGTTTTTAAGAAACAATATCTATCAAAAGATTGACAATTGTTTATATCCAATTTCTAAGTGAAATTAATTCTAATGACCATAAATGGATAAAATGGCAAAATTATATTGTAATTATACATTAAACCCACTCAATATTATAATTTATCACTATAAATTATTTGATTAAAAAAGTTTTTTTTAATTATTATTCACTATTCATCGAAAATTGGAAGTTCTCAGAAAAATACAAAAAATTTTACATAGGCTAATTTCGATATTCCGAATCCAAAAATGAAGTCAATTTTGAAAAATATAAAATTTATATAAATTAAAAAAGTGTGTATTACTATTCATAATGGACACTTTGAATGGTCGCGGTGTTTTAGAACTTGAGGTTGCGTACAACACACGCTGCTCTATTATTCAAAGAGAAGCGTACAATAGAAGCATGGGGTGTTACATTTTCCCCTCCTTCAAATTATTTATTCCTAAAAATTTATAAAATATTACTGGATAAAAAGGATTGGGTGGTTCTTCATCATATGTTCCTCGGGTTTCCACGTTGCCTCTTCCATCTTATGGTTCCTCGATAGAAATTTTACCAGATGAGTCGTCTGGTTTATCAGCACTTGTTCTCTCGTATCTAGAATCCTGATAGGCTCTTCCCAATAAGATAGATTGGGTTCTAGTTCTAATTCCTCATATGTGAGTACATGCATTGGGTCAGGAATGTATTTTCTCAACAGTGATACGTGGAACACATCGTGAACTTTAGAGAGATTTGAGGCATTGCCAAACGGTAAGCTACAGACCCAATTCATTCTAGAATTTCGAATGGTCTGATGTACCTTCGACTTAATTTTCCCTTCTTACCGATTCGTATAACTCCATTCAATGGAGATACCTTCAAGAAAACATGATCTCCTAACTGAAAATCCAAATCCTTCCTTCGGTTGTCGGCATAGCTATTCTTCCTACTTTGAGCTACTTTGATGTGGTTTTGGATTACCTTAACCTTTCCCATTGTTTCCTCAAAAAGTTATGGGCCTACGATGTTTCTTTTACCAACATCATCCCAACAGGTTGGTGCGTGACATATTTTTCCATATAACGCTTCATATGGTGGCATCCGAATACTTTAATGGATGCTATTGTTATAGAAAAATTCTACCAGAGGTAAATATTGATCCCACATACCCTGAAAGTCAAGTGAGCATGATCTCAACATGTCTTATAAGGTTTGAATAGTCCGTTATTATTGTTCATCAGTTTGAGGGTGGTATGCAGTGCTCAATCGAAGTTCATTGTCCATGGATTTCTGAAGACTTTTCCAGAATTATGGTGTAAAATGGGGATCACGATCCGAAACAATCGATAGGTGTACTCTATGATGTCTTACAACTTCATAAATATACAATCTTGCTGAACATTTAACTGATAAATATTCTCTTATAGCAAGAAAATGTGCTAACATGGTAATACAATCAACAATGACCCATGTTGCATCATTCCTTCTAGGAGTATTTGGTATTCCTATGAAAAATTCCCTCGTAATATTATCCAATTTCCACTCAGGAATGGGAAGAGGTTGCATAACTTCTCCAGGAAGTTGCCTCCCAGCTTCCACTTGTTGAAAAACCCTGCATCTGGACACAAAATCAGCAATCTTCCTCTTCATGTTGTCCCACCAAAAATGTTCCTTCAAATCTCTATACATCATAGTGCTACCAGGGTGTATAGAGAAGTTGGAACTACGAGCATCATCCAATAATTTCCTTTTTAGAACATCTATATTGGGAACACAAATTCTCTTCCAAATTTCAAAATTCCATCTTCATACACAAATTCACTCAATATCCCATCTTAACAAATTCAATCATCTTTTGAAACTCTTCATCATCGGTCTCAGAAATCTTAATCCTTTCTAGTAAAGCTGGTTTGGAAACCAATTGAAAAATTTTCGATGTTACATCTTCCATAGTTATTCCCATGTCCAACATCACTAGATCCACAAAAATAGGATCCCTTTCAATTCTACTATTGTTCAAAACTCCACGATCTTTTCTTCTCAAAGAATCTACCACCTTATTTACCTTCCCTAAGTGGTATTATATCGTGAAATCATAATCTTTGAGTAATTCAAGCCATCTCATTTGCCTCATGTTGAGTTCTTTTTTTGAGAAAATATACTTAAAACTCTTGTGATCAGTATAAATCTCACATTTTTTACCATAGAGGTACTGTCTCCATATCATCAAATCAAAGATCACAACTGCTAACTTGAGATCATGAGTAGGATAGTTTTTCTCATGAATTTCCAACTATTGTGATGCATAGGAAAAAACCCTATCATTGTGTATGAGGACACAACCAAGTCCATTCATCGATACATCACTTTAAATAACGAACCCATCATTCCCCGATGGTAGAGTAAATATAGGATCATTGACTAATATTCTCTTTATTTCTTCAAAAAATTCTTCACACACTTTTTTCCAAACAAATTTAACCCCTTTACATGCTAGCTTCATTAATTTGTTATCCAATTGGGAAAAATTCTGGACAAATTGTCAATAATAACCCGCTAATCCAATAAAACTGTGTACCTCAGTTATAATCATTGATTCTGGCCATTCATGGATCACTGTTGTCTTATAAGGATCAATAAGATTCCATCCTTAGAGACAATATGGCCACAAAAATAAATCGCATGAAGCTAGAATTCACACATGCCAAACATCCCATATAATTTGTGTCTTGTAAGAGTATTTAGAATAATGCGCAAGTGATTTTCATGATCTTCATAGCTTCTGGAGTATAACAAGATATGATCAATAAATACCACTACAATGTCATCAAGATATTCCTTGAAAACTATATTCTTTAGATCCATGAAGACAGAGGGTTCATTGGTCAAATCAAAAGGCATTACTGTAATCTCGTAATGCCCGTACCTGATTCAAAATGCCGTCTTCAGAATTCCTTCCTTCTTCACACTCAACTGATGATATCCAGATCAAAGTTCAATCATTGAAAAGTATTGAGCTCCATGCAGTTGGTCGAATAAATCATCAATGCGAGGTAGGGGATACTTGTTCATTATTGTTATATCATTGATTTCCCTATAGTCAATGCACAACCTAATAGATCCATCTTTCTTCTTTACAAAAAGATCAGGAGCTCCCCAGGGAGAAACACTTGGGCGAATAAATACTGTATAACTCAATTCCTCTAGACGTTTCTATAGTTCCACCAATTCCATAGTGGCCATTCTATATGGGATCTTCGATATGGGCCTTGAACCAGGCATTAGGTCAATAGAAAACTCTACTTCTCGTTCTGGAGGATGCCAAGGTAAATCTTCTAAAAAAACATCAAAATATTCTCTCACAATTGGTACATCCTCTATTTGAACATTTCCTTCCTCACCCACAGTTATTTCATTCTATTCCTCCCCAATAAGTGAATTTAGTTGAGCTATTCGGGGTGGATCTTGATAGGAATTAGGTGGTGACGATTCTGCTCAAAAGATATGGTGTTCCTTATCATCATCATAAAAAATCGTAACCTATTTCTTCTTACAATAAATCTTCGCATCATGGTCCAAAAGCCAATCCATACCAAGGATTATATCAAATTCAATCATGGGTATGACGATGAGATCAGTAGATAAAGAACATTTATGTGCTCTAATGGGAACTGATTCACAAAACATTATTGCATTGACATTTCACTTTGGAGTTATGAATGACAACTCCCTTGTAAAATCAAATTGGTAATGTCTAATTTTCATAGAAAACTGGGAATATATGAAGCAATGAGATGATCTAAAATCCAAAAATGCATTTGCTGAACCCGAGGAAACCATTAAATTACATGCCACCACGTCTTTCGGAGATTATACCTCAGCAGTAGTGATAGCATAGGCTTGTCCTTGATCCCTTGGCCTTTTCTGAAGTAAGTTCCCCTGATTATTAGGACATTAATTTGTATAATGTCCCATCTCCCTGCAATTATTGCATTGAACATCGGTAGCTTCTTTCTTCCCCTTTCAATAAGGAGCTTGGTGGCCTTTTCTACCACACTACTAAAAGACTCACATTCCTTTCAAGCATGTTCCGGGGTGTTTCTTCCCACATTCACTACTGGATGGATAATCAAATTTTACCTTCTTCCCCTTACTTCCATTTCCAGAGTGATCAACAGATCTTTTCTTCTCTGGCTTTGCTTTAAAGTCGTAAGACGTAGAGAATTCCTTTTCCATCTTAATAGCACATGAGAAAATGTCTTTGTATAACGAGAAGGATTGTGAGACCAATGCTAAATGTAGAAATTGTTTTAACCCATAAAATAAATGATCAACATTACTTCTGGGTTACATATATAATCTGTAGCATACCTCACTAACCTTGTAAACATGGCCTCATACTTTGCATCATTCTCATCCTCCTTTTGTCTCTTACTCAGAAATTGCCTTTCCATATCTGCTCAATAGTCATGAGAAATTATTTTTCTAAGAAAATCACTTTGAACTCCCTCCATTGGATATTTTATACTTCATCATCTTCCTTTGTGTTTTGAATCAACGACCACCATTGATCAGCATCTCTAGTGAGGTAGTAAACTTCCATGATAACCATTTCCATTTCACTACTCCCAAAGGCATGGAATATTTTCTCTAAGGAATTTATTCATTGCTCAACTACTAAGGTATTTGTACTCCCATTGAATGTTGGTGGTTGTTTCCTCATGAAGCGGTCTAACGTTGATCCACCACATTGAGGATCAGGGTACTCTATACGAGTAAGGTTATTATTCATAACCTGAGTGTCTTGTCCCAGTATGGTGAAAAGCTGATCAGCCCCAGTTGTATCAGCAGATCCATTATAATTATCTTGAGAAGGATGGAAATCCCTATATGGATTGCGTGCATTGATACAGTTTCCATTCCTTCCACTAGGCACCATTTCTAAACAATGTCATAAACTAGATTAGTTTTTGAATCAAAATACATAATTCCATACTTGTAAAACACTTAACATAAATTCAACAGTTTATGGATATAATCAATAATCATAAAAATGTTTTCATTGAGGAAGTATATACTCATAATCCCTTCATAATGGTTTGTAAAGAAAAGGAGAATTACCCTAAGAATATCCCCCAAGAGTGTCGTAACCAAGAGTGCCGCAAGGCCCATTATTGTGCACCAGTTCACGTTCGAGTCTAGCTCAAAGCGGTGTTTTTGGGTTTTACCCCTAGGTACATCTATTCCCGACCCTCCTCTACCTGCTCATATCCACATAGATATGAATTTCTCGGAAAACTCACAAAATATCTATAATATCCAAATTCTAGGAAGTTCTTCTATACTAATCCTTAATGTCAATCTTAGGGCTATATGCTATAATCAGATTTTTTTTCTAAATCTAGCTTCCAAGTTTAGTACTAAACTACCTCTGAAAAAACTGAAATGCCCCGAACCTAGTTACCCAGAGTCGGTGCACTATTACATAACATTGGCATGATCACAAAAGATCAAGTCTCGAAAGACAGATTAGTTTAGTAGCCTTGGAAACACAAGATACATTCATAAATATTACATTACATAATAAAGTGAAAACAACAACAACATCTTGTCCCATTTGAACACACTTATCCCTTAGAATATCTCTGTAGGTCAACCATAATACACTTCTTCACATCATAGGAAAAATAAAATATTGAAATGGGTGAGCTCAGGTGCTCAGTAAGGATATAAATATAGCGGAAACTTTCATAAACAAGCATTAACATTTAATGAAATTATATAACTAAAACAAAATCATTTTAAACACTATCTTTAGAATAACATGGAAAAAATAAAATAAAATAATGCCATTTACTAAGTCAAATGGATATTATACTAGTTGAATAATCACGTGCAATATTAATAACCTCTTTCATACTGATGGAATGCATAATGCCAGACTATCATAACCACATAGTCAAGGCATTGTGCCAAGACTACAAATAATATTTTGTCAAGGCCTTGTGCCAAGACATTAGTTTGTCTCATGAGACTTACTAATGCATCAAGGAGCTACAGCGGGCTCCATCTGTCACTTATTAAGTCCAATGAATTCCTTATATGAAAAGGTTTAAATATATCATAAACAACGCCCAAGAACCATAACATAATCATATCACATAAAACATGGATAAGGAAACATAACATTTTCACATTTCAATCACAAGATATCAATACAACACATTAATATAATCTAATGATTATCAAAACCATTTTCAATCCAAAATATAAGAAAACTAAAACTTGGTATTTATTTTTAAAAAAAATTATGGCTTATAGAGGAAGTCGAAACTCAAATAATGGTCACGGCGGTGGAGATGTCGTTGTCACCGAATATGTAAGACAAAACATTCCTTTTGTCATTTAGTAAAAATGATTCTTATAAAAAGATTCCTTTTGAATAAATGTAAAATTCAAAGGGTTTTATACACCGTATAAAATAATGTTGTGTATAAAACCAAATATGCCTCAATGAAAGGAGATTGAGACGAAGTCCCTTACCTTGTGTCCGACTTGACTCGATCATTCTTTAATATCCTGAAAAATAAACTAGAGTTAATTTTTACAGGATTAAGAACTTTTTTCAAGTTCATTATTCCTTTTATATCACTTATTACAATGTTATAAATATTATGTAATTATTTAAGTTAATAATGATTGTTTTGTCGATCTTTGGTACTTGAGTCAAAAATAAACATCATTTAATTACATGTTGTTAATGTGGTAAAATATCCATTATATCCAGAATAATATTCATGATATAGATATAATATATATACTATATATACAGTATATACATGAATATATAATATTACATAACATTTAGAGTTAGAAATGAAATTCACTCTTCATGGAGACGGTAAGTCGTACGTACGCATGAACGCCACTTTCATTTCTATTTCGTATTTAAGGGAATGAAATCATAATGATATAAAGGTATATTATAATTACAGTATAATTTCATATATAATATCATTTAATTAATCCTTTATACATCCCACATATGGTATTAACGATGAAAATCACTTTGAGGGGGCGGTGGTCCACACTTCCTAAAATGAAATTATTGTGTTTACCCATAATGGAAACCATAAAGGTATTCCATAAATTAAAAATACAAAAGCATAAGGAAAACATAAACATAATATATATAATAAATAAATATAGTGACATCTTAATGGCCACCATGATATGTGTTAAAAGGAGATTGAACAATCATCGTTTCATGAGGCAGTAATTCGCCACCCACAGAAACAGTATGTTCTTAAACCATTAGATAGAGGTGTCTGTAAGTGTAGTTAGAATACATCTCATAAAAATATTCTTGTTTATTGATTATACTGGTTTGTTACAAAATAAAAGAATTAAAAGTGTTTAGGGGGTTGGAGAAGCAAAATAAAACAAAACAATATAAGAGAAGACGTTACATTTAAATCGGGTAACTCCCCTCAGTTTGATCCAAAATGGTTCGTTGAAGAGCTTTATGCCTAAGTTAATGCTTATATGATGAGGAGAGGGATTTGGAGAGATAAAATGAGTAGAGTTTGTCCGAGCCAATTTCTTGAGAGGTGTGGGTAATAAGACATCCCTACTTTTTATTACAACTTAAACATGATTTATTACATAAAACTTCACTTGATACAAAAAAGATGATCAAGAGGTTTAGTGTCTTTGAGGCATAGGATAATTACAAAAAAAACTTAAAACATGAAATACAACATCTTTATTGAATACATATTTTACATGACCACTACATTCCCTCGTACTTAGCATTGCATGAGATAACCTGAGGGCATGCATAAGAAAAGGGTGAGCTATAAAGCCCAGTAAGGGAGTACACATGGGATAAAATGAGGAGTAAAATACATGTTAGAGAATAGGAATATCAATAGATAATAACAAAAACATGAACATAAAGTCATGATAAATCATGATAATCATAACATGGAAATGTGGCAACAACACGTAACATGGAATTAGCATGATCCAAGGCTCATTGCACATAAAGTATGAGTAAACCGTCATTGCACATGAAGCACGAGTAAACCCTCATTGAACATGAATTAGCATGAATAAAAACTCATTTCACATGATATATCATTATACTATACTTTACCCAATGCATTGGAGCGCTATAAGGGCGCACCCTTCTTAAACATTTCATTTCAGGTATAAGTGTGCCACATGGATCATAAAACATGGATTCATAAAACATAATAATTTATTCCACGATAAAGTAATGTGGAATTCATATAGGAATCTTTGTAATCAATAAGTAAAGGATCATAAAGGTGGATACCATTTATGGAGAAATGGGCATGGTATCCATTACACAATAGCATTGGCTTAGAAAATCGGTGTGATTTCGGCAGCGTAACGGCGTGACATAAGAATTAAACAAAAATGGTTGATGAGAGAGAAAGGTGTTCCACATAATATTTACATGTAATGGACAGTAAAGAGGTAATATAGATACATTTCCCAACATTTTTAATGGAATTTAGATTCATGATACAAAATTATTGCTTGAATGTAAAAGAAGAGAGGGAAGTTCCTTTTGGAATTTTGGCATAGTAACGGGCGTGAATGGGAGGAATTTAATGAGAGAGAAAGGGTTATCCCATAATTAAAACAATAATTGGGAAGTATGGAGGAGGTTAGAAACCATACCCCAACATTCATAATTGAAATTAAAAGGCCAATACAACTTAAAGAAAATTGACAAAAATGAGAAAGGAAGGAAAAAACCCTTACTTGGAAGTGTACTTCCAAAGGATAGAGAGAGGCTTTTGAGAGGCTTCTTGGGATCTTGGGGAATCTTGGGAGGATTCTAGAGAGAGTAGGGCAGAGGTTGGACGAACTCTAATGGATTTTAGTGAGAAGGAAGTTGGATCTTGGGTGGATTTATACAGGAAAGGTGAGAGAATTCTTTATTATTTAGGTTTGGGTCCCCTTACATTAAATTAATCGAAACCACAAACCATCCCTTGGTTTTTGCCCATGGTTTTTGGAAAAGGGAACAGGAAAAAACATTTTATAAGGAACAAGTCCTATCTTCTTAAAATAATAAGGTTGCTTCTGTGGAGGTGAGTCACACTCCCATGGAAATTAATATAGAAAGGAAAAGTGTTGAATAAGTCTTGAGGGGTCCATTAATGCTTTGAAAAATAAGTCAAAAAAACCCAAAATCACATTATTTTAATGATAAAACATATATTGGCCGAACATAAGGATTATGTTATTTTATTACATCACCATTGGGTCATTATTATGTCATAAAACACATTATATATTTAAACGGTATTTAGTTTTTACCCAAAACATTGGCTATCTCGGAAAATTATGAAAAATTCATCGTTGGATAATTTTGATGTCATGATTCCAAAAATCACATTTTTTTATCTAAATAATTTTCTAAATATGTGAATTTTTACTTTTAAAATAAAAACCAACATTTATTGAAAATTCACGGGTTTTGACAGAAATGGCTTTCGAACCTTAATAAAAATTTTAATTGCATTCAGAAAATTATAAGATCATTTATATTTAATAAAAATTAATTTAATAATAATATTATTAATTTATTAAAATATTATTTAATTCAAAAATACCTTAATTTAATAAAATATAATTATTAATTAAATAATAACTAAAAACACCATTTGTACTTTAAAAACTATTTACAATATATCAAAAATGACTAGAAATTATATTCATTATTATAAAAAAAAATAGCGTAAATGAAGATAGTACTACTTATTTGTTACATAACCCTTTAAAACATCCACATAAGACCAAAGGGTAAGGTGTGTGATGGTGATAGACTCTTGGGGTGGCTCAAATAACATCGCTCGAGTGGTAATTTCAATCAACTTCAACTTCTCCCGTAGACAGTCACGTTCGAGCTTGACATGATAAAGCTCACCTTGGGCTTGGTCAAGGGTGAAACCCAAGGATGCCACCTCTTTTCCAAGCTTCGACAAATGGGCATCGTATGGGGTAATTCTACAAGATGAGTCCATCACTTATTTTGTCTAAGTAAATTGGATTATTTAAGGTCCTATATTTATACTAACCATGTGATCATTGTTCAAAGGCTATATTAACAACGGTAAAAAATTATTAACATAAAACCAAAGAAGTTTACATCTTATAAAAACATTTTTTCATAAAGAGACATTTAATAAGATCATGAGGGATTTCCATTAATGAAACTTTGGGTTGTTACAATATTCCCCCCTTAAGTAAGTTCGCCCTCGAAATTTTTCCTTTTCCTAAACTAAAATAGATGTGGGTAACTCAGCTTCATCTTTTCCTCTGAGTCCCAAGTCGCTTCTTCAAACTTGTGGTTTCTCCACAACACCTTAACAAGGGATATTTTCTTATTTCATAGAACTTTTTCTCTACAATCTTTGATCTTCACTGTTTTCTCCTCATAAGAAAGATCATCTTCCAATTGTACCACCTCAGATGAGAGTACATGTGAAGGGTCTGGTATGTACTTCCTTAAGAGGGATAAATGAAAGTCATCATGCACCTTGGCCATGGTAGGTGGAAGTGCTAGTCGATAGGCCACCACCCAACACGATCAAGAATCTCCAAGGGGCCGATGTACCTTGGACTTAACTTCCCTTTCTTTCCAAACCTCATGACCTTTTTCCACAGAGATATGCGCAGAAACACCTTGTCTCCAGCTTTAAACTCAAGGTCTCATCGAAGATTATCTGCATAATAATTATGTCGCCTCTGGGATGCCTTGATATGATTCTGAATGGTTTTCACCTTCTCCACCATTTCTTCGACCATTTCTGGTCCAAGCTTCTTACATTCACCGACCTCATCCCAACATGCCGGTGTTCTGCACCTTTTCCCATACAAGACATCATATGGTGCAATTTGGATGCTCGAGTGGAAACTATTATTATAAGGGAACTCATCCAGAGGGAGATGCTGATCCCATCTTCCTTTAATGTCCATTGAGCATGCTCTCAAAATATCCTCAAGTGTTTGGATAGTCTACTCGGATTGGCCATTAGTTTGAGGATGATAGGCCATACTGAAGTTCAGTTCAGTATTCAGAGCATGTTGAAGACTATTACAAAACATAGTGGTGAATCTTGGATCTCGGTTAGACACCATAGATAGTGGTACTCCATGCAACCGTACATCTTTTCTGATATATATCCATGCCAGTTGATCCAAAGAGAAATCCTCCCGAATAGTAATGAAGTGTGTAGTCTTTGTAAGACGATCCATAACAACCCAGATTGCATTATTGCCTTTGGATGTCCTCGGAAGTCCGGTGACAAAGTCCATGGTGATGTTATCTTATTTCCATTCTTTTATGGGAAATGGTTGCATCATCCCCTTACACTTTTGCCTCTCTGCCTTCACTTGCTAACACACCGGTCACTTTGATGTATATTCGGCGATCTCCTTGTTCATATTATCCTAAAAAAAGGTTTCTCAATGATCTCTATACGTCTTTGTTCTCCCTGGGTGAATAGAGAAATTTGAACTATGCGCATCATCCAAAAGTTCCTTCTTCAGCTCTGGACATGATGGAACACATAGTCTTTTCCTAAACCTTACAATTCCTTCTTCATTAACATTAATCTCCGAGGATTTCCCCTTTTTGATAGCTTCCACTTTTTCTTGAATTCCGACATCATCCTTTTGAGCATCCTTTAACCTTTCAAAAAGAGATGGTTGAGCAATCATTATGAAAGGATTGATTATGTTCCTTTCTTTGTGATTCCCACATACATCTTCATCATGTATAAGAAGATTGGATCCTTCTCAATTCTCATCATTGATAGAATCGCTGGATCCTTTCTACATAGGGCATCTGCCACCTTGTTCGCTATCCTAGGGTGGTAATATATTGAACAGTCATAATCCTTGATGAGCTCTATCCATCTTCTTTGGTGCATGTTAAACTCTTTCTGTGTGAATATATAATTAAGACTCTTGTGGTCAGTATATATCTCACATTTCTCTCCATATAGATAATGCCGCCATATTTTCAAGGCAAAGATCACCACCGCCAACTCCAGATCATGAATTGGATAGTTTCGATCATGGATTTTCTACTGCCTTAAGGAATAGGATATCACATTATCATTCTGCATCAACACACATCCTAAGCCCTTCTTCGAAGCATCACAAAATACCACAAAAATCTCCCCACTTGTGGGTAAAGTGAGCATGATTGCAGTGATAAGACTCCTTTTCAACTCCTTGAATCTTTCTTCGCATTCATCACTCCAAGAAAACTTTACTCCCTTTTGAGTTAGCTTGGTAAGAGGGTTGGAAAATCGTGAGAAATTCCTCACAAACCGTCGATAATATCCAGCTAACCCCAAGAAGCAACGGATATCTGTTACCAATGCTGGCCTCGGCCATCCCACAATTACATCTGTTTTGGAGGGGTCCAAAGATATCCCATTTCTTGTGATGATATGGCCCAAGAATGAGACCTCCTTCAACCAGAACACACACTTTCTCTACATTACCTAGAGCTTCTCCTTGCGCAAATTCTCTAGTACGGTTTTTAAATGCTCTTCATGATCCTCCTTGGTTTCGGAGTATATTAGAATATCATCTATAAATACTACCAAAAATTTGTCAAGGTAATCTCTAAAGACTCTAATCATCAAGTCCATGAATATTTCTGGAGCATTGGTGAGTCTGAAAGGAATTACTATGAATTCATAGTGCCCGTACTTTGAGGAAAATCTGTCTTGGGGACATCTTCCTTCTTCACCCTTACTTGATAATATCCCGACCGCAAGTCCATCATGGAGAAGTATTATGCTCCATGCAGCTGATCAAACATTTCATCGATTCATGGGAGTGGATACTTCTTCTTTATCGTGATTTTGTTAAGTTCACGATAATCAATGCAGAGCCGCATTGACACATCCGTCTTCTTGACGAAGAGGACTGGTGCACCCCATGGTGAAGCACATGGGCGTATAAACCCTTTATCCAGATTCTCCTGTAGTTGTTTCTTCAGCTCTTCAAGCTGTAAAACATCCATTCTATATGGAGTCTTGGATATTGGTAATTCCCCAGGTATAAGTTCAATTGAGAACTCAACATCTCTTCTTGGAGGAAGACTAGATAGTCCCTCAGAAAACACTTCAACTAATTCCCTCACAATAGGCATTTCTTCAAGGATGGTTTCTTCCATGAAATCAATCATATGAGCTAGATATGTGTGCTCATTAGGCAGCAATATCCATGCTTGAGATGATGGATCTGAAGAAGATTCATCTTCCTCCTGTCACTTGTAATGAATCGGGGGTCGATTCTCCATATGGAGTGTGATTTCCCTCTCCCGACAATTTATGTTGGCTCTATATAAGGTAAGACAATCCATGCCAAGAATTGCATCAAATTCCCCCAAAGAGAGTATGACGAGGTTCTTCGGGAAATTCAATCCACAGATTATAACAGGGGAGGACTTATATTCATGGGATACAATGATTACCCCATTTTCCGTACTCACCAACATCTTTACTTCATTGATTTGTGGTGGTGCTGGGATTGTTCTACTAAACTTTCAAAATATAAAATAATACGTAGAACCTGAATCAAAAATTACATTCGCTATTCATGAATGAATAACTAGCATACCTTTCACCACTTCATTTTCGGGGATCACTTCGGCAGAAGTGATGGCAAAATCTCTTCCATGATGTCTTGGAGGTTGTTAGTTACCTCCGATAACCATTGGATTATGGCACTGATTTGAAAAATGACCCGGTTCATTGCAATTGTAGCATTGAAAAATGCGTTGAGGTTCGAACAGAGCGTTCCTCTCCTCTGTCGCAACCGTGGGTCCTTCTTGCTGACAGTTAACAGCTAGGTGCCCTTCTCTTCCACACTTGAAGCATTTTCTCATCCCCTTAAGGCAATTTCTAGGGTTCTTCTTTCCGTACTTTTGGCAAGTGGGGTGATGGAAATTATTAGCACCGTTGGATTTATCCATCGGACCACCATCATTGATGTACACCTTACGCTTCTTTTCGCCATGATACCCCTGTGATTCCCCGATCTCCATTTCGACCTTGAGGGAACATCAGACAATTTCCTCATAGCTGTCGAAGTCACGGATCGTTAAAGCTTTCCGCAAGCTAGGCTTCAGCCCACCAAAGAAGCGGTCAAGCATGAATTCAGGGGTAACAACAAAGATGGAAGCATATCGTGCAAGCCTTGTGAAGTTTTCCTCGTACGCTCCAACAGATTATTCATCTTTTTGCTTGAGGGAAAGGAAGTCCCTTTCCATCTTAAGCCAGAGGGTGCACGGAAAATATTTATCGAAAAACATCTTCCGGAATTCCTTCCATTCAAAAGCCTCGATCTCCTCCACATGCTTTGTATTTTTTATCAACGTCCACCATTGATCAGATTCACCCTCCATACGATAAGCAGCCCGGAGAACCTTCTCTTGTTCAGAACATTGAAGGATGGAGAAGATCTTCTCAATGGAGTTGATCCATTTTTCAGTGATCGTGGGATCAGATGATCCACTAAAAGTAGGAGGCCTTTGTCTCATGAAACACTCTATACCCACTTGTTCTTTCTTAGGGGGGGCTGAACGTTCCTCTTGACCCATGATTCTACTCAAAACATGAGTTAGATGAGAGAGAAGCATGACAAAGTTCGTGATTCCCGCTCCAATTGGATTGGGCATCTCATTAGTACAATCATCTCAAGGATCTTCACAACGGTTGTTAGCCTGAGTCCTCCTATTACCGGCCATTGGCTAGAATAAAAGGATTGTTAGGGGTAACACATAAAGGGTAATCCAAAGTCAAAAGTTGATGACTTGTAAATAAACATTAATTTCTTTAACTCATGAGTCTATAGGATTCAATCTAGGATTTTCATGATCTACTTTCTAACATATATTCTTAGAGGCATTTTTCCCTTAATATGGGTTCATACTAAGATTGTGAATTTATCAAAACATATCCCCTAGTAGTGTCGTAACCAAGAGTGTAGCATGGCACGTTGTTGTGAACCAGTTCTCGTTCAATTCAATCTCAAAGTGGTGTTTTCGGGTTTTACCCCTAGGATACATCTGTGCAAGAGCTGCCTCTACCTGCTCGTATCCTGACAGGGATGTATTTGTTCAATATACCACTTACTTAGTATTTACCAAAACTTATGGATGTTTTTATTATACTTAGTCTTGTATCTGAGGCTTTACTAGGGTTTCCTAATCCCAAAAATAACTAATCCTCCCTCTGATACCAACTAAGACAACCCTGCTTTTTATTATAACTTAAACATGATTTATTACATAAAAAATCTCTTGATAAAACAAATAAGATTGAGAGGTTTAGTGTCTTTGGGACTTAGGATCATTACATAAAAACTTAAAACATTAAATGCAACATCTTTATTGAAAACGTGCTTTACAAGACCATTACATTCCCTCGTACTTAGCATTGCATGGGATAACCTGAGGACATGCATAAGAAAAGGGTGAGCTATAAAGCCCTATAAGGGAGTACACATGGAATAACATGAGGAGTAAAATACATGTTAGACAATAGGAATATCAATAGAGAATAAAAGAAACATGAACATAAAGGCATGATAAATCATGATAATCATAACATGGAAATGTGGCAACAACAATTAACATGGAATTAGCAAGAGCCAAGGCTCATTGCACATAAAGCATGAGTAAACCCTCCTTGCACATGAAGAATGAGTAAACCCTAGTTTCACTTTAATTATCATGAGTCAACAGTCATTTCACATGACGTATCATGATACTATACTTTACCCAATGCATTGGAGCGCTAGAAGGGTTCACCCTTCTTAAACATTTCATTTCATGCATAAGTGTGCCACATGGATCATAAAACATAGATTCATAAAACATAATCATTTTTTCCATGATAAAAGAAATTGGAATTCATACATGAAACTTTGTAATAAATAGGTAATGGTGCATAAGTGTGGATACCCTTGATGGAGAAATGGGCATGGTATCCACTACACAATGGCATTGACTTAGAAAATCTGTGCGATTTCGGCAGCGTAACAGCGTGACATAAGAATTCATAAAAAAATGGTTAATGAGAGAGAAAGGGGTTACTCATTATATTTAAATGTAATGTACAGTAAGGAGGTCATATAGATACATTTCCCAACAATTTTAATGGAATTTAGATTCATGATACAAAATTATTTCTTGAATGTAAAAGAAGAGAGAGAAGTTCATTCCGGAATTTCGGCATAGTAACGGGTGTACATGGGAGGAATTTAATGAGAGAGAAAGGGGTCTCGCATCATTCAAACAATAATAGGGAAGTATGTGGGAGGAGAGAAACCATACCCCAACATTCATAATTGAAATTTAAAGGCCAATTAAACTTAAAGAAATTTGACAAAAATGAGAAAGGAAGGAAAAAACCCTTACTTGGAAGTGTGATTCCAATGGCTAGAGAGAGGCTTGTGAGAGGCTTCTTGGGATCCTGGGGCACCTTGGGAGGATTATAGAGAGAGTAGGGCAGAGGTTGGACGAACTCCAAGGGATTTTATTGAGGAGGAAGTGGGTGCTTGGGTGGGTTTATATAGGAAAGGTGAGGGAATTCTTTATTATTTAGGTTTGGGTCCCCTTACATTAAATTAATCCAAACCACAAACCATACCATGGTTTTTCCCTATGGTTTTCGGCAAATGTAAGAGGAAAAAAATATTTTATAAGGCACAAGTCCGAACATCTTAAAATAATAAGGTTTCTTATGTGGAGGTCAGTCGCACTCCCATGGAAATTAATATAAAAAGGCAAAGTGTTGAATAAGTCTTGAGGGGTCCATTAATGCTTTGAAAAACAAGTCAAAAAAACCCAAAATCACATTATTTTAATGATAAAACATATATTGGCCGAACATAAGGATTATTGTATTTTATTACATCACCATTGGGTCATCATGATGTCATAAATCACATTATATATTTAAACGGTATTTAATTTTTACCCAAACATTTGACTGTCTGAGAAAATTATGAAAAATTCACCGTTGGATAATTTCGATGTATTGATTCCAAAAATAAAATTTATTTTATCTAAATAATTTTCTAAATATGTGAATTTTTACTTTTAAAATAAAAACTGACATTTATCGAAAATTCACGGGTTTGACAGAAATGGCTTTCGAACCTTAATAAAAATTATAATTGCATTCATAAAATTATAAGATCATTTATATTTAATAAAAATTAATTTAATAATATTATTATTATTTTATTAAAATATTATTTAATTAAAAAATACCTTAATTTAATAAAATATATTTCTTAATTAAATAATAACTAAAAACACCATTTGTACTTTAAAAACTATTTACAATGTATCAAAAATAAATTGAAATTATATTCATTATTATATACAAAAATAATGTACATGAACATTGTACTACTTATTTGTTACATAACCCCTTGAAACAGCCAAATAAGACCTAAGGGTAAGGTGTGAGATGGTGATAGACTCTTGGGGTGTCTTAGATAACATCGCTCGAGTGGTAATTTCAATCAACTTCCACTTTTCCCGTAGACGGTCACGTTCGAGCTTGACATGATGAAGCTCAACTTGGGCTTGGTCAAGGGCGAAGCCCAAGGATGCCACCTCTTTTCGGAGCTTCGGCAAATGGGCTTTGTATGGGGAAATTCTACTGTTTTTTGGCCATCAATTCTTTTGTCTGTGTAAATTGGATTTGTTAAGGTCCTATATTTATACTAATCATGTAATCATTGTTCAACGACAATATTAACAACGGTCAAAACATCATAACATAAAACCAAAGAAGTTGAGATCTTATAAAAAAAATTCATAAAGAGACATTTAATAAGATAAATAGGGATTTCCATTAATGAAACTTTGGGTCGTTATAGGTAAGGTGGTAGAGGTGGGGGCCTTTATAAGAGGAGAGGAGGGGCTCTTTTGGAAATATTTAATGGGAACTTTATTATGAAATTCCATTTTGATATTAAAGGTTCCAAAATTATATATTTCTAGGAAAATGTGATAAGGGTTATAAATACACCCATCCAATAGGCTTTAGACAAGTATAAGTATTATATTTTACCTTATCTTTTCATTTGATTAAAATATTTCATTAATGAGTTAATCACTACATCATCATTGTTTCATTAATAAATTTATTTATTTAATGTATAAAAATTATAAAATAAATACCATGATGTAGGAAATCCTTTTATCTTTCCAATTACTATTTATAGTCTTAGAGATCATTTATTTAGACAAAATTAAAATTGTATTCGTTAGGTGTTACATACTTTTGTTATATTTTCCCTTTTTAAAAAATAAAATCATAAAATGTCAGTATGACAAAAATATGATTCCATGGGGTTCCTAAGATGGAATAAGGCATACAACGGTCCGCCATGACACAACCAATAGAATTATGACACATTTTGGGGTCATTATATATTATTATGATATTATTTCATTACCCTTAACTACCCGATTACTAATTAATCATGATAATTAATGATAATTGTCGTCGTTCCTATTCATAATGTCCAAAAACAAAAGAATATTAATTACATAATTTGGAAATTATGATTCCAAATATGGAATCCATTTTACCAAATTATTAAAACAAAAATTTCAGTAATTAATTTAAAAATTACTCCCTCTGTCAAAACAAATAGCATGTTTTTAAGAAACGTTATCTATAAAAAGATTGACAATTGTTTATGTCCAGTTTCAAAGTGAAATAAATTATAATGACCACCATTGGATAAAATGGTAAAATTATATTATAATTATACTTTAAAACCACTCAATAGTATAATTTATCATTATAAATTATCTTTATTAAAATAGTTATTTGTAATTATTTTTCACTATTCATCGAAAATTGGAAGTTCTCAGAAAATACCAAAAACTCAAGATAGGCTAATCTCGATATTCCGAATCCAAAAATGAAGTCAATTTTGAAATATGAATTTTATATAATTTCAAAAATTGGGTATTAATATTCATTACGGCTGCTTTGATTGGTTGTGGTGTGTTAGAACTTGAGGTTGCGTACAACACATGCTGCTCTAATATTGAAAAGAGAAGCATACCATGGATGATTGGGGTGTTAAAACACTAAACCATTGGATCCTATATTTTTAATACTATTATGTTGTTTATATTTTAAAGGATGTAATAGTGATTTAATAAATGGATGGGTCCCTATAGTTGGTATCAATGGCACGATTTAGTTAATTTGCGAATTGGGATTAGTGAACCCTAGGGAAAACCTACAACATGAGACTAAGAACAGATATGCAGAAAAATTGTATTTACATAGGGATCCGATATATTACGATTTTGGTATAACTTGTTTAAAGGAATAAGTTCTTCATGACCTGTTTACCTATGTTTTTTCCCAACCTTTTCTATTTTTGAAAATGGTGGGAACCAGGAGAAATCATCCCGAAAAATCATGCGAGTGTCAATGCAACGATTTCCCTAACGACATCCCCAATGATTTGGGAGGTGGAGTTCAAAACCTCATGGTGATGGTTACCCAATTATATTTGGTTATGAAAAATAAAAATATTAATGGGGAATTTCCTCCTTCACCAAAGATTGAGCAACTAGCTATCAAATGTTTTATGCGGTAACGACCACCGACATTTTGTGGATCTTCCGATCCACTAGATGCGGAACAGTGGGTCAACTCCATGGAGAAGATCTTTTTTTTTCTTCACTCTTCTGAGATAGAGAAGGTGAGTCTATCCATTTATCTTCTAGATGGAGAAGCTGATCAATGGTGGGCTTTGATTAATAATACCATGCCAAGGGAGAAAATTGAAGAGATGGAATGGGAAGACATTAAGATAATGTTTCATTACAAGTATTTCCCAAGAACTCTTCGCACGATGATAGAGATAGAATTCATAGTGCTTAAGAAAAATTAAGGAGAATATGTCACAACCTATGAAGTGAATTTCACAAGGGTTTCATGGTACGCTTCAGGTTTTGTTATCAGCAATGATATCCAAATTGAAAGATTCTTTAGTGGATTAAAACCACACCTTCGAAAGGCTCTAGTAATTCGAGACTTTGGGAGATATGAAGATGTTGTTCAGTGTGCTGTCAATATGGATATAGATTTTGGAGAATGGTCCCATGGAAATGGGAATATGTAAAAAAATACGGAGTTTCAGGCCGATGGATCTATTGAAAAAGGTGGGATGAAAAATAAACGACCCACATGCCAAAAATGTGGGAAGTTGCACCATGGGAACTGCCTCAAAGGGATGGGAAAATTCATTAAGTGTGGGAAAGAAGGAGATGATGATCAAGTGTGTCAAAAATACATGAAAAGGATGGATAATGTAGCCGATGAATGGAAAGAACCAGTCATGGTTCAATGCTAAAACTGTAAGGAGATAGGGAATTATGAAAACCAGTGCACCAAACCTCGAGTTCTTGAGGGTAATCAACATCAGCAACCACCAATGACAAAGGAACAAGGGAAGGCTTTTTCCATCACTAATATAGAGGTGGAGAATGATAATGAAGTCATAAAAGGTACAATTCATATACACTCAATAATGGAAAAAGTCTTATTTGATTCTGGTTCTACACATTCCTTTATATCTTGCAAGTTTGCTATAACTAATGAATCGAAGCCCCAAAAACTTGAAGTAGTGATATCTGTAAAAACACCATGTGGTGAAATCATTGCAACCCATGTTTTTGACTCTTATACTATTGGTGTATGTGGGTAGATATTTCCAGAAAATCTCGTAATACTTCCCTTGGTTGACTTTGACTGTATAATGGGAATGGACTGGATCTCATTATATAGAGCACATACCAACTTTCGGGAAAAGGAAATATCTTTTCATATTCCGAACCATCCCATGCTCCACAAAAAATGAATGTAAGATCATGAATATCCTTTGAAAAGTCCTTCAATGGTGTGGGTGTTGATTCACTGTGGAGAATCGTACCTCACCCAAATGGTTGAGTCGAAGGAAAGTTCCAACCATGAAGAAATGCCCATCATGAGGGAATACAGTGATGTATATCCCGAAGAGTTACCCATAATTCTCCCAGATCGTGAGGTAGAGTTCTCAATTAAACTCATACCAGGAGATACTCCTATCTCAAAGTGTCCCAATAGGGTGTATCCTATCGAACTGGAGGAGTTAAAGAAGCAGCTGCATGAGCATTTGGAAAAAGGGATCATAGCCCCTAGTGCATCACTTTAGGGTGCACCAGTGCTCTTTGTGAAGAAGAAGGATGGAACAATGCGGCTTTGTATCGATTATTGGGAACTCAAAAATATCAAAATAAAGAACAAGTATCCTCTCCCAAGGATTGATGAATTGTTTGACCAGTTAAGAGGAGCTCAATACTTCTTAGAGGTGGATCTTTATTCTGGATATCATCAGGTAATGTTGAAGAAGAACGATATTCAAATGGATACCTTCCATACAAGGTATGGGCACTTTGTGTTGTTGGTGATTCCCTTTGGACTTACTAATCCCCCTACAATATTCATGGATTTGATTAAAAGAGTATTTTTAAATTACCTCAACAAATTTGTGGTAGTGTTTATCGATGATATTATCGTCTACTCCATGAGGAAGGAGGATCATGAAGAACATCTAGGACTTGTGTTGGCGACATTGAGTAAGGAGAAGTTGTACGCCAAGTTCATAAAGTGTGACTTTTGGATGAATCAATTCATGTTCTTGGGACATGTGATCACAAGTGAGGGAATTCCTATGGATCCATCAAAGAAAAAGGCGATTGAGGAATGGAACATGCCCTCTAGTGTCACAGAAATCCATAGTTTTCTTGGATTAGCTGGGTACTACCGAAGTTTTGTGAGAAACTTCTCACGATTGTCAAGCCCTCTAACTATGTTAACAAGGAAAGGGGTAAAATATTTTTGGATGGAATAATGAGAGGGAAGCTTCAAGGAGCTAAAGAGAAGGCTGATCACTGCACCTAAACTCACACTACCGAAAAGTGGAGAAAGTTTTGTGATATACAGTGTTGCTTTGATGAAAGGCTTGGGTTTTGTACTCATGAAAAGGATAATCTGATAGACTAATCCTCATGATAGTTGAATATCCATGAGAGGAACTAACCGAAACATGATCTAGAGCTGGAAGCCGTGATTTTTGCCTTGAAAATCTAGCGACACTACCTTTATGGATAGAACTGTGACATATACACCGACCACAAGAGCCTAATGTATATATTCACACAAAAGGATCTCAACATGCGTCGAAGGAGATGGTTAGAGATAATCAAGGATTATGATTGCTCTATTCACTATCATCTTGGAAAGGCGAACAAGGTAGCTGATTCTCTAAGCAGAAAAGAACCTGCAACTCTATCCATGATGCAGATCGAGAAAGACCATTTCTTAATGGATATGGAAAGAATGCATTTGGAAACCAAAATGGCAGGGGATACATCCTACATTATCCAAATTATTTCGCAACCATCCATCTAGGATAAAATTAAGGAAGCACAAAGGGATGATGTGGAGATACAAAAGAGGGTGAATGCAGTAAAGGAAGGGATGATGCAAGAGTTCCATATCAACGATGATGGTGTGATTCGGTTTGGAACACAGCTTTGTGTGCCTTCATCTCCCGAGATAAAGAACGAGCTATTGGATATTGCACATAGCCCAACTTTCTCTATCCATCCTGGGAGTACCAAGATGTAGCATGATCTCCAAGAACACTTCTGGTGGGATAACATGAAGAAGGAGATTGTGAAATATATATCAAGGTGCTTGGTATGTCAACAAGTTAAAGCTGAGTGAAAAAAGTCCAAAGGTACGATGCAGACATTCCCTATACCCATGTGAAAATGGGAAAATGTTACTATGGAATTTGTCTTAGTTCTCCCAAAGAAATCAATGGGAAATGATGCGATATGGGTTGTGGTTGACCAACTCACCAAGACTGCCCATTTTATCGCTATTCGGGAAGACCTCATGCTTGAGAAACTTTCAAAGATATATGTGAAAGAAGTGGTGAGACTGCATGGTGTTCCACTCTAAATTGTCTCTGACCATGATCCAAGGTCCACATCTAAATTCTGGAGGAGCCTTCAACATTCTATGAGTATAGAATTAAATTTCATCACGACCTATCACCCCCAAACCGATGGCCAGTCTGAAAGGACTATTCAGACGCTTGAAGATATGCTAACAGACTTCTCTCTTGAATTCAAAGATTGTTGGGATCAACATATCCCATTGGTTCAGTTCTCATACAACAATAGCTTCCACTCGAGTATTATGATGGCTCCATATGAAGCTCTATTTGGAAAGCGATGTAGAACTCCAACCTGTTGGGATGAAGTTGGAGAAAGAAAGCTCCATGGACCCAATCTTGTGCAAGAGATGACTGAGAATGTTCAAGTCATCCAAAAACACATCAAAGTTGCTCAAAGTCGGAAAAAGTGCTACGTTGACAACCGTCGAAAGGACATGGAGTTCGATGTTGGAGATAAATTCTTCCTTCTAATATATGCATGGAAGAGAGTCATGTGATTCAGAATGAAAGGGAAGCAAAGACCAAGGTATATTATCCCCATTGAGATCCTTGACTGTATAGGAGTCATGGAGTATCATCTTGCACTTCCACCTAATATGGCTCATGTTCATGACGTGTTTCATGTATCACTACTGAGGAAGTACATACCAGACCCCACACATGTACTAAACTCAGAGGTGGTGCAGCTGGAAGATGATATATCCTATGAGGAGCATCCAATAAAGATTCTAGATTGGAGAGATAAAGTTCCATGCAAAAAAGACAACCCATCCTGTCAAAGTGTTTTGGATGATCCATATGTTTGAGGAAGCAACTTGGGAACCAGAAGAGGCAATGAAGGATAATTACCCTCACTTGTTTGTGTAACGTGAAATTTCGGGGGAGAAATTTCTTAAGGGGGGAAGAATGTAACAAACCAATGTTTTTCAATGGAAATTTCCCTTCTTCTATTTATGTCATAAAAACACAAAATAATGAACAACTAAGTAATAAGTGACCTTTAAACATAATTTTGTCAGTCCTATGTTTGGAATTTCGAAAATCTGACATACACAGTTGTGTTCAAGATGATTTTTGGAGTCTAATGAAACAAAACATGTTTTTGGTGTATACTGACCTACCCTTATGAATAATAACATACCCTTATGAATATTAATATGACCCTTATGAATAGTAAATCATCTTACATAAGAGTAACATTACCTATGAATAATTAAATAAAATTTATACATATTAGAAAGTGAAAATTTTACCATAGTAAACGTTTTGGTATTTTGTAAGTCATAAATAATTATTTATAATTAATTATTTATTTTAAAAGAATATTTTTTTCCTAAAATTTATTCATATATTATTTAATAAATATCTTATAGTTTTTTTCATAATTTTATAAGACCTTACGTAATTTTTGAAAGCACTATAAAATCTATTTTAATTTTAAAAACTGTTTTTATGTAAATTATGATTTTAATTAAATATTAAATTTATATTTTTTAGAAATTTATTTTTTGAAAAATAGACTTCATTTTTGGATTCTACGTGTTGAAAAATGGTTGGGGTAAACTTTTGGTATTTTTCTGAGACACATGAATTTTTGATGAACAGTGACATACCGTAATTTAAAAAATAAGCTAAATAAACAAATTATAGGGTCCTGTGTGATGTTATGCTGATGTAAGCCCACTTGTTTCGGGATTAAATTATAAAATTACTATTCATGGTCATCCAAGACTCACTATTTCATGTCTTTTGGGAAAATAATTAACTAATAAATTTTATATTAAGGAAATCCCTCTCCCCTCCACTATAAAAGCCACCCTTCACACCCTAATTTCCTCACACCTCTCAAGATCCAATCCATCCCTAATTTGTACCAGAACACCTTCACTAGCCCCTCCCCCACGTCCAGGAGATTATGGTCTCATCAAAAGACCACGATTATTCCCTTAAGGAGGTTCTCAAGATAAGGATTAAAGAGGTAATTTCCCTTCATCTTCTCATTTAATTTCCTTTCATGTTCAAGTTCATTTCTTGATCTCTCCCGACCTATATTCATCCAAATTGTATTATAACCCCATTATTATACATATAATTTAATTTTATGATCCTAATGGGATATTATATAATCAAACCCAATTTCCCTATTCTTTTTATTTTGATAAAGAGAACATTGTTCGTGAGGTGATAATTTATCACTTTCAAGAACGACATGCTTTCTTCTTCCATTTCTATCTTCAGATCCGGTCATAAAACCATTTTATTGGTTGAAGTAGATTATTTTATATGTTTTATTTCCTATTTAATGTTCTGGAAATAGGATATGTCTATATTACTAAGTGATAAGATAAAACAAGTTCGTTGTGATCCAAAAACCACCCCAATTTACACAAATAACCATAATTAAATTCTTATATAGTGATTAACCCACATGGATCTAATATAAATCATTATAATATCATTAAAACTCCTTTTAAAATTATTATTAAGATTTAATATAATTTTTTTATGTTTACCCATGTTCTACCCAAACATCAATTTATGAATACAAGTGAACAGCCCAAGAAAAACCATAAAAATGAACATCCCTGAACAATGTTTTAAAACTCTATAGTTCATCCAAAGGAACATAAAATGAAATAATGATACTATAATGAACCCTATTAACGCACAAATGGTTATGAATTTCTAATTAATGAATATAATGTAATTATACAGGACATTAAAGAGAAGGAAGCATTTGGTTACAAGGTAAGTGGAAATTCTCGAACCCAACTTTCATCCTTAGGGTTATACCTCTTTCAATCAATTTTTCATATGGTCACTCCTTAAAGATCATTTTTTCATCATTGTATTTACTTTTCTGGGATATACATGTTTTATACTGAGGATTATATCTATCTGAATATTTTCCGAAAGAACACTTCTCTGATGAACTCAACTTTTACCTCTCATTCATGGTTGATGGTTCTTGTATCACATTTGTTGTTCCCTCTTACTTTTGGGAACCCAAAGCATATGAATTTTTTCTTATGAGATGAAACCCATTCCTTAACATGGTTTATTTATTTTCACTTTTGATGTATGTTCCATGTGTCAAGGATGATAATGATAGTGTTATGATGTGACAGGTGCACCCGGAATTATATAGCGCAATAATGAATGTTTCAAAGTGATGGGTGGGCCCAGAATTATACAGTGATCCAATGTATTGTGTAAAGTGATGAATCTAATGAATAAATATTAAATTATGTGTGGAAAATATTCTATCTTGGTTCACAAGTATGTGTGTAGTTAACCACTAAGACATGATGTTTCATTTTTATGCTTTGCCACATTTGAAGTCTTTTATTTATGCTCCTCTCATATTCATGATCTTTTGACTATGTTATGATTTTCTTCACCCCATGATATATTGTTATTTTCTATAATCTAATTGGTCTTCTAGATCACCCCTTTAGATGTATATCCTCAGGTGTCTACATTTACTAAGGAGAGGACAAGTGCCAATAAGAAGCTAGAGAAGAAGAAATTAAATAAATGGTTATGCTAGATGTTGCATTTTGTTATGTGTGGTCCTAGTTTCCCCTAGAAACTAAACCTTTGGATCCTCTATGTGTAATACTATTATGTTTTTTATCTTTTAAAGGATGTAATAGTAATATAATAAAATTTGGGTTCACTATAGTTGGTATCAAAGGCATGGTTTAGTTAATTTCAGAAATGGTATTAGTGAACCATAGGGAAAACCTAAAGCATGAGACTAAATAAAAATATGCAAAGAAGAATATTTAACTAGAGAACCCATATATTATGTTTTTGGTATAAATTTTTTAAATTAATATGTTATTCATGAAATGTTTACTTATGTTTTTTTCCATCCTTTTCTATTTTTGAAAATACTGGGAACCAGGAGAAATCAGGCCAAAAACTCATGCGAGGGTCAATTAAATGATTTACCAAATGACATCCCTAATGATTTGGGTGGTGGAGTTCAAAACATCATGGATATTATTACAAAATTATCTCAGGTTAGGAACAATAACAATAATAATGGGGTACGTCCTCCTTCAGCAAAGATGGAGAAACTGGCTATCGAATGTTTTATGCGGTAACGACCACCGACGTTTTGTAGATCCTTCGATCCACTAGTAGCGGAACACTGGGTCAACACCATAGAGAAGATCTTTTTTGTGCTTCAATGTTTTGATACGGAGAAGGTGAATCTAGTCATTTATCATCTAGAGGGAGAATCTGATCAATGGTGGCCTTTGATTACGAATACCAAGACAAGGGAGGAAATTAAAGAGATGGAATGTGATTACTTTCACATAATGTTTCATAAGAAGTATTTCCCAAGAATTCTTCGCATGAAGATAGAGAGATAATTCATAGAGCTTAATAAAAAATAAGAAGAATCTATCCCAACCTGTGAATCTAATTTCACAAGGCTTCCATGGTACACATCGGGTTTTGTAAACAACAATGATAGGAAAATTGATAGATTCTTTAGTGGATTAAAACCACACCTTCGAAAGGATCTTGCAATTAGAGACTTTGGGAGTTATGAATAAGTTGTTCATTGTGCTCTCAAAGTGGATATAGAGTTTGGAGAATGGTCCCATTTCTATGGAGATAAGAAACAAATGATGAAGTTTCAAGCCAGTGGATCTAGTGACATAGGTGGGAAGAAAAATCCACGACCCACATGCCAAAAATGTGGGAAGTTTTACCATGGGAACTGCCTCAATGGGACGGGTAAATGCTTCAAGTGTGGGAAAGACGGACACCATTCCCAAGAGTGTCGAAAAGATACGTAAAGGAAGGAGAATGTATCCAATGAATGGAGATAACCACTCATGGTTCAATGCTACAAATATAAGGAGCTAGGGCACTATGAAAACCAGTGCACTAAACCTTGAGTTCTAGAGGGTAATCAACGTTTGCAACCACCAAAGCCAAATAAACAAGGGAAGGCTTATGCCATCCTTACTGTCGAGGTGGAGCATGATAATGAAGCTGTACAAGGTACTCTTTCTATCCACTCTAGAATGGAAAAAGTCTTATTTGATTCTGGTTCTACGCATTCCTTTATATCTTGCATGTTTGATAGAACTATAGAATCGAAGCCCTAAAACCTTAAAGTATAGATATCTGTAAAAGCACAGTGGTGTAATCATTGAAACCCAAGTGTTTGACACGTATCCTATTGGTGTATGTGGGATGATTCTTCCGAAAAATCTCGTAATACATCCCATGGTGGAATTCGACGCTATAATTGGAATGGACTGGCTCTCATTATAAAGAGTCTATATCAACTTTCGTGAAAAGGAAATATCTTTTTATATTCTGAAACATCCAATGCTCCTCTAAAAATGCAAGGAAGATCATGAACCTCCTTTGAAAAGTCCTTCAATGGTGTGGGTGTTGATTCCCTTTGATGAATCATACCTTGCCCAAATTATTGAGTCGAAGAAAAGTGCCAACCTTGAAGAAATGTCCATCTTGAGGGAATACAGTGATATATTTCCCAAATAGTTACCCAGAATTCCCCCAGATCTTGAGGTAGACTTCTCAATTGAACTCATACCCGGAGCTACGCTTATCTCAATGTGTACCTATATAATGGCACGTATTGAACTTTATAAGTTAAAGAATATGCTGTAGGAGAATTTGGACCAATGGTTCATACGCCCTAGTGCATCACTTTGGGCTGCACCAGTGCTCTTTGTGAAGAAGAATGATGGAACAATGCAGCTTGGTATCGATTATTGGAAATTCAACAAGATCACCATAAAGAACAAGTATCCTATCCCAAGGATTGATGACTTTTTTGTCCATTTAAGAGGAGCTAAATAATTCTCAACAGTGGATCTTTATTCTGGATATCATCAGGTAAAGGTGAAGAAGGAAGATATTTAGAAGACTGCCTTCCGTACAAGGTATGGGCTATGAATTTTTGGTGATTCCCTTTAGACATACTAATTCCCCTACAATTATCATGGATTTGAAGAATAGAGTCTTTAGACATTACCTTGAAAAATTTGTGGTAGTTTTTATCAACGATATTCTCATATACTCCAAGTGCAAGGAGGAACATAAAGAATATCTAAGACTTTTGTTGGCGACATTGAGAAAGGAGAAGTTGAACGCCAAGTTCAGAAAGTGTGACTTTTGGATGATTGATGTGATATTCTTGGGACATGTGATCACAAGTGAGGGAATTTCTGTGGATCATTCAAAGAAAAAGGCGATTGAGAAATGGCCCAGGCCCTCTTGTGTCATAGAAATCCGTAGTATTCTTGGATTAGCTAGGTACTACCGACGTTTTTTGAGAAACTTTTCACGATTTTCAAGACCTCTAAATAAGTTAACAAGGAAAGGGGTAAAGTATGTCTAGATAGAAGAATGTGAGGGAAGATTCAAGGAGATAAATAGAAGGCTGATCACTGCACCTGTACTCACACTACCAAAAATCGGAGAAGGTTTTGTGATATACAATGATGCTTCGAAGAAAGGCGGGGGTTGTGTACCCATGAAAAATGATAATGTGATAGCCAACGCCTCACGGCAGTTGAAGATCCATGAGCAGAACAACCTGACACATTATCTAGATCTGATAGCTGTGACTTTTTCCTTGAAAATCCGGCGGCGCTACCTTTGTGGTGAGAATTGTGACATATACACTGACCACATGAGCATAATGTATATTTTCAAACAAAAGGATATTAAAATGAATCAAATGATATGGTTATAGCTACTCATGGATTACGATTGCTCAATTCACTATCATCCTAGAAAGGCAAACTAGGAATATGATTCTCTAATCAGGGAAGAACCTGCGACTCTATCCATGTTGCGGACTGAGAAAGACCCCATCTTGATGGATATGCAAAGAATGTATATGGAAATCATAATGTCAGGGGATACATCCAACCTTGCCTAAATGATTGTGCAACTATCCATCCAATAGAAGATTAAGGAAGCACAAAGGGATGATGTGGAGATACAATATTGGGTGAATGCAGTAAGGTAAGGGAATCTTCAAGAGTTCCATATCGATGATGATGGTGTGATTTGGTTTAGAATACGGCTTTGTGTGCCTTAATCACCTGGGATAAAAGTGGAGCTATTGGATAATGCACATATCTCAACATTCTCTATCCATTCTGGGAGTAACAAGATGTATCGTGATATCTGAGAACACTTTTGGTGGTATAACATGAAGAAGGAGATTGCAGAATATATATCAATGTGCTTGGTATGTCCGCAAGTTAAAGTTGAGCGACAAAAGTCCAAATGTTTGATGCAACAATTGCCTATACCCATGTGGAAATGGGAAAATTTTAAAATGGACTTTGTCAGAGGTCTCCAGAAGATGACAAAAGGAAATAATGTGATATATGTTGTGTTTGACTGGCTCACCAAGACTGCCAATTTTATCGCTATTCAGGAAGACCTTCCACTTGAACAACTTGAAAATATATATGCGAAGGAAGTGGTGAGACTGCACGGTGTTCCACTATAAATTTTCTTTGACCATGATCCAAAGTTCACATCTAAATTCTAGAGTAGCCTTCAACATGCTTTGAGTATTGAATAAAATGTCAGCACTGCCTATCACCCCCAAACCGATGGCCAGTCTGAAAGGACTATTCTGACACATAATGATATGATAAGAGCCTTTTCTCTTGAATTCAAAGGTGGTTGGGATCAGCATATCCCATTTGATGAGTTCTCATACAACAATATATTCCACTCGAGTATTCATCTGTCTCCATATGAAGCTCTGTATGGAAAAAGATGTATAACTCCAACCTGTTGGGATGAAGTTGGAGAAAGAAAGCTCCTTGGACCTGATTTTTTTCAAGAGATAACATAGAAGGTTCAAGTCATCCATAAACACATCAAAGCTATTCAAAGTCTGAAAAAGAGCTATGATGACAACCATCGAAAGGACTTAGTGTTCGACGTTGGATATAAAGTCTTCTTTCGAATATCTCAATGGAAGAGAGTCATGCAATTCAAAAATAAAGCGAAGATAATCCCAAGGTATATTGGCCCCTTTGAGATCCTTGGCCGTATAGGAGCTGTGTCCTATCATCATGAACTTCCACCAAATATGGGTCATGTTCATCATGTCTTTCATGTATCACTACTGAGAAAGTACATACCAGCCCCCACACATGTACTAAACTCAGAGGTGGTGCAGCTGAAATATGAACTCTCCTATGAGGAGCAGCCAGTGAATATTCTGGATCGGAGAGATAAGGCTCCACACAACAAGACAACCCATCTTGTCAATGTTTTGTAGAGGAACCATAAGTTTGAGGAACAACTTCGGAACCAGAAGAGGCAATGAAAGAGAAGTACCCTCACCTTTTTGTGTAAAGTGAAATTTCAGGGGTGAAATTCCTTAAGGGGAGGAAAATGTGATGACCCAATGTCTTTCAATGGAAAATTCCCTTATTATATTTATGTCATAAAAACAAAAAATAATGAACTACTAAGTGATAAGTGACCATTAATCACATGTTTGTAATTTCTATGTTTGGAATTTTAAAAATCTGATATACACGGTTGTGTTCAAGATGATATTTGTAGTCTAATGAAACAAAAATAATTTTTGGTGAATAGTTACCTACCCTTATGGATCGTAACATACCCTTATGAATAGTAATATGACCCTTATGAATAGTAAATCATCCAACATAAGAGTAACATTACCTATGAATAATTAAATAAAATTTAGACATCTTAGAAAGTGACAATTTGACCTTAGTAAACGTTTTGGTATTTTGTGAGTCAAAAATAAATAATTATAATTAATTAGTAAATTTAAAATCATTTTTTCCCTAAAATGTATTCATAAATTATTGAATCAATGTCATATAGTTTTTATAAAATTTTATAAGACCCTACTTAATTTTTGAAAGCACTATAAATAATGTTTCAATTTTAAAAACTATTATTTTAATTAAATTGTGATTTTAATTAAATATGAAATTAATATTTTACATAAAATTATTTTTGACAAATGGACTTAATTTTTGGATTATACACGTCGAAAAATGTCTGGGGTAAATTTTTGGGATTTTTCTACGATACTTTAATTTTTAATGAATAGTGAGATATGTAATTTACAGAATAAGCTAAATAAGCCAATTATACGGTCATGTGTGATGTCCTACTGATATAATCCCACTTGGATCGGGATTAAATTATAAAATTACTATTATTGGTCATCCAAGACTCATTATTACTTGTATTTTGGGGAAATGATTAACTAATGAATTTTATATTAAGGAAACCATTGTTCCCTCCACTATAAATGCCACCCTTCACACCATCATTTCCTCACACCTCTCAAGCTCCATGACTTCACTAAACAATTCCCAAAATCAGTCCCTATCCCCTCCTCAACTTCCAAGAGCTTATTTTCTCATCAAAAGACTATGCTTAGTCTCTTAAGGAGGTTCTTAAGAGAAGGAAGCAAGAGGTAATTTCCCTCCCTCTTCTCCTTTAATTTGCTTTCAATTTCATGTTAATTTCCTGATCTCTCCCCACTTATCTTCATCTAAATAGTATTTTAACTCCATTATTATAAAAATAATATAAATTTATTATTATAATAGTATATTATACAAATCAACCATGTTTCCCTCTTCCTTTTATTTTATTAAAGAGAACGTTGTTCGTGAGGAGTTAATTTATCACCTTCAAGAAAGACATGCTTTTTTCATCCATTTCTACCTTTAGATCTGGTCATTAAACCATTTATATGGTTTAAATATAATATTTTTTATTTTTTATTTCCTATCTAATGTTCTTGAAATAACCTAGGGCCATATTAGTATTTGATAAGTTAAACCAATTTTGTTGTGAACCAAAAACTACCCAAATTTACCCAAATAACCATCATTTAATTCTTATCTAATGATTCATCCACATGGATCTAATTTAACCATTATAATATCATTAAAACTCATTTAATATCATTAATAACATGTAATATCATTTCTATAAGTTTACCCATGTTCTACCCGAACATCAATTTATGAATACACGTGAACAACCCAAGAAAAAACATCAAAATGAACATCCCCGAACAATTTTTTTAAACCCTATAAGTTATCCAAGGGAAAATAAAATAACATAATGAAACCAAAATGAACCCTATTAATGTTCAAATGGTTATTTATTTCAAATAAATGGATATAATGTCATTATACAAGTCATTAAAGAGAAGAAAGCATTTGGGTAAAATGAAAGGGGAAATTATCGACCCCAACTTTCTTCCATCGGGTTCTACCAATTTCACTACATTTTTGATATGGTCACTCTTTAAAGATCATTTTTTCGTCATTTTCTTTCCTTTTCTGGGATATACATGTTTTCTAATGAAGTATATGTCAATCAAAATTTTTTATGAAAGAACTCTTCTCTTAAGAACTCAACTTTTACCTCTCATTCATAGTTGATGGTTCTTGTATCAGGTTTGTTGTTCCCTGTATGGAACCCAAAGATTATTAATGTATTCATATGAGATGAAACCCATTACTTACCATTTTTTATTTATGTTTACTTTTGATGTATGTTCAATGTGGCAAGCATGATAATGATAATTTTATGATGTGACGGGTGCGCCCAGACATATACAGGACTCCAATGCATTGGTTAATGTGATGAATTCATGAGTAACTGTGAAATGATGTGTGAACAATATGATATATTGGTTCACAAGTATGTTTGGTAGTTAACCACTAAGACATGATGTTTCATTTTTATGCTTTTCCATATATCATGTCTTTTATTTATGTTCCTCTCATGTCCATGTTCATCTGCCTATGCTATGATTATGCTCACCCCATGATATATTGTTCTTATCTATTCTCTTAATACTCTTCTAGATCCCCCATTTTGATTTATATCCACAGGTGGCTACATGTACTAAGGAGATGAAAAGTTCCATTAAGAATCTATAGAAGAACAAATTAAATAAATGTTTATGCTAGATGTTGTATTTTGTTATCTGTGGTCCTAGTTTTCCCAAGACACTAAACCTTTTGATCCTTTATGTGTAATACTATTATGTTGTTTATCTTTGAAATGATGTAATTGTAATGTATGAAAAGGTTGGGTCACTATAGAGACCGTCTGGGCTTGGTCGTGTGGACGGGGAAATAGGGTAGCGTGCATGCTATGTGCAGGTGTAACATGCCATGTAACCTTGTTCTATCGGGAGTCGTGTGGCTTAGCCATGTAGAAGGACTCAAGAAGGGGAAGAAAAATCATGTACATGTTTTGTGTAAGGACAACACTCCATGTGAGTGGTTTTACATGACTAGTTCTGGACGAAGTACACGACAACGTGAAAGATATAATGGAACACACCGTGTAGTTCTTATACACACCGTGTAGTCTTGATTTTGTAAATCATGAATGGTTTTTTATCTTGTTCCTTTCTTACGTTCCATGTTTTAGTCCTTGATGATATTGATCTAAGGCGTTTGTTTGACCTTTTAGAGTCATGCCTCCGAGTCAAGCACCAATTTTTCTCCAAGAGAGCGGCAATGATTATACTCTAGAGGTGGTATCCCATGGGCTACTAGTGGATCCTCCTACAGTGCCAGATGTGGTGCTAGCTGTTATATCAGACGCAGGAGTGGATGTGAAGTTCTGTGAAGGCTTCATGTGGTTCATGCAGACCTTCCTAGGAGCACCGTTGGTTGCCACATCTATGGCATAGCTGATATGTATATTCCAAAAGTTGAATCCCTTTACGTTTTCAGGGGATGGTAGACCACAGGTTTCAGATTCATGACTAGGTTTTATACAGCCGATCTTTGAGCATATGGAGATGCCTCTTGGGAGGAGTGTCAAGCTCAATACTCACATGCATCATGATTCTTCCATGATATGTTGGGATGTTACCACCTAGATTGAGCATAACCGAGATAGGGCGTGGGATGATTATTGGGAAGTCTACTATAAATTTTCTTTCTAGAGACGTTATGGGAAGATCGAGCTCGAAGGATCATGAATCTGCAGTAGGGAGCCATGTCGATGATGGAATATTCTGCCCGATTCACCAAGATACATCATTTTTCACCTGTTCTAGTAGGTGACAAGACGTTTAGGGCTATATGCTTTGATGATGGTCTTAAATGTGACAGCCAAGCATCGTTGAATGTTTTCAGGTTGGCTATAGATCATGCTCTTGTGAACAAGGTATTGATTACTGAGTAGATCCAGCGGGAATCTAGTGGTGCGAATCAGGGTGGTTTGACAACCGTTTCTAGTATTATTTCTAATGGAAAGAGGAAGAGGTAGATGTATTTATCTCATAGTGGCATTACATGCCATAATAATTCTACAGGTGGCCAGGTCATGTGCTACCAGTGTGGTAAAGAGGGGTTCATGAGAACTCAGTGATCATGTGGCCCAATGGAGTGTCAAGCTTGTGGTCGGACGAGTCATCTTCAGTGTTTCTGCAGGGCATTTTTACCAGTGACTAGTGAGAGGGCTTCTTTGTAGACTTTGCGTGCAGGAGCAGGGTCAACAGCTTCTTACGAGTCAGGGAATTGGAATATGTAAGGACATTCTGGCCAAAGTGGTGGTAGTGCTTGTGGTAGCCAGACACCAGGATCATAGAGACAAAAGGGTGGGATAGCTCAGGGTATCCAAGCTATGTCACAGGGTCGCAACACTGGGTAGACATATGCAGTGTAATAAACCTACAAGATTTGGATCTCACACCTTCCACTGTTGGAGGTACAATTTTATTTGATTCTATTTTATATTTAGTACTTTTTGATACTAGTTCTACACAAGGATTTATATCTATTCCAGTTGTGGAGAGATATGTGTTCTTTGTTTCTTATTATTATGATGTTATGATGCTAGAGACTCCATTGGGAATTTGAACGGTAGGTGTGTGTCAGTACAAGGAGTTCCCCTTAGATATTGGTGGGTGTCACTTTCAATGGGACCTATATATCATAGAGACCACAAGCTATGATTTCATTCTGGGGATGGACTGTTTGGTACCCTATTGAGCAATTTTAGATTTCTATCGTCACAAGGTGAGTTTCAATTCACCAAAGGGTGGAGAGTTTCTATTCAAGGGTGAATGAGATGTCCAGGGGAGCCGAGTAGGACACGATCATCGTGGGCGAGGTAGAGTGACAACACAAATTGGGAGTTTATATCTGGATGACTAGGGAACATGTCTACAGGATTTCCCTACAGTGGTTAATCATTTCATGGATGTCTTCTTGGTTTATTTTTCAGGTCTACCTCTGAAGCGATAGGGGGACTTCTATATTGAGCTTGTTCCAGGACCGACACCGATGTCCATTCCTCTTTATAGGATGGCTACACCAGAATCCCAAGAGATCAGGAGGCAGTTAGAGGAGTTACAATCCAAGGGTTTTATTCGACCCAGTACTTCTTCCGAGGGTTTTCCTATCTTTTTCACCTTTAATGTAGATTGTACCCCTAAACTCTACGTAGATTATCAGAAACTGAACTAGATGACGGTTAATAACCGATATCCCTTACCGATAATTTATGATATTTTTGATCAACATTTTAGAGCACGAGTGTTCTAGAATATTTACTTGAGATTCAGATATCATGAGTTGCACGTTAGAAAATCATACATAACACCTACAACCTTTTGAAGCAGATATGGTCCATACGAGTTCTTGTTCATGCCGTTTGGACTCACAAATGTTCCAACTGTTTTCATAGATTTGATGAATTGTGTGTTCCACCAATATCTAGGTTCTTTTTGGGTAGTCTTCATGGAAAATATCTTGGTTTACTCTCATACTCTACATGACCATGCCACCCATCTTGAGATCATACTCAGTACACTGAGAGAGAATCCGTTATATGTTGAGCTATCAATGTGATACTTTAGGATGGACCAGATATACTTCCTGGGTCATATTATCTCAGAAGAAGGAGTTGTAGTAGATCAAGAGAAAGTGAGAGCAGTATTTATATGGGAATAACCTATGAACATGTTTGAAATACATAGTTTCATGTGGATTTATAGTTACTACAGGCACACTATACAAGACTTCTCCCTCTTAGAAGTTTTGTTGATGAGTTTGACTAAGAAGGGTGTGGAGTTCGTTTGGTCAGAAGCGTGCGAGACAACTATTTAAGAGATGAAGGAATAGTTGACATCAGAACCAGTCATGATACTTCCAGATCAAGGGAAGGGTTATAAAATTTACGGTGACGTGCCAAGTATTGGGCTGTGAGTAGTGTTGATGCATGGAGATCGAGTAGTTGCATTCGGGTCTCAGCAGTTGAGGCCACATGAAAGGAATTACAAGACATATGATCTCGAGTTGGTGGTAGTTGTTCATGCATTACGCTATTGGAGACATAATCTCTTGGGAGAACATTTTGTTGTGATTAGGGACTACAAAAGTCTTAAATACATATTTACCTAGCATGACATGAATTTGAGATAGCTAAGGTGGGTTGAATACCTTCAGTCCTTTGAAATTGAAATTTCATATACACATAGTATGGGAAACGCAGTAGCTGATTCACTGAGCAGGAGGACACAGATATAAGCTGTGCAGGATGCCAGTGGTGAGTGGTAGCTTATGTCTTTGTTCTCTGAGATGAATTTGGAGGTCCATGATAGTCATGGGAAGAATTATCTTTAATCCTTAGCTATTACTTATACCCTCCTAAATAGAGTGAGGATGAGACAACTATCAGATTCAGAAGACCATGTTCAGCTGGATTCGGTGGCAAGTGAGGAACGTCCTCCAGGTTGGACGATAGGCGATGATGTGGTACTGTGTATCAATGTACAAGTGTTTGTTCCAGGGGATATACGTGAGGAGTTGATTCAATAATTTCATAATTCATCTAGGGACGTGCACCCTAGAGTTTCCAAAATGTATCATGACTTGAGATGTCAGTATTGGTCACTGGGTATGAAAAGAGATTGTAGCTGGTTTTGTTACGAGATGTTCCACTTTCCATCATGTGTATGTGTAGAATCAAATACCAACCAGACTATTACAATAGTTACCCATTCCGGAGTGTGAATGTGATGTTTTCGTGATGGACTTCATGACAGGGTTTCTGAGGCCACCTCGAGGAAATGAGTCTATATGGGTTTTTGTAGAAAGACTTACAAAGGTAGATCAATTTTCTTTGATCAAGGAGACCATCAGTGTTGGCGAACACAAAAAGTTGTATATCTGAGAGGTAATACATTTTCATGGGGTCCATAGTTTTATAGTTTCAGATAGGGATTCCCATTTTTTGTCTCGTTTCTGGAAGATTTTTCAGATGGAACTTGGTGCAAAATTTCTTCTGAGAACAGCTTACCGCCCTCAGACCAATGGTCAGCCAGAGCATACGATATAAGTGATAGAGTGCATGTTGGGTGCATGCATCCTAGTCTTTTGGGGGATCTTGGGAGAATCACATACCCCTGTTTGAGTTTTCCTACAGTAATAGTTTTCAGGAAACTATTGAAATGGAACCTTATGAGGCATTATATTGTAGGCCATGCCGATCACCATGGTGTTGGTTGGAAGCAGGTGAGGAAGCTTTACTGGGACAACATATCATGCAGTAGACTTTAGAGCTGGTCTAGTTGATTCAGCAGCGGATTTCTACAACACAATCTTGTCAGAAATCTTATGTTGATCGCCGCAGATGACCCATAATGTTTATGGTCGAGGATCAGGTTTTCATTTGTTTTTCACCGAGGATGGGACATAGGTAGATCAGGAGATAGGGTAAATTTCACCAAGGTAGGTAGGGCCTTTTTAGATCTTGGAAATAGTCGGGTCAGTTTCCTATCAGTTTCAGTTACCACAGAGGTATCAGGCCATACACGACGTCTTCCACATATCTTAGCTATGTCATTATCACTCGGATCCATCTCATGTTTTTCATCCCGAGGAGGATGAACTTCAGGATGATGCATCATTTGAGGATCATTTAATTCGTATTGGTGATCGAAGCACAATGTTTCTCTGAGGCTGGTCAGTTCCTCTCGTACGTGTGCAATGGCAGCATGGCTAAGTATAGGACCAAACCTAGCCGCGGGAGACCGACTTACGTGCTAATTGGCCAGAATTGTTCACTGATTTATCTTAACCACTCATGTAAGGGAAATTTGGGTAATAATTTCTTTAAGGGGGGAATATTGTAAGAACCCTGTTCTTATTCTTGAGGTATGAGTTTCTTCTTTTCATTTTCCTTTAATTTTATTTAGAAAACGAGGAAAATGGGGGAAAATCCCAAATTTATGGGTAAACGCAGTGTACTTCGGCCTTGTGGGGTGAGAATATAGGGTGTGTAGGATTGTCAGTGATTCAGGGAGTAAAAACTGACTATGTCCCGTGTACTTAGTAATACAGGCTATGTAATCAGTCAGCAAGCGGACCGTAAGGTGGTTGGGAGTACCCGCCAGTTGAATAGTAAAACGAATAGTACATGCCATGTATATATTATTACACACTGTGTAATCAGTTGGCAGATGAATAGTAAGGATTTAGAGAGTTGCTACCAGTGAAATATTTAATAGAAATTACACGCCATGTACTTGAAAGTACACGCCGTGTGGTTTTTATTATTTATTGAAAATAGGCAGTAGCCTCCCAAATAAGCAGAGGAGGCAGAAAACTCTATAGGAGCACCGGGAGAGGTGTCTGAGGCTTGGTGGAGCTCCCAAACACTCACTGAGAATCCAATTCATCCACCGACAATCTAGTTTGGACCGCGCGGGTAAGGCCATCCCTCTCCTTGAGCCTTTCCTTGCAATTCATTCCCGATGGGATGTTATTTGAGTTTTAACAGATAAATGTTTATCCTAGATCTGTGTCCTTCTTTGTTGTTTTATGAGGCTTCATTCACGTATATCTATCATAAGAGATCTAGGTAGGGGTTCTTGTACTTATTTTCCAATGTGGAGTTGTTTTTGTGAACGGTTGTTCCACACGCCAATGTTTGGTGTGTTGTGTGGATGAAGAATGACTGTTAAGATATCTATAATTGCATAGTTAATCAGATGAACATTTATAAACTGTTGTTTTGGATCATTGCATTGATCTAGGGACACCCCGTTGCTGCATTTCCCTTATTTAGACATTTGTCCAAGATAAACGTGGTAATGCTGTGATGATAGCATGTTTTTAGTTTTGTTGAGAGGAAACATATTTGAATTTCTATCTTATGTGTTGGGATCATCTCAATTACTTTCTATGCCTAAGGGAAGTGTTAGCCTTAATCTAAGGGCAGTGTTTCGTTTAGCCAGGGGGAAATATTTTCTTATGCCTTTGGGTAGTAGCATTAGTTCCTGGGGGAGATATCTCATATTCTTGAGGCAAATATTGATTATGACTGAGGCCAGTCACCTGAGGGTTTCATTTCAGCATTCTTAAGGGTAAGGACTTGTATATCTGAGGACAATGTTTACTACAATATTCACTGCGGTGATTTCTTATGTTATACCTGCCAAGAAAAATCACAGGCTTTGTATTGTTATTACCATTTAGTCATTAGATAACCTATTGTGTTTTTTGTTGTGGCACTATAGAGGATGTTTTCAGTTGAGTCCAGGTCTTGGGAACTTATAATTCAATTATATTGAATTGTTAAACAAAAATTAAATATTAATGGAACATGTAGGTGTAGCTGCTTTTGAGTACTTCCCTGTTTACGATATTTCCTTATTGCATACTGTTGTTGCACATTTTCACTAAAAGTTGGGATTGAGTCTTTTGTGGTTGCCTACTGAGATTTATTTCTCACATCTTGTTTGGGTCATGTCTTGTGCCCAAATAGATTATATTTCTATAGGTGTCGCAAGGTAAAGTGTCACAATACAGGTAAAAAATTGTTGTAGAGGAGTAGGAGAGCATGGGGCTGAGCTTAGGCTTGTGATGCTGTTGAGTTCATGTTGAACTACTATGGTTTTTCTTTACTGTATTTTGTACCTGGTTCTATATTGTATTATATTTCAGTTTGTTTTATTTGGGTTGCTTTCTTAGAATTAGGATCATGTGGAATCATCTTATATATTACTGTTGATTAACTTTTAATACAGTTCTGTTTTCCATTTCTTCTCTATATTGATTACTACTTCTGCTTTTGTGTATGTTTATATTTTTTACACTGTGCTACACTTTGACAAATGAGTGCATAGTTTCCCCACTATCAGACATAGGCCCTCACTGCTAGTCGGTAACCTCTGGCGTTTGGGGAAATGTGCTTGAGGTCATGTGACCGACCAGGTTCTGGGCACCCGTTGTGTAGCACCTAGATCCGGGACATTACAGTATACAATTTATTTAACATAGATTCTCATAAACTGTTACCATTATTGTTGAGAACAATAAGATATACTCTAAGTCGATGAATGGTATTTGAGATAATGAACTCAATGATAGAATTGGAATTGACTGCCTTGACTAGAATTTTCTCATCCCACTTGAAAAGAAATATTTTGTGGACATACTAAACCTATACTAGAAATCTATCTTTGGAAGATATGGTCCCATGATATCGAGTCAAATAATTTTAAAAGAAAAAAATACTTAGTTGTATGAAGGAGATCTGGTGTCCGATTCCCAAATTTCGATCAAATATAACATGTGTGGAACCTATTCAAAAACATATTATAGTAGTGGACCATGGAAGAAAAAATGTAGCCAAACCTTTGAATCTGATGAGAGTATTTTGACCATGCCTAATGGGATCTGCATGATATAGTATGAACATCCTACATAACCTGGGGAATACCATATCCCTGAATGAAACATCAGATAATTCAATAAATCCCACATTTTAGAGGATTAGTTCAAGGATAAGACTTAGTTGGATGGTGAATTGTGTTGTACACCTACAGGTTCACTGGTTCACAGCTCTGTCTACTTGGAGATTATTGTGTTTGAGGTACTCAACAAAAGGTGTTTTCTCTTTGGATGAATATTATACCTCGGATGGGGGATTCAATTATCTTAATGTGAAAGAATTATCAGTACAGTGAGTATTCAACTAGTTATCATCATCTTCTAGGTAGATGAGTGTGATGACCCAATTATGCGCCACATGGTTAAACTGATCTTCGTAGTCATGTTTTGTGAAAGAAGAGACAAAATCCTCTAGTTTATTAGTCTAACCATTCTGTGATTGGGGAACATGAGTCACCTTTATCTGATAAGAGAACTAGGGAAATAGATACTTAGTGCACTCTAATAGGGGCATGAGCTCTAGATTCTTCAATACATAGTCACAATTGATCTTCTATATGACTAGCTTGAATTCCCCCTTCACATATTGTCCGGGAGTAATGATCTTGAGGTCTAGCTCGAGAACAATGATGAGAGCCTAATATTATGCCTCGTTATTTGTGAATACTTATAAAAATAAGAAAATTAGGTAAAATATCATTCATATGTGTAATGAAGAAGATACCTAGGCCTACTTTGTTGGGTTGAGGATCATTGAGTCTTTATCTGGTTGGCCTTCATGAGCAACCATCAATGTGCATCTTCCAACAAGGCATGGCATGATATATAGAGAGGATGACCTCATATTGATTAAAAATATCTATTGGCAAACTTGTTGGGGCTAGATGGGTGAGAAAAAATATGTTAATGCTTGACCAATGGTGTCATTTTGTCGGATGAACCTGATGTCGAAATACTAAGTACTACATAATTAGCAAAGCAGTGTATCAATATAAGGAGGTATAGAATATAATTTCACGGATACAATCAAGTCACCTGTTGTATCTCATGATACTATAGGTAATTCCACAACATCGAGACTACAAAAACCATTGTGATATTGTTCTTCTCAATTGAAGAATATCCGGACTTTGTACTGATGATCATGAACCTGTGATACTAAAAACTATTATCTTTCACTTCATTATTCTTATGGGTGTGAAGGGCACCGAGTGACCATTCTACGGTAGACAAATAAAGGACTAGAAGCTTTCTGGAGATGGGTGGAATTATAACCATAGGATACAATAAATATTGATATATAATCACAAAGGAGGATTATCACTCTTCATGCCACTGATATACAACACCATTCATTATGAGTCTAGAGAAGGGTTTTCATTTAACTGACATATTTTCAACAAATCAATGAATGTATTATAAGTGTCTATGTATGCCTTGGATCTCCCAAAGGATTCTTGGATGAGGTATATAACTGCTGGTTTTCAATTTCTCCATGTCTTTCTCCATTCCTATGTATCAAAAAATGAATCTTTTAATCATCCTAGAGGAGACCATGAATGATCAACTTAAGGGTTCATCATCGGATTATAGGAGATGAAGAAGATGAACAGTTTCTCAATATATCTGAGATGTTACTGATGCTGTAGGAATTTTTACACCGGATCATGAACATAGAATTACTCTAGCATCAAGATGATCAGTTTTAATATGTGGTGCATAATGCACTGAGTAGTGTCTCATGCATTCTACAATTTGAAGGGAATTACCTGATAGAATAACCTACCCTGCGGCATAATAAATGCAGTGGAATATTCATCTTCATTGGCCATGTAGATGTAATTCTACCATGAGTATTCATTCATGAATGAATGGTCTTGGAATATAATGGTGTCCTCAATTAGTATATCTGTCACGAGAAGGGAAAATCATCCTTCGGACAATGATATTTGAGAACCCAAATGTTGATATAGACCCTGCTCTATCTATTCTTCATTCTAATAGGTATCATACAATCCAACACCTTGATGAAGTTTTCTTGGATGAACTAATAATATTCGACCTAAAAAATGAATCCATGAGAGGGGTTAATATTCCTAGGCGGATAATTAAACCTCTGATGAATTACTGGTTGATTGAGGCGATGGATAGTGAAAATAGTTTCCAATCCTAGAATTTCATCATATATCCAGGGGAATACATAATGACTCTTCTTTAGGATATCCACCTACTAAGGGTGTTCCTTTGTAGGCATGGATATGCTGATAAATGTGGGTCTCAAGTCTGCCTTTTTACTATTATTTTATTATTCCAACTCATCGACATTAAAGGAGACACCGTCAACAAATGCAAGAAAAGAGTATTCTTGATCTTCCTCAATGTATTAGAATGGAGGATTGAGAGGAAAATATTCCAAGATAAATAACTCCATAATAATTTTTGTTCTAACTCAAGCAGTGTTGGAATCTACATCATGAGACTATGCTCTATTAAGACCATGACAACAAAATATGTCAACCCTATTCCGTCTAGCCTTCAACCAAGGGGCCCAAACTTGATGATGTGGAAGTAGTTGTGGCTGGTCGATCTCGGACAGGTTAACTAAGCTGATAGATATAATAGTTATTCCATATTTCTATATCCATGGTGTGAACATTCTGATACGTAATAGGGGTTAGAGGCTCCAGTATCACTCTAGCCTATATTGTATAGGTGTTTTAAGTAATCATTTATTGTTCCTTTTTTCTAGGAAAGTTTCTTCCCTTCATCGAAGAAATAATGAATGAGTTTCCCAAATATAGGTTTCCTGCCTCCAACTAGTGAAAAAATAGAATTAAGGCATCATGTAATTCCATCCATGGGTTGACCATATTAGTAGGGTGCTGGAAATCATTGATTTGTACCCACATTTCCTCTCTATTATACTAATCGATGTCTAAATAGTGGGCATTACAAGAGGTAAAGGGAAACAAATCACCTTAGAGAACACCCATTAGACTGTTTTGGGAGTATTTGAGGCATTGGGGTTATGAGGAGGTAACTTCTACCTGAATATGGAGGAAGGTTCCACCCACCAACGCATTATATGAAGTGTCCATTAAGACGACCATGAATTCTGTGCTGAAAATCATTCCACCAAATTAGGTCTTTAGGTGATTATTGCTACACAACATCTTCTCATTCCCATCATAAACTTGAATATTAATGTATGTGGGACTCAAATATTCTATAAATAGTCTTATCTTACAAGTAATCTCTGTCATGATTAGATTAATCAATAAACCTATGTCAATGAGACAAAGATGGACTTTGACACCATTGAGCTGGATAGTGATGTACAGTGGGTGGATCGTCCCCTTTATAGGGGAGACTTCTTCCTATTCTCATAACGAGATTATGGATTTTAATTATTTTTACTCAACACAATCCCCATGGAAGTCTTCTAAATTTACTACCTAAATTTCAAACATGTTGGGGGGGGGGGTTCTCAAAGTATAAGTGATGGCTTCACACATTTCTTCTAATAGCCGTTTCCCTAGGGAATCAGGAGCACTACATGAATTCTGGAATAATTCTTGAGCACATCATACATCAATGATAAAGGCACATTTATACTAGAATGAGGTCTCTGTTTAGCCGATGGTATGATGGGAACTGAGGCTGGTCGAACCAGAAGATTTTAAATGGTATTATGAATGTCCTGATGCTCACCAGTTGAACCATAGAACACTACTACGACTAAATATCTTATGATTGTGGAATAGACATAGATTAACATGCCTAATCATGATGTTTCCACTACGGCTCTTCCTCATCTTGTAATAGGAAAAGTAGAAGTATAGAACCTTGAGAGATGGGATGAGGGGATCACACATGCTTAACTATAAGCTAAACATGTTTCATATTCTCAATAGAGTGCATGACATGGATGGAATTATTTTCTTGAGCGTTCTGATGGTTCACTTGTCCACAACCACATGAATGGTGGCATTGACCGAGAATATTAGGAGGACATGCCTGATTTTCTTCATCTCCATAAACCATGTAGGGGCCCACCAGTTAAATACTATTCACTAAGTCATATTCTTGTTCGTCTCCTGAGGAATAATCTAATCATCTGATAATTCTATAAGAGTCTCTCATCTCTAGGGGATGATGTCACCAATATTGTGCGATGGGATTAACACAATTGTGGGGCTCTACTTTACCATGTGCATACAATGTCTAATATTTTGAGAAGTGATAGTATGACATGTTCCTGTAGAAGTGGTAGCAAGAGGGTGCATGATTGGTTAAATAGGATTAAAACAAATAAAATGGAAATAATGATACCATGGTTTTTAGGGAATTTTCTGTAGGCTGACCAATCATCATACCTTTGATGCCCACGTATAGAGACCTATTTCCTTTCACCATCGCTATTTTTGTGAGGATTTAAGGAAACAAAAACCACCTGTTCCAGGAAAGAACCCAATTTGATTACATTTTATATTTTAAGTTTCAAAACAAACATATATGTTGATTAGGTAACACCCCTTTATATGAATAATTCATTCTAATTAGTACGTGTCAGGCAGGGACTGCTATAGCAACTCGACGTTTCAGTATGTGTCATGATACAAACTTGTTTGGGATTTGGTTAATGTCTTTTATGATTATATATCATGTATTGGATGATGCCTTGATGATATTTTTACGGTGTGCCACATTATGAATTCCCAATATATGTGATTATTTATTGAATATACATTTTATTATTCTTTTAGTATATTTTAAACAGTAAAATATCATTCTTATGAAATTATTAAGATGGTGTTATTTGATAATAATTTATCTCTTCCATATTATGATCATGATTATATTTTAATTGGATGTTTTTTAGTTATTCACCTCTCATATTTTTTTACGTATATTTATGACATAATATTCTTGTATTTTTACCATTACCGATCATCTAAGATAACCCTTTTATTATATTTTATTATTCCCAATAAGTCCGAAATGTTTATTTGGATTGACCTGTAAATATAATCTATTAGTGTTTCATTGATTCCAAAGGATTTTATATTTTTTATTATATTTATTATATTAGCGTAAAACTAATGATTGTATCTGGTTTTCCAAATCTACTATATTATTCCATACGTTGGAATGTTATGGGTTGTATTCAATTCCAATGTAATAATGTGACGTGTCATCTCAAGTCGACTGGGGTTGAGGTCCTTATAATTAAAATCAATAAAACTATTTTTTTTGTGAATTTTTTAACATTCCAACATCCTGTGATTTTAATGAAATATATGCTTGAAATAATTTAACCTGGGAATTCTGATTTTATCACAAATATTTTACAATCATCGCACATCCTCCAAAAAAGTGATGAATAGAAAGAGACACAATCCACAAAACAATATATCGAATCATGGATTCAAAATTCATGATATGAATTACTTATTGTAGTTATATTACATCTCAATGATCCATGGAACCTCCTCAGGAATCCTCTACAACACCTCCAAAACCCAAACTAGAAGTGTAATTTATTGGGAATGCAAAAACGGTTACAACAATATACTATCTAAAGAAAAATGAAACATTATGGGGTATTATAAACATACTAGACCATATTATTCATTATATCACACTATATCATTTTGGGGAATTTAAAGAATATCTAGTCATGGTTTAGTTCATATAAAAAATATTTAATTGGGTTTGATTAAAATAGAACATTATGATACTCTTTACATGAGGCCAATTCGTTCAACGCTATTTGGAATTAGGATAGGTATGTATTTTTTATGGGGAAAAATATTTTTGGGTAGACATATATGAGTGTGAAGAGGATTTAAAATTGGTTTATGATAAGTCATAAAAGAATTTATCTTATTCTGACCATAAGAGGTGACCACTGGTGTTTTCTGTGGGTGAATTTTTTTTGTATAATGTGACTCCCAAGTTAGGACACTAATGTTTGAGGATGAAATGGAATCTTACCAAATGATACATTGGACCCTTTAAGATCAATAAGAAGGTCATGATAGTGGTATATAGTCTATGTCATTCTCTTCATTGTATATGTGTGTTAAATGTGTTGAAAGTTTCTCAAAAACTTATGATCATGTTCTATATTTTCATAATTAATCAACTATAATGATATTGAATTGGAGGTTGGAAAATAAAATTAGTGGTTCCTAGTGTAGAGCATAGACTGAAAAAATAATTTCTATTAAGGTTATACATTATAATTACAAAAAATATTTCAGAATCATGGGTGGATTCAAGAGTAGACTTGGGAGAGGGTCTCTGACATTAATACTTAGGGGAAAATGTTTTTCGATCATGAACCCTATAACAAATTCATTGGGATGAGATGCACATAGTGGGGGTAATTGTAAATCCCATTATATTTTGTTTACAATATATTAAATAATTTTCCCTTTATTAGATAAAATTTTGTTTGGTATCCTTTTTTTAAAAAATAGGTTTCACCCTGATATAGTCGAGATGGTTTCGCTATAGTGGTGATAGGGAATTAAGGCCACACCATAAAGAAAAATGTTATTCCATTTTTTTTGAGTTTTCACCATGAATTTCATCATTGTGTGACGTTTGAGGAGCTTTCACCACGTTGTGTTCAACCATCACAAAGATCCCCTTCATTATAGATGCATTCAATAAGACTATCTGCGATCTTTTGGAGTTATTCCTTTTAATTATAGGTTTTGGAAATGAATTAGGGAAACAATTTTTTATTTATAATGATGTTTGATGACGGGTGTTTCTCAAATACATTAAATCCCTAAAGAAACCCAATTTATACCAAAAAAATCATTCAATTGAATAATTATTTGGATATAGTTATGAATGGATGTAGAAGAGACTCTAGACCACTACTACCATCATTACATAATAGCAGTGTTTGACGCATTGTGGTTATGAATTCTATCCATCTTATCTACACCATGGATTTCATTCATAATTTATATCTATTATGTATATTTTCATCCATCACTAATGTGAAATAATATAAAAAATGGTGATCCACGCTGTTCATTTGTTGTTATTTCTGTTATACATCCACATCATAGTATGCTTGTCTAACCATTGTTCATTCTAGGGAAATTTTTGAATCCTTATTCCTTTATCATAATTTGAGGAGTTTCACTCTTTCTTCTTCTTTATGATTTTGAATAATGTTATTGATGGTGAAAGGCCATATGAGTTCTTGGTTCATGAGAATTGTTAGGTGGTGTTGAAATGAGATTCATGAGTTTACATGCTTAGCAAATTTTTATGTAGATGTTTACATCCTCGATGATGGAAACTCCTAAACATTTGGTACTGTCATATAATAATTTTTCCAATTTTCATTATTATGATTTCATTACTTGATGAACATGATTGAATTTGATCACATATGGATGGGAAAGTGTATCCATAGAGAACTATTATGATGGTTGATTTCATTAGTTTTTCATTTAAATAGATCATCTTCCTTTATATTGATCACATGTGTAATAATTTATATATTATTATCATGATGATATGCATTCTATGTTTGATCATCAATGTAATAGATATTATCTTTCTTTTGTAGGATATTATATTGGTCATCTAAATATGCTGACCATCATGAAATGTTTTTCGCATATAGGGGGATTCAATGATAATTATTTTGATAGTGAAAATAGAACTTATGATAGGTCAAAAATAAAATGATCTCTGGAATTATATATTTTTGATACACTCATTAACTATTGTAATGAAACATACAATGTTTCTTGATTCTTTTTCAAATTACGAGTAGGAAAATTGTTTTATAGTGTTATGACATGTATTTTGAGGTGCTTTATCTGTATGTAATATCAGTTGGCATGTATGAATGATTCATTGATAATTACAAGAAATTATTTTTCTAGACTAATGGCTAGTCATTCTTATTAATGAACCCTTTTCAATATCATTATATCTAAGAGGGGAAGTAATTATAACCATGGGTTTGGGGAATTATATTTAGGTCATGATTACATTTTAAATGATTTTTTACTTTTATTCTTGTATACACATATATATTATCATGGAAATGACAAGTAATAGTTGTGAACTATCATTAGGGATGCATTGGTGGTTTTTTACTATGACATATTTTTCACACATTGAATGGAATCTTAGTTTCCATGTGGACTTCATAGATTGGGATCTAAGTAAGGGAATGTATCCCATGGTAGAATATTGAGAAGGGGAGTATGTTTATTGGATATATTTTGCGATAAACTATAGAGGATTACTTTAATTTTTCATGTACATGAAGATCATTTAATCTAAATTGGATTTATATTTTTAGAGCCCTTTTTAATTTTTTGAATTATATTCCATCTACATAGTTTCTATTTGTTTACCGTAATTATTATTATTTTAATTTTGTTTTGTTATTTTATTATTTTTCAAGGACATGATAGAAAGGGAGTAATGTTATCAATCTTTGACAAGGACCCTCACTACATGTCAACAAAATTTTTTCTATGGGGTGATGTGCATGAAGACATATGGTAATCTGGGTAGAACCTGGTGATTCGTATTGTGGAATTAAATAGGAAATTCATTTTGGGGACTCAATTTTTAGATAATAGATTTCTAATATTTTTTATGGTCAATCATATAACTATATTCAAACCCAGATTGTTTCTTGAGGTTTTCTTCATAGGGTATAATCGATTCTTCATCATTTTATTTATACATGGCGAATATAAACATTTTATTGATTCAATGTTTTCATAGAAACTATTTACTTTTTTTAAAATCCTTCCATTACATGTTTTAAATTTCTTCAATATCATTCCTATTTCAAATAAATATATACTTTTAGTTTTATTTATAATTAAAATGATATATATTCATAACTAAAACATTATTAACATAGAAAGTAACAATATAATATATCTTTTCTAATTTTGTTTACGTATTTCCTGAAAAATTAGTTGTGTGGAGAAGATACTAAAGGATGTTCTGCAATATCATATAATGGAATGTATATTGAATATATATTCTTTAGAGTGTTTAAGAGTGTGATATGTTTTAATATATTTCTCATAAACTATTTTGTTAGATCTAAAAACTATTACACACCATATATGTGGTGAATAATTTTTTTAACAGTCTTGTCTAACCTCACATTTTATTATTTAGAGTCTCGTGACCTTCAAAAAGGTAAAATGATAAATTTATCCTAAGAGAAGGCATTATGATATTTTTATGAAGGTCGTATTAAACCTAGTTTATATTTTTCTCTAATTGGATAAGTAATCCAAGAATTTCTACTATATAGGGACCTCTAAAATAATATATCAATATGAATTTGTTGTTATATATTTTTTGTATTAATTAGTAGGAATTATGATTTTTCTTATAAATAATTCCTCCATTAAAATGACAAGGCACCAATTTCGTCCAAAATTTATGTTTCAATCTTATAGTTGTGTGACCATCATTCATATATATATCATCTCAAAAACAACTGATTTTATTTTAGGTTCACGTGTTCTACTAAAAAAGTTGTATCCTCGAGATACCAAGGCTAGATAAAAATTACATTGAAACTATGAAATCAATGGCGATTGTTCTCTATCGCATATGAAACAATCTATAACAGAAAACACTGATACATTATATATATACACATATAATTCTGGAATCAAACATGAAAAAACTATATTATATATAATCAATGAAAAATTAAATGACATACATCAAAAAATTTATATATAAAAATATGACTATAACTTTAAATACCCTAGAAGAATGATAGGCAACTAACATAGAAAATTATTATGCTCTACCAAATAGGTACCTTAATGTAACCTACACTGTTTCCTAATACTAAGCATCAATATTCTATTCTATAAAGGTAAAACTTATAAGTCTAAATATATTTGGAAATAAATATTTTCATATTCACTATGGAAAATTAGAGCTATAATATTGTGGGTACTCTATATTGTAGTTTATCTAGGAACTATAGAAGTGGACATATTCACATGATCTGGGATTTCTAGTATGAATTTATCCTTCACGTCCTTCATCAATTAATCCATTAATGTTTTCCCTTCACTAATTTTTACTATAGAATAATTTAATTTATAATCTGGAAGATAGTGCAATGGAGGTCACTCACGATGCTAGGATAGATATGGGGAGGAAAATCTATTTAGAAATATGTATACACTAGGATGTAGACCTTGGATAGCTATATAAAAGGTGGAGATGGTATAACCCATATGTTCCATTAGAGTGAAGAGATGGGGTGTAAGGAGAGAAACACGGTATGAGGGTGGGGTGGGTCTATTCCACTATGAGAAATATTTACCAATTATATATTGTATACATGCCTTTATTCATTCATGACATGAATTCATGGAATTAAGGAAATTTTTAGGGTCCATAAAACCTAGTTAAAAATTATAATTCCCTAAAAACAAACTAAAAATTGAATTGGGATAAAATTATAGTTCCTATTAGGTTATACATAAAATAAATCTCTGGTATTAGTCCTTAATAAAGTATGTTTGCACAAATTTCATATAAAATAGGATAACAACATAATATGATATATAAGAAAATTAAACCATATTTATAAATCATAGAAAAAATGTCTCCTTTTAAATATATGACTTCTACGAAATAGACCACTCCACTACCCACAAAAATATTTCATGATCTCACACATAAATTTAATGAAACCCCACCCCTATAGGATGACCTAATGCAGCCTTGATATAATGGGGAACCATGTTCTGTCGAACCCTATCCATTACATGATAGTGTATCCTAGTTTTCCCTAACATCATAATGGAAACATGTGCTGATCAATATAGTAAATTTTTAAATTATGTATGAAATGAATTCAAATCCATACAATATAGAATTTTATAGGTTTGGTACAAAATATTGGTATGACTAAACAAGTCCACAATTAGATGAAACATGAACACCGAAAAAAGAAAACCATTTCGTAAACACTATCCCCATACCATTTCATAACACCGTTATTAAACACACATCATCACAAATATCACTATCTATAATTTAAACAATTTTCTAAAGAATATATTATAACAGTAATTTTTTGGAACATTTAGTCTTGCTTAAAAAAGGCATCTCAATCTTAAAATAGTCATGATTCAATGTTATTTATATATGTATATTGACTGAGAATCCAACTACCTCCATTATCATTATCTATGAGAGTATAATATTAATGATATGTAAATATGAGATTCACCAAAAATCACTTATGTATACTACATTTTTGGAATCATTTTTAGGATAGAATGTGTATGGGGATTTTAAGGAACTAATTAGGTAAAAATTAAATTCATGAAACCCAAACTGTCACACAAAACATCCCCCTCGGGTTCCTAACTCACTACATATAGTGGTAGATGTTTGCATTAAAAACATTAAATTGACACTTTATCCCAATGTATTCAATTCCAACATGATCATTGTGATGTGGGTCATGAATTCCCCCAAAATTCTCACCATAGAATCGTGATTTGTTTCCCTTTCAACCACATCCTGAAAATAATCGTGATGCAGTGATATATGCTTAAAAGATTAACAAAAAATATTTTCAAGAACAACCATTACCACTCTCATGTCATGTATGATGATAGATAAATTAATTTAAATAGCACCATGTTATCATTCAATGGGTTATTATCACATACCCATCTAATATGAATATTTATGGATTTCATTTTTATTTTTTTTAAAAATTATACTTTTAATTTTTTTATTAAATCCTTGTAATTGTAATAATAATTAACTCACCTAATATTTTGTGTACTTATGTATATTATAAGACCCTGATGGTATTTAATAGAAACCAATGTTTTTAAGATTATAATTTCTATATGGAAACACTATAGAAAATCTACCACCTGACGTGTCCTTACAATTTTTCATTTATTTTATGTTGTCTCTTCTCAATCATTCAATTTTCCCAATGAATATAAAAATAGATACATACACCAAGACTTCTTGAATATACCACTTGAAGAGGATCAATCGACAATTACTAAAAATTTATTAATATCCTTGATTGGACAAACATTGAATCTATTGAATTATCACATGTATTCAATATTTTCAATCCAATGAATCAAATATCAATGTTGATAAATTTAATTTTAATATAATAGTTGATTTTGTAATTTTATAAAATATATTTATGAAAGAACAATAATATATTTCTTGAAACCCACCCGCACTTCAATTTAAAAAGTTGGGACTAACTTTAAGAAATTATGAAATATATATAAGGATTCCATATTTATAAATGAAATCAGAATATATTGAACATAACAATAGATGGAAGAATTCAAACTTTGTGTATGAACAAATCGTGAATAATGGTTAATTCCATAGAAAAAAATGGTATTAATCAATGTATTCATAACATAGAGGATATAAGGGGGGTTTTAAGGGATAGAAGGAAAGGAACCCATATATGATTAAAAAAAGTTGACATCATTGAGTGATATGATAGAAACATGAATTTTGAGCTCAAACTAGAGAATGCAATTCAGTGTTTTAGTTTTTTCATTTACCTTCTATTTTCATTTTTATATAATTCCTTTTTCATACACATTGTTTTTCCCACCTCCTTAATTACTGGTAAATTTTCAAGTTATTGGGGATGGAAATGTTATTCATTGGATTTTTTTAACTTCCCATTATTTAATAACAAAAAATCTTATAAATTAGTTAATATTGATTATAGATACAATTGTACACATTGAATTAATTTTTTAAATACTTTTTTTCTATTACTAATTAATAATCTCCCTCTTCCATGTCTAGGTTGACCCAAAAATGTGGGTTACATTATGATAAAGCAATATATAGATAGTTGGAACATGTGTGAGGGTTGCAAAATAATCCTAGGATATTGTTGAATTCCAAAATTCTATTGGGTTTAGGCTTGTATTATTTGTAGTGGTCTATAATCATATCACAAAAACATAAAGGTAGGATAATTAATATGTAATACTGCTAAATTATTATCAATAATAATCTATTGCATTAGGTTTCTATTAAATCTCTGATGGAATAAAGAGGTTATAAATTTATATGGGGGGAAATAATTAAGTTTTTTTGTATAATGATATCACTTCATGTGAAAAACTACCCTTGATGAAATCAAAATTGTCATAATCTATTTTTATACGAAATATTTAATTAATTACATTAAATTTCAAAATCACTAATTCAAAACAGAAAATAAATTTTCACAAAATAAAAAGAATCAACTTATTTTATTCACTATTCACTATTAGGGAACCATAGGGAATAATTAATATAAATTAAACCAATAAAATAAATATTCTTTTCCACACCCCATGGTGCATGCACCATCATAACTTATTAGTATTTCTTGTAAGGAAATGGGAAAAAATATTTTATACATTTCATGAATAGAACATCTATTAAAAAGTATTTTATTTTGACCCACATATAGTGAAAAACTATTAACTATATTTGAAGATCTAAAAATTATAATATATTTTCAAGAAATAAACCATACTAGATCAAGTGAAACTACCTGTGTGTACATTATGTATAACTTACCAGAACCCACACTCATTGATTCCTTACTAAAATCATAATCGTTACATTTATGGATTTGAATCTTATAACGATGAATTATTTTTTCCATTGAAAACATAAAATATCAAAAAGAAAAATTCGATTACATATATCTTATAAGTCCTTTAGGGTTTTAGTTTTATAAAATTACAATATACTTTACCATAAATAATTCACATTACACTAAATGATAATTTATCCCACTTAACATAGCATTTATTATTATCATTAAGACATCATCATACTCCATATGAAATTCATTTTATACATAATCCATTCATCCTATTTATTTTTAACAATAGGAAAAAAGTATGGTGAGTTCAATTTATCATTTTGGTAAAACATAACCATTAAAAAGAATAATGACATTTGCGAGAAGAATAAGATCTTTAGTGTCTGATGACATAATCAAATTGAATTGTTATAACTTATGAATATTCAAACCCATCGATACCTAGTTCATTAAACATGAAAAAAAGAAATACAAAATTAAAAAGTTAAAATTCATAGAAATCAAAAATCATGTTCCATGTGATATAAATCTTTATCAAATAAAGCATCATAATCCCATAAAAATTATAGATAAAATGTATTGGTATTTCAGAACATCATCTTGAAAACCCTTATGGAATATTTATATAATCATTATAAAATGTAATTAATTTATGAAAACCATCCAATATAATAACCAAGAGAAAATTATAACTAATCAATGAATTGGAGTGATCTCAAGGAGAACCTATCATACAATATTTAAGGAGTTCATCTGGTGCTATCTGGGAAAACCCATAATGCATAATGGCCAATAACCCTAGCATGTATATAGAACATATATTATTAGTCTCAACATATGTTATTGTAACACCCGAGATTTTATGAGATACATTATTTTTTTCATATCTTATGTTTTATGCTACACCAAGATTACCTTTCACTATACGCTACACTATATTAGCTTGTAGTATACGCAACACTATTCTTGGATCATGTTACACACAATTTCAGGTTCGTGTGATAATAGTTATTCTACGATACATTGAGTGCATATATATATATATTCAATGTATAAAAGAAATATTGTTGGATTCTGTTATACGAATAAATGAAGGAGTCTTGCATAACACCCAACCCTGACTTGGCTTGCATTACACGCAATCACGACCTTCCTCGATATCGTTTGTTATACACAATACCAGGTTTCACTAAACAACGATATATGGTTATAATATTATTATGAACTAGCCGTTATGAATAGTATAAACTACAGTTTGAATTTTATAACATTATTCTTCATCTTACACATTTTCTAGAACATGGTATGAGAACAATGTAAACTTTTCGGGTAAAATAAGTATTTTTCAAAAAATGCAGTTTGGCCGCCTTTTGATGGCACACCAACATTAAATCTTGTTTTTTATTTGTTTATAAGTTAAATTTGACAACATGAAATTCTTATTTGGAATCAGGATATAATGATTTATTTTGGATAATAGTTTCATATTATTCTGATAACTTTCATATTTTATTGAATAGTAAAAACATGCTATATTTTAATTAAAAACAACTTTTTTCATTGCAATAATTTATATGGTTATATTATATTTTTAATTGATTTTTGAGTGTAATTAGAATATATTTTTACCATTTAATCGAATTTTTTTCATTGGAATTAATTTCACATTGAAATTGGACATAAATAAGTGTCGATATTTTGATATTTATTGTTTCATAAATACACGCTATTTGTTTTGATAATAGGAATTAATTTTTAAAATTAATTAATTCCACTTATTTATTTTGAATTTTTAAAAATAGATGAAATTTTTGAATTCGGAATATCAAATATAGATTAGGCGGAATTTTTTGTATTTTTTTGAAAACTTCAATTTTTGATGATTAGTGAACCCACATAGTGGTAGTTAAAAAAACTGACTCATTCATTTAAATGAAATTTTACCACTTCTGTGAATTGAATTTCAAATATCCGACATACATGGTTGTTACCAAGGAGTAAAATTTGGTTCAATAAGATGAAAATAATTTTTGGTAAATAGTAACTTTTGACTTTTATTTACAGTAGTTAAAGGAAAATTGGGTAATTCAAGGTTAAATGGATATTATAATAATTTAAAATTACCTTAAAAATTTTAATAAACTAATTTTATTAGTATTGGCCAACCATGGGCATCATTGGGTCGATTTTGGGAACCCATTGAGCCACTTGGTAGTGATAATGACAATTTGGATTAATTAATTTGATGGAAAGACAAAATTGACATTAACAAAAATCTTTTTGTAATTAATTTTTATAAGGGGTAATATAAATTATCATTTCGAATATAAATATTCGTTAGAAATATAATATTAGTTCCTACATGTTGGTATTTTTTTATAATTTTTAGACATCAAATAAATTAAATTATTCAGGACACAATAATGATGTAGTATTTACCTCATTAGTAAATAATTTAAATAAATAAGATTATTATGATTAAAATATTATAGAAAACATGTACAATTCTGATTCAATTATATTATTTCGACCATGAGTCACCTTATAATTATCTTTAATGTTTTTTGGAACTTTTTAAACTGAAGATGAGTTTATAATAAAATAATATTTTCACACTTTCCAAAAGAGCCCCACCTCTACCTTATAAAAGGAGACCATTTATATCCAATTCCTCACACCTCTCAAGCCATTTGGCTCGTCCAACCTCTACCAAATTAATCTACCTACATACCTATACTCCCCCTAGACGATTTATCTTAGGGAGAAGGAACTTCAATAAGTCCTTTTGGTTCAAACCAAATGATGTTACCCAAATTAAAGATAACAGTTTCTCTTAAATTGTTTTCTTTTATTCAACTTCTCTAACCCCTAAACTCTTTTTAATCCTTTATTTTCTAACAAAAATAGTATCTTCAATATACTCAGATGTTTTTATTAGATTTAGTATAACTACACTTACACACACCTCCATCTAATGGAGAAGAACATAATGTTTCTGTGGATGGAAAACTAACGCCTCACGAAACGATGATAGTTCGATTATCTCATATTTCCTCTAATGGTGGACATTTTGATGGAACTGTATTTATATATCATATATATTATGTTTATGATTTCCTTATTTTTATTTTATTCCCAATTATATAAAGCCTTTATGGTTTCCACAGTGGGTGAATACGATAATCTCATTTGAGGAAGTGCGGACTACCGCCCCCTCAAAGTGATGTGATTCGTTAATGCCTTATGTGGGATTTATAAAGGATGGAGTTAATAATATTATATATGATAATATACTGGAATTATAATATTACTATGTCTAATTATGGTTTAATTTCATTAAAATAAGAAAAAGAAATGAATGTAGCGTTCAAGCGTACATAGGGCTTACCGTCTCCATGAACGGTGTATTTCATATCTTACATCCATATGTTATGTACTATTATAAATACATGTATATGATGGATATATATTATTTATATATGATATATAAATCATTAATATCATTCTGTATATAATGAACCTTTTACCACATAGAAAATATGTAATTATAAGAAGCCTATTTTTGACTCAAGTGCCAAATATCGACAAAACAATGTTATTAACATAAATGGTTATATAATGTTTATAACATGGTAATAAGTGATATAAAAGAAATAATAAACATTAAAAAGGTTATTTATCAAGTAGAAATTATATTTGGTTTATTATTCATGAGTTTGATGAACGATCGAGTCATGTCGGACACGAGGTAAGGTAACCTCTTAACCTAATTTCCATTATTTGGATTGATCTTCTCTTTCTTGTTTATGTCATTCTTTGATTATGTGATAAATGAATTTTTATATCTTTTTATGTATTTATACTATATTTATGTGACCTTATAGTTAATACACATAAGTGATCTATTTTATTTTAAAAAAACCTTTTGTAAAGGATAACTTACACAATCTCGTTTTTATCCAAGATTGTTTATTCGTAAGTATTTGGGGTTATTGTTATCATCCAGGCCCATGTTTTTTTAAAAAAGTTTTCATGTATTTTTAAAGTCCTTTTTACCCATTTTTGGCTTTTACCAAATGTTATTAAAGGAATATTTCTCTTTTTTTCCATACGAGGGACTGTTTCACTTTTCCGACAAAAGTACGAGGTGAATGTTTTATTTAACTTATACGGCATGAACATATTTTTACAGTTTCATAAATCTTTATTTTCATGAAGCTTACTATACAAGATTTAATGAATATTTTAAAAAAAATCCTTTTATTTTAATATTTCATGGAAGTTTGTGAATAAAACATGATTTTGAATAAGAAATGATATTTTTCTCAAGAATTCATTTCAAGTGTTTTATCAAAACTATTTTCCATCTAAGATGAAATTATTTCATATGTGTATGTTTCAAGTATAATGTCTCTACTATTTACATGGTTTCACTTTTATTATGATGAAATGATATCCATTTTTTTATATGGATTATGTTATGATGGGATGATGTTTATGAAACACATTTTATTCTTTAGGTTATGATGATGATTTATGTTTATGTTGTGCACACATAGGAATGATTTAATTATGAGATGGGTGGGACCTATATCTCCCTCCAATGCATTGGGTAAAGATTTATATCTCATGAGAGAGACATGGCTGAAATGGTAAGTTAATTCATATCAGTGATACATGACTGGAACAAGGAGTGAACTCGATTTAGAAAGGGTTTTTGTCCACTAATTGGTTTTAAAAGCAATACCTTGGATACTATGGAAATCATATCATGTGATTAATTGTTTCCCAAAATTATATGTTTTATTCCCCTGATATTTTATAATGATTGATTTTAATTTATGATATATGCCATACGTACCTCCAAGATTTATGCCTTTGCTCATGATTTTGATGTTTAGATTGTATGTTCACGTTTTGGCATTCAAATGTTTATGGATTCTTTTATCTTCTCTATGTTTACCCATAATGAGCATTTGAGCTCACCCTTTTTATGTTTTCTTCTTCCTAAGATATAAATAATGTTTTTAGGTAAGAAAAAAGGTGAAGATATTTATGGGAGATGTTGAAGATCCTTCACCATGATTAGAAGATTATGTTATGAGTTTCCATAGTCACTAAACTATTACTGTCCTTGTGTGTTGGTTTTTGTTATGTATTAAGTATTCCGCAAAAGTAATGTAATTTCCATGTAATTCAAGTTTGGGTCTCTATAATTGGTATCAGAGGAAGGGTTTACTTAACCTTTGGAAACTAGGATGCGAAATCTTTAGTGAGATCCCTAGAGATATTTTTATGGTATGTCTAGGGATGTCCCTAATGGTAAGTATAAGTATTGGTTATAGTCATAGAATTATGGTAACAAAAAAATAATTAATCCTAAGATATTATATATTTATGGTACCCCCCATTATAATATTGTTTTTCTAGAATGATTTTTTACTCCCACACTGTTATTTTTGGGTTTTAGACGATGGTTGGAACTCGTAGGAACTGTGTTGATTAATGTAATGGACAATGAAATGATTGTCCTCCCGAACAACCTAATGTGACGGGAGATGGAGGGGAAAATATTCTTTCTATACTTACACAATATATGAATCATTCCGGACTTCAAAATGTGTAGAGAAAGGAAAAATATTCTATAAAGTCCTTCATTAGGCAACATCTACCTTCATTTAGTGGGTCTTATGATCCACATGTTGCTGAATAATGGATCAGTACCATTGAAATGATATTTTCCATACTTCGTTGTACAGAGCATTAAAATGTAATTTTAGCAGTTTACCATGTAGAAGGTGAAGCAGACCAGTGGTGGACTCTAATTAAGAATACAAGGCCCCAAGATAAAATTGAATCCATAGAATGAGATGAGTTCATTAAATTGTTTTTCAATAATTGCATCCCTCATATTCTTCGAACAAAGATAGATAATGAGTTACTGGAGCTTAAGAAAAAGGATGATGAATCAGTTGGTATATACGAAGTGAATTTTACAAGGCTTGCAAGTTATGCATCTGGATTTATCATTAAACCTGAATGTAAAGCTGATCGATTGTTTAGTGGCTTAAAACCAAGACTTCCAAGGGAATTAACTATATGAGACTTTAGTAGCTATGATGAAATTGGGTGTTGTGCTATAAAGGTAGAACTGGAAGTTTGTGTTACATATCCCTCACATGGTTTGGATAAGAAACGAAAGATGAAGTTCATGGAAAAATCACAAAACAATGGTGGAAAGAAGTTGAATGTTTTTTATTCTCAATGTGTAGAAATAATTATGGTGGAGATTGTCTAAAAGGTACTGGAAAATGTTTCATGTTTGGAAAAAATTTTCATCGAGTAGCTGAGTACCAATGTAATTGGAAAAAGGTATCTAATGGTGTGAATAGAGAAAAGACTGCCAAAAACGCACCACCAACACTTCAATGCTTCAAGTGCAAGGAAATGGGGAATTATGATAACCATTGTCCTAATCCAATGGTTAATGATGATCGACATCAACAACAACATAAGGAAATGGACAAAGGGAAGTCACATGCGATCACTATTGGCGATGTTGAGTATGAAAACAATGTAGTGGAATTATTATGTGTTTATGTACTGGGATTCCGAAATAATGTTGTGGAATCACAAAGTATAATAGAATATTGGAATATCAATTTATTGGATTATTGTGGATTTCAATGATTATATGGTATTAGTAACCATGGAAAGCGATTAGTATATTTTTGGAAAGAAAATGATATGTTCATAATGAAGGGATAAAGGGAAAATAATATGTTTGATAGTATTAATGAGCTCCTGACTGATATAAAGACAATTTTATATCATGGTTTGAGTATATAGATTTTTTTTGGATTTTGGTATGTGGAAAGAGTTAACTTTTGACAGCATTCATGTTTTCACTAAGGTTCAATGGGTATTCATTTTTTAAGAGAATACATGATTATAGTATTCAAATGTTTGGAGTGTGACCAACAAGATATATCTTTTGATATATGAGGGATAAATGATGGTATTCATGTTCTTGTTAGGTGACCTTTCCAGTAATCATTTTCTTTATACTGTGAGATTTGACAGATTCATTTTGGATAAATCTAAAGATTTGAATGAATTATGTTGGACATTAAATATTATTGTTTAAGGCTAGAAGATCTTTTCAATATTATTGATGGGATATTATAATAATATAGTTTTAGAAAAAGGATATCCTGCCGGACGGGCAACAACTGGTCGCGTCGGACAAGGATGTGGGAATCAAACCCACAACCGAAGTGCTATAGGCCTTTATCGCCTACCACTGGCCTACACGAAGTCTATGATTAGTAGAAAGAAGTTTTATTTTATTAAGTCCATTTTAGAAACAATATATGATTAATGTCATCATTGTTGGACTTATGTATATTTAATAAATTGATCCAAACTTTTGGTGATTGAAACAGATGGAATGGCCAATCATTTTATTGCATGATCTGCTAACACTTCTTGAATGAGAAATTCAACTTCATTTCTTTAAGAGATGAAGTTGAAATTAAGCAAGCCACGAACAACTGTGAGATTGTACCAAAATCAATTAGGTATTTATTTTAATTCAAAAATTCTTCAACATTAGGGAAATGATCTTGAGAACTAAAAACATTGTCCTAGTACCCTCATACCCGATGAATTAGATGGTACCTTAGATCATAACAAATTTATGGCTTTGTGATTATTGTGTTTTTCATAGCTATGTTCTCTACCACTCTCCATCAAAACATGATTGTTATATTTCTCTTTCATATCCATATTTTATCACCTATGATATCCTATGTGGGAACCCTAGTTATGAGTTACTTTGGTTATCCATTTTGTTTTTAACGTTCGTTTTTAAAACTATGTTTTGGTAATCCTTTTTACGATGTGGGTTTCTATGAATGAAACTCTAAAGTAATAAACCATTTATAACCCCCAATGAATTTAGAACGAAAAATTAATTTTAAGGGGGTTAGAATGTAACACCCCGAGATTTTATGAGAGATATTATTTTTTTCATATCTTATGTTGTACGCTACTCCAAGATTACCTTTCACATACGCATCACCGTATTATCTTGCAGTATACGCAACACTATTCTTGGATCATGTTACACACAATTTCATGTTCGTTTGATAGTAGTTATTCTACATAACATTGAGTTTATATGTATATATATATATATATATATTCAATATATAAATGAAATATGGTTGGATTCTGTTATATGAAACAACGAAAGAGCCTTTCCCAACATGCAACCTTGACATGGCTTGCATTACACGCAATCAAGACTTTCCTCGATAGAGAGTGTTGTACTCAATTATGTTTTTTGGAAATTTTGAAACCGATGAAATGTTTATAATAAAGTAATATTTTCACAATTTCAAAAAGAGCCCATCCTACCCCTTATAAAAGGATACCATTTATATCCAATTCATCACACCTCTCAAGCTAATTGGCTCATCCAAACTCTAACCAATTAAGCTCCATATATCCCTATACTCCCCATAGAAGCCTAAACTTAGGCAGAAGGAACTTTAAGAAGTTCTTTTGGTTCAAACCAAAGGATGTTACCCAAATTAAAGGTAAAAGTTTCTCTTAAATTATTTTCGTTTATTCTACTTCTCCAACCCTAAACTCTTTGTAATCCTTTCTTTTGTTACAAAACCAGCATAAACAATATACTAGGATATTGTTCTAAGAAGTATTATATCTACACTTACACTCACCACTATCTAATTGATGAAGAACATAATGTTTCCGTGGATAGAAAACTAACGTCTCACGAAACCATGATTGTTCGATTTTCTCATACAACCTCTCATGGTGGCCATTATGATAACAATGTATTGATATATGATACGGATTATGTTTATTATTTCTTTATAATTCTTTACATCACAATTATATAAATCCATTATGGATTCCATAGTGGTTAAATATGATAATCTCATTTGAGGAAATGCGGACTACCGCCCCCTCAAAGTGACGTGATTCGTTAATTCCTTATATGGGATGTATAAAGGATGGTGTTAATGATATAATATATGATATTATACTAGAATGATAATATAACTATGTATAATTTGGTTTTAATTCCATTAAAATAAGAAATATAAATAAAAGTAGCTTCCATGCGTACGTACGTCGTACCATCTCCATGCACGGTGCATTTCATTTATTACCTCTAGATGTTATGTACAATAAAAATACATGTATATGATGGATATATATATGATATATATGATATATAAATCATGAATATCATTCTGTATATAATGTACCGTTTACCACATGAACGAAATGTAATATAAGATGTCCATTTTTTACTCAAGTACAAAATATCGACAAAATGAAGGTTATTAACTTTAATGGTTACATAATGTTTATAACACGGTAATAAGTTATATAAAAGGAATAATAAACTTGAAAAATGTTCTTAAGAAAGTATAAATTAACTTTTGTTTATTATTCATGAGATTAATTAATGATTGAGTCAAGTCGGACACGAGGTAAGGGAACTTCTTACCCCAATTTATGTTCTTTGGGTAGGTCTTATCTTTCTTGTTTATGTCATTATTTGATTATGTGAGAAATTAATTTTTAAATGTTATCATGTATTTATACTTTCTTTATGTGAACTTATAGTGAATACACATAAGTTATCTATTTTATTTACAAAAAGATCTTTCTAAGGGATAACTTTTCCAATCTTGTTTTTATCCGAGATTGTTTATTCATAAGTATTTGGGGTTATTGTTATCATCCATGCCCATTTTTTCTAATAAAATGTTTTCGTGTATTTTTAAAGTTCTTTTTAACCATTTTTTACATTTACCACATGTTATGAATTGAATATTTCTCTTGTTTACCATTCGATGAACTTTTGGTCTTTTCCAAAAAAAGTACGAGGAGAATGTTATTTTAACTTATACCGCATGAACGGATTTTTACGGTTTCATAATGCCTTATTTTAATGAAGATGACTATACAATGTTTAATGACTATTTCTAACAAAATATTTTTTTAAAAAAATTTCATGGAATTTTGTGAAATGAAAATGATTTTGATGAAGAAAGGATATTTTCCTCAAAAATTCATTTCAAGTGTTTTATCAAAACAACTTTCCATCTAATATGGAATTATTTCATATATTTATGTTTCATGTATAATATCTCTATGATTTACATGGATTCACTTTTCTTATGATTAAATGAAATCAATTATTTTATATGGATTATAATATGATGGGATGATGTTTATGAAACCCATTTTATTCTTTGTGTTATGATGAATGATTTATGCTTATGTTTTTGTACACGTAAGAATGTTTTCATTATGAGATGGGTGGGACCTATATCTCCCTCCAATGCATTGGATAAAGATTTATATCTCATGAGATAGACATGGTCGGAATGGTAAGTTAATCCAGTTCAGTGATACAGGAATGGAATGCGGAGTGAACTCTATTCATAAAGGGACTTTGTCCACTAAGATGGTCTTGGCAGCAATGCCTTGGCTAATATAGAAATCATATCAAAGGCTTAATGGTTTTCCACAATTACAAGTTTTATTACCATGATATTTTATCATGATTGATGTTCTTTTATGATATATGCATTACGCACTTCCATGATTTATGCATTTGCTCATGATTTTGATGTTTAGATTGTATTTTCAAGTTTTTGTATTCAAATGTAAATGGATTGTTTTATGTTCTCTATGTTTACCCATAATGAGCATTTGAGCTCACCCTTTTTATGTTTTCTTTTCCCCAGGATATAAATAATGTTTTTAGGTAGGAAAAAAAAGAGGAAGATATTAATGCGAGATGTTGAAGATCTTTCACCATAATTAGAATATTATGTTCTGAGTTTCCAAAGACATTAAACTATTACGGTTCTTGTGTGTTGTTTTTTGTTATGTATTAAGTATTCTGAAAAATTAATGTGACATCCATGTACGTCAAGTATGGGTCTCTACAATTATATAAAAAATATACTATTTAGAACATAATTATCCCGAGGAATTGAAATAGCTTCCACAATAATCTCTTTGAAAGATCAATTACCCATGACATATAAACTACTTTCATTACAATCTCATTGTGACATGATTAGCTCGTGAAAAGAAAAGGGATAAAAAATATATATTATGAAATATTAATCCATCTAAAGATATAATTTTGATGGTATCACCAAAAATTATACACATTTTATCAAAACTATATACATGGTTTCTTGAGATTGATGAATAAAAAAAGCATTTAAAAGATCACTAAATACATTTTAAGGAATATAAACATTTTTATTTTGAAAATAATTTTATAAAATGTAAAATATTTGGAAATTAATTTTATTTTAAAATATCCAAGAGACATAAAAAATATTAATTTAATATTAATTTAAATCATTTATTGGTAAAAATTTCACTTGGTATTAGAAAACAAATATTGGAATATTTTTGAAAAATATTTTATTTTAAAATAAACATAAAAACATATATAAAAAAATTTAAAACTAAATTATAAATTTTATAGGGAAAATATATTTTTTGTAACACCCCAAGATTTCATAGTGCGTTATTTCTTCAAAATAATTCAATAACTTGCACTACACGCAACACCGAGTTAAAGCGCACAATGACTTACCGAACTAGCTGTTATGAATAGTAATACCTACTTTTTGAAATTTTATAAATTCTATCCTTCAAAATGGACTTCATTTTTGGATTCTAAATATCAAAATTATCCTAGGGTGAAATTTTGGTACTTTTCAGATAACTTTAATATTTTGATGAATAGTGAAAGTTACTAAATTTTAATTAAAATCAACTTTTTTAATCAAAATAATTAATAGTGATAAATTATGAATTTGAGTGGTTTTAAATTATAATTATAATATATTTTTACCATTTTATCCAATGGTTTTCAATATAATTAATTTCACTTTAAAATTGGACCTAAACAATTGTAATTCTTTTGATATATTTTGTTTCTTAAAAACACGCTATTTGTTGTGACCGCGGAAATTAATTATAAAATTAATTAATGAAACTTATATGTTTGTAATTTTGTAAAATAGACATCATTTTTGAAATCGGAATATCAATTATAGCTTAGGGTGAAATTTTGGCATTGTTCTGAAAAACGTCAATTTTTTATGAATAGTGAAACTACTAAGTGGTAGTTAAAAAAAACTGAATTTTTCATAAAACTTAATTTTACCACTTCTGTAAATGGAATTTCAAAAATACGAGAGACACGGTTAATATCAAGAAGTAAAATGTGGTTCAATGAGATGAAAATAATTTTTGGTGAATAGTAACTTTTTACTTTTATTTACCAAGGTTAAAAGTAAATAGGGTAATTAAGGGTAAAAATGATATTAATATTACCATAACACATGTCCTAATTCTATTGGAATAGTTTATCTCGACCAAAAACAACCTTAGGAATAAAATATTATCATTTAGGTCCACTTGTATTAGATGAGGACATTTATTATTATTTAATTCAAAGAAGAGTTAAAAGAGTTAAAATCAATGTTTATTTACTAAAACACTTTTAATATAGGGTTATACTTAAGATAAATTAGATTGTAAATATTAATTAGAAATCTAAAAATATTTCCTACATAATGATATTTTATTTATAAATTTTAAACATTAAATAATTTAATTTATTTATGACACAATGATGATGCAGTAATTAACATATTAGTGAAAAATTAAAATAATTGACATTATAAATAACAAAATAAATATAATTTTAGAATTTTAATGAATTAAACTAATTTTATAGGATAATATGACATATTAGGATTTATTTAATTAACTTTTTTAGAATTAATCATTCTGTTATAAGTTTCACAAAAAAATCAACTATTGAATAGTGTCAAAATTGACAAAAAAGAGTTTTTAAAACAAATATTATATTATTAATTGATATTAAATTCATAAAAATCCAAGGTTCGGCCAAGAGACTAATATCATGATAGTTGTATAATTAATGGGCCACTTGGGGGTCTCTTGGATGTATGTGGTATGTTTATTAACCATATAATATAAAAATACAAAGAGATAATGTAAAAGTGAAACTAATTAACTTAGAGTTAATACTTAATGATAAGGTTAATATAATGACCCAAACCTATCTAAATTCTATTGGTTGAGTGGTTTTCGACCTATCCCCACCTTGAAATTTAAATAATCAACTTTTGAGCCATTAGAAACCTATTATGAATTTATTATAAATTAATATTTCTAGCTTTTCCAAAGGTGCCCCTCACCCCTCTTATAAAAGGGCACTCCTCCTTATCATTTATTCACACATTTAAATCATTTTGGTTCCACCAAACTCTACCCAAATAATCTCCCAACTTCTCTCACTACAACCTAGAGGCCTTATTTCGATCAGAAATCCAACCTAAGGAACCCTTTTGATCAAATCAAAATAAAGAACCCGAAGAAGAGGTAATGATTTCACCACCCTTTTCCAAGTTCTTTTCTTCTTCCACTTCTTCACTCTTTGTTGTTCCCATTATAAAATAATAACTCTAGTATCTTATATATACTGTGATGTTATTATAATTATGGTACAACCATATTTAGTATTCTATCCACCCTTTGAATAACATGTCACCATACGTGCGTACGTACTGCTTACCGTCTCCAAGTAGTGGTGTAATTGTTATTAAATATATTATTATTTGAATGGGTATAATAATGATTTTTAATTCATGTAAATAATAAATATAACATGATAATTATTCTGTATATATGATATACCATCCAATTATATATTATTTTAATATCAAAAGAACGATATTTTCGCTCGTGCGTACGTACGGACTACCGTCTCCACGAACGCGATGAGATTCATTCTCCATCATATCCATTCAAGTATAATTATCATTTTATAATTTAAAAATAACGTTTAAGGACTTGATATCATTCTGGATATGAAAAAGATACAACCTAACCATTACAGACATGGCTTACGTAACAAAACATATAAAATAAAACGAGTAAGTTAACACCCGAAACGATGATAATATTAAGATATTATTAAAAAATAAATGTTAAAAGATCATATATGATATCATATTAATATATATGATTCTTTTATAATTTAAGAACAATTATTTCACCATTATAGAGGAGGTTAACCTACCCTCAACCAAGGAAAAGTACAAGGTAAGGGGTTTCCACCTCACTCCTTATTCCCGTGAGATTCATTCCATATTGACACCATTACCTTTTGTGTGGTGTATTTACTTCCCATAATTATATTCTTTGTGTAATACACTTTAATTTATGTGTATGATACCTCTTTCATGGGTTGTATGTTTCGTAAGTTACCAAATTGGTAAGGGTTTATTTCGCAATCTCTTCATTATCCGAGGTTGTTTATACGTAATAATCTACTGGGATTTCATTATCATCCACATCCATGTTTCTTCGAAATGTATTTCAAAACATTTTTACTATTTACAAAGAATATGGGTTAAAGTCATTAATACCCTTATGTGTTTTTAACAGAATCTTTTCGTCATTTTCCAAACAAGGCACTTTTTACCTTTCGACAAATTTAAGGTATGAATGTTTTTTTAACTTATACGGCGGGTGCGGCTATTTACCACCGTTATAAAATCGTCAAAGTTTCCCTTACAAGATTATATGAATATATTAAAACTAAATGTTTTATTTTATAATTATGTGACTTTTAAATGATTTCAAAATGAATATTTTATGAATTTTTGAAAGGTAATCTTTATCAAGATCATAATTTTAAATGTTTTAAAGATTTATCTTTCTAAATATTTTTAATTAATGTCCATGTTTTCAAAATGATTTTAAGGACTTATTTATATGGAAATGAAGGTTTTGAAATGATATTTATTTTCAAAAGTTTCAAAGTGGATTGGAAAACATTGATTCAAAAATCTATTTTAAATTACTTCCTTTATAAATCTGTGACTTTTCAATGATTTCGAGAAAAGATATATTTCTCTCAAATAGTTTTGATTTCATCTATGTCAACATCCTTTGATAGATTTTAAGCTTATTTGAAGATGATTTATTATAATACAAAACTTCTATATTGTATTGAAGGTTTTGTGATATTTTTGACTGTGGATGTGCTATTTTTATACCATTCGTGGTTTATTGTGAAAGTATTGTCATTTCGTATGCTAGTTTTAAAACGAATGTTTATGTTATGTTTAAACCTTTTCATATGGGAATGCATTGGACTTAATATGTGACGGGTGGAGCCCGCTATTGTGCCTCGATGCATCGGTAGGTCTCATGAGACAAATTAGTGTCTTGGCACAAGGCCTTGGAAAAATCTTATTTGTAGTCTTGGCACGAGGCCTTGGCTATGTGGTTATGATAGTCTGGCATTATGCATTCCATCATTATGAAAGTGGTTATTGATATTGCATATGATTATTCGATTAGTAGAATATCCATGCGAATAAGTAAATGGAATTATTTCATTTTATTTTTTCCGTACTATGTTGAAGTTCAAGTTTAAAAGGCTTTTGTTTTAGTTATACATTGCCTTAAATGATTATTCTTATTTATGAAAGTTTCTTCTATATTGTTATCCTTACTGGGCATTTGAGCTCACCCCTTTTCTATGTGTTATTTTTCCTAGGATGTGAAGAAGTAAATTATAAATGACCTGCAGAGATATTATGAGGGGATAATAGTGTATACTATGGAGACAATATGTTCTTATAGTATATTTTCACATTATGATGTAATGTAAAACTTTATGAATATATCTAGTGTTTCCAAGGCTACAAAACCAATCGGTCTTTCGAGATTTGATCTTTCTTGTGATCATGACAATGTTACGAAGTAATGCACCGACTCTGGGTAACTGGGGTCGGAGTGTTACTGTTGGTATCAGAGGAAGTTTAGTGCAAACCATGGAAGCTAGATTTAGATAAACTCTGATTAGAGCACATATACCTAAGATGAACTTTGAGGATTAGTATAGAAGAACTTCTTAGAATTTTGGTATTGTAGAGATTTTGTGAGTTTTCCGATCAATAAATCCCTGTCTGGATACGAGCAGGTAGATGCTGCTCTAGAACAGATATACCTAGGGGTAAATCCCGAAAACACCTCTTTGAGCTGGACTCGAACGGGAACTGGTGCACGACAACAGGCCTTGCTGCACTCTTGGTTACGGCACTCCCGTGAGATATGCTTAGGATAATTCTCATTTTATTTACAAACGATTATGAAGTGTTTATGAGTATATACTTTCTCAAAGGAGAAATTTTTATGATTATGGATTATATACATAAAATATTTAATTTATGTTATGTGTTTTACAAGTTTGGGATTAGGTATTGTTATTCGTAATCTAATCTAGTGTATGACATTGTTTAGAAATGGCGCCCAGTAGAAGGAATGAGAACTCCAGCAATGCACATGATCCAACGAGAAAGAAAGATCATATATTTCATGTTCTTAAGCCATAATTTATAAGAGAAATAGTCTCCCATATATTATCATCATATAAAGAAATAATATCATGTGTTGATAAGATAAGTAAAGAGTTTACTGTGTCTTATGGCTTTGAAGGGAAGCAAGAGAAGAAAAGGATGGATGGGAGAAAGATGGATAAAGGGAAGAGGGAAAAAAAGAATTTTCCTATATGTGATAACTGTGGGAAGAAACACCTGGGAACTTGCCTGAAAGGAATGGGAGTTTGTTATAAGTGTGGAGAAAAATGGCACAAAGTACGTGACTACAAGGGTAAGAAAATGGTTTCAAATGTACAATGCTTCATTTGTAAGGAGTTTGGACACTACACGAACCTATGTCCCAGTCATCAGACTATGCCGCAAATGATTCTATTGGATAATAATCAAGTTATGATACTACCATAGATGAAGAGGAATGATTAGAGTTCTTATGTTGATTATGTCAATTGAGTGTTGTATTAACAATGTACTTGTTATAATAATTATGGAGTATATAAGGATTGTACTGCAGTACTATTTCATTAAGGTCTTGAGATTGTGTGGAACAAAGAAAAGTGACTCAATAGCAGGATAAATTTTTGGAAAATATATGGTTGAGAGAATGATAAACCATAATATAGTTCTGATACCGAGGTAGTGATTTTGGAATAATACATGATTGATTTGGATAAATTATATTGGATATTCTTGAATACCTTGAAACTGATTAATGATTTGTATATTCTATCATTATTGGGGTTTAAAACATTTTTGGATTGAAGGAGTATATCTATTATTCTTTAAGGAATAAGGGATCATGAATGTAATCAATAAGGTCTTATGGTAATTCAGGATGTTGCAGTGTTTTAAAAGAATAAATGATGAAGGTGTTCACATGTTATTACATGAAAAAAGGATCTTTATTGTGTTTACCTTCCTTATAAATTTTGGACTGAATTATTTTGGATAGTTCTAGTTTGGATTATTTTGGATTTCCATAAAAGGACAACCTGGAGGTCGGGCGGCAACATGTCGCGCCCAGCAAGGCCGCGAGACTTGAAGCCACATCCGAAGGGCGAAAAGGGTGTATCACCTACCACTGACCCACGTGATGTCCTGGATTGAATAATGTGGGTTTTTAATGGTTCTTCTAGATGAATTATAAATTCATTTTTTTAACCCTATACGAATAGGATAAATATAATATTATTTTTAAGATCTATTATCTTTTAGAGTGAAAGATGAGTCTGTGGTAGAAATTAGTTAAAGGATGGAACTCTACTTGTCAAGAATATATTTTTTTTTCTTCTCTTATTGTATTAAGAAATTAATTCTTATACTTTATTTAAGGAATACTAAAACCAAAAATGTGTTATCCTAATACCGTATGTTTTGTTGAACTGATGGTATTTCAAATCATCATAGATTGAGGAATTTAAGGACCTCAATTTTAAACTTTTTTGTGATTGATGACCTCAATCACTACCTATAAATATTTATGTTTTTCCTCCAATTATATATCTCTAATTTACACCAATGTTCTCCTAATTCAGATCATAATTTTTTGGTGACCCTTTCATTTCTCTATTCCTTCTATTAAGATTAAATTTTTGTAACCCAATTTCTGATGTTGGTTTTCCAAAAAAGATATTTTTTATTTTCATCCATTTAATTTTGAAGAACAATATCAAATTGTGAGGATTCAATTTATAGAATGATGAGAGAATGTAACACCCCACGATTTAATAGTGTGTTATTTCTTGAAAATAATTCAATAACTTGCACTACACGCAACACCAAGTTAAAGCGAACCAAGACTTACCAAACTAGCCGTTATGAATATTAATACCTACTTTTTGAAATTTTATAAATTCTATCTCTCAAAATGGACTTCATTTTTGGATTCAAAATATCAAAATTAGTCTACGGTGAAATTTTGGTACTTTTCAGATAACTTTAATATTTTGATGAATAGTGAAATTTACTAAATTTTATTTAAAAACAACATTTTTAATCAAAATAATTAATAGTGATAAATTATGAATTTGAGTGGTTTTAAAGTATAATTATAATATATTTTTTACCATTTTATCCAATGGTGTTCATTAGAATTAATTTCACTTTGAAATTGGACCTAAACAATTGTCAATCTTTTGATATATTTTGTTTCTAAAAAACACACTATTTTTTGTGACCGCGGAAATTAATTATAAAATTAATTAATGAAACTTATATGTTTGGAATTTTATAAAATAGAAATCATTTTTGAATTCGGAAAATCAATTATATCTTAGGCTGAAATTTTGGCATTGTTCTGAAAAACGTCAATTTTTTATGAATAGTGAAACTACTAAGTGGTAGTTAAAAAAAACTGAATTTTTCATAAAACACAATTTTACCTCTTCTGTGAATGGAATTTCAAAAATCCTAGAGACAAGGTTAATATCAAGAAGTAAAATGTGGTTCAATGAGATGAAAATAATTTTTGGTGAATATTATTTTATACTTTTATTTACCACGGCTAAAAGTAAATAGGGTAATTAAGGGTAAAAATGATATTAATATTACCCTAACACATGTCCTAATTCTATTGGACTAGTTTATCTCGACCAAAAAAAACCTTAGGAATAAAATATTATCATTTAGGTCTACATGGATTAGATTAGGACATTTATTATTATTTAATTCAAAGAAGAGTTAAAGAGTTAAAATAAAAGTTTATTTACTAAAAAAATTTTAATATAGGGTTATACATAAGATAAATTAGATAGTAAATATTAATAAGAAATATAAAAATATTTCCTACATAATGATATTTTATTTATAATTTTTAGACATTAAATAATTTAATTTATTTATGACACAATGATGATGCAGTAATTACCATATTAGTGAAAAATTAAAATAATTGATATTATAAATACCCAAATAAATATAATTTGAGACTTTTAATGAATTAAACTAATTTTATAGGATAATATGACATATTAGTATTGATATAATTAACTTTTTTTAGAAGTAATCATTCCGTTATAAGTTTCACAAAAAAATCAACTATTGAATAGTGTCAAAATTGACATAAAAGAGTTTTTAAAACAAATATTATATTATTAATTGATATTAAATTCCTAAAAATATATGTTTCGGCCAAGAGACTTATATCATGATATTTTTATCTTTAATGGACCACTTGGGGGTATCTTAGATGTATATGATAAGTTTTTTAACCATATAATATAAAATTACAAAGAGACATTGTAAAAGTGAAACTAATTAACATAGAGTTAATACTTAAAGATAAGGTTAATATAATGACCCAAACCTGTCTAAATTCTATTGGATGAGTGGTTTTCGAACTATCCCCACCTTAACATTTAAATAATCAACTTTGGAGCCACTAGAAACCTAATATTAATTTATTATAAATTAATATTTATAGCTTTTCCAAAGGTGCCCCTCACCCCTCTTATAAAAGGGCACTCCTCCTTCTCATTTCTTCACACCTTAAAAGCCTTTTGGTTCGACAAAACTCTACCCAAATACTCTACCATATTCTCTCAATACAACCTAGAGGTCTTAGTTTGATCAGAAAGAAAACCTAAGGAGCCCTTTTGATCAAATCAAAATAACGAACCCGAAGAAGAGGTAATGATTTCACCACCCTTTTCCAAGTTCTTTTCTTCTTCCACATCTTCATTCTTTGTTTTTACCATTCTAAAATAATAACTCCAGTATCTTATATATACTGTGATTTTATTATAATTATGGTAGAACCATATTCAGTATTCTATCCACCCTTTGAATAACATGTCACCATACGTGCGTACGTATGGCTTACCATCTCCACGTCGTGGTGTAATTGTTATTCAATATATTATTATATGAATGGGTTTAATATTGATTTTTAATTCATTTAAATAATAAATATAACATGATAATTATTCTTTATATATGATATACCATCCAATTATGTATTATTTTAATATCAAAAGAATGATATTTTTGCTCGTGCGTACGTACGGACTACCGTCTCCACGAACGCGGTGAGATTCATTCTCCATCATATCCATTCAAGTATAATTGTAATTTTATGATTTAATAATAATTTTTAAGGACTTGATATAATTCTAGATATGAAAAAGATACAACCTAACCATTACAATCATGGCTTACATAACAAAACATATAAAAGAAAACGAGTAAGTTAACACCTGAAACGATGATAATACTAAGATATTATTAACAAATAAATGTTAAAAGATCACATATGATATCATATTAATATATATGATTCTTGTATAATTTAATAACAATTATTTAACCATTATAGAGGAGGTTAACCTTCCCTCAACCAAGGAAAAGTACAAGGTAAGGGGTTTCCATCTCACTCCTTATTCCCGTGAGATTCATGCCATATTGCCACCATTACCTTTTGGGTGGTGTATGTACTTCCCATAATTATATTATTTCTGTAATACACTTTAATTTATGTGTATGATACCTCTTTCATGGGTTGTATGTTTCGTAAGTTACCAAATTGGTAAGGGTTTATTTCACAATCTCTTCATTATCCGAGGTTGTTTATACGTAATAATCTACTGGGATTTCATTATCATCCACATCCATGTTTCTTCGAAATGTATTTCAAAACATTTTTACTATTTACAAAGAATATGGGTTAAAGTAATTTATTCACTTATGTGTTTTTAAAAGAATCTTTCCGTCATTTTCCAAACAAGGCACTTTTTACCTTTCGACAAATTTAAGGTAAGAATGTTTTTTTTTACTTATACGGCGGGTGTGGCTATTTACCGCCGTTATAAAATCATCAGAGCATCCCTTACAAGCTTATAAGAATAGATCAAAAGTAAATGTTTTATTTTATAATTATGTGACTTTTAAATGATTTAAAAATGAATATTTTAATAATTTTTGAAAGGTACTCTTTATCAAGATCACAATTTTAAATTTTTTAAAGATTTATCTTTCTAAATATTTTTAATTAATGTCCATGTTTTCGAAATGATTTTAAGGACTTATTTATATGTAAATGAAGGTTTTGAAATGATATTTATTTTCAAAAGTTTCAAAGTGGTATGGGACACTTTGATTCAAAAATATCTTTTAAATTACTTCCTTTATAAATGTGTGACTTTTCAATGATTTCGAGAAAAGAGATATTTCTCTCAAATAGTTTTGATTTCTTCTATTTCATCATCCTTTGATGGATTTTAAGATTATTTAAAGTTGATTTATTATGATACAAAACTTATATATTGTATTGAAGGTTTTGTGATATGTTTGACTGTGGATGTGATATTATTATACCATTCATGGTTTATAGTGAAAGTATTGACATTTCATATGCTAGTTTTAATATGAATGTTTATGTTATGATTAAAACTTTTCATATGGGAATGCATTAGACTTAATATGTGATGGGTGGAGCCCTCTATAGCTTCTCGATGCATCCGTAGGTCTCATGAGACAAATTAGTGTCTTGGCACAAGGCCTTTGAAAAATCTTATTTGTAGTCTTGGCACGAGGCCTTGGCTACGTGGTTTTGATAGTCTGGCATTATGCATTCCATCATTATGAAAGTGGTCATTGATATTGCATGTGATTATTCGATTAGTAGAATATCCATGTGAATAAGTAAATGGCATTATTTCAATTTATTTTTTCCATAATATGTTTATGTTCAAGTTTGAAAGGCTTTTGTTTTAGTCATACATTGCTGTAAATATTTATTCTTATTGATGAAAGTTTTCGCTATATTGTTATCCTTACTAGGCATTTGAGCTCACCCCTTTTCTATGTTTTATTTTTCCCAGGATGTGAAGAAGTAAATTATAAATGACCTGCAGGGATATTATGAGGGGATAATAGTGTGGACTATGGAGAAAATATGTTGTTATAGTAGTTTTTCACCTTATGATGTAATGTAAAACTTTATGAACATATCTAGTGTTTCCAAGGCTACTAAACCAATCTGTCTTTCGAGATTTGATCTTTCTTGTGATCATTCCAATGTTACGAAGTAATGCACCGACTCTGGGTAACTAGGGTCGGGGTGTTACATTTTTGGTTTAAAAAAATGATTTTAAAACATTTTTGGAAACATTTTTTGTATTAATGGTTTTGAAGGGATGATTATTTTCAAATAATATGATTATTTTTCAAATAAACTATAATTTAGGACTCTTGAGTTCATAAAGATATGAAAATGAAGGGAAAATGAGTTCTTAAGACATAAAAATAAGAAAATTAAATTCATTACTTTTATATAATGGTATATAAAATGTTTTCCACATTAGAGAAAAATAAAAAATAATATTTGTAAATGATGAGATATTAATATGAAACCCTTACCACTTTCATAAAATTAAATATTAAGCACAACGAAAGAATAAAATTAAATGCAATATAGAATATCATGAAAAGTAACTATATAAAATGTCAATTAGCATGTATATAGGCCCCATATATTATGACATGTTTATAAAATAACAACCATTATAAATATTGAAATTGATAATAGAATCACTTACTTATTTGGTATCATTGAAACTGTAACCCCCATGAAAGCAATATATTAAGAATTATATTTAAATAAATATATATTTATGAATATGAATCATTAAATACATTAATGGTTATTATATATACATCAAAATAAAAATAAATCATGAATAATTAATGATTCTGACCAAAATAAAATGGCGATAATAAAACTCTTATATTGAGTTTGATTCATCATGCATATTCATTATCATCATGGATTATTATATTATGTTAATCAGTAATTTTATTCAATACATTTACATTTTTTACTAATTTTTTATCACATATATATGGGATATATATGTTCACATACTCAATTATTTTTGGGTTGGATGTTTTGACCATATTTATTTTTTAGGTCAAAATGAATTTGGAAGGTCAAATATGGTCAAAGTGGTAATTATTGAGACATATCAAAAATAATAACACTAAAATAATTATCATATTTAAAAAATAAATAAAAATATTATTACTAATATTCAATTATAGGTATGAAAAATTAAATAATGTTATGATCATGGAGATGTTTGGTTAGATGTCATCACGAGTAAGGTTTCTACTTTTCAATGCTCACTATGGAATGAATGTATGTAATATTTTATATTTATTGATTAATAAATATACCATCAATAACATTAAATTTAATTATATATTATTATATAAATAAATATTAATATATGGTGATGAAAAATTAAGAATCACATCGCATTAAGGAGGTGTTAGGGAATACACCCCCGAATGAGGTTATCAGTTTTTAGTGTCTGAAATGGTTAGAAGAAAATGAAATATTATATGTATAAAAAGTAATTATTTCATGAATATCAAAATTATATTATTCATATCTTATGTACTAAACAAATATTACCTTATTACCTTATATTTAACATGTTAGTGAGAAACATATCACATCGCTTCACGAGGTGGTAGTTTTCCATTCAGACGAGCGGCAATATCATATACAATATTATATGAAATGTAAAAAGTATTGTTTTATAGAAAATAAAATAATGTTTCATTATGATATCAATATCCTAAATATAATATAAATATTATTTACTTGATTGTTTATAACCATTATAGGTGGTAATGGAAAAATGATCAAAATCGTTTCGTGAGGCGACATTCCACTGTACTCATGAATGATGATTTTATAACCCATTTAATCGAAGTGAGTGTGGGATTATGTCATAAAAATAACATAATAACTTCTCATTATTTTTATTATACTGAGGTTATTATATATTCATGGAATAAAAATAATTCAAGGGTTTTGAGAAAGAAGTAAAATATAAAAACATGTTTATTAAGGTTTCATGTTTTTTGGGTAACTCCTTTGGGTTTGCACTAAATGACTTCCCAAGTTAGTTTTCTGCCCAATTTAATAACACTTGGAAGGTAGGATGTAATTTTATTATTTATTTATGTAGTTATATTACTAGCTAATTTTTATGGTGTGAATATAGGATGAGATAAAGTGGTCATTTATATTTGGTGGAGAGAATAGACCTACAATTTTTCAAAAGAATCTTAGGGGATACCACGTTTTAACCTATAAAAGTCACCAAGAATGAAAACTCATATCCCATATAATATTTAAGTGCGAAATATGGACAAGAAAGGTGTGTTTTATATGTTTCTAGGTTACTTGGGCACTTTGATTAATGTTTAACCACTAATTGAACTCGTGTTTACCTTAATCGATATAATTTATTTTAATTTTTTAAGTAATTATTTTGGTGAAAAACTAATTTTTAAGGATTATAAATTATAATTTATTCTAATTAAAAATATGGATTCCATTTTTTAAAATTAATTTTTTAGAATTTTATAATTCTTATTTAATAACAATCTCACGGATAGATGATGAAAATAATCTTTTGAGAATATAATTATGGAAGAAAAAGATGACTATTAATTTACTCAAACACTAATTGTTATAATTTTATGAAACTAAATTAATCATTAATTTATATATATTATGAAAAATATAATTTGAAAAATTTCATATTAGGGATTTTTTAATTAAATTAAAAATGAGAATCATTATGCATTTTAAAATTATTTTTATAAAAACATATCTTCAAACAGAAAACAATATTTGTTATTAGAAAATAATTTAATTATTATTTAGAATGATTACAGGGCATATAAATAAGATGCGTTATATGAAAAGAGAATAATAAAACAATATTGGGGTATTTAAATTACCTAAATTACATTAGAAAGGGTACACTTTTAATAAAAATTTATATTCTTCCTTATTCACTGAGAAATCTATATTTTATAAAAAATTCGGAAAAATTAAAAAATTAAAATTTTTATATTATATATTAAAAAGGAATAATACTTTGTAAATAAACATTTTTTAAACATTTTATAAATAAATTATGAAAACAGTGGTCAATAATAGGTGACAAAAATTATTTTCTTCCAAAATATATAATGTTTTGCATAATGTTGTATTTAAATTTATACCATATATACTAAATAACATTTAATTTTAATCATTACAGTCAATATATTATTAATATATTAAATTAATTGAATAAAACGTGTGTTTTTTTATTTGTCTATATAGCAAACTTCTGCGCATAAAAATACTATTTTCAAAATGATTTATTTATTTATAAAAAGGGGTTTGTCTTCATTTATAATTGATTTGAATCTATAGAATTATTTATATATAAATTTGTAAAAAATATAATTATAATTAATTTAATAATGTGCATACATACCCTTCTATCAACTACAAGATAACTCTACTGATAAATATAAAATTAATAGAAAAATTTAGTTCATTAAAACATAGTCTTGCATGTAATGAAAATTATTTAATAATGTAATTAATGCATATATCAAAATATTAACATATCATTGAAAACCATTTATTCTATTTAATATAGTTATATTCTATTTAAATCTTATGTTGTTATATTCCCCCATTAAATAAATTATTACTCGTAGATTGAACTTCTTATCGATAATAAATGTCTTGATATATGTATACAAATTTCATTTAAAACCTCATACTTATAATGTTTAATAATAAATATACTTAATTAATGGGAAAAGTATATGTGATCATCATATAGAATAACATGTACATCGATTCCAAAACAAGAAAATATGTGGTATTAGAAGATTTGGATAAAGATTAATACATAATACCAAAATAAAGATATAGAGTGGCATATATCATCGATCATTAAAATGTAAATATTCTTAAAATGTTATCAATAACCAAACCATAATCCAAATAGGTGTGAAAAAATTCAATGATGTCATATTATATGACTGTAATAAAATCACATTTTTGTTTCAAGATAATTTTTTATTGAGATGAGTAATTCTATTATTATGTAGTCAAAGAGAATAATTTATATATATTGACATGAGGAGCATAATTTCAACCATCTATAAATTTCAACCACATTATAACCATCTTCTTGAAATTATGTTTATTCATAATGATTTCTTATTTCATGATGGACTATATTTAACTTTTGAAGACCACAAAAACATTAAATGGATAGGTAATATATTCCACCAAAATAAGACTTTATCAAAAACCAAAATGGTTATCACATGGTAAGATAATTCCCAAAATGACTAAGAATTCATACGATAAATTGATCATTATAATTAAAATGCAATAAAAAAAATTCAAACCCTATCATTCTATAAAATATCTATCCGTCAAATTTATAAAACATTTATTGACTATATATGATACCCAAATATTAACAATATCGGTTATATATTATTCCACAAAGAATAAAATATATTCATTAAATAAATTAAATATTATTCTTTTGTACAATTGATATTTTCCCAAAAAAATTCATACAAACCAAGAAATTAAGTAGGCTAGTGGTAGGAACAAAAACCTTATTATCCTTCATTCAAGGGTTTAATCCTCAAACCTGTTTTATATTTGAGCGGTTATCACTGAAATACATGTTGTCCCTTTTTTATCATTAAACATGAAAACTAATTCATATGTAAATAAATCTTAATTTTTATCAAAAGGGTGACAAATAATTCAATGAAAAAAAAATATCTAAAAATATCTTTAATAACCTATATTATTTGACTATGTAAAAACATCATATTGAGTTTTATTACAATAAAGTCATGATTTACCTATGATAGAATAAAAAAATCTTAATACATCATCTCTTTAAAATACTGTAATATCAAATTTTATTTATACATTTCCATTGATATTAACTACAAAATCCTAGAATATACCTTTGTAGATTTAGTGACGAAATTGTAAACATTTCATTTCTATTTTTGAGGATGAAAAATGGTGACCAATTTTTCCATCAAAAATAAAAAAAAATAAGAAAATGGATCACCTACATCATATTGTAATTTTTATGTTTATAGTTTTATAGAATTATGAAAAAATAATATATAAAAATTTCAATTGATATTAAATGAGAATTTCAACCACATGACCCAACATTAATTTTTTACATTAAGCCATCAACATTACCAAATTGAAATACCTCATAGACATAATTATTTTATCCACATTGTTTATCACCTGAGGAAATAAAATCTTAAGATGTGTGATCTCTAATTATTAGAAAGGGAAAAATACACATAAAGAAAATTATTTCTTTTAGTGGTTATATGAATAGAACATAGATACAATTCGTAATCTACGTACATGAGTATAACATAAGAACATTCATACCAATAAATAAAAAAATAATTAAAAATGAAAACATGAAATAAGGCATAATCAATATAAAAATTTTATAATAATAAGAAATTTTTTTCCATGTGATATCAATTTTGACCAAGTGAAACATCCTAATCAAATATAAATAATATATTAAATATATTGAAATCATGGAAGATCATCTGATTAAACCCATACAAAATCGTTAATGAATGTTTATAGAACCCTTGGAAAAACCATTAAAATTGAAATAATCTTACACAAACATAAAAAAAAATTATTAAGATAAGTTATTCATTATCAAATATCCTAGAGAACTATCATGGTACACCCATGATATAAGCATTAATGGGATCACTAGATGCTATATGAGTGATGAAATCGTTTATAATATCCAAGAACAATAACATGAATAAAATACGATGATAATTCAATTCCACATTACTTTTTAACCCAATAATTATTATTTTAATAACATAATTAAATAAATGAAAATAAATAGACATAAAAAATATCTATTTGAAATTTTATTTACACATCGAAAATAAATGTGTTCGATGAAAATCTCATTGATACATTATTTACCCATCGAAAATAAATGGGTTACATAATAATCTATTTGAAAAAAAATTACTACATGATGATATATAAATTCAATTCCATAATTAAAAAATATCCTTATTATAAATCATGTAACAATTTGAGTTATTATCAATGATGAATGAAAATACCATTTAAAATATCACTAATTTGTTTTGGTGAAAATAATGTTTTTCGTATGAATTTTTTTCTTCTAAAAATCATTATAAATATAATTTTATTTATAGTAACATTAAAAAAATAAAAAGTTTGTTTTTGAGAGTAAATTAAAACATTTTAGGAGGATAATATTCTATTGGATTTAAAAAATTATTTTTATAACAATTTTGAAATCCAATTTTCTTAAAATAACATAGAAAACATAAAATTTATTATTTTAAATATAATATTCAATATTTTCATTAAAATATAATACTTGTTTTAAATAAATGAAATAATTTTTCAATAATTTTTTTCAATAAAAAACATTTTGAACGAAAAATATTTTTTTATCGAAAGGATATTTTTTCATAGAATTGTTTTTTTCCATTGAGTAGTTATTGAGAGGAAAATAAAGGAAAAAATTTATTACCATGAAATTAATAGATGAAAATAAATTTCTTGTGAAATATTTATAGATATATCATAATATTTTGACATTGGAGACCTAATCTAAAATATTCTCATCAAATACTTATATTTTAGTAAAACAATCACCTCTCATCAGTAACATTGAATTGAAATCCCCATGGAAGAATAAAATTAAACACAACATATAATATTATTAAACTAAGTAGATTAAAATTAAAAAATTTCTATGGGTGAAGTACATACACCTAAAAAAGATGATATATATATAACATAACACATGTATCAAATAAACAAAATTGAGCAAAAAAACTCTGTACCACTTAGAAATCATTGAAAATGTAAACCCCATTAAAGAAATATCCTAATAACTATATGTAAATCTCCATTAATTTAAGAATATTAATAAGTAAAAACCTTCATGCGATGTATATACATAACATGATAAAAAATTGGAAAATATGGCATGTATCTCCAAAAAATAAATGATAGATGAGAAAAACCCTTTACACGAGTCTTGTTCATCACAATTATTTTTTTATTGTTGTGAAGAATAAACTTATATTAATTATTTAAAAACATTATAATATTTACCATGTCTATTATTACCTTAATTTCACTAATAATAAGGATATAGGTAATTAAATAATCATTTATATTTATGTTGGATGTTTTGACCATATTCATCTTGTATGTCAAAATGAATTTATTAGGTTAGTGGTGGTTAAAGAGGTAATTATTTAATAAAATAAAAAATAATTATAATGTAATAATTTTAATATTTATACATAAAATATAAATTTAAAATAATTAATGAATTATTTCTATGAAAAATGAACTATTTTTACATTCGTTGAAAAGTCTGGTCATACATACACATGAGTAACATTTCCATTTTCAATGATCACTATAGAGAGAATGAGTTTAATATTTTTTCATTACTAAAATTAATTTATATCAGAAATAAAATTATATATTACTATATATACTTGTATAAATAATTCCCATGATTCAATGATGAAAAACTAATAACTGAAGTTCATCGATGAAGCGGTAGTCCAGGTGTCCCCGAAGGTTTATTACTTTTTAGTTTGTTAATTAGAAATAACAAAATGATATATAATATTTAAAAATAGTAATTTATTTCATGAATATATTTAATATTAGAATTATATCATATATATTCATTATATATACCTTTATTTCCTTACATGTCACATGTTCGTGAAAAAAACATCACATCACTTCATGAGTTGGTAGTCCGACACACACAAGGTAACATTATTATATCCCCTACGGTATGAAATTTAAAATTATCATGTTTAATAAAATTAATAAAAATGTATAATTATGTTATAAATGTTTTAAATATCATATATATATTGTATTTCAATCATTATTCCCAACAATGAGGTGTGGTAATTGAAAAGAGAATGACATCGTTTCGCAAGGCATTTTTCCGAAGTACACCTGAATGATGATGTTTTAACCCATTCGAAAGATGTGAGTGTGGGTGTATGTCATATCCTTAACATTAAAAAATCTAATTATATTGATGACTCTATGTTTCTAACATAATCATGGTATTATAATAATTTATTGGGATGGATAATGTAATAAAAGAATAACACATGTTGATGAATGTTACATCCTCTTTGGGTAACTCCTTTTAGTTTATACCAAAGGAATTCCCCAGTTGGATTCCAAAACAATTTAATGATGACTGGATGGGTGGTTGAATGTTTATATGTTATTTAGGAAGGGCTTTTCTGAAAAAATTATTTTTTGTTGTGTGAAGATACGATGGGATAACTAGGACTTTTATAAGTGGGGGGAGAGGACAAAAATGGTATTTATCAAAATAACATTAGTTTAACCCAAGATTTTACTTTCACAGTGGATAATATAATGAATAAATCATAATTATAGAATTAATATGGTCAAAATATTTAAATCAAATATGATATGTAGTTTTATTAAGTTTACATTTTTATTTATCACTAATTTATAAGCACTAATTACACTTGTTTTTACATTTATCGCTTTAATTAATTTTAATTTCATTCATTAATCATTTTGGTAAAAAATTATGTTGTTCTAGTGAGATGTTATATATTATACTGATTCCAAATATTCAATAAATTTTACAAACTTAATTTATAAAATTTGAAAAATTATATTTTATATTAACCTCATAGATTTGATGAGATGGATTTTTTTATAACTAGTAATTTAATGTTTTATTCCAGGAAAAAAATTATGGAAAATATGGAAACTAATATCTATCATACTACTAAGAAAAATCAAATTGTATATGAAAAAAAAAAAATTATAATAAAAATCCAAATATATGGAATGGTTAACCCAATAGAGTCCCCATTTAATGGACGAAAAAACTATGTTTGGATTTTCAATGATTATATCCTCAATTTGGAGGGTCATCCTATAAAAGGTCCTTATATAGTAATTCATTCTCATTTCCCCTCATTGAATCCATATATCAAAATATGATTATGTTTTTCAATCCAAGTATAATATTATTCATTCAAATCAAAATGTTATGGTCCATCACACATTTTACTTGAATCATCATTTTAAATATTAATTATGAATGACTCATCCACCACCACTCCATTATAATATAGGCGAAACATTCTTCCTTTTAAAATTGTTTTTAGAAAAACCCTTCATTAACCCCCCAAAAATATATATATTAATAACTAATATAATTTTTATTAAAATTAATTATGTAGATTTATATAAAATAAATTAAAAGAAAGATTATTCAAATAATATTTTTTCATTTTAATAAACTAATTTATTGAATTGGAATTAATTTTAAAAAAAAATTGTATTTTTCACGGATAATTGAAAAACTAATAATTTTTAAAAAATATCCCAAATATTGTCCCAAAGTAAATTTTGATATTATAATTCCAAAATTAATATATACTCGATCCAATAAAATTTATAAAATTCTTGGAAACAATTTTAAAATTTTATCACCATAAAAAAGGCAATATAACTACTTTTTTGAGAAGTATAAATTTTTATATGTAACATTAGATTTATATTTATATGATATATTCTTATATAATGTTGAATGTTAACCATTTGATTGAATATAATATATATTACATTAATTAATATTATTCAATAATATTATTTTGATTTATATACTTACATAGAATAGATTTTCATGAATTTAAATATTATTCTAGAAAATATTTTTCCAATTATATTAAAACATGTATTATATTCATTTCTAACAAATTTTCCCCAAAATAATTAATTCTTTAGGCATATATAAAACATATTTTCATTATTCAGTTAATTTTGTCCATACCCAATATTCTATGAGGTTGGTGATTCATGTTATATTTAATAATAATATTAATAGTATATTTTTTGTTCAGTAAGACCTAGTCTTGTGTCAAACACAAGCTATTGAATAATCTAATTCTTATATGTATCATAACATAAATTCAATTTTGCATACATTTTATGATAATGATTTATATTTTTGGTATTTTAAATTTAATAGGTGTTACTTTGAGCATCCAGTCTTCACTAATGATCACAAAAAAAAACTCATTCTATGATCAAATCATGAATTGACATTCAATTAAATAACAACATATTCAATGGTTTCCAACTATCCATTTTCTTATGGGTAAAGACCCCAATATATACATATAATAATTAAAACATGTTTTCTCTTCAGTAAACCGCATTGAATGGATATAGAATAAGTGATGTGGAGGGAATATTTAATATCACTTGATAGAGAGGAAGGAATAGTTTTTAACATACTATAACAAAAAAGGACCATGATTATGTTGATTTATAATGAATCATCAAACAAGGATTATTTCACATTTCATAGAGCACATAAACAATAATAAAATAATCATTATATTACATAATATTTATGGAAACTATTTACGATTTATGATAGAAATTCAAGAAGCGTTATTCCAGTTGAGTATATCATGATATATAAGAAAACCAACTCTATTTATTTATTTTTAAAGGAAAAGTTTAAAATAATAAATATAATATGGACAAATTTTCAAAAGGAGGTGTGACTTATAAATCACTAATAAAATAAAAATTTTAAATTGATAATATTTCCAAAGATAAAAAAATATATAGTGTGGTAGTCACTTTAAAAAGTGGTATTTATGAGGTACATGATTTTGATTAATTTCCATGCCTAGAAACTATTCATGAAGAGATAACACCATTGGTAAGATATTTGACACTAAAAGTGGAATGTAAAAAAATAAAAATCAATTTTATTTAGATTATGTTTGTCAGCTAACCATTTCATTGACTTATGTTTTAAAGTGTAGGGAATGGAGTGTTTTAATTTACATTTCCATTAACAAGAACCATAAAAAATAATATATAAAGAGATATTAACCCATTATAATATATATATATATAAATAACAAAACAATGAAGGCCCCCTTCCAAATCCATTCTAAAAATAACCCCCATAAGAGTTTAAAAACACTATTAACAAATATAAAAATTTTAATAATCACTAAAATAAACACAAAATAAACATATATAAGAATAAAAACCCCATAGATTCCAAAAATTGGACACAAGAAATAACAATTCACGAGGGCACCTCTACTTATCCAAATGATAAAAAATTTATCGGTGGAGGCGATTAAGAAAAATATGAAAGATTTATATAAAATAATGGAAGAATTTTCAAATAATCTATGAAATCATCCATCTAAAATATTTATTATAAAAATCGAAAATATTATCATGGTAATAAAAATAAGTGGAAAGAAAATTAAACAATTAATAATATTAATACATGGAAAAAAATTCTAATGATGAAGAGACGAAATAGATAAATTATTAGATGATATTAGAAAAATGTCCCTAATAGAATTAAAATTAGGCGAAAGAGGTAGTGGTTGATCTTTGAAATATATATTAGATAAACCACTCCAAATCAACAATTTTAGAAGAAATATTTCCCCCATTTTTACCTATCAAGGATGATCCCATCAAATAATATAAAAAATGAATCACTTCAAAAATAAAATATAGAAACATTAAAAATTAGTGGGATAAATAGACCTATTATTTAATCCCTTAATAATAGTATCATATATACTAAATTATTAATGAAATATTGAACTAAAAACTCAACTCAAATAGAATTAATGGTTTCTCATAGGGAGATTTTAATCACCCCCTATCGCACAAAATTTCTCTAAAAATCTGAATATAAATAATATCATTTATCCATTTTCCCGTTAGATATTTATATTTTTTATATTATTCATGGGGGTAGCTTCTTCAAAAAAATGTTATTAATCACACATTTGATATATATATTTTGATGGTATACATGATACAAATAAGGGAGGTTGTATATATTAAAAATCGGTCCATCTTTTTTCATGTAGTTTTCGATGATATGTTAGTTTGAATTGATGGCCATATATTTTCATATAAATTTAATATAGTAAAAATTGTGAAATATTGGATCCATTAAACACACCATTGATTTTAGTTATCCATTTATTAAATAAAAAACAATAATAATCAATGGGTATGTTAGAACACTCAATATTTTGGTTGATGATAGTATATTACATTTTAGTTTATGTGACACAATGAAGAAATATTTATCAATCCCCCTCCAAAAACCTTCCCACATGGATAACGTTGTTTAATATTATAGCATTATCTATGAAAAATTGATTCTATGGGTGGTCATAATGATTGAAAATTCCATTGATGATGTAGCAATCCATAATTTTGATGAATTTATTTGTAAGATTAGAGGATTATGTATCCCATGAAAACCATGATGGATTTGGTAACTTTTTCATGATTATTTATATTATATGTCATATTGTGTTTAGAAAATACATCCAATGGTTGTAAAAAACATTAATTTAATTTAATCTTCAGAACTAACCAAGAATATAGAATTTAATACATTTTCCCACAGATATAACGTTTGTATTCCTAATATATAGAGAAAAATTACATGTTATAATTTTAATTACTTCTATATGACAATGGAAAATAAATTTGTTTATAATTTGAATGAAAATATTTTAGAAATCATATTGATATGTGTCTATATTCATGGAATAAAACAAAATTTAGTCTCCTAGAAAATTAATCTTCAAGGATACTCGAGCCTTAATAAGGAGTCAAAAAGGAGGAAAAATCTATCCATAATGTAGGATGATAAGATGATATTGATAAATTATTCGGATAATAAATCTTTTAAAAAGATATTAATCATAATTGGTCTTCCCTTTTCACTATGTTCCCTATAATTCATTATTAACCATTTTATTAAATCAACAAAATTATCAAATCCTTATGAGAATTTAAAAAAACTAAAGACTATGTAATGATTATAGAAAGTTGAACCATGTTACTAGGGAATATCATTTCCTGTAACACCCTGAGATTTTATGATTTTTTTTAATTGTATTAATGTCTTGTGTTGTATTCTACCTCGAAAGGAGCTTGCACAACACGTATCCTTGACTTGCCTTGCATTACACGCAATCACGACCTTCCTCGATAGCGTGTGTAGTACACAATACCGAGTTTCACTAAACAACGATATGCTATTAAAATATTATTAAAAGTTGTTGTTATGAATAGTAATAACCAATATTTGGAATTTTTTAATTTTTTTTTCAAAATGGACTTCATTTTTGGATTCGGAATATCGAAATTAGCTTTTTGTGAAATTTTGGTACTTTTCGGATAACTTTCATTTTCTGATGAATAGTGAAACATACTAAATTTTAATTAAAAACAACCTTTTTAATCGAAGTAATTAATAGTGATAAATTATTAATTTCAGTGGTTTTAAAGTATATTTAGAATATATTTTTATAATATAATACAATGTTGGTAATTGGATGCAATTTCACATTTAAACCAGACATAAACAAGTGTCAACTTTTTGATAGTTATTATTTCTTAAGAACACGCTATTAGTATTGTCGACGGAAAATAATTTTTAAATTAATTAATGCAACTGATATGTTTTGAATTTGGTAAAATAGAAATCATTTTTGAGTTCATAATATCAAATATATCTTAGGCCTATTTTTTGGTATTTTTCTGGAAACTTTCATTTTTTTGATGAATTGTGAAACCACTAAGTGGTAGTTAAAAAAATTAATTTTTCATAAATCATAATTTCACCGCTTCTGTGAGTGGAATTTCAAAAATACGAGAGACATGGTTGATGTCAGTAAGTAAAATGTGGTTCAATGAGATGAAAATAATTTTTGGTGAATAGTAACTTTTTACTTTTTTTTACCCCGGTTAAAAGTAAATAGGGTAATTAAGGGTTAAAATGATATTATTATTTCCATAACACATGTCCTAATTCTATTGGATAAGTGTAATTCCACCAAAAACAACCTTAGGAATAAAATATGACCATTTAGGCCCACTTGGATTAGATTAGGACATTTATTATTAATTTAATTAAAGAAGGGTTAAAATAGTTAAAATCAAAGTTTAATAAGTAAATAATTTTTAATATAACGTTATGCATATGATAAATTCGACAATAAATATTCATTAGAAAGATAAAAGGATTTCATAACTAATAGTATTTTATTTGTAATTTTTAGACATTAAATAATTTAATTTATTTATGACACAAAGATGATGCAGTAATTATCTTATTAATGAAATATTGACATAATTGATGTTATAAATAGAAAAATAAAAGTAATTTGAGCCTTTTTATGAATTAATATAATTTTATAGGTTAATATGAAATGTTAGTATTGATTTAAGTAACTTTTTTAGAATTAATCAATGTGTTATGAGTTTCACAAAAATAAATTACTAAATAGTGTCAAAATTGACAAAAAATAGTTTTCAAAACTAATATTATATTATTAATTGTTATTTTATTCCTAAAAATCTAAGGTTCAGACAAATGACATAGATAATGTTATCGATATTAATAATAAACAACTTGGGGTTTTTTGTCTTGTTATAGTAAGTTTATTAACCTTGTAGTGTAAGAACACAAAAAGACACGGTAAAAGTAAAATTATCTGACTTAAAGTTAAAACTAAATGATAAGGTTAAAATAGTAAACTAAACTTGTCCAAATTCTATTGGATGATAGGATTTAGACCCATCCCAACCATAGTTTCTAAATAACCCAATTTGGAGCTATTAAAAACCGAATATGACTTTATAATAAAATAATATTTTTAGTTATTCCAAAGGTGCCCCTCTCCTCCCTTATAAAAGAGCACCTCCTCCCTCTCTTCCTCATACCACTTTGAGCCTTCAAGCTCGGCCAACCCCGGCCAAATTATCTTCTCCACTTCCCTATCAAAATCCTAGAGGTCTTGGTATTATTCAAAGACAAATTTTAGTGCTCTAAGTTGAGTACTCAAAGAGGCTCTTCAAAGAAGAGGAGGTTCGGACACTTACGAAGCAAATCCGACCTAAGGTAAGGGAAAATATCACAATCTCATTTTTATCATAGATTGTTTATACTTTTGAATTTAATGGGGTGTATTTTATCATCCACATCAATGTTTCCTCAATATTTAATATTTATATCCTTCTACAATAGTTTATATCCAAGTTTACCCTTCGATGAGTTTTTAGTAAAATATTTGAAAGGAATCTTTTGTCGTTTTTTGTACGAGGTACTTTTTGTCTTTTCTGACAAAAGTATGAGAAGATTGTTTTTTTAACTTATATGGCATGAATGGAATTTTAAAACATTATTTCCATGAATCTTCCGTTATAAGTTTTCACGTTTATTTTTAATCAACTTCTTTTTGTTTAAAATTGTATGACATGTTAAGAAAGGAAAATGTTTTTGAAGTAGAAAGGATATTTTCCTCAAGAATGGAGTTCAAGAGTTTTATCAAAATTATTTTCCATATAAGATAATATAGGGTTCTTTTTATATCCCTATTATAACATGGATTTGATTATATTGTGATGGAAATATTTTTATGAATTCCTTTATCTTATATGAATTGTTTTATGATGTCACGATATTTAAGATTCCCATGTTTTTTACATGGGTTATGCTATGATGTATGGTTTATGATTTTGTGGAACACATAAGAATGGTATCATTATGAGATGGTTGGGACCTATATCTCCCTCCAATCCATTAGGTAAAGATTTTATATCTCATGAGATAGACATGACTGGAACGGAAGGTTAAACCGGTTCAGTGAAACAGGACTGAAACGAGGAGTGAACTCGGTTCAGAAATGGACTTTGTCCAATAAGATAGTCTTGGAAATTAGTCTTGACTAATAAGAAATGATTCTCTATTATTATTTGTGCATTCCAAAAAGTTTCATGTTTTAAGTTATGATTATTGGGATTACATTTCACTACTATGATTTATCCAATGTTATGAAATTATGATTTCTTTTGCAGGTTAAGATTTCATAAAGTTATGTTCTTATGTATATGATGTGATTGATATTTATTTTGTTTACCCTTACTGAGCATTTGATCTCACCATTTTATGTTTTCTTTTCCACAGGATATAAAGAAAGGTTTTAGGTAAAAAAATAAAGGAAGATCTTTATGGGAGATGTTGAAGATATTTCACCACAATTAGAAGATTATATTCCGAGTTTCCAAAGACACTAAACTATTACTGTCCTTGTGTGTGTGTGTTTTTGTTATGTACTAAGTATTCAGCAAAAGTAATGTAATGTCCATGTATGTTAAGCTTCGGGTCTCTACAATTGGTATCAGAGGAAAGGTTTAGTCAACATTTGGAAACTAGGTTGCGAGAAATTTAGTGAGATCCCTAGAGATATTTCTAAGGTATGTCTTGGGATGTCCCTAAGGTTATATATAAGTATAAGTTATAGTACTAGAATTACGGTAACCCAAGATGTTAGATATTGAAGGCACTCCCCCTTTATTATATTGTTTTCCCTATCATGATTTTTGCCTCTCACACTATTCTTTTTGGGTTTTAGACGATGGCTAGAACCCGAAGGAACCGTGTTGAGAAATGTAATGGACAATGAAATGATTGTCCTCCTGAACAAACTAATGTTATGGGAGATGGAGTGAAACATCTTATTGTTATACTTACACAAGATATGAATCATTGTGGACTTCCAAATGAGCAGAGAAGGGAACAATATTATATTGAGTCCTTTATGAGGAAATGTCCACCTTCTTTAAGTGGGTCTTATGATCCACTTGTTACTGAACAATGGATCATTACCACTAAAAAGATATTTTCAGTTCTTCAATATTCTGAACATGATAAAGTAATCTTTGCAGTATATCGTTTGGAAGGCGAAGCTGATCAATGGTGGAATCTTGTCAAGAATAGCAGGCCAAGAGATGAAATCGAGTCCATGGAATGGGACGAGTTCAAGAACTTATTTTTCAATAAGTACTTCCCTCGTATTCATTGAAAAAAGATGGAGAAGGAGTTTCTTGAACTAAATCAAATGGATGATGAATCTGTAGGTATATACGAAGTGAATTTTACAAGGCTTGCAAGGTATGAATCTGGCTTTATCATCCAACCTGAAAGTAAATTTGATCGATTCTTCAGTGTCTTAAAACCAAATCTTCGAAGGGAATTATCTATAAGAGACGTCAGTAGCTATGAAGAAATTGTGTGTTGTGATATCAAGGTAGAAATGAAAGTTGGTGTTACTTATCCATTTCATAGTTTTGACAAGAAACGAAAGATGGAGTTCAAGGAAAAATCTAAGAATAATGGTGAAAAAAAGATGAATGTTTTCTTATGCACAAAGTGTGGAAAGAAGCATGATAGAGATTGTCTTAAAGGGAATAGAAAATGTTTTAAGTGTGGAAAAGAAGGTCATCGAGCATCTGAATGTCGAAGTAATGGAAAAAGGGTTTTCAATGATGTGAATAAAGAAAAGACTGTAGAGAATGCACCACCAACACTTCAATGCTTTAAGTGCAAGGAAATGGGGCATTATGCTAATAAATGCCCTAATCCAATGGTTAGTGATGATCGACATGAGAAACCACTTAAGGAAAAGGACAAGGGGAAGTCACATGCAATCACTATTGGTGATGTTGAATATGAAAACGATGTGGTGGAATGATTAAGTGTTTATGTAATGGGATTCCAAAATAATGTTGTATACAGTATCGTTGAATATCGAATATTTATGTATTGGTTTATTGTGGTTTTCAATAATTTTAAGGTACCGGTAACCATGGAAAGTGATTGAGATACTTTTGGCAAGCAGATGATATGCGTATAATGAAGGGATAAAAAGATAATGAGATGTTTGATTGTATTCATGAGCTCATGATTGATATAATGACTAAGTGATATAATGGTTTGAGTATAAATATTTTTGAGGATTTTGGTTTGTGGAAAGTGTTAACTTTTAACTGCATTCATGATTTCACTAAGGATCAATGGGTATTCATTCTTCAAAATAATACATGATTAAGGTATTCACATGTTTGTAATTTTTCCAACAAGATATATCTTATGATATATGGGGTATAAATAATGGCATTCACGTGATTGTTATGTGACATTTCAAGTAATCATTTTCTTTATACTATGAGCTAGGACCGAAGTATTTTAGATAAGCCTAAAGATTGGGATGGATTATGTTGTACATAAGTTAGGATAGAACTTTTGTCGATATTATTTATGGGATGTTATAGTAATATAGCTTTAGAAAAAGGACAACCTGCAGGACGAGCGATAGCCCATCACGTCAGACAAGGCTGTGGGAATCGATCCCCCAATCAAAATGCGACTTGCCTTTATCGCCTACCACTGGCCTACAGAAAGTCCCTGTTTAGTAGAAAATAGTTTTATTATATTAAGCAGTATGATATAAGAAGTATAAGTCTATTTTAGGACCAATATATGATTATTATCACTATAGATGGACTTACGTATTTTTTGATAACTTTTCTAACCTTTTTTTTGAGACAGATGGAATGACCCCTCATTCTATCACAAGATCTTCTAACACATCACGAATGAGAAATTCAACTTCATTTCTTTAAAAGATTAAGTGGAAATTGTCCAAAGAACGACCAACGGTGAGACTATATCAAAATCATGAAAGTATTTTTTCTAATTGCAATTTCATCAAGTTTAGGGAAATGATCGTGAAAACCAAAAATGTTGTCCTAGTGCTCTTTTATCTAATGAATCAGATGGTACCTTATATCGTCACAAATTTATGGCTTTGTGATCTCTGGATTTTTCATATCCATGTTCTCTACCACTCTCCATCAGAACAAGATGGTTAGATTTCTCTTCCATATCCATATTTTCACCTATGTGGAAACCCTCTGATTAGTTTATTTGGGTAACCATTACGTTTCATTCTTTTATTTTTAAAGATTGGTTTTGGTATTCCTTTTTACAATGTCGGTTTATATTAAAGAAACTTTCGAATAGTAAACCATTTATAACCCCGAGGAATTTCGAAGGAGAAATTCATTTTAAGGGGGGTAGAATGTAACACCCCGAGATTTTATGAAAAATATTATTTTTAATTTCATTAATGTCTTCTGTTGTAGGCTACACCAAAAAGAGCTTTCACAACACACATCCTTGACCTTCCTTGCATTATACGTAATTGTGACCTTCCTCGATAGTGCGTGTAGTATGCAATACTGAGTTTCACTAAACAACGATATACTATTAAAATATTATTAAAACTAGCCGTTATGAATAGTAATAACCACTTTTTGGAATTTTGTAAATTTTATTTTTCACAACGGACTTCATTTTTGGATTTGGAATATCGAAATTAGATTAGGGTGAAATTTTGGTACTTTTCGGATAACTTTCATTTTCTTGATGAATAATGAACATTACTAAATTTTAATTAAAAACAACCTTTTTAATCGAAATAATTAATAGTGATAAATTATTAATTTGAGTGGTTTTAAAGTATATTTAGAATATATTTTTACAATTTAATACAATGTTGGTCATTGGATGTAATTTCACATTTAAACCAGACATAAATAAGTGTCAATCTTTTGATAGTTATTATTTCTTAAAAACACGCTATTTGTTTTGACGGGGGGAATTAATTTTTAAATTAATTAATGCAACTGATATGTTTTGAATTTGGTAAAATAGACATCATTTTTGAGTTCATAATATCAAATATATCTTAGGCCTAATTTTTGGTATTTTTCTGGAAACGTTCATTTTTTTGATGAATAGTGAAACCACTAAGTGGTAGTAAAAAAATGAATTTTTCAGAAAACATAATTTTACCGCATCTATGAGTGGAATTTCAAAAATTCTATAGACACGGTTGATATCAGTAAGTAAAATGTGGTTTAATGAGATGGAAATAATTTTTGGTGAATAGTAACTTTTTATTTTTTTACCACGGTTAAAAGTAAATAGGGTAATTAAGGGTAAAAATGATATTATAATTACCCTAACACATGTCATAATTCTATTAGATAAGTGTAATTCGACCAGAAACAACCTTAGGAATAAAATATGGCCATTTAGGCCCACTTGGATTAGATTAGGACATTTATTATTAGTTTATTTAAAGAAGGGTTAAAATAAATAAAATCAAAGTTTATTAAGTAAATATGTTTTAATATAAGGTTATACATAAGATAAATTCGACTATAAGTATTCATTTTAAAGATAAGAGTATTTCCTACATAATGGTATTTTATTTTTAATTTTTAGACATTATATAATTTAATTTATTTATGACACAATGATGATGCAGTAATTATCTTATTAATGAAATATTGACATAATTGATGTTATAAATACCAAAATAAATGTAATCTGGGACTTTTTATGAATTACACTACTTTTATATGTTAATATGGCATGTTAGTATTTCTTTAAGTAACTTTTTTAGAACTAATAATTCTGTTATGAGTTTCACAAAAATCAATTACTAAATTGTGTCAAAATTGACATACAATAGTTTTAAAAACAAATATTATATTATTAATTGTTATTTTATTCCTAAAAATCTATGGTTCAGATAAATGACTTAGATAAGGTTATATATATTAATAATAGACAACTTAAGGTTTTTTAGGCTTGTTATAGTATGTTTATTAACCTTATAGTGTAAGAACACAAAAAGACACGGTAAAAGTAAAATTATCTAACTTAAAGTTAAAACTAAATGATAAGGTTAAAATAGTAAACTAAACTTGTCGAAATTCTATTGGATGAGAGGATTTAGAACCATCCCCACCTTAACTTTGAAATAACTCAATTTGGAGCTATTAAAAACCGAATATGACTTTATAATAAAATAATATTTTTTGTTATTCCAACGGTGCCCCTCTCCTCCCTTATAAAAGGGCACCTCCTCCGTCACTTCCTCACACCACTTTGAGCCTTCAATCTCGGCCAACACCTACCAAATTATCTTATCCACTTCCCTAGGAAAATCCTCCAGGTCTTGGTCTTCCTAAAATACCAATTTTAGTTCCCTGAGATGAGGACACAAAGAGGCGCTTCAAATAAGAGGAGGTTCGGACACTTACAAAGCAAATCAAACCTAAGGTAAGGGAAAATATCACAATCTCATTTTATCCGAGATTGTTTATACTTTGGTATTTACTGGGGTGTATTTTATCATCCACATCCATGTTTACTCAATATTTAATATTTATATCCTCATAAAATAGTTTATATTCAATTTTACCCTTCAGTGAGTTTTTAGTAAAAGATATGAAAGGAATCTTTTGTCGTTTTTTGTACGAGGTACTTTTTGACTTTTCTGACAAAAGTACGAGAAGAATGTTTTATTAACTTATACGGAATGAATGGATTTTTAAAACATTATTTCCAAGAATCATCTTTTACACGTTTTCAAGTTTATTTTTAATCAACTTCTTTTATTTTAAAATTGTATGACATGTTAAGAAAAGAAAATATTTTTGAAGTAGAAATGATATTTTCCTCAAGAATGCAGTTCAAGAGTCTTATCAAAATTATTTTACATCTAGGATAATATAGTTTTATGTTTCTATCCCTATTATTAGATGGATTTTATTATATTGTGATGGAAATATTTTTATGAATTTATTTATCATATATGAATTGTTTTATGATGTCACGATGTTTAAGATTCCCATTTTTATTACATGGGATTTGCTATGATGTATGGTTCATGATTTTGTGGAACACATAATAATGGTATCATTATGAGATGTGTGGGACCTATATCTCCCTCCAATGCATTGGGTAATGATTTTATATCTCATGATATATACATGGCTGGAACGGCAGGTTAAACTGGTTCAGTGAAACATGACTGAAACGAGGAGTGAACTCAGTTCAGAAATGGACTTTGTACAATAAGATAGTCTTGGCAATGAGTCTTGACTAATAAGAAATGATTCTCTATGATTAAGTGTGTATGCCACAATGTTTCATTTTTTATGTTATGATTATTTGGATTACATTTCACTAATATGATTTATCCCATGTTATGAAATTATGATTTCTTTTGCAGGTTAAGATTTCCAAAAGTTATGTTCTTATGTATATGATGTGATTGATATTTCTTTTGTTTACCCTTAATGAGAATTTGATCTCACCATTTTATGTTTTATTTTCCCCAAGATATAAATAATGGTTTTAGGTAAAAAAAATAAAGATCTTTATGGGAGATGTTGAAGATCTTTCACCACGATTAGAAGATTATATTCCAAGATTCCAAAGACACTAAACTATTACGGTCCTTGTGTGTGTGTTTTTTTTATGTACTAAGTATTCCGCAAAAGTAATGTAATTTCCTTGTATATTATGATTTGGGTCTCTGCATTTCCACATACCATTAATTCATCATCTATAACTGATTTTGATAAAAAAAACATATCATTTTAATATATATGGGTTATTGGTATATTTCGTGTTCCCATATTCACAGATAACTAAGATAAGGAAATATTAACATATCTCATTAGAACCATTTCCTACAGAATTACTCTATTAGGGTTATGTATATCCCCAAGTATATTATGGTGGTTTATTTTATGTATATAATCAGACTATATTGATAAATTCTGTGTGTAATTATATGATGTTTTAACTATTTTTTGAAATTCATTTAATCATTTTTTATGAAAAATTTAAAATATTTGAAAACATTAAATATAAAACACATTGAAATGATTTTTTAAATATTACTTTAATAGATAACGAAGAAATTACCTTTGATAATTAAAATATAAAAAAATTAATATTAAAAAATTAATATAAAAAGTTTGGGGATAAATTCTTCACCCTCCACCAATTGTGTGATTTTTTTTCTAGGATATAATGAATATTATTAGATATTTATCAAATAATTCACTAATATTTCTATTTATGTCTCATTATTACTTTTAACCAAAGTACATATTGATTTTACTATTTAATGTTGGGGGTATTTTAATAACTAAAGAGTAGATTAAACACACCACTAGTGATATTTCCACTGAACTAAATGAACCATGTTGCAATGCTCTATGATTCTTACAAAATACATTTGTGGATGTGATATCATAAATAATTTATGTTAGACCATTATTAAATACATTCTCCTTGAATGAATTAGATATTTTGTATATCTGTGAAAATACTACTTGAAATGATTTTCCAATAATTATTTTATCATTGTATATGTTCATATGTAATTTTATAAGAACTAAATAATGTATATGCGCCACCTATGTATCCGTTATAAACCTGATGAAGATATATAAAGATAAAATTATGTTTGTTTTATGGAACTTGTTACTTTTAGATCATAAACTATTAATCATTATAAATAATGGAAATGCAAATCAAATGTTTTATTTCCTTAGTATATTATAAAACACCACTGAATTTGGAATCCTCTATCACGAACCATTAAATGACCAATGTCCTAGAGAATATTATCATTTGGTTGAAAGATAATACCCTTGGTATATAAAAATAAGATATTATTTGGTAATTTTTTGGTATCATATAATATATAATCCCCCAAAAAAATTAACGATACAAATATGAAAAATTATTTCACATTTGTTAATATTTTAAATTTGGAAAATCGTCAATGATATTGTGATATGAAAAATTATTTCCGATGTGTGAACTTAAATCTTCATTTGATTAATTTTTAAATAATTGAATGTAGAGGAAAATATATATATCCAATAAATGTAATAATAAATTTAAAATCAATAATTTATTTCACCACATTTTTTACATATGATCAGGAATGTTGTTAAAAAATTGGGAATAATAGTACTCAATAAAAAATTCATACACACAAGAAATTCCCCCAATACCCATAATTTTTCATTAAATTTGATAATTCTAATGAATAAAATTATTGGGCCACTCTCATGTATTATCAGTGATTAATTTAATATAATTAGAAATAATTTCTTTTGAAAATGGGTGGAATATATTACAATACAACTAATCATTTGACTGTCATGTGTTCTTTTTTCATGTTTAACATATTTGTAGAGTAGTAATAGGACCCAATCGTAAATAATATATAAACTAATTATTTAGAAAATATTAATTTTATTTCATTTAAAAATAACATTTTGGAATATATTTTTAGATAATTAGGGCATCAACCTTACGTAAAAAAATATACCATCCCAATGTAGACACTTACGCTACGTATAAATTTTTTTCAAGGTAGTAGAATATAAGGTTATATAACGATTTCATTTCTTTTCATATCTTCCCAATTTTTTTCATGAGATCATCTATCCCCATACACATATTTAAATCCATATGAATAAAATTTTATAATTTGAGATTAGAATAAAATAGTACTGATATATATATATAATTAAATTAGTAAAATATTTACTCTATGAATAAAACTAGTAAAGATATTCATTTTAATAATTAATATTGATCTCAAGATAATCACTCTTCTAAAAATAAAAATTTATTCCTCTATCCCTTGAGATTCATAAATATTTTTTTATGAAATATTAAACTAAATAAAAATATCATTATGTTTTATTTGAAAATATTAAAAATTGATGAATTCGCTTTCATAATGATGAACATTTTATCCTTATGAATTATTTTATACTACCATTTTATAAATAATTTTATCATAATACATTGTGAAATAATAATATTATCATAATACCCTATATAGATCATAGATATATTAGATATATAACTTCATATATAAATTTTATATCACTCTAAAATCACTCTTATTTTTGGAATAACCTACCAACTATATTCCAAATATATATTAACTAAATCCTACAACAGACTAACATAATACCTTTACCTAATACAATGAAGATATATTTTTGAGTCAGACATCATTATGAGCTATATCATGATAAACCATCCCCATGAGCTATATCATGATCAGTACTCCTCAAAAACAATTTTTAATGTCCTTAAAATAATCAAAACAAAATAAATCAAGAAATTTCCACCATCATACTTATGAAAATATTCTTTGTACCCATTAGAAAAATAGGTAACATATAAAAATATTTGTGGAATTTAAATTCTTTAAAAAAATACTAAGAATAAGGTAAATAATGGGTTTTTATTTATGAAAAAATTGAAATATACTAATGGATTCAATGAATAAAATAATAGTTATGTTGAACTTATTTTTTTCGAAAATGTATAAAATAAATTAGAAAATTTCATTTTCATTTTATAATAACATGAAAAAATTCCAAGTAATTTATTAAAAAAATATTTATCTTGATATTTTTTTAGAGTAAACAGCTTCATAAAATTTATTTTATAAATAATTTATATTGACATAAATATATAAATTAATTTTTTTAAGAAATATGTACTTGGTAGAACAATATTTAGAATATAAATTTCTAAAATAGGTAAAGTATGTTTTTTAGTTGATTCTTTCCCCAACATATAGTATGAATCATCATGTACAATAATTATCTTATGAAAAAAGATATTAATTATTGACATTATAAAAAACCATTTTAAAGTTTATTATTACATTCATTTTATTTATTTTTATGTTATATTCAAATACATAATAAATTTTGATTATATCTTTTAATTTGATTTTTCTTCATCTCAAATGTACAAAATTACTTAGGTAGGATTAATATGGTCAAATATGTTATTGTAAAATCATATATAGAATAATAAATAGTATATAATAATAACATTAATTCCAAACCTGACTAATGGATATGGAAAATTTATTGGATTACAATCAAGAAGTTGTCAGGCTCTATGTAAGCTTGAGTACCGTTTATATTTTTCATCAAACAAGATAGAAAGAGGGTATGAATTATTTTATCTTTCTATAAAGATAATAATATGATATATATCATATTACCTCTTTATATACACTAATATATAATATCTATAATTGGTTAAAAATGATTCCCATCACTTTATAGTGGTGGTAGTCAATATGTATGTTAAAACAACATTATAATTTTTAAATGGATGTAATTGTACGAATATATTTACCATATTGTATTCAAATAATAATAATTATATCCTTAATATTATATATATAAATAAATTAAATACATCATTATAATTAGTCCTAAGGGGTGGTTATGGAAAAATAATTACATCAGTTCATGATGTGGTAGTCAGTCGTAGACTTGATTGATAGTTTCATTTCCAATTTATTATAAGTGGAAATTCATATATGTTATTATTTTAGCATAATAAAATAGCATTATTTTAATGACACTGATATAATTATTTCATCACTATTTAAGAATATTCGATTCATTAAGAATAAGAAGAAAAATGAAATCAATCTACTAACAATAATACCTATTATTAATAAAACCTATTAGGGATTATACATGAACCCTTCCTAAGATGGTTTTCTGATAAAAATATGACTCTATTATATAAGCAGAGATTTTACAAAGGGGTTTCTTAGAAAACAGACAATTTCATTCCCCCGCCCGATGCCAAAACTGGCCCACAACAAGTCCAAAATGGAATTCGTGATCATTATAGGATGTCATATGTTACAGGGGATCATAAAAACAACAAATGGTTATAATTTATCCCATAAAAATAATTAAATTATTTTAAAAATATATAACAAAAATCATACATGTCCAATCCATAATATGGATATCAATTCTAGAAATAAACAATCATAAAAAGGAAAATATAGAAAAAAAATTAGTAAACACAACTAGTAACCAAATAATCAATAGACCCATTGTCTCCATCACCTATATAAATAAGTTACTAAAAATAAATAACCATATGAACATTCTTCTAAATCAATTAATTATTTATTACCTTCATATATAGGAATAAAAAAAATTATAATATGATAAATGTGGGAAAAGAAAATTAAAAATAAACAATTTACATACATGAACTAATTATCCCATTTAACCTAGGGCCACTCTTCATATAAACTAGAACATCAATAAATTTTTGAGTAATCATGATTTAATTCTGAAACATTTATGATAAATACATATATAGGTGCCATCTTACAAATTCCCTATATAATACCACCACCCATTCTACATGTTTTCCCTTTAATTAATGATATATATTCATGATGGAATAAATAGAAAATTATAAATATGATATTATTTTAATTAATATTTTAAAAAATAATAAAACCTTAAAATTTAGTAAATATGTTTTCGAGATAATTAAACTATTCAAAAATTAATATGAATAATGATAAAGTGACTACTGATAGATAAATCATATTTAAAAAAAATTGATAATTTTAAAAACACTAAGAAAGAATTAAACATAAACCATACCATGAACAATGGGATATATCTATGTTATATACAGATAGTTGGAACTCTAGTTCCTCATGTTAACCACAAGATATTATTATCCATGATCTATGAATTCACACATTATACTAATGAGTGTATGACACTGGCCAGGCTATGTGGTGAAACCCACACAGAGGCCCCATAAAAAGTCTTTAGACAATAATGAGTACATGAAATTGGCATAGTTTCATGGTGAAACTTCATTTTATTCCTCATGACCAATTAAAAAGTCATAAGCGTTTTACGGGTTTATAAAAAAAAATTATCATATAAACTCACCTCCCCCTTTTGATAAATTGGTTCCCACATGTTCGTTATATTCCATACGAACTATATTGATAACTAACACATTCTACATTATTTAATTTTCATATATGAAGAAATGAAACTGTTAGAGAATAACCATGATGCATTTGTATATAATTCAATACTTTTTTTTCCATGGCATTCATTAATTAAAATATTATTTGTTAAAAAATACTTGTCTATTTATATACTAATAGATATAAGAACATAAAAAAATTACTAAAATAGTTTTCATAATAATTATAATTTATAATATATAGATAATAATTTTAGTTCAATTACCAACTTTAGTAAATAAAAAAATTTCATAAACAACTCAATATATTTTTAAAAATTGAATATGTCATTAGAAACTATCACATATTTCTTTGTCAATGTCATAACATGCATTGAAAAAGAATTAATTAAAAATAAAATCCTTGTAAATACCAAATTTGAATCATAGATCCTTCCTTTATAATTTTATAAATATCTACAATAGGATTATTAGACATAAATTATAATAATATAGGGACAATGAAATTATAATAACTAATATAAAAGTTCAAGCATGATGAAAACCAAAATGGGACATGAATAGATAGAAAAACCATAAACAATGGAATGAAGAGTGTCCCAGGAGGGATCCCCACTTCATAATAAGGGAATAAAAATAATATAATGACAAATAATAAAACTCCATACCCTAGTTTTTAACCCACATGTGATTCATAAAAGTGATAAATCAAGAGGATGGGAGAGTGAGTAAAAATAATATATAAGAGAAAATATTCATAACAAAGATGAGAACACATATAAACTTAAGATGATTCAATTAATTATGTTTTTCAAACCAAATAATATGTTTGATGGGGAGACTAGCGGAGGAGGGTTGTCATAAGAGAACATGGAATTGGGTAGGGGAAATGGATGAAAATACATTATGATATTTTTTCAAAAAAATATTTCCCAAGGATAGCTAAATGGGGTTTCCACACTCTTGGAAAATCACTTCACCAATGATTTAGCCTATAGTGTTTATCTAAAATGACCACATGGTTTGAAAAATTGTATACTAACCATAAAAATTACCTTATAAAGGTAACATACTCATTAACATGGTTGACACATGGTATCACCAAAAGTGTTCCCAAACTATGTGACCCCCATTAATATTTTTAATTAAAATATTTACCCATAATTAATTACCTAGATATCCAAAACAAATGTAACACATATGAATGTTAATGGGTTAAAAATATAAATGATATGACTCATGTTATAAGGTTGAATCATTATTTTAAAGAACCTACTATATTTTTAATATATAGATTATTTTGTTTGGCCGAGAGTAGTGATAATGATGTGTGTCCTCTTAGGAGGATTCCCAAGGTGTGTGTGATTGATGAAAAATTACAATATAAAAAAATTTCCGGAATGTGAGGAAACTCATTAGATAGATGACATTTTTGGGCATGTGGGTGGTCCCTAGTTAGGGTACTACGTGTCCACCAGGAAGCTTGTGGTACCAGGTGTTCCATGTTATGATTACCAAGTCAAGGAGTGTTATCTTTTATATCATTCGTCCCCTGCTGATACAATGATATTAGTGGAAGAACCCATCCAGAGGTGGAGTGTAACTTCCTGGGTTGAGATTTATGGTCCACTTAGAAGAGTTTGTTCTCTAACAAGTATGGTGTTACTGTGGCACACAATATTTTCTATGGGATAATGGGAAAATTGATATGACTCATTCGAATAAGGTGATACTTTATTTAAGGGGGACTAATTTTTTATAATCCCACTATTAATCATGATTTTCGTGGAGTAGAAATCATGATGGCTGACCTACAAGAATGTTTCTCTGGGGGGTGTGTGAGTGAGGACCAATAGAATTGAAAGAAGATAGTTTTTATTATAGGGAAAATAATTAGTTTGATGACTCATTTGGCCATGTGGATGGGACCCAAGGATGGTACTATGTGTCTATGGGGAAACATGTGGTAATTGATAGTCTAGGAGTAAGCATCATTGATAAGTTGGTGTGTCTACGATGTTATCATGGATACATTTTTAGAAAAAATATAAAGATATTTAACAAATAAACATTTAATAATATGAATTATGAGTTGTTAAAATTCTTACCAATCTGACCCCTTATGACCCTTGAAATCGAAAAAAATCATGAATGTGGACACATATAAGGAATATAGATTATAAAAATGAACCACAAAACAAGTACGTCAAACCAAATTAGTTATAAAGATAATAAAATTACCCAACATATTATTCTAAATTACATGTCACACCCAAAAAAATAAATTAAAAGGTTATTAGGTGGAGGGCTATAGTGGAACTCACAACTATTGTGAGGATCCCTTATAATGATAGATCAACATGGAAATGAAATTATTTGAGAGTCACTACTATCAAGTTACAAAATTCCAAAATACAAGGAATCAACAAATAATAAGAATTATAGATCCCCATTGATAAAAGACTATTCCCTAAGGAGAAAACAATAAAAACCTAAATATGATTAGTAAATTAAATTTATATATAATAAGATATGGGAAGGAACTAAATACATTAAAAACATTACATAATCATTCAATAAGAATAACACATCCAAAAGTGAACCCCATTGACTTCCAAAAACAAGGAACATCAAAAAAATTATCACACTTCAATCGACGATCAAAGTGCAAGAGGCATGAATAATGGGCATGAATCCAATAAAATTATATTGAATTTACTATAGATTTTAAAAAATATTCATGATGTCAAATGAACTAAAATAAAATACACAATTTTTGGTGATCTCAATAATAGTTCATCCTGTAATATCATACGAATAAAATAGATTTGTGTGGATTCATTCTATATCATCTGGAAGACACAACGATGGATTACAATGATAATCCATAAAAATAAGACAAAACTAGAATCCTTATGACCTTTGATCCTCAATAGATCATCCACCACTAATGATTCATGAAGATAAATTAAAATTCCCCAAACCAACATGAACAATCAAAGCATGGCCTAATGAAACAAATTCATCTTAGGAACACCTTATAAACTCAATCTATCATATATCCGAAAGAATTAATAAAATATTCATGAACAAAAATAAAACAATACTCTATTTCGAATAGGGAAAATCCAAAAAATAAAATTTTAATCATTTTCTAATAACACTTTCTTATTTAAAATTATCTTTTCACAAGTATTTAAAAATTCAAAACACAATTTAAAATATTACAACCATAAATAATATATATTTTAAAAGAATTATTGAAGTTAAAAAACATTGATCATATCCAAAATAAATCACAAACAATGAAAACTAAATAATTTTATAATTAAATCATATTTTTTCTCTTCATATTTGATTTTTGAAATCGTAATAAAAAACAAATTCTCTCCTATACAATTTATGAATAATTGGTTTTCTATTAAAAAAAATAAATATTGAAGTATGCATTCATTAAAAATCATGGGATAATTTAAAATATTTCTAAAATGTTAAATAATATTTTTTAAAATAACATCATGAGTCATTAGACAAAATATTATTTTTTTTCAATTTAATTAAAAATTTTATCAATCATTTAAAATATAACTTTTTCAGTTTATAAATTAATTTAAAATTAAATAAATCTGTAAAATCCAACCAAATCATATCAATATACCAACAAAAATCAATTAACAATACCAAAGGAAACAAAAAAATTATAAATTGATAGTTGTTATATGTGTTTGGGTGACATGTTTTGACATACTGCTTGACAATCCTCTAACTACAATAGTATGTTTCATGGAACCATTTATAAGGGCACCACATGGTATATGTGTCCATGTTACCTTCTTATTTTTTTATTCCATTCCTGTTTCACTCCAAATATTTATAATATCTCAGTTAATCCCATAAAACAGCCAATGAAATCATAATGTCATCAAGTCAAAATTAAAATCCATAAATAAAACAAAGGAACTTGTTAATGATTAAATCTCGATATACCCTACTAAATTAGATTTTTCTATGTGTGGTGGTGATCATACTCCAAAATATGACATACCATCAGAATCCTCAATAGTCCTATCACTAATTTAACAATCATAACAAATAATATTGGATATAGTATGAACCTAGGCCGATGTTATAACCTAGTCCTACGATATAATTATTAAACGAAGAAGACTGTGTCGTACCACCATCAAAATCATGAAATGTCCAATGAGAAAGATGGAAGGGTGTTTTTGATCCCCACCGATTTGGAATAATTTCCTTGACATAAAAAAAACTACTTGGAAATGAATTTTCCCATAAAAAATATTTAAATATATAGTGGAAATTCCTATAAAATTCAAACATGAACCATTCATAAAAAGGAAATTCATAACTAATAGTTAACTTAAATAACATATATATATATATATATATATATTAGCAATGAAAATAATAATTAAAACATTATCTTCACTCACAGTCAAATCCCAGGAACGGAAAAAAATTCCGAAGAAGGAAACACCGGATGCCTTTACATTTCCCACAGTAAAATTTTGTACCCCACTAATAGATTGAAAATAAAACTCCACATATATGAAATATTAAATTAAAATATAAATAAAACAAATAATATTCATAAGGAAATATCTCTTTTAACCTAGTTTCACTCTCCATCATATCTATAACATCATACACACTAGGATTGATAAATAGATAAACCTTGAACTAATAAATTAAATCTAGATTTGATCATCAAAATTTATAGTTTTCGACATTCAAACATTCCATTTGTATACACTTTATATAAATATCCATTATTATACTTGTATAAAAATTCAATTAGAAATAGTTATTAAATTTTTAATTAAATATAATAGAAATATCAAACCAAAATCATTTATGGAATCTCTCGTACAAACTATACATATTTTAATGAATAAATTAATAATGGTAATGTCTTACATGATAGATATTTTTTTAATGAATACATATTTTAAATAATATTATATAAAAGATTAATGAATCAAAACTAATGCATACTGGGAACCATGTGATATCCTTATTTATTTATAGTTAGTGGCTAGTATTGATATTTGTGTCCAAATCAAGATCAATTATATAAAAATAAATGTATGCATGGATGTAGATAAAGTGTAAATTACATGTGAATTTTAGCATTCCTACACCGCTTCTAATTCCCTAAAACCATGTTTTAAAATACATGTAAATTTTCAGAGTGAAATAACCCAATAGGGACATATAAATTAGACATCCCTCTTATATACTAGGATTTCCATGTGATCTTTCAGTTGTAATCAGACCATGTTAACAAGGATCATATGCAATTAGAAAGCATTTTGACATAAAATACTAGTAAATTTTTTTGATAATAAACATGATATATGTAAACATTATTTTACACATTTTTAGTATATCATCCAATAATTAAATAATATCTATGAAATACCATATGAAAAATAAACCATTATAGCCAATACTAAAAACATTACACTTAAATATCTCTATGAAATTGAGTAAGAACCCCAATATCAAATTTATAATGATACCTCTAGTTTTGAATATATAATAATACAAACAAGGATATATATATATATATATATTTCTATGTATCCTAATTTGAATATATTTACATTTTTTCATGTGAATTTTTATACATAAACACAGACATATATATAAGATCAGACACACACACACATATGTATATGCATAACTATTTGTTACATAAAATGTAATGTCCATAATATCACATTTATTTTATCTGAAACCATTTTTATCACTTTAGAAATACCTGGATATATATATATATATACACACTCTCATTAAAATGAATTTTTTCAAACAATTTTGTGTGAGTATGTAAATCACTGTGTTTATATACAGATAATGATAATGAATCAAAATATAAACCATAAAAGTGTTTCAGAAATGATTACAATTAAACCAAAATTCTATAAAACCTTTGACTTCCATGAACCCCATTAATTATAAATAGGATAATTTATCAAAATATCAAGAGATATTAAAATATGTATTTTCAATTTAGAAAATATCACAAATTTGTTTCAATAAAAGGTATACCTTATTTTCTAATAAAAAATTTAATTAATTATAAAATCCATGAAAACAAAAAATTTGAAACATAATATTTTCATTGGAAATTTTATATACAACAATAATAGTATTATAAGATATAAATAATAATAATTTTTTGAAACACATATCAAATAATGCAAAACTAAATGAAAATTCATGGTGAATAACAACATTGGACTATAAGATGAAGAGAAAACCCTTCATGAATGGAAAGAGGAGGGCCTTAAGAAGAATATCAAAACTCTAGGAACCAATCCCAAAAAAAAATCCAACCCATACCATATGGTTTACCATACATGCACGACACCAAGGGGGATGAAACTGGAAAAGAAATATTGCAAAAATATTCTTCTGGAGGATATTAAATACATACCCAAGGAGACTTCATCGTAACATGGAAGAAGATTCAATGAATGGTGGAGGTGGGTCCAAGGTTATGGTGCATAAGATAGAGGATGTCTTGGTAGGGGAGTCACAATATAATGAATAAAAGGGGAAAATGAATATTTATACAAATCAATTAATTGTATTTTAGATAAAATAATTTCTTTTAATGCTCAGGGAGGGCTTTATAGTTTGTATTCACAGTTGACCAAACTATTCACTAACCCTGCAACAATCATTATTCATATAAAAATATTACTATTAAAAAATGCGTTGATATTCCATTTACAACCATGAACACCCCCTTGGAAATGTAATGTTCTCATACACCTAATTCAAACATGGTTTGTTCAACCAAAAAGGAAAATAGTGTGAATGAAAAAAAGATTTAAAATTTCAAAATATCCATAAAATATACAATGAGACCTCCAAAAAATATATAATTTGAAAATATCATATGAGACAATGTTGAAATATGGTTATCAAAAAGGATGTAGACATGTTTGTAGTTCATTTTACCGATAAGGTTAGATCCATGGGAATTAAAAAACATAGTGTCTTCAAAATAGAATTTTCTTTCCTTTCATTTCAAATGATCATTTAGGATTATATTTGTAATGAGTTATTTCATAATTCATAAAAAATAACATAAAATACTATTTGGACATATTTACTTAGTATATAGTTTTACCATAATATAAATCCTTTAAAATAAACAAAAATATCATATATATGAAATTTATTCCTGAATTTTAACAAAGACTTCTCATTTACCTTATCCATCCTTAATCTTGGTGAATTATATTTAATATTTTTTTTATGAGAACAAAATTTAATGTAATACTAATAAAAGAAAGAATGAAATTTTAATTTCGAGAATACTTACAAAAAATAATTTTTTAAGAAAAACATTCAGATTAAATAAAAACATTTATTAAAAAATAATTCATCTAAATTTCCAAATGTTTTCATAAATTATCTCATTATAAATTTATATATATGGAAAAATAAAATCCTAAATTTTTATTCGATAATTTTAAAACAAATAATTTTTATTTAGAAAAAAATATACCTATCACTCATACATATAGAATAACAACCGTGTATAAAATAAGAGTAATAGTCATATGAACACAAGGAAGACCATTAAAAAAAACATATAGACATTAAACTAAATTAAAAATCACAAATACTCGTATATTTACAAACATAGTTAATCGTTGAATAAAATTCACAACATATTCCCATCATCAATTAAGGGAATCTAAATCTGCTAAATCAGTATTATATTTTGAATAATCGTATAGTTAAAATGCATACAATGTAACGCCCCGACCCTAGTTACCCAGAGTCAGTGCATTTTTACATAACATTGGCATGATCAGAAATGATAATGTATCGAATGACCGATTAGTTTAGTAGCCTTGGAAACAGTAGATATATTCATAAGTCTTAAATTAAATCATTAAGTGAAATACTACACAACTTAGTCTCCATATTCCACACTCATATCCCCTAAGACTATCCATGCGGGTCAATAAAAAAATACTTCTTCACATCCTATGAAAAATAAAACATATAAAGGTGTGATCTTAGATGCTCAGTAAGGATAACAATATAGCGGAAACATTGTTAAATAAGTGTAAAATTCTATGGAAATGTAGAACTAAAACAATATCCTTTTAAACATGAACTTTATCATAATATGGAAAAATTAAAATGAAACAATGCCATTTACTTATTCACATGGATATTCTACTAATCAAATAAAAACATGCAATATTAATAACCACTTTCATAATGATGGAATGCATAATGCCAGACTATCATAACCACATAGTCAAGGCCATGTTCCATGACTACAATTAGATTTTTCCAAGACCTTATGCCAAGACTCTAGTTTGTCTCATTTGACCTACCGATGCATCGAGGAGCTATAGCGGCCTTCACTCTTCCCATACAAATCCCAATGCATTCTTCATATGAACAGGTTTAATCATACATAAACATTCATATTAAAACTAGCATACAAAATGTCTATACATTATCCATCAAACAAGAATGGTATAAAAATTACACATCCACAGTAAAAAAATATCACAAAACCATTAATAAAATATGGAAGCTTTTTATCATAATATATCAAATTTAAATAAGCATAAAATCTATCAATGGATGTTGTCATAGATGAAATCAAAACTATTTGATGGAAATATCTCTTTTTTTTAATCATTTAAAAGTAAAATAATTATAAAATAAAACAATAACTTTGAAAATGTTTTTATAAGATTTTAATGGAAGATTATTAAATTTTATAATGGTGGAAAATAGCCGCACCCGCTATATAAGTTAATGAAGACATTCTAACATTAATTTTGTCGAAAAGGATAAAAAGGTCCTTGTTTGGAAAACAATAGAAATATTCCTCTATAAGCATCTTATAAAAAATCAAACAAGGGTATACATGAATTTATCTCATATTCAATAAAATAGTAAAAATGTTTTAAAATTCATTTTTAAGAAACATGGATGGGGATGATAAAAAGGTCCTAGTAGATACTTCTGTAAAAACAAATTCGGATAATAAAGAGATTGTGAAATTAACCCTTACCTTGTATTGTTCCTTGTTCAAGGTTAGTTTTTCCTATTATATAATGGTTAAATAAATGTTATTAAAATATATAATAATCATATTCATTAATATGATATCATATATGATCTTTTAAAATTGTTTTGTTGATAATATCTTAGTATTATTATTGATTCAGGTGTTAACAGATTCGTTTTCCTTTTTATTATTTGTTAATTGAGTCATATTTGTTATGGATGGGATGTATATTATTATTATCTAGAATTATATAAAGTATTTCAATATTTTTTTAATCATTTAATGAAAAATAGTCTTTAATGGATACACTAGGGAATGAATCATATCGCCTTCGTGGAGACGGTAATCCGTACGTACGCACGAGCGACAATATCATTCATTTGAAAATAAAATAAAATATAATTGGATATTATATCATATATACAGAATCATTATCATGTTATATTTATTATTTAAATTAATTACCCATCATTATTATACCCATCCAAATAATAATGTATTGAATAACAATTTGCCCACGACGTGGAGACGGTAAGCCGTGCGTATACACTTATGGTGACATGTCATTAAAAAAATAGATAGAATAATGAATTCGGTTGTAACATATTTATAATTACATCACATTATATAGAATATACTAGGGTTATTATTTTAGAATGGAAAAAACAATGAAAAAGGATGTGGAAGATGAATGGAACTTGAAAGAGGGTGGTGAAATTATCACCTCTTCTTCGGGTTCTTCCTTTTGATTTGATCAAAATGGATCCTTAAGATGGATTTATGACTAAAGGAAATCCTTTAGAATGAAAGGATGATATTTTAGAGGGTATTGGGGTAGAGGATAGCCCATCCAAAAGGCTTTGAAGGTGTGAATTAGAGAGATGGGGGAGTTCCCTTTTATAGGAGGGGTGATTGGCACTTTAAGAAAGCTTGAAATATTATTTTATAATAAACTAATTTTCTGGTTTTCATCACTCAGAATTGGATTATTTAAATTATAAGGTGGGGATGGGTCAAAAACCACTCATCCAATATGTTTTAGATAGGTTTGGGTCCCTATATTATCCTTATCTTTTATATTTAACTATTAGTTAAATAGTTTGACATTTACCATGTCTCTTCTTATTTTTATATTTTATAGTAAATAAACATACTATATACTTCCAATAGAACCCCAAGTGATTCATTAATGACATACCTATCATAATATAAGTCATTTGGCCAAACCATAGATTTTTAGAAATATTATATCAATTAATAATATATTTTTTTAAAAAAACTATTTTATGTCAATTTTGACACTATTTAATAATTAATTTTTGTGAAGAAAAAAAACATTATTAATTAAAAATATATTTTTTATTCAATCCTAACATGCCATAGTAACCTATAAAATTCATGTATGGAATAAAAATATTCAAATTGTATTTATTATAACATTTGTAATATAATTTATTTGATTCATTCGTTAATAAGGAAAACACTCTATCATCATTGTGTCATAAATAAATTTAATTATTCAATGTCTTAAAATTATAAAAAAATATCATTATTTAGAAAATTGTTTTATCTTGATACTGAATATTTATAGTCGAAATGTTAACTTATATAACACCTTGTGAAAATTGTTTTACTAAAAGATATATGTTTATGTCATTTTTTCCTTTACATTAAATTAATTAATATAAAGTGTCATTATCTCTCTCATGTGATTCCATGTGGTCCCAAAATGGTCTCAAAGACGTATATTGTTGGTAATATATCATACAATAGGGTTAATACACGTGTTAGGGTAATTAAATTTCATTTTAATATTATTTCATTTCTCATATTTACCGGATTACCCTTTAACCACGGTAAATAAAATATTTACCAAAGTAATTATTCATAATGTCTAAAAATAAAAGTTACATATTTACACAATTTGGACCTCCTGATCCCAAATATTGAATCAATTTTTCCAAATTTCAAACATAGAAGTGGAAGAAATTAATATAAAATTAATTCTTGTTGTCAAAACAAAAATTATGTTATTTAGAAATAATAATAATCAAAAGATTTACACTTGTTTGTGTCTAGTTTTGATGCGAAATTACAACAAATGACCCAAATTATATTAAATGGTAAAAATATATTCTAACTATAATTTAAAATCACTCAATAGTATTATTTATCACTATAAATTAGTTGTATTAAATAATTTGTTTTTAATTAATGTTTAGTATTTTCCACTATTCATAAAAAATTGGATGTTCTTAGAAAAATACCAAAAATTAACCATAAGATAATTTCAATATTCAGAATCCAAAAATGAAGTTCATTTTTAATGATAAAATATATAAAATTTTAAAAAGTGGGAATTACTATTCATAACGGCTAGTTTGATTGGTTGTGGTGTGTGTTAGAACTCGACGTTGCGTACAACACACACTACTGTATTATTCAAAGAGAAGAATACCACGGAATCATGGGGTGTTACATTCTACTCTCCTTCAAATAATTTTGTCATCAAAATTTCAAGTATACTACAACATGAAAAGACTGGGATGGTTCTTCATTATAAGTTCCTCGGGTTGCCACGTTACCTCTTCCATCTTCTGGTTTCTCCATAACACTTTTACTAGATGGGTCCTTTGATTTCTCAGTTCTTGTTCTCTTGTATCAAGAATCCTGATATACTATTCACAATAAGACAGATCGGGTTGCAGTTATAATTTCTCATAGGTGAGTACATGCATTGGGTCAGACATGTATTTTCTTAAAAGTGATACGTGGAACACATCTTGAACTTTTGAGAGACTTGGCAGCATTTCCAAACGGTAATCTACAACCCCAATTATATCTAGAATTTTGAAAGGTCCTATGTACCTGGGACTCAATTAACCATTCTTACTGATGCATATAACTCCCTTCCATGGAGATACCTTAATGAAAACATGATCTCTTACCTGAAAATCCAAATCCTTCCTTTAGTTGTTAGCATAGCTCTTTTACCTACATTGAGCTTCTTTAATGTGGTTTTGGATTACCTTCACCTTTTCCATCGTTTACTCAATATGTTTAGGGCCTACAAGTTTTCTTTCAACAACATCATCCCCACTAGTTGGTTTGTGACATCTATTTTTATATAACGCTTCATATGGTTCCATATGAATACTTGAATGGAAGCCATTATTATAATAAAATTCTACCAGAGGTAAATATTGATCCCACATACCCTGAAAGTCATGTGAGATAGATTTCAACTTGTATTAAAAGGATTGAATAGTCTGTTCTGATTGTCCACCAGTTTTGGGGTTGTAAGCAGTGCTCAAACGATGTTTAGTGTCCCGGGATTTCAGAAAACTTTTCTATAATCTTGATGTAAACATGGATTGTGATTAGAAAAAATCGATATGGGAACTCCATGAAATATGAAAACTTCATTAATGTATAGTCATGCTATACGTTTAAGTTGATAATCCTCCCTTATAACATTAAAAATTGCTGACTTGTTAAGATGATCAACAATGTCCCATATTACATCATTCCTTATAGGAGTCTTTGGTAGTCCCATGACAAAGTCCATCATAATATTATACCATTTCCACATTGGTATGGGAAGTGGTTGAATGACTCATCCAGGCTGTAGCCTTCCAGCTTTCACTTGTTGAAAAACCATACATGTTGACACAAAATCAGAAATCTCCATCTTCATGTTCTCCCAAAAAAAATGTTCCTTCAAAAGTCAATACATCTTGGTGCTCCCAGGGTGTACAGAGAAATTGGAACTATGAGAATCGTCCAACAATTCTCTTTTTAGATCTGGTATATCAAGAACACAAAGCCTCTTCCCAAATTTCAAAATTCAATATTCATCATAAAGTCACTCAATCTCCCATCCTTCACAGCTTTAATATTGTTTCGAAACACTTCATCATCAGTCTGAGAACTCTTTATTTTTTCTAGTAATGTAAGTCTGGAAACCATTTGAATAATTATTTATGTTTCCCCTTCCATGGTTATTCCCATATTCATCATTACTAGATCAATGAAAATAGGATCCCTATCAACTCTCATCTTGTTCAAAACTCTATGATCCATTCTGCTCAAAGCATGTTCCACCTTATTTACCTTCCCCAGGTGGTAGTGTATTGCAAAATAATAATAATTGAGTTGTTCAAGTAATCGCCTTTGCCTTATGTTGAGTTCATTCTGTGAGAAAATATACTTCAAACTTTTGTGATTATTATATATCTTACATGTTTCACCATAGAGATAATTTCTCCATATCTTCAAAGAAATTATTAATAAAGCTAACTCAATATCATGAGTAGGATAGATTTTCTCATGCATTTTTAGTTGTCATGATGCATAGGAAATAACCCTATCATTTTGTATAAGGACACAACCAATTCCATTAATTGAAGCATCTCTATAAATAAAAAACGCTTCCTTCCACCATAGTAGGGTCAATATATGAGCATTGAATAATCTTCACTTTAGTTATTGGAAACATTTTTCATAATATTTTGTCCAAAACAATTTAACCCCTTTACGAGTGATCTTCATTAATGGGTTAGTCAATCAAGAAAAATTAAGGAAGAAACATCGATAATAACCTAATAAACCAAGAAAACTGTTTACCCTAATTATACTCGTTGGTGTTGGCCATTATTTGATTCCTCCTATAATAGAAGGATCAACATAGATTCCATCCTTAGAGACAATATGGCCATGAAAAGAAATCTATTGATGCCAGAATTCACACTTACTAAACTTCCCATATAATTCATGTCTTCTTAGAGTCTTCAAGATAATGCGCATGTTATTTTCATGATCTTTGTAGATTTTGGAGTATACCTAGATATCATAAGTAAATACCACTACAAAATCACTGAGATATTCCTTGAATACTCTGTTCATTAGATCCATGAGGATATAGGGTGCATTATTCAATCCAAAAGCCATTACTGTAATCACGTAATTCCCGTACATAGTTTGAAATGTTGTCTTTAAAATGTCATCTTCTTCACCCACAACTAATGGTTTCTAGATCGAAGTTCAATATTTGACAAGTATTGAACTCCGTGAAGTTGGTAGAATAAATCATCAATGCGAGGTAGGGGATACCTATTCTTTATAGTTATTGCATTGACCTCCCTATAGTCAATGGAAAACCTCATAGATCCATATTTCTTCTCAACAAAAAGAAAAGGGGATCCCCCTGGAGAAACACTATGGTGAATAAATCTTTTATTACTCAATTACTCTAGTTAATTATATAGTTACACTAATTTCATAGTGTCCATACTATAAGGGGTCATCGATATAGGCCTCAAACCAGGAATTAAATCAATGGGAAACTCAATTTCTTGTTCTGGAGGATGTCCAGGTAAATCTTCAAGAAACACATGAACATATTCTCTCACAATAGGTACATCATTTATCTGAACATTCATTTCCTCACCCATAGTCATTTCATTCTCTTCCTCACCAATAATTGAATTTAGAAGAGCTACTGGGGGTGGATCTAGATAAGAATTATGTGGTGATGATTCTGCTCTAATGATAATGTGTTATTTATAATCATCATCAAAAAGAGTAACCTCCTTCTTCTTAAAATAAATTTTTTCATCATGGTCCGAAATACAATCCATACTGAGGATTATATAAAATTAAATCATTGTTATGACGATTAAATCAGTTGTTAAAGAACATTTATATGCCGTAATAGGAATTGATTCACAGAACATTATAGCAATGATACTTCCCTTTGGAGTTTTGACTGATAACTACCTTGTTCAATCAAATTGGAAATATATATTTTTCTTAAAAAAATAGGAAGATATGAATCAATGTGATCCTCTAGAATCAAATAAATCATTGGATAAACTTGAGTAAACCATTAAATTACCTTCCACCATGTCATTCAGTGCTTCTAACTTAGTTGTAATGATAGCATAAGCGTGGCCTTGATCCATTGTCATTTTCTGAGGTCAGTTCCCCTGATGCTTAATACAGTCATTTACATAATGTCCCATCTCCCTGCAATTGTAGCATTGAACATCCATAGCTTTCTTCTTCCCCATGAAATCATGAGTTTGGTTTCCTTTTTAACAATACTTGTAACATACTCACATTCCATTCAATCAAGTACCAGGATGTTTCTTCCCATATTTACTGCATGATGGATATTCATCATTTGCCTTCTTCCCCATATTTCTGTTTCCAGAGTGATCACCAGATATCTTCTTCTCTTTCTTTTCTTTAAAGTCATAAGACATAGAGAATTATTTTTCTGTCTTGATAGCACCTGGGATAGTATCATTGTATGAAGATAAGGATTGTGAGACTAATGCTCGATAGGGAATCGATTTTAAACCCTCAATGAAATGATCAATATTACTTATTGGGTTACTTATATAATCTGTAGCATGCCTTGAAAACCATGTAATGTTATCCTCACACTTTGCGACATTCTCATACTCTTTTTGCCTCAGACTCAGAAATTGCCTTTCCATATATTCTTTTTGGTCACGAGGAATGTATTTTTCTAAGAAAATCTCATTAAAATCCCTCCATTCCATATTTTACACTTCATCATCTTCCTTTGTGTTTTGAATCAATGACCACCATTGATCAGTATCTCGAGTGAGGCGGTAAACTTCCTTGAAAACTTTTTCCCCTTCACTATTCCCCAAGGCTTGAAATATTTTCTGTATGGTATTTATCCATTGATCAGATACTAGTGTATTAGTACCCCATTGAATGTTGGTGGTTGTAGCCTCGTGAAGTGATCTAACATTGATCCTCTACGCTGCGGATCAGGGTGCTCAATATAGGTAAGCTTATTATTCATAACCTGAGTGAGTTGTCCCAGTATGGTGATTAGCAGATCAACACTAGATGCTTCACCTTCTCCACAATAATTATCTTGAGTAGGAGCGAAATCCCTACATAGAGTGAGTGCATTGATACATTTTCCATTCCTTTCACTAGGCGCCATTTCTAAACAATGGAATACACTAGATTAGTTTATGGATCACAATACATAAATCATTCTTGTAAAACACATAACATAAATTGAACAGTTTATGGATATAATACATAATCATAAAAATGTTTTCTTTAAGGAAGTATATTCTCATAAACCCTTCATAATGGTTTGAAAATAAAATGGGAATTATCTTAAGCATATCCCCCATGAGTGTCGTAACCAAGAGTGCAGCATGGCCATTTTTCGTGCACCAGTTCCCCTTCGAGTATAGATCAAATAGGTGTTTTCGGGTTTTACCCCTAGGAACATCTGTGCCAGAGCTGCTTCTACCTACTTATATCTAGATAGGGATGTATTGTTTGGAATACACAAAAAATATCTACAATACCAATATTCTAGGAAGTTCTTCTATACTAATCATCAAAGTACATCATTGGTTTATTTTCTATAATCAGATATTATCTAAATATAGCTTAAAAAGATTAAACTAATCTTCCTCTAATACCAAATATAACTCCCCCACCCCAGTTACCCAGAGTCGGTGCATTATTACAAAACATAGGCATGATCAAAAAATATCATGTCTCAAAAGGCCGATTAGTTTAATAGCTTTGAAAATACTAGACATATTTATAAGTCTTACATTACATCATAAAGTGAAAAACTACACAACATAGTCTCCATAGTCCAAACACATATTCACTCTGACTATCCCTACAGGTCAATCATAAACTACTTTTCTCATCCTGGAAAAAATAAAACATAGAATGTGGTGAGCTCAGATGCTCAATAAGGATAACAATATATTATAAACTTTCATAAATAATCATAAACATTTAAGGAAATGTTTAACTAAAATAAAATCCTTTCAAACATGAACATAATCATAATATTGATAAAATAAAATGATATAATTTCATTTACTTGTTCCATACTATCATAAACATATAGTAAAGGACTTTTTCCAAGACATAAAATAATATTTTGTCAAGGCCTTGTGCCAAGATACTAGTTTATCTCATGATACCTACCGATGCATCGAGGATTTATAGCTATCTCCACCCATCTCATACTAAGTCCAATGCATTCCTCAAATGAACATGTTTAAATATAACATAAACATTCTTATTAAAACTAGCATAAGAAATGTCAATAATTTATTTATAAACCATGAATGGTATAAAAATAACAGATCCATATTCAAACATATCAAAAAAACTTCAATAAAATATGGATATTTAGTATCATAATAAATCAACATCAAATAAACTTAAAATCCATCAGTGGATGTAGACATAGATGAAATGAAAACTATTTGAGAGAAATATTTTTTTTAAAATCATTTAAAAGTCACATTATTATAAAATATAACATTTACATTGAAAATATTCTTATAAGAATGTAAGGGAAGCTTATAACATTTTATATTGGTGTAAAATAGATGCACCTACCATATAAGTTAAAAAAGACATTCTTACATTAATTTTGTCGAAAATGATAAAAAGTACATTTTTTGGAAAAAGACATAAAGATTCTTTTATAAACATTTTATTTAAAGTAATAAAAGGGTATAAATTACTTTAACTCATATTCTATAAATTAGTAAGAATGTTTTAAAATACAATTTTAAGAAACATGGATGTGGATGATAAAGAGATCCCAGTAGATACTTCCGTAAAAACAACATCGGATAATGATGAGATTGTAAAATTAACCCTTATCTTGTACATTATCATGGTCAAGGGTAGTTTAACCACCTTTAAAATGGTTAAATAATTGTAATTAAATTATAAAATAATCATATTCATTAATATGATATCATATATAATCTTTTAGCATTGTTTTGTTGATAATATCTTTGTATTATTGTCATTTTTGGTATTAACAGATTCGTTTTCCTTTATATTATATGTTATGTTAGTCATATTTTTTATGGATTGTATGTATATTATTCATATACATAATTATATCATGTCTTACAAAATTTATTCTAATCATCTAATTAATATTATTCTTGAATGGATACGATGGGGAATGAATCTCATCGAGTTCGTTGAGACGGTAATCCGTACGTAAGGACGAGCAACAATATCATTTTATTGATATTAAAATTATATATAATTGGATGGTATATCATTTATATATAAAATCATTATCATGTTATATTTATTATTTACATTAATAACAAATCATTATTATTCCCAGCCAAATAATAATGTATTGAATAACAATTACACCACGACATGGAGATGGTAAGTCGTACGTACGCACGTATGGTGACATGTCATTAAAAGGATGGAAAGTAAAATGATTTTTTTGTCCTATACTTATAATAAAAATACAGTATTTATAATAAATTGGGGTTATTATTTTATAATGGAAACAAAAATTAAAAAAGGAAGTGGAAGAAGAAAGGAACATAAAAGAGGGTGCTGAAATTATTAGCTCTTATTCAAGTTATTCCTTTTGATTTGATCAAAATGGCTTCTTAAGATATCTTTCTGACTAAAGGAAGGCATCTGGGATGAAGTGAGGATAGTTGAGAGTGTTTTTTGGTAGGATATGTCTGAAAAAAAGGCTTTTATGGTCTGAATTAGAGATATGGGGGAGTCTTTTTTATAATAATGGTGAGGGGCACCATAGAAAAAAGGTAGAAATATTATTTTGTAATAAAATAATTTTCTATTTATAATTCTTCCAAAATGTATTATTTAAAGGGTAAGGTGGTTATGTGTTGTAAACCACTCAACCAAAAAGTTTTAGATAGGCTTGGGCCACTATATTAACCTAACTGTTTAGATTTAACTCTTAGTTAAATAGTTTGACATTTACCATGTCTCTATGTATTTTTATATTATATATTTAATAAACATACTATATACACCAAGAGAATCCAAAGTTGTTCATTAATTAAATAAATATCATAATATAAGTCTTTTAGATGATCCATATATTTTTAAAGATATTATATCAATTAATAATATAATATTTGTTTTAAAAACCCTTTTATGTCCATTTTGACACAATTTCATAATTAGTTTTTGATAATATAATAACAAAATTATTAACTCAAAATATATTTATCTCATCAATATTAACATTCCATAGTAACATAAAAAATTTGTGGATGACATCAAATTATTCAAATTATTTTTATTTTAACATTTATAATTCCATTTATTTGATTCATTCATTAATAAGGAAGACAATGCATCATCATTGTGACATAAATAAATTTAATTATTCAATATTTAAAAATTATAAATATAATATCATTATGAAAGAAATTGTTTTATCTTTTTAATTAATATTTATAGTCTAAAAGATAATTTCTCTTCCAACTTGTATAATTTGTTTTACAAAAAGATACATGTTTAGGTAATTGCTGCCTTTACATTAAATTTGTTAATATAATGTGTCATTATCACTCTCATGTGGCTCCAAGTGGTCCCAAAATCTTCCCAAATATTCTCATGGTTGGACATGTAACATAAAATAGGGTTAGGACACATGTTAGGGTAATTTAATATTATTTTAATATTACTTCATTACCCATATTTACAAGATTTTCCTTTTAAATATGGTAAATAAAATATTTACCGAAGTAATTATTAATAATGTCTAAAAATAAAAGTTTCTATTAACATATTTTGGACCTCTTGATCCAAAATATGGAATCCAATTTTCCAAATTCCTAATATAGAAGTGGAAGAAATTAATTTAAAATTAATTCTCGTTGTCAAAACAAAAAGCGTGTTTTTTTAAGAAATAATAACTATCAAAAGATAGACACTTTTTTGTGTTTAGATTAAATGTGAAATTACATAAAATTCCCATCATTGGATTAAAAGGTAATAATATGTTATAAATATACTTTAAAATAACTCACTAGAATAATTTATCACTATAAATTATTTGGATTAAAAATGTTGTTTTTAATTAAAGATTAGTATATTTTACTATTTATAAAAAATTGGAAGTTCTTAGAAAAATACCAAAAAATTCACCCTAAGATTATTAAGATATTACCAAACCAAAAATGAAGTTCATTTGGAATGATAAAATTTATAAAATTTCAAAAAGTGGGTATTACTATTCATAACGGCTAATTTGTTTGGTTTTGGTGTGTGTTAGAACTCGAGGATGCGTACAACATACGCTACTGTATTATTCAAAGAGAAGCGTACCGTGGAAGATTGGGGTGTTACATACAAAATTTATTATATTGAAAAAATATAACCACCCATATTTTTTTATAATGTAAAAACACATCATCATAAATAATATTCAAGAACTATAACATGAGATATAATAGCATGCATAATAATAAATGTTCATGAGGAAAATAAAACATCAATTTATGATTTACCTAATTAAAATTATGTGAAATATTAAATGAATAAATTATTTAGAAAAAATACATGAAAAATATTATTTTATACTTTAACATAATTTTTAACCAAAAATTATTAAAATATCTCTCATTCTATATAAGTTAAAAAGACACTAATTCAATATAATTTATAGAAATGACATGAAGTACTTAGTTTGGAAAATGAAATAAAGAATCCATTTAACCCAGTTTATAAAAATTCCTTCATGGGTTAGAATGATTCTGTGAAACAAAATATGAATAATAATAAAAAATTATATTTTTGATATAAAACATGGATATGAAATGCAAAAATATATTTATGAGATAATTAAAAATATGGGTTTTAAAATAATTTCCCTAACCATGAGTCTATCTCATCACATATATTTTTTATCCTTTAGAATTTTATGATTTTTATAATTGTTAAATTGATTAATAATATTTTTAACATTTTTTATTCCATTTATAAAAATAATTAAAATTTTATATATAATTACATAGTAATTTAAATTTAAGTTTGATGATTTTATATATTTATTTCAAAAGTACATAATGACATTGGTATGTTGAATATGGTCAAACTGATAAATAATAAAACATATATAGATTAATAATAAATAAATAATTATAACTTTTATTTATAAATTATTCCATTTTATCTAACTATTAAATACCATTATGAAAAATGAGGTACATTCAAATAAAGGATATGGAATGTTTTTTGAACACAAGAGTAATATTTCCAATTTTCAACGATCATCAATGAAAGATGTAAAATATTATTATATAATTCCATATTTATAATGACATCATTAATAACATATTAATTATTTAAATATACATGTAAATATATATCATCAATGTGATATTTGATGAAAAATGTATCACATCACTACATAGAGTTGGTATCCACAGTTACACACAAACAGTGTTATTATTTTTCAATGAATGGAATTTTTAGAATATAATTGATATATAATACGTTATAATTATAAATATTTCATATTTTTATTATATTAAATATTTTTCCATAATTAAATTTTTTCCATGAGTGATTATGATGAAAAAACATGTTAAATAGTTTGTGAGCCAATAGTCCACTATACACACAAATGATGATTTTGATTAACATTTAAAGGAAGATGGGATTGTTATAAGATTATAAATTAACAAAAAATTGAAAAAAAAACTTTAATTTCATAGTGTTAGTATACGAGATGTATTATAGATGATTTGATCAAGTTTGATGAATAAATAAAATGAAAACATGTAGTTCAAAATTATACCACTCATTTGTCATGTCACCATTGATTAACACCATGATCCATCAAATTTAGATATGAGACATCCATCCATTCAATTCCTCAAAATTTTAAATAAATTCAAAATCATTTTAAATTCAAAATTTCTCAAAATACAATTATTTTTAAGATATAATGATTATGTGTCGGTATCCCCTCATAAAATAAATATTATATAATTTTTTTAATATGTTTCTACCCTTAAAATTTTATTTTTTCCATCATTAACCAAATTCATACATACCATATCTATAAGGATTTTTACCCATTTAGGGTCTATATAGTTACAATAGATGAAAATGGATGTGAAAACAATATCTATATAACAATCCCATGGAATAATATAATATTTTTAGGAATTTTAAAATATTTAATAAATGATTATTATTATAATATATCATTAATGACAAATACTACAACTATTCATTACATTCATTTAATCATCAACAATAAAACTGGAAATATAAAAATTGAATTTTTTAAAACAACAACAATATGGAATTGTATTCTAGATTTTTCATTTATCAAATTAATTTTTTATATTTAAATTTTTTTTCATTATATTCATATCATTTATTATAATTATATATTATTTTAGTAATTATTATTACTTCATTGTGTAAGCGTTTAAGGTAACTATTTTCCCACTAAAAATTAATAATAAATTACAGTTATTAAGTTAAATCTTCATTATTTCAATATAATATTTATAATTGAACATATACTAAAGTTATCCCAATGTTTGAAATATTATAGTTATTAAAGACAACATTGTGAAATTTCTTACATTTTTTAAAATAAAATATTATAAAGGTCATAATCACCACCAAATTGTATAAATATGCCGTATATTAGTAATTTGGGTGACTATGAACTTGTAATGATAACCCAATAAAAATAATGAATTTGGTAGTGTCATTTTTGAGTATTTTTTATATAATTTAACACTTAATTACCTGATTTACCCTTTAACATGTTAAGGAAAATTATTACATTTATTATTTAATCCGAGGAAATCTTAATCGGACATAATAACTAAATTTATACTTCATAAATCAATATATGATATTTATATATCAAATTTTAAAATAATTATGTGTGAAAATTTAATTATAAATTAAATAAAAAACTATAGTGAATAATAGTTTTGTAGAAAAATAAACATTTGAAATCTAAAACATATTTTTTTTAATTTATTCATGTATAATATTTATTTCAGAAAAAATTATATTATCAATATTCAAAATGAAACAATTAAATTTAAAAACTAATCAAATATTTTATTATATCATTAATACAAAAAGGTAATACCCTTTTGATTTTTTTTTGTATTTTTTACTACTCATTGTAAAATAAAAATTTAAAAAATTCTCCAAAAATACTAATAGGATAAATTTTTATTTATAAATATTTAAAATAATATTCATTTTAAAATTTTTATTTTAAAATTATTTATATATTAATAATAATATTTACTCCTAAGAAAGAGAAAGAACCATTTTTTTAGAAAAAGTATTTTTAAACAATAAAATTCATATGTGAAATATAGAGTTATTATTTTAAATTAATTTTTTAATGCCATATAAATGAGTAAGACCATTTTATATTTAATTTTACTATTATTAATATTTATTCCCTCCAATTTAATAGATAGTTTCTAATGGTCATATTAAAATAATAATATTTAATTGTTTTTTATGTTTGGTGTTTTATATATTGTATGATATTGAAGATACTCATTACTTTAAAAATATTGGGATATTACATTAACCATTTTCAATTTAGTTTAAACCTGGATAAATATGTTTTTTCCTTATCTATGGTATCTTTTTTTAGAAATTTTATATTAGTTATAAAATAATATTATTATGGAATTTATAAATAATAATAAACAAATTGATTCAACATATGGAAGATGTTATGAAATTCAATTCATATTGGTGGAATAAGGTATTTGTCGTATAATCCCACACATCCTAACAAAATTGGGTTTTTTGAAAAATGACTTTTAGGTGTAATTTTTTTCCTAATTTGATTATATTATTGATTTCAATGAAATTTATTTGATAATATTAACATAAAATAACTAATGATATTTAAAAAAATATCAAATATTGAATTTATCTTTTGTAAACATTTAAAATAAAATAGAAATTTTGAATAAAAATACATATTTTTTTCATTCTTTTGAAAAATCATCATTTTTGAAATATTTTAAAAAATTAGTCAGAGTATAATTTAACAATGTTTTAATAAGAAAATATTATATTTTTAAAAATTCCAATGTTATAATATTGAAATAATGATTTAAAATAACAAAATACATTGAATAATATGCCACTTTTACTAAATCATTTTTTTCCTTTTTATTAAAAAATTACCTAAAATTATACAGCTTAATATAGTTATATAAAAAAATTATAAATAGTAATGAATGCTATTTATTTTATTTTTTTTTCAAATTCTTTACACTTTTGTAAATTTACTCTTGATTATTTTATTTAAAATTTAAAATTTTTGAAATATGTTCCCCACATAATAATTTTAGATTATTATGTTTATTTTTCAATAAAATAGTATATCTTTAAATCCTTAACCTCATGAATCACCTTATTCTATAACAATTTATCCATTTTTATTAATTCATTATTGATATTACCTGTAATAATGATTTCATTCGAATTGAACAAAATCAATGATTAAAACATGAGATACAACTGGAACACATTTTTTTACAATGAAATACGAAACAAATCATATACATTGTATTGAATCATATGAAAATTAAATTGGTATGGAAATTATAAAACATACCCATGGATTTCTTATATTATAATTAATATGTAACTCACATTACACCTTTTTACATAACTTAATATCACCTTTCAATAGATATCAATTTTTATCAAGCATGTTCTCTTACCTCGAATGAAATAACACTGCACCAATTTTATTCATAACTTTTCTACCTAAAATGAGAATTTATTATGTGTGACTAATTATTATTATCCATGAAAACCTTTTATTATATCTATTCCAGTCTAAAAAACATCTATTCACATACACCATCCCAACAAGCCTTAGTTAGACACTGCATTTCAAACAATCCATACAAGGTGAATTATGCATATTAGACTAAAAACCAATAATAGAATAAATTTAAAATAATTAATGATGTTGAACTCAACGTAAATATTTTTCCATTTAAAAATCATGAGGATTGTATTCTAAAGTCTATATAATTCAATCTTATTTTACATTATATTGATCATGAAAATCTATAAAAACATTTAATTTATTAGCTAACAACTTATGTAGACATTTCTAAAAGCAAGAGGTAAACTAGAGGTCATGGTAAAATACTATAGAAATAAAAGATAAATATAACAAACTATCTCTTTATGATATAGGAAAGGAAAATTATATAAAAACATAATATCTAAAATATGAAAATAATGCATGGATTTAGATAAACATAAAAAAATCTCATTTCAACATATTCAGCTGATATGTAATTAGATATATTACCATGAAATCCATGGATATATTCTTCCATTTTTATTCTGACTCTAGAAAATGCTGAAGCATCCCATTTTGAATTTTTATTTGATATAAACCTATTAAGTAGTCAATAATCTCATAGTAAAAAAAATTTAATTCCTTCCAACAAGAAATCATACTAATGGTATATATACTTTTTTGTCCCCCATGATGGATTTAAAATGGAGATCATGAGACAATCACATTAAATATTTCCTCAACTAGGGGAATTTTGATAAAAATATTTTTCTGTTGGAATAAAAAAACATTCATGGTCAATATTAAATTCTAGAAAATTTTATTTCTGAAATAATTATTTCTTATTTTGTAACACATGATCTTTTTTATGATCATGATTAGTCCAATCTAATAAATATGATTATTATGACACTGAAAAAATAAGGTGAGTTCTAGTATAAAAAATTTATAGGATAAAATTTTCCTAATCTTCTAAAAACAAATCTTGTTTGAGATATAGAATTGTTAAGGATTCAATATATTTTAAGCATAAAATAGAATTTATTGTGTTTTACATTCAAAAATGATAATTAATTCTGGTTTCGTGGTCATTTATGTATTTAATCAATCTTATTTACCTCAAATAGATTTATTTTTATAAAATATTTACTTTAATCTATTATGATCTGTATATATTTTACATTTTTCTCCATATAATTGATCTCCTAAATTTTTTATCAAAAACACTAAAACCACAAGTTAATTGTCATGTGTATGATAATTTTTTTAATTATGTTTCCATTAAAATTATGAATAAGAAAATGATATATCATTTTTAATTAATATAGATAAAATCTATTCAATTTTGATTCATTTTACATAAAAAACTAACTATTTCTGACTAGTTTGGTGAAAACATTTTAATTCTTTAATCTTATTTACAACTATAGGAAAAAATCATAAAATTTTATATTACAGATGAACATAACTCATTTTATATTAAATTTTTTAGTGGGGTATATAACCATGAAAAATTTTCAGAAATATTATAGTGATATACTTCATATCTATAAAAAATATGAACATCAGAATCATTTTTAGGTTTTTTTCATTCATTAACAACATTATTTTATCTAGGATAAATCGTTATTAAATTTATATTTAACATTTTTTCATGTAATGAAATCTATTGTAACCAAAAATTATAATCAATAAATTTTCATAAAAATTATTTTCATTGATGGTTTTTAAATTGATATATATATATATATCATGATCTTCATAATATTAAAATTAATAAATATCTTCAATAATCATGAAACCATATTTCTATTAATATTAATTTAAAAATAAATTCATAAGGTCCACGAATATAATTGGAGAATTATACAAAAAAATGCACAACAAAAAAACTCATTATGCTCATTACTCATATGAAATTTTGTTTTAGGGATATTATTATGCATCACCATCAGCTGATAATATCATAAAATGTGACTATTCTTCAAAAAAATAGTTATCCGCATGTAGATGATCCATTAAGTCATTGATATGAGGAAAAAATAAATAAATTTAATTGGTATGTTATTCAGTTATCCATAATCTTTGATGTTCCATATGCACCCATATTTATTTTTAACAAATATATAGGTATAACACCCTGATGAAGTATTACAATCAATTAAAACTTTAACAATAAATTATTATACCAACTTATTCATTACCATGTGTAATAAAAGTTCAATTTTATTAAATGGTTTTCAAAATATCCTAAAATCATAAAAAAAATTTAATAGTAAAATAATCATTCTGATATGTTATAAAACAACAAAACTCATAAGAAAAGGCAACTAGATATTATACAACCACTGATATTTCATGACTCTAAATAAAATCATTAAAATATACCAATCAAAATTTATTTTGGAAAATAAATTTCTATGGTCAGCAATCATTCATTTACTGAAAATATAAATGAAAAATTATACCATAAATAACATAAAATTATAATATGTAAAAGAGAATAATATTTTGGGTGAAAATCCTTCCATATATTGTAATATAAAAATATAAATTAATTTTTTTTGCCTATGTACTATCCCATGTTTTTTCTAATAGTGAGAAATTCATTTCATGACAACAAATTTTTAATTTAATGAAAATTTCTCAAAAATGAATGAATTTATAGACCTAAAATTTTTATGTATATTTAAATAATCTGAATAAATATATATTATACCTAACACTATATCACTAGATAGTACAAAATCTGATAATGTAGTAAAAATTTATTTCAAAAAACCATTATTCTATTTATATTCATGAATTATATTTTTTATTAATTTCGTTTAATATGTACTCGAATTATGAAAAATTACATTTTATTAAATCATATTTTTCTAATTTTTTTTCATAATTTTCATGATAATTAATGTTATCATTATACATTACGTCCCAATCCAAATGTATAGACATAGTACATCATAAGCACTAATAATATTTTAAAATTTTTTCACAAGGGTTAATTATACTAATGGTATAAAAAAATTGAAGCTTAATTTTCTTTCTAAGAAATTTCATCGATTGAAGAATATCATTTATTTAGAACATTGAAATTATTTTATTATTCCTGTCTTAGAAAAATGTTTCATTGGTAAACACTATATCTCCATCATTTTCTGAGAGAAACATTTTCTTATAATATTTAAATTTGTTTGAGGGAAATTCCATTTGATTCCATGAATTCAATCATGAATAAAACTAATTAATTTAACTGTCAATATCTTAAAGAATTTTTTTATACATTTCTAATCCAGTGAATTTTTTCCCTCAGAGGCCTCTAAATAATCTTCATTCTACCACAATTCTGAGAATCATAATCCGTACTATGATGGGAATGTATAAGAAAATACATATCCAGGAAAGAATACTTAATTTTCTCTCATATAATGGTGTAAATATCATCTCTATTTAAATACATATGCATCCTACAAGCCTATTAGAATATCAATTATATAACATGAATCAAATAAATAATTTTTAAGTTATACTTACCAAGGTCTCTACTATGAGAAAACCCCTCATCTAAATGGTAATAACACCCACACACTTAAACATAACATATATATCGACAAATTTACAATGAAATATTATTTATGTAAATATTTAATGGATAGTTTTTATATATCCAATGTTATAAGATATTATTAATGTAAGAGTCAATAAAGTATTTCACTATACTAGAATATTTTAATTAGTAGGAAACACTATTCATTTTAACTATCCAAATTGGTATCCTTTCCAATTCATCAAATAATCCCTCATTCAAAAAATATTAGAGTCATAGAAAAAAATCATATACATCCAACTAGTTGTATTTAATCAATCTCGATGGACTCCCTACAATCGTAGCAATTTCTGGAACCATATTTCCTTATCTCTCATAGTAGGAATTGAGAAAAATTATAACTACAAAATTCAAGACTAAAAATAAAGAAAATAGTTCCTCTATGAGTACATTAACCACTCTATATAAGAGGATGATTCCCTCTCTAATATGAAAACCTATTTATTCAATCTCAAAACTCAAATAGTATCATATGGAGACATTACAAAGTTATAATAGATGAAGGTCTTAGACTTATTTTTGGACATCCTCATTAAAAAAATCTAATGATTCATCCCCATTAGTCCCCCTAGAATCAATATATCTTATCCCTATGAAATTGATATAAAATAAAAGTGGGGTCCTAACTAAAACGATGAATAAAATTTAAACCTTATCAACCCCCTCTCCATTAAAGAACCATATACTAATTTGGGTATCCAACCTGTGATGATTAAATCAGGGATCCAGGAGTAACACCCAATGACCATGAATGATACTTTTATTAATTTCATCTAATTTATGATGATTATGTTTCATAGTAAGGATAATTCACTATAATTCAAGAGTTGTTCATCAAGTTCATGTGATTTTTCATTTTAGAGGGTGAAATTGACCCCAACATATAATCCCTTAGAGTTGACAGAATAGTAATTTAAATTTATTTTTTCCAATCCATGATCCTATTTACTATAGTACTATAAATATAGTCCTATGTAACTTATAATTCATTATTTGATGAATAACATTACTATGGAAAGAATATAATCATATCGGGTAATCAAAATTCGGGAAGAGATAAATTAATCGAATTTACTATCATTGGTATATGGTAGTTTAATGCCATTAATGGATGATTTGAGAGAGTGGTAAATATTATTCCAACCAATAGATCATTTCATCAAGATAAAGATTAATATTATATGGATTGTATTATTATTCATGACATCAAAATTGGGAAAAGTCCCATATTGTTAGAATAACCAGAAAATACATCTATTGGAGATGAACATAATATAAATATAATTTGAGATGAATATGGTGGGATACAATAGGTTATTATAATACTTACAATATATGATAATAGATGGATATATTCAATTAGATTACAACCAAAAGTGGGATAGATTTAATCACTGTAAATCCAATTTAATTTCATACCTACAATATGGTTGAGATCCAATTATATTTGAGGAGAAATGAAGAATAATTAACCATTGTCTTCTATAATAAACAAGAAAACTATATGTCAACATTAAAACATGAGTTTCTATGGTTTTAATAAACTAATATCTATTATAATATGAGATTACTACTAAACGGAGATTCATGTTATTCTTGAATCAAGGTTTTTGTAATATTTTCTCTCATTAATATAACTTCAATTTTTTATCATATCTAATATCCTAAGAGATTGAATGAGAATAATTCACTAAGATGATGAAATAGAGTAATGTGTAATGCTTTATCACTTAGTTGAAATTTTAATTGGAGTCATAAAAATACAAAATATTTTTGAAATAGGATTTCCCAATCTATAAGACTCAAGAGATATATGATTTTTGATACAAAGAAATATATTAATTTTTCAAAATATTTTTTTTTTATTGAATGCTTCTATTAATCTAAAATTGGAAAACTCTTTCACAAATATGTCAACCCTTATAGTAATTTATTCCATAATTGTGTTAATTGTGATGGGGGAACTAATAAAAGAATTATACACCATGTATAGGGTATGATAAATATAACTCTACATGCTTAGGAGGGTCGTTATTTTTATAAAAAATTTTAGGGACATAACCTAATTATAGTAATGGGGGGACATTTTTCTAATTACAATCTCACACACAAATATCTATTCTATGTGATAATTTAATTATTTTTAACCTTCACTATATAATAAAATTCTCACAATGATAGTGAAATTTCGAAAATATATCATCATCCAATTCCAACTATTTTATTTTTCATTAATATAATCTATTTAAAATTCAGTCTGAATAACCTACTGTAGCAACATTTTATTCAGCTTTTAGTACGCCTAAAAATTATGAGAAAAATTTTATATGTGTATAAAATAAAAAATTTCATATAATTGGTTTGTTATAATATGTGACTATCACGACCCGTCCTCAGGGCCCGTGCCGTGACTACCCCAAGCCCGCCTTCCATAGGCCAGGGGTTGGCGACTAGCACCAAAGGCATAAATCCCAATAATTGGGAAGGCATTGCCTTTATAAAAGTAAACAAAACACCACAGAGTACAAGTGGAAGCAGAACACTATGTCCAAAAGAATGTGCTGAAAAGTAAATGGGCCAGAATACAAAACCAACTGAAAGTGCAGCTACAACTAAACGAAAAAAATACAACAGAAAAAGGCAAACAGCTGAAAGAAGGAAGCTGCTCCTGGGTCTTCCTCCTCGGATCCTACCTGAAGGGTTGGTACAGATAGCGCAGCTCCTGGATCATCCGCCACAGATCCTACCTGAAGGGTAGGTATAGATAGCCTCCTCAACGCTCTCGCCCGTCAACCTCCTCTCTGTGTCGTCTGGCCGTGAAGTCCCCCTCCAGGTACTATCTCGTCATGTAGTCCACCTCCGGGTACTGACTTGTCATGTAGTCCACCTCCGGGTACCGTCCAGTCCTCGAACACTCGGCCTCTGTCAGCACTGCCCGTCGTCTGCAACCAACACAACGAGGTGCGGGCATAGCCCGTGCTGGGGTGAGTATAACGATACTCAGTAGGGACCCCGAGACACTCAAGGTCCCACTAAAACCAACAAGGATAACCACAAAGAAGATCTCAACAGATAACCTCTACTTAGGTATATGCCCATACATATACCTAAGTTATCAAGTAACCCATCTCAATCATGAGGTAACACAAAGATTATGAAATCAACGGATAACCACTACCCAGGTATATGCCCATACATATACCTATGTTATCAAGTGACCCATCTCAATCATGAGGTAAACACAAAGGTCAAAAGTCTCAGCTCAAACCAGGATTTTCATTATCGAAACCGTAACTCCTGAAGAGCTCCGTCTATGGAGTGTACAATGGTCATGTCACGACTCCGAGGTACTGCTCACTAACCTAAGACTGCTGAGGTACTCCTCCTGTCGAGTACCGCGGGTCAGCCACCCATACACAGTAGTTCTTCCCGCCGAGGTATGTCACCCAAACACAGTAGTTCACACCCCCTAGTAGCCTGCTGAGGTACTCTCCGGACGAGTACCGCAAGTCTGCACTATCACATAGGTAGTCCTCCGTCTGCCATGGGTCTACACCTCACAAGGTAGTGCTCCGTCCACTGGGCTAGTCGAGTCACTCCAAGTCGAGTCGGTCAAGAAGTCGTCAGGTCTCAGTCAGCTACACGGTCTCCGTACTCCGCACGCTCGTCTCCGGGAGGGTCTGCTCCATGATCTACAGGTTGATACTCCAAGTATCTCAAAGTCCCATGAAGATGTATCTCAAGGACCGCCTATTCATAGGGGTCTCAACGCAACAGACGGCGTGTCAATCGGACGCCCGATCTGTGAGTTACTAGCCTTTTCGTCCTAGGGGCCCGGTTGGTTTCGTTAGCAAACCAATCCCGGCCGTAACTCAACTATAACCCGAACTCTCATAGGGTATACTCATAGGGACTGTTTCTCAACGTGATCAACAACGCCGCTGACGGTTCGTCAAACGGACGTCCTGTCTGAATGATATCAGCTTTTTCATTCCAGGGGCTCGGTTGGATTTCGGGTGCGATCCAACCCAGCCACTATCCAACTGTATCAAAAACTCGGGCGATGTATGCCAAAAGTTCTGTCTCATCAAAAGTAAATCAACGAGACAGACGGTGCGTCAATCGGACGCCCGGTCTGTGAGTTATTGGCTTTTCCGTTCCAGGGGCCCGGTTGGTTTCTTGAGAACACCAACCTGGCCGCACTCCGACGACATCCAAATCTCGAGCAGAGTAAGCCAAAAGATACATCTCACTTAGAGGAATTCAACAAAGTCGACAGCACGTCATTCGGACGTCCGGAACTCAAGTTACGAGCATTTCCACTCCGAAGGCCCGATTGGTTTCGTGTACGAACCGACCGGGCCGAACCCAAAGTTCTTCGAAACCATGAGTGTAATTTACCTAAACGACCGTCTCGATCCAAGGATCGTGTTTCCGCTGACGTCACGTCAATCGAAGGTCTACAGCTCATGATATGGGCATTTGACCGAAAGTGTTTCGAAAAAGGGGGTCTGGGCCCAGGCCGACCCGGGCCGACCCCCCCCCCCCCCCGGGTCGGCCGAACCGGGTTGACCCGACCCGGGTCCGACCCGGCTGGGCCCAAACCGACCGGTCGGCCGAGGCTCGGCCAGCGTGGCCGAGCCGATTCGGGGAGCAGGGTGCGCGACTCCCCCGCCGGCCGCTAATTGAGGCCGGCAGCAGATCCTCTGGCCGCCAACCCTCCGGCGGCGCGCCGCCTCCGCCTTCCGCGGACCACCGGACGCGCTCCAGTGGTCCGTTCCTCCTGCCTTCTTCGCCTATGGTCCCCCCGGGACCCCACCTTCACTGCGAAGGGATTCAAACACCAAAATGGCATGCTTCGTCGTCGCCCGTCAATCCGCATGTCAAAATGAAAAGCGTCGTCTTTGTAGTTTTCCAGCGCGACCCGATGGCGCCGTGCCCCTTCGCCGCGGATCGACTCCGACTGTGGTTCTTTGGTTTTCTTCGACTCGGCGCGACGACGTCGCGTTCTTAAACTTCCTTCCACGATGCGGCGCGACGACGTCATGTAATACTTGTCGTGTGATTCCCGCGCGGTGCGACGGCACCATGCCATTCCGTTCCATCCACAAAGAATCAAACATGAACATAGGAGGGGGGTTCAGCCGTGTTTGTGTGGTCCGGCCCCCCTCTCGTTAAACGATATCATCCAGTCGAAAATCCAAGATAATCGATAATCTAGATTCATGAATGAAAAATAAGTAAATTAAATAATCCCCTACATTGTTTCAGGAACGGTGTTCGTCAACGAGCCGCGGAAGACGAGCGTCGCGGAGGTCGGGCGTCGCGGGAAAAGAATGTCGACGTCGCGAAGCGAGGATTCGAAGTCGTTGACGGTGATTTCGTCGTGGAAAACTGTCTTGGAAGAGACAACATGGATGAAGAATGCCGCGTTGCGGATACGGCGTCGTGGAAGAACCATGTTCGTCGGTGGAGAAGTTCTTCGTTGAAGAACGATGTTCTTCGCGTTCTTCGTAGAGGTTGAAGAAGAAGAAGACCGCTTCCCCAATCCTCTCAAGGTTGCAAAACTCTAACAATAATAAAATAAGACTAAGTCTTATATAATTAACACAACCTAACCATTTGAATTTCTAGAGTTTCAAATTATGTAACTCACTTAATTAATTAATACAGGTTGTCAAAAATTAATGAGGTGAGTTAATGGGGAGTTAGGAAAGTGAGGGGTTAAGAGGGGTTTGGGAGTTTAAGGAATTTGAAATGGTGGGGGGTTCGTGTGGGCCCCACCCTTTCAAATATCCACACATGGGATGTTGGGTGGATGTGGGACCACCACCAACTTCCCATGGGAGAAGTTAACCACATGACATGAAATAAAATTGATTCAACAATTTTATTTACTTTTTTTAAATAAACCCCAAAAATTAACTTCTTCACCTGCAAAAACGCAACTACGGTAAAGGTCCCCTTAAGCGATTACCGGTGTTGTGAGTTCATCGGTGCCCTCAGAATTCGATTCCGAGCACCGGTTCAAAAGTTATAAATTCTCGCTCGCTCGTTCACTGAACGTACCCGAGCCAAACTTCGGAAATTAATTCCGGGCACACCAGGCCTCGGAATCAGGCGCCATCAGAAACTGAGTTCTTGTAAAATTTCAAAGAAAATTAAGAAAAAATTTTCCTTGAAATATTCGGGTCTTTACATTACTCGTACCTCAGGGCTTTACGTCCTTATAACGCATTAACATAAACTAGGGATACAAAAATGTTACTGAGCATGCATCTCAGCCTTCCGCTCCCATGTGCTCACCCAGAGGTTCCTATACAGCCCGTGAAAGCGCACCCGAGGAATAGGCCGGCCTCGAAGGATCTGCTCCTATCGATCCTCGATTCCCACTGGAACGTCCGTGAAAGACACTCCATCTCCATCGTCCAGCTCCTCATGGTCCATGATATGCGAAGGGTCGAGCACGTATCTCCGCAGTTGAGATACGTGGAAGTCGTCATGCATCTAGTGCAACTGTGGTGGATGGGTCAAGCGGTAAACCACCTCGCCTACCCAGTTGTGGACCTAGAAAGGTCCGCTGAAGCTTAGAGTTTACTTTCCGCCTTGGCCACAACTCCATAAACCTCGTCGAGGTGAGACCCGTATAAGGATGTGATCGTCATCCTCGAACTCTAGAGGTCTCCATTTCTTGTTAGAACTGGAACACGAAACGACTGCTACTACGAGGGTAAGGTTGATCGACTGAAGAGTGATCGGTCGCACCCTCCTGTGCAAGAGTTACCCTGCGCTGCCTGGGGTTTCCTTTTTCGCTGACCAAGGAAAACCCATCACGACGTCGTAGTTAAACTACACCCTTTTTGCCTAATACTGTCAATTTGTGTATAAACCGTGATTGGCCAGTCCATACTGAAACCAACGTCGTAATGCCTCGACGCTGCCACCAAGAGATTCCAACCGAAACTCTCGCCTCGAGGGTCTGACCACACTGTCGGCGTAAGTGTGATTATCGAGTCTCCTCCCAAGGTATCTCCAGACGTGAAGGTCAAGTCCACGGGTTACCGGAAACTCTAGGTCTGGGAAAAGATTTTTGAAAGCGATGAATGATTAATATCGATGTCTGTTACTACAGCAGCTAGTAGTGGACACAGACAGTCCCTTGAATCATTTTTAGAGCCATTGGGTCACACTCCTTGACCGCATGCAGCCGCACTCTTCCTCTGACATCCAGCTCCCTGAGCCTTGCAGGGATAACTAAGGCGGGTGGTTGTATCATGTTAAGATGTACACCACCTCATGTCGCTCTCCTAGATCTGACTCCACGTCTGTTGCTTTTCATACTCATCTCTCCTTTATGCTTCTTCTTATGGAAACATTTAACATGCCCGAGTCTCCAAGACTGGTGCCAATTTCCTATTTCATACTGCACTGTGCAGTCATAATCTGCTCCTGGGTGATTTGCACCTTCTTTGCCTACGATCTGGAAGAGCTGCTAAAATTTCTCCCTTGCTGAAAAGAGAAACCCGGTCTCATCCCCTGTATGAACCACACCTATTTCCTAATAGAGTCAATCCTGACATGAAGGATGCATTCATGCCATGGATGACGTCGTAAGGCCTTGACGTAACTACTAAGAGATCCAACTGTCACTCTCGCCTCCAAAGGTCGAGTCACACTGTCGGTATAAGTGTGAGTTCACTGGGTCTCCTCCAGTAGAAATCTCAGAAGTGAGGGTCAAGTCAACAGTTTTAACCGGGACCACTCAGTATCAACCAAAAAAAAGGACATGAAAGCAAACAAAGATAAGTGTCCTTTTATTATTACATCTCATAGTACAAAGACACGAAAACAATCTCAACATGGAACTAGAAGTACAAGGGACGTATCCACTAGTTCCGCTCTTGTCCACCTGCTTCCGGATCTCTACTGTCTTGTCTACTTCTCGGATGTTGCTCAAGCACTCATCGCTGCTTCTAGCTCAGTGGCGCCTCCAACGCCTGCAGATCAACTGTACGAGGAGTTGGACAGTCACATGCCAGGTGACCCTTCCCGCCGCAGGAGTATCATTGTCCGTTTCTGGCACACCTGGCTCTGACCCCACCTCGAGTGCCCCGCACCACCGGTCCTAAAACTCGAGATCGTCCAACTGCTAGTCTGGTCCTCCTAGACCTCTGCATCATCTGTCTACTGCCCACAGATGACTCGGCTACTGATTGAAAAACACGAGGCAATGAAAGAATCACATGTACATGCTCGGGGTGTAGAGTTGCTGGCACAAAATCCACCCTGAAGAAGGTCTCGAAGTCTTCCCAGGCGAAGGTCATCCCGTCGCAAAACTGAAGCAAGTGGCTCTACCACCTGCCTGCTGCTGCCTGAATGAGGCTGGCAGCAATGATCATCATGATGTCTGCCGGCGTCCCCACTAGCCTGATTACTCTCACCACAACCTCCAGCCAATCCTCATTCGCATGTGGGTCCGTCCCGCCCTGGAACCTGGGTGGCCTCTGGCACTGGAACTCGTGCAGCGCGCTCAAGTGGCATGCACCATCTACTGTTGGGGCTGGTGGCATCGGTGGCCCAACCGATAGTAGTACCGCTGGTGCCTCCGCTGGTGCCTCAACTGAAAAAGGGCCTTGTACTGAGGCCACGTCGCTCGGAGGGATGTCAGTACAAACTACTCTCTGGGCTCTAGCTGGTCGTCCGAGAAAATGAATCCTCAAAGCAACAATGTAACACAGTAAAACGATTATACCTGGTGAGCTGACCAAGTTTGAGCTGTTTTTACGGGAAAACCATTGAAAACACACATGCAATCAGTGTTTTCGTGCAAAAAGTAGGAAATCAGCTGTCAGGGTCCTGGTGTATGGATACGTCGGCCGCCCACACCAATACTGGACTCCCTGAACTAAAGTCCACACTCGGTACCCTTAACACTATTGCTTCACAGAAAGAAAATATTTGAGTTATAAGTTCTCCGGTAGAATAGACTCCTCTGATACCAATTTTTCACGACCCGTCCTCGGGGCCGGTGTCGTGACTACCCCAAGCCCGCCTTCCATAGGCTAGGGGATGGCGACTAGAACCAAAGGCATAAATCCCGATAACTGGGAAGGCATTGCCTTTATAAAAGTAAACAAAACACCACAGAGTACAAGCGGAAGAAATACACTAAGTCCAAAATAAAGTGCTGAAAAGTAAAAGGGCCAGAATACAAACCCAACTGAAAGTGCAGCTACAACTAAACAAAAAAAATACAACAGAAAAAGGAAAACAACTGAAAGAAGGAAGCATCTCCTGGGTCGTCCTCCTCAGATCATACCTGAAGGGTAGGTACAGATAGCGTAGCTCCTGGATCATCTACCACAGATCCTACCTGAAGGGTAGGTACAGATAGCCTCCTCAACGCTCTCGCCCGTCAACCTCCTCCGTGTGTCGTCTGGCCGTGAAGTCCCCCTCCAGGTACTTTCTCGCCATGTAGTCCACCTCTGGGTACTGACTCGTCGTGTAGTCCACCTCCGGGTACCATCCAGTCCTCGAACACTCGGCCTCTGTCAGCACTGCCCGTCGTCTGCAACCAACACAATGAGGTGTGGGCATAGCCCGTGCAGGGGTGAGTATAACGATACTCAGAAGGGACCCCGAGACCCTCAAGGTCTCACTAAGACCAACAAGTATATCCACAAAGAAGATCTTAACAGATAACCTCTACTTAGGTATATGGACATACATATACCTAAGTTATCAAGTAACCCATCTCAATCATGAGGTAACGCAATGATTATGAAATCAACGGATAACCACTACCCAGGTATATGCCCATACATATAACTAAGTTATCATGTGACCCATATCAATCATGAGGTAAACAAAAAGGTCAATAGTCTCAGCTCAAACCAGTATTTTCATTATCAAAACTGTAACTGCTAAAGATCTCCGTCTCAAGAGTGTACAGTGGTCCTGTCACGACTACGAGGTACTGCTCACTAACCTATGACTGTTGAGGTACTCCTCCTGTCGAGTACCGCGGGTCAGCCACCCAGACACAGTAGTGCTTCCCGCCGAGGTATGTCACCCAAACACAGTAGTGCACACCCCCCTAGTAGCCTGCTGAGGTACTCTCCGGACGAGTAACGCGGGTCTGCAATGTCACATAGGTAGTGCTCCGTCCGCCATGGGTCTGCACCTCATAAAGTAGTGCTCCGTCCACTGGGCTAGTCGACTCACTCCAAGTAGAGTCGGTCAAGCAGTCGTCAGGTCTCAGTCGGCTACACGGTCTCCGTACTCAGCACGCTCATCTCTGGGAGGGTCCGCTCCACGAGTTACAGGTCGATACTCCAAGTATCTCAAAGTCCCACGAAGAAGTATCTCAAGGACTGCCTCGTCATAGGGGTCTCAACACAAATGACGGCGTGTCAATCGGACGCCCGGTCTGTGAGTTACTAGCCTTTTCGTCCCAGGGGCCCGGTTGGATTTGTGAGCTAACCAATCCCGTCCGTAACTCAACTGTACCCCGAACTCTCATAGGGTATACTCATAGGGACTGTTTCTCAACATGATCAACAATGCCGCTGACGGTTCGTCAAACGGACGTCCTGTCTGAATGATATCAGCTTTTCCGTTTACAGGGGCCTGGTTGGATTTCGGGTGCGATCCAACCCGGCCACTATCCAACTATATCCAAAACTTGGGCGAATTATGCCAAAAGTTCTGTCTTATCAAGAGGAAATCAACGAGACAGACGGTGCATCAATCGGACGCCCGGTCTGTGTGTTATTGGCTTTTTCGTTCCAGGGGCCCGGGTGGTTTCGTGAGCTAACCAACCCGACCACACTCCGACTGCATCCAAACCTCGAGCGGAGTAAGCCAAAAGATCTTTCTCACTTAAAGGAATTCAACAGAGTTGACGGCACGTCATTCGGACGTCCGTAACTCAAGTTACGAGCGTTTCCGCTCCGAGGGCACGGTTGGTTTTGGGTACGAACCAACCCGGCCGAACCCAAAGTTCTCCGAAACCTTGAGGGTAATATACTGAAACGACCGTCTCGATCCAAGGATAGCGTTGCACCTTACGACGCATCAATCGGAGGTCTATAGCTCAAGATATGGGCATTTGACCGAAAGTGGTCCGAAAACGGGGGTCTGGGGCCGGCCCGGCCCGGCCCGGCCGACCGTGGCTCGGCCAGCGTGGCTGAGCTGATTCGCGGAGTGGGGTGCGCGACTCCCCCGCCCGCCGCTAATTGAGGCCGGCGGCGGATCCGCCGGCCGCCAACCCTCCAGCGGAGCGCCGCCGCCGCCTTCCGTGGACCACTAGACGCGCTCCGGTGGTCCGCTCCTCCTGCCGTCTTTGCCTATGTTCTCCCCGGGACCCCGCCTTCCCTGAAAAGGGATTCAAACGCCAAAACGGCCTGCTTCGTCGTCACCCATCAATCCGCATGTCAAACCAAAAAGCGTCGTCTTTGTAGTTTTCCAGCACGACCCGATGGCGCCACACCCGTTCGCCGCGGCCCGACTCCGACCGTGGTTCTTTGGTTTTCTTCGACATTGCGCGACGGTGTCGCATTCTTAAACTTCCTTCCATGACGCAGTGCGACGGCGTCACGTAATACTTGCTGTGTGATTCCTGCGTGGTGCAACGACACGTCGCCATTCCGTTCCATCCACAAAGAATCAAACATGAACATAGGCGGGGGGTTCGGCCGTGTTTGTGCGGTCTGGGCCCCCTCTCGTTAAACGATATCATCTAGTCGAAAATCCATGATAATATATAAGCTAGATTCATGAACGGGAAATAAGTAAATAAAATAATCCCTTACATCGGTTCAGGAACGGTGTTCGTCAACGAGCTGCGGAAGACGAGCGTCACGGAGGTCGGGCGTCGCGGGAAAAGAACGTCAACGTCGCAATGCGGGGATTCGAAGTTGTTAACGGCGATTTCGTCGCGGAAAACCATCGCGGAAGAAAAGACGCGGAAGAAGAATGTCGCGTCGCGAATACGGCGTCACGGATGAACCGTGTTCTTCGGCGGAGAAGTTCTTCGTTGAAGAACGGTTTTCTTCGCGTTCTTCGTCTTGGTTGAAGAAGAAGAAGAACACTTCCCCAATCCTCTCAAGGTTGCAAAACTCTAACAATAATAAAATAAGACTAAGTCTTATTTTATTAACACAACCTAACCATTTGAATTTCAAGAGTTTGAAATTATATAACTCACTTAATTAATTATAACATGTTGTCAAAAATTAATGAGGTGAGTTAATGGGGAGTTAGGAAAGTGTGGGGTTAAGAGGGGTTAGGGAGTTTAAGGAATTTGAAAAGGTGGGGGGTTCATGTGGGCCCCACCCTCTCAAATATCCACACATGGGAAGTTGGGTGGATGTGGGACCACCACCAACTTCCCACGGGAGAAGTTAACCACATGACATGAAATAAAATTGATTCAACAATTTTATTTACTTTATTTAAATAAACCCCAAAAATTAACTTCTTCACCCGCACAAACGCAACTGCGGTAAAGGTCCCCTTAAGCGATTACCGGCGTTGCGAGTTCGTCGGTGCCCTCAGAATTCGATTCCGAGCACCGGTTCAAAAGTTAGAAATTCCTACTCGCTCGTTCACTTAACGTACCCGAGCCAATCTTCGGAAATTAATTCTGGGGACACCGGGCCTCGGAATCAGGCGACGTCAGAAACTGCGTTCTTTTAAAATTCCATTGAAAATTAAGAAAAAAATTTCCTTGAAATTTCCGGGTCTTTACAGTGACTCATATAAATAATTTTATGAATACACTATTTTTTATGAATTTGTATATTATAGACTAAATGACAAAGAATTGGTTATCATCTGATACTCAATTGTAAATGTTTTCATAGAGAAACTAATTAGTTGACCATAACACAACATAATTTTCTTCATGAATAGGGATGACCAAAATATTGAAAATTAAAATTTCCCATAATATGTGAAATGGTTTTTTACACACAAGGATATAAGAATAATTTTATTTTAGGCATTCTAAAAAACTATATTACAACAACCCTAATAAAGTATAAAGAATTATCAGGGAACATGCACCACAACAAAAATTGATCATATTTCATCAAATGAGTACACCAAATAGAAAAATTAGGAAAATGAAATCATTTGGTAACACAATGTCAAACAACATCAAAGAATAACTTATAAAGATGGTAAAATTTATATTAGATCACCGCAACTGAAAAATTTAGTACCTTAGTGGGAAGGATGTAATGAATTCCAAAGATGGAAATATTGCCCCTATATAAAAAATATCATTACCTACATACTAAATTTAATTGGAATATGTTACCTAGATATTCATATCAGACACTTTTCTTTCTAGTGTATCCATATTTTAAGAACCCTTGAGAAATAAAATTTTATAACAATCAGATGTTTTATATAATCCAATAAAGGACTCGATTTAATTTGGTAAAACATCATGGTGGTATTGTAGATCATCAAATGTGATTTCATTTTTCAAATATTCATTAACTTTTTTAACTCATTTTTAAGGTCAAAAATAATTTAAAACATCTCGAATTATAAATAATAGATGAATGTCAAGGTCACTAACTTCCTAATTTATTTAAATGGATTTACATACTATTTATAGATACAAATTCCTTAATATAAGTTTTTTTAAAATATTTTATGACATAGTAGATACCATTTGTGGCCCATAGAAGTAACTCAACAAATTTTTAATGTTGTTAGGAATAATGTAAAGTCTAAATTATTCCATCAAGATAAAAAATAGAAAAAAGAGACACTGTAATGAAAATAAGATATCATATGGTGGAGATAAAAATTATCATCCTAAAGAAATAATGAAATCATTATTATTACCAAAACCAATCTATTTATTTTCAATAATAACCTCTAGACCACAAGTGATATTGCACATTCACCATTATCCAAATTTGTGAGTTGTTTTAAAGGAGAAAAAGTGATTTTATTTCATAAACCATTATAGTTTTATATTTTATTTAAAATAGATTAGATATCTACATAATTCATTTAAACCATAATGTAATTACAAGATTAATTTCATTATATAAAAATAAAATATTGAAAACATTTCGATGGCCAAAAAAACAAAATCCCCTATCGTTATATATTTGGATACATAATACAAAATTATTTATTGAGTTTTTATAATCAATATAAAATTTTCAATTCATGTCGTCTTGTATTGAATATTTATAAGGAACATAACATACATGTGTTACAACTTCGTTGTGAATATTGTAAATGAGTTTAGGATCCTAGAATGAACCATTAGAACTATGATGGTATGATAACCAAAAATTAAGTCAATATCAAGAATAATATAAAAGAAGAACGATTTAATCAAAGAATAACAAGTCAAATTACATCATCAATTCTGAAAATGAGAAACACTTCTAAATAAAAATTTTAAATGAACCACAATAAATTATAAGATAAAAATATGAAATATGAGAAACCCACTTAAATCCATAAATTAATCTATACTATTTAATATATAATTCGAAAAAAATTATTATTTCTAGAAATCCCAATCCCGTAATGATAACCAAATAAAATGAAAGGCAATAATTTTTCTCTTGAAAATTAATTTAAAAGTTTATATGTATAGGGAACGAGATGAATTTTATCACCCATGGTATTGAAAAAAATCATGGAAGTGTTAGTAATAGATAATTAAATACCCAATTAATGACTTGGTTTTGGGGATTAATATAAAAAAATTCTTATTCAACTTAAATAATAATAAACAAATATGAAAAGTTTAACTGGAGAAGAAATAAAAAAATTGAAAATATAAAGTTACTGTAACAAGATGATTAACGGATCCATCAAACACGGATTCAAAGTGAATCTACTACAATTACCTAATAGAATTAACCATCTCCAAGTAAATTTAACTAGTGGCTGGATGTAATTTTACAAACATTGTGGATTATTTCTCCCATAAAAAAAATAATCAAAATAAGTTGAAAAATGAAAAAATATACAATTGGTGATATTAAAAAATGATCTAAAAATTAAAAGGATGAAAATTAATAAAAATTAATGTTAAATAGGAACCAAATATACATAATCTATATTAATAAATCACGATGGGAAAAATATGAAAACATATCAACTAAAAAGAAATCATTAAACCCACACAAGAAATTAATCTGATGACCACAATCTCTATAAAACCCAAACATCTCTACAAATATAGTAAAATTGTGTATCTACTTTGAGTAATCATGGACCTATAAAATATACATGAGAGATAATATCAAATTAATTATTTTCCCATTAAATAAAATAAGTCAAATTTATATGAAAACATAACCATTATAGTTTCAAATAAAATAGGAAAATAATTTATTTTGTAAGGCCTTACTAAATACACAATAGAAAATCATAAAATTTATAAAATTATTTATCATTGGTTTTTGTTAATTGAAATAAATCCAATGGAAAATGATTTTTACAAACCAGTAACACTAGGTTAAAAATCCATATTCATGAATCACTAAACAATAAATTTATAAAATCCACTTTTAGAAAAAAAATATTACATTGTAAAAACTTTTCAATAATTTTCATGATTTTATGAAACACCATCGAAAATCATTATATCCATAAAACTATTATTATAGGAATATAACCCATTTCAAAACTCAAAAAAATTTATAATATAAAAAACTATCCATTTAATCTTTATGTTCAAAATAATCAAACTTTTTTTAGATAACCACATTTATAATTTCTGATATCCCTTCAAACAATTTTTTTTGAATAGTTTGAAATCCCCTTAAAAACACAAAAAAAATTCATATTAAAAAACATCATATTTTTTTCAATCAGGTGAAAACTAGACCCAAAAATTTAGTAAGAAAACACATTTCTAGGAACCACTACATTTGTTTAAAAAATGTACAATTTTAAGCGATCATTACTTTTACACATATTATAACATAATTTTTATAGAAGTATCTAATAATAAAAACCTACATATCAAGTGGGCTAATTTATTTTAAACACATTTTTTATTATACATAAAAAACAAACCTATCACTACATTATTCTAAAATATATAACGTGATCATAAATCCCTTTTTTCACATAAAGATTGATAGGTTATCGTCTGAAATACATAAATAAGTGGCTGATCCATAAATATTTTAAACGAAATAAGATTTACAATGAATTATAAAATAAGAATAATTTTTAATAACCTGATATAATAATAAGGATTTGATAAATATTAATAACATGGAATCCTGAAATATATAAAATTTCATCATAATATCATGGATTAACATTAATTTGGTGGAAACATAAAAAATCAAATAAGGAAAATATAATGCTAACAGCCATGAAAATATCACATGGTGGAACAAGTCTCAAAGTGGATTATGTTTACTCCCAAATATCATAAAAAATTTCTTATCATACAACAAAATTAACCAATGAATTTAAGAAATATCTAGGAACAATAAATATAGAATATTAATTATAATGTGTTCAATACAAGTAAAACAATTGAAAAAGATAAACAAAATAATTCACAAGGAAAACAATGTGTTACATTTTCATGTATTATGACATAGAAAAATGGGATATCATAATTAATTCCATTAAAGAAGGGATTAATTCATTATTGATCAATCAAATGTATATAATTAAGTTTAAGGTGTGGATATTAAGGTCTTGTTATTTATGATTTATAAAAATTTGTGGAAAAATAATATTCAATATATTATTTTTACATGAGATTTCTGGAAAGAGGTATAAAATCCTTTAATAGGGTGTCTGATTTCCAATTTCAATAAAAATATAAATGATAAAAAACATTATTGATAAAATATTAAATTTATGGAACCATGCACAGTTTGATTAAATTTATACAATAGAATATTAAATGGGGTAAGAAATAAAGAAACTCCATTAATCTGGGCTCAATTATGAGATATAATTAACAAAAAATCTAATAAAAATATATATAACAATTAATGAATAATGAATATATATATATATATATGTTTTAGACATGTATTTTGAATATAAATTAATTTATGTGAATAAAAAGAGATAAAATGAGATAAATAGAAGGGAATCTTAACATTAATAATGTGTGGTGGTATGGTGAGATCCATTTCCTTCAGTTGTATAATCTTCGTTCACAAGCACTAAACATCTGGGAAAATAAAAAAATGGTAATAAATTTGTTGAAAAATAACCATAAACATATATATTTGATTTACTATAAATATTTTTTTCACATTGACAATCATTTTAGTGAGATAAAATTTTTAATTTCACTATTTTAAGTGAATTATTTTCATGGTTCCAAAGTCAGATCATGTGTGTTTAGTTATAGAGGATCATATAAAATTATTATATAAATGAAGACGAAAAATTTAATGGTACTCAAATCTATTATCTATATTAAACTAGGCCTCTCCAAGCCTACATGTCACCCTCATACTTCTCCACGTCAATTCCAAATAATTGAACCTCCATTCCATTTCATCCCTCCCACGACTAAAATCGCATTCCTCTGCATGATACCTCATACCTGCCCAGCTGTTTAGGGTTTTCCCGTACAATGACACCCAGCCAAAATACCTCTGGTCTCCTCCCTCCACTGCTTGACGACCCTCGAACAGCTTCCAATACTCCACCCGCAGCATCTAACCTCAACCAAAACAACCCTACCTCACATCCTGCTCTGTCACTTTCTATGTTCCCTCACATTCGATGAACAGTCATGTCCCCTCCATTTGTTATCCATGATTCCATCCGTATTATGTGACTCCCCCCGCTCCATCCTTCATCGAATGAAACAACCCTATCTCACATCCCACTCTGTTGATGTCTATGTTCCCTCACATTCAGATATCAGTCATTTTCCATCGCACTACTTTCAGTGAATCCATCCACCTTCCACGACCCTCCTCCGCCTACGCCTGCTCTACCACCGCTTGTTCCTCCTTTGTCACATGCGGTCTCTATATATCCATAAGGTATTGTTTCTTAGATGTTATTAAATTTTATTGGCATTTCATTCCTCTGTTCATCCCCTTAGCATTTCTCCTCTCTTTATCCTTTATTGTCTTGCGACAAAAGACCCCCATTACAATCAGGTATTTCTTCTTCATCATCTACAAATACTTCTCCTACAGGTCTATTCTTATTGGAAACAGGTACATTCCAATTCCCTCCCACCTCTCATCAAAGGTTCCAATGTTTAGTTTTTCAATTTTTTCTGATGTCCCTAAACCCAAATATTCATTTTTCGACTAGAAAATGGTTTATTGCATGAAAATTTTAAATGGAAAACCTCATATTCCATATATTCAATACGATAACATTATGGATCCTCCTATCGAAAGTATGGTTTTGGTTTCCTAATATGTTCATTATTTTTATTTTTGATTTCTGATTCGTGTTCACATGTTATCTATTTTAGAGTTTCCACACTGTCACACCTGAGTTGCACCTTTCTTTTTGAGATTTGGATGCTTCACTCTCTTTTTCATCAAAATTTTTTAATTCCTATCAGACCCATTCCTTTGAAGCAACATTTCTTTTTAATTATTTCCTCTTTCATTCTATGTATCATTCATAGTGATTTATCGATATTGAGAAAACACTAATGCAATTTTACATGTATAATTTTTTTTTCAACATAGAGTTTTTTAATTAAAAATATATCCATCAAATGCTGCAAAAGAATATAATAATTTTTTTATCCCCTCACTATCTACTGAAGCTATCATGTGTTTCAGTTGGAAATTGGGGAACTATATCTCAACAGTAAATTTTCTTCTCAATGAAATTAACTGTTTCATGTTTCCGTCTTTTTAGTACTTGAAATTTTAGATTTCGGTATTTCTTATTTCTCATAAGTTAGAGGGGAGTACTTGGTGTTTCCATGAAAAGGTTATTAATCCAAATGAAGTGTTTTTATTCACTGTTTTATCTTATTTTACGTTTTAGGTAGAATATGAGATTATATCACGGATCCAAATTATATTGAAAATGTTTCCCAACTGAAATTCGTATTATATTGAGGAGCCGACATAATTTTCCATTTTTTATGTTGTAAAATTTGACTTTTTCATGATTTAGTATGAAACTGTTCAATTTTTTGAGTGTGTCACCCCTACGTACTTAGTTATTTTTAAATTCTACTTGTACTTATTTGATGTTGGTATAGTGAAAAAATTTATTTGATGGTTTTGCCTCATATTTCGTACCATATCCAAAGATCTGCTACTGAGTTTCTTTGTCTTGATGAATCCAGGAAAATGTTCCCCTCATTTTCCACTGCAGATTTTGTGTCAACCAGTTGGATGATGAGTAACTATATCTCATCATTAAATTTTAATCCCAATGAAAGTAATTGTGTTCTATTTCCCTCTTTTTAGTACTTGAAATTTTCGATTCAGTTTAGCTTATCTATCATCTATACTAAACATGGAATCTCCTATCCTACGTGTCACAATTCGAATCAACCACATCACATACCTTTACGTATTCCCCCCCTTCTTTTGGTCTCCCCATGACGATGTTCACACCTTCCGCCATGCTCCCTCATTCACTCCCTCCAACTTTGGGTTTCCTCTAATTTTCACTACTCATTGATGTTGAAGGTAGATTCCTCCACAGTCGGGCTTCCCTCGAAGAGCTTCCCTATTCCAACGCGCAACCTCACATCTAAGATGAACCGTAGGGTATCGTCCGTCATTCTATAGGCTTTGGGAATGCATCCTTTTTGAAGCTACATTCTACATGTCTCCCATTTCACAGATCTCATAATAGTTCTGATGATCCCTCCATCTTATGGTATCTGAGCATCCATCGCAGCCAAATAATCTTCACCTCATGTCTCCCCAATAACTCAACCCTCCATTTTTGGTCTATTCCCGAGCATTAACTAGGATTCCACGGTTGTGAAATATATGATCCAAGAGTGAATGGAGAGTGATCCAGGACATCAAAAAGATCATTGGGAATCATAGCGAAGAGGAAGAGATCTTGATGAGACTGTACAAAGTATCTTGTGTCTAGGTCACCTGCATCCCACTTCTTTTCTTATACTCTTTTATATTTTTGGCGATGTTCAATTTATTTTTTACCTATCTCCATTGCGTATATTTCTAATGTATTTGATAGGTCTTTATATTCCCAAAATCCCATTGGCCTGATTTTATTATCATTTTTCAGTCTGTGACTGCTATACTTGTCGATTTTTTTCTTTATATCATGTATGCATCAATGGATTAGGATTATGCATGCCTAATTTTTTGGGAATAATTGTTTTTTTTCATACAAATTCTCATTTCCATCCAATATGATTAATTGGATGATTTTGAATCGTGTGTTCTCATTACTTCACTAATCCATATTCCATTCATGGGATATCCTAGGTTTTGATTATTACTGCTGCTACACGTTCTTTCTCCTATAGTTTTGTTTCCAGCCATGATGTGCCTATATATTCCAATGCTGAATCTTTGTTTGTATCCTGTTATTCTTAGAATCTATTAGATATAATCATTTTTTCATTGAAGTCAAATCCTCTCTGATACATTTTTTATGTTATATAATAATGATTGAGATAATATTTCATTTTCTGATTAAAAAATTTCTCAAGTGATTGTCTGGATATTTCTGGAACTTTTCATGAAGTCAAGAAAAACACAATTTTGGGAAAGAGGTACGTTTTATTTTTACTATTTTCGTGGATGTCTGTGTTCTCACTATGATACATCTGCATTCACAAATTAGTAAATAGGTATCCACGACATTTGGACAACCACCATTTTTATATGACTGGGAGTCTTCAGAGACCCCACATATCCAAAGGAATGATAAATGAGTGTTCTTCTAAATTTCTGGAAATGTTTTCCCTTCACTCTAAGATTAATTAATTTTGGATGATTATTATTTTCATTTAAATGTTATACCAGGTATTTATTTTGGATATGTATCCATCCCCACCCAATTTTCTATATTATTCTACATATAATTTCAATGAAGTTCTTGGAGGTAACGTGTTTTTGTAATGCATAATGAACATTTTTTTCAATTGATAGATTTATCTGGTTTTAGAAGTGAGATGGTATGCCCGTAATATAATGAACATTTTTTCCTACTGAATAAATCATTTTTACATTGTAAAAAAAATTCTAAATTGTAGGAATTCTTGTAAAATATTTGAATTGGTGATTTCTCCATCAGTAAGAAGAAGTAAACTACTGCTGGTTTTCTTTCACCCTACACGAAGTTAAGAATTTATCCAAGGGAAATTCAGTCAATAATAAGAAGTCAACGTATCCCAGTTATGTAGATATATATGAATCTAATTTTTAATTTTACCAAATGAAAATATGGTTCAACCATGTTCATGATAACCTATATGTGTCTACACTAACACAAACTGTTCTATACACTACATAAGGTTCATTTTTCTTACCTTCTGAATTAATTTTCCCACTTCTCTAAAATAGTATATATTTCCCTTTTCATATAATTTTTTCATTGAATATTACAATACATCAAATTTTATGATTTATCAATCATGGTTTTGTGCTTTTGGTAATAAAAGATGTCCAATTATGTTAATATTTTCATTCTATTGTACTTCATCATGACTTTAGGTGTTTGTCAGCTATAATTCTATCCAGTAATTGATTTCCATTTTAATAATGGTGAATATTCTATGCATTATGGGGATGAAAACAATACTGTATGAGGAAATATTAATCTCATCCTATTAAATCATCTTTCAAGGAACTTATTTCAGGGGAACCTACTATATTTGATATGTTTCCTCCCACAATAACTTATCTATAGTGTTCTATATAGCATGTCAATGAGGTTCATGGAAGTAATATGTTTTTGCACTGCATAAGGTTCATTATTCACACCTTGTGAATTAATATTTTATCTTCTCTAAAAAAATTTCTATTGACCATTTATTATATATTTTTCATTGGTTATTACAGTACATCTATTTTTATGATTCAACAATTATGATCTCATTCCTTTAGTAATAAATTATTTCAGCTTATGTTAATATTTTCATGTTGTTGAACTGCATTCTATCATTAGGTTTTTATGAGTTTTAATTTTTATTAGAAAATTATTAATCTTTTTTAAGGGTGGATATTTTGGGCATTGTAATAATTCCATGTATAATGCACTTGATCGATCTGGGTGTGAGATATGTCCTTTATATTGTCTAATATGTTAATATATCATCATTAATATTAATGGACCTGATTTTCTGTCATTTCACATAATAGGGGAATAATGCATGTTTTCAAAAAACAATGGATTTCCATGAATTAGGAATCAATGGGTAGGTATGAGTTGTTTTGGTTGTCTTTTCATGTACATAAATGATCAATTCCTAATGTTTTGTTTCAGGAAAGTTTTTTCAAATATGTTAATATTGAGCAGGGTATGTAATATTTCATTTATACTATCTAATATGTTAATATCTCATGTTTTAATTTTATGGACCTGGATTTTTTTCATTTCTCATAATAGGGGATTAATACATGTATTCAAAAAACCAAGGATTAAAATTATAACTGCGACAATTGTTCTAATCAGCATTTTTATAATTAAGAGATCATAAATTTTATATAGTTTAGAACTCAATGGGTTAATGATACATCTATAATCATGTGATTCTTGATTTCTACTTAACATCACTTGAATTTGTCTTCAATGGACATTTGTCAGTTGTTTTGGTTGTTTTTTCATGTACAAAAATGTTCAATTTGTGGTGTTTATTTCACCGAGAAAGGTTAACTTTTGCATCTTCCAAAATAAATTATCACATTTACTTTACGATTTTGTTATTTTATGCTGGCTTAAATAAAACTAGCTAAACATGTTTGGTATACCCATACTTTCTTGTTTTTAAGGATTTTAATTAAATTGCATATATTTGTAAATTTTGGACTACTATGTTTATTTCCATTAATAAATATTTGAGATCTGTATGGTGATTTTTCATTATCATTGTCTATTTTCCAATATATTTGGAATTCCATTAGACCATCATCCTATTATTTTGGTTGATCCGAGATTTTATTTACAGTTAGTGACCATATTTCCTTTTCAATATACCTTCTCTACTATTAACTATTGATTGAATCTGTCTTTGTTCATTGATTTCCATTGTATTATTACCAGTGATTCACTTAGGTGATTTGAAGTGTGTTGAAGTTATGAATTAACTTTTGGAAATTGAAGTTCCATTGATAATCAAATGGTTCTTCCCTAGAATGTGTGATATTCCCTTTCCAAAAGGATATATGTGATATTGAACATGTCTCCATCTCTACGATAATGTCGGAGCTACCCCCTAGAAAGGTACCTAGTTTTTTTGGGTTCGTGAGTGCCATGGAATATGAATCCAATTTGATGTATCCAAATAAATGTTTCAAGATTTTAATAATTACTTATCACCGTGAATAATTCACTACTCCTTCATTCATAAATCTTCCTAGATCGAGAATAGTATGTGATATGTTCTTTATGTTGTCCAATATGTTAATATCTCATCTTTTATTTTCATGGACCTAATTTTCTATCATATCTCATCACAAGGGATCAATGCATGATTTTAAAAAAACATGGATTTCCATGATAACTATGATAGTTTTTCTGATAATCCATTATATGGTTGGTATGGAGTGATTTAGAAGAAACTATGTAGGTCTCAATATCAACAGTTGATTCTGGTATTGCATAGAAATGATGAAAAGGTTGAGGTGCATCTTGTGAGGTTTTATTTATGTAATTTCTCTTTAATTATGTGTTTCATAGCATGAAATATTGTTTTTCTAAATGAAATTTATATTTAAATGACTAGAGATATTGAAATTAAGTCTCCGTCATTGATGAGATTAATATACGATCAAAATACTATAGAAATACAACTACTTGAATTCAACTACATTGATCTTATTGTGAGTTCTATCCAGTATTTAATGAGATTAATATATAAATTGAACATTTATATATATAAAAATTCTTGTCAATTTATATTTATTATTTTGACATATTTATAAATATGTATTATATGATATAAATTTTTAATTTTAAATACTTTAGTAGTGCTTAAATGTGTGGTGTTGATTTGTTCACATTACAAATCAAATCATATTTGAATTTTGAAAACAAGTGTTTGACTGATTTTGAGTTGTGTATTAAGTTTGAGATACACATTTTCTATTTTACAGGTGAGAATTAAGCACAGAGTACTGGGTATGTGAGGGAGGAGGAGGGGGGATGAGGAGGGGGGAAAGGGTCAGAAAAAATTTTGGTTAGTGGGAGGGGAGGGGAGGGGTGGGGCTGGGAAGGTTGGAGGGGAGGGGCTGGGCAGGTTGGAGGCGATGGGAGGGGAGGTAAGGGGAGGATGAGGGCATGGGGAGGGGGCTTCTGGGAGAAGAGGTTGTGTAGGGGGGAGGGGAGGGGAGGGGAGGGGAGGATGAGGGGATGGGAGGGGAGGACGAGGGCAGGGGGAGTGGGATCAGCAGGTTGGAGGGGAGGGGAAGAAAGGAAAGCATGAGGGCATGGGGGAGGGGACGGGCAGGTTCGAGTGGAGGGGAGGGGAGGGAGGAGAGGATGAGGGAAGGGTGGAGGGGTTGGACATGTTTGAGGGGAGGTGTGGGGAGGATGAGGGCATGGGGTATGGGGATACTAGAGGAAGAGGTAGGGAAGGGGGGTGGGGGAGTGGTGGGGAAGGGGCTGGGTCGGGGGGAGGATGAGGTGGTAGGATTAGGGGAGGGGGGGAGGGGGCTAGGCAGGTTGGTGGGGAGGGGAGCGGAGGGGAGGATGAGGGCAGGGGGAGGGGCTGGGTAGTATTGAGTGGAGCAGAGGGGAGGGGAGGGGAGGAGGAGGGTATATGGTAGGGGCTGGGCAGGTTCTACAAGATGGGAGGGGAGGATGAGGGTAGGTGGGAGGGGGATACTGGGGGAAGAGGTTGGCAAGGGGGTGGGGGAGTGTTGGGGGAAGGGGCTAGGATGGGGGAGGCTGAGATAGGAGGGGGAGATTCTGGGACTGGGTGGGATACAAGCAGAGGAGGGGGAAGGGGAGGGGTAGAGATGGTTAGGGGGAAGGAGGAGGGGCTAGAAAATTGTGCGGGGGAGACAAGATAGAGATATTAACCACTATTTCTATTTCAATTAGTACAGATTTTACAATTATTTTAATTAGTAATGATTTTTCATCTTCATATTAATAATTGCCTTCATTGAATTTTTATTAAGGTTCTTTTCATAGATGACTACTGTAAACAAATAAGACATTTTTTATGACATGTTTTTTTTCACTTCACTACATTAACCAAGTTTTTTTTTTCATAGTAATATGTCTCATTTACTCAAATTAATGTCTATTTATATATTTCAGGGATAAATATAATTGTGCACAAAAATTAAAAGCTACTACTCTATATCAATGATACATGTGGTAGTACTAGGAGGCTGTTGACTGCATATTCTGAATGACATGAATTGTAATCTGATATGCACAACCGCTATTTTTGAAAATCATGGTTCTTGTAATTGTTTTCAAACATGTATCTGATACTTGTGTATTTATGTTCTCTTATCATGACTAAATAATATTCCATAGTTATATTTCAAAGGTGACATAAAAATGTCAACTACTATCTATTTCCTATTTCAAGTTCTCTTAACATGAATCTGTTTCAATTTTTACCTCTTTCAAGTATCTAGAAATTATATTTTCATACATCATTTCTATGAATAGATTTGTAATTTCAATACATTATTTATTAATTTCCAGGGATCATTTCTCATATTTCTAATTCAGTTTTAGTTCGTATTTCATTTATGACGTCGTGCGTTTGAACGGGTGATGTACTAGTATTTACTTAAATTTAAATGTTATCAATTAACCAAATATGTTTTGATAAATATATTAATCATTTAGTAAAATCATTAATGTTATGCAGTTAGTTTATTTACGAGGTTTTACAAACCCATTATAATGTAGATTAATTTTATTTATTTAAATTAATATTATACAATTAAAAAAATGAAATATGATATACTATATTTTTATCATATTTAACAATATAAAATTTTAAAACTATCCATTATGTATGTGGGAAAAATGGTTTCCATTTCCCAAAGAGGAAATCTACAATCCATCATGTCTGCAATTTTTTCATCTTTGAAATAAATGAAGTAATTGTGTATGATATATATTAAATTAACACAATAAAAGTCAACTTTATTTCTATTATTGAATTCATTATGTAATGTTAGATATGTAATGCCTAGAGAAGGCTAAATAAAGATGTAATTTTAAAAATATTTCTTGAAAATAATAGATCATGTATGACATATAATAAAATAGGCCCAGAGGCACAATGTGTTTGAATTTTTTTTAAAAATAATTGATTATATGGTAGTAGGGAGTGATTTTGGGAGTGATTTTGGTAGAAATATGGAACAATAAAAGTCTTTACAAAGATTTGATATAGTGGGGTGTGGGGTAGTAATTATTATATAATGAGCGAACTGTTTTTGAATATTTTTTTACTATATTATTATTTTGGAACAAGGACACCAATAGTGATGATTCTTGTGAATATAAATTGTAAATTGTTTATTTTTAGACAATAAATGGTCACTTACATAATATTTGTCTCATTTTTATATATATTGTCTCTTAAAATTAAATTAATCATAATGTGTCATATTTAAAAGTCATTGATAATTGAAAATTCTGATAGAACTTCCAAAAATATCACCATAACCATTTTAGAAAGTTTATATTGCAAAAATTATATCCACATTTCAATTATTATTTTCTCTATGATGGAAAAATTAATTTTATAGAAAATCATTATTTACATCGAAAACACCAATATTAATAATTTACCAATTTTTATTAACCTTTTGAAAAACCATAATGTCTAAAAAAATTATATTGTCACGATAATAAGAATTATTAATCATTTATAAATTTATTTACTGAATATAATTATTATTTTATGAAATTTCACATTTATATAAAAATGAGAATAAATCATGTAAGGTTTACAAAAATATAAAGACATATTTTATATTTTTTAAATAATTTAATTAATTTTATCAATATATAATAATGTCATATTTTAATTTTATAAGATAACTATATATTATTTTCTATTTCCATAGGTGGTGATACCATTCTAAATGATAGGATACTATTCGTAATGATTATATTACTATTCCAATTGTCATGTTACAATTTCAACGGTTATATTTGTAAGGTTTACATGGGTTCCCGGTGTATAAAAGTAGAATAGTATTTAATAAACTCTATATTAATTTATATTTTGTTTTAATGTTATATATATACTAATTTTGAATATTATTATTGTAACAGTAATGTTTTTTTTCTATTATACAGTGTTGGTCATGAGTGTGATTATTTTGTTCAATCTAGCATATCCAAATTTTCACGTTTTAGTTATATTTTTATTTAATTTTTTATCAAGATATAATTCTTTTTTATTATTATTTCTATATTTATTACCTAAATTTTATTCTTAAGTTAATATAACAAGATTTTGGAGTCATTTCTAGGCTATTCTTGTGAATTATATAATACTATATTACTAAATATGATAGAAATATATATTCAAAATGGATGTTTCCTTAATAAAACTACGGGTCATTAAATTATAAACCCTAAATAAATATTATCCTAAATATAAAATTTATCATACTATAGTGAAAACTATATTGGGTACATCTTATTCCCCACGTCATATGGTTCTCATGTCGTTTACTTTTACACATGGATCATCAATAGTACTCTGACATTGTTATTTGTATTATTTATAAAATGTTGTCTAAATGATCCCTGATTTTAATTAGTTTCTCATCAAAAGAGAGCACAATTTCTAGTTTTACCATATTTTTACTATTTAAATGTTTTTTTAACAAGTATGTACTTATTCAAGAGTGATATGAACAACACGTCACATTCGTGTGATTGTGTATTTGTATGTGTTAGTATATTGGTCACATCTTTTATGCTCTCCGAGATATCAAACGGGATAATATACTGGAAAATATATTCATATTCTTTAAACATTCAAAAAGCTATACTATATAGATATAAATGTGATAAAATTATTTCAAACCTCAAACTCAGGGTCTCATTAATGAGTTTCAATATTTATTTTCATTCATATTTGAGTAGACTTGATTTGTTGATGAATAGTATGGACCATTTGTACCATTTCCTTAATTTTTTTGTCCCAATGTCTTATGTTAATGAAAATCATATTAGCACATAGGTTTTATAAAAAAGTATTTATAAATGGTTTTATATATATACATTACGATTCTTGAATTGAAAATATTATTGTAAAAAAACTAGACTATAAAAATATATTAATCCAATACTCCTTTGAATTCTATCAAGAAAGATATTAATGTATTTTCATGTATCTGGATAGTGTTCTTATATTTCCCATCGGATTTAGGGTGAAAATCCATGATGAAGATCAACTCAATCATATAATAACATCGTAGTATATACCATAACATAGTCTTTTAACCAGATATTGTTTAAAAATGTGTTCCATGCATCATCTCTAATTCGTTGATATATATCGTTGAATGTTGATTGAATGGGTGGTTATAAATAAATTAAATATAATTAATATCCTTTATAATATGATCATACATAACACATTTTAAATTATTTCCCCTAGATGTCTTCTGAAGCCCAATTAAAAAATCCGTAGTGATGTGCTCCCATTTCCATATATGTATGGATATTTTTAATACATAGCCATTATATTATTTACTTTTTTACATTATTTAATAATATCCAAAGAAATTGTATATATATTATACTATATCATACATCCTTTTACCAATAAGTATTAATCTTAGAGATATTGATACATCGACTTATTCTATGAGTGGACGGACATGATAAAGTTGTGTACATCATTCAACAAATCGATTAACACATTATATAATGGTACACATTATTTTTAGAAAAATCATACAAATACTCATAAATTTCATTTCATCATTGACTATTTTCCTTATCTTATAGCTTTTAACATAATAAATACTTCACGATTATCTCTTCGAGCATCCATTATCATCCCTATAAGGAATTATTAGAAAATAAATTGATAAAGACATATTGTTATTTCGTTCTTTATAATTCCCATGTATATTCCTTGAATGTATAATAAGACTATATCCCTCTGAATTAACACCATTGATAACATTGTTAATTATTTTATACATATATTTTCTTCCAGTTTATTCACCTTATCTAAAAGGTTGTGTTTTGATCATTTATATTCATTTATCAACTCCAACTATATCCTTTATCATCTATTATTCTTATTAAGTGTGAATTTATATTTTATTCTCTTTTATCCATATACATTTCACAACACTCCCCATAGACATAATTATACCAAATATATAATCCTATGATCACTATATAAAATAGCATTTCATGCATTAGATGGTTCTATTAATGAAAATTCAACTACCTTGAGTTGTAGGATAACACACATTCATTCTGAATGAGTACACAACCCAATGTCTACCTTGAAGGAAGATTTTATAATTTGAATATCTCCCCAATTATTCATAGTGCATATACTAGTGTAGTGATAATTTATTTAATTAATTCCTTCATGCAATTATCAAATTTATTTTTCTTGAAAAACAATAATCACTTCCAATTTTAGATTATTTAGTGGATTTAGGAAACATATTACATTCGAAAAAAATTAGTTAATACCCATCTAGAAATTTTTTCAGAAAATATAGATCTATATTATATATAGAAAAATATGTCACTCCTAAATATCATTTCAATTTGAATGGTATATATTTATCCTTGTACTAGTGATAAAATGATATTTCCTTTACTTAAAAAACTCATTTTATATTTTTTTCATATAGTTTATCATTTTTTACATTTAATTAAAATTTTATTCAAATACCTTTAATTATCATACCAAATTGTGTAGTATAAATAAATACAATCTTTAAATAATAACATATATTTTCAAGTTAATATATAAATAATATATTAATTAATTCAATGAATATTAATGGAATATTAGCGAGTCCCATGGTCATCACTATTAACTCATAGTGTATATACCCTATTTGAATTGAATTCATGGGAATATATTTGTTCTTTAACTTTATCTCATTATATATTAACTAATGTTCCACCTTATTGAATTACTAGAAACATGGAAGAGGATTGAAAAAATAATTAATTTATAGATATAGATACTTTTTCAATATTTTGATTTTTTTGAGTTCATAATTATCAATTAATAGGAGCCTTAACCCATCAATATTTCTAATGAAGAAGAAATGTATATGAGAATGTGATTCACTCAACTTCATAAAACTGTTTTGATGATTTTCTTATTGATGCTTCTTCAGTTCCTCAGACATGGTGATGAACATTCTACAGTGAGAATTGGATATATGATGAGATATTTATATGTTAAATTGAAAACTCAACCTCCCGTTCTAGAAAAAGACCCTATAACACATCATTGAATAATGTTATATAGTCACCCAAAATGATAATTCCATAAATTTTGATTCTCTGAAGTATCTAAACAATTTCAAAATGACAAGATTTCTCATAATTCGATAATATCAATGTCTGAGATGAATAATAAAAAGGAGTTTCATCCCACTCCATATAGTTAAACATATTCAGAAGATGACTTGGGATGTGAAGAGTGATTTCACTCTATGAAGAATTGATGTTGTATTAATATATGTTCATCCAATCAATTCTAATTTAGAATCCAATTCCACTAAAGGAATTATGAGATTATTATATGGGATATTAAATCCAAAAAACGTTTTTGGGGAAAAGTTATATACTTTGGCTGTAATTATTATTACATTTTCTATTCTCATATATGTATTAATCCCAATTTATTAAGGGGGTTGTTGAATTATTCTTCTAATTTCTAAATATATTATAGAGTTCAAAGAACTCGAATAAAGGAGAATATTTTATATTAATGAATTAATAATCTTCATACATATGACCACATAATTTTCACGATCCCTATCAAAATTAGTGATATCATATGATCATCTGTTATACCTAGGATTTAAAAGGGATTCCCTAGATTGTATTGGACCACCATTTTTATAGGAACTTGGCTTCCATAATGATTGTGTTCATTACAGTTTAATAAATACATAGTATATTCAATGTATATATATAAATTATTTTCATCAAATGAAATGGTGGGCTTATTAATATCCAAATATCATTTATTATCGTGGTTACCATATTTTCCACACCTAATCAATCTCTAAATTCCCTTCAATATTATAAAGGATATGTCTTACAACAATTTTAAAAAATTATTATTTGGGTTTTATTTCTTACTGGGGGATTAATATACTAATCCTCCTAAATTAATCTCCATTTTCCTTCTTCGAACTATATCCCCTTAATACCAATTAGGGTAATCAATATAAATCTAAAAATTAAATGAATGATGTAATATATATTTTTATGTGAAAATAAATCAAATCTCTAAATCTTTTTGAGTAGCTAAACACAATACAATAAGGAAGCGGCCAACGAAAAATTCTTTGTTAATGATAATGAAAAGCGATCACCATGATATTCTTGGGAATTATTCATCATACACCCAAATAGACTCATCCTCCTTTTAAATTAATTCAAGTAATTATATTTAAATTATATGGTGTAAATTTCAGGAAATACATTAATCGAAAATATGTTTTTGAATTGTTCCGATTATATGGAATTGATTTCATATTTGGTATAAATATATATAATTAATTTCCACCACTAATCCACTTACCCATGTATGTTCTATTTTACAATTATTAATTTAATTTTTTTTAGATATAGAGGTAATGGAATATATTCTCAATAGAGTAAATCTATTGTTCTATGTTGAGGGGAATAAAATATCTAATAAACATATGCATAATTTATATTATAAATGGATTTAATTCAACAATATATTTATATAAAGAAATAAAAAGTTCAACATATACATGTAATTATATATAACATGATATTTTGGAGCTAGTACTTCCATGATTCTCTCAAACCGTACTCCTACTCCCATCATTTTAGGTATCTCTTAGGGTAATAAACATTGTTCCAATCACATTGGCTATTAGAAAAGTAGATCTGATTTATTGAAATAAAATTCACTAAATACAAAAAAAATTAAGGGCAAAAATTTTGAAACTAAATTTAATATGTAAAGGGAAATATAATTACATGAAAGGAATAACTTATAAATCACCAAGAAATACTAATTTACTAGTCTGTAGTTTTCAATATAGTATACACTCAATAATTTTCTTATTTTGGTTCTCTATCATAAACAAATATTCAAATACCAATCTACTATATAAGTAACAATTTCTATAAAATTGATTATATCATCCAATGCCTTTTAGATATGTAATAACATTATTTTAAACAAAAATATCTATTAAAGTCAACCAAATTAGTGAGAATCCTAGTTTCATTATCGTAATAGGTTTAAAATTAATTAAAAAAATTAATATTTCTTTATTTTAATATACATAATGAGATCATATGTCCCTCTGATCTCCAAAATCAATATAGGATCTCTTAGGGAATATATAGAAAAGGTTTTATCTATAAATATATTTAATGGAATAAATCTTCTAAAGAAGCCTAACATGTGAAACAATTAGTCATAATATGATTTCATAAGAAAGAAGGGCTGTAAAATAATCACATAGAAGAATGATACAAAGATAATAGAATCCAAATATAATGAAATAGTAGTATTTAGTAAAAAACATGAATTAAGCATAAATCAAGGATAATAGGAAATAAAACACCCCATAGTTGAAAAATTACCATCATGGATTTGGTTTACTCCCAAATCTAGTATATAAAATAACACAAGAACAATATAATAACAAATAAATTTTAATGGAATTTTATGGATGCACTCATAACGTGTTCTTCCTACTATGTTCTAAAAAATGAAACAAAAAATAAGTCATAAATATAATTTTTTTGAATGGAATGAAATTAGTTACATAATCTTGTCCAATAACATATTCCTGGGGAATATCATAATTAATTCCATGAAAATTAGATCATATAATATTATGTAATTTATCAGTAAAAAAATAATTCTGAATGAAAATAATTTCCTTTTAAATTTTACATTAATAAAAAATTGTGGGAATATAATTTTGAAAATATTATATTTAGACAATCTTTTTGGAAATGCATAGAGAATAATTAATGTGGTTAAGGGAATACTAAAATTATAAATCATGAAATAAATTAAATGAATATTCCCCAAATAAAATTTTAATCTTTAGAAATAAAGGGTGGGTTAAATAAAATTTAGTATTGTTAATTTTGGATGGTATGAAATGGAGATGTTCCCTTTAGTAGGTTATTATTATCATATAAATTTATGAACCAATCTATAAAAAATATATATACACTTTTAGAAAATTAGATTAATAAAAATTATATATCATTTTGGCACATAAATATATATTAGATAGTATTTTTACATAAAATTTAGAAATAAAATATTATATAAATGGAGATAATACATGAAAAAGAAAAAATGGGGTGGTTTAGAGAGTTCCCATAACATTGGTTCAAGAATATCTCTACTGTTTCATATTAAACTAATTATAATGAATTTAAAATAATTAATTAATATATTGAAAAAATATTTCATATGTTCCTCATTTACTATTATATATTTCATTCATTTAAAACGTTATTAGTTAGATATAATTTTTAATTTAATTTCATTAAGGGAAAACATTTCATGGTTACAGGAGGGGATCAGTAGCATATAATTATAATGGTTGTTGTTAAATAGAAATAGAAAATAGAAAAATAAATAATATTTATTTAATTCATTAAATATAATGGTACCAAATTTTTATATGTATTTATATATATGGATTACTAATTTCTTAAATATATTAGTGATATGTAGTTTTATCATTAATGATGATTTATCAAATGACATAAAATAGATTTTTTATTTAATTGATTGATAATTAATGCACAATAAAAATTAAAATAAGTTATGTAATACCTTTTATGATATTGTTTTCCTATATATTATTTTTGAATTTATCCGTGATTTTTGGATGATATAAATGAACTGCATTTTTGATAGAGGTGGTGAACAAACAATATTTTGGAGAACATTTTTTTAATAAATAAATATAGGGATAATAGAATATTTTTATTACATTATAAAAATAAAATTACCTAATATTTAAAATAAATATTTCATTATTTCAAGTTCTATGAGGGAGGAAATGATATGGTTGAAGAAGAAAATTAATTTAAAGAGAATGTCGTATAATATAAAAATTTGAATTCTTGTTCTTGAAATAATTCTAAATGAATATTAGGATTTTATTTTTTAGACGAACATTGATTGTTGGGATGTTGCGGTAATGGTGAGATTATTTTTTTAAAAAGTTCTTTAGATACATTGGATATAGTATTTCAGGAGAAGTGTTATTGAATGATAGTATTAATTAGGGGAGGAGATTGATGTTTTTGAATATTATAATCATTATTTTAATATTTTCTCTCACAACTATCAGTTGTGATGGGTATTTTGACTATATTTAGTGAATAGATAATATCAAACTGATCCAACTCTCATATAGAATATCAATTGCATATTCTTGTCTGTAATTATCTAATAACCCAATTTAGTGTAATTTTTCATATTCTAATATCCATAAAAAATCTACTATTTTATAAAATTTCCAAAAAATTCACCTTCACCGTTTTTATGTGTGGACTATAAAATAAAAATCAATTTTTATAAATTCGTTTTCTATATTTTAGAATATAAATTTTTGAAATATAATTTTTATTTATTTGGAATGATCACGATTTAAACATTTTTTTTTATTTTCCGACCCATTAAAGTATTATTTAAGGGCCAAAACTCATATTATCTATTTAATATATATAATATTAATTTATCAACCAATTTATAAAATAAATATTTTTATATGAATATTTTTTTATTAAAAACATATAAAACATATTTGTTTTACAAAAAATATAAACTTTTTTACAATTTTAATTTATCTATTCATTTGTATTTTTTTTAATATATGTCCTCTTTTAATTTTATAAGATACATGAATATTATTTTAAAAATCCATTATTTATGACATCATTATAAAATCTAGGTTACAAAATATGATGGTAATATTACTGTCTAATGGTCATGTTACTATTATAAGTGTTAGATTTGAAATGATAATATAAATTACCTACAATCTATAAATACATTATTCTTAATTTATTTATCATTAAAATATATTTTCACTTCAATTTATCTGTATTTTTATTTATAAGATAAATATTGTGTTTATATTATTGTATTTTATACCTATTTTTTTCATGAGATATGTTATTAAAGAAAATCAACCGGATCCCAATCTTCGTATTTTATATTCTTTATATTATATTTTTTTGTCATTTTAAAATATCAATTATAATATCCATATTTATTAGCTAAATATAATTTTCAAATGAATGTAATAATATTTTTTTTGGATTAATCTATTGGTGCATGTGAATTAAATGATAATATATTAAAAAATATGACATTATTATATATTCAAAAGGGATATATCACTGATAAAATTATTTTTCATTTTTTAACAAATAATATCCCATGATAAAAATAATAAACCATTAAATTTGGTATAAAATATTAATGTAGAATAAATCCCCCTTACAATCCCAAATGAGACCCACATTTTAGGGATTGAATTGATGGGATCTAAAAATTTCATGATTGCATGACATATAATAACCCTAGGTTCTCAAAGCTTTCAGTATGATTTTTTTCAATATCTCTTAGTCATACCTAGGTTCTCATGGTCCTCACATGGGATCTCTTCTTCAACTATTCTGATGAACTAACTCATCCGTTAAGGGGAAGATCATCTCATTGTGATATCCATGTAATTGGAAAACATTTCTTAACAACATCAACCTCGGTAAGGGTATAAAAATACATATCCACCTACACCATCCCCCATGTTCTAACAAATAATTCAAAGGAGCTGAGAAAAATCAATCATTCCATTGATCATATATACAGAAATTGAGATCACATACAACTCACCTCCCAAAACCTCATAAATAAGCATCCCCATGTATGTAAAATAACAAGAATAATATATGAATGTGACTATAAGAAATATCCTATCAAGGGATAAAAATACACTATGATCACTCAAGATTCAAATGGTGCTCAAAAGGGTCTCAATCATTTTATGAAAACTCATTCAATAGTTAATTAAAAATGGCTCTTATCTTTTGAAAACTTTTTTGGAATTCTAAGCTAACTCACCATTTTAAAAAATCATTCTGAATCTAATTTTTAGATCAGTTGGATAAAAAATTATTTGATCCAATTTAAAAATTCACACCTCTATCAAAACCCATTTTAAAAACATATATTCCATAAAACTATTTTTGAATAGAATCCACTCTGGACAAAAAAAACATTCAGAACCATCCAACCCATTTTTATTATTTCAAAATATTAAATAACTCAAATCATTGATTTTGGAATCAATTATTGTTTTAGAATGGTTTTGAACTATTGGAAAATATGTTTATAATATAAATTTATAACTAAAGACCTGAGGTTAAATATTTTAAAAAAAATTAAAAATTGTGAAAAAATAATTTGATAGTACTTCAATGTAAGAACACTTTTATAAAACAATAGGCTTGTATTTTATAATATTTTTAAAATTAAAATCATATTTTAGAATTATTTTAAGAATTTTATTAAAAATTAAAATGGATTATCATTCCATTAAATGGTTTGAAATCACTTTTAAATCATTATCCCTTCATGGTTGATAGAAATAGGATTAATTTAAAAGTAAATACACTATCAAACTATCAAAAATTTACTGGTTTGAAAATGAATGCAATAAAAAATAACAACATACATTAGTTCAAAAGTGACGATGATAGAAGTTGTAAATTAGGTTTTTAACCCTCCCACAAAAATATACATTCTCTATAGAAAAAACATGAAAAATCCCAATTATTTGAACCATTATATACCCCAAATCAACCAAAAAATATATAAGGATTCATATAAGGAGATAAATCATGATCAGAAAAAGGTTTAGAGGGAGTGGTTTAGAGAGAATTACCATGGATGAATCCCCTTAAATTTTACATGGATTGTAACAAAAAATCAAATTTGGAAGGTGGAGACTCCCAATATAGGGTGTGCCTAGCTAGTTTGAGTGATATGGGGAGATATGATAGGGTCGGGGAATTTAATTCTTGAAGGGGTAAAGTGTAATTTTTTACTCTCAAATGAATCTATATAAGACATATTATTTGGATAAATATCTTCTGAACCATGTTCCAAAAAAAATTTAGTCACTACCTATCCAAAACTCACATATTTATCACTATCATAAAGCATGGTTGGACAAACCATTCTCGATCCACAAAAAATGGGACTCTAAAATTATAAAACAAATTTCCATTTTTAACAAATGTTATACATAATTATGTGAAACTGTAGAAAAATAGACCATAAACATCATAAGTACCACATGGTAAATCATATGATCCTAATTACTGGTACATAACCATATTACAATTATATTGATTATAAATTCTCATAAAATATGAACTCAGAAATCCAATGCGTATGGTTTGAATCATGATTTTTTAAAATAATTACATTTAAAAATTCCACATAATGAAAAATAACAATATCATAGTTTTAGGAATAAACACCAGGTAAACATAAAATGATATTCCAAACACATATATTAATATAAAATATATAATATAGTGTCATGTTGGGTTTCACAACTCTCCCCACCACATAACATTCTACATGTCGAACAATTCATGTCAATGTAAATGTTTTACAAGTCAATATTCTAAAATAAATCTAGGGTAAAAATAGAAATAAATTCACAATGTAAAACAACCAAAATAAAACCCAATAAATAAATAACAATCAAGATACCATAGAATAGATCAATAAATTTATAGTCAAAACATAAGAATCACCACCATATAGAATTGATCTATAATGGTTTAACAATGAAATCATATTATTTCATAAATAATGAAGAATGTGTGGAGAAACTCCATTCCTAGAATTTGATAGGGATAATAATAAAATTCAAGAGCCAAATTAAATCCAAAAAAATGTGATAAAAAACACTGGATAATAGTGTTATTCATTGATAAATATTTAATAGATATCATAATATATAAATAAATTAGAGGCATCCCAACAAGGTGTAACCCTACATGAGGTATGCATCTATATAAAAGTAAATGGATCCAACCAGTTTGTCACAACTGTATTTTGAGGGAGTTAAGATCCATAGACAGATAATACATTCCCATTGTGATTTTGATATAACTGTAAACATGGTGGAATCCATGTACAAACAAGGAAAAAACTACTCCCTAAGTATCCATGTGTGAAACATAGGTACTTACAACATCAAAATTATCCAAAGATATGGAATTCATGGTCTAAAACACACAAAACCCAATAAAGTTAACATGTAATGAATTTTTGCACAAAATAATCCCTATCCATAATTGAAAGAAATATTTTCTATGGGAAAACTATCATGGTTTTTCTCAATCTATAACTACTCAAAACACAATGTGAAAAAATACCTATATAGTTCATTATCCAAAAGAGTGACCACTCTGCAGTTGGATGTTTCATATACTGATATATCATCATTTATAAAAACACACTAATTTCCTAGGATGGTTATTTAAACATTCCAAACCAGATTACACAAATGTCTTTGTCAAAATTAATTTATCCACAATTAAATATCTATCAAACCAAGTCTCACGAGTCTAAAAAACTTATCCCACATGATTCAAAATAAAAATCACTCAACCAAAAATGTCTTCAGTGAATCCAAAAATATTAATAAGAGAATAAAACCTTAAAAGACAATCCATTTATAGTATTAGAAGTGTAAACTCATAAAAGAGGAAAACCCTCTAATAAAATCACTCTTTTTCCACACTACACTATTTTGAGTGGTTTATATTATTTTTTTGGAAATATACCCACCCAAAATAATGACTAAAAAATAACTCCTAGATTTCAAAAAAATTATATGGAAAACACCAACTCCCAATCACTGTAAAATCACGAAGGGTATTCCCAAAATATAACCCTTAAAAACAACTAATCCATTCATAGGAGCCTAAATTTCCAATTTGGAAAAGAATGGATGAATTATATTTGAACATTTATTCATTGAAATATAATAAGAAACCATTTATGAACATTGATAATTCCATTTTCAAAATTTTTGGTCAGAGTAGATTACACAAGTGGGGGTGAATCGAGTATCTAGAAATATTTCTATTAAAATTGGTTCTTTAAAATAATATCTCCCAGTTAAAATATAATCAAATCTAGTATGGAATGAATTTATAAAATTCTTCAATGTCCAATTAATTTCTCATAAGATTGATTAGTTCTCATCTTTACCGATATAATGATCAGTAAATCATTTTAAACTAATCTACTGATTCAAAATAGATATAAACACTTTATAAACAGACTATGATTTTTCAATTTATCATATTCTGAAATGAATTAAACACAGATAATATTAAAACAAAAGTTGTACTACACAGTAGATAAAAAGAGGATATGTCTCAAGATGAGACATAGTCCTCTCTACTTTGTGATCACCTTCTAGAATGTAGTTTTTATTAATAAATATTTGATCCAAACTCAATATATGGTTTTAAAATAACACATAGTGTTATCCAGGTCACACTTGACCTCTTCCACAGTTATTTGGTGGAAAACTAAAAAATAGATCAAACATGGTATCTTCCACCTTACTGCATGGGGTACAAGAGTAAAAATATATTGAGTTTGAAGATATTTTAGTATCCTCTAGTTATGATCGTGATATAGTGTGTGTCAAACCAAAAAATACACACACTTCTCAAAAAGTAAACACAATTTCACAACATAGTTATAGAAGAGTAATAATGTATATAAATCCATGTTTCTTGTGCAGTAATGCTCTAGAATCAATGGATGCAGTGAAAATTTTATTCGAGTTCTATTCTAGATGTTGGATTAATAATAGATAATTGCTACCTCTCTACTGTAGATTACTCAAGTGAAAAGATTCAGCTCTTTAATGTAAGGATGTTCAGAGAGCTTCAACACGTTGATTCTTGAAATATCAATCTTCTTGTTTACTCAAGCATCATGTTATTCTATTTTCAATTTTCATACAATCGCACAGTCTGCATTTATTTTCTTCTATGTTGTAACTATTTAAGGTTGATCTTGTAATCCTTTTATACTTCGAGGTCCTGTATGCATGAATATCTCCCCACACGCATGTACCTATTACTATCTATGGATAGATCTATATAAAAAATTAAATAATGTCCGAAACATTAATGTTTCTAAATATGTAAAATAGAAATAAATTAGAATTAATAAATTTGAAATAGAAATTTATGAATATCTGCGAGTCATAATTATCCCTCTATCATCATTGGTTTGTCATCTGTTTGTCATCATCAATGAGTTGTCACCGTAGAGTCGATCATTAGTGTGTCATCCATCAGTGTGGCTTCTGTCAATGTGTCATCCATCGGTGTGTCATCCATCGATATTTCATCCCTCAGTGTTCCATCCTTCGTTGTGTCGTCCATCGGTGTGTCGATCATCAGTGGGCCATCCATCGGTGTGTCAAACACCAATGTGTTGTCCACCGGTGTGTCGTCCATTAGTCTGTTGTCCATCACTGTGTCGTCCATCGGTGTGTCGTCAATTAGTGTGTCATCCATCTATGTGTCAAACATCGGTGTGTCAATTGAGAAATTGGTGAGAAGGAATCTGAGAAACTTATAAAGTGTTTTTCTTACACAACACCCAACCAGATTATGTGACATCCAAAAGTACATGTAAATGTACACAATTGAACATATTGAAAAATAAATACTGTTTAATGACTTATTAAAATATATTGTACTATATGGCTTAATTTTATTACATCGAGAAATTAAATTGCATGTAATAGTAGAATCTGTAGATTGACATTATTTGTGATTATGTAAACTACTATAGCGTAGAGGGTCAAAAAAAAACAAATACCAACTAGTTTTGGAAACCAGAACATCATTTTTTGTTTTTAATAAAATAATTATTTTCCCTTGAAATAAGTTTTTTATCTTTTAAAACCAATTTAAACACTGAAATATGGTAAAACCCTAGATATCCCATAAAAATCACTATGTATATCACTCATTTCCCATAAAATTGGAATCCCCGAATTATAACCTTAATGAAAAAATGGTTATAAAATAAATCACACATAATAAGACATTCAAAATTTTAGATGAAGTAGATTGTTTCCAATCATTTCATAAATTCACACCCTCTTTACAAAATATCCATAAGAAAATTATATAAAACCATAAATGTTCTATTATGAAAAATATCTTATGACCAATGTGACAACCGGGTCCCGGTGACAGCATAGACACCCCGCCTTAACATGGCAATCGGGTTCTAGCCAACAGGTACTACCAGTTACCCCGCAGACACGTGGGGCCCACCCCAGGGTCCACCCACATGCCCGAACGGGTCATCTGACTAATGATTTTCCACACAGGGCAACACATTTCTTTTCCAGTGTGCTTTTTCCTCACTCACACACACCCTGGGAAGCTTCCCAGAAGGTCACCCATCCTGATCTCTACTCCAGTCCATAAACGCTTAACTACGGAGTTCTAATCAGGTAGGCTCCCGAAAAGGAAGATGCGCCTTGTTGACATTAGTCATATCATTTAGTAATTTAACACTTTATTATTTGGAGATGTTAGAATCACCCCCCCCCCCCTTTAGAGCACAACGCCCTCATTGTGAGCCCTACATCTCAACCCAGGTAGTGCACCGCACTTAAGGCTGGGTTCCTGCTCTGATACCAAATGTGACAACTGGGTCCCGATTACAGCATAGACACCCCGCCTTAACATGGCCGTCGGGTTCTAGCCTACCAGGTACCACCAGTTGCACCACAGACACGTGGGGCCCGCCCCAGGGTCCACCGACATGCCCGAACGGGTCAGCTAACTAATGATTTTCCCCACAGGCTAACACATGCCCTTTCCAGTGTGCTTTTTCCTCACTCACACACACCCTGAGAAACTTCCTAGAAGGTCACCCATCCTGATCTCTACTCTAGGCCAAGCACGCTTAAATGTGGAGTTATAATCAGGTAGGCTCCCAAAAAGAAAGGTGCACCTTGTTGACATGGGTAATATCATTTAGTCATTTAACCATTTATCATTTGGGGATGTTACAACAAACCATGTCACTTTTCCTTTTCCCAAAAAATATTTGAAATAAGCGTCTAATGGGGTATAAATATAAAAAAATAGAGGCATTGAACTCTATCTAACATCACCACCTGATATGTGGCCATATTTTGTTATTACATCAGTCTTAATGATGTATCATATATGAGTTGTTTGTAATATTGATTTTTAATTCTTATAATATAAAACAACACTTAATTTGTAGTTCCTTGATTCTAGAAATCCCGTATATGTTTTCATACGACCATTAGTTTGGCATCAGATACAAATAAATCATGCCACAAAGGACTATACAATTTTGTAGTATTTTTAAACTAGATACATACATGAGTCTTTTATTACATTTTCATAGAATAATTTCATCATAATTTTTCCTTTCAATGATATCATTATAATGAATTAGATTATCATTACATATCACTCGTAGAAAACCTATTAGATTCTTTGGTAAGGTAAAAAATATATTGTATCTAAAATAATCTTTAAAGGTAATGTACAAAAAAATAAATAATAACTCTTTAAGAATAATAAAAATGGATCAATAAATAATTGGGAAAAAATTCCATGTATTTGATAAATGATAAGGATGTGAGTAAATAGTACATTAAGGTAAATAACTAAAAAAAATTCTAATTAAATCAATAATCATAGAATTAAATTCGTCTATAGATAATGTCATATTGATAATCACATGGATAATAATAATCTATTTCTAAATGATGGAAGTGATAAATAATTTGATGCCATGGTTGAGACACATGAAAACCGATACTGCTATGACATTTCCCAATAAGGTTAAAATGTTTTGGTAGAAACCTGTATATTATCCAGAGAAACAAACTCAAAAGGTTTGTCTCTGACTAATTGCATGTCATGTGATTATCGATGAATCAATGGGGTTAGTTTAAAAGCTTCCAACCCATATGGATTTGTATTAACCAGTCCACAGCCCAGAGGTCTTCCATTAACCAATCCCCAAAACCTATTCATGTTAAATGCATTCCACTTATTGTGAAATAATCAAATAAATTAACAAAAAACATGCATTATAGAAAATCCTTAGTGAATAATGGATATATATTTTTAAATATTTCCTTATATAATCAAATGAAATTGATGTAAACACCTTTTATTAAAACGATATATGGTTTATTTAATTAATATTTTCTTGATAAATGATATGGATAATTAGGGGAGATTTAAAGTTTGTGATCATATGAAATTGGTTATTTCAATGAATATAAAAGGAATCAAGATAGTGAATGACAATTGACTACATGGTAATATAAATCATAAACAATTCAATGGAATAGTAAATATAGAATCCATAAAACATATTCCATGTGTTGTAAAAATGAAGGGTTGTACATGTTAATTAATGAAAATACTATCAAAACATTTATTGAAAACATTATTGAGGATGTTAAGTATTTAAATCTAAAAAAAACATATTGGAAATACTTTTTAAAGGTAAAAAACCTTATTTACAATATTTTTTGAGAAAAGGTTTTTAGAAGAATACAAGTTTTATGACTAAATAGAGAAATTAAGCCATGTTTTCTTTGAAAAAATCTATAAAATATATTGAGAAATAAATAGTATAAAAATGGTAACAGTATATGAAATTTGTTATGAATAAAATATTTGAAGAAAATTATAGTGTTTAATAAAAAATTATTAAATAATTTAATCAGATGGATGTTCAAGTGGAAGTAATCAATTACAAAATGAGATTATGAAGTACACCCTCGATAAACCTTAATGTTGATGTGAGAATCATTCAATTAATAGATTTTGTGTTTCAAATTTAATACTCATCAAACAAGTTTAAATAAAAAAATAGATAGTAATATTTCATTACACACATTATCGTATTATATTAATGAAATGTTGAAATAATATAACATAGTGAAAAGTTGTTGAGTTATTAAATTCATTAACAATTCCAAAATTTTAACTGTAATCCATTTATAATAAACAATTATATTTTAACTCAAAATAAAATCAAGATAAAACAATTAATGATATAATTTTTTAAAATGAGGTGTATATAAACAACAAAAATATGTAAGTGATAAATATGACATCTATATCACGGATGTAAAATTTTTGATAAAAAACTCTTACCTTGTGTTTGATTTTACTATTTAATTCTATTACACTTTTATATTGGGGTTCAAATCATGTTATTAAATTGTCATATAATAATAAAAATACTCATAATATCACATAATATCTTCTAAAAAATTATTTACCAATTCATTAATAATCATTCATTGTTTTCAATAATTTATTTTTTAATTGTCTAGCTTTTCAAGTATTTTATTACTTGTTTTTTGTTGTTATTCATACATTGATCATGACTTAACATCTCCCTAATTTAAACCTTGATATAAGTAATATATGTATTTAGTATATATATATATATTTATAAATTTCGTTAAATATACGTATATTATAATGTAAATGCATCATTAATGGAGTCAGTAGGCCAAACATACCGATGAACACTGCCTTCATTTATTTTCCATTTTAAAAGAATGAAACATAAAGGATATAAATGTATATTATAATTTATGTATATATATATATGTTCTATATATGTACTATATTTTACATATTTTTTTAATACCATATTATATATGTTTCATGTATAGTGTGAAAGAATCACATCCCTTTAAGGAGGCAACAGTACACAAGTCCCCAAATGATGTTATCATAGTTACACAAAATCTAATGTTTAAAGGTAAAATTTATACAAAAATTAAATAATCCTAAATAAATTATTAATATAATATATATAGTATCAATTGTTTTACATCAAAACTCACACCATTATATGTGGTAATGTAAGAACAAACAATCAACATTTCGTGAGGCGGTGGATCATCGTACATGAATTGGTATATTCGTAACCAATTTTATGGAAGTGTGTGTAATTTTAGGTATAATCCACCGAATAATATCAAATCATTATATTTTTTTATAGAAGATTTTTTATAATAATGGAATAATATGATTTTTCGGGGTATATGAGGAAATAAAATTCATGTGGTCATTAATGAATGTTACCTCCTTTTGGTTAACTACTATTAGATTGCAATAAAGGGAGTAACTAGATGGATTTCTTGGCAATGTGAATATTATATATGAAGGTGAGTAGTTTTGGGATATTATTTTAATAGAATATAGGAGATTAAAATGGCATGGGTTGTGTGGATAATTTGTAGGGTTGAGTGTCATTTTATATTTGAAGACAAGAATTCCTATAAATATAAAATGGAAAACAATATTGAGTGGTATCCCTTACATAATGTTAGATTAATAATGAACCAAATTAAATTAAAGGGAGTATGAAGTATAAATATTAATGAAAAATCACTGTTGGGGAAGTGAATATTCCATTTTGGAAATTATGTTCAATGTTGAATCCCTTGTTAAGCAAATTTTTCTCTTCTTTATTGAAATTAATTTTAATTACATTCACTAATATTTTGGTTCAAAAAAATAAATTTACCTTATTATAAATTAAAAATTATTATTAGTAAAAATTTTAAAACCATTTCTTCCTAATTTTATTCACATTAGTGTAAGAAATTAATTTACATTAAATCTCGTAGATGGGATGAAAAAGCCACATTTTTAATTAAAAATATAAAATTCTTTGAGTTTTTTTTAACCAATTTCAAATTGAAATTTCTCAATATGGAAAAAATTGTATTTTATTATGTAGAAGTCATACAATTGAACTTTATAACATCATAAATATTTAATTAAACATTTCAAATAAATAATTGAATATGGAATTTTTAAAATAAAATTCAGTATTTTTCACTATATATCAAAAAATAAAATATTTCCTAAAAATAAGAAAAATATCCCTTATATAATTTTGGGATTTATATTTTGAAAATGATGATTATTTTGGCATATAAAATATTTAAAAGTTTAATAAATTGTATTTAAATTATTTACTCCATTAAAATGTGTCAAAATTGCCTTTAGAAAAAAATACATTTTAATGTGTATTGTTTGGTAGGAATGTATATTATGACTATTAAATATATAGGATGATTGTATAAAAAATTAATTGGATGTATAATATATATTATCATATTTTAGTTAATATAATTCCTAAATTCATATTTAACGTCTATGTTATTACTTATTATATTATGTAATAATATTTTTATTACCTATTTTGTTATCCATAAAACTCTATCTAGCGTGTAAAACATGTCATAAAAGAAACAATATGTTTCATATGATGCTCAATAAATTAGTATAAAATCCATTGTAAGATATATTGTAACATCCAAGGTAAAAAAATAATATGACATTTTCATATTTATCAGTATTTCTTAATAAAATGTTAATATTACATTAATGTAATTCTATGTTTGATGGCGTAGCCAATATGTAACAACGAGTTTCTTTTAAAATCTTACATTGCACACTCATAATAAAATAATATTATTCAAAATGGTAGTTTATACATATCCATTGTAATGGCATGAATGAACATAACTAACTAGAAAATTATTATATATGTTTGTTAAATATTTTAAAAATTACCAAATAAATGAAAGAGTCTTAAAATGCAAATGAATCCAATTTCAAGCATAAATATCCTAATATTTATTAAAAGGTCGATTATCTGCCTTTTGATGGAGAACCCTTTTTAAATATACTTTCTGACAATTTTATATGTTATATTTGAAAAAATAAAATCCTACTTTAGAATCACGACATCAAAATTTACATTGTGTTAATTTTTTGGATTTTTCCGATGATGTTCATTTTTTTAACGAATAGTGAAAAATGTTGTATTTTAATTCAAATCCTCACTTTAATATAATTTATTTATATTGCTATATTATCTTTTTAATTGTGTTTAATGTGTAATTAAAATAGATTTTTACCATTTAATTCAATGTTGGTCATTGGAATTAATTTCACTTTTAAATTGGACATAAACAAGTGTCAATATTTTGATAGATATTGTTTCTTAAAAACACGCTATTTGTTTTTACAGTAAGAATTAATAATAAAATTAATTAATGAAACTTCTATTTTATGAATTTGGTAAAATGGGCATCATTTTTTAATTCGGAATATAAAATATAACTCAGGGGTAATTTTTTGTATTCTTATGAAAAACATCAATTTTTTATGAAGACTGAAACCACTAAGTGGTAGTTAAAAAACTGAATTTTCTTTTAAACGGAACTTTACCACTTTTGTGAATTGAGTTTCAAAAATCTGACATACATGGTTGTCATTATTAATTAAAATGTGGTTCAATGGGATGAAAATAATTTTCTGTGAATAGTAACTTTTCAGTTTTATTAACCGCGATTAAGGGTAATTAGTGTAATTAAAGGTTAAAATAATGTTATAATAATCTGAAATTACCTTTACACTTTTCCTACCCTTATTTTATGATTCATGGCCGACCAAAACTATCCATGGGTAAATTTGTGGGACCTCATGGATCCACATGGGTAAGATAATCTTATTAATACCTTTTATTTAATGTATAAATAAAAATGTCACAAACATGTATTGTATTACTAAAAAAAATTACATTGGGTTATATAAATTATCCTTTTGATTATAAATATTCATTAGAAATATAATATGATTTCATACATCATGGAAATTTGTTTATAATTTTTAGACATCAAATAAATAAAATTCGTTATGAAACAATGATGATTTAGTGTTTAAATCATTAATGAATGATTTAAATAAATAAGAAGATAATGTTTAAAATAATATCCTAATCTTGACCAATTCTTATTGGATCATTTTATTTCTAACATGGGACACCTTATGTTCAAATTTAATGAATATTGGACCTTCAGGAACAAAAAATAATTATATAATAAAATAATTGATTCACGATTTCCAAAAGTTCCCCTCCTCTCCCTTATAAAAAGACCCCACTACCTACCAATTTATTATAATCCTCAATCCCTTTGGATAGTCCATCCTCTACTAAAATAATCTAAAAATATCTCTCTCTTCATTCTAGAAGCCTTACCTTCAGCAGAATGCACATCAAGAAACCCTTTTGGTTCAAACCAAGGGGAGTTACCAGATTTAATTGTAATGTCTTCTCTTATCTTCTTTTGTATTATTTTGCTTCTCCAACCCCATAATTTATTTTTATTCCTTTCATTTGTAACAACACCAGTATCGTAAATATACTTGGATGATGTTATAAAATGTATTATATCTACACATACACACAACTTCATCTAATAGGTGAGGAACATATTGTTTCTATCGACGGTGAATTACTGCCTCACGAAACGATGATTGTTAAATATTCTTTTAACACCTCTCATGGTGGCCATTAAGATGTCACTACATTTATATATGATATATATTTTGTTTATGTTTTCCTTGTTCTTCTGTATCTATCATTTATTCCATACCATTAAGGTTACCATAATGGGTAAACATGATAATTTCATTTTAGAAAGTGCGGACTTCCGCCCCCTGAAAGTGATTTGAATCGTTAATGCCATATGTGGGATTATAAATTATGGAGTTGATGATATTATATATCTAACACCCCAAGCTTCCATGATACACTTCTCTTTCAATAATGCAATAGCCTGCATTGTACGCAAGTTCGAGATTCTAACACACCTCGACTAATCAAAATAGCCATTATGTATAGTAATACCAACTTTTTGAAATTATATATATTTTATATTTTTAAATGGACTTCATTTTGGGATTCAGAATGTCGAAATTAGCCTATGTAAATTTTTTTGTAATTTTCTGAGAACTTGCAAATTTTTATGAATAGTGAAAAATACATAAAAACTACTTTTTTAATCAAAATAATTTATAGTGATAAATTATACAATTGAGTGGTTTTAAAGTATAATTAGAATATATTTTTACCATTATGTCCAATGGTGGTCATTAAAATTAATTTCACTTTGAAATTGGACATAAACAATTCTCAATCTTTTGATATATATTGTGTCTAAAAAAAACTCTATTTGTTGTGAGAGCGGGAATTAATTATAAAATTAATTAATGCAACATATATGTTTGGAATTTTTTAAAATAGACACCATTTTTGAATTCGGAATATCAATTATATCTTAGGGTGAAATTTTGGCATTGTTCTGAAAAACATCAATTTTTGATGAATAGTGAAACCACTAAGTGGTAGTTAAATAACTGATTTTTCATTTAAATGAAATATCACCACTTCTGTGAATTTATTTTTAAAAATCCGACATACATGGTTTTCATTAGGATGTAAGATGTGGTTCAATGTTATTAAAATAATTTTTTGGTGAATAGTAACTTTTAAGATTAATTAATCACAATTAAAGATAATTAGTGAAATATAAGGTAAAAATTGTATTATAATAATATGAGATGACCCTTAAACTTGTCCTACCCCTATTGGATGAGTCAGGTCCGACCACTAAAATCCATGGGTCACTTTGGGGACCCCATGGATCCACTTTGGTAGGAAAATGACATTAAAAACTATTTATTTAATGTTAAAATAAAAATGTCACAAACAAGAGTTGTTTTACTAAAACAACTTTTAAATGGGGTTATACAAGTCATATTTTTTACTATAAATATTAATTAGAAATATAAAAAGATTTTCTACATAATGATATTTATTTTATAATTTTATGACATTAAATAAATTAAATTATTTATAACACCATGATGATGCAGTGATCACCTCATTAATTAATGATTATAATAAAATGGAAGGATAATGTAAAATCTAAGCATTACACTTGTCCAAATCCTATTGGATGAGAATATTTCAAACCCTTATCACCTTATCCTTGATGTATATACGTTTGGGACCTTTAGAATCCGAAAACCATTGTATAATAAAGTAACATTTCATTACTTTCCAAGAGTACCCCTCCTCTCCTCTTATAAAAGGCCCCCACCTCTACCACCTCATTCACACTTTCAAGCCATTTGGCTCCGCCAAAATATGCCCAAATACTCTCCCAACTTCCCCCTCTTACTCCTAGAAGCGTCACATTGGGAAGAACTCTTCCCATGGAAGCCTTTGGCTCAAATCAAAAAGAGTTACCCGATTTTAAGGTAATGTCTTCTCTAATGTTGTTTTGTTTTATTTTTCTTCTCCAACCCCCTAAATAATTTTTATTCATTTCTTTTGTAACAAAACTAGTATACTCAATATACTAATAATTTTTTATAATAAGTATTCTAGCTACACTTACACACACCTACATCTAATGATTAAAGAACATACTGTTTATGTGGATGGAGAATTTTTTCCTCACAAAACGATGATTGTTCAACACTCATATAACACCTATAATGGTGGCCATTATGATGACAATATTTTTATATATGATATATATTATGTTTTTGTTTTCCTTATGAATTTTTTATTTTTCATTTATGGCATACCTTTATGTTTTCCATTATGGGTAAACGCGATATTTTCATTTTCGGAAGTGCGGACTACCGCCCCCTCAAAGTGATTTGAATCGTTAATACCATATATGGGAGTTATAAAGGATGGAGTAAATGGTATTATACACTATATTATACTGGAATTATATTATACATTTATATCATTATGATTTCATTCCATTAAATACGAAATAGAAATGAAAGTAACATTCATGCGTACGTACGGATTACCATCTCCATGAACGGTGCATTTCATTTCTTACCTCTAAATGTTACGTAATATTATGAATGAATGTATATACATGATATATATGATATATATGATATCTAAATCATGAATATAATTCTGGATATAATTGATATTTCACCACATGAACAACTTGTAATTATAAGAAGTTTATTTTTGACTCCAGTACCAAAGATCAAAAAAATGACCGTTATTAACTTAAATAATTACATAATGTTCATAACATGGTAATAAGTGATATAAAAGGAATATAAAACATGAAATAGGTTCTTAATAAATTATAAATTAACTCTAGTTTATTATTCAGGAGGTTAAAGAAAGGTCGAGTCAAGATTGGACGCAAGGTAAGGTAATTTCTTAACCCAATTTCCATTCTTTGGGTTAATCTCCTACTTTCAAATTAAGTCATGATATTATTATGTCCTATGTTGTATTTTTACTTTATTTATTTTTAATTATAGTGAATACACATAATAAGTCTATTTTATTTTAAAAAAATGATCTTTGTATGGGACTTCATCTCAATCTCCTTTCATTGAGGCATATTTTGTTTTACACACAACCTTCTTTTATACGGTGTGTAAACCCGTTTGACTTTTACGTTTATTAAAAAGGAATATTTTTATACGAAGCATTTAATAAAATACAAAAGGGAATGTTTTTGTCGTACATATGCGGCGACAATGACTTCTCCACCGCCGTGACCATTATTCGAGTTTCGGCTTCCTCTACAAGACATACCATTTTTTAAAAGAAAAATAAATACCATGTTTTACTTTTCTTTTATTTTGGTACTGAAAATGGTTTTGAAAGTCTTTTTATTATATAAATGTGTTGTATTGATATCTTGTGATTGAAATTTGGAAATGTTATGATTCCTTTATGCATGTTTTGTATGATACGATTATGTTATGGTTTATCATATGTTTAAACCTGTTCATATGAGGAATGCATTGGACTTAATAAGTGACGAGTGGAGCCCGCTATAGCTCCTCGATGCATCAGCAGGTCTAATGAGACAAAATAGTGTCTTGGCATGAGGTGTTGAAAAAAACTTATTTGTGGTCTTGGCACGAGGCCTTGGCTACGTGGTTATGATAGTCTGGCATTATGCATTCCATCATTATGAAAATGGTTATTGATATTGCATGTGATTATTTGACCAGTAGAATATCCATGTGAAAAAATAATTGGCATTATCTCATGTTAATTTTTCCATATTATGTTGAAGTTAAAATTTAAAAGTCTTTTGTTTTAGTTATACATTTCCTTAAATGTTTATTTTTATTGATGAAAGATTTCTCTATATTGTTATCCTTACTTAGCATCTGAGCTCACCCCTTTCAATGTATTCATATTTTCTAGGATGTGAAGAAGTATTTTATGAATGACCTAAAGGGATAGTAAGAAGAGGATATGAGTGTGGACTATAGAGACATTTTTATTGTAGTTTTTACTTTATTGTGTAATGTAAGACTTATGAATGTATCTATTGTTTCCAAGGCTACTAAACTAATTGGTCTTTCGAGACTTGATCTTTTGTGATCATGACAATGTTACGAAGTAATGCACCGACTCTGGGTAGCTGGGGTCAGGGCGTTACAATATATTATATTAGACATTAATTTTAATATACCTATGTATCATTATGTTTTCATTCCATTATAGTATGAAATTGAAATGAAAGTGTCTTTCATGCGTATGTATGGCTTACCATCTCTATGATCGGTGCATTTCTTTTCTTATCTGAAAATATTATGTACTATCATAAGTACATATATATAATGTATATATATGATATATATTAAATATAAATGATGAATATCATTCTGGAATTATAATATATATATATCTCTCTCTCATTTAATTTTAATTCCATTAATATAACAAAGAAATGAAAGTAGCTTTCATGCGTACTTACGGCCTACCATCTCCATGAATGGTTCATTTCATATTTTTATCTCCAAATGTTATGGAATATTATAATATGAATATATAATAGATATATATGATATTTAAATCATTATTATTATTCTGTAGATGATGTACTGATAACTACGTGGACAATTCATTTCAAAGAAGTTTATTTTTTACACATGTATCGAACATCGACAAAAACATCTGATATGAACACACATAATTAACTAGTTATTCTAACATTTTAATATGTGATATCAATATAATAATAAAATTAAAAGTATGTCCTTATGAAATTATACATTTACCAAAGTTTTTTATTTAGGAATATAAATAAATGAACAAGACATGTCGGACTAGAGGTAAGAGATCCAACCTCTATTTCTTTTCATGTACTGTCTCTTATGTCATTTCATTTATGCTCCATGTTATTTTGTTGGAGGGTGTTATTTTATAATAATATTACTGTCTTTTTTCATTTTCATATGATGAGAGGCCCCCTATTTCTCTCATCTTTTCATTCTATAAATGTTTATGTGGCGCCATTAGGCTGCCGAATTTTGTTAAGGGATCCTACCTCTCTCATTTATTTGTTGTATTCTCCATTATTTCATTTATTTTAAGCTCCATGTTCATATTTTGGGGATGTTATTTTATATTCATCCTACTGTCCTTTTCAGGTTCATATGATGAGAGACCTCCGCTTTCTCTCATCAAATCATTTTAAGAATTTTTATGTGGCGCAGTTAGGCTGTCGAATTTTTATAAGGGATCCTACCTCTTTCTTTCTTTTTAAGTACTCTATTTTATGTAAGTTCTATTAAGCTCCTATTTCTTATGTTGGAGGTGTTATTTTATATTCATATTAATTTACATTTTATGTTCATATGATTAGAGTCCCTATTTTGATCTCATCAATCCATTTTTAGATGTTTTAAGTGGCGTCGTTAGGCTGCTGAAATGTTATAATGGATTTTTTATCTCACTTTTAATTCCGTGATATTTCCATTTTTCACCACATATTTTTGAATGTGGTGTATATTTTACATCCCTTTAATATATAGATTATCATGATTCTATTTATATTCATGGTATTATGTAATCCATTTGTTGTCTTTTATTTTTTGGTCACACGACTCAATTAATCACAACGAGGTAAGGGGTTTTTATCTCACTTTGTGTTCCCGTGATATTCATGATACATTTTCCACTATTTCCTTTTTTGTGGTGTATGTACTTCCCATTATTGTATTATTTGTGTTATATAATTTAATTTATGGGTATTTACATCTTCATTGTATGATACTTTTTCATGGGGTGTATGTTTCGAAAGTTACCCAAAGCGGTAAGGGAACCTTTCACCATCCTCTTTTTAAAAAGATTATTTTTGTTATGTCTTCTAATTCACATATTATTATGTTGGGATATGTTCTTATATATCCTTATTTCTATAAATTGTTTGTCCATGTAATGAGATACCATTTTCTCTCTCATCGACTCGTTTTCTGAAATTTTAAAGTGACGTTGTTAGGCTGTCGAATTTTTTCAAGGGAACTTCTTAACCCAATTTCAATTCATTGGGTTAAACCTCTACTTTTTGATGATGTTGTGATATGAATATGTGTGTATGAACTCTGTTTTTTTACTCTTAATATCCACTAATATTTGTTGTATTTATATTTTCACACATAATTATTTAATTGATTTATCCTTAATCCAAGGATACCATCTTTGTAAGGTACATCTTCTCAATCTCCTTTTATTGAGGAATATTTTGGTTTATACACAACATTCATTTATACGGTGTATAAACCTCTTTGAATTTTACTTTTATTCAAAAGTAATCTTTTTATACAAATCATTTTACTAAACGTCAAAATGAATTATTTGTCTTACGTATTCGGTGACAACAACTTCTATGCCTCTGTGACCATTATTTGAGTTTCGGCTTCCTCTTCAAGCCATAAAATTTTTTAAATGAAAAATAAATACCATGATTTAATTTTCTTTTATTTTGGTATTGAAAATGGTTTTGATAATGTTTTGATTATATCAATTTGTTTTATTGATATCTTGTGATTGAAATGTGGAAATGTTTTGTTTCCTTTATGCATGTTCTATGTGATAAATTTGTGTTATGGTTCTTGGGCATTGTTTATGATGTTGGGAGGTTCTGAGATAAAATAATGGTGGGTGATCTCGAGATAGATCTCCAATGCATTGGGTAATGTGAAGGAGGTAAAAACTAAGGTTTCTCTAAAAAGATTTAGGGAATATATTGTGATGGGTATTCAAACGTAACCATTAGGGTACTCCCTATGTAAGAATGTGATGAATGCCTCAAGATACCTTTATGTATTATGATTTCTATGAGTTATTCATTAATATTATGATTTCATGAGGTATGTTAATGTTATTATGATTTATGAATAAATTATGATTTCATTGATTCTTATGTATACATGGACTAATGTTTTCTTTATGTATCTTTATATCCCATACTAATCTTTTTATGCTCATCCCATGTTTTTGAAATGTTTTCCACATGACATAAATATGAATAGGTACAAGTATGGGATCATGGAAATGTCATGCTGTCTAATACATGGAACTATACATGACTCTTTTGTTCAAGGGTTTTTATTTTGTGAGAAAAATGGAAACTGAGTAGATGTGTCTACTTTGTAATTATTGAGATGTAATAGTTATGTCCTAATTCTCTAAAACTATATACCTAAAAGGATCCTCAATGTGAATTATTTATTTAATTCAATACTATGTAATGTTTTAAGGGTGAGGTCCTTATAGTTGGTATCAAAGGGAGTTTTAGATATCTTTAAAGGTTTGGTTATTCTTTATGATTAAGTGACATTACCATTATTGTTAAAAAATCAGAATGAGTCATAGTTTATTAGAAAAATTGAATGAGTTTAAGATAACAAGAATAATTATTTCATAGTATTATATGATGATTTTATTGATATAATCACACTGAACTTTTTTTAGTAAATTGATGGATCTAGTAGGCACCAAAGTGACAATGGAAACTGTGGTGGTTCTTTGATTGAGAGACTCGATGAAATGGGGGATTCAATGAGAAATCTTGTGGTTATTCGAAACCAATTATCATGAGTTATGATTAACCAATTTAACCTTTTTGAGTTCTATAATGAATCATGTATGAGTGAACCAACTCGATGTGGTAGATTAGGTAATAATTACAATGGTAACCACTAGGTTTTATATGATCCTTATTTTTGAGGCAATTATGGGTTACTATAAGTTATGATGGAAAATGAAAGGAATTAGATAAAACATTGAGGTTAAATTACATTATTTTTATTTTTGATGAATTTATATCCTTTTGGGAATGCTATAAAATTATATATTTTTTGAAACGAGACAACACGAAGACCGTTTGACAACCCGTCGTGTCAGACGAAGCTGTGGGAATCAAACCCACAACCAAAGTGTGATCAGTATTTATCGCCTACCAATGGGATATGTGAAGTCCCTGGTTAGTATGAATTTTTTTTAGTTAGATGATATTAAAAATCAGTAATTAGTTTATTTGGGTTTATCTATGGAAATGATTAACCTATCATTGATGATATGTGACTAGGATAATTACATTTCAATATGAGACTTTAAGAGTAGCTGATGTTATTTGGAGATAATTGTTATGATTTACCTCAGAAGACTATGTGATTAAATACTTCAAAGATTTTGGTTTCAATCTTAGTTTTTATTACATTGGATAATTTTATGGATATCTTTTTTTTAACGGTCTTTGATGAACATTGGGTTTTTTTGACAAATTTTGAAGATTAAGAGTATTTTTTTGTAAAAGATTATCCTTTTTAGTGATTATCTTTTCTTCTACTAACCATTTTGGTTTTGGTTAAGGTCAATAGACCTGGGAAATATATAGTTCTCTTTTGTGGATTAGTTCATTCTTTAGAAGTTGATTTTAGTTCTCTTAATGTGAACAAGTCATCCTAAATACTCATCTTTTGGAGAAAATATGAGTTTATGTTTGAAATCTAGTAAGAGATGAAAGTCTACATGACATGTAAGTATGATTCATTATGTATTTAGTTATTCCCATAAATAAATTCCTCCATAAAAAGAAACTTAAAGCAAAAACGTTGTCTGTTAGCTTTTCCTACTAGGGAATCAAAGGCTGTTTAACCCATCACAAGTTTGTGATTTTCTTGTGGTTAACTTTCTCCAAATAATGTTTTCAATCACTCTCAATAAGAACATTATGGTTTGTTTTTTTCCTCCATATCCATGTTTCTATGTAATCTTAGTATCTTTTGTCTTGGGTGACCATTGTAATTCTCTTTCTTTCTTTTAAAGTGACAGTTTAATTGACCCCTTTTCCGATGTGGGGCTTTCAATGAAGTTTATGAGCATAAATTTAAAATTGTGAGGACACAATTTCCAAAACGGAGGAAGGATGTAACATCCCAGGTAAATAATGAATATGAAATTTTTATATTTATCAATATTTTTGAATAAAATGTTTATATAAAATTAAAGGGAATTCTATGTTTGATGGCAAACCCAATACGCAACAACGAGTTCTTTGAAATCTGACATTGCACACTAATAATAAAATAATATTATTTTAAATGGTAGTTAATGCCTAGCCGTTGTAATGCTAGGAATAGCCAGAACTGACTAAAATGATTATATATGTATGTTAAATATTTTAACAATTACCCAAAAAATGTTAGAGTCTTAAAATGTGAATGAATCCAATTTTAAGCATAAATATTTTAATACTCTTTAAAAGGTCAATTAACTGCCTTTTGATGGAGAACCCTTTTTAAATATACTTTTTGACAATTTTATATGTTATATTTGAAAAAATAAAATCATTCCTTTGAATTAGGACATCAAAATTTACTTTTTTTTTAAAAAATTTGGTATTTTTCTGATAAAGTTCATTTTATAATGAATTGTGAAAAATGTTGTATTTTAATTCAAAGACTCCATTTAATCTAATTTACTTATATGTTTATATTATTATATAATTGGTTTTGAAGTGTAATTAAAATATATTTTTACCATTTAATCCAATGTTGGTTAATGGAATTAATTTCACTTTAAAATTGGACATAAACAGGTGTCAATCTTTTGATAGATATTGTTTCTTAAAAATTCAATATTTGTTTTGACCATGGGAATTAATTATAAACTAAATTAATGAAACATCAATATTATGAATTTGGTAAAATTTTAATCATTTTTGAATTCAGAATATCAAATATAACATTGGGTGAATTTTTGGTATATTTCTGAAAAAACTTCAATTTTTGATGAATAGTGAAACCACTAAGTGGTAGTTAAAAAAACTAATTTTTCCTGTAAACGGAATTTTACCACTTATGTTAATTGAATTTAAAAAATTCTACATAAATTTTTGTCATTAGTAATTAAAATTTGGTTCATTGGGATGAAAATAATTATTGTTGAATAGTATCTTTTCAGTTTTATTAACGGCAATTAAGGTTATTCAGTGTAATTATTGGTAAAAATAATGTTATAATAAAAATAAATTACAATTAATCTTCTCCTACAATTTTTTTATGAGTCATGGAAGACCAAAAAAATCCTTGGGCCAATTTGTGGGACCTCATGGGGCTTCTTGTGTAAGATAATGATATTAATACATATTATTTAATGTAAAAATAAAAATGTTACAAACATGTATTGTCTTACTAAAAAAAATTTAACACGTGGTCATATAAATTATATTTTTGACTATAAAAATTAATTAGAAATATAAAAATATTTTATATGTCATGGTAATTTGTTTTATAATTTTTAGACATCAAGTAAATATTATTAGTTATGACACAATGATGATGTAGTGTTTTCTGCATTAATGAATGATTTAAATAAATAAGAAGATAATGGTTAAAATAATATCCAAAACACGTAAAATTATTGTTGGATGATTTTATTTGTAACATTAGGCACTATATCTTCAAATTTAATTATTATTTGACCTTTAGAATCCGAAAAAAAAGTTTATAATAAAATAATTGTTTCAAGATTTCCAAAAGAGCCCCTCCTCTCCCTTATAAAAAGACCCCACTTCTTACCCATTTAACACACTCTTCAAGCCCTTTGTCTCATCCAATATCAACTCAAATGAGATAAAAATATCCCTCTCTTCATCGTAGAAGACTTACCTTAGGCAGAAAGCACTTCAAGAAACCCTTTTGGTTCAAACCAAGGGGAGTTACCCGATTTAAAGGTAATGTCTTTTCTTATCTTCTTTTGTTTTATTTTTCTTCTCCAACCCCCTAAAATATTTTTATACCTTTATTTTGTAACAAAATCAGTATCTCAAATATACTAGGATGAATTTATAAGATTTATTCGTGCTACACTTACACAAACCTCCATCTAATGGGTGAAGAACATAGTATTTCTGTGGACGGCAAAGTACTGCCTCACGAAACGATGATTTTTCAATATTCTTTTAACCCCTCTCATGGTGGACATTAAATGTCACTGTATTTATATATGATATATATTATGTATATGTTATCATTATTCTTCTTTATATTTCATTTATTCTATACCATTATGGTTTCCATATTGGGTAAATGCGATAATTTTAATTTTAGGAAGTGCAGACAAACGCCCACACAAAGTTATTTGAATCATTAATGCCATATGTGGGATTATAAAGGATGGAGTTAATGATTTTATATATGTTATTATAATTTAATTATAATAAAACTATGTATCATTATGTTATCATTCCATTAATGTATGATATATAAATGAAAGTGGCCTTCCTGTGTATGTATGGATTATCGTCTCTATGGACGATGCATTTCATTTATTATCACCAAATGTTATGTACTATTATATGTACATATATAGAATGGATATATATGATATATATTACATCTAAATGACGAATATATTCATTTAATTATAATATATATATCTATCTCATTTATTTTTAATTCCATTAATATGACAATGAAATGAAAGTGGCATCCATGCGTACGTACGACCTACCGTCTCAATGAACGGTGCATTTCATTTTTTATCTCCCAATTTTATAGAATAGTATAAAATGAATTTATAGTGGATATATATGATATTTAAATCTTTAATAATTATCTTTAGGTGATGTAAATATAACTACATGGACAATTATTTTCAAACAAGTTCATTTTTGACTCATGTACCGAACATCGACAAAAACGTCTAATATGAAATCATATAATAAACTAATTTTTATAAAATTTTAATATGTGATATTAATTGAATAATAAAATTTAAAGGATTTCCTTAAGAAATTATTAATTGAACAATTTTTATTATTCAGGAATATAATGAAATGAACAAGACAAATCAGACTTGATGTAAGGGATCCTACCTCTATTTTTTTCATGTACTCTCTCTTATGTGATTTATTTTATACTACATGTTCTTATGTTGGATGGTGTTATTTTATATTCATATTACTATAATTTTCATTTTCATATGATGATATTCCCCCTCCTTCTCTCATCATTTCATTTTATGAATGTTTAAGTTGTGCCGTTAGGCTGCCGAATTTTTGTAAGGGATCCTACCTCTCTCTTTATTTTGATGTATTCTACATTATGTCATTTATTTTATGCCTCTTGTTCTTATGTTGGGGATGTTATTTTATATTAATACTACTTTTATTTTCATGTTCATATGATTATATACCCTCTCTTTCTCTCATCAATTCATTTTAATAATGTTTATGTAGTGTCGTTAGGCTGCCCAGTTTTTGTAAGGGATCCTACCTCTCACTTTCTTTTTATGTACTCTCTTTTATTTCACTTCTATTAAGATCCTATTTATTATATAAGGGGTGTTATTTTATATTCCAATTGTTGTATTTTTTTATTCATATAATGAGAGACCCTATTTTTATCTCATCAATCCATTTTTGGACGGTTTAAGTGGCGTCGTTAGGCTGGCGAAATTTTGTATGGGATTTCTTATCTCACTTTTAATTACGTGATATTTCCATTGTTTGCCATTTATTAATTGCATGTGGTGTATTTTGTAATAACCTTATATATATATATTATCATGATTCTATATATATTCTTGGTATTATGTGATTAATTTGTTGTCTATTATCTTTTGGTCATACGACTCGATTGATTACTACGAGGTAAGGGGTTTTTATCTCACATTGTGTTCCCATGAGATTCATACTATATTTGGAACGGTTTCCTTTTGTGTGGTGTATGTACTACCCATGATTGTATACATTTTGTAATATAATTTAATTTATGTGTATTTACATCTTCATTGTATGACCCTTGTTTCATTGGATGTATGATTCGAATGTTACCCAAATCGTTAAGGGAACCTTTCACCCTCGTTTTTTAAAAAGGCTTATTTTTATTGTGTCTTATAATTCACATCTTCTTATGTTGGGATATGTTCTTATATATCCTTATTGTTGTAAATTGTATTTCCATGTAATAAGATACCATTTTCTCTCTCATCAGCTCAGTTTCTAAAATTTTAATGTGACGCATTTAGGCCGTTGATTTTTTTAAGGGAACTTCTTAATCTAATTTCAATTCTCTAGGTGAAACCTATAATTATTGATGATGTCTTGATAGGAATATGTGTCTATGAACTCTAATTTCTTTTAAACATAATATCCACTTATATTGTGTGTATTTATATTTTTCACGCATAATTATGTAATTGATTTATCCTTAATCCAAGGATACCATCTTTGTAAGGGACTTCGTCTCAATCTCCTTTCATTGAGGCATATTTTGTTTTATAAACAACATTAATTTATATGGTGTATAAACCCATTTTAATTTTACATTTATTCAAATGGAATCTTTCTATACTATGAGTTTTACTAAATGACAAAAATAATGATTTTTCTTACGTATGCGGTGACAACAAATTATCCACCGCTGTGACCATTATTTGAGTTTCGGATTCCTCTACAAGACATAACTTTTTTAAATTAAAAATAAATACCATTTTTTACTTTTCTTTTATTTTGGTATTAAAAATGGTTTTTATAATGGTTTGATTATATCAATGTGTTGTATTGATATCTTGTGATTGAAATGTGGAAAAGTTATGTTTCCTTTATGAATGTTTTATGTGATAAGATTATGTTTTGGTTCTTGGGAATTGTCTATGAAGTAAGGTGGTTCGATGATAAAATAAGGGAGGGTGAGCCCGAGATAGCTCTCCAAGGCATTTGGTAACACGAAGGAGTAAAAGACTAAGGTTTCTCTGAAAAGATTTAGGGAATATAGTGGGATGGGTATTCCAAATGTAACCATGAGGGTTATTCCCTATGTAAGAATGTTATGAATGACTCAAGTTACCATTAAGTCTTATGATTTATATGATTTATTCATAAATTATATTATTTCATGAGTTATGTTAATGTTATTATGTTTTATGAATAAAGTATGATTTCATTGATTCTTATTTATATATGGACTACTGTTTTCTTTTTTGTATTTTTATATCCCTTACTGATATTTTTATGCTCATACCGAGGTTTTGAAATGTTTTCCATAGGACTTAAAGATGAATAGGGTCAAGGATGGGATCAAGGAAATTTCGTTCTTTCTAAAGCCTGGAACTAGACCTAACTCTTTTGTTCAAATGTTTTTATATGGTAATAAAAATGGAAACTGAGTAGATGTGTCTACTTATTAATCATTGAGATGTAATAGCTATGTCCTAATTCTATAAAACTCTAAACCAGAAAAGATCCTCAATGTGAATAATTCATTTAATTGAATATTATGTAATGTTTTAAGGGAGGGGTACTTATATATATAGTGTATTTATTTTTTAAAATTGTAAATATATTTTATGTCTTGGGATATTATTTTTCCACAAATCCTAGGTGTTTCATGTCAAAAATGGTTTCTAATACAGTGTTCTTATTATTATTTTTTGGTTCTTTACATACACCCCATTGAAAATAAATTCATTCCTACCATTTTAAACTTGGTCATGGTAATATATTATAAGATATTTTTTTGTTGAAATCCCACATCAAGATAAGGGATCCAAAAACATCATCTACAAAAAAGATAATGGGGATTATAATGATCAACTAGACTAACATATAAGTATGTTTCTATTTAGTATATCATTAGTGGAAATTCATAATATGTACTTAGCGTAATAGAGTAATTATATATTGGGAAGATTGAGGTCATCAATCATATGTTGATGAAATATCTATTGAAAGTTTTTCCCTCAAAGCCATAAATCTGTGATGATTTATAATATGACCAATTCAACAATAATTATGTCATTAAGAAAAAACATTATTTCTTTAACTTTTTCCTAATGATGGGTAATTATTTTAGTACCCATTAATATATGAAAATATAATTACATTACATATTTCTATTAAAATAATTTTCATCCTTTGTTTCTATATTGAACTGAAGTGCCCAGATCAGTGTGAATCACTGAGAGGGGGAGGGGTGAATCAGTGATCCTTTAAAACTTTTTACTAATTGATTCTTAATCAATTAAACCTCTATGGCTGGTTAAAGCCTCGATCCACTCTTCTTGTATCTCTCAACCTTTCCCGGATAATGCAGTAATGAAAAGGCACAGGACACAAGGATTTACAAGGTTCGGCACCAAAGGCCTACATCCTTTCCATGCTCTCCAAGCATGGATTCTCCCATTATAATCTGTTAGTATTACAATGGTCGATACAGAGTCCCACTGTATCTCTCCTGAGTCCCACAGGAGGGTCTTTATACTGCTTCACACAGTGTTACCAGAGTCCCACTGGCCTGCTCCAGAATCCCACTGAAGACTTCTTCTCCCTGAGTCCCACAGGGTCTTCTCCTGGCTCCTCGAGTCGCACGAGTAGCTCTTCTTCACTTTATGTTCTTCAAGTATCCTCAGCAGCCTGGGATAAAGGCTGCTGGCCTTGCTCTTCTTCTGATCACTTGTGGTGAACAGGTCTTCTCATCTTGCTCGGGCTTTATCACCTTCTTCTAAGGATTCCCCGGCTTCTCTCCAATTACTGAATGCTCAGACAAATAATATCTTTATCTTCGGTCTGGTCCATTCTCAGTCCTGGTCTTGGACAACTCAAATGCACACCACTGATTTGGCTATGTTCACGTGTGCACATGCATGCATGCATGCATGCACTGTCCTCTTTCTCTTCTTGGTGCAGTAGACCCACAAAGGGTGTAGTATCTTTAAGCACACACCACCTTCTCACTTCTTCACACACTTTATTCTCTTTTGATTACACACATAAATGTGTGTTATACACTAGTGTGAGTCTTCCACTTCTTTCTTCTTCTAAGTGTGTTTACTTTTAGTGCACACACCTAGGTTCGGCCACTTCTTTAATTTGCACACAATTGTTTCACTTTAGCACACACATGAGTTGGGCCTTCACACTTCTTGTTGCACACCCTTAAATGGCCGTAGGGTGTTCCTATTCAATTTGCACACACACACACTCAAATGAGGTGTGGTCTTCAATTCACCCACACAAGGCTACGGCCTATTCAATTCTAACACACACACAATGTGTGGTCTTCCCTTGGTGCACACAAGGCACTAAGGCCTTGCCTTCTATTCTTTTGCACACACACAAATGTGGTGGCCTTCCTCCTTATGCACACACACGGCCACGACCTTCCTCCTTTGTTCTTGTTTGCACATACACCCAAAGGGTGTGTTCTTTCACTTCACACAAGGTATGGCCTCGGGTTCTCTTGCTTTACACACCTACTTCCCATAGAGTGTCTTCTTCTTCACTTGGCACTCAAAGGGTGCAAGGGCTCGGCCTTCCTCCACTATTCCTCCTGAATGCCAAAGGAGGCGTGCAAGGGTCTCACCCGCGGGCTTCAACCAAGGGCGCGCAAGGGGTGCGGCCTCTTCTTCTTCAACAGCCGCACAAGCCTCGGGTGCAAGGGGCAGCCGCGCAAGGCTCAAGTGTGCAAGGGTGCAACACTGCCGCGGGATCCTTCCTCCTGCCACGCAAGTGTGCGGGCAGAGAGGGTGGCAAGAGACTCGAGCGCGCAAGTATGCGGCTCGGCTCCTTCCTGTCGCGCAAGGGATACGCGCAGGGGACTCCCCTTCACTTCTTTCGTGCAAGAGATGCACAAAAGGAACTCACGAAGCCAAGGGTGGCTTCGGGCTGCTTCGTCGCGCAAGTGATGCACGCAGGGCATATCTTCGCGAGGCAGAGCACTCCGCAGGACTTCGGGTTTTCAACAGAGCTTCAGCAAGCTGCAATGAGGGCTCGACCTCTCCTTTTATAGGCAGAGAATCCTCGGTTCATCCGCGTGAAATAAATATCAAAATCCCGAGATCTTCGGATCTTTAAAAACTTTCCAAATCTTGAATTTGATCCTCGGTTCACGCAGGTTCTCTCATTTTTTTCTTTCCTCCTCGTGCATGCGATTTATAACGCATGCACGGCCTTTGTTTAGGCCTATCCATGCAAAAACACGAACACTGAATGGCCTCGCACCTCCGGTTGCTTCGGCCTCGCTCCGAATTGTCCTTTCATCGCATGCATGCTTATTTTATTGCATGGTTATGTTCAGTAGGCACAGACGATCACAATGGAGGTTTCGGATTCGGAAATGGTGGCCGGGAGCTCAAGATAGGTCGTCGGGATGCATCTGGTTCAGCGGCTGCTCGCGGGAGACTTCGGCTCGAGCTCGAGGAAGAAGACAGTCGCTGGGCCGTTGGATCAGCCGATCAAACGACTTTGGACGGCCTGGATCAGATCGCGGCGCCGCGGATCAGATGTGCGGCGCAGATCAAGCGCGCGATGCGACGGACGGCGGAGATTTGCTCCCGGGATTTTTTGTGCGTCCCACATCGAAACGCAGCCCGGTTTATCTGCGGCTTATAACCCAGCCGCTCCCTTGAACGGCCAGTTGAAACTCCTCCCTCCACAGTGCCGCCCCGCACCGTGTTCTCCCTGCGGGCGCGCTCTGCGCCCACTCTGGTCCTCGCGGGCGCGCTTCAAGCGCCCACTATGCTCCTCCGGTGCGCGGATTTCACCACCGCGTGCCCTCGGGGGCTTATACACGGCCCCCTGCGCTCCTCCGGGCGTGCCCCAGGCGCCCATGCGGTGTCCTTGGGTGCGCCCCATGCCTCAAGGTTGCGGCCCTGGCCTTGAGGGTTCCCCATGGGCGTGGTGACCTTGAGTCCCACAAGTGCCTTGGGTGATGACCCTCGGCTGGCCTCCTTGGGGGCCAATTTTTTGGCTAAGGCAAAGAATAATACTTTCTCAAATACAATGTTCTTCCATAAGTTCAAGCCAAATGCCACATTCCAAGCCATCTTCTTCCCATCTCTATTCTTCTTCTTCTTAGAATTCCTCCATACTTCTTAAACAAATGTTCATCACTTAGGAATGGAAATTCTTGAAGGTTCTTCATCTTCAACCGAACTCCTGAATCACTTAAATTATTCAAAGTGCGTCATTGATCTAATCAGAGATCAATTGGGGCTTCTTCAAATTCTCATGCACTAAGTAATAGTGCATGGACTTCTTCAGCTCACTTCATCCACTTAGGAGGTGTGGATGGATCATCTTCCTCTTCTCATGCATTGTCAATACAATGCATGGTCTTCTAACTTTGTTGTGACTTCGTATCCAGTTGATACAAGTTCTTAGAACTTATAGAGCAGCTCAGCAATCGTCAGATGTCCATGGAGAATGTTTCAACCATATTCTCCAATGTCACTTAGTGAATCTCCTAAGTGACATGCATCTTAGTACTATGGCCATTCTCCTTCACCACCAACACCATCACTACCTTTGTCATTCACATCTTGACATTCCCTGACTTCCATTCATTCCAAGACAACTTCATGCCTCATTGACAACAAATGCAACACAATGCACTTCAATCTCCCCCTTTGTATTTGTTGTCAATACACTCCTTTAGCACATATGAATGGGTCAATATGTGTGCCAATATTTTCTCCCCCTTATTGGCAATCAAATGCAAAGGTGTGGTGTGGTACTCTTTCAAAGATCTCTTCCTCCCTTGTAAAAAGTATCTTCTTGAAAAACACTAGGAGAGGGATGATGTCACATGTTCTTCTTTAGCAAAGAACCTTTAGCTAATCAACTCTAAGTCTACTTGGGCTAACCCGGTGTAGAAAACAAGAGTGATGTAACCAAGGAACTCAATGCTGTCCACAATTCTCTACACATGTGAGATCATGCTTAGGGGCTTGAAATTTTTCAGATATAACAATGAATTGCTAAATCCTGCACATACTTCACAAAACTCATTAGAAAGTTCAGGTGCAAAGATAAAGCTCCCCCTTTCATCCATTTGTCTTCAATCCATACTCCCCCTTAATTGACATGATGAATACAATTAAGAAACAAGGGATGAAAGTATGATTGGAATACCTTCAGCTTTTCTCAAGATGGTATTAATCTAAGAATCCCATCTTCTTCAGATTGGCTCCCCCTCAAGGGGTGCACTCCATTCCTTCCAAACCATCCTCCACTTGAGAATGATCATCATCTTCAATTCCCTGCAATGCAGCACATGTAAATACCAATAGTATAAGGGAATAAGATGGAACCTCCTTGGTTCATCAATGTGAACAACAAGGTTGAGAAGATTCTCCCAACCGAGATGTCCCATTTTCACCATTCTTCACACGTGCACATTTGATCTTCATTGATGATTGTGCTGGTGTGGATCTCAAAACATCTTAATGTGAAATCTTCTTCTTCTCTTTTGCTTTAGCAATTGCCAGTACTTCCTCTTCAGCTCTTTGTAGATCTTTGGCAAGTTGCAACTGATTTGGCCATATGACTAGTAAATCATTTGGAAGAGTGGCCTCAGTTTTGGAAGTTCCACATGGTTCTTTTGATGCTGTCAAGCTACCTCTCTCAGGCAACTTGTTTTCAATCAATCCCTTCGGCTTCTTCTGGATTGATTGTCTGTTTGAGTGCAGTTGGCTTCTATTTAGTTTCATGGCTTCTTTACAAAGGTCCATGATGTGTCCTTTCTTTCCACAGTAGAAGCATTTCTTGGTGGTCCTACTGGATGCATCACCTTTCTTGGACTCAGACTCCAAGGACTTCTCTTTATTTCTCAAGCACTTATTGGGAGCATTCTCTACTTTCTTCTTGCTTCCCAAGGAATCTTTTTGAGCCAGGTTCTGTGATATTTTCTTCTTTTGAGCTCTGGATACAGTTGGAGATTGACATGTATCTTTTTGACCACTTTTGCAATCATCCCAGATGTTGTCAAGTAATCCAAATCTATTTGCAGTAAACAGATGTCTCTGGACCTGTGGATGCTGCTTCTTTCCTTCTGGCTTTCTCCCCCTTGGCATGGGCTTCCTCTGTGCTTTGGCATTCAGTGGATTGTACCAACAGTCCTTTGCACAATGCCCATACCTGTTACAACACCAACACTGACCCACAAATCTTGACCTCTTCAGTCCTTCTGATTGTTGGGTTCTTGTCTTGAATTGTTGTGCTGCTTCAGGAGAGCTCTGCTTCTTCATTTTCTTCATCCATACTTGTTTGGAATCATTCTTCCATCCTGCACTTTTAGTAGTATGAGTACAAGATGGTATGGATGGTACCTTCTTTTTAGAAGTTGTTGCACTTTCACTAGAGGATGTATTTCTTTTAGAATCATCCTGCTCAATGCATACTTGAGTAGCAACATTTCTCCTTTCAGCTGTCTGGGAGGCTTGGGCTTTGGGTGATTGCTGATTTTTCAATATCACCTCCAGTTCTAAGCATTTCATATTGAGGGAGTTCTTCTCATCCTCAATAGTTCTTAGCCTTCCTTCCCATTTCTCTTCCAGCTGCTTTATCTGGTCTTCATGCACCTTTTTCATTTCAAGAAATGAGTTGTCAAGCTCCTTCACCCTTTTGACTTTTTCTTCAAGTTGAGCATCTCTGACAACCATTGAAACTCTGTGTCTCTTTTCCAGTGCATGGAAAACATCTTTGATCATTATCAAAAATATTTCTTTCTCAGAAGAGCTCCTTTGCAATTCTTCACAGGTATCTTCATATCTTTCATTGCAAAGGGAAACAGTTTCATCCTTGGCATTCACCTGCTTTCTGAGAGTGTTGGTTATGCCAACCCTTTTTGCCAGTTGATCTTCCATTGCATTGGCTTCTTCTTCTAACTGTGATTTTTCTTCATGAAGATCATGGATGCCTGTAGCTATACACTTTTCCACTTCCATGGGAACTGTCTTCTGAAGATATTTGAGTGCACTCTGAAGATCATTCATTGTTTCGACTTCATCACAGCTAGGACAGGCTTTCTTCATCTTCTTGGCCTGTTTCTTCTTTCTATTTTTCTTAGTCTTGGAAGATATCTCCATTTGAGGCTGGTCGCTCATTTCCTCAAATCTGCACTCCATATAGACTCCCTTGGATCTTTTAGAGGTAACCTCCCTCTGATACCAATTGAAGTGCCCAGATCAGTGTGAATCACTGAGAGGGGGATGGGGTGAATCAGTGATCCTTTAAAACTTTTTACTAATTGATTCTTAATCAATTAAACCTCTATGGCTGGTTAAAGCCTCGATCCACTCTTCTTGTATCTCTCAACCTTTCCCGGATAATGCAGTAATGAAAAGGCACAGGACACAAGGATTTACAAGGTTCGGCACCAAAGGCCTACATCCTTGCCATGCTCTCCAAGCATGGATTCTCCCATTATAATCTGTTAGTATTACAATGGTCGATACAGAGTCCCACTGTATCTCTCCTGAGTCCCACAGGAGGGTCTTTATACTGCTTCACACAGTGTTACCAGAGTCCCACTGGCCTGCTCCAGAATCCCACTGAAGACTTCTTCTCCCTGAGTCCCACAGGGTCTTCTCCTGGCTCCTCGAGTCGCACGAGTAGCTATTCTTCACTTTATGTTCTTCAAGTATCCTCAGCAGCCTGGGATAAAGGCTGCTGGCCTTGCTCTTCTTCTGATCACTTGTGGTGAACAGGTCTTCTCATCTTGCTCGGGCTTTATCACCTTCTTCTAAGGATTCCCCGGCTTCTCTCCAATTACTGAATGCTCAGACAAATAATATCTTTATCTTCGGTCTGGTCCAGTCTCAGTCCTGGTCTTGGACAACTCAAATGCACACCACTGATTTGGCTATGTTCACGTGTGCACGTGCATGCATGCATGCATGCACTGTCCTCTTTCTCTTCTTGGTGCAGTAGACCCACAAAGGGTGTAGTATCTTTAAGCACACACCACCTTCTCACTTCTTCACACACTTTATTCTCTTTTGATTACACACATAAATGTGTGTTATACACTAGTGTGAGTCTTCCACTTCTTTCTTCTTCTAAGTGTGTTTACTTTTAGTGCACACACCTAGGTTCGGCCACTTCTTTAATTTGCACACAATTGTTTCACTTTAGCACACACATGAGTTGGGCCTTCACACTTCTTGTTGCACACCCTTAAATGGCCGTAGGGTGTTCCTCTTCAATTTGCACACACACACACTCAAATGAGGTGTGGTCTTCAATTCACCCACACAAGGCTACGGCCTATTCAATTCTAACACACACACAAAGTGTGGTCTTCCCTTGGTGCACACAAGGCACTAAGGCCTTGGCCTTCTATTCTTTTGCACACACACAAATGTGGTGGCCTTCCTCCTTATGCACACACACGGCCACGACCTTCCTTCTTTGTTCTTGTTTGCACATACACCCAAAGGGTGTGTTCTTTCACTTCACACAAGGTATGGCCTCGGGTTCTCTTGCTTTGCACACCTACTGCCCATAGAGTGTCTTCTTCTTCACTTGGCACTCAATGGGTGCAAGGGCTCGGCCTTCCTCCACTATTCCTCCTGAATGCCAAAGGAGGCGCGCAAGGGTCTCACCCGCGGGCTTCAACCAAGGGCGCGCAAGGGGTGCGGCCTCTTCTTCTTCAACAGCCGCACAAGCCTCGGGTGCAAGGGGCAGCCGCGCAAGGCTCAAGTGTGAAAGGGTGCAACACTGCCACGGGATCCTTCCTCCTGCCACGCAAGTGTGCGGGCAGAGAGGGTGGCAAGAGACTCGAGCGCGCAAGTATGCGGCTCGGCTCCTTCCTGTCGCGCAAGGGATACGCGCAGGGGACTCCCCTTCACTTCTTTCTCGCAAGAGATGCACAAAAGGAACTCACGAAGCCAAGGGTGGCTTCGGGCTGCTTCGTCGCGCAAGTGATGCATGCAGGGCAGATCTTCGCGAGGCAGAGCACTCCGCGGGACTTCGGGTTTTCAACAGAGCTTCAGCAAGCTGCAATGAGGTCTCGGCCTCTCCTTTTATAGGCAGAGAATCCTCGGTTCATCCGCGTGAAATAAATATCAAAATCCCGAGATCTTCGGATCTTTAAAAACTTTCCAAATCTTGAATTTGATCCTCGGTTCACGCGGGTTCTCTCATTTTTTTCTTTCCTCCTCGTGCATGCGATTTATAACGCATGCACGGCCTTTGTTTAGGCTTATCCATGCAAAAACACGAACACCGAATGGCCTCGCACCTCCGGTTGCTTCGACCTCGCTCGAAATCCTCCTTTCATCGCATGCATGCTTATTTTATTGCATGGTTATGTTCAGTAGGCACAGACGATCACAATGGAGGTTTCGGATTCGGAAATGGTGGCCGGGATCTCAAGATAGGTCGTCGGGATGCCTCTGGTTCAGCGGCTGCTCGCGGGAGACTTCGGCTCGAGCTCGAGGAAGAAGACAGTCGCTGGGCCATTGGATCAGCCGATCAAACGACTTTGGACGGCCTGGATCAGATCGCGGCGCCGCGGATCAGATGTGCGGCGCAGATCAAGCGCGCGATGCGACGGACGGCAGAGATTTGCTCCCGGGATTTTTTGCGCGTCCCACATCGAAACGCAGCCCGGTTTATCCGCGGCTTATAACCCAGCCGCTCCCTTGAACGGCCAGTTGAAACTCCTCCCTCCACGGTGCCGCCCCGCACCGTGTTCTCCCTGCGGGCGCGCTCTGCGCCCACTCTGGTCCTCGCGGGCGCGCTTCAAGCGCCCACTATGCTCCTCCGGTGCGCAGATTTCACCACCGCGTGCCCTCGGGGGCTTATACACGGCCCCCTGCGCTCCTCCGGGCGTGCCCCAGGCGCCCATGCGGTGTCCTTGGGTGCGCCCCATGCCTCAAGGTTGCTGCCCTGGCCTTGAGGGTTCCCCATGGGCGTGGTGACCTTGAGTCCCACAAGTGCCTTGGGTGATGACCCTCGGCTGGCCTCCTTGGTGGCCAATTTTTTGGCTAAGGCAAAGAATAATACTTTGTCAAATACAATGTTCTTCCATAAGTTCAAGCCAAATTCCACATTCCAAGCCATCTTCTTCCCATCTCTATTCTTCTTCTTCTTATAATTCCTCCATACTTCTTAAACAAATGTTCATCACTTAGGAATGGAAATTCTTGAAGGTTCTTCATCTTCAACCGAACTCCTGAATCACTTAAATTATTCAAAGTGCTTCATTGATCTAATCAGAGATCAATTGGGGCTTCTTCAAATTCTCATGCACTAAGTAATAGTGCATGGACTTCTTCAGCTCACTTCATCCACTTAGGAGGTGTGGATGGATCATCTTCCTCTTCTCATGCATTGTCAATACAATGCATGGTCTTCTAACTTTGTTGTGACTTCGTATCCAGTTGATACAAGTTCTTAGAACTTATAGAGCAGCTCAGAAATCGTCAGATGTCCATGGAGAATGTTTCAACCATATTCTCCAATGTCACTTAGTGAATCTCCTAAGTGACATGCATCTTAGTACTATGGCCATTCTCCTTCACCACCAACACCATCACTACCTTTGTCATTCACATCTTGACATTCCCTGACTTCCATTCATTCCAAGACAACTTCATGCCTCATTCACAACAAATGCAACACAATTCACTTCAATCTCCCCCTTTGTATTTGTTGTCAATACACTCCTTTAGCACATATGAATGGGTCAATATGTGTGCCAATATTTTCTCCCCCTTATTGGCAATCAAATGCAAAGGTGTGGTGTGGTACTCTTTCAAAGATCTCTTCCTCCCTTGTAAAAAGTATCTTCTTGAAAAACACTAGGAGAGGGATGATGTCACATGTTCTTCTTTAGCAAAGAACCTTTAGCTAATCAACTCTAAGTCTACTTGGGCTAACCCGGTGTAGAAAACAAGAGTGATGTAACCATTGAACTCAATGATGTCCACAATTCTCTACACATGTGAGATCATGCTTAGGGGCTTGAAATTTTTCAGATATAACAATGAATTGCTAAATCCTGCACATACTTCACAAAACTCATTAGAAAGTTCAGGTGCAAAGATAAAGCTCCCCCTTTCATCCATTTGTCTTCAATCCATACTCCCCCTTAATTGACATGATGAATACAATTAAGAAACAAGGGATGAAAGTATGATTGGAATACCTTCAGCTTTTCTCAAGAAGGTATTAATCTAAGAATCCCATCTTATTCAGATTGGCTCCCCCTCAAGGGGTGCACTCCATTCCTTCCAAACCATCCTCCACTTGAGAATGATCATCATCTTCAATTCCCTGCAATGCAGCACATGTAAATACCAATAGTATAAGGGAATAAGATGGAACCTCCTTGGTTCATCAATGTGAACAACAAGGTTGAGAAGATTCTCTCAACCGAGATGTCCCATTTTCACCATTCTTCACACTTGCACATTTGATCTTCATTGATGATTGTGCTGGTGTGGATCTCAAAACATCTTCATGTGAAATCTTCTTCTTCTCTTTTGCTTTAGCAATTGCCAGTACTTCCTCTTCAGCTCTTTGTAGATCTTTGGCAAGTTGCAACTGATTTGGCCATATGACTAGTAAATCATTTGGAAGAGTGGCCTCAGTTTTGGAAGTTCCACATGGTTCTTTTGATGCTGTCATGCTACCTCTCTCAGGCAACTTGTTTTCAATCAATCCCTTCGGCTTCTTCTGGATTGATTGTCTGTTTGAGTGCAGTTGGCTTCTATTTAGTTTCATGGATTCTTTACAAAGGTCCATGATGTGTCCTTTCTTTCCACAGTAGAAGCATTTCTTGGTGGTCCTACTGGATGCATCACCCTTCTTGGACTCAGACTCCAAGGACTTCTCTTTATTTCTCAAGCACTTATTGGGAGCATTCTCTACTTTCTTCTTGCTTCCCAAGGAATCTTTTTGAGCCAGGTTCTGTGATCTTTTCTTCTTTTGAGCTCTGGATACAGTTGGAGATTGACATGTATCTTTTTGACCACTTTTGCAATCATCCCAGATGTTGTCAAGTAATCCAAATCTATTTGCAGTAAACAGATGTCTCTGGACCTGTGGATGCTGCTTCTTTCCTTCTGGCTTTCTCCCCCTTGGCATGGGCTTCCTCTGTGCTTTGGCATTCAGTGGATTGTACCAACAGTCCTTTGCACAATGCCCATACCTGTTACAACACCAACACTGACCCACAAATCTTGACCTCTTCAGTCCTTCTGATTGTTGGGTTCTTGTCTTGAATTGTTGTGCTGCTTCAGGAGAGCTCTGCTTCTTCATTTTCTTCATCCATACTTGTTTGGAATCATTCTTCCATCCTGCACTTTTAGTAGTATGAGTACAAGATGGTATGGATGGTACCTTCTTTTTAGAAGTTGTTGCACTTTCACTAGAGGATGTCTTTCTTTTAGAATCATCCTGCTCAATGCATACTTGAGTAGCAACATTTCTCCTTTCAGCTGTCTGGGAGGCTTGGGCTTTGGGTGATTGCTGATTTTTCAATATCACCTCCAGTTCTAAGCATTTCATATTGAGGGAGTTCTTCTCATCCTCAATAGTTCTTAGCCTTCCTTCCCATTTCTCTTCCAGCTGCTTTATCTGGTCTTCATGCACCTTTTTCATTTCAAGCAATGAGTTGTCAAGCTCCTTCACCCTTTTGACTTTTTCTTCAAGTTGAGCATCTCTGACAACCATTGAAACTCTGTGTCTCTTTTCCAGTGCATGGAAAACATCTTTGATCATTATCAAAAATATTTCTTTCTCAGAAGAGCTCCTTTGCAATTATTCACAGGTATCTTCATATCTTTCATTGCAAAGGGAAACAGTTTCATCCTTGGCATTCACCAGCTTTCTGAGAGTGTTGGTTATGCCAACCCTTTTTGCCAGTTGATCTTCCATTGCATTGGCTTCTTCTTCTAACTGTGATTTTTCTTCATGAAGATCATGGATGCCTGTAGCTATACACTTTTCCACTTCCATGGGAACTGTCTTCTGAAGATATTTGAGTGCACTCTGAAGATCATTCATTGTTTCGACTTCATCACAGCTAGGACAGGCTTTCTTCATCTTCTTGGCCTGTTTCTTCTTTCTATTTTTCTGAGTCTTGGCAGATATCTCCATTTGAGGCTGGTCGCTCATTTCCTCAAATCTGCACTCCATATAGACTCCCTTGGATCTTTTAGAGGTAACCTCCCTCTGATACCAATTGAAGTGCCCAGATCAGTGTGAATCACTGAGAGGGGGAGGGGGTGAATCAGTGATCCTTTAAAACTTTTTACTAATTGATTCTTAATCAATTAAACCTCTATGGCTGGTTAAAGCCTCGATCCACTCTTCTTGTATCTCTCAACCTTTCCCGGATAATGCAGTAATGAAAAGGCACAGGACACAAGGATTTACAAGGTTCGGCACCAAAGGCCTACATCCTTGCCATGCTCTCCAAGCATGGATTCTCCCATTATAATCTGTTAGTATTACAATGGTCGATACAGAGTCCCACTATATCTCTCCTGAGTCCCACAGGAGGGTCTTTATACTGCTTCACACAGTGTTACCAGAGTCCCACTGGCCTGCTCCAGAATCCCACTGAAGACTTCTTCTCCCTGAGTCCCACAGGGTCTTCTCCTGGCTCCTCGAGTCGCACGAGTAGCTCTTCTTCACTTTATGTTCTTCAAGTATCCTCAGCAGCCTGGGATAAAGGCTGCTGGCCTTGCTCTTCTTCTGATCACTTGTGGTGAACAGGTCTTCTCATCTTGCTCGGGCTTTATCACCTTCTTCTAAGGATGCCCCGGCTTCTCTCCAATTACTGAATGCTCAGACAAATAATATCTTTATCTTCGGTCTGGTCCAGTCTCAGTCCTGGTCTTGGACAACTCAAATGCACACCACTGATTTGGCTATGTTCACGTGTGCACGTGCATGCATGCATGCATGCACTGTCCTCTTTCTCTTCTTGGTGCAGTAGACCCACAAAGGGTGTAGTATCTTTAAGCACACACCACCTTCTCACTTCTTCACACACTTTATTCTCTTTTGATTACACACATAAATGTGTGTTATACACTAGTGTGAGTCTTCCACTTCTTTCTTCTTCTAAGTGTGTTTACTTTTAGTGCACACACCTAGGTTCGGCCACTTCTTTAATTTGCACACAATTGTTTCACTTTAGCACACACATGAGTTGGGCCTTCACACTTCTTGTTGCACACCCTTAAATGGCCGTAGGGTGTTCCTCTTCAATTTGCACACACACACACTCAAATGAGGTGTGGTCTTCAATTCACCCACACAAGGCTACGGCCTATTCAATTCTAACACACACACAAAGTGTGGTCTTCCCTTGGTGCACACAAGGCACTAAGGCCTTGGCCTTCTATTCTTTTGCACACACAAAAATGTGGTGGCCTTCCTCCTTATGCACACACACGGCCACGACCTTCCTTCTTTGTTCTTGTTTGCACATACACCCAAATGGTGTGTTCTTTCACTTCACACAAGGTATGGCCTCGGGTTCTCTTGCTTTGCACACCTACTGCCCATAGAGTGTCTTCTTCTTCACTTGGCACTCAAAGGGTGCAAGGGCTCGGCCTTCCTCCACTATTCCTCCTGAATGCCAAAGGAGGCGCGCAAGGGTCTCACCCGCGGGCTTCAACCAAGGGCGCGCAAGGGGTGCGGCCTCTTCTTCTTCAACAGCCGCACAAGCCTCGGGTGCAAGGGGCAGCCGCGCAAGGCTCAAGTGTGCAAGGGTGCAACACTGCCGCGGGATCCTTCCTCCTGCCACACAAGTGTGCGGGCAGAGAGGGTGGCAAGAGACTCGAGCGCGCAAGTATGAGGCTCGGCTCCTTCCTGTCGCGCAAGGGATACGCGCAGGGGACTCCCCTTCACTTCTTTCGCGCAAGAGATGCACAAAAGGAACTCACGAAGCCAAGGGTGGCTTCGGGCTGCTTCGTCGCGCAAGTGATGCACGCAGGGCAGATCTTCGCGAGGCAGAGCACTCCGCGGGACTTCAGGTTTTCAACAGAGCTTCAGCAAGCTGCAATGAGGTCTCGTCCTCTCCTTTTATAGGCAGAGAATCCTCGGTTCATCCGCGTGAAATAAATATCAAAATCCCGAGATCTTTGGATCTTTAAAAACTTTCCAAATCTTGAATTTGATCCTCGGTTCACGCGGGTTCTCTCATTTTTTTCTTTCCTCCTCGTGCATGCGATTTATAACGCATGCACGGCCTTTGTTTAGGCCTATCCATGCAAAAACACGAACACCGAATGGCCTCGCACCTCCGGTTGCTTCGGCCTCGCTCGAAATCCTCCTTTCATCGCATGCATGCTTATTTTATTGCATGGTTATGTTCAGTAGGAACAGACGATCACAATGGAGGTTTCGGATTCGGAAATGGTGGCCGGGAGCTCAAGATAGGTCGTCGGGATGCCTCTGGTTCAGCGGCTGCTCGCGGGAGACTTCGGCTCGAGCTCGAGGAAGAAGACAGTCGCTGGGCCATTGGATCAGCCGATCAAACGACTTTGGACGGCCTGGATCAGATCGCGGCGCCGCGGATCAGATGTGCGGCGCAGATCAAGCGCGCGATGCGACGGACGGCGGAGATTTGCTCCCGGGATTTTTTGCACGTCCCACATCGAAACGCAGCCCGGTTTATCCGCGGCTTATAACCCAGCCGCTCCCTTGAACGGCCAGTTGAAACTCCTCCCTCCACGGTGCCGCCCCGCACCGTGTTCTCCCTGCGGGCGCGCTCTGCGCCCACTCTGGTCCTCGCGGGCGCGCTTCAAGCGCCCACTATGCTCCTCCGGTGCGCGGATTTCACCACCGCGTGCCCTCGGGGGCTTATACACGGCCCCCTGCGCTCCTCCGGGCGTGCCCCAGGCGCCCATGCGGTGTCCTTGGGTGCGCCCCATGCCTCAAGGTTGCTGCCCTGGCCTTGAGGGTTCCCCATGGGCGTGGTGACCTTGAGTCCCACAAGTGCCTTGGGTGATGACCCTCGGCTGGCCTCCTTGATGGCCAATTTTTTGGCTAAGGCAAAGAATAATACTTTGTCAAATACAAAGTTCTTCCATAAGTTCAAGCCAAATGCCACATTCCAAGCCATCTTCTTCCCATCTCTATTCTTCTTCTTCTTAGAATTCCTCCATACTTCTTAAACAAATGTTCATCACTTAGGAATGGAAATTCTTGAAGGTTCTTCATCTTCAACCGAACTCCTGAATCACTTAAATTATTCAAAGTGCTTCATTGATCTAATCAGAGATCAATTGGGGCTTCTTCAAATTCTCATGCACTAAGTAATAGTGCATGGACTTCTTCAGCTCACTTCATCCACTTAGGAGGTTTGGATAGATCATCTTCCTCTTCTCATGCATTGTCAATACAATGAATGGTCTTCTAACTTTGTTGTGACTTCGTATCCAGTTGATACAAGTTCTTAGAACTTATAGAGCAGCTCAGCAATCGTCAGATGTCCATGGAGAATGTTTCAACCATATTCTCCAATGTCACTTAGTGAATCTCCTAAGTGACACGCATCTTAGTACTATGGCCATTCTCCTTCACCACCAACACCATCACTACCTTTGTCATTCACATCTTGACATTCCCTGACTTCCATTCATTCCAAGACAACTTCATGCCTCATTGACAACAAATGCAACACAATGCACTTCAATCTCCTCCTTTGTATTTGTTGTCAATACACTCCTTTAGCACATATGAATGGGTCAATATGTGTGCCAATATTTTCTCCCCCTTATTGGCAATCAAATGCAAAGGTGTGGTGTGGTACACTTTCAAAGATCTCTTCCTCCCTTGTAAAAAGTATCTTCTTGAAAAACACTAGGAGAGGGATGATGTCACATGTTCTTCTTTAGCAAAGAACCTTTAGCTAATCAACTCTAAGTCTACTTGGGCTAACCCGGTGTAGAAAACAAGAGTGATGTAACCAAGGAACTCAATGCTGTCCACAATTCTCTACACATGTGAGATCATGCTTAGGGGCTTGAAATTTTTCAGATATAACAATGAATTGCTAAATCCTGCACATACTTCACAAAACTCATTAGAAAGTTCAGGTGCAAAGATAAAGCTCCCCCTTTCATCCATTTGTCTTCAATCCATACTCCCCCTTAATTAAAATGATGAATACAATTAAGAAACAAGGGATGAAAGTATGATTGGAATACCTTCAGCTTTTCTCAAGATGGTATTAATCTAAGAATCCCATCTTCTTCAGATTGGCTCCCCCTCAAGGGGTGCACTCCATTCCTTCCAAACCATCCTCCACTTGAGAATGATCATCATCTTCAATTCCCTGCAATGCAGCACATGTAAATACCAATAGTATAAGGGAATAAGATGGAACCTCCTTGGTTCATCAATGTGAACAACAAGGTTGAGAAGATTCTCTCAACCGAGATGTCCCATTTTCACCATTCTTCACACTTGCACATTTGATCTTCATTGATGATTGTGCTGGTGTGGATCTCAAAACATATTCATGTGAAATCTTCTTCTTCTCTTTTGCTTTAGCAATTGCCAGTACTTCCTCTTCAGCTCTTTGTAGATCTTTGGCAAGTGGCAACTGATTTGGCCATATGACTAGTAAATCATTTGGAAGAGTGGCCTCAGTTTTGGAAGTTCCACATGGTTCTTTTGATGCTGTCAAGCTACCTCTCTTAGGCAACTTGTTTTCAATCAATCCCTTCGGCTTCTTCTGGATTGATTGTCTGTTTGAGTGCAGTTGGATTCTATTTAGTTTCATGGCTTCTTTACAAAGGTCCATGATGTGTCCTTTCATTCCACAGTAGAAGCATTTCTTGGTGGTCCTACTGGATGCATCACCCTTCTTGGACTCAGACTCCAAGGACTTCTCTTTATTTCTCAAGCACTTATTGGGAGCATTCTCTACTTTCTTCTTGCTTCCCAAGGAATCTTTTTGAGCCAGGTTCTGTGATCTTTTCTTCTTTTGAGCTCTGGATACAGTTGGAGATTGACATGTATCTTTTTGACCACTTTTGCAATCATCCCAGATGTTGTCATGTAATCCAAATCTATTTGCAGTAAACAGATGTCTCTGGACCTGTGGATGCTGCTTCTTTCCTTCTGGCTTGCTCCCCCTTGGCATGGGCTTCCTCTGTGCTTTGGCATTCAGTGGATTGTACCAACAGTCCTTTGCACAATGCCCATACCTGTTACAACACCAACACTGACCCACAAATCTTGACCTCTTCAGTCCTTCTGATTGTTGGGTTCTTGTCTTGAATTGTTGTGCTGCTTCAGGAGAGCTCTGCTTCTTCATTTTCTTCATCCATACTTTTTTGGAATCATTCTTCCATCCTGCACTTTTAGTAGTATGAGTACAAGATGGTATGGATGGTACCTACTTTTTAGAAGTTGTTGCACTTTCACTAGAGGATGTCTTTCTTTTAGAATCATCCTGCTCAATGCATACTTGAGTAGCAACATTTCTCCTTTCAGCTGTCTGGGAGGCTTGGGCTTTGGGTGATTGCTGATTTTTCAATATCACCTCCAGTTCTAAGCATTTCATATTGAGGGAGTTCTTCTCATCCTCAATAGTTCTTAGCCTTCCTTCCCATTTCTCTTCCAGCTGCTTTATCTGGTCTTCATGCACCTTTTTCATTTCAAGCAATGAGTTGTCAAGCTCCTTCACCCTTTTGACTTTTTCTTCAAGTTGAGCATCTCTGACAACCATTGAAACTCTGTGTCTCTTTTCCAGTGCATGGAAAACATCTTTGATCATTATCAAAAATATTTCTTTCTCAGAAGAGCTCCTTTGCAATTCTTCACAGGTATCTTCATATCTTTCATTGCAAAGGGAAACAGTTTCATCCTTGGCATTCACCAGCTTTCTGAGAGTGTTGGTTATGCCAACCCTTTTTGCCAGTTGATCTTCCATTGCATTGGCTTCTTCTTCTAACTGTGATTTTTCTTCATGAAGATCATGGATTCCTGTAGCTATACACTTTGCCACTTCCATGGGAACTGTCTTCTGAAGATATTTGAGTGCACTCTGAAGATCATTCATTGTTTCGACTTCATCACAGCTAGGACATGCTTTCTTCATCTTCTTGGCATGTTTCTTCTTTCTATTTTTCTGAGTCTTGGCAGATATCTCCATTTGAGGCTGGTCGCTCATTTCCTCAAATCTGCACTCCATATAGACTCCCTTGGATCTTTTAGAGGTAACCTCCCTCTGATACCAATTGAAGTGCCCAGATCAGTGTGAATCACTGAGAGGGGGAGGGGGTGAATCAGTGATCCTTTAAAACTTTTTACTAATTGATTCTTAATCAATTAAACCTCTATGGCTGGTTAAAGCCTCGATCCACTCTTCTTGTATCTCTCAACCTTTCCCGGATAATGCAGTAATGAAAAGGCACAGGACACAAGGATTTACAAGGTTCGGCACCAAAGGCCTACATCCTTGCCATGCTCTCCAAGCATGGATTCTCCCATTATAATCTGTTAGTATTACAATGGTCGATACAGAGTCCCACTGTATCTCTCCTGAGTCCCACAGGAGGGTCTTTATACTGCTTCACACAGTGTTGCCAGAGTCCCACTGGCCTGCTCCAGAATCCCACTGAAGACTTCTTCTCCCTGAGTCCCACAGGGTCTTCTCCTGGCTCCTCGAGTCGCACGAGTAGCTCTTCTTCACTTTATGTTCTTCAAGTATCCTCAGCAGCCTGGGATAAAGGCTGTTGGCCTTGCTCTTCTTCTGATCACTTGTGGTGAACATGTCTTCTCATCTTGCTCGGGCTTTATCACCTTCTTCTAAGGATGCCCCGGCTTCTCTCCAATTACTGAATGCTCAGACAAATAATATCTTTATCTTTTGTCTGGTCCAGTCTCAGTCCTGGTCTTGGACAACTCAAATGCACACCACTGATTTGGCTATGTTCACGTGTGCACGTGCATGCATGCATGCATGCACTGTCCTCTTTCTCTTCTTGGTGCAGTAGACCCACAAAGGGTGTAGTATCTTTAAGCACACACCACCTTCTCACTTCTTCACACACTTTATTCTCTTTTGATTACACACATAAATGTGTGTTATACACTAGTGTGAGTCTTCCACTTCTTTCTTCTTCTAAGTGTGTTTACTTTTAGTGCACACACCTAGGTTCGGCCACTTCTTTAATTTGCACACAATTGTTTCACTTTAGCACACACATGAGTTGGGCCTTCACACTTCTTGTTGCACACCCTTAAATGGCCGTAGGGTGTTCCTCTTCAATTTGCACACACACACACTCAAATGAGGTGTAGTCTTCAATTCACCCACACAAGGCTACGGCCTATTCAATTCTAACACACACACAAAGTGTGGTCTTCCCTTGGTGCACACAAGGCACTAAGGCCTTGGCCTTCTATTCTTTTGCACACACACAAATGTGGTGGCCTTCCTCCTTATGCACACACACGGCCACGGCCTTCCTTCTTTGTTCTTGTTTGCACATACACCCAAAGGGTGTGTTCTTTCACTTCACACAAGGTATGGCCTCGGGTTCTCTTGCTTTGCACACCTACTGCCCATAGAGTGTCTTCTTCTTCACTTGGCACTCAAAGGGTGCAAGGGCTCGGCCTTCCTCCACTATTCCTCCTGAATGCCAAAGGAGGCGCGCAAGGGTCTCACCCGCGGGCTTCAACCAAGGGCGCGCAAGGGGTGCGGCCTCTTCTTCTTCAACAGCCGCACAAGCCTCGGGTGCAAGGGGCAGCCGCGCAAGGCTCAAGTGTGCAAGGGTGCAACACTGCCGCGGGATCCTTCCTCCTGCCACGCAAGTGTGCGGGCAGAGAGGGTGGCAAGAGACTCGAGCGCGCAAGTATGCGGCTCGGCTCCTTCCTGTCGCGCAAGGGATACGCGCAGGGGACTCCCCTTCACTTCTTTCGCGCAAGAGATGCACAAAAGGAACTCACGAAGCCAAGGGTGGCTTCGGGCTGCTTCGTCGCGCAAGTGATGCACGCAGGGCAGATCTTCGCGAGGCAGAGCACTCCGCGGGACATCGGGTTTTCAACAGAGCTTCAGCAAGCTGCAATGAGGTCTCGGCCTCTCCTTTTATAGGCAGAGAATCCTCGGTTCATCCGCGTGAAATAAATATCAAAATCCCGAGATCTTCGGATCTTTAAAAACTTTCCAAATCTTGAATTTGATCCTCGGTTCACGCGAGTTCTCTCATTTTTTTCTTTCCTCCTCGTGCATGCGATTTATAACGCATGCACGACCTTTGTTTAGGCCTATCCATGCAAAAACACGAACACCGAATGGCCTCGCACCTCCGGTTGCTTCGGCCTCGCTCGAAATCCTCCTTTCATCGCATGCATGCTTATTTTATTGCATGGTTATGTTCAGTAGGCACAGACGATCACAATGGAGGTTTCGGATTCGGAAATGGTGGCCGGGAGCTCAAGATAGGTCGTCGGGATGCCTCTGGTTCAGCGGCTGCTCGCGGGAGACTTCGGCTCGAGCTCGAGGAAGAAGACAGTCGCTGGGCCGTTGGATCAGCCGATCAAACGACTTTGGACGGCCTGGATCAGATCGCGGCGCCGCGGATCAGATGTGCGGCGCAGATCAAGCGCGCGATGCGACGGACGGCGGAGATTTGCTCCCGGGATTTTTTGCGCGTCCCACATCGAAACGCAGCCCGGTTTATCCGCGGCTTATAACCCAGCCGCTCCCTTGAACGGCCAGTTGAAACTCCTCCCTCCACGGTGCCGCCCCGCACCGTGTTCTCCCTGCGGGCGCGCTCTGCGCCCACTCTGGTCCTCGCGGGCGCGCTTCAAGCGCCCACTATGCTCCTCCGGTGCGCGGATTTCACCACCGCGTGCCCTCGGGGGCTTATAGACGGCCCCCTGCGCTCCTCCGGGCGTGCCCCAGGCGCCCATGCGGTGTCCTTGGGTGCGCCCCATGCCTCAAGGTTGCTGGCCTGGCCTTGAGGGTTCCCCATGGGCGTGGTGACCTTGAGTCCCACAAGTGCCTTGGGTGATGACCCTCGGCTGGCCTCCTTGGTGGCCAATTTTTTGGCTAAGGCAAAGAATAATACTTTGTCAAATACAAAGTTCTTCCATAAGTTCAAGCCAAATGCCACATTCCAAGCCATCTTCTTCCCATCTCTATTCTTCTTCTTCTTAGAATTCCTCCATACTTCTTAAACAAATGTTCATCACTTAGGAATGGAAATTCTTGAAGGTTCTTCATCTTCAACCGAACTCCTGAATCACTTAAATTATTCAAAGTGCTTCATTGATCTAATCAGAGATCAATTGGGGCTTCTTCAAATTCTCATGCACTAAGTAATAGTGCATGGACTTCTTCAGCTCACTTCATCCACTTAGGAGGTGTGGATGGATCATCTTCCTCTTCTCATGCATTGTCAATACAATGCATGGTCTTCTAACTTTGTTGTGACTTCGTATCCAGTTGATACAAGTTCTTAGAACTTATAGAGCAGCTCAGCAATCGTCAGATGTCCATGGAGAATGTTTCAACCATATTCTCCAATATCACTTAGTGAATCTCCTAAGTGACATGCATCTTAGTACTATGGCCATTCTCCTTCACCACCAACACCATCACTACCTTTGTCATTCACATCTTGACATTCCCTGACTTCCATTCATTCCAAGACAACTTCATGCCTCATTGACAACAAATGCAACACAATGCACTTCATGAACAATTTCTAATTCATCCATTACATCACGAATTTGACATCCAATAATTATCCATGATTCAATAAGTAGTAAAATACACATATAATGGATCGTAAATCCCATGAAAAAATTATGAGTATTGCCATTTGTTTCTAAATAGTTATAAATTTTTACATGGTTAATAAATTATTCTCTAATGTTAAAAAATAATTCATCATTAATATTTATTCGTTAAATATTTAAACTAAAAATAATTTTCTTCTAACCAGTACATCATGTTAGCAAGTGGTAGGTGAGAAAACATTATCATCCATTGGTCATGGGTTCATGTACCACATAATTTTATGACATGATGGTATGAAACCTGAAAAACATGTTTTTCTTAGGAATAATTTTATTTCCTTCCATCATGCTCTTCATTGTTTCCCTATAGCTCATTAAATAATGTTCTATATTCCAACAAATAAATAATTTCATTAATAAATTGAGACAGTTCCCTATGTGTATCATTCAACATTTATTGCATTATTAAAATCATTAATTCTTCTATCGAAGGTCTCCACCACTTGAACTATTAATAAACTAAAATAATCTCTTAATTCATGAGTTTAGATGTTGGTAATGGAATATTTTTGTAATCATATTTTCTAAAACATTATTACGAAAAACACGATATATATCACTCATATCAACAATCCGTTTGGTTTCATGATTCACCACCTTTATCTTCATGTTCATTATTAATATTAATACTTCAGGTTATTTGTATTTACTAAAACTTGAATGTGTAGTTTGAGAAATAATTATCACTGTGAAAAAACCATATAATCATTTACAGTGTGTCTTAATCATTAGTTATTGTTTTCAATTTTTGACACCAAAGTTTAATCCTTTGAAATTTATTTTCAAAATTTAATCAAATCAATGTAAATGGTTTGTAATTAAAATGTGAATAATTTTAATCATATTCCATGGGATTTCCCAACCAGGTGTGACCTAAGGCCTATTTTCATGTACCAGGTTATGCTTGAGTCAATCCAAAAAAACATTGTTAGTGCTTCCACCCAAAATAAATTTGTTCTAGAACCACATCTACATATAACGTAACACCCCAGTATTCCACGGTACGCTTCCTTTTGAATAATACAATAGTGTGTGTTGTACGCAACCTCGTGATTTTAACACGCCCCGACCATTCAATGTAGCCGTTATAAATAGTAATACACACTTTTTGAAATATTAAAAATTTCAACTCTCAAAATGGACTTCAATTTTGGATTCAGAATATCGAAGTTATCCTAGGGTGAAATTTTGGTACTTTTCAGATAACTTTTATATTTTGATGAATAATGAAAATTACTAAATTTTAATTAAAAACAACTTTTTAATAAAAATAATTAATAGTGATAAATTATGAATTTGAGTGGTTTGAAAAGTATATTTAGAATATATTTTCACCATTTGAAACAATGTTGGTCATTGGACATAATTTCACAATTAAACCAGATATAAACAAGTGTTAATCTTTTGATAGTTATTATCTCTTAAAAACACGCTTTTTGTTTTAACAACGAGAATTAATTTTAAATTAATTTATGAAACTTATGTGTTATGAATATGGAAAAATCTATTCCATATTTGGAATCTGGATGATCAAATTAAGTAAATATATAACTTTTATTTTTAGACATTTTGAATAATTACTTCGGTAAATATTTTTTTACCATGGTTAAAGGGTAAATCCGGTAAATAAGGGTAAAAAATAATATTATAAAAATAATAAATTAGCCAAAAACACGTCCTAATATTTTTTATTGATACTTGTCTGACCATGGGAATATTTGGGTCGATTTTGGGACCCCATGAATCCACTTCTAAGTGATAATGACACTTTATATTAATTAAGTTAAAATAAATACAAAATTGACATAACCATATATCTTAAAAAAAAATTAACTAGGGATATATATTTTGGATTTTAGACTATAAATATTCATTATAATGATATTGAGATTTCCTACATAATTGTATTTTATTTATATTTTTTAGACATTTAATAATTAAATTTATTTATGACACAATAATGATTCTGTATTTTCCTAATTAATGAAAGAATAAAATAATTGGTATTAAAATGTTAAAATTAATATAATTTGAATGTTTTGATGACATACATGAATTTTATTGCTTAATATGACATTATAGGATTGATTAAATTAATTTTTTTTGAATTAATAAATTTTTTATGTCTTTTACAAAAATCAACTACTGAAAAGTGTCAAAATTGACATAAAAGTGTTTTTAAAACAAATATTATATTATTAATTTATATTAAATTCCTAAAAATCTAAGATGCGACCAAGAGACCTATATCATGATAGTTGTATCATTAATGAACCTATTGTTGGTCTCTTGGATGTATATAGTATGTTTATTAACTATATAATATAAAAATACAATGTGACATGACAAATGTTAAACTAATTAACTAAGAGTTAAAAATAAAAGATAATGTTAATATAATGACCCAATCCTCTCAAAATTCAATTGTATTAGTGGTTTTCGACCCATAAACACTTTAACCTTTAAATAATACACTTTTTATCCATTATAAACCGAATATGAATTTATTATAAAATAATATTTCTAGATTTTCCTGAGGTGCCCCTCCTCCCGCTTATAAAAGGACACCATTTCTATCCAATTATTCACACATTCAAAACCTTTTGGTTCTGCCAAAACCTACCCAAATACTCTCTAAACTTCCCTCACTTAAACCTAGAGTCCATATTTGGATCAAAAAGCCATCCTAAGGAGCCCTTTTGATCAAATCAAAAGGAAGAACCCGAAGAAGAGGTAATGTTTTCACCACCGTTTTTCAAGTTCATTTATTCTTCAACTTATTTTTTCATTTTTATTCCCATTTAGAAATAATAACTCTAGTATCTCGTATATACTCTAATTTTATTATAAATATGGTACAACCATATTCAGTATTCTATTCATCCTTTGAATGACATGTCACCAAACGTGCGTACGTACGGCTTACCGTCTCCACATCATGGTGTAATTGTTATTCAATATATTATTATTTAGATGGGTATAATAATGATGTATTAATTCATTTAAATAAAAAATATATCATCATAAAGATTATTTATATATGATATACCATCCAATTATATATTATTTTCATATTAAAAGAATGATATTGTCGCTCGTGCGTACGTACGGACTACCGTCTCCACGAACGTGATGAGATTCATTCTCCATCATATACATTCAAGAATAATTCTCATTGGATGATTAAAATTAATGTTTAATAACTTTATATCATTCTAGATATGAATATTATACAACCTATCCACAAAAAACATGATGTATGTAACAAAATATATAAAAGAAAACGATAAAGTTAACAACTGAAACGACGATAATACTAAAGTATTATTAACAAAGCATTATTAGAAGATCATATATGATATCATAATTATTTATATGGTTCTTTTATAATTTAATAACAATTTTTTAACTATTATAAAAGAGTTTAACATTCCATCGACTAAAAAAAATTACAAGGTAAGGGGTTTCTTATCTCACTCTTAATTTCGTGAGAATTCCATTGTTCGCCAATTATTTATTGCATATGGTGTATGTGTACTGCCAATGAGTGTATTAATTGTGTAATAAACTTCAAATTATGGGTATTTACATCATCATTTTATGATATTTCTTTCATTGGTGTATGTTTCGTAAGTTACCTATTCGATAAGGGAATTTGAAATTTCAATTTGCACTCATTCGGCTTTAGGCATACTTTATTGATTATTTTACTCCAAGATTGTGTGTGGAATCACTATTCATTTGATTATTTCATAGATTCCACTCCCCTTTCTGTGGAAATAATTTCTATACACATAATAACTCCATTGATAAATTCCCAAGTCATCGATTTGAACTTGACAAGAGTAATTTTAACTCAATCTCCATTTTTTGAGTTAAATATCCAATTCATTGGTGTCGTTTTTACAAGAATATGTGTGAATGTCATCTGATTGATTTACACTAAATATCCAATCATATTTAGTGTATTTAAATTTTTCAAACATAATTATATCATTGATTTATCCTTAACCTAATGATATGGTCTTTATGAACGAATTCATCTCAATTTAGATTCCATTGATACATCTTTGTTGTTATACACCGATTAACTTTTATAAGGTGAATATAATTTCCTTTGACATAGTATATCATGAATCCCTTTATTCTCATGATATTATAATGTTTTTATTACCTCAATTATTTGTATTCAAGTGTCTCTCTTTTGGTTAGGAACACTAACTAAAATATCATTTTAATATATTTTAAAGATTTATTATTCTAAATCATTCTCATTAATGCACATGCTTTAAAAATGGTTTTAGGGATTTATTTATATAGAAATTAAAGTATTAAAATCAAAATTACTTTTAGAAGTTTCAATTTGGTATGGTACACTTTGATTCAAAAATCTATTTTAAATGGTTTCTTGAAAAACAGTGATATATTTGAATGACTTCAAAAAAGGGGGATACTTATCTCCAACAGTTTTGAAGATTATTTTCATCTATGTCAAAATCCTTAATTATTGTCGATTTAGTTTAATATATTACAATAAAATCTTCCATATTGTATTGAATGAGTTATGTTAGACTGTGTATGTGCTATTTTTATACCATTCATGGTTTGTGGATAATGTATTGACATTTCTTATGCTAGTTTTAATAGGAATTTTGATGTTATGTTTCATACTTTTCATATAAGGAATGCATTGGACTTAGAAAGTGATAGGTGGAGCCCTCTATAGCTTTTCGATACATCAGTAGGTCTCATGAGACAAACTTGTGTCTTGTAACGAGGATTTCAAAAAATCATAATTGTAGTCTTGGCACGAGACATTGACTATGTGGTTATGATAGTCTGGCATTATGAATTCCATCATTATAAAAGTGGTTATTGATATTGCATGTGATTATTCGACTAGAATAATATCCACGTTAATATGTAAATGGAATCATTTCATTTTATCTTTTCTTTATTATGATGAAGTTCATGTTTAAAAGGATTTATTTAGTTATACATTTCCTTAAATGTTTATACTTATTTATGAATGTTTCTTCTATATTGTTATCCTTACTGAGCATCTGAGCTCACCCCTTTCAATGTTTTATTTTTTCCAGGATGTGAAGAAGTAATTTATGAATGAACTGCAGGGATACTATGAGGGGATATGAAGACAATATGTTGTTGTAGTAGTTTTCACTTTATGATTTAATGTAAAAATTATAAATGTATCTAATTATTCCAAAGCTACTAAACTAATCAGTCTTTCGATACATGATCATTCTCGTGATCATGCCAATGTAATGTAATAATGCACCGACTCTAGGTAACTTGGGTCAGGGCATTACAGTTGGTATCAGAGGAATTTAGTACAAAACATGGATGCTAGATTTAGATAAACTTTGATTAGAGTACATAGACCTAATATAGATTTTGAGGATTAGTATAGAAGAACTTTCTAGAATTTTGGTATTGTAGATATTTTGTGAGTTTTCCGAGCAATACATCCCTTTCTGGATACGATCAGGTAGTGGCGGCTCTGGAACAGATGTACCTTGGGGTAAAACCTGAAAATACTACTTTGAGCTAGACACGAACGAGAACTGGTGCACGACAATGGGCCTTGCTGCACTCCTGGTTACGACACTCCTGGGGGATATGCTTAAGATAATTTACATTTTCTTTACAAATTGATTTGAATCATTATGAGAGTAAATGATCTTTGTTAATCCTAATGTGATTAAAATTGAGAATATGGTGACATGATATTCTATAAATGATTTTCTGACTACTGTTTCTTACACAATTATTTCTGGTTTTAGTCAATGGCTGGAGTCAAGGAAGTCATAGTAACTTTGATAATGATGTACAAGGTGGGAACAATGGTGGAAATGAGAAACAAAATGGGATGTTGATAGGCGTAAAAGATACTATGTTCATGCCAAATCAATTTTACAAAAAAATGATCAACAACATATATATTAACCAACTCCCAGACTCAACAATGAAGGGAAAGGTGATGAATGATAAGAGCTCCAGCAGTAGAGAATGTGGAGAAAAGAATCCTAAATTTCCATCATGCAAGAAATGTGGAAGGAAACACCCAGGAAAGTGTCTTAACAGAACAAAGAAATACTTTACGTGCGGGAAAGAAGGACACAAAGTGATGAGTTTCCAAGGAAAAATGAAGAGTACTATGGAAGAAAAAAAATGGTCCCAAGAATCCATTTAGAGTCATTTTCCATAAATGTAGGGGACCTGGCCTTTACTTGAGTGAATTATCTATTCTATTGGATATTTTCTTGGTCAATGAAGAAGCTATGTGGAAATAATTTTTTTGAAAAATGTTTAAAATTGTTAATGATCCTTGTTGATTGGATTACTTTGGAATAATTTTCCCTTGTATTTGTAACCCCGTAGTTTGCCATATGAGAATGATATTTGAGGAATTATTATCTTTTCCCTTGTGGATATAGTTATAAATAACCATTTGGTTTTATATGATCATTGGGTTTGAGGTAATTACCAGTGATTATATTTTGGGATGAAAATGCAAGGTATTAGATAGCATTTATAGTTAAAATTATGTTATGGTTATTTTGAGGAACTTATCTGATTTTGGTAATGTTATAAAATATAGTTTTTGAAAAAGGACAACACAAAAACCGTGTGACAACCCATTGCATTGGACAAAGCTTTGGGAACCGAACCCACATCCAAAGTGTGATTGGGATTTATCGCCTACTACTGGACTACATGAAGTCTCGAGTTAGTGTGAATATTTTTTTTAGATAAATGATTTTATTTATAAATAATAATTTGATTTGGGATCTTATGTATTATCAAATGAATACCCTTAGTATAGGAAAATGATTTGGTGATTAAGTGATAAATGGTATTTTGGAAGATTTTCGCTTTGTTGGGAAGACTATATTCCCAAGGAAAATATAATACTATGGTATTTCATTAGAGTAGTAATGGTGGATTTTTTTATCTATGTTTTTAATGTGGCTTTATAGTTATTTGGGTTATTTATGGAAATTATTGACCTATAATAGAGAATATGTGATTAGGTTAATAACTTTTAATTATGCGACTTTAAGAGTAGTTGATGTCATTTGGAGATACCATTTAATGTGGAAGACTACATAACCAAGTTCTTCTACGTTTTGAGTTTCAAATGGATTTTATTGAAGTATTTTAAGGACAATTATTTATAGAATTATATTTATTTAACATTGGGGTATTGTTGGTTTAATTTTAGAAATTAAGATTTGTGTTTCTTTCTCTAATGGAATATCCTTTTGGGGGATCATCTAGTCTTGTACTAACCATTTTGGTTTTGATTATTCTCTAAAGAAAAGGTAAATATATAGTTTATCCTTTGTGGATCATGTTATTATCTAGAAGTTTATTCTAGCTCTTCTAGTGTGACCAAGTATTATGGAATATTCATCGTTTAAAAATGCGTTAGTAGTAAAAATTTATTAAAGAATGAAACATTACATAAAAATTAAGTATATATATTTATTTTCATATTCAATATCAGAAATGAATTCCAAAACATTATGTAATGTAACTTAAAATTAAAAATAAAATAAAAATGTTGTCTGTTTACTTTTCCTACTGAGAAACTAATGACCGTTTGTACCATCACATGTATGTGGTTTTCTTATTGTTAAATTTTTCCTGATCATGTTTTATATCCCTCTCCACTAGAACATGACACTTAGTTTATCATCCATATCCATGTTTTTATACATGTAATCCTAGAATAGGTTATCTTGGGAGACCTTTGTACTTCTCTTCCTTTTTATTAATGTGATAGTTTTATTGAGCCTTTTTCCGATGTGGGACTTTCCAAAATATTCCCAGTCCCAATATTAAAAATTGCGAGGATGCAATTTATTGAAGGAGGGTAGAATTTAACACCCCAAGCTTCCACGATACACTTTCCTTTGAATAATACAGTAGTGTGTGTTGTCGCAACATTTAGATTCCAACACGCCGCGACCAATCAAAGTAGTCGTTATGAATAGTAATACTCACTTTTTGAAATTTAATAAAATTTCTCTCTCAAAATGGACTTCATTTTTGGATTCGGAATATTGATATTATCCTAGGGTGAAATTTTAGTACTTTTCGGATAACTTTTATATTTTGAAGAATAGGGAAAATTGCTAAATTTTAATTAAAAACAAATTTTTTATTCGAAGTAATCAATATTGATAAATTATGAATTTGAGTGGATTTAATGTATATTTTGAATATATTTTTACCATTTAATACAATGTTGGTCATTTGACGTTATTTCACAATTAAACCAGACATAAGCAAGTGTCAATCTTTTGATAGTTATTATCTCTTAAAAACACCCTTTTTGTTTAAACAACGGGAATTGATTTTAAATTAATTTCACCCACTTATGTGTTTTGAATTTGAAAAAATGGATTCGATATTTGGAATCAGGATTTCCAAGTTGTGTAAATAGGTAAATTTTATTTTTAGACATTTTGAATAATTACATCGGTAAATATTATATTTACTATGGTTAAAGGGTAAATCTGGTAAATAAAGGTAAATAAATAATAATATAATAATAATAAATTACCCTAAAACATGTCTTAACCTTATTGGTTGATAATCTCCGACCATGGTCATCTTTGGGTTGATTTTGGGACCCCATTAAGCCACTTGTTAGTCATAATGACACTTTATATTAATTAAGTTAAAATAAATACATAAATGATATAAGCATATATCTTTTAGAAAAATAATTTTTACATAAGGTTATATATGTTGGATTTTCGACTATAAATATTCATTAGAAATATAAGAAGATTTATTACATAATGGTATTTTATTTATAAATTTTTGACATTTAATAATTAAATTTATTTATGACACAATAATGATGCAGTATTTTTATTATTATTGAATGAATAAAATAATTGGTATTATAAATGTTAAAATTAATATAATTTGAATGTTTTGATAACATGCAGAAATTTTATTGCTTAATATGACATTATAGTATTGAATAAATGAATTTGGTTCGAATTAATAAAGTTGTTATGTCTTTAAAAAAATCAATTATTTAATAGTGTCAAAATTGACATAAAAGAGTTTTTAAAACAAATATTATATTATTAATTTATATTCAATTCCTAAAAATATAATATTAGTCCAAGAGACTTATATCCTGATAGGTGTAAATTAGTGGAGCACCTGGGGGTCTCTTTTATTTATATAGTATGTTTATTAACTATATAATATAAAAATACAATGTGACATGGAAAATGTCAAACTAATTAACTAAGAGTTAAAACTAAAAGATAAGGTTAATATAATGACCCAAACATGTCTAAATTCTAATGGTTGAGTGGTTTTCGATCCATTCCCACCTTAATCATTAAATAATCCACTTTGGAGCCATTAGAAACCGAATATGAATTTATTATAAAATAATATTTCTAGATTTTCCAAAGGTGACCCTCCTCCCCCTTATAAAAGGACACCATTTCTAACTAATTCTTCACACTTTCAAGACTTTTGGTTCGGCCAAACCCTACCCAAATACTCTCTAAACTTCCCTCAAATCAACCCAGAGGCCTTATATTGATCCTAAAGACATCCTAGGGATCCCTTTTGATCAAATAAAAAGGAAGAACCCGAAGAAGAGGTAATGATTTCACCACCCTTTTTCATGTTCATTTCTTTTTCAACTTCTTATTTCTTTGTTATTCCCATTCTAAAATAATAAATCCAGTATCTACTATATACTGTAATGTAATTATAAATATGGTACAACCATATTCAGTATTCTATCCATCCTTTGAATGACATGTCAACATACGTGCGTACGTACGGCTTACTATCTACACATCATGGTGTAATTGTTATTCTATGTTTTATTATTTGGATGGGTATAATAATTGTATCATCGTAGTTAAATAAAGAATAATACATTCTCATAATTATTAATATTTACAAATTAAATATTAATTTTACTTTATAGGGGTTGTTATGTTCGATAGCGTACCTGATACACAACAAAGAGTTTCTTTGGAATCTTATGTTGCACACAAGTAATAAAATAATATTATTTTAAATGGTATTTAACATGTAGCTGTTGTATTGGTTGGAATTAATAGAAATAACTAATATATGATTATATATGTTTGTTAAATGTTTTTATATTTATACAATAAAAGATAAAGGCTTAAAATAAGAAAAGAATTTATTTTTAGGCATAGATACTCTAATATTCACTAAAAGGTCGAACTATCACCTTTTTATGGTGAACCCTCCTTAAATATAGTTTTGGACACTTGTATACATTATATTGGACCCAATAAAATTATTCTTTTTAATCAGGAAATCAAAATTTACTTTGTGTAAATTTTTGGTATTTTTTCGATAAGGATCATTTTTTTAATAGTGAAAAATGTTGTATTTTAATTCAAAACATCTTTTTAAAATAATTTTTTTATATGATTATATTATCCTTTGAATTGTTTCTAAAGTTAAATTAGAAAATATTTTTACAATTTAATCCAATGGTGATCATTGGAATTAATTTCACTTTGAAATTGGAATTAAACTAGTGCCAATCTTTTGATATACATTATTTTTTAAAAACACGCTATTTGTTTTGACAGCGAGAATTAATTATTAAATTAATTAATGTAACTTATATGTTTTTAATTTTTTAAAATAGATAACATTATTGAATTCGCAATATCAAATATAACTTAGGGTGATGTTTTGGTATTTTTCTGAAAAACAACAATTTTTAACGAATAGTGAAACCACTAACTGGTACTTAAAAAACTGTTTTTCGTTTAAATGAAATTTTACCACGTCTGTGTTTTGAATTTAAAAAATCCGAAATACATGGTTTTAATTAAGAAGTAAAATGTGGTTCAATAGTATTAAAATAATTTTTGGTGAATAGTAACTTATAAGTTTTTAATCGCAATTAGAGGTAATTAGTGTAATTTAAGGTAAAAATAATGTTTTTATAATATGAAATCACCTTTACACATGTCCTACAGTTATTGGATGTGTCATGGACGACCAAGACAATCCATGGGTCAACTTGGGGACCCCATGGAGCCATGTGGTTCACATGTGCTGTTTTACTAACAAATATTTTACATGATGTTATACAAGTCATATGTTTGACTAAATATACTCATTAGAAATATAAAATTTTTTCCTAAATCATGATAGTTTCTTTATAATTATTAGACATTGAAAAAATTAAATTATTTATGACACCCTGATGATGCAGCGATTACCTCATTATTTAACGATTAAAATAAAATGAATCGATAATGTAAACTCTAAGACATACACTTGTCAAAAAAAATATTGTATGGGTAGATTTCGAACACTTATCACCTTATCCTAGATATATATAATTTTGGGACCTTTAGAATTCGAAAATAATTTTATAATAAAGTATCCTTTTATAACATTCCAAGAGTGCCCCTCCTCTCCTCTTATAAAAGGACCCCAACTCTACCACCTTACCCACACCTCTAAAGACTTTGGTTCGGCCAATCTCTGCTAATTTTATCTCTCCACATCGCTCTCCTCATCCTAGGAGTATTTCCATTGGAAGAAATCTCTTCAAGAAACCCTTTTGGTTCAAACCAAGAAGAGTTACCCGATTTAAAGGTAATTTCTTCACTTGTGTTCTTTTGTTTTATTTTGCTTTCCAACCCCCTAAACACTATTTATTCTTTTCTTTTGTAAAAGAAACAGTATCATAAATATACTAGGATGTTGGTATGTGAAGGATTCGAGCTACACTTATACACACCATTGTCTAATGGCTAAATATTATACTGTTTCTGGGGATAGAAACTTTATGCCTCATGAAACGATGATTGTTCAATATTCTTTTAACACCTTTCATTATTTCCATTAAGATGTCACTATATTTATATATGATTTATATTATGTTTATGTTTTCATTATTCTTCTGTATTTTTTATTTATGGAATACCTTTATAGTTTCCATTATGGGTAAACACGATAATTTCATTTTAGGAAGTGCAGACTACCGCCCCCACAAAGTGATTTGACTCGTTAATGCCATATGTGGGACGTATAAAGGATGGAGTTAATGATATTATATATAATATTATACTGGAATTATAATACACCTTTATATCATTATTATTTCACTCCATTAAATACGAAATAGAAATGAATGTAGAGTTCATTCATACGTACGGGTTACCGTCTCCATGAATGGTGCATTTCATTTCTTACCTATAACTTTTATGTACTATTATAAATAAATGTATATTCTAGATATATATGATATATATGATATAGAAATCATGAATATCATTCCAGATATAATGAACCTTTGACCACGCGAACAACATGTAATTGTAAGAAGTCCATTTTTGACTTAAGTACCAAATATCGACAAAACAAACTTTATAAACTTATATGATTAAATAATGATTATAACATGGAAATAAATGATATAAAAGTAATAGTAAGCTTGAAAAAGGTTCTTAATAAAGTATAAATTACCACTAGTTTATTATGCAGGAAATAAAGAGAAATCGAGTCATGTCGGACACAAGGTAAGGGACTTCGTCTCAATATCCTTTCATTGAGGCATATTTTGTTCTAATACAAGACATTATTTTATATGGTGTATAAACCCATTTGACTTTTAATTTTATACAAAATGAATCTTTTTCTACAAATCATTTTACAAAACTAAAAAAGGAATGATTATTTTAACGTATGCGGTGACAATGACCTTTTCTGCCACCGAGAGTATTATTTGGTCATTGTCTTCCTCAACAAGCCGTAATGATTTTAAAAGTAAATAAATAACATATAATCATTTATGTTTTTTTCTATTGAAAATGGTTTTTATAATGGATTTTTTATGTGAATATATTTCAGTGATATATTGTGATCGAAATGTGGAAACTTTTTCTTTCAATTATATTTATTTTATGTCTTATGATTTTTTAATGGTAGTAGGAAAATTGATGGGTGGTTACATGATAAACCATATGAAGGGTGGTGCTGTGAATACCAGGACGAGTGTTTATGTTATAACCTCCAATGCATTGGGTATGGAACTCGGTCGTATGGCTATTCCATTAAGTGATATGTGTGGTAGTCGACTGTATGGTTATTCCATTTAAGTATGTTTATGTCCCAAGTTACCTTAATACATTATGTGTTCTTTATATGGGTTTTATGGTAATATTTTGATTACAAAAGGTTAAGTAATGATCTTATATTCAGTGAAGAGTTTTTACTACTATGTAAAGGTTAAAAGTATTACATTGATAATGTATTCTTGGTTTACTGGTTGTTTTGAAAAATGCTATAGTTTTCCTTCTTTGTGTATCCCTTATTGAGATTTTTATGCTCACCCCAATATTTTTTGAATTGTATTTCACAAGAATTAATGTGGAATAGGGTCAAGGATGGGATCAAAGAAAATTCATTCTATCTAAAACATGGAACTGGACATGTTACTTTTTAAGAGTTTTTTATGGAAACTTAGTAGAAGTGTCTACTTTGTAATCTTTTGATATGTAATAGTTATGTCCTAATTCTCTAAAACTCTAAACCTAAAAAGATCCTCAATGTGAATTATTCATTTAATTCAATATTAAGTAAGGTTTAAGGTCGGGGCCTTATAATAATGATGTTTAATTTATGTAAACAATAAATATGTCATGATAATGATTCTGTATATATGATATAACATCCAATTATATATTATTTTAATTTTAAAAGAATGATATTGTCGCTCGTGCGTACGTACGGACTACTGTCTCCATGAACGTGATGAGATTCATTCCCCATCATATCAATTAAAGACTAATTCTAATTTGATTATTAAAATTAATATCTAAGAACTTTATATCATTCTGGATATGAATAAGATACAACCTATCCAAAACAAACATGACTTATGTAACAAAACATATAAAAGAAAACGATAAAGTTAACACCCGAAACGACGATACTACTAAAGTATTATTAACAAAGCATTATTATAAGATCATATATGATATCATAATTATATATATTTTCTTGTATAATTTAATAACAATTTTTTAACTATTATATGGGGGGTTAACATACCATGTACTATGGAAAAGTACAAGTAAAGGGGTTCCTTATCTCAGACTTAATTTCGTGAGAATTCCATTGTTCACCACTTATTTATAGCATGTGGTGTATGTGTAATGCCCATGATTGTATTAATTTTGAAATATACATTAATTTATGGGTATTTACATCATCATTGTATGATCGTAATTTCATGGGTGTATTTTTTATAAGTTACTTAATCGATAAAAGAATTTGAAATTTCAATTTTCACTCATTCGGCTTTATACATACTTCATTGATTTTTTTCTCCATGATTATGTGTGGAATCACTATTCATTTTATTATGTCATAATTTACACTCCCCTTTATGTGGATATACTTTTTATATAGATAATCACTCCATTGATAAATTCCCAAGTCATCGATTTTAACTTGATAAGAGTAATTTTAACTCAATCTCCATTTGTTGAGTTAAATATCCAATTCATTGGTGTTGTTTTTACAAGAATATGTGTGAATGTCATCTGATTGATTTACACTAAATATCCAATCATATTGAGTGTATTTATATTTTTCACACATTATTATGTCATTGATTTATCCTTAACCTAATGATATGGTCTTTATAAGAGAATTCATCTCAATTTACATTCTTTTGATACTTCTTTGTTGTTATAAACCAGATCACTTTTTTATGGTGTATATAATGTACTTTGAAATAGTATATCATGAATCTCTTTATTCTCATGAAAAAATAACGTTTTTATTACCTCAATTATTTTTATTCAAGTGTATCTCTTTTGGTTAGGAACTCTAACTAAAATATCATTTTAAAATGTTTTAAAGATTTATTATTCTAAATCATTCTCATTAAAGTCCTTGTTTTAAAAATGGGTCTAGGGATTTTTTTAAATGGACATTAAAGTCTACAAATAAAAATTCCTTTTAAATGCTGCAAAGTGGCATGGGACACATTGATTCAAAAATCAATTTAAAATGGCTTCTTGACAAATAGTGAAACTTTTGAATGACATCAGAAAAAAGGAGGATACTTATCTCCAACTGTTTTGAAGATTATTTTCACCTATGTCAATATCCTTAATTATTCTCGATTGAGGTTAATTTATTACAATACAATATTCCATATTGTATTGAATGAGTTATGTTTGACTGTGGATGTGTTATTTTTATACCATTCATGGTTTGTGGATAAAGTATTGACATTTCGTATGCTAGTTTTAATACTAATGTTTTTGTTATGTTTCATACTTTTCATATGAGGAATGCTTTGGACTTATTTAGTGACGGGTGGAGCCCGCTATAGCTCCTCGATGCATCGGTAGGTCTCATGAGACAAACTAGGGTCTTGTCACAAGTCCTTGACCTAATATTATTTGTAGTCTTGGTACGAGGCCTTGGCTACATGGTTGTGATAGTTTCGCATTATGCATTCCATCATTATAAAATTGGTTATTGATATTTCATGTGATTATTCGACTAGTAGAATATCCAAGTGAATAAGTAAATGGAATCATTTCATTTTATATTTGCCATATTTTTCTGAATTTCATGTTTAAAAGGCTTTTGTTTTAGTTATACATTGCCTTAAATGTTTATTGTTATTTATGAATGTTTCCACTATATTGTTATCCTTACTGAGAATCTTAGATCACCCCTTTCAATGTTTTATTTTTCCAAGGATGTGATGAAGTAATTTATGAATGACCTATAGGGATAATATGAGGGGATATGAAGACAAGATGTTGAAGTAGTAGTTTTAACATTATGATGTAATGTAAACATTATGAATGTATCTAGTTATTCCAAGGCTGCTAAACTAACCAGTCTTTTAAGACTTGATCTTTCTCGTGATCATCCCAATGTTATGTAATAATGCACCGACTCTGGGTAACTTGGGTTGAGACATTACATATAACATCAAGATAGAGATGTTTTTATAACCCAAACCTAACATCCCAAATTCAGTGTAGTACTTTATTATATTTCCATAGATTCAATTTAATCGCATCCTAATGAGACAAAGAGTTATGGTGTTTTAAAAGTCCATATTACATTTATGATAAAAATATTACAATGAGAAAAGGAAATAAATAATAATGATATTAATAGACCAGAATCCTTAAAACTAATTCAAAGTATTCCTATTAATACACGGTGGAATTGAAACATAAAACAGGAGAGAAAAAATTCTCTTTAATGTTGTGAATAATGGAATCAATAAAGTATTAATGTGATTAAATAAAATTTTAAAGGTAATTAAATGATAATAAATTACATTAATGTATTTGGAAATGTTTTGATCAGTATCACACAATAAATAACTACAACAAGTTCATTTAAAAAAAATCTAAGAATGAAATGCATTAATAGATTTTATCATTTGAAAATGTGATTGATAATATAAAAAATAAATGAAATATATATAAAAGAATGATAAATTATTGGATGTCATGCCTAAAGAACATGAAAACCTATACCGTCAAGACCACTCACAATATGATTTAACATCACATTTGGAATAAAATTTATTTTTCCCATACTATTTCTCTCATGAGAACCTATTGATGCATCGAGGGGATATACAAAATTTAGTCCACACCTGTCATTTCCCATCCAATGCACTCCTTATACTGAGTAATTGATTAAATAAAATAATAATATTTCTTATCAAATATCGGTATTTAATAAATAATTTGGATTTATCAATAACTCAACAATAAAATATGAGTATCATAAAGGTTATTTTATGTTAATGAATTGAACTACTATTTAAATACCATTAAAACTTGCTTAAGAAAAATAATCATTAGGCATTAAAATGTGTCCCATACCACATAAAAACATTTGAATCATAATTACCATAATGAAATAAAATTAAATGAAATTTAAAATATCATGAAAATAAATATATTCCTAATTTTTTTTCCAAAATACATTTATATACATCATATTATAGAATCTATGATCATAACATTACAACTTTCCTATTAGAAATGAAATTGAGATGAAACCCCTTACCAATTTGTAATAATATGAATTTAAAGATGACTATTTAAAAAAATTATAAAGATATAAAAAATACAATAATATTCATAATAATATTAATAAAATAAATTAATTGTAATTTTATATACAACACAAAATAATCATGTACTTTTTAAGGAATATGTCCCATAGAAATAATAGGGACACAAAAATCAATTAACTCATATTTCTATTTTGGTGAAAATCCTTTACCATCCAATATAGTTGTTTTGATATTTTTATTAACTTATAAAATAACCTTATTGGTATTCATAATATGAACTATTAACTTCTTATAATATCTCACTACCCATTTCTTAATAATCAATAAATATTTTCACTATTATGGGTATTAAATAACTAGTTTTTTGATTTTGTTTTGACTTGTCACATTTTTTTCTTATTAAGTTGTTTTTGATTTAGTCCTATATATTGATAACCATGATTTAAAAATTTTATATATATAGTGAGTATTATTTTATTTGTATTAGTCTATAAAATATATAGATATGAAATGAAATACACCCTTTATGCAGACAGTATGTCAAACGTAGGCATAAATTCTACTTTCATTTCATTATCTAATTAACATAATTTAATTTAAAATATATATATATATATATTATAATATAATATAATTTTTATTTCATATGATCTATATATATTTATTAAATGTTTCTGTAATATATTCAATTTATTGGTTGAACGAATCACAAGGCTTTGAGGAGGAGGTAGTCCACACATCCACAAATGATGTTTTCATATTCCCTCCAAGGATTAAATAATGGTACATGATATATAATAATAATATAATAATATATTATTTCTAAATAATATAAATATCATACATAAACTATAAAAAATATTAATTCAAACAATAAATGGTGTTAAATGGAAGAACAAAATACAACTTTATGTTAGGTTGTAGTTTGCCTTACACATGAATGATGATTTAGTATTCCATTTGATGGTTGTGTGTGAAAGTGTTAGTTTAACACTAATCATAACAAAATATAAATATATTTACAATAACTAGTTTATATTATATTAATTTAATGAGAATAAATGAATGGGTTTATATGAAATAAATGAAAAGTTATCTTTGAATAATGTTACCTCGTTTTTTGGTGACTCATTTTGGTTTATAGATTAGACAACCATGGGTGGATTTCATCCAAAATAAAATATTAAATGATTATGTGAGGGAATATGGGATATTATTTTTTCAGGTCTTGGTTGAGATATAATTTTCAATGTGGGGTGATGATGTGATGGTGTAGTTTCCCTTTTTTAATTGAGGTGCGGGGTAATTTTGGAAACTCTAAAAATATTTAATGAATATAAATTAACATTCAATTTAAAAAGAATAAAAAGTTATTAATTTATAATGTTAGATTATTATGGATCTAAATCCACTCAACCAACAATATTTATAAAATATTAGATCACATTCCACCCGTTATCTTTCAGCTTTGAACTTTAATTAAACATGTTAACTCTTATGGTGAGAAGTTATCTCTTTTTCCTATTAAGAGATAATATAGTTAATATTTAATTAAAAACAATCACAAATATGTAATGGACGAAATATTAATCCCTAGCGAAATATTTTGGAATAGATTTATATTTTTACATATTTCTTATCATTTATGATATATTATTCATTTAAAAATATCATTACTATATATTTTTCGTGTACTCATTTCTTTACCTTTGTAAAAATATAAATAAAAAATAAAAATTTGAAAAAACCACTTATAAATAAAAAAATATGTCTAGTTATTATATCAAATTATTTTATGTAATTAATTATATCAAATTATATTTATTTTAAAATTTTTAATAATATTTATTTGATCTGTCTATTAATTAATCAAGTCTTCCATCATCATTATGCGAGACAATAATTTAATTATTTCTTTCCTAAAAATTAAAAATAAATTGTCATGATAAGTACGTGAATTTTCGATTTAAATTTAAAAAATATTTTTGAATTTATATTCTGAATAACAATATATAAAAAATGTACACTTATTAAAAACATTAGTATTCCATAATTGACTTTCACAGCATAAAATACCATAAAATCACTAATGTCATAAAAGTTGCAGAACATGACTATAAAATAAAAACAATGATGATTTTGAAAAAAAAATAAATCATCCAATGGAATTAGGAAATTTTTTACTATAATTATATAATACTTATAATATTATGTTTTTCAATAGTTACCGGATTTACCCTCAATCATGGTACTTAAAAAAATATTTAACGTACTATTCATATTTTCTAAAAAAATGGATATATTAAGTAAATTTAAGGATTATAATTTAAAATTTGGAATATCTTTCTCATAATTTTTAAAAAAATTCTAAAATTAATTTAAATTTTTCACTGTGGACAGAATGATAGAACACATTTTTACATGGAAAACTTTTAGAAGATTGACATATTTTTATATACAAATTCAAATTGAAATTGACAAAAAAAAAAATTATATTAAATTATTAAAATATGATGTCATTATACATAAAATACAATTAAAAATATAATCCAAAATTAAAAATTATTTAGATCAAAATGATATATTCAATTAAAATTAAATATTTTATCAATATTCTTCCAAATAAACAACATATCAGAAAAATACAAAAAATTGAACAAATGAAAAAATTTATATTTATATTGAAAATAAGATTTTCATTTTTTTAAAATAAAATATATAAATTTGTTAAAATTAGATTAAAAATATTTTATCCATTAAAAGGCATAAAAACAACTTTTTTTATAAAAACTTATTTTTATATGTGAAATTGGATTTGATCTAAAAAAATGATTAAAACAAAGAAGATGAATTTTAAAAAATTTATTGAATATAGTAATTATATATTTCATTAATATAGTAAAAAACTATGAATTTTTTGTTTATTAGTATAATTGTTTTTTAAAAATATAAACAATTTTTTATAAAATCTTTTCCTTCTATTTAAATAGGGTATTATGTTAATTTATAATTAATTGATCAATGAATTATATATACATTTATAAAGTATATTTTGATAATTTAGATAATCCTATTCACATTCTCTGATTTAATAGCAAGTGTTAAAATATTAATATTTAATAGTATTATGTGGTAAATAAAAGCATGGAGTTTCATGCAACATAAGCTATCAGAAATATTAAATTTAAAAATATGCATAATATAAAATCATGGGGAGTTACATATTCATTTCTAGGAAGACCCACATAATATATACTTGAAAAAAGTTCATTGATGTTTTTCTATACTTATCCTAAAATTCTACATCAGGGATAAGATCTATATTATAGGTTTTCCAAAATATAGATACCATGTTTTGTACTAAACAAGTTCTAAATAAAATATAGCACCAAGAGCCTTTAAATACTAGAGTTTCAGTAATGATGCCATTACATTTCTATAAGATACAACTAAATCATATTCCAATGGACCATATTGTTTTTTAATATTGGTAAACAAGATACATACAGATGTGTTATATTATAAATTAATAATCTAATTACAAAATACTTTATATTATTTATGGATAAATTGTTTACCAACCATAATAACATTAATCATATTTCATTGAACATTTTTTTGGAATTGGGTAAGGAAAAAATGATTTATAGAAAAAATTATCAATAAACATAAATTAAAATGGAAGAAATCAGAAATCAAATAGAATAATCAATATGGAAAGGTAAATAACATTGAAGACATTCTACATAATATATAACTAAGAACTAAGTGATTAAATAATATTTCAATGTAAATAATTGAAAATACATTCCATTTAAATCAATAATATATGAATGAAATTCATCAATAAATAATGTAACAATGAAAATATCATAGAAACTAAATAACTAAATCTAAATGAATGATGTGATTAATTATTGGATGTATTGTTGAGGCACATGAAAACATATACTGTCGAAACCATTGGAAATATATTTTAAAACTATTCTATGGAACCCTTCTATCCTGATGGGAATCAAACTCAATGAGGGTTTTCACCATCTAATTCCATCCCACAAGACTATCGATGCATTGAGGGGATTACATTAAATGCTCCCAGACCCATAAGTATTGTAATAACATTCACCCTAACCAATAAAAACTCCAATAACTGGTCCACAACCCATATAGTTCACGACTAATTCAGTCCCCAAATATTTAAATAATCAATTTAATTAATTAACATCGTTCCTTATCAAAATCACATATTGAAAAAATGGAAACCGATTTATAAATATTTCCATTAAAATTAAAAAAATAAAAAATTAACCATTGTATATAAAAATGATATATAGTTTTGGAAATAACCATATTCATGAAAAATTAAATAGGTAATTGGTGGAAATTTAAAGTTCAATGATCATAGGAAATTTAAAATTTTAAGACGACTAAGAGGAATCAAGGTAGTGATTGTCAATACTATCCTTGGTCAAATGAATCATTAAACAAATATTGTAAGAATTAATAAAGCTTCAATATATTATATAAAAATTGGTAAAAAAATATAGGGTTATTTTCATTGATTAATAAAAATATTATAAATAGATCTCTTAAAAAAATAATGAGGAAATATAATTTTCATTCCGAAAAACATTTTGAAAAATATTTTATTCAAATTAAATATTTTTGAAATCCTTTTTGTTAAATATAACCCATTTAAACATACAAATAAATAATGAAAGAAATGGAAGTGTTTAATTTTGTAATTGATGTACAAGGAAACAATTACATTCTTTTTTTCATGGTAAAAGGATAGAAGAGTTCCATGTTCCAATAGAGACTTGAAGATACCATTTAAAAATATTTAAAATAATAAATTTATAAATTTCCAAAATAAATCCTTTTTAATTGTAATAATTAATTTTAATAACCATTTATGGAATCATATTATTTGGATGAAAATATGTTCCCCGACTAAAGAGAGAATCAATGTCATTTTAAAAAAAATATTTATTAAAACAATGAAATTTACTAAATACTGATAAATGATATTATTACATGAAAACTTAATGACTAATCATATGATAAGAAAATATTAGGATTTATTTAATAATTATTAAATAATTCTCTCTCATGGAAATTCACCTGTAAACAAACACGAACAAAATGAGATTGTGATTTCAACCCGTGAAATGACCATACCATTTATAAGAGAATATATAAATGAATATATTATTTAGTATAAAATTTAAATTCACATTATATAGTAGGAGAAAAAATAATATATAGTAAAATTTTATTACACATATAATCATATAATATTGACCTCAATGAGGAACTAGTATACCCCAATGAAATGGAATCTTGTTGTGATATTATTTACAACTTGGTATATTTTTAATAAAATCCATAGATAAGAAATAATTCAAATTAAAAAAATCACCATGAATATAAAAATTTTATTGACAAATATAAAGAAATGGTTAGTACATATAGTACACAAATGATGTTAGTGGTGAATATGACAGTTACGGCACCGATGTAAACATTTAAATGAAAATCCCTTAATTTGCAGTTACTTTTATATTGATCCAAATTTAGACTTCTATATTATAGGATAAATACTGATATTAAATTAAATAAAATGCATAAATATGTTCTTATGATCACTTATTATGTTCTTACAACATCATATTATCTATTTTGATTATTATCATTCATTTCTTTCATTATTTCATGTTTTAATTGGTTGTTTTCTGAGTATATTTTGACTTTTAGTTATTGTTATAATTAAATAGATCATGATTTAATAATATATATAATGTGAGACATTATTAAATAATCACATATATTACATATATATGTATTTATAATAATCCATAATATTTGGATATAAGAAAATAATTTCACCGTTCATAGAGATGGTAGGCCGTTAAAATAGATGAAAAATAATATAATTATTTCCATATTAATAGAAATAAAATTAATGGAAATATCTTTATATTATAATTACAGTGTCATATATATTTCATAAATTTCAACTTTTTTGTTAAATTGATCCTTTATATAGTCCATGTATTCGTTGAACGAATCATGTCATGTTGAGGAGTTGGTAGTCCGCACGTCCACAAATGACGTTATCATAATCAAAAAAAAGGAATGAATAAGGGAATAAGTTATATAGAATTTAATTTTGAATAAATAAATTGGAAATATATTATAAATAATAAAAATCCATTTCTATCATAATTTCCACTATGACAGGTTATAAAGGATGAACAAATAATCATCGTTTCACGAGTCGATAGTTCTCTACACACATATTTGGAAGTTTATTACCCATTTGAGGAAAATCAATTAAGTTTAGGGTTATCCCATATAATTTCTAAAAATAAGAATAATTATAATTACTATGTTATTATATTTAAATGTTATAATAATAATTTAGGGAGTGTAGAGGGAAATATAATAAAAGTGGTCATCAATGAATGTTACCTCATTTTTGGGTAACTTATTTTGGTTTGAAACATCACCCTTTCTTTAATGTATTTATTCCCAATGTGATTATTCTAAGTGGATTTATATATTTTTAGAGATTCTTTTATTGGATTTTTTCTAAGTTAAATGTTTTTAGTTGTGTGAAAGAGTGGGATGGATGAGTTCCTTTTTATATTAGAGGAGGAGTGGAATTCATGTAAATATAAGAATGTACACACTATTGAGAGGAATCCCTCATATAATGTGCCTACAATAATTTAAAAAATATATAATGGGTAGGTTAGGTTTGAAATTTTTTTGGAAAAAGTATTTTGGAAAATTTTATGGGTAATTTGGCCATTAATTTTATTTTTTAGAGCCTCAATAAGCTATTTTTTCTATTAATGGATCTAATTAATTTTAATCCCTTCCACAAATATTTTTTTATCAAAATGAAATCTCAAATTATAATAAATTATAAATTACCTTTTATTACAGATATGAAATCTGTTTTTGATATTTAAAATCACTTATGTAAAATATAATAATTTATATTTATTCGTGTAGATGGGACAAAATAGAGAGTTTTTTAATGTAAAGACATACAATTGTTTGAGATGTATTAATATAAAATATCAAGCTAAAATTGATTTAAATATTCATCAATGGTTGAAATTATGTCAAATTTATGTAATTTAACTTTTTTAAAAAATTCAATATATAATATATCCTTATAAATAAAAATTAGAAATGTTTTTTTTAATTAAAATTCATTATTTTTCCGTAATCATCATGATATTTTTTTTTGAAAAATACCAAAAACTAACCGTAACATAATTTTGACATTTATATTTTAAAAAATAAATTTATTTTGAAATATAAAATATAAAAATGAACCAAATGTTTTAGTTCCTATAAGTTCCTCATTAAAAGACACTTAAATTACATTTGGAAAATTTCTGTTTTTTGGGTAATATTTTCGTTCCACTTATCATATGACAATATAATTTGTCGGATAAATATAAAAACATTTAAATGGATATTTAATATATATATTATTTGAATTTAGTTTATACTATTCATAACATCCAATTTAATATATTGGTTTTATATTATTATATTAAATAATAATAGTTGAACACCACATTGTTTATCTATAAAACATTATCTTCCGTGTAACAGAAGTCATCAAAGAAACACATTTTAATCTTGTGATTCGTGATAACTATTTATAAAATTCAATTAAATCTATATCATATATTGATTATATTAAAATTATTGAATATTTTGTTATGTATCTAGATATTCTGTTTCCTTACTTGTTTGGTGTTTTATGTCACATACGATATCGAATAAAATGTTCTTCCATTAATGGTTTTGGTCATTACATAATTCCACATTTCATATAATTCTTTAATAATAATTAATATCATTAAAAGAAACTATATCCCATAAATATATGATAAAATAACCAATATCGATAACATTAAATAATAATCAAACAATTCCATTTAATGAAAATTTAAAAAATGTCTAAAATCAAAACTCTTTTAGATAGTTGAGGTTTATAAAAAAATGATATCAAAAAACACACCTAAAAATTTCCTATATAGTCTTGAAATCATTATCTCCCAAGTACCATCGACCCAAATAATAATACTGAATTCCAGAACCTATGTCCCACTAAGATCATAATGAAATTTATATTATTTTTGAAATAACTAAATTGGGGTTCCATTTTACCCATATCTAACTTCTGTCTTTCGTGAGGCGGATATGGTATTCCCAATACAAAAAACTTTTGGAAACTAGTTCGTCAGAATAAAATATCAGACATTTGGAATGAATTCACCTTTAGAGAATTGTTAAAATAAGATGTGAAAGGGATATAATAAAATATCCATATAGGGATAAGGATAAATGAACTTCCAATAAAAAAAATAAACAACTGATACATAAATAATGAAACTTTGGAAATAAATATAAATAAACAAGAAAATAACAGGCAATGAAATTAAGTGAAAAAATATTAAAAAAATAGCCCGACCATATACAATGTGCCACTGAGTGACCCAATATTAGCATGAAACCAAACACCTCTTTCAACAGATCGATGGAGGAAAATATAAATGGAATTAACATGGGACTATAAAGTATATTTTTGAGAAAATATATCATTAGGTCACCACCAGAAAAACCAAATAAGTCTCTTTCTAATTATATCCTATATATTCAAGATTATAAAAAAATTAAAATATAAACATTTTCAGATGGTTTTACCAATGAATTAACAATAAAATCCTTTCAATTATATTATTTTTGTATTTTTATGAAATTTTATGAACCAGTCATAAAAATTACATAATCATTATATTAGGTCATGTATTTTACTTTTCTACCATTAAGGATATTTTTATGATTATAGTTTTAAATAATTAAGTCATAGATCATATTTAATAAAACCATATAATACAAAGTAGAAACTTATAAAAACCACTACTATGGGATACCATTCAAGGGTTTCACAATACTAGATTCACCGCTACCGAAAACAATGATTAATGATAAAACACCCCATATTATTTAAAATCTATAGGGAAACCTCATCATACATGAAAAACTCTATCATCTACAAAAACATTTGACCAAAATAAAAACTAAAAAAGTTCAGCAACCACACTATCTGATTTGGTTGGCACTAACTCACCCAAATAGTTTTATTCACATCTCAAATAATGTATATCGATTAGGAATCATGTCCCACCTTTCTGCATGTCAGGACTAAATAACAAATCATAGAACAAGTATGCAACTATTCTCTTATAAAAAATATTCAATCATCACATTACAAGGAAAAAGGAGAAGGAAAAACTCAGAACCAGCTTGGGTGTAGTGTATGCGTATGTACTACTCATTCATAAGTACTCTAATTCATTCCACCATTACCCCAAAATGAAAAATCCAAAGGAATATAATTTCAATGCATCACATTCTTCCAAATATCATATATCTCTACTGGTCATTACATAAATATTGTTCCATTCTCGACATCCAACTCTCCCAAGTCAATGAAATGAGAGTCATCATGAAGATACCGGTGAACATGAGAGGTGTGAAATGTGTTGTGGACCTTATCTAACCCGGGTTTCAATGAAAACATGTATTCCATATTTATAACTCTCCCCAACACATCAATGTGTCCAATTAACCACTAAGAAATATTTCTCCACCTACCAAACCTATAACTCCCTTGTCGATGGGAACCCGTTAAGGACACATGGTCCCCATCCTCAAACTCCAAGGGAAACATCCTATGATGGGTGTATGACTATGTTACTCCTATGTTTCCTTCATATTCTCATGATCAATATGGGCCTTATAAATCATACTCAGAGGCATGTTAAGGCCATCATGAAATGCCTCCCCAAAATTAGTTCAACACAAGGGTGAACTACACAGTATTCCATACAATGAATCAAATGGATCCATGAAAATGGTATTGTGATATACATTGTTGAAATAAAAATCCACCAAGGAAAAGTGTCTCTCAAATGACATTCTAATGTCTTTAATGCATGCTGGTAACATGTCCTCCAACATCACGAAGGACTGCTCTATCTATCGATCCATCTAAGGGTGGAAGGTAGTGATGAGGCATAAATAAGTACCAAAACGATGGAGAAATTTCCTTACAGACTCCTAATGTAAACCTCACATCATTATATAATATGATATATCTCATAACTCCATCTAGCCACACCACCTCATCATCATTCTTATCTTCCAAGGAATGCTGTAAAATCGACTCTTGGATCACTAAGAAGTGATCCGATTTTATCAGCCAATCCACTAATCCAAATATTGAATCATATCCTCTATAATATCTATTAAATCTTATGACGAAATCCATTGATATATAATCCCACAACCACTCAGGGAATTCTAGGGGTTTAAAAAAACCACTATGAACATGGTGCTTATACCTCACTTGATAGAACACTAAGCACTTTTCTAAAAACTCTGCTACCACATGCTACATCCAAGGCCATAAATAGTCCATACATAATACATGGTAAATATTTAAAACTCCAGGCTGTACCGCTAAAGGTGATCCAAAAACCTCATAGATAGCTTTCTCGTGAATTTCCATTGGAACGAAAACCCTCCCATAGAATATCATTAGATTCTAACCATCCTCCAACTATCCCACCAGAGTATCACCCTGGTCAATATTATTGTGCATCAACTTCTTCTCTAAGTCTAATAGTTGAGACACCTCTACCAGCTACATAAGTGTATAATGCACTATTATATAAAAAATATAGCATGGATCGTTAACCATTCCTCCATCTAAATGAAAGGAGGAAAAATCCTCCATCTCATTCCAAGCGTCTGTAGAATCCCAAACAACCAAATTTTTGACTTACTTCTGAAAGCATTGGCCTAGATATTCCCCACTTATTTTGTGTAAGAGAACTCAAAATCATAATCATGTAGAAAATCCATCCACCACAACTACTTCCAGTTAATTCACATTGGGAAAAGGTATACTTGAAGATGTTTTGATCTATGAATATCATAATGAACACACCAATGAGGTAATGTCACCAAAAAAATTTCATGAACATCACCGTTTCTAGATCCAGATCATTGGTGTAATTTTTATGATCATATGGATGAAATTGTAAAGGCCCATAATAGATTACTCCTAATTGTTTCATGAACACACATCACAAAACCTGTTGGGAAGCATCAAAAAACACTACATACATCAGTCCATTCATTGGAACCCATATCATTAACTAAAGTCCCCTTTAGATATCCAAATGATTCATGGAACTGCTCACACTATACAAAGGCCTTGTATTTCGTGGTAAAGGCTATCAACGAAGCTTCTACAAGAGAAAAAATGAGTATGAATCTCCAATAATATTGTACCTGAACAAGAAAATTGTGAAAATCTGCCAAATTTTTGGGTGATACCCATAAAAAAACATCGTATACATTAGATGGGTCCACAACCATACCATACAGAGACACCACATGTCCAAGGAAGTGTATGTATCACATCCAACAATTTTACATGGGAAACATTATATAGTTCTAGTTGAATTAAATGACCTCTTTGATAATCCTGAGATGCATGATATGCTCCTCCTACAACACTGAGAAGATCAAAATATCATCTCTAAATACAATGATTGACAAGTCAAGGAACTCACGAAATACCAATATCATAAGTCCCATGAATACTACTGGTGAATTTGTATCATTGAGGGTAATAACCATGAAATCATATTGCCCATACAATAACCTATAAGTATTCTTCAGGATTTCAACTTCCTTCACCCTCAGTTGGTGACACCCAAACTGCAAATCGATATTAGAGAACCAACCTCTCACATCACATGGTCGAAGGGATCATTTATCCCTGGTAAATGGTAGTCGTTCTTGATCATCACTGGGTACATCCTCTGATATTATAAGCACAACCTTAAACCACCATCTTCCTTTTATACAAAAAAGACTGGATCACTCCATGAAGACACATTTGGTCGGATAAATGCTTTCATCATAAAATCAACTATTTTAATTTTCATCTACTGAAACATATAATGTGTCATCTGATAGGGAGGCATCAAAATCAGAGATACATCGGTATGTAGGTCTATCCCAAAATAAAAATATCATTAAGATGGTAGTGTCAAAAAAATCTTAGAAAAGACAACCTAGAACTCCAAAAATATTCAATTACCCTACTCCACATCATCATTCACTGATTCCACTAACATATTGGACAATACGGAAAGAAAATGCTCTACACAATGACTGCCAACATGATACCCCTACTCTCTAAGGAAATCTACTCGACAACCATCAATATATGAGACCACAAATCTCTTATGGATGTAGTTGATGAAAAATTTTACATAGTATGGCCAGTCGATACAGAGGATGAAATAATATAGTTTCTTCTATAATAGGAAAACATACCCAATAGACTGATATGAACAAAACATCAGTTTGCATCCCCAATATACAACAAACATGTTGGTCTGAAATTAGATAAGAATTGTCAATAAACAGGTCACATGATGCCTACCTGTATCTATTCCAATAGAATGTGATAGATCAGGTCAAACAAAAAAGAGTGAATATATTGAATTGGACAAAATAAAAGCAAGAGTATTGCAAAAACTAATTGTACCTCAATCTATCTCCAGTGCTGCTGGAACTACTACCTCTCTAGTGTGACATAGACCACACCCACTTTCTCTACCACTATATTGGAGAATGAATCCTTGAACATGCAATGGTTGAGGTCCCTAATGAATGCTCAATGGTCTTCCTCTACATAAATTGTCTCTCTATAGTAGAGTATTAAGCTACCATCCCTACTACTAGAACCCCCTTGTTAACAAATGCTCATGAGGTGGGTGATGGACCAACCCACATACACCATACTAAGCTCAAAATACCACGGGCCACTGTCTCTAAATATTTTGATAGACTCCATAGATAAAACACTCTAGACCAATTCCCATAGGATAGGGACGAGGACTCGAAGGTTGAAATAGAAATATCATGGTAGTCTCCCCACTTGTCAAAAAATTGAAGGGTCTGACACCTGAGTCCTTCCACCAATAACCATTATATTTGATGAATGTGGTTGACTCACCTCTCAAAGTAGATGTCTCGGAGAGTTTATCCAATCATCTGCCTATCCATTATTATGTACCTACATGTTTTTAAGCAAGGTAAATTTATAAAAAGTGGTTTAAAGAGAATGACTAGGTGCCTCATCCATGAATGTTGCATGAGACTCCTAATCTAGAAAGAGATCTAGAGAAAAATAAAGGATATCTTTGAACATGATCCCCAACTCTTGCAACGACATACTCATCTATTAGAGTGAGAGTAACTACATCATATTTTCATCTTTTATGGCTGATGTAGGGAATTTCTCACGGAACACATTATCTTTATCAGCCCAAAAAACATAGACCTTTTTCCTCTCTCCCATGTATAGTTTCCACCACTAATGTGTGGTTCTCCATATCTATCTCTCCACTAAAGGAACCATGTAATTTTTTAGAGCCTGGAACAAGTTGAAGGTGATCAAAAGATCCTCATTCCTACTCTCTGTCATCATGTCTGAAAATCTACCCTCATACATTCACATAGTATATGGATGGAAAGAAAATATAGTTTTCTACATTTGGTTATCCTCCTCCTGTGGTTCAAGCCTCTGCTGATCAACTAGGTCAGCCTACTGAGACTTCTCTTCCTGTAAGTGATGGGAACGATGACCAGGAGAAATTGTAGATATATATAAAAGTAATTCATAATCCTGAGAATTTTTTAATATAATTTGAAGTAAATTTATTTAATTTTATTAATACTCATTAATGATTTCTCCATCATAGAAAATAAACATTAACACATGTCATTATGATGAATGTACCATTACTATAGTATCTACCCTACAAATGATGTTTCCTTAACTGGTCATTCGGTAAGCTCAGATTCTTTGCATCAGATTACAAGGTTACCTAAAATAACTTATCCTAGGATGTTTTTTCTAGCCTATGTTAGGTACCAAGATCACATTACACTTTCTCCTTACAATCCCATGCAATCCTCACATGTCCTAACTTTAAAATCAATCCCATCTCCCAATCATAACCTCTAATACCATTATTTCACAACCCACTCTCACCTAATATTCCCATCATAAGCTAGAAATGAAAAAAAGAGATAATGACACCTATGTCATACCTCTAGTAGGCCCCCAGGGGGGTGACTAGAACCATGTGATTAAAAATCTAAAAAATGGGTGGCATTAGATTTTAATAGTAACAATGATTTGGGGAAAGATTTATCCACCTCAAACTACACCAAATATATAAATATATATACACATATATGAAATGAAACCAAAACCATCCAACATGGATATTTCAAATTGTAACTGATACAAAATAATGATTCTGAAATGTAGATACAAAATCAAAATCTATGTACTGACATAGAATCTATTTCAAGTGTCCAGCAAGTACTACCCCACACGGTCCACATAGTCCCCATGGAATCCAAAAAGTAGTTTTATAATTAGGGTGAGCATACAATTATACTCAGTAGGATAACCAAAGACTCTCACACAAAATTGGTAGACTCTTAATAATTCCCCTTTAAGAAAACAAAAGAAACCAATAACACCTAACAAGGTATATGTTCCACCACAACCTTACCAAAGTCATGCTGACCAAGTCACGCACATCAAGTAAGTTAATATAGTGAACATCGATGATAGGGTACCCCGAAAAACATTCCCAGTGATTAGCTACACTCAAACCTTAATAGAAAACATCATGGGTTTCCTACCTCTTTTGATCCACTACGTTACAACCCACCCGCACACACTTGGGCCACATAGATTGCCCCACAATATAAGAAAACAGGGCTCATCACATCCATCCCACACACAAATATTTCTCACAACCACATCCCACCCACAAACACTGAGTCCACACAACACATCACATCCCAATGAAACATGGGAAATCACAACACACCTCATCATGAAGGCACCTCGGAAAACACTAATCATCTCATCCCGAAGACACATTGGAAATCAAAATGTTCCCACAGACCCATGGGCCTCAAAATGAAGTACATGGATGAAGAATATTAGGATCATACAACATAGAAGAGGGAAAATGGAACAGAGGGTGGCCATCCATCCATCCTCCCACCCTGATTTTTGGGAAATAAACCCTCCCTAGAACAATGGGGGTGTTATACACATAGTTCTCAAATATGGTTGGGTGGTTATAAAAAATACAATTAAAATATAGGTATGTATATATATTTTCAAACACCCAATCCAAGCCAACAGGTTCTCAATAAAACACCCAACCACAAAATGAAACTTCCAACTACACTTCTACCTCTCAATTCATCATTTTACACTATCAACAGTCACATTAAAAGTTGATAAATGAAATACATTCACAACAAGACCAAACTCAAACATACCCCCTATAAATCATTTAACCAATTATTATTCTTAATTATATTAACAATTTATTAAATACATACCTACCTATGAAACTACCAACCACAACATGAATCAATCCACACAACATGATCCATCATAAAGATAAATAACAACAGTGAAGTAACTAACTTCAAAATTCCACTCTGTTTAACACCCATATCACCCACATCCATCATCATTCTTTAAAGCCATTATACTCAATCCTTCCTCTCAATAAAAAAAACCATTGAATTAATACCAAATCCCACATCACACCTCAATGAAACCAACCAGACATCTCTTCTGTATAACAACTCTACACCCATCTACATAAACATATCACAACCCAAACATGCTTCCCCAGTACTCAAACACTACCCAACCATTCCATAATCAATAAATCTCTAAACCTGATATTCTATTTCACCATTTGTAACAACATACATTATATCATTACTCTCAACCCACCACCTCATAATGAAAAAAATATGAACTACACTCAACACAAAACCACACCAAACAAAGCAATGTGTATTTAGATTTGGAAATAACTCGTTATATAAATCCACATTGATATTTTAGGGTTGATTAGTGAAGGTGTATAATATAAGGGAATCCATTTAATAAAATTAATATAAGTGGTTAATTAGTTCTATAAAAATATAAATGTTCCACATAAAAAAACAACAAGCATCCAGATCCATCACCTATGAAAAAACAAAGTCCACAAATGGCCATGATTTTCTGAATGCATATATCCAAAAACAAAAAAATATCTCTAGCCCATGAAATATAAACACAAATCAATTTTTAATATATAATTTAGAAAAATAATAAATAGATTCAATTATCCTTCTTTATTCATAATTCTTCTATAATTTCATGAGAACATTCATACACCAAAACCACAGGACACTCAAAAGAAAATTGATTAAGGGATCTCTACATGAACAAAAAGATGCTTGATAACTCTTTATAGTGAAAATTTTGCAGTGTGCAAGGATATAGGGAAAATAGATCCATGGGTGAAGAATATTCTCATGGATACATGGAGGATAATGTTTATGGGTGCCTCAGTATCATGATAATGAGATATCTACATGAATGTAAGGGTCTATGATTTAGAAAAGAAAAATACTAAGTCAACATATGAACTATTTTAAAATCCATTAATGTAGGATCATGATCAAGACCACCTATTTGGACTAAATTAATTCCTCTAGACCCTTAAGAAATAAATGATATAATTTAGATACCTTTAAATTGCTTAAAGAACATATACATGGTTTAAACTAATTTTACCTCAAATAAAATGATGAAGGGGTGAAACTAGAAAAACATGAGAGAAATAGATGTTTTAAAAACTATTCAAATTCACTCACATTTTGGGTGAGTCAGCTATTAGAGTCACCAATGGTTGATTCAAAGACACAACAAAATAAAGGTGAGACATCATTGTGACCTACCATCAGCAATTCACCGATGTGAGTCACCAATACAACCTACCTATGGAGAGTCACCGACATAACCAATCGATTAAGAGTCACTTATGCGAACTACCATATATTAAGTCACTAGTTAAAGTTATCGATGCATGCTACCAATAGAGATTCACCGAGGTGAACTACCTTTGGCTAGTCCCCAACGTGACCTACCGAGGGTGATTCACTGATGAGACCTACTATTAGTAATTCACTGATGTGATTCACCAACACATCATATCAATGGCGCATCACTGACGTGACTCACTGATTCCACTAATAGATTCCCCCAACCAACGACACCAACTAATGAAACATACAAACACCACCTACTGATGAAACCTACCATCACCACCTACCTTTAGAAAAATGGATTTTTGAAAAACTCTAGAAATGAGTCCCCATGACTCTTCAGAACACTTAAGAAACTCAATTTTCACAATGGAATAGTTTGGGAAAGCTAGAGAAATTTCATAATGTATGATAAAATGGACCACATTGCAGTTATTTGGGATTAGCAATCACCATTAATGTCCAAGAACACCAACTTGATTAAAAAAATTCATTAGGTTATTTTTTTAAACTTTTATTCAAATCACATTTCGTTATAAAAATAATATTATATTTTAAAACCATTTTTCAATACCAAAATAGAAAACAAATGTAAATGAGGATTATTAATTTAGTAAATTTTGTATTCATGTATATGAATCAAGAAATGGAATAATAGTCATGAAAACATCACCTGTTTTTGTTTACATTCCATTTAAAACATAAAAATGATTCTGTTAAAAAATAATTGAAATAATGTAAAAGATATATAAAATTATCTTAATAAATATTATTTTCCATATAAAAAATTTTAAATAATATTTTAAAACATGGAGTTATATGAGAAATATATTTATAAATAAAATATTAAAATATAACTTACATAGAAGAAATTTCCATTATCACCTTGGAAATATTTATATCATAGGCCGTATGAAATAATAAAATTAATGAAAACATTAATACCAAATAAATAAAAATATTCTTGTAATAATTTTTATAATGGGGTTATAATAAACATTATAAAACAATAATGTTTCATAACCTCATGATATGGCTCAATAAAAGGGAATTGAGATGATTCCCCATACCTTGAATTCGATATTACACATGTGTCATTATCTTCTTGAGTAATAAAATAATTTTAATTATTTATATTCTTAAAAACATTTTGAATTTTATTTTTATTTTTATTACATTTATTAACATGTTACATATGCTTAGAATACAATTATTTTTTTTATTTATGAACATATTTGGCTTTTGTGTCCAAAATGACTTTGGTTATTTGACTATTTCAAAGGGATGATTATTTAAATATCTGACATAAAAAAAATCAAGAAATAATTTTGATATTTTTACATAAATTATAATTTTATAACCAGTCATTAATAATGGTTCTGAAAATTGGGATAATGTTATGATCACTGAGATGATAATATTTACATACACATGATTGATGTTTCCATTTTCTGATGACCAATATGGAAATGGGGTATGAAATATTTTATAATTACTGAATGATCCCAATATAATAATTTCAATATTTTTTAAATATATAATCTTATATATATTATTATTTTAATCTGGAGACAAAACTATTACATCGCTATGAAGAGGCAGTAGTCAGAATGTCAACAGACAACATTATAATTTTTCAAAAAACATTACAATTAAAAAGATAATGATATATTATATTACCATATATATAAATATCTATTAAATATCATAATTATTTCTTTTATAACACATAAATTAATTATCCTTACCCATATTGCCTTCCATTAATGGAATTAGTGAAGACATATCATATGGCTTTCCAAGGTGGTAGTCCACTATACACACGAGTGGCATTATTAAATCCTTTACAGAATGGAATATGATTCGTAATATGTGATATATTGACACCATGGGTATAAATATATTATGAATATCATATATAAAATTTATATACATCATTATATACAATCCTAATAAGTGGTAATGGATCAAATGAATGACATCATTTCTGAATGCGGTAGTGCACGGTAAACATGAATGATGATTTCGTTTCCCATTGCGTGGAATTTTGTTTTGTATTAGGTCATAATCATATCATAAAAACATATATAATATAAGTGATACAATGGTTATTATATCATATTTGTATAAAAATATTATAATGGGTGGAGTAAGAAATAAAATAAAATGCATGATGATGAACATTACATCTTCTTCATATATCTTTTTTTAGTTTGAACCAATATCCATAATTGGTTTTCAATAAGAAAAAATTACAATTTATAAGATAGGATTAGGGAAGCCTATATTTCATTTGAGAAGTAATTTAAAAATCCAATTAGATATAAATTTTTTAATGGAGGGGGGAAGGGCGTTGCTTTTTTAAATTGATGTGGGGTACACAATTATAATTGGTTTTAATGAGTGAATTACATCCACGTTGTTTTCATAAAACAAGGCCCCAATATTGTTCCATTCATTATTTTAAAATTTATAAGTTCAATAAATATATATGAAATGTTCTTTTGACATGTTTTGGGTAATTTTGACACCATATATTATTTTTTAAACCACTATGTAAATTTTATATCTACTTTACTATAACAATTAAATTTAATTTCTTTACTAATAACAGTTGATTGAAATTAATTTGGAAATAAAATAAAAATTAAATTATTATGATTAAAAATATCATTTTTCAATTTAAAAATTATATTAACTTAATATGAACTTTTTAATTTAATATCAATACTACAGATGCAGCGAGATAGCTGGTTATGAAGAATAGTATTTTTTAGAAAATAGTGATACTATAGTAACACTATGTACAAAATAATAATTTTATCAAATATAATTAATATTTATTTTAAGATAATATATAAATTTCATTTATAAAATTCCCGATTTTTTTGAAATTACGATGGAAAAATTATTCATTTTAAAATATTAATTTGAGAACCTCATTTTTAGAACCGAATAAATTTATAATAAAATATCTAGTTTTGATTTAAATTTAATTATACAAATTAAATATAAAGAAATAATTCCATGATAAGTTTTAATAATATTAAATCATATTTATTCTTTTACATTACTATATTTATTAATATAAATGAATTTTTATGATATTAATTATCTTTCATTATTCAATAAGAAATCATTATTTCCCAAAAAGAACCCAACATCTAACCTAAATTAAATTTTTATAGGATTATTTATAAAAGTATTGATTTAAAGAAATTAAAATTAAAAAATTTTGAATTAATTCTTTCATATAAAACATTATAACTTTTTTTAATGACTAAAACAATTTCATTATAATAAAAAAATTATTTATATTTTTATAATAAATATAATGATTAGATTTATATTAATAAATATTAAAAAAAATTAATATATCATTAAATGGGTTGTTCCAACCCTCCCCCATTTATAAATTTCATCTTCATAATTTGTTAACTTTTTAAAAATTTGCGGATATCATTCCATCACAAAATTTTCAGATTCTGAAGATTCATATTCAACTATATATTTTTGCAATAAAACATTAACCTAGTGAATAATATTATTATGAAACAATATATAACTATTTTGGATAATATGAAATATTTTTTCAACATATGAATGGTTTTCCTCCAACTATAATACTTCTAGACCCAAAATATGAAATGAATCCATCATATATTTACATAAACATGAAAAATGAAATATATTGTGTACTTGAGATAAAATCATAAGTAATGTCACTTAGTTAGATACTTATGAAAATTCCTTGATATTTTATTTAGTAAAATGAACCATGGACTCATATTTCCCATATTACAAAAACACAACACAAAATACAATGGAGAAACATTGAGGAAGACATGATCAACATCATCAAAAGAATGTATTCACACTGATTATCCACATAACTTTTCTGCCATCTCTAAAATTTTCTCATGTGTTACTAAATAAGATAAACATTGTATCCTTTTTTATTCTACCAAATCAATCCCATTGAAATTTATTTCTCCAATATGATCCCAAACTAATGGTTTCTTGAACTGCTTTCCATTTAATTAATCAAATGGTTTCATCGATATAAGATATTGAAAGTTAATTTTATAATGAAGCACAACCAAAGAAGTATGATAATATGAATTTCAATGGTAATTTATTGAAAAATTAATCTTATCTTCCAAGTTATGAATTTTTGTTTCATAATATCCATCAAATTGAGGATGAGAATCTATACTAAAATACAATTTAGTCCCCATAGTCTATGTAAATCACTTCTAATAAATATATGTGTGTCTCGGATCATGGTATGATACTGTTTATAGAGTCACTCTGTTTAATAAGACTCTCTTCTTTAGATACAGTCAATAAAGCCAAGCTAATGTAATAAAATCATTAATTGGATGGAAATGTGCATGTTTAGTTAGTCAATCAATAGTAACCCTAGTCACATGATCATGATGAAATTTCCTAGAAATTATACAAAACATTCATTGGCATATTTTCACATTTACACACTATTATTGGAAAAGTATAAATCATCTCTTTATAAGTTTTCATTCTTCTTTAAACTACTGAAAAGTCAAAAAAATATCATGGGAATGTGAGCAATATCAGTTTTCATTCCATGCCACTTGAAATACTCTTGGTGGTCTCTGTATGATATAGTACTACACAGATGAAGAAAATATAATGAACTATGAGCTTCACATAACAACTCTTTCCTTAAATGGGATTCACAAGAAAAAATATTTTTCCAAATCGAAAAAATATTTTTTATCAATATTAATATCAAGAAACATAAACTTCTTAAAAGATTATACCATTTCCTAAAATGATTAAACATTAATCTGAGCTCGTGTAATTCATTAAGACAAAGTCAACTATACTGAAACATGAACCTAAATAAAGGATACCCCTACATCCACATGTTATAAGAGAAACTATAATAAAATATTTACCAATTAGTCATGTTCCAAACATAACACGGAAAAAGTAGAAATAATTTTCTTATTTACTATATCAAAAAATGTGTTTTATTTTCTAGGATGGTAATGAATGATGTAATAATAATCCTTGATGAGTTACATAACACTTCTTGCTCTCATGATAAGTTATTTTATATTGTTAATATAAGTCATTTTTTATATTATTATATGTTTCATACATTACAGTATGAAAATGATGTCCTCAAATTATTGAATAAAAAAACAACATATACCTCAAAATAATGAATAGGTTCCTTAAACGTAGGAGTTATAAAATTAAGTGAAACCTAAGAAAATTACATAATCATTTTTCCTCGAGATGAATAAAATTATTTTCAATGAAGCATAATTGTATTTGATGTATTTACTATATATGGAATGTAAGGCCGATGTATGATAATTTATCATTCCACAATTATGATTCTAAAATCAATCATCATAATCATTTTACTGGATGAACATAGCATGTTTTTCTGTTAACAATTTCATTATGATTGAAAACGTGGACTATCTTTCATCAAATTACCAATAGTAACTATGTAATCCAAGATAAATAAAAATCACTATGCTATTTTTGGGTCATGTCCAATCTTCAAAAAAAATCTTATAGTAGGCTAAGTAGCTATACAATTTTTCAAATCAATATTTTCATGAAATGAATTTTTTTTTCAATTAAAATATTTACTTTTAATATTTACCCCATATTTTAATTCCATTTTATTTTTTCAAAGAAACCACTAGGTGTTATAAATGGCCTTATTGACTTTTATAATATACCAAAATTTCATCAGCAAACATAACAAATTTTTTTCAATGAAATGTTGAAAAATTCTATCCATAAGGTCATTAAGTAAAACATGTGAATTAGATAACCTAAAACAAAAAAACTCATTGTTACAATATATAGTATGAAACACATTCTTCAAAATTACATCTTTCTTCAAATTCAATTGATAGTACCCTAGCCACATAAAATATTTTTCGAAATATCATTCTCCCTAATTATGTTAATAGAATAATTGATATGAGGAATATATATATTCCTCTTAATAGATATTTTACTGAAAATGTATAATCCAAAAAAGTCTCATTAAATAATCTATCATGTAATGAAATTTTGAAAGGTGAACCCATCGTTATTTTTTATATTGAATGTAATAATTATCTAATCTCTAATTGAAATAAATTTAAATTCTAAATGTTACACTTGCATAATTTGATAAGCGGGTTTAGAAATAGACTTTTCATCATTTACTAATTTAATAGTACACTAACCCTATTAATCAAGTACAACACCAAGAATGTAAACTGAGAGAATATCCATGTATTCTTTTTTTTGTCACATCATAATTGAAAATAGTTTCTTTACTTTTATAATTATGAAAATTTAACATTTATGACAATCTTTAATTAGTTCATTTTCTTTATGCTATTTTTTCAATGTCATGAAATTATTGTACACAAAATTCATAGCACTCCAATATATATTTTCATGATAAAAATAAATACAATGCATACCAAACTGATATTAATATACAAAATTTCAATTTCAAAAACCATTATGAAAAACCATTCCACTAAAAATAACTAGAATATTTTTATAAATCATGGCGACATTAAATATCTAACATGAGTATTTCACCAAAACTAATATCATATTTAAATTAGGTGATATTTTAAATGGACATTTATGTTTCATAAAAATTAATAACAAAAAATTTATTTTAAAACTTGGTATTGGAATAATTTTATTACATAAGTAAAATACATATCCAAACATCATTTGATGGCCCAACATTAACAATAGTTGTTTGAAGTGAACTCATTATACTTTTAGGTTTATAATCATAAATATTTAAATCCTATAATAATATATACATAAATGAATTATAATCATGCCTAACCTCATTATAACAATAATATCTTACTATGTTATGTTTATCAGTTAATCCATTCATTGATACTTCGATATTGTTTTCCTTATTTATATGGGAAACATTGTAAAACATTAAATATTTGTAACACTACCATGACTTCAAATGACATTATCTAGGGTGAATATTTCAAACATACCAAATGATTGTAACTTTATTTTTTTACATCTATATTTCATGGTTGTATGATACCCCAACTCATTATTTTATGATTGAATTATAACTTAATTATCATAAGTCATATAAGAGTCATAAATATCTATGTCATCTTTTTCAGCATAACCACAAAATATCTTATTATATTAAAATTTATTTGTTTCCAAACAACATCATAAATTTTTTTTCAGTCCTAAGTAATATATATTAATGTTACTATATGTGTCTAAAATAAACTTTGGCACAGAAATAGAGAATATAATGATGTTTTATTCATATAAAACGACATGATTTTCATCTTTTTACCACATATATAGGAATATTTTTTAAATTATTAGTGGAGATACTTTATCTAAATATTTATCAATTGATTTATACATAAATGTTTACCATTTGATGGAATCAAGGTCACATTTTCTTATTGTATTCTGAACTTAAGAACATCATCAATCATATTTACCTTTGAAATGATAAACCACAAGAGTTGTATTATTATGTTCTAAAAAACCCGTGACATGATATATTTTTCTCAAGATCATTGATTCATCCTTTATCTAACAAAATTTAAAATGATCCAATTAATGATGGGGTTTTTAATTCTTGAAATTGTTCACTATTAATATGTTCCTCCATCATAGATCATGTTGCTCATGTCATTGACACTAATAGTATTTTTTAACTAGGTTAACTGAGCCGTTACTACAAAAACATATCTATTCTAATTATAAAAATCACAATATTCTTACATGGAAGGTTATTTTCATTTGAAATATTTGTCTATGGAATAACACTTTGAACAATCATATTTTAGATGCAACAACATGGAAATCATCAAATGCTATATCATTATAATTTAAACACAAAGTAAAACCGTTAAATACAATGGATTTATAATTATCCAAACCTCGGAGGTTATATAAACAAAAAATTGATACCAATTATAAGGACCCAAAAATAAACATTACATTTTTTTAAGTTTATGTTAGGAATAAAACATTGTTTCACTTTAATGGTCACTCAGTTTTATATTTTACGATAATTATGTTATAACTTATACATTAAAAAACCATATAATACACAACGTATAATTTTGATAATTATATAATTTTCACACCATATAATACATAAAAACTTGATTTACTCTTAGGAAAGCTCAAAAAACAATCATAATGACATCTTTTAGTCCCTTACCAACCCTTAAATTCTATGAAAAATGTTTTAAAAATGTGTGATGAGTAAAAAACATAGTAAGGGTTATAAAAAGAAGAAAACTTTCAGCCCCATAATAAAAAATTAAAATCCATTAAAAACTCATTCATGGACATATATAATTATAACCATAAAAAATATAAATACACTAAAAAGTGAAATTATATTTCAATTGAAAAAAATTATTTCTAGGAAAATGTATTATAACGAATATAAAAATCTAATAGATACTTAGGAAAAAAAACTAATAAACTACTACTAAATATATGTATATATCAATTATGAATTGGAAAACAGTACATCCAATTAAAAGTATAATTTCCAATGGACATACTAATTACCTATGTTTTTGGATAATTATATATGGACACCCATATGTTAAGAATTAACTTTCTAACTGAACATAATATGAGCTCAACCATCATATATAATGTCAAATAACCGCAATATTATTAAAACATTAGATCATTTGGAAAAATATTTTAAACCTTTATATATATAATATTAGAAAATAACAATATAATTTTATTTTGAATAATATTAAAAGTACCAAATTATCATAAAATGAGAAGATTGATTTAATTATTATATCATTTATTGTTTCAAAGGAAGCTAAAAGTTAAATAAAATTTAGGAAAGAAGGAAAATTAATTATGGATATTCAATTTAAAACACATAAAAATATTCATTATGGAAACAACAAATATAAAGTAATATAAATATAAAATAAAATGAATTCTTTATGTTCATAAAAAATATTACAATAATTATTTTTAAATATGTAAATACATTAAAGATATATGATCATGGTAATCCTTAAAAGATGATCTGTTTGGATGAGAATACCATAATAATCTTGGAAATAGTTACATCATATACCCCATGAAATAATAATATTGAAAAAAATAAATAAATTGTGAATAGATGAATTCCTGATATATAATATTAGGGGAAGTTTCGTTACACCTTAAATAATCGAAAATGTGCATAAACTCATGAAAATGCTCAATGAAAGGAAAATGACACGAAATCTCTTAACTTGAGTCTAACTTTTCATGTCTATCTATAACATTTTAAACAATATACATATTTTAATCAATTTATTTCTTAATATATTTTTTATGTTTATTAGTACATCTATTCATATTATAAAAAATATACATGATACATAATAAATTAACCTAATTTGGATATTTTGACCATATATGGATTATGTTTTGAAAATGACTTTGGTTTTCTAATATTGATAAAGTGGTCATTATTTAAACAACTCAAAAATAATAAACATGTAGTAATTATCATATTTATATAATAAATTATAATTTTAAACCCATCAGTGAACTATGTTTATGAAAAAAGTGTTAATGTTACTATCATAAAGATAGTAAGTTGTTAGTACGCATGGGTCACATTTTCATGTTTAAATGACTATTGAGAATAAATGGTACATAATATTTTAAACATTTAGATTTAATATTGTATCAAATATTCCATATTATTTACATATAAATACTTATATATATCATTCTTCTGATCAAGTGATGAAATGTGGAAACCCATCACATTGAGGAGGCAGTAGACCATAAATCAAAAAACACTTTTACCATCTATTCCATTAACAGTAATGGTACAAAGAAAATGATATATTATATTTATATAGCTTTAAATGTTTAATTAAAATCATGATTATTAATTTTATGTTATATATATTCAATATCAATAACCATATTTCCTACTATATCAGGAATTAGAAAATGTGAATGACACCGCTTATTGAGTAGGTAGTTAGAAGTGCACATGAGAAAGAATTTCATATATATTAAGGAATAGAATATAAATGTGTATATATGATATAATTTCTATATCGGAAAAATAATATTTCTAATATAATATATAGAACATTGATCTATAATTATATCGAACTGCGCGAGGCTATAAGGGGAAATCAAACGATATCGTTTAGTGAGACGGTAGTACACTGTAAACATGAATGATAGTTTTCTATCCCATTCAAGGGAAGAGTGTCCACTTTCAGGTCACAATAATTGAATAAAAACAACTCATTTTATTAAAGACTCTATATAAATTATAACACAGGGATATAATTATAATTTAAGGGTTGGGGGAATAAGTAAGATTAAATGATCATTGATGAACACCACCCCTTCTATGGGATTGTCCTTTAAGAAGAAACTAAAGGCATTCCTTGGATAAATTTTAACCCAATGTAAGGATTATTGGATGGGTGGTGTGAATTTTATTAAGGATTTTTGAATGAGATTTTTGATCTAATATATAATGAGTTTGTTAATATAAGTGGATAGATGAAATATTTTTTAAGTGAGATGAGTAGCACACATGTGTGCATTTTAAATTATTTAATTAAATTAAATTTATTCTCTTCCAAAAAACTCCCAATAATAGTCCATTATTTATCATATATTGGTTAAAGTCTCAATAAATCCATAAATTAAATTTGGATTCTTTTTATTTTACACGTAAAATATTATATGTTTATCCACTATGTAAAATTATATTTACCATAGTCATTTTAATTATTTTTAATTGTTCTGAATAAAAAACTCTTTAAAATTTGTTTTTAAAACACAATAAATCATTTATTATTGTTAATTAAAAATATTAGATAAATTATTTCATATTCAACACATAAAGGTGGATATTTTAATTTCATATCAATCTTAAAGATGTAGCAAGGCGTTTAGATTATAAGAAGATTATTTAAAAAACAACATTTTATACTAAATGTGTGCATAATAAATAACATTATCTCACCCAATTAATATTTAATGGTATATATTATTTAAATTCTAATAAAAAATTATAAATTAGGTTTAAATTTAAATAGATAAAAGGGGGAAAATTAAAGATTTTAAAATTGTTTAAACCCACTTTTGAAACCCAAAACCAAACTTACACTAAAAAGATATTTGTTATTGAATAAAAAATAATTAAGTAGATTATATAAAAACAAAGAAAAAATAGTTTATGATAAATAATATTAAAAATTATTGATACTTTTAAATTATATTTTTTATTGATAGAAATGAATTTTTATGAAAATTTATATTTTCACTATAAAATGAAAAATAAATTTTTCCGGAAACTTTTAGATATTTTTACCAGAAATGTTTTTTTGTTCTTAAATAAATATTCTTATTCGTTTTTTTAAATTATAATTATAAAATTATAAATTTTTTTTAAAATAAATTCTTATTTTATATTTTATTAAATAAAATAATTAATATTTTAATTAAAATTGACATGATATATTTAAAACAATTATATCAACATAATTCTAAATAATAAATATGGAAATAAATTTTTATATCATAATATTTGTTGTAAAATCCTCCACCAAATTTAGAAATTGGTTCATCAATATTTTATTCACTAGTTTACATGTTCGGATATCACTGCGTCATTGAATTTTCATATTAATATACTACCTATTCAAATTTATGGTTCTTCTATAATACCATAACCTAGTGAATACTGTTTTTTTGAAACACTTGCTCTATATGGTAAATAATCTAAATGGGTTATTTCTCATTGGAAATATTTTATTTTAAATGAAATAAAAAAGTGTTAAAATCTGGAAATGATTATAGAACATATTTTTAAAAATGTAAAAAATTCAATACATTGTCTACCTGTGATAAACTCATAGGTAATACTATATAGTATAAATCTATTAAAATATTGTACAAGATTTCATATGGTCTAATGAACCATGGACTTAAAATCCCTATATTACAAAAACAGATCTAACATTTCCTTTGAGAGACTTGGATAATGATATAAAAACATTCATCAAAATTAATATATTTACACATGTTATATTAAAAATATTAATTCCTACTCTATGAATTCTTCCTGTGTCACTAATAAAACTGAACATTATATCCCATATACTCTTCCAAATACATTCCTGTCATATTCCTTGGTCCTAAATCATCTCAAAATGATGATGTCCATCAATAAATTCCATATAATTCCACAAATGTTCCCATATGGATACTTAAATGAAATCTATTATTATAATTAAACACACCCATAGATATATTTTTATCCCATATGCCCTTGAAATCCATTGGAAAAAAATTATCTTAAATGATTTGAAATTTTTTCTCAGAATATCAATCATATTGATGATTATAATTGAAACATTTGTTTAATTTATTACTCATTGACCTGACAATTCCTTTACAATAATTAAATATGAACCATATATAATAGTCTCACCTAATTGAGAGTGTAAATCAATATAACCTAACTATTTCCTTTATATATATTTGAGAAATGCGATTGTATAAAATTATTCCATGAATAAGAAAAACATGTGTATATTTACTTAATCGATCCAAAATATCCAAAATTTAATTATTACCTTGAGTATTGATGGAAATAGAAACCATAAATCTATTATTATATTCTTTTTATTTCCACTCATGTGTTGATTATTTCTGAAAAAAATCTCCTTTAATTTTCTTTCTAATATAACATTTTTATGAGTCAAACAAATCATTGTAATGTTAACAATAGCTATTTTCATTCATTTTAAAAATTAATACTCATGAAGTTCTGTTTATATCATGGTGTTGCCCAAATTAAATGTAAACAACACTTAATAACTCATTCTTAAAATGAGAATCACAAGGAACTCAAAAACGTTTTTCAAAATCATAAAACACATTCACCATAAAATATAGAATCAAGAATCACATGCTTCATAAGAGACTATACCTTTACAACCAATGATTGATCATCCGTCAATGATCTCTTTATTCTTTTTGAAAAAGTAGTCAAAACTGAAATGTGAAAAATGAGTATTTTATTACATCCACTACTTATAGGATAAATTTCCTTAAATCATCAACCAAAGGGTTATATGACAGACATAACATGGTAAATATGGAAATAATTTTTAAAATAAAACAATTAATCCCATTGTTTTATTTATCAGGATAGTACAAAATCATTAAATCAAAATACTTGATAAGTTTTAGCAATCTTCTATTTCTCATGTTCAATTCATTCAGAGTCAATATATAATTTCTGATTTTGTGATTATTATATATTGAAAAAATTAACTTGTAAAAGTTACACTACAAAATTTTAAATGAAAAAGAAAAAAAAGTTAATTTAAAAAGATCCATAGGTTACTTTTATTCAATAGGTTTCACCTAATATGAAGCATAGTAAATTACCTGATCATTTTACATCAAGATAAAACTAAGTCCATTTAATGAAAAATATATGTAGATAATGAATAATTGATATTTAGAAGGAATTAATAAAATAAATCATTAACTAATAATTCTTTTAGTTCCAATAATTTCATCATCACATTACTTTCCAAGAATTACATAATAACGTTTTGACTTAACATTGTTAGTGGGACACAAAACTGGCAATGTTTTCAAAAAACAGCCAATAATTACTTGATAATCCATAAAAATATGAATCTTTATGAATTTTTTGGTTCATTTTAAGTACCCAAAATCATTTTTTTGGTATGGTAAAAAGTTATATAATATTAAGAATCACTATGTACATGGATTGAATATTATTTTAAAAAAATTAATATATTCTATATTTCACCTACAATTTATTTTATTTTATGGTTTTAAAAACAATTCGTAGTATTATTTCCCATTCCGCTTGAGTTTTAAAATATAAAAAAATGACATCAACAAAAACAACCACATAAATATCAATGAATTCCGGGAAAATTTTGTTCATATGGACAATAGATACATTTGGTGTAATTGATAATGCATGTGGGATAACAAAAAACTAATAGTGGCCATATATTGTTTATAATATAAGCTATGTAATGTATAATTTCTTCAAATTAGTTATTTTTACCCAAAACTCGTGTCATAATTATAAAAATACCCATATAGCTGATAAAACAAATATTCAATATGAGGAAAATGAATCATTTTCATAATAATAATGTTATTCAATGATTTATAATCAATACAATTTCATATAGAATAATCTTTCGTCTAAACAAAATACATAATAGAAATACCCGGTGAAGTGAAAGGTTATATGATTCATTTTTTAAATTACACATTTTATTTGATTTTTCATATAAAAAATATCCCCGTAAGAAATTTGATATGAGGATTTTAAAAGAGGATTAACATCTTGTTCCAAGTAAATATTAAAATCAATATCCCAATCAAGAATAACACTAGGAAAATCATTCATGAATACATCAATGTATTCATTTACTGTTATCTCATAATTTATTTATTTGTAAAACAATAATACCAAGGTGAATTTTACTACAATATATAATTAATTTCACATATTCATCGTTAGTTATGAAACAAATTAAATCATTGAACACATAATTCATATAACTTTAATCCATATTTGAATGATATAATAATATCCAATATATACCAGTAATTGTTTAGCACTATAATATGTATTGTTTAACTTGATTTTTATGAAAAAAAAATCGACTAACAAAAATAAGAAGAATCATATAAATCTTACTTTTGTTAATATTTCCACTCATATTTTCACTAAAATATTTATCACACATTGATTTTATGATATTCATAATTTAAAATAAAATATATCAAAAATGAATGAATGTTATGATGTAGAGTCAAACATGGAATTGGAAAAATTCAAATACCCAAGTAACATAGCTATCACCACTTTATTCGATAGCCCAACATGAATTGTGGAAGTAGAAAATGACCTCACTACACTATTCCTTTATCGATCATGGAAATTTCCTTCTTTTGAAAATGACCTCAGACACTAATTAGCCCAATGAATTATAAAAATAAAAATAAAATATATTTCTATAGTATGGCTATAAACTACAACATTATTTGACTCATTAGAATTGTTTTCGATGTATTCATAATCTATGTGTGAAAATGACTCATATATGTAACACCCCACTAACATCACAAAACATTATATTGGGTGTTTTTACAAAACAAACCCTTGTATTCGAAAATAATTTCCATACATAAACATATCATTATTGAATGTTTTCCCATTTCCTTCCTTGCTTACTACTTCAACATTCATAGTCATGAGGCACATAAGTGTTATGAAACTATATCCAATACGTTTCAGCACAACAATCATATTTCTCAAAGCATTCAAATTCTTATGTATCTCAATACCATCATATAATTGGTTTCAATCATTAGTAAAACCATTTAATTCTAATACCACTGCCTTTAATAAATATAAAAATATGAATGTCCAATTTATGTAGTTTTCATCATATTTATTTATTATCCTAATTCTATGAATTTGTTTCCAATAAAAGTTTAAAATCTATAGGAAAATATTTCATAAGAGAAATATCATTCAATTTTCTTATTCTATATAATCATGATCATTTTTATCTATGTCATTCCTAACCAAATAACATCATTTGTCACTTTCACTATATAAATGATAAATATAAAGAGTTGTCTTTTGAATTTTTAAACATCCCATGATATAAAATATCATCTCAAGAGAATTTATCCTTATCTAATCTATAATTAGGTCAGATGATCCATATAGAAATAGGGGATATTTTCTCGTGAAATGATTCACTATATACAGGTTCTTGGAGGATATCTTAGGTTCATGTCTCGCATGGAGACCACCACAATTTACAACCTATGTTAATAGATCCATCACTATAAAAAATTTAACCATTCTAATTTCTACCATATTGAAATGCTGATTTGCATAGAGATTTTCATATTTTTCCATCCAACTATAGCTTTCCTATTTCACCTAAGGAAAAAAATTATGAATTGACATAGATGTGATATAGCAATATTGTAATATAAATATTATAAAACCTTTCAACAATACTATAAGTTATAATTTTCCAAGGTCATGCTATTTTCATTATAATAACATATATTTTTTTCTAAAATCACCATTTATTCCAACTACAATCACTATACTATAAATATTTATTATAATTGTGTTTATCAATATATATATATACTTTATTTCAATTAAGGATCAATTTATTTTTATATTTATTGAGGATTATAAAATATATCATATATAAGGTACCATATAATAATAATTGTATAATTATAATTACTATATGTTTTTTACACAAGATAAAACAAAAAAAAATCATGATTTCATATCCTAGGCGATCTTCATGGAGTACAAATTTAACTCTATGTACCCCTTAACAACCATTAAATGCTGTAAAAAATATTAAAACAAATTCAGAAGAGTATAAAATATATGGGAGTGATATAAAATATAGAAAAATATTATTCAATCTAAAAACATGGTAACCCATTAAAAAATACATAGATAAATATTCTTACCCATAATGGTAAATGCAATTCAATTAAAAAGATAATTTTTTACCAATTAAAAAAAATGATTTCCATAGAATTCATCAGAATGAAATGATAATTAGTACCTAGTACATTTGTATATAATATAATCAAACCCTTACATATTCATTACAAAACCCTTACTGAAAAGTGGAGTAAACATACAAAAAAATTACTTGAAAATTTTAAAAATAATATATTCATTACACAACGCATTAGAGTTTTATATGTTAGAACCCATCATTCATGGTATAGCAGGATAACATAAAACAATCAGGTTACACCTAACATGTATAATTTTTAATGACAACAACATGAATAAAACATTTCATTATTTTGAGAAATCTTATTAACTCATATGAAAATAAATTTTATCTATAAAAATACCATTATTTTGAATATCATTTTCAAAAACAACATACATAAAAAAAATTATGAGTTTTATTTTAAGAAAATTGTTATTATTGTGATGGAACATAGTAATGAAATAAAATATAAAGTTGCATAAAAATTTGTTGTCAACATTTTCTTGAAAACATGTAAAGAGGCTTATTTTTATGAACATTGAAATTAAGAAAAATATAACGAAAATATAAATGATTATTTGATGACCATATAAAAAAAATCCTTTTAAAACATGGACAAAGATGATAAATAGAGTTTTAATGAAAATAATAAATGGGTATTTATTAAGAAGATAATTCCCTTACCAATTTGGAAATATCTATATAATATGCCCTAGTGGATAATAAAACTATTTAAAACAATAAATAATATGAAAAAGATAAATTAGAGATATATAATGTATAAGCGGTTATATATACAATTTATAGAATTATATATTTGTATGAACTCAAGATACCCATCAATGAATAAAAATTGAAGAGAGGTCCCTTAATTTGAGTCTGACATGTCATGTTTTTCGTTATCTTCGTGAATAGAAAATATATTTTCATGATTTACATTATTTAATGTCATAAACAAGTTATTATTAATTTTATTAATTTAATTATCAATTTATATATAATATATTATTCAATTATATTTATGTTAAGTGATTTGACCATATTCGAATTATGTGTCGAAATTGACTTTGGTTGGTTAAGAATAATAAAATATGTAATTATTTAAACTTATTAAGAATAAAAATATAGGTATAACTATATTATTTATACATAAATGTTCAATTTAAAAAATATCAGTAAATTTCGTTATCTAAAATGTGGTAATATTACGATAATAAAGATGATAGGTCGTACATAAAAAAGGGTACTGTTTCCATAGGATAGTGGCCATTATATAATTTTGATAAGTGAAATTTTATCCTAAAAAATTATCATTAAATAATATATCAAATATTATATATTTACATATAATTATAGTTGACAATATTTGGTTGAGGTGATGGAAAATAGAACCACACTTCATCATGGAGGTGGTAGTTTATACATCCACGATTATCAAAATCATTTCATCGAGTGAGATTAATAGTTTTCATAAATTGATATATTATATTTCAAAAATTAAAAATATTTCATTAATATCACAATTACATAATTTCTATATAAAATATTCATTATTTCTACCTTTATTACTGTCCATTTAAAAATATAGGGACAAAAACACATCGCTGCATAAGGCGATAGTCCACCATACACATGAGTGAAATTAAAAGATCCTTTAGAGAATGTATTATAAAAATTTAATATATTATATATTGTCTATAAGTGAATAATTTTATTTAAATCATATATAAAATATATATATCACTATACCAAATAGTGAAAGGTTTTAATTGAATAATGATTGATATCATTTCACAATAAGATAGTCCACCATACACATGAATAATAAATTCATAAAATATTTAATAGAAATGTGTGTGGTTGAAGATATATTCCATAATATAAGAGAATATTAGTATATAGGATATAAATATTTTTAGACCTGCAAGGTATAAGAAGAATTTATGGTGTTGGAGGAGGAAAAAATTTAAAATTATCATTGATGATTGTTAACTCTTCTTTGAGTATCTCCTTTTTCATTAAACCAAATCCTACATTGATTGGATTTATTCTCAATTTAAGGATAATATGATTATATGATTGATGTTTATATGTTATTATTTAAAGGATTAGTAGAACTAATATTTTGTAGTTTGTGAATAGATTTGGATAAGTGGTGGTTAAATTTATGTGTGAGATTAGTGGCGCAATTGTAATATCAATCTGAATAGATAATTTCATGCACATTTTATTCATGTTAGAAGGCCAAAATAATGACACTTTAACAATTTTGAAAAAAGCGGTAGAAATATGTACCAAAAATGGATTGTAGCCATGTTTTGGGTAATTTTACCTCATATATTTCCAAATTAAACATTAGGTAAACCTTTTAACCATAATTACTGAAATTAAATTTAATTGATTTCAACAATCACATTAGTAAATGTAATGTTAACCATATTTTAAATTTTACAACATGATGATTCCAATTATTTAAAATAATTTTATAAAATCTATTTACATAACTTGAAAAAAATTATATCATTATGATTACAAATTTTTAATATATTTCTATAAAATCAATTCATATAAGTTGAAAATTTCTTTATAAAAATAATCTTGTAGAAGTTGCTAGACAATGATTTTTTTGGAAGATTATTTTTTTTAGAAAACACATATTTCTATATTTACTATATTTAAAATAATAATCATTGTGTGAAAATAAATTAAAATTTACTGATATATATCACATTAATTTTATTTAAAACATTATCAATTAAGTATTATTTCAATTAATTAAATTTTTTAAAAATAATGTATTTTGTTATTGTCTTTAGAAAAACACTATTTTTAATCATAAAAACAATATTATACTAAAAACCAATATAATGTTTTTTCATAAGTAATTATGTGGATTAAATATAAATAAATATCAAAAATGACAGTTGATATCATATTTAATCAAAATCTATACATTTAAATTTCATATTTAATTAAAATAAAAGTCTTTATGACAATATGTTTTTCACTATTCACAAAAAAAAATCATTATTTTCTGAAAATTACCGAAATTTATCCCAATGTAAATTTTTATATAACACTTTAATAACTGATATTAATTTCATAAAATTAAAATTATAAAATTTATAAAATAACATATATAAAAACTTTATAATTTAAACAATTTTTTTTTTGAGTTAAAGTATATGATTTTTTAACTAAAATAACTATCTAAATCATATTTTTAATTATTAAAAATATTTCATATATTATTTCCAAGTTATTTTACATTAAATTAATTCAAAAATGTTGAAAAATATTTTTTTCGGCCATAAACTCTTGGCCAAACCATTATGTAAATATATATCATTAATATGATTTCATCAAAAAAGCATTCTGAAATTAAAATTTAAACCATTAAAATAGGTTCAAATTTTTAATTTGATTTTCTAAATCATAATAGAATATTATATAGTATATAAATAAACGGATTTCTAATTCGATTCTGAATTTTCAATTCCAAAACTAATTTGGAGATTAAAAAACTATTTCTACTTTTTTTCTAAAAATACTCCAAAACACTTTGGATGTAATCATTTAAAATTTAAGAACCCCATTTGTACTCAACGATAAAATAACTTTAAAAAAATTAAAAACAAAAATAACTGTTCCTTCTATTAAAAAACATCACATTAACTTTTCAATTATTTTAAATGTATTCCACATAATTTATAATAAAGGAACACTATAACACACTATAATGACATGCTACACAACAAGGAAAAAAACATGACCATGTGTTCAAAAAAATAATCAATCAAATAGGGGATACAATTGATATATAAAAAAACCCACTAAATTATCATAAATGGGATTGAATTATTATTCCACATACGAGTGGGATCTTGAAACTATGTTGTATTATAAAATAAAATGATCATAGGTACTCGTGGAACTCATTATTATGATAAAATATAAAATCTCTCTCAATATTCCCTAGACATTCAAAATCTCAACATGGTATATCTCAATATCCACATCCAATTTTTTTAGTTTATATTAGGGGGAAACATCGCTTACATAGGTTTTAACAGTCCAATGAAATGTTCCTCAATAACAAAAATGAAGGAAAATGCATTAACGGGCTAAGACACTTACCTCATCACCAAATGCATACATTGAATATTAAAATGGGTATATCACAATAAATAATCTAATATATCAAATATAAATCAATTTTAATCATGCACATTTCACATAACACATCATCACAAATACGTACCCCCCATGTACAAAATCACATTAGCATCATATACTAATGAATAAATATTAAACATCCCATAATTTGATCACATACAACAAAACCATACTTGATTACTAATTAGACCCAGAGATTATAACACCATTTAGGGAAACACATTCTCCATAAAATTTCAAATCGATATTTTCAGTAAAAAATTGTAAAAATTTCAACTAATGTCACCCTCCTCAAAATTTGTCTAAATTTACTGTTGAGACCAATCTGATAAAAAAAATTTGGAAGACAATTAGATGTTCAAACATCCGTCAAAAATGACTTTTAAATCAATAAAATTATGAATACGATTTAAAAAAGTATTCACATGGGATAACCACCCTTTTAAAAAAACCATCCCATTTTGATTATATAAATTTTTTTTAAAACCTAAAACCATTGATTTATAAATCAACAAGGTTTGTAATAGGGGTTTCAACTTGAGATCCCTTATCAAGAAACATCCCCTTAAAACCAAAAAACCCCATGTACAATATCTGAAACACATTCCAATCACCTCATACAATGTATTGAATGTCATTAAAAAGAATATGACATTTTAAAAAGACATAGTTAGTCCTCAACAAAATATTCAATATCAAAATAATTCATAAATTTTATTTTATGTATTTTCATAAATACATGACATATAATCCCACCACATTACAAGTATTATATTAAAATTAAAAAGTAAATTTCCTTTCAGGGATACATAATAGATCTATAATTAAAATGAATAATAATTCCCAACCCATCATGAATTTAATTGAATGTAATTTTAAAAGATGTAATGAAACATGTATCTTATTTAATTTATGATCATGCATGTGGATTTATCATCTAATGGAGAACTCCCCACAAGAGGAGACCAGATTTAAATAAGCCATATGTGAGAAATATCCCAATATAAAGAAATCCCAAACCAAAAATTATCCCACATATAAATTATGGATTATAGGGGGAAATAAACAAATGTAGATAGAATGTATAGATAATAAAGAGGGGTTTACAAGGACTTCTTGTGGAATACTCTAGTTTAATTCAAGATGAAAGGTCAAAATAATTGAAGGAGGAACGATGAGGATCTTGATGGTGGGTTATCCTCATCCATTAGATTGAGAGGGGTTGATTTGTGAGGTTTTTAGGATTTATTTGAAATGTTAAATAGTGTTATTTTCACGTTTTAATGAATCTATGAAAGCATCATTATTTGTCTATATAGTTTTCAAAACCATTTATTGGACACTATATATCAACAAATAACTTCCATATTTTATGCTATATAGTCACACGATTAGAAAATATGTAACTGAATGTTTAAAAATGTAACTATAAGATTACCATATTGATTTACATGCTAAAAAATGGTTTACCAAATAGTTCACAAGTTCTTACATATAGACCCATTGGAGAAGACGTCCAAAAACATTTCTCATTGGATACGCATAATTTTACTCAATTGATTTCCACCAATTTAAAAAATCATTATGTACACAAAATTTTAATAAAAAATCCACCTAAAAATGTTATATAATGATTTCCATGAACTATATATGTGGACCATGAATCGATGGAATAAAACTAATTATCCATTTTTCACGATGAATCTCTTTAGAAACAAAAATAACCAACAAAACATATAATTTAATATTAAATCAACACCCAAATTACATGGTCGGTGTTACATGAAACCATTAAATGATCATAGTGGTGTTACACATTTCTAAAAAACATTCACATAGTCATTAGTAATGTTTAATGAAAACAACACTTGGTGGAGGAACTCTAATTTTTGGTTGGGTTCACTCTATAATACCATACAATGTTGTTGGTGAAATAAAACCCAATGAATTGGAGAAAAATCTATGAACACCATTCAAAAGAAATAAATACTTCTATGTGGAAAAAATGAAAAGAAATAAGTTTTAATCTTAATAATTTCACATGGAATGAATCCAGTTGTATAATATATCCAAATATTATCAATAAATGAGATTTAATAAAGAATTCATTTCATAAATATTCATAAGGATATAAAAAGATATTAAAACAAGATAGGTAAATAATTTTGAATAATATATATTTATATATATAATAATTCCTTAACATTATAGATATAGAAAATTTTAATTATGTGGATAGAATATCCCAATGAAAAGGGTTGTTTAGATGGATCTATTATATTATGTTAATGATTCATTAAATACTTTCAATTATTGTCTAATATAATCAAAATAAATTATTTATTTATTTAATTAAAAACTATTAAAATATATATTTTATGTATAATAATTATATTATGTTTGATTTTATAATTTTTAATGATATATAATAGACAATTTCACAATTTAGGGGTTTACATTAAATGTTTTCATAGTCATATAACTTCTGTAGAAATATTGATGTATCTTTAAAATTAGACTATAAATATGTTAGTGACATTAAATATTATTCATAATCATATTGAAATTAATATTTCCCCTAATATCATTTTTTTAGTTATAGGGATGGTTATTTTATTAGAAATATTAATGTTAATCACTATGTTCATTTAGGATAATTTACCGAAAATCATGAACTATATTTATTTTATTTGAAAAAAATGATCTTTACAAAATTACATAATTTGATATATATTATATTTTACGTATTATAAATATTTTAACAATGATTATAAATTTATCACAATCCTTCAATATAGTAGGGAAAAATGAGGTTCATTGTTCATGGAGACGGTGAACAAAAAATATTGTAAACAAAACCATTGCTTTATAAATGAATGAAAATAGAGTATTATTGGGATATTAAACCATATTTAAAAAATACAATTTTATTTAGGATAATAAATTTACTATTCGTATGAGGTAATTGAAAACATGAGGGTGGTAGAATATAAATAAAACCGATCAACTTTAGTTGAAATAATTATGTGTTCTATAAGTCTTATACACATAAGAAACCCTAAAAATATCTATTTAATGTTATTTGGATAGGACTAGAAAACATAAAATATGGGCAATAGAATCAAGAACAATTATATAATGATTAATTGTATAGATGTTCTGAAATGAATTGGAGGTATTTTCATGTGGCAGAGATGAATTTTGTATATTATATTAATTAGTTCTTTATTTTGGCTCTTGAATAGAAATAGATTTTATATTGTGAATGTATAAATTAAATGGGGAATTTTATTTTAAGAAATTGTTTGATTACATCTACAAAAACACATAAATGAAATTTTAATGCTCATTATTTTAAATACCATATTTTATCACATTTTATGATTCACTAATAATTCAACTCTTTTTGAAAAACATAACGCAAAAAATATTACACTTCCTAGAATATAATTAATAAAATCCCTTTTATAAAAATAATTTTATAAATATAATAAAATTATTTTCACTTAATATCCCCATATATCAGAAAAGTCTAAACTTTTCAATTATTATTAAATCTCTGAACCACTAAAAAATAACATAAGGTCTCATAAAATTATATTATCATTACATAACATTATAAAAATTTATTATTAACACATTTAATGAAAATAAAAATCATTATATTTATTAGAATAGTTTCATTAAAATGATTATTTAATATATAAAAACACTTAATATATAAATTTTAAAATGTTAAATTTCTTGAATCATTTTCTAAATATTTATTATCTATATTTTCATGATTTCTAAAATTTATTTTACACATCTATAAGTGATATTAATCTTTAAACTGTTAGATTATACTGATCAATTATGATCCCTTATTCATAAATATTCTATATATTCATTTATTCATCATTCAATTTTATTTTCTCTCATGTTTATATTGTACATTTCAAGATGAAAATTGCATTACTTATGTTATGATTCATCTTTAAACTAGTATTCATTAGTGTAGCAATTCTTGTGGATTGAGAATATCAATTTTTTTATATTTCAGTAATCAATTTTTATATTTTAATCCTATTGTAATATCATTAATTATCATTTATAAAATAATTATTTGAAATAAATATTTAGTTTAATATATTGAAGTGTATATTTATTTAATCAAGTGGTGCATGGTATTTAAAATATATTATCAGAATGCAAATTTTATAACAATAAAAATTATATTGGTAAAACTTAAGATTATTAAATTCATCCCTCCTAATAAATTACCACCATGAAATTTCATTTTACAAATTAAGGTTAAAATAAAAGTGTGTAATTCTACATCATGAATTCATGCAATTCCCATATTTCCTCCTCATACTTATGGATTCAACACATTATATTGACTATGATAGCTACCTTGTTTCTTAAAATATTGTCTATGATGTCATAGAACTACACTACATTATCCATATATGAGAGATCATATTCTATTTATACCATATCATAGTTTTGTATAAATGAGGGACCCTCAACGTACCTTATCCAATGGGAAATATGGAACATGACATAAAATTTATACATGGTTTATGGGATTACTCATTGAAAGTGTATAAATATAATACGACCGAGAACTAGAATGTGCCTATGTACCTAGGATTTATCATTAACAACATCATGTATCTTAGGACTATATACCATGGAGATACTTGTATTAACACTTTATCTCAATTTTTTTTCCTGAGATCACGTATATTATTTCAGCATAACTCTTTTGTTGATATTGGGTTGCCCTGATTGTTTTTTGAATGGTCTTAACCATTTCTACCAAGTCCTCATCAATTTTAGGTCCCGATTTTATGTGATCACCATCTTCATATAAACAAACATGTGTTATACATTTCATCATATAATTGGGCTCATATGGATACATTTAGATTCTTGTATTAAGGCTATCAAATTATGATAACTATTATACAGAATGATGTGAATCCCATCCTCTTTTGAAGTCCATCTAGCATACTCTGTACCTGACATATAATTTTTCAAATGAAATCTCATTTTAGAAATCATTTTTGGGATAATAATTAGTACAATTGATTAATTTATTATTTAGAAAATGTGTTATAATGTTCTAAATTATTTTTTCTAATTTCAATTATTTATTAGATACAATCTATAATAAAGATTAATGTTGCCTCACCAATTCCCCGAGGCATATTATACCATGTTGATAGAGTGAGAAGTCATCTTGAATTAATATTAAGTTATTAGTCATGATATTATGATCCATCATAACCCATTAATAATTATTTTCTTTATGTGTCAATGGATTTCTAGTAACAAAGACCATGCCTATACATTCCAATTTCCAAGTAGGTACTATTAATTATTGCATCATCCCATGGGATTTTTACTTTTCACCCTTTATAAACTTATATACCAAATACACTACCTTATATTCTATTATCAGATTCATATTATCCCTATAGTAGTTCTATATATTATTTTGATACATCTTCGTGCCACCTATGTGAACATAGAAGGTTGAATTATATGCATTTATCAATAGCTCCTTTATTAACTCATTATTTGATGGTACACATAATTGGTACAAAAATTCTAGACCTCCTATATCATCAATTTTGGACTCTGAAAATTTATTTTTTCTTTTAGATTCTACCTTCTTTTTTATTTTCACATTTTTTATTTGACCATCAATAATTGTATCCAACACATATAGTTCAAAATAATTTAATAAAGTTATGGGTAATTTCCATCCATTATGATTCCAATTTTAATCTTTTTCATTTCAAGGGGAATAGATACTTACCAATTCACATCATTAATATGGTTTAATGAACCTTTTTAGAAAGATAATCTACCAATTAATTTTATTTACAAGTATTGTAGCGGATTAATAAGAAATTTCAATTAATAATTTCTGACAATATTGTCTAGAACAAAATAGGATCACCCGATGTGAAAATATATAGGAGGTTGTTATTAACTGTATATATTTCACAATTATCCCTATAGAGATAATTCCTCTATATTATAAACTTGAAAATTGTTCTATCCAACTCATTAAAATGTCATTTTTATTTTTTTCATGAGAATTAATCTTCTTTGAGGAGTATGATCTTACATTATAAATATGGATTACAAAACATCCCAATCATTTTTTTGGAAATATTGTATAAAAATAATTTTTCTCTAACCAAGAGAATTATAATGACTATTTAATTTATACAATTTTTTTTGGTTTCATGAATATATATTTTCATTAAACAGTAATGGAAAATTTTACTCCCTTCAGAGTCTTCTTTGATAGATATTTAAAAAATGATGAGATGATTCTTATAAATAATTAGTTATACTTATCATTACCAAGGAAATTTTTGATGTACATTATAGATAATACCATGACCACTCTTCAAATCCCTTTATATTATAATCTTTCATTTATATCCCATTACATGGGGAATAAGTACCCAATAATGATACATCTTTCATCTAGAGAAAAATTATGTGAAAATATTCATATATAATCACCGTTCGATAAATATTTTCCCTAAAATTACAATTCTCCTAATGATCCTACACTGTTTTATAGTATATAAATATACCATCAACAAATACTAAATTTTTCCATGTTAATATCTAACAACTCTTTTTAATTTTTATATAGAGATTTCTAGATTATTAATAACTACAAATAGGATAAAAATAAACATAGAGTGTCCATAAATATTTAGAAATCTTGTCAATGGAATATCATTTTTGCTTACCATTAATTGATGATATACTATCTAAATATCCATGTTAGATAAACAAAAGATACCATGTCTCTAATTGATCATCAAATATATATAGGCCTTATGATTCATATTCTTTATCATGATTTTATTGAGTTCATTATAATCAATATTGTGGTTTATTGAACAATCCTACTTCATGGAGATGATAACTCAATCATCCGATAGGGAAAAACATTTCTATATAAAACCCTTATATAGTTTATCTAGATACATCTTATTTGGTTACACTATCTCATTGGAGGACATTATATAGGGTTATTATATATGTGTAATGATATAGAAATATAAATTACTGATAACTGAACCAATTTTTCATGGGTATGATAATGAAATTATTTAAGGAATATATAAGTATAAACCCTCACAATGGGAATTAATTGATGCATGTTTCTCTTCTTGGTCCCAATCATTTTTGTTATATATCATTTATATTATGTAAATATTATCAATAATGGAGATAATCATTCCTAAGGTTATTCATTGACCTCCTTACATTTCCATATAAATATATTATTCCATAAGAAATAAAGGGTGATCATCATCAATTAATAGTTGTTTTTGGATTTATATAATGATGAATATTCATGCCCAACATACAATCATACTCCACTAAAAAAAGCAGTAAATTATTATGTCTGTGTTTATATCAAAATAACTAACATGGGAGAAGTTAATACTTATAATGTAATAATTTATATATATTATTTTCTCACAGATGTGAACAATAATGGAATTATGGGGTGTTCTAATAGTTCAAATAAGCATAAAATATTTTAATTATTATGTAAAGAACTAATCCCTTTGGACATTTGATGTTCATGAATGTGAAATGAGGGTACATCCCACTATAAGGTTTTTTATTTTTTCTGTTATGATATCGGAAATGACAAACAGATTATTGGAAAAAACTATTAGGTTCCCAAAAATGAAAATATATAAATACAATGATTAAAAAAATGAAAATAATATCCTATATTATGACTCCCTATGTTCTAGTCTTGGATTTTCAATCGATGTTACTTATTATATTGTTTATCTTGACAATCTATTTACATATGTCGTGTTTATTTATATAGAGTTTGTGATATTTTCATTCAATATCAATTACGACTCTCAAACAAGGAATTCAACAAAAATTATCTTTTGTGAAGTAGGTGATGATTGTGAAAATACCCAATTTACAATTTTCTTGGTTATTAACCTTTGGGAGAAATTTTCCATAGCTTAATCAACTTTTATTGTCTAGATAATAATTTAATTTCTGGTACACCACTCTATATATACCTTAGAAATAATCTTAGGTATTTTCATATACATGATGAATCAACAAGATTCCCACGAAATTATTATTATATTAATCCAAAAAATAATAATAAATTAATACGGTATCAATTATAGTTACAAAATCATATTTAAAATATAATTCCATGAATTTTAACATAAATATCCATTTAATAAAACAAAATGATCCAAATGGATGTCTATTTTTAAGTCTAGGTAAATAAAACAAATTTTATGAAACTGATATAAAACATCTATATTTCAGTCTCCATAATGTAATCCTAAATGAATTTGATATCCTAAAATATAATTGGATTAGAAGGGGACTAGATTTAAAAACAGGGTGATTTAAAAATATATGCATTCTAATAAACATGATAAAGAAGCACCAAATAGAATAACAGGATGTCATAAGAAATAAGACTCTTTAATAATCAAAAGAAAACTTAATATATAATAAATTTATCAAACTGATAAAGGAAACATAAGATTGAGACAACAAAATTTAATATTGAATAACCCTAATTCAATGATAACATCCAACAAATCAACACATATTGGATTGAGTACCGTAATGGATTAGGTTCACTCCAAAATTACATACGTAATGTCAAATGGGGAAACTAGAATTTCCAATGCATTTTATTTGTATCTAAGAAACCCCATCACAACAGTACATGATTATTTTCTCCAAAAAATAAATTGATCATAATGAATAAATACATTAATTACCTCAGGAATGAATTGTGTGGAACAATAATTACACATATCATAATCAAATGATATTTTCTAAAGAATTAATATTGTAAATGAACATATAAAACATAAAAAAAATGTAAATTAATGGTATAATATGAAATATATACATTTTAGAGATATAATTAAAAAATTTATAGTAATCCTATAACATTAATGAGATATAATAAAATTTTATTAAGATAAGGGTCATAAAATTAGAAAAAAGGATGATTCAAATAAATCCCATGCCTTATGATCTAGAATAATTAATAACAAGAAATAAATTCCATGGTTGTTATTTAATTTCATAAAAAATTAATAAATAATATTTTCTTTCAAAATCAAATTTAATATATTTTGATAACATTTATTTATAATAATTTCAATAATATATAATATTTTACATCACTTTTCATTGGGCATTCATTTAATGTTTTCATGGTCATATTACTTGTCTATAGTTACAAATATTTTATTAAAAAATGTATAAATCCATATTTTTAAAATAAAATGTAATTAACAAAAATAAATAAATTCATATTGTCCCTAATGAAATTTTGTTCCCCAATATTGTGAAAAAATTTCCATAAAAAAAATTAATGATAATCAGTATCATTATTTAGGATACATTACGAACCATCATGATCTAAATTAGTCCTATTTAATTAAATAAACTATAGAACATAACATAACATTAATAAGGTATTTTATAAAAAGTTTCATCTTATTTTATCATAAAAATATTTTTATGACCTTCTTTGAAGGTGGTGGAGAAAAGCATTATATGATGTACATAGAGCCGGTGAACAAAACATATAAAAATAATGATTTCATTTTAGAAATGAAATAAGTGTGGGTATAATATTGATATAACACTATAATAAAATTATATATGTGTATATAGTATTTCGAATATACATTTTTTAGGTGGGTGGATAACACATTGGGGTTGTAGAAAAAGAATATAATCGAAAGAGTTTAGTTGAGAAACCTGCTTTATTTATTGGTTGTCTCCTCTCAGAATACATCATAAAGCTCGAAGAAATGTGTTAGGAATGAAACAATATGTACAATATGGGGGTGGGGATTTGGAAGGTGAATTTGTATAATGCTTTATAGATATAATATTTATATATTATGTAGAGAATTAAAGGTGATGCATTTTATTTATAAGGGGAAGATAGAGGTTTTTTTGTAATATAATATTCACTAGTTTATTATATTGGAGGAAAAAATTCAATATTAATTATTATTGTGGATATATGTAATAAATGGTTCATGTCATTTAGAAGTACTAAGTTATTAATTAATACATGGCTCAATAAATTAGGTATTAACATATAATGCTAAATATTATATTTTTTGGATTTTTTAATATTTACCATGAAAAACAAATACTCAGAAAAATTACAAAAAGTGACCCTAAACATTTAAAAATATCAATATTCAAAAAAAAATCTTTTTTATAAAAAAAGTTCTTAAATGTTAAATATAAATGATTCTATGAAATCTAATTTAATTTTTGAAAAATATCAACATTAATATTACGATGATATTTTTATCCATTGATTTTTACATAAGTTATCATAAAATATATAATCAATATAATAAATAATAATATTAAATTAAAAAAAAATAAATGTAATTTGTATTCATTATATTTTATTATAAAAATTTAATCGAAACATTTAAATTTTTTCCAAATTACAGAAACACAATTTATTAGTTGAAAAAAAATTATTTACACGAATAGTTTTATAAACATGAGATATCATTATATTATATCATTATTGAATATTATTTTTCACTTACATGGGTGAGATTACTATTCCCATTTTAAGGATACTTTTCAAATGAATATAATATAGTGGTCATAAAGGTTCCTTCTATATTATACATTCAACATATATCATTAATTAGTCATCACCTTCAATTTATCATAAGGTTATGTTTTAAATTTCAAGATGAATGTTGCATTAATAAAATTATACTATATGGATACTATATTTCTGAGTGTACACATTCTAGTGGATCAAGAAGATCTAGATTTTAATATTCCAGTTATCATATTTTCTATTTTTATACAACTATATTAATTTCACATCAAAGGGATTATTTTTACTTATTAAATGTTTTGATGAAATTAAATTATAAACATTATTATCTATTTCATCATGTGGTACATGTGATTTGAATGAAATTATTAAATATGATAAAATTATAAGAAAGAGAAAAAATATATATATAATTCTAGGTCATGAAATCACCTCATCCATCAATATATCAAGTGATAAAGTTAGAGTAAGATTCTAATGTTCATAGCCTAAAAATATATATGTTCAAAAACTATTTAAATTTTTACATCATTGTTCTAAATAATAGAGTCCTTAAAATTTCAATGGTTATAAAATTAGTCATCAAAAGTTATTTTATAAATACTATAAACATTGTGTGAAATGTGACAGTCATAGCTGCAAATAGTTCCAAAAATTAATTTACAAAATATTATGTTGTCATCTAAAATATATAGAAAAAATTTGAAATGGAATAATTTCTCATGAGGATCATTTAGAATAATGGTGGTTTCAATGTGGTGTCTAACCATTGATATTTTTCAAACAGTAGTTTTTGGATAAGTCTTATTCTATCACGATCCATCAACCCCCTTAGATTCAAGGAATGTAATTTTTTCCCACATGACTTCATAATACATTATTCTAAAAAATTATTTCATTATTCAATGAGAAAAATAAAATTTAATTTGATATTTTTAGATCTCGGGTCATGAATTGTAACTACGATCAATAATAATAATAAAAACTATAAAATAGATTACTTAGAAACCCATGGTAACATTTTAATGAGGATGCTCGCAAATTTTATCCAAAATTACATATGTAATTGAAATGTTATTAAATAAGAGTTTTTTAGGTTATTAGTATTTTTTATACAAATAAAAACAAAAAATATATTTATTCTATATACTATAATAAATATGTTATGTCGCTTACTATTACGAAAACAACAATGTTTTTAGATTTAAGTTGACTTGGAACAAACTAAAATAAAAATATGATTGATTTGAAATAAATTATTTTTCTCTCTATCCATTATATAAATGAAATTTGGATAAACATACAAAGATATGTAGTTATTTAACACAAGGTAGATACTTATTGTTTAATCTCCTCTATTATAATAGATATCCAAATAAATTTTTTTGAGACACCCCCATCCATGGAATGGTTGAAAACATATCATGAGTATAATATTCTCATAATTATTATTTTATAGAATATATATTTGAATATGGGTTTGAAAATTTTAGATATTATATAAAAAAATGATGAAATAATGGAATGACCCAAGAGAAAGACACAAAGAATATTATTTTTTCTACCATTCAACTAGTCCTTGAATGGTTTAGTGATCACCATCATATATATATAAATTATTTTCCAAATGAATATGATAACAATATTATATAACCATTAATGAATAATATGTTTTATCATATATATTCCTTAATCAATAATTATAAAATTGGAATTAGAGAATCCACACATTTCACAAATGAAGGCATCTTTAATACAATTAACATGCTTCTAGATGTGAATATATATACTATTTAATATACATGTACTATTATTATTAGTTTGGAAATTAACCCAAATGAATACAAAAAATATAGAAAGTTCCTCTAGAAAGAAAATATTTTTTTATAATTAACTATATAGAAATTCTATTGTTGGATCCCTATGTATTTATTAATTGTTTATATCTAATAAGAAACCATCATATTTTTAAGTGGGTAGTAAAGTAGATACATCAACCCCACATTATCAATATGGATGATATAATAATTAATATCTTTAGTTATTATTCATTGATGAGGTTGAGTATATCATATATATGTTCAACATTGTGCTTCAATTTTTTTCAAATACCTAGTCATTCAAAATAAAACCAAGAATTTTTTGATATGTCATAATATTATCTATCCACTAATCCAAAAGATTCTTTGAGTAATATGAGGGAACATCTAATATCATGAGTGTGTAATTATAAACCTCATGTTCAACTATCTACATTTTGTAATGCTGCTAAAGAATGTTGTCAACTTCAAGATTAATAAAGAGTACTAGGTATAATTAGACACCTTGATGTAATAATTTATACACCCTACAATACATATTTCTCTGATATATGGAAATATAATTATTCCCTATATAAAACATGAGACATGAAAATAATAAATTACCATCTTATTATAATCAAAATCTCATTTGTTACATAATAATAGTAAAATTAAATTTATAAAATGAAATTTACATTAATGGATGTGTCTAGTTATAAAAAGCGTATCTAAACAGGGTTTTTATAGGGACCCTCTCTAATCATACATATACATTACATAATATTTTTTAGAATACATAAAACATTATTAAAACACACCCCACAAGACCATATTAGACTAGTTCCTTAAAAAACAATGATACATGAACTCTATTATGAATGCGAGCTGCATTATCTCAATCAAGGATCTTCTTGACTAAAACCCTTTTTTGGAACACCAAACATAATACATATATTCATAAATAAGGGGAAGGAAACATAAATATGGGTGATCTCAAATGCCTCACAAGGGTATGAAATTGATAAATGTAAGAAAAAACATGAGTATAAGTGTTTTATTCTGGGGTCATAATATTATTAGATCTTAATATAAGGACCAAGGCTTAATAATTACATAATATTGAGATACATTGATAATTCACATTTTAGATTCTTTTTAGGTTTTTATTTTTAGGGAAATGGCCATAACTATTACATTCAATCACAGAAAAAGATGAAGTAGACACTTCTACTCAGTTTCCATGTTTCATAAAATAAAAACTCTGAAAGAAAACTCATGTTTACTTAAATGATTTAGACAACATTAGATTTCCATTATCCTATACTTGACCCTATTCACCTTTAAGTCATGTGAAAAACATTTCGAAACATGGGATGTACATAAAAAGATCAGAAAGGGTTATAAAAAAATGAAAAAAAATATTAGTTCATCAATACATACATTACATAAACTCTTCAAGATACTAAATGAAATTATAAGATTGAAGAATAATACATAGAAATCAAAAATCATAATGTTATCTTGTGGCATATATATCATACTTACATTGTTTCCATCATAGCAACATAGGGAGTCACATATGGAATACCTAACACAGAATTTTACCTAAATCTATAAGAAGAAACAATAATGTTTACCAAGGTAACATTACCCAATTCATTGGAGAGCTATATCGGTCTCACCCTCTCTAGGTTTATCACAGAAGCAGCCGTATACATAAAAAATTCCTAGGAACCATTACATGTAAGACAAAAATTAAGGAAAGGTAACATTTCCATAATACAATAACAGTAAATAATTTGAATATATTGAAAGAATAAACAATTTCTCAAGCCATTTTAAACACAAAAATACTTAAAAATATTATATGGTATTTATTTTCCTTTTAAAATATAACTATGGCTTCTTAATGAGTCCAAAGATCAAATAATACTCGTGGTGGCGGGAGGTTCGTTTTCATCCCATACATTAAAAAGAAACATTCATTTTATTGTTTAGTAAAATTATTCATAGATATAATATTTATTTTTAATTAAATGAATGGTCAAATGTGTATATACAATGCATAAAATAATGTTATGTATAAATCAAAATATTCCCCATTGAATGGAAATTATGACGAAGTCCCGTACCTCTTGTCTGACTAGAACCATTTGTTCTATAATCTCATTAATAATAATATAAAGATAATTTCTACTTGTTTAAGAACCATTTTCAAGTGTATTATTATTTTTATTTCATTTATTCCCATGTTTTAAACATTATGTTATCATTTCTGTTAATAACAGTCGTTTTGTCAATATTTGGTACTTGAGTCCAAAATGAACTTCTTATAATTACAAGTTGTTCAGCTGGTCAAAATTCTATTATCTCTAGAATGATATTCACGATTTAGATATCAAATATATCATATATATCAATTATATAAAATTATTTATAATAGAATATAACATTTGTAGATATGAAATGAAATACACCCTTCATTGAGACAGTAAGTCGTAGGTACGCATGAACGCTACTTTAATTTCTATTTCATATTTAATGGAATGAAAACATAATGACACATAGGTATATTATAATTAAATTATAATATTATATATGATTTCAGTATATATATCATTTATACGTTCCACATATGGAATGAATGAGTCATATCACTTTGAGGGGTCGGTCGTCTGCACTTCCCCAAATGAAATTATCATTTCTACCAATTATAGAAACCATAAAGGTATGATATAAATTAAAAATATAGAAGAATATAGAAAATATAAATATAAATTATATCTAATATAAATAAAGTTCCATCTTAATGACCACCATGAGGGGAGGTAGGAGATAATTGAACAATCATCGTTTTTTGAGGCGTTAGTTTACCATCCATAGAAACAATATCTTTTTTACCTATTAGATAGAGGTGTGTTATTTTTATTTTGAATACATCTCATAAATACAACCTAGTATATTGAGGATACTAATTTTATTTTAAATGAATGAAATAAAATGATTTTATGGTGATGGAAATGTAGAATAAATGAAAATAACTTAAGAGAAGATGTCACCATTAAATAGGGTAACTCCCTTTTGATTGAATCAAAAACAAGTTCTTGAAGTGCCTTTTGTCTAATGTAAGGCTTCTAGGAGGAATATAGGGATATTGGGAGATTATATTGAAAGTTTTTGGAAGAGCCAAGGGGCTTTAGAGGTGTGACTAAGGGGTAGGAGGTGATGAAATTTTTTAAGGGAAGGGTGAACTCTTTAGGAATGTTTAAAAATATTATTTTATAATATAATAATTCTGGGTTTATAGTGAACCAAATCTCATTACAGTAAAATATAATATGCCTATTGATAAAAATAAAATCATCCAATAATAATTGGACTGTTTTTGGGTATTTTTTTAATCATTATAATCTTATATGTATAAATCATTCATTAATGAGGTAAACCCTGCATCATTATTGTGACATAGATAATTATAATTTTTTACGTATAAAATTATAAAAAAAACCATGATGTAGGAAATATTTTTACATTTCAAATGAATATTGATAGACAAATAGATAACCTATATCACCCCATGTATGAATTTATTTACTAAAAGATATATGTTTATGTCATTTTGGTCATTACATTAAATGAATTAATAAAAAGTGCCATTACCACTATAAAGTGGATATATGGGTTCCAAAATCATAACAAGATGCCCATTTCTATAAATGTATCATCCAATAGTGTTAGAAAGCATGTTTGGGTAATTTAATATTATTATAATATTATTTTTCCATTGAATAACCCGATTTACCTTTAACCACGGTAAATAAATGTCAAAAGTTAATATCCACCAAAAATTATTTTCATCTTATTGAACAACATTTTACATACTAAGAACAACAATGTTTTTCAGGTTTTTTTAATTCAATTCACATAATCATTAAAATCTTATTTAAATGAAAAAGTGAGTTATTTTACTACTACATAGTGTTTTTACTATTAATAAAAAATTTATAGTTTTCAGAAAAATACCAAAAATTCATCATTTGCTATATTTGATATTAAAAATTCAAAAATAATTTATATTTTACAAAATAAAAAATATAGAAGATGCATTAATTAAATTAAAACTAATTACTATTTAAAAAAAAGAGTGTGTTTTTATGAAATAATAACTATTAAAAGTTTGATACTTGTTTATATCCAATTTCAATGGGAAAATACTTCCAACAACCAAAATTGGATTACATGGTAAAAATATTATCTAATAAAAATTTAAAACACCCTAAAAATATAATTAATGCATATAAATAAATTAGATTAAAAGGATGTTTTGAATTAAAATGCAGTATCTTTCAATTTTCATTATAAAATGAATTTCATCAGAAAAATACCAAAAATGTTCCCAAAATAAATTTTGTTACCTGATTCTAAAGAAAAAAATTCTTTAGAAAAATAGAACATATTAAAGTGACCAAAACAAGATTTTAGGAGGGTTCTCCATAAAAGGTTTTAAATCATCATTTTAAGAAATATATGAGTATTTATGTTTAAAATTAGATTCAATCACAAATTATGACTCTAACATTCATTGGATAAATATAAAATCATTTAATAAACTTCTATAATCATAGTGTAATTAGTTCTATTCATTTTTTTCAATAAAACGGCTAGCCATTAACTACCATTTAAAATAATATTATAATATTATTTTTTATTATGACCCAACATTTTTTTCATCATAATATTTTAAGTAAACACATTGTTTTATATCGAGTACGCCTTCAAACATGGCATCCCCATTAAAGTATAATTAATATTTAATTCACAAATATTAATATATATGAAAATGTATTATTCATTATTTACCTAGACTGTTACATCGTTCCCCTATATTTGAATTTGCGTCCTTCCATTTTTATTTACTTATCAAATTAGTGGGGGTATGTATCCCTCATAGCATTTTCAGATTTAAATGTTGCTTCTTAAACCGTATGGTTTTCCAAAAAACCATTACCATTTTAATTACCTAATTCCGCATCACAAGCTCTCATCAGTCATGAATCTGGACTAATTCTTTCTCATAATAAATTGTTTCATCCAACTGAACTACCTCTGGGCTCAACAAATGAGTTGGATCTTGAATATACTTTCTCAACATTGAACCATGAAAAACATTGTGTACCTGGGATAAATTTGGAGGCAAAGCCCATCTGTATGCAACTAATGCAACTTTCTATTGGATTTCATAAGGCCAAAAAAACCTCAAGCTCTACTTTTTCTTCTTACCGAAGGGAATCAAACTTTTCCATGATGAAACATTTAGAAAGACATGATCACCTACTTCAAAAAAAGATCCTTCCTCTAGTTAGCCTCATAACTTTTATGCCTGCTCTGAGTTGTTATCATGTGATGTGGAATCATCTAATCCTTTTCTTCCATATCATCTATGTAACACACCACGAAAATTTAAATAATAATGAATTATTTAATATTTGTTTAAAAATTAAAAAAATCAAAAGATTAGTTTAATAAAAAAAAATTTGAAATATTTTCAAATTATAAAAAATATGTTTTAAATAAATATAACTTAATTCTTAATACAAAAAAAATAGTATTAAGATAAATTGATACATCATACTTAATAAATATAACTTAATATTTTATACTTAATAAATATTTTATATGTTTTGATAATAAAAATATATCTTAATACTTTATTTTCCATGATACAGTTTTTTGTTAAATTTATAATTCATATAAATTGATTTCAAGCATATATTTGTATATGAGTATTTTTTATGAGTATTTTTTTTATAAATACATTTAGTTGATTATTAATATATTATTCATAACTGATTTAACATTTTGAAATATAAAGTAGTTTGAATTATATTTGAATAATTGAATGGGAAACCAAATACAAATTATTATGAATTATGTCAAATATAACTTCTATATTAAAGAAGTTAAAATAATAATGAATTTTTTTACATAAAAAGAATTGTATACACATAAAATGAATAAAACAAATTTATATAAAATAAAAACAAATGGTGAAATGAAATAAAAAACGAAATAAATAACTGTGTTTTATGGTTTGAGGAGGCCGTAATAGGTTATGTGGAAGAGTCCCTACGTGAGATGATGTAGAGCAGTTGTTATTGTTTTCATCGATCTCGACCGATGGTCCAGGTCAATGCCAATGTCGTAGGGTTTGTATTATTCTCCACGAACTGAGGGCAAGACCGAGAGAGGAGTCGCAGAACCTGAGTTCATCATCGGATTATGATTCATCGACCATAGATCGAGGATCGAGCTCCATCAAGGGTTTGAACGAAGAGGTCCACAACATTATTCAGTTGTTCTAAATCGTGGAAGAATTTCGATCACTGAAAGAAAATATTAACTTTGGATTGAAACCCCTAATGAGTGATTCATGTTAGATCTAAGATTGGTGGATCAGTTAAGGTCGCATGTCAATGATATAGTCTTGTTTTGTTCTAATACATTAGGTGTCTATTTTATGCGATTTCTAGATTTGATTTCGATATTTTATTCATCCACTTATGATTTTTTTCAATATCGGATCCCATTGGTGTAAGGATTTATTTATCTCCATTTGAATTTTTCCTCAAATTTCAATGTTTGAAATAGTTTTGGATTCTACTGACTGAATGTTGTGTATCGTTTTTCAACATTAAAGGATGTATTTTTCAAAGATTTACAACATTCATATTCCTTTTGGTCTATTGATCTGATTTGTTTACTCTGTTTATTAGTCCTTTTCTTACAATTAAATATTTTTATTTCACTTATTAAATTTCCATGCTAGATGTCTTTATCAACTGTCCTGATGCTATATGTCAATGTATTATTGTTTTCCAAATTGTTGTTTTTATGAATTAGCATACACTACAAACCAATCCAATAAATAAACTATCATCACAAGATGGAATAAAAAATCACATATATTATCCTACTATGGGTATATAAAAGGAGAGTGTGGAAAGTTCGTGGGGAAGAAAATTGAGAGTTCTTGGTTTTTCGCTCTTTTCTGGTTTTGAGAATTTGAGTGGAAATCGGCTTTAGGATGGAGAAGAAGTCATAAGAACACATCTTCATAAAAATTGTGTAATAGAAAATTTATTTTACTCTAATTTTCTTCTAAGAAAATATTATATTTTTTTATAATTTCTTATTTTGAGTAAGGGATTTCTTAATGTGCTTTTAGCAACTCATTTTTCTTGCTTAAAATTATAATTGTCTAAGGGACTGTTTATTTATTATTTTTTATGTGTAAGTTATTTTAAAATTTTATAAATCCAGTCCATTGTATTCTATTCTTCTTCTAAAATCGGAATGAGATTTCTTTGTTTAAAACCATCTAACTTAATTTATATATTCAATTATGGTTACCACTTTTCAAATTATAAATAATATGAATTTATCAAGGTTTTGGTTATTTAGTAAGGATTTATTTTTATTTTACAAAACAAGTTTTATTTAATGTTGTGGATGGATCTTTTAATGATTTATGGTTTATGTTCATCTTAATTATATTTTAGGCATCTCATGTAAATGTTACTTTATTCATTCCAAAATTAAAGATTAAATTTTATAGTTTTGGGGTAAGAGATTATATATTCTCGTATGCAATATTTACACTATCTATTCCTCCTTATTTTTAAAGAATATTTTGTTTTTTTATTTCAAAATTATGATTTTATGTTTCAAACATATTTTTTAAGAAAAAATATTATGTATCATATGAATTATTATAATTATCATTTGATTAATTTTTTATTAAACATATATATATATATATATAGTAATTGATTAATTATGGAATTTCGTGAATTTAAAATGATGGATCAACATGCATGTCATACCCATATCATGATTATGATTTGTTTTCATACATGCATATGAATATATATAGGTATATTCATATATACCTGATTATTAAATAAACTTAAGAAAAATGGATTTTTATGGAAATATGTATGAAATTTTATGTGCGTGGATGATTAATCTTTAATATGATTAGGCAACATCATGTATCATGATATTTGATCATTCCAAGTCGAATATATAATTTTCAGTAATGATTTGTATTTATATCATCCAAGCATGATTATAAATATATTTTAGAAACTAAAACACCAATGATAATTATATGTATATAATCCAATCTAATATAAAAATGTTTTATAAAACAGATACTCGAAAATTGTAAATACGATATGGAATTGGATATTTAATCCATCCCTCAAGTGGGTAGGCCCATGATAGCCTTCAAATATTCGAGTGGACTCAATTGTTTCGTTTTTTAGAGCATGACTAATATTTTCATCCAAATCACTGGATTAGTTTAAAACTGTTTTCAATGTATAAATATTTTTGAATAAATTATTTTACAAATGTATTTATAATAGACTATTTCAAATGTTGTCACGACCTGTCCTCGGGGCCCGTGCCGTGACTACCCCATGCCCACCTTCCATAGGCAAGGGGCTGGCAACTAACATTATTGGATGATACATGTCCGACCATGGGCATCTTTGGGTCTATGTTGGGACCCCATGAAGCCACTTGTAAATGATAATGACACTTTATATTAATTATGTTAAAATAAATACAAAAATGACATAAGCATATATCTTTTAGAAAAACAATTTTTACATAGGGTTATATATGTTGGATTTTCGACTATTAATATTAATTAGAAAGATAAAACAATTTCATACATAATTTTATTTTATTTATAATTTTTTGACATTATATAATTATATTTATTTTTGAAACAATAATGAAGCAATATTTTCCTTATTAATGATTGAATAAAATAATTGGTATTATAAATGTTAAAATTAATATAATATGAATGTTTTGATGAAATCCATGAATTTTATTTCTTAATATAAAATTATAAGATTGATTAAAAGAATTTGGTCCGAATTAATAATGTTTTTATGACTTTATCAAAAATCATTTATTGAATAGTGTCAAAATTGAAATAAAATAGTTTTTATAACAACTATTATATTTTTAATTTATGTTCAATTCCATATAATCTAAGATTCGACAAAAAGACTTATATCATGATATTTGTATCATTAATGGACCACTTGGGGGGTCTCTTGTATGTATATATTACGTTTATTAACTATATAATATAAAAATACAATGTGACAAGGGAAATGTCAAACTAATTAACTAAGAATTAAAACTAAATGATAAGGTTAATATAATGACCCAAACCTGTATAAATTCTATTGGTTGAGTGGTTTTAGACCCATAAACAACTTAACCTTTAAATAATCCAATTTTTTTCCATTAGAAAACTAATATGAATTTATTATAAAATAATATTTCTAGACTTTCCTAAGGTTCCCCTCCGCCCCCTTATAAAAAGACACCATTTCTAACAAATTATTCACACTTTCAAAGCCTTTTGGATTGGCCAACACCTGCCCAAATACACTATCAACTTCCCTCTATTAAACCTAGAGGCCTTAGTTTGATCCAAAAGCCAACCTAATGATCCCTTTTGATCAAATCAAAAGGAAGAACGGGAAGAAGAGGTAATGTTTTCACCACCTTTTTTCAAGTTCATTTCTTCTTCAACTTATTCTTTCATTGTTATTCCCATTCTAAAATAATGACTCTAGTGACTCCTATATAATTTAATTTTATTATATATATGGTACAACCATATTCAATATTCTATCCATCCTTTGAATGACATGTCAACATATATGTGTACGTATGGATTACCGTCTCCACGTTGGGGTGTAATTGTTATTCAATATATATTTATTTAGATGGGTATAATAATGATGTTTAATTCATTTGAATAATAAATATAACCTGATAAATATTCTGTATATATAATACACCATCCAATTATATATTATTTTAATATCAAAAGAATGATATTGTCGCCCGTGTGTAGGTACAGACTACTGTCTCCACGAATGAGATAAAATTCATTCCCAATCATATCCATCCAAGACTAATTCTCATTTGAAGATTAAAATTTATTATTAAGAACTTTATATCATTATAGATATTAATAATATACAACCTATCCATAACAAACATGACTTATGTAACAAAACATATAAAAGAAAACGATAAAGTTAACACCCAAAATGACGATAATACTAAAGTATTATTAACAAAGAATTATTAGAAGATCATATATGATATCATAATTATATATATGTTTCATTTATAATTTAATAACAATGTTTTAACTATTATAAAAGAGGTTAACATACCATCGACTAAGGAAAAGTACAAGGTAAGGGGTTTCTTATCTCACTCTTAATTTTGTGAGAATTCCATTGTTCACCACTTATTTATTGCATGTGTTGTATGTGTACTGCCCATGATTGTATTCATTTTGTAATATAAATTAATTTATGGGTATTTACATCATCATATTATGATCCTTATTTCATGGGTGTATGTTCCGTAAGTTACCTAATCGATAAGATAATTTGAAATATCAATTTGCACGCATTCAGCTTTAGGCATACTTCATTGATTATTTTACTCCAAGATTATGTGTGGAATCACTATTCATTTAATTATGTCAAAATTTCCATTCCCCTTTCTGTGGATATAATATTTATACACATAATCACTCGATTGATAAATTCCCATGTCATCTATTTGAACTTGATTAGAGTAATTTTATCTCAATCTCCATTAATTGTGTTAAATATCAAATTAATTGATGTTGTTTTTAAAAGAATATGTGTGAATGTCATCTGATTGATTTACACTAAATATCCAGTCATATTGAGTTTATTTATATTTGTCGCAAATAATTCTTGTTGTTTATTTACCCTTAACCTAAGGATATGGTCATTATAAGAGAATTCATCTCAATTTACATTCCATTGTGACTTCTTTGTTGTTATACACCAAATCACTTTTATATGGTGTATATAATGTACTTTGATATAGTATATCATGAATCCCTTTATTCTCATGATATTATAAAGTTTTTATTACCTCAATTATTTGTATTCATGTGTCCCTCTTTTGGTTAGGAACTCTAACTAAAATATCATTTTAAAATGTTTTAAAGATTTATTAATCTAAATATTTCACATTAATGTCCATGTTTTAAAAATGTTTTTAGGGATTTATTTATATCTATATTAAATTATTCAAATAAAAATTCCTTTTAATAGTTTCAAAGTTGTATGGGACACTTTGATACAAAAATCTATTTTAAATGGCTTCTTGAAAAATAGTGTGAATTTTAAATGTTTTCAAAAAAAGTGGGAGATTTCTCTCAATAATTGGATGATTATGTTAATCTATTTCAATATACTTCATTATTGTTGATTGAGGTTAATCTAATACAATAAAATCCTCCATATTGTATCGAATGAGTTATTTTTGAATGTAGATGTGCTATTTTTATACCATTCATGGTTTGTGGTTAATGTATTGTCATTTTGTATTCTAGTTTTAATATGAATGTTTATGTTCTGTTTAAACATGTTCATAGGAGGAATGCATTGGACTTAGTATGTTATGGGTGGAGCCTGCTATAGCTCGTCGATGTATCAGTAGGACTCCTGAGACAAACTAGTGTCTTGGCATGAGGCCTTGAAAAAATCTTATTTGTAGTCTTTGCATGAGGCCATGGAAACGTGGTTATGATAGTCTGGAATTATGCATTCCATCATTATAAATGTGGTTATTGATATTGCATGAGATTATTAGACTAGTAGAATATCCATGCGAATATGTAAATGGCATCATTTGATTTTATCTTTTCCATATTATGATGAAGTTCAAGTTTAAATGTCTTTTGTTTTAGTTATACATTGCCTTAAATGTTTATGCTTATTTATGAATGTTTCCACTATATTGTTATCCTTAATGAGCATCTGAGCTCACCACATTCAATGTTTTATTTTTCCTAGGATGTGAAGAATTAATTTATGAATGACCTACTGGGATAATGTGAGGGGATATGAAGACAAGATGTTGTTGTAGTAGTTTTCAATTTATGATGTAATGTAAACATTATGTATCTACTTATTCCAAGGCTACTGAACTAATAGGTATTTTGAGACTTGATCTTTCTCGTGATCATACCAATGTTATGTAATAATTCATCGAATCTAGGTAACTGGCGTCGGGGCGTTACAGTTGGTATTAGAGAAAGTTTAATTCAAATCATGGATTCTAGATTTAGATAATCTCTGATTAGAGCACATAATCCTAAGATAGACTTTGAGGATTAGTATAGAAGAACTTTATATAATTTTTGGTATTGTAGAGATTTTGTGAGTTTTCCAAGCAATACATCCATGTCTGGATACAAGCAGGTAGAGTCGGCTTTGGATCAGATGTACCTAGGGGTAAAACCAGAAAAAACTGCTCTGAGCTAGACTCGAACGGGAACTGGTGCACGACAACGGGGCTTGCAACACACTTGGTTACGACACTCCCGGGGGATATGCTTAGGATAATTTAAATTATCATTACAAACAGATTTGAAGAATTATGAGAGTAAACGACCTTTTTTAATCCTAATGTGTTTCAAATTGAGAATACGGTGACATGATATTCTCTGAATTAATTTCCAACTACTGTTTATTACCCAATTCTTTCTGGGTTTAGTCAATGGCTGGAGTCCGAGGAAGTCATAGAAACTTTGATAATGATGTGAAAGGTGGGAACAGTGGTGGAAATGAGCAACAAAATGGGATGTTGAAAGGCATAAAAGATATCGTGTTCATGCCAAATCAGTTTTCCAAAAATATGATCAACAACATATATATTAACCAACTCCCTGACTCAAAAAAGAAGAAAAAGGTGATGAATGATAAGAGCTCTAGTAGTGGAGAATGTGGAGAAAAGAATCCTAAATTTCAATCATACAATAATTATGGAAAGAGACACCCAGGAATGTGTCTCAATGGTACAAATAAATGCTTTACGTGCGGGAAAGAAAGACATAATGTGAAGAATTGTCGTGGAAAAATTCAGAGTATTATGAAAGAAAATAAAAATGCTCCCAAGAATCCATTTATAGTCATTTTCCATTAATGTTGGGGACCTAGCCATTACCCGAGTGAATGCCTTATTCTATAGGATATTTTCTTTTCCAAAGAAGAAGCTATGTGGAAATAAACTGTTGGAGAAATGTTTAAATGTATTAATGATCCTTGTTGATGGGATTACATTGGAATAATTTTCTGTTTTATTTGTAACCCCATAGTTTTCCATATGGGAATGATATTTGAGGAAGTCTTATCTTTTCCCTTGTGGATATAGTTATAAATAACCATTTGGTTTTATATGATCATTGGTTTTGAGGTAATTATAAGTTATTATATTTTGTGATGAAAATACAACGTATTAAATGGAATTTCTAGTTAAACTTTTGTTATGGTTATTTTGGGGAACTTATCTCATTTTGGTAATGTTATAAAATATAGTTTTTAAAAAAGGACAACACGCAGACTGTGTGACAACCCATCACGTCGGACAAACCCGTGGGAATCGAACCCACAACCAAAGTACGATTGGGATTTATCGCCTACCACTGGACAACATGATGTCCCTCGTTAGTGTGACTATTATTTTTAGTTAAATTAGTTTATTGATCAATAATAATTTTATTAGGGATATTATGTATTATCTAATGAATACCCTTAGTATAGGAAAATGATTTGGTGATTAAGTGATAAATGTAATTTTGTAATATTTTCGCTTAATTGGGAACAATATATTCCAAAGGAAAATATAATACTATGGGATTTCATTTGAGGAGTAATGGTGGATTTTTTTATCTATGTTTTTATTGTGGATTTATAGGTATTTGGGTAACTTATGGAAATGCGAAACCTATAATAGAGAATATGTGATTAGGTTAATAACTTTTAATTATGTGACTTTAAGAGTAGTTGATTTCATTTGGAGATACCATTTAATGTGGAAGACTACATAACCAAATTATTCTATGTTTTGAGTTTCAATTGTATTTTATTGAAGTATTTTATGGACAATTATTTATTGAATTTTATTTATTTAACTTTGGGTTATTGTTGGTTTAATTTTAGAAATTAAGATTAGTGTTTCTTTCTCTAATGGAATATCCTTTTGGGGGATCATCATGTCTTGTACTAACCATTTTGGTTTTGATTATTCTCTAATGAAAAGGTAAATATATATTTTATTCTTTGTGGATCATGTTATTCTCTAGAAGTTTATTCTAGCTCTTCTAGTGTGACCAAGTATTCTGGAATACTCATCGTTTAAAAATGAGTTAGTAGTAGAAATTTATTAAATAATGAAACTTTACGTAAAAATTAATTATATCTCTTTATGTTCATATTCAATATCAGAAGTGAATTTATCTACTTTATTTAATTTAACTTGAAAGTAAAATAAAAATAAAAATGTTGTCTCTTTACATTTCCGACTAGGAAACTAATGACTGTTTTTCCCATCACAAGTATGTGGTTTTCTTCTTGTTAAATTTCTACTGATCATGATTTATATCCCTCTCCATCAAAACCTTAATCTTAGTTTATCAACCATATCCATGTTTTTATACATGGAATCCTAGTATAGGTTATCTCAGGAGACCTTTGTACTTCTCTTCCTTTTTTTTAAAGTGATAGTTTTATTGACCCTTTTTCTGATGTGGGACTTTCCATTATATTTCCAAGACCAATTTTAAAAATTGTGAGGACGCAGTTTATTGAAGGAGGGTATAATGTAACACCCCAAGCATCCACGAAATGCTTTCCTTTGAATAATACATTTGCATGTGTTGTACGCAACATCAAGATTCTAACATGCGGTGACCAATCAAAGTAGTCATTATGAATAGTTCTACCCACTTTTTGAAATTTTTTATATTTTATCTCTCAAAATGGATTTTATTTTTGGATTCAGAATATCGAAATTATCCTAGGGTGAAATTTTTGTACTTTTCAGATAACTTTCATTTTTTGAAGAATTGTGAAAATTACTAAATTTTAATTAAAAATATCTTTTTTAATTGAAATAATTAGTAGTGATAAATTATGAATTTTAGTGGTTTTAAAGTATATTTAGAATATAGTTTTACCATTTAATACAATTTTGGTCATTGGTCATAATTTCACAATTAAACCAGACACAAACAAGTGTCAATCTTTTGATAGTTATTATCTCTTAAAAACACGATTTTTGTTTTAAAAACGGGAATTAATTTTAATTTTATTTCTGCCACTTATGTGTTTTGAATTTGGAAAATTGGATTCCATATTTGGAATTAGGATGTATAAATTGTGTAAATAGTAAACATTTATTTTTATAAATTTTGAATAATTATTTCGATAAATATTTTATTTAACATGGTTAAAGGGTAAATTCTGTATATAAGGGTAAAAAAATAATATTATAATAATATAAATTACCCTAAAACGCATCCTAACCTTATTGGTTGATAAATGACCGACCATGGACATCTTTGGGTCAATTGTTGGACCCCATGATTTCCATGTACGTGATAATGACACTTTATATCAATTAAGTTATAATAAATACAAAAATGACATTTGCATATATCTTTTAGAAAAACAATTTGTACATCAGGTTATATATGTTTTATTTTCAATTATAAATATTCATTAGAAAGATAAAAATATTTCCTACATAATGGTATTTTCATTATAATTTTTAGACATTTAATAAGTAAATTTATTTATGACACAATAATGGTGCAGTATTTTCCTTATTAATGAAATAATAAAATAATTGGTATTATAAATGTTAAAATTAAAATAATTTTATTTTTTGATGACATCTAGGAATTTAATTTCTTAATTTGACATTATATAATTGTTTAATTGAATTTTTGGCGATTTAATAAAGTTGATAAGACTTTAAAAAATCAATTATTGAATAGTGTCAAAATTGACATATAAGAGTTTTTTTAAAAAATATTATATTATTAATTTATATTCAATTCCTAAAAATATAACATTCCACAAATAGACTTATATCATGATAGGTGTATCATTAATTGACCACTTTGGGGTCTCTTGGATGAATATAGTATGTTTATTGACAATATAATATAAAAATACAAAGTGGCATGGAAAATGTCAATATAATTAACTAAGAGTTAAAATTAAAAGATAATGTTAATATAATGACCCAAACCTATCTAAATTATATTGTATAGTGTTTTTAGAACCATCCCCACCTTAACCTTTAAATAATTTACTTTGGATGAACTAAAAACCTAATATGAATTTATTATAAAATAATATTTCTAGATTTTCCTAAGGTGCCCCTCCTCCCCCTTATAAAAGGACACCATTTCTAACAAATTCATTACACTTTCAAAGCCTTTTGGTAGGGTCACACCCTAACAAAATACTCTCTCAACTTCCCTAACTTCAACCAATAGGCCATAGTTTGATCCAAAAGCCAACATAATGATACCTTTTTATCAAATCAAAAGGAAGAAACCGAAGAAGAGGTAATGTTTTCAAAACCCTTTTTCAAGTTCATTTCTTCTTCAAACTTCTACATTCTTTGATATTCCCATTATAAAATAATAAATCTAGTATCTACTATATACTTTAATGTTATTATAAATATGGTACATACATATTCAGTATTCTATCCATCCGTTGAATAACATGTCACCATACGTGCGTACGTACGACTTACCGTCTCCACGTCGGGGTGTTATTGTTATTAAATATATTATTAATTGGATGGGTATAATAATGATGTTTATTTCTTATAAATAATACATATAACATGATAAATATTTTTTATATATGATATACCATTCAATTATATATTATTTTAATATCAAAATAATGATATTGTCGCTCGTGTGTACGTACGGACTACTGTCTCCACGAACGCGATGAGATTCATTCCCCATCGTATCCATTCAAGAATAATTCTCATTTGATGATTAAAATTAATGATAAAGAATTTATATCATTCTGGATATGAATAATATACAACCTATCCATAAAAAACATGACTTATGTAACAAAACATATAAAAGAAAACGATAAAGTTAACAACCAAAATGACAATAATACTAAAGTATTATTAACAAAGAATTATTAGAAGATCATATATGATATCATAATTATGTATATGGTTCTTGTATAATTTAATAAAAATGTTTTAACTATTATACAGGAGGTTAATATACCATTGTCTAAGGAAAATTACAAGGTAAGGGGTTTCTTATCTCACTCTAAAGTTCGTGAAAATTCCATTGTTCACCACTTATTTATTGCATGTGATGTATGTGTAATTCCCATGATTGTATTGATTGTGTAATATACTTTAATTTATGGGTCATTAAATAATCATTGTATGATACTTCTTTAATGGTTGTATTTTTCATAAGTTACCAAATCGATAAGGAAATTTGAAATTTCAATTTTCACTCTTTCAGCTTTATGAATACTTCATTGATTATTTTACTCCATGATTATTTGTGGAATCACTATTCATTTGATTATGTCATGATTTTAACTCCCCTTTATGTAGATATAGTTTTTTATACCAAAAATCACTTCATTGATAAATTCCCAAGTCATCGATTTGAACATGATAAGAGTAATTTTAACTCAATCTATATTTGTTGAGTTAAATATCCAATTCATTGGTGTTGTTTTATCAAGAATATGTGTTAATGTCATCTAATTGATTTACACTAAATATCCAATAATATTGATTGTATTTATATTTTTCGCACATAATTATGTTGTTGATTTATCCTTAACCTAGGGATATGGTCTTTATAAGATAATTCATCTCAATTTACATTCCATTGAGACTTCATTCTTGTTATACACCAAATCACTTTTATATGGTGTATATAATGTACATTGACATAGTATATCATGAATCCATTTATTGTCATGATATTATAAAGTTTTTATTACCTCAATTATTTGTATTCCAGTGTCTCTCTTTTGGTTCGGAACTCTAACTAAAATATCATTTTAAAATGTTTTAAAGATTTATTATTCTAAATCTTTCTCATTAATGTCAATGTTTTAAAAATAGTTTTAGGGATTTATTTATATGGAAATTAAAGTCTTCAAATTAAAATTCCTTTTAAATTTTTCAATGTTTTATGGGACAAATTGATTCAAAAATCCATTTTAAATGGCTTCATGGCAAATAGTGTGAATTTTAAATGTTTTAAAAAAAAGTGGTATATTTCTCTCAATAATTGGATGATTATTTTAATATATGCCAATATCCTTCATTATTTTCGATTGAGGTTAATCTGATACAATATAATCTCCTATATTGTATCAAATGAGTAATTTTTTACTATAGATGTGCTATTTTTATACCATTCATGTTTTGTGGTTAAAGTATTGACATTTATTATGCTAGTTATTATACGAATGTTTATCTTCTGTTTAAACATGTTCATATGAGGAATGAATTGGACTTAGTATGTGACGGGTGGAGCCCTCTATAGCTCTTTAATGCATCGGTAGGTCTCATGAGACAAACTAGTGTCTCAGAACGAGGTCTTGACAAAATCTAATTTGTATTCTTGGCAAGAGGCATTGGCTACGTGGTTATGATAGTCTGGCATTATGCATTTCATTATTATAAAAGTGGTTATTGATATTGAATGTGATTATTTGACTAGTAGAATATCAATGTGAATAAGTAAATGGAATCATTTCATTTTATCTTTTCCATATTATGCTTATTATCAAGTTTAAAAGCCTTTTGTCTTAGTTATACATTGCCTTAAAATTTTATGCTTATTTATGAATGTTTCTGCTCTATTGTTATCCTTACTGAGCATCTGATATCACCCATTTAAATGTTTTATTTTTCCCAGGATGTGAAGATGTTATTTATGAATGACCTACAGGGATAATATGAGGGGATATGAAGACAAGATGTTGTTGTACAAGTCTTCACTTTGTGATGTAATGTAAACTTTATGAATGTATCTAGTTATTACAAGGCTACTAAACTAATCGGTCTATGGAGACATGATCTTTCTCGTGATCATGCCAATGTTATGTAATAATGTATCGACTGTGGGTAACTCGGGTCGGGGCATTATACATTGAATATAAATTAATAGGCTATAAAGATATCCTGAAAATTTTATGAAAACCATTTCATTGAAAAAAATGAAAAACATCATGAAAATAAACCTTTGAAACCTTCTAAGGATGCTTCATTGAAATGATGATAGGTAAATTTGTATATGTCGTATGAGGTATTATGAAAACTTATTTTTCAATTATAATGGTCTAAAAATTAATTTTTTGGAAATAGTAAATAATATTAAATTAAAAACATTGGTAAAATAAAAAATGTACAATAATTTAATTTTATCATTATAAGAGAAAGTATAATATCATGTAAATCACTTTTTATAAAACATTGTTTTGAAGGAATAAAAATTTCCTACTGAAGAACGAGTATTGATTTTCATTCTAAAAAACATTTGTTAAAAATATTATATACCAATGATTATAATAATTGTTAAAATATAGGAATATATCATGAATAACTAGAGGATAAAGAAATTCAAGAATTTTGTAGAGAGAAGGACTATAAAATTGCAACCATGGAAGCAAAATCATAAATTATATCGAAAAAAGATGAGATGGTTTCAATAAAATATTATATCTTAGTAACTCTAAACCATACTAACCATGTACGAAAATGATGTTATATAAACACTATAATGTCACAAAAGGAAGGAGATTAAAGATATAACATGTAAATGTCATTTTTTACACCATATACAAAAATATAGGCTCATTATTTGGCTAGTTTCTCAAAGAAGGTAAATTGACACGAAACTACCTTTCCGATTTAGAAACTATTGAATAAAAACACCATGAAAGAAATACCATACAATGTATATTTAATTCCAAAAAAAATTTGAATAAGAATCACAAATTATAGTCATGGGAAGTATATACACTACACTAATGGAATGATTGTGGGACATGGAATATATCTTTTGAAAATAAACAATACATTTGTAATGGGAAGTATATATATATTATATTCATGGAAAGTATATACATTACACTAGTTTGATGTACACATAATCAATATATTTGTCACCCATTAGAAGTAGTTGTGTTCAAGTGACGGTCTAAACCTTTTCTAAAAATAACCTAGTATATTTAACAAACTTTTTATGTTATAAAACGAAAAATTAATTATACATTCGGTGGTTTAGAAATAAAACAAAAGAAAGGATCTTGAGAGAGGACATTCTCTAATATTCAGGAAACTCCTTTTTTATTGTGCCAAAAGGCTTCCATGGATTATATTATACCCATGAAGAGGCATATAAAATTAATATATGTATTTGGGAAAGTGTAATAGGAGGATAATTGAAGAACCTATGTGGTTTTATAGGTGTTAGAAAGAGGTAGATTTGGTGGACTCTTAAAGCGAAGGGAAAGGAATCACATGGCATTTTTAAAACAATTTCTGTTCACCCATGTTTTTACCCATACAACACTATAAAAGAAAAAAAAATTCAATAAATGATTGAATGTGGATTATTAATGTCAAAAAATAGGGTTTTAAATGTTTTTATTTCGTTGGGGTATTAATGTTAAGGTTTAAAACATTATAAACATTATTTTACTCTAAATCATTGTAAATAATTTGAATTACTTTCACTAATATTTTTGCTCAAAAATAAATATTATCTTATTATTAATTCTAAATTATTTTGATTCATAATATGGAATATATTTTTTAAAATTATAATAATATATGTGGAATGTATTAATTTAAAAATAATCCCATTGACAATATGACATTGTGGGTCTATAATGTAAAAAAATTAAAAATATTTTTAAGATTTAACTCCAATTTTCAAATTGAAATTGATACAAATGATCTAAATTTGATTAAATTATAAAATTATTATCTTATTAAACAAAAAATTGTTTAAAATATAATTTATCCTTATAAATGTAATATATGAATAAATTGTTTCGAATTAAAATTTCTTATTTTTTACTATTCATTAAAATATAAAACATTAAAAAAAATAAAAATATATACACTTACATAATTTTTAGCATTATATTTCAAAATTAAAGTTTATTTTTAAATATTATATATATAATATGATAAATAATTTGATTTAAAATAAGTTCTCCCTTAAAAGATCACAAATATAAGTTTATAAAAATAAAGGGTTTTAAGCATAAAATTATTATTGTTCTTATTATATATCTATCAAATATATTTATTGATTATGAAGAATAATTTTTTGAATATATAATATATATATTTAATTAATATAATTCACAATTATTTATTAATTTAACATATTAATAGATATCTTTTTTATATAAAAATTAAATTTTACAAAATCAGTCCCTCAATATACATCTCTAATTAATATAAAACATATGAATTCAACTATAGATATTTATTATTTACTTAATCCTATAATTTTAAATTTAATGTCAAAGTTATAGAATATTAAATAAAAAATTCTAATAATCAATTATTATTTTGTGACACTCGATCTTGCATGTTACACTTTCCCTCAAATAAAGTTAGTCTTTCTTGTAACATAAGAAATTCTTGGTATTCCACATAGAGAAAGATAAAAATTATATTCCTTGTAATACAAGATTAAATTTATTTTGTGTATTATTAAATAGACAAATAGTTATTTAATATATAATAAAATAATTTTAGAGATGCGTGAAAAGAAAATTTTCAAAAAGATTACATTAATTTTAAAAATAATACTTCACAAAATCCTATAGTGTAACACTCAAAAACCCATACAATTAATTTCGACATATATATTCATTTGGGTAGTGAAAAACATTTTACCTTAATTTTCATATAATAGAAACCCACATCATAAAACTGAATCATAATACATCCTTAAAAATTTAATGTTAGAAGCAGAACATTAAACCAGTGAAACACAAAATTAGGGTTCCACATAAGATAAAATAAGAGGAATGTAAAAAACATTTACTTGAAGAAAAATAATAAATATTTTTATTGAGTGACTATGGTAATAAATCAAATAAAATTTAATGATCAGTGAATGGTTCATTAACACAAAGTCATTACTGTAAAATTATCTAAAAGGCCATCAGTTCGACAAAATATAAGGTATTAAGACAATACATATTTTTTCAATATCCTATCATTGATTAATAAGTTTATTGACCAAGATTTTAAAGAAATATACTTAATTTTTATATTTCAATAAAAAATAATTATTGTATTATTTATTTATTCATTTATCTATTTCTAACTCATCCATTACATCAGGAAATGGATTTCCTGAAATTAACATTGATTACAGAATCACTAAAATATAATTTTATAAGATCTTAATTTCTATAAAAATACGTATTACAATTTATCTCCAACAATATATAAAATTAAATATGTTTAATAAATTAATAATTTAGTATAAAAATTAAAAAAATTGTTTCATCATAAATAATTATTTATCAAAAATATTTATACATTAATTAGGACATCAGTTAAGAAAATGATTAGAGTAAAACCCTTAATATCCTTTGGACATAGGTTCGAGTCCCATGTACATGCTAGACAAGATCAGATGTCACCCAAAATACATGATTTCATTTTCTAAAACAATGATAATATTATTTCCATAGTAAATATTATTAACATCTTTGAAATAATATTAATCACAAAATATCCTTTTAACCAACGACTTCATTTCAATATTAATACATAAATACTTATATGATGTTTAATCTAAATTTTCAATGAATGGATATACTTATATCCTATCCAAAATGAGATATTCCAAAACATTAAATCGATGGTTATAAAATAATCTAAACATTGATCCCTCATATAACACAATGTTGCTATTGTTTGTCACATTGCAAACATGTTAATACCATCATAGTAAATTTTTCTTGAACATTGTAGCTACATGAATTACAATAAATCATTTTGGAATATATTAATTCATCTTTATTCCATAGATTACTATTTATATTATAAAAATCCAAGAATTTTAAAAACTTCATTCATGATAGCATTAACTACATGTCAATAAGTCATGAATCAGTTCCATAGTAAACAATTATGTTCAATATAGTAATTCAAATATCATATATCATTATCCAATAAAATATCATAAAATATGTAACATATTAGTAGATATCCTGATTTAGTCAAAATATTACCTGGATATTAAATCTCTATTCAATTCAATCAGAAACATTCAACTTATTATTTTAAATCATTATCGAAAAAAGAAACTGGAAAATCATTGTTTATTTCACCATTAATCTAAAATAATTCTTGAATCTCAAATACATTAAAAAATATATTATTTCACTTTATCAAAAATCAATAAGAATATGAAATCATTCTATTACATAATTCCAATTTCTTGTCACATTTCATCTATAGTCTCACCATCATATCCAATATAACAATTACTCACACCACCTCAGTGATTCTCTTTGGGATTTTTTATCTTTGGGACATTGACATGCATAAGGACTATTTATTAAATACAAAAAACATGTAACCTTTTATGATTCCATAAATCAGTTCAATATTTTTATCAATTTTGATAATATAACAATTCATTTATCCCTTGTAGTTATATTCTTTGTGTCTATCATTTCTATACTAAAAACAACTTCTTGTTCCTCTACGAATTTTAGTAAGGATATTCCTTCAAAATTATTGACACAACGTAAAGCATATCTTCTTTCTACATGGTCTCCCTTACCGGAACTCAAATAGAACTACTTCCTCCTTTTCCTTGGTGAATCTGAGAATTATTTAGGGTCAACATTTTTAATCATGTTCTATGAAATATGATTAGGTATGATAACTACATAATTCACTCTAGTTATCATTGCTCATGATTCTTAATTATTAAATCATCCATCACATTCAACGTCAATCTAGTTCCTTCTGGTTACCATCATTGACTAAAACTATAAGTATAGTGTGGTCAATACAGAGTATAATATAAAACAACATAATCATGGATATAATTACTTATACTATGTATAAATATAGAAAACATAATTAATTTATAACATCGTAGGATAATCCTAGGTTATTCATTGAAAAATGATATTAGTAATGGTGCACTCCCATGGCAATATTAGTAGTTATGGTTTACTCCTAATACCATCTTTGTCTACCTAGAGAGATATAAATATTTAAACAATAAATTGGATGGATATATAGGTCCCCCAAATCTCTTTATGAAATCTAAATACATATGATACAATATCTTTATATATAATATCACAATCCATGAAATTAAATTGGTATCATAATCATGTGATCATATCATAAACTATAAAAATGTTATGATTTATAATCTTTTTAATATTTACATATCCCCTGAAAATAAGTCGGTTTCAAAAAAAATATAACCCATGTAAGAGAAATGAGGTTTATAATCATCATTCTTTCAAAACATAACCATTAAAAAATTAATATTAAATGAAAATTTGGATCAATTCCTAAATAATGATGATTAACATCAACATATGTCATCAAATATTGAGAAGAAGTTGGTAAGATATTTTGAAAGAAAAAATTCTTGAGAAAAATATCCTTTAGTATTTAAAAAAACCATTTAAAAAATAAAAACCATTAGAATACAATTCTATTGAAAATAATAATGAAATTTTATAAATAATTATTTTCAAACCATTTGGAATATATTTTACATGCAAAAATATAACTAGATATTGAGAATGATTTGAAATTTATTTTCCATGAAAAATTATAAATGAAGCTTGAAACAATGTTGATATTTTTCTACCATGAAATAATATAAATGGAGCTTGAAAATTTTTTGAAAACCATTTCATTGAAAATACATTTATTACATTTAAATGATGAATAAAATCATTTTGAAAAACTATTTACATGAAAAATTATAAAAAAATCCAAAATACATTTTGAAAACAATTTTCCATGAAAAAAAATAAAAAAATCATGGTAAATTATGAAAAAATAATTCCCATAAAAAATGTAAAACGTATCCTAGAACAAATTTTGAAAACAATTTTCCTTAAAAAGAAACATATTAAATAATATTTAAAAAATTTTCAAGAACACTATAAATGAAAATACATTTAAATTTTATAATGATGTAATGAAAATGTAATGAGAACCATTTTCCTAAAAGTTATTTTTAAAAATATTTTCTAAACAATTATCCTTTTAAACATGAAATTGATGTTTCTTAAAAATTATGGAAGGTAAACCTCTATATTATACATGTGTTAGGAATAAAATTCCATTTTCATGGTAAAATAATAGAAAATTTACTTGTTCAAAAAGTGAATATATGATTCCTTTAAAAAAATTGGTAGATGATAAAAGGAAAAAAATTTATTTTAATGTTTCTATGAGAATATTATAATATTATTGGAATTTTATTAATTGATTTTAATGGAACTCAGATTTATGACTTAAGGGAGGGTATAGTAGAGAATTCTTAAAAATTATTACATTAATATAAATTTTACCAAAGAAAGGAATAATGGTATCAATACACTAATATATCATTAATAAATATTGGAGACAAGAAGTCATAAATTTTCATGAGAGATAGATTTTTATATTTTAATAAACGAATCATAATAAAAAATAATCTTGGAATGTAATGGGATTATTTCAATTTAAATATTATAAACTGGTATCTTTGACCAATTCACCAAATATATGAATGTGAAATAATGTAAAACATAAAATAACATGAAAGGAATTCAATTCATTGTATAACATGTATAATCCAATATGTACACCTCATATAAAATTATAGGTGCATAACATGGAATGTGTATCCAAGATGGTAAATTGAGACAAAACTATCTTACTGATTATGTAACATTAGAAACATAAACCCCAAGAAAATAAAATCATATTAAGGATATAAATATAAAAATAAATTTAATAATAATTATGATTTAATAATTTTATGGGATGTGTATACACCACAAAAAAGGAAATAGTGCTGAACATGGCATGTATCTAACAGAAATAACAGGTGATATTAAATCCACAATCCTAGGTTCTTATATCTAATCAAAATCATACAAAACACAATTAGAATAAATATATGTTTATTATAAAACCTTAAGTTAACTATATAAATATATCTAATACCTTTGATGTCTTGATTAAGTCTCTATATTACTCTCTTGTGGACAATTCAATGTCATGGTTTCACATTGGGTAATATCTAATTTGTTTTTGGCATCTATCATAATCTGTTATATCCATGGATCATTTAAATGTATCAATATTTATCAAATGTACTTGAGGATATAAATATAATACATATTCATTATATTTTCATTATAAAATTCCATTGACTATATATGTCAGAAACTAAATGCATCATTTTGGTGAATGGTTGGCTGTATGTACGCATGAATGCAATATCCATTTAATTGTCATATTGAAAGAAAAAATAAATTCAAAATACATATAAAAAATATAATTATTAATTTATATTTATTATGGCATATATATTATATTTATTAAGTAAAACCAACTTTAATAAATTCTATATAGCATATGAAAGAATCACATCTCTTTGAGGGGGTGGTAGTCCACACTTGCTCAAACAAAATTATATAATGTACAAAAAATTGCAATTATAAATATTTGTGTTCTAAAATATGGATGAAGCTTAATTACATAATGATTATATTATATAAAAAATATAAATATATCAACCAACTTAATTTCAACCATGATAGACAGTAAGGTAAAATGAACAATCATCATTTTGTGAGGCTTTAGTTCATTGAACACATAAATATTATGTTTGTTTCCCATTTGATGGTGGATTATTTAATTTTAGGTCTACACCATAACATAAAAATATCATTGTATATTGAGTATAATCATTTTTTATATAATATTATAATAAATTGAGTTGATGTAGTTGATAAAAAAAATAAAAAAAAGAGTTTGAGAGAATATGTTACCTCTTAATTAAGAATATTTTTTCGCTTATGCAATAATGAGTTCCTTGGATTGATTTATTCCAAATGAGAGACTTCTAGTTGTAATGAAATGAAGTTGGGATGTGTATTGGGTAGAAATTGTCTGAACCAAGGTGTTTTGAGAGGTGCAAAGAGGACGGATAGGTGGTGGCCTTTTATAAGGAAGGGAAAGGACATAATTGACTTTTTTGAAAATAAGATAGGTGTATAGGACCCCATGGCACACATAGTGGGGATTTTAGAATTTGGGTGTCGAAATTTTCATTTAATGTGATAGATATTCATCCCATGTTGTAAGGAACTCATTAACCCTTCCCGATTGATGTGATCACCAATAAAAAATTCACATTTAATGAGATAGAACATAAGAATTATACCTTTTTCACCATTAAGGGATACATATGAGGATCATATGCCGATAGTGTGTTAGTCATACCTTAATACTATAATCTTTACTATTTATAAAAAAACAAGTGTTCGAGAACAGTCACTCAATTTCAGGCACACTAAATATACAAATGTTCATGGATAGTTCAATATATCCCTCACAACACCTTCTTAGTCTCTCCTAACCTCACCACCTTAGGAGCTGTATTACCCATTTTATCAACATGAAGGTCTCTTCAATAGATTGGAATTTTTGTATATGTCTCTAAAAAACATGTTACTCTACTTTCATCAAAGTACTATATTTATGCACTGGAAATCATTAATCAATAAAATAAGATATCACGAGATAGATAGAAGAACTACACTACACTGACACACAACAGCTGATCTAGCATGTAGGATTTGAGATTTTTCCGGCAAGATGACTTTCTCTAATCCCAAACATTCTATGAAACACTTATCATTCATGAAACTAAACAAAAGGGTTCATAGTGTATTTTTAGACTGAAGAATGACCTTACATGTAAGATTAAATCACCATAATTCCTTCACACAAAAAACATTCATATGGTACAACAATAGGATCTAAGTTGGAAAATTCTTAGGACTTTATTTGGGTGGATAGCCTCCTTTTTATAGGCATTGATGACACTATATGCATTTTTACGATGCATCGTTATCGTTGAACATATGAATCAATCTGAGCATGCAAAACTCATTTTGATGTTGTATTGCACACAAAAGATTCCACTTTGATAACACATCTTTCACGCACATTTAAATATTTCACGCATGATTTTACTCTTATATATTGTGATTCACTGATCCCATAACAAGGATTTCATTCATTTTTCTAATTCCCATTCCATCTTGTATGAAACTCCATGTTCCAAAAACACTTTTTTCTATATTCCAATTTTCAGAACCAAAAAATTGGAAAACATTGGGAAACGACACAACCATAAAAAATATTTTCATATTAAACTATAAGATATTTTCACATGTTAAAATGATAATATTCCATTTAGGATTTAAAATATTCATAAGTCATACTCAAATTATTTTATAGAACATCCTTTGTTACAATAAGGTGTACCTTTTTTTCACCTAACAAAATAAATAAACAACAAAACTTACTCAATAATGGATGTGAATGGCGGAATAATGTCAACAAAATGGATGTTGGATAAGTTTATTTGTCCTTTTAGGTCTTAAATTTATGGTTTAGTACTATATTATCCTAATTTTTCTCATAATCATTGTCATTAATTTTGATTAGTATCATTTTTTTCAAAATCAAATTTTAAATTATTGGACATTATAAATTTATATGATTCCAAATTTTTAATCAGTTTTTCATAATACTAATCAATTAAGAGGAATAAATTAATTTAAATATAATCTCACTGATATGACTAAAATAAAAATTTTTTAATGTAAAAAACATCCATAATATGTTTTCTAACTAATTTCTCAGTGAAAAATTTTCAACCGATCTTTATTGGATTTATTTTTTAAAAATTTATCTAGTAAAAAACTATAAACATATTAAATTTATTATTTGTAATTTTAAATGGAATATTTGAAAAATTAGTTTTGATTTAGAATTTTATATTTTTACCATTTATTGTAAAATGAATTCATAGAGAGAAGTACCAAAAATCTATCAAAACATAATGTTTATGTTCAAATATCATAGATGATTTTTATTTTTTCATGTTAAATCGATTAAATTTCCAAAAAATTGGATTTAATATGGGTTCCCCACTAAAAGTTTGTAATTCATCCTTTAAAAAAATAGGATTTCTTTATAAATTTGTTTTTATTCTTATCTTTTATTTATAAAATATACTAGATGAGTCTAGAAAATATTTCATTTGGAATATATAAAATATATTATTTATTTATATCATTCAATATTAGTAATTAATTTAAATTATTATTATATATCAATTTTGTCATCAAATAAATGACTATATCAAATTAATACCTTTATATTGGTTTGGAAAATATATTTTTTTCTAATTAATATGTAACTATAGAATCCTACTATATTTATTAATACGTTAGATAATATTATTTTATTCAATTTAATGTCCAAGTTATATCCAATTAAAATTTAACATTTTATGTATGAAATATTATACAGTAACAATAATTCATGTGCGTTACAGTAGCCATCGAGAAAATTCGGTCATGCGTGTAAGATAAGGTAAACTAGGTGCTCCATGGAGAGAAAACTAAACATTATGTTGAGTTTATTTAATGATTATATTTTTATTTTATTTAATGAAATCCTGATATAGTGCTCTAATATAATATAAACTATATTCAATACTGTATTAAATGTAATTTACTAGAAATTTTTCCTTAATTCGAATGATAATAATTAAAAACATTCTTGATGTTAAATTTACACAATTATATTTAAAAATAAAATATTCTATAGTAAAAATAATTATAAATATATAAGTGATGTTTTTTTTGGATATAAATTATAGGTGGAATATACATATAATCTGATCTGAAAGAATTATATGAAATATTTACAATTTTAACAGTATATACATTGGTTAATTTTACTCTTGTAAGGGTAAAGTGGCCATTGGAATATGAAAATTTGGACTTTGACCATTGTAAAAGAAAAATTTTCTTATATATTAAAATGTATCAAAAAATAGAAAACCCATATGTTAATAATATAAATAATTTTTATAAATAATTTTTATTGATCAATGAATATAAATATAAATACCCATTTATACCACAACATAAAATTCAATTTATTTATGGGTATTTTGAATTTTTTCTTCCAAATTTATGGTTTTAATACACTAAAATTTATTTGATTAAAAATTGAATTTCTAATATATAATAAATTACTTTTATAAAATGATAATTATATTTTAATCCAACCCATTGAAATTATCCAATGGAATGTTTTTTTCTTTTTAAAAAAATTGTTTTTTAAATAGTATTGTAACATATTTTTTCTATGAAAAAATATCAGTTTCTTATTATTATAAAATTATTTATTGAATTATATGTTGGATAACTTGGCACAATATAATTTTTTTCAATAATATATTTTATTTTAAAATAATTATAATATTTTTCTATGAATATAAATATTATTCCAATGATTATTGTCTAAAATTTGATTTTAATAAAAAATTTATTTTAATAAAAGGACATTCTCAAAAAATTATATTATTTAATTAAAATCAAATATTAATGTTGTAATAGTAATAAACCATGCCCTAAATGACAAATTGATTGGTTTGAAACCCATGGATGTCCTAAGGGGTTTTATATTACCATAAAAAATATCCAAATACTATATTAATAATTTTCCATTAAATTCATCCACATTTTCTAAAAATATTCGACCATCCAATCATTCATCTCGCCAAAAAACCACTGACCATGGTTTCTATCTAATTTTCTATCTCAATATGACATTGTATGTGACTAATGATGATATGAGTTTAATACTATTTTTCTATTTCACTCTCAATGACTATCCAAATATATTTTCCAAAGATATTTAAAAATATAGGTCTAATCAAACCATTATATACATTTCACTTTGTAAAAGAAAAATTATGAGTAGAAAATGAGATATACTTGATTATTTTTGATGTTATATAACACGAAATGTTTTTCGATACTATTATAATCATTTCTATTATGAGAATACATTAAATTACATCACATTTCATTATTTTTTGGGGTTATATTTCATTGGAATTTTTTTTTAAATGTATCAAATAATTGACTTTTCTAATTATTAATGTAAATTCATAGTCAATTATAATTCCTTTATATTTCAATATCATAAAAATTAAGAGTTACTATTTCTATTTTTATTTTTTTCTCCAACCAATCCACATATTTTTAAATTTCGTATTAATATATATATTTAATGAATGTATCCCACAATAGTACATTATCATCACGATGAAATTCCATTTAATTTTAAATGTCCTAAATTTTCAATAAAAAGTATGTCTATTAGAAAATTTCCACTTGTAAGTATCTTAATTTGGGAATCATTTCTCATCAGTTTTCTAATTTATTCTATACAGATATGTACTAAATCTTATAGGCTTGGTATGTGAATATTTCCTTTAAACGTTATGAAATATATATTTTTTAAAAATATTTCAAATTATGATAACATTAGGGAAATTATATAATATGTCTGGACATTAAATATATATCCCCTTGATGAAATACCAGATCCCAGGAGGCCAAATAGTTTTTAGTATTTGGTGTATACCATACCCATTTTGTATGGTGTAATTTGATTAGTCCTTATTAATATTCTTATGATGTATTTCATGAGGATATAATTATCTAATTAAAATTTCCTAAATTATGAATTCTATCATTAGTAATTCATTTATAGAAATATATATAATTATTTATTCCTTTATTCTATAATCAATATATATATTATAATATTGTGGAGTCATTTTAATAATATATTATAGTCATATTAATTATTCCATGGCTATTAAATGTATGATTACATTATACACACCAGCTTAATTGAAATCAAATATCATGCCATTAAATTGATACATTTTTTCATAGGAAACGATGATGAGTGTTATGATGGATCCAAGGAGAAGCTAAGTAATATTAATTTTTTAAACTCTTTATGATGTATATTATGTTTTATAATATAACATAATGATATTTTATATATTTAATCTCATAAGAATACGAAAATTTTATATCACATATAACATGATCTATTGAATATTACCAAAAAAATACAATAGCCATGAAATCAGGATATTATTGGTAGGTTATTATAATTTTTATTATATAAATAAAGTATAATCATGTGTATCATGAATTAGAAAAAATATCTATATAACAAATTTATTGATAAACAAGTATGATATTAAAAAAAAATTTCGTCAATACCTTACCAACATAGGAATTGTAATTTTTACCTAATATTATTATTTATATTAATTAATAATGTTTATGGATGTTTTTAGAAATTTATCCTAATTTAGTGAACAAAAGATGATTTCAAACCCATATTCAATTTTGTAATTTCACAAATGTGAATCTAAAGGAGTGTAATTTCATAAAAAATCAATCATCACTATAATTGTATAAAAAACTCAAGTAATATATAATTTAATTTACTACATAGAAAAATTTTCATGCTATATTATGTAATAAGAATATTGGTTCAATTAATGCAGTAGAATCCTCTATCCTTCAAATGAAATAAATAATCTGTTGGTAATTGATAAATGGATCTATTAGATAGAGTATAAATTACATTAATTTCGGTATAGTGAGAGGGAAAAGTTTTTCATGATTTTTTATAAAAAAATAGAAGATATGTAATAATTGAGTCCATTTATAAAAATAACTAAAGCAGATGAATTATTAATAAGTGCATTGTAGAAAATTTTTTATGTTATATTACATGAAAAGTATTTTTCTAGAGATATTGGTGATGAAAAGGAATGGAAATGCCTAAATTTAAGATAAACAGAATATGTAAATGCTTCTGACTGTGGTAATTAAATTACAAGGTTGTATTGTCATACTGTACACTATATATTTTGTCCAAAAACATGATTTATCATTTTTTTATGGTCTATATCAAACTGATCAAATGAAATTTTCCTCTAAAAAATTAAACACATATGAGAATATACTATGACATACCATATAGATAAATAAGGATATCTCCATGTATATCAATTTTAAATGAAATATATATAATATGATCATTATCGAAAATGGTGAATCGGGGCAATATAAATTTAGAGGAGAGAAAGGGTTGAATTACCAACAATTTAGATCTATTGAAATAGAAAAACATGGGGTGTTCATGAAGGGAATGAATGTTTTAAAAATCGTGGTGGGGGACTCTATAATTATTGATGATTAAAATTAATTAATGAATCCAACAATTAAATATGGTCCCACTATAAATAGATAAGACACTATTCCAATATATGTCTTTGGAATCAAGGTAACATACACTAAAGGAGGCAAAAGGAGGAACATCGAGATTATTCCATTAATATATTATATATTGATGTCCCAAATTATTTGATAGAAAATAATTCGATAATAAAACAAAATCTTGATAGTAGATAAATCTATTATAGATCACAACACATTAATATACTCTATATTAATTCCAAATCATTGAATTTTCCCTTAATACATTAAAGAACAATTTTCAAAAAAAATCATAGTGTAAAAGTTATTACAATTAGGATCTAATTAGGTGTTAACATTATTATTCATATAAATTATTTAGTTTTAAAAATGATTTATATTAACGTGGTTAACTATTACATTATCCAAGCCATGTATGGGATATAAAACTACAATGTAATATTATAATATTTGGAAAATGATTCTATTATTTATGGGGTATGATAAAATTCTTTGTTTTAATGGGAGAATAGTATTTATTTGATACATTTCTTTAATATCATATGATTTATCATCCAAAAAAAATTGGATAGAAAAGGGAACTAAATGAAATTTATAGATGAGAAAGATATGATACTAATAGTGAATGTTGATAATATTAATGAATACATTTATATATTTCCCATGAAAATAGGTGGACAACCACCTGAACATTATATTGAATTGGTTTCTCAAATCATCCATGATATGAAACTCATATCTATGACTCCATAAATAATATTCCAAATTGTAATTTTGTACATTTAGAAACAAATACAAGTGTAATTTGAAAAGAGTTTAATAAACTGTATTTTCTGAAAATGGCGAGATCATTCCATGTTCATACAAAAAAAGGATCAGTCAATGGGGTTGTATAATGATTATAAATATATTAATTCAATTTTTGTTGGGATTAATTATTAATTACTGTAAATTGATTGATATGTTTTATTCGTAGTGTTAAATTATTCTCAATGGTCAACAATCATTCCAGATATCATCAACTATGATTAAAGAAGTATTATATAATAAATTAAAGAATTTATATGATGTTTATACATTATGAATTTTATGTTAATGAATTAGGGATTATTGAATCAGTACCCGTGATTTATAGATTATATGACTTAGGATTTAAATTAATATATTTATTGTAAGGTCCCTTGATTTTGGACACATTTAATTTTTATCTTTTAGGGGACCTTTAATTTTTTATCCAATGTTGTATGGTCCATCCTATGAACCAAAATTTTAAATTATGTTCTAGGAGCTTTAAATTATAAATGTAGTGTTTTTCGATCTTTCTTATGTCTCAGTGGAATTCATAGCATTTTGATCAATCATTTATGGAGGAAAGGACACCCGGGATGTTGAAAACAAATTTTCCATGTTCCACACACCATGTACTAATCTCATGACATCTGTTAGTTTCATGGGGCATGGCCTAGTGGAATTATGTTGTAAATATTGGCGGGATTTCCCCTAGTAATACTAGATTTGTATCTTTTGTACATCATGGAAATGTAACATTCTATGTAATAGTTACAAAACATGTAATAGATGGTGTTTTATTTTTAAAAAATGAAAATATAGGTATCCTCACCAATTTGTTTTCAATGAAGTAGGTTCCAAAGATATCGTAGAAAACAACTCTCCCTCCCTATATTCTTCACCAATCACGAGAGTTATGGGTGTTATTTGACAGTTTTGGTGGGTAATATCATCCTTAAACATTCTATTTCATTATTATTTATCCATTTTTTCTAATTTATGATTTTTTTCATTAGGTTTCTTCTTCAGTTGCACTTGACCATGTCAGAATCAACTGTTTCAATTGGTGGGCTTTCTCAGCCTTGGATAGGGATATCCAGTGATGTCATCTTCACTTCCTTTCATGATGTTTCATCAATTTTTTGCAGCATGATTATTTTATAAATATACAGTGATATTAATTATTCTTTTGAACTATTTTTTAATATCATTATTTAGTGATTTTACTGATAGTGGTCTTTGGTATACCTATTAATCTGTTTGCACATTGTTTCTTTGATATTCATTAGGCCATAGTAGTCTGGTGATACATCACATATTTTCCATTTTACGTTTATTATAGTATTTAATAGTTTAATGTTTTTACTACTGTTTTTTATTTATAACAATGTTTTCTAGTTTTAGGTATGATCTTGTATGTTAGTACGTATTAGATATAACATTAGATAGAATTGATGGAGATATTGAGGGATGTTCATAAGATTATTAAATCTTACTAATAAATTTTTATCTTCCCTACCTTCCCTAGAGTATTTTTGAATAATTATTTATTAACTATATTCATTGGACTTCTTGTGAGGTTGATTCCCCCATTAAAAATTACTCTAATTAACTATGAATTTTTTTAATTTTTGAATGAAAAGTTTGAACACCTAGGGTGACTAACCACCCATGTTTTTTACCTATCAGCTTCTACATGTCACTAAGGATGAGGATCCCTTATGGGATGATTCCATATATTATCTAACTAAGAGAAAACTCTATTTTTATCCTATTATATCTTAACCCTTTTGAAACACTAATAGTAATTACTCCATTAGTAGTTGACCTCGAGGATCCTACGTTTGATGAAACATCATCATTCAGACATGGGGGACCCAATGAGTGAGTCCTTATTTAACCAACACTAAGATTTTATGTTGGTATAGTGTAGAGATTGTAATGGATTTCACCATGAACCAGTATCAAACCTAAAATACCATTATGTTGTGCATGTATTGGTGTGTTTAAGAATTCAAAAACACTCACGTTTTATTCTATATATTTGATTGTTCATTGATGATGTGGCGATGACCACTAAAGGTGTTTTTTGGATTGGGTTTGATGTGACTAATAGTTTGTATTTTTTTATATTAATTTATTAACTAGATGTTCTTCCTATTATAAGGTAATTGGGCCTATATGGTTGACTATTATATAATTATGAGGTCTATAGGTTCTTCTTTAAATCTTATTATTGAATCCAACTTTCTTTAAAATCAAGTATGAAATCCCTTAATTGTTATACTTGGGAAATACATCCCTATTATTTTTTGATTTATTGTAATTTCATCCATAATGATGATTCTTATGGATGATTATGCTCTCCTAAGTTATGGGGATGGTTATTATCTCTCAAATGGATTACTAGATTATTTTTGTGTATATTGTGCCCCAAAATGTTTATATAAAAATACACATGGGTGATCACACTATCATGAGTTATGGGATGGTTTATACTCTCCCTAATTAGAGACCTAATGTGGTGGGAATGATGTATCACCTGTGAGAAATCCTTTCACATCACCTAAGAATCAGGCCATTAGGGATCATATAAGTTATAATGTCATGATCTCTTAAGTACCACAACCTTGGTTTCAAACATAGGAGTTTATTCATGTGTTTTGATTACTAATGAATCTTTATTTTTGGACTTTTATATGAGTGTCTGTTAGTATATGAAATCATTTAATATAGTGACATGAGGAATGTATAGGTGAAACTAGATCTAGGACATGCATCAAATTATGGTGACATAACTTGCTGAGAGACATTTATGACATTGTATAAACAAGATGTTTTTTATTGGGATAAGGACCCCATGATTTATTTATAAATACATAGCTTGAGTGGTATGACATCCAACCCATTACACATTTTCTATAATGTCCAGTTCACCGGATAATGGATCTAGGGATCTATTGTTTTTTAGATATTAATGTATTATTTCCATTATTAAATTAATGTATATGTGAGAACATTAATATATATATATTTATATATGGGGATATAAAAACATCTGGTTAATTTATAACTATATATTATTTCAATGTGTCAAATTTTCAGAATAACCTAACCAATGATTAGTTTTAGAATTTTTCTTTTATTTTATTTTCTGTATTAAGTAATTTCCTTATTATTGATGTTATCATGTTGAGTATCTTACAAATACAAACACTGATTTTTGAATAGCTATGTATGGGACATTTTCAGTGGTTCCCAACTGAGATTTTTACACACACCTAGCTTGGGATGCCTTCGCACTGGGGTATGAGAGAATACATTCGCATTATTTTAAGCATGGGTTTGGGCTATAGCCCATGACTAGTCTATTAGGATAGATTAAAAATGAATGTTGTAATCAAGTACCTAGTATAGTATGAAATCTATGAACACCATTAAAAAGTAATAAATACTTATGTATGTCAAAAAAATTAAAATCATAGAAATTTCACATTGAAGGAATGCGGTTTGTTAATATTGCCTAATATTAAAACAAAATGAGATTTTGGAAAGAATGAGTTTGAGAAATAATAGTAATGAATGTATTTCCACATAAAAATATAGGAAAATATTTTAGGTAAATAATTCATAATAATATATATAATAATTAATAATTATATGAAATTATAGAGATATATAAATTGATTTATAGATATTTCATATCCTAATGAAAAAGGGTGGTTTAGAGAGATCCCTTAAATTACGTTTGAAGATCATTCTATAATTTCATTTCATATCATAGTTTACTATTATAAATTAAATAATTAATTAATTAAAAACCATTCCAATCTATATTTTATTTATTATAATTTTACATTTTTTATTTATAAAAATTTCAATGTTGTATAACAGTTAATTTCACTTTTGAAGGGTGTCCATTTTATGGTTTCATGGTCATATATCTTATGAAAAAATATGTATTTTTTTTACCAATAGATCTAAAACTCTATAATTGAAATTAAATCCTATTAATGATATTATCAAAATGGTGATGTCCCCTACTGCCCTTTTATGATCAGACATAGGGTTGACTCTTTTATTAGAAATACTAATGTTAATCAATTAGTTCATTTAGGTGAATTTCCAACCACCATGATCTAAATTAATTTTATTTGATAAAAATATAATTAAAATATTATAGAATTTAAAAATTTATATATTAAAATCAATATAAATTTTTTAATCCATGATATCTCTTTTATGACCATCCATAAGAATTTTGGAGTTAAAGGGAGTGCTTTGTTCAGGAAGATGAATAAAAGAGAATTTTGTAAACAACACATTCATTTTAGAAATGAATGAAAAAAATGTATATGATGGGTATTATAACATAATAACAAGATAATATTATATTTATGATAAAAAAATTTACTATTTTTTGTGGTAATAGTATATATAGTGGTGGTAGGATATGAATAAAATATGATGTGTTTAGTAGAAAACTTTACCTCTTCCTTTGGTAGTCTACTATTAGGAAACCGTATAAAGCTCCATTAAAGGGTATTTGGATAGAAATAGAAAATATAGAACATAGGGTGAAGGATTGGGAAATGAATTGGGAATAATTATATAATGGTAAATTGTTTAGAATATGTGATATGAATGAAAGGTATTTGTATGTGGGGGAGAGGTATTTTTTAATATTATTTTCATTAGTAATTTATTTTGGATTAAAACTATCAACATGTTTTATTATTATGACTATATAAATAAAATGTATAATTTTATTATACTATTTTGGGTTACTGCCAAAAAAATACTCAAAAATGAACTTTCATTACTCATAATGTTAAATACCATATTTTAGAGAATTTTAATTTTCATCAATAAATTATTTATTTTTTGAAAAATAAAAAAATATTTTTTTACAACATTTTAATACCAAATAATTAAATCCATTTTATGAAAATAATTTTATTAATATGGAAAATATAGTTTTAAAATATAATCCCTATATATTTGAAAAACATTAACATTCAAATTATTATTAATTCTCTAACACTCTAAAAATTTAAATATGGTCTCATAAAATTATATTTTCAACACAATACATCATAAAAATTATTTATTAACCCATTGAATGAAAATATAAATCACTATATGTGTTAGAACAGTTTATTAAAACATTATTGCTTTACAAAAAAACTAAATATATCAATTTTAAAACATTTAATTTCAATAATCATTTAATAATTTCCAATGTATGTTAGTATTAATTAATATTATTTTACACATCCATTAGTCATATTGATATTGAAATTTTTATATTCTATTGATCAATTTTGTTCCCACCACCATTAAAATTTCTAATATTTTATTCATTCTTCATTTAGTATTTTATTCTATCATGTTTATATTTTACATTTCAAGATAAACAAATACATTAGTAATATTTCAATACATCTCTATACTAGTATTAATGATTGTCGGAATTCTTCTGGATTTAGAATATAAAAAAATTTATATTTTAATAATCTTATTTTATATTCATATTCCATTTTTATATAATCAATTATCATGGATATTTTAATTCTCATAATTTAATGATCAAATTTATAGATATAACTTTTTCTTTATTTGATCATGTGGTTCATGGTATTTATAATATATTTCAATATATAAAAAACATATAATATTAACAGTTCAATTAATAAAACTGTAGGTTATTACATTCACTAATTATATGAAATCTCAACCATGAAATTTCATTTTATATATTTTTTTGAAAATAGGAAACTATACTTATACATCAGGGATACCTCCAGTTCCCATGTTTTCTTCTCATACTAATGGCTTCTACAAAATACATTGACTATGTAAGCTTTCATGTTTTGAAGAATATTATCTATGCATTCCATGTTCTACACTATATGATCTTCATAAGAGATAATATTTTCAATTTATACCATCTTGTTACTCTGTACATGTTTCAGATCATTTATGTACAAAATATATATGGGTATATAGAAATGACATGTACTTGAGACATGGTTGGTGGGATTTCTTGTCGAAATTATTCAACTCTTATGTGATTGATAATTTTAAGGGAATTATGTAATTAGGAAAAAGTATTAACATATTCACAAATAACATGAAAATCTACCATGGAGCTATGTATATGAACATTTTATCTCCATTTTCATGATCTAGATCTTGTCATATTATTTTATCATAGTTATTCTGTTGATATTGTGTACCCCTGATTTTCAGAAGAATGTTGTTGACCATTTTTACGATGTCCTCAATCACTTCAGGTACTAATGACACACATTCACCATATTCATTTAAAAACATACTTTTTATACATTTAATAAAATAATTTTATTTTTACAAAGCAATTTTGAATCATGTATGAATTATATCATTTTATGGGAACTCATCTAGAATAATTTGATGATGTTATAGTGACACAGGCTTAACATACATGGATATTATATCATTCTAGTTCAATATTTAATACAAAAAACAAAATTTATCCCTGAGGGCCATAATAGTATAGTGCCTATGGAATCATAGAAAAAAATATTCTATCATGGGGAATGATCATTAAAATATCCCAATAATATCAACCTATTTTTTAATTCTACCAAAAAACATTTTCCATAACTTATTAAAAGGAATCATAAGAAAGGGGTAACCTCAAATTTACAGAAAGGGTAAATAAGGAAGAATTTTAAGCATAATTATGAGAACAAATTTATGATAAAATGATCATAAAAATATAATATCATAATATTCATATCAAATATCATATACCTGAATCATGGAATAATGAAAAGTAGTTGATAAGAGATAAATTATATTCAAATAAAGAGAAAAATCCATGAAGGCATACCATAGGGATAAAACATGTAATTGTGTAAAACAAATAATAATATAATATTTTGAGGATTTATATAAAGAAATAGGTTCACTCAGTAGGTTAAATACATGAGATCATGTCCTTTCATAAACATATGCACATTCAACGAAGTCCATTCACATCATTTTAAAATGTAATTTGGTTCATGCATAGTAGTCAGGGAATCTCTTCCATTCCCATATTGGTATTATGGGATCACAACACATAATATATTGATACTAATAGATCGCTCACATATACATCTTAGTAGAATGAGTTCACTGCTCATAATAACTTGGTATTCATGGTTCAGTCTCATGACCACCATAGAAGCATGAGTTCACTCCTCATACCATGTTGGTAGTCATGGTTGTTTCCTATGGTCTTCTTAGTCAATACCATAAGATATATATATTTAATCAATGCATTATAGGGAGATATGGGTCTCACATTTCACATAATGAAATCATACAAGCATGTTCCATGACCAATTCATCATATCATGACACATGAGAAGAGAATTGTTCTATGAAGATCAAATCATAACCCAGGAAATGAAATGGGTATCTTTAACATTTTATCACATCATATAATATGGATAATAAATAAGTTTCATTAAAATATCCTCAAATTATAACATGTTAAAAGAAGATGGTTTTAAAAAGAATATAACCCATGAAAAAAAACATTTCATAAACATATAACCCATTGAATAGAAACGGATTTCAAAAACATATAACCCATGGAATAGAAACATCTGCAGAAATACAATGTCATTAATGGTATCCCATTCATATAAAGGTTAATAATGAAACCATTATATCATTCAATAAAAATGAATGATTGACATCGATGGATTTTATATTATATGAAAAATAATTTTGAATCATCCGTCTAAAAAATTTATTGACAAAAATATAATTTCTCCTATGACAATGTCTTTTTAAAACATAAAACCATTTTAAAATCACTATCATAAAAAACACATTTGAAATGTATAATGAAAATTTCAAATTATTTGAAACCATTTTTCCTTGAAAAATATAAAAATAAGATTTGATGCATTTAAAAAATATTCATCTAAAAGAATTTCAAAACATATAATGAAATTTTGAAAACAATTGTAAAATCCATTCATTTGAAAAATATTTTAATAGTCGTAAATAGTTATTTAAAACATTTTTAATACAATTTTACATGAAAAATTATAAAAGAAGTTTTTGAACGTTTTGAAAACCAATTTCATTGAAAATTTCATTTTAAAAAAATTTTATTCAAAAAATATAAATTAACATGAATATAATTTTTTATAAGATTATGGATAGATAAATCTGTACAGGTCCTATAATGTAAAAGGTGATTCCTTTTTTCATGGTAAATGGATTGAAAATTTCCCCATTAAGAAAGAGAAAATGGAATTACTTTTTAAATAATTGTAAAATAAAAAAGTATAAAAATACCATTTAATGATTACAGTATATTAGTATAATAATCAAGGAAACCATATTTTGAAAACATGGTTTGGAAGGAACATAGAGTTCTGTCCGAATATAGGGTAGAATCTGGCTATCATAAAATACATTCATGACTATCTTATATACCAAAGTGTAAATAAGAGTACCACTACATGAATATATAATGAATAAATAAAAGATATGATAATTCCAGAATTTATTGATATATAGAACATAAGAACACATCAATAGAATCATAAATGTAATCAATCTTAAAAATCGAATAGATTGTATCAATAAACTCTTATAACATTTTAGCATGGGATAATACTCTCAATGTTAGAAATTAAAATTTCATTAAGCATAAAATATAATGAAAATAATTATAATCAGGATATAAAATCTAATTATCAAGTATATAAACCTCAAAAAAGTGTTTTGCTGTATAACAAAACACGAGTCTCAAAGAAGGAAAAATGAGACAAAACATTTCTACATCCTTGGTAGATTTTGAAAAATAAATCCATACAAATGAATGATATTAAAATACAAATTATAAAACCTATAAATTCATTTATAATATCCATAAAATATGAATATAGGAATAATATATAAAATATAAAATGAAAGAGTGGAAAACATAGCTTGTTTCTTATGAGATTACAAAGTGAGATGAAATCCCCTTACATTATATTTTGACTCTCATCGTACTCATTAAAAACACCATTAAAAAGAAATCTATTATACATATTTTATTGAAACATATTATTATATAAATAAAATATATTTTTTATGACCATAAAATTCTCCATCTTGGTACCCATCATATGATAAGTTTTAATATCGAGTAATATTCATTTGGTTTATATGTGTCTTAATTTGTTATGTTGTTGGTCATTATACATATATCAATATTAAATTATATAAAACAAGATAAAAATTTCATTTATAAAAATTATAATGTAATCATAATAATCTATATTATATATATGTGAGAAACAAATGAAATTTATCATTGAGACGATAGGCCCTACGTATGCATGAAAGCTATTTCTATTTAATTTTCATGTTGAAAGAAATAAAGTAAAAGAAAAATATCCATATATATTATATATATATTTATTTATATATATTTGTTAAATTAGATTTATTATATAATTTATATCATATATATTAAAAAAAACCATTCTTAATACAATCCATTTAGTGTATGAAGAAATCATTTCGCTTTGAGGAGGCAGTAGTCCACACATACTCAATCAAAATTATCATATTTACATTAAATGGAAATTCTAATGGTATTTTATAAATAAAAGGTAAATAACCATAAATAAATTATAAATATATCATATATAATATATAACTACATTTTCCCTTTCAATGGACACCATGAAAGGTGGTAATGGATAAATGAACATTCATCGTTTCATAAGGTAGTAGTTCATCATACACTGAAACAGTATGTTTGTTACCCAATAGATGTTGGTTTTTGAATGTGTAGGTCGATCCATTTGAATAAAAACATTATATTATATTGAGGATAATGTTGTTTTTATACATTAAATGAATAAATATAGTTTTAGAGGGTGGATAAGGAAACTAAAAGAAAGGAATTGAGAGAAGACATTACCTCTAAATCAGGTAAATCATTCTAGTGTTTTCCAAAAGGATTCGTTGGTTTTCCTTATTCCCAAGGAATGTATTATAGGATGATTATATAATTATTTTATGTTTATTAGGAATATATTTTTGGAACATAATAATTTTCAATGTGTGAGGAAGTGGGAGTTGTGGTGGCCTTTCATAGGGATGCAAAAGAACATAAATGGAATTTTTAGAAACAAGTTAGGTGTATTAATGTTCTTGTTGAGAAACATTCATATAAAACGAAAAACTAAAAAATAAGTTTTATTTTTGAAAAAAGAACCTCACATGGTTGTTTGAAATTTTTCAAGGTCATTTGGGACATTAATTGTAAGGTTTAGTCCTTAATTATGATTAATTTGGCCTTAATCAATTTGAATAATTGTAATCAATTTTACTTTTAATTTTGGTCAAAAATTTACAAAGTTTCATGAGACTCTAATTATTTTACTGAATATAATCAATTATTTAATTATTTTGAAAATAAATTCACAGAACCTAAAAATTTTAAATAATTTTAATCCAATAGATGGGATGAAATAAAATGTTTTAAAGTTGACAATTGTAGAAATGTGTTTTAAGGTTTTATATTCAATTTCAATGTTATATTGAATATTATAAACTAAATTGAGTTATTATATTTATAACTGATATAATGTAACTTTAAATAAATTAAAATGTAATATAATATTAATTATTATTTGAAAAAAGGCAGTTTGTAATAAAAATGTTGTTGTTTTAAATATTCATAAAAAATATAGGTTTCATAGAAAAATCCCATAAATTTTCCATAAGATAATTTATATGTGTTAAATTCAAAAATTAATTTTATTATTAAAAAATATATTTTTAAACATAAAAGGAATTAGTCAAAAATCATATCATTTATTATCAATAAGATTTACATATATAAAACTATAAAAATATATATTTACGATATTTATCACTATTAATATGAAAATATTCAAATAACAAGGTTGTTACTATCTTCTTTAAGAATTTAAATAAATGAAATAAGGTTTCATAGAAACATGATATTGCTTGTAACATAAGCCAAGTCAATGTTCCATATGAAAGTAATTTTTTTCATTGTGAATTGAAATACAAAAAATAAAATTTGTTTTTTAGGGTAAAAAGTTTTTGGGATCATAATAATGTTTCCTTTTATATTCAAACATTTTCATATATATTTATAATAAATTGGTATCTTATTCATTGATATTTTATTTTATAAAACATTTATTTTCATAAATTAGTTAATAATATTCAAATAATATATTATAACATGATGGTTTTGTCTTATTATATTTAATTTTAATATTTTAATAATATATTATTGTTTGGTAAACCTCATCCTTTTATGTTACGCAAGTCCTTGAGGAACGTCATTGTTGTGTGTAATGCAAGAGAGCCTCTTGGTTATATGTGTAGAAATCTATAGTTAATATTTCATGTAATGCATGAATAACTTTGTTTTTCATATAAGTCAAACTAATCATAGTGAATTAATATAAATTATGATATCTTAAATGATTCATGAAATGAGAAATATTAAAAAGGATATATTAATTTGAAAAAAAATAATTAACAAAATATCTTAGTGTTACAGCATACCCCCCCTTTAAATGAGTTAATCCCTATAAATTCATTAGGGTTATCAATGATTTAATACATGATTTTTTTTATTTAAAGAAACCCACATCGTTGAAATGAATACATAAACTTCCTTTAAAATGGAATGTTTGAACCATAATGGATACCTAAAGTAATGTATTACACGATTTCCTCATAAGATGAACATTTTTTATGAGTGATGATCAGACATAGAGGAAAACTGAAAATATTAATCTGGAGTGACTGATGTATTAAATCACAAACATGTTATTTTTCAATGAAAATATGAGGGCCTCAAAGTTACAAATCTATTATGATTTAAATGTCCATCCTCTAAAAAAATTAATGTATTTAGAAAATTCATTTTGTTGATCAATATCAAATCATTGAGTAATTTTTTTATAGACCAAGAATATTTGTAAATATTCATTCTTGAGGTTATGTAAAATAACAACAACTGGTTATGCCTTGATACATTCCCACTTATTCTCTTACCATAATAAATTAGTGGTTATTTTTTTCTATTGTACTAATAGATGATCAGATCCACGAAAAGTTAAACCATCTATATTCCCTTACCACAATAATAAATAGATTATCTAATATGCATATGTTATCTTATGTTGAGATAATACATTAATCTGAAAAAACATAAATTAAATAGAGACTTATACTTTCCAAAAAAAATTAACCTTATAACCCTTATATATGTTGAAAATTTATTGTTGTAGAAATAAAGTCAATAAATATGTATATAATTGATCCCTACTATATCATAAAGTACCACTTATTTTTCACTTTCCAAACATGTGAATTACCTCATGGTATATTACCATGAAACATAGTAATAACCTTAATTAAAAAATTCTTTTGGCAAAAATTCTTGATTCCTTATTCAAATTATTATTGGAACTATTATTTTAATCGAAGGAGATGTAAACATCATCCTTGATGACATATAAAATATTTTAAATAATCAATTATAGGGTAATATGTACTATCCAATTTACTTGTTTATATCCAGTATAACATTATCCAAATAAAATTTTCTTGACGTCAAACAATAATTAAGGGTATCCTTCCCTTAATCAAAATATCATATTTTGATGAAATCACATTCTTATGTCTTTATCACTAATAAAAATTTCTTTTTAGATCCTTAATGAAAAGTTATAATGCAAATACTCATATAACAATAATATCGGAATTCCAAAAAATAATTACATTGTACATCCATCATTTTTCTTAATCTATTACATAGTATTCATCAACATAATCCATAATGACTCTTTCTAAGAATATGAAATATGAATCATTTGTTAAGGTTACACAACTTTATTCTAATCATTCTTCTTTTGACTAATGAAAATAATAGTTGAATACCATAACAAAAATATCCCTTGTCATTTTCAGTCTCATTATCTTAAATGATATAACAAATAAAAGTACCACATTCCTGATTATATTTATTAGATTTATAAAAGATAAATAAACTTAAATAATTCCCAAAAATTCCACATTCGAAACATTGAATGTTAACTACATTCTTTATAATTCACACCATTGACTAAAAAAGAAAGCAAAGTGTGAGCAACATTTAAAAATATGGGATACCATATAATCATGAAAAATACCTATAAGATTCCTAGATTATAGATCAATCATATTTAATATATGAAAATTTATGTTAATACAATTTTAGTAATTGTTATAATCTTTTTAAATATTTCATGATAGTTCATAAAGTGATTAGTAATTCCCAATGAATTTCCCTCGATAGTGTTAAACCCAGTGTGCAGCAAGAACTGTTGTCACGTAACAGATTATCTCGAGTCTGGCCTAGAACAACTTGTTGGAGTTATTACTCCTAGGAACATCTGTGCTAAATCCACATCCATTTTTAGTATCCAAACAAGGATATGTTCTTAGGAAACCACTCCCTCTATACTTTACCAAAATTCCATGATATTTTCTTAAATGTTGACACATACTTATACATATCCATGGAGACATAACTAGAAATATACATAGAAATATACTATAGGTATCTCTCTAAAAATTTCTAATCCTTGTATATATAGGTTTGTAAAACTATTCCTTTGATACCATCTATAGTGATCCTAGCATAACATACATGGATATTACATCACATTAGATGAATATTTAGTACATTGAAAAAATAAAGGCCTAAGAACCATAATAGTTTAGTGTATTTGTAAACGTGGAAACAAGCCATTTATTCGGGTGAGTGGTCTTCATCATATCCCATAAGGATCTACAATTTTATTACTTATAAGAAAAAAAATATTTTTCATAACCTGCAGAAATGTAACACAAGAAAGGGGGGATCTCAAATGTTCAGTAACGGTAACTAAGGAAAATAAATAATAATAACTATGAGAAAAAGGGTATGATTGCATAATCATAATAAAATATCATACAATTCATATTAAATACCATATACTTGAATTATGGTATAACGCATAGAATTTTATAAGAGATGAATAGAAGGAAATAATGAACATTATTTATGAATGCATAACATGTTATCATAAAATGGAATTGTGGAAGACACAAACTAATGTAATATTGTGAACCTTTATAAGTATAAATCATTTAGTTAAGGACATGATATCAAGCCCTCACAAAAAATTATGGACATTTAACAAGGTCCATTCATAACATTGTGAACATATAATCAAGTTCACACACAGTAGTTATGTCATGAATTCCATGGTCTTCATTGTAGTATGGGTTTTCTCCCCATACCATATCAGTTATTTAGTTCAATCCCATGACTATATTTGTTTAATTATTTCAATACACATACAATCATGGTTGCCATGTCTCACTCTCATGGCCATCATAGTAACATGCATTCACTCCTAAAACCATCTTAGTAGTCATGGTTCCCTCCCATGGACTTCTTAGTATATCACATGATATATAAATCATTACCTAATGCATTAGAGAGAGATATCAATCACTACCATTACAAAATGAAATGATATATGCATTTTCCGCAAAATAATTATCATATCATGACCCATGAAAAGATATGGGTGAAATATAAATCAAATAATTACCCATCAATTGGGCATCATTAACATTATATCACAAAATAATCTATAAATAATATATAGGATTCATAAAACTTTCATCAAATTATAAGTTATGAATGTAATCATGTTTCAAAAGCATATATCCCATAGAAAATAAAAGGATTTCAAAAACATATAACCTGTAGAATAGAAATGGATTTCATAAACCTAAAACCCCTAAAAGAGAAGTGGCTTTCATAAAGACCATGAAATTAAAAATAACGCATTCATAGAAAGGAAATTGATGTAATCTCTATATCATTATACATGAGGGAATTTTTAAAAACAATGGATGTCATCTTATATGGAAAATAATTTTTAAATTACTTTCAAAAACATTTATTGAAAAAAAAATCACTTCTTCTTTGAAAATGGATTTTAAATATAGAAAAACATTCGATAATAATTTTCATAGAAAATACCGTTAAAAAAATAAATATGTCTTGAAATAATTTGATTTTATTTTGTGGAATCATTATAATATAATCATCAAAAGAAATTAAAAAAAATTTTCTTTAAAAACATTTAAAAAATATTAATAAAGCATGAAAACTTTTTTGAAATATATTAATTTAAAATACATTAAAATATTATAAATATTGTTTCAAAAAGTATTGAATTCCATTTTAATTCAATTCTTATAAAATAAGGTTGAAAATTTGTTGAAAACAACATTTATTTGAAAATTTATTTATAAAACTTTTACAAACAAAAAATAAAATTTAATCCAGAAAATAATGTTTTAGAGGGTTGACTGTGGATAAATTCGTACATATCGTATGAGGTAAACAATATTCATAATAAAGAGTAAAATCGATTGAAAAATACCTTATTCAGAAAGAGGTAATAATATTACTTTTAAAACATTAATAAGTGAAAAACGGTAAAATGTCTTTTAATGATCATAAGAGACTAGTAGACTATACATGGACACAATTTTTAAAAAGTAATTAAGGGGATTATATTGATAATTTTAAATTTATCTATTATTGAATCAAAATTAATTATATGAATTATATATATCTAAATAATAAAATTTTATTTGAAATTATATTAATTTTTTTTGATATTTTTTAAATTATTTTCATTGTTAAAAGAATGGACTTTTTAACAAAATTTATATTTTTACTATTAAATGAAAATCTTTTTTTATGAAACATACTGAGAGTTATATCAATTTATAATTTTATATTCTTATATAAAAACTTTTAACCATTTTTTCAAATTATTTTTATAATATTATAAAATTAGTTTTTTATATAAAACCTATATGAATTTTCATAAAATAAAGTAATTTACAATATGATTAAAAGTGACATGATATTTTTAAAACTAATATAACTATACAATTCCTATTAATAAATTTGATAATTATTTATTATATAATAACGTAGGATGTAAAATCCTATAATCATTTTAGAAATTCGTTCCTCAGTCTTTTATTTAATTTTCATACATTCGAGGATATCTTTACCTCATTGAATTTTCATATTCCCATGTCGCCCCTTAAACCTTATTGTTATTCCATAAAACCCTAACATGGCTACTCATATTTTTCCAAAACACATGAACTATATCGTGTATATTCTAAATTGGATATTTCTTAAATAAATAATCCATGTTAAATAATCTATTAAAGGGTTCAAATCATGAGTAGATTCTCTTAAATTTTTTATTGTCCTTAAATAATTGAATACATTGTGTACCTTAGATAAATTCATAGGTAGTCCCATATAGTGAGAATGAAAACAAATTTTCTCCAGGATTTCATATCATCAAACTAACCATGAACATAACATCCTGTATTACCAAAACAAATAAATGTTTTCCAAGGGTAAAATAATTAATTAATGATTCAAATATTAATAAAACCCTCCTACCCTCCACTATATATACTACCCATCACCCCTATTCATCCCACACCAATCAAGATTTTATAATTTTATATGTTCTTCCAAATACACTTCTTAAGCCCCACCCCCATGTCCAAGACGTACTAGTCTCACCAAAAGGCCAAAAACAGGGGCCTTAAAATGATTTTCAATTAATACTTAAGAAGTTAACCACTCTTCCTTTTTCTTTCTACTTTTTTACTAGAACTATTATTTGGTTGCACTCTACTCACCTCCACAAATCCAAATTCAATGATAATTATCGTACGCTAATTGGACTGATATTTTATTATGCTAGTTTAATATTTCAGCAATATCCATCTTTTCCACCTCCTCTTACACTAAACATGAAAATACTGTTTAAGATGAGTTAATTTATAACATTAATGGATTGTAAGGTCTCAATTTATATTATTATATTAAATTCATGCCAAGAAACATTTTAATGGTCGATATAGATAATAATATATGTATTTTAACATGTGAAATTTTATGGAATCCTTACACACTCAAAATGTAAAATAATAATACAAAAAAAGTTCATTATGTACAAAACAACTAGGTTAATCCAAGCATTTATCACTAACTTTTTAAGAATAGTCATCCTCTTGTATATAAACTAAATTAAATATAATATCATTTATATCTATATAATAAAACTAATAATATATATTAAAAATTAGGAATGTTTAACCACATTTCAAACGAACTTCCATTCATGAATACAAGTAAACCGATCATGAAAACCAAGGAAGAAAATGCTTCCTAAACCATTGAATTGGACCTCTTAAACCAATAAAAAAAGCCATTAAAGAACCAAATAATGTCATATAAAATAAATTACATTGTTATGAGGTTATGAGATTATTAATTAAAGTAACTAAATTATATAATTCATGTTATCAAGATCAATCAGGAACCCATTCTGGCATAAGGTAATGGGTTTCTCATGTAACTTGTATTTATGTGGGATTTCCATTGTTATCCAAATATGTACTGTATGTGGTAAATATATACTGAGATATTATATATAATATCATTTTCACATTAAATTCATGGTATTTAGTGATTCACATGATGATTATTTACTTGATTTATTACAATGTTGTGAGGGTAATTGTTTCGGTTTCCATTTCATGGGGATTTATTTGTTATTCCGAACCTAATCATTCTTATGTGGTGTACCTAAGGCCCATTGGGATCATTTTTTATTTGAAATTTTAAATATATTATATATCCATTTTCTAGTTTCATGGATATGATTGTTGTCTTCACCCATATACCATTTTACATAAAATGTTTATTTGGAATGTTGTTTCAACAATGGGAATAATGATAAATCTGTATCCTCTACTCTATATAGATATTGAAAAAGCATATTTTACTTATAATAAATACAATTATAAATAATGATTTGGACATTTATTTAAGGGATATACCTTCTATATACCCTCGATGAATCGACAGGTCCCATGAGGCAAATCTGTTGGCGACAAACCCTTTATGTTTATTCCCTAAACAGAATCAGATGGGTATCTAGCCATATACTTAAACTATTTCATTGGTATAGTTAAATAATGATCCAGAAACGTGGTTTAGAATTAATAAGAATTAGTTTTATTCATTTTTTGTTATTAATATTAATAAGGTCTTCACTATGAGAAAATATATGGATGCAGTTTCATTTTCAGTTTATTAATTGTGTATGTTTTTCATTTATTCAGCATTCCATATTGACTATGCAAATTCAATCATGATCAAGTATTTTTTTATAAATGCTTCTGCAATTTGAAACCCTTAATAATCTTTTTACATAACCCCTTTTATTTTTTTACCTTCAATTGGTTATGAAGCGTAGAATATTTATTGAGTTCTCATGGATGTAGTTTATTAGTTTTTGTTATGTATTGTATATTTTTACCATTCCCTGTGTAATATGAGTTACATGTATGTATCTATATTTTTCATGACTACGGAAATAATTGTTCCTTCGAGATTTCATTAAATTTAATCATTCCAATGTAATAAGTAATGAACCATCTCTAGGTTTCAAGGGTTGGGGTGTTATAGTTGTTATCATAGAATATTTAGAAGAAACATTTGCAACTAAATTTAGAAAACATAGTTTAGATGACATAATAGGTACATAGAAATTAGTTTCAATCATAAAATTACATCCTATAATTTTGGTAAGGTATATACATTCTATATCTTCCAAGAAAACACATCCTTATCATGATACTATAAGTAGACATAATGCTGGAATAAATGTATATACGAGTAATAACTTCGACAAGGAGTTTCCAGCATGACCTTTGGTATCCTGTTACACGATAATGAGCCTTACTTCACACTAGGTTTGACACTCCTAGGGGATATACTTACGAAAAATCACATTTTATTTAGTTACCATTATGAAGGATTTTATATTAAGTAGAAACAATGTTTATGATTATGTGATTAATCAGACAAATAATTTTAGTTTATATTATGTGTTTTCTTGTTAGAAATTCTGAATTATGACCTAATTTTGTTTATTACATTTTTACTGATGGGGACTAATGGAATAATGGGATTCAATAACTGCATAAAATTTAAGTATTTACCCACTGAGAAAGTGAACATAGTAAATGATCACGAAGATCAGATCATAACCATATTGGGTCAACATAATCAGGTTGTAATGAATAACCATGATACAACTATAATGGATCATTCCATGTGGTAGAAGACCCCACCATTTAATGGGAATACTAATCCGGTGGTTGTTGAGTATTGGATCAAGATCCTTGAAAAGATATTACTAATATTAAGAAGTAATTAACATGAAAATGTAGTATTAGATGTATATTGCCTCATGTTTGATGCTGATAAACAGTGGTATTTGTTTTAGAATACCACTAAGGATGAATAAATTTATGATATGTATTTGAGAACATTTAATGAAATATTCTTCCTCAAATATTTCACTCTCTAATAATGAGAAGAAATGAACATCTATTTCCATAGCCTACTAAAAAGGGAAGAAGAAAGTGTTGGAGTGTATTAGGCAACCTTGATGAAATTATCCCGGTATACTATAGATTATGTACATGATTAAGAAGAAAATATTTATCGTTTCATTGATGTTCATAAGCTATGTGTTAGAAGGGAATTGGCTTCTCAAACATTTTCACCATAAGATGAAATTTTATTGGCTACCATCAAAATATAGAAGGAAATTTCTAGATCAAATATTTTATTGATTAGTCAGGAAAAGAATATGAATTCTAATAACCATATAAAAGATGAATTTATAATAAATAAAAAGGGAATTAATCTATTTCCATTATGTAAGAACTGTGGAAAGAATCATCATATGAAATGACTAAAAGGAATGATAGTTTTCTAAACTGTATAGAAAAGGGTCATAGATCTATTATATTCATGGGAAATAGATGAGTCAATGATATTAAATTCTTTAATTTTAATGAGATTGGACACTATGAAAATGAGTGTCCTACACACCAATGAAACATTCCCCAGAAAGCCCATGAGATAAAGGAAAATATTATGTGATTATAACCATGGATGATAATGTTTTTAATGATATAGAAGAAGGTACATTAATTTTTTCCTAAAACATATCCAATGGATAATTTTATTTTGGATCATCTCAATTATTTATATCTTCATATTATTCCATTAAAATTAGAGAAGCCCAATTTGATTTAATGAAGAAGTTGTCTTTTAAAAAACATATTTGATATATCATTAGAACAAAGATGTGTCATTCATTCACCCTAATGGAACATAAAAAAGCTTTAGATTCTAACTGTATCATCATAACAATGATTTAATTAAATATTATTCTTTTTAAAAATAAGTTGTGTAGGATCACATATCCTTAGAGCAGGATCATTTTAATCATATTCTTATGTAGATCCACCCCTAGTAGCTCTACTAAATGTAATTATTATAGATAAAGAGAACATGATATCTATGGGTGAGGAATGAAATTTACAAATAGGATACATATCTATTTTTCAGAAATACATTGATGTATTAACAGAGGATATGCCTAGAAATACGCATAATCTGGATGTTGAGTTCCCATTTGATTTAATTCTTGGTTCAAGACTTATATAAAAGAAGACCTATAGAATTTCCATTAGCAATTTAATGGAGATAAATAAACAATTTGAGGAATTGAGTGACAAAGGATTTACTTTCCCTAGTGTTTCTCCATGGGGATCTCATGTCATCTTTGTCAGTAAGATAGATGTGTCCATGATGATATAAACTGATTATAGGAAAATAATTGTTAATACAATAACGAATAAGTATCCTCTTCCACACAATGATTATTTATTTGTTCAAATACATTGAGACTATTATTTTTCATTGATTAATCTTTGATTTTGATATCAGTAGCTATCTGTATGGTTGGAATATATTCCAAAGATAGAATTTCAAACAAGGTATCAACATTTCAAGTTTACAGAAATTCCTTTTGGAATGAATAATTCACCATCTATTTTCATGTATCTAACGAATAGGTTTTTCAAGGAATATCTTGATGAATATCTTTTGGTATTCATCATTGATATCCGGGTAACTAAAAAACCAATGATGACTATGAGAATCGCTTCTATATTATTATGAAAACTCATTGACGAAATGCAATATATGGAAATTTTATCAATTTTGAATTTTGGCTTCATTCATTTTCTTTTCATGGACTTATTTTCTCTATGGATGGATTCATAGTTGATATTATGAAGAAGAAGTCAATAAAAAAAGGTACAATGCTAAAATAGCATAATTGAGTTATGTAGTTTTATTGTCTTAGAAGGTTACTATAGTTATTTCGTTCATATGTTTGTTAGACTGGGTACACCTCTAACCACACTGACATGAAATGTTCTTAAGTTGGTTTGGTTGAAAATATTTATAGAATGCTTTGAATAATTTATAAGATGATTGGACAATTCCCCAATTTTGACAAATCTATATGTAATTGATGGATTTTTGATATACAATGATGCCACCATGAATGGAATGGGTTGTGTCTTAATGAAAATTGATAAATTTATTTCATATTAATTAATTATGCGGAAGAATAATGAAAAAAATTATATTACTCATGATATCGAGTTATAATCCCTAATAATTTCTCTGAAAATATGGAGACATTATCTCTATGGTGAATTATGGGATATCTATACCGTTAAAAAGTGTTTTAAATACATTTTTACATAGAAAGAACTCAATATGAGGAAAAGAAGACAGTTGAGATACTCAAAAATTATGAATGGTCAATACAATACCACCCAGGAAAGGAAAATAATAAAGTAGATGCATTAAACAAGAATGATCATGGACATCTGACTCAAATATGTATTGAAAGAGATCATATATTCTGGGATCTACTAAAGATGGATATGGGGATTTTTAAGGAAGGGGAAGCAAGTTTCTTCTTTCAAATGATTTTTAAACAATACTTATAAGATTAGATAGAAAATATCCCAATTTTATGTTGAGAATCTATGGAATAAAATTAAACCTATTAAGAATGTAAGATTTCATGACTTCATTTACGAGGATTGAGTTCTGATATTTTGGAATAGGTTATGTGTTCCATTAGTACCTGAGGTAAAAAAGGATCTATTAGATGATTCTATTAGCTCAAATTTCTCTCTAAACCATGGCATGATTATGATTAATAGATATATAAAGGAACATTTTTGGTGGGATAACATGATGTGATTAGTTTCTTACATTGTGTGAAGGTCTGTAGTTTGTCTGCAAGTGAAGGTCAAGACACAAAATCCTAGAGGGGTCATGCAACCTCTACCTATTACTATGTGGAATTGGGATAAAATTAAGAAATATTTTTTTCACTAGGATATTGATGATACATAGAAGAAATGTTTCAATATGATTAATTGTTGATAACCTCAAAAAATGAGCACATTCCCTTTTTATAAGAAGGGATTTAACACTTGAAAATCTGGAAATACATTATGTTAATGGAATTACAAGACTTCATGGTGAACCTATATCATTTTTATCCGATCATGAACAAAAATTTACATAAAAATTCATGAAAATACTCTAGATGGTTTTGGATACTGAGCTATATATGAGTACGAACTCGCACCACCAAAATGATGGAAAGTCTAAATGTACTATTCAAACACTAGAAGACATGTTGAGATCATGATATCATGACATCCGGGTATGTGGGACCAATAAATTCATATGGTAAAATTTTCCTATAATAAAAGCTTCCATTCCAACATTCAAATGGTGACACATGAATCATTATATGGAAAAGGGTATCAAACTAAAAATTTACAGCATTCAGTTGGAGAGAGGAAACCTATAGGTCCAAAATATATCAAAGGGACAACAACAAAGGTAATGAAAATTCAGGCCCATATTAATGAAGTCCAATGTTGGAAAAAGAGTTCTGTAGAAAACCAGAGAAGGAATTTGGAATTTCATTATATAAATCATATCTTTTTAACAGTATCGTTCTCGAAGGGTGTCTTGAGGTACTGTAAGAAAGGGATACTGAGCCCTAGGTACATCGCACCAATCAAAATTTTTTAAAGAATTAGAACTATTTCTTACCTTTTTGTAATGACACCATGTATATCCAAATTTACTAATTTGTTCAACATGTCATTGTAAAAGAAATAAATTCCAGACAAAATATTTTTACTAACTTATGAATAAATAGAGCTAGAACCTAATTTGTCATACTATGAAAAGACTATCGAGATTCTTGACATTGGAAAGAAAATATTAAGAAATCAGAAAACTAATCTGGTAAAGGTTATTTGGAGAAACCATAAAATTGAGAAGGAAAAATGGGAAAAATAATATGTTATGAAGAAGTACAACTGAAATGTTTATAAAGGGCTTTATAGATAAAAAAATTTGAGGACGAATTTTCCAAAGGTGGAATAAATATAATAGCCCAAACATTTTATGGTATACTTTCCTTAAATACAATCAATTCTTATGATATCAAATATTTTATGATGTACTAAGTCTATGTGAAACAAAACATAGTTATTTAATGGATATAGTCATAACCTATCCATTAAACATAAATTTTCCACTTCTGTTTTTTGAATTCAAAAAATCAGATGTACATTGTTTTGATCTGGGTGATATTTGGAGTCTGATTAAACCAGGATAATTTTTAGTGAATAGTAACGTATGTATATGAATAGAAACACTCCCTTATGAATAGTAACATACCTTTATTAATAGTAATATGAACCTTATGAATGCTATACTTACCCACTAAATTTTATATAAAATTTAGGAATACTAAAAATGCAGTTGAATATTTTAGGTGTTGGAATTTTTTGATTAAATGATATTTTTAATTAAAAATTTATTTTCTCATATTTAGAAAATTATTTTTGATAATTTGAGTTCATTTTTTCGATTTTACGCATTGAATAATAGATTTGGTGAATTTTTGAAATTTTTCTGAAATACATTAATTGTTTGGTGAATAAGAAAATACATTAATATACCTCATAAATACATTATAATTTAAATCCACTATTCATAACATAATGAGTTATGTAAGAACCGACGATTATAACTCACATTCACTTATTACTATTACAGGTCATGTAATCCTCACTATTTATTATCATATGAATAAATAATAAACTAATGATTCAAATTTTATGAAAACATTGTTTCATTTGACAATATAATCCATCCACAACCCCTCTTCATCCCACACCACTCAAGATACGATCCCTTCCTATGTTTTTCAAAATTCACTTCCTGAGCCCTCCCCCAACTTGCAAGACATGCTAGTGTATCAAAAAGACATAATACAAAGGCCTTAAGAGGATTCTCAAGGTGGAGTACTCAAGAGGTGAACCTCTGATCCTTTTTCATTCAAATTATTTTATAATTTACATTTGTTAGTGGATCTCTCCTCACCTACCCACATCCATGTGATATGATAATTATAGTACCATAAATGAACATGAATTTTATTATTCTAAATGAATATTTCATAATCATGTCACTTTTCCCCATCCAATTAAACTTACAATGAAAATACCAAATGATATGTGTTAATTTATAAGATTCAAGAAAGATGGGTTTTCACTTTCAATTATTGTCTTCAATACATGTCATGATTGCTTTTTAATGGATGAAGAAAATCATAATATATGTATTTTAACTTAGTAAGTGATCTTCAATACTTAAATACACCTAATATTAAATAATAAAACAAAAAAATTTCATTATGCGCAATATAGAAATGTTAATCCAAGCGTTTATCATTAAAATTTAACTAATGAGTAATCATCAGGGTATATAACCCAAAATGAATAAAATTTAATTTCTATCTATTTAATTCCCATAATAATATATATTACAAATTCATGATTTTTGACCACATTTCAAATGAACATCCATTCATGAATACAAGTAAACCGATCATGAAAACCAAAAATGAAAATGCTTTCATAAAAATAAAATTTAACCCCTTAAACCCATAAATGGACTTGAATTAAATAATTAAGGTCATAATAAATCATTACATGCATATAAGGATCGGAAATAATTAATTAATTCATCTAAATTTGATTATTCACGTCATTAAGATCATCTCGGAACACATTCAGGCATAAGGTTAGAAGTTTCTAATCTCACTTTTATATCTATGAGATTTCCAATGTTATCGAATTATTTCTTGTTTGAGGTGTCTTTTTACAGAAATTTTATATATAATATCATTATTAAATTTATATTCACTGTATTCAGTGATTCACTTGATGATTATTAACTCGATTTTTTACTATTTTGTAAGGGATGTTGTTTCGGTTTCTATTTCATTGTGTTTTACAAGGTATTGTACACCTAATCATTCTTATGTGGTTTACCTACTAACCCATTGAGATCTTTTTTCATTTTAAATTTTAATATATTGTATATCAATATTTAGGTATCATGGATATGATTATTATCTTAAGGCCTATAACCTTCTAACAGTGGCATTTAATTAAATTGTTGTTTTATATTGGGAAATATTGATGCATCACTATCCTCTACTCTATAAGGATATTAGGAAGTCATATTTTACATATATTAAATCATTATACGTATAATGTTTTGGACATAATTTTACATGTTGAGGCCCAAATATCCCCGGAATGCATTAGCAGTTATCATGAGGTAAATAATTTGGCGACCAAACATTCAACATTGTTTCTTAAATAGAATCAGACAGGTATCTACCCACAAACATAAACTGTTATGATGGTATAGTGGTATCATGTGCCAAATAGAATATATCCTATTAATAACCATTTTATTTATTAATTTTCTATTCTATCAATCCATAATGATTTCACTATGAAAAAATCAATGGATGAAATTTCATTCTCATTAAATTAATGGCATGTGATTTTCATTAATTCAACATGCTATATTTACTATGCCATTTTAATTATGATTACGTTATTTTTGTTTTATGCATCCACTATTTGTAAACCATACAGAGAATTTGAGATCACCCATTTCAAATTTTTACCTTTAATAGGTTCTGGAGGGGATACCATTTATTTGGTTGTCATGGATACTATTTATTAGAGGTTGTTATGTATTGTATTTTTTTACCTTTACCAACGTAATATAAGTTACATGTATGTATCTAGTTTCATCATGACTACTAAATTGATCATTCTGTCCGGATATCATTTCGTTTAATCATGACAATGTTATAAATAATGAACCGGCTCCAGGGTCCTAGGGTTTGGGTGTAAGATATAATCATCCTCAACTTCTGGTAATAAATTCATCAAATCATTAACCAAAGGGTCATGTTACTAAAATAACATGGTAAATATGGAATAAAATTTATGAATCAATCTATAAATCAAATTTTTTTTCTAGGACGGTAATGAATCATGAGATAATAATCCATGATATGTTCTATCGATCTTCTAATTCTCATTTTCAATTCATACTGAGTGATTAAATAATTGAAATTTTTTGTATTCAACATATATTTCACAAATTAATTATTTTCAAAATTAATATGATTACTACATCATATCCCCATTCATGCTGATATGGTTGATGATATATATCCATGAAATAATCATTTAAATAAGTGATTTGAGATTTTGTACAATTCTTTAAAGAAGGCACCTCTACTACCATTAATATGCCAATGAAATTTAATATATGTACTATTATTATAGAACATGTACTATTCTTAACAGGGTGGAAATGATCCCCAATAAATGTGATAATTTTTTAATGTTTTTAAAGACTCAATAATATTTTTTACTAATAAACTATATAGAAACTCTATTTTTGGATCCCTTGGTATTTATTAATAGTTCAGGTCCACTTTTAAATAATCATGGTTTTATATCAGTATTAAAAAGGGTAGATAAATCCCAAAAATTATTATGGTTTTTGGAATAGATAAGGTCAATTTATTATTCCTTAGGGAGGTCTGGTTTACCAAACATATATTCATCATTACCCTTAGAATAGTGTTACAATACCAAGGCATTCAGAATAAACTGAAGAATTAAAAGATTATTCATGATATACTCTATCCAAAAATTCTAATTAATATAAGTGTAATATTAGGTAACCAATAATATCATAGGGGATTAGTTTTAACCTCATATTAAAAATAAAATTTTTTTTCACGTTGATGAATAATGGAGTGGATTTTATGTATAATATGGAATAATAGTGTGTAGTGGACACCATGATGTAATAATTTTCACACCTCATAGCCCTGATTTCTTCTATATTTAGGAAGCCCATTATTACTTAAGTAAAACATGAAACATGACTATAAGAAATTACACTCTTATTATAATCACAAACTCATTTATTATATAATCAGAGTATACTTCACATTATAAAATGAAATTGAGATTATTCGATGAGAAATTGTTAAAAATGTATATTTTTATTAGGTTCCTATAGAGAGAATATAGTTTCATACATATATATTACATAAATATTTAACAATACAAAAAATATTCATCAAATAGACACCAAAAGACAATAATGGTCCAGTGCCATTGGAAACATAGAAACATGAACAATGTTAAACAAGTGAGCTATATTATCTCACACTTGGTTATTTCTAAATATAACCTTTCATAGAAACTCCAAACATAATATATATCTTCATTAAAAATTGGAAATAAACAAAAAACATGTTTGATCTCAATTTCTCAAAAAGTGTATCCAATGGATTTATGTAATAAAAAACAAGATAATGGGGGTATTAGAATGAGATCATAATATTAAATTATTATACCCTACATAATAATGATCACAAATATGAATTATGTCATACAACATGTTAGATCGTAAGACATGAATAATATAGAAATTAAGAACATAATCTTTGAAATCATAACATAGTATTCAGAAATGGAATTTTTGAAAACACATAAGCATACAATATGATTTCCCTTGTTTACAAGGTGTCACTGAAGGGATAATATTAGTAGTATGTATAAAAAACCATACCATAATGGTAGTCATGGTTCTGTCCCTTAGACATCTAAGTTGTCGGGGTTTACTTTCAAGAGCACCTTATTCTATCCCATTAGATATAAATCATTACCCAATGAGTTAGATGGAGATATAGGTCCCACCCATCTTATAATGAAATCATATATACATTTTCAACGTGATCATTACAAATAATATCATAACCAATGAAAATTTATGGGTATAAAAAACGTGGAATCATGTAATAACAATTAAAAAAGATAGGTTTCTTAATAATTTCATAATTATCATAAACCATTATAACATGTGGGTTCTTAAATAATATTACCAGTGGAAGTAAAATAGGTCTCATAATCATCATTCAATCAAATCATAAAGCATTCAAGAAATAATATTATTTTATCCTTTCAATACTTTTTTAAGGGAATTTTTAATAACAACATATGTCATCTGACTTTAAAAATAACATTGAATTATATTCTTAAAACTTTTCATGATGAAAATATCCTTTCTTTTTTGAAACAATTCCATTTAAAAAATAAAAATATTTTAAAAACCAATTTTCATCAAGATAAAAATAAAATCTTATAAATGATTATTTTAAAAATTTTGGGAAACCTAAATATTTGAAAACATATAAAGAGATATTGAAAACAATTTAAAAACAAATTTCCCAAAAAAATTATAAAAAAATATTAAAACTATTTTGAAACCCATTTTTATTTAAAACATATAAATGATTCGTGTAATCATTTTCAAATATATATATATGAAAATACATCAAAATATTATAAATTATCCTTGAAGTTATTTTGAAAATAGTTTCAATTGAAATCATATAAAAGAAGATTGTTTTTTTTAAATTAACCATGGAAACATACAAAAAAGGATTATAAACAATTTGGAAAAAATTCTCATTGAAACAATATAAAATGAATCATTGAATAAAATTTGAAATCCTTTTTCCTTAAAAAAATTAAAAATTATTTTAAATGGATTTGGAAAAACACATTCATTAAAAATAAATTGAAATTTTATAAATATATCATGAAATTTTTTTTAAAACCAATAATTTGTGGAAAAAAATATCTTAACAAATTCTTTATAATTAACATTTTATTCTTACTGATGAAGCATCATATAAATGATGTCTAGTAAATCCTTACATGTTGTATGAGTTAAGAAGAACATTCCTTTTTCACGATAAATAATTAGAAAAATTCCTTGTTTATAAAGAGAAAAAAGGATTAATTTGGAAACATTTATAAAAGAAAAAATCTTACAAAGTTTTATTTAATAATTACAGGATAATTTTATAATATTCATTCAAACCATTTTTTAGAAACATGGTTTTGAATGGACACATTTTTCTGACCGAAGTGTCAGTAATGTTGGGATTTCCAAAAACCATTTATTAAGAACATTATGTAACACAATTATAATACTAGTAATAATACATGAATATATCATGAATAAATAGAATATACGAAATTTCATCATTGTTTTTGAGTGAATGATTGCAATATTCTATCATAGAAAGCATAATAAACAAAATCTCCAAAATCTATAAGATGGTTTCAATCAAATATTATAACATAGTAACTCGACAACATACTACCCATGTAATAAATTGAAATTATATGAGGATTAAAATATTATCAAAGGAAGGATATTCATGATATAAAATATCAATGGAAGTATCTACACCAAATATAAAAATTATGATGCATAACCAAGGGTGTGTCTCAATGAAGGTATATTTGAGAAAAAAATGTCATACAAATTTGGAAACTGTTGAAACATCAACCCTATGCATGTAATATCATATAATTTATATATAATTACCCAAAAAATCAAGAATAATAATCATATATTACATTCATGGGAAGTATATCCCCCCCAAGAATGGCAAGAGTGGGGAACAAGGCATATATCTCACAGAAATAAAAAGTGAGATGAAATCCCTTTACCTTGTGTCTTGACTATTTTTTACTCATAAAACCTCATGAACAATAAATATAATATTATTATACCAGAATAATATGACAATATTTTTATATTTAATACATTATATGGTTGTACTAATTCATTATATTACCCACTTGTTAATAATTCTATTTTAAAATTTCACTTCAGGTAATATCCTATTTGTTCATTGCATGTGTCTTAATTTGATATATCTTTAGTCTATATACATATATCACGATTTCAGGAATTTAAAACATGATATAAATATAATTTAGATTATGTATATTCATATTATAATAATCCTTAGTACATGAATGTATGAAATGGAATACACAGTTAATGGATTCGGTAGGCCATTCATTCGAATGAACGTTACTTCCATTTAATTGTCATGTTGAACGAAAGAAAGTGAAAACCATATATTTTTTTATATATGTAAATTTTAAATTATATTTATTATATCATATATATCATATAAATTCACTAAAACAATTTCTAATAAATTCAATGTAGTGCATGGAAAATGAAATCATAATGAGTGGGTGATCGTCCACACTTCCTCAAACAAATTATCATATAAACACAAAATAGAATGTTTATAGATATATATTAAAAAATGATTAAAAACCATAAATAAATAATAATTATAATAATTAATATATATATATATATATATTATCATATATTCAACTAGGAAAATGATAATGAAAAACGAACATTCATCATTTTTTGATGGGTGTAGTTCGATATACACAGAAACAATATATTCATTTCCCATTAGATGGAGGTGTGTGAAAGTATAGGTCGAACCATTATAATAAAAACATCATAGTATATTTCATATAATATTTTTATAAAATCACAAAATAAAGAGATTTTAGGGTGTGGAAGAATAAAATAAAAGAAAGGAGTTTGAAAGAAGTCAATACATCTTTATTACGTAACTTTTTTGGTTTTATGCTAAAAGGCCAGATAGGATTACATTATAATGATTGAGAGGAATATAAATGTAATAGATTAATTTTGGGATGAGTATTGTATATATCATTTATGATCCTGAAAGGTTTTATATCTGTGAGAAAAATTGATATTTTGGGGGCTTTTATAGGGATGGGAAATGAAACACATGGAAAATTTTTAAAATAAGATTGGTGTAACAATTTTTTTACAAAATAAAAGTCATAAAAATTAAAAACACTATATAAATGAAGTTAATTAGATAATTAAAGTCTATAAAATGGTTGTTGGATATTATTCTACATATTTTGGGACTTAAACATAAGGTTCATAAATTTGATAATCTAATTTTTCTCTGAATCGTTGAAATTATTTTTAATCACTTTAACCCATATTTTTATTAAAAAATTGGTAATATTATTAGACATTATAAATAATGATAATTAAATACATGGAATATATTATTCCAAATTCTAATTAATATAAGAATCATATTTTAATTTAAAAATAATCCTGCTGATTGGACGATAATGTGGGTGTTTATTGTATAAACATCCAAACGATTGCTTATTTTTTATTCCAAATTTCAATGTGAACGTGATTCCAATGACCAACAATGGATTTTTTATAAAATTAGTTTATAATTAATCTGTAAAAAAATTAAAACTAAAATTTATCCTTATAAATTAATTATATGAAAAATTATTTTTGAATTATAATTCAGTATTTTAACTATTCATTTAAAAATGAAACCCTATAGAAAAATAAAAAAAATTATCTATCTGAATTTTTATGTTTTTCATAAAATATGAATCATAGTTTGAAATATTAAATATATTAATGTTATAATAATTATATTTAAAATGGTATATCATTTAAAATTTTGTAAAACTAATATTATAAAATATAGGATTTTATGAATCAAATTGTGATTATAGTGATATTATATGTATCAAATCAATTGGAAGATTTTAAACAACAATTTTTATAGTATATAACATATAAATTTTATTTATATCATTCACTATTAGTAATAAATTTAACTAAATAATAGAAATAATCTTTTTGACATTAAAATTGACTTTTATAAATTTAGTCACGTTATAATAATTTAGTTTATATATAATTTCCTAATTAATGTGTAACCAATGAATTAAAAAATAAAAATATATAATTAAGTTAATCCTGCAATATTAAATTAAATTTACATGTTATATAATATATGATAAAAATACTTTAATAATGATTTATTTTTCGGTAACACCGGATCATGCATGTTACAGAAGCCCTCAAAGAAAATTAACCTTTCATGTAATATAACATAACCTCAGTGTTCCACATAAAGTTAGATAAAAAATATGTTGTGAGTTTTGTATTATTAACTTGATTTTTAGTGTAACTCAATCCAAACATAGTGTTTTAATATATAATAAAATATTTTCAGTGCTACTTGAAATGAAAAAATTATAAAATATTTTATTAATTCAAAAAACACAAAATATTGAGGTGTAACATTATACCACCTTAAAACATAATTTCTACCTAATAATTAATATGGGTTATGAAATTCTGAGTGATTTAAAATTACTCAAATATAATCCCACATCATATAATTGAATCTAAAAACAAAGTCCTTTCAACTAACGTGATGAATAAGCAATTACCTGATCATTCTGCATTAGGACACAACCATGTCCTTTCAATGAAGCATCACTGTAGATAACAAACTCCCCATTCCTGGAAGGTAGTGCCAAAACTGGAGCATTCACCAATTTTATTTTCAATTCCTGAAAACAATCATCACATTCTTTTGTCCAGATAAACATAACACCCTTATGAGTTAGCTTAGTCATTCGACTAGAAAACCGTGAAAAATTTCTAACAAAGCTTTGGTAATACCCTTCCAAACTAGGTAAGCTACGAATCTCAGTTACATTTGTGGGTCTTGGCCATTCTTCCATAACCTTTGCTTTTTCAGGATCAACAGTTATCCCACCTTTAGAATCAATGTGACCAAGGAATGAAATTTGTTGCAACAAAAACTCACACATGCTGAATTTCCCCTACAATTTATTTTCATTTAAGGTTTGAAAAATAACCCTTAAATGTCTTTCATGCTCCTCTTTACGTTTAGGAAACACCAAAATATCATCAATGAAAACCACCACAAACTTATCCAAAAACTCATGGAAAATTCAATTCATTATGTACATGAATACAGAAGGTGCATTGGTTAGCCCAAAAGGCATTACTACAAATTTATAATGGCCATATATTATATGAAACTCAGTCTTCGGAATATCTACTTCCTTTACCTTCAATTGAGGGTACCCCGATCTCAGGTCAATCTTTGAAAAATACTGATCTCCCTGGAGCTGATCAATCAAATCATCGATATGAGGCAAAGGATATTTTTTCTTAACAGTGATGTTATTCAAGGCTCTATAATCAATGCAAAGTATCATAGAACCATATTTCATTGTAACAAATAAAATAGGTGCACCCCATGGTGATGTTCTAGGTCGAATGAAACCTTTCTCTAATAAATCTTGAAATTTCTAATTCAACTCTAAAAGTTCAGTTTGAGCCATTCAATAAGGTGGTTTTGAAATTGGATTAGCATTAGAAACTAAGTCAACAGTAAATTCAACTTCCCGATCTGGTATTATTCCCGGAAACTCATCAGGAAAAACATCAGGATACTCATTTACCACTGGCACATCATTAATCTGAACAGTTCCTTAGTTTTCAACAATGTATGCAAGGTAACATTCATTTCCATCTTTTACAAGTTTCTCGGTCTCTTGATAAGTTATCAACAGTAAGGGTTCATTCTTGTACACAATCTAAAATTCTTTATGAAATGAAACTTCTTTAGCTCTACAGTCAATCTTAGCATGGTAAATAGAGAGCCAATCCATACCCAGGATAACATCAAACTCTACTAGAGGTAAAACAATAAGGTTTGCAAGTCGGTTCATTCCACGGATAAGGGTAGGAAGATTCTTATAAATTCTTTTTGTCTCAAAATTTCCCCAGGTTTTTTGACCACAAGTTCAGGAGTCATTACTTGAGATGGTATTCCCATTTTACTAGAAAAGGTTTCAGAGATAAATTAATGTGTAGACCTCGAATCAAACAACACACTGGCATAATCTGAAAAAACAAACAAAGTACCTGATACAAATTCATTTGATGGACCGACATCTACTGAAGTAGTTGTAAAGGATTCCACCACCCCTTTATACTTGTAGTGTAACTGATTCCCATCGCTCGAGCTCTTTGTCGGACACTCGTTCGCATAGTGACCCATCTCATTGCACTTAAAACATTTCACTAACTGCAAATCAAATTTGGACTTACAATCACTTTGATCTTTTTCAGTGCAATCATGAGCCTTATGTCCCATCTTACCACATCGGTAGAACATTCCAGAATTCAAAAGACATTCCCCAGGATGCCTTTTCCCACATTTATCACAAACTGGAAACATGGTTTTCTTACCATTAGACCTTTTTGTAGAATTCTTCCCCTTCTCCTGCCACCTCGGTCTCTTCTTCTGTTGGTTGTTATAGAACACATGATCATCGGCAAACTCCGTTTCCACTTTCTCAGCACATCGAACAAGATTTTTATAACTTCTGAACTAACGAGAAGCTAATGCCATTCAATATTTTGGCTTTAATCCTAAGTAAAAAAGATTTATTTTACTATCAAGGTGTCAGAAATAATTTGAAGCATACCTTGCCAATCGAGTGAACCTTTCTTCATAGGCAACAACTGAGTCTTCCTCTTGCCTCAATTCCAAGAATTTATTTTCCATCCTAAGTCAAACAGTCTTAGGAAAATACTTCTCAAGAAACATACCTTTGAATTCATCCCAGTCGAGAGCATCAATCTCATCAGCGTCCCTGATATTTTTAACCATCGACCACCACTGATCTGCCTCACCCTCTAAATGGTAAATAGCAAGACTAACCTTTTGATTGTCTGAATATACCATGACATCGAAAATCTTTTCCAGTTCTTTAATCCACCATTCAGCTAGCACAGGGTCAGATGATCCTATGAATGATGGGGGATGTTGTATCATGAAAGGTTCCACCACTAACATGTTCCTCTATGGTTTATCTGGCTGATTTCATGCATGCATATCACCTCCATTTATCGCTTGAGTCAACTACGCCATTACTACAACAAACTATTCAGTTCCAATTCCGACCATCTCAGGACGATGATTCGAAAAGATATTTCCTTTTGTTTGCCTTCCTAGCACTGCTTACCTGTTTCCTCTGCGGAAAACCATTCTGAAGAAACATGTCTTATATGATGCAACATGGTAATATTCAAATGCTATATCATTTCAATTTGACAATAAAAAAACTATTTTTTTATAATCATTTAAAAAAATTCTAACTCCTAATGTTATCTAAATCGACCTCTGATACCAACTATAAGGCTACATCCTTAAACATTACTTAATCTTGAGTTATTACAAGATTACACGTTGAGGATCTTTTCAGGTTTAGAGTTTTAGAGAATTAGATCATAAAAAATTCATTACATTCCACATTTGAACAAAGTGGTTACATAAAAGATAGTATTCATTTTTCCCATCAATGGAAACATATTTAAAATGAAACATGGATTCTTCCTTGACACTTCCTTGACACTATCATCACATCATATACCTTTCCCTTGACCTGTGAAAAATCATTTCAAAAACATGGGATGTGCATAAAAATCTCAATAAGGGTTATAAATATATGGAAAGAAAAGATGAGTTCATATATACATAAGAATCAATTAAATCATACTCTACTCATAAAACATAATCAATTTAACATACCTCATCAAATCATGAATAAATCATAGAGATCATAAGACATAAAGGTAACTTCAGTCATTCATAACATTCTTACGTAGGGAGTAACCCTCTTGGTTACGTTTGGAATACCCATCATAGTATATTCCATAAATCTCTTTGGAGAAACCTTAACGTTTAACTCCTTCGCGTTAACCAATTCATTGGAGAGCTATATCAGGATCACCTGACCTTAGTTTATCACGGAACCACCAGTCTTCATAACAATGCCCAATAAACATAACATAATTGTATCACATAAAACATGCATAAAGGAAACATAACATTTCCACATTTCAATCACAAGATATAAATACACAAAATTGATATAAAAACATTATGAAAACCATTTTCAATACCAAAATAAAAGAAAAGTAAAACATGGTATTTATTTTTCTTTTTAAAAAAAAGGTATGGCTGGTAGAGGAAGTCGAAACTCAAATAATAGTCACAGCAGCGGAGAAGTCGTTGTCACCGAATACGTATGAAAAAACATTCCCTTTTGTCATTAATAAAATGCTTCGTATAAAAAAGATTCCTTTTGGATAAATGAAAAATTCAAAGGTGTTTATACACCATATAAAATAAGGATGTGTATAAAACAAAATATGCCTCAATGAATGGAGATTGAGACGACGTCCCGTACCTCGGGTCCGACTTGACTCGATCGTTCATTAACCTCCTGAATAAAAAACTTGAGTTAATTTCTACTTGTTTAAAACCCTTTTTCAAGTTCATTATTACTTTTATATCACTTATTTCCATGTCATGAACACTATGTAATTATTTAAGTTAGTAACGGTCATTTTAACGATCTTTGGTACTTGAGTCAAAAATAAACCCTTTATAATTACAATTTGTTCATGTATCCATTATGTCCAGAGTTATAATCATGATGTAGATATCATATATATCACATATATCCAGTATATACATGCATTTATAATATTACATAACATTTAGGGGTAATAAATGAAATGCACCGTTCATGGAGACCGTAAGCCGTACGTACGCATGAATGCTACTTTAATTTCTATTTAGTATTTTATGGAATGGAATCATAATGATATAAAGGTAAATTATAATTCCAGTATAATATCATATATAATACCATTAATTACATCCTTTATACATCCCACATATGGAATTGACGAATCAAATCACTTTGAGGGGGCGGTAGTCCGCACTTACTAAAATAAAGATATCGTGTTTATCCATAATGGAAACCATAAAGGAATTCTATAAATGAAAAATACAGAAGCTTAAGTAAAACATAGACATATTATATATAATATATAAATATAGTGTCATATTAATGGCCACCTTTGAAGGTGTTAAAAGAATATTGAACAATCATTGTTTCGTGAGGCAGAAATTCGCCATCCACGGAAACAGTATGTTCTTTAACCATTAGATGTAGGTGTGTGTAATTGTAGCTCTAATACCTCTTATAACAACTTCCTAGTATATGTAATATACTGGTGTTGTTACAAAAGAAATTAATAAAAATAGTTTAGGTGGTTGGAGAAGCAAAATAAAACATAAGAACGCAAGAGAAGACACTACCTTTAAAACGGGTAACTCTTTTTGATTTCCGCTCAAAGGCTTACTTGGGAATACTTCTGGCCACATTGAGGCTTCTAGGAGTTATAGAGGGATGTGGAGAGAAAAAATGGGCAGGGGTTGGCCGAGAAAAAGGCTTTGGAAGTGTGGGTAAGGTGGTAGAGGTGGGGGCCTTTTATAAGAGGAGAGGAGGGGCACTCATGGAAAGGTATAAAAGGATACTTTATTATAAAACATTTTCGGATATAAAATGTCCCAAAATTGTATATTTCGAGGATAATGTGATAATAGTTCTAAATAAACCCATCCAATAGGTTTTTGACATGTTTAGGTCTTATATTTTACACTATCTTTTCATTTTATTTAAATCATTAAATAACGAGGTAATTGCTGCATCATCATGGTGTCATAAATAATTTAATTTATTTAATGTCTAAAAATTATAAACAAATTACTATGATGTAGGAAATATTTTTATCTTTATAATTAATATTTATAGTAAAAAATATGACTTGTATAATCCCATTTAAAAATTGTTTTAGTAAAACAACTCATGTTTGTGACATGTTTACTTTAACATTAAATAAAAGTCATTAATGTCATTATCTTACCCAAGTGGCTCCATGGGGTCCCCATAATTGACCCATGGGTTTTATAGGTTTGCCATGACACATCCAATAAGGGTAGTACATGTTTCTAGGTCATTTCATATTATTAAAACATTATTTTTACCTAAAATTACACTAATCACCTCTAATCACGATTAAAAACTTAAAAGTTACTATTCACCAAAAAATTATTTTGATCCCATTGAACCACATTTTACTTCTTAATGAAAACCATGTATGCCAGATTTTTGAAATTAAAAACACATAGGTGGTAAATTTTCATTTAAACGAAAAATCGGTTTTTAAGTACCACTTAGTGGTTTCACTATTCATCAAAAATTAATGTTTTTCAGAAAAATCACAATAAATCACCCTAATATATATTTGATATTCAGAATTCAAAAATTATGTATATTTTAAAAAATTCTAAACATATAAGTTACATTAATTAATTTAATAATTAATTCCCATTGTCAGAGAAAAAAGTGTTTTTTTCTGAAATAATAATTATCAAAAGATTGACACTTGTTTAAGTCTAATTTCAAAGTGACATTAATTCCAATGACCACTATTGGATTAAATGGTAAAAATTTATTCGAATTGAACTTTAAAAAAAATTCAAAAGAAAATCTAACCATATAATTAAATTAGATGAAAAAGCAGTTTTGATGTAAAATGCAGTATTTTTCACTATTCCTTAAAAAATGAACATTGTCAGAAAAATACCAAAAAGTTATCCAATGTAAATTTCAATGTCCCAATCATAAATAATAATATTATTTTGACAAATAGATCTTATAAAATTGTCAAATGTTTGATTTAAAAATGGTTTTCCATCAAAAGGCAGTAAAACAATCTTTTATAAATATTAGTGTATTCCATGCTTAAGATTGATTTTTTTATCATTTTAAGCCTCTAAAACACTAATAAAAATATCTATTATTCATTACTTACTTGGGATGTTACATCCTTCCCCCCTTAAGAAAATTGCATCCCCGCAATTTATTTACTTATCGAATAAGTGGGGATATTTAGCCCTCATTGCATTTTCAGATTCCCATGTTGCCTCTTCAACCATGTGGTTTTTCCACAAAACCTTTACTTGATGAATCACCTTTTTCCATAACACTTTCTCCTTGTGGTCACGAATCTGGACTAGATGTTCCTCATAAGATAGGTTCTCTTCCAACTAAACTACCTCTGGACTCAAAACATGAGATGGGTCTGGAATACACTTTCTCAACATCGAAAGATGAAAAACATTGTGTACCTGAGATAAACTCAGAGGTAAATCCACTCGGTATGCAACTGATCCAAGTCTCTCCAAAATTTCATATGTTCTAATGATCCTTGGACTCAGCTTTCCTTTCTTACAAAATCGCATCACACTTTTCCATGGTGATACTTTGAGAAAAACATGATCACCTACCTCAGAAGAGAGATCCTTCCTCATATTGTCCGCATAACTCATCTACCTGCTCGGAGAAATTCTCATGTGTTTCTATATCAGCTGAACTTTTTCTGCCAACACTTCTACCAATTCTGGTCTCATTAGCTTCCGTTCACCCACTTCATCCCAGAAAGCTGGAGTTCAAAACTTCTTCCCATATAACGCCTCAAATGGTGCCATCTGTATACTGGAATGAAAACTGTTATTATCTGAAAAATCAACCAAAGAAAGATGTTGGTCCCAACTTCCCTGATAATCCATCGAACAAAAATGTAGCATATCTTCCAATGTCTGAATTGTTCGTTCTGACTGCCCATCTGATTGAGGATCAAAAGCTATACTAAAATTTAATTCAGTACCCAACGACTTCTGAAGGCCTTTCCAAAAGTTATAAGTGAACCTGGGATCACAGTCAAATAAAATGGGGAGAGGAACTCCATGTATCCTGACTATCTTATTAGGATACAAACGAGAAAGTTTATCTAGGGAAAAATTATCTTGTATAGTAAGGAAATAAGCAGATTTATTCAAGCGATCAACAATAACCCAGATTGCATTATGACCTCAAGATGTCTTCGGTAATCCCACAACAAAGTACATGGATATATTCAATCATTTACACTCTGGCACTGGTAAATGCTGAAGCATCCCTTTCGGTGACTGCCGCACTGCTTTAACCTGTTGAAAAGTCAAACACTTCACTGTAAAATCAGTAATATCTCTTTTCATTCCATCCCACCAGTAACACTCCTGCAGATTTCTGTACGTCTTAGTAATTCCAGGATGAACTGAAAACGGAGAACCATGAGCTTTACATAACAAATCTCTCTTCAACTATGAATCACAAGGCACACACAATCTCTTCCCAAATCCTAAAACACAATCATTATCAATGTTGAATTCAGGAAACTTACCGTTCTAAACCAGCTCTACCTTTTTCTGCAACTCACTGTCTTGCTTCTGTGCTTTCATGATTCTATCTAATAGAGAATATTTCACTGATACCGGAAACAAAACAGAAGGAAATCTTGCACAAACTACTTCTATGCCAAAATTTCATCAAATCCTTAACCAAAAGATCACGTTACAAATGAAACATTGTTAATGAAGCATTTCTTTTTCGACTCAATGCATTAGCCACTTTATTTCCTTTTCCAGGATGGTAATGAATTATACAATCATAATCCTTGATTAATTCTTTCCATCGCCTCTATCTCATGTTCAATTCTTTCTGAGTGAATATATACTTTAAACTTTTGTGATCGGTATATATTTCACACTTTACTCCATACAAATGATGCCTCCAAAATTTTAAATCAAAAACAACAGTAGCTAATTCCAAATCATGTGTAGGATAATTTACCTCATGATTTTTCAACTGACGTGAAACATAAGAAATTACCTGATTATTCTGCATTAGGACACAACCAAGTTCTTTCAATGAAGCATCACTGTAGATAACAAACTCCCCATTCTTGGAAGGTAGTGCCAAAATTGGAGCATTCACCAATCTTCTTTTCAATTCCTGAAAACAATCATCGCATTCTTTTGTCCAGATAAACTTAACACCCTTCCGAGTTAGCTCAGTCATTGGACTAGATAACCGTGAAAAATTTCTAACAAACCTTCGGTAATAACCGTCCAAACCAAGGAAGCTACGAATCTTTGTTACATTTGTGGGTCTTGGACATTCTTCCACAACCTTTTTTAGCAGGATCAACAGTATTCCCATTCTTAGAAACAATGTGACCAAGAAATGAAATTTGTTTCAACCAAAACATACACTTTCTGAATTTCCCATACAATTTCTTTTATTTTATGGTTTTCAAAATAACCCTTAAATGTCTTTCATGATCCTCTTTACTTTTAGAAAACACCAAAATATCATCAATGAAAACCACCACAATCTTATCCAAGAACTCATGGAAAATTCAATTCATTATGTCCATGAATAAAGCAGGTGCATTGGTTAGCCGAAAATGCATTACTAAAAATTCATAATGGCTATATCTTGTACGAAACGCAGTCTTCGGAATATCTGCTTCCTTTACCTTCAACTAATGGTACCCCGATCTCAGGTCAATTTTTGAAAAATACTGAGCTCCCTGGAGCTGATCAAACAAATCATTTATATGAGGCAAAAGATATTTGTTCATAACAGGGATGTTTTTAAAGGCTCTATAATCAATGAAAAGTCTCATAAAACCATCCTTCTTATTAACAAATTAAACAAGGTCACCCCATGGTGATGTGCTATGTTGAATGAAACATTTATCTAATAAATCTTTCAATTGCTCCTTCAACTCTAAAAGTTCAGTTTGAGCCATTCGATAAGGGGTTTTGAAATTGTCTTAGCATCAGGAACTAAGTGAACAGTAAATTCAACTTCCCGATCTGGTATTATTCTAGGAAACTCATCAGGGAAAACATCAGGATACTCATTTACCACTGGCACTTCATTAATATGAACGGTTCCTTTGTTTTCAACAATGTGTGCAAGGTAACATTCATTTCCCTCTTTTACAAGTTTCTCATCCTCTTGATAAGTTATCAATAGTAAGGGTTCATTCTTGTACAAAAACTGAAAGTCTTTCTGAAAAGAAACTTCTTTATCTCTAAATTCAATCTTAGCAAGGTAAATAGAGATCCAATCCATACCCAGGATAAAATCAAACTCTACTAAAGGTAAAACAATAAGGTTCTCAAGTAGGTTCTTTCCACGTATAAGTATAGGAAGATTCTTATAAATTCGTTTTTCTTCAACATTTCCCCCCAGGTGTTTTTACCACAAGTTCAGGAGTCATTTCTTGAGATTGTATTCTGTTTTTACTAGAAATGGTTTCAGAGATGAAAGAATGTGTAGACCCTGAATCAAACAACACACTGGCATAATCTGAAAAAACAAAAAATGTACCTGATACAACATCATCTGATGGCCCGACATCTGCTGAAGTAGTTGCAAAGGATTTCACCACCCCTTTCTGCTTGTAGTCTAACTGCTTCCCATAACTCAAGCTCTTTTTCAGACACTTGTTCGCATAGTGACCCATCTCATTTCACTTAAAACATTTCACTAACTACAAATCAAATTTGGCCTTACCATCACTTTGATCTCTTTCAGTGCAATCACGAGACTTATGTCCCATCTTACCACATCGGTAGCACTTTCCAGAATTCAGAAGACATTCCCCAGGATGCCTTTTCCCACATTTATCACAAACTAGAAACTTAGTTTTCTTACCATCAGACCTTTTTGAAGGATTCTTCCCTTTCTCCAGCAACCTCAGTCTCTTCTTCTGTTGGTTGTTATAGAACACTTGATCATCGAAACACTCCATTTCCACCTTCTCAACACATCGAACAAGATTTTCATAACTTTTGACCTCACGAGAAGCTAATGACCTTCGATATTTTGGATTTAATCTTAAGTAAAAACGATTAATTTTACTATCAGGGTCTCGGATAAAATTTGGAGCATACCTTGCCAATCAAGTAAACCATTCTTCATAGGAATCCACTGAGTCTTCCTCTTGCCTCAATTCCAAGAATTGCTTTTTGATTCTAAGTCAAACAGCCTTAGGAATATAATTATCAAGAAACGTACCTTTGAATTCATCCCAGTCGAGAGCATCAATCTCATCAGCGTCCCTGATATTTTTAACCATCAACCACCACTGATCTGCCTCACCCTCCAAACAGTAAATAGCAAGACTAACCTTTTGATTGTCTGAACATGCCATGAAAACAAAAATCTTCTCCAGTTCTTTAATCCACCCTTCAGCTAGCACAGGATCAGATGATCCTCTGAATGATGGGGGATGTTGCCTCATGAAATGTTCCACCACTGACATGTTCATCTACGGTTGATCTGGCTGATCTCATGCATGGATACCAGCACCATTTATCGCATGAGTCAACTGATCCATTACTACAACAAACTGTTCAGTTCCAATTACGACCATCTCAGGATGATGATTTGGAAGATTATTTCTTCTGTATGCCTTCCTAGCACTACTTCCCTGCTTCCACTGTGGAAAACCATTCTGAACAAACATGTATTAGATGATGCAAAATGGTAACCTTCAAATGCTATATTATTTCAATTTGACCATAAAAAAATATTTTTGGATAATCATTTAATAAAATTCTAAATCCTAAAGTTATCTAAACCGACCTCTGATACCAACTATAAGGCCCTAGCCTTAAACCTTACTTAATCTTGAGTTATTACAAAATTACACATTCCGGATCTTTTCATGTTTAGAGTTTTAGAGAATTAGATCATAAAACTTTCATTACATTCCACATTTAAGCAATGTGGTTACATAAAAGATAGTATTCATTTTTCCCATAAATGGAAACATATTTAAAATAAAACATGGATTCTTCCTTGACACTTCCTTGACACTATCATCACATCATGTACCTTTCCATTGACCTATGAAAAATCATTTCAAAAACTTGGGATGAGCATAAAAATCTCAGAAAGGGTTATAAAAATACGGAAAGGAAACATGAGTTCATATATGCATAAGAATCAATGAAATCATACTCTACTCATAAAACATAAGCACTTTAACATAGCTCATCAAATCATGAATAAATCATAGAAATCATAAGACATAAAGGTAACTTGAGGAATTCATAACCTTCTTACGTAGGGAGTAACCCTCTTGGTTACGTTTGGAATACCCATCACAGTATATTCCCTAAATCTATTCGGATAATCCTTAACATTTAACTCATTTGGTTTAACCAATGCATTGGAGAGCTATATAGGGATCACCCGCCCTTAGTTTATCACGGAACCAGCCATCATCATAACAATGCCCAAGAACCATAACATAATCGTATCACATAAAACAAGCATAAAGGAAACATAAAATTTCCACATTTCAATCACAAGATATCAATACAACACATTGATATAAAAACAGTATGAAAACCATTTTCAATACCAAAATAAATAAAAAATAAAACATGGAATTTATTTTTCTTTAAAAAAAGTTATGGATTGAAGAGGAGGCCGAAACTCAAATAATAGTCACGACGGCGGAGAGGTCGTTGTTGCCGCATACGTACGACAAAAACATTCCCTTTTTTCGTTTATTAAAATGCTTCATATAAAAAAGTTTCCTTTTGGATGAACGTAAAAGTCATATGGGTTTATACACCATATAAAAGAAGGTTTTGTATAAAACAAATATGCCTCTATGAAAGGAGATTGAGACGAAGTCCCATACCTCGGGTCCGACTTGACTCGATCGTTCTTTAACCTCCTGAATAATAAACTTGAGTTAATTTCAACTTCTTTACGAACCTTTTTCAAGTTCATTATTCCTTTTATATCACTTATTTCCACGTCATTAACACTATGTAATTATTTATGTTAATAACGGTCGTTTTTACGATCCTTGGTACTTGAGTAAAAAATAAACCATTTATAATTACATGTTGTTCATGTATCTATTATATCCAGAGTTATACTCATGATTTAGATATCATATAAATTGTATATAACCAGTATATACATGAATTTATAATATTACATAACGTTTAGGGGTAAGAAATGAAATGCACCATTCATGGAGATCGTAAGTCGTACGTACGCATGAACGATACTTTCATTTATATTTCATATTTTATGGAATGGAATCATAATAATATAAAGGAATATTATAATTCCAGTATAATATCTTATATAATACCATTAATTACATCTTTTATACTTCCTAAATATGGCATTAAAGAATCAAATCACTTTGAGGGGGTGGTAGTCCGAACTTCATAAAATGAAGATATCGCGTTTACCCATAATGGAAACCATAAAGGTATGCCAGAAATTAAAAATAAAGATGATTAAGTAAAACATAAATATATTATATATCATATATAAATATAGTTTCATCTTAATGGCCACCTTTGAAGGTGTTAAAATAATATTGAACAATCATCGTTTCGTGAGGCAGAAATTTTCCATCCACAGAAACAGTATGTTCTTTAATCATTAGATGTAGTTGTGGGTAAGTGTAGCTTGAATACATCTTATAAAAACATCCTAGTATATGGAAGATACTGTTGTTGTTACAAAATAAATGAATAAAAATAGTTTAGGTGCTTGTAGAATCAATATAAAACATAAGAACACAAGAGAAGACACTACCTTTAAAACGGGTAACTCTTTTTGATTTGAGATCAAAGGATTCCTTGGGAAGACTTCTGCCAAAAGTGAGGATTCTATGAGTTAGAGAGGGATTTGTAGAGACAGAATGGGCAGGGGTTTTCCGAGAAAAAGTCTTTGGAGGTTTGGGTAAGGAGGTAGAGGTGGGGACCTTTTATAAGAGGAGAGGAGGGGCACTCTTGGAAAGGTATAAAAGGATACTTTATTATAAAATTATTTTCGGATTTAAAAGGTCCCGAAATTATATATTTCTAGGATAAGGTGATAATAGTTCTAAATAAACCCATCCAATTGGTTTTTTACATGTTTAGGTCTTGGATTTTACATTATCTTTTCATTTTATTTAAATCGTTAAATAATGAGGTAATCGCTGCATCATCATGGTGTCATAAATAATTTAATTTATTTAATGTCTAAAAATTATAAAAAAATACTATGATGTAGGAAATCTGTTTATATTTCTAACGAATATTTATAGTAATAAATATGACTTGTATAACCCCATTTATTAATTGCTTTAGTAAATCAACTCATGTTTGTGACATTTTTACTTTAACATTAAATAAAAGTCATTAATGTCATTATCTTACCCTAGTGACTCCATGGGGTCCCCAAAATCGACCCATGGGTTTTCTCGGTCGGCCATGACACATACAATAATGGTAGGATATGTTTCTAGGTCACTTCATATTATTAAAACATTGTTTTTACATTAAATTACACTAATTACCTCTAATCGCGATTAAAAACTTAAAAGTTACTATTCACCAAAATATTATTTGGATCCCATTGAACCAAATTTTACATCTTAATGAAAACCATGTATGTTGGTTTTTGAAATTCAAAACACATAGGTGGTAAAATTTCATTTAAACGAAAAATTAGTTTTTTAAGTACCACTTAGTGGTTTCACTATTCATCATAAATTAATGTTTTTCAGAAAATTACCAAAACATCACCCTAAGATATATTTTATATTATGAATTAAAAAATTATGTCTATGTTAAAAAATTAAAAACATATAATTTAGATTAATTAATTTAATAATTAATTCCCGCTGCCAGAGAAAATAGCGTGTTTTTATGAAATAATAAGTATCAAAAGATTAACCCTAGTTTAAGTCCAATTTCAAATTGAAATTAATTCCAATGACCAATATTGGATTAAATGGTAAAAATATATTCTAATCTGACTTTAAAACCAATTCAAAAGATAATCTAACCATATAATTAAATTTTATGAAAAAGCAGTTTTGATGTAAAATGCAGTATTTTTCACTATTCATTAAAAAATGAACATTGTCAGAAAAATACCAAAAAATTATCCAATGTAAATTTCAATGTCCCAATAATAAATAATAAGTTTATTATGAAAAATAGAGCTTATAATATTGTCAAAAAGTTTATTTAAAAATGGGTTTCCATGAAAAAGCAGTAAAACAATCTTTTAAAAATATTAGTGTATTTCATGCTTAAGATTGGATTTATTCTCAATTTAAGCCTCTAAAACACTAATAAAAATATCTATTATTCATTACTTACTTGGGATGTTAAACATAAATTAATTCTTTATGTAAAATAATGATATTATAATTTAAAAAATAAATATGATGGATATCCTTGAAATAAAGTTAATCATTAAATACCATTTTTACCAAGGTTTTCATTACAATATTAAAAAATAAATTCTTATCCTTTGTTTATTGTCATAATTTCAGGAATGAATATATATAAAACCCTTCTAAAATATTAAATTCCATACCATTATAATGAAGTTCATGAAATGTTCTTATTTTTGATCCCCTGTATACCACAAAGTATCTCTTGGTCGTCACATTTCATAGATGTGAATACACTCATGGTTAATTATCGTGGAACATGATAACAGCATGAATTACCATTAATCCTTTTGGAAACCATTCATGGTTATTTATTTTATATATTACTAGATATATTCTTAAATCAAATAAGTTATAAAATTCATACATGTTATCATGAACTACATGTCAATTAGTTCTTAATTGGTTCCGTGAAAATCACTAACTTACAATTTACTTATTCATATCTCACATGTCATTATAAAAACAAAAATTTCATAAAATAAGTAACATTTTATGTATTTACTTATCTTATTCAAAATGTCACCTTTTCATTAAATCACATTTCCAGGAAATAAAAAACATTCAAAAAATTATTTTAAATCTAATGATAAAAAGGAAACTGAATGTATTTGTTTATTTAGTAGGGACCCCGAGACCCTAATGTCCTCACTAAATCCAACCAGTAGAAACCAAAAAGAAATATCTCAATAGATTACCATTACTTATGTATATGATCATACATATACCAATGTTATCATGTCACCCATCTCAATCATGAGGTAAACACAAAGGTCGTTGACTCGGGTCAAACCCAGATATTTATTCACGATATCGTAACCACGGCTGCTGGAGAACTCCTCCTTTTCGAGTACAGTGGTCTTTTCATGACTCCAAGGAGCTACTAACATACCTTAGACTACTTAGGTACTCCTCCTATAGAGTACCGCGGGTCGACCACCTCACAATGTAGTGCTCCCCCGCCATGGGTCCGCCACCTCTCACAGTAGTGCTCCCCTCATAACCTACAGAGGTACTCCTCCTGTCTTGTACCATTGGTCTGCAACCTCACAAATTAGTGATCCTCCTCCATGTTTATGACACCACAACACAGTAGTGATCCCTACTAGGCTATTCAAGTCACTTCGAAACGAATCAGACAAGAAATCATCAGATTTCAGATAGCTACTAGGTCTCCGCACTCCGAATGCTTGTCTCTGGGAGGATTCACTCCACGTGCTACTGTTCTATACTCTAAGTATCTCAAATTACTGCGAAGAAATATTACAATGTAATGCCTCTTCCTAGGGGTCTCAATGCAAAGACAACGCGTCAATTGAACGCATGGCTTGTGAGTTATTAGCCTTTTAGTCCCGGGGGACCGATTGGTTTTGAGTACGAACCATCTCGATTGTATATCATTTATACCCAGAACTCTCATAGGGTATACTCAAAGGATCCATTTCTCAATGAGATTACCAACGATGCTGATGGTTCGTCAAACGGATGTCCAGTCTGAGAGTTATTGGCTTTGTCGTTCTAGGGGCCTGGTTGGTTTATAATCTAATCCAACCCGACCGTACTCCAACATAATCCAAACATCAATTGGAGTATTCCAAAAGAACTGTCTTATCATGAGGAATCTAACAAAGTTGGCGGCACGTCAATCAGACGTCCGGTCCTCATGTTATATGTGTTTTTGCTTCGAGAGCCCGATTTGATTCAGGTTCGAACCAACCCGGCCATACCCAATATTCATCGAAACATTGGATTTAATATATCGAAATGACCACCTCGATCTAGGGAATACTACGCAACAAATGGTGCATCGATCGGAGGTCCTTATCTCATGTTGTGTATGTTTAACCAAAGACGGTATGAAAGTAGGGGTCAGGGCCCGGTCTGACCCGACCCAACACCCCCTGGGTCGGCCCGAACTAGGTCCGTGTCTTGCCCAGATGGGCACGATCCAGCCTGACCGGCATAGCCCGGCCCACGTAGTCTGCCCCGGCCCAGCAGGGGGAGGCTGGCTCGGCCAGCTGGCATAGCGTGGGGAGGTGCGACCTCCCCCAACTGCCACGACATTAAGCTATGCCTCATGAATTCCTAGAATGACTTGGCCATTCTGGTTTTAACCACCGCCGCAGCTCAGTCGTAGTGGTATACTCCAGTGATGTGCTGCCGCAGCTGGACGCCGCCGCCGCCAGACACTTGCGCCGCTTTTCCGGCGTGGCGCATTGGCAGTCCCTTCTGCAGACCACCGGACATGCTTCGGTTGTGCGATTCTCCCACTACTTGCGCCTGCAGCTTCTCCGGGATCCGTTCATCACTAAGAAGGCTTCCAAATGCCGTTGCGGTCCCGTTTCATCTTCACCCGTCAATCCGCGCACAAATAAACAAACTGCGGAGGGTCGTCAGGCCGTGTTTGTTCGGCCTGCACCCTCCGCGTTAGGCGTTATCAATTTTCCAAAGATAAAAAAGGTATCATGTTGTACGAAGAACAATTTTATTCATATAAAATTGAATCAATCCATACTAAAATACCCCAGTAACCAAATATTCCCAACCCACAAAAGAAAACATATGCGGATCAACTTGATAATGAGTTGATACGCGTTCTTTGTTTTAGAAGGGAAGAACATGGGAATATAAACATTCTCAAATTAAACCCCTACCTCAATTATGATGTCTTTTGACGACGTCGCGGAAAGAGTATCGAGTTGACTTCGATCATTGTGTCCCCCTCACACTTCATATCTGAGCATGATCATTGGATACTCGCCAGAATCCAATACCCATTAAGGGATTGTTCTTCATCGGAGATCTTGTAAGGCCCATCGTTGAAGAACTGTTCTTCGTTGGAGGTGAACGCTTTCTTTTAAATCCTCTCAAGAGCCATCCCACCATGATTTTCCAACCACAACAAAATAAAAATAATTCCACTAAAATAACACGCCATTTCTACATTCCAACTCTTGTATTAATTAAGAGTTGTTGACGTTTTAATTATGGAGAGAGGGAGGTAAAGGGTTGTTCAATTAAAAGAGGTGGAGTTAAATAGAGTTACAAATTAATTACAAGGGGAGTTAAATGGGTGGTTCATAGGAGTTAAAGGGAAGGTGAATGGATGGGGTTTCATGCGGTCCCCACCACCCTTAGACATATTCTCCTATGGGAAGTTAGGTGTGGTGTGGCCCCACCTCCAACTTCCCTATGGAAGAATTAACTTCCACTTAAAATATATTGTAACACAAGAATTTATTTATATTTTATCGAATACCCAAAAATTCAACTACCACATATGAAAATATGCAACTGTGCTTAAGGTCCCTTAAAGAGAATACTGACGCTGCAAGTTCATCGGTGTCCTCAGTTTTCAATTCTGAGCACCTGTTCAAATGATAAAAAACCATCACGTATGTTTACTAAATGTACCCGAACAAAACATCAGAATTTGATTCCAGGCACACTGTTCCTTGGAAGCAGTCACCGTTAGAATCTGTGGACTCATAAAATTTAAAATAATATAAGAAAAAAATATCCTTGAAATTTCCAGGTCTTTACATTACTCCAACTTCAGGGCTATATGTCCCCGTAAAGCTACAACACACACTAGGGAAACAAAGTGGGTACTGAGCAAGCATCTGTGCCTCGTACTCCCATTTTCTCTCCTGGAGGTTCTTGTGCTGCCATCGAATGAGAACCAGAGAAATCAAACATCCTCGTAGGACTCGCTCTTTTCGATCCTCAATCTCCACTGGAACATCCATGAGAGTTGCCCCGTCATCGATGTCCAGCCCCCTGTGGTCGATGATGTGTGAAGGGTCGTGCATGTATCTCCTCAGCTGATATATGTGGAAGATGTCAAGCACCTGGTGAAACTGAGGTGGATGGGACATGCGGTAAGCCACCTCGCCTACTCTACTAAGGACCTGGAAAGGTCCATTGAATCGTGGAGATAAATTACCGCCTCGGAAAAATCTACGTAGACCTCGTTGAGATGAGACCCATAAGAAGACGTGGTCGTCACCCTCGAACTCTAGTGGTCTCCGTCTCTTAATATCTTAGGACTTTTGTCTACTCTATGCTGTCTTTATCTTCTCCTATATGATCAGCAACTTCTCTGGTAGCCTCAAAATGGGCGCACTGGTCATCCTCTGCCTTAGCTCTTGAAAAGCTCTACCAACATCTCTCTGACCACATGAAGGTTTTCCCCTTATTCATTAATGATAAAAGTGGTGCAAAAACTATTGAGAAGTCCGACACAATTATAAATTTGGACGACTCATGAGTGATCAACTGCATCCACTTATGCATGATTCCATCCTGTGATGCCTGGGGTTTCCTTTTTGCTGACCAAGGAAAACTCATCCCAACGTTGTAGGTAAACCACAACCTTTTTTCCTAATACAGACAATCTGTGTATGAACTGTTGTTACCCAGTCCATACCCAAAATAACGTTGTAAGGCCTCGACGCTGCCACCAAGAGGTTCCAACCGAAAATCTCACCTCAAGGGTCAGATCACACTGTCAGCGTATGCGTTATTATAGAGTCTCTTCACAATGGTATCTCCATACGTGAGGGTCTAGTCAATGGAATAACCGAAAACTCTAGGTCTGGGACAAGATTCATGGAAGGAAGGAATGATTCATTTCAATGTCTAATGTTATGGTAGCTAATATTAGACTCTGACCATACCTTGAATCATTTCTAAATCCATTGGGTCACACTCCTTGACCATGTGCTGCTACTCTCTTCCCCTTCCCTCCTGCTCCCAGATCCTGGCGTGGACTACAAAGGCGGGTGGTTGTAACATGTCAAAATGTAGAGCACCTCATGATTCTCTCCTAGCTATGCTTCCACATCTCCTACTCTTCATATTCTTCTTAACTTAACTCTTCCTCTTCATAAAACATTTTACACACTCATGTCTCTGAGACTGGCGCCAGTTCCCTGCTTTACCAATGCTAACATTCACTAGCTGTGTCCATTCAGCCAAAGAACATTCAACCACAAAGGTTCTCTTTAGCAACCGATCATTAGTAGGAATGCATAGAGATAAAGTGTTGGCTCATATTTTCTTTAAACACACCTAGTTCTGAGGTCTAGTATTTAAAGCACTGATCATATTGTAGTCATCATGTACCAGGAACAAACGATACGCCTCGATGAATACCCAACTACCGACATGTCGTCCTGCTGAAGCTAATTATGTTCTAGAAAACTCTCATCCATCTCGTCAAGCCAGTCCTCAGCCGCCTGTGAGTCGGGCTCCTCTCATAACCTAATTGGTAGCTATTTTTGAAACACATGTAAGGAACTAAGCCTACAAGTTTCCTCCACTGGTACTGTCAGTTGTAACTACAGAGCAATAGGTAGTGATATAGTTGGCACACTACCCAAAGGTACAATTTTAGGCATCGGTCCACGTACCAAAGCCTCATCACTATGCGGACCAACCTCATGGTCACTCACTTGGAAACACCCGTAGCTAAGATCACCATCTTCTCTACAGGTGTCTAAACGAGGTGTAGAACTCTAGTAATCGCCTCCATCCAGTCCACTGCTGCATGGAACTCGTGCACCATGCTCTGTCAGCGTTCACCATTCGCTAGTACGACTGGTGGAATCGGCTGCCCAAAGGGTGGTGGTGTTGCAGATACACCACCAGAATGTTCCATCATAGCAATAGGGCCCTACACTGAAGCCTCATCGCTCGGTGGGCCATCATCGGGTACTCTCTCGGAACTCCAACTGACTGTATGCACGAAGGCATCCTGAACAGATGTGACACGGTCAAAAGACTATACCAGGTGAGCTAACCTGGTTTGAGCTAACATAAAGAAAATCTATTGAAAACACACACGCAATCAGTGTTTTCATGCACTGTGTCGGAAATCAGTAGTCAAGATCGTCATGTATGGATATGTCGTCCAACGCACTAACACTGGACTCCCTGAATTGAAAACCAAACTCAGTACCCTTAAAATTATTTCTTCACAGAAAAGGAATATCAGAGTTCTATGTTCTGCGGTAGAACCGACTCCTCTGATACCAATTTTTCACAACCATTCCTCGAGTACCATGTCGTGAATACCCCAAGCCCGCCTTTCATAGGCCAGGGGCTAGCGACTAGAACCAAAAGGCGTAAATCCCTATAACTGGGAAGGCATTTCCCTTATGAAATGTAAATGCACAAAACCAGAGTACAAGCAGAATCAAATACTAAGTAGAACTGAAAATAAAAGTAGTACTAAAAGTAATGTGGAGGAAATATAAGCACAACTATAATGTACAAGGTAAAAGACAAAACAGATGGAAGGTGACATGATGCTTCTAGATCGTCCACCATGGATGCTACCTTAAGTGTAGGTACATATAGGACAACTCTTAGATTGTCCGCCACATATCCTACCTGAAGGGTAGGTACAGATAGCCTCCTCAGTTCCCTCATCTGTCAACCTCCTCCGGGCACCGACTCATCGTGAGGTCTACCTCTAGGTACCGACTCATCGTGGGGTCTACCTCCAGGTGTCATCCAGTCCTCGTACACTCGGCCTCAATCAGCACTGTTTGTGGTCTGTATCCAATACAAAGAGGATCGGGCATAGCCCGTGTAGGGGTGAGTATAACAATACTCGGTAGGGACCCCGAAACCCTCAAGTCCTCACTAAATCCCACAAGGATAAACCACAAAAAAATATTTCAATAGATATCATTTATATAGGTATATACCGATACATTTACCTAAGTTATCAAGTAACCCATCTCAATCATGAGTTAAACACAAAGGTCATTGAATCAGCTCAAACCAGGATTTTTTTCACGATATTGAAACCACTGCTGCTAGAGAACTCCTCCTCTGTCGAGTACAATGATCTGGTCGTGACTCCGAGGTGCTATTAACTAACCTTAGACTGTCGAGGTACTCCTCCTTTCGAGTACTGCGGGTCGCCCACCTCACAATATAGTGCTCCCCCGCCATGGGTCTGCCACATAACTCAGTAGTGATCCCCCTCATAGCCTGCAGAGGTACTACTGTTGTCATGAACCATAGGTATGACACCTCAAAAAGTAGTGCTAATCCGCCATGGTTCTGCCAACCCAACACAGTATTTCACCCCACTGGGATATTCAAGTCACTCTGAAATTAATCGTACAAACAATCATCAGGTTTCAAACAACTAAGAGGTCTTCACACTCTGAATGCTCATCTCTGGGAGGATCCAATACACGAGCTACTGGTCGATACTCCATGTTTCTAAAAATCCCACTATGAAATAACACAAAGTACTTCCTCATCTATGGGGTCTCAATGCAATAGACGGTGCGTCAATCGAACTCCCGGTTTGTGAGTTAGTAGCCTTTTAGTCCCGGGGGCCAGTTGGTTTCGTGAATGAACCAACATGACCATATCTCAACTATACCCAGAATACCAATAGGGTATACTCAGAGGAACCGATTCTCAACGAGATTAACAACGCTGTTGACGGTTCCTCAAACAGATGTCTGGTCTGAGAGTTATTGGCTTTTCTGTTCTAGGGGCCTGGTTTTTTATAAGAAAAACCATCCCGAACGTACTCAAACTACATCCAAACCTCAAGTGTATTATTCCAAAATAACCGTCTAATCATGATGAATCCAGCGTAGTCAATGACAAGTCAATCGGATGTCTGGTCCTCATGTTATAAGTGTTTCTGCTCCGAGATCTCGGTTGGTTTCGGGTTCGAACCAACCCGGACATACCCATACTTTTCCTAAACCGTGAGTGTAATCTACCGAAACAATTGTCTCGATACAAGAAATATTATTCAACTGACGCTGTGACGATCGGAGGTCCGTAGCTCAGGTTATGGTCATTTAACAAAAAACGGTCTGAAGATAGGGGGTCTAGGACCGGTCTGACCGGGCTCAACACCCCTTGGGTCGGCCCGAACTAGGTCGACTAGACCTAGGTTCAGTCCGGCCTGGTACGGTGCTGCCCAGCTCGGCTGGGCACGGCTCGACCCACATCACCCGCCCTGGCCCAGCTAGGGGGGGCTGGCTCGGCCAGCAGGCCGAGCATGGGGAGGCGCGGCCTCCCCTAACTGGCGCGACATTAAGCCGAACCTCATGAATACCCAAAAAGGCTTTTCCATTCAAATTCGAACCAACGACGTGGATCATCCGTGGAGGTATTCTCCAGTGGCGCGCCGCCGCCGCTGGATGCGGGCACTGCCGTGCCGGTGAGGCATGCCGGCTGCGCCTTCTGCAGACCACCGGACGCGCTCCGGTGGTCCGATTCGCCCACCGCTGGCACCTGCCGCTTCCCCATGACTCGTTCTTCACTACGACAACTTCCAAATTCCGTTTCGGTCATGTTTAATCATCACCCGTCAATCTGATCACAAATAAACAAATTGGGAAGGGTCTTCGGGCCGTGTTTGTTCTTCATGCAGCCTCCGCGTTAGGCGTTATTAATTTTCCAAAGATAAACAAGGTTTCACATTGTACGAAGAACAATTTTATTTGAATAAAATTGAAACAATCCATACTACATGTCCACCAGAACCAAATATTCCCAACCCGCAAAAGAAAACATACGGGGATTAACATGATAATGAGTTGATCTACATTATTTGTTTTTTAAGGGAAGAAAATGGGAATATAATCATTATAAAATTAAACCCCTACCTCAATTATGATGTTTGTTGACGACGTCACAGAAAGAGGATGGAATTGACTTCGATCATTATGCCGACCTCGCATTTCATATCTGATCTTGAGCATCGTAGACTCGTTGAAATCTGATATCCGTTGAAGGATTTTTCTTCATCGATGATCTTGGAAGGCCCGTCGTTAAAGAATCGTTCTTCGTCGGAGGAGAACACTTTCTTCTAAATCCTTTCAAGAGATCTCCCACCAAGATTTTCCAACCATAACAAATGAAAAATCTATCACCTAAAATAACATTCCATTTCTACATTCCAACTCTTGAATTAATTGAGAGTTGTTTGCAAAATAATTAGGGAGACAGGGAGGTGAAGGGTTGTTCAATTAAATGAGGTGGAGTTAAAGAGAGTTAAGAAATAACTACCAGGGGAGTTAAATGGGGGGTTCATGGGAGTTAAAGGGAAGGTGAAGGGTTGGGGTTTTGTGTGGGCCCCACCACCCTTAGTCATATCCTCTCATGGGAAATAAGGTGGGATATGACCCCACCTCCAACTTTCTTATGGAGTATTAACATCCACTTAAAATAAATTGTAACACAACAATTTATTTATGTTTTATCAAATCCCCAAAAATTTAACTACCACATAGAACAAAACGCAACTGTTCTTATGGTCCCTTTAAGAAAATACTAGTGTTTTGAGTTCATCGGTGTCCTCAGTTTTCAATTCCGAGCACTGGTTAAAAAAATAGATAAACCTGCACATATATTTACTGAAAGTACCCAAAAAAACATCAGAATTTGATTCTGGGCACATCGGGCCTCGTAATCAGGCGCCATCAGAAACTGCAGACTCGAAATATTCCAATGAATTTATGAATAAATTTTCATTGATATTTCCGGGGTCATTAGATAGGGAGATATTTTTGGATAAAAATGTCCATAAGGGTGTTAAAATGTGATCATATCATTAAAAGATCAAACCCTTCATATCAACAATCACAAACATGAAACATGGAATAATTCTTGAGAGGTCATAAGACATGAATCATTAGAAAATTAATAACATAAGCCATGAAATCATAACATAGGAATAAAGAAATGAATTGTAGAAAACAATTAATTATATAAATCATATCTATAGTATCTAAGGAATCACTACAAACAACATCTTAGTATTATAGGGTCCCTCCCCATACCATCATGGTAGTCTTGTTCCACTCACATGGCCATATTAGTGGAATATGTTCACTAGTCATAACAACAAAGTACTCATGGTCCACCCCATGGCCATCTTTGTAGTCCCGTTTTACTACCACAACCATCTTAGTGTATCATATGATATATTAATATTTACCTAATGCATTTAAGGGAGATATAGGTCCCACCCATATCATAATGAAATCGTACATACAAGTTCCAAAATATAATAAAAAATAATATCATAATCCATGAAATAAAATGGGTATCATAAACATGTAATAATAATCTAACCAGTAGAAAATGGCATGTATCATAATCATTTAATCATAAGCAGAACCCATGAAAATAATCATGTTTCAAAAGAATAAAAAACATGGATTTTAAATGAGTGTTATAATCATCATTCCATCAAACAATAAACCAATTGAGAATGAATATTAATAAAATAATTGGATAAATTTAAAAAAATGAACGATTAATATGAATATATGTCACCAACGAAGTAAAAAACATGGAAATATATTTTCAAAATATTTCATGAAAAAATTATACATTATTCACTAAATACCCCTCTTTAAACCTAAACAACCTTTTAAAAAACATTAGACAGAAAATAATAATGAAATCTTACAATGAATTTTTTCAAAACCATTTGAAATATTTCATCTTTGATAACATATAAAAAAATCATAAAAAATTTAAAAACAAGTTTTCGTGAAAAATTGTTAATGAATCATGATTTTTTTTGAAAACAATGTTTCTTAAAAACATAAAAAATATGATAAAAATGCATTCAAGACAATTTAATTGAATATACATTGAAAATTTGTAAATTCTGATTAAATTTTTTTTAACAATACTCCGTGATAAATTATAAAAGAATCCTGAAAAAAATTAAAACAATTTTCCATTAAAAATAATAAAATATGAGTGAGAAATTTTTGAAATCAATTTCCCATGAAATCCAATAAATAGAAGATTAAACATACTTTTGAAAATCATATTCCTTAAAAAATAATATAAGAAATTTTAAAAATATTACAATAATTTTTTTAATGAAAATGGATTGAAATGCTATATTTAAATCAAAATAATGTTTTGAAAACAATTTTGTTGATATTTTTTTCTAAAAATATTTTATTAAAAATTAACCTGTTAAACATGAAATGTAAGCTTCAATGACATTCCAACATATCATTATGTACATGTCACATAATATATGAATATCACTACTTTTTAAGGGTAAAATGTTAGAAAATTGACATGTTAAGTAAGTGAACAACATATTCCATTGAAATAATTAGTAAAAGAAACCGATGGAAAAAAATTTAATTTAATGTTTATAGGAGAATATAAAAATATTATTAGAAATTATTTTTATAAAAAAATGTTCTGAACGAACTCATATTTCTAACCGAAGAGAGTGTAAAGTTAAGATTTCATAAATGTTTTTTCTTAACTATCTAATATACCAAAGAGAAGAATAATTATACAAATACCTGAATATACCATTAATAACCTGAGGATTATAATTGACATGAATTTTATTATGTGAAATATTATTTTATTCAAATAATGGAATCAAGATCATAAACAATCTCAAAAAGTTATGGGATTGTTTCAAAAAGGTATTGTCATTTGGTAAAATAAATCCATACACCACATGTAAGAAATTAAAATTACATACAGAATAAACAATAATTAAAGTAATTATATTGATGATATAACATATAAAATGAATTATTTTCTCCTCATATAATAATATTGTTTCATAACATGGGATCTGTATAAAAGAAGGTAAATTGAGACCAAACTACCCATTAAGTAAAATTTTAAAAATAAACACCATTGAAGGATGATCATATAATGGATATATAAGTTACCATAAATTTAAGAATAATAATCATATGATAAATTCATCGGATTTATATACACCACATAAAAGAAAATAGCACATACCATCTCATGTATCTAACATAAATAAAAATTGAGATGAAATTCTATATCCTAGTTTATTGACTCTCATCGCACACATACAAAAATCGTATATAATAAATATATTATTATTATAAATCTGTAATATCACCATATTATTTTATATAATACAATAAATTTCTTGATTCAGACTCTATATTACTCGCATGTTAACAATTCAAAGTTAAGGTTTCACTTTGTGTAATATATTATTTATTCTTTGAATCTATCTTAATTATTTGTATATATAGTTTTTTATAATTCTATAATGGATTAAAGAATATAATACATCATCTAGATATAATTTATATTCATCATATGATCATTATTATAATCCATTAAATTATTAATTTTGAAACAGAATACACCATTCATGGAGATGGTTGGTCGTAAGTACTCATGAATTCTATTTAAGTTCAATTTTCATGTTGAGTGACTGAAATTAAAAGACATATATATAAATATAATTATTAATGTTTATTTACTATATAATTTTTAGAAAATATATTTACTAAACCCATCATTAATACCACTTATGGTGTGTATGAAAAAATCACATCACCTTGATGGGGTGGTAGTCTTCACTTTCTCAATCGAAATAACCGTATTAGAAAAAAATGGTAAATATATATATTTTTGTTCTAATAGAATTTTCAAAACTGAATTTCAAAAAAAAATAATACATAAAATTTATAAATATATTTACATACATACTTTCCACTGGGAGGGGATATAAGTAATAATGAACAATCATCATTTTGTTAGGCATTAGTTCATCATACACATAAATAATTTAAATTTTCTCATATGATATAGGTGTGTATAATTTGTTGTCTAACCATTATTATAAAAAAATCCTATTATATTATATATAATGGGGTTTTCCACAAAATTTGAATTAATTGGTGTTCATGGGGTTGAGAATAAATATAAAATAACGGAGCTCGAGAGAATATGCTACCTTTTAATAGGGAAACTCCTTTTGTCTTGTGAAAAAATGGTTTCCTCGGACTTATTTATGACCATAGAGATACATCTAGGTGTATGAGATAGATTTTGTAAAGGTAATAGGTTAGATGATGGATGAACCTATGTTTCTTGATAGGTGTGAGGAACATGTAAATGTGTTGTTATTATATAGGTAAGGGAAGGGACACACATGAAATTTTTGAAAAGTAGAGAAGGTTGTAAGAACCTGGGGAACCCAGAGATGGGGGAGGGGTAGAATCAGTGTGCCTACATTTTCTTTTAATGTGATGGATATTGTTCACAATTTTGTAAGAAATCATAAATCATTTATGATGGATATAACCATCAATCAATCATAGACATGTAAAGAGACGTCACAAAAAAATTTTACTTTGTTCACCACTAAGGTCCATATCCAAGAAGCATACACCAGAAGTGTGGCAGTCATTTCTAAATATAATAATATTCACTAGTTGTGGAATACATGTGTTTAGACATAGTCAATTTTTTCTAAGCATGATGCTTTTACAAATGTTCTGTAATAGCTCATTGCATCCCTTATAAAACTTTTGTCAACTATCCTTAGCTCACTTCCTATAGAGATGTCTTACATCATTTATTGTCTTGAAGGACTCAAAAACAGATGGAAAATGAAATCTTTGTCTCTGAAAAGTATAAGAATCTTATTGCATTGAAAATCAATATTGATTCTCTTGAATGAAATGATCTAACAAACCAGATATTAAGAGACTCATAGTAGCTATATACTATATTTGCGTGAAACACCTTCACCTGCACGCAGTATTTGGAATTTTTCAGGAATGATGACTTTGATAAAACACTTACTTTCTAGGTAACCATTAGGTTTTTTGAAACTACACGAAAGGGTTCACATGGTATTTTTAGACTAGACGAACACCCTATAAGAAATATTAACTCTCTATAATTCATTTCCAATCAAAATATTTACATTGAATTTCAATCGGATCATAGTTGAAAAAATTATATAACATGACTTGGTGTAGCCACCTAATTATATGCCTCGATTTCCGTATAGATATTTTTTGAATGTGTATTCATCGGTGCATGTAAGACTCTTTCCAAGCAAGAAATGATCATTTCGACGTCACATTGGGAGCGTAAGATTCTTCAATGAAACAGTATTCTTTCTGCACATTTAAAGCTTTCACAAAATGTTTCCCTTTTGAATATATTGATGCATGAATCCTAGAACAGTCATTGCAATTAATTTTCCAATCAACAATCATTATTGTGTGGAAGTTCCTTTTCCAAAATATACATTTCTCGATATTCTATTTTTTGGACCCAAACAAATAGAAATTGCTTTTAAGAGATGCCACCTTCAAAAATATTGTTTGATCAAATTGTAAGATCCATATCCTTGTAAACTACCTAATCCTGTATTTAGGATTGACAAAAAACACAAAGCATATTCCATTTACAGTATAGAACACCCATGGTTACAACTAGGTGAACCAACTTTTTCTCCTAACAATAAGTCATACCAACCTAACCTAGCTCAGTAAAGCAAGGTGAACATCTGATTATTGGAATGAAAATGGATGTTGTAAAGGTTTATATGTCGTTTATTCAATAAATTTATGGTTTTCGTATTTGTTAACCTATTTTTTATCTTCATCGTTGTAATTAATTTTAATAAATTTATAAATTTTGATTTAAATAAACTAATTTTAATCTATAATAAATTATAAATTATCATGATTCCAAATATTAAATCCATTTTCCAAAATTATAATAATATATTTGGAAAAAATTGATTTAAAAATAATCCCACTAATAGGATGAGCCTGTGGTGTTTTGAAGTAAAACAAAATCCAAATGGGTCTATGTTTTTATAAACAATTTAGAAGTGAAATTGATATGAAATATCTAAATTGGATTAATTTTTTTAAAAATTAATTATTAATGCATTACAACCAACATAACGTATAACATAATATTAATTATATATCTTATGAAAATGTAGTTTTCAATTAAAAACTAGTATTTTAACTTTTCATTTAAAAATGCAATCCTATAGAAAAATAACAAAAATTAAAGCTAACCTAATTCTTATGTATCAATTTTATAAATGAAATTTATTTTTACAAGTTAATTCATAAACTGTTCCAAAAAATATTTTTAAAATGGGCTCAACATAAAAAGGTCAAAAATCTACTTTTATGAAAATATAGATTTTAGGCATAAAATTAGATTTGTTTTTATATTTTATCAATCAAAAATATAGAATGATTATAAAAAATATTTCTTTTAATAAATAAATCATATAATTAATTAATATCATTATCTATTAGTAATTAATTTCACATATTATTATAAGTCATATTTTTCACAAAAAAAATAAAATTTTACAAAATCTGCCCTTAATATTCATTTGGTTTATATATTCTTTTCTAATTTATATCTAACAAATTTATTCATATATATTTATTTATAAGTTAGCTAATCCTACAATATCTTATTTAATGTACATGTTATATCCTTGTAACACCCCAAGTAAGTAATGAATAATAGATATTTTTATCTATGTCTATTAATGAATTAGATAGTCATTTAGAGGCTTAAAATGAAAATAAATCCAATCTTAAGCATGGAATACACTAATATTTTTAAAAGATTTTTTTACTGCCTTTTGATGGAATTTTTTTTTAAATATATCTTTTGACAATTTTATAAGATATGTTTGTCAAAATAAACTTATTCTTTATGATTGGGACATCAAAATTTACTTTGTGTGAATTTTTGGTATTTTTCTGACAATGTTCATTTTTTAATGAATAGTGAAAAATACAGCATTTTACATCAAAATTGCTTCTTAATCTAATTTATTTATATGATTAGATTATCTTTTTAATTGGTCTTAATTTGTAGTCTGAATATATTTTTACCATTTAATCCAATGGTGGTCATTGGAATCAATTTCACTTTGAAATTAGACTTAAACTGGTGTCAATCTTTTGATACTTATTGTTTAATAAAAACATGCTATTTGTAATGACAGTGGGAATTAATTATTAAATTAATTAATGTTACTTATATGTTTTGAATTTTTTAAAATAGACTTCATTTTTGAATTCGGAATATCAAATATAGCTTAGGGGGAATTTTTGGTAATTTTCTGAAAAACATCAATTTTCGTTGAATAGTGAAACCACTAAGTGGTACTTATAAAAACTGATTTTCCGTTTAAATGAAAATTTTCCATCATTGTGATTTGAATTTTAAAAATCCGACATATATGGTTTTAATTAAGAAGTAAAATGTGGTTTAATGAGATTAAATTTTTTTTTTGGTGAATAGTAACTTATTAAGTTTTTAATCACGATTAGTGGTAATTAGTGTAATTTAAGGTAAAAATAATGCTTTAATAAAATTAGATGAGCTTGACACATGTCCTACCCTCAGGTTTTGTGTCATGGACGACCAAGACAAGCCATGTGTCAACTTGGGGACCCCATGGAGCCACCTTGGTTGGGAAATGACATAAATAACTTTTTATTTAATGTAAAAGTAAAAATGACACAAACATAATATGTTTTACGAAAATAATTATTACATGGGGTTATAAAGATCAGATTTTTGATTATAAACAGTCATTGGAAATCTCAAAAGATTTCATACATCATAGTATTTCTTTGATAATTTTTAGACTTTAAATAAATTAAATTATTTCCGACATCATGATGATGCAACGATGACCTCATTATTTAACGATTTAAATAAAATGGAAAGTTAATGTAAAATATAAAACCTACACATGGAAAAAACCAATTGGATGAGTGGATTTCGAACCCTTATCACCTTATCCTCGAATTATATCAATGTAGGACTTTTTGGATCCGAAATTCTTTTTAAAATAAAGTAACTTATCTTTACATTCCAAGAGTGCCCCTCCTCTCCTCTTATAAAATGCCCCCACCTCTACCTCCTTACCCACACTCCCAAAGCCTTTGGCTCGGCCAAGCCCTACCCATTTTGTATCTCCACATCCCTCTATTGCTCCTTGAATCCTCACTTTGGGCAGAAGTATTCCCAAGGAATCCTATGAGCTCAAACCAAAGGGAGTTACCCGATTTTAAGGTAATGTCTTCTTTTGAGTCCTTTTGTTTTATTTTGCTTCTCCAACCCCCTAAACTCTTTTTATTTACTTAATTTGTAAAAACGCCAGTATCTTTAATATACTAGGATGTTGTTATAAGATTTATTCGAGCTACACTCTCACAAAAATACATCAAATGGTTAAAGAACATACGGTTTCCGTGGATGGAGAAATTCTGCCTCCCGAAACGATGATTGTTCAATACTCATTTAACACCTTCAAAGGTGTCCATTATGATGTCACTATTTTTATATATGATATATAATATTTTTATTCTTTCCTTAAGCTTCTGTATTTTTCATTTAATGCATACTGTTATTGTTTCTATTATGGGTAAACACGATATCTTCATTTTAGGAAGTGCGGACTACCGCCCCCTGAAAGTGATTTGATTCGTTAATACCATATGTGGGATGTGTAAAGGATAAAGTTAATGATATTATATATGTTATTATACTGGAATTATAATATACTATTATATCATTATGATTCCATTCCAGAAAATACGAAATAGAAATGGAAGTAGCGTTCATGCGTACGTACGGCTTACCGTCTCCATGAACGGTGCATTTCATTTTCTTACATCTAAATGTGATGTAATATTATAAATACATGTATATTATGAATATATATGATATATATGTTATCCAAATCATTAATATCATTCTGGATATAACTAACCTTTTACCAAATTAACAACATGTAAGTGTAAGAAGTCTATTTTTGACTTAAGAACCAAATACCGACAAAATGAACATTATTAACTTAAATGATTACATGATGTTTATAACATGGAATAAAAGGAATAATGAACTTGAACGTGGTTCTTAAGCAAGTAGACATTAACTCAAGTTAATTATTCAGGAGATTAAAGAACGGTCGGGTCACGTCGGATACGAGGTATGGGACTTCGTCTCAATCTCCTTTCATTGAGGCATATTTTGCTTTATACACAATCTTCTTTTATACGGTGTATAAAACCCTTTGACTTTTACGATTATCCAAAAGGAATGTTTTTTATTCAAAGCGTTTTACTAAACGACAAAAGGGAATGTTTTTGTCGTACGTATGCGGCGACAACGACTTCTCCGCCACCGTCACCATTATTTGAGTTTCGGCTTCCTCTACAAGTCATTCATTCTTTTTAAAAGAAAAATAAATACCATGTCTTAATTTTCATTTGTTTTGGTATTGAAAATGGTTTTCATAATGTTTTTATATCAATGTGTTTTATTGATATCTTGTGATTGAAAGTTGGAAATTTTATGTTCCCTTTATGCATGTTTTATGTGATACGATTATGTTGAGGTTCTTGGGAATTATTATGATGATGGGTGGTTCTGTGATAAACTAAGGGCGGGTGAGCCCGATATAGCTCTCCAATGCATTGGGTAACGCGAAGGAGTGAAACGTTAAGGTTTCTCCAAAGAGATTTAGGGAATATACTGTGATGGGTATTCCAAACGTAACCAAGAGGGTTACTCCCTACGTAATAATGTTATGAATGCCTCAAGTTACCTTTATGTCTTATGATTTCTATGATTTATTCATGATTTTATGAGGTATGTTAAAGTGCTTATATTTTATGGGTAAATTATGATCTCATTCTTATGTATATATGTACCCATGTTTCCTTTCCATATTTTTTATATCCCTTACTGAGCTTTTTATGCTCATCCCAAGTTTTTTTTGAAATGTTTTTCACAGGTCAAGGGAAAGGTACATGATATGATGATAGTGTCAAGGAAGTGTCAAGAAATAATCCATGTTTTATTTTAAATATGATTCCATTGATGGGAATGAATAATACTATCATTATGTAACCACTTTGTTCATATGTGGAATGAAATGAAAGTTTTATGATCTAATTCTCTAAAACTCTAAACCCGAAAAGATCCTCAATGTGTAATCTTTTAATAACTCAATATTAAGTAAGGTATAAGGCTGGGGCCTTATAGTTGGTATCAGAGGTCAGTTTAGATAACTTTAGGAGTTATAATTCTATTAAATGATTATCCAAAAATATATTTTTTGAAATGATATATAATTTAAAGATTACCATGTTGCTTCATCTAAGAAATGTTTGTTCAGAATGTTTTTCCGTAGTGGAAACAGGGAAGTAGTGCTAAGAAGGCATACAGAAGGAAATAACCTTCCGAATCTGCATCCTGAGATGGTCGGAATTGGAACTGAACAGTTTGTTCCAGTAATGGCGCAGTTGAATCAGGATATAAATGGTGGTGGTATCCATGCACGAGATCAGCCAGATCAATCACAGAGGAACATGTCTGTGGTGGAACATTTCATGAGGCAACATCTCCCATCATTCAGAGGATCATCTGAACCTGTGCTAGCTGAAGGGTGGATTAAAGCACTGGAGAAGATTTTTGATGTCATGGGGTGTTCAGACAATCAAAAGGTTAGCCTTTCTATTTATCGTTTGGAGGGTGAAGCAGATCAGTGGTGGTCTATGGTTAAAAATATCAGGGACGCTGATGAGATTGATGCTCTCGACTGGGATGAATTCAAAGGTATATTTCTTGAAAAGTATTTTCCTAAGGATTTTTGACTTAGGATAGAAAATCAATTCTTGGAATTGAGGCAAGAGGAAGACTCAATGGTTACTTATGAAGAAAGGTTCACTCGATTGGTAAGGTTTGCTCCAAATTTTATCCGAGTCCTTGACAGTAAAATAAATCGTTTTTACTCAGAATTAAAGCCAAAATATCGAAGGGCATTAGCTTCTCGTGAGTTTAAAAGTTATGAAAAGCTTGTTCGTGGTGCTGAGAAGGTGGAAATGGAGTTTTCCGATGATCAAGTGTTCTATAAAAACCAACAGAAGAACAGACTACGGTGGCAGGAGAAAGGTAATAATTCTTCGAAAAAGTCTGATGGTAAGAAAACTAAGTTTCCAGTTTGTGATAAATGTGGCAAAAGGCATGCTGGGGAATGTCTTCTGAATTCTGGAAAGTGCTACTGATGTGGTAATATGGGACATAAGGCTCGTGATTGCACTGAAAAGATCAGGGTGATGGTAAGACCAGATTTGATTTATAGTTAGTGAAATGTTATAAGTGCAATGAGATGGGTCACTATGCAAATGAGTGTCTGACATAGAGCTTGAGTGATGGGAAGAAGTTAGACTACAAGCAGAAAGGGGTGGTGAAATCCTTTGCAACTACTTCAGCAGATGTCAGGCCATCAAATGAAGTTGTATCAGGTACTTTGATTGTTTTTTCAGATTATTCCAGTGTGTTGTTTGATTCGGGGTCTACACATTCTTTCATCACTGAAACCTTTTCTAGTAAAATTGGAATACCATCTCAAGAAATGACTCCTGAACTTTTGGTAAAAACACCTGGGGGAATTTTGAGGCAAAAAGAATTTATACGAATCTTCCTATCCTTATCTGTGGGAAGAACCTACTTGAAAAATTTATTGTTATACCTCTAGTAGAGTTTGATGTTATCCTGGGTATGGATTGGCTCTCTATTTACCATGCTAAGATTGACTATAGAGCTAAAGAAGTTTCTTTTCAGAAATACTTTCAGTTTGTTTACAAGAATGAACCCTTACTATTGATAACTTATCAAGAGGCCAAGAAACTTGTAAAAGATGAAAATGAATGTTACCTTGTACACATCGTTGAAAATAATGGAACTGTTCAGATTAATGATGTGCCAGTGGTAAATGAGTATCCTGATGTTTTTTCTGATGAGTTGCCTGGAATAATACCAGATCGGGAAGTTGAATTTACTGTTGACTTAGTTCCTGATGCTAAGTCAATTTCAAAACCCCCTTATCGAATGCCTAAAATTGAACTTTTAGAGTTGAAGCAGCAATTGCAAGATTTATTAGAGAAAGGTTTAATTCGACCTAGCACATCACCATGGGGTGCTCCTGTCTTGTTTGTTAAAAAGAAAGATGGTTCTATGAGACTTTGCACTGATTATAGAGCCTTGAATAACATCACTGTTAAGAACAAATATCCATTGCCTCATATCGATGATTTGTTTGATCAGCTCCAGGGAGCTCCGTTTTTTTCAAAGATTGACCGGAGATCGGGGTACCATCAGCTGAAGGTAAAGGAGGCAGATATTCCGAAGACCGCGTTCCATACGAGATATGGCCATTATGAATTTTTAGTAATGCCTTTTGGGCTAACCAATGCACCTTCTGTATTCATGGACTTAATGAATAGAATTTTCCATGAGTTCGTGGATATGTTTGTGGTGGTTTTCATTGATGATATTTTGGTGTTTTCTAAAAGTAAATAGGAGCATGAAAGACATTTAAGGTTTATAATGCAAACCATAAAAGAAAAAGTAACTGTATGGAAAATTCAGCAAGTGTGAGTTTTGGTTGCAAAAAATTTCTTTCCATGGTCACATTGTTTCTAAAGATGGAATAACTATTGATCCTGCAAAATCAAAAGTTGTGGAAGAATGTCCAAGACCCACAAATGTAACCGAGATTCGTAGCTTCCTTGGTTTGGCAGGCTATTATCGAAGGTTTGTTAGAAATTTTTCACAGTTATTTAGTCCAATAACATAGCTAACTCGGAAGGGTGTTAAGTTTATCTGGACAAAAGAATGTGATGATTTTGTTTAGGAACTGAAAAGAAGATTGTTGAATTCTCCAGTTTTGGCACTACCTTCCAGAAATGGTGAGTTTGTCATCTACAACGATGCTTCATTGAAAGGACTTGGTTGCGTCCTAATGCAGAATGATTAGGTAATTGCTTATGCTTCACGACAGTTGAAAACTCAGGAGGTAAATTACCCTACACATGATTTGGAATTAGCTGATGTTGTTTTTTCTTTAAAAATTTGGGGGCATCATTTGTATGGTGTAAAGTGTGAAATATATACTGATCATAAAAGTTTAAAGTATATATTCACTCAGAAATAATTGAACATGAGACAAAGGATATGGATATAATTAATCAAGGATTATGATTGTACAATTCATTACCATCCAGGAAAAGAAAATAAAGTGGTTGATGCTTTGAGTCGAAAAAGTAATGCTTCATTAGCAATGTTGTGTTTGGAACGTGATCCTTTGGTTAAGGATTTGATGAGATTTGGCACGGAATTTGTTGGTGCATGAATATCTTCTGTTTTGTTTCAGGTATCAGTGATATTATCTCTATCAGATAGAATCAAGCAAGCACAGAAGCAAGACAGTGAGTTGCAGAAAAAGGTAGAGCTAGTTCATAAAGGTAAGTTGCCTGAATTAAACATTGATAATGATTGTGTTTTGAGATTTGGGAAGAGATTGTGTGTGCCTTGTGATTCACAGTTTAAGAGAGAGTTGTTATGTGAAGCTCATAGTTCTCTGTTTTTAGTTCATCCTGGCAGTACTAAGATGTATAGAGATCTGCGGGAGTATTACTGGTGGGATGGAATGAAAAGGGATATTGATGATTTTACTATGAAGTGTTTGACATGTCAACAGGTTAAAGCAGAGCGGAAGTTACCGAAATGGATGCTTCAGCCTTTACCAGTGCCAGAGTGGAAATGGGAGAATATATCCATGGACTCTATTGTGGGATTACTGAAGACATCTCAAGGTAATAATGCAATCTGGGTTATTGTTGATCGCATGACTACATCTGATCATTTCCTTGCCTTACGAGATAATTTTTCCCTGGATCAACATTCCCATTTGTATCTTAAAGAGGTTGTCAGGTTACATGGAGTTCCTCTCTCCATTGTATCTGACCGTGATCACAGGTTCACTTCTAACTTTTGGAAAGGCCTTCAGAAGTCGTTGGGTACTGAATTAAATTTTAGTACAGTTTTTCATTCTCAATCAGATGGGCAGTTAGAATGAACAATTCAGACCTTGGAGGATATGCTACGTTCTTGCTCTATGGATTATCAGGGAAGTTGGGACCAACATCTTTCTTTGTTTTAATTTTCATATTATAACAGTTTTCATTCCAGTATATAGATGGCACCATTTCAGGCATTATATGGGAAGCAGTGTCGAACTCCAGCTTTCTGGGATGAAGTTGGTGAAAGGAAGTTGATGGGACCAGAATTGGTAGAAGAAATGGCAGAAAAAGTTCATCTGATTCAGAAGCACATGAGAACAGCTCAGAGTAGGCAGAAGAGTTATGCAGACAACAGGAGGAAGGATCTATCTTTTGAGGTAGGTGATCATTTTTTTCTCAAAGTATCACCATGGAAAATTGTGATGTGATTTGGTAAGAAAGGAATGCTGAGTCCAAGGTTCATTGGACCATATGAAATTCTGGAAAGAGTTGGAACATTTGCTTACCGAGTGGATTTACCTCCGAGTTTATCTCAGGTACACAATGTTTTTCACGTTTCGATGTTGAGAAAGTATATGCCAGATCCATATCATGTTTTGAGTCCAGAGGTAGTTCAGCTGGAAGAGAACCTATCTTATGTGGAACAACCGGTCCAGATTATTGACCATAGGGAGAAAGTGTTATGGAATAAGGTGATTAAGTAGGTAATGGTTTTTTGGAAAAACCACATGATGGAAGAGGCAACATGGGAATCTGAAAATGCAATGAGGGATAAGTACCCCCATTTATTCGATAAGTAAATAAATTGCGGCGACGCAATTTTAAATAGGGGGGAAGGATGTAACATCCCAAGTAATTAATGAATAATAGATATTTTTATCTATGTCTATTAATGAATTAGATAGTGTTTTAGAGGCTTAAAATGAAAATAAATCCAATCTTAAGCATGGAATACACTAATATTTTTAAAAGATTGATTTACTGCCTTTTGATGGAAAACCATTTTTAAATATATATTTTGATAATTTTATAAGCTATGTTTGTAAAAAAAATCTTATTCTTTATTATTGGGACATAAAAATTTACTTTTTTTGAATTTTTGGTATTTTTCTGACAATGTTCATTTTTTAATGAATAGTGAAAAATACTGCATTTTACATCAAAATAGCTTCTTAATATAATTTATTTATATGATTAGATTATATTTTGAATTGTTCTTAATGTGTAATCTGAATATATTTTTACCATTTAATCCAATGGTGGTCATTGGAATCAATTTCACTTTGAAATTAGACTTAAACTGGTGTCAATCTTTTGTTACTTATTGTTTCATAAAAACATGCTATTTGTAATGACAGCGGGAATTAATTATTAAATTAATTAATGTGACATATATGTTTTTAATTTTTTAAAATAGACTTTTTTTTGAATTCGGAATATCAAATATAGCTTAGGGTAAATTTTTGGTAATTTTCTGAAAAACATCAATTTTTGATGAATAGTGAAACCACTAAGTGGTACTTATAAAAACTGATTTTCCGTTTAAATGAAATTTTGCCATCATTGTGTTTTAAATTTCAAAAATTATACATACATGGTTTTCATTAAGAAGTAATATGTGGTTCAATGAGATTAAAATATTTTTTTGGTGAATAGTAACTAATTATGTTTTTAATCGCGATTAGTGGTAATTAGTTTAGTTTAAGGTAAAAATAATGCTTTAATAAAATGATATGAGCTTGAAACATGTCCTACCCTCATTTTTTGTTTCATTTCCGACCAATACAAGCCATGGGTCAACTTGGGGACCCCATTGAGCCACATTGGTTGGGAAATGACATAAATAACTTTTTATTTAATGTAAACGTAAAAATGACACAAACATAATATGTTTTAGGAAAACAATTATTACATGGTGTTATAAAGATCATATTTTGGATTAAAATTGTCATTGGAAAGATAAAATTATTTCCTACATCATAGTATTTCTTTTATAATTTTTATACATTAAATAAATTAAATTATTTATGACATCATGATGATGCAGTGATGACCTCATTATTTAACGATTTAAATAAAATGGAAAGTTAATGTAACATCTAAAATATAAACATGGCCAAAACCATTTGGATGAGTGGATTTATAACCCTTATTTCCTTTATCCTAGAATTATATCAATGTGGGACCTTTTGGATCCGAAACGCTTTTTAAAATAAAGTAACTTATCTTTACTTTCCAAGAGTGCCCCTCCTCTCCTCTTATAAAAGTCACCCACCTCTACCTCCTTACCCACACTCCCAAAGCCTTTGGCTCGGCCAATCCCTGCCCATTTTGGCTCTAAAAATCCCTCTATTACTCCTTGAAGCATCACATTGGGCAGAAGGCTTCCCAAGGAAGCCTTTGAGCTCAAACCAAAGGGAGTTACCCGATTTTAAGGTAATGTCTTCTTTTGAGTCCTTTTGTTTTATTTTGCTTCTCCAACCCCCTAAAATCTTTTTATTTACTTCTTTTGTAACAACACCAGTATATGCAATATACTAGGATGTTTTTATAAGATTTATTCTATCTACACTCTCACAAAACTACATCAAATGGTTAAAGAACATACGATTTCCGTGGATGGCGAAATTCTGCCTCCCGAAACGATGATTGTTCAATACTCATTTAACACCTTCAAAGGTGGCCATTATGATGTCACTATTTTTATATATGATATATAATATGTATATTATTTCCTTAATATTCTGTATTTTTCATTTATGGTATACTGTTACTGTTTCCATTATGGGTAAACACGATATCATCATTTTAGGAAGTGCGGACTACCGCCCCCTGAAAGTGATTTGATTCGTCAATACCATATGTGGGATGTGTAAAGGATAAAGTTAATGATATTATATATGTTATTATACTGGAATATAATATACTCTTATATCATTATGATTCCATTCCAGAAAATAGGAAATAAAAATGGAAGTAGTGGTCATGCGTACGTACGGCTTACCGTCTCCATGAACGGTGCATTTCATTTTCTTACCTTAAATGTGATGTAATATTATAAATACATGTATATGCTGAATATATATGATATATATTTTATCCAAATCATTAATATCATTCTATATTTAAAAAACCTTTGACCAAATTAACAACATGTAAGTGTAAGAAGTCTATTTTTGACTTAAGAACCAAATACCGACAAAATGAACATTATTAACTTAAATGATTACATGATGTTCATAACATGGTATAAAAGGAATAATGAACTTGAAAAAGGTTATTAAGAAATTAGAGATCAACTCATGTTTATTATTCAGGAGATTAAAGAACTGTCGGGTCAAGTCGGATACGAGGTATGGGACTTCGTCTCAATCTCCTTTCATTGAGGCATATTTTGTTTTATACACAACCTTCTTTTATACGGTGTATAAACCCCTTTTACTTTTACGATTATCCAAAAGGAATCTTTTTTATATGAAGTGTTTTACTAAATGACAAATGGGAATGTTTTTGTCGTACGTATGCGGCGACAACGACTTCTCCGCCGCCGTGTCCGTTATTTGAGTTTTGACTTCCTTTACAAGCCATACCTACTTTTTAAAAATAAATACCATGTTTTAATTCTCTTTTATTTTGGTATTGAAAATGGTTTTCATAATGTTTTTATATCAATGTGTTGTATTGATATCTTGTGATTGAAAGGTGGAAATGTTATGTGTCCTTTATTCATTTTTTATGTGATACGATTATGTTGAGGTTCTTGGGAATTATTATGAAGATTTGTGGTTCTGTGATAAACTAATGGCGGGTGAGCCCGATATAGCTCTCCAATGCATTGGGTAATGCGAAGGAGTGAAACGTTAAGGTTTCTTCGAAGAGAATTAGGAAATATACTGTGATGGGTATTCCAAACGTAACCAAGAGGGTTACTCCCTACGTAAGAATGTTATGAATGCATCAAGTTACCTTTATGTCTTATCATTTCTATGATTTATTCATGATTTTATGAGGTATGTTAAAGTGCTTATGTTTTATGGGTAATGTATGATCTCATTCTTATGTATATATGTACCCATGTTTCCTTTCCATATTTTTTATATCCCTTACTGAGCTTTTTATGCTCATCCCAAGTTTTTTTGAAATGTTTTTCACAGGTCAAGGGAAAGGTACATGATATGATGATAGTTCCAAGGAAGTGTCAAGAAATAATCCATTTTTTATTTTAAATATGATTCCATTGATGGGAATGAAGAATACTATCTTTATGTAACCACTTTGTTTATATGTGGAATGAAATGCATGTTTTATGATCTAATTCTATAAAACACTAAACCCAAAAAGATCCTCAATGTGTAATATTGTAATAACTCAACATTAAGTAAGGTTTCAGGCTGGGGCCTTATAATCCTATTAAATTATAATTATTTAACAATGAATTATTGTTTGTTAACACTCATCCTTATGCATTATTCAAGCCATCGAGGAAATTTAGGCCTGAACATAACATCAGGAAACCTCTGTGTTCCATATAGAGAACACTAAACATTGTATTGTGCTTTGTAAATGATTATATTATTATTTCATATAATTAAATTCCCACATTGTTCCATAATATAAAATAATCTATTTTTAATGTATTGTGGAATGTAAAACACAAAAAATGATTACAATAATTCAAAAAAAATTCATTATATTATTAGGTGTTATAGTTCCACAATTATAATAAACTATTAGGATTATAAACCAAAAATAATGAAAAATATATAAGATAAATTTATTGATGCAGAAATACAAGAGGTGGAGTACACACATATTGGATCTAATGAAACTTTATAAATCATTATCAATGATAACATTATATATAATGGGTAATATTTCTCTTGTAATGTTAATATCACCATTGCAATATGATAATTTGGGGATAGACCATTGTAATATGATTAATTTCATTATATAAAAAATTTTGTCATAAAATAAACAAAATCATAGGTAATAATATAATTAATAATTATGAATAATTTATATTGAATAGTGAATAGAAATAGAATTACCAATTTATAAAATAGAATAAATTTAAATTTATTTATTGGGATTTTAATTTTTTTTTGTTCCATATTCATGGTTTTAATAACCAAAAGGCGTTTAATTAAAAATTAATTTCTTATATTTGTTAAATTATTTTTATAAAATGGAATATAAAATTTAAATCAACACATTTAAACTATACAACAGTTATTTGTTTTCCTTTTACAAATTTATTTTTTTCTAAGTAGTATTGTAGGGTATTTTTAAATAACCAAAATTATGACTCAAATGTTAAATAATTATTATTTAAGAAATAATACATGTTATTTATTTTTCCAAAATATGTTTATTCACTAATATATTGTATTTTATAATAATTAAAATATTTTTCAATGAATAATTCTACATTTTTAAGGATTAATGTATACATATTGATTTTAAAATTATTTTTATGTTAATAAAAGGAATTCATCTTCAAAATTATTTTTTTAATGGAATTCAAATCATAATACTCTAAAAGTCAAACACTATATCCCAAATGTCAAATTTATTGGTTTCATACCAATGGATTCCCAAATGGTTTCAATATTTATATAAACAAATGTCCAAATCCTATGTATATAATTTTTCATAAAATTCCACCAAATTTTTTAAAAATAACCAAACATCAAAAGAGTCATCTCCCCTAAAAAACCATGGACCATGGTTGTTTTCTAATTTTCCATCTCAAAATGATTTTGAAACAGACTAATGTTTATATTAGGTTAATACTCTTTCTCTATTTCACTCTCAATGATTTTCCTAGTAGATTACATGAAGATATGTAATAATGTAGGGGTATTCCAACAATTATATAAATTTATCTTATTATAAGAAAAGTTGTGAGTATCTAATGTGATCTATGTGATGATTTTTATGTTATATAACAAGAAATTTTCATCCATACCGTTATAATATTTTCCCTTTTGAAATTTCATTTAATTACTTTACATTTCATTAATTTCTGTTATTATGTTTCATTATAAATAATTAATGAATATATCACAGATTTATATTTTCTAGTTATTAATTCACAATAATAGTATATTCAAATTAAATTATATTTCCATATCATATAAATTAATATTTGATATTTATTCTATTAGTTTTTCTCCTAACATTCCATTTATATTACTAATTATTAGAAATATATATACTCGATTAATTTTTCACACTATACTACACAATCATCAAGGAAAAATTTTATTTCGTTATGAATATCCTATTATTCATACAATATTTATGGCAATTCCCAAATATTCACATGTTAATCTATTGATTGGGGAATCATTTCCCAACTATTTCAAATTGCGTCCAAATAGATTAGTACTGAATAATATGAGTTTGGTTTGTGAATATTTCTTTTGAACATTATAAAATATATTTTTTTCACAAACTTTTTCATATGATGAATGCCTTTGGAAAATTATGTAATATGTGGGGACGAGAATTATATATCCCATCGATGAAATAGTAGACCCCATGAGAAACACATGTTTTGGGTATTTGGTGTATACCATTACAATTATGTATTGTTTATCATAATAAGTCCTTGATAGTATTGTTATAATGTATTTCATGACAACTTAATGGTATGATTATAATTACATTAATTATGAATTATATCACTACATATTATTTTTTATATGTATATATAGTTATTCATTACATTATTATCTATTAAATATATATATTATAATCTTATGGAATCAATTTAATTATTTATTGTAGTCGTATTATTTATTCCATGGTCATTAAATTCAATCTTCCACTATGTGTACCCCTTATTAGAAATCTAATATATACCCTTCATTTTGATAAAATATTCCCTAGGGAACGAAGAAGAGTTTTATGAAGCATACCAGGATAAGATAAAAAATAAGAATGTTTATAACCATTTTAGGACGTATATTTTGTTTTTTAATGGAGCATAATAATCATTTTTTATCTAATATCCTAAGAGAACTAAAATATTTGATTAAATGTAATGTTATTTATTGATTTTTACAAAAAAAAAATACAATAGACATGAATCCAAGTTATTGTTGGTAGGATGTTATATTTTATATTAGTGACATCTAGTAAAATCATTGTTATCATGATTTATATAAAAAATAAAAACAAAAATATTGAATGATAAACACATCCGATATTAACAAAAATTTCCATAAATAAATTACCAACATAATAATTGTGTATTATTACCAAATATTATTATTTTTAATATTTAATTATGTTTATTAAAATATTTATAAATAGAACATAATATAAGGAATAAAAATATTTCAATTCCCATTTTCTATATTAGGATTTCACTAAGCAAATTTTTAATGATGATAGTGTCAATGAAAGAAAAATTATCAAAATATATATATAAAAACTCTTAAAATATAAAATTTCTATAACTAAATAGAAAAACATGTTACCCCATATTATTGTGTAACAATATTGGATCACTTATTGCAGTAGAACCTTCTATCCTTCAGATGGATAAATTATCCACTAGTAGTTGAACAATGAATCAATTTAATAGAATGTAAATTACATACATTGGGGTATAGTGAAATGGATAAGGTTTTTTTGGTTTATTGTAGTCAAATGGGAGATTTTTATCAATAGTGGACATTGCTCAAAAAATAAAAAGTGGTCTAATTATTAGGAAGTACATTATTGAATAATATTAAGGTGAAATTTCTTGAAAAGTATTTATCTTCAAATATTGGTGGTGACATGGAACTGAAATGCATAAATTGAAGATAAGAAACACCATGAATTTTTTTAACTATGATGATTATTTTACAAGGATAAAAATACATTCTATAGACTACATATTTTATCCAAAAATATTATTTTTTCATTTTTTATATGGTATATATCTATCACATCAAATGAAATTTTTCACTAAAAAATATACAACAAATGAGGAGATATAATGAAGTACCATAAGGAGATATAAAGAGTTTTCCAAGAAATTCAATTTTAATTGAAATCTAGATAATATGAGGACTATCTAGTATTATAAGAAGGGATATTTCTAATGGAGAAGATACAAAGGGTTGAATTAACAACATTTAATAACAATTGAAATAATTAGAATGAGGAGTTCATTGAAGGAATGAATATTTGAGAAATGGTGGTGAATAACTCTATCATGTTTAATAAATAAAATGAATTAAAAATTCCATCATTTATAAATGGTTCCATTATAATTTAACAAGACACAATTACGATCTATGTTCCATAAATCAAGGTAATATACACATGAAGAGTCCAGAGGATTAACTTCAATATTATTCCATTAATATAGTTGATATTGAAGTACCATATGATGTGATAGAATGTAATTTGATAATAATACAAATTTTGGAGAATGGATTAATTAATTATAGATCATAAAACTTTTTTATATCTTGTATCTGAGCCAAATCATTGAATCAGGCCTTAATATGTTAAGGAATATTTTTTAATAAAAAACCTAGTGTAAATTGATTTTCAATATTGATACAATTAGCTTTTTACATTATGATTCATTTAGATTATTTATTTTAATAAATTATTTTTATTACTATTTATTAGATTTATATAATCCATGGAATGGATTTGATCTCAATATAAAATGAGTGAATTTAATTTTAGAAAAATAAGTGCCTTATTTATGAGGATTGATTTATTTGATTTTAGAGTATAAAATAATTTATTTTATACTTTTTTTGAATGTCCTATGGTTCCTCATATTGATTAATTTTAGGAATAAAAAATTATACTAAATAGAATCTATAGATGAGATGGATATCTAAATAATGGTTGGTGTAGTTATTTTGAAATAACATGTTTATTTATTTCCTATGGAATTAGTTGGACCGCCACCAAAATATAGAGTTGTATTCATTAATGAAATCATCTATAATTATAAAATAATATATACAACTCCTTATATAATATACCAAATAGTATTTTTGGACATATATCCGTATTTATAAAAAATGGGGATTGGTTAATGGGGTTCTATCATGATTATAAAAAATTCAATTCCATTATAGATCAATATACTTATCCTTTACTTCACATTGATTACAATTTTTTTTCTTAGTGTTAAAAAATTATCAATGGTCAACATCCATTCCATATATACATAACTAAGAGAGTAGAAATATTATATAATAAAGAAAACACTTTATTTGAGTTATATTTATTATTAGTTTATTATTAATACGTTTGGGATTATCTAATAAAAATACATGATTTATAAATTTTATGAATTTTAATTTAAATGCAAACATTTATTGTAAAGTCCCATGTTTTTGGAACCATTGAGTTTTCCTCATTTAGGAGAATCTGAATGTTTTCTCCACTGGTGAACGGACCATCCTTTGAACCAGAAATAAAAATGTGGTTATGAGTGCTTACAATTCTGAATGTTGTGTTTTAGAATTAGGATTAGATTAAAGTTGATATTAAAGGGGTTTCTTCAAACATTTGGGGTAGGAAAGGATATATGGGATGTAGAAAAAAAATGTTCCATGTTTTACACACCTTGTATTAATTACATTTAATGTATTAGTTTCATGGGGAATGACATGGTGGTTTTATAATGTGGAACATTATGGGGTTTCCCCAAAGAATACATTATGTGTATCTTTTTCACATCAAAGAAATGTAACATGTTGTGTCATGGTTACACACCATGTAATAGATGGGGTTTTCTTTTTATAGATAAAAATATGGGTATCCTCCCATATTTGTTTAATTATTATTTTGATCTATTTTTACTATCATTGATTAGGGATTTTCTGTATGATGCTATTTGGTATACCTATTAAACATTTGTCACATAGTTTCACGGATATTCATTAAGCGATAATAGTGTGGTGACATATCAGAAAAATTATATATTCTCTTTATTTTAACATTAAACAGTTTAATGTTGTAACTAATTTCTATATTTATAATTGAGTTTTCATGTGTAAGGTATTATCTTTTTAGTTTGTATCGATTATATAAAATGTTGGAGAGCTTTGATGGAGCTATCAAGGGTAGTTTATAAGTGGATTGATGATTTCTAAAGGTAGGGTTTCTTTCCTACCACCCCCCTATAGAATTCGATCATGTTTATTTATCATCTGTATTCATGGGATTTAACCCAAGGTTGATTACAAATTTCAAAATTTACCGAAAGAACTATTATAATTATTTGTTTTATTTTTGAATTTAAGGGATGAACACCCAAGGTCACTAATAACAAATTTTCATAAGATTTATTCTTCTATGTCTCACTAATGATGAGGGATCGAGTGGGATAATTAAACATATGATCTAACCAAGGAAACATTATATATGATTCCTATTAAATCATAACACTTAATTTAAACCAATAAGGCTCCATATATTATTATTGTACATTGAGGAACTTCAGTTGGATGAGTATTCATCATTCTAACATTGGACACCCAATGGTTGACTATTTTTTTAACAGACACTTAGCTTGTAAGGTTGTATTGTATAGAGATGGTTGGGGTGTTTACGATGAACATGTATAAAACCTAAAATTCCATGATGTTGTGGTAGTATTGGACTGTTTAGGAATTCAACAACCCCCACTTTTTGTTTTATATATTCGATTATTCATTGACGATATATTGATGAACTCTATCGATGTTTTATGGAATGGGTTCGATGTTCCTGAAAGATTTTACTTTTTATATTTTTGGGGTAGCTAGTGGTGCTTCCTATGGTCTAGCAGTTCATCCTTTTTATTGACTATTATATTATTAGGATGTCTATAAAAGCTTCATGGGATTTTACTATTGAGACTAATTTTTTAGATTATAATTCATGATGTACCTTGATTTTGATATTCGGGAATGCCATAACATTATTTTAATATATGGTAATGGAATCCCTGAAGATGATGTGTATGGATGATTATGCTCTATTGAATGATAAGGATGGTTACAATCTCTCTTGTTGATTATTATATCATAGTCATGTACATGGTGACCCTAAAGGTTGATATGATAACACTCATAGATGATGACAATATCCAAAGTGATGGGTGTAGTTATTATATCCCTAATCAGAGAGCTCATTTGGTGGGAAACAATTCTAACTAGTGTGAAATCCCTGTACATCTTTTAAGAATTATGCAATTAAGGTCCATTAGAGTCACAATGTCTAGATATCGTTAGAACCATGTCCATGGGTTCCAACATCGAATTAGATTCATGTTTCTTGAGTAATATGGAATCTATATCAGTGACCTTTCTTAGGAGTGTCTGTTAGTATATGACATCCTTCATTATAGTGATTAGAGGAAAGTATAAGTGAACCTATAACTAGGACATGCTTCCTCTTCTGGTGAAATAATTTTCTCATAAAAATTTATGACATTTGATAATGAATGTATTATCTATTAGGATAAGGACCCCATGATTGATTTTGGAAGACATTGATTGATTTTTATGACATGCATCCAATTACACATTTTACACAATGTCCATTTGACCCGATGATGGATCCATTGATAAGTTGTGTATGATTTATTTTTTCTTTATTTTTATTAATATTTTATTGTATATTTCTGAAAATTAATTTATATATATATATATATGGGGGAATAAAAACATATGTTTAATTTATAATTGTATATTATTTCATAGCGCCCTAGTGATCGGGATAATAGAAACGATTCTTAGTTATATAATTTTTTCTTTTATTTTCTATTGTATGTTATTCAATTATTATTGATGTTATAATGTTGAGTATCTAAAATATAATAACACGAAATTTTTACCATTTATATTTGGGACCTTATTGGTTGTTCACTACTGATATTTGTACGCACACAAGAATTGGGATTCCTTTGAACTAAGGTATGAGAGCATACATTCACTTGGTTGTAGGAATACGTTTGGGTTGAGGGCCATGACTATTCGAGCTGGATTTATTAGATATGTATTTTGATATCAATTATGTAGTATGGAAATATCTATATGAAACCCCTTAGAAATAAATAAATACTTCTATGTGTAATAAAATAAAATAAAAGGTTAGAATATTAATAATTTCACATGGAAATAAATAGGATTCTTAATATTGCCTCATAATATAACAAATTTTGATAGCATAAATAAGGAATTTGAGATATAATTGATAGGAATGATTTACCCCATAAAAAGATAGGAAAATAATCACTGTAAATATTTATTTATAATATGTATATATATATATATATAATGTTTTATAACTCCATAACATTGTCGAGATAAAAAAATTGATTTATAGAGAGTGCATATCCTAATGAAAAATGGTGGTTTAGATAGATCATTTAAATTATGTTAAAGAATCATTATAGAATTTAAATAAATGTACTAGATAATCATATTAAATTAAAAAATTATTTAATTAAAAAACATTTCAATATATAGTTTATTTTTTAAAATTTTATTTTGTACATTTCTAAAATTATAAATGAGATATAACAATTAATTTCACTCTGTAAGGGTGTCTATTTAATTGATTCATGGTCAAATCACTTCTGCAAAAATATGTATGTTTTATTGTCAAATATAATTAAACAATATAATTGAAATTAAATCCTATACATAATTTTATATAAATTTAGATTTCCCATAATGTCATCTCATGTTCTGATATATGGATGATTCTTTTAATAACAATATTAAAGATAATCAATTAGTTGATTTAGGTGAATTTACTGACCATCATGAACTAAATAAATTTAATTTTATAAAATAATACTTAAAAACTATAGAATTTGAATAATAATATATTATAATTAATATATATTTTTAAACCATGATAATTATTTTATGACCATCCTTGAACATAGTGGAGAAAAAATAAGTGCTCAGTTCTGGGAGATGGGGAATAAACAATATTGTAAACAACACATTCTGTTTAAAAATGAATGATAAGATGGTATAAGATGGATATTTAACCATAGTAAAAAAGTTCTATTATATTTAGGATAATAATTTTACCATTGGTAGTAGGTAATAGATCATATGCGGGAGGTAGAATACAAATAAAATATAAAGTGGTTAGTTGAAAAAATTATATCTTCCTTTAGTTGTATACTCTTAGGCAACCACATAAATCTCCGCTTAATGGAATTTGTATTGTAATAGAATACATACAGAATGGGGGTATGTATTTTGATTTGAATTGAGAACAATTTTGGGGAGATATGTTATTTAGATGTTATGAGATGAATGAGAGGTATTCGTAAATTAGGTAGAGATATGTTAAAGTCTATAGATTAGTTGATGGGGATTGTAATCTCTGTGAATGGGGGAGGCCTCTGAGCAGTGTCCACTCTCACTCCTAAGGCTGATAGGGTTTCCCCTCTTTCCTTATTCCCTTCCCCCTCTGGCCTAGATTTGTCGTTGTTTCTCCTACTAGTCCCAACTCGAACCTGGATCTGGTGTGGCACGATGCAATCCTGTGTAGTTCAACGTTGTTTCCATTCGTGGTGAAAATGCTCCACCCCAGACCTTTGGATTGGCGTGCATCGAGATGACATGGCCTGGTGCAATTCTGTGATGGTTGCACAACGTCCCGTCTTTCTAGCATCATCAGTTTCTCCATTCGGAAATCTGTCGCTTACATGGTGCTTCAGGGGGACCATTTGAAATCCACAAAGAGGGTCCGACATCTAGGATTGTCCGTTGAGTTCAGGGGAGGGCTCTAGCAGGTTTCCAGCAGACTCTGGGTCTGAACTGCAGTGCCTCAATGGGGGGAGGATGGGTTTTTTTCTATGTGTTTTCTATAGGTGAAGGTCTAATGGTGTCATGTTTTTCTTCTACATTGGTTCTTTGTCTCTATATCTCTCTTTTGGTTTATTTGGTTAAGTTATAATGATTAATTTGGTCAAGTTGGAATGGTATATTTGTGGAAATGACTGTTGATGCTTTGATTTAGTGATGTATTTAGTATTTTTATATGTTCTGTGGTGTTTTTTTTGTTTGATGGTTTGATCTTGGACATGGAATGTTTGTACATCAAGACTCAATAGATTTGATCAAAATAAGAAGAGGATTTAGAGCTAATGGTTCTATTTTTTAATTTCTTTTAAGACTTGGTTTTTGGAGAGGATATGGATTTTGTCATCAGATCAGCCATGTTCTTGTCACAGGACATTGGCTTGCAGATTTTCCTTGCAACGTTTGGGTGCTTCAACATGTTTTTATTCTTGGGAGGGGTTGATCTAGTTTTCAGTCTAGCTTTCATTATTTTTGTCCATCGGGTGTGATTGTCGAAAGTATATTTAGTCTTTTGGGATTCACTCTACTTACCATAAAAGGGGGATTTATCAATAATAAAAAATATTTGAAGGTCATAGGGTGATTGGAAGGAGGGAGAGATATTTTTTAATATTATATACATTATTTAATTATTTTGGATCAAGATTACCAATATATTTTATTATTTTTACTATATATATAAAATGATAAATTTTCTTTTAATATAATGGTTTACTACCTAGACAAATAATCAAAAATGAACATTCATTGCTTATAAAATTAAAAAACATAATTTATTGCATTTTACTATTCACCCTTAAATCAATATTTTTAAAATCAACCAATTATACTTACTATTTATAGATTCAAATAAATAAAATCCATTATTTTAAAATAATTTTATAAATATGGGAAAATTAGTTTTTAAATAAAATCCCAATATATTTTAAAAAAATATTGATTTCCAAATTACAATTAATTCTATGACCCTCTAAAAAATTACATATGGTCTCATAAAATTATATGATAATTAAAATAAATGATACAAATAATATATAAAACCATTTAATGAAAATATATATTCTTATATATATCATAATAGAAAAAATAAAATATTTATATTTTACAAGAAACACTAAATTTATCATATTTAAAACATTTTATTACTTGAATCATTTTATAGACATCCCATATTTTTAGGATTACTAGATAATATTTTACACTTCAATAAGAGTGATTAATATTCATAATGTTATATTATAATTATAAATTGTGTTCCCCCCTTAATAATAATTTCCTATATTTCATTCATTCATCATTGAAGTTTTTATTATCTCATTTTTATATTTAACATTTCATGATGAAAACTATTTTACTAATATTATAATTCATTTTACACTATTATTCATGAGTGTAGTAATTCCAGTGGCTTGAGATCCAATTTTTTTATTTTAGTCATGTTATTTAATATTCTTATTCCATTTTTATGTAATAAATTATCATGGATATTTTAATTCTCTCAAATTAATGATAAAATTAACTTATTTAAATGTTTTTTATATTCTCATGTGGTGCATGGTATTTATTATATATTACCAAATATGGATATTTTATAATAAAATATATTCTATTGATAAAACTATTGGTTATTTCATTCATCTCTCATATGAAATTTCCCATATGAAATTTAATTTTTCATATTAAGGTGAAAAAATGAAAGTTTAATTCTACTTTATGTATTCATCCAGTTAAGATTTTTCCTCCTCATACTGATGGATTTACCATAATACATTGACTAGGTAAGCTAACTATGTTCATTGAATATTGTATATATTTTCGATGTACTACACTTGATGATCCACATAAGGTATATAATTTTTAATTTATACCAAATCATAATTCTATACATGTAATGGACCATGTATCAATATAATCCAGAAGAATATATAGAACATGAAATGTACTTGAGACATGGTTGGTGGAATTTATGATAATTATTCTATAACTATAATGTGATCAAGAATGTGAAATAGACCTATGTTCCTAGGAAATATCATCCATTTCCTCATAAATGTCATGAATATCTACCATGTAGTTATATATATGAACAATTTATCTCCATTTTAATGATATAGATCTAGTCAACATTTTTAAGAATATCTCATCAGTTGATATAGGATAGCCCTAATTTTTAATAGAATGTTCTTGACCATTTCTACCATGTCCTCAATCGTTTTGGGTCTAAATAAAACTGGTTTACCATATTCATCTAAACACATAGTTGTTCTACATTTCATAACATGATTGAATTTTTATATATCCATTTCGATTCATTTATGAAGTATATCATGTTTTGGGAACTCAACTAGAGAGAGATGATGTTCTTATAGTGACACAATCTTAACATACATTAATATTACATCATTCTAGATAGATATTTAATAAATTACATAAATTAAAATCTCGCGAATTGTAATAGTATATTGTCTCTGGAAACATTGGAAAAAATATTCTATAATGGTGAATGATCATCAATATCTCCTAGGAAGATCTACACCTTTATTATTCCAACCTAAAAACAGTATTCATAACCTTGACAAAGGAAACATAAGGAATGGGTGAGCTCAAACACTCAGTTCAAGAAAATTAGGGAGTTATATAGGAATATTTACAAACAAAACTGTATGATAAAAAAATCAGGAAGATATAAGATCATGACATTAATATCAATGATCATATACATGAATCAAGACATAAATAATAACAATTGATAATACATGAATCACAAAGAAATAATGAACATAATCCGTGAATTCTTATCAATGGAATAAAACAAGAAATTTTTGCAAAAAATTAATCATATAATATTGTATATCACGACTCGTCCCCCGGGGCCCATGTCATGACTACCCCAAACACGCCTTCAATAGGCCAGGGGTAGGTGGTAGAACCAAAAGGACTATTCCATAAAACATAGAAGGCATTTCTTATATAACCTTCAAAAACAGCCAACCACGCACACAATAAGATACGAAGACAAGTAATTTGTATAGTAGAAAGAGAGTGTACATTAAGTAAAAGGGGCCTGAATACAATCCCAACTATAAATTACAAGAAAAATGAAACGTACCAGAAAACTAAAAAATCTCCTCTGAACTCCAGCCAAGGATCCTACCGGAAGGGTAGGTACAACTCTCAAACGGTAGTTTATGCGGTATGCCTCATCTAATGTCCACCTCCGAGCTACCTCTAGTCTCGGTACTCTCATCCGTAGTCTGCGATGTCTGTCATCTACACCAGACACAACAAGGTGTGGGCGTAACCCTTGGAGGGGTGAGTATAATGATACTCAGTAGGAGCTCGAGACCCCGAAGGTCTCCTGAAATCTATCATGGATAAAACACAAAGCAGGGAAACAATAGTCATCCATAATTAGGTATATTCACACACATATACCTATATTATTATGTAAACTCATCTCAAGCATTAGGAAACACAATGCCCAAATCATTATCCCAATGCTCAACTATTCCACGAAGGAATGAATACCACGAAGGTAACACCACAAAGTTAAGTACCATAAAGTTAACACCACACACAAAAAAACCACTAAGGTATCACCATGAAGGAAAGTATCAAAAAGTTACGCCACATAGAATAATTCAACAACGGTATCACCATGAAGGTAAGTAATATGAAGGTATTCCACTCAACAGAATACCTCAAAAGTATCACCATGATGGTATTTACCACAGAGATACACCACATTGAATAATACCACAAAGTTATCACCACAAAGGTAAGTACCATAATGGTACGCCGCACAAAAGAATACCACAAAGGTATCACCATAAAGGAATTTACCACAAAGGTATGCCACACAGATGAAAACCCAAAAGGTATCAACAAGAAGGTAAGGGCACAACTCACACCAGGTATAACATAGGTACGGTAGCAAAGATGATCAGAAATGACTACAAAATCATCTTACGTTTTTAAGAGGCAAACCCACAATGGATCCTAAATCATCAGACCCACACATGATCCTAGTACAACAGACCCACCTCGTATCTTAGAGTAGTCCCATGCGAATCCTTAGAGCAGATCAAAGAGAGACTCTCGAATACAGTCCCACACAAGATCCCAAAGCATTGTCTCACACAGGATCATGAAGCACAGACCCACATAGTATTTCAAAGTATAGACCCACATATGATCCGAGAGATCATACCCACTTAGGTTCCCAAATCACATACTCATGTAGGATCCTTTTCTCATGTTACATCTAGCTACATGTTTTTGACACTAAGCTTTCTATATTCTTGGAGGATCAACTCCTCAAGCCTGAGGTCGAATACTCTGACTACCACAAAGTCCCATGAAAAAATATCTCAAATGAATTCCATGTAAAAGGGGTCTCAATGCGACTGACGATGCATCAATCAGACTCCCAGTCTATGTAACACCCCAAGCTTCCAATGTACGTTTCTCTTCGAATAATGCCATAGCGTGTGTTGTACGCATCCTCGAGCTCTAACACACACCACAACGAATTAAACTAGCCGTTGTGAATAGTAATACCTACTTTTTGAAATTTTATAAATTTTATTTATAAAAATGGACTTCATTTTTGGATTCGGAATATCGAAATTAGCCTATGTTGAATTTTTTGTATTTTTCTGAGAACTTCTATTTTTTATGAATAGTGAAAAATACTTAAAAACAACTTTTTTAATCAAAATAATTTATAGTGATAAATTATACTATTTAGTGGTTTTAAAGTATAATTAGAATATATTTTTACCATTTTATCCAATGGTGGTCATTAGAATTAATTTAACATTGAAATCGAACATAAACAATTGCTAATCTTTTGATATAAATTGTTTCTTAGAAACACGCCATTTTTTGTAATAGCGGGAATTAATTATAAAATTAATTAATGCAACTTATATGTTTGTAATTTCGTAAAATAGACATCATTTTTGAATTCGGAATATCAATTATAGCTTAGGGTGAAATTTTGGCTTTGTTCTGAAAAACTTCAATTTTTGATGAATAGTGAAACCACTAAGTGGTAGTTAAATAACTGATTTTTCGTTTAAATGAAATATTACCACTTCTGTGATTTGATTTTCAAAAATCTGACATACATGGTTTTCATTAAGAAGTAAAATGTGGTTCAATCAGATTAAAATAATTTTTTGGTGAATAGTAACTTTGAAGTTCTTAATCGCGATTAGAGGTAATTAGTGTAGTTTAAGGTAAAAATAATGTTTTAATAATATGAGATGAGCATGAAACTTGTCCTACTCCTATTGGATGAGTCATGGCCGACCAAGAAAACCCATGGGTCAACTTGGGGACCCCATGGAGCCACTTTAGTTGGAAAATGAAATTAATATATATTTATTTAATGTTAGAATTAAATTGACACAAACATGAGTTGTTTTACTAAAACAGTTTTTAGATGGGGTTAGACAAGTCCAAATTTTGATTATAAATATTCATTATAAAGCTAAAAATATTACCTACATCATAGTATTTTTTTTATAATTTTTAGACATTAAATAAATTAAATTATTTATGACATAATTATGATGCAGCGATGACCTCATTATTTAACGATTTTAATAAAATGAAAAGATAATGAAAAATCCAAGGCTTACACATGTCCAAAGACTATTTTATGGGTATATTTCGAACCCTTATCACCTTAGCCATGAATTATATAAGTGTGGGACCTTTAGAAACCGAAAATCATTGTATAATTGAATAACATTTCATTACTTTCATAAAGTGCCCCTCCTCTCCACTTATAAAAGGCCCCCACCTCTACCACCTCATTCACACTATCAAGCCATTTGGATCGGCCAAACTCTGCCCAAATACTCTCCCAACATTACTCCCTTACTCCTAGAAGCCTCACTTTGGGCATAACTCTTCCCAAGGAATCCTTTAGCTCAAATCAAAAAGAGTTACCCGATTTTGAGGTAATGTCTTCTCTAATGTTGTTTTGTTTTATTTTTCTTCTCCAACCCCCTAAACTCTTTTTATTAATTTATTTTGTAACAAAACCAGTATCCTAAATATACTAGAATGTTGTTATAAGAGTGATTCGAGATAAACTTACACACACCTACATCTAATGGTTAATGAACATACGGTTTCTGTGGATGGCGAATTTCGGCCCCACGAAACGATGATTGTTCAACACTCATATAACACCTTCAAAGGTGGCCATTAAGATGTCACTATTTTTATATATGATATATAATATGTTTATGTTTTACTTATGCTTCTGTATTTCTCATTTATGGCATACTTTATGATTTCTATTATGGGTAAAACGCGATAATTTCATTAGGAAGTGCGGACTATCGCCTCCTCAAAGTGATGTGAATCATTAATGCAATATGTGGGATGTATAAAGGATGGAGTAAATGATATTATATATGATATTATACTGGAGCTATATTATACCTTTATATAATTATGATTTCATTCCATTAAATATGAAATAGAAATGAAAGTAGCATTCATGCGTACGTACGGCTTACCGTCTCCATGAACGGTGCATTTCATTTCTTACCTCTAAATGTTACGTAATATTATAAATGAATGTATATACTGGGTATATATGACATATATGACATCTAAATCATGAATATAATTATGGAGATAATGGATATTCTACCACATAAACAACTTGTAATTATAAGAAGTTTATTGTTGACTCAAGTACCAAAGATCGACAAAACGACCGTTATTAACATAAATAATTACATAATGTTCATATCATTGTAATAAGTGATATAAAAAGGATAATGAAATTGAAAATGGTTATTAATAAGGTATGTATTAACTCTAGTTTATTATTCAGGAGGTTAAAGAACGGTTGAGTCAAGTCAGACACGAGGTAAGGGAATTTCTTAACCCAATTTCAATTCTTTGGGTTAATCTCCTACTTTCAAATTATGTCATGATATTATTATGTCTTATTTTGTATTCTTTATGTGTACCTATAGTGAATACACATAATAGATCTATTTTATTTTAAAAATGATCTTTTTATGGACTTCGTCTCAATCTCCTTTCGTTGAGACATATTTGGTTTTATACACAACTTTCTTTTATACGGTGTATAAACCCCTTTGACTTTTACATATATTCAAAAGGAATCTTTTTTATACGAAGCGTTTACTAAACGACAAAAGGGAATGTTTTTGTCGTACGTATGCGGCGACAACGACTTCTACGCCGACGTGACCATTATTTGAGTTTCGGCTTCCTCTACAATCCATCATTTTTTTAATGAAAAATAAATACAAAGTTTTAACTTTCTTTTATTTTGGTATTGAAAATGGTTTTGAAAGAGTTTTTATTATATCAATATGTTTTATTGATATCTTGTGATTGAAATGTGGAAATGTTATGTTTCCTTTATGCATGTTTTATGTGATATGATTATGTTACGGTTTATGATATGTTTAAACCTATTCATATGAGGAATGTATTGGACTTAATAAGTGACGGGTGGAGCCCGCTATAGCTCCTCGATGCATCGGTAGGTCTCATGAGACAACTAGACATGGAATTGGCCGAGGCCCTTTCCCAATTTGATTTATGGTTTTGGACGAGGCCTTAATCATTTTATACGTCTTGGCCGAGGCCTTGAAAAAATGTTTCAGAATGTCCGGCATTATACATTCCCTCATTATGAAAGTGGTTATTGATCTTTCATGTGATTATTCGTCTTGTAGAATATCCATGTCAGTAAGTAAGTGGCATTATTTGATTTTAGTTTTTCCATATTATGCTGAAGTTCAAGTTTTATAAGGCTTTTGTTTAGTTATACATTGCCTTAAATGTTTATGTTTATTTATGAAAGCTTCCGCAATATTGTTATCCTTACTGAGCATCTGAGCTCACCCCTTTCAATGTTTTAATATTTTCCAGGATGTGAAGAAGTATTTTATGAATGACCTGCAGGGATAGTCAGAAGAGGATATGAGTGTGGACTATGAATACTTTGTTATTAGTTTTTCACTTTATGAAATAATGTAAGATTTATGAATGTATCTAGTGTTTCCAAGGCTACTAAACTAATCGGCCTTTCGAGACTTGATCTTTTGTGATCATGCCAATTTTACAAAGTAATGCACCGACTCTGGGTAGCTTGGGTCGGGGCGTTACAGTTGGTATCAGAGGCAGTTTAGTACTAACCTTGGAACCTAGATTTAGATAAACTCTGATTAGAGCACATAGCCCGAAGATAGACTTTGAGGATTAGTATAGAATAACTTCCAAGAATTTTAGTATTGTAGAGATGTTGTGAGTTTTCCGAGCAATACATCCCTGTCTGGATACGAGCAGGTAGAGGCGGCTCTGGCACAGATGTACCTAGGGGTAAAACCCGAAAACACCGCTTTGAGCTAGACTCTAACGGGAACTGGTGCACGACAACGGGCCTTGCTGCACTCTTGGTTACGACACTCCCGGGGGATATGCTTAGGATAATTATCATTTTCATTACAAACCACTATGAAGGGTTATGAGTATATACTTCCTCAAAGGAAACATTTTTTTTGATTATGGATTATATCCATAAATAGTTCAACTTATGTAAAGTATTTTACAAATATGGAATTATGTATTTTATTTCATAAACTAATATAGTTTATGCCATTGTTTAGAAATGGCGCCTAGTGGAAGAAATGGAAACCATATCAATGCACGCACTCCATGTAGGGATTGCCCTCCTGCTCAAGATAATTATGGTGGAGCTAGTGATACAACTGGAGTTGATCAGCTTCTCACCGTACTGGGACAAATCACGCAGGTTATGAATAATAACCTTACTCGTATGGAGCACCCTGATCCGCAATGTGGAGGATCAATGCTAGATCATTTCATGAGGCAACAACCACCAACCTTCAATGGGAGTACAAATCCTATAGTAGCTGAGCAATGGATAAATTCCTTAGAGAAAATATTCCATGCCTTGGGGAGTAGTGAAAGGGAGAAGGTTGTCATGGCAGTTTACCGCCTCACTGGAGATGCCGATCAGTGGTGGTCGCTAATTCAAAACACAAAGGAAGATGATGACGTATCGAATATGGAATGGAGGGAGTTAAAAGAGCTTTTCTTAGAAAAATACTTTCCACGTGACCATCGAGCAGATATGGAAAGGCAATTTCTGAGTCTGAGGCAGAAGGAGGATGAGAATGTCGCAAAGTATGAGGCTAACTTTACAAGGGTAGCGAGGCATGCTTCTGATTATATACGTAACCCAAGGAGTAAGATTGATCGTTTCTTTTATGGGTTAAAACCATTTCTCCCTCGAGCTTTAGTATCACAATCCTTCTCATCATACGAAGATATTGTCTCGTGTGCTGTCAAGACAGAAAAGGAATTCTCTAAGTCTTATGACAACAAAGTAAAGTAAGAGAAGAAGAGAACGGTGGAACAAGAGATAGATAAAGGGAAAAAGGGAAAGAAGGATTTTCCATTATGTGATAATTGTGGGAAGAATCACCCTGGTACTTGCCTAAAAGGAATGGGAGTTTGTTATAAATGTGGAGATAAGGGTCACCAGGCTCGTGATTGCAAGGGAAAGAAAGAGGCTATCAAAGTTGAATGCTACAATTGTAGAGAAATGGGTCATTATGAAAATGAATGTCCTAAGCGTCAAGGAAACTTACCTCAGAAAAGGCCAAGGGATCAAGGACAATCTTATGATGTGACTACAGTTGAAACGGAATAATTAATGTATTGGTGCTTTTGGACTCAAGGATTATATTTTGGTTATTAGAATAATGTGATATATATAAGGATTGTACTGCAGTACTTGTTGATTTCAGTAAGGTTTTAATTTGATGAAGGTAATTATATTTTTAGTATATGACAATAAGAGAAACTTTACTTTGTTTGGGAAATCTGAGGTTACAATTGATTTTGGAATTAAGAGACCTTTTAGAGAAAGTCTGGACAGAGGTATTTTGGATAACTATAAAGGTTGGAGTGGATTAAGTTGATCTTTGGGTAGTATTGTTTAAGGTTAAAGCATTTCTGAAGATTATTTTTGGAATATTATAATACTATATTTTTAGGAAAAGGACAACCTGCAGGGTGGGGCATAACCCGTCGCGTCGGACAAAGCTGCAGGAATCGAACCCACAATCATGGTGCGACATGCCTTTATTTCCTACCACTAGCCTACAGGAAGTCCCAGGTTATTACAAAATAATTTTACTAATCTAAATGGTATGTGTTAACATTTGGAACATTATACAATTAGGATAAGTATAATATTTTTTAGTTCTATTATCTTTTTGAGTGAAAGATGAGTTGAAGGTTGAAACTCTAGTTGTCAAGCATAAATATATATATACCTATCTCTTATTCAATGAATAAATTAATTCTTAAACTTTAGTAAAAGGATAATAAAACAAAAAAATGTGTTATCCTAATACCTTATGTCTTGTTGAACTGATGATATTTTAAATCAACATAGATTGAAGGCTTTGAGGCCCTCAATTTGACAGTTGATTGTGATTGATGACCTCAATCACTCCCTACAAATATTTACGTTTTTCCTCCAATTATATGTCTCTAATTTCTACCAATGTTCTCCTTATCGAGATCATAATTTGGTGGTGACTTTCTTATTTCCATTTCCCTCTTATTAAGACTAAATTTTATTAACCTTATTTCTGATGTAGGTTTTCCACAAAGGTATTTTCTATTTTCAACCTTTTATTTTCAAAGAAAAATTTCAAATTGCGAGGACGCAATTTATTGAAGGAGGGGATAATGTAACACCCCAAGCTTCCACTGTACGTTTCCCTTCGAATAATGCAATAGCGTGTGTTGTACGCAACCTCGAGCTCTAACACACACCACAACGAATTAAACTAGTCGTTGTGAATAGTAATACCTAATTTTTGAAATTTTATAAATTTTATTTATCAAAATGGACTTCATTTTTGGATTCGGAATATCAAAATTAGCCTATGTTGAATTTTTGGTATTTTTCTGAGAACTTCTATTTTTTATGAATAGTGAAAAATACTTAAAAACAACTTTTTTAATCAAAATAATTTATAGTGATAAATTATACTATTTAGTGGTTTTAAAGTATAATTAGAATATATTTTTACCATTTTATCCAATGGTGGTCATTAGAATTAATTTAACATTGAAATCGGATATAAACAATTGCCAATCTTTTGATATAAATTGTTTCGTAGAAACACGCCATTTTTTTGTAACAGCGGGAATTAATTATAAAATTAATTAATGAAACTTATATGTTTGGAATTTCGTAAAATATACATCATTTTTGAATTCGGAATATCAATTATATCTTAGGGTGAAATTTTGTCTTTGTTCTGAAAAACTTCAATTTTTGATGAATAGTGAAACCACTAAGTGGTAGTTAAATAACTGATTTTTCGTTTAAATGAAATATTACCACTTCTGTGATTTGATTTTCAAAAATCTGACATACATGGTTGTCATTAAGAAGTAAAATTTGGTTCAATGAGATTAAAATAATTTTTTGGTGAATAGTAACTTTTAAGTTCTTAATCGCGATTAGAGGTAATTAGTGTAGTTTAAGGTAAAAATAATGTCTTAATAATATGAGATGAGCATGACACTTGTCCTACTCCTATTGGATGAGTCATGGCCGACCAAGACAACCCATGGGTCATCTTGGGGACCCCATGGAGCCAATTTAGTTGGAAAATGACATTAATATATATTTATTTAATGTTAGAATTAAATTGACACAAACATGAGTTGTTTTACTAAAACAGTTTTTAAGTGGGGTTAGAGAAGTCCAAATTTTGATTATAAATATTAATTAGAAAGCTAAAACGATTACCTACATCATAGTATTTTTTTATAATTTTTAGACATTAATGAAATTAAATTATTTATGACATCATTATGATGCAGCGATGACCTCATTATTTAACGATTTTAATAAAATGAAAAGATAATGAAAAATCCAAGGCTTACACTTGCCCAAAGACTATTGGATGGGTATCTTTCGAACCCTTATCACCTTATCCATGAATTATATAAGTATGGGACCTTTAGAAACCGAAAAGCATTGTATAATTGAATATCATTTCATTACTTTCCAAAAGTGCCCCTCCTCTCCACTTATAAAAGGCCCCCACCTCTACCACCTCATTCACACTTTCAAGCCATTTGTCTCGGCCAAACTCTGCCCAAATACTCTCCCAACATTCCTCCCTTACTCATAGAAGCCTCAATTTGGGCAGAACTCTTCCCAAGGAAGCCTTTAGCTCAAATCAAAAAGAGTTACCCGATTTTGAGGTAATGTCTTCTCTAATGTTGTTTTGTTTTATTTTTCTTCTCCAACCCCCTAAACTCTTTTTATTCATTTCTTTTGTAACAAAACCAGTATCCTAAATATACTAGTATGTTTTTATAAGAAGTATTCGAGCTACAAATACGCACACCTACATCTAATGGTTAATGAACATACGGTTTCTGTGGATGGCGAATTTCTGCCTCACGAAACGATGATTGTTCAACACTCATATAACACCTTCAAAGGTGGCCATTAAGATGTAAATATTTTTATATATGATATATAATATGTTTATGTTTTACTTATGCTTCTGTATTTCTCATTTATGGCATACTTTATGATTTCCATTATGGGTAAAACGCGATAATTTCATTTTAGGAAGTGCGGACTACCGCCCCCTCAAAGTGATGTGAATCGTTAATGCCATATGTGGGATGTATAAAAGATGGAGTAAATGATATTATATATGATATTATACTGGAACTATATTATAACTTTATATAATTATGATTTCATTCCATTAAATATGATATAGAAATGAAAGTAGCGTTCATGTGTACGTACGGCTTACCGTCTCCATGAACGGTGCATTCCATTTCTTACCTCTAAATGTTACGTAATATTATAAATGAATGTATATACTGGATATATATGACATATATTACATCTAAATCATGAATATAATTCTGGAGATAATGGATATTCTACCACATAAACAACTTGTAATTATAAGAAGTTTATTGTTGACTCAAGTACCAAAGATCGACAAAACGACTGTTATTAACTTAAATAATTACATAATGTTCATATCATTGTAATAAGTGATATAAAAAGGATAATGAAATTGAAAATGGTTCTTAATAAGGTATGTATTAACTCTAGTTTATTATTCAGGAGGTTAAAGAACGGTTGAGTCAAGTCAGACACGAGGTAAGGGAATTTCTTAACCCAATTTCCATTCTTTGGATTATTCTCCTACTTTCAAATTATGTCATGATATTATTATGTCTTATTTTGTATTCTTTATGTGTACCTATAGTGAATACACATAATAGATCTATTTTATTTTAAAAATGATCTTTTTATGGACTTTGTCTCAATCTCCTTTCGTTGAGACATATTTGGTTTTATACACAACTTTCTTTTATATGGTGTATAAACCCCTTTGACTTTTACATATATTCAAAAGGAATATTTTTTATACGAAGCGTTTACTAAACGACAAAAGGGAATGTTTTTGTCGTACGTATGCGGCGACAATGACTTCTCCGCCGCCGTGACCATTATTTGAGTTTCGGCTTCCTCTACAATCCATCATTTTTTTAATGAAAAATAAATACAAAGTTTTAACTTTCTTTTATTTTGGTATTGAAAATGGTTTTGAAAGAGTTTTTATTATATCAATATGTTTTATTGATATCTTGTGATTGAAATGTGGAAATGTTATGTTTCCTTTATGCATGTTTTATGTGATATGATTATGTTATGGTTTATGATATGTTTAAACCTATTCATATGAGGAATGTATTGGACTTAATAAGTGACGGGTGGAGCCCGCTATAGCTCCTCGATGCATCGGTAGGTCTCATTAGACAACTAGACGTGGAATTGGCCGAGGCCCTTTCCCAATTTGATTTATGGTTTTGGCCGAGGCCTTAATCATTTTAAACGTCTTGGTCGAGGCCTTGAAAAAATGTTTCAGAATGTCCGGCATTATAAATTCCCTCATTATGAAAGTGGTTATTGATCTTTCATGTGATTATTCGTCTAGTAGAATATCAATGTGTGTAATTAAGTGGCATTATTTGATTTTACTTTTTCCATATTATGTTGAAGTTCATGTTTTATAAGTCTTTTTTTAGTTATACATTTCCTTAAATGTTTATGTTTATTTATGAAAGATTCCCCAATATTGTTATCCTTACTGATCATCTGAGCTCACCCCTTTCAATGTTTTAATATTTTCCAGGATGTGAAGAAGTATTTTATGAATGATGATGAAGATGAAGTGTGTTAGAGGGTGACATTGGTGTTCATTTCTCCTGTAAGACTAATCTGATCTGTGCTCAAGTGACCTCCTTGTTCCCCGATTCCAGAAGATTCTCTTCATTGGAGAGTGTTATTCATTGGATTATATGATTCTCCAAAAGCACTTCTCAATTATTCCTTTTCCAACGCTTTCACCAAACTCATGAAAAATAATATCCAACTTATTAAATTTATATAATTAATTTAACAAGTTATGTTGGCTCATTAAGTAATTTAAGGTGGGAACATTAACTAGGGAAATCCCAAGAGTTTCTCGACACATTAATTGGGAGTTTGGGTGGTCCCCACCACCATGCATTCTAAATGGTGGTTTCAAATAAAATAAATAATTTTTTTTTCTTATCGCATGAAAATCTGAAAAACTATATTCCACCCTCAACCCATTGTGTTCATGGTGAAGGACTTTTAAATGGAATATTGGCATTGCAAGTTCAATGTTGTCCTCGAATTTCAATTTCCAGTACTGGTTCAAAATCTACAAAACGCTGCTCGTGTTTTTTCTATACGTACCCGAAAAAAAGTTTGTAAAATTATTAATAGTCACCCTCGACCAGTGTCGGTCGAGGCTAGGCTCTTACCAAGTAAAACACACCCCAACGAACCCAATGGTACTCTTAGATTTCCAAGATGAGTTACCATTTAATTGTTATAGATTTTAAAAAATTATAATAACCACTTAATTATTTATTTATGGCCAAAAACTAACATTCACTTGTGGCCCATGCCGGCCTAAGTTAGTTTATTCTTAAATAATGCTTTCCCTCACGAGTTTAACGGTTGTCTAAAATTTTCAATCTGTGCTACCGTTTGTGAGTTATAAGCATTGTAAACATAAAATACTTTTTTTATTACTATCATTAAGGTTATTCCTTTTTGGGTTTTCAAACAGGAGGCTCGCAACAACTAAACAAAGGTCGTGGATATGATAAACCTGCCATCCAGAGCGCAAATATTCCCTCAGATTTCTGATCCATTTAACCATTTAAGAGTTATTGCAATTTTTTAGGAAAACTGATTATGCAAGATAATTTAATATTAACAAAACTTTGGCGGATCATTTTGGGCACTCCAGGCCTTAGAATCATGCACCGTCAGATTTATTGGTCTTGTAATTATTTTTATAATAAGGGAAATACATACTAAATTTCCTGACATTACAGTCTCCCCACCTTAGTGATTTACTTCCCCGAAATCTAGAAATAAGTAAAAACAACCAACAAAGGGTACTGAGCACGAATCACAACCTCCTACTCCCTTGGGATCTCCTAGAGGATCCTAGGCTTTTAGAATATGTGAACCAGAGGTATCAACCACCCAAAATGTACCCACTCTTACTAATCCTCAATCTCAACTGGAACCTCTGTAAACGACGCCACATCGTCTAAGTCCATCTCGATGTGGTCGATGATGGGAGATGGGTCATGAAACTATCCCTCAGCTAGGATACGTGGAAGATGATGAGACCCCTATTAAAATGTGGTGGAACATCCCAGTGGTTAGCTACCTCAACTATCATCCAAAGGATTATAAAAGGACCGATAAACCTTGGTCATAACATGCCCCTCGGCCAAATCACCAGTGTGCCCATTGAGGAGAGACTCATAAGAAAACGTTGTCCCCTCCAGGAACTCCAAGGTTCTTCAGGTCCTATCAGTATAGGACTTCTGCCAACTCTATGAATTCATTACTTGTAGACAAATGATACATCGTGATATAAACTATGCCACTACTTTCATCATCTCTAGCCACCATTACTGATTTCAGAGGTCTTCGTACATCTTCACCACCCAAGGATGTACCGCCAGAGGGGACGTATGGAACACCGTCAACACTTCCTCCTAAAGTGTCATGGGTACCATGGTAAATTCTATGAATCGTATGACATGATCCCCACCATCACGAAATCCATCAGGTGTCTGCCCTGAGGATATCTGAGCATGTTGAGACTTGTAGTCAATGCCACCAAGATGTGCCTATCAAATTCACTAAAGGATTAGGGGAGTGACAACCATAGAATGTAAGTAAGTTGCTCCATCTATATCCAAAAAGGATATATGTAGCATGACTAGCTGCTCTGACTACTCACTCAGTAGCTACTGACCAAACTTCCAACTGAGTGTGTCTGCTATCACTTTTTCCATCTTAGGAGTTAATATTATCTCAACATCATAGACTTGAAGGAGCTCTATCCATCATCATTGTCTCATCTTTTGAAATCTCTTCTGACACTTATATGTTCATAAAAAAGGATACTCCTTATTCATCAATGCTGACAAGGGTCCCTCTACCCTGGAGAAGTCTAGTCCAAAACTCTGGTCTTACCCAGCCAAAACAGAAGCCCTTCTCTCAATGGGGAGGTAATCCTGGAAACATCTTTGGAAAATATGTCCACATGTTCTGACAGAGCTGTTTGGAAATGAAATCTCATAACTCATGTTTCCATGTGGTTAAGTCTTGAATACTCATGAGTGATCGACTACACCCTTCAATTCAGAATACCATCATCTACTTCATGAGTTTCCTTTTCAATGACTAGGGAAATCCACATTCCAACATTGTAGAGAAACCAGAACCTTTTTTCCTAATAACGTCAATCTGAGTACAAACTGTAGATTTCTAGTACATACCCAATCTAATTTCATAATTCCTCTACCCTACCCCCTAGAGATTCCAAATGTAAATATCACTTATAGGGTCATATCACACCATCGAACTATGTGTGATTATCGAGTCTCCTCCCAAGGGTTTCTCCATATGTGAGGGTCCGGTCAACGGCTTAACCAAAAACAATAGGTCTTGAACATGATACGTGGAACGAAGGAATGATTGGTACCTATGTATATTTATATGGAAGCTAGTAGTATAAAAAGACCATGCCATGAATCATTCCAAGAGCCCATGGATCACACTTCTTGACCTCTTACAGCTACACCCTTCACACGTCCTCATAACCTCTAATCCTGGTGGGGTCCACAAAAAAGGGGGTTGTTGTAACATGTCGAAAAGTAAACCACCACATGTTGCTCTCCTAGCACTACTTATACATCTTATTCCCTACATATTCATCTATCCCTAACACTTTTTCTACTAGAAATGTTTTACACGCACAAGTCTTTGAGACAGGCGCTGGTTTCCAGCTTTCACAATGCTAACATTCACTGGTTGTATCCGCTCATCTAAAGAACATTCAACCACAACGGTTCTATCTAGAACCCTATTATAAGTAAGAATTCATAGAGTAAAAGTGTTGGCTCAGATGTCCTTAAACACTCCTCACTCATATTTCGGATCCCTGAAGCCCTGATCATATCATAATCATCGAGTACAATGAATGGTTGGTAGGACTTGATGAATACTGTGCAACCGACATTTCTTCCTACCGACGTTGTATAAGCTCCAAGGAACACCCAACCACCTTCTCAGGCCAGTACTAAGATGCCTATGATTCGGTTTTTCCTTCAAAACAGAGGGGTATCTTATGCTGAAACTTGTGTAAGGCACTAAGCTTAAATGTGTCCTCTACCGGTACCACCGGTTGTAACTACTGACCAATTGGAAATTATATAGCTGACACACTACTCGAATGTACTACCTTGGCAAACTATCCACGTACCAAACCCTCATCATTATGTGGACCATCCTCATGGTCACTCACTAGAAAATACTAGTATCTAAGATCACCATCTCTTCTACTAGTGTCTCAACTAGGCGGAAAACTCTTGAAACCCCATGTAGCCAGCCCTCATCCACGTGGTAATGTGTCTCACCTCAAAACCTCAAAGGCCTCTTTCTCTGGAACTCATGCAATGTGCTCAGTCGGCCTGCACCATCTGTCTATGTGGATGGTGGTAACTGTTTCCCAATGTATGGTGGTGCTACTGGAACACAACCCGAATGTGCCAACATAGTAAGAGGGCCTTGCACCAGAGCCTAGTCACTCGGTGGGCCGTCATCATGTACTCTCTCATGAATCCTATCTAGATATCTACATGGCGACATCCTAATAAAAAACATGTGTTCCATGGTCATTATGTTATACCTAGTGAGATGACTCAAGAAAACACAAGAAAGACTATTCAAAACACCCACAACCAGTGTCTTCGTGCACTGATTCGGAAATCATAACTCATGGTCCTGGTGTATGGATATGTTGGCCACCGCAACAACATTGAACTCCTTGAACAAAAACCCACACTCATAACGCTTAAAACTATTGCTATATAGAAAAGATCAGAGTCCTAGTTCTTCGATATAACCTAACTCCTCTGATACAAATTTGTCACGACCCGTCCCCTGGGGCTCGTTCCGTGACTACACCAAGCCAGCCTTCCATAGGCCAGGTGTTGACAACTATCACCGAAAGGCATATTCCCTAAAACTGGGAAGGCATTGCATTTATAACCTTTAAACACACACAACCAATCATAAAAAATGATACAATCACAAGTATGTTGTACAGTATAAGGAGTGTGTAAATTAAGTAAAAGGGGCCAAAATTCAAGCCCAACTATAAAGTACATGAATATTGAAAAGTACAAGTAAACTGAAATAACTTTTGTGAACTCCCTTCAAGGATTTTGCCTGAATGGTAGGTAATACTCTCGAATGGTCATCTCTATGGTATGACACATCTAATTTCCACATCCTAGCTACCTTCAGTCCTAGTACTCTTGTCCGCAGTAATCGCTGTCTGTTGTTTGTATCAAAAACAAAATGTTGCAGGCATATCCCATAAAGGGGTGAGTATAACGATACTCAGTAGGGACCCCGAGATCCCCGAAGATCCGCTGAAATCTACAAAGGATAAACAAAAAATAATGGAAACAACAGTTTACCATACATAGGTATATGACCTTACATATACCTATGTTACTAAGTATAATCATCTCATTCATGAGGAAACACAAGGCCCAACTCATTAGCCCAAATATATACTTTTCCACGAAGTAAATAATACCACGAAGGTAACACCACAAAGGTATATACCAGAAAGTTAGCTCCACACAAGAGAATACCAAAAAGGAATTACCATGAATGTATGTACCACAATGGTATGCCACAAAAAATAATTCCACAAAGGTATCACCAGGAAGGTAAGTACCACCAATATATGATACTCAAAAGAATGCCACAAAGGTATCACCACAAAGGTAGGTACCACAATGGTACACCGCACAGAAGAATACCACAACGTAATCACCATGAAGGTATGTACCACAAAGGTATTTCACACAGAAGAATACAACAAAGGTATCACAATGAAGGTAATAACCACAAAAGTATGCCACACTGAATAATACCACAAAGGTTTCACCATGAAGGTAAGGACTCAACCCCTACCACATATAACATTGGTACGGTTGGAAAGATGATCAGATATGACTACTAAATTATCAATATTTTTTAAGAGGCAGACCCACAAAGGATCCAAAATCATCAGACCCACATAGGATCCTAGTACAACAGACCAACGTAGGATCCTAAAGTAGTACCGAATGCATTCCTAGAGCAGATCCACATGAGACTCTTGAATGCAGACCGACATAGGATCCCAAAGCATAGACGCACACAGGATCCCGAAGCACAGACCAATAGAGGATCCTGATGCACAGACCCAAATTTGATCCCAAAGCACAGACCCACACATGATCCCAGATCATAGAACAACATAGGATCCTTTTCTCATGTTACTGCCAGCAACAAGGTTCCCACACTATTCATGCTTGATTCTAGAAGGATCCACTCCTCATGCAACATGTCGCATACTAAAATTTCCACGAAGTCCCTAGAATATGTATCACAATGGACCTCCATGTATAGGGGTCTCAACGTGACAGACGGTACGTCAATCGGATGATCGGTCTGTAATTTTTTGGCCTTTTAGTCCCGAGGGCCCGATTGGATTTGTGTTCTTTCCAACCTAGCAGTACACCATCATTTCCCAAAACTCATGTGAGGTATACCACAAAGATCATCTATATCCAAGGTTTCTAGTGACGCCGATGGTTTATCATTTCCACACCGTATGAGGGAGATATGTCTAATACAAGATCCTGCATTAATAAGAATAATAATATTGGGTGTTTCATGAACCCGAACCATAGAACTGAATTTAATATTTAACATTACATATAAATGAAACATCATAATGACAAGATCACGATGCCACATGTGGTGAATCAATCATACCTCACACGTATAAGTTAGAGAGGGATGAAGATTTACTAATAAAAATATATTATTATTAATTGAGAATTTTGGGTACCTGATCCAAAAACCCGAAAAAGAAATCCACTACTGGAAACCTAACATATACCAAGATACATATTCACATGGATTTATAGGTATGTGTCTATATATTGATTATATTGATGGTTTAATTTTGATATATGGCTACACAATTTCTCCCCCCTTCTTTTTTCTATTCCTCTCGGGCTCCTCCTACATCCTCGATATGCATCCCCCCTTTTTTTGAATCCTGTCAGGCTCCTCCTCTCCCGATACACAACCATATAATAACGATGCTCGTATCCATGGATGGACTCTCCTCATCCCCTAAATACCTCTCTCATTGTGCCCTCCTCTCTTCCCTCGCGGCATTCCTCTCTCATGCTCGCTGTTGTTCTCTATCATTCATCCTTTCAATCTTTGGTTCCTCCATCCCTCATCATGGTTCCTTCATTCACAGTGTGGATTCTCCAATCATGGCTTGGATTCCCCATTCAGGGTTTCCCATCCCTCACGCGGTACTCCCCTCCTCTATACTATTCATTTGGAATTATTCCTCCATTCATTGCATCGACAGAAGGATTCCATCCTCCATACCCTTCTTCATGCCTTCATCCTCCATACGGTGCATTGGCCCAACTAATTTACTAAATTTTGTTATGTTGCTATTTTTGTAGTTTTGGTCCTAGTATAATGAGTAAATGTGGTGTTCCTAATAACATTGGAACATTCCCCATGATCCATGGCTCATGTTTGAGATAAATTAAAATATTCATGCCAATACTGGTTGATAAATTCGTATGAAGTTTTAATTTTGGTTTTCCAAGGATTTGGTAATTTTTAGAACCAATATTTGTTAAATAGAATATATATTTATAAATTCTCGATAAGATTCTCAGTTATGTGAATTGAGGTCTGAGGGTGATACTGGCTCTCAGGTTTGTGACTGAGTATATATGAGTGGACCTGTAACCATTTTATGCTTTAGGTTTTCCACCATGGGGCCTCCATGTTGTATATCTCCATGTTTTGGAGAGGAAATACCCATGTGGAGTGGCCTTTTCCCTATTGTTGGGAAATTTTGTTTTACTTCTCACCCTATTGTAAAATATCAGTTTACCATGGCCATGGTTTTGGTTGTTTCATCTCTTCTTGGGTGAGGAGGTCAGGTGTTTTGGAGGGACTGTCCAATCGGATTATCCCTATTGAAAAAAATAATAATACCAATTTTTACTGGTTTGGTTGTAAAGACCCGTAAAATTCAAGGGAAATTTTTTTTTCTTAATTTTCTTTGGAATTTTACAAGAGAGCGGTTTCAGACGGCACCTGATTCCGAGGCCCGGAGTGCCCGGAATCAATTTCCGAAGTTTGGCTCGGGTACGTTCAGTGAACGAACGAGCGGGAATTTCTAACTTTTGATCCGGTGCTCAGAATTGAAATCTGAGGGCACCGATGAACTTGCAGCGCCGATATTCGCTTAAAGAGACCTTTTCGGGAGTTGCGTTTGTTTCGGGTTGAGAGTTAGTTTTTGGGAGATTAGAATAAGTTAAATAAAAATATGTAAACACAATTTTTATTTAAACTTAATAGTTAACTTCACTCAAAGGAAGTTAGGTGTGGGACCCACACCCACTTAACCTCCCTTGAGAGGATTAAGTGTGGTGGGGCCCACACGAAACCTAACTTTACATCTTCCCTCAAACTCCCTTAACCCCTCTTTAATTAACATGACAATTTGTTAATTAATGTGGAGTTATCTCTTATTTGAATTTCAAACTTTTGAAATTCTAGTGTGTTATTGTGTTAATAAAATAAGATAGAGTCTTATTTTATTTTGGGTTTAGTTTTGTCTTCTTGAGAGAGTTGGGAAGGTTCTTCTTGTTTCTTCATCTTCTTCAACCTCGACGAAGAACACGAAGAACGCCGTTCTTCAACGAAGAACTTCTTCGCCGAAGAACACGGTTCTTCCGCGACGCCATATCCGCGATGTGATGTTCTTCTTCCGCATCATCTCTTCCGCGACGGTTTTCCGCGACGAATGCCATCGACAACGACTCTTCCTCCGACGTGAAAGGAATCGACACCGATATTCCACGACTACGTCAATGTGCGACTATCGAGGTAGGGGTTCTTGAGTTCGTTGTTTTCTTTTTATTTGACTTTCCTCAAGACTTGACGAAGAACGCTCAAGTTCCGACGAAGAACATCGCTCCGCTCTTCTTCGTCTTCCGTGTCAACGAGAGAGAACACCGCTTCTTCCTCGGACAACCTTCATCGGCGTACAAGGTTTCGCCAACGACGTGCCTCTTCGGACGCACCTCTTCATCATCGAATTTGACGAACGATGACCGCGACGCCCGACCTCCGCGACGTCGTCTTCCGCGGAACGTAGACAAATCTTCGAACCTTATACCAAAGTAGGGGTTGTTGATTATTGTTAATTTATTTTATTCATGATCGTGGATCTAGCATGTCTAACGTGAGGCAATTGAATATTTTAAAGTTGTGTTATTATTTAACGTGAGGGGGGCTGGACCGCATGAACACGGCCGAACCCCCTCCATCGTTCTTGTTGAATTGCTTTGTGGATGAATCAAGGTGGCGTGGTGCCGTCGCACCACGCGGTTAATCACCCAATCAAGAACGCAACTCCGTCGCGCGCACACCATGGAAGAAACATCTAGAACGCGACGCTGTCGCGCCGCGTTGAAAGAAATTAAAGTGCGGCGGAGGGGCGCGGTGCCGTCGCACCGCGCCAGACGACGAACACCGCGGCCGGTTCTGGGCCGCGGCGGGATGAGAAGACCGGCGGCTGGGCCGCCGGCGTCAGAAGCCGAAGAGGGGACCGGATTCTTCCGGTCCCGTTGGAGAAAACCGGCCGGCCAGCTGGCCAGCCCGATGGTAATTAACCGGGGGAAATTAATCCCCCGGCCAGCACACAAAAACCCCCCTCATTATGAGGGGGGTGGTTTCCATGAAGGGGGGGGGCAGCAGCCCCCCGGTTTTTCTCCAAGCCGGCCCCCACGTGGGGGCCGTTTTTTCTGCAAAGGGCGCAGCAATTAGCCGCGCCGCCGCTTCCAAGAAAGCGGGGGCTTTGCCCCCCGCATGCCGCCTCCGTGCGCGCCGCCAGGCCGCCGTGCCACCGCCGGGCCGCCGCGCCGCCGCACCGCCATCCGGTCGGGCCGGGTCGGGCCCGGGTCGGTTCGACCCGGTTCGGGCCGACCCAGGGGGGTCGGGCCGGGTCGACCCGGACCCGGACCCCCCGTTTCGAATCAGTTTCGGTCTTTTGGCCATAACATGAGCCTCGGACCTCCGATTGACGAACCGTCTACGGCAACGCGATCCTTGGATCGAGACGGTCGTTTTGGTATATTGCACTCAAGGTTTCTAATTACTTTGAGTTCGGATGGGTCGGTTCATTCACGAAACCAACCGGGCCTTCGGAGCGGAAACGCTCATATCTTGAGCTACGGATGTCCGATTGACGTGTCGTCAGCTGTCTTGTGTTCCTCTTAATGAGACGGATCTTTTGGCATACTCCGCCTGAGGTTTGGACGTAGGTGGAGTACGGTCAGGTTGGTTTTACCTTAAAAACCAACCGGGCCCCGGGGACGATAATGCCAATAACTCTCAGACCGGGCGTCCGATCGACGCGCCGTCTGTTGCGTTGAGTTCCTGTTGACGATACGGAACTTTTGGATACATCAACTCTGGACTTTGTGACAGTTGATGTATCAGCCTCTCGGCTCGTGGAGCGGATCCTCCGAACGAGCTTGATGTGTGCGGGAACCCTAGTGCTGGTTGCGACTGTTACTGTGACTACTACTGCTACTACTGCTACTGTGACTGCGACGACGACAGTACAGAGATCCTGTGTGGATTCGACGACGATGACTTCAGCACTTAGCGATCCTACGTGGATCAGTGCTACAGGTCCTGTGTGGGCCCGATCCTGTGTGGGTCTGATCCTGTGTGGGTCCGCGCTCAGCGGTTCTGTGTGAGCCAGCGCCTACAGGTCCTGTGTGGGCCCGATCCTGTGTGGGTCTTTGCGGGGGTTAGTTACCTATCGATCCTTCGTGGGTCTGATGACTTAGATGGATCAGAGATCATCTTTATCGTCCTTTGGTTAGTTACCTATCGATCCTTCGTGGGTCTGACGACTTAGATGGATCAGAGATCATCTTTATCGTCCTTTGAAGAAGTATACCTGTGTGAGTTGAATCATTTTTCTTTCCTGTGTGGATTGTGTTGTGCAATCCTGTGTGGATTACGTTTTGCTTTCCTGTGTGGAATATGTTTACTTTCCTGTGTGGACTGAGTTGTACTTGGGCTCGGAGGTTAGAGCGTATTTGAAATTGATGACTTAGGTATATGTATGGGCATATACCTAAGCATTGTCGGTTGTTACTTCGTGATTGTACCTTTCTTCATGGTTTATCCTTTGTGGATTTGAGAGACCTTCAGGGGTCTCGGGGTCCCTACTGAGTAGCTTATACTCACCCCTGCATGGGCTTTGCCCGCACTACGTTGTGTTGGTTGCAGACGACAGACAACATTGACCTTAGCTGAGGCTTGCAGAGCGGGACGGTACCCGGAGGTGGACCACTGGACGGGACGTGCTCGGAGCGGACGGCGGGACCCGTGGAGCAGAGGAGCTATCTGTACCCACCCTTCAGGTGGGATTTCTAGTGGACAGCTCGATGTAGCGGCTTTTACCTTTCAGTTGTTGTTTTCCCTTTCGAGTTGTACTTTACTTTCAGTTTGGGTTTGTATACTGGCCCATTTACTTTTCCGCACTTTCAGTTGTACTCTGCTTTTGTTTAGTGTTTACTTTCCGCTTGCTTACTCTGTGGTGTTTGTTTTACTTTCCAAAGGCTATGCCTTCCCTTTTTACCGGGATTTACTCCTTGGTGCTAGTCGCCAGCCCCTGGCCTATGGAAGGCGGGCTTGGGGTAGTCACGGCACGGACCCCGAGGGCGGGTCGTGACAAATTGGTATCAGAGGAGTTCGGTTCTACCGCGAACTCTGATCTTTTCTATGTGAAGCAATAATGTTTAGCATATTGAGTGTGGTTATCAGTCCAGGGAGTCCAGTGTTGGTGCGGCTGCCGACGTATCCGTACACCAGGACCCTGACTTCTGATTTCCGACTTAATGCACGAAAACATTGATTGCGTGTGTGTTACAAAGTTTTCTTTGTGATTTCTTTGTGTCAGCTCACCAGGTATACTGTTCTGACCATGGCGCACCTGTTTCCTTTTCAGGATGGCCCCACGACGGCATCCGGCTAGGGTTCCGAGAGTTGAGTGTGACGACAGCCCACCGAGCGACAAGGCCTCGGTGCAGGGCCCTTTGTCAGCAGTGGCACCGGCAGTAGCACTACCCGCCGAGCCCCCGATACTTCCAGCACCAGCCGCTGACGATGCACGTCGCCTCAGCGCACTGCATGAGTTTCAGCGCCAGCGACCGCCCAGGTTTCGCGGGGAGACGGATCCCCAGGCAGCAGAGGACTGGCTGGAGGCAGTGGTACGAGTGTTTAGGCTGGTGAGGACACCAGCAGACCTCATGGTGATCCTCGCTGCGAGCCTACTACACGCAGCACCAGGACGATGGTGGAGCTTGATGCTCCAGGTGCACGATGATGCATCTCTTCTTTGGACGGACTTTGAGAGCCTCTTCCGCTCGGAGTTCGTCCCAGCCACCCTTCGTGCGGTGCGTATCCAGGAGCTTCTACAGCTGCGGCAGGGCAGCATGACGGTCGCTCAGTACTCGGCGAGATTTACCGATCTCTCGCGCTACTCGACCGACATGGTACGGGACCCATTCTTCCGGGCCCAGACCTTCGAGCAGGGTTTGAGACACGAGATCAGGGCATCGCTGATCTCCCTCAGCATACCGACTGAGACATGAGTACTGGAGCGGGCCCTTCTGATCGAGAGCTTCTTGCTGAGTCTACACCAGCACAGAGACCCACCGCAGGGCGGCACGTAGCGGAGTCTTCGGTAGAAGGTAGCCGACAGATGACTCAGGGGTCCAGACAGACCAGACCTTCAGGCATACGACCTCAGGTCACTGGCTCAGCAGTGCAGGGCACACAGCGCGGAGCCAGTCTTTTGAGTGGAAGACAGTGCTTTGCATGCGGCGGGCATGGCCACATGGCTCGTGACTGCCCGACCCACCATGCAGAGGAGCAGCAGACGGTTGAGGAACCACCTAGGCAGAGGTAGAGGTTCGACCGTGGCGGTCTGCAGGGAGGAGGCGGACGAGGCAGAGGAGATGGCTGAGCAGAAGGTGGTGGACGACGCTTTGAGGCTCTACCACCACCACCACCAGGAGGTCCACCTCGACCGCAGGGGAGAGCTCAGCTTCAGGCAGCCGAGGCCTTCGATCATGGAGCTCTGGGAGCCGATGGACAGGAGCAGAACTAGTGGATACATCCTTTGTACTTCTGGTTCCTTGTTGCTTTTGTGTAGCGTCTTGTATTATGAGCTGCAATAATAAAAGACGCATACCTTTGTGATATTTTCGTTCCTGTCCTCTTTCGTGATGTTACTAAGAGGTTCCAGTTTTGGCTGTTGACTTGACCCTCACTTGTGAGACATCTACTGGAGGAGACCCAATTACCACACACTGATGCCGACAGTGTGACTCAACCCTTGGAGGCGAGAGTAACGGTTGGATCTCTTAGTAGTAGCGTCGAGGCCTTACGACGTCATCCTTGGTATGGATTAGTATCATCCATGTTAGGATTTAATGTTTTAGGCAAAGATTGTGGTTCATCCAGGGGATGAGACCAGATTTCTCTTTTCGGAAAAGAAGAAATCTTGCAGCTCTTGTGGGACCTGTGATGGTCCAGGCCACGACAAAGAAGGTCCAGGTCATCCAGGAGCGGATGAGTACAGCTCAGAGCCGGCAGAAGTCATATGCTGACAGGAGGCGGAGGCCACTAGATTTCGAGGATGGCGACCACGTCTTCTTGCGGGTCTCACCTCGACGTGGTATTCGGAGTTTTGGCCGAGGTGGCAAGTAATCTCCGCGCTTCATCGGACCCTTCCAGGTCCTCAGCAGGGTTGGTGAGGTGGCTTATCGCCTGGCTCTACCACCTCAGTTTCACCGGGTGCACGACGTCTTCCACGTGTCTCTGCTGAGGAGATACGTGCACGACCCGATGCACATCATTGACCATGGGGAGCTTGACGTTGACGATGGGGCGACTTTTACGGAGGTCCCGGTGGAGATAGAGGATCGTCAGGAGCGGGTCCTGCGTGGGGGATCGATTCCTCTTGTGCGCATCAGATGGCAGCACGGAAATCTCCAGGAAAGCACATGGGAGCGGGAGGCTCAGATGCGTGCTCAGTACCCTCTTTTGTTTCCCTAGTTTTGATGTATCTTTACGGGGACATAAAGCCCTGAGGTGGGAGTAATGTAAAGACCCGTAAAATTCAAGGGAAATATTTTTTTCTCAATTTTCTTTGGAATTTTACAAAAGCGCGGTTTCAGACGGCACCTGATTCCGAGGCCCGGAGTGCCTGGAATCAATTTCCGAAGTTTGGCTCGGGTACGTTCAGTGAACGAACGAGCGGGAATTTCTATCTTTTGATCCGGTGCTCGGAATTGAAATCCGAGGGCACCGATGAACTCGCAGCACCGATATTCGCTTAAAGAGACCTTTTTGGGAGTTGCGTTTGTTTCAGGTTGAGAGTTAGTTTTTGGAAGATTAGAATAAGTTAAATAAAAATATGTAAACACAATTTTTATTTAAACTTAATAGTTAACTTCACTCAAAGGAAGTTAGGTGTGGGACCCACACCCACTTAACCTCCCTTGAGAGGATTAAGTGTGGTGGGGCCCACACGAAACCTAACTTTACATCTTCCCTCAAACTCCCTTAACCCCTCTTTAATTAACATGACAATTTGTTAATTAATGTGGAGTTATCTCTTATTTGAATTTCAAACTTTTGAAATTCTAGTGTGTTATTGTGTTAATAAAATAAGATAGAGTCTTATTTTATTTTGGGATTAGTTTTGTCTCCTTGAGAGAGTTGGGAAGGTTCTTCTTGTTTCTTCATCTTCTTCAACCTCGACGAAGAACACGAAGAACGCCATTCTTCAACGAAGAACTTCTTCGCCGAAGAACACGGTTCTTCCGCGACGCCATATCCGCGACGTGACGTTCTTCTTCCGCATCATCTCTTCCGCGACGGTTTTCCGCGACGAACGCCATCGAAAACGAATCTTCCTCCGACGTCAAAGGAATCGACACCGATATTCCACGACTACGTCAACGTGCGACTATCAAGGTAGGGGTTCTTGAGTTCGTTGTTTTCTTTTTATTTGACTTTCCTCAAGACTTGACGAAGAACGCTCAAGTTCCGACGAAGAACGCCGCTCCGCTCTTCTTCTTCTTCCGTGTCAACGAGAGAAAACACCGCTTCTTCCTCGGACCACCTTCATCGGCGTACAAGGTTTCGCCAACGACGTGCCTCTTCGGACGCACCTCTTCGTCATCGAATTTGACGAATGACGACCGCAATGCCCGACCTCCGCGACGTCGTCTTCCGCGGAACGTAGACAAATCTTCAAACCTTATACCAAAGTAGGGGTTGTTGATTATTGTTAATTTATTTTATTCTTGATCGTGGATCTAGCATGTCTAACGTGAGGCAATTGAATATTTTAAATTTGTGTTATTATTTAACGTGAGGGTTCCGGACCGCATGAACACGGCCGAACCCCCTCCATCGTTCTTGTTGAATTGCTTTGTGGATGAATCAAGGTGGCGTGGTGTCGTCGCACCACGCGGATAATCACCCAATCAGGAACGCAACGCCGTCGCGCGCACACCATGGAAGAAACATATAGAACGCGACGCCGTCGCGCCGCATTGAAAGAAATTAAAGTGCGGCGGAGGGGCGCGGTGTCGTCGCACCGCGCCGGACGACGAACACCGCGGCCGGTTCCGGGCCGCGGCGGGATGAGAAGACCGGCGGCCGGGTCTCCGGCGTCGGAAGCCGAAGAGGGGACCGGGTTCTTCCGGTCCCGTTGGAGAAAACCGGCCGGCCAGCTGGCCAGCCGGATGGTAATTAACCGGGGGAAATTAATCCCCCGGCCAGCACACAAAACCCCCCTCATTATGAGGGGGGCGGTTTCCATGAAGGGGGGGGGGGGGCAGCAGCCCCCCGTTTTTTTCTCCAAGCCGGCCCCCACGTGGGGGCCGTTTTTTCTGCAAAGGGCGCGGCAATTAGCCGCGCCGCCACCTCCAAGAAAGCGGGGGCTTTGCCCCCCGCATGCCGCCTCCGTGCGCGCCGCCAGGCCGCCGCGCCACCGCCGGGCCGCCGCGCCACTGCCGGGCCGCCGCGCCGCCGCACCGCCAGCCGGTCGGGCCGGGTCGACCCGGACCCGGACCCCCCGTTTCGAATTAGTTTCGGTCTTTTGGCCATAACTTGAGCCTCGGACCTCCGATTGACGAACCGTCTGCGGAAACACGATCCTTGGATCGATACGGTCTTTTCGGTATATCGCACTCAAGGTTTTGGATTACATTGAGTTCGGCCGGGTCGGTTCGTTCACGAAACCAACCGGGCCTTCGGAGCAGAAACACTCATATCTTGAGCTACGGACGTCCGATTGACGTGCCGTCAGCTGTGTTGTGTTCCTCTTAGTGCGACGGATCTTTTGGCATACTCTGCCCGAGGTTTGGACGTAGGTGGAGTACGGTCAGGTTGGTTTTACCTTAAAAACCAACTAGGCCCCGGGGACGATAATGCCAATAACTCTCAGACCGGGCGTCCGATCGACGCGCCGTCTGTGGCGTTGAGTTCCTGTTGATGCTACGGAACTTTTGGATACATCAACTCTGGACTTTGTGACAGTTGATGTATCAGCCTCTCGGCTCGTGGAGCGGATCCTCCGAACGAGCTTGATGTGTGCGGGAACCCTAGTGCTGGTTGCGACTGTTACTGTGACTACTACTGCTACTACTGCTACTGTGACTGCGACGATGACAGTACAGAGATCCTGTGTGGATTCGATGACGACGACTTCAGCACTCAGCGATCCTACGTGGATCAGTGCTACAGGTCCTGTGTGGGCCCGATCCTGTGTGGGTCCGATCCTGTGTGGGTCCGCGCTCAGCGGTTCTGTGTGAGCCAGCGACTACATGTCCTGTGTGGGCCCGATCCTGTGTGGGTCTTTGCGGGGGTTAGTTACCTATCGATCCTTCGTGGGTCCGACGACCTAGATGGATCAGAGATCATCTTTATCGTCCTTTCGTTAGTTACCTATCAATCCTTCGTGGGTCCGACGACTTAGATGGATCAGAGATCATCTTTATCGTCTTTTGAAGAAGTATACCTGTGTGAGGTGAATCCTTTTTCTTTCCTGTGTGGATTGTGTTGTGCAATCCTGTGTGGATTACGTTTTGCTTTCCTGTGTGGAATATGTTTACTTTCCTGTGTGTACTGAGTTGTACTTGGGCTCGGAGGTTAGAGCGTATTTAAAATTGATGACTTAGGTATATGTATGGGCATATACCTAAGCATTGTCGGTTGTTACTTCGTGATTGTACCTTTCTTCATGGTTTATCCTTTGTGGATTTGAGAGACCTTCAGGGGTCTCGGGGTCCCTACTGAGTAGATTATACTCACCCTTGCATGGGCTTTGCCCGCACATCGTTGTGTTGGTTGCAGACGACGGACAGCGTTGACCTTAGCTGAGGCTTGCAGAGCGGGACGGTACCCGGAGGTGGACCACTGGGCGGGACGTGCTCGGAGCGGACGGCGGGACCCGTGGAGCAGAGGAGCTATATGTACCCACCCTTCAGGTGGGATTTCCAGTGGACAGCTCGGTGTAGCGGCTTTTACCTTTCAGTTGCTGTTTTCCCTTTCGAGTTGTACTTTACTTTCAGTTTGGGTTTCTATACTGGCCCATTTACTTTTCCGCACTTTCAGTTGTACTCTGCTTTTTTTAGTGTTTACATTCCGCTTTCTTACTCTGTGGTGTTTGTTTTACTTTTCAAAGGCAATGCCTTCCCTTTTTACCGGGATTTACGCCTTGGTGCTAGTCGCCAGCCCCTGGCCTATGGAAGGTGGGCTTGGGGTAGTCACGGCACGGACCCCGAGGGCGGGTCGTGACATTGATATAGTGGAAAATTTCGATGTTTGGGATGTCTTATATTGGAGGCCATTTATACTATTATTAGAAAAGTATGGTTCCCTATATTCACACCTATAGAAACATCAAGTCAAAAATCACTATATGTGAAATTTAGGTTATAGTGGTGCTTTTTTGTATATACAACCATAATATAGCACCTTATAGTTGGTAATTTTTTAAAGAGTTATAGATTAGGGATTTAATTTGTTCTCATTTGAAAAATGATTAGAATGGGTTGAAGGGTTTGTATGGTCCTTTGTCTATATAGTGCTTGTGGGTTTCATTAGATAGGTTCATGACATCATAGAATAATGGACCTGTGTTTTGTTGGTTCGGTACTTCTGAGGATTCCCCCTAAGAAATGGAGAGGACCACCACAACAAATTGATTATTTTAATGTATTATAAAATGGTGAGGATGTATTTTCACTCATAAAAAGGTAAATATTCATTTAACGACTTTCTGTTTTTAAAAAACTCACCCCTCCTCTCTTCCTCCAACACAGTTGACAAATCAAGGGAGGTTGAGGGAGCCTCATCCCCAATTGACCTTCTATTTCACCTTTAAATGTGGTGGTTTTATAGATCTCCATGGTTATTCAATGTGTGATATCATCCTCCTTTCATTCTATTTTGCCATTTATATTCTAACTAATTTAGTGAAAATGAGAACAAAGTTATAGACTATTTCTACTAGATTATGGTGGGAATCATTCAATATCTTGGGTTTTTATTTGGAATCACTAGTGAGCGTATAAATATGATATAAATGTTATTTCCATTTATTTACATTGAGGATCATCATTTTATGCTTTTATTTATAGTTTTTTTATTAAATTATATTTAAAAATTACATGAATCAATGTTTTTTATTATGGGTTGACATTCAGAATGTATTGGAATTAGATATGGACCTTCCATGAGTGGTTGGTCACCATAATAGTTTGAATTGGTTATATGATGATATTATAGACAATTCTGTCATTTTTTATTAAATATGAAAAAATTACTATATATTAGTTTATAAATTGTAATATTTAATAATTAAGATATTCAAATTTTATGGTGTCAGGTAGGGAACTATGTGGAAGGAAAACAACCATTTGTACATGGATAATTCATGGTGAGAGTATGCATGTTATGCTTAAAGAATGTATCTTTATATTAAATTATCCAATTCTCCCCAACATTCCCCTTTACTAAATGTTTTTTATTTGTGAATTTTTATTTGTTATATCTACTAATGATGATTAATATTTCTTTCTTAATAATTAATCATATTTAAATTGTACGAATGGATTTCACAATGTGTTAAGGGCCATTATGGACCCTCGGTAAACTGGCACGATTCTATGGCCTCTGATGTCCATGACCATAATATTTAATTTATCCATTGATATTTATTGTCCATGTGGTGACATTTACATGAGTTAATTAAATATATTGAACCTTAGTATAGGTTCTCTAGTGACATATGAGTTGCTGAATGTGATTTTTTGCATAATTGGACCTAGTAGTCCTTTAGGTTCACATATGATACCATTAAAACCTTCAGGTATGTTTGGATGAACAAGGAATAAGTGTTCTTCACCCACTATGATGTTATTTTCATTATTCATATTACATACATACGATTTATATATGTATATGTGTTGAGAAAATTTGGAAAAACCTAGGATGTCTTGGGAATTGAGATGTGATTTATGCCACCTCTCTAGAATGAATCTGATTTTGATTGTTTTTCTATATATGTGATGTTGTGAGATGATCATGATAATTCCAGGGAATTTTATACGCATTCTGTAGTGAGTGGGGACTCTATATGGGAGTTTTGGATTGAGCAACCCATTAAGGGTTTCAAAACCTGACATGATCTACAGAAACCTGATGGATATTCTAATTATTGTATTAACCACTGATATGATGTGTCAATTAATGGGTTAAAAGGAATTGGATGTATCCTTAGTACTTGAATAATTGATTTAATCCACATTTTTACATAGTGAAAACTATAGGTTGTGTTCTTGAGAGGATAACCATGGTGACATCGAACATGTTTTCTGGTTTGTTAACTGATATTATTTCTATCATGAAAAATATTCAAGTGGGATGCACTACTGATGATAAATTATATGCAATCCCCATGTGGTAACCTAATGCTCATCTTTTTGTTCTAATTGGATTTCCTAGGGCTGGTCTCATTGGATTTTTCAAGTAAACCTGATATTTTTTGATGACATGGTCATGCTCTTAGAATCTAGTTGTTGAAGATAGTACTATACGAATGTTTTGGTTAATCCCCTTGTATTTTTCCTTTAAGACGCTATGGAATTTCCAAGATTATGGTATGAATCCTTCTTTTCTATATGATTTCCCTTGTCTAACACTAAAGAATTTGTTTAATACATACAACAAGATTGCCTAGGATTTTCTCCTCGGAATTAGTTGTTGTACTAATGATATTATATTTTGTACGGTCATCCCCCATGTAAATTGTTATTTCACGTGCTAATATATGTCCATTGAGTTTTAAATTTGTTGGTATGGTTATATAATGTGCTTGAAGAGACAATGACCCCGGCTGAAGTGGGTATAGTCTATGTTGATGGTCACATAAGAACACAAAGATTGATAATAGTTATTATTTACACATCTACGCATTATTTATTAATTCGTTTGATAATATCAGTGAATATTATTAAATAAATTTTTATGTAATGTATAGAATTGGTGGTTCGCTACTATGTTTTACACATAGCCTGCTCACCTGTCTTTGGCCCTTAGGTACCCTATAATGTCATTATTAATCCTAGGATCAGGTTCAACAGAGTCCCAATGTTTTATGATTGAGCATTATTTCTAAAATATAGTATATTATATGATGAGGTGCAACATAGGGATGTTTAGGGACCCTTGTAAATTTCTTTTATTAATTTGTTTTTTATATGTGATTAGACAAGTTTTTGATCAGTTGATGTGATGGAATGACAATGAGTGTCTATAACTATTTTATTTCTCAATCCATATGTTAGAGAATATTTTATTTTACCTTCATTCACATACTATGTTTATTTTTCATGGTTTTATTGTTTTGTAGAGAGTACGTATATTATTATGATGTAGGGAATGTTTAGTGTTATGATATTGAATATATATATTGTGTTATCATTGTTGGCTATAGATATTAAAACTATGCTTCAAGGGTTACCTCAATAGTATTGAATACGTATATATTTAGATTTTCTATGTATTTTATATGTGAGTTTACCTTAGAGTTTATACATTAATATATATTTTCTGGATCTTAAACCATATCAATCCTCTATATGGTACCTCAAATGGTATTTAGAGGAGTTGGTTAGAGATTCCTCTTTCTAAAATAGAACAGAGCTTCTACACACATTTAAATTTTCATGATAATATCTTACTTTCATAACTCATGGATATCAAAATATTCATGTATATACATTTGAGAAATCAATGGGAGACCATTGTATAGGATTTCTTTAAAGGATTTAATAAACCCAGAAGTGAATGTTTGAGGTGAACTAAACAAGGGTGTAGGCTAAGTATTACATGATGTAGTTGGAAGGAATAGATACAACTAATTTAAAATTTGTTATCTGATCCTTGGATTCTGACCAATCATCCATTCATTGATATAAATATAATTTTCATTTTAGTAATCCAGTCTGCCATCAATTGAGCTTCCTCCTGAGAAAATTAGAATAGGATTTGGACACTAAGGCATTAATAGTGGAAATTGCAGACTTACATGTTATTAGAGAAAATATTGTAATTGGATTCATAGTTAACTGGATATTGAGAGGCTCGTAAACCCAATTCTCCTTCTATGTTGTATAAACCCAAACTGATGGAGTTATATCAGATTCTGAGGAACTATTTCTTCAAGGCACAACCCTTAAACTTCTTCAAAGACCTTAATCAGTAGGATTATTATTCTCTCATGATTTTTTTGTCACAACAATAATAGACCTAGATATAATTCCATGAATATTTTGAGACACTTCGAAGATATATTTCATAATAACCATTTCTGAATTCAGCATACGGAGGTCAAATACCCAACCTCATATTAAGAAAATTTTTCTAATAATAATTCAATATATCACTTTTAGAAAAACAAATTACTCCTTCATATTTCGTTAGGTTGATAATGAAATTATTGAATCTATAGAAAATATTTTAAGAGGTAATTGATATGATTTAAACCGTTTTTTTACTTACATGATTTTGTTTAAAATTGTTTTCTTAATACATCATGTATATAGTGATACGTGATGATTTCTTTATGATGATATTAAAAACATTAACCGATGGGGACTATAAGAATAATGTAGACATAAAATCCATATTCCTAATATGACAAATATAAAATGATTATTTCTGTTCAAATATAAGATGTTATGTCACTGTTATATTATCTTTGTTATTGGACCAACTCTGTGATATTAATATAAAAGCTTTATATTACTATAACAACATCTGTAATTTAATATATAGAATAATGAATGCTTTATTAACATTTCATAAAAAAAATTTAATAAAAAATAGTTATTACACATACATATCAATCTGAATATTCATTGTTAATTTTAGGTTATGGAGTCATGTATCAATTATCATGTATAATTGACACACATATCACAAGTATATAAGAAGTCATTATATCTCACTTCTTTTCTCATTATTTACTTACATGTGGTTTCTTATTACAAGGATTATTCTAACCACTTCCATTGAATGTAGTGAGTTTGACATCATATTCAGTAAAGGTTTATTCTATATTTATTCTTTGGCCCAATTTTAATTAGGGATTTTTTGATTTTTGGGTTCCTTATATTTTTGTAGTGTGTTTTGGATTTCATTGAGGTGGATTCGAGTCACCGTTGCAAAAGGCTTTCTTGTGTATTCATAGGTAGGCATATACATATATAATGTCCAATTTATATATATTCACTCAAGGAATTATAAATATATATATTGGGGCTTGGTGTGCTTATATATAGATATGAAAAATTCATACCTGTGTAAGTGTACAGGGGTATATGAAAATATTAACATATATCTAAGGTCCCCCTTGTGCATTTTTTGTCCATGAAAATATGTACATAGGGGATATGACTCCTTATATATATGTGATGTTGCATATGTGTTCAAGCGTAAAAAAGGAAGATTCGAGTTTTCATCAAAAGAAAACATTCTTTGAGTTTTAGGTAGGTTCCCTCTGCCTAAATCATTAATTTGAATTCTATAAGTCTGTAATTCATTTCAAAACATGTTTCCATAATTTATTTATTGTTTTAGAAAATGGTTTTCTAATAACCACTATCGTTGTCATGGAATAAAATGAGTATATACCATGAAATTATTTATAGTCGTTGTTTTTTCGATGAATTAAGAGGTTACTTCAACTAACACAAATAATGGTATCATCCACGAACATCAATTGACATTTTCTCGGTACAAGATTCCAGAACTGAAATGAAGAAAAATTTCTTTCAGGGATGTTCTTATTCATATTTATAAAATGGTTATCTTGAAAAAGGATGTATAAGATTAGTGATAGGGTATCTCCTTGCCTATTCCCTAAACATATTTGAAGAATATGATGTTCTTCCCCAAGAAATAAATGGACATCCATGGTAAACTAATGCACCTAAAAAGAGTTTCTATAAATCCACTAGAAAAACCCATACATGAAATAACCTTAATGATGAAATACCATTCTACCAGATAATAGGCTCTGTCAATGTCCAACATAATGAAAATATTGGATCTAGTCTCCCATTGTTTCAAATCACAAGTCATCTCTTTTAAAAACCGATAGCACTATGGATTGTCCTTCCATTCATAGACCCTTGTTGTTCACCAAAAATCCATTGAGGTAGAAGCTAGTACAGATGCGTGTTTACCAAATTATCCAAAACATTATAGGAAAATATAAAAAGGCTAATATGTCTCTATTGTCTCAAATAATAAGGATCTATATGTTTAGGGATATGAACCAGGGGTAGATCTTGTTGTGCGTAGGATGCTTTCACCCTAGAAGATGTCAATAACCACTTCCCCTAGATATTTCTTAACTAGTTCCCATGAGTCAACATAGAATAAACCATGATAACCTTAGGGATAGGGTGAACTAGAATTTTAATGATAAATCTATAACTCATGTATGTCACGCTACTCCGAAAGTTAGCCCCGATGAAATTATCACTAATATTCACTACTCTGGGTAAGGATTCAATGAGCTCTTTGTGAAAACAGAGATAGACACTAAGTAGGACTGGTCCTTATAAAAAGATATTAAAATTCCCATCGGCCATACCTATGAATTTTTCATGACCAATATATAATGAAAAATACTCACATAAAATATTGATTCTGGTAATTCTCTGCTTCTCTTTGTGGATGTCATGAAACAATGTGGTGTTTTTGTTCCCTTTTTCAAGCTCAGTGACCCAATATTTCTTGTGAGTTGAGTTTTCGTGATCTAAGAGACTTTCCACCTATATATTCTAATTTTGAACCAAGTATTTAAAAATATCATCAATATATCCTTTCATGGTAGGGGAGGGAAAACTAGTAAGGGGGTGGTCTGTAGTGGGGTGGACTAGAGGGTAGGGGAGGGGGGAGGATGGAGGAGGGAAAGGGGCGGTCTGCAGGTCAAGGGGGCTTGTGGCAGGGGGCTGGGGGCAGGTGGTAGCGGGGAGTGGTTGGGGGTGATATTTAGGGTAGTGAGGAGGGTGCAGGTGCTGAACGGGATTTATTCTTGATGTACATAGACATTACATTACTTTTGAGGAATACTTAATACATGACACAGACAAATGCCCAATGATCGTATTAGTTTAGTGTCTTGGGAAACTTGGAACATAAACATCTAATAATGTTGAACGATATTCAACATCTCCCATAAATTTCTTCCCATTTTGTTTTCTTACCTAAATCATTTCTTTATTGTCCTGGGTAAAAGAAAACAGGAAAAAGGGTGAGCTCAAAATCTTAGTAAGGGTAAGCATTGAGAATATAAAACAATCTATAAACATTTTAACGTAAAAACCTAAAAATAATACATCAAAATCATGAGTAATGACAAATATCATGGTAGAGCATAAGGCATAGATCATAAAGGAACATTAAACATGATAAAATAGTATGTGAATAAAACATGTAATTGTAGAAAACCATTAAACACATGATATGATATCCATAGTAGACAAGGAATTTCTACAAAGACCATCATAGTCGACAATGTACATTACAGAAATGGGTTTACTTGTCATTCCATCCATGTCTATCTCATGAGATAAAAATGTTTACCCAATGCATTGGAGAGAGATATAGGTCCCACCCATCTAATAATGAAATCATTCTAACTTGTTCCACAAAATAAACATAAATCATTCATCATAACCCAAAAAATAAAATTTGTTTCATAAACATCATTCCATCATAACATAATCCATATAAAACAAATGGGTATCATTTCATCATAAGAACAATAAAACCATGTAAATAATAGAGACATTATTCTAAAAACATAATCATAATAAATAATATCATCTTAGATGGAAAAAAGTTCTGACAAAATACTTTAAATGAATTCATGAGGAAAATATCCATTCTACTTAAAAATAATTTTCTTTTCACAAAATGTGATGATATTTTAAAAGAAAGGGATTTTGTAGACAATAATCATGAAATGTTATAGAGGAAACCTCATGAAAATTAGGCATTATGTGTAAGAACCCGGATCATCATTTTGTTGTGTTTTCCTTTTTTCTAGAGTTTTTAAGGAAAATAAATTTTCTGGAAATTTTAGAAGTACATTCCGTGTACTTTTTGAGTACACACCATGTACTCTTCCTCGACTCGAAGCTGTGTGCTAGCCATGCAGGGCCACACACATGGAGTGTAAGGCTGAGGTGGAGGCCGGTTAATTCAGAGTACAAAAAAATTGAAGTACATGTCCTATACTCAGGAAATACATGGCGTGTACTTTCTTTTTTTCATTAAACGATCGGTTAATTTGAGCACGTTAAATTGTGTTGGAATCGCAGTGGTGACTTCTTCCTTCTGCTTTAGCGTTGTTTCATGATTCTTTCTGGTTTCCAAGTTATCTTAGGTTGATCATTTTGTGCGTTTTCTCAGATCTACGTCGTTCCAAGGGGAATTTGTCGTCGTGGTTCACTTATATCGATCTCCTAGGATAGAGGTAGGTGGTTTGTGCCTTTCTGTTGAATGTTGGTGAATATTATGTGCAAATTCCACCAATACCTGTGAATGGGGTATTGCGTATTTCCTGTTTTTCCCTGTCATTTTTCTGCTTTGCTTGTTTTCTTTAGTAGAGGTTATTGCTTGTGAGTAGAGTAATTTATATTGTCCTCAGGTTGATTTTCCATGCTTGTTATGCCTGTTGGGCATTTTTCCGGTTTCCATGTCCAGTTGTAGGATAGAAGAACTGTTTTTTTGTTATTGATGTTGAGCCGTAGAATGATATCCATGTAGTTCTTGAGGTTTACTTGGACGATATAAACGCAATGAGCATGTTTAGTTGTACTCAGGACTGTGAGATCCTATAGTAGTAGACCAAAGGGAGAATTGACGGAAGGGCTTCTCCAGAGTGTCTTTTAATTACGATGCGAGACTATAGGGAAAATTGACATTGATTGCTTCCCTATAGAGTCTCTAGATCCTCGACGTGGGTCACAGGAGGAATTGACGTTGAGTGCTTCCCCAGAGAGCCATTAGCACGATACGAGACTATAGGGGGAATTGACAGTGAGTACATCTGTAAAGACCCGTAAAATTCAAGGGAAATTTTTTCTTAATTTTCTTTAGAATTTTACAAGAGCGCGGTTTCAGACGGCACCTGATTCCGAGGCCCGGAGTGCCCGGAATTAATTTCCGAAGTTTGGCTCGGGTACGTTCAGTGAACGAACGAGCGGGAATTCCTAACTTTTGATCCGGTGCTCGGAATTGAAATCCGAGGGCACCGATGAACTCGCAGCGCCGATATTCGCTTAAAGAGTCCTTTTCGGGAGTTGCGTTTGTTGCGGGTTGAGAGTTTCGTTTTGGGGTTTTTAGTTTGAGTTAAATAAAATTGTGTAGAACAATTTTATTTTTAACTTGTTAAAACCTATCTAAGGTGGTTGGGAGTGGGACCCACACCCACTTAACCTCCCTTGGGAGGATTAAGTGTGGTGGGGCCCACACGAACCCCCACCTTTTCAACTCCCCACTCTCCCTCTTAATGGCTTGACAAGTTAACTTTTATTTAATTATACAATTCATGTATATTAAATAAGTGAGTTAAATGTGGAGTTATCTCTTTTGAATTTCAAACTTTTGAAATTCTTTTATGTTTTGTAATAATAAAATAAGATGTGATCTTATTTTATTTTGGGTTGATCGTTTGTCTTCTTGAGAGGTGGAGAGCTTCTCTCCTTCTTCTTCAAACTCAACGAAGAACGCGAAGAACGACGTTCTTCAACGAAGAACTTCTCCGCCGAAGAACACGATCCATCCGCGACGCCGTATCCGCGACGCGACGTACTTCTTCCGCGTCATCCCTTCCGCGACGGTTTTCCGCGACGAACGCCTTCGACAACGAATCTTCCTCCGACGTCAAAGGAATCGACACCGATATTCCACGACTCCGTCAACGTGCGACTATCGAGGTAAGGGTTCTTGAGTTCGTTGTTTCCTTTTTAATTTGACTTTCCTCAAGACTTGACGAGGAACGCTCTCTTTTCCGACGAAGAACGCCGCAACTCCTTTCTTCGTTCACCGTGACAACGAAGGGGACGCCATCTCTTCTTCGGACAACCTTCGTCGGCAAACGAAGATCCGCCATCGTCGTGTCTCTTCGGGCATAGCACTTCGTCAACGGATTTGACGAACGACGACCGCGACACCCGACCTCCGCGACGCCGTCTTCCGCGGAGCGTAGCAGAACCTTTGAATCCTAAACCCGAGGTAGGGGTTGTTGGTTCATTATTTCTTTATTCTTTTCCTTGAACGTGGATCTCGCATGTCTAACTTGATGCTTGATTGTTTAAGTTGCGTTATTAATTTAACGTGAGGTGGCCGGACCGCACGAACACGGCCGAACCCCCCTCCAACGTTCATGTTTATTCATGCGGGTGGAAGCAAGTAGCGTGGTGCCGTCGCACCACGCGGATGAGCGTACAATTAATTTACGTGGCGCCGTCGCGCCACGCCGAGGGAAAATCTTCAAGAACGCGACACCGTCGCGCCGCGTTGAAAAGAATCGAAGCACGGCGAAGGGGCGCGGTGCCGACGCACCGCGCCGGATGACGAACGCCGCAGCCGGTTCCGGGCCGCGGCGGAACGAGAAGACCGCGGCCGGTTCCGGGCCGCGGCGGGACGAGGAGACCGCGGCCGGTTCCGGGCCGCGGCGGAAGGGAAGACCGGCGGCCGGGCCGCCGGCGTCGGAAGCCGAAGAACGGGACCGGAAATTCCGGTCCCGTTTGAGAAAACCGGCCGGCCAGCTGGCCGGCCGGATGTCTTAAAAACCGGGGGATTTAATCCCCCGGCCTTCCATTAAAACCCCCCTCTTAATGAGGGGGGCGGTTCATGAGGAAAGGGGGCAGCGCCCCCTTTGGTCCAGCCGCCAGCAGGCCCCCCCACGTGAGGGGGGGGGGGGCGGTTTGAAGAAACCGGCACGGCACAAAGGCCGCGCCGTTTTTGTGAAGGAACCGCGGGGCTGAGCCCCGCGTGCGCAGCCCGTGCGGCGCCCCCCGCCGCCGGCGCGGCCCGCCGCCGCCGCCTGCGCGGCCCGCCGCCGCCGCCGCCGCGGCCCGCCGCGCCGCCGCCCGCCGCCGCCGCGCGCCGCCGCCGGCCGCCGCGCCGCCGCCGTCCGCCGCCGCCGGCCGCCGCCGCCGGCCACCGCGCCGCCCAGGGGGGGGGTCGGGCCGGGTCGGCCCGGACCCGGACCCCCCCGTTTCGAACCAGAAATGGTTTCTGGCCCATATCATGAGCCTCGGACCTCCGAATGACGAACCGTCTGCGGCAACGCGATCCTTGGATCGAGACGGTCGTTTCGGTATATCGCACTCAAGGTTTCGGGTTACTTTGAGTTCGGCCGGGTTGGTTCGTTCACGAAACCAACCGGGCCTTCGGAGCGGAAACGCTCATATCTTGAGCCACGAACGTCCGATTGATGCGCCGTCAGTCGCGTTGTGTTCCTCTTAGTGAATCGGATCTTTTGGCATACTCCGCCCGAGGTTCGGACGCAGGTGGAGTACGGTCGGGTTGGTTTTTCCTTAAAAACCAACCGGGCCCCGGAGACGAAAATGCCAATAACTCACAGACCGGGCGTCCGATTGACGCGCCGTCTGTTTTGTTGACTTCCTCTTGACGATACGAAACTTTTGGCACCCTCCGCCCGAGTTTTGGGTGCAGTTGGATAGTGGCCGGGTTGGATCGCACCGAAATCCAACCGGGCCCCTGGAACGGGAAAAGCTGTTATCTTTCAGACAGGACGTCCGTCTGACGAACCGTCAGCGACGTTGATGATCACGATGAGAAACGGTCCCTATGAGTATACCCTATGAGAGTTCGGGGTACAGTTGAGATACGGCCGGGTTTGGTTCGCTCTCGAAACCAACCGGGCCCCTGGGACGAAAAGGCTAATAACTCACAGACCGGGCGTCCGATCGACGCGCCGTCTGTTGCGTTGAGACCCCTGTGACGAGACGGACCTTTGAGACACTTCTTTGCGGAACTTTGTGATACTTGGAGTATCGGCCAGTAGCTCGTGGAGCGGACCCTCCCGGAGACGAGCGTGCAGAGTACGGAGACCGTGTAACTAGCTGAGACCTGATGACTGCTTGACCGACTCGACTTGGAGTGAGTCGACTAGCCCAGTGGACGGAGCACTACTTTCTGAGGTGCAGACCCATGGCAGACGGAGTACGTGTGTGACAGTGCAGACCCGCGGTACTCGTCCGGAGAGTACCTCAGCAGGCTATCTGGGTAGCGCCCGGTATTTGGCGACAGACCCTCAGCGGACGGAGCGCCAGGTAGTTGGCCGCAAACCCGCAGTACTCGACAGGAGGAGTACCTCAGCAGTCTTAGGTTAGTGAGCAGTACCTCGGAGTCGTGACAGGACTACTGCACACTTCAGAGACGGGGCTCTTCAGCAGTTACGGTTTCGATAATGAAAATCCTGGTTTGAGCTGAGACTTTTGACCTTGTGTTTACTTCATGATTGAGATGGGTCACTTGCTAACTTAGGTATATGTATGGGCATATACCCGGGTAGTGGTTATCCGTCGATTTCACAATCCTTGTGTTTCCTCATGATTGAGATGGTTTACTTGATAACTTAGGTATATGTATGGGCATATACCTAAGTAGGGTTTATCTGTTGAGATCTTCTTGTGTTTATCCTTGTTGGTTTTAGTGAGACCTTGAGGGTCTCGGGGTCCCTACTGAGTATCGTTATACTCACCCCTGCACGGGTTATGCCCGCACCTCGTTGTGTTGGTTGCAGACGACGGCCAGTTCTGGCAGAGGCCGAGTGTTCGAGGACTGGACGGTACCTGGAGGTGGACTATACGACGAGGCAGTACCCAGAGGCAGACCACGGGGCGGGACATACTCGGAGCAGACGACGGGACCCGAGGAGCAGAGGAGCTATCTGTACCCACCCTTCAGGTGGGATTTCCAGTGGACATCTCAGCGTAGCAGCTTACTTTTCAGTTGCTGTTTTCCCTTTCGAGTTGTACTTTACAGTTGGGCTTGTATTTCCGGCCCCTTATTACTTTTCAGCTCTTCTTTTTGTACTTAGTGTTTTACTTCCGCTTGTACTCTGTGGTGCTTGTTTTCTTTATAAAGGCAATGCCTTCCCAGTTATCGGAATTTTACGCCTTTGGTGCTAGTCGCCAACCCCTGGCCTATGGAAGGCGGGCTTGGGGTAGTCACGGCACGGGCCCCGAGGACGGGTCGTGACAAATTGGTATCAGAGGGGTTCGGTTCTACCACAGAACTTATAACTCTGATGTTTCTTTCTGTGAAGCAATAGTGTTGAGAGTACCGAGTGTGGTTTTCAGTTCAGGGAGTCCAGTGTTGGTGCGGGCGGCCGACGTATCCATACACCAGGACCCTGACAACTGATTTCCGACTTTGTGCACGAAAACACTGATTGCGTGTATGTTTTCAAAAGTTTTTCCCCTTAAAACAGCTCAAACCAGGTCAGCTCACCAGGTATAATCGTTTGATCGTGTTACGTTGTTTCTTTCAGGATGGCCCCACGACGGCAGCCAGTTAGGGTTCCGAGAATCGAACGTGACGACAGCCCACCGAGCGACGAGGCCTCGGTGCAGGGCCCTTTGTTAGCAGTGGCACCGGCGGTAGCTCTACCCGCCGAGCCCCCGATGCTTCCAGCAGCAGCCGCTGACGATGCACGTCGCCTCAGCGCACTGCATGAGTTTCAGCGCCAGCGACCGCCCAGGTTTCGCGGGGAGACGGATCCCCAGGCGGCTGAGGTTTGGCTGGAGGCTGTGGTGAGAGTCTTCAGGCTAGTGGGGACGCCGGCAGATTTCATGGTGATCTTTGCTACCAGCCTCCTTCAGGCAGCAGCAGGTAGGTGGTGGAGCCACTTGTTTCAGTTTTGCGATGAGATGGACTCCGCATGGGAAGACTTCGAGACCTTCTTCAGGGTGGAGTTTGTGCCAGTATCTCTACACCCCGAGCGTGTACAGGAGATTCTGTCTTTGACGCGTGTTTTTCGATCAGAAGCCGAGTCATCTGTGGGCAGTAGACAGATGATGCAGAGGTCCAGGAGGACCAGACGAGCAGTTGGGAGATCTCGGGTTTTAGGACCGGTGGTGCGGGGCACCCGAGGTGGGATCAGAGCCAGGCGTGCCAGAAACGGACAATGTTACTCCTGTGGCGGAAAGGGTCACCTAGCACGTGACTGTCCGACTCCTCGATCCGCAGGCTTGGAGGGAGCCACCGAGGTTGAGGCAGCGACAAATGCTGGAGCTCTGGGAGCAGGTGGACAGGAGCGGAACTAGTGGATACGTCTCTTGTACTTCTAGTTCCATGTTGATGTTGCTTTTGTGTAGCGTCTTGTAATATGAGCTGCAATAATAAAAGACGCATTCTTTTGTGATGTTTTCTTTCCTGTCCTCTTTTGTGATGTTACTAAGAGGTTCCAGTTGACTGTTGACTTGACCCTCACTTGTGAGACATCTACTGGAGGAGACCAGTTACCACACACTGATGCCGACAGTGTGACTCAACCCTTGGAGGCGAGAGTAACGGTTGGATCTCTTAGTGGTAGCGTCGAGGCCTTACGACGTCATCCTTGGTATGGATTAATATCATCCATGTTAGGATTGACTGTTTTAGGCAAAGAATGTGGTTCATCCAGGGGATGAGACCAGGTTTCTCTTTTCGGCAAAGAAGAAATCTTGCAGCTCTTGTGGGGCCAGAGATGGTCCGGGCCACGTCAAAAGAGGTCCATGTCATCCAGGAGCGGGTCCTACATGGACGATCGATTCCTCTTGTGCGCAACAGATGGCGGCACGGGAATCTCCAGGAGAGCACATGGGAGCGGGAGGCTCAGATGCGTGCTCAGTATCCTCTTTTGTTACCCTAGTTTTTGTTGTAGCTTTACGGGGACGTAAAGCCCTGAGGTGGGAGTAATGTAAAGACCCGTAAAATTCAAGGGAAATTTTTTCTTAATTTTCTTTAGAATTTTACAAGAGCGCGGTTTCAGACGGCACCTGATTCCGAGGCCCGGAGTGCCCGGAATTAATTTCCGAAGTTTGGCTCGGGTACGTTCAGTGAACGAACGAGCGGGAATTCCTAACTTTTGATCCGGTGCTCGGAATTGAAATCCGAGGGCACCGATGAACTCGCAGCGCCGATATTCGCTTAAAGAGTCCTTTTCGGGAGTTGCGTTTGTTGCGGGTTGAGAGTTTCGTTTTGGGGTTTTTAGTTTGAGTTAAATAAAATTGTGTAGAACAATTTTATTTTTAACTTGTTAAAACCTATCTAAGGTGGTTGGGAGTGGGACCCACACCCACTTAACCTCCCTTGGGAGGATTAAGTGTGGTGGGGCCCACACGAACCCCCACCTTTTCAACTCCCCACTCTCCCTCTTAATGGCTTGACAAGTTAACTTTTATTTAATTATACAATTCATGTATATTAAATAAGTGAGTTAAATGTGGAGTTATCTCTTTTGAATTTCAAACTTTTGAAATTCTTTTATGTTTTGTAATAATAAAATAAGATGTGATCTTATTTTATTTTGGGTTGATCGTTTGTCTTCTTGAGAGGTGGAGAGCTTCTCTCCTTCTTCTTCAAACTCAACGAAGAACGCGAAGAACGACGTTCTTCAACGAAGAACTTCTCCGCCGAAGAACACGATCCATCCGCGACGCCGTATCCGCGACACGACGTACTTCTTCCGCGTCATCCCTTCCGCGACGGTTTTCCGCGACGAACGCCTTCGACAACGAATCTTCCTCCGACGTCAAAGGAATCGACACCGATATTCCACGACTCCGTCAACGTGCGACTATCGAGGTAAGGGTTCTTGAGTTCGTTGTTTCCTTTTTAATTTGACTTTCCTCAAGACTTGACGAGGAACGCTCTCTTTTCCGACGAAGAACGCCGCAACTCCTTTCTTCGTTCACCGTGACAACGAACGGGACGCCATCTCTTCTTCGGACAACCTTCGTCGGCAAACGAAGATCCGCCATCGTCGTGTCTCTTCGGGCATAGCACTTCGTCAACGGATTTGACGAACGACGACCGCGACACCCGACCTCCGCGACGCCGTCTTCCGCGGAGCGTAGCAGAACCTTTGAATCCTAAACCCGAGGTAGGGGTTGTTGGTTCATTATTTCTTTATTCTTTTCCTTGAACGTGGATCTCGCATGTCTAACTTGATGCTTGATTGTTTAAGTTGCGTTATTAATTTAACGTGAGGGGGCCGGACCGCACGAACACGGCCGAACCCCCCTCCAACGTTCATGTTTATTCATGCGGGTGGAAGCAAGTAGCGTGGTGCCGTCGCACCACGCGGATGAGCGTACAATTAATTTACGTGGCGCCGTCGCGCCACGCCGAGGGAAAATCTTCAAGAACGCGACGCCGTCGCGCCGCGTTGAAAAGAATCGAAGCACGACGAAGGGGCGCGGTGCCGACGCACCGCGCCGGATGACGAACGCCGCGGCCGGTTCCGGGCCGCGGCGGGACGAGAAGACCGCGGCCGGTTCCGGGCCGCGGCGGGACGAGGAGACCGCGGCCGGTTCCGGGCCGCGGCGGAAGGGAAGACCGGCGGCCGGGCCGCCGGCGTCGGAAGCCGAAGAACGGGACCGGAAATTCCGGTCCCGTTTGAGAAAACCGGCCGGCCAGCTGGCCGGCCGGATGTCTTAAAAACCGGGGGATTTAATCCCCCGGCCTTCCATTAAAACCCCCCTCTTAATGAGGGGGGCGGTTCATGAGGAAAGGGGGCAGCGCCCCCTTTGGTCCAGCCGCCAGCAGGCCCCCCCACGTGAGGGGGGGGGGGGGGGGCGGTTTGAAGAAACCGGCGCGGCACAAAGGCCTCGCCGTTTTTGTGAAGGAACCGCGGGGCTGAGCCCCGCGTGCGCAGCCCGTGCGGCGCACCCCGCCGCCAGCGCGGCCCGCCGCCGCCGCCAGCGCGGCCCGCCGCCGCCGCCGGCCACCGCGCCGCCCAGGGGGGGGGGGGTCGGGCCGGGTCGGCCCGGACCCGGACCCCCCCGTTTCGAACCAGAAATGGTTTCTGGCCCATATCTTGAGCCTCGGACCTCCGAATGACGAACCGTCTGCGGCAACGCGATCCTTGGATCGAGACGGTCGTTTCGGTATATCGCACTCAAGGTTTCGGGTTACTTTGAGTTCGGCCGGGTTGGTTCGTTCACGAAACCAACCGGGCCTTCGGAGCGGAAACGCTCATATCTTGAGCCACGAACGTCCGATTGACGCGCCGTCAGTCGCGTTGTGTTCCTCTTAGTGAATCGGATCTTTTGGCATACTCCGCCCGAGGTTCGGACGCAGGTGGAGTACGGTCGGGTTGGTTTTTCCTTAAAAACCAACCGGGCCCCGGAGACGAAAATGCCAATAACTCACAGACCGGGCGTCCGATTGACGCGCCGTCTGTTTTGTTGACTTCCTCTTGACGATACGAAACTTTTGGCACCCTCCGCCCGAGTTTTGGGTGCAGTTGGATAGTGGCCGGGTTGGATCGCACCGAAATCCAACCGGGCCCCTGGAACGGGAAAAGCTGTTATCTTTCAGACAGGACGTCCGTCTGACGAACCGTCAGCGACGTTGATGATCACGATGAGAAACGGTCCCTATGAGTATACCCTATGAGAGTTCGGGGTACAGTTGAGATACGGCCGGGTTTGGTTCGCTCTCGAAACCAACCGGGCCCCTGGGACGAAAAGGCTAATAACTCACAGACCGGGCGTCCGATCGACGCGCCGTCTGTTGCGTTGAGACCCCTGTGACGAGACGGACCTTTGAGACACTTCTTTGCGGAACTTTGTTATACTTGGAGTATCGGCCAGTAGCTCGTGGAGCGGACCCTCCCGGAGACGAGCGTGCAGAGTACGGAGACCGTGTAACTAGCTGAGACCTGACGACTGCTTGACCGACTCGACTTGGAGTGAGTCGACTAGCCCAGTGGACGGAGCACTACTTTCTGAGGTGCAGACCCATGGCGGACGGAGTACGTGTGTGACAGTGCAGACCCGCGGTACTCGTCCGGAGAGTACCTCAGCAGGCTATCTGGGTAGCGCCCGGTATTTGGCGACAGACCCTCAGCGGACGGAGCGCCAGGTAGTTGGCCGCAAACCCGCAGTACTCGACAGGAGGAGTACCTCAACAGTCTTAGGTTAGTGAGCAGTACCTCAGAGTCGTGACAGGACTACTGCACACTTCAGAGACGGGGCTCTTCAGCAGTTACGGTTTCGATAATGAAAATCCTGGTTTGAGCTGAGACTTTTGACCTTGTGTTTACTTCATGATTGAGATGGGTCACTTGCTAACTTAGGTATATGTATGGGCATATACCCGGGTAGTGGTTATCCGTCGATTTCACAATCCTTGTGTTTCCTCATGATTGAGATGGGTTACTTGATAACTTAGGTATATGTATGGGCATATACCTAAGTAGGGTTTATCTGTTGAGATCTTCTTGTGTTTATCCTTGTTGGTTTTAGTGAGACCTTGAGGGTCTCGGGGTCCCTACTGAGTATCGTTATACTCACCCCTGCACGGGTTATGCCCGCACCTCGTTGTGTTGGTTGCAGACGACGGCCAGTTCTGGCAGAGGCCGAGTGTTCGAGGACTGGACGGTACCTGGAGGTGGACTATACGACGAGGCAGTACCCAGAGGCAGACCACGGGGCGGGACATACTCGGAGCAGACGACGGGACCCGAGGAGCAGAGGAGCTATCTGTACCCACCCTTCAGGTGGGATTTCCAGTGGACATCTCAGCGTAGCAGCTTACTTTTCAGTCGCTGTTTTCCCTTTCGAGTTGTACTTTACAGTTGGGCTTGTATTTCCAGCCCCTTATTACTTTTCAGCTCTTCTTTTTGTACTTAGTGTTTTACTTCCGCTTGTACTCTGTGGTGCTTGTTTTCTTTATAAAGGCAATGCCTTCCCAGTTATCGGAATTTTACGCCTTTGGTGCTAGTCGCCAACCCCTGGCCTATGGAAGGCGGGCTTGGGGTAGTCACGGCACGGGCCCCGAGGACGGGTCGTGACAAATTGGTATCAGAGGGGTTCGGTTCTACCGCAGAACTTATAACTCTGATGTTTCTTTCTGTGAAGCAATAGTGTTGAGAGTACCGAGTGTGGTTTTCAGTTCAGGGAGTCCAGTGTTGGTGCGGGCGGCCGACGTATCCATACACCAGGACCCTGACAACTGATTTCCGACTTTGTGCACGAAAACACTGATTGCGTGTATGTTTTCAAAAGTTTTTCCCCTTAAAACAGCTCAAACCAGGTCAGCTCACCAGGTATAATCGTTTGATCGTGTTACGTTGTTTCTTTCAGGATGGCCCCACGACGGCAGCCAGTTAGGGTTCCGAGAATCGAACGTGACGACAGCCCACCGAGCGACGAGGCCTCGGTGCAGGGCCCTTTGTTAGCAGTGGCACCGGCGGTAGCTCTACCCGCCGAGCCCCCGATGCTTCCAGCAGCAGCCGCTGACGATGCACGTCGCCTCAGCGCACTGCATGAGTTTCAGCGCCAGCGACCACCCAGGTTTCGCGGGGAGACGGATCCCCAGGCGGCTGAGGTTTGGCTGGAGGCTGTGGTGAGAGTCTTCAGGCTAGTGGGGACGCAGGCAGATTTCATGGTGATCTTTGCTACCAGCCTCCTTCAGGCAGCAGCAGGTAGGTGGTGGAGCCACTTGTTTCAGTTTTGCGATGAGATGGACTCCGCATGGGAAGACTTCGAGACCTTCTTCAGGGTGGAGTTTGTGCCAGTATCTCTACACCCCGAGCGTGTACAGGAGATTCTGTCTTTGACGCGTGTTTTTCGATCAGAAGCCGAGTCATCTGTGGGCAGTAGACAGATGATGCAGAGGTCCAGGAGGACCAGACGAGCAGTTGGGAGATCTCGGGTTTTAGGACCGGTGGTGCGGGGCACCCGAGGTGGGATCAGAGCCAGGCGTGCCAGAAACGGACAATGTTACTCCTGTGGCGGAAAGGGTCACCTAGCACGTGACTGTCCGACTCCTCGATCCGCAGGCTTGGAGGGAGCCACCGAGGTTGAGGCAGCGACAAATGCTGGAGCTCTGGGAGCAGGTGGACAGGAGTGGAACTAGTGGATACGTCTCTTGTACTTCTAGTTCCATGTTGATGTTGCTTTTGTGTAGCATCTTGTAATATGAGCTGCAATAATAAAAGACGCATTCTTTTGTGATGTTTTCTTTCCTGTCCTCTTTTGTGATGTTACTAAGAGGTTCCAGTTGACTGTTGACTTGACCCTCACTTGTGAGAGATCTACTGGAGGAGACCAGTTACCACACACTGATGCCGACAGTGTGACTCAACCCTTGGAGGCGAGAGTAACGGTTGGATCTCTTAGTGGTAGCGTCGAGGCCTTACGACGTCATCCTTGGTATGGATTAATATCATCCATGTTAGGATTGACTGTTTTAGGCAAAGAATGTGGTTCATCCAGGGGATGAGACCAGGTTTCTCTTTTCGGCAAAGAAGAAATCTTGCAGCTCTTGTGGGACCAGAGATGGTCCGGGCCACGTCAAAAGAGGTCCATGTCATCCAGGAGCGGGTCCTACATGGACGATCGATTCCTCTTGTGCGCAACAGATGGCGGCACGGGAATCTCCAGGAGAGCACATGGGAGCGGGAGGCTCAGATGCGTGCTCAGTATCCTCTTTTGTTACCCTAGTTTTTGTTGTAGCTTTACGGGGACGTAAAGCCCTGAGGTGGGAGTAATGTAAAGACCCGTAAAATTCAAGGGAAATTTTTTCTTAATTTTCTTTAGAATTTTACAAGAGCGCGGTTTCAGACGGCACCTGATTCCGAGGCCCGGAGTGCCCGGAATTAATTTCCGAAGTTTGGCTCGGGTACGTTCAGTGAACGAACGAGCGGGAATTCCTAACTTTTGATCCGGTGCTCGGAATTGAAATCCGAGGGCACCGATGAACTCACAGCGCCGATATTCGCTTAAAGAGTCCTTTTCGGGAGTTGCGTTTGTTGCGGGTTGAGAGTTTCGTTTTGGGGTTTTTAGTTTGAGTTAAATAAAATTGTGTAGAACAATTTTATTTTTAACTTGTTAAAACCTATCTAAGGTGGTTGGGAGTGGGACCCACACCCACTTAACCTCCCTTGGGAGGATTAAGTGTGGTGGGGCCCACACGAACCCCCACCTTTTCAACTCCCCACTCTCCCTCTTAATGGCTTGACAAGTTAACTTTTATTTAATTATACAATTCATGTATATTAAATAAGTGAGTTAAATGTGGAGTTATCTCTTTTGAATTTCAAACTTTTGAAATTCTTTTATGTTTTGTAATAATAAAATAAGATGTGATCTTATTTTATTTTGGGTTGATCGTTTGTCTTCTTGAGAGGTGGAGAGCTTCTCTCCTTCTTCTTCAAACTCAACGAAGAACGCGAAGAACGACGTTCTTCAACGAAGAACTTCTCCGCCGAAGAACACGATCCATCCGCGACGCCGTATCCGCGACGCGACGTACTTCTTCCGCGTCATCCCTTCCGCGACGGTTTTCCGCGACGAACGCCTTCGACAACGAATCTTCCTCCGACGTCAAAGGAATCGACACCGATATTCCACGACTCCGTCAACGTGCGACTATCGAGGTAAGGGTTCTTGAGTTCGTTGTTTCCTTTTTAATTTGACTTTCCTCAAGACTTGAAGAGGAACGCTCTCTTTTCCGACGAAGAACGCCGCAACTCCTTTCTTCGTTCACCGTGACAACGAAGGGGACGCCATCTCTTCTTCGGACAACCTTCGTCGGCAAACGAAGATCCGCCATCGTCGTGTCTCTTCGGGCATAGCACTTCGTCAACGGATTTGACGAACGACGACCGCGACACCCGACCTCCGCGACGCCGTCTTCCGCGGAGCGTAGCAGAACCTTTGAATCCTAAACCCGAGGTAGGGGTTGTTGGTTCATTATTTCTTTATTCTTTTCCTTGAACGTGGATCTCGCATGTCTAACTTGATGCTTGATTGTTTAAGTTGCGTTATTAATTTAACGTGAGGGGGCCGGACCGCACGAACACGGCCGAACCCCCCTCCAACGTTCATGTTTATTCATGCGGGTGGAAGCAAGTAGCGTGGTGCCGTCGCACCACGCGGATGAGCGTACAATTAATTTACGTGGCGCCGTCGCGCCACGCTGAGGGAAAATCTTCAAGAACGCGACGCCGTCGCGCCGCGTTGAAAAGAATCGAAGCACGACGAAGGGGCGCGGTGCCGACGCACCGCGCCGGATGACGAACGCCGCGGCCGGTTCCGGGCCGCGGCGGGACGAGAAGACCGCGGCCGGTTCCGGGCCGCGGCGGGACGAGGAGACCGCGGCCGGTTCCGGGCCGCGGCGGAAGGGAAGACCGGCGGCCGGGCCGCCGGCGTCGGAAGCTGAAGAACGGGACCGGAAATTCCGGTCCCGTTTGAGAAAACCGGCCGGCCAGCTGGCCGGCCGGATGTCTTAAAAACCGGGGGATTTAATCCCCCGGCCTTCCATTAAAACCCCCCTCTTAATGAGGGGGGCGGTTCATGAGGAAAGGGGGCAGCGCCCCCTTTGGTCCAGCCGCCAGCAGGCCCCCCCACGTGAGGGGGGGGGGGGGGGGGGCGGTTTGAAGAAACCGGCGCGGCACAAAGGCCGCGCCGTTTTTGTGAAGGAACCGCGGGGCTGAGCCCCGCGTGCGCAGCCCGTGCGGCGCGCCCCGCCGCCGGCGCGGCCCGCCGCCGCCGCCGCCGCGGCCCGCCGCGCGCCGCCGCCGGCCCCCGCGCCGCCCAGGGGGGGGGGTCGGGCCGGGTCGGCCCGGACCCGGACCCCCCCCCCCGTTTCGAACTAGAAATGGTTTTTGGCCCATATCTTGAGCCTCGGACCTCCGAATGACTAACCGTCTGCGGCAACGCGATCCTTGGATCGAGACGGTCGTTTCGGTATATCGCACTCAAGGTTTCGGGTTACTTTGAGTTCGGCCGGGTTGGTTCGTTCACGAAACCAACCGGGCCTTCGGAGCGGAAACGCTCATATCTTGAGCCACGAACGTCCGATTGACGCGCCGTCAGTCGCGTTGTGTTCCTCTTAGTGAATCGGATCTTTTGGCATACTCCGCCCGAGGTTCGGACGCAGGTGGAGTACGGTCGGGTTGGTTTTTCCTTAAAAACCAACCGGGCCCCGGAGACGAAAATGCCAATAACTCACAGACCGGGCGTCCGATTGACGCGCCGTCTGTTTTGTTGACTTCCTCTTGACGATACGAAACTTTTGGCACCCTCCGCCCGAGTTTTGGGTGCAGTTGGATAGTGGCCGGGTTGGATCGCACCGAAATCCAACCGGGCCCCTGGAACGGGAAAAGCTGTTATCTTTCAGACAGGACGTCCGTCTGACGAACCGTCAGCGACGTTGATGATCACGATGAGAAACAGTCCCTATGAGTATACCCTATGAGAGTTCGGGGTACAGTTGAGATACGGCCGGGTTTGGTTCGCTCTCGAAACCAACCGGGCCCCTGGGACGAAAAGGCTAATAACTCACAGACCGGGCGTCCGATCGACGCGCCGTCTGTTGCGTTGAGACCCCTGTGACGAGACGGACCTTTGAGACACTTCTTTGCGGAACTTTGTGATACTTGGAGTATCGGCCAGTAGCTCGTGGAGCGGACCCTCCCGGAGACGAGCGTGCAGAGTACGGAGACCGTGTAACTAGCTGAGACCTGACGACTGCTTGACCGACTCGACTTGGAGTGAGTCGACTAGCCCAGTGGACGGAGCACTACTTTCTGAGGTGCAGACCCATGGCGGACGGAGTACGTGTGTGACAGTGCAGACCCGCGGTACTCGTCCGGAGAGTACCTCAGCAGGCTATCTGGGTAGCGCCCGGTATTTGGCGACAGACCCTCAGCGGACGGAGCGCCAGGTAGTTGGCCGCAAACCCGCAGTACTCGACAGGAGGAGTACCTCAGCAGTCTTAGGTTAGTGAGCAGTACCTCGGAGTCGTGACAGGACTACTGCACACTTCAGAGACGGGGCTCTTCAGCAGTTACGGTTTCGATAATGAAAATCCTGGTTTGAGCTGAGACTTTTGACCTTGTGTTTACTTCATGATTGAGATGGGTCACTTGCTAACTTAGGTATATGTATGGGCATATACCCGGGTAGTGGTTATCCGTCGATTTCACAATCCTTGTGTTTCCTCATGATTGAGATGGGTTACTTGATAACTTAGGTATATGTATGGGCATATACCTAAGTAGGGTTTATCTGTTGAGATCTTCTTGTGTTTATCCTTGTTGGTTTTAGTGAGACCTTGAGGGTCTCGGGGTCCCTACTGAGTATCGTTATACTCACCCCTGCACGGGTTATGCCCGCACCTCGTTGTGTTGGTTGCAGACGACGGCCAGTTCTGGCAGAGGCCGAGTGTTCGAGGACTGGACGGTACCTGGAGGTGGACTATACGACGAGGCAGTACCCAGAGGCAGACCACGGGGCGGGACATACTCGGAGCAGACGACGGGACCCGAGGAGCAGAGGAGCTATCTGTACCCACCCTTCAGGTGGGATTTCCAGTGGACATCTCAGCGTAGCAGCTTACTTTTCAGTCGCTGTTTTCCCTTTCGAGTTGTACTTTACAGTTGGGCTTGTATTTCCAGCCCCTTATTACTTTTCAGCTCTTCTTTTTGTACTTAGTGTTTTACTTCCGCTTGTACTCTGTGGTGCTTGTTTTCTTTATAAAGGCAATGCCTTCCCAGTTATCGGAATTTTACGCCTTTGGTGCTAGTCGCCAACCCCTGGCCTATGGAAGGCGGGCTTGGGGTAGTCACGGCACGGGCCCCGAGGACGGGTCGTGACAAATTGGTATCAGAGGGGTTCGGTTCTACCGCAGAACTTATAACTCTGATGTTTCTTTCTGTGAAGCAATAGTGTTGAGAGTACCGAGTGTGGTTTTCAGTTCAGGGAGTCCAGTGTTGGTGCGGGCGGCCGACGTATCCATACACCAGGACCCTGACAACTGATTTCCGACTTTGTGCACGAAAACACTGATTGCGTGTATGTTTTCAAAAGTTTTTCCCCTTAAAACAGCTCAAACCAGGTCAGCTCACCAGGTATAATCGTTTGATCGTGTTACGTTGTTTCTTTCAGGATGGCCCCACGACGGCAGCCAGTTAGGGTTCCGAGAATCGAACGTGACGACAGCCCACCGAGCGACGAGGCCTCGGTGCAGGGCCCTTTGTTAGCAGTGGCACCGGCGGTAGCTCTACCCGCCGAGCCCCCGATGCTTCCAGCAGCAGCCGCTGACGATGCACGTCGCCTCAGCGCACTGCATGAGTTTCAGCGCCAGCGACCGCCCAGGTTTCGCGGGGAGACGGATCCCCAGGCGGCTGAGGTTTGGCTGGAGGCTGTGGTGAGAGTCTTCAGGCTAGTGGGGACGCCGGCAGATTTCATGGTGATCTTTGCTACCAGCCTCCTTCAGGCAGCAGCAGGTAGGTGGTGGAGCCACTTGTTTCAGTTTTGCGATGAGATGGACTCCGCATGGGAAGACTTCGAGACCTTCTTCAGGGTGGAGTTTGTGCCAGTATCTCTACACCCCGAGCGTGTACAGGAGATTCTGTCTTTGACGCGTGTTTTTCGATCAGAAGCCGAGTCATCTGTGGGCAGTAGACAGATGATGCAGAGGTCCAGGAGGACCAGACGAGCAGTTGGGAGATCTCGGGTTTTAGGACCGGTGGTGCGGGGCACCCGAGGTGGGATCAGAGCCAGGCGTGCCAGAAACGGACAATGTTACTCCTGTGGCGGAAAGGGTCACCTAGCACGTGACTATCCGACTCCTCGATCCGCAGGCTTGGAGGGATCCACCGAGGTTGAGGCAGCGACAAATGCTGGAGCTCTGGGAGCAGGTGGACAGGAGCGGAACTAGTGGATACGTCTCTTGTACTTCTAGTTCCATGTTGATGTTGCTTTTGTGTAGCGTCTTGTAATATGAGCTGCAATAATAAAAGACGCATTCTTTTGTGATGTTTTCTTTCCTGTCCTCTTTTGTGATGTTACTAAGAGGTTCCAGTTGACTGTTGACTTGACCCTCACTTGTGAGAGATCTACTGGAGGAGACCAGTTACCACACACTGATGCCGACAGTGTGACTCAACCCTTGGAGGCGAGAGTAACGGTTGGATCTCTTAGTGGTAGCGTCGAGGCCTTACGACGTCATCCTTGGTATGGATTAATATCATCCATGTTAGGATTGACTGTTTTAGGCAATGAATGTGGTTCATCCAGGGGATGAGACCAGGTTTCTCTTTTCGGCAAAGAAGAAATCTTGCAGCTCTTGTGGGACCAGAGATGGTCCGGGCCACGTCAAAAGAGGTCCATGTCATCCAGGAGCGGGTCCTACATGGACGATCGATTCCTCTTGTGCGCAACAGATGGCGGCACGGGAATCTCCAGGAGAGCACATGGGAGCGGGAGGCTCAGATGCGTGCTCAGTATCCTCTTTTGTTACCCTAGTTTTTGTTGTAGCTTTACGGGGACGTAAAGCCCTGAGGTGGGAGTAATGTAAAGACCCGTAAAATTCAAGGGAAATTTTTTCTTAATTTTCTTTAGAATTTTACAAGAGCGCGGTTTCAGACGGCACCTGATTCCGAGGCCCGGAGTGCCCGGAATTAATTTCCGAAGTTTGGCTCGGGTACGTTCAGTGAACGAACGAGCGGGAATTCCTAACTTTTGATCCGGTGCTCGGAATTGAAATCCGAGGGCACCGATGAACTCGCAGCGCCGATATTCGCTTAAAGAGTCCTTTTCGGGAGTTGCGTTTGTTGCGGGTTGAGAGTTTCGTTTTGGGGTTTTTAGTTTGAGTTAAATAAAATTGTGTAGAACAATTTTATTTTTAACTTGTTAAAACCTATCTAAGGTGGTTGGGAGTGGGACCCACACCCACTTAACCTCCCTTGGGAGGATTAAGTGTGGTGGGGCCCACACGAACCCCCACCTTTTCAACTCCCCACTCTCCCTCTTAATGGCTTGACAAGTTAACTTTTATTTAATTATACAATTCATGTATATTAAATAAGTGAGTTAAATGTGGAGTTATCTCTTTTGAATTTCAAACTTTTGAAATTCTTTTATGTTTTGTAATAATAAAATAAGATGTGATCTTATTTTATTTTGGGTTGATCGTTTGTCTTCTTGAGAGGTGGAGAGCTTCTCTCCTTCTTCTTCAAACTCAACGAAGAACGCGAAGAACGACGTTCTTCAACGAAGAACTTCTCCGCCGAAGAACACGATCCATCCGCGACGCCGTATCCGCGACGCGACGTACTTCTTCCGCGTCATCCCTTCCGCGACGGTTTTCCGCGACGAACGCCTTCGACAACGAATCTTCCTCCGACGTCAAAGGAATCGACACCGATATTCCACGACTCCGTCAACATGCGACTATCGAGGTAAGGGTTCTTGAGTTCGTTGTTTCCTTTTTAATTTGACTTTCCTCAAGACTTGAAGAGGAACGCTCTCTTTTCCGACGAAGAACGCCGCAACTCCTTTCTTCGTTCACCGTGACAACGAAGGGGACGCCATCTCTTCTTCGGACAACCTTCGTCGGCAAACGAAGATCCGCCATCGTCGTGTCTCTTCGGGCATAGCACTTCGTCAACGGATTTGACGAACGACGACCGCGACACCCGACCTCCGCGACGCTGTCTTCCGCGGAGCGTAGCAGAACCTTTGAATCCTAAACCCGAGGTAGGGGTTGTTGGTTCATTATTTCTTTATTCTTTTCCTTGAACGTGGATCTCGCATGTCTAACTTGATGCTTGATTGTTTAAGTTGCGTTATTAATTTAACGTGAGGGGGCCGGACCGCACGAACACGGCCGAACCCCCCTCCAACGTTCATGTTTATTCATGCGGGTGGAAGCAAGTAGCGTGGTGCCGTCGCACCACGCGGATGAGCGTACAATTAATTTACGTGGCGCCGTCGCGCCACGCTGAGGGAAAATCTTCAAGAACGCGACGCCGTCGCGCCGCGTTGAAAAGAATCGAAGCACGACGAAGGGGCGCGGTGCCGACGCACCGCGCCGGATGACGAACGCCGCGGCCGGTTCCGGGCCGCGGCGGGACGAGAAGACCGCGGCCGGTTCCGGGCCACGGCGGGACGAGGAGACCGCGGCCGGTTCCGGGCCGCGGCGGAAGGGAAGACCGGCGGCCGGGCCGCCGGCGTCGGAAGCTGAAGAACGGGACCGGAAATTCCGGTCCCGTTTGAGAAAACCGGCCGGCCAGCTGGCCGGCCGGATGTCTTAAAAACCGGGGGATTTAATCCCCCGGCCTTCCATTAAAACCCCCCTCTTAATGAGGGGGGCGGTTCATGAGGAAAGGGGGCAGCGCCCCCTTTGGTCCAGCCGCCAGCAGGCCCCCCCACGTGAGGGGGGGGGGGGGGGGGCGGTTTGAAGAAACCGGCGCGGCACAAAGGCCGCGCCGTTTTTGTGAAGGAACCGCGGGGCTGAGCCCCGCGTGCGCAGCCCGTGCGGCGCGCCCCGCCGCCGGCGCGGCCCGCCGCCGCCGCCGGCGCGGCCCGCCGCCGCCGCCGCGCGCCGCCGCCGTCCGCCGCCGCCGGCCACCGCGCCGCCCAGGGGGGGGTCGGGCCGGGTCGGCCCGGACCCGGACCCCCCCGTTTCGAACCAGAAATGGTTTCTGGCCCATATCTTGAGCCTCGGACCTCCGAATGACGAACCGTCTGCGGCAACGCGATCCTTGGATCGAGACGGTCGTTTCGGTATATCGCACTCAAGGTTTCGGGTTACTTTGAGTTCGGCCGGGTTGGTTCGTTCACGAAACCAACCGGGCCTTCGGAGCGGAAACGCTCATATCTTGAGCCACGAACGTCCGATTGACGCGCCGTCAGTCGCGTTGTGTTCCTCTTAGTGAATCGGATCTTTTGGCATACTCCGCCCGAGGTTCGGACGCAGGTGGAGTACGGTCGGGTTGGTTTTTCCTTAAAAACCAACCGGGCCCCGGAGACGAAAATGCCAATAACTCACAGACCGGGCGTCCGATTGACGCGCCGTCTGTTTTGTTGACTTCCTCTTGACGATACGAAACTTTTGGCACCCTCCGCCCGAGTTTTGGGTGCAGTTGGATAGTGGCCGGGTTGGATCGCACCGAAATCCAACCGGGCCCCTGGAACGGGAAAAGCTGTTATCTTTCAGACAGGACGTCCGTCTGACGAACCGTCAGCGACGTTGATGATCACGATGAGAAACGGTCCCTATGAGTATACCCTATGAGAGTTCGGGGTACAGTTGAGATACGGCCGGGTTTGGTTCGCTCTCGAAACCAACCGGGCCCCTGGGACGAAAAGGCTAATAACTCACAGACCGGGCGTCCGATCGACGCGCCGTCTGTTGCGTTGAGACCCCTGTGACGAGACGGACCTTTGAGACACTTCTTTGCGGAACTTTGTGATACTTGGAGTATCGGCCAGTAGCTCGTGGAGCGGACCCTCCCGGAGACGAGCGTGCAGAGTACGGAGACCGTGTAACAAGCTGAGACCTGACGACTGCTTGACCGACTCGACTTGGAGTGAGTCGACTAGCCCAGTGGACGGAGCACTACTTTCTGAGGTGCAGACCCATGGCGGACGGAGTACGTGTGTGACAGTGCAGACCCGCGGTACTCGTCCGGAGAGTACCTCAGCAGGCTATCTGGGTAGCGCCCGGTATTTGGCGACAGACCCTCAGCGGACGGAGCGCCAGGTAGTTGGCCGCAAACCCGCAGTACTCGACAGGAGGAGTACCTCAGCAGTCTTAGGTTAGTGAGCAGTACCTCGGAGTCGTGACAGGACTACTGCACACTTCAGAGACGGGGCTCTTCAGCAGTTACGGTTTCGATAATGAAAATCCTGGTTTGAGCTGAGACTTTTGACCTTGTGTTTACTTCATGATTGAGATGGGTCACTTGCTAACTTAGGTATATGTATGGGCATATACCCGGGTAGTGGTTATCCGTCGATTTCACAATCCTTGTGTTTCCTCATGATTGAGATGGGTTACTTGATAACTTAGGTATATGTATGGGCATATACCTAAGTAGGGTTTATCTGTTGAGATCTTCTTGTGTTTATCCTTGTTGGTTTTAGTGAGACCTTGAGGGTCTCGGGGTCCCTACTGAGTATCGTTATACTCACCCCTGCATGGGTTATGCCCGCACCTCGTTGTGTTGGTTGCAGACGACGGCCAGTTCTGGCAGAGGCCGAGTGTTCGAGGACTGGACGGTACCTGGAGGTGGACTATACGACGAGGCAGTACCCAGAGGCAGACCACGGGGCGGGACATACTCGGAGCAGACGACGGGACCCGAGGAGCAGAGGAGCTATCTGTACCCACCCTTCAGGTGGGATTTCCAGTGGACATCTCAGCGTAGCAGCTTACTTTTCAGTCGCTGTTTTCACTTTCGAGTTGTACTTTACAGTTGGGCTTGTATTTCCGGCCCCTTATTACTTTTCATCTCTTCTTTTTGTACTTAGTGTTTTACTTCCGCTTGTACTCTGTGGTGCTTGTTTTCTTTATAAAGGCAATGCCTTCCCAGTTATCGGAATTTTACGCCTTTGGTGCTAGTCGCCAACCCCTGGCCTATGGAAGGCGGGCTTGGGGTAGTCACGGCACGGGCCCCGAGGACGGGTCGTGACAACATCCCCAGAGAGTCCTCTTAATTACGTAGCTGAACTAGAGGGGTGAGGCTGTGTGTACTTCCCATAGGGTTTCTAGTATGTATTGGTTGAACCATAAGGGTTAGGCTATGAGAGCTACCCAAAGGTTTAACTGTTTTCTTCTTGTTTCTGACTTCTTACATGTGTGCTTTACTTGTTAGAACTGTGGATTGTAGTTGCTTGTGCTTTTCTGGTTGTTGTTTCTTGTTCTATTACAGCCATGTATTATTTGACCATTAGGCACAAATCTTTGGGTGATTTCCTACTGGGATTGTATCTTACACCCTAATTGGGCCATGCTTTTGGGCCCAAGAAGACTATGTTGCTGCAGGTATAGATAAGGGAAAGCACCCTTCTACTTCAGGATATTGACTGCATCAAGAGTTGGGGAGCATGGGACCGAGCCGTGACTCGCGATTCTAAGGAGCTTACTTTGTTTCTTTTGCACTTTGTTTCCGTTTTATTTCAGCACGTTGTTGTGTTTGTTGTTTTCCATAGATACTTGTACCTTCTGAATCATCATTATCATAGTTATATATCTACATTGCTTCCGCTGTTTGGTTTCTGTTGTTATCCTTGTTGTTTACTGCATCCGCTGATTATTGTTTTTTTACCTTGTATACCTTACCGAATTGGGGCATAGTTTCCCCAACGACTCACCAAGGACCTCGCTGCTAGTCGGAAGCCTCTAGCATTTGGGGAAATGCGCTTGAGGTCATGTGGCGAACCGGGTATGGGGAACCGGTGTAGGGGCTCCCGATTCGGGTCGTTACCAAGTGGTAGCAGAGGAGGTTCTTTTCTCTTGCTTTACTATTCGGAGACTTTAGCTAGGGATAGGATGGATTCAGTACTTGGCATTATGCAATGCTCGGGAGTAGCTAACCCGTGTATAGGGAAAGGCCATACTACATCATTAATTGCAGTTTTCTGGTTTTGAGATTTTATAGTTGATCGAATTTCACCTAGAGTGATTCACATGCCCTGCGCTATCACTATTTTGATATTGCGGTTCTAATTCTGTCGCAACCGATTAGATGAGGGTATACCGTCTCATGAATCATATAGACACTTGTAGGAATCACATTCCATGCATTCTTTCTATGCCATCAAGGGTGCATTAGCGATTTCATGCTGTTGTGATAGAACTTGTGTAGATTATGCATGCAGTTGTGATAGTTTCTAGGGAGATTCTCTATTGTTATGTTAGAAAACGGTTTGTTTTGTTTTTTATTTTGTGTGAACATCAAATTTTGGTTCTTGAGGTTTTATGGCCCCTCACAGATCGGAATTTGGCACTTCTTCACCTGGTTTTTAGTGTTTCTGGAATTCTATGCAGTTTCAATGCTACTGCCCATAAAAACCCAGAATACAAGACGTTTACTTTTTGGATACACGCCGTGTAGTTTTCAGGCCGTGTTATTGATTATGTGAGAAGAACATGGTGTCAATAATGTAACTTTAGGAACATGTCGTGTATGGTAGGTACACGCCGTGTATAAATGAGCCGCGTACCCAGCCATGCCACTAACAACACGGGCCATGGAAGCTCGAGTAGAACATGTCGTGTCCTTAGGGAAAACACAGTGTAGTCCTGTTCAGGTACCCGGCCGTGTCACGAATAACACAGGACGATGATACCTTCTTTTCCACACACCGTGTTTGTTCGGAACACGCCGTGTAGTCTTGTCTAGGTACCCGTCCGTGTCACGAACAACACAGGACGATGTCACCTTTACCTATACACGTTGTGTTTTCTCGGAACACGCCGTGTATAGTCCATCCATGTAGATGGATGTGTTCTCAACAACACGGTCTGCCGAAACCTTTTCTAGTACACGCCGTGTTTTTTTAGAACACGCCATGTAGTCTCAGGTTAAGTCGGATCGTATGGGTTAGCTGCGTAAAGAGACTCGGGCATGCGAACAGTTTCAAGTACACGCCATGTGTGGGGTCAACAGGTCATGTAGTATGAAGTGCACACGACTTGTGGGGCAGGATTACATGCCCATGTCAGTGGGTTAAGAGGACACGCCATGCAGTTTTATACACGCCGTGTAGTCTCGTTTTTCAAACTTTTGTGTTTTTATTCCCCTGTTCCCATTTTCTACCCTTGTGTTCTCTGTTCTTGTTTTCCTGATCCAATGTGTTATTTTGATATATCAGAGCTATTCCTCCGAGACATCCTTCGGTCATACTTATGTCGTCATGTAGTGATCACACGCTAGACATGGCTGATCAGGGACTTCCTGTCGATCCCCCAGCCGAGCCAGCCTTGGGACCAGTTGTTGTACCAGTTACGGGCGCTAATGCGCAGTTCCGGGAAGGTTTCATGAGGATGATGCAGGACTTCCAGGGATAACTGCCTCCTGCCTCATCTATGAAAGACTTGATGTGGGTCTTTCAGCAACAGCATCCTCCCACATTCTCGGGGGAGGGAGTACCTCAGGCTGCAGTGTCATGGCTGGAAGCCATGTTGACTATCTTTGAGCATCTAGATACGCCTCCAGAGAGGCGGGTCAAGATTGCCACCTACATGCTCTGAGACTCCTCCAAGTGGTGGTGGGACGTGGTCTCACATGCTGGTCAACAACAATCTATGACTTGGGAGGAGTTCCAGCGCGTTTTCTTTGACTACTTCTACCTGGAGACCCTTAGGGATGATCAAACCCGGGAGTTCATGAGCTTATAGAAGGGTACTCTATCTGTCATGGAGTATTCCTCTCGTTTTACTAAGCTGCAGTGGTTTACACCGCTTTGGGATGCGAGTGGGGTGTTTTTGGCGAGGAAGATTGAGGATGGACTCAGTCGGGAGATCCGCTCGCAGGTGAACATCTTCCAGCTGACTTCCATTACTTCCATTGTCAATCAGGCATTGATTGCAGAGTGCAATCTGAGAGACTCTAGAGCTACAAGCCAGGACGGTTCTGCTTCCAAAGTTATCCATCCTCTATATTACAGCAAGAAGCGTCGTAGGGAGCCTACGCACGGTGATTCGAGGAAGCGATACGCATCATCAAGAAGCCAGGTGACATGATATCAGTATGTCTAGACAGGGCACATGAGGCCGCAGTGCCAGAGGGACCTCATGGAGTGCCGATCTTGGGGAAAGATGGGTCACCTTCAGCATTTCTTCCAGGTATTATCCCTAGCAGCTGTTGACCGGGGTTCTTCCATGACTCCTCATTCAGGAGCAGCCCCGCTAGTTTCTCACCAGTCGGGGAATTGGAGTTCTTCCGGCAGTTCAGGCCGAGGTCGAGGTCGAGGTCGTGGCAGTTAGCCCCCAGTTCATCAGCACCAGTAGGGAGGTTCAGCCCAGAGTGGTTAGCCAGGGCGCAGGGCTGCGACACGGGCCATCCATTCACCGTGGAGTATACTTATCATGAGAAGGATCCCGACCCTTCTACTTTTCGATGTACGATTTTATTTTCCTCAGTTTTATCATCAGCCCTTTTCGATACTTGTGCTACGCATAGTTTTATCTCTGTTTCCATTGTGGAGAGCCTTCAACTCTGCATCATTTCTTCTGCCGACTCGTTGACGCTAGGAACACCTTTGGGAATGAAGACATCTAGTGTACAACAGTGCAAAGAGTGCCCTCTCGAGGTTGCAGTGTATCACTTCTTCTGAGATCTCAATGTCCTAGAGATGACAGGCTATGATGTCATCCTCAACATGGACTGGTTGATTCCCTTCCAGGCAGTCATTGACTGTTATCACTACAAAGTCAGTTTCATTTCACCAGAGGGTGAATCTTTCCTTCATAGAGGTGAATGGGACGTTCGGGCGAGTCGGGTAGGACTCGAGCATCTTGGGCTAGGAGAGGTGACAACCCAGATTTCTAGTCTTTATCTGGATGATCAGGGGACTCCACAGTTGGACTTTCCTCCATTGGTGGACCGCTTCAGGGATGTCTTTCCAGAAGACTTTTCGGGTTTGCCTTCAGAGCGTGAGGTAGACTTCTCTATTGAGCTCATAGTAGGAGCGACACCGGTGTCCATTCCTCCCTATAGGATGTCCACACCTGAGTTGCAGGATCTCAAGAAGCAGTTGGAGGAGCTATAGGATAAGGTTTTCATCTGACACAGTACTTCTCCTTGGGGCTCGCCTATGCTATTTGCAAGGAAGGCAGACAGTACCCTTCATCTTTGTGTGGATTATCAAAAGCTGAACCAGTTTACGGTCAAGAACCGATATCCCTTGCTGCGGATTGATGACCTTTTCGATCAACATCGAGGAGCCTGGGAGTTCTCGAAGATTGAATTGAGGTCCAGTTATAATCAGTTGCGTGTTAGACCATCAGATATACCTCTAATAGCCTTCAAGAGAAGGTACAGTCTTTACGAGTATACAGTCATGTTGTTCGGTCTCACAAACGCACATGCAGTTTTCATGGCACTGATCAACCGAGTGATCCATCCTTACTATGATTCCCTCATCGTGGTCTTCGTGGACGATATCTTGGTGTACTCTCACACTCGACACGACCATGCCACCCATCTTGAGATTGTTCTGTGTACACTGAGAGAGCATCAGATTTATGCTAAACTCTAGAAGTTCCATTTTCGGATGGATCAGATTCACTTCTTGGGTCACGACATCTCAGAGGCGAGTGTATCGGTGGACCCAGATAAAGTGAGAGTTGTAGTTTCCTGGAGCAACTGAAGAAGGTCTTTGAGGTACAGAGTTTCCTAGGGCTGGATGGATACTACAAACGCTTTATTTAGGACTTTTCTCGTCTATCACACCTTTGACAGGTCTGACCATGAATGGGGTGAAGTTCTCATTGTCAGATTCTTGTGAGTCATCCTTTTATGATCTGAAAAGGAGGTTGACGTTAGCACCGATACTAGTGTTGCTGGAGCCAGGAATGAGCTACATCATTTATTGTGATGATTCAGGTGTCGGGCTAGGATCTGTTATTATGCAGGGAGAGGGATTCGTTGCGTACGGGTCTTGTTAGTTGAGTCCACATGAGAGGAACTACCCTACGCACGATTTGGAGTTAGCTGCTGTTGTTCATGCCTTGCGCTGTTGGAGACACTATCCTCTAGGAGAGCACTTTGTGGTCTTCACTGACCACAAGAGTCTCAAGTATATCTTCACTCAGCATGATCTGAATCTGAGGTAGCGCAGGTGGGTCGAGTATCTTCAGTATTTTGATTTTGATCTTGCTTATACGCCGGGAAAGGGCAACGCCCATGGCAGACATGTTGAGAAGGATAACTCAGATTCAAGCAGTCCAAGAGGCCAGTAGTGACTGGAAACTGATGGCCCTATTCTCTAAGATGAATATGGAGGTTCACAACATATGGGGGTAGACGTTTCTATCTTCTGTAGCTGTTACCTCCACACTACTAGATCGGGTACGGATGAGGTAACTATTAGACCCGGAAGGCTTAGTCCTGCGGGAGAGTGTGTCAGGAGAGGACCCTCTTCCTGGATAGATAGTGGGTGAGGATGATATCTTGGGTTTCCAAGGATGCGTATGTGTGCCAATTGACATATGCGAGGAGATTATATGGGATTTCCATTCCTCTTTCTGGGTAGTTCATCCTGGCGTCACCAAGATGTATCAGGACCTTCATCGCCAATACTGGTGTCCATGTATGAAGAAGGATGTTTCTGGTTCTATCATGAGATATTCTACTTGTCAAAAGGTGAAAGCAGAGCATCAGCGACCTGTGGGGCTCTTACAGCAGTTAACCATTCTGGAGTGGAAGTGGAATGATGTTGCGATGGACTTCGTGAGCAGGTTGCCGAGATCGCCTCAGGGAAACGATGTTGTTTGGGTGATCTTCGACAAGCTTACGAATGTTCCTCACTTCCTGCTGATCAAAGAGACCTTCAGTGTAGACGATCTGGGATGAATTTACATAAGAGATATCGTTCGTCTTCATGGAGTTCCACACTCTATTGTTTCATATAGAGATGCGCGCTTTACCACTCAGTTCTGGCAGGGACTTAAGAAGGACTTGGGTACATAGGTACTTTTGAGTACAGCATACCATCCCCAGACTGATGGCCAGTCCGAGCGCACGATCCATGTGCTTGAGGATATGCTCTGATCTTGCAGCCTTGACTTTGGTGATTCTTGGGAAAAGCATATCCATTTGGTGGAGTTATCTTACACCAAAATTTTCTAGGCGACCACTCAGATGGCACCATACGAGGATTTGTACGGTAGGCCATGCCGATCACCCTTATGCTGGCTGGAGGCAGAGGAGGCAGCTTTGTTGGGACCTCGTCTTGTTCCGGAGACCTCAGAAGGGATAGAGCTGATTCAGAATAGGATGACTATGGCACAGTCTCGACAGAAGTCTTATGCTGATCAGCGGAGACGACCTCTAGAGTTCGAGGTCAGTGATCAGGTTTTACTTCATATCGCACCGAGGTTGGGACACAAGAGGATTTAGAGATAGGGTAAGCTTTCAACGTGGTATGTTGGGCTGTTTGAGGTCTTGGACAGAGTTGGGCCGGTCACCAATCAGTTGCAGCTACCTCAGAGGTATCGGTCCATGCACGACGTCTTCCTCGTCTCTCATCTTCGACATTACTTTTCAGTCCAGTCTCACGTCTTTCAGCCCGTGGAAGTCGAGCTTGAAGAGGATGCATCATTCGAGGAGCATCCTACCCGGATTTTCGAAGATAGTACGACGGTTCTCCGCGAGAGGTCTGTTCCCCCAGTACGAGTGCTATGGTAGCATGGGTGAGTACAAGACGAGACCTAGGTGAGGGGGGCCGATATACGATCGCAGTGGCTGGAGCTGTTATGGGTTTCTTCTTCTCCACCTTGTTAGGGAAATTCAAAGATGAATTTATTTAAGGGGGAAGTTTTTAAGAACCCGGATCTTCATTCAGGTATGTTTTCTATTTTTCTAGAGTTTTTAATGAAAATAAATTTTATGGAAATTTCAGAAGTACACACCACGTACATTCTGAGTACACGCCGTGTACTCTTCCCCAGCTCGAAGTCGTGTACTGGCCGTGCCGGGCAACACACCCAGTGTGTAAGGCTGAGGTGGAGGCCGGTTAATTCGGAGTACAAAAAAATTGAAGTACATGCCATGTACTTTCATTTTTTTCATTAAACAGACCGGGTTCGTGCCAACCCCCCAGTTTGGTCTTCATATCCAGATTTCGTCCGCCCAGAATCGTCCATACGACCGATATTTCTCCGAGCATCCGCCCCGCCGTCCGTTCTCCGATTCGAGAACTGTCGATTGAATTGGAATCGCAGCGGTGAGTTATTCCTTCTGCTTTAGCCTTGTTTCTTACCTTGTATACCATACCGAATGAAGGCCTAGTTTCCCCCTCGACTCACCAAGGCCCTAGCTGCTATTCGGCAGCCTCTGGCTTTTGGGGAAACCCGCTTGAGGTCATGTGGCGAACCGGGTACGGGGAACCAGTGGAGGGGCTCCGGATTCGGGTCGTTACATTATGAAACCATAAAAAATCTGTTCATTCTGTATTATTTAAAAAAACATTATCCTTGTAATTTTGCCGGAAAAGTCAACAAGTACCTTATATGGTAAACAAAGAAAATATTCCTTCAATAAAATGTTGTTAAAGTCATCAAATGGTAAAAATGATATTAAACATAAATTGAATAATAGTAAACATTTTATGAAATTATTTTTAGAACCTGGACATGGATGATAAGCATAACCCCAGTAAATACTTATGAATAAACAATCTCAGATAAGAACGATATTGGAATAATTATCCCTTAACATAGGTCCAATTTCATCCATAAGTGTCCAAAAATACAGTATAATGGGTTTAAACATATTAGTAACTTGAAAAAAAACCATAATAATATTTATGACATCATATATGATTCACTTATGACTTTATATTACCCGTTCATTTGTCAATTCAATGTTAATGCATCGCTTTGGGTAAACTCATTTCAATTTTCGTACGTGTTTTGAGTTTTAATTATTCATTATATGACTTAGATCATTTATAATTACGGATAGAATGTAAATCATGATTTATATATTTTATATATTTAAAATATACCGATAAATGGAATGAAATACACCGTTCATGGAGATGGTAGACCGTACGTACACATGAACGTTGTTTTCATTTACTTATTAAATTAAATGGAAGTAAATGACATATATATATAAATACATAAATCCAGTAGCATTATTATATCATATTTCCATGATTACTTATTATATATACTATATAATCAATCTTGAATGGTTAACATGGAGAATGAATCTCATCGCATTGTGGAGACGATAATCCGTACGTACACAAGAGTGATGATGTCTTTCCCATAATTCTTGAATGGTATTAGAGTAGATGATATAATATCTTATAATTGGAATCATGTTTTATTAATCATATATTTTTACTATTTCCACCATTATACTTATCCAAGTAAGGTGGTGGTGGAAAAATTATATTACACCACGGCATGGAGATGATACTTCGTACTTACTCACGTGCGGTGATTTCATTTTACGTAGGATGGATTGAAGGTGAAATAGGGTTGGATCATATTTATAATAACATATAAGTATATGAGTGATACTGATTATATTAATTTATTATGAAACAACAAAAGAAATGGAAGTAGAACAAAAAATTAACATGAACGAATCGGTAAAGGATATGACCTCTTCTTCGACACGCCTCTTATAAACCTCCTCTTAGAGCACTATATTTGGTATTTGAAGGATAACAAGACCACTATTATGTTTATAGGGAAGTGGAGAAGATAAATTGGCAGGGTTTGGCAGATCATGAAGGCTCAAAAAGGTTGAGTAGGAGAATAAGGAGGTGCCCTTTTTTAATAGTGGAGAGGGGCACTTTTGGAAACCTCTAAAATATTAATTTATAACAAACACAAACCACATATAAAAACATCCATCGTTACTCAAATTCAAATATTACATAATATGGGGTTGTAATATCATCAACCAATAAAATTTATACATGTTTTGAGTTTATTTTAAATCTTATCATTTTGATTTCTCCATATTTAATCTATTAAATTTCATTTGTGGTAAAAATATTATAAATGTTATATGGTAATAAATAAATACTTATGTGTTGTTAATTATAAATTATTTGATAATTTATGAAATTTTAGATAATATAATTTTTAATTTTTAAAATTTAAATATTTTTCTGATTTTTAAATAATTTAATAATATAAATTATCAATAGTGATAATTTTGACGCAATTCTTTTATTTGAGTTTAAATAAAATCCACAAAGAATATATTTTTTAAGAAACAATTTAATAGATTACTAACAATATATATTCATATTTAAAATTAGTGGATCAGATTAATTAGTTCATATATTATTTATTTTAATAATTTTAAAATCATTTATTTGATATTTCTCTTAATAAAATAATTAATACAACATTTTGGTATAATTATTTAATATACATATTTTATTGTATAAAAATTTAAAATAAAATACTATGATGAATATAAATATAATAGATTTTATAACAAAACTTTTAGTCGATTTTATCTTCTAATACAACAAACTTTTAAAATTTTATCTTAAATAAAGTATGAAGGTGACAACTTTTACATAATTTAAAATAAAATAATAAAAATGTCGTAATATATTTTATAAAGCTCCAAAGGGTCCATATATAGACCCTTGGATGGTTACGGTATTGATATAATCGACTAATAAGGATTGGTCAAGTTTCTGGTCCTTTTGATGGGTATTATTATTGTAATAAAAAACTATATTATTGATTTTTTACTAAATAAATAATTTCTGCATCATTGATGTATAAGATATTAAGGTAATTAAATATCTCTTAAAAATTACAAAACAATTACCATAACAATGGAAACCATTTTATTATTCAAATGAGTATATATAATCGATTTTATATTCTGTATAACCTCATATTAAAAATGGTTTAATTATTAATTTTCCAGTGAGACATATTTCACTTTCATTAAAATAAAATAAATTCAAGGTCTTAATCACATAAAAGAGAGTTCCAATGGATTCCATTTCGACCCAAATATTCCTTTTTCTGAAATTTAGTCATCAAATTATATTACCACAAGTGTTACTGTATTTTTATAATATTATATTTATCCTTAATTACCCGATTTATCTTTAACTATGGTAAATAAAATTTATCGTACTTACTATTCATAGTGCCCAAAAATAAAATTTAATGAATTAACATAATTTGGACCTAAAGATTCAAAATATGGAATCAATATATCCAAATTCAAATCACATAAGTTGAATAAATTAATTTAATATTAATCCCGTTGTTTAGAAAACAAGTTTTAAAAGTTAAAACATTGCAAAAGATTGAAATGATTTTACCTATGAATTCAATGTAAAATAAATTATAATGACATAAGTTATATTAAATGGTGAAAATATATTTTATTTGTACTTTAAAACCATTATATATTATAATTTAATCATATAAATTATTACGATGAAAAAAGATGTTTTTAAATAAAATATAGCGTGTTTTAAATATTCATTAAAATAATAAAGTTATCAGAATAATTTGAAAAATTTATCCGAAGTAAATTTTTAGATACTGATTCCAATGAAGAATATTATTTTGTCAATTTGAACTTATAAACCTGTCAAAAACTATATTTAATATCGGTGCACAATCAAGAGGTGACAAAACGGCATTTTTTTAAAAATAATTATTTTACCCAAAAAATTTATTTTGATCTCATTACATGTTCTAGAAAATGTGTAAGATGAATAATAATGTAATAAAATTTAAAATTTAGTTAATAATATTCATAATGGATACTTCATAATAATATTATAACAATATATCATTGTTTAGTGAAACTCGGTACTGCGTACTACACGCGCTATCGAGGAAGGTCATGTTTGCATGTAATGTAAGACAAGTCATGGCTGTATGCAGTGCTAGGTCCCTTTAGTGTTCCATATAACATAATCAAAAATTATTTCATTTATACACTAAACAAAATATATAATTAATTTTCTATAGAATAATTTCCACAAAATGAACAAGAAATTATGTGTAACACGAGTGAATAATAGTGTTGCATATACAGCAAGATACTACTGTGTTGCATATAGTACATGCTAATCTTGGGGTCTTGTACAATAGAATAAACAAAAGAAATTAAAAATAATATATCTCATAAATTCTCAGGGTGTTACATTCTACCCCCTTTAAAATGAATTTCGCACTCGAAATTCGTCAGGGTTATAAATCATATACTACTTGAATGTTTCTTTCATAGAAACCCACATCTTAAAAAGAAATACTAAAACATAATTTTAAAAAGCAAAGTAAAAAAATGAAACTATTACCAAAATTAACTCATCACTGGGTTTCCACATAGGAAAACATAGGTTAAAATATGGATATGGAAGAGAAATATAACCATCAACTTCTGATAAAGAGTGGTAGAGGTCATGGCTATGAAAAACCCAACAATCACAAAGCCATAAATTTGTGATGATCAATGGTATCATCTGATTCATCAGATATGAGGGAACTAAGACAAAATTTTTGGTTTTCAATATCATTTCCCAAATGTTCAATAATTTTTGAATTAAAAGAAATACTGTATTTTGGTAAAATCATACCATTGATCATGCCTTGAACAATTTCCACTTTATCTCTTATTGAAATAATGTTTAATTTGTCTTTTGCGAAGTGTTAGAAGATCATGCGATATAATGTTATGTCATTCCATATGTCTCAAACATAAGGCTAGAAAAAATTATATACATAAGTCCGTGTATGGGGAGATTAATCATATATGGTTCCAAATATGGACTTATAATTCATCTATCATCCCGCTTAATAAAATAAAACTCATTTCTACTAACCAGTGACTTCCTGTAGTCCAGTGGTAGGCAATAAAAGCATGTCGCACTTCAGTTGTGGGTTCAATTCCCGCATTCTTGTCTGACGCGATGGGTTGTCACCCGTCCTGAAGGTTTTATGTTTTCTAATACTATACTATTATTACATTCTAGAAATAATATCGAAAAAAGTTTTATCCACAAACAATACAATCTGATGTCTAAAATAATCAATTCCAATATATAGGCTTATCCAAAATACATCTTTCCAATCACATAGTATAAAGAAAATTATTACTTGAAAGGTCACATAACAAGAACGTGAATAACATCATATCTCCCCTATATATCATTATATATATCTTGTTGGTCACATTCCAAACGTGTGAATACATTAATCTTGTATTCTCTTGAAACATGAATTACTATAGAAACTTATTTGAAACATGAATGCTATCAAAAGTTAACTCTTTCCACATACCAAAACCCCAAAATTTTTATTTACTCAATCCATGATATCATGTTGTCCTTTTATCAGTCATGAGCACATTAATAATATCAAAAATATTATAGTCTCCTTATCTCTTCATTATTCTCATATCGTCTACTTTCAAAAAAAAATACAATTTCTTTTCATGGATACCGGTACAATAGAAGTATTGAATACCAATACATATATATTCCCAAATTCCGTGATACTATAAATTAGATTCCATGATACTACCTTGAAATCCCATTACATAAACACGTAATCTTTCCACCACATCATTTACATATTCAAAATCAAAACTAGTGATCACATGTGACTTCCCTTTGTCTTTTTCCTTATGTAGATCACCATTAAACCTTGGGTTTTGGCATTAATTATCATAATGACTCATTTCTTTACACTTGTATCATTGAAGTGTTAGTGGTGAATTCTCTGATGTCGTTTCTCTATTCACATGATTAGCGATCCTTTTTCCATTACATCGATACTATGATTCTCGATGACCTTATTTTCCACACATAAAACTTTTTCTAGTCCCTTTACGAAAATCTCCACCATTCTTCTTTAAACTCATTGAACATAAAGAAACGTTCATCTTATTTTCACCATTGTTTTGAGATTTTTCCTTGTACTCCATCTTTTTTTTCTTTTCAAAACAATGAGATGGATTTGTAACACTATCTTACAATTATACCATGATAGCATAATGCAAAATTTCTTCATAGCTGCAGATGTCTCCAATAGATAATTCCCTTCGAATACTTGGTTTTAATCCACTAATGAATCGATCAACTTTACTTTTAGGTTGGATGATATGTCCAGATGCATACCTTTCATGCCTTGTAAAATTCACCTTGTATATAACAACAAATTCATCATTCTTTTATATATGTTCACAGAACTCTTCTTCCTTCTTTGATCGAAGAATATGAGGGATGTACTTATTGGAAAACAATTTCTTGAACTCGTCCCATTCCATGGATTCAATTTCACCATGGGTCCTGGTATTCTTAATTAGAGTCTACCACTAGTGTGCTTCACCCTCTAAATGGTAAACATCTAGATTGAATTTTTCATGTTCCAATCATCGATGTATGGAAAATAACTTTTCAATGGTACTGATCTAGTGTTCAGCAACAAGTGGATCAGAATACACACTTATAGAAGATAGATGTTTCCTCATGAAGGACTCAATAGAATATTGTTCCCTTCTCTACTCATTTGGAAGTCCATAATGATTCTTCGCTTGTGTAAGTATATCAATAAGATTTTCTACTCCATCTCACATAAGATTGGTTTGTTCAATAAAAAAATCAATTCATTTCCTAATACATTGATCAACACAGTTCCTTTAGGTTCCAACCATTGTCTAAAACCCATAAAGAATAGAGTATGTGGAAAAAATCATTCTAGGATAACAACAAAATAAAGGGGGAGTATATTCAATATCTAACTTCTTAGGATTAATTCTATGATCGTTAATGTAGTCCTAGTACTAAAACCTATACCTAAACTTAACCATATGGTCATCCATAGACATACCATGAAATATCTCTAGGGATCACACTAAAGTATTCACATCCTAGTTTTCAAATATTGACTAAACATTGCTCTTATACCAAATTTAAAGACCCAAATCTTGACGTACATATACATTAAATTACTTTTGTAGAATACTTAATACCTGACACAAACAAATGCCCAAGGACCATATTAGATTAGTGTCTTTGGAAAATTAGAACATAAACTTCAAATCATGTTGAAAGACCAACAACATCTCCCTTAAAGACCTTCCCCTTTTATTTTCATACCTAAAACCATTCATTATATCCTAGGGAAAAGAAAACATAAAAAATGGTGGGCACAAATGCTCATTAAGGGTAATCATGGAGAACATAAAACAATCCATAAATATTTGAACGTAAAAAACCGAACATAAAACATCTAAATCATGTGTAATGACATATATCATGGTAGTGCTTGAGGAATAGATCATAAAGGAACATTAACCATGGTAAAATAGCATGTGAATAAAACATGTAATTGTGGAAAACCATGAAGCACATGATATGTCTTCCATAGTAGCCATGTCATTTCTACCAAAACCATCATAGTGGACAATGTCCATTACTGAACTGGGTTTACTTGACATTCCAACCATATCTATCTCATGATAGATAAATCATTACCCAATGCATTGGAGGGAGATATAGGTCCCAACCATCTCATAATTAAATTATTATTACTTGTGTTGAAAATTAAACATAAATCATTTATCATAACCCAAAGAATAAAATGGGTTTCATAAACATCATTCCATCATTACATAATCTATATAAAACAAATGGATATAATTTCATCATAAGAATAATCAAACCATGTAAATAATAGAGAAATTATTCATGAAACATAATCATGCTAAATAATATAAGTATAGATGAAAAATAGTTTAAACAAAGAACATGAAATGAATTATTGAGGAAAATATCCTTTCTTATTCAAAATCATTTTCTTTTCACAAAATGACATGAAATTTTAAAAGAAAAGGATTTTGTTGAAAATAATCATTAAATATTGTAGATGATGCTTCCTAAAAATTTGGCATTATGAATCCTTAAAAAATCATTTCATTCTGTATATGTTAAAAAAATATTCTCCTCGTACTTTTTCTGAAAAAGTCAACAAGTACCTTATATGGTAAACGAAGGAATGATTCCTTCAATAAAATGTGGTAGAAGTCAAAAAAGGGTAAAAATGACTTTAAACCCACATGTAATAATAGTAAAAAATTTATAAAAACATTTTTAGAAAACATGGAAATGGATTATAAACATAACACCATAAAATACATACAAATAAACAATATTGAATAAGAACGAGATATGAATAATTATCCCTTAACTTAGGTACAATTTCTTCTGTACATGTCTGAAACTCTTGTATAGTGGGTTTAATCATATTATTAACGTGTAACAGAACCATAATAATATTTATGATATCATATATGATTACTTATGACTTTTTATTACCCGTTCATTTGTCAATTCCATGTTAACGCATCATTATGGGTAAAATCATTTCATTTGTCGTACATGTTTTGACTTGTAATTATTCATATGATTAATTATATCATGACTACTTACTTCTAGAATGTAAAACATGATTTATCTATAATATATATTCATAGTATATCTATAAATGGAATGAAATACACGGTTCAAGGAGAAAGTAGACCGTACGTACGCATGAACGCTGTTTTCGTTTCCTTATTAAATTGAATGGAAGAAAATGACATATATATATATATACATAAATATAGTAGCATTATTATGTCATATTTTTCATGATTAATTATTATATATACTTTATAATCATTCTTGAATGGTTAACATGGAGAATGAGTCTCATCACATCGTGGAGACGGTAATCCGTACGTACGCGTGAGGAATGATATCATTCCCATAATTATTGAATGGAATTTTAGTGGATTATATAATATATAGTAATTATAATCATGTTATAATAAGTATATAAAGTTATTATTTCCACCATTCCACCCATCCAAATAAGGTGGTTTTGGAAAAATCAGATTACACCACGACGTTAAGATGGTATTTCGTACGTACGCACGCATGGTGATTTCATTTTCCGTAGAATGGATAGAAGATAAAATAGGTTTGGTTAATATTTATAATAACATATAAGTATATTAGGTATACTGATGTTATTAATTTATTAATAAAAAACAAAATAAGAGGAAGTATAAGAATATATGAACTTGAATAAATCGGTAAATGATATTACCTCTTCTTCGACGCACCTCTTCTAAACCTCCTCTTAGGTAACTAATGATGGTCATTGAAGAAGCCCATGACCTCTAGTATGTTTATAGGGAAGTGTATAAGTGAAATTGGTAGGGTTTGGCCCATCTTTAAGTCTCAAAATTGTGTGAGGAGGAGAAGGAGGAGGTGCCCTTTTATAAGAGAGGAAATGGTCACTTTTGGAAACCTCTAAAATATTAATTTATAATAAACCAAACCCCACATAAAAACTTCCAAACTGACTCAAATTAGGATATTAGACAATATGGGGTTGTAATATATTCAACCAATTTAATTTATAATTGTTTTGATTTTATTTTAAAAATTATCATTTTGATTTATCCTTATTTAATCTATTTAATTTTATTTGTGGTAATAATCTTATAAATTTTATATGGTAATAAATACTTAATTATGTGTTGTAAATTATGAATAATTTGATACATTATGAGATGTTATATCATATAAATTATAATTTGTAATTTACAAATATTTTAGTGATTTTTAATCAATTAATAATATAAAATATCAATAGTTTAAATTTTGACACAATTCATTTATTTGAATTTAAATAAAATAAAAAGAAAATATATTTGATAAAAAACTATTTAATTAATTAATAAAAGCCATATTAGTCTATAAATTTATTGTATAACATTAATTAGTTCAAATAATATTTATTTTTATACTTTTAATATCATTTATTTGATTTTTCTCTTATTAAAATAATCAATACAACATTTTTGTATAAATATCTAAAATACTTATTTTTGTATAAAAATTAAAAATAAAATACAATGATGAAGATAAATATAATAGATTTAATAATAATATTTTTAATCTTATTTATCTTCTAAAACAACAAACTTTTAAAATATTATCTTTATTAATGTATGAAGGTGGCATCTTTGACATCATTTAAAATATAATAATATAAATGTCTTAATATGTTTTATAAAGCTCCAAATGGTCCATAATTTTACCCTTGGATGAATAGGGTATATATATCCTCTACCAATATGGTTTGGTCATGTTTCTGTCCTTTTGAAGGGTATTATTTTTGTAATAAAAACTATATTATTTATTTTTTACTAAATAAATAATTTCTGCATCATTAATGTATAAGTTATTAAAGTAATTAAATATCTCTTAAAAATAACAAATAAATTATAATAACAAACAAAAAAAATTAAAATTCAAATTATTATTTATAATATAATAAATATTCTTTATATCCTTATGTTAAAAATACTTTAATTATTAAAGATTGAGTGAGACATATTTCACTTTCATTAAAATAAATTAAATTAAAGGTATTAATCGCATCCAAGTGGGTTCCAAAGGATTCCATTTAGACCCAAATATTCCTTATGACAAAATATAATCATCCAATTAAATTAATAAATTTGTTATGATAATTTAATAATATTATATTTACCCTTAATTACCGGACTAACCTTTAGCTATGGTAAATAAAAAATACCGTTGTTACTATTCATAGTGACCAGAAATAAAAAGTATCCTATTAACATAATTTCGACCTTCTGATTCCAAATACGGAATCCATTTTTCCAAATTCAAATCACATAAGCTGCAGAAACGAATTTCAAATTATTCCCTTTGTTAAGAAAATGAGTTTTAAAAGTTAAAACATTGCAAAAGATTGAAATGATTTTACATATGAATTCAATGTAAAATCAATGCTAAATACATAAATTATATTAAATCATAAAAATTTATTCTATTTATAATTTAAAACCATTAAATATTATAATTAAATTATATAAATTATTACGATGAAAAATTTTGTTTTTAATTTAAATATATTCTATTTTTACTATTCAGTAAAAAATGAAAGTTATCAGAATAATATGAAAAATTTATCCAAAGTAAATTTTTATATCCTGATTCTGAAGAAGAATTTTAATTCTTAAAATTAAACTTATTAACATTTCAAAAACTATATGTAATTTGGTTGCACCATCAAAATGAGACAAAACTGCATTTTTTAAAAAAATACTTATTTTACCTGGAAATATTATTTTGTTCTCATTACATGATCTAGATAATGTGTAAGATGAATAATAATGTTATAAAAATCAAAATCTAGTTAATACTATTCATAACAGCTAGTTCATAATAATATTATAACAATATATCATTATTTAGTGAACCCCAGTATTGCGTACTACACATGCTATCGAGGAAGGTCACGATTGCGGGTAATGTAATCCTTGTCAGGGATGTGTGTAGTGATACCTCTCTTTGGTGTTTCATATAACATAATAACAACTTATTTCATTTATACATTAAACAAAATCTATACCTAATGTTCTGTAGAATAATTTCCACAAAACGAACTTGAATTTGTGTGTAACACGAGCGAAGAATAATGTTGTGTATACTATAAGCTAATAAGGTGTTGCATATAGGAAATTATAATCATGGTGTAGTGTACAATAGAATAAATCAATGAAATCAAAAGGAATATATCTCATAAAATATCGGGGTGTTACATTATACACCCCCTGAAAATGAATTTCACCCTCGAAATTGGTCGGGGTAATAAATCGTTTACCACTTCATATTTTATTTTATAGAAACCAACATCATAAAAAGGAATACTAAAACATAATATTAAAAAGAGAAGTAAGAAAGAAAATTATTAACCAAATTAACTCATCATAGGGTTTCCACAAAGGAGAACATAATTTAAAATATGGATATGGAAGAGAAATATAACCATCAACTTCGGATGAAGAGTTGTAGAGGAAATGGCTATGAAAAACCAAAAATCACAAAACCATAAATTTGTGATGATCTAATGTACCATCAGATTCATCAGATATGAAGGCACTAGGACACAATTTTTTGTTTTCAAGAACTTTTCCCAAATGTTGAAAAATTGTTGAATTTATAGAAATACTTACTTGATATGGTACAATCATATCATTCCTCGTTCCTTGAAATATTTCCACTTCATATCTTAAATAAATGAAGTTTAATTTGTCTTTTGGAATGTTTTAGTAGATCATACCATAGAATGATAGGTCATTCCATCTATCTCAAACATAAGGGTAGCAAACATTATATACATAAGTCCGTATGTGGTAAGATTATTCATATATGGTTCCAAAAAATGGACTTATACATCATCTATAATCCTGATTAATAAAATAAAACTAGTTTCTACTAACCTGGGACTTCATGTAGGCCAGTGGTAGGTGATAAGGAAATTTCGCACTTCGGTGGTGGGTTCGATTCCGACATCCTTGTCCGACGCGATAGGTTGTCTCCCATCCTGCAAGTTTTCCTCTTTCTAAAACTACACAATTATAACATTCCAGAAATAATATTGAAAAAAATTTCTATCCTTAAACAATACTATCTGATGTCTAACATAATCTATTCCAATCTTTAGGCTTATCCAAAATACATCATTCCAATCTCATAGTATAAATAAAATGATTACTTGAAAGGTCACATAACAAGCTCGTGAATACCATCATTTATCCCCCATATATCATAAATTAGATCTTCTTGGTCATATTCCAAACATTTGAATACCTTAATCATGTATTATCTTGAAACATAAATTACCATATATCCTTATTGAAAACATGAATGTTGTCAAAAGTTAACTCCTTCCATATACCAAAACCCCAAAATTTCATAATACTCAAACCATGTTGTCACGTTGTCCTTTTATCAGTCACGAGCTCATTAATAATAATACAAATATTATTTTCTCCATATCCCTTCATTATACTCATATCATCTGCTTTCAAAAAAATATTTCAATCACTTTTCAAGGTTACCAGTACCATTCAATTAAAGAAAACCAATACATGTATATTCCATAATTCTATGATACTATAAATGAGATTCCATGATGCTATTTTGAAATCCCATTACATAAACACTTAATCATTCCACAACATCATTTTAATACTCAACATCACCACTAACGATCGCATGTGACTTCCCATTTTCCTTTTCCTTAAGAGGTTTCTCACGTCGATCGTCATTAACCCTTATGTTAGGGAATTGATTAGTATAATGCCCCATTTCCGTGCACTTGTACCATTGAACTGTTAGTGGTGCTTTCTCTGTAGTCTTTTCCCTATTCACATTATTAGAAAACCTTTTTCCATTACTTCGACACTCAGCTACTCAATGACCTTATTTTCCACCATTATAACATTTTCTGTTTCCTTTAATACAATCTCCACCATGCTTCATTCCACACATTGATCAAAAAGAAACTTTCGTATTCTTTTCACCGATGTTTTGAGATTTTTCTTTTAACTCCATCATTCGTTACTTTTAGAAACGATGAGGTGGATTTGTAACACTAACATCTAGTTCTACCTTGATACCACAATACACAATTTCTTCATATCTATAGAAGTATCTTATAGCTAATTCCCTTCTAAGACTTGGTTTAAAGCCACTGAAGAACCAATCAACCTCACATTCAGGTTGGATGACAAATCCAGATGCATACCTTGCACACCTTTTAAAATTCACCTCTTATATACCGACAAATTCATCATCTTTTACATAATATCAATGAACTCATTTTCCATCTTTGTTCGAAGAATATGAGGGAAGTACTTATTTAAAAATAATTTCTTGAACATGTCCCATTCCATGGATTCAATTTCACATTGGGGCCTTGTATTCATAATTAGATTCCCCCATGGTTCATCTTCACATTCTAAATGGTAAACATCCAGAATGAATTTTTCATGTTCCAAAAATCGATGTATGGAAAATACCTTTTCAATGGTACTAATCCATTATACAACAACAAGTAGATCTGAAGATGCACATACAGAAGATGGATGTTTCCTCATGAACGACTCAATAGAATATTTTTCCCTTCTCTACTCATTAAGATGTCTAGAATGATTCATAGCTTGTGTAAGTATATCAATAATATTTTTCACTCCATATCCCATAACATTGGTTTGTTTAGGAGGACAATCATTTCATTGCCCATTACATTGATTAGCACAATTCCATTGGGTTCCAACCATTGCCGAAAACCCAAAATTAATAGTGTAAGAGGAAAAAATCTGGCTAGGAAAACAACATAATAATGGTTGAGTACTTTCAATATCTAACATCTTAGGATTAATTCTATGATCATTACCGTAATCCTAGAACTATAACCTATACTTATTCTTAACCATACAGTCATCACTATACATACTTTATAAATATCTCAAGGGATCTCACTAAAGTATTCACATCCTAGTTTCCAAAGGTTGACTAAACCTTCTCTCTGATACCAACTGTAGTGACCCAAAGCGTGACATACATAGACATTACATTACTTTTGAGAATACTTAATACACGACACAAATGAATCCCAATGACCATATTAGTTTAGTGTCTTTGGAATCGTGGAACATATACTTCTAATCATGTTGAAATATCATCAAAATCTCCCTTAATGATCTTACGCTTTTGTTTTCTTACCTAAAACCTTTCATTATATCCTTCGGAAAAGAAAACATAAAAAAGGGTGAGCTCAAATTCTCAGTAAGGTTAATCATAGAGAACATAAAACAATCCCTAATAATTTGAATGAAAAAACCCGAACATAAAACATCAAAATCATGTGTAATGACATATATCATCGTAGTGCATAATTTATAGATCACAAAGAAAAATTATCCCTGGTAAAATTTCAATAGAATAAAACATGTATTTGTTGCAAACCATTATGCACATGATATAATTTCCATAGTATCCAAGGCATTTCTAACAAGACCATCATAGTGGACAATGTCCATTACTGAACCGGGTTTACTTTCCATTCTAGCCATTTTTATCTCATGAGATATTAATCTTTACCAAATACATTAGATGGAGATATAGGTCCCACCCATCTCATAGTGAAATAATTCTTACTTTTACAAAAAAAATAAACATAAATCATTCATCATAACCCAAAGAATAAAATGGGTTTCATAAAAATCATTCCATCATAAAATAATCCATATAAAACAAATGAATATCATTTCATCATAAGAAAAATCAAACCATGTAAATAATAGAGACATTATTCTTGAATCATAATCATACTAAATAATATCATCATAGATGAAAAATAGTTTAGACAAAACACTTAAAATGAAATATTGAGTAAAATATCCTTTCTTCTTCAAAATCATTTTCTTTTCACAAAATTCCATGAAATTTTAAAAGAAAATGATTTTATTTAATATAATAATGAAATATTGTAGAATAAGCATCCTGAAAATTAGGCGTTATGGAACCGTAAAAAATCCAGTCATTCCGTATAGGTAAAAAAACATTCTCCTCGTACTTTTTCTATAAAAGTCAACAAGTACTTTACATGGTAAACAAAGTAAAGATTCCTTCAATGTAATGTGGTAATAGTAAAAAAGGGTAAAAATGCCTTTAAACATTCATGGAATAATAATAAACATTTTATGAAAACATTTTTAGAAATCACGGACATGGAAGTTAAACATAACCCCAGAAAACACTTACAAATAAACAATCTCGGATAAGAACGAGATTGGAATAATTATCCATTAACTCAGGTCCAATTTCTTCTATACATGTCCGAAACTCCTATATAGTGGGTTTAAACATATTATTAACTTTTAATAGAACCATAATAATATTTATGATATCATATATGATTCACATACGTCTTTATATTACCTGTTCCTTTTTCAATTCAATGTTAATGCATCATTCTGGGTAAAATCATTTCATTTGTCGTTCATGTTTTGACTAGTAATTATATATATGATTACTAAGATCATGTTTAATTAATTAATGAATGTAAAACATGATTTATATATAATATATATTCCTAATATATCGATAAATGGAACTAAATACACCGTTCATGGAGATGGTAGACCGTATGTACACATAAACGCTATTTTCATTTCCTTATTAAATTTAATTGAAGTAAATGACATATATATATATAAATACATTTAGTATAATTATTTTATAATATTTTTAATGATTTCTTATTATATATACTTTATAATCATTCATGAATGGTTAACAAGGAGAATGAATCTCATCACATCATGGAGACGATAATCTGTATGTACGCACGAGCGATGATATCGTTCCCCAAATTATAAAATGGAATTGGAGTGGATGATATAATATATTATAATTAGAATCATGTTATAAAAATCATATAAAAGTATTATTTCCACCATGATACCCATCCATGTAGGGTGGTGGTGGAAAAATCAGATTACAACACGACGTTGAGATGGTATTTCGTACATACGCACGCGTGGTGATTTTGTTTTCCGTAGGATGGATAGAAGGTGAAATAAGGTTGGTTAATATATATAATAACATATTAGTATATGAGTGATAATTATGTTTTTACATTATTATGAAACAACAATAGAAGAATATGTAGATGAAAAAATGAACTTAAAGGGATCAGTAAAGGATATTACCTCATCTTCAACGCACCTCTTCTAAAACTCCTCTTTGGGCACTAACATTGGTCTTTGAAGAAGCCAAGGACTTCTATTATGTTTATAGGGAAGTGTATAAGTGAAATTGGTAGGGGTTGGACAAGAATTAAGGCTCAAAATGGTGTGAGGAGGAGAAGGAGGAGTTTCCCTTTTATAAGAGAGGAGAGGGGCACTTTTCGAATCCTCTAAAATATTAATTTATAATAAACCCAAACCCCACATAAAAAACTGCCATAGTGACTAAAATTTGGATATTATATAATGTAGGGTTGTAATATCCTGAAAAAATTTAATTTATACATGTTTTTATTTTATTTTAAGCTTTATCATTTTGATTTATCTTTATTTAATCTATTTAATTTTATTTGTGGTAATAATGTTATAAATTTTATATGGTTATAAATAATTACTTATGTGTTGTTAATTATAAAAAATTTGACACTTTATGACATGTTATATAATATAATTTTTAATTTTTAATTTTTAAATATTTTTTGTGATTTTTAAAGAATTTAATATTATAAAATATCAATAGTGACAATTTTGAAAAAATTTCATTTATTTGAATTTAAATAAAATTCACAGAGAATATATTTTATAGAAAACAATTTAATAGATAAATAAAAGTCATAATAATATATAAAATTGGTGGAATACATTAATTATTTCATATAATACTTATTTTAATACTTTTAAAATGATTTATTTGATATTTCTTTTAATATAATAATTAATACAACATTTTTGTATAATCATTTAATATACCTCTTTTAGTTTAAAAATGAAAAATAAAATACTATGATAAAGATAAATATAAAATATTTCATAATAATAATTTTTGTTGAATTTATCTTCTAAAACAACCAACTTTTAAAATTTTATCTTTATTAAAGTATGAGGTGACATATTTGACATCATTTAAAATAAAATAATATAAATGTCCTAATCTGTTTTATAAAGCACCAAATAGTCCATAATTATACCCTTGGAAGAATAGGGTATAGATATACTCGACCAATATTTTTTGGACAAGTTTCTGGTCCTTTTGAGAGGTATTATTATTGTAATAATAACTATATTATTGATTTTTTACTAAATAACTAAATTCTGCATCACTAATGTATAAGATATTAAGGTAATTAAATATATCATAAAAATTACAAATAAATTACCATAACAAAGAAAAACATTTTAGAATTCATATTAGTATTTATTATCTAATTTATATTATGTATATCCTTATATTAAAAATACTTTAATTATGAATGTTTGGGTGAGACATATTTCACTTTCATTAATATAAAATAAATTAAAGGACTTAATCACATCCAAGTGGGTTCCAATGGATTCCATTTCGACTGAAATATGTGTTATGAAAAAATATATTCATCCAGTTATAGTAAGACAATTGTTAGTATATTTTTATAATATTATATTTACCCTTAATTACCTATTTTACCTTTAACTACGGTAAATAAAATTTACCGCAGTTACTATTCATAGTGCCCAAAAATAAAAAGTAGGATATTAACATAATTTTTACATACTGATTCCAAATATGGAATCCTTTTTTCCAAATTCAAATAACATAATTTTCATAAATTAATTTCAAATTTATCCCGTTGTTAGGAAAACAAGTTTTAAACGTTATAACATTGCAAGAGATTGAAATGATTTTAGCCATGAATTCAATGTAAAATCAATGCTAATGACATAAATAATATTAAGTGGTAAAAATATATTCTATTTTTATGTTAAAACTATTTAATATTATAATTTAACCATATAAATTATTAAGCTGAAAAAAGTTTTTTTTAATTAAAATATAGCCTATTTTAAATATTTATTAAAATATTAAAGTTATCAGAATAATAATAAAAATTTATCCAATGTAATTTTTTTATCCTGATTCCGAGGAAGAGTTTATATTTATGGAATTGAACTTCAAAACATTTCAAAACTAGATTTATAGTGGTTTCACCATCAAAAGGCGACAAAACTGCATTTTTTTAAAAAATACGTATTTTAACTGAAAAAATTATTTTGTTCTCATACCATGTTCTAGAAAATTTGTAATATAAAAATTAATGTTATATAATTCAATATTTAGATAATAATACTCATAACATCTAGTTCAAAATAATATTATAACAATATATCATTGTTTAGTGGAACCTGGTATTGTTTACTACACACGATATCGAGGATGTTTGTTATTGACAGTAATGCAAGCCAATTCAGGGCTGCATGTAGTGCATGCTCCCTTTGGGGTTGTGTATAACATAATCAAAACATATTTCATTTATAAATTAAATAAAATTTATACTTAATATTGAGTAGAATAATTTCCACAAAACAAACTTGAAATTGTGTGTAACAAGAGACAAGAATAGTGTTGTGTACACTATCTGCTAATACAGTGTTGCGTATAGTACACACTAATCATGGTGGAGTGTACAAAAAGATACATCAATGAAATTAAAAATCATATATCTCATGAAATCTCGGGGTGTTACAGGTGCGGTGCAAGGTGGGGGGGTAGGGGGTGCAAGTGGGTGGGGCAGGGGGTGCAGGGGGGTCTGTAGGGTAGTGGGGAGGGTGCTGGTGCAGGGAAAGGGGGGAGGGGTGCAAGGGGGTGTGGTAGGTGGTGAAATAGGGATGGGGAAGGGGTGTAGTTATTATCTATAGGATTCATTAATATTAAATAATATTTATTAACAATTAAAATCCATATCTAACTCCCCCTTTTCATTATGATTAGGTTTCATCAAATATTCCCTCCTCCGACGCGACCATCATACCTCCTTGATGACGATGCTCTGAGGCAGCCCCTCTATCTCCTCCGGCACACCTCTGATGGTATGTAGTCCAATTTCCCATTTTTTTCTTGAGGATTCCCCTCTATTTGTTTCATTTATCATATTGAGAGTTTGATTACTTGTGTTGGTGTTCATGGTAGGAATGCATGCTATGTAGAGAACCATCAAGAAAACATAGCCGATGTAATTGATTTTCTCCCACTACATGAAACCGAGACTGACGTGAATATAAAATTAAGGAGGTAATGGTTATTTTATACCTTTTCTTTCAAGACATTAGTAACCATTTGTTGTGTTTTTATTGGTGTTTCATGGAAATCTTTTGATAAATTGTATTTTTAGGTTCATATATCTTCAATTTCAGTACAAGGTGGTAGGGGGGTCGGGGGTTAGGGGATGTGCAGGAAGGCAATGGGGGAAGGGGGGTGTGCAGGACGACAATGGGGGTAGGGGCTGTGCATAGGGGGGGGGTGTGCACTGGGGCAGGGGTTGTGCTGGGTTAGGGGCAGCTGGGGTGTGCATGGGGGTGTGTAGGGGGTGTTCAGGGGGGAGGGAGAGGTGGTGCTATCCAGAGGGTGGGAGGGGGTGTCACGGGGGTAGTGGTTCTAGGGGTAAGAAATGGGTCAGAGGCTGTGTAGGAACCATTGGTATTTAATGTGATTTCAAATATGTTAAGATTTTAAGTGCATATTAATAATTATCATTGTTTCCTTCCCTTCTATCAGACTTCATTCTCAAATGCATGAAATTTAATCTATTTGTGTTTTCATCTTTTTATGGGTTCTATGTGGCCAGGTTTTAGCTAAATCAAGTATTGGGGAGAGCGAGTCCAGTAAATGTACACAAATTATCAAGGTTTAAATTCAACTAGGTTTTTATTTGTTTATGCTTATTGAATTTTCCACTAGTATACTGAATACATTTAGTTATTTTTTGAACTTGTTATTTTAAGGTATTTTAGGATGTCTATAATTCACAATTGAGAATCATAATTTTTGATGACATTGAGTGGTAATTACAGTCAATTTCAACACTATACTACTTTTGGTTCTTTCGTTCGATAACCATTGTGCTATTATTTTTAGTACACGATTTCGGAGTAAATTTCCATTAGACCTCATTTTTTCAATATTATTTCCCAAATGCTGATGGTCCTTTTAAAATGTTGTTCTCCCTAGGCATTCTTCTCATCCATTTTATTATTATAAATCATTCTGAATATATCTTTGTGAGGTTTTATTTTTCTCAATGTATTCACCATAACTGGATTTATTGTGTGTATTCTTTCGTATCATTGGTTCTGTCTATGGATAGGGATTCATGCTATGCAGAGAACCAAAAAAAACATAGAAGGGCGGGGGCAGGGGCAAGGGGAGGTCTACAGGGAAGGGGCAGGGGGTAGGGGCAGGGGAGGTCTGGTGTTGACGCTCCTTTTCATCACATTTTCTAAAATAATGGAAAGAGAAATTACTTAGAACAAATTGATTCATCCTTTGAAGAAATCATTAAAAATCGACAAAGGCATGAACAAGGCTTAAAAAGCACATGGGTCACCCACGTTTTCTCACTGTTGCACAAGTATACTTGCACGCCACCTAATGGTCGCGCAAGTGACTTGCGCGCACTAAAGGATAAACGCCCGGGGTCTACTCCGGCCTATCAATAGACCCTGTGGGCCCCCGATTTCGGGGGGAATTTTTCAAAAATTCACATACAGAGCTATGAACGCCCAAGTCTATTCTTCAGGTCTTCTGAACACTTCTATGGTAATTATTTACCTAGAATAGATGATCTAAACAAGAGGAGTAAGGTCTACGTGTTAGAATTCACTAACACATGTGCGCCTAAGTGTTTTTACCCTTAAGGGAAATGGACACACTTGTGAGCCGCTCTACTTCTTCATCAGAACATGGTCTCCATCTTCTGGAAAACCTCTAGGGATGAATCTAATGGCTTTGATCAAGGATCGCCCAAATATTACTCTAAGGTCTGAAAATCATGCAAGTACCCATGTGCCATGTAGGTATACCTGCACGACCAGGACTACCGTGCTCACGCAGTACCTACGCACCTACCAGGACTTGTGCGCCCCTACCAGTTTGGGTGTCTTTCCTGCCCATTTCACCCCTCTTATGCCATTCCACGTCTCTTATTCAAGATTAAGTCTTCAACACACTCTTTAATTCAATTTATGGCATGATTTCTTGATTTGGCTTCCTTATCTGAAAGGAACTCCATGGAACGTCTCTCAAAATCTAGTGATTTACACATCTTTATGTCACTAATGATTGATATTTCATTCATTCAACCTCATCCTTTAAGGTGAGAGAACCCCTTAACCTGGGCCTCTTTTTCAAGAGTAATCCCCAGTCCAAATTCTCATTAATATGGGAATCCTCCTTAGGAGTAATCCACAAGTTCTCATTAATTTGGGAATCTTCTTTAGGAGTAATCTCCAAGTCCTCATTAATTTGGGCATCTTCTTTAGGAGTATGTCCCAAGTCCCCTAATCTGGGAATCCTCTTTAGGAGTAAGCCCCAGTCTTAATGTCTGAAATACGGGCATCCTCCTCAGGAGTAAGCCCCAATAATAATTCCCTTAACCTGGTCCTCCTTTTCAGGAGTAATCCCCAATCTAAAATATGGGCCTCTGCCTTAGGAGTAAGTCCCAAGTCCCTTAATTATAAAATCCCTTTAAACATGGGCCTCCTTTTCAGGAGTAAGCCCTGGTATAAATTTCCTTTTCATTTGGGACTCCTTCTCAGGAATAAAACCAAATCCTAAGTCCCCTCCTTACTTGGTCACCTTCTTTCGGAGTAAGCCCCATGATTACAGTATCTAAATCTCCATTATGTACATATTCCATTATGGACCCTATTCCTGGATATATTCCCTTAACTAAATCTTAATCCCCATCTATTTTGGGCATTAATACATACATAATCCCCAAATCATTTCTTATGATTGCATATTTCATGTCACAATTGTATGGTTTTACCAATACCTCTTATTTCTCACATAGAGCATGACTCACGTGAGCTTAGAGTGTAAAATTAATTATGACATCTTTCTTTGAGCCATCAATCATAAACAACATACTACCTTATTCGAACTACGTGTGTTAGGATTCATTTTCCAAAACAAAGGATACATAGGTAGCCCATCGGCGGGTACGCTCCCAATTCTAAAATAATCCATGTCCTCCTGAATGAAAATAAACATCAAGTGCCCCACTGAGTGGATTTAAAACCAGTATGGTCATAATAATGTCCAAGAGACTTTTATGTATTTTAAGGATACCATCAATTAAAAATCTATAACAAATACAGATAATTCTTCATCGATGAAGAACCTCGAATACATATAAACGATTCTCTGAATTTCTTACATATCAATCATTGATTTTTCAACTAATGGAAAGATCATTTTATACTTGGTAATGTAATATGGATTCACAAACATAACATAATTCTATAAAGAGAGTCATGGAGTAGAAAATAATTCCCCTCAAAAAGGTGTGATGTGTCCGACCTCCCATCCTCTCGACCAATGCAAATTCCTAATCCTCATAAGTCCCCAAATAATGAGCTCCTACCTTCGGAAAGTTGGTCCAAATGGATATGGACTCATTGGATGTTTCCGGTTCTATGAACAAACCCGTTAGAAACCGATTTGAATGTTTGAACCTTCAATCAACAAGGTCATCCCCGATTCCATAGGGAAACAATAAATGGTAAACCCGACTTGAATCCTTAACCAATTTAAAATGATGTTTTACTTATTTTTTAGGCCGCTATTTAAAAATCAATGAGAGGTCCAAAAAAATAATCATTGACACATGTGCTCATCCAAAAGATGCCGGGGCTGAATTTATCTTGATTGCGTCTGTTATATCAAACATGCACTCTTTCCAAATATCTTATGCATTTCCAGAATGACAGCTCTCAAATTCACACCTGTGAAAACCAATGCTGTGAATACCACTGCTGCGAATGCAACTGCAGCTACTCCTGCTAGATTTTCATCCGCTCTGAGGATGACATCACCTACTCAGCAACTTCAATGCTGGGTATCAAATGCGCTGGTTAAGAAGTACCGTCAACACGGTACCATTCCAACTCTGGAGGCTGCTCCACAAGCCCTCCAAGTGAACAATTCTCCCTAGTCATCCGAACAGCAAGGACTAGTGATAAAAAATAAAGCAGTGCTAACTACCATCTCCAATAGTTTCGGGTCGTTAACCCCGGAACGCAATCACCATTCACTCCCATGTTCTGGGGAGGTGAATGAGCAGGTCCCTCAAGGCCTTAATTCAAGGATGTATGAGTTCTTAACAAGGGCTCCCATCATCAATTGTCGCCAGACTCGTGTGGTAGTGCGCCCTCAACATGATGATGGTGTCGACTCCAGGCGTTCGACTCAGGTTCCTCGAACCTGAGTAGGAAAGACATATCACCAGTGGCGAAATATGGTTAACAATGAGTAGGTTATCATATCTGCCATTTTCGGATAAGTCCACCAAACTAACATGGTGGCAAGAAATGAGAATGCACACACACCTACCCATTTTAATTCCACTGTCCATCATGCTCGTCTTGCAGCATCACGCCAATTTCTCCAGGAAATTCCGGCGGAGTACTATAGGCAAGAACATACACCTATTTTTACATCATCTGATAGTTAGCAGGTTATTCTGACTACATATGATGGAGCTCTTCATCCAAGTTCGACGAAGTGAAATCAGCAGGCACCTATACCTACTAGTATTGATCAAGAATACCAACAGTCTCTCTTGGTAGCACACGGAGAAGTCAGTCGAAAAGCACCAGCGACAAACAGGAGTCAGACTCAACTCTCTGCCCCCGCACTTGAGTACTGTCAGGATTCACTGACAAGAAAAGGACGACAAGAGAAGACACATACACCTACTCCAAGCATGGACTAGACGTATATCCCCGTTCCGGCTACTGAAGTCACCAAGAATATTCTATCAATTGTGAAAGAGCAGAAGAAAATCCCTTCTCATATTATGGATGCCTGCTAGGATATTATAATGGCTTTAGCGGCATCACATGGAATAAAATGAAACTCTATCCCTACCAGTGGAGTGACACATAAACAGTTCACTCTGAAACATACACACACATCTACTCCATTCCAAGATGGTTGTGGGGAATACTCCCCCATATCATACGGACAACCAAGCCAGGCATGTACACCTGATTTGAGTGGATATCGTCAGCCTAACCTGTCCAGCTCTCTTGATCAGGCACGTACACCAGCTCAGAGCATCCACATTCATCAACAAGTGGTTTACAAGGAGTGTAATAAGGAATCTAAGAAGATGCTCTACCCAGCACAGTCAGGAGATCAAGATCCAATCTGTAATAAGGCCTTTCTCGATGTTGAAGTTCATAAAGCCCTCAGACAATTATCTGTTGGAATCCAAGATTCTACTCCCTCATTTCCCAATAGTGGGAACATTAATTCTGAAGGTCTTCAATATACACTTCCTCATGAAGGCTTTCTTCATGACAATTCGGTCAATCACAAAGTTTCATCTTCATATGAGAGCTACAATAACCCTCTGTGGGGCCAGAAGACCGAAGAGATCTCATCTTTTGTTGTAACCCACAATGGTGGTCCTCCCCATGATGATAAATGTTTCTACAAAAGTCCTCTCCAGAGTAGTGATGCACATTTCCTATAAAATGATCCAGTAGACAATGTAGTGCCTAGAAAGCCCTATTATTTTGAGGCACTTGAAAATGCGAAAACAGTCATGTCTGATGCTTAATCTCTAGCAGGTGAAATACTTTCTCAATCGGAAGATAGCCCAGGGTGCAGGTCATTTTTCAAACCACCCCTAATTCATGCATCATCTAGTTTGATCAGTGATTTATCTACCAATATTGTTGAATCTGATGAAACAACAAGGACGAACCAGCTCTGGTCAAATCTGGTTGAGGAATCTTCATTAAATGATAAAGAGGAAATGTTGAACATGAGAAAACAACTGGAAAAAGTTGAAGTGACAATCATGTTTTGGCCTCTGGTTGACTCTCAGTATAACATTCTAGAGATTTTGACAGAAGATGGAATTCATGATATTCGTCTCAACATAAGGAAAAATTGTTTATAGTTGAAAAAGAAAGTATTATTTTATGACGAATATGAAAATCATGTTCAGATAATAGAACGGTTAAAATGTCAAATTAACTTGGAATCTCTATCAGTCTCTCGATATCTAAAGGCTGAAAAGCAGCAGAGAGCCCTTCAGCATTCATGCTTTGGCGCACTAAGAATATTGCACCAGTTAATTTACAATACCCCAAAATGGTATTCAGGTCAGAGGATGGGGTGTTCATGGAGCACTACATTTCATGGTGCTCTCCAGTCAGTAAAGCCCGCCGAAAATGGTCTCATTCAATGTTATTGCTCGTGGCCAGCCACAGTCAATGAGTTTTGTTGGTAATCAAAGGCTTGCTGAATAATAGGCCTCAACTCGTTCTTATCAAAATAAATAATACAGAGAACAAGATGTTGAATTACTCCTGCATCATGCAAATGAGAATATTGAACAAGCCTCTCGTATGGAGCAAGCACATCATCAAGTTACAGAAGTGTCGGAAATCATCCAACGGTCTTTCGAGCCGGGTGATAAATGTGGATATAGGTTGATGCATCCAGCTAATTTCCAGACTATGGTCTGCAAGATCATGAGAGATTTTAAGAATGTCTCAGACATACCATGTCAAGAGCCACCCCATCTTGTCAAACTGGGGACTCTTTTAAACCAGCACTTGGAATCAATAAATATAATTCGAGGAGTTGAGGGGGAATAGTAGGAACAGCCCAAGTCCACCGGACTAGGGACTTTTCAAATCATCAATCCCCTCCTCAGAGAAAGTCAGTCATTTCTCGATTTGGGAAGAAGCATCAAGAGGAACGAAGAGCCAAATTATCAGAAGATTCCCTCCAAATTACGGTTCTTCAAGAAGTTCCTGAGGGATTGAATCAAAAAAAGGAAATGTCTCAACAAAGACAAGGAAGAAGACAATATCACAGAAATTCTGATTGAAAGGATGCTATGGATTACACATTAATCAATTTCATCAATGCCATTGATGCTGATCTACAAGATGAGGCTCATTCAGAGGGATCAGATGAAGAGATTCCTGCTCAAAAAGTTATTCGCACAGACACAAATAAAAAAGGTTTGCGTACACGAAATCAAAGGCTTTCCTAGAATCTGTGTTTTCCTTCAAGTAACCCACTTCCCCCTCTTTGACAGGGATCATACAAGGGGAAGAGAAAGAATCAGGTTACATTTCCTTCCTCTGTAGAAGCACAATCTCTCTCACTAGAGTAAAGATTTGAAAAATAGGAGAAAGAGATGAAGGAATTGAGGAGGTTGAATGAAGAACTACTTTAGGGTAGTCTTCCTCCTAAATGTGCTAGAGTCAGACCACCAAGGGAGTTTGTTGCAGCTACTGAGATGGATCAAGAATATCCTCCATTATAAGTACACCCTCACATGTCTAATCCTACAGCTCAAATGCAACAACAATTGGTAGTGCTACAATCAGTTGTAGTACCGGCTGTCATACCTATTCAAACTCCGGTCATTGGACCTGCCCAAGTCCAAGTTCAACCAGATGTTTCTCAAAAGTTAATAACTACCATTGAGTCCTTAAAATCTCGGTTAGATACTATGTAAGGGAAGCGTGCACAAGTTCAACCTGAAAAGAAAACTTACCCTGAATGGGTAGATTTAATCTCTCCCCCATTATGTTTTGGGAACCTTGTATTCCCAACTTTCAATGGATCGTGCGACCCTGAGCAACATTTGACACATTACGTGTCTTGTTGAGATCCTATGATGGGAACTCTAGAGCAGCAAGAAGTAGTGAAACATAGATTCTTTATGCGATCCTTGTAAGGACCAGCTTTTGTATGGTATACAAGCTTCCAATCTCGGTCAATTACAGGGTGGGAAGATCTTACAAAAAAATTTCTTCTTCAGTTTAGCTAAACTTTTCCAAACAAAAAAGTTTTTGATCTTACAAACTATATGAAAAGGGAGAATGAAAGAGTCTCTGATTTCATTTCTTGTTGGAAGGGATTAACATATTCCCGAAGTTTAGCACTCCCTCAAGAGGAAAATTTTCCAATCTACGTTGCAAATCTGCTTGATAAATTACGCACACCACTGATCCCTGTGAAATACACAGGAGGGTTTTGAGACCTTACTTCAATCGCTCAATAGATTGAAGATTATTTTATACAGAATAAGGCTTAATCTTGTGTAATTCCATCATCTCAAATAAGGAGAATGGGTAAAGTGGATACTACTATAGTTATGCTTAAACAAGCACATGTACCTGCTTCTACTTCAAAACCTTCATCTTCTTGAAGGGATCCACCTCCTGGGCGCCAAAAACAAAGGTTGTTTCGTCAACACGATCAAAGATATCCAGGAAGAAAACAAATTGAGGATCTGAAAAAGAAAAACATTCTCTTTCTGAAATGAACAAGTTCTTGGTTACTTCATTTTGGCTCTGGAAAATAATTTGGTTCAGTTGCCAAGGCCCAAAAGGTCAAACAAGGAAGGAGATGAAGTATGTCCTAATTATTTCCCCTTTCATCAAATGCTGGGACATCCCATCCATGAGTGTTTTGCCTTCAGATACCTTCTGCAAAAGATGGTCGACATGGGACAAGTCAAACTGAAAGGCTCTTCAGCCCAGGTAGCATGTGTTACTGCTACAGTTCCAGAGGAGAAAGGTGAGTGGCAAGAAGTAAAAATAAAAAATGCACAAAAATATGATGGTTGGATGGTCAGAATGACGATCAACCGAACTCATGCTATTTTGCGAACATAATTGAAGAAACCAATTGTACCTTCTTCCATGAATGACGTAGAAAAACCCTCTTCATTAGAGGGAAAATCCTCAAATAAACGGCATGATTCACATAAAGAAAACAAATCAGAAGAAGATGATTATGTGTCAAATCCTAAGTCATCTTTGACTCTAGAAGATTTCATTCCATCTACTTCGAAGTAACAGGAACCGCCCCACCAAATGGAACAACCTAAACATGCTAATTAGGAAAAGTCTTCATCGAATGAATAGTTGATTTTCAGTTCTATTAATATGATTCAATTAATAGATCCATATGCCTGTCGCAGTTTCGATTTCGATGATCCTGAATTCCCTCTGTCAAACAGAGGAATCAGAATAAGTTCCAGAGGCTCAGGATACAGGGGAAGATGTGGATATTTCAGAAGCCACTATTCAAATTCTACCTCTTCTAGAACTCTGTATGCAACAGAAACTCGTGGTAGATCCCTTCAGCGAGCTCAGAAAGAACAAGAATGTTCTTCTACCAATAACAAATTCAGTCCTGGCACAGTTATTTTGGAAGACCGTTTGAAGGATCCATCTTCTTCATCTTAGAAAGTAAATGGATTTAATCGTTCTAATCTTCAAAAACCAAGAATATTTCCAACTCCTATCCCAGTACAAGATGCACCAACTTACAAAGCATCTGCTACCAGGGAACCTGCTAAACCACATATTCCTGTTGGGAAACGCAGACCTCTCACTCAAAATTATGATGTATTGAAATACATGGCCCAAGTACCATCCAAGTTATCAATTCTGGATGCTTTGAATATGTCAAAAGATCTTCGAGAGGCACTCATCGAGGCTTTGTCAAGTCCTCAAGAGTTTGAAACTGAAATTGCAGCAGCTGAAGTCTATCACATAGAGAATAATTCAGCAGAATTCCATGCAATAATATCTTTTACTGATGAAGATGAAGTTCATGCTGTGAATGGGCATATTAGACCTTTGTACTTATCTGGCAACGTTAATGGCGTAGACGTCCGAAGAGCTTTCATTGACAATGGTTCAGGAGTCATCCTCATGACCATTCGTACTCTTCGTCGATTGGGCCTCACGAAATCTGATTTATCTTCATCTACAATGATGTTACAAGGATAAGATAACAATGAACAAGAACCAATGGGTGAAGTTACACACAGAAATCAGTTTGGAGATCTTGTATCCAATTCAGATATCATAGTTGTTGATCAAGACTCAGCATTCAACATCTTGCTTGGAAGACCCTAGCTACATCAACATGCGGATATCCCTTCATAGTACCATCAATGTCTCAAATATTATTTCTATGGTCATGTTTGGATATTATATGGTGATAAGGCCCCATTCAAGACATGTGAGTCTCAATAAATTAAGGTGGAATTATATCACATGAATGAAAATCATAAATCCACAACAAAGGATATTACCATAGTTAATGCTCCATATGGTTTGGAGAATATTATAGTAAATCCATATGTGCATGTGAGTACAGATTATGTGTTTCCAATCAGTCAAATTGACAGGATAGTCCCAAATCAAAATACACTTATGGAAAGATCCATAATGTCAATTACGAAAATGAAGCCAGACAACATGGGAGAAATTGGTGATCCTACATGCAGTGATGAAAGCCCAAATGGTGATGTCTTCATTTCATCTACTGAAATCCAACAAGTCTATATTATGCCAATTAGGCCAGAAGAAGTTATAGAAACAACAGAGGTGAATAATATTGTTGATTCTCAATTTATTATCTCCTCTTTATTACCCATAGAAGACCCGTCATCATCAATCGGGTCAGAAATGGACGCTTCTTCTTCAAGATGTGAAAATTTTGACATCTCTTCTGATCATAAAAATTCTGCTTCATCATCTACTATGCAAGTAGAAATGGAAGAAATAACACATGTTGAAGAAGAAGAGGAAGATCTCAGAGATGATCCTCCAGCATTGGAAGAGGGTATCTCTACCACTGTGGATGAACTCAGAGAAATAAATCTGGGTACAAAAGAAGATCCACGCCCCACATTAATTAGTGCGACCATGACTCTTAAAGAACAAGAGGTGTATATTTTCTTATTTAAAGAAAAATCAATACCTATTTTCATTAAACTATACAGAAATTCTCATTCTTGATCATGATGTTACTACTCATCATTTGGGTTTAGTAGAAGAACATCGAGGATTTAAGCAAGCCGCAAGAAGAACACACCCAACTTATGCTTCCAAAATTGAAGCTGAAATGGATAAGCTTATCAAAGACAACTTTTTCAGAGAATATCAACATCCCAAGTGGTTGGATAATATTTTCCCTGTAAAGAATAATAACAAAAAAATTAGAGTTTGCATCGATTTCAATGATATTAATCGGCATTGTCCTAAGGATGATTTCCCAGTTTCGATTACAGAACTTTTAATTGAGGCCACAACTGGCTATGAAGAACTTTCCTTCATTGATTGATATTCCGGATATAATATGATCTGAATGGCCCCAGAAGATGAGTAATCCACATCTTTCAGAGCCCCTTAGGGTGTGATTTGCTACCGGGTAATTCCCTTTGGATTAAATAATGCGGGAACTACATATCAGCATGCCATGAATCGTATCTTCAAACCCTTATTAGGGAAGTTTGTTGAATTCTATGTAGAAGATTTGGTGGTTAAATCCAAACAACGTTCTAATAACATGGAATATTTGGAATTCATACTCTGTAAGCATCGACAACATAATTTGAAGATGAACCCCTTAAAATGTGCTTTTGGAGTAACCTCAGGAAAATTTCTCGGCGTTCTTGTACGCCATCATGGTATTTAAGTTGATCCTCAGAAGGAAAAGTCAATCCTTGGTATGTCACCTCCTCGAAATTTGAAAGAATAAAGAGCACTTCAAGGACACTTAGCATATATTCGACATTTCATTGCCAATTTGGCAGGAAAAAGTGCACCCTTCACCAAATTTATGATGAAGGGAGTAACTTACCAGTGGACTGAAGAATGTCATGAAGCGTTAGATATTCTCGAAAAATATCCCTTGAGTCCACCGGTACTCATGCCACCTGTTGAAGAGAGACCACTTATCCTCTACATGACAGCTCTAGAGCGATCATTGGGTTCCTCTCTTGCTCAGAAGAATGATGATGAGAATGAAATCAACCTCTACTACCTCAGTCAGCTTATGCATGAAGCAGAAACTAGGTATTCAAGTATTGAGAAGTGCTTCCAGGCATTAATCTTTGCAGTTCAGAAGTTGAGACACTACCTGCAACATCATGAGGTCCAATTGGTATCTCGCAATAACCCGCTCAAATTCATCCTTAGGCATCCAATGCTTAAGAAACGTCTGGCAAGGCGTGCAGTTATTTTGTAGCAATTCGATATTCAGTATGTGTCTCAAAAGGCAATAGAGGGCCATGCATTGGCTGATTTCTTGTCTAAAAACCCTTCAGTGGAAGACACATATTCAGATATTGATGTCCCTGATGAGGAAGTCTTCTCTATTCAAGAAAGTCCTCAGGCATGGGAAATGTATTTTGATGGTGGTTCCAGAAGTCCAATAGGGAGGAAAATGGAAAATCCTAAATTCAACAAATGTGGCTTAAGAATTGTGCACATTTCTCCAGAAAAGGAAGTTTTACCTTATTCCTTCTTATTGTGGGAAGGTGGTACTAATAATGAAGTAGAATATCAAGCTCTCATCGCAGACATGGAATTGGCACTTCAAGAACAAGTGAATCACATAGAGGAGAAAGGTGATTCAGACCTGGTGAACAAGCAAGTCAATGGGGATTATTCCATCAGAATAGAATAACTAATCCCTTTATATGATTACGTCAGAGAGTCAATGGAGGAATTTCCTTCAGAACTGACATTTTCTTATGTCCCGCGATCACAAAATGCTCAAGCTAATGCACTGGCTAATATAGCTACAGCTCTAGAAGATCCAAATCGGGAATAGTCAAAAATATATATTGCCCACCGTCGTGCAATTTCACCTTATGTTTGAATAAGAACATATTAAATTAATTAAATTAGTTTCATTCATGAACCGTATGGTCATACTATATGATGGATGTCACCTATCATGAAATACCTTAAAAATAGAACACTTCCACCTGATAGAGCTGAGAAAGAACAAATCTGGTGACGTGTAGTCAATTTTACTCTTTATGTTAGCCTAGATCACTTAGAGGAAATTATCTAAAAACGTGGTTTTGATGGGGTTCTCTTCAGATGAATTGATGCTGAAGAGACAATGGCTATCATGAAAGAAGTGCATGTAGGAATCTTTGATGCCCACTAGTCCGAACATAGACTGTCTGATCAGATTCAATGGCTTGGATACTTTTGACCTTCAATGATACAATATTGTGTTGATTTCACAAAGAATTGTCATTCATTCCATGTACATGCCAACTTTATTCATCAACCTCCAGAGTTGCATCATACATCTAAATACTCGTGGGTATTTTCCACATGGGGAATGGATGTGGTGGGACCTTACCCTTCACCTACGACCAAGCATTTTAAGTATATTATTACTACTACTGATTTCTTTTCCAAATGGGAAGAGGCAACACCTCTCAAGGAATTCATTTCTAAATTCATTCTTAGCTTCATCAAGTCTAACATCATTACCAGTTTTGGTGTCCCTCATACCATATTGACGGACAATGGAACCAACTTCTGTTCATACGAGGTAAAGAAATTGTATCAGGAATACAACATCAAATCCAACCATTCTTCTCGGTATCATCCAACGGAAAATGTCCAGATAGAAGCCTTCAATAAGACTCTGTCAAATAAATAGCAAAAGATAGTGGAAAAAGATAAGAAATTATGGCCTGATAAACTCTTCCATGCTTTATGGGCTTATCAGACTACTACCCGCACTGCAACCCGGTCAACTCTATATTAATTGGTATAGGGAACAGAAGCAGTCCATCCAATTGAAGTTCAACTACCCTCACTCAGAGTTTCCATTTGTGATCAATCATCTACATATGGACAATCTCAAAAGCGATTGAATGAATTGGAATGCTTCGATTAGAAAAGATTGTGCACTTTAACTACTTGGAAGTCTATCAGAATCGAATAGGACAAGCTTTTAACAAAGAAGTTCTTCTTTGTTCACTCAATCAGGTGGAATTTGTATTAGTTCCCAGAACTCCAATGATACCAGGAAAGAAACCTCCCAAGCATGAGCCAAAATGGGAAGGACCTTACTCAATACATAGGGTCTACTCCAATAGAGCATATTCTTTAATCTCAATGGATGGAGAACTCATAACTACTCTAACCAATGCCAGATTTTTGAAGAAATATTTTCTATAAACACAAAATATATCATCATTGGTCTATTATGACCTTAAACTGCACCACCATCCAGCAAGACATTAAACTACATCATCAACGGTCCATGCATATGACCCTAAACTATTTGCAAGTCCCTTACATCCAGCAAGACGTTAAACTGCATCATCCATGGTCCATAAATATGAAATTAAACTATTTGTATTAATTTTTTCCCATAGGACGTTAAACTGTATCATCCCTTTTTCGTCCAACATGACATTAAACTATGAAAAAGTCCCTAATACGTCAAACATGATGTTAAATGGTGAACTCTTTTGTCCTTATTGCATTACATTAAACTGCACAGTCCTCTTTTTTGTCCAACATGACATTAAACTGTGCATCATTAGGATTATTGATACCTCTTGATTCTCACACCGAGTATGACTCACATGAGATTAGAGAAAACATCAACCATAACTCTCTCTCTCTGGGCTACAAACCAGTTGTAAGTCCCAACACTATATTTTAGATAGTTGTCCCCAAGAACAACTTGATCACTAATTCATTCTTTAATTGAACTACGTGGACTTTGATCCTTGCCTTCCAGGAAGGGTATATAGGCAACCTCCCAAGGTTCAAGCCCAAAATCAATCTCTTCACATCGGTTCACCTCCATCTCATATGATGTTGATGCGTGAAACCACCCCTAGAATCAATATATTTACATTGGTTCACTTTCGTCTTTGTTATATGATGTTAAACTATACAAAACTATTTTTTATAGTATGATAATAAAATAAAAATATTCGTTGATACCCTCACCTAAGAGGGAACCATTATTTACATTGATTTTCCAGTCATGTTTTATTTCAAAGACTACTTTCATACATGGCAATGCCCAAACCTTTTATCTTGGGTTAAACCATCATTGCACTAAAGTCCCTTTTCACCCTTCACATGTACGAACCAAATGTGTACAGAGGGTATTTCTAGAACTATGTGGACTTTATTAACATCCTTATGGGATATGTAGGAATGTTCGAGTGTCCCTCGAATCCATCCTCAAGTCTTTTGGACCTAACCCCAAATTCCACTTTCAGTCCCCTAGATGAAAAGTCCCCATGAAAACACACACTGTGTATTTATTATAATGGTCCAAGCTCTATGAACCTAAACTAAGATCTCTAATCCTTTTGTCCCACATGACATTAAACTTTTGTTCAAGAAATACATATTGCTTGACTCTCATCCTTATGGGAAACATAGTGAAGTCCTACATTTCCATTTAGGACCCAGCCACAACATGATTATGGTTAGCAATTATCTGTGTATCTCTTTATACATTGGACAATACCCATATTTATGTGTCATAATCCTAAACATAAATATTTTCAGATCTTCATAACCCTTTTATTGAATTTTAGTCACAAAAATGTCAAATTTGTGAGAGTTCTTTTACCTGACTATGCAGTACATGCCCTTACGCGGCCTTGTACAAATAGTCTCCATAATAGATTTTTCATCCAAAATATACTATTATTGGACTATTCAGCCAATGTCCTTAGGTGGCCCTACATAATTCAACCCCCTAATGGGTTTGTCGGATTTTGGTATCTTAATTCTTAGGAAGAAAGTCTCTTTCATCCTTATTAGTCTTAAATGACAGTATGCAGGGATCGGCAAAAAATAGCCATCCTTAACATATTTTTCCCATATCCTTTTTCATGATATGAAAGTATTCAAGTACATGGATTATATTCTCCTTCCCTACATTTGGGTCAGACCTTCGTAGGAGTGATATCCATCATGTTCATTGATAATCTTGTTTGGAAATATCTTTTCCATATTCAAGTACCTCATTCCATACAAAAAACTCTATACATTGAAAATTTCAAATCTTTATAAACTTTCACTAGCATTTTAGCACTAGGAAAATAAATTTCCGAGAGTTCTTTTGCCTGACTATGCGGCATATGCCCTTAGGCGGCCTTGTATAAATAGTCTACATAACATACTTGTTTGCAAAAAGATACTATTTATTTGACTATACAGCCAATGTCCTCAGGTGGCCCTGCATAATTCAACCCCCTAACGGGTTTGTTAAATAATGGTAACATCATTCATGGAATCTACTTCTTCTAATTCCTTTTAGATCTTTTTCATATCATTCCTCAGATCAAAATTTTCTTAAGTTATAGTTCACATATTTTCCCTCATACTTGAGTATGGTAATGTGTTTTCAGATAAATTGTCAATGAATTGAGTCAATTCTAATTCATTCGGTTAAAGCTATTTCGACCATAAAAATTAGCCAATTTATGTCCGATGTGCATGAATTTACACTGCCCACAAAAGACAAAGGAACATTGTATAAAAGTCAAGTTCCATCTCACTAAAGATACATTTTGTATGATTTAGGTAATATTGAGAAATTAAAATATTCAAGGTTTGTAGGTTTATTTATAATAATACTAGTAAAAATCAAACTATGCTTACTAGGCCCATTGGCGTAGGTAAAATTTAAAGCAGGGATAAAAGGAAAAATTGTGCACAAGTGATTTAAGATGAAAGAATTATTTCCATTTGATGCACAAGAATTATAGGGACATCCACATATTGGAACCTCTTCCATTTTTCCAAGAAATTAAAAAAGGCTTTCAACATGAGTCTTCAATTGATGAACCACATCTCGAGCATCATCATCAGCTACTTGAAGCTTATGCACTCGACCAAATTCACTATTTTCAGCCTAATGGAGTGCTTTATTAGCATCTGCAATGGTCATCATATCATTCGTTTGAACTCCCTCGAGTGAATTATTGAGTTGGTCGAGTTCCCCAGTAACAACATCTAACTGTTGCTGAAGGTGTACCTTCTGGAAGACTTTTTGTTTGATCTTTTTCTTCAGCTCCTTCATCTTCGCAGCATAGTCAGCCTCAGCTCGGGATACCGTAGCCTCCAATTCTCCGATGTTTACTGACAGTTTCACCCTGGTAAGATCTTCGCGACACTTTTTGTCCTGCTCCCTGATGAAGATGACTTGTTTCACCATGGTATTGATCTCTTGGTATCCAAAACCGCCAAGTCCTAGCATGATAAACTAGGATGACAATCGAGGGAACTTCGATGATAGCTCTTCTAAGGCACCTCAGATATGATTTTCCATATGTAGTTCCATGCATTGCGATGTGATAAGATGAGCGCTTTAAGCACCTCTGGGTCTGATTCAACATCATCATCAATGGGGGGCATGTATTCTAGGATTAATGTACTTAAGGAAGTTCCATGTTCTACTTCATCCCCCACGACCCTAGTTGCTTCATCATCGACTGCTCTTTGGATGGATGTTGAGACCTCACCTCCAGTTCTAACCATTGAAGTTGATAGCCCCATTTTATCAATTAAAAGTATGGTTAGTTTTATAGAATAATGGAAGTTGGATGTCTATCTTGAAAACTCAGTCCAATCATTACCTAACAGTAGATCATTATTTTGAGAAGACTCCTCCCCATCTATCCTAGTTTCAACAGGATCTTCACAATGGGTCTCAGGAGGGTTTACTGGATTTATCTCCACATGAGCTAACGTTTCTGCAATGGTAGAGTTGACATCAATGTCCACACCATCTTTAGGCATTGGCAGTTCAGAAACTTCTATGGATGGAACAACATTTTATTTTTAGTTGTGATTATATGTGTAAATTAAAAAAAAATATTTACTGGATGAAGGATAACACTCACGCCCAAGGTCTTCTAAATCACATGAAAACATAGCATGATCATAAAATTTGTCGAAAGACCTGCCACGATTCATCATTTCATCCAATGATATTTCAGAATCTTGGTTAGTCTCACCAGTGGGAGCATTTGATGTATCCTCTTGGAGACCCTCATTTTGCGGCCCCTGACCCTGGATAACTTCTTCAAGAAGGATGGAAGATTCAGTTGCTACAGCTGCCAATGATTCTGGTGCATGTTCATCTCTATTTGTAGAAGCATCAGGAGCAGTGTTGGGAATAGATGTTGGCTCTTATTCAATAGCAGCCAAGTCAGCCAGAATTTGCGTTTGTTCTACAACACCTTCTATGGTCCTTAAGGGAGGATTATTCCTTTCCCTCAGAGGGGAAATTGAAGAATCCCCTATAATCCCCAGAAATATGAGCAACCTTTTCATGGGTATGGGCTCATGATTTCACGAAGGACTTACCGCTGCTAATGAAGCATTTAGTTTTGGAATTCCTAGTTCTTTGCCTTTTATTCTTTGGTTTTTTGGGAGTATCAACAGTTTCCCTTATTGGAACCTGGATTGGAGAATGAAAATCCATTGCGAGTTCCTCATTCATGGCATTCTGGCCTGGAGATACCACGCCCGGTTCACGAGGAGAATCAGCAGCAGCCCTGATGGCAGTACCGCCAGGGCTATACTGTGGTGAAGGAACCTCAGTAGTTCCTTTCTTTTCAAGCTGAAAATGAAGAAAATAACTCCCTTAAGTAACAAAGATTCGACTTAAATCATGTTCCAAAGCAAATAAGGAATGAAATATTACATATTTAGGAGCCACGTAATCGTGCCACTCCTCATCAGTCCCCTCAGCGGCGCCACGATCAATCAATTTATTCACCCGCCTGGTGACAGGAACGAACTCATTAGTGGAATATATGAGCATTTATAACTCCCTAATTTAAGCCCGCACATCATTGGGTTTATCCTCATATTGGATATTTGTAGAAGCCATAATATTCTCTATTCCAGGAAGTTTTAGGCCCTCACACAAATCCATCCAGACGGTCTCATTACCATTGTATAAACTCTGCCATAACTAGACAACCTCTGGTCTTAGATATAATGGCTGCAAGGAAGTTCCTACAATATTTGACTTCAATTTCTTCCCAGCTCCTGCAACAGCAGATAAATAATAAGAAAATAATACTTATTGCTTTATAAAGTAGCAGTGATTAGATTACCACAATTAAGTAACTCACCAAGATTTTATGGAGTAGGTATCTTGATTCTAACCAGAGGATTATGTCGGGCATGAGGCCACTTTGCTACTTGTAGTGCCTCATCATCCCCATCACGGGAATCTGGCAAATCAGTCCTAAGGAGGAGTCTAGAAAATCAGCTTCAGATGGGGAAGCATCACCTTAATAAGGGAGGGTTTCTTTATCTACAGTCCTCTTCCTTTTCCCCACCTGATAAACATGGTGATTCAGTACCCCTTTTGGGTATGATGCTATCCAGTGCTCGGCATAATATGTAGTCATGTTATGTGCCACTTTTTCAACTGGTAGATCAATTACTGCCCTAGTATTCTCCCTTGTTGTCAGCAGCCACAGTTGCCGAGAAACCATCAGATGTTGCTCTAACCTGACATGTACTGGGGGAGATACAGTAATCTGTTGCAGACACTTAAATTGAAGTGAAAATCTATATGGAGCATAGGCCTCACATATAATTTATCCGTCAATCCTAGAAACTAGCACACCATCTCTACAAGCTAGAATTTATACCCTCAAATCCAAGTGCGTTTTTCCATCATCAACAAACCGCCCGGTTGGCATATTTCCAAAGGGAAAGAAGTTTAATTCCTTAAACATGCTCATCCTTACTTTAATGCCATAGGAATTAACATCTAATGGAACAACTCCAATGAATGCTTGAACTGATGGAATGAATGAACTTCCAGGAATTTGCAAGCTATTCTATACATTGTAAGTCCTGAAGAGAGTGGAAATCCATCCCCATAAAACATGGAATGGTCCCACTATTCCTAAAGGAAATTTACCCATGAATACATGAAGTAAACTGATGCGAATCTTCGCTAAACTGGGGGTATCCAACCCATCCATTTTTCCCTCAGCCAACTTTTCCGCAATGACGAAGGTCTTTGGCCTGACACCTCCCTTCGAATCCCTGACTGGTAAGAGATAAACGCTGAACCACATAGCCAATCAACCCGCCATACGAGCCTTCTTTGGGATCCTTTGATTCACCTCATATCCCTATTTCTCAAACTCTCCTGAATCAAGAGTTGGCCAGAATGTGCCAGGAGCACCCCTCTTCTCAGGTTTTGGGCAGGTGGAAGGACGTTTGGGCCTCTTATCCTTGGATTTCATTTTCTGAGATCCTTTCTCCTTCAGCTCCTTCCCCATTGGATCCATCTCGTTCTTCTAAACAAGAAATATATCCATCCACTCCTCTGAATGAATATCCTTTCTAGAATGAGTTAACGAGGCCTCTGACCTCTTGAGCCTGTGGAAGATCATAAATAATTCCCGAGCTAAAGCAGGAGTCTTCTCTGAATCATTCCAAGTCACCTTTAGAAGAATGAATTCATCGTACATATTTCCCAAAATTGGAGCCCCTGAGATCTTTTGTACATCCCACAGACTGATACCTACTTCTCCTCGAGTCAGATGGAGATAATCAGTTTTTGGGTCCAGTGGTTGAGTATCTCTAGAATGAAGTTATCATGTCTGTAAACATATGTTTTCCCAACCGAAATAGCTTCGTATATCGCCACTCAATTTAGATCCTCGAAAAAATCTGTATAGGTTTGTCACACCCAGTATTCCCACATCCAAGTTGGCTTCACACCTCCCCCAGGATGGAAGTCCCAACTTTTCTTCCAGCCTTTATATTGATCCATCTGAGAATTTCGGAATATTGAAGGATAATAATGTGGTCGAAGCTCAGGCGTATGAGGTTTTAGATCTGGCGTACAAGGGCTATGATGCATCATGTGGGCCTTCTCCACTGTCCCAGCACTTAGAAATACTCCTCCACATGAGATATTTGCTGAAGAAAAGTTGGTGTAATTCTGAAACCATGAAAATGGAAGATAGTTCTTTACTGCTGGAATAATAACTTCTCGCAGATGACCATAGCCATACAAAGGCAAATAAATGCTTTGGGGGAAGTCGCGATGATATTTCTTCAGATACTTAGCTAAATCCAAAAGAGTGCTACTTTTGAAGGTATAATAATCATGGCCAATGATGTTCATCATATCATCAATCCACTTGCTAGTCAATTCATCATCTATTCCGGTTCTAAGTTCCATTTATTCTGTATAAAAGTTGAATAAATTCACTTTTATGTAAGTTGATTTTTCGTAAAATTTGTGAATGAATTTCAAAAAAAAGGAAAATGCATTAAGGCGCGCAAGTCTAAAACATGGCGCGCAAGTATGGATGTATCGCGCAAGTGTTAATGTGTTGTGCAAGTTTGTGGGTCATAAGTTTCACCGCGCAAGTCCTATTACCTTAACAACAACACGAAAGAAATGAAACAATGGAAAACGAGTGACTTTCACGACGAAGGGGACCTGCGCGGAAAGATCTCAAAAATCCAGAAATCAGATGCTATGTGTGGAAAATGACCACATATTTATAGTCCAGGCAGCCCACCTACGTGCCTACAGCCATCACAATCTATCCAGCGTGAAACATCCCTGCGCGACTCGAACCATTGCGCTAAGTGTTGCGCACTGAACACTTGCGCACCGCCTTTCGTTTATTTTTCTTCTTTTCCTTAGATTCACATCCTCATTTCTTTTGGATCCAACTCAAAGGGGGACTTTTTTTGACGCTCCTTTTCTTCACATTGTCTAAATGAATGGAAAGGAAAATGACATAGCACAAATTGATTCATCCTTTGATGAAATCATAAAAAATCGACAAAGGCATGGACAATGATTCAAAAGCATAAGGGCCGCACAACTTCCATCACTGTGACGCAAGAATACATGCACGCCACCTAATGGTCGCGCAAGTGACTTTTGCGCCCTAATGGATAACCACCCTGGGTATTCTCCATCCTATAAATAGACCTTGTGGGCCCCCATTTTGAGAGGAATTTTTCCAGAATTCATATACAGAGCTCTGAACGCCCATGTCTTTTCTTCAGGTCTTCCGAACACATCTAAGGTAATTCTTTACCTAGAATGGAAGGTCTAAACAAGTGGACTACAGTCAATGTGTTAGAAATCACTAATAGTTGCGCGCCTAAGTAGTTTTACCATTCAAGGAAATGGACACACTTGTGTGCCGCCGTACTACTTCATCAGAACTTGTGTGCCATATTCTGGAAAACTTTTATGGTTGATTCTAAAGGCTTTGATGAAGGATCGCCGAAATATTACTCTAAGAGCTGAAAATTGTGCAAGTACCCATGTGCCGCACAGGTATACCTGCGCGCCCAGGTCTTGCATGCTCACGCAGTACCTACGCGCCCTCCAGGACTTGCATGCCCCTACCTTTTTGGGTGCCTTTCCTGCCCATTTCACCCGTCTTATGCCATTCCACCTCTCTTATTCAAGATTCAGTCTTCAATATACTCTTCAAATCCATTTATGGAATGATTTATTGATTTGGATTCCTTATCTGAAAGGAACTCCGTGGAACATCTCTCAAAATCTAGTGATTTACACATCTTTATGTCACTAAAGATTTATATTTCATTCATTCAACCTCATCTTTTAAGATGAAAGAACCCCTTAACCTGGGCCTCTTATTCAAGAGTAAGCCCCAGTCCAAATTCTCATTAATATTGGAATCCTCCTTAGGAGTAAGCCCCAATTCCACATTAATTTGGGCATCTTCTTTAGGAGTAAGCCCCAAGTCCTCGTTAATTTGGGCATCTTCTTTAGGCGTAAGTCCCAAGTCCCATAATCTGGGCATCCTCCTTAGGAGTAAGCCCCAGTCTTAAAGTCTCAAACATGGGAATCCTCCTCAAAAGTAAGCCCCCAAGAATAATTCCCTTAACATGGGCCTCATTTTCAAGAGTAAGCCCTAGTATCAAATATGGGCCTCCTACTTAGGAGTAAGTTCCAAGACCCTTAATTATCAAATCCCTTTAAACCTGGGCCTCCTCTTTAGGAGTATCCCCAATATTAATTTCCTTTTGATTTGGGACACCTTATCGAGAATAAAACCCAATCATAAGTCCCCTCTCAATGTGGGAATCTTTTTTAGGAGTAATCCCCAAGATTAGAGTATCCAAATCGCGATGAAGTACACATACCTTTATGGACCCTCTTCCTGGATTTCTTCCCTGAAGTAAATATTAATCCTCATCTCTTTTGGGTAGTCATACATACATAAGCCCCACATCATTTCTTATGACTGCATCTTTCATGGGACAATTGTCTTGTTTTACCAATACCTCTTGTCTCTCACACCGAGCATGACTCAAATGAGCTTAGAGTGTAAAAGTAATTATGAAATCATTCTTTGAGCCATCAATCATAAACATCATACTCTCTTATTTGAACTACGTGGGTTCTGATTCCTTTTCCAAAGAAATGGATACGTAGGTTGTCCATCAGCGGGTAGGATCCCAATTCTGAAATAATCTGTGTCCTCCTAAAGGACAATAAACATCAAGTGCCCCACTGAGTGTCTTTAAAACCAGAATGTCATCATAATGACCAAGAGACATTTATGTATTTTAACGAAACAATCAACTAATAATCTCTAACAAATATAGATGATTCTTTATCGATGATGAACCTTGAATACATATAAAAGATTCTCTGAACTTGTTGCATATCAATCATTTTTTGACATACTAAAGGAATGCTCATTTTATACTTGGTAATGTAATAAGGATTCATGAACATAACTTAAATCTATAAAGAGACTCCCCGAGTAGACAATAATTCCCATCAAAAAGGATTGATGAGTCTGACCTGCCATCCTCTCGACCAATGCAAATTCCAAATCCTGATCTGTCCATAACTAATGAGCACCTACCTTTGGAAAGTAGGTCCAAATGGATATAGAAATATTGGATGTTTCTGGTTCTACGAACAAACCCGTTAGAAACCGATTGGAATGTTTGAACCTTCAATCAATGAGGTCATCCCCAATTCCAGAGGGAAACATCTGCAGAGTAGGGGCATGAGGGAAGGTGGAGGGGGTCATGTGGCAGGGGGAAGGGGGGAGGTCTGCAGGGAAGGGGGCAGGGGGCCGGGGGGTGGGTGGAGGGGGTTGGGGTGGGTGGAGGGGGCAGGGGGTTGGGTGGAGGGGGGTAGGGGGTGGTCTGGAGGGGGGTCTGCAGGGTAGGGGGTGGGGGAGGGGGTGAAAGGGGGTGGGTAGTGGGGCATGGGGGGTTAGATAGGGTGTTTATGTTCAATATGGGGTGGGGTGGGGGTGTGCAGGGGGGCTAGTGCAGGCTAGGGGGATTCTTTTGGGGGTGCTGGTGCAGGCTAGAGGGATTGTGCAGGTGGGGCTGGTGCAGACTAGGGGGATGGTTTGGGGGGAGGGGTGCCGGTGGAGAGTGCTGGTGCATGATCTGGAGGGGGTGCATGGGGTAGGGGTGTAGTAGATGGTTGTGGGGGAGGAGACAGGTTTGGGGGGTGCAGTGGGGATGGTGTAGGCTGGGGGGGGGCTAGTTTGGGGGTGTGTAGGGTGTGGGGGGGGGGCACCATGGATTTTCCTGCCATTCACAAACCAATGTTTTTTATCTAAAATCCAATGAGGTAGAATCTAGTACAGATACATGTTAACAACACTATCCAAAATAACATTTTATATTTAATTTAATGATTTAGTTAATTTAAAAAAATTGGGCATAAGAACATCAGGGCGTGATCCATGGATAATGACATGACTCTCCCTCAAAACACATCTCGGTGTGACCCCCTAGCCCACATTGTATTTCTACAAGAGATATATAAACTAAATCAAATTTTTATATGATAAAAATGGGTGATCATATTTAATTATTGAGTGAATCGTAATGGCATATATATCCTATCATGTATGTGATAAATGTATTTATCGTATCAAATTATTATGGGATATAGAAAGGGGTATGAAAATTTTATTTTAATTCCACATAAATCAAAATCATAAACCATGATTGAGGTAGTCATAAAGTAGGCATAAAATGAGATTTCATACCATTTAATTCTTCATCCAATGATATTATAATATATGGTTTGCTTATGTCAAAAATAGTTGTTGCATGGATTTTTCATGCCATTGCCTTTGAAAATTTTGTTAATCAAGGATCTTCTGCATTGTCTATAGGGCAGGGGGTAGGGTGGAGGGTGTATGGGGGCATGGGGAAAGGGGGAAGGGGTAGGGAGCAGAGGGAAGGGTGAAGGGGGAAGGGTGGAGGGGGCAGAAGGAGGGTGGAGGGGTCAGAGGGTAAGGGGGCAGGGGTTAGGGGGATGGGGTGAGTGGTGGGTGGTGGGGGGAGGGGGGAGGGGTAGGGGAAGAGGAGAGGGGGTAGGGGTAGGGGTAGGGGGAACAATAGAGTGGGGAAGGGGGACGGGGATTGTGGGCTAGGGACATGGGGTAGGGGTAGACCGCATGGGGAAGGGGGTAAGGAGAAGGGGAGATGGTGGAGGGGGGCATAGGGTAGTTGGCAGGGGGAAGGGGGCATGGGATAGGGGGAAGGTGGAGGTGGAAAGGGGAATGAGGAGGTCTGCAGGGAAGGGGGGCGTTTGAGGGGGCTTGGGGCTGGGGCTTGGGGGCTATTGGTGGGTGGAGAGAGGCAGTGGGCAGGGGGCAGGGTGGTGGGAGGCTGGGGGATGGGGGCAGGGGCAGTGGGCAGGGTGGGGGGGGGGGGGGGGTAGGGGAAGTGGAGATGTATTTAGGGTAGGGGGAGGGGGAGGGGGGTCTGCAGATCAGTGGGCAAGGGGGTCTGCAGGGTTGGGGAAGGGTATGGGTGGGTGGAGGGGCGAGGATGAGTGGGTAGGTTTGCATGGCAGGGGTAGGGGGTGGTCTGTAAGTGGGACTGCATGGTAGTGCGAGGGGGAGGGGTGCAAGGGGGTGGGTAGTGTGGAAGTGGGGAAAGGGGGATGAGGCAGGGGTGAAGTTAGTCTCTATAGGTTTCTTTAATCACAGATAATGTTGAATAACCATTGCATAGATAGATTCAATATTATCTTTTAAAATTCAATAGATATATCCAAATAAACCACATTACATCAAGACTCTGTAAATAGAAATTTCATTCTTCTACATTTATGTAAACTCTAAACGATAAACAACCATTTTTGTGATTATTATTTTACTAAGAATAACACGATGTCAAGATTTCAATGTAGGAACAACATCCAAGATAGCATATTGATCTAGAAAAGCACCTCACATATTACTGTATCTTGCAACATTCAATGTTCTTAATTTCTTTTGTTATACAATATGTTTAATTTATTTCCAGATTTATGTTTCCATTGTACTATTTTGTTGTCGATGTATAAACCATGTCTTTTGTTTTTGGAAAGGATAACCATTTGGATCATTCATACATGAATGTCTCAACAATATACCCCTGAAGCAACCTTATCGACAATAAAAATATTATAATTCCATATAGTTGCATACCACTATGAATTGGAAAGACCATTCCCTAAAATCAAATCTCATCATATCCTTTAAAATGTGTCTATGAAGGAGGGGGGTCTGAAAAGGGGGGTGGGGGTCTGTTTAGAAAGGAGAGGGAGTCTGTCCAGGAGAGGTGTGGGGGGGTATCAAGGAGGGTGGGGGGATGTACATAAGAGGGAGGGGGGCTACATGTTGGGTCCGCTGGTGGGGTGGGGAGGGGTGTAAGGGGGTATGTAGGAAGGAGGGGGGTCTGTTCACGAAGTAAGGGGGTGTCCAGTAGGGGTGGTTCATGGGGTGTCCAGGGGGGGCTACTATCCAAGGGTGTCCAACAGAGGGTGCTTCTGTCCAAGGTGTCCAGGGGGGGGGGGGGGGGCTGTTTTCCAGGTGGTCTACCAGGGGCTGTTCGGGGGGTCCAGCCGGGGGGCTTCTGTCTCGGGGGGTCCAGTGGGGGGTGGGGTGCTGTCTGGGGGGGGGGAGGGGGAGGGGGCTGCTATCTATGGGGTCCATCTGGGGTGTGGGGGGATGTTGTCTAGGGGGTCCATTAGGGGGCAAGAGGTGTGCAAGGGGGTGTGTAAGTGGGGTGCAAGGGGGTGTGTGCAAGGGATGTCTGTGGGGGGTGGCTGCTATCCAAGGGGTGAAGGGGGGGCAAGGGATGTGTTGGGAGGATGCTATCCAGGGGGTCTAGTCGGGGGGTGGGGGGGGGGGCTACTGTTCAGGGGGTCCAACAGAAGGGGGCTACTATCTAAGGGGTCCTATAAGGGGAGGTTCTATTTAGGGGGGGTCTAGCAGTGGGAGGGGATGATGTTTAGGGGGTCCATCATGGGAGTGGGGTAGGGGCTGATGTCCAGTGGGTCCAGCGGGGGGGGGGGGGGGGGGGTTGTTCCCCAGGGGGTCGAGTAGGGGGTGGCTATTGTACAGGGGGTCCTGTAGGGGGCTACTGCCTAGGGGGTCCAGTAGGGGTGGCTGCTATCCAGGGGGCCTGGGGCTACTCTCCTGGGGGTGGGGGGCTGCTGTCCAAGGGGGTCTAGTAGGGGGAAAGGGGTGTGCAAGGGGGTGTGTATGGGTGTTAAAGGGGGTGTGTGAAAGGGGTTAAATGGATGTGTGTGTGTGTGGGGGGGGTTATGAAATTGAAAGGGTTTTAGCAAGGGTATCGAACCATGGGTAAAATCGTATAGCCATAGTTCATTGTATAGTGGCTGGTATTGGCGTGGCTATAGGTCTACAACCATGGTTCAAATCATGGATCTAGGGATATAGACACTGTTTGAAACTATGGTTATAGGTTTGGACCTATAGCCACACCAATACCAGCTTGGGTTCATTGAATCATGTATATAACCTATAGAAATAATTTTTGGGGTTATAGACACTGTTCCAAACTATGGATATAGCCTAATTTTCTAGTAGTGATCCAATATTAGAATCATAATTTCTATCTGGATGTTAGGGTCATACTGCCACTGACGGTTCCTGAAACTGTGGTCACACAGATAATTTACGGACAAATTACGATTTTACAACAAAAAATAATAATACCATTATATATATTATTATTCATTTATTTTCTTTTCTTTATAACATATCTCAATTTAGATTCACGAACAAGGGTAGTGCCTCCCCCTTATTCTAATGATTTCATCTTAAATATATTTAGATTTTTAATTCATTTCTTTTCAACTATTCCTTTTTTCAAATAACTCTTCTTTCCCAACAATTCTCATGCATTGTTCCAGCAAGCAATCTAGTCCACAGCTTCTACTGCAACTCTAACAGCAGGCTTCAACAGCATGTCTAGAACCACTGTCGCAACACCTATCACGCCCGAAGCTACGCCCTAAAGACATTCCAGAATTGCACCTTCACATTACACATTCTATGGCCCATTGCATATTCATTTTAACCCAGAAAAATAAAATGATACCATATTCCTGATCCTTGGGTCGGGGGCTCCGCATCCATATGTCGTTCTCAACAGAATATTGTGTTTCCAATGATAATAAATATCTGGCCGCCTACCTCCGCTAGGCAATGAAGCTTCGTTCAAATATTGAATAATTAAATGATCATATATTTTTTATCAATGCGTCAAGGGTTTCATGTCCACATGTCACACTCATTAAAACTTTGTGCTTCTAGTGCCAATAAATATTAAGTGTTGAATAATGCATGAACAATGTGCGAAGAATAAAAAGGAAGAGGAGCATGGTTTATTTGTGTAATGATGGCCATGTTCGTTTATCCATCATCGTCAAAAATTTAGGATATAAAGAATCAATAAAACAAATTCAAACATATCTAAAAACCCCTACCTTGATTATCTGTTGGAGGTGGCGTGAGGAAGAAGACGAAGTCGGTTAGATGGTTCTGTTGGTGTCCATTGCTCACAGATGATGTTTCCCATCCGGGCTGAAGAGAATCCCTCATTCTCTAATTCCGGATGATTTTCATTGTTGGATATTGTTCTACATTAGAGAATATGATCCTCCAAAAGCGCTCACTAATTCTACCTTTTCCAACACTTTCACCAAACTCAAGAAAAAGTGTATCCAACTTATTAAATTATGATTTTTAATTTAACAACTTTTATTGGCACATTATGTAAATTCAGGTTGGAAAATTAACAAGGGGAATATCGTGGGTTTCCCCAACATTAATTGGGTGTTCAGGTGCTCCTCACCACCAAGCACTCAAAATGGTTGTTTCAATTAAAATAAATAAAATGTAATTTTTTATTTTATTTCTTATCCCACAAAAATCCGAAAAAATAACTTCCACCCTTGACCCACTGCATTCATGGTGATGGTCTCCCTAAGTGAATATTGGCACTGCAAGTTCAAAATTTTCCTCATATTTCAATTCCTCATACTGGTTCAAAAGTTACAAAACTCAGCTTGCACATTTACTGAACGTACCAAAAAACAATTCGGAATTTTATTAACAGTCACCCTCGACTTGCGTCGGTCAAGGATAGACTCTGCCCAAGTGAAAGACACCCCAATAAACCAAATTTTACTCTATGATTTCAAATACGAGTTACCATTTAAACTTTATAGATTTTACAATAAAATAATTGTCACTCAATTATTTAATGTACGAAAAAAACACATTTTCACTGGTGGACCGCACCGGCCAAAGTTAGTATCTTCTTAAATAAAGCATGAACTCACGAGTTTTGTATTAGTCTTGGATTTTAAATCTGAGTTACCATATGTGAGTTATAAGAATTTGAAAAATAAAATAATTTATTTAATCATTTTTTTTATGGTTATGCCATTTTTTGGTTTTCTCACAGGAGGATCGAGCTGACTAAACATAGGTCGTGCCTACGGTAAACCCTCCATCCTGAGCGCAATGGTGACCTTGGATTTCTAATCCAAGTGAAGTTGTAAGAGTTATTCCACTTTTTAGGAAAGTTGATTACACACACTAATTAAAGCTTAAAAAATTTTCGACGGATCATTCCAGGCACTCCAAGCCTCAGAATCGTCTGCCATCAAATTTTATGAGCTCGAAATAATTCCCTATAATTAAAAAAATTATACGGAATTTTTGGGACATTACATTGTAAACATGTAAAAGTATAAAAAATTTCACTCATTAGGTCAAGTACATGATATCAAGTCCTCACATAATCTTATGAAAATTTAACAAAGTCCATTAATAATATTGTGAACATGTAATAACGTTCACACAAAGTAGTTAAGGAATCACTTCCATGGACATATTGATTGAATGGGTTCACACCCCATACCATATTGGTACTATTTTTTAACTCCCATGGCCATCTTAGTAGAATAATTTCACTCCTCAAACTAACTCAGTAGTCATGGTTCACTCCCACGACCATCTTAGTAGAATGAGTGTACTCCTCATACCATATTGGTAGTCATCGTTCACTCTCGTGTAGATCATAGTCAATATCAATATATTTAAATATTTACCTAATGCATTTGATGGAGATATACGTTCCACCTACCACATAATCAAATCATACATGCATGTGCCACAAAAAATTCATCATATCATGACCCCTAAAATGTGATGGGTTCAATAAAAGTCAAATAATAAACCAAAAATTGAAATGGGTATATTTTCCATTTTATCACATCATATCCTATGGAGAAGAAATAAGTTTCATAAAAATTTAATCAATGTATTACCTTTGAAAAGAATATGGTTTCAAAATCATATAACCTTTACAGTAGAAATATATTTCATAAAAATATAACCCATCAAAGAGAAAAATATTTCAATATAATATAACCCTTGGAAGAGAAAAATGTTTCAGAATGACCATGACATTAAGCACAACCCATTCCTAGAAAGGTTATGGGTGGAACCATTAGAACCATCCTTCTAAGGGCATGATTAACATCGATGGATGTCATATTAGATGGAAAATAATTTTCGAACATATCCAAAAAGTAATTATTGATTAAAATATCCTCTATTAATTGAAAAATTATTTTATTACATAAATAATTTGATAATAATTTTCATAGAAAACACATTTAATAATTATAATGAAGTGTTGTAAATATTTTAAAAATATTTTCCTTGAACAAAAATTAAAATTTGGAAAATTAATTTTAAAAATAAGTTTCTTCTAAAAATGATTTAAAAATATATTGAAATATAAAACAATTGAAAATCATTTCATTGAAAATATTTTTATGACTCATAAATAGTGATTGGAAGAATTTTGAATTCCATTTTCCTTTAGAATTGATAAAGGTTGTTTCAGACTGCATTAAAAACAATAATTAAAAAAATTATTTTAAGAAACAATTGAACAAAAATTATCCTTGTAAAATTAAAATAATCATTTAATTCATTGGCGGTGGATAAATTCATACATGTCATACAAGGTAAAAATATCATTATTTTTGCACGGTAATAAGGAATGAAAATTTCCCTATTCTGAAAGCGACAATGAGATTCCATTCAAAAAACAAGTGTGAGAAAATATAATTATAAATCAATTTTAGTGATCATATTATATTATTATTACATTCTTGGAAATCCTTTTTTGAATACCTGGTTTTAATGAAGAACATATTTTCAACCGAAGAGATGGTAAGGCCTGGCTTTCATAAAAAGCAATCATAACAATATTTTGTAACAAAGAATAAATAAGAGTAAAACTACAGGAATATGTTAGGAATAACTATATTATAAGAAAATTCATGAATTTTTTATAGATTATACATATGAACTCATCAAGGGAATCATAAATGTAATAAATCATTAAAAGAGATGAGATTATGTCAATAAACTCTTATAAAAGGATAACATGGTACCCGACTCTTCATGTAAAAAAAGAAATTAAATTAATAATACAATATAATTAAAATAATTATATTCATGATAAAAAATGTTTAATTCAAATATATTAACCTCAAAAATAGTATAGGTTCATAAAAAACATGAGTCTCAATGATGGAAAATTGAGACAAAACATTTATACAAATTTGGTATCTTTTGAAACATAATCCCCCTGAATGAATGTTAGTTAAAATGATATTTTAATATCCATTAATTCAGGTATAGTACAAATATAATATAATAATTTTTAGTACTTAAAAAACAAAAAAGGAAATAGTGGCCAACATAGCACGTGGCTCATGAGAATAAAAAGTGAGATGCAATCTGCTTAGCTTGTGTCTTGACTCTCATATTACTTTTCCAAAAAACATGTAAATATAAATTTTTTATAAATATTTTATAGATCAATATTTTTATATATAATAAAATATATTTTGTTATTATGAACATATATTACCCCCATGGTAACCATCATTTGATAAGGTTGTAGTTCAATTATTATTCTCGTTGTTTTTCATATGTATCATAATTTGTTATAATGCTTGTCCTTATACATATATAATGACTATCAAATTTAAAATATAATATAAATATCATTTATATAAATTATATGTGTATTATAATAATATATAAAATATATAAGTAAGAAAAAAAATACATCGTTCATGGAAATGGTTGGTCGTACATATGCACGAATGCTATTTTTGTTTAATTTGTGTGATCAGAGAAAGAAAGTAAAAGAAATTTTGAATATATATATTCATATAATTATTAAATTAGTTGTATGATATAATATATATCATATATACAATGAAAAAATCAAATCTTTTTGTGGGGTGGTAGTCTACAAATCCTCAAACGAATTTATCATATTTACATATGATAGAAAACCTAAAGGTATGTTACAAATAAATACCAAAGAACCATAAAAAATATATAAATATAACATATATAATTTATAAACACAGTGACAAACATAATGGACATCGTGATATGTTGTAATGGAAAAATTAAGAATCATCGTTTCACAAGGTAGTAGTTCACCGTATAAATAAACAGTATGATCGTTATCCATTAGACGGTGGTGTGTGTAAGTGATGGTTGATAAATTTACATAAAGAATCCATGTATATTAATTATAATTGTAACACCCCAGATAAATAAAGAATATGAATTTTTTATATTTATCCATATTTGTGATTAAAATGTTAATATTAATTTAAAGGGAAATCTATGCATGATGGCATACCCAATACGCAACAATGAGTCACTTGGAAATATTATGTTGCACTCTAATAATAAAATAATACTATTTAAATGGTAGTTAATGTCTAGCCATTGTAATGGCGATAATGAACAAAACGAACTACAAAATGATTATATATGTTTTTCAAATATTTTTACTTTTATCCAATAAAAGATAAAGGCTTAAAATAAGAAAATAATTCAATTTTAGGCATAGATACTCTAATATTCACTAAAAGGTTGAATTATCACCTTTTGATGGAGTACCCTCTTTAAATATAGTTTTGGACACTATTATACATTCTTTGGACCAAATAATGTTCTTCTTTATAATCGGTACATAATAATTTACTTTGTGTAATTTTTTGGTATTTTTCCGATAATGTTCATTTTTTAATGAATAGTGATTTTTTTTATTTTAATCCAAAACCTCTTTTTAATCTAATTTATTTATATTATTAGATTATAATTTCAATTGGTTTTAATGTGATATTAGAATACATTTTTACCATTTAATCCAATGGTTTTCGTTGGAATTAATTTCACTTTGAAATTGGACTTAAACTAGTGTCAATCATTTGATATATATTGTTTCATAAAAACACGCTATTTGTTTTGATGATGGGAATTAATTATTAAATTAATTAATGAAACCTATATGTATTTAATTTCTTAAAATAGACAACATTTTTTAATTCTGAATATCAAATATAGCTTCAGGTGAATTTTTAGTATTTTTCTGAAAAACTTCATTTTTTGATGAATAGTGAAACCACAAAGTGGTGCTAAAAAACTGATTTTGGTTTAAATTAAACATGACCACATTTTTCAATTTAATTTCAAAAATATGACTTACATGTTTGTAATTAGGATTTAAAATGTTGTTCAATGGGATTAATATAATTTTTTTGTTAATAGTATCTTTTATGTTTTATTAATAGAAATTAGAGGTAATTAGTGTAATTTAAGGTAAAAATAATGTTTTAATAATATGAAATGACCTTGACACATGTCTTACACATATTGGATGTGTCATGTCTGACCATGAAAATCCATGGATCATTTTGGGGACCCCATAGATACACTTGGGTAAGAAAATCACATTAATAACTTTTTATTTAAAGTTAAAATAAAAATGTCACAAACATGTATTGTTTTACTAAAACAATTTTTACATTGGGTTATACACGTCATATTTTTTACTATAAACATTCATTATAAAGATAAAAATATTTCCTACATCATGATTTTTCTTTTATAATTTTTATACATTAAATAAATTAAAGTATTTATGACACCATGATGATGCAAGAATTACCTCATTATTTAACGATTTAAATAAAATGAAAAGATAATGTAAAATCGAAGACCTAAACTTGTCAAAAACCTCTTATATGGGTGGATTTAGAACCTGTATCACCTTATACTAGAAATATAAAATTTTTGGGACCTTTTATATCGGAAAACCATTTTATAATAAAGTATCTTTTATAGTCTTTCCAAGAGTTCCCCTCTTCCCTTTTATAAAAGGCCCCCCACCTCTACTCCCTTTCCTAGACCTGTCAAGCCTTTGTCTCGGCCAAACTCTGATCATTTTATCTATCCACATCCCTCTCTTCATCCTATAATCCATAACTTAGGCAGAAAGCTCTTCAAGAAAAAAATTTGGTTCAAACCAAGTAGAGATACCTGATTTAAAGGTAATGTCATCTCTCATGTTCTTTTGTTTCATTTTACTTCTCCAACCCCCTAAAATCTTTTAATTACATTATTTTGTAACAAAACCAGAATCTTAAATATACTAGGATGATTTTATGAGATGTATTAGAGCTACAATTACACACACCTCCATCTAATGGATAAAAAATATATTGTTTATGTGGATGGGGAATTACTGCCTCACGAAACGATGATTGTCCAATCTTCTATTAACACCTTTCATGGTGGTCATTATGATTACACTATATTTTATATATGATATATATGATATTTAGTTTTTCTATATTCTTCGGTATTTTATATTTAAAACATACCTCTGTTCTTTGCATGTTGTGAAAATGCGATAATTTCATACGAGGAAGTGTGGACTACCGCCCCCTCAAGTGATGTGACTCGTTCATACAATAAATTTAATGTATAAAGAATGAAATTGACAAAAAAATGTGTCCTATATAACATATATTTTATACTTTAATTATAATATATATCTCTCTCATTTATTTTTTAATTCCATTAATATGTCAAATAAATGAAAGTAGCGTTCATGCGTACGTACGACCTACCATCTCCATGAACAGTGCATTTCATTTCTTTTTATTCCAAATTTTTTTGAACAGTTTAAAATAAATATTTAATGGATATATATGATATTTAAATCATTAATAATATTCTGAAAATTATTTACTTATAACTACTTGGAAAATCATTTTCAAACAAGGTCATTTTTGACTCATGTACCAAACATCGACAAAAATGTCTAATATGAACTCACATTATTAACCAATTATTATAACATTATAATATGTGATATTAACTTAATAATAATCTTTAAAGTAGGTCCTTAAGAAATTATAAAGTGGCCAATGTTTATTATTCAGGAATATAAAGAAATGAACAAGACAAGTTGGACTTGAGGTAAGGGATCCTACCTCTCTCTTTCTTTTTAAGTACTCTCTTTTATGTAATTTATTTTAAGCTCATATTTCTTATGTTTGGGGATATTCTTTTAAATTCCTCATTCTGTAATTTTTATGTTCATATTATTAGAGACCCTATTTGATCTCATAAATCCATTTTTCGAAGTTTTAAGTGGCGTTATTAGGCTGCCTAGTTTTCGTGAGGGGTTTTTCATTTCACTTTTATTCCCGTGAGATTTATGCTTCATTTTCCTCCATTTCCATTTCGTGGTATATGTATTTCCTGTTATTATAATATTTGTGTAAATAATTTCATTTATGGGTATTTACATCTTAATTTTATAACCCTTCTTCTATGGGTTGTACATTTCGAACGTTACCCAAATCGGTAAGGGGACCTTCCACCCTCCTCTTTTTAAAAGACTTCTTTTTGTTATGTCTTTTAATTTACATCCTATTATGGTGGGATATTCTCCTTTATATCCATATTGACGTAAATTTCATGTTCATGTGATGAGATACCATTTTCTCTCTCATCAACTCTTAATCTGAAATTATAAGTGATGCCGTCAGGCTGTCGAATTTTTTGAAGGGAACAACTTAACCCAATTTCCATTATTTGGGTTAAACTTGTACTCCTTGAATAATTAGTTCTATGAATATGTGTGAATGATCTCTGATTGTTTTACACTTAATATACACTTATATTTGGTGTATTCTTTTGTCACAGATAATTATGTAATTGATATATCATTAATCAAAGGATACCGTCTTTATAACGGATTTAGTCTCAAATTACATTCCATTTAGACTTCATTGTTGTTATATGCCAATTCACTTTGATATGGTGTATATACTGTCCTTAGGCATATTATATCATGAATACCTTTATTCCCATGATATTATAAAGTTTTGATTAAATGTTATTCCTTTAAAATCTTCAATGTGGTATGGGACACATTGATTCAAAGATCTCTTTATTAAATGGTTTTTAAAATAGTTTGATAAATCATTGATTTTGTCGATATATTGAAATGATATATTGTGATTTCAAATGAAATGTTAATAGTGAAATGTTTATATATGTGCTATGATTTTATAATGGTACTTGGACATTTGACAGGTTGTTACATGATAAACCATATGATGGGTGGTTCCGTGAATACCAAGACGGGTGGTTACGTTATAACCTCTAATGAATTGGGTATGGAAGTCGGCTGTATGGATATTCCATTTAGTGATATGTGTAGAAGTCGACCTTATGGTTATTCCATTTAAGAATGATTTTTTCCCAAGTTACTTTTATATGTTCTGTGTTCTTTATATGGGGTTTATGGTATTCGTTTGGTTACAAAAGGGTAAGTAATGATCTTTTATTTAGTGAAGAGTATTTACTACTTCATAAAGGTGAAATGTATTACTTTGATAAATTATTCATGGTTTACTTGTTGTATTGAAAAACTAACAGTTTTCTTTCTTTGTGTATCCCTTGTTGAGCTTTTTATCTTCATCCCAAGTTTTTTTGAAATGATTTTCACAGGACATAATGTGGAATAGGGTCAAGGATGGGATCATGGAAAGACATGCTATGTAAAACATAGAACTAGACATTTTCCTTTTTATGAGTTCTTATTTTATAGAAACATATTATAAGTGTATACTTTGTAATCTTTTGATATGTAATAGTTATTTACTAATTCTATGAAACTCTAAACCCGAAAAGATCCTCTATGTGAATTATTCATTTATTTCATGATTATGTAAAGTTTTAATGCTGGGTCCTTATAGTTGGTATCAAAGGTAGGTTTGGATAACATTAGAGGTTAGAGTGCTGTTTAAGCATAAGTGACAAGTTGTGTATAACCACAATGGGTAGTATATTAGATTGAGTCATTTTTTTTTATTTTAGAATGAGTTTGAGATAAATTGGAAAACTATATCTTTGTTTTTATCTTCCTCATTATTATATGATGATTTTAATGATACTCTCACATTGGCCTTTTTTTGTTTTATTAAATTGGTGGAAGTCGTAAGCACCAACGTAACAGTGGATGTGATGGAAACTGTGACAGTTTTCTGAGTGAGAAACTGAATGATATGGGAGCTGCAATGGGAACTCTTATGTTTATCCTCAACCAACTATCTGGAGTCATGATTGACCACCTAATCCTTGTTGATTTTTATAAGGCATCATATATGCGAGAAACAAATCCTTGCGAAAGTTCAGGTAATAATCATAAAGTTAAGTGTGTTCAAAAACCTATCTTTCAAAGATGTGTAATGAAACACCTAGGAAGATGTTTCGAAGGGACAAAAATATGCTATAGATGTGGAAATGAAGGTCATAAAGCGAGAATCTACCATAGAAAAAGGAAGCATCCAGTCGACTTGAGGAAAGGGAAATAAGTTCTTTCTGTTGGATCAATTGAATGTTTTAAATGTGGTGTGCATGGTCATTATTCAAACACAAGACCTATGAAAAAGTTTCTGTAATGGGATCACCATGATCATACAAATATTTATTTACCAATACCTAATTTCATTCCGATTGAGGATGAAGAAACTAACAATGACCAATCAAAGGTATGGATTATTTCTTAAGTTATGTTTTCCTATTATGGAATCCTAGGATATGATTCATGATTTTGTTTGTAGGAAAGTTTTATTTTAGAAGAATTTGGAAAGGAATGGTGAGTGGATCAGGTAGAATGTCGAATGAGAAAAAAGGAAACATATAAGGGATTCATGAGTTATGGTAGATTTTAGGAATGTGAAATTCTTAAAAGTATTATGTCTATTTTGATGATGGGGTTACATTAGAAGAATTTTTGTAGTATGTGTGACCATGATGTTTGATATATGAAAATTTTATTGAAGGAATAGTTATCTATTATTTTGTGGACATAGTTTTAAAGAACCATTTGGGTTTATATGATCCTTACATTGGAGGTAATTATGGGTTACTATATGTTTTCATGGAAAATGAAAGGCATGAGATAAAATTGAGGTAAAATTATGTTATGGTTATTTTTCATGATATTATCTATTTTTGGGGAATGTTTTGAGAATTATATAGTTTTGGAAAAAGGACAACACGCAGACCGTGTGACAATTCGTCGCGTCGGACAAAGCTGTGGGAATCGAATCCACAACCAAGGTTTGACTGGTATTCATCGCCTACCACTAGACTACGTGAAGTCCCTAGTTAGTATGACAAATCCGTTTTAGATATATAATTTTATGATTCAAGAATAAGTTGATTTTGCGTTACCTAGGAAAATATAGACCTATCATGGATGATATATGATTAGGTTAATTACATTTCAATATGAGACTTTAAGAGAAACTGATGTTATTTGGAGATACATGTTAATTTTTTTTACCTTGGAAGACTATGTGATTACATCTGTTAATGAATTGGGTTTCAATATTATTTTGTTTTACTATGAATAATTTTGTGGAAAATTGTTTATCGAACAGTCTTTGTAGAACTTTGGGTTTTGATGAATTTTTTTTGGAGATTTAAAATATATTTTTTTTATAAAGGATATTGTTTTTGGGTGTTATCTGATCTCCTACTAACAACTGTGGTTTTGGTTTTTGTCTAAAGACATGGGAAATATATAGTTTCTTTTTTGGATTAGTTGATTCTCTAGATTTTCATTATAGCACTCTTAATGTGAACAATTCATCCAAATTTCTCGTCTTTTGGAGGAAAAAAGGAGTTTGTGTAAGAAATCTTGTAAGAGATGAAAGTCTAAATGACAAGAAAGTATGTTTCCTTGAGATTTAGTTAAGCTCATAAATAAATTCATCAATGAAAAGTAACTTAAAACAAAAATTTTGTATGTTAACATTTCCTACTGGGGAATCAAATACAGTTTAACCCATCACATGTTTGTGATTTTATGGTGGTTAACTTTCACATAAACATGTTTTCTTTCACTCTCTCTCAAAACATGACCCTTTGTTTTTTCTTCCATATCCATGTTTTCCTACTGGGAATCCTAGTATGGGTTATCTCGGGTGACCTGTGTAATTTCCCTTTCTTTCTTTTAAAGTGAAAGTTTTACCGACTCTTGTCCCGATGTTGGACTTTCAATGATGTTTCCGAGCCCAATTTTAAAATTGCAAGGACCCAATTCCCAAAAGGGGGGAAGGATGTAACACCCCAGGTAAGTAAATAATATGAAATTTTTATATTTATCCATACTTTTGAGTAAAATGTTAATAATAATTTAAATGGAATGCTATGCTCGATGGCGTACCCAATACGCCACAATGAGTTTTTTGGAAATATAACATTGCACTGTAATAATAAAATAATATTATTTTAAATGATAGTTAACGTCTAGCTGTTGTAATGGTGGGAATGAAAAAAACTAACTTCAAAATGATTATATATGTTTGTCAAATATTTTTACTTTTATCCAATAAAAGATAAAGGCTTAAAATAAGAAAAGAATACAATTTTAGGCATATATACTATAATATTCACTTAAAGGTCGACTTTTCAACTTTTGACGGAGAACCCTATTTAAATATAGTTTCGGTAACTATTATACATTTTATGGACCAAATAAAATTCTTCTATAGAATCGGGACATCAAAATTTACTTTCTGTAATTTTTTGGTATTTTTCTGATAAATTTTATTTTTAAATGAATAGTGAAAAATGTTGTATTTTAATCCATAACCCCTTTTTAATCTTATTTATTCATATGATTAGATTATAATTTAAATTGGTTTTAATTTGAAATTATAATATATTTTTAGGATTTAATCCAATGGTGGTCATCAGAATTAATTTAACGTTGAAATTGGACTTAAACTAGTGTCAATCTTTTGATATATATTATTCCATTAAAACACGCTATTTGTTTTGACAACAGGAATTAATTATTAAATTAATTAATTCAATTTATATGTATTTATATTTTTAAAATAGATATCATTTTTGAATTTGGAATATAAAATATTTCTTAGGGTGAATATTTGGTGTTGTTCTGAAAAACGTCAATTTTGATGAATAGTGAAACCAATAAGTCGTAGTTAAAAACTGATTTTTCGTTTAAATAAAACATTACCACTATTGGGAATTTAATTTCAAAAATCGAACTTAAATGGTTTTAATTAGGATATATAATTTGGTTTAATGCGATTAAAATAATTTTTTGGTGAATTTTATCTTTTATGTTTTATTAATCGCGATTAGAGGTAATTAATGTAATTTAAGGTAAAAATAATGTTTTAATAATATGAAATGTCCTTGACACATGTCCTACCCTTATTTGATGTGTCATGGCTGACCAGGAAAATCCATGGGTCAACTTGGGGCCCCCATGGATCCACGTGGGTAAGAAAATGACAGTAATAACTTTTTATTTAAAGTTAAAATAAAAATGTCAGAAACATGTATTGTTTTACTAAAACAATTTTAAAATGGGGTTATACAAGTCATATTTTTGACTATAAATATTAATTATAAATATATAACTATTTCCTAAATCATGATATTTTTTTTATAATTTTTAGACATTATATAAAATAAATTATTTATGACACCATTATGATGCATCGATTACCTCATTATTTAATGATTTAAATAAAATGAAAAGATAATGTAAAATATAAGACTTACACATGAAAAAACCAATTTTATGGGTGGATATAGAACCCTTATCACCTTATCCTTGAAATATATAATTTTGGTGCCTTTTATATCCGAAATCTTTTTATAATAAAGTAACTTTTCATGTATTTCCAAGAGTTCCTATCCTCCCTCTTATAAAAGGACCCCACCTCTACCCCCTTTCCCACACCTTTCAAGCCTTAGGAACTGCCAAAATATTATCTTTTTATCTCTCTACATCCCTCTCTTCATCCTATAAGCCTTACCCTCAGCAGAAAGCTCTTCAAGAAACCCGTTTGGTTCAAACCAAGGGGAGATACCCGATTTAAAGGTAATGTCATCTCTTATGTTCTTTTGTTTTATTTTGCTTCTCCAACCCACTAAAATATTTTTGTTCATTTATTTTGTAACAAAAAAAGTATATTAAATATAATAGAATGTTTTTTTGATATGGATTTGAGCTACAATTACACACACGTCTGTCTAATGGTTAAAGAACATACTGTTTCTGTGGATGGTGAATTACTGTCTCACAAAACAATGATTGTTCAATCTTCTTTTAACACCTTTCATGGTCTCCATTATGATGAAAATGTATTTTATATATGATATATATGGTATTTATGTTTTCTATAAACTTATGTATTTTATATTTAAAACATACCTTTATGCATTGCATGTTGTGCAAATGCGATAATTTCATACAAGGAAGGGTGGACTACCACCCCCTCAAGTGATGTGACTCATTCATGCAATATGTAGAATATATACGAATGAAATTAATGAAAATATGTGACCTATAGAACATATATATTATACTGGAATTATAATATATATCTCTCATTTTTTTAATTCCATTAATATGACAACGAAATGAAAGCTGCGTTCATGTGTACGTATGGCCTACCGTCTCCTTGAAGGGTGAATTTAATTTTTTTATCTCTAAATGTTATGGAATAGTATAAAATGAATATGTACTGGATATATATGATATTTAAATCTTTAATACTATTCTGGAGATGATTTTCTTATAACTACATGGACAATCATTTTCAAACAAGTTCATTTTTTACTCAAGTACCAAACATCGACCAAAACGTCTGATATGAACTCACATTATTAACCAATTATTATAACATTATAATATGTGATATGAAATGAATAATAATCTTAATAGGAGTTACTTATGAAATTATAAATTGACCAAAGTTTATTATTCAGGAATATAAAGAAACGAATAAGACAAGTCGGACGTGATGTAAGGGATCCTACCTCTCTCTTTTTTTAAGTACTCTCTTTTATGTCATTTATTTTAAGCTCATCTTTATTATGTTTGGAGAAGTTATTTTATAATACTAATTCATTAAATTTTATGTACATAATATTATAGACCCTATTTGATCTCATAAATCCATTTTTGGATGTTTTATGTGGTGCCATTAAGCTGCCGAGTTTTCGTAAGGGGTTTTTCATCTCACTTTTATTCCCGTGAGATTTATGCTACATTTTCCACCATTTCCTTTAAGTAGTATATGTACTGACCAATATTATACTCCTTGTGTAATATAATTTCATTTATGGGTATTAAAATCTTCATTGTATGACCCTTCTTATATGGGGTGTACGTTTCAAATGTTACCGAAATCGGTAAGGGGACCTTTTACCATCCTCTTTTTAAAAGACATTGTTTTGTTATGTCTTTTAATTTACATAATATTATGTTGGGATATGTTCTTCTATATCCTTATTGCTGTAAATTTTCTGTTCAAGTGATGAGATACCATTTTCTCTCTAATCAACTCTTAATCTGAAATTATAAATGACGTTGTTAGGCTGTTGAATTTTTTCAAGGGAACTTCTTAACCCAATTTTGATTCTTTGGGTTAAACTTGTACTCCTTGAATATGTCATTATATGAATATGTTTGAATAAAATCTGATTGTTTTACAGTTAATATGCACTTATATTTGGTGTATTCTTTTTTCACACATAATTATGTAATTGATTTATCGAAAATAAAAGGATACCATCTTTATAAGGGATTTAGTCTCAAATTATATTCCATTGATACTTCATTGTTGTTATGTGGCAATTCACTTTGATATGGTGTATATACTATCCTTCGGCATATTATATCATGAATACCTTTATTCTCATGATATTATAATGTTTTTATTAAATGTTATTCATTTAAAAGCATCAAAGTGGTGTGTGACACTTTGATTCAAAGATCTCTTTATTAAATGGTTTTGAAAATAGTTTGATAAATAATTGATTTTGTCGATATCTTGAAATTATATATTGTGATTTGAAGTGAAATGTTAATAGTGAAATGTTAATATATGTCCTATGATTTTTATAATGGTACTTGGACATATGATGGGTGGTTACTTGATAAGCCATATGATGGGTGGTGCCGTCAATACCAGGACGGGTGGTTATGTTATAACCTCCAATGCATAGGGTATTGAAGTCGGCCATATGACTATCCCATTTAGTGATATGCATGGATGTTGAGCATATGGTTATTGCATTTATGTATTTTTCTGTCTCAAGTTACCTTTATATGTTATGTGTTCTTTATATGGTTTTTATGGTAATCTTTTGGTTTCAAAATGGTAAGTAATGATCTTTTATTCAGTGAAGATTATTTAATAATTCATATAGGTGAAAAGTATTACTTTGTTAAATTATTCTTGGTTTACTTGTTGTATTGAAAAACAAACAGTTTTCCTTCTTTGTGTATCCCTTACTGAGCTTTTTATGCTCAACCCATGTTTTTTTGAAATGTTTTTCACAGAACATAATGTGGAATAGGGTCAAGGATGGGATCAAGGAGAGACATGTTATCTAAAACATTGAACTAGACATGTTCCATTTTAACTGTTTTTATTTTATGGAAACATAGTAGAAGTGTATATATTGTAATCTTTTGAGATGTAATAGTTATGTCCTAATTCTCTAAAACTCTAAACCTGAAAAGATCCTCTATGTGAATTATTCATTTAATTCATGATTATGTAATATTTTATGGCTGGGTCCTTATAATAATGTTGTTTTTATATATTAAAATAATAAAGAGAGTTATATGGTGTAGAGAAGGAAAATAAAAGAATGGACTAGAGAGAACATGTTACCTATTAATCAGGTAACTCATTTATGTTTGTGCCAAAAGGATTCCATGGATTCACTTAATCCTATAGTAAGGATTTTACGAGGAAGGGAGGGATTTTAGAATTTATATTTGGAATATCTTTTCCAAATATAATTATTTTGGGAGGTTTGAGTATGTATTAGTTGTGGTGGCCTTTTATAGGGAAGGAAAAGGACTCACAAGGAATTTTTAGAAACAAGTTAGGTGTACACATGTTATTATATAAAAAATTCCCAATATAAAAATAAACACAATAATGATAATTTTTTTGGATGATCTGTGGATATCCAATTGGTTTTGGACACTTTTCTAGGACATTGGGTCCATTACTGTTATGGTTTAGTCCCTAAATAATCATAATGTGGCCTTACTCATTGTTAATAATTTTAATCACTTTAACTAATCATTTTGGACAAAAATTAAGTTGGTATTATTAGAATCAAAATATTTCATAGAATATAGTCATTTATTTCGTATTTTAAAAATTCAATTCACCAATGTGGGAAAATTAAAATTATTTCTAATCTCGAAGATGTGAAGAAATTTGGTGTTTTTAAAGTAGAAAATTCTTAAAATTTGTGTTATAGTTATATATTCAATTTCTATTTGAAATTGATTATAATGAACTAAATTGTGTTATTAAATTTATAATTTATCTAATATGTCTTTATTAGAATGTAAAATATAATTTATAAATAATAATATTGCAAAAAAATTGTCAATTTTATCTAAAATGCATTAGTTTTAACTACTAGTCATGAAATAAAGTTTATCCAAAAAATATAAAAATTCACCCGTGGATAATTTTAATGTAATGAATTAAAAAAATGAGGATTATTTAATAAAACTAAATTTATAAATTAATCTAAAAATAATATATTTATTTTTCATTGTAGGACATCAAAAAAAAGTTTATTAAAGAAAGCATTATTTTCAAACATAAAAGGACTATACAAAAAACAATATCATCAATTATCAAAATGTTATAAATATATAACCATTATAAAAATATTTTATAATTATTTATCATTATTAATATTAATATTCTTAAATATAATGGTTATTACATACTTGTTTAAATTATCATAATAATAAAATGATGTTTCGTAGAATCTCGGTATTGCATGTAACGTCCACAGAGTCAATGTTTTGTGTGAAAGGCATGTTTTAATTAGTTCATTGAATAATATAATTTAAAATTTAGTTTATTAGGGTAAATGTTTTGTGGCCATAATAATATTTCATTTTATATTCATCTGGTTATAATATAAATTTTAATTTATTAGTAACTTATGAATTCATTTTATATTTTATAAACCATATATTTTTATAAATTAGTTAATAATATTGATAACCTTTAATTTAACAAAAATGTTTTATATTATTATATCAAATATTTAAATTTTAAAAATATATTAATTTCTAGAATACCTCATCATTTCATGTTACGCAAGTCACAAGGAATGTCGTTGTTGTGTATAATGCCAGGTAACCTCTGTGTTCCATGTAGATCAAGCCAAAGTTTATATTTCTTGTAGTGATTGATTAAATTAGTTTTTCATATAACACAGTCTAGAAATAATGACCAAATATAAAATATGAAAACTTAATTTTTGCATTAAATGAAAAATTTAAGAATGGAAAAATTAATTTTAAAAAAATAATTAACAAAATCTCAAGGTGTTACGTTCTACATGACGTAAAACACATTTTCTCCCAAAAAATATATCTGAATTGTCAATGATTTAATACATGAATGTTTCATTCATAGAAATACACATAAAAAAAGAATACAAAAACAACCCATAAAAATATAATGTGGGAACCATATTGGTTACCCAAATTAATATATACTAAGGTTTCGTCATAATATAACATAGGTTGGGAGTGAAGTTCAGACATAGAGGAATGTTTAAATATTTATAGGGAGGGACTGAGGTCATAAATCCCAAAAAACTGAATGATCAATGAAATGTTAAGGGCCTCGAAGACATAAATCTGTTATTACTTAAATGGAAATCAGATCAATGAATATTAATGTATTAGTAAAAAACATTTATTAATAATAATCCAATAATTGAGAAATTATTTGTATTGTCCAAAAAATATATGGAAATATAAAAACATGATTTCATATACAATACCAACCATTATATATGCCTTGACAGATTCTGAATTTATATCATACAATATTAAATAAATGAGAAATTTTTTATGATGTACTACTAGATAATGAAATCCATGATAAGTCAACCCATCTATCTGTGGTTTCCATCAACAAAAATAGTATATCCAACATGCATAAGTCCTCTTTTGTTGAGAAAATAAATATATCTGAATAACATTAATTAAATATTGACTCAAACATTCCATAAATGTTTGACCTTGTAACCCATATAAAAGATGATAATTTAATTTTTTAGAAAGAAGTTCATGAAAAAGGAAAAACATTGATCCCTAATATATCATAATGTACCACTTAGTTGTCATAGTCCAAAAATTTGTATACCCACATTGTATATTCCCTTGAAACATGATAATAACTTTAATTATAAAACATCAGTTTGGATAACATGCAGTACTTTTTCATCAAAGGTTTACTGGATGTATTATTAAAATCCAAGAAGTTGTAAATATCATCATTAATGATGTATAAAAAATTGTCAACAATCAATTCTGAGGTAATCTATACTATCTAATTGAATTATTCAGATCCAGTATATCATTATCCAAGTAGCATTATCTTGAATTCAAACATTAATTATGGTTTAACTTTCCTTAATATAAATATAACCATTCAATGAAATAAAATTTCCATGTCTTTATCACCTTGTAACATTTCATTTTCAATACATAAACAAAATGTGTATTGAAAATTCTCGTATAAATTATACACTTTGATTTCAAAAAGATAAATACTTTATCCAAACAACTTTATTCTTAAACAATTACATAGATTACTTCAACATAATACTTAATCCCTCTTTCCAAAATATAAAATATGAATAACATATTATGGTTCCATAACCAAAATCAAATTATTCTTTTTATGATTAAAATAAAAAGTACTTGAAGACCATCACATATCTTTGACATGTCATTTTTTGTCTCATTATATTCAGTTTTATAACAAATACTCATACCACATTCCTTATTATCATTATGATATTTTTACATGATAAATCAATTCTCATAATTGCGATACATTCCACCTTCGAAATATTCAATGTTAACAATGTTCCTTCTAATTATAACATTTGAATAAAAAAGAATACTGTGATAATAATTAAAAAAATAGGAAACTATATTATCTTGATAAATTACATACATGATTCAAAGATTAGGGATCATACTTGTTTAATCTATTACACCATAGTTTTTTAAAATTTAATTAACAATAATACATTATTTAAATCCTTCATGATGATTCTTAAATATTTTTGGAATTCAAAAAATAATATCACTTTAGAGTGTCAAACAAAGTATACAACAAGGACAATTGCCTTGTATATGATTACCCCATTTCAGGACCAGAACATCTTATTTGGGTTGTTACATCATGTTATATCAGTTCTATAGCCACATCAACTAGTAATACTGACATAAGGATGTATTTATAGGTATCCAATCACCATATCTTCAACCAAAATTATAAAATATTTTCCTAAATGATCACACATCCTTATCTATATAAATATTTCTCATCCTAGTATCCAAAGGTCAACTAAACCATTCCATTGAATCAAACATATGTGACATAGGCTTATCATACATGGATATTACATTGTTTTATATTAATATACATTATATTGAAAAAATACTTCCCTCAGGGCCATAATTCTTTATTTATTTGGAAACCTAGAAACTAAATATTCTATACTGGTGAATGGTATTCAACATGACCCCTAAAGATCTACATTTTTATTACATCTGCATAAAAACATTCAACATAACCTAGAGAAATGATACATTATAAAGGGGAGGTCTTAAATGCTCAGTAGATGTAAATAAGGGAAATATGTAATCATAATTGTGAGAATAAGAGTATGACAACACAATCATGGAAAAAAGATCATAAAATAGATAAAAAATACCGTACACATGAATGATGGAATATAGAATTGAAATTCATATGACACGAATCATAAATAAATAATGAAAAAAAAACAATGAAATCATAACATTGAAATAAAATATGAAATTTTTGTTGACATACAATCATACAATATAGAGAACATGTATAAGTAGAAATCATTTCTTTATAGACATGAGATCAGGCCCTCACATAAACTTATGGACATGAAATGAGGTCCAAGCATAATATTGGGAACTTGTAATTAGGTTCTTGAATATTAGTCAAGGCATCGCAACTAGGTCCATCATGGTAATATGGGATCACTCCCCATAAAATCATCGATGTCATGGTTCACTCCCATGACCATCGTAATAGAATGATTTCACTCCCCCTACCATCTTGGTGGTATGGATCACTCAAATGATCATCCATGAAGAATTAGTTCACTCATCATAGCATCTTAATAATCATGGTTCCAACTTATGGCCATATTTGTCAATCTAATTTTATTTAATCCTCTCCCCAATGCATAAGAGGGAGATATAGGTCACACGCCTCACATAATTAAATGATACAATAATATTCCCCAAAAAAATTCACCATATCATGAACCATTTAATGATATGGGTTCTATAAACATCAAATCATTACCCATGGAATGAAATGGTCATCATTAACATTTTAATACATCATCACCTTCAAAAAAGAGATAATTTTCCCAATATTTTTATCAATGCATAACTCATGAAAATAAGTGGGTTGAAAAAGCATATAACCCATGGAAAAAAATGGATTAGATTAACATGTAACTCGTGGAAGAGAAATGGATTTCATAAACATTTAACCCATAGAAGGAAAATTTTATTTCATAAAGTCAATGACATTAAGAATAAACAATTCATATAATTATTTTGAATAGAACCATTAGATCATTCCATTTAAGTGAATGATTAGCATAAATAGATGTCATATTAGATGGAAAATAAATTTAAATCAAATTTGAAAACATTTACTGAGGAAAATATCCTTTCTTCATGAAAAAAATATACTTAATATATAAAACAATTTGATAAATATTTTCTCACAAAATAGGTATAAAAATATATAAATAAGACATGAAATAATTTGAAACAATTTTCCTTGAAAACATAAAAATTAAACTCATAAAAATTTTAAAAACATTATCATTGAGATCACATTGAAAAAATTATAAAGAATAAATGAAAAATGTTTGGAATATATTTATTTGAAATACATTGAAATCATATCAATAGTGCTTAAAAAAGTTTTGGAAGCCATTTTACTAGAAAACTTATAATTGAAGCTCAAAATTTTGTGGAAAAATATTTTTCTTTGTAAATTTCACTTTAATTTATTTTTAAACCTTTAAAAACGAAAATAATGCTTCTAGGGATAGGCATGTGGATAAATTTGTACATTCCTTATGAAGATAAAAAATCATTCCATTTTTATGATAATATGAATATAAAATTACCTCATTCGGAAAGAGACAAGATTATTCCATTGAATTTTTTTTAAAATACAACAATGGTAAAATATAATTTAATGATAATACTATATTAATATAATAATCATTGAATCTATTTTTAGAGATCATGGTTTTTGCGGAACATATATTTCTGAACGAATAGATGGTAAGGTCAAGCATTCTTAAAAAAAGAATTATTAACAATATTATGTACTATTGATTAAAAAATTATACTAGTAGATGAATATCGAATTAATAACTATTGTATAAAAATATTCATGAATTTCAAGAGATATGGAACCTAATAACTCATCAATGGAAGCATAAACATAACTAATCACATAAGTATACGAGATTGTCTCAATAAACTATTATAACTTGGTAACATAGGATCACACACTACAAGTAAGAAAATTAAATTATATGATTAATAAAATAACATCAAAATATATACATTAATGACATAACATTTAAAATTGATGTATATACACCTCAAAAAAAGTGTTTATGATCATAAAAAACATGATTCTCAATGAAGGAAAATTGAGACAAAATATTTTTTTACCGATATGGTATCTTCTGTAACATAAAACCCCATGAATAAAATTTCATAAAAAATATGTGTTAATACCCATAAATTTATGTATAATATAAAAAAAATATTATCATGGGATGTATATTATACACATAAAAGTAATGAGTGTAGAACATTTCATGTGTCTCACGGGAATAAAATGTGAGATAAATTCCCCTTACCTTGTCCCCAAAATCTCATTATACTCATTCAAACCCCTTTTAAATATATTTTTTTTATAAAAGATTCAAATAACCATATTATAATATCGAATACCATATATGGTTTCATTATGACCATATATTACCAGATTTTTAACCATCCTATGTTAAATTTTCACATCTCATTATAATCTCGTTGTTTTTTGTATTTGTCAAAAAGTTTCATATTGTTGGTATGTATACATATATCATGATTAAAGAATTCAAAACATGATATTAATATAATTTATATAAATTATTAGTGTGTTATAATTTTATATAGAATATATATGTAAGAAATATTATACACTGTGCATGGAGAGGGTTGGCCGTATGTACCCATGAATGTTGTTTCCGTTTAATTTTCATGTTGAGAGAATGAAATTAAAAGAAATTATATATATATACACATTCATATAATCCTTAAATAAGATTCATAATATCATATATTTTCACGAAAACAATCATTAATACAATCTATATATTGTATGAACGAATCCTCTCACTTTGAGGGGGTTGTTGTGCACACATACTCAAACAAAATTATAGTATTTACCTAATATATAAAGAATAATTGCATTCTCTAAATAAAAATTAAAGAATAATAAATACATTATAAATATAATATATATCATTTATAAATAGTGTATACATCATAATGTATCCCATGACATGTGGTAATGATAAAATGAAAAATCATTGTATCATGTGGCAGTAGTTCACCATACATATAAATAGAATGTTCAGTATCCATTAGATGGAGGTGTATGTAATTTTAAGTCAAACCATTTACATGAGAACAAACTAGTTTATTTATTATAATTGGATTTTAATACAATAATTGGATAACTGAAGGACACTAGATGTCTTGATGGGGGTTGAATCTTGGTGTCAACATTTTATCTTCATTACTGGATCTTATTCCCAATTTGGATGAAACTTGATTAAACCTGTATAATGGATATGGTTAGTAATTAAAACATTCAAATGTATAAGGAAAACATATCACTTTATAATTGGTTCACCGCTAAGGGCTATACCTAGGGAGCATATGATGATAGGTTTCTGGTCATACCAAATTCCAATAAACCTACCTGGATGTATATTACAATGGTTGGGCACAATCACTCCGTCCCAAACACACTACCTTTAAAATGGTTCAGGGATAGATCACTGCTTACCTCAGATCACTTCCATTGACTCCCCCTGGCTCACTACCTTGGGAGAGGTCTTACTCGGTTTATCATTTTGAAAGTCTCCTCAACCGATTAGCATTAAATTCTTTTTATATGATAAGCAAGAGACAATGATTGAATCAATTTCCTAAATTGATGTTCTTTTTTATTTTTTATCCTTTATTTAAATTAATGAATGAACTAAATATTCATTTTCTTTTTTCTTGAATCACAAAATATCTTTATGATCTTTCATATTTTGTGAACTATCCTTGATTCTGTAGACTTTCTCTAATCTATATATCGTGCCATATCTATGTACCGTAGTTGCTCCACATACCACACCTGCTCTACTTACTGTGCATGCTCAATGTACCAAACTTTCTATACAAAACATTCTCGCTCAGTGTACCACACCTAGTCCTCCTACCGAACCTACTCCGCGTACCACACCTACACTACATGTTGCGCCTACACTCCATACGACACCTACTCCTCGTATAGTGCTTAAACCACATATTGGCTTTGTGTATGGACTTTTCAAACCATTTCATCCTTATGAGGACTTATTCTTCAAATTCTAGGATATATTATTTCTTTCACGTACACAATTTACTTATGAATAATCTCTTCCTTGGACTGTTCCTTCCAATTTCGTGAATTGTTTCGCATTTCTAACTCCACTTCATCTTATACAGAATCTCTTAAATGTACCAGATACAGACATATCCATGTTCTTTTGCAGTGATAATATTTTCATATTGAATTATATCTCTCTTAATGACGGGAATATAATTCCTTATATTGTAAAATTACTACGTAAATTTCTATAATCCGATTAAACCAGATTTTCAATGTGGGACCACCTTCACTGCATACTATGATCCTTCTGCATACTGTGATCCTCCACTACATATTGTAAACCTCCTACGAACTTCGAACCTCCACTACATAAAGTTTGTCTTCAGATCCATGTAATTCATCTCTTTCTCCAATGTAGATCCATTCTGAGTACCAAAACTCCGTCTATAACGAACAATTTTCAGTACCACAAAAAGTTCCAAAACCCATTGTACATACCTTTCCCGCGACATGGTATGCGTCTGCAAACTATTCTCGGACAATGTACGTGGCCAATGCTTCAAGGTACGCAGTTTTCTTTCTTTTCTATTTTCCTTTTTCGTTCCGTATCTCATTCAATATTATATAGAAATCCTTCCATTGTCAAAAAATAAAACTCGATTTTGAGGTCCAGAACGTTGGAAAACACATAGAAATGGCACAACCTTAAAAATAAGCTTTGTCGAGAACACCCAATCTAATTCACTCTTATCTTTCATCGTCAACAGTCATATTATTTCATCAAGAAGCTTATCTATCGTGATATGTAATCATTGATCAATCTCCTTCAGCATCATCAGATTTGTCCAGGGAAATTAGTAAAACTTCTCATTATTCTAGAATCATAAGTCTCCCTAGTTAACAGTAAATATGACTAGGATCATCCTTTACGCTTTGTATGATCATTCTTAAATCATCAAATCTCCACATGATCCCTCATTAAATGATACATGTCTCTTTAGGTAGGCTCTTGTATGGACTATTTTAGATGTGAGATGTTTCATGATTACTTTATAACATAAATCCCTTCAACACTCTTTAGGAACGTTTCATTGTTTTATACATTGTATCACTTTTGATAAATGTATATTGAACGTACGATTAGTTCATAAATCATCTAAATTTATCACTTTAAACAACTTGGAATTTCTTCTTCATCTCCTTCATCATTTTGATACTTATTGAAAATATTGAAAACAAATACATCATTATACATAAAGTGGTCCCAACAATATCCACAATTTTTTTCAATGCCATAATGTTATCCTAAAATTAATGATTCAATATTAGAATGAATATCTTCTATTTTCCCAATTTCTTTTTCATTATCTCCACCATTTGAACATTTATTTCAATTTCTCTACCCCATTTGAAAATAAATTCAATTTTATATGGGAGAATAATATTTATCCATTATTAAACAATGTGATATCAATAATTTCACTCAAAGTATAGTTGAGAAGTTCTCTGTGTAGAAAACAAGAGGGTTTTTTTTTAGAAATCAAGGATTTCCATTATTCAATTATCATAAACACATGTCATATGAGAACTCAATTACTTTTTATTAAAGATTTTTACACTTTCATTATAGGATGATTAAATTTAATGTGATATGGAAGAATCAATATGAAACTCCTACACACACTTCATCAAACTAATCAAAAACATTAAATTTCAATTTTCCGGATAAGTGGCCTTATTTCTCTACCATTCTCCTAATGTCACTGATTAATTTAGTTACTCCTCCTTTTTAAAATGGTCTTCTTTCTTGAGTAACCAAGGACAATATATTGTGAAATGAAATAAAATTATTAATGACATGTTCTTCAAGAAATTTCAAGAGTAATTGAATTTAATACCAATTGAAATTTATATTGATTAGAATAATAATTCTTCCAACTTATACTAATGTCTCCCCATCAAGGGAAACACTCTAAATCATTTTCATTAAGGGTGATCCTTCATCATTTTAGTCATAGAAGATCAATTGAATAATCTTCAATGTATGGAAACTTATTCACCTTAGCTATCAAGAGTTGACATCATTCACTAATTCTTAGGTTCTCCCATGAGATCACGCTTCATCATCAATTCCCTATACTATCATCAAAAATAAAATACACATATGATTAAGGGAATAAGATGGTTCCTCCTTTATTCATCAGTGTGCAAAGAAATGATGAGATGGTTTTATCAACCAAAATGATCCATTTGATCTAGTCTTCATGGTCTCACATCTAAACATATTTTCTAATTAGGGTTGAAAGTTAATGTATCTGATTACATTATCTTCTAATTTCCATAGAGAGTTTTTATTCTAAACATCTATCATGAATGATACATTCATACTCCTTTTATGGATAGATTCTTTCTCTAGTATTATTTTGAGACAACATTTTGTAATGTGACCATATTTCAAGCATCTCTTACCTAGAACAGTATTAACATTTTTTTTTAGATTTTAATATCTCGTGCACTTTACCATTATCAACTGAATGTTTTTAGTTTCCTTTAGCATAATACTTGCCCATTTCATCATCATGTTTCCTCATTCTTTCCAAATCATCTGGCCAGATTACTAAAATGTCATTTGGAACTTTTTCAGCCTGTTAGGCTCTTCAACATAGGATCATTTCAGTGTCAACCTTTTTAGTTTTAAATTTAGATGAATTGAACATCAGTTTCATTGATCTAAAAACGAGGGTATTCTTAGATTCCCTTCATGAGATCTTATTTGGGAAATTTTTGTTCATAATATTCTTATGATTACTTCCCAAGGATTATTTTTTAATCATTTTCAACTTTTATGGTCTTCTCTTCTTATCATCTTTCGATGTACTGTGAGATGAGCACATACAAACCTTGTGACCACTACAATTTCACACATTATAGGTGTGGTAATGCATTCCAAATCTATTTTTAGTATAAATATGCTTCTGAATCTGTGGACATAGATTTATCCTCTCTGTCTTGCACCAACTTGTTATGGGATTCCATTGTGTTTTTTCATTTTGATAACTGTACCAACAATCTAATTCACAATTCCCAAACATGTTGCAAAACTAAAATTGGCCCACAAATATAGACTTCAAAATATATTTTGGATAAGAGTGTTTGGTCTTCATCATGATTTCTTATTATCTCATTATGGTACTTCCATCCATCTTTTTGTTTTTCTTATCCACTCTATCTATGATGGTAGCGTACTCCATAACTTTTTTCATCCAAACATGTTTTGAATTTTGATTCAAGACTACACTGCATGTGTAATCATATTTAGAAACATAAGTAAAAGATGGGTTCGATGGCACCTTAGTCCTCTCAGCTGCTTGTGGTAAATCACTAAAATCAGTCATTATGTTATTATCACATATTGGAATTATTTCAATTTTAGATTCCTCTAGTGAGTATTGAGTAGAAACATACACTGTTTCTTAAGATAGATTATCAATAGAATTCATGATCTTCTGGTCGAATGTTGATGGTCGTTTATCTTTGGAATCCTCTAGTGGACACTAAGAATCAATAGAAGTTGTTTCAATCTTTTGTAAATGCTCAATATGTTTATTCACAAGTTTTTTCAATAGATCCTAAAATTTTAGACTTCCCATATTTAGGATGATCTCATAGTCTTCAATCATGATCATCATCACTTCACAAGATTTCTTCAAACTTTCAACATCACCTTTATGTATCTTCACATTATTATGAAAAGGATACTCGATCTCCTATATCTTATTTGATGTTTCAATCATATATAACACTTTCTCTTCATTTATCTTCTTTAAATCATCTTAATGTACATGGATTTTTTTCTTCCCGAGTTTTACTAACTCAATATTTCTTTTCAATGGCTTCAATCAATCTGGAGAACATAATAAAATTCATAATTTTCTACTACTAAGTCATTTTCTATATTGTAATCTTCTCTTTATAGTTGGGTGATCTCAACCTACATGCATTGAAATATTATCCCAACACCCACAATTATTTATTCATTAATATTGTGCATATATGTTCTTAATTTCTTCTAATCACTTGAAATCTCATCTGAGGTACAAATTTGATCAGAAACACCACTTATGTTGGAATCTATATGTTTGGTGGAATCCTGATCCACATACTATTTACATTCTAATCCTGATATTTATTCATTATTGGAATGGTATGTAGAACCAGAAACATCATCTTCTTTAGAAATGATGGACTTATTCAATTGTCTCTTATCTTTCTTTTTTCTAATTTTCTTGGTTTTTCTGGATATAGACATCTAATCAAGAATAATTGAATCATAATCAACACTTCACATCATTGTTGACATAGAAAATGGAAGGAAAAATCAAATCCACTTCTGAATAGAATTAATATAGAGTATTCATCATACATAAACCTTTTCCCTCAGATTCCAATTGATGGGCAATAGACAACCATAAAGGGGGTGGTGAATTATGGTGCCAATTTTTTATCTTATTTACTGTATCTTGTTCCCACATTGGAAGATCATGCTTAATCCAATATGATAGATATATGCAGTAATTAAAAAATTCACATGCAGAAGGAAAACACATCACATTTTACATGATTATACAGTAAGGCCTACGTCCAATGAGCAAACACTGACAAGTTACCAGTCGTTCCAAATTCCACTCATCTTCACTGGATGTGGATTAAAAATTTCCAAGAATAAGAAATTGGTCTTAGGAACACTTCCTTTACAATAGATTATTAATATTTCACTTCAAATCTCTTATAAATTCTGTTGACTCCCCCGGAAAACTACCTTGGGAGAGTCCTAATTTAGATTATTTACATGAAGGTCTCTTCAACAGAATAGCATGAAAGTCACTGTATCTGATCAATAGGAGATGCTACTTGCATCAAAGTCTTGTATTTATGCTCTTTTATATTCATATTTTTTCCTTTAGTGTAATTAATGATTGCACTAAAACATCATCTACTATTCTCTATAATCAAAATATATATTTATGGTATTTAATATTCTACGAACTGTCCCTAATTCTGAAGACATTCTATGATCTGCATATCAGGTGTTCTTTGTGTACTGTGTAGGATCCGTTTACTACACCTTCTCTACATACCGTGGCTACTCTGAATACCATGCCAGCTCCACGTACCGCACCTGATCTGTGTACGCCACCTGCACCGCGTACCGAACCAACTAGACATACCACTCCTACACCACATATGACACATGATCTACGTACCGCTCCTTCTCCACATTCTACACCAACTCTTAGTACCTTGCATGCTCTACATACCATGCCTACTCGACATTCTATGTCTGCTTCACAAAACACATCTTCATATCATCTTAACAAATTTTTTCTTCCTTTTGAGTACTTCTTCTTCAAATTCTTAGAATTATTTCATCCTCTGTGTACCACTTTTTCAGATGAAGAATCCCTTGTGTGGACAATTCTATCCAATTTTGTGAATTGTTTTCACTTTTACATAATGATTATTTCTAAATAGAATCTCTTATGTGTATCACTTTCATACATATCCTAATTATTAAGATGCGATGTTATTTTCTTTTAGAATTCAACTTCTCTTAATGAGGGTATTTTCACTCATTATATTGGAAAATAACTCCGCAATTTTCTCTAATACCATTTTACCAAATTTTAAATTATGTAAAATCTTCACCAAAAACTATGATCCTTCCACATAATATGAGCCTCCACCTTGTACTAAGACCATCCTGTGAACTGTAAACCTTCACGGCGTACTATGTATCTATAGGTCCTCATGTTACATCTCTTCCACCAAGGAAAATTCATTCCGTATAATGAAACTCCTTTAGAGGCAAACCATTTTTGGTACCACAACTAGTTCCATGATCCGTTCCACATAACATTCCCTCTACATGGTACGAATCAATGAACCATTCTCGATAATGGTACATAGTTTATGATCCGAGGAAAGTGGTTTGCTTCCTTTTCAGTTTTCCTTTTCTTTTCTGCATCTTGTTTACACCTATAAACAAATACTTCCAATAACATAAAAAAAATCCCGATTTTGAGGTCCAAAAATTTTGAAAACAGGAGAAAATGACTCTACCTTAAAAATCTTCTTTGACAATAACACCAATGCTAATTCAATATCACCTTTTTCTTTTACAATCATCTGTTTCATCACGACCCTTATCTATTGTGATATATAGTCTTTGATCGATCATCTTTAGCATTGATAGATCTTTTTAGTGAATGTACTACAATGTCTCTATCATCCAATAGCATTAATCTTTCTAGTCAACACTGAATATGATTTCATCATCTTTTCAGCATTTTATTATTATTCATAAATCATCAAATCTATACATGATCCCTCACAAAATGATGCATGTCTCTTCAAGTAGACTCTTTCATGGTCTATTTGAATAGGGATAGGTTGCATGATTACATTATAACTTGAATCCCATCAATACTCTCGTTGATGGGTTCATTTTTGTAAAAAAATTATCACCTTTGATACATGTATTTGTAACTTAAGATCTGTTCAACAATCATCTAAATTTATCACTTTCAATAACATATGAGTTCATCATCATCACCTCGTTCGTTTGGATATTTATTGACAACTGTTGACCAAAAATAAATCATTATAGAAAAATTGGTCCCAACAATATTTAGAGTTTGATAGGCTAGTGAAGGAAAATTAATAAAGCACTTGAGAGAAGACATTACCTCTTAATTGAGAAACTACTTTTGGTTTGTTCCGAAAAAATTCCTCGGATTTCCTTCTACAAAAGGGAAGGCATATAAGATTACCATATGGATGCTGGAAAGTGTATTAAGTCGTTATTAACCTAATTTAAGATGTTTTATAGTTTTAATGAAGTGGGATGGGTGGTGGAATTTTATAGGAATGGAAAATAACTCACTTGGAATTAGTAGAAAACAAGTAATGTGCACACATGTACATACCAATATAAATAAAAAACACCCAACCTCAGTAATATAATGTTAATGGAATAAATATGACCACAAAATTGTATTTTGAGATGTGTATAGGTCATCATAGACCATAATTTTAAGGATTAGTCCGTTATTAAGCTTAAATTGGCCTTCATCCTTGTGATTAATTTTAATCAGTTTTACTAACCATTTTAGTCAAAACAGAAAATTTCCTTATTAGAATATAAAAATTATGCTGGAAAAAAATGTTTTATTTTTGATTTTATTTATTTAATTCATAAAAGCAGGAATACAATTTTTTTACTAATCCCACAGACTTGACAAAATAATGTTATTAATGATTAAAATTGTTCAAATGTGTGTAATTGTTTTACCTTCAATTTCAATTTGAATTTTATTATAATGAAGTAAATAGTTTTAATAGATTTATAAATATTATAATTAACATTACAAAAATATAAAATATAATTTATCGCTAATAATTATTTAAACAAATGTATGTTTTTAACGGGAATGCATTAGTTTTCACTATATATAAAAAATTTGATTTTTCTCAGAAAAATGCAAGAAATTCACCGAAGTTTAATTTTGATATTTTTAATTTAAAAATGTTTATTATTTTATCAAAATTAAATTATAAATGGTTCTAAAATTAATTTTATTATTTTACGCATTAGACCATTAAAAGAGGTTAATTCAAGAAAATGATATTTTTAAACACATCATCCCACGATGTCCATTGAGCATACTCTGTACATGTATTCTAATTTTTGGAATGTTATACTAATTTAGCAATCATTTTATGGATTATAATTAGTACTAATATTCAATTTAGTGTTTATACAATTTTGTGTACTCTTCCGAAACATTTTGGATAGTCTCAAATATTTATCAGATATAATCTATAATGGAGTCCCACATAACATCAATACTACTCTGAGGTATATCATATCAATTCTACCAAGTGATATGTCATATTTAATTAATATTAAGTAATTAGTATTCATAATATGATCCAGCTCGCACATATAGAATTAATTCCTCTATATGTATTTGGATATCTAGTAACAAATCCCATGGCTATTCTATCCCATTTCCATGTAGATATTATTAATTGTTGCATCATCACTTTTAATTTTTACATTTCACCCTTTACCAATTGACATACAAAGAACATTGTAATATATAAAGTTATCTTTTTCATATTGTCTCACCAATAGTGCTATTTTTGATCTTGATACATTATTATGCCCTGAGGTGGACATAGGATGTTGGGGTGTGTGAATTATTCCACAACTCCTTAACTATCTCATTACATGATGGAATAAATAATTGGAACACAAATAGTAGAAATCAAACTTCATCAATTTTTTACTTTTTTATGATCCTTTTTTTTGACATTGTCTAAAATAATGGAAAGGGAAATGACTTAGCAGAAATTGATTCACCCTTTGAAGAAAACATCAAAAATCGACAAAGGCATGAACAAGGCTTCAAATACACAAGGGTCGCGCAAGTTCCATCATTATCGTGCAAGTATACTTGCGCGCCACCTAATGGTCGCTCATGTGACTTGCGCGCCCTAAAGGATAACGGCCCGGGGTCTTCTCTAGCCAATAAATAGACCATGTGGGCCCCCCATTTTGGGAGGAATTTTTCCAGAATTCAGATACAAAGCTCTGAATGACCAAGTCTCTTCTTCAGGTCTTCCGAACACTTCTAAGGAAATTCTTTACCTAGAATGGAATGTCTAAACAAGAGGAGTAAGGTCTAAGTGTTAGAATTCACTAACACTTGCATGGATAACTGTTTTACCCTTTAGGGAAATTAACACACTTGCGTGCCAACCTACTTCTTCACCATAACTTGCGCGCCATCTTCTAGAAAGACTCTTCGGATAATTCTAAAGGCTTTGATCAAGGATCGCCCAAAATATTACTATAAGGGATGAAAATCATGCAAGTACCCATGGGCCGCGCAGGTATACCTACGCGCCCAGGACTTGCACGCCCATGCAGTACCTGTGCGCCTTCCAAGACTTGCACGCCCCTATCTTTTTGGTTTCCTTTCCTGCCAATTTCAACCCTCTTATGCCATCTCACCTCTCCTATTTAAGATTCATTCTTCATGACACTCTTCAAATCCATTTATGGCATGATTTTTTGATTTGGATTCCTTATCTGAAAGGAACTCCGTGGAACATATCTCAAAACCTATTGATTTACACATCTTTATGTCACTAAAGATTGAGATTTCATTCATTAAACCTCATCCTTTAAGATGAGAGAATCCTTAATCTGGGCATCCATTTTAGGAGTAAGCCCTCGGAAAAATCCTCTTTAATATGGGCATCTTACTTAGGAGTAATCCCCAAATCCACTAATCTGGGAATCCTTTTTAGGAGTAATCCCCAGTCTCAAAATTACCAAATAAGGGCATCCTCTTTAGGTGTATGCCCCAACCATAATTCTCTTAACCTAGGCCTCCTTTTCAAGAGTAAGCCCCAGTCTTAATTTCATTTTGATCTGGGCTTCCTTCCAAGGAGTAAAACCCAATCATAAGTCCCCACCTAATTTTGGAATCTTCCTTACGAATAAGCCCCAAGATAAGAGTATCCAAATCTCCGTGAATCACATATACCTTTATGGAACCTGTTCCTAGATTTCTTCCCTTTAGTAAATCTTAATTCTTATCTATTTGGACAGTCATATAGACATAATCCCCATATCATTGCATCATTCATGGCACAATTGTCTGGTTTCACCAATACCTCTTGTTTCTCACACCGAGCATGACTCACGTGAGCTTATAGTGTAAAAGTAATCATGACATCTTTCATTGAGCCATAAATCATGCATAAAAAACATGCTCACATACACGAACTACGTGGGTTATAATTCCTTTTCTAAAACAAAGGATACGTAGGTATCCCATCAGCGAGTACGATCCCAACTCTGAAATAATCCATGTCCAATTGAATGACAATAAAATTCAAGTTCCCCAATGAGTGGATTTAAAACCAGTACGGTCATTATAATGACCAAGATACTTTTATATATTTTAAGGATACCATCAACTAAGAATATCTAACAAATACAGATGATTCTTCATCGATGAAGAACCTAGAATACATATAAAAGATTCTCTGAATTTCCTACATATCGATTACTGATTGTCAGACTACTTGAAAGCTCATTTTATACATGGTAATGTATTAAGGATTAATGAACATAACTTAAACCTATAAAGAGAGTCCCAGAGTAGACATTAATTCTCCTCAAAAAACATGTGATGAGTCCGACCTCCCATCCTCTCGACCAATGCAAAGTCTTAAGCCTCATCAGTCCACACCTAATGAGCGCCTAACTTTGGAAAGTAGGTCCAAATGGACATGGAATCATTGGATGTTTCTGGTTCTACGAACAAACCCTTTAGAAACCGATTGGAATGTTTGAAACTTCAATCAACAAGGTCATCCCCAATTCCAGAGGAATCAAAAAATGGTGAACCTGACGTGAGTCCTTAACCAAGTTAAAATGATGTTTTTAATAAATGTTAGGCCCATATTTAAACTCAATGAGAGGGCCAACAAAAACAATAATTGATATATGTGCTCATCCAAAAGATGTAGTGGCTGAATTTATCTTGATTACGTCTGTAATATCAAACATGCACTCTTTTATAAGATTTTCTACATTCTATGAAATGGTTGCTCTCAAGTTCACACCTATGAACATTACTGCTGCGAATGCCACTGCTGCTACTCCTGTTGGATCATCATATTCTCTAAGGATGACATCACCTACTCATCGTCTTCAACACTGGGTATCAAATGCGCTGGTAAAGGAGTATCGTCAACATGGTACTATTCCAACTCTAGAGGCTGCCCTCCAAGCCCTCCAAGTGAACAATTCAACCTGGTCATTCGGACAGTGATGATCAGTGGTCAAGAAGCAGGCAGTGATAACCACCATCTATGACCATTTCAGGTCGTTATCCCCAGAACACAATAACCATTCGCTCCATTATTCTGGGGAGGTGAATGATCAGGTCCCTCAGGGCCTTAATTCAAAGATACATGAGTCCTCGAGGGATCCCATCAACAATTGCCGCCATACTCATGCAGCAATGCACCCTCAACATGATGAGGTTACCGAATCTAGGTGTTCGTCTCAGGTTCCTTGAACCCAAGCAGGTAATAATAATCACCAAAGGTGAAATCCGGTCAACAGGGAGAAGGTTCTCATCTCTGCCATCTCCGGAGAAGTCCACCAACCTAACTAGGTTGCAAGAAACGAGCGGGCACATACACCAGTCCGTTTTAATTCTGTTGTCTGGAAGACTCGTCTAGTAGCATCACACCAATCCCTCCAGGAAATTTCAGCGGAGTACTATAGACAAGAACATACACATGTTTATACATCATCAGCTAGTCATTTGTCTCATCTGACTATATGTGATGGATCTCATCAACCACGTTCTGTGAAGTACAATCAGCAGGCACATACACCTGCTAGTATTGATCAAGCCAACCAACAGTCTCACTTAGTATCACACGAAGAAGTCAGTCGAAAAGCTCCGGCGACAAACATGAGGCAGACTCAACTCTCTTCCCCCACACATGAGTACTTTCTGGATTCAATGACAGGAAAAGGTGGATAGGAGCAGTAACATACACCTACTCCAAGCACAGAATGGACATATATCCCTGTTCCGACAGCTGAAGTCACCAAGCATATTCTATCAATGGTGAAAGAGAAGAACAAATACCTACTCATATTCTGGATGCTTGCTAGGATATTATAATAGCTTCAGTGGAATCCCAAGGAATGATACATAAATCTATCACCACCAGTGGAGGGACAAAGAATCAGTTCATTCCGGAACAGACACACACATCTGTTCCAGACTAAGAGGGTTATGGAGAATACTCCCCATATCATATGTACAACCAAGTCAGGCTCATACACCTGATTTGACTAGAGATCGTCAGCCTAACCTAGCCATCTCTCTTGATCAGGTGCATACACCAGCTCAGAGCAGCCACTTTCGTCAAAAAGTGGTTTCCAAGGCGAGTAAGAAGGCATCTAAGAAAAAGACTCGCCCAACACAGTCAGGAAATCAGAAGACAATATGTAACAAGGCCTTGCTTGATGTTGGAGTTATTGATGCCCTCAGATTGTTTTCTATTGGAATACAAGATTCTACTCCCTCATTTACCAATAGTGTGAACATTAATTCCGAAGGTCTTCAATGGACACTTCCTCATGAAGGCTTGCATCATGACAATTCGGTCTATTTCGAAGTTTAATCTTCAAATGAGAGCCACATGAACCCTCTGTGTGGTCAGAAGACCAAGGAGAAAAAGATCTCATCTTTTTCTATAACCCAACATTGTGGCCCTTCCCAGGATGATGAATTTCACTGCAAAAGTCCTCTCTGTAGTAGTGATGCACATTGCTCGAAAAATGCTCTAGTGGACAATATAGTGCCGAGAAATCCCTCTTATCTTGAGGCACTTGTAAATGCAAAACCAGTCATGTCTGATGCTTCCCCAACAGGGGAAATACTTTATCAATCAGAAGATATCCTAGGGTGTAGGTCCTTATCTGAACCATCCCTAATTAATGAATCTTCTAGTTTGATTAGTGATTTCTCTACCAATCTTGTTGAATCCAATGACGCAACAAGGAAGTACCAACTCTGGTCAAATCAGGTAGAAGAATCTTCATTGAATGATAAAGAGGAAATACTGAACATGAAAAAATAACTGGCGAAATTTGATGTGCCAGTCATGTTTTGGCCTCTGGATGACTCTCAGTACGACATTCCAGAGATGTTGACAGAAGATGGAATTCATGATATTCATCTCAACATATGGAAAACTCTTTTTCAGTTGAAGAAGAATGTATTATCTTATAACGAAAATGAAAATCATCTTATGATAATAGAAGGGTTACAATGTCAGATTTATTTGGAATCTCTATCAGTCTCCCAATATCCAAAGGCTGAAAAGCAGCAGAGAGCCCTTCATTGTTCATGCCTTGGCGCACTAAGAAGATTGCGCCAGTTAATTTCGAATTCCCCATCTGGTATTCATGTCAGAGGATGGGGTGTTCATGCAGCACTACATTTCACTATTCTCTCAAGTCAGCAAAGCCCGCTGAAAATGGCCTCATGCAATATTATTTCCCGTGGCCGGCTACAGTCAATGGGTTTTATTTGTAATCAAAAGCATACCCAAGAACAGGCCTCAACTAGTTCCTCTCAAAATCATGAATACATAGAACAAGTTGTAGAATTACTCCTGCATCAAGAAAATGAGAATATTGAACAGGCCTCTTGTATGGAGCAAGCACGTCATCAGGAGACAGAAGTGTCGGAAATCATCCAACGGTCTTTCGAGCCATGTGATAAAAGTGTATTTCGATTGTTGAATAAAGAAAATTTCTGGACTAAGGTCTACAAGATCAAGAGATATTTTAAGAAAGTCTCAGACATAGAAAGTCAAGAGCCACCCCAACTTGCTAGACATGGGACTCTTTTAAATGAACCCTCATAATCAACAATTAGGATTCGAGGAGTTGAGCGGGAACATGAGGAATATCCCCAGTCCACCGGACTGGGAAGTTTTTCAAATCCTCAATCCCTCACTAAAAGAAAGTTTGTCTTCTCTCGATTAGGGAAGAATCCCCAAGATGAACGAAGAGCCAAATTATTAGGAGACTCTCTCCAAATTACAGTTCTCCAAGATGTTCATGAGGGATCGAATCAATGAAAGGTAATGTCTCATCAGATACATGGATGTAGACAATATCACAAAAGTGCTGATAGAAGGGATGCAATGCATTATGCATCAATTAATGTCATCAATGACGTTGTTGCAGATCCACCAGATGAGTCTCACTTAGGAGACTGATATGAAGAGGTTCAGACTCAGGAATTTGTATGCACAGACACACATGTATAAGGTGTGCGTACACGAAATCAATGGGTTACACAAAATCTGGTTGTTTCTTCAAATTACCCACTTCCCCCTTTCCGAATGGGATCAAAAAAGGGGAAGGGAAAGAATCAGGTTACATATCCTTCCTCTGGAGAAGGCCAATATCTCTCACTAGAGCAATGATTTGTGAAACAATAAGGAGAAATGAAAGAATTGAGGAGGTTGAATGCAGAACTACTTCAAGGTAGTCTTCCTCCTAAGCGTTCTATAGTTATTAAGGCAAGGGAATTTGTTGCATCTACGGAGATGGATCAATAATATCTTCTATTGTCAGTACACCATCATAGGTCTAATCCTATGGGTCAAGGGCAATAAAAATTGGTAGTGATGCCATCAGATGTAGGACCAGCTGCCATACATTTCCAAACTCCTTTCATTGCACCTTCCCAAGTCCAAGTTCAACCAGATGTTTCTCAAAAGTTAATAACTACCATTGAGTCATTAGAAGCTCGGTTAGAGACTATGGAAGGGAAGCGTTCACAGGTTCAAACAGAAAATAAAGCTTACCCTGAATGGGAATATTCAATCTCTCCCCCGTCATGTTTTGAGAACCCTGTATTCCCTATTTTCAATGGATCAGGTGACCCTGAATAGCATTTGATGCGTTACGTGTCTTGTTGAGATCCTATGATAGGAACTTCAGAGCAGCAAGAAGCAGTGAAACTCATATGCTTTGTGCGAAACTTGCAAGGACTATCTTTTGTTTGGTACACGAGATTCCAATGCCGGTCAATTACCAGATAGGAGGATCTTCACCAAAGATTCCATCTTCATTTCAGCTCAACTTTGCTGAAGACAACAGTTTTTGATCTTATTAACTGTAAGGAAAGGGACAATGAAAGAGTCTCTGATTTCATTGATCACTGGAAGGGATAAACATATTCCCTATTCTTAGCACTCCCTCAAGAGGAACTGTTGCCAATATGTGTGGAAAATCTTCGTGAGGAATTATGCACACCGTTTATCCCTGTGAAATACACAGGAGGGTTTTGTGACCTTACTTCAATCGCTCAATAGATTAAAGATTCTCTTATACAGACTAAGGATAAAACGCGTGTAATTCCATCAGCTACAGGAAGGAGAATGGGTAAAGTAGAAAATGCTACAGTTATGCTTAAACAAGATCATGTACCTAATTCTACTTCAAAAACTTCATCTTCTTGAAGGGTTCCACCTCCTGAGCGCTAACAACAATGGTTGTTTCATCAAGACAATCTCAGATATCAAAGACGAAAGAAATTTGAGGATCTAAATAGAAAAACATACACTTTCCGAAATGAAAAAGTTCCTTGTTACTTCATTTCGGCTCTGTAAAATAATTTGGTTCAGTTTCCAAATCCCAAAAGGCCAAAAAAAGGAAATCGATGAAGACCGTCCCAATTATTTCTCCTTTCATCAATTTTTGGGGCATCCCATCCAGGTGTGTATTGTCATCAACGGCCTCCTGTAAAAGATGGTCGACTCGGGACAAGTCAAATTAAAAGGTTTTTCAGATTAGGTAGCATGTGTTACTACTATAGTTCCAGAGGAGGAAGGCGCGTGGCAAGAAGTTAAGAATAAAAATGCAAAAAAAATATGATTATTGGATGGTCACAAAGACGTTCAATCGAACACATTCTATTTTGCGAACATAATTGATGGAACAAATTGTACCTTCTTCAATGAATTCCATAGAAAAACCATATTCATTATATGGAAAATCCTCAACGAAACAGCATGACTCAAAGAAATAAAAAGAATCAGAAGAAGATGAGTATGTGTTAAAGCCTATGTTTTCATTGACCCTGGCAGACTTCATGCATCTACTTCAAATCAACGGGCACTGCCCCACCAAATAGTACAGCCTAAATTGTCTAGTCAGGAAAATTTGTTATCAGATGAAGAGTTAATCTTTGGTTCTGTTAATATGCTTCAATCTACAGATCCATATTCCAGTTGCAATTTCGATTTTGATGAGCCTAAATTCCCTATATCAAATAATAGAATCATAGGAAGTTCCAGAGGATCAGGATACAGGGGAAGACTTGGATCATTCAGAGGCCATTATTGTAATTCTAACCCTTCTAGAACTGTGTATACGGCAAAAACTTGTGGTAGAGCCCTTCAACATGCTCCACAAGAACACGCAAGTTCATCCACATAAGGAAGACTCAGCCCTAACACAATTATTCTAGAAGATCGGTTGAAAGTTCCATCTTCATCCTCTCAGCAATTAAATAGACCTAATTGGTCTAATATTCCAAATCCATGAGTATTACCAACTCCTATCCCGGTACAAGATGCATCAAATTCTAAAACATCAACTTCCAAGACAGCTCTTAAACCACATGTTCTTGTTGGGAAACGCAGACCTCTGGATCAAAAGTATGATGTATTGAAACACCTGGCCCAAGTACCGGCCAAGTTATCAATATTGGATGCTTTGCATCTGTCAAAGGATCTTTGGGAGGCACTAATCGAGGCATTGTCAAGTACTTAGGAGTTTGAAACTGAAAATGTTGCAGCAGAAGTCTATCACATAGAGAATAATCCTGCGGAATGCCATGCAATGACATCTTTTACAGATGAAGAAGAAGATGATGTCGTGCATGGACATATTAGATATTTGTACTTATTTGGCAAGTTCAATTGTGTAGATTCACGATGAGATTTCATTGATAATGGCTTAAGAGTCATTCTCATGCCCATTCGTACACATCGTCGATTGGGCCTCACGGAATCTGATTTATCTCCTTCAACTATGATGTTACAAGTGTATGATAAAAATGAACAAGAACCACTGGGTGAAGTTACACTCAGAACAGTGTTTGGAGATCTTGTATCCAATTCAGATTTCATGGTTGTTGATCAGGACTCATCCTTCAACATCCTGCTTGGAAGACCCTCGCTATATCAACATGCGGCTATCCCTTCATCATACCATCAATGTCTCAAATATTGTTTCAATGGTCATGTTGGGACATTTTATGGTGATAAGGCCCCAGTCACAATATGTGAGTCTCAATACATTGAGGCCAAATTCTATCACATGAAGGGAAGGGAAAAATCCACAACAAAGTATATTACCAAAGTTAATGCTCCGTATGGTTCGGAAAAGATTCCAGTAAATCCATTTGCACATGTGAGTACAAATTATGTATTTCCTATCAGTAAAATTGACAAGATAGACCCAAATAAAAATACTCTTATGGAAATATCCATGATTTGAATTACGGTAATCTAGCTAGACAACATAAGAGAAATTGGTAACCCACTAAGTAGTGATGAAAGCCCAAATGGTGACGTCTTCATTTCATCTTCTAAAATCAAACAAGTCTATACATCACCAATCAGGCCAGAAGAAGTTATAGCAACATCAGAGGTGAACAATGATGTCAATTTCCAATCCATATTCTCCTCATTATTTCCCATGGAAGACCCTTCATTATCAATTGGGTCATAAATGGAAGCTTCTTCTTCAAGATGTTCAAATTTTGACATCTCTTCTGATAATGAAAATTCTCCTTCATCATCTACTATGCAAGTAGAAACGGAAGAAATAACACATGTTGAATAAGAATAGGAAGATCTCAGAGATGCTCCTCCAGCATTTGAAGAGGGTATCTCTACCACCGTGGATGAACAAAAAAAAAAAATCTGGATAATAAAGAAGATCCACACCCACCTTTAATCAGTGAGGCCATGACTCTTGAAGAACAAGATATGTATATTTCATTTTTAAAGAAAAATAGAGACATATTTCCTGGAACTATACAGAGATTTATGGGATTGATCCTGATGTTGCTACTCATCATTTGGGTTTACCAGAAGAACATTGAGGTTATAAGCAAGCCACAAGAAGAACACACCCAACTTATGCTTCCAAAATTGTAGTTGAGGTGGATAAGCTTATCAAAGATAACATCATCAGAGAAGTTAAATATCCCAAGTGGTTGGATAATATTGTGCCTGTAAAGAAGAAAAATGGAAAAATTAGGGTTTGCATTGATTTTGGAGATCTTAATCGGCATTTTCCTAAGGTTGATTTTCCAGTTCAGATTATAGAACTTTTAATTGGTGCAACAGCTGGCTATGAAGCACTTTCCTTCATGGATGGATATTCCGGATAAAATCAAATATGAATAGCCACAGAAGACGAGGAATCTACAGCCTTCAGAGCCCCTCAGGGTGTGTTTTCCTACCGGTTAATTCCATTTGTCTTAAAGAATGCATGCGCAACATATCAGCGTGGCATGAATCGTATCTTCAAACCCTTTCTAGGGAAGTTTTTTGAATGCTATGTAGACGATTTTGTGGTTAAATCCAAACAACATTATAATCACTTGGCTGATTTGGAAATCATATTCCCAAGCTTCGACAACATAATTTTAAGATGAACCCTTTAAATTGTGATTTTGGGGTAACCTCGGGAAAATTTCTCGGCATTTTTATACGCCATCGTGGTATTGAAGTCTATCTTGAGAATACAAAGTCAATTCTTGGTATGTCACCTCCTAAAAACTTGACAGAATTAAGAGGAATTCAAGGACACTTAGCCTATATTCGGCATTTCATCGTCAATTTGGCAGGAAAAAGTTTACCCTTCACCAAATTGTGGAAGATGGCAGTCACTTACCAGTGGACTGAAAAATGTCAAGAAGCATTCGATATTCTCAATAAATACCTCTTGAGTCCACCGGTACTCATGCTACCTTCTGAAGGAAGACCACTTATCCTCTACATGATAGTTCTAGAGCGATCATTGGGGTGCCTTTCTTGCTCAAAAAATGATACTGGGAATGAAAACAGCCTCTATTACCTCAGTCGGACTATGCCTGAAGCAGAAACCTAGTATTCAAGAATTGAGAAGTGTTTCCTGGCATTAATCTTTGCAGTTCAGAAGTTGAGACACTACCTGCAACATCACGAGGTCAAATTGGTATCTCGCAATAACCCCCTCAAATTCACCCTTAGTCGTCCCATGCTTACAAGACGTCGGGCAAGGTGGGCAGTTATTTTGCATCAATTCGACATTCAGTATGTTTCTCAAAAGGAAATAACTGGCCAAGCTCGGGATAATTTCCTAGCTGAAAACCCTTTAGTGGAAGGCAAATCTTTAGATATTGAACTCCCTGATGAGGAAGTCTTCTCTATTCAAGAAAGTCCTCACACATGGGAAATGTATTTTTATGGTTCTTCCAGAAGTCCAACAAGGAGGAAAATGGAAAATCATAAATTCAACAAATATGTCTTAGGAATTGTGCTCATTTCTCCAGAAAAGGCAGTGTTAGCTTATTACTTCATATTATGGGAAGGCGGTACCAATAATGAAGTAGAATACCAAGCTCTAATCGCAGGCTTGGAATTGGAACTTCAAGTATAAGTGAATCACATAAAAGTGAAAGGTGATTCATGACTGGTAATCAAAAAATTAAATGGGGATTATTCCATCAGAAAAGAAGAACTAATCCCATTCTATGATTACTTCAGAGAGTTAATGGAGGAATTCCTTCGGAAAACACATTTTCTTTTGTCCCAAGGTCACAAAATTCCCAAGCTGATGCACTGGCTAATATATCCACAACTATGGAAGGTCTAAATCGAGACGAGACAACCGTTTGTATTGCCCACCGTCATGAAATTTCACCATATGTTCGAAGCAGAACAGAGGAGATTAATGAAATTAGTCCCATTCCTGAACCGTATGGTCATACTACATGATGAATATCACCTATCAGGGAATACCTTCAAAATAGAACACTTCCACCTGATAGAGCCGAGAAATAACAAATCTGGCAACATGTGGTCAATTTTACTCTTTGTGATAGTCCATATCACCTAGAAAAAATTATCTACAAAAGTGGTTTTGATGGAGTTCTCTTCATATGAATTGATGGTGAAGAGACAATGGCTGTCTTAAAAGAAGAGCATACATGAGTTTGTGGTGCCCACCAGTCTGGACATAGACTGTCTGATTAGATTCGAAGACTTGGATAATTTTGGACTTCAATGATACAAGATTTTATTGATTTCACAATGAAGTGTCATTCATTCCAAGTACATGCCAATTTTATTCATCAACCTCCAGAGTTTCTTCATATAGCTAAATACTCGTGGCCATTTTCCACATGGGGAATGGATGTGGTGGGACCTTACCCTGCATCTACGGCCAAGAAGTTTAAGTATATTCATACTGCTACTGATTTATTTTCCAAATGAGAAGAGTCAATAACTCTTAAAGAAGTCAGTTCTAAATTCATTGTTAGTTTCATCAAGTCTAACATCATTACCCGATTTGGTGTCCCTCATACCATATTGAAGGAAAATGGAAACAACTTCTGTTCATCCGAGGTGAAGAAGTTGTATGAAGAATACCACATAAAATCCAACCATTCAACTTGGTATCATGTAGTGGACAATGGCCAAATTGATGCTTTCAACAATACTCTGTCAAATATACGGAAAATGATGGTGTCTAAAGATAAGATATCATGGCCTAATAAACAACTTCATGCTTTATGGTATTATCGGACTACCACCCGCACTGCAACTCGATCAACTCCATATTCACTGGTATATGGATCAGAAGTCGTCTTGACCATTGAAGTTCAATTGCCTTCGCTCAGAGTAGATATTTGTGATCAGTCATCTACAAATGAACAATCTCAAAAGTGATTTAATGAATTGGAACTGTTAGATGAGAAATGATTGTGTACTTTGAACCACATGGAAGTCTATCAGAATCAAATAGCACCAGATTTCAACAACAAAGTTCTTCTTCGTTCATTCACTCAGGGAGAATTTTATTAGTTCTCAGAACTCCAATGATACTGGTAATGAAACCTCCCAAGCTTGACCCAATATGGGAAGGAACATACTCAATACATAAGGTCTAATTCAATGGAGATTATTCTTTAATCTCAATGGATGGAGAACTCATCACTACTCCAACCAATGATAGATTTCCGAAGAAATATTTTGTATGAACACAAAATACATCCATGGTCCATACATATGACCTTAAACAATTTGTACTTTTGTCCAACATGACACTAAATTGTGATGTCTTGACTACATGATGCTAAACTGTATAAAGGTCATTTACGTCCAGAAAGACGTTGAACTGCATAACCAATGGTCCATGAATACGACCTTAAACTATTTGAACGTCCCTTACGTCTAGCATGACATTAAACTTCATCATCCACGGTCCATACATATGACCCTAAACTATTTGTGTCACTTTCGTCCCACATGATGTTAAACTGTGAGAAAGTTCCCTAATTCGTCCAACATGATGTTAAACTGTGCCCCCCTTCATCGTCCTTGCTATATAATGTTAAATTATATAGAAGTCCATTTTGTCCAACATGAAATTAAACTTCATAACCAACAGTCCATGCATATGACCTTAAACTATTGGAACTTACGTCCAACATGACGCTAAACTGTATCGTCCCTTTTTCATCCAACATGACGTTAAACTATGAAAAAGTCCCTAATATGTCCAACATGACGTTAAATGGTGTACTCTTTTGTCCTTACTGCATGACATTAAACTGCACAGTCCTCTTTTTTTTCTAACATGACATTAAACTGTGTTTTACTCATCGTCGAAACAACATGACGCTAAATTGTACAGAAAGTCCTTTGATACGTCCTACATGACATTAAACTGTACTTTGTCCCTACTAAATGACACTAAACTGTGTAGCACTTATATTCCTAACTGCATGACTTTAAACTGCATAGTCCCTTTATATGTCCTACAAGAAATTAAACTGTGCATCATTAGGGTTTTTGCTACCTCTTGTTTCTCACACCGAGTATGACGCACATGAGCTTAGAGAAAAATTAAACCATAACACTCTCTATGGGCTACTAACCATGTGTATGTCCCAACACCATCATTTTTAGGTCGTTGTCCCCAAGAACAACTTGATCATTAATTCATTCTTTAATTGAACTACGCGGAATTTTATCCTTGCCTTCCTGGCTGGGTACATAGGAAACCTCCCAAGGTTCAATCCCAAAAAAAATCTCTTCACATCGGTTCAACTCCATCTTATACAATTTTGATTCGTGAAACCGTCCCCAGAATGAATATATTTACATTGGTTCACTTTCGTCCTTTCTATATGACGTTAAACTATACAACACTTTCTGTCCTGTACAACAATAAACTATAACATTCTTTGATACCCTCAACTGAGAGGGAATCATTATCTACATTTATTTTCAATCATGTTTCATTTAAAGACTACGTGTGTACATGGAAATACATGAACCTTTTATCTTGGGTTAAACTATCATTTCACTAAATTCCCCTATTCACCGTTGAGATTTCCGAACAAAATTTGTATAGAGGGTATATCTAGAACTACATGGGCTTGATTACCATACTTATGGGAGACATAAGAACGTTCGAGTGTCCATCGAATCCATCCCCGAGACTTTTGGGCCTAACCCAAAATTTTACATTCAGTCCCTTGGCTGAAAAGTTCCCATGAAAACACACATCGTGTATTTCTTATAATGGTCAAAGCTCTATGACCAAAAACTAAGATCACCATTCCTTTTCTCCCACATGATGTTAAAATTTAGTTCATTAACTATGTATGGCTTGATTCCCATCCTTACGGGATACGTAGTGAAGTCCAACATTTCCATTCAAGACCCAGCCATAATATGATTATGGTTATCATTGATCAATGTTTCTCTTCATACATTGGACAATACCCATATTTATGTGTCATAATCCAAATATTGAATACTTATAGATCTTCATAACCCTTTGCATCACTTCTAATCACAAAAGGCCTGAAATTCTGAGAGTTCTTTTGCCTGACCATGCAGCACGTGCCCATGGGCGTCCTTGCATAAACAGTCTACATAACAGAACTGCCTGCAAAAAGATGATATTATTTGACTCTGCAGTCAATTCCCTTAGGTGGCCCTGCATAATTCAACCCCCTAACGGGTTTCTTAAATACTGGTAAGTTCATTCTTGTGAAGAAATCTTCTTTTGTCCTTATTTATCTTAAATGACAATATGTAGGGATCCACAAAAATAGCCATCCTTAACATACTTGGCCCATATCCTTTTTCATGATCTGAAAGAATTCAAGTCTATGGTTTATATTCTCCTTCCGTACGTTTGGGTCAGACCTTCATAGGAGTGATATTCATCCAGTTCTTCGATAATCTTTTTTGGATATATCTTCTCCATATTCAATTACCTCTTTCCATACAGCAAACTATACACTTCGGAAATTTTGAATCTCCATAAACATTCAATGGCTTTTTAGAACTAAGAATGTAAATCTCTGAGAGTTCTTTTGCCTGATTATGCAGCACATGACCTTAGGCGGCCCTGCATAAACAGTCTACATGATGGACATGTCAGCCAAAAGATGCTATTTATTTTAATATGCAGACAATGCCCTTAGGTGGCCCTACATAATTCAACCCCCTAACAGGTCTGTTAAATAATGGAAAATTCATTATTTGGAACTACTTATTCTAATAATTTTTATTTTTTTTCATATCATTCCTCAGATGAAAATTTTCATAAGTTATAGTTTACATATTTTCCCTCATACTTGACTATGGTAATATGTTTTCAAATAAATTTTCAAAGAATTGAGTAAATTCTAATTCATTTGGTCAAAGCTATTTTGACCTTAATCATTAGCCTCTTTATGTCCGATGTGCATGACATTAAACTGCCCACAAAAGACAAAGGAACTCTGAGTAAAGGTCGTCTTCCAGCTCACTAAACATACATTTTGTCGGATTTAGGTAATATTGAGAAATTACAAGATTCAAAGTTTGTAGGGTTATTTATATTAATCCTAGTAAAAATAAAACAATTCTCACTAGGCCCATGGGATTAGGTAAAATTTAAAGTTTGTAGAAACGGAAAATATGGGAACAAGTGATTGAAGGTGAAATCATTATTTCCATTCAATGCACAATAATTAGAAGGACATCCACATATTGGAGTCTCTTCTCTTTTCCATGAAATTAAAAAATGCTGTCGACATAAGTATTCACTTGATGAACCACATCCCGAGCTTCATCAGCAACTACTTGAAGAACATGCACTCGACCAACTTCACTCATTTCAGCCTGATGGAGTGATTTCTTGGCATCCGTAATGGACTTCATACCATTTGTTTGAACTCCCTCCAGTAAATTATTGAGTCGGTCAAGTTCCCCAATAACAACATCTAATTGTTACTGAAGTTGCATCTTCTGGATGCCTTTTTCTTTGATCTTATGCTTTAGCTCCTTCATCATGGTAGCATAGTCAGCATCGGCTCCTGATACCATAGCCTCAAATTCGATGATGTTGACTGATAGTTTCACCCTGCTAAGATCTTCGCGACACTTTTTCTCTTGCTCCCTTCTGAAGATGACTTGTTTCACTGTGGTATGGATCTCTTGGTATCAAAAACCGCCATGTCCTAGCATGATAAACTAGGATGAAAATCGAGGGATCTTCGATGATAGCACTTTTAAAGGCACCTTAGATATGATTTTCCATGTGTTGTTTCATGCCTTGCGTTGTGAGAAGCTGAGCGCTATAAGCACATCTAGGTTTGATTCTACATCATCATCACAGGGGGGCATGTAATCTGGGATTAATGCACTTAAGGAAGCTCCATGTTCTACTTCTTCCCCCCTGACCCTGGTTGCTTCACCATCTACTGCTATTTGGACGAAAGTTGAGACCTCACCTCCTGTTCTAACCATTGTAGTTGATAGACATGTTTGATCAATTAAAAGTTTGGTTAGTTTCATAGAATAATGAAAGTTGGCTGTCTATCTTGAAAACTCGCTCCAATCATTACCTAATAGTAGATCAGCATCTTGAGAAGACTCCTCCCCATCATTCCCAGTTTGAACAGGATCCTCAAGATGGGTATCATGAGGGTTTACTGGGATTAGCTCCACTAGAGCTAATGTTTCTGCAATGGTAGGGTTGACATCAATGTCCACACCCTCTTCCGCCATTTCCAGTTCATTATCTTATTTGGATGGAACTGCATATTATTTTCAGTCATGAGTATAAGTGTAAATTATAAGAAAATTTACTAGGTGAAGGATAAAACTCACGCCCAAGGTCTTATAAATCACATAATAACATAGCATGATCATAAAATTCTTCGAAATACTTTCCACGATTCATCATTTAATCCAATGATATTTCAGAATCCTGGTTAGTCTCACTGGTGGGAGCATTTGATGTGTCCTCTTGGTGACCCTCATTCTGTGGCCCCTGACCCTGGACAGCTTCTTCAGGAAGGATGGTCGATTCAGTTTCTACGACCGCCAATTATTCTGGTGCATGTTCTTCTCTACTTGTAGCAGCAGTAGGAGCAATACTGGGAATAGATGTTGGATCTTTTTCAGAAGCATCCAACTCATCCTGAATTTGTGTTTGTTTCACAACACCCTCTATGGTCCTTAAGGGAGGATCAGTCCTTTCCCTCAGAGGGGAAGTTGAAGAAGCCCATACAATCCCAAGGAATGTAAGCAATCTTTTTCATGGTTTAAAATTCATTATTATCCGAAGGACATACAACTACTGATAAAGCATTTAGTGGTGGACTTCCACCTTTATCGCCTTTTTCCTTTTGGGTTTTTAGGAACATCAGCAGTCTCTCTTATTTTCACTTGAATTAGAGAATGGAAGGATATGTACAACGCCTCATTCATGGCCTGCTGGCCTGGAGATATCGTGCCCGGTTCACGAGGAGAATCAGCAGCAGCCCTGATGGTAGTACCACCAGGGCTATACTGTGGCGAAGGAACCTCAGTTCCTTTCTTTGCAAGCTGAAAGATGAAGAAAATAAAATCCTGAAGTAACAAACCTTCGACTAGAATCATGTTGCAATGAAAATAAGGAATGAAAACCTACATCTTCGGGAGCCACATAATCATTCCACTCCTCATCTCCAGAACCACTAGCCCCCTCACTGGTGCCACCATCAATCATTTCATTCACCAGCCTGGTGATATTAATGGACTCATCAGTGGCATATATGAGCATTTCCAGCTCTCTGATGTAAGCCCGCACTTTATTGGGGTTATCCTCGTATTGGATATCTATAGAAGCCAAAATATTCCCTATTCCAGGAAGTTTTAGGCCCTCACAAAAATCCAGTCAGGCGGTCTTAGTACCACAATATAATCTCTGCCATGTCTAGACAACCTCTGGTCTTAGATATGAAGGATGAGAAGAAGGTCCTACAATATTTGACATCAATTTCATTCCAGCTTCTGAAACTGCAGATAAATAATAAGAAAATAAGACTTATTGCTTTATAAAGTAGTAGTGATTAAATTACCATAATGAAGTAACTCACCAGGAGTTTATGGAGTAGGTCTCATGATTCTAACCGATGGATTATATTGGGCACGAGGCCGCTTTTCCACTTGTTGTGCCTCATCATCCCCATCATGGGAATCCGATGAATCAGTCCTAGAGGAGGAATCTGGAAAATCAGCTTCAGGTGTGGAAACATCACCTTCATGAGGAAGGGTTTCCTTATCTACAATCATATTCCTTTTCCCCACCAGATAAATTGGTGATTCAGCACCCCGTTGGGGTATGATGCTATCCAGTGCTCGGAATACCATGTAGTTAGGTTATGTGGAACTTTTTCAACTGGTAGATATAGTACCGCCCCAGTCTTCTCCTTTGACGTCCGCAGCCATAGTTTCCAAAAAACCATTGGATGTTGTTTTTACCAGACATGTACTGGGAGAGATACATCAATCTGTTGCAGAGGCATGAATTGACGTGAAAATCTATATAGAGCACATGCCTCACATATAATTTCTCCATCAATCCTAGCAACTAGCACACCATCTCTACAAGCTAGCATGAATTCCCTCAGATCCAAATGGGTTGTTCCATCATCAACAAACCACCTGGTTGGAGGATTTCCATAGGGAAAGATGTTGAATTCCTTAAACATGATCAACCTCATTTTCATGTCATAGGCATTAACATCAAATGTAGAAACTCCAGATAATGGTTGTACTGATGTCCTAATAGAACTTCCAAGAATTTGTAATCCATTCTATACATTGTATGTCCGGATGTGAGTGACAATCCATCCCCATAAAACATGTAATGGTCACACTATTCATAAAGGAGATTTACCCATGAATAAATGAAGTAAACACCTGTGAATCTTTTCTAAAATCGGGGTAGCCAACCCAACAATTTTTCCCTCAGCCAACTTTTTTGCAATGACGAAGGTCCTGGGGATGACGCCTCCCTTTGAATCTCTGACTAGTAAGAAATAAACGCTGAGCCATAAAGACAAGAATCCAGCCAGACGATTCTTCTTCGGGATCCTTCGATTCACCACATATCCCCATTTCTCAAACTCTCCTGCTTCTAGAGTTGGACAAAATGTTCCAGGATCACCCCTCTTCTCAGGTTTTGGACAGGTGGTTGGACGTTTGGGCCTCTGATCCTTGGATTTATTTTTCTTGGATCCTTTCTCCTTCGGCTCCTTCTCCTCCGGCTCCTTCTCTTTCTTATCAATATGAAATATATTCTTCCACTTCTCCGGATGAATATCCTTTATAGAATGAGTTAACGAGGTCTATTAACTATTGAGCCTATGGATGATCTTAAATAATTCCTGAGGTAAACTAGGAGTCTTCTCTGAATCATTCCAAGTCATCGTGGTTGGAATGAATTCATCATACATGTTACCAAAAATTGGATCCCATGAGATCTTGTGGACATCCCATAGACTGATACCTACTTCACCATGAGTAAGATGGAAAGAATTAGTTTCTGTGCTCCAGTGGCTGAGTATCACCGACACAAATTTATCATATCTGTAAACATATGATTTCCCAACCCAAACAGCTTTGTATATCGCAAATCCTTTCAGATCCTCGAAAAAATATGCATAGGTTTGTCGCACCCAGTATGCCCACATCTAAGTTGGATTCAAACCTCCCCCATGATGGAAGTCCCAACTGTTCATCCACCCTTTAGAATGATCTATCTGGGAATTTCGGAAAATTGAAGGATGAAAATGTGGTTACAGCTCAGGCTTATGAGGTTTCAGATCTGGCGTACAAGGACTATGATGCATCATTTGGGCCCTCTCCACTGTTCCAGCACTTATAAATACTCCTCCACATGAGATATTTTCTAAAGCAAAGTTGGTATAATTCTGAAATCATGAAAATGGGAGATAGGTCTTTGCTTCTAGAATATTAACTTCTCGTAGATGACCATAGCAATATAAAGGCAAATAAATGCTTTGGGGGTAGTCGCGATGATATTTCTTCAGATACTTATCCAAATCAGGAAGAGTTCTACTTTTGACGGTATAATAATCGTGTCCAATGATGTTCATCATATCATCAATCCACTTTCTATCCAGTTCATCACCTATTATGGTTCTAATATCCATTTTATTCTGCACAAAAGTTGAATAAATTAACACTTAAGTAAGTTGATTTTTCAAAAAATTTGTGAAGGAATTTAAAAAAATTGCAAAGCAATTATGGCGCGCAAGTCTAAACATGGCGTGCAAGTATGGATGTGTCACACAACTGTTAATGTGACGCACATGTTTTTGGCGTACAAGTATCACCGCGCAGGTCCTATTACCTTAACAACAGCGCGGCAGCGAAGAAACAGCAGAAAACGAGCAACTTGTGCGTCGAAGGGGACCTGCGTGGCGAGAGCTCGAAAATCCAGAAATTAGATGCAATGCATAGAAAATGACTGCATATTTATATTCCATGATTCCCACCTGCACGCCTACAGCTAGTGCGCTTCATCCAGGGCGCTCTATCCCTGCGCGAATCGCACCTGCGCGCCTCTTTCCCTTTGGTTTTCTTCTTTTCCTCAGAGTGACATCCTTATTCTTTCGGATCCAACTCTGAGGGGGGAATTTTGTTGACAATCCTTTTTGTCACATTGTCTAAATGATTGGAAAGGGAAATGACATAGCACAAATTGATTCACCCTTTGAAGAAAACATGAAAAATCGACAAAGGCATGAACAAGGCTTCAAATGCACAAGGGTCCCGCAAGTTCCATCACAATCGCGCAAGTATACTTGCACGCCACCTAATGGTTGTGCAACTGACTTGCGCACCCTAAAGGATAACTGCTCAAGGTCTTCGCCAGCCTATAAATAGACCCTTTGGGCAACCCATTTTGGATGGAATTTTTCCAGAATTCAGATACAGAGCTCTAAACACCCAAGTCTCTTCTTAAGGTCTTCTGAACACTTATAAGGTAATTCTTTACCTAGAATGGAAGGTATAAACAAGATAAGTAAGGTCTAAGTGTTATAATTCAATAACACTTGCGTGCCTTAGTGTTTTACCCTTAAGGGAAATGTACACACTTGCGCGCCGGCCTACTTCTTCACCATAACTTGTGCGCCATCTTCCGGAAAGCCTCTTGGGATAATTCTAAAGGCTTTGATCAAGGATTTCCCAAATATTACTCTAAGGGATGATAATTGTGCAAGTACCCATGTTCCGTGCAGGTATACCTGCGCGACCAGGACTTGTGCGCCCAAGCAGTTCTTGCGCGCCTTCTAGGACTTGCGCGCCCCTATCTTTATCATTGCCTTTCCTCCCCATTTCACCCCTCTTATGAAATTTCACCTCTCTTATTTATGATTCAGTCTTCAAGACACTCTTCAAAGGCATTTATGGCATGATTTCTTTATTTGACTTCCTTATATGAAAGGAACTCCATGGAAAATATCTCAAAACCTAGTGATTTACTCATCTTTATGTAACTAAAGATTGAGATTTCATTAATTCAACATCATCCTTTAAGATGAGAGAATCATTAATCTGGGCCTCCTTTTTAGGAGTATTCCCCAGGACAAATCCTCATTAATATGGAAATATTCCTTATGAGTAAGCTCCAAGTCCATTAATCTGTGAATCCTCCTTAAGAGTAAGCCACAGTCTAAAAATTCCCAAATATGGGCATCCTCCTTATGAGTAATCCCCAACCATAATTCTCTTAACCTGGGCCTCCTTTTCAGGAGTAAGCCCCAGTCTTAATTTCCTTTTTATCATGGCTTCCTTTTCATGAGTAAAACCCAATCATAAGTCCCCTCATAATATGGACATCTTCATTAGGAATAAGCCCAAAGATTTGAGTATCCAAATCTCCATGAAGCACATATACCTTTATGGACCCTGTTCCTGGATTTCTTCATTGAAGTAAATCTTAATTCATATCTATTTGGGTATTCATACACACATAAGCCCCATATCATTGCATCTTTCATGGAAAAATTGTCTGGTTTCACCAATACATCTTGTTTCTCACACCAAGCATAACTCACATAAGCTTAGAGTGTAAAAGTAATAATGTTATATTTCTTTGATCCATCAATCATGCATAAAAATTATGCTCCCTTACACAAACTATGTGAGTTCTGATTCCTTTTCTAAAACAAAGGATATGTAGGTAGCCCATCAGCAGGTACGATCCCAACTCTGAAATAATCAATGTCCTCCTGAATGTCAATAAACCTAAAGTGCCCCACTAAGTGGCTTTAAAACCATTATGGGCATCATAATGACCAAGAGAATTTTATATATTTTAAGGATACCATCAACTAAGAATCTCTAACAAATACATATGATTCTTCATCGATGAAGTACCTCAAATACATATAAAAGATTCTCTGAATTTCTTACATATCGATTATTGATTGTCAGACTAAAGGAAATGTCATTTTATACTTGGTACTGTAATAAGGATTCACGAACATAACTTAAATCTATAAAGAGAGTCCCGAATTAGAAAGTAATTCCCCTAAAAAAAGGTGTGATGAGTCTGACCTCCCATCCTCTCGAACAATGCAAATTCCCAAGCCTCATCAGTCCACAACTAATGAGCACCTACCTTTTGAAAGTTGGTCCAAATGTATATGGAATCAATGGATGTTTCCGGTTCTATGAGAAAACCCGTTAGAAACCGATTGAAATGTTTGACCCTTTAATTAATGAGGTCATCCCCAATTCCAAAGGAAACAGTACTACACAGATTTATTTCTACTTATAGATTCTACCCACTAAAATATTTTCACATCGTCTCTTTGCTCATCAATAATCATATCCAAATGTGATAGATAAACAACCATTTGAGAATATTATATACACCATCTATCCATTGTGATTCCAATTTCAATCCTTTATGATTTAGGATGAATGGAGACTTCATAATTCCAATTCATTAATATGGTTTATAAAACCATTGAACATGCTTTATTTTATTTCTTGGGATTATAATGGACTAAGAAATCATAACCCTTAATAAATTATGACAATATTCCCTAGAACATAATAATCCCCCCATGTGAATATATAAATGAGGATCTTATTTACTATATATATTTCCCAATTATCCCAATATAAATAATTATTCATGATTATCAACCTGGAGATCACTATATCCAACTCAAGTTCACGTGTTATGAATTTATATTCATGAGCATTCATCTGCAATGGGAAAAAGCTCTATCATAATAATTTTACATAATTAAAAATCCCTATCTTTTTTTAGAACTATTTTAGAAAAATGTTTCATGCACGATAGAAGAATGGGAACAGATAAATAGAAAATAAAATATTTTAATTACTTAAATGTCTATTTTTATTTAACATTATAGATAAATTTAACTCCCTTATGTATCATATTTTCTAGCAGTTTTCAGAATCCTGAGAATTTTTTCTTTAATAATCAATAATACTTATCTAGACCAAGGAAACTATAGATTTTCATTACAAATATTCATAGGGGACGGTCACCATTTTTTGTTATATTATAAAATTCTATAGATATCTTATTACAGGTGATATAATTCCCTAATAATTATATATCATTCATCTAGAACTAAAATATAAGGAACACTTCCTTTGTATTCTCGTGTCAAATGTAATTTTCAGAATATTCAAATTCATCTCATGATCTAACATGGTTTTATAGTATTTCAATATATTATCTACAAATAAAAACAGGATTTTTACATGGTGATCACTAAATACTATATTTGTTATGCCAAAAAATATTTCTAAAGAATTAATGAGTACAAAGGGAATCAAAATTTACTAAAAGTGACCATATATTTTTAGAATGTTAGTCATTGGAAAATCATTATTATTCACTATTAATTGATTATATCTCGATGGAATTTTCACCTTATAAGAAGACATGGGACCATGTAGAATATAAAACAACTCAAATTTCTATGGAATGGGATATATCTTCTTAATCATTATTATATTTTGTTTTCATTAAAATCAATAAATATTTTCAGTGACCAATATTACATCAAAGATATGAGAACTAACATGTCCCACACATAAATGAATATTCATCTAAAAACCATATATATATATATATATATAATCTTGATATTTATTATTCGGTTTTTCTATCTCAATTTTGGACATTCTATATGAGTAATGTATATGTGTAATGATTTTGGAAAAAGAATTATTGAAAATAGAATCCTATTTTCATGGGGAAGAAAATGAAACTATTTGGGGAATATATAATTATAAACCCTCAAAATAGAAAATAATTGAAGCATGATTCTATATATAGTCCCATTAATTTGATCTATAGATCATTTCTCATATGTAGATAATATATAAAATGGAGCTAATGATTTGAGTGGATATTCCCCCTCCTCCTTAAACATCCATAAAATCAGTTGAAGTCCGGGGATATAAAAACTAATCACCATCCCTAAATAGTATTTGTTATATTTATATAGGTATGAAAATACATGAAAAATATATAATCATATTCCACTAAAGGATGTTTCACCAGATTCGTTAGGATTTTCAGTCAAAAAATAGACATGGGAGAAATTAATACTTTTTATTTAATACTTTATCATTTTAGTTTCTCATATATCTATGAATGCCCATGACATGACCTGGTGTTTGGATAGTTTAACTAAACATAAAATATTCCAATTAATATGTAAAACGATAATCCCATAAGAAATTTTATTTTCATAAATGGAAAATGAGTGCACATCTCACTATTGGATTTTGTATATTGTCATTTATGATATCTGAAAAAACATACGGAGGAAAATGAAAACTACGACGTTCCACTAATGAAAAATATAAACATATAAAGAATAAAATTTAAATGAAAATAATATCCTATATTAGGACCCCATGTTTTTTTAATATAAGTAATCCATGGTAATTTACATATAATGTTGTTTAACCATACAATATATTCATTACATTTCTAATTGTTCTTAAATAGTATGTGAAATTTTCATCGAATATCACTTAGGAGGGTCAAACAAGGTATGGAACAATAATTATAGGTTGTGAAGTAGGCGATGGTTGTGTAAATACACAATGATCCTTTTTTATGATTATTATCCCTTGGTAGAATTTTTTTATAGCTTTATCCACTTCTAGTGTTTAGATAATAATGTAATTTCTTAGACACCACTGACTATAGACCATATAAATAATCTTATATATTTACATATACATGATTTATCCATATAATTCTCATTAAATAATAATTTTCTTAATCAAAAAATTAAGTACATGTTTCTCTGGTACCAACTATAGATACCCAAACCTATTTCTCTTATTATAACATGATTTTAACACAAATAACTATTAAGTACAACCAAATGATCTATAGGGGTGTGTATTTGGAAGACCAGGTAAATAACATAACCTCATTTTTTAAATCAATATAAAAAATCTATATTTTCATCATCATAATGAGATCCTAATTAAATTTAATATCCTAAAACATAATTGGATAACATGGGGAGTATATAAATAAATGTGGTGAGATAGAAGTTCCGTATAGTATTAAAAATTTAAAAAAATCATCAAATAGTATATCATGATACCATAAAATATACGACTCATTAATATTCATAAGGAAAAAAATATAAAAAAGGAATGAAAAGATCATAGAGACATAATATTAACACTAAAAAATTAATACTAAATAACCATAAATCAAGGGTAATGTCCTAGGAAACATCACATGGTGGATATAATTCTATCAATGATTAGGTTCCTTCCATAATCATATACATAATATCTAATTGAAAAAATACAGCATCCAATGCATTTGAGTGGATTCTCTAAAACCCCATCACAACCTGTAAATGATTAATTATTCCAAATAGGTAATCAATTATTATCAATGAATATAATAATTTTCTTATGAATGAATTTTGTTTTATAATCATTCTTTATATCACAATTAAATGTTATTTTCAAAATAATGAATTTTAGAATTAAAAATAAGGCACATACTAAAGCATTAAATAATGTTAAACTGTTATATCTTTATATTTAAGAGATATATCTTAAAAATTCATATGCAACCTATAACAATAAATATATATAAATTGTTTTTAATAGAGAGAATGCTCATAACCTAATGAAAAACGGTGGTTTAGAGAGATCCCTTACATTTTGATCTAGAATAATTGTACACTAGCACTAATGTCCATCGATAATGATAATTATTTATTTATTTTTTTATATAATAATATTTTCATTCTATATCACATTTATTATATTTTAATTATTTTCAATTTTGATAATTTCTATAATATATAATATTTAACTTCACTTTTCCTTGCGGAATTTTTAATGGTTTTATAGTCATACAACTTTTGTATATTTCATGATATTTTATTAAAGAAGAAAAAAAACACAAAAAGTGAAATGAAATGGTATTAATAAAAAAATGTAAATTTATATAATCTCAATTGTATTTTTATGTTCCAATTTTGGAATAATTGTTTCATAAAATTTTTTAATGGTAATTAGTATCTTAATTTATTATTATTTACCATCCATCATGAACTAAATTTATATTTCAAAACCAACTAATAATTAAAATAAACTAGAACATTAAAATGTAATTTTGTACATTTTTTCATCTTATTCGACAGTAAAAATATTTTTATGACCTTCCATGAAGGTTGTGGTGAAAAAATGCGTTTTTTACATGGAGGTAGTTAATAAACAATTCATAAAATGACAAATTCATTTTAAAAATGAAAGGAGGGTGGGTAAAATAATTATATTGCACCATAATATCAATATATATTTATATATATTATATATATTATATTTATTTTTCTATTTTTCTATTTTTAGGTGGATGGAGGACTCATAGGTTTGGTAGGAGAAGAATATAATTGATAGAGTTTAGTTGAGAAACTTGTCACATTTATTTTTTGTCTCCTCTCAGTAAAATTCTTAAGGAAACATGAAATTAGCGATGGATGACACCATGTGGAATAGGATGGGAGGGTGAGGATTCAGAAGGTAATTATTTTCTAATGTTGTATATATACAATAGTTGGATTTTGTGAGGATAAGGGGTTGTGAGGTGTTTTATTTATAAGGGGATGAGGGGGGTGTTTTTAATTAAAAATTGAAATCTTTATTATCTTTTTCATATGAAAATAAATATTATTTATTATTATAAATATATATATTCAATGGTTCGTGTCATTTTGAAGTAATGATTAATTAAAGAATCCATTACTCAAAAAACAATGTACTAACGTATAATGAAAAATAATATTTTTTATCGAATTTCAGTAGTTATAAAAAAATCTACCATTATAGAAAAATAATAAAGTCACCCATACCAATTTATTATATCTATTTTCCAGAAATTAAATCCTTTTAGTGAAGTTATTTCTAAATTCAAAAAAAAAAAATCAATAAAATCCAAACTTTATTTGAAAAATATCAACACTAATATTATGATCACTTTTTGACCATTTGAAGATTACTTAAAGTCATATATAATATAATTATCATTATAATAAAACACAATATTACATAATAATCCCATATAATGAAAATGTTGTTAATTAAATTTAATATAAAAGTATAATTAAACCAATAATGATTTCCCAAAATATAGACATTATGTTTATCATTTAAAAAAATTATTTATATGTACAGTTATATAAACATGCCATATATATATATAATAGGATTAGTAAATATTATTTTCAAATACCATGGGTGATATTACTATTCCAATTTTTAGGATATTTATTTAATAAATAGATTATAATGGTCATACATGTTTGTTTAATACTATAAATTCTGCATATTTCACTCATTCATCATTTTCGTAAATTTTCTCTCATGGTTATAATTAAAATTTCACGACGAATATTGAATTAGTAAAATTATAATTTATGTTTATAGTGTTTCTATGTGTATTCATTCGAGTGGATTGATCCAATCTAAAATACAATATTATAGTTATCTTTTAAACTATTTTTATTGAACTGCAATAATTTCATTTTAATGTGACGTATTTTATTCTATAAATTTATAGGTCAATTTAAAATAATTGAGTGAAATTTTTTCATCGTGTGTAACATGATATATGAATGATATTACAAAATATGATACAATTAGATGAATGATAATACATTTGAACAAAATTATAGTACATTAAATCACCTTAACCATCAATATCTCTATGAAAATAGATAGAGTAAGATACAAATGTCATAGAAAAAATATTTGATTTAAAAATATTTCAATATTCACTTCACAGTTCTAAATAATATTTTCATTCACTGTCAATGGATATCAAATGGAAAATCCCCAATAAATTTAAAAATCATGTAGAATATTATTGTAATTTGACAATCATAGATGCTTATATTTCTAAGAATGAATTTACTAAATATCATGATGTTCTCACCTATATATAGAGACAACAAAATGAAATGGAATAATTTAACATTATAATCCATTATATTTATGGTTGGTTCAATGAGGTGGATAACTATCGATATTTGGTGAACAAATATTCTAAGATAATACATATTCAATCATGAGAAATCCAACTCCTTAGATTCATTGAATAATATTTTTACCCACCTGACTTAAAAAATTATTTATAAAACATTTATAATTATTCGTTGAGAAAAATAATATTTAATTTTAATTTTGGGGATCTTGTTTCTTGAATTATATTTATGGTACACAATAATGATATAATAACAAATGGATTATATAAAACCCAGTTTAATCATTTCCAATGTTCTCTCAAATAGTTTATCATAAATTACATTAGTAATTGATAAATTGAGAAATTATAATTTTTTATGGCGTCTAATATTTGTTTTACATATAAAACACAACTATATTAAATCTAAGTAAAATAATATTGAGGGGAAGTGGATTATTACAATGAAAATAATAAGGGCAGTATATTCAAATGGAATTGAAACAAACAAAAATAATCCTTCAAATGAATAGAAATATATTATTGTTCTATCATTATAATATTAATAATAAACATGGATAATCATACAATGATATATCTTTATTTTACAAGAGGTAAATATCCCTAGGGAAGTATCTACTATTGTAATAGATATCCATATTTGTTTTTTTGAGCCACCACCATCCATGGGAAAGTTGAAAATGTATCATGATTATAATATTCTCATGATACATATTTTATTGAATATATATTAGTATATGAGTTTGAAGTATTTATCTTGGACATCAATGTAATTATAATGATGTAATGAAATGTCACTAGTGAAGGACACAATGATATCAATCTTCTTCTACCATTAATCTGGTCCCTTAATGATTTAATGAACACCTCCCTAAATATAATAATTATTGTCCAAATGATTATTTTTAAAATATCATATTATGAATCATGAAAGAGATTTTTGATGATATATATTCCTTAATCAATCATTTAAAAATGTGGGTTATTGAGTCCCCTCATTTCTCTAATGAAGTAATCTCTAAAACTATAAACATTATCCTGAATGTGAATATATCTAATATGTAAAACACCTATATTATTTTTATCGGGGTTGAAATTATCCCCAATGATTAAGAATAATATATCATGGTCCCCAATGATCACTTATATATTTTTATAATGAACTGTTTATAAATTATATTTTAGGATCCCTATGTATTTATTAACTATTTAGGTCCACTAAGAAACCATTATATTTTAAAATGTGTAGTAAAATGGACACATCAATCATAAAGTTTTATTATAGATGTTCAAATAGACAATAATATCATGTTCTTATTCATTGGTGTGGTCTAGTATACCAAAAATATATTCATTTTTTATCATATTTTTGCATCAATACCATGTCATTGAGAATAAACCTAGGTATTATATGATTCATCATCATATGACCAATCCAAAAACCTATAAAATCTAAAAATAATATAAGGGAACCTCTCATATAATAATTTTGTTGTTATAAACCTAAAATTCAGATTTCAATATTTATAATGTTTATCATGAATGGTGTGAATTTTGAGTAAAATAAAAATTACTAGTGTGCATTAGACACATTGAACCAACAATTTTCACACCCACAAGTCATGATTTATCCATTGTATAGAAATCTCGGTATTCAATAAGTAAAACATGATACATGAATATAATTAATTATCATATTATTTTAATAACAAACCCATTAATTATACATTCATAGCACAATACACATTATATAATTAAATTTGCAGTAATTAATGTAACTAGTTCTAAAAAACATATCAATATAGGGTTCTTATAGAGACCCTCTCCTTTCATTCGTATACATTATATAACATGTTTAAAATACATAAAACATTATACTTACAAACTCCCAAATACCATACCAGTCTTGAGCCTTTGGATACATAGAAACATGAACACAGTTCTATATGTGTTGTACTTTACCTCCTACTGGGTTCTTCTTGACTATAATCTTTATTAGATACACCAAAAAAAATACATAACTTAATAACCTATGTGATATGAAATATAAAAATAGGTTGTCTCCAATTATATTTAAGGGTATACAAGGGAGGAATGTAAGAATAAATATGATCATCTGGGTATGATAACATGATAATATTATTAGAAGATCATACCCAACATATCAAAGAACACAAACATGAATCATGGAATAGAGCATGATATATCCTAAGAAATAAATCGTAATTAAATTAAGAACATAATCCATGAAATAATAACATAGAAATAAGAATGGAATTGAGGAAAACACATTAACATATAATGTGATTTACATAGTTTCATAGGCTATCTACTGAGATCAAATTAGTAGTATGGGTTCACACCTCATACCATTTTGGTAGTCATGGTTCACTCCCATGGACATCATTGTGGTATGGGTTTACCCCAAAGACTACAATAGTCAATATCTTGTTATATAAACCATTATCCATTTCATTAGAGATATATATAAGTCCCACGCATCCCATAATGAAATAATACATACATATTTCACATGATCATTAAGAATCATATCATAACCCATGAAATGAAATGAGTATCACAAAAATGTAATCATATCATAACCTATTTGTAATTAACAGTTTCGAAATAATTTCATCATAAACATATAACATTAAAATATGTGGGAAAAAAATAATATAACCAATGGAAGATAAAAATATATCATAATCATCATTCCATAAAAATATACAACGTTAAATAAAGAATATAAACGGAAACATTGGACCATTACCAATAAGGGACTGAGTAACATAAACATGTGTCATCTTTAATAGAAAATAAATTAGAATGATATTTTGAAAACATATCTTCAGGAAAATTTCATTTATTATTTTATAAAATGCCTATTAAAACATATATACCCTTTGAAAAAAAAATTATAAAAAATTTCATGAAATATTATAAATAAATATTGGAAAAATATTTAAAAAACATAATCTTAGAAAACAGAGAATGAGTTATTAAAAATAGTTTGAAAACCATTTTCTATCAAAACATATAATAGAATATTGAAAATGTTTTGAAAACCAATTTCCGAAAAAATATGAATGTATCATGAAACAATTTCCATAACCATTTTTTTGAAATAGTTTGAAATATTATAAGTAACACTTCAGATAATTTGGAAAACTATTATACTTGAAATCATATAAAAGAACATAGAAGTTATTTTGAACATAGTTTTCCCCTGAAAATATATAAAAGAAACATCAAAACATTTTTAGAACAATTTTTTTTGTAATTATATAAATGGAATCATTGTAAACGTTTCTAAACCTATATCCTAAAAAAATAAACATATATTAAATACCATTTAAAAAACCCATTCCATGAAATTACAAACCAATTTTATTATGAAATCCTAAAAATTGTTTGAAAAATATTTCCTTGAAAATTAGTTTTCAACTAATTTTCATTTAAAATATCTTTTTAAACAGTATAACCAATCTGCATAGAATTGGTGGTAGGAAAATCTAAACATGTAATATAATGTGAGAAGATTATTACTTTTCCATAGTAAAAGTTTAGAAAAATTCCATGTTCGATAAGTGACAAAAATATTCCTAAAAAAGGTAAATGAAAAATTGAAAAAAATTATTTTCTTGATTATCGGAGAATAATGTTATTTTCTTAGAAACCCTTTTCAGAAAAAAAAATGTTTTCAAGGAACACATATTTCTGAATGATGTGTTGGAAATGTCAAGGATTTATAAAAACACCATAATAACTATATTATGTAATAAAGAGTAGAATAATGGTAATAATACATTAATCAATCATGAATAAACTAAGGATAATAATCTCCATGAATGTTTTCGAGATAATGATTATAATATTTCATCAAAGAAAGCATAATAACAAAAAATATTCAAAATCAATGAGGTTATTTCAATGAAATTTTATAACATAGTAACTGTGACCAATATTACCCATGTAAATATGTAAAAATACATTATGATGAAAATATAATGAAAGGAAGGATATTCATGATATATCATGTCAATGTACGTTTTTATACCTCATATACCATTATATGTCCGTAAATAGGTCTTTGTTTCCAATAAGGTAAACTAAGACACAATAATATTACCAATTTGAAAAATTTTGAAACATAAACCCCAAGAAAGTAATATCATAGAATTATTATAAAATTACTGAAATATTTATTAACAATAATCATATAATAATTTCATGGTATGTATATACAGAACACAAAAGGAAATAGTGGTGAACATGGAATGTATCTCATTGGAATTTCAATGTGATATGAAATCCTCTTACATTATGTCTTGGCTCATTTTTTTAATCATAATATCATACTATATAGTAAATATAATATTATTTTACATATAAAAATGAATTATATTTTTATATGTATAATTTATATGGATATATTATTTCTGTATATATTTCTCATTGTAACAATTCTTTTTTATGGTTTAACTTTAGGTAATATCAGTTTTGTTCATTCCATGTGTCTTAATTATATATATATTTGGCATTTATACTTCTATCAATATATATAGAAAATAAAACCATATATAAATATCATTTATATAAATTTTCAATATATTATAACTATCCATAGAATATAAAAGTATGAAATGGAATACCGTGGTCATGGAAATGGTAGTATGTTCGTTTTGATAAACACTATTTTCATTTAATTTTCATGTTGAACGAAAAAAAAATTAAAAATATAAGTGTATATATATTTCATTATTAATTTAGATTTATTATATCATATATATCATATATATTCACTGAAACTAATCTTAATACATTCAATGTTGTGTATAAACAAATTATATCACTTTGAGCGGAAATAGTCAACACATCCATGAACGAATTTATCGTATTAACAAAAACTATAATGTATAACAATATGAATTGTAAAATAATTAAGGAACCATAATTAATTAATAAATATAATATATAACATATATAAAATATTTTATATAATAATTTCTACCTTGAGAGGCGGTTAAAAAATGAACAATCATTGTTTTGTGAGGCAGTATTTACCATACACATAAACAAAATGTTTGTTACTCATTGGATGAAGGTGTGCGTAAGTGTTGGTAAAACATTAAGAATATGAAATTATATTATATTTAAGATATTGGGATTTTATATAAGAATTTTATATTTATTTTTCAGGGGTGGAGAAGGAAAATAAAAGAACGAAGCTTGAGAGAAGATGTTACCTCTTAATCAAGTAACTCCTTTTGGTTTGTTCCATAAGGCTTCATTGGATTAATTTCATCCAATGGATATTCATATAGAAGGAATATATGGATTTTAGGTTGTTTATAGGAAATATTGGAGATGGTCTTATGTATTTTGAGAGGTATGAGTGAGAGGGATCATTGGTGGAATTTTAATTGGAAGGGAATGAAAACACCTTGAATATTTTAAAACAAGTTATGTGTACCCATGTTTTAATATAACTATTATCTTGACCCGTCCCCTTGTGCCTGTGTCATGACTACCCCAAACCCGCATTCCATATGCCAGGGGCTGGAGACTAGCAGAAAAGGCATAAATCTCTAATACATGGAAGGTGTTTCCTTTAAAAAGAGTAAAGACACACAACAGTGTACAAGATGAAATCAAAACACTAAGTAAAATTGTATAACAATGAGTACTGAAAAGAAAATGGTGTTAGAATACAAGCCCAACTGTACAGTTAAAGTATAACTAATAAGGGACAAAGAACTAAAATATGGAATGTAGCTCCTAGATAGTCCACCATGGATTCTACCTGAAGGGTAGGTACAGATAGCCTCCTCAGCACTCCATGTCCCTCAGTCTCCTCCGTGTACCGACTCGTCGTACGGTCCACCTCTGGGTACTGTCCAGTCCTAGTGCTCTCAACCTCCTTCCACGCAGTCTGTTATCTGCATCCAATGCAACAAGTTTCGGGCATATCCCATGCAGGGGTGAGTATAACAATACTCAGTAGTGTACCCGAGACCAACAAGGTCTCTAAAAATAAACCAAGGACAAACCACAAAATATTAAATCAACGTATAGCCACTACATAAGTATATTCTCATACATATACCTATGTTATCAAGTAACATATCTCTATCATGTGGAAAACATAGAAGTCACTGACCCAACTCACACATGTATTTAAATTTTTTAGAGAGATAGAGATGATTAGATGTAGTCACTGAATCATCTATGTTGTCTTACCCACACAGGATCCAGAAATAGCAGTTAGAACTGTCGTACCCACACATGATCCTGGAACAGTAGTCAGTGCTGTCGGACCCACACAGGATCCAGGACTGGCAGTCAGTGCTGTCAGACCCACACAGGATCTAGGACCAGCAGTTAGAAGTTTCGGACCCACACCGGATCTAGTAACAGTAGTCAGTGTTGTCATACACACACATTATCTAGGACCAGCTATTAGAACTGTCGGACCCACACTGGATCTAGGAACAATAGTCAGTGCTGTCAGACCCACACAGGATCCAAGACCAGCAGTAAGAACTGTCAGACCCACACATGATCCAGGAACATCAGTTAGAGCTATTGGACCCACACAGGATCTAGGAACAGTAGTCAGTCCTATCGGACCCACATAAGATCCAGGTCTAGCAGTTAGAACTTTCGGACCCACATAGGATCCAGGAACAATAGTCTCTTCATAGCCAGCAGTAGGGTTTCACTAGAGGACGATTGATTCCGGGAGGGAACGATCTTAAAACTAAGTGTTGATACTATATATTTCATGAATTTTCACTATGAAGTATCTCAATGTTCTACCTCGTCATAGGGGTCTCAAAGCAATAGACGGTGCATCAATCAGATGCCTGATATGTGAGTTATTATCCTTTTTGTCCCGCAGGACCGGTTGGATTCCTGTACGATCCAACATAACTATATCTCAACTAAACCTAGAACTCCCATGGGGTATACTCAAAAGGACTTCTATGCTACATGATTTCCCGTACCACTGGCGGATGATCAATCAAACTTCTAGTGCCAAAGATATGTCCATAGGAAGTAATGGCTCTATAGTGGGCTCGGGTCCGGTCTGACCCGATACGACCACGCTGGCCTAACCCAATCTGGGCCGACCCTATCTGGGTCGACCTGGTCAGACCTGTTGGTTGTATCCCGGATAATTGGGTGGGACATCCTATGAGGTTCAGCCCGGTCCGTTTGGGCTGGCCCAGAGGACTTTGAGGGCGGTTCGGACTGATGGTTGCTGCAGGGGCATCTATGTCTAGAGGCCGGGGCCGGTTCGGCCAGCTCCCCGTGGGGCGCGCCTCAAGCATCTTGGCTTGGGAGGTCACGCATGTTCGGCCAATGACACCTCGAGGGATGCCGCAGGCCGGCTCGAGAGGTCTGAGGAGGCTTGGCCGGTTCGGATGGGAACTGAGGAGCAGTTGGGCAGGATGGGTGGGGGCCGAGTAGTGCTCCGGGTAGGACAGAATGTTGTCTAGGAGGCGTGGGTAGTCTGATAGAGCGCCAGGTTGGCTACAGGCGGGGCCCAAAAGGTGCATGTATAACACGGGTAGGCCTCACGGTGCGTGGGCAGGCCAGCCGGGCGATGGGAAGGCTGAGGGCAGGGTCAGTGGGCGGCCGCGGGAAGGTGGTCCATTGTCCTGGAGGCGGCCTGGCAGGCTGGTTTAGCATTTCTTGGGCCGGCGCGAGCCAACGGTGTTCGGCCGGGATCACCCGAGCGCTGCAGGGGTAGCGCGATTCTTAAAGGCCGTAAGTAGCGCTTCCTTTGTCGATGCCGCCTTCTTCACCTCGTGTCGCTTCATCACTGAATTTCCAACATAAACAATATTGGTGGAGGGTTCGGGCCATATTGGTTTGGCCCGCAGCCTCTATGATTTGGGTGGTATCAATTGCTTTATCCTAGTAGTATGATGAACAACAATTCTTTTACAAACTCCAAAAAGAATTTATTCTATCCAGAGAAGACAAAGAGAAAAGGGATAAAAACACAAAAGTAAATCCCCTACCATGGATTGTCGGGTGTTTTCATTGAATGATTCACAGAACGTAGATGTAGATAATCATCATTCTTCGCATCCACCACATGCTTCCAAATCTGAGTTGTGTCGGCTTGTGGAAGGCACTTCATGTTGGTAGGCATCTAGGAATGAAGTCGAAGAAGGATCGTCATTGAGATTCTTTGTTCTTCATTATTTTTTGGGAGAATTCTAATCCTCCCATGATATCCTCTAAAAACACCTATGTTTTTCCCCCTTAATGAAATATACCAACCCCAAAATAATACAAGTTATATTATTTTAGGCGTTGGCCCAAAATGCAAAAATGGAGAATTAATCACATGGGCCCCCTTAATTAATTCACGTGCATTCTCAAGAATTAATAAAAAGGGTGTTGGATCCTTTTAATTAAAGGAATGGTGGAGAGGATCTTCCTCATTAATGAGGGAGAGTTGAGAGGTTTTACTCTCCTCCATCAATAAAAGGGTTTAGCCTCATGTGGTCCCCAGGACAAAACCACTCGCGAGAGGTTATTTTTGGGTGGGCCCCTCGTCGTAACCTCTCACGGGATGTTTTTTTCGGGTTTCCTCTACCACCATAACCTATCATGGGAGGTTAAGGTGTGGTGGTCCCACCTCCAACTTCCAATAGGTGGTTTCAACTACCAGTCACCCACATGGAGGCTCAAATAAAATAAATTGTAGCTCTCTTTATTTTTTAAATGAAAACCCAAAAAAAATTATTCTTGACCAACATCCATCAAGATGAAAGTCTTCATAAGCAAATACCAGCACTGCGAGTTCAATGGTGCCCTCATATTTTATTTCTGAGGAACTATTTTGAAGTTATTAAACACCAGTCATATGCTTACTCAACTTACCTGAAAAAACATCATAAAATGATTCCATGCACACCGGGTCTCAGAATCCCACGCCTTCAGTTTTCGTGGACTCATAAGGGTCCCATGTATTTAAGAAAAAACATTTCCATGGATATTCAGGGTCTTTACATTATCCCATCCTCATAGATTTATGTCCCTATAAGCTACAAATCGAAGTAAGGGAACAAAAGGGGGTACTGAGCACACATCTAAGCCTCCCACTCCCATGTTCTCTCCTAGAGGTTTCTGTGATGCCAACGAATGGACAACAGAGGTATTGAACATCCACGTAGGACCCGCTCCTTTCAATCCTCTATCTCCACTGGAACATCCGTAAAAGTCGTCCCATCATCAATGTCTAGTTCTCCATGGTCGATTATGTGAGAGGGGTCATGCATCTATCTCCTCATCATGGATAGGTGGAAGACATCGTGCACCCGGTGCAACTGAGGTGGAAGAGATAAGAAGTATGCCACTTTTCCAACCCTGATGAGGACCTTAAATGGTCAGATTAATATCGGAGATAACTTGCCGCCTTGGCCAAATCCTCAAAAAGATTTTCGTGGTGGGACCCATAGAAAGATATGGTCACCATCCTCAAACTCCAGAGGTCTCTGTATCCTATCGGCATATTACTTGTTCCTACTCTGTGTAGCCCTCATCAGCTCCAAGATGATTTGAACCTTCTCTGTGGTATCCCATACCGTCTCCGGTCCCACTAGTTATGACTCCCCTAGTTTTTCCCACACTGTGGCGATCTTCAAGGTCAACCATACAAGGCCTCAAAAGGTACCATCCCTATGGTGGAGTGATAGTTGTTGTTTGAAAACTCCACCAAAATCATGTGATCCTCCCAACTACGACCAAAATATAGGACACAAGTACGTAGAATATTCTTGAGGGTCTGAATGGTCCGCTTAGTCTGACCATCTATATGGGGATGGAAGGTAGTGCTCGGATGAATCTGTGTCCCAAAAGCCTCATGCATCCCCTTCCATAGCCGAGAAGTAAACTGTGTGTCATGATCATAGAAAATATAAAAGGCTTCTCCATGTATCCAAAAAATCTCTTAGACGTAGAGGCCTACCAAGCACTCTACTGAACCCTACTCTCTGATCGGTTGGAAGTGGGCCAACATGGTGAGTCAGTCGACGATCACCCAAATCCAGTTGTGATCCCAAGATGTACGTGGAATACCTGTCAGAAATTCCATGGATATCCCATCCCACTTCCACTATAAGAGCACTAAAGGCTAAACCAAGCCTTCTGGTACCTAGTGCTCCTCCCTCACTTACTCACAAGTGAGGCATCGAGAAAAAAACATTGCAAATGCATTTATAATACATGCCCACCATTTTTGTTGTTTGAGTTATTGGCACATATTTCCCACTACTGGATATACCGCTAGAGGGGAAGTGTGGAACTCCCTCAACACTTCCTCCTGAAGTTACACTGGTACCATATTACGTCCTCTGATAAGAATGACGTGATATCCACCTTATGAAAATAAATCAGGTGCCTGCCCTATGGATATCTAGGTACGCCATGTCTCGAAGTTAGCATCTACTTGTTGTGCCTCCCTAACTCGCTGAAGAAGTGGGGGGGTGACTGTAAGAGACTGTAGAAAGGATGATCCATCACTATCAACAAAGGATATCTGTATGGAAGACAACTACTCTTTCACCATTCCTAGAAGATTTATACCATACCTCCTTCTGAGAGCATCTACTACTACGTTCCCCTTTTTAGGAGTATAGACTATCTCTAAGTCATAGTCATATAGGTACTCAAGCCATCACCACTGTCACAGGTTCAAGTCCTTCTAAGACAATATATACCCGAGACTCTTATTATCAGATTACACGGTGAAATGTTAGCCCATCAGATAGTGTTGCCAAATATTCAAGGTGAAGACCACTACTGCTAACTCCAGGTCATGGGTAGCGTAGTTCCATTCATGCTATCTAAACCGTTGAGAACCAGATGTGATCACTACCCGGTCATGCATTAAGATACACTAGAGTCTAGTCCCTAATGCATCGCAGTAGACTATTTACAAAACTCCTTCCTCTAGAAGCCTCAATATGGGGGCACTAGTAAGCGTCTGCCTCAGCTCCTGAAATCTCTGTTGGCATCTCTCTGACCACACGAAGGATTCCTCCTTCTTCGTTAAGGCTGATAGTGGTGCTGTAACTATGGAAAACTCTAATACCATCCCCCGGTAGTATCCAACTAAGAAGATGTCCCTATCCCTTTGGGGAGGTAACCCTGTAAACATCTTTTGAATGGATGTCCCCAAACTCTGCCACTTCTGATGAAAACTCAAAACTTCTACACATGAGTTTATCCTATGCTACCCGGGTTTTCATTTTCCATTGACCAAGGAAATCCTCAATCCAAATTTGAAGATAAACCACATCCTTTTTTGCTAATACATTAAATCGAAGTGTGAACTATGGATGTCAAGTCCAAACCCAAACTAACATTGTAAGGACTCGATGCTACCACACAGACGATTAAATCAAAACTCTCGCCTCAAGGGTTAGATCACACCATCGGCGTAAGTGTGATTATTGAGTCTCCTCCTAAATGTATATCTAGATATGAGGGTCATGTCAATGATTTGACAAAAATCTCTAGGACTTGGAAAAGATTCTTGGAAGGAAAGAATGATTGGTACCTATGTCTATTGATACAAAATCCATTAGTAGACATAGATCAAACCTAAAATCATTCCCAGAGCCCTTGGGTCACATTCCTTGATTGCATGAATCTTCTCCCTTACCCTATCCTGCAGCTCCCTGAGCTTGGTGGGGTCCTCAAAAAAAGGGTGGTTGTAACATGTCAAAAATCACACCACCTCGTGTTGATCTCCTGACTCCACTTCCACATTCGATGCCCTACAAATTCATATGTCCTTAACACTTCCTCTTCATGAAACATTTTAGACGCCCGTGTCTCTGAGACTGGCGCCAGCTCCCTGATTCCCACTGCTAACATTCACTGGTTGTATCTGTTCGTCCATACAACATTCAACCACAAAGGTTCCTCTATCACTCTAACATAAGTAGGAATGCATAGAGGAAAAAGTGATTGCTCGGATGTCTTTAAACACCCCTCACTCAGAAGTCTGAGATCAAAATCACGGATTGTATCGTATTCATTGAGTACCAGGAACGATCAGAATGCCTCAATGAATACTCAAAAATCGACATGTCATCCTGTAGAAGCTGTATAACCTTTAGAAAACTCTCAGACACCTCCTCTATCTAGTCCTCAGCCGCCTGTGAGTCGGGCTCGCCTCAGAACCTAAGGGGTATTTGATGCTGAAACACATGTAAGGAACTGAGCCTACATGTGTCCTCTACTGGTACTTCCGGTTGTAACTACTATCCAACGGGAAGTGGTATGGCTTGCACACTACCCTAAGGTACCATCTTAGGCATTGGTCTACGTTCCAAAGCCTCATCATTATGTGCACCATCCTCATGGTCACTCACTGAAAATGACTAGTAACTATGACCACCATCTTCTCTACTAGTGTCTCAACTAGTAGGAAAACTCTTGTAATTGCCTTTATCCAGTGATCGTCTGCCTAGGAATCTACCTCACCGTGAAACCTCGGAGGCCTCTGCCACTTGAACTCGTGTAACGCACTCAGACAGTATGCACCGTCTGCTAGTGCAGCTGGTGGAATATACTGCCCAAAGTGTGGTGGTGCTATTGGTACACCACCCGAAGGTGCCAGCATAGTAAGAGGGCCCTGCACCTGAGCCTCGTCTCTTGGTGGGCCGTCATCGTGTACTCTCTCGGAAGCCCCATCTGGATGTCTACACAGTAGTATCCTGATAAAGAATAGGTGCTCCATGGTCAATAAGTTATACCAGGTGAGATGAATCAAAAGATATCACAAAGAAAACTCTTTAAAACAGACATGCAATTAGTGTTTTCATGCACTAATTCGGATGTCAGTATTCATTGTCCTCGTGTTTGGATACATCAGCCGTCGCACCAACACTGGACTCCCTGAAGTGAGAACCACACTCAGTACCCTTAACACTATTACTTCACAGAAAAGAAAGAGCAGTGTCCTATGTTCTATGGTAGAACCGACTACTCTGTTACCAATTTTCCACAACCCATCCCCCAGAGCCCATGCTGTGACTACCTCAAGCCCGCCATCCAAAGGACAGGGGCTGGCGACTAGCACCAAAGGCATAAATCCCTAATACAGGGAATTCTTTTTCGTTATAATGATTAATCACACACAAAAATGTACAACTAGGAGGAAAACACTAAGTAAAACTATATAATAAGGAGTACTGAAAACAAAACGGGTCTGGAATACAATCCCAACTGTAATGTATAAGTACAACTGAAACTGGAAACACAATTGAAGGATGTAAAGAAGCTCCTGAATCATCCACCACGAATACTAACATAATGGTTGGTACAGATAGCCTCCCCAACAATCCATGTCCGACAGTATCCCCCGTGTACCGACTCGTCAAAAGTTCCACCTCTCGGTACCATCAAGTCCTAGTGATCTCAGCCTCTGTCAATGTTGTCTGTCATCTGCATCTAACACAATGAGGTGTGGGCATATCCCATTCAGGGGTGAGTATAAGGATTCTCAGTAGGGACCCTCATACAACCACGGTCTCTGAAAATCAACCAAAGACAAACCACATAGTATGAAATCAACAGATAGCCTATATATAGGTATATGCCCATAAATATACCTATGTTATCAAGTAACCCATATCAATCATGAGGAAAACCTAGAAACCACTGACTCAACTCACATAAGAATACAACATGAGTAGAGAGATAGAGATGATTAGATGTAGTCACGGAATCATCTAAGTTTTCAGACCCACAAAAGATCCAGGACTAGTAGTTAGAACTGTCGGACCCACACATGATCTAGGAACAGTAGTCAGTGATGTCAGACCAACAAAGGTTCCAGGACCAACAGTCAGTGCTGTCAGACCCACACAGGATCTAGGACCAGTAGTTAGTGTTTTCAGAACCACACTGGATCCAGGACTAGCTGTTAGAACTGTCAGACCCACATAGGATCCAGGAAAATTAGTCAGTGCTGTCGGAACGAAATAGGATCCAGGACCAGCAGTTAGAACTATCAGACCCACACTGGATCAAGGAACAGTATTCGATGTTGTCGGTCCCCCATAGGATCTAGGACGAGCATTTATAACTGTCAGGCACACACAAGATCCAGGAATAGTAGTTAGTGTTGTCGGAAACACACATGATCTTGGACCAGGATTTATAACTGTCAGAACGACACAAAATAGAGGAATATTAGTCAGTTTTTTTAGAGACACACAGGATATCGGACCTGTAGTTAGAACTTTCTGGCCCCCAATGGATCTAGGAACAGTATTCAGTGCTGTCATACACTCATAGGATCCAATAATATTATTTAGAACTGCCGGACCTAGATAGGATCCAGGAACAATAGTCAGTGCGCAGCTAGATGCTTGGTTCCACTAGAGTGTTCTTGATTCCAGGAAGGTCTAATCCTCAATCTAAGTGTCAATAAAAAAACTTCCATTAAGTCCCAAGAATATGTATCACAATGGTCTACCTCGTCATAGAGTTCTCAACGCAACAGATGGCCCGTCAATCAGACGCACGGTATGTGAGTTGTTATCCTTTTAGTCCAGAGGTACCAGTTGGATTCGTGTATAATCAAATATGACCGTATCTCAACTAATTCCCAAACTCACATGGGGTATAATAAATGGGATGACTATGTTCCAATATTTCTAGTGTCATTCATGGATCGTCAGTCAGATGTCTATTGCCAAAGATATGGCAAAAGGAAGTAATGGGTCGGTAGTGGGCCGAGTTCGGTCCGACCCGGTCCTATTGACCCATTCCAACCTAATCTGGGCGGACCCAGTCTAGGTCGACCCATTTACACCTATTTGGTCTGGACTGACCCATTGTGCGGGTAAGCCTGTTAGGTTCATCCCGGTCCACTAGGCCCGGCCCAGCGGACTGTGAGGGCAGTTCGGCCTGGAGGTCACCGCGAAGGCGGCTCGGTCCTGATGTCTGGGCCAGTTCGGCCAACACTACGTGGGGAGAGACTCAGGCGGCTCAGCCCGAGATGCCAAGTCTTTTCGTCCAGAAATGCTGCGAGTGCTGCCATAGGCCGGCTCGGGTGGCCGGTACGGCTCGGCCAATTCAGCTGGGAATCGGGGAACGTCAGCCAAGCCGGGTGGCGGCTGGGCCTTATGCTTGGTAGGTTGGATGGTCAATCGATAAAGCATGAGTAGGCCGGTAGGGTGTCGGGTAGGCCGCCGGTAGGGTGCACGGGGCGCGACCAGGATGATAGGGCGTTGGGAAAGCCACTGGCATGGTGTGGGGAAGGTCGCGGGCAGGCGGGTTGGGGGCCTCAGTGCAGCCGCTCAGGACAGTTCAGTATGGATCATGTCGGTGCGGGATGGAAGTGTTTGGCCGGTAGCAATGGAGGTTCGCAGGTGCGACGCGATTCACGGAGGCCGCGGGTATGGAGGCCTCTGTCGTTTCCGCCTTCATCATTTTGTGCGACTTCGTTTCTAAAAGTTCAACATAAACAAGATCGGCGGAGGGGTCGGGCCATGTTGGTTTGTCCCACAACATCCATGATTAGGGTGGTATTAATTGGTTCATCAAGGTAGTACAAAGAATGGAGATTATTTTACAAACATCGCAAAGAATTTTTTCTATCTGATAAAAGTAAAGAGAAAAGGGATAAAACAAAAATGTAAATCCCCTACATTTTATTTTTGGGAATCATTCATTCACAGAGTCACAGAAATTAGATGAAGAGAATCATCGTTCTTCGTGTCCGCTGCACGCTTCCAAATCCAAGCTGCGTTGGCTCGTGGAAGACGCTCCACATTTGTAGGCGTCTGAGAAAGAAGTCGAAGAAGGATCGTCACTGGCGTTCTTCATTCATCATTCTTCATTAGGAGAATTCTAATTATCCAATGCTCTCCTCACAAAACACCCAGGGATTCCACCATAATGAACAATGCCAAACCAAAAATAATAATAGTTTTATTATTTTATGTGTTGGAACAAAATTAAAAAATGGAGAATTAATCACAAGGATCCCCTTAATTAATTCATGTTTGTTGACACGAATTAATAAAAAGGGAGTTGAATCCATGTAATTTTTGGAAGGGTGGAGAATCTCTCCCTCATTAATAAGGCAGAGTTGATATGTTTTACTTTCCTCCATCAATAGGTGGTTTACCATGTGCGGTCCCCATGATGTAACCTCTCGAGGGAGGTTACGTTCGGGTGGGCCCACCACCCTTACTTCTCATGGGAGGTTAAGTAGTGGTGGTCCCACCTCCAACATCCAAGTGGAGGATTCAACTACAAGTCACCCACTTGGTGGCTCAAATAAAATATAGTGACACTCACATTATTTTATAATTTATTTTATGAGAACCCAAAAACTAACATTTATTCTCGACCAACTGCTGTCGAGGTGAAAGTCTCCTTCAACAAATACTAGTGATATGAGTTCAACAGTGGCCTAGGATTTTAGTTCCTAGCACCAGTACCAATTTAATAACAACCTTCTCATACGATTACTGAGTGTACCTGAAAAAAACTTCAAAAATTAATTCCGGGAACACCGGGCCTCGGGGTCACGCGTCGTCAGTTTTCACGGACACATAAAATATCCATGTATTTATAAAAATAAATTCCACGGAAATTCAGGTTTATTACAACAATAGTAATAATAAAACCCAAAAACCTCAATAATTGATTTAACATGGAAATATGACGGCCTTAAAATGGGGTTTGAACACTTTTCATGGACTTTTGGGTCTTATATTAATGTTTTAGAACGTCCTTAACCCAATTTTTTTCTTAGTTTCTGTAACTATTTTTAATCACTTTCACTAATATTTTTAGTAATTTTTGTATTTTTAGACATTAAAAAATATTTCGATTAAAAATATGGAATCCATTTTTGAAATTCTATTAATATATGAAAAATAAATTAATTTAAATATAATCCCACCGACAAGACGACATTATGGGTTTTATGAAGTAAAAATGTCCAAAAGATTTCTTAGTTTTACTCTCAATTTCAAAGTTAAATTGATTATAATTACATATATTTGATTATTTAATAAAATTACTTTCTAATAAAACATTAAATACTATATAAAATATTAATTAACATTATAAATTTTGTATATTAATAAGTAGTTGGGAAATAAAATTCAGTATTTTTAACTACTTATTAAAATAGGAAACATCTTCAAAAAATAAAAAAAATTATCCTAACATAATTATTATTTATATATTTCAAAGATGAAGTTAATTATTACATATTATATATATATATATGTCTGTGTGTGTGTGTGTGTGTGGGTGTGGATAATTGGATTTAAAAAGGGATCACCATTAAACGTCTCTAAAACTACTATAAAAAAATATAGTTTTTAAGCATAAACATGGGATTATTCTGATATTATATATATAAAATATTTTAAATGATAATAATGAATAATCTTTTAATTATATATCTTATAAATTTAATTACTCTCATTAACTATTTGAAATTAATTTAACATGGTAGTATAACTTTTATTTTTCATATAATAATAACCCTTTATAATATAAATCCCTTTACAGACATTTGGTTTTTATATAATTTTATAATTAATATTTATCCAATGATTTCATATATATATATTCATTAGTTATTTAATAATATAAAATTAAATTAAATTTCCATATTTTATACTATTAAATAATAAAACATCCACAATGGATTATTTTTTGGAAAACAATTTTTCTTGCGCATTACACAAGCCCATAGGGAAATCTAGTCTTGCATGTAACTGAAGCTAACCCCAGTGTTCAATGTATAGAATGTTTAACATTGAGTTTTTTCTAGATCAAGATTAATTTTTTTTTTCATATAATGAAATCCATAGATTGTTCTTTAAAATATAATTAACTATTTTTAGAGCTGTGTGAAATGGAAAATATAAAAAATATTATATTAATTCAAAAATAATAATTCAAAAAATCTATAGTTGTAAAATTATTCCCCATTAAAATGAATTTATCCACGAAAATTATTCTAGGTTAGAAAAGTTTTATTAGTTGAAATATATATTCATAGAAACCCACATCATTAAAATTAATCCAAAAACTGCCATTGAAAAAGGAATGTTTGAAACATAATGGTCACCCAAATTAACATATTACTAGGGTTCCAAAAAAGAGAAAAATATGTGGATATATAATAAGTTAACTTGTTGGAAAAGTTTAAATATTTATAGAAAGTTATTTAAGTCATCAATAAAATACATGTTAATGATCAATGAATGGTTAAGGGACTGAAATTCATAAATCTAAGATGATTTAAAAGGACATTGATTACAAAAAATAAGGTGTGAGGACAAAATGTTTTTTGAGCATTCCCAATATCTGAGTAATTCGTTTGTTGAATAATAATTCAAGGAAATATAATTAACTTTTATGTTTCTATATAAAAAAATCATCTGCATTTATCTATTTCTAATTCATATATTACTTCATGAAATGGGTTTCCTGAAATTAACTTTGATGCCGAAATCACTAAAATGCAATTTTATCAGATCATAATGACCATAAAAGAAAGAAATGCATAACTATTTATCACTCACAAACTATAAAAATTATTATTGTTAATAAATTAATCTCTAAATATATTATCTAAAACAATTGTTTCATCATAAATAATTATTCATAAATGATAATTTTATATTATCAAGGACATCAAGTAGGCCAATGGATGGAGTGAAATCCTTATCATCCTTTAGACATGGGTTCAAGACTAATGACGTTTCTAGACTTAAATGGTTGTCACAAAACATACATGATTTTAATTTCTAAAGAAAAAATAATATAAATTCTAAAATAAATATGTTGTAAATACTTGAAATAAGGATAATCACTAAATTTAATTTTAACTACAATCATAATACATAAATTCTTCTACGATGTTTATCTTATATAGTTTTTGAATGAATATGATTATAATCCTTCTAAAAAATGAATTCCAAAAATTTATAAATAAGGTTACAAAATCATCTAAACATTGATTCCCATTATATCCCAAAGTTTCTTTTGGTTGTCACATTACAAAAATGTGAATATACTCATGTAATTTAATTTTGGACCATTGTAAAAATATTAATTAACATAAATCATTTTAGAAAACATGATTCTATATAATTCCATAGATTACTAGATATATTCAATAAATACAAGAAGTTTAAAACCTCATCCATGATAGATTGAACATATTTTTAATAAGTATTTATTTAGTTCCAAGGGATTTAGTGACATCAAATTTAATTATTCATATATCATATATCATTACCCACAAAACAGTATATTAACCACAGTACCATAATATGGTTCATCATCCCATAGCCAAAATATCACCTTGTCATTAAATCACTTCTCTAGGAAATAAGAAACACATAACATAATGAATTAAATATTTAGTGAAATAAAGATAATCATTAATCATTGTTTATTTCACCTTTCATATAACATTTTTCCATAATCTAAATTTTATTAAAATTTTTATTATTTAAATTCATCTATAATCCCGAAGAAATTTATGCCATCCTATTATATAATACCAATTTTCTTTATATTTCATATATTATCTCAGAATCATTAGAAATATTATAATAACTCCACCACTATACCAATTCCTTTCATGAGATTTCAGATTTAGACATTTGGATGAATAATGACCGTTTATTCAACACATAAAACACATTACCATTTATGATGTTTTATATTGGCCAATATTCTTATCCATTTGATTAAAAAAATTTATTTGAACCATGTAGTCACTTGCTTTGTGTATTTATTTTCTACAGTAAAAACATAATCAAGTTCATAAAAGATATTAACGAATGTTATTTGATCCAAATTCATGAAATAGAGTAAATCAAATTTTTTTTCCACCATGGTCTCCTTTACCTAAACTCTGAGCGAACTCCTTCATTATTTTTCATGTTGAGTCTGAGAGTTGGTTAAGATATATGTTGTCAACCATGTTACATGAATCTTTATTATCCATGATAACCACATCATTATATCATGTGATTATCCTAATATTTTTCTCATCAAAAAATCATCCATCACATTCAATGATATTCTAGTACTTTCTGGTTCCCACTGTTGACTAAAACCATAAGTATTATGTGGGTATAACATAGCATAGGATAAAATAACATAGTCCAAAAAATAAGTACATATTTGAAATATAAATCATGAAAACCTCATTAATATAGGAGACCATTGGTTAACAATATGTCATTCAAAGAAAACATATATTTAAATCATTCGTTATGTTTTATGAAATGGTTGTGAATTTCCAAAGTATATCCCACCGGAGTGTAAAACGTGGTGTAGAAATAAGGCCAATTATCATGTACTAGATAACCATTAGTCAAGTCCTGAACATATCGTTAGATTTGTTACCCAAAAGTATATTTTTTCAAGACGCACATCCCCTTGGACTACCAAGACATGGATCTATTTCTAGGAAACCTCTCACTCTATCCACCCCAAAAATTTGAAGACATTTTCTTATAATTTTTTTTATCCTTAAACTTGTCCATAGACATGTCTGTAGGGTTATCTCTATGGTTTTATCATCCAATATTACAAAGATTATATAAAACATTTCTATGATACCAACTATAGTTTGTTACACTTTTCATACATATGCATTGCATAATTTATTCATAATACGAAGGACATTATATAAATAGACATCAAAGGACCATACTAGAACAACGCTTTTGGAAACATTGACACATGAACATTATTACATAAGTGAGCTACATTATCTCCCAATAGGTTATTCTTTTCTTGAACTGATAATCGAAACACCGAAAAGAATTAAAATGTTCGTGACCTTGTAGAAAGGAATCATAAAAACAGGCAAGCTGAAATGCTCGGTAAGGGTAAAAAGTGAGATATTTAAGAATAAACATGTTCATGGGGTGTATAAAGGTGATCAATACATTAGAAGATAGTACCACAAATATCCATGATCACAACCATAAATCATGGAATAATGATTTACAGATCATAATTCATGAATCATACAGAAATGAAGAACATAATCATTGCAAGCATAATATAAGAATAAATCATGGAATTATAGAAAACTCATAAGAATATACTATTAATTCTATCGTTTCCACGAAATCACTACCAAGACAATAATAGAAATAAGGGCTCACTCCCCACACCATCCTAATAGTCATGGTTCATTAACATTGCCATCATAGTGGCATGATCTCACTCCACATACCAACTTGGTATTCACGCTTCACTCCCATTTCAATATTAGTACACATGGATTTTCTCCCAAGACCATCTTAGTGAATCTCATGAGATATAAATATTTACCCAATTAATTGGAGGGACATATAGGTCTCATATATCTTCTAATTAAATAATACATTAATATTCCAAAATATCATTAAAAAAATATTAGAATCCTTGAAATTAAATTGGTATCATAAAAATTTATTCATATCATAACCTGTGAAAAATGATAGGATCCATAATCATTTCATCAGAAACATAACCCCTGAAAATATGTGTGTTTAAAAATCATATAACCCAAGTAAGATAAATAGGTTTTTAAATAATATTTCAATAAAAACATAAACCATTCAATACATAATATGAACAGAAAGAGAAGAGACTGTTTCAAAAAAGCGATGAGATTATTTCAATCAAATATTATCACTTGGAAACATTGAACCATACTACCCATGTAGTAAAGTTAAATTAAATGAAGAATAAAATATCATGAATGTATCAATATTAATGTTATATGTTTTAAAAAGTATTATAAAAATCAAATTAAAATATATAGGTGAAAAACATTGCATGTCTCTCAAAGAAGGTAAATTATAAAAAAACTACCATACTAATTACGAAAAATTTGAAACATAAACAATACAAAAAGAATGTTAATAGAATGGAAATTTAATTAAACATATATTTAAGAATAATAATCATATAATATATTCATGGTTAGAATATATAAAAAATCAAGGGAAATATTTGTGAATAACTCCTGTTTATTATAGAAATAAAAAAGTGTGATGAAATCCCCTTACCAAGTGTATTGCCTCCCATCATAATCATACAAAAAAATTGAATAATAAATATATATATTTTTAAAAAAAATATATAGTGACATATTATTGTATCAACAAACTTATATTTCTTTATTATGATTCAATTTCACTCTCTTTCTAACAATTCAATGTTATGGTTTCACTTTGGTTGATATATTCTTTGTGATTTGTATCTATGATAATTTGTTATATCTATGGTCCTTATATATATATCATGGATTATAAAATTTAATATACGATATAAATATAATTTATATTAATTATATATGAATTATTATATTAAATAGAATATAGATGTATGAAATGGAATACATTGTTCATGGGTGTGGTTTTCCATATGTTTCCATGAATGTTATTTCTGTTTAATTATTGTATAGAAAGATGAATGTAAATGAAATATATTACATAAATAATTATTAATTTACATTTTTAATATCATATATGTCATATATATTAAAAAAAAATTCATTAATACATTCTATTTAGTTTTTGAATGAATCACATCGCTTTGAGGGGGTGAAAGTCCACACCTTCTCAAAAAAAATATCGTATTTACATAAAATGGGGTGCATAAATACATGTTTTTTAGAATTGTTAAAGAACATTAATTACATAATAAATAAAATATATAATATATATACACATATTTTCAAACATAATTTCTACCACGAGAGGAGTTAAAGAAAAAATTAATAATTATCATTTTGTCACTGGTTAGTTCGTCGTACCAAAAAATGGAATTTTTTATTTACCAAAAGATGTAGTTGTGTGTAATTATAGGTCAAACCATTAGAAAAAAAATTTCTGATTATATTCAATATAATGGTAGTTTTTATAAAACAAATTGGAATAAATACAGTTAATGGGCTCGAAAAAAAATTAGACCAAGGATCTTGAAATAATATGATACATCTTATTTAGGTAACTCCATTTAACATATTCAAAAAGCCTACATGGATTTATTTCTTAACAATTAGAGGATTATATCGGTCAGGAAGGGATTTTTGGATGTTTATTAGGTAGATATTGGCCTAACATAAGTTTTCTAGAGGTGTGAGGAAGGGTGAGGGGTGGTGGCTTTTTATTGGGAAGTGAGAGGGCACACAAGGCATATTTGAATACATGTTAGGTGTACGAATGTTTTTACCTAAAAAATCCATAGGAAACCAACATAATTAAAAAAATAGTGTCAATGGATAATTAATGTCCAGAAAATGTGTTTTTGACTTATTTTGATTTTGTTTTGCATTTTAAATATAATTCTTGGTATTTGATAACTTAATTTTTTTCTTAATCATTGTCATTAATTTTAATCAAATTAACATATTTTTCTCTTCAAAAGAAGTTTAAATTATATGAAATTATAAATTTTTCGAATTTTAAAATATTTAATCCATTTTTAAATTTCAATTCTAATTAGGGGAAGAATTTAATTTTAAAATAATCTCATTAATGAGATGAGACTATGAGGTTTTAAGATAAAAGACATCAATACGTTTTCTTTGTTTTTATAACCAATTTCAAAGATACTTTTTTCCAAATAACTAAATTGGTTAAATATATAAAATTAGTATCTAATTAAACATTAAAAACATTTTAAAATATAATATAACCTAAAAAATATATTATATTAAAATAATTTTTGAGTTAAAATTTAATATTTTTAACTATTCATTTGAAAATAAAAACTTACTGAAAAGAACAAAAAATTTATTATAACTCAATTTTTATGATTCTATTTCATATATAAAGAGTATTTTTATATGTTAAATCTATAAAAGTTCTAATTATTTAATTTAAAATGGGTTCACCTTTAAATGTATGTAAAAATACATTTTTAAAATTATAGGTTTTTTACCATAAAATTCGTATTGTTCTTATCTTATATCAATAAAATATACAGGAGTATAATAAAAATATTTTATTGAGAATATAAAATATAAAATTGTCTATTTTATTTCAATATTAGTAATTAGTTTATGTAATTTATATAAATCCACTCTTTTGGATAAAAATAGGTTTTTATAAAATTCGTCACTTTATATTCATTTGGTTTTTATATTCATTTCTAATTAATAATCAACCAATGAGTTTTACTATATATTTTCATAAGTTAACCATTCGAATCATATTATATATAATGTTCATGTTAAATCCTATTAAATAATAATATTTTAATAATGATTAATTTTTTGGTAACACATGGTCTTCTATATTACACAAGCCATTGAAGAAAGTTTATCTTGCGTGTAACGTAAGCTAAGTTCTATATTCTCTATAGAGAAAACAGTAATTTATTGTTTTTTGTACCTGATTAACTTGTTATTGCATCTCATTAAAACCAAAAATACTTCTGTAAAATAAAAAATCTATTTTTAGTTCTGCATGAAATATAAAATAAAAAACAGATATTAATTCGAGAAAAATAATTCCCAAAATTTTAGGGTTTAACGCTTCAGAAATTATCTTAAAGTACAAATGATTATAAACTAAAATGAACGAAAAATAAAAAATTTAAATTTTTTTAAGATAAAAATATAATTTAGATTACACATATAAATGAATATGAAAGAATTATATGAATGATATTAATTATTATGAATATATAGAATGGGTAATTTTATTCATGTATGGGTAAGGTCACCATTGGAATATGACAATTGGTATTTATACCATTTCAATAATAAATATTTTCATATATATACAATCTTCTCATAAAATTTAAAAAATTATTATGGTAATAATATAATTAATAATTAAGAATAATTTATATTGACCAGTTAATAAAAATATAACTACTCATTTACAACATAGAATAAAATTTCAATTTATTACTAGGGATTTAGTTTTTTTTAATTCCAAATTCATGGTTTTAATATACAAAAATTGTTTCAATGAAAAAATTACTTTTTGACATATGAAAATTTTTTAAAATTGAAATTAAATTTTAATTCAACCCATTGAAATTATCCAATGGATGGTTTTTTTCATTTTAAAAATGTTTCAATTTTATTTCAAAATTGAATTATAATGAATTTTTATATGAAAAAAAATTATGAACTGAATATTATAGGAAAAATATTTAATATATCATATAAAAGGATTCTTGATAAATTATTTATTCATTAATATAAATTATTTTCAAATAATATATAGATTTTTCTAAGAATATAAATATGTTTTTAAGGATTAATTAATAATAAATAACATTAAAAACATTTATATATGAATTAAAGGATGTCCTCAAAAAAATGATTTTATTTAATGGAAATAAAATCATAATACTATAAAAGTCAAATAGTTATCCTTAATGCCAAATAGATCGGTTTAAAACCAATATACATCTAAAGGGTTTATATATTTCCATAACCAAATGTTTAAATCCTCGGTGTATAATATCTTATAAAATCCCACTGCATTTTCTGAAAATATCAACCCACTAAATCATTCATCTCCACTAAAAAACAATTTACCGTGTTTTCTATCTAAGTTTGCATCCCAATAATATTATAGAAGAATATAATGTCTATATGAGTTTAATTCAATTTATATATTTCTCTCTCAATGACAATCACAATAGAATTTCTCCAGATATGTAGTGTTTTAATGATATTCAATACATTATATACATTTATCTATATAGTGGAAACTTATGAGTATCTAATAAGACCTCTCTAATGAATTTTCATGCTTTATAATTGGAAATGTTTTCCCATAAAATTACAATCATTTCTATATTGAAAATCAATTTATCAAAATTACATTTACATGATTTCTTATGTTATGGTTCATTATTTAAAATCACCGAATGTGTCGAATTATTATATTTTCTATTTATTAATCTATAATAATAGTCCATTATAATTCCATTATATTTTTATATCATAATAATTAAGTGTTTATACTTATTTTATTATTTTCCCCCAACCATCGCATTTATTTTACTAATTATTAATAATATGTATTATATTAATTTATCCAACACTATGACAATATCTTCAGTTTTACATTCCATTTAATTGTAAATATAATTTAATTTCTAAATAATATGTTTATTTAGAATTATTAACATGAAATTGTATTGATTGGGGAATCATTTTCCATATGTATTCGAACAAATTATATAGAGATAAGTGATATATAACATGAGTTTGGTCTACTAATTGTTCCATTTATCATTATGAGAAATATTTTATAGAAAACTATGGCATATGTTTATTGAACTAGGAAAATTATGTAATATGTGAGGGATTGAGTTATATATCCCCTTGATGAATCAGTATATCCTATGATCCCAACTAGTTTTGGGTATTTGTTGCATATAATCTGTATTATGTAATGTCTATTGTAAGAATTCCTTGACAGTTTGGTTATAATCTCTTTTCTAATGAATACTAATATGATTAAAATATCATAAATTATTAATTCTATCACCACAGATTCATTTATATTTATATACATAATCATTATTTCATTTTTTATATATTAAATATATATATTATGAATGTATGGAATCAATTTAATCATTTATATTATTAATATTAGTTACTCCTTGATTATTAAATGTAATATTCCACTACATTTACCAATTTATTGGGTGTCTAAAATATATTCTTTATCTTGATTCATTTTTTCTAAGGAAACCTACAAGAGTGTTATAATGGGACCAATGAAAAAAATTAATAAATTTTTATAACCTTTTTATGATGTATATTATGTTTTACAATGTAACAAAATGATCGTTTTAGTATCTAATCTCATAGGACTACTAAACTATTAGATCCTATGTAATGTGATCTATGTACTTTTACAAAAATATAATATAATACTAATGAAATACATTTTATTATTGCTATGTTTTTATATATTTTATATTAAAAAAACTAATACTATATTATTTATTATGATTTATAAAAATGACAGATTTATGAAATTTTCTGATAAACACTTCTCACATTAATGAAAATTTTCACCAATATATTACCAACATAATAATTTTGTATTTTTTCCCAATATTATTATTGCTAAAGATTAATCAGGATTATGAAAATATTTATAAAGGGATCGTAATTTAAGGAATAGATATTTTTTCAAACCACAAATTGAATTTTAGAATTTCTCAAATGACAATTTTAATGAGGTTAGTGGAAGGGAAAGGGAACATTGTCACTATATTTGGATACAAAAACTCAGGCTATATCTAATTTCATTTAATAAATATAAAAACATGTTTCCGTTATTATGGTGTAACCATTATAGATCACATCATATAGTAGAATACACTTTCATTTAGATGAAAACAATAATCCCTCGATAATTGAACAACATATATATTCCATAAAATATATATTATTTCAATTTGGATATATTGACATAGAAAATGTTTTTATGGATTTTTATCCACAAATGGGGAGATAATTATCAATAGTGTTCAATGATTAAAAAACTATACAGGATGAAGTAATAGAAAATACATTGTTGAAAAATAATAAGCTGATATTATGTGAAAGTAATTCTCTTTAGATATTTTTGATGAATTTGAAAGGAAATGCCTAAATTTAAGATAAATGAATAATGAAAACACTTCTTACTATGGTAATTACATTAAAAAGTTATAAATACATACTATATACTAAATATTATTTCCAAAAACATGAGTTTTCACTTATTATATGGTCTAAATACAAAAATAAAATCAAATTAGTATCTATGAAATTTACAACATATGATAAGATAACATGAAGTATCATAATTAGAGATTAGGATTTCTCCATCTCATTCAATTTTAATTGAAATCTAGAGAATATGAGGATTTTAAAGAACTGTGAAGGGGGGACATTTGAAATGGATAATGGAGGAAAGGGTGAATTCCCAAAATTTAATAACTATATAAATAGTAAAGAAGGGTAATTCATGAAGGTAATGGATATTTGAAAAATAATGGGGAAGGATTCTATCATTCTTGAAAATGAAAATTAATGGAAGAATCGATCAATTCCAAATGATTACAATATTAATATACAATCCACTTTTCCAATCTATGACCTTGGAATCGAGGTAATATACCCTATAAGTGGACAAAGGATGACCGTTGAAATTATGAAATTAATATAGTTTATATTGAAGTTCAAAATTATGTGAGAGGAAATATTTTGATAATAAAATAAATTTTTTAAAATGGATTAATTAATTAAATATCAAAACATTTTCTTATATCCTGTATCTATTCCAAATCATGGAATCATCCCTTAATACATTATGGATTTTTGTTTAAACAAAAAACTACAGTAAAATGTATTTCAATTTGGATATAATTGCATTTTAACATTTTGATTCAAAGAGATTCTATTGTTTTAGACATGATTTTTAGTACTATTTTAAAATTTTATACAATCCATGGAATATATTGGATTTGAAATTACAATTCATGAATTTAATTAAAGGAAAATGATAGTATGATTTAATATGGATGATATAATTATTTTATACAGGATAATATTATTTATTTGATAATTTTTTCGAATTAAAAATGGATTCTAATCTAAAAAAATGGAATAAATAAGAGACTAAATGAGATCTATTGATGTGGATGATATCCAAATAATGAGGGATTTAGCTATAGTGAATGAATAAATTTAAATATTTCCAAAATAAATAGTTGGTAAACCATGAAAACATGAAGTTTTATTTTTTTACTAAAAAAACCATAGAAATATCATATCTATGACTCCATATATAATATAATAAATAGAATTTTTGGACATTAAGAAATCTCTACAAGTGTTTTTTTGAAAATATACTAATAAACCTTATTTTATCACATTGTAGAGATCCTTCCCTATATATAAAAAATTACGATTATTCAATGGGGGTTTACAATTATTATAAATAATTAAATTCCACTATAGTTGGGAATAATTATCCATCAATAAAAATTGATAATTTTTTTGATGGTTCTCATTTCTTATTAATTGTAAAGTTTAATTATAGATATCATCAACTATGAGTGAACAATTATTATATAAAAAAGAATATAATTCATATATGGTATATAAATTATGTGTTTTATATTAATTTATTTGATATTATCTAATTAATACTACTCTTTTATATATTTTATGACTATTGATTTAAAAGACTTCAATTACTTTATGGCCCCATGATTTTAGTCCCATAGAATTTTTTGTTTTTAGGAGAATTAGAATTCTTATCTACTGTTGTATGGGACATCTTGGTTAACAAAAATCTAAATGAGGTTATGAGTGCATGAAATTTTAATGTGGTGGTTTCAAATTTGGCATATGTTTTTGTGGATTTAATAGGAGTTTGGTCAATCTTTTGAAGAGGAAAGGACGTATGAGATGTTTAAAAAAATGATCCTCATTTTACAAACCATTTATTAATTACATGACTGTAATTTGTTTCATGGGGAATTGATCAATGGTTTTAAGATATGCAGGCATGTTGGATATCCCAATGGAATACATTACGTGTAAATATTACACATCATGAAAGTGAAATGTGATGTGTAATAGTTACAAACCATGTAATAGATGGGGTTTTCTTTTTAAAACTGTTAATATGGGTTTCCTCCCCCATTTTTTCAGATAAGAAGGAGGTACACGAGAGCTCACGGAAAATGACTATCCATCCCTAAAATAATCAGTGATCAAGGGAGTTTTAAGTGTGATGTGTCAACATAGTTGGGTAATATTTTCTCCAGACTTCCATTTTCATTAATCTTTTTCTATATTTTCTAATTTTGGTTATGTTTATTTTTTGTTCTTATTTGGATACATCTAATCTCGATGGAATCAACTATTTTAGTTGATGTTTCTCTGTTCCAGGGGCAAGGACATCTTTTTAGGTCATCTTCGCTCCCTCACATGATGTTTCATCATGGTATGACACCATGGTGATTTTCTCATGATTTATTGTTTTTAATTAATCTTTTGATCTAATTTTTTACAATCATTAGTTAGGGATTTTCTTCATAATGGAATTTGGGATACCTAGTAAACATTCTACACATATTTTCTTGGTTAATAATTAACTGATATGTGTCTGATGATATATCACATATTATCCCTTTTATATTACATTTAATATTAACTAGATTAATGTTGTAATAAATGTTTTTGGTTTACAACGGAGCTGTCCAATGTCAGGTATAATTCTCTATGTTAGTTTGTCATATTTAAATCATTGAAGATATTTTATAGAGCTATCAAGGAATGTTCATAATTTTTTTAAAGCTTACTAAAGGAAGGTTTTATTTCTTACATTCCATAGAGGTTTTGGGGATGTTTAGTTAGTATGTGAATTCTTGGGATTTATACTTAGGGTGATGAACTAATTCAAAATTACTATAAAAACTATTATATTTATTATTTCAATTTTTTAATATATTGGCTGAACACCCAGGTTCACTAACGACCCTTGTTCATTATCTTTATGCATATACTTCTCACTAAGGATGAGGGTCCCCTATGAGATGATTCCTCGAATGATATTACCCAGATAATCCCTTATAGTATTCATCTTAAATATTAACCCTTAGGGACTCCAAATATGTATTCCCATTTTTAGTATTGGACATTGTGGATCTTGGGTGGGGTGACTCTTCATATTTATAACACGGGGGACCCAATGGGTGATTAGTTTTTTAACTGATACTGAGCTGTTATGTTAGTATTTTTTAGATATGGTAGTGGGTGTCATCATGAACCCATATAGAACATGACATCCTATGAGGATGTGGATGTATTGGTATGTTTAAGTATTCAACAACCCTCCAACTTTATTCTCTACATTCAATTGTTCACTACTAATGTAGTCATGACCACTATAATTGTTTTATGGATTGGAGTTGATCTGCTTGAAAGATATTGTTTTTTATATTTTTTTGTTACCCAGAGCTGCTTCCCATGTTCTAGCTGTTGATCATTTATGCTTGACTATTATATTATTCGGATTTCTATAGGTGATTCTTGGTATCATACTATTGAGACTAATTTTCATGATACTTTTACAGGGGACCCTTTATTTTGATATTTGGGAATTCTATCCATTGATCATGATATATGTTAATGAAATTCCTAATGATGACGGTAATGGATGATCACACAATGTTGAGCGACATGGATGATTATGATCTATCTAACTGATTACTAGATCAAGGTGGTGTACATGGATACCCTCAATGGTCATATGATAATAGATTTAGATAATCACATTATATAGAGTGATGGGGGTTCTTATTATCACCATTTTTCGAGACATCATTTAGTGGCAATGAAGTCTCACCACTGATAAATCCTTATTAAAACCTATAGTCAGGCCATTAGGGATCATCCCAGTCATAATTCCATGATCTCCCATGAACCAATCCCTAGGGTTCAGAGACAAAAATAGATTAATCTTCCTTGAGTACTATGTAATATATATCAGTGACCTTTTACAATAGTGTGTGTCAATCTATGAAATGCATCATTATAGTGACTATAGGTGAGAATATGTGAACCTATAGCTCTGACATGCATCCCCTTATGGTGACATATCATACTCGAAGACATATCTGACAACAGATAATGTAGTTATTATCGATTGGGATAATGATACCATGATTGATTTAATAATACATAGCTTTAGTGGTATAGAATCCAAGCCATTACATATTTTAAACAATGTAGAGTTGACTAGAAGAAGGATCTCGGGATCATCTCTTCATGAGTTATCTTTGTCTTATTTAAATTATTATATTAATGTATATCTGAAAAAATTTATATAAATATACATATATATATTTATGGGGATCTAAAAATATATTTTCAATTTATACCAATATTTTATTTAATAGTGTCCCAATTATTATGGTACCAGAACTCAATATTTGTTGTAGAAGTTTTATTTTCTTTTGTGTTCTGTAATAAGTTATTCATTTATTATTGACTTTATCTTGATAATTATCTAACGTATAATAACACTGATTTTTTACTATAAATGTACTAGATGTTTTTGTGGGTTCTCTATTAATATTTGTACTCACACCCTTCTTGGTATGGCTTTTCACTGGGTAATGAGAGTATACATTAACATGGTTTTAGGCATAGGTTTGGACATAAGACCATGACTAGTCATGTAGGATACATCATATATGTAAGTTAACATCAAGTATATTGTATGTCTAAGTGTACAAGTACAACATTGTAAATTTATTTCAGTTTCATTAATATACTCATGTATGTATGATCATCCCATTGGGTGATCTTTTTTGAATATATGACATAACATTTCAAGATATTATTACATTTCAGTTATTATTATTCTGTGATTTTAATTTTACTTATTTATTCCAAAATATATTACCTATTTATATGGATGATATATAGTTATTTATTATGTTTTCTCTATATTATTAGGTTATTGTCTCCCTAAATAACATCTATTTGATGCTTTTTGTAAGTAATAATCACTGGGATAATGGTAAGGCATGCTGATAGACATGTGGTTAACTTCTATTGAGCACCAGTTTAGTGGCATATTAGTTTGGAATTACATTTAATTATTTTATTGTAATTATTAATGATAGACTAATATTCACTAAATTTTATTAAGATCATGAGAACCATTTTCATATTTTTATATTATTAGATAAATTTTGTTATAAGGGAAAATAAGATTTCAGGAATTCCACTTTCAAATAATTTATTTTTATAGACATAGTGTATCTAATGTTTGGATGTCGATACACCCTTCAATTAATAAACCGGTTAATTAATGGATGAAACCAATGTCAATAACTATGTTCTATAGTTTCCTTGGTTTAGCAGTTTACTTTATGTGAATTATTTTAAATTTTAACCAATTATCCGACATAACAACAATGTTACCATCTATGGAAGTAAAAATAAAAAAAAACACAGGGGAACCTGAATAAAACAATGAGGCTATGATATTGTCATTTTTCAATTCACTAAAATTAACATTAATATTACTGATAGAATATGATTAAATATAATTTGATGAATGTAATAAATGATATGGTTGTGATCATTTATAAATAAGATATTTGGTGATTATGTATCAATTAAATTAAAACTCATGAAGAATTGTTTCAAACTCTATATCGAAATTTTCTAGATATAATGATATCATTGATTATAAATATAAAAAATAGTTATTTTGATAGATGTCATATATATATATATCAAAAAATAAATAGGTATATAATCACAAATAAATAGTGTAACATAATTTCATGACAATGGATGAAACTAAATAAGGACTATAAATAACTAATACAACACTTCTCTATGATGGAATAATGGTGTCTAATGCATTAAGTAGTAATGATCATGGATTTTAATAAATGTATATGACTGATGATGATCATTTTTAAAATTATTATGTAAAATAGGATTGGGAAATAATTAGGAAAAAGGAAACATCATTCCATTATAATGAAATTTCTCAAAAATGAATACTAATGATGAAAATAATTCCCACCATGGTTCTTGACACTCCTTTCCATCACATAGTCAAAAGAATGGAATAGGTAAATTATTTAAGCACAAAGAGAGTCATCCTTTGAAGAACATCAAAAATTGACAAAGGCATGAACAAGGAAACTTTTAATCATGGGACACGCAAGTTTCTTTATGGCCACGCAAGTCACTTGCACGCCACATATGGGTCGCGCAAGTAACTTACACGCCCGATTCATTTTTACCAAGGTGCTCAGTTGCCTATAAATACCCCCTGTGGGCCCCCATTTTGAGGATGAAAAATCCAAAACTCTGATTCAAGATATGGTCACCCATGTATCCGTCAGAAGTCTCCCTCACACTTCTAGTGTAATTTATTACATAGAATGGAAGCTCTCAAGAGGAAGAATAAGGCCTAAGTATTATAACTCATTAATACATGCACACCGAAGTGTCCATCACATTAAGGGAAGTGATGATACTTGCACACTTCCTTTCCCTCTCATGGAAACTTGTGCACCACCCATCTGAAAGGCTATAGGGATGATACTAAGGGCTCCAATTCAATGTCACATAAGTACCACATCACATGTTCTTCATGGCCATGTGAACTCATGTCGCGCAAGTATATTTGTGTGACAAGGAATTGTGTGCCAGTCCAATACATGTGCTCCTCCTTCAAATTCACTTTCATTCCTCAAATCCACCTCTCCACTTCAAGATTTATCCTTCAAAACCCTCTTCAAATCCATTTATGGTATGCTTCCATTGTTGTCATCCTTATCTGAAATTAATTTTGTGGAACATCTCTCAAAACCTAGTGATTTACATAACATTATGTCACTAAGGTTAGAGATTTCCTTCATTCAACCACACCCTTTAAGATGAGAATATCTTTAATATGAGCATCTTCCTTAGGAGTAAGCCCTAAGTTCCCTAATATGGGAATCCATCATAGGTGTAAGCCTGAAGTTTTCAAATATGGGAATCCTCCTAAGGAGTAAGCCCCAAGTTCCCTAATATGGGAATCCTCCATAAGAGTAACCCACCAAGTTCACTAATCTGGGCATCCACATTAGGATTAATCCCAATGTTCCCTAATCTGGGCATCCTCCTTTGGAGTAACCCATAGTTCCCTAATCTGGGCATCCACCTTAAGTGTAAGCCCCAAGTTCCCTAATCTAGGCATACCCCTTTTGATTAATCCCCATGTTCCCTAACCTGGGCATCATCATTTGGAGTAGTCCACATGTTCCAAAATCTGGGCATCCTCCTTAGGACTATGCCCCTAGTTCCCTAATCTGGGCATCCTCCTTAGGAGTAAGCCACGTGTTCTCTAATATGTGAATCCTCATTAATAGTAATCCCCATGATCCATGTTTGTGCCTCCTTTTCAAGATTAATGCCCATGTCTAAAGTCCTCTTAACATGGGCCTCCTTTTCAGGATTAATCCCCAATCTTAATATAATTTTATTTGGTCTTACTTTTCAGGAATAAGACCCAGTCACAAGTACCTCTTAAAATCTGGCTTCCGTTTTAGGAGTAAGTCCTGGGATAAAATCCCAAATCTCCATAAAGTAAAAACAAGTTTATGGACACTGCTCTTGGGATAACATTCAAAAAATTCTTTGTCTTCATTTACATGGGAATTCATGCATATATAATCCCCACATTCTTTCTTAGGATTTCATATTTTGTGTCACAATCACCAGGTTTTACTGATACCTCTTGTTTCTCACATCGTCCATGACTCATGTGAGCTTAGAGTGTAAATGTTATTATGAATTATTTCTTTGGTCCATTAATCATGCATAAACCTTATACATATTAACTCAAACTACATGGGTTCTCATTCCTTTTCTAACTAGGATATGTAGGTAGCCCATCTACGGGTACAATCACAACTCTAAAATGATCCATGTCTTTCTGAATGACAATAATCATCAAGTGCCCAAATGAGTGGATTTAAATTTAGTATGGTTTTCATAATGAAAAATTTATTTCTATATAATGGGATAAAGGATAACATTGACTAAGAATATCTAATAAATATAGATGATTCCTTATCGATGAAAAATATCAAATCCATATAAAAGATTCTCTAATTATCATACATATTAAGCATTGATTCCCAAATCTAAAGGAAAACTAATTTTCATACTTGGTGAATTAATAAGGATTCATGAACATAACATAAATCTATAACAGAGTCACAGAGAGGGTAATAATTCCCCTCAAAATGGTTTAATGAGCCTGAACTCCCATCATCTCGACCACAAAAAATTCATAAGTCTTATCGGTCCTCAACTAATGAGAATATACCTTTGGAAAGTAGGTCCAAATGGATATATAATCATTGGATGTTTCCGGTTTTGTGAATAAACCTATAAGAAACTGATTGGAATGTTTGAAACATAACCAAACCAGGTCATCCCCATATCCTGAAGAAACAAAAAATGGTGAACCTGATGTGAATATTTATCCACGTTAAATGATGTTGTACTTATTTGATAGGCCCTTATTTAAATCAATGTGAGGGCCAACAAAGAAATCAATAACATCTGTTCTCATAAAAAAATATGTAGTCTGGAAAAACATATCTTGATTATGTCTATTATATAAAAAACTCACTCTTTTCCAAGATCTCTCTACATTACAGAAATGGCTTCTTTAATGTTCACACCTGTGAATGCCTCAGCTGCAACTCTTATTGGATCCTAGTCTTCTCTAAGAATGAAATCACCAACTCAGTGTCTTCAAGACTAGTCTCAAATTCATTGGTTCAGGAATACCATAAACATCGTACCATTCCGACTCTGGAGGCCGCTCGACAAGCCCTCCACGTTAACAACTCACTTTGGTTGTCCGGATAGCGACGACTTGTGGTCAAGAAGCAGGTTGTGCCAACCACCGTATCAAACCATTTTGGGTCATAATACCGAGAACACAATCACCAGTCTCTCCCATATTATGTGTAAGTGAATGAGAAGGTCACTCAAGTCCATAATTCAAGAAGACATGAGTCCTTCCTGATGGCTCCCATCAACAATCGCTGCCAGACTCAGGCGGTAGTGCACCCTCAACATGATGAGGGTTCCGCCATTAAGGGTTCGATATAGTTTACTCATAATAGAGCACACAAGAAGAACCTTCAAAGGTGAAACCTGGTCAATATGGATCATGTTCTTACTTATTCCCCCTCCAAAGAAGTTCATCAAGCCAACTTGATGGAAAACAATGAGCGAGCATATACACCCATCTGTCCTGATATTACTGTGCAGAAGACTCGTCCGGCAGTAATACGCCAATCCCACCAGGAAATTCCAGAGGAGAATTATAAGCAGGCATATACACCTATTTAAAATTCATCATCCAGAGAGCAGGCTCATCTGACTATATCCAAAGAGGCTCTCCAATTTTATATGGTGGCAACTGATAAGCTGGAACACACACCTATTTACAATAACCAACTCTGTCAGTAGTCTCTTCTACCAGTATTGAAGTAAATACGTAAACCATACTTGAAAAAGAATACATAGCAGGAACATACACCTACCAATATTCTTCAATCCCTCTAATAGTCTCGTTGGGTAGCACCCGGAGAGGTCAGTCGGAAAGCTTCGATGACAAATTTGAAGTAGAATCAACGCTTTACCCCCATAAATGAGTACTGTCAGAATTTAGTAATAGGAAAAAGAGGACTTGAGAAGGAATGAAAATCTACTCTAAGCACGGAATGGACGTATATTCCCGTTCAAGAAGCTGAAGTCACCAAGAAAATTCGGACAAAGATGAACGAGCACAAGAAAATCCCTACCCATATTCTGGATGCCTGTCAGAATATTATAACAACTTTATCAGCATCACCGGGAAGAAATAATAAATATATCCTTGTTAGAGGAGTGAATCATCAACATATCACTCCGGAACAGATACACACCTCAGTCCCAGTCCAAGAGGGTTGTGGGGTATACTCGTACATTTCATACAGAAAATCAAGTCAGGCACATACTCTCGATTTGAATGGAGAAAATCAGATTAACATGACCATTTTTCTTGAGTAGGTACATACACCTGGCCATAATAACCACTTTCGTCAAAAATTGGTTTCCAAAGTGAGTAAGAAGGTGTCTAAAAAAATATCCATCCAACATAGTCAAGAAATCAAGATCCAATCTATAATAAGGAATTTATCGATACTGGAGTTCATGAGGCCCTCATGAAATTAGCTATTGAAACTCAAGATTCTACTCTCCCATTTCCCAATAGTGGGAACAATTATTCCAACGGTATTCATCATAAAATTCCTCATGAAGGATTTCTTGATGATAGTTTGGTCGATCTCAAAGTATTATCTTTAGATGAGATCCACGATAACACTCTGTGTGGCCAAGAGATCAAGAAGAAAATGGTTTCACCTTTTGCTGTAACCCAACATGGTGGTCCTCCCCATGATGATGAATTTAGCTGCGAATGTCCTCTCAATTAAAAGATATCCTGAGGTGTAGGTCATTCTCTGAACCACCCCTATGTCATTCATCTTCTAATTTTACAAATGAATTCTATACCAATCATATTGAATATGATGAAGAAAAAAAGAAGCTCCAGCTTTTGTCTAATCAGTTTGAGGAATCTTCAACGAATTATGAGGATTATGTGATGAATATGAGAGAAAAACTGACGAAAGGTGAAGTGCCAGTCATTTTTTGGGGTTTGGATGACTCTCAATATGATATTCCAGAAATGTTGACGGAATATTTTATTCACGATATTCGTCTGAACATGTGGAAAAATCATTGTAACATGAAAAATAATATATTATCTTATGATTAATATAAAAATCATTTTAAGATCGTAGAAGGGCTACAACGCCAAATTTATTTTCCATCTCTCTCAGTTTCCCAATATCAAAAGGTTGAAATGAAGTAGAGATCCATTTAGTGTGTATGATTTGGAACTCTAAAAGGGTTTCCCAGTTAATTAACATTTCCCCGTCTAGTATTCATATCAGGGGATGGTGTGTTCATGGAGAACTACATTTCACTGTACTCTCTAGTCAACAAAGCCCACCAAAAGTGGGCTAATGAAATGTTATTGCCCATGGATGGCCACAACCAATTGGTTTTGTGTTTAATCAATGGCCTCCTCAAGAACATGCCTCAACTAGTTCTTCCCAAATTCAGGTATACAAAGAACAAGATGTCGAATTACTCATCCATAAGGAAAATGAGAATATCTAACAAGATTCTCTTTTAGAGAATGCACATCATCAGGTGACAGAAGTGTTAGAAATCATCCAACGATCATTTGAGCTAGGTGATTTGAGTGGATGTAGGTTCATGCATCTGGCCAAATATGGACTAAATTACACAAAATCAGGAGATCATTTAAGAACGACTCAGATGTAGTATCTCAAGAGCCACCTCAGCTTTCTAGACTAGAGAATCTTTTAGGAAAACCATTGGGATCAATAGATGAGATTCATGGATTTGAGCAGGGAAAGCAAGAACAGCTCCAGTCCACCGGACCTGGTACTTTTTCAAATCCTCAATCTCTTCCTCTGAGAAAGTCAATCTTCTCTCGATTAAGGAAGAAGACACAAGCGGAATGTAGAGAAGATTTATTAGGAGATTCAATCTAAATTACGGTTTATCAAGAAGTTCCTGACGGATCAACTCAAAAAAGGAAATGTCTCATAAAGGACATGGAAGAAGACAGTATCGCAGAAATGCCGATAGAAGGGATGCAATGCGTTATGCATCGATAAATGTCATAATTTCCATTGTTACTGATCCCCCAGTACACGAGGTTCACTGAGAGGGATCAGATGAAGAGTTTATTGTTCAAAAGGATTTGCACATAGAAATAAATGAACAAGGTGTGTGTACCAGAAGACAGAGGGTTCCCAAGGGGAAAGATATTTCCTTGGGTAAATTCCTTCCATACTCCAGAAAGGAACAAGCCATGGAAAATGGTAATATTCAGGTCACATTCCAATCTTCCTCTGCAGAATGCCAATCACTCTCATTAGAGGAATGGTTCTCTCAACAAGAGGACGAAATGATAGAGTTAAAGAGGTTGAATGCAGAATTACTCCAAGGTAGTCTTCCTCCTAAACGTGCTGGAGTCAATCAGTTAAGATAATTTTTTGTAGTTAATGGGATGGATCAAGAATATCCTCATTTACAAAGACTCCCTGGAAAGCCTAATCCTATGGGTCATGCACAACAACAACCGTTTGTTCTACCATCAGTTGTAGTACCAGTCACCACACCTTTCCAAACTCCAGTTATTGCACCTGCTCAGGTCCAACTCAACGAGATGTTTCTAAAAAGTTAATAACTAAGATTGAGTCATTAACAGCTCAGTTGGAAGCTATGGAGGGAAATCGTGTACAAATTCATCCAGAAAAGAGAATTTAACCTGAATTGGTGGTTGAAATTCCTCACCCATCATAATTTTTAAGTACCAATTTCCCAATTTTTAATGTTTAGGGAGATCCAGAAAAACATTTAACACATTTTGTTTCTCATTGTGATCCAATGACGGGAACTCATCAACAACAATAAGCAATTAAGCTTAGGTATTTTGTACAGTCATTACAAAGGCATGCTTTTGTCTAGTAGACATGTTTGCAATCCCGGTAAATTACTGGGTGGGAAGATCTCTGTCAACGATTCCTTCATCAATGTAGCTCAACATTTCCAAGGACGAACTTTTTTTATATTAACAATTGTATGAAAAGGGAAAATGAAAGTGTTTTGGATTTCATTGCTTGCCGGAAAGGATTCAAACATTCCTTAATCTTAGAACTCCCTCAGGAAGAGTTGTTTTCAATCTATGTGGAAAATTTTCATGATGAATTACACACACCATTGATCCCTGTGAAATACACATTAGGATTTTGAGACCTTACTTCAATCGCTCAACAGATCAAATATTATCTTATAGAGACTATGGCTAAAACTCTTGTAACTCCATCATCTCCATGAAAGAGAATAAGTAGAGAAGATATAGATATAGTTACACTTAAAAAAGCATCTGTACCTACTTCCAATTCAAAACCGTCATTTTATCGATGGGCTCCACCTCCTAAGCGTCTACAACAAAGGTCGTCTTGCCAAGATGATCAAATAGATCAAAGATAGAAACAATTTGGGGAGTTAAAGAATAAAAATTATTCTTTCCAAAATGAACATGTTCCAGGTTACTTCATTTCGGCTCTATAAAATTATTTGGTTCGGTTGCAAAGGCCTAAAAGGCCGAACAAGGAAGGAGATGAAGACCTTCCCAACTATTTCCCATTTCATCAGATGTTAGGGAATCTCATTTAGGAGTTTTTCGTCTTCAATGACCTCCTAAAAAAGTTGGTGGACTCAAGACAAGTAAAACAAAAAGGTTCTTCAGCCCACATAGCAACTGTTACTTCTACAGATCCCAAGGAAGAAGGAGAGTGAGATGAAGTAAAAAGAAAAATTACGTAGAAATATAATGATTGGATGGTGAAGAAAATGATCAACTGAACACATGCCATTTTATGAACACAATTGAAGAAACCAATTGTGTCTTATGAAATGAATTTCACAGCAAAACCCCCTTCATCGGAAGGAAAATCCTCAAAGAGGCGACATAATTAGAAGACAGAAGAGCAGTCAGAAGAAGATGATGTCATGTCAACAACGAAGTTTTCATTGACTCTGGAAGATTTTATTCCATCTAATTAAAATGCACAGGCATCGCCCAACAAAAGGTACAGCCTGAACTGGTTCATCATGCAAAATCTTCATAAAAAGGGAAGGACCTTAAAAAATACATAAGGTATACTCCAATGGATCATATTCTTTAATATCAATGGATGGAGAACTCATCATGACTCCCACCAATGCCATATTTTTGATGAATTATTTTGTGTAACACAAATATATCCCTTTGTCCTAGGTACATGATGCTAAACAGTGAAGCATTGGTCCATGCATATGACATTAAACTATTTTAGTCCATAATGAATGAATTTAAACTACATAGTCCCTATAGTCCTTACTGCAAGACTTTAAACTGCATGTTCCCTCTATCATCCAACATGACATTAAACTGTGTCCCCTTTTTCATCCCACATGACGTTAAACTCATCATCTAAATTGCAAGACGTTAAACTGCCAAGCCCCCTATGTCAGTGACACATGTTATTTTGACTATGAAATAATCCCTTGTATGTCCTACAGGATATTATACTATGAATTATTAGGGTTCTTTCTACCTCTTGTTTATCACACTGATCATGACTCATGTGATCTTACAGTAAGCTTCAACCATGACACCCTCTCTAGGCCGCTAACCATGCCAAAGTCCCAACATCATCTTCAGGTTGTCCTCAAGTACAACTTAATCAACAATTCATTGTTAATCGAACTATGCAGACATTGATCCATTCCTTCTGGGATGGGTACATAGGAAACCTCATGAGTTTCAAGCCCAAAACCAATCTCTTCATGTCAGTTCACCTCCATCTGATATGATGTTGATCCGTGAAACAGCCCAAAACCAATCTCTTCACATTGGTCCATCTCCGTCTCATACGATGTTGATCCATGAAGCTGCCCAAAACCGATCTCTTCACGTCGGTTCACCTCCGTCTAATATGATGTTGACCCGTGAAGCATCCCAAAACCAGTCTCTTCACGTCACTTTACCTCAATCTCAAATGATGTTGATCCATGAAGCATCACAACACCAATCCATTCAGGTTGGTTCACCTTCGCCCCACATGACGTTAAACTATGTATGTCCCTTTTTTCCCTAGTACATGACACTAAACTGTGCAACACCATCTTCCTTGTTATATGATGTTAAGCTATAAAGTCCCCCATTCTCCATCTCTTGAGAGGGAGTCATCATTGAAATTGATCTCCAATCATGTCATATTTCAAAGACTACATGCATACATGGTAATGCCTGAACCTTTAATCTTGGGTCAAATGATCATTGCACTAATTTCCCCTTTCACCCATCACTTGTATGAACCAAATATGTAAATAGGGTATTTCAAGAACTATGTATTGCTTGATTCCCATACTTATGGGATACATAGGATCATTGGATCATCCCTTGAATCTAGCCCCATGTCGTTGGGCCTAATCCAAAATTACACTTTTAGTCCCTTGGTAGAAAAGTCCCCCTGTGAAAACATGAAAGTGGTATGAAAACCATGCTCTTCATTCAAATTAGTTTTATAAAATACACAATGTGTATTTCTAATTATGGACTATGCTCTATGACCCTAAACTAATATATCCTACACTCTCATCCCACATGACATTACAATGAATTTCAAGAACTATGTATGGCTTGATTCCCATCCTTATGGGATACATAGTGAAGTCCAACATCTCAATTCATGACCTAGAGACAACATGATTATGGTCAGCATCAGTCTATGTATCTCCTTCATGTATTGGACAATACCCATTTTCATGTGTCATACACCAAACCTTAAATACTTCTAGATCTCCATAACCCTTTTATTGACTTCTTCTCACAAAATGTATGATACCTGGGAATTCTTCGGCCTGACTATGCATCACGTTCCCTTTGGCGGCCTTGCATAAGTAGTCTACATAATGAAATTTTCATCCAAAAGATTCTATTATTTGACAATGCATACAATGCCCTTCAATGGACCTGCATAATTCAACCCCCTAATGGGTTTTTCAAATAGTGGTAATTTCATTTTTGGGAAAAAAACTATCTTTTCCCTATTGGTATTAATGAATATATGTAGGGATCTGCAAAAAATAGCCATCCTTAACATATTTGTCCCCTAATATTTTTAAAGATATGAAACTATTCAAGTCTATGGTTTATATTTCCCTTCCCTACGTTTGGGTCAGACCTTCAAAGGGGTGACATTCATCCAAATCTTTGACAATCTTGATTAGGGAATATCCTATCCATATTCAAGTACTTTTCCCCATACAACAAACTTTTTTCTTTGGAAAATTTGAATCTAAATTAACTTCCACTGGTTTTTTAGTAATAGAAAAGTAAAATTTAAGAGAGTTCTTTTTCCTGACAATGCAACACGTGCCCCTAGGTGGCCTTGCATAAGGAGTCTAAATAATGGACCTATCAGCCAAAAGATGGTATTATTTTACTATGAAGACAATGCCCTTAAGTGGACCTGCATTATTCAACCCCTTAACGGGTATGTTAAATAGTGGTAACTTCACTCTTATGAAATACTTCCTCTAATTCATTTTATCCCTTTTTTCATATCATCCCTCAGATTCAAAATTTTTTAGGTCATAGTTTACTTGTTTTCCCCCATACATGAATGTTTTAATATGTTTTCAAACAAATTATCAAGGAATTGAGTCAATTTTAATCCATTTGGTCAATGCTATTTCAATATTAAACACTATCTTTTATTTTTTATGTCCGACTTGCATGAATTTAAACTACCAAAAAAAGATAGGGTACTCATTCAATTGGGAACTTGTAAAAGGAACTCTGAATTAATGTCGAGTCCCAGCTCGCTAAACGTACATATTGTATGATTTAGGCAATATTGTGCAACAAAAGAAGCAAAGTTTGTGGGGTTGTTTGTATCACAATAGTAAAAATCAAACTATTCTTACAAATACATTGGAATAGGTAAAATTAATTAATGAAAGTAGCATGAAATTTCAGACACAAATAAGTGAAGATGAAATGGTTTTTCATTGATGCACAAGATATAGAAAGACATCCACAGACAGAAGTGTAATATCTTTTACGAGAATTACAATAGGATTTCAACATATCTCTTTATTTAATTTATGAAATCCCAAGCCTCTTCAGCAGCCACCTATAATTAATTCATTCAACTAGATACAATAAGGGACGTAGTGATACCATCTTTTCTTAGAACAATTGTAAAAGAATGTTCTTGACTGTTGTTTGTGAAAATTTTCTACTGATCAAACTGTGACTCTGTTTTTTTCCAAGAGACTTGGAATGTGGATACATGGATTTAATGATGGATCATTGGATGTAAATATCCATTTGGAGAGATTACTCTTTTCAGATATTATTCTAACGACATGATAGTATACTCTCCACCAGCTGGCAATGAAAAACATATCAGCCCATGGGTTCGCCATGTTCATATCTGCAAGAAAATGGCATGGAGGAAAAATTTGAAAGTTAACACCATTGGTGCTTCTCTTAATGTATATCATAACCGAAATAGAGGGGTAGCAGTGTGGAAAAATCTCGTGCATATAGTTCATTTCATTTGAGAAATTGACTCCTTGCAGATGACCATGGCCATATAAAGGCAATTAAATACTTTGTGGGAAATTGACATGATATTTCTACACAAACATGGCCAAATCTTGGAGAGTTTAGTCGCAGATATCATAGTAATCATGGCCAACGATGTTCATCATATCATCAATTCTCTTGCGAGCCAGCTCATCTGTTGATCCAATTCTACTTGGACCCATTGAATCTGCACAATGATCGAATAACTAGATTTTAATTATGTATGTTTTTCAAAAAAATTGTGAAATAAATCGAAAAAATGGCTACGGCATTAAGGAGGGCAAGTCTAAACTTGGTGGGAATGTCTAATTTGTTCACACATGTTTTACAGCACTATTACTGGTGCGCAAGTCAAAAAAAATACTGAGGAAGCACAACACAATGAAAAGAAGTGAGAATGAGAAAAAAACCAAGACACGTGCGTGATGAGAACTCACTTTCACGATGAGAGAAAAAAGCTTTGGAAGTCGGGTGCTTTGTGCTAGAATGACACCCATATTTATAGGAAAAGTAGTAGTAATGTGCGCCTCGCACTTGCGCACTGATACCTAAGCATTGAAACCCTACGTGCCCTAAATCCATGGTTTTCACCTTTACCTTGGAGTCAACTCCTCTTTACTTTTTTGGATCCAACTCTCAGGGGGGACTTTTGTTGGCGCTCCTTTCCGTCACAGAGTCTAAGAAATGTAAAATGGAAATTCGTTAAGAACAAAGAGATTCATCCTTTAATTAACATAAATAATTAACAAAGGCATGAACAATGAACATTTTAAGCATGGGTCGCGCAAGTTTCTTTAGGGCAAGGCAAGTCACTTGCATGAATCATATGGGTCACGCAAGTAACTTGCTCACCCTATTGTTTTATTACCCAAGGTTCTCAGTGGCTTATAAATACCCCATGTGGGAAATCCATTTCGATGATGAAAAATCCAAAATTCAAATTTATGCTCTTGTCTCCAAAGTCTCCATCTGAAGTCTTCGGAACACTTCTAGGTTAATTCATTACATAGAGTGGGTGATCTCAAGAGTAATAATAAGGCTTAAGTATTAGAAATCATCAATACATTCATGACTAAGTGTCCAACCCTTAAGAGAAGTGATGATACTTGCACTCTGCATTTCCCTCTCTAGGAAAATTGTGTGCCACCCATCTAAAAGCCTCTAGGTATGATACTAAGGGCTCCAATTCAATGTCTCCCAAGTATCACTTCACATGTTCTACATCAACCAAGTGAAATCATGTCGTGCAAGTATACTTGAGCAACCAGCACTTGCACGCCTCCTTCAAATTCACTTATTTTCCTCAAATCCACGTCTCCTCTTCACGATTTAGCCTTAAAACCCCTATTTAAAAGCATTTATGGCATGGTTCCTTTGTTAGCTTCTTTATCTGAAAATAATTATGTGGAACATCTCTCAAAAACTAGTGATGAACAAAACTATATGTCACTAAGGTTAGTGATTTAATTCATTCAACCTTATCCATTAAGATGAGATGATCTTTAATATGGGAATCCTCCTTAGGAGTAAGCACCATGTTCCCTAATATGAGCATCCTTGTTAGGAGTAAAATCCAATTTCCCTAATCTATGAATTATTTTTAAGAGTATTCCCCAAGTTCCATAATTTGGGCATCCTCTTTAAGATTATTCCCCAAGTTCCCTAATCTAGGAATCCTACTTAAGAGTAAGCCCCAAGTTTCATAATCTAGCCATCCTGCTAAGGAGTAAGCGCCATGTTCCCTATTCAGGGCATCTTCCATAGTATTAATCCCCAAGTTCCCTAATCTGGGCATCCTCGTTAGGAGTAAGCCCCAATTTCCCTAATCTGGGCATCCTCCTTAGGAGTAAGCCCCGTGTTCCCTAATTGGGGTATCCTCCTTAGGAGTAAACCCTATTTTCCCCAATCTGGCCATCCTCTTTAAGAGAAAGCCCAAAGTTCCCTAATCTGGGCATCCTCCTTAGGAGTAAGCCACAAGTTACCTAATATGGGCCTCCTACTTACGAGTTGTCCCCAAGTTCCAAGTCTAGGCCTTCTTCTCACGAGTAAGACCTAAGTCTCAAGTCCTCATATCCTAGGCCTCATTTTCTGGAGTAATCCCAATTTTTAATTTATTTTGATTTGGGATTCCTTCTCATGAATAAAACCCAATCATAAGTACCTCTTAAATTTTGGCTTCCTTTTCAGGAGTAAGTCCCGAGTTAAAATCCTAAATCACCATAAAGTAAAAACACCGATATGGACCCTGATCATGGGATTATTTTCATAAAAGTCTTTGTATTCTTTTACATGGGTATTCATACATACGTAAGCCCCACATTCGATCTTATGATTGAATCATTCTTGGAACAATCTTCAGGAATTACTGATACCTCTTGTTTCTCACATCGATCATGACTGACGTGATCTTAGAGTGTAAAAGTAATTATGAAATCTCTTTTTGGGCCATTAATCATTCATAATCTTCATACTTATTCAGTCAAACTATGGGGGTTCTAATTCTTTTTCTAACAAGGACACGTAGGTAGCCCATCTACGGGTACAATCCCAACTCTGAAATAATCCTTGTCTTTTTGAATGACAAAAAACTTCAAGTTCCCCAATGAGGGCCTTTAAAACCTGTATGGTTATCGTTATGAGAAATAAATTTCTATATAATCTGTTAAAGTATTCCATTGACTATGAATCTCTAATAAATACAGATGATTTTATATCGATGAAGAAACTCAAATACGTATAAATGATTCTATAAATCTCATTCATATCAATCATTCATTACCAAATATAACTGGAAACTCATTTATATACTTAGTGAATTAATAAGGATTCATGAACATTACTTAAATCTTTAATAGAGTCTCGATGTTGGTAATGATTCCCCACAAGAAGGTTTCATGCTCCTGACCTCCCACACTCTTGACCAATGAAAATTATTAACCCTCATCAGTCCATAACTAATGAGAACCTACCTCTGGATATAGAATCATTGGATGTTTCTAGTTATACTAATAAACTTGTTAGAGACCGATTGGAAAGTTTGAACCTTAAATGAACAAGGTCATCCCCATTTCCAAAAGAAAAAATGGTGAAATTATTTTGTTATTAATATTAATGGTATTGATAATAGGGAATTAGTATAAATCATCTATTAATATGGTATATTTATATTTGTAAAATTAGTAAGAGTTTCATCAATACCTATGTTATTGTGGCAATATCTAGAATAATTACATAGATCTAATTTTTCTATACAAATTAGTAGAATAATGATTTATATGGGTTTTATATTATGATTGGAGGTGGTAACATGTGGTAAAAAAATTTCCAAGTAATCATCATGATGATTGGAGTTAAAATAGACAATAAATGGGTGAAAAAATCCAATGAGTTTCATAAATATCCTCCCTATACTAAATTATAAGTGGTATGATATTACAATGTACATTATTAATGGAATTCCTAAAAAATATGTAATAATAATAATGTTATATTGTTCATATTATTTTTCCCTGATAAATATTTATATTTTATTATAGTAAGGGAGGATCTACCACTTGATCAGCAAGCCTGAACCTATGTGTGTGATTTTATGAGTCCTCATCGTAATATATAGTTAATTTTATATGATCATGACCCTCATTTAATGTCATATTATTATAGAAGTAATTTAAATAAATTGAATATTGAGATATATTTGAAAACCACCTATCACAATTAAATAGATTGGATGAATGAAAGGACTATCCACAAATTAAATAATATACTGAAATCATTCTCACATAAAATCCAATTACATCATGATAATATATAGACTTGGTTGATTTTTTATAAAATAAAAACATCAATTTCTGTATTAAAATATCACTGAATGATTTCATATATAAATAATCATATTACGAAAAAAGACAACTTGGATGAGGATGTAGAAACAAAATAAGTTTTCCATATAGTCATTAAAAATAAAATTGAGGAATTTAGATAAATATATAATCATATTAAGATATTTCAAAGAAAAAATAAAATCAATATTGATCATCTGATGAATGAATTAGAATTCTAGGTAGGGGGTAATGCAATATTGATATGTCATGATGTAAGGGGGATATATGGTCTTTTGTGATAGGTAATATAATTCAATTATACATTTTGAATTTTAAAATTTGTAAGAAAAATAGTTGTATAATACAATTTAGATAGGATACCTGACGTCACTAAAGAAATTTAAATCTACCATTTAAGATAATTGATTATGTATTTTATTTACCAATTATATAAACATACCACTAAAGAAGTAGAGCTACTACCTAATATTCCTTATAATTAAAAGCCTATCAAAATATTGAAATTAAATAGACTTCATTTTGATATCTGATAACATAGCTATCAAAAATAATTTGGTGGATAAAGAAGTATAATGATTCATCATCGGTTACAATGGTGGAAATCATGATGAATTTTACATATTCTTTTATGGAATGAAATATACAATAAAAATTCAATGATGATAATGTGCAATGTAAGAACTAAGATATAACTATAATATATCAATCTTTTACATGAATCATAATACCAATGATTCAAAAATCACAGTAAAAAAAACTAAAATATTTCATTATAAATAAACTATAAATATTATTGATACAAAACCCATAAGAATATTGGAAACAGTAATAATATTAAAAATTATAGGATAATACTATAAAAATAATGAAAAAATAAAGTGATTATTTTCTTTTTTTGTTAAAATATGATGAAATTGAATGGATAAAGTTTTACGAACTAAGGGAATGATTTGAATGAATATATCTAATAGAATGAATTATTTATATAATCTATTATAAGTCCATAATAAGGGTAAGGTGTCTATAATAATTTTTCTATAGGGAAATAGACTATTATATTCTTAATATAGTTATTATACATTCATGTTCAAAATAAAATAATAATTATTTTGTAAAGAAATATATAATAATTAATAATAATTTTTATTAATTATTTAATATAATATAAATACCAATATATCTATTAGTGTTATAATAATATTTATTAAATATGAGCTTTTAAATTTCTATAACCAAATTTATAGTTACAAATTACAAAATAGATTTTATTTGAATATCAAATTCCATATATATAAGAAACAATTTTCATAAATGGGACATCAAATTTATAATCATACCATATAAATTGTCCAATGTTTGAATAGATCAAAAAAATATAGAATAAATTTTTGGTAATTAATAAAATAGGGAATTAAAATATTATAGAAATTATAAATTCTTTTTTATTTAATAAGATGAAATATATATTATGTGGTCTTTGTTAACCAAAATTATGTTTGTTCACTAAAATAATTTATTTTAAATTAAAAAAATAAATTTTAAAATAATATAATGACGTTTCCAAATACTAATGTATATATTTTAATTATAAAATAAATTCTTTTTGATTAATAATAAATGTCATGTCCAATATAATAAAATTTAATTTGTTCCATTTAAATACTATGAAATGTCGAAAACCATGACCTAAATGTCATATAATATTTTTTAGGAGAATGTGATTCCTAATAGTTTAATATTTTTTTAAAACAATTTTCCAATACCTATGTATAAATATTAATAATAATACCCACCAATTTTATATAAGTACTAACCTATCCTCCAATTTATACTTACTAAAACCCAATTGTGCATTGCTTATTTCTTCTCATTTTCTCTCAATATTCTTTGGTAACAGAGTTAGATAGATAATAATTTCAAACACTATATATTTATCATTCAATTCCATTACTTTTATTTAGAGACATAGTGTGTTAAGCGTTCCAAACAACTTATTTAATCTTCTCCTCTAACATCCCAAACACAAAATGCCTAATCACTGCAATCCAAGGGATTTAAATGTTATATATAAAGATATTTATTACATATAGTTGTCTTTATTCTCTATCATAATTATTTTTAATGCCCCTACATTTCCGGAAAAAAAGGTTTTTATGTTTCATTATTACAAATTCATGAATGTGTAAAAAAATTATTGATTGCAATTATCATACAACCCCATCAACCATTTTAATTTGAAAATATATCAATATTTAAATATTCATGAGATTATTTTTCGATCATTTCGTGGGTCTCCAAAAATTAAATCCATTTGACTAATTCTGATTAACACCCCATTAAGATGTATGTATCCCACTCCACTATAGAATCCCCCTGAATACCTTCCATTAATTACTGGTATCCTATAATAAATATTATATTGATTTATGTTAACATAGTTATCCATTTATTTTAATTTACTGGGTAATCATTGATAATTTTTGTTCACATTACTCAAATATAAAAAATTATAGATTAAAATGATGTGTGTTTGTTATTGTGTCTTATAATGATAAGGAAGTGTTTGTATATTGAAAACCTTTTATATAATCTATACATTTGACTAATTTGGTGATGGGTTGGGCTTCAAATTATATAACCCCAAGATACAGCAGTAGGTTGCACTAGAAAAAGTATTTGGGGGTATTTTTTGTATAAATAAACTATTATTTATGGAGTATTTGAACAATTCTATCATGATATGATTACAGTTTCATGGTTTTTTCCTAAATGTTGTTACTAGGTTGTCTATTGATTTATTATTTATTATCCATGATATAATTTGGTCATATTATTATTTATTTCATGGAAATATTATGCTCTATAGGAATCCATTTAATTACATATTATAGATAGATTATTTATTGATTGATAATTACATATTATATTATATTTTATACTTACTCTTACTTAGAGTTTTATATTATCCCTTTATTTTCCCATTTTCCACATCAATCCATGAAAATTACTTTGAATAATCCAAATATATTTTATGTAAAATGATATAGTTCATTAAATTTTTAGAATGTATTTCATGTTATGTAATGTATTTGTAGTATGATATATATATAGTCTCCAAATAATATTAGATAGTATTATTCTTTTCTATGTGATATCTTGTATTCTCTAGTAATGTGAAATAAAAACCATTGAATATAAGTTATTAGACATAACTTATTACACACTATATGTCTAACCCTAGATGTTCCCAAAATGATTAAATTGGATAGAATAATTATATGGGTTGTGTATATAGAAAAAAAGTCTCAACCAAGTGGTATTAGAGGCTAAGGTAAGATACACCCCGGTTAAGAAGAACATACAAACATTGATCCTTGTAGTGAAACTTTTGTATAAATTTAATCATTACTATGGGGTCCATTAGATCTCCTACATTTATCCAATAAAATATATTCTAAAAGTCCCCGTGTTAAATTTTAAATATAAATGATGAGAAATTTTTATTTTATAAATACTGTATAATTATTATCTAACAATGAAATTAAAAGAAAATTAATAGATACTTTCTTAACAACCCAACCAACTATAGGGAACATTTTCATAGATTCAAAACATCCATAAATTGATTTTTTTCATAAATAAAACCTCTCAATCCATGGATATTGTTTTTGATAGTGTATCCTATTGTCGAACTAGATAGATAATAGAAGAACTTAATTTCCATGGGGGTCATTCGGGAAGTTATCTTCTTCACCCATTTAATTTCCCCCTTTCAATACTCATTCAACATCATGTATGGTCGTAAAAAATGTGGAAGCATACGGATTGAACAACAATGGTCTTGTGGTATACCTATAAATATCAATCTCTAACCTCAAAGTCAAAGGAATCATAGATACAACTATTAAAGAAAACTAATATATAATATCCTAACATGAAATATGATTTAATTCCCCTTATGAACAAAACATAATATTAAATAAATTAATTCATATGATTAATAGTGGAAAACATCCTCATGTTGGATCATTAACTATTTACACCCCATAATGATTAACATATATTAAGATGAAATGAATATAAATGGAAGATATCATTGATCCGTATACCCTTTTATCAATAATGAATTATAATATGTGAACATGGACAACAATATATCACCCTAAGATGAATTATTATTCATCAATTAATTAATATAATCAATAATATGTCCCTATTAATAACATATATGTATGATATATTTTTTACTTAGGGTAGAGTAACTATGGATTATATTAATAAATGTGATTTTTTTAATGTTTGCCCAAATTTAGTGAAAATAATTTGAAACCATGGTTTTGATATGTTTCTCCACATGTGAATCATATATGAGGTGATAGATAATGTTATGAATGTCATATATGTATGAAAATATAGTTTTTATCTAACTACAAAAAGTGTTTCTGAATAAATCAATAGACTTGTTTACTTGTAGTCTATAATGATTCAAGAATTCATACAGTTTACAATGACATATGAGTTGTCCCATGTACCAAAAAATTTCCATCCCTAATGCTCAATGATTTTTAATAAATATGATGAAATCAGTTTTGTTTTCTCTTTTAGAAATATGTCTTCAATTATGTATCCGCAAAAATTATTCCTCAATTAAAATTCCATCTTTTTTTCAAACTAAATATTCTCATTAGTGGGTTAAATTAATTCATCTAAGTGTGTTTTGAATTAATTACATTATCACCCATATAATATAAATTATTATAATTAATTTTTAATATCATTATATTTTTATTACTAATAGTTCAAAACATCTATTATGAATGATTTGATTAATTTTTTTTAGAAATACAAAAACCTAGTGGAACCACTCCTACATCCATGATACAACCTTGGATGAAAAATATGCATATTCAATTGACCATGTTAAACGTTTTGAAATAGAAAGTGTATAATTTAATGAATACCTAGATTCTTACTCAATTTAATATATAATAATTCATTAATTATACACCACACAAACCTATATATGTAACCAAATATTTATTGGTGTATAGGGTGAAAGAAATGATGCTGATAAATATATGGCTATCATTTCAATAGATATTATATAATCACTAATTAGAAATATAAAATTTATCATATTTACTTTTAAAAGATATATAAAAACATATGTATAATATTTTTCCACACTTGAGAAACATTTGTATTAAAAAATTCATGTGACCAAATAATTTAAGGATTATTTCCACTATAAGATATTTAGGAAATCAGATTTCATGTTAGCCTTGAATACAATAATGATATCAGGGATGAAAAATATAATTGGGATCAAAAAATCTAAAGGGATCATGTAATATAAAATTTATTGTCTAATTTAGGGTATTGATTTATCTATTTTCATATGTAGAATGATATTCCACAAACCAATTAAAGGTCTTACATGATATTAATAATGAAAAATTCATGTCTTGTTCAATGGTCCCCACCCAATTACAATACAATATATATAGTGTGGGAAAAATTTTCATACTATAAAATACATGTTTTATCCAATTTTTTATTGTGTGTTTATATAAATGAATTTTATTTTCATTATAATGAGAACATATATAAAACCAAAAACCATCTTGAAATACTATAAACTAAATATCCTACTATATATCATGATAAAATTAAACTATGGAACATCACTCTTGTATCATATGATCTTGATCTATAAATTGGTTATTATCTATGCCACCACATATTTTAAATTAACTCCCTTGATTCATGTTAAAGTGTAAAAATCATGTCCGATAAAATATTGATGTCTATCTTTTTTTTTCATTTTTTTTAAATTTTCAATGTATGAGTGCTCTATCCACACTACTACAGTTACTGGGTTCCCATATTCAAGTTTATTTCAACCAATAATATTCAAACTTGGGTTTCCTCCACATCACATCCATTAATAATAACTCTTTTAGAAATTCTCATTCAATAAATATGCACAGTTTGATACCCTTGTATATGGTATATCCATTTAATATATCTCAACCAACCATTCCATGATAATATGATTTTGGATTTATTATACAATTGATAATGATGATTCTTCCACCTTTATTTATAAAATAAAAAAATTATCACTATTTATAAAATAGAACTTCATTTGTGTAAATTTTCATTCATCATGAGACAAGTAAATAAGCTTTCAATTTTGGGTTTCTCTAGGTCATAAAAGCCTAAATTTTGTGAAATTATAATTCATATTCACTGAATATAATGTATCTAAAATTACTCGATACATATTAGAAGATCAAAAACTGTATGTCCTATCATGAACCCTATATTAGAATAAACTAAATAATTTTTAAATTAATGAATTTTCATTAAATATTAAATTTTCATCATATAAATGACTAATTTCCATGATATTTTCCAGCCACACATAAAATGAAAATGAGGCTTGACATATTTTTGATACAAACACATTTTATAAAACAATGTGTGACATGATTCATATTCATATAGGATATATATGAATGACTAGATCCATTATATTTCTCTATAGAAAAAATAACTACTATTTAAATCCATATATTAATAACTAATTGGAATTTATTTCATTCATTTTGGGTTTAGAACACCATATCCAATGAAAATGTATTTTTCCCTTTTCAAGTAATTTCATAATGAGACCTTTTTAAAGAACTAGATTTTCCATGGATGAGTTTTTTTAATTATATGGGAATTTTATGATATCACAAAAACTGGCATCACATGATTCTGAGACCCGGTGTGCACAGAATCTATTTCTGATGTTTTTGTTCGGGTACGTTCAGTAAACGTAAAAGCGCGTTTTTATAAAATTTGAACCTATGATCAGATTTGAAATTTGAGGGAACCATTGAACTCATAGTGCTGGTATTCTCTTTTGATGACATTCACTTCAAGGACAGTGATTCAAGAATAATATATGGTTTTTAGGGGTTTTAAAGATTGAATGAAATAAAAAAATGTGTGTGGTGTTATTTTTATTTGACGGTTAATATCTCCTGATGGAAGATGGAGGTGCGACCGCCACACCATATCCACCCATGAGAGGTTATGGTGGTGGGGCCCACCTGAACCAAGCCCCCTGCAAGTGGTTATGACGTGGGGACCACATAAGGCCAAACTCCCCTATTAATGGAGAGAGTGGAAAACCTTTCAACTCCCCTCATTAATGAGGGAATGTTTCTCCACACCCTCCATCGATTATGGTGCCGCCTTACCTTTAATTAAATTGTGTCAAATCCACTAATTAAGTTGTGCCAATCCTCCACATTAATTATGTGCAGCCAATTAATTTTTCTCACCTTTTTGAATTATGTGCCATCAAAATAATAGATAAACTTATCTATTTTTTTTTCTTTTCCATCTTTGTGGAAACTTGGGAGAAGAGGGAAGAACTCTCCCAATGAAGAACGAAGAACAATGACCATCTACAACTTCTTACTCAGAGCATCTACCGATGTGGGAAACTTCAACCGACCTACCCACCTCAATGTCGTCAATAAGCCGATGCATCTCCAGATTGGAAGAATGCAGCAGACACGACAAACGACGATCTTCTTCATCTAATTTCAGCGACTCTGTCAATGAATGGGGAACGACGAATAAAGGTAGGGGTTTGTTTCATATTGATTCTTTCTTTGAATCTTCATCAATGGTTGGAGGGGAATTGTTGAGGTTGATTTGATGTTCATCGTACTTTTATCTTGATGAACCGATTGATACCACTCTAAATGTGGAGGGTGTAAGAAAACCCAATATGGCCCAATCCCTCCACCGTTCTTGTTTGTGACGATCTTCAGCATGGTGATGAGGTGACAGAATGATGAAGGCGGCGAGGACAAAGGCCACACTACCCATGGCCTCCGCAAACCGCGACATCCCCACGGCGCTCCGATGCTTCGGGCCGAACCATGGCCCTCTGGCCGAGCCACACTAGCTGCACCACTACCATCCCATGCCCCCCGGCTCCAGACTACCTCCCGGCCTGTCCGCGCCCGGCTCGGCTCCCTGCAAGCCCGCCTAGTCGCGCCCTACACAGCCGCCCACCGGCCTGCCTGACGCCCTGCTCGGCCACCCTCCGTCCTACCCGGTTAACTCATGGCCACCTACCGGAATGATCGGTCGAAAACCGACCACATCTGCTCTATTTCTACACTGGCCTCCTAAGTTGGCCCATGACCCCACTCACAGTGCCCTGGCCAAACTGGCCCAGCCGCGCCCTTCGGGCTTAGCTGCACCGTGTTGCGCCCAAGCCACACTCCGGGTTGATCCAGCCCTAAGCCCGGGCCGAACTTCCCACATGGTCTGCTCGTCTAGGCCCAGAAAACTAGGCTGAAACTAACAGGCAGGCCTGACCAATGGGTTGGGCCAGACCCAACAGGTCTGACTGGGTCGACCCAGACCTGTTTGGCCCTGACCGGGTCGGACCAGAACTAGGCCCACTACCGACCCATTACTTTCTTCTGGCCAAATCATTGGCATTGTACGTTTGTTTGACAATCCATCAGCGGTGCTATTTTTCTTGGAGTGTGACATTCCATTTGAGTATGCCCCACCAATGTTTTGGGTATAGTTGGGATACGGTCAGGTTTGATCGAGCACGAATCCAACCGGGCCCCTGAGACTATAAGTCTAATAACTCAGAGACCTGGCGTTCGATTGACGCGTCGTCTATTTAGTTGGGAACCATATGACATGGAGGTCCTTTGATAAAATTCTTTGTGGTAATTCGTGAATGTTGGAGTATCTACTAGTAGCTTGTGGAGCGGATCCTCCCAAAGACGATCGTGCGTAGCTCAGAGACCTAGTAGTTGGATGAGACCTAACGACTACCGAATATTTTGACTCGGAGTGACTATACTAGCCCAGCGGGGAGGGCCATGGTGTTGTGGATGACCTGCATTGGGGAGCAACTTGCTGTCGCGGCGGACCCATGGTTCTCAAAAGAAGGATTACCTGAGCAGGCTATGAGATGGAGAGCCATGGTGACATGGAAGAAGAACAGTGGGGAGTACCTTGGTGATGAAACGGACCCACTATACTCAAAAGGAGGAGTACCTCAGCAGTCCAAGGTTAGTTTGAAGCACCTTGGTGTCATGGTAGTCCCACTGTACTCGATAGAGGAGGAGTTCTCCAACAGTCAAGGTTTCAATAAAAAAATCCTGGTTGAGATGAGTCTGTAACTTTTGAGTTTACCTCCTAATAGAGATAAATTACATGATAACTTAGGTATATGTATGGTCATATACTTATGTGGAGTTATCTATTGAATTAATACATTCTGGTTTATCCATGATGGATTTTGTGAGACCTTGAAGGTCTCGGGGTCCCTAATGAGTATCTTTATACTCACCCTAACATGGGTTATTATTTCACCTCTTTGTGTTGGTTGTTAACGATGGACAACACTAACCAAGGCTGAGTGTACCAGGACTGGATGGTTCCCAGAGGTGGACCATGAGTCGTGAGGGTACATGGAGGAGACGAACGGATGTGGAGTGCTGTGGAGGCTATCTATAACTACCCTTATGGTAGGCATTCTCAGTAGATGATCCAATAGTTGTTTACCTTTCTTCAGTTATACTTGTAATTTATTGTTGGGCTTTTATTCTGGCCCCTTTAGTTTTCAGCACACTATATATATAGTTTTACTTAGTTTTTTGAATCCAGCTCGTACTTCGTTGTCTGCGTTTACAGGGTATAAAGGCAATGCCTTTCCAGTTTTAGGGAATTACGAATTTAGTGCTAGTCGCCAGCCCCTGGATGATGGAAGGCAGGCTTGGGGTAGTCATGGAATGGGGCCCGGGGGATAGGTCATGATAAATTGGTATCAGAGGAGTCGGTTCTGCAGCAGAACCTTGGACTCTGATCATTCTTTTTTGAGAAGCAATAGTGTTAAGGGTACTGAGTGTGGTTTTTAGTTCATGGAGTCGAGTGTTGGTGCGACAACCGACGTATACATACACTAGGACCCTAACGACCAATTTCTGACTCAGTGCATGATAGCACTGATTACGTGTATGTTTTCAAATGTTTTTTTAATTCATCTCAACCAGGTCACCTCACCATGTATAATCATTGACCGTGTCACATCTGTTTCATTCTGGATGCCTCCTCGCAGACGACCAGTGAGGGTCCCATGTTTTGTACACACAGATAGCCCATCGAACGGTTAGGCCTCGATGTAGGGTCATCTTTATGTAGAGGCTCTAGAGGAGGCACTAGTCGTAACATTTCCCATTGGTCCACTTATGCCACCTACAATACTAGTAGACGGTGCAAGCCACAAGAGCATATTGCATGAGTTACAATGCCTGAGGCCAACCCGGTTTAGGGGAGAGATAGACCCACAAGTTGCTGAGGATTGGCTGGAGGCTGTGGTGAGATTCTTCAGACTGGTAGGGACACCAGCAAACTTCATGGTGATTCTTGCTGCTAGCCTTCAACAGGCAGTAGCGGCCAGATGGAGGTGTTTGATGCTGCAGGTTCATGATGAGATGACACTTCTCTGGGCAGTCTTTGAGATCCTATTTTAGACAAAGTTTTCCCCAGCAACCCTTCGCGCAGTGCACATACATGAGCTACTTCATCTTCAGTAGGGTAGCATTACTGCATCACTATACCCAGTGAGGTTCACCAACCTCTCGCACTTCTCCATGTATTCAGTAATAGACCCATTCATTAGAGAAAAAACATTCGAGCAGGGACTCAAGAGGGAGGTCAGAGCTTCAGTGATCTCACTCAGCATCACAACGCATGCAAGTTTGTTAAAGAGATACCTCTTAGTAGAGAGTTTCTTTGCTGAGTAGTATCCAACAGTGAGACCCACCACTAGATGACATATAGCGAAGTCTTCTGCAGCTGGAAGTACACAGATGTCACAGAGGACTAAGAGGACCAGACTTATAGGTGGATGACCATTTGACTCAGGATCGGTTGTTCGGGGAACCCAGAGCAGAGACACACATGCTAGGAGTGGGTAGTGTTTCTCATGTGGCGGGCAGGGTCACATGGCTTGTGACTATCTAGACTTTTGTTAGAATGATCAGTATATGGTCAAAAGATCTCCCTGATAAAGACCAAGATTCAATCGAGGTGATCCATAGGGCGCATGAGGACATGGTAGAGGAGCTGGTTGAGCAGCTGGCGTTGGACGACGTTTCGAGGTGTTACCACCACCACCACCATCACCATGAGATCCACCCCGACAATGGGGAACAGGTGGAAATGCGAGAGATTAGCGTCATTCAGATGAAGCATATGACCATTTCACCCCGGTGATAATTCTAGGTACAATCTGTGTCTACTCCAACTTAGCTGAAATACATATAGACAGAGGTTCCAGTCACTCTTTCACTATCACTGTCGTCATTCAGAGCTCAGAGATTCCAACGGAGCCGTTGGCTATATCCTTACGGATAAAGACTCATATGGGAGAAAAATAGACGATTACACACCTGTGACTGCAATGTGAGTATACTCTAGGAGGTGAGAGATTCGGGTGGGATCTCCTTGTAGAGGCATCGAGGCCTTACGACGTCTTCTTGGGTATGGACTAGTAATCTAAAGTCGATGATCAGATAAACAGTATTAGGTGCAAAGTGTGGTGTGTGCGCACGGATGGGACCAATATTCCCTTCACCGGCGAGAAGGGATCATTTGCAGCACATGAAAGACTTACTCGGAAGAGGGCGCATATGATCACTCATCAGTTGGCTTAAATTTCCATTGTAGTAGTTTATGTGGAGAGTCCGAGCTATCCTATAGTGGTGGTCTTGTACATGGATGTTTTCCCTGATAATTTCCCAAGTCTACCTCCTCCCACAGAGGTGGACTTTTACATTGACATGTGCAATGAGACGACACCGATATTTACACCAGAATATCAGATGACACATGCTGAGCTTCATGATCTGTGGGTACAGCTGGAAGATTTACAGGGTAATGGATTCATCTAGTCCAGTGTTTCTCCCAAGTAAGCACGAATTATTTTCTCCAATAAGGTGGATGGTAGATTGAGGATTGGTGTCGACTACTGTCACCTGAACCAGGTGACCGTGATGAACAAGTACCCACTCCTGAGGATTGAAGACCTATTTGATCAGCTGCATGGAGCACGATGGTTCCCAAAGATTGATCTCAGATCAGGATGTCACCATATTAGATTTTGAGAATAGGATTTGTAGAAGACAACCTTCAGATGTCGGTACGGCCACTGCAAGTTCTTTTTTATGCCATTCGGCATAACCAACGCTCTAGCAGTGTTCATGGGACACTTGGACAGAATTTTCCAGCCATACTTCGATCTCTTTTTCATAGTCTTCATTGATGACATACTGATCTACTCGACTACTGAGGAGGATCATTCCTAACATTTGTGGGTAGTACTGGACACACTCTGAGATCACCAGCATTATGGAAAGCTATAAAAGTGCTAGTTTTTTTATTAGAGAGGTTAACATTCTAGGACATGTCATCTCAAAGGATGGTGTTGTAGTGGATCTAGAAAATATTGGGGAGGTACTTTATTGGGAGCCACTGAGGACTGTGATATAGGTACAATTTTTCTTGGGTTTGGCTGGATACTACCATAGGTTGGTTCCATACTTCTCAAGAGGTGCAACACCACTGTCAGCCTTGACGAAGAAGGGGAAACAGTTCATGTGGTTAGAGAGATTCCAGAAAATGTTTCAGAAGCTGAGGTAGAAGCTGACTAGTGCCCCCATCTCAAGGCCCTAGAGGATGGTGTAGGGTACATAGTCTATAGCGACCCATCAGGGACTAGAAATGGGTGTTTCCTGATGCAGGAGTGAGCAGTGATCGTGTATAATTATCGGTAGTTGAGACAACACGAGATGAACTACACTACCCATTCATTCGATTAGTAGTAGTGGTATTCACTTTATGATGTGGTGACGCTATTTGATGTGATAATGTTTTATCATGTACTCTGATCTCATGAGTTGTAGGTATATCTTCTCTTCGAATGACCTGAACCTGAGACAAAGATGATGTCTTTAGTTCCTCTAGGACTATAACATTGAAATTGTGTATACTCCTGGAAAAGGGAACATTTTAACAGATGCACTTAGTAGGAGTTATGGTATATTGACACTAGGCGAGGTGATAGAGTAGTTGGCTGCCTTATAGATATCGTTTGTTGATAGATATAGAGATTCATTTCTACAGTCTCATATAATCACTCCCTCAATTCTTCAGCGATTCAGGGAGGCACATCATGGAGACGCTAACTGCGAGACACAACGTGCTCAGATATCCATTGACAAGGCACCTGATAGATTTTATGAAGGTGGGGAGAATGTAATCCTCTTCAATGGACGTACTAGGTTCCAGTGACTCTTTAGGAGGAAGTGTTGACAAAGATCCACACATCCCCTTTATTGGTACATCTGGGAGTGGCGATGATGTATCTGGATCTTCGACAATAGCGTTGGTGGCCAGGTATGAAGAAGGATGTAACCGGGTTTGTCTCTCGATACCTCACTTGTCAGCTAGTGAAGGCGGGGCACCAGGTACCAACAGGCTTGGATCATCCTTTAGAGGTTCCAGAGTGGAAGTGGGATGAGATATCCCTGGAATTCATGACATGACATACATGTACATCCAGGGGTCACGACTCTATTTGGGTGATCGTTGACTAACTCACTAAGATGTCCCACTTCTTACCAATCAGATAGCATGGTTTAGTAGAGAGAATGTGAGACCTCTATGTGCATGATATTATGCGGATACATTGAGTACCTTCATCTATTGTCTCTGATAGTGACACACTGTTTAGTTCATGGATATGGAAGGGGTTGTAGGAGGCTTTTGGGATGCATCTTTTTCTTAGCACCACCTTCCTTCCTTAGACCGGTTTCCAGACTGAGTAGACCATTCAGAACCTCAAGGAAATGATGCATGCTTGTGTCCTCGACATTAGTCACAACAGGGAGGATCAATTATTGTTGGAGGAGTTTTCATAAAACAATAACTATCACTCCACCCTAGAGACGGCACCTTTTGAGCTGTTATACAGGAAACCGCGTGGATCACCCTTGTGCAGGACAGACCAAGAAGAGTGATAATTGGTGGGACCAGAGATGGTACGTTCTACCACATAGAAGGTGTATATCATCCAGGAGCAGATGAAGACATCACATATGAAGAAAAAGTCGTATGATGAGAGGAGACGGAGGCCTCTCGAGTTCGAGAATGGAGACCACATCTTTTTACAGGTCTCGCCTCGACGAGGACTACAATGATTTGGCAGAGGCAACAAGTTATCTCTGATATTAATCAGACATTTCTAGGTCATCATCACAGTTGGTGAGGTGGATTACCTCTTAGATCATCCTCCTTAGTTTCACCGGGTGCACCGCATTTTACATTTATCACATCCGAGGAGATACGTGCACGACCCTTGTCACATCATCGACCATGTAGAGTTGGACGCTGATGATGGGGAAAATTTTAATGAGGATCTAGTGGGTATTGAGGATCAAGAGGAGGATGTCCTATGTGGACGGATGATACCTTTGATGCACATTTTCTGGAAGCACGAGAACCTCTAGGAGAACACATGGGTGTGAGAGGATCATATTCGTGCTAAATGCGCCACTTGTTCCCTAAGTTTTAATTGTAGCATACAGGGACATAAACCGCCGAGGTGGGAGAATTTAAAGAACCAGATTATCCATAGATTTTTTTTCATAAATCTAAGAGAACCATTGAACTCCCAGCACATGTATTCTCTTATGGAGACTTTTACATCGACGACCGTGAGTTGAGAATAAAAGAGATTTTTTTAGGGTTTTTAGAGATTGAAATAAATAATAATAAAGTGTGTGTATTTATTTTTATTTGACGGTTAATATCTCCTCATGGATGTTGGAGGTGGGACCAACACATGTTAACCTCTCATGAGAGGTTATGGGGGTGGGGCCCACCCGAACCTAACTTACCATGAGAGATTATGAAGTGGGGACTACACGGGGCTAAAATCCCCTATTAATGGCAAGAGTAGAAAACCTCTCAACTCCCCTCATTAATGAGGGATAGTTTCTATACACCCACCCTCTTATGGTGCCACCGTCCCTGTAATTAAATTGTGCCAACTCCCTTAATTAACCTATGCCAATCCTCCACATTAATTAGTTGGATCCAATTAATTTATTTCACCTTCTTGAATTTGGTGGCAACAAAATAATAGTTAAACCAATCAATTTTTTTGTTGGCATCTTGGTGGAAACATTGGAGAAGAGGGAATGAAATATACCAATGAAGAACTAATAACTCTAACGTTATTAGACTTCTTCTTCAGAGCTTCTACCGATGTGGGTCATATTCAACCGACCAACCCTCCTCAATGTCATCAACAAGATGACACAACTCGGGATTGGAAGCGTGAAACAGACGAGTTGAATGACAATATTCATCGTCTAATTTCCACGACTCGATCAATGAATGACGAACAATGAACAATGTTAGGTGGTTTCTACATGTTGATGATTTCCTTGAATATTCTTCAATGGTTGGAAATGAGTTGTTGTGGGTGAGTTGTTGCTCATCGTAAATCTATTAGGATGAACCAATGGATACCACCCTAAACGTGGAGGGTGTAGGCCAAACCAACATGGCCCGACTACTCCGCCATTTTTTTGTGACGATATTTGTCATGGTGATGAGGCGAAGGAACGACGAAGGTGGAAATGACAAAGGTCGCGCTACCCGCGGCCACCGCAAACCGTGCTACTCACGCCACACTCTGGTGCTCCGGGTAAAACCACGACCCTCCAGCTGAGCCACCCCAATCGTTCCTCCGCCGAACCGCGCCTCCCGGATCCTGGATACCTCCCAGCCTCGTCGCGCCCTTCCCGGCCGCCCACCGTCCCTCCCGACACACTGATTGGCCACCTGCCAGCCTACCCGGCCGCCCGCTGGCCTGCCTGGAACCCTACCTAGCCACCTTCTAGCTTTCATGGTAGCCCGCTGGATTGCCTGAAGGCCTACCCAGATGCGTGTCGGCCTTCCCTACTACCTCCTAGCCACCTACTGGCATGCCCGATCACCACCCAAATAAACCGGCGCCATGGCCGCGCTGGCCTCCCAAGCCGGCCTGCAACCCCAATCACGGTACCCTGGCCGAGCCGGCCTGAACGTGCCCTCCACGCCGAGCCGTGCCCTCGCAATTATCTTGGCGGAACCGACCCCGAGCCTAGGCCGAACTGCCCACGCAGTCTGGAAGGCTGAGCCAAGTGGACCGGGGCGAACCTAACAGCATCGGCCGACCAATGGTCCGTGCTAGACCTAACTGGGCTGACCGAGTCAACTCCGACTGGGTCTTCCCAGAATGGGTCATTCCGGGTTTATTCGACTGTGTCTGACCAGACACGGGCCCAATCCTGACCATTTACTTTCCTTTGTGCATATCATTGGCAGCAGATGTCCGTTTGACGAAAAGTCAGCGACACTAGTTTTTTTGGGGCATGAAGGTACCTTTGAGTATACCCAACTGGGGTTTTGGTTATATTTTTGATACAGTCAGTTTGGATCGAGCACGAATCCATCCAGGATCCTGGTAAGAAAAGGCTAATAACTCACATACTGAGCATCTGATTGACATGTTGTCTATTGCTTTAAAATCCATATGATGTGGCAGTCATTTAAGATACTTATTCTTGGTAATTCTGGTCAATTGGAGTATCGACCAGTAGCATGTGGAGAGGTTCCTCCTGGAGTCGAAAATGCGTAGTGCGGAGACAGAGAAGCTGGCTAAGACATGATGACTTATGACTGTATTGACTCGATGTTACTCTACTAGCCCAACGTGGAGCACCATGGTGTTGCAGAAAACCCATTGTGGGGAGTTCCTTGGTGTCATGATAGAACCATGGTAGTCGATAGGAGAAGTACCTTAACAAGATACGATGGGGTGCGCCTAGGAGACACAACAGAACCACGATGTGGAGTTTCTTGGTGACGCAGAAGACCCACGGTACTCGGTAGGAGGCATACCTCAGCAATACAAGGTTAGTGAGAAGCTCCATTGTGTCGCGGCAGGCCCACTGTACTTGATAGAGGAGGAGTTCTCCAGCAGCTGAGGTTTGGATAATAAAAATCCTGGTTGAGTTGAGTCAGTAAATTTTGTGTTAACCTCATGATTAATATGGATTACTTGATAAAATAGGTATATGTATGGGCATATACCTAAGTGGAGTTTTATGTTGAATTCATACATTTTTGATTATCCTTGTTGGATTTTTGTGAGACCTTGAGGGTCTCGGGGTCCCTATTGTGTATCATTATACTCACCCCTACATGGGCTATGCCCACACCTCATTGTGTTGGATGCAGACGACGGGCAGTATTGACCAAGGCTGAGTGTACCAGGATAGGACAGTACCTTGAGGTGGAACACGCGGCATAAGGATACCCGGAGGAGAAAAACAAATGTGGAGTGCTGTAGAGGCCATTTCTACATAGTGTATAAGTAGGACTTCCCAGTGGACGATCCAACAGTTGTTTACCTTTCTTCAGATGTACATGTATTTCAGTTGTAATTGTATATTCTTGTTGGGCTTGTATTCTGGCCCCTTTACTTTTCAGAACTCTCTGTATACAGTTTTACATAGTGAGTTCCTTCTAACTCGTACTATATTGTTTGCATTTATAGTTTATAATGGAAATGCCTTCCCAGTTTTAGGAAATTACACATTTGGTTCTAGTCACTAGCCCCTGGCCTACCGAAGGCATGATTGGGGAAGTCACAACACGGGCCTCAGGGGACGGATCATGACATCTTTTTTATAGAACTCCATGTGATTAGAGTCATATTATAAAATGTTATAGAGTAATTAATAGGAAAACTTATCTTAGTGGAATCGATATATTTGAAAAATAAATTTTCCATCCCTTAGGGTGTCATATCCCTCCCCCACTGAGAAACCACCTGGTATATGTATTGACAACATGTGTGACCACTAAATCATGTCTCCAAAAAACTATAGTATAGTGATAGTAACCAAGGGTATAAAAAACAAATTCAAATAAATTTTCCCATTTTATTTGAAATATTTAATTATAAACACTATTATACACATTAATATATAACAAAACCCAAAATATCAAAATTCAATCAAATTTCATATTGTAAAAAATTATTTTAATTGAATAAAAAATTAAAATCCAATGATTGTGACTCTAATCAAAAATCTAAGACACAATATAATAATATACAATTGAATAACAAAATCTTAAATAAAATACAATGATTTATATTTATATATATTAGGGTTATCTTATAAGTAAACATAATAGTACTTACCTCAAGACCACACATACCAATATAGGGGATGCATAGGAATTTTATAGTGAATATGCATCACAACCATCACACACATATGCTATGTAAACTAGAACATAACACCATCATGGTTAAATCCATCAATTTTTATCCATGTATAATAATATTACAATAAATTGAAATTCAAATCGCGAATTCACACCCAAAACAACTTCCCCTTAGGGTTTTCTCTCTCATGTGAAAACATAAAAATTTTATTTCTTAATATATGCTATATCTGTATAATATCAAAACCATAAACCAAATCATAGAGATAAAAACATAGAATATCATATATATGATATTTAATTTAAGGAAATATACCTCACACCCTCCTTTACCATGTGTGTACCACACATTGTATCATCATCACAACCATATAATAGATTCAGCTGGTATATTTCATACAATATCCCAAACCATTATGGTCTTTATAGATATACATACCATGTTACATTACGGATTATTAGTATGAGAGAGGATAATTTAGAATTCATTCATCCATTCCCTCAAACACCTTGATGATAAATAAAACACTGAGAAAAAATAGTTTTCCGCAAATAATCTTATCCAACATGTGTAGTGGTTTGTACGTAATATCATAAAACAAGGCATTTAATACAGTCATATATAATACTAACCCAAGAGTTTATAAAAAAAATTATTTTCACTACCCCTCATAAGTACAACACTATGACTACCAAAATTAAAGACAATTTGAAACACTATTAGATAATCCATCGCCAAATTTTGGAAAAAGATATCAATAAAATAATCAATACATTTTTATTTAATAACATCGTAGTTATGATATCCTGAATTAAAAATTACCATACTTGTTAAATTAATTGCAAAATTCAACTATCCATGTTTTGTTTTAATCTATTCATTACCCATTTAAAATGTTTATAGTGTCCATTAACCATTTGTTTTAACCACTTATAATTCATTAATATTCCATTCATTATCAAAATCTATATCAATTCCCATTATCATATTTATTATTAATAACTATTTTCCATTTACATGGGTAACTACGACATATCAACACATAATTATTCTCTCATAGACATATTAGGATCCATGAAAATATTGGAAAATAGGAGGAAAAATTATCATAATAGAAATTATTAAATCAATATATTTCATGTAAATTAATCACATATATCTATGCCATCCATGGTAAAATAATTGCAAAACCCACCAAAAAACCCAGGGAGATAACCCTATAGCAGCTATAATAACCCTCAACATAGGTTAATATATCAACATTAGGGAAATAAAAATTCAAAAAAATCAAACCACATTCAATCAATACTGAATCACAACATGAAATCACACTTTATTTAAACATTTATTTTAATTAATCAGGGATAACATAAACATTATTAACTAAATTTTATATTTCCAAAAACTATTTCATTATAAAAAATTAATGATTAATATTTTAAGAGAGATAATCCACTATCTTATAGAGTATAATTGTTGTATTGTTCTATCCAAATCAATAAATATTTTTCTATATATACCATAAATGTTTTTAAAAATTTAGAATATGGAATTAACCCTTTTCACACATTCAGTTTCATTAATATATTTATTATATTTTTTGTGTTTAATTTATACTATGTATCAAATTATAACTGTATAATTATAAATCTTATATTTAACTTAATAAAAGATTATTTTTGAATACCCTAGCTCAAATAGAAATTAAAAATCATTGTGAATTATAGAGAGTGAGGTGGTCAAAAGGAGACAAACAATTCATAAAATGTCAATATACCATAAAGGTAAAATTTTCATCGATAAATTGTTCCATAATCAATCAATCCAAAAAAATCCACATGAAAAGACACTATGATAATTAAGGATAATAGATAAAAAACAATTGAAAAGGGAATCAAAATATATATGAAGGGGATTGATCTCTTAAAGATAAGGGGGGAAAACTATGAAAGTGGTTCAAAAAAATAATTATTCACCACCAGGGAATTAGAGTTTTCCGAATTTAATTATATTTATATAAGTTTAATTGTTATTCAAATTAATAATACAAGTAGTATTTAATTGAATGATTCCCTCAAAACCCAGTATAACACTAAATTTGGTCTATTTTGAAAAAACCATTTTATGTAACATCATAAACTGTGTTTTCATTCGTAAAATATAATGTCAAATACCACATTACTTCTAAGCATTCAATAAATTCTATTACTATACCCTGGTCTTAACAATACAATATAAAATATGAAAACATCAATATGGACAGAGATATTGATATTTCTGGAACATCGATTTTGATATGACTTTGGATTATCAAGACACTAAAATGGAAAATGGATTAATTATATATATATATATATATAGGATTCCGACAAATTTAATCATTTTTATCACTTATTTCCTAAAATTGACCCTTATATGTCTATATTTTATATTCCATGTTAATATAATGTATCTTATATATCATAAACTCAAGTAGTGTAACCCTTACACATTATGTAGAGTGGCACATTTATCTTTTTTTAATTCCTATAGAAACAGTAATCTGTAATGGTTACATTATTATATATTATTACGTGTAAGGTAATATATATATATATATTGATAAGTATGAGTTACTCTTATATGATAGGGTTTATCAATGATTTAAAGCGGAATGTAATGGTAACTGGGATAAATAATGTTTACGCATTGATATATAGTCATACATAAGGTGTATACTACAAATAAGGGTACGTCTATACATTTCTAAAAAATGATTGTGATGGAAAACACGCAAGACCATAAAACTACCCACTTTTGTTGAACTCTTCATGGAGAAACACAATTGGACACATTATGATGCTACCCTTATAGGTAATATTTGAATATTAGTAACAACTCCATTCATCATACATTCCCCCAATGCCTCTAACACCATTGATATGGATTGTTACAGTCTAGGAAGGACAAATATCTTGTAATATAAACCTCTAAAAGTAGTAATATCCTTTTGAGTAAAAAAAAGGTAGAAAAAAAAGAATTTGGAAGACCACAAATCTGAACATGAGATGGAGGTTACTCAAAAATAAAAAACACACCACTACTGAGTCATGAATGGAACTAAAATAAAAACAAACATGATCATAATTGAATAAAAAAAAAATAAAAAAAAAAAATAATAACCCAAAAATATGAACATAATAATAATATATTTAATAGAGATACCCCTCAAATAGAAATGTTGTCATCAATGGGGATCAAAATAATAATTAATTGAGGTGGACTTCACATATATAATGAAAATTAATCCATTTAGAATAAAAAAATGAGTAGTTATATTACATTTACAAACCAAATTATTTTTTAAAAAATATATTTTTAACTTCACAAAACGTTTATAAATTTATCAATCCGTTTAATTTTCTACAGTAATAAAAAAAAACCCTCTTTTGTTTTTTTCATAGTGGAAAAAAGAAATTGTTAAAAAAAATTAAATATAGTGAGAATATACCAATGAAATCATTAACTATAATTAAAATGATTCTTTATTATGGATTTTATGATTGGATTAAATTTACTAATTCAAGAAAAATGAACTCTTAAATTATATAAACAATACTAACTCAAAAATATTTGATTACCTAGTGAAATATGAACATACTAGATAAAAAAATCACCCAAATCCAAGGTACACCATAAACCCGGAGTCACTAAGTTTATTGTTTTCTTAAAACATTACTAAAAATCATGTTTTCCTTACAGACATAGAAATCATTGAGAAGTACTTAATCCCAATGGTGGAATTCATTACTCAACATCAAAATTTATTCTCAATGTTTTCTTCCACATAATATAAGACACATAAATAGTGGAATAACTCCAGGATCTCCCCAAAACCTCAAACAAAATCCCTATATCACCCCAATATGACTCCTCCCCATTACATGGATACTCACCATACAAATCAAAAGTTTACATAAAATATCTATCATAAAAGAAGACATAAAACATTTTTTGGTAATCAAATATAAAATTAGGTTTCAATTACAAGGATAATATATAATGTGTATACAATCCCTTTATCTTTGATATATATCCATCTTATTGTAACTCCATGAGTAAATTTATATGTTCCCCCACTATAATTATGAAATAATAAACTATTTTATGATGTTACGTACTCTACACAAGAATTATCTCTCCATAAACCATTATTATCTTTATATAATACTTTATCCAACCTTTAATATATCCCATTTCTACAAAAAATCACTATTGATACATTTTAAAATTCAATTTGATCACTAACAAAACCTATTATAAACACTCCATTACCATGAATAACAAAACTCCACCATGAAACATCTGTATATCAAACTCCTAAAATCTGGACAACACAATATCCCATAAATTTCCCCTATTATTCCAAATCATGACACCATTATAATTCTAAAATGATTTCTATTAATTGAAATCAATAATATCAATAATATCATTTTACTCAATTATGTCAAAAATATATATATAATAAATAAATAAACAATATATGAATAACATATAATCCTATACAACCTAATATGAAAACAAACTCATCATTCTGAAAAAATATCTTTTTACTTCAATGTAAATATAATCTATTCCAATAACTATAGAAAATCATTATAACTCACATAACACTATCTTCCAAAACATTTGGCCATCAAAAAAATCCCTTTCATCACCATAAAAATCATGTCAAACAAACCTCAAGAATGAAAATCCCTGCTAATGAAAATAACACAATAATACATTCAAATGTAAACATTTTTTCTATTGAAAAATTTCATCACTTATATAATGATTGAAATTAACTTAGAAGATTTTACAATAAAAATGAAAACATTTTCATTAATCTTACACATTTAAAACTGTTAAAATCAACCACACATTTTCCATCAAAACAACCCTTTTTCCATTAAAAATTTGATAGATAGTCAAAATAAAATGTAATCATTAACCATTCATATAATTATAGTATATCATTTCTCTTGACAACTGCTATAGGGAGAAGATCCTTTATTGAAAAATAAACTATTTCATTGATAAAAAATTACCAAAAAAGACAATCATTAATTAAGTTATTCAAATAGATATTTTGAAATTATAAAACATAAATTACTAAAAACAATTAAATGATTTATCGAAATTAAAAATGATAAAATATAATATAAATATATCTAAAATTGGAGTGAAAATTAAAAAATCATGATTCCCAAATTTAGTAATTAAACTCATCATGCACAAAAAGACATAAATATTTACACTTTTTAAATATATTTATTTTTAACAGAATTCAGATTATCACAAAAAAAAAATTTCATTTATTACCTATAGAAAAATATGACATACATTTCATAATAAAAATACATTACACATAATAATATGACAAAAAAACAATTATATAACATATAAATCATATTATCTAATCATAATACAATAAACATGCTTATGTAATCATTAATCTTTTTTGTATAAATAATAAAATATATATTTAACTCATTATAATTTGTCCCTTCGAATTCATAAATTTTTATCTACCAAATAAAAACGTTCATTTTAACACATGACATGTTGTAAAATTCATTATAACATTTTCCATTAATAATTTTCCCTTTGGTAATTCAAGGAAACTTATCCCAATATTTTATCTTATATAAAATCAATTAATTAACCAAATAAATTAAATTAAAATCATTATGTCATAATTGTAAAAATTTATACCACTCTAAAATAACTTTTAAATGATATGAACATATGGGAATGAAAAACATATCCAAAATAGGTTTGGAATATACAAAATTAAAGCAAAAAATAATTATTTAATCATTATTGTCTTTTGATTTAAAATAAATATAAATTGTATAAATATGGATCTAATTAGATCATATCACATCCATATAAACATATAACATATCATTAAAATAAAAAATCCAAATGACTAAGATAAAGATCTCCATTAAGATATTTTAATTATCTTTTCCACATAATTATTCTAAAAATATCTCAAATTTAATCCTAATGATCTTCCATTATAATTAATATAAACCATGTAGGTTTTTCACCCATAATATGTATTAGAATGTATAATATGTTAAATGAAGTTATATTTCATGCATAAGAAAACATGGGAACCTAAACACATGTGTCCATGATAGCCTCCCTTTCTATGTCTCATGAGATGTTCAACTAACACTATTTCACTACCAAGACCATGATAATATTACCCTTTCCATACACAAAAATCTATTCAAAATACCCTCTATATATAGGATATAATAATATCATGAAACACCCCTACTTGGAATCCTACCATGTTTAATATTGATGATGTTTATAACGCACTATTCTGGCCTCAAATAATCCACTTGTCAATATCAATGACTAAGGTTATAAAACACACAAATGGTATCCATTACCCTTTAAATCCTAATAAAATATTAGGATAACAGACTATAAAATAGTAATGTAAAATAAAAACCGTTATCCTAAAATATCTAAAAAAATATTTAAAAAAAATCTATATATGAGATAAAAAGATTTGGTCTTATGAAAATTTATCCAATTGATAATCCTATAATTTAGAATGTAATATGATTCTAATTCAGAAAATTCCATATGAAAACCCATGAAATTTATATAAAAATATAGGGGAGTTCATAATTATATAAATATTATTATCTAATTCATTGCATATCTTAAAATTGTGGATAAATTACATTAATTCCTCACTGAATAAAAAATAAAACCCACAAGAACATATTGTAGGTCAGAAATCTCTCAACCTCATACAAAACACTAAGAAAATATATAATCTAATTAAAATTACATAATAACAATAAAATACATATTAATAATTTACGCACAAACAATTTCACTCTAGTCTGTCTCCCTATTTCCCTAACATCATACATCATGTGGTTAAATCTTGTATCCAACCAAATTATCAAATAACTACTATCTTTTTTTTATCCAAAACCATATGTCCACATAACTTTTCACTTCTACATAAAAAATCATGTCACAGTAGTGTATTATGAGAGTGAAATACATTATCTTCATTCATTCAATTAATCAGACATGTTCCCCGCAATGTATCATCATCGTAACCCTATAAATGAGTGATCTAGGATTTTACATACTCTAATCCTATACCATACCATATCAAATGTATTTAACCAATATGATAAATAGTAGATCATAATTCACATATAATTGTTAGTTGGGTTGAGGGGGAATCCAACTATCCATCCCCTCACCATAAATTGTTTAAAAAAACATAAATCAATTGGGCACCATTAAGGTTATCTGACACCAGTGGTGCTTTATAAGAAATCACTATAAAATAAAACATATGTCACATCCAGTTAAATTAATAACCCTATAAATTTAAAAAAACAATAGTATTAATACCCATACCAATTATAAAACATCAAATACCACAATGAACCATCATGGATAACACTATACAATAAATTATCCTAACCTTTCCATATAAGATATCGATGAAATAATCATTCACAATTAGTTTAGTCACATAATATATAATATATATTTATTTACCATTTAATAAAGTCAAAATAATCATTAATACATTTATTTATCCATATTAAATTTATAACCATTCATTATCCACCATCTATGTTAATATTTACATCATTAATTCATATTAAAATTTAATATAGTATTAAGAAACTATTACTCATTAAGTTATATTCAATTACCTATTATCATATATATTATTAAAAACCAAATTTTATTACCCTCATAAATAAAGTAAAACCCACATCACCATCGTATCATGCCCACATCTGCCACCCCCCCACAAACATAAGAAAATATACACTACAACATCTATTATTAAGAATTATAACACAGTTAAACCAATCAAACATCAACCATGTATCCATATTTCAACCATTGAATATAATATTCAAAACATGAAATAAGACCTATGCAAAAAAAATATTATTAGAATTCCCCAAAATATGATAAAAATTTCACATCATGGGAGTCATGAATCAATATTTTTAATAGAAATAAAACCAAAAACAAATCATAATACGAACATGCTTTTTAAACATCATTTTCATATGAATTAATATTATGTAACATTATTATAATTAAAAAAATTTCATTTTTACAAGAAAAAATTTCGGTCCCATCGTTGTTTGATTTAATGTTTATAATAAATGATTCAAAATCATAAAAATCATCATCCAAGTTCTCTAATCAAAATCCACATTAATCATTGTTAATCAACATATACATATATTTGAAATCTATATAATGACCATGGGTTTCATCCTGTATCCCTATATTTTATTAGAGTAGTTATTATATTTATTTTCCATTTCATTTTAGCCACTCAAGGAAAACTGGAGAATGTAACTTCTTTAATTACACATAAATAAGCAATTTTTTTGAATACCCTTCCATGAAAATATCATCAATAATAAATGTAAAACTAAAAGGATAGGGAGATTATAATAAAGAAAAGAACATGTAATAATATCATAAAACCAAAATTAATAAATTCTATAATCAATAATTTTATTGAATAAAATATAAAATAAAATTCCATTTTACTAAGACGGTTCGTAATTGAAGAATATAAGAGAATATATAAGAGTAAAGGGTCTCCTTTGATATAAAAACAGAGAAAACTAAAAATTTATTCATAAATGCTATAAAATTGTATTAAATGATATGTAATGCCTCACATTTGGACAGTTTAGGTTTTTATGATTTATAAAATTTTAGATGAAATTTTTTGGTCCTATGAATAAAGGAAAAAATCATACTTTATGTAATCATTGAGTGAGATTCCACATTTTGGTGGAAGTAGTTCTAAGTCAATATGACATTCAAAATACAGGATCTGAAAAACAATAAATTTAACAAATCCTATTAGTCAAAAAATACATATCCTTTTATAATCAATGAAGGTCATGGTTAACAATGGTGGTCAACACGTTATTGAATATTTAGAATCATCATTGTGGATAATGATCTCAAGCTTCATGCTCTGAATCTTCAGTTTGAGTACTATAATATCGATAGCGTGAATTATTAATTGGATTATTATTACATTTCATTGATTTTATCTGAGTTACCATTTCAAATCACATTCCATATAGATTTAAAATTAAATATTATATTTTTTACTTTTATTGTAAATTAATGTATTTTACACATTTATGGCTCCAACAGTGTAACCCATACAGAATGACTAGCATGGGTTGTCACCCATTAAAAATTCTTTTCTGAATGTCTAACAAAAAAACATTAAATCGTTGATATATTGTGAAATGTAATGGACTATCTAATATATATATATATAGTAGTGTGTTGTTGTTAACCTTATATATAACGATAAATATATAACATAAATATATTTTCATAGGTTAATATAATATGTAATGTTTTCCTTCTAATATATAATGATATGTATGGATTACTCATATAAGTTGGGTTAACTTGATGAGTAACGTAATATCAAAACATTTGTAATAATGGAGTGCGATGAGAGGAATCCCCTTTGAAATAAATACACATATTTTGTTATCATTTGTGAATAATCATTCTATTTTACAAAAAAAATGTGATAGACCAATGAAATGAAGTGATAGTGCCTTGGAGATGATGTAATATTGCTAGTTATTTTACAATACACATCATCAGCTATGCAAAATTGGTGAATAGTAATAAAATTCTACCCAAAAAAAATATCCCCAACCTGGAACCCACTGATTTGGTTTCTCTTGAAAGGTCTCTACATTACCTCATTTATTCCTCCACATATTCTAGAGGATACGTAAAAGAAGAAAGGGTCTTAAAAGAACATGTGTAATCGATACCCTCTTTATTATGTTAATCGACATTATACACCAATGATAAGTAAGGGAAACAATAAAAAATAATCATAAACAAGACATACTCACCATTTCCCAAAACTAGGTACAAACCAAAACCAAACACTCAATATGTGATATAATGCTAATATTGTCAAAAGTGTAGAATACCCAATGTAAATACCAACATTAGAATCCATAATATGGGTCCTACACCATGTTTGGATTTATCTTCCAGGAACATCTTCTGCCTCAATCAACTCTATAAAATTGGATCATTAACCTTGTTCAAAAATGTGACCATGAAATTTCATGGGTACCCATTGTGGGCCAGATAATGGTGTGAGTAAAACTCATTAATACACCACTAACAATGTCTAAAAAACATCTAATGTAAATAGATAGTGTGTTCATGTACTAAAAAAATGACTTGGTAAACAACATGAAACTTGGTTACCACTAGTTAATAATGTTCACTTTATCCATTTCAATCACATAATCCATTTTCAGAAGTAGTTCCATGGGTTATGCAATTTCATCATTTACACAACATCCTAATAAAGTAAATTACTATACATAGGGTCATAAAAAAATCCATATCCAACTACGGATAAACATTTAAAAATAAACAAAATATGCATACCTTCAAGCCTCAGTATTAGTAGCCTTAACAAATGAAACAATTAGAGCCACAGAGGCTATGTACCCTTCCCTAACCCATACAATATGGGGTGCGGTTTTGAACCTCTTCCTAATCATATCCATGGGAAAATATCCTCATGTCTCATACACAACAACTACTATGCCATGTTAACATTATTACATCTCCATTTTCCATAAATACCATATCAATAAACATAATCAATAAATACAGATATCATTTACATTCCATAATTATTCATCATGTGAATTATCACCTAGTCTTAACCCATTATCATATTTACTAATTAATTTCATATCCTAATTAACTCATTTTCCATTATCATACAATAATACATTAGCATAATCAATAATTACCATTCCTTTGTCCATTTAATATACTCATCAATGAACATACACTATCCAATTTAATAAATTCATTAATTCACAATCATTTACACATTTAACATGTTCATTATTTCACAATAATTAACCCATATTTTCATTTCATGTACAATTTATATGTAATTTTGTACCATCACTTTATATCATCCAAAACATTTCTTATTAAGATGAAAAATACATTATAAAATATTCAAAATATGGACACAACGATCAATGTTCTCTTTTCCCCTCATCCGACATATCAATATGTTCCTCAAGGTATCTACTTTTTACAAACCAAATCTATGTTAATTAGTGGAATTTTCCATGTTCAGATATATTATCACACACCATGTTTCATACTAAAGTACTATAATCTATCTTAATGTCTTCCATGTTGATCATGAGAGGTTCAATTGATCATTTTGGCAACCATTTTACCATATATTAATAAAATAATCAATTTAAAAATTAGAGAGAAGCAATAAAAAACCACATAAGCACAAATGAACTTCAATACTATGTGATATAATGTGCTTACCACATGCCTTGAATCTATAAATGAATGACCACTTATTATTTTCCTTAGATCTAGATACAGAAACCCTTGCAATACCAAACCAAAGAACATCTAGAAAAATAGTGTTTTAAAGATTTTAATAAAGAAGAATTAAACCACAATCCCTATTCAGTAAAAGATATTATAGATGAGCGTTATACATATCCATGATCATCGATCCAAACCCAATATACTGAAAACTTATAAAAACTGAAGGGGATATATCATTTGGAATTCTAGGTTGAAATGATTTACTATTAGATTTTATGGAGTATAATTTACTAACTAAACTTGGAGATAGGCCTTAAAATATAGAGGATTATAAATAGTAGATAGGCTATAAAATAAAGAGGTGTATAAATAGTAAAATCCCATTTTTAATGCGGCACATAGTTTGTTAGCATGATTTTCCAAACCATGCACCAACCATGCACTATCTAATATATAAGACAATATTATGGAAAAATTTTACTTCAAATACCATATGGTTTGAAAAAACTATGTGCTAACCATGAACAATATTATTTTTAAGTAGGATTGGACCAAATACATACCTAAGACACCCCATAATGGTTTATCAAACCATGTTCCAACGGTGAAAATTTACTTTTTCTAAGAGAAAACAATTTGGAAGTCCCTTTTTCAATTTTTTCATAACCATGCTCTCTTCTGCACTGGATATCATGGTTTGGTTGCAAAATTATCCCTAATCATCCCCCAACTATGAAGAATTCACATGATGGACATTTTAACTTTATTTTTTCCTTGAACCCCTAGGAAACCCACAAGAATTTTATATATTTAGAAAAAAATTCATTAAAAAATTAAAATATTTAAACATAAATTTACATAGGGACATTTCCCACATGAAGTTAATGATCTTGCAACCTCCCAACATTAAAAAGACTTGTTTTTAGCTGCACTTACAAACTTCACAGAGCATGCAATATAATGATTTTGGGACACTATGATGGATTATTTAACTCCCTCTCCCTAGTTTCTCTTTAGACATTACCATACTACCAAAAAACATGAATATAGTGAATAATCATGCCCTATAATACATTCTCACTATGATTTAGTATACATACTAGATTCCCTGAAAAAGGCGCATCAACATCATGCTCATCATCCACATCATATATCATGTGATAAGGGTTTAGGTGATACTATAAAAGGTGTGAAACATCAAAAACATCACTCATAACATTGTACCACTATTTTACAATCTATCTATATGGAACAGATATGAACCTCTCTATAATATCAAATGGACCCATTTAGCCATGATCCACCATACCATGTTTTCGAATCAGATGGTCACCCAACGATGGTGATAGAAAAGAAACACACAATCAAACACTAAATAATAATGAGTTCTATGATATTGATATGTATATGACTTCTACATATGTTGATCTATTTGCATCCAATTCTAGATTAATTGTAAATTTTCTGATTCCTTCTATATGTGACTCAAACGCAATATCTTTTTCATACCTGTAATATCCCAAGTAAGTAATGAATAGTAGATATTTTTATCTATGTCTATTAATGATTAAGATAGTGTTATAGAGGCTTAAAATGAAAATAAATACAATCTTATGCATGGAATACACAAATATTCTTAAAAGATTGTTTTACTGCCTTTTGATGGAAAACCATTTTTGAATCTATATTTTGACAATTTTATAAACTATGTTTGTCAAAATAAAATTATTCTTTATTATTGGGACATCAAAATTTACCTTGTTTTAATTTTTGCTATTTCTCTGACAATGTTCATTTTTTTAATGAATAGTGAAAAATACTACATTTTACATCAAAACTGATTTTTAATCTAATTTATTTATATGATTATATTATGTTTTTAATTGGTTTTAAGTGAAATTAGAATATATTTTTACCATTTTATCCAATGGTGGTCATTGGAATCAATTTCACTTTGAAATTAGACTTAAACAGGTGTCAATCTTTTGATACTTATTGTTTTGTAAAAACACGCTATTTGCTCTGGCAGCGGGAATTAATTATTGAATTAATTTAGGTGACTTATATGATTTGAATTTTGTAAAATGGACTTAATTTTTGAATTCGGAATATCAAATATAGCTTAGGGTGAATTTTTGGTAATTTTCTGAAAAACTTCAATTTTTGATGAATAGTGAAACCACTAAGTGGTAATCAAGCAAATTGATTTTTCAGTTAAATGAAAGTTTACCACTAATGTGATTTGAATTTTAAAAATCCGACATACATGGTTGTAATTAAGAAGTAAAATGTGGTTCAATGAGATTATAATAATTTTTTGGTGAATAGTAACTTATTAAGTTCTTAATCACGATTAGTGGTAATTAGGGTAGTTTAAGGTATAAATAATGCTTTAATAATAGGAAATGACCTAGACACATGTCCCAACCTTATTGGTTGTGTCATGGACGACCAAGAAAAGACATGGGTCAACTTGGGGACCCCATGGAGACACATTGGTTTGGAAATGACATAAATAGCTTTTTATTAAATGTTAAAGTAAAAATGACACAAGCCAAAAATGTTTTACGAATACAATTTTTACATGGGGTTATAAAGATCATGTTTTTGATTATAAATATTCATTGGAAAGCTAAAAAGATTTCCTACATCATAGTATTTTCTTATGATTTTTAGACATTAAATAAATTAAATTATTTATGACATAATAATTATGCAGCGATGACATCATTATTTGACGATTTAAATAAAATGGAAATATAATGTAAAATATATGAACTACACATGTCCAAAACTTATTGGATGAGTGGATTTATAAGCCTTATCACCTTATCCACGAATTATATCAATGTGGGACCTTTTGAAACCGAAACACATTTTCAAATAAAGTAATATTTCTTTACTTTCCAAAAGTGCCCCTCCTATCCTCTTATAAAAGGCCCCCACCTCTACCTCATTTCACACACACCTCAAGCCTTTGGCTCGGCCAACCCATGCCCATTTACTCTCTCCACATCCCTCTCCTCATCCTAGAGGATTCCCTTTGGGCAGAATCCATTCAAAGGAAGCCTTTAGGCTCAAATCAAAAGGAGTTACACTTTTAAAGGTAATTCATTCTCTCATGTTCATTTGTTTTATTTTGCTTCTCCAACCCCCTAAAATATTTTTATTTACTTCTTTTGTAACAACACCAGTATATTCAATATACTAGGATGTTTTTAAAAGATTTATTTGAGCTACACTCTCACACAACTACATCAAATGGTTAAAGAACATACGGTTTCCGTGGATGGCGAAATTCTGCCTCCCGAAACGATGATTGTTCAACACTCATTTAACACCTTCAAAGGTGGCCATTATGATGTCATTATTTTTATATATGATATATAATATGTTTATGTTTTCCTTAAGCTTCTGTTTTTTTCATTTTGTGCATACCTTTATGGTTTCCATTATGGGTAAACACGATATCTTCATTTTAGGAAGTGCGGACTACCGCCCCCTCAAAGTGATTTGATTCGTTAAATACCATATGTGGGACATATAAAGGATGGAAATATGATATTATATATGATATTATACTGGAATTATAATATACCTTTATATCATTATGATTCCATTCTATAAAATACGAAATAGAAATGAAAGTAGCGTTCATGCGTACGTACGGCTTACCGTCTCCATGAACGGTGCATTTCATTTCTTACCTCTAAATGATTATGTAATATTATAAATGCATGTATGTACTAGATATATATGACATGTATGATATCAAAATCATGAATACCATTCTGGATATAATGAACCTATGACCAAATTAACAACATGTAAGTGTAAGAAGTCTATTTTTGACTTAAGAACCAAATACCGACAAAATGAACATTATTAACTTAACTGATTACATGATGTTCATAACATGGTATAAAAGGAATAATGAACTTGAAAAATATTCACAAGCAAGTAGAGATTAACTCAAGTTTATTATTCAGGATATTAAAGAACGGTCGGGTCAAGTCGGATACGAGGTGTGCGACTTCGTCTCAATCTCCTTTCATTGAGGCATATTTTATTTTATACACAACTTTCTTTTATACGGTGTATAAACCACTTTGACTTTTACGTTTATTCAAAAGGAATCTTTTTTATACGAAGCGTTTACTAAATGAAAAAAGGGAATGTTTTTGTCGTACGTATGCGGCGACAACGACTTCTCCGCCGTCGTAACCGTTATTTGAGTTTCGGCTTCCTCTACAAGCCATACCTTCTTTTTTTAAAAGAAAAATAAATACCATGTTTTACTTTGGTATTGAAAATGGTTTTCATAATGTTTTTATTATATCAATGTGTTGTATTGATATCTCGTGATTGAAATGTGGAAATGTTATGTTTCCTTTATGCATGTTTTATGTGATATGATTATGTTATGGTTCTTGGAAATTATTATGAAGACGGGTTGTTCCGTGATAAACTAAGGGCGGGTGAGCCCGTTATAGCTCTCCAATGAATTGGGTAACGTGAAGGAGTGAAACGTTAAGGTTTCTCCGAAGAGATTTTAGGGAATATACTGTGATGGGTATTCCAAACGTAACCAAGAGGGTTACTCCCTACGTGAGAATGTTATGAATGCCTCAAGTTACCTTTATGTCTTATGATTTCTATGATTTATTCATGATTTTATGAGGTATGTTAAAGTGCCTATATTTTATGGGTAAAGTATGATTTCATTCTTTTTTATATATGAACTCATGTTTCCTTTCCATGTTTTTTTATAACCCATACTGAGTTTTTATGCTCATCCCAAGTTTTTGAAATGTTTTTCACAGGTCAAGGGAAAGGTACATGATAAGATGATAGAGTCAAGGATGTGTCAAGAAATAATCCATGTTTTATTTTAAATTTGTTTCCATTGATGGGAATGAAGAATACTATCTTTATGTAACCACTTTGTTTATATGTGGAATGTAATGCAAGTTTTATGATCTAATTCTCTAAAACTCTAAACCCGAAAAGATCCTCAATGTGTAATCTTGTAATAACTCAAGATTAAGTAAGGTTTAAGGCTGGGGCCTTATAGTTGGCATCAAAGGTCGATTTAGATAACTTTAGGAGTTAGAATTATATTAAATGATTATCCAATTTTTTTTGAAATGATATAGCATTTAAAGATTAACATGTTGCTTCATCTAAGACATGTTTGTTCAGAATGGTTTTCCGTAGAGGAAACAGGGAAGCATTGCTAGGAAGGCATATAGAAGGAAATAACCTTCCGAATCAGCATCCAGAAATGGTCGGAATTGGAACTGAATAGTTTGTTGCAGTAATGGCACAGTTGACTCAAGCGATTAATGGAAGTGGTATCCATGCACGAGATCAGCCAAAACAACCGCAGAGGAACATGTCAGTGGTGGAACATTTCATGAGGCAACATCCAGCATCATTCAGAGGATCATCTGACCCTGTGCTAGCTGAAGGGTGGATTAAATCACTGGAAAAGATTTTTGATGTCATGGGGTGTTCAGACAATCAAAAGGTTAGTCTTGCTATTTACCGTTTGGAGGGTGAAGCAGATCAGTGGTGGTCTATGGTTAAAAATATCAGGGACGCCGATGAGATTGATGCTCTTGACTGGGATGAATTCAAAGGTATGTTTCTTGAGAAGTATTTTCCTAAGGCTGTTCGACTTAGGATGGAAAAGGAATTCTTGGAATTGAGGCAAGAGGAAGACTCAGTGGCTGCCTATGAAGAAAGGTTCACTCGATTGGCAAGGTATGCTCCAAATTTTATCCGGGACCTTGATAGTAAAATCAATCGTTTTTACTCAGAATTAAAGCCAAAGAATCGAAGGGCATTAGCTTCTCGTGAGTTTAAAAGTTATGAAAAGCTTGTTCGATGTGCTGAGAAGGTGGAAATGGAGTTTTCCGATGACCAAGTTTTCTATAACAAACAGCAGAAGAAGAGACCGAGGTGGCAGGAGAAAGGTAATAATTTTTCAAAAAAGTCTGATGGTAAGAGAACTAAGTTCCCAGTTTGTGATAAATGTGGAAAAAGGCATGCTGGGGAATGTCTTCTGAATTCTGGGAAGTGCTACCGATGTGGTAAGAAGGGACATAAGGCTCGTGATTGCACTGAAAAGGATCAAGGTGAAGGTAAGAACAAATTTGATTTACAGTTAGTGAAATGTTATAAGTTCAATGAGATGGGTCACTATGAAAACGAGTGTCCAACAAGGAGCTTGAGTGATGGGAAGCAGTTAGACTACAAGCAGAAAGGGGTGGTGAAATCCTTTGCAACTACTTCAGCAGATGTCGGGCCATCAAATGAAGTTGTATCAGGTACTTTGTTTGTTTTTTCAGACTTTGTCAGTGTGTTGTTTGATTCGGGGTCTACACATTCATTCATCTCTGAAACCTTTTCTAGTAAAATGGGAATACCATCTCAAAAAATGACTCCTGAACTTTTGGTAAAAACACTTGGGGGAAATGTCGAGGAAAAAAGAATTTATAAGAATCTTCATATCCTTATCTGTGGAAAGAACCTACTTGAAAAACTTATTGTTCTACCTCTAGTAGAGTTTGATGTTATCATGGGTATGGATTGGATCTCTATTTACCATGCTAAGATTAACTGTAGAGCTAAAGAAGTTTCTTTTCAGAAAGACTTTCATTTTGTTTACAGGAATGAACCCTTACTTTTGATAACATATCAAGAGGCCAAGAAACTTGTAAAAGATGGAAATGAATGTTACCTTGCACACATCGTTGAAAATAAAGGAACTGTTCATATTAATGATGTGCCAGTGGTAAATGAGTATCCTGATGTTTTTCCTGATGAGTTTCCTGGAATAATACCAGATCGGGAAGTTGAGTTTAATGTTGACTTAGTTCCTGATGCTAAGCCAATTTCAAAACCCCCTTATCGAATGGCACAAATTGAACTTTTAGAGTTGAAGGAGCAATTGCAAGATTTATTAGAGAAAGGTTTCATTAGACCTAGCACATCACCATGGGGTGCTCCTGTTTTATTTGTTAAAAAGAAAGATGGTTCTATGAGACTTTTCATTGATTATAAAGCCTTGAATAATATCACTGTTAAGAACAAATATCCTTTGCCTCATATCGATGATTTGTTTGATCAGCTCCAGGGAGCTCAGTTTTTTTCAAAGATTGACTTGAGATCGGGGTACCATCAGCTGAAGGTAAAGGAGGCAGATATTCCAAAGACCGCGTTCTGTACGAGATATGGCCATTATGAATTTGTAGTAATGACTTTTGGGCTAACCAATGCACCTGCTGTATTCATGGACTTAATGAAAAGAATTTTCCATGAGTTCTTGGATATGTTTGTGGTGGTTTTCATTGATGATATTTTGGTGTTTTCTAAAAGTAAAGATGAGCATGAAAAACATTTAAAGGTTCTCTTGCAAACCTTAAAAGAAAAGAAACTGTATGGGAAATTCAGAAAGTGTGAGTTTTGGTTGCAACAAATTTCTTTCCTTGGTCACATTGTTTCTAAAGATGGAATAACTGTTGATCCTGCAAAAACAAAAGTTGTGGAAGAATGGCCAAGACCCACAAATGTAACCGAGAGTCGTAGCTTCCTTGGTTTGGAGGGAAATTACCGAAGGTTTGTTAGAAATTTTTCACGGTTATCTAGTCCAACGACTAAGCTAACTCGGAAGGGTGTTAAGTTTATCTGGACAAAAGAATGTGATGATTGTTTTCAGGAATTGAAAAGAAGATTGGTGAATGCTCCAGTTTTGGCACTACCTTCCAGGAATGGTGAGTTTGTTATATACAGTGATGCTTCATTGAAAGGACTTGGTTGCGTCCTAATGCAGAATGGTCAGGAAATTGCTTATGCTTCATGACAGTTGAAAACTCATGAGGTAAATTACCCTACACATGATTTGGAATTAGCTGCTGTTGTTTTTGCTTAAAAAATTTGGAGGCATCATTTGTATGGAGTAAAGTGTGAAATATATAACGATCAAAAAAGTTTAAAGTATATATTCACACAGAAAGATTTAAACATGAGACAAAGGAGATGGCTAGAATTAATCAAAGATTATGATTGTACAATTCATTACCATCCGGGAAAAGCAAATAAAGTGGCTGATGCTTTGAGTCGAAAAAGTAATGCTTCATTAACAATGTTGCGTTTGGAACGTGATCCTTTGGTTAAGGATTTGATGAACTTTGTCATAGAAGTTGTTGGTGTAGGGAGTCCTTCTGTATTATTTCAGGTATCAGTGAGATCATATCTATCAGATAGAATCAAGCAAGCACAAAAGGAAGATAGTGAGTTGCAGAAAAAGGTAGAGCTGGTTCAGAAAGGTAAGTTTCCTGAATTCAACATTGATAATGATTGCGTTTTGAGATTTGGGAAGATATTTTGTGTGCCTTGTGATTCACAGTTGAAGAGAGAGTTGTTATGTGAAGCTCATAGTTCTCCGTTTTCAGTTCATCCGGGCAGTACTAAGATGTATAGAGATCTGCGGGAGTATTACTGGTGGGATGGAATGAAAAGAGATATTGCTGATTTTATTGTGAAGTGTTTGACTTGTCAGCAGGTTAATGCAGAGCGGCAGTTACCGAAAGGGATGCTTCAGCCTTTACCAGTGCCAGAGTAGAAATGGGAGAATATATCCATGGACATTGTTGTTGGATTACCGAAGACATCTCGAGGTAATAATGCAATCTGGGTTGTTGTTGATCGCTTGACCAAATCTGCTCATTTCCATGCAATACGAGATAATTTCTCTCTTGATAAACTTTCCCATTTGTATCTTAAATAGATAGTCAGGTTACATGGAGTTCCTATATCCATTGTATCGGATCGTGATCCCAGGTTTACTTCTAACTTTTGTAAAGGGCTTCAGAAGTCGTTGGGTACTGAATTAAATTTTAGTACAGCTTTTCTTCCTCAATCAGATGGACAGTCAGAACGAACAATTCAGACATTGGAGGATATGCTACGAGCTTGTTCTATGGATTATCAGGGAAGTTGGGACCAATATCTTTCTTTGGTTGAGTTTTCATATAATAACAGTTTTCATTCCAGTATACAGATGGAACCATTTCAGGAATTATATGGGAAGCGGTGTCGAACTCCAGCTTTCTGGGATAATGTGGGTGAAAGAATGTTGATGGGACCAGAATTGGTCGAAGAGATGGCAGAAAAAGTTCAGCTGATTCAGAAACACATGAGAACAGCTCAGAGCAGGAAGAAGAGTTATGCTGATAACCGGAGGAAGGATCTATCTTTCGAGGTAGGTGATCATGTTTTTCTCAAGGTTTCTCCTTGGAAATGTGTGATGAGATTTGGTAAGAAAGGAAAGTTGAGTCCAAGGTTCATTGGACCATACGAAATTCTTGAGAGAGTTGGATCAGTTGCATACCGAGTGGCTTTACCTCCGAGTTTATCTCAGGTACACAATGTTTTTCACATTGCGATGTTGAGAAAGTATATGCCAGATCCATCTCATGTTTTGAGTCCAGAGGTAGTTCAGCTGGAAGAGAACCTATCTTATGAGGAACAACCGGTCCAGATTCTTGACCATAGGGAGAAAGTGTTACGGAATAAGGTGATTAAGCAGGTAAAGGTTTTGTGGAAAAACCACATGATTGAAGAGACAACATGGGAATCTGAAAATGCACTGAGGGATAAGTACCCCCATTTATTCGATAAGTAAATAAATTTTGGGGACGCAATTTTCTAAAGGTGGGAAGGATGTAACATACCAAGTACGTAATGAATAATAGATATTTTTATCTATGTCTATTAATGATTAAGATAGTGTTATAGAGGCTTAAAATGAAAATAAATACAATCTTATGCATGGAATACACAAATATTCTTAAAAGATTGTTTTACTGTCTTTTGATGGCAAACCATTTTTGAATCTATATTTTGACAATTTTATAAACTATGTTTGTCAAAATAAAATTATTCTTTATTATTGGGACATCAAAATTTCCCTTGTTTGAATTTTTGGTATTTCTCTGACAATGTTCATTTTTTAATGAATAGTGAAAAATACTGCATTTTACATCAAAACTGATTTTTAATATTATTTATTTATATGATTATATTATGTTTTGAATTGGTTTTTAAGTGAAATTAGAATATATTTTTACCATTTTATCCAATGGTGGTCATTGGAATCAATTTCACTTTGAAATTAGACTTAAACTGGTGTCAATCTTTTGATACTTATTGTTTTGTAAAAACACGCTATTTGCTCTGGCAGCGGGAATTAACTATTGAATTAATTAATGTTACTTATATGATTCGAATTTTGTAAAATGGACTTCATTTTTGAATTCGGAATATCAAATATAGCTTAGGGTGAATTTTTGGTAATTTTCTGAAAAACTTCAATTTTTGATGAATAGTGAAACCAATAAGTGGTAATCAAGCAAACTGATTTTTCAGTTAAATGAAAGTTTACCACTAATGTGTTTTGAATTTTGAAAATCCGTCATACATGGTTGTCATTAAGAAGTAAAATTTGGTTCAATGAGATTATAATAATTTTTTGGTGAATAGTAACTTATTAAGTTCTTAATCGCGATTAGTGGTAATTAGGGTAGTTTAAGGTATAAATAATGCTTTAATAATAGGAAATGACCTAGACACATGTCCCAACCTTATTGGTTGTGTCATGGCTGACCAAGAAAAGCCATGGGTCAACTTGGGGACCCCATGGAGACACTTTGGTTTGGAAATGACATAAATAGCTTTTTATTAAATGTTAAAGTAAAAATGAGACAAACAAGAGATGTTTTACGAAAACAATTTTTACATGGGGTTATAAAGATCAGATTTTTTATTATAAATAATAATTGGAAATATAAAAAGATTTCCTACATCATAGTATTTTTTTTATGATTTTTAGACATTAAATAAATTAAATTATTTATGACATAATAATGATGCAGCGATGACATCATTATTTGACGATTTAAATAAAATGGAAAGATAATGTAAAATCTATGAACTAAACATGTCCAAAACTTATTGGATGAGTGGATTTCGAAGCCTTATCACCTTATCCACGAATTATATCAATGTGGGAACTTTTGAAACCGAAACACAATTTCAAATAAAGTAATATTTCTTTACTTTCCAAAAGTGCCCCTCCTCTCCTCTTATAAAAGGCCCCCACCTCTACCTCATTTCACACACACCTCAAGCCTTTGGCTCGGCCAACCCCTGCCCATTTACTCTCTCCACATCCCTATCCTCATTCTAGAGGATTCCCTTTGGGCAGAATCCTTTCAAAGGAAGCCTTTATGCTCAAATCGAAAGGAGTTACACTTTTAAAGGTAATTCATTCTCTCATGTTCATTTGTTTTATTTTGCTTCTCCAACCCCCTAAACTCTTTTTATTTACTTCTTTTGTAACAACAACAGTATCTTAAATATACTAGGATGTTGTTATAAGATTTATTTGATCTACACTCTCACACAACTACATCAAATGGTTAAAGAACATACGGTTTCCGTGGATGGTGAAATTCTGCCTCCCGAAACGATGATTGTTCAACACTCATTTAACACCATCAAAGGTGGCCATTATGATGTCACTATTTTTATATATGATATATAATATGTTTAAGTTTTCCTTAAGCTTCTGTTTTTTTAATTTTGGGCATACCTTTATGGTTTCCATTATGGGTAAACACGATATCTTCATTTTAGGAAGTGCTGACTAACGCCCCCTCAAAGTGATTTGATTCGTTAAATACCATATGTGGGACATATAAAGGATGGAACTATGATATTATATATGATATTATACTGGAATTATAATATACCTTTATATCATTATGATTCCATTCTATAAAATACGAAATAGAAATGAAAGTAGCGTTCATGCGTACGTACGGCTTACCGTCTCCATGAACGGTGCATTTCATTTCCTACCTCTAAATGATTATGTAATATTATAAATGCATGTATGTACTGGATATATATGACATGTATGATATCTACATCATGAATACCATTCTGGATATAATGAACCTATGACCAAATTAACAACATGTAAGTGTAAGAAGTCTATTTTTGACTTAAGAACCAAATACCGAAAAAATGAACATTATTAACTTAACTGATTACATGATGTTCATAACATGGTATAAAATGAATAATGAACTTGAAAAAGATTCACAAGCAAGTAGAGATTAACTCAAGTTTATTATTCAGGAGATTAAAGAACGGTCGTGTCATGTCGGATACGAGGTATGGGACTTCGTCTCAATCTCCTTTCATTGAGGCATATTTTATTTTATACACAACTTTCTTTTATACGGTGTATAAACCCCTTTGACTTTTACGTTTATTCAAAAGGAATATTTTTTATACGAAGCGTTTACTAAACGACAAAAGGGAATGTTTTTGTCGTACGTATGCGGCGACAACGACTTCTTCGCCGTCGTAACCGTTATTTTAGTTTCGGCTTCCTCTACAAGACATACCTTCTTTTTTTAAAAGAAAAATAAATACCATGTTTTACTTTGGTATTGAAAATAGTTTTCATAAATTTTTTATTATATCAATGTGTTGTATTGATATCTTGTGATTGAAATGTGGAAATTTTATGTTTCCTTTATGCATTTTTTATGTGATATGATTATGTTATGGTTCTTGGGCATTATTATGAAGACGGGTGGTTCCGTGATAAACTAAGGGCGGGCGAGCACGTTATAGCTCTCCAATGCATTGGGTAACGCGAAGGAGTGAAACGTTAAGGTTTCTCCGAAGAGATATTAGGGAATATACTGTGATGGGTATTCCAAACGTAACCAAGAGAGTTACTCCCTACGTAAGAATGTTATGAATGCCTCAAATTACCTTTATGTCTTATGATTTCTATGATTAATTCTTGATTTTATGAGGTATGTTAAAGTGCCTATGTTTTATGGGTAAAGTATGATTTCATTCTTATGTATATATGAAATCATGTTTCCTTTCCTTGTTTTTTTTATAACCCATACTGAGTTTTTATGCTCATCCCAAGTTTTTGAAATGTTTTTCACAGGTCAAGGGAAATGTACATGATAAGATGATAGAGTCAAGGATGTGTCATGAAATAATGCATGTTTTATTTTAACTGTGTTTCCATTGATGGGAATGAAGAATACTATCTTTATGTAACCACTTTGTTTATATGTGGAATGTAATGCAAGTTTTATGATCTAATTCTCTAAAACTCTAAACCCGAAAAGATCCTCAATGTGTAATCTTGTAATAACTCAAGATTAAGTAAGGTTTAAGGCTGGGGCCTTATAATACCTGCCTCCATCATAAAGTACAATGTCCTACATGTGATCTCGTAGAGAAACTCATGTGGTTCCATCTAAAATGTTACCCTGTAACAATTTTTATAGAAAAATAAAAAATCCACATTTGATTTTCACACGATCCTATAAATTTTAGGACACATGTACGCAAAATTTCCTATACTATTGGAATAGTAAGATATGATTCCCTATCAACATGTAGGTGGGAATCCTTACTCAAAAACTCATAGGTACCATGTTCCTTATATAACCCCATCAAGAAGCTTAGTGTTTAATGTAGATCATGATATAAAAATATCATTCATGGAACCACATGCAACCATGAAATCTCACGAACATACAAATACCCTAGATGATAAAAAATGTAGGTATCTTAAATAAGTAGGAAATATGCCACCTTGGTAAAATGTTATCCAAATATCCATATTTCATCTTCTTTATGATGGATCCTTGGAAGACATACCAAAAAATCCAACATCATATCATTCTATTTCCATTATAGAATGTGATAAAGATTAAAAAAACCACCCCACAACTGATGCCCTTTCTTCACTAGAGAACATGTATATAATCACATCACAAATCCTGAAATCAATTCCTTAATTCCTAGCCAGCAATTATTCCGATTAGTGTTAGTAAACATTTTCCTAAAAATAGGGTTCACATCCCACTTCAATGACTGGAAGTAACATATCAATTATTCTCATATACAAGTTGGCATTTCAACATTTCCACAAACATAAATTATCTCATCATCAAAAATAGTCCAACTACCTATATCATCCCCATACAATTAAATTTCATCAAGGAAAAGCACTTTAGATCCTCATACTACATCTCCATGATCTGGTTCACAAGGTTGACTCAAATGACAAGGATACAACGTTCACTATTCCTTTTTCATCCTGAAACTCTAGGTGAATTTCCAGAAAAAACAAAATATTAATCAACTAAAAACTAGATTCCTAGACTTCATGGTTCCAAGTCATTTGGTTCAATAGATCAACAAAACTATTCTCCTATCCTATTGTGTAAACTAGATCAATGTCAAAAGAATTCATGTACTGAAACCAAATTTGATATTTAATATTCAAATGACACTCGAAGAAGAAATAATTAATTTTTTAATGATTTTTATACATTTCAAAATGATCTATCAAAAATCTAGGACACCAAAACATTAAATCACAAAAAACTATGGCCAACATGCAATATTTTTTGGGTAATTGTTTTCATGCAGCCTTAACCACTAAGACATATAATCCATATCAAAACAATTCTACATCAACAGTTCCCAAATTCCATCACTAGAAAAATGAAAAAAATGGTTTAGTCTATACCCAGATTAGGATGAATCAAAACTGGGGCATTAGTTAGCCTCTTCTTTGTTTCTTGGAAGGAATTATCGCATGCCTCACACTATTCAATATTGCTTTCGTTTTTGCTTAATAATGAAAGTGGTGCATCCACATGTGAGAAACATTTGAAAAAACATCAGTAATATATTGATAAACCTAGAAAACATCATATATAATATTAAATCATTGGATACTCCCAATACACAACTTCATTCACTTTCTATTGAACTAATGACAGACCTTCCTATTAGATATATGACCCATGTATTGCACCATGTCCATCTAGAAATGGTATTTGGGTAGCATGGATGATAGTTTCTGGTCTTATAGTCTACATATGTTAATGTCATGATGTCTTTAAACATCATCATGAGACGTAGAGTACACAATGATTTCATAAAAATGACATCTATGAGCTAATCCTATTATGGTTTAATGTTTCTGTTCATTTTGTCTATATGTATTGTCAGAGCAGTGGTTGACCTAAAAATAATCACAATGAACTCATACATCCAATACTTAATAGTAATGCCATTAGTGGTATATATGATGGTTTTAACATTAGTTGATGATACCCTGATATATGATAAATTTTAAATAACATATATGTACATCTTAGTTGGACAAAAAGATCATTAAATTAATGAAAAGTGAAACTATTCATAACTGTCATTTCATTTATCCTCCTATAATTGATGGAATCCCTCATGGATATATCTTCATTATTAAAAAAATACATTAAATACCCCAAAGGTAATGTTCTTTGGTGTATAAAACCTTTGTTCCATACTTCATTAAACTGAAATTGATGCTCATAGAGTTATATTAGTGCCACTTTATACAGTATAATAGGAATAGGTTCATCCCTCAATAGCTTCTATATCATTAACAAAACCTATATCCTTGGTGGAAACCATAATATTTTCAGAGGAAACAAATCCAAACCCTGATCCACCACATCAATGAATGAAAATTTTCCATATTTCCCCAAGATCATGCATAAGACAATCCACTATGGTTATGAGTTCACTTAACTGTTTACTGACTAGACCTACACGACCATCCTAGAAATCCCATTCACTATGATGAAAAAAATTCTCTCTCTAAAGATACATAATTATTTTCCAAAAAATTTTAATAATGATTATGGTCCAGGTATAACACAATTCAATACATGTCCAAAATCAGATCAAAATGTAACATCTCAACCGGAAACAAGTCCCATTGAAAATAAAACCCACCAACTGTAAGAGTACACCCCTTACATCACTAGACATTTTCTTCCTGCCCCAAAAACTGTGTGTCAATAGATATAAACCCACATATACAATCCACTAATATGCCCTACCTAGTCAGAACCATATAAAATATAAAATAATACAAATCACATTAATCATATAATTCACTACCAAACATGGCAGCTACATGAACCGTACCTCGGATAATAAATGGTCTAGCCTCACCACATCATCGTGTAGAAATAAATTCATGAATATGGGATTTTCATATACTATGGGATCCAATACATGTTCTGACCATGCACTACACTACTATTAAGGGTGGTCTCGCCATGGAGTAGCATGTTCACCACCTCAACTAGTATGACATGCGGAATTCCAACTTCATTTCTTACATTGGGTGAATGAACCCTTGCCTGCAATCTGAACTATAATGGACCCTCCATCAGTGCCAAATTGTCTAGTGTCCCTTCAAATTCTCTACACATAACCCATTATAATTCCTTCTCTGCACTTGGCCAAAGTTTTGGGGAACCAACTATGCCAGTAACCCAACATTAAATGCTGATAGAAAAACACATGGTCCCCACATTGAGAGTCTAATCCTATATTATGACGACTCTACACACTTCCAAAATGATGAATAATTTCAAATTGACCTTACTACCATTTGAATTGTTACAATGGTATCATCCATCAAGGATAAAAACTCCATTCCTAATGCCTTTTCTTATTTTCCACTCTGATATAGGGGTTTGGACCACCAACTCTGAAAACCTACTCAAATAAATGATACACACATGGAACATAATATCATTTCTAATACCATCATAGAAAATTATTTTCATTCTACTTCATCCCCTTCCAATGATGAAACAAATTGTCTCATCTCTATTACGTGGCCAGCAAAATCCATCACTAACCTGGTCCTTGGGGTCAACCTCATAAACTATGCATCATTATCTTATATCAATGTATATGGGTAGATTTTTTCTACAAAATTATATAATATTTTCATCACTAGATAATAACGTCCTGGTGTCAATGAATACGAATTTCCCCTAGTGATTTTCCATTCCTAGCAATGTATAGGTCGCTGAATTGACACACTTTTTAGGATGAGTCATCCCATTGTACAAAATTTTTTATAGAATATTTCAATAAATCTACTACTTGATGTCCATCCACATTGGAAATTATTTGAGGGTCTTGTAACTAAAACTCCTGGGTCAGATCAAACATTCCTGACACCACCCACCCATGTTCCATTTCTATTATCAATATAAAATAAGAGACGTTCTCATAAAATTGATCCTCTCTCTATTAACCTAAACAACTATGATTTCATTCCCTAATTCTAGTGGAGAATTATCAACAATATCCTCATGACTCTCAACAACAAACCAACATGGTGGTGAAATTTTTATATAATTTAGCTCACATTGATCAAATAACATAATATAAAAAATTCATATTTGTTGTAAATGAAGTACCACTGGTAAACAAAAAGAAATCATCATGTATACACTATTTCATGAACATATTCACATATATAACACTACATTTGACCATACCTACCAAATTTCATGACCAACATGAGATAATACAACATACCTCGTTATGAGTTTTCATTAGAAAACATTTTCATGACATATTACCTTAACAACAAGAATCTTCCTCATTTTGGTATCTTTATATCATTACAACATGATACAACCAACACATCAACACACTCTTACCATTTAATTTTGAAAAATTAATTACCTTTCATTAAATAGTTTCCATTTTCCAATTAAAATAACATTTATTAACAATTAATTTGATTACATTATTTATGATGTAATATTAGATTCATTCTATCCTTCATGTTCCACACACCCTTCACATGTGTTCTTTCAATGATGCATGTCGCCTATTTCATGATGTACCTAATATAATGCATGAATGAAAAACATAATTTCATTATGGCCATGAGGAAATTAAATAAAACGTTCACAACACACAATAATCACTTATCTAAATAGAGAAATATCATTCAACCATAAAAACACACAACAAGAACAACAATCCCACCGTGGGAAATTTGGAATTACATCATGAATGGGGTAGCTACTCACAAGAATAATCTCATTTCCATGACCCAACACATCCTAATATCTTATCTACCTTTCTATAAAAATAAAAATACTGAAAATAACTTCTATAATACCTCTTTGTAATATCCACAACCCATATACCAATAAACCGGTGCCCCGAGTAGGGTCATCACATTAACAAAGCCACCCCACCCAATACTCTAGAGGCTTCCAACTAGCAGTGAGGGTTCCGAAAAAACATAGAGATAATATACCAAAGTTTATCAAAAAATACACAACATATTGTAATGACATTTAAGAGAATTAATAAAAAAAATATCACGAAACATGTATTAATAACCATTTCCCATTACTACATACAACCCACAACCAAATACCTAATATTACATGTCCTAGAAACAATGTAAAAATTGATAAAAACCAAAAATACATGATTGTGGATTCATCCCAAAATAGGCACTAACTTATTGTTAAAATTCCTCAAACATGCACATCTCATGCCCCAGTAAACTCCCAATAATATGTCCCTTTCCCTTTTCCAAAGCTAAAAACATGAAATATTTGTGGGTTCCCAATGCTTGACCGAGAAGGGTTTGAGTACATCTCAATATTCCACCACCAATGACGCCTTCAATCTATAAAGTATTGAAAGATAGTTCATGCATGTACTAATTAAATTACATGGTAGTAGAAACATCTTTATAGAAATTAGTTAATTATGTTTACTATAACCATTTTATCCACATAATCCATTCTCATCGAATATTCAATATGTTGGGAATTTAAAACATTACCCAATGGATATATATATTAAATTATTATTCATAAGAGTGTAATTATAATATCATATCACACTATGTATAATAATTTCAAAAAGAAATACTATACAAATAACTTGGAGCCTCAGTCTAGGTAGCCACATCAAATGAAACCCTTAGGGGAATAGGGAACCATTCCCATTCCCTACCATGTTAATTATGGGATGGTGTATAGAGCCTATGATTAACAATACCCATGGGATTGAATACTAGATTACAATACCCCACATCTATCAAGACATGATAACATTCTTATTAATCAATTTAAAAAAAATTCCATATCATAAACCATACAAAATCAATACTCATAAAATTCACATTCCATAATTATTCAACATGTAAATTATTATCATACTTAAAGAAATTAGCATATTTAAAAATTATATAGAATATCCCAATTGGACTATTTACCACTCATTTTCCATACCCCATTATCATAATAAAAATTCCCTTACCATGGAACCTATAATATACTCATAAATTACCATGCGTTAACCCATTTAAATTACACACAAATTAATAATAATTTAACAATATCACATGTTTATAATTTCTCATTCATTAACCTAGTTATGCATTTCAACTACAATTCACAAGTCATTTAGAAAAATTAATTTATTCCACCAAAGCCATTTATAATTAATCAATGCAATCACATCTGATTTGTTAATATCTATACACAAATTCAATTATTCCTTGTTCAACCCAACTAAAATATCAACACACCCACTATGTTCTCTACATTATCACTAACTATGTTTGTGCTTATCATTTCAATTTCCAGGTTTGGGGTTATTGCACACCGCCTGGGTGAACCTACACTAGTATTATTAATATCAACTCATCCCACATAGATTTCAAGAGGTTCAGTTAATCATATGGTAAACCATTTCAAAAATAATACTAAATACATCAATTTAATCTTAATAGTTAAGTAATAACACAACAAAAATTTAAATAATCAACATCATGAATACATGATATAACTTGAGAACCACCAAACAGAAATTTTAAAATGGATGATAATTTAAACATAGCTATAAAATTTTATCCAATAACTCTTTGAATTCATATCCTATTATCTGATAGACGAACATGGTTTTATGGATTATTAAGAATAATAATGAAATAAAAGTTAAAAATCTATAAATGAGAAGAGAGAGGAGCCTTAGAAATTCATGGATCTTGGATCAACAACTAACAACACTCTAAATAACCTATAAATGAAAAATATATATTCTTTGGAATTTTGGTTCAAAATGGTTCATCAATAGGGTTGATAAAGGTGAAATGTGGGAAGATTTATGTTAATAAGCATTAAAATCCTATGAGGGTAAATGATGAAATTGAATATTTATTTTGTTGTGTAGTTTTGACGCATAGTTTTCCAAACCATACGGTAACCGGGTCCTTGATTTTTTGCAGGATGAATTCAAGACCCTCTATTTCCTAGGGATCCCTTATGGTTGGAAAAACAAAAAAACGGGTTGGTATTCTATATCCAATTGGGATTATGTCAGATGGTTATATGGAAATATGCAAGAATTTTTAAAAATAGTTGGATAATACTTCCATGCAACATCATCATACACCATAGGGTTAGTCCATAAACCTTGAAAATTTTACCTAAATGTGCACCCATTTCCCATGAATAACATGATTTCAACGCACTATTTCCTTAAACTAAGTCCCAACTATGAAACATGCATTGGGATTCTATTTTATCATTAATTTGATACTTGATCCCTAAGATAACTTTGATCCTCCTAGTACATTCTATAGACATTATATATATAAATTATGAAGGATTTAATCCAAAACATAAATAGTTAAATACCACAATTAGTACTTCAATCCTATAACATTACAAATTTAAAACTTATTTCCATAACCCATGTATAGAAAAAATGAGCAATGAGTGATCTTAATCCATCATTAAGTGAACCATATCATCATGTCATTATGATTAGAACAAAAACACAAGGATAAAACATAGTTGGGAAGAAATATCAGAAAAAATGTTCAAGGAATCATATGTGTCAATAAAAAAATAGGAATAGGAAATCAATATAATTTCATAATAGCATAATAACATATATGGTTAATGAAAAAGAATTCCTTGAGGAAAAATATCAAAATAAATTAAATAATAATAAAAGATTATGGAACATTATTATCACAATAAATATATTAATCATTTTCAATATCTTGTATGTATATGAAAACATAGTGAAGTGGAGTAAACAAAAAAGTATGAGTAATTTATATAATAATCCAAAAATTTAAACTCTTTATATAGAGAAAAAAAAATTATATCAACCATTTTGTTTGTGAGAAATAAAATCACAACTACAATACAGTTTGTGAAAAAATCAAAATATTTCCAAGTATAATTATGTAATGAGATGTAAATCCATAACCAATGCATTGGAAAATGAAATAAAGAAATATTACATCATCATTCAAACACAAGAGTTTATCACATAATTAATTAATTTATATTATCTTAAATAAATAATATGAAGAAAATTTGTTTCATAGCATCCCCAATATTGATTAAGGAAAATGAAATTTCAATAACTTGTTTGATCAATAAAAAAGAATAATCAGAAAAATGGTTTTCTTAAAAACAGAACATATTGGGTGATTTATAAACTATGACTCTCTTAAGAATAAATATTTTGAAAATATATGAGAAATCAAAAAGAACTTTAATTTTAAATAAATTATTAATATCTTCTAAAAATGATAGGGATTTTGAGTCACATTCTAAATTACATTATTTTTTAATATGCAGTGGTCAATTCATTAAATATTAATTCCAACAAATATACATAAGATACATATATAAAAAATAGATCTTATGTAAATAATATGATGCTGATGGAAATAATACAATACCATTGTACGAATTTCCATTGAAACTATTTTAAAACACCTTTATTAGAGACCAAATCCCGAAAATGATAACATAAAATTTATTATACAATTATTGTTAGGTAATATATTAATCATAACACAAAAATAGATTTAATTTTCATATTTGTAAATGAACTCATTGATGTAATCTAAAAAATAAATATAGATGAAAAAATACATTTAAAAGAGATGGGAATTATTCATTACCAACATATGTTTTTAGGAAGAAAAAGATTCATCAAAGAAGAAAACATCAATTGGAAATATGAATTTCCTTAAAAAAATTTCAAATAAAAACATAGCATTCTCATAGGGTATAATAATTCAATATATAATTAATATAATCATAGAAGACTAATTATGACCTAAGGAAAAAAAATTGAGTCAATTTAACACCTTATATTGATTCCAGAATTTCCATAATTCTTGTTAATATTATTTATTTTTTAAATTAATATATTAATTAACTATTTCATAAACATATTCATATTTAAACACATTATCTGATTTATAATTATTTATTAAAATAATAGTTATTAAAAACTATTTCCACATTAAATATTAATAGTTTTGATTATTTATTTTGTATATGTTTTATAAGGTAATCATCGATTACTCATTATAGAATAAATTTCGAAACAATTATACCATTAGGGGTAGTTAAATGGTTGTTTGAAATATATTTATAACAGTTTATTTTTTATTTAAATTAATATAAGTTTTCATTAATAATGATAAAAATTTTGATGTGATTTTTTTTGTATTTGTAATTTATGGTGTTCTCATACAATAATAATTGTATAGATATTAATATTGACATGAAAAAATATTTATTTATTATAATCCAAATTTTTTTATTAATTATGTTCCCTTAGTCATCCATATAATAAATGTATATCATCTTTTATATAGGTGATTAAACTGACCGAAAGAGAAATATATTTTTAATAATAAAAAATCATGATTATGGGGTAATTTGATTATAAAATAATTGTTACATAATTATAATTACGAAATATTTATTTTAAAAAGGTTTTGAATCAGTTTCTTTTATATAATTTAATTATGAATAAATACAACATGATATTTTTTTCTTCTTAGAGTCAATATTCCTCTCTCATGAGTTAATGTTATCATTTCATAGTGAATGTGAGTGGATGAAGGATGGTAATAATTCTAACTCTTATAATCATAAGATAAATTAAATAAGTAATATTTTTCATTGAATACCATCATTAAAACCATCCATGATTAGAGTAGATACAAAATATATGACATCAAAACATGTAGGTGAGAATTTCCACGTATCCATATAAATATTCTATTTATTTATAGAAGAGTGGAAGGAAAAAATTTGACTTTATACTAATATAATAAAATTCTATATTATCAATCATACTAAATTCATTACATTTTAATTTATTTTATTTTGTTTAAATGTGAAAAATATTTATAAAAAACTAAAGAGAAGTGAGACATAAAACTAGATGAAAATAATATTATTTTTGAAACATCATTGATTTTGAAGTAGTTTGGGAACTCTTAAGGATCTATGTGATAAATATAATTTAGAAGGATTTTTGGGGATTTAAAATATCTTTGTTTAAAGAATAATTTTAGTGGTATTTTTTTCTACTGAAGTAATTAATGTTTTCCCTTTTTATATTTGAATAAATGTAATCTTTCCAAAGTACTACTTATTTTTCAATAATGGTTTGACAATATTTAAGGGGTAGATAAATCATTATATGTGAAATAATTGACCTATGGTTCCATTGTATTGATAAAAACATAAATATAAATTTTATATAAAATTTAAATTATTATTGATGTCATATACAATTACATATTTTCATTTCTATTTTTTATAGAATGGTAAATATATTTTTTTAACAAAAGTAAATTATATTTTACTAAAAATATTAGGTAACATTTTTTGAAATATTTGTCAGTGATGTGACGTAATATAATCAATATTTAAACTATTTAAACTATATGAACCCGGATATCACCCAGGTATGGATCCTTTATATTTTGGTCTCTATCATTATTTTAGACATAATATAGATGGAATGTGGGTTAGTGACAAACCTAAGGATGTTTGGGGATTTTTCGGAGCTAAATAACAATTTTTTTGGAAAAAATGTCTTGGTTTCAATGTTAACAGATCTCGTGCAATTATGATGCATAGTTAGATCAAACAGTGTGGATGGTCTTAATTATTGGAAGATCCATCTCAAATGGTTGGATCACAGTTTCCCTACCAGTGTGTCATAACCATGTGGTACTCCCCTCTCTCTAGAAACCCATTCATTATTTTCACTTGTTTTGGAAAACCATGCGGGAAAACAATGCATATGATAATGTTTTTTTGTAATTTTACATATTCATCTTATTTATATAATCAATCCCCTCATTATTCCCTGTAATGATTTCCAGTGTTATTAGCATCCATTTCTCTCATTTTGGGTCATTTTGATGGCCTAATCTAGGGATCAACAGATATTGTTCATCTAGAATCCATTAGAGCTTGTGTCGTTGATGTTGTATGTGCAACGATATGTACTTGAGTATATTTGAGCAGTTATTAAACACTCTTTATCTCAACCTAGTTATTGAGGTGTGATAATTTTTTTCTTTTTTCTCCATCTATTCAAATTATAAACAAACTGGTTTCTATTTTTAGAGGAGGAGAGTCATATGACCTGAAGGTGGGAGGTATATAACTCATCACTCTGGAGTTTTGATTTTGGAACTATCATGTTGGGTCCTCCAATTTCATCCGGGGGAATTTATTAGATTATATTCCCTACTTATAATCATCAGAACCATATGTTTATTCACTATCCAAATATGTGATTAGTTTTCAGTGATTATTCCAAAAACTCTATCAATCGCATGTAATATAGTATGGAATAATTTTTGTTTTAGTGTATTGACATGTTTGAGCTACCTTTCGAGTTTTCCTTGAATTAACCTTCATAAGGGTATGATTTTCTATATTAAATGGAACGATTTATATTGTAAATTTACTAATGGAATGTTACATGACTTCTCACGACATTACTTTCCTTAGGTATGTGCTTAAATTAATAAACAAACATGAAATAGAAGTTGGGAAGCATACAAAGTATATTTCTATCCATTTTTAAATATATTTTAATATTTTTTTACACATATTTATCACCCCTTACCATTATTATTGAAGGTAGTGGAGTGAATCATGAATTAGAAAATTCATTAAATGGATTAAATGAATGGTTGGAATATTCTTGGCCTTTTGACACTATTGAAAGGGAAGGCTTGAACTAAATGGACATACTGCTTAATTATTAATTTATTAAATGGTTTCAAGATCAATTATCTTTTTCACTGTAATAAAATATGATTGAATAAATATTATGAAATCTTTATGACATTTCTATCAAAATAGGAGTGGCTAGACTCAAGATCGCCTTGATTCCTAAGGTAGTTTATTGAGCACATGAGGACCCCAATCTGAATTCAGGGAGATTGATTTCTTAGGACGAGAGACCTCTAGAACCTAATCCTTGTATAAATTTGGATTCCCAATAAACACAATAGGTTCCCTCGTGTAAAAATAGACGATGACATGGATACACATCATTGACCTAGCATAGACCAGGATGTACCATTGTTAATGAAAATTAGGCCATGTCATTGCTTACACATATTTTACCTTGGATGAACACCTTGGACTGGGTAGAAGTATTATTTTGTATTCCTTGGACTATTCTCATTGTATTAAAATTTTACCCTAAGCCAGGATATAGTAATTACTGAGTTAGTGACCCTTGATGTATATGTTTCCTTCATTTTTACCTTATAACATCATTATTAAATATCATTATATGTTTCTTTATTAAATCATCGAACCTATACTATTCTAAATATGTGGCTTAATTATAATCTACTAATAACTGAATAATTAATTTGTTCCATCATCAGATACCAGATCAGGGGTGAAGTAGGTACATGGGTATTTTTGATAAATTGTACTTATTTACTTAATATATGCATCCATTCACATTGCTACAATTATATTACATGATCCAAATGTAAAAAACATCATTGGTTGTGGCCCAATGAAATTTATCTCCAATCCTCTTTAGGTGTCGTTTGGTACCAGAGGAAGAATACATTAATAAAGATGATCATAAAGGGAAGCATACATCTTCTTCAACTAAATTGATTTCTATTTAGGATGGATATTGATAGAAGATGACTAAGCTAAAGATCATGATTCTAGGGATAATCATTTTATTTCCTATATAATTTTTTGACCATGTTATTCCTACTATATTGTAGCCATGTGTTCTTGTTTTCTAGTGAGAGGACATATCATCACAAGTTGTATCAATTGATATAGTTATTATTATCCTTATATATCAATTACTTTTCTCATTTTCTATTGTTTACATGTATTGATTCAGCTATTTCAAACTATTTATATTTATTTAGTGTACTTTAATATGTTATTGAGGTCATAGTATACACGCTGATACACCCTAGGCCCTCATCGCTAGTTGGAAGCCTTAGCAAATTGTGGAGATGTGACTGATGCCATGGGACAACCGATCTTGGGGAACCTAATATGTTTAATCTAGGTTCGAGACATAATAATTTGGTATCAGAGGTTGTTCCATTCATTCATTACTATTTGGTGAAAATATATTTGAAACTGTGAGAACTATGAGACTTATCCATAATACGTTCTTGTGAATCACGAACATATGATCCATGTAAAAGACGAGATACCAAAAAAATTTCTATTTTTTCAATTATACCTGATATTGATTTACCATTGGGTGATGGAAATAACTTATTGAAGTTGTCATTAATAATTTGAATTCTGATTTATTTCATCTTTGGTCAATGATATGAAGGAAATGATCATTGTTACTTGAATAATTATACGCACATTGATTTTTCAATTCATAATTAATTCTTTTACATATATTTACATTTCACAATTTTCTATTACAAGATCTGACAAAGATTATTTAGTGTTGTTGTGATAGTTATTTTATGCTTGTATTACTCCGAGTTATGATTTTGTTGTTGCTTATTTAAATTCATGAGGTGTTTGGGCCCTTATGTGCTAGGATGAGTAATTTACCTATTTGAGCCATTATGTTATAAATTAATGGTTGTCATTTTTATTCACAAGGTGTACGTTAATAGATTCATTGGGAATGTGTATCCATTATATTTTAAAAAATGACATATAAAATGAAATTATATCATATCCTTATCTTTCCTTATCATATTTATGATAGGAAAAGGAGTGAACCTAGAAATTATATGTAAAATGAAATTAATATTAAACTTGAAAACAAATGGATTTCTATTGGTCTATGTAGGTATTTGGGGTAGTATTTCTGGGTTAGTGAGTTTTCATACATTAATTATCTTTTAGTTATGTTATCTATCATCTTAAATTATGTTCTAAGGCATGTTCTTGGCAGTTGTAGAAAAGTACTGCCATGACGTCCTCTAATAATACGCTAATAAGATTGTGACAATCATTCTCCAGATGTTGTCAGACCTCAACCACCAATCATACCTCCAGGAGTTCCACCCAAGGCACTGCCTACTCTACCATATATGAGCACTAATTTCAATTTCTATTATAGTCTACGATATTTCATGCAATCCATTCATAGTTTTCCATGGCTTATACCTACTATGTCTGATCTAACATACGAGTTCTAGCAGCAACATACTTCTACTTTATTAAGAGATGGTGGTCCACAGGCTACCGAGCCTTGGATTGAGGCAATTATTTCAATATTTTTGAATTTAGAAGCCTATCCAGAGTGGTGGGTCATTCATAGTTTTCCATGGCTTATACCTACTATGTCTGATCTAACTAGATATTTTATACATCTCATGATGGTTTATATGTTAGTTATGGATTATTAAATGTGTTTCATATAGTTTTAGTTCCTTGAACTACTTCTAGTAGGTGATGTGATTTTTCATGATAAATGTTTTGAGGATGGGCTTTATTAAACCATCCATACACTGCAGAATTTTATTCTCTAGTAAAAATTTTCTGAAATTATCAATCAGTATAGTTTCACTAAATGAAACCTAAAAAAAGAAAATAACTAGGACATGGTTGATTAGTTCTGCGGAAGGAGGGAATTTCTCTTGATAGATGCAAATGTTCACTCAAGGTTTCTCATCATGGAAGTGACATCCCTAAAACCCATTTGATAAATATATGGTGTGTCATTTCTTTGGAAAAAGAGGGAAAATTAATCCTCATTGTGATAGATATAAAATGGAGTGTCGTTCTAATGGGTACTTAGGTAATCTTCAACATTTCTACATGACCTTTCCACCAACTTCGACTGAAAAAGGATCTGTGCCAGACCCACCTTCCAGAGCATGTTCCATTGCGCCACGTAATGTGGATAGTTGTAATAACACCTACTAGTCTAGATGTTGTGAAGGACACGACTTTGGTAATGGTAGCTAGGTCCCTAAACACCAACATCACCAATAGAGAAGTTATGAGTATGGTAGTCAAGTGATATAAAAGGGTCTTTGACTTGGCCACTACAATGCACTACAACAGATACTCTATTATTAGGCTACTAGTCCATCTATAGTAAGATATAGTATTCATGTGTCATATACTATATTATATGCTTTATTTGATACAAGCTCTTCAAATTATATTATCTCTATAACTATAATTGTATTTCATGGACTATAGATTAAATCTTAATGTGGTGTAATGACTATAGATACACTTTAAAGAGTGAAGTCGGAGGGGATACACCAATGTAGGTACTTTCCCCTTGAGTTAGGCAGTTACCTTTTATTAAGGAACAACATCATCCTAGAGTTGATTGGATTTGATGTCATTTTTGACAGGGATTGTTTGATTCAATATCAAGCATTTGTTTCACCATAAAGAATATTTCACATCACCATGGGGTAATATTTATTTACATAACTGTGAGTGGAATGTATAGACAAGTATATTCTGACCAGAGCATCATGTTATAGGTGGATAGACTACCCATATTACATGTTTCTTCATGGATGGTTTCAGTTTACATCAACTTGAATTTTCTCTAGTAGTAAATAATTTTATGGATTCTTTTCTGGATGATTTTTTTCACTAACCTCCTCCTATAGTGGTGTAGTTTATGATCATCATTTTTAAAGGATCACCACCAATGTACACTCATCTATATAGGATGACACATACTCATCCACATGAGCCTAAGTAGTGGGTAGATGACTTGGAGGAAAAATGGTTCATATGACCTATAACTTCCAATTGGCGTTCACCTATGCTTTTCACTAAGAAAAAGGACGAAACCTTATGTATATGTGTGGATTGAAAACAGTTTTAACCATATTATTATGAAGAAACCATATCTAGATCCTCAAATAGACGATCTCTTCCACCAGATCTAATGAACTAGTCTCTTCGCTATGATCAATGAGAGGATAGGATATGACCAAGTGTGAGTAAGTCCATCAGTTATACCTCATACAACCTTATTTAATAGGTATGGTATATATGAGTACCTTTTTATGTCAATAGGTCTTATGAACACACTCACCATTTTCATGGATCTAATGAATATGGTGGTCCACCCCTATTTAGATTCTTTTGTTATAGTCATTGTGGATAAAAACTTGTTTTATTGTCAAAAAAAATAACATTCATTCCAATCATCTTTTGATCATCACGAGTATAATGAGAGAGAATATTATTTATGATAGAATTGTTATGTGCCACATTGGGATCAAAATAGGTAACATCTGGGGTCTTATCCTCTCAGAATCATGTGTATCTTATGAACATGATAATTATAATGTTATAGATTTATCAGAGAATCTAAAGTACGTGTTTAATATATATATTTATTGGGTATGGAAAGATATTATAAGTGTTTGATATAGGATTATCAAATATTTCTTCACCTCTTAATGTCCTTTAAATGACATGATCTATGTTCATGTAGTTAGAAGAGTTACAAAATTCCATTCAGGAGACAAAAGGAGTGATTCATACAGCACCAGTTCTAATATATCCATAGACAAGAATAAGTTATATGGTATTTTTTGACATGACATTCATCAGACTTGATGTAGTGCTGATACTTGAGGTTAGAGTCAATGTGTATGTGTCTTGTAAATTGAGGCCACACAAGATAAAATACATGACAAGTGACCTTGATCTAGCATTAGATTCCCATGCCTTATCTTGTTGGAGATATTATTTGTTGGGTGAGTTCATTGTACTGTATATAGATAAAAAGATCCTAAAATATATATTTACATCGCATGACATAAACCTCAGATTGTGAAAATGGGATGAATATCTACAGTCCTGTAATTTAGCGTTTGCCTATATACATGGAAAAGAAATCTAGTTGTTGATGCACTAAGTTGAAAAAATGAAGCACAGACTGTATGAGAAGCAAGTGGGGAGTGGGGATTAATTTTACTATAATTAGTGACACATATGGGGTTTCATGATAGTCAAAAGTTGTCTTGACACCCATGTTTTATAGCTACCTCTTCCCTCCATGAGAATGGGAAGGGTAAAATGTATTTAGATCTAAGGGGATTGGCTCTCCATGAGGTTTTATAAGGAGAAACACGCCTCTAAACATGTTTATTGATATAGATGACATCCATCGCATACATATATATGTATGGGTCCCATTATATTTGAGATATGAGATGATAAAATAGTCTCAATCTTCTTATGGGAAATTTATTTAGAAATATCAAAGATGTATAGAGCTATACGATTCTAGTATTACAAGTCTAGGGCGAAACATAAAATAACAGTATTTATCACTAAGTGTTCCACCAGTAAATAGGTGAATGTGAATTACTAGATACCTACATGCTTGTTATAGCCATTTCTTGTCCCCGTAATGGAAATGGAAAGATGCTTCTAGGATTTTATAGTCATCATACCTAGTATTCCAAGTGGTAGTGATGCATCGTGGTTAGTTGTTGATTGAGTACAAAAAGATTAAAATATAATTCTTATTTGATAGACATTATAAGTCAATAAGTTGGGAGGATTGTATGTCCATGAGAACATATGACTATATAGGTTCCCAAGTATAATTGTTTCAGTTAGGGATTCTTGTTTGCTGACATTATTGTGGATGGGGTAGTATAAATCTACGCAAAAAAAGGTTATTCAATGCACTCATTTTAACAATAAGAGTGGTGGGAAATAAAAATGGTTTGTATAGGTAATAGAGGTTATTCTTCATGAATGATTCATTGATTTTGGTGGTTCTTAGGAGAAGCGTATTTCTTTCATTGAGTTTTCTTATAATAATAGTTTCTAATCGATGATTGAGATGGCACCCTTGGAGTTCTTGTATGGTAGTATATTTTTTTTCACCTCCTTGATATATAGAGGATTGGGAGGAAGTAATAATAGGTCCTCATATCATTCAGGAGGCTTTGTAGTCGGTTCAATGGATTAGGAAGTGTATGGATATTTATCAGTATAGATAAATATCTTATGTTGATCATCATCAATGAACTCTAGTGGTTGAGGTCAGGGATCATGTATTCCTTCAGGTATCAACCAATATAGGGAATTCATGTTTATTTATGAAATCTTATATATCTATTCATTACATAGGAACATTTTACATTCTAGAGAGAGTCAGACTGATAGCCTCTAGATTGATAGTACCTAAGAGGTACGAAGCCATGAACGACACCTTAAAAGTTTCCAATATCATGTTGACCAGTATTAATTCTTTGATCCTACATAATTTGAGTTAGACTATAATTCTTTCATTGAGGTGTATCTACTAACCATCATTGACCGGATCACGATGGATCTCCAATGTCAGTCTAACCCTCTATTTTGGGTGTTATTGTAGCAAGACTGCATGCAGGATGGGACATGGGAGTGGGATATCGAGGTATGTGCCCAGTTTTAAGAGTTTTTCTCATACATTTTTTCACCACCCTTTGAAGGTGAAATCTGGGAAGAATACTTTTAATGGGGGATGAATATAATAAATTGTTTTTTCAGCTAGGGACAGAACAATCAAATTTTAGTGTATTTCCTTTTTTGACCTAATATAGATGGATAGTGTGTTAGTGATGGCCTAGATAGAATATGGGGATTTTTTGGACCACATAACACCTATTTTTTGAAAATATAGATCTATCGCATGGTTAGAATAAATCATGGAGGTAGGTTTCATGGTTACATATAACTGTGTAGATACTCATCATTTTATGTAAGATCCATCTCTCATGGTTAGTGCAAAGTTTCCATAACCGTGCATCATAAAAATGTAGCATTGCCCTTTCTCCAGATACACTTGCAAGGTTTGTGCACAGATTGTAAACTTTTACAACCAAAACTTTTAGAGGATCAATTTTTGTAATTTTTATATTTTTTGGATTATTGATCTAATTAATCCACTCCTTCTTACCTATTATGATTTATAGTGTGATTAGACTCCATTTATCTCTTTTTAGATCCTTTATAAGGCCCAACCTAAAGATTAAGTGATCTCCATCAATTGGTATCCATTCAAGATTATATTTATCATGTTGGATGTGAATCTATAAGTATGTGAGTCTATTTGAGTTGTTCTTCTTTACTCATCCTCCTGACCTAGTTATCAAGGAATGATTGTTTTTACTAATTTATCTGATCAAATTCAATCCATGGAAAATAAGAGGCCAATAATGGAGAAGGAGAGTCAAATGAACTAATTTTGGAGATATATAACACATCCCTTGGGTTTTTTGATTTTGAAGTTGTCATGCGGGGCTGAAAAATTTCACCAGGTGTTGTTTATTGAATTAATATTCCTTGTTTAAAATCATTATAACAATAGGGATACAGTATTTCCAATTATGTGATTAGTTTTTAATGGATATTCCCTCTAACTCCATTAATCCCTTGTAGGATTTTATTCGACTTTTTTTATTTTCACATTTTTCATTTATGAGAAACCATTTTGGTGCTCATTGGATGACATTCATACGCGTAAGATTACCTATATTAAATGGATTTATTTGTATTGGGAATTTAATAATTGAATGTACCATGTTTGATCATGACATTATCCACCTAATAAAATCCATTCTAGTAATAAAATTATGTGAAATAAAAGTTAGAAATTATTTTATGTATATGAAATTATCTTTTTAAAAAATAATTTAATAATTGTACTCTCAGCTGATGAACCCCTTACCTTGATGATAAATGGTGGAAGAGTAGACGATAGTTATGAAAATTCATTAAATGGATTAAATGAATGGTTACATGCTATATGTACATGTCATAATAATGAAAGGAAATACATAACGAAAATAGGCTTATTAATTAATTATGTTGTAATTAAATGGTTGCATGCTCAATTAAACATGCCACACTAATGAATGGTATTGTATTAAACCTTTTGAATTGTATATGAAATCATAATCAACATAGGATTGGACTTACTTGAGCTCTCCAGGGATTATCGAGGGAGTGACTTGAGAACATGAGGACCCCATTCCGAATTCAAGTATACAACTTGCCTAGGTTGAGACCCACATAGAACCTGATCTTTATCATAAACTGGATTCCCAGTTTGACATCATAATAACCCTCTTGTAATTATACTAGATACCTTGGATATACTACTTGGATCCATAATTGAAAATTATGTTTAATGGTTAATTTCTATCGGGGCTGGTCATTTCATAGACATGGTTTACCTTAGATTAACTCCTTGGACTCTGTTGCCTAATTGTTATGGAATTCATTAAACTATTATCCTTGAATTATAAGGTTACCCTAGCTAGGCTATATCCATTACTGATTTTCTGACCGTTGGGGTATATGTTTCCTTAGTTGTTACTTTATAACTTCATTATTTAATATCATTAGAGGTTTCGTTATTACATCAAATAGCCATTAATAATGTTAACATGCGACTTAATTATAAACTATTAATAATCAAATATTGAATCTATTACATCTTCAGTTACCATATGTGGGCTAAAGAAGGTACATGGGTATTTAGTAACATTATACTACCATAATTTATATATTCATGCTTTCACACTATCATAATTCCATTACACAGGTTGGATATTATAGACATCATTGATGGTGGAACACTTAGATTTATCTCACACCCTCTCTAGGAGCCATTCGTACCATGGTAGATTACATGAATGCAGGTGTTGATAAAGGGAAGTATACAACTTTGAAAACTGTGTTTTTTGTAGTTTTGGAAGGAGATTGATACAAATTGACTGAGATGGAGTTCATTATTCTTGAGAGAGTTTTTTAATTTCATTTATACATTGAGGAACATATAATTCATGTTGTCTACTATGCATGATTTTATGTTTTTAGTTACATAACATATCATCATCTATTATTTTTTTGATATCATTATTATTATCATTATCTATCTATTAATTTCTTCTACTTCAACATTTTAATTGATATTTATTTCACCATACACCACTTTTTATATTTATCTATTGTGCTACAATCTGATAATGTTGGAATAATCTCTCCATGAACACACCCTAGGCCCTCACTACTATTTGGTAGCCACTGGCGTTTGGGGAGATATGCATGAGGACATGGGTCCCACTAGGCTTGAGGCACCTATTATTTGGAATCTCGTTTTGAAAGAAGTCATCAATTTATGAATAAATATGAAATCAATATTTTTTAATGTATTTTATTTACATAAAACCATATTTTAAAAATTTTATTTTATCCATTATGTGTCTTTAAAATAATTTATCATTTGTTGACAAATAAATGTTTCATAATATAAATATATATATTTTACAACGGTATAATATTCACTATTAAAATATATAAATTTAGTTGACTAGATTAAAATTAAACATTTTTAATAAGAAATTTAAAAAAATATATATTCACAATTAGTCCGGTAATTCTATTTATCCATTATAATTTAATTTTTATGAATTAAAATTATATTTCACTTTTTATATAAATTTTTAGCTAATAGTTCAATTAATGTAATCTATTTTTTAAAATAATATTTCTTATTTTGGGAATATTTTTATTTATATACTAGCACACATAATGTCTAAAATGCCATTTTTACAAAAAGTATATTTCAAAGAATAATTTTGTTATTATTATAACATCTATATAGATTTTACAAGGATGTTAAATATATTTATATGGACCAATTTATGAAATATAATATTGATATAATACTTAAAATATTATTAAATGAAATATTGTTTTTAGTTCATTTTTAGGTTTAAGACAAGATACTCACATGTTATTTAATTTCATAAAAGTGTATAAAAGATTTATAGGATAATAAATACTACAGATATTAAGATAATTTCATATTTTAATATTTTCAATCAAATTAAAACATATGAGTTTACTTTTGTCTCATTACATCCCCAGGTCATAAGGTAGCATCTTTAAACTTATGGTAAAACCATATATGTTCGACCGGATTGGTTATCATGTTTTGAAATAATTTAACACCTCTATCAAGGATATCCAATGGTTATTTAATAAGGGATAGGTCATTTATAAATTTCATGAAATATTAGGGTATTAATTTTTTATGTTATGGTATGTACTTACTTTGAATCGAAACATGGTACCCATCATGTAGTTAAGTGGGTTTATGGAGACTCTTATGACATAATCTACCACAATTAGATGACAAATAAAATCGAATGAGAATGATATAACTACAGATAAATTTAACATTTATCCGAAATTTCATAATCTTAATCTATATATATTTCATGAGGGATAATATTTCATCAAATTAAAACTCTAAATCTCTATGAGGATTATTCAAAAAACTCTTCGGTATAATTCATTCCACTTTTAGACATTACAATGTAGTTTTATCTCACTCTATCATTTCATTGATATGTTTAGGACCTATTTGCTTCCTCTCCTCGAAAGTATTCCAAAACATTGGAGTCCTACTTATCTTCCTATATAGAGACTCACATGGTTCCATATATGTTAAAAATTATAATTTTTATCATATGACAATTCTATCAGGGGGAGGTGTTTATAACAACATCCTTGAAATTATATCTAACAAGATCTCAAAATATCTTATACATTTCATATGTTCCTATTAGACTATCCGTATTTCATAGGGAGATTAGATATGTTGAAACTCACATTTTTCTTCAGTACTTACTAAGTTACTCTTTTAAATTTCAAGATAATACTCTTACCCTGATCCAATTTAATTGATAGTGGAACTCCATATAATATCAAAAGATATCAAATTTATATCATAAAGAGTCATCAAAGAGGGGAATTTTCTTTAATTATAGTAAAATGTGTCGAATTTATAACGTGAAAAATGAGAAACGATCTGGAATTATAACCTTCAGTATGTGGGGGAGTCCCCTAATAAAATACATCAAAATAATATCCAATTTCCATACTATTTTGGTTGTAATTTTATCAATATCCCTTAACATACTAGGCAACAAAGAATCCAGATATGTATTTCAGGATATCCGTTATCTGTGTATCCCAGGTGATATTTTTGTTATCATTATAAAAATTCAATCATTAATGATGTATATTGAAGGACTGTATATGATAATCATATATATATTCTATATTCATTTCATATTTCAATGGGATATATATTTGTGTAATAAACCATATAACTAAATATTTATCAGTGTCAAACTCTATATATTTTTCAATATTTCAACACTCTTAAACATCCTTCTAAGTATCAATGATCTTTAAATGAATCCATGGTTGAGAATACATTTCAAAATTATTTTATTTTTCCTTTTACTTTATAAATTCATGACACATTATCTATAGATACATTAGAATTCAGTATTTCTTCAATCCACATCATGGATATAATATAATTATCTTTTCTTCTAGCACATCATCCACCTAATCTTCCATCACCTTGTGGTAATGAGCAGAGAAATAATAACTATATTTAAACTTACATCATATACATTAGTGTATCTTTTACACGTTATATGTGAACATATATTTTAAACACCTATGATTAGTTTATGGATCCTGTATTTCACCATATAGAGAATTCTCTTAAAAATTTTACACAAACATTTCATCTAGAAACACTAAATCATATATTGGGAAATTTTTCTAATGAATAATTACTTAATATGTGGAATAAGTAGTTTACCGTGTTTTCTTCAAGTGGGTACATACTAAGGTATGATTTTATGAATTATTGTATATTTTAAACCCTTCACTACAACATGGTAATGTTAGTATAGGTGTAGGGCCATTCCTCTTATTTTATTCCTTGAAACCTTTATTACATTCCTCTAACAAAATAAACATTACTTCATATATTGATAACATTGTTAGTTTAATTTCTATCCCTAATAGATTACTAATTGAACATCTACAATATTCATATATATTGAAAAAAAATATGAATCATGGATAGAATGGTCAGTTAATTCAATTTCATGATAACTTCTATCATTAATGGATTTAATTATATGATCAGGTTGATGATTATGTGATCTAGGATTAACAAATTCTATTGAAATTGGTGGTCATAATAATATTCCTTCCAATTGGAATATATTAATATTTAATTATGACGATAGCCTATAATTTATGAAGATTTTCTCAAACTACATTTTCCATTAAATCAATGGAGAAAGAAATACAATTTTTATGCTCAAAAGGTGCACTAAAAATAAATTGTTTACATAAAATATTTAGAATAATATCATATAAAAATACCTTTGTTTACCCCTAATATATGTTATTAATATCTAAGGTAAATAACTGAGAATTAGTGATCTCCTCTGAGTTGTTTGAATGTATCATAGATATAGGGTGGATCATACTTGTTCATGTTAACAATTTTGTATGCAAGTGATGATAAATTAAAATATGCATTGAAATGTATATAATTTAGAACATGTGAATTGGTTCCCACAATGGAGAAGCGGTTGGGCATAAAATACATTATCCTGATTCTCATGAATAATTTTATTTAATTCGTAAATATCTATATGTGAAATTATATATGGACTCTTTGGGAAGAAATGTATATGTATGTCAATTTATTGAAAACAAATCCTCATTATTTGGGTAGAGACAATTTAGTTCACCTATAAATACATCAAAACATTCTTGGTCAATTGGAATTTCATCAATCTAATCTTTATCCCCAATTATATGGGATTCAATTACCTCATTATTTGCTATTATTGAACAAGAAAAACGATTTTATTCTAATTAGATAATTTCATTATCCATGAATATATATTTGATCAAAGGATTATTGGGTATATGTAATAAGATATCATTATCCCAATAATTGAAATATGTTGTACGCAATAATAGACAATCCATACCCAATGTCATCTCATATTTACCCATGTGTAGTTTAATTATATTCGTAAGAAATACCTCCACATCTATTTTTATTAGGGATGTTTTTTATACATTAGAAACTATAATTTTACTAACATTATTTTTCATAGATAATTCATTATCAAATTATTATGCTGGTGATTCAACATTCATAGGAAAAATATTTGATATAAAATTATTAAATGAACCGTAATGAAATAAGGCATTTGAGAAAATATAGTTGAGAATGAGTACAATATTCAGAAAATAATTATCCTGGAATGTGTTAGCATTATCGAATGAATATTATATTCTTTAATTTCTATTATTATGAGGTTTCATAGGTGTATTATCATCAATAAATATATGGTTCAAGAAGTAATTTTAATATTATAAATATTCTTTATATATGAATTATTGATGTGTGTGTGTCACATCAGTTATGGTTATCATCTACCCTATTTTCTCAATTGAAATTTTATCACTAATTTTAATTATTTTTCAATTAAGCATTCCATACCACAATTAAACATATTCCATATCCCTTGAAGCAATTACACAGGTTCTTCCTCCCACACTATTGTCATAAATACAGATGTAATTTTGTTCTCATATGTTGCATATCATTAAATATTCTGTAATACTCACCATTAATTTTTTTTCCCAAACATATTGAAATTCCAAGATTTTTATTTCCTACTTTATTGAACATTTAATAATATATTAAAAGATTACAAACTTTCTTATGGATAATTACCAACAAATAAATGGTATTATGCCACTATTGAAAAAGACTACGTTTATTTTAAATTTGGATATATGATGACAGGCACACCATGGAGGTTTTATGAAGTTTCTGTCATATGGGTCAATGGATTAATCGTCATTTTGTTTCCTATAATGTAATTATCCCCACATACTCATCTCAATTTTATAGGGAATGCAATTGATGAAGAATAATTTTTTGTACTCCCCCAATTACATATTATCTGTTTACTCCATCTAGGTTGTGTTATTAATGATGGTCCACTAGTGGTTAGACAATAATAATAAAAGATATATATCCAAGGAAGCAATTACATGGTCTCATGAAAATTTAATTGAAAATATATTTTCAATCACACTGAACAATTTTTCCGCAATAAGTGTAATAGAATCTCAATTAATAGTTGGTGGATGTTGTCTCCTAAATTATTAACAATAAGATTTTACTTCTTTGGACATATTGGGAGATCAATTTGAATCACAATATTATTCACAGATTTTGATATTTATAGGGTCATTTCTAATTGGTTTTGTGCCCAATTTTTACACCATTTTTAATTCATTCGTATAATCATTGAATATTATATCCCACTAATAGTTCACTATGTTCTTCCTTATTTCATTCATTATATAAAATAAAATAATGTTTATGGACATAATTTAGGAAATGTGATATGGTAAAATATATGATATTATATGAAATAACTCATAAATAGTGTGTTCACTATATAATAAGAATCAAGAGGATTCAATATCTTTTATCCATGGTATGATTCTATTTGGTTTTGAAACCTAATCATATTAAAATCCACATTCATGGGTAATAAATAAAATATAGATTAACAAAAGAATACACCTAGTGAGATTCAAGCAAATGTGATCTATCTTGGAAGTATTCATCATGCATGCCATAAAGATCATATTCGTACTCAAACAACATCATTTGGAGTTACTAACAATATGTGTATCTATTCTATATCGACATCAAATTTTTAGTATCCATATAGCGACTTCATTTAAAAGAAACCCACATAACCCATACTTCAGAAAAAAAAATTAATATTATAATATACATGGACATATTCATAGTGTATTAAATAATGTTTTCTCTAATAATACCCAAATTAAAAAATATGTCATTTCATTATAACTAATGAATAAAAATTTTAAAAATACACAATTAATTAAATAGTATACATTAAGATTCATTCAATTTTAAGAATTGTAAGACAAACAATGGGTACAAAGGATTACAATTATCGATGATTACTGAAATGATCAACTTATTTTAAAATACACATCCACATTTCTCTATAATCAAGCAACAATAAAGCCCATATAAAAACATCCCATGTAACACCTCTAATTATATGCATAAGAAATAATATATTTGGTTGTGTTGAGCTTAGATGCACAGTATGTGAAAACTATCAAATAGTGAAAACCTTTGAATAATAAGAATAATAAAAACATGAGTAATTGATTAATATCATATAAATAGATCAAATAAGATTATGTGGAAATAAAATAATTTGTGGAGAAGTAATTTCCATTAAAATCAATATAAGTCAATTAATGGGATGAAAAGATGGCATACAATATTATTATAAAATCAGGAAAATCATAAAAGCATAACATAAAAATGATTAACATATTTAGAACATGAAACATCATAAGAATATTTAATAAAATGTCAATAATTAATACTTAATAGTATTTTATCAAAATATTTATTGGAAAACATTCCGAAAAATCACTATATGCCCACCCTTTATTTGTTAATAACATTAAGTATGTCCTCCCTTTATCTTGTGAGCATATCCCACTGCCTTCCCCATTTTTTATTGGAATAAATCCAACTGTATCCTGGTATCATTGTCTAATAACATACAAAAACATTGACTAATGAATAACAGGATGATATATGACCCCACACATCACCATCCATATATATGAGTTCAACATAAAATAAAATCATTCTTATAATATAAGAGAACCCATGGTATGATAAAGAGTTTCATAATTTCTATAAATGGAATCACATAAAAATAAATTTTAAACAAATGTTGACTAATATAAACAATAGGATCACTCAGATGGAGTTATTAAAAATGTTCCATAAAAAATAATTTTTAAACAATTACTCCATTTGATAATACAATATTGATAATTAATTTGAAATCTTAAAGAGAATATTTCATTGAAATAATTACTTAAAATCCCCGTACAAGATATGATTATCAAGCCACATACCCAGAACAATTTTTTAACGATGAATGGAGAAACTCATAAAATATTACTAAAATAATTAAAATAAATATACCTTCAAAATAAATAAAACATATCTCAATAATATGAAGTGGAAATAAGTAATATAAGATCATGGAATGGTAAAAACTTGTAAATATATTTAATAATATTAATTAAGATCATACATCACAAAAAGAATAAAAAACCAGTTATTTAAAATGAAAAAATTGGAATATAAAAATCTTATGAGATCAATCAAATTTTAGCTTCCACTTTTGGAAAGGTGACATTTATGGAATGAAAAAACATAGATACCAAATGAAAAGTGATTGAAAATTCATGTGAATTATTTTTAATAAAGAAACTCATTTTCATGAAATAAAATATTCACCAATATTTATGTCATTAGTGTGAAATGCTATTTCCACGTAAAATAATTCAGAAATATGATGTAATATTATCATATGGAATCATAAATCAATTATGAAATATTATAGTCACTAATGTGTGATTATGAACTATGGAAAAGATTTAAGTCCTAGAAACATTGTACCTTAATTCCTTACATTCAAAAAATCACATAAATATCATATATAATCAAAATAACTAACTCAATTAGATATTTCTAAACCATCACAGCTATAGAAATTTATATACACCATTTATAATAATTCACATTAACTATATTAGTTACATATAGACTGTTTTCATCATTAGATGTTATTAGTATTGATAGTTTGTTTTGTACATGTTATGTAAGGTAGGTTCTATTTTATTATTGATTGAATGTTGATCATTTCATGATCATTAATGTTACTATATTATATGTTTCATAATGATTTATCTGGTTACAATAATACTATATTACTATTTTAGTCATCATTAATGATGATGAAATAAAGTATAGGAATTATATGGTAAATTATAATGAAGAAAAGGTGGTACATTATTAATGGGATAGATATTTTTATCAGTGTTATAGAACAAAAAATATTAAATTATTATCATCATTTATTTCCATAAATTATATTACCATATTCATCAATGAGATAAATTAATTCCAAAGATCATGTAGGTATTTATATTATTCAAATTAAGAACACACTATAATGATTGTACAATCATAATTATGTATTAATTTTAATATAAATAATAAAATACAAGATGAAACAATTACATCATAGAGGAGGTAGTCCACACTAACGGATGACTATCATTATAATTCACAAAAAATGATAGAGGATAAATGTTTATAATAAATTTTATTTTCATTATCAAAATTTAATTTATATTTTTTATGTTTATTCATAAATCACACTGGTAAAATAAACCTTGATAGGTTGCAAGAAAAAATGGAATACATTTCTTTATGGATTTGGTTGTATGAAAATTCACATGATTGACGTTATATTGTTATTTTTATTTGATGGGAATGAATGAAAAATGGATGTTTAATTCGTATATTAAAATTTAAAAATAGTAATAATACTACACTAAATCTATTACAGTGTCTCAATGTGGTGGTATTAGAATAAATACATTTAAAAACTATAGGGAATAAAGAAACTATTTTAGTAGTAAATAATCATATATTATATACATCATAGATTTGGGAGCGGTTTGTGAACTATTTTAGATCGAACGTTTTGATATATTGGGTATGGATTCTATGGTAAGTAAATTTAAAATTTAAAAGAATAATATATAAGTGATTTTTGTTATATGGATTAGTGAAATTGTGTCCCCCTTTTAAGTAAAGAAAATGAATCGTTTACGGGTGTTAATTTATTTTAAAAAATTCAATGACACTAATGTAAGGAAAATTTCGAATAGTTTAAAAAATAATTGAATTTGGTAAGATATTTGGTCTTTAATGTCCAAAAAAATAGCTCATACTCAAATTTTAATCATCAATGAAGTCATTTACTCTGCTACATATTCATTTATGGATTTTTATTTCAATTTGAACTATTTTTTTTACCAAAAAAACAATGTTTTACGAGAAATATATAATAAACCATTTTAAAAAAATAGTTGATAAAAAAATAAATTTAAATCTACATTTAATGTAATTAAATATATTAATATTATGTGACTCAATTTTAAATTAAACCAATGTGTATATAAATATTTTAAATAAAAATGATATTTCCACAATTATGCCTATTTGATATTATTAACATTGATTTCCATTATAATTTCAATTAATATTCTCATGTTTGGTTTTAAAAAGCATATTAGAGTCATTATATAAAATATATTATTTTAATTTATTTGATAAAAATAAAATTATATTAAAAAAACAAATCAGCGATGATAATAGTTTCTCTATTATCATATTGATTGACATTAATCATACCAGTCTTAGTTAGATGACAAAAAATAAAATTAAAAAATTTATTTAATTTTTACCTAATTATTCAAAATATATAGTCTGTTTTCCAATAAAAATCAGAAATTGAGAAAAAAATGAATTTTTATATTAACACACATAATGCAGCTTTTTTTAGAAAAAATATTTGGTAACCTCTCGGAAATTCTATGTCAATTTTTTATTTATGTGGTATTATTTCATGCCAGTAAATTTCAACGAAACATGATTCGAAGGATTAGAGAGCCTGGATCAGAATTTTGAACTTTTTGAATGTACGTTCAGTAAATATGTTATTGAGATTTTCTATCTTTAGAACCACTGCCCGGATAAAAACTCGGAAGAGAAACATTGAATTCAGAATGATACTGTTCACTTAGAAATGTTTAAGTATGGATGGAAAGTGCCGAACAGAAATGTTATTCATCAAAAACTCATGGAAAATAATAAAATAATTTAAAAGAATTAATTTATTTTCATCTCCATGGTAGAGTGACAGAGGGAGACGTTGCGGGGCTGCGACGTGGCGTCAATGACACTCATTAATGAGGCTCATTATAGGCCCATTAACTCACAGTGTAACAATGATTAAATGATGCTTAATAGTGATGGTGTTTCTTATATTAAACAGTGAAGTGAGGAGACGTCACATCATAATGGGAATGTTATGATATACTATAATTTATAGTTCTATGTGATGGGGAAATAAGGATTAAAAATTTGGATGGTTCTTTGGAAAACCACTGACGGACTTCTATCCTAGTGATTAAAGATGAACATTAGTGGATGTTCATAATCTTTGATGTATTTTGATGATCAGAGCCAGGATGCGACATCGACTTCTTAATCCCTCAATGACGACTTCCAAAACATAAGACATCATAAGAGGTAGGGGTTTTTATTTTATTTTCTTCACCATAATTTTCTAGAAATGATTAACATGGATTAGACTACAATGTTTTTGATCCATCATTCTTGCATTATGCGGGAGGATGTTTTATTCTTGGGTTTATTTTATTCCAGTCCAAATAATTACATGAAATGTTGAATAGAAACACCCCAATCCTCCCCCAAATTTAAAACTCTAATGTGGAGGTCTAAGATGACACAAACAAGTCTCAAGCACCTCTACATGTGCATTCTTGGTGGTCATACCCATAAATGATGGCATGGAAGGTTTGGTATCCTCGCAGGGAAGTTGGATCTCCCCGATGGCCATAGACAAAAACAGATCGAAGAAGAGACCACCAGAGTGCATTCGATGGTCTACTAAACTCCATACCGACACACTGATAGTGACAACCACATTGGTGGAGGCATGCCTCGCCGGATATGTGAATCACGTGGCACGCATCGGTAGTCACTTTTTGCCAGGAAGCCATGATTTTTCAGTTGTGGTGGCGGGTTGGTGGAGGTGACTCCAGGATGGGAACCACATGGAGGGAAAACATGTGTCTGGGACATTTGGATGGCGGGAAAAGTTTTGGTGTGTTGAACGCGGATGGTGGAAGGGCCTCGTGCCTGTGAAGCTAAGGGGGGAGCCAGACGTGGAATCCAAGATGCATCCTGTTTGTTTGGCACCAACGATCGCACCACGTGGCTGGTCAGCACCACCAAGAGCATCGCACGGCTGGGCTCTATCTAGCGTGATGAGCCCCTAGCAGGCCGGGTTGGTCCTGCTGCCTAGTAGGCCAGACTCAATCCCAGCGAGCCAGACCTGGCCAGCGGGCTGGACCCAGTCCATCACGATGGACCTGCACCCAATGGGCTAGACCTGTGCACCCTTCAGGTTGGGAAGGACTAGACCAGGCCGCTGGACGACCCATAGGGCTAGACCGTTGACTAACCGAGCTTTGACCAGCGAGGCCTTTTAGGTGTGGACCTCTGGCCAGGTAGGACCAGACCGACCCCATCCCACACCATGTCCGGTAAAGTCTTTCTAAATTAAATTGGGACTGTGGGACCCCCAAGCTAGGTTGGTCTAGTAGGTCTGACCGAGTCGAACAGGGCCCCATCACAACTAGCTCCCTAGATACTAAAACATTCGTATCATGCAAACCATGCTTCTGATATTTGAGTGATTTGCGGCGTTGAGAACCTCTCAATGAGGTAGATATTTGGAAATTCTCTATTGTTAATTTTTTATAATTTTAGACGCGGTGAAGTTATTGAGGAGTCATTCTCCCAAGGGCTCTATATACAGAACCCTACGACTGGATGACAGATGAAGACTACTGACTTTTTACACAGTTTAAAGCATCTCTCTATGAATTTTCATGCCCATGTTGAGAATCAAATCACTTTGACTTTGAATGCCCTTGTTACATTGTATGTAGGAGCACCTCAGTGGTCCACGACAAGTGGGAATCACCTCTATGTGACATCGCATGCCCATAGTACGTGATGGGGAGGAGTACCTAAGAAGTCCAAGGATAGTGGGAATCACTACTTCGTAACTTGAAAGGACCACTATACTCGATAGTGGGGTATTTCCCCAGACGTTGAGGCTTTCGACAATGTGACTAATGATGCTACTATTACTACCCCAGAATATACATGGTGTGAGTTGTCTTGTTTTTTATTCTCTACATTGAGGAATTTTTGTGTGGTATTTCCTTTTTGTGGTGGGGTCCCTACTAAGTACTATGTTACTCACCCCTACACTTGATTCACCCCCATGTATTGTATATGGTGTATACGACCGATGTTTCTATAGGGGAACCTAGGGATATATTACTGAAAAATGCTTTGACGGTTCTCATTGTGTCCTAGGACATGACAATTCCTGGTCGGAAGAGGCGGACAAGACATACTACTTTGGCTTTTAGTAGCTTCACTACTCTCATGACTAGGTGGGGTTTTTGGTAGATGGAAATCATGATTTTTTTTTACATTTTTTCACTTACATGTTGGGTTTGTATTCTTGGCCACTTAATTTCACTTGTACTTTCTCACATCCTTTTTTTAGTGGTACTAGTTTCCCTTTATCAATGTATTGGGATGTGGTTGTGTGATTTTTTGCATACAGGTACTCTAGAAAATGATTCCCACGTGTTGGTTGATGCCTTCGGTGCTATTATCCACCCCTTAGCCTTGAAGAGGTGGGCTTGGGGATGTCAGGACATGAGCCTGTGGAATTTTCCTGACAAAGGGTTATTAAGGGGTGGTATGTTCTCCAAAAGGATAAGAATCTGTGTTCTATTTTGTGGCAATAGTCTTAAGTGTTTTGAGTTCTAAATTCATATTATGGAGTCCAATGTTATTGTTGTGGCGGGCGTATCTATACACCATGATCGTGAATTTGGTTTTCATCTCAATACATGAAAACATTGATTGTATAAGGGTCTCTTTTTTAATAAGAGTCATCTCACCATGTAGAACCTTCTAAATGTGGTACATCATGAACTATATAGGATTCCTCCATGTGGATGACACAATAGGATCCCGATACGAGGCCGTGAGGACAACCTGCCTAGTGACGAGGTGTCCATTCATGGACCAATGCTAGTGATGGCCCTACCTTGTGGTGAACCTGGGATACCACCACCTATTGGTCGACACCAACTACTGATGGTTCCATAAGGGATGTTTCTAGTCTCAGTTCCCTGCAAGAGTTTTAGAGACAGAGACCCCACATTTATAGTGGGGAAAATGATCCTCAGGTTGCTGACGAGTATCTGGAGGTTATGATGCAGGTCTTCCGCTTAGTTAGGAAACCACCGGAACAGATGGAGATCTTCATAGTGAGCCTTATATAGGGATCAGTATGATTATTATGGAGTTTTACTATCATAATTCACAACGAGAAAAACCTCACTTGCGTTGACTTTGAGAAGCTTTTCAGGGAGGAGTTTTTTCCCACGACCTTGCACTTTGTGCACATTCAATAGTTCATTCACCTATAGTAGGGAATCATGAATGTGGATGAGTACTCAATGAGGTACACTGAGCTATCTCACTACTCCAAATATGTAGTGTGAGGATCCCATTCCATAAAAAGATTCATGGGGCCATGATTTTGCTACTCATGCGGCGGGCATGGACACAAGGAACACGAGTGCCCGGCCTGATGTATAGATGACCAAAAGACTATCCTGGGGCCACCGAGACAGTGGTAGCGGTTCGAGTGAGGAGGTCCCATGGGAATCATACTTTGTAGTGGAGCGGACTAAGATGAATTCTATGGGTGATGGTTTAAGGTGTCAGCGCCATCACCCACAGGTGGTCAACCCTAACATCTTTGAGTAGAAGGATAGTGACGAGCATAACTATAATAAGTAGAGGCTTATAACCAAGGTTCTCTAGAAATGATCCATGGTACAATATTTTTCTTCTCCACCCTAGATGTAGTAATTATAGACATAGGTGATATACACTACATCTTTTCTATAGCTCTCGTTCGGAGCTCAGATATTCAGGTGGAGTCATTGGATCGATCCTTACGGATAGAGACTATTACAAGATGTGATTCCATGATGACACACTGGTTCTTATAGTTTGATCATACTCTAGGAGAAGAGATATTTTGTAGCACCCCATGATTCAATGGTACGTTTCTCTTTGAATAATCTAATAGCTTGCATTTTACGCAACTTCGAGATTCTAACACACCGCGACCAATCAAAGTAGCCACTATGAATAGTACTACCCTCTTTTTGAAATTTTATAAATTTTATTTCACAAAATGGACATCATTTTTTGATTTGGAATATAGAAAGTATCTTAGGGTAAAATTTTGGAAATTTTGGGATAACGTTTATATTTTGATGAATACTTAAAATTACTAAATTTTAATTAAAAACAATTTATTTAATCAAAATAATTAATAGTGATAGATTATGAATTTGAGTGGTTTTAAAGTATATTTAGAATATATTTTTACCTTTTAATAAAATTTTGTTCATTGGATGTAATTTCACATTTATACTAGACATAAACAAGTGTCAATCTTTTGATAGTTATTATTTCGTAAAAACACGCTTTTTATTTTCACAATGGGAATTAATTTTAATTTAATTTATTATACTTATGTGTTTGTTATTTAGAAATGTGGATTCAATATTTGAAATCAGGAGTTCCAAATTGTGTAAATAGTGAATTTTTATTTTTGTCATTTTGAATAATTACTTCGGTAAATATTTTATTTTCCTTGGTGAAAGGGTAAATCCGGTAAATAAGTGTAAAAAATAATATTATAATAGTATTAATTTACCCTAAAAGGTGTCCTAACCCAATTTTTTGATACATGTACGACCATGGGTATCATTGGGTTGATATTGGGACCCCTTGGAGCCACTTGTAGGTGATAAGGACACATTATATTAATTAAGTTAAAGTAAATACAAAATTGACATAAGCAATTATCTTTTATCAAAATATTTTTACATAGGGTTATATATATTATATTTTCTACTATACATATCAATTATAAATCTAAAAAGATATCATACATAATTTTAATTTATTTATTATTTTTATACATTGAATAATCAAGTTTATTTATGACACAATAATGTTGTAGTATTTTCTATATTAATGAAAGAATCAAACAATTGGAATTATAAATGTTAAAATAAATATAATTTGAATGTTTTGATGACATACACGAATTTTATTGGTTAATATGACATTATATGACTTATTAAATGAATTTGTTACGAATTAATAATGTTTTTATGACTTTAAAAAAATCAATTATTGAATAGTGTCAAAAATGACATAATTGAGTTTTTAAAACAAATATTATATTATTAATTGATATTCGATTCCTAAAAATCTAAATTTTGGAAAGAGGACTTATGTTATGATATTTTTATCATTAATGGAACACTTGGGTGTCTCTTGGATTTATTTAGTATGTTTGTTAGCTATATAATATAAAAATACAAAGTGACATGGTAAATGTCAATCTAATTAACTAAGAGTTAATACTAAAAGATAAGGATAATATAATGACCCAAACCTATCTAAATTTTTTTGGATGAATGGATTTCGACCAATCCCCACATTATACATTTAATAATCTACTTTGTATCCATTAGAAACTGAATATGAATTTATTATAAATTAATACTTTATGATTTTCCTAAAGAGCCCCTCCTCCCCCTTATAAAAGGACACAACATCTACACAATTATTCACACCACCAAAGACATTGGATTGGACAAAACCTGCCCCAATACTCTATCAACATCCATCAATTCCTCATAAAGGTATTAGTTTGATCAAAAAACCATCATACGAAGACCTTTTGATCAAATCAAAAGAAAGAACCCGAAGAAGAGGTAATGTTTTCACCACCCTTTTTCATGTTCCTTTTTTCTTCAACTATTTATTTATTTGTTATTTTACATTCTAAAATAAGAACTAAAGAATCTTCTATATACTATGATGTTATTATAAATATGTTACAACCATATTCATTATTATATCTATCATTTGAATGACATGTCACCATACATGGGTACGTAAGGTTTACCGTCTCCACATCGTGGTGTTATTGTTATTCAAAAACATTATTATTTGGATGGTTATGATATTGATATATAATTGATGTAAATAATAAATATAACAAGATAATGATTCACTCCCCAGCGTATCCAATCAATTCTAATTCTAATTTGATGATTAAAATTAATGTTTAAAGACTTGATATAATTATGGATATGAATATTATACAACCTATAGTTAACAAACATGTCTTATGTAACCAAATATATTATTGAAAATGAGTAAGTTAACACCTGAAACGACGATAATACTTATATATTATTAACAAATCAATGTTAAAAGATCATATATGATATCATATTAATGTATATGATTATTGTGTAATTTAATAACTATTATTTATACATTATACAGGATTTTAACCTACCCTAAACCAAGGAAAAGTACAAGGTAAGAGTTTATTTCACAATATCATCATTATCTGAGGTTGTTTATACGTAATTATCTACTGGGACCTCTTTATCATCCACATCCATGTTTCTAAAAAATGATTTTAAAAACATTCATAAAATTTTACAGAATATGGGTTAAAGTCATTTATTCCCAGGTTTGACTTTTTATAAGATGTTTATAAAGGAATCATTCTGTCGTTTTCCAAACAAGGTCCTTTTTAACATTTTCCATGGAATTAAGGTAAGAATGTTTTTTAACCTATACAGTGGGTGCGGCAATTTTCTGCTGTAATAAAATAATTGAAGCTTCACTTAAAATCTTATAAGAATATTTTGAAATTATATGTTTTATTTTATAAATATGTTACTTTTAAATGATTTCAAAATGAATATTTTAGTAATTTGTGAAAGGTACTCTTTATCAAGATCATAAATTTAAATGTTTTAAAGATTTATCTTTCAAAATATTTTTAATTATTGTCCATATTTTCAAAATGATTTTAAGGATTTATTTATATGGTCATGAATGTTTTGAAATGATATTTCTTTTTAAAAGATTCAAAGTGGTATTGGACACTTTGATTAAAAAATCTCTTTTAAATTAATTCTTTTTATAAATGTATGTATTTTTAATGAATTAAAAAAAGAGACTTTTATCTCAAGTAGTTTTGATTTCATCTACGTCAACATCCGTTGATGGATTTTAAGCTTATTTGAAGTTGATTTATTATGATACAAAACATCCATATTGTATTGAAGGTTTTGTGATATGTTTGACTGTGGATGTGTTATTTTTATACCATTCATGTTTTATGGAGAAATTATTGACATTTCATATGATAGTTTTAATATGTATATTTATGTAATATGTATAACTATTCATATGAGGAATGCATTGGACTTAGTAAGTGACGAGTGGAGCCTGCTATAGCTTCTTGATGAATCGGTAGGCCTCATTAGACAAACTAGTGTCTTGGCACGAGGCCTTGACAAAATCATATTTGTAGTCCTGGAACGAGGCCATAGCTACGTGGTTATGATAGTCTAGAATTATTCATTCAATCATTATGAAAGTGGTTATTTATATTTCATGTGATTATTCGACTAGTAGAATATCCATGTGAAAAAGTAAATGGAATTATTTCACTTTTTTCTACCATATTATGCAGAAGTTAATGTTTAAAAGGATTTTTTTTTAGTTATACATTGCCTTAAATGTTTTTGATTATTTATGAATGTTTCCACTATATTATTATCCTTACTGGGAATCTGAGCTCACCCATTTCCATGTTTTATTTTTCACAGGATGCGAAGAAGTAATTTCTGAATGACCATTAGGGATAGTATGAGGAGATATGGGTGTGGACTATGGATACTATGTTGTTGTATTTTTCATTTTATGATGTAATGTATGACTTAGGAATGTATATAGTGTTTCCAAGGCTACTAAACTAATCGGTCCTTCAAGACCTGGTCTTTTGTGATCATGCCAATGTTATGTAATAATGCACCGACTCTGGGTAACTAGGATCGGGGCGTTACAGTTGATATCAGAGGAAGTTTAGTACAAACCTTGGATGCAAGATTTAGATAAACTATGATTAGAACACATAGACCTAATATGGAATTTGAGGATTAGTATAGAAGAACTTCCTAGAATTTTGGTATTGTAATGGTTTTGTGAGTTTTCCGAGCAATACATCCATGTCTCGATACGATTAAGTAGAGGCGGCTCTATCACAGATATACCTAGGGGTAAAAACTCGAAAACACCGCTTTGAGCTAGACTCGAATGGGAACTGGTGCACGACAATGGGCCTTGCTGCACTCTTGGTTATGACACTCTCGGGGGATATGCTTATTATAATTTTCATTTTCGTTACAAACCATTATGAAGGTCTTATGAGTATATAATTACTTAAAGAAAACATTTTTATGATTATGGATTATATCCATAAACTTTTCAATTTACTTTATGTATTTTACATGTTTGGAATTATTCATTTCAATTCATAAACTGACCTAGTTTATTCTATTGTAGAGAAATGGCACCTAGTTGAAGGAATGTGAACTCCAGCAATACGTATAATCCAAAGAGTAAGAAGGATCATATTTTTCATGGTATTTATCCATCATTTATAAGGGAAATAGTCTCCCATGTATTCTCACCATATGAATAAATAGTATCATGTGTTAATAAGTTAAGTAAATAATTCTCCGAGTCCTATGGATTTGAAGGGAAGAAAGAGAAGAAAATGATGGAAGAGAGAAAGTTGGGTAAAGGGAACAGGGAAAAGAATAATTTTCCTGTATGTGATAACTGTGGAAAGAAACACCCTGGAACATGACAGAATGAAATGGGAGTTTGTTATAAGTGTGGAGAAAAACGACACCATGTACGTGACTTCATGGGTAAGAAAAAGTTTTCAAATGTAAAATGATTCATTAACAAGGAGTTGGGACACTACACGAACCAATGCCCAAACCATCAGAGTATGTCCCAAATGATGCTATTGGATAATAATAACATTATGATACTACCACAGATGAGGAGGAATGATTATAGTTCTTATGTTGTTATTAGAGAATTATGTCATTTGAGTATTGTATCAACAATTTACTAGTTATAATAATTATGGAGTATATAAGGATGGTATTGCAGTACAATTTCATAAAGGACTTGAGATTCTATGGATCAATGAAAAGTGACTAAATAGCAGGTTAAAATTTTGGAAAATATATGGTTGAGAAAAAGATAAATCATAATATGGTTCGGATACCGAGGTAGTGATTTTGGGGGAATACATGATTGATTTGGAAAAATTATATTGGATATTATTGACTACCTTGAAATAGAGTAATGATTTGTATATTCCATCATTGTTGGAGTTTAAAACAATTTTTGAAGGAAGGAGTATATCTAGTAGTCTATAAGTAATAAGGGATCATGAATGTAATCAATAAGGTTTTTTGGTATTTCAGGATGTTGTAGTGTTTTAAAAGAATTCATGATGAAGGTGTTCACAAGCTATCATGTGAAAAAAATGATCTTCATTGTGTTTACCTGCCTTATAAATTTTTGAATGTGAGTTTGTACAGATGTATTTGGGATAAGTCTAGTTTGAGATTAATTTTGGATTTTCAGAAAAAGGAAAACCCAGAGGTCGGACGCAACCCGTCGTGTCCGACAAGGCCGCGAGACTTGAACCCACAACCGAAGGGCGACAAGGGTGTATCACCTACAACTGACCCACATGATGTCCTATATTGAATAATTTTTCTTTTTAATGGTTCTTCATGATGAATTATAAATTCATTTTTTTAAACCCTATACAAATAGGCTAAATATAAAATTATATTTAAGTTCTATTATATTATAGAGTGAAAGATGAGTTTGTGGTAGAACTTAGTTAAAGGTTGGGACTCAAAATGTCAAGTATATATTTTTATTCTTCTATTATTCAATGAAGAAATTAATTCTTATACTTTAGTGAAGTGATCTGAAAAAAAAAATCTTTTATCCTAATACCATCGGTTTTGTTGAATGGTTGGTATTTTAAATCATCATAGATCGATGAATTTAAGGCCCTCAATTTTACACTTGTTTGTGATTGATGACCTCAATCACCACCTATAAATATTTATGTTTTTCCTCTAATTATATGTCCCCAATTTCCACCAATGTTCTTTTAATAGAGTTTATAATTTGGTGGTGACCCTTTCATTTCCATTTTCCTCTTATTAAGACTAAATTTTATTAACCCAATTTTCGATGTTGGTTTTCCCACAAAAATATTTTCTATTTTCGAACTTTTATTTTATAAGAACAATTTATAATAGAGAGGACCCAATTTATTGAAAGTGGGGGGAATGAAACACCCCAATCTTCCATGGTACATTACCTTTTGAATAATGCACCAGTTTTCATTGTACACAACTTCGAGATTCTAACACAACACGACCAATTAATGTAGTCATTATGAATAATAATACCCACAATTTGAAATTTTATAAAATTAATCTCTCAAAATGGACTTAATTTTTGGATTTGGAATATTGTATTTAGCCTAGTATAAAAATTTTCTACTGTTCAGATAAGTTTTATATTTTGATGAATAGTAAAACTTGCTAAATTTTAAATAAAAACAAATTTTTTAATCAAAATAATTAATAATGATAAATTATGAATTTGATTTGTTTTAAATTATATTTAAAATATATTATTAAAATTTCATTACAATTTTGGTCATTGGATGTAATTTCACATATAAACTGGAAATAGACAATTGTCAATCATTTGATAGTTATTATTTTGTAAAAATACGCTTTTTGTTTTGACAACGGAAATTAATTTTGAATTATTTTTTTCCACTTGTGTGACTTGAACTAGAAATAAGTATTCCATATTTAGAATCATGAGGACCAAATTGTGTAAATAGGTACCTTTTTTTAGAAATTTTGAATAATTACTTCGGTAAATATTTTATTTACCATGATTAAAGGGTAAATCCGGTAAATAAGGGTAAAAAATTAAATTATAATAATATTAATTTACCCTAATACGTGCCATAACCCTATTTTTTGATACATTTCCGACCACGGGAAACTTTGGGTCGATTTTGGGACCCCATAGAGCCACTTGTAGGTGATAAGGATACTTTATATTAATTAAGTTAAAGTAAACACAAAAATGACAAAAGCATATATCTTTTATCAAAACAATTTTTTCATAGGGTTATATATGTTATCATTTAAACTATAAATATTCATATGAAATATTAAAGGATTTAATACATAATTGTATTTTATTTATAATTTTTATAAATTTAATAATTATATTTATTTATGACACAATAATGTTGCAGTATTTTCTTTATTAATGAACGAATCAAACAATTGGTATTATAAATGTTAAAATAAATATAATTTGAATGTTTTGATCAAATACACGAATTTTATTGGTTAATATGACATTTTAGGATTGATTAAATGAATCATTTTCGAATTAATAATGTTTTTATGACTTATCAATTATTGAATAGTGTCAAAATTGACATAAATGAGTTTTTTTTAAAAAAATATTATATTATTAATTGATATTCTATTTCTAAAAGTCTAAGGATCAACCAAAAGACTTATATAATGATAGGTGTATCATTAATGGACCAATTTTGGGTATCTTAATGTATATTATAAGTTTATTAAATATATAATATAAAAATACAAAGTGACATGGTAAATGTCAATTTAATTAATTAAGAGTTAAAACTAAAATATAAGGTTAATATAATGACCCAAACCAGTCTAAAATCTATTGGATGAATGGATTTCGACCCATATACTCCTTATAATTTGAATAATCCACATTGGAGCCATTTTAATGAGAATATGAATTTATTATAAATTATTTCTTTATGATTTTCCTAAAGAGCCCCTCCTCCCCCTTATAAAATGACACAACTTCAAACCAATTAATCACACCTTCAACACCTTTTGGTTCAGCAAACCCCTACCCAAATACACTATAGACATCCCTACCTTTATCCTAGTGGCCTTAGTTTGATCATAGAGCCAACCTATGGAGCCCTTTTGATCAAATCAAAAGGAAGAACCTGAAGAAGAGGTAATGTTTTCACCACCCTCTTTCAAGTTCCTTTCTTCATAAATTTCTTCATTATTTGTTATTTTCCTTTCAAAAATAATAACTCTAATATATTCTATATAAATTGATGTTATTATAAAAATGTCACAACTATATTCCGTATTTTATCCATCCTTTGAATGATATGTCACTATACGTGCGTCCATACAGCTTACCGTCTCCACATCGTTGTGTAATTGTTATTCAAAAACATTATTTTTTGGATTGGTATGATAATGACATATAAATGATTTAAATAATAAATATAACAAGATAATGATTCTGTATATATGATATAAAATCCAATTATATATTATTTTAATATCAAAATAACGATATTGTCGCTCGTGCATAGGTACGGACTACGTCTCCAAGAACGCGATGGGATTCAATCCCCATCATATCCATGCAATTATAATTGTCATTTGATAATTAAAAATAATGTTTAAGGACGTGATATTGTAGAGACCCGAAGCTTGATTTACATGGAAATTACATTACTTCTGCTGAATACTTAATACATAACAAAAACAGACACACAAGGATCGTAATAGTTTAGTGTCTTTGGAAACTCAGAATATAATCTTCTAATCGTGGTGAAAGATTATCAACATCTCCATTAATGATCTTACCCTTTTTTCTTACCAAAAACCTTTCTTTAAATCCCAGGGAAAAGAAAAAAATATAATGGGTGAGCTCAAATGCTGAGTAAGGGTAAGCATAGAGAACATAAAACAATCCTTAGACATTTGAATGTAAAAAAACATGAACATAAAAACTAAACATCAAAATCATGAGAAATGACATAAAACATGGAAGTACATAAGGCATATATCATAATGGAACATAAATCATGATAAAATAGAATGGGAATAAAACATGTAATTTTTGAAACCATTCAACACTTGTTATGATTTCCATAGTAGCCAAGGAATTGCTGTCAAGACCATCTTAGTGGACAAAGTCCCTTTCTGAATCGAGTTCACTCCTCGTTCCAGTCTTGTATTACTGAACCAGTTTAATTTGTCATTCCAGCCATGTATATATCATGAGATATAAATCTTTAAATAATCCATTGGAGGTAGATATAGTTCCCACCCATCTCATAATGAAATCATTATTACTTGTGCCACAACATGAACATAAATTCTTCATCATTACGCAAATTATAAAATGGGTTTCATAAACATAATCCCATCATAACATAATCCTTACCAAAAAATGGATATAAATTCATCATAAGAAAAGTGAAACCTTGTAAATCATAGAGATATTAAACATGAAACGAACACTTATGAAATAATGTCATCCTAGATGGAAAATGGTTTTGATCAAACATTTGAAATCAATTCTTGAGGAAAATATCCTTTCTTCTTCAAAATCATTTTCTTTTCACAAAATGTCATGAAATTTTAAAATAAAAGGATTTTTTTTGAAAATAGAAAAGAAATATTTGTGATGAAGCTTCATGAAAATAAGGCTTTGTAAAACTATAAAAATCCGTTCTTGCCGTATAAGTTAAAAAACATTCTACTCGTACTTTTGCCGAAAAAGTCAAAAAGTTCCTTGTAAAAGAATGATTCGATACATACCATGTATTAAAAGAAAAAAATGGGTAAAAGATACTTTAAACATACATTAATACATATTTAGGAAACATGGACATGGATGAGAACAATAACCCTAGTAAATACTTACGAATAAAAAATCTCGAATAAGAACGAGATTGGAAATGTTATCCCATACCTTATGTCTGATATGCTTCGTATGGATCCGAAACTCCTTTATAATTATTAAAATAATGTCATTGACTTATTAAATAATCATATTCATTGTTATGATATCATATATTTTCACTTATGACTTTATATTACCCGTTCTTTTGTAAATTCCATGTTAAAGAAACATTTTGGATAAAATCATTTCATTTAACTTTTGTGTTTCGACTTATCGTTCTTGATATTATTACTTATATCCTGATTTATATAATCTAGAATGTAAAACATGATTTATATATAATATATTTTCATCATATAAATATACATTATAGATCGATAATAGGAATAAAATACACCGTTCATGGAGACGGTAGGTTGTACGTACGCATGAACGTTGTTTTCGTTTCCTTATTGAATTGAATGAAACTAAATAGATGACGTACATATATATATATATACACATAAATACAGTAGAATTATTATTTTATATATTTCATAATTATTCATTATAATAAATTTATGATCATTCATGTATGGTTAACATGGAAAATGAATCTCATCGCGTCGTGGAGATGGTAGACCATACGTACGCATGAGCGATGATATCGTTCCCATAATTATTGAATAGAATTGTAGTGGATGGTATAATATATCATAATCAGTATGATATTATAATAACCATATATAGTTATTCTTTACACCATTATACTCATCCATGTATGGTGTTGGTGGAAAAATAGGTTACACCACGGCGTGGAGATAGAATTCCGTACGTACGCACACACGGTAATTTTTTTTTCGTAGGATGGATAGAAGGTGAAATAGGGTTGTTTCATTTTTATAATAACATATCAGTGTACGAGAGATACTGATGTTATTACTTCATAATGAAACAACTAAAGAAGAGGGAGTAGAAGAAGAAATAAATTTTAAAGAATCTGTAACGGGCATTAACTCTTCTTTGAAGCGCCTCTTTAGGTCCTCCACTTAGGGCACTAAAGTTGGTCTTTGAAAAATTCCAATACCTCTAGGATGTTTCTAGAGAAGTGGGGAAGTCAAAAATATTCTGTGTTGGCTCAGCATGAAGGCTCAAATTGGGGGGAGGAGAAGAGGGACGAGATGCCCTTTTATAAGGGAGGAGAGGGGCACCTTTGGAAATATAAGAAAATATTAATTTATATTTAATCCCAATCCCACTTAAAAACTTCAAAAATGACTCAAATACGAATCTTAGATGAGATAGGGTTTTAATATCATCAAACAACAAAATTTAGACATTTTAGGAATTTATTTCAACCATTATCAACATGATTTATCCCTATTTAATCAATTTAATTTTATTTGTTGTAATAACATTATAAATTTTAAATTATTATAAATAATTATTTATTGGTTGTGAATTTTCTATAATTAGATACTATATAACATTTTAGACCATAAAAATTTAAATTTATAATTTTTAAATATTTTTTTTATTTTTAAACAATTTTATAATATGTTATTTTTATAAAATAACAATACTGTCAATTTTGACACTATTTATTTATTTAAATTTAATTAAAACATATACAGAATATATGGTCAAACTAAAAGTTTTAATATATTCATAACATGTAATATTTATCTATAACATTATTGGAGCACATTAAATAGTTCATATAATATTTATTTTAATATTTTTAAAACCATTTATTTGATATTTCTCTTAATAAAATAATTTCAACATCACTATTATGTCACCTTTAATGATAATTATATAATACCTAAAAATTATAAATAAATTAAAATGATGTAGATAATTTAATTATATTTTTTTAGACTATTCATTTTCGATGTTTCATGAAGTTTATCAGTATATTAAAATTAATATACTTATAAGATTTCCGAGAGTGACATGTTGTCACTTTCTTTGGTTTTAATAATAAATATATTATTTCATGGTCAAAATTCCATGAAATGAATCTAGTCCGACCCTTAGGTGATATGAGTCGACTTTTATTCATCCAATATAATTTTGGAAAGGTTTATGTTAATTTTATAATATTATTTTTACCCTTAATTACCTGATTTACCTTTAACTATAGTAAATAAATATTACCGTAGTTACTATTCATAATATCAAAAAAATAAAAGTAACATATTAACATAACTTGGACCCACTGAATCAAAATATGGAATCCAGTTTTTCAAATTCAATACACAGAAGTTGCAGAAATTAAATTAAAATTAATCTCGTTGTCGAATGAAAACAGGTTTTTGTTTAAAACATTGAAAATATTGCATTGATTTAACCTACGAATTCAAGATAAAATCAATGATAATGACATAAATTATATTAAATGGTAATAATATATTCTATTTATACTTTTAAACCATTAAATATTATAATTTAACCATATATATTATTATGATGAAAAAAGTTGTTTTTAATTAAAATAAAGCGTGTTTTTACTATTCATTAAAATATAAAAGTTTTCAGAAAAATATCAAAACATAATCCAACGTAAATTTTTATATCCTGATTCAAAGGAAGATGTTTATTTTGTAAAATTGATCTTACAATCTTGTCAAAAACTAGATTTAATGTGGGTGCTCCATTAAAAGGCAGCAAACCTACATTTTTTTAAAAATACTTATTTTATCTGAAAATTTTATTTTGTTCACGTACCTTATTCTAGAAAATGTGTAAGATGAAATAATAATTTTATAAAATTAAAAATGTAGTAAATAATATTAATAATTTCTAGTTTGTAATAATTTTATAACCATATATCATTGTTTAGTGAAACCTGATATTGCGTACAACCCACGCTATCGAGGAAAGTCGCGATTGCGTGTAATGCAAGCCAAGTCATGGTTTCGTGTAATGCAAGACTCCTTTGTTGTTTCGTATAACATAACCCAACCATATTTCATTTATACATTGAATATATATATATTTACACACAATGTTGCGTAGAATAACTATTATCAAACAAACTTAAAATTGTGTTTAACACAATCTAAGATTAGTGTTGCATATACTGCAAGCTAATACAGTGTTGTGTATATCACAAGATAATATTGGTGTAGAATAAAACACATTACATCAAATAAAATAAAAAGAATACTTATCATAAAATATCGGGGTGTTACATTCTACCCCCCTTAAAATGAAATTCACCCTCAAAATTTGTCGGGCTTATAAATGGTATGTTACTTGAGAATTTCTTTCATAGTAACCCACATCGTAAAAAGGAATTATAAAAACAATTTTAAAAAGTGAATTATGAAACATAACGTTTTCCCAAATTAACTCATCACTAGTTTTCCATATAGGAGATCGTAGGTGAAAATATAGACATGGAGGATAAATCTAACCATCATGTTCTGATGGAGAGTGATAGAGGACATGGCTATGAAAAAGACAACAATCAAAAAGCCATAGATTTGTGATGATATAAGGCACCATCTGATTCATCGGATATAAGAGAACTATAAAAAAAAATTGGTTATCAATATCATTTCCCTAAAGTTTAAAGTTTTGAATTAGAATAAATACATACTTAATTTGGGTTCAATATCACTGGTTTTTTGTTCTTTGAACAATTTCCACTTCATCTCATAAAGAAATGAAGTTGAATTTGTGATTCGTGAAGTGTTAAAAGATCATGAGATAGAATGATGGGTCATTCCATTTGTTTCATACAAAATGATTGAAAAAGTTATCAAATATACATAATTCCATCAATGGTGATGTTAATCGTATACTATTCCAATAATGAACTAATACTTCATCTATCATGCCTCTTAATAAAATAAAACTAGTTTATACTATCCTGGGACTTACTGCAGGCCATTGGAATGCGATAAAGGCCAGTCGCACTTCAGTTGTGGGTTCGATTCCCATAGCCTTGTCCGACGTGATGGGCTATCGCCCATCCTGCAGGTTGTCCTTTTTCTTAAACTACATTACTATAACATCCCATCAATATTATCGAAAAATTTTCTATCCTTAAACAATACTAACTTATTTCAAACATAATCCATTCCAATCTTTAGGCTTATGTAAAATACTTCGGTCCAAACTCATAGTATAATGAAAACAATTACTAGAAAGGATATCTACCAAGAATGTGAATACAAGCATTTATCCCACATATATCACAAGATATATATTGTTGGTTGTATTCCAAACACATGAATACCTTATTCATATATTCTCTTGAAACATAAATTACCATAGAACCTTAGTGAAAACATGAATACTTTCAAAAGGTAACTCTTTCCGCATACCAAAATCCCAAAAATTTTATATACGCAAACCATAATATCACTTAGTCCTTATATCAGTCATGAGATCATGATTACTATCATATTATTTTCTCTTTATCACTTCATTATGCGCATTTCATCTAATTAGAAAAAAAATTTCAATCACTTTTTCATGGTTACAAGTTCCATACAATTATTGAAAACCAATACATAGATATTACAAAATTCCACAATACAAAAAATGAGATTCCATGATACTATTTTGAAATCCCATTACATAAACACTTAATCATTACACAACATCATTTTCATACTCAACATCACAAATAGTGATCACATGAGACTTCCCTTTATCCTTTTCCTTAAGAGGTTTCTCACATTGATCATCATAAACTCGTGGATTAGGGCATTTATTAGCATAATGCCCCATTTCCTTGCACTTGAAGCATTGAAGTGTTTGTGTAGAGTTTTCTATAGTATTTTCTCTATCCCCATCATTAGCAAACTTTTTCCCATTAATTTGACAATCAACTGCTCGATGACTTTCTTTTCCACACTTAAAACATTTTCTAGTACCTTTTACGCAATCTCCACCATGATTTTTTCCACACTTTGAGCATAAAGAAACATTCATCTTCTTTTCACCATTGTTCTGAGATATCTCCTTGAACTCCATCCTTCATTTCCTGTCAAAACCCTGAGATGGAATTGTTACACCAACTTCTAGTTATACCTTGATAGAACAAAACATAATTTATTCATAGCTACTGAAGTCTCTTATAGCTAATTCCCTTCGAAGACTTGGTTTTAAGCCAATGAAAAATGGATAAACTTTACTATCAATTTCTATGATAATGCCAGATTCATACCTTGAAAGTGTTGTAAAATTCTCTTATTATATACCAATAGATTCATCATCCTTCTGCTTAAGCTCAAGAAACTCCTTTTCCATATTTGTTCGAAGAATACGAGGTAAGTACATACTAAAAAAAAGTACTTGAACTCGTCCCATTCCATGGACTCAATTTCATCTCTTTACCTCGTACTCTTGATAAAATTCCACCATTGATCAGAATTACCTTCCAAACGATATACTGTTAAGATGACATTATCATGTTAAAAACATTGTAGAACTGAAAATATCTTTTTAGTAGTACTGATCCATTGTTCAGCCACTAAGGGATCAGAGGACCCACAGGATGAATGTGGACGATGCCTCATGGAGGATTCAACAGAATGTTTCTCCTTTCACTGCTCATTTTGAAGTCCAGAATGATTCATAGCTTGTGTAAGTATAGAAATAATATTGTGTACTCCATCTCCCATGACATTGGTTTGGTTAGGATCAAATTCATTGCATTGTCCATTACATTGATCAACATGGTTCCTTCGGGTTCCATCCATCATCTAAAATACAAAAATAATAGTGTGAGAGGAAAATACCATGATAGGGAAAACAACATAATAAAGGGAGAGTAACATTAATATCTATCATCTTGGGATTAATTCTAAGATCGTTAGCGCAATTCTAGGAATATAAACTATACGTATACTTACTCTTACATAAATCCCTAGACATACCTTATAAATATCTCTAGGGATCTCACTAACGCTTTCGCATCCGAGTTTCCAAAGGATGAGTAAACCTTTCCTCTGATACCAACTGTAGAGACCCGAAGCTTGACGTACATGGACAGTACATTATTTTTGTGGTATACTTAATACATAAAAAACAGAAAAACAAGGATCGTAATAGTTTTTTGTCTTAGGAAACTCGGAATATAATCATCTAATCGTGGTGAAAGATCTTCAAAATCTCCATTAATCATCTTCCCCATTTGTTTTCTTAGATAAAACCTTTTTTTAGATCCTGGGGAAAAGAAAATATATAAAGGGTGAGCTCAAATGCTCAGTAAGGGAAATCATAGAGAACATAAAACAATCCATAGACATTTTAATGTAAAAAAACAAGAGCATAAAATCTAAAGATCAAAATCTTGAGCAATGACATAAAACATGGAAGTACATGAGGCATAGAAGATAATGGAACATAAATCATGATAAAATAGCATGGGAATAAAAAATGTAATTTTGGAAACCATTTAGAACTTTTTATTATTTCTATAGTAGTCAAGGCATTGCTGCCAAGACCATATTTGTGGAAAAAGTCCCTTTCTTAATCGAGTTCACTCCTCATTCCAGTCCTGTATTACTGAACCGGTTTAACTTTCCATTCCAGCCATGTATATCTCATGAGATATAAATATTTACCCAATTCATTGGAGGAAGATATATGTCCCACCCATCTCACAATGAAATCATTCTTACTTTTGGCACAACATGAACATAAATCATTCATCCTTACCCAAATTATAAAATGGGTTTCATAAACATCATCACATCATAACACAATCCATACCAAAAATGGATATCAATTCATCATAAGAAAAGTGAAACCATGTAAATCATAGAGACATTAAACTTCAAACATACACTTATTAAATAATGTCATCCTAGATGGAAAATTGTTTTGATAAAATATTTGAAATGAATTCTTGAGGAAAATATACTTTATTCTTAAAAATCATTGTCTTTTCAAAAAAAGTCATGAAATTTTAAAAGAAAAGGATTTTTTTGAAAATAGTCATGAAATATTATGGAGGATGCTTCATGAAAATAAGGCTTTATAAAACCGTAAAAATCCATTCATGCCGTATAAGTTAAAAAAACATTCTTCTCGTACTTTTTCCATAAAAATGTCAAAAAGTACCTTGAAAAAGAATGATTTAATACATACCATGTATTAAAAGTCCAAAATGGGTAAAAGGGAATTTAAACATACATGAAACAAGTTTTAGGAAACATGGACATAGATGAGAACAATAACCCCATTAAATATTTACGAATAAACAATCTCGGATAAGAACGAGATTGAAAAATTTATCCCTTAACTTAGGTCTGATATGCTTCGTATGGATCTGAAACTCGTGTATAATGATTAAAATAATGCCATTGAATTATTCAATAATCATATTCCTTGTAATGATATCATATATGTTTTACTTCTGACTTTATATTACCCGTTCTTTTGTAAATTCAATGTTAAAGCAGTGTTTTGGGTAAAATCATTTCATTTATCGTATGTGTTTCGACTTGTTGTTCTTGATATTATTACTAATATCATGATTTACATAATTCCATAATGTAAAACATGATTTATATATAATATATATTCATCATATACATATATATTTTAGATCAAATAAAGGAATGAAATACCCCGTTCATTGAGACGGAAGGCCGTACATACGCATGAACACTATTTTTGTTTCCTTATTGAATTGAATGAAACTAAATAGATGACATACATATATATATACATAAATCCAGTATCATTATTACTTCATATATTTCATTATTATTCATTATATAATCTTTAAAATCATTCATGTACGGTTAACATGGAGAATGAATCTCATCGCGTCGTGGAGACTGTAGTCCGTATGTACACACAAGCGATGATATCGTTCCCATAATTATTGAATATAATTGGAGTGGATGGTATAATATATAAGAATCAGTATGATGTTATAATAAACATATATAGTTATTTTTTACACCATTATACCCATCCATGTAATGTGTTGGTGGAAAAATAGATTACACCACGACGTGGAGACGGTATTCCGTACGTACGCACGCGCGATGATTTTGATTTCTGTCGGATGGATAAAAGTTTAAATAGGGTTGTTTAATTTTTATAATAACATATAAATATATGAGTGAAACTGATGTCATTACTTCATTATTAAAAAACTAAATATTATGGATTAGAAGAAAAAAAGTTGAAAGAATCGGTAACGGACATTACCTCTTCTTTGAAGCACCTCTTTGAGACCTACTCTTGTGGCACTAAAATTGGTCTTTGAAGAAGAACAAGACCTCTAGGATTTTTCTAGGGAAGTCGGGAAGTGAAATTGTCATGGGTTGGCCGAGCTTAAAGGCTCAAATTTGTGTGAGGAGAAGAGGGAGGAGATGCCCTTTTATAAGGGAGGAGAGGGGTACCTTTGGAAATATAAGAAAATATTAATTTATATTAAATCCCATCCCCACATAAAAACATACAAAATAACTCCAATACGAATCTTAGATGAGATATGGTTGTTATCTCATCAAAAAATAAAATTTATACAGGTTAGTAATTTATTTTATACATTATCAAAATGATTTATCCCTATTTAATCAATTTAATTTTATTTGTGGTAATACAATTATATATTTTAAATTATTATAAATAATTACTTATTTATAGTGAATTTTCCATAATTTTATACTTTATAACATTTTAGACCATATAAATTTCAATTTATTATTTTTAAATATTTTTGTGATTTTTAATCAATTTTATAATATGTTATTTTTATAAAATCACAGTAGTGTGATTTTTGAAAATATTCATTTATTTGAATTTAAATAAAAAATATATAGAAGATATGTCCAAAATAAAAGCTTTAATAGATTAATAACATGTCATATTTATCTAGAAAATTATTGAGTCACATTAAATAGTTCATATAATATTTTTTTAATATTTTTAAAACCATTTATTTGATATTTCTCTTAATATAACAATTTCAACATTACTATTATGTCACCTTTAATGATAATTATTTAATATCTAAAAATTATAAATAAATTCATATGATGTAGAAAAATTTATTAGATTTTTTGATACTATTCATGTTCGAAGTTTCATGAATTTTATCACTAAATTAAAAATAATATACTTAAAATATTTAAGAGAGTGACATGTTGTCACTTTCTTTGGTTTTAATAATAATTATACTATTTCATGGTCAAAATTTCATGAAATGAATCTAGTCCGACCCTTAGGGGATATTGGTCAACTTTTATTCATCCAATAGATTTTTTTCAAGTGTTAGGGTAATTTTATAATCTTTTTTTTTCACTTAATTACCCGATTTACCTTTAACTGTAGTAAATAATATTTACCATACTTACTATTCATAATATCAAAAAAATAAAAGCAACCTATTAACATAATATGGACCCACTAAATCCAAATATGTAATCCATTTTTTCAAATTCAATACACAGAAGTTGCAGAAATTAAATTTAAATTAATCATGTTGTCGAATGAAAACGGGTTTTTGTTTAAAACACTGCAAAAGATTGAATTGATTTAACCTACGAATTAAAGGTAAAATCAATGATAATGACAAAAATTATATTAAATGGTAAAAATATATTCTATTTATACTTTTAAACCATTAAATGTTATAATTTAACAATATAAATTGTTATGATGAAAAAAGTTGTTTTTAATTAAATTAGTGTGTTTTTACTATTCATTAAAATATGAAAGTTATCAGAAAAATATCAAAACATAATCCAACGTAAATTTATATATCCTGATTCAAAATAAGAAGTTTATTTTGTAAAATTGACCTTATAAACATGTAAAAAACTATATTTAATGTGGGTGCGCCATTAAAAGGCGGCAAAACTGCATTTTTTTAAAAATACTTATTTTACCCGAAAAAATTATTTTGTTCACATACCATGTTCTAGAAAATGTGTAAGATGAAATAATAATGTTATAAAATTCAAATTTTAGTTAATACTATTCCTAACGAGTAGTTCGTAATAATATTATAACCATATATCATTGTTTAGTGAATCCTGATATTGCGTACAACACACACTACCGAGGAACGTCATGATTGCGTGTAATGCAAGCCAAGTCGGGGTTGCGTGTAGTGTAAGACTCCTTTGTTGTTACGTATAACAGAATCCAACCACATTGCATTTATACATTGAATATATATATATATATATACTTACACTAAATGTTTCATAGAATAACTATTATCAAACAAACTTAAAAATGTGTTTGACATGATCCAAGATTAGTGTTGCGTATTCAACAAGCTAATACAGTGTTGCGTATAGCACAAGATAATATTGGTGTAGCATAAAACAAATGACATCAAATTAATTAAAATAAATACATATCATAAAATCTCAGGGTGTTACAGATATCATTCTGGATATGAATAAGACACAACCTATCCATAACAAACATGTCTTATGTAACAAGTTATATAAAACAAAACGAGTAAGTTTATACCTGGACCGACCGTAATACTAAGATATTGTAAAAAAATAAATGTTAAAATATCATATATGATATCATATTAATGTATATGAATGTTTTATAATTTAATAACAATTATTTAACCATTATACAGGAGGTTAATCTACCCTCTACCTAGGAAAAGTACAAGGTAAGGGTTTATTACACAATCTCCTCATTATCCGAGGTTTTTTATATGTAATTATCTACTGGGACCTCTTTATCATCCACATCCATGTTTCATAAAAATGTTTTTTCAAAAATTCTTATTATTTAATTTAATATGGGTTAAAGTCATTTATACCGTTGTTTTACTTTTTATAAGAAGTTTGTAATGGAATCTTTCCGTTTCTTTCCAAACAAGGTCATTTTTAACCTTTTTGACAGAATTAAGGTAAGAATGTTTTTCTAACTTATAAGGTGGGTGCAACTATTTTCGGCTGTTATAAAATCTTTGAAGCTTACCTTACAAGCTTATAATAATATTTTGAATTTAAAATTTTTATTTTATAATTATGTGACCTTTAAATGATTTCAAAATGAATATTTTAAGAATTTGTGAAAGGTACTCTTTATCAACATCATAATTTTAAATGTTTTAAAGATTTATATTTCTAAATATTTTTAATTATTGTCTGTATTTTCAAAATGATTTTAAGGATTTATTTATATGTACATGAATGTTTTGAATTTATATATCTTTAGAAAAGTTTCAAAGTGGTATGGGACATTTTGATTCAAGAATCTCTTTTAAATTACTTCCTTTATAAATGTGTGTCTTTTCAATGATTTTAAAAAAAGAGATATTTCTCTCAAATAGTTATGATTTCACCTATGTCAACATACTTTTATGGATTTTAATCTTATTTGAAGTTGATTTATTATGAAAGAAAAATTCCATATTGTATTTAAGGTTTTGTGATATGTTTGATTGTGGATGTGTTATTTTTATACCATTAATGGTTTATGAAGAAATTATTGTCATTTCGTATGATAGTTTTAATATGAATGTTAATGTTATGTTTAAAAATGTTAATATGAGGTATGCATTGGGCTTAGTATGTGATGGGTGGACCCCGCTATAGCTCCTCGTTGCATTGGTAGGTTAGATGACACAAACTAGTGTCTTGGCACGGGGCCTTGACAAAATCTTATTTGTTGTCTTGGCACGAGGCCTTGGCTACGTGGTTATGATAGTCTGGCATTATGCATTACATCATTATGAGTGTGGTTAATTATATTGTATGTGATTATTCTACAATTAGAATATCCATGTGAATAAGTAAATGTAATTATTTCATTTTATTTCTATCATATTATGCTAAAGTTCAAGTTTAAATTGATTTTTGTTTTAATTATACAATGCCTTAAATGATTATTATTATTAATTAATGTTTCCACTATATTGTTATCTTTATTGGGAATCTAATCTCACCCCTTTACATGTTTTATTTTTCCTAGGATGTGAAGAAGTAATTTATGAATGACTTGCATGGATATTATGAGGAGATATGAGTGTGGACTATGGAGACTATGTTGTTTTTGTTTCCATTTAATGATTAAATGTAAGACTTATGAAAGAATCTAGTGTTTCCAAGGCTACAAACTAATTGGTCTTTCAAGACTTGATCTTTAGTGATCATGCCAATGTTATGTAATAATGCACAAACTCTGGGTAACTGGGGTCAGGGCGTTACAGCTTTGGCTGGGATGTCCTAGTATAAGTGTCGAGGCCTTACGACTGCATCTTGGGTATGGACTAAATATCTATATTCCATGATCATATCAACTATTTTAGTCATAAACTGTGGTCTTTTAGTAGATATTGGACTAGGTTTTCCAAAACCGGTGATAAATAATCCCTTAGGGCATAGGACGATATCTCTTCTAGGAGCATGCATCCGATCACTCTCCAGTTGGCTAGATTCACCCTAAGGGTAGTGGAGGATAGGATTCCAAGATTCCTTTTAGTGCTGGATGAGTACGTTGATGTTTATTCATAAGGAGGTTTCAGTTCTACCTTCTTATAGATAGGTACACTTCTTTTATCGACTTGTATGCTAGGACGACACCAATATCCACAACGGAATATCTAATGGATCCTGTAAAGCTTCACAAACCGAGGGTACAACACGATGACTTATTGAAGAAGGGGTTCATATGGCCGAAAATTTCACCACGGGAAGACCCATTTCTTATTTCCAAGAATTCATATTGGATTATTAGGATTTTTGTGGGCTTATAGTGCCTAAACCAAGTGATCGTGATGAACAAGTACGCATAGCTGAGAATTCATGACCTCTTTGACCAGCTAAAGGGGATGAAGTGGTTCTCAAAGATAGTCCTCAAATCAGTCTATCACAAGCTTAGTGTAGAAGACAAGGATTTTCTGAAGACAATCGTCCGGTACTGGAATGGACACTGTGAGTTCCTTTTGATTACTTTTAGCATGATCAATATACCATTGGTGTTCATGGGGCCCATGAATAGGATCTTCTTTCCCAACCTCAACTGGATCTTTGTAGTCTTCATCGATGTCATCTTGGTATACTCAGAATTAATGAAGGAACATGTTCTGCACATGAGAATAGTCCTCTATATACTCCAAGATCACCAATAATATGGTATGATCTCGATGTTTTAGTTTTGGATTCGGGTGATCCATTTCAGAATACATGTCATCTTGAAGGCTGGAGTTTCAATATATCCAGAAAATATTGAGACAATTCATTATTGGGAGCCACCCAAGACCATGAATTAGGTTAACAGCTCTTGGGGGTAAGTTTATTACGATCAGAGGTTCAGGCGTGACTTTTCCGGGGATGCAACACCATGACCTTCATTTACATGCAAGGGAAAACCCTTGATGTGGATGGAGAATATAAAAAAAGGGTTTAAAGAGCTGAGTTGAATATTGAACTGTGCATCCATATTATGACTACCATAGGAGGGTTATGTGTATGTATTTTACTACGACTCATCAGGGATCGAGATCGGTTGTTCCCTAATGTAGGAGTGATCTAAGATGAACTGCAGCTCCTAATAATTGAAGTAACATGGGAAAAACAACATGATACATGACCTATAGTTAGTAGTAGTGGTCGATGGATGGAATATGTATCAACACTACTCGGTTTGTGAGTGGTTCACCATTTACTATAATCACAAGATTATGAAGTATATATTCTATTAGAGGGACCTAAACTAGAGACAATGGTGATGACTAGAATTATGATAGGACTATGACTTTGAGAGAGTCTATACTCATGGGAATGGGAACGTGGTGCAAAATGTGATTCGAAGGAGGACCAGGTTACAACTTTAACGCGAAGTAACAAAGTAGTCAGCCACAATGCCGATATACGTTGTGTACGATGGTGAATCTATTTACCTTTAGTCGATGAATGTTCCTCCCCCACTCTTATAGTGAATTAAGTGGGAACTGCTGGAGGAGGTTGACTGTGAGCCCTGACGTGCTTCGTTATCCTTAGGACATGATCTGAATGGATGTTGGATAGGTGGAGAGCACATAATCATTTTTAGAGGGACCACCTTAGTACAATGGCATTTCCGGAAGACGTGTTGAGTGATTTTCATCCATCTCTTAAGGTATTACATCGTCGAGTTGAAAAGATGTAGTCGGACCATCGATGTGAGTACTGGTGTCAATGGAAGAAGAAATAAGTGGTAATGTTCATTTCATGATGCCTCATTTGTCAACAAGTTAAGGCCAAGCACTGGGTTACAACAGGAATGACTCTACCACTCAAGGTACTAGAGTGGAAATGGGACGATATCATTATGGAATTCATGGTGTGGTTAAAACATACATGTCGAGGTCACGCATATATCTGGGTGATGGTTGATTGACTCACCATAGTGGCTCACTTACTACCCCTCCAATAGTAGGGATAAGTAAACAGAATGGGATTCCTCTTTGTTGAGGAGATAGTGCGGCTCCCCAGAGTTCCTTCGATGATCATATCAGATTGTGATGATTGCTTTACATCCTGTTTTTTTTAAGGGATTATAAGAGGCGTTCAAGACACATGTACACTTGAGAGCAGAATTTCATCTCCATATGTAAGGTAAGACTGAGTGAACCATAAAGCCTTCGGAGGACATGCTATGTTCTTGCGTCCTTGACATTGGAATTACATGGAAGGACCACCTTCCACTAGTGGAGTTTTAATACAAAAAAATCTATAACTCTACAATTAGAATAGAACCATTTGAGGTCTTATATAGGTGGCCTTACAGATCACCCATATGTGGGTCACACCCCGGGGAGTCGACACTCATGGGTAAAAAGCTAGTATGGGATACCATTGAGAAGTTTCATAACATCTAGGAGCAGATTAGGACTGCACATAGTAGGCAGAAGTCTTATATATACTGGTCACTGAGACCCTTGGAGTTCAAGGATGTAGATCATGTGCCTCTTTAGGTATCACCCCGATGAGGATTGAATTGATTTTAACAGTCCAGCAAGCTATCTCTGAGGCACATTGAACCTTTTTAGATCTTAAGCAGAGTTTTTGGGGTGGTGTATTGCCTATCTCTTCACCCACAGATGCATCAGGTGGATGATGTTTTCCACGTGTCGTATTTGAGGAGGTACATGACTGATTTATCACACACCATCGACTAGGGCATGCCGAACATCGATGGTGGGGAGACATTTGTAATGTTAACAATGGAGATATCAGATAGATATGAGTGGGTCCTACGTATGTAGTCGATTCCTCTAGTACGCATCTGATTGTAGCACATTAATCTCCAAGAGAGCACATGGGAGAGGGAGGCTCAGATTCATTCTTAGTACCCCCATATTTTTTATTAGTTGTTGTTTTCGATTTCAGGGACTTAATGATGTTAGGTGGGGAGATTATAACTTCTCAGAATTTCCATGTAAATTATTTTTATTTTTATGGAATTATTTAGAGATCGTGAAATTCAACGACATGTGATTCTGAGAACAAGAGAGCCCAAAATGGAATTATCATAATTTTAAAGCCACATTCCAAAAATGTGTGAATGGTATTTTATATATTTTGAACTATTTACAATATAGAAAATATAAGGGAACCATTGAATTCATAATGTCAGGATTCACCTATAAATGACCAAATTTCAGTTGGAAAGGACTATGAAAAAAACTTATTTTTCAGACTTTTGAGAAAAATAATAAAAAATTTAAAAAAAATATTTTATTTTCTTTCTCACTGTTGAGTAGAGGACGTAGAAGTTGTGGGACAGTTACGAGGTGGTGGTGATTTACATTATTGAGGATCATTAATGTCTCATTTACACATAGTGAAACAATGCTTTAACAACATGTAACACAGATATAGTTTCTTAAATTAAATAGCACCGTGAAACATTGTCACGTCATAATGACAACACTGTGACATGATCCTATTTGTAGTTCGACATGCTGGGGAAATAAGGATTTAAATTTTTATGCACTCTCTGGAAAACCTCTGACAGACATCCACCCCAGCGAAGAATGATGAATGATCTAATAACTTCATCATATTGAAAGAATTATGAAGATCAGAGCTGAGAAGCGACGTCGACGCCTTAATCCCTCGAGGATAAACTCCACAACATTAGACATAATAAGAGTTATGGGATTTTGATTTGATGTTCTTCCCCATCATTTTCAAAAAATTAAAAACACATATCATACCATTAAAAATTTGATCCCTAATTCGTACGTTATGTGGGATGGTGTTTTACTCATGGGGTTATTTTATTCGGATCCAAATATGAGTATGAAATGATTGAACATAAATTCCACAAACCTCCCCCATCTTAAAACTTATAACGCGGAGGACCCTAGCTAAATAGAAAAAGGCCCAAGAACCTATTCATGTATATTATTGGTTGTTGTACTATTGAAATGATGAAATGGAACGTTTGGGATCCCCTTGGTGAAGAGGGATCTCATCAGAGGCCACAGACTTAAACATCTTGAAGAACGGACAACCGAAGCGCATCTAGTGGTCCACTATGTTCCCTATCAGGGTGCCGGTGGTAGAAGAAGTGACAGCCTGCCTCACCGGCCGCGTAAAGGGGGTGGAAGACATTGACCTCTAAATAGAGGCTCATCATCCGTGATGATACACTGGATGACACTGCTCCAGGAATGGCAATGCGTGGAGGGACGACCAGCTTGTAGGCTGTCCGAATGGCTGGAGAAGCCGCTGTCCATCGAGTACGACTCATGGAAGGGACCCTTGCCTATGGAGCCAAGGGGGGGATGGAATTTGATGATATGCTAGAATCTTCCAGTTGGACTAACTAGACATGAGCCCTGCGGGCCGTGCAGTGATGGCGGGTCGGACCTACACTGACGGTCGAGAGCTACGTCGACAAGACGGACCCATGCAAGCGGGCGCACCCGCGCCAGTGGGTTTACACCCACACCCAGCGGGGCATATCAACACCAGAAGGTTGTATCCATGCCCCCTTCACACTGGGAAGGAGTAGATCAGGTTTCCAAGAAACCCAAAAGTCTGGACCCTCGGCCAACTAGGCTGGGTCCAGCGAGGCCTTTTGGGCCTGTCCCATAGTTGAGGCCAGACCAGACTGACCCAGACCCACACCAAGTTGGTTCAAGTCCATCTAAATGAACTAGGGTATATGGGAACCGTAAGATGTGTTGGTTGGGTTAGTCTGACCGAGTCGTATCGGTCCTTGTCGCAACTGATCCCTTTGGTTACCAAAAAAACTGTATCATTCAACCTACATGTCAAATTGATGAGTCGTTTGCAGAGTTGAGACCCTCTCAACAAGAAAGATCTTTTGGAACACTCTATGGATACTTTCATGGATTTTTAGATATGATGAAGGGCTTGACAAAAATTTCTACCAAGCGTGCTACGTACAGAACTCTGTGACTGGATGAGACATGAAGACTTATAACTTTTTGACCATTTGGAAGAACATATCTGTTACTTTATAGGCCCTTGGTGGTATAAAACTCTTTATGACTTTGCCGGACAATGGTACTAGATATGGATGATTAACTTATTTGTCCACGACTAGTGGGAAGAACCTCTCTATGAATTTGCAGGCCCAAAGTATGCGATGGGGAATAGTACCTAAGTTGTCTATGGTTAGTGGAAATGATGTCTTTGTGACATTGAACACCCATTCTACTCACTAGATGGGAAGCACTCCAACAGTCAAGGTGTTTGACAATTTTACTGATGAAGCTACTATTACTATCACAGAAAATTCCTAGTGTGTGTTGTCTTGTGTTTCAGGCATTGCCCTAAGGAATTATTGTGTGGTGTTTCCTTTTTTTGGGTCCCTTATGGGTACTGTTTTACTCACCCCTACATAGGCTTCACCCACACAAGTTGTGTCTGGTACAGATGACCTACTTTTAGAAATGGGAGCTCAGGGAGATGGGAATGACAGACACTTCGATGGTGGACTTGGGGGACTAGGACCAGGCATGGCCTAGTAGGAATAGGCGAAGAGGACACACAACTTCGGCTTCTAGTAGCTTCACTATCTCACGATCAGGGGGGGGGGGTGTTCTATGAATGAGCATCAAGATTTCCTTTTTGTACATTCTGTTTTAAGTTCTTTGCGGGGTTTCTATTCGGGCCCACATACATAAAATTATACTTACACTCAGCCTTGTTTTTTTGGTACCTGTTTCCTGCTTTCTGTGTGTTTGGATGTGGTAGTGAGTCTGTGTGCATACAGGATCACAGAAAAATGCCTCCCAATTGTAGGTTGACACATTTAGTTCCAGTCACCAATCCCTAGACATCGGGAGGCAGGCTTGGGGTTGTTACAACATGGGCCACAATGGATAGTTTGTGATATCTTTTTCCAATCATAAAATGAAATTTTTTATTAAACCTTATGTACTCTTTTTATATGGATGAAATTTTAATTGACACTACCCAATTTAAGGGCAATAATTTTGACATAAATTTTAATATTTTTATGATACTAATTTATTTTTTTTTTAATTTTGTCAATGTTTTTTTAAGACAAGCTACTCACATGGAATTTAATTATGGAAAATTATTTACTTAAATCGATGTATATTACATGTTATTCCAATACACCAGACTATATGACTATCCTATTATAGTAAATTATTCATAATTCCAAAATTATTTCTATTATTTGAATATTCCATTAAAACCTAAATATCTTCATTAGATACACATCAATTCCACTAATGTTCCCTAGACTCCTCAAGATGTTGACAAAAAATTAATGGTTTTGAGAGATCCTGGTTGTTTCAATGTGTATGGACATTTGTCAATTTGTTTTAGTTACCATTAATTGATATCAAAAATAAAATACATCCATTGATTATAAAATTTACCACTAATGTGATCGATATCACAATATCATAAAATATATGAAAACCAGGCAATCTTTCATGACCCCCTCCCCAAAAAGTGTACCCCTCCTAGGCTAGAAATGTGAAAATGGAGATAGTGACACCTGAGTCCCGCCTTCAGCAAGCCCCAGGATGATGAGTATCACCATATGTATAATAAACACTCAAATGGGAGGCATTACCATCTAAGAGAACCCATGTGAAAGAGAGATAGAATACATACACAAACCAACTCAAGCATAGAATTCAATATATATGAAATCCAAAGTAAAGATATGTAATGTCATTAAATAACTACAACAACTGAAAGGGAAAAAAACATGTACCAAATGAATGTAAAACAATTGTAACCACGATGCCCAAAAATCTCATATAACCCCATGAAAGTAGTAACTGTCCTGATCTAGAACATACTACCATTGACCTAAAAATTAGTTTATATATACGTAGAGTGAGTATAACATTATACCTAGTAGGATTCTCCCTAGATCCTCCAGTGCAAATGTATGAAAATCATGATACAACAAAAATACAAATCGATGAAACTAACTCATCAACAATACATGTATAATATTTCTGCATCCTCACCGTTGATACTCTCAGCATGTATTTCTTACACAAGTATAAAATATAAAAATAATATCAAGGGTATCATGCTACCACTTCCCCTAGTTTTCTTCTTGTCCCCAACAACACACGTCCTCAGAATATCTCTCCAAAACGGATTTCATATAGACATCTAGGTGTAGCCCCACAATATGCATCTATTGAACACAAAACCTACACCCACATAACCAATGTTATAAGGTAGCTTACCAGTGCAACCATAGCTTATAGAACATGAATCATACATCAGGTATTATACCATAATCCATTATAGTCAATACACCACGTATGTATCCTTAAGCTACATAGCCTTTACACATTACACCAATAGTTTTACATAGTAATCTATATTGATAATATCCATACATAAATAACAAAAATCTATTATATCCCTCTACACACATATATGGGGAAAACTAACTGACATGACTACCTGCAGAATAACTACCAAGAGAAAAGAGTGGGAAAATGGGGGTAGTTATCCAGCCATCCTCCCACCAGAATGTTATGGAAAACACCCCCTAGGACTCAGAATGCATGGAGTGTTAATTAGCCTAAAAATCATGGTGTTGTTTCATATTGAAACAAAAAAAGTACATAATATACTATAGCACACAACCCCACCATGGGAATAATCTAGTTTTATATTTATTTTTACCTGTCATCTCTCGGAATCTTGATTGTCACTGCTAAGACAATGTATCCTATAATCACACAACCATTTAAATATCTGCATTATATTACATTATCCCTTTTTATCGCTTACAAATTATATTAATTATTTATCTGACCATCAATAAACCAATATCATACCAGATTACATTTCATTAGAATTCCCACCAATATCTACAATTCCATTAAATTGATACCCCATAATTTCATTCCACCAAGATCCCTCCCAAAGGGTGAACTTCATTTATCCAGTCATTTATTTAACAACATTATCACTTTTCCAAAATTCATGGTGTTACATGAAAAAAGCATAAGATACCAATCATGGGATGATCAACATGATGAGTAGATCGAATTCTTGTCAAGTGTTAATCACCTATAGCAAGATAGAAGACCCATCCTTCCTTAGGAAGCTAAACACAAAAAGAATGCAGCATAGATGGAACGTCATCAAATATTTTGGAAGGAGGGTAAGGAATAACATATAACTAATGTGGTGGGGAAGGTAAATTAGATAATAAAAAAAGATCCAAGAATCATCCAGTATTCAAATCCAACCTGTTTCATCATCTTTGGAGTCCTCCCCGACACCCCGTTTAAAATTCTATGTAGCTCGCAACTCATGGCATCAACTGCTTCCACCACAACATCTACGCCTCCTTTCCCACACATACCAAAATATCCCAATAGGTTCATCCATCTAAATATCCAACCGTAACACAAGAAGTATGAAAAAAACAACAAAAACTGGCCACTTTGGTTTAAAAAAGGAATTAAGAATGCACACACAATGAGCAGTCACTACTGCAATGAATTAAGTTCTTGTCCTTTAAAAGAAGAAGGGTAACTCCAAACACATCAAGTAATTATCTTTATCGCTTTAATTGTCCTTTAATCCATTTTGAATTAACTGATTAATTGTTAGTAGGTTCCAACTATGGGAAAGCTGAACATCATGCTACCACATCTATCACAAATTAATTAAACTTGCTTAATACATCCTATTTATTATCATCAAATTACAAAAACAACCAGATTTATTTTCATGGATCTTTATCATTGGTATATTAATTTAATAATAATACCAAATTTACATTCTCAAAAAATTTCCTTCAACAACAACATGCTAAATAATGAGGAATATATAAAGCACTATCTATAAAAATTAGAGGAAATAATATATGATTGATATTAATTATTTAATGAGGTTTATATATTTATTATTTAAATACTAATATCATACTATGCGATAAAACATGATATCACTAATACTGCACATAAATATAATTGAGAATCCGCAAATCACTGAACTCAAATGGTTTGAAACATTTATTGCATGTGGAAATGATATCACAGTGGATTCCAATCACCTCTCCTGGAAGAATTCATCCACCCGAGGATGCAGAGATGTCACCAAAACTACCACCATCCTAAGAAGCTCCATTTGGAAAATTGACAACACATACCATAACTAGGAAAATGATGAATATGAAGAAACCCATCCAAGATCCCAAATTAATAGAGCTATAAAATACCTTCTATTAAATTTAGATAGAAAATTTCTAATTACACTGTAACAATAGGTGGACATGAAACAAGAAGAACTCCATGGAAGATAGGATCCATGGATAGAACACTACGAATGACTTATATGCGAAGGATGTATTTTAATTGGAATTATATCACATAAAATAAGGTTTTGAAAGAATTTCATGTCAAATGAAACATTAGATGTATAAAAAATGGGAAATTCCGTAAAAAATTGGAAATTTGAAAAGGGAAATGTCATGGTTCTGGAATCACTGTTTATGACCCCATTTCAAAAATTTGGAAAAGGAAATGACACCATTTTTTACTCATTATTTCTGAATCACTATTTATAACTAACTAATTTTGACTCAGCCTTTTTATTGACTATTTTGGAACTTTGGAAAAGTAAATGACATTGTTTATGACTCACAGTTTCTGAATCACGGTTTCTGACACACCATTTCAGACATAATGTTTTTTACTCACCAATACTGACTCACTGTTTTTGAAATTTGGGAATGTTAATGACATTGTTTTGGCTTACCATTTTGGAAATATTTTATATGAAATGACACCATTTCATACACATCATTTTAAAATTTTGGCAAAGGAAACTACACTATTTCTTAGTCACTATTTTTGAACTATTCCCAAGGAAATGAAACCATTTTGACAGACCATTGTGGAAATTTGTAAAAGAAAATAACACTATTTTTGACACACCTTTTTGTAAATTCCATGAAGGAAATGATAATGTTTATGAATCACCATTTTGAAAACACTATTCATAGAATGGGATGTTTGAAAATTTTTTGTGATGAGTAACCCTAACCTCCATGAACACCTCCAACTCAATATTTCAGAAAGTTGATGGAACTAATAGGTTCAACATAATAAAGCCTCTTTAATAAACTAATGTATTATAAAAACTCATGAAGATGTGATTTAACATTGATGATTATTTATGATCCATTCACTTCTATTTAACATTATTAAAAATAGATTGATGGGATTTACTTTTTAAATGATAATCAAACATTCCATATAACACATATATTATCACTTTAGTAGAATATATATTAATTATTACTAGGAGTCAATAATTATTCACTATTTACAGAAAAAAGAGTCTATTCTATTCTCATTTGGAAAATAATAAAATAAAAGTGCATTTATCCAATGTTAAATCACCGTGACTTGAACCATCAATTTGAATACATTAATATTTAGATCGTATGGCTAATCATAGGTGATCTTCCTACTATTGGGGATGGTTAATTTCCCATTGGAATGTTCAAAACCATATGTTAATGTGGTATTTATCCTACTTTTTATTTTATATGAAAATAAAAATCAAGAAATACTAATTATTTATCCTATAAATAGATAAACTATAGAGATCCACTTTTTCTAAAATTAAAAAACATTAATCATTAATGAAAATGATATAAACAGGTGGGGTTAAAAGTCATCAATTTGTATCCTATGTAATTTCAAGTATCTAATATCAAAACATTCCCCTTTATTTTTTAGGTGAAAATTTAATCAAATAATTAAATATTTATAGTTTGAATCCTTATATTTACCCCCATTGAATGTCATTGTGTGTTTATTTAACCAAGTGGTTTTGGAAGTAGATAGTGAATGCCACCTCTACACGATACGCATGTGACTAAACTATGTTGAAGTTCACTATAATGTACTCCTTATAGTATTATATAACATTTAAATCATTTTCAATTTCCTATTTTAAATTAACACAACATTTAGATTGTGATTAACCACACTGCAATTTCAATAGTTTCATATCATTTCAAAATGATAATATTCTTGATGCATTGTGGCATAAATATAAGGGCACATTATCCATTATTAAATATTTCTCTTCAAATAAAGAATGAATCACATAATTTAAGGATTTAATTATTTAACCCTAAATTTTATAAATATAATAATGGACCAGGATATTGTGTGGTCAAGGAAATCTCACAAATATATAATCATCTCCATTATAGAGAACCCAATATGGAGAAATGTTCCCCCAATGTCAAACAGACCAACCCATGGTGTGGTGAAATAATAAGCTTGTATTCCATTCCAAAACCATCCTAGGAAATATACACCATAAGAAAATTCAAATTATTCCAAATAGACTAAATCTTCACGTGGAAATGTCTCAGGACATATTTATAGCTAATATACACCATGAGAACATACCATAAAGGATCATCTTTCATCTGTACTTATATGATTCAAGAATTATAATAATTTCATTTACCCCTTACCTTATCTCCAACAGTTTTGTGAACCTAAATACAATATATTTACTACAAATTTTCATCATTATTATAAAAAATAATAAAATTTCATGTTATTTATACTCAGTACACATCTAATAATTCTATAGTGTCTGTAATTTTATAATAAATAAAATTAATTTACAAGGATAGTTTAATTAGTCTAATAATATAGGACTTCCAAACCCTGTAGCCTCCATTAATGTTACAAAATTATATAAATCCTTTTATGTAATAGTATTTTTTTTAATGTTATAACATGGAATTTTGTTTTATAATCTACCCTTAAATAAGTATTTGAGAGTTTGATCTATCACATTATAAAAATCTATCAACAATTTATTCTTAACACCTACCATGAATGATATTTAAATGGATCATTCATCAAGGATATCCCTTCACTTCATAAAATTATACATCATTGAAGAGGAATCTAAAATTTATCCTTTAATGGTTTTGAATATATATTCATGTTAATCTAAATTAGACTCCTTTTTTATATATTATCCCTTAAATGTGATAATTTCCCACTGTCTCATATGGAATTCCACAGAGGGGTGATGTTAGAGAATTGGTGAAAAATACCATTACATTGTCTTCAATAATATATTACAATCATTTAGTTAACTATTTCCCTGCATCTTGAATGTTCACAATGGTGATATCAAACATGAATTAATAAATTCCACTAAATCTTTATATTATAAACTATTAGAAAAAAAAATCACATTTTGATGTCTTAGTACTCGATAATAGCCTTATTAATCCTTGTGTAAATGATTAGACACACCTTTTATGGAGATATATAGTTTTATTTATATATTTTATGTCTAATCTATAGTCATATTTATATTTTACTTTATACAATCGGAATTGACTCTATATAGTTGTCAAATACCCATTAATTTTTCCTTTACCATTTAATTAATTAGTATAAGACCTCATTTTTAATCACTAAATATTATATGTATATAAATAATTTATGTTCTATATATATTTGTGAATAACATAATATTAATTTATAAGAGTGAACATTTACCTATTCTAGATCTAGTATTAATTTCTCAAATAAATGGGTTCATTATCAGTTCCCCTACCTTTATTTGTATCTAAAATTTATAAAATTATATGTTGAATATGTTATAATACATTTAACTAGTTATTAGATTATTGGTTCCTCTTATAACTGAACATTTTCCTCCAAAAAAGACTAATGTTTTTAATTATCCTAAATTTGATCTGGAAAATCTAACAACCATATATTAGTATATTTATATTTAATAGTAATTATACTTGGAGGAGGAAAATAAGATTCATAGATGATGGAAATGTAAATTGTGTGATAAAAATTCTTATAACGTAAAACACAAGCATGAAATCCCTCTATCAAAAATAGCGGGTCCATCATGTTTAAAGGATGGATCTACCAATGGGTGGTCCAAACAATTGGGAAATAAAAAATAAAATGAGATATTATTTCAAAATCATTAGTTTTCTCAATAAATATTGGTTAATGAATTAATTTGAAACATTGACTAAATATGAGCCCCATGTTCGTCATTATTGTCACATTGTTAGGATTACATTTCTAAAGTGGTTGTGTCTAGAAAATCCTAAAACAATATTGGAATGACCCCTATAAAACCCATGATTCTAGTGTCATAGAGTATATGATTTCTGTATTATATTTGGAAAAAATATATGAGATCATATCTAATATGATCAATTAGGTTTCTAGTATTGAGATTATAAAAACATATAGGATTATGAAATTAAATATTAAAATAAAAAATAAATCATAATATTCTACAAATAAAATTTATTATTTTGTCTATTATATTGAAAACAAATTAATATATTATTTCATGGAATCAATGGGAATATAAAATTAAATAATGCAAGATATTAAATGATTAGTAAAATAAATCATATAATATAAATTATTAGAAACAAAATGAGGCAGCACAAAACCATCTGTGATAAATAATGTAAAATTATTCCATGTAATTATTATCATAAAAAAGGAGTATATCCATGTTGAACATAATAACTTAAATAATTGCATGGATAAAAATAATATGATTTTATAATGATATAATGAATAATTACCAACCTTAAAATCATATTTTTAGTGTCCTATTCAAGAAATTATTCATAAGTACATAATTAGTCTTCAAAATACAAAATATTGTTTTTTTCATATGTCATACTAATGCATTTTGGAGTTATACAATGTCATGGACCACCCATTTAAAACTATGTTTGATTTATCCATCATATGAAAATTGTGAATAATCAGTACAATACATAATCAATATATACAAACATATTTGAAATGTATAATACAATATTCTACTATTTTAACCATTTAATATATAAAATGATATGATCATAATTAATTCAGTAAAATCTTGTGGATGGAATCATTTGATTATATCCCCATTGACTAATAACAATCTTTATAGGATGTTATAATATTATAAAAACACCATCTAATAGATGTTTAAAAAAATAACTTTGAAATGAAGAAGAAAAATATATTTCACTAAAAAATATTTTAATACTAATAATTTATATAATTATTTGAATAATATTTTCATTTAAAAAGTTAAGAAATTTTATAATAAATAATAAAATGAGTAATGGATATTATGTGAAGAATTTTTAGTCATGAATTAAACACTAAAACACATTATTTTTGATACATTGTTTAAAATATTGTAGTGAGTCATTTGCAAATTAATAAAATTTTAAAAATTGGTTGATTTATTACATCCTATGAATTTTTAGATATATAAAATATATCATTTATTTATAAAAATTATATAATTCCAATGTTGTACATGCTTTATGTATTTAATGTATAATAATTAGAATAGAATATAAAATTATATTAATGGAAGTTTCTGTAATATATTATTTTATAAAATGATTTAAATTTAAAAAAACATAAATTTGTACATTTGTTTGGATAATGTCATGAATATAAATCACAATATATTTATATTTGTGTTTTTCTTCTATAGTAACTATCTTGAGCCCTAATGTATATGAAAACTATTATCAATTTAATTGCTCAAATGGTTATTTGGTCTAAAATTATTAAAAGGGGGTAAAAACAACACCTAAAATTGTCAAAAACATATTTAATGAGATGATTTTAAGTCATTATCATCATATAATATATAAAAATAATTTTGGACTTAAATGAATATGAAAATTAATATTTATTAATTATTTTTTTATTTTCATGGACCCCTCCCCACGATGTGTACCCCTCTTGGACATGAAATGTGAGAAGAGAGATAATGACCCCCGAGTCCCACGTATTGTAGGCCCCATATTAGAGACTAACACTGAGGGTATAGTGAACACCCAAATTGGATGTAATACCCTATATGAGAACACATGTATGAAAGAGATATAAAATAGATACAACCCAACACCTACTGACACAAAAATATAAAAAGAATCCCATGTAAACATATGTAACTTCTTGTAAGGACTACTACAATTGAAAGGGAAAACTGCATGTAACAAAATAATGTAATACTACTACAACCCTGAAACCCAAACATCTCATGCAAAACCGCCAAGCTAATAGTAACCATCATGACCCGAAAACTACCCCCAATGACCTGAAAACAATTTATATTACGTAGGGTAAATATTATAATATACAGAGCACAATCCTCCACGGATCCTCCTGTGCAATGGTAGTAAATGCATGCTAAAGAACATTGAACATGAAGTGAATATGAAAGTTCACCTAAATTGGAATACTATGTTCCCAACCTCACCATGGATTTTGTCACCATGATTTTCATATAATTGTATATAATATAATAATGAATATCATGGGTATCCTAATACCACATTGCCACTGGTTTTTCACTTTTCCACATTGTCCCACGTCATGTATATCTCTCTCAAAAAAGGCTTGCCTAATGCCACCTTGGAATAGAACCAGAACATGAACCTCGTGCAACTCATCACCAAAACCATACAACTAGAAGTTACCTGGAAGTTTATGGGAGCATTCAAAGAATGTATAACGTTTATCATTCATTGAGTATTACAACGAACGCCACTATAGCCCCTACACTAAGTAAGGATCCTCAATATAACACAGCTTACATACATCATACCTATATTATCCACTAAAAAACATTATATAGGATCTATGTGTGTGAAATAGCCATAATACATTACGTACATTTAGACACATATATGAGGAAAACTAACCACCACGAATACCAGCATATGTAACTAAGAAGATAAGAGATCAGGGCCCAAGGGGGTTTCCAGCCATCTATCCTCTTACTGCGATGTTGGGGAAAACAGTCCCCTATGCCTTGAATCCCCGAGGTTTTAGTCACCATAACTGATGGGGTTGGGTAACATATAAAAACATAAAAAGTGCTGATTTAATATATATCACAACCACACTATCCAAAAACCCATGTGTTATACTAAACTGAAGATAATTTCTCTCAAACTCCACCTCCCACTATTAAGACATGATATCTTATAAGCAAAAAACCATTTAAAGAGCAACATGACATAATCTATCCCATTTAAGAATTTTATCTTCATGTTAATTAGTTAATTTTATATTAATTATCCATTATCATTTACAAATTACAATTAATTATAATCACAACAATATCCCATGCACTATAGGCATCACTAAACTGATTCCATGACTTCTTGTTGTCACAACCTCAGCATTGCATCCCCGAATGCTCCAACTGCATATGTTAAACATAATTTATTAATTTATTTAACAACATTACCATTTTATATATATCTATGTTTTCAACGAAGGGATTATCATCTTCCAAACACAAGGAGCTCATTGCAGTGAGTAGATGAACTACTTTTCCAGTCTTTCCCACCTATGGAAGTAGCAAAGATTGACCCATCATCGATAATATAAACATAGAAAGAAAGTCGAAAACCCCATGATTCTTCACCTATTATTGATGGAGGGTAATAAAAAGATTCTTCCTTAATTATTTGAGAAGGTAATAGAGATAAAAAATAATTGTTTCAACAACAACCACTTTCACATCGAGGGGAAAGTCCTTCTTCAACTAGTTCCATCATCCCCAGTGTCCTCTTTGACACATACATGCAAAACCCAATGCATATCGCCACTCTGGGTCTCAACTATTCCACCACCACTACTAGACATCATTTCTACCACATACCACAACATACATCATAGAAATTTCATCCCAGGAACACACTACAACACAAGAAGTGTGAAATAATCAACATTGAAACTAGGATCTTGTCCCTAAATAAGGAATTGACCTCACACAAAAAATGAGGTATCACATTTCCAAAGAATAAAATATGTAACCATTAAAATAGATGGTAACTAAGAACCCTTCAAGGAATGATTTTATTGAAAAAATTATTCCTTATTCCATAATGAGTTAACCGATTCATTTAAACATGCATAACAAAATCCATTTAATTATCGTCAAATCCAAACAACAATAACTAAATTTATTAATCATTACCCTTTATCATTATGAAATTAATTTAATATTAGTTCTGAAATTAATTCTTTACCATATTACATTTTGAATGACATTGTAAATGTAAAAATAATAGATATCCCAATATATTGAAAATCAATATGAAATAATATCTCTTGGAAATGGATTCCAATTCTTTATTATGGTTCAAATATTTATTATGTCAATTCCATTGGGATTTAGTGGTATAAATCATTTTTATAATTCTACTACATCTAAATAGAATAAATAATCCAAGAATCCCCTACTATAAAAGGTTTCCTAGGTTATTTTCATGAAAATGGACCTACACAATGGATAACAATCACCTATACCGCAATGAATGCATCCAACTGAGGACGTCGTGGCACAAACAAATGAACCAAAACCCAAGAAAGATCCATTATAATCATGGATATCATAATACATCACTATAAAAAGATAAATGGGAGGAAACATATTTCTCAACCCATAAGAATGGTAGTAGAACATTCAATATATTGAAAATAGATCGACACTTCTTGGTTGCACCATAACAGGGGGTGCAGATGGAGCCTAAGAACTCAAAGGGGAAACGATCCAATGATTGGAGTTTGATCACATGAATCCTATTATAGGAATAAATTGGTGTTCCTATTTCCAAGTAAAAAATGAAGGAAAAATATAAGTAGACTATAGAGAGACCAATTGAAAATATAAAACATAGTAACAGTGTAGATACAACATAGATTTTCAATTAAAGGAAGATATGTTTAAGACTATGAATTTTCCCCGATTAAATTCACTGAGACCATTTCAAAAATTATGATTGGAGGTATGGGTTTTTAGTTGGACATTATCCCTTAAAAGGGGTTTTGATTTCATTTTACATCAAAGATTACATCAATGGGGTGAAACTGGATGAATCTAGAAATTCTATTCACATTTGTCTCACCTATGACACTGTTCACATCTATCTTACAAACGACACTATTAACATTAATCTCAATGATGAAACTATAAATATATGTCTCACTAATGACACCATACAAATCTATCAAAATGATGACATTGTTCACATGTAATACACCGATGACACTGTTCACATCTGTCTCACCGATAACACTATTCACATCTCTCTCACAAAAGGAACTATTCACATATGTATCATTGATGAAAATTTTCACATCTATCTCACTTATGAAACTAGTCACAAATGAATTACTGATGAAACCATTAAAATTTGTCTCATCAATGATAATTTTTATATGTGTCTCACTGATGACACTCATAACACTTGTGTCGTCGATGAAAATTTTCACACATATGTCCCCAATGAAAATATTCACATCTATCATACCTATGAAACTTTTCACATCTATCTCAGTGATGAAACTAATCACATATGTCTCACATATAACACTATTCACTTCTGTATTAATAATTGAATTTTTCACATTTGTCTCACTGATGAGACTATTGACATCTGTCTCACTGATGACATTGTTTACATCTGTCTCGCCAAAGAAATTGTTCACATCTGTTTCACAGATGAAACATTTCACATCTATCTCACCAGTGATACTATTCAAAAATGAGGAATTGGAAATGTGATAGAATTAAGTGATCATTAACTCCAATAAAACCTCAAACATTAGATTTTTTTACAAAGGAAGGGACTAGAGAGATCCATGACATCACATCAAATACCTCTCAAAATATTCTCATACTCGATAATGAAAAAGAAAACCACAGAGGAAATTGAAATGGGGATAAAAACCCACCATATGAGATACCACTCTAAGATAATTCCTCAACAAGATCTAAACTAATTCATAAAAGGAACAACGTGAAACCACACAAAAACTACAACCATCTTTTAACCAATATCATTGTGGAGATACCTAAAAAAATAGAGAAGAACATAATAATAAATAAGATATTCCATATCATAAATGGAAATGGTCTACAACCACATAATGATCTATGTTTCTATAGAAAAGATAAAATTAAAATAACTTAGGGTACATAGCACATATATGAGACTCACATTCATAGGTATTATCCTCTATGCCACCATGTCACCACAAGACCTAAAACAAGGGAATATCATTCCGACAAAACATCATCTCTGTTTGGGCTTGGCCAATACTATCTGCTCCTCAAAGGTCGTGTCATCATCAATATCAATCTCACCCCAATTCAGGTTTCGATAGTCAGCATGAAGATAATGATGGAGTTGTGATACGCGTAAAACACTTTGTATTTAGATCATTTGTGGGGGAAGTTCTACCTCAGACACCAGGGCTCCAAGAAGAGCCAGAAACATGAAAGACCCTATAAACAATAGAGAAAACTTATTCCCATGACCGAAAAATTACTTCCCATGATGGGGAGTCACCTTCAAAAACATTAGGTCACCAACATAAAAATCCATAGGTCTCCTAATATGATCGGTATAGGAATTTTGTTGATCATGCGTAGCCTTCATCCTCTCGTGAATAAACAAAACCATATCTAGATTATTCTAAACCAGTTTCCTAATGAAATTTTTTTTACTATCCATCCCAGTCCATCACAAAAATGAATGCAAAGGATGACTATACCAGACATCAAACAACTCCATACCGATTATTGAGTAGGAAATATTGTCGTAAGTAAACTCTACCAAGGGTTTGTGCCTCATCCATGGACATCCAAAATATAGGTCATAATAGATCAATATCTCGTCAAGAAGTTTGATGGTCCAATATAACTTACCATCTATCCATGAATAAAAATAAGTGATAATTTGTGTCTACGAATGGAAACAATGGTGGATAACCATGGTTTATAAAAGAGGATCATGATTGAAAATGATCATCCTCAAGTCTCTGTGGTGTCTCACAACCTCATCAAGATATTTCCTTCAAATAAATCACCTATGATCGACTCCTTCATTGCTAATAAGTGGGATGGTTTTATCAAATGGCCACTACCAACCCTATAGCATCATGGCCTCCCAGAGATCGAGGTAAAATGGTAACACATTCCATCAAGTTGTACGCCCACGTCAGTTGAGGAAAATGTAACATATGAAGAAAACCACTAGGAACATAATGCTTCGCCTTCACCTTCTAGCATACCAAACAATGAAACACAAACTCTACAACTAAACTCTTCATCCTAGGCCCCTTAAAATGACTCTTCTAAGCTTGAATCATCTTTTTTGTTTCAGGAATAACCTAAAATTGAGTGATATAGGACTCTCTGAGAACCATGTCCTACATAATAAAAGTAACTAATTGTATTCCCTGAAAGAACAAATGATATTGTTCATCCTAAAACCAAATAGTATGAGTCAAACCATAAACAACCTGATCTCTCCAAACCTCTATCTCATGATCACTCATCCTAGAGTCTTACACCTAATGAACCAAATATAACTTCACCATCTTCTGAAAAATACATTATCTTCACCCGCATCTCACATAAATATATGTAATGTGGAATGATATTCCATCCACCTCTAAGAATCACCTGATCCACAAACTATATCTCTAAATGAATTCATACTCAGTGCATTAGCTACACCATTACCCTTTTCAGGTGTATAAAAAAATTTTCCATTGTAAACATGTAATAACTCAACCCACCGATGTTTTCATAAGTTCAACACTTGTTGGGAGAAAATTTACATCCATCTGTTGTGATCAGTGAAGACCACAACATTTTCACCACTAAGGTGATATCTCCAAAACTTTTGGGAAATCACTAGTACCACCAAATTGATTTTGTGGGTGGAATTATTTTGTTCATGGTGATGTAACTACTAGTAGCCATAACAAACAACCGCTATCTACTGCATCAAAACACATACTAATCCCAGAAAAAATAATCATAAAAACATAAAACTGAACTCTCTTTAATAGAAGATAATGAACTAGAGGAATGAAAAAATTCCCCTTTAGATACGCAAATCCTTCCTAACACTGATTAGTCCGTATGGAACCCTTAGACTTTTTGTTCAATGATGTAAGAGGAACCACAACTAAAGAGAAATTAAATTTGAACCTACATAAATTGCAAACAAGACCAAGGAAACTTCTCACATATGCTAGTGTCTTGGGGGCTTCTCTAGAGGCATCTGCTTCTATAATCGATGGATCCACAACTAATCCTTTCTAGGAAACAACATTCCCCAAGATACAGACTTCTCAATCCCAAAACACACATGTATACAACTTTACAAACAACTACTAATGACGAAGAATGCCTAAAAAAGCAGAACACTACTCTGCTTGAACCTACATATACATAGAGTAAAGAAGGATTTCTTCGATGAAGACAAAAATGAACATATCCAAGAAATCACTGAAAACATAATCCCTCAACCCCGTTAACATAGCTAGAGAATTCATCACACCAAATTTCATCACAAAGAACTCTTAATACCCATTACGACAACAGAAATTAGTCTTCATGATATCCTCATCCTTCACATGCATATGATGATATCTTCACTGCAAATAGATGATCGAGAACCAATTTCACCCATCATTTGATCGAATAAATCTACAATACATGGATGAGGATTTCTATTCTTCATTTTCACGTGATTCATGTGATAATAATCGATACAAAACTACAGACTCATGTTAACAATCTTCACAAACAAAATTAGTTCACCACATGATGACAGAATCTTATGAAAAAATTGATTGTACAAAATACCATTGAGCTATATATGCAGTTCCATCCACTCAAAAGGATCCATCATTCAAATAAAAATCGATATAAAAGACACACCAAACTGTAGCTCAATCCCAAACACTATCTCTCATTGAGGGGTAACACTACATCGTCTTATGAAAATACATAAGGGTACCCTTCTATTACACTAGGAAATGCTGACTTCAGAACCTACGACAAACTCATAATTAGGTCATCCATTAATAATGACAATAATTGAACACACCTATGACCCATATGAGGTTATTGATCACCAATAAACCCCATGAGCTCTCCAACAACATCAATGAACACCACCTTCTTCTAGAAGAAATCCACGATAGCCAACACTGAATACAACCAATATTTATCAATGATGTTATCATATGGTTTTACGCATATACATAGGAAATATACCCATGTGTAGTGATGAACCAACAGTAGCTCAAAATATTTACATACTTCAAACAAGTCAGTTCAGCCACAAATAGGATAATTCATTGACAGGGGTACTAGAAGCCTCTCCCGCTGATGTTACAAAGCATGGATAAGGGAAGTTGATATGAAGGAGTGTGTCTCTCCTATATCAAAAAATACATACACAAAAGTTGATATCATGAAAAGTGTGTCTTGAACAATCTGTGGATCAAGTAGCGCCGAAAACATTAAATCATGAAGATGAAAACAACCTAAAATATAGCATCTAGTACCCTAATAGTGACCACCTACATGGCCACGCTCTACTCTATGAGGATGAGGAGAATCGATGGGTTGTCATCTACCATACATATCTACTCTATACTGATCTAAAACTAGTGAATCCAACTAATGATACCTCAACTAGAACCGCCTCAATTGGAAAACCTAATGTGGAACACATTAAGCACAATAACTACTCATAATTGTAATTCACTATCACTACTGATTATCTCATCCTCCACATGAAAAAAAGTCAATGATCCCTTATCATCAGCTTATGAGCAGCTGCTCCAAGAGAAACAAGTCATTGAGTACTGGGACCTTCCCTTGGATGAATAATTACAATTATTCCCTAAAAAACATGAATTGTGTACCACAAATCTTAGTCAAGATGAATCATGATGACTCGTCATTCATGAATAGTTTGTTATGGATAATGTATTCTTGACTAACTCTACCATCACCATCAATTCAAGATTCATCTTCAGCATAAACGGAGTGACCTGGAATTACATCTATGGATGCAAAGCATCATTGAAATTCCTTTTCATGGCCTCCCCATCTGAAAAATTGTCTAAATCATAAATCATAAGGTTCCTGAAATGGATCTCGAACTCTCACGCAGAAAAAATACCACGCCAAAGGGTCAGATGTTCTCGAGGACTAACCACATTCACAGTTGACAAAGGAAACATTTCTATCAACTAGTCTCGGAACACCTATAGCATAATGTACACTCTTTGTGATCCTAGAGGAAGGATAAAATCCACTTCTTTGATTTCCCACACAACATCCTCATAACATGAGATCCATAATTCCCTTTCAAAGAATTTTTCGTGTATAAATCAACCTCAATTCCATCCAGCCAATCATCCTCGAATGCATCTGAAGCAGGTCCATCGTACCTCATCATACTCTGGCATTATAATAATCAGAGTATCATCCTATAGGTTTCATCGTCGTCATCCTCTACTATGTGGTGATATGTGGGCACAACCTTCTTGAAATCATCTACAAAAACTTGATGAGGAATTCGACCTGGATCTATACCTAAAAAGGAAAAAAATATTTATCTCAAAATCCTTGAATATGGAAGATGTTAATATTAATTAATTGTTTCCTTTTATTCAGTTTATGTTAAGCTCTCTCACGATCTACGCAGTCTAACACAATCTCAAAGATGAATGATGCATGAACCTTTACTAGGTCTCTACCCTATAACGAATAGCACATCATCTTGTAGACACTGTAAGTATAACTTTACATACATCAGATCACAAGTTGGGGCTAAATACATGTGTCTAAGCCAGTGTCCTATGTATAAAAAAATTACAAGATTAGCAGAAACCATTTCCATACCAACCCAACAACCTTACATGTGACTAACTCCAAACATAATCCTATCCCTCAACCAGATCCTATGATACTACTCTTCCATGACACACTCCCCACGACGTGCTCCCCTCCTAGACCATAAATTTGATAAGATATATAATGACCCTTGATCCCAACCTATACTAGGTCCCATGTTAGTGAATAGATTCAAGGGTATAATAAATAGCCAAATGGTAGGTATTGACCACTTTGAGAACACATGTGGTAGGGAGAGATATGATATACAACAAAAATATTCTACCCAGAATAAATTATAAAATAAATACACATCACACAAATATAATATTATGAAAATACTAATACAACTAAATGGGAAAAATGAAACTACAAAATGAAGTAAAACAATAGCCACCACGAAGCCCAAACAGCTCATAAAATCCCTAGATCATGTAGTAACCGTCTTAATATCTAACCCTCTCTAAGTGACCTGAATAATTGTTTATATAACATACTATAAGTATAAAATTATACATAGAAGGATCCTTCATGGATACTCTCCTAAAAATGTAATGCAACCAAGATAATTCACAATGAAAAACAATGAAACTAAATCGTCACCTAAATAGGTACACAATGTTCCAAGTATAACCATGGCTACTTTCACCAAGTATCACATACAAGGGAATATAATATAATAATGAATTTCAAGGTTACCATGATATGACATCGCCATTAGTTTTCTATCTTTCCCCAACTTATCATGTCCTGATAATATCTTTGCAAATGAGGGATGCTCGAATACACCTGAGCATAGCACCACAACATGCACCTCCTAAAACTCACCCCCACAATCGCACAACCATATGTATACAGGTTGTTTCTGAGAGCCTCCACAGCCCGTATAACATGTATCATACATATAAAATTATACCTCAGGCCATTAAATCGAATACAATGAGTAAGGATACTCAAGACATCATAACCTATATAACTCATACCTATAGTATCCATTAGGATACTATATCTAGGATATATGTGTGTGAAATAACCACAAGCCATTAAAACCCTATACACACATATTTGGGGAAAACCAACCCCCATGCACACTAGCACATGTAACTACCATGAGAATATAAAATTCCCAAAGGGGGTTTCCAGCCATCCATCACGCCACCGAGATATAGGAAAAAACAAACCAAGGGAACAGAATCTATGGGGTGTCAGTATCCCAAACTAAAAGTGTGTGGATGAATATGGAAACAAAGAAAATTAGAAAATATAATATATCTCACAACCACAGTATTGGAAAAATCTATCATTACACCCAACTAATGCTAACATCACTCGGAATCCCGACTACCACTACAATGACTAGATCTCTTATAAGAACAAAACTATTCATAGAGCTAAATTAAGTCATATTATCCCTTTTAATCAGCTTCAATTTTTCATTAATTAATTTTATATTTATTAATTAACAATTATAATTTTCAAATTGCATTTCATTATCATCACTATAATGTTCTATTCCCTCTAGTCCTAAGCAAACTGAGTAAACAACGTATCAAAGTCACAAAATCAGCATTGCATCCCAGTAAGATAACATCCCATGTGTAAAAAATCATTTATCAATTCATTTAAATTAATTACCATTTTCTATATTTATAGGTATTCAATGATAGGATTATATGATAACTAATGCCATGGGCTCAATGTGGAGAGTATATGAAAAACTTGTAGAGTCTTTTCCAAATATAATAGGAGTATATACCCATACATCCTCGATAAGATAAAAAATGATTGAATGTGGAATACCCTAAACCTATTCACCCCTTTTGGAAGGATGGTAAAAAAGACCTTATACTTCATGCAATGGGAATGGTAAAATAGTTAAAAAAACATGTTCAACAAAAACCACTTTCACATCGATGGGTAAGCAAAGATTCATCCCATTCCATCATCCCTAGTGTCCTCCTAGACACCCACATGCTTAACCTATTGCATCTTGACCCTCCATGCATCAATTGTTTCCACCACCAACACTAGGCCACCCTACCCACACATAACACAATAACCATAAAGGATTATCCATCTTATTTTCACAAGAAAACACATGTATCAAGAAACAAGAAATATAACTATTGGGCTCTTGGCTATAAATAATTCTTTTTTGTGTTCACACACAATGAGAACACACAACTCCAAAGAATAAGGATCATGGAGTTTGGAATCCAATAGGCGAATCATAACCCTAAAATGGATTATCTTTATCACAAAACCAATTATTTATTGCATATTGAATTAATTGATTCATTTCATCTTGAATTACCGCATCCATTTGATTATCATCAAATCACATCATCAACAAAAATATTCATTAGACATGCCTCTTAATTTGGGGAAATATATTTTTAAAAATAATTCTAGATTAATTTCCTTACAAATTTTGATCAACACTGACATTATAAACATGAAAAGAATATAAATAAAACTATCATGCAAATCATGATGAAATACCATCACTAGGAAATTGATTCCAAATCTTTAAACCTGATTAAATATTTATTATATCAATTAAATTGTGATCCAGGGGCTAAATCATGATAACTATATGACTACACCTAAAGAGAATAATTAATCCTTGAATCCACTACCTGAAATATTTTCTAACATTATTTCCACTTGTACATTCCAACACAACAAATCACTATAACCTATCCCACAACAACTACATCCACCAGAGGATGCCGTGACATAAACGAATCGACCAACACCCAATAAATACCCATTATTAAAATGTAAACACATTAAATCAATTGGAAAATAGAAATATGAGTAAATATATTTAGGAACCCACTAGAATGGATGTAAAACATACCTTATATTTAATACAGATCAACACATCCAAGTCGCAACAAAATAGATTTTGTTCATGAAGTATGAGAACCCCTAGAAGAAATGTTCCAGTGGATTGTAGTTCAATCACAATACTACTATTGGAGGAGGAACTATGGGAACCCCATGATATAAAAAACAAGAAGAAGAACAAGAGAAGAAGATAGATTGACCTTTTGAAAATATAAACCATTTAGTCATTTATATATCTATTAGATTCTCCAATAATGGTAGATCTGGTCGAGACTACATGTTATGAATGAGTAATGGCACCCAGACCCATAAAAAAATTACTACAGGTGTTATGGGATTCAAATCGACCAAATATCATTTAAAATAAGTCTTTAAATGCATTTTATGTCAAAGAATCTGTCATAAGGGGAAACTATTGGAAGATAGAAATATTGTTTGCATTTGTCTCGTTGATGAAACTATTCACATCTGTCCCACTGATGATACGATTCACATCTATCTCATCGATTATTTGTTTCACATCTCTCTCATTGATGAAAATGTACCCATCTCTCCCACCGATGACATTGTTCACATCTGTCTCAGAAATGTCATTATTCACAGTTGTGTCAACGATGATACTATTCACAAATATTTAACAGATGACATATTTCCAATTTGTCTCACTGATGAAAATTTTCACATCTATCTCAATGATGAAACTCTTCATATTTGTCTCACCAATGATATTATTCACATCTGTCTCACCGTTGACATTGTTCGCATCTGTCTCAATATTGACACAGTTCAAAACTTTTTCACCACTGACATGGTTCAAATCTATCTCACCGATGATAATTTTCACTTCTACATCATTGATGAACCTTTTTCAAACCGTTTTCACAAATGATATTATTCACACATGTGTCAATGATGACACTATTCACATCTATCTTATAGATGAAACTGTTCCCTTATGTCTCATTAGTGAAATTGTTCACATCAATCTCATTGATGATGTTTCTCACATTCATCTCACCGATAACACTACTCACATATATCTCACCAATGAAACTGTTAACATTTATCTCACCAATGACACAATTCACATATTTCTCACTGATGAAACCTTTCACATATGCCATACTGATGACACTTTTCACATATATCCCACTAATGACATTGTTCACATCTATCTTTCCAATAAAACTATTAAGAAACTAATTTTTTTGAAATGTTTTGGAAATAATCCTCGAGGACCCCATAGAACACCTCATAAATAATATTTTCACAATAAAATAGACGAGATAGGTCTGATCCATTACATTTATATCATTTTAGTGGTGACTATCGCCTCTCTAATACATGGAAATCAGCTATACTGTCTTCTGTAATCTTCATGAGACACATATCTCTATAATACCATGATGAATCCCATTTCAAAATAAATTTAATACATTATATAGTATTCATTGTTCTTAAAATACCATGTCCATAGTTTTTTGGGAGATATCGAATGGAGTTTATTCAAAGAAGAGGCAATCATCTCAATCGATTATTATTATTTTATTTCATATTCTATATCCATTAATTATTTTCTAACCATTAAAATATTATATACTCATTTTATACCATATACATTCATGTTATTATTTTAATCATATAACATTATTTAGTACATTTTCAATTCAATGGTAATGAGAACAACATCCTGGCATTTGTGTGGACTAACTCCTCCATGATGTGACATGTTTGATTGTTCACTATCACCTAAAATGGAATTATATTAAGATATATAATATATAGATTATGAAAAAAATTTAAATATTGAAATATATGATATTACTTATTTTCAAAAAAATTCACTTGTGATGAAATGGTAACATCATTTCTACATAAGTGCAAAATACCACCTCATGAAAAAGATATGAATCCATTTTAATATCTTTAATTAATAAATCAATATATAATTTTATTTGATATTTAAAAATGACTATTATTTAATGGTTATTATTTTATTTATGATTTAATTGTTTCCAAATTGACATTTGTAAATCTATCAAGTTCATTTTTACATTTTTAAATGAATGTCCTTAAAACACTAGGCAATAAATTTATTGATTATGTAATTAAATAATTCAACAAAATAAATGAAATAATTTATTTAATAATAAATTAATTAGAATGTAAAAAATTATTAAAAAAGTAAATAATTAATATATGTTTTCTATACAGGGGTTAAACAATCTATGTCATGGGTTAGGCATGATGGTATGAGGTTTCATATCAATTTCCCTTAATTAAAGAATGATTTAATGTTACACATTGAATTTATTTTATAAGGCATGTATACTATCCTATTTATATATCATATCGTGAATCCATAACATTTTATGGTATTTCATGTTTCTTTTCCAGTTATTTCATCTAAGTGGTTTTCATTCAATGATTACAAAAGATATATGTTGTTTCTTAACTAAGTTATTATTCTTTGGGTCATACATCTACCTCATTGACATTATTATACCTTAATTCTGTATGGAATAAAATATAAATTATTATATTCTATTTAAAATGGTATTTTTATTTTAATAATTATATATATAATCTATTCATGGAGTAATTCTAATATACATTTTATTATATCTATAATTATTATTTTGGTCAATATCATTTTGTTGAGACATATCATATAATAAACACCAATTTCATTTAATATGAATTATATTATTATAATTTATATATTACAACTGGAATTAAGCATTTTAAATTTTATTTATAGATTATTTAAATTTCCCTATTTCATTATATATTGATTTGGTTTTAATAAAATTGAAAGCGTTCTCATTGTCCAAGAATCAATTTTTGAAACGAAATTCATGTCATGTACCATGATTTTTATGTGGTCCAATTATTTCACTAAGAAATTATTTTAACATATTCATTAATAAAAATGTTGAGATATATAGAATACCATTTTTTCATCCTATCAATGTATTTTTGAAAAAATAAATATATAAGATTAAATGGTTTCTCATCTCATACATCTTTTTTTAAATCATTTTTATAGTAGGGTATAAGGCCCTATCCTTAAAACTTACTTAATCATGAATTAAATGAATAATTCACAAAGAGGATCTTTTCAGGTTTATAGTTTTAGAGAATTAGGTCATAAATATTTCATCTCAAAAGATTACATAGTAGACACTTCTACTATTTTTCCATAAAATAAAAAAAAATTCTTAAAAAGAAACATGTCTAGTTCCATGTTTTAGATAGCATGTCTTTCCTTGAACCCATCCATGACCCTATTCATCATTAAGTTTTGTGGAAAACATTTCAAAAACTTGGGATGAGCATAAAAAGCCCAGTAAAGGATACAAAAAGATAGAAAAATGTTAGTTTTTTCCAAACAATAAGTAAACAATGAATACGTTACCAAAACAATACTTTTCACCTTTATGAAGTAGTAAAAACTACTCATGGAATAAAAGACCATTACTTACCCTTTTGTACCCAAAAGATTACCATAAAACCCATATAAAGAACATATAACATATAAAAGTAACTTTAGACATAAACAATCTTAAATGGAATAACCATACGGTCGACTTCCACAAATACTTAATGGAATATCCATACCGCCAACTTCCATACCAAATGCATTGGAGGTTATACCGTAACCACCCGTCCTGGTATTCACCGCACCACCCATCATATGGTTTATCACGTAGCCACCCATAAAATGTCCAAGTACCATCATTACACATAAAATATTGAAAATATAAACATTTTGATAACAACATTTCATTTGAAATCACAATAAGTAATTCCAAGATATTGAATTAATCAATCCATTTTTAAAAAAGCCATTTAAAAACGATTTTTGAATCAAAGTGTCCCATACAACTTTGAAGATTTTAATGGAATTATAATATTAAAACATTAATGTCTATATAAATAATAACTGAAAACCATTTTGAAAACATGGACATTAAAGATACAGATTTAGAATAATGAATCTTTAAAACATTTAAAACAATATTTTTGTTAAAGAGTTTTTAACAAAATTAGAGGCACTTGAATACAAATAATTGCGGAATATCATTTAATACGAGATTTATAATATCATGAGAATAAAGGGATTCATGATATAATATGTCAAAGGACAGTATACACACCATATAAGAGTGAATTGGTGCGTAACAACAATGAAGTCTCAATGGAAATGTAAATTGAGATGAAAACCATTATAAAGATGGTATCCTTAAATTAAAGATAAATATATCACATAATTATGTGTGAGAAATATAAATACACCAAATATAAGTGGATATTATTTGTGAATAAATCAGAGGTCATTCACACAAAATCATGGAAAAAAAACCAATGACATAGGTATTTAACTCAATGAAATGAGATTGGGTTATTATTTCCCATACAAGTTCGTAAGAATTTATCAATGAGATGATTATGTGTAGAAACAATATATCTACAAAAAGATATATGGAAATTACAACATAGAGATTAAAAACTTAATCATGTCATATTAAAATTAAGAAGTAGAGGTTTAACCCAAAGAATTGAAAGTGGGTTAAGAAGTTCCCTTATAGAAATCCGACAGCGTAATGACGTCACAGTAAAATTCAAAAAATGAGTTGATGAGAGAGAAAATGTTATCTCATCACTTCGATATAAAATTTACATAAATAAGTATATATAAGAACATATCCCAACATAACATTATGTGAATCAAAATACATAACAAAAGAAGTCTTTTAAAAAGAGGAGGGTGAAAGGTCCCCTTACCGAGTTGGGTAACATTCGAAACGTACACCCCATGGAAGAAGGGTCATACGATAAAGATGTAAATACCCATAAATGAAATTATATTACAGAAAGAGTATAATAATGGTCATTACATACACCACTCAAAGGAAATAGTGGCAAACGTAGCATAAATGTCACGGGAATAAAAGTGAGATGAAAAATCCCTTACGAAAACTCGGCAGCCTAACAGCGCCACATAAAACTTCCAAAAATGGATTTATGATATCAAATAGGGTATCTCATATTATGAACATAAAAATTACAGTATTAGGAATATAAAACAACATCCCCAAACATAAGAAATATGAGCTTAAAATAAATGACATTAAAGAGAGTACTTAAATAGAAAGAGAGAGGTTGGATCCCCTACCTCGTGTCCGGCATGACTCGATCGTTCTTTAATCTCATGAATAATAAAATTTGGTTAATTTATAATTTCCTAATGAAATACATTAAATATTATTATTCAGTTCATATCACATATTATAATGTTATAATAATTGGTTAATAATGTGAGTTCATATCAGAGGTTTTTGACGATGTTCGGTACATGAGTAAAAATTGATATTGTTGGAAAAGAATTTTCCATGTAGTTATAGGTACATCATATCCAGAATAGTATTGATGTTTTAAATATCATATATATACAGTATATATTCATTAGATAATATTCCATATAATTTGGAAAAAAATTAAAATCACCGTTCATGGAGACGGTAGGCCGTACGTACGCATGAACGCTAATTTCATTTTTTGTCATATTAATGGAATTAAAACAAAATTAGAGATATATATATATTATAATTCCAGAATTATATATATCATTTATATGTAATATATTACATATATATCCATTATATATATGTACATATAATATTACATAACATTTGGAGATAAGAAATGAAATGTATCGTTCATGGAGACGGTAAGTTGTATGTACGCATGAACGGTACTTTCATTTCTTTTTTTTTGCATTCAATGGAATGAAATAATAATGATATAAAGTTATATTATAATTCCATTATGATATCATATGTAATACCATTAATTACATCCTTTATATGTCCCATATATGGAATTAACGAATCAAATCACTTTGAGGGGGCGATAGTCCGCACTTCCTAAAATGAAGATATCGCGTTTACCCATAATGGAAATCATAAAGGAATGCCATAAATGAAAAATACAGAAGCTTAAGGAAAAAATAGAAGTATTATATATCATATATAAATATATTGACCTCTTAATGGCCACCTTTTAATGTGTTAAAATAATATTGAACAATCATCGTTTCGTGAGGCAGTAATTCGCCATCCACAGAAACAGTATGTTCTTTAACCATTAGACGAATGTGTGTGAAGGTGTAGCTTGAATACTTCTTATAAATACATTATAGTATATTTAATATACTGTATTTGTTACAAAAAAAGTAATAAAAAGAGGTTAGGGGTTTTGAGAAGCAAAATAAGACAAAAGAACACAAGGGAAGACATTACCTTTAAATCGGGTAAATCTCTTTGATTTGAGATCAAATGCTTCCTTGGAAATGATTCTGACCAAAGTGAGGCTTCAATGATGAAGAGAGGGGTGTGGAGAGATGAAATGGGCAGGTTTTGGCCGAGCCAAAGGCTTGATAGGTGTTTGTAAGGTTGTAGAGGTGGGGGCCTTTTATAAGAGCAGAGGTGGGGTACTCTTGGAAAGTTATAAAATAATACTTTATTATAAAATGTTTTTCGGATTTAAAAGGTCCCAAAAGGTTATATTTTTAGGATAAGGTGATAAGGTTTCTAAATACACCCATCCTATAGGTTTTTTACAAGTGTCAGAATTATATTTCACCCTATCTTCTCATTTTATTTAAATCTTTCATTTATGAGGTAATCACTGCATCATCACGGTGTCATAAATAAATTAATTTATTTAATGTCTAAAAATTATATAAAAAAATATAATGATGTTGTAAATATTTTTAGCTTTTTAATGAATATTTATAGTAAAAAAAATTACTTTCATATCCCCATTCAAAATTTTTTTTAGTAAAACTACTCATGTTTGTGAAATTTTTATTTTATCTTTAAATAAAAAGTTATTTATGTCATTTTCCTACCAAAGTGGCTCCATTGGGTCCCCAAGTAGACCCATGGATTAACTAGGTCGCCCATGATACATCCAATGAGGGTAGGACATGTTTTTAGGTCATTTCATATTATTAAAACATAATTTTTACCTTAAATTACACTAATTACCTTTAATCGCGATTATTAAAAATTAAAAGTTACTATTTACCAAAAATTATTTTAATCTCATTGAACCAAATTTTACATCTAAATGGAAACCATGTATGTTGGGTTTTTGAAAATCAAATCACATATGTGGCAATGTTTCATTTAAACTAAAAAATAGTTTCATTAACTACCACTTAATGGTTTCACTATTCATCTAAAATTGATGTTTTTCAGAAATATAACAAAAATTCCCCCTAAGCTATATATGATTTTACGAATTCAAAAATAATTTCTATTAAAAAAACATATAAGTTACATTAATTAATTTAATAATTAATTACCATTGTCAGAGCAAATAGCGTGTTTTTATGAAACAATAAGTATCAGAAGATTGACAGTAGTTTAAGTCCAATTTCAAGATGAAATTAATTCCAATGACCACTATTAGATTAAATGGTACACATATATTATAATTTCACATTAAAACAAATTAAAAATATAATATAATAATATAAATAAATTTGATTAAAAAGAGTTTTTGATTTTAAATACAACATTTATCACTATTCATTAAACAAAGAACTTTATCGGAAAAATACCAAAAATTTACACAAAGTAAATTTTGATGTCCCAATTCTAAAAAAGAATTTTATTTTTTCAAATATAAAACATAAAATTTTCAAAAAGTGGACTTAAAAGTGGTTCATCATCAAAAGGCAGTTAATCGACCTTTTAAAGAATATTAGAATGTTTACACATATAATTGGATTCATTCGAATTTTTAATCCTCTAACATTTGTTGTAAAAAGTAAAAAATTTGAAAAACATATATAATCATTTTGTTGTTAGTTTTGTTCATTCCCACCATTACAACGGCTAGGCGTTAACTGGTATTTAAAATAATATTATTTTTTTATTAGAGTGCAACGTAAGATTCCCAATAAACTTGATGTTGCGTATTATGAACACCATCGAGCATAATGTCCCATTTAAAGTTATATTAATATTTTATTCACAAATGTGGATAAATGTGAAAATTTCATATTCATTATTTACCTGGGGTGTTACAAATGGTGATAGGTTTCATGAAGTGGAATGTATAATATAACTAATAAAAAAAAGTTAATTTTTTTAACATAAACATCTTTAAAATAATCGAATTTGATGAATGAAAAAATATATTAGGAATTTATGTGATCTAGTTCTATTTAGGAGTGGCTTCCACAATATCATTAAAATGATGAGGAAAACAATATGATTCATGATAATCATGTTTGATGATATAATTCATTGTGGAAATTGAATCCATTTAACAGTTCTACATGGTACTAATATTCCATGAGAGTTGTATGGTTCAGTTTCTAATAGCTTTCACAATAATGTTTTAGTAGCACTGTGAACAATAGTTTCACTAATCTCATTACATTTTCATTTCATCTGAAATGAATATGCTTAATATTTTTGTAGAAGGATATGTTGTAACACAACATAGGCCATAGATACATCACATGGGATCCAAATTTCAATATCCGATGATCTCTCTATATGATAAAGGCCATATAATTTCTCTTTATTACCTACCTGTATTACATTTTATCAAAAATTGAAATGAAACAATACACATATCATCAATATTTCCATAATGATGATGATAATTTCTAGTAATTACTAAATTCATAATAATTTTATATAATAAATATAATTACTCTGTATAAAAATTTATATTAGTTTTTTATTTAAAAAAACCGTAATCCGTACCTAGACCAGTTAAAGATGGAAAGTATCATTTTCCTAAATAATCATGTTCAATCTAACAAATATCACTAGAATAAATTAAATTTTGTCTACAATGAAGATAATGATAATCTTTAATAAAAATTTTTACTTTAAAAGGCTTTTTGATGATCCAATACAGTGGATTTCTATGGGATCTACACTTAAGAAAAATCAAATACTCCATGCCAAAATATTAGAATTGTAACACAATATTGAAACTGATGGCTGATATTATCCCAATGTTTATTTAATAATACACATATTGAGAATAGTAAAATTATTAAAAATTGATGATAATAATCCTCAGTGACCTTAGAGTACATCGCCCTCCATGAGATAATGAATATGGATGTGAAAATTTTAATTCAATTCAAGAAACCATCCATTTTATTTGTATTCCCGAAACTATTGTCTCTATAGAATAGTTTATATGTGATACCCTGGTTGGATGTAGGCTCCAATATTAATATGTAATCTTAACTAATAAATTTCATATTGGAAAAAATTCATTAATTTTTACAATAAGCATAACCATTGTTTTCTTTGATTTCCCATTTTTATACTCATTTTGATTAAGTGATCGATTAAAATAAATTAAGATCTTAAAACTAGTTTACCTATACAATTATCTAACAAGAATTTGAAGGATGAATTATTTTTTTCCAAGTAGTGGAATTTTCCAAAAATATTTTTTAGGAGGCCTTTGGGAAAGGATATAAATCATTGACCACATAACATAAATTCATTGATTTCAACCTACATTGAAATCTAGACCTCAGGAAGGTAAGAATATTTAACTTTTCATTAGAAAGAAAAAATTTAAAGGGATAAGGAATGGATTGAATGGAGTTGTATATATTTTTTATTTTTTTACCTACATGATCATGGGTATACTTTTGTTTAAAATTATTGATGTTGATGTTGAAATATTAATGATGAAAATAAAAGGGAATATGTGTTATGTTCACTAAAGGTACATGGAATCTATCGATGATGATGGGTGAGATCTATATAGCTCATGTTTATGGGTGACCATTATTTATATTACAAGATAGTTGAGCCTAATATTGTTCTGAAATTTATTGTTTAATATTCCTTTTATTTAAATTAAATGATTTTTTAGTTAATCAAGGATTTTTTAATGTAGATTTAACGAATATCTTGTAATTTATCACCTCAATTAAGATGGGTGATGAAGATAAACTACTATGATACCATATACATATCTATATTCTTCCTACCATTCCCATGAACATTGATTTTTTCATTATATACTTAATCTGATTATCTAATCAATGATAAAATTCAATTTTTAATTCATATGTTTACCAATATGGATCATTTTAGCTAGCCCTATAATTGATTTCTATGTATACAAGTTATGAAGATTGATTTTTATTGTATAATATCATCAATGGATTCATTTATGAATATTTATTAATGAGATGTTGATGACTTGTTGTGAAATAAGAAAATATGGGTAGTGTTGGAAAATGTGGAAACATGTGAACATGGATTTTATTATATAAATGTGTTCATATTTCATGAATATTGTATACCATAATGTTTATTGGGAATATATGTGTTAAAATATATCTGAACTATGATTAATATTTTTATATGACTAAACTTGTAACTTTATTATTATGATTAAACAAATAAATGTAATGATTATATTTTCCACTCCAAGGATATTAGTGTGGGTTCCTGAATATTATAGTTGGTATTAGTGTAATGCTATAAATATATTTAGATATTATAATTTTTTTCCTTTTGAGGACAACATAATATATATAGATCTTATAATGGATTTATAATATTAAAGTATATACTGTATTCAATGGGATGTATATCGCTATGTGTATCAAGTAATTTTTCCTGAAGGATTATTTTGGAAGAATTACATATAATTTAAATATTTGAGTTGAATTTTATAAGATAACATATTATAAGAATTTTCTCTTATTAATGTAAATTTTTATATTTGGTTGTTTATTTTTTGAATTATTTAATGTAAACATTGAAGAGTATTATTTACATTGGAGGATGAATTTATTATTTTACCATATAATGGTTTATTAATTTTGTGTATTATCATATATTTTGAAAAAAAATCAAAATAATACTAAATAAAAGAGGAAAATGTTATTATAACTTTATATACCATATTTTAAATTAGTTTTTCTATTATTTTTATTTATAAATTATATCTTTTTACACAAAAATTTGAGTAAAATATTTGATAAATGTAGAAAATGTTTGAAACAACCAACCATACGATGAAACTGTGTTTATAAATTTTACGAACATCAAGATTGTATTTTTATTTATTTTAATTGTGTAGATGATAAACGAATTTATCAAAACCTATAAATGAATATTTATATACAAAATGATATAATTGAACTTTTATTTCTAATGAATTAATTTAATTTTCAATAAATTATTTGTTTTTGTTTTTTTGGTCATTTACTTTCTCTTAATCATTCACATTCTTCTGAAAATGTTCTGGGGAACTCTCTAATATTAATTGGAAGTTATATTTTCTAACAAGTATACATTTTTACTACCGACTAACATTATCTTATTTGGAATCCTATGTAGGTTTTATTTCAGATGGATTTTAATTTCAAATTGCTAGTTTTCAAAAGAATGGTTAACTAAAATTTTCTACGATGTGTGTTTTCTAAAAATGTATTTTAAAATGATAAGACATTTATTTCCATGATTAAGAGAAAATAGTGAGGATTAAATTTTATAAATTATGAGAAAATAATTCCCAACGATTTTAATATTACATTGTGTACGATATCATTTTCAACACAAAACATCAACAATTAATGAGCATGAAACAATATCATTTAATAATGAATGTTATGACATAGAATTTAAGTTAGAGGATATGAATATTTTTAACAACATTATTAAAAAAAAATTAAAATTTTTATATATAATAAAAATATATTATTATGTTTTGTTCTAAATACGTAATATGTTTTTTGTAATTTAATTTTATTCTGGAAAACTATGTTTTCCTAAAATTTGTTTTGATAGAAGAAATATAACATTAAATTTATACCAATAATATATATATATTTATATATAATTTATAAATTTATTTAAATCATAATATAAAATAATATCAGAATTATATTTGGTGATTTATCACAACAGATTAAATTTTCATTGAAAATTAAAAATTTACAATTTTATTGAAAATTCTATTTCTTATTAATAAATTTAAAATATATATTTTTAATTTGAATTCACATTAATATTTAACGTGGTTCTTTTTTATTAAATATAATCCATAAAATGGAATTATAATAATCATTATTTATTATTTTTATATGAAAACCATTTTATTCTGAATATGTTTTTTTTCGAGAAAACGACTTTTATTCGCGTTATAAGGGATTATATTAAAATTAATTTTAAAATATTGTAGGTATTTAAATTAAAAAAATGGATACCATATTTCATATTGAAATTTTTATTTTTTTAGAGCAATTTTATATTTGGTAATGATTAATTATAACAGAGGAAAATAGTTTTCACCTCGATAATGGTAAAACAAGTATTTTTGTTTAAAAGTATTTTTATTAGGATTTAAAAATCTATCTAAAACCTAAATATTTCTAATGGATGTGTTTATTTTGACCAAAATTATCCAATGTTTAATGGAATAATATTTGGGATTAATTTTTATTTGAAAATTTCTTTAATGTTAATTTTACTTAAAAATAAATATATATTATCATAATCATTCCCTCATTATTTCTATTTTTTTAATAATATTAAAAAAATGATTTCATTATATATAAATGTTTTTATTAAACATAAAAGAATTCAGTTTCTATGATAAATAAATAATAATGGATGTCACTACCTGATTACATTAAATTCATACCCAACGTTGAAACAATAATTTTGTAAGCAGATTAAGATCATGAAAATGATATTTAAACAGAAATATTTATTCCATAATAATTTATAGTTTAGTTACATGATGTTTTTTGATATATATAACATATTATGTTTTTGGTAAAATTTTATATTCAAATTTCATTACACTATTGATTATGTTGAGGTCCGAATATGTGAACAGTCTTAAAAATAACAATATTTTATTTTATGAAATATTGTATTTTGTTAAATTATTGAACATCCATAAATATATTATTTTTTAAAATATTGAATTTTTACATTTGATCATATCACCATGTCTCCCTTAAATTGTCATGTTCCCTTTTATATTATCATTCATGACTCATTAAGACTAATAAACATTGTGATCGGGGTAGTCATTAAAATAGTTAACACGTGTCTAGAATTAATAGATAAGGGACAAAATATTAAATAAACATTCACAAATGAACTACATTTATATTATTTATAATCAAAATTGTCATATATTATAAATATATAAATTTTTATCCACTTATATTATAAAAATAATTTCAATTAACATGATACATTATATAATGACAAGGGTTTACCCCACCACTCTTATAAAAGAAATACATGTATCCCCACTTCCTCACACTTCATTATAAATTTTTCAGAATGAAATCCTACATATTTATATCTTTAAATTTCATAGATTTATTATTTTGTTTCTTTTCTTCTTATTATAACATCCCCATGGTCCACTTCGAGAGACCCAAATGATGCTATTCTAAGAGGTGATAATCCTCCCAACATATTGTTCTCAATTTATTTACTATTCAAAATACATATATTATATCCTAAAAATTACAATATAATAAAAATAAGTATGTTAAAAATACTGATAAGTTACTATATAAATTTCATAATATGATTCATCTCCATTTTCATCCTCTAAAGGATGAAAATATCATTCATGTGTTTGTATGCACTGCCACCTACAAGAAGTGATGCATTTCTTATTCACAACCACATAAAAAGAAATGTTATTATGATGTATTTAATAAATATATATGATATTAATGTCATAAGTTAATATTTTAAAATTTAAAATTTTACATTAAATCAGATTCTTCAAAAAAATTATAAATGGAAATTTCCCTCACATGTTCGGTTAGAATACAACCTCAATAAAGTGATTATATGCATTATTCATGTCCTTATATCATGGAGGATATTATAATTTTATTATTTATTATGAATTATATTTATTTTTTCACTATTATTATATAAATTATTTAATAATTACAAATTCAACATCAATCAACACAACAATTTCATTTTACAATTTTGAACTGAACATCCCCAAAACACTAGAAACATATTTAGATAATTATATAGTTAAGTGGTACATTAAATTAAATAAAATAGGTTTAATTTTAGAAAATTAAACTGAAATGCATGGATCGGTTGTGATCACTGAGAGGGGAGGGGTGAATCAGTGATAACATTTTCTTTTTAAGAATTGTTCCCTTTGAATTATCAATTCAACCTCGGCAGCTGGTTAAGGCCTACATCTACTCTTTTAGTGTTATAGTGATAATGAAAGCACAGAACACAGATATTTACAAGGTTCTGTACAAAGACCTACTCCTTACCGTGTTGGTTATACCCCCCAACACGGATTCTTCACTATGCCAAAAGATGTATACATAGTAATTGGTTATACCCCCCAATTACAAGTTGGATAAACCCCCCAACTCCACAACATCATCTTCATCATGGCTTATCTTCACTTCTTCAAAGGTGTTGTTCGAATCTCCAAGTAGATTCAAGATTATTTTACAGATCTCATTGGTCTTTCTCACTAAAAACCAATCACTTAGAATGATCAGTTCTTTTGTATTCACACACTTAAGTGTGTACTCCTCTTCTTCTCAAGGTTGGTCTTCTTCACTTGTGCACACATGCACAACTCATTTGTGTTTCTTTGCACAAACTCAACCGAGCTTCGGCCTCCTCATCTCTTTGCACACAAATGAACTAAGCCTTAGACCTCTTCATCATGTATGCACACAAAAATATGGTATGGCATCGGGTCTTCTTCGGTGCACACCCACTTCCCACAAAAGAGGCGTGCAAGTGCAAGGGTGCACTTGGCCGCGCAAGCCTTGGTGCAAAGCACCTCAACAGCGGGCGCACAGATCTTCTTCTTGTCACGCAAAGGTTGCACGCAAGGAACTCTAGCCGCGCAAGGTACATGCGCGGGGCTTCTACTTCGCGAGGCGGAGAGTGGCTCTCACGGGACTCTCGAGTTCTCAAAGGATCAGCAAGCATTCCAAGGGCGCTGGAATTATCATTTTATAGACGAGGAGTGAGAATAGAGTCCGCGGGATCCAAAACTCGAACGCCCGAGATCTGTGGCGTTTTGAAAACTTCAAACCTGTTAAATATCTTCCGCATATCTCGTTCTTCTTCTCAGTTTTAATGCGGGTTTTCTATTTTTCGGTTTCCTTCACATGCATGTGTTTTCGAACGCAGGCAAGCCTTCAGTTTAGGCTAATCCATACAAAACATAAATCACGTGGCCTCGCACCTCTGGTTGCTTCGGCCAACCTCGAATTCTCCCATACATTGCATGCATGCCCATTTTTATTCATCGATATGTTCAGTAGGGCCAGACCAACCGAATGGAGCCTTCAGTTTGATCGGAGGTGGCCGGGAACTCAAAAACATCGCTCGGAGGCGCTACTGGTTCAACGGGGACGTCGGGGGTTGCCTCGGGTGAGCTTGAGGAAGGAGACGACTCGCATGCCATTGGATCAGATCATTGGACAGCTGCTATCAGAAGATCTCGCGGCGGATGAGATGTGCAGCACTGATCACACACGAGATCAATTGTGCGGCTTAGATTAGATAATGGAGAAATTTCTGCGTCCCACATCGAATTGGAGCCCGGTTTCTCCACGCCTTATCAAAGTTGCGCTGCCACCATATGCTCAGTTGAACTTCTCCCTCCACGGTGCCGCCCCGCACTGTGTTCTCCCTACGGGCGCGCTCTGCGCCCACCTCTTCTCCCTGCGGGCGCGCCCCTGGCGCCCATGCTACCTCTCGCGGGTGCGCGCTATGCGCCCCTGCCCCACGGATTTGATCACCGCATGGCCTCCTGCAGCCTTGGTCTTGCTCCATGGGATCCCCCATGGGCGTGGCACCTAGGTCCACAAGTGCCTTGGGGTTGAACCCGTGGCTGGCCCTTGGCTGGCCAATTTTTTTGGCAAAGGAAAAAATAATACTTTGTATAAAAACAAAGTACTCCCAAGTGAAATATGCCAAATGCAATTCATTCCAAGACATTATTCTTCATTTCCTTAATAACTCCTCATTCTTCTTCATTTCTCTTCTTCTTAAGAATTTATCAATCCTCCTCTCATATGATCTTCACTTAGGATATCGAATTCCTGAAGGGTCTTCATATTCAACTGAGCTCCTTAATCACATAATTTCTTCCATGATCTTCATTGATCCAATCAGAGATTATGTTGGATCATCTTCTAACTCACATGCACTAAGTGATAGTGCATGGACTTCTTCAGTTCACTTCATCCACTTAGGAGGTGTGGATGGATCATCTTCATCTCCTTATGCATTGTATTAACAATGCATGGTCTTCTAACATTGTTGTGACATTGTATCATCATGATACAAGTTCTATGAACTTAAAGATCAGCTCAACAATCGTCAGATATAATGATGCATCTCCAACCATTAGTCTTCAAGCTTTACTTCATCATTTGACACATAGTGACATGTTATTGACAACAAATGCAATCACTTGGGCACAACATAAACTAATAATATGTTCTTAATGTTTTAAATAGTTAATAATCATTTTTATAATATATTTACGAACTTATTAATACATGTCCAAGATTGGGTAAACATATTTCACCTTAATTCTTCTTTATTGAGTTTTGATATAATGTTATAGAAATAATTAATTTTCTATGTTGTGTATATTACCACTTATACATTTTTTAAATCATGAAGCCACCACAAATTATGGTTGTCTATGGAGTATTTCATTTCATTTCATTAAATGGGTTTGGATTTAGATGATACCAAATTATGAAAGAGTTTATTAACTCAACATTCATTCTTTTTAAAATAATTCGATTTCATTTAATATGATATGACAAGATAATTTGTGAAATTACCTTTGATTGTATTATGTTTTATTTATTTTTTATAATATTTTAACATATAATCAAATTATTTATTAATTCCAACATCAATGATATGATATATGTTAATATTATTCATGTAAATATTGTTTCTTTTTGACCTCAATTGTAATTTAAACCTATTTTATTTTATATGTTATATATGGTATTAACTGATATATATTTTTTCAAAAAAATTTCATGATATTTAATGTCCCTTTTATGTTCCATATTCCATGATAGATTTATACATATTTTATAAATATTTCATGGTTTTTCATGGCCACAATTTCAATTTATGAACACATATGTCATGTTATAAACCATGATTCATTTCATCCGGTGAACATGTTTCCCAATTATTTTTTCTCATATTATTTCTAGTGTTTTATTTTTTTAAATAATCATTTCACATATCATTATTAAGCTCATTATAAATGTAATCATTATCTTATTTTGAAGGATTTTTAGTTGGATTATTTCATTCTTTGTGACATATTTTTGAATAGTATATTTATATTCAAATATATGGTGAATACACCAAATAATAAAATATAATAGCATGAATCTATTTCTACATATAGTATTTTACTGTCAATAATTTTTTATATCCTTCATGTGTATTTTTTTTAAATTCCAACAAAGGAGAATTTCATTGAATGTGTTTTTAAATCTTCTAAATCATTTAACTAAAATACTCATCAATGTTACATATATAATTTAAATAATTATATTTTTAAAAATTATTTCTCATATTTATATGATATATGTCCTAATTTTAAATTTATTCAAAATAAATTTATTAATGGTTTCTACATGTCCACTTTTTACTATCTATGAAAAAGTTTTAATTTTTTTGATTCTTAATGATTATGAGATAAATGTATTTTTCTAGAACGATAACTTTTATTTTCATTGAAGAAATATTTATTTTTATTAAAATATTTTTTAATGAGAATCATTATCCAATATTTTTGAAACATTAATAAGATACTATAGAACGGAAAGTTTATGCTTTGTTTTCAATTAAATGTTTTAAATGTTATTTTATAGGAAATTATCTCTATGTCATTGTCATTTAATTATCCCTTTGAATCTTTGAGAAAACATTGTTATGATGCAATGAATTTCCTATATTTGGATTGTTTTTTATAATTTTTTAAAATATATTATCATGCAACCCATTTCATTTTCATAAGTAAATCATGTTAAAAATGAATGCAAGTTGTTCCAAAATGATAAACGATGAAAATTAATTATTCATTGAATTATATTCATATAAAATAAATTCACATTAATAATGAATATTTTTATCCCAATATTTATCATGATTATGGTTGAGTGTGATATATCTTATATAATGTGTGAGTATAATATATCTCTCAAAACATTGGGTAATGTTTCTTTTCATTAAATATTTGAAGGAGGGAGTTAGCCAGATATTTCATTCATATAGATTTATCTAGTCCCCAATTATTTATTAAATGAGTGAACATTGTTGTAAATTTTAATATTCTATTATACCAAAATATTTTATATATTAATTATATGTATTTTTACTGGTCATTTAATTCCATATTTACATCATTTGGGTAACGTTTGATGAATTTAATGAATATCAACTTAGATAATTCATTATTCCATGTAACATTTTTAATGATAAACATTTTCTTCATAAATATTCATTTTCATAGTCATATACATATAGTATTTTATAATAAATTTATGCTAATATTATTTACTATAATGAAATTCAGCTGTTATGGTTAATTTTTTCCCGTATCTGGAATTTATGAGCATCATTATTATATTTTACACTACCTTTTGTTATAATGAATACATTTAATTAGTTTTTCTCTATAAATTTAATACCTATGATGAATTTCATGGGAAATTTTGAGGAATTATAATGAAATAAAAAATGATGGTTAAAATAAGATTCTAATATCTTGAGGACATGGTGATTTTTGTAATTTTTTTTGGTGTTTCAGATAACTAACATTGTGTGTTATTTTTTGGTACCATAGAATTTAATTTATGGATTCTAATATTTTCACTTGATTTTTGAGGGTTGGTCTGGGATTTTATAATTTATACCATATATTTGTTTTAGATAATATTAGATATTAATATGTTTTTATATGAGTATAAAATATGTGTTTATGATAATAAATATTTCAATGTAACATTGATGTGTTTTTGAATGATTGGAATTATTGAAAAATGATGTCAATGTTTTGGGAATTCAAACATGATTGTTGAAATATTATGTTGACTTTTTTATGAATATGTTAATGAAGCTCTGGAAGTGTTATAAAAACAGTCATGTACATTGTTGTGTTTTTTCGTAGTGATAGGCAAAATATTGTTTTCTAAAATTATAAGGTAGGGAAAATTTCCTAAAAAAATTATTTTATGGACTAGCTCATGAAAATAAGTAAAAGTAGTGGAATTTGAGCAGGTAATGTTTCAATAGGTTTTTGAGATATTTCATATAATGTTTTATGAATGAAATATTTGGATAGAAGGAAAATGTTGTATATTATGAGATTATGAATAGTATCATCAGTGTAAAATTTCCCTGATGAATTGTGGAGAAAGGGACTTTTTAAAATATGAGTAAAGATATTCGTTTAAAGATAATGGGGAGCATTAATGTTTCACTATGTGGATGCATAATCTAAAAATAGATAGTTAACCTCTCTTTTTTATAGATCTAGACTTAAGAAAAATCCCAAGGATCTGAATTCATGAAATTAAATAACAAATTATTTTTTTCAATGATTAAAAAACAATCAAATTTGTAATTTCTTGAGTTTTACAAAATATCATAGTTTTTTTATGGTTTTGGGTTTCATGGAAACTGAATGATTTATGAAGAATTGATATGTTTTTTCAGAGTGTGGTTTATGTTTTTTTTATGAAATTCTTATGTATATTTTAATTATTTTATGATTATTTATGTGGGAAATTGGTATTCATAATGTGGATGAATGTTTTACATAACGATGCATTAAATTAAGTGCGGCCTTTATTGATTCAAGTGTTCAAATGAATAATATCTATAAAGATAATTAAAAACACATCAGTTGACAGAGAAGTGAGAAAATAAATATTTATTGATTTTAATCCAACAGGGATATTGAAACCACCTAAAACATTGTAATAGTATTATGCTTTAGTATATTGATTATTTAACCTTATTCCTTAAAATTATTCTATAAAAAATATTATTGTAGGTGAACCATGTAAAATTGATGTGTATAATAAATGTTTTCATTTCTTATCATTAAGTTTTATTGTTAATGGAGTGAAGTAAATTTTTTTAACAAAAAATAAGATTCAATGATATAGTAATATTAATCAATAATACATTGATTTAGCCAATCCCATCTCAGGGTGTAATGTCATTTGTTATTAAATTTGGATTAAATACATTTTTGGAATATTTTTTCCATTTATTGCATGGTTCAACTTTTGAAACCAATATTCAAAAAGAATGTTCAATGTTTGGGATATTTTAATGTGTAGATAATAGGTTTGGGAAATATATCGAGGAGTTTCCCCATTTTCAGGATGGGTTTCGATAGAACTAGGACAGATAGTGATGTATGTACATGCTACACACGATTAGTGTAACCGTACAAGTTATCCATTAATGGTAAAATAAATTTTCCACGTAGTGGGTGAACGACATGCGCATAGTCTATTAGATCATGCAAGTCAAACCATGTGGTCTGCCCATTTTTGAGTTTAAGCTTAAATTTAAATTAATTAAATTAATTTTTAAAGGAATTTATTTAAATTAGTTGTTGGTGGTATTCATTTAATTAAATTAAATTTGATAAAAATAAATTAAATTACATTGAGTTAGAGAATTTTTTTATATAAATTTAGGGGTAAGGAATTAATTTTTTATTTGATGATGATTTGGAGTCAATATTTAATTAAATTGAGATGAGTGGAATTAAATTAAATTAAAAATAAATGAGGAATTGGGGGGGTTTTATTTAATTAATTTTTGGAGATAATTTAATTAAATAATGAGCAGTTTAAAAAATTTATTAGATTAAATTAGGTTGGAAATAATTTAATAACATGATGTGTTAAATGTAGAGTTGGGGTTTTACATAATTAAATTCATAGTTAAGAGGAATTTAATTATTTGATGAAAAATGTGTGTTTTATTTAAATAAATTGTGTTGATAAAATTTTATACAAATAATATTGTGTTGTATAATTGATTTAATTATTTTTATTTTCAAATTATTTTAATTAAATGATTTTTTAAATGGGGTGTTAGGTTTTTAACTAATTAGATTCAATGTTACGAAGATGTAAATTATTTGATGAAAATTGTAGTTTTTATTTAATTAAATTGTGTTGATATAATATAAATAAATAACGGCGAGTGGTTTAATTTATTTTATTAAATTTTTTGGAGAAGAATTTAATTAAATGATGTGTAATTGGAGAGTTGGGGATTATAAGAAATTTGTGATATTAATGGATAATAATAATAAGATGGTGGCTATTATTATTGTTATTATTATTATTATACTAATTCCTATGATAAAAAATGGAATTTTATTTATTCAAAGAAAAAACAAGACTAATTGGAGAACAACATGAGTGAGGCATGATCCCTCCCTAGCATGGAAATCCCATGGGTAGTGCATCATCCATTTCTCCCAGATCCCACTCAGTATGTCAGTTTCTCCTGGTCTCTTCATAGATGTTATCCTTCTCATCAAGGTAAGTCTTTATCAACTTGTTTATTTCTTCACATCGGTTGTCTTGTATCTCCTTATTCGAGTATCCATTAAGTTGAAACTGAAAAGACCAAGGTTGATCTGATTTCCTCAAATCTTCTGATTATAGGTGGTGCATATAATGTCTTGAGACCTATGGTTCTATATTCTGATGACCAACACTGATGGAAATGTTACTCGACAAGTTTTTTTCACTATCATCATATTCATGTAAGTCTTTATACCAAATAAATGGTTTTGTACCTCTTGAATAAGGTGATTATGGTGTAATTTGGTAGCGGTTGATTATTTTTCTATGCGTTGAACCTCACCATACTAATTGTGAGTGTAAATTGTTGTTATTAGTTGCTGCAATCAATTACATGTATTCACACCCATTAATAAGGATGTTAATATACATGATGGGTCATAGTTTGAGTTAAGAAGCACGAGCTTGGCTAAATTCATTGAGGTTGGGTTGTCATAATTTTCTAATTAATAAAATGTAGTTTTGCTGATTTATTGATTTTGATAATATTTACTAAAATGTTTGAATAAAATGATTATTGGTGGGGTGAGATAATTAATTATGAATTAATTATATTATACGAGGTTCAAATTGAGATAATTAGTCCAAGGATTAATTAGGTGATATTAAATTGTATAAGATGAGATAATTAATTATGAATTAGTAATGTTCTTTGATATAATAATAATCTAGAGAATAATTATGAGATACTAAATTGGGTAAGATGATATAATTAATTATAAATTAATTATATCATTTGACATAATAATTTCTAGGAGATTAATTTTTATATATTAAAGTGTTTATGTTGAGAAAATTAATAATGAATTAATTATGTGCATCTAGATAATAATTAATCAGATGATTAATAAAGAGATATTAAATTGGTTATGATGAGAAAATTAATTATGAATTAATTATTTTCTTTTATATACTATTTACCATGGAATTTATTTATATGATATTAAATTATTTAAGATGAGATAAAATAATATTAATTAATTATGTGCCTTGTGATAATAATTATTGGGGGATTAATAATGAGATATTATATTGTTTAATTTTAGATACATAATTATGAATTATTTATGTGCATTTAGATGGTAATTAATCAGAAGTTTAATTATGAGATATAAAATAGGTTAAGACGATATAATTAATTATGAATTAATTATGATCACTGAGATAATAATTATCGCGAAATTTTATTTATGTGATATAGAATTTTATAAGATGAGATTATTAATTATTTATGTACATGAAGATAATGATTATCCGTGGATTAAATATGAGATATTTAATTGTCTATGTTGAGATAAATAGTATTTAATTGATTTTGTGATATGATATTTAATATAGAAAATTATTCAAGGGGTTAATTAAGATATTTTGATTTGAGCCTTAGTTGAGATAACTATTTTGTGGATTAATTATGTGATATAGGGATATTTTCCTATTGATAATTAATTTATAAATTAATTATGTGGCATTGACATTTTTAACTTGTGACTAGTAAATTGTTGAATTATATAGATTTATTGTTGGGATAATTTAATTGTACAGTTAAATAATGGCTTGTTCTATTTAACTAAAATTTGAATTAGTTTTGTGATGGATGACGATAAATAATTTTTGAAATATTTATATTATGAAGTGTTGAATAGTGACAGGTACATTCATGGGTGCCTGAGTATGGAATGCTAACATGGACATTCATGGGTTCATGAGTATGGAATAGTAATATGGACATTATTTGGTGTATACGTATGGAATAATAACATGTAAAATCATTGTTCGTGAGTATGGATTGGTAACATGGACATGAATGGCGGTGAGTATGGAATAATACAATGGAAATTCATGGGTGAAAGATTATAGAATTGTAACATAGACACTTTTTACTGTGTTATCATTGATTGATAACTTGTACATTCTAGTGTTTGTGAGTTATGGAATGATAATGCCATTCAAATGGGGGAAATATAAGAATGGTAAAAGGATCATTTCTTTTTTTTAATTAAAAAATAATATTAAATAATTTGATAAATATATCATTGTATTATATATATATATATATTATTGTAATGAAACTTATTCAGGATACATGACAAAGTAAGAATCGATGCCAGGTGTCCCTATGGAAGCTAGATGGGTTTTTGGTTATTTATCCAATTCTGTTATTGCTTGGTTATGTTAGCACATTGTTTTGTCGTATTATATTGTCTAGATTGATCTAGAAAACTAGAGGTCTTGGCCTATTGAAATGTATATCTCACATCATAAATTGTCTGCCATTACACTGGGGTACTTGAGGGGAATTTCTTTATTACAGGACTGTGGACCTTTTCTTGTTGTTTTTTTATGTACTGGGGAGATAGTAAAAAATGAATGAGTAGGAGCTTGCGATGGTCATGGAGATCAACATTGCGGTGTAGAGTCTTTTAATTATTTATATATTGGAATGTAAATTATGTTGTTTTGTTTGCTACTATTGGATATGAATTAGCATGACATGCATGTATTGTATAAACTGGTATTGGAAATTTTCATTTTTCAGTTGATTATTGTTTTATATTTTCATTTACTTTTTTCTGATATTATTATCTATATGCACGGTGCACTCTAAAAATGAGTGTATAGTCTCCCCACTGACTATCCATAAACCCTAGATACTCATTAAGGGACTCTAGTGTAAAAGGAGACATTCTTGAGGTCATGTAGTGGCTGGTCCAACAACCAGGACAAGGATAAGCTGGGTTGGGATGTTACAATGTGTAGAAGAGGGTTTGGTTATCTTTTTTATTCTTTTTTTCCATATGTTTTGGGATTGTTTTCATGCATCTTGGAAAGTGTCATCACTTTTTTAATAGTTGTTCATGGGTCTTATCAACCCACGAATGGGAAATTACCATGTGGAGAGGTTTGGGAATTGATGTTGATACTATATGTTGTTACTGTTGATATTATTTCACATTGGGTGATTGGTGTACATTCTATTGCATATTGATTTTGGGAATTGTGTAAATTTTATATGACCTAATATAAAAAGAATGTTTCATTTCATGTATCATTTAAGGCACATAGATATTAACATTTCATGTATATAACATGACATGTAGTTGCATTAGTACGATACCTGTTTATTTTGGTTGTGTGTGTTGGGTGGAATTCCATGTTTTGATTTGCTTTATCATGACACTTTATATAGAATACTTCAGTGATAGATTTAACATTCATGGGGGAATATATGCCATGATAAATTTGTGATTAACATTATGTTCTATAATTACGTCCTTATGGTTTATATGGTGATTTTGTGTTACTTCTTGTGATATCATGCTAGAGATGTTTTGAATGTAAGGGAATGATAAATTTAAAATTTTTTTTGGTAATTGAATTGATTAAATAGGATCCAAATTTCTCTTATAATTTTTTTTTACTTTAGGGTTTGTTATATTCTCCCTCATATCACTTGTGGGGTTGGTTAATTAAGAATCCAGATTGACTAAATGGGATCATCAGAGGTAATCTTATGATTAAATGCAATTTAGACTCTAAATATCATTTTTAAATGAAATAAAACAAAAGGATATATGATAAAAGAATCATTTTTATTTTTTAAATTATAACCTTTTGATGTTGGTACCATTTATGATTCATTTTATCGGGATTTCTGAAACTGTTTAAATGAACATTAATGCATTGGGTGAAATAGGCATCATGTTCTGGTTGACAACAAATAGGTAGGTAATGCCGAGATTTTCCAAAACAATTATCTCATGATAGTTCTTTTGACCTTATCAGTGACCTTGGATTACACATAGTGTGCTCTTTTGATATATATGAGCATTTCTTCTATCATGATCACATCCTAACTTCACTAAGATAGCATCAGTTTTAGGACGTACTAAAGAAATGAAATCTATTAGGCATGATAATTAGTTTTTATTTGGGTGGTATGCGGGATGTAATGATCTCTGGGTTATGACTTAGATAGTTATAGGGAATGATATTTTTAATGTAGCATTATAATGGCTTGGATTTGGAAGGTCACCAAAAGTAGGGTATGGACTTTTATATACCATAGTATTTTGTTGAAATCATTTTAATGTATCGTCTCTAGTTTAACTATGGGTATGGATTTCCTCGGACGATAATTTATTTCCATGATAGAGTCATGGATTGGGGTTTTAAAATGGTTAAAATTTTTTGAGTGTTTTGGAACACAATACAATCGTTCAAATGACAATTCATGTCCTTGTTGGGTTGGTGGGTGTTGTAGTAACTCATGAAGGATTCTAAGGTATGAAAAGATTTTAAGGTGGGTAGATTTTATAGTACCATTTTTTAACTAGGTTAAAATAATATTTTTTTAACTTTTTCATTTACTACATAGTTTAGTTTTTATATCCATGCTTCAGAAAGAATATTTTAGGGTTGGCATCTTTTAATGAGTTTGCAACAGTCCTGGGAAAATAATCGAGGAGTTTCTTGGCTGGAAATATCAGTTTTTGGAGAACTGGGCCATGTTGTGACAATTGCACAAGCTACTCATGGTTAGTCAAATCATATAAATCTGCCATAGATGATAAAACATGTGTTCGGTAGCGAGCATATATTCTGCGTACTGTCTATCAGACCTTGTGAGTCAAACAATGTTGTCTTCCCAGTTTTGAGTTCCTAGTTAAATTTAATTTAATTAAATTCATGGTAGAAAAAAATTTAATTAAATTAGTTTTTGGGTGGATTCATTTAATTAAATTAATTTTATTGAAAATTTAATTAAATGACATTGAGTTTGAGAGTTATTTAATTAAACTAAGATTTTAATAAAAATTAATTAATTTATTATTATTTGGAGTATTTATTTAATAAAATTGAGATGATATAATTTTTTTAAAATTGCATGTAAATTAGATTATGTGGGATTTATTTAATTAAATTGTGTTGAGAGAATAAAATTAAATAATGATGTGATGGATAATTTATTAAATTAAATTATGTTGGAAAAGTATTTATTTAAATGACGGGTTAAATGTGGAGTTATTTTTGTATATAACTAAATTCAAGGTTAATATGAATTTAATTATTTCAGAAAAAATGGGTTTTTTATTTAATTAAATTTTTTTGGGAAAATTTAATTAAATAATGATGTGTTGGATAATTTATTTAATTAAATTCATTCGGAAATGAGTTTATTTAATTGATATGTAAAATATAGATTTGGGTTTATGTCTAATAAAATTCATGGGTAATATGAATTTAATTATTTGACAAAAAAATATAGGTTTTATTAAAAAAAAGTTTGTTGATAGAATTTCATTCAATAATGATGTGTTTGAAAATTTATTTAATTAAATTCATTGAAGAATAATTTTATTCAATGATATGTAATTTGGGATTTTGGGTTTACCAATTATATGTGATATTAATTAGTAATAATAATAAGATGATGATGATGATGATGATTATTATTATTATTTTACTAGTTCATAAAACAAATAATTTCATTGTTTTATAGTAAAAACATGAAGCAGGGGAAGACACCACATGTGAGGAATAACACCTCCCCCTCTCAGCTCCCCCATGGGTGACGCATCATCCATTTCCCTTGGAACCCTCACCGTGCGTCTCTTTTTATTGGTCTCTTCACAGAAGTTGTCCATCTAATAGAAGTCATTCATTCTGTGGTTGCATCATTGTTTCATTTGCAATATCGACTCTCCTTCTCCTAGTTCCCATTAGACCGAAAGCCAATGGTCCGAGATTAATTCACATTATTTATTTCTAGTGATTCTAGGTGGCGCATATAATATATTTAAATGCTTTGGTCCGTATTCTGATGACCTCCACCATTGGTGAAGCAACTCATCTTGATTTGGATTACCATATTCATATTAAATTAATTCTATATACCCTATAAATGGTTTCTCATCCATTGAATTAAAAGATTATGGTGTAATTTGGATGCAAATAATTAGTTTTAGTGAGATTTGGTGCCCACCGAACTAATTTTGAGTTCCTTTTGTTGTTATTAGGTTTGAAAAGTAATTCATAGTATGTACATGATTTAATTTGAAAGATCAAATGCGTGAGTGGGTCATTGTTTGAGTTAGGAAGCATTGACATAGCCAAATTCATTGAGGTAGGGTTCTGAATATTCCCTAATTAATAAAATTCTATTTTGGTGATTTATTTCTTTTGATAATGATGACTATAATGTTAGAATATTTTGTTTATTAGAAGGATGAGATAATTAATTGTGAATTAATTACATGTTTTGATGCTAAAATTGAAATAATTAGTCTGAGGATTAATTATGAGATATTAAATTGGTTAAGACGAGATAATTAATTATGAATTAATTATATCTTTTGATATAATAATTACCAGGTGATTAATTATGAGATATTAAATTGGATAGGATGAGATAATAAATTATTAATTAATTATGAGATTTTATATAATAATTATGGGGGGATTATTTGTGAGAAATTAAATTGTTTAAGTTCATATATTTAATTGTGACTAAATTATGTGCATTGAGATGATAATTAATCAAGTGATTAATTAGGAGATATTTAATTCGTTAATATAATATTATTAATTAGGTTTCATTAATGTGCTTTGAGATAATAATTACTGGGTAATTTACTTATAAGATTATAAATTGGTTATGATTAGATAATTAAATATGAAATAATTATGTTAATTGAGAGAATAATTATTTTTGTGATAGATTGTGAGATATAAAATTTTTTACATTGAGATAATTAATTATAAATTAGTTATGTGTATTGAGATGATAATTAATTGGAATATTAGCTATGAGATATTAAATCGGTTATGAAAAAGTAATCATTTATGGATATATTAGGTGCATAGAGGAAAAAATTACCAGGGAATTTATTTATGGGAAATTAAATTCATTAAAATGAGATAACTAATTATGAATTAATTATGTTCTTTGAGATAATAATTATCGGGGGAATTAATTATGATATATTTAATTGGTTAAGATGAGATAATTAATTATTAATTAAATATGTGTTATGATATTATAATATTGAAATTTAATTGGTGAATTAGTTAGGAAATTTTTATTTGGAACTAAGATGAGATAATTATATTATGAATTAATTATGTGATATAGAGATGGTTTCCTAGAGATAGTTAATTTATGACCTAATTATCTGGTACTGACATGATAGCATTATGACTATTTAAATGTTGAATTAACTTGGGTAATTCTTTTGATGAGTTAATTTTTGAGTTAACTAAAAGAATTGTTCTGTATAACTAATGGTTGAATTAGTAATGAGACGAATGATGCAAATTAATAGTTGAAATATTTATATTAAGAAGCGGTGAATGGAAACATTGAACTTCTTTGGTACATGAGTATGGAATAGTAACCCAGATATTCATGAGTGCGTGAGTATGGAATGGTAACATGGAAATTTTTTGTTTCGTGAGTATGGAATAGTAACATTAACATTCATGGATTTGTGAGTATGAAACGCTAACATGGACATTCATGGGAGCGTGAGTATGTAATGGTAACATGTACATTTATGGTGCATGAGTATGGAATGGAAACAAAATAATTCATTGGTGCGTGAGTATGGAATGGTAAAATGGCCATTCGTGGTTGCATACACATTGAATATTAAAGTGGACATTCAATTCTATATAAGTTATGCAATTATAACGTCAATAAAATGGGTGAAATATAAGAATAGTAAAATTCTCATTTTATTCCTGTCATAAATCAAAGAATATTATCAAACTGTGATAAATATTTCATTACACATTATATATATATATATTAACTCATTTGTATCCTCTTATTCAGTCTACGGGCTGAAGAAGTAATCATTGATAGGTGTCCCTTTGGAACCTGGACGAGTTGTTAATTATTTATTCAATTATATTATTTCCTTGTTATATAACCACACTGTTTTTTTATATTAAATTACGTAGATTGGTCATGAAATCCGGTGAGCCTGGCCTACAAAGATGTATATTTAACACACAACTTGTGCTTCTATTACACTGGCGTACGAGAGTAGACATTCTTTTTTGTAGGTATGTGGAAAAGTTCATGTGACTGTTAGTTTTACTTTGTATTTAGAAGCAAATGACTAAGCATGATCTCCAGATACATATAGGGATCTCCATTTGTTATTCGAGTCTTTTCATTATTTATGTATTGGAATTTAAATCTTGTTGTCTTATTTACTGATTTTCGATATGTATCAGCATGAAATTCTTGCATTGTATATACTGGCATTGGAAATTTTCATTATTTAGTTGATTATTGTTTTATATGGATTATGTTGATGTTTGAGTTTATTATCCATCTCTGTAGTGAACTATGAATCTGGATATGTAGTCTCCCCACTAGCAATCCATAGAACCTCACTGCTAGTGGATATCCTCTGTCTTACAGGAAGACATGATTGAGGTTATGTGGTGAACATACCAGCTATCGGTTTGAGGGTAAGCCACAGAGGGACGTTACAAAGTGGTATCTGAGGTTCTAGTTTTCTTTCATTATTTTTCTTTGTCCTTTTGTTTTGGAATGGTAGACATGAGACTTGTAATGTTTTGGTACTTCGTTAAAAGTCATTCTTGGAACTGAACACCCCATGTATAGGAAATGACAACGTGGCTATTGGTTGATAATTGATGTTGATATTGTTTGCTGTTAAATATGAAATGATTTCACCTTGAGTGACTGGTGTACTTTTCACTGCATATTGATTATGATATTTTTTTCAATTTTACATTGATTGAAATGGAAAGGATGGTGCATTACATTAAACATTTTAGGTACTAATATATTCACATGGAATGCATATAATATGCCTTGTAGTTGAATTAGTTGCATGACTACAAATTTTGATTGTGTATCTTGGGTGGAATGCTATTTTTTATCTTCTTCTGCATGCCTCTTTAGATATCATTATATGGTGATAGATTTAACATGCATAGGGGATTATGTGACAATATTCAATTAGTTATTAACATTCTTTACTATTATTCCATCACTTTATGTTATATATTTATTTCTTGATACTTCTTATGATTACATTCTTGAGAGGTTTTTATGTGTAAGTGGATGCTAATGTTAAAAAATAAATTGAAATTGAATAGATTAAATGGGACCAAATGACACATGTAATGTATTTTGGAAGTTTTGGGATTGTTATCTGTCCAGTCATATCTCATGTGAGATTTCTTTTAGAATAATACTTATAGAATAAATATGACCCACAAAGGTCTTCTATTGATTAAGAGTCATTTAGATGCTTAATGGAATGTTTAAAATAAAATGAAACAAAATGTTAAATAGTTAAATATGGAGTTTTAATTATTTCTACCATAATATTTTGATGTATGTACCATTTCATTTTCATTGTATCTTGAATCTTGGTTTCATTTTAATGAACACTATTGTCGTGGTTGAAATATTCATGATCTTTTGGTTTTTGATGCATCGGCATGTGATGTGTAGCATTTCATAAATCGTTGGATAAAGATAGTTTGTTTGATATTCTTTGTGACCTGGGTTTTCACTTAGTGTGATATTTCGATGGATACACGCATGTGTCCTATCTTGACCACGTCCTGGAGGCACTGAGATACAATCAGTCTTACACTAGGATAATGATTTAAAAGTTATTGGGATTGATAATATGTTGTTATATAGGTGGTACGTGGGAGGCATAAATCAATTGTTTATGACCTTTTTCATGATGGGGAACAATATTTTAAAATAATCCTTACGATGTCTTGGATAAGAGGGGTCACTAGAATTTAGGTAAGGACTTAAATATTCATGCAATTGTTGTTGAAATTGTTTTTAAAGCCCCTCTCCAGTTTAACGACGGGTACGAGATTCATGGATCGACAATGTCATTCCTGGATATAGCCATGTCTTTGGGTTCTAAAAGGGTTAAGTGTGTGTTAGGAATTTGGGAACACATCACCATCGTTCCAAAGGGAATTTTTAACCTGGATGTGTTTTCCGGTGTTCTAGTAGAACCCAATGGGTTTTTGGGGATGATATGTTTTTAAGGTGGGTATTTTTTAAATTATTTTGTTTTCTAACATATTAAAATAAGGTTTTTAAACATTTTCATTTACTGAACTGTTCATTTTTTGAGAAAAATATTTGCAAAGATATTTTGAGATATGGGATATTTTAATGTGATTATAATGGGCTTCTGAAAATGCTCGATGAGTTTCCTGAATGGCAGGATGGTTTTTTGGAGAACCGGAGAAAGAAGTCACATTTTCAAGGGATGAACATAGTTAGTCAAACTGTATGGGTTAGTCATGCATGATAAAATAGGTATCCGATAGAGGCTGCACCAACTATCATTTCATTCGTATCCAACCAACCATACTACCATGTTTTGAGTTTCGAGTTAAGTTTTATTTATCTAAATATAGGGTTGAATAGAATTTATTTAAATGATCTATTGGAGGGAATAATTTAATGAAATTAATGTTTTGAGAGTTTAATTAAATGAATTTGTGGTAGAGAAGTTATTTAATAAAATTTTGATGTAAATAAATAATTTTCCTTTAAATAATGATGATTTGGAGTCATTATTTAATTAAAATAAATTGTAGTAATATAATTAAATGGCATATTAATGAGGAGTTATGGGTTATATATAATTAAATTATATTGAGATTATTTAATTAAATAATGAAGTGTTGGATAATTTATTTAATAAATTCTAGTTTTAAATTAATTTAATTAATTGTTTTGATACATGTAGACATCATGTTTTATCAAATAAAATTCAACGTTAAGAGTAATTTAGTTATTTGAAGAAAAATAAGTGTTTTATTTTAAATATTTTGATTTATTAAATTTTATTAAATATTGATGTGTTGGTGAATTTAATTAATAAAAAATTGTTGGAATAAAATTTAATTAAATGATGTGTTAAATGTGTAGTAGGGGTTAAATCTAATTAAATTCCCAGCCAAGATAAATTTACTTATTTGATGATTCATTGGGTTTTTATTTAATTAAATATTGTGTGTAGAATTTAATTAAATTATAATGGGTTAAATAATTTATTTAATTAAATACGTTGAATAAGAATTTCATTAGATGATGTGTAATAAAGGATTTAGGGTTTATCAAAGATTTGTGAAATTAATGGGTAATAAAAATATTAATATGAATTTTATTATTATTATGGTAATTATTATAATAAAATAAGGTATTTAATTTATTTACAGAGAAAACAATAGGGATAGGTGCGTAACATAGGGGTGGTGTGACTCCTCCCCCTCTCGTCTCTCCCATGGGTGGCGCACCTCCCATTTATCCCATCTCCCCATCAGAGCGTCAGATTCTCTTAATCCCTTCACATAAGTTGTCGAATTTATCAAGGTATGTTATTATCTGCATGTATCATTCATCTCATTGGCTATCTTGGATCTACTATTCCTGGTCTCTGTTAGGTTGAAACCTAAAGTCCCATTATTGTTTCAGTTTCATTGTTTATTTCGATTCTAGGTTGTGTGGATGATCTCTCGTGACACTTTGGTTCATATTCTGACAACCATATCCAAAGGCAAAGTGACTCGGTTTTATTTAGTTCATCTTTTTCATATTTGAGTGATGATATATACCATATAAATGGTTTTACACCCCTTGAATTAGGTTCTTATGTTGTAATTAGGTTGCACTGGATTATTTATGGTGTGTGTTGGTCACCGTTGCACTAATTAGGACGGATGATTGTTGTTTTTTGGTGTTGAGATAAATTCATTGTACACACTCGTATTAATTTGGAAGTGTTTATGCATGAGTAGTTCATAGTTTAGGTTGGAGGCATTGGATATTCCAAATTCATTGAGGTAGGGTTCCCAATTTTTAATAATTAATAAATTGATGTTTTATTGATGTAATGTTTTTTATTAAGTCAATTGCAATGATTGGATTTCTTTATTTGTGGGATAATATAATTAATTGTGAATTATTTAAATGCTTTAATGTATAGATTTGGATAATTAGTTTAAGTATTAATTAGAAGATATTAAATTGGTCAAAATGATATAATTAATTATGAATTAATTATGCGCTAGGAGATAATAGTTATCGTGGGATTATTTATGAGATATGAAATTCGTAAAGATGGGATAATTAATTACAAATTAATTATATTCATTGAGATAATAATTATTGAGGCAATAAATATGATATATTAAATTGTTTATGTAGAGATAATTAATTGTGAATTAACTATGGGCAATAAGATGATAATTAATTGGAAGATTTATTATGAGTTATTAAATTTGATAAGAGGAGATAATTAAATATGAATAAATTATGTTCTATGATATAATAATTACTAGGGAATTAGTTTATGACATATTAAATTATTCAAGAATAGATAAATAATTACTTACTATTTATTTTTTGGTGATAATAATTATTTGGGGATTAATTATAATATATTAAATATTGTATGTTGAGGTAATTAAATCATAATGTATTTATGTTCATTTAGATGATAATGAATCATAAGATTAGTTATAAAATATAGAATTGGTTTTTAAGGTAAAATTAATTTTGAATTAATTATATTCTTTTATATAATAATTATTGGGGAATTTATTTTTTATATATTAAATTGGTTAAAATGATATAATATATTATAAATTAATTATGTTATATGAGATAATAAATATCAGGGGATTATTTAAAAGAAATTTAATTTGATAAGATGAGATAATTAATTATGAATTAATTATGTCTTACGAGATTGTAAAATTGAAAATTAATACGAGGATTAATTAAGAGATTTTGATTTGGGAATATGATGAGATAATTAATTTGTGACTTATTTACGTGATATTGAGATAGTTTCCTATAGAAAATTAATTTATGACATAATTATGTGGTTTTGGTATTGTTTCATTTTGACTAGTTAATAGTTGAATTAACTAGAGTAATTATTGTACTACGTTGATTGTTGATTTCACTAAATTTCATATTGTATTTATCTAATAGTTTAATTAGTAGTGATATTGATGATAATAATTAATTTTTTAATTATTTATATTATGAACCGGTGAATGGTAACATGAACATTCATTGGTGTGTGAGTATGGAATTTTAACACAGACATTAATGGGTGCATGAGTATAGAATGGTTACATATAAATTCATGGGTGGGAGAGTATGAAATGGAAACATGGACATTCATTAGTGTGTGAGTATGGTATAGTGACATGGAAATTCATGGGTGTCTGAGTATGAAATGGTAAAATGGGCCTTCATGGGTACGTGAGTATGGAAAGGTAATATCTAACTTCATGGTTCATGAGTATGGAATTGTAACATGCCCATTCAAGGGTTCAAGAATACGGAATAGAAACATGGACATTCATGGGTGCGTGGTCATGGAATGATAACTATGTACATTGATGTGTGTGTGATTAATGGAAGGATAATGTCATTCAAAGTGGTGAAATATAATGTTGGTAACATTTTCATTTCTAATTTGTGGTTAAGAAAATAATATTAAATAATGTGATAAATAGTTCATTATACATTATATATATATATAACGATTCTAGGGATGAATATTATTTTGGATATAGGCTAAAGCAGGTATTGTCATTAGGTGTCCCTTTGGAACTTGGGTGTGTTTTTAGTTTGTTATTCAATTCTCTTATTTCCTTGTTATATCAGAACATGTTTTTATTATATTCAATTGTAAGAATTGAGTTATAAAACCAGTTTTCCCAACCTACTGATATGTATATCTCACACCCTACTCGGGCCACCATTTCAATGGGGTACCCATGTAGACTTTCTTATTTGTCGGATTGTGGTTCATTGTTTGTGGATGTTACATGTAGTTAGTTCTTATAAGGAAAGGACTAAGAGGGATTTCAGGATGCTCATGGAGATCACCCTTTGGGTGTTGAGTTTATACCTTATTTTTGTATTGAACTATATGGCATGTTTATTTGTTCAATGCATTCAGATTTGTATAGGAATGACTTGCATGAATTGTATAAATTTTCATTGGCCACCCTCAATATACAAATGATTATTGTTTTATATCTGCTTCTCATGTGGTCTATGTTTTTTTATCTATTTCTATTTTACTCTACGAATATGAGGCTATAGTCTCCCCACTGACTATCCTTAGACCTTCACAGCTAGTAGGCAACCTATGGAATACGAGGAGATTCACATGTGGTCGTGTGTTGACCTGTATGACAACAAGTTATAGGGAAAGTCGGTTGTGGAAATTACACATGGTATTTAACCAATTTGGGATAATAAAATGTATGGATATAGTCATGGTTTCATATTTTTTATTTTGATAATATGATAAAAGTCCTACAAACCCTATAATATCCTCAAACACACTCTCTATGATCTGATGCTAAACTTATAAAAATTTGATTTTAATCTTTAGCAGTGAAAAAGATGACTAATTTTCTCATCCAAAACGTTTAATAACTTCAAGAATATTGGATTATAAACATTGTTATAGTCCATTTGGTATTATTGTGTTAAATAATTATGACACACTATTAAATATAAATGAAAAATAATTTAGAAAAATTATATTTACAACTATACCTAGTGCTTCATATTAGATATTATGTCATCAACATCATCTATATTAAATAAATTGTGAAATAATTCGTTCACCAAAATTTGTTAATGACCTAGGGAAAATAGATCATATAAGGAGAAATATAAAATTATTATTATGGGTAAATATAATCATTAAAAATTATATTTTTCTCATTGAGTTGAGTAATTTCATAAGTGTACAATTAAATAATATATTTTCATGAACATAAGAAAGTAATATTCATACACGTAAATAAATGGATCATCAGACATAAAACATATTATACATATCTAATAATGAAATCATTCATCCGAAGAACCAATCATGATCCATCTGACATCTATCTTGATCATATGAAAATTTATTAACATGTATTATGCTTAGATAAAACATAGTAGTATTTTAAAAAATTATCATCACCTCACTTATTACAAATGGAATAACCAATATATTTGATTTACATATCCGGATTACCCATTAAACTAGAGATATTTAAAGGAACCACACATTTTTAATTTATCAATGTTCCACCCATTATGTGTATATAGTGTTACCTAAATTCCATGGTTTTCAGTAGAATTACACATTAGTGTGTTATAGTAGTACTATAAATCATCATATACAATTTCCATGAATTCTTTCATGAATAAATTAAATGGTGCACACATTTCATCATAAAATAATTGTAAATTAATTATATCTTTTTTATCCTGATTAACTAATGAAAAATAAATTTGTATGAATAAAATAACCCTGGAACATGATTTACCCCAAGAAAAGTAATAACTTCCATGAAAATCTATATAAAACATGATGAACTCATAGAAAAGAAAAATTTACCATAATAGTCTCATTGAAACATTTTTATCACATACAAAGGAATTGGGTTCACAAAAAATTTCTTCGAAACATGAATAACTTGTGGAAAAGAAATGTGTACAAAAAAAACTATAAAACAAGAATAACCTATATAAAACAAACTGGTTTCATAAAAATATATTCAATTCATGATTATCCCATGTAGAATATATAGGTTCAACTTCAATATGATCGATTGAATAAGTACCCATATAAACAATGAATATGGATTAAAATATTATATAATTTCTCCAATGGAGAAATTGTATTCATAGTAATTGTTGACAATAATGAATGGAAAATCCATTAAAACATCATGGAAAACAATTTTTAGAAATATAAACCATTAGTTTTGAAAATCACAATTGACAACTAAATTATCTATAAATTATACAAAATTATATTATATGTAAATAATAATGGTGAAATATAATAGAAAATTCAATGAAAATAAGGGACATGATGGAGGGAAATCCATTCAAGTCATTAATGTAAAAAAGACATATTATGTTAATAACATTTTAGAAATGCAGTCAAGGTGACCCTTTTGGGAAATGTTAAAAGTTTCCTTTTGTAAAATATTAAAAGAAATAAAATGTAAAAATAATATTAAATCATTTCTTTTAAAAACAATAAAATTTTGATATAATTTATAATACATATTAATGGACGATTTAGATACTAGATATAAAGGAAAAATACATGATCAACATAACTTATAAATTACTTTCTTGATGTTTCTTGAATAAATAAAGGATTAAAGGTAAATAATTCATTTGAACCATATTAATTAAAATATATTAAAATATAGAAGTGATAAATGAAAATATGTTCACATTATTTACTCTAAAAGAAACATGAACAGAAATAATCTTGAAGGGAAGGTGTTTTGTTACATAACGTATTGTCCACATTGGTAATTATTCCAACATAATCCCAATGAAATAATAACATGAAATTATAAGCTAAAAATCATGAATGTAATGATTTTTTTGTATTAAAATTTTAAAACCGAACATAATAAATTATTATAAAAGATGAATTATGTCTCGATCATAGAGATGTTAGACCGTAAATAGGCATAAGAAACATTTTTCCTATTTTAATGATTGTTCTTGAATGAATCCTTGAATAATTTTATGTTTCATGAATGATCATATTAATATAGATATTATATTATTTTGTGTAATTTAAATATTTATATTATTATAGTGAAATTGTGATGAAATGGAATCACATCACTTTTTGGTGGTGATTGTCCACCAATATGTGAACAACGTTTTCATTTTTAGTATAAAATGAAAAAGATGTATTATAATTTCATAATGATAAATTTTTCATGAATAAAATTAAAAAATTATGTAAATCACATATGTTATTAACATTTTTCTTATTACCTACCATGTAATGTGTTGGTGAAAAGGGAGACACATAAATTTACAGGGTGATAGTTTATTGTACACATGAGTGAAAATATCATATCCCCAATAGAATAAAAAATAAGATGTATATATTATATCATAACTCTATAATCATAAATATGTGAACAAAATCATATATATATATATATGTATAACATAAATAAATCCTTACAATAATCCATTAGAGGATATGATAAAAAATGAAATCCATTTGTGAGGATGTAATCTACTGTACAAATGAATGTGAACATAGTAGACAATTTGATGAAAGAGAATATGGATTAATTTATTAAAATTATATAATCGCATATAACTAAATATGAAATAATTTATTTTATCATATGATAAATTCTTTAGAATATTTTAAGATGGGGATGAAGAAATTAATCAAATATGAATAGTATTGAATTATACCATATATCAGGTCACAACAGTAGGATTATACATAAATAATTCCAATGATAGATTATTAAACAGATTAACAAATATAGGGTGATATATGGTACATGGTAATTTATGTCAGTAAGTCATGTCTGATCCAAATTTTTCTGATGTTGTGAACATGAAGGGAGATGAGAATCCAGTTATATGTGAGGTGAGTGGAAAACATGGAAATTTTAAAAAGATAAAGTCATGAAAACAATTTTTGCATGGACTAGGACCCATAATATATAATTACCCAGACATACACAATATATGGTTCATATATTTATATTTTATATATTTTATTTTTCCATTTTGACTTTTATTTTTTTAGTTTAACAGAATAATAATCCCATTCTCATCTTAACCAAAATAATTTATATTTAGTGTTTTCAATATAAATTGTGTTAACTATAGTAAAAATCCAATTCTAACAATATATGGTTCATATATTTCTATTTTTAGATATGTTATTTTTCCATTTTGACCTTTATTTTTTTAGTTTAACACAATAATAAACCGATTTTTACCTTAACCGCAATAATTTATATTTCGTGCTTTCAATATACCTTCTGTTAAAAAAAGAAGATGAACATATTATAAAATTTTTATTGTTAATATTATGAATATGTATTGTGTTTTATCAAATTTAATTAGTTGATGTGGATAATTTTATTACTTAATTAAACACAAAAATGCTTCTAAAAAGACAGTTTTACAGAAGTGTATTTTTCAATGAAAATATTATTTTGTATTAACACTATGACTGAAATTAAATTTATTATGAGTACTATATTTTTTTGGTTAATAGTAAATTCATTTAATAATAAAAATGAGGCTTCTGTATCAACCTTGAAATATTCAGTAGTTATTTTTTAATTAATTTAATATGACAAAGCATTATCTAATTTAATATAGTTATTAGAAAAATACAATTTTTAAACCCATGAAAAAACTTACAAAAAATTTTTATTGAAGCCTATATATAAGAAACTATTTGTATAAAATATAACTAAATAATTATTATTTTCCGTGAAATCATTATCTGAACATGGTGGGACTTCCAATTTATTAATTAATTAGAAATAAATTACATCTTTATATAACTTAATATTTATGAGTATTCATATAAATATAATTAATTTCTAAAAATTACCAAAATTTAACCCAAAGAAATTTAATATATGAATTATAAAAAAGAATTCCATCTGTAAAAAATATTTTTGTAATGTTAAAATATTTTATTAATATAATTTTCATGGAATACGATAAAAATAATTTTTGAGCAATAAAAATATTTGTAGAGAAAAGTTACATTACTATAAGATAATTTATTTTTTATTAAAAATATATTAAACATTATTCTGATAAGGATATATATATATATCATAATGTTTTATTTACTATTCACAACAACAAATTTAATAGATGGGTTATAATAATTATATATACCAAGGGATGTTTATGTTTAATGTTTCATATCTATTACACTATCAAACATAACATTCTTATCAAAAATCATACGGTGTTACATCCTCCCCCACTCCTTAATAAATTTATTCCTCACAATATGATATATTTAATGATACTAAATAGTTTTGTTATTTGAAATAAACATTTTGAAGAAACCCACATTAAAAAAAGTGTTTAGACACATCCACTTTATAAGAAATAGATTGACATAAAAATGATCTTTATAATGACTCATAATATATTTCATAATAGAAGAACATTGGTGGGATGTGAATATTTAGACAAGAAATAAACTTTTAGAATGTTATGATGAGCAATAAAGATCATTGATAACATTATATTCGGTTATCAATAAAATATTAATGATCTCTATGATAAAAAATTTTGCTGAGTGAAATTCCAATCAGTTCATTTAATATTACAATAATTGGATAAAATTTCTCTTTAATTATAATTTTCAACGTTTTGAGGAAATATTTCAACATATATAAAGAAAATAAATAAAATAAAAATTCAAGACTAGTGTAATTTAATCATTTAACAAATTTCCTCAAAAAATATTATATTTTTCCCCAAACTATGACTATTGATGAATAATTTTTTATGAATGAATAATTAATATCTACTTTTAATGATGATATAACAAGAAAAGGGATAATAAATATCTTCTAGATACTATTATAAGTTATCTAAATATAAAATGATCAACACATGGGAAGAAAATTACATTAATAAATAATCCTCATTGTGAATAATTAATACACTAATATCCTTAATTTAAAATTAAAATAAAAGGATAAAAAAACATAAATTAATAAATAAATAACCAAAGAAAAAATAAATTAACCACATAAATCAACAACATTGAGTGTTCTTACAACATTGGATATCTCATACCTTCCATCATATAAGAAGAAATTATAGTGATGTATATTTAAAATAAATTAATTCACATAGTCAACAAATAATTTAAAACATGTATGGTTATCTAGTTAATAAAACAAAGGTTTTCGTAATTAAATCAATACACATGATTATATAAAACCTAATGATTATCAATGCCTTAAATTTTTTAAATAAAATTAAAATGAATACAACATAATAAATAAACTTTTTGCATACAGATAAAACTAAAAAAATCTCCCCTAATGTGTTATTAATCACCTTATGATTTTATCACATTTACTCTCAAAAGGATTATCTATTCATCTGAACATATAATCAATGTTAATCTTATAGACATATGAATATATCCACAAACCATATCATGACATCAAATAAAAACATCCTATCATCTAATTTATTTTAAAACATTTCTATGATACCAACTATAATATGTCTGAACTCACACTTCTACATTGAGTGATAAAATTATAAACATTGTGTTCCCTTTTATGATATCAATGAATGTTGTCCATTTTTTTACTTAAAAAGTGTAAAATATAAAATGAAAAAATTGAATCATATACTTTGTCAAAGGAATTTTAGGTTTATAGATTTCATGAAATAGAAAAAAACTCATAAATTAAGAATCCCACAATATACAGTAGAGTGTCTTCCAAAATATAGATAAAATTTCATATTATATATAAGATTATCCTAAAAAATTCTTGTACAATCCTTATATACATAATTTATTCAACGTTGCAATTTATAGCATCGAGAAAAGGAAAACTATGATGGGTGAGATCAAATTCTCAGTTATTGTTATCCGAAAAATTTACAATTCTTTTTTCATCTATAATTAATAGAATTGAATATGTGTATGATGATGTAATCATTGTTCTTTTGTGAAAAATTAGAATATTCATACCCATAAATACACATACAAACAAATATGAAAATAAGGAATAATGATTTAATAAAGGAATGTGTCATTAGATTCAATAATTACGATCTGTGTGATTCAGATTTTGATCAAATGATACATTGTAAACACATTAAAATCATAGATAAAACATATTGGTATCTTTTAATATTATCATAACATCACTTCTTGTAGATATAATACAAAATGTTTTTGCTTCAATGTGTTTATAACCCATGGAATTCGAGTTATAAAATGGACCCACACCTCCATGGTTTATCATATAACCAATCTTATATTATTAATAATGTCACAACCCATCATCGGTTTATAATGAAACCCCTCATCCGTGTTTTATTTCAAAAACACATATAATCATAAAAAATACCAAAACCATGTCATGATAAATGTACATGACAGATTCATTTCATCATTAACTCAAATAAATATAATTATTAAATTTACAACATGATTAACCTATGAAAAATAAAATTTTTCCCCGATAATATCAATGAAACATAATTAATTCATGGAAAAATAATCTATTCGATAACAATCTCATTGAAACATGGATAACACATGGAAACAATGTTTTCTCCCCATAAACATCATTGAAACATGATTAAACTATTTAAAGGAAATGTATTCCAATAAAATCTATTTGAAACATGATTATCCTAGGAAAACATAATTTATTCCATAATAATATCTATGAAATAAGATAAACCGATAAAAATGAGAAGGGTTCCCATACATTACCAATGAAAAATGACTAACATGAAGATTGAAATTGGATCATTAAATATCATTAAATAAATATTAATCTATAGAGATGAAGAATGATTTTGGAATCATTAAAAAATTCCCCCTTTTTAAAATAAGTAATAGAAATGTTTTACCAAATTTATGATTGAAAATAACATTCAAAGATCATTAAAACCATTTTTTAGTAAAATAACCATTATATTTTAAAAATATCTCTTAAAAACTAAATAAAAAAAATATTTTTTCAGAATTTTATTCAATGAAATAATACAAGGAAACATATATAGGTTACATAAAATAAACTAGTAAAAGTTATGGTTGCAAAATAATTTCACATCCTAAATAATAAAATTTATCATTCATTTGAAAACATTTTCAAACTGGAGTCAAAGTGAACTATTTTAAAAAATGTTAATTAAAATCATTAAAACCATTTATTAAATAAATATGTCATATAAAATGGTTTTAGGATATCAAATAGTTTCATAAAACAACATTAGTGTTTTTTTGCAAACATGTATATAAAAGAGAGAATTACTAGATCTAAAAAATTAATGATTAGCATCAATTACAAATTAACGCATTGATTTTTATCCAATAAATAATGAAATAAATTTAAATTAACCATTTAGTCCAAATTAAAAACATGATGACAATAAAATATATTTTATTTAATTAAATAATGTCACATTATTCCCTCTAAAAGATACTTGAAAATAGAAAATCTTAGAAGAAAAAATATTATAATAAAAATCATTTACCACATAGATAAATCAACAATCTTAATCACCGATGAATAATAACATCAAATTATAATTTAAATATAACTAAATTATGTTTTTTAATTATATATATTGTATAATGTTAGTATATACATATATATAATGATTAAACATGAATATGATAAATGTATGTGTAAATGATTTAGAATTTGAAATCAATAAAACATATAAAATTTAATAAAATTTAATATCTAAATTATTAAAGGTATAAATACTCTGTATCAAATTCAAAACCACATAATATAAGAGAAAATAAAATATATGATATCTATAATTAACTCCTCAAATAATATTGACACAATAATTTCAACGAAGAAGTATCATATCCAAATGAAATGAAATCAATGTAATAAATGAATTATCATATGTTAAATAAAAATTGAAAACCTATTCGAAGAAATAACAAAAATTGAAACATAATGTAATTTTATTATGAATATTCATTTTATTATAATTAAAATAGAATTATATACTACAGAATCGAAAATCAAGTATTAAATATGAAGTATGTTCCATAGAAAGAAATAGTGAGCAGAAAAAACCCTTTACCCCTGATCCAAGCCATTCCTTTTATGTCGATTAAATCATATTCTATATTGTTACAAAAATTATGCTATTCATTTAAAAAAAAGTTATATTTTATAAAAAATATACATAAATAATTCATTTTACATCATTTTAATGATATATTTATACATTTTAGCAGTTATATTGGTGTTTGGTTTCATTAGGACATTTGGTTCATTATTTCAAAACAAATTCTGTGTTTTTAGGGTCAAATAAGTCATTATTTCAATTTATCCACAACAATTCTCATAAAATAATACATATATTTACTATTGAATAAATGTTTTCAAAACTGTTCATGATATATGATTATACAAATTATCTATACTATAATCATGGTTTTGTTATGTCATACATAAGCATGAATAATGTCTCCATTTTTAAATGATCATTATGGAATTAAGGATTGTATTATATTGATTTATGTAATTATAATATTATCAAAAATGAAATATTATTTCATTAAATATACTTATATATACATATAATGTGATTTGGTAGTGAAAAAATAATCACATCGTTTCAAGGAGGATATAGTCCACACAAACATGAATGAAATCATGATTTTCAATGTAATAAATAAAATGACATTTATTAGTTTCATAATGATTAATATTACATTAATATCATTATTATTTCATTTACATCACCTAAATGTATTAAAGTTATGTTAATTACCATCAATGCAATGTTTTAGTGAAAATTAAATGACATCGCTTCGGGAGGGGATTGTCTGTATTACACACGAGTGACAACATTGCATCCCCAAATGAATGAAATTTAATAGAGATATATAATATAATAAAGCCCTGTGTATAAATATATAATATATATAATATATATACTTTAATTATTTCATTAAAATAATCCATGAGAGGAGATAATGGAAAATGAATGACATTGTTTAGCGAGGTGGTATTGCGCCGTAAAAACGAATGATTTTTCTATATCATGTTTTGGGGATGTGTTGATGGGTTTATGTTACTTAATTTATATAATCAAATTGATGCATATAATTAATAATTTTTAAAACATTCAACAATAGTTCAATAATATTGGAATTAGGTATGGAACATTTAAAATAAAACATAATATTTAGGGATTTTACATCCACTCAAACCACCACTTTATGGTTATACCTAAATTATTAATAATATAGATTTATAAAAATAATAGGTCGTTAATAATTAATTGATTAATGATAGAATGTTATTTTTTTAGGTATTGGGAAACCAAAAGTGTTTTATTTTGGAATGAAGATAAGATAGTAGTGGAATTTTATTAGTAAGATAAGTGGGATACTTTTAATCTTTTTTAACAGAAATGGTTTACCAATGTCTTTCATAAGAAATATTGATAAAAATTGTAAATTACTACTAATTAGAAACAATTTAGTTAATATACGACCTAATATTAGTTTATAGACTAGTGTATATGTAATTTTGACAGTTATCAACTTAGTTTAAAATCCCGTTAAACCCCTTTTCACCTTAACATAGGTATTTTTTAGTCTTTTCGCTATTCATTATGGTAAAAAGTTATGTTTAGATTGTTAGATATTATTAATTACTATGATTATAGATTTTTAATATGTTCTAAAAAATTAATGTCATTTATTTGAAAATTATTATTTTAAAATTGTATTAAAAAATGTAATGAAAATCAGGTTTTCAAGAAGTTTAGTTTCGAAAGAAAAAGATGATTTTATAACTTTATAAATAATAATATTTATTTTTAGAAATTTCATATATTATTTGTTGAAATATAATATCTTAATTTAATTTATATTAGTCCACATTTCCAGTTGTATTAGTTAACTAGATATATGAAACATAATGATCTATAAAATATATTTTAGAAAATGAACATTTTTAAACACAAATAATAACTTATAATAAAATAAAATACAAAGATGATTCAAAAGAAATTAAGCAGATAATATATAAATAAAAAATAATTATATTACATGAAATAATAATAATAATAATATTTTTTTAATATTCGTTAATATAATGAAAGGAAATGATATTTGAAAACATTGGAATATTTCTTTATTCTTTGAAAAACTAATTTATTATGAAAAATCCCAATATTTACAAAAAATAATTTTTAATAATTTTATTTCAAAAATAATTTTAAATTTATCAAATATTTTTTATAAATGTTTTAAATTTAAATTCAATATTTTTTCATGAAAATAAATAAATATAATTTTTTAAAGAAAACATATTGTTTATGAATAAATTTACTTTACTATAAAATGAAATATTATTTACTACGGATTTATAAAACATTATTATTGAGTATGATATATATGAATATATATGTTACAGGGAATTTGATAATAATAATCTCTAATTATTTATTTTCTTTCTTATAGTAGTTATATAAAAAACGATTCATTTATGCTCAGTGTTGCTTGTCAGACACTCTATCAGACATTGCCTTTTTCCTAAAATATATGGGTTTTACACCTCTATTATTAGGTTATATGTGGTATTATTTTAAACTAAACAATTATATATTATGATATATTTTATTGAGTTGAACTATGAGTATAACTCAAGTATATCATGTTATTTACCTTTATGGATTATTTGGGAAGAACACTATAACATTTTTGGGTTGTAATATAGAGTTTATTAGTTATATTTTGATGGTAATAATTTCATATTATGGTTATTTGTGATATATGATTCTTCTTTCAAATTAATTCATTTCAACATAGTTTATTTTATTAATAATTTTTGTGATTAATTAAATGATATTTAGATGATTTTTTAATCAATTATTCTATTATATTAGCATTTTCCAACAAGTATTATTTAATTAATGAATAAAAGAAAATATTTTCATAAATTTATTAATTTCATTATCAATAAAATGTTTATTATAGCGCATAAATTGTTAAATGTTCATAATTATTATTTTAATTAAAAGATAAGATAATGGTGGAAACTGATTGAAACACTAATACATTATATGATATTGTATTTATGGATTAGAAAATATTTATTTAAGTTTATATCTGTATGTTATATTTTCATATTATAAAGGAATTACTTAATTCTATGAAAAATATCTTGAAACAAATATTATGCAAATACGTTCATTTATGATGAATTTATTGTCGCATCTACACTTAATTTTGTTTTTAGTTTTGTAGCCATTTAATTTCATATAATGAATCACATTCAATTGATTAATGTCTTATCTGACCCCCATCCTTATTTAGATATTATTTTTTACACTGTGGTCATAATTTTTCTTCCCAATACTATTGTCCTATTTTGAAATATATTTATGTGTTATTCTAATTTACATTCCTATTTACGTGTCCTTATTTTTTTTAAAAAGGTATAATAAATAATTTTATGTTTTACTTTTTATGAAATATATTTTAAAATGGTAAAAATATAATTATTTAGTTCAAGTTAAAATTTGATGGATTATATTTATTAAATTGGGAAATTTTATTACCTTGTAATTTTAATAAAAATCTATCTTTAATCATGTATACGACACACAACAACAAGATTAAATAAACCATAAAATATTATTATTAGAATATTGTTTTTAATATCTAGACAGTAAATTAATTAATAGGAACAATATTAAATACACTATTTAATAAATATATAAATGTAATTACTCAATAAAAATGTATTGAAAAATTATTATGAATGACACTCCCTATTATTTTAATTTAAATTTATTCTTAAAAAAATGTTTTCATCATTAATGGTTCAAATTAAGTTAGTATTATAATTAAATAATGCAAATATTTTAATAAAATCATAAAAAGTATATATTATATGAAACAAAAATCAAAAAATTATATTAAGATACTATATTGAAATTTTATGTTAAATATTAACTTATTAGGGAATGTATAAGAAATTCTAAATTTATTGAAAACATCATTTTCCATTTAATTATATATATTTTCCCATTTTATCTTTAATTTATTTTAATGTATTAATAGTTACTATTTTTTTAAATATCATTATAAATTCCATTTAAATCATAATTAGTTATAAACTTGGTTCAAATAATTTTATATATATAAAAATAAAATTTTCTAGAAAAATATTGTTGTGGTATATTTTTCGTTAATTTTGAAATTTATTTTTAAAAAATATTGGGATTTAATATTAGGAAATATATTTAATATTTTAAATCATAATTTCTAAATTTGATAAATTTTTCAACATTACTAAATAGGACCCATCGTAAATTTCCAATAATGATAATGGTAAATTTGTTAAATAATGTTAATAAGTATGATAGGGATTTAAAAAACTATATAATAGAATCATTATTTTCATTATATGAGTCTATATCCCCTATACCTATTCAATATTCAAATATATAAAAACTTGGTTCAATTTTTTTAGATTAATGACATTCATATTCTTTTTGGTAATAAATAAATTCAAAATATCAGTATTGTAATCGCATTGACATCTCTGGTCCATTCCTCTGAAAAATTCTACTGCTTAAGGTGTTCTTGGATGTCTAGGTCACTAATTTATAACACTTCTCAACATTTATAGTTCTACGAATAGTAATTCGAAGATAAAATATCATCCAAAGATGGGTGTATTGGGTTTTTAGGATCAATAGGTCATCTATTAGCAGGTTTATAGTGTTTATATAACTGTTATGTCATCTATCGTAAGTTTTACACTGATTCCAGGATGGGTAGGTCATCGATCGGTAGGTGTATAGTGTTTCCAGGACTGATTGTTCATCTATTAGTAGGCGTATTGTTTTTTCATTATATTTATGTCATCTATCGGTAGGTGTATAGTATTTCCAAGACTGGTAGGTTATCTATGAGTAGTTTTAATGATTCTCTAGATCGGTGTGTCATCCATATGTATGTGTATAATGTTTCCTTTTTAATATAGTTATGCACCTTTGACATTATCTTGATCATGAAATGCATTGAAAACCTTTTATTAAAGGAAATATGGCTGATTCAAATCCCATAACTCATATTTAAATTCTCTTAAGGGTCTGGGTTCCATTACTTAGTGAGAACACATAATCATGACCATATATTCCTTTATTGGAAAATATAAATTGTATATTAAGACACTGCACCATTAGATATCCAAAAGGGATAAATTATCATTCTCCATTGTTCTTCCATGTGGTTATCCTTGGAACAAGGAACCCATAGTTCTTCCTCCGATAGTTTTTTGTGATATAATGGAGTACATGGATTGTTTCTCCTTGTTGCTTTCCTTATATATGTGCACCGATGTTTTGGTGCAATGAGGAAGTGTCGATCCATATTTGGTATAATGTATGGTCTACCACTATTAATATGGGTTCCCCGATCTGTGTCCTACAATTTTTCCATGCTAGGTGATGCCATGTGACCTCTACGTTTCTAATGGACCTTTCTTGGGTGTTTATTAATGAGTTTGTGATGCGACATCCTCAAGTCGATGCAGTCATTGTGGGATAGGTGATTTTGATCCATTGTATTTGAAAATTATTTTTCAAAGAACATTGGAAATCATTTGATGTCAAGTATTATTGGATTCTCTATTATATTTACGTGAAATAGTTTATTAATATGATTTAATCCACTAGGTCACAATGAAATTTACATAATAAATAGTTGAACCAGATAAAATAATTAGTATCAATTTCATAGTGATGTTATTACCGCTTGATTTTCTATATAGTTTTATATCATTCAATTCTCTATTTACCATATCATTCATGATATAAATAATAAAATCGTGTAATACAGGGATTAATTGTGAATTATTTGGCCATGTATAAAGTGGCGTGTTTATATAATCTATTTTTTGTTGATGTAATATGATGATTATTTAATGGATGTAGTTAATCATGTTTAATTAAAGTTATTTATAATACTTATGAATGTTGATTCCTTTTTATTAATGGAATGTTAAATTAATTGTTTAATTTATTTTTTATATCTTGAGAGAGAAATTTTCTTTGGTTTCCCATAGTTGGAAGCACTGATAATGTATCAGGTAATTCAAGATGGAATAATAATCAGTTGGCTGATAAATATAATTCCTTATAGGTCCCAAGACTCCTGCTTGTTTATAAAGGATTAGTTCATGTGATTTGCATTAATGAGAGAACATTGTTTCTGAATGATGAATTACTTGATTTGGGGATGATATCATTTTTCCATGTTTTTTCCTACTACATTAGATGTGCTCTCGATACTAGACAAGTGGTTGTGGAGTGAGGAGGGCTGATTATGAATTGAGCATAGGTGGGATGATCCCAAAGGGCTATTGTGGTATTTGGGGTAGGGAGGCCTAGTTCCTGTGGTATCATTTGATGCCTACATTAGTGAGATGCATCAGTTATGAATCTGGATATTAGTGAGGACCCCAAATTTGATGGAATAGGTTGAATCTGGGCTTACATATAAATGGGAATGTATAATTTGTTGAGACTATTATTTGATTATTTGTTTTACCTTCCCCACTAAATGAATGAGATTGTATTCTTTTCCCTCCTTCCTGAATAGAAAAAATCACAAGGGGTATTCCATGTGATTTTTTTGTTTAGCTTCTCGAGGATCGATGGGTGTATTATCCTAATAAATGTGGAAATGAATTGATATATAGTTCACCTACTAACCGTGTTGATCACCTATTCACTTGGTATCATAAAATGTTTTTTGAGAATACATGGATGTATGTAAAATTGTAATGCTGTTAAATAAATCAATAAATTATATTGAAACCCTATGGTTGGATCTTGAGGGCATACAATGCAAAGGTTTTACTAATCAGGAACTATGGACTCATATTTGTTAATAATGGAGGGCATGAATCCATGTTTTGATGCTAATGTAATTAAATGTGGAATTGATAATAGTTAATAAATGGATAAATAATTAAATAACGTAATGTGAAACTGATAAAAAAAGGTTATGTAAAAAAGGTAGCTCATTAAACTGTTTTGTGATTATAAGTTATTTAGTTTTAGTAATAGCAGTTGGGCGTCTGAGAGATGTTAGATATAGTTTAGTTTAAGAATTGGTTTTTTCCATAATTTAGTAATGATCTATGTTATATTTGGAATTTATTTTGTGTCTATATCCTACCACACCCTATCGGTTAGGGAGACTAACACCCCTAGGATTTAGAGGCTTGTGGGGGTGGTTCCCTAACATCAAGGTGTGACTATATCGGAATACCTCTCTTAATCCCCACTCACATATATTGAGAGTCACTAGTGATAGTATGATCAAATGTATCTTTTAACCATATTTTTTACTATAGGTCTGTAATGGATTTATTTTATTTCTCAAAAATATATTATGGATATATTTTCGTATAAACTATTATAAGTGTAATGTGTATAGGCTGTGATAGCCTATGGATCCTCACTCTGTGTATGGGCTATAATGGATTGAGCTATAATACTTAATGTATTTTACACACTATGAATGTTGCGGTGGATTCTCGAAACTACATATTTACATTTGGTAGTGTGGTTGTGTTGGTGATTTTCTTGAGGTGCATGCGATAGTTCTATGCCCAAGTGTCTTTGTGCAAGCCTTTTAGAGAGAGTTTCTCTAGGCATGGGTCATTGGGGGAAAGCGGTAAAACAATGGGGAAGTGGTAGTGGGGTACCCTTGACATTCAATATTATATTATATAATCATTTTTGTGATACATGATGAGATTTCCCATAGTGAGCCTAGGAACACAATGTATAAGTTCTGGAGATGAGTTAGTTTCAATTGTTGTTCGTTATACATTAGCAAGTTTTCTTTATATTTTTAAGAGAGGCCCCATGGAGGATCCAAATGGTTATACTATTATACTCACCCTATGTATATAGATACTTTTTTTGAGGACACATAGATAAATCTATAGTTCATGTTAGTTACTACTTTCTTGGGGTTTCTAGTGATGTTCGTGCTTCGTGGTTGCTTCTATTTTAAATTCTTTTGGTACATATAGTTTTTTACTTTTTAGTTTTAGTAGTTAATTAATTAAATTTCACATGTGTGAAGTTTGAATTCATTTAATTTATGGACTAAGAAAGAGTAGGTTGGTGTCTATTTTATCTCTCTCTTACATGTATTTTCTCATAGAGGGTAATGCCACACATCAGGGTGTTTTCTATACCCTTGGTATTAGTGGCCATCTTGGGGATTTTTAGAGGTGGAACTTATGGCTCATTATCAATCTTATTGCATTTAATTCCCATGTGGGGGACATTTTATGTGGAGGGGGTCCTGAAATTGTAGTATGAATGGTCTAGTTGAGGGATTTAATATAGTTTTTAGTTAAAAATAGTTGAGGTTTCATTGCATGGTAGGTAAAAATGCCAGCTAAGATTTTCAAGCAATATAAACTATAGAGAAGGGCTAAGATATAAGTTTTTAGGGAACATTGTGATATGATGCACAAACATTTAATCTTATAGTGTATACTAAACAAGGTGATATTGGTTCGAGGGTAGAGATGTTTCAAAGGATCACGAATCATTCTTCTTTGCGCCTATGTTTGAATGGGTACACATTGGGATAGGTTAAAAAAAATGAAAAAAATAAAATAAATAATTAATGATAAAATATTCCACATTCCAATTTTAAGAGCTATAACTAGTTTTCATTTTCCAAGTATGGTTCTAGATTGACGTCCTCAATAGGTTCACATAAATGATGTCCATCAGGATTCAGCAGCAGATTCCTGTAGAGTATTGTTTGAAAATGAGAAGACATACATGGGGACACTCCAAGAATTTTAGCACTATATTCTATATATATATGTGGGATATTATTCATATTTAGTAATAGAATACATGTTGGTGGAGGTTGAGAAAGCCTTATGTTTTATCCCTACTCAAAAGGAGCACTGGGTATCATTGGTTGTGACGATGCTGCAAGGGGAAGAAACTAATTGGTGGTTCTTGATTCTCAGGGATCACAAGGATGTTGTATTCTTGTTGGAGGTGTTTGGAGAAAATTTCAGAGATTATTTTCTTTCTCTGACTGTGAAGTTAGTCAGTATCTAGGATACTCTAACCCATTGGTAATGGAAATCAAGTGTGCAAGATTTTGGAATCCATTTTAAGAATTATCTGTCATATGACTTGGACCATTTTCTAGATGATGAGGTCTGGGTGATGAATTTTGAGGAGGATTTGGATCCAGATGTCCAGCACCAGGTCACCCTTTTAACGCCGAATATGTATATCTAGTTTTAGAATAAGATAGAGGACATCTATTGGATATTAAAAAAACATGATCATCCTGAGGGGGGGGGGTCGTCCATATTTTTCATAAAGCAGAGTTGTGGTTCAGGGTTCCCAGTATTCAACAATGATGGTTTCTTTATTCATCCAATGGTAGGTCCAGTCCACAATGCCTCATTTCTCCAAGGTTTGTTGCACTTATTCGTATGATGATGAATTAGGTGCATGATTTTCTTGTGTTTTCCAAGGTCAGTATATTCAACAGTGCATGAAATTATGAACAGTCAGCAAGCATTATGTGTTCGTCTTCTTGTTCCTCTATTGTGGCAGTTCCCACCTATACAGCACCAACAACATTCAAAAAAATTGGATCATCATAAATTTTATGAGGCAGGAAAAGGACAATCTCGGGATGGTCCTGATCCTCGAAGAGTAGAGTGCGGTCGGGGTAGTGGTTGTCGTTTGGGTCAGGGAGGCCATAGAGTAGGTTGTGGACAACTTCATTGCATTATAATTTCCAGCGCTAGAAATTGTTCGAGTTACCATTTTTTTCTACTTGGTTTCATGAATTTGGTGGGTTTTTGTTGACACATTATTTCTTATCACCTACCCTTTTCCATTATTTGGGACATGTTGTAGGGATTCTTCGAGTTCCCTTGGCATTGACTACGATTTTTGTTTGCTGAGATAACTTGTTTGAAGTATGTAGAGATTGTGAGATAGTAATAGGTTAGCATCACTATTGGGGAAATTTATAATTCTATCTAATAAATTTATAGTATGTCATCCTTGTACTTAATTGGTTTTATTCAGTGCAATCTATCGTGGATTCCTTTAATAGACAAGTGGTGTTCTTCGATGCTGATGGAGAGTCATTTGTGTTTTTTTGTGAGCAAGACCCTTGGATGGGTCAATGGTGTATTTTATCCTATTAATCATCGATGGATGTAATGATGTTGACTTATTAGAAGGATACACTTTCAGAATTTTTCATTTTCAGGGAAAATTTCTCTCATATATTTCAGGAAGACGTTGTAGCATTACCCCCTAGGATGGGAGATGGAGTTCAAGAACAATCTACCATCGTTCATGTCTCATATATCAATGTCCCAATATTTGATGGAACCATTTGAGTTATAGTAGATATTTATAGAGCTATATGGTATATTTTAGTGGGTTTTTGATTAGTTGAGCATGTCATCGTGGTGTGAACCATTGGTTTCATTAAGATAGATGACGACAGTTTATGGTTGTGTGTCGATTTTCATCATTTTAATCTAGTGACAGAGAAGAACTGATATCTTCTTCTATGGAATGATGATTTATTTGATAAAATATAGGAGGAAATATGGTTCTCAATGATTGAATATAGGTTAAGATATCATCAAATTCTTATGGAGGATGCATATATCTGGAAGGCAGATTGATTATTTCATCATGGGAATTACTAGATCATGGTGATGTCATTTGGTGTACCAAATTCTCTTTCTATCCCATTGGTGTTGATGAATGATGTGTTTCCACGATTTAATGAATAAATTAATGGTAGTTTTAATCAAGGAAATCCTTGGGTACTTCATGTCTTGGATGGATAATGTATTGCATATTCAATCCATTATAGGAGTTCTTCTTCATCAAAGGATATTTGGTATGTTCTTAATGTAGGAGTTTAGGGCTCGATAAGTCTATTTCATTGGGAATGTTATATAAAAACATGGATTAGTTGTGGATCTGTCAATGATAAAAGAATTTGTGTCTTTTGGAATCACCAAATATAATGGAAGAGGTTAGAAGATTCCAAGGTATCTCATGCTATTACAGGAGGCTGGTAACCAAGTTCACTAAGTATGTGACACCTCTTATAGTGTTGATCAATAAGGATCAACAATTCATGTGGGCTGATCAGTGTCATGTTTTTTTCGACTATCCGAAGGAGAAGTTGGTCAGTGCTTCAGCATTTGGTTTACGAGTGAAATGAGTTCAGTTGGAGGTTTCTTATGATGCTTCATGTTTGGGGTTAGGTAGTGTTTTGAAGTTGCAACAATCAGTCATTCAATATGGATCTCTACAACTGTATCTAGAAGAATGTAATTATGGCACCCAACATCTTGAGTCATTGGTAGTGATGTTTTACCTAATGTTGTGAAGAAATTATATCATTTTAAGGTGTTTTGTGGTCTTCACCAATCATATAAGCCAGTTTTTCATTTTCTCCAACCATGAATTGAACATGAGACAACAATTGTGGATTTCGATACTACAATATTATGACATTAAAATTTCATATACGCATGGAATGGGGAATTTTGTATCTGATGTGCTAACCAAGAAGTAACTAAGTGATGCATTGTGGGAATTAGGTGATTCATGGGAAGATGGTAGAATCACATGATTTTAAGAAGCCTCATGCTGATCATAGGATGAGAACATTGGAGTTTTGTATTGGGGATAACTTATTTCTGAAGGTGGATCCCTATCATGGGAAATTGCAGTTTGGTCCCATGAGTAAGATTCTCTAGGGTTTAGTGGGACATTATAATTATTGACTAATATTGGAGTCATGGTTTGTCGAGTATCACTTCCCATGAATATGAGCTGGAATCAAAATGTATTTTCACATGTCATATCTCCATCGTTACCTTCGTGACGACTCTCACATCATCTATGGGGGTGTTACTGATGATGATGATGATGTCACCTTTAATGAAAGACATTTAGAGATCCATTACCACAAGGAGAAGGTGTTACTCATGCTTTTAATTCATTTAGTTTGTTTTTGTGGTGGAATGGTGGGGTGGAGGATTGTAATTTGTAACATGATTTGTAGATACATACTAAGTACCCTATGTTTTTTGATGTTTATCACGTCTCTTATAATGTTATTTTATTCTGGTTTTTAGACCCCTTCAATTTATGATATTCCTTTGTATTAATTTTTGTGACTGGATGCTCTCTTTTGAGAGTTATCACCCCTGGGAATGTGGTATAGAGTTTTTTGTAGTTTCACATGGTTTCATGTCCTTCAATTGATGAATAGTTGATCTCATTTAGGGGCAAGAGAGATTAATGGCATCTTGAAGGTTGGTTGTTCTGAACCATTTTTCTTATTTCTATATATGTTGGTTATGAATTATTGAGAGTGATAATAGATTGAATGGTATCTGATATAATTTCATGGACCTATTGAGTCCATTCCATTAAAAACATTTGTTGTTTTAGGTGTTTTGGGAGGTCATGCAGACATATTTTTAACAAGGGGACAAATTTCTAGTTATGTGAACAATTTTTCATGGATGGTAGGACATATACCGATTGAGGTACAATGTTTCCAGAACCTGTAGGTCTCTATCTGTATATTTATAGAGTTTTTAGGACATATAGGTCAACTATGGTTATGTGTAAAATGTTTCCATGATAGGCAGGTCAACTATTAATAGATGAAAATTGTTTCCAGGATTGGTAGGTTAACTATCAATGGGTGTATAGGATTTCAAATAGTGGTAGGTATTCTATCGGTAGGTGTATAGTGTTTTTCGAACTAGTAGGTCATCTATAAATATGTGTATAGTGTATTTAGGATGAGTAGGTCACCAATCAGCAGGTGACAAATGCTTACAGGGATGACTATTCATCTATTGGTAGGTGTACAATTTTTCTAGATCTATGAGTATCAATTTTTTGGTGTAAAGTGTTTTCATATTTGTGATTCATCTCTCTGTAGGTTTACAGTGTTTTGAGATTAGTGATTCAGCCATTGATATGTGTACAATGTTTCTAGATTCCTACAGTTTCGCCCATTTGACGTTATCTCTGATTTAAAACTGAATTCAAATTCCCCTTTAAATGGATTAAAGGATGATTAAGATCGTATAACTCCTATTTAATGAATCTTAATGGTCTAGGTGCCTTTACGTGTTAAAACCACATAATCCAGACCAGAAACCTCTTTTAATGGAAAATATAAAGTGTATCTTAAATTGTCTCTCCATTAGTATTTCAAAAGTGTCGAGATATCTTCCTCCCTTATTCTTCCATATCTTTTTCCTTGGTATGGGGAACCCGGCATTCTTCCTTCATTATGATTGATTCAATCTAACTAAAATCCTTATTTCATTTACCCTTGTAGTTTTCCTACTGCATTTTCAGCACCTGTTTTGGAATAACCAGGAAGTGTCATTCTTTCATCGGTATAATGAATATTATACCTATCTTATTCTAGGTTTCTTAGTCATTTTCCTCCCATTAATCATTTCCAAGTGATATAATGTGATCTCAATGTTTTAATAAACCTTTCATTGGTGTTGGTTAATGGGGTTGTGTCGTGAAAGCCTCAGGTTGATGCACTCATTGTGGGATAGATCATCCCGATCCATTGTGTTTGACCATTCATGTGTAAATAATGTCGGAAAACATTAGAGGGATGAGATTAAATGATTATATATTCTATGTATGTGTATCCATGGTGTTACAATGATTTATCCCAGTAGATCAAAAAAATTGACAATATAAATATTTACACCATATTAATGAATTGGTATCAATTTCCTTGAAATTATATTTTCTCATGATTTTCATGACAATGTGATATCAAATATTTTCTTATTTAAAATATCATTCTTGATGGATGTTCATAAATATTATAATTTATGTACTAATTTTGAATTAATTTCTCAATGATAAATGGTCTTGTTTAATTAATCTGACTATTGTTACTATGATTTGATGATAATTTAATAAATGTAGTAAAGCACGTTTAATTGAAGGGATTGATAAAACTGAATAATTTTTATTCTTGTTGATTAAAGTCATGAAAATAAATTTTTTAATAAATTTGGGATATTTTGAGGTAGATAATATTCTATGTTTCTCATAGTTGTAACATGTGATAATGAATCAGTTAATTCAAGATGGAATAAGAATCAGTTGTTTGATAATGATTATTCTGTTTAATTCTTGACTTGCATGTTTCAGCTTAGTGAATGTGCATTGGGACTATGAGCGTTCATTGTGTGTGATGTTCTAATTCCTTTCATTGGGGATGAAAGCCTATTTATATGTTTGTTCGTACTGCATGTTATGTGAAATGGATATTTAAGTTGTCATTGTGGGGTGAGGTGGCCTGATTATGAGGTGATCATGGGATTCTAGAACATGGTTGGATGTTATGGTACGCGGTGTAGGAGGCCTAATTGTTGTTTCTGTTGTTGTCTCATATAGTGGTGGGGTTCATAAGTATATTCACATGGGTGTCATGGAGGACACCAGAGATAATGAAACAGGTTTATGCTGGGCTTACCCCTCGATGTGAAAGTGAATACAATTGAATGAGTTGTGTTTTATCTATTTTATGTCCCCAACTAGTTCAGAATTATGGTATTTGTTAACATGATTAAAAATTTGAAACGATTCATGGGGTATGGAACCTGATTCTAGTGTTTATATTCTCAAATATTGATGAGTTTATTATTTTTCTATAGGTTCCAATGTCATAATAGGTACATCACCTACTCACTATGTTGAGGCCATTTTTTCATGGTAGCATATAATGAATTCCTAAAATACCTAGAGGAATAGATAACGGTAATGTTGTTAAATTAGTTAATAAAATATTTTGAACCTAAGGACATAGATATTTCTAGGATGCAATATTGATGTTGTACATTTGAGGAACTCTGGACTCATTTAGGTTATGCCTGGAGGACATGGAACCTTGTTGTGATGCTAATAAAATATAATAAGTAATTGATAACGGTAAATTAATGGTTTGAGAATCAATAAATATAAAGTGGAAATGAATAAAAGGGATAAATAACATAATGTAAACAATGAAATTTTTATGTGTTTATATGATATATAGTCTATGTATTGGAATTCGGGAGTCCAAGAGACATTATCTATAGTTGAGTCAAAGAATAGGTTTTCCCCATTGTGTGGTTGTGAGGAATATTAAATTCCTTACATTTTATATTTTTGTATGCTACAGTCACCATTAATTAGGTATATTGACACCCCATGGATTTTGAGCCCCATGGGATTGTTTCCCCCAATATCCTAGTGGGATTATAGATGGATGACTACCTCCTTTGGACCCACCCTCTCCTCTTGGTAGTTACTTGTGCTAGAATGCACAAGTGTTTGATTTCCCAATATATGTGCGTAAATGGTTGTAATTGATTGTGGTTATTCCTAACATATATATTATAGGTATAGTTTTTACGGACTACTATATGTGTAATGTGTATATGTTGTGATTACTTGAGGATGTTTTCTTAATGTATGGGTTGTAATCTATTGAGGTATAATATCTGGTCTATGATACACACTATACATGATTTTTTGTATCCTAGAACTACCTGGTTAGTCTTGGTTGTGTTGTGGTGGTGGTAAGTTTCACGAGGATCATATTTTGATGTTACTCCCAAATGTCGTTGAGATAGCCTTTTTGGAGAGAGATGCCCTAGGTGTGTGACATTAGGGAAAATAAGAAAACTAATGGTGATGTTGTAGCAGGGTACCAATGACATTATTTATAATATTATATACTATTGTATGAGATACATGGTGAGAGTGTCCATGGTGTGGCTGGGAACATATCATACCGATTTAGGTGATGAGTAAGTTTCACTAGTTATTTACTGTGCTTTAGAACACTTTCATTATTTTTTCATTAGAGGTTCTAGGGAGGATCCTATTTTGTATACTATCAAACTCCCCATAAATATAATTTTTTTCAGTTTTATTGTATCAGGTTGGAGGTCAGGCTGGTTACTACATTCATGGGGTTTCTATAGGTGTTCGAGCATTGTGCTCAGTTTTTTTACGTTCAATTAGTGTTTATAATTTTTCCATTTCTACTTTTGTAGTTCATTTATTATATTACATATGTTCACTTAGGTTTCTTTTACATTGTGGTCTGAGAAGGAGTTGGTTGGTGTATTCATTCCTATCTCTTAAACATGTTTTCTCTTAGAGGGTAATGCTTCCTATCTGTTTGTTTACTATAGTCATTGTTCTAGTATCAAACCCAAGGCCAACTAGTGGTGGGACATAGGGGTCATTATCTCTCTTCTCAAATTTCCATCCCATAATGGGTATACTTTGTGTTTTTGGAGTCACGAAAACTAGCAGTTTATATATATATAATTCATTTTGATAATTATTTTTTTGTTCAATTCTAAATGGTTCTCTAAAATACAAATGATGTTTTTTATTAATGTGTTTTTAATTATTTGTGATTAAATAAAAAGGTTAATATCTCACACAATCCTAAAATAGTGCTTGTGTAAGCAAGAAAATTATCATGTAAATGAATTTAATATTTTTACAATTTATATAACATGGATGAATTATTAGGGTCCCAATAAATTTTCAGATATATATTATATATTGTGGTGGAGTTACATTATTACATTGGAAAAATTACAATGAATCATATACTTATGGGATTATAATTGTATCTTTTTGGAAAACCATATTACATACATGCTTCTTACAATACATTTTTAAAATAAGATAATGAAATAATTACATAAAATATTAGAATACTTGAAACTCATTCTGAGATTTGATCTTCATAACATCAGGAAGGGAAAAAATTATGGATATAACAAATTCACTAGAATGGTATGTGTACATTGAAATTAATCATTAATTAATAAGAAATAAAAATATGTAATGTTAAATAAAATAAGATAGTTCCCATTTAAAAAACTCGATATAGAATAAAAAATATGATAAGGTAAATAACTGAAGACACGTTCTATTTAATCAATATATTGATAATTATACGAATACATAGATAATTTGAAATGAAAAATCACATGATTAATAATAAAAGTAATTTAATTATCAATAAATTAAATTATTATTTATTGGATGCCATTTTCCTTAGTTACATGGTACCTTTATCCTCAAGACCATCTGAAATACATATTATCCAATTAGCTAGAAAGCCATTTGATTTGTCCAGGACATTCATGTCATGATAAAACACATTCTTCAACGGGTTTACCTTTTATGGTCACCATTCCATTGTATACTAGTCTAATGAATTAATTATATATCAAATAGTAGATATAATTAAAAGAAAATGATCCATATTATAAAATATATTTATTAAATAAAAACAAATTTATCAAAATTTTCCAATATATTCCTACAACATTTTGTGTAAAAACCAAATGTGAAAATAGAATATGGTTTCAACAACAATAATATCAACAATATAAAAAAAATTAATTTTATATAAATTTATATAACTATGGGAAATATGATCGTATGTAAGTTATTGTTTCAAGATAATGTTAACAATCTCAAAACAAAGTGTGATCCCTATTATATATTATACCCCATTATAATTTTATAGTCAAAACAACTTAGATGAGACAATTCAAATGGTATCATAAAATACCATTATATATGAGTGTTTATTTATTTCAAATGAAAAAATGTGATGTATATTCACCACATAAATTATGTATGATTTGAATATTACATTTATCCAACAGATGTGAAAATTTAGATTAAAATCCTTTACATAGTGTATGTTATGTCACATTCATAATTATCATCTTGGATAATAAAAATATGTTAATTATTTTATTATTGATAACTTTTTCATGTTTATTATTACTATTAACTGAGTAATTAAAATGTTTTATATAACTACTTGAACAATAAAGTCTATATCTGTTCTTTTGACCAAATTTGGTTCACATGTACAAAATGTCTTTGGTAATTTGACTATCATCAAAGGTTTAATTATATAAATATATCCTGAATAATTATCATTAAATAATTATTAAAATTATTAATCAATAATTCTTTAAATTCCATTATTTAATTATATTTATTAAAAATAAACAAACATTACAATCATGGAGACAGTAGACCATATACATTCTTGGGTAACATCCCAACTTCTTAATGATCATTATGGAAAGATGTTAGGTGTCATTTTATCATTAGATAATTATATATTTATAATAAATTAATTTATATTTAATAATATCTAATTATATATATATATATTTTTTATGTAAAATCAATTACATCTCATTGAGGAGGCAATTTTCCACATGTCAATGAATGACATTATCACTATTTTAGTTTTCAAAATGGGAAATAATTATAATAACATATTATATTTATAGAAATGTAATAATTTCTTGAAATTCAGATAGATTTAATAAAAAAATCTTATTTTTAATTAAACCCATTCCTAAAAAATTTCATGTAATATGCGAAAATATCAAATCGTTTTGAGGAGGAGGTAGTCCAGACAACCACAAATGATTTTATCATGATTATAGAAAATTAAAAAAATGAAGTGATGTGTTATATAAAAATTCTAAAATATTTAATAAAACATTAATATTATTTATATACCATATAAATACATTCTATCCAACATAAGTATCACCCATGAGAGGATTTAAAGGAAACATTATCGAAATTGTCTCACGAGGCGGATCTCCCCAAACATAGAAATGGTAATTTAGATAACCATTTTTATGTGTTTTTAGTTGTAGGTTGAAACACTAAAAAAAATTCTGTATATTTAATATACTTATTTTATTAAATAATCATGGTTGAAAACAATTTAATGGTATGATAGTTAAATAAAACAAAATTTATCATAGAAGAATGATACATATTTTTTGAGAAATTTCTTTTGGTTTTCACCATAGAACTTATTTGTAATTATTTTTTCCAATGTGAGGATTCTATGTTGTTTTTCTCGATATCATAGGATTTAATAATTTTTTGGATTAATCAATGTTATTTAGTGGTGTGAAAAATTGATAGGGGAGAGTAACTTTTTATAGCACAGATGGAGTGTCATTTTTATAAATATAAAAATGTAAACAATATTAAGAGGTATCCCATAAAAAATATTCCTAAAATAATGAACCAAATTAAATAAAATGGATGATATGTTAAAAATATTACCAGAAAATATGTATTGGACATGTTTCCAGTTCATTTTGTCAATTACCATTATGGTTTAGTACCTTGTAATGTTGATTTTTCTTTTAATATTAGTAGTGAGTTTTAATTTCATTCACTAATATTTTTGTTAAAAAAAATTGAATGTATTATAAATTATAAACTATTTATATTCCAAATACGTAACCCATTTTTTCAAATTCCATTATCATAAGGTGTGAAATTAATTTAACATTAATCATACTAAATGGATGACAAAGAGAGTTTTTAAAATGAAAATGTTCGAAATTTTACAATGTTTTTATATTTTTTTCACTCTAAAAATGATTCCAATGAAAATAATTTTATTATTTCATGTATAATGTTCATAATTTTACTTCAAAACAAATTTAAAACATGATTTAACCTTATAAATCATTAGATGAAAAATTAATTTTCAATTAAAATCTAGAACTTTTAAATATTGATAAAACAATGTAATTTCTCATGAAAATAATAAAATTAACCCTAAAAAAATTGGAATACCAATTTCATAATTAATTTTCAATTATATATATATTAATTTATTCAATGTTTAAAAAACATGGTTTAAAATTGGTGCACAATTATAAGGAAGGAAAAATTTTCTTTTAAAAAAATTTATTTTTAAGCATCAAACTAGGTTTATTATTATCATATCCATATCAAATCTATTGAATGAGAAACATTATTCTAATGAATAATATATATATATATATATATATATTTATTTATTTAATTCATTAATAGTAATTGATATTTTTTGATAAAACTCTTTTAGAAGCATAATAATAGTTCTTTATAAAAGTATTCCAATATTTTCAGTATGTTTTTTAAATAATATCAATTTATTTTTAATGTAATTAATTAAACAATATATTTAAATAAGATATTAAATGATACTCTTCAAAACCAATTTAGTATCTAGGATAAAACTTATTATATATTATAACTATATTTTGAAAATATATTGTCATTCTCCAAATGTTGGCCTTGCCTATAAAGCTAGACATCTAAGAATGTCATCATTGCGTGTAAAATAATTTAACTTCAATTTTATTTGTAGAGAAAGGAAAATATTTTATTTCATGTAAAATATATATGTTACTTGTTTAATAAGACAAATTTTGTTGTGCATATAATTAAAGTGAGTAATAAAATTAAATTTATTATACATGGAAAATATCACAAAGTCATGTGGGGTTACACCTCATATAAGATTCAAAATTGATTCATTATAAACCATATTAATATGAAACATAATTTATTCTAATTTATTATATTAAATAATTCCATGGGACCCCCAATCCCCCTTATATAAGTAAACCACCTCTCTTATCTTTCTCACACTTCATGAACCACTTTTCTTGGCCAAACCCATAAAAACTCTTATTAACAACCCCATATAAATTATATAGGATCTATTTATCTTAAAATACAATACCAATGATTCTTAAAGAGATATATAATGTAGATTCTTCAAAGATGTGGTGATCATATCAACCAATCATTTTCTTCTTAAGTCTTCTTTTTCCCTCTTTAAATTCTATCCAAACCATACCAATATATGATAATTTGAATATATAATTTTATTTTATTTTATTGTGATAATTTTATTACACAATTAATTACATTTTTTATGTAATTATAAATGAATACATCATTCATGTGTGCCTATTCAATACCACATCAATTAATCGATGTTATTCTTTTTTCATCACCACCAAACTATGGTATTTATTATGATTGATTTAATATGAATTTATGATATCAATTATTATTTTTAGAATTTGAAAATATAAAATATTACTAAGCTTATAAACCTTCCACCTGTTAAAAATTGATAACATCTTTTATGAATACAAGGGTAATGCCACTTTAATGAAGCAATGTGTTACATGATTCACATCCATATTTAATGGGATATTATAAATTGTTATTATAAAAATTAAAATTATTATTTTTTAATTGTTAATATTTTCATGATTATTTAATGAAAACTCATTTCAACATAGTCATCCAACCAATGTTATTTTTCTATTATGAATTCAACATATTCAAAAAAAATTACATGAAAAAAACTGAAAAATTAAATTAATATGAATCATTTAAATAAATGAAATATTTTTTTAAAAAATAAAATATAAGTCTAAATGCTTATAAAAAATTAAATAATTAGTTTTCGTTTATGATATGTGTTTTAATGAAACTAAACCGTTATTCCATACTCAAGGTATGAGATTTAATCTCCATGTTCATTTATTAATGCATGTTTAAATGTTATATCCCTAACTTATTTTATAAGTTGTTTATTATTAAAATATTATAGGGTATATAATGAATCATTCAAAATGGATTTCAATTAAATTTATATTACATTCTATTTTATCCAATGGGTTTTCACTTATAATTTACCAATTTGGTAAGGGATCTCTTAACTCAATTCCCATTAATTAGGCTATACTTATAAAACATTAATTGTGATTTAAAATGATTATTTTTCTATATAACCACAAATTAATTATTATATATTTATAATACATTTTTTGGTTTACAATTATTATATATTATATCTATGTTAATCAATTTAAATGTGAATGCTATGATCTTTCCAAGGAATATAAATCTTAATATTATTTCTATGAAACTTGTATTATAAAATTCAAATATATATATTATGAAGTGTTATATAATACCTATTGAGATATTCTGTAATGGAAGAATCTAAAACCGTGTTATATATTGTTCCTTTAATTTTTTCTCAATCATTTTATATTGGTTGAAATATTTTAAAATTTTCTATGGTTTTTGTTAACCAAATTCAATTCTTTAAAATAGTATTCATGTTATGTACTATAAATGAATTTATATGTCATATTTATTTCTTCTAAACATACATGTATATCATAAAATACAATAATAATTTATTTATAATGAAATATTACCAGAATATATATTGAGGTCAAATGATTTCCCCGAATACTCATTTAAAATAATAGAACAGTTCTTTATATTCCTCGGTACATTCACATCATAATATCTTGACATGAATCATTTTAAAAACCCATGATGGCTGAATAATTGCTATGGTAAACATCTAATATAATTCTTCCAAAACATTATCATTGTCGAATGAATTAGAGATAAATAACATACTCACCTATAATTATAATCTTTTGAAAAAGACCATAACAACTATGAAAAATATAAAATCTTATATATATATTATGAAATACATACATTTTTTTAACCCATAAGAAGAAAATATCTGATATTTACATATCCATTTTCACTAAAAATGAGTGTTCAAAACTAAAATTCGAAAAAGGGAAATAGAGCCTTTATTTATACAAAATAGGCAATATTATAATAGATTACTAACAAAATATATGTAATATGAAAGAATAATAATCCCTTTATTCAATTACTGTTTATAAAACAAATTCTATTTTCTAATTATTATGAATATAAAAATGTTAAATTTAAAAAAAATAGTTTCATGAATTATTGATTGAATTTGAAAGGATAAATAAACATTCATTTATAATTAAGTTATTTCCATATAAATTAAAATAAATATTATAATTATTAGTATTTAACTATAATAATATTTTTTCGAAAATAAAAAAATAAAAATTTAAAATGAGGATTTAAAAAAAATTCTCCCTTAGCATTTCAATGACTCTTCAACTATGTTTTTCATCATCCTGAATAATAATATACATTAAAATGTTTACATGATTATTAAAATTTATAATATTATTATTTATTAAATTTATTTTTTACCATTTTATATAAAATTAATCAAATTATTATATTTATGTCGTAAATATTGACTATATTTAGCTCAAATGTAAAAAATGCATTTTGAATGTATATTATGGTCAAAGAAGACATTATTTCATCATAAATTGAATTATAATCATGAAAAAATTATAATTTTTATACGTAATTTATAATTTTAAATATGATAATGAAACATGGTTATGATAACTGATTTTCATTCCAATTACAGGGATAGTAGACCATACATATGAATGAGTAACATTTTTAATTTTCAGTGAACATGATGTAAATTTTGTAATAATTATATTTTATATTCTATGCTTATTATTATATCCTAAATATAAAATTATTTCATTAAACAATAACACACACACAGACACACACACACACATATATATATAATCATGATGATATAATCTTGAAAATTGAATCACATCATTCTATAGTGTTGGAAATCTAGACATTTACATGAAATAGATTATCATTTATAAATGGATTGATAGGTAAAAAATTATATAATAAATTATAAATCCATAGTGTTAAAATTTTCATTAACATCATATATATTCTATAAATTCATCATTATAACAAACCATTAGTGGTGGTGATTTAAAATGTAATAAATCGATTCACGAGGTTGTAGTCCATCATAAGAACAAATAATGGTTTTATTTCTAATTATATGGAGGAAGGATATATATAAATGTTATGTCATTATTATAAATAATTCATAATATATAGATGATACATCAATTATTATTTATTCTTGTCTTAATATGTTCATATAGTGTTATAAGCAAAAATAAAATGAATACTCTTAGTTAAAAACATTACATATTCTTCCGAAAACCACTTTAGATTTACATCTAAAACCATAATTGGAGGTTATTTGATAAAAAAGTGTACTATTTAACATGTGTTGGAATTAATGTAAAATATTTCGGGATTTTTATTTCAAATTAAAAATTATTTTTATGTCTGCATAATGGGAAATCATGGGTGTTCTTTTATATGAGGGGTAGAGGATATACTAGGAATTTTAAAAATGACTAAAATATACTAATTTATTACTCACTCAAAATATATCACAAATGTATCATTTCAAAATATGAGATGATATAGCGTGATCATATAAATATAAAATAAAATTTATACTAGTTTATAGGTTATTTGAGCACTTAAAACTAATGTTTATCCCTTAGTAAACCAATTTTACAATTGAGTGAGGAAAATTATTTTTATTATTTGTATTCTTCACTATGACCAAAAATTATTTTAAAAATAATATATAATATTAATAATTTTTATACTAAACATGGATTCATTTTTATTAAATTTAACTCATCTTATAATTATTATCTTATTACAATTTAATTCCATAAAATGTGACAAAAAAGTATTTTTGTAGGGAAATTATATTATTTGTTATAAAATAATTTTATAAAAAAATCATCCATGAAATAAATTAACAATACCATAATTGTATTATTAATGATATAAGGGAAATAATGTTAAATTTAACACATTTTATTAAAATAAAACATTTTAATTATTGAAATTAAAAGACTGTATCAAAATAAAATTAGTATTTTTAAAGTCATTAAAACATATAATATTTGAAAATTTCATTAAAATTCCGCCAAATAAATTTTTTAAAAGATAAATTAAAAAAAATTGTTGGTGAAATTAAAATTAATGACAAATTATATTAAATGAAGCCCTATCATATTTAATATAAAAACTAATAATAATCAATCAGTTTTTGTTTTAATTGAAAGATTTCATAGTACTATTAAAGTGGATATTAATTTATAAAATCATCTTAATAAATATTAATATGTAATAAATTGATAAAATCCTAACAGTGATTTTGTTGTAACATTACTCACCCTATATATGTTATATTCTATTAATTTTTCCCATTACTAAAACAAGTCAATATATTTTCTCATCATAGTATTTTCTGATGATCTTGGGCCTCATTCAATAATATTATTTTTTCCATTAAAACATCAAATGGTGAACCATATCATTCTATAACCCCAACTCCCTATATTCAATAATTTAAACATATTTTTCCTGAATTGATTTTTTATTCTCCAAATATACTGATTCAGGGCCCAAAACATGAGATATATATAGCATATATTTTCATAACAATGAAACATGAAACATGTCACGTACATGCGGTAGACTAGGAGGTGAAAAAAACAATAGGAATTATATCCCACATTCTCAAGTATTTCAAATTATACAATGATCTATAGACTTAACTATCACTTTTTAGTATAATAGAAACTTATTTTCCGTAGAGATAATTTAAGAAAAACATGACAAAAACCTCAAATAAAAGATATTTCCCCCAGTTATCTGAAAAATATTGACACACACTCTATGTTGACATCATTAATTTTGCATCATTTACAAATAATAAAACAATTTTTCTACCAATTATTTTGAAAAACTATTATGAATTTTCTTCATCAGAATAACATATATTTTGAAACTACATTCCATTGATTACAACAAAATATGATATTTGAGTTTGGGAATGAAAAATATTATTATATGAAAATAAAACTAATGGATGTCGGTCTTGTAAAATTCCATCGTAATCCATTATACATTATTTGAAGATATTATAAAATTAATAAATTTATATATAATAATATCAATCAAATTCTAGATTAAAAGGCTGTAAATGGTTTTAATTTATTATAAAAAGACTTTTGGAGAATTTTTCAAAAATTAGGGGTAATCCTGGGACCAGTGACCCAAAAAATGTTCTCAGTAACTCTATATAACCATAAAATATATTTTATACATATATACAGTAAAAATTTTATATGATAAAGTAATATCGTTAAAGTAGAGAAATTAACATATTTTGGTAAATGGTCTATAATAACTGATGGCAAATTCTTACAAAGATATGTATTTAGTAATCCAATAAAAATATTCATAGAAATATTTTCTCCTATCCACTCCATCTCGGAAGGAGGATAGAGAATATTCTTCAGTAATTATAATTCTTTAATAACCTGTTTATATGTTAAGGCTTTAATGGAAATGTCCGTCAAAAAAATTATTCCATCACACTAGAAAATTTATGCAGGTTTCAATACATCTTAGTAATATAATGACGAATATATAAAATAAAGTAACGATATTTACTAAATAATAAATTTCTCACCATGAAATTACATTAGCCAAATAAAATAATCCTTAATATGAAAAAAATATTCTTCTTCAATATTAATATCTCTAATATTACTGTAAATACCCTAACCTCAATATCCCAAATTGGTGCCTTTCATTATTACAATTGAATAATTAACTAGGAAGTCGTATCCTGAATGAAAAAATAGTTTAAAATCATTATAAATCTGTATACATACAAATTTTTTAAATTAGAAATTTAATTGCGATAAAAAATTGATAAATAATTGGAAACACACATTAAATCATTTATTATCCCTTCAAGTCATTTATAATGTACATATTCACATATTATGAAAAAATTGAACATAATAATGTGGTGATTTCAGGTTTTATTAAGCATATTAAATAAAATAAATTTTAAGATAAATAATTATTCATGTTGAATCACTAAAAAACATTCTATTGGAACATAATCTTGAAAAAAATTTAGTTGGAGTTAAATCTATATAAATAATTCCATATAATAATCATAGGAGAATGAAAATTAAGCATGTATATTCTACTAGTAAAATAATAACATGGATAAAAAATTACTGAAAGGATAATGAAGGAATTTATAATTTCAGAAGTCATAAAAAATCATAAAGGCCATATCGAAGAAGTGCATATTAATGGTAGATGCCTCAGCAAAAAACACAGTCTTCTATGTCTCACGAGACCTTCCAATACAATGACCACCTATTTCAGGCCTCCACCATTACATACTAATTAAAATATCTATCTCATATGTATAGTTTCAAGATTTTAGAACATATAAATTCATATTAAATAACTAGCATACAAAATGTAAATTGTTTATCTATAGACCATGATTTATATAAAAATAGAATATCCTTTATCAAAATTATCATGATTTCTTCAACAACATATATAAGATGGTATCATAAGATAAAATGACGAATTATGTACAATATTAATCAAAGGATGTTGATAATTGTTTGGTATTCTTTTAAATAATACCATTAAAAAATTCTTGAGTAAAATATTGTTAAATTATATAATGTATCTTCTTCCACCTTGAATCATTAAAATCAGAATACCTATGAAGGAATTACATTAAATGAAACATATAATATCATTTGAATAAACAATTTCATGATATAATATATCAAATTTATTGATATACACCAAAAAAATAATAAGTGATGAAAATGCATATATCACATAGGTAAAAAAGTGTGATGGGACAAACAATTTTTTATTCTGGAAAGAAGAGTTATTTTTTACAAAGAATCTCATTTTTCATAAAATTATATTTCAAAATTATTTATCTATAAAATAAATTTAAGCATAGGGAAATTGGGTTTTAGTTATAAATTATGTTATGCTGAAGTGAAAACATGTAACACATGTTTTTATGAAACTTTATTAATTTTCAAACTAAGTGTAGTTAAAAATTTTTAAATGATTATTTAAACTAAAATATAATAATTATTTGATTACATATGTATGAACCCAGTTCATGATATGAGGTACAGATTCTTCTTTTCATTTGTTCCGTTGAGTTGTTTTTCAGAAAACAAGGAAGATATGGGAAGAATATTATAATCCTGGATTACACAGAATGTAATCTAGCGAACATGCCATGTAGTAATGTTGGTAGGTCATGGAATGTAAGTCAGTGATATTATGCCACCAAATGAATAACTGAATTATTTACATGCCATGTATGTGTGATTAGACAACATGCATTTTTTGTTTTTGTCACAAAATGGGTATTAGCCTAATCCTTCTCTATTTTGGATATAATGGTCCTATGGTAGATAAATAAAAACCTCTAGGATTAATTTCATCTATTGTTTCATCATTAGAAAGACAATTTGAACACCATAGGATCCATTGATGTCATATCAGTGAGTTATCAATTCTAATTGAGTTGTTATTGTTGATTTTCCCTCTCAACTAATTTATTTAATGATGAGTTAATAATCATGTTTCATATATCTACAATATTCTACCTTGAATTTGAGGAATTCGATGAATGAGGAGAGTCATAATACAACGCGGTAGGTGGAATTTTTATTTTAGTTAATTATTTTGATGTTTATTTGTTCATTGTGACCCACTCCCATGTTTATGTTGTATCCTTGAAAGAAAAATGATATTATTTTATCTGATTGTTGTTCTGGTAATTAATTCAATTAGATAATGAATGTTTGGATTTGATGTATTATTAAAAACCACCATGTCGGTTTTTTCACTTGGATAATTATTTATTAGACTTTTTTGGCATATGATGTCTACGTGAATTCCTTTGTTTCTCTTGTAGGGTTGTTTAAAAATTAACGTGGATATTATATGGAATTTAAATTTTATTTCAATTATATGTTTTCTGATTAAGGGTTTGGGATTGTGTTTTCCACTTTTCCAATGTAGTATTTTTAAATTTTTAAGCAGGTTGTAATATATTAATGAATTTGTTTGATTAATTTATAAATAGATTTGGGTTACACATGAGTTCAACATATAGCTCTATGGATGGAATCAAGAGGATCCTTAATTATATGACATTATTGACATTTGGGTTTCTTAGTATGATGGACGAAGACAGAATAAATTTACATGATCATATACTACACCTGGAGACACCCTCATGGATCCTTTGTAGGACCACTAAGTATGAAATCACATGATCTTATACAAAAATCTATTAAGCTTTGTAGGTCTCCCATATAAGACAAATGAGAACGGACACACATGATGTTGGTATAATTTCACCTAATGTGATACTTGATTTCCAACTTTGGAATCTCAAGAACATACTCATGTTACAACTTAAATAATGTAATGGAATGAATTGTGACACGTCTTCCAATCCAAGTCCCAATCTGGGATTTTTTTCATCACTTTAATGTTTAGAATGTCTTCTGAGACTTCCTCTATTCTTTTGATGTTGTAGGGAATGTCGGAATAGGCCTAATTATGATACTTAAATATATTAAGTATGAAAATTATGAATGAATGTCAAAAATTTTAGGAATCTTACATTTGAGTACCTTCTATTTTAAAGAATTTAACTATTGTACAATACTACTTCCTATAATCTCTAACAAATGGGCACATAGCATGTGTGGTTTCCTGGTGGGATTTATTATGAAAACCCTATTTGGGTCATGTTTTTGGGCCCAAACTGAATATATTTCTACATGTATCGATATGGTAAGTTGAATTTTTACAGTTACTTGATTACATCATTGGAGTAGTAGAGCATGGTACAAACCAATTCTTCAAATGTTGATGAGTATCATTATGTGTCACCAAACTTTGGTATTTCATTTTTCATGATTATAATATATCATGATCTCCTTATTTTCTTAGAAAATGTGACTTTTTGTATCATTTTGATATTAATTGACTCTTGGTTATCTTTATATTTTAGTATTATTTTGTTTACTTAGTTTCATGTTGATTAATGCTTCCCCTATTGTCATTATTTGTTCCTCTATGTTACTCTCTTCCATTGAGTGTATAAATTACACACTATCAAACCATAGGAACCGACAACTAGTTAGTAGCCTCTGGCTCTTAGGAAATGTGTTGAGTCATTGTGGATAACCGGTCTTTGGGAACTCGTTGATCGGATTCCGGATCCGGGACATAACAAAGTGGTATCAAAGGTGTTTATTTTATGTAGTTTCATACTAATTTTTAATGATAAAAAGGATAGGGAATTGTGTAATTAGTTGTTTATAGTAGTAGCTACCCAATGTAAATAGAAAATCTAAATTGTATAAAATTAAATTTTGCTTTTGGATTTTGAGCTATTATAGTTCATTCGTTATCACTGTTGGGTGACACACTTGTTTTGTGATGTGATTGTAGATATTAATTTGGTTCTATTTTTTTTCAACACAATAAGGCGAGGTTATAATATAACATTAACTATATATGAACTTTTTATAAATCACATACCATGCATTCTTTCCATCCAATTTATGAAGAATTACTGAATGAATTCTATTGTGATAAAAGTCAAGCTAGAGATGAATGTTGATTTATATTACCTTTATAGCTATGTGTTATTTTTTCAAAAGTGTATTGTTATGTTGTATGATTTTGATTGAATAGATGCAAAAATTTGGATCCTGAGGTTTTTGGGCCCTCTTGGACCAGAATTTGGTGCATCATGATTCAGAGTTTTATATATAATTATGATTTGTTATATTATGAATGGGTGGAAAACATTGATTGGATGGGAGTATGGGTACCCGCTTATAAGAATTTGGCTTACAGTGTATTAATTTTTCAAAAAAAAGCGCTTTATGGATGTTTTTGAGGGTTATTGTCTTGAATCCTAGACAACACGACATTTGGTTCGGTGAACACAGACTATGTGTTCTTCCTGTTCAGGGAAGAATGACTTTTCTTGTGTACATGCTGTGTATTATTTTTACAATTCTTGTAATGTCTAACCATTTAATTATCCATGGGAGAAAAATATCGACTATTGAGTTTTTAAAATATCATGTCATGTACCTTTAGTACATGCCATGTAGCCTACCCAGATAGAATGTGTGGGAACCTTTCCATGTTGGAGTAAGTGTCTAGGAGGAAAGACCTGTGTACATACCGTCTGGACGTGAAACATGCCATATACCTGGGGTTGATACATAACTAGGACAATAGTAGAACATGACTATGTATGAGCCTATGGTTACACTCTATGTATTCATATTACACACCATGCTGTCCCTTTTGGAAAAACAATTGTGGGATTTTTTTTGTTTTGTTTTGGAACTCTTGAATGGAAAACCCTGACATTGAGATTTAACTAAGATGTGTGCTTGACCATGCAGTGTCATGTCACCAAGATGACCTTGAGATATATGGAAGGAGATCAGAGATGATCATACCACAGAGGTGGTAGGATATGCACTTCTAATGGATTATCCAAATGTGCTAGTCATGGGAACATGTGTTATACCAGAAAAATGCGTATATGAACAGTTCTATGAATGATTTGTGAGGCCCATGTAGGACTTTCATGGAGCACCACATTTGGAAACATCTTCGGTAGAGCTGACACATATATTCAAGAAGAAGAATCCGCTTACATTTTCAGGGGATTATGAACCACCCATTGTAGAATCATGTCTGTTATCAATGAAAAATGACTTAAAATATGTAGAGATGCCTCTTGAGATGAGGGTTAATCTTGCAACATATGTGTTGAAAGATAATTTAATGAGATAGTGGAATATTATCACTCAAGTAAGGTTTTATCCAGATAAGACATGTGAAGACATTCAAATGACCATATATGAATATTAGTTTCCCAAGATGCTGATGGATGACCGAGACTGGGTGCTTATGCACCTAGAGCATGGAACACTGACATTTATGGACTATTCTTCCATGTTTAATAAGATTCAACGTTTCAGATCTATTCTGATGGGTTCTTAAGTATCGAAATCTATATGATTCGAGGATGGTCTTAGGTTCGAAATACGACCATATCAAAATGTATATAGGTTTCATTTAGTCTCTATTATCTTCAATCAGGGAATGATTACTGATCCCAACCTATTAGAATCTGAATGTGCTGGAAAGGGCAGTACGACACCGATTTCAAGTATGGTATCAACTAGCAATAAGAAGCACCATCTAGAGATCTTTGATAGTGACAATAGTGGTCACAACCATTATTTATTTAATTGGATGAGGTGATACTAGTGTATTAGGATAGGTCATAAAAGGAATCAATGCATGAAGGACCCAATTGAGTGCCGAAAATACCGAAGGATGATCCATCTACAATGCTTCTACATGACGTTTCCACCAGTGTTCAATGGGAGGGTAATTTCACTGACTACGCAATAAGGATTAGTGTCTGTAACATATCTTCATATAGGTAACCAGAGTATGTCATTGAATTCAGGATGAGGTTGTGGTCATAGTCATGTTAACAATACCACATAATCTTAGTAACAACAAGGCCGGTCAGATCAGGTTACCTATGAAAAGACTCAGGGCTACAGTACATGTCATACATATGCAGTGCAACAGTCCCAGCCGAAGTAGGATTCTAGACCGTCTATTACTTGACATAATATTCTAGTCCCCTCTATTTTATATTCTCCACTTTTTGATACTGGTTCTACACAATGTTTTATATATGTGGCCACTATGGAATTCCCTTGGATATGTATTTATAATTCTTATAACATTATGACACTAGACACTACATTTGGGATTAGAACAGTATGTGTGCGTCAGTGCAAGGAATTCTCCCTGGAGGTTGGTGGGTGTCACTTTCTATTGAACCCCTTTCAATTATAAATGACATGATTTGATGTCATTCTTATAATGCACTAGATGCTTTCTTTTCGATCCTTTAATGATTTCTATCACCACATGGTGAGTCTCATGTAACTAGAATGGGAATAGTTTTTACAAAAGTGTGAATGGGATGTTCAGGCTAGCCAAGCTAGACCTGGGCATCATGTGCTAGGAGGGATTACATCCTAGTATATAATATTATATATTGATGACCAGGGAATATTTCATATGTGTAGGATAGAAATAATGAATGAAGATACTGATTGTAGTATCATATGATGCTCAATATACAAGAGGGGGGCAGGGTGAATTGTACACTTTTAAAAATTCCTTTAAAAATTTTAAATATGATAATGTTTAACAATGTTAAACAAGGAAATTCAGAAAACCTCTAGTTCTACACAATTTCTTGATTATGGAAATATGATTCGGAGATAGTGATTCTGAAAAGATGGTTCTGGAAAATGAAACTTAAAAATGTTTACAAATATAAAGATTCTAGCTTAAAGAATATAAAACCATACTAAATCAGAGTATACAATTATTAGGAAGTATAAGATAATTATACATTCCTTAAAAAATAAAATGCATTAGAAAACTTTTAACAGAACAAGAAACAATTAGTATATCTTTTAACCCAATGAGAAGGGTATCCAACAAACTTGGATAAAGGTCCCTTGATTTATGCTTTCAATAATGTATGTCTTACACACACCGGGGTAAGCCCTCGATAAAAATATTTATGTTTGTCTTTCTATCCTCACAATCCCTTAACTATATGTTAGTTTACACCTCTGTCATTCTCAACAAGAAAGCCCTCAAATTGAAGGTAGTCGAAACCTCTATCTTCCTATCCCCAGAAGCCCTCGATTGTACACAACAACAATCGTAGTCGCACAAAGGAAGTCTGAACAAGAAGTTCTGTACACACTATGAATGGGAGTATCTGCCTATAGAAATCAATTCATATTAAAATTTGTAAAAATCTATTTACCTATTTCAAATGAGCCCATAATTATAGGCACATATGCAACGGTCGATTCCCTCGTCCAAATTATATATTTTTTTATTGAATTTAGGATGGACATGTCCACGTTTCACTCAAACAATGGTTAGTATGTAACTGATTGGACGACCTCATTTAAAAAAATATATATTTAAGGAAAAATATGATTATATAACCAATATCTAATATTTGTAATGTATGAAAAAATATGGTTATATAACCAAAATCTAATATTTATAATGTAAGAAAATAAAACATTGGATTCTAACCAAAAACACATTCGGTTACTATAATAAAAGGATGCTTGAATTCTGTTTTCTAAGGACATCAGAACCTGAACTCTATAAAATTCTAGGGTCTGAATTTCAAGGAAAATTGGAATCTGGATTCACAAGAATTCAGGACCTAAACATACAATGTTCGGAGTCATAGTTCATGAGAATACGGAATTAGAACATAAATGTTCGGAGTCAGAATTCATGAGAATTCAGAGTAAGAACATACAAATTTCAGGGTCTGAATTCATTAGAATTCAGATTCACAACACATAAGTGTTTGTAGTCTAATTCCAATGAACATGGAGTCAGAACTCACAAGATTTCATAGTCTGAATTCAATGAATTCAGAGTCAGAACTCATAAGTGTTTGGAGTCTGAATTCAGAGAACTCCAAGTCAGAACACACAAGAGTTCGAAGTCTAAATTAAAAAATATATTTATTTTAGTATTGTATAATTATGAGGTTTTATACTTAAAAAAATCACATATACATGATACTGATTGATGAAAAACATGGTACTGAAAAATTTCCATGTGGAAGGAAATTTTCATTACGAAAGTAAAACATGGCGTAAAATAAAATTTTCCATGACATAAGGTGTTTGTGATTTTCAAAACAAGAAGGAATGGTAAAGTCATAAGGAATACTTATGAACTCAATAATCTCCTCAATCATGAATGTATGTAAAATTCATAGGAAATCCTTATTGACTGAACAATCTCCCCATTTTTGGAAAGCAAAAACACCCTTACGAAAAAAAATAAAAGGACTTTGAATATATTTTTCTAGACTATGAAAATAAAACATATTGCCCTTATCATATGGGAAAATTTAAAAATTACTAACTCCGCCTTAGGATTTAGAACACTATGTATAATTTTTTAGATTTTAGGAATGATATTATTCATTATCTTGACTATGGAAGTCTCTATATTGAAAAATCCCCCTTATATAAACTCCCCATAACAAAGGGATATTTCTTCTTTACTTATAATTATTTTTCCATTATCCCCCTTTGTGATTTTCAAAAAGAATTTGAGGGAATTGAAAAAAATTATGGTACCTAAAAGATTAGTACAGGATATGTAATAGAAACAAGAAACCAAAAATTTCATTTGGATTAGAATGAATTTGTACAAGGAAGAAATGTACAAAAAAATATCATATTGAAACAATTTTATCCTTCCATTAACTTGTACATCAACTACATGACTATAGTCTTTAGATTCTTGAGCTTCTTATGATATTCCACTCCTCACATAAGAAGCAGATCCTGATCCTCAGCTTTCATCTCGAAATCCATGATTCCTTCTTCATGGGACATAAGAGCCTCTACCAGTGCTTTTAGGAATTCTTACTGCTTGATAATATTTTCTTCTATCTCAATCCAAAATCTATTTCTCTCTTCTGGCTTTGGGCAACATAATACAATTTCCCATTCAGATACTTCACTTATTGAATCCGAGAATTTTGTTCCAAATATAACTTCTCTTCAAAACTGGTTGTATGATCATTGATCCTACCATCATCAATGTAAAATGTCTCCATGAAACCATCTTAGAATTCATTAAGTTATCTCAAATATTCTACTATCTTTTTTGACCAGCCAACCATTTTCTTATAGGACCTTTTTTGGGAATCTAGTTAATGATGAAATTCTTGAAATCCGCCTCATGCATTAATCACTTATTCATCACCATGGATACTGAATCTGATTTCTTATTTAGTGTGTATTGAAGAATCCGATATCTATAGTCTATTATTGTGAAAATCGGAATGGTTCCAACCAGCTTCTTCAAAGACTGCACAACATAATCATGTCCCGGAGAAGATGATTAATAATCTGAGGCTTTGGTGGCTGAGGGATCTTTCTCTAGCTCCTAAACCTTTCTCCTTGAAGATCCAATGACTACCTTCTTCTTCATAATAGATTTAGTAGGTGTATCAACAATCACCTATTTCCCCTTATCAGTATTCGGAACAACTTCCTCATCCAGAGATTCATGTTCACTGTTAGATAGTTGAACAATTCTATCTTCATATATCATCTCCTTCTCAGCTCTTTCCTCACTATCTTTAGGATAAATAAAATTATTATTAAATTTTCATATTCTGATATCTTATTCACTTCATCTTCAGCCTTGTCATCTAACCCAAGAGTAGCATGATTTGAAGATTCGGCTTGATAGGTTCAGATTTGCAATTTCTCAGATGGGCTTTCCTTCTTTGGAAATTCTTCCACTTTCTTAATCATATGATTAACGTCATCACTAATTTCATAATCTTCTTCTTCTTATACAACTTTATCTACATCTTTTTATTCAACGAGATTTTCTTTGACATTTTCCAGAGTGGTAAATCTCTTACCCAGAGTCTTCAGTAAAGCCTCTTCCAAGAATGATTTAATCACTGGAATATTCTTTGATGATTTCATAGTATTAATCAGAAGGGATTGAATATTTTCAGTCTTATACATCTTCTTCCTTTGTTTCATTTCTTTAGCTTGCTTCTCAAGCTCATATGATGTCTTATCTTTCAACGTCTTTGCTTCTGCAGGATTCAAGCCAAACTGTTTCTCACATTCCTTGTAGTTTTTATTATCTTCCCTTTAATTTGCTACAACCTCATATGGATATGATTTTTTCATCTTAGGTTTATGAGGTAGAGATTGATCTTCCTTATCTTTTTTTAGGTTTTTTCTTCTTATTCAACTTCCTACAATTTCATCTTCATTCTTACCTTTTTGGATGGTTCATACAGTTTTTACTTCTTCAGAAATGCTTCAGCTTCCTCCTCTTCTAGCTCACCAAATTCTCTGGAGATTTTAGAAAAACTGGATTTCACCATTTTAAAGGTATCATCACTAATCAGCATGACTTTGCAATTCCTTGTATTTGAACTACAAGGAATTTTGAAAGATTCTAGACATCGAATAAACATCTTAGAAAGAATGGATGGTACATGATATACTAATCCTTAAAGATACCATTCTTAATATTCTCAATCATACTGAGAATAGTATTAACAAAATTGACCTTCCTCAGGTTTACAAGAAAATCTAGGATGTACATAACACTCTTCTTCAATGTGTCCTTGTGACCTTTTCTCAGAATGATAAATCCTTGAATCCATAATTCAAGGATCCAATTATTTGTAGAGAGGTGAGGAATATTTGAAGTCTTGACATTAGTAAGACTGAGGATCTCTATATCTTTAACCGTTAGAAATCTTCTTTTGACATCTAACAACATGTGAGAACAAAAATCAACTTCCCCTTCGTATGGAATACCAATTAAGCAAGCTTCCTTAGTATATGATAATGCATAAGCCTTTCCATAGATTTTGAATGAAAACTTCTCTATACCTTCATTCTTAAAGAAACTAACTGATTCATAAAACTCAATAAGAAAATATAGATACACCAAATCTTGATCCCCTAGCATCGATATTCAAAAACTCTCCCATCCATTCAAATTGATATTCTTCGAAATGATTGAATCATTTTTGTTGAAGAAGGTAAGAAGAACCAGCCTGTCTCAATACACCTTCCACTCCTAAATTGGCTTAAAAATATACATATCATTATGAGAGGATTCTTATGTAGACATTTTTAATTGAGAAAACACTTAGAATATTTGAACAAGCATATATTAAAGGTTAGAACTTCAACACGCGAGAGATTGAGATCGATGTGGGACAAACATTAGAGGGTCCTTTATATAGGAGTTAGAAGTAAGGATTCGTCTTCCAAACTCAATCCAATGGATGAAAATCCATCTAAAAATATATAACAGTTTATATGATAGCCGCAAGGAAAATTTGATAGAATCCAGTCTTTTCAGGTTTTTAAGAAAAACATTCGGATTTAAGGAAAATAGAATCTGAAATATTTTTAAAAACAAATGAAAATACCAGAATGTAAATGAGGACTATGAATACATAAGAAAGGAAATTTTACATTTCATATTTCCAAAAAGATTATTCGTATTGAGGAAAAAATATTTTTGATGAAATGTAGATTCCGAAAATGTTGATTACGAAATAAAATTGGAAAACGAAAAAACTCCATTATGAAAATATTCATTACAAAAATTGTGAGCTCAAAAATCATAATTAAAAAAAATTGATAATCTTTATTATGAAAATATTGAAAAACATTATTATGAAAAACATGAAAAACAACATTACACAAAATAGTAAAAAACAGCATTAAAGAGAACTTGAAAAACATCATTATGAAAAATTTGAAAAACTAACAAGAAAATGTACTCCCCCTATAAAAATTAGTTTATTACTGTATAGAGATTGATTTCAATAGGATGTTAATAAAGAGGATTAACTTACGATTATCATTTCTAACTTCTGTTTAATGTATTAAAATCAACCGGAGAGTAATGATTTTGTGAGAATATCTGCAAGTTGATCTTGTATTCCTATAAATTGAAGAATGATATCTCATTTTTGTGTGTGATCCCTAAGAAAGTGATGCCTAATATTTATATTTTTTTCACGAGAGTGATGTGTAAGGTCTTTTTCTTAATGAAATGGAACTTATATTTTCACACAAAAGTTGTGTTTTGGTGAAACTCCTACCATTGTCTGTGAGTGTGTGTTTCATCCACAACACCTGAGCACAACAACTTCTAGCTACTACATATTCATCGTCAGCAGTGGAAAGTGATACTGAGTGTTTCTTCTTGTATGACCATGAAACTAACAAATCTCCTAAGAAATGACATGTTCAAGATTTTATTTTCCTATCCATTCTACATCAACCAATGTCAGCATCCGAAAAACATTTTATAACAAAATAATTTACAGAAATATAAAAGAGTCCTAAATACATGGTTCACTTTAAGGAGCGAAAAACTATTTTCCCTACCTTTAAATGAGAATCCTTATGATTGGATTGACATCTTATATGTAAGCATACTGAAAACATTAATTCTGGATGACTAGCTATCAAGTAATGTAAACTTTTTATCATACCTCTAAAAGATGATTGATTTAATGGTTTCCCATCTTCATCATGATTAATTGTGTTTGAGGTACTAATGGGAGTACTTACACTCTTAGTGTTGTCAAATCCATACTTTTTAAGATGATCATTAATATAATTATTTGGGATATATAGATTCCTTCTAGTTTTTGAGAAATTTGAAAACCAAGGAAAAATGTTAACTCACCCATCATACTCATTTCGAACTCAGCTTTCATTAGATCTGATGAGGAATCAGTTAAAAGATGTTGAGTTGAACCAGGTATAATGTCATCAACATAAATTTGAACAATCAAATCATTTTTCTTATATTTCATTATAAAAATGGTGGGATCTGTATTTCCATTAACATAATTATTTTTGATGAAAAAATTATTTAAGCTTACCATACCATGCTCGAGGGGCTTGCTTTAGTCCATACAATGCTTTGGTAAGTTTAAGTCATGTTCAGGATGTTTTGTGTCTTCCAAACCTAGAGGTTGTTCAACAAAAACATTCTCCTGAACATAACCATTATAGATAGAACATTTCACATCCATTTTTATAATATTTAAATTGAATAACGCTACAAAGGAAAGTAAAATGCGAATAGATTCAAGTCTAGCTACTACAACCTAGGTTTCTTAATATAGTATTTGTTCTAACTGATTGTATCCTTTATCAAACAATATAGATTTATTTCATACTATGGTTCCATTTTCATCACACTTATTTCAGAAGACCCATTTGACTCCAATAACAGATGTTTCCATAGGTATTTCAGCTAAGGTCCAGACTTTATTTCTTTCAAAATAATTTAGCTCATCTTGCATAGCTTTTATGCAATCATCATCACCTAAAGTTTCATCAGTGCTTTTTTGGTTCAAATGGGGAAAAATGCTCAATGTTAAACTTTATTCCTTATTAAAGTTATAGTCCTTACAGGTTGATTCAAATCACCAATGATACTACCACTAGGATTATTCTTTATAAAAAACTGATATAGGTTTTGTAAAACATGTTCCTCAACATATGGTAGAAATTATTCTGGGTTAAATGCTTCAGAAAAATTTTCTTGGACATTTTCCTTATCAGAATGATCTTCTATTAAGGGTTGATAATCAGTTTTTGAAAACACATCTAAAGATGTTGGTTGGGGTTGTTTAAAAAAGGGATGAATTTCATAAAATTTTACATGTACTGTTTCGTCAACAGTACAAGTGTTTTTATTGAAACCATTATAAGCCTTAGAAATTGTCGAGTAGTTTAAAAAATTTCCATCGTCAGATTTCTGTTAGAATTTGTGTAGATTATCATTAGTATTCAGAATTAATACCTTTCAACCACAATCTGTGAAGTAGGAAAGTCTATTTTTAATATCATTTCATAACTCTGAAGATGTTTTATTAAGAAATGTTCTAATCAAAACTTGATTTATAGTATAAAAACATGTACTTACAGCTTCATTCTAAATTTGTTTGGCTATTGAATACTTGCTCAACATTGTTCTTGTTATTTCTTGAATAATTCTACTTCTTCATTCAACAACACCATTTTTTTGAGGTGTTCTTGTTGCTGAGAAGTTATGAGTAATGTATTTTCTACTAATAAATATTTCAAAACCTGAATTTTGAAATTCTCCTATATGATCACTATGGACAGTTATCAAAGGAAGGTTTTTCTCATTTTTCACTTGGGATCTAAAAATTTTTAAATAAGAAAAAGCTTCAGACTTCATTGCTAAAATATAAACCCACATAAATCTAGTGTAATCATCAATAAAAAAAATACATTATACTTGACTCCAATGATTCCAGTTTGTATTGGTCCAAAAAGATCTCTATGAACCAAATGTAATGCATCAGTAGTTGATAATTCCCTGACTAATTTAAAATATGATTTATGTTTCCCTCCATATTTACAAGGATGACAAGATTTTGAAGAATCAAATATATGCTCTGGTAAATACATAACTAGTCTTTTCATATAGAGTTTTTTTTTATGTTTTTAAGGTTACATTATCATATCCTTCGATGTAACAACTGAGAATAATCTTCCATTGCACTAAGTCAAGGTAATTCTTGGATCCTAAGGTCTTGTAGGTTTAGTGTGAATACATTTTCTTGCATAGGGGCAGAAAAAATAAATTCTTCCTTGGAATTGTGTAATAAGCACTTTTCATTCCTAAAATTCATAAGGTAACCCTCATCACATAATTGAATAATGCTAATGAGGTCATGATTAAGAACTTTAATGAATAAAACATTTGAAACAAAAGTTTTTCCTAGAAGAATGATGCTACCTATAACAATAATTTCTCCCGGAGCATTATCTCCGAAAGTTATTTTTCCTCTTTTCATCTAGTTAATCCTTTTAAAATAGTTTATATTACCAGTAATATGTCAAGAACATCCACTATCCATGTAACAAGTAATTCTGTTGGTACATTCTATATTTTTCTAAAAATAAAATAGTAATACTTTCAGAAACCGATCATTCTTGTATCTAGAAATTTTAGGAAGAAAAATTTTAGCCAGCCACATTTTCTTAGAAAAATATTCTTTATGAAATCCTAAAGACTGAGTTTTGTTTATGGATTTTTTGCCCAGTGTCATCCACAATGACACTTTGTGTAGAATGGAGAACTTTGAGGAACAAAATAATTGTTTCTATAAATCGGTTTATAACTTGTATAACCAAAACCAGAACTATTCCATAGAGGTAATATTTTTGAATACATATGATCAAAATTTTCCTTACCAAAGGTATAGTTTGAAAAACACTTCCTCAAGGAAAATATTTCAGATTTCAGTTTGATAACCAAGTTATTTCCTTCTAAAACATTTTATTTAGAACTAGATTGAGGCTCGAAATTTTTTTTCAAAGAAATTAATTTTTCTAGATCATTTAAAATTTTATTCTTCTCAGAATTTACTTCTTTAATATTTCTTGTAATACCATAAAATCAAATATATTATTATTATGATATCTAAAAATATATTATATTCCATATTAAGAAAAGTATTTCTAGAATTTGACCTATCAATCTTTTTCTTGAGTTCTGAATTCTCCCTCTCAAGGGGTTTAGGAAATCTAGAAAATTATTCTTAGGAAGGTAATATATTATCTTCACTTGAAGAAGATTCATCATCATAAGAGTTATAGTATTTACTATCACTATAGTTAGTACTATTGGATACATTGGCCATAGATTCAGCATTATGTACCTTAGCCATCAAACAATTATTTTCAATAGGTCATCTGGCTATTAGACCTAGATTCTTTTATCGAGAACATTCATAATATGATGAGTCATCTGATGATTCCCCACCACTAGCACTCCAGGTGTCATTAGCATTCCAGAATTTTATAACATTAGCCTTGTAGTACTTCCTTCTATTTCTCAGAATGCTTTTCCTTCCTTTCTTTTCTTTTGAGAATTGGACAATCAGGCCTTACATTTCTAGATCTGTTGCATTCATAACAAGTGACTTGTGAATTTTTATTATCTTTCCTTTCATTCATCTAATATCTAGACTGAAAGTTATTCGGCCTAACAATATTTTTCATCCTTAAATCATGATTGGAAAGTTCATTATCTGGTGATTCACTTCCACTATATTTAGATTGAAAAAAAACATTCTTATATTCGAATCTTGTAACTCTATTAGGAGTCATTCATTCATATGATTTGAAGTTTTAGTAAAAGAAACAATTCCATTCCCATTCTTCTTCATTACATTTTCAGCATCTCTATTCATTCTAGTCTTGTGTGGAAGAATAGTTCCTGAAAAATCATCAAGAGAAATCTAAGTAACCATTCTATTATCTTCAATAGCATTCCTCTTGTATTACCACTCATTAGGCATGATGTCTATGATTTTATACACAAGTGCTTCAGCATCTAATCCTTTCTCACACATAGATTGTGAACTATTAACAATATACATAAATATCTGTTGTACCATATATATGGGTTCTCTCTATGTAATTCAAAAACCATGATATTATTCTCTAAGAATGTCTTTTTTTTTGTTTCAATGACTTTTTAAGTACCAATGTGTGTAACTTCATGTTTATTTCAAATACAATATTCTGCTTCACAAGATGAAATTTGGCTATATATATTTCTAATCTTAGAACAATGAAATATACTACGTACCTTATTATTCAGTTGATATTCATGTTTTTCCTGATTTTTGAATGTACTAACTTCTTTATCAGGGATTTTATATCCTCTAGTAAGCATAAAAATATTGTCTACTCTAGTATTGACAATTAATGTCTTCATGCAATCTCTACAATATTGGTAATCATTACCATTCAAAATAGGTGGTCTTGTTGGATTTAGGTTGTCAATAGAGCCAACATTTATTCCTGCCATTTGAAAGAAAATCAATTTCCACACAAATTTGATAGTAACAAAAATTTATAAACAAGAAAAATATTCCTAAGAAAAGAAAATATAGAACAATAATTCTTAATAATAGAAATCTTATATGTGGATATAATTATTTCAGACACCTTCTATGATACAAATTATAGAATCAAAATAATGAATGAAGATACTGATTGTAGTATCATATGATGCTCAATATAAAAGTGGGGGGTGTGAATTATACACTTGTAGAAATTACTTTTGAACTTTTAAAGATGATTATGTTTAACAAGGTTAAATTAGGTAATTCTCAAAACATCCAGTTTTAAACTTTTTCAAGATTCCAGAAATATGATTTTGAGAAAGTGATTCTAAAAATATTGTTCTAGAAAATGAAACATAATGAAAGATTAAAAAGATAAATACTCTACCTTAAAGCATGTAGAGTCTTAAAAAATCAGATTATACAAGTATAAGGAATTATAAGATCATTATACCTTCGACAACAAATAAAATGCAGTGGAAAACATGTAACAAAACATATAATAAGTAGAAAATCTTTTAACTCAAATAGAACAGTATCCATCAACTTGGATAAAGGTATCCTGATTTATAATTTCATGAATGTCTTTCTTAACCGTACGAGGGTATGCTCTCTATACAATGATCAGATTCTGTCTTACAATCCCTGCTAGAACTCAAATTTAAGGTAGTCGACAACTCTCTCTTCCTTAGAAAACAAGCCCTCGACTTCATGGTAGTCTGCACCTCTGGATTCCTATCCCCGGAAGCCATCAATTGTACACGGTAACAATCAGATTTGCAAAAATTAAGTCTAAACAAAGAGTTTATACGCACTAATCATGAGAGTATCTCTCTCTAGAAATAAATTCAGACAAATAGTTTTCCAAAATTCTTGAGCTCTTTCAAATGAACTCTTATTTATAGGCATAGATCCAACGGTCATGTCCCTCCTCCAACGGTCATATTTTTCGTTGAATTTCGGAGGGACCTGTTCACGTGTCACTCAAACAATGGTTAGTATGTAATTGATTTCATGAAATCATTTTATAATAAAAACATTTGTATGCAAAAATAAGGATATATAACCAAAATCAAATATTCGGAATGTATGAAAAAATATGTTTATATAACCAAAATCGAATAATTGGAATGTATGAAAATAAATATTCAGAGTCTAACCAAAAACTAATTCAGTGTCTTTAATACATGGATAATCCGATTCTGTTTTCTAAAGAATTGAGAACCTGAACTATATAGAACTCTAAAGTATGAATTTCAAGGAAATTCAAAATTTGGATTCACAAGAATTTAAAACATGAACATACAATGTTCATAGTAAAGGTTCATGAGAATTTAGAATCAGATCATACAATGTTCGAATTCAGAATTCTTGAGAATTCGGATTCATAACTTACAAATTTCAGAGTCTAAATTCATTAATATTCAGAGTCATAACTCATAATAGTTCAGAGTCTGAATTAAGAAAACATGGATTCAAGACACATAAGATTTCGGAGTCTGAATTCAGAGAACTCGGATTCATAACTCATAAGAGATCAGAGTCTGAATTTAGAGGACTCTGAGTCAGAACTCATAAGAGATCAGAGTCTAAGTTCAGAATGATCGTTATCTAATTATTATATGATTCTGAGGATTTAGAAATGAAACTGAATATTATACTTAGATAATAGAATTATTAATGAAAACATGTTAAGGATAAACTTCCTTGGGGAGAGAAAATTTCTTTATGAATGTAAAACATGGGGTAAAATGAAATTTTCCTTGAGATAAGGTGTTTGTGATTTCTAAAACAAGAAGTAATTGTAATTTCATAAGGAATAATTATTGACTCAACAACCTCCTCAATCATGATGGAATGGATAAGACATATAGAAAACCTTATTGACTCAACAATATATATTTAACTCTAGTGGTTGATCATTTAAGGATGCTTTCTTGGATGACTTTTCAGGCTTACCTCTAGCCATAGAGGTGGAGTTCACTATCAATCATCTATCAAGATCTGCAACGGTATTCATTCCTTCTTATAGGATTGATAATATGGATTTGAATGAGCTCAAATGGTAGTTAGAAGATTGGGAATACAAGGGTTTTTTCCGACCCAGTACTTCTCCTTGGGGCTCAACGGTCCTTTTCGTGAAAAAGGAAGATAATACCCATAGGCTATGCGTGGACTATCAGAAACTGAACCAACTGATAGTTAAAAATCAATATATCTTTACATGGATGGATTAACTGTTTGATTACACTAAAAAAAGTGAATTATACAGATAAAAATTTAAAAAAATATAAAATATATGTCTATAAAAAAGAGAAATTCCAACAGAGATAATTTTTTTTATATTGTAATTTTATTGCTAACATTTATTTTTACCAACATAAATTTATGATGATATTAATTTTTTAATCTAAAAAAATATTTTGACAAACAACTTAATTTGTAACTTTATCATACAAATACTGATTTTTTTACCTATAAATCAATATGTCATTATTATTAATTATTACAGATAAATTTTTCCCATCATATAAAGGTTTAGCTATTATTTATTCAATACAAACAAATAATTTAGAAAAAAAATATTGTTACTATTAGTAAACTGTGAGATATAAAAATATACAACTATTAAAAAAATATATAAATTATTATTCCAATTTCTATGTTAATCAAACAAAATAATTCTGTTATTAGCAAACAAATATCACAAATATCAAGAAATATTTAATTTCTTCCAATATATATTAATTTTCAAATATAATAAAAATTATATTTTACTAAATTTTATGGGAATTGATTTAAAAAAAATATATAATGGAAAAATAAATAAAACCTAATAAATAAATGAATAATGTATCCCCCAATACCATTGTCTTCCCCGTTGTCCCATTCCCAGAATTTCTTCATTGCCCAACACCTCTACATAGGCAATCTTCTCCTATACTCACAAACCCAGTTCCTTTCCATTCTCCCTATGTTTGGATCTCCCTCCCATGGATTTCTACTTCTTCCTTACATCCCTATTCGCTAGCTTTCATTGACTAATTATGTTTCATGCGTGTGATATTGTGTAGGGTCAGTATAGTGTGGTGATTTTAGTGTTGTTCATGTTTCTTTTGGTGTTTTTAATTCAGGGTTTCATAAAAAATTATATTTGTTAAAACCTTAGCGAGATTTGATCTTCCCATTCTCTACTTGTCACACACGGTTTTTTTGTCTTTGTATTGATCCAGTCCATTGGAAATCCTGTTCCTTTTCATGGGTATTTGGTGAGATGAATCCTGATTTTTGAAGTTTCATATATGTCTAACCACCCTAATTTGGGATCCCCATTGCTTGTTTAGTATTTTTTGAAGAAATGGTGGTTACTTCATGATTTAAGCCAACCGTGAGCCCATTCCCAGTTTTAAAAACAAATGTTTCTTCTATTATAACTCTTTTTTTCATCCTTCTTCACCCATTAAACATCACACTTGTCCTATAAAGATATATTAAAACTTATTTAACCTTTTTTACCCATTATAAATTCATAATCAGGGTGAATTTGGGATACTTATTTAGGTATTTTCCCAGCCCATGGGCACATTTCCTGTTTTAAAAAAAATTCGTTTCATTTATATCTTTTTCATTTTTTAATATTTTTCGGGGATTATACCTCCATATCTTATCCAATAACCCTATCCTATCCCTCATAATCTATTTTACCTCTTTGGAGCTCATATGGGTCACAGATTAGGACTAAATTTCTCAAGATACCTCCAATCTTCCAGAATTGACAAGGTAAATTGTATCATTCATAAAACAATCACTTAGGACTATTTTTGACACAAATATATTTTCCATGGTTCCTCATGACCTTAGGATAGTCTCCAAGATGTTTCAAGACATTCCTTTCTCTACAGGGTTTCATATCTAATGGAAGACAAAGAGTTTTCTAGGGTGAAAGGTGAGATTCCTTCTCCTTTCTCCTTCATCTTCCCCCTCCTTTCATTATTTCTTGGATTTATATTGTCCCCTATTATTGATCAACCAAGGGTTTTGTTATACAATGTTTTTTATGGGTTTTCTGTTTGTTTAGTTCTGGTGTTTATAGTTTTAGGGTTTATAAAACCGCGGAGGGTGATTTCGGGTGTGCGTTTAAACTACGCCATGGATTTGAGGTAGGATATCCCTTGAACATGCCTTTATCATTCAATTTTCATCATTTTAGTATTTTTATAAACTGATATAAATGTTTATTGTTGTTTTTAAGCCTTTGGATAATTTCTTTGGTGTGCAAAGTGGTTGTTTAATCATTTTTTGGTGAAAGGTAGTGTTCTTTTGTCATGAAAGTGCTCAACAAGTGTTTGTTTAAATGATCCGTTATCTTTTGAAAATATTTTTTGTGGTTTATAATCTAGTTTATGGAATTATTAAAATGTTACAGTATATTGAATGAAAATATCACATTCAATTGGTGTTTTATTCCTTTTCACGTACTTAAAATAAATTGTTTTGTTTAAAAAGGGCATATCATGTGTTCGGTAAATAGCCCCATTGGATTTTATGTGTGATGTTTGATTTAAAAGTTATTAGTTTGGATTTATAATAGAATTAAAAGAATGGTAAATGGTATTTTTTGTTCCTTATATGGATTTAAAATTTGGATTTTTTTTACAAACAAGTGGGTTTTGGTTTACAACTTATTTTGGCCCGAGTTGCCCAAAAATGGACCTTTTCACATCTTTATGAAAATAGTTGTGTTTTGAATATGTTACCTGAGTATTATAAGAGATTTATGAATGTTTTTTTCTGCTGTAAATGTTGTTTATACACATCCTGAATAAAATTAAAATTCATACCTTTGTCAAGCGTTAGTTTTGAGAAAATGTTTAATGGATCGTTTGGCATTTCCTAAAAAAAGAAAGATGTGCTTTACTTGTATATACCAAGTTGTGTAATTGGAATTATTTTATGGTCCATGAAATGATTTTATTAAATGTTTTTAGGGCTGAATAATCTTATTTGGTATAGTTTTGATCTGTGTTTGTAATTTAAAGAGTGTTTTTCAATGAGTTTTATGTGCAAAGCCTCAATACACATCATGAAATTGTTTTACAAAAATATTTAGCGGTTTGTTGATTCGTGTAAGAAATATGAAGAAATTTTATGGGAAGTTTGTGTTTTTATGTTTTGGTAATGTAATTTGGATGTGAAATTTGTATTTGATAATATTTTTAACTTGATTGAGAACAAAAGGGAATCCTGAGTATCTAGGTGGGCGGACGTGTACTAGTATGAGTGTGATTCTGTGGGGTTTGGCCTCTGTTTCACATAGAAAGTTTTATGATGAAAAAAATAACTAAATTATGATGATGATGATGATTGGGGACCATTGGTTTATGGGTATGTTCCATATAAGTGGCTCGTGCACGAGAACAGATATTTATTATGGTTACATTCACCGAGATAGGAGTTACCTGGGCCTCACAACTAACTAGTGCCTAGGGGTGTTCCAGTGACAAGTACTCATTGGATATTTTGTACTCACCATCGGCATACGGTGTGTTTGGTTGGTAAATTCAGTAGTATTTGTTATTTATTTAAATGTTAAAATTCATTAATGATGCCATATTGAAAACTATTTTCATTTTGAAGTTGCACCTCTTCGAAAATATTGTTACTTTCATTTTTGTTTATTAGACATGAATATTTTTGTCTGATAATTATTATAGCATGGAACCTAATTTGGAAACCATTCTTTCATATATTTAATTTAATAAAATAAATTTATGTTTCTTTTATTTTAAAGTAATGTGAATTGGGAATAGGATATCGGGCCAACCTACTGAGTTTTATAACTCACACCTATAGTCTTCTTCTTTTTTTATCCCTTGTGCAGGTTTCATCTTTAGTTTGATCACCTTGGGTGACATTTGATCATTGTGTTAGAGAGTTACCTGAAGTTTCATATGGAGTTAGTTGGACATTGGGATTTTTCAGTTGAGGTGTTGGTTTTTTTCTACATTTAGTTTCTTTTACAAATAATATTTAGTTCAATTTTAATATAAATTCATTTTGGGATTTCTGTTTCTTTCCGCTATTTGTTTGACTGTTTATATATGGGAATAATCATTCCATTGTGTGATGTATTGATGACCTTGGTTCTTGTCACCATCCTGTGAGGATCAGGAACGCCTCTCAGGACTTGTCGCGGGCTGGCCTGGGTGACCATTTCAGGGTCGTCTCAGAATGGTTTGTGAAAAAATGGTATTAGATGAGGTCAACTCTTAGCAGACATTATTTTTATAGTGCCCTTGTTATTTTGGGGATGTCAAGGTAGATGGAGTAGTATTTTTGGGAATTGAGGGGTAAATTTAATAAGAGCTTCACGAACTCTTTCTTGTTCTAATCCTCGGGTTTCCATGTGAGTCTGGTTTTATTATTGTCCTTGGTTCTGGTTGAATTTTTAGAGTTGGGATACGACATGGGGAGTCTGACTAATGGACTCCGGGAGCTCGCAGGGCCTGGTAAGCCATCAGGAGCTGGGGAATGGTCCTAATAAGTCTCTCTGTGTTGGTTTTGTGTTTGGCATTTGGTCGCCAACCATATGGTCAAGTCACCCACCGACACAAGTTCCCTTTTTTGGGTCTCTTGAACTTTTCTTGAATTATGAAATTTGGTTTTTAAAATCCTTGTGTGAGAACTGTGGAAATGTGTTTTAAAGGAAGTATTAGATTTTTAAAAGTGAAAAAATGTGGTTTTCAAAAATTAAATATAAGAATGGTTTTGTAAGGATGTGTTTTTGTAAAAAAATGGAGGGAAGTGGAAATAATTTAAAGGGATTGTATTATCCATAATCTAAACTTGTAGTTTGTTGAAATATAATGTTTTGAAATTGTGAATCATTTTAAGTTGATTCTGGATCATTGTTTTAAATGGGGTATTTTGGGATGTTAAATTTTTTTTGAATCGGATTAATTAGTTTTGGAATTTTTTTTTGATCGATTGGTGTTTTACTCGAAACGGTATTGGTCTCAATGCACCTCAGATTATGAAAATATAGCTTGCGGAATTTATTTTAAAAATAAATATAAGGGGTTGTTTGGAGTGGCTAGGATATTTAAAAAGATTTTAAAAATGAAAAGGGGTATGTTTTTAAGAAAATGCTTCTTAATTAATGGTGGGTTTTTTGTGAAATATGAGAAGGTTTTTTGACTTGGTGGTTGGTGTTCCTTATGAAGGTAATTTTTTTTTGGAATGATGTTGTTTTGTTTTAGCCTTTAGTGTTTTCATGGGTGCTCACATGCATGGTTTTATTTATATCTGGAAGGATGGCCTATATGGAATGGTGTTTTGATGCCTGGTGTGGCATGAAAATGTGCATGTGGGTGAGACTGGATGAAACACCATTGGTGAATGTGGAAACCCACCATGTTAGTTTGTTTTTTCCAAATTGTTTTGTGCGGAAAATTGTGGCCTTTTTTAAAAACCATGGTTATGTGGCTTGATTTTTCTATGTCTTAGAAGAGTTTTTTTGTTATCTTCCTTTTGATCTAGAATTTATACTCATGTTCTATCTAAATATGAGATCTTGTTGGTGGCTCGGTTTTGGAGTAACTTTCATTGGGTTTCTAAAGATGTGTTTGATGTTGTGATGTGGCCATGGGTAGTTCTTTATTGGAAATAATTCCTGATGATTAACCAAAGGATTCCTTTCATATTTTAAATCCACCTCATTGGATTATCCATCAACCTGTTTGTTGTAATAGAGAGCGATTTGGGATCTATTAAAAGTGCTTCTAGGTCGTGATAATTCTTTTGGACAGAGTAGTTGTGTTTGGTGATGTTGATGTGTTTCGTCGTATTCCTATTCCATTTTGCCCCTCGTTTGGAGTGAGATAGAATTTTTTATGTATCTATGAGTTCTTAATTAGATGAAGTTATTTGTTTAGTGATCATGTGAGGTTTTTTTGAGTGGTGTGATCCATATCACCTGACTGTGGTGCAACAAATGCTTCAAGAATCAGGGCTCTAGCCATAGGCCTCGGAGTGAATCTTTTCATGTAGTCATGAAATTGACAGATGTGTGGAGTGCTCTATTAGGATCATTAATCCTCTATTTTGGTATGTTATTTTCTATTTCAATGTTTTGGTTCCTCATTTCTGTGAATTTCCATTTGTCGCAACAAGCGTGGCAGACATAACCCCTCACACAGTGACTATGATTATTCCTTCATGGATGTGAGTTATCAATCAATGTCCATGTGTGGACCACCTATAAAAATCAGGTGCAGTCATGGTTTTACCTATTCATATGTGGAGAGTTTTTGGTAGTTTATTTGTTTCTTTTGTGGTTTTAGTGGCCAAATTTTTGGGTCTCCATCCCTCCCATCCCCAAGTGGCGGTTGTCCAGAACTTTGCTGAATGTGTTGGCCATGTTCTTGTTCCCTATGTACGAGAGAGGGTGGTTTATATGTTCATGTTGTAACCCTATTATCTTAGTATATTAGGTTTTTTGGAGGGTTTTTTTGGGCCTGTGTGAGTGAGGCCCAATTCTAGCTCATGATGAATTCTTGACTGTTCGTTACTAGTTGGTTTCTAATGGTAGGGAGACCCACCATGCGTCTCCTAGATTTTCATCCTAAGAACATTTCTTGTGATAGTTGATTATTAATGGTTGGGATTACATTATGGAATCCCCTAGAATATTTTGTTTTTGTGAGTTCTCTTTGGTTTGGGTGATGGTTGGGTTCATTGAGAGAAGGCCCAACAATCGGGTTCATGGCTTGGATGTAGAGGTGGTGGTTTCATATTTCCGTTGACTCTCCATACATGGTAGTCAGTTGTGTTTTGTGTGGGAAAGAGTATTAAGATTCATTGTTGGTGATTGATATTTACATATGTTCAGAGGATGTATTATTTTTTTATGTAATCCTTAGGTGTTGTTGTTTTTTCAGTCGGAATGTGTTATGGCTTTCCAGGGACAGAAAGCATTAATGGTGGAGAGAATTGTCACACACAGTTTTTGTTTTCATCATATTGATCTGGTCCATTGGAAATCCCGATACTTTTCAAGGATATGTGGTGAGTTGAATCCTGAGTTTTGAAGTTTCATAAATGTGTAACCACCCTAATTTTGGATCCCCATTATTTGTTTAGTAGTTTTTGAAGAAAGGGTGGTTACTTTATGATTTGAGCCAACCGTGATCACATTCAATGTATTAAAAACCAAATTTTTTTATTTTATACCTCTTTTGTTTTTAATCATTTTTCACCCATTCAACATTCCACTTTTCCTATACTGATATATTAAAACTTATTTATCCTTTTGGACCCATTATAAATTCATATGTAGGGTGAATTTGGGTCACTTATTTAGGTATTGGGCCATCCAATGGGACCATTTCCTATTTAAAACAAATAATTCGTTTCTTTTATATGTTTTTCATTTTTTAATATTTTTCAGTAATTATAACTCCCCATAGAATCAAATAACCCTATACTAACCCTCATAATCGATTGTACCTCTTTGGAGCTCATATGGGTCGCAGATTAGGGAGAAAATTCCCAGGATACATCAAATCATGCAGAATTGACAAGGTAAATTGTATCATTCATAAATCAATAAATTATTAGTCTTTTTGATACCAATATTATTTCACTAGTTCTCCCGGACCATAATATTGTCTCCAATAAGTTTCAAGGAATTACCTTCTCTATAGGGTTGCTTATCTAATGGAAGAAGAAGTGTTTTCTAGGGTGAAAGGTGAGATTCCTTCTTCATTCTCCTTCCTCTTCCTCCTCCATTCATTATTTCTTGGATTTATATTTTCCCCTAGTATTGATCGACCTAGGGTATTGTTATGACAAGTTTTTTTGATGTGCTTTCTATTTTTTAGGTCTGGTATTTATAGTTTTAGGGTTTATAATCCCGCGGCGGGGGATTTTTGGTGTGCGTTTCAATTATGTCATGGATTTGAAGTAGGATATCCCTTGCACATGAATTTATCATTCATGTTTCATCATTTTAATATTTTTCTAAACTAGTTTAAATATTTCTTATTGTTTTTAAGCCTTTGGATAATTTTCTTGGTGTGAAAAGTGGTTGTTTAATCATTGTTTATTGAATGGTAGTGTTGTTTTGTCATGAAAGTGCTCAACAAGTGTTTGCTAAAATGTTTCGTTATCTTTTAAAAATATTATTTGTGCTTTATAATCTGCTTTATGGTATTTTTAACATGTTATATTATATTGAAAGAAAATATGACAATCAATTGGTGTTTTATTCCTTTTCACGTACTTAAATTAAAATGTTTTGTTTAAAAAGGGAATGTCATGTCTTCGGTAAATAGCCAGGTTGGATTTTATGTGTGATGTGTGATTTAAAAGTTATTTTTTGGATTTATAAATGAATTTGAAGAATTATAAATGGTAATTTTGGTTCCTTATATGGATTTCCAATTTTGATTTGTTTTTACAAACAACTGGGATTTGGTTTACAACATATTTTGGCCCGAGTTGCCAAAAAATGGACCGTTTCACATCTTTATGAAAATGGTTGTGTTCTCAATTTGTAACATGACTATTATAAGAGATTTATGAATGTGGTTTTCTGTTGTAAATGGTTTTTATACACATCTTCAATAAAATTTAAATGCATACCTTCGTCAAACTTTAGTTTTGAGAAAAATTTTAAAGGTCTGTTTGGAATTTCCTAAAAAATTGAAAGGGTGTTTTACTTGTATATACCAAGTTGTGCAATTGGGATTGTTTTATGGTTCATTAAATTATTTTAATAAATGTTTTTAGGGCTGAAAATTTTTATTTGGTATGGTTTTGTTGTGTGTTTATAATTGAAATAGTGTTTCTGAATGAGTTTTATGTGCAAAGCCTCAATACACTTCATGAAATTGTTTTACGAAATTATTTAGCGGTTTGTTGATTTGAGTAAGAAATGTGAAGAAAGTTTATGTTCTGATAGTGTTTTTATGGTTTGGGAATGGAATTTGGATGTGAAATGTGAATTTGATAAAATGTGTAACTTGATTGAGCACTAAAGGGAATCTCGGTTCTCTAGGTGGGTGGACGTGTACTAGTATGCTAGTGATTCTGTGGGGTTTGGCCTCTGTTTCACATAACAAGTTTGATGATGACAACATTAACTAAACTATGATGATGATGATGATTGGGGACCATTGGGTTATGGGTATGTTCTCTACTAGTGGCTCGTGCACGAGAACATATATTTATTATGGTTACTTTCATTGAGATATGAGGTACCTATGGCTCACAACTAACTAGTGCCTAGGGGTGTTCCCTTGACTAGTGATCATTGGCTATTTTGTACTCACCGTCAGTATACGGTGTGTTTGGTAGGTAAATTCAGTATTATTTTTTATTTATTTAAAATTTAAAATTCTTTAAAGCAACCCTCTTGATAATTATTTTCATTTAGAAGTTTCACCTCTTTGAAAAAAAATTGTTTCATTTTTGTTTGTTAAACATGCATGTTTTTTGTCTAATAATTATTATAGCATGGAACCTCATTTGAAAAACATACATTCATATATTTAATTTAAAAATATTAATTTCTATTTCTATTATTTTAAGGTAATGTGCATTGGTAATAGAATACCGGGCTAACCTACTGAGTTTTATAACTCACGCCTATAATCTTATCCTTTTTTTCCCTTGTGCAGGTTTCATCTTTAGTTCGATCACCTTGGGCGACATGTGATCATTGTGTTAGAGAGTGACCAGAAGTGTCACTTGGAGTTAGTTGGTCATCGGGATTTTTCAGTTGAGTTGGTGGTTTTGTTCTACTTTTAGTTTCTTGTACAAATAATATTTACTTCAATTTTTATATAAATTCATTTTGGGCTATCTAATTCTTTCAACTGTTTGTTTGATTGTTTATATATTGATGAAATATTTCCCTTGTGTACTCTATTGATTCCCTTGGTTCTTGTCACCATCCTGGGAGGATCGGGAACGCCTCTTGGGACTTGTCGTGGGTTGGCCTGGGTGATCGGTTCAGGGTCGACTCGGGCTGGTTCGTGAAAAAATTGTATCAGAGGAGGTCATCTCTTAGCAGTCCTTTCTTTTTAGAGCGCCCTTTCTATTTTGGGGATATCAAGGTAGATGGATTAGGATTGTTGGGACTTGTGGGGTAAGTTCAAGAATATGACCACGAACTCTATCTTGTTCTAATCCTCAGATTTCCATGGAAGTCTGGTTTTATTAGAGTCCTTTGTTCTGGCTGATTTTTTAGTGTTGGCATATGACAATGGGAGTTTGACTAATGACCTCCACGAGCTTTCAGGTCCTGGAAAGCCATGTGGAGCAGTGGAATGGTCCTAATAATTCTCTCTGTGTTGGTTTTGTGTTTGTCATATGGTCTCCAACCATACGGTCAAGTCACCCACCGACACTAGTTCCCTTTTTTTGTGTCTCTTGAACCTTTCTTGAATTCTGAATTTATGTTTTTAAAATACTTGTGTGAGAATTGTGGAAATGGGTTTTAAAGGTAGGATTAGATTTTGAAATCTGAAAATTGGGTTTTTCAAAATTAAATATAAGAATGGTTTTGGAAGGTTGTGTTTTTGTAAAAAAAAATGTAGGGAAGTGGAACTGATTTAAAGTGATTGGATTATCCATAATCTAAACTTTTGGTTTGTCGAAATAAATTGTTTTGAAATTGTGAATCATTTTATGGTGATTCTGGATCATTATTTTAAATGGGGTATTTTGGGATGTTTAAAAGTTTTTGAATCAGATAAATTAGTTTTGGAAATTGGTTTTGATAGGTTGGTGTTTTACTAGAAATGGTATTGGTCTCAATGGACCTCAGATTATGAAAATATACCTTGCTGAATTTTTTTTAAAAAAATTCGGAAGGGGTTTTTTGGAGTGTCTTGGTTATTTAATTTTTTTTTAAAATGAAAATTGGAATGTTTTTAAGAAAATGGTTCCTAATTAATTGTGGTTTTTTTTTGTGAAATATGAAAAGGTTTTTTGACATGGTGGTTGGTGTTCCTTATGAAGGTAATTTGTTTTGGAATGATGTTGTTTTGTTTTAGCCTTTGGTGTTTTCATGGGTGCTCACATGCATGGTTTTATTTATATCTGGAAGGATGGCCAATATGGTATGGTGTTTTGGTGCCTGGGGTGGAATGTAAATGTGCACGTGGGTGAGACATGGTGAAACACCACTAGTGAATGTGGAAACCCACCAAGTTAGTTTGTTTTTTCCAAATTGTATTGAGCTGAAAATTATGGCCTTTTTTTAAAACCAATGGTTATGTGGCTTGATTTTTATATGACTTAGAAGAGTTGTTTATTTGGTTATCTTCCATGAGATCTATAATTCATACTCTTGTTCTATCTAGAGATGATATCTTATTGGTGTCTTGGTTTTGGATTAATTTTCCTTGGGTTTCTAATGATGTGTTTGATGTTGTGATGTGGCCATGGATAGTTCTCCATTGGAAATATTTCATGCTGATCAACTGAAGGATTCCATTCAAAATTTAAATCCACCTCTTTTGATGATGAATCAACTAGTTTGTTGGAATAGAGATCTGTTTGGGATCTATTAAAATTGCTTCTAGGTTGTGATATTTATTTTGGACAGAGTAGTTGTGTTCGGTGATGTGGATGTGTTTCTTTGTATTACTTATCCATTATGACCCTGACATGGAGTGAGATATAAATTTGATATGTATCTATGAGTTCATATTTAGATGAAGGTTTTTTTTGGGGATCAAGTGAGGTTTTTTGTGTGGTGTAACCTTATCACCTGATTGCGGTGTAGAAAATGCATTAAGAATCAGGGCTCTAGCCATAGGCCTCAGAGGGAAGATTTTCTTGTAGTCAGAAAATTAACAGAGGTTTTGAGTACTCGATTAGGATCCTTACTCCTATATTTTTGTATGTTAGTTTCTATGTCATTGTTTTGGATCCTCATTTCTGGTAATTTCCATTTGACGAAACAAGCATGGTGGACTTAACCCCTCACACAGTGGCTATGTTTATTCCTTCATGGATGTGAGTTTTCAATCAATGTCCCTATGTGGACCGCCTGTAAGAATCAGGTGCCATATTGGTGTTACTTATTCATAGGTGGAGAGTTTTGGGTAGTTTCGTTGTTTCATTTGGGGTTTTATTGGCCATATTATTGGGTCCCCTTCCCTCCCATCCCCAAGTGGGGGTGGTCCAGAACTGTGCTGAATGTGTTGGCCATGTTCTTGTCCCCACCGTTCATGAGTTGGTGGTTTATATGTTCATGTTGTAACCATATTAACATTGTATAGTATGTTTTTTTGGAGGGTTTTTTTGGGCTTGTGTGAGTGAGGTCCAATTCTATCTCATGTTGAAATCTTGTCTATTCGTTGCTAGTTGGTTTCTAATTGTGGGGATACCCACCATGGGTCTCCTGGATTTTCACCCTAAGAACATTTCTAGTGCTAGTTGATTCTTAATGGTGGGGAGTCCATTCTGGACTCCAATATAATATTTTGTTTTTTTGAGTTATATTTGGTTTGGGTGATGGTTGGGTTCATTGAGTGAAGGCCCAACAATCGGGTTCTTAGCTTGGTTGTGGAGGTGGTGGCTTCATCTTTCTGTTGATTCTCTAGACGTGGTTGTGAGTTGTGTTTTGTGTCGGAAAGATTATTAAGTTGCATTGTTGTTGATTGAGATTTACTTATCTTCAGAGGCTGTATTATGTTGTTATGGAATCCTTAGGTGTTGTATTTTTTCATCTGGAAAGTGTTATTGCTTTTCGGGGGCGGAAAGCTTTAATGGTTGGGAGAATTGTCCCACATGGTTTTATTTGTCTTTGTATTGATCCAGTCCATTGGAAATACCGATCATTTCATGGGTATTTGGTGAGATGAATCCTGATTTTTGAAGTTTCATATATGTCTAACCACCATAATTTGGGATCCACATTTTTTGTTTAGTAGTTTTTAAAGAAAGGGTGGTTACTTCATGATTTGGCCCAACCGTGAGCCCATTCCCAGTTTTAAAAACTGAATTTGTTTCTTTTATAAATCTTTTGTTTTTCAACTATTTTAATCCATTAAACTTCCCACTTTTCCTATACATATATATTAAAACTTATTAATCCTTTTGGATCCATTATAAATTCATTAGTAGGGTTAATTTGGGTTACTTATTTAGGTATTGGGCCAGCCCATGGGCCCATTTCCTGTTTAAAAATAATAATAATTCGTTTCTTTTATATCATTTTCATTTTCTAATATTTCTTGGTGATTATACCTCCCCCTTAAATCCAATAACCATATATTAACCCTGATAATCGATTTCACCTCTTTGGATCTCAAATGGGATGCGGATTAGGGAGAAAATTCTAAAGATACCTCAAATCATCCCGATTTGACAAGGTAAATTGTATCATTCATAAATCAATAAATTATTACTCTTTTTGACACCAATATTCTATCAATGGTTTTTACAAACCTTAGGAGTGTCTCCATGTTGTTTCAAGTCATTCCCTTCTCTATAGGGTTTCATATCTAATGGAAGAAGAAGAGTTTTCTTGGGTGAAATGTGAGATTCCTTCTTCTTTCTACTTCCTCTTCCCCCGCCTATCATTATTTCATGGATTTATATTGTCCCCTAGTATTGATATACCTAGGTTTTTGTTATAAAATGGTTGTTTGAGGGGTTTCTGTTTGTATAGGTATGGTATTTATAGTTTTAGGGTTTATTATCCCGCGACGGGTGATTTCGGGTGTGCGTTTCAATTACGCGAAGCATTTGAGGTAGTATATCCCCCGTACATGCCTTTATCATTCAAGTTTCATTATTTTAATATTTTACTAAAATGATAGAAATGTTCATTATTGTTTTTGTGCCTTTGGATAATTTTCTTAGTGTGCAAAGTGGTTTTTTAATCATTGTTTTGTTAAAGGTAGTGTTGTTTTTTCATGAAAGTGATCAACAAGTGTTTGTATAAATGTTCCGTTATCTTTTGCAAATATTTTGTGTGGTTTATAATCTGGTTTATGGTATTTTTAACATGTTACAGTATCTTGAATGAAAATATGACATTTAGTTGGTGTTTTATTCCTTTTCACGTACTTAAAGTATATTGTTTTGTTTAAAAAGGGCATGTCATGTGTTCGGTAAATAGCCCGATTGGCCTTTATGTGTGATGTGTGATTTAAAAGTTATTTGTTTGGATTTATAAATTAATTTGAAGAATTAAAAATGGTATTTTTTGGTTCCTTATATGGATTTTTAATTTGGATTTGTTTTTACAAACAACTGGGTTTTGGTATACAACAGATTTTGGCCCGAGTTGCCCAAAAATGGACCGTTCCACATCTTTATGAAAATGGTTGTGTTTTGAATATGTAACCTGAGTATTATAAGAGATTTATGAATGTGGTTTTCTGATGTAAACAGTTTTTATACACATCCTTAATAAAATTAAAATGCATAACTTTGTCAAACGTTAGTTTTGAGAAACTTTTTAATGGCTTGTTTGTCATTTCCTAAAAAAATGAAGGAGTGGTTTACTTGTATATACCACGTTGTGCAATTGGGGTTGTTTTATGGTCCATTAAATGATTTTATTAAATTTCTTTTGGGCGGAAAAATATTATTTGGTATGGTTTTGATGTGTGTTTATAATTTAAAGAGTGTTTTTGAATTAGTATTATGTGCAAAGCCTCAATACACTTCGTGAAATTGTTTTACAAAATTATTTAGCGGTTTGTTGATTCGTGTAAGATATGTGAAGAAAGTTTATGGGTTGTTTGTGTTTTTATTTTTTGGGAATGGAATTTGGATGTGAAATTTTTATTTGATAATATGTGTAACTTGATTGATCACTAAAGGGAATCCCGAGTATCTAGGTGGGCGGACGTGTACTAGTTTGCAAGTGATTCTTTGGGGTTTGGCCTCTTTTTCACGTAGCAAGTTTTATGATGACAAAAATAATTAAACTATGATGATGGTGATGATTGGGGACCACTGGGTTATGGGTATGTTTCTTTCTAGTGGCTCGGGCACATGAACAAATATTTATTATGGTTACTTTCACCGAGATACGAGGTTCCTAGGGCTCACAACTAACTATTGCCTAGGGGTGTTCTTGTGACTAGTGCTCATTGGCTATTTTGTACTCACCGTCAGAATATGCTGTGTTTGGTAGGTAAATTACGTAGTATGTGTTATTTGTTAAAAATTTAATATTCTTTAAAGTATCCCTCTTGAAAACTATTTTCATTTTGAAGTTGCACCTCTTTAAAAAAAATTGTTACGTGAAATTTTGTTTATTAAACAAGCATGTTTTTGTCTAATAATTATTATAGCATGGAACCTCATTTGAAAACCATAATTTCATATCTTTAATTTAAAACTATAAATTGATGTTTAGATTATTTTAAAGGAATGTTCATTGAGAATAGAATATCAGGCTAACCTACTGAGTTTTAATACTCACGCTTATATTATTCTTCTTTTTTAGCCCTTGTGCATGTTTCATCTTTATTTAAATCACCATGGGAGACATTTGATCATTGTGTTGGAGAGTGAACAGAAGTGTCACATGGAGTTAGATGGTCATCGAGATTGTTCAGTTGAGTTGTTGGTTTTGTTCTACTTTTAGTTTCTTGTACAAATTATATTTAGTTCACTTTTTATATAAATTCATTTTGGGTTGTCCGTTTATTTCCTCTTTTTGTTTGATTGTATATATATAGGATAAATCATTCCCTTGTGTACTATATTGATGCCCTTGTTACTTGTCACCATCCCGGTAGAATAAGGAATGCCTCTCTGGACTTATCATGGGCTCGCCTGGGTGACCGGTTCAGGGACGACTCGGGCTGGTTCGTGACACTATTTCCCTTTGAGGTATGTCGATTTAGGATTCCATAAAAATTTATAGTTATCCCATCTGGGTGTCTTTGTAGGACATGAATGGAAACCCTCCAATCCCATGGTGGTGGTTGTTGGTTAATCTTGAAACAATATGCGTGATATAATTCTACATGATCATTCTCCCTAGAAACGGATGGTGGTCACCTAAGTTCCCACTTTTGGATTTCTATTCTTCTATTTTTATTAATGTATTTGGTGGGGGATGTGATAGACATGGGGTTTCTTGGAGACTGTATATTTTTCCTCAAATGTATTTTGAATGAGCGGAATTAGATATATTATATGACAGTGTACGTGTTCAATATTTTCCTAGTTTGGTTTTTATTTTTACCGGAATACAGGGTTTTGAGTTGTTATTTTGGATAGAATTCCATCTAATGCATGGTCAGTCATTTCTTTATTCTAGTTATCATGATAATGATTCAAAAATAATACACAGAAAATGATGATTGAGGTGATTCTGGGATTGATTTTTCTTCAATGGTATGCTATTTCATGGTCAGAAGCATGTGTTTGACATGTTATTTATGTAAAATAAGAGGTATCTCCTACTATTTCCACCAAAAAATGGAAATATTAATAGTGATTCATATTTTAATATTACTTACTTATTGTTTCATTCTAGTTTAATTTTGTGTTATCAAGGATTCATTCATGGTCATTCAATTATTTTTGGTCTCTATTATGATTTCTCATTCTTGTAAATTACGGTAATTTGTGGTGGGTACAGAGGCAGATGAAATCATGATCTCCTTAGATTTATAATGATCTGATAGGATGGGCACATAATTTTCATTCAATTCATTTTATTTTTTATGGTTACTTTTTTGTTGGATATTTTTATCTAATTTGCATGTGTTCTTTTATAAATAAGGGGTCATAGGCATAGTTCATTGGAGATGGCCATTAATGAATTATATATGCTATAGGAGAGTTAGTTTGATTTCCTTTTGATGATATGAATTAATGGATTATACATAATTTCTTATATGATGTTTGTCCTGGTGTTTTTAGGATGATTCTATCTTTGTGTTTTGGTTTTCTATATTTGGAATCATTAAGGCTCCTATACATTGCACTCACATAGTAAACAAGAAATTATTCAAGCCTGACATGTAATAGTTATTTTCCAATTGGTTTTAATAAATTTTTCATTGAATTCATACTATATATTTTGTGACTTCATATTATAAGAACCCTATATGTTGGTTTATATCATGTGACCAATGACACCCATACTCCCATCCTTTCCAATCAAAAAATTTTAAATTTTTGCATTATTTACATACGTGAAATCTATAGTCCCATTCAAATTAAAAAAGCTATTTTGTGTTAGGGTTCGGGATAATCCCTCAACCAAAATAGTAGCAGTCTTGTAATGTGGCTTCTCACTACCTTTAATAGACGATCTCTTATACATCTATATGGAAGACATGGTAATACCAATAAAACATTTACTAAGTATCACATAAGGATTAGTGAGAATGTTTTTTCCGAGGGAATAAAAAAATGAAAATTATTTTACACATTGTTTAGTAGATACTTTCTAGAACCCCATGGATGAGTTGTACAATATTTGGCTCCAAATCATCATAATGAAAGATAAAATATGGTCACTGATCCTCTTGAACTAAAAAAATCCCAACTTTTTTCCCACATTGGATAATTGATGTTCATTAGACCTATTTAAAAAAATGTTCTATAATCCAACAATAACTTTTCATATTTTATTCTCAACAATATGACAACACTTACTCCATACATTCATATGTAATGGCATGTCAAATCACATATTCCTATCTTGGTTATTACCAAATAAAGATTGAAATGTTTTATTGGTATGTGTTGATTCAATATGTACTTTTCCTTTTTTCATTATCCCCAATCATTTTCTCTCACCAACTCTACATTTTTTTGGATCTTCATATTCTTTTACACCGGAGGATAATCATGAAGAATCATATAGGGGATTACATACATTTTCTCATTTTTCCAATGGATAAAGTATTATTATAAAATTACACCTTTAAGAACCTTGTAATCCAGTAATTTTGTAGACAATTATTTGTCCTCCATTATTTACATAATGTCAAGATATTTTATGTTTTTTCCAATGTCTAATCTAACTATTTTCACAACATCAACTTCTAAATCAGATTTATATTCGATACATGAATGATTATAGACCTTTGTTAGCAATAATTAGTTTAACTATGAGACTTTATTATTGTATATTATAAAGGTGCATATTTTTCCCTAATTCACATTTTATTGAGTCTCTGATGGAAGGTACTGGTGTGTTTATGATTGGAAAAAGATTTTTCAATCCCAATGGATGCTGCAACATGCTATTTTCAATTGGGTGTTTTATTATGTGAATTTTCTATATCATTTAATATATTTTTATTCATCATAAAACATTATATTACCCAATATATAATTGGAAAATTTTATTATGGAAATACATGGTGTGAACTATATAATAATGGAAATATATGCTTAGTCTGAGCTAACTTTATAGAGTTATTTTTTTAGCTGGGCATGGGGAGAATGGTGTTGTTGTAAACATATTTATCCCTAGAGTCTTGTATTATAACTTCATTTGCATGGTCCTCTTTATTTTCATGAAATAATATTTAATATTGTAAAAAAGTTGTGGTGGCCATGAACTGTTCTAGTTTGAAAAAGAATTATCTAGTGATTTGATAATTTTTCTTGTGTAAGTAATTATATTATTTGGAGTTCCATCTAATTCAAGTTCCAATATTATAATTTTTTATATGTTTTCTGTGTGAATATATAGATCATAGGAGAAAATTCATTGTTATCAGAAAGCCTGATGTGTTTTACATTGTTAGTGATGGTGTTACTAAGGTGATCCCATAATAGTCTAATTTTATATAATAAAATATTTTTCAATTTCCAATATTATAATATGTTACTTTTTAATTTTTTTGTTTTATTTTATTTCAAGTATATTTCCTTGAAGGACTACTATCAATTATGGCTTTTCTATGTTTGTGTAGGTGTATTGCATGCATACTCCCCTCCATGACAATGATATCCAATTCATCATGGAAACAATTGAATGATGGTATGTTGTATTATTGGCTTCCACCATGAAAGCAACATCCTATTTATCTAAGAATCACAAAAAACTAAATTCAATAGCATGATAAGAATTTTTTTTGGATAATTGTGTGAGTGAAGTGTCACACATTTCATGATTTTTTACTATAATATTTTTAATTATTTTTTCTCTTATTTATCTTGTTTTAATAAATATTTTTTTCACTTGAAGATTTTCATTTTGTACAACCATTTTCGAAGAATAAATAGATTACTTCTTACGGTGGGAAAAATCTAATGTTGCAGGTTCAAATCATCCCATGTTAGTAGTAGTACATGGAGAAATGATATGATGTTAAGGTCATTTTTGAGGATCTGGATTATGAGATTTCTTAATATTCTAGAATTTTTTAAGGAATGTTACAACGATGTCACAGTGGAGTCTCACGGGTGGTGAACATATATTATGATTTTTTTAGTACTTAACATCCCTCGATCAATTTTTTTTATGATTTATGGAAATATCATTTAAGATTTGTAGTCATGAAGTATATCTTCCATCATCTCCATAATTTATAATTCCAATTAATGGTTTCCATAGAATTTTGGGAAATAAATGATACCGCATTCTCTTCCATTATTCTAATTTGGTTGATTGTGATGTATATATTAGAGCCGAAGGGTTTGGAATAACAATATCTTGAGGTTTATTATCGATATTGGGTCTCTCTTAATTTTTTATACTATTTTTTTTGTGGTAGAGATCTTGGAGCCTATGATTGTGTTAACATCAACTACATGAGGTTTTTCATTGGTGATGGAGCTTGGTTGTTGGTCCTAAGGCATGGATGGGTCATATGCATTGATTGGGTACTTTGGGATGGTGGGGTGTGATGGGTCATGATGGGGGTTGACTCATTCAATTTTTATTGATTCATTTTGTATTAAATATCATTATTAATATAATTAATTTTATTCCTTATTTGAACATTCATGTAAATTATATTCTGTTTAATAATTAAAACAAAGGATCATATATTATAAATTAATATATATAATATGAAATTTCAGTAGCTAAAATTATTTTTCATTTAAAAAAATGTAATTTATAAATATAAAATATATGATGCTATTATTATTACCAATAAAAACATTTCATAACAATATTTTTCTAATGATCTTAACCAACATATTTACTTTTTGTAGGTATTTTTATAATTGTAACAGAACGGTTTTATCTACTATGAAAACATTTAGTGAAAATGTTTTTACAAATACTTTAGTCACATGGACATATGTGTTATTAAAATTTTATATCAACAAAAAATTCACATTTACCAATAGATATTCCCTCGTTATAAAAAGTGATATATTATATAATTTCTACATTGAGGAGCTCAGGTGTTATTCAAGATTGACTTAAGGTCGGGATATAATCAGCCCTGGGTTTGACCCACATACAAAACCCGTATATATATTTGTAGTAGGTAAGGACAATATGAGTACCTGGTTATGCTGTTTGGTCTCATTAATGCACTATAAGTGTTTATTGATCTGATGAATTGAGTGGTCCATCCATAACTATATTCATTTTTTGGTGTTTTTCATGGAAATTATCATGGTTTATTCATACAACGGAAATTAACTTTCCAATCAACGTGATGTCATGTTGAATGCATGGTGTGACCATTAATTATATGCTATGATGAAAAATACCACATCTTGATGGATCAAATTGACTTCATGGGTCACAACATCTTAGATACGATTGTATCAGTGGACCCATAAAAGGTGAGAGTCGTAGTTAACTTGGATCATCCTATGAATGTTTTTGAGGTTTGGATTTCCATAGGGATATTTTGATATAGCATTATTATTATAAAGTATATCTAATTCATGGAAGAATCACTAATGATCTTGACTGAGAAGAGTGTGAGGTTTTTTGGACCATATTCTTGTCAGATATCCATTCACGAGCTAAGAGGGCATTTGACTTCATTGAAAAAACTGATATTTATAGTTTCGAGAAAGTGTTACACAGTATACTATGATGCATCAGGTATTGGGCTGGGAGAAGTGATTTTTCTAGGGGATCATGTCATTGTGCACGAATCTCGGTAGTTGAGGACACATGAGATGAATTAGTCGATGCATGATCTCGAGTTATCTCTAGAGGTTAATGATTTTCACTATTGGGGACATTATTTATTTGGAGATAATTTTTTGGTTTACACATACCAAAACAGTATAAAATACATCTTAAATGAATGTTATTTGAATCAGAGACAATGAATGTGGGGGAAATTCTTTCATTCATTCTACTTTGAGATTTTCTATACGCCTAAGAAAGGTAATGTAGTGGCTAATTCACTGAGAATGAGGACCCATATGTAGGTAGTGAAGGAGGCCAATGGTAAGTGATATATCATGTATTTGTTATATAAGACTCATTTAGTGGTGAATGACATTTAGGGAAAGACATACCTTTCATATTAAGTAGTGACTTTGACTCTCCGGGATAGAGTGGGGATGATGCAGCTCTCAGATTTTGAAGGCCTAGTTCTTCAAGAATTTTTAGTAGGTGAGGAACCTCCTCCTAGATGGACGATATGAATGGATGAATTTCAACATATCCATGGATTTGTGTGAGTTATAGGGGATATACATGAGGAGTTGATGTGAGAGTTTTATGGTACAACTTGGAAAGTATATCCTAAAGTCACCATGATGTAGGGTGACATGTTTCGTCGCTACTGGTGGATGGGTTTGATGTAAAAAGTAGATTGATTTGTTATGATGTGTTCCACATGTCAGCATGTGAAGGTGGAAAATCAGTGGATAGCTATGATTTTATAGAAGTTTCCGATTCTTGAGTGGAAATGAGATGATACCATGATGAATTTTATGATGGACATACCGAGGTCGCCTAGAGGCAAAGGTGTTGTGTGGATTGTAGTTGATTTGATTACAAGGGTGATGAAGGAATATTTGAGACTAAGTCTTACCACTGAGCATGTACTTCAGCTTCCTCTCCCATGTCTGATTCAATACTCATTCATGTTTCCATAGCATCTGTACAAGATGAACTAAATTTCATTGGAGAACATTCATGCTCCTTTTATCGATGGGTATCAAATGATCCTCTAATGATGCATCAAAATGACACACATCCTCTTCATAATTAAATATGTGAGATGTGTATGGGTGAATGAAAAATATATGAGATACATGGAAGATGTCGTGCATGAATTAGTCCTACTTTGGTAACATCAACTGATATACAACTGGCCCGACTCTTTCCAAGATTAGAAATAGTCTAACATATCTCGGTGAATGTTTACCCTATCTCATAATTCTCCTGTGTCCCAACCTCAGTGAAACACCTATGAAAACATATTCCACATCCATGAACTCTAGAGGTTTTATACATTGATCAACATAAAATTTATGAAGAGACTGTGCAGTGGACATTTGTTCTTGAATCCACTACACCTTCTTAGAAGACTTCTGCACGAGACGTGGTCCTAGTAAGGCTTCCTCACCAACCCTTAACTAGTACATGGTTTAACAAAAAGGCCTACGAAATAAATCATAGTAAGGTTCCATATATATAGTCACTTGGAAACTATTATTGTAGTCAAAATAATCCGGGGGAATATACTTCTATGAGGATCTACTAATGTCTAGGAAATTTGCACACAACATATCCTCTAGCATATGTATCGTACATTCTAACTAGTTAAGTCACTGAAATTCAGCGTCTAAATGAATAGTTAAATGATATGAACACCGTATATTTGGGCTTAAATGTGTACATATTTTGTTTTTTTCACTTTAAAAGAGCAATAGACTCATTCTTCCATCATTGGGATAGAAGGGCCACTGGGTAGATGAATAAAAAACCACAAGAATAATTTCTCCTCCTATTTCGTCGTTCAAAAGCTGATTCGAACATTGTCAGATCCATTGAAATCCACTCCATGTTTTCTCGATTACTATTGATCTATTCATTGTGATATTTCCCTCAAATGAGTTCTTTATGGTTGATTTAATACCCATTTTGTGGATCTACAACATTCTAGCATGAATTCATGGTCAAGTATGGACGAGGAGAGTCATACTACAAAGAGGTGGATGGTCGGGTTCCTATTGTCTATTGTCTACACGTTTATATGTGTCGTTGTTGCGAAAAAACATGTTTAGGATGATGCCTTGAAAGGAAATTGATCCTTATTATTACATAATATTGTTATGGTAATTCACTAAACAAATTGATGCACCTTAGGATTTGTTTCATGATAATGGGCCACAATATGGGTGAGTTTACCTTGGATAATTATTGTGTAGACATTTAGTCCTAGGATGTCTATGAGAATGCATTAGTTTCCATTGTATGGTGGTTTAAAGATAACCATGGTTATTATACATAATTTTAATTTCGTTAGAATAATTTGTGGTCTGATTATGGATTTTGGATTGTGTTTTCCCATTTTCCCATACAGTGGTTTTTTCTTTTTTAAACAAGATGGAATTTTTTATATTTTTTATGAATAAATGGTAAATACAATTGTGTGACACATGGGTTCAACATAGAACGACATAGATGGAAATAACAGGAATTCTATTTCTATGTCATTACTAAAACTTGGGATCCCTAGTAGGACCACTTAGGATAGACTAAATTAATATTATCATCTTCTACAAATGTAGTGACACTCGGTGATACCTGGTAGGAACACTAATGATGGACTCAAAAAATAATTGTAGAATTGTACTTGACGTGATACTTCAATTCCGACATAGGAATCTCATGAATAGGCTCAGATTATAACATAAATAATTGAATGGAATGAATCGTGACATTTATTTCAAGCCAAAGTGCTTGCATGGATTATGTCTTCAATTACTTGTTAATAATGTCTTTTTGGAATTCTATTGTACTTACATTACTGCATGGAATTTTGGGCTTAGGAATGACTCTGATACTTAAATATATTAGGTAATTGAATTTCTAATGGACATAACAAAGCATAAAAATGAATGTTACAACTCCTAGGATTGTTACTTTTAAGTACATCCTAGTTTAATATATTTCAATACTATAAAATACTATTTTATACAATTCCTAACATATTGTCATAGACCATAGGTGGTTTCCTACTAAGATTTTTTTATCACAACCTGTTTCGGTCTTGTTTTTGGTTCCAAACAGACTATATTGTTGCCGGTGCTGAAATGGGAAAGGTCCCTATTATGGATATGTGATTGATTCTTAAGAGCATTGAGATCGTGGGACAATATGAAGGCTTAAAATTATGATAAGTTTCTTATTTCTATTACTATAACTGGTTACTATATTGTTCATGATTGTAGTGTATCATATTTTCACTATTTTTTAGAACGTGTGTCATTCAACATCATTTTTATATTATAAGTCTCTTGGTTGTCAATATATTTCAGTCATTAGTTCTTTACATAATTTGCATGTTTTTTTTACCACTTACACTATTGTTATTATTTATTCCATTGTGTTACACTCTACCAATGAAGGAAATGTTTCCCCACTATCACACCCTAGTCTCCCTCTTCTAGGGGGTAGCCTCTCGTGTATGGGGAAATGCGAATAAGGAAATGTGTCCAACCATGTATAAGGAACCAGTTGAGTGGATTTCGATTCCGGGATATTACAACATAAACTCACAAATATTTAATTTAGTTTTTCATGATAAGAATATTTATTTTCAAAAAATATTGATTTCATAAAACATATTATATAAAAAACATGAAAATGGGAAAAATGGGAAAGTTCTCTTTAATCGGGCATTAATATTGAGACGAATTGAAATGGAATCATGGTATATAATGTATTTCAACATCAAATAATAATTAAATGATATCGATACATTAGTATGGAACATATAAATCGAATTTATAATAATTATATAAAAATAATTTGGAAATACATTGGGTTAAAGTATGTTAAAGTGTAACCATAGTAAAAATGTATAACATGGGAGAATCACACAATAATTTGTAATAAATCATATCACATGCTCATAAAATTAATAATAATTAAAAAAGTCATTTTAATACCATTTAAATAATTTATTCATGATATGACACAACAATTTAAAATATATATATAGCATAATGAAAAAAATAATTGTGAAAAGTCATATCTCACAAAAATGAATGTTTGATGAGAAAACCACTACCTTTTGTACGATAGTGTTCATCACTTGTAAAAAATATCATGGATAATGAAATCAGATTCGTTAAAATGTAAATTAATATATTTATTAAATGTGTATAAAATTTAATATATTGTTATTATGGTCATTAATTTCTTTTTTTTATGAGTTATAATATTTACATTTTATGTTTTGGAGTGTTTGTCTCCTTCGTTTTCATGAGTGGTTGACTTGTATATATGTAAAAAAGATCATGTAAAATGTGAATGGATATCTATAATTGAATTTATATGTTATTATTTATCATTTATAATATTAAATTCTCTGAAATATTATTTAATGTATATATATACGGTTGATTCTTTATAAAAACATTAATGATTACCATTTATATTTTTTGTCAGTTTTTCATTCATCATTGACTACTTTTTCGTATTAATTAATTTCAAATATATATACTGGTTATATAAAAACTAAATAATGTAAAATATGTATAATAAAAATTTCTTAACTAATAATTATTTTTTTATGTTAATAAATGTTAGAGATAATGGCAAATAAATTCGCAACATCTACAATGGCGGTAAATTGTCAAATCACATATGATGTTTTAATTTTTAGATTAAAAGAGCGTCAAGATTTGGATTTATTATGGATATCTCAATAACATAATAATATTATAGTATATATAATTTAATATATTTATCGTAAATTTTTGGGTAGAACTTATAATGATATAATAAGAATAACCAAAATGTTAGGATATTGAATGAGAATGAAAAAAGAATTTCCTCTTGAATTCTTCTCCTTCAGAACCTCTTTAAGGAACAAAGAAATAGTTCTTCGGTGATATGAGAAATAAAAACACTTGTGTGAGACATTTGGGATAGTAAATGGGATAAATATAACCATGAATATAGGAATTTTATGTGTGATTAGGATATGTGGTGAGGGTTGATATTTATAGTGCATTAGAGGAGTGATTTTTGATTATTTAATTCATTTGTTACTTATTTTTTCCCACGCCTATCAATAGTGATAAATATTGTTACTAAAAATATTATATAGTTTATTTAGTTTCAAACCATTGGTTGTTAAATCAAAAATGAATTATGTAATAGTGTATTTTTCTTATAATGTATATATTCGACAAATTAACATATTTCATTTTCACCAAAAAATTCAACTATTTAAGAAAAATTACCAAATTTAAACATATTTTTTTACCCATAAAAATAAAAAATAATGTTTATTATTTAAATTTATTTTTACTAATATGTGAAATTTTTTATTTAAATAAAATAATTCCCTTCTCGAAACATACTTAATTTATTATGATAACTGATTATATTACATTTTCAACAATTGATTAAGGCCTCCTAAAATAATTTTATTAATATATATATATATATATATAATTATGAATATATTTAGAGAAAATAAAAACATAATCATATCAATATATTAATTATAAAATTGTAAATACTTATTTTATTTTTCGCTAAATACTAATAATTATTTTTTTGTTTATAAGAAAATTATTTTATTAATCTATGATAAAAATATGTCAGACATTCATTTATGAGAATCAAATTTTATTTATTATTTCAAAGGTGAAATTACTAATCTATTGGCCAGATTACTATTTCTAATGTTCATGTTACTATTACAATAGTCACATTTATATTTAAAAAAATGGGCCTTCTCTGAAAATTAGTAATAATTAAAGAAATATAAATTTTGGTAATAAACATAAAAAAATATTTTAACTATTTGAAATATAATATAATTTTTTTAGACATTAGTTTTAAAACAAAATCTAAAACAAAAGGTGGTAAAATTAAATATTTAAAAAAATATAGCCTTTATGCACAAAATTGGTTTTCTTCTTATCTTCTATGTTTAAAACATAATAAAGGAGTTTTGAAATAGTATATTGAATACACATGACATAAAAATTTTATTATCATCATTCATTAATAGTTCTTAATTTAATTTATAAATATAAAATGTACATTAGGTAAAAAGTAGGTTTTCTAAATACATCCTTTATGATTGGTGGGTTTTAATTTCAAATTAATGGGTAATAATTGTATTCATCATATAAGATAGTGTAATTTATATTATAATAATTTTATTTAATCTCATTGACTACTTCAATTCACAAAATCAAGGAAATAATTAAATAATAATATATAATCTTTTTTTTTATCTTTTAAGTTATCAAATAAATTAAATTTAAAAAATAGGCATACTATAAAATCATAAGATTATACATTCTCCTATCCTTTAACAAAATTTTTCCTTAAAATTTGAAATTGTGGTTGAAAATTTATGATTCATTGTTGAAAATTTCTTTTTGAGAAACACACATTTTAAATAGTATTAATATAAATCCATCTTCATTAGGGGAAAGTAAAATGTGAATGTTTTCACAAAATTAGGAAGTCGGATTGTCCAAAATTATTTTAAGTGAATATATGGATACATAAGATATATATAACCATATTGATTTGATGGATAATCATATAGTACATGGTTATTAGAAATAAAAAATTCACAACATAATGAATCTCGTGACTAGTTAAAATACCACTTAACATATTGTAAAGAAAGTTAACATATACTATTTTTCTTTCAATATAATTTCCCCATAGTCATGGGATATATTTAATATATAGATTTATATATTCACATGAGTGATTAAATATTCATGGTGAATTTTCATTTAGTATGAATAATCTAAACTTTTGGTTCCTTGTTGATCTATTTTCAATATGTTCCTTACACCTATATATTAATATTCAAGATGAATGTTTCAATCTAAATGAATTAATAAAAAATTATACATATCCCAAAATAAAAAAAAATATAATTATTTATTCCTCAAATCCTTATACATTAACCAAAACCAAAATTAATAAGATAAGATAATATAATACCTCAAAAATTATAAACATTAATATGACGAAAAAAACTTTTCCCTCCATAATTGAATTGTAATACCCAATGTTCTATATATTTCATTAAAAAATAATAATGCTTCCTATAAATATTCCATACTATGATTGAGACTCAAAAATAATAACAATATGGGAAAATAGTGTTCTGAATATCATCAAACATTCTTAATGACCCATGATAAAAATCTAGCTTCCTATGCTACATAATCTCCATTATATTCTAATCATAGCTATAAAAAACCAGAATCACCATATGTATATAATAAAATCATATTTTTCTACAAAAGATATTTAATCCATTATTAATCATAATATTATATTTATATTAATATTATATAATTACCAATATAGAAAACAGATTTCGGAATTCTATTAATCAGTTAACCACCAATTTTTTCCAATCATCTGGTTATCTATTTGAAAAAACAAATGGACATAAAATAAAGATAACCTCTACCAATTATATAATTTAACTATAAAAACTAATGTTATCAAGGAGATCATGTATGTTTGTGGTGGTCATTTCACTATTGTTACCCTTCGGTTGTTGGTGCCATCACTATGGTCCTTCCAATTCTGACTAGTTGTTACCCGATCTGTGGGTTGTTCCTCTTATGAAACCAAATTATTATATGGTCCAAAAAAATTGTGTAAATATGTGAAATAAGGTCAATAAATAAGTATAATTTTAACTAATGGTTTCAATATAACCCGAATATATAAATACTTCATCCATTTATTTCCACATATGTTATTTTGTGGTATATAGTTTATACTATAAATTATGGTTTGAATCTGGTAAAGAAATGGCTCCCCACATTTGTGGAAATTAATTACAAATCGAGTTATAGGATTTGTTTTATTTCCTTACATAATAATCTAAATTTTTCCATTGAAATTACTGTCATTGTATACTTATTTCCTACACATAACACATTTATATGTTCCACTGAGACAAAGTAATGGGTGTATCCTTATTCATATCTTGCATGATGAAAATCAAGCCATCTTTACTCACTGATCTCCACCACTATAGATCTTATAAAAATATATTCTTCTATCATCTTTAGGGTTTTTGAGTTAGTTAAGGAATGTGTTGTCAACCATATTTCAGGAAAACTAATTATGAATTAACAATATATCATTCACTCATATAAATATCTCATATGTTAGGTCGTTTCCCCTAATTTTTATACCACGTTCATTATCAACATGAGTCCCTTGAGTTAATTCTATTAACTAAAACCACAAAGCATAGTGTGAGTGATAAAAATCATAGTGAGAAAAACATATAATAATTTATATAATTCCATGAAACTATATTCACATTCTAAAACAGGCTAGGTAAATACATGTATAAATATAAAATTCATTTAGAATGGTATGCAATGAAAATATTAATTGTCCTAAAAATATATATTGTGTGTCTCAAACATGGTGGAGATTAAGGTAAATTGTCTTATACCATGCTATACTAATTCAGTCCGGACAAACAATGACACATGTTTTTCCACTATATACATTTATATTAGAACCACATCTAAATTTAATATCTAGAGATGTGTGTATTTCTAGGAATACCCATATAATCTCTACATTCCCAAAATATTGGTATGCACTTCTATAATTATCCTAAATTTTTATCTTACAGTTATATTCTGGAATTTATGTTTATAAATATAAATTCCATGTTTTCTAATAAATATCCTCTAATACCATTAGAAGTGACCCGACACCAATATCATAGCACATGTTCTCTAAATTATTATATTGGTATAATGAACAAGGAATATACATCCTAAAAGACCGAATGGTTTTGTATTTTTGAAAATAATAAAAATATATATGTTTTACATTAAAACAAAAACCAAAATACACAATAAAAACACCATTGGAAACAAACATACATTCCATGATTATCCCTGATATTCATTTATAATATACATCATCGTATCCTATGGAAAATCGAACATAATAAAGGTGTGATCTTCCGAGCTCTATAAGGGTAATAAATATTGAATAAAATAAAATAAATAATATTATATGATTAATTACTGAATATAAATTCCATTAGGAAATAATATTGAGAATAATATGTAAGGAGCAAAATAAAAATAAGTTATTCCATATAAATAATAACATTAGAATAAAACTGTATAACGAATATTAAAATAGTAGAAAAATAACATGGTTGTCAATTACAAACATCGTAATGAGGGAATGAATAAGTTCAGACATCATAAACATAAGATCATGTCCTAGACCATGAAGTCTATATTAATGTGTAAGGAATCTTCCAAAACCAGATATAGTTTGTATGATGCGACCTACATATGCATAAAAGGGAAATAAAATTTATCAACCATAACATTATAAATCAAATACATTTCTAATATGAATAAGGTTAATCATAATGAAAAAAATTCTTATTCTAAAACTAACTTATGGAACATGAATACTCAAATCTTTAACCATGAATGGTATAAAAATAGCACATCCACTATAAAATTTATCATCTTCCACTCAAAAACATAAAATAGATTGAATTAAAAGATATAATACTCAATGATTTACATGATTCATAAAAGGTTTTTTATATTTATGAAGATACATTTAAATGATTCCATTGAATAATTATTGAGTAAAATAATCTTTAAGCATTCCAACGTGACCCTTACAACACTGAAATAATTAAATCATAATCCATATGATGTAATAACATTAAATTAAATAATTAATGTAATTATAAAAATATAATTCATGATATGATATATCAAATGGATTTATATACACCACACACAAATAATAAGTAGTAAAAAAGTCATATATCACCAAAAAGGAAATATATGATTGGAAAAAACCATTTCACTTTAGAAATATGATTAATTTTGAAAAATCGTTTCAATTTTTCATAAAATATTATTACAAATAATAATATCAATAAAATAATGTTATGTAAAATGAAATTATATTTTAGGATGAAATTATGTCCATGTTTATTGAAAACATATAAAATGTGTTTTTATGAAACATTATAAACGTGACACCTTAGCGAGGTTTAGGAAAAGTAAATGAGTATTTAAATTGAAAAAAATTGTTGCCCTTAAATAGAAAATAGTTAATATAGATTTTCATTATAAAAAGATAAATTTCATAAAATTAATGGTTTATGAAAATATATTATGTATTGTACTTTAAAATGGAAAAATTTCTGGGATTTTTCCTTTAATTGGATTTTCTTATTTGGACGAATTGAGAAGTGAACCTTGGAAAATATATATTTTTATCATCAATGAAATATGAAATGATATTGTTAAATGAGTTTTGAAAATATACAATGAATTTATAATATTTATATATATATAATGAATAATTTCATTGGGGTAAAGAGGGATAAATAATAACGTGAAAGTAAAATAGATGTTATGGAAGAATCCCATAATACTTCGAAATCTATGAAATCGTATATCCATCGAATTATTAATCATAAAATGAAACATTTTAATACCAGGGGTATAAATTAATTCATGATATTAAAAATAAATTTAATGTATACAAACAACACAAACACATGAAAAAAAGTTGTGAAAAGAAATATCTTAATGAAATTTAAGTGAGATAAGAAAACCCATAACTTTTGTCTGAAAGTGCTCTGCACATATACGTAATGTCATCTATAATGAAGTTAGATTAATTACTATGTTAATTATAAAGCTTATTCATCATGAATTTGATTTAATCAATATTATTAAGTACATTTGATGTTTTTTATATGAGTTATAAGACTCAACTTTGACATTCGAGAGTGTTTATCTCTTTGGTTTTCATGACTCGTTCACTTGAAAATATGTAAGAATGATCTTGTCAAATGGAAATGGATATCAAGAATTGAAGTTATATATTACTAAAGATAATAAATATTTTTTAATTTTCATATTATTAATTATGTTTCTATATATTAGGGTGATTTATTAGATTGAAATTTAAAGATAATGTTTATATTATTTTGTTAGTTTATCAGTCATCACGAAGCAGTTCGGTATTATTAATTAATATCATATATATATACTTTTTAAAAATTAGAAAATATCATATAATATATATAATAAAATATTTTTTAACAATAATTATGGTTTTATTACAATACATGATGCTGGAAATGGAAAATTAAATTGCTCCTCTACGATGACGGTAAAACAGAACATCACAGATGATGTTTTCATTTTTACAATAAAAGATGGATGAGAAGGCATTTGATGATTGATATTCCATTTAAATAATAAAATTATATTATACATAATATAATTTAGTTTTCGTGAATGTTATTATTGATTATTTAATGATATAATATGCTGAAAATAAATTAATATAAATTTAAAGTAAACAAAATATTATTTCCCTATTGAATACTTATCCTCATGACCACCTTAATGAACATTCAATTAATATTTTCTTCATATCAGAAACACAATAACTTGTCAGAGAGGGTTGATAGTGGAAATGGAATGAATATACTCAATATTCCATTCTTTTGAGGTTTGAGTATAATGGTGGTCGGGGATCATACTTATATTGGAGGAGAAGAGAGTTTTTTGATTATTTAATTAAATTGTTTATTATTTAGGATCATGAATATAAATAATGATGAATATTTTCACTAAAAAATTGTGCATCTGATTTCGAACCAATGGTACTTCAATCATTTATGACTCATGTAGTAGTGCATTTTTTTATAATGTTTATATACAATAGATTACCATATATTACTATTCCCGAAAAATTAAACTATTTTAGAAACCTCAAAAAAATAACCAAATTGTTTTGTGTATGTGTATAATTCAAATGAGGAAATATAATTTTTTTAAAATATTTTTTAAAATATGAGAATTAAATTTTTATAGAAAATCTTTATTTTCCCAAAAAATAATGAATTTGAAATTATAACTAATTTAATGACATCATCAAAATTTGATTATAGAGTCATTAAATTATCAAATATTAATAAAGAAATAAATATAAATTTTTTAATGTATTTTGGAAAAATAAATATTCTTTAGCATTAATATATTAATTATAAAATTTTAAATACATAGTTTCTGTTTCACAAAAATACAAACAATTTATTTATTGTTTCAATAAAATATATTTTCAAATTCTACGATATAAATATAATACATTTTAGATAATGAGACACCTAAATTTATTTATACATTCAAAGGTGAACTTTCTATTTTATTAGTTGAATTATTATTCCCACTTTTCAAATTACAATTCCAAGAGTCACAATACTTTTCATGAAAAAAAACTAACATAACAGTAAATTACCAAAAATTTAACCAAATAAAATTCTCATATTACGCATTACAAAAGTTCATATTGTGAACTATAGTTAAAAAATATTAATATTTTAGTTTTAAAATGGATGCTCCATTAAAATGTGGTAAAATTGACATATATTAAAATAATGATTTTAAGCATAAAATTGGTTTTATTTATATTTGAATCCAATAAAATATATTTAAATAATTTAAAAAACATTATATTGAATATATAAGACATATAAATTTAATTAACATATTTCACTAACAGTGATTAATATAATTTAGTAATATTTAATTTCATTTTAGGAAAAATATATTTAATTATAAAATATATCCTTTTTAATCAATTGTTTGTCATTTCTATGTAGCTGGTAATTAATGGGTTAAATTTATAATCATTTGTAATTTATATTTTAATAAATTTTCTAATCTCATTAATTCGCTCATTTCTGAAAATTTTGGAGATTATTAAATAAAAATATTTAATATTTTGAAACTAGTTTTCTATCAAAGAAGTTAAATTTAAAAAATAGTAATGTAATAGAATTTGGAGATTTACACATACTATTATGGGTAGATTCAACTATTTATTGTGAAACATGATACTTATTATGATATTTCTTAATCCTGTGTAAAAAATAAAATTTTAAGGACACCAAAATCAAAATAAATTAAAATCCCATTTGCTAAACCTCTAAGACGAAATTCATCCAATCATATGCCAAATGACCCTGTTTGAATTAAAACACAATTAATGATTAATTACCTTTCATACATAAATCACTACCTGAAAAGTTTTTTTCTAGTGTGAAATGAATCATGGAGTAATAATTCTTAATCTGATATATCTATCACCTCTAACACTTTTCAACACTTTTTGAGATAATATATAATTTAAATGTTATTTTTCATTATATATTATATACTTTAATCCATATAAATGAAATTTAATAATATTTAAATAAAAATATATAGAAATTACTTCCATATCATGGGTATGATAATTTGGATCATGACGATTTTGTTCTGATAATGTATACAAAATTACCCATTCATTCTTCATTTGAATAAAAAATATGATTCCATACTAAAGCCTCATTGTATTAAAAATAAGATACTATTTCTGTATGGATTGGGAAAATTAGGTCATCCATTAATCATTTTTTCAATTCATGTAAATATTTTTTGGATTCTAATATCCTGATGAATTTACTACCTTCTTTTAATTATATTTCTAGTATATATAACATAGTATTTTTTTCAAGAAACTATTTGTAGTGTCATATTAGACCAAGGAAACTAACAATATATTTGAAATTGATATTTCTTGTAATAACAATGACAACATTAAATTAATATGAATTAACATTTTTTATCTATTTATTTTAAATATATCTATTAAAATGTATCATTCACAATAAAAAATTTAATTTACAAATTTTTTAAAATAACTTACTCTCATTCTTGTTCTGCAGAAAAAATCAAAAAATTGTATATCATTAATTTAAATATGATTATATTTTCAATACATGCATTATTGTGTTAAAAATTAATAATATTGACTTCAAGTGGTGATATTCCATATGAACACACAAAAGAACTAATATTTTTTAATTGATTGAAATTTAAAAAATTTGATGATATAATATAACTCAATAGTAACAATTATTTCATGAATAAACAATCAAAAACGCACACACACAGACACACAAGTATATATATATACATTTTAAATCCTTCATTAACACATTTCATGAGAGAGCATGATGGAAAAAATTACATCAATTAATGAGGCAGTCGTTGTTCCACCTGCACAAATGATATTTTCATTTACTAGTTGATATAATAATAATAGAGGTATAAGTTATTACCTTAAGAGAAAAACAACAAATAATATTTCATATATTTGTTAATTAATTTAATATGTTCTTAGAATATTTAGACGAGTTATAAGAATAAATAAAACAAAAAATGAGTTGTTAAAAGAAATACATCTTCTTTAGAAAACCTCTTAATGATTATGACTAAACCCTTCTAAAGGTGGATTTATGATCAAACCATAATCTCTATGATTAGGTTTGGTATATGATGATGTTATTTTTTAAGGCCTTAGAAAAAAATTACTTTTATGTATGTTTAAAGAATGAGAGTGAGGTTCCTTTTATAATTGGTTGGATAGGATAAACTTATATTTTTTAGAAATATAAAAATATATTAATGACTTACTCATATAAATGGAACCCAAATGGAATGTTTATTAAACCGAGATGATATATGATTGAAATATACCTATTAAATACATTTTAAATTAGTTTATTTGTTATTTTAACCCTCATAACTTTTGTTAAAACCTTGGTAAACATGTTTTAACCATAATCATAGAAAAATATTTTAAATATTTTAACACTACATTATGCATAAAAATATTATTAACCGATTATATAGTTACAATTAGTATAATTTAAAATTATTACATCTTTTAAAAATATTATATTAAATAAATTGGTATAATTTAACTAAAATTTGAACCTATAATATGCGGAAAAGTGTTATATATTAAAAAAATTATTTTTCATTAAAATATTTTTATGACAAAATGGGGAATAAAATTCATTAAAAATAAATTATTATTATTATAAATAATAAAATTAAAATAATTATTCTCTAAAAAACAAAAACAAAATAGAACATTTTATATTGATAAAAAATTATATTTTTGTATAAAAATTAGCATTTTTAGTATTGATACAAAAATAAATATTTTCAAAAAAAAATAAAAAATAACCCTATCATAATAATTATATACTATAATAGAAAATAAAATTACATTCCAAATTCAAATTTCAAAATTTTTGAATCAAGGTTATAAAAATATCCATATATAATATAAAACATAATTAAATGTTCAAAATATTTTATGTTTATAATAATGTTCATGATTTAAAATTGAATGTGGGTTTAAAATGATGTAAATGTGTATTTCATTAAAATGATGTTTTAATGTTTTAAAACTTATTTAAAGAAACACAAAATCAATTTCCATTAATTTGTATAAATAATGTTTTTTAATAAATAATAATTATTTTCTACAGATATTTTTCATGATCTGTAACATTATAATATAATTTTTAAAATAATGTTTCATTTTGTTTCTTCCATGTGTATATATTGACTTTATTTTAAAAAAATTCAAAGGAATTCATATTTATATTGTAAACATGAATACATATCCCATCTATCATGATATTTATTTTCATTTGATATTGATATATATTATTGAATTGTTTATTTCAATGATTGTTTTTTAATTATTCTAGGAAATTCAATATTATATTTAGAAAAGAAAGAGTATTTCCCCATTTTTCACATTTATATGTTCGAAATGATTTTTTAAATATAATTTTATATATTTAAAAATACTTTTAGTTTTCTATTTCATTTCATGGAATATAATCTTATAATACAATTCTTCTTCTTTATAAAGATGGTTTATGATGATTTTATTAAATTTAATTTCATGTATCTCATTTTCATTCCCACGTGTAAATTTTTATGGGGAAAATCTATTTATAAAATAATTATAATGTCAATTCAAGAATTAATGTGTTATATTTTATATATTATATATGGAAATTTTTTATTATTATAGGTGGGCTCGATATATATCATTATATTGGGTTATCGTGATATTTCTTATATTATGGGCGTTCCGGAAATATCTCTTCAATCCATTGGATAATATTGTGGTTATTAATAAAAAAATAATGTTTATGTTAATCGGGGAGGTTTTTCATATTGATATTAATGGGTTTATTTTATTTATGAAATGAGTTCACATGGTTGATGAAGATAATTTTCAAATATAAAAAAATTTATTACTTATTCATGATATTTGTTTTTAAATGTTCCTTCGGTCATGATTGGAAACACAATGATAATGAATATTGGTTATCATGAAGAATTCATTTTAAAATTCTTCATTCCATATCACAAAATTAAGGATACATGTATTTATGGGTCTGATATTTCCAATCTTATGATCCTAGACATTTTGTATATCATCAGAACCTACTTCTCATCTCATAATCACAGATGACATAGAATTTTCAATGCTTATATTTTCTATTTTTGTGGGTTTGATCACCCCCTATAATATTTTCTATTTCCCTATATATTTTATTTAATGTTAAATTAATTTTATATAAAAAATATATTTTATAAATAATTTTATTGGATTTGTTGAAGAATTATTATGGAAAAAAATTATAGGTATGTTACGAAACATTCGCACAAGCGTACATTGGAATATATATTTTTAGTGTATTGGATATTTTTTTAAAACTAAAACTATAAAATATACTTTGTTATATTAGTGATATCGTATTTTACAATGATATTGTATGTTGTGGATGAAAAAAATATTGTCATTGTTTTTAATCACAACAAAAATTTAATTATTGTTTTATTAAAAAAGAAATTTGGAGTGTGGGTTTGGGGTTATTATATAGAGACATTCAATACCAATAAATTAAAAATATGGATGTAGTTTATTAAAAGATTTATAGAGATATAGATCTAAAATGAAAGTATAAAATGGGAAAATACATTAAAATATAGAATTAAATTGATGAGGATAAATAATATTGGATATATTACAAAAATATCATATAAATTTCCCAATGGAAACAGAAATATAAAAAATCTCTAATTAGAATGATAATGAGAAATAAAACCTTACCTCATGATATGCATGGTAAAAATTGACCCAAACCCATGTATATTAAACTTATATATTTTAAATTTTCAATTCAAAAATAAATTTAAAAATATATTTCTAGATATAATGTATATATAATTTTTTTACCCATTTACTAATTATTCTCCCTTAAATTAAATTATATATATGAAGAATATGGTGTTTCTTATGTACGAATTCATTCCATGTTTTTTAATAAAATAAATAAAACCCAATAAATAAATGAAAATCTTATCCCCCTATACCCTTATCTTCCTCATTGTCCCATTCCCAGAATGTCTTCATCGCCCAGCACCTCCACATATGCAATCTTGTCCTAAACTCACAATCCCATTTCCTTTCCATTCTCCCTATGTTTGGATCTCCCTCCCATGGATTTCTACTTCTTCCTTAGTTCCATATTCACTTGCTTTCATTGACTCGTTATTATTCATGAATGTGATATTGTGTAGGGTCAGTATAGTGTGGTGATTTTAGTGTAGTTAATGTTTATTTTGGAATTTTTAATTCAGGGTTTCATAAAAATTATTTTTGATCGAACCTTAGTCAGATTTGATCTTCCCTTTCTCTATTTGTCACACACAGTTTTTTTGTCTTTTTATTCATCTGGTCCGTTGGAAATCCCGATACTTGTCATTGGTATTTAGTGAGATTAATTATGAGTTTTAAAGATTCATATATGTCTAACCACCCTAATTTGAGATCCCCGTTGTATATTTAGTAGTTTTTGAAGAAAGGGTGGTTACATCATGATTTGGGCCAACCGTGAGCCCATTCCCAGTTTTAAAAACCGAATTTTTTCCTTTAATAACTCTTTTTTTTCATCCTTTATCACCCATTAAACTTCCCACTTGTCTTATACTGATATATTAAAACATATTTATCATTTTTGACCGATTATAAATTCATAAGAAGGGTGAATTTGGGTTACTAATTTAGGGATTGGGCCAGCCCATGGGCCCATTTCCTGTTTTAAAAAAAATAATTTGTTTCTTTTATATCATTTTCATTTATCAATATTTTTCAGTGATTATACCTCCCCCTATAATACAATAACCATATCCTAACCCTAATAATCTATTTTAACTCTTTGGAGCTCATATGGGTCACGAATATGGACGATAATCTTAAGGATACCTCAAATCGTCCAAAATTGACAAGGTAAATTGTATCATTCATAAATCAATAAATTAGTACTCTTTTGGAAGAAAATATGCATTCCCTGGTTCTTCCTGACCATAGGAGTGTCTCCAAGAATTTTCAATCCATTCCCTTCTCTATAGGGTTCCATATCTAATGGAAGACGAAGAGTTTTCTAGGGGAAATGTGAGATTTCTTTCTCCTTTCTCCTTCCTCTTCCCCCTCCTTTCATTATTTAATGGATTTATAATGTCCCATTGTATAGATAGACCTATTGTTTTGTTATACCATGTTTGTTTTATGGGGTGTCTGTTTTTTTATGTCTGGTCTTAATAGTTTTAGGGTTTATAAACCCACAACGGGTGATTTCGGGTGTGCATTTCAATTACGCCAACGATTTGAGGTAGGATATCCCTTGAAAATGCATTTATCATTCATGTTTAATCAATTTAATATTTTCATAAACTGATATAAATGTTTATTATTGTTTTTAATCCTTTGGATAATTTTCATGGTGTGTAAAGTTGTTGTTTTATCATTGTTTTGTGAAAGGTAGTGTTGTTTTTTCATGAAGGTTCTTAACAAGTGTTTGTTAAAATGTTCTGTTATCTTTTGAAAATATTTTGTGTGGTTTTTAATCTGGTATATGGAATTTTTAACATGTTAAATTATATTTAATGAAAATATGACATTCAATTGGTGATTTATTCCTTTTCACGTACTTAAAATAAATTGGTTTTTTTAAAAAGGACATGTCATGTGTTCGGTAAATTGCCCGGTTAGATTTTATGTGTGATGTGTGATTTAAAAGTTATTTTTTTGGATTTATAAAGGAATTAAAAGAATTATAAATGGTATTTTTGGTTCCTTATATTTATTAACAATTTAGATTTGTTTTTACAAACAAGTTGGTCTTGGTTTACAACATATTTTGGCCCGAGTTGCCCAAAAATGGACCGTTGAACATATTTATTGAAATGGTTGTGATTTGAATATGTAACCTGGGTATTATAAGAGATTTATGAATGTGTTTTTCTGCTGTAAATTGTGTTTATACACATCCGTATGAAAATTAAAATGCATACCTTCGTCAAACGTTGGTTTTGAGAAAATGTTTAAAGGCCCATTTGGCATTTCCTAAAAAAATGAAGGAGTCTTTTACTGGTATATACCATGTTGTGAAATTATGATTATTTTATAGTTCGTGAAATGATTTTATTAAATTTTTTTAGGGCTGAAAAATCGGATTTTTTATGGTTTTGGTCAGTTTTTATAATTGAAAGAGTGTTTTTGAATGAGTTTTATGTGCAAAGCCTCAATACACTTCATGAAATTGTTTTACGAAAATATTTAGCGGTTTGATGATTTGTGTAAGAAATGAGAAGATATTTTATGGGTTGTTTATGTTTTTATAGTTTGGGAATGGAAATTGGATGTGAAATTTGTATTTTATAATATGTGTAACTTGATTGATAACTAAAGGGAGTACCGGGTATCTAGGTGGCCAGACGTGTACTAGTTCTCTAGTGATTCTGTGGGGTTCGGCCTCTGTTTCACGTAGGGTGTTTGATGATGAAAAAACTAACTAAACTATGATGATGATGAAGATTGGGGACCACTATTTTATGGGTATGTTCCATACTAGTGGCACGTTCACAAGAACAGATATTTATTATTGTTACTTTCACCGAGATACGAGGTACATGGGGCTCATAACTAACTCGTGCCTAGGGGTTTTCCCATAACTAGTGCTCATTGGCTATTTTGTACTCACTGTCATCATACGGTGTATTTGGTAGGTAAATTCATTAGTATTTGTTATTTATTTAAAATTTAAAATTCATTAAAGCAGCCCTCCTGAAAACTATTTTCATTTTGAAGTTTCACCTCTTTGAAAAAAAATTGTTAGTTGCATTTTTGTTTATTAAACATGGATGTTTTTGTCTGAAAATTATTATATCATGGAACCTCATTTGAAAACCATACTTTCATAAATTGAATTTAAAACTATAAATTTATCTTTCTTTTATTTTAATGGAATGTGCATTGGGAATAGAATATCAGGCTAACCTACTGAGTTTTATAACTCACGCCTATAGTCTTCTTCTTTTTTTAACCCTTGTACAGGTTTCATCTTTAGTTCGATCACCTTGGGCAGCATTTGATCATTTTGTTAGAGAGTGACGAGAAATGTCACATGGAGTTAGTTGGTCATCAGGATTTTTCAGATGAGTTGTTGGTTTTGTTCTACTTTTAGTTTTGTTGTACAAAAAATATTTAGGTCATTTTTATATAAATTTATTTTGGGATGTCTGTTTCTTTCCGCTGTTTGTTTGATTGTATATATATGGGATAAATCATTCCCTTCTGTACTCTATTGATTCCCTTGGTTCTTGTCACCATCCTAGGAGGATCGGGAATGCCACTTGGGACTTGTCTCGGGCTAGCCTGGGTGACCCGTTCAGGGTCGACTCGGGCTGGTTCATGACAAAATGGTATCAGAGGAGGTCAGCTCTTAGCAGAACATTCTTTTTATATCCCCCTTGTTATTTTGTGAATGTCAAGGTAGATGGAATAGGATTTTTGGGACTTGAGGTCTAAGTTCATGAAGATAATCACGAACTATTTCTTGTTCTAATCCTCGGGTTTCCATGGGTGTCCAGTTTTATCAGTGTCCTTTGTTCTGGATGTTTTTTAGTGTTGGGATATGACATGGGGAGTTTGACTAATGGCCTCTGTGAGCTCGTTGGTCCTGGAAAGCCATGTGGAGGTGGGGAATGATCCTAATAAGTCTCTCTCTGTTGGTTTTGTGTTTGGCATATGGTCACCAACCATATGGTCAAGTCACCCACCGAAACTAGTTCCCTTTTTTGGGTCACTTGATCCTTTCTTGATTTCTGAATTTTTGTTTTTAAAATCCTTGTGTGAGAATTGTAGAAATGGGATATAAAGGAAGGATTAGATTTTGAAATCTGAAAAATGGGGTTTTCAAAAATTAAATATAAGAATGGTTTTGGAAGGTTGTGTTTTTGTGAAAAAAATGGAGGAAAGTGGAAATTATTTGAAGGGATTGGATTATCCATAATCTAAACTTGTGGTTTGTTGAAATAAAATGTTTTGAAATTGTGAATAATTTTAATGTGATACTGGATCATTGTTTTAAATGGGGTATTTTGTGATGTTAAAAAGTTTTTGAATCAGATAAATGAGTTTTGGAAATTGGTTTTGATCGGTTGGTGTTTTACTAGAAATGATATTGATCTCAGTGGACCTCAAATTATGAAAATATACCTTGCGGAATTTTTTATTTAAAAAAATGGGAAGGGGTTGTTTGGAGTGTCTTGGATATTTAAAAACTTTTTAAAAATGAAAAGGGGTAGGTTATTAATAAAATGGTTCTTAATTAATTGTAGTTTTTTGTGAAATATGTATTGGTTTTTTGACTTAGTGGTTGGTGTTCCTTATGACGGAATTTTTTTTGGAATGATTTTGTTTTGCTTTAGCCTTTGGTGTTTTTATGGTTGCTCACATGCATGGTTTTATTTATATATCGAAGGATGTACTATATGGTATGGTGTTTTGGTGCCTGGGGTGGAATGGAAATGTGCACGTGGGTGAGACTTGATGAAACACCATTGGTGAATGTGGAAACCCACCATGTTAGTTTGTTTTTTCCAAATTGTTCTGAGCTGAAAATTGTAGCATTTTTTAAAACCAATGGTTATGTGGATTGATTTTTCTATCTCTTAGAAGATTTTTTTATTTGGTTATCTTCCATGTGATCTAGAATTCAAACTATAGTTCTATATAGAGATGAGATCTTGTTGGTGGCTCGGTTTTGGAGTAATTCTCATTGGGTTTCTAAAGATGTGTTTGATGTTGTGATATGGCCATGGATAGTTATCCATTGGAAATATTTCCTTCTGATCAACAAAATGATTCCTTTAAAAATTTAAATCCACCTATTTAGATTATGCATCAACCTATTTTTTGGAATATAGCGCTGTTTTCGATCTATTAAAAGTGCTTCTAGTTCATGATAATTCTTTTGCACAGAGCAGTTGTGTTCGGTGATGTTGATGTGTTTCATCGCATTCCTTGTCCATTCTGCACCTCGTTTGGATTGAGATAGAATATTGATATATATCTATGAGTTCCTATTTAGATGACGGTTTTTGTTTGGTGTTCATTTGAGGTTTTTTTGAGTGGTGTGATCCTTATCACCTGACAGCGATGCATCAAATGCTTCAAGAATTATGGCCCTAGCCATATGCCTCAGAGTGAAGATTTTCACGTAGTTAGGAATCCGACGTAGGTGTGGAGTGCTTGATTAGGATCCATACTCTTCTATTTTGGTATGTTAGTTTCCATGTCAATTTTTCGGTTCCTCATTTCTATGAATTTCCATTTGTCGCAACAAGCTTGGTGGACTTAACCCCTCACACAATGACTATGGTTATTCCTTCAAGGATGTGGGTTTTCAATCAATGTCCCTGTGTGGACCGCCTGTAAAAATGAGGTGCAGTATTGGTGTTACCAATTCATAGTTGGAGAGTTTTTGGTAGTTTCATTATTTCTTTTGTGGTTTTAGTGGCCAAATTATTGGGTCCCCTTCCCTCCTATCCCCATGTGGCGGTGGTCCAGAACTGTGCTGAATGTGTTAGTCAAGTTCTTGTCCCCTCTGTTCGAGAGTGGGTGGTTTATATGTTCATGTTGTAACCCTATTAACTTTGTATAGAATGTTTTTGTAGGAAGGATTTTTTTTATTGAGTGATTGAAGCCCAATTATATCTCATGTTAAATTCTTGTCTGTTCGTTTCTAGTTTGTTTCTAATGGTGGGGAGACCCACCATGGGTCTCCTGGATTTTCATCCTAAGAAAATTTCTAGTGTTAGTTGATTATTAATGGTGGGGATTCCATTCTGGACTCCCCTGGAATATTTGGTTTTTGTTATTTGTCTATGGTTTGGGTGATGGTTGGGTTCATTGAGAGAAGTCCCAAAAATCAGGTTCTTGGCTTGGTTGTGGAGGTAGTGGCTTCATCATTCCATTGATTCTCCAGACGTGGTTATGAGTTGTGTTTTCTGTGGGAAATAATATTAAGTTGCATTGTTGGTGATTGATATTTCCTTATCTTTAATGGATGAATTATGTTGTTATGGAGTCCTTAGGTGTTTTTTTTTCAGCCAGAATGTGTTATGGCTTTTCGGGGGCGGAAAGCTTTAATGGTGGGGAGAATTGTCACACACGTGTTTTTTTGTCTTTTTATAGATCTGGTCCATTGGAAGTCTCAATCCTTTTCATGGGTATTTGGTGAGATAAATCCTGAGTTTTGAAGTTTCATATATGTTTAACCACCCTAATTTGGGGTCCCCATTGTTTGTTTAGTAGTTTTTGAAGAAAGGGTTGTTACTTCATGATTTGGGCCAACCGTGAGCCCATTCCCAGTTTTAAAAACCGAATTTTCTTCTTTTATAACTCATTTTTTTCATCCTTTTTCATCCATTAAACTTACCACTTGTCTAATACTAATTTATTAAAACATATTTTATCCTTTTGGACCCCTTATAAATTCATAATTAGGGTTATTTTGGGTTACTTATTTAGGTATTGGGCCATCCCATGGGCCCATTTCCTGTTTTTTTTTAAAATAATTCGTGTCATTTATATCTATTTAATTTTTTAATATTTTCCATTTATTCTACCTCCCCTTGAATACAATAACCCTATCATAACCCTCATAATCGATTTTACCTCTTTGGAGCTCATATGGGTCGCAGATTAGGGAGAAAATTCTCAGAATACCTCAAATCGTCCAGAATTGACAAGGTAAATTGTATCATTCATAAATCAATCAATTGTTGCTCTTTTGGAGAAAAATCTTATTTCACTAGTTCTTCCAGACCTTAGACGTGTCTCCAAGAAGTTTCAAGTCATTACCTTCTCTATAGGGTTGCATATCTAATGGATGAAGAAGAGTTTTCTAGGATGAAAGGTGAGATTCCTTTTTCTTTCTCCTTCCCCATCACCCTCCGTTCATTATTTCAGGGATTTATATTATCCCCTAGTATTTATAGACCTAGGTTTTTCTAATAACATGGTTGTTTGATGGGGTTTCTATTTGTTTAGTTCTGGACTTTATAGTTTTAGGGTTTATAAAACCGCAGCGGGTGATTTCGGGTGTGCATTTCAATTACCTCAAGGATCTGAGGTCGGATATCACCTAAACATGCCATTATCATTCAAGTTTCATCATTTTAATATTTTCCTAAACTGATATAAATGTTTATTATTGTTTTTTTCCTTCTTATAATTTTCTTGGTGTGCAAAGTGGTTGTTTAATCATTTTTTTGTGAAAGGTAGTGTTGTTTTCTTATGAAAATGATCAACAAGTGTTTGTTTAAATGTTCCATTATATTTTTTCAATATTTTTTTTGGTTTATAATCTGTTTTATGGTATTTTTGACATTTTATAGTATCTTGAAAGAAAATATTACATTCAATTGGTGTTTTATTCCTTTTCACATACGGAAAATAAATTGTTTTTTTAAAAAGGGCATGTCATGTGTTCGGTAAATAGCCCGGTTGGTTTTTATGTGTGATGTGTGATTTAGAAGATATTGGTTTGGATTTATAAAGTAATTTGAAGAATGAGAAGTTAGATTTTTGGGTCCTTATATGGATTTCCCATTTGTATTTTTTTTACTAACAAGTGGGTTTTGGTTTACAACATATTTTGGCCCGAGTTGCCCAAAAATGGACCATTTCACATCTTTATGAAAATGGTTGTGTTTTGAATATGTAACCTAAGTATTATAAGAGATTTATGAATGTGGTTCTCTACTGTAAATGGTTTTTATACACATCCTTAATAAAATTAAATTTCATACCTTCTTCGAACGTTAGTTTTGAGAAAAATTTTAATGGCATGTTTGGCATTTCCTAAAAAAATGTAGGAGTGTTTTACTTGTATATACTAAGTTGTGCAATTGGAATTGTTTTATGGTCCATGAAATGATTTTATTAAATGTTTCTAGGGCTGAAAAAACTTATTTGGTTTGTTTTTGATGTGTGTTTATAATTGAAAGAGTGTTTTTGAATGAGTTTTATGTGCAAATCCTCAATACAATTTATGAAATTGATTTACGAAATTATTTAGCGGTTTCTTGATCCGTGTAAGAAATGTGAAGAATGTTTATAGGTTTTTTGTGTTTTTATGGGTTTTTAATTGAATTTTTATGTGAAATGTGTATTTGATAATATGTGTAACTTGATTGACACTAAAGTGAATCTCGGGTATCTAGGTGGGCAGATGTGTACTAGTATTCTTGTGATTCTATGGGGTTTGGCCTCTGATTCATGTAGAAAGTTTAATGATGAAAATACTAACTAAACTATGATGATGATGATGATGGGGGAGCACTGGGTTATGGGTATGTTCCCTTCTAGTGGATCGTGCACGAGAACATATATTTATTATGGTTACTTTCACCGAGATACAAGGTACCTGGGGCTCACAACTAACTGGTGCCTAGGGGTGTTCCCGTGGCTATTTCTCATTGGATATTTTGTACTCACCGTCAGCATAAAGTGTGTTTGGTAGGTAAATTAAGTAGTATGTGTTATTTATTTAAAAGTTAAAATTCATTAAAGCAACCCTCTTGAAAAATATTTTCATTTTGAAGTTGCAGATCATTAAAAAAAATTGTTACTTCCATTTCTGCTTATTAAACATGAATGTTTTAGTCTCATAATTATTATAGCAGGGAACCTCATTTGAAAACCATAATTTCATATCTTTAATTTGAAACTATAAATAGATGATTCTTTTATTTTAAAGGAATGTGCATTGGGAATAGAATATCGGGCTAACCTACTGAGTTTTAATACTCACACCTATAGTCTTTTTCATTTTTTAGCCCTTATGTAGGTTTCATCTTTAGTTCGATCACCATGGGAGAAAACTGATAATTGCATTAGAGAGTGACCCGAAGTGTCTCATGGAGTTAGATAGTCATCAGGATTGTTCAGTTGAGTTTTTGGTTTTGTTCTACTTTTAGTTTCTTGTACAAATAATATTTAGTTCAATTTTTATATACATTCATTTTGGGCAGTCCATTTATTTATTCTATTTGTTTGATTGTTTATATATAGTATAAATCATTCCCTTGTGTGCTTTATTGATTCCCTTGGTTCTTTTCATGATCCAGGTGGGATTGGGAAGGCCTCTTGGGACTTGTCGCGGGCTGGCCTGGGTGACTGGTTCAGGGATGACTCGGGTTGGTTAGTGACACTATTTCCCTTTGATGTATGTTGATTTAGGATTCCATATAAATTTATAGATATCACATCTTGGTTTATTTATAGGACACGAATTGAAAACATACAATCCCATGTTGGTGGTTGTTTGTTAATCGTGATCCAATATGCATGATATAATTCTTCATTCTCTTTCTCCCTAGAAACACATGGTGGTCAGCTAAGTTCCCACTTTTGGATTTCTATTCTTCTATTTTTATTAATGTATTTGGTGGCGGGATGTGATGGTGTTGGGGTCTCTTGGAGACTATCTATTTTTCCTCAAATTTATTTTGAATCAGTGGAATTATATAGATTATATGAATGTGTACTTGTTCAAGATTTTCCTAGTTTGGTTTTGATTTTTACCGAAAAACAAGGTTTTGAGTTTTTCTTTTGGATAGAATTCCTTCTAATCCATGGTTAGTCATTTCCTTATTCTAGTTATCATGATAATTATTCAAAAATAATACATAGAAAATGATGATATAGGTGATTCTGGGATGGATTTTTCTTCAATGGTATGCTAGTTCATCGTCAGAATCATGTGTTCGACATGTTATTTATGTTAAATAAGAGGGATCTCCTATTGTTTCCACCAAAATGGAAATATTAATAGTTATTCATAATTTAATGTTTCTTACTTATTGTTTCATTCTAGTTTCATTTTGGGTTATCAAAGATTCAATTCATGGTCATTCCCTTATTTTTGGGCTCTATTATGATTTCTCATTCTTGTAAATTATGGTAATTTGTGGTGGGTACGGAGGTAGATAAAATCACGACCTCCTTAGATTTATGATGATCTGATAGGATGAGCACATGTTTTTTCATTGGATTCATTTTATTTTTTATGGTTAATTTTTTGTTGGATATTTTTATCTCATTTGTGTGTGTTCTTTTAAGAATCAGGGGTCATAAGCATAGTTCATTGAAGATGGCCATTAATGAATTATAGATGTTATAGGAGAGTTAGTTTGATTTCCTTTTGATGATAGGAACTAACAGATTATACATAATTTTTTATATGATGTCCGTCCTGGTGTTTCTAGGATGATTCTATCATTATGTTTTGTTTTCTATATTTGGAATCAATAAGGCTCCTATTCACTGCACTCACATGGTAAACAAGAAATTATTCAAGCCTGACATGTAATACTTATTTTCCATTTGGTTTGTAAATTTTTTTTCATTGAATTCACACTATATATTTTGTGACTTCATATTATCAGAACACCTTATCAAGGGTGATATCATGTTACCAAATACACCAATACTCCCATCCTTTCCAATGAATTTTTATTAAATTTTTGCGTTATTTACATACGTGAAATCTATAGTCCCATTCAAATTAAAACCTCTTTCTTGTGTTAGGGTTCAGGATAATCCCTCAACCAAAATAATAACAGTCTAGTAAAGTGGATTCTCACTACCTTTAATATACCAGCTCTTATACTTCTATCTGGAAGACATGGTAATACCAATAAAACTTTTACTAGGTATCACATAAGGATTAGTGAGAATGATTTTTCCTAGAGAATAAAAACATGAATATAATTTGACACATTTTTTAGTAGATCCTTTCTAGATCCCTATGGATGAGTTGTAAAATCCTTGGCTCCAAATGCTTCATAATGAATGATAAAAGATGGTCACTGATCCTCTCGACCAAAAAATCCCACCTTTTTCCAACATTGGATTATTGATATTCATTAGACCTATTTAAAAAATGTTCTGTAATCCAACAATACATTTTCATATTTTTTTCTCAACCATATGTCAACACTAACTCCATACATTCATATTTAATAAAATGTCAAATCACTTATTCCACTATTGGTTATTACCAAATAAATATTGAAACGTTTTATTGGTATGTGTTGATTCAAAATTTTCTTTTCCATATTTCATTATCCCTAGACATGTTCTCTCACCAACTCTACATTTTTTTTGATCTGGAAATTCTTTTACACTGAAGGATAATCATGTAGAATGATATAGGGGTTTACAAATATTTTCTCATTTTCCAATGGAAAAAGTATTATTATAAAATTACACCTTTAAGAACCTCGTAATCCACTAATTTTGTAGCCAATTATTTTTTCACCATTATTTACATAATGTCAAGATATTTTATGTTTTTTCCAAGGTCCAATCCAACTATTTTCACAACCTCAAGATATAAATCTGATTGATATTTGATACATGAGTGATTATAGACCATTGTTAGAAATAATTATTTTATCTATGAGATTTTATTATTGTATATTATCAAGGTGAAACATTTTCCCAAATTCAATGTTTATTGAGTCTCTGATGGAAGGTACTGGTGTGTGTATGATTGGAGAAACATTTTACAAACCCAATGGATGCTACAACATGCTATTTTCGATTGGGTGTTTTATTATGTGATGTTTCTAAATAATTTAATATATTTTTAGTCATCATACAACATTATATTATCCAATATATAACTGGAAAATTTAATTATGGAAATATATGATGTGTACTATGTAATAATGGAAATATATGCTCACTCTGAGCTAACTTTTTAGAGTGTTTTTTTTTTCAACTGAGCATGGGGAGAATGGTGTTATTGTAAACAGTTTTATCCTTAGATTTTTTTATTATAACTTCCTTTGTAGGGTCCTCTTTATTTTCATGAAATAATATTTAATATTGTAAAAAAGTTGTGGTGTCCATGAACTGTGCATGTTTGAAAAACAATGATCTAGTGATTTGATAACTTTTCTTATGTAAGTAATTATATTATTGGAAGTTCCATCAAATTCAAGTTCCACTATTATTATTTTTAATATGTTGTATGTGTGAATCTATAGATCATAGAAGAAAATTCAATGTTATTTGAAAGCCTGATGTGTTTTACATTTTTAGTGATGGTGTTACTCAGGTGATCCCTTCAACATTCTAATTTTATATAAAAGACTATTTTTCAATTTACATTATTCTATTTTGTTACTTTTTAGTTTTTTTAGTTTTCTTTTATTTCAAGTATATTTCCTTGAAAGAATACTATCAATTCTGGCTTTTCCATGTTTTTGTAGGTGTACTGCATGCATACTCTCCTCCATGACAATTATATCCAATTCATCAGGGAAGCAATTGAATGATGGTATGTTGTAGTATTGTTTCCACCATGAAAGAAACATCTGATTTATCTAAGAATCAAAAAAACTAAATTCGATAGCATGATAAGAATTTATTTGGATAGTTGTGTGAGTGAAGTGTCACACATTTCTAGATTTTTTACTATAAGGTATTTAATTATTTTTTCTCTTCATTATCTTGTTTTAATAAATATTTTTTCCACTTGAAGATTTTTATTTTGTATAACCATTTGAGAAGAATACATAAATTACTACTTACAGTGGGAAAAATATTATGTTGCAGGTTCAAATCATCCCATGTTAGTAGTAGTACAAGGAGAAATGATTTGATGTTAAGGTAATTATTATGGTTCTGGTTTATGATATTTCGTAATATTCTGTAATTTTTTCCGGATTGTTAATACGATGTTATAGTGAAGGATCATGGGTGGTGAACATATATTATGATTTATTTAGTACATAACTTCTCTAGATCAATATTTTATTTACGATTTATGGAAAGATCATTTAATATTTATAGTCATGAAGTATACCATTCCATCATCTTCATAATTAATAAGTCCAATGAATGGTTTGCAAAGAATTTTTGGGAAATAAATGATTCCACATTCTCTTCCATTATTTTAATTTGGTTTATTGTGATGTATATATTGGAGCTGAAGGGTTTGTAATAACAATAAATTGAAGATTATTATCGTTATTGGATTTGGATTAATTTTTTTTATGCTCTTTTGTTTTTTTGTGGTTGAGATCTTGGAGCCTATGTTTGTGTTACAAAAACTACATGAGGATTGTAAATGGTGATGGAGCTGGGTTGTTGGTCCTAAGCCATGGATGGGTCATAGGCATTGATGGGGTACTTTGGGTTGGTTGGGTGTGATGGGTCATGATGGGGGTTGAGTCATTCAATTTTAATTGATTCATTTTGTATTAAATAACATTATTAATATAATTAATTTTATTCCTTGTTTAAAAATTCATGTAAATTATCTTCTGTTTGATAATTAAAACAAATGGATCATATAAGATAAATTAATATATATAATATGAAATTTCAATAGCTAAAAATATTTTTCATTTAAAAAAATGTAATTTATAAATATACATTACATGATGCTATTATTATTTCCAATAAAAAAATTTCATAACAATATGTTGCTAAAGAAAATTACCAACATATTTACTTTTTGTGGGTATTATTATAATTGTAACAAAATTGTTTTATCTGTTATGAAAACATTTAGCTATAATGTTTTTAGAAAATAGTTTAGAGACATGGAAATATGTGTTATTAAAATGTTACTTCAACAGAAAAGTAACTTTTACAAATAGATATTCCCTCGTTATAAAAAGTGAAATATTTTGTACTTTCTACATTGCGGAGTTCAGGTGTTATTCAAGATTGACTTAAGGTCGGGATATAATCAGCTATGGGGTTATCCCGTAGACATAACCTGTATATATTTTTGTAGTAGGTATGGCCAATATGAGTACCTGGTTATGCCGTTTGGTCTCATGAATGCACTAGAAGTGTTTATTGATCTGATGTACTGAGAGGTCTATCCATAACTATATTCATTTTATGGTGGTTTTCATAGACATTATCATGTTTTATTCATACAACTAAAATTACCATTCCAATCAACTTGATGTCAATTTGAATTCACGGTGTGACCATTAATTATATGCTATGATAAAAAATAACACATCTTGATGGATCAAATTGACTGCATGGGTCACAACATCTTTGATACGAGAGTGTCAGGGGACCCAAAAAAGGTGAGATTCGTAGTTAACTGGGATCATCCTATGAATGTTTTTGGGGTTTGGATTTCCTTATGGATAGTTTGATATTGCATGATTATTATACAGTATATCTAATTATTGGAAGCACCGCTATTGATCTTGACTAAGAAGAGTGTGAGGTTTTTGTGCTCAGATTCTTGTGAGACAGCCATTCAGGAGCTAAGAGGGCATTTGGCTTCATTTCCAAAACTGATAATTATAGTTTGGGGAAAGTGTTACATAGTATACTATGATGAATCGGGTATTGGGATGGGAGAAGTGATTTTTCCAGGGGATCATGTCGTTGTGTATGAATCTTGGCAGTTGAGGCCACATGACATGAATTATTTGATGCATGATCTGGAGTTATCTCTAGTGGTTAAAGATTTTCAATATTGGGGACATTATTTAATTGGAGATAATTTTTTGGTTTACACATACAAAAAAAGTATCATATACATCTTAAATGAATGTGATTTGAATCAGAGACAATGAATGTGGTGGTAATTCCTTCATTCATTTTTCTTTGATCTTTCCTATATGCCTATGAAAGGTAATGTAGTGGTTAATTCACTAAGAAGGAGAACCCAGATGTAGGTAGTGAAGGAGGCCAGTGGTAAGTGATATATCATGTATTTGTTCTCTAAGATACATTTAGTGGTGAAGGACATTTAGGGAAAGACATACCTTTCATATTTAGCAGTGACTTTGACTCTCCGGGACAGAGTGGGGATGATGCAGCTCTCAGATTTTGAAGGCCTAGTTTTCAAGAATTTTTTGTAGGTGAGGAACCTCCTCCTAGATAGATGATATGCATGGATGTGTTTCATCATATCAATGGATTTGTGTGAGTTATAGGGGATATACATGAGGAGTTGATGTGAGAGATTTGTGATACAACTTGGGCAGTATATCCTATAGTCACCATGATGTAATGTGGAATGTGTCGTCGGTACTGGTGGATGGGTTTGATATAAGAAGTAGATTGATTTGTTATGATGTGTTACACATGTCAGCATCTGAAGGTGGAAAATTAGTGTTTAGCTGTGATTTTATAGAAGTTACCTATTCTGAAGGGGAAATGAGATGATGTCATGATGGATTTTGTGATGGATATACCAAGTTCGCCTAGAGGCAAAGGTGTTGTGTTGGTTGTAGTTGATTGTATTAAAATGGAGGTGAAGATATATCTTAGAATAACTCTTACCAATGAGCATGTACGTCAGATTCCTCTCCCAAGACTCATGCAATACTCGTTCATGTTTCCATATCATCAGTACAAGAAGAATTGAATTGCATTGGAGAACATTCATGCTCCTTTTATCTATGGGTATCAAATGATCCTCTAATGATGCATCAAAATGATGCTCATCCTCTTAAGAATGAAAGATGTGAAATGAGTATGAGTGAATTCCGAATATATGAGATACATGGAAGATGTCATGCACGAATTAGTCCCGCTGGGGTAACATCAACTGATATACAACTGCCCCGACTCTTTCCAAGATCAGAAACAGTCCAAAATATCTCAGTGAATGTTTACCCTATCTCATAATTCACCTGTGTCCCAACCTTAGTGAAACACCTAAGAAAACATAGTCCACGTCCATGAAATCTAAAGTTTTTCTATATTTATCTACATAAAATTTATGAAGAGACTGTGCTGTGGCCATTTGTTATTGAATCCACTACACCTTCATAGAAGACTCCTCCACGAGACGTGGTCCCAGTAATGCTTCCCCACCGACACTTAACTAGTACATAGTATAACAACAAGGCCTACCAAATAAATCATAGTAAGGTTCCATCAATATAGTCACTTGGAAACTATTATTGTAGTCAAAATCATCCATGGGAATATACTTCTCTGAAGATCTCCTAATATCTATGACACATGCACAAAACATATCCTCTAGCATATGTATCATACATTCTAACTAGTTAAGTCACTGAAATTCAACTTCCAAATTAATTTTTAAATGATATGAACACCGTATATATGGGAATAAATGCGTACATATTTTGTTTTTTTCACTTTAAACGAGCAATATACTAATTCTTCCATCATTGGGATAGAAGGGTCACCGGGTAGATGAATAAAAACCCACAAGAATAATTTCTCCTCATATTTCTTCATTCATAAGCTGATTCGAACATGGATGAACACAAGGGAAATTCGATTTCTATGTCATTAGTGAATCTTGGGATCCCTAGTTGGACCTCTTAGGATAGACTAAATTAATATTATCATATACTACAAATTTAGCGACACTCGGTGATCCCTGGTAGGGCCACTAAAGATGGACTCAAAAAATGATGGTAGAATTTTACCTGAAGTGATACTTCAATTCCGGCATAGGAATCTCAAGAATAGACTCAGGTTATAACATAAAAAATTGAATGGACTGAATTGTGACATTTCATTTAAGAAAAAGTGCTTGCTTGGATTATGTCCTCACTTACGTGTTAAAAAGGAATTTTGGGAATTGTGTTGTACTTATATTATTGCATGGAATGTTGGGATTAGGAAATAGTTTGATACTTAAATATATCAGGTAATTGAATTTATTATGGACATAATAAACCATATAAACGAATGTTAAAACTCCTAGGATTGTTAATTTTGAGTAAATCCTAGTTTACTGTATTTCAATACTATAAAATACTATTTTATACTATTCCTAACATATTGGCATAGACCATATTTGGTTTCCTACTAAGATATATTTCTCACAACCTATTTTGGTCTTGTTTTTGTGTCCAAACCGACTATATTGTTGTATGTTCTAATAAGGGAAAGGTCCCTTTTAGGGATATGTGATTGATTCTTAAAAGCATGAGATCATGGGACAATGTGAAGGCTTAAAATTATGATAATTTGCTTTTTTTTATTACTGTAATTGGGTAATATATTGTAAATGATTGTAGTGTATCATATTTTCATGGTTTTTTAGATTTTCTGTCATTCTACATCATTTTTATGTTATAATTCTCTTGGTGGTCATTATATTTCAATCTTCAGTTCTTTACTTAAGTTGAATGTTGCTTACCACTTACACTATTGTAATTATTTCTTCCGTTCTGTTACAATCTACCAATGACGGAATTGTTTCCCCACTCTCACTCCCTAGTCTCTCTCTTCTAGTGGGTAGCCTCTTGTGTATGGGGAAATGCACATGAGGCAATGTGGCCAACCATGTATAGGGAACTATTTGAGTGGATTTTGAATCTGGGATGTTACAACATAAACCAAAAAATATTTAATTTAGTTTTTCATGATAGGAATATTGATTTTGAAAAAAATTTGATTTCATAAAACATATTATATAGAAAACATGAAAATTGATAAAAATGGGAAATTTCTCTTTAATCGGGCATTATTATTGAGAGGAATTAAAATGGAAACATTGTACATAATGTATTTAACCATCATATAATATTTAAATGATATCAATACTTTATAATGGAACATATAAATTGAATTTATAATAATTATATAAAAATAATTTGGAAATACATTGGGTTAAAGTAAGTTAAAGTGTAACCACAATAAAAATGTATAATAAGGTAGAATCACTTAATAATTTGTAATCAATCATATCACATGCTCTTAAAATTAATAATAATTAAATAAATCATTTTAATACTATTTACATAATTTATTCATGATATGACACATCAATTTAGAATATACATACACCACAATGAAAAAAATAATTGTGAAAAGTCATATCTCACAAAAATGATAGTTTGATGATAAAACCACTACCTTTTGTACGATAGTGTTCTTCACTTGTAAAAATTATCATGGATAGTGAAATCAGATTCGTTAATTCAAAAATTAATATATTTATTAAATGTGTATAAAATTTAATATACAGTTATTATGGTCAGGAATTTCTTTTTTATGAGTTATAAAAATCAAATTTTATGTTCCGGAGTGTTTGTATCCTTTGTTTTCACGAGTGGTTGACTTGTATATATGTACAATAGATCATGTAAAATGTGAATGGATATCTAGAATTTAATTTATATGTGTTTAGTTATCATATATAATAATAAATGCTCTGAAATATTATTTAATGTATATATATACAGTTGATTCTTTATAAAAAATATTAATGATTACCATTTAGATTTTGTTTAGTTTTTTGTTCATCATTAACTAATTTTGTTATATTAATTATTTTCAAATATATATAGTGGTTATATAAAACTAAATAACATAAAATATTTATAATAAAATATTTTTTAACTATTAATTATTTTTTATATAAATAAATGATGTAGATAATGGAAAATAAAGTCACAACATCTACAATGGCGGTAAATTGTCAAATCACCGATGATGTTTTAATTTTTAGATTAAAAGTGAGAAGATATTAGGATTTATTATGGATATCTCATTAACATAATAATATTATATTATCTATAATTTAATATATTTATCGTTAATTTTTGGGTAGAATTTTTAATGATGTAATAAGAATTACCGAAATGTTAGGATATTGAATGAGAATGAAAAAAGATTTACCTCTTGAATTCTTATCCTTCAGATCCTATTTAAGGAACAATGAAATAGTTCTTCGGTGATATGAGAAATAAAAACACCTGTGTGAGACATTTTTGATTGTAAATGGGATGAATATAACCATGAATAAAGGTTTTTTATGTGTGAGTAGGATAGGTGGTGAGGATTGATATTTACAGTGCATTAGATGGGTGATTTTTGATTATTTAATTCATTTGTTTCTTATTTTTTCCCACGACTATCAATAGTGATAAATATTGTTACTAAAAATATTAAATAGTTCATTTAGTTTCAAACCATTGGTTGTTAAATAAAAAATGACTCATGTAATAGTGTAATTTTTTTATAATTTATATATTCGACAAATTAACATATTTCATTATTCACCAAAAAATTCAACTATTTATGGAAAATTACAAAATTTAAATATATTTTTTTACCCATAGAAATAATAAACAATGTTTATTATTTTAATGTAATTTTACTAATTTGTGAAATTTTTTATTTAAATAAAATAATTCTCTTCTAGAAACATATTTATTTTAATATGATAACTGATTTTATTAAATTTTCAACAATTGATTAAGGCCTCCTAAAATAATTTTAAACAAATAAATAAACAATATATATAATTATGAATATATTTAGAGAAAATAAAAACTTAATCATATCAATATATTAATTATAAAATTGTAAATACTTATTTTATTTTTCTGAAAAATACTATAAATTAATTAATTATTTATAAAACAATTATTTTATTAATCTATGATAAAAATATATCAGACATTCATTTATGAGAATCAGATTTTATTTATAATTTCAAAGGTGAAATTTCTATTTTATTGGTCAGATTACTATTTCTAATGTCCATGTTACCATTACAATAGTAACATTTATATTTAAAAAGTGGACCTTATCTGAAAATTAACAATAATTAAACCAATTTAAATTTTTCTAATACACAAAATAAAATATTTAAACTATATGAAAAATAATATAATTATTTTAGACAGTAGTTATAAAACAAAATCTAAAATAAAAGGTGGTAAAATTAAATATTAAAAAAATATATCTTTTATGCACAAAATTGGTTTTCTTCTTATCTTTTGTGTTTCAAACACAATAAAGGAGTTTTGAAATATTAGATTGAATACACATGACATAAAAATTTTATTATCATCATTCATTAGTATTTATTAATTTAATTTATAAATATAAATAGTCCTTTTGGTAAAATTTAGGTTTTCTAAATACATCCTTGATGTTTAGTCGGTTTTAATTTCAAATCAACGGGTAATAATTGTATTCACCATATAAGATAGTGTAATTTATATTATAATAATTTTATTTAATCTCATTTACTCCTTCAATTCAAAATATCAAGGAAATAATTAAATAATAATATATAATCATTATTTAATCTTTTATGTTATCAAATAAATTAAATTTAAAAAAGAATCATACTATAAAATAATAATATTATACATTCTCCTCTCCTTCAAATTTTTTTTTCCTAAATATTGAAATTATGGTTGAAAATTAATGATTTATTGTTGAATATTTCTTTTTTAGAAACCCACATTTTAAATAGTATTAATAAAATTCCCTCTTCATAAGGGGGAAAGTTAAATTTGAATGTTATCACAAAATTAAGAAGTTGAATTGTCCAAGATTAGTTGGAAGTGAATATATGGATACATAAGTTATATATAACCATAATGATTTGATGGATAATTATATAGTACATGGTTATTATAAATAAAAAATTGACAACATAATAAATCTCATGACTAGTTAAAATACCACTTATCTTATTGTAAGGAAAGTTAACATATACTGTTTTTCTTTGAATATAATTTCCACATTTCATGGGATATATTTAATATATAGATATATATATTCACATGAGAGATTAAATATTCATGATAAATTTCCATTTAATATGTAGAATCTAATCTTTTGGTTCTTTGTTGATCTATTTTCAATTAGTTCTTTACACCTATAAATTAATTTTCAAGACGACTATATCAATCTCAATGAATTTAGATAAACATATACAGATCCCAAAATCCATAAAAGTAGAATTATTTATTCCTCACATCCTTATACATTAACCATAAACAAAATCAATAAGAAAAGATAAGATAATACCTCAAAGATTAGAAACATTAATATTATGAAAAAAAACTTTTCCCTCCATAATCGAATTGTAATACCCAATGTTCATATATATTTCATTCAAAAAAAATAATACTTCCTATAAATATTTCATACTATGATTGAGACTCAAAAAAAATAACGACATGGGAAAATAGTCTTATGAATATCATCAATCATTCTTAATGTCTCATGATAAAAATATAGCTTCATATGTTACATAATCTCCATTACTTCGAAATCATTACTAAAAAAACCAGAGTCACCATATGTATATCATAAAATCATATTTGTCTACAAAATATATTTAATTATTTATTAATCATAATAATATATTTAGATTAATATTATATAATTACGAAAATAGAAAACATATTTTAGAATTCCATTAATCAGTTATCAAAGAATTTTTTTCCGATCAGATGGTTATCTATTTGAGAAAACAAATGGACATAAAATAAAAATAAACTTTATCAATTAGATAATTTAACTATAAAAAATAATGTTATCAAGGATATCATGTAGGCTTGTGGTGGTCATTTCACTATTTTCACCCTTCGGTTGGGGGTGCCATACCTATGGCCCTTCCAGATGTGACTTATTGTCAACCGGTCTGTGGGTTGTTCCTTTTATGAAACCACATTATTATATGGTCCAAAAAAATTTATAGAAATATATGATATAAGGTCAATCAATAAGTATAATTTTAACTAATGGTTTCAATATAACCAGAATACATAAATACTTCATCCATTTATTTCCACATATATTATTTTGTGGTATATAGTTTATACTATAAATGATGGTTTGAATCTGGAAATGAAATGGCTCCCCAAATTTATAGAAATTAATTACAAATTGAGTCATAGTATTCATTTTATTTCCCCACATAATACTCTAAATTTTTCCTTTGAAATTAATGTCTCTGTATACTTCTTTCCCACCCATAACACATTTATATGTTCCATTGAGACAAAGTAATGGACGTATCCTTATTCATTTCTTGCATGATGAAAATCAATCCTTCTTTCCCCCTTGATTTCCACTACTATAGATCTTATAAAAATATATTCTTCTATCATTTTCGGGGTTTTTGAGTTGGTTAAGGTATGTGCTGTCAATCATATTTCAGGAAAACTAATTATGAATTAACACTATATCAGTCACTCATATAAATATCTCATATGTTTGGTCGTTTCCCCTAATTTTTCTTCCACCTTCATTATCAACATGAGTTACTCGAGTTAATTCTATTAACTAAACCCACAAATCATAGTGCGAGTGATAAAAATCCTAGTGAGAAAATCATTTAATAATTTTTAGAATTCCATGAAACTATATTCACATTATAAAACAAGCTCGGTAAATTCAAGTATAAGTATAAAAATCATTTAGAATTTTATGTAATGAAAATATTAATTTTCCAATAAATATACATTGGGAGACTCAAACATGGTAGAGATTAAGGGAAATTGTCCTATACTATGCTATATTAATTCAGTTCTGACACACCATGACACATGTTTTTCCACTATATACATTTATAGTATAACCACATCTATATTTAATATCTAGACATGTGTGTATTTCTAGGAAGTCCCACATAATCTATATTTTCCAAAAATATTGGTATTCACTTCTATAAATATCCTAAATGTTTATCATATGGTTATATTCTGGAATTTATGTTTTGTTAATATAAATTCAATGTTTTCTAAAAAATATCCTCTAATACCATTAGTAGTGACCCGACACCAATATCATAGCGCATGTTCTCTAAATTATAATGTTGGTATAATGAACAATGAATCATCGTCCTAAAAGACTGAATGGTTTTGTATTTTTAGAAAATAATAAAAATTTATATGTTTTACATTAAAACATAAATGAAAATACACCATAAAAACTCCATTGTAATCACCCATACATTCCATGATTATCCCTGAAATTCATTTATAATATACATCATCACATCCTAGGGAAAATGGAAGATAATAATTGTGTGATATTCATAGCTCTATAAGGGTAATATATATTGAATAAAATAACATAAATAATATTATATGGTTAATTACTGAAAACAAATTCCGTTTGGACATAATATTTAGAATAATATGTAAGGAGTAAAATCTAAATAAGTAATTACATATAAATAGTAACATTAGCATAAAAACGAATCACAGATATTAAAATAGTAGAAAAATAACATATATTGTCAATTAAAAACATCGTAATGAGGGAATGCATTATTTCGGACATCATAAACATATGATCAAGTCATAGACCATGAAGTCTATGTTAATGTTTAAGGAATCTTCAAAAACCAGATATAGTTTGTATGATACGACCTACCGATGCATAAAAGGGAAATAAAATGTATCAAACATAACATTATATGTCCAATACCTTGCTAATATGAATAAGGTGAATCATAAAGAAAAAATTTCTTATTCTAAAACTAAATTATGGAACATGAATACTCAAATCTTAAACCAAGAATGGTATCAAAATAGCACAACCACTATATAACTTATCATGAACCTTTAAAATACATAAAATAGATGGAATTATAATCTATAATACACAATGATATACAAGATTCTTAAAAGGATTTTTATATTTATAAAGATACGTTTAAATGATACCTTTGAATAATTATTGAGTAAAATAATCTTTAAACATTCCAATGTGACCCGTACAACACTGAAATAATTAAATAATATTACATATGAAGTAATAACATAAAATTAAATAGGTAATATAATTATAAAATGATAATTCATGACATGATATATCAAATGTATTTATATACACAACACACAAAGAATAAGTAGTGAAAAAGTCATATATCCCCAAAAAGGAAAAGTAAGATTAGAAAAAACCATTTCACTTTGGAAATATTATTAATTTTTAAAAATCATTTCAATTTTTCATAAAATATTATTACAAACAATAATATCAATAATATAATGTTATGTAAAATGAAATTATATTTTAGGATGAAATGATGTCCATGTTTATTGAAAACATATAAAATGTGTTTTTATGAAACATTAGAAATGTAACACCTTTGTGAGGTTTAGGTAAAGTAAATGTGTATTTAAATTAGACAAAAGATTAATTGATTCCCTTAAATAGAAAATACCTAATATAGATTTTCATGATAAAAAGATAAATTTCCAAAAATTAATGGTTTATGAAAATATATTATGTATTGTACTTTAAAATGGAAAAAATGCTGGGAGGTTTACTTTAATTGGGATTTCTTATCTGGAGGAATTGAAAAGTGAACCTTGAAAATATGTATCTAATAATTAATGAAATATGAAATGATATAGATAAATTAGTTTTGAAAATATACAATGAATTTATAATATATATATATATATATAATGAATAATTTCATTGGGGTAAAGTGGGATAGATAATAATGTGAAAGTAAAATGGGTGTTCTGGGAGAATCCCATAATACTTTCAAATCTATGAAATCGTATGTCCATTGAATTTATAATAATAAAATGATACATTTTACTACCATGGGTATAAATTGTTTCATGATATTAAACATCAATTTGAAGTATAAAAACAACACAAACACATGAATAAAAGTTGGGAAAAGAAATATCTAAATGATCTTGTAAAATGGGAATGGATACCTAGAATTGAAGTTATATATTACTAATGATAATAAATATTTTTTTTACTTTCTTATTATTAATTTTTTTTCCAGATATTAGGTTAATTTATTAGATAGAAATTTAAAGATAGTGTTTATATTATTTTGATAGTTTATCAATCATGACAAAGTCGTTTTGTATTATTAATTAATATCATGTATATATACTTGTTCCAAATTATAAAATAACATATAATATGTATAATAAAATATTTTCTAACAATAATTATGGTTTTATTACTATTCATGAAGGTGGTAATGTAAAATTAAATTTCACCTCTGCGATGGCGGTAAAACAGAACATCACGGATGAGGTTTTAATTTTTACAATAAAAGATTGATGAGAAGGCATTTGATGATTGATATTCCATTTAAATAATAAAATTATATTATACATAATATAATTAAGATATCGTGAATGTTTTTATTGGTTATTTAATGATATAATATGCTGAAAATAAATTAATATAAATTTAAATAAAACAAAATATTATTTACCTATTGAATACTTCTCCTCATGACCACCTTAATGAACATTCTAATAATATTTTCTTGATACCAGCAATATAAGAAATTTTCAGAGAGGGTTGATAGTGGAAATGGGAAGAATATAATAAATATTCCTTGATTTTGAGGTGTGAGTATAATGGTGGTCAGGGATCATATTTATATTGGAGGATAGGAGTGTTTGTTGATTATTTAATTAAATTGTTTATTATTTAGGATCAAGAATATAAATAATGATGAATATTTTCACTAAAAAAATTTGTAATTTTATTTCAAACCAATGGTACTGCAATCATTTATGACCCATGTAGTAGTGTATATTTTTTATAATGTTTATATACAGTAAATTACCATATATTATTATTCCCAAAAAATTCAACTATTTTAGAATCCTCAATAAATAAATAAATTTTTTTTGTCTATGTGTATAATTCAATGAAGAAGTACAATTTTTTTTAATATTTTTTTTAAATATGATAATTAAATTCTTATAAAAAATCATTATTTTCAAAAAAAATAAGGAATTTAAAATTATAACTGATTTAATGATATCATAAAAAATTGATTATAGCATCATTAAATTACCTAATAATAATAAAGAAACAAATATTAATTTGTTAATATATTTTGGAAAAATAAATATTCTTCAACATTAATATATTAATTATAAAATTGTAAATAGATTATTTATGTTTCACAAAAATACCAACAATTTATTTATTGTTTCAGTAAAATTTATTTTCAAATTCTACAATATAAATATATAATATTTTAATTAATTAGACACCTAAATTTTATTCATAAATTCAAAGGTGAACATACTATTTTATTGGTTGAATTACTATTCCCACTTTTCATATTACATTTCCAAGAGTCACAATACTTTTCATGAAAAAAACAATCATAACAGAAACTTACCAAACATTTAACCAAATAAAATTATCATATTACACATTAAAAAGTTTATATTGTGAAATATAGTTAAAAAAGATTAAAATTTTAGTTTTAAAAAGGCTGCACCATTAAAATGTCATAAAATTGACTTATATTAAAATAAAGATTTTACGAAAAAATTGGTTTTATTTATACTTTAATCCTATAAGGCATATTGAATTAATTTAAAAAACATTATATTGAATATATAAGACATATGAATTTAATTAAAATATTTCTCCAATAGTGATTAATTTAATTTAGTAATATGAAATGTTCTTTTAGAAAAAAAATATATTTAATTATAAAATATATTCTTTATAATCAATTGTTTGTCATTTCTAAGTAGCTGGTAATCAATGGGTTAATTTTATAATCATTTATAATTTATATTTTAATAAATTTACTAATCTCATTAATTCCCTCATTTCTGAAAATTTTGGAGATTATTAAATACAAATATTTTAAATTTTGAAACTATTACTCTATCAAAGAAGTTAAATTAAAAAAATAGTAATGTAATGAAATTTGGAGATTTATACATTCTATTATGGGTAGATTCAACAATTTCTTATAAAACATGATAATTATTATGATATTTCTTAATTCTGTCCAAAAAATAAAATTTTAAGGACACCAAAATCAAAATAAATAAAAATCCCATATGCTAAACCTCTAAGGAAACATTCATATAATCATATCCCAAATGAAATTATTTGAATTAAAACACAATAAATGATTAATTACCCTTCATACAAAAATCATTACCTCACATGTTTTTTTTCTAGTGTGCAATGAATCATGGAGTCATGATCCTTAATCTGATCTATCCATCACCTCTAACACTTTTCTACACTTTTTGAGATAATATAAAATTTAAATGATATTTTTTATTATATATTATATACTTTAGTCCATATAAATGAAATATAAGAATATTTAAAAAAATATATATAGAAATTACTTCCATATCACGAGTATGATAATTTGGATCATGGCTATTTAGTTGTGATAATGTATACAGAATTACCCATTCATTATTTATTTAAATAAAAAACATTATTCCATAATGAAGCATCATTGTATTAAAAAGAAGATACTATTTCTGTATGGATTGGGAAAATTAGCTCATCCAGTAATCATTTTTTCAATTCATGTAAATATTTGTTGCATTTTAATATCCTGAGGAATTTACTACCTTCTTTTAACTACATTTCTAGTATATATAACGTAGTATTTTTTTTTTCAGAAACTATTTGTAGTATCATATTAAACCAAGGAAACTAATAATAAATTTGAAATTTATATTTCTGGTAATAACACTAAAAACATTAAATTAATATGAATTATTATTTTTTATCTATTTATTTTAAATATATATATGAAAATATATCATTCACAATCAAAAATTAAATTTAAAAATTGTTTAAAATAACTTATTCTCATTCATGTGCTCCAGAAGAAATAAAAAAATTGTATATCATTAATTTAAATATGATTATATTTTGAATCCATGCATTTTTTTCATTAAAAGTAAATAATATTGACTTCTTGAGGTGATATTCCATATGTACACACAAAAGAACTAATATTTTATAATATATTGAAATGTAAAAAATTTGATGATATAATATAACTTAATAGTAACAATTATTTCATGAATAAAAAAAATGCATGCATGCACACACACACACAGATATATATATATATATACATTTTAAATCCATCATTACCACCTTTCATGAGAGGCCATGATGGAAAAAAATTACATCACTTAATGAGGCAGTCGTTTTCCACCTGCACAAATGATATTTTCATTTACTAGTTGATATAATAATAATAGAGGTATAAGTTATTTCTTTAAGATAAAAACAACAAATAATATTTCATATATTTTTAAATGATTTTAATATGTTCTTAAAATATTTAGAAGAGTTATAAGAATAAATAAAACCGAAAACGAGTCGTTAAGAGAAATACATCTTCTTTAGAAAACATTTTAATGATTATGAATAAACCCTTCTAATGGTGGATTTATGATCAAACCATAATATCTATGATTAGGGTTGGTATATGAGGATGTTATTTTTTAAGGGCTTAGAAAACAAAAAATTACTTTTATGTATGTAGAAAGAATGAGAGTGAGGTTACTTTTATAAGTGGTTGGGTAGGATACATATATATTTTTAGAAATCTAAAAATATATTAATGACTTACTGACATAAATGGACCCCGAATGGAATATTTATTAAAACAAGATGATATATGATTGAAATATACCTATTAAATACATTTTAAATTAGTTTATTTATTATTTTAACCTTCATAAATTTTGTTTAAACATTGTTAAACATGTTTTAACCATAATTATAGTAAAATGTTTTTACTATTTTAACACTACATTATGCAAAAAAAATTTATTAACCCCTTATATAGTAACTATTAGTATAATTCAAAATAATTAAATCTTTTAATAATATTATATTAAATTTATTGGTATAATTTAACTAAAATTTGAACCTATAATATGGGGCAAAGTGTTAATTTTTAAAAAAATTATTTTTCATTAAAATATTGTTTTTCCAAAATAGGGAATATAATTCATTAAAAATAAAATATTATTATTATAAAGAATATATTTATCATATTTATTCTTTAAAAAATAAAAAAAATAAAAAATATTATATTCATAAAAATTTTTAGTTTTCTATACAAATTAGTATTTTTAGTATTGATACAAAAATAAATTTATTCAAAAAAAATATAAAAAATAACCCTAACATAATATTTATATACTATAATAGAAAATAAAATTACATTCCAAATTCAAGTATAAAATTTTTTGAATCAAGGTTATAAAAAGATCCATATAAGACATAAAACATAATTATATGTTCAAAATATTTTATGTTTATAATAATGTTCATGATTTAAAATTGAATGTGGGTTTAAAAGGTTGTAAATGTGTATTTCTTTAAAATGATGTTTTAATGTTATCAAAAATATTTAATGAAACACATAATAAATTTTCATTAATTTGTATCAATAATGTTATTTAATAAATAAGAATTATTTTCTAAAGATATTTTTCATGATCTATAACACTGTAATATAATTTTTAAAATAATGTTTCATTTTGTTTTTTCCAAGTGTATATATTGAATTTATTTAAAAAAAAATTCAAAATAATACATATTTATATTGTAAGCATGAATACATCTCTCATCTATCATGAGATTAATTTTTATTTGATATTGATATATATTATTGACTTGTTTATTTCAATGATTGTTTTTTAAATATTCTATGAAATTCTATATAATATTCCGAAACAAAGGTTATTTTCCCCATTTTTGGCTTTTAAATATTTGAAATTATTTTTTAAATATATTTTCATATATTTCAAAATACTTTTAGTATTCCAATACATTTCATGGAATATAATCTTATAATAAAATTCTTCTTCTTTATATAGATGGTTTATGATGATTTTATTAAATTTAATTTCACGTAACTCATTTTCATTCCCACATGTAATTTTTTTATCGGTGGAAATCTATTTATAAAAGAATTATAATGGAAATTATAGCATTAATGTGTTATATTTTATATATAATAAATGGAAATTATTTATTATTACAGGTTGGACAGATATATATCATTATATTGTGTGATCATGATATAACTTATATGATGGGCATTCCAGAAATATCTCTTCAATCCTTTGGATAATATTGTGTTTATATATAAAAGATAATGTTTATGTTAATCGAGGAGGGTTTTCATATTGATATTAATGGGTTTAATTTATTTATTAAATGAGTGCACATGGTTGATGAAGATAATTTTTAAATATAAAAAATTTTATTACTTATTCATGATATTTTTTTAAATGTTCCTTCGGTCATGATTGGAAACAAAATGATAATTAATATTGATTATCATGAAGAATTCATTTTAAAATTCATCATTCCATGTCACAAACTTAAGGAAACATTTATTTATGGGTCTTCTATTTCCAATGTTAGGATCCTTGACATTTTTTATATCATCATAACCTACATCTCATCTCATAATCACAAATGACATAGAATTGTCAATGCTTATATTATCTATTTTTGTGGGTTTGATCACCCCCTATAATATTTTCTATTTCCCCTTATATTTTATTTAATGTTAATTTAATTGTATATAAAAAATATATTTTATAAATAATTTTATGGGATTTTTTTGAAGAATTATTATGAAATAAAAAAAATATAGGTATGTTGTAAGACATTCACACAAGCGTTAATTGGTATATATATTTTTAGAGTATTGAATAATTATTTTAAACTAAATCTATAAAATATCATGTGTTATATTAGTGATCTGGTATTTTACAATGATATTTTATGGTGTCGATGAAAAAAATATGTTCATTGTTTTTAATCACATATAAAATTTAATTATTGTTTTATTAAAATATAATTTGGGAGTGTGGGTTTGGGGTTATTATATAGAGACATTCAATACAAATAAATTAAAAATATGGATATAATTTATTAAAAAATTTATAGAGATATAGATTTAAAATGAATGTATAAAATGGGAAAATAAATTAAAATATAGAATTAAATTGATGAGGATAAATCATATAGGATATATAAAAAAATATCATATAAATTTCCCAATGGTAACAGAAATATAAAAAATCTTTAATTAGAATGAGAATGTGAAATAAACCCTTACCTAAATGATATGCATGGTAAAAAATTACCCAAACCCATGTATATTAAACTAATATATTTTGAAATTTAAAATCAAAAATAAATTTAAAAATATATTTCTAGATATAATGTATTTGAATTTTTTTTACCCATTTACTAATTATTCTTCATTAAATTAAGTTATATATATGTAAAAAAATTCTCATATATAGAGATTAACCACATTATTTCAATGTCATGTGATCAAGATCTTATAATTTTGTTCTGTTTTAATTATAATTTAATACCACCCATCTGTTTATGGATAATAGGTTCTTCTCAACTGTATCTTTGGTTCAAGGGAGTTATGAAGGCATTTTCATAATTCCTATATGCCTATCGCATCATTAGAACATAAAATTGATAGAGGAACATCATAAAGTATGATAACATTATTAATATAGAGTTGGGAATGGTTCCCAAGTTTTTGATATTGATTTAATAATTGTAAATTTATAGGCATGGTAGGAAGTTCTATATTGACACATGTTGTATCATTCCTCCTAAGAGTATTCAGATGTCCAATTAAGAATTTCATCGTATCATTTCCAAACATCAATATTGGTATACAAATATGTTACAAGAATCCCTTAAGATATTATATTTCAACATTATAATTTTCAAAAAAAAATAATAGTGAAACATAATCTCTAATTTTAGGATTCCCAACAGTACACCATAAAAGATATCATAAATCCAATAAAATCCCTATGATACCATGATAGATGTAGAGAGTTTAGGTTTGTTTCTCATCCAACCGAACCCTATTCAATTTCTATATGGATAAAAAATATAAAATCTTCCCAAATATCAGAAATCCATGATTATAAATTACGAATATCAATTTAATGTAATTAATTTATTTATTATTCCCTTCAAAATTTGTATCATTAAGTTGGGAATCCTCTATTTATTATAGTAGGGATTGTTTATCAATTTAATAAAACATGAATTATTTTTCCAATTTCAAAATGAAAGTATATTCAAATTTACTAAATACGTGAATATAGTTACTATTCTAATTGACATCAAGATCAAAAAATAATATTACTGCCCACTAAATGCATCATCCTCCACCTTATCCATCCCATAGAGTAGGTAATTGAGTGATTATAGTCCTTTAGTAATTCAAACCTTATTATTTTCCTAATATTTTGATCTATCTAAGAGAAAATATATATTAACATTTTATGGCACATATCTAAAATCAAGGGTTATATTGTTCTATTAATTATTTATTCTCCCCATTAATTAATAATAACTCACTCTAACATTCTTCCAAAAGAAAAAACACATTCATTTCATTGATGAATAACTATAAAAAAAATACACCCATTCTCACAAGTAAAGTCATCTTTAGTACATTAACCAATCACTTCATCTACTATTGAGAAAAATCATTAAATGATATGAAAATTGAAAATTTATCATGTTATATACCAACATGATAAATGTATAGGATAATAAAGAAATATTCATAAAAAGAACCATTAGTAACCTCTTAAAACATGTAAAATATGAATATGAGTTATACTCATTAGTGTAAAGTATTATTTGAATATATGTTTCATAAAGGATCAATATTTATTCCATCATTTGACCGTATATATCTAATAAATAGTCTTACCACCAGTGAAAACTCAAAAAACATTATTTTGTTATATATTTACTTTTCAATATGTTTCTACATAATAATCCTTAACTAATTATTACAATCATTAATTATTATATAGTATATATATAAAAATAAGAAATGAATACCAGTTAAAAAATTATGAGAATTATCATTGAGAAAAATATTCATTATATTCAAAAAAATAAAAAAAAATTTAGTTAATCTAAATTAAATTGTTGTAAATATAAAATTCTCATACCTTGTATGAAATGTTTACATTGATATACTATATAACTAATCTGAAAAAACAATTGTTATAAAAATGAAGATCAATCATTGTAAGTTATTTTAATCGTAGATTATGATAAAATAATTCACCAATTTAAGGAAACAGAGACATAATTTCTATAGTTATGTAATTGGTCTCTATATAATTGATTCAAAACCTTATAGACCCATTCGTATTTATTATATATAGTATATGTGATCCCTATGGTTGAAGACTATAAGATAAGAATCCCTTTCCACATGACTTCTATAGTTGTTTCATTAACACTATCATTTCCATTAGTGTTATTTTTATAGAGATTGATATATATTTTTATTCATAAAAATATATCTTTGATTTAAAAATTAACTCCATGCATAATATCATGTATCCATATAACTTTTTTAATACATCCAAGTATTCATTTATAATTGGAGAATATTTTTTACCTATGATATTTTCACAATCCATCAGTAGTATTTTATCTTCCACTTCAACTAGAATTTCATTAATCTAAGATAATAGTGGTATACCAATAATATATGTAGTTAATGATATTTCACTGTTGAAATAAGGTATTATTCCCTCCATCATATATAATATTATCTATATATGGGAAATAAATAAATGAGTTATAATTTTGGATATATACAATAAAGATGATTATATCAAATTCTATCGTAAGTACAATACTCAAGTATGTAACATGGAATATCTAATCATCTGAATCAATATTATTCAATATATCCTTATTTTAATAAAATTAAAACATGATGGGATGATTAAAATACCATTCGTTATAGTGTTTGTTGAGAAAATAATATTTTCAACAATCATGAATAATATAAGAACCATATTGATCTAGAATCAAATAAATAATAATTTAAATTGAGTTTATAATAAAAGTAATTAAAATAAAATCATTTGAAATATAAACCAAAATAGTAGAGATTAATTAAACTTACCAATTATATCATTATTTATAAGGTAAATTTCATTGAATATTTGGAATTCATTCAAACAGTACATTATTTATGTATCATTGATATACTATAAATTATAACATTTCTTTCATACCGTTGTATTCCATACATATTTGAATATCTCTCAAAAGATAAAGAAAAAAATCAATATCATTAAGAACTCTCAATGAAATATATTCATAAAAAAATATATATTTGAAATTACACCATTCAATTCATATATATTAGAAAATATTTTCTATTTTCTTATTATATCTCATATTTTCATGATGTCCATGGAAAAAAATGTCTTTGAGAATATATCTAATCCATGATAAAAACTCATACTATATTCTCATATTCTAAAGGTTTATTAGTGAATAATTCCCTTCTAAGGCTAGGTTTTATTATAAAAATTTTTTTGATCATTTTTACATAATATATTTTATCCATAATCAGGATCACATGTTGTTAACAGTGTAATATTTTCTATATAATCAACAATATTTCCTCTTCCTTTAATGATATTTTTTGGAATCATGACTTCATATAAGATATCCAGTCATTAAGAAATTTTATTTCATTGAAAATATAAGTAATGTTTTAATACTCTATACTATATTTAACATCCTAGGAAAATAAATAATATGAGATTTTCATATTTATTAATATTTTAATTTAAATATTAATTTTAATATAAAGGGGATGCAATATTCAATGGTGTACCTGGAAGACAACAATGGATTTCTCTGAAGTCTTTTGTTGGACAGAATGGTGAGTCATATAAAATAATAATAATAAATTATTATTTTAAATGGTAGTTAACACCTAGTCAATTTAATGGAGTTAATGAACAGAAGAAACTATAATATGATTATATGTGTTTTAAAATGTTTTTATATTTATCTAATAAAATTATATTCTTAAAATTTGAATCAATCAAAATTTAAGCATAAATACTATAAAATTATTTAAAAGGTCGATTTACCACCTTTTGATGAAGAATCCTATTTAAATATAGTTTTAGTAACTTTTATATTTTTTATTTTTAAAAATAATAATCTTCATTAGAAATGGGACATATAAATTTACTTTGGGTATATATATGTTATTTTTCTGATAATGTTCATTTTTTAATGAATAGTTAAGAATACTGCATTTTAATTCAAAATTTGCGTTTTAATATTATTTATTTATATGGTTATATTGACTTTTTAAATGTTTTAAAGTGTTATTATATTATATTTTAACCATTTAATCCAATATTGATCATTGGAAATAATTTAACATTGAAACTAGACATAATCAAGTGTCAATCATTTGATAGTTATTATTTCTTTAAAACACACATTTTGTTATAACAACATGAATTAATTTAAATTAATTAATGCATCTTGTATTTTTTATTTTTGTATAATAGGCATAATTTTTTGATATGGAAAATCAAATATATCTTAGGCTTATTTTTTGGTTTTTTTAGAAAAATTCAATTTTTGATTAATAGTTAAAACCCTAAATAGTAGTAAAAAAACCGAATTTTTCATTTAAATGAAAATTTACTAATTCTATGAATTGAAATTTGAAAATCCTACATAAATGGTTGTTATAAGTATATATATTTTATTTTAATAAGATGAAAATGATTTTTGGTGAATAAAACTTTTGACTTTTATTTACAACTTTTAAAGGTAAATTGGGTAATTCCAGGTAAAAATAAAATTATAATAATATTAAATTAAACAAAAATGTGTTTTAATATTATTTGTTGATATATTTCTGATTATGAGATTCCATGGATTGATTTTGGGACCCCATTTAGGCACTTATGAGTGATAACGACACTTTATATTAATTAATTTAAAGTAATGAAAAAATGACATAAAAAATATCTTTTAGTAAATAAATTTTTACATGAGGATATGTAAGTTATATCATTGACTATAATATTCATTTGAAAGCTAAAATGATTTCTTACAACATGTAAATTTTTTAAATTATTATACATCAAATAAATAAAAATATTAATGACACAATAATGACACAGTGTTTACCTCATTAATGAATGATTAAAAAAATAATGTTATGAAAATTAAAAAAAATATACCAAACCTATCCAATTATTATAAGATGACATTATTTTTGAACAACTGCCATCTTAACATCATCTTTAATATGTTTCTGACCTTTTGAAACTGAAAATCATAATATAGAAAATTTATTTTCAAACATTCCTTAAGACCCCCTATAAAATCCCTCGGCTCTAACCCATTAATCACACCTCTCAAGAACCTTATCTTTTCCAACATCTACCCAAATATTACCTCAAGATCCCTATATTACACCTAGATTCATTACCTTAGGCAGAAGGAAGATCATGAAATCCGATTTGTTCAAAAAACAAATTTACCCAATCTAAAGGTAACATCTTCTCTTATGTTATTTTATTTTATTTTAATTTTCCAACACCCTAAATAGTTTTTATTATTTTATTATAACAAAACCAATTTCCTAAATATTCGATTTTCATTATATTTGAAGGATTCTAACTATAATTACACCCACCTCCATCTAATGTGTAATGAACATATTGTTACTATTGATGGTGAACAATTGTATCACGAAACAATGATTGTTCAGTCTTCTCCTACCACCGCTTTTGGTTTCCATTAATATTGAAATTTATTTAAATTTGATATATATTATACTTATATTGTCTCTATACATCTGTATCATTCATCTATATCATACCTCTATGGTTTCCATAATGGTTAATACGATTATTTTCATTGAGGATGTGAGGACTACTACCCCCTCAATGTTATATGACTCGTTCATGACATAGGTTCAACATATAAATTATGGAATTAATGAAAGTATATATGATATTATAATATAATTATAATATATATATGTATGATTATTTTTTCATTTCATTTAATATTAAATATAAATGAAATTAGTGTTCACGCGTACGTATGACTTACCATCTCCTTGAACTGTGCATTTCATATTTTACCTAAAAATGTTATGTACTATTATAAATATATATATATTTAACATATATATATATATATGATATCCATGATATCTAAATTCATAACATCATTCTCAATATAATAGTCTTTTGACCACATGCACAACTTGTAATTATAATAATTTCATTTTTGAATCAAGAAACAAATATCGAAAAAAGACCATTATTAACATAAATGATTGAATAATGTTATAACATGGTAATAAGTTATATGAATGTAATAATAAACATGAAAAAGGATCTTAAGAAATTATAAAATCACTATAGTTTGTTATTCAAGTGATTAAAGAATGAGTGGGTCTAGTCAGACATGAGGTAAGCGGTTTCTTATCTCACTTTTAATTCCGTGAGATTTCCAATGTTCACCCCTTATTTATTTCATGTGGTGTGTTATGTACTGATATTTTATATATATTAATATTATTATATTTATATTCATGGTATTTTATGAATTATTTTTTTGTAAATAACCTTTGTTCATACGACTAAATTGATTATGACGTGGTAAGGGGTTTTCATCTCACTTTTTATCCCCGTGAGATTCATTCTACATTTGCCACTATTTACTTTTGTATGGTGTATGTAATGAACATGATTGTATTTTTTGTGTAATATAATTTAATTTATGGGTATTTACATCATCATTGTATGATCCTTCTTTCATGGGTTATATGTTTCTTAAGTTACCAAATCGGTACGGGAACTTTCACCACAATATTTTTGTCAAAGAATTCATTTTTGACACAAATTATAATTTACATTTTCATATTTTGGGATATGTTATTCTATGTCCTTATTTCTGTAAATTTTATGTCCACATGATGAGAGACCATTTTGTCTCTCATAAACTAATTTTCTAAATTTTAAAGGGACATCGTTAGGCTGTCGAATTTTTGAATGAGAAATTCTTAACCAAATTTAAATTCTTTTGGTTAAACTTATACTTCTTGATTATGTAGTGATATTAATATTTGGGAATGTCATCTGATAGTTTTACACATAATATCCAGATATATTGGTGTATTCATATTGTTCAAACGTAATTATGTTATTGATTTTCCCTTCATCTAATGATATGATATTTTCAAGGGACATTGTCTTAATTTACATTATGTTGATATTTATTTGTTATTATACACCAATTCTATTTTATATGGTGTATATACATCATTTTATAATTTTCTATCATGAATCTATTTATTTTCATGATATTTTAATCTTTTATTAATGATATTTTCCAATTTTTTTTATTCATGCATCACTCATTTGGTTAGGATCTATTTGACTAAAATATTGTTTAATGTGTTTTAATGTTTTATTATTCTAAATATTTTTGTTATACAGTAATGATTTAAAAATGGATTTAATGATATAATTATATGGACATGAATGATTCAAAATTAAAATTTCATTCAAATTATTCAACGTGTTATAGAACACATTGATTCAAAAATATATTTATTAAATTATTTAAATGGTTTTGAAAGTGTTTTGATAAAGCATTGGTTATGAAAATATCATGAAATAATATAATGTTATATAAATGTATAAATTTTTCTTTACTTTATGAATTTTTTTATGTGTTTTGAATGTATTAGGGTTATAAGGAATTTATTACATATACGGGTGGTTCTGTGATAAACCAAGGGTGGGTGAGCCTGAGATAGCTCTCCAATGCATTGAGTAATGTGATGGAGGTAAACCTTAATGTTTCTCCTAAGTGATTTATGGAATATACTGTCATGGGTATTCCAAATGTTACACCCTATGTAGTTGTGATAACTATAATGTTAGTATGATATGTATTCCACATGTTACCTTTATGATTTAGGATTTCTAGGAATTATTTATAAATATTAAGATTTCATAACGAATGAAATGATTAAAAATAATAGTTTCATTATATTGTATTTATTGATGGGATAATCATTTCTTTCCTTATTTTATAACCCTTACTGATATTTTTACGTTCATACGATGTTCGAAAAGGTTTTTCACTAGACTTAATGATGAATATGGTCATGGAAGGGTTCAAGGAAATTTCTTGGTGGCAAAAACATTGAATTAGACAACTTTAGTTTTTTAAGGGTTTTTATTTTATGAAAAAAATTAAATGTGAGAAGAAGTCTCTACTTTGTAATTTTTTTGAGATGCAATACTTATGGCCAAATTATATAAATATATAAACCTAAATAGATCCTAAGTGTTAATAATTCACTTAAGAAATTATTATTTAATTTTTATGGCATGGTCCTTATAGTTGGTATCTGAGGGAAGTTTAGATAAATTTATATTTTAAGGTTTTATTTATGTATAAGTGACAAAACCATAATTGTAGGCATATGGGAAATGGTTTTTTTTAGATAAATTTAATGAGTTTAAGATAACATGAACAAGAAGGTTTTAGTGTTTAAACTCCTCATAAGATAGTATATGATAGTTTTACTGATATACTCACACTGTCCTTTTTGGTTTTAGTTAATGGATTGACCTAGCTAGCACCAAAGTAACAATGGATGTGAATAATATTTTGATAGTTTTCCAAATAAGAAACTGAATGAAATGGGAGATTCAATGAAAAATATTGTGGTAATTCTAAACCAACTATATAGAGTCATGATTGACCACCTAATCCTTATTTATTTTTATTGGGAATCATATATGGGAGAAAGAAATCCCTATATAAGTTCAAGTAATAATCATAATCATATGTATATTCAAAAACCTAGGTGTCATGGATGTAGAAATAAATACTTAGAAAAATTCTTCAAAAGGATAGGAAGATTCTATATATTTTTCAATGATGGTCATAAAACGAGAACCTTCCATTGAAAAAGTAAGCGTCGAGTTACCTCAAGGAAAGTGAAAAAAGTTCATTCTGAAAGATAAATTGAATGATTTAAATGTGTTACTCATAGTAATTATACTAATATATGTCCCAGGAATAATTTTAGTGAACGAGATTAATAGGATCAACCAAATATATGTTTACAATTTCTTGATTCCATTCCAATTCAGGATGAGTAAACAAACAATGACGAATGAAAGATATAAATTATTTCTTAGTTGATGTTTTGACATTATTGAATATTTGGATGTGATTAATGATTTTTTGGAATCAATTATGTAATAAATAATATTTTGGAAAAAATGGATAATGGATCATTAATATTGTTGAATGAGTAAAGAACTCTACATATAATGGATTCAAGAGTAATGGTACATTTTAGGATGATGAAATTCTTACAAGTATTAAGGATCTATTGATTATATGATTACATTGGAAGTCTTTTTCTAGCATACGTAACCATGATATTTCATATGTAGAAATTTTATTCAGGAAATAGATAACTTTTCTTTTATGGAAATATGGTGATTTGGCTTTTTATTGAAATGATTAATCTATCATAGAGAGTATGTGAATAGTTTAATTCCACATTAATACGAGACTTGAAGAGTAATTGATATATTTTGAGATAAATGTTAAGATTTAATGAAAAAGACTACGTGATTAAATCCTTTTATGTTTTGGGTTTCAATATATGTTTTTATTATTATGAATAATTTTATGAAAAAAATAATATTGAATGGAATTTCATAACAAATTGGAAATTTTTGTTGAATTATGGAGATTAAGCATAACATTTCTTTTTATAAAGGATTATCCTTTTGAGGATTATCTGATCTAAAACTTAACAATTTTGGTTTTGGAAAATGTATAATGATATGGGAAATATAGGGTTCATATTTTGTGGATCATGTAATTATCTAGACGTTTATTTTATCACTTTTGATCTGTCCAAGTCATGTTGTATACTCATCATTGGGAGAATATATAAGTTTGTCATAAAAATTTAGTAAATGATTAATGTCAATGAAATGAAACATAAAAAAAGGATTTCCATTTACATTTCCTACTGGGAAACCAATGACCATTTAACCCATCACAAATTTTTGTTTTTTATTTTTAACTTTCTCTTAATCTTTTTTTCTAACACATTGCATCAAAACATGACACTTAGATTCTCCTCTATATCAATGTTTTATTAGAATTCAAGAATGGGTTATCACATGTTACCTTTTTAATTATCTTTATTTCTTGAAAAGTGAATTTTTATATAATCCATTTCCGACGTGGGAAATTAAATGAATCTTCTATGACCAATATTAAAAATGAGAGGACGTAATTTCTTGAAGGGGGGAAGGAAATAACATCCCAGGAAAATAAAGAATATGAAATTTTCATATTTGATAAATTTATTGAATTAAATATTCATTTTATTTTAATGGGTATTATATATTAAATGGCATACCTCCAATGAAATAATGGGTTTCTCTGAAGTCTTATGTTGTACACAATGCTGAGTCATACTAAAAAATAATAATATATTGCTATTTTAAATTAGATTTAATGTCTGGCCATTTTAATGGAAGGAATGAAGAGAACTAACTACAATATGATTATACATGTTGGTTAAATGATTTCACATTTATCTAATAAAAGATAGTGGCTTAAAATGGGATTAAATCTAATTTTAAGCATAAATACTCTAATATTCTTTAGAAGGACAATTTACCTCATTTTGATGGAGAAACCTCCTTAAATAATGTTTTTGTCACTTTTATATGTAATATTTCACAAAATAAATTTTTTTCATAACTATCGGGAAATCAAAATTTACATAGTTAAATTTTTTGCATTTTTCTGATAAATTTCATTTTTAATGAATAGTGAAAAAAACTGTATTTTAATTCAAAAATACCTTTTAATATAATTTTTTTATATGGTTATATTATCATTCTTAATGGTTTTATAGTGTAATTAGATTTATTTTTACCATTAAATCCAATGATGGTCATTGGATATAATTTCAGATTGAAATTGAATATAAACAAGTTTCAATCTTTCGATAGTTTTTATTTCATAAAAACATGTTTTTTGTTTTGACAAACATAATTAATTTAAAATTAATTAATTCAAAATGTATGGTTTTTATTTTTTAAAATAGTCTTAATTTTTGTATTTGAATATCAAATATAACTTAGGAAGATTTTATTTATTTTCCTGAAAACATTCAAATTTTTTGAATAGTGAAATCACTTAGTAGTAGTTAGAAATCCAAATTTTTCATATAAATAAAATTTTACATTTTCTATGAATTTAATTTAGAAAATCTGACATACATTTTTGTTAACTGTAAGAGAATTTGTTCTGATATGATGAAAATTATATTTGGTGAATAATAACTTTTGACATTTATTTACCGCGGTTAAAAGTAAATATAGTAAATCAAATTAAAAATTATATTATAATAATATTAAATTACCATAACATGTGTCATAATTCTATTGGTTTATACATTTATGTCCATGGAAATTTTTGGGTCTATTTTGGGACCCCATAGAGCCTTTTGAGAGTGTTAATGACACTTTATATTAAAAAAATTTAAAGTAACTAAAAAAATGACATAAAAATATATATTTTAGTAAATAAATTTTTTAACAAGGTCATATAAGTTTTCATGTCAACTATAAATACTCATTTAAATTATAATAAATTTCTATCATCATTATATAGTTTATAATTTTTATACATCATATAAATAAAATTATATTATGACATAATAATGATGTAGTGTTTTTCTTAATGATAAATGATTTAAATAAATAAGAATATAAAAATTAAAAAAATATCCAAAACCTGTCCAACTTTTATTGTATGACTTTATTTCTAACATAAGACATCTTATATTCTACTTTAATATTTTTTTTCCTTTAGAAACTGTAAGTTATTATACAATAAAATAATATTTTCAAACATTCATAAAGAGCCCCTCCACCCACATATAAAAAGATCTCACCTCTAACCAATTACTCAAACCAATAAATCCCCTAGGATTTTCCAAACTATTATCAAATAATCTTTAAGGATACATCTCTTACACCTCGATGCCTAACCTTTGTCATATGAAATTTCATGAAATCCTTTTGGTTCAAACCAAAGGGAGTTACCCAATTTAAAGGTAACATCTTCTCTTATGTTTTTTTTCCTTTATGTTACATCTCCAACCCCATAAACACTTTTTATTTCATTAGTTTATAACAACAGAAGTATACTAAATATACTGGGTTGTTGGTATGGTAAGGATCAAGCTACACTTACACACACCTCTGTCTAATGGGTAAAGAAGATACTGTTTCTGGGGATAGTGAACTACTACCTCACGAAATGGTGATTGTTCAATCATCTCATATTACCTCTTATTGATTCTATTAAGTTGGAAATGTATTTACATGTGATATATATTATATTTATATAGTATCTATAATTCATTATTTTCATTTATATCATACCATTATGGATTCCATAAATGGTAAATACGGTAATTTCATTTGAGGAAGTGTTGACTACCGCCCACTGAAAGTGATATGACTCATTCATTCAATACGTGGAAAATATAAAGGATGGAATTAATTAAATTATAAATTATGATATAATGAAATTATACAGTGATGGGTATTCCAAATGTTAATCCATATATAGTTATGATAACTACAATTTATGTCTTATAAGGATTCCACAAGATAACTTTTTGATTTCGGATTTCTGTGTATTATTCATAAATCTTATTATTTAATATGGTATGTTATCATTAAAAAGTACGATTTCATTTATTTGTATTAATTGATTGGATAATGTTTTCATTCCTTATTTTATATCCCTTACGGAGCTTTTAATGACCATTCCTAGTTTCAAAATGTTTTTCATAGGAATTAAAGATGAATATGGTCAACAATGGGATCAAGGAAAAGTCATGTTGTAAAAAACATGGAAGTAAACAAGTTTCTTTTTTAAGAGATATTTTTTATTTTAAAAAATGGAAAATGAGCCAATGTGTCTACTTTGAATTTTTTTTTTAAGATTTAATAGTTATGGACTAATTATCTAAATCTCTAAACCTGAAAAGATCATCAATGTGAATTATTCATTTAATTCATGATTATGTAATGTTTAAGGTCAGGTCCTTATACTATCAATATAATTCAACTATGTAGTATTATCTATCAATTACAAACATATATCAATATAATCATTAAGACAATAATTGAACTTGATAACATTAAAAATATATATAATTCTTAAGGTTATAAATATCATCTCTATGTGCCACATCAATTTTATCAATGACTAATAGAATAGTATTCCCTTTGAATCATAGAGTTTTCCTTTATAGGAAGTGGTCTAAAATTGGTTCATCATTATACAGATTAGATGGGTTCTATATATGAGATAAATTTTTGTTCATGACCTCAGTGAACTAACCCAATTTTTAATAATTATTCACGAAGTAACTATAATTTTTTTCAATATATAATTAAGAAGAACTAACATAATTTAATTTCATTGATACCATTTTCATTCCAATTTCAAGGAATAATTTTTAAATAATGGAATACAAATGATTATCTTATAGAAATAATAATTTGATATCATAGTGTATAATTATAAATATGGTGAAACACATAAAACACAATCAAAATTTATTCATAGATAATCTCAATATCAGATGAACTTTGTCTTTCATTGTATATTAAAAACCAAATTATATGTTTTAATATTTAAAAATTGTTTATAGAGATTGTGTGAAAAATTATGAAATTAACATGTTAGTGTGAAACTAGGTGTGTTGTTCCACACATGTTTTTGGTAGGCATTGATGATTATGTTAATACCCATCCAACTATTAATTGGATATTAACCATATGTTTATATGTTCAAAATATTTCATCAACATATATTTATATAATTTTTATATTAGTATTAACCCCCCAACATCTATACAATTCCTATTATTTATAATGTCCTCTTATATATAGACTTATCCATAGAGTTTTCATATGGTTTTTTTCAATAAAATATTTTTATTATATATAACAAGCCTGACTCTAGTTTCCCAGATCCGGTTATTTCTATCATACATTTGAATAATATACAGGTTACTAGATATGATATGATTATATAGTTTAGATGTCTCCTAAGACAATATATTATTTCTAGTGCCACATTAAATTTGGGAATAAGAAATAAAAATTCCAGAGTATTTAAGAAACATATAACCCTTCTTGTTCACATAGGGAATGGAAATAATAAAAAATGGTTATCATAGATGTCAAATAAGAGAAATGATACAATATAAAGTGCCATAGAATAATCAATGTGTGGATAACAGGGTACATATAAACCATGATCAAATTTTATATATAACGATTATAATGAAATAGTAACCCAAACAAGGAAAAAAGTTATAAATAATCAAATGGATAACAATAATTGAATTCATAATTAAAAAAATCCTACTTTAAAACATCTTAATATTATATTCATATCCCCATGCCAATGCATCATGAATAACTAGTTTACAAATTTTCCATATACTCTGACATGCTTGTTTCATTATACATACATATGCATAAATGGGTATTCTAATACCATGCTCCAACAATCACATACTAACTAAAATGAATCCATAACATTGAAGGAGTGATTAAAATATACAATACTTAGTTGACATAAATACATATTTTCGAAATTTTTTAAATGAAATATCATTATTTTCCCCAATCAACAATTGAACAAGATGATCAGCATCTATATACTGATATAAGATACATTGAATCGTTATTTTTTATTCCAAGTGATGTATAAGCATCATTAAATGATGTTGAAAAGTAATAATAACAACATTATATGTATATTAATAATCTAATTGAATACAAGAATAAATTTTATTTTCATTTATATTTTAGAAATAAAAATTACAATAATATTAAGGGTATTATTTTCAAATAAAATCCATGGAATATTTTATTTTAATATTGATAAAATAAATGAAATTAGTAAAACTCAATATTTTGTTAAATTATAGACAATCATTCTTTGAAACCTTTGTTAAAAAGTCATAAGTGAGCCGTAGAGATATGTTTTAGAACTATTTATTTAAATAATTTTAATTAGTTATACATTTATTAAAAATAGCCATTATTAAACCATAATATATATTTAATATATTTTATAATTTTTTACTTTCATTGAAATTGAAGAGAAATACTCTGGAAGAAAAGATAATAAATATTTCCCAATTTTCATAAAATATCATTCAATGTTTATGAGTACCAACGAATGTAAAAATAGAAATATTAAATGAAAACTATATATAATATAATTGGATAATAATATGTTTGTATTAAGAAATATTGATCATATAACTCCCCAAAGGAAACATAAAAATTAAAAATACGTAAATAAGAAGTAGATTTTCGAAATAATACCTTTCCTATTACTTCTTCTTGGTATAGAAGTTATATTATCATGTGTAATAAAAATATAAATAATAAAATATTATATAATAAAAATATTATATTTATTCATTTTAATTCATTTATTAATTATTATTTTTCCATTTACTTATAAATTTTTGATAACATCAACTATTGAGTGGATAACTATTTCATTTCTTATGCGAGTTCAGATTTGGATGTTTCGATACATGAACATTTGTCATGGTTAAATAATTTAAAATATATTAAACAAATTATAATTTTGATGGAAAATCATTAAATAAAATTTTATATCCAGCCATTAAATGTTGACTTAATAAATGAAATATATCATTTCGTAGTGATGGAAATATCTACATACTCACGAGCACCATTTTCATTTTAAAAATGAATTTAAAAAGAAAAAGAATATAAATTGTTAATTTAAAATATTAAAATAATATTATCAAAAATAATATTATTTCACACAAATACGTCCACATGACAATCTATGTATGGTTGAAATAAAAAATTCACATCTATTTAAAAATTTAATTGTCCATACATATGCACGAGCGATGTTACTATTTTCAAAAAACCTAGAGGATTAAAATGTAGAAAAAATGTATCTTAAAAAAATCATAATTTTTAAAATAATATATTACATATATATATCCGTTTAATTTATCTATATTACCATCCACAAAATATAGTGATGTAAAATTAATTATATCTCTATATAAAGATGGTAATTTGATCATATAAATGACCAATGATTTCATTTACCATTATATAGAATGGTGAAAGACAATGTTTCCAAATTTAAAATAAACATATATCTATATTGTAAGATACACATGTAATTATATAATATTGTTTGTAGAATATTATGATGTGGATTAATAGAAATTCATTTGAAAAATATTTGAATTAACATATACAACATCCATGTGTAATTTCAATTTAAAAACAGTTTAAGGATTTTTTATCATTGATTTTGGGTAGTATGACACATCTAGTTCTTAGATAATTGTGTTTTAGTAGAATTTGGGATCATATTGGCCCATATATGGGGTTTAAGTGTTTTTTATAACAATGAAATGTATAAAATATATTATATTTTTATAAAAGTGGAATAATTTTGAACATTAAGAACACTAAAATATATTTAATGTAATTTTCCGAGATTATATAATTATGTAGTTATATATGTAGGATCGTTAGATCTTTTCAAAATACAATTCATCAATTGGGTGAATTGTTGTTTAAAATCAATTTTTAATATGTTCTAGCTATGAGAAACTGAAGACTCGTAATGTTGTTTATTAGAAATAGCCATAAATACAATTAAAAGTTATTAGATCAAGATCTATGATTAGATTTATTATACTATAATTTCATTTCTAATCACTATGTATAAGATTTATCATTTGACATGAATAGTAATAGTAATTGATAATTTATTTTTAATGTATTTTTTATACCATGACGTGATCAATATATATTAAAAAATTATAATGGAAATATAAATATAAATATTCACATTCTATTAAATGATTAGAAGAACATAAAAAATGTAATAACAATTTAATGAAATTTCATATAAAATTAATGATTAATATCAATATATTAAATGGTAAACATATTTTATATTTATGAAAAATATATTTTCCTTCATATATCCAGAATCCCATAATTCAATGATCGATTATTCACTATCTACTAGGCTCCATTATCCCTCAACCTGAGGGATCATAATTTCTATATTCTAATCCTATAAATGCCTCGATTTTTACAATGATCAAATGTAGAAAAAAATTAAAAAAATCTTAAGGAGACAACCTGAAAAATATTCATAAAGAACACTATTCTAAAATAAATGCATAGATTAAGAATTATCTATTCAGACTACGTATTGTTTTTGAAAATTTGAGATTTATTGTCATCAACCTTCTCTAGACTCTTAAAATAACCAGATATTAATAGACATTCATCCAAAAATCACAGTTTTCATGTTTTTTTGAAACAAAATAGGGCACATTGAATATAATAGCTCATGAAAACCTGGTGTTAATGATACTCTGACATCATATTGAGTAAACACCATCATAGTGTTTAACATGATCCTTGTATTAGAATTGCTTTTTCCATATATTGATTATAATTATATTCATTTTTATAGACATTGTTTTGAATTTCTGAATAATAATCTTTATGTGTATAAGTTTGATGTTTTTATTACTAGTATCAGTATGATTATTTTGAAATTTTCTAAAAAATTGAGATGACACATTGCCAAACATCTATTTCTGATAAAGGTGAGTCTAGATAATTTGACACATTGTCATTATGGTTATAATAAAGAAGAATTTAATTTTTTATAAATAATACATTAAATAGAAGTATTATTTTGTAAAATTTGATTTTTTCGACAATATATTTCTAATACACTTTGGACATAAAAAGTAAGGAAAAAATGTTTTTACGAATGTATTTATTATTTCCATAACAATGTGATTAATAATGTAATAACTATAACATATAACCCTAATATGTACCATTTTTTAAAATAATAAATCACAAAAAATAAATTAATTTTTTTTAAAAAATATACAATACGATTTCTTTTAGGAACATCATATTCAATGTTAAACATTAAAACCATGAATAAACTTGAGTTTATAAGAATTAATAATTCTATTATGAATACCATATAATATTAGAGAAATTTTTTTAATAAATTATGCCATACTTAAGAATTCTTCTACCCAAATGGAAATTATTCTCCCCATTAATATAATAAATTCGTTTTTACAAAATCTTCTCCACATTTAGTATTTTATTATATCTTCTATAAAATTATCACCATTTATGGTTTTCAAAAATAATATGGAAAATAGTTTTGTTTCTAAAAACATTAGAGAATAAAAATATATTTATTAAATAATAAAATTAAATAACTAATCATCCACAAACACAAAATGATAGAAAATTAATCCAATAATAATTCAACAATATTCTTATAATTCCAGTTGTCATGAGAAAATAATCCATTCATAAACAAGAGTTCAAATGATTTTCATAAAAAAATTCACATGATAATTCAAAAGAAAAGTGTAATTTTGTCTTCATCAGAATATTGAAAATGACTTTTATATTTTTCAACTATTATTGGTATTTCAATATATTCTTAGTTTTTCTTTATGAATAATCAAATTATTAAATAACTCTTTCTTATGGTTTCTCAAAAAGATTACATAATCATTGCATGATCAGAGTCAGGGAATTTTTAACTCCATGTATTAAATAATCTTTTTCATAGATTCATCATCTCTGGTTCCTTCGTCAGTTGAATTATTAAATAACTTATCAAAAATTAATCTTTTATAAATTTTAGAAGATAAAAAATTGAAATTGTTTGTTTCTTCTTCAAAAATATCTATTATTACATTAAACTGATCATTTTTCATTCATATATCTACTTCAATATGATCAGAAAATTTTACCTTACGGTTAATTGAAATTTTATGTGTTAGAAAACATTCATGAAATGTTTTAAAAAATATTCCATTTGAATGCATTTCTCAATTTAAACCTCAAATGATTTCAATTTTTTGTTAGCAATTTCTTGATTTTGTTTTCTTGTTAAATAATTTCATGTAAAATAAAAAATTAATCTTTCAAATCCATTTAACACATGAACAATATAATCAAATTTATCTATGTAAAAAGTTAATGCGAAATGAAACTATTTTTGAATAACCTTAAGAGGTTACACATTTCTTGACATAATGTCACGAACCAACCCGGGTCGACCCTGAACCGGTCACCCGAGCCGGTCCGCGACATGGCCCGAGAGGCGTTCCCGATCCTCCCGGGCTGGCGACAAGCGCCAGGGCATCATTAGAGACTATGGGAACGATTTCGCCCAATATAAATAAATAAGAATGCAAAGATAAAACAGAGCAGCGCAGAAAAAGGTAAACTAAACAATGTGACTAAACAGGAACAAACAAGAAACAAACTAACCAAACACGACGTGCGAACAAACTCTGTGCGACCTCGCGGGTCGCTCTCCAACTCAACGATCAAGCGTCGCCCTAGGCGAGCGCACTCAAGCTATAGCCTGCACAAACACTAAAAACAGAAAACAACTATACGCGTGAGTATTAAAACTCAGTAGGCTAGCCCGATATCTATTCCCAATGCACTACCTTTAAAATAAAAGAAACATCATTTCAAGTTTGAACTACAATCTATAAAAGTATGTTTTTAATAATATTCTACTTAAAAAAAAGTACGAACCATTGCCCTTAGCCATTTTCCAAATTCGTGTTCATTTCCTTAGTGCCAATGAAATTTCAGGAAAAGGGGAAAGTGATGTTTAAATTTTCAAATTTGTACAAAAGGGATTAAACACTTCCATTTGAAAACAGTTTTTAGAAACCCATTAAAAAGCAATTTATCAGTTTCCAAGGAAAACAATATGCCAGAATGCACAAAGTAAAACATACAGCAAGGGCAATGTAAGTATACACGTGAGCATCATAATCATTACTGCAAGCTACAAAAGCTGAATAGACATGGGTGAACCTAGGAGATTGAGAATAAACCAGAAGACACCAATACATGAGAAATCATCCTTATTGACATGTCACGATGAAATCAAAACGCACAAAACGCTCGACCATCCACTCACAGGCAGGTCGAGGGCAAATCCCATAGTAATAAACCCAATATATCCACCTACTATGGGCCACTGGTCAGTACCATAACCTACCAGTGCAGAAATCATTCTTAGAATATTCTCTCAATATGCCAGATTCCCATGTCTCAAGTGTTTGAAAAAGGGGTGAGCCAACTAATGCCAACCGAGCATCCAATCATATACATATATATATATAAAGCACAACAGGTATCACCCGAGCCACTCCGTGGAACAACCTCATGCCTTTTTCTACTCAAGTACCCGGGAGCCTCTAAGCGCGGCCTCCCAAACAATCAATTGCAACCAAGGCATGGGAGTCGTCCTAAGAGGGTTTTTATAAAAACATTTTCATCGCTTTCCATAAAGTGCCAAACGGGCATTTAATACAGTTCACAACCACTAACAAAACCAGTTTAAAACTATTTAAAGAACCCGCAAAACACTACTTCACAGGTTTCCAATATTTTTATAAACCAAACCAAACCATTTTCTTTTTCCAAATCACTTTAAGAGCCAACCGGGAAATTTCTCAAACGAACCAAAGTATTTGTTCATGCTTCAAAAGAAATCATTTCTCATTAAACCAGAACTCTATTTTACATTCCATGAATTATGTTTAAAAGCCAAACGAGCATTCTTTCATTATTGGGTATATGCCCGTCAAAAGGATGTTTCATGTGACCTGTATAAAATAAACGGCTCCTTTTGACATTGAATAATCATTTAAAAATTAACTATCTTATATTAAAAATTAATTTTTGTATATCATCAATTATTTATAAAATATTTATTTCAAACAACTAGTGTGCGCAAACAACATGAAATAATATAACTTAAATTTTAAAAGCAGTGCAAAGGGGGCCTACCTCAAAACAAGCGCATCGACAAACAACCTCGGATCCAAGGCGCGATGACACGACGTGTGTCCGAGACTACGTGACAAGGTCTAACACTCTGCATAGTCAGTACCAAGGACTCAGACACATCCAAAAACTCACCAGAGCATGCCAAACCAAGCGTCAGAAAGAAACGCTCACCTCAGAACTGAAGCGCGACAACAACGGAACCTCGGAGACAAGGCGCGACGATGGCGCTCACTCGGAAACACCCTGCGCGGGTCCTAAAAGTCCTAAGCCAACAAATAAAAAACAACAATCAATTAAAACCCATGATCCAACAAGAGTACGATGATGAATATAATAATAATAATAATAATAATAATAATAATAATAATAATAATAATAGTAATAATAATAATGATAATAATAATAATATGATTAATAAGATTAGTAATAATAATAATAATAATAAAATTAACAATAATAAGATTAATAATAATAATAGAAATAATATCAACAATAAAAACAATAATAATAATAACATTAATAATAGTAATAATAACATCCATAATAATAATAATAATAATAATAATAATAATAAAATTAGTATTAATAACAATAAAATTAATAATAATCATAATAATAATAAATAAAAATAATAATAATACTAACAATAAAAATATTAATAATAATAATAATATTAATAATATTAATCATTAATAATAATAATAATAATAATAACTAATAATAACAATCATAATAATAGGAATAAGAATAATAATAATTGTAGTAATAATAATAATAACAATAAAAGTAAATAATAAATAAATAAAATAAAAAAAACAAGTAACCTTCGGGGAGCAGAACAGGAGGCGCGGCCGGGGGGGAGTGCGATGGGGCGCCGGGCTGAGGTAGAGGGAGGCGGCTTCCGTGGAGGCAGGTGCGCCGGTAGGGATGTCGAAGGGTGTGTGTGGCTGGGCTGGAATGGGAGGAGGAGGCCAGGTCGCACAGGAGAAAACGGGGAGGCACTGCTGCTGTGAGGGGAGGCCGAGCGGGGGTGCGGCGAAGCAGCGCCGGAGGAGGGTCTGCCAAGGGTGTTGTCGGTCGGAGAAGGGATAACCGAGGGTGACGGCGCCGGTGGAGATCCGGATGGAGAAGGGGTTTCTGGCCGGATTCACTGCAAGGGGAGGAGGGAACCAGGGGACGGCTGCTGCACTGAGAAGGAGGGAGGAGTCCGTGTTGCAGGGAGGGAGGAGGCGACGTCCGGGGTCGCGCCGCACACAAGAAAACAAACAGGGGGCGTTGGGTAGTTACAAGGGAGGCTAAGGCCAGAGCAGGGTGGTGTAAGGCGTTGGGCGCTGGTGCGAAGGAAGCCAAGGGGGGTCGACTGCTGAACGCAGGAGGCGTTGGAGCGGGGCGGAGGTGGGGCTTGCGCCGAACGGCTAGGGGGGCTTGCTTGTGTGTTGTGTGGCAAGGAGGAGAGGAGGGTGTGGAGGCGGTGCAGGCGGGGCGCGGGTGGCGCGAGAGGTCCGGGGGCTACAGAGGTCGGATGCCGCTGTTGTGCGAGGCAAAGGATAGAAAGGCTGAGGCGAGGTGCAGCGAGGGCCAGGGAAAGAGGATGGCGGCTACTAGGGTTCGACTCCAGGAAGCAAGGGGGAAAAGAGCATAAATAGTGAGAGGGGGGAAAAAGAATAGAAGGAGGAAAAAAAAGAAACATAAAAAAAAAAAATAAAGCATTAATTTTAATTGCAGTATTTATAATAACACTAAAATAATAAAAGTATTTACTTTATTTTGAAAATAATAAAAATAACAAAATCAGTTTTCATAAAAATATTAAAATTCCTAATAACCATAAAAGAAATTTACATAACATACTAAAATGATATCTATTTATTTTAATTCTTCAAAACCAAAAAAAAAGTCACACAATTGCATGGGCGAAGCCGTGCGGCATCGCGCTCTGCCCACGCGTCCAACGTCGTCGAACCCAAAAGTGCGTTTTTTATCAAAAACTGAGAAATTTAGTTCGGGCCTTACCTCAGACCCCAGAAAAATAATTTAAAATCAAATAAATCATAAAATAAAATAAACACACCGGTCGGGGTGTGACAATTCTCCCCACCATAAAGCTTTCCGCCCCCGAAAAGCCACAACACCAACCAGTTGATCGATCAAGACCTAAGGATTTCATAGAACACGATCCAACCTCTTATCTCAAGGACATCACAATGACTACCAGTGGGACTGAACCTCATTGCCCAAAGTAAATCACCAACAGAGAGAAGGCCTGAACGGGCTCCCCACCATAAGAACTCAACTAGAATTCAATAACGATTTAAGAGAAAGCCCAAAGAGACTCATGGTGGTTCTCCCCACCATAAAAGGACTGACCTCTTAGTGACCAACCAGAAATCCATCTTAGGCCAGAACCGGGAGTTACTCAAGCTATGAAAGCCCAGCAAAAACATTTAAACTGCTTACTCTCGTCCGAAAGGGATCGAAGCTTAAATGGGTACTTTGCGCACTAAAACCCTAACCCCTTGGGCGGGGAGGGTGGGCCCAAGGATCAAATCACTAAAACTACGACGTACGACTACTCACGACCCATCACTTCGGGATGGACACAAACCAGGGCCGCAACTGATTTACATCAGTGGCCCACGCAAGGTCACTGATCAGCAACTTACATCCAAAAGGCACAATTCCCGACGTTACACGAGGAATAAGTCCATTGCGCACTTTGCGACAAGAGAGAACTACAACGACAGAGAAACCAGAGCAACAACACTAAAACTATCTCACCACGACGATAGAAGCACGACTTTAACCGGACTCCTTAAAATTTTCCCCGGGGTGTTCCTGACTACGCGTTGGCTTCACTCTGAGACCTTTTGGTTGGAGCTCTGATGGATGAAGCATCTTCTGCCTCGCAGTCAGGTTCTGATAATCCCAATGAGATACATATGTCTTTTGATCTGACAGATTGAAGGACAAGATTTTAAAATTAAAACACACCAGCATTGAAAGCCAAGGTTCATCAAAAGACCCATGAAGTTCCCATACATTTCAAACCCAAAACACCACCAGTATAACTACAACGATAAAATATCCCTTAAACTGAAAGGAAAACTACACCAAGATCTCTGAACAAAGACCCAATAGCACATTACTTCTGAGAACACCCTCTGCGACGCTTTCTTGCAACGCCTCTCGGGCCATGTCGCGGACCGGATCGGGTGACCGGTTCAGGGTCGACCCGGGTTGGTTCGTGACACATAACTTCTAATTACATGCCTACATATTAATCAAAATTTGAAACAACATTATAATATTTTTTAGAAATAGTAATTTCATTAACATATTTTTCATCATAAAATTAAAGGATTTCAATATCTTTATCATTATTGACATTTCTATTAGTTTATGTTTTTGATTTTCGATATTCATTATCATTAGTAAATGAAAATTAATATTATTCTTCATATGATGAATCTCGTTCTTTAGATTTACCTAATTTATTTACTTTATTGACCATATAGGATACATCCAAGGAGAATGGTGATGAATCTGATAATTTTTTATTGGATTGAGTTTCTTCCTTATAAAATTCATATTGAATGTAATCTTGTTCTTCTGCTTCATCATCTTACACATTTTCTTTTATATTTTATGAAACTACAACATATAAAACTTCTTCTTATTCTTCATCTTCTTATCTTAATTATTCTTGTTTTTTATCACCATATTGTTCTTGAAATCCGCCTTCATTATTTTGTTCAACATCCTCAGAGTCTACATCTACTCCTATCAAATAACTTCTTTCATAACCGATATTCAAGAAACATCTTGTTTTGTTGTTTATTTTTATCATTTTACTCAAGGGTTACAACTTCTTGAATTTTTATTGATTTTACCTCATTAGGGTAATATAAAATATTTGTATCCCCTGGCTTATTATCATATTTACTTAAAATAAAATTATTATAAAATTATTTTCTATATTTTCTTTTCTTTATTCCACTTCTCGAAAAAATATGTATCTTTTTTATTGTTCTTTTTCATCTCATATTTTTCTTGATTAATTGTTATTTATACCATTGATGCATTACCATCATTAATATAAAAATATTTCATTGATATTTCATAAAAATATACCTCAATGTATTTATCATATCATCACCAATAAAATACATCGTTTACAAAATCATATATTATTTTTTTTATTTATAAAAACATAACACATTTTTTCACAAATTATCTTAATAAATAAGGAAACATGATAATTCTTGACTTGATTTATCCTGAATTGATATTATCCATGTTTAATAATATTAAATTCACTAAATATATCATTCCCATATTCACTAGAATTTCTAATATGAAAATGAAATTGATCATTAAAATGTCACAATATTCCTTTGTTATATTTTTGAAAACCTTTCATCCATAATGAATTATCACAACTATCTCGATTCATGAGTGAGACATTCCTCAATTTTTTATAATGAGGAATAATATATTAGTATTCCTTTCTTTTTTTAAACATTCTATGTTCATCTTGAATTTTATGTGAACCAAAATAAGATTCCTCTACTAAGGCATTACTACTAAACTATCATATTTAATATAAGATACCTTTTATATCATCTAATACATATTAATAGATAATATATATGTACCATCAAACTTGAAAACAATATGGGAGTCATAAAAATAATTAATAATATTTCGGTAGTAATGGTCATAATCATTTTCCTGTTTTTACAGACACACAAATTAACAAACATGAAAATCAATTATAATCAAAAAAGTAAAATAATATTTCATATAAAATCATTTTCAGCAAACCATTCACTAAATTTAAACCATTACATATATTCTTCAGTAGTTTCTATTAGAACTAAAAATAAATACAGTCAGTCATTCAAAAAGATAATATTACATACTATGAAGCATTAAAAGATAAAAATCATGAATGCGGAATCCTAGAACAACAAATGTGGGATTTTTTTGGGGGGGTCCCACTTTATGTGGAAATCAAGTTTGATGGTTCAACATTCATATCATAACCAATAGTATAGATAACGAAAATATGAATGGACAGTTGATGTTGATCTATAGATAGATTAAAAAATTTACATCTTATGGGGTTTTCAAACATTTATCATTTTGAGAATAAATCTTATTAAGGGAAAACATTTAAAATTTAAAATTCAAAAAAAATTATAAAAAAATAAAAATATCACAACAAAAATTAAGGTACTGACATAATGAAATTGTATAATTATAAAATTAGTAGATAAGTACATAAAGGTGTATATAATTCTTTCAGTATGAATAAAAAGTTCATCTTCATTTTTTTAAAGTAAATATATTATGAACGTTCAAAAAATAAATACTAAATTTTATTTTTTAAATAAGAAAATTAATTATAGAAGATTGATTTGGTAGACTAATTACAAATAAATGTAGTTTGATTATTTTATATGAAAATTTTTAGTCCAGATGTTTTTTTTATCATTTTATAAGAATGAAAATATTTTATGGAATATTGAATACATTTTTATAATATGAAATATGACTCCCAAAAACCTAATATGATTAATTTTTAATGAAAAACAATAATAATTTGAGAACTAATAGTTTGAATAACTATAAATATTATGTAATCCCCTTAAAAAATAGTAACTTAATGTTAAGAGATATGTCCACATGAAGTAGGCATAAAATATTACTTCAGGTTGATAATTAATAGCATTCATTTTATATACAAAACTCTATCATAACTCAGAGGTTTTTTGAATTTATCAGAATTATGATATTTAATTCCGATGAATTGTAATATTATATATCTTTTATGTGTGTGACCCCTAAAAATGGAATCTTAAATCTATTTTTTTTACATACTGATGTTATGGGGTTTTACTTAATATATTGGTACGTATTTTATAAAAATTTATTTGAGTTTTAGTAAAACTCATGCCATTTATAAAGAATGTGTTTTGCATTAGAAACACATTAGCTAAATTACTTTCCACCTCAACATATTAGGATTAACCAATGGAAATTACTATTGGGTATTGTTTCATAAAAGACCAATAAACTAAAGAGTCACCTAATAGATGGAATGTTATATTAGTTCATTTTTATCGATTACAGAACCACAACATTTAGTATAGGAAAAGTATATTAGATCCAAAGTATTTTCAAAATTATTGAAAGGTACTAAATACATAGTCCCTTATTATAATGAAAAACTCATTTTACATCTTTTAGATTGGATTACATCATATATTATTTAAATGATTACAAAATCATACATTAAATAATAAATCAATAATACTAAAATTTATTTAATTTTGACAAACTATCATACCTCTAAAAATAATTTTTTTAAATTGGTTTCTATCCTCATAAAGATATACATTATTTGAGGTATAAATGGGAGTAAAACTACTATTGGTTTTTTATATATATTTCATAAGAATATATTTTCTATATATATTATAAGTTGTAAAAGTTCATTCTTGTTTTTTCTGAAATATGAAATCCAAGGAAAGATGATTGGTTAACGACCATACTAATATCAATATCTTATTTCATGATAGTTACAAAGGTATATGTAAAATATTTTTTGAGTTAATCCTAATAAAATGTCATCAACAAAACGTTATACAATAAATATTTTGTTAACTAGTTTTACTAAAATTGTACGATCCACAACACCCTTAATTTGAAATAAGAAAAATCATGTTATCCTTTCACACCATGGTCTAAGATCTTGTTTATGTCCATATAATGATATGGTATATTTATAAATGAATATATTAAGATAATTATTTTGAGAAAGAAATAGTATGTTCAACATTTTCTTATTCCTAAATATATACATTAATAAAAAAATAGTTAACTTTTATATGAAAAGGATTGAAATTAATGAATGTTCCAAATCAACGAAGTATTAGAATTTACTGATGAAATTATTCTAGTGAATATGTTTCATTATAATATATGCGTAGAATTTTGTTATATATAATAGAAAAAAATCAATATTTATTTTTAAAAAATATTCCATTATCATCACACATATTCTGAAAAACCATTTTATTACAATTATAAAAGATCCAAAAGGATGTTCAACTAGTGTACAAAATATGTTCTTCCCAAATTCATTACATTCATCTCAAATATCCTTAATAAAATATTCATAACCTAAATCCTCATAATGATTTATTTTTTAAAATTGGAATGTGAAATCTAGATGTAAAAATTCATTCCATAAGGAATATCTTGTCTAAACTAGATAATCTACGTCTGAATTGATACTCCCAGATGGATTTTTCCAAATAAAAAATAGACATATTGTGTATTTAAAGGTTTTTTATTAATAAATTCATAGAAAATAATACTATGAAATAACATTATAAACTATTTCTGGAGTTATATATTTAAGATATGAACATTTAAATAGATGTTGAAAATTGTTTTTATTATTTAAAACAAAATATGATTATTGGGGTTGTTTGAAAATAATATGGTCTATATCATCATAATAAATGTTTACTATTTCCACCATAGAAGAATAATTTTAATTAGGAATTTAAAAAGACTTATTAGTAGTGGAATAAATGGAGAAATACCTTCAACTATTTTGAGTGAAGATTAATGTTATTTATCTTTTGTATTTAAGATGTATATATTACAACCAAATTCAATGAAGTAAAAATATTATGGTATTCTTCATGTCCATAACCTATAAGGACAGTTATTAACAATAGTATAATTAGAACTCGATTTAATGTATGTTGGTAGTGATAACCGCTTTATCCCAAAAACATTTAGCAATCATTTATTCAGACATCATGGTTCTAGTTATTAATTGAAGAGATCTATTTCATCATTAAGCTACACCATTTTTCTATGGGGTTATAGGTAATTAAAAGTTATACTCAATACCTTTCTTACAAAAAAATGTTTCATAATTAAAAATTTCAAATTGTCCACCATGATCACTATAAATGGTTATTATATGATGATTTTTTATATTTTTAGAATTATATTAAAATGTTTTAAATTAAAAAAAAGTATTTTGATTTAATTGTCTAATAATAGAACAATTTTAATCTACTTTATCGTGAACTAAGTAATTTATATATTATTTTCCACAAAATATATTTAGTTTTTCTATAAAAATCGAAGCCCATGTAATCAAACTATAAATAATAATAGGTAATGCATTTACTAATATATTTAATTCTTCGATTATGATTCTAAACATACTATCTAGGGTCACTGAATTTTGAAATATCAAACCTACGGTCAAGTAGATCCTTAATATGACATTTATTTGTAAACATATACATGTTTTTAAGGTTATAGTGTGAAAACCTTACATTCCATTAATATTATTGATCTCCAATTTCACTACGGCATGGAAAGTCATACATCATAATGTCTTATATGTTAAGTGTGTAAACATTAACCTACTGATTAGAAAAAAATAATAAATTCATATTTAGAGAAATATTATAAAAATTTATCATTACACAATCCCACAAGTTAACCCTCAACAAATGATTGAAATATTCATATATGTTTTTTAATAAGACTTTCGACAAATAAATTTTCTGAAATAATATATTTTCTGAGAATAACATTATTATTTACAATGATAATATCACTAAGATAATTCTCACTGGTAGTTTCTTTTCCAACATTAATTTTTATAATCATCTGGAAGATGTCGTTTTTATCATTCATGTCATTATAACACCCATTATTCTTGTACAATATTTTCTTATTTTTTCCAATATTTAATTTCAAATGAATATAAATATTAACATTTTGAAACTCATATCTATTTAGGTCATGTAATGTTATAAATTAAAACATTATGATTTAACATTTTATAGAAGAATAAGCCATGGGAAATCATAGGGTTTTACTAATTTTTCATGAAAAATTATTTTTAAAATGGTCAATATATAAAAACATAGATAAAAAATGGAACTTTTTACGAAAAACAAGATTTTTACTAATAACATTTTTATATGTATAACTGATTCTAGAACAATGACAATGAGTATGTATTTGATTATACATTTTCTTCAAAATATTACATACCTTCAGTAACGTGAGTATATTTTTTTCAGAATATAATTTTCTAATTTTTGTTTTACAACTAAATATATATAATCATTAGTATTAGGTTTATATGTAAGTATAGTTTTTCTTAAAAATATCAATTTTTTTTTGAAATCATTAAAAATAATTTATTTCTCAAAAATTATCTCGCCCAGATCTTTTGACTGATTAAATATTTCATTCTTCTATAAAATTATTATTGAGTCATTCTTAGTAATTTTTAAATTAGTTATGTCATTTTATTTTAAAAAATTTTAATTTTCATTCTTATGAAATTTTTAAAATTGTGAGTCTTAATCATAATATAGAATACAATTATCTTTTGATGAGAATTTTTCCCCATCTAGAGATGTAGAATCATTCCCATGAGGATAATTAGATCTTAAAGACAAATTCGTAAGCTTATAATATTTTTCCTTTTATATGAATCCTTGATTATATTTAGGTACCTCATAAATATTGCATATTCTCATATAATTAGAAAACTCTTTTTCTTTAGAAATCTCAGGAGAATTACCTCTACTAGAACTCCATGAGTTAGCAGCATTAAAAACATTATTTTATTTATATTTAAAATAAATTTTATTATTCTATTCTGAATTCATTTATTTTCTAAGATTCCTCTTAATATTTGGATAATATGGTCTAATGTGTCCAACATTCAGGAATTCATAAAAAATTACTACATCTTTATTGTAACTTGTATGATTAAGAATTTTTGTATATGTGTTTAACATTATTATTTTATTATGTATTATTATGACTTATGGCCAAATATTATAACTATTTATAACTGTTCTCTATATCATATGAATTGGACTAAACAACTACTTTCATGTTTAATGAAAAAGAAATTCTTAAAAACTATACTTTTGAAGGTAGTGCAGATGCTGAAGAAAAAGAAAACCGCACCATTTGTTTATATTTTTCATCATATCTCATTATATTTCCATCGTATTGGGTAAGGATACTAATAATATCATTGAAGGTAAAATTATTTATCTTTCATGTCTCATAAACTACTATAATTATTTATTATGACAAATTATACATGATAGAAAAAAATTTATCAGTATTTATCTCATCATCAAGAACATTATCACCCATAAATTGTAAACTACTGATACTAGTTTTAAAATTATGATTCATATTAGAAATATAATATCCTATTTAGATTTCAAAGGATTCTTAGCATTTTATTATCATAACTCATCATTTTTTAACCACTAAAGATGTACTAAAATGTGTGGTATGGATATTTTTCCAATAAAAATCAGAATATTCATAAGAAAAATCCTTATTATAAATGATTCTTATCATTGATCCTAACATAGTATTTCATCTTTGATATTCTAATGATATTAAATTTAATCATTATGAGTAAAGTATGTTACTTATTCATCTTGTATATTATAATCACTATTTAGAAAAATAAAATTATAAAATTTTTAATTGATAGAAAATTTATTGATCTTATACGTTTAGTACTCAAAATAAACACCATAATTAATTAGATTTTATTTAAGATTAATACTTACTAAGGATTTGATATTAATCCCTTCCAACATTAAATGAATCGATATTATTTTTCCACATAAAAGTTTGGTGAATAATTTTTTTTAAAAAAATATTATTACTAAAAACTGTCACAACATACCATAGTAAGTAATTTAAAAACTCATTTAGTATTTTATTATAATAATCATATGATGATAATAATTTTATGATGGTAAAATATGTTAAAATTAATAAAATTACAACATTTGGTGAATTTGTGTTTATAATCATAGCTTATGAATTTTATACTAAAAAACAAATGCTTCTTAATGTAAGTAAATAGGGTAAGGCCTCAATGTAATTGATAAAGAAGGATAATCAGAACTATGATTTATATGATTTTATTAGTGTGATAATAATAATGAAAATTGATTCGATTTATCAGATTAAAAGAACTATAATCCTGGTTGATACAATAAATTGAAATGTTTTATTATTTTGAAACTCATATTAATATAGATTATTAAATTATAATATAAAGATGAATATGATTTTTATCTCTATATTAAACAAGAACCATGATAAAAAAATATTCTCATAATATGTAATTAAATTGCACACAAAAGAAGTAATGAATTTGAAAATATTAAAATATAATATTTTATTAAAATTAAGTGAATTTAATTAAAAAACCTAAAATAAATGTGTCCACTATTTTATAAAATGATAAAAAAATATTTACCAAAAAATCCCTTGATATGCTGATTGAAATATATTTGTCCTTGTATCCCTAAATTCCCTTAATAAGAGGATTAGATTTTCACTGTCATCTTAACCAGGGATAACTCGATCAATGAAATTATATTCCCTATATTCTAATCCAATTAATTCCTTGATTTTTATGATGATCAAGCATAATTAAAAACAATAATCCTTAAGGGTATAATCTTACATGGTTACTTTAGAAAGAATACTCTCTAAAGAAATCCAAAGATTATGAATAAGATTTTCATGTTGTGTATTCTTATGAAAGTATGAGACTGTATTTAATAAATTGTCTCCAAGATCATGAAGTTACGATAAATTTATAAAATTTCTACCAATAGATACATTTTTAATGTTTTTTCAATGTAATCACACTCTTAAAAGTTGAGAGGTCAGTAATAAATTGTTTAACTGAATATCTAATGTTGTATTGAGTAAGAACCATCATTGTGCATGACATATTATTCACATTAGAAATAATTTTTATATATTCTGATTATATACATTGTTAATCGATTGAAAATACAAATGAATTTAAATATGAAAATACTTATTATTATAAGAATGATGTGATTGGTACATATATCATGCTAAGTGTTAATACATAGTCAATGTGATAAACATGAAAAAATGTTTAACATCTAGTTTTGATTAAAATTTGTTTGAAAAAAATCAAAAATCTAAACATTATGATAAATGTATTAATTAAATTTTTATTTACATAATTAATAATTTGTAACATATTCTTAACATGGTAAATGGTGATGTAGTCTACAGAAATATTCTTTAATACTTATGAAATAAAATTTGAGTAAACATTTTTTTATTAAATTATTTTTAATTTACAAAATAAATGTTATGTAAATGTAAGATTTATAACTTCTTCCTAAACACAATTTTTAATATGGTATATGTTATGTTTGAAATATTAATAAACAATAAAAAATATGAGAGTTTTTATCATTATTTAGTAAATTAATTTTTATCACGTTAACTATTACATATTAAAAATGAAATATAATTTATTAATAAATTAGAGAATGTTTTCCCATATATTAAATCTATTTTATATGTATCAATTTATATAATTGGTATAATTATGTTTTTTTATTTTCAATAAATGAAATAAAAACTATTTTCATAAAGGAAATTTGTTGAATCATATAAACGATTTCAAAAAAATGATTGATAATATTGACCCCCATGGATTTAATTTAGTAGGATAAATAAATAAGAAATTATTTGAATTTAAGATGTAGAAAAAAATAAAATTTACCCTCTATTTTTATAATTTATATAAAAGAAAAATAATAGCGTTTATTTAAAAAAACTATTCTAAAATTTAAATCATATATTTTAATTTTCAACAATATAGTTTTCATGGAATTATAATAATATTTAAATATATATTTATTCTAGAAAATTTTTTTCTTAAATGTAAATTTAATTATTATATCATTACAATTTCATAAATGTGAATTTATTGGAAAAATTTTATATTTTTCATTATTTGTTGAAAAGATTATTTCTAAAAAATTCTGAAATATCATGATAATATAAATTCAACCTTATAAAATAAAAATTTATATCAGTTTTTTAAATTAAAACTCTTGGTTTAAGAATGATTACATTCTAATATAACCATGAAACATTTTAATTATATTTTTAACATAATATAATTATGTTAGGAAATAATTAAATATGGTTTTGTTTACCTGATTTAGTATAATCTCAGGTATTACCTCCTTTTGGGGATTAGTATTTATTTCATAATACAACTATATTTAGTTATGGTTACCAACAATTTTAGGTCTTCCTTCGGGTTTACATTTACATTATTATCTATCTTTTGATATTCAATTTTCGGGACAATTTTGATGAGATTGTACAATGAAATATCTTTTGATATAGAATATGAATAATGAGTAATAATAAGTAAATAATAAAAAAATATTTATAAAATATTGATTTTAACTCATTGAAATTATAAATAGTGTATTATTTTAAACAATAACCAACTAAATATTCTGTTAAGTCATAAATTTTTTCTCTTATACAATCATGATAACCTAACAACTGATTTGTGACTTGTAACTTCCAGAACAAATTTGGTAAAACATGGAATTAAATTTATGGGGATGATTTGATATAACCATAACTAAGGTGATAAACAAATATTCAATTAATACACTATGTTTTCTCATTGGATAGTTACACCCTCAATAATTTCTACGTCCACCAAACCCCTATGTACTTTTTTTCTTATTAAAATATGGGATGTTATTTATTTAGAGAAATGAATAAAGAAAATATCTCATGGTTTCTCAAGTGATTCTTTAATTTCCATCCCATATCATGGTCCATAAAGAAAATAAATTTTATTCAATGATCCATGCTTTCACTATTATCTATATAAATTTCTTCAATTTTCTGTCTAGATTCCTTTTCATATTGTTATCAACATGGATTCAAGGTAATAATTAACACATTATAACATATTGTGAAAAAATTTAACAATAATGAAAAAAATAGTGGAATGGGAATTCAAAGTAATATTCCTATTCGTTATCTAGATTTGAATAATCACCATTTTATTTGGTTCAATTCCAAAAAAACATTGAGGTGTTGAGATCCATATATATAAATAGTGTATTTGTCAAGAAAATTAGTAAAACAAATATACAATACATTTTTACTCACCATAAATCTATGTCACCGTGTTTCTATCATATATAGAAATTATAAATTACCATTACACATACCAAGATCGTTTTTTAATCAATGATAACATCCTCCAACATCTCCCAATATATTGGGAAAATGTGAAGTTCGAATAATGACCAAATTTTTTCAGTGTCATCAATAAATCTATAATCATTGGGTTTTCATTGATGATGATGTGAATGAATGGAAAATATAAGTTTCATATGATATACAATTTATTTTTTAACTCAAAATATTTTATATTTTTTATAATCAATCCATAATATTTCTCGTATGGACCGATGGTGTAAAATTATCATCTTCCAGGATAAATTAAGCATAACCAAATTTTTATTTACCCAAAATGTTTCATGGATGAATTTATGGAATTCATGTAGGAATATTTTTGGTCTTAATAAAGGTGAGACGAATATCTCTACGATGTTATATGTAGATAGAACTCAATTTCTCTCTCATTCATTCCATGAAAAACAAATCGTTCATAAATTTCATATCATAAACATGTTTATATGTCTAACCCCATTTGTTTTAATTTACCCAATTTCAAATAGGATGTAAATATAATTAAATATATATATATATATATTAGTTATTTAGGAATCAAAATGACCATTTTACCAATGCATCATTAATTTATCAAGTCCAGAATATTTTAACCCTTGTTCTAAATATGATTTCTATATGTAGGTTTGGACCCTTCCAATGTACAGGGGAATAACTTTTAAAAATAAATTGTATATCGTGGAATGGTTCCTTTCATTATCCATCATGATAAAGGATTGTTTAATAAACTCATAATATATATCCAAATAAATTAGGATCCCTAAAATTTTTTGGACTTCTCATAAGTAAAAACTTGCTTAAAAATATATTAAGGATTGAATTTGTCATTTAAATATTGAAAAATTGAAAATCATGAATGATGTCTTAATAATTGTTTGTAAAAGACTCTAATATTTAAAAGGCCTCAAAACACCATGGATTATTTAATTTAAATATACAATACAAGGTATTTTCATCAAACCTAGTGGGGTTACCCAATAAAACATACCAAAAAACTAAAAGGGTGTAAGATCTAACCTCATATCTGTACAAATTGATGTTGAGTAATTCAGACCTATAATATAGATAAATAGTTTTTCAAATATAATTCATGATTTTTTATAAACCATCTAGTTCATTTAGTGTGTACTATATAATTCATATAGGGTTGGATTCATAATTTCGGTGTAGTAGAATATAAATGGGATATTAACCTATTTCATTCGTGTTTCTAATTTGCACCATTAAATTGGAAAACTATTTTCCAAAATGTGAACATTAATAATGTATGAAATATCTATCCGGTTTAATCCTAGTTCATTTAATGGTGGATAAATTCTCAATAATGGTTCTAATGTGGTGGATAATTTTTTTATTTATTATTTACATGATTTTGTTTTTGGGTGTAATTATAAGTCATTGAAACCCAAAGAATTGTCAAACCACCTAATAGATAATGGTAAGATATAGAAAAAATGAATCCAATTTATAGAAGTGAAACAATTATTCAAATGAGAAATTATGAACATTTTGTAGAGGAATAAAGACATTGAATGACCAACCTAGAGTGTGTTCAGATATATTTAATAAAATTTCAATAAAACTTACAACAAATATAATATATGTTGTGTTGAACCTATGAGTACAATAAAAAAATTAAAAATAACCCATAAACCATATCTATTGTGAAATTTTAAGAAATCCATGGTAATTTTTTAAACTGAATAGTATTCCCATAAAATGTTTCTATAATATTTATATTTATGTAGATACTATACAAGTTAGAATTTTCATAATAATTTAATAAATTTATTTGATTTCTATTTATATCGTCATATTTTAATCAGTTTTCATCTAAAATAAAAAAATTATATTGTATTTATAGAAATATAGAAATATGGATGATCTATTAATGTGTAGTCTAAGTGTAATGTTTATTATTATATAGTATAAACATAATATATATATAGGTAACAACACAAAAGATCACATGTATCTATAAGAGTTACACATCCACATACACACCACTAATCATGTACAACCATGTAGATTTGTTTTCTATTAATAATTTTTTTATAAAAATTAATAAAGTAGAAAAATATTTAGACAGGAATTTGTTGAATGTCACACCAAAATGAAATAGGATATTTTAAACCACTCTAATAGAAAAATATATCTTTTTGATAATGATCATGAAAAATAAATTGTAGGCCATACTTATTCATAACCCTTTGTTTCATTACCTATGAATATTCCACACTATATTGACCCCAAATATACACTTACATGGTATCCATATGGAATTTATAAATTGATGCTTTATTTAGGTGGCAAAAAAACACATACCCCTTATTAATAAGAGAAATAATTTTTTAATTCATGGTTAATTAACATATAAAATTATATACATGTGGAAATGTGATTGATGCACAATCAATGGTTGAAATATCATTCATATAATGTAATGATGTAAAGGAATGATATTTTATCATAATTCCTTAAACTTCATGTTAGGGAATATAAAGATTTAATCCTTGTGTGGAAAATAACAATATGATATAATATCAGGCTTATAAAAACCAAGTTACAATTTTTGAGTATTATAATAGAAAATACTAGGCCTTTGAAATATTACAGAGATAATAGTTTTAGATTTTCAAAATTGAAACAAAAACAATGATAAAATAGAACAAAATAAATATAAGCCAAGTGTTATTTAACAGTTAAATATTTTAATATGTAATTCTTATTTAAATTAATATTATGTTTCATAATTTGTACCTCTTAAAATAACGAAAAAAATAAGTAATTTTAAAATAATTTAATTTCATAACAATTGTTATTTGTGAATTATTTATTAATATTCATTATAACCATTTTATGAAATTTTTAAATAAGAAATAAAATTTATTAAATTAAATTATTTATTTATAAGGTTTTAATTAAAAAATTTTATCAAAAATAAAAAATTATTAATTATATACAACCAATTTATTATTTTTATTATTCATATACAATTTCACTTAAGCCTAAATTTTGGGATTTTCCATAAAATAATCAACTTCTAATGAATTTTGAGAAATACTATTTTTTTGTAAATCTGTAATTTAATTTCAATAAATAAATTAATTAAAATGTATTATTATAATTTTAATTTAATTTAATGTTAAAAATTTATTAATTAGTCATATTAATTATACTTATTTATTTTTGAGCCATTTTATACAAGATTTTAAAATATTTTTTGGAACTTCAAAACAAATCATTATGAAAACTGGTTTGATGGGCATAATTTTTTTTTATTTAATTAAAATAATACTTAATAAGGAATTATTTCAAAAAATAAATAGATTTTATAAAAATTAATATTTATTTTAATCCATAAAATGATGTTTTCTAGTCATAATTATAATATTAAATCATCTTATCACTAACCAATAAATGATTGGAAAAAAAATTTCATTGTGCCTATGTGTTTAAAATTAAATTTTAAAAAATAAATTATTTGGATTGATTTGGATAAAATTGATTCATGTATTTTTTAGAATAAATTATATCATGTTCAATGGTAAATATAATTTTTTGATATAATGAATGGTGATAACTATAAAAATAGTTTACCACATATAATTTCAAAAAACTTTTCCATAGGTTAAACTAAAAATATAATGTCTAAAATTACCTAAATCATGTGTAACATATATTTTATATTATTTTTTAGAAAAATATTCATCTATGTATTGAGATTTATCAATTTTGGATCTTTTTTTATTGTGTGTAACATGGGAATAACTTTTTAGTTTCTTAAATTCAATGTGTTTTCTCTCTCTAACATATTAATGGACCACTTAATCCATTAGACTTCACACATTCAATTTATTTTGGTCATGCCAATTCCTAACGAAATTCCTTCCTTAATCCCCTCCACATGTCATATATTAATTTATTTGATCCTAATAATAATATTGTAATCCATAATGTATAATCCTATAGAATGGTTCTGAAAAATAGGTATCTCTCTTAAGCAAGTTTTTTTTAATCTAAATGCCTAAAATATTATTCAACAATTATAATTTAATTTCTAAAATTTCTAATATATATATAAATTAATTAATGTTTATTGCATAACATTTATTCATCTCATCTTTAAGAAAAATGGGAAATTAAAACCATCATTCATGTGTAGGAAAATCTATATGCTCATTAAATGAAGTAATTAATTAATCATCACGACCACTCTTGTGTGATTTTAATAATGTAATTAATTATCATATATTATATTAATTACATAATTTTAATTATTATGAAAAATATATGAATTTCTTTCTTTCTATTCCTCCCATGAAATGATGATATTTTGATTCATGTATATATGTGGACTACTGCATCCATGATGTGATGTGATTAATTTTGTCATCACCACATCTGATGAATAATACATATAAGTATAATTAAATTAAAATTATATCGATTATTATTATTATTTTTATTTGTTATTTAATGATAAAATATTATTCACCTTTTTTTCATAATTTTTTTTACCAATGGAAATGTTACACATGTGTATATACAGCTTATCATCTTGATGACCATAACAATTCACATTATTCATAACTATAAATATGATGTTTTTATAAAAAATAATATGTCAAAAATATTATAATAATTTCATGATAATATTATATATAATTTATAATAATCTTCTCTCTATCCATAGTCAACACACCAAATTCATTTTTGACAAATAATATGAATACCTCCATAACATAAAAAATAATATAAATGAGGATCCAATAGAGTATGACACGATGATATATAAAATAATTTGTGTAATAAAAACGAAAATTATACATTATAATTTAAATAATTCCCATATTTTTATAAATTAGGATGATAATGAATAAATTAGTCTATGTTCAGTCAAGGTAATGGACATATTATCTAAAAACCTCTTTTTAAAAGTTATAAAAATTTATTTTAAATATATATTTTTTCATTATAAATGTTATTCTAAATGTTTAAATAAATTTTTTTATTTATAATTGGATTATAAAAGACATATTTTTCCATTATTTAGTTTTTATAAAAAAATTAAAAAAATTGAATATTTTTAGGTTATATATAATTGAATTATTTTTAAAAATACTCTTTTATTGATTGTCTTTTAACTCATTTTGGTCCATGAATTTTTTTTAAATGTTATATTATTGATGTTTGTGTATTCTCATCAATTATTTATAAATAGAAATATATATCTATTTTCAATTGATCTAAAAGGATTTCAAAAAGATTATTTTCATAAAATGTTTTTACATTATATACATAAGTCAAAATTATTGATTTATTTTAACACATATGAATACAAATAAATTTCTCACCTCAGTAACTATATTTTTATATTTGGCTAAAATTATAAGATATCATATTTCTAGAGAAAACACATTTTTCCCTTATCTTGGTAATTTTATCTTAAAATTTTGTTTTAAAAATAATAGTACATTAATATCTATAAGTGTATTGAATAGAAGTTTAATTTATTTTCTAAATTATTATATTTAAATGTACAATAATAATATATATCCTTAATCATATTCTACATGTAAATTATATATGATATATGAGTGATATTTATTTTTCATATACATAGGGTATTTTTCCCATTATATCATATGAAATATGGGTGACCTCAAGAATGATTACACAAATAGAGAGCCGCTTTATAGCTCTAAAAGGAATTGTGTAATTTTAGCTTTTCTTAAAAGGAAATAATGAGTGTGTCACATGAGGGTTTATCTAATGGTTTTAATTATCCAATAGTTTTTTCTAACATCATTATAAAATGGGATATGAATATGATGATCTAATATTCCAATGGGTATATTATTATTTATTATATTTTCAAAAAAGGATTTTTTAGAATAAAGAACTAGTGATTTTCATGTGGAAGTTATTTTTTCCCTCACTTAAATAACATTTACATAAAGATAAAAGTATAATGTTTTTATCTTTTTTTCACTGGAATAATGTTTTATGAATTTTTATGTACCTCACTGAGTTTTTTTACCATCCTATTATTAAATAACAATTCATAGGGATTGTGGAGGGGTAATGGAAAAAAAATCAAATTGAATGTGAAGAATATTTATCATGAGTGGAAATATTTTTTTAGTTACAATATTTTATATTATGAAAAAATGGATACATTTAATATGTTTCCACATTGATTTATATGATTTTTTACAACATCATTAGACAAAATTTTATAAAATGTATTAACTAAAAGAGTATAAAAATTAAAGAGAAATAACTAAAGAAAAAAACATGATTGTGTAATGTTTAAGGAGGGTTAATTATAGTTTTTTGGATGGATTGGATTAAAAAATAATGAATACACATAATGTAGATAGATAAGAATTGAATTAATTGTTCTTATATTGATGTTGAGATTATATTGTGTTTTTGTATTACCTTGATGATTCAACTTGACTATTTTTAGTCACAATAGATTTCAATTGAACAAATATTTAATATTTAGTTTCAAGGAACTGAATGTAAATATATATTTTGATATCATTATCTCAAGATGAGTGGAATTTGATTTGAATAGTTTACTTTGGTTATTTGTTAATAGACATATTCCAAAAATAGAAGGGGTATATGTGTTATAGAATAGTGATATCGTATTCAAAGGAACCAAATAATTATTGATAACTATCTATGTTAATATCCACATATTACAAATTGATCTTCTAATCCATTTCTATTTTATTGTTGGATCAACAGAGTTGAAAAAATATTTGAGGTCGTGTGATGTTTATAATATCAAATAGTGAGGTTTTTTGTTTTTTTATGGTGATGTTGATCAATATTGGTTTATGGTTAGGAATAATATAGTTAAATAAATTCTATGTTCCAAGGAATATGAAAATTTTATTAATCTCATTCTATAAAAATATTTGATAACAATTTTCTAAAAATGAATGGAATATATAATAGAATTGAGGAAACAAGATGAATATTATGAACTTGATTATGATTAAATTTTTATATGACTGGTCATGTACATACGATATTTTTGAGATTTATAGTAAATTAATATATTTTACACCATTTTGGGATTTATTTTATGATAAACATTGTCCATGTGAGATATTGGAAACATTGATAAAGATGTTTAACTTGAAAAATCAGTTTTTATGGAGTGCAGTCAAACATATTTTCCTTAAAAATAAAAGAGTACGAAATATTCTAGGGTGAATGTATATGATTTGTAGAAACCAATGATTAATAGAAGAAATACATATCTTCTTTCGTTCATGGTATAATATATTTTTTATAAATTTTTATGGTACCTATTAAGTTTTAATGGTGATGTCTATTTGGATATAGATAATGTTATTTAAATGAAAAATTCCAGGAAAAATCTATGTATTATGTAATTAATTGTTATATAGTTTTGAGAGGTTTCAGCTTCATTGAGTTTGGATCATTGTGATAATTTTCATATGAGGATAATAATAATGGATGGAAATAATCATGATAATGAATAAAAATGTGTACGGAAATTTTTTTTATAGTACTCTAAATGATATCTAGACAATTAAATGAAGGGGTGATATTTGTGTTTAGTTTTTATTCAAATTATTATAATTCCATTCTTGAAATTGGATCATCAAATTCATTTATTTTGATGAAATTATAAAGTAAAATGTTTATATCACTATAAAAAATAGTGGTTATAAATTTTTAATAAAAAATCCATTTTAAAATATATATGAGTCCAAGATTTAATGAAATGTTCTTATACTTTTTAATTGATAGATTTTTAAAAAAATTAATATAGAACATCTTATACTAGAGTTTGATGTTATTTTATTTAAAGTATTGGTTTTTCGGTATTCAATCTGTGATTGATTTTTGTTCCAAGAATGTAGTCTTAAATGATTCATATATTTGATAAAATATCAAGTAGTTCAGTGAATTTTTTATTGATTGTTGTGAAAATTATAGAGATCATGTGGTTGAAAATATCAAACAAGTTTAGATTAGTAATGTATTATTAGTGATTTAATTTATAAATTTAATTTCTAATGAATTACCTAGTTTTATAGATTATTGTAAGGTTAAATTTTTTATCGTATGAGTTTTAAACGATAACACGATTTTAAAACATCCTTAACAAATGGATAATGTTTCCAATTAAAGAATTAAATTGACATTGAATTAGTTTTAAGAGTAATTTATTATTAGATATAACACTTCACCATGGTGTTCTCGTGTTTATTGGTAAAAAAATATAGTTCAATTATTCATTTCATTTATTATCATGACTCTAATATAATAACAGTTATATGTTAGTCTCATTTTCCTCATATAATTGATTTGTTTGATCATATGTGTTGAGTTAAAAACAATACATAGATGGATTTCTGGTTTTTTTACCATTAGTTGAAAGTGAAGGAGGTGGATATTCTAAAGAATACATTTTGAAATAAATGTTGTCATTAGGTGTTTATAGTTATTTAATTTGGATTTTATAATTCTATTACATATTTAATAAACCCTATTAAAATTGTTTTCAATTAGTTTTTGTGTTGTTTTAATGGTTAAATATTGGTTTATTATATATTTTTTGATGAAAAATTAAGAAACATTATGATTGTTTACCAATCATGAAAAAGAACAAAATGGATACATTAATAAGGGTGATTTTTTTAAAAAAATTATATTCCATGGAAATTTTATTTTTCAAAAACTTATAATTATATACACTACTAAAAATTGTTTTTAAATAATGTCCAATACCTAAATATATCAATGTTATTCATAGTTTTCTTATATTTTTGTTTAATAATTATAGTTTATTAAAACATTTTTTAGGTTTCTTGACCACACACTATGATGAATTAAAAATGAGTTTAAATCATCTGGTCAAAATAATAAGATGGTTTTTTAGGAATTAGAAAATAAGATTTATAAATTATACAATTTTGGTGATACCATACTGAAATTGATTATTTTTCATCTCTAGAAATTCTTAATTGAAGAATCTTGGTTGTGTGTTGATAAGTAATGATCATTTAAATCTTTTAGTGGTGGGTTAATTGAAACCTCATGACTAAATTTTCAAAGACATGATATTTAATTTTGGATTTTTTTGGATTTAAAAGTATTTGTAAATCATTTATATGAATAAACGATTGAGATATATACTAAAAAAATTGTTTGAGGAATATATTTACACAAAAAATAGAACACGGGATGCAGAATATAGCAGGAAATGGTGGACGATTATTATTTTAGGATTTGTTATAATCTTAGAATGCATCAATTTTATAATATTTTGTGGCTTGATAAAATATTGGTACATTATCATGTATCATTTGATAGAATACCCTTTTTTAATGATTTGATGAATTTTACCTATACGTTATGGATAGGGAAACATCCTCTATTTTTTAGGTGTGAGTACAATCATCTCGATTATAATAAATTAATCAAGAAGAGAATGAATAATTTGGGCAACAATAATGGTATAATTGGATTTATAGGGAATGATTCCTAAATTTATGATTAAGAAATAATGTGTTTTGACATATTGAAAGATATTTTTTTGGGACTTTTGATTCCTAGCTGAACAGAGAATTGATGAGTGAATCTCATATATCCACATTTTCCATTCATCAAGGAATAAATAAGGTGTTATGAGATGTTATGTAGTACTCAATGATGTTTGAATAAAAATAAAGCTTCTAAATTTAACTTGAATTGTATTACTTTTTACTAGGATAAATAATAATTAAAATTATAGCAAGAAATTTTTAAAAAAACAAGTGGTGGAGTTGAATTTGATTTTTATATCAAATGAGCTTTTGATTGGAAAGACGTGGACATCACATGGTAGAAATGAGATTTGGGTTTTTGATGATTGATTAACTAAATTTTAATATTTTATTGAAATTTGAGATACTATTTATATATATAATCATTGTAAACTATATCTCAAGAATATATATTTAGGGTACATGTAGTACCTGTTTCTATTGTATTATATCATGATCATGGATCACATCTAATTTTTAATTTATTTTAGATATCAATTTATACCCAACTATACTTTTTTATAAATTCTAATCCTCAATTCAGAAGATATTAATATTAAATACTTTATATAATGTAGGATATGGTTAATTATATTTTGGTGGACTTCCATAGAAGTTTGGGTCATTATATTTCATTAGTTTATTTTTTGAAATATAATTTTTTATTGCATTATATATATGGAAACATTTGAGGCATTAAATATAATGTTTTTCCAAATGATATATTTTTGTGTTGATTTAAGAGAAAGGATGCTGATGGATCCTTAAATGTTATAGTAAATGGTTGTGAATGTGATATTAATTCAACCCAATTTTATGATATTAGAGAGTATGAATAAAAATTTGCGGAAAACTAGAGGATGTATGTTTATTTCTAAGTCGGTAATCATATATTTATAAAAGTATCAACATGGGAAATTTTTAATAATTTCTAAAAGGTTAAATTTAATTCCATGAATCATTAGATCAGATAAAATACTAGTGAATGATTAATATATTTCAAACAATATTTCATTTCCTCCATTTCTATCTTAGCTATGGATCATATTTTAGGTTTTAATGTTTTAGAGATATGTTCCTGTTTCATTTCATTTTCTATCATTGGACTAGATCAGTTGGAAGAGAATATTTATTACGAGGAACAAACTATAATGAGTATGGACTATAGAGAGGATGTGTTTTAGAATAAGGTATTTTATCAACTTAAGGTTATACAAAAAAAACTATATACTTTAAGATGACATAAGAGAAACCTAAACTGTTATTATGGAAAGATATCTCCACTTGTTTAATAATTGAATAGAATAAAAAGGGAATAATTTCAAGGTGGGGGTATGAATTTAATAACTCAATTATTTTAAAAAAACATTTTAATGTTTATATGTATATATCAAATTGATATTTATATTAATTAAAAAACATTATTTAATTATTATATCAAAACTAAAATTCATTTATTAAACTCATTCTATATAATTATTTTGTAGAGATAAAATTATAAATAATAATATCTTAATTTTATAAAATTTGTTTCATTTTTAAAATCATCATATTATAATTATTATACATTTATATTTTTTGGATTTTACATAAAATATTTATTTTATACAAAAAAGAAAAATGTAACAATTTTTCGGAATTTATCATTACATGTTCATAAATAATGTAATATAAATGTAATATTATGAGTTACAAATTATTTAATGTAATATATTTTTACAATATTTATATTTAATCCAGTATTTTTTATTTTAGAATTATTTATAAAATATTTGTATGTATGTTTATTTTCTTCATTATAATACATTTTTCAAAAGACTGTTTTATAGTGAAAAATGTTTCTCCATTTGAATGAAATAATATAAAACATAATAAATAATTATTTTAATAAAATTTATATTACTTATATTAATAAAAAATAAATTATATTCATATAAGTAAAATTATGTGACATTATGTTTATATATGTTATTTAGATGCTTGAAAATACATTTTATTAGAAATTAATATTTCATCACAGTTATAAGATTTATCTTAAATTAAATTCATACACATTTGAAAATTTAATTATTTAAGATCATTTAAATATTTTATATAAAGAATAATTTATTTTATATAATAATTTCAAAAATAAATTTACATAAAAATAATGAAAATAGATAAAATTTACCTCAGATAAAGATAAAATGAGTTTACAAATGGGATAAACTAAAACAATAAGGATTACGATAACTGAAATAATTGTTTAAATAATATTATCAAGAAATATTTTAACTATATATCATATAATAATTGGTATTTTTAAATTTTGATGTCGTTTGGATTATTTAAAACATATCTACTACTTTTTCAGCTGAATCATTCAAATTATTTCCACTTCTCTATATTAAATGCCACCCCTCTTGTGACCTATTCACAATATAAAAAAATTATTTAAACAATAAAAATGAAAATATATTAATTAATATCTTAACCATATAATATTTTACTAGTTTTTATCATAAATATAATCTTGTATGGATTTTGTTTATAATCATAATGAGGTTGACTGAAGGGTAGGTATTTTTCTTAACCCAATGTTTTTTTATTATTTCATCCATAACAACCATTTAATATCATTCAACAATGATGCTGAAAAAATATGTACCAACAATATTATAATACTTTCTGATTCTAATTTAACAACCTATATCCATACACTATTCTATAAAATGAGAAACAGAACCATGATTTTTGTGAATTACAGACTACCCCCTCATGAAGATAGGAAAAAAAAATTCATCAACACCACATACGGTTAGTTATAATGATGGAATTAATACATATAAATTTTATTTTTGAAATATTTATCATTTTCTAAAGATAATATGTCATTTTATTTATTAAACTCTCACCCAATAGAAATGATTGCTTCATTCGTTCGTATTGGTTGACTATTGAAACTCTAAATCGATGTGATTCTTTTTTCATTTCCACATCAAATAAATCATATATATAAATTTATATATAAAATTATAATGTTATTTATTATTTTATTATATTTATTTGATGATAAAATTTTACTTAGGTTATCACTATGAATATCAAGGAACATTGAAACAATTCTCATGAATAAATACAACATAATGGCCAAATGATCATAAAAATATCAATTTTTCATAATTGTCTTGAATGAATTTTTAAAATGACTATTATTGTATAAATACTATAAATGTTTAATTATTTTTATTCAATGGATTTCTTATGATGATTTTTTTGACCATAGTAAATCTATTGATATCATTTTGGATATATTTAACGATCGTAGCAAATACACATTATGTGAACTGAAATATATATCTATTTGTATATAAAAATGATATAGATAAAATTAAATTAACAATAATGATGAGAAGGATATTAATAAAAAAGTGATTTTAATAAATTTTCCTTCATATTCATAAAAATGTTTGATATTATTTCAACTCACTGAATATGAAACATTAACAAAATATGTCATTTTAAATGATTTAATGAATTATATTCTAAATATCTTTCATTCATTTCCATACTGTTCTAAATATATCAATAAAATTATTATTTATTCATAAATCCAATATAAGTGTATTTTTTTACCATTTTTTCACCTTCCGTGGAAGGTGATGAAAAACTGAATATTTAATATTTTAATGTGAGGGAGGTTTTTTTAAAAATCCTCTTTTAATGTTTCCCATTTAACCAATATTTTTCGAAGTCCATATTTTTACGATTATTTTATGGATGTATTAATATATACATAAATTATTTTTAATGGGATTTTTATAGACTTTTTTAATTTATTTCAAATGGTTTCAGGTGGAATCTTTTTTCGGAAATTTTTTTATGTTTTGACATAATATAAAATAAATGTTTTATTTTAATGTATATGAATACAACAACCTCTCTCACATCTATAAAAAAATTTATATTAGGAATTCATTATAATCATTCAGTTTTTATTCAATTAAAAACATAGTTTTCCCTCTTTGTGTATTTTTTAATTAAATTTTTTTAAATGAAAAATGTGTTATAATATTTTAAGTTGTATTTTATATTATTTTAAAATAGTTTCCTTTATGTTTTTAATGAAATATTAATAAAAAATGTTTTATTACTAATAGGTTACATGATTATTATATATTCGAGTCCTAGGAGCATGATATGGATTATACAATGGTAAATCACCATTATATCTTATGAAACATCGGTGGGGCTGATATATCTTATATGAAGGGTATGAAGCATTATTCCATCCCAATTTATTGGCTAATTTTACATTAGATAAAAAATATTTTTTTCTTACAAGTGGGTTTCTCCGGTGGATGTAACTGGGATCTGGTTATTTATAACAAGGGTTTGAAATGAGTTTTGAATATGATTCTCTATGTTTCAAAAATGGGTTTATATTTTACTTATAATGGTGTTAAAGGTAATTCATGGAGAAAATATTGTGTTTTATTTCCAAATTGAAATTATGTTTTTCAATACCTAAATTAATATTAAGATAAAGGTCATCATTTCATTAGTATTCATATTTTTCACTATAAATGGAGATTTATTATTTTATTATGTTCCTTAATGATCGTTGTTTTCTTATATGATGATTTTAAAATGTTATTCATGGGGATTACAGATAGGAGAATAGTATTAGGAGGTGAAGGTAAATTTTTTGATGATTTTTCTAGAAAATAATGCAATTTTTATTTCAAATGATATATATCAAAGAAAAAATTGTTACAGAACTTAATTGTTCTCTTTTTAATATATATTATTATTATGTTTGGGTTATGACACAATTATCTAATACATTAAACAAAAAAAATATATAAATTAATTATAAGAAATTATGTAAATGAAACAATATATAATGCAACGTTTACAGAAAAAAATTATAATAGTGAGCTCAAGAAACTGTGATATACTATAAAATTATTATTATATAATAATTACAATATAATTTTTTATTGGATGTTATGAATGAGACTAACATTATTATAAAATATATGTAGAAATGTTTTCTAAAAAAATATAAAAATACTATTTACTGGTAATATTTATTTAAATTTAAACCAATAATACTATAATCATATATTTTTATGAATACTTAATGTATAAAACGTGGAATATTTTATAAAATAGTTTTTAATCGTATTTTTTTATTTTCGTAAAAAATTAAATATTAAAAATATTAAAAATATTATTTGGAAAATAAGAGTTTATATTTTTTTTAAATAAAAAAAATGTTTAATCATGTTATTTTTTAATGATTTTTCAAAATTAGATGAATTTATTGTGAAAAGTGAAAATACCAATTTCTCATATAATATCACTTTTACGACATCATCATGTCAAAATAATGTCAGATACATTTATTAAACTCCATTTATAGAAAAATTGTCTATTTGGGAAGTAATAAAATGAATTTAATAACATAATTTTGAGCATATACATTTATTGTTGACATTTTTTAAATCTATGTATTGTTTTTATTCAACTAAAAAATATTTTTTATAATTTTATAATAATAAATTATTCAAATGGTTTTTATGATTTTATTTGAATGTAAAATATGAAGCATTATAATTAAATCAGTCAAATAACTTCAATTTCAATATACATTATATATGATTATGGGACCAAATAATTTTTTTGCTTAGTTGTGCATTTTTTAAGAAGTATTTTCTAATTATTTTTACAATTGAACATTAAAACTATATTTTCCAAAATTTTCAAATTGGATCATAGAAAATGGATCTAATATTATTATTCATCATATCCAAATTTGGTTATAAGACACGTTTAATTTTTATTAATTATGAATCGTAACCATGGTAAAACATATTCCCAAAGGTAAAGTATAAAATGGGTTAAACGGGGTTATGAATATGGGATATTGACTGAAAATATCTCAAAAAAAATCAATAATGTTTTTTTGTATAATTGGATAATAATATTACTATCATGATATTCTAGAAAAATGTTACTATATTCCTTAGAAACATACCTCAAGATTATTTTATGTAATGCATTACTAAAAATTCTCACTCTCTTTATTTTAAGATCTATAATATTATGTCATAGGGATTAAAAAAAATATATATATATACCCATTATTTCAACAAGTAATTATAATTTAAATAATAACGTGATATATGATTAATATCACAAAAAACACTAATCTTAAATGAGTCAAAATATAATATATAAATTTTATTACATAATTATCACAATTTACCCTATCCATTAGATTGGCGGGAACAAACAAGAGTAACAATGATATTTAATATATATATATATATTACATAATATTTATATATATTTATTATCTCTTGAAAATAATAAAATAATTTTTAATTAAAATATTATACGATAAATATTTACATTTTTAATAAAATTGCTTTATATGTGAAATGTTTTTTTCCCTTAAATGCCATCCACTATATATGTATGGTTTTAAAAAATATACAGATCATACTTTTTAAAATAATTTGTCATTTATTAAAATAGTTGTTAGTAGACTAAGAATGAGTGTAATAGACCTCTATACTTCAAAAATATAGTTTCATAAAAAATTGTTTTTATTGCATTTTGGGTGTGAATAATATCGTAAAATTATTTTAATTTTTGAAATATTAATTTATAAAATAGAAATAAAATTTTAAACCAAAGTTCAAAACAATTTTAAATTGATTTTTTGGATTCTTAAGAAATGATTTATCTTTGAGTGAATAATGAACAGTTTTTTTGCAAACAAATTCATTTCTCTTTTCATTTAATATTATTAATTTAAATTATCCATTTCTTTTTTCAATACAATTTTGTGTGACAAGATTTTATTATATTCGATTATATATAAATATTTCTATAGTAATAAATATTATAATTGTTTTGGTATAGAAAAATTTTAAAAATGATATTCTCTACTTTTATAAAAATAATTCATATAGTTTTATGATTTTATTATTAAATCATTATTCAATAATCATGGAAATTAAATTATATAAAATTAATTCAAAATTTGGAATCCTAATATCCAAATTAAATAGTATGTTCCATTTCATTTGTAGTCATAATGACTAGTTACCATCAAAAAAGTGTATCCAAAAGGATATTTATCTAAGGGGTATATTGGGTTCAACACTATAGGGTATGTTTTAAAAATCATCGAAAAAATTAATTTGGTTTTATTTTATGAGTATAATTTTATCATTAGAATCCTCTATTAAAAATTATGTCAATTTAGCTCGACATGACATTGATTTTAACCTTTACACTTATTTATTGTTATAAATAATTTAAAAATCTTACTCTCCCTTTCTAATTATGTTATAAATTTATGCATGTTTATAAAAATTATATATTCATGTTTTTAAATAAAAAAATACATTTATTTAACTATATTTATGATATTATCATATTTATAATTTCAAGTGATGTTGTAATTTCGCAGAATAGTTATGCAATGCCGATGAATTTTTTTTCCCAAAAAGAGTAAACTCATGTAATTGATTTTGAAAACATTTATTAGATTAATAATTGGGTTCCATTTAATTACTTCATATTGATAAAGTAATAGGTATGGTGAATCTATTTTAAGTTTAAATACATTTTTATATTTATGACTTTTGTGTGATGATATATGAATATTCATGAAAACAATTCTAAATTTTATTTAATATTTAAAAATTATTTTATACTCTTTACATCATCATAAAAATATTATATTAACTATAGTCACCAAAAACATATTGATTTTATGATGAATGGATCATGAATGTGTCACTTTTGGTTTTTTAAATAACATTCATTACCATTAGTGATTGAATAATTTGGTTCTGAAATTAATGTTAAAAGTGATAACCATGGTGTTAAACATTATGATAAGGTATATTATTCCCAATAAATATGTCAAAACACCATTATTTGATTATTTTTATACATTCTCGGATATATATTTTAATATATTTTCTTTTATGTTTATTTTTCAAGTAGTAGAATGATATAAAAAATCCATGATTGATTTAATTATAATATTTGTATCTATATCTCTTATATATGTCCACCTTCTCTCATCTATTTATCACACCACTTTACCATTTTATAAAACAATATCTCATCCCAAATCCCAATAAAATACACTTACACTTATAATAAAGCCTTCGGTCATATCAAATGACCATCATATTAGGATTAAGGTGTATACTAAAGGGGGGATGTTAAGATGAGGTATAACTCTTATCCAGAGCGACTTCTTGTTTATTTCCTCTTCAACCTCATTCAACTACACTTTTACCATATAAATATAATGAAATTAGTATTTTATATATAATTTAATGTATTTAAGACGATGAAATCGTAATTATATGCCATTTTTTTATCCAATGGGTAATGATTTAATTGTTAATATGTTTGTATTCCCCACCTCGTCCATAATTCAATTTAATATTTTATCCATCACCATCATTCAGAGACGAATAAAATTATATATAAAATGAGTATATATGATATTTATAAAATAATAATTATTATTAAAACATAATTTTTTTTACTTTTCATTTTACCCTTGTAATTGACGCCACATTTTAGAGTTGATTATGCAAAACTGGGAACTGCCAACTTCATAATGATATATGATTCATTTTTCATTACTTAATTACATGGATCATAATTTTATTTGGAGAAGACAAATTAATAATATATATATGTAATACATTACATATTATAGGAAAAATTATCATCTTTATATTCATTCCAACTAATAGAAAATTGAAAACCTCATTTTTCATTACATAGAGGCTACCAACTCCATGAAACTATTTAATTTATTCTTCATGAAGATATTACATAAATAGTTTTGAAATTTTTTTTATTTTCTAACGAATAAAATATTTAATGATTAATATATATGATATTATTGAACATTGACCACTTTTACCATATAAATCCTACTGATGTTTTTTTAATATAAACATAATAAATTGAAAAGACATGACGTGGACACACACAATTCAGTAACTAAATAATTAATGTTTAAAAAATCACCGACCTGGGAGCCAATATTATGGTGCTCGTGCTAGGTCACCACATGACCTCAAGTGTGTCTCCCCATATTCCAGATGTTATGGAATAACAGCGTGGGTCTACAAGGTCATATTGGGAGACTGTACCCTCATTAACAAATTAATCCATAATATATTATATTTTCAATAACAAAAACAATGGGAAAAAATAAATAAAATGAATAAATAACCAATTATTTAACTAGTTACAACCATATCCAACTGTAAATATGTCATTCCATGCTATAGTTTCATGTAAACAAAACTGAAAATAAATGACAATTATATGATCCACAAATTGTCCAGACACAAAGTCTGGAACCTCACATGTATGTTTTCCATGTCCAACTCATCTTCCTAGTGTATGGAACATTCCCATAGACTGGCCTACAAGAATTAAATCTTCTTGGGTAACCAATCGAGGCCCATGTATGGTATGAGTATAACTTATTGTGCCATCTCCAATGATGTCTATAAAATATCCAACAATCGTAGATAGTGCATGCGAGTGATGAATAACGTAAGGTAGAGATAAACAGTTCAATATTCCAAACTATATTATGTTCCTTTTAATTGTACTACTATTTCGTTTTGGTTCACTACTTATGAAAAGTCATGATTTAATCAATATTTTTTATGGGTCCAATGGATTTTCATGTTTGATGTTCTAAATAATTTTCGAATAAAATCATGTCCTACCTCACTAGGAATCTTATATTTACAATCTCAAAATCCCCACCTCAAAGCCTTAGTCTAGGTGGATTACTACTATTATTGGAATAGAACTCCATCCCTTAACTAACCCATGCATTTAGTAGTGGAGCTAGATCCTTGACCCAACTCAAACCCTGGGTATATAACCTTAATTATATACCCCTACACTACCAATCCATTTGTACATTATTTTTTTCATTTACCACACTCAACCATATCACAACAAGAATAACAAAAATAATTTACACCATCACAACAGTATTAATAAATTGGTAAATAAACATTTTTTACCCAATCTATTAACAGATTCATCATTTATATTACATATCCCTATATCCCTATTTCCCATTTCCCATTCTTATCTCTCTAATCATATTCATTTTTAATGTTAATCCCTGATCATTTTACCTTTAATCCATTTAAACATTTGTTATGCCAACATAACAACCTCTTAGGCCATTACCCAACCTATGAGTATTACTAAAACCCTATTGTCACATCCTTAAAGCATATGAACATGTTAATAATGGGATATATGTTCTTTCACAACAACCTTACTCTGACATAGAAAAACTATAAGTCGAGGAAATATCGGCACACCCTATGGGTGGCCCTAATCTCATTTGTACATTCTTCATTCATCCTGCAGGGATCATGAGTTGTTCTAAAAACCATTTAGATACCCAATATATCCATATAAATTGAAGGGAACCAAGAACATAGTAATGTAAAATTCAGAACATAACCATAAATGATCAAATCTTCTTAAATCCAAAGGGATAAAAATTATTGACCACCTACCGTAAATCTGTTGGTGAACACACTCTCAACTAAATCCTTAGATCCCAATTTAATCTACCCATGATGCCTCAACCTGAATTTCATTGAAAATGAAGGGTTTGAGAACATCATAATAATATAATAGTGGGATTCCAATCCAAATAATGTAAAACATGTATTGTTAATTTTAGCCTTACTCGGATCATCAATCAACAACTTATTATGGTTCAAACAACCATAAGATGAGGGAGATCGATCCTTGGAATCCTATGGAGACTTGGGTTCATTTTCAAGGGTCCAAAGGAGAAATAAATTAGGAAATAATATGTAGGGAATGCAAAATTGCTATTATATTTTTTGTAATTTTTAGAAAATTTTGGGGCCCATGGTTTACTCGCACGGTTTGCCAAACTATACGCAAAATGTGTGGATTGTACTATCCAACAATGGAGCCCTCGCAATGTTTACCAGCACAGTGTTCCAATCATTGCTGAGGCTACTATACAATAATCCTTGATCTGTACAGTTTACTTACGTTGTCTGCACAGTCCGGACTAACTGTGCGCCGACCGTGCAACTTGCCTCAAAAACCCATTTTCTCTCTTTTTCATGTCTTAAACCACTAGAACAACCTCTAGACATCGCAAAGACATGGTAAATCCTTTATTTGACCAAAATAAAAATATTAAACTGAAATCTATGTAAAAAATACCTTACCAATGATTTGGGATCTTAAAACCTCCTCAAATTATAACAACTCATCCCTAATCTGCTCCTCCCGAGCGTCATTGAGTTCCCAAAAAAATATATCAGACAATGAGGAAACACATATCTGATTCACTATCCAATGATTATTCTTGACAAATTACATGTTTCCATAGAACATAAGACAAGGGCAAATACTTTCCCCACAAAACCATAACACTATAATCCACTATACGAATAGGGGGCTCTTCATAGGACACATCAGCCTCATGCTCGACATCATTGAAATTTATCAACTATGATGGATCAAGATGATAATTTTGGAGTTAAAAGACATGTAAAACATCTTGAATCTGGCTATACCTCTATAGAAGATCCAATCGATATTCCACCAGCCTGATCATATCCACAATCTCAAATGGCCCCACATATCCATGTGCCAACTTGACCTACTTCTGAATTAGACAACGACCAAAACATAGTGACACCCGAAGAAACTCACTATCACCCTCCATGAACACAAGAGGGATATGACGTTACTCTAAATTTTATTGTTGAATCCTTTAATCTATTTCAATATGATTTTAAATCAAACGAACATTATAGGACATCTCCTACTCATTACTCGATCCTAACATCCTAGAATCTCTGGCCTCTAACCAACACAACTGGGATATATATAGTCTCACCAAATGTTCCTTAAAAGGTTCGATCTGAACTATTTCCAAAAAACAATTATTTTAAACACAGTTGATAAGAGACAAGGTATTTTCCCACAAACCAAAAAAAAATCTAGAACACGTAATCTCAACATGTCTTATAATACCAGAATCGTATGCTATGACTGCCATCACTCTGGGGGTGGTATGCCATACTAAAAAACACATGTGTATAAATTTCCTTATGTAGTACCGTCCTAAAACATGAGGTGAAATGTGGATTATGATCTGAATCCATGTTCCTTGTAACAAAATGCAACAATACTATTTCTCGAACATTTAATTCCCCATGCTGGTCGTCTTTATAGGACTCCTGAATCAGTAAAAAATGATCCAATTTTTTCAGCAGATCTTCCACCACCTAAATTGAATCATTATTTCAAGGTGTCCTAAAAAGACCCACTACAATGTACATAATGAAGTTATTTGACTTCCACTCTGTAATTGGCAATGACTATAACAACACACTTTGGAATTGATGTTCATCCATCACCAACGGACAGTTTAGGCATTGTTCCATAGAACTTGAAAATTATTTCATCATTACTGACCACCAAAAATTCCTATAAAGATCATGGTACATCTTATTCATGCCCATATACACTTCCCACATTGACTCATAAAACCCATGCATCAACTCCACCAATACATCTGTCTTCACCACAACATGACAAGGAATAAGAAACAAAATCAGCCCCGAATGTCTGTCCATAAGGTGACTCCCCACCTTAAAGACCTTCATTCATAGCCAAGCACTATAGATCCTCCAACTGATTCTCTTTAACCATGCTTATAATTTTGGATTCAATTATTATACATACTATGGTCATTTCAATATTCCCATCTTGTACCTACAAATGCATATACGCAAACAAGGAAATCATAACAAACTCTGAAATGGATTCATGAACTACCCGATTCTGATCATTTTTCCACATAGCATTAAAGATACTAATCCCTTTACATTGTGTGTACACCAACTCAAAATTGAAGGAATGTAGGTAATCTACCCATTATGAATATTCAAGAACTAAATTTCATTGAGATAATATATTCCCAATAAATTTATTGTTATTGAACACTGTGAAAGGCTCCCCAAAAAAGTATTTATTTAAAATACTTAATGGATAAACCACAGTCGCTATATCAATATAATTTGTACGATAATTCCATTCATGTGGCCTCATCTCTCTCAACCCATATGCTACAACCTGGTCATCCTTCTTTAACAGTACCTCAAGTATAACACATGACAATTCACTAAAAATGTTGTACTTCTTACATGGTTAGGGTAAGATCAAAATCAGTGTGGTGGTCAACCACTTTTTTAGCTCTTGAAAAGAATTATTAGAATACCTTAAATAATCAAACATAATCCCCTTATTTGTTATACTAATGATCTATGCTGCCAAACAAGAGAAATCTCGAATAAACCTTTAGTAATAACAAAAAAAACTCTGAAAACTCAGAATATTTGGGACATTGTTGGGATACTCCCAAGACACCATAGCGAAGAACCTTTTCCAGATCCACCAACACACATGAATCAGAAATGATCACTCCTAAAATGTCCTCCACATTAATCAAAAAAGGGCTTTTTGATAGCTTAGCTTGAATCCTATTATCTCTTAGTGTGCTCAAGGATATGTCAAATTTTTTGAATGATCGTCATGAGTTCTAGAGTACAACAATATGTAACCATTGAAGTCATCTAAAAATAGGTCAATATATTGGTGGTATATCCGGTTCATCAAGGCCATGAACACCGTATATGCATTGGTCGAACTAAATGACTTCACCAGAAATTCATACAACCCATACTATCATCGGAAATCTATCATGGTTATTTCAAAATGTCTCGCCCTCAATTGATGAAACCATGATCTCAAATTGATCTTGGAGAACAATGAGGCACCTCTAAGCTTATCAGACAGGTCATTGATTCTAGGAAGAGGGTATCAATTCTTCACAATCATATGGTTCATCCTATTATAATCAAAACAATGACACGGGGATACATTATATTCTTATAAAACATCACTGGTGATCCCCATGGTGTTGTAGTAGCATGTACAATCCCCTTACGCTCCAATTACTCTAAATGAACCATCAGTTCTGGTAGCTCTATTGGGATCAGTTGATATAGTGGAATGTAAACTGGCTCTCTGCTACAAACATGTTGTTCGTAAACACAACATATCTCTTAAGTGGTAACATAGAGAAATCCCCAAGAAACACATCCTGAAACTGGTGCACACTAGAATGGAAGACTATCTATCCTTTCTCCCCACCATATAACATAATGAATTCCACATGGAATGTGAGTTTCCCCAACTTCTGGCATAGCGGCCTTGTATATCCTGCTCGAGTATCCCACACACCATGAAGGAAATATGTACACTCATTGATATATGTATACATTACTTGAAGTTGGTAATATCCGATATACTCTTAATATAACACCGTCCAGTCCATTCCCAAGAATATGATAAAACATGACATCTCTAGGACAAACAGATCCCATAAAAAATGATATCCAGAATTCTACATAGAACAACCCTTACTCTTCCTAATTTCCTCAACTCGCACACCTAGTTTAGTATCAGGAGAAATTTACCCACAGGCTGTCTCTAAGGATAAGGCCAACAAAACAACAAAATAAGAATAAATAAAGCAATTTGTATCCCCTAAATCAAATAATGCAACAATAATTATGGAATATACAAGAATCATACCTTGAACAGTAGATGGTCCTACCTAACCACCTTCAGAGGTAGCCTAAACTGCATATAGATGAACTTCCCTTTTATCTATGGATCCTTCCTGAGTACCATGTACTACACTAATATGTGGGTGAGGATAATCGATCCCTAGAGTTCCACGTCCCCTGCCTCTACCAGTATGACCCATGGATAACTGATTGGCAGCTTGATAGGGGGTAACCAACCTATTTTATATTCTAGAGGTATACTTTTGACTTCTATCATTCCCTGACTATCATAGGTTATTATAGAACCATTGCACATGGAGAAATACGCCTCTTGCTCAACACTCTATAGATGGGTGGGGATACTATTCATGCTTTTTCCCAGACCTTCTACACTGATAAACGAAGAAGTGGTCTCCACCCAATGAAAATTAACTCCTCTCATGACTGATCATTTGACATCAACCTTGTAAAATATCCTGAAACGATGCTTCATACAATCGGATGCCACACAACATGCTTACCCATCTGGCGCGACAGGTTCACTACCTGATGTGACATTCGGGTTCCCCTCCAAGATAAGGGCTTAATCCCCCATTTTAAAAAAAATTTCAAGATGAATGATATTCACCTGAGATATGATCTCGTGTCTATGCCTGTTATGAAAGATTTTATCTACGGATACATTATCTCATGTAAATGTTAGAATAAAGCATTTCAAATCAGTGAAATGACTTGCATAACCAATCATTGACATTGTACCATGAGTAAACAGTATGAGATCCAAAGCCTTCTCAAACCTCAAGGCTTCTTCGTAGAATTTCTCAAGAAGCATCTCTTGAAAATACTTCCTTATCAGTCCCTAAACCATCCCTATTTGATCCTTAATGTCCCACCAACTTTTTTTGTGACCTCTTAGAATATATGCGGCTAACTTGGATAGCTTCTCAAGAGTATTATGAGGATGGTTAAGAATAGTTTGGTTGGACTCTAGCTAGAACACTAATGACTGCGGCCCACCCTCCCAGATAAATGTTAGAGGGTGATGGAGCTAAAACTCCCTAGTTCTCATACCATCATCAGCATAAAACGAGAGAAGTTCTCTCATAACTGATATTCCCTTTCTCCTTCAATAATCACATTAACTTTTTACTCATGTAGGAGGGTTCTCATCAACATCCTCATGTTTCAAAACAAACTCCCATCTTTGAGGTGGAATTTCTCTACAATGCCAAACATATTCTTTAGAAGACAACTATGACTCTTTTAGGAAGGGGAAAATACATATAGGTAGACTCATCTCTTTCCACCATTGAACTAGTTCAAACACACTAAAAAAAATCCCACTCACAACAGGATCACTACCAATGTCCGTCTCTCCTATGCGCATGGCTACCACGATATATAATTCACATAGTAACAAGCCTTAACATTTACCATATTAAAAATAGTTTCCCTATACTAATTTAATATTACCTCATGTTAACAAAATTTTTATTCGTTGATAAGCACCAATATATATTTACTAATAAAAAAAATTTTAACTTTCATTTTTACCCATTCATACAATCCCATTAGGAACAATTTTATTACTTTTATGAAAACATATACATTATATCCTTTATATTCCACAAACCCATCGCGTGTGTGTGCATATCAGGATGAATGTCACTTGACTACATAGCTTCCTAGAATAATTCATGAATGAACATCTTCACACCCTTTCGAAATGAAGAAAAATATAATAAATTGTCAAATCACAAAATAATTTCATCACCCAATGGTGATATATCATCAAATACAATAACAAAAAACAAGAATGACAATCCCTCCTAGGTGACTTGGGTTTTCCCCATAAATGGGTTAACTACTTCTAAGAAAAAACTCATCACTAAGGCCTGGCACATGCCTAACCTCCTGTATACCATACCCAAATATTAATAAATAGTATAAAACAATAATAATAAAAATTTTTAATGCCACGACCTAGGAGCCAGTATTCTGGTGCCTGAGCCGGCTCAACACATGACCTAAAGCACCCCTCCATATAGGCCAGATGTTTCCAAATAGATGATAGGGTGTCATATGTCATGTGGGAAGACTATACACTAATTGCTATATTAGTCCAGAAAATAATTTACATTAAATACCAGATACAATAAGAAACAATGAATATCATTCATAAATAACCAATTCCTGAGCTAGGTCCAAACATATAAGATTCCAAATGTGTCATGTCATTCAATAGTTTCAACTAAAAAACCCCAAAAGAATGAAAAATGGCATGATCCCCAAAATGTTCTGGACTTTATATCTAGAACCTCTACCATTCGTGTCCATGATCAGCTCAACTCCCGAGCATATTGACATTTCCCTTCTCCTATCCTGAAACAAGAAATCTACTCGGGTACCCAATGGAGGCCAGAGATGTGAGTGAGTATAACTCAGTAGGCCACAACCAACGGTGTCTACAAAATATCCAGCAATAGAAGATAGTGCATATGAGTGATAAATAATGCAAAGTATATATAAGAATTTCAATATTCCATTATTGACTATGTTACTTTTAATTTTACTACAATTGATTATGGGTTCAATGCCTTGAAAAATTCATGATTAAATATATATTTTCAGTTGTTCAATTAATTATGCATGTTTTATTTTATCAAGCATATTAGAATAAAATTATGTCCTAACTCAATAGTAATCACATTATAAATATCTCATAATCCTCACCTCAAAGCCTTGGTATGGGTGGAAAGAAACAATTTGCGGAGTATAACTCTGTCCCCTTCCCTTAAATGTGTATTTCTGGGTGGTGTGAGATCCTCGATCCAATTTGACCTGAGGGTGTAAAACATCATGTTTATAAACCACACTACCAAGCCATTTGAAAATTCTTATATAACATTTACCACAGTCAACCATATCACAACAACCATATCCGACATAATTTACAACATCACAACATCACAACTATATCAATCAATGGGGAAATTAATATTTTTTCCTCAATCCATTAACACATTAATAATTAATATTTCTAGACCCTCTATCCAAATTTCCAATTTCCATGGTTATATCAATAAAAATATTCATGTATAAATGTTATACATTATTATTTTTTCATTAATCAATTTAACCCTTTTTCATGCAAACCCAATAACCTCTTCGGAAATTACACGACCTAGGTTTATTAATAAAACCCCAATTACATATTCTTTAGGAATATTAACATGTTCTTCATGTGATATTTTTTCTTGCACAATGGGCCTACACTTATGTAGCTAAACTCTATATCAGGGGAATATTGACACACTCAATGGGTGGACCTAACCACATTTTGACAACTCTTATGCATCCCACAAGGATCATAATGTATAAATTAACTATTTAGACACCCACTATATCAAAATATATCAATGGTAACAAATAACACAACAATGGAAAGTTAACAACTCTGCTATAAATGCCAAAATCCACTTAAACCCAAGGGGATACAACTTGTAGACAACTTACCTTGAATCAATCGACGAAATCACTCAAAAAAAGCCTTAGATCCCTACTCAATAAACACTTGAATCCTAAAACTAATTCACACAAAAGAAGTGTTTGGGAGATTCAAAATAAAATAAGATATAGATACAGACATAAATAAAGAAAACGAAACAATTAGGGGTTTAGCATTACCCAGATCTTCAATTCAAAAATAACGGGGCTCCAAAAGGCCCTTAGATAAGGGAGATCAATCCTTGAAAGATCATGCAGACTTTGGTTTCTTTGAAGGGTCCATAATAGGAAAAAAAACTGAAATATTGAGTTGGGAATAAAAATAACATAATGGATATTTTTTTATTTTTTTAGGATTTTCTGGGCTGCACGGTTTACCTGCACGGTTTTCCAATCAATGCACAAACTGTGGGGAGGCTACTATCTGAAAATCCATATTCTCTTCTATTTACCTAGGATGTCTGCATAGTAACGACTAACCAGGTACTGACCGTAGGACTAGCCCTGAAAAATCCATTCCCCCTTTTTCTATCCTATACCTGTACAACTTCAATGAGCATTTTTAAGGACATGAGAAAACACTTATTTGACCAAAATAAAATTATTAAACAGAAACCTAAGTAAAACATTACTTACAGAGAAAGTTGGGATCCTATAATTTGAAAAAGATAAATAAAATCAATAATGAAAATTAAATAAAAGTATTTTTTTCTGAAAGTATTAAACAATTATATTTTTTTAAGAGTTATGAAATATATGAAATGATTTGATTCTAATGGAATTTTTGATAAAAACATTTTCTTAAAACATTTTAATCTTTTTCCCTCTATTTCAATGAAATAAAAATGACTCAATTATTTATATATTTATTATTAAATTATTATTTGTGTTCATTTTAAACTACTTTTTATTTCAATATTGTATTAACAATTTTTTTAACATTTTCATATGATTCGATTTTAATATTCTTACCAAAGTGAGTTTTAACATAAAAAACATGAAAATATTTATCCACATTCACATATCATCATAATTATGAGGATTATACTATTTCTTACAAGTATTTTAAGTAATATTTGAATCCACCTGTTCTTGTATTTTCATTTATTATTTTTTTTGAAAATAATAGCACATTTCTCTAAAATTTTATGTGAAAATGAATGTTTTTTTAATTATTAGTTTAAAAATAAATTTTAATTTTCTGTGATGGAAATTGAAAGGTATATATTGTTTATATTTCATGATATATTCATATTCATTGAACATTAAATTTATTGCACACGAGCCTCAGACTAGATGGTGAAGACTCATTTAGTGAAACCAAATGACCTGGGTACTATAGAAGGCATTGTTTGGCATTGTAGAAGCCTGAAATATTCCCTTGTCTGGGCCTTTGAGCCATCGATTTGGTCCCTGAGTCCTATAAGGATTTCAGGCCACCCATGCCTTCAATTCAATAAGTCCATCGGGCCACCTCAAGGCCTTCATTCCACATTAATTACAGATGCAAAACAAAAAACCTAAAAGGAACAGCCTTTAGAAAGAGGATGAGTAAGCAGCCTTCATCATAGTAGAAGAAAAAAAAATTACATGAATGAGAGGATATGGAACCTTCCATCAGGAAAAGCCAGTAAAAGCACGAGAATTCCTATCCAAAAAACCATGTAATGTTGGAGAGATGATTTCACAAAGAAGATGCCGGGGAGGATCAGATCCAAGTAGTTTGTATGGGTTGTATGTAAAGTTTGATTCCTACAGGAAATGAATTTCTAAAAGGACTTTAAAAAAAGTAATACTTACCCCTATAGGCATTTTAAGAATTAAACCTCACCCCTTGAATGGTGGATTATCAATAATTAACTAAAAATGAAGGCCTTGGGTCAATTGGATAGATTATTAAATTCATTGATTTTAAAACATCACATTTTCAATTATTAATGACGGTTGGGATCAAAAGTGAACATAAACTCTTTTGGGTTTACTTCCATTGTTATGGGTGGGAATGTTTTAGCCCACTAATAAATTATCTAAAATAACGGAGAAAACATCTATTTGTTACTCCTAAGATAATTTGAATATATTAATTTACTCATATGAAGTGAAAATGTTAACTATTGTGTGTTACTCTAAAAATAGCGTGTTTATAAATAATTACACAAATGAAGTATCTATATTTTTTTATGTAGGTTACACTTAATTTAATTTTTTAATTATAATGTTAATTTATTTCAGGATGAAACAATGGTGACCCATGTCCATGAATAGATTTTCTTTGTTCTATTAATTTGAAATTAATGGAAATATTATTATTCAAAAATATAAAGATCTTGTTTAAGAGTTAATGGAAAGATTTTTTTCTTATGAAGGAAAAAAATTATTTTAGTATATAAAGTTTATGAATTATGATTTTTCATTATTATTTATTATTAATTGATTTACTAATGATTTGGTAATTATATTTTTACCAATGGTAATTAAATTTATTTCCATCACTAATGTTACTAATTTTAAAAAAATAAATTATGGGTTTTCTGAAATTTGCAATGAAATAGAGGGTTTCAAAAAGTTATATATACCTAATGATTTTTATTTTAAACATCTTAGTTATTTAATTATTTTTACAAGGCCTGTGGAAGAGTTTTAACTATTATGTTGTCTATCTATAAATATTAGAAATTCCAAATAAATGGAAAAATACTTTAGTGAATAAAAATGTATTTTGAAATTATGAATATTGTTTTTATATAACTATTTTCATTTTATGTAGTTGTGGTATATAACGTGTTTCTTTTTTACAGTTTCAATGTAACCCTAAAACTATAAGAACATTAGATGGTATGAAAGTTCATTTAATTAAATTAAATTCACAATTATAAAATGTATAAGAAATTAGTGATTATAGTTGGTATTATAATTATGTTTACATATATTTATGTGTTAGGATGTTTTTTATTGAAATATACTTAATGGATTATATTATGGATTGAGGAATGAAATTAAAAGTATTATATAACTACAAAGGATAATTTTTATAGATAATTATCTTTATTTTATAATCAACTAATATATATGAGTGGGGAAATACATGATAAAGAATATCATTGTGTTATCCCACATAATATAATTTATTTTAATTAATTTTTCATACTAACACTTAACATTTTTTGTTTTAGTCAATGGATTGAAAAAATAAGAAAAATAAAATAATAGGTGCGAATGAAATTGTGGGGTTTTTTTGAATAATAAATTAAATGTAATATGAGTTGGATTGAGAAATATTATGGTCATTACTAAAAATAAATATAAATTCATTAATATAATATTAAACCTAGGTGCGTTTACTATCACACAAATTATGTGGAAAAAAGTTTTTTGGGGTGTTTATATGATAACACCCACAAATGAAAAATTGAATCAAATTCCTACATAACATAGTTTTGGAGTGATTCACCCATTGAAATGTATCAATTAAATAAAAAGGCTATCAAATCACATTGTGTATATTAATTATAGAAATTAATGAATTTAGATGAATTATCATGTTAGAAACCACCTTTATTTTTAGAATAAAGGATTATAAATGCTATACACTAATGATAAATTTAATTAAAAAATATGAATAGTTTGTGTTATATTAAGAATTTTTCACATGTTTGAAGCATTTAAAATGATTATATTAATATCTATTAATCGTATGATATGTTTTATATTTCATATTATAGGAAGGATTTGTAAAATAATAAGATGTAAATTCATGGTTATAGAAATATGTAGAATGTTAAATTATTAAAATGTCAACATATATGGTTTTGAAAGTTATAATATGGAGGTATTTTATAGATTAATATAATGATTATCACAAGACATTTAATAATATTACATTTGATATTTTATATTGTAACACCCACCCCCTACCCCATTATCTTAAAGAGGCGGGGAGGGTTACTATGCATTAAGTGACGTTCCCAAGGCTCCAAAGGCCGACAATAAATGTCGAGGGCTTCAAGAAAAAATTAGAGAAATTTTTTCCCTTAAGACAAAACCAACAAAACCATCACCAACAACCACTATATGACTCATATAAATAATCCCTTCAAGCATGTATTCCCAAAATACAACAATGTTGTTCCACAATACAACCCAAAAACCAATATAAATTAGACTAATATGTGGAAGACTAAATAAAAAAAACCAAGAGACATGACCCCCACCAAAGCTCCACACCAAGATCCAAGATTCGTGCTCCACCACCACATCACAATCATCACTAAGAACCACTAGTAATGAGATATCTTACCTTTACTAGTATCATGGTACTTAACATCTGCAAAGACACCAAAGGGCCAAAGCAAGAGGTGAGTACAAATACTCAATAAGTTTTCCCAAAATAACTTCCCAATTAAAATTACTAGGATAAAACTATTTGAAAATTTATATAAAATAGATTATATAAAATAATGAAATGTTCATCCATTACCGTAAGCCAAACACAACCTTACGATGCCATTTCACCCAAACCATGTAAACCAAGGAAATCTAAACAATCATCTCGTAAGCCAAACATTGCACGCATGGAATCCAAATCAACCATGCCACAAGTCTGTTTCCTTTTCATATTTCACTCACATTCCCCATCTACAGACACCACCAACCAAGCATAAAACATATCATGGTGGCAATTTTCATCCAACCCATTCATTACAAATCCACTCAAGTGGTACTTCCTGGCCACTTTCTTTTGATGGTGGCCCTTATCTCCACTATCCATCCCCTTTTAATAGTGGTACTTCTCACCCACATCTAGACAACATTCAAACAAGAAAACACAACCAAGTATATAACCCATCTAGGCCAAAACATCATTCAATCAACCATTTCCATTAAATGCCAATACACTCCAATAAATCAAACATTTATTGAAAACAACTTTTAACCATTTTCCATCCCAAACCCAATTTCAATACAACAAAAAATGTTATTGAAATAAATCTATACAGTTCATCTTAATCAACTAACAAAATAACTCATTTTAAAATCACATTTTTAAGTCACATCAAGAGCATTTCGCAACAAGCCCTTTTCCCCAAAAATTCCCAAGTTATAACCAAATATATTTCCATCCTATTTTACACATCAACAACAAAATTAATTTTCTGAAACCCCAAATAATTGTAAAAAACAACTAGTTCTAACCGAGTATATTCGAAAGTGAAACCACCTACCTTTAGAGTTCTGGAATAATCGACCCACATGAAACCACTCTTTATAACTTGCAAATGCACCACCGAATCCTCTATAGATCTCCTTACCTAACAACCACATGACATAAATTTAACATCCATGGAAACCAAATCCATTTTTATACACACAAAGGGTGTTGATCTAGAAAACCGAGAGAGAGGGAGATGTAGATCTAGAGAAAAACACAATGAACAGAAGATGAGAGATTTACCTAGGAGAAACCACCTTCAATCCACCGAGTAATATCTTCAAAACACTTCCAAAAAGAGTGGGAGAGAACCCTCAACCACTGAGAACCCGAAATCTTGTGTGAAGTTCAAGTGAGAGAGAATTTGGATAGGAATGAGGCAATCTTGAGTGATCCTGGATTTAAAACCCTACTTTTATGTGTTCGCACGGTTAGCTCATACGGTTTGGAAAACCAAGTGCTAACCATGCACACACTATTGCCTCATGGACAAGGGTCTGTACGGTTGCCTCACATGGTTTGGAAAATCGTGTGCAGACTGTATGAAGGATATCGTCTCCCCCAACAGTGTTTCTTAGATAACCTACATGGTTTCCCCTAACCATGCTTAAATCGTGCTTCCTAAGAAATTCCTCCAAACTTATACAAAACCATTCCAAACTATCCGAACCTCTTGTCAACTCATCTCAGGAAATTTTAAACACATAAATAATCATAAAAAAGGATACATACCTCATACCAGGGGTGCTAAATTCTCTTAAACATTGTACTTTCCATCCCCGTCAAGTTGTGAACCCACGATATTCCAAAAACAGCTCGAACCATAACTCCACCATCTCTTTTTCTTGCTCCCATGCCTCCCCTTGGATCTATCCATGCTTCCACAAAACCCGAACCTAACCAAAGAATTTACCCTATAAGACTTTATATTTCCCATCCACAACCCACACTGGAATATGAACTAATGAACCATATAACTATAGCTCCACATAATTCCATCGAGTAAAATAGCTCAGATCTAGCTGATACTCATTCAACTGTGACACATGAATCACATTGTGCACCGCACTTAAGCTAGGTGGAAAATACAAATGATAAGCCACATCACCAACCCTCTCAAGAATCTCAAAAGGTCTAATATACCTCAGAGATAACTATCCCTAGATCCCAGACTGTCAATGTCCCAACCTAGGAGAGATCCTCAAGAAAACATGATTTGTCACCTCGAATGACAACGTCCGTCGATAATGATCTGCATATAATTTCTGATCACTTAGAGCCATCTCCATTCTCTTTCTAATTAACTTGATATTCTTTGTAGTCTCCTGGATAAGTCTTACTCCAACAATCAAGGACTCACTCGTTTCCACCCAGTATATTGGAGAATGTCATGACTGCCCACATAATGCTTAAAACATAGCCATATGTATGGATGCCTGATAATTTTTATTGTATGAGAACTCATCCAATGGAAAGGGCTCCTCCCACGGACTACTGAAATCAATGACACAAGCTTGCAACATATCCTACAATTTTTTTATCATCCTCATGGATTTACCAACAATTAGAGGGTGATATTTCGTGATCGTAGTCGGTTGTGTCCCAAGGGCTTGCTACAAGGATTTCACAAAACGAGGTGTAAACCTCACATCTCCATCTGATACAATAGAAACTGGAACACCATGCCTCTTTACCACATCCTAGATATAGATTTCGGATAGATTATCCACCTTATGAGATTCATGAATATGAATGAATTGGGCAGACTTTTTTAATCAATCCACTATCACCCAAATGGCATTGTGCTTTCTGACCATTCTTGGATGAACTGTAACAAAATTCATCGCAAATTGGTCCCACATAAGAAAAGGGTTTGGTAAAGACTACAAAATTCCCGCTGGCCTCTGATGCTCTGCCTTGACCTGATGACATGGCAAGCATCGTAAAACAAACTCAGCCACACTTATTTTCATACCAGCCATCCAAATTTGTGCTTTCAACACTTTATACATTTTCTGAATTCTAGGATGAACATCCCACCAGGAATGATGATACTCCCTACTAAGATCCTCCGGAAAAGCGATGGGTACATCCATATAACTATGAAAACACAAAACTAATCTCCATTTAGTTTTGAACCCTCACTTGTCTCCCAACCATTGAGTTTCGACCTCATGGTAACACACTCTGAATCAGATATTTGTTCATCCTTAACCAGTGCATCTATGTTAGGAATCAACTAGAATGGAAAGAAGACCGCCCTATCTCCCTAGTCCTCACATTCCTACCGCATGTCAGTTATAACCGACATCAACTACAAATGGTCTTATTCCTGTTTCACCACCTGAGCAGATTATTTTTAACTTAATGCATCCACCACCAAAATTCCCTTACCCGATGTGTACATCAAGTCAAAATCAAACATTTAAATATCTTCAATATATCTCCTTTGACTCATGTTTGAATCCCTTTGTGAGAAAATTTTCATCAAGCCCTTATGATATGTATATACCGTGAATTTCTCATAGAAGAGATAATGATTCCACACTTTCAAAGCATGGGCCACTACTGCCAAGTCCAAATCCTGAGATGGGTAATTATTCTCATGAACCCTCAACTACTATGAGCCGTATGAAACAACATGATTCTCATGCATGATAACACACCCCAACCCTAATCTTGATGCATTACAATACACCACATACTTGTTTCCTAGTTCTAGAAAAACCATGATTCGTGATGATGTAAGGTGACCCTTTAGCTCTTCGAAACACTGCTTACACTGTTTATTCCACTAGAATGGAACATTTTTTCATTTCAAATATGCCATCAGTGAGGCCAAACATGAACAATCACAAATTAAATGAAGATAATACCCAGCTAGGTAGAGGTAACTCTATTCCTCATTCATATTCTTTGGTGGTTTCCATGAGATAACAACCTCTCTCTTTTCCGGATCCACTAAAACACCACTTTTAGAAATATCATGGCCCAAAAAACGGACTTCCTGTATCAAAAAGTAAGACTTTGACAATTTGGAATACAATCGATTATCCCTCCAGATCCCTAGCACTGTCACCAAGTACTGCCCATTCTTTACCCTTGTCTTAGAATACACCAGAATATCGTCAACAAAGACCACCCCAAAGGAATCCAGTTATCTCTTAAATAACAGACTCATCAATGTCGTGAACACCGCTGGTGCATTAGTTAGACCAAAGGCCAAAACCACATATTCATATTTTCCATATCAACTTTTGGAAGAAATTTTAGGAATATTGTCCTTCCCCACCTGCAATTAATGATATCTCAACCTCTGTTCGATCATGGAGAACCACTGGCCTCCCCTCAACTGGTCGAAGAAATAATAAATTCATGGAAGTGGATATTTGTTCTTTATCATAACATTGTTATGTCTACGATAATAAACACAGAGTCTCAAAGTTCCATCCATCTTTTTCACAAAAAACACCAGCGATGCCCACAGATACGTGCTAGGCCGGATAAACCCTTTGTTTTCTAGCTCTTCCAACTAGACTCTCAATTCCTGCATTTCCGTTGGTGCCATCTGGTAAGTCGGAAGTGATATAGGATTGGTCCCTGGAAAGAGATAAATTGTACACAACACTACTCTTAAGAGAGGTAACCCATAGAATTCAACATGAAAAACATCCATGAACTGATCGACCACTACCGGTAGAACACTCTGCTCAACAACCTTTTCAGATTCAAATGACATCATAGCCAACTGAATGGATAATGTGCCCACAGTTGTTGCCAATAAACCCAATGCACAATTCCTTTCATGCCTCTCTAATCTAAATAGATGTCTAACACCATCTTGTGTTATAAAATCCATTGTTCGCGCATTACAGTCGATCTAGGCCTTAAATTAAACCAACCAATCCATTCCCATGATTACATCATACCCATCTATCTCAAGCACTAAGAAATTACACATTAGCTCAATCTCTCCCACAATGATACAACATGTTCTACACAAGAAGGATCGACACTATTTTGACCCAGAGGAGTTTGAAGTTTCAAAACCGTAGGAATCATTTTTACCCTTAAATCCAGAAACTAAACCACATGTGCATCAATAAAAGAGTGTGAGACACCCAAATCAATAATCACATGCATCAAGGTTGAATTGAAAATAATAGTAACTCACACTGTGGATGGTCCAGACTGATCAATCAAAACAACCTTCTCGGCTCCGAAAAATACCTTGGGTGCCACAATTTTCTATTTATTGCCCTGCTAGGGAGTTGTAGTGTTCATAGAATCACCATAACTAGATTTTCTCTACTGACGAGGGGTATTTTGTTGTCCCCGTCTCGTCGATGCATATGATGTCTACGATCCCTGAGGAGAGTCACGCACACCTGACTTTGGAGAATTCCATTAATAATGCTACAGATGCTCCATCTACTTACAATTGCGACATGCTCAAGGTTGTGTCGTATAATCCCTCTTGATGTGTGTTGTAAAGCCACACTAAAACATCATGGATTGCTCTGGGGATTCAACGGAAGATTTATTGATCATGCCGTTGGATTATGTGGCATACTCCAGCCTTGGGAATTTGTGTTCCTCCTTCGAATGAACACATTGTTAGATTTCCCACTTTTCCTCATGGGTACCACCATGCTTCATCTTCCCGGAGCTATCAACAAAACCCACTCTTCCACCGATGCTCGAATCACTATCTCTGTATAATCACCAATACACAGAACTACTATTTTTAATGGATCTTTTTCCATAACCCCACTTTGAAGATCATTTCCTTCATCGATGTGATACTCACAACCTTGGGTGAAAGCAGCACTAAGCTCATAATTTTAGTAGCATATTCCATCAAAAACATATGATCTTGCTTCTCACTAAAGATATCAGTTTTGTGCGGAATTCTGAATGTATGTGGGTAAAAGCTTTTATTAAACAATACCTCAAAGCCTTCCCACATGATACCCTGGTCTGTCTCTGCTTGGATTACCAACTCCCACTATTGAAGAGAAAGATCCTCTAGCTTATACATCGCAAGATTTACTTTCAACTCACCCAGCATCCACAAGAATTTGGAAATTCTATTCATTCAAGACAATGACAGCTCTAACATTTCCAGGTTTGAATCACCCCTAAAGATGGGTGGATCTGGCTTTTGAAATTGTGAAACATAATCAACATGATTTGTCTCTTCTCCTCGATTCACACTTCCCACAGCTTGGAATGATTTCACTATGCTCTGGACTAACTGCTGGTTCACCTGGGCCTCAGGTGAAACCAAGTTCTCATCAGCCACTTCTGGTTGGTCTCTACAACGCCTACCCAGTGCCATTTCATTTAACAGAAAACAGACAACCATGAGTGTAAATTCTGTAGACATAATTAATTCCCCTTTTAATTCACATTACACAACACTATCACAACAAGGTATTCCACCCTTTCCACATTTTCCATGTTTCACTATTTTTAAAAATAAAACCATTTTTAAAATACCAACGGTTTCCATGTTTCAAATCCTTCCATTTTGAAACCCAATTCAGATTTTTCAAAGTCCACACATTCATATCACAAGATAAATCATTTTACTATAATAAGATATTCATCATAGAGGGAAGAAATTTTTACCATGCATGCCATGATCATTTCATTGGCTACACTCACGAAAATGAGATATCCAATCCCTAATAGTGTCTCCAACCTCTTATGTACCAAACACCCTGGTAACTTGATGTTTAACATAAATGGGTTAGCTACATCCTTTTATGCTATACATTCCATGTTCGGACATTACTATGCCTTTCTACCATCCTGACTCAAGGAATATTCCAGTAGGAATCTCAACACTAAATTCGAGAATCAACTCCAAATGATCGAACAAGCTGATACCACTTGAAATACCCAACCCCTAACCCATTGAATTGAGGAGGTGGTGAGGGTAACTTGGCCTTAAGCGACATTTCCAATGCACCGAAGGCTATAAATAAATGTCGAGGGCTTCCATAAAAAATTGGGGAACAATTTTCCCTTAACACAAAACAAACCAAAACATCACCAACCACCACTATATGATGAATGTCAATATATAATTCAAGCATATATTCCCAAAAGAAAACCAAGTTGTTCCACAATAAAACCCCAAAAAAATATAAATTAGAGTACTATGAAGAAAAATAAACAATAAAACACGATGATCCATAAACCCTACCAAAGTTATACACCGATATCCATGCTCCAATCTCCACTAACACATCACAAGAATCATAAAGAACCACTAGCAATGAGATGCCTTACATTTACCTGTATCCCAGTACATGACATCTTCAAACACAAAAATGATCCAATGTAGGGGGTGAGTACCACTACTCAGTAGGTTTTCCCCAAATGACTTCCCTACAAACGCCATTAGGATAAAATTGTTTTCACATTAAAAAAACGTTTTATATAACATAATAACAAGTGCATCCATTACCGTAAGCCCAAACCACCCTTACCAACCCATTTCACCCAAACCATGTTAACTCAGGGATTGCCAAAAAACCATGATGGTAGGAAAACATGCCACACAAGGAAGCCAAATCATTGATGACACAAGACAGTTACCTTTTCATATTTCACTCAAAAGCCCCATGTACAAACATCACCATCCAAGACCACAACATATTTTGGTGACACTTTCTATCCAACCCATTCATTACAAATCCACTCAAGTGGTACTTCGCACCCACTTACTAATGATGGTGGACCTTCCATCAACTAGCAATAAAATTTTTATAGTGGTACATCTCTCCCACTTCCACACAAAATTAAAAAAATTCAACACAACCGAGCATATAACCAATAAAGGCCACAAGATATGCAATCAACAATTTCCATTACATTCCAATCCACTACCTAAATCATTAATTTATTGAAAACATGGGTAAAAAAATTTCCATGCCAAACCACATTTTAATAAAACTACACTTTTTTATTGAAAACTATTTCAATAGTACATCATAATCAACCAACAAGACTACTCATTTTAAAATCACATCAAAAGCATTTCGTCACAAGACAATTTTCCAAACAAATTTCAAACACATTCAAAATGGTTTTTCATCTAATTTTGAACATCCACAACAAAATTAATTTTAAGAAACACAAATTAATTGTAACCAAACCAGTAGTTCTAATAGATTGGAGTCGAGATAGAATGAAACTTTCTTTTGGGTTCTGGTGAAATCGACCTGCAAGAAACCACTCTTCAAAACTGACGAATGCACCACCAAAACCTCTCTAGATCTCCAACCATAATATCCAAAAACCTTAAAAATAATATCCAAGGCATCCACAGTCCTATATCTTCACAGAACGGGTGTAGATCTAGAAAATAATGAGAGAGGGAGATGTAGATCTAGAAAACAAAGAGAGAGGGAGATGTAGATCTAGAGGGAAACACAATGAACTCAAGAGGAGAGTCTTAATCGGGCGAATCCACTTTCAATCCACCATGAAACCTCTTAAAAATGCTTCCAAAAATATTGGTAGTGCACCATCAACCCCTGAGAAGAAAAAATACCAAGTGTGGTTCAAGTGGGAGAGAATTTGGAGAGGAATGAGGCTAGCCCGAGTGAACCCGTATTTAAAACCCCTATTTTTATGTGGCATCACGGTTAGCCCGCATGGTTTGGAAAACCGTGCGCTAACTGTGCAAACGCTACTACCTCGAGAGCAAGGGTATTCACGGTTGCCTCGCATGATTTGGAAAATCGTGCATAATCCATGAGAAGGCTACTATCTCCTACTTCACGGATTCCGGGAGAACCCATACGGATTCCCCTAACCGTGCTCAAACAGTGCTTCCTATGAAAAGCCTCCAAACATATCCAAATCCATTCCAAACTCTCCCAACCTCTTCTCAACTCATCCCATGCACTGTAAACACATAAAGAAGCATAAAAAAAGTATCCATACCTAAAACTGGGGGTGGTACATATATGATGGGATAAATATTGATAAATTTATTGATTATTAGTAAATTATTGGGGTACATGGAACAGTTACGTTTAACAAGTGAAAATTTAATTTATACAACAATGAATTTATATTTTGTGGAAATCATATGAATGTTATTGATAATAATTAATATTAATATAATATTTAATTTTGAGGTAATTTTTGTCAATATTAAAAAATTAATTAATAAAATTTAATAATATATTTTTTCATATTGATAACTAGGGTATTTAAAAGGGAATTCATGACTATGTGATTAAAATTATTTATGATGAACCGAGTTATTTTTCTTGAAACATTAAAAAAAATTGGTAGTATTTTTTTATCTAATCCGTGATTATATGGTTTTATATAATTTGATGAATAATGTTTGTGTTACATTTTCATATTATATATAATATTGTTTCCATTTATTTTGAGAGAAAATTTTTATATTATTGATTATATATGATTATGGTTAATTTTTTTTTACATTATGGTTGATTAATTTAATATATACATAAATATGAAGATTAAACTGAAATATTATTTTATTAAAAATTCAAATCATTTGATTTAAATTTAATGTGAGAGAAAATTAGAGGTTTAATATTCCTTATTTATATATTTTATATATGATTTTTATGTTTTTATTGATTCTTTAGAGATTATAGAAGTATTTCATTATTTGTTTTTTTTTTGTTTTGGATGTTTTATCATATTTTTATATCCATTTAGGTTTTTTATTTAATAGATATTGGAGGAATATTTTTCCATCCTTATTGGATGTTTTTAAAATTTGAATGTTTATTTTAATGCTTCAGTTATGAAAAATTCGTCATGGTTATTTATCATATGATATGAAGGATAATTATAAAAATACATAATAAAAACCAATAGAGATATTATTATTTAGGTACGGAATTATATACTATATACTTTCACTTAACCTCTATCATGAAGCAAATACAATTCTTTAACTTAGTCGAGAATGATATAAATCTACTCAGTCTTATGTTGAATCCAGTTATTGACAATCAACGTTTGATTTTGGAAACATTTTCAAAAGTATGAGATGTATTCTATTAAATACATTATATTAAATATATTTAATATATAATATGTTTCCTATTAAAATGTTATAGTGACTTCCTAAAAAAATCTCAATATATGATTATACCCTTGTCAACATATATTCATTTTATTGAACGAAAATTAAAATTAAAGGGATCCAATTTAAAAAAATAGGGGGAGAATTTTACAAAATGATATTTCGATATGTATTTATCTTTTAAATAATATTATGTCTCATTGAATGTACCACATAGAACCCCAATAAAAATGGGCAATGAGATACTATAGAGATATTATTATTTTAAGAAGATTGTTATGAACAATTCATTAGAATAGTGCATATAATCACTAGTAAAATATTTATAAAATAAATGTATAATTTTATAGTTAATGAAAATTGACAAAATAATTTCAATTAAATGATAAAATAATATAATATAAAATTATATATTATTTATGGTGGTATTTTTTTGAATCCTAGTTTATGTGAACAATATATTTTTTAATCAATGTAACCCACTATAAATGAATGATTTCAAATAATATAATAATAAATATTTATTAAAATAAATAAAATTCATCTTAATTATGTTAAATAAAAAAATTTAACATTAAATCATTTGGTTATTCAATTATATATTTTTTTGAGAATTGATTTTATTAAATATTGTGCGAATTATTGGGATTAATTTGTACCACATTTTGAAATTTGGTTGATAAAATTGATTTAATTTTTATAACATCCTGTCCAAATTATCTTATGTTGCATTTTTCTTGTTTTTATAAAAGAAAAATTATTTTTGAGTCAATAGTGGAAAATTCTGATTTATTTGAAATACTGACATTTCATATTATTTAATCAGTGTAATTCTAATATAACATGTACATTATATTTTTCAAAAGTCACATAAGTTTTACTATTGTAAAAATTATACAATTAATTTCATGTTAAATAAAATTTTACATTGTTTTGGAGTGAACATATTATAACAAAACAAGATTTATAGAAAAATGATTTCATTGGTTTTTAACAAATGATAGTAAAATAATATTTAGTAATTTTACAATTAAATTTTAAAAAAATGGATTCCATTTTGTGTATATTATATTAAGTTTATATTATATGGTAAATTTAAAATAAATTCCAAAATAATTGTTACCATTGTAAAATATTTTCCTTTAATTAACTATAAAAGTGCATTAATCATGGTTGAATCTTTGGAATAATTTATAAAAATAAATGTAACAAAATTATTTATATTATTATGTTTTTTATGTCAACCATAACCATCCAATATTTGACTATATATAATTTTTTTCTCATGAAATTTGATTAAAACCATTATATTATTTTAGATTAATAATATTTTAAAAATGGTTCACTCCCGACATATCAAGTAATCATAATATATAGGAAAATAAAATTTAAAAATGAATTAATATATGTGATAACACTTAAAAGAAGTAAATTAATATATCCATGTATGTTTTTAAATTTTTTTAATTATATTAAATTTACTATAAATTATTACAGAACAATGACAAAGCACTTGTTCGTGTTGTAGAAAAATCATGTAAATGTTTTTAAAATTACTAAAAATAACATTATTTGTATGAAATGTGGTGTTCTAGAAGTTTATGGGATAAATATATTGTACTATATATGGTATATATATATATGACTTTTATTAATATCTTAATTCATATAAATCAAGGATTAATTAATATTAATTGAAATGATATTCATTGAAATTTAACGTTTTAAATTATTATTATGTTAATATAAAAAAATAAAGTTCTATATTTATTAAAGTGGTTGATAAATTTATTATAATATAATTAATAAATTTTTCATTTTGTACTTTTTAAAATTTAAATTTACATTCCATGATCATATAGATTGGATTATTTCTGACCATAATTATAGATAAAAGTGTTGACCATCGGTCAAACTAAAATATGAATTTCAAAATTAGAAATAATCTTGTATAATATTTATTGGATGAATTTATATAGAAATTTTAATCAATATTATATAATATGAGGATAATTTTATCAATTTAATTTATTAAAACTTGTATTATAGACTAATATTTCATGTATTTACATGATTGGGATCCACCTTAATTATAAAATAGAACGTCTTCTCCAACCTTCCTCAAACATCTTGAGACATGATGTACTATAAATATTATGAAACTGACCTCAAAATATTCTTCCCCATTTAATAATGGGTTGATTCCTACAAAAATACCTACCTATAAGGATAACCGTATAATTAAATGGAAGTTTCTCAAAAATGAATTCTAAATCGTAACTAAATTTTTTTAGTTTTATTTCTTATTCCATCTACATAATGTCATCCAAATAAATTTATTCTTTAATAAATAAAAAAATATTAAATGAAAATAAATTTTAATATTTTGATGTAATTTCCCTATTTAATCCCTATTTTAATCTAGTGTAATAACAAATGAGCATTCATGTGTATGTGTCGACTATAGCCTCTGTGAATGGATGTACTTCTTTTTCTACAACTATATTCCACAGATGGTTAAAATAACAAATAAAATGAATAAATATAATATGTTTTTACAGAATTATTTTTCGCTTGATAAAATATGTTACTTAAATTATTATCCTTCCATTTTTGGATGATGTAAATATTTATCTTACATACATGTGAAATATCACATCGCAGAGGGGATGTGAGTCATTTTTCTTTAACACCTCTCATGGACAGTTATATGGATATATCTAATATATTAATAAGAAATAGAAAACATTCATATTATTCCTCAATAATAAAATAATATCATCTTTATTTCCTTCCTTCAAATTATAAAAATGAATGTATTATTTATACGTATGTCAAAAATACCGTCACCATGAAATAGTAGAGTATATTTTTCATGAAAACCATATATGTATGGTATTAAAATTTATTTTAGTATCTGGAAATGGATATTATGTTATTATAAATATTTTTATTATTATTATAAGATGACCCCATTAACCATGGTTAACATACCATTATAATTTTTATATTATAAACCAAACAACCTGAAAAATTTAGACATGTAGTTAAAAAATATTAAAATAAAATAACATTTGTTTTAATTTTAAATTAAATTAATATAGATATTGGAATTATATTTAAAACATACATAATATTTTATTAAAAATGTATAATTTAACTATGTTTATTATAACCAACAAATGAAACAATATAGGACTCGAGGTAATAGAGTTTTCTTTAAAACAATGTTTGTAATGACTTATAATAAATTCATATTATTTACATATTCTTAAAATATTTGAATAAATATATTATTATATATATATATATTTTTTAAAAAAATATTTTAAACTAAAGTTCAATTTCTATTCCATGTACTAAAAAATTATATTTTATAGTTTTACATCAGGTCCAAATTTTTCCATTACTATCAGAGTATTAAAGAATGTTTTTTAATGTATATAGAAAGAATATATATATATTATTATTATATCCAATTTTAATTATCTTTATTTATCTAATATTTTCTGAGCTTTTGAAATAGTATTGAATCACATTTTTCATTGAATTATTAGTCATCAAATTCAAAAATGATGATATTTCTTCTTTATTTTTTTTCAGATAACCTACTATAATTCATTTTGGGAAATAAAATCCAATTATAATGATTTATAGGAAGAAAAGTGATTTTTTTTTTAAAAAAAATCATGATATTATGAGAATTGAAAGTGATTACATGTTTTGACTTTAAAAATTACAATGGAGTGTTATTTATGAATATTAGAATAAGTGTTAATATCAAACCCATATATGAATATGTTTATTAATTAATTCATGGGTATGTAAAATAACTCCAATAAATTAGATATTGTGATGGACTTAGATGATATAATTTACTCCTATGATAATATATATAGAGTGAATTAATCCAAATATGTGAAGGAGTTGACTTTGTTATTTTACTCATTAGAAAGTGTTGTGATTTTCATGTTAAGTGATTCTATGATGAATTTTTGATGCCCCAAATAACATACATTATTTAACTCTACCATAAAATGGTTTTTCATTTAAATATAATGATTTTGAAATTAAACCATATGTTTATGATTTAATGTATTTTTCATGTTACTCTAATTGTTATAAGTTTTTTATCAATGTAATGATGAATTATAATTTTTTTATTTATAATATAGTATTATACGTTTTCTAAATTCGTTAGGATTTTCTTATGAAATGATTAGGTCAAATTTAATTTTTTTAATATAATATTATTATTTATAAGGGGAAACATCATTGTAGGATTTCATGAATTTCAATTGGATTTTAATTTTTCCATTAAATTTATTTCGTTTTCATAGATTTTTATCATAGGCCATGTTTTCAATTTTTTCACATCTAATAATGATATGTATTGACAATTATGAAATATTAAACCCCTTAAGCGAAATTTGACTTCAATAATTATATAATCTCAATAATTAAACAGAACTATGAATATAAGAATAAATTTTTTGTAAAAAAAATTAAATTATAAATCTGTTTTGTTCATGTTATTTCATGGTTTTTTAAATTTAAAAAATATTCAAAACTGTAAATATCAATGGAATGGTTTAAAAATAAATAATTTATTTTAAAATACAATCTATGAAATGAATTAGGTAAATATCCTTATAGAAATGTATTCATTTAAATTTTTGTTTTAGAAATTAATTAAAAAAATTCATGATAATTTTTTTTATTTTTATAGATTATTTAAATTCATCGACCTCTTGTTAACCATCAATATAACACCTGTGAAAATTGTAGAAAAATCATGTGAAATATTTATAAATAAAATTAAAGTAACATTTTTTAATGAGTTATTCTATTCCATGTTTTTCATGAATCAATATCAATTGTTAGTAATGGAAAAAGAAGTTTTATTTTCTCATTTTTATATTAATTCCATTAAATTAAATATATTTGAATAATAATGAAAAATATAATAACTTATATTTAATATTTCCAAATTTTTTCCTATTCATTATAAAATTACAAAAAAAAATTAATACATACTAAATTGGGCATATTACATTAAACGTTATCATGAATTTTTCATGGTGGTTCCACGTAGAATTTTTTTAAATTACATTCATGAATCTTAATGATTCACAATTTTAAAACTTCTGTCAACATATTCTTGTAAAAAGGTTCTAATTTATAAAATTTCAAAACATTACACATGTACATTTTTATCAAAAAACAGACCCAATATATGTTAACAAATCCTATATAATAGAACAACGAACCTAGAGATTCCACATACCACTATATTCAATTCCGTATACTCAGTCCAAAGTATGATATTAACAGTAGGTGTATAAGATATAAACAATTTATTTTTAGTATAATTCTTCTTATGATCCCTTAAATATATACTAATAATTAATATAATAAAATCATAAATGTCTAAAATAAATCATGTTTTTATTTTTTTCGAAGGTGCAATAATTTTTAAATCTATATTCTATCTATCATGATATTAAAACATCACTCATTTTTATAAACAGATAATCATCTCCATGAAATAATACTTATTATTTTTTATCACAATGCCACAAATATATATATAAAGATGGATAAATTTTCTATTTTTTATTATTAATTTAATTTTTTAAAATATAAAATTTCATCATTTTTATTCCCCATCTATCCAATTAAAAATGGTAATGTCGCTTGTGTGTACAGGTGGACTACCACCTCCATAAGGTAATGTGAATTTATTTTTCACTTTCACCATAAATGGATGGTACCAAATTTTACATTTATAATAAAATATAATAATTTATATAATTACAATTATTTTAAAAAAATATTTTCTTTTATTTTTTTCATCATTTTAGAAAATAGAAATTTCATTCACGTTTACAAATGAAACTATTGTCTTCATGATTCTATATCACTAATTTTATTTAAAATATATATTATGATTATTATAAATGTATAAAATATGTATAATAATTGTAAATATAAAATCTTTATCATTATATAGTTCATTAAAATATGCATATTTTACCCAGTTCAATGCACTAATATTTTTTAACTCTTATGGACTGGATGTCCTCAAAACGCCCAATGTAAAAATAATTGATATAGTAATTAAATTAAACCTTATAATAATTTTATTATGTGTAATGTTATTACTCAACCTAATTGTTCTTACCATTTTTTACTGTTAATAAAATATTATATTGAGGATTTAGATTGCATATAAAATTATTTTGGACGTGAGTTAAGGTATTATCCGTTAAAACATTATTATAATTTTTTCCTTTATACAAAATTTTCAAATGTGTCTATGTTATAAAAATGTATCCTCATTTCTATTATTAGTTATTCAATTACTATTAAAAATCATGTTAAACTACATTTTACATGTTTTTCCATTGTTTATAATGAATCATTTTAAAGTTTCATATATGTATTATTTTTACATTTACAAAAAGTATAAAAAGTATATTTTTTTGATATTTACCAGTCGTATGTGTTTTCATAAAACCACATGAGTAATTTTATATAAATATTACTCTGTAATATTTCATACCGTTTCAATTTTAATTATTTTCCCATTGTTATTGTGATATATTATTTCAGATATACCACCATAAAAAAATTTCTACTATTTTCCAAATATTAATAGTAATTATTTTATAATTTTTTTAACCTCCATAAAATTGGTATAAACTATATTATTTCTCACTGTGGATATTATCTAATGATACAAATAATCTTATTTCAGATGATGTATTTATATCATGTTTTCAACAAATTTTTAGGAGACAATGTTAACTTTTAGTATGAAAATTTTATAAGGATAATATTTTATATTCATGAGAATTTGATTTGTATGATATTTATAAATAGATATATGCGTTATTAATTAAATATTTATAAGTGATAGATAGAGAGAAATCATAAATAGTCCATTTATACATCAATATATCTGAAAAGAGAAAATGTAATGGGTATTATTTGGTGAATATTAGCCAATAAAATTAAAATGTCTTTACACAATTCCTTCATTTTTGTTTTAATATATTGGAACACAATATTTATTGTATAAAACGTTTATTAAAATATGGCCCTATCAGTTTCATTTATTATGTTATGCATAAGTACTTGATTTCAAAATAATGATATCTGACATTATGAATTCCATAACTTTTAAATACATTATCATTGTACATTTTCCTATTTATATTTTATCAGTGCATATATTTTATTATTAAGTGATCTGTTGCGTTTTTCAGATATTTTTACATCATAAGATCAAAAAATGACTTAATTTTTTGATATATTGTTAATGCTATAATAATGGAGAACATCTTGTTTCATGAAAAATGTTTTCATGATATTCTAAGAATATTTTATAAACCATAACCTTTTCATTATATTCTCTTATGAAATGTTTTATGATTATATTTTTTTAAAAATAATATTTCAAGCGTATATAATTCATTTATTTTTAAATTATTATTATTATAAGAAAATAAAATCATTTTTATGGGTTTTTTGGTTATTTAAAAAGAATTTACGAGGGTCTCATGTTTTTAAATCTGTTACTAATATTTTATTACATGAAATGTTTTAAAAAATATTTCATATTGTTAATGGATATGTATGAATTATTTAAAATTCAATGGAGACATGCATGGAATGGAGAAAAGGTATCCTAAATTAATATTACTATAAATATTATAATATTTATTTGAGACTTATTTTACACTAAGAGGAAGTGTGTTTTTTGTATTAATATTCATATTTCTCTAAAATACAAAAATTATCACCCTCAAGGATATAATTTACTTAGTAATTGATATTAACATATACATTGGGGTAGTTAAAATTTTTCTTAGTGTAGATTTTGTGGAATAGAATGTTTAAAAAGTTTTATTTTATTACTAGATCTGAGTTTATTGGTTTGAGGTGGAATATATAAATTCATGGGAATAAAATAACATATTTTGAATGAAATTGTAAAAAAATAATTCAATTGAAATAAAAATTATCATGCATAAAAAATAGAAATAATATTAAAAATATAAATAATCAAGATGATGATGTTTTTTAGATTCATATAATATAATTATTACGTATTATGATGGTATAACATCATAATTTGATATGTCTATAATAAAAATATAAATAATGAATAATTTTTCTATAAATAAATAGATTTTAAAAAATCCCATCTAGATTCAAATAAAAATATCACAGAACATAATATATTTTTATCATTTCCATGTGATAAAAACCCATTTATTAAAAATAATATATTTTATTTGAGTTTAAATAATATCAAAAGAAAAATAACATAGTTAACTCTATCTCAAGTCAAATATAAATAGTATATAATTTTTAATATATTAATGAATCTAATTGAGATAAGTTATATTAGATATTATTATTTAACAAGACATATTTTCTTGAGATTCGTTTATTTTAAATACCAATCATCTAAAATATTGTCAAATTAAATATCCATCTATTGTGAATAACATACCCTATGTTTATTCATATACAGATATATTTGAATTATCATTTATTATCATCTATGAAATTAATAATACTAAGACACCACATGGGCCCTCATTGGGTTAGGGACTAGAAAATAGTGCTATGGCGTATACAAAATCATTGGGATGGAGGTTATGTATGATCAAATATTTTTATATTTACATACCTCATTGAGTTTTTCATTAAACCAATTTTGTTTGTGTTCTCCTTGCCTCTAAACCTCGTTGGTTGAGTCTCAATTAGTGTGAGGATCATTTATTGGGGATAATGAACTCATGTACATAGATGTATGTACTTTTTAATTAATAGAGTATGGGTTTTAATATGCTAAATGTTATTATGCATTTTTCAAGGAGATTTTAATTATTTGAAGGTGGTACAAGCTGTTATGTAGAAATTTGAGCTTAAAAAGTCTAGTATGGAAATTTTAGACTGTGTAAATTCACATCATGATGTGTAACTACTGTCATGAAACTATATTTAAATGATAAAAAGTTGTGAACTAGTTCATATAGTTAATTGATTATATACCATGAACCCACATTATCATATGTGTATTATTCTGGTATGGTTAAATTCAACAATGGTGACACAAATTCCAGCATTACTCATAAACATAAAACAGAAGATGTGAAAAGGGGGTATATGCCGTTTTTTCCATGGGATATACATTTTTACTGACAAAATTAATATAATTTTTTCATTAGCCTCATATATATCCTTCTTCTCTCAAGACCTTGGAAATTTCCGTGCAATTTCATTATTTCCTCGTCTATTCTTACTCCCAATTCCTAAAATTGATCAATGGTCAATATTGGTGCATTAAGTTTCCTACAACTTATTCTGTTCTCGATCATTGTTCTGTAAATTCCTTGGTCATTATTTTTTTGAGTTATGATCTCATTATTGAGTGATCTAATATTCCATCTTTAGATCATCCTCAATTCCATTCTGGGTGTCCATTTTAGTTTGAAGAATTGATCAATCAATTTAATAAGGTATTCATTATAAATATGTACCCTTTTATCAATTTAACATCATGTATGTGCTACATTTCCAAAGCACAAAAATATTACGTAGATTATTTAATTGTATTTTGAATACTGGGATATCATGGATTGGGTTAGTCCTCATACCCCTTTTGATCAAGTGTAGTTGGGACATATCTTGTGGAAAGCTGTTGAGTATGAGAACCCATTATTAATAATGATTTGGATAATAATTTTAAGTGTGATAATGATGACATGACATTTCGATTGGTTTCTTGATTTAAAATCCCATTAGAAATTTATTTGGGGAAATAAATTTGGCTTTTATAAATTTGATATATAAACATGAATGTGAAATTTAATTAAGAGAAATTTAATAATGAACCATTAGATAATATGAATTGATATTGTGATATCATTTCTATTTGGACCTATGCAGTTGCATGCTGAAATGGTTATATAGTATTAATTGGATTGTTTGAGGTGGTAAAGAAAATATTTTGGCTATTGGAACCATGAAACATTATTTAAATCCTATATTAGTGTCATTTCCCAATGACACACATTGTATGTCTTATACAGCTGAGTCATCATAGTGATACATGTTGAAATGCATATATATATTTTTAGTTTTAGTGATACATAATGAAATTCATATGTAGAAGACGTTTCTCAATCATTGTTGTAATGCATATATATTGGGCTTCACCCATGCTATGATAGTATTATGTAGAACATATTCCCAGTTATGTGATTCTTGATAATATATTGGATTATGGTTTTCAAGGTTGTGCTACATGCGCAGATATATTCTGATATGGTTCAAATAATGTTTAATTTTTATTTATACTAATTTATGGATTAATAAACAGATTTATCACTATATTTTATGCACTCAATATCGTACTTGGATTTTTTATACATGGTGGTGTCGACCTACGAATTATTCATATACACTATTTAGGATGTCTTTTTGTAATCGTATAAATTACTTGGATACATGTTTTGAGGATGTTAAGGGACCTCATTTATGATTATTTCTAGTTGGATGTGTTGATATTAGAGACATCTTCAACATAGGTTTTGAGACTGGGATCATCTTTTTTCTAATGAGTGTAATATGATTCTCTTGACTGCATTGGTTTATGTTTTAAAAGTACATACATCTCATATTTTCATTACACGATTCCTTTTTTTTAGTATATTTGTTCTTATTTTTTACTTCCTTGATGTCTGCTCAATATTTCTTATATCAATATTACTATGATATTTAATTAACCTCTTGGATTATAATATTTTATATCTTAGTAATTTTAATTATATTCTATCCATTATATTATTCAAAACCATACATTGAGTTGGTGAGATATTCTGTATAGGGATACACACTTGTGGTCTCGTAACCAACCTGATTTGTCCATGTTGGACATTTTGGGATCATTCCATGTTACAATGTTTTAGTAAATTGAGTTTTTTTCTATTTCTATAGTACATGGGAAATGTAGAAAAGAGACTAGTATATTTTTTGAACTTTTTGTGATTTTTTTTCGTTGTATTACTTAACCCATGTATGGTGGAAAATATATGTTCCTAGGGATGGGATTTATATTTGTAATGTTTTATTATTAATTTTTATGTTATTTCACCCAAGGTGATTCACATGTTGTGTGATATTATTTTTTCTAGAGATTTATTCTCATGCCCCAGTATGGTGTAATATGTGTATGAATACTTCATTATAGGCACACAGTGATATATATTGACATGAAGTGATCATGACATGGACACATTTATTTCATGTGATATATTTTCCTATATGAATTGTTTTGTGAGATAACTATTATATTGGATAAATGGAAAGAAAATAATTGTTATGTCATACTAAAAGAATCGGTAAGACATGTTTTATAGATATATGGAGTAAACTATTCTCAATCATTGTCACATGATTAGTTTGAAATTGTATTAAGATAGTGTTCTAAGGTGTGTGATTCCCTTGTATATAAAATACATCATTGGAAAAATTTTGTTAAGATTTGGAATAGTTTTCATATCCATTCTTCTAACATAAATGATTCATAGCTTGTCATTTCTCCTATTTATCAAAGGTATGTTCATTATTATGCAAAAATCATGATGGTTATTTAATCCATGGAAATGGAGATTATTCCCATCATTCCATCAATGTCTTAGTTAAAAAGAGGACCTCAACTAAAAAACTACTCATGTTCATAGTTTAAGGGGACCCTGGATTATCGAGTTCATCATCGAGTTACCTTATATGATATTCAAGAAACATGAAACATCTATAGATTGGATGATAATTATTTTTAAATATATTATTCATAGACCATAAAAAAGTTTGTGGGAAATTTGAAATCAAGTTCGATAGAAAGAAAAGTTATATGAGAATGAGTTTGAGGAGACATTCTAGAGACAATTGAATCCATTGATTTTGATGGATGATAGGTCTCAAGAGTTCATTCCTTTGACATATTATGGTATATTAGTGAATTAATATTATGGATATTTCACTGACCAACTACTCTTTGAACAATATTTAGTATATTATAATATTTCAAAGGAAATACATTTTTTAATAAATTTTTCTCTATGAGATCAGGTGATATGTGAAAATATTTATCTTATGTATCATTTCATATGTAATGATTCTTAAATTAATAATAGAATTGAATCTGGGAATGGCCATGAGTAGTGGACCCAATTTTTCAATGTGGGGATGTGATAGATATTCTAATCATGGCATAAAGTGCATCTATGTTTATTTTTACTAATGAAATAGTGAAATGTGAATCCAATGCACTATCCATCAATCACATTACAATGATTTGTTTATGGGATATTAGTGTGCAATAATGGTCCATAAGCAGCCTCAATTTCTATACATATCATTATAGATCTATGATTTCAGTCGGTTGGGTCACAAGTAGAATTTTTTTGAGCTTCTCAAATAAGAGTAGTGTTATGTGATCTGGAAGGGTACCTTAATAATGGAAGGACTCAATTTTTTCTCATAAAATAGAATAATAGAGTTACACGTCTTGTTCAATTAATGAATAAAGATGTTATGAAATAGAGTAGGATTTTTAGTAACATGAATAGGGATTATCTAGGGGGATTTAGACTAGAGTCCATGGTATTGGGGATTTTCAAATTTATTCTATGTAGACTAGTCATGTAATTTTAGATATAAGAACTTCTACCTTTAGAGGTATGATTCTTATATCATATTTCCTTACATGAATTTATTATATACTCAATAAGAATATTTATTTTTTATCTTCCATTATTTCTAATGGCTTTGTCTTTTTGTGGAAATCATTTATGGTGTTTTACCCATTCATACACTATTGCGAATATTTTCATGTATATCAAACTTATAAAGGTGTATTCTTTAGAAATTGATCAATATAATAGCATTTTATTACCATTTTGGAAGGAAATTAAATGTTTTGATTTTATTCTTGGTATGGATTATCTGGTTATACCCTAGGTTCATACTGACTATTACTGGAGGAGTGTTAGCATTTTATCTCTAGAAGCAGGCTGCCATTTTTAACATAATGTGTAATATATGTAGAATTAGAAATGGGTTAAAATTTTATTATAGATTATAATTTTCCAATAGTCATATAGAATTTAATTCTCTATAAAGAAGTGGATTTAAACATGATCCATTTTCACGGCTGGGAAACAATTTTCTACGTGGTTTTCTTGATGAGTTATTTAGAAAACCTCTCGATTGGGAGATCCGGTTCATGATATTGTTGATTCATAGAGAAGTGTCTGTTTCATCCCCTCCTTATATAATTTCACTATATGATCTTGGTAAGTGGATGTGTCAATTTAAATTTCATTAAAAAAGGATTCATATGGCTTAGTACAAATCCATGGGGTTCTCTAAATATCTCCACTAAGAATGATGATGGGAAGTTGTGCTTATATGTGGATTATCAGATACAAATAAAAATGAATCTCAATTCCTGGTATCCCCTTCCATAAATAAAATATCTATTTTATTAAATTATTGATTATAATATATTTTCCAATTTGTTATCAAATTATGATACAATCAACTATTGGTGAGCCATCAGAATAACTCAGAAATCATCTATGAAAATGTTTTCCTTGTATGAGTGTGTAGTGGTGATGCTTTGATTGATGAAAAACACGTATTTATTAGTGAACAAGATGAATTGGATCATCGTCCTTTAATTGGTCAGTTCGTGGTCAGTTTTTTCAGTGAGATCCATGTTTACTCATATGTAGTTGAAGATCATGCCCAATATATTGACACCATTATGAGTATACTGAGGTAGAATTTCTATTATAAAAATATAACCAACTGTTATTTATGTATTCGCATTATGTAATTAATGAAGAATATCATCATAGATAATGGTGTGTCTATGGGTTTATAGAATGCTGAAGCCATGGTATATTTGGGTTGGCCTAATAATATCTTCAAAATATGGATTTTTTGGTGTAGTGGGTAATGATAGACATTTCATCCAAGACTTATCCCATATTTCCACATCAATGTATTAGTTTACCTTGAATGTGGTGATGTTTTTTGGTATGATTATTGTGAATGATTTTTTCATGAGCTTAAAATAAGGAAAACGCTAGAACCAATCCCCACTTTACATGTTCTAGGTAAATAAAATACTATGTACATGGAAAAATATAGAGATGGACTTAGAGTGGGTCAGATGTATGAGGATAGAGTTGTTTATTATTCCCCCATACAATTGAGACCATGTTATAGTAATTTTCCTAACTATGATGTAGATTAGGATATCATAGTAAATTCACTAAGATAGTACTGAAAATATATTTTGGGAGAGGGATATGTGTTATACACAAACCTTAAGAGCCTCAGGTACTTAATTTATCAAAAAAAATAAACATTTAATAGATTCGGTGGGTCATGTAATTGATGTATTTCATAATTGGGATGTATTATTCACATAAATGGGTATCAATTTTCCTGATGATTTGCCAATATATTCAAATAGTGGTCGTCTAGGAATCTTCTATTGAGTGGAAGATTATTGCACTCTTTATAGATTTTCAATTTTATATTTAGGAGTCCAACTATCATGTATATATAAAAATGAAAATTATCATTACTATGCTTCATGAAATGATAATGAAATTAAATTAATCTGCTCAGGAGGGTATAACTGTGAGATTTATTTGATATTCATGGGATCCACCATTATGATGGCCTATTTGTAGTGGAAATTAACCTACTTTCCATGACTGAGTACGATTCGATTTTTCCTTTAATTTGGAGCTAATGAATTTTTCAAATCACATTATTGGGTGGTATATCCATTCATATGATATATGTGTCATGATATATATAAATATTACTAGTTTTTTGGAATGAATAAAGATGTCATAGGATTTTTGGAATGATTTTTCATCTATAAGTTGGTTAATACTGAGAATCAAAGGCCTTCTATTTTATTTATATCATTAACTATTTGAGAGTGTATATGGGATAATGTATTTGTTTATTTTCATAAAATATTACCTAGGAATCCTTATAATAATGATGTAGTATGGGTGATCATGGATCAACTAAATAAGGTTTCCTACTTCATTCCAATCAAGGACACCTTCCCATTGATGATCTATGTTTTATTCATGTTCATTATATAGTTATGCTTCATGATCGTAAAAACGAGCATAATTGATAATAGTGATTCTAATTTTATGCCTATGTTCGGGTAGGGTCATCAATGGGTTATTGGATTATAGGTTCTTTTTTGCACAACCAATTATCCTCATAGTGACATTAAATCACAACTTAATATTTACATTCTTGAGGGTATATTATGAGCCAATATTTTATATTATAGTGGTTAGTGGGAGAAGAATATGAAAAACCTGAAGATTTCATATAATAAAAACTTTGCGTAATTGACCCCAATAGATATTTTTTAGGATTGATAAGGAATTTTTTGTTCTGTTTTCCATTTTCTTGGGTAGAGGATGGTGAGTTAGTGCTTCTTCGTCCTATTCTCATAAATGAAATATCATAGAAAGTTTATCATATTATATGTTAGTTGGTAGTTTCATATAACATCATAAAATAACAAACATGAAATTATAGACTACTTATGGAGGTTGAGGTTGGTAATAGTGTCTATCATTGGTGTCGCGGAGGATGTGGAAATTCCATAATATTAAATGATGAATGTTTACTCCCAATATTTTTGGAAGATTTTAGAAATTAGAAATGATCAGTCTAGTTGAATTCTGATTAGACCTTCGCAAATACTATAGTTCCATATAGAATTTGGTTCACATGTCTTATATACAAATATATCATCCCAACCATTCTCATCATGTAGTTGTCAAGGATGTTGAGAATTGTGGACATGTGTCATTTGTGAACATTGGATAGATATTTTGGAACATAGTGAGAAGTATCATTGGGAAAATAATGTTCCTTTGGTCTGAGGGAAGTGGAATTAAGGACATGTCTAGGATGATAAATAAATATGGGGTTCTTATATGCGATCATAGTGGCAATAATTCTTCACTATGACCCCATACATTTTCATTGAGATGCTCTAAGACCAACTATTATTTTGTGGGGATGATGTAAGATCCCATCATTTTATTGGTACTTACCTTAGTGTGTATTGATTAAAACATTTTTCATTGATTTCAATTATCAATAAACGAGGTTGTTTATGTCTCTTTTTGAGATGGATAGCCTTTGGTGGGGAAACTATCCAAAATTTTGTAGATGTATGTTTGTTTGATTATAATGGGTATGGGTATAAATATGATATATGTCTTATGAGGGTCTTCCATGAGTTATGAAGGAAAAATAGGTGTTTTGAGACATCTATATAAATTTGGGATTATATTTTAATAAATGTAAATTATACTCAATGTAAATGAATTACACAACATTTAACTCATACTAGGATGATGCCTTGAAATTGGTGCAGGATTCGAACTTATTCCAGATGTTTACAAGTTACATGCTTTTAACCCATATTTCATTATCATTAATGTTCAGGTTGGGTTATTATCATCTATGTTAATGAATAATATTTAGTACTACTTAAATATAATAGAAATGTTTTGAAAGAGGGTTACATAACATTTATTTCTCTTTATGGGTATTTTTAATGCAATGTTGCATATGTTTTATTCATTCATATCACTTGATTCCTTCCACTCTCATATAGTAATCATGATCTAGGTAATTTTTATATTTTATATTATATTCCAAACATCATGTTCAAGAAATCATTCCCAATATAGTTGTTTTTTTTCCAACAAACACTTTTCCCATTTGTTGGGGTATAATTCTCTCAACCGTAGTTTTTTTCAATGTAGGTCTCATTGTTATGTTATTTAGGTTACTACTTGTGATCTTCCACACCCTAATTATTCTTTTTTACTATAGTTGGAAGCATTTCATAATCATGAGATATAGGTAGGTTTTCCAAAACCTTACCTTATGGTCATTTAAATACCATGTATATGCAATATTGTTGTTACACTAACATAATGTGAACATTAATTAATTGAATGATTAATGATAAAATATCATATAATGGAATTATCATAATACCCATTTAGACCCAATGGTTATGAAACAGTTATTATGGTACTATTTGTATGAGATAATAATTGATATATAAGGAATTGGATAATCATTTAATTTTTTCTTATCATCACATGAGATTTTTGGTAATTGATTGATATAAAATCACAAAGGAAAAAGATTATTGGATATTGTTATGATGGATGATAATTTGATATACAAATTAAAGTGAAATATATTGAAAAATAGTAATTTAAACAACTAAACATTTGGTATAATGATATTTTATTATTATAACATTCATTTTAGGATTATTTTTAGTATCATATTATATTTCTTATATAGAGAGCTTGGACTAGTTTGAAGTAGTAATGCTTATATAGATGGTTCGACCCAATGATTCATGGTCAAATCTTAAGTAGTGGTCTTGAACTTGCGATACATCATGTAATACATATATATAAAACTTGGATTAGTTATACATGATGAAACGATTATATATAGAGCTTAGAATAGTTGGTGTTGTAATGCCTATATATAGGGATTTAGCTGAATGATGAAATTCTTATATATAGGGATTTTCATTGTTATGCGATTATTAGCAATGTTAATGTTTATGATATGATTTATTGTGATATTTTATAAGTGAAATTACAACATGATGATGATGAATTTTGATATCATTATTTTATGAATTGATTAATTAATACACAAGTTTATCTCCATAATTCCAGCACTAATTATGAGACACTGTTTTGTTTAGAAAAATGGTTCCGGTCAAATAAGATTTACTCACACCCTAGACATTTGTCTGTTTGTTAATTGAGAATATTATATGGTTATAGGATTGTTAAAGTTATAGTGACATTCTTTCATATTTTTGTAGATGGACGGGTGGGAGTTTAGAGAGGAGACTAACATGGGATTTGAGAGGAGGACCCCATGAGAATATTTTTGTCGCCAAATGATTTTATTTTGATAATTTTAATTTTGAAATGCATATAAGTATAAACTTCTAATTAAAGGATTCATTATCACTGTATTATTTTATCCTCTTTTTACTTCCCACTTTTATATTTCATTATTTTCACTAAATCTTTTAATCGTATATTTATTGATAACTATTAATTTATTCAATATTTTAAATATATAACATGGGATAAAAATTTAAAAGTATATTAATCACAACATGATATATGATATTATTCTTTAGCATATGTGGAGGAACCCATGACTTCCTGAAACTAACCTGGTTGGACCATGGTAGGGTGTTGCGTATTAGGGGATGTTACACATTACCTCTATAATAATAATGTCACTTTCTAACATGAAACAATATTAAAAATATAATAAATGAGGAATAAACAAAATAATATATCATAATTAAATATATATATACATAAAACACAATGTAAAATAATATAAATTAATCTACCTAATAAAATATAAATATCTCAGACATATATGCACCTGATCCTTAATCGCATGAAGATTACATCGTAATGAAATATTCATTGCATTAGAAATTCATAAAATCCATCAACACCTAGGATCAAAGAATATTGAACATACACATTACTTATCATCATAAACACAGGTCGAATGATGTGTTAGATAACAACTCTTGGTGTGAATAAAAATTCTCTATATATCCACCTAATTTAGTGGTCCATCGTTTTAATCATCTTTTATACATGTCAATAAATAATGAATATGTTGTAGACATGCCAATATCACCCCAATCCATTTATCGGAAAATTTTTATTCCAACTAAATATTTACCAAATGACCCACATATCACTATCATCACTTATAAGAAATTAAAAAGATCCCTTAATAAATGATATAAATATTATATCATATCTAATCCTATATTTCCATAAAAACAATCCTTCTAACATAAACCAATCAATAGTTGTTATATAAAATTGAGAAATCCACTTCTCATGAAACTATTAGAGAAAATAACATTCTCTAAATCATGGATTTTTATAACTATCTAGATATGATTGGAAATAATCATATATATGGTTAAAACTATTTAATATGTTACTATAGGAAGTATACATATCTGGGGTAGTAGTTGTATAACTAGCACAATTAAATCCCATTGTTAAAAGTAATAGATGGGTTATTAATTAGTGAAAAATAATCTAACAAAACAATTGAGTAATGATAGATGATAAGTTTCATCAAACAATGGATTTTTCTTCCCTTTAATTATATTATTCAGGATCATAACCAAAATCCCAATCTCCTCTTATCTAATATCAATTATGCTTGTGGAATTCCCCATCTCCACATATCTCTAAAACGTATTTGATCTATTGTATCCCGTATAAAAGGTTATAGTGATAGAAGATGTATATATGATTCATCAATAGTATCAAACTAGAACAATGGGAGAGAATTTAATGGTTACATTCATCTCATTAAAACCTTTTTCAATGGGAGATAATAAAGGAGACCCACCATCATATCCCATCAACATTGAAATAAATATGTCACATGATGTATCAGATCTTAGAGTAGAAATCTATATATAAGAACCACATCAACATAGTATTGGATCCTCAATGTATTCCCATAAGACTATATATATATATGATGGTATATTAACCCTGATAGATTATTATATTCCATGATCATAGAAATGAATCAACGATTGAATAACTAATATTCATTTATTTATATATTAAACTTTCCTCTTTAAAGCATGGCTATTAAAACTTCTAATACATTATGGAATATTTATATCATTAATTGTAAAAAACATACTTCAACTATTTCATCCAACTATTCTAATTTATCATAGTTAATTTTAAAATTTTCCACCACAATAATATTTATTATTCATGTATTTATTCCCCATTATCATCACATCATTCATATAACACATTAGGCACTCTGAGTCCCTTTTAATAATGTAAAACTTAAATTGTGGAATGATTTATTATTAATGATGTGAAAATAATTTAATTTTGTCAAAATATTCCAACACAATGAATAAATATTAAACATTACCATATTTCATCTTTATCAACATATTTTGAGTAGTTTAACATTACTAAATTTAATTGTGAATTTTTCCTAAAAAAAATTGGATCAATATCATTTTCAAAATAACATGATAAATTAAAAATAAACCATGATATATTTTATGACCACTAAAATATATAAATAAAATTAATAGGATGAATAGTAATAACTAATTCATGACACAAATATATAAAATAAATTTTATATATAATAACATTGGAACTGTTTTGATTAAAAATATTTTTTATTATATATTTTATTTTATGCAACAAACAATTTACTAATGAAAATTATTTATATTATTGTTAAATGAAAATGTTTATAATGTAATTTATATATCAATTAATGTAACATTTTAAAAAATTATTAAAAAATGATTGAAATTTAAAAACATATTTTTTAAAAAATTATACATACAGTTCAATTTAATTACTAATTCTCATAATTCATTATTTCTATTTTAATCTATGTTAATTTACTTTTTATTTTAAATAAAAATATTACCATGTGATAATGTTTTTTGAATTTTTTATAATTATTGATATTTTAGTAGTTTATAAATTACTAATTTTAATTATTAAAATATATTATATTTTATTTTAAGTCAATTTTTTGTATTATTAAAGTCCAATCATATTTAGGATAAAATTAAAATTAATAGAATTTTTATATTTCTAGAATTGACCGCATGTCACATAAAATCATCCACTAGACATATTCATCAAAAACAAGTCCAAAAGATTATATATGATGGGAATATGAGAAATGATTAAAGTGATTAAATGAGATTTTGATCGATCACATGCAATAAATTGAGAGAAATTATGACAAACCATGATAAAGATGCTTTTCAAGGGAATAGATCAACTACTAATTTAACAAGATCAACCACCCAAAAAACCTAGCACCAAAAATTAATAACAAAGGAAATATATTTCTTTGAAAAAATTAGTGATAAAGCAAAAAATATTAGGTTATTGACAAAAATTGTTAGGTGATCAGCAAAAATTATAAAGTGATAGGTCGTAAGTTCTAGGTGTTCAACCACAAGTGGAAGTTGTTCAATTGAATATTTAAGTTGATCGTCATCAAGAAAAAATTATCAATTTTAGGTGGTTGTGATTAACCATAATAGATATGAATTAAACAAAAATAATGGGAGTGATAATTGAATCTAACATGAAAAATTTATAATGACCTTGATTAAAGGTACGTAATATATTATGATATTATTAAATATATTAATTCATCCACATTTTTTTACACAATCAAATGTGGGCCAAAAGAATATATCAAACTTTTATTTACTACAAAATTATGTTGAAATTTAATGATTATATTTCTTGGAATATTTCATTATGAATATTCATTTAGAATAGGAAAAACATACAATATAAAATAACATAATTATTGAAATGATATTTGGAGGAATACATGACATAAAAATAGAAATCCCCCTCAACATTTTATTTGAAAATGTACTAAACTATATGAATGATGATGATGTTGTTATAATATGATATTCAATAATACGTTGATTAAAATATGAACTTATATTTTCATAAATTGTGAATAAAAAGATGATAATTAAGAAGAGAATAATATTCCTCAGAATAATATAATTTCATGCTCTATAGAAATACAATATTTTCCTTTACTTACTATACTTTAGTTTCTTTTAAGCTATCTATGTTAATTTTATTGAATTTTTTAGAGCCATACCCAATGTATAAATAGAGTGTACAAGACACATTATCCCTAATTTAGTTTTCTATTAATCTGATGTATAACTATGGATAAGGTTTTATATCCAGGACTACCAACACTGGGTTGTTATAATTTACAACTCCGTTATAGAATTGTGGAAGTTGTTTTGTATGGACTAGAACACATTCTGTGATATTTTTTACAACTCAATATAGTAATTTTAGTAGTTTAATTTATAAATCATTTCATGGATTTAGACAATTTCAATGACAAAAGGGCTATATATCATATTGAAAATGGACCACTTAAAAATTCTGTTATGGGTTTTATTCTTTTTTTACTATATTATGAAAAAATATTCTCTTTTTTTCAATACACAGTAATATAATTATACATTGATATATAATTTTATTTTTTGTTTTTTATATTCTATTTGCTTTTAGTAAAATAACATAAAAAGATAAAATTGATATGAAAATCTTCAATATATGTTGGGATTCAACATCTATTAAGATATTTGAAAGGGTAATATTATTAAACACTACACTTTGACTTAGGTGGGAATATTTTATAAATTTGGATATTTTGTAGTTAAATTATTTTTTAATATATATGTTAGATGGAAACACAGTGAACCCCACTCTTGAGTAAACTATTACAACCAACATTTGGCATTTTATTTATTTTCAAAATATGCTTAATTATTATCTATTTTTACAAAAAGGTCTAAAATTTGTTTTTATTGATAAATTTTATTATTTTTGGTTCATATTAGAATAGATGGGAATCACACTAAAAAATTATTTTTATAGATGTAATTTTAACCCATTTTGTATCAATATGAAGATCTATATATAAGGAATGTGATTAATTATGTTTAAATAAATCAAGGAAAAATATAAAAAAATTGTAGTGGTTATTTCATAATCGTTAAATGTCAACAATTCCATTTTTTTTGTTATTGTACTAATTTAGATTCATTAGACTATTCAATAGGGTAATCCAAATTTAATATATTATCCGTTGGCTGTAAAACATTTTTTATACGGAAACATTGACTATTAATTATGAAGGTACATACAATGTTAAATAGACATACAAACATTTTATCCCTTAAAATATGACACAATAATGATAATACCATAAGAAAAAATTACTAATATGTCTCTCAACATCAATGATTCTTTTAACAATTCATGTACTTGGGGTGAAAATTATTGAAAAAGATCTAGCGATATGAATACAGATATGTATATTGAAACTGTGATGAGAACTCCTCTTTCAACCATATAATCCCACAACATTATTAAAATACTGATTTAATAGATAATTAAAAATATTGTTATATTGGCTTGGTAAATAAATGTGAATAAAGTATAATTTAATGAATTAAATTGAAAACAAGTATCACAAAAAACAAGCAACATGAAAATAAAAGACATGGTCATATATGATAGTTTGAGTGATTATAAATAAAAATATAATAGTGATTACAAAATGGATCATGTTACAAGGTGGTGTATTAACTTATACCGGAAGAATATATTTTTCATAAAATCATCTTGTGGGGGATGTTATGCATGAAGTCAAAATTAGAGAAGCGAATATAGTATATGAAATATAATATGTTAATAGTTAAAATTAAAGGACACATCATGGATGAATATCGTAAAATAAAATATAAGAATATATATGAGGATAAATGAAAATGGAAAAAAGGGAAAAAAATATAATTGGATCACTAGAGAATATACTAATGGTGAAAATGAATCATGAAAATGCAGTAAAAATTATTCTTCTACCATTTGTTTCCTAAAAAACCCATTCATATTACTAACTATTATATTTGAATCTCCTCTTCATATATAAAATATTTTCAAATTTATAATAATGATGAAAAATTTAGATGTGTATATCAATTTTAAATAGAGTAAATATTGGAGGAAAATATAAATGAGTTGTAGTATAAATATACTCATGTAATGAATAGTTATTTCTTGTCTGAAAAAATTATGTTCAAAATTACTAAAAAAACAATAAAATATTAATAGGAATAAATGTTCTAAAATATTAAATGTAAAATGTAAAAATCATTTAAAAATAGTATTAAATTGTAGAGAAACTTTAATATGAATGAATTCTAAAACCAACACCAAATTATAAATAAGGGATTGGATACCAACCTAGATAGAAAACTATTTTCAAGCATATATTTGTTTGTATTATTTCAAATTCTCTATTTGAAAAAAAATTCATATGTATGTACAAATGGTTTTATTGTTGAATTTATAATGATTATTTCGTGAAGAATTATTAAATAATATTGGAGTAAAAATTATTTTACTATTAAAATGTATGGACACAAGATAATATAGTACCAAAATCATTTTCTACTTATTTATTCTATTGAAAACCAAAATGAAGTGTGCACGTACGATTATGTGGTATTCTGATATTTGATGTTCCAAACACATGTATATGGATTAATTGATATTTAAAAACCATATTGATTATATGGTTGGCATTTTACCATTGGTGACAATGAAAATGGAAGGATAATTTGACTATGTAAAATCATTAATTTGTGTACTATTTTTATTTAAAAAATCACATTTCTAGATAAATTAACATATAAGCATAGTATTATATCAATTTTATTTCATAATGTTTATCTTCTAAAATTTGAAAAAAAATTATTAAATTTTTTTTATTCCATATGTTATTTAGTTTTTAGTGTCTGGGAAAATGGAAATGTTAATGTTGTTCATTTGAATGTGTTATTTTATAGAAATGAATATTTTTTCTATTCCATTAATATTTGTATTATTTTTAATAGGATACATAGAAACTCAATCGTCCAATCATATTAGATTATATTTATCATCTGATAAGATAATGATATTTCAAAACCATAATTCACAATAGAAAATATTTTCATACCAATTTTAACATGGGAAGAAACATAATATATATATCAAAATAGAGAAATAGTATTCAACATGTCAACACCTATAGTTAAATAACAATGATTTTTGAGGAATATCCTAATTATATAAACCTAATTGGGGGATTAATTATTATTTTCTGTTAGATTAAATTTCTTTATAAACCTAGGTATTCATTTATTCTCACAAAATTAATGCATGATACGATTGTTCAAAACTTTATATATATATATATAATACCATAAATAAAATTATTTTAAGAACTTCAAAAGTCATCAGGGTCATTTTATTGAAAATAATTTCATAAAATCTATATTACTAATCATTAATGCAATAAAAACATTTTTTATCGGATTAAACTATTGTTAAATGGTGTAGTTGATATAAGAAACATAACTCATTATGAAATTTTATGGATCATGATCCATGAACATGATTGACCTATTATATTTTCTATAGAATATATGATTTCATTATTATATATTATTTATAAATATATTATTAGACCATTATAATGAAAATCCATTATGTCTATTTGAATAGCATAAAAAATGATAATTATATTACTATATTTCATTACAATGAAATTTTACTCAATATAAAAAAGAACATAAAAAATTATCTTCCAATATGGTATGAGTAAATATTTATTAGTTGTTAGAAATATAGAAAACCACTTAATTCATTACATAAAAGGACTATAATTGAGGATGAATATATAAATGTCAAATTTGATGAAATATATCCCTCTAAACTAACACATATTCATAAATATTCACGGTTGACCCTTTAATTTTATATATCAAATATATTTATATTATAACATCATTTAAACATTATATTAAAAATTATTATGTTATACTTTTTTTGAACTCAAACATATTGATTTAAATTATTTTTCACGTACATATATTTATTCAACATTTTTGACTCATATAGACAATCCCTAAGAATTCATATCTCAAGATATTGATAGAAGAATATAGACTACATATAATCTATCAAACTAGTTTACAAATAAATCATTAAAAATGTATATATAACTTAGTAACATCGTAAAATAAATATATGATAAATTCTTTGTATTTGAGATGATAGAATAATTGAATATATAAGTTGTTTACAATGTATCCAAACATGTATAAATTCAAGTGGAATTCCTAACCATTAACTCTAATTGGGTGTTTTGTAATATGGTTGAGGATTCATGAAAAGTAAGTATGAAAAAATATACATCAGTATCACATGGATAAAATCAGGTTGAACATATTGAATATGGAGAAACATTTTCACCAGTATCTAGAGATGATCCCATAAGAATATTTTTTAATAAGCTAGATATAATGAATTTATAATATATCAAATCGATGTTAAGAGTTCATTCATAAATCCTTATATTATTAAGGATGTATTTATTTAACTTCATTCTAGGATTCAAAATTCCAATTTTCATCATCAAATTTTTAAATTAACAAAAATTTTGTATGTATTAAAAAATTATCCTAGATCATGGTATAGTATGTTAAAAAATTATCATTTAAAATAGTATCAAAAAACATATTACTAAAAATTCATTATTTATAAAATGAATATAAAGTGACGTTTCAATAGTATAAATCTATATTGATGTTATTATTTTCAGATCTTCTAAAAATTGAATATAAATTGAATTTTTTAAAATTAATAAAATTATTTTTAAATGATTTCAATGGGTGTGTTAAAATACATTCTAGGAAATTAAATGTTTATAAAAAAAGATGGATTTATATTTAATCTACAAAAGTACAAAACAGATATTTTATAGAATTTATTTTGGATAAAAAAAATTAGTGATACTCTTATGAGTACATTTAATATATTAGAGCATAATGAAATGATAATTCCACTAGATAGAACTACTTATATAGGTAATATTTGGTTTTTTAATAAAATTATTCTCTGTGAATGACTATTGTGTTTATTATTTTTATTTGTGAAACTATTTAAGAAACACCTATAGAATTTAATTTTATTTTATAAAATATATTGTTAAATACCTCAAGATTTCAACCAATTTTTTTTATTTTAGCATAAATTTCATGAATGTTAGAAATTTAGTTATATAAAAGCTGAATTTAATTGTGTATGATATATATATATAGTGAATCATTGTAATATCTCTTCTTTTTTAAAATTATTTAGTTTCATGTTCTTGTAAAAAATAGAATTCCATTTCATTTTTTTACTACTAAAGATAAGTAAAAATTTAATGTAGTTATTGTTAATGAATTATATGGTAGAAAATAATAATATTAGACAGTGGATATTAATTTAGACAATTATTTTTAAATTATAATAATAATAGTTATATTAAATTTTATATGAACCGCGTATCACATTCAAGATAGAAACATCTTTGTATAAGACGACACATTTTCATATATCATTTTAAATATGATTATATAACTCATGAAGAAGTCATCATTGATCATCAGTATATTTACATCATTAAAATAATATATAATTAAGAGTGTATAATTATATAAAATATTATATATGAATGATAAGTATTTTTAAATAAAATTAATATAAAATTATGTAATATTATTTGTTGCATTTTTTATCAATTGTTTTTAGATTTATACATATGAATGGATTTTATCAAGTGATCTTCTAATATATTTATTTTTAAGACATATCAAATGGGTTAATGTATATATTAAAATTCATGTTATTATTTCCAACTTGTTATTATACATTAACATTAATATAACATTAAATTTTAAAATAAAAAGTGTACTCATAGTTCTATTATTTCACATTAACCTTACAATCTTTTTTATCAACCATTATAGAATATTTTTTCAAATTCCTAGTTTCATTTTAAGTCTGATTAGTTGAGATGAAATGAACTCTTGGAGAAGACACTCCAAAATCATTCAATATGGTAATGATTCATCATGTTAGTGTATGAATATATTGAAACTACAAATTATTTATCATGAAAATGGGTTTAATAGAGAATTTTAGGTTATTGGGATTTAGAAAAAATTAATGATTGATTTAGAGATTATTTTTTCATAAAAACATTGAATATTTATTATTATTTTTACATCTTCTTTATTAGTAGTTGTATTATGAATGAAATTTATAAAAATATGGTTTATTAGGATTTATTATTCAATGATTTAATTTGATATTTTTTATATGGTTATGATTTTGAGTGCACGTCGACATTTTGGGTTCACTATCTCTGAGTCCATTATATTTGATAATATGAAGAACATTTTAGCTCTTACACTCTGAAATATACAAAAAATTATATTAGGAATTACCAATAGTAACTAACAGATTAAAGAATTCACTAATCACTAGTTTCAAAAGATATATGTTTTATTTTATTATTTTGTGGAAATTACATCAGCACTAGCTTTACCAATGTAATGGAGATTTTAGAATTGTTAAGAATTTGGATTTATATTTTTATACATTTTTGTAAATAGAATTTAGAAATAAATTTCCCATTTCATGATGATACATATTGAAGACATAATTAATCCATCAAAATGACATAACAATCATCTATATCCAAAGTACATTCTGGTATTTCTCAAATACAAAATTTTGGACCCTAAGGGGGTTCAAAGGAATTTTCTCCACAGTGTTGTTTGTCTGAATTAAACAATCTATAAATGGATGAATATATACAATAATCCATGGAAAATTATTTTTATTGAAGATAATGAGAACCCATATTATGAATTAAATCAAATCATTCATCTTTTTAGTATAATATATATATATATATATGACCTTGGTTTAGAAAAAAATTAAATTTATGAAGCTGGTTACACCTCTAATGAGTATTGATATCATGTTATTATGGATATGGATGAGTAATCTAGTTTATATTTTCATGGTAATTTAAAAACATATACTTTTTATGATGTTCTATATGGTGTATCTCCTCTGATAGATTTGGTACATTCTTCATATGAACTTCAAAATATTATTGACATATCAATTGATTCTTCTAAATTGATCAAACTGAGTTTGATGGATGAATCACAATAATGAGGATATTAATCTATTAAGATGTAGAGGGTTCCAATGTATATATTTTTTAGAACATCTCTTAGATGAAACAAATTTTACAATTATATTGATTCTATTGTTTTCGAGAGACCACATATGATTAAAATAGTAGAGCTTCACTCTTTAACATATTTCATTCTATTAATGAATTCCCAATATATTACCCTTTCTATAATATGGGTGTATCTTCTCTAGGTATGTTTATTTAAAATAATTATAAAGTTAATGATAATTGAGTTTTCAAGGCTAATAAAAAATCGGATAAGAAGAGGTGGATGATAAGTTTAATAATGATGATGATGATAATGAAAATTTAAACCAAGAAGAATCTATCCGTGCAATTATGTGAAGATAATAATAATTCCATCATCCATAGATTCCTTATACTCATATTCTCAATATTCAAGTAAGGCATCACCCCTATGTTTTTTTGATAAAGTTGTCGATTATTATTCCTCATATATATGGTTTTTATGAATGTATTTATCATGAAGATCAAAATTATCTCTCTTCCCCTATAATTAATGTTGTGTCTATGGATGAATTATAAAATTAAGACGAGTCTCCTATAATAAATTTTCAGATACATCCTATACTAGATACCATATTTTTTAAGTATTTCTCTCTTTTAATTTATTATTTGGACCTTAGTGGCTGAGAATTGATTGTAGAAATAGGTCCCTTTTAGGGAAAATTTATTGAAGAATAGGGATTTCTATTTATTTAAATAAACATTATCTTGTGTTATGATTAAACATGATAAATAAATATCATATCCATGTAGAGAGAAGTTTGTGGATATGTTTGGATTTAATGTAGTGTGTGTATAAACTGCTCAAGTGTTACCAAGTGTTCTAACTAAGTTGGGAAGACATTATGGGGGGTAAAGATTCAATAAGGAGGATATAAGAAAAAATATTTAATGGATATTTATATGTAGTGTAAATGGGTTGTCTGGAATATAAATGTAACATGAAACATTTAAGGAACTAATTCAAGATTTCAAGTCGTTACACATCATGAATTATTTGAATTCATTGATAATTTTAGGAGAATTAAATATTAAACCAAGGAAGTGGAGTTTTCAGCACATCCCATTGAAAATATATATATGTTTTGAAACATAAAAATATGTTTGGTAAAAACGAGACTAGTAGTGATTGTGTATGTAGAGTGGATTATTTTTCCTTCATCTCATCAGATGCTTCTTTCTTTTGACCATAGAGAAGCATACAAAAATTTTTAGAGCACCTCCTTTTAATATAAATGTCTAATTTGAGTAATCATTCCATATTAAGTAGGTTTTCTTATGTTTTCCCCTTATCTCTCATTTCTATTTAGCCATTGTGGTGTATTCCCTTGACTATGTGTGTTGTTGGTTTTTATCTTGATTGATCATTATGTGGTATCCTTCTTCAGATAATGTGTAAATATTTTATATTAGATTTCTCCATTGTATGTTTTATGTTTGTCACTGGTTAATGTTTGGGAGTATAAAATATATCCATGTGGATTGATTTTTTTTGAGTACGTGAACTATTCTAATTGAGCAAAAAAATCATGATTTGAGTAAATTAGATTGTGGATTGGACAATTATTTGGGTTCCATTGAATCTAGATTTTTATTGATGTTGATTACGGATAACGTTAAGGTTAGTGAACCCTTGGTTATAAAGAAATTTGTTAATCAATTAAATTTTTCATATCATGATATATAATTAAGGAATTTTCTTGTTATTAATTAACCTTAAGAAATCATAATTACTAAAATGATTCACTTGTTATTGGTTTATGAATAAAGGATTTATGAAATGTATAATTTAATGAAAATTGTACAATTCAGAGTTAATAATCGTGTCGAATTCAATGTTATATCGATATCTATATTGATATTATAAGTATTGTGATAAATTTCATAATTATTTCTTGGTGTGTTTCCATTATTGACATGTTTAAATGATTGTATACCAGGATATTACTTGAGACATGTGGAAATTATTATATTACAAGATATACCAAATGAAACATGTATATTTTTTTATATATAGGGTTTGGACCTAAGACATGCTAAAATGATTATATACAATGATTGGATTTGATACATGATGAAAGGATTATATACTATCCTATCACAATATTTATTGCTAAAATAATAATATAGCATGTTTTTTCTCAGCTTTTTGTGATATTCCATGTGGTTATATGGTTATAATTTAACTTGTATATGATATTTACAATGTAATTTTCGTGATATATGGTGAGAGACATTACAAAAAAGTGCATATGATGGTCAGATTGTACTATGTTAATATGGTTTTTGGTAGAATGGTTGTGATACATTCTCATAAATATTCTTATATTGTGTCGAAAAGGTGTCGAATCGGATTGATGTGGCAATAATTAAATTTTATAGTATATTATTATACTTGTGTTTTTCATTATTAAATAAAATTTTAATCATATTTTTTACGTTTAGACATGGTGGTGTCATCCTATTATGTTATACTCAAACCATATTTTGGCCGCATTTTTGTTCCCATGAAGAGAAAATGGATGTTTGATTAGACAAGGGAAATGTACCATGAAGTTGATCCTTCTTTACTAGATGTGATAGTGATTGGAATGAGAACGAGATAGGGTTCATGACTGAGTACATTTATGTCCTTTTTAAGTCTGCTATTATTTTACCCATTACACATATATCTAGAAATTTAATTACATTCCAGCATGAAATTAAATTATTTCTTTATTTTTTATTGGATTATTCAGTTGTCATTTATAGATTTTTCAATTATATTATATTGTATCCTTATATATAGTACTCTAATTTTTATATTTATATTGATTATTTTCCACTATGTGGTGAATGTTTAATCTAGGTTGAATATTCTCCCCAATATTAATACCATAGACCCGCTACTATTATGCAGCCTTTAGAATTTGACAATGTCTGACTGATGTCTCATAACTAACCAATTTAGCTACATGAGATAGTTTCAGATTTAGGGATGTTATAAAGTGGTATCAATGCACAAAAAGTTTCATTTCTATTTCATTAATATTATGTAAATGAATAATGTAGACTTGTATTTTTAATAATTTGATAATGATGTTTATCATTAGAGTGGATGTCCCATATACCGTTGAAAATATGGGTTCTTAATGATGATATTAATGTTATTGTTGTTCAAATTTTCAGGTTAGTTTATTTAAATTTATGTGATTCAAATATTTTGTGTGGTTATCATGTCATGATGTTATTTTTTCATTATATTTATACTAATGGACTGGTATTTCATGAAACTTGTTTTCATGATTCATGATTTCCACAATGTGATATACATTGACACACATTTTGGATCATATGGACATATTTATTTCATATTAATTATACATGAAAATTGAACTGTGATATGAGATACCTAATATTTCTATGAAATGAAATATATAAATTTCTATATACTACTAAAAAATTATAATACATGTTTATAGAGACTATGATTAAGTGGTTCTCTTATTTTGTCACCTATCATGGTTGATTGTTTGTCATAGTCCATTTCTTGAAAGGAGTGATAAATTTTAAGGAAAAAATGCACCCTCATAATCATGATATGAGATTCATGAGAATAGAAATCAATATTCTCTTAACATCAATAAATATGACTACCCTATATTTTCATAGGATCTGATATATGATTATATTCCTGACATCTTCCTAAGGGTTATGAGACCCATGAAAAAGAGAGTTGTTTTGTACCATGTGTTTGATGTATGATATGATGATAGATTTCTGGTTATAATATTTTCTCAGATTGACTATGGAGTGGGGACCATATAAATCCACACATTGTTTCTAGTCATTCATTATTATCTTTAAGAATAAAATATCACATGAAGATATGAGGTTGAATGATGCTAGATATATGCTTTGTGAACCATTCATTAATTTGTGATACATTTTTACGAATGTAGGTAAACAACTGGATTTGTAATGGGAGTAAATAAAGATGTATTACATGAGTCACTTTTATATGGATATGTTTAGGGATGAAAATAATTATGAGTTTATTCACCTAAAATGGATTGTGTGACGATTCGAGAATAAATTGATCATTTAAAAAACATAAATATTTATGTTCCATCAATTATAGTTGATCATCTATCAACGGTGATGTGTTTTTAGTTTGGTCTTCTCTAAAATAGAATTTCATGATGAATTTTTTTCCTGACATTTTTTTAATATGTGGGGAATAAGGAAGTCAAACTGGAATGTAATTTGAGAGGCGATGCATGTAGTGGAATGACTCTTTCAGCATAGAAAAGGGTGAGGTCATATTTTAGTGGAATGATGCATTGCAATGATTTTTTTTATAATGTATAAAAAGTAATATAAGTCATGTCAGTGGGAATCCATCTAAGGATCATGTCTTGCTTCAATACTATTAGTGTTTAAAGATAGGAAACATGTAATCATAGTGGCCATACACTAGTTTGGTGAGTTTTGATTTTCAATTATTGGGTCACATAAAATGGTTTTTATGGGAATATAATAGTAGAAAAGGTAATGGAGAACATGATTGGTTTTAAAATCATGGAAGGACTCAAATAAATAATAGTAGATTTGTAGCATGAGTTCCATATGAAATTTTGGCCATTTTAGGGGATGTGATACCTCTATCGAAAAATGAATTACTGGAAAGAGGATATAACTCAGTGATTCCAGGTAAATCCTAGTGTAGATAGGCAACCCAGTTACACATTATGAGAACTAAACTAGATATTTTGGCTATAATTCCATCTACAATCAAATATATGAATCTTGAATAATATTTAATTTCTTATTTTTTTGACATTGGATAAACACATTCCTTTATATCAAATATTATTCCGATCAGTCTAGGAATTAATTGTAAATGATAGGATATATTTTTACTATCTAAACACCATTTGGACTGCCATAAAATATTATCAACTACTTCATGGAATATAATTTAGTTATTTGTGGATATTATTTCTTCTAGGAGACATTTTTACAAGAAATGATAACATTAAATTATATTCTTTTTATCAACTACTTAGATCTATAAAAATATCATCTCGACTATTGCAAGAGTAGATTATTAATTTTACGAATAAAAAGATTCTACTATTTTCAACAGGCTGAGTGGGACCATCCATATGGTTCTATATGACTAATTCATTACTGGTTAGATTATCACACATCTCAGATACCTGGTATTTATCTATATAATAGTGGAATGAAATATGAAAATTTTCCACTAGTGGTGAAATTTATAATGATGTATTTCTTAATGAGTACCCTTTCTTACCTCCCATGTGGGAGATCAAGTTTATAACAGATTTGATTCTATGACAAGATCCTACTTCTATCCTACATTATATAATATAATCATTAGATGTTTGGGAGTTTAATTTTCAATTGGATGATCTAGAAGATAAATTTTTCATTTATCATTGTACAATTCCTTGTGGTTCTCCACATCCCTTTTCCAAAACGTTTAATGATACATTTTCCCTTCATTTGGATTAATTTATATTAAACTATATGGCATCAAGAACTAATTTCACATTATATGGATTAATGATCTCCTTGATCATCTAACTTGGTGTTATGTTCATCTTGAATATCAATTTAATATAACCTTATAATTAACTATTTGTGATACCAATGAAAATACCTTATACAAAATTTCTAAGATGGTGTGGATTATTTGAGTATGTGGTGGAGTTTTTTGGTTTGTCCAATGAACTGGTGGTAATCATTACCTTGATGATATTTCCATTCTTACTTTTTAATATTATTTTGATGTTATTTTTGTGTATGAAATCTTAGTGTACTCTTAGACAGTTAATAAGAATGACAAAAATCATTAATGAGAATTACTATATTGTAATAATTATTCAAGATATGATGAAATAATGACCCCTTTGACTATTTATATCATACCAAATACATTTTCAGTATTTATAATTATGGTCAAATAGTTTTTCAAAAACCCCATATGTTCTTCTGAACCTTCAACTGATGATTATATACTTACTCTAGAGAAAAACAAACCATCATCATTAATCGATTTTTCTATATAAACACTAAATTTTATTCTTATATTATTGAGATTAACTATATAAGTTGCACAATCATAATATTCTATTTAAATAACATAAAAGAGAATAGTTTCTTGGAACTCTTCTAATATATTCCCACTAGTCAATCCACGTATTTTATGGAATCCCAAAACCATTTTTTTGGACCCCACTGTATAACTATTTCTTACATAAACATAAAATACTAAAATTCATTGACTAAGTATAATACCTTTCCAATAATCTCCAACATGTCCTACACCTCTTGAGTTTTTTTCACGCAATTGAATTGTAATGGATTATCACATAGAAAATACCGTGATAGATCATTGTCTCCCCTAACACCTAGATTCACCTCAAAACCTATATAGTAAAATAATGGAAAATAATGATCTATGAATTGAACTTTCTAAAAAAATATCCATGAGTAGATTCTATTCTATAGAAGGATTCTCATGAGGAGAATTTACTACACCATATAGTGTGACATGTTGATAATATATCAGATTCATATTACTACATGAAAAAAAATTAAAACAATCCGAAATCCAAAAACCACATTATAAAATTGGAAAATTATATAAATTTAAAATTGTTGAGATATAAAAAATTAACACATGAATAGATCTACACAAAATACCATTTTTACATGAGTCTCACCATTAATTATATGGAATGGAACTTAGTACAATATAGCACTCAAATATTGATAATCCAATCATACATCAAGAAGACGAGGAAATATAATGATGATTGAAAAGAAAAATCTCGGATGTCTATTTTTAATGAAATAACTGATGATAAATCACATAAGTGGATCCTAGACCAATATATCTAATACCTTAAGAGTTCTCCCAATACCCATAGACTACAAAATATCACCAAATCATCAATCAAAAATTAGAGGGAATGATTCATCCTACATGAAACCAGAAATATGACATACACACACAAATATATATGAATGAAATTTAATATGGAAACAAAAATTAATATATGAAGTAACCAAAATAAGAAAAATAGTTATTAAACTTAAGCTATAATAAAAATTGTGATAAATTTTAATGGTTTAGAAATGAAAACTAAACAAATTACCACTACACCAATTTTTTTTGTGTGAAACACCACACCATATCTTCTCCATCTACGCTTTTCTAGTTGTTATTAACATGAATTCCACAAAAAATATATCATTTCATTATAATTAATTAAGATATAATAACCATTATATAAAAAAAATTAACATTGATAAATTTGTTCATAGAACAGAAAACAATGGAATTATGGTAATAACCTGAGATTTTAAAAGGAAAGGCTATGTTCGATAGAATACATGATACATCACATTTAGATAGAATGTAAAAATTAAAAATATTGTTAAATATATTAGTTATTTCATTGATTTTAAAATATTTTTAATAAACAAGATTAACTAAATTATGAACATATGGTTTACACATGTGTATATTATTAATGCTTTGGTGACCACTTAATTATAACTAAATGGAAACGTATTTCTGAAAAACTATATAAATGTGAACAAGTGTGTTTTATAAGAATAAATATATTAATTAATATTTCTGTATTATATAAATGAAATATATATTCATATAAAATTTAACTTATTCGTTTATATTAAGTTATGATTTTTCAAGACAAGATAAGAGAACAAATCTTATTTTACTAACAAAAGTAGTATTTTTCAAAATAATTATTTCATACTATTGAGGGGATGACTATTTAAAATCTATATATTATCACTTTTATTTATTATATATTTTAAAATAATATTAATTATTTAAATTGGTATATCAAAATTATCTTGGGGTTATTTTTTGGTTTTTTTCTGAAAAGTATATTTTTGATGAAAACTAAAAATGGCGCATTTTAGTTAAAAGCCGTTTTTTCTTTTATATAATTAATATAAATTAAACATGTTTTTAAAGTAAAAATATATCATTATTATATAGATCTTGTTAATTTAGGTCATTGAAATAATTTTTATATTGAAATTATATATGAAACATATTGATATTTTGAACGCCTCTTTTCCAGCATTCTCGCCACATTAGAGAAATTAGCGTCAAAATTAATTTAGCCACATCTTTGAATTGAATTTTAAAAAAATTCAATACATGGTTTTAATTAGTATAAAGAAAATTTATAATAGTGTTAACATAATTTTGGATGAATAAAAACAATATTATTTTCTATAATACAGTTAAGTTTAAATGAGGTAACTAATGGTAAAAATAATGAAATAATATAATATAATTTCTTTAAAATAGGAAATAATATCATTCTATGAGTGAGTATATAACACACTAAACCTTATGAAAAAATTATAACATATATAATACTCTCGGGTTAGAACATGAAATTTATTATATTTTATTTAAAGATACATTAAAAATATCTACTCTTATTTTTATCAAGTAAATTATTTTTAATATAGGGTTATATATATGAATAATTATTCTGTAAGTAGTAGTTTAAATCCTAAATTTTTTATCTATATCATGATAATTTATTTTTATTCATTAGCGACTAGAAAATAAATTTATATTTGACATAATGCAAATGTAGTGGTTGATATATTTAATGACGAATTAGTGAAATTATATTAACAATATAAAAATAAATATAATCTGATGTATTTTCTTCCATAAAAGAATTTTAAAGTCGAATTTCAAATGATAGGGATTATTTAATTTAGTTTTTTCTATGTTATCATTTTTTATAATTTTTTAATAATGTCATGTAATGAATAGTGTGAAAAATGTTATAATTAATATATAAATATATATAATATTTAATTAAATGATGTAAAATTTATAGAAATATAATATTTGGCCAAAAAATTTAAATAAATAAATATATTTCATTAATGAATCATTCATTGGACACTTTTCATGTTTTTATAATTATATTAATCCTCAAAATGAAAATAAATTGATTAAATTGTCATAGTTAAATGGGTTAGAACAAAAAGTTAACGATTGAAGAATAAATAAAACATGTATAATTTAAATTCTATGAATTTATTTTGACCAAAAAATCATATATTATTAAATATAATTTAGGTTTTTTCCTTTTGGAAAATAAAACGAATTTATATAAATTTAATATTTTAAATAACTCTATGAGAGCCCCTCCACACTCTTTTTAAAGGGAACATAGTCATATATATTACCTACTCATGAAGAACCATATTTATTGAAAGATATCTAAACAAATAAAATTGTAGAAAACCTCACCACATTTTATAGTCATTAATATTTTAAGAACACTATTCATTTTAGCTATTAACAACTTAATCAAATGTGGTCATCAAAGGTAAAGGTAACTTTTTTAATTAAGTATTTTTGTTTTATCCCTTTGAGATATTCCATTGAATATACTCAATGAATGATGAAATAATAACACCATTTTCCTAAATATAAATATATTTTATTATTTAAATATCATTACATAAATCCATTTTTGATTCCACCAAATGGGAAATGAATTAATCTTTTGTGCATATGTGTGAATTATCTCATACGAGAACTAATATATTTTTTCCCTTTACTGTATCTCAATACTAGTCTTAATGGTGTAACAATTGTTCATATATTGTATTAATCACATATTCAATATTATAATAATATAATATTTATATTAATTTTTTATTCCAGGAAAATAAAAGTGACAACCGAATTTGTGCGTACGTGTGAACTATCACCTCCATTAAGCGATGTGATTCATTTATAATCACCACTTCATATTGATAAGATATGTATGCATATTTAAAATATTAATATTATATTAACTATATTATCATCAATATGTTAGGAAAAACTAATACTTACATTCAGTCTAAAATTATCATTAGAAAAGGGAAACAATACTCATAAATATGTATGACTAACCATCTCCATGATTGTAATGTAGTTAATTATTCACAACCACAATTAATGGTTTTAATTTAAAAAATAATTTATATAAATTTTTTTTTAAATCATTATAATAATTCTAAATATTATTGCCTATTGACCCCTTTGGCTACTGATATCATACCAAATAATTTTTGATTCATGTACCAAATATCATCAAAACATCCATCGTTAAATTAAATAATTATGTACATGTTTTGACATTGTAAGAAATAATAGAAAAATAATAATGAACTTGAAAGGGTTCTAAACTAATTTTTAATTAACCTAATGTTATAATTATGATGATAAGTAACATACGAGATGAATCAGAATCAAGGAATGAGACTTAACCTCAATCTCATTTAATTTAGGAATATTTTGATGTAATAAACAACCTTTTTTGTGATGTGTATAATCAAACCTTATGAATATTAATACCAATCAAAGGATTGAAAAGTTTATCTTTTTTATCTGAACCATTTATTTACTTACAAATGGTATATGTAATGTTATTTTATCATATGTGATGACAATAACTTCTATGTTGGAATGACCATTGTTTGATATTCATATTTCACTACAAGACATAATGATTAATAAAAGAAAAAAGTACCTTATTCTATTTTAATGCATTTTGGTATTGAAAATGGGTTTTAAAATGGATTTATTATTTCAATATATCAAAATGATTTCTTATGATTTCAAATTATAAGCGATTATTTTATCTTTATCCTTGTTTTATGTGATATAATAATGTTATGGTTCTTATGAATTATGTATGAGTAATGGGGGTTCCTTGATAAACAAAGGTCTTGTATGCCCATGATAGATATACAATAAATAGGGTAGTGAGACAAAGTAAAAATGGATGCGTTTCCCAATATTAATGAAATATATTTGTGGAGGTAATTCCAAAAGTAACAATGATGGTTACTCCTAATGTTGCTGTAAAAGATACAACATATTTGGGATATAGAATTTTTTTCCCAAGTTACCTTAATGATATTTTTTTGGTATAGATTTTTGTAGGAAAAATATTGCTTCATGAGATAAAATAAATAGACTGTGTTTTATGAGAAAAATGTATACCATTGTAATAATGTTTTCAACAGTTATAAAAATTCATGGAATAATGGCTTCCTTCCTTATTTTTATTTCCCTTTCATATATTTTTGTGCTCAACAGAAGTTTTAAAATGTTTTTGAAAAGTTATAAGGTTGAATAAGAGAAATGAGGAATATAAGATGAATGATATAATTATTTTTCATAAAAAATCATGTTTTCTTTTAAAATATCAATATTTTGGAAGAAATGTATAACGTTATATTTATATTCACATTTTTTGAATGTGATGTTTTATTTATAATTTTTGGCCAAATTCACTAAAACCCTAAGTGTAAAAGATATTATAATGTTAATTATAGGTTAAAAACCCTATAATATGTAATTTTTAAGGATGGACCCTTAATGATGGTATCATATGATGGTTTAGACATCATTAGAGTCTAGTATTATTTCTTATGATTTATGGATCTCATCATGATTTTATAATTTTATGGTTTATCATAATTTTAGTGTATTAGAAACCTTTATTTTGAATTTATGTTATAAATATTTATTGTTATTAATTACTTTTTCGAGACATTTATTTTTGTGGTAATTATAGGTTATTACTTTTATGGAAGAAAAATGAAAGATATGAAATAACATTTGAGGTTAAAAAATGTTATGGTTTTTTTGGATTTTTTTAAATCTATAAGTGAGATATACATTTATACAAGAGAAATCGAGTAGGATGGGTTACAACACATTGTATTAGACATGGTTATAGTAATTAAAGATACAACAGACAAGAGACAAGGGTACATAGCCTACCACATGCATAACTGAAGTATTGAGTTAGTTTGAACATTTATTTTTTGGTTAAATATGTTGATGGATTACGAAAAAATATATTATTGGAATATTTGGTTTTTTGAATATGTAACCATCTGATTAGAAAATAATTTTTTGATTAAGTGATTAAATTTAGACATTCTCTATTTTTAGAACCCTATATGATTAATGTTAATAATCTACTATGAGATTTTATTTGAGGAATAAATGTTAAATTATATTTTAGAAGATTCTACACTTTTCGTATGGACTTACATCTTTGAGATTATGTGAATTATGAAATTATATTTTTGGTATGAGACATTAAGAGTGATTGATGTCATTTGGATAGAAATGATAAAATTTATCATAGAAGAATATGTGGTCAACTTATTTTTGGGTTTTAGTCATATTCTAGAATATATTTTTTGAATTAAAGATATTTAATTTTTGAATAGTCTATGTTGATCATCATGTATAAATTTTAAATTTTGGAAATTATTGTTTGTCTTTATTAATTTAATGGGATATTACTGTTAGATAAATATATAATATTATCATAATTTTATTTCGTGGATAATGTATCATTATAGAGGATAAATTTAATTAATAATTTTTGCATTATATTATTCTATATAATTTTATTCTATTTAAAAAACCATGAAAAATCATCTTGCATACTCATCATTTGGATAAAATTGATGACATTGTGGTGGAGTATTACTATTGGATGGAGATATAATTTTCGAGTAATTATATTTCATCAGGTTCTTAGTTAATGTATTAAAACAATTCATCATATGTATAAAAAATGATCATGTATAAAATATGTTATATGTTAAAATTTAACAAAATAATTACGAACCATCATAATTTTATGGTTTTGTGGTGGTTAAATTTCCATCATTCTATTATCTATCACCATTTATTAGAATATGACAGTTTTTTATCATATATTTTAATATTTTCTTACATGTAATATATGTTTTTGATAACACATGTGACTACCATACATCCAATTCATTATTTGGGATTATGTGATTCTATAGAATTTAATTTTATTTATTCCGTCTTGAAAAATTAATTTTGAATTCTCATAATTTGGTGAAATTCTTGATTTTGTGGTGGAATATGATTAATGGATGAATTTATTCATGAAAGTTAATTATATTTCCTTAGGTACTTATTTCAAGTAGTAAAACAATTCATTAACTGTATAAAAAATATCTTCAATCAAAAATATTATCCAATTAAAATTTTCAAAACACATCAAACCATCACATATTTATGGTTTTGTTGTGGTTAAATTTCCCCGATCAATTTATTTATCACCCTATAATAGAGTAAGATATTTTTTTATTCATCTATGCCTAGGTTTCCCTACATGGTACCCCGTTATGTGTTATTCAGGTGACCATCGTGCGTCCATATAATTATTTTAAAGTGCAAGTCTTATTAATAATTTTTCAAAAGTGGAATTAAAAAAAGGTATATTTTAATGTCAAGCACCTAGTTTTTTATAACGAGTTCAAATTTCCGAGTTACTATTTATAAAGGGGTGTGGTTAATGTAACATCATGAGTTTTTAAAAAGAGACAATTTGTTCTATAGAATACATGATACGACCCATTTATCTAAATTGAATAACATATTACAATTTTTTAATATGGTAGATATCACATAGTCATTACAATGAATTTAATGAATAGGATTTACTCACTAATAAAAATATTCATGAAACATGTGTATATGATTAATTCATTAGTGACAAATTAATTATATATATAATGAAATATTTTTTTGAAAAACTATTTAAATGAGAATATGTGTGTTTTATAGAAATATATTAATAAATATATCAACTTAAAATATAATAATGAAATATATATAATATATAAAGTATTTACTTAAATTTTTAAATTTAATATTGTGTGTTTTATTGATTTTATCCATGTTAAAATTTTATTTTATGAATAAAAGTAGTATTTTCATTAAAGACGTTTTTTATTCCTTTGATGGAAAAACTATTTTCAATCTAATTTTTAATTGGTATATATATTTTATTTTTCAAAATAAACATCATTTTTCAAAATGAAACATCAAATTATCCTAGGTTGAATTTATTCTATTTTCTAGAAATTATCAATTATAATGAATATTGAAAATATGATATTATATTTGAAAATAATTTTTTATTTGAATAATAATTATACATTAAACTGATATTTATATTAATAATATATCAGTAATAAATTAATTAGTCCAATTTAGTTCATTAGAATAAATTTTATATTGAAATTATATATATATACTTGTTGATATTTTTAACATCACATTTACACGCCTTATCACCACAACAGCTGGATAAGTGTTAAATATAATGTATCCACTTATGTGAATTGAATTTTTAAAAATGTACATACTCATTTTATATTAGTATGAAAATTTTGGTCAAATATTATCAACATAATTTATGTGAATAATAACATTATTAATATACTTGTTTAGGTTAATAGTAAATCATGAAAATAAGGTTAAAAATAATATTATAAAATTATAACATTACCCTAACACCTATCATAATTTCATTATATGTGTTTGATTAAAAAAAATAAACATCATCTAAAATTATATCGTTTTTTAGATACAAGGGTATAAATATGACATTTATTATATTTTATTTAAAGATATGCTAAAAATGTCATAATTATATTATTATTAAATAAATTTTAATAAGGTGTTATATAGAGTATAAAAACAACTATAAATAGTAATTTCATATATATAATGTTTATATACATCAATATAATTTATTTATAAATTGTGTAAATTTAATAATTAAATTTAATTATGATAGAATGATGATGTAGCAATTGATTTATTAAAGGAAGAAACAAGTAAATGATATTAATAATATTAAAATGGATATAAATTTTTAAATTTTATTCCATGGAAGAATTTTATGGATTACATAAAAATTTATGGATGTGTAAAAGATTTGTTTATGGATTCATGTTGTTATTATTTAAAAAATTCATGTAATGTGTACTGTCAAAATTTAAATAATTCATATAATAAATTATATAATATTTACATAAATGATATAATATTTATAAAAATATAAAATTATTAATGAAATTTCATATAATTATCTAAATTTAATTAATGAATCGATAATTGGACTTTTGTAACAATATGGTATTTATATGAACCATAAAACTGTAAATTCAATGATAAAACAATAAATGTATAATGGGTTAAAAATGATAAGAATTAAAATATGAAAACATCTATAATTTAAATTGAATGAATTGATTAGGAATCAATATAATTATATCATATAAATAATATTGTTTTGATCCTTTTGGAATAGAAGGTAAATTTATATTAATTTAATATTTTTTTTATAACTCAAAGCGTCCCCCTCCCCTATACTATAAAAGGGAACCATTTTATCTCTATTATATACACATAGAAACCAATGATTGGATAGGGTAAACCAAAGTCTCTTAGTATAATACAAAAAATCTTTATAGAGGCATTATTTTCGGTAGAAACCCCACCATAGAGGTGTTAAGGTGTTAATCATAGGTGATCGTCAGAAGGAAAGGTAGAATTATTAATAAAGTATATATATTTTATTTCTTATTTATCTTTCATTAAATCTTCATCAACCATGATGAAATTAAAACCATAGTATCTTAAATATATATAGATGTTATTATTTTAATATCATAACCTAAATACATCTTTTATTCCACAATATTTTCAATGAATTATTCTTTTGAATATAATTGTGAATTATCATCTCCATAAACCAATGTAATTAATATTCTATAACCGCCTCTAAACACTATTAATAGTGATAAAATTATTTTTTATATGCATTATAAATGACATATTTACCATTATAAGTGAAAAATATATGAATTAAATTCTTATATTCCATGGAAATAAAAATGATAATGGTGTTCCTGTGTATGTGTGTACTATCACATCCACGAATCGATGGAATTCATTTTTAATAACAAAATCACATTGATGGTATATATAAGTATATTTAAATGAATAATATGATATTAATCATATAATTATTATAATTTTTTGAAGATAAAATAATACCTAACATTTTTATGAAAAGAACATTGAAATTTGGAAGTGTTACTCATGCGTATGTATAACTTACCGTATCCATGATTGAAACATATATAATTTTTCATAAGTGTAATAAATTTTTCAATTTGAAACAAGATTTTTTGTATAAATATGAATATAATTTTATTAATATTAATATAGGGATTATGTACTAATTACAAATTTTAATATTGACATCATAAAAAAATCAATTTGAAATAAAGTACCAAATCTCATCAAAACATCCAACATGAAAATATATAATTATGAAACAGTTATAAAATTCTAATAAATTATATAAAAGGAATTATAAATCTGAAAAATGTTTTTTAGAATGTATAAATTAACCTATGTTTGTTATTCAGGAATATAAAGAACATTCGTGATGAATCAGACTTAAGGTAATATACTTCTTCTCAATATGCTTTCATTAAGGAATATTTTTATGTTATAAAACACCTTGTTTTAGAAGGTGTATAATCAACACCATTTCCATTTAATTTAATTCCATTTTTTTCAGAATAAATATTTTTATATGAATATTTTACTTACATTAAAAATTATAAATGGGATATTTTTAAATGTATGTGGTGACAATAACATCCCCACTAACACAACTATCATCCGATATTGAGATTAATATATAATGATTAATGTTCTAAAAGAGAAAAATAAACACCTTAATAATTATTCAATTATTTTTGTATTGAAATTTTTATTTAAAATTGATTTATTATTGAAATATATCAAAATTATATCATGTAATTTTTTAGTTGAAATGTAATTTTTTCGTTTATGCATGATTTATGTGTTATGAATATGTTATGGTTCTTAGGAATGGTTTATGAGTATGGGTGGTTCGATTATGAACTGATGGTTGGTGATCCTATGATATCCCTCCAATTAATTGGGTAATGATAATGAGTTAAATAGTATTTATTACTCATAATAGGTTAAGTGATTTTACTATAGTTTGTATTATAAATGGAACCATGAAGGTTTATTCATATGTTGTCATGAAAGACACAATGTAAGATTGATATTGAATTTATGCCCCAACATACATTTATTATTTTTGATTATTATAGAGGATTAATGAAAGCATATAAATATATGAGGAAAACAAATATATTATGTTTTATGGAGGGGTGTATAACATTTTGAAATAGTTTTCATGAGTTTAAAGTATTAAAGGACTAAAAGTTTCCTATTTTGTGTTTATTTCCCATACTGAGTGTTTGTGCTCATCCAAATTTTTAAGTTTTTTTCAAAGTTTATACAGATGGGTAATAGAAATGAGGAAGTCATAATTAATGTTATTTTAATTTTTCTTCAAAATTAGTTCTTGTTTTCTTTTAAAAAATTAATATTTTTAAGAAAATGGATAGTTTTTTATCTGTATCCTCATTGGATGAATATGAAATTTTTTTTATTATTTATTTCCTAATGTGATAAAAAATAAATCTAAAAAGCTCCTATAATATGAAATCTATTTTTAAAAAAAATTAGTTAATGATTAAGGATAGGTCCATTTAATTATCATCGATAATCACACCGTAATATCATTGTACCTAACAATATGGATCTGTTGAGAGGGTAGATCCTACATTCCAATAGAATCATACATTCCAAACCATTACCAAATAAGTAATTTCCTTTGGAAAGTGATCAAAAAATAAATCTAGAAGGATAAAAGAAGAATCAAATCTTGGTCAAAAGATTATTATAATCTCATCACATTATCGCTACCACATGAAGTTAAAATTAACAATCATAATGGTTACATACTAAGAGATTTGAAAAAAAATTACATTTAGAAAGAAAAAATGACTATAAAAAGAGGACTATACACTAAAAAATTCCTACAGTAACCTGGGGTTTGAGGGATGAGGACTTCCCGATAAATAATAAAAACACAAAACATCAAAAATGATATAACTGGATATGAATCAGGTGTATATATCATAAACTAATAATTGATAGTGTAAACTGTATTTCAACTATATTTGACGAAAAACTCCCCCTGGTACAATTAATTATGATATTAGATTTCTACGATTCATGGTTCTAAAATTACATTCATATTCACATTGTTTTATAAAATATTTATATAAATGTTATCAAAAGTGTATGCATTTGGATTATTTCTGATGATATTTTCTTAATTTTCATATGAAGAGTATTTTATATTTATCAACATTATTTCTGTATTTTATAATTTATTAGGATAATTTTTAAATGGTATCATCCACCATATTTATAATATGTTATTATGTTATTTTAATCTCTGCTAGAGGAATGGTCCGTCACAACATATTCATTATCAAATTATCTCCTTTGTATAAATATGATTTTTCTTCAAGTGTAATTCCATCATGAAAAGACATTATTATATTGCAGTAGTTGAATTTTTTAGACCTATATTCTATAAACCGATTGATTATTGGAATTACATGCACAACTATATACACATTATTGTATAACATGTTATTTAGATTCCTGATTTTATGGAATGATCTTCCATTTATTAATTAGAAAAATTATAAATTTTATTATATACCCATTACTATTTGTTTTTCAGGAATATGAAATAAATACATAGAATGCAATTAAATTTATTGATTATAAAAATTATTGACATAAACAAGTATTAAGTACTTTATTTGGTGTTAGTAATATAAATTATTACATAGAAATCTATTCTATTTATGTATTGGAATAATATTATTTATATGTATAATTGTTGTTATTTTATGGATGATTTCATATAAATATGGAATTTTGGATATTTATTTTCTATTTTATTTTATTCAAAATGTCATGAAATAATTGGACTTATTTATTACAGGGTGTGTCCTGGTATTCATATCCCCTTTATGTATCTATTGGTATATTTAGGAAAACTTGCTTGATAATTTTGTTTTATTCCTTTCAAATAAATATTTTTTTTATAGAATAAGGGCATTGAACATATGATTGTGAATTCTTGGTTAAGATAATTTAATTAAAAATTAATCATTATTAATATTTTAATTATTGAAAAATTTACTGTTATACATGTGATCTATTTATTAACATTGTTATCCACACATATATTATTCATCCAGATTTTTTCTGTTGTGGAATTGTATTTTTATTATACATTCAAAATATATTATTTTACCTGATATTATTCCCATTTTTGATCATTTATTGTTATCACCCTTGTTTACACTTACTAGGTGTTTGCGATTATATCATTTTATTTCCCATTTCTTTAGGTTTTAATTAAATTTAATATGTTTGACGTTTCTATGAGATTATCATTATGTTTAGAAGTAGGGGGGACAAGACTTGTCGTTGATTTAGAATTCACATATACGATGGGAATAATATACACTAGATTATAGGTATATCATCTTTGATATTTAATGTTTTTTATATATCAGTATAAATGAGAGCATACATGATTATCCAAATTTATATATAAAAATATATTTACTATTATCCATGTAACTATTAAAACTATATTTATATACATTTAAATTTTATACAATAGAATTGATTATATAACTATTAGGATAGAGTTTTATACAGTTGATAATGTAAATATTATGTAATTGTAAAATTTAAAATGATGGTAATTATTTTAATGGTTTAGGAAACCCTTTATTTATAATTAAGGTAACAATGAATATCTTAATTATTTAAGGGATTAAGATATGGTAATATCATTGATGATCAAATAAAAAATTATGTGGGATAGTTCATTGTACTGTATAAGGTCTCAATGTTTTGTTAAATTGGAGGTTGTGTGGTAAAATTATAAATTACATGTATGTATTGATATGGTAATTTTTGTGTACTTTTAGAAGAAATTAATAAAATTTTATTAACTATAAAAGGTTTGTTGAGTTTCAACTCATTATTTTCACATATACACTATGGGTGGGATAATGAATCCCAATATGTCTATACACACCTAAAGGATAAAAATTATATAATTTCAATCTACTTATAATTCATTATGAAATAAGTATTATGTTTTCGAATGAGGATAATGAATATAAAAGATCCTAGTAAGCAAAAAACTAGATTGATCCAATATTTATTTTGGATTTTCTATATGAATTTATAAAAATTTTCAATAGTAATATATATTGTGGTTTAGCATGTCATTTAATTATCCTAAAATAGTGTTCTTGTGGTTTTAATAGTTCACCACTCATGATTAGCTCATTATAGTTTTAGGAGTGTACAAATCCCAAATGAATCATGTTAATGATGGATGATCTATAAAATATTGTGGATATAATGACCCTAAATTTCACTAAATGACTATTATATATTTATATGATATACAATATAATAGTCTTACAATGTAGGATCCAATTGATCAATACATTGTGAAAATAGTACTAAACATCACATGTACACGATAAAACATATTGATTTTTTCAAAAAAATATCTTATCTATTATTATTAATTTTAAATTCTTATTACTACCTATAGACACATGAGAATATCAATCAATGAACGTGGTGAGCTAAAATAAAAGTAAGAAGATTAATTAGCGACATGGAAAAATATAACACGAGTGAGAATAATAATAATCATCATTATAAAATTATATTATTATCACCAATATCATAAGATAAATAATTTAAAAAATCATGTATTGTAGAAGTACATAAGAAAGAAACATTATTTCATAGTGGTCCAATATCAGACATAGTTTTGAACAATGTTAGTATCATATTAATGCATAACATATGTATATAATTAGGAAAACATAATTATAAAAAATATAGAAATTTTTCTGAACAGTACACATTTTTTTATTAGAAACAAAATAATACCCAACTAATTAGAGTTTAATATAATTTTATACCCAACCATACCATCATTACATTTACAAAATCATGATTTCAATGTATAACAATCAATGTAATAAAATAAAAAAATGTAAATTGAGAGATTTTATAAAAATTTCATCAATCAAACAATCATGAATATTCATTTATGTTATCAATATAAAAAGAGAAATTTATATTTGGTATATGATTTATTGATCATTAGATAATAAGAAACAATCTCAAGTGGAGTAAATATGCTTTATGGAAAGAATATTTTTTTTGAGAAATCGATATTATTTTGTAAAACCAATGTAAGAATAATTTATATCTCATTCGATAATAGGGAATAACCATTAATTTATATTTAAAAAATATTATTGGACTATGTACACTAAAAATAGGGTTGAAATATATATATCCCAATGAAAGGGAGTTAGGTTTGAGAATCCTCATACCACATAGCTTAATATGTTATTCACTTCCACTAAATATCATGGATAAGAAAATAAAATTTATTTATTACATTTTGAAGAACCAATTAAAATTTAATTTTATTTATTTTCATTTTCTTATTTTTCTTTATTACCATTTTGACGTGTTATATATTTCTACACCATCATTTTGGGTGGATTAATTTTCATGTATTCATGGTCAGTTTTACTTGTGTATAATTATGAGTTTTTTTTAAAAAGGTAATAATGATCCCAAAGTGAAATTGTGTGTTATTAATGAATAAATAAAATATTAAATTTTCTCATATATTATTTTATTCATTTATGATAATGAGTTATTTGATTATATATTATAGATAAATGTTTAGTTTATTTTTCAGTATTCTGAATATTAAAAATTAGTTTATTATTTAATATTATTTTTATATATTAGATCATGAATATTAAAAGGGTAATACTCTAAAAATTAATTTTTTTATTGTAAAAATATTATTATGACTGGCCATGATGGTAGTAACATAAAAAATGAGTCATCCATGAAGGCAATATATCATTATATTATGAACGGTGATTTATATTTTACAATAAATGTTAGAGATAAGAGATTTGATGATAGAAATTCCATTAAAAAAATGTTCTAATATACATGTAATACAATAGTTATCCTTACGATTTGGATAAGGTGTTTAGGACATGATAATAACAGCATATAAATTAAAAGAGAAGAATCGTTGATTTTACCTAATGAATATCGTCTCATTCAGAGTCTTTTTAGTTTTCGTGGTTCTTGTTTTTTTTTATTCTGTAAACATTGGACTTGGGGAATATGATTGGAAGATATGGAGTATGATATTCTACTCAATACCAATATCAAGATCACAATATTAATAAATAATAAAAATATAAAATAGGGGGGGTCAATTGTATACTTTAAAAAACTCGTTAAAAAAATTTTGTATAAACAAAATTCACAACACCTGTAATAAGAAATTACCTTCCTAGAAAAATATAATTTTCTTATGTCTAAAGCTTAAGAAACATTTCTTACAACGATATTCTACCACAAGGCGTATATAATCTCTTACAATGAGAGATACAAGTTAGAATGTTTAAACAAAAAGAAAAACTTCCTAACTTTTACAAAGCAAGGGAAATTTACAATCTTATTTTATCCCATAGAGGATTGTATCCAACAACCATGGATAAAGTTCCCTTGTTTTATACATACATAAAATTATATCTTACCCAAATCTGGGTAAGTCCTCAATCCTAAAATCGGTATCTGTCTTGCTATCCGGGCAAGCCCATGATTTGTAAGGAAATCGGCACGTCTAACTTCACAACCCAAGGTCTCTAATTTTAAAGAAATTTCACCCTTTCCTGAAGCAATTCTTCCCGTAGAAAAGTTTGAACAAGTCGTTTAAAATTTCTCCATGAAGCTTGCAAGTTTATAAGTGCCTCTCACTCTAAATAAATTCACTTTTATATAGATAAAAAAAATACAAGTGAACTCGGGAACATGTCAACCACACTTGATATCTTCATATAAGGTCAGATTTATAGCATTTGAAATTATACTGGACAGTTCCACTATAACGGTCATATTTCCTTAAATTTTGGAGGGACCTATACATGAGGAAAAAATAGAACAATTAGTTTATAACATAAACAATGACATTTTTTTATATAAATAACCATGAATATAAAGATAATAAACCTTGAGTGTAAGGAACTTGGAATCTAATTAAATTGAAATGATATGAGAAAAATTATAAGATTTACAATTATAAGGAAATAAAGCATTGATTAATAAATTTCATAATTATACATTTCAGAATGGATTTTCATAAAATTGATACAGGTAATGTATATGGAAATATTTTATGAAAACTTGGTTTTACAAATTCTCTTACTGGTATCATGATTAATGGCATAACAGAAAATACAACTGGAATCAGATTATAGAAGACATTGCAATAGGAAATTCAAAGTACTATTTTCTTATTTTCCAATATTGGTATCATAAGAAATGGTATCCCTATCTCTATGATAAATGGTATTAAGAACATATTCTTTAGAAATACAGAATTTAAATCTACAGTATAGAAATTTTGGCTTAGAAAACATTGGCAATTATAGATGTATGAAAATAAAATTTACAGTATAAATGATATTGGAATATAGAATTTGGTAAATAGATTTCTAGTATTGCATAAAAATGGTATGAAAAATCTATCTTAAATAATGGAATTCTAAATAGAAGGAAAATATGATTCTGAATTTCATTCAAGATGGAAATTGGTATTGTAGTGAAAAAAGAGAACGAGAAATAGTGCCTTATGGAATTCCGGTATGGTATAACCATGAACCAAATTTCAGAACATTAATAACATTTCTGGTATGGTAAAACAGATTTCTAAAAACCATATTGAAAATATATTTAAATCAAAATTCTATTGAATTATTTTTATAAGGTAATTTATGAAATTGTATGGAAATATATGAATGTGTAAGGAAAATATATTTTCAAATACGGTGCTTGTGATTTTCAAAAAATATGTTTATGAAATGGAGTTTTCATTTAGACCTATCAATCTACCTCTTTTTGGAAAGCACGATCCACATCAAAAAATTTTCAATGGAAAAAAAATCTTAGAGTTAGAAACACTTAGCTACCCCTAATGTGTATGAATTAGGGTAAATAATTCTACCCATATCTAGAAGTTTTAAGAGTTTGGAGATATCACTGTCAGATATATATTCATCTATTTATAGTTACTCCCACTTAGATGTAGAACACATCCTTATAGATGAATGTTAGGAAATTTAATTTTCCATAGATTTTACCGTATAGAAATTTTTCCTCTAAACATTTTTTCCTTCAACATCTCCCTTTGATAATTTATCCTCCTTTGTAATTTTAAAAAATGAATAGAGAGGTACCAATAAGGTTAGACTAAATATACACAAGAAAATATTTATAAAATATTTGCATAGAAATTTTCATTAAGATTCACATGATTAAAAAGCAAAAACAATTTGGCATTGGAAAATAAATGTATTAACCCTCCTTCTTATTCAATGAAAGAAGACTTTTCACCATGTAATTTATCTATTCAACCTCCATGTGATCTTCTTGAAGCATATTTATCAAGGAATAAATCTCAACTACCTTCTTCTCTAACTCCTGGCTCTTGAATTCATGAGACAGATTTTAATCTTAATGAACATTGATCACTTCATCATGTGAATCTGATTTCTTCACAAGACCAACAAATAGCCCTTTCTGAAAATTAACAACATCAGCTACTATATTCATTTGATCAAGTATATTTTTTCCTTCATTTTTACTCATAGGAAACTCACTTGAAAATCTCTCTGAGAAAGAATTCCTACATTGGACAACTCATTTGCTACATCATTGAATGCTCCCTTTGAGGATTCCAAGAAGTCCAAAAACTGTAGAGAATTATCAAATGAGGTTTGGGTCTGGATCATCACTTTCTGACATGAAAATTATTTATCTTTCTAATCAATGAGAAGATTTTTATGCTGGGATTTACCTTTCACAACCATGTCCATCATCAAAGATATTGAATCTGTCTTTCGATTTAAGGGTTCCAAAATCATTTAGCTCTAGGAATCTATGATGGAAAGTACCGGAATGGTACGTAATAATTTCCTTAATGAAATTTTTACATTTCCATCAACCATAGATGAAATGTACTTGGAGTAAAATTCATCTTTATAAACCTTTAGAGTAGAAGATTCCTGATTCTCATGATTTTGATGATTGTTGCCATCAGAAGGGGAAACCATAATGGACATCCCTTTATCAAATTTTAGAAATACAGAGGGTTTGGAAACCTGAGGTACTTCCTCATTTTTTTATAGCCTCATTATCTCTAGATCATCATTTAATCTCTTATTATTCTTTCTCTTCTCCACTTCTGGTATCACTATTTCGAGATTCATGGATTTCATCTTCATCTCCAGTTACATCGATCTGTTATTACACCTCTTCTTGAAATATCTCATCCTCTTCCAACGCATCTACATGCAGTTCTAGAACTGGTTCTGGTATTACTGCAGATTTCTTCACCTTCATTGGTTTTGGAGTGACATTCGGTACTAGTATCTTCTCAGAAGATTTTTCTACTACATTCTACAGGGATTGTATAATCTCTGTCTTAGTTCTCATTATTTTATGCTTCTTCTCTTTATCTTCTTTCTCTAACACATCAGCAGCTTGAATCTTCAAAGCCTTTCCCTCAGCTGGATTCAACTCAAATATTGGATCCACTTCCTTCATGAATTCATCTAACTTCCTCCAGCCAGTTACGATATCATCAGAGTAAGCCTTCAGTTTCCTTATCACTGGTGGAGCTGAAGCCAATCCTACTAAAATGTGATCGTCATGAGAAACATCATCCGTATTTTTCTTTTTCAGGGTACTTTTAGAAGATTTCAGTACTGACTTTTTCGGTGATGCTTTGGTGGATTCCGGAATAGATTCTTTCAATTCCGGATTTCGAATTTTTGTCATTATGACATCTTCAAATTTTATAGTATCTGGATTGTAAGAAAGTTTCATTCTTTTCAGCATATCTTCACTTAACAACATAATCTTACTATTCATCAAGGTAGACATGCATGTGATTTTCATTTTGGCTAAAACCATAACAACTATCCCTGAGATAGTGGTTGGATACATGCGAATTTGAGATTTGATGGTACCGGTTTTCACATCATTAATCATAATGAAAGTATACATTACAAAAATAACCTTCCTTAGTTTGAGGAGAATGTCTAACAAGATAATTTCACACATCTTTAAGGAATATTTATCTGCTTTCCTTGGAATAATGAAGCCCTGCATCCATAATACCACCAACCTATGGTCCACTGATAAGTGTTCATTCATCATAATCATAACTCCCTTGATGATGAGACATTATAGAGCACTGTTCTTCTCGAATGAACCTTCCTTCTCCGGATTTTTTTAAGAAGCTACGAGGGACTATTTTTCATAGGGAATTATTATGATGTTGGGAACTTTTTGGCACAGAAAAGTGGGATTCATTTCATATGAAATAATTATAAAAAATTACTTACTATCCTTTTCAATGAAAATTACAGAGTTATAAAACTATATGACTAGTTCTGGATATACAAGTTCATTAATTTTTTCCTTTTTAATTCAAATACTCTCTCAATTATTATATTTAATAATACAAGAGATGATGGAGTCAAACCGATTAAAAAAGACTAAGCATACAAGTCTCTCCCGAAAAATCATCATGTCTTTATTTTCCTTGACTCCCATCTGGTCGAAACTGCCTGAGATTCTGATTTTTAAAAAATCTCTGAAGAAATATGGAATGAAAAACTCTGATTCAACAAAACTATTACATGATGGCTTGAGGAACAAGTGGGGTCCTTATGAAGTGGGGTAGAACATATATAGAAAAACTAAAAACTTTCAACTTCTATAAGGAAATCAAATGGTTGTGATTTTCCCAGAATGATATAATGGTTGAGGATGGTTGAAAAAATATATCCATACCAAAATTTTGAGTTTTTAAAAAATTCAAAGTTCGAATCTAAGATAATATTAATCTGAAGGAAAAATTTCATAAAATAAAGAAATACCAACAAATAGATCTGTTGGAAAATAACTAGGGGATAAGTAATTATTACATTAAAATGCTCTGACGAAATTATCGGTATGTAAGGAAGAAAATTTCTTGTTATTGAAAAACTAGAAATGGGAAATTTTAACTCTAGAAGTATAGATTCTGAGAATTTAGATACCAGATTATTTTAAAAATAGACATCGGGGGGATAAACAACTCAATTACGAATTTCCCTAATTCTGAAAAAATCAAAAAATTTAAATAAAACAAGATTTTCAAAATTTTCAAATTTATGTAATCCCACAGAATTTAAGAGTAATTTAATGTTAGGAGATGATTAATCAAGAATTAGATATAAATTATTATCCTACAAATATCATTCTTAGCTTCTATTTAATATATTCTAATCTATTAGAAGGTAATGGTTTGGTAAATATATCATCAAGTTGTTCTTGCATTCAGATAAATTGAAGAAATATATTTTTTTTTAGTGTGTGATCCCTAATAATGTGATTCATAATATCTATGTGCATAATATAAGAGCGATGTGATGGGTTTCATCTCAGGGCTATGGCACAAGTGTTATCAAAAAATATTTATGTTTTGGTAAAACTCATGCAATAATCTGTTAGTGTGTGTTGCATCCACAATTCTTGAGCACAACAACATCCAGCTGGTACATATTCTGCTTCAGCTATGGAAAGTGAAATAAAATGTTGTTTCTTATATGACCAAGAAACTAAGGAATCTCCTAGGAAATGACATGTTCCGGATGTACTCTTTTTATCCTTTTTACAACCAGAAAAATTAGCATTTAAAAAGCGTTACAGTTCAATAATATATCTAGAAAAATTAAAAATTCCTCATTTATAGGATGTATTTAAGTTCCGGAATTTTATTTTCACAGACTTAAGATGGGATTCCTTAGGATTTTCTTGATATATTGCACATAAGAAAACTGAAAACATTATGTCGGGTCAACTTGTTATTTAGTAGAGTAAACATCCCATCATTCCTCTATATGATGTATGATCCACAGGTTTCCCTGTAACATCAATATCAAGATCATTAGAAGTTCATATATGAGAAATTATACTATTTTATTTATCATACTCAAACTTTTTAAGAAGACATTTGATGTACTTATGTTGAGATATATATGTTCGTTCCCGTTTTTGATAAATTTTAAAACCAAGGAAGAATGTTAACTCACTCATCATACTCATTTCAAACTCCTACATCATAATATTCGAAAGAGAATTCGTTAATGATTGTTGATTTGATCCTAATATAATTTCATCATCATATATTTGAACAATTAAAATTTTTTCTTATCTTTCTTTATAAAAAGTGTTTGATCCGTGGTTCCCTTAGAATAATTTTTTATAAGTAAAAAATCATGTAAGTCTAGAATACCAAGCTCTAGGGGCTTGTTTAAGGCCATATAATGCATTGGTATGTTTAAATACATGATTAGGATGTTTTTCATATTCAAAAGTCGGAGGTTGGTCTACATAGACATTTAGTTGTACATATCAATTAAGGAAACCACACTTCACATCCATTTGATAATGTTTAAAATTATAGAATAGTGTAAATGGTAGAAGAATTCTGATATATTCAAGTCTTGAAACTGGTGCATAGGTATCTTTATAGTCTGTTCCTTCTTATTTGTTATAACCATTACCAACTAATATAGATTTATTTCTAACTATAATCCCATTTTCATCAAATTTATTTTTGAAGACCCATTTTACACCAATACTAGATGTATCCTTAGGTCTCTCAACCAAGGTCCAGACTTGATTCCTTACAAAATCCTTTAGTTCATCATACATAGCTTTAATATAATCTTCATCACCTAAGGCGACATTAGTTGTCTTTGGCTCGAATTGGGAATGATAAGCAACATGATCAATTTAATTCTATAAGGAATTTCTAGTCCTTATAGGTTGATTGACCTCTCCTATTACATTATTAGTAGGATGATTTTTAATTAACAACTGATTAGGGTTTTGTGAAACTTGATCATCATCGGAATGTAGAAAATATTCAGGGGTAAATATTTTAGGAATATTTTCATGAAGAGTTTATTTAAATGATTATTCAACTATAGGTTGTTGATCATTTTTAAAAAATATATCTGGAGGATTTGAAACACATTGTGTGAAAACAAAAGGATCAGTTTCATCAAATTTAACATGTATTGCTTCCTCCAAAATTCAAGTGTTTTTATTAAAAACACTATAGGACTTAGAGTTAGTGGAAGAGCCTAAGAAAAAACCATGAGTGGATTTTGGTTAAAACTTGTGTAAGTTATCATTAATATTAAGGATAAAATCGTTACAACCAAAAAAATTAAAGTAAGAAACATTTGGTTTTCAACCTGTCCATAGCTCATAAAGAGTTTTATTAAGAAAATGTTTATTAAATCTCGATTTATAGTATAACATGGAGTACTTACACCTTCATCCCAAAAGTGTTTTGCAATAAAATATTCACTCAATATGGTTCTAGTTATCTTTTTAATGAATTGGTTCCTTCTTTCAACAACACCATTTTGTTTAGGATTTATAGGATCTGAGAAATTTTGATTAATAACATTCTTACTACAAAAAGTTTAAAAATCTGTATTTAAAAATTCACCACGATGGTCACTATGAATAGTTATAATGGTATGTTTTCTCATTTTTTACATGAGCTCAAAAAGTCCTAAAATGAGAGAAGTGTTCATATTTTATTGCTAGAAAATAGACCAAAGTATATCTAGTACAATCATCAATATAATCAAATACATAATATTTTTCTCAAATACATCCAGTTTGTTTAGGACTAAATAAATACATATGCACTAACTATAGGTAATTAGATGTGCAAACTTCACTAAAAGATTTAAATCTAGATTTGTGTTTATTGCCAAACTGGAAAAGGTCACAAACTTTTCAAGAATCTAAACATAGAACCGATAAATCCTTAACATATCCTTTCTTAGAGAGATTATTATAGTTCATAAGGTTACAGTATCCTAACATTCTATACCAAAGTCATGGTTGATCTTTATTTTCACTTAAGGCAGGAGGATCTAGAATTCTTAAGACTTATAAGATTAAAGTGTTAGCATGGTCATGCCTATGGGAAGTAAAAATATATGCATCCATGGAATTTTGAACAAAACACATATCATTCCTAAAATTCAGAAGGTATAATTCATCAAATAATTGAATATTATTATAAGGTTGTGCATAAGACCATTAACAAATAAAACTTTTGATATTAAAACATTTCCATGAAGAATGAAATTACCTATTCTGAAAATATATCCTTGAGATGTATCCCCAATAGTTACTTTTCCACATTTATTTTTGACAATCTTGTGGAAATAATATTTTTTTCTGCTACATTTTTCATTTTCCTGCAAAGATAAAAGTTCAATCTTCGAAATCCAAACAGGTTTGGATCCAGGGATAGAAAATAAAACATTATGAACACAGATTTGTTTGAAAAAATAAGCCTTGTGGAAACCTAGAGATTAAATTATGTTAATGGAATATTTTATCATCCAATATCCACTAATTTTATATTTTTTACATAATTGGGATTTGGATGGAATAAAATAGTTAATTTTAAAAATTCATTTCCTGTGAATATAACATACTCTATAAGTATTTCCTTGAGGTCTAATTTTAGAATACATCTTGTCCAAAGTTTCTATACCAGAAGTAATCTTGTTAAGAAGTTTCTTAAGGGAAAATATTTCGTATTTTAGTTTTATGAATAAGTTCTTATCCTCATGAATTATTTCCTTAGAGTTAGATTTTTTCTAAAAACCTTTTATTTTTGAAATATCATTCTTAATAAATTTAGACAATTTTACTTTTCATAATTTACTTCCTTATGGTCATTAGAATGTTTTTCTGGGTGATTATCCTTATCTTCATGATCTATAATGAGATTATAAATCTCTTTTGTACGAACTCCTTCTATAGTATTTTCCATGTATTTTTTCTTATAAATATTTCTATTTTTTCCTTCTAAAAATAAGGAAAATCTAGATACTTATTTATACAATTGTACTTCTTCATTATCTAAAGATTAAGTGTCTTAATAAGAAGTGATATCTTCAACAAAATAATCCTTATCAAGATATAAATTTGTTAATGCCTCATATAGAATACCTTGGCCATATGGAAAGTATTTTGAAATGAAGTAGTAGCAAGGACATTGATATTATTTTGTGCGGACAAATCATATTCAGAAGATTCACATTCCGAAGAATATCCACAACAAACACACCATGTGTCATTTGATTTAATACTTTTCATGTCCTTAGAATGGTAGAACTTCTTCTTATTTCTCTATGAATACCTTTCCTTATAATCCTTGTTTTTTCAAAAGAGGGAAATAAGTTCTGATATGACATGTTCTTCAGCATTCGTAGGAAGTAACATCCCCATATTTCATTTCTTTGTAGTATCCCTTCTTAATATTTTTTGATAGTTCTTATGAACTAATGAATTTTTCATTCTTAGAGAAATAATACCTAACTCATTCTCATATGTTTCTGTATAACTTGATTTTGATAGAATAATAACATTCTTTGACATTGATCTAGTTACTCTTCCCGGTGTTTTGGATTTAATATGGGTTGAATTTTTTGTGAATGAAACAAATCAATTTTCATTCGTTTTATTAATATTATCTACATCTCTCTTCATTCTAGTCGAGTGATGTAGAATATTTCCAAAAATCAAATATAAGGAAATATGGGTGACTTTCCTATTCTTGTGAATTGTTGTCCTCTTAGACTCCCATTCATTAGGAATGATGACTATGATCTTGTAAATAAGTAGTTCATAATAAATACCTTTTTCTCCCATTGACTTTAAGCTATTCATAATATTCATAAACCATTGAAGAACTTTTTTTATGGGTTCTCCATAAGGAAAGCTAAAGCCATGATTTTTAACTCTCAACATAGCTCTTCTTGTCTCTATAACTTTAGAAGTTCCATAATGTGTAACTTCCAATTTATACCTGATACAATTTGAAACGTCAAAAGGGGATATTTTAAAATATATTTTCCTAGTCATGGAATATAGAAATATATTTCTGACTCTGAAATTATATTGATATTCTGCTCTCTCCAAAATAGAAAAAGATCTCAATTCATTATCAGGAATATTATAATCTTCTGTCAACATCTGGTAGTTGTCAACTCCAGTATTAATAAAAAATTTCTTTATCCTATCTCAGCAGTACTAATAATAATTTCCATTTAAAAAATATGGTCTGGTAGGATTTAAATTTTATAAAGAACCAATATCCATGGATCCTACCATAAAAAATACCATTAATCATCAAAAATATTTGTAGTAGTTCTTAAAGAAAATATATAGTTATTAAAGAAATCGTTAATAAAAATATTGTAATTTTTAAAAAAAATGAGTCCTGAATAGTGAGTCCGAAAATATGATTTTAAAAATATGAATATGAAGATGAATATTTTTCTTCTGAATCTAATCATGAAATAAATTCATATTGAACCAAAACTCTAAAACAAATTTACAGATCGATTTAGAGTATGAGGTAACCTCCTCGAATACCAATTTATAAGAAGGTATGGAGTATGATATTCAACTCTATACCAATATTAGGATCACAATAGTAGTAAATAAGAACAACATACAAGAGAGAGGTGAATTGTGTACTTTAAAAAAATTTAAAGAAATTTTGAATTAAGAAAATTGACAACACCTCTAATAAGAAATTACCTCCGTAGAGAAATATAATGTTCTTACGTCTAAATCATAAGAATCTTTTCCTAATAATAGATTCTACCATAAGGCATGTGGAATCTTATATAATCATATATACATGTTAGAATGTTTAAAAAAAATGAAAACTTCCTAACTTTTACAATGCAGTGGAAAATAAAAATATTCTTTTAACCCAAAATGGATGATATCCAACAACATTGGATAAACTTCCCTTGTATTATACTTACAAAAATGTCTGTATTACCCAAACCTGGGTAAGTCCTCAATCCTGAGATCAGTATTTGTCTTGTTATCCCTTCAGTCCCTTGATTTGTAAAGAGATCGACACCTCTGACTTCACAACATGAAGTCTGTAATTTTAAGTAAATCGCACCTCGGCATGAAGAAATTAATCACGAAGAAAAGTTGGAACAAGTCGTTCAAACTTTCTGCATGAAGCCTGAGATTTTATAAGAGCCTCTCACTCTAGTGAAATTAACTTTTAGAGAGATGAACTCCAAAATTCAAACAAGTGAACTTATGAACTTATCAAACTCTCTTGATCTCGTCATCTGAGGTACTATTTTTAGCATTCAAAATTCTACCGTTCGATTCCACTCCAACGACCATATTTCCTTAAATTTCAGAGGGACATGGACACATGGGAAACATACAATGGTTAGTTTATAATAGAAACAACGACATAGTTTTATTTAACTATCCATGAATATAATGATCTTAAACCTTGAGTGTAGGGAACTTAGAATCCAATAAAATTGAAATGATATGAGAAAAATTATAAGATTCGGAATTCTAATGTAATAATGCTTTGTATAATAAAGTATGGAATTATAAATTTTGGAATGGATTTTTTTAAAATCGATATGATTATTGTATAAGGATATATTTTATGAAAACATTGTTTCAAAAATTCTTGTACCAGTATCATGATTTACGGCACGATAGAAAATAAACCTGGAATTAGATTATAGAAGTCATTGCATAAGGAAATTCTCAGTACCAGTTTCTTATTCTCTAGTATTTGTATCATAAGAAACGATATCACTTTCTCTAACATATTTCCTTTTAATAAATTATTCTTTCGAAATGGAGAATTGAAATCTCCGGTATAGAAATTTTTTCATTGAAAACATCTCCATTTAATGATGTATGAAAATAAAATTTCTGGTATTGAAGATCTCAGAATAAGATATTCAGTAAATGGATTTCCGATATGGAATATAAACAGAATGAAAAATATGTCTTGTATAATAGAATTTTATGTATAAAGAAAATAAGATACCAGATTTCATTTAAGACAGAAATATGTATTGTAGTGAAAACAGTGAATGGGAAATAGTGTCTTAAGTAAACCAGTTATGGTATAACCATGAACCAAATTTCGAAACCTTATGAATTTTTTCGGTAAGGTAATAATATTTTTTAAAAACATTAATAAAAATATACTTTTCACAAAAGTATACGGAAATTTTTTTTATAAGGTAATTTATTTATGTTTAAGGAAATATATACAAGTGTAATGATAATATATTTACGAAGAAGGTGTTTGTGATTTTCAAAAAAAAATCTTAAGGAATTTAGAGGACTAATTAACCTAACAAAAGAGGCGTGGGAAGATATATTTTTATAATTTATAAAATTTAAGGGGCTTATAAGGTCTGAGAAGTGGGGGGTGACAGGTTGTATTTATATGGGTTGAGAAGGGTGTTTTTTATTATTTTATTCATTAGATTTTTATTATCACTCAGGACTACAAATAATGTTTATTCATATAACAAATATAATAAATTTTTCAAGGGATTTTTTATCAATTGGGGGATACATTATTCATACCTAAACCATCACTAAAAAATCATGTATTTAGAATTTATTGTACATTACCTTATTTAACTAATAAAAAAATTAATCAAGATTAGAAATGTCTGAAAAAATCACAATAAAGAATTTTTTTATATATATTTAAAAAAATATAATCCATTTTATAAATAAATTTTTTTAATATGAAAATTTTAATTTCTTATATTAATCATAGTCTATATAAAAAATATCGATTATAAAATCATAGTTCCTTTTATAACCATTTTAAATATATATTAATTTTACATTAAATTAAATTATAATTATATTACAATGTAAAATTTATTTAGGGATATATTTTATATTAATAAATTTAATATTAATTTATTTTAGGAATTATGTTATTTAAAATAAGAAGTTATCATTTATAAAAAAGGCAAAAAATTATTTATTATTTCTAAAATATTTATTTAATTATACAAATATAAAATTATATCATACATTAAAATATAAGATTCCAATATTTAATTTAAAAATTCCTTGAAATTGTTACTATTATAATGATAGGTTTACTATTTATAATGGTCATATTACAATTCCAACTATCATGTTATTATTCAAATGGTATAGGTTTCACCATTTCAATAAATATATCTTATTTCACTCGTAATTTATGAGAATAAGGTTTTTATTGAGTTCTCTATATGATATAAGTGTTCTATGAAGTAATTTTTAATTCTAGATTTTTTTGATATATTTTTTGTCCTTTATTGAGGATATTTGAATGTGCAGCATCACGATATAATAACTGATTTGGAAAATATTAAGATTATTCCAAACAGACAATCAAGAATTGTGATTAAAAATAGGACAATAAGTGAATTCCAAAAGATACCAAACAAGAGTAGGATTAAGTATCATGAATATTTGAGTGAGAAATATGATGTTAGAATTTTTTTGGGAACACAAATGTCCAAAATATTGGAATAAGAATAATGAAAAATGAATCAATGGAATTAAAAGATGTTTTATGTGTGGGAATTAAATGCATAGAGAAACTAATTTCTAGGTATATTTGAATATATTATTGTTCATGATGAAAGAAAATAGTGTTCATCATGATTCTACAATAATTGAAAATTGTATTAAATCATGGAAAGAAATACATTATCAACATAAATTATCTAATTCTAGGGATAAAAATGATGATATGCCACATAAAATTGTGTGATGATTGAAGTCTTGTGAAACGAAATCTATATAATTCGATTTCAAAAATGATAAGGATTGAGAAACAAAAATCAGAAACTAACAAACTATGATTGTGGTATACATATCTTGTTTGAAAAAATCATTTATACCAAATTGCATGAAATTTAAACAACAATGACTCGATGGTGAATTATTAATTAAATCGTCTAGTGGTACGATAATTATCTTCTTAGTATTTAACTCATTTATAATAAATATATATAGGAATGTTCTAATTATAAAATAATAGTATCATTAAATAAATTTGACGTGATATTAAGCATAGATTGGATCTCGTAACAATGAGGGCACAATAATTTAAGATATAGGAAAATAACAACTAAAAATAAATCCATGTCCACTTATAAAGGACAATAATAAACTACCTATGATAAAAGTAGTCAAAATATATTTAGGTACTTAAAATAAATTGATGAAAACCTAACCATTTTATATATTGATATTATGATGGAAAATATCAGTTCAATAGTGACAAAAATGTTAGTGAGGATTAATGATTTTTTAAAATTATATATTATTTCATAGTCATCATTATCATTAAATTGAGTAATAAATAAAAATTTTAAGATAAAATTTATTTAATTTGGGGAGAATGTAATGACCTGAAAATTCACTATGCATTTTCGATAAATAAATTGTTTATTAATAGCTTAATCTGATTGAAACACTATACTGAAAATCCAAGTAAATTTTATTAATTTTACAACATTGAAATTAAATTAGTGGTGCAAATAGAAAATACTAAATTAATATATATATATATATATATTTCATTTAATATAAATTTAATTTTATAATTTTATGCATTAAATTCTATTTTATTACATGTTTTAACATAATTTATTATAAATATTCTAAAAGATAAATAATTATATTAAAGATAAATTAGTATTTTAATAATATATAAATATTATTATTAATGTTAAATTTTTAAAGATATTAATAATATTAATAACTAATTTTTTACAAAGTAATTTTCATATGAATCCATTTACCATTATATTTTTCTTTATATTTAATTATCTAAAACCTCAATACATTAATTTTATTAAATTAATTTTTTTGATTTATGGTAACAATATTATATTAGATTTATTTTAATATTGGTTTTTAGGTGAATTTCTCCATGTAAAATATTTTTTCAAATACCATAACTTGTATGAATTAATTAGTATATAATTATAGATATAAATTTTATAATAATATTTTAGAGGAAAAATAAATTTCTATTGTGATTAATTTTATTTATAAAAATATATATTTCACTTTCAAAACTTTTTTATGATATATAATAATTGAAGATACACAATTATGTAAAATTGTTCGTAACACATTATACATTCATTGACGTAAAAATTTACTTTTACAAATTTTAAAAAGTAGATATAATATTTTTGTCATAAAATATATATTTATATGATCTATACTACTTAGTATGTATCATTTTATTTTATAAAACAATAGAGAATAAATAATATAGAAATTTGATTCCACGGTAAAAGAAAAAATTATAAAAACGGTTTAACAAATGGGTAAAAAGAATAACCTGTCAGATTTATTTAATTTTTTATATAATTTTTTATCGAATAAACATATCTATATTCTGTTATTTTGCATTTTTTTATTTACATGTAAATAAAATAATTTCTTTATATTAAGATGAAATAATTTCAAGAATATCATTCTCACAACTTCTAAATGATTTATGCCACCACAATTTAATGAACACTGATGAATTTATTTTTCTATTAAAAATGATAATTATTTCCATCCACTATAATATATATTATATCCATTAATATTTTCTACAATATGGTGTTTCATATGTCCTCTCTTTCCAAGGAACCCCCTAAGGGAAGCTCAAATAGTCAACATAACTTCTCATTTTTACCAAACATTGTTTCTATTATATCATTTCAGTTTAGATTTATTTTTAAAAATATTATTTTATTAAATTATTATTATTTTATAAATAATTTTTTCATATTTTTAAAGTAATTAATTAAAACCTTTAACCATTTCCATTAAAATAAAATATGACATTTGTTCGTTTTTGCATTCTTCCTCCTCCATGGAAGTGAAATGTTTAATTATTCACTCTAGTCGGTTAATATATTTCCAACTGTCATGTAATATTATTTACCATTTTAATATATGTAATTAATATCATTACGATTCCATAATAATGACATTATTCTAAAATAATTCACTTTTAGAAAGATATTCATCCATTTATTATGGTATTTTTCATGTTTTTTTGTGAAACCACATAATTGAGAATTACTAAAAAAATAATTTCATTGATAAATAAGACGACATAATTACCAAAAAAACTATATAAATAAAAAATTATTCTTTTAGAGTGGTAGAAGTAATTTCAAATTCCTTAATTATGATGTCATCCCATGATCATTAAAAATCAGTAGAATAATTTCATCAAATATTCCATTATTATGAAATTCATTAAAACTAACACATAATGAATTATAATATAAAAAATTATAATCAATGTATAACAGTGACTGGTATGATAATGGACTGAATAAATTTTTGATATTAATGATAAAAAACTATTATCACAATACTAATTATAAAATAGTATGATTATTCAGATGTTATATGAATTATATAGAATAACCAATAATATACGTGAATAGAATTATTAAAAAGGAAGTTTATAAAAAAAATTATTTGAAAAATATATTCAAATTCATAATTAATATATTTTTTTGTTTATATTATATTCTGCATCATTAGTGGATGTATTCAATTAAGGTAAGGGATTATTTTCTCAAATTTAATATCATCAGAGAAAAAATTTATTTTAAAGTCTGTAATCTTCATTTTTTTTACTCATGCCTAATGAATGTATTTTAAAAAAAATCAAATAATTCATGGGGATTGAAAATTTATATTGTTTTCATTCTTTATAAAAAAAATTTCTCAATAATTTCAAATTCGATCATTTTTTCTTTTCCAACATCATTTTAAAAGAATTGAGTGTTAATCAATATATATATTATGTAGACTTTTCAAAACCCCCATTATTTTAATTTATTATTAATTTTATTTTTCATTTACTCCCATTATTTTACATCCTGATGAATTTTAATTTATCTAATGTGGTTCTTATAGATAAAACATATAGTATATATTACTTTTCTCCATGAACCATCATCCTTAATTTCAACATTCATTAAATTATTTTCAATATATTCATATATATTTGTCAATAAATGTATATGTATATTTCATACATTCATTATGTTAATTGAATTTTTTCTTGACATTTTTAATTATTTTTGTATGTATTATTTTAATCACACTGTGAAAATGATCACATTTTAATGTTTTTATGTGAATAAAATTCAATTATATTTATCATTTCTATTATAATTACATTCAATATTTGATTACTTCTAAATTTATTTATATTTCTATTTATTATGTTAAATATTTATCAAAATGTTTAATATATTTCAATGATATATGATTTTATCAATTTCATTTTTGTAGTGTCCATACAATGTTTTTTCATACAATTATATATATTTTAATCTATTCTATTCCTGATCAAGTTAGTTTATTAATTGATACCATACAACTTGTTTATCATGAAAAATTATTTTATTATAATCTCTATCTAATAAATAAACTCTCAATAATTTTTTATCTCATAATAATCCACTATGTATTAATAAAGCTTTTATATTAATTACATTCCTATATAAACTTTATATATTATCCTTCATTGACAAAACTAGGTTCCCAAAGATTTCCATCATTGATTAAATATGTCAATTATTGACAAAACCATACATCCATTAAACCATTGGATGATGGTTTAGTAAATTCTTTACATGAAAAATAATTTATTAATTTATTGGTTAAATTTTTAACATAAATGAAATCTCAATACTCTATATAGTGTATATTTTAGTATTTAATATATATAATGATATTTTAATGATTTATAAGAGAAATTATTATCTTACCCATATACGGATTACATTATATATTGGTTTTAGTAATATTTACCTATAAAAAAGTTCCATTTATTTAGTTAAAAAATATTAACTATATGTATACTTGTAATTTAAATTTTTTGCTTACTGATTACTAAGGAATGTTTGTAAATTATTTTTCACTATATTAATTTCGTCATATGATGAAGTCATTTCACCCAATTATTAATAAATGTGGATAGTATATAATCTTCTAAATTAATTTATATTACTCATGATAGAAATTAGAAAGGTTTTTTTTGTATTATGCTCATGAAAATTATATCTCTAAGGCAGAGGGCCTTGATGGTATGTTCATGATGACTAGTTCATGGGTATAAAGTTTTCTTTCTATAATTATAAAAAATAATACTATAGAATATGTTATTTCTATCCATGTGTTTTATTTATAACTATAATATTTATGAATAAATTATTTTTTCTATTTCATTTTGTTTTTGAATTATTTTTATTATCTATTCCTAAAAAATTATTTATAAAAATATTAGAGACGCTAATAATATTTCATAATTATCACATATGTTTACCCATACTCAGCATTTCATCTCACACTTTCTATGTTTTCATTTAACATTATTATGAAAATATGTAATTTTTAATATGTATATAAGATATTTTATTTTACGTACAATTTTTTATGTTTGTTTAAGAATTGATATAAATTAATTATTTTCTAATATAGTGTGAAAATATAATTTTTTAATGGGATTAATTATTATCTTATTTTTCATAATTATTTAGTGATATAATAGTATATTATAATCGTAATGTATTTAAATGAAATATTTAATTTAATTAATTTAATTTTAAGAAAATTATGTCTAGGATGTCACATATATAGCCCGGGAGATTATTGTAGACACTCTGGGTGATTCAGATGTGGCTGACATTCACTATATTTATTTAAAAATTTTCAATTCGTGTTTTCTTAATTTAAAATCCATTAATATTTTAAACCTCCATTTCTAGTTCTGATATAATTATATATATTTTTTACACACATAAACATCCCATGAAATTCATAAAAAGAAATATATATAGCCCCATTATATTTTTTTCAATGATCACCCTCATTATGGGTAAATTTTTCCCTATTTGGTCAATGATCATATTATTCAATGATTTTCTTCTAATATCCATCATATTTTTCTAACGGCGTGGCTAATGATTAACACATGTTCTAATGGTCGTCCCCTTATACATAATAAGGGGGACGTAACACCAATAATGCTATAACAGTTTTTACCCTCACAAAAACACATTTTCGTGATGTGATTTTTAGTACCTCTCAAAAGTTGTAAATATACTAAATTATATATAAAAAACTAAATGTTATCCACAAGTATTGAATTTAATTGAGATATCATGGTTTGTACCTTCTTCTTCTATATAAACTCAAAAATGTACCTTGTTTATCGATTTATAATAATTACACAACATTATGCTTGAACTCCATTTTCTATGTTCGTTACGTTCAATAATAGTATATATTATATTGAATGATCTCAGATCATGAAATCTATAATCCTCTTATTTAAAATCTAACTATATTGATCAAAATTTTCATATCTATGCTTTATATAGAACAAACATGTTCTAATTCATCATAATATTCTATAAAACATCATCTGTCATCTCTCGCAGCGGCTGAGAGTTTCTCCATAGGGTTTTCTACGGCTGGCGTCTCTAGGATCCATCCATGAATTTATGGTTCTGCGGTAATGTTGTTCTTGAGGGTATCCCCCAGAGTTTCTCTTCTAGTTCAGAATTTGTGGCATCTCCAGTGCTTACAACAGTTCTTCATTTTGGTTTTTCATTTAATGTTTTAGATCTACAGCGCTTCCTCATATTTCTTGGCACTGAAGTCAGATTTGGGTCTCACCTCAATTTTGTGTACATGTGGTTTTTTTATCCCTCTAATTTTCCATGTGGTTTTCTTCAGGGTGTTCTGGTGCAGTCGGCAGCACGTGAGGTGTTTTGTGAGGAGTTGAATGTTGATATAAAATTTTTTGTGAAGGACTGGGAGCGTGAAGACCATGTAGGGTTGGGACCCTCGGAAAATTTGATTCATGAGAATCGTGGATCACTAAGGCGATGGGATCCAATTTAGATCGTGAAATTTTTCCATGGAGTGAGAAGACCTGACCGTGAAGGGTGTAAATTGTGAGAGTGTTGTTTTTCAACATTTTTTTGGTTCGTGAGATTGTAGGGGTGTACTGGTCTGGTTCGCGAAGAAAGAGGCTCATGAAGGAGCTCCCTCGTGGTGGCTGGAAAAGCGTTGGGGTTGGTCCACTATGGGTTAGATTGCAAGGATGTTGTTTGCACCGGGAATGCAAAGTTGTGGCTTGGGTTGGAAGTGACCACGTGGGAGCTGGTTCTCAGAGGATTCATTTGGTTCGTGAAGGATTCTTTTTGGTTTGCACAGGGTTGTTTTTTGGTTCGTGCAGGGTTTTGGTTCATGCAGGGGACAGTTCTAGTTGTGTTGGATAGCGCAGGGGTTGTTCTGTAGAGTGTTGGTTCATAAGGAGTGGCTTGTTGGAGGACTGCTATGCAACAGATAAGTCACGTGTGGCTGGTTTGAAAAGGAGAAAAGAAAAAATATTTGATTGCGTTGTAGAGCTCTAAAAGCGAGAGCGGTGGACTCATGAAGGGTGTGCTCGAGAGATTATGTTGAGGAGGTTCCCATTGATATCATGGAATACGAATTAGTGAATTGGTGGAAGAACCTCTCGCTGAATAATAAAGAGAAAGCTTTGATTAGTACATGAAAAAATGAATATGCCTTTCTATCACATCGCATGTCACTCCTGGTGGTACATAAATTTTTAGCCAAACACTCATTAAACCAGGGGCCATAAAAAATACTCTGCAAAATTTATGGAGATTAGAGGATGACATTACAATACGTGATGTGGGAGATGGTTTTATTATATTCATGTTTTTTAATAACAAAGTTAAAGAAAAGGTTCTCAAAGGCAGACCATGGTCCTACGATAATCAAATCATCCTCATGGAGTACTTTACAGGCAGGGACAACATTCAGAAAATTGAAATGACTTCTTCAGCTTTCTGGATTTGAATCAAAGGAATCCCGTTTTTTGTAAGAACGGAACGTGTTATGCAGGAGATTGCAGAACACATTATAAAATTTCTGGAATGGGATCAATCTGATCCCATACACTAAAGACCTGTGGTGATTATTAGAGCCCTAGTTGATGTGACACAACCACTAATGAGGGGTCTATTCTTATCAATTAAAGATTCTAATGCCTAGATCTCCTTTGAATTCAAGAATCTCCCAATATTTTGTTTTTATAATGTGTGTATTGGACATCTTGAGAAAGTTTGTTACTCAAGGAAGGAGAAAGAAAAAGGCACCATCATCATGGAATACGGTCCTTCGCTCCACACAAAAACAGTAGGACCTATGATCATTTCTGATGTGCAAAAACCAAAGGATCGTGACAGACTAGCGAAGGACTTTTTTAGCGGACAAAACCAGAACTCAACACTGTCATCATTCTAGGACAACCGGATTTCTCTGGAGATCTCTAAGATGACCTAGAAGCGAAAGGAGGGCCTTCGTATAACACGATGGATAGGGTAAGAACTGGGGACAAGCATGTGAGTCAGAGTTCAGACTCAGACCTCTCCTAAAGTCTGGTCCCTACGTCTCTGAGAGACAACGACTAACCACCATTCAGACCAATATCAAAAAGTAAGGAGCCACCCGACCGGGTTTCTGAAACCAGGCAACATTACATCGAATCAATTGTGACTGCTCCTAGGAAAATGTTTATTGCTACATGATTAAACCTTATGGACCAAACCAGTACGACTGGGATAAAAGAATAAAGTATCCTCACTCAACGGATGTGGAAAATGATTAATCAGGTTGATAGGCGTGGTGATCCCATTGATGAGAAACATGAGGAACATAAAAGACAACTGTAGGATTTTCTAGTAACTGAAAGCCTTCCAAAAATATGGAAATCAGTAGGTGATGGACCACTCTAAGAAGTTACAGAGGCAGAGGCGGGTATGTCCCAGCCCCACCTAGTGCAATGAAAATCCTATGTTGGAATTGTCAGGAGCGTGGCAACCCACGAACGGTTCGGATGCTCCTGCGCATCTGAGCACAAAGTCTCCCTGATATGGTTTTTTGTCTGAAACCATATTTGATTACAAAGACAACAATGGTATCTCTCTCAAATGCGATTTTCAGGGCTGCTTCTCGATTCCCTGCCAAGGCTATTTAGGGGGACTGGGTCTTCTTTGGAAGGAAAATGTTGACGTCAGAATCATATTGTACTCGTCACTTCATGTGGCTATATCCATACAAGATGGCCCCTCACCACCTTGGAATTTTGTGGGTTACTACGAATGGCCATCACAAAATGATAAATGGAAATCATGGGTGCTTCTCTGTTCACTACGTCATGGAATTACGGGTCATATCCTCTTTGGTGGTGACTTTAGTGAGATTCTGTCCCAGAATGAAAAACGTGGAGGTTCACTTCAGCCCTTTTCCTCGATGTTAGGCTTTAGGGATGCGATTTCTAGGGCATACATGGCTGATCTAGGCTATGCAGGCAGCCCCTTTACCTGGTTTGGGGGGAACAGAAAATGCACACACAAATCTGAGTGTTTGGACAGATTTTGGGGATCAAAGGAATGGTCTATCATCTTCAAAAAATGGCACATCGCCCACTTGATTCCAAACTATTCAGATCATTGCCTTATCGCTATCGACTTCTCTCATAGTGGTTGTTTATCAAGAGGTGGGAAAGCCTTCCGGTTTTAAAGCTTCTTGGACAAAGACCGAGAGTGTGAAGAAGTTATCTGATATTATTGGAAGGTCGGAAATGAATACATCATGCTTAACCTCCAGTAGGTGGCTGCTACTCTAAGATCATGGAGCAAAAAAATCATCAAACTGACATGATCTGTAACTCTTTAGAGTGACAACTCAACGCCCTTCATGCCCAACCCCCAACAGATGACATTATCTCCAAAATTACTATTATTCAATGTGATTTGGATGCGGCTCTTCACATCAAAGAAAACTTCTGGGATATGTGCGCATGAGAAATTCACATCAAAAAAGGGGATGGAAACACCCGATAATTTCTCCAGAAGGCTTCTTCCATGTGCTGCAAAAACAACATTTCGTTCCACTCCCACCCTAATGGGGTAACTGTGTCCGACATTGAAGGTATCCATTATAATATTTCATGTTATTTCCAATAGGTATTCACTAAAAGAGAGCCCATCTTATCGCCCGAGGTTGAATCCTGCATCAAACATGCGATCACAGACGAGATGAACCTCCAAACCACAAAAGACTTCATGGAAGAAGAGATTTTTCAGGCTCTCAAACAAATCCACTCCACAAAATCCCGTGATCTTGATGGTTTCCATGCTCTTTTTAAGCAATACGGGTACATTCTCGGCCCTGTCATATGTGCACTAATGAAAGGCATTTGGGTGGCGGAAATTACCCTCTTCTCTATTAACGAGACAATTCTCACCCTCATCACAAAGATCAAGAAACCCCTTGCGGTCCCAGACTTCAGTCCTATCAGACTATGTAAATTTTCTTACATGATTTTCTCAGAGGTCTTGGATTACCATATGTTCATGTGGTTACTTGATATTAACTCTGATAATCAAAGTGAATTTGTAACAAAGAGGCTTATTACGGATAAGTCCGTCGTGGCCCATGAAGTGTTTCATTATATGATAACGTGATCTGTTGTAAAAAATCAGTATTATGGCCTGGAAAGTAGATATGAATAAGGCCTATGATCGAGTGGAATGGCACTTTCTCCAGGCCGTTATGACAAAAATGGGTTTCTTCCTCAAATGGACAGATATTATAATGCATTGTGTTTCATCTGCCTTTTTCCGAATTAACATCAATGTTGGACTCACCCAAGGCTTCTCAACCACCCGTGGCCTTCGCCAGGGATATCCCCTTTCCCCCTTTCTCATCATCCTGGTGGCTGATGTCTTCTCATACTCATTTTCATGTCCGCTTCTACAAATGTGATACATGGGGAAAAGGTTTGTCATGCCATCCCACCTTTCTCGCACATCTTCTTTGACGATGAATGCCTTATTTTCTCTAGAGCTACCCATAATAAATCTGTTGCTATATGTCAGGTGATCTGCCTTTATGGGAGGTCATCTGGAAAAGTGATCAATCCAGCCAAGTCAGAAATCTCTTTTAGTTCTGGCTTCCCAGTGACCAAGAGAGCTGATCTTTGTCGTACTGCATGCATTCAAATGGTGGAAAAAACAACAAATACCATGGGCTTCCCACTATTTCTGGTCTCTCAATAATATAAATCTTCTCATCCATGGTGTATATAATTAAAAACAAAATCCATGACTGGACTCCAAAAAGAGTCACTAAAGAAGGTATGGAAACACTCATCAAAGCCTATCTTCAGTCCATCCCCAGTTATATTATGTCGATGATCAAGATTCCTGGCACACTTGTTGACCACACCCATTCCTGCATCGCAATCTTCTGGTGGGGGTATAATAATGGAAGAAATAAAATTCACTCGATTTATTGGAAGTGACTTTGCACACCCAAAACAGGAATCAGATTGGGATTTCGAGACCTCAAACTTTTTAATGATGCTCTCTTGGCTAAACAGGGCTAACACTTCATGATTCATCCATATTCCCTTTGAGTGCGAATTATTCATGAAAAATACGTTCCCCACTCAGATTTACATGTCTCCTCTATTGGCCCCCGCACCGGATTCCTATAGAGAAGCCTTTGGGGATCCCAAAACTTACATAACAAAGGACTAGACTGGAGGGATGGAGATGGTAGAAAAATTAATATTTGGACCGATCCCTGGATGATTGGTAATGATGGCTTCCATTCTACCTCCCCTGTTGTACGTAGCTATGAGAACGCCACTATTTTCGGATTATCTGACGATCATGGTTCCGGGTGGTGTATGGATAAAATCAATTCATGGTTCAATGAAAGGGAAAAAAGGATCATATTTAGCATCCACTTTTTGAGGGATGCGGGGCCAGACTGTCCCTTTTAGAGCAATAATTTTTCTTGATCTTATATGGTGAAGTCAGGATACAGACTTTCTCTCAATATCCAAATCGAGGAAAGGGGAGGTCTCTAGAAAAACCTTTGGTATCATAAAGTCCCATAGAAAATTAGTTTTTTCTAGTGGATGGTTTGCATAGGTTTTCTTCCCACTATGTAATTCCTCATCTTCTGACATTTCACGAATGATAAGCATTGTCCCATCTTCTCGGGTATACATGAATCCCCTCTACATGAAATCAACAAGTGTCTGGGGGTGCAAGAGATATGGAATTTTTGAGGTTATGATTTGGAGCTTATGCTGGATACGGCGCTGGATCTTCCGACACTGCTGATGTTGTGGTCATCTTCCTTCATTGCAGACAAAGTTGCTTCATTCTCCATCGTGTCATGGATCATCTGGGCGTGACTCAATGACTTCATCTTTAATCACATTGAAAATCCCCCCAGGTTTTGGATTGGACGGGATATATCATGGATTAAGGGGTGGAAAAGAGACTCTGACCGTTTAGGGATCTCTGGAACTTACACAGTTGAGTCAAGATGGTACCCTCTCCCAGAAGGGATCCTCAAGACCATCATTGATTCATATCTTTCCATTGATGGAATTGTCAAATTTTGTCTTCTAGCACGAGATTTTCATAGCCAAATCATTGCTTCCAAACATGATTCAAACCACGCTCTATGGGAGCCCCTTTTTTTGAAGCCTTCATTGTCCTTGCCGGGATGATGTTCGCAAAAGATCGAGGATGGAAGTCTGTTCACATAGAATCTTATTGCCTAACCATCATTAGCACTATCGAGCTTAATGATGGCAGCCTCAATTCTTTTGGCCATGTTATTAGGAACATCCAGGATCTCAGTCAAAGCTTCAAAACATTCTCCTTCTCCATCATTAAAATTGATGGAAACAATGCAGCCCATCACCTGGCTTCTTTCAGCACGTCCGGCATTATTCACCTCTGGCTTGATCACTTTCCTTTTTGGTTGCAATAATGTGTAACTACTGACCTTAGTGGTTAATATAGCATCTTCCTTTTTCAAAAAAAAATTGTCTATAAAACTATGTGTTATAGAATTAGATAACATAATCTATTTCTTTATCTAAATAATTGTCATCATTCATATTTTGTGCACATAATTTTTAAATAGTTCTTCATTGGTATCCATTTATTATTCAACTCTTAGAGTTTCATTCTTCAGATGAATAAGATTATGTTATTATATTATTTTTCATCAATATTGTATTTATTCAGCACTATTGTGAATCATATATTACTCAATGAATTATTTTAATCACACAATTATTATTATTCATTAAAAAAATTTATACACATAATATTACCATGAATATTTATATAATGAAATAATTATATGACCTCCATGATGTTATGAATTCATTATAATCAGGTTCAACTATTCATAAATTCATCATTATGTTCCTCATAGTGAATAATTCCAAATAGTTTGGTTTGAAATTAACTAATATTTTTTCCAAGATCTTATCTTATTGTATTTAATAAAATATTAATAAATTATACACTTCTAAATTTATAAAAAACAATTACATTTTGATCCTTTTATTCTACCTCGATATGTTCATGATATCATAAAAACAAGTCTTGGAAGTCCATATGATATTAAATCATCAAACATAAACATGAATCATAATCTTTTTTATGATGATGGGTTTGATGATGATGTGTTCATATATCGTCATCTGATATACCTTTATAGAATTTATTTTCTCATGAAATATTCATTTGGAAAATAAATATAAATATTTCATGTCTTATGACTCCATTATCCAAATATTAGTTTCCAATATTCACTAACACCATTTATTCATAAAATGATAAAAAAATATTGAATTTAATCAATACAATGATACACAATAAAAAGAAGTATATAAAATAATTACAAAGACATACAGAAATATATGATGTATTAATTTATATTCTTTATTACGTTCTAGACATTACAATGTCCCAAAAATAATAATAACTTTAAAAAAGATCCATGTGAGGATTATAATCCACACTGTGTTATAAACAATATGATGTCCATAAAAACATTAATTGTTTTTGTGGAGCTATTTGAACATCTCATATAAAACATAATATTTTCTATTTAGAAGGATCATGTAATATTTTAAGCTTATGATACCAAAAAAAAATTAAATGATTCTGAAATACCCTTATAAATTTCCCAAAACTTATGGGATTTATTAAAAATCAATAAAAAGATCAACATAATGACTTTTATGAACATTTGGAAGATAAGGATCATTATCTGTTAGACGTACATCCTTGAAATTTTAAAAAGTCCAGAATATTCAAAAAACATTGATCTAAATGATGTCCAGCATTATGATATTTATCAATCATGATGAATCTTTTACTACTTTTTCGAAACAGAAATCTATGATTAAAATTTTTTTGTAAACTGTATGTGCTATTTGGATTACCAATCCATATAAATATACATTATATATTATATGAATTATTAACATACATCATATTACATAAAAAAATCTACTCATTCTTCTAACCTCTCTATATAAACAAAAAAATCCTTAAAAATTCCATAAATCATACAAAATATAAATATATTTCAAAAAAAAATTTACCATCATTTAGAATTAACATATTTCATAAGAACGATTCAGTGATTTTTCCATGAAATATTTATTCCTTAATATTATTGGTTCAAAAAATACCACATACGTGATATAATACACATTCTATTTGAGTTAAAATCAATTTGAGTTCTTTATAGATGGTTTCTCATAACTATTATCCAAATTTTCTCCAATATATACATTAATTTATATTAATTAATCCCACTTATTTACAACATTTCATGATTTTCACATGATATTTGCTATCCATATTTTGTTTAAATTAATATAAGTTATAGAAACTATATTTAGTAACAATGAATTTTGATATTTAATCTCTATGGTAGTCAATGGCTAAGATACCCCACTAACATGTTAATTTGTGTTAGAATGTACATATAAAAAATAATCAATACATATCAATTTTGTGAAAAATATCACAAATATACTTAGATTTAATTTTTCAATTTTTTGAAATAATTTATAATCAGAAATACATGAACCAATAGCTATTACCTATATTATCAATATAATCGGCCACCACATCCTCCTGAACTATCTTTGTTTTATAGTAACTCAAGATTTTCACTCATAAAAGTTATAAGAAAACTGGATTTTCAAAAATAAAATTGTTTTATTCATCACATTATTTGGACTCATCATCATCTAAAATATTTACCATATAATGAAATTAATTCAAATTTTTTATTGAATAACAATAAAACTATCCAATTATAGAATTCCTCAAAACCAAATTTAGTTTACTAATTTTTTCATCATTATTTTAGTAATAATAAATGTAATGTTTTAATATATATTACGAACATTATATCCCCCAAAAACATTTCTCAGTTCATTCTTGAAATTAATTTTAATACAACTACTACTACACCATGAACAACTATTTTCATTTATGTTTGTATTTTACGCTATTTTTACTTTTTAATTAGGTTATATTCCTATTTAATCATTAAAATGATTCTTTTTCATTTTTACTAAAATGTTTCTTCAAAACAATTAAATTAATATATTAACAACATACAAATCATTTTAATATAATGCTATTTGTTACATCCATATATGTTTTGAACATACTATGTATAATGTTTATAACATAAGAATAATAAACTATTATTTCACTTTAAATATAATCATAACCACAGGTTAATCATTAAAGAACAATCACATCATTTGGTTGTTCATACATGATCCAAGTGACTGATTCACCCATCTTAGTTATGTTTAATAATATCTCACAAAAATATTATTATCATGTAGACATTATTTTTTAATCAATTTAATACATGATTAAATTATATTTCCACCTTAGGAATTCCTAAATCAATTAATTCTCTACTGACATAGCTAATTTACAATAACAAGTTGGAATTTATTACAAAAAACATTCAAAAGTAATATATAGTTAAAATGATTTACTAAAAAAATTCTACAGTAATTGAACCAACAATTTCCGAATTCATCTACAATATATATATATATAATAACTCAAATATGGTTCCATTGGTATTACGATTTCATGAATAGTCTTTTGAGATTTTCTGTATAAAATTTGGACTCTTCATGTTCCCCCCCCCAAAAAAATAAAAATAACTGGATAATCCATGGATTCCATGAACAACCCACATATGAATCATAGACATTCTATATTGGTGTCCTCCACTGATATAAATTGAACATTCAACCATAAAATAAAATATATCATACTGTGCTATGTACCTCTAGTCTCATTCCCCCCAAACATTTGACGTTTGTATTCTAAACTGGAAATTAAATTACTAACGATCACATGACCCAGGGATCTAATCCTAACCATTATGTAATTATGAGTCATGTTTGATACATTTTGATTATAATGACATAATAAATTACTATTTTTGAAGAAACCATACTGTTTTGGGTTGATCTAATTCAACTCTATTATCTAGTTGTTTAATCAGCTTTCCAACTATGTTGATTCAATAATCCACTCCAATAGACACACCCCCCATGCCATCCCGAAATAATGCTGAAGTGTGACCCTACCAATAATAAATTTGATATAAATAATATCATATTTTGTTACCAATTTATATTTTATGAACTATATTACTATAAAATGTATCATTGAGAAAATACCATAGTGTTTACCAAATTTCTTACCCAGATAAATCTAAACCCAATATTTCATATTCAAAACTGAATTTTATTTTATTCAGGAATTATGTGCCTAAAATTATATAAATAATATATAATCCATATAAATTTATTTCTAAATGATCGTTGAAATGTAAATTCGAATCGATGTGATTGAAAAATCATCATCTCTATCTCGATATAAATTTTCACGTATTGTGTTAATGTTGTCAGGACTAAATAAAATATTAATGTTATCAATAAATTATTGAAATAATTCCTATAGAATAAGTTTTTTTAATAATTTTTTGGGTATAATTGAAATTAATAACATAAAATTATATTATTTTTATTAAAATGGATTTTAACATATTTTTTTACTTTGTTATAACATCATGCAATCGAAATTGAAGGAGGAATATTTACCCATATAAATTTTTTTATGATTCCATGGGATATATTCAGTGACATAAAAAATATCATAGGTTAGTATGATAATTTATGTATGAAAATAATAATAATCAAATTTCACATCCAAAATTAATATACTCAGAATAGAATTATAATATATAAATTTTTACACAAAATAAAAATACCAAATCATTTAACAATAACTATTTTTAATGAACCATATATTTTTATCCATAATCCTCACATTAGATGGATACCCTTATATTGAATCCATTCTCTATAAACCCTACCATCTCTATTAATTACTATAAATAAGGAATTTATGGCGTGGAATTGGGTCATGATATATTTAATTAGTTATTAAATAATTTTAACAAATCACTAAAAAATATTACTACTAACAACATGACAACTAAATATCCTCTAAAACTTTCATCAATATTATCCTTGAGTAAACTCATACAGTAAAAATAGGCTCCATCTATTTTTCATTATGAAAATACCTTCAAGAGTAATTCACTTATTTTATATTCAAAAATTAGAAATTTAAATTTATACATCAAACGTTTTGGTGTGATCAACCAAGCCCCTAAATGAAATCCTTTAATAAAAATGTGTTCTAATGAATCCAGTGTTATATGGTTGGGTGTGGAATTTTGAAGATAATAATTAAATATATGGTGGAAACCAATTTTTTAACATTATTACCACTATAAGACCATTCAACATTGAAAATAATATGGATCATAGTAAACTTAATTTATACATCACAACTATTCATACAATTAATAACTAATAAATGGGAAATAATGAATTGTAATTTTTAGAACCATGTCCATGAAAAACATTTTTTTATTATAATGTGAATATAATAAAATTATTTCTCCATTTTTTGAGAGACCCATCATTAAGATTTCATCCAAGATAAAATAAATTTTCAATGAAACATGCGACAAAATTCACATTTATATAGAAAAAATGCCCATATAGATAATTTTAATCTGAATCCAAATTCAAATAAACAATTCAATAACTAAATAAACGGAGTTACTAAACCAAAATCAATACTATTATTACTATAATATTCATGTTATTATTATTCGAATGTTTGTGTCTTTCCAAAAAATGTTTTTTATTATGTAAGTGTTGTTAATTCAACATTGGTAATAGCTTAAAAACCCCAACAATTATTGAATGTATTTTTTTATAAGTAAATACATCAAATTACAACACATATTCTAATTAAACTCTTCTCCTTACAAAAAAAATGAAATCATGGATAATAGATACAAGGTAATGTATAACTCAATGTCAAAAAAGGAGAAAACATTCCCTAAATCCCATTTTCAAGAGATATATTTGAGAAAATTTTATTATATGAAAGGCCTATATAACTTTTAATTATTTAATGAAACCATTATACTATCAACTATTTTATTCAATATGACTACATGGTATTTTAAAGCATGAAATATGAATTTATTACACTATTACAAATTAATTTTAATAAATGGTTAAATGGAATCACATTGAATGGTAACATTGATCATTCCATGAAAAGTAATATTTTATGTCTTAAATCCGTTATATAATTGTGTGAGAAACCAATAACTTCAATTATTTTGGAATATGAATCTATATTCCATATAGATTTTCAATAAAGTACCATTAAATTATATATGGAAGAAGGGAAAAAATTTACAATCATGAAAACGATGCCTGAGATGGTTGAGGAATTAACCCATGAATTATAATGCATCATTTCTCCCCAGAAATACTAAAGCGAATCCATGAGGATTAATACATTTTAATACCCATTTATGTAAGGTAATGTGTTAGAATGGTTTCTTGATGCTTATCCAAACCTCAATAATCCATTAATATCTCTTCTTCTTCATAATTAGAATTAATTGACTGTAAATGGTCATTTACTGATGATGGATTATATTAAAATTGAAATTATTTTAAAATTATTTGGCACATAATGTGGAGGGGGATAAATTTACTTCAAATTGGTGATAATCCTTAAACTAATCAAATAATGATGTTATTATTCCCAATTTCAAATTATACATACTATCAACCTTCTAAGAATGTGTATTTTATGATTGATATTTTAATCACATCCACAAGTCATAATAGACTTAATTATACACCATTGAATATTATATATGTAATCAGATAATCACAAATAACTATATTCTTAAAATCATGGCATAAAAAATTATTAAAAATCATAATGACTACATATTTATATCCATAAAATAAAAAAGGATGATTTATTCTTTTTGATCAATATTATTGATCAAAATTACATAGATTATTCAATGAAATGTTCTATATTGTTCAATTCACATTGGTCATATAATATTATTTACACCTATCATAAATTTAAATTTCAATGTATTATTAAAAATATTTTATCAAATCACTGAAGATATATATATATTTTTGAAATAATATAATATATATAATATTGGAGATGAATGGGATATGAAATTTAAAAACACAATTCCATAACATATATGATGATTGGGTTTTTAGTCATAATTATTTAATGATGGTTTCTAAGTTTATCTCATATTTATTATAACCAATGACACATCATGGGTCACTATATAACTATTTTCGTATTCTATAATTATGTATGAATCATAAAATAAAACATGGAAAGAACTTTTTTTAATTTGATAATATTAAATTATGTACTGAATTTACTATTTATATATTATTTATATATAAAGATGATATTTATTTTGAGTACATATATTATTTTATAAAGACTTCATTTAATAATTAATTATAATGATTTTATAGATAATTGTCAATTTTTGTAAAATATTAATTACTATAAATTCTTAAAATGGAATATTAGTATTGAAAAAAAACTTTTAGAAATTATATAAGATACACCTTTAATGAATTTATCTTCTAATATATAAATAATATGGAAAATTTCAAATTTTTGTAAATTTTTAAAAATTTATCCAAAAAGTCTTTTTATATTTGAACAATAAAATATACATCATTGATTAGTTGTATATTATTTAAATTAAGGTAATTATTTTTACAATTATTTAAAATCTCATACATTTTGAGTCATTTATTAGATCCTGGACTATATAACAATATGTTTATAAACCCCATATTTTTTAATTAAATATTGAATCATTTGAGATTAATGTTCTTAGAATTTACTAACCAAATACTAGAATACAATGTAATGTTAATGTATTTGGGTAACAAATATAAACAATTCTCATTTAAAGGAATATATTCAACATCATTCACAAGGATATTCTCACACTTTTCACCTCTAGGGAACACACTACTTAAACAGATGCTCAAATTCTAGGGAAAAAACATAAGAAAGGGTGACCTCAAAAGGTCAGTACCATAAAACCTATGAAATATCAATCTATATTAATATGAAATCACATGATAAACATGAACATTAAAATTTATTTTCATTCCCATAATTAAAAAGATTATAAAAATTACTAATTTATTAAAACATTATCATTTCAGAAAAATTGTCCCATAATATTGTGAAATCAATAATCTTTCATTCAATATATTTTTATTTCAAAAAGTTATGGTTTCATCATAAAAAATAAAACTATTTCAAATTTATTTATTTCATTCAAATAGCATCACTATAATGGATTAATACTTACAATATCATTTCTATTTTTTTCAATATGAACCAGTTTCCCACAGTGAACCAAGACTCATAGGTTTCCCATTGTGGATAATGCCCATCGACTTGTTTCAAATTTGTATCACATGAGCTGACATTTATTACCCAATTGAGAAGATGTATATATTACTCCAACCCATATCAAAATGAAAATTAGTCTTATTTATAACAAAATATAATAAATCATTAATTATATAACCACATCATAATCCCTCAAAAGAAAATAAGTTTTGAAATCATTTCAATACTTAACAATAGAATAACCCTTGAAAAATAAATGGGTTTCAATATCATCTCATCAAAATAATAATTTACCATAAAGAGAAATAATTTATATAACATCATTATATTTTATTCTAAGAAAAAAAATAATTAGCATCAAAGGGTTACATCCTACATGAAAAATTATTTTGGAAGATCCCACATAATTGTTTTAGTAATATTTATTTTAATAATTTAAAATAAGAATAAAACACTTTCAAAAAAATTATTTAAAAATAACCTCTTAATATTAAAATTTTTTCATAAATATTATTTAAAATATTTCTTGAGTAAAATATCCATTTTTAAAAATTTACGTTTTAAAACATAAAATTAAGAATACAATTTAGAAATACATGACAGTGAAAATAATCTTTGATAAATTTAATTGTAGAATGGAAACAATTATTTGGTAATGATTATAGCATCCCATATTTTTATAACATAACATTCATTCCATTGCATGGAAATGAGGATCTTTAAGGTTTAGTGTCTTGGAAACAAGGAACATAATACATGAATAGAAAAAAAACACTCTTCTTAAACAATTGAAAGGATTCTCCTTAAGTTCATCCTAGGTTCATTACTACATCTCATAACCTGGGGACATAAATCAAAAGAAAGGTTAATATGAAGGCCCAGTAAGGGAAACAAGAGAAACATTTTTACACGTGAACTTGAGATACTTTAATACGGACATGAAATGAACTTTAAGGCATGAGAAAGAAATCATGAGATAAATCATAATAAAAATAAATTTTTTCCTAACTTGAAGATGTGGCTACAACATTTAATATTGACAATCGTTTCGTTTCACTAAGGTCCATCCCCAATTTGTCGTTAAAATTACCAAGGTTATTCACCAAGGCATCATTAAAATTACCATGGTTATTCACCAAGGCATCGTTAAAAATGGTCATCTCTAGAGATTAAGTCTTTACCCAATGCATTGGAGCGCTATCTGGGCGCACCTTTGACATGTCTTTATTATCATGTGAGCCACATATATCATCATAAATCATTTCATAAACAACCCACATAGCACAAAATAAATGGGTTTCATTTCATAATCATAACGTTTTAAAAACTGCTTTAAAGACATGATCTTTGTGTCACTTTAAACCCACGGAAAGGGAAAACGAGTTTCATGTATGTAAATCCCAGAATTTAAAATAGAACATTTTGATATATATGTGAATACCCCTATTGAAATAATATCTTTTAGTATTCACTTAATAACATAAAATAATTTTGAGATAAATATGGAGGCATTTTGAGACAAACTATGCAGCATAACGTCTATGATACATGGTTTTAGAAAACATTGAAAAGAGAAGGGACATTGGTCACCTACTAAAAAATGATACATAAAAGATTAGGGGAATATAATATATATTATTTAAGAACATGGTAATGAAATTTTGAAGACATACCATATGAAATGAAAAACTTGAAAGGAAGACAAAAATAATATTTCTCTTACGAGAATTCGGTAGCCTAACGACGTCACTTAAAACATCCAAAAATGGATTGATGAGATATAATAGGGTCTATCATAATAAGAACATAAATGATCAGTATGATAAGTATAGATATCATACCCCAAAATAATAAAAAAGAACTTGAAATACTTGACATGAAAGTAGATCTTGAAAAATAGAAGGGTGAAAGAACCCCTTAGAAATTCGGCAGCCTAACGGCACCACTTAAACTTCAACAAAAATGAATTAATGAGATCAAATAGGGTCTCTCATCATATGAACATAAAAGATCAGTATGATATATTTATATACCATACCCCAACATAATAAAAAGGAACTTGAAAGACATGACATGGAATTAGATCTTTCAAAAAGGAGAAGGTTGAGAGAATCCTTTAAAAATTCAGCAGCCTAACTGCGTCACTTAAACTTCAACAAAAAAAAATGAATTGATGAGATCAAATAGGGTCTCTAATCATATGAACATAAGAGTCCAGTATGATAGATATAGATATCATACCCCATCATAAAAAAAAGTAAATTTAATGAATTGACATGAAAGTAGAACATCAAAACGAGAAGGGGAAGAACCACTTAAAAATTCGCTAGCCTAACGGCACCACTTAAAACATCAAAATACTAAATTGAATAGATCAAATGGGGTCTATTATCATATGATCATAAAAGATCAATATGATAAATTTAGAGATCATACCCCAACATAACAAAAAGGAACTTGAAATACTTTACATGATAATAGATCTTGAAAAAAGAGAAGGGAGAAAGAATCTGTTACAAAAATTTCGGTAGACTAACAGCGCCACTTAAAACATCATAAAACGAAATAATGAGAGTAATATGGGATCCTTCATTATATGAACATGAAAAGGGAAGTAAGAGGAGTATAAAAGAACATAATTTAACATAAGAACATTGAGCATAAAAGAAATTACATAAAAGAGATTTCTTGAAAAGAAAGAGAGAGGTTGGATCCCTTACCTTAAAACGTAACTCTTAAAACTCAAAGGTTTGGGCCTTGAGGGATTGGGGGCACCTTGGGAAGACTCCCTGGGAGGTAATGAGACCATAAATTCGTTGGGGGAGAGTGGGGAGTCGAAATGAATGATATTATGGCTTGGTATTTATAGGGAAAGTGAGGGGACAAGGCATTAATGGCCAAGGGACACCTCAAAAGTGCTTCTTTCTCAAAACCATGTGCTCTCCCTTGGCATTTACAATGGATTTAGTCCACATGGGGCCCCCAAAAAAATAATTCATCACCCTTGGCCGGCCAACCCTTAACATATCTCATGACATAATCATGACACAGTTATGATGTCATTAAACATACCGAAACCCTAAAACTGTATTTTTACTATTCACTGAAAATTCAACTTTCTCAGAATGATCCCAAAATTTCACCTTAACCAAATATCAATGCTCTGATTTCAAAAATGTACTCCATTTTATAAAAATAATTTTCTAATTATTTTAATTTAATTTTTAAATAAATACACTATTCACAAAAAATTCATTTTTTTCATAAAAATGCCCAAAAGTTACCATAACATAATATAGACGCTCTGAGTTCAAAAATGAAATCCATTTTATAAAAATATTTTTCTAAATATTTTTAAATAAATTTTTAATTAAAAAACACTATTCACCCGAAAACACTAATACTTGAATAATAATTTATGAAACTGTTATTTACCCATTTTATTGAATCCCATTACTTAATCTAGGTGTCTAAATTATATTAAAACTTTCATTGAGTGAAATTACTAATTCATTTGGTCACATTACTAATCCTAAGAGTAAAATCACTATTCATAATTTACTATTCATCAAAAATAAAGTTGGTCTTATTAGACTCTAAATTTTGTACTGAACATAATTGTAGAAGACCATTTTTTGAAAATAATTACACATTTTTATTTATTTAAGGTTTACATAAACATTTTTAAAATATCCTTTTTCTAAAATTCATCAAAAATATGCATACTATATTTATCCGGACATTTGAAAATTCATAAAATTCATCATAAGAAGAAATCCCAATGTTTATTTAAAACAAAGGATTACACAAGGCTGTTACGGTCTCCTTACATAGCCCCTTATCACACCAGCATAGGATCTAAGTGTAAGGTGTGCTAAGGTGAGAGAATCCGAGGGAGGCTCGACCAACATCACACGAGTAGTGTTTTCTATTAGTTTGAACTTCTCGCAAAGGCGATTCCGTTCTAGCTTCACACGATGAAGTTCGACTTGGGTTTGGTCCATAGGAAAGCCCAGTGGTGCTACCTCTTTCCCATGTTCTGTTAGATGGGCTTCGATCGGTCCAGGACTACTGGGTGAGGCCATCAAATATTCTTTCTATATTAATTAACCAAGATTTCTTGTATTTAGAGACAATAGTCAAAACGTTTAATTTCAAGCCATCATATTGACCAATGGTCAAATAATAGTCAAAACCAAACAATCTCATTTTAATTATACACATGTTATCAAATAAAACATTTTTGTTTTAGTATTAAAATAAAACAACACATAAAATTAGGAAACAAGATTTATTAAAAATTATGGATTGTTACAATCTTCCCCCCTTAAGAAATTGCGTCCTCGAAATTTTTAAAATTGGGTTTTGAAGTATCATTGAAAGTCCCACATCGGAAAAGGAGTCAGTAAAACTATTACTTTAAAAGAAAGAAAGGGATGTACAATGGTCACCCGAGTTAACCCACACTAGGAATCCATGTAGGAAAACATGGACATGGAGGAGAAAACAAAGGGTCATGTTATGAGGGCGAGTGATAGAAAACATTATTAAAAGAATGTTAACCATAAGAAAATCCCAAACTTATGATGTGTGTAAACAGTCTTTGATTACCTAGTAGGAAACGTAAACCAACAACGTTTTTGTTTTACATTCCTTTTCATAATTTTGATGAATTCATTTACTAAATAGAACAAAAACATAAGAAAATATACATACCTTCATGTAGAGATTCATCCTTTAATAAGTTTCTACAAAAACTAATCTTTTCTCCAAACGATGAGTATTAAGAACTACTTGGTCTCATCAAAACACAAGAATAATCTTATAGAGAATCACATAATCCACAAAACATAAACTATCTATTTCATCTATCTTTAAACATTATCCCAAAAATAGAACGGGTAAGGTAAAACAACAATTCAAAAAGAAAGAATCCCATAGGAATAGAAACTACTTTTAAATCATTAATGTTCCATGGTACTACCAAGAGTTCATCATAGACCATTCCATAAAAACGGTCCTTAAAATTCCTCAAAATAAACCAAACTAATATTGAAACCCAAATACAAGAGGGATTTGATAACATAGCCTTCCAAAATAATCTTCATTGTTCATCTACAAACAACATCAAGCACTCCTAACATCTTATAACAAAAGTAGCTAACCTAAACATATTTTACCCAAGATAGGTTAATCATTCCTATAAGTAACCTAAATTACTATAAGTCCACCTTAAATTCATCGATTCTTCAAAATATAAGTCAACCTTACTTCTCAATGAAAATAACGTAGTAATCTATTTACCTCGATCATATAGGATCCCCAAAATAGTGAACGTATTCCTAAATAATAATCATCTTTTAATCCCCTAATCACCTCTTTCATATTAATATGGCAATCGTCACATTTCTTATCACATTGGTTGTTGGGAGATTTTCTTCCATTTCCCTCCATTAACTACGAAAACAAAGTACAATTAGGGGCTTTAATACTTAGCCAATAATCATGAAAAGGAACTTAACGCATATAAGGATAACTTGTAGAAGAAAGGTATACCCTAACTTGTGATCCCCTAGATTTCAAACAAGGTTATCCATGATCATATATCCTTATGTGAATATTTATTTTATTTTATCTTTGTTCCTTTAATAATGGTTCATACTAAGCTTATGAATTTACCAAAGCATATCCCCCAGGAGTGTCGTAACCAAGAGTGCAGCAAGGCCCGTTGTCGTGTACCAGTTACCGTTAGAGTCTAGCTCAAAGCGGTGTTTTTGGGTTTTACCTCTATGTACATCTATGCCAGAGCCACCTCTACCTGCTTGTATCCAGAAAGGGATGTATTTTCCTGGAAAACCATTACTGAATACTCACCAAAATACCAGGAAGATTTCCTATATATAAACTTTTCTATAAGATTCTTCCTAAAGTTTTCATATCCTAATTTCCACAAATAACTAAACCATCATTTGATACCAACTATAGCATCCCATCTTTTTATAACATAACTTTCATTCCATTACACGGAACTGAGGATCTTTAAGGTTTAGTGTCTTGGAAACAAGGAACATAATACATGAAAAGAAAAAAACACTCTTCTTAAACACTTGAAAGGATTATCCTTAAGTTCATCCTAGGTTAATTACTGCATCTCATAACCTGGGGACATACATCAAAAGAAAGGGTGAGCAGAAGGCCCAGTAAGGGAAACAAGAGAAACATTTTTACATGTGATCTTGAGATACTTCAATAAGGACATGAAATGAACTTTAAGGCATGAGAAAGAAATCATGAGATACATCATAATAAAAATAACATTTTTCATAACTTGAAGATGTGGATACAACATTTAATATTGACAATCCTTTCGTTTCACCTTGGTACATCCCCAAGGTGTCGTTAAAATTACCAAGGTTATTCACCAAGGCGTCATTAAATTTACCAAGGTTATTCACCAAGGCGTCGTTAAAAATGGTCATCTCTAGAGATTAAGTCTTTACCCAATGCATTGGAGCGCTATCTAGGCGCACCCTTGACATGTCTTTATTATCATGTTATCCACATATATCATCATCAATAATTTCATAAAAAAACCCACATATCACAAAATAAATGTGTTTCATTTCATAATCATAACGTTTTGCTTTAAAGACATGATCTTTGTGTCACTTTAAACCCACAGAAAGGGAAAATGGGTTTCATGTATGTAAATCCCAGAATTTAAAATAGAAAATTTTGATATATATGTGAATAACCCTGTAGAAATAAGAGCTTTGAGTATTCACTTAATAACATAAAATTATTTTTAGATAAAGAGGGAGACATTTTGAGACGAAAACTATGCAGCATAACGTCTACGATACATGGTTTTAGAAAACATTGAAAAGAGAGGGGACATGGGTCACCCAATAAAAAATGATACATAAAACAGTAGGGGAATAGAATATATAGTATTTAAGAACATGGTAATGAAATATTAAAGACATACCATATGAAATGAAAAACTTGAAAGGAAGACAAAAATAAGATTTCTCTTATGAGAATTCGGTAGCCTAACGGCGTCACTTAAAACATCCAAAAATGGATTGATGAGATCAAATAGGGCCTCTCATCATATGAACATAACTGATCAGTATGATAATTATAGATATAATACCCCAAAATAATAAACAGTAACATGAAATATTTGACATGAATGTAGATCTTGAAAAACAGAAGGGTGAAAGAACCCCTTAGAAATTCGGCAGCCTAACGGCGCCACTTAAACTTCAACAAAAATGAATTGATGAGATCAAATAGGGTCTCTCATCATATGAACATAAATGATCATTATTATAGATTTAGAGATCCTACCCCAACATAATAAAAAGGAACTTTCAAGACTTGACATGGAATTAGAACTTTGAAAAAGGAGAAGGGTGAGAGAATCCTTTAAAAATTCGGCAGCCTAACGGCGTCACTTAAACTTCAACAAAAATAATAATTGATGAGATCAAATATGGTCTCTCATCATATGAACATAAGAGTATAGTATGATAGATATAGAGATCATACCTGAACATAACAAAACGGAACTTGAATGAATTGACATGAAAGTAGAACTTCAAAACGAGAAGGGGGAAAACCACTTAAAAATTCGGCAGCCTAACGGCACCACTTAAAACATCAAATTACTGAATTGAAGAGATCAAATGGGGTCTATCATCATATGATCATAAAATATCAGTTTGATAAATTTATATATCATACCCCAACATAACAAAAATGAACTTTAAATACTTTACATGATAATAGATCTTGAAAAAAGTGAAGGGAGAAAGAATCCATTGCAAAAATTTCAGCAGCCTAACGACGCTACTTAAAACATCATAAAACGAAATAATGAGAGTAATATGGGTTCTATCATTATAAGAACATGAAAAGGGAAGTAAGATGAGTATAAAAGAACATCATTTAACATAAGAACATGGAGCATAAATGAAATTACATAAAAGAGATTTCTTGAAAAGAAAGAGAGAGGTCATATCCCTTACCTTAAAACGTAACTCTTAAAACTCAATGGTTTGGGGCTTGAGGGCTACGGGGAACTTTGGGAGGACTCCTTGGGAGGTAATGAGACCCGAAATTCGTTGGGGGAGAGTGGGTAGTCGAAATGGATGAGAGGATGGCTTGGTATTTATAGGGAAAGTGAAGGGACAAGGCATTAATGGCCAAGGGACACCTCAAAAGTGTTTTTATCAAAAACCATGTGCTCTCCCTTGGAATTTACTGTGGAGTTAGGCCACATGGGGCCCCCAAAAAAATAATTCATCATCCTTGGACAGACAACCCTTAAAATATCTCATGACATCATTATGACACAGTTATGATGTCATTAAACATACTGAAACCCTAAAAATGTATTTTTACTATTCACTAAAAATTAAACTTTCTCAGAAAGATCCCAAAACTTCACCCTAACCAAATATCAATTCTCTGATTTCAAAAATGAACTCCATTTTATAAAAATAATTTTCTAATTATTTTTAATTTAATTTTTAAATAAATACACTATTCACCGAAAATTCATTTTTTTCAGAAAAATCCCCAAAAATTACCATAACATAATATCGATGCTCTAAGTTCAAAACTGAAATCCATATTACAAAAATAATATACTAAATATTTGTAATTAATTTTTTAATTAAAAAACACTATTCACCTGAAAACACTAATACTTGAATAATAATTTATGAAACTGTTATTTACCAATTTTATTGAATCTCATTACTTAATCTAGGTGTCTGAATTATATTAAAACATTCTTTGAGTGAAATTACTAATCTATTTGGTCACATTACTAATCCTAAGCGTAAAATCACTATTCATAATTTATTATTCATCAAAAATAATGTTGGTCTTATTAGACTCTAAATTTCGTACTGAACATAATTGTAGAAGACCATTTTTCGAAAATGATTACACATTTTTATTTATTTAAGGTTTACATAAACATTTTTAAAATATCCATTTTCTAAAAATCATCAAAAATATGCATACTATATTTATCCGGACATTTGAAAATTCATAAAATTCATCATAAGAAGAAATCACATTTTTTATTTATAACAAAGGATTACACAAGGCAGTTACGGTCTCCTTACATAGACCATTATCACACCAGCAAAGGACCTAAGTGTAAGGTGTGCTAAGGTGAGAGAATCTGAGGGAGGTTCGGCCAACATCGCATGAGTAGTAATTTCTATTAGTTTTAACTTATCTCAAAGGCGATTCCATTTTAGCTTAACACGATGAAGTTCGGCTTGGGTTTGGTCCAGAGAAAATCCCAGTGGTGCTACCTCCTTCCCAAGTTCTGTTGGATGGGCTTCGATCGGTCCAGGACTACTAGGTGAGGCCATCGAATCTTTTTTTCTATATTAATTAACCATGATTGCTTGTATTTAGAGACAATAGTCAAAACGTTTAGTTTCCAGCGGTCATATTGACCAATGGTAAAATAACAGTAAAAACCCAACAGTCTCATTCTAATTATACACATGTTATCAAATGAAACATTTTTGTTGAGTATAAAAATAAAATAACACATAAAATTAGGAAACCAGATTTATTCAAAATTTCAGGTCGTTACAATGATGGTTTAAGAAACCACTCATGTTATGCACATTAGAAAAATTATATCTTTCACATTTTAAGAAGGATATGAAATGTAATTGTTCTAAAATCGAAAAAAAATCCTTTTAAAAAATTAGTACAAAGTAAAAAATGAGTATATTTATTTTCAATTAGTCATTTTAGTAATTTAATTAAAAAAATAAAAAATCTAAAAAACATTTTTTTAAAGAAAATTGGTTTTCAACCATTGAATACATTTAATATTATTTTTATTATAGAATATCTTTTTAAGTATTGCGAAAAAATTGTCTAATGAGAAAGGAAAATAGTATTATCATCAAATAAATGGAGGATACGAAAATTAAATAAAAAATATCTAAGGATCATACAATTTACTCATTTTAAGAATAATAAAAACAATCCAAATGAATGATGTGAATAGAACATTTAACTCTTACCAAATTGGTTACATTAAATCATAATACTAATAAAATAATAACATTAAATGAAAATTATAATATAATATAATTACAAAATTCATTATATAACTTCTCAATGTTGCCATTTATACACCCCAATGATGTATATATGTTTAAAACATTACTTATTACCTAAAGAATGAAATTTAATAAAAAAATACCTTACAACTTTGGTAACATTTGAATTGTAAACCAAATTCATTGGAGATCCTCAAATGGATATGTACATCCTCATAAATTTAATGATTATAAACCTAAAATATAATCATGGATATTATATACACAACATAAAATAATCATGTGGTGAATATTGAACGTGTCTCATAAAAAAATTGAGACGCAAATCCCTTACAATAAGTATTGACACCATTCAGACTTGTTTGAAATTTTTTAAAATTTATTATATTATAATTATAAATATATTATATAAATATATGTATATATATATATATATCATACCATATAGTAATCAATTATGTCATTTTATTAACAATTTATTTACCAATAAATATTAAATTGTTGTTATGTTTAGTAACATCATTTTTTTTCTTACAAAGTTTAATTATTATTATTTGATACTTAAACATTGTTTAGGGTTCAATAATATATAGAATTTTAACTAAGATTTTATTATCCTATATTTAAAATATGGTTTTATTCAGTGTGATTTATATAATATAGGTATAGGAAATGAAGTTGATCATTTGCAGAGACGGTATATCATATGTATGCACGAATGTTGTTTCCATTTTATCAATAGGAATAATGAAAAAATATATAATACATTTTATTTATAGTATAAATTTCATTTCATATATATAAAAAATTATAATTAAACCCGTCATTATTATTATCCATGTAATAAGTGAAAGAATCAAATGGATTCTTTTGAAGATAATCTATGATACAGAAGAATAACATTTTCATATTTCCACTAAATGAAATGTGATGAGAAAAATATGAATTAATAATTATAGGGACATGAAAATATCATAAATATAATATTTATAAAATAAATAATTCTATATATGTATATTTATTAGTGGTGAGGGAAAATTAATTATATCATTTCCTGAGGCGGTTGTCCACCATATATAGTAATAGTGACTTCACATCTCATTTTATGGATAAGGATAGGGAAATAGGTTATTCTAATAAAAACTGTGTATAAAGGATAAATTAATGATATTATATAAACCATTTTAATAATAATTTAATAATGTGGACTATTAAATAAAACAAAATGCTTTAGTAGGGACATTATTTTTTGTCAAATAACTTGAATCAGTTTCCACCAAAATGGATTCATTAATCATGATTCATAAAAAACCAAGGAATGTAGGATTTTATAATAGAAAGTAAGATGTGAATGTGGTATTTATTTACCATGGAAAATGTTTTTGGAAGTATTAGGTGCAAAGGAGAGTTGGTGGCCTTAAATTAGTGATTTTAATAGTACATCTGTAATTTTTGAAAAAATAATTGTATTAACATTTAGCAGTATGATAAACACTCTAAAATGATCCATTATATATCCTATTATAGGACAGGTTTAATTTTTTCCGTAAAATGGGATTTGGACACATTTTTTGTAATTTTGTTTAACCCTTACCTATTTAGTTAAACATGTAGTAAACCCATTTACACCAAAAAAATTATTAATAAGATTTTTTTTTGAATGTTCATTATGGGAAAAAATAGAATGACCTTCGTATATTATGTATAATATTTTTATTCAAAATTTAGAATAATTTTTTCCAAATTTAATTGAAATAATTTTCATTATTTGAATTAAAATTAATCCAACCACGAATTTGATAAAGTGGTTTTTGAAAGTGAAAATGTACCAAAGTTTTAAATTATTTTATATCAAAAATTTAAAATCAGATAGATTCTAATGACATAAAATATACAAGTACATATATATATATATATAATTTATCTATTTTTTTAATTAAATTACTTATAAACATTTAATTTTTTTAATCCTGAATATAATTGACAATTAATAAAAAAAATCAGTATTTTTTTTCTTCCTTGAAAAAATAATCATCTCAAATAAATAAAACATTCACCCAAATAACAATTTTACATTATGAATTATGAAATTAACATTCATACTTGAAAAATATTTTTTCTAAAATAGAAAATATATTATACATCAAAAAAGTGTGCAATGGATGACAAAAATGGATTTTTATACAATATCACTATTTTCACCTATAAAATTTTATTCAATGTTATATCTTCTCTATAAAACAATTAAGGTAATTGTTAAATATTTCATTGAATATATAATTTATATATATCTCTAAAATAATTATCCAAAATTGGTTTGATATTTTTTCTAGGTTAAATACGTTTGTTTGAATAATAATTAATATTCCAAAAAATTTCAATTGTTTTAAAATTGATTTTATTTTAATTTATAATTAATTGGCCTCAATATATTTCATTTAATACACATGTGTAAATGATATATTATCATAAATTTGTTTTCAATTTTAATAATCACTATTTAAGCTTATAGGTGATAACTATCTTGTATTAATAAATATAATATATGTAACATTTTATTTAAACATGGTGTTTCATGTAATGGAGGATACACATTATGTTGTGTATAATATAAAATAAAAAAAAAGTTAATTTTAAAAAATTATTTCACAAAATCTCAAGGTGTAACATTCAACCCCGTTATAAATTATGTCCAATATATTTTTAGTTTTTTGCAGTAATGAAGGGATTTTAATTACAAAATCCCATTTCAAGAAACCAAAATCATCAAACAGGCTAAAAACATAGCTTAATGAAATATAAGAATTATATGTGTAGAGGTAGAAAAAATTAATAAATATTAGGTTTCCAATGGGGATCACATATGCAGAAATTAAAAACATAAATTTTAATGGGGAAAAAAAATAAAAAAATACCGATGGGGGTGATTGATTCCATGTTCTAGATAAATTCAATGACCACATATCCATATAGCAAAGAGGTATGAATATGTTTATTAATATCAACTAATGTTATAATAATATTAAAATTTATTATTTTAGGATCTTTTTTCTAATGATGGGTAATTTTCATGAGAATATATCATTTCTCGATTGCATTCCATTTCATAAGAAGAATCTCTTCATTTGGTTAGGAATTCATAAATTTAAGATTTATCTTGCACTCATGGATATTAAATTTTCATTTTCAAATCACTATATATTAAAAAAAATAATGATAGTTGTTCCTTATATATTTTTCCATTATATAAAAGGATTTTATAAGTTATTCTTTAATCATTATTTGGTGATATAATACATTAATCAATAAAATATCAACAAAAAATCATATAAACACATTATATAAATGGGAAAAATTATAACCCATCCAAAATTATAAATTTATAATGATAGTAAATAAATCACTCAAAATAAACATAATATTATTTTAAAAAATGTCATAAATTAGTAGAATATTTTAACGATAATAATAAATACACTAATTATTTATTTCTTTAAATCATGGTGATAAGAAATAATATCATTAAACCCTCACTGAAAACATTTATATTTAATAATTAATCGAACCAAACAATGTCATATTGAATATATTTATTATATCCACTAATGTTTTAAACACCATCAAGGATAATATAAACAAAAATTTTCACCAATTAAAATTAATTAATTCGAAGGTCTTCAACAGTAGTAAATTTTATTTACTTCTTTGAAACATATCATTTTGTAAACTAAACACCATATTCTAAACAACAAGAATAAAATAATTGGTATCTTTCCTTAATAAATATATCATCATTCAATTATATCAGTCATTATAAACATTCAACATGTTTACTATATATACTAATTTTGGATTCTCCTTCTTCCATGCATCACACACCTGTTCTTCCACATCATGTTTTCATTATGTGTATCTTCTCTAAGAATCCACGTAGCTCCTCGGTGTGGTATATCATTCTTTCTCATTCTACCATTCTCTCTCCCACATTGTTTTCCATGTGACGCGACCTGGACAACCCTTAAACCCCCGCCTCCATTTCCCTACCTTTCCCAAGAAAGCCGAAGTCAGTCAACCTCCATCTATGATGTCCTCATTATCCCAGTTTTTACTCTACTCTCTACACTTTTCCTACATCCTATTTCTACTATAATCTCCACACTTTTCCTTACACTGGTCATGCAAGGTAGTTATCACTCCACAAGTTAGGGTTCGCTCAAAATCCCAATGTTCGGGTCATACATTTCCGGGTTTCCCTATTGTCCATCTTCTGCATACTCCTTTTATGACTATGACTAATCAGACTCCACCATGTCTTCCTCTGGATGGTCCATCTATTAATGTATTACCCCATATATCTTCATCTCAGTCTCCTAATTCCACCTACCTCCACATCTACTTATTTTATCCATCTTCAACATGATTCGTTGATGCAGAAAATGATTTCACCGAAATTCCCTTCATAGATATGGAAATAAAAAATTGGAGTAATAATCATAATTATGGTGGCTCATCTTGATATATTTGGTTTTTGATGCTCGAATTAGATCTAGTACAATGAAAATTTTCTTTTATTGTTTTTGGTTCATGGGTTTTGAGCATAGACATTCTACATGGATTGACTTACTACAACATCCTTCAATTTCAAATAATAGCAATCTATTTCTATAAAACAGTGTCAGCTAAATATTTACGCCATCAGTTTGTTAGGTCATTTTTTTATAGAGTCGTAACCTTCATGCACTTCAAATCCACCTCTAGATCTCGATTAATTTTTGTTATAAATAATATAACACTATAATTATTTATTCTACATCACCCACATTTAGTTGTAGATTAATTTTTATTCTATATCACATTTATCTTCTTCGCATTGAAATTTTGATCATCATGTTATAGCTCTGAGGAGGATGTCTCTGCATCTCGGAAGTTCACCTTGCATCTCCATTTTATCTATACATTCCTTCCATAATATTGAACAGGTGAATCATCATGTTGTAACTAATTCTTTTACCCATATCAGGTTTTTATGTTCTAAAAATTTCTATAAACATTCTCAATATTGGTGCTACATATCACCTTTTCTGATTTAACAGAAACATATACACTTATTTTATTTATTTTGATATAATATGTACCATAATTTCCCTATGTCTTTTGTAGAAAATCCTATAATAAAGTGCAGGTAATAGAAATTTCTTATAAACATTACTAAAATTTCTATATGTGTCATGTATTCATTATCTATTGGTCATTGCAATAATTTTTTTTTTACTTTTGTGTTTTTTAAATTGAATTCTCTCAACCCAATATATATTTCATTCATAATAGATAAACATAAACATATTTTGATTTTAGGAAAAATATTTACATTTTAGAAAAGTGAAAACCAATAAGATGGTCAGTAATTTTGTTGATGTTATATAACAAAGTCCTTCAATGTCACCAACATCATATGTTTAACATCATTTTTTGAGGAAATCATTTTATTAATTATTTTACAAGATGTTACTTACAATGTGATGTTCCAAATATTTACCAACCTACATTCAAGAGTGAGTATGAGGTGATCGATTATATTTGAAATTTTTATTTTTCTATGTTCCGTATTCCTATTAATTTGATTGTTTTCTAATTGTTCTCTCAGAAATTTTGAATACATCAACATGAATTGGAAATGAATGTAGGTATGTTGTCATAAAATCATAGTGTTAACCAGCCTTTCTGTTTTTTTATTAAATAAATCAATTCATATTTATTTCTAATATGATGATTTGATAATGTATCATACAGTTCAAGATTCAGGTTCTATTTGCATATTTATTTGACATTGTATCTTTTATATTTATTTTATCAGTGCATGTTAATACATTATGTAGATTTAGAAATTTGTATGAATAAAAAATTCTAGTGGTTTACAAAATTTTGTAACTCATTCTTTCACGCATATGTTTATATTCAATTCTATAACATTTCAACCATCATTATTACCATTGGTGCTATATATCACATATCTTGATTCAGGAGAAACATCTACATTACTTTTTGTAATTTGGACAGCATGTCTACCAGCATTTCCATCTGTATCTTGAAGCACATCATGCATTAAAGCACATGTAAGAATAATTTCTTTTAAAAATTACCTAAATTTATGTTGGTATCATGCATACTTTATCTCCTAGTCATTGCAATTAATTTCTTTTACTTACGTTGTTTTTCAGTTATCATTCTATCAATCCTATATATATTTCATTCAATATAGTGGAACATAAATATATTTGGATTTTATGGAAAGCAATTCCATTTTAGAAAAAAGAAAACCGATCAGAATGTCAGTTATTTTGTTGATGTGTAACAATTGAGTCCTTCAATGTCATAAACATCATCTGTTTGACATCATTTTTTCAGCACTGTATTTTCCAAAATTATTCTACTAGATATTATAACTGGTTATTTTGTTGATGTGATATAAATGAGTCCTTCATATGTCACCAACTTCATCGGTTTGAAATCATTTTTAGGACTACATTTTCCATAATGAAACTACAAGATGTTACATACAACATGATGTGTCAAAAATTTCTCAACTAATATTCAACAGTTAGTATTAGGTGAGTGAGTAACTTTGTAATTTTGATTTTTCTATTTTTATTCTTCCTTTTTTGATTGTTTTATTATTGTTTTCTCTGTACAAGTGAATAAATCGACAGGAATTGGAAACGAATGTTGGTATTTTGTTATAAATCATGGAGTTAACCTCCCTTCCTGTGTTGTTTTTATTAAATAAATCTATTTTTATGGATTTCTAATGTAATGATTTGATGCTGTCTCCTGTAATTCAAGATGTGGTTTCTATTTATAGATTTATTTCACTATGAATCGTTCATATTTATTTTTTCTGTGCATTTTAATACATTAATAATATCTAGAAATGTGTTTGATTAACAAATTCTAGTGGTCTCTGTTATATTATTTTAATTACTACCTCATCACCCAATTTAATTGCATAACTCCCATTCTCCAAAGGTATATAATAGTCATCTACAAACTATTTCGACTTTCATGTTAATACTATATCCCAATTTCATAATAGTGATTAATGCACTGGTGTATAATTATCATAGATACTACAATTATCACTGTCAATGGGAATTATAGATGTTGTAATTCATGTGCTGATATTTACTAAATATGTGACAATCTAATGAAATTCTCATTTTATAGAAATTGATTCTTAAGGGCTCTGGATATGATCATTCATCATTAATTATATAGTCTATTAAATTTCAATAACATGATGCATTCTCATCGACTACTATTTCATATAATCATGTTTCGGGATTAGAGATACCAATTTGTGTTTAGGCATTCTTACCTCCAACCAATTTGATTTGTGGTCTTTTCATGTTGTATTTTTGCAGGATACAAGTGTGTTTTCATTTACATAAATACATACATATTTATTATATTTAATATGTACTCAAATATAATAATTTTTATTATTTTTAATTTTTTTTCATTATATCTTGCAGGAAAAACAAACGCTTAAGGAGAATTAATATTCACCCCAAGTACCCATAAGGTGACCATCTTCTCAAAGGTAACATGTTGGATTGTTTATTTATTACATTGTACCATAATACAAAATTAATGGTGAGAGTTATTAATGTAAATTGTTTTTTACATCATTGATGTTGAAGTTGAAGAGTAACTATAATGAACACTCAATAGAAAAAAGATGTGATTTTTCCTACACTGAATACCACACCTGATAACGTACTGGGGTTGACATGATGCAACTCTCTAGCTATGTAAATGTTAACAACAAAACATGTTCATGTTCTTAACCCAAATAATTATCTTTCCATTTTTTTTCAACAGTTATTTCACCATTTAATAAAAAAACTGTTTTCTAGGCTGGAAAAAACTTAGACAACACCTCATGCACCTATTGAAGATGGAATCATAATGTTATTGGAAACCGAAACAGATATCCAGGTTTGTGTTTCTAAATTTTTTTAATTGTTTTTTATGTTTTCAACATACTCATTAATGTGTATGAGAGAAATTTCCCATTTTATGTAGATATTTCTATAAAATGCATTTTATGTGAAAGCTTCAGGTCACTTCTATCCATGATATGATTTAGTTGTCTCTATAATGGACATTTATGAGACTATTCAAGTAAATTCCTCCATAGTTGGAAAACTCCTATACGGTTTAAAATTTATATTCCTTATTTATTTTCCAATTGAATTGTATAAATTAAGAAGATCCAGAAATGTGTTTGATTATATAATTTAGTTTCGACCTAATGAATATTGGTTCTATTTCTCTAAAAAAATTTGTATTATAGTTTGGATTGAAATACAACTCATGTTTATATCCATTTATTTTTCATAGTATAAGGTACTGAATCCTGCACCAATATTTCATACAATTCATTCTCAAAGTATAATCAATTTTAAATGTGTTTTGAAATATTACAAACATCCAAAATTTCCCCAATTACCATACATTTTAAATTGATTTTTTATTATTCTTACTTATATGAAATAAATCAGTAGGTATATGTCTATTTTTTTGTCTTTGTAGATATGGAAAATACAAACTAAATTAATTTCATTTAAGAATTCTTTAGGGGAAAAAAAGGATTTGAAACCATACTCGCTCTCAAGATTGATGACTTTTATGAAAAAGTTATTGTTCATTTTAAAATTACTGTATAATACACATACATGTGTTAGGAAAAAGGGTTTATATTTTATTTGATGAATATTTAATGTATGTAAATGTACTATACATGGTAACTACTAGATAATTTTTGGTGAGCAGCTATATAAACCTCCATTTTTGGTTTATATCTTGTGGATTGAAACATATTCATAAGATTAATTTAGCAACATTGATGTGAATATATTTTTTACCTGAACTGTTACTTTTATAAAACACATATGCACCTTGATTCTATAGTTTCGTGTTATTGTATTGTTTTTATTATTATTATTTTTATATTCCTCATAAAATTCATCTATATTAACTAAATGTAGGGTTTTTTAGTTAAATTAGTAAATTTTTTCCCATAACATATGAATGATTTTCATAGAAACAAGATGTATGGATTAGTGGTCATTCGATACAATCCACATGATAAACATCAAACATAAAACATTTTCAATGTTGATATTACTATGATTCTTCATGTTCATTGGTTAATTTTTAAGCATTATGTACAGATCCTACCCAGATGTTGGTGATTTTGGTTGAAAAAATTAATGGGTGAACCACTATCTGAATATGGGTGGATGAAATGAGATTATACTTGAAGGAAGGGAGGCTAATGTTCAGATTGAAGAAAATGGAGGTAGATATATCCATAGAAGGTGTTTGTAATGAATGCATCATGGTAGAGAGAAGGACTCCCATGGATATTGATTTTGAATTTTGATATGAATGTTTCACTATAGAAACTCCATTGATATTTATCATGATATTCTTTAAGCCCCATTTTTATGAATGATATTTAATTATAAATGTATATTCTATCATTGATGGTAATTAATTTAGGCATTGGGGGAAAAAGTAAAATTTGGTTTCCACTATGTCATAATGTGGTGATAAATCATTTTGATATAAAATAAATAAATATAATATAATGGTTTTCTAAAATATTATGTATTTATTTAAAATTATTCAAGATGTGTAGCTTTTTTCTTGAGAGTGGCATATCTCTTTATGGTTCAGAGCGATTATATAAAAGGAACAACGTGAGTGTTCTTATTGATGCCTTATTACCATGAAATATTATAAGATCCTAAAATTAGCTATATAATAGATAATCCCTTGAAATATATTATAGATGAATTGTAATAAACCCACAAGATATAATTGTTTTATTTTTATATTTTACAAACTTATGTGCTCTATGTCACATTTAAAACCGAATGTTTCACCATTAATAATGGAATCAATGTATTACTAAATAAAGTTAATAGTTGGTTTAGTTGATGGTTGTATATGTGAATATTTAAAAATGGTAACAGATCGACCAATTATATTTTGATAGCATGTGAGTGATTCACATGTCCAAAAAACCATAATTTCACTCGTCATTGTATCATATTTTAATGAAAAACAATTTCAATTGGATTATTGTGGAGGATGGGAAATTGGAGAAACAAAAATGGAGGGTAATAAAATTTTGGAACTTAATTTATACGAATGAATTTACTCATCCTTGTATTTCAGTTTATGTATGATAAATTATATTAACCATATTTATATTTTGAATTATCATGAATGTAGAACTCATGATTATATCAATCTTTATGGAAAAATTCATTCTTTGTTCAGGTCATGTATAATACGATGAAGATGATGCAACAAGTGATTGGACTTATCCACCTTGTTCATAATTGTTTCTTCCATGATGATGTTATAATATTCTCAATAGGTCAACATGCAAGATTGAACATCTAGGATGTTTCGGATCCAAGTAAGTTATTCCTTCTTTTCTGCTGCTGTTACGCTACCATTAATTATAGGATACCTTCAAGGAGGATATAGTGGATGTTGAAATGTTGACTCCAATGTATCTTCCATGGGTTGGGAATTACTATATTGATGTGGTAGAGGCATTTCCCTTTCTCTAAAATATATAGAAGTTCTAGGGGATAGTTAAATAAGCAATGTCATTCGATTCCCCCCCCCCACACCCTAATAACCTCCCGAAACCACTACTTAATTTGTAAATCTATTATCTGATTGTCAATAAGAATCAACATATCCTCCAAGTTTATGCACAAATTATATGTATTTTCACTCCACTATATAGTGCATATTTCATTTTCTTATAAATGATTTATCATTAAAATGGTTTTCATTTGCATTTATGTAATTGTTTTAAGTAGGTTTCAGTAACACTTATTTTCTTCATGGTGTATCTCATAGTTTCAGTTCAAATATAAATAATTTAACATAAAAAATTGAAATATTGAATATTTATTTCCCATTTTCATATTTTGGATAACATGGCTGATGTTTTATTATTTCTTATAGTGGATGATGATATTGATGATGCAGTCTAGTAGATATCTAAAGAATCTCAAATCAATGGATGAAATTCTGTAGGTGAGTTTTTCATATATTTTATTAAATTCTAGAAATACTATGACCGTTTAACTCTTTCTATATACAATCCTACATGGAGATTATTATTGTGTCAAATCCTCAAAAGTTATGATTATTATTATTGATATGTTTTTGTAATGAAAGTAAAATACTTCAAATTTTCCGAAATATATGATGCCATTGTGGAGAACTATTTATTGTTATATTTCATTACTAATAAAGCTTTATGTACAGATATTGTACAAAACAGGTTCAACTACAGTTCAATAAATATGAACTGAAATTCATAAATCAGGTATATATTTTCATTCTTATCACATGATTTATTTATTAAATGATTGCAAATTTTTTTCCTATAGATTCATATATCTGAAAAATTATTTTACCAAGGGAGATTTTGGACAGTTGATGTCTACATGGTTAGGGGTTCTGTTGTTAGAGCAAGGTGCAAAGTAATGGTGCTGCAGATTTGGGACCTTTTTTAGCTTACTATTTTACAAAAACAATATAGGATCTTGATGGATATTTTAACAATTTTTAAACATTGTGTTACCTGTGGGAGCATCAAAACCCAGTGTTGGCTTCTATAAATATTTAAATTTATGGTAGTTTCTAGAGAGACATGGGTTTAGTTGCAGCGTGTGTAAAATAAAAATCTAATTTAAATATGTTATCATAACTCTTAGATCACATACTCATAGTTCTTTTAAAGCCTTATGAAGTACTTTTCAAGTTTTATTTTGTTTCAGTTAATTGTTTGTTTTACTTGTATTGATTATGAGTAGTGATTTATTTTTGTATATTTCATATCTAGTATCCTAATTCCACTTATGGACCTTCATATAAGGTTGAATTATCATAGACAGATACCCTCCCCAATTACATGATTTCAAGAAGAAAACATGGTTAATTTAACGGCACATACAAATAGACCAAGAAATTTTCTGAATGTAGAATCTGACCTCATGATGCATAAAGTCATGGACCATGCTCAGGTATGTAATATAAGAATGAAGGGAACCCAACAAAAAATTCTATTTACCATTGATCCATGGGGATTCCATCATTGCCAGTGAGGATGCTAAAACATCTAGTACAATTGAAAAAAAACAATGGTTGAGATGAAAATATAGGGTTGTTTCAGAAAATAAGAAAATCCCCGGTTGGGGAGTGAAGATTTCAATACTTCCAATTAAGTACAAAATGATTCTTTTTTAGTAGTGGGATGGTTTTATTTATTTGTTTTGATAAGTGTATGATTTATTTAATTATATAATTTAGTTAAATTTAGATAGTTTTTTACCATTAAAACATTTCTTGGGCAGTGGATTGAGTAGTTAGTAATTTATTGGAGCATTGAAATATTTGCAAAAAAAATTGGTGAATGGATGACTATATAACATAATGTTTCTGAAAATCTTCTACAAAGTTATGCATTGCTAATTATGTAGTGAATAATTACTTTATAACAATCGGTAATTAATTCAATCATTTTCACATTTCACATTTCACATTTCTATTAATACAACCACTTTTTTATCATTGATTTATCTGTCACATATAATTTCAGTGCACATATTAGTGTTGATTTGATTGATGTTTATAATGAAATAAAATTTCCATCCACAAAATTTATAAATTCATATACTATTAATCAATCATTATTCTTTATAATTTGTTTAAATGGTTTATATATATTCTCTGAACTCCTATTCGATTATCATAAACCCCTTTAATTTTAATTAAAATTTATTAAACATTATCTTTTCTTCTATTGTTTTATAAACACTAATTTCGTATTAAAATAAAAACCAGTATTCGAATACGCCATGAAATACCATGGGTGAGTACTAGTCCTTAAAAATCCTTATCGAACAAATATTAGGATAACCCAAATATATGTATATATATATATATATATATATCTTTGTGTTTGTGTTTGTGTTCCATAATTCATAAATCAGAATTCATGAAATCGAATTCCTAAACACATAAATAATCCTGCTTTATTCTCAAACCATTATGTAGGATTCCTTATATTTTTACATAATAACTCATCACTATGATATGAATCGCGATCCATCTATTAACATTTATCAACATGAATTTAACCATGCATCTCATTTAAAAAAAATCATATTATTATTATAATAGGACACAACATTATTTATTAATTTATAGTCACCTCATCATAATAAATATATTTATTAGATATAACATCATGCTTATTATCTTAATGATCTATCCCCTTAATATCTTAATTTTCATAATGACCATATATTCCATATTTTAAATGTTTATCCATTGATGATATCATAGGCATACCATTATTTTTACCTATTATATTAAATAAAATATTTTTGTATTCATCATTATCTAATGGATTTCTATCCCGGTTTTCCACATTTAGATCTTATTATTTTTACATATAAGAAATCAACATTAGTGTTTCATCCCACATTATAGATAACAATGAAAGTCAATCTTCATTCCTGTAAGGTATCCACCATCGGAATTCTCTATAAAATATGTTTTGTTCATAATTTGTGAGAATTAGAGTAGGAAAATTATCAGGATGTTAATAATATATCATGAAAAATGATTAGGCATATTCACCATATCCTTCAAATAAATTTTAAACAAATTATTTTCTCATAAAAACATTATTTATATCATTGATCATTGATCATGTTCATTTTACATCGATCCATTTCATAAAAAACAAAATGTGGGTAACAATATTCATTGATGGTAACAATTTAATCATCAAAAACCACATATAGGATATTGAAAAAAAATTAACCTTATATTAAATCTATTAAGACTTAGGGTTATGATAGGACACTCATTGTTATTATATAAATACTACATGATGTAACAAACAGTGTTTATTAATTTCACATGCATATACCACTGCACTATCAAACAAATTATGAAGCAATGCCTATTTTCTTGTGTTGGGAGAACAAAAACAACACAATATAACATTTTCATATATATTACATTTAGGTACCTATGTATCACATATTCATCCACTTGTAGTATCTAGAATGATATTTAGTTCTTTAGAAACCACTATCACTTAAATAAAATATAAAATATTTTATAATACATTGATTAATCCTTTGACTTATCTATATTGACATACCTATAAATTTCCATATAAATATATATAGATATTTAACAAATGTTTTATCATTCTAATTATAAATGTTTTAATAATCAACTCCAATGAGACCAACAATATAGATCATTATTTTATAAATAAATATCATATCATTGTAGGAGAAAATTAGATTTATTACATAAAATCAAGCCTAAGAACCGTAATAGTTTACTGTATTATGTGAAATTAAACAAAATCTTCGAATTTTCTGAATGATATTCCAAATTTCTCAAAAATATACTTTTACATAGAACTCATCTTTGGAATACCCTACCTATACCATTCTTCATAATAAGGGTATGTAAACATAATAATCGACGAGATCATATTCCCATTTAATTTTAAAAATATATATCAATCTATGATCATATAAAATCATAAGATATGCATTATTCTATTAATCATGAACATAATATACGATGTTAGTTACTATAGTATAATAGATCACAAACATTATTAATTGAATATAAATCAATAATTTAATAAAACATGATTAATAAGAGTGAGAGATAATCATAAATAAAACATTTACTATAAGATAATTTCATTAATGGGTAAAAACACAATAAATATATAAAAATATTTCTTCTTCCAAAGATATCTACGAATGTAAAATCGAAATATTTCATTAATGTTTTGATAAAAAAATTGGATTTATATTATTACACTGAACACAAAGGAAATATTTTACTATAGGAATCAATGACTTATCTTGCATTACACAGAACACATTGTTTTAAAAAACCATGATATATTATTAGTTTGGACATTATTACCTAGAAATTATTCATACCGATATAAATTTTAAGAAGTTTTTTTAAATAATAAGTATATAGTTTTTATATAAATATTAAAATTGATATTATAATATATAATTCTCATTAAATCTTGTAAATGTTTATAAAATAAAAATTTTCAACAAAAACATTTGTATTTATTCTATGAATCATATTAAAATTATTTTTAACATTTATAGAAATTTAATTTGATAAGATAAATTTTATTTTTTAATTCAGTGTGCCAAACATATATTAGGGTGAATTTTCACAATTTTCCTAAAAAGTACCATTTTATGAATAATATTACCGATTATTGAATTTTAATTGAAACTGTCATTTTAGTTTAAAATAATTATATTGATAAATAACATATTAAATTATGATTGTCTTTACACCTTTTTGGCTGTTATTTTACACACCCATCACAAATTAAGTGTTTTAAATGAATTTATGAATTATTAAAAGGAATGTATCCTATATAAATCACGTGTACATGAATTATATCAAAGTGAATGTTTTCATGTCCTTATTTTCATTGTTGTGATTTCGGAAATGTTATGGAAGGAATCTATTAAATGGTTATAAATTGATATAGTAATTGGTTTCATATACCTATCCAACCTTTTCATATTTCTAAAAGGTAAATGAGTGATTTTAATAATTAAAGAAGAAATTAAATAATTGTTTTCGTGTTGTACTAGCATTTTCACACTAATCAAAGTTAATATATTCGAAAAACTAAATTATTAAAACATATTAGTATTGCATGGCTTTCAATATATAATTAATTGTTTATAAGGATCATATTTCATATGGAAGTAGTTATATTAATAAGATTGGTCAGACTCGAGCTAGATTTTGATTACAAATCTTATGTAATAAGCACTCATCGAAAACCATTCTGAGTCAAGTGTACTTGTTCCCGATATAGATAACCAACATAGATATCTGTCCATGTATACTAGTGGATTCTCATATTGATTTCATAGGACCACTTCATTTTCATTCAGAAACTATCGTACTTTGGATTCAGTCCCTGGATCCATCATGAAATCATTATATTTGTTCCTCCATGGATACACAAACATCTCCCAGTCATTACTTTTCGTGTTTTACATTGGTTGAGATCCTTGCAAAAGGATATAGTAATATTATGGTGGAATTAATTTTGAATTCCACTTGGATAAAACACATAACTATTATACTAAGGCTGGTAATTGTAACAGAATTTTCTTGAACCCTGAGGTAAATCATGCCTTTGTTATTTCCTTGGATCCACTTTCACTATTGTCATTATTATAGGATGCATTGTTATACCATGGATCCATTATCATAATTAATACCATGATATGATAACAATGCTGGTTATACCTCACATGAAATACTTATTATAATATGAAACATTATTAATTAAATGACTACATTTTAGGATACATCACCAGCCTAGCCTGAAGATTGTATTTGGGGAATTTAAATTATTGAATTTATTTACATATACATATACGTGCACACTTTCAATTTACATTTCTTATACTAGATGGTATAGACATCATTCGTAGTTTCGTACTGTGATTTCTCTCACACCATATTCAGTTCACCATTGGTACACTAAAAAATTATATATTTTTATGTCTATACATCGGGATGCATCATTTATTCACCTGATATTGATTTCTTGCATTATGATTGTGTTTATTAGTACATGAATTATTTATTTAATAGGATTATTGGATAGTTATTGGCTTATATATTTGTATAGGATGTATTTCATACTTCAATGTAAAACATTTTCCCCATTTTTGGATATACTCCATGTATCATCATTTTAAATACGATTTCATTTCAAATTCATGATTATTACTTCGATATTGGATGTTTAACATTAGCTTCTACTTGTAATTTGTATATTTATTATTATGATTCATCAATTTACCTATATTTATTTATATATATATATTCTCATACAATATGGTAAATATGGATTGGTTTTCCAAAATATAAAACATATGATTTCAATTCTATTTTTCATCCTCTATAGTATGAGAATGCATTCTTCAAACCATGTTGCCAACTAGAATCGAGGAACCTCTAAGTGGAAACTAGGTTTGGGACGTCACTGTAAAGACCCGTAAAATTCAAGGGAAATTTTTTCTTAATTTTCTTTGGAATTTTACAAGAGCGCGGTTTCTGACGGCACCTGATTCCGAGGCCCGGAGTGCCCGGAATCAATTTCCGAAGTTTGGCTCGGGTACGTTCAGTGAACGAACGAGCGGGAATTTCTAACTTTTGATCCGGTGCTCGGAATTGAAAACTGAGGGCACCGATGAACTCACAGCGCCGATATTCGCTTAAGGAGACCTTTTCCGAGGTTGCGTTTATTTCGGGTTGAGAGTTAGTTTTTGGGAGTTTAGAATAAGTTAAATAAAAATTTTGGATTACAAATTTTATTTAAACTTGTTGGTTAACTTCTCTCAAAAGAAGTTAGGGGTGGGACCCACACCCACTTAACCTCCCTTGAGAGGATTAAGTGTGGTGGGGCCCACACGAACCCTAAACTTTTCATCTTCTCTCAAACTCCCTTAACCCCTCTTTAAATGACATGACAATTGTTATTTAATTTTGGAGTTATCCTTTTTGAATTTCAAACCATTGAAATTCTTTTGTTAAGTTTGTGAATAAAATAAGCTCTTATCTTATTTTGTTGGGTTAGAACTCTTTAGCCATATTGTGAGGATTTGAGAGCTTTTCTTTCTTCTTCAAACTTTGACGAAGAACGCTCAAGCTTGACGAAGAACGGTCAAGCTCCGACGAAGAACGTCGCTCCTCTCTTCTTCGTCTTCCGTGTCAATGAAAGGGAACGCCGCTTCCTCCTCGGACTTCCTTCATCGGCATACGAAGTTTCGCCAACGACGTATCTCTTCGGGCGTATCTCTTCGTCAACGGATTTGACGAACGACTACCGCGATGCCAGACCTCCGCGACGTTGTCTTCCGCGGGACGTTGACAAATCTTCGAACCTTATACCCAAGGTAGGGGTGGTTTTTAATTGTTTATTTATTTATCCTTGTTCGTGGTTCTAGCATGACTAACGTGAGGTTTTTAAATATGTGTTATTGTTTAACGTGAGGGGGCCGGACTGCATGAAGACGGCCGAACCCCCTCCTTCGTTCTTGATGTTTTATATTGCGGATGAAACAAGGTGGTGAGGTGACGTCGCACCACGCGGTTATTCGCCCGATTATATTGTGCGGCGCCATCGCGCCGCGCCGGGGAAGAATCATCAACAACGCGGCGGCGTCGCGCTGCGTCGAGGGGAATGGAAGGCACGGCGAAGGGGCGCGGTGCCGTCGCACCGCGCCGGACGACGAACACCGCGGTCGGTTCCGGGCCGCGGCGAGACGGGAAGACCGGCGGCAAGCTGGGCCGCCGGCGTCGGAAGCCGGAAAGGGGACCGGATTTTCCGGTCCGGTTGGAGAAAAATCGGCCGGCCAGGTGGCCGGCCGGAAGGTCAAAGGCCGGGGGAATTTAATTTCCCCGGCCAGCTCAAAACCCCCCTCATTTAACAGAGGGGGGCGGTTTCCTTGAGGGGGGCAGGCGGTCCCCCGGTTGCCTTCAAAGCAGGCCCCCACTGGGGGGGGGGGGGGGGGGGGGGGTCTCCAAAAAGGCGCGGCTCTTAAGTCACGCCGCCTTGCTGGAAGCGAGGGCTTAGCCCCCCGCGCGTGACCCTATCGGCGCCAGGCCGCGCCACCGCGCCGGTTCGGGCCGACCCAGGGGGGTCGGGTCGGGTCGGCCCGAACCCGGACCCCCCCATTTTCGAGACGACTTCGGTCTTTTGGCCATAACTTGAGCCACGGACCTCCGATCGACTAACCGTCTGCGGCAACGCGATCCTTGGATCGAGACGGTCGTTTCGGTATACTATACTCAAGGCGCACCTTCTTTTTCGGGAGCCTACGTGGTGAAAACTCCGTAGTTAAGCGTGCTTGGCTTAGAGTAGTGATCAGGATGGGTGACCTCCTAGGAAGTTTCCCAGGGTGGGTGTGAGACGGAAAGGCTAATATCTTTCATACTGGACGTCTGATTGACGAACCGTCAGTGGCGATGTGATCCTTGGATCGAGACGGTCGTTTCGGTATATCACACTCAAGGTTTCGGATTACTTTGTGTTCGACCGGGTTGGTTCGTACACGAAACCAACCGGACCTTCGGAGCGGAAACGCTCATATCTTGAGCTACGGACGTCCGATTGACGTGCCGTCAGCTTTGTTGAATTCCTCTTAGTGAGACGGATCTTTTAGCATACTCTGCACGAGGATTGGACATAGGTGGAGTACGGTCGGGTTGGTTTTGCCTTAAAAACCAACCGGGCCCCGGAGACGAAAATGCCAATAACTCTCAAACCGAGCGTCCGATCGACGCGCCGTCTGTTGCGTTGAGTTCCTGTTGACGATACGGAACTTTTGGATACATCAACTCTGGGCTTTGTGGCAGTTGATGTATCAGCCTCTCGGCTCGTGGAGCGGACCCTCCGAACGAGCTTGCTCTGTGCGGGAACCCTAGTGCTGGCTGCGACTGCGACTGTGACTACTTCTGCTACTGCTACTGTGACTGCGACGACGACAGTACAGAGATCCTGTGTGGATTTGACGATGACGACTACAGCACTCAGCGATCCTACGTGGATCAGTGCTACGATCCTGTGTGGGTCTATGCGGGGGTTAGTACCTATCGATCCTTCGTGGGTCCGACGACTTAGATGGATCAGTGATCATCTTCACCGTCATCCGAATAAGTATACCTGTGTGAGCTGAACCTCTATTTTACTCGATAGAGGTAGTGCGCTTGGTTGTAGCGGCAGACCCGCAATTCTGGAGACGAGCATACGGAGTACGGAGACCGTGTAGCCAGCTGAGACCTGAAGACTGCTCGACCGACTCGACTTGGAGTGAGTCGACTAGCCCAGTGGACGGAGCGCCCGGTATTTGGCGGCAGACCCACAGCGGACGGAGCGCCTGGTAGTTGGCAGCAAACCCGCGGTACTCGACTGGAGGAGTACCTCTGTAGGCTATTTGGGTGAGTGCCCGGTATTTGGCAGCAGACCCTCAGCGGACGGAGCGCCCGGTAGTTGGAGGCAGACCTGCGGTACTCGACAGGAGGAGTACTTCAGCAGTCTTAGGTTAGTGAGCAGTACCTCGGAGTCATGACAGGACCATTGTACACTTCAGAGATGGGGCTCTTCAGCAGTTACGGTTTTGATAATGAAAATCCTGGTGTGAGCTGAATCCAAATTGCTTTCCTGTGTGGATTGTGTTGTGCTATCCTGTGTGGAATACGTTTTGCTTTCTTGTGTGGAATACGTTTACTTTCCTGTGTGGACTGAGTTGTACTTGGGCTCGGAGGTTGGAGCGTATTTGAAATTGATGACTTAGATATATATATGGGCATATACCAAAGCATTGTCGGTTGTTACTTCATGTTTGTATTTTTCTTTGTGGTTTATCCTTTGTGGATTTCGGGAGACCTACAGGGGTCTCGGGGTCCCTACTGAGTATCTTATACTCACCCCTGCACGGGCTATGCCCGCACTACGTTGTGTTGGTTACAGACGACGGACAACGTTGATCTTGGCTGAGGCTTGCAGAGCAGGACGGTACCTGGAGGTGGACCATTGGGCGGGACGTGTTCGGAGCGGACGGCGGGACCCGTGGAGTAGTGGAGCTATCTGTACCCACCCTTCAGGTGGGATCTCTAGTGGACATCTCGGTGTAGCGGCTTTTACATACAGTTGTTGTTTTCCCTTTCGAGTTGTACTTTACTTTCAGTTTGGGTTTGTATACTGGCCCATTTACTTTTCCGCACTTCCAGTTGTACTCTGCTTTTGCTTAGTGTTTACTTTCCACTTGCTTTCTCTGTGGTGTTTGTTTACTTTACACAGGAAATGACTTCCCTTTTTACCGGGAATTACGCCTTGGTGCTAGTCGCCAGCCCCTGGCCTATGGAAGGCGGGCTTGGGGTAGTCACGGCACGGACCCGAGGGTGGGTCGTGACAGTCACAATCCCATTAAAAGCATTTTCTTTCATTTTTTATTATCATTTTTGAAAACTAAAAGGATATTAGGAACATGATGGAAAATTTCTATAATCCATTTTTGGGAGTAGATAACCCATGATCAGGTTAAAAGAAATGTTTCATTAGAATGGGAATTGGTGATCAATATTTAACTTGTTATTATTGAATTATATTCATTGTTAGACTGTTCACATGATTTATGATATTTTTCATGAATTATGTATATATTTATCTTATACCCAATCATATTATAAAAATTAATTATCATTATCTTCAGTACATTATGAAACTAAAATTAACATTTCAAATATATTCCATGTCGTATAGATGAAAAACACTGCTTGAATTTCTTGTCTATTTTGTAATTTTTGGTGTGGCATGGTTATTTTATATATTAATATGCTACTATAATTTAATATAGGTTATTTGTTTCATTATATAATGTTTAATCATAAATATAAATAGTTTTCTCTTTTATTTCTAGATGTTGTGATCTTAAATAGCTAGTTTCGACCCATGTCAACTATATAGCTCCTCCAAGATGATCTTATTTGTGGTTATTATTGAGTGATTACCTATATAAATTCATGAGGTGTGTGGGACATTCTGTATTGTAATAAGTAATTTACCATTTTTATCCATCATATGTTAACCATATTATTTTGATATAAATTTTTTGACTATGTTAATTAGAAAGTAGATGGGTGTCGATTTCAGTGATAATGTGTACAAGAACTTAATCACTATGAATTTAGGTAAATTTATTAATTTTTTATACGTATATAAGAAAATGAAAACATTTAAAAGTAATATTAAATTAATAGTGGAATTTTTTATTGCAAATGAAGAGTGAAAATATAATTAACAACTCACCTACTAGATCCCCTGTAAATCAAACATGAAGAGTTTCCAAAACATGGATTACTATGAGGTTTATTGGGGGGTAGTAAATTTAGTATAAATCCATAATCATTATTATTTCATCGATCACATATCTTATCTGCTCAAAAATAATTTTTTTAGGAATATATATGGAATTTCATGATCTATGTCACCACAAAATCCTCATGTCATTCATTATGAGGGTGGAAACATCCATGCTCCAAACATGGTGGGCCCTAAGCTGCAAATATTTCCACGAAGAGTGATACTAGAGGTGTGACATATTATAATTGAACATGGAATTGAAACTCATCTTCATGAGTGTTTCATATGTATTATTTAGTCCATCCAGGATTCTCTACGACTTTCACCTACTATGGCTTACATTAATCAGTAGTTCCAGCAGTAGCATCCTCTATCCTTTTTGGATAATAGAAGTCAACAAGAAACAATGTATTTTCTGGAAGACACTATAATTATATTTTAGATTCTAGTGACACCACATGATAATATGTATAATATTAAAAAAAACAAGTCTTTATGAATCGTCTATGAACTCCTGGGATGAGATTACTTAGGGTGGTCATCATTAGAGCATGGTCTGGGATGAGTTCTGTATTATCTTCTTGTAAAGCATCATTTTTAAGACATTGAGTGATTAATGAACCTTATATTTCATTAACCGGGAGTTGGATTTTATTTCATTTGGGTATATTTACTTGTGTTTTACAAGGTTACAGAAATTTTACCTACTTCAATCTTGTGATGAGTTTTCCCGAACAAGATGTTTTTGGGATGGTAACCTATATTAAATCCTTACTCAGGTGAATGTAATTATAAAATCTATCTTCTATGATATGTTTAATTATTCCTATATCAGTTATAATAAACCAAGAAGAGGTTAATTTGATGTGAAAAATGATTATTTCCAATGTAGGGTAGACGTTCATCCAATAAGAGGAAAAGTTCCCTAATTGATTCTCGTCACAGTAGTAGTGGTTATAGTAACCACACAAGTAGCTACGTTATATTAAATCAATACAGAAAAAAGTTCTTATAAAGACACTATTTGATAAGTTCCCTACGGGGGTGACGATCATGTGACCATATGGGGAATCTTCATATATTCTTATTGGATACACCCATCTGTTTCCAATGGAATATGATCCACACCAGTTCCACCTACATAGTCATGTTCTTTTTTGCTGCTTCTAGTGGGGAGTTGTAGTAGCGCCTATAATACACGGTTAGAAGGAGGATTTTTTTCATGTTATCTATACATCTAAATGATAGTTGGAATCTATTTTTCATCATTAGGGTTTAATATATATTGAATAATATCATGTATTCGGTTAGTTTCATGTATTAAATTTGATAATAGAGGACTGGATTGCATGAATATATACTATTTGATATAATATTCTAGTATCCTTGACAATTTTATCATCATAATTTTACAATAGTTCTTCCAAATACATTAAATTTTTATAGACTCTAGTATTTATTATACTATAAATTTAATATAAAAATGGTGTTATGACACTACATACCCTTTTGGGAGTGTGATAATATGTAATACATCAATTCATAGACTTTCCCATTCAGGTAAGAGGTTATAGATTCTTATTTGAACTATTAATATATGGGATGATAAAAATTTATATCTTTATAGGGATGGATTGGTTAGTTTTATATCACACCTATAATGGCTACTTTTAACCCCATTGTTTCGTTTACATCACCAGAGAGTAGTATATATCACCACCTGGATGAGTGGTTTGTCTATACTAGTAGAGTTGTACCCAGGAATCAGGGTCTTGGTATAGTGACTACTATGATTTATAGTCTCATCATTAAGGATCTAGGAGTACACCTATTATATTATCCTCTGATAGTAGATTAATTTAGTTATGTTTGTCTTGGTTAATTTTCTATCATATTTCATTGAGGTATGGGTAGAGTTTATGATAGTTATTTTTTCAGGAAAAATAAAATTTTCCATTCCTGCTTATAGAAGACAACCTAGTAAGATCCACGAGCTCAAGATACTTCCTCAAAAGAAAATTTTTATTCAAAATAGTCAAACAAAACAACCTGGGTTACCCGGGGCTTAGGAAATTATGAAATAGTTCATACCAAGGGGATCCACTCTAAATAAGTTAACGCACTATGGTTTCAAACTATTGATGGGGAGATGGGAATTGGAGATAATGCTCTGGATCTCCAAGGAATCCACATGATCTGCTACCTTATTACTATCACGCCAAATGTGAGACACCTCGATATTGGGACTAAGAAGAGCTCTATATTTTCTAAACTATCTCAAGATACAATTGTAGGAAATATTGGCCAAATGATTTAAATGAATAAATAATTCCTCCAAGTGTTCACTTGATCATTCCACAAAGAATGTAGATGGGAACCATGGGCTATGCATGGATTACTGATAGTTGAACTAGCCTATGGTCAAATTACCAATGTTCACTTCCTCATATTTATGATCACTATGTGAAGCACTAGGTAGATTAGGTATTCTCGATGAAAGAATTAAGATCAACATAGTATCTTGTGTGATTATAGACATAAGACATACCATGTAGAACATATAATAGAATTTATGGTCTATATGAGTATCTCATTATTTTCCTTCAAACTTATGATTGAGCATGATTTTTTCTTGGATTCGATGATTTTGGTTATACAAATCTTATCTCATTTCATTGTACTTGGACTTTGAGGAAGATATCATAGTGTATTCTCACACTCATAGAGATAATTCATGAAAACATGAGGTCATTTTGGATATGCTAAGTGATTATAATATTGGGGACAATATTTTTATGATCCCCTTCAGGATCAAAATTTTTTTCATAGTGGCTCAAATTATCTCAAAATTCGAAGTATATGTTGACCCATTTATGGTGATTGTTGTTGTATTCATTTATCATTAAAATAATACTTTTGATATACTAAGATTATATGTGCGGGAAGGATATTATAGTGGTTTCATACTGGAATTTACATACATTTATGCACCTATTACTTCTTTTACAAATAATGGTGTTATGTTATTGTGGTCGGATGTGTGAAATAAATTCCTTCAAGAGTTGAAAAGAATGATTAATTTAGAACTTAATAATGAATTTTTGAATCCTTTAAAAGGTTTTAAAATGTTTTTTGATGCATAGTGTATTGAATTAAGAGAAATGTTGATGTAGGAGGTTAAATTTGAGGTGCATAGTTCCCAACATTTCAGGTCCCTTGAGAAGAATTACTTGATGCAAAACCTTGATCTAGTAGCAGTTGCCCATACCAGAAATTTATTGAGACACTATCTTCCATGTGAGTTTTTTTGGTGTATATTGACAATAGTGAGATCAATTATATTTTCATAATATTTGATATTAATCTCATTCAATAAAGATGGGGAAAATATCTTTAGTTCTTCATCATTGAGCCGGATTATATGCCAATAATGAGAAATTTGATGGTGGGTACGTTGATTATGAAAACAAAAGAACACGCCGCATTGGAATCCGATGATTATTGAATGGATATGGCCCTATTTTCGGACCAACGTCTTCTGTTTCCCAATAGTCACAATCATTATTTTCTTTTGCACATATCAGTTACCTATTCATCACTTGAGTGGGTTAATAGCATTCAAATTTCATATCATGAAATAATTTATACCTACGAGTGTATTGCATTTGAAGGCTAGCCTCATAATTGTTCTGTGGATGGAGATAATATTATCCATATTCATGGGAATATCTAAGATCCTATATAAATGAGATAGGAACAGATGTGCACGCACATTTCAGTGGGTAGGTCATCTAGGATTTATTATGATGTATCATGATATGTGATTCTAGTATTTGTTGTATTTTCTAAAACAATATATTGTTGGAATTTTCAATTGGTCTTCCACCTATTAATTGCTGAATATTGATCAATAATGGCATATTAGCTTGTTAAATTCACTGAAAATATTTGAATGGAAATGTGAATATTTTCCCCTGAATTCTATAGTCATATTAAATTGGTTTCATTTAGGTTGCAATGTAGTTTGGGACGTCATGGTTTCATGGTTTAAAGTATCACACATCCTTCCTATATGTTGTAACGCCCCAACCCTAGTTACCCAGAGTTGGTTCATTATTACAGAAATTGGCATGATAAAAAAAATACCAAGTATCGAAAGACCGATTAGATTAGTAGCCTTGGAAACAGTAGATACCTTCATAAGTCTTACATTAAATCATAAAACAAAAACTACAACAACATAGACTTCATAATCCACACTCATATCCCCTCATATTATCCCTGCAGGTCATTTATTAATTACTTATTCACATCCTGGGAAAAATAAAACATGGAAGGGGGTGAGCTCAGATGCCTAGTAAGGATAACAATATAGCTGAAACTTTCATAAATAAGTATAAACATATAATGCTATGTATAACTAAAACAATAGTCTTTTAAACTTGATCTATATCATAATATGGTAGAAATTAAATGAAATAATGGCATTTATTTATTCAAATGTATATTATACAAGTAGAATAATCACATGAAATATAAATAACCACTCTCATAATGATGAAATACACAATTCTAGACTATCAGAACCACATAGCCAAGGCCTCGTGCCAAGACTACAAATAATATTTTTGTCAAGGCATCGTGCGAAGACACTAGTTTGTCTCGTGAGACCTACTGATGCATTGAGGAGCTATAGCGGGCTCCACCTGTCACATACGAAGTCTAATGAATTCCTCATATGAAAAGGATTAAATATAACATAATCATTCGTATTAAAACTATCATATGAAATGTCAATACATTCTCTATAAACCATGAATGGTATAAAAAACACATCCACAGTCAAACATATCACAAAACCTTCAATACAATATGGACGTTTTGTATCATAACGAATCAACTTCAAATAATCGTAAAATCCATCAAAGGATGTTGACATAGATGAAATCAAAACTATTTGAGAGAAATAACTCTTTTTTTTAAATCATTGAAAAGTCATACATTTATAAATGAAGTAATTTAAAAGATATTTTTTAATCAAAGTGTCTCATACAAATTTGAATCTTTTGAAATGAAATATCATTTCAAAACATTCATGTCCATATAAATGAATCCTTAAAATTATTTTAAAAATATGGACAATAATTAAAAATATATTGAAAGATAAATCTTTAAAACATTAAAAATTATGATCTTGATAAAGTGTACCTTTCCAAAGTTCTTATGATATTAATTTTGAAATAATTTAAAGGTCACATGATTATAAAATAAAACATTTACATTCAAAATATTCTTATAATATTGTAAGGTAATCTTTGATGATTTTATAATGGCGAAAAATAGGAGCACCGACCGTATAAGTTAAAAAACATTCTTACCTTATTTCCGTCAAAAATGTTAAAAAGGACCTTATTTGGAAATTGACAGAAAGATTCCTTTATAATAATCTTATAAAAAGTCAAAAAAGGCTAGAGATGACTTTAACCCATATTCTGTAAAATATTATGAATTTTTTTAAAAACATTTTTATGAAACATGTATGTGGATGATAAAGAGGTCCCTGTAGATAATTATGTATAAACAACCTCGGATAATGAAGAGATTGTGAAATAAACCTTTACCTTGTAATTTTCCTTGGATGAGGGTAGTTTAACCTCCTGTATAATGGTTAAATAATTTTTATTAAATTATACAAGAATCATATAACTTAAAATGTTATCATATATTATCTTTTAAAAATGATTTGATAATAATATCTTACTATTATCGTCATTTCGGGTGTTAAATTTTTCGTTTTCTTTTATATGTTTTGTTACATCAGACATGTTTTTTATGTATTGGTTGTATCTTATTCATATCCAGAATTATATCAAGTCCTTAAACATTATTTTTAATCATAAAATGAGAATTATAATTTCATTTATACGATGGATAATGAATCTCATCACGTTCATGGAGACGGTAGTCCGTACGTAGGTACGAGCGACAATATCATTCTTTTGATATTAATATAATATATAATTGAATGTTATATAATATATAAAGAATAATTATATTGTTATATTTATTATTTAAATCAATTAAATATCATTATCATACATATCAAAATAATAATTTTTTGAAAAACAATTACACCACGACATGGAGACGGTAAGCCGTACGTACGCACGTATGGTGACATGTCATTCAAAGGATGGATAGAATAATGAATATGGTTGTACCATATTTATAATAAAATCATAGTATATAGAAGTTATGAGAGTTATTTATTAGATAGGAAATAACAATGAAAAAATAAGTTGAAGAATAAACAAACTTGAAAAGGGGTGTTGAAAACATTACCTTTTCTTCGGGATCTTCCTTTTAATTTGGCCAAAAGGGATCCATAGGTTTGATTTTTGATCAAACTAAGGCCTCTAGGCATAATTTAGGGAAGTTGAGAGATTATTTGGGTATGTTTTGGCTGAAAAAAATGGCTTTGAAGGTGTGAAGAATTGTTTATAAGTTGTTTACTTTTATAAGGTGGGTAGGGGTTCTTTAGGAAAAACTTAATGTATTAATTTATAATAAATTCATATTTGTATCTAATGGATCCAAAGTGGATTATTTGAAGTATATGTTGGGTATGGGTCTACATTCATTCAACTAATATATTTTTGACATTTTTGGATCATTACGTTATCCTTATCTATAAGTTTTAACTCTTAGTTAATTAGATTGACATTTACCATGTCAATTTGTATTTTTATATTATATAGTTAATAAACGTACTATATACATCTAATACCCCCCCAAGTGGTCCATTAATGATACAACTATCATGATATAATTCCTTTAGCAGATCCTTATATTTTTAGGAATATAATATCAATATAATACTATATTTTTTTTAAAAACTCATTTCTGTCAATTTCGACACTATTCAACAATTGATTTCTGTTAAAGTCATTAAAATATTATTAATTCGAAAAAAATTCATTTAATCAAACCTAAAATGTCATATTAACCAATAAAATTCTTGTATGTTATAAAAACATTTAAATTATATTTATTTTAAAATTTATAATACCATGTGTTTGATTCATTCATTAATATGGAAAATAATGCAACATTATTATGTCATAAATGAATTTAATAATTCAATGTCTAAAAATTATAAATAAAATACAATTATGTAGGAAATTTTTTTAACATTATAATGAATATTTATAGATGAAAATATAGCATATATTTCCCTATGTAAAAATTGTTTTGATATAAGATATATGCTTTTCTCATTTTTCTATTTACATTATCTTAATTAATATAAAGTGTCCTTATCACCTACAAGTGGCTCCATGGGGTCCCAAAATCGAAAAAAAGATGATCCTGGTCTGAAATGTTTCAACCAATAGAGTTAGGACATGTTTTAGGATAAATTAATATTATTATAATATTATTTTTACCCTTATTTAACGGATTTACCCTTTAACCATGGTAAATAAAATATTTACCAAAGTAATTATTCGGAATGACTAAAAAAAATTACCTATTTACACAAATTGGACCTTCTGATTCCAAATATGGAATCCATATTTCTAAATTCAAAACAAAAAATTGGCAGAAGATATTTTAAAATTATTTCTGTTGTTAAAACAAAACGCAGGTTTTTAAGAGATAATAACTATCAAAAGATTAAAAGTTGTTTATGTCTGGTTTAAATGTGAAATTGTGTCAAATGAACTACATTGTATTAAATGATAAAAATATATTCTATATATACTTTAAAACATCTTAAATTCATAATTTATCACTATAAATTATTTTGATTAAAAAAGTTGTTTTTAATAGAAATTTAGTAATTTTCACTATTCATCAAAATATAAAAGTTTTCAGAAAAGTACCAAAATTTTACCCTAGGCAAATTTTGATATTATTAATCCAAAAATGAAGTCAATATTGAGAGTTAAAATTTATAAAATTTTAAAAAGTGGGTATTACTATTTAAAATGGCTACTTTGATTGGTCGCGGTGTGTCAGAATCTTGAAGTTGCGTACAACACAAGCTATTGCATTATTCAAAGGGAAACATATCATGAAATCTTGGGGTGTTACATATGTGATAGATAATCATTTGATGATCTGGGAATAAATTTTCTATGTTAGATGTCAATAATTCATGGGATCCCCTATAATATTATATTAGATAGGGATACTAATTTCACATCATAGTTCTAGAAAGGATTATAGAGATATATGTGCACATGTGATATTCCAAGCCCATAATTACACCCTTGTAATTAATGGTCAGATTCAATGAATGATATTGGTGTTAGATGAATCACTCCCACATAGAATCCTTTATTATAGTGGATGTAATTACCCATTGTTTTATCAATGAAAATCCCATTTTTATAATTATGTCCTATAATTTAACGAAAATCACATGAAATCACAACTTAATGAACTACTAAGTACAGTGTGACCATTAAACATAATATTGTCACTTATGTGATTTGAATTTCTGAAATTTGATATATAAAGTTATGATCAGTAATATGTTTGGAGTATGATAAGGGAAACATAATTTTTCGGGGGAATAGTAACATAACGTTATGAATAATAACCCAACCTTATGAATATTAATATAACCCTTTTGAAAATAAATTCCTCTAATATAATATAAACATTATCCATGAATGTATAAATAAAATTTTTTCATCTTATTAGTGATAATATGTCCATAGTAAATGTATTACTGTTTTTCAAGTCATAAATAAATATTTATAGTTACTATATTGAAATAAATGAAAATTTATGTTCCTAAAAGGTGTTCATAAATTCAATATTTTATGTCTTCTGGTATGATAATAATTTTATAAGACATTATGTAATTTCTCAAAGAATTATAAAATCAGTTTTAGTTTTTATATTTGTATTTTTCATGTAAATTATGATTTTAATTAAAGATTAATTAAATTGAAATTTAGAAAATTGTTTTTGAAATCTTATGTTCATTTTTATATTCTACATGAATAATAATTGTAAGGGTTAATTTATTGGATTTTTCTAAAATACATTATTTTTTATGAATAGTAAAACCTGATAATTCACAATAACTGCTAAAATATGAATTTCCGTAACATGGTTGAGTCATAGATGATGAAAATTCTATTTGTTCAAACTAAAATACACATATTACTTTTTTTCACAAAAATTTTCACAATTTTTTGTCTTATGTAAAAATAATAAACTAAAGATTAAAATACATGAAAACTATTCTCCACTCCACTATAAAAACCTCCCACACTCCCCACTTCTCCTCAAACATATAAAGGCTTGTAACATCCCAAAATGTTTCCTATATATCATCCCAAAATCCTCCCACATGTCTATCAAAACATGGTCTCCTGAAATGTCCAAATCCTCTCCCCAAAATAGGCTCTTAGGGAACATTCAATCAAGAGGTAAATTATTATTTTTTTAATGTCCTCCTTCTTATCTTTTGTTTACTAGCCTCTCCTCATAGAAATGGTACGAACAATACAGTACCACAATTGTATTTTAATGTTTTTATTCTGACATAATAATTCATTATCGTCTCACTTTTTCCCCCTTTTAAACAAAATAAATGAAAACATTGTCTGAGATGTGTTAATTTATCACTTTCATGGATGATGGGTTATCAATTTATATTACAGTCTTCAATTATTGACAAGATTTAATTTTTATTGTTGAACTAAACTATTAAATATTTATTTTATCAACTATTCTATTCAAGAATATTTTTTAACACATGACCTAAATAATAATTCAAAACAAGTTAATTATGAGTAAAATCACCAAATTAATTAAAGCATTTATCAGTAATGTTTTATATAATGATTCAACATCACTCCAAGTAACAATATAAAATTTAAAAAAAATATATCCTTATTTATGTTATATAATAAAATATAATTCCAATTCTGGAAAAAATCTTTATTTTACATGATTATATGTTTAGGAAAACAAGTAAACCGATCAGTAAAACCATGGAATAAAATGTTCCTGAACAATAAAATTGAAACTCAAAACCAATCAAAGTGGGAATGGATGAACATTAAAAGTTTATAATAATCAATTTAATTATATAATAGGTTTTCTAATTACTTATTAATGAACATAATTTTACTATTTAGGTCATTTTATATCATGTGGAGAACACCATTAGACTTAAGGTAAGAGATCATCTCTTTAAAACATTTATACAATAATCTTATCTATGTTATTACATTTTATGTATAATTATTAATGATAGGGTATGATTTTTCATCTCGACCATACTTCCCATATGATTTATAAAATATGAAAAACCCCATTATCTCTCATTAATCCTTCCTAATTACACCGGATACCATGTCGATATTCAGTAAGGGCTTCTACTGGAACTTACTATTTTATTTTAGGTTGATGTATCTATCTTTTTATCTAAATAATGTTGTCTTTTCCTTTTGTGTAAAAAATCTACATACTATTTATATTCTCCAAAAACATGTTTTTATATACAAACTTCATTCCCTTTTGGGGATATCCATGTTTTTAAATGATTCTCTCCTCAATGATTTTTGATAAATATTCCCATTCTAAGGGAACTTTCCAAATTCATATCCATAATCATTACACTATATTATAATTTTTTTAGACACCATTATTTTTATATAATTATTATTTTTATAATGAAAACTATCTTCTTTCACTTATGGTTTTATGTAAAAGATTAATCCATGTTATATTTTAAAATATCTTTAGTATTTTTCTTAAAACCAAACTAAAAAATTTTAATGATAATTTCATAAATAAACTTCCTATATGTTGTCAATTCTGTTTGTAATCAATTACAATGATATATTCCTATTATAACTTATAAATATCCATGTATGTTCTAATTAAATTCTTATATATATACTGTAATGATATTCCCATTCCTAATGTTTCATGACAAGATTGTGATACCCATTTGTTTCCACAGGTTCCCTTATGTTTACAACTATTTATGTATTATTTCATTTGGAGTAGCATAACCGTGAACATATTAATATGGGTGCATCAAAATAGAGCTCCAATTAATTAGGTTATGTTTACTCTCATGATACATTATGTGCAACTGTCCTTACAATTATCCTTGACTCATTATATGATGTGAAATGGTCATGAAGGTTAACCTTTACTTGTTCTCATCTATGTTCTTCGAGAAATGACTTGTGATAATGTCATCATTTATTATAATAACACATTAAAATGAATTCTTGTTTTTGTGATCCCATATTCATGTTTTTCATTCCTTTTTGTTCATTATCTCATGCCTTCTAACCCATGTGTTAAACTCTAATGACTATACTTTTTCCCTTAATGGGAAATTTAGATCCTCCCTTTGTTCATGTGTTCCTAATGACACCCTATGTATATATAAGGGAATAAAATAAGTCATTATCTATTTAATAATATTAAATAAATAAGTAGTTTATTTAGTCCTATGTATTTAGTTATATGTACCTAGTCATTGAAAAATCTAGACTTCACGCTCCATAGCACGCACTCAGATGTATAATTATGATTAAAATAAATTATTGTTATGTGTAAAAGTCTAGGGTTTCAATAGTTTGATAAAAAGAATGATCTAGTAATTTTTCTAGATTATTTATAGTGTATGTCGTTTATCAAAAAAATACATCACTTTCTGGATTAAAATTGTAATGCACCGACCTTGTTATCTAGAGTCGCTGGATTATTACATAACATTGGAATTATCACAAAAGATAAAGTATTGAAAGAATGATTTGTTCAGTAGCCTTTGAAGTACTATTTACATTTATAAGGTTTACATTACATCATAAAATGGAATACTACAATAACATTGTTCCCATAGACAACATTGAGATCCCATAGATTATCCTTGCAGGTCAGTCATAATATACTTCTTCGCATATTATGAAAAATAAAACATAGAAAGGGGTGAGCTCAGATGCTCAGTAAGGGTTACAATATAACGGAAACATTTAAAAAGAAGAATAAATATTTAAGGAATTGTCTAAAACAATAACATAAATCATTTCAACATAAACATAATCATAATAAAGAAAATATAGATCAAATTATTCCATTTACATATTCACATGGATATTCTAATAGTCTAATAATCACATGAAAATTAAATAGCCACTTTCATAATGATGGATTGCATAATTCCAGACTTTCATAACCACATATTAAGGGCCTTGTTCCAAGACTACAAATAAGATTTTATCAAGTCCTTGTTCCATGACAGTAGTTTGTCTCATGAGACCTACTGAGCCATCAAAGAGCTATATCGGGCTCCACCAATCACTTACTAAGTCCAATGCATTTCCTCATATGAAAAGGTTTAAACATAACAAAAACATTCATATTAAAACTACCATAAAAATGTCAATACATTATCCATAAACTATAATTGGTGTAAAAATAACACATACAAAGTCAAAGATATCACAAAAACTTCAATATTTTATAGAAGTTTTGTATCATAATATATCAACTTCAAATAACAATAATATCCCTTAATGGAAGTTGACATAGAGGAAATCAAAACATTTTTTTAGAAAAAATATCTATTTCTATTTTGAAATCATTTAAAATTCATATAATTATAAACAAATTTTTTTTTGTAAATTTTATTATAATCTTGTAATGAAATATTTTATAATGTTATAAGGGTGGAAAATATCCTCACACTCTTTATATGATAAAAAACATTCTTACCTTAATTTTTTCAAAAAGGTAATAAAGTACCTTGTTGGAAAATGGCAGAAAGATTCAGTTAAAACCATTCTATAAAAAGTAAAACAAGGGTTTAAATGTGTTTAAATCATGGTCTCATAAACATTAAAAATATTTTGGAATAAATTTTTAAGAAACATGGATTTCGATGATAAAGAGGTCCCTGTAGATACTTATGTAAAAACAACCTCGGTTAATAAATATATTGTGAAATAACCTCTTTCCATGTATGTTTCCTTTCTCAAGAATAGATTAAACTATAGTATAATGGTTAAATATTTTTTATTAAATTATACAAGAATTATATACATTAATAAGACATCATATATGATCTTTAAACATTACTTTGTTAATAATATCTTAATATTATCGTCGTTTGGGGTGTTAACTGGTTCATTTTATTTTATATGCATTGTTATGTAATTAATGGATTTTATTGATAGAATGTATCATATTCATATTCAGAATGATATTAAGTCTGTAAACAATATTATTAATCATCTAATGGAAATTAGTCTTGAATTGATACGATAAGGAATGAATCTCATCGCGTTCATGGAGACGGTAATCCCTACGTATGCACGAGAAAAAATATCATCCTTTTGATATTAAAATAATATATAATTGGATGTTATATCATATATACAGAATCATTATCATGTTATATTTATTATTTACATAAATTAAACATCATTATTATACACATCCAAATAATAATTTATTGAATAACAATTACACCATGACGTGGAGACTGTATGATATATGTACGGACGTATGGTGACATGTCAATAAAAGAATGGATAAAATAATGAATAGAGTTGTACCAAATTTATAAAAATCATAATAGTATATAGAAGATACTGGAGTTATTATTTTTAATGGAAGCAACAAATAAATAGTTAGTGGAAGAATAAAGGAACATGAAAGATTTGATGAAATATATACCTCTTTTTCGGGTTCTTCCTTTTGATTTAATCAAAAGGGCTACATAGGTTGGATTTATGACTAATTAAAAAGCCACTAGGATAAAGGTAGGATAGTTGAGGGGGTATATTGGTAGAGTTTGGTCGAGACAAAAGGCTTTGATGGTGTTAATTTGAGGGATGGGGTAGTGTCCTTTTATAAGAGGGGTGAAGGAAACCTTTGGAAAACCTATAAATATTAATTTATAATAAAATCATTTTCGGATTATAATGAATCCAAAATGAATTTTTTAAAGGTCATGGTGGGGTTGAATCAAAAACCACACAAACAATAGTTTTTAGACATGTTTGGGTTACTATATTAGCCTTATATTTTAGATTTAACTCTTAATTAAATAGTTTAACACTTACCATGTCTCTTTGTATTTTTATGTTATATGGTTAATAAACATACTATAACCATCCATGAGAACCCCATGTGGGTAATTAATGATACACCTATAATTATATAAGTCTTTTGGCCGAACCATAGAGTTTTAAAAATAGAATATCAATTAATACTATAATATTTTTTTTAAAAACTCTTTTATTTCAATTTTGACACTATTTTTTATTTTGTATATTCTAAATTCATAACTGCAATAATAATTCGAACAAAATTCATCTAACAAACCCTAACTTTTCATATTAACCTATAAAATTAATGTAACTCCTAAAAAGTCTTAAATTTTATTTATTTCGATATTTAAAATATAAATTAATTTCATATTTCATTAATTAGGTAATTATTGCATAATCATTGTGTCATAAATAAATTTAATTATTTAAGGTATAAAATTTATAAATAAAAGACCATTATGTTGGAATTTTTTTTCTATCTTATTAATATTTATAGTTGAATTTATATTATGTGTACCCCTATATTTAAAATGGTTTAGTTATTAAGGTTTTAATTTAACACTTTTAAATCTTTATTAAATTATGTAATAATAATGACCTAATCTAATCCTAGTGGACCAAAAGGATCATATTTATTTCCTAAGGTTGTTTTTGGCCGAATTACACTTATCCAATAGAATTTGTACTTGTTTTAGTGTAATAATAATTTCATTTAAACATTTAATTACTCTATTTATTTTTAACCGTGTTAAATAAAATTCAAATGTTACAATTCATAATAAATTATTTTAATCTCATTGAACCACATTTTACTGACTGATATCAACTATGTCTCTCATATTTTTGAAAATCAACTCACGGAAACAGTAAAATTAATTTTCATGTAAATTTGCAACTGCTCTGAGTAGGTGGGTAAAAGTCTGTAAAAAGATCAATAAACTTTTTATATATCTAAGATTATTATAAACAAAATCCAATTAATTAAATTGAAAATATATAAGTATTATGTGTCTATTTTGACCCCAAATAAATTTAAATAAAATAAATAATTATTTAAATAAAAAAGTTGATTTTAAACAATAACTGTGTGTTTTTCACTATTTATAAAAAATTTAATGTTTTCAGAAAACACCAAAAATTCAACCTAAGATAATTTCAATATTACAAATCCAAAAATGAAGTCGATTTGGAAAGATAAAAATAATAAAATTTATGAAGGTAGGTATTACTATTCGTAATGGTTTGTTTGATTGATCACGATGTGTTAGAATCTCGATGTTTCATACAATGCAAGATATTTAATTATTCAAAGGGAAACGTTCTGTGGATTCTGGGCGTGTTACATTCTACCCTACTTCAAATAATATCGTCATCGTAATTTCAATAATTTTACTGCATAAAATGATTCGTGTTGTTCTTCATCCTAAGTTCCTCGGGTTCCCACATTGCCTCTTCAATGATATGGTTTCTCTATAGAACTATTACCTGATGAGACATCTGGTTTTTCAACACATGTTCTCTTGTATCAAGAATCTTGATTGGATCTCTGCAATAAGATTTATCGGGTTCCAATTATAATTCCTCCTAGGTATGTACATGCATTGGGTCAGGAAAGTATTTTCTCAATAGGGATATGTGGAATACCTCGGGAACATTGGAGAGACTTTGTGTCATTGCACAAGGTATGATATAACCCCAATTCGTTCAATAATTTCGAAAAGGAACAATGTACTTGGGACTTATTTTTCCCTTCTTACTGAAACATATAACACCCTTCCATAGAGTTACCTTCAAGAAAACATGATCTCCTACCCGAAATTCCAAATCCTTCATTCGATTATCGGTAGAGATCTTCTGCCTACTTTGATCTGCTTTGATGTAGGGTTTGGATTACCTTCACCATTTCTATCATTACCACAAAAAGTTCAGGGGCCTCTATGTTTTCATTAACCAAAATCATCCCAACAAGTTTTTGTGCGAAATCTCTTTTCATATAACGCTTCATATGGTTCTATGTGAATACTTGAATGGAAGCAATTATTATAGGAAAATTCTTCCCTAAGTAAATATTGATCCCACATAACTTAAAAGTCATGGGATCATGATCTCAACATGTCATCTAACGTTTGAATAATATGTTCTGATTTTCCATCAATTTGGGGGTGGTAGGAAGTGCTCAAACGATGTTCAGTATCCAAGGATTTCTAAAAAAATTCCATAATCATGATGTTAAACGTGGATCATGATCAGAAACAATCGATAGGGGTACTTCATAAAGACTTACCACTTCATTAATATATAGTTTTTCTTGACGTTCAAGTGGTAAATCGTTCTTATAGAAAAAAATGTTCTGACATGGTAAGGCGATTAACAAGGACCCATATTGCATCATTCCTTCTTGGAGCCTTTGGTAGCCCCATGACAATGTCCATCATCATATCATCACATTTCCACTCAGGTATGGGAAGAGGTTGCATGACTCTTCCAAGTTGTTCCCTTCTAGCATTCACATATTGAAAAACTATATATCATGACAAAAAATCACCAATATATATCTTCATGTTCTTCCACAAAAATATTTACTTCAAATATCTTTGCATTTTGGTGATCCAAGGGTGTATAGAGAATTTGGAGCTATGAGCATCATCATATATTTATTTTTTTAGATCAGGTTTATCAGGAACACAATGTCTCTTCCAAAATTTCAAAATTCCATCTTCATACACAAAGTCACACAATCTCCCATCATTCACAAAATTATAATTCCATTGATACTCTTCATCATCGGTCTGAGAATACTTCATCCTTTCCAGTAATGATTGCTTGGCAACTAGTTGTAAAAGAATTGATGTTTCACCTTCCATGGTGATTCCAATATCCATATTCACTAGATCCATGTATATTGGATCCTTTTCAACTCTCTTCTTGTTCAAAACTCTATGATCCTTTCTACTCAAATCATTTTCAACCTTATTTTCCTTCCATGGGTGGTAGTGTATCATGAAATCATAATCCTTGAGTAGCTCAAGCCATCTCTTTTGCCTCATGTTGGGTTCTTTCTGTGATAAAATATACTACAAACTCTTATGATCAGAATAAATCTCACATTTTTCACCATAGAGATTGTGTCTCCAAACCATCAAAGGAATGAATATAGATACAAACCCAATATAATGAGTAGGATAGTAATTCTCATGAATTTTCAGCTATCGTGATATAAAAGAAATAACTCTATCAATCTGCATAAGGAAACAACCATGTTCTTTCTTCGATTCATCATTATAACTAACAAAACCATCATTCCCTGATGGTAGGGTTAATATATGAGAATTGTCTAAAATTCTATTCAATTCATCAATACACTCTTCAAACCCTTTTTTCCCAACAAATTTAACTCCTTTTTATGTGAGATTTGTCAATGGGATAGCCAAACAGGTAATATTTATGGACAACACGTCGATAATAACCTTATAAACTAATAAAATAGCGCACCTCAATTATACTCATTGGTTCTGAACATTATTGGATTAACATGGTCATAGAAGGATCAATAGAGATTCCATCCTTGCAGACAATATGGGAAAGAAAATAAATCTCTTGAATAGAGAATTCACTCTTGCTAAAATTCACATATAATTTGTGTCTTCTAAGAGTCTTCAGGATAATACGGATGTGATTATAATGATCTTTGTAGATTTTGCAGTATTCCAAGATATCATAAATAAATACCACTAGTAATTCATCAAGATATTCATTGAAAACATTATAAATTACATTCATGAAGACAGAGGGTGCATTAGTCAATCCAAAAGCAATTACTATAAACTCATAATTCCCATACCTTGTTCGAAATGCTGTTTTCAGAATGTCTTCCTTCATCACACAAAATTGATGATATTCAGATTAAAGGTCAATCATTGAAAAGTATCAAGCTCTATTAAGTTGGTCAAATAAATCATCAATGCCGGGTAGGGGATACTTGTTCTTTATTCTTATAGCATTGATCTACCTATAGTCAATGAAAAACCTCATTGATCAATATTTCTTCTAAACTAAAAGGACGGGGGCTCCCCAGGGAGGAACAATAGGGAGAATAAATCCCTTATTAATCAATTCCTCCGGTTCTTTATATAGTTCCACTAATTTCACAGTGGCCATTCTATAAGGGGTCTTCAATATGGGCCTTGATCTTATAATTAAATCAATGGAAAACACATTTTCTATTTCCAGAAGAAGTCTTGGTAAATATTCTGGAAACACATCAACATTTTATTTCCCAATAGGCACATCCTATATTTGAACACTCTTTTCCTCGCCCTCAATTATTTCATTATATGTTCCAAAATAATTGAATTTAGTTGTGCTAGTGGCTTGGATATAGATAAGAATTAGGTGGTGATGTTTCTGTACTAAATATAATGTACTATTTATCATCATCAAAATTTCTATCCTCATTATTATTACAATAAATTTTCACATAATGGTCTGAAAGCCAATCTATACCGAGAATTATATCAAATTCAATCATGGGTATGACGATGAGAACCACAAATAAAGATCATTTATATGACCTAATGGGGACTTATTCACAAATATTTTATGCAATGATACCTCCCTTAAGATTATTTACTGACAACTCCCTTGTTAAATCAAATTTGAAATATCTAATTCTCTTAGAAAACTTGGACGATGTGAAACAACGCAATGATACAGAATAAATTAAATCATTTTTTAAACTTAAGGAAACCATTAAATTACATGGCACAATGTCTTTCGGAGCTTCAACCTCAGCAGTAGTGATGACATAAGCTTGGCCATGATCCCATGGCCATTTCTATGGTATGTTGCCCGGATGCTTAGGACATTCATTGGCATAATGACCCTTTCTCTACAAATGTAGTCTTCAACATCGACATCCTCTATCTTCCCCTTTCAATCACGATCTTGGTTGCCTTTTTCACCACACTTTTAATAGACTCCCATTCCCTTCATGAAAGTTCCAAGGTGTTTGTTCCAATATTTACTGTAGGATGGATATTCAAATTTTCCATTCTTCCCCTTATTTCCATTTCCAGAGTGTAAAATAGATGTATTCATCTCTTGTATGATTTGATGTCGTAATACATAGACAATACTTTTTCTGTCTTGCCAGAACATGAGACAATATCATAGTACATCGATAAAGACTATGAGAGAAATGCGTGAAGAAGAAATGGTTTTAACACATCTAAGAAATGATCAATCTTAGTTCTTGGGATACATGTGTAATCTGCAGCATAGCTCTCTAATCTTGTATAGTTAGCTTCAAACATTGTGACAATCTCATCCACCTTTTTCCTCAAACTCAGAAATTGAATTTCCATATCCGCTAGATGGTCACGAGGAAAGTATTTTTCTAAGAAAATTCTTTAAACTCCCTCCATTCCAAATTTCATACTTTATCTTCTTCCTTTATGTTTTCAATGAATAACCACCATTGATCAACATCTCCAGTGAGGCGGAAAACTAGCATGTTGACTTTTTCATTTTCTCTATACCCTATGTCATGGAATATTTTCGATAAGTAATTTATCCATTGCTTATCTACTAGTGGATTTGTACCCGTATTGAATGTTTGTGGTTTTTTCCTCATGATGTGATCTGAAATTGATCCTCCACGTTGCGGATCAGGGTGCTTCATACTAGTATGGTTATTATTCATAACCTGAGAATGTTTTCCCAATATAGTGATAAGCTGATCCACACTAGTTATATCACCTGCTCCAATATAAATATCTTGAGAAGGAGAGAAATCCCCACATGGAGTGTGTGAATTGATATATTTTCCATTCCTTCCACAAGCTACCAAATCTAAACAATAAAATAAACTATATTAGTTTATGAATCGAAATACATAATTCCAAACTTGTAAAATACTTAACATAAATTTAACAGTTTATGGATATAATCCATAATCATAAAAAATGTTTTCCATGAGGAGATATATACTCATAAACACTTCATAAAGGTTTGTAAATAAAATGAAGATTATCCTAGTCATATTGACACACTATTTTCATGAGGTGTGATAGAACGAATTCTATCCCCCTAAGGGTGCAGTAATAATAGTATCGAGAATGTCCTTCTCCAAGGATAAATAATTTCATCTTGGTATCACTTAAAAAATAAAAAGATTGAATGATTTTTGAAAGAAATAGGATATATTAAGAAGGATTTTAAATTTAAAATGAGAGATATGTGATTGGATTTAGGTTGGGTTTTACCATTTTTCATGTAATCATAGTTTTTATGAAAATATAAATCCTTGGGTTTTAGGAAAAAAAATTATGTCAATTGAATAATAATTGTATCTTCATTTCACCTTTTATTTAATTATTTATCAAAGTGTAGAAATAATAATGGATTAATATTAATTACATAGGCAATTCCAAATCTAGTATTGACATCCCTATATAATTAAATTAATCAATCATAATTTCTCCACATGATTTAGTAATCACCAAATCACTCACTTAGTAGATTTTATTCATAGATTACCCAACCGGTTTAAATATTTATTAGATCCAGAAAGGGTACATTAAAAAATAAATCCATGAAATTTAATATTTAAGAATAAATCAAAATACAATCGTATGTAATTTAAATTAAAAAATTATTTAAATTGAAATTCATTCATTTAAAATAAAATAATTCATTCGAATAAAATTTCAAAAACTCAAACATCACAAAATGGGGTCCCCCATACCTTCATCCAATAACAAAGTATTATACCCCTCCTTGCAAGCTGGGGTCATAGAATTCAAATAAAAAATAAACATAGAAAAATGAATTATGAATGAAGAACAATTATGAATATTTTCTCCACCTCTTGGATTCTTTCTTCTAGCTAGAATGAGATGTGAAGGCCTGAATTGAGAGGTAGGAGCTCCTCTCCTTTTATAGGCAGAATTCTTCTTCTGAATGTGACAATTTTTATCCCCAATAAATGAATTTGACTCGTGTATCCTCCTTCATAAAATATGTTCATAAATATCTTGTCTGGCTCTCCACAAACTATAAGTTAATTTATCCACCGGATGTAGGAGTTGTAGATTTTTTTATTTAATAGGACTTCTTCTAGGCTAATTTCCTGGAAGATTTTATCAAATTTATAATGATCAGTAAACACACTAATGGATGAAAAACTGTGTGGAATTTAATGGGTGATTGATCCTATGATTCCTCATCAATTAACGGGTGGAATCCTCTAATGTGTAGTTGTGGAGACCGAGTTTTGCATCTGTTACAGTGGTGGGATCCACACTGTCCGCCCCAAAAATGCTTCCAACATCAATGATTTTGTGTGCTAGTAAATGTTAGAATCAGTTCTAGGTCTTGAAGAGAATGTTGGAGGAAATAAAATTATATTTCTATGAAAAAAATAATCAAATCATTTGTAATTAGTTTTTTTATTAATGAAAAAAATGCCATTGTGGTCGAAATCTGTCCAAATTCTAGATTTTTGAACATTTCTTAGTTTTTCTCATTTTTATTATAAAATTCCAATTACCCATTATCTTAATAAAACAATAAAATAAAATGGTATCATCATTGAAAACATTAAATAATTCTCATTATTTGATCAAAAATATGCACATTAACTTGTTCTGTCAAATACCCCCACACTTAAACTATGCTTGTCGTCAAACAAAAAATCTCAACATGGAAATAATAGAACACCAATGTTTCCAGTATTCAAATTTCAATTCAATATAATTAAACAATTTTAAATGTAAAATTAATCATTAAAAATTATGCATAATATATCAATTCATTTTCTTATTTTTCAAAGAAACAAATAATTCACATATTTTAATATTCCCCTTTTAAAATTGATGGAACCTCTCCATTCATTCATTCAAACTACTTGATTCATTATTATTAAAAATCCCAAGTCATATTCACCTCAATTTTGATTCTTTTCTATCATTACTCATGATACAATTAATATTGAGTTATGGTCATATCATGATAACATGATCCTTATCGATAAGATTATAAATGAACTACTTTCTCCACTTTGTAAAGACAAAAGACACATAAAATACTGAGGAATTGCAATAAATGTTCAAATGACATTGAGGATTAATGTTGTAATGATTTGATTCTTTAAAAATTAATTCTCAAGAAGGATGCTAATTTTTGAAGTACAATGCATGATATTAAATATAAAACTGTAATAAAATTCTCCCCTTCAAAATAGCAACACCCACTTCCCAAAACTCAATGAAATGTTTATGATCAAGTAAGCATCATGGATGATTTGTGAACCCTCATGCTTTTTTTTATTTTGTAATTTTTTTTGTTTCTTGAGTGTTATGAATTGATCAAACCTCACAACCATCACCTAACCACATATGATCAGAGAATCGTTTATCTAGAAAATGTTGATTTTTGGTTCTCCCAAATCAAAACCCATTTTATTATTTGTTTGGATATTTTTGTTATTTTTGTCATTTTTTTAACTCAAGAATGGAAAACAATAGAATATAACAAATGAATCCAGAACCTTTTACAATTCTCAAAATGACACCCCCACACTTCTTCCTTATAATGTGTATCATCCAGTACCCCATGATTCCCTTTACCCCCACACCTTAACATTAAAATATAATGAAAATTCTAAGAGTATAGTAGGAATAGATAAAAATGGCATGAAAAATAGCTCATCCTTTTAATTGTCATTCATGGTCTCCATGGGGTAAAAGATTGATTAACATAATGGTGGAATTTTTCGGAAAATTAGATTTGAAATGGGTACCCCAATCATTTTAATTGTGTTTTTCCATAGTCATAGCTCTAATAAGTCTCAATAAATGTTATGGTATGTTACATGTCCCAAGATCACTCAATAAATATGCTCATGAATAAATACGAATTACTTGGTCTGGAAATCCTCTTGGGAATGGGAAATATATAATTGGACAAACACTCAGGATATTACTAACAATAACAAATCAATTCACATGCACTTATGAAATTAAAATCATGAACGATGGTAGGGAAATTTCATTTACAAGAATCAGTTATGTCCATAAAATCACGAGTCGTCATGTTAATATGTATGCTTTATATTTAAAAATAAAATTCTCCATTTCATTCATTTAATCATATAAACATTAAAATCTCAAACATTGCATCACTTGATTTATATGAAACACTTTTCTCCTAGATAAGTCGAGTAAAACATGAATTAATTTGGGGGCATGCACTATTAGATTTAATGCTCAAAATCTGATATTCATGAAAGAAAAAAATGAAGGCAGTTTAAATGATAATCATAAAAATTGAACTCCCTTTTGACATAAAGATTTTTTCCACTTACTCTTCTTCATCGGTCTTCCTTGTGGTTTCCATATATGATTGTTCTTGAAAAATTAAAACCACCCATACGAGTGTAAAAACCATTCAATTATAGCTCAATTTGGTGATGTAAGAGGTAACTGACTCCTCAGTCCTATTAAAACAATGAAACTCTAGTTGCCTCCTAGAAGCACATTTTTTTAATGTTGTTGGATTGACCTTACCATATGATAAGAAATCAGTAGATGGGTTTGGGAACATTGGCCTCATTCATTTGTTCTTGAGGTAAACGTAGGAATAACATCTTTATCCATTTTCCCTTTATAGTGAATGGGTTTCTTTTTTTCTTATCTGCCTGAATGGTACAAAAAGTGTATAAATTAGTTACAAGAAATGGTCCATCCCACATAGAATTAAACTTACCCAAAATTCACTTCAATCTGGAATTGTATAGTATAATTTGGCCTCCTGGTTAAAAGGTATCTAGTAGGATCAGTCTATCTTCTTCCACCCTAGTTATTCCTTTGTAAATCCATGAATTTCCAAAATATTTCATTCTGATTCCCTATAGCTCCTTTAACTATGGTTTTCTCCCTGAATCATTTATGGGAACACTAGCTTCTCTTTAGGAAATTGGAAAATTTGAATGGTCGCATAACGAGCTTCTTTTTTAGTCAGACATTGAAGTTGAGCTTGCTATCTCCAAACACCATGGACAGAGTTCCTCCATGTACATTAGTGACTGTGTTTCCCATTTTCAGGAATGCTCGTTCCAAATATTATGGGTGAATGTATTTGTGCATTGTCCTCCTCCATGGTGAGTACATAAATGTCTGCTAGAAAAATGATTTCTCAAACTCCTACTAGAACATCTTCCACAATTCCAACCAGATAAATAGTGGATCCATTTGCAAGTTCGATAACCACTCTTATGGGATTCAACTTAGCTATTTTCAAAGATGAGAAGGCAGAATTAGAAATTACATTTATAGATTCACCAAGGTCACACAAAGCATCAAAATTATATAAGGAACCCATTGTATAACAAATAAATAATGTCCCTGGATCTTGAAAATTTGTGGGTAAATGTGGGGTGGAAATGGCTGAGACACTCTTTCCGAAACTAATTTTTTCACACTCATTCTGGTTCTATTTCTTGGTTCATATTTTCTTAAGAATCATTGCATATTTGGTTATTTGGTAGATTTCATTAAGTAAGGTATTGTTGATTTTCACTTTTCGAAAGGTTTCATGTATCTCCTTCTGTATTTATTCTTCTTCAGCCTTTGATGATCGAGTTAGTGCAGAAAATAATGTTACTTTGATTCCTACATTATCTTTTTGTTGCATTTTAATTTTTGTTTCTACCTTCTTTTTGGTGTGGATGAGTTTGTCTTCAGATTTTTGTTTGGAATCATCCAAATTACTTGGCTCAAGTGGTGGATGCTCCTTACTTCTTTGAGTTGTGATTCTAGTATTCTCATTTGGATTTGGGAGTGTTTCAGCTGGGATATTCCATGATTCTTTGTTATAAGATCCTTAAGGTTATCAAATATGTTGTACAATTTTTTCATAGTATTTTTCAACTCATCACTCTCTGTTTCATTGTGGAAATTCTCAAAATTTGTTGGAGGTTGATAAAAATTCATTCATTGGAATGGTGCTGGTTGAAATGATTGTTGTGGATGGAAGGGCTTCTTGTACGATGGCTGGTTCTGAAATTACAGTTCAAATGGTGGCTTAGCCTAGTTTTTTTCCTCTGTATCCCCGTTGGGTTTAAAATTTTCTCTATTGTAGATTTTGTGGGAATTATTGTTGCTAGAATGTAGCTAAATGACTTTCTGTATCCTATATCTCATCACGTTGATCAGTGTAATAATTTGGTGATGAACGTTACCCACATACCTAAGGTGGAGATGGATTTTAATTCACCTTCTTGATGACCATTTTACTCACAAGGCTTGTTACTACATGAATTTGTGATGTAAGAATATGAGATGAGCATGAAGTTATTACCACATACATCCCTCTTGTACTAGTGCTTCTTGTTCGGAATAGTTGTGAATTCTAGGTGATATTCTAAATTAGGCTTCGGGCTTCTCCGGGTATTTATTCAAACAATGCTTTTCCAGAGGATGCATCCAAAAGGTTCTTATCGCTATCCAGGAGTCCTTGGTAGAAAAAGACAAGGGAGTGGTCCTCCACTATTTCATTGTGTGGGAAACTCACAAAAAGAACCATGAATTGTTTTCAATACTCATAAAGAGTCTAACAAATAGCTTGTTGAATGGAATATATCTCCTTCCTGGTTGTTGTATCCCGGGAGGGTGGGAAGAACCTTTGCATGAAACATTTTTGGTGATCATCCCAGTCTCGGATTTCTCAGGGTTACAAGTATAAAACCACTCTTTCACTTGACCCTCAAGTTAGAAAGGGAATGGTTTCCACTTCATTTGCTCCTCCACTACTCCTCTTGGTTTGAATCTTGAACACACATGGATGTATTTATGAATGTGCAGATTGGGATCCTCACTTATAAGGCCATGAAATTTAGGTAACACAGGAATCATGTTTACTTGTAACTCAAAATCATTTGGTTGTTCAGTCATGTTTAACTGATTCTATTGATTAGAAAATTTTGGGGTACATAGGTCCCTCAAGGTTTTTCTAGGTTTTTGTGCCATTACTAGTGGTTATATGTAGACACATGAGTCTTCTAAACACATTTCTTCAAAATTGATAATAATATTGGGATTCCTATGCCTAGTAAACAATTTTCTTTCTATCTGAGGGTCGAAATCAAGTAGTTCATCATTAGAGGTCTTATTTATGCATATTTAAACTTTCTCCCCAGCAAAGGCACAGGTTTTAAAATAATTTTGATGTGATGTGTGGAAAAAATAATTAAATCCCCCTAAGGGTGTATTATGAATGGTAACCTGAATGTCGTTCTCCAAGGAGCAGTATTTTAATCTTGGCGTCACTTAAAAAATAACAAGTTTGAATGATTTATGAATGAAAGAGGTTATCTTAAGAATGATTGTGAATTTAATATGAGAAAAAAGTGATTGGATTTAGTTTGGGTTTTCCCATTCATGATTTCATCATATTATTCATGAAAATATGTATCATTGGGTTTTTGAAAAAATTATTAAGTGAATTGAATAACTATTGTTTCTTTGATTCACCATTGATTTAATTATTTATCATATTGTGGAAATTTTATGGACTAATTTGAATTACTTAGGCTATAACAAATATTGTATTGATTTCCCTAAATAATTAAATTAATCTATCTTAATATCTCCACGTGATTTAGCAATCACCAAATCACACCATAGTTGATTTTCGTCATAGATTAACCAATGGGTGTAAAAATGAATAGATCAAGTAAGGGTAGAATAATATTTAAATCAAATCAATTAAATATTAACAAACCAATAAAAATACAATTTTATTTAATTTAAATTCAAAAATAAATTAAATTGGAAATCAATCATTTAAATGTAAATAATTCATTTTAATAAAAAATCATAAACTCAAACATCACCAAATGGGATCCCCCATCCTTTCACCCAATCACAAAGTATTCTACCCCTCCATGCAAGGGGTTCTAATAAAATTCAAATAATGAATAAACATAGAGGACGAAATTATGAATGAAGAACGAGAAGGAGGATGTTTTCCTCTTCTTAGATGACTGCTGTTTGCTGGAATGAGATGTGAAGGAATGAATTGTGTGGTAAGAGCTCCTCTCTTTTAATATGCATAATTCTCCTTCTGAATGTGACACATGCTCCCCCATAAATGACTTTGTTTCGAATTTCATCCTTCATACAATATGTTCATAAATTTCTTGTCTGTCTTCCCTCAAATGATCAAGAAATTTATCCTCCGGATGTCGGAGTTATGGAATTTTCATTGAATATGACATTCTCTGGCCGAAATTTTCCCAAAGATTCCTTCAAAATAATAATGATCAATATCCACCTTAATGGATAAAAACCCCCATATAATTTAATGTGTTAGGGTTCTAATGAGTCCTCTTCTACATCCATGTGGAATCCCCAAGGTATTGATGTGGAGACCAAGTTGTGCTACGGTTATTGTGGTGGGGTCCATGATGTCTTCCCGTAAAAAGTTTCCAACGTCAATGATTATTCGGCCAAGTATATATTTTAATCATCTCTTGGTCCTGAAGAGAAATTCGTAGGAAATAAAATCTTTATTGAAATAAAAAAGCATCGAAAAATGTGGAATTATATTTTTTAATAAATGAAAAAATACCATGTGATCGACATCTCTCCAAAATCCATAATTATCCACTTTTCTAAGTTGTTCTCATTTTCATTATAAAATAAAAATTACCCATTATTTAAAAAAACAATGAAATAAATGGGTTTTATCATCGATTGAATTAAATAATACTCATTATTTGATCAAAAATACCCACACAAATTTTCTCCCTCAAATATCCCCACAATTAAACCATGCTTGTCCTCTAGCGTAAAATCTCATCATTGAAATCAGAGAACACATATGTTACCAATATTAAAATTTCAATGCAATATAATCAAAAAAAATTCAATTGGAAATTAAAAATTAAAAATATACATAAAATATCCATTTAATTTACAATTTTTCAATGAAACAAATAATTCATATATACTACCTTTCCCCTTTGAAAATTGATGGAAATTATCATTTCAGTAATTTAAGCTCCTTGATTCATTATTATTTAACATTCCAAGTCATTATTTACCTCACTTTTGATTATTTTCTTTCATCACTCATGATACAATTCATTTAGACTTATGATAATATCATGAGAACATTCTCCTTATCCAAAGACTAGTAAACTCAGTACATTCTCTACTTTATAAAGAAAAAAGGAACATAAAATCATGAGAAATTGCAATAAAAGTTAAAATGAATTTGAGGCATATGTTCGGTAGGATTTTATTCTTTAAAAATTAAGGCTCAAGAAGGAATCTAATCTCTGAAGTAAAATTCATGATATTAAATGTAAATGTGTAAAGAAATTCTCCCCTTCAAAATAGCAAAACCCACTTCCCAAAACATAATGAAATGGATATAATCAAGTATTAAATTTGAATTATTTGTGCACCCACTTGATTTTTTTTAATTTTGTAATTTTTTTCCCGAATGTTATGATTATATGAAACCTCACATCAATAACCTAACCACACATGATCCGATGATTTTCGGTCTGGAAAATGGCGATTTTTGGTTGTCCCAAATCAAAACCAATTTTATATTAGTTTGGATCTTATTATCATTTTTTCATTTTTCTTATTCAAGAGGGGAAAAAATAGACTATAATGAATGATTACACAATCTTTTACAATTTACCACAATAACACCCCCACACTTCATCATTAAAATGTGTATCGTCACATCCACCATGATTCACTTAACCCCCCACACTTCAACTTTAAAATATCATGAAAATACCAAGAGTTGGTGTGAATGGATTAAAATGTCTTGAAACATGGTTCATCCTTATAAAGGCCATTCATGGTCTCTACGGGCTAAAAGAAGGATTGATATAAAGGTTTCCTTTTAAGGAAATGTTTCTTTTCGAAGGATTCCTCTGTCATTTTAAAGGTGTTTTTCCATAGTAATAGCTTTGACATGTCTCAATACATGTTTTGGTCAGTTACATGTCCCAAGATCACACAAGAAATATGCCCACGAATAAATAAGAAGTACATGGTCTACAAATCCTCTTTGGAAAGAAAAATATAACTTTGGACAATCACTAATGAGATGAATAATAATAACAAATAAATTCACATGCACATATGAAATTCAAAGCATGAAATATGTTAGGGAAATTTCATTTACATGAATCAGTTAATTCCACATAATCATGAGTCATCATGTCAATATCTAAGATTCATAATTATATATTAAATTATCCATTTCATTCATTTAATTATATAATCATTGAAATCTAAAACATTTCATCACATGATTTCGAACAAACTCATGTCTCCTACATAAGTCGAGTAAAACATGAATTCAAGTGTGGGCATCCAATTTTAACATAAAATTTGAAACATTGATTTTGAGGAAAAAAAGATTTGAGTTTAAATGATAATCATAAAAAGCGAACTCACATTTGACATAAATCATTTTTTCCTCTTTAGCTTCTTCTTGTTTCTTCCTTGTGGTATCCTTCCCTGATGGTTGATGAAAAATTAAAACCAGTTTTACCATTGAAAGAACCATTCCATTATATCTCAATTGGGTGATGTAAGAGGTAAATGACTCCCAAATCCTCTGAAAACCATGAAACTCAGCTTTCCTCCTAGAAGTGCCTTTGTTTAATTTCATTGGCTCGACCATACCTTATGAGAAGAAATCAGTAGATGGGTTGGAAAACATTTCCCTCCTCCATCATCTATTGAGGTAAACATCTGAATAACTTCTTCATCCATTTCCCATTTAGAGTGAATGGGTTTATTTTTTTCTTCTCAACCAGAATGGTAAAAAAAGATATATATTTGTTATAAGAAGTGGACCATCCCACCTAAAATGAAGTTTACCTGGAATTATCTTTAATATGGAATTTCATAGTACAATTTGGTCGCCTAGTTGAAAGATATTTGGTTGGATCAGAAAATCTTTTTCCTCCCTGATTATTCCTTTGTAAATCCTCTAATTTCAAAAATATTCTATTCTGGTTTCTTTTAGATTCTTTAATGATAGATTTTTCTCTGAATCATTAATGGGATAACTAGCTTCTCAATGGGAAATTGAAAAGATGGAATGGTCTCTTTGTGGGATTCTTTTTGTATTAAGGACATTGAAGTTGAACTTCTTGTCTCCTAAATCCATGGTCAGAGTTCCTTCATGTTCATTGATCACTATTTTTTCCATTTTTAGGAATGGTCTTCCCAAAATAATCGGTGAATGTCTTGGTTTATTGTCCTCTTCCATGGTGAGTATGTAAGGTTCTACTGAAAAATGATTTCTCTAACTCTCACTAGAACATATTCCACAACTCTAGGTGGATAAAAAGTGGATCCATTTGCGAGTTAGACAATCACTCATGTGGGATTAAGCTCACATATTTTCAAATTCGAGAAGAAAAAATTAGACATTAAATTTATGTATGCACCAAGGTCACACAAATAATCTGAAATATCTAAGAAACCATTTGTACTGGAAATAGGGAATGTTCTTGGATCATGATATTTTTTAGGTATTGGTTGGGTGGAAATGGATGAGACTGTGATGACGCAGACCCTCACAGTCCAACACTTTTCCAATTTCTGGAACCTAGCAGTGATGTCTCAGTTGTAGGATGCCATTTCGATGATCGACTGACTGGTGTGCGACTGATCGCTGCGACGGATCGCTGTGACCGTTCGGCGTGACCAATCGTCTCGACCGTTCGGCGCGATCGATCGACACAACTAATCGGTGCAACCGATCGTTGCGACTGAACGACGTGACTGATCGGTGCAACCGATCGTTGCGACTGAACGACGTGACTGATCGGTGCAACCGATTGGCATGACCGATCGGCGTGACCAATCGGCACGACTTATCCCCGTGACCGATCGACGCCATCAATTGGGGCCACCGATCGGCACTGCTGATTAGTGTCACCCAGCCATGTCAGGTTTAACTTCTACAGTTATTCCCATAAAGCCACATTTGGGAATTTTTAACACTTTTTAATTGGTTCAAATCCATTTAAAGCCAATAATTAATACCCAAAAAATCCAAGGGAACCACCCCAAAAGGGGATATTAAATAATAATTAATTATGTCGTGTGTAACCACCCAACCACGTGGGGAACCACAGTCTGAATTTAAAGTTGTTCAAATCCTCATATACAATAATAATAGGATATTATCTATATATCGCATGGGAATTTATCTTTATTTATTCTTCCTCTTGGCTGGCTCCAATTCATTCTTAGTGAATTTGGATTTCACCCTTCAGTGGCTTGTGGTGCACTTGTGATGGAGTCTTTCTACTCATCCTTGGATTTCCCAACGTCCCTCCCCTGCATGTCGCGATTTTTCCTATTCTTGGTGTGTGGAGAAGAAATTCGATCTTTGATCAATCAAGTTGTGGTTTTCCTTCACCTCTCCTTACTGTGTATCATGTGGGTTGGGTATGATTTTGTTTCTGTGGGATTGATCAAACCAAACATAACGAAGATAATGAACTAACCTTAAATAATGAAGGGGTTGTGATCGATGTTCTTCTATATTCTTTTATGTTAATATGTGTTTTGAACTGTATGGGCTTGTGCTTGCTGAAAATCATGGCCATTGGTGTTCTTTCCTTGCACAATAATGAATCTTTTCCTTCAATGATGATTTAATGACTGTAATCTGGAAATTGGATAATCACATAAATCGGATGGTTAAATGGATGTTCAGTAAAACAAGAATCCTTGTGTGACCACCCTGGTTAACAAACAGAAAGAAGAACCCAATGAATGATGTGCTTGAACCTGGAATTTTTCCACTCTATTTTTTGGTAGGATTTTTTTTTCTGATTGGTGCTTATGAGAAGGTGTGGATGGGGATGTGATCCTCAGTTATGGTACGGTTTTCAGTTGTGAATCTGAAGCTGTGTGGTTGCTCTAGTGTGACACGAACTCAGGTGGGATCATCTATTATTGAGAAACCATTTGTTTTGGGGACTTGGGGATGTGCATCGGGTTTATTTTTTTTCCAGTACTTTGAGTGATCTCACTTATCCCTTTGTTGTTGTGACTTTACAATGGAACCAGGTGTAAATTCTTCAATGGTTGTTTGGCTGTTTCTATTTTCCTAGCTTGTGGTTATGTCTGTTAGTTTCCCAGTAGTGTCGAATCAACCTAAATGAGATCACTTGAACATGTAATAAAGAATCATTTAAAGGGGTATTTGTTTTGGGATGAATTGTGACATGGTCCTGAGTGACGTACCTTTCTCCTACGAATGAATAGTGGTGAGAGTGTTTGCTCTTAGGTTGGCTTTTGGAACCCTAGGTTTGGATGAGTGCATGTTAACTATATATATATATCTGTAGTATATATGATTCTTATTCGCGCCACACCCAAGTTGAGATCTTAGTTCTGAACACCGCCATTTCATGGGGGACGGTGTTTTTTCCAACACTCATATGAGTGGATGGTTATAGATCCTTTTCTGCGCCCTTTCCTGAATAGCCCAAGACTCTCCGGGTAGGTTGTGATGGCCTGAGGTCCATTATTGTCCCATGAATCTTTGGGAAGGGTAATTTTGGTGGTTGACCCTATTTTTTGTGGGAAGGTTGTTTCCCAAGTGTCTTCGGGATGAAGCCCTTGTGTCTTTGGGTGTGGAAATAGTTGTTCTGACCCAGGTGTTTGCAGGTGTGGGTATGTGTGGCAGTTGTGGCCAAGGTGTTTGCGGACGAGATGTGTGGTTGTGGCCCAGGTGTTTGTGGGCATGATGTGCGGTTGTGGCCCAGGTGTGTGCGGGCGGGTGTGGCAGTGGGATTGTGGTGAGAATGGAGGGATTGGTTCGATGTGTAGGATGTATTATATAACTAGTGGGAATGTGGTGCGAGGTACCCAAATATCAATTTTCGATTACTATACTTTACTTTCCTTGAGTTATATGGGGAGTGTGCCTTGGTGAGAATTGTGTGGATAGTTTTCCTTGTTAGGTGATTGGTTTTCTTTTTCTCACAGGGAATTAGAATTCCTCTCCACTTGATCATGAGAGTCTTTGGTTTTCCCAGCTGATTATACTTGTATTCTCGCCCTACATATATAAAATTGCTTTCAGGTTTTCAGGAGGACTTCAGGGATCATGCAGGACCATACTAGCTTAGACCTTGGGGCAATTTCTCTTGTCGTTTTCCTTTTTCTTGGTAAATTACCTTAGGATTTTTGTGGCTTGTATCATTTACTATTGAACATTCATATGGAAATGGGTTACTTTTGTCTTTACCTTTACATTCAACTTTGTATTGTTGGACTTTCTATCATATCTCTCGATCCTATAAAAAATAAATAGGGTAATGCCTTCCATTTTCTGTGAAATTATATACCATTGGTGTTGGTCACTACATCGTGACCTATTGAAGGTGGGTTTCACGGGTAATTATCTCTCCTTCAACATAAAGAAGGAAGGGCCTTGCAATCTGATGTCCCTTCCCTCCTTTTGGTGAAGGCGAGTCATGACAGAATGGTATCAGATTTGTGAGGTTGAAAGGTAGGATGGATTCTTGAGTTAGGCATAGTGAGGATTGCATGGGGTGGTAGGGAAACCGTGTTGGGTGACCTTGGTGTGTGAATTATGCAAGGAATGTCCGGCTAGGACACGAGATTTTAGGGCCCCCTGTGATCCGATGCATGGACTCTGGACCTACCAAACGACCATGTGAGGCTACACTGATTGTAGGGTAGAGACCCTAGGATAGGTACATGCTTCATAATGTCTTTTTTTTTTCTTATGTTTCATGGGTGTATTGTGGATTTAAAATAAATAAAGAAGTCTATGAAAAATTAAGAACAGTATTCTACACTACTTGGTCTTAGGATTTCCTTGTTTACCTTGTAGCTATGGTACCTGGGTGTCGACCACAAGTAGTGTGGGAGATCGAGGTCCAGGAGGTTGACTCAGCATATCGGTAGAGGACCGTCTAAGAGGAGGAGGATGACCAGTGGCAGAAGACACTTCAATCCTTTCAGCGATAGACCCTCAGGAAGTACGAGGGAAGCATCTCAGACTTGGAGATAGAGAGGTGGCTAGAGGAGATGGTGATAGCATTCAGCTTGATCCGGGCTCTGACTGAGTACTATGTTCCACTGGCTGTAAGACAGATGCATTGGGCAGCACATCAGTGGTGGATGCTTTATCTCGGGGAGAAGAGGGAGACCGATGTGACGAGGGTTGACCTCGAGAAGGAGTTTCGGGGGGGGGGGGGGGGGAATTTCTCTCTTCCACGATGAAGGCTGAGAAGAGGTTGTAGATACTCTCCCTCCAGTAGGGTATTATGTTAGTGAGAGAGTGTTGGATCATGTTCAAGGATCTCCTTTTCTTTAATCCGGACCTCTGTTCGGATGAGGATTCTCAGGAGAGACGTTTATAGGAGGCACTCTTACCTTCTCTTCAGTACACTATTACTCTATTCACCATACTGACATACTTAGAGGCTCAGAAAAAGGATGAAGTGGTGGAGAGGACTCACACAATGGGAGGTGTGTCATGATATTTGATCCATTTGGGCTCATCAAAGGGGAAGGCCGTCAGTAGTAGGCCTCCAGCATCAGGACCCTCTAGGTTTCAGCCAGTAGGGAGTAGGCCTCAGCAGTTCCAGTTCCAACCATCCAGCCCTCACACTTTTATTTAGGGTCTACTAATGATATTCTTCATATGTGCAATCCATGGAAACCTTTGGAATCATTTCCTAGATTGAGTACAGTATGGAGGAGGTGGGCAGGTCCAGCACCCACATCCGCAGCAGCAGTTCCCCGCTATGCCCTTTCAGCAGAAGCAGCGGAGGCAGCTGGCTCCCGCTCAGCCGAGGGCAGACGTTGTAGGATGAGGCCGACATCAAGGCGCTCCTCAGGGACCTCGACCTAGGCATGGTCGGGGAGGTGGCCGAAAACTGAGGGGCAGAGGAGCTGGGCTTGGGCAGTTTCACGCAACAGAGGTAGCAGTTCCAACAGGGAAAGTGGTTGTTTGAGGTATGATCACCTTGTTTAGTACCCATGCATATACCTTGTTTGATACAAGAGCATCGCACTCATTTGATACACCTAGTCTGGCCTATGCTTTAGGTTTAGACACTGAGAGACTTCCCAGGGCCCTGGTGCTGAGCACACCAGTAAGAGGTCAGACCGACATGTTGTACGTTTTTTGAGGATGCAGAATAATGATAGGGTCACATCAGTCAGTCAGGGATCTTCTACTGTTGCAGATACTGCCATACAATTTCACCCTAGGCATTGAATGGATTTTCTCTGTATGTGCCACCATTGACTACATCTGAGGAAGGGTTGTGTTTTTAGACTTGGGCGGATGACGAGTGACTTTCATCGACGAGCGGAGTTTCCAGGGGATCAGTAAGCAAGGGGAACCCCTCTTCTCCTTGTTAGATGAGAAATCAGTGGAGTCGGTGTATGTAGAGTAGGTGGAAGATCTAGGGGTTGTCAGTGAATTTATGGACGTCTTCCCTGAGGAGGTGAAGACTCTACCCCCTCGACGTGACATCGAGTTTGCGATATAATTAAAACCTGGTACACATCCGATTTTGATGGCCCCCTACTGGATGGAACCTTCAGAGCTACCAGAGTTGCGGATTCAGGTTGAATATCTGATGAACAAGGGTTTTGTTCGACCAAATGTGTCTCCATGGGGTGGTCTAGTGTTATTCTCCAAGTAGGAAGATAATGTTCTCAGGCTGTGGATAGACTACCGGAGACTGAACCAGGTAATTGTCAAGAACTATTACCCCCTATTGAGGATAGATGATCTCTTTGACCAGCCGAAGTGAGGAGGTTGGTTCTCTAAGATTGACCTGCTGTCAGGATACCACTAGCTGATGGTGAGGGAGGGTGACTTCTCGAAGACTGATTTCAAGTGCACATATGGTCACATCGAGTTTGTATCCATGTCGTTCGGTGTTACGAACACTCCAACGGTGTTCAAAGGGATCATGAACTCTATCTTCTATGAGTACCTGGATCGGTTTGTAGTCGTATTTATTGAAGACATATTGATCTACTCAAGATCAGAGGATGATCATGCTGAGAACTTTAGAACGGATATAAAGGTCCTTCAACGACACCAAATCTGTGGGAAGTATCCCACGTGCAAGTTCTGGATGCGAGAAGTGCACTTCCTCGGGCACATGGTGTCCGAGAAGGGGATAACAGTGGACCCATCGACGATCGAGGTGGTTGTTTCATGGGAAGCACCCAAGAATGTGGTAGAGATTCGTAGTTTCCTCGGGCTAGAATGTTACTACCGGTGATTCATGCCCAACTTCTCCCGAGTTGCGGCACCTTTGACAGCTTTGACGAAGGAGGATCCGGATTTTTTATAGGATGGGCAGTGTGAGATAGCCTTCAGCTATCTGAAGGAGAAGTTGGTTAGTGCCCCAGTGCTGAGGCTTCCAGAAGAAGGGGCAACGTATGAGGTGTTCTGTGATGCTTTAGGGAATGGCCTCAGTTGTTTGTTGATGCAGCGGAATGAGGTGATCTCCTATTAGTCTAGGAAGATATGTCCCCATGAGCGTAACTATGCCACCCATTGTCGGGAGCCTGTGGCGGTTGTGTTTACACAAGTGTAGTGGTGGAACTACCTCGTTGGGGAGCGCTTCATGGTCTTCACAGATCTTAATATCTTGAAGTATGTCTTCTCCCAACGGGACCTAAACATATGGCAGCGAAGGTGGACGTAATTCATTCAAGACTATGACTTCAAGATTTCCTACACCTCATGAAAGGGGAATATGGTGGATGATGCCTTGAGAAGGAAGTCGCAGAAGGATGCAGTCTGAGAGTCGGTAGACGCTTGGAAGGTGATGGAAGAGTTGGATACCCTACACTTGGATGGAGGGATGGATGGTGGTAGAGGATTTCTGTGTCAGATGACACTGCAATCTTTTTTTGTTACGGTAGGTAGAGGAGTCTCAGTAGGGAGACTCAAAATGAAAAGTGTAGAATGACGAGGTTAACCAAGGTGATGCTCTGGAAGGGTGGACGGAGGATGGTCAGAATCAGATGCATTTATGAGGAAATCTATTTTTTTCAGAGGAAATGCACGATGGAGTTCTAAGTGAGTTCCAAAACTCACCCCTAGTGGTGCAGCTGGGAGTTTCAAAGATGTTTTAGGGACTGAGGAGATAGTTTTGGTGTCCTGGGGTGAAACAAGCAATAGCAGAGTTCCTAGCAAAGTGCCTGGTGTGTCAGTAGGTGATGGCTAAAAACCATCTTCCAGGAGTCTTGTTGAAACCTTTAGACGTTCCAGAGTTGATGTGGGATGACATCTCGATGGATTTGGTCATGGGACTACCCAAGGGTCATGGAGGCTGCGGAAATATATGGGTAGTGGTGGCCCGTTTGAAGAAATCGGATCACTTTCTAGAGATCAAGTAGTTGAGTGCATTTGATGCCTTTTCACAGAAGTATGTGGATGATGTGAGGTGATTCCATAGAGTTCTGAAGTCTATAGTCTCGGATAGGGATGCACGGTTTACCTCACAAGTCTGGAGGGGATTGCAACATGATTTTGGCATCTAGCTACTTCTTAGCACTTCTTTCCACCCATATAATGATGGAAAATATAATGACCCACACCTTACATACCTTTTTATTACTTCATAATTGAAGCACACTTATTACAATGTATAACAAAACCATGAAAGGACCGTAACGGTATAGTGTCTTTAGAAACAGGGAAACATAAACAACTGGTTCATAGATCATCTACGTTGTCTCCCATTTATTTCATCATATCTAGAGTCCCTTTTGACATATTCTACATAGTACCCTTCTTCCTGACCTGGGGAAAGAAACCATACAGAGGGGTGAGCTTCAATGCCCAGTAAGGGTAAAGAAAAGAAATATCAATCACATCATATTCATAATAACATAACATTTTGGAAAACATAACCTGCAAAAGAGATCATAATATCATAACATGGGATATATCATAGTCGTGAAATGTAATCCCAAATAATCATATCATAAAACATGAATCTTTTTGGTGTACACACATAATCATAGAGAATCATTTCTTATTAGTCAAGACTCATTTCCAAGACAATCTTAGTGGACGAAGTCCATTTTTGAACTGAGTTCACCCCTCATTCCAGTCCTGTATCACTGAACCGGTTTAACCTTCCATTCCATCCATGTCTATATCATGAGATATAAATATTTACCCAATGAATTGGTGGGAGATATAGGTCCCACCCATCTCATAATGATACCATTCTTATGTGTGCCACAAGATCATAAATCATACATCATAACATAACCCATGTAATAAAAATGGGATTCATAAACACCATCCCATCATAAAATAATCCATATAAGATAAAAGGAAATCATAAAAATAATTCCATTATAACATAATCAAATCAATGTAAATATATGGATAGAAACAGAACCCTGTATTATCTTATATGGAATTTTTTTTGATAAAACACTAGAACATTATTCTTGGGGAAAATATCCTTTCACTTGACAAACATTTTTCCTTACATTAAATGTCATAAAATTTTAATCAAAAAGAATTTGATTAAAAATAAACTTGAAAACATGTAAAGGAAGATTCATGTAAATAATGTTCTAAAAATCCATTCAAGCTGTATAAGTTAAAAAAACAATCTTCTCATACTTTGGACGGAAAAGTCAAAAAGTACCTCGTACTAAAAACGACAAATGATTCCTTTAATATATTTTACAAAAGACTCAAAGAAGGGTAAAATTGGTTTTAAAATTTTTTAGGAGGATAGAGATAATATTACATATTGAGGAAACATGGATGTGGTTGATAAATACACCCCATTAAATACCAAAGTATAATCAATCTCGGATAAAAATGAGATTGTGAGATTTTCCCTTACCTTAGGTCCAATTTTCATCCTACGTGTCCAAAACTCCTGTATAATTATTTAAATAACTTAATTGAATTATTCTAGAATTTTACTCATTGTGATAATTTCATATATGGTGATATTCTTAGCATTATATTAGTATTATTTCATTGCGTCTTGTTATTCGGGTGTTTATTGCTTTTTTGTTCTTATGCGTGTTTTGTCGAATAAATTCTTATTATTTTTTTAGATTATAGATACCTCATTTATAGAATGGTATTAGAATAATATATATCATATTTATTCATTCAATTAATTTATAAAATCATTATGCAATGAAGATCTTGAAGAACGAGTCGCATCACAATGTGGAGACGGTATTCCGTATGTACGCAAGAGCGATGATATCGTTCCCATGATCGTGGAATTTTATTTAAGGGTATATATACTATTTCAGAATCAATATCACATAAAAATAATCATTTATAATTATCCTATACACCATTATACCCATCCAAGTAAGGTGGTGGTTGAAAACAGATTACACCACGGTGTGGAGATAGTATTCCATACGTACGCATGAGCGATGATTTAATTTTCCGTAGGATGGATAGAAGGTGAAATAGGTTTGTTTCATATTTATAATAACATATTAGCATATTAGTGATACTGATGTTTTTACTTCATAATGAAACAACTAAGGACGAATAAGTTTAAGAAAAAAGAAAGCGGAAAGGATCGATAATGGATATTACATCTTCTTTGACGCGCCTCTTCTTAACCTCCTCTTAGAGAACTAGGGATGATCTTTTAAGAAGACTAAGACCTATAGGATCTTTCTAGGGAAGTTTAAAAGAGAATTTGGCAGGGTATGACCGAGCTTGATGGGTCAACGTGGTGTGAGGAGGAGAGGGAGGAGGTGCCCTTTTATAAGGGAGTTGAGGGGCACATTTGGAAAAACAAAAAATATTATTTTATTATAAAGTCATATACGGTTTTCAAAAGCTTCAAATTGATTTATTTAGAAGATAAGGTGGGGATGGGTCGAAATCCTCTCATAAAATAGAATTTGGACATGTTTATGTTACTATTTTATCCTTATCATTTATATTTAACTATATGTTCAATAATTTTACTTTTACCATGTCTTCTTGTTTTCTTACAATATAAGGTTAATAAACATACTACAACAAGCCAAACAAACCCCATGTTTTTTATTATTAATATATATAACCTTATATAAGTCATTTTTATGAACCTTAGATTTTTTGTAATTAAATAACAATTAATAATATAATATATGTTTATAAACTATTTTATGTCAAATTTGACACTATTTGGTAATTGATTTTTGTGAAAATCAAAACAGCATTATTAGTTCAAAAAAGATAATTAAATCCATAATAACATGTCATATTAACCAACAAAATTAGTGGAATTCATAAAAAGTCTCAAATTACATTTATTTGAGTATTTATAACATCAATTATGTTAATATTTCATTAATAAGATAATTGATGCATCACCATTGTGTCATAAATACATTAAATTAATTAATGTCTAAAAATTGTAAATAAATTAAAATTATTTAGGAAATCATTTTATATTTCTAATGAATATATATAGTCGAATTTATCTTATGTTTAACCCTATATTAAAAAAATTTTAGTTATTAATCATTGATTTTAACTATTTTAACTATTATTTAAATAAAATAATATTAAATGTCTTAATCTAATCCAAGTGGAACTAAAGGGTAATATTTTATCCCTAATGTTTTTTGGTAGAATCACACATATCCAATAGAATTAGGACATGTGTTATGGTAATAATAATATCATTTTTACCCTTAATTTTCATATTTACATTTAATCGTGGTAAATAAAAGTAAAAAGTTACTATTCACCAAAAATTACTTTCAACTCATTGAACCACATTTTTCATACATACACCAACCGTGCGTCTCGGGTTTTTGAAATTCCATTCACAAAAGTGGTAATATTATGTTTTATGAAAATTTGAAAATTCTATTAGGAGGTGGGTAAAAGACGGTCAAAAGATCAATAAAATTTTTATATATCTAAAATTATTATAAAATGACTCCAACGAATTACATTGAACATATATAGGTATTATGTATCCATATTGACCTAAAATAAATTTAGATAAAATAAATTTAAATAAAATAAATAATTATTTAAATAAAAATTTGGTTTTTAAATAGTAACCTAGTGTTTTCACCATTCATCAAAAATTGAATGTTTTCAGAAAAATACCAAAATTTCACCTGAGGCTAATTTCGAAATTCCGAATCAAAAAATGAAGTCCATTTTGAAAAATAAAATTCATAAAATTTCAAAAAGTTGTTATTACTATTCATAACGGCTAGTTTTAATAATATTTTTATAGCCTATCGTTTTTTAGTGAAATTCGGTATTGCGTACAACACAAACTATCGAGGAAGGCAGTGATTGCTTGTAAAGAAAGCCGAGCTAGTGTTTTGTGTAGTGAAAGATTCCTTTGATGATGTATAAAAACAAAATATTTCTCATAAAAATCTTGGGTGTTAAATTCTACCCCCCTTAAAATGAATTTCTCCCTCGAAATTCTTCACTTCGTAACAAATAGATGAGGATACCTCTCCCTCATTATATCCTCAAATTCCCATGTAGCTTCTTCTAATTGGTGGTTCCTCCTTAAAAAATTCACTATGAGAGTGGTCTTGTTTTGTAGAACTTTTTCGCTACGATCCAGAATCTTTATCTACTGTTCCTCATAAGAACGATCTTGCTCTAGCGGTACAACTTCTGAGTTGAGTACATGTGAAGGATCGGGTATGTACTTTCTCAGGAGAGATACATGGAACACATCGTGAACTTGAGAGAGATTTGGTGGAAGAACCAATCGGTAAGCTACCCTCCCAACATGATCCAATATTTCGAAAGGTACAATATACCTAGGGATCAACTTTTCCTTCTTTACAAATCTCATTACTCTCTTCCAAGGAGATATTCGTATGAACACTTTATCACCCACATCAAACTATAGGTATTTTCTTCGGTTATCGGCATAACTTTTTTGTCGGCTCTAAGCTACTGTTATGTGTTTTTGAATAGATCAGACCTTTTCTGCCATCTCATCAACAAGATCAGGTCCTAATATCTTTCTTTACCAAACATCATCCCATCACGTTGTATTTGGGAATTTCTATCCATAGAGAGCTTCATAAGGAGCCATCTGAATACTAGAGTGAAATCTATTATTACAAGAAAATTACATCAAAGGTAGGTGTTGATCCCAACCACCTTTGATGTCCATAGAGCAAGATCTTAACATGTCTTCTAGAGTTTGAATAATTCTCTCAAACTGACCGTCTGTATGAGGATGATAGGCAGTGCTGAAGCTCAACTCTGTATCCAGAGTATGCTGAAGACTTCGCCAAAACATCGAGTTAATCCTTGGATCCTGATCATATATAATGGAAAGTGGTACTCCATGCAATCTTACCACTTCCTTTACATATATCCTGGCCAGCTGATCAAGAGAGAAATCCTCTATAATAGAAATTAAGTGTGCCGACTTCGTAAGACGATCAACTATAACCCAGATAGCATCATTGCCTTTGGATGTTTTAAGAAGTCTAGTGACAAAGTCCATAGTGTTGTTTTCCCATTTCCATTCGGGTATGGGTAATGGTTGTAACATCCCCTTAGACTTCTGTCTCTCAGTTTTAACTTGCTGACAAACCAAGCATCGAGTGACATATTCAGAAAAATCTCTTTTCATTCCATTCCACCAGAAGTACTCTTTCAGGTCACTATACATCTTCGTGATTCTAGGATGAATATATAATGAAGAACTATGAGCCTCATCCAGCGGCTCCTTCTTTAATTCTGGGATGGTAGGAACACAAACACAATTCCTGAACCTTATTTTCCAATGATAATCATGGTTGAATTCAGGAACATTTCTCCCCAACTTTTGTAATTCTACATCTTCGTTCTATGCCTCTATAATCTTCACATGTATAGATGGTTGAAAAATCGCTTGAGAAAGATATGATTTTTACACTTCCATTATAACTCCAAGATTCATCCTTTCTAAATCCATAAATATTGGATCTTTTGTGATCCTCATCACAAATAAGATAGGATGTTCTTGTCGACTTAATGCATCTTCCACCTTGTTTGCTTTCCCAGTGTGGTAATGTATTGAGCAGTCGTAATCCTTAATCATCTCCAACCATCTTCATTGGCACATATTCAGCTCCTTTTGTGTGAAAATATACTTTAAACATTTATGATCAGTATAAATATCACACCCTTTACCATATAGATAATTTCTCTAAATCTTTAATGAAAATATTACCGTAGCTAACTCCATATCATGAGTTTGGTAATTTTTCTCATGGAATTTCAACTTTTGTGAGGCTTAAGTTATCACCATATCGTTTTTCATAAGAACACACCCCGGCCCTTTCTTGGATGCATCACTGTAGATCACAAACCTTTCTATTCTACAAGGAAGTGTGAGTATATGTGCACTTGATAACCTTCTTTTCAACTCCTTGAAGTTCTCTTCACATTCCTCTGTCCACACAAACATAACTCCTTTTCGAGTCAACAAGGTTAGTGGATTAGAGAATCATGAAAAATCATTCACGAAACGATGATAATTTCCAGCCAAACCAAGAAAACATCGGATCTCAATTACTATTGTTGGTCTCAACCATCTTTCAATAACCTATGTTTTTGTTAGATCCACATATATTCCCTCTTTTGAGATTATGTGACCCAAAAATGCAACTTTTTCAATCCAAAATTCACACTTTGTAAATTTAGAATAAAGCATCTCCTTTCTCAGGGTCTTCAATACAACTCTCAAGTGATCTTCATGTTCTTCCTTGATCTTTTAATAGACAAGAATATCGTCTATAATGCCTACCAAAAAATGATCAAGATAGTCTCTAAAGACTCGATTAATCAGACGCATGATAATAGTAGGGGCATTATTAAGACCAAATGGCATTACTAAAAATTCATTGTATCCATACGTTGTATGAAAAGACGTTTTTGGTATATCCTCCCTTTTGACGGTTAATTGATGATACCCTGAATGAAGATAAATCATGGAAAATTATTGAGCACCGCGTAGTTGATCAAATAAGTCATCAATGTATGGGAGAAGATATTTGTTCTTGATAGTGATCTTGTTAAGTTATCGATAATCAATGCAGAGTTTCATTGATCCATCTTTCTTCGGAAAAAACAGAACAGGTGCTCCCCAACGTGACGCACTAGGGATTTTGAATCCCTTATCAAGATTCTCTTGGAGTTACTTCCTCAATTCCTGCAACTCAATTAGGGCCATTTTATAAGGTGTCTTTGAAATAGGATAAGCACCTGGTACGAGTTCTATTGAAAACTCAACATCAAAATTTGGTGGAAGTCCCAATAATTCTTTCGTAAAGACATCATCAAACTCTCGTACAATGGGAATATTCTTAATCGTGTGTTTCTCTCCAACCATTTGAGATAAATAACCTTTATTTAGTGGAATCAAGACCCATAAGATGGAATAAATTTCCACTAGAGGGTTATGTTCATCCTTCCATCGATAGACGATCATAGATTGATCTGGAATATGAAATGTGACTTCTCTTCTTTGGAAACTGATATGAGCTCCATATAAAGAATTCCAATCCATGCCAAGAATCACATAAGGAAGGATCACATGATTTGCAGGAAGCACTTTCCCACAAACTCCAATCGGAGAAGAATTATAAACTTTTGATGTGACTATTGTGCCATTAATGGTTGTCACAGATAACTCAACATCTACTTGTTGAGGTAATACTGTGATACCCATAGAAAAGTATTCAGAAATAAACGTGTGGGTGGATCTAGAATCAAATAAAACATTTTCTACTTTAGAGTGGATGGTATGTGTACCTTTCACCACTTCATTATCGTAATTCACATCGCTGATAGAAATTGCAGGTGACTTTCCTTTGTCTTTATCCTTAAGAGTTTGTTGACATCGATCATCATCAACAACCCTTGGAATAGGGAATTGGTTAGAATAATGCCCCATTTCCTTGCACTTGTAACATTTAATTGTAGGAGGTGCACTCTGTGTAGCCTTTTCTTTGATTTCATCACTAGACATATTCTTCCCATCATTGCAACATTCATATGCCTGAAGACCTTCCTTTCCACATTTGAAACATTTACTTTTCCCTTTAAGAAAACTCCCTCCATGTTTCATTCTAGACTATGATCATAAGGGAAAACCCATCTTCTTTTTATTGTGATCTTTAGATTTTCCTTTGAAATTCATTTTCCTCTTCTTATCATACCCATATGACTGATGGGTTACTCCAATCTCCATATCAACATTGATAGCACATCAAACGACTTCCTCATATCTATTGAAGTCCCTTATGGCTAATTCCCTTTGAAGACTTGGTTTTAAGCCACTAAAGAATTGATAAATCTTACTCTCAGGTTGGATAATAATACCAGAAGTGTTCCTTGAAAGTCTTGTAAAATTTTCTTCGTAGGTACCAACAGATTCATAATCCTTTTGATTTAGTTTAAGAAACTACTTCTCCATCTTTGTTCGAAGAATATAAGGGAAGTACTTATTGAAAAATATGTTCTTGAACTCATCTCATTCCATGGATTCAATTTCATTCCTTTGCCTCGTATTCTTCATAAGATTCCACCATTGGTTAGCTTCACCTTCCAAACGATATACTACTAAGATTACTTTATCATGCTCAGAACATTAAATAACTGAAAATATCTTTTCCGTAGTACTAATCCATTGTTCAGAAACTAATGGATCAGTAGACCCACTGAAAGAAGGTGGACGCTGCCTCGTGATGAATTGCACAGAATGTTGCACCTTCCTTTGCTAGTTTGGAAGTCTTGCATGATTCATACTTTGAGAATGTTGTGTGAGCATGGATACAAGATTTTGCAGTCCAAATCCCATAACTTTTGGTTTCTCAGGGGGAAACTCATTGCATTGCTCGTCACATTCCGCATTCACACGGTTCCTTAGGGTTCCAGCCATTGACTAAAACCAAGAAGAATAGTGTAAGTAACACTAATTATAATATGAAAACCACATAATCAAGAATAAATTTCACACTTAAGGTCTTATCATAGGTTATTCATGGCCATTTATAAAACAATAAGATTGTGTTCTATGCTTAGACTTATAATTAGGGTTCTTACTAAGGCTTTCACATCCTAGTTTCCAATGGTGGATTATACCATTCCTCTTATACCAACTAAAACGACCCATACATTAAATACATTTTTATTACTTCACAATTGAAGAACACTTATTACAAAATATAACAAAACCATGAAAGGACCATATAGGTATAGTGTCATTAGAAATTGGGAAACAAAAACAACTGGTTCATAAATCATCTACATTTTCTCCCATTTATTTCAGCATAACTAGAGTCCCTTTTGTCATATTCTACTTAATACCCTTCTTCCTGACCTGGGGAAATAAAAAATACAAAGTGGTGAGATAAAATGCTCAGTAAGGGTAATCAAAAGAAATATCAATCACATCATATTTAAAAGAACATATCATTTTGGAAAACATAACCAGCAAAAGAGATCATAATATCATAACATGGGATATATCATAGTGGTGAAATGTAATCCAAAATAATCATAACATAAAACATGAAACCGTGTGGCATACACACATAATCATAGAGAATCATTTATTATTAGTCAAGACACATTTCCAAGACTATCTTAGAAGACAAAGTCCATTTCGGAACAGAGTTCACTCCACGTTTCAGTCCTATATCACTGAACCGGTTTAACCTGCATTTTCAGCCATGTCTATCTCATGAGATATAAATCTTTACCTAATTAATTGGAGGGTGATATAGGTCCCACCTATCTCATAATTATACCATTCTTATGTGTGCCACAAGATCATAAATCATACATCATAACATAACCCATGTAATAAAAATGTGATTCATAAACATCATGCCATCATAACATAATCCATAAAAAATAAAAGGACATCATAAAAATGATTCCATTATAACATAATCAAATCAATGATAAAATATGGATAGAAACAGAACCCTATATTATCTTAGATGGAAAATAATTTTGATAAAACACTTAAACTTTATTCTTGAGGAAAATATCCTTTCTACTTCAAAAACAATTTTCCTTTCACAAAATGCAATTCAATTTTATTCAAAAAGTAGTTGATTAATAATAAAAATGAAAACTTGTAATGGAATATTCATGGAAATAATGTTATAAAAATCCATTCAGGCCGTATAAGTTAAAAAAACATTATTCTCGTACTTTGGACAGAAAAGTCAAAAATTAACTCGTACTAAAAATGACAAAATATTCCTTTCATATCTTTTACTAAAGACTCGCCAAAGGGTAATATTTTTTTAAATAATTGAAGGAGGATAGATATAATATTACATATTGAGGAAACATGGATGTGGATGATAAATACACCCCAGTAAATACCAATGTATAAACAATCTCAGATAAAAATGAGATTGTGAGATTTAGTCCTTACCTTTGGTCTAATTGGCTTTGTACATGTCCGAACCTCTGGTATAATGATTTAAATAATGTAATTTACTTATTACAGAATTGTACTCATTTTTATGATATCATATATGGTCATATTCTTAACTTCGTATTAGTAATATTTCATTTCTAATTGTTATTCGGGTGTCTATTGCATTTTTGTTCTTATGCAAGTTTTGTCGAATAAATACTTATTCATATTTTTAGATTATATATAACTCATTTATAGAATTGTATTAGTATAATATATATCATATTTTTTCATTCAATTCATTTATATAATCATTATGCAATGAATATCATGTAGAACGTGTCGCATCACATCGTGGAGACAGTATACCCTACGTACGCACGAGCAATGATATCGTTCTCATGATCGTGGAATTGTATTGAAGTGTATGTATACTATTTCAGAATCAATATCAATTTAAAATAAACATGTATACTTATTAATTACACCATTATACCCATCCATGTAAGGTTTTGGTGGAAAACATATTACACCATGGTGTGGAGACCGTATTTCGTGCGTACGCACGCGTGGTGATTTCATTTTCCATTGGATGGATAGAAGGTGAAATTGGAATGTTTCATATTTATAATAACATATAATTATATGTGTTATACTTATGATATTACTTCATAATGAAACAACTTAGGTAGAATATGTTGATGAAGAAATAAATTGAAAAGGATCGGTAATGGATATTACCGCTTATTTGATGAACCTCTTCTTAACCTCCTCTTAGGGCACTAGGGATGGTCTTTTAAGAAGACCAGGACCTCTAGGATGTTTCTAGGGAAGTGTAGAAGAGAATTTGGCAGGGTTTTTCCGATCTTGATGTCTCATTGTTGTGTGAGGAGGAGAGGTACGAGGTTCCCTTTTATATTGGAGAGGAGGGGCACCTTTGGAAAAACTAAGAATATTATTTTATTATAAAGTCATATTTGGTTTTTAATAGCTCCAAATTGATTTATTTGGAAGCTAAGGTGGGTATGGTCGAAATAATCTATCCAATAGATTTTGGACAAGTATTGGATACTATTTTAAACTTATCATTTAGATTTAACTTTAAGTTCAATAATTTTACTTTTACCATGTCTTCTTGTATTCTTACACTATAAGGTTAATAAACATACTATAACATTCCCAACGAACCCCAAGTTGTTTATTATTAATATATATATCCTTATCTAAGTCATTTGGAAGAACCTTAGATTTTTAATAATAAGATAACAAATAATAATATAATATTTGTTTTAAAAACTATTTTATTTCAATTTTGACACTACTTGGTAATTCGTTTTTTTGAAAATCAAAAAAGAAAAATTAATTCGTAAAAAGTTAATTAAATCCATACTAAAATATCATATTAACATATAAAATTAATGTAATTCATAGAAAGTCTAAAATAACGTTTATTTGAGTATTTAAAACATCAAATATGTTAATATTTCAATAATAACATAATTACTGCATCACCATTATGTCATAAATAAATTAAACTATTTAATGTATAAAAAATATAAATAAAATACCATTACGTAGGAAATTTTTTTAGATTTCTAATGAATATTTATAGTCGAAATTATTTTATGTATAACCCTATATTAATAATGTTTTAGTTATTAAACATTGAGTTTAACTAATTTAACTATTTTTTAAATAAAATAATATTAAATTACTTAATCTAATCTAAGTGGACCTAAAGGGTAATATTTTATCACTAATGTTGTTTTTGGTCTAATTACACTTGTCCAACAGTATTAGGACATGTGTTAGGGTAATAATAATTTCATTTTTACAGTTAATTACCCTATTTACTTTTAACCGTGGTAAATAAATGTAAAAAGATACTATTTACCAAAAAATTATTTTCATATCATTGAACCAAATTTTACATAATTACATAAATCATGTCTCTCGGATTTTTGAAATTCCATTCACAAATGCGGTAAAATTAGGTTTTAGGTAAATTTGCAAATTCTCTTAGGAGGTGGGTAAAAGACGGTCAAAAGTTCAATAAATTTTCTATATATCTAAAATTATTATAAATTGACTCAAATCAATTACATTGAACATATATAAGTATAATGTATCAATTTTGACCAATAATAATTTTAAATAAAATAAATAATTATTTAAATAAAAAGTCATTTATTTAATAGTAACCTAGTGTTTTCACCATTCATAAAAAATTGAATGTTTTCAGAAAAATACCAAAATTTCACGCTAGGTTAATTTCGATATTCCGAATCAAAAATGAAGTCCATATTGAAAAATAAAATTTATAAAATTTCAAAAACTTGTTTTTACTATTCATAATGGCTAGTTTTAAAAATATTTTAATAGCATATCATTGTTTAGTGAAACTCGGTATTGCGTACAACGCAAACTATCGAGGAAGGTCGTGATTGCATGTAAAGAAAGAAAAACTAATATTGTGTGTAGTGAAAGATTCCTTTGATGATGAATAGAAACAAAATATTTCTCATAAAAATCTCAGGTGCTACCGATAGACAGAGTGCCCCATCCATACCTTGGACGATACGCTGAGAGCATGCGTTCTAGACTTTGGGGGATTGTTGGTGCGACACTTTCCTCTGGTAGAGTTCGCCTACAATAGTAGCTACGACTCTAACATTGGGATGGCTCCATTCAATGCCTTTTATAGGAGGCCATGTTGCTCACCCGTGTGCTGGACAGAAGACCGAGAGGCAGGCGTCCTAGGCACGGAGGTGGTGCAGATCACGACGGAGAAGGTGCAGCTTATACTAAAGAGGATGAAGGCGGCTCAGGACCGCCAGAAGTCGTTTTCTGATGATAGGAGGATACCCATGGAGTTCTAGTTCGGGGACCACATGTTCATGAAGGTCTCCCCTCCGTGTGGGCAGCAGAGGTTCGACAGGGGGGGTATGCTTTCTCCCAGGTTCGTCGGACCCTTCCAGGTGTTGTTGCAGGTCGGCGAGGTGGTTTACCAGCTTGCGTTTCCACCATAGCTACATAGAGTGCACAACGTCTTCCATGTGTCCTAGCTTCGTCAGTATATGCACGACGACTCAGATATCCTTGACTGGGTAGCACTAGATATCGAAGGCGATGCAACGTTCGTGGAGCGACCAGTGATGATCGAGGATCGTGAGGAGAAGGTGCTCCATGGAAGAACCATTCCTCTGGTTTGTGTATTTTGGACGCATGGTGGGCTTGAAGAAAGTACCTGGGAATGGGAAACACAGATGATTGGCCAGTATATAGAGCTATTTTGAGTAGTTATGTTTGTTGTACTTGGTTGTAATGGATCACTTTACATTATTACCTATGGAATACTATTGGCTGTGGGGAGGGGAGAAACCTATCCCCAATCAGGACACATTAACGTGGATGCGATTAAACCCGTGCGGGCGAGTTAGTGCCGCCCAAAGATGATATTATCTTGACATGGAGGAATAAACTCCGTAACCTGTACGATTGGATAACTTGAACATTAAATGTTGCATGGTTTTTTAAGGAGGGAAGGTGTTCCCATGTGTCGGAGAGGATCACGCCTAAGAGGTATCTTCTGGGGTGGTTGTTCGGACCCCCCTTCTTTCTTCGGGTCTTGTTTTAAATTATCGAGGTCGGGAATTCTTGGAGAGGTATCTGATGTGATCACCTAGACCCTCATGGTCTAACCCTTTTCTGATTTCTGGATCCTAAGGGTGATGTCTCGGTGGTAGGACATCATTTCGATGAGTGACTGACTCGTGTGCGACCGATCGGCATACAACTGATCGGCCCGGCCGATTATTGTTACCCAGCCATGTCGGGTTTCTCTTCTACAATTTTTCCCTTAATTCTTATTTGGGAATTTTTAACCATTTTTATGTGGTTAAAAGACATATAATTCCCATAATTAATACCCAAAAATCTTTAGGAACCTTCCCAATAGGGGATATTAAATAACAATTAATCTCGTCGTGTGTGACCACCCAACCGCGTGGGGGACAACGATCTGAATTTAACGCCACTCAAATCCCCATATCCTGTAACAAAGTGATCTTATCTATATATATAACATGAATTTCTCCTTTCTTATTATTCTTCTTGGCCGGATCTTGTTCATTCATAGTGTGTTTGGTGTTCCCGCTTCTGAGGCTTATGGTGCGCTTGTGATGGAGTCTTTCTGCTCGTCCTTGGAGTTCCTGACGTGTCTCCCCTACAAGTTGCGCATTTCCATTTTCTTGGCACGTGGAGAAGAGCATAGATCTTTGATCAATCATGTAGGGTTTTTTTTTCACCTCTCCTTACTGTGTATCATGCGGGGTGGGTATGTTTTTTTATGTGGGGATTGATCAAAACAAACGTAACAAAGGTAATGAACAGACCTTAACAAATGAAGGGGGTGTGATCGATGTTATTTTGTACTCTTTTATGTTGATATGTGTTGAGTACTATATGGGATTGTGATTGTTGAAAATCATGTCTTTTTTTGGTATTTCCTTGCGCACTAATGAACCTTTGCCTTCAGTGATGATTTAATGACTGTAATCTGGAAATTGGTTAATCACATAAACTCAGCTGGTTAAATGGATGTTCAGTAAAATAATATTCCATGTGTGACCACCTCGGTTAACAAACAGAAAGAAGAACCTAATAAATGATGTTTTTTGAACCTGGAAGTTTCCCACTCTATTTGGTTGTAGGAGGGTTTTTCTTCTTGGTGATTATGAGAACACGTGGACGAGGATGTGATCCGCAGTTATGGTACGGTAGTTGGTTGTGAATCTGAAGGTGTGTGGTTGCTCTGTAGTGACAAGAACTCGGGTGAGATTATCTATTTTTGAGAAACTGTTGGTTTTGGGGACATGGGGCCGTGTCTCGGGTTTGATTTGTTTCCAGTACATCAAGGGCTCTCACTTATCTCTTTGTTGTTGTGACATTACAAGAAAACCTAGTGTAAATGCTTACATTTCTGTTTGGATGTTTCTCTTTTCCTATCTTGTGGTGATTCCTATTAGTTGCCCAGTAGTGTCAAATCCACCTATATTAGATCAATTGAACATCAAAGAAAGAATGGTTTAAAGGGGTATTGGTTTTGGAATGAGTTGTGACTTGGCCGTGAGTGATGCTCCTTTATCTTACGAATGAATAGTGACTAGAGTGTTAGTTCTTAGGTTTAATTTTGGAACCCTAGGATGGGATGAGTTCCTGTTAACTATATATATATCTTTAGTTTATATGTTTCTTATTCTCGCCCCACCCATGTTGACCACTTATTGTCTAACACCCCCATTACATTGGAGAGGGTGTTTTTCCCAACACTCATATGAGTGACTGGTTATTAGCTCCTTTTTCTTCTCCCTATGCCGAATAGACCAAGACTCTTCAGGCGGGCTGTGATGGCCTGAAGTCCATTAATATCCCAATAATCTTTGGCGAGGGTAGTTTTGGTGTTTGGACCAGGTGTTTATGGGCAGGTTGTTTCCCAAGTGTCTTCGAGATGAGGCCCGGATGTCTTTGGGCGTGGCTATAGTTGTTCTGAACCAGTTGTTTGCGGGTGTGGTTATGCATGGATGTTTTGGACCAGGTGTTTTCGGGCAGGATGTGTGGTTGTGGCCTAGGTGTTTTTGGGTCAAATGTGTGGTTGTGGCCCAGGTGTTTGCGGTTGGGATGTGCGGTTGTGGCCCAGGTGTGTGCAGGCAGGTGTGGCAGTGGGACTACGGTGAGAATGGAAGGATTGGTTTGATGCATAGGATTTCATAAATAACCAGAGGTAAAGTGGTGTGGGATACCAAAATATCAACTTGATATTACTATACATTAATATCCTTGTGTTATTTGGGGAGTGTGCCTTGGTGAGTCTTGGGAGGATAGTTTTCATTGTTAGGTGATTGGGTTTCACTTTTTCACAGGGAATTAGAATACCTCCCAACATGTGCACGAGAGTCTTTAGTTTTCCATGCTATGTATACATGTATGCTCTCCCTACATATATAATACTGCTTTCAAGATTTCATGAGGACTTCATGGATCGTGCGGGACCGTACAATCTCAGACTTTGGGGTAGTTGCTATTGTTGTTTTCCATTTTCTTGGTACTTTACCTTTAGATTTTTGTGGCTTGTATCATTTACTGTTGAACATGCATATTGGAATGGGTTACTTTTTTCTTAACCTTTACTTTTAGCTTGGTAGTATTGGGGTTTCTATCATATCTCTCGATCGTATAAAAATTAAAAAGGGCAATGCCTTCCATTTTTTGTGAAATTCTATACCCTTGGTGTTGTTCGTCACTACGGGACCTATTGAAGGCGGGTTTCGGGGTTCATTTTCTCTCTTTCAACATAAAGAAAGAAGGGCCTAGAAATCTGAAGTCCCTTCCCTCCTTTGGGTGAAGGCGGGTCATGACAGAGGCACTCTTTACGAAGATAATTTTTTCATCCTCATCACGGTTCATTTTCTTGGTGTATATTTCCTTTTGAAACATTGCATATTTGGGTATTTGGAAGATTTCATACAGTAAAGGAATATTGATTTCCAATTTTCTAAAGGTTTCATGGATATCCTTTTGATTTTTTTCTTCTTTCATTATTTGATGACCGTGTTAGGGAATAATGGAATGTTACTTTATTTCCTCCTTTCCCTATTTATTTTGAATTTTTGTTTCTACCTTCTTCATTGGTTGGATGAGTTTGTTTACAGGTTTTGGGTTGGAATCATCCAACATACATGGCTCAGGTGGTGGAATTGCATTATCCCTTCGAGTCGTGCCTGCACTAATATTCTCCTTTGGATTTGGGATTTTTTGGGATGGGTGTTTGAATTGATTCCTAATTAGAAGATTAATAAGGTTATCAAACATGTTTTCCAAATTTCTCACAGTCTTCTTGAACTCGTAAATATTTGTTTCTTCTTGGAACTTCTCAGAACTTGTTGGAGGTTGTTCAAAATTACTTTGTTGGAATGGTGGTGGTTGAAATTAGTTTTGTTGTTAAAAGGGCCTCTTGTACGGTGTTTGGTTCGGAATGTTTTTTCTGAATTTGTGGCCTAGCTTGGTTTTATTGTCCTCCGCATCCTTGTTGGGTTTGACCTTCTCTCCAATGTTTATTTTGTGGGAATTGCCTTTGCTGGAATGTAGCTTCACAACATTCTATATCCCCCATCTATGTACATTAATCTATGTAATGATTTGGTGATGAACATAAAACACATACTTGAGGTGAGGATGGATTATCATTCACTTGCTTGGCGGACATTTTCCTCAAAAGGATTGTTAGTTATTGAATTTGTGTTTTAAGAAGAGGAAATGAGTCAGAAGTTCTAACCTCATGCATCCCTTGTGTACCAGTGCTTCTTGTCCTAAATTGTTGGGAATTCGGGGCAATCATCTCAACCATACATTGGGATTCTCCGGGTAATTTTTCAATCAATGATCCTATGGATGATGCATCCAAAAGGTTCTTATCGTTATTTTGTCTTCCTTGGTATTAAAAGACACATAAGTGGTTGTCCTCTATTTCTTGGTTTGGGAAACTCTCACTAAGATTCTTGAATCATTCCGAATACTTGGAAATATACTCAATGGTATGATTTCTAATGGTGTATATCTCCTTGCTGATTTCTATACTCTGGGTGGTAGGGAAGAACCATTTCATGAATCTTTTTTGGATATCATCCCAGTCTTGGATTTCTATTGGATGTATGGTATACAACCACACCTTCGCTGCTCCTAAAGTGATAATGGGAATGCTATCCACTTCACTTGCTCCTCTGAAACTCCTCTTGGTTTGAAGCATGAACCCAGATGGATGAATTAATGAATGTGCCGTTTTGGATCCTCTCCTGCAAGTCCATAAAATTTAGGATGCACGAGAATCATCTTACCTCGTAACTCAAAATCATTTGGTTGTTCATGCATGTTTAGATAATTTTTTTGGTTAGAAAATTGTGGGGCACAGAGGTCCCTCATGTTTTGTCTAGGGTTTTGTGCCATTATTGGTGGTTCGAATTAGACACTTGAGTCTTCTAAACATATTTATTCAAAATTTATTTCAATATTGAGATTCCTAATCCATGTAGACAATGTTATTTCTATCTTAGGGTCGAAATCATGTAGTTCCTCATTAGAGGTCCTGGTCATGAAGATTTACAGTTTCTCCCTAGCAACAAAACCCGTTTAGATACAAACTAGTCTTGATGTGTGGAAAAATAAATTAAATCCCCTTAAGGGTGTAGTTTGAATGGTAACCAAAATTTAGTTCTATAAGGATCAGTGTTTTAATCTTGGTTTCACATAAAAAATAACAGGATTTAATTATTTATGAAAGTAAGAGGATATCATAAGAAGGATTGTGAATTTAATATGAAAGGGAGGTGATTTGATTTCGGTTAGGTTTCCCGATTTGTGATTCAGTCATAGTTTTTAAGAAAATATGAATCCATTTTTTTTAGAAAAAATAATTAAGTCAATTGAATAACAATTGTTTCATCATTTCATCCTTTATTTAATTATTTATCAATGTGTAGAAATATGAATAGACTAATATTAATTACAAAGTCAATACCAAATATTGTATTGATTTCCCTAAATAATTAAATTATTCTATCTTAATTTCTCCATGTTTTTTAGAAATCACAAAATAACTCCCTTCGTTGATTTTCTTCATAGATTAACAAATCATTGTAAAAATGAATAGATCAAGCAAGGGTAGAATAATACTTAAATCAATGTAATTTAATATTTAAGAATAAATAATAATACAATCATATTTAATTTAAATTAAAAAATTAATTAAATTGAAAATCATTCATTTAAATGAAAAAATTCATTTGAAGAAAACATCAGAAACTCAAACATCACAAAATGGGTCCCCCTTCCCTTCACCCAATCAAAATGTATTCTACCCCTCCACGGAAGGTGGGGTCATTGAATTCAAATAATATATAAACATAGAGAAAGGAATTATGAATGATGAACATGTTGGAGGATGTTCTTCTCCTCTTGGATGCTTACTACTGGCTAGAATGAGAAGTTAAGGACTGTATTTTTAGTTAAGAGCTCCTCTCCTTTTATAGGCAGAATTATCCATCTAAATGTGACACATTTTATCTGACATAAATTATTTTGTTTCGAATTTCCAAATTCATAATATATGTTCATAAATGTCTTTTATGACTCCCCTCAAAATATATGCATATTAATCCACCGGATGTAGGATTTATAAAATTTTCATTGAATAGAACTTTTTATAGAGGAAATTTCCAGGAAGCTTCATTTAAATGTATAATGATCAATATAAAACATTAATGGATGAAAAACTCCATGAAATTTAATGGGTGAGCTTTCTTATTAGTCTGATTCCATAGCCAGGTTGAATCTTAGAATGTGTAGCTGTGGAGACCGAGTTGTGCGTTAGTTAAGGTGGTGGGGTCCACGTTGTCCGCCATGAACATGTTTCCTACTTCAATGATTTTTTCGGGATAGTCGATTTTCGAATTAGCTCTAGGTGATGAAGAGAAAGTTATAGTTAGTAAAAAAATAATTTAAAAAAAAAGAATCACAAAATTGGGAAATATATTTTTTAATAAATGAAAAAATACCTTGTGGCTGAAATCTATTGAAAATCCAGAATTCTGCACTTTTCTCGGTTTTTCTCATTTCCATTATAAAATTTAAATTACCCATTATTTTAATAAATTAATTTAATATTTAGGTTTTATCATTGTAAACAATAAATAATACTCATTATTTGATCAAAAATATATAAGTAAATTTTCTCTGTAACATCGCCTTCGAGAGTGTCGTAACTAAGAGTGCAGAAATGCCCTTTGTCTTGCACGAGTTCTCGTTCGAGTCTAGATAAAAGCGGTGGTTTCAGGTTTTACCACTATGTACATTTGTGCTAGAGGATCCTCTACATAATAATATCTAGACAGTTATGTATTGCTTAGAAAACTCACAAAATCTCTACAATACTAAAATTCATGGATGTTTTTCAATACTAATCCTTAATGTATATCATAGGGCTATGTGCTCTAATCAGAGTTTATCTAAATCTAACTTCCAAGGTTTGTACAAATCCTCAATCTATATCAATAGTGACAACAATTATATTTTCATAATATTTGATATTAATCTCATTCAATAAAGATGGGGAAAATATCTTCAGTTCTTCATCATTGAGCCGGATTATATGCCTATAATGGGAAATTTGAAGGTGGGTACGTTGAGTATGAAAACAAAAGAACACGCCGCATTGGAATCTGATGATTATTGAAAGGATATGGCCCTATTTTCGGACCAACGTTTTCTATTTCCCAATAGTCACAATAATTATTTTCTTTTGCACATATCAGTTACCTGTTCATCACTTGAGTGGGTTAATAGCATTCAAAATTTATATCATTAAATAATTTATACCTACGAGTGTATTTCATTTGATGCCTAGCCTCAGAATTGTTCTGTGGATGGAGATAATATTATCCATATTCATGGGAATATCTAAGAACATATAGAAATGAGATAGGAACAGATGTGCACACACATTTCAGTGGGTAGGTCATCTAGGCTTTATTATGATGTATCAAGATATGTGATTCTAGTATTTGTTGTATTTTCTAAAACAATATAGTGTAGGAATTTTCAATTGGTCTTCCACCTATTCGTTGCTGAATATTGATCAATAATGGCATATTAGCTTGGTAAATTCACTAAAAATATTTGAATGGAAATGTGAATATTTTCCAATGAATTATATAGTCATATTAAATTGGTTTCATTTAGGTTGCAATGTAGTTTCGGACGTCATGGTTTCATGGTTTAAAGTATCACACATCCTTCCTATATGTTGTAATTCCCCAACCCCAGTTACCCAGATTTGGTTCATTATTACATAACATTGGCATGATAAAAAAATATCAAGTCTCGAAATACCGATTAGGTTAGTAGCCTTGAAAACACTAGATACATTCATAAGTCTTACATTAAATAATAAAATGAAAACTACAACAACATAGGCTTCATAATCCACACTAATATCCCCTCATACTATCCTTGCAGGTCATTCATTAATTACTTCTTCACATCCTGGGAAAAATAAAACATGGAAGGGGGTGAGCTCAGATGCCTAGTAAGGATAACAATATAGCTGAAACTTTCAAAAATAAGCTTAAACATTTAATGCTATGTATAACTAAAACAAAAGTCTTTTAAACTTGATCTATATCATAATATGGTAGAAATAAAATGAAATAATGCCATTTAATTATTCACATGTATATTATACAAGTAGAATAATCACATGAAATACGAATAACCACTCTCATAATGATGAAATACACATTTCTAGACTATCAAAACCACATAGCCAAGGCCTCGTGCCAAGACTACAAATAAGATTTTTGTCAAGGCCTCGTGCCAAGACACTAGTTTGTCTCGTGAGACCTACCGATGCATTGAGGAGCTATAGCGGGCTCCACCTGTCACATACGAAGTCTAATGAATTCCTAATATGAAAGGATTAAATATAACATAAATATTCGTATTAAAACTATCATATGAAATGTCAATACATTCTCTATATACCATTAATGGTATAAAAAACACATCAATCATCAAACATATCACAAAACCTTCAATAAAATATGGACATTTTGTATCATAACAAATCAACTTCAAATAATCGTAAAATCCATAAAAGGATGTTGACATAGATGAAATCAAAACTATTTGAGAGAAATATCTCTTTTTTTGAAATCATTGAAAAGTCACACATTTATAAATGAAGTAATTTAAAAGATATTTTTTAATCAAAGTGTCTCATACAAATTTGAATCTTTTGAAAAGAAATATCATTTCAAAACATTCATGTCCATATAAATAAATCCTTAAAATTATTTTAAAAATATGGACAATAATTAAAAATATATTGAAAGATAAATCTTTAAAACATTAAAAATTATGATCTTGATAAAGTGTACCTTTCCAAAATTCTTATGATATTAATTTTGAAATAATTTAAAGGTCACATTATTATAAAATAAAACATTTACATTCAAAATATTCTTATAATATTGTAAGGTAATCTTTGATGATTTTATAACGGCGGAAAATAGGATCACCCACCGTATTAGTTAAAAAACATTCTTACATTATTTCCGTCAAAAAGGTTAAAAAGGACCTTATTTGGAAAACGACGGAAAGATTCCTTTATAATCATCTTATAAAAAGTCAAAAAAGGGTAGAAATGACGTTAACCCATATTCTGTAAAATATTATGAATTTTTTGAAAAACATTTTTATGAAACATGGATGTGGATGATAAATAGGTCTTCGTAGATAATTATGTATAAACAACCTCGGATAATGAAGAGATTGTGAAATAAACCGTTACCTTGTAATTTTCCTTGGTTGAGGGTAGGGTAACCTCCTGTATAATGGTTACATATTTTTTATTAAATTATACAAGAATCATATAACTTAATATGATATCATATATTATCTTTTAAAAATGATTTGTTAATAATATCTTACTATAATCGTCATTTCGGGAGTTAAATATTTCGTTTTCTTTTATATGTTTTGTTACATAATCCATGTTTTTTATGTATTGGTTGTATCTTATTCATATCCAGAATTATACCAATTCTTTAAACATTATTTTTAATCATAAAATGAGAATTATAATTGCATTTATACGATGGAGAATGAATCTCATCACGTTCATGGAGACGGTAGTCCGTACGTAGGCACGAGCGACAACATCATTCTTTTGATATTAATATAATATATAATTGAATGTTATATAATATATAATGAATCATTATCATGTTATATTTATTATTTACATCAATTAAATATCATTATCATACCTATCAAAATAATAAAATTTTGAATAACAATTACACCACGACGTGGAGACGGTAAGCCGTACGTACGCACGTATGGTGACATGTCATTCAAAGGATGGATATAATAATGAATATGGTTGTACCATATTTATAATATAATCATAGTATATAGAAGATATGAGAGTTATTTATTATATAGGAAATAACAATGAAAAAATAAGTTGAAGAAGAATCAAACTTGAAAAGGGGTGTTGAAAACATTACCTTTTCTTCTGGATCTTCCTTTTAATTTGACCAAAAGGGATCCATAGGTTTTATTTCTGATCAAACTAAGGCCTCTAGGTAGAATTGAGGGAAGTTGAGAGATTATTTGCGTATGTTTTGGCTGAAAACAATGGCTTTGATGGTGTGAAGAATTTTTTATAAGATCTTTCCTTTTATAAGGTGGGTAGGGGCTCTTTAGAAAAAACATAATGTATTAATTTATAATAAATTCATATTCATATCCAATGGATCCAAAGTGGATTATTCGAAGTATATGGTGGGGATGGGTCTAAATTTATTTAAATAATATATTTTTGACAGTTTTGGATCATTACGTTATCCTTATCTATTAGTTTTAACTCTTAGTTAATTAGATTGACATTTACCCTGTCACTTTGTATTTTTATATTATATAGTTAATAAACGTACTATATACATCTAATAGACCCACAAGTGGTCCATTAATGATACAACTATCATGATATAATTCCTTTAGCTGATCCTTAGATTTTTAGGAATATAATATCAATTAATAATACTATATTTGTTTTAAAAACACATTTATGTCAATTTCGACACTATTCAATAATTGATTTCTGTTAAAGTCATTAAAATATTATTAATTCAAAAAAAAATCATTTAATCAATCCTAAAATGTCATATTAACCAATAAAATTGTTCTATGTCATCAAAACGTTTAAATTATATTTATTTTAACATTTATAATACCATGTGTTTGATTCATTCATTAATATGGGAAATAATGCAACATTATTATGTCATAAATGAATTTAATAATTCAATGTCTAAAAATTATAAATAAAATACAATTTTGTAGGAAATTATTTTAACTTTATAATGAATATTTATAGTTGAAAATATATCATATATTACCCTATGTAAAAATTGTTTTTATATAAGATATATGCTTTTGTCATTTTTCTATTTACATTATCTTAATTAATATAAAGTGTCCTTATCACCTACAAGTGGCTCCATGGGGTCCCAAAATCGACACAAAGATGCTCCTGGTCGGAAAAGTATCAACCAATAGGGTTAGGACATGTTTTAAGGTAAATTAATATTATTATAATATTATTTTTACCCTTATTTAACGGATTTACCCTTTTACCATGGTAAATAAAATATTTACCAAAGTAATTATTAAGAATGACTAAAAATAAAAATTACCTATTTACACAAATTTTACTTCATGATTCCAAATATAGAATCCATATTTCTAAATTCAAAACACAAAATTGGCAGAAGTTATTTTAAAATTAATTCCCATTGTTAAAACAAAACGCAGGTTTTTAAGAGATAATAACTATCAAACGATTAAAAGTTGTTTATGTCTAGATTAAATGTGAAATTGTGTCCAATGAACTACATTTTATTAAATGATAAAAATATATTCTATATATACTTTAAAACCCCTCAAATTCATAATTTATCACTATAAATTATTTTGATTAAAAAAGTTTTTTTTAATAAAAATTTAGTAATTTTCACTATTCATCAAAATATAAAAGTTATCTGAAAAGTACCAAAATTTTACCCTAGGAGAATTTTGATATTATTAATCCAAAAATGAAGTCAATTTTGAGAGTTAAATTTATAAAATTTCAAAAAGTGGGTATTACTATTCATAATGGCTACTTTGATTGGTCGCAGTGTGTTAGAATCTTGAAGTTGCGTACAACGCATGCTATTGCATTATTTAAAGGGAAACATATCGTGGAATCTTGGGGTGTTACATATATATGATATATAATCATTTGATGATCTGGGAATAAATTTTCTATGTTAGATGTCAATAATTCATGGGGTCCCCTATAATATTATATCAGATAGGGATACTAATTTCACATCATAGTTCTAGATAGGATTGTAGAGATATATGTGCACATGTGATCTTCCAAGCCCATAATTACACACTTGTAATTAATGGTCAGATTCAATGAATGATATTGGTGTTAGATGAATCACTCCCATACAGAATTCTTTATTATAGTGGATGTAATTACCCATTGTTTTATCAATGAATATCCCACTTTTATAATTATGTCCTATAATCCAACGAAAATCACATGAAATCACAACTTAATGAACTACTAAGTACAGTGTGACCATTAAACATAATATTGTCACTTATGTGATTTTGAATTTCTGAAATTTGATATATACGGTTGTGATCAGTAATATGTTTGGAGTCTGATAAGGGAAACATAATTTTTTGGGGGAATAGTAACATAACCTTATGAATAATAACCCAATCTTATGAATATTAATATAACCATTATGAAAATAAATTCATCTAATATAATATAAATATTATCCATGAATGTATAAATAAAATTTATTCATCTTATTAGTGATAATATTTCCATAGTAAATGTATTTCTATTTTTCAAGTCATAAATAAATATTTATAATTACTATATTAAAATAAATGAAAATTTATCTTCCTAAAAGGAGTTCATAAATTCAATATTTTATGTATTCTTGTATTATAATAATTTTATAAGACATTATGTAATTTCTAAAAGAATTATAAAATCAGTTTTAATTTTAAAATTTGTATGTCTCATGTAAATTATGATTTTAATTAAAGATTAATTAAATTGAAATTTAGAAAATTGTTTTTGAAATCTTATGTTCATATTTATATTCTACAAGAAAAAAATTGAAAGGGTTAATTTATTGGATTTTTCTAAAATACATTATTTTTATGAATAGTAAAACATGATAATTCACAATAACTTCTAAAATATGAATTTATTTAACATGGTTGAGTCATAGATTATGAAAATGATATTAGTTCAAACTAAAATACATATATTATTTTTTTTCACAAAAATTATCACAATTTTTTGTCTTATGTAATAATAATAAACTAAAGATTAAAATACATGAAAACCATTCTCCACTCCACTATAAAAACCTCCCACACTCCCCACTTCTCCTCAAACATATAAAGGCTTGTAACATCCCAAAATTTTTCCCATATATCATCCCAATATCCTCCCCCATGTCTATCAGAACATGGTCTCCTGAAATGTCCAAATCCTCTCCCCAAAATAGGCTCTTAGGGAACATTCAATCAAGAGGTAAATTGTTCTTTTTTTAATGTCCTCCTTCTTATCTTTTGTTTACTAGCCTCTCCTCATAGAGATGGTATGAACAATACAGTACCATAATTGTATTTTAATGTTTTTATTATGACATAATAATTCATTATTGTCTCTCTATTGCCCCTTTTTAAACAAAATAAATGAAAACATTGTCTGAGATGTGTTAATTTATCACATTCATGGATGATGGGTTATAAATTTATATTACAGTCTTCAATTATTGACAAGATTCAATTTTTATTGTTGAACTAAACTATTAAATATTTATTTTAACAACTATACTATTCAAGAATATTTTTTAACACATGACCTAAATAATAATACAAAACAAGTTAATTATGAGTAAAATCACCAAATTAATTAAAGAATTTATCAGTAATGTTTTATATAATGATTCAACATCACTCCAAGTAACCATATTAAATTTAAAAAATATATCCTTATTTATGTTATATAATAAAATATAATTCCAATTCTGGAAAAAATCTTTATTTTACATGATTCTATGTTAAGGAAAACAAGTAAACCGATCAGTAAAACCATGGAAGAAAATGTTCCTGAACAATAAAATTGAAACTCAAAACCAATAAAAGTGGGAATGGATAAACATAAAAAGTTTATAATAATTAATTTAATTGTAAAATAGGTTTTCTAATTACTTATTAATGAACATAAATTTACAATTTCGGTCATTTTATATCATGTGGAGAACACCACTAGACTTAAGGTAAGGGATCATCTCTTTAAAACATTTATACAATAATCTTCTCTACATTATTACATTTTATGTGTAATTATAAATGATGGGGTATGATTTTTCATCTCAACCATACTTCCCATATGATTTATAAAATATGAAAAACCCCTTTATCTCTCATTAATCCATCCTAATTACACCGGATACCATGTCGATATTCAGTAAGGGCTTCTACTAGAACTTACTATTTTATTTTAGGTTGATGTATCTATCTTTTTATCTAAATAATGTTGTCTTTTCCTTTTGTGTAAAACATATACATATTGTTTATATTCTCCAAAAACATGTTTTTATATACAAACTTAATTCTCTTTTGGGGATATCCATGTTTTTAAATGATTCTCTCCTCAATGCTTTTTGATAAATATTCCCATTCTAAGGGAACCTTCCAAATTCATAGCCATAATCATTACACTATATTATATTTTTTTAGACACCATTTTTTTATATAATTATTATTTTTATTATGAAAACTATCTTCTTTCACTTATGGTTTTATGTAAAAGACTATTCCATGTTATATTTTAAAATATCTTTAGTATTTTTCTTAAAACCAAACTAAAAAATTTTAATGATAACTTCATAAATAAACTTCTTATATGTTGTCAATTTTGTTTGTAATCAATTACAATGATACATTCCTATTATACGTTATAAATATCCATGTATGTTCTAATTACATTCTTATATATATACTGTAATGATATGCCCATTCCTAATGCTTCATAACAAGATTGTGATACCCATTTGTTTCCAGAGGTTCCCTTATGTTTACGACTGTTTATGTATGATTTTATTTGGAGTAGCATAATAGTGAACATATTAATATGGGTGCTTCCAAATAGAGCTCCAATTAATTGGGTTATGTTTACTCTCATGATATGTTATGTGCAACTGTCTTTGCGATTATCCTTGACTCATTATACGATGTGAAATGGTTATGAAGGTTAACCTTTACTTGTTATCATCTATGTGCTTCGAGCAATGACTTGTGCTAATGTCATCATTTATTATAATAACACATTAAAATGAATTCATGTTTTTGTGAACCCATATTCATGTGTTTTATTCCTTTTTGTTCATTATCTCATGCATTCTAACCCATGTGTTAAACTCTAATGACTATACTTTTTCCCTTAATGGGAAATTTAGATCATCCCTTTGTTCATGTGTTCCAGATGATACCCTATGTATATATAAGGGAATAAAATAATTCATTAACTATTTATTTATATTAAATAAATAAGTTATTTATTTAGTCCAATGTATTTAGTTTTATGTACCTAGTCATTGAGAAATATAGACTTCATGCTCAATAGCACACACTCAGATGTATAATTATGATTAAAATAAAGTATTGTTATGTGTAAAAGTCTAGGGTTTCAATAGTTTGATAAAAAGAATGATCTAGTAATTGTTTTAGATTATTTATAGTGTATGTTGTTTATCAAAAAAATACATCAATTTCTGGATTAAAATTGTAATGCACCGACCTTGTTATCTAGAGTCGCTGCATTATTACATAACATTGGAATTATCACAAAAGATAAAGTCTTGAAAGAATGATTTGTTCAATAGCCTTTGAAGTACTATTTACATTTATAAGGTTTACATTACATCATAAAATGGAATACTACAATAACATTGTTTCCATAGACAACATTGAGATCCCATAGATTATCCTTGCAGGTCAGTCATAATATACTTCTTCACATATTATGAAAAATAAAACATAGAAAGGGGTGATCTCAGATGCTCAGTAAGGGTTACAATATAACGGAAACATTCAAAAATAAGAATAAATATTTATGGAATTGTGTAAAACTATAACAAAAATCATTTCAACATAAACATAATCATAATAAGGAAAATATAGATCAAATTATTCCATTTACTTATTCACATGGATATTATAATAGTCTAATAATCACATGAAAATTAAATAGCCACTTTCATAATGATGGATTTCATAATGCCAGACTTTCATAACCACATAGTAAGGGCCTTGTTCCAAGACTACAAATAAGATTTTATCAAGTCCTTGTTCCATGACAGTAGTTTGTCTCATGAGACCTACTGAGGCATCAAGGAGCTATATCGGGCTCCACCAATCACTTACTAAGTCCAATGCATTTCCTCATATGAAAAGGTTTAAACATAACATAAACATTCATATTAAAACTAGCATAAAAAATGTCAATACAATATCCATAAACTATAATTGGTGTAAAAATAACAAATACAAAGTCAAAGATATCACAAAAACATCAATATTATATAGAAGTTTTGTATCATAATATATCAACTTCATATAAGCATAATATCCCTTAATGGATGTTGACATAGAAGAAATCAAAACATTTTTTTAGAAAAAATATCTCTTTCTATTTCGAAATCATTTAAAATTCATATAATTATAAACAAATTTTTTTTGTAAATATTCTTATAATCTTGTAATGAAATATTTTATAATGTTATAAGGGTTGAATATTTACCCACACTCTGTATATGTTAAAAAACATTCTTACCTTAATTTTTTCGAAAAGGTCATAAAGTACCTTGTTGGAAAATAGCAGAAAGATTCAGTTAAAACCATTATATAAAAAGTAAAACAAGGGTATAAATGTGTTTAAATCATTGTCTAGTAAACATTAAAAATATTTTGGAATAAATTTTTAAGAAACATGGATTTTGATGATAAAGAGGTCCCTGTAGATACTTATGTAAAAACAACCTCGGTTAATAAATATATTGTGAAATAACCTCTTTCCATGTATGTTTCCTTTCTCAAGGGTAGATTAAACTATATTATAATGGTTAAATATTTTTTATTAAATTATAGAAGAATTATATACATTAATAAGACATCATTTATGATCTTTAAACATTTCTTTGTTAATAATATCTTAATATTATCGTCGTTTGGGGTGTTAACTAGTTCATTTTCTTTTATATGAATTGTTATGTAATTAATGTATTTTATTGATAGAATGTATCATATTCATATTCAGAATGATATTAAGTCTATAAAAAATATTTTTAATCATCTAATGGAAATTAGTCTTGAATGGATACGATAAGGAATGAATCTCATCACGTTCATGGAGACGATAATCCCTACGTATGCACGGGCAAAAATATCATCCTTTTGATATTAAAATAATATATAATTGGATGTTATATCATATATATAGAATCATTATCATGTTATATATATTATTTACATAAATTAAACATCATTATTATACACATCCAAATAATAATGTATTGAATAACAATTACACCATGACGTGGAGACGGTAAGATATAAGTATGGACGTATGGTGACATGTCAATAAAAGGATGGCTAATATAATGAATATAATGGTACCAAATTTATAAAAAACATAATATTATATAGAAGATACTTTAGTTATTATTTTTAATGGAAGCAACAAATAAATAGTAAGTGGAAGAAGAAAGGAACATGAAAGAGGTGATGAAATATATACCTCTTTTTCGGGTTCTTCCTTTTGATTTAATCAAAAGGGCTACATAGGTTGGATTTATGACTAATTAAAAAGCCACTAGGATAAAGGTAGGATAGTTGAGAGGGTATATTGGCAGAGTTTGGTCGAGACAAAAGGCTTTGATGGTGTTAATTTGAGGGATGGGGTAGTGTCCTTTTATAAGAGGGGTGAAGGGAACATTAGGAAAACCTAGATATATTAATTTATAATAAAATAATTTTCGGATTATAATGAATCCAAAATGAATTTTTTTAAGTCCATGGTGGGGATGAATCAAAAACCACACAAACAATAGTTTTTAGACTTGTTTGGGTTACTATATTAGAATTATATTTTAGAGTTAACTCTTAATTAAATAGTTTAACACTTACCATGTCTCTTTGTATTTTTATATTATATGGTTCATAAACATACTATAACTATCCATGATAACCCCATGTGGGTAATTAATGATACACCTATAATTATATAAGACTTTTGGCCGAACCTTATAATTTTCAGAATAGAATATCAATTAATAATATAATATGTTTTAAAAAAACTCTTTTATTTCAATTTTGACACTATTTTTTATTTTGTATATTCTAAATTCATAACTGCAATATTAATTCGAACAAAATTCATCTAACAAACCCTAACTTGTCATATTAACCTATAAAATAAATGTAATTCATAAAAAGTCTCAAAATTTATTTATTTGGATATTTATAATATAAATTAATTTAATATTTCATTAATTAGGTAATTATTTCATAATCATTGTGTCATAAATAAATTTAATTATTTATTGTATAAAATTTATAAATAAAAGACCACTATGTTGGAATTTTTTTTCTATCTTATTATTATTTATAGTCGAATTTATATTATGTGTACCCCTATATTAAAAATGGTTTAGTTATTAAGCTTTTAATTTAACACTTGTAACTCTTTATTGAATTATGTTATAATAATGACCTAATCTAATACAAGTGGACCAAAAGGATCATATTTATTTCTTAAGGTTGTTTTTGGCCAAATTACACTTATCCAATAGAATTAGTACTTGTTTTAGTGTAATAATAATTTCATATAAACATTTAATTACTCTATTTATTTTTAACCGTGTTAAATAAAATTCAAATGTTACAATTCATAATAAATTATTTTTATCTCATTGAACCACATTTTACTTACTGATATCAACTATGTCTCTCATATTTTTGAAAATCAACTCACGGAAACAGTAAAATTAATTTTCATGTAAATTTGCAACTGCTCTTAGGAGGTGGGTAAATGTCTGTAAAAAGATCAATAAACTTTTTATATATCTAAAATTATTATACACTAAATCCAATTAATTAAATTGAACATATATATGTATTATGTGTCTATTTTGACCCAAAATAAATTTAATTAAAATAAATAATTATTTAAATAAAAAAGCTGATTTTAAATAATAACTGAGTGTTTTTCACTATTTATAAAAAAATTAATGTTTTCAGAAAACACCAAAAATTCAACCTAAGATAATTTCAATATTAAGAATCCAAAAATGAAGTCTATTTGGAAAGATAAAACTAATAAAATTTATGAAGGTAGGTATTACTATTCATAATGGTTTGTTTGATTGATCACGATGTGTTAGAATCTCAATGTTTCATACAATGAAAGATATTTCATTATTCAAAGGGAAACGTACTGTGGATTCTGGGCGTGTTACATTCTACCCTCCTTCAAATAATATCTTCATCGTAATTTCAATAATATTACTGCATAAAATGATTTGTGTTGTTCTTCATCATAAGTTCTTCGGGTTCCCACATTGCCTCTTCAATGATATGGTTTCTCCAAAGAACTATTACCTGATGAGACGTCTGGTTTTTCAACACATGTTCTATTGTATCATAAATCTTGATTGGATATCTGCAATAAGATTTATCGAGATCCAATTCTAATTCCTCCTAGGTATGTACATGCATTGGGTCAGGAATGTATTTTCTCAATAGTGATATGTGGAATACCTCGGGAACATTGGAGAGACTTGGTGGCATTGCAAATGGTATGCTATAACCCCAATTCATTCAATAATTTCGAAAAGTTCCAATGTACTTGGGACTTATTTTTCCCTTCTTACTGAAACATATAACACCCTTCCATGGAGTTACCTTCAAGAAAACATGATCTCCTACCCAAAATTCCAAATCCTTTATTCGATTATTGGTAGAGATCTTCTGCCTACATTGATCTGCTTTGGTGTGGGTTTGGATTACCTTCACCATTTATATCATTACCTCAACAAGTTCGGGGCCTCTATGTTTTCATTAACCAAAATCATCCCAACAAGTTTTTGTGCAAAATCTCTTTTCATATAACGCTTCATATGGTTCTATGTGAATACTTGAATGGATGAAATTATTATAGGAAAATTCTTCCCTAAGTAAATATTGATCCCACATAACTTAAAAGTCATGTGATCATGATCTCAACATGTAATCTAAGGTTTGAATAGTTTATTCTGATTTTCCATCAATTTGGGGGTGGTAGGAAGTGCTCAAACGATGTTCAGTATCCAAGGATTTCAAAAAAAAATCCATAATCCTGATGTAAAACGTGGATCATGATCGGAAACAATTGATAGGGGTACTTCATAAAGACTTACCACTTCATTAATATATTGTTTTTCTAGAAGTTCAAGTGGTAAATAATTCTTATAGAAATAAAATATTCTAACATGGTAAGACGATTAACAAGGACCCATATTGCATCATTCCTTCTTGGAGTCTTTGGTAGCCCCATGACAATGTCCATCATCATATCATCACATTTCCACTCAGGTATGGGAAGAGGTTTCATGACTCATCCAGGCTGATCCCTTCCAGCTTTCACTTATTGAAAAACCATATATCATGACAAAAAATCAGCAATATATATCTTCATGTTATCCCACAAAAAATTTTACTTCAAATATCATTGCATTTTGGTGATCCAAGGGTGTATAGAGAATTTGGAGCTATGAGCATCATCATATAATTCTTTTTTTAGATCAGGTTTATCAGGAACACAATGTCTCTTCCAAAATTTTTAAAATTCCATCTTCATACACGTCACACAATCTCCCATCATTCACAAAATTATTATTCTTTTGATACTCTTCATCATCGGTATGAGAATCCTTTATCCTTTCCTGTAATGATGGCTTGGAAACCAGTTGTAAAATAATTGATTGTTCACCTTCCATGGTGATTCCAATATCCATATTTACCAGATCCATGTATATTGGATCCTTTTAAACTCTCTTCTTGTTCAAAACTCTATGATCCTTTCTACTCAAATAATTTTCAACCTTATTTTCCTTCCATGGGTGGTAGTGTATCATGAAATCATAATCCATGAGTAGTTCAAGCCATCTCTTTTGCCTCATGTTGGGTTCTTTCTGTGTTAAAATATACTACAAACTCTTATGATAAGATTAAATCTCACATTTTTCACCATAAAGATTGTGTCTCCAAACCATCAAAGGAATGAATATAGATACAAACACAATATCATGAGTAGGATAGTTATTCTAATGAATTTTCAGATATCGTGATATAAAGGAAATAACTCTATCAATCTGCATAAGGACACAACCATGTTCTTTCTTCGATTCATCATTATAACTAACAAAACCATCATTCCCTGATGGTAGAGTCAATATATGAGAATTTTCTAAAATTCTCTTCAATTCATCAATACAATCTTCAAACTCTTTTTTCCCAACAAATTTAACTCAATTTTTTGTGATATTTGTCAATGGGATAGCCAAACAGGTAATATTTATGGACAACACGTCGATAATAACCATATAAACTAATAAAATAGTGCACCTCAATTATACTCGTTGGTTCTGAACATTATGGGATTAACATGGTCATAAAAGGATCAATAGAGATTCCATCCTTGGAGACAATATGGGAAAGAAAATAAATCTCTTGAATTGAGAATTCACTATTGATAAACTTCGCATATAATTTGTGTTTTCTAAGAGTCTTCAGGATAATACAGATGTGATTATAATGATCTTTATAGATTTTGCAGTATACCAAGATATCATAAATAATAAAGATGTGACTATAAACTCATAATTCCCATACCTAGTTTGAAATGCTGTTTTCAGAATGTCTTCCTTCATCACACAAAATTGATGCTATTCAGATTGAAGTTAAATCATTGAAAAGTATCAAGCTCCATTAAGTTGGTCAAATAAATCATCAATGTCGGGTAGGGGATACTTGTTCTTTATTCTTATAGCATTGATCTACCTATAGTCAATGAAAAACCTCATTGATCAATCTTTCTTCTAAACTAAATGGACGGGGGCTCCCTAGGGAGGAACAATATGGAGAATAAATCCCTTATTAATCAATTCCTCTAGTTCTTTCTATAGTTCCACTAATTTCAATGTGTCCATTCTATAAGGGGTCTTCGATATGGGCCTTGATCTTATAAAATCAATGGAAAACACATTTTCTATTTCCATAAGATGTCTTGGTAAATATTCTGGAAACACATCAACATTTTATCTCTCAATAGGGACATCCTATATTTGAACATTCTTTTCCTCTCCCTCAATTATTTCATTATCATTTCCAAAATAATTGAATTTAGTTGTGCTAGTGGGTGTGGATATAGATAATAATTAGGTGGTGATGTTTCTGTACTAAATATAATGTACTATTTATCATCATCAAAATTTCTAACCTCATTATTATTACAATAAAATTTCACATAATGGTCTGAAAGCCAATCCATACCGAAAATTATATCAAATTCAATCATGGGTATGACGATGAGAACCACAAATAAAGATCATTTATATGCCCTAATGGGGACTGATTCACAAAAATTTTATGCAATGATACCTCCCATAAGATTATTTACTAACAACTCCCTCGTTAAATCAAATTTGAAATATCTAATTCTCTTAGAAAACTTGGAAGATATGAAACAATGCAATGATACATAATCAAATAAATCTTTTTATAAACTTAAGGAAACCATTAAATTACTTGCCACAATGTCTTTCGGAGCATCAACCTCAGTAGTAGTGATAACATAAGCTTGGCTATGATCCCATGGACATTTCTGTGGTATGTTGCCCTGATGCTTAGTACATTCATTGGCATAATGACCCTTTCTCTACAAATGTAGCATTCAACATCGACATCCTCTATCTTCTCCTTTCAATCACGACTTGGTGGCCTTTTTCACCACATGTTTAATAGACTCCCATTCCCTTAATGAAAGTTCCAAGGTGTTTTTTCCAATATTTGCTGTAGGATGGATATTCAAATTTTCCATTCTTCCCCTTATTTCCATTTCCAGAGTGTAAAATAGATGTATTCTTCTCTTGTATGATTTGAAGTCGTAATACATAGACAAAAGTTTTTCTATCTTGCCAGAACATGAGACAATATCTTAGTACGACGATATAGACTGTGAGAGAAATGCGTGAAGAAGAAATGGTTTTAACACATCTAAGAAATGATCAATCTCACTTCTTGGGATACATGTGTAATCTGCAGCATAGCTCCTTAATCTTGTATAGTTAGCTTCAAACTTTGCGACATTCTCATCCTCCTTCTTCCTCATACTCAGAAATTGACTTTCCATATCCGCTAGATGGTCACGAGGAAAGTATTTTTCTATGAAAATTCTTTAAACTCCCTCCATTCCAAATTTCATACTTTATCTTCTTCCTTTATGTTTTCAATGAATAACCACCATTGATCAACATCTCCAGTGAGGCGGAAAACTAGCATGTTGACCTTTTCATTTTCTCTACACCCTATTTCATGGAATATATTCGATAAGTAATTTATCCATTGCTCATCTACTAGTGGATTTGTACCCGTATTGAATGTTTGTGGTTTTTTCATCATGAAGTGATCTGAAATTGATCATCCACGTTGCGGATCAGGGTGCTTCATACTAGTATGGTTATTATTCATAATCTGAGAATGTTTTCCCAATATAGTGATAAGCTGATCCACACTATTTATATCACCTGCTCCACTATAATTATCTTTAGAAGGAGGGAAATCCCTACATGGAGTGCGTGAATTGAAATATTTTCCATTCCTTCCACAAGCTACCAAATCTAAACAATAAAATAAAATATATTATTTTATGAATCTAAATACATAATTCAAAACTTGTAAAATACTTAACATAAATTTAACAGTTTATGGATATAATCCATAATCATAAAAAATGTTTTCCATGAGGAGATATATACTCATAAACCCTTCATAAAGGTTTGTAAATAAAATGAGAATTATCCTAGTCATATTGACACACTATTGTTGTGAGGTGTGACAGAAAAAATTCTATCCCCCTAATGGTGCAGTAATAATAGTATCGAGAATGTCCTTCTCCAAGGATAAATTTTTTAATCTTGGTATCACTTAAAAAATAAAAAGATTGAATGATTTATGAACGAAATAGGATATATTAAGAAGGATTTTAAATTTAAAATGAGATATAGGTGATTGGATTTAGGATGGGTTTTACCATTTTTCATGTAATCATAGTTTTTAGGAAAATATAAATCCTTGGGTTTTAGAAAAAAAATTATGTGAATTGAATAATAATTGTATCTTCATTTCACCTTTTATTTAATTAATTATCAAAGTGTAGAAATAATAATGGATTAATATTAATTACATAGGCAATACCAAATCTAGTATTGACATCCGTAGATAATTAAATTAATCAATAATAATTTCTCCACTTGATTTAGTAATAACCAAATCACTCACTTAGTGGCTTTTATTCATAGATTACCCAACCGGTTTAAATAATTATTAGATCATGCAAGGGTAGATTAAAAAATAAATCCAAGAAATTTCATATTTAATAATAAATCAAAATACAATCGTATTTTATTTAAATTAAAAAATTATTTAAATTGAAATTCATTCATTTAAAAGAAAATAATTCATTCGAATAAAATTTCAGAAACTCAAACATCGCAAAATGGGGTCCCCCTTTCCTTCATCCAATAACAAAGTATTATACCCCTCCATGCAAGATGGGGTCATAGAATTCAAATAAAAAATAACCATAGAAAAATAAATTATGAATGAAGAACAAGTATGAATACTTTCTCAACCTCTTGGATGCTTTCTTCTAGCTATAATGAAATGTGAAGGCCTGAATTGAGAGGTAGGAGCTCCTCTAATTTAATAGGCAGAATTCTTCTTCTGAATGTGACAAGTTTTATCCCCAATAAATTTATTTTACTCGTGTTTCCTCCTTCATAAAAGATGTTCATAAATATCTTTTCTGGCTCTCCACAAACTATTGGTTAATTTATCCACCGGATGTAGGAGTTATAAATTTTTTTATTTAATAGGACTTCTTCTAGGCTAATTTCCTGGAAGCTTTTATCAAATTTATAAAGATCAGTTAACACAGTAATGGATGAAAAACTCTGTGGAATTTAATGGGTGAGTGATCCTATGAGTCATCATCAATAAACGAGTGGAATCCCCTAATGTGTAGTTGTGGAGACTTAGTTGTGCATATGTTACACTGGTGGGATCCACACTGTCCGCCCCGAAAATGCTTCCAACATCAATGATTTTGTGTGCTAAAAAATGTTAGAATCAGTTCTAGGTCCTGAAGAGAATGTTAGAAGAAATAAAATTATATTTCTAAGAAAAAAATAATCAAATCATTTGGAATTATTTTTTTTATTAATGACAAAAATACCATTGTGGTCGAAATCTGTCCAAATTCTAGAATATTGAACATTTCTTAGTTTTTCTCATTTTCATTATAAAATTCAAATTACCCATTATCTTAATAAAACAATAAAATAAATTGGTATCATCATTGAAAACATTAAATAATTCTCATTATTTGACCAAAAATACGCACATTAACGTGTTCTGTCAAATACCCCCACACTTAAACTATGCTTGTCGTCAAGCAAAAAATATCAACATGGAAGTAATAGAACACCAATGTTTCCAGTATTGAAATTTCAATTCAATATAATCAAACAATTTTAAATGTAAATTTAATCATTTAAAATTATTCATAATATATCAATTCATTTTCTTATTTTTCAAAGAAACAAATAATTCACATATTTTACTATTCCCCTTTTAAAATTGATGGAACATCTCCATTCATTCATTCACACTCCTTGATTCATTATTATTAAAAATGCCAAGTCATGGTTCACCTCACTTTTGATTCTTTTCTATCATTACTCATGATACAATTAATATTGAGTTATGGTCATATCATGAGAACATGATCCTTATCCATAAGATTGTAAATGAACTACTTTCTCCTCATTGTAAAGACAAAAGACACAAAAAATACTGAGGAATTGCAATAAATGTTCAAATGACATTGAGGATTAATGTTGGTATGATTTGATTCTTTAAAAATTAATGCTCAAGAAGGACACTAATATCTGAAGTACAATGCATGATATTAAATATAAAACTATAATGAAATTCTCCCCTTCAAAATAGCAACACCACTTCCCAAAACTCAATGAAATTTTTATGATCAAGTAAGCATCATGGATGATTTGTGAACCCTCATGATTTTATTTATTTTGTAATTTTTTTTGTTTCTTGAATGTTATGAATTGATCAAACCTCACAACCGTCACCTAACCACATATGACCAGAGAATCGTCTATCTAGAAAATGTTGATTTTTGGTTCTCCCAAATCAAAACCCATTTTATTATTTGTTTGTATATTTTTGTCATTTTTGTCATTTTTTTAATTCAAGAATGGAAAACAATAGAATATAACAAATGAATCCAGAACCTTTTACAATTCTCAAAATGACACCCCCACACTTCTTCCTTATAATGTGTATTGTCTAGTACCCCATGATTCCCTTTACCCCCACACCTTAACATTAATATATAATGAAAATACTAAGAGTATAGTAGGGATAGATAAAAATGGCATGAAAAATAGCTCATCCTTTTAATGGTAATTCATGGTCTCCATGGGGTAAAAGAATGATTTACATAATGGTGGAATTTTTCGGAAAATTAGATTTTAAATGGGTACCCCAATCATTTTAATTTTGTTTTTTCATAGTCATAACTCTAATAAGTCTCAATAAATGTTATGTTATGTTACATGTCCCAAGATCACTCAATAAATATGCTCAAGAATAAATACGAATTACTTGGTCTGGAAATCCTCATGGGAATGGGAAATATATCATTGGAAAAACACTCATGATATTACTAAAATTAACAAATCAATTCACATGCACTTATGAAATTAAAATCATGAACGATGGTAGGGAAATTTCATTTACAAGAATCAGTTATGTCCATAAAATCACGAGTCGTCATGTTAATATGTATGCTTTATATTTAAAAATTAAATTCTCCATTTCATTCATTTAATCATATAAACATTAAAATCTCAAACATTGCATCACTTGATTTATAAGAAACACTTTTCTACTAGATAAGTCGAGTAAAACATGAATTCATTTGTGGGCATGCACTATTAGATTTAATGAACAAAATCTGATATTCATGAAAGAAAAAAAAGAAGGCAGTTTAAATGATAATCATAAAAATTGAAGTCCCTTTTGACATAAAGATTTTTTCCACTTACTCTTCTTCATCGGTATTCCTTGTGGTTTCCATCTATGATTGTTCTTGAAAAATTAAAACCACCCATACGAGTGTAAAAACCATTCAATTATAGCTCAATTTGGTGATGTAAGCAGTAACTGACTCCTAAATCCTATGAAAACAATGAAACTCTAGTTGCCTCCTAGAAGCACATTTGTTTAATGTTGTTGGCTTGACCTTACCATATGATAAGAAATCAGTAGATGTGTTGGGGAACATTGACCTCATTAATCTGTTCTTGAGGTAAACTTAGGAATAACATCTTTATCCATTTTCCCTTTATAGTGAATGGGTTTCTTTTTTTCTTATCTGTCTGAATGGTACCAAAAGTTTATAAATTAGTTACAAGAAATGGACCATCCCACATAGAATTATACTTACCCAGAATTCACTTCAATCTGGAATTGTATATTATAATTTGGCCTCCTGGTTAAAAGGTATCTAGTTGTATTAGTCTATCTTGTTCCACCCTAGTTCTTCCTTTGTAAATCCATGAATTTCCAAAATATTTCATTCTGATTTCCTCTAGCTCCTTTAACTATGGTTTTCTCCCTGAATCATTGATGGGAACACTAGCTTCTCTATAGGAAATTGGAAAGTTTGAATGGTCGCATAACGAGATTCTTTTTTAGTCAGACATTGAAGTTGAGCTTGCTATCTCCAAACACCATGGTCAGAGTTCCTCCATGTACATTAGTTACTGTGTTTCCCATTTTCTGGAATGGTCTTTCCAAAAATTATGGGTGACTGTATTTGTGCATTGTCCTCCTCCATGGTGAGTACATAAATGTCTGCTAGAAAAATGATTTCCCAAATCCTACTAGAACATCTTCCTCAATTCTAACCGGATAAATAGTGGTTCCATTTGCAAGTTGGATAAACATTCTTATGGGATTAAACTTACCTATTTTCAAAGATGAGAAGACATAATTAGAAATTACATTTATGGATGCACCAAGGTCACACAAAGAATCAAAATTCTATAAGGAACCCATTGTATAACAAATAGACAATGTCCCTGGATCTTGACAATTTTTGGTTAAATGTGGGGTGGAAATGGCTGAGACACTCTTTCCGAAACTAATTTTTTCACACTCATTGTGCTTCTTTTTCTTGGTTCATATTTTCTTAAGAATCATTGTATATTTGGATATTTGACATATTTCATCTAGTAAGGTATTGTTGATTTTCACTTTTCGAAAGGTTTCATGTATTTCTTTTTGTATTTATTCTTCTTCAGCCTTTGCTGATCGAGTTAGTGCAGAAATGAATGTTACTTTGTATCCTACATTCTCTCTTTGTTACATTTGAATTTTTGTTTCTACCTTCTTTTTGGTGTGGATGAGTTTGTCTTCAGATTTTTGTTTGGAATCATCCAAATTACGTGGCTCAAGTGGTGTATGCTCCTTACTTCATTGAGTTGTGATTCTAGTATTCTCATTTGGATTTGGGAGTGTTTCAGCTGGGATTTTACATGATTCTTTGTTATAAGATTCTTATGGTTATCAAATATGTTGTAAAATTTTTTGATAGTATTTTTCAACTCATCACTCTCTGTTTCATTGTGGAATTTCTCAAATTTTTTTGGAGGTTGATAAAAATTCATTCATTGGAATGGTGCTGGTTGAAATGATTGTTGTGGATGGAAGGGATTCGTGTACGATGGCTGGTTCTGAAATTACAGTTCAAATGGTGGCCTAGCCTGGTTTTTTTCCTCTGTATCCCCATTGGGTTTAAAATTTTCTCTATTGTAGATTTTGTGGGAATTACTGTTGATAGAATATAGCTTAATGAATTTTTGTATCCTATATCTCATCACGTTGATCAGTGTAATAATTTTTTGATGAACGTTACCCAAATACCTGAGGTGGAGATGGATTTTAATTCACCTTCTTGATGACCATTTTACTCACAAGGCTTCTTACTACATGAATTTGTGATGTAAGAAGATGAGATGAGGATGAAGTTCTTACCACATCCATCCCTCTTGTACTAGTGCTTCTTGTCCGGAATAGTTTTTAATTCTAGGTGATCTTCTAAATTAGGCTTCGGGCTTCTCCGGGTATTTATTAAAACAATGTTTTTCCAGAGGATGCATCCAAAAGGTTCTTATCGCTATCCAGGAGTCCTTGGTAGAAAAAGACAAGGGAGTGGTGCTCCACTATTTCATTGTGTGGGAAACTCACAAAAAGCACCATAAATTGTTTTCAATACTCATAAAGAGTCTAACCAATAGCTTGTTGAATAGCGTATATCTCCTTCCTGGTTGTTGTATCCCGGGAGGGTGAGAAGAACCTTTGCATGAAACATTTTTGGTGATCATCCCAGTCTTGGATTTCTCAGGGTTATAAGTATAAAACCACTCTTTCACTTGACCCTCAAGTGAGAAAGGGAATGTTTTCCACTTCATTTGCTCCTCTACTACTCCTCTTGGTTTGAATCTTTAACACACATGGACGTATTTATGAATGTGCATATTGGGATCCTCACTTATAAGGCCATGAAATTTAGGTAACACGGGAATCATGTTTACTTGTAAATCAAAATCATTTGGTTTTTCAGTCATGTTTAACCGATTATACTGATTAGAAAACTTTTGGGGCACATAGGTCCCTCAAGGGTTTTCTAGGTTTTTGTGCCATTATTGGTGGTTATATGTAGACACACGAGTCTTCTAAAAACATTTCTTCAAAATTTATATCAATATTGGGATTCCAATGCCTAGTAAACAATTTTCTTTCTATCTGAGGGTCGAAATTAAGTAGTTCATCATTAGAGGTCCTGTATATGCATATTTACACTTTCTCCCCAGAAAAGGCACCAGTTTTAACATAATTTTGATGTGATGTGTGGAAAAAACAATTAAATCCCCCTAAGGGTGTATTATGAATGGTAACCCGAATGTCGTTCTCCAAGGAGCAGTGTTTTAATCTTGGCGTCACTTAAAAAATAACAAGTTTGAATGATTTATGAAAGAAAGAGGTTATCTTAAGAATGATTGTGAATTTAATATGAGGCAGAAGTGATTGGATTTAGTTTCGGTTTTTCCAATCATGATTTCATCATTTTATTTATGAAAATATGTATCATTGGGTTTTAGAAATAATGATTAAGTGAATTGAATAACTATTGTTTCTTTGATTCACCATTGATTTAATTATTTATCATATTGTGGAAATTTTATGGACTAATTTGAATTACATAGGCTATAAAAAATATGATATTGATTTCCCTAAATAATTAAATTAATCTATCTTAATATCTCCACGTGATTTAGCAATCACCAATTCACCCCATAGTTTATTTTTGTCATAGATTAACCAATCGGTGTAAAAATGAACAGATCAAGTAAGGGTAAAATAATATTTAAATCAAATAAATTAAATATTAACAAAAAAATAAAAATAAAATTTAATTTAATTTAAATTCAAAAATAAATTAAATTGGAAATCAATCATTTAAATGTAAATAATTCATTTTAATAAAAAATCATAAACTCAAACATCACAAAATGGGCTCCCCCTTCCTTTCACCCAATCACAAAGTATTCTACCCCTCCATGCAAGGGGTGGTAATAAAATTCAAATAATGAATAAACATAGAGGACGAAATTATGAAAGAAGAACAAGCAGGAGGATGTTTTCCTCTTCTTAGATGACTGCTGTTGGCTGGAATGAGATGTGAAGGAATGAATTGTGAGGTAAGAGATCCTCTCTTTTAATATGCATAATTCTCCTTCTTAATGTGACACATTTTTCCCCCATAAATGACTTTGTTTTGAATTTCATCCTTCATACAATATTTTCATAAATTTCTTGTCTGGATTCCCTCAAAAGATCAAGGAATTTATCCTCCGGATGTTGGAGTTATGGAATTTTCATTGAATATGACATTTTCTGGCCAAAATTTTCCGGAAGATTCCTTCAAAATAATAATGATCAATATCCACCTTAATGGATGAAAAACTCCATATAATTTAATGTGTTATAGTTCCAATGAGTCCACTTCTACATCCATGGGGAATCCCCAAAGGTATTGATGTGGAGGTCCAGTTGTGTAACGGTTATTATGGTGGGGTCCATGATGTCTTCCCGAAAAAGTTTCCAACGTCAATGATTATTCGGCCAAGTATATATTTTAATCATTATAGGTCCTGAAGAGAAATTCGTAGGAAATAAAATCTTGATTGAAATAAAAAATCATCAAAAAATGTGGAATTATATTTTTTTAATAAATGAAAAAATACCATGTGATCGACATCTGTCCAAAATCCAGAATTATCCACATTTCTCAGTTGTTCTCATTTTCATTATAAAATAAAAATTACCCATTATTTAAAAAAACAATGAAATAAATGGGTTTTATCATTGATTGAATTAAATAATACTCATTATTTGATCAAAAATACACACACAAATTTTCTCTGTCAAATATCCCCACAATTAAACCATTCTTGTCCTCGAGCGTAAAATCTCAACATTGAAATCAGAGAACACCTATGTTATCAATATTAAAATTTCAATGCAATATAATCAAAAAAAATTCAATTGGAAATTAAAAATTAAAAATATATATAAAATATCAATTTAATTTACAATTTTTCAATGAAACAAATAATTCATATATACTACCTTTCCCCTTTGAAAATTGATGGAAATTATCATTTCATTAATTTAAGCTCTGTGATTCATTATTATTTAATATTCCAAGTCATTATTTACCTCACTTTTGATTCTTTTCTTTCATCACTCATGATACAATTCATTTAGACTTATTATAATATCATGAGAACATTCTCCTTATCCAAAGACTAGTAAACTCAGTACATTCTATACTTTATAATGAAAAAAGGAACATAAAATCATGAGAAATTGCAATAAAAGTTCAAATGAATTTGAGGCATATGTTCGGTAGGATTTGATTCTTTAAAAATTAAGGCTCAAAGAGGAAGCTAATCTCTGAATTAAAATTCATGATATTAAATGTAAAAGTGTAATGAAATTCTCCCCTTCAAAATAGCAACACCCACTTCCCGAAACATAACGAAATGGTTATAATCAAGTATTAAATTTGAATGATTTGTGCACCCACTTGATTTTTTTTAATTTTGTAATTTTTTTCCCGAATGTTATGATTATATGAAACCTCACATCAATCACCTAACCACATATGATCTGATGATTTTCGGTTTGAAAAATGGTGATTTTTGGTTGTCCCAAATCAAAACCAATTTTATATTAGTTTGGATCTTATTATCATTTTTTCATTTTTTTTATTCAAGAGGGGAAAAAATAGACTATAATGAATGATTCCACCATATTTTTCAATTTACCACAATAACACCCCCAAACTTCATCATTAAAATGTGTATCGTCACATCCACCACGATTCACTTAACCCCCTGCACTTCAACTTTAAATTATCATGAAAATACCAAGAGTTGGTATGAATGGATAAAAATAGCTTGAAACATGGTTAATCCTTATAAAGGCCATTCATGGTCTCTATGGGCTAAAAAAGGATTGATATAAAGGATTACTTTTAAGGAAAAGTTTCTTTTCGAAGGATTCCTCAGTCATTTTAAAGGTGTTTTTCCATAGTAATAACTTTGACATGTCTCAATACATGTTTTGGTCAGTTACATGTCCCAAGATCACGCAAGAAATATGCCCAAGAATAAATAAGAAGTACATGGTCTACAAATCCTCTTTGGAAAGGAAAATATAACTTTGGACAATCACTAATGATATTAATAATAATAACAAATAAATTCACATGAACATATGATATTCAAAGCATGAAAGATGTTAGGGAAATTTCATTTACATGAATCAGTTAATTCCACCCAATCATGAGTCATCATGTCAATATCTAAGATTCATAATTAAATATTAAATTCTCCATTTCATTCATTTAATTATATAATCATTGAAATCTAAAACATTTCATCACATGATTTCGAACAAACTCATGTCTCCTACATAAGTCCACTAAAACATGAATTCATGTGTGGGCATCCAATTTTAACATAAAATTTGAAACATTGATTTTGAGGAAAAAAATATTTGAGTTTAAATTATAATCATAAAAAGTGAACTCACATTTGACATAAATCATTTTTTCCTCTTTAGCTTCTTCTTGTTTCTTCCTTGTGGTATCCTTCCATGATCATTCATGAAAAATTAAAACCAGTTTTACCATTGAAAGAACCATTCCATTATATCTCAATTGGGTGATGTAAGAGGTAACTGACTCCCAAATCCTCTAAAACCCATGAAACTCATCTTTCCTCCTAGAAGTTCCTTTATTTAATTTCATTGGCTCGACCATACCTTATGAGAAGAAATCAGTAGATGGGTTGGAAAACATTTCCCTCCTCCATCATCTCTTGAGGTAAACATATGAATAACTTCTTCATCCATTTCCCATTTAGAGTGAATGGGTTTCTTTTTTTCTTCTCAACCATAATGGTAAAAAAAAGATATACATTTGTTATAAGAAATGGACCATCCCACCTCAAATGATGTTTACCGGGAATTATCTTCAATATGGAATTTCATAGTACAATTTGGTCTCCTAGTTGAAAGATATTTGGTTGGATCAGACAATATTGTTCCTCCCTAGATATTCCTTTGTAAATCCTCTAATTTCAAATATATTCTATTCTGATTTCTTTTAGATTCTTTAATGATAGATTTTTCTCTGAATCATTAATGGGATCACTAGCTTGTCAGTGGGAAATTTAAAAGATGGAATGGTCTCTTGGAGGGCTTCTTTTTGTATTAAGGACATTGAAGTTGACCTTTCTATCTCTTAAATCCATGGTCAGAGTTCCTTCATGTTCATTGATGACTATTTTTTCCATTTTTAGGAATGGTCATCCCAAAATAATCGGTGAATGTCTTGGTTTATTGTCCTCTTCCATGGTGAGTACGTTAGGTTCTGCTGAAAATGAGTTCTCTAACTCTCACTAGAACATATTCCACAACTCTAGGTGGATAAAAAGTGGATCCATTTGCGAGTTGGACAATCACTCATGTGGGATTAAGCTCACCTATTTTCAAATTCGAGAAGAAAAATTAGACATTAAATTTATGTATGTACCAAGGTCACACAAATAATCTGAAATATCTAAGCAACCATTTGTACTGGAAATAGAGAATGTTCTTGGATCTTGATATTTTTTAGGTATTGGTGGGGTGGAAATGGCTGAGACTGTGATGACACAGACCCTCACAGTCCAACACTTTTCCAATTTCTGGATCCTAGCAGTGATGTCTCAGTGGTATGATGCCATTTTGATGATCGACCGACTCGTGTGCGACAGATCTTTGCGACGAATCCATGCGACTATTCGGCGCGACCAATCGGCTCGACCGTTCGGCGCGACCGATCGATGCAACTAATCGGTGCAACTGATCGTTGCGACTGAATGACGTGATTGATCGGTGCAACCGATCGGCATGACCGATCTGCGTGACCAATCGGCGCGACTGATCCCTGTGACCGATCGATGCCATCGATTGGGGCCACCGATCGGTACTGCCGATTAGTGTCACCCAGCCATGTCAGGTTTCACTTCTATAGTTTATCCCATAAATCCTAATTTGGGAATTTTTAACACTTTTTAATTGGTTCAAATCCATTTAAAGCCAATAATTAATACCCCAAAATCCAAGGGAACCTCCCCAATAGGGGATATTAAATAATAATTAATCATGTCGTTTGTAACCACCCAACCACGTGGGGAACCACAATCTGAATTAAAAGCTATTCAAATCCTCATATACAGTAACAATAGGATATTATCTATATATCGCATGGAAATTTCTCTTTCTTTATTCTTCCTCTTGACTGGCTCCAATTCTTTATTAGTGCGTTTGTATTTAACCCTTTAGAGGCTTGTGGTGCACTTGTGATGGAGTCTTTCTACTCATCCTTGGAGTTCCCAACGTCCCTCCCCTGCAAGTCACGATTTCCCTATTCTTGGCATGTGGAGAAGAAATTAGATCTTTGATCAATCAAGTAGTGTTTTTCCTTCACCTCTCCTTACTGTGTATCATGTGGGTTGGGTATGCTTTTGTTTCTGTGGGATTGATCAAACCAAACATAACGAAGATAATAAACTAACCTTAAATAATGAAGGGGTTGTGATCGATGTTCTTCTGTATTCTTTTATGTTGATATGTGTTTTGAACTGTATGGGATTGTGCTTGCTGAAAATCATGGCTATTGGTGTTCTTTCCTTGCACAATAATGAACCTTTTCCTTCAATGATGATTTAATGACTGTAATCTAGAAATTGGATAATCACATAACTCGGATGGTTAAATGGATGTTCAGTAAAACAAGAATCCTTGTGTGACCACTCTGGTTAAAAAACAGAAAGAAGAACCTAATGAATGATGTGCTTGAACCTGGAATTTTCCCACTCTATTTGTTGGTAGGATTGTTGTTCTGAATGGTGCTTATGAGAATGTGTGGATGGGGATGTGATCCTCAGTTATGCTACGGTTGTCAGTTGTGAATCTGAAGCTGTGTGGTTGCTCTAGTGTGACACGAACTCAGGTGGGATCATCTATTATTGAGAAACCGTTTGTTTTGGGGACTTGGGGATGTGCATCGGGTTTGTTTTTTTTTCAGTACTTTGAGTGATCTCACTTATCCCTTTGTTGTTGTGACTTTACAAGGGAACCGGGTGTAAATTATTAAATGGTTGTTTGGCTGTTTCTATTTTCCTAGCTTTTGGTTATGCCTGTTAGTTTCCCAGTAGTGTCAAATCAACCTAAATGAGATCACTTGAACATGTAATAATGAATCATTTAAAGGGGTATTTGTTTTGGGATGAATTGTGACATGGTCCTGAGTGACATACCTTTCTCCTACGAATGAATAGTGGCGAGAGTGTTTGTGCATAGGTTGGATTTTGGAACCCTAGGATTGGATGAGTGCCTATTAACTATATATATATATATATCTGTTGTTTATATGATTCTTATTCGCGCCACACCCAAGTTAAGCTCTTAGTTACGAACACCGCCATTTCATGGGGGACGGTGTTTTTTCCAACACTCATATGAGTGGCTGGTTATAGATCCTTTTCTGGTCCCTTTCCTGAATAGCCCAAGACTCTTCAGGTAGGCTGTGATGGCCTGAGGTCCATTATTATCCCATGAATCTTTGGGAAGGGTAATTTTCGTGGTTGACCCTATTGTTTGTGGGCAGGTTGTTTCCCAAGTGTCTTCGGGATGAAGCCCTTGTGTCTTTGGGTGTGGCAGTACTTGTTCTGACCCAGGTGTTTGCAGGTGTGGGTATGTGTGGCGGTTGTGGCCCAATTGTTTGCGGACGGTATGTGTGGTTGTGGCCCAGGTGTTTGTGGGAAGGATGTGCAGTTGTGGCCCAGGTGTGTGCGGGCGGGTGTGGTAGTGGGACTGTGGTGAGAATGGAGGGATTGGTTCGATGTGTAGGATGTCTTAAATAACTAGTGGGAAAGTGGCGCGAGGTACCCAAATATCAATTTTCTATTACTATACTTTAGTTGCCTTGCAATATATGGGGAGTGTGCCTTGCTGAGAATTGGGTGGATAGTTTTCCTTGTTAGGTGATTGGGTTTCTTTTTCTCACAGGGCATTAGAATTCCTCTCCACTTGATCATGAGAGTCTTTGGTTTTCCCTGCTGAGTATACTTGTATTCTCTCCCTACATATATAAAACTGCTTTCAGGTTTTCAGGAGGACTTCAGGGATCATGCAGGACCATACTAGCTTAGACCTTGGGGCAATTGCTCTTCTCATTTTCCTTTTTCTTGGTACATTGCATTAGAATTTTTGTGGCTTGTATCATTTACTATTGAACATTCATATGGGAATGGGTTACTTTTGTCTTTACCTTTACATTCAAATTTGTATTGTTGGAATTTCTATCATATCTCTTGATCCTATAAAAAATAAAAAGGGTAATGCCTTCCATTTTGTGTGAAATTATATACCATTGGTACTGGTCACTACTTCGTGACCTATTGAAGGTGGGTTTTAGGGGTAATTATCTCTGCTTCAACATAAAGAAGGAAGGGCCTTGCAATCTGATGTCCCTTCCCTCCTTTTGGTGAAGGCGAGTCATGACAGAATGGTATCAGAGGCGTGAGGTTGAAAGGTAGGATAGAGTCTTGAGTTAGGCACAGTGAGGATTTCATGGGGTGGTAGGGAAACAGTGTTGGGTGACCTTGGTGTGTGAATTATGCCAGGAATGTCCGGCTAGGACACGAGAATTTAGGGCCCCCTGTGATCCGATGCATGGACTCTGGACCTACCGAACGACCAAGTGAGGCTACACTGATTGTAGGGTAGAGACCCTAGGATAGGTACATGCTTCATAATGTCTTTTTTTCTTATGTTTCATGGGTTTATTGTGGATTTAAAATAAATAAAGAAGTCTATGAAAAATTAAGAACAATATTCTACACTACTTGGGCTTAGGATTTCCTTGTTTACCTTGTAGCTATGGTACCTGGGTGTCGACCACAAGTAGTGTGGGCGATCGAGGTCCAGGAGGTTGACTCAGCTTATCGGTAGAGGACCGACCGAGAGGAGGAGGATGATCTGTGGCAGAAGACATATCAAACCTTTCAGCGATTGACCCTCAAGAAGTACGAGGGAAGCATCTTAGACTTGGAGATAGAGAGGTGGATAGAGGATCTGGTGATAGAATTCAGCTTGATCTGGGCTCTGACTGAGTACTATGTTCCACTGGCTGTAATCCATATGCATTGGGTAGCCCATCAGTGGTGGATGCTTTATCATGGGTAGAAGAGGGAGACCGATGTGACGAGGGTTGACTTCGAGAAGGAGTTTCGGGGGGGAATTTCTATCTTCCACGATGAATGCTGAGAAGAGGTTGGAGATACTCTCCCTCCAATAGGGGGTTATGTTAGTGAGAGAGTTTTGGATCATGTTCAAGGATCTCCTTCTCTTCACTCCGGACCTCTCTTCGGATGAGGATTCTTAGGCGAGACGTTTAGAGGAGGCACTCTGACCTTCTCTAAAGTACACTATTCCTCTATTCACCATACTGACATACTTAGAGGTTCAGAAAAAGGATGATGTGGTGGAGAGGATTCACACACTAGGAGGTGTGTCATGAGATTTGATCCATTTGAGCTCGTCAAAGGGTAAGGCCTTCAGTAGTAGGCCTCCAGCATCAGGACCCTCTATGTTTCGGCCAGTAGGGAGTAGGCCTCAGCAGTTCCGGTTCCAACCATCCAGACCTCACACTTTTATTTAGGGTCTACTGCTGAGATGCTTCATATGTGGAATCCATGGACACATTTGGAATCAGTGCCTAGATTGAGTATAGTATGGAGGAGGAGGGAAGGTCCAGCACCCACCTCCGCAGAAGCAGTTCCCCGCTAGGCCCTTTCAGCAGAGGCAGCGGAGGCAGCTGGCTCCCGCTTCGCCGAGGGCAGACGTTGTAGGAGGAGGCCGACATCAAGGCGCTCCTCAGGGACCTCAACCTAGGCATGGTCAGAGAGGTGGCCGAAAACTGAGGGGAAGAAGAGCTGGGCGTGGGCAGTTTCACGAAACAGAGGCATCAGTTCCAAGAAGGAAAGTGGTTGTCTGAGGTATGATCACCTTGTTTAGTACCCTTGCATATACCTTGTTTCATACAAGAGCATCGCACTCATTTGATACACATAGTCTGGCCTATGCTTTATGTTTAGACGCTGAGAGACTTCCCGTGGCCCTGGTGCTGAGCACACCAGTCAGAGGTCAGACCGACTTGTTGTACATTTTTTGAGGATGCAGAATAATGATAGGGTCACATCAGTTAGTCAGGGATCTTCTACTGTTGCAGATACAGCCATACAATTACACCCTAGGCATTGAATGGATTTTCTCTGTATGTGCCATCATTGACTACATCTGAGGAAGGGTTGTGTTTTTAGACTTGGGCAGATGACGAGTGACATTCATCGACAAGCGGAGTTTCCTGGGGAGCAGTAAGCAAGGGGAACCCCTCCTCTCCTTGTTAGATGAGAAAACAGTGGAGTCGGTGGATGCAGAGAAGGTGGAAGTTCTAGGGGCTGTCATTGAATTTATGGACGTCTTCCCTGAGGTGGTGAAGACTCTACCCCCTCGATGTGACATCGAGTTTGCGATATAATTGAAACCTGGTGCACATCTGATTTCGATGGCCCCCTACCGGATGGAACCTTCAGAGCTACCATAGTTGCGGATTCAGATTGACGATCTGATGAACAAGTGTTTTGTTCGACCAAATGTGTCTCCATGGGGTGGTCTAGTATTATTCTACAAGTAGGAAGATAATGGTCTTAGACTGTGGATAGACTACTGGAGACTGAACTAGGTAATTGTCAAGAACTATTACCCCCTCTTGAGGATAGATGATCTCTTTGACCAGCCGAAGTGAGCAGGTTGGTTCTCTAAGATTGACCTGCTGTCAGGATACCACTAGCTGAGGGTGAGGGAGGGTGACATCTCAAAGACTTATTTCAAGTGAAGATATGGTCACATCGAGTTTGTAGTCATGTCGTTCGGTGTTATGAACACTCCAACGGTGTTCAAAGGGCTCATGAACTCTATCTTCTATGAGTACCTGGATCGGTTTGTAGTCGTATTTATTGACGACATCTTGATCTACTCAAGATCAGAGGATGATCATGCTGAGAACTTTAGAACCGTTATAAAGGTCCTTCAAGAACACCAAATCAATGGGAAGTATCCCACGTGCAAGTTATGGATGCGAGAAGTGCACTTCCTCGTGCACGTGGTGTCTGAGAAGGGGATAGAAGTGGACCCATCAATGATCGAGGTGGTTGTTTCATGGGAAGCACCCAAGAATGTGGTAGAGATTCGTAGTTTCCTCGGGCTAGAATGTTACTACCGGTGATTCATGCCCAACTTCTCCCGAGTTATGGAACCTTTGACAGCGTTGACGAAGAAGGATCAGGATTTTGTATGCGATGGGCAGTGTGAGATAGCCTTCAGCTATCTGAAGGAGAAGTTGGTTAGTTCCCCAGTGCTGAGGATTCCATAAGAAGGGGAAACGTATGAGGTGTTCTGTGATGCTTTAGGGAATGGCCTCAGATGTGTATTGATGCAGCGGAAAGAGGTGATCTCCTATTAGTATAGGAAGTTATGTCCCCATGAGCATAACTATGCCACCCATTGTCGGGAGCTTGTGGCAGTCGTGTTTGCACAAAAGTAGTGGTGGAACTACCTGTTCGGGGAGCGCTTCGTGGTGTTCACAGATCTTAATATCTTGATGTATGTATTCTCCCAACGGGACTTGAACATATGGAAGCGAAGGTGGACGTAATTCCTTCAAGACTATGACTTCAAGATTTCCTACACCTCAAGAAAGGGGAATATGGTGGATGATGCCTTGAGAAGGAAGTCGCAGAAGGATGCAGTCTGAGAGTCGGCAGAAGCTTGGAAGGTGAGGGAAGAGTTGGCTACCCTACACCTGGATGGAGGGATGGATGGTGGTAGAGGATTTCTATGTCAGATGACACTGCAATCTTCTTTGTTAAGGTGGGTATAGGAGTCTCAGTAGGGAGACTCAAAATGCAAAGTGGAGAATAACGAGGTTAACCAAGGTGATTCTCCAGAAGGGTGGACGGAGGATGGTCAGAATCGGATGCATTTCCGAGGAAATCTATTTTTTTCCAGAGGCAACGCATGATGGAGTTATTAGTGAGTTCCAAAACTCACCCCTAGTGGTGCAGCTGGGAGTTTCAAAGATGTTTTAGGGACTGAGGAGACAGTTTTGGTGTCCCGGGGTGAATCAAGAAATAGCAGAGTTCCTAGAAAGGTGCCTGGTGTGTCAGTAGGTGAAGGCTAAAAACCATCTTCCAGGAGTCTTGTTGAAACCTTTAGATGTTCCAGAGTTGATTTGGGATGACATCTCGATGGATTTGGTCACGGGACTACCCAAGGGTCAAGGAGGCTGCGGAAATATATGGGTAGTGGTGGCCCGTTTGATGAAATCATCTCACTTTCTAGAGATCAAGTATTTGAGTGCATTGGATGCCTTTTCACGGAGGTATGTGGATGATGTGGGGTGATTCCATAGAGTTCTGAAGTCTATAGTCTCAGATAGGGATGCACGGTTTACCTCACATGTCTAGAGGGGATTGTAACATGATTTTGGAATCTAGCTACATCTTAGCACTTCTTTCCACCCATAGAATGATGGAAAATATAATGAACCACACCTTACATACCTTGTTATTACTTCATAATTGAAGCACACTTATTACAATGTATAACAAAACCATGAAAAGACCATAACTGTATAGTGTCTTTAGAAACTGGGAAACATAAACAACTGGTTCATAGATCATCTACATTGTCTCCCATTTATTTCATCATATCTAGATTCCCTTTTGGAATATTCTACATAGTACCATTCTTCCTGACCTGGGGAAAGAAACCATACAAAGGGGTGAGCTCCAATGCTCAGTAAGGGTAAAGAAAAGAAATATCAATCACATAATATTCATAATAACATATCATTTTGGAAAACATAACTTGTAAAAGAGATCATAATATCATAACATGGGATATATCATAGTCGTGAAATGTAATCCCAAATAATAATATCATAAAACATGAATCTTTTTGGCGTACACACATAATCATAGAGAATCATTTCTTATTAGTCTAGACTCATTTCCAAGACAATCTTAGTGGACAAAGTCCATTTTTGAACCGAGTTCACCCCTCGTTTCAGTCCTGTATCACTGAACCGGTTTAACCTTCCATTCCACACATGTCTATCTCATGAGATATAGATAATTACTTAATGCATTGGAGGGAGATATAGGTCCCACCCATCTCATAATGATACCATTCTTATGTGTGCCACAAGATCATAAATCATACATCATAACATAAACCATGTAATAAAAATGGGATTCATAAACACCATCCCATCATAAAATAATCCATATAAGATAAAAGGACATCATAAAAATAATTCCATTATAACATAATCAAATCAATGTAAAAATATGGATAGAAACAGAACCCTGTATTATCTTATATCTAAAATAATTTTGATGAAACACGAGAACATTATTCTTGGGGAAAATATCCTTTCACTTGACAAAAATTTTTCCTTTCATTAAATGTCATAAAATTTTAATCAAAAATAAATTTGATAAAAAATAAACTTGAAAACATGTAAAGGAAGATTCATGTAAATAATGTTCTAAAAATCCATTCAAGTTGAATAAGTTAAAAAAACAATCTTCTCATACTTTGGACAGAAAAGTCAAAAATTACCTCGTACTAAAAACGACAAATGATTCCTTTAATATCTTTTACAAAAGACTCAACGAAGGGTAAAATTAGTTTTAAAAAACTGTAGGAGGATAGAGATAATATTACATATTGAGGAAACATGGATGTGGATGATAAATACACCCCATTAAATACCAAAGTATAATCAATCTCGGATAAAAATGAGATTGTGAGATTTTCCTTTACCTTAGGTCTAATTTTCTTCGTACGTGTCCGAACCTCCAGTATAATGATTTAAATAACTTAATTGAATTATTCAAGAATTTTACTCATTGTGATAATTTAATATATGGTAATATTCTTAGCATTATATTAGTATTATTTCATTGCGACTTGTTATTCGGGTGTTTATTGCGTTTTTGTTCTTATGCGTGTTTTGTCGAATAAATTCTTATTCTTCTTTTTAGATTATAGATAACTAATTTATAGAATGGTATTAGTATAATATATATCATATTTATTCATTCAATTAATTTATAAAATCATTATGAAATGAAGATCTTGTAGAACGAGTCGCATCACAATGTGGAGACGGTATTCCGTATGTACGCAAGAGCGATGATATCGTTCCCATGATCGTGGAATTTTATTTAAGAGTATGTATACTATTTCAGAATCAATATCACATTAAAATAATAATTTATACTTATTCTATACACCATTATACTCATCCATGTAAGGTGGTGGTTCAAAACAGATTACACCACGGCGTGGAGATAGTATTCCATACGTACGCACGTGCGATGATTTCATTTTCCGTAGGATGGATAGAAGGTGAAATAGGTTTCTTTCATATTTATAATAACATATTATAATATTATTGATACTGATGTATTTACTTCATAACTAAATGACTAAGGAAGAATAAGTTTAAGAAAAAAGAAATCGGAAAGGATCGATAATGGATATTACCTCTTCTTTGACGCGCCTCTTCTTAACCTCCTCTTAGAGCACTAGGGATGGTCTTTTAAGAAGACTAAGACCTCTAGGATTTTTCTAGGGAAGTTTAAAAGAGAATTTGGCAGGGTATTTCTGAGCTTGATGGATCAACGTGGTGTGAGGAGGAGAGGGAGGAGGTGCCCTTTTATAAGGGAGTTGAGGGGAACATTTGGAAAAACCAAAAATATTATTTTATTATAAAGTCATATACTGTTTTCAATAGCTCAAAATTGTTTTATTGAAAAGCTAAGGTGGGGATGGGTCGAAAGCCTCTCATAAAATAGAATTTGGACATGTTTAGGTTACTATTTTATCCTTATCATTTAGATTTAACTTTTTGTTCAATAATTTTTCTTTTACCGTGTCTTCTTGTTTTCTTACAATATAAGGTTAATAAACATACTATAACAAGCCAAACAAACCCAATGTTTTTTATTATTAATATATATAACCTTATCTAAGTCATTTTTCTGAACCTTAGATTTTTTGGAATTAAATAACAATTAATAATATAATATATGTTTATAAACTATTTTATGTCAAATTTGACACTATTTGATAATTGATTTTTGTGAAAATCAAAACAGAATTATTAGTTCAAAAAAAGTTATTTAAATCCATAATAACATGTCATATTAACATATAAAATTAGTGGAATTCATAAAAAGTCTCAAATTACATTTATTTGAGTATTTATAACATCAATTATGTTAATATTTCATTAATAAGATAAATATTGCATCACCATTGTGTCGTAAATAAATTAAATTAATTAATGTCTAAAAATTGTAAATAAATTACAATTATGTAGGAAATAATTTTAGATTTCTAATGAATATATATTTCCTAATTTATCTTATGTTTAACCCTATATTAAAAATGTTTTAGTTATTAATCATTGATTTTAACTATTTTAACTATTATTTAAATAAAATATTATTAAATGTCTTAATCTAATCCAAGTGGAACTAAAGGGTAATATTTTATCCCTAATGTTTATTAGTAGAATCACACATATCCAATAGAATTAGGACATGTGTTATGGTAATAATAATATCATTTTTACCCTTAATTTTCCAATTTACTTTTAACCTTGGTAAATAAAAGTAAAAAGTTACTATTCACCAAAAATCATTTTCATCTCATTGAACCACATTTTTCTTACATACACCAACCGTGTCTCTTGGGTTTTTGAAATTCAATTCACAAAAGTGGTAAAATTATGTTTTATGAAAATTTGAAAATTCTTTTAGGAGGTGGGTAAAAGACGGTCAAAAGATCAATAAAATTTTTATATATCTAAAATTATTATAAAATGACTCCAACGAATTAGATTGAACTTATATAGGTATTATGTATCTATATTGACCTAAAATAAATTTAAATAAAATAAATAATTATTTAAATAAAAATTTCGTTTTTAAATAGTAACCTAGTGTTTTCACCATTCATCAAAAATTGAATGTTTTCAGAAAAATACCAAAATTTCACCCGAGGCTAATTTCGATATTCCGAATCAAAAAATGAAGTCCATTTTGAAAAATAAAATTTAAAAATTTCAAAAAGTTGTTATTACTATACATAACAGCTAGTTTTAATAAATTTTTAATAGCATATCGTTGTTTAGTGAAATTCGGTATTGCGTACAACGCAAACTATCGAGGAAGGCCGTGATTGCATGTAAAGAAAGTCGAGCTAGTGTTTTGTGTAGTGAAGGATTCCTTTGATGATGTATAAAAACAAAATATTTCTCATAAAAATCATGGGTGTTACATTCTACCCCCCTTAAAATGAATTTCTCCCTCGAAATTCTTCACATCATAACAAATAGATGAGGATACCTCTCCCTCATTATATCCTCAAAATCCCATGTAGCTTCTTCTAATTGGTGGTTACTCTATAAAAAATTCACTAAGAGAGTGGTCTTGTTTTGTAGAACTTTTTCGCTACGATCCAGAATCTTTATCTATTGTTCCTCATAAGAAAGATCATGCTCTAGCGGTACAACTTCTGAGCTGAGTACATGTGAAGGATCGGGTATGTACTTTCTCAGGAGAGATACATGGAACACATCATGAACTTGAGAGAGATTCGGTGGAAGCACCAATCGGTAAGCTACCCTCCCAGCATGATCCAATATTTCGAAAGGTCCAATATACCTAGGGCTCAGCTTTCCCTTATTTCCAAATCTCATTACTCTCTTCCAAGGAGATTTTCGTATGAACACTTTATCACCCACTTCAAACTATAGGTCTTTTCTTCGGTTATCGGTGTAACTTTTTTGTCGGCTCTAAACTGCTGTAATGTGTTTTTGAATAGATCAGACCTTTTCTGCCATCTCATCAACAAGATCAGGTTCTAATAGCTTTCTTTCCCAAACATCATCTCATCAAGTTGTATTTGGGAATTTCGTTCCATAGAGAGCTTCATAAGGAGCCATCTGAATACTAGAGTGAAAGCTATTATTACAAGAAAATTATATCAAAGGTAGGTGTTGATCCCAACCACCTTTGATGTCCATAGTGGAAGATCATAACATGTCTTCTAGAGTTTGAATTATTCTCTCAAACTGACTGTCTGTCTGAGGATGATAGGAAGTGCTGAAGCTCAACTCTGTATCCATAGTATGCTGAAGGCTTCGCCAAAACATCGAGTTAAACCTTGGATCCTGATCATATGTAATGGAAAGTGGTACTCCATACAATCTTACCACTTCCTTTACATATATCCTGGCTAGCTAATCAAGAGAGAAATCCTCTATAATAGAAATGAAGTGTGACGACTTTGTAAGATGATCAACTATAACCCAGTTAGCATCATTTCCTTTGGATGTTTTAGTAAGTCCAATGACAAAGTCCATAGTGTTGTTTTCCCATTTCTATTCGGGTATGGGTAATGGTTGTAACATCCCCTTAGACTTCTGTCTCTCAGTTTTAACATGCTGACAAACCAAGCATCGAGTGACATATTCAGAAACATCTCTTTTCATGCCATCCCACCAGAAGTACTCTTTCAGGTCCCTATACATCTTCGTGATTATAGGATGAATAGATAATAATGAACTATGAGCCTCATCCAGCGGCTCCTTCTTTAATTCTAGGATGGTAGGAACACAAACCCAATTCCTGAACCTTATTTTCCAATCACAATCATGGTTGAATTCGGGAACATTTCTCACATACTTTTGTAATTCTACATCTTCGTTCTATGCCTCTATAATCTTCACATGTATAGATGGTTGAACATTCACATGAGAAAGATATTATTTTTACACTTCCATTGTAACTCCAAGATTCATCCTTTGCAAATCCCTAAATATTGGATCTTTTGTGATCCTCATCACAGATAAGCTAGCATGGTCTTGTCGACTTAATGCATCTTCCACCTTGTTTTCTTTCCCAGTGTGGTAATGTATTGAGCAGTCGTAATCCTTAATCATCTCCAACCATCTTCATTGGAGCATATTCATCTCCTTTTGTGTGAAAATATACTTTAAACTTTTATGATCAGTATAAATATCACACCCTTCACCATAAAGATAATTTCTCCAAATCATTAATGAAAATATTGCCGCAGCTAACTCCAAATCATGAGTTTGGTAATTTTTCTCATGGATTTTCAACTTTTGTGAGGCATAAGTTATCATCATATCGTTTTTCATAAGAACACACCCCAGCCCTTTCTTGGATGAATCACTCTAGATCACAAACCTTTCTATACTACAAGGAAGTGTGAGTACATGTGCACTTGTTGACCTTCTTTTCAACTCCTTGATGTTCTCTTCACATTCCTCTGTCCACAAAAAATTAACTCCTTTTCGAGTCTACAAGGTGAGTGGATTAGATAATCATGAAAAATCATTCACAAAACGATGATAATTTCCAGCGAAACCAAGAAAACATCGGATCTCAATTACTGTTGTTGGTCTCAACCATCTTTCAATAACCTCTGTTTTTGTTAGATCCACAGATATGCCCTCTTTTGAGATTATGTGACCCAAAAAATGAAACTTTTTCAATCCAAAATTCACACTTGGTAAATTTAGCATAAAGCATCTCCTTTCTCAGGGTATTCAATACAATTCTCAAGTGATCTTCATGTTCTTCCTTGATCATTTAATAGACAAGAATATCGTCTATACTGACTACCAAAAAATGATCAAGATAGTCTCTAAAGACTCCATTAATCAGATCCATGATGATAGTAGGGGCATTAGTAAGACCAAATGGAATTACTAAAAATTCATTGTTTCCATACATTGTACGAAAAGACATTTTTTGTATATCCTCCCTTTTGATGCTTAATTGATGATACCCTAAATGAAGATAAATCATTGACAATTATTGAGCACCGCGTAGTTGATCAAATAAGTCATCAATGCATGGGAGAAGATATTTGTTCTTGATAGTGATCTTGTTATGTTCTCGATAATCAATGCAGAGTTTCATTGATCCATCTTTCTTTGGAAAAAACAGAACAGGTGCTCCCCAACGTGATGCACTAGGGATTATGAATCCCTTATCAAGATTCTCTTGGAGTTACTTCCTCAATTCCTGCAACTCAATTAGGGCCATTTTATAAGGTGTCTTTGAAATAGGAAAAGCACCTGGTACGAGTTATATTGAAAACTCAACATCACAATTTGGTGGAAGTCCCAATAATTCCTTCGTAAATACATCATCAAACTCTCATACAATGGGAATATTCTTAATCGTGTGTTTCTCTCCAACCATTTGAGATAAATAACCTTTATTTAGTGGAATCAAGACCCATAAGATGGAAGAAATTTCCACAAGAAGGTGATGTTCATCCTTGCATCGATAGACGATCATAGATTGATATGGAATATGAAATGTGACTTCTCTTCTTTGGAAATTGATATGAGCTCCATATAATTAATGTCAATCCATGCCAAGAATCACATCAGGAAGGATCACATGATTTTCAGGAAGCACTTTCCCACAAACTTCAATCGGAGAAGAATTATAAACTTTTGATGTGACTGTTGTGCCATTAATGGTTGTCACAGATAACTCAACATCTAATTGTTGAGGTAATACTGCGATACCAATAGAAAAGACTTCAGAAAATAAAGTGTGGGTGGATCTAGAATCAAATAAAACATTTTCTACTTTATAGTGGATGGTAAGAGTACCTTTCACCACTTCATTATCATACTTCACATCGCTGATAGAAATTGCATGTGACTTTCCTTTTTCTTTAGCCTTAAGAGTTTGTTGAAATTGATCATCATCAACAACCCTTGGAATAGGGAATTGATTAGCATAATTCCCCATTTCCTTGCACTTGTAACATTTAAGTGTAGGAGGTGCACTCTGTGTAGCCTTTTCTTTGTTTTCATCACTAGACATCTTCTTCCCATCATTGCGGCATTCAAATGCCTGAAGACCTTCCTTTCACCATTTGAAACATTTACTTGTCCCTTTAAGAAAACACCCTCCATATTTCATTCCAGACAATGATCATAAGGGAAAACCCATCATCTATTTAGTGTGATCTTTAGATTTTCCTTTGAATTCCATTTTCCTCTTCTTATCATACCCATATGACTGATGGGTTACTCCAATCTCCATCTCAACATTGAGAGCACATCAAACGACTTCCACATATCTATTGATGTCCCTTATGGCTAACGCCCATCGAAGACTTGGTTTTAAGCCACTAAAGAATTGATAAATCTTACTCTCAGGTTGGATAATAATCCCAAAAGTGTTCCTTGAAAGTCTTGTAAAATTTGCTTCGTAGGTACCAACAGATTCATAATCCTTTTGATTTAGTTTAAGAAACTACTTCTCCATATTTGTTCGAAGAATATAAGGGATGTACTTATTGAAAAATATGTTCTTGAACTTGTCTCATTCCATGGATTCAATTTCATTCCTTTGCCTCGTATTCTTCATAAGATTCCACCATTGGTTATCTTCACCTTCCAAACGATATACTACTAAGATTACTTTATCATGCTCAAAACATTAAATAACTGAAAATATCTTTTCAGTAGTACTAATCCATTGTTCAGAAACTAATGGATCAGTAGACCCACTGAAAGAAGGTGGACGCTGCCTCATGATGGATTCCACAGAATGTTTCCCCTTCATTTGCTTGTTTGGAAGTCCTGCATGATTCATACCTTGAGAATGTTTTGTGAGCATGGATACAAGATTTTGTAGTCCAACTCCCATAACTTTTGGTTTCTCAGGGGGAAACTCATTGCATTGCTCGCCACATTCTGCATTTACACGGTTCCATAGGGTTCCATCCATTGACTAAAACCAAGAAGAATAGTGTGAGTAACACTAATTATAATATGAAAACCACATAATCAAGAATAAATTTCACACTTAAGGTCTTATCATAGGTTATTCATGTCCATTTATAAAACAATAAGATTGTGTTCTATGCTTAGACTTATAATTAGGGTTCTTACTAAGGCTTTCACAATCTAGTTTCCAATGGATGATTATACCTTTCCTCTGATACCAACTAAAATGACCCATACATTAAATAAATTTTTATTACTTCATAATTGAAGCACACTTATTACAAAATATAACAAAACCATGAAAGGACCGTATAGGTTTAGTGTCATTAGAAATTGGGAAACATAAACAATTGGTTCATAAATCATCTACATTTTCTCCCATTTATTTCATCATAGCTAGAGTACCTTTTGGAATATTCTACTTAGTACAATTATTCCTGACCTAGGGAAATAAAACATACAGAGGGGTGATCTAAAATGCTCAGTAAGTGTAAGAAAAAGAAATATCAATCACATCATATTTATAAGAACATATCATTTTGGAATACTTAACCAGCAAAAGGGATCATAATATCACAACATGGGATATATCATAGTGGTGAAATGTAATCCCAAATAATCATAACATAAAACATGAAACAGTGTGTCATACACACATAATCATAGAGAATCATTTCTTATTAGTCAAGACACATATCCAAGACTATCTTAGCAGACAAATTCCATTTCTGAACAGAGTTCACTCCACGTTTCAGTCCTATATCACTGAACCGGTATAACCTGCATTTTCAGCCATGTCTATCTCATGAGATATAAATCATTACCCAATTAATTGGAGGGAGATATAGGTCCCACAAATCTCATAATTATACCATTCTTATGTGTGCCACACGATCATAAATCATACATCATAACATAACCCATGTAATAAAAATGTGATTCATAAACATCATTCCATCATAACATAATCCATATAAGATAAAAGGACATCATAAAAATGATTCCATTATAAGATAATCAAATCAATGTTAAAATATGGATAGAAACAGAACCCTATATTATCTTAGATGGAAAATAATTTTGATAAAACACTTAAACATTATTCTTGAGCAAAATATCCATTATACTTCAAAAACAATTTTCCATTCATAAAATGCCATACAATTTTATTCAAAAAGTAGTTGATTAAAAATAAAAATGAAAACTTGTAAAGGAAGCTTCATGGAAATAATGTTATAAAAATCCATTCAGGCCGTATAAGTTAATAAAACATTATTCTCGTACTTTGGATAGAAAAGTCAAAAAGTAACTCGTACTAAAAACGACAAAATATTCCTTTCATATCTTTTACTAAAGACTCTCCGAAGGGTAATATTGGTTTTAAATAATTAAAGGAGGATAAAGATAATATTAAATATTGAGGAAACATGGATGTGGATGATAAATACACCCCAGTAAATACCAATGTATAAACAATATCGGATAAAAATGAGATTGTATGATTTTCCCTTACCATTTGTCCAATTTGCTTTGTACATGTCTGACACTCCTGTATAATGATTTAAATAATGTTATTGACTTATTAAAGAATTGTACTCATTTTTATGATATCATATATGGTCATATTCTTAACTTCGTATTAGTAATATTTCATTGCTACTTGTTATTCGGGTGTCTATTGCATTTTTGTTCTTATGCAAGTTTTGTCGAATAAATACTTATTCATATTTTTAGATTATATATACCTCATTTATAGAATCGTATTAGTATAATATATATATCATATTTTTTCATTCAATTCATTTATATAATCATTATTCAATGAAGATCATGTAGAACGCGTCGTATCACATCGTGGAGACGGTATTCCCTACGTACGCACGAGCAATGATATCGTTCCCATGATCGTGGAATTGTATTGACGTGTATGTATAATATTTCAGAATCAATATCTATTTAAAATAAACATGTATACTTATTCATTACACCATTATACCCATCCATGTAAGGTTGTGGTGGAAAACATATGACACCACGGTGTGGAGAACGTATTCCGTGCGTACGCACGCACGGTGATTTTATTTTCCATTGGATGGATAGAAGGTGAAATTGGGATGTTTCATATTTATAATAACAAATAATTATATGTGTTATACTTATGTTATTACTTCATAATGAAACAACTTAGGTAGAAGAAGTTGAAGAAGAAAGAAATTGAAAAGGATCGGTAATGGATATTACCTCTTATTTGATGAACCTTTTCTTAACCTCCTCTTAGGGCACTAGGGATGGTCTTTTAAGAAGACCAGGACCTCTAAGATGTTTCTAGGGAAGTGTAGAAGAGAATTTGGCAGGGTTTTTCCAATCTTGATGGATCATAGTTCTGTGAGGAGGAGAGGGATGAGGTGCCCTTTTATATGGGAGGAGAGGGGCACCTTTGGAAAAACTAGAAATATTATTTTATTATAAAGTCATATTCGGTTTTTAATAGCTCCAAATTGATTTATTTGGAAGATAAGGTGGGTATGGTCTAAATAATCTATCCAATAGATTTTGGACAAGTATTGGATACTATTTTAACCTTATCATTTAGATTTAACTTTAAGTTCAATAATTTTACTTTTACCGTGTCTTCTTGTATTCATACACTATAAGGTTAATAAACTTACTATAACTTTCCCAACGAACCCCAAGTTTTTTATTATTAATATATATATCCTTATCTAAGTCATTTGGAAGAACCTTATATTTTTATGAATAAGATAACAACTAATAATAAAATATTTGTTTTAAAAACTATTTTATTTCAATTTTGACACTACTTGGTAATTCATTTTTTTGAAAATCAAAAAAGAAAAATTATTTCGTAAAAAGTTAATTAAATCCATAATAACATGTCATATTAACATATAAAATTAATTGAATTCATAAAAAGTCTCTAATAACATTTATTTGAGTATTTAAAACATCAATTATGTTAATATTTCAATAATAACATAATTACTGCATCACCATTATGTCATAAATAAATTAAACTAATTAATGTATAAAAATTATAAATAAAATACCATTACGTAGGAAATATTTTTAGATTTCTAATGAATATTTATAGTAGAATTTATTTTATGTATAACCCTATATTAATAATGTTTTAGTTATTAAACATTGAGTTTAACTAATTTAACTATTTTTTAAATAAAATAATATTAAATGACTTAATCTAATCCAAGTGGACTTAAAGGGTAATATTTTATAACTAATGTTGTTTTTGGTCTAATTAAACTTTTCCAATAGTATTAGGACATGTGTTAGGGAAATAATAATTTCATTTTTACAGTTAATTACCCTATTTACTTTTAACCGTGGTAAATAAATGTAAAAAGATACTATTTACCAAAAAAATTATTTTCATCTCATTGAACCAAATTTTACATACTGAAATAAATTTTGTCTCTCGGATTTTTGAAATTCCATTCACAAAAGCGGTAAAATTAGGTTTTATGTAAATTTGCAAATTCTCCTAGGAGGTGGGTAAAAGACGGTCAAAAGTTCAATAAATTTTCTATATATCTAAAATTATTTTAAAATGACTCCAATCAATTACATTGAACATATATAAGTATAATGTATCAATTTTGATCAATAATAATTTTAAATAAAATAAATAATTATTTAAATAAAAATTCAGTTATTAAATAGTAACCTAGTGTTTTCACCATTCATAAAAAATTGAATTTTTTCAGAAAAATACCAAAATTTTACCCTAGTCTAATTTCGATATTCCGAATCCAAAAATAAAGTCCATATTGAAAAATAAAATTTATAAAATTTCAAAAAGTGGTTATTACTATTCATAACAGCTAGTTTTAATAATATTTTAATAGCATATCATTGTTTAGTGAAACTCGGTATTGCGTACAACGCAAGCTATCGAGGAAGGTCGTGATTGCATGTAAAGCATGAAAAACTACTATTGTGTGTACTGAAAGATTCCTTTGATGATGAATAGAAACACAATATTTCTCATAAAAATCTCAAGTGATACCGATAGACAGAGTGCCCCATCCATACCTTGGAAGATACGCTGAGATCATGCGATCTGGACTTTGGGGGATCGTGGGTGCGACACTTTCCTCTGGTAGAGTTCACCTAAAATAATAGCTACCACTCTAACATTGGGATGGCTCCATTCAAAGCCTTTTACAGGAGGCCATGTTGCTCACCCGTGTGCTGGACAGAAGTCCGAGAGGCAGGCATCCTAGGCACGGAGGTGGTGTAGAGCACGACGGAGAAGGTGCAGCTTATACAAAAGAGGATGAAGGCAGCTCAGGACCGCCAGAAGTCGTTTGCCGATGTTAGGAGGATACCCTTGTAGTTCTAGTTTGGGGAACACGTGTTCATGAAGGACTCCCCTCCGTGTGGGCAGGAGAGGTTCGACAGAGGGGGTAAGCTTTCTCCCAGGTTCGTCGGACCCTTCCAGGTGCTGTTGCAGGTCGGCGAGGTGGCTTACCAGCTTGCGTTTCCACCACAGCTACAAAGAGTGCACAACGTCTTCCATGTGTCTAGCTTCATCAGTATCTGCACGATGACTCACACTTCCTTGACTGGGTAGCGCTAGATATCGAAGGTGGTGCAATGTTCATGGAGCGACCAGTGATGATCGAGGATCGTGAGGAGAAGGTGCTCCATGGATGAACCATTCCTCTGGTTTGTGTATTTTGGACGCATGGTGGGCTTGAAGAAAGTACCTGGGAATGGGAAACACAGATGCTTGCCCAGTACATAGAGCTATTTTGAGTAGTTATGTTTGTTGTACTTGGTTGTAATGGAACACTTTACCTTATTACCTATGGAATACTATTGACTGTGGGGAGGGGAGAAACTGATCCCCAATCAGAAAACATTAACGTGGATGCGATTAAACACGTGCGGGCGAGTTAGTGCCGCCCAAAGAGAATATTATCTTGACATGGATGAATAAACTCTGTAACCTGTACGATTGGACAACTTGAAACTTAAATGTTGCATGGTTTCTTAATGAGGGATGGTTCTCCCATGTGTCGGAGAGGATCATGCCTAAGAGGTATCTTCTGGGGTGGTTGTTCGGACCCCCCCTTCTTTCTTCAGGTCTTGTTTTAAATTCTCGAGGATGGGAATGCTTGGAGAGGTATCTGATGTGATCACCCAGACCCTCATGGTTTAACCCTTTTCTAATTTCTGGATCCTAAGGGTGACATCTCGGTGGTAGGACATCATTTCGATGAGTGACTGACTCGTGTGCGACCGATCGGCGTACAACCGATCGGCCCGACCGCTTAGTGTCACCCAGCCATGTCAGGTTTCTCTTCTAAAATTTTTCCCTTAATGCCTATTTTGGGACTTTCTAACCATTTTTATGTTGTTCAAAGCCATATAATTCCCATAATTAATACCCAAAAATCATTAGGAACCTTTCCAATAGGGGACATTAAATAACAATTAACCTCGTCGTGTGTGACCACCCAACCGCGTGGGGGACAACGATCCGAATTAAAAGCCACTCAAATCCCCATATCCTGTAACAACGTGATATTATATATATATCGAACATGAATTTCTCCTTTCTTATTCTTCTTCTTGGCTGGATCTTATTCCTTCCTAGTGCGTTTGGTGTTCCCGCTTCTGAGGCTTATGGTGTGCTTGTGATGGAGTCTTTCTTCTCGTCCTTGGAGTTCCTAATGTGTATCCCCTACACGTCGCGCATTTCCATTTTCTTGGAACGTGGATAAGAACTTCGATCTTTGATCAGTCATGTAGGGTTTTATTCACCTCTCCTTACTGTGTATCATGCGGGGTGGGTATGCTTTTTTATGTGGGGATTGATCAAAACAAACGTAACAAAGGTAATGAACAGGCCTTAACGAATGAGGGGGTGTGATCGATGTTCTTTTGTACTCTTTTACGTTGATATGTGTTGCGAACTATATGGGCTTGTGCCTGTTGAAAATCATTTCTGTTTGTGGTATTTCCTTGCGCACTAATGAACCTTTGCCTTCATTTATGATTTAATGACTGTAATCTGGAAATTGGTTAATCAAATAAACTCAGCTGGTTAAATGGATGTTCAGTAAAACAATATTCCATGTGTGACCACCTCAGTTAACAAATAGAAAGAAGAACCTAATAAATGATGTTTTTGAACCTAGAAGTTTCCCACTCTGTTTGGTTGTAGGAGGGTTTTTCTTCTTGGTGATTATGAGAACACGTGGATGGGGATATGATCCGCAGTTATGGTATGGTAGTTGGTTGTAAATCTGAAGTTGTGTGGTTGCTCTGTAGTGACAAGAACTCGGGTGAGATTATCTATTTTTGAGAAACTGTTGTTTTTGGGGACATGGGGTCGTGTCTCGGGTTTGATTTGTTTCCAGTACATCAAGGGATCTCACTTATCTCTTTGTTGTTGTGACTTTACAGGAAAACCTGGTGTAAATGCTTAAATTTCTGTTTGGATGTTTCTCTTTTCCTAGCTTGTGGTGATGCCTGTTAGTTGCCCAGTAGTGTCAAATCCACCTAAATTAGATTAATTGAACGTCAAAGCAAGAATGGTTTAAAATGATATTGGTTTTGGGATGAGTTGTGACTTGTCCGTGAGTGATGTGCCTTTATCTTACGAATGAATAGTGACGAGAGTGTTACTGCTTAGGTTTAATTTTGGAACCCTAGGTTGGGATGAGTACCTGTTAACTATATATATAACTTTAGTTTATATGTTTCTTATTTTCGCCCCACCCATGTTGACCACTTATTGTCTAACACCCCCATTACATTGGAGAGGGTGTTTTTCCCAACACTCATATGAGTGACTGGTTATTAGCTCCTTTTCTTCTCCCTATGCCGAATAGCCCAAGACTCTTCAGGCGGGCTGTGATGGTCGGATGTCCATTAATAGCCCAATAATCTTTTTCAAGGGTAGTTTTGGTGTTTGTCCCAGGTGTTTATGGGCAGGTTGTTTCCCAAGTGTCTTCGAGATGAGGTTCGGATGTCTTTGGGCGTGGCTGTAGTTGTTCTGAACCAGTTGTTTGCGGGTGTGGTTATACATGGCAGTTGTGGACCAGGTGTTTGTGGGCAGGATGTGTGGTTGTGGCCTAGGTGTTTGTGGGTCAAATGTGTGGTTGTGGCCCATGTGTTTGTGGTTGGGATGTGCGGTTGTGGCCCAGGTGTGTGCAGGCAGGTGTGGCAGTGGGACTGCGCTGAGAATGGAAGTATTGGTTTGATGCATAGGATTTCATCAATAAACAGTGGTAAAGTGGTGTGGGATACCAAAATATCGACTTGATATTACTATACATTAATTTCCTTGTGTTATTTGGGGAGTGTGCCTTAGTGAGTCTTGGGAGGATAGTTTTCATTGTTAGGTGATTGGGTTTCACTTTTTCACAGGGAATTAGAATACCTCCCAACATGTGCACGAGGGTCTTTAGTCTTCCATGCTATGTATACATGTATTCTCTCCCTACATATATAAAACTCCTTTCAAGATTTCATGAGGACTTCATGGATCGTGCGGGACCGTACAAGCTCAGACATTGGGGCAGTTGCTGTTGTTGTTTTCCATTTTCTTGGTACTTTACCTTTGGAGTTTTGTGGCTTGTATCATGTACTGTTGAACATGAATATTGGAATGGGTTACTTTTTTCTTTACCTTTACTTTTAACTTGGTATTATTGGGATTTTTATCATATCTCTCGATCGTATAAAAATTAAAAAGGGTAATGGCTTACATTTTTTGTGAAATTCTATACCCTTGGTGTTGTTCGTCACTACGGGACATATTGAAGGCGGGTTTCGGGGTTCATTTTCTCTCTTTCAACATAAAGAAATAAGGGCCTAGAAATCTGATGTCCCTTCCCTCCTTTGGGTGAAGGCGGGTCATGATAGAGACACTCTTTACGATGATAATTTTTTCATCCTCATCACGGTTCATTTTCTTGGTGCATATTTCCTTTTGAAACATTGCATATTTGGGTATTTGGAAGATTTTATACAGTAAAGGAATATTGATTTCCAATTTTCTAAAGGTTTCATGGATATCCTTTTGATTTTTTTCTTATTTCATTATTTGATAACCGTGTTAGGGCAGAATGGAATGTTACTTTATTTCCTCCTTTCCCTATTTATTTTGAATTTTTGTTTCTACCTTCTTCATTGGTTGGATGAGTTTGTCTACAGGTTTTGGGTTGGAATCATCCAACTTACATGGCTCAGGTGGTGGAATCTCATTATCCCTTTGAGTCGTGACTGCACTAATATTCTCCTTTGGATTTGGGATTTTTTGGGATGGGTGTTTGAATTTATTCCTAATTAGAAGATTAATAAGGTTATCAAACATGTTTTCCAAATTTCTCACAGTCTTCTTGAACTCTTCAATATTTGTTTCTTCTTGGAACTTCTTAGAACTTGTTGGAGGTTGTTCAAAATTCCTTTATTGGAATGGTGGTGGATGAAATTAGTTTTCTGGTTAAAAGGGCTTCTTGTACGGTGTTTGGTTCGGAATGTTTTTTTTTGAATTTGTGGCCTAGCCTGGTTTTATTGTCCTCCGCATCCTTGTTGGGTTTGACCTTCTCTCCAATGTTGATTTTGTGGGAATTGCCTTTGCTGGAATGCAGCTTCACAACATTCTATATCCTCCATCTCTGTACATTAATCAATGTAATGATTTGGTGATGAACATAAAACACATAATTGAGGTGACGATGGATTCTCATTCACCTGCATGGCAGAAATTTTCCTCAAAAGGATTGTTAGTTATTGAATTTGTGTTTTAAGAAGAGGACATGAGTCAGAAGTTCTAACCTCATGCATCCCTTGTGTACCAGTGCTTCTTGTCCTGAATTGTTGGGAATTAGGGGCAATCATCTCAACCAGACATTGGGATTCTCCAGGTAATTTTTCAATCAATGATCCTATAGATGATGCATCCAAAAGGTTCTTATCGTTATCTTGTCATCCTTTCTATTAAAAGAAACATAAGTGGTTCTCCTCTATTTCTTGGTTTGGGAAACTCTCACTAAGCTTCTTGAATCATTCCGAATACTCGTAAATATACTCAATGGTATGCTTTCTAATGGTGTATATCTCCTTCCTGATTTCTATACTCTGGGTGGCTGGGAAGAACCATTTCAAGAATTGTTGTTGGAGATCATCCCAGTCTTGGATTTCTCTTGGTTGTAAGGTATAAAACCACACCTTCGATGCTCCTCAAGTGATAATGGGAATGTTATCCACTTCACTTGCTCCTCTGAAACTCCTCTTGGTTTGAAGCGTGAACACAGATGGATGAATTCATGAATGTGCCGATTTGGATCCTCTCCTGTAAGGCCAAAAAATTTAGGATGCACGAGAATCATCTTAACTCGTAACTCAAAATCATTTGGTTGTTCATGCATGTTTAGCTATTTTTTTTTTGTTAGAAAATTGTGGGGCACAGAGGTCCATCATGTTTTTTCTAGGGTTTTGTGCCATTATTGGTGGTTCGAATTAGACACTTGAGTCTTCTAAACATATTTATTCAAAATTTATTTTAATATTGAGATTCCTAATCCATGTAAACAATGTTATTTCTATCTCATGTTCGAAATCAAGTAGTTCCTCATTAGAGGTCCTGGTCATGAAGATTTACAGTTTCTCCCTAGCATCAAAGCCTGTTTAGACACACACTAGTCTTGATGTGTGGAAAAATAAATTAAATCCCCTTAAGGGTGTAGTATGAATGGTAACCAAAATTTAGTTCTATAAGGATCAGTGTTTTAATCTTGGTTTCACATAAAAAATAACAGGATTGAATTATTTAAGAAAGTAAGAGGATATCATAATAAGGATTGTGAATTTAATATGAAAGGGAGGTGATTTGATTTAGGTTAGTTTTCCCTATTTGTGATTCAGTCATAGTTTTTAAGAAAATATGAATCTATTTGTTTTAGAAAAAATAATTAAGTCAATTGAATAACAATTGTTTATTCATTTCATCCTTTATTTAATTATTTATCAATTTGTAGAAATATGAATAGACTAATATTAATTACATAGTCAATACCAAATATGGTATTGATTTCCCTAAATAATTAAATTAATCTATCTGAATTTCTCCATGTTTTTTAGAAATCACAAAATAACTCCCTTAGTTGATTTTCTTCATAGATTAACAAATCATTGTAAAAATTAATAGATCATGCAAGGGTAGAATAATATTTAAATAAATGTAATTTAATATTTAATAATAAATAATAATACAATAATATTTAATTTAAATTAAAAAGTTAATTAAATTGAAAATCATTCATTTAAATGAAAAAATTCATTTGAATAAAACATCAGAAACTCGAACATCACAAAATGGGGCCCCCTTCCCTTCACCCAATCAAAATGTATTATACCCCTCCACGGAAGGTGAGGTCATTGAATTCAAATAATATATAAACATAGAGAAAGGAATTATGAATTATGAACATGTAGGAGGATGTTCTTCTCCTATTGGATGCTTACTACTGGCTAGAATGAGATGTTAAGGACTGTATTTTTAGTTAATATCTCATCTCCTTTTATAGGTAGAATTATCCATCTAAATGTGATACATTTTATCTGACATAAATTATTTTGTTTCAAATTTCCTAATTCATAATATATGTTCATAAATGTATTTTATGACTCCCCTCAAAATATATGCATATTAATCCATCAGATGTAGGATTTATAAAATTTTCATTGAATAGAACTTTTTATGGAGGAAATTTCCAGGAAGCTTTCTTTAAATGTATAATGATCAATATCCACATTAATGGATGAAAAACTCCATGAAATTTAATGGGTGAGCTTTATTATTAGTCTGATTCCATATCCAGGTTGAATCTCAGAATGTGTAGCTGTGGAGACCGAGTTGTGCATTAGTTAAGGTGGTGGGGTCCACGCTGTCTGCCCTGAACATGTTTCCTACTTCAATGATTTTTTCGGGATAGTGGATTTTCTAATTAGCTCTAGGTGATGAAGATAAAGTTATAGTTAGTAAAAAAATAATTCTAAAAAAAATAATCACAAAATTGGGAAATATATTTTTTAATAAATGAAAAAAATACCTTGTGGCTGAAATCTATTGAAAATCCAGAATTCTGCACTTTTCTCGGTTTTTCTCATTTCCATTATAAAATGTAAATTACCCATTATTTTAATAAATTAATTTAATATTTAGGTTTTATCATTGTAAACAATAAATAATACTCATTATTTGATCAAAAATATATATGTAAGCTTGCTCTATAACATATCCTTTGAGAGTGTCGTAACTAAGAGTGCAGAAAGGCCCTTTGTCTTGCACCAGTTCTCATTCGAGTCTAGATAAAAGCGGTGGTTTCAGGTTTTACCACTATGTACATTTTTGCTAGAGAATCCTCTACATACTAATATCTAGACAGTGATGTATTGCTTAGAAAACTCACAAAATCTCTACAATACCAAAATTCATGGATGTTTTTCAATACTAATCCTCAATGTATATCATAGGGCTATGTGCTCTAATCAGAGTTTATCTAAATATAACTTCCAAGGATTGTACTAAAATTTATTTGATACCAACTGTAATGCCCCAACATTAGTTACCCAGAGTCGAAGCCTTATTACATAACATTGTCTTGATCACAAAAGATCAAGTCACGAATGACTGATTAGTTTAGTGGCCTTGAAGTACTAGATATATTCATAAAGTTTACATTATATCATAAAATGGAAAACTCAACAAAATTGTTTCCATAGAAAACACTGATATACCATAGAACACCCCTATAGGTCAGTCATAATATACTTCTTCACATCCTAGGAAAAAAACATTGAAAGGGTTGAGCTCAGATTCTCAGCAAGGATACAAAAATAGAGGAAACTATCATAAATATGTATAAAAATTTCAGACAACGTATAAAAATAATAAAAAATTCTTTTCAACATAAACACCATCGTAATATGGGAAATATAAATCAAAATATTTACATTTTCTTTTTTACATGAATATTATACTAGTCAAATAATCACATGAAATATCATTAACCACTTTCATAAGGATGGAATACATAATGCGAGAAATTCATAATCAAATAGTCAAGGACTTATGCTAAGACTAAAAATAAGATTTTGTCAACGACGTGTGGCAAGAAACTAATTTGTCTCAGGAGACCTACTGATGCATCGAGGATCAATAGAGGGCACCGCCTATCACTTACTAAGTCCAATGCATTTCGTATATGAAAAGGTTTAATCATAACAAAAATAATCGTATGAAACTTGCATATGAACTATCAATACATTATCCATAAACCATGAATATTGTAAAAATAAATCATCCATAATAACAAATATCATAAAACCTTCAATACAATATAGAAGTTTTATGTTATAATAAATCAACATTAAATAAGCCTAAAATCCATCAAAGGATGTTGACATAGATGAAATCAAAATCATTTTTAGAGAAATATCTCATCATATTTTGAAATCATTTAAAAATAATATAATAATAATGTAAACATTTATTTAGTAAATATTCATATAATATTTTAAGGGGTGTTTTGATGATGTTATAAAAGTGGAAAATAGCTGCACTCGTAGCATATGTTAATGAAACATTCTTACCTTAAATTTTTTCGAAATGGTCGTAAAGTACTTTGTCAGAAAATGACAGAAATATTATTTTAAAACCATATTATAAAAATTAAAAAAATGGTATAAATGACTTTTAAACATATTCTAGAAAGTATTAAAAATGTTTTGGAATAAATTATTAAGAAACATGGATGTGTATGATAAAGAGGTCCCATTAGATACTTACCCAAAAACAACCAGGATAATAAAGTGGTTTTGAAATTAACCCTTTGCATATAAATTTCTTTGGTATAGGGTAGGTTAAAATATTTTATTACAGTGAAATAATGTTTATTAAATTATACAAGAATAATATACATTAATATGATATCATATATGATCTTTTACTATTTCTTTATTAATAATATCTTAGAGTTATCGTCGTTTCGGGTGTTAACTGATTCATTTTCATTTATATGCATTGTTACATAAGTTATATTTCTTATAGATAGGATGTATAATATTCATATTCATAATTATATTAGTCTTAAAACATTATTTTTAATCATATAAGGATAATTATTCTTGATTGGATATGATGGGGAATGAGTCTCATCGTGTTCGTGGAGATGGTAATCTGTATGTACGAACGAGCGACCATGCCATCCTTTTCATATTAAAATAATATATAATTGGATGTTATATAATATATAAAAAATAATTTTCTTTTTATATATATTATTTACATCAATTACACATAATTTTTATACCAATCCAAATAATAATTTATTGAATATCGATTACACCACAATGTGGAGACGGTAAGCTGTACGTACACACATATGGTGACATGTAGTTGAAAGGATGGATAGAATAATGAATATGGTTGTACCATATTTATAATAACATCAAAGTATATATAAGATACAAGATTGATTATTTTAGAAAGGAAACAACAATGAAAGAGTAAGTGGAAGAAGAAAAGAACATGAAAGTGGTGATGAAATATTTACATCTTCTTGTGGTTCTTCCATTTTATTTGATCGAAAAGGGATATTTATGTTGGCTTTCTGACTAAATAAAGGCATCTAGGATGAATGGAGGATAGTTTATAGAGTATTTGGGTAGATTTTGTCCAATAAAATAGGCTTTTTAGTTTTGATTTTGTGTGATGGGGGAGTTCCCTTTTATAAGAGGGGGGAAGGGAACCTTTGGAAAAGCTACAAAAATTATTTTATACAAAAATCATTATCAGTTTTTAATGGTTGTGAAATGAATTATATAAAGTATAAGGTTTTTATGGGTCGAAAACCACTCAACCAGTTGGTTTTAGATAGGTTTGGGTCACTATATTAACTGTATCTTATAGATTTTACTCTTAGATAAATTGTTTTACATTTACCATGTCTCTTTGTATTTTTATATTATATGTTTCAGAAACATACAATAAAATTATAATAGAACCCCAAGAGGTTCATTAATTATAGACCTATAATTTTATTATATTTTTGGATGATCCTTATATTTTTATCAATATAACATCAATTAATAATATAATATTTTTTTTAAAAACACTTTTATGTAAATTTTGACACTATTTGGTATTTTGTTTTTTATAAATTCCTAACATAATTATTACTTCAATAAAAAATAATCTATGAAACCCTAACAAGTCATATTAACCTATAAAATTAGATTAATTCATAAAATATCTAAAATTACATTTATTATGATATTTATATTATCAATTATTTTTATATTTAATTATTTAGATAATTACTACATCATCATTGTGTCGTAAATAATTTAAATTATATAAATTCTTAAATTTATAAATAAAATACCATTATGTAGGATTTATTTTTAGCTTAATAGTGAATATTTATAGTCTAATTTATCCTATGTGTATCCTCATATTAATAATGGTCTAGTTATTAAACATTGAATTTAACACTTTTAACTCTTCTTTGAACTAAATTATTATAACTCTCATAATAAAATTCAATTAGAACTAAAGGATAATATTTTATTCATAAGGATTTTTTGGTCGAATTACACTTATCCAATAGGATTAGTACATGTTTTTTGGGTAATAATAATATCATTTTTACCTTTAATTACCTTATTTTCTTTTAATCATGGCAAATAAAAGTATAAAGTTACTATTCCCAAAAATGTTATTTTAATCTCATTGAACCAAATTTTACTTATTTATATCAATCGTTTATCTCAGATTTTCGAAATTCAACACATAATAGTGGTAAAAATATGTTTTATATAAATTTGGAAATGCTCCTAGGAGGTGGGTAAACGACGATAAAAAGTTCAATACAAATTTTATATATCTAAAATAATTATAAACTGAAACCAATGAATTAAATTAAAATTATCAAGGTATTATGTATCGATTTTTACCTTAAATAAATTTAACTACAATAAATAATTATTTAAATTAAAATTTTCTTTTAAACAATAACTCAGTGTTTTTCACTATTCATCAAAAATTGAAAGTTTTCAGAAAAATACCAAAAAATCACCCTAAGATAATTTTGATATTTTGAATCCTAAAATGAAGTCCATTTTGAATGATAAAAGTTATAAAAGTTCATAAAGTGGGTATTACTATTCCTAACAGCTAGTTTGACTGGTCGCAATGTGTCAGAATCTCGATGTTGCGTACAATGAATGTTATTGAATTATTCATAGGGAATGTACCACTGAAGCTTGGGGTGTTACAAAATAAGGTAAATGTGTCTCTGGAATAGATTTATCTGGGGGTAAAACCCAAAAGACTAATTTTAGCTAGAATCTCGATTGTGCTTGTATCTTTGTTACACTAATGAAATTTAATAGTAATAATACTTAAATATTTAAAATTGATGACTATTGCATGGCCTTATATAAATAATAAATTATGTATTAGTGTCTTATTTTATAATGAACTTTTTATGTTTTTTGGTGTGTTCAGACTGAAGTCATCCTTAGATTCATGAGGCAATTCCTTCAGCACTTAGAGGATTCCATTTGGATTCAATGACTCTTGTTTCGAAGAGATATACCCACATTGGAACAAGGTCTTTATAAACTAGAGGGTGACAACAACAAAACTGTAGGATCTATTAATTATCATTTAGATATTATGATTCCATGGAGACACTATGTGGATCCATCATCTTGTCTTCACATATGTGGAGCCATAGACACACCTATTAGGACCAATCAATTCCTATCCCATATTACATGTTATTAGATCCATGGACTTAGTTAGAACCATATTGTGGTGGAATTACATTGGAATTTATCTTTGGTGTACACATAGACACCATAGAATCATGATTTTTATTGTTATTATGTTATCTTGGCTGCTGAGGTCAATGATTCCTTTATTATTACCTTGGATCGACATTCATTAATTTCATAGTTATAAGTTTCTTTAGATACAATTGTTCATTTATCTTAATTATTATCATGATATGTTGTCAGTGATGGTTATACCTCACGTGACTTACATATTATTATCTAAAACAAAATAAATTAAATTATTAAATGTATAGAGACCTTACCATGAAAGGATGAAGTATGTTTCTTGTTAATTACATTACCGTACTAATATATATATATATATATATATATATAAAATATCAGTTTAGATTTCTGATACAATATTTTATAGGCACCATCGATCAGGGACTATTTCTATTTATCTCAAACCCTATTCAGGCCATAATTTGTACCTGGGTAGACTATATGTACATAGGTGCTTCCGAGGGGAAGCATCTTGCATCAGACACCTAATTATAATTTCCTTCATTATCTTGGGGATTGGTAGAAGATGACTGAATTATATCTATGAATATTTTGATTGTTTTTTTTCAAAATCTAATCCAATATTCGACTCGATCGCCCACTTCCAAATTATTTCTTCCATAGGATAGGGTTGGTGATAAGAACTGAAATAATAAGTAACTCTGGGAGGTCTTTTCTTGTGCACCTGTACTGACGCACACAACCAAATCAATAGAAAACTGTAGAGGGAAGAAATGAATGATTCAAAACCATTTAAAATAAACCAAATATGTACAGTACTTTAAAAATACAATTTATGGTAGTGTAAAATAAATATAATATGATAAAAATTCAAACCCAACTAGAAATTTGTCCCATCCTGATAGAGAAATGGAAAAGTAAAACACTTGATAAGGAACAAGTCATAAATCCAAATCTATGACCTACCTATGGTGTACATGAACCCTATGCCGCAAATCCCATATGATGCTTGGATTATAAAATCCATAATATGAAAAATACATGACACATGTTGTGTAAATTCCATGTATGGGTGAGTGTATAAATACACTATAGAACACCCTAAAATGGGTGAACGGGGGTAGAATGAGAAATAATTGAAGAGAAATGAAATATAGGGAATATGATATAGTGAAAGAGTATATGTAATCTAAACCAGTGAGAGTAAGTGGACTTTTCAAAACATAATGAGATTGACAGGGTGAGAAGGTGAACTTTTTCAAGTATTTTTAGCATATATAAGGAGAGTGGAATCATCCATCAATGAATAGAAAAAAACAGAATCCTTGTGGCACACTCCTTGTTACATTTTCTATCATGTAAGAAGAGTATGAATGTTTTTAATATAGAAGACTATATATATATATTGATAATGATTATCATAAGGGAGATGAAGGGAATATCCATATCATAGCTCAACCTAAGAAGAAGTGTATCCAACAGTTACAAAGTATGTCTATAAACAATGTCTTGAATCTCATTAGCCTTCCCAAAACACTGAAGTCAATGAGACTCAATAAAAACACCATGATACAATCCTATTATTGTGTAATTGCCTCTAGTATATGGTTTTAGGTCACACCACAAAAATAAATATTCACATGGAATGTTTCCCTTATCCTCATGAGTTCAGATGTACAGCAAACCACATCTCATCATTATTGTACATTGTCAAGGGGATACATGTTCTAGGAAAGGATAACTTTCCCTTGTATGATTGTAGGGACTTAATCTGATAGTCACTGAGGATCTTCACAACCCATTATAGCTATAGGATTATGCTCAGCAATTTCATCGATGAAGGCCACCGCCATGTCCTACTAAATTGTAAGACATGTGATTCGTCAGGAAAATCCACTGACCATCCAATCTAGAGGGATATTCATGGATGATGGAATTTGTGAATTCTAAAACGCATTCCTACTGGGGAAAAAGAATGATAATGTTATCATGGAATGACAATACCCATCCCTATTGGAGGTTATGTTCAGAACTATGAGTAACTCCATGGTACATTACTACTGGAGGGTAACTCAGAAATATCCTCACAGAATGGCACTAACCTTCCCTTAATTAGGTAAGACCTTTACAATATTATGGTAACTCCAATACAAATACCTGAGAGAGTGTGACACCCATAATTTCTATAGTGATTTTGTATGGTTGTCTTCTTAATTATGTGTTTCCTTAAGGCATTCTATACATTGAACATTTGACATCATAATTAGAAATCACTTTTTGAGGGATCCATTCATTTTTACAAGTAAAAAACTATAGATAGACTTCTCCCCAAAATAAATACCAATTCAAATGAAGAGTATATGATTATTTGAAGAACACTAAGTATAAATGAAGGGAAAATCATTATGTTATTAGACCCATATGGTGTGTGGTCCCTCTACACATCATAGTCATATCCCTATTCAGCACAAATCTCCACCCTATGTCGTAGAATGTGATTTGTAGGTGGAATGAACACTATGTCCTGGACAACAATGACAGGGGTCATGTCCCATGGTTTGGTCCATGTACTCAGACCCAATGTCGGTGTACTCTAGTACACGATATATTAGTCCACATGGGATGTCGCACATGTGTCCAACCCATGTCCTTATCCTAATACATGGATTCCCCTTCCACGGGACCCATCTCATGGATTTTCCAACTAGGGATGGGGTACATGGAATGTGAAGGAGTGTTACATGCCTTGTTACCCTCAAATTTTCCCAAACACTAGAACTATTGTTGTGGGAGTTTACATGCCCTATTGTTCATCCTACACATGGTGTTTAGTCATGTTATTGTCTGTACATCATGATTTTTCATGATCATCATTTTTGCTCCCAATATGGTCCACCCACCTTAGATCATTCCATGTTTTCAACCTTATGCTTATGCTCTAGTCATGAATTGAGATTCTGGGACGCTGTTTTTCATAAATCATATCTGCTCACCTGGAAGGGTTTTTTTCATGTTCTCATCAGCAAAATTCATTCATCATTTCAGACCTGTATCTAAACTCAACATACTGAACACCCATGAACTATGATTATTCCAAATCTATTATGTTCTCCAAAAATATTCACCATTTCCATTATTCACCATTAATATGGGTACCCGTTCAAGCTCAAGGTTCCCACCAAATAATGAACCAAGGACAATGGGATTCCATTAATGAAAGACACAATGAAGTGGAGATAATAAATGTTTATACATTTTTGATAAATATTTAATGGATAACAACAAAGAACATTTCAATAGGGTTAGATGAATAATTCAGAAATAAATTAATGGTTTTGTAGGGTGAGTCCATGATTTCAAATGGAACAAGTCCCATAAAAAGTATTGATCTACTATATTATTTTAATATATGTGTGTAATACACCAAAATTTTACTCGCAATTATGATTGGATCAGTTGATTCTGATTAGAGCGTTCTCCAATGAGTTCTGTAGTAGCCACTACATTCATTATGTTGTGATATACATTCATCATTGGATTCATCATTATTCGAAGGGATTATCCATAGAAAAAGGAGATGATAGATTGGTCGGCTATGGGAGAATTATGGGAAAACCTAGAAAATTCTTTCTGATGAAACATTTATTGATTTCATTATAGGTCAATGATTAATTAATAAATTATATAATAGTTAAATAATCTAAATAAATGTACTTTTAATGAGAAACTGGTTCTAACATCCCACAATGGTTTTTTTATTTCCTGTATATTGTAAAAAACATATTCGGAACCCAACGATTGTCTCAGATTTTTGGTCTGATAAACCATTTATGAGTAATAACATTTTCATTAAATAATATCATTCATGAAACATAAAATATATATACCTTTAAAAAAAATTATTTCAGGCTCAACGAGGCTAAGAATCTCACACTCTCTATGTACATATATTAAGAAATATATATATAATTATTGAAAAGTATTAAAAGGAAGAAACATGTTTCATACATCAATACATATTTAATGTTTTCATCCTAATTAAAAAAACATGGAAGACAACCTAGGATACTATTCCCAAATCAAGCTCCCCCACTCCTAGAAACATTCATGCATATTTATATGTAGTGAAACACGTAAACCAAAGGGATAGTCTATCAATTAAAGGTATTCTCATGATAGAATTCAATCTCACGCGGTTTATCTATAATGGTAGTTGCATCATCGTTGTCCAACTCACCCTAGTGAATGACATGTGTTGGGCCATGCATGTATCTCCTCTGTTACAACATGTGGAAGACTTCATGCACATGCTCTAGCTATGGGGGTTGGGTGAGGTGGAAGGAACCCTCCCTAACCCTATGGAAGTTATCGAATGGCCCAATGAATCATGGGGATAACATTCCTCCTCATATGAACTCCCATATTTTACTTCATGGTTAGTCTCAGAATAAATGTGTTATATGGCTCAAAATCCAAAGTCATATGAAGGTGATATGTGTAGAATTTATGTCTACACATTCCTATCCTCATCTACGCATAGATGACCTGCACATTATATTTTGTTGCCTGCACCAACACATGGCCCATAAGAGAATAATCCCCAATCTATTTCTAATATTAGTGTCACATGCATGGACTCATATATAGGGAAAAAAATGGTTCTGTGCTAATGATATAGTGGTAAATATTTTTTTATTTAAACTATACTAATGGAAGGCGATTCTCATATCTCTGTTTGAAGTCCAACATGCAACCCATTAACATATCCTCTCTCACCTATACATTGTTCTCAATATATTAGTTTGTGTAGGGGTGAATGGTTGTTCTCATCCACAACTAGGTTTGGAATGCCTCATGTATGCATCTCCCCAATCTTGAATGAAATCTAACATACCAATTATAGGCAATAATTGAGAAACCCATGTGAATATGATCAATCTCATGAATCTACAACTACATCAAACTCTTAAATGAACTCTTCCACCTTATACAATTTATGTAAGCTATGTTTTAAATTTAGTCTCCTATCACCTATATGGTGTAATGGCCTTTCACTATACAAGGAATCCTTATGAAAAAGACCATGGATATGCCATCAAATTTACACTTCATAATAACAATGGGATATGACAAACCTATTGGAATAAGGTTCTAATCCATAACATCCCGTCAAGTCAGTCACCGTGAGACAAACGTACCTATGATTTATCTCATGCTAGACCATAAAAAATTCACCTCAATGACCCTATAAATTATCCCAAAACTGGGATGTAAATCTAGGTGTGAAGTGTGGATCTCTTGCATCACCACCTCCCTCAATATGACTGGAACCACTATTTTCACATGGAATATATAGAAATATACACTCATTTTGAATATCAATATAAACCTATTCCTATGGATATATGATTATGTATGACCCCATAGTCAATGTATCTCTACTGGGAGTCTCTCATAAGATTGATCAGTGAAGGATTCAACACCCTTAAATAAATAATGGTCTTACCCTCCTCCTCCACCAGTGTTAGCCACAAGGAAGATAACATATCCAATGAACCATGCACTATGTAGGAGTTAAGAAATCCTCTTAAGGGAATATTCTATAATGTATCACTTCTCAAATGTATTGTCAATGTAGAGTCCCGAAGATTGACGTACAAGGACATTATATTACTTTTGCGGAATACTTAATACAAAACAAAAATTAGACACACAAGGACTGTAATAGTTTAGTGTCTTTGCAAACTCGGAATATAAACATGTAATCATGTTGAATGATCTTCAACATCTCCCACAAAGATCTTCTTAGTTTTGTTTCCTTACCTAAAACCATTATTTATTTCCTGGGTAAAATAAAACATAAAAAGGGTGAGCTCAAATGCTCAGTAAGGGAAAACATAGAGTACATAAAACAATCCATAATATTTTGAAAGAAAAAACATGAACATGTAATCTAAACATTAAAACCTTGAGCAAAGACATAAATCTTGGAAGTACATAAGGAATATATCGTAATGGAACATCAATCATGATAAAATATCATAAGAATAAAACATGTAATTTTGGAAACCATTCAGCACTTGTTATGATTTCCATAGTAGCCAAGGTATTGCTGCCAAGACCTTCTTAGTGTACAATTTCCCTTTCTGAATCGTGTTCACTCCTCGTTTCAGTCATGTAACATTGTATCAGATTAAATTTCTGTTCCAGCCCTGTCTATCTCATGAGATATAAATATTTACCCAATGCATTGGAGGGAGATATAGGTCCCACCCATTTCATAATGAAATCATTCTTACTTGTTCCACAAAATAAACATAAAACATTCAACATAACACAAAAAATAAAATGGGTTTCATAAACATCTTACCATTATTTGATAATCCATATAAAACAAATGGACATTTCATCATAAGAAAAGTGAACCATGTAAATAATAAAGATATTAAAAATGAAACATACAAATATGAAATAAAGTCATCTTAGATGTAAAATGGTTTTGATAAAACATTTGAAATTAATTCTTGAGGAAACTATCCTTTCATAATTAAAATCATTTTCTTTTCAAAAAATGCCATGAAATTTTAAAATAAATGTATTTTATTGAAAATAGTCAAAAAATAATGTAGAGTAATCATCATGAAAATTAGGTGCTATAAAACTGTAAAAATCCGTTCACACCGTATAAGTTAAAAATAACATTCTCCTCCTACTTATTTCGGAAAAGTCAAAAAGTACCTTGTATGGTAAAAAAAGAAAGATTCCTTCCATATGAAGTGGTAAATGTAAGAAAAGGGTAAAAATGTCTTAAAAATACATGGAAGGAAATTAAAAATTTTATAAAAGCATTTTGAGAGCATATGGACATGGATAATAAACATAACCCAGTAAATACTTACGAATAAACAATCTCGGATAAGAATGAGATCGGAATAATTAACCCTTAGCTTAGGTCTGATATGCTTCGTATGTATATGATCCTCCTATATAATGATTTAAATAATGTCATTGACTTATTACAGAATCATATTCACTGTTACGATATCTTATATGGTTCACTTATAACTTTATATAACCCGTTCTTTTGTAAATTCCATGTTAAAGAGCGTTTTGGGTAAAATCGTTTCATTTGTCATCCGTGTTTTGACTTTTAATTATTCATATGATTACTTAGATCATGATTACTTAATTACAGAATATAATACAAGATTTATATATAATATATATTCAGAATATACATATATATAATATATCGATAAATGGAAAGAAATACATCGTTCATAGAGACGGTAGGTCGTATGTATGCATGAAAGTTGTTTTCGTTTCCTTAATGAATTGAATGGAACTAAGTATATGACATACATATATATAAACATAATTCCAGTAGCATTATTATGTCATATATTTCATGATTACTTATTATATAAACTTTATAATTATTCTTGAATTGTTACCATGGAAAATGAATCTAATCGCGTTGTGGAGACGGTAATCCGTACGTACGCACGAGCGATGATATCATTCCCATATTTATTGAATAGAATTGGAGTGAATGATATAATATCTTATAATCATTATGATGTTATAATAATCATATATATTTATTCTTTAAACCATTATACCCATCCATGTAACGTGGTGGTGTAAAAATAGATTACACCACGACATGGATACGGTATTCCGTACGTACGCACGCGTGGTGATTTTGTTTTCTTTCAGATGGATAAAAAGTGAAATGGGGTTGTTCTATATTTATAATAACATATCAGTATATTAGTGATAATGATGTTATTAAAATATAATGAAAAAACTAAATAAGATGAGGTTGAAGAAGAAATAAATTTTAAAGAATCCGTAACAGATATTACCTCTTCTTTGATACGTCTTTTTAAAACCTCCTCTTAGGGTACTCAAATTGGTCTTTGAAGAAGACCAGGTATAAGTTCCTGACCTTAAACATTACTTAATAATAAATTTACTGAATAATTCACATAGAGGATCTTTTCAGGTTTAGAGTTTTAGAGAATTAGGTCATAACTATTATATCTCAAAAGATTACATAGTAGAGACTTCTACTAAGTTTCCTTAAAATAAAAAAAACTCTTAAAAAAACATGTCATCTTCCATGTTTAAGATAGAATGTCTTTTCTTTGATCCCATCCTTGACCATATTCATCTTTATGTCCTGTGGAAAATATTTAAAAAACTTGGGATGAGAAAAAAAATCCCAGTATAGTATACACAAAGAAGGAAAACTATTTGTTTTTAAAAACAAAAAGTAAACCATGAGTACTTTAACAAAGTAATACTTTTCATCTTTATGAAGTAGTAAAAAACTCTTCACTGAATAAAAGACCATTACTTACCCTTTTGTAACCAAATGATTACCATAAAACGATATAAAGAATAGATAACATATTAAGGTATCTTCGGACATAAACAAACTTAAATGGAATAACCATACGGTTGACTTCCACACATACATAGTGGAATATCCATACAGCCAACATCCACACATACATAAAAGAATAGCCATACGGCCGACTTCCATACCCAATGCATTAGAGGTTATAACGTAACCACAAATCCTGGTATTCACAGCACCACCCGTCATATGGTTTATCACGTAACCACCCGTCAAATGTCCAAGTACCATTATAGAATCATAACACATAAAACAACTATAAAGGAAAGAAAACATTTCCACATTTCACGCACAATATATAACATAAATATATTGACATAATAAATCCATTATAAAAAAAATTTCCAATACCAAAATACATAAATGAGTATATGGTATTTATTTACTTTTGAAAATATAACGTCTTATTGAGGAAGCCAAGGATCAAATAATACTCGCGGCAGCGGAAAGGTCATTGTCACTGTGTATGTTAAAAAGAAGCATAATTTATGTTTTTTATTAAAACGATTCGTAGAGAAAAAAATCCTTTCAAATAAAATTAGAAGTTAAAGGGGTTTATACACCGTATAAAATAAAGTTGTGTATAAAACTAAATTTGGCTCCATAAAAGGATATTGAGATGAAATCATTTATAAAGTTGGTATCCTTAGATTAAGGATAAATCAATTACATGATTATGTGTGAAAAATATTAATACACCAAATATAAGTGGATATTAAGTGTAAACCAATCAGAGTCATTCACACATAATCTTGGAAAAAAACCAATGACATAGATATTTAACTCCATGAAATGAGACTGGGTTATGATTTCCCATACAAGTTCGTCTAAATGATGTAAGAATTTGTCAATGAGATGATTATGTGTAGAAATAGTATATCCACATAATGGTTTTTGGATATTACAAAATAGATACTCCACACATAATCTTGGCATAATAAAATCAAGAAGTAGAGGTTTAACCTAATGAATTGAAAGTGGGTTAAGAAGTTCCCTTACAGAAATCTGACAGCCTAACAGCGTCACTTTAAAATTTAGAAAATGAGTTGTTGAGAGAGAAAATGGTATCTCATCACTTAGACATAAAATCTACATCAATAAGGATATAGAATATCATATCCCAACATAATATTATTTGAATTAAAAGATATAACAAAATAATTCTTTTAGAAAGAGAAGGGTGAAAGGTTCCCTTACCGACTTGGGCAATATTCAAAACGTACACCCCATTGATGAAGGGTCATAAAATGAAGTTTTAAATACCCCTAATTAAAATTATACTACAAAAGGTGTATAATAATGGTCAGTACATACACCACTCAATGGAAATGTTGGAAAACATAGCATAAATATCACGGGAATAAAAGTGAGATGAAAAATCCATTACGAAAAATCGGCAGCCTAACAGCGCCACTTAAAACTTCCAAAAATGGATTTATGAGATCAAATAGGGTCTCTCATAATATGAACAAATAAATTTCAGTTTGATTAATATAAAATAACATTCCAAAACATACGAATGATGAGATAATATGAAATGAGATAAAATTGAGTACTTAAGAAGAACGAGAGAGGTTTGATCCCTTACCTCAAGTCTAACTTGTCTTGTTCATTTATTTATATTCCTGAATAATAAACTTTGGTAAATTTAGAAATTCTTAAGGACATATTTTAAATATTATTATTCAGTTCATAACACATATTATAATGTTATAATAATTGGATAATAATGTGAGTTCAATAAGACGTTTTTGTCGATTATTGGTACATGAGTCAAAAATGAACTTGTTTGAAAATGATTGTCCATGTATTTATAAGTAAATCGTCTCCAGAATAGTATTAATGATTTAAATATCATATATGTCAAGTAAATATTCATTTTATACTACTCCATAACATTTGGAGATAAAAATAAATGAAATGCACCATTAATGGATACGGTAGGCCGTACGTACGCATGAAGCCTACATTCATTTATTTGTATTATTAATGGAATTAAATATAATTGAGAGATATATATATTATAATTCCATTATAATATATATAAGTTATATAGGTCACATATTTTCATTAATTTAATTCTTTATACATTCCATGTATTGCATGAACAACTCACATCACTTGAGGTGGCAGTAGTCCTCACTTCCTCGTATGAAATTATCGCATTAGCACAACATGAACAGCTTAAAGGAATGGTTTAAATATAAAATTAAGAATAATATTGAAAAATAAATTCCATATATATCATATATAGAATATAGTGTCATCATATTGGCCTCCATGAAAGGTGTTAAGATACGATTGAACAATCATCGTTTCGTGAGGCAGAAATTCCCCATCCACAGAAACAGTATATTCTTTAACCAATAGATGAAGGTGTGTGTAAGTGTAGCTCTAATACATAACATAACAACATAATATTATATTTAAGATACTGGTTTTATTACAAAATAAATAAATAAAAAGAGGTTACAGGGTTGGAGAAGCAAAATAAAACAAAATAACACAAGGGAAGACATTACCTTTAAATCGGCTAACTCTTTTTGATTTGAGCTCAATAGCATCCATGGAAAAAATTCTTCTCAAAGGTGAGGCTTAAATGACGAGGAGAGGGATTTGGAGAGATTAAATGGGCATGGGTTTGCCGATCCAAAGGCTTGAGAGCTGTGGGTAAGGTGGTAGAGGTGGGGGCCTTTTATAAGAGAAGAGGATGGGCACTCTTGGAAAGTTATAAAATATTACTTTATTATAAAATGATATTTGGATTTTAAAGGTCCCAAAAAGATATATTTGGAGGATAAGGTGATAAGGATACGAAATACACCCATGCAATAGGTTTCTTACAAGTTTATGTCTTAGATTTTACATTATCTTTTCATTTTATTTAAATCGTTAAATAATGAGGTAATCACGACATGATCATTGTGTCATATATAATTTAATTTATATAACGTCTAAAAATTATAAAAAAATATCATGATGTAGGAAATATTTTTTTATTTTTAATTAATATTTATAATAAAAAATATGACTTGCATAACCCCATTTATAAATTGTTTTAGTAAAACAACACATGTTTGGGAGATTTTAATTTTAACATTAAAAGAAAGTTATTAATGTCATTTCCAACCAATGTGGCTCCATGGGGTCCCCAGGTTGACCCATGTATTTTCTGGGTCATCCATGACTCATCCAATAAGGGTATGACATGTGTCATGGTCATTTCATATTATTAAAACATTATTTTTACCTTAAATTACATTAATTACCTTTAATCACGATTAATAAAACATAAAAGTAACTATTCACTAAATATTATTTTAATCTCATTGAACCAAATTTTACATCCTAATGAAAACCATTTATGTCGGATTTTTGAAAATCAAATCACAGAAGTGGTAAAGTTTCATTTAAATGAAAAATCAGTTTCTTTAACTACCACTTAGTGGTTTCACTATTCATCAAAAATTTATGTTTTTCAGAAAAATACCAAAAATTCACCCTAAGCTATATTTGATATTCCGAATTCAAAAATTATGTCTATTTTAAAAAATTCAAAACATATCAGATTCATTAATTAATTTAATAATTAACTCTTTCTGTCAAAACAAATACCGTGTTTTTAGGAAACAATATCGATTAAAAGATTAACACTAGTTTAAGTCCAATTTCATAGTGAAAATAATTCCAATGACCACCATTGGATTAAATGGTAAAAAATATATTCTAAATACACTATACTATCAATTAAAAAAATAATCAATCAATATAAATAAATCATATTAAAAGGAGGTTTTGAATTAAAATGCAACATTTTCAATAAAAATGATCTTTATCGAAAAAATAACAAAAAATTACAGAAAGTAAATTTTGATGTCCAGATTCAAAAGAAGGATTTTATTTTGTCAAATAAAACATATACAATTGTCAAAAGTATATTTATAAAGGGTTCTCCATCAAATGGCGGTTAATCAACCTTTTAAAAATTATTAGATGATTTATGCTTAAAATTGGATTCATTTGCATTTTAAGCCTCTAAAATTTATTGGATAAAAGTAAAAATATTTTACAAACATATATAATCATTTTTTAGTTATTTCCATTATTTCCCACCATTACAGTGGCTAGGCATTAACTACCATTTAAAATAATATAATTTTATTATTAGAGTGCAACGTAAGATTTCAAAGGAACTTGTTGTTGCGAATTGGGTGCACCATCGAGCATAGCGTTCCCAATAAAGTAATATTAATTTTTTATTCACAAATATGGATCAATAAAAAAATTTCATATTCTTTATATTCCTGGGGTGTTATATCCTTCCCCCTTATTGGAATTGCATCCTCGCAATTTTAAAATTGGGCTCGGAAGCTTCATTGAAAGCCCCACATCGGAAAAGGAGTAAATTAAACTATCACAATAAAATAAATAAAGGGAAGTAAGAAGGTCACCCAAGTTAACCCATACTAGGATTCCATGTATGAAAAAATGGATATGGAAGAAAAAACAAAGGGTCATGTTCTGAGGGAGTGTGATAGAAAACATGTTTAGGAGAAAGATAACCACCAGAAAATCACAAACTTGTGATGGGTTAAACGGTATTGTATTCCCAAGTAGGAAAAGTAAACATACAACATTTTGGTAGTTACTTTTCATTGAGGAATTTATTTTTAAGCTTAACTAAAACATAAGGAAACATACTTAATTGTCATTTCGACTTTCATCTTTTACTAAATTTCTTACATGAACTCATATTTTCTCCAAAAAATGAGTATTTAGGATGACTTGTTTACATTTAGAGAGATATAATCAACTTCTAGATAATCACCTAATCTACAAAAGAGAACTGCATACATCCCATGTCTTTAGAACTTAACCAAAACTAAAACCATAATGTTTTGTATGAGATCAGATAATACCCAAAAAGGATAATCCTTTATAAAAAGGAAATCTATTCTTAATCTCTAAAATTTTTCCAACAAGACCCAAAGTTCAATGATGACCAAAAGTAAATCAAACTAAGATTGAAACCCAAATATTTGATGGATTTAATCACATATTCTTCCATGTAAAATTGTAACTTTTATCTCCAAACAACATTAGTTGCTCTTAAAGTCTCGTATTAACCTAATCACATATCCTCCATGATAGGCTACTCATTTCAATTGATAACCCAAAATCATATTACTCTTAATTCATAAAATCATCCAACTAAAAAGAATCATTCAAACTAACCAGGGACATCACATAGTCCAATGGTAGGCGATAAATACCAGTTTCACTTTTGTTGTGGGTTCGATTCCCGTAGTTTTTTCCGACGCGACGGGTTGTCACACGGTCTGCGTGTTGTCCTTTTTCCAAAAATATATAATTCTTAAAACATTCCCCAACAAAGAGATAAAATATTCAAATATAACCATAACATAATTTATCCTCAATTTTATCTCATGCCATACACTTTCCATCATAACATATAGTAACCCATAATTACCTCTAAAGTAAGGATCATATAAACCCAAATGGTTCTTTATAACTATGTCAAAAAAAGAACAGATAATTATTCCTTGAATAAAAATTTCATTTTATCAAAATCAGGGTTAAACATACTATGAAAAGTCTTCTAATGTTACCCCATCATCAAAAGAGACTTAATACTCTTAATACTTTCATCATAACTCTTGATGCCCTTATATGTTGACTTCTTACTCATTCAACAATCTTCATGATACATTAACCATACATTTCAAACTTAATATGAAATAATTCTTTCCTACAAACAAAATCATGACTCACACCCTAAGATTCCGAAATAGGAAAACAAAAGTTATGAAATAATCCATACCTTTGATTGGTCATTGTCAGTTTGTTCATCATCAATCGGAATGGAATTAGGTATTGGTAAACGAATATTTTTACAATCTTGGTGATCCCATTCCTGAAACTTCTTCATAGGACATGTGTTTGCATAATGTCCATGCACACCACATTTAAAACATTCAATTGATCCCTCATAAAGAACGGTTTTCCCTTTCCTCGAGTCAACTAGATGATTCCTTTTTCCATGGAAGGTTCTTGCTTTATGAACTTTATTTCCAAATCTATAGAATATTTTTGTCCCTTTGAAACATTTTCCTAGGTGTTTCCTTCCACATCGTTGACACATAGGTTTTTGAACACACTAACCTTTATGATTATTACCTATAGTTCCGTAGGGATTGGTTTCTTGCATATATGATGCCTAATAGAAATCACCAGGGTTTAGGTGGTCAATCATGACTTTATATAGTTGGTTGAGGATAAACACAAGAGTTCTCACTGCATCTCCCATATCATTCAATTGCTCCCTCATAAAAGTGTCACAGTTTCCTTCACATCCACTTTTACTTTGGTGCCTGCTAGATCCAGCCATTTACTAAAACCAAAAAGGTCAATTTTAGAATATAAACAAAACCATTATGTAATAATGGGGATGATAAACACTAAGATATACTTACTCATTCACTTTATCTAAAACTAGGACTCTTTTTGAAATCCTAACCATTATTGTAATGTCTCTTATACTTAGAGAATACCCTAACCTCTAAATTTATCTAATCGGACCTTTGATACCAACTACAGGGCCCCGACCTTAAACATTACATAATCATGAATTAAATGAATAATTCAAATAGAAAATATTTTCCTGTTTTGAGTTTTAGAGAATTAGGTCATAACTATTACATCTCAAAAGATTACATAGCAGATACTTCTACTAAGTTTCCATAAAATAAAATAAAAAACTTAAAAATAAACATGTCTAGTTCCATGTTTTAGAAAGAATTTCATTCCTTGATCCCATCCATGACCCTATTCATCTTTAAGTCCCATGGAAAACATTTCAAAAACATAGGAGGAGCATAAAAATCCCAGTAATGGATACACAAAGAAGGAAAACTGTTAGTTTTTCAAAACAAGAAGTAAACAATGAGTACTTTACCAATGTAATACTTTTCACCTTTATGAAGTAGCAAAAAACTCTTCACTGAATAAAAGACCATTACTTACCCTTTTGTAACCAAAATATTACCATAAAACCCATATAAAGAACACATAACATATAAAGAAAACAAGAGAAATAAACATACATAAATGGAATAACCATACGGTCAACTTCCACACATACTTAATGGAATAGCCATATGACATACTTCAACACATACTTAAAGGAATAACCATTCGACCAACTTCCATAACCAATGCATTGGAGGTTATAACGTAACCACCCATCCAGGTATTCACGACACCACCCGTCATATGGTTTATAACGTAACCACTCGTCAAATGTCTTAGTACCATTATAAAATCATAACACATAAAACAACTATAATGGAAAGAAAACATTTCCACATTTCAAGAACAATATATCACTTAAATATATTGAAATAAAAAATCCATTTTAAAAACCATTTTCAATACCAAAATACATAAAAGTGTATATGGTTTTTATTTACTTTTAAAAATATAACGACTTGTTGAAAAATCCAAAGATCAAATAATACTCACGGCGGCAGAAAGGTCATTGTCACTGCGTACGATAAAAAAAAGCATAATTTTTGTCGTTTAGTAAAACGATTCGTAGAGAAAAAATTCCATTCGAATAAAATTAGAAGTAAATGGGTTTTATACACCGTATAAAATAAAGTTATGTATAAAACAAAATATGCCGCAATGAAAGGAGATTGAGATGAAGTCCCTTATAAAGTTGGTATCCATAGATTATGGATATATCAATTACATGATTATGTGTGAAAAATATAAATACACCAAATATAAGTGGATATTAAGTGTAAAACAATCAGATTTCATTCACACATAATCTTTGAAAAACAAAACCAATGACATAGATATTTAACTCAATGAAATGAGATTGTGTTTTGATTTCCCATACAAGTTCATCTAAATGATGTAAGAATTTATCAATGAGATGATTATGTGTAGAAATAGTATATCTAAATAATGTTTTGTGGATATTACAACATTTAGACTCCACACATAATATTTTCATATTAAAATCAAGAAGTATAGTTTTAAACCAATGAATTGAAAGTGTGTTAAGAAGTTCCCTTATAGAAATCCGACAGCCTAATGACGTCACTTTAAAATTAAGAAAATGAGTTGATGAGAGAGAAAATGGTATCTCATCACTTGGACATAAAATTTATATCAATGAGTATATAGAATAACATATCCCAACATAATATTATGTGAATTAAAATACATAACAAAAGAAGTCTTTTAGAAAGAGGAGGGTGAAAGGTTCCCTTACCGACTTGGGAAACTTTCGAAACGTACACCCCATGGAAGAAGGGTCATACAATGAAGTTGTAAATACCCATAATTAATATTATACTAAAAAAGAGTATAATAATTGGAAGTACATACAGCACTCATTGTTAATGGTGGAAAATATAGCATAAATGTCACGGGAATAAAAGTGTGATGAAAAATCCCTTACGAAAACTCGGCAGCCAAACAACGCCACTTAAAACATCAAAAAATTGATTTATGAGAAAAAATAGGGTCTCTCATAAAATGAACAGAAAAATTAAAGTATGATTAATATAAAATAACATCCTAAAACATAATAATGATGAGCTTATAAGAAATGACATAAAAGAGAGTACTTAAAAAGAATGAGAGAGGTTGGATCCCTTACCTCAAGTCTGACTTGTCTTGTTCGTTTCTATATATTCCTGAATAATAAACATTGGTAAATTTATAATTGCTTAAAGACCTCTTTTAAATATTATTATTCAGTTCATATAACATATTATAATGTTATAATAATTTGTTTATAATGTGAGTTCATATCAGATGTTTTTGTCGATATTTGGTACATGGGTCAAAAATGAACTTGTTCGAAAATGATTTTCCATGTAGTTATAATTAAATAATCTCCAAAATTGAATTAATGATTTTAATATCATATATATCCAGTAAATATTCATTTTAAACTACTCCATAACATTTGGAGATAAAAATAAATGAAATGCACCGTTCATGGAGACAGTAGGCCGTACGTACGCATGAACGCTACTTTCATTTATTTTTCATATTAATGAAATTAAAAATAATTGAGAGATATATATATTTTAATTCCAGTATAATATATTTGTTATATAGGTCACATATGTTCATTAATTTTATTCTTTATACATTCCATGTATTGCATGAACAAGTCACATCACTTGAGGGGGGTGGTAGTCCACACTTCCTCGTATAAAATTATCACATTTTCACCACATGAAAAGAATAAAGGCATGTTTTAAATATATAATTAAGAAAAATATAGAAAAAATAAATACCATATATATAATATATAAAATATACTGACATCATAATGGCCACCCTGAAAGGAGTTAAGAGAAGATTGAACAATCATCGTTTTGTGAGGCAGAAATTCGCCATCCACAGAAAGAGTATGTTCTTTAGCTATTAGACGAAGGTGTGTGTAAGTGTAGCTCGAATAATTCACATAAAAACAACCTAGTATATTGAAGATACTGGTTTTGTTACAAAATAAAGGAATGAAAAGATTTTAGAGGGTTGGAGAAGCAAAATAAAACAAAAGTACACAAGGGAAGCCATTACATTTAAATCAGGTAACTCTTTTTAATTTGAGCTCAAAGGATTCCTTGGAAAGGATTCTGCACAATGGTGAGGCTTCAATCATGAATAGAGGGATTTTGAGAGATGAAATGGGCAGGGTTTTTTCTGATCCAAAGGCTTCAGAGTTGTGGGTAAGGTGGTAGATGTGGGGGCCTTTTATAAGAGAAGTGGAGGGTCACTCTTGGAAAGTTAAAAACTATTATTTTATTATAAAATGATTATCAGATTTTAAAGATCCCAAAAGGATATATGTCAAGGATAAGGTGACAAGGTTTCGAAATAAACCCATCCAATAGGTTTTTGACAATTTTAGTTCTTAGATTTTACATTATCTTGTCATTTTATTTAAATCGTTAAATAATGAGGTAATCGCTACATCATCATGGTGTCTTAAATTATTTAATTTATTTGATGTCTAAAATTATAAAAAAATATCATGATGTAGGAAAATTTTTTAGGTTTCTAATGAATATTTATAGTCAAAATTATGACTTGTATAACCCCATGTAAAAATTGTATTAGTAAAATAACATATGTTGGTGACATATTAATTTATTCATTAAATAAAAAGTTATTAATGTAATTGTCCAACCAAAGTGGCTCCATTGGGTCCCCAAGTTGACCAATGGATTGTATTGGTCAGCCATGACTCATCCAATAAGGGTAGAACATGTTTCAATGTCATTTTATATTATGAAAACATTATTTTTACCTTAAATTACACTAATTACCTTTAATCGCGATTAATAAAACTTAAAAGTTACTATTCACCGAAAATTATTTTAATCTCATTGAACCACATTTTACTTCCTAATGAAAAACATGTATGTAGGATTTTTGAAAATAAAATCATAGAATTGGTAAAGTTTCATTTAAATGAAAAATAAATTTCTTTAACTACCACTTAGTGGTTTCACTATTCATCAAAAAATGATGTTTTTCAGAAAAATACCAAAAAACTCACACTAAGCTATATTTGATATTACGAATTCAAAAATGATGTCTATTTTACAAAACTCAAAAAATATAAGTTGCATTAATTAATTAAATAATTAAATCCCGCCGTCAAAACAAATAGCATGTTTTTAAGAGACAATATCTATTACAAGATTAACACTAGTTTAAGTCAAATTTCATAGTGAAATTAATTCCAATGACAACCATTGGATTAAATGGTAAAAATTCATTCTAAATACACATTAATCTAAATTAAAAATATAATCTATCCATATAAATAAATCAGATTAAAAGGAGGTTTTGAATTAAAATGCAACATTTTCAATAAAAATGATCTTTATCGAAAAAATACCAAAAATTTACACAAAGTAAATTTTGATGTCCGAATTCTAAAGATTGATTTTCTTTTTTCAAATACAACATATAAAATGGTCAAAAGTATATTTAAAAAGGGTTCTCCATAAAAATACGATTAATCGACCATTTAAAAATTTTTATAATATTTAATATTAAAGTTGGATTCATTTGCATTTTACGCCTCTAACATTTATTGGATAAAAGTTAAAATATTTGAAAAACATATATAATCATTTTGTAGTTAGTTTCATTCTATCCCACCATTACAATGGCTAGGCGTTAACTACCATTTAAAATAATATTATTTTATTTTTGGAGTGCAATGTAAGATTTCAAAGGAACTCGTCGTCGCGTATTGGGTACGCCATCGAGCATAGCGTTTCCTTTAAAGTAATATTAATATTTTATTCACAATTATGGATAAATATAAAAATGTCATATTCTTTATTTACCTGGGGTGTTACACCAGGACCACTAGTATGTTTCTAGGGAAGTGGATAAGGGAAATGGGTAGGGGTTGGCCAAGCTTCAAAGCTCCAAATGGTGTGAGTAGAAGAGGGAGGAGATTCTCTTTTATAAGGGAGGAGAGAGGCACCTTTAGAAATATAAGAAAATATTAATTTATATTAAATCCCAACCCCACATAAAAACTTTCAAAATGACTGAAATCCGAATATTATAAGATATAAGGTTGTAATATCATCAAACAATAAAATTTATACTTGTTAGGAATATTTTAAACATTATCAACTTGATTTATCCTTATTTAATCAATTTATTTTATTTCTTTTAATAACATTATAAATTTTCAATTATTATAAATAATTACTTATTAGTTGTGAATTGTCCATAATTGGATAATTTATAGAATTTTCGACAGAAAAATTAATATTTATAATTTTTAAATATTTTTTTTGATTTTTAAACAATTTTATAATATGTTATTTTTATAAAATAACAATAGTGTCAATTTTGACAATATTCATTTATTTGAATTTAAATAACAACTATATAGAAGATATGTTTAAAATAAAAGATTTAATAGATTCATAACATGTCATATTTATGTAGAAAATTAGTGTAGCAAATTAAGTAGTTCATATAATATTTATTTTAATATTTTTAAAACCATTTATTCGATATTTCTATTAATAAAATAATTTCAACATCACAATTATATCACCTTTAATGATAATTATTTAATCCCTAAAAATTATAAATAAATTCATATGATGTAGATAATTTTATTATATTTTTGGAGACTATTAATTTTCGAAGATTTATGAATTTAATCACTAAATTAAAATTATTATACTTATAAGATTTAAGAAAGTGACATGTTGTCAGTTTTTTTTGTTTTAATAATAATGAAATTATTTTCATTAACATAAGCCCATTAAATGATTATAATCCGACCCTTAGGTGATATGGGTCAACCTTTAGTCATCCAATATGATTTTGGAAGGTGTTAGGGTAATTTTATAATGTTATATTTATCCTTAACTACCCGATTTACCTTTAACTATGGTAAATAAAATTTACCGTAGTTACTATTCATAAAGCCCAAAAATAAAAAGTTGATTATTAACATAATTTGGACCAACTGATTTCAAATATGTAATACATTTTTAAAAATTCAATACCCAAAAGTTGTAGAAATTAAATTAATAATAATCATGTTGTTGAAAGAAAACGGGTTTTTGATTATAACATTACAAAAGATTGAATTGATTTAACCTTCTAATTCAAGGTAAAATCAATGATAATGACATAAATTATATTAAATGGTAAAATAATATTATATTTATACTTTAAAACCATTAAATATTATAATTTAACCATATAAATTATTACGATGATAAAAGTTGATTTTAATAAAAAGATAGCGTGTTTTTACTATTCATTAAATTATGAAAGTTATCAGAAAAATATCAAAACTTTATCCAATGTAAATTTATATATCCTGATTCAAAATAAGAAGTTAATTTTGTAAAATTGAACTTATCAACATGTCAGAAACTATATTTAATGTGGGTGAACCATTAAAAGGCGGCAAAAATGCAGTTTTTTGAAAAATACTTATTTTACCCGAAAAAATAATTTTGTTCACATACCATTTTCTAGAAAATATGTAGGATGAATAATAATGTTATAAAATTAAAAATGTAGTTAATAATATTCATAACAGCTAGTCCATAATAACATTATAACAATATATCATTGTTTAGTGAAACCTGGTATTGCGTACAACACACACTATTGAGGAAGGTCGTGATTGTGTGTAATGCAATCCAAGTCAGGGTTGCGTGTAGTGAAAGACTTCATTGTTGTTTTTTATAAAATAATACAACCATATTTCATTTATACATTGAATATATATATATACATATATATATTCACTCAATGTTGCGAACTTGAAATTGTGTGTAACATGATCCAAGAATAGTGTTACGTATACTACAAGCTAATTCGGTCTTGCGTATAGTAAAAGCTAATATTGGTGTAGTTTATAATAGAAGATCAAAGAAATTATATATAATATATCTCATAAAATCTTGGGGTGTTACAGTGATTCTCTAAATCCGAGTCCTATGGGAACTCTATCCAGTGTCATTGTCTCAAGAACATTTCTCTATGGGTGAAGACACAACTAATACTCTCTTCGTCTATGTAAACAATAAATATCCCTCCCATAAGGTAGTGTCTCCACATACATAGTAATAATTCCACTACCACTAAATATAATTATTTATTTACATAATTCTTCTTATAGTTCCATTCTTCCTCAACCTATATGGGATGACTACCTAATGTGTCATCAATAGGAAACTAACCCATGCTCTTAACGCATTATAGTTAACTATGAACTCAAAATCATCCTTTGGTAGTATAAACATTTAATATCTCAATATACATTACCATAAATCATTAAAGGACCTATGTCACTTCTTAGACTAGGTAACTGGCTTCACATTCTTCTTTCAGGGTTGTCAATGGGGTTGTAAGTCTTGAGATGTCTGGAAGAAATATCTATTAGTACCCTACCAGTCCAGAAAATCTCCTCACCTCTTACACATTCTATAATGTCTCCATTGATGTAACGACCTAGATATTTTATAGATCTATGGATAATCCTTATTTTGAAAATTCATTAACAATAATGTGACCTCCATGTATCCATAAATGAAACATCATGAGATATCTGTAAAACTGATGCTCTAGAAGAAAATAACGAACCATATTGATGTGATCGTCATGATACTCATCTGAAGAAGACCATTCCATTATGTCATGGATGAATACAATAATAAATAGATCCTTTTATGGATTAAAAACACAGTTTATCAAATCAATAAAAATGGTGGGTAAATCATTCCACCAAAGTGTATCACTATGAAATCATTGTCTGTATAGAGACATCGTAATTCCATAATTTGTACATCAGCCTCACAAACCTACAACCGGTGGTAAAGAGACCGGAAATTTATATTAGATAACAATTTTTTATCTCAATACTTTTCAAAGTTGTCATAAATAATAGTGTAAGGGAGAGTGATTTATATCAGGACTTGGTTCATCTGATGATAATTCATGCAATTATGTAAGCCCCCATCATCCTTTTCCCTAACATGACTAGATATTCCTAGGGGGACATATGATATATAATGAAACAATGTTCATGAAGGTCCTCTAAATACAACGGTATCACTATGATCTTGGTAGGTGACGAATGATACAACATAAAAGATATAGCAGTAGGCACTGGTTGCAAGTCCATGAAAAATTACATATCTCATCTCCTAGGTAGTCTTGGATCTTATTTAGAGAAGATGTACATATAATCTTCTAGAAATGTACAAAAAAATATTTATAATTATCATGACACACCAAGGTCTACACTTTCTAACTAATGGGTAATAGGATACAACCTCTTACTCACATCGTCTTCGTGTCCAGCTTTGATTTATATCTCATCAAAAATAGAGAAAATCATCCCATCAGTTCAAATGCATCTGAAAAGTCTGTTATTACAATTGACATATTCCAAAACTATGGAAATACAATACATTTTATAGATTTTGTGATAGATATCTATCATAATGATGAAATGTTCTCATGTGAAACTATCTCATCAAAGTGACATATCACAAATCAGGAATGTATATGGTAGACAAGATGAATTCATTACAGTAATGTTGAGACAAGGCTGTTGTGATAATGTCTCTAATTGGATCTATAGCTCTCAAATTAGGAGTTAATTATAAAATAATTACATATACCACTGTCTAATAATACAATGGAAAGATTAGAATAAACAATATTTGAACCTCGAATATTTTCCTGCACTATATGACCATAAACATCTAAATCATGCAGCTTCCCGTGGCATGACCATATGATTCCTAATCCTGACATGTGATACCTAGTTGTGGTGGTATGAGGATATTTTACCTTTTCCCTCCACATTCCGATCATCCTTCTCCTCTTCTAACTCATCAACCATCAGGACCACCCTGTCCCCTCTTGGGATAGCCCTGGTCATGGTACTATATCTGCCATAGTGATCCAAAATCTATCTTATAGAGATACGCATCATACATGGATGGGAAATCCCATTTTTTTGACAATGTTTGTCAGAAATAATGAACCACATCTCTCTAGCTACTCTAAAACTCTGAAATGTCTTGTCCCTATATAACCATGTGTGTGAGCCTTCTTTTGGAAGGTTCTCCTATTTAGAGATCTATGGAACCTTTTAGAAGCTATAGATGACTCATATCTGTTTCATCACATGATAGCACCATAAATCTATAATCACTCTGAAATAAAAATCTATCTCATAAGTTCACTATCTATCACCCCAACCGAGGTGGGGATACACTGGGAAACTAGGTTGTCTCATATATAACGATGGATTCCTTTCTTATAGTTACGTACTCAAAAGTAACATAGTGGATCATGTTGATAAGGTAGAGAATAAGCTCAATGCACCTAGCTGTGTACTCTGCCACTACCATCCCAAGATACTAAAGGTCTATAAGCTCATGAATCTAGATAGATACAAATAATGATTGGTAGTACTCCTCACAAAATAGTTGATGGAATTATTCCTATGGGAATGTAGATTCATCGTGCATCTAATTAACTGGAATACAACAATACCCACCTAATTTATGGAAGATAGTGGATTAAAAAGACACCATATAATCAGTTAGTGTCTCTAAAAGCTAAATGATATGGAATACAGAATTTAGACAATCATATATCTTCTAGGGGTATGGCTCTCCATGGATCGTTTATGGTATCTGATCATGGAACTCATAGAGTGAAATCAGCATAGTAACATCTTCAGAACAATATGATAGGATGATCTACTTCTGAATTGGGGGTGGTGACTCTACATTGTTATCTAATGTTGAGGGTCATAGTATGGTCATTGAAATGGGGCCTCAATTCTCATTGGATCATCTTCATGAATCAGAGATTGTATCTAGGATTAATACCATCATGAAGGCATCTTAAAATTTATAAATTTGAACTCTGGCTAGATGAGCACGCACACATAGATATATATATATATATATTAACAATGGGGAGCTTACTCATTAAAGATAGTCAAAGACTCGGTCCTTTATGATTCATATACCATAAATTATAACAAAAAATGTCTCGGTATGTTGTGTTGAAAAGAAGTTAGTCAGGGTCTTGGTGAATGGATATGTCAACCTCTTATTTTATAACTAGTCTCCCTTGCCAGAGAGAGACACTCGAGAAAATTTTACACTATTTCTATAAACCCAACCAATCCCATTAATTGGAAACATCCAAAAAATGTCCCAAAGAATGATCTTTCTCTGATACTTATCATTCATGATCCGACCCAAGAAAGGGATTGAGCCACAACTACCCCATGCTTGCCTCAATAGGTTTATGGGTGGAAAGAAAATATGAAGTCATAAATTACTCGGGGAGGCCTTTGCCTAGGTTCATATAAACACGCACATCTCTAACTCAATGAAAACTATAAAGAGACTAAATAAATGATTAGACACTACATTAAATAAACCAAAAGATTATGTTCCTATAAACTGTATGTTGTACAGTAGTGTAAATAGAAATGAAAAGGGAAAAAATAAACACCCAAGAAGAAATGTCTCCCAACACGATAGAAAAATAATAAATTAAAATAGATGACATAACCCATCTCTTGGATAACAAGCTATTTCCACGATACATGGTTCATGTACCAAGTATCCATAAGCTCCAATTATGTTTCGACAAACACTTCCATCATCAATAGAATACATGACACGATCATGGAGAAGACCATATAGTAGTCGTCATAAATATACACTGTAGATCGCTTATAGTGAAGGGTGGGAAGTAAGAGATACCGCTTAAGATCAAATAAGTAGATAGGTCAGTGTACATTAATTGTATACCTCAACCCAATATGAGAGTAAATGTCAAATCATCCAAAAAAGGATCCTGATAGGGACAGAAGGTGAACTTATCACCGAGTCTTTACTAGCTATACCAAAAAAGTGGACTCATCAAACCATGAAATGTTAAACACTGTATTCATGTGGTATACCATGCATGTTTTCACTTCTAATGGAAGGATATTATCCTAGGTGTGAATATAGAAGGGATAATATATATATATATATATATATATGTTCTCTATTATAGAATCCCAAATGAGAGAGTAAGGGGATCTTCATCTCACAACTCATCCTAAGAAGATTAATAGCCATCATTTCTAATGAATGTACATAAACGATGGCCAACATCTCACGTACCATCCCAGATCAATAAATTCTAAAGGTATAAATCCCCACAACATGATACTATCCTATTTTGGTAGAAATGACCCGCCCGAATGATTTAGGCCAAGTCACAAAAGCACATCTCGGTGGGGAATGCATCCATATTACTCATGATTCCAAATCAATGTCAAACCAAATCTCATAATTTTTACACATAGTGTAGGGTATAAAAGTTTGTAGTATGGATCCAATTAACTAGTATGATAGGTGGGTTCTAATCTTGTAGTCATTGTGGAAATCCACTTCCAATCCTGGTTGGAGGGTTATGCTTATGAATGTCATCAGGGGATCCTGCTCAATGGTCCTAGTGGAAGGTATTCCTGATATGTAATAAGATAACCCCACTACCCATCTTTTCTATATTTTTACACATGGATGATTTCATTAAGTAAATCCAATTCCAATCCATGTTAGAGGGTAAGCTAGGTATATTCATCAAATAATTCCACTGCCTATCCCTATTGGAGTGTAGTCCTATTACTCTCATTAGGAAACGCCATTTTCCACCAATTATTGAGGATTAGCATAGAACATTGTGGAACTACATATCTAGTAATATAATATTTTATATTGGAAATATCATCAGTAGATTCCTCTTCCCAACTATGTTCAAGTGTAATCATGATACTATTTTTGGAAATTTCCACTACCAATCCATGCTAGAGGGTTACAACCATAATTGATCTGTTGATTTCTATATGACTTACTCCAATATCTATTGTCTACATAATTCATACCAACCCCATTAATATATTCATCATATATCCAAATATTCATTCGGTGGAACCATTATTTTCTACATGAAGACAAACTTTGGATATGCAAGTCACTGGAAAAAATTATAGTTCTAATGAAAGGAATGTGATCATTTGAATATTTACCCCAAGAGATATAAGGGAACAAAATGTGTGAGTTGACCCACACGGTGTGTTTTTGTTCTCCACATCATAGTTGTGTTCCCGGATAGCACACAACTCCACCCCATATATTAAAACATAATGTTTTGGTGGACTACATGTTTTTCCTTACTAAATGGGGTCAGGGTTATCTCTTATGGTTGTACCCATGTAGATGGAACCTGTGCCCATGTACACTAGTAAAAAATGTGTTGGTCCAAATCGGTTGTCAACCAGGTGGAAAAACCATGTTCAGGTTCTCTTAAATAGATTACATATCCATGTGACCCATCACATGGGTTCTCCAATCGGGGAAGGTGTACATGACATGTGAGGGAGTGTTACACAACATGTGACGGTCAAATTTTCTCAAACCCTAGTGAAACCTCTGAGGGAGACTAGACACCGAATTGTTTATCCTACACAAGAAATATATTTGGGTTTTCAATAGGGCATAATTATTTTTTTGATCATTTTAAACGATCCAAAAATTGTTCAACCAACTTAGATTCCATTATATATTCTCCAATGAACATTAGATTTGACTACACAACATGATTCTTGGACACCACCCACCATAATAAGGTTTCGCATACCATGAATGGTTTCATTAAAAGTTCTTCATCTAACCATTAGTTCATCCTTCATCTTATCGATCTAAATACAATAGATCATTCATCTATAAACCATGCTGATTCTAGATCCATGTTTTTCTTTTCAAAATCATCATTGTTTCATTTATCCACCATGAATATGTGTACGTGATCAAGATTGGGTCACCCAAAAACTATTGAACGGGGAACCAGGGGATTTCATCCATAAATAACAAGATTAAAGGTGTTGAAAAGAAATAAATATAAAGATCTATATGTCACTATCCAAGCATTCTTATACAATGAAGAATAATAGAGAACTTGGTTTAGAAGATGAAATCTTAAATAAATTAATATTTCAGTTCGTGGGTATTTTCAATGTTTCAATTAAAAAAAGATCCAAGAAGAATGATGGAACTGGTAAATTATACTAATCTAATTTTGTAAAAGACTAATAGAAATCCCACCCATCAATTTGGATTGATTGATATTGAATAACATGATTAGTAATGCATTCGGGTGGAGCTGCGATGTTCATTAGACATTGATTAATGTTTATTCAAGGATTATTCCTTCGTCAAAAGGTTTATCCAAAGGGGGGATGTAAGTAGATCTTATGTTGACTTATTTTATGTCGCACCTAGGGTAAAAACTAAATTTTTACCAAAGAGTGGTATCATATTTATGATCTGGTCAACAATTTGTGATATATTTTATTTTTTTAATTAACCTTTTGCGTGCAACATAAAATATATATTTAATTTTTATAGAAATAATTTTGAGCACACCAAGCCATAGAATCACATGATGTCTCAACACATATATATATATATATATATATATATTTCCATGTATTAAATGAAAAAATAGTGTCTCTTTATTTGGAATTATCTATTCTTATTTTTAATGTATTGTATTGGATCCTCTCGTGTAATCCTATTTTTTTTATTTTTTTTATTCATGAGATATATAATAGTTTTTTATATTATATATTTTCTACATTTCTATTATTAATTAGGTCATGGATTTTATTACTTAACATTCATTCCCAATGTGTTTATTTGTTATAAAGCTTATGGTACATACATGTTATTATATATCTAATGTGGTACACTGTAGTAATGAAGGGATAATCTCCCAAAAACATATCATAGGCCTGCAATACTAGCCTAAATCCTCTAGAGTATTTGGATATGTCCACAAGGCAATGTAGCCAACCCATTTTCGTGATCCTCTTAGTGGTTCCTTTGTTTGTGACATCACACATTTCTACATTCCTTTTATTTTGACCTATATAATGCATTTTGTAATTAAAAAAAGATAAATATCTTAATTTTAATGTATATAATTCTTTGGGAGATGAAATTGTTTTTTTGTATTTACATAATTTTTCTATGGATAAATGATTTTTTCTTAATTTAATAATTAATATTTGATTCTTAGAGTTGAAATAAATAAATTAAATTATTAAGAAACACCAACTGATTATTTATTTAGTAAATAATTAATGAAATACACAAAGAAAAATATTTGACATATTAATTAAATTTAAATTATTATTGTCTTCCATTATTTTTGTATAAAAAAAATAAGGATAAACTTTTCAGGACTTAATATATTTTAAATTTTTTATTTCCTTTATAATTTGAAATAAAAATACATGGATAATGTCAAAAATTTTGTTAATTTTATCTTATAATAAATGATATTTTATTTAATGATTTAAACTAAAAAAATATAATATATTGTTCCAAGTGACTAGTAAATGAACAAAACTATCAAATAGGTTCCTTTATTTTAAAAAATGACATGTTTTAATGAAATAATTGACCACTAAATTGTAAAAACTATATTTGTACAGTTAAGGTTATTGTGGGGGTTTTCCCCAATACATGAACTTATATAAAAATTAATATAAAACACTCATCGTATATGTATTTTATAAATTGAAATTAATATTTAGAATAAATGAGAACAAATTATATATTAATTAGAAATTTAATATAGTCCTAAATGATAAACTAAAAATATTGGAATACTAGTTAATATAATGAAAACCCAAAATGTTAAAATCATGTTAACATAGGACATAAAGAATAAAATTTATAAAATTTATTTTTCATGAATGAGATATTTATTGATACTAATATACCACTTCCCCATTAATCATTAGATTATTATCCACTTTATGTAATATTTAAATCCCAATAGTGTAGTTTATTTAAGTATTTATAGTATCACATCTCTTGCATAACTATAATGTGGTACTCTCTCCCCCAACTTTTTTACTCTTATAATGAAATTTTGATCAACCAATGTCTTCCAAATTAACTTCTAAAATTCCCTCCCATTACCGTAAAATCAAAATTTTTTGATAAAATGCACAATAAAAAGGATTTAGTTAAATCCAAGGAGAATATATTAGGAAGAAGTAATGTTCTCCAATGAGAATATCCATTTTTTCTTCCAGCACACCAATAAATTACTATTCAAAAATGATTATATAATAACCATAGTGTATTGTATATAATTATATGTAGATAATTTAGTTTTACAACCTAAGTCATCAAAAAATTCCATCAATGGTTCAAAAAATTAATGTTTTTGAGTAAGGTGGACCACTGCCTCCGAAACTGATATTGTTCATTTTTCAATTACTTCCCATCAAGGTTGAGAATAATGATTAATTTGTTGTATTTATATGATATGAATGATATTTATGATGTTATTATTCATTATTAATATTTTTATGGAACATACCTTCATGGATTTTTTTTGGGAATACGATAATATCGTTCAGGTGTACATAGGACTGATTCTCCATGAACTGATGTTATTCATTCAAGATTAAAATGAAATTTTGTATCGATGGGATTAATAAATGCTTTTGATATATTAAAAATAAAAATGAATATATAATCTGAATATATATATTTTTATATTTCCATTCATCCAAAAATGAAAATGAAAAATATGACTTCATGCATACGCTCATCCCATAATCTCTGTAAAAGGTGCATTGAATTACATATTACTAAATATTGATGATTAATATAAATATATATATCTATATATAATAATTTTTATAATTATAAAGTTTTTTAAAACCTGGTTTTCAATGAAATATGATAATTTTAAGATGTTTAAAAATATAACAAATAAGAAATATATGAAAAAAAAGTCATTGTTACCAGAAATGTAAATTTTACATGTAATTGTTAATAAATGAGTAATAAAATTCTATTAGAATATCATATATATTATTATATGTAGTAGTATTGTTATTTATTATATTTTAAGTAGTTTTATATTTATTATAAAAGATTTTTGACTGATTAATATGGATTTCAAGACATAATGAACAATCTTTTTTGCCTAACTTTTTTATTTTGTATGACACATACATCATTGACCACCTATTTGTTATATGTGAAAAATATAATGACCAAGAATTTATTTGATGATAAATTATCTAAAATTTGTGGTTTTAAATTTTCAATTTATTATATCTATTTTATTTGGGTCTCGATTAATGATTTACCAAATCAGTATGTGATTTATATCTAAATTTTCATTCGTTGAGACGTATGTTGTGTTATTTCATCTGCATTATATTACAATTTGTATATAAAACCCATGTAAAATGTAATATCCTGAATTTATTTATCATAAAGTTATTTCTTTGTATATATTTTGTTATTAGTTCAGGGTTATTGTGATTCAATATAACCAAATGGTTAAATATTTTATATTATAAGTTGTTCTTTTATTAGAGAAATTTATGGTTTAGTCTCTAATGTTGAAATTTCCTGATCCAGTTCATATGAATTATCAATAAAATTTATTATCCTATAATTATTATTTATATATTCTTTTAATTGTAAAATTTTCCCACTCTACATTTAATATGATAATAAAAAAATAAATCATGTAAAATATAAATATATTTATCTCATCGGAAGAAAATTTTCATTTTTCAAAAGTTATATTTTATAAGCTGAAATTATAAATAGTGTTTCTAAATTATATTTACATCCTATTTTAAATGAATACTATTATGAAAATTATATATATTTACTTTTTTTGAAATTTTAATGCTTAACATATACATTTTCATTTTTATTTCATAGAAAATCATTTAAAATGATTTATTTTTGAAAAATTTGGTTTTCAAGGATAAAATATATTTTCCACACCAAATATCAGAAGTAATCTATACATAATTATTTTCAATATAAGACTACATATATTGATATTACATGTTATTTAATATATATATTCTCTAGTGTTAACATTCTTATTTTTTTATGTATGGATTATGATTTTTATGATGATATATTTGTGAAACCATTTTATTTACCACATTTTATATGATCATAATATATTAATTAAACCTAGATATTGTAATGGGTTATGATACCATTAATTGATAATGAAACTTGTACCTTTTTTATAGGTTATGGATGATTAATTTTTTATGATACCCATATCAATCCATGGATCATGATATATTGAATGTTATTGATCTTGTTGAATACATAAAAATGATTTAATTATGTGACTAGTGGGACCTATATCTCCTTCCAAATATATGAGTAAATTTTTACATATTATAAGATGAAAATGGAAAAACCTATATGGATTTATCCAAAATATTAAACAGGTAATCCCGGTTCCATAATATTTGGTAAGTGTGTCCTGATATACAATGGAAACTAGGTGGTATTGATCCAAAAGGGTAAATAAGTAAATCCTGGTCCAAAATGTTGATTTTGTAGGAATTTAATTGTGACACCTAAAATGTTAAATTTTCCACATGTATGATATTATGCATCATGATTTTTTTATGATTTTTTTCACCCTTCTATTCCATTTTTTAAATGATAATTTTGTAACCATAACTCTTGTTTATGTTCTATGAGAGGTTGTGAAATAAAATAAAATGTTATGTCGCTAATAAAAAACTTTTATTCTTATATCATAATTTCATATTGTCATAGATTGAAATATTTAATATTTAGTCATAATGAGAACAAAAGATGCACCATTATTTTTTATTGTTCCCTTTGATATATATATATTGGTATTGTATTGGGTACGTTTATGAAGAGTATTGAATAAAAATATCATTATGTTAAAAATTAAATATCTTCCATGGAATGAATTTTTTTTATTTCATTTTTCAAAATGAACTAATTATTATGGTCTATATTCTGGTTTTTTTGTAATGTAAATAGAATTTATCTAAAATTATGTGATATCCATATATGATATGATGTTGGTCACTATATTTCGTATCAAAGAATAGGTTTAGTTAGCTATTTGGAAGCAATAATGAAAATAACCTTTTGAGATCCGTAGGGAAATAACAGTGATAGTTCTATGAATATTTTAAGGATACATATATGGAAAAGTCATTGTAATAGAAAATATCCTACAATTTTGTGAAGTTTTGAGAAAGAGATTTCCAAAAAAATTATATCACTATATAGACTATAGAAGTGTATGTGTATCAAGAACCAATGCATATAGGGTTAGTAATAACAAAAAGTCCCCATTGAGAAAGACTCGATCAAAAAAAATTAAAAGACAATGGGACCTAGTTCCCAACTAGTTTTACATTCCCATAATATATTCATTAACTATGGAAAATAACTTTATGAAATATTATGAATTTTTAAAATAGATGATGTATATGAATAAGCATTTATAAAAATATTGTTTCATATATTAATAAATGTTCCATGATTCAAATATCCTACATGTGATTATTTACTATTAATTTGTTTTCCTCGATGATAATTATTTCTCACAATCTGATTTTGGACTGATTTTATGGTTGGATCTGGAAGGAACCATTTCAATGATGAGTGTGATTGCCAATTTTTTGATGATTTCAAATGGGATAATGATTGGAGTGATGGATGATATAACTTTTCCAATCATTTTTCATGGAACATGAATAAAAATATATCCAATAAATATCTATTAGAATCGTGAAATAATAGATGGAATGAGTTTTCCAAGAGTTATGGTAGTGGTGAGCATGGATAAAAAATGATTCATTTTTTTACATGTCGAGAATGAGGGAAAACACGCATGTTGATGTCTTAGAGGGCCAGTAATATTTTTTAAAATGAAAATGAAGGGCATAAAGGAAGTATCTAAAAATGAAACTTGAATATTATTGTTATATTATATGATGGTAACAGTAGTCTCCATTAGAATTATAAATGGTTTAATAAATTAAATTTGGAATTTAAGAGAATTATGAAAATTAATATCTTTATGGTATTGACTGTAAATTAAATTAGTAATATGGTACACGTAATGGTTATATTTTTTGATGATTATGACACTAAAAATTACATGTGTGATGAATAACATTTTACGAAATAAGAAGACAATGAACACCAAATTGTTTGAGATGAAATCTTGATGAATGAATTATTAATAAATAAGGATTCAAATATTTTTTCATGTGTGTCCTTAAATTTATTAATATTTTCCATTATATGTTTCTCATTATATATTTGAAATGATATGTTTAACGATATTGAGAGACTGGAAAAGTGTGTTAACAGTAATGTTGTATTCATGGAAAGTAATTGGTTAAAATAAATATAACCCTTAATATATTTATGATGATGAGGTCGTGTTGTTGGGATAAAGAGGTTATTGATTTGGATAAAGTAAATTCATCAGTACTTATCAGCATGGAACTTATTAATTATTTTTTTGAAAAGTGTTGTGTGTTATAATTATTTATTTTTATAAATTTTTTTATTTGAAAAATATACCCAGTATTTTATGACTTATTTCTGTTGTGAATTTAAAATTATGATTTCAATAAGGTTTTTAGGAATTCTAGGTTATTCCAATATTTCATGCCAATATATGCTAAATATATTCACATGTTCGGTTTGTAAAAACCATGATCCACATCATTGTTAACAATGTTTTGAGAAATTTTGAAATAATATATACAAATTGTGTTTTTCAGAAGGGTTACAAGGTTAACAATTTATTGAATGGGTTAATTTAATCTTAGACTGAGATTTTAGTGATTAATGTATATTTTACCTTTTTGACGATTTTTACATATTAGATATGGTAAGAATAATTTTTATGATAGTTAATTATACAAGGACTGAATTTTAATTTTACCTATAGATATTATGACTTGTTTTTTCTTTATTCCTTAAAATAGAACAAACTATATTTCTTAGAGTTAGAAATTTAGTGGAAATTGATCATGGAAAAACCACATGGTGAGATTTCATGTATGAAATGAAATGAAATCATGTAATAATATATACTTTTAAAAATTAATAATATTTATTAAAAGTTATTTAAAAATAAATTCTTTCTTTTTTAGGATCAATTTTTTATTTTAATGAATTTTTTGAAAAGTGTTTTATTTTTAATTTTTTATCATCAACTTTCTAAAGAACATATTCTCTATTACTCTTCATCATTATTTGGGTTATAGTTTTCTCTTATATGTCTTTGTTTTAATTTACCACCAGTGTTATCTTATTTTTCAACCTTGTATATGTAATTGTTGATGAAGTTTTGTCATACCATTGTTTTTTTCGAGATTATATTTTACCAACCAATTCGTAATATGTAGGTTTCTATGAATAGAACATTATTGTATTAAACCATTGATGAATGATAAAAATTTCTATAGTGAAATTAGTTTCATGGGGGTATACTCTAAAACCCTGATAATTCATGAATTGTTCTTATTATAGTAATCATAATTGATTTATTTTTGTACACATATCACAAATTAAATGTTTCACACCATTCAACAATATCTTATCATGTGTTTTTCACAACACTATTTTTTAAAAACAATTATATGTTGTAGACATGATATATATAACCAAATAATTAGAAATAATGATAATAATTTTAATTATAAAATTAATAAAATATTAGTTATAGAGTTTTTTTATAATTAAAATATATTCTTATGTAAATGCCTATTTTTTGGTAAAGTATATATATATTTAAAAAAACATTTTGAAAAAAATGTTTTAGTTTCTATTATGAAAAAGAATGAAATTAATTCACTACACTTTTAGAATAATTTATTTGATAAAATAAAATTCATTTTTGAATTCATAATTTCATAATTATCTTAGAATTATTTGTTGGGTTCTTTTATGAAAAATTTACATTCTCTTGATGAAAAGCTAAAAATAATGAATTTGATTCGAAAACTTCAATCCCAATAAATATTTTTAAATTCGTAAATATTATGTAAAATTGGTTTCAATGTATCATAATTTGAATAATTCCTAAATTAATTCAATATTAGTCATTGGATACATCTTCGTATTTAATTATAAAACAAAAATATTATAAATTTTTATCATTTTCACTTTAAAACCCCTATTTCTCATTACATTAGCGATAATAATTTAAAATTATTATTTTTTCTGCATATATGATGGTAATTTAGAAAAATGTATTTCTTATTTGAAATCATCATTATATTAATGTAGTAGTTTTTGGATAAAATAAATATCTGACCTAAATTACTATTGGATGCAATGAAAACTAATTCTTATTATTATTGTTAAAAATAGTTTTACCTTGGGGGGGGGGTAAAATAGAATTATAAGAGGTAATATGACCTAAATTAATATCATACTTTTATTAAAATAGATTATTTTAATAATTTAATTATTATTTTATAAAATATATGAATTCCTTGTAGCATTCCTGTTATTGTTCCCAATATAATATGTTCGATAAATAACAAGAAAAAATGACACTTTAACTAATGATAACTTCTATAAACCACTGGTTAAGGGGAAAACATTATTGGTTTAGTTATACATATTTTTTAAAATATAAATTATTCTAAATTATATAGTTCATATATCTATAACTATTAGAGATAAAATAATTTCATTAAATTCTAATTGAATTCCAATATATTAATTATTTAGTTAATAATAAAATTATATAAATTATATTCATTTTTTTACAGTAAGTAAATTTAATTAATTATTGTTTAAATTTATTTTATATATGAATATAACAAGATTCAAATGTGGGAACATAATAAATTCTAATTCCATCACTTCTTTGAAATTTTTAAATTAAAGACAAATGAATAATTTATAAATTGACATTAGTTTTATTTGATAATAAATGACATATTTTTAAATAATAAATAATTATTAAAAAACCTTTATTATATTAAGAAATATGTAAATGATAAAAATATCAAATATGTCCCATTTATACACCAATTTACCATTTAAAACAATCATATTTACTCTTAAATAGTAAATACTCAATTAGCGCAATTAGGGTTAATATAGATATTTTTGAACATTACAAGCACTTTTTATTAAATTAATTTAAACACCCATAAGATTATTTTTTTAATACTTTATTTAATATTTATAATCCGAGAGTTATTATTTTTTAATATGGATAATTTTATTTTAGTCTTAATGATTAATCTACTTCGATTAGAGACCTAGTTGACATAATTAAAAACCAAAATGGAAAAAAATAGGAAATCTTAAGATTCAAGGAATATAATATTTATAAAATATGTTCTTTTATTTTTTAATTGATTAGCATGACCCAATGATCCCAATATATCATTAATTAATTTTTTGAGACATTTTATATAATAAAGACTTCCAAATACTGCATAATTTTGAGTATTTACATGAATTCAACTCATCATCAACTCTAAAAGTACACTCACTCTCACTAATTATTAACACTTATCAAGGAATTTATATGACCATGACCGTCCAATATAACTATACAACACACCTCTCCTCATTATAGTATCCTTATAAAAGGAAAAAATCCAATATATGAAGGACTTAGTCATAACCCAAAGAGAGTACCCATAAAAGAAGTAATTTCCATCAATTTGCATCTTTATTTTAGCTATTCCTCCACACCTTTAAATAATTATTATAACATGATTATATATTAACATTAGAATATTAAATATAAAACGTTTTTTAATGTTAAAAATTAATATATCCCACACATCAATCAAATGAGGTGGAAATCAGTGTTCATGTGAATGGTGAAAAATTTCCATGTGAACTGATGTCCTTTATTTTTCTAGTAACAGATTTAAAGGGTCGGAATAAAAAATTATTTTTTTATTATAAATTATAAAACTAATAATAATTCTGTTATTATTATCTGGTAATATTTATACCCCAAATACCTTCAGGAGTTTCATTTTTCGGGAACATGATAACAATGTTCATTTGTACAATAGACTACTGCCTCACGAAGTATTGCAATTCATTAATTTTATAAATAGATTTTATTAAGGATCTATTTAATTAAAAAAAAATAAATACTAAATAAAAGTGTGTTTTTGAATAATAATATATATAAAATGTATTTTTATTCAACCAAAATGGATATGACATTCAGCGTTCCTAAATATGTTCAACCAACCATCACCATGAATGATGAATTTCATTTCCAATAACTAAATTTTATGGATTAAAATAAATAAATATATAACAAATAGTTATGATATTAATATCCTTTTTTATATTATTATGATGGAACATGAAAACATTATGATGGTTAAAAATATAAAAAATGAAAATATATTTCAATAATTAATGTGATTATTACACGAAACAGAAACGTAATATTGAATTAAAAAATAAAATTGTAGTAAAATTACATAAGAAAATAATATATGGTGAGATATATATGAATTAAATTATTTAATTTAGGTATAATAAATGTATATTTATTAATATTTATTTTTTAATAGCAACAAAGGAACACAATAATTAGAGATACAGATTTCAATTTCTCTTTTTACTTTTTTTGATTAAAATTATTTTTCACCATCAATTTTTTCAATGTAGTCTATATAATTCCCAGGAATGTATTTTATGGTGATCCACCCAAAAATTATGGGTATTTACATGAAGGTTAAATTATATATATTTCTTTAGTATTACATTCCATATGATAACAAATCGGTAAGGGCTTTTTGCATTAATTTTACTTCATTGAGACAAAAGTTATATTATTCTCCTATATTGTTACTGGTGGGGTCTAAAAACCCCATTTGACATGTAATATCAATTAATTTATTCATTATAATGATATTTTATAATCTATTATAATTCATTCTTACATGGTTATTATGATTTGATTTTATGAAAGTGGTAAATATTTTATAATACAATCGAATCATTTATAATGATTTTTTTTGTGATTTAGTCTCCATTGTTGAAATTTGATGATCTACCTCTCATTAATCATATTAAAATTTCCAATCATATAATTATTCCTGTTATATTATTTTAATTGTAAATTTTTTTACATTTTTTGATTTTATGATAATAAATAAAATGGTTCTATGAAAATATGACCATATTTCTATCTTCAGTATGAAATATGATTTATCCAAAAAATAATTTTCATTAAATTGTTTAAAATGTTTTTTAAATTATCAATTTAGATAATTTTATTGGGAAATTATATTGAAAATGTTTTCAAGTTTTAGAAATCATTTTAAATTATTTTTGAATCATTCTTTTTAATGTATCAGGAATATATTCATTGAAAAGGACTTATAAAGGTTTACAGATTTTTAAAAAAAAATCATTTCAAATAGAAAATGATTTTTTACTCATGAAATTTTTGAAATTTTCCTTACAAAATTACATTTCATATAATTTTTTATAAGTTGTTGTTACCTATTCCTTATAGGGTATATGATCCTATAATACCATTCCATTTCTTTCACATGATTGTTTATGAATATGATGATTGGTTATTTATGAAACCCATTTCTATTCTATATGATTAGCATGGTAACAATCCTATAGATCCCTCTAATTTTCAAGGTTTAATATATGATGATATTATTACGGATATTTAATTTTTTACCTCTATTATGAAATGTTGATATGTTATAATTCTAATTTGATTTAAAGGGTTATAATATAAAAAATGTTCATTATCTTATGAAAAACATATGTACGATTTCTTTATGTGACAAGTGAGACCTCTATATCCCTCTAATGAATTTGATAATAATTTACATATCATTATATGAAAATTGGAAACAAGTCAATGGTATTTATCAATAATGGGAGAAAATTTTGTCCTAATCCATAATGGGGAAATTATGTGTCTTAATCCACAATGGGAAGCAGGTGCGTACTAATCTACTATAGAAATCAGTTTCATCTATATACTCTATTTTTATGGTCTTGGTAGTTAAACATGACCAATGAATTTTTTATTTTTCTACATTAATTATAGTGACAAAATTTTATTACATGAGATTACGTTTCATGGTTGATTTAGGATGATTTGTTACCCTTTAGGTATATATTTCAAAAAATGATAATGTTTTATATCATGAATCATGTTTATAAACTATGAAAGGTCATGTATAAACTTTTTATGTTGTGTTCATGATCGAACTATTATATGATTATATCATTCATTCAAATAATAATAGATTGATATTAGTTATACTTACTCCTAATAATAATTGTATATTAACCTTTATAATGATTAATTTATATATCTTATGGATAACGGCTTTATGTATGATATTTTAATTAAGAGTACTAAATAGGAAAACCTTATTAGAAAAAATTGACAATATTTCATTTGATTTAAATATTTTTTCCATGATTTTAACTACACTAAACAATTATGGTTATTAAGAAAGTATTTATGCAGTTTAATGAATATTATTCTAATGATATCTAATAACCATTTAGGAAAATTACATGATGTTTATAACCAATATCATCATCATAATATATATGTTATTATATCATGTTTCCCATTTATGATCATGATGAACAGTTTTCCAACTGTGGGTCATGACTCAATTATTCCCTTTAATGCATCAACCTGGGTGACACACACCGGTTCCATGAGTCGGTCGGTTATATGACCTCAAGTGTACCTCCTCGAACAGAAGTTGCTTGTGAAAAAAGACATTTTTTAATGTCAATCATTTGGGGAATATACCTATTTTTATCTATTTAAAATAGTAGTGGAAACAAATAATCATTATAAGTAAGAAATATAACCATAAACAATAACAATATCTCATTACAATAAAATAACGAGATGAAATATCCAATCTAAAGTAGAAAACATTCAATTTTAATGTAAATTTTTACTGTCTAATATGAAAATCCAATTAATCGACACAGATGACTCCCAGTGGTTCCCAAACCATGTCTAGTTCCCTCAACCATGCTCCATTCACACTCATCCATCTAACACAAGGTATTTTCTCTTAACCTAACCTACATCAATAAAATTTATTATTTTAGAGATTATTTATCTTTAGTAGTGTGTGATTACAACTCAGTTTGATTTCAACAACGGCCACTAAAATAATCCTTTATATAGTAAGTTTATGAAGTTTTATAATGTCATAATTACAATTAATTAGTAGACAATTATCATAATATAAATTATTCTTTATTAAAACACTTAGACCACTAGGTCCACGAGGACACTCATACCTCAATACCTACTTGTAAATGCCTCATGTCTAAACATTTTTACATATTCAATTCACATTCCATTATATCACTTGGGAATAAATTATTAATGTCAGTTCAATTTTGTATAAAAGATACTTGGAATCATATTTCAATGCCAATGTTTTGGGTGAAGAATTCCATGTCTATATACTTATGATTATTTTGATAACATGTCATTGTATTATACTATTTATTATACAAGGGTGTATAAAAACATGTCTACCTCCCCTTATATCAGTCATTAATATATATTATGGTTATAGGAAGTCATTCCATGAACCGGATTTCTTAATCAGAAATATGCTTCCTGGTTAGAGGATATCATGCGTAGGAAAAAAATTCAATAAAACCTATATTTCATAAAATATCTAATTATCACATGTATCTCATTATAACATGTTATCCCATTTTCATGTAAACCAAATTAATCATCATTAATATTATTATCATAATTAACCACCACAAACATTCAATAATTAATTCAAAATTTAATTAATCCATTATCATTAATTAATTTTAAAATTAATTCATTAAATCTATCATGTTAATTAATTCACAAATTTATTAAACATATCTCATTAATAAATTAATTCAATAACTAATTAAACACACTATCTCTATTAATTAATAAAAATATTAATTAAAACCTTGACAATATTATTCTCCATGTAATTAGTTACCTAGTTAATTATTATCAATTCACAAATAAATATTCAAGAATATATCAATTGTAATAAAATTTAACTATCATTAATTCCTTAATTCATTACCTTGATAATTAATTTATCAATTAATGATCCCAATTCCAAAATTCCATTAATTAATCAAATCCATAAATCCATATCTTTGTTAATTGAGAAAATCAAATAAGAAAATATATGAATTCCATTTGCTAAATAGAAAATGTAAATTAATCAATCAAATACACATATATGATATCATGACTACATGATTTGAATAATATTTCACTTATCTCATTCCATTGATTATATATCATTTAATAGAAATCCCAAAAATTGAATACAAAATTGTATAGATCGAGATCCACATGTAAATACCTAAATAATGAATAAACAAAAAATATATCTTATATATAGGTCTAGATCCAAAATCCTATATATCAATTCATAAACCTTAAATGAAGGTCATAAAAAGCATACAAAAATCATCAAATAAAAAGGATGACGGAATTAAGGAGGTTGAATGACAAAGAAATGAGATAGGATATAGATATTGAAATGCATGATGATCTTCAATTCTAGATATTAATCATGGGTAATGGAGGCTGAGAAAGTTTTAAATTCATCTGTAGATCCCAAAAATCATGTTAGATAGTTTCAGGTCAAATGGGGTCGAAAATGGTGTGTTTTGGGGGTTATGGAGATTTACAATCTAATTTTTGGGTGAATTTAATAACAATAAAATGTTTAAAAGTAAGGGGCCATTGTTTTTTTCTAACTATGTTCCTAAAAAATATCCTATTATTACAGGGGTGCATATTATCTCCAATGAGTTTAAATGTCTTGACATACCATGAACCAACCCTAAAAATCCCTAGTTGTTGTGGTTTCATGGTTGGTTTGTCTATGGTGAACAGTTTCTTCTATATATACACCTGATGTAAAATTCTGATTCCTCTTCCAATTTATTAATTTTTTAACTAATCACACCCCATGATAATATTCAAATTTAAATTACACAATTTAAGAAAAAATTGTACCTAAAAATAAGCCATAGTCATCTGTTGAAATCGTTGTGATATACAAATCTCTCCAAATTATTACAAATATTACTCTAGATTCACTCCCTAACATATCTAAGATCATGTTTCATGAATATTTGGCCATTTAGTCCTGATATCTACTTTAATTTCCCATATTTCCCCCCCACACATGTACCTATTTACACAATACATGAACTATCACCATGATATTTCCCTGAAACAATTTCGTAGTTTGATACTACACATATATCAGATTATCATCAAATAAATGAATCTATTAATAGGTTAACCTCATGCAGAACCATTAGATATGAAGGTTCCAGGTGATACTATAGTATTAGGGATTCGTGGAAAAATCATGAATAACACATAATATTTATACAAGAGGAAATGAGTACGCCATCATCATGATTCTCTCCACAACATAAAAGTTCCCAAAAAATGGGATCCCTCTACCCCTTCCTCTGTATCATGTGGTAAACCATCCTTGGAAACACATGATGTAATACATGATCAACCACTTCAAAATGTAGGATTCAGTAACATCAATCATCATATGACTTTTGACTACTATGAGAAGCCACCATAAGTTTCCAAATTAGCTTCCCCTTCTACGATGACTCTTACATGTGACTCACTCCCAAAAACACTGACTCACCATCCTCAATCCATCATAAAGGTGGTCATAATGGACTACCATAAATAACCTATTGTGGTGGAAATTTATAGTTCCTAGATTACTGTTGTAATAGGAAAACACCAATAAATCAAATTTCTTCTCCCAAGACCCAACATAGTCAATGACACATGCCTACAGCATATCCTCATTAACTTGTGTAGTATTCATTGACAAAACATCTTTCTATGGGTTGAAATTCATAATCTATAATTCTGGTGTAACAAGAAACACTTACATGAGCTTCCAAACGGATGAAGTGAAACATAAGTCATGATCTGAATCAATAGTCATTATCACCCCGTGAAGAAAGGCTGCATACAAATCATATAAATCTCCCAACATTCCAATTTAAAAACAATTCCTATAAGAAAAAAATATTAAAATTTTTCAATCAATCCAAAATAACACATATAGAGTCATTAATTCTCATATTCCTCAAAATAACCACTACAATGTACAATTTCACACAATTCAACATCCATTTTAGAATGGGCAACGACTGGAGTAAAAAAACTGGCCATTGATTGTGTTAATTCACCTCATTAAAGGTAGAGAATTTTGTCACAAATCCATCACTATCCATTTGTATACAGGGACACCAAAACTAACATCATAATTCATGGTACATTTTGGTTACACCGGTATTTAACAACCACCAAGAGTTATCAAATTCTTGAATTATCTCCTTTTGTATTCTGATAGACACAAAAGAACTTGATTCTTGTCATATATTACCTCATCATAATCTATTCTGAATTCACAGGTGACACCCCAACTTAAATGTTGTCCGTTGAGGCCAAAAAATAAAGATACTCATATTTCATGTCTCAAATATATCTCAATAGTGTATACACCCCAGAAACTAATATGATATTCATTTGTTCCCCACTCTCCGAAACCCCCACATGCATCTCATCTAGGATGTTCTTAATATTCAACTCATAAATTGTCTCATGATCTTCATAACCATGTGTTTTCCTTTATAAAGCATCAAAAAACATTTCCCATCCCGATCAATTATGGTAGTTCAAAATCAAATGATTTCATATAAACAACCCATATCTAATTTCGGAGATTAAAATGATAGTACGATAAGATATAACTCATGAACTTGTGATCGATAAAAAATGTAAAATAATCTCCTAACAGATAATTACAGCAAAACATCAATGGATAATCCACATCTGGTATCTCAAGGTCATTGATAGGGTTTTTACGTTCATGTAGGGTAAGCTACTAGGAACCATGTTCCACAACTCAATCTCTATATAACTACAAATATCAATGTATGATCTCAAAAAAATTATAATAAATTTTCTACTCATCACCTGGATTGGGTACTGTCAAGATCCAAACTAATACCCAATGCTTCTTCACCTCATATAAGGCCTTCCCATATTCTTCTGACCAATTAAGCATTTTCCACTCTTTGTTTAATCCTGAAAACAATACAGAAAAATTGGGAAATTTCAGAATGTATATTCGATAATATCCATATGACCCTCTAAATGATATGAATATCAAAACGATTCTAGGTATTCCCCCACAAAACAACTTCCTAAATCTTCTTTGATCCCTATAAAAACATTCATTTTAGATGTTATTTCCCATGAAGTGTAAATTATGGATCCAAAACCTAGAAACTGTTAACATTATGTATAAATTATTTTTCACGGTGCTCTTAGGATTTTGTCCAGATGTTCAGAAAAATTATTATGAGTCTTGTAGTACACCATGATTTCATAAAGGAAATATTACAAAAAATGTATCTAGGTATGGATGGAATTTTATATTAATCATGACCATAAACACTACTAGTGCATTTGTTAACCAAAACTACATCATGAAAAAATCATATTGTCCATAAATAATTATGAATGCGATACATGATGTTTTAGAAGTCCCAAATCCAAGATGATGATACCCCAATCTCAATTTGAACTTCCAAATCCTAAAATTACCTCCCAACAGTTCATCTAGATCATCAGTACATTGAAGAGGATATTGGTTCTTCATAGTCATTCCATTCCACTTCTATAAATCAACAAAAAACAATTTATCTATTTATCCCTCTTAAGAAATTGTAATGGAGAACCTAGAGGATATATAATCAAACATATTAATACCTTATTCTCGTACTCTAAAATCCTACTATTGTGGCCTTGATCTTCTATCAGTTTCATCATATATGGTGGAATAGATATTGGATCAGCATCCAGCATGAGACGAATAGTAATATCCACATCTCAATTTGGTGGATTCCTTGATAAGTGTTCAACAAAAGCATTCTGAAACACATCCAAAACTACAGGAAATATATCATGATTTAAAAAACCATCATCTTGAAATAAACAAGATCCTTTTACTGTGATATGTCTCTATTGATGAGTAATTGGACCAACATGGGCTAACATGATATCCCACTCCATGTGATGAATATAATACTCCACCTTAGGAGGTGTAAAATTCTATCTCTTCAAGTGACACTAAATATGAGATATATGTTAATCTTACCATTCCATAACCATTATTAGGTCAAAGACTGACATGTCAACAATATAGTGATCCCAAAGAAAAAATTACTCTATACTATCCAGGGAACACACCTTGCAAAAATATATGTATCTAGAATATACTAAAAATGGTGTATCTATATACATAATCCCTCCAATAAACATAAAATATAAGAAAAACCATTGAAATGATTTTTCAGATATAATTGCATGAGATTCACAAATATAAAATAATGAAATTACTAACGTATAATCTAAAATAATACCATCGTTCACTATTGATGGTCTAGCCTTTCTATCCAAAAGTTTAGGCTAACAAAATGAAACATTCCTTCCCCTATTCCACATGTTTTTTTCTGACTCCCTTGAGCTGTGCTAATCAATTTATACGTGTTTTGTTTTCAGGAAGAACCATGTCCACTACCTCTACCTCCTCATCCAGTATAAATCCATTTACAAAACTGATATAGCTCAAAATTACCTCTTCATGTACAATAGTCAAATCTAGATTTCCATCAGTAATTGTCTATCTTGTGTTCTTGTAGAACATATTTAGATTTCCCATCGTTTCACAGGATCGACACACTAATGGTGGTCTAGAAAACTATTTACAAATGTTTCTAGACTTACAAAACTGGTACAAAATAGCTTGGGAATGATATTGAATAAAATATCCCCATGATTGAACACTCTTCTCCATAATTCTTCACATAATGTTCTCATAATGATGATTCGTTATCTAGAAAAAAAATCCGCATTTTATTCTAGAGGAGACCACCTCTATGCCTCTAGAATCTTTCTTCAGACCCCCTATAAGATAAGAGCATGATTTACCCATTATGAAAAATTCATAAGCCTATATATATTTTCCTGGGATATAATTTCACATATTAGTCCATCATTTTATAATTTTTTTAATGTATACATATCTTCTACCAATGATGATTCAATGAACAAAACATCAATGAGGAATCCAATATAGTACATCATGAACATGTTCCCCAGTGTCAATCTCATTAACTAAGTTTCTCCCTCATTCATGTGATCCTCTAGAAAAATATTATCCAATAACATATCCTGAATTTCATTCCACTCCATAGTCTCAAACTATCCATATCTAGTCTATATGTCCCACAAATTCATCACAAGAAAATGAAAAAAATAAGAAACTTCCATTACCATCATCTCCATATGAATCTCTAAGTGGTAATTAATATCATGGTAAAACTCACTCTTTAACTATTATCTCTCATGTCCACCCGGTGTAATATAATTATTAGGGTTCAACATTTAGAACACCCTTCTCAGGTCATGAATTCTTTTCACAACCCACCCTGGGTCTCTGTCAATGAATTGAGTAAATATAGAGAATTTATCTCAGAATTGTTCCCATAGTCCCTCAATCTGCACTATTGGAGCCTTATATATGACTACAACTGGTGCACCTATTGTTATAAAATCTAATCATATTATCAACAGGTATCTTCATAGATTAATAACTATTTATTGACAATAACCATCTTAGGATGCATAACAAAACATAATCACATTTATGTAAGAGGAAACAAACGAATCCACAACAATTATTCTCCCCAAACTACAAAAAATGGTTAAAACCGAGGTACTATCAGTACCCTTGACAATACTACACCTAGGTCGTGGTTAACATGGAACAATAAATCGCATGGATCAAGTTTCTCATTTAATAAAACATTTTTTCACATTTTTTTCATTTTACAATTCGGAAATTTCAACATAACATTACGAACATTTTTTATATAAATTTAAAAAGGAAATAAAAACAATTCAATTTGAACAACATTCCCAATAATAGTTTTCTCATGCATCCCAAAAATGATGCATGTACCAAAATAGTATTTTGTTCATATAATTAATCATGCATACCCAACTCTCATTCCTTATAAAATAATGAGTAAATTCAAAAAAATATAATATCTAATAATCACATCACACTAAATCTGTGCCACAAAATATGAAATAATATTAAATTGTTATAGTGAATAAAAATGAAAACAATATCAACTTGGGTACATGGGTTTCCCCTCATACGTTGGTTTATAACTCCCATACACAGTACATTATCATGGCCTTACTCTTCCAAGTCTCTTTTCAAACTTTCCAAATAGTAAGACAAAATAAATAAGAAAACTCCTCTAATACTAATTTGTAACATCCCTACCTGGGTGCCACAAACAGATGCCTCATGCCAATTTGAACTATGAATTCAAGCAAAAATTTATATATACCAGAGGCTTTAGATTAGTTGTGAGGGTCTGGAATTTCCATCATGGGGAGATGGTACGATGTTATATCAAAGAAATACACCGTTAGAAATAAATAATCAACAATGAAATATAATAAAACCATAAACAATACCAATATCTGAATTCATTCAATATGAGAGATTCAATATCAAAACTAGTGGAGAAATCATGTCATTCTAATGTATGTTTCATATTCCTAAAATGGAATAGATAAACATAGACACTAGGGAAACCAACTAGGACCTGAACCATGTCTGGTTCCCTTAACCATTCTCTATACCAATGCATCCATCTTACACATGGAATTTTCAATTATCATACCATCCATCCATGAAATCTATTCATCTGCCTATTTGGAATCCTGAGTAGGGTGTGATTACAACTCAATAACCTTCTTAAAATGTGTCTAAAGAAAATCAATTCAATATCATTTTCATAAAATTGTATAACGAAATAAATACAATGCATAAGTAAATAGTTAACACATTATCAATTTATTTATATTATACCATATAGTATACTATGTCCCTGAGGACACCCATACCTAAACATCTACTTTATCCCATGTAGTGGTTGACCCATGTAACATATTCTATTCACATATCATTATATGACATTGGATTACATTTACTTATTCATATCAATTTCATTATCTTGACCACATGGATCCATAGTCTAATGCCAATGGTTTTGATGCAGAATACCATGTCTAGATCCCCATGAGTATTATAGCACATGTCCCTATCTCACTACCTTCAACCTACATGGATGTAGAACTCCATGAATATTACCCCATTTATAAACAATGTATATATATCGTGGGTATAGAATGTCATATCATGCACCCAAATTCTCAATCATACACCTGTGCCATGGTTGTGGAACTTCATGTATAACATTAGATTTCCCAATAAAACATATATGTCATAACATTTCACATTATCTCATGTAACTTGTTTTCGAATTTTTTGAAATTGTCACATCAACCAAGATTAATGAAAATTAATATTATTATATAAATTAACCGTAGAACCCTTACATTAATTATTTATTAAACAAATTAACTTGAATGAATTAAATAAATCATAAAATAATTAACAAAAACTATCCCCAAATTTAATTCACTAATTAATAAATCATATATCATTAATAAATTAAATCAAAGGTTTATTAACATCACTATATATATTAATAAATTCAATATTTAATTTTTCATATCACAGCCTTAATATAAAATAATTTATTAACCAATTAATTATTCTCAATTCATAATTTCAGAAATTATAATTGTAGAAATTAATTAATAATTTACTTATCCCCAATTGTCAAATTAAAAACCATGATAATTTATTTAACAATTAATTATTCCAATCCCACAATTTAATTATTCAATCCAATACCTAATGACTCAAATCATAATTTGGACACATTAATTAATGAAATCAGGTAATTACAATTTTAAAATAAACACTGGAAATTTTATAATAAAATTCATGTATTTGATATAAAGATAATGTTATTTGAATATTACACCACCTAACTCAATTATTTGAGGATAAATTTAACAATAAAAATCCCCAAAATTGAGCAGCACAACAATATTGATCATGATCTTGATTTAAGACCATAAATAAAGATTAAATATAAATTTATATCTTAATTATTGATATATATCTAGAAGGATGTATATATATTCATCAAATATTGATCTCGATTTAAAAAACCATAGAAATAACTTCTATCTAAAATAATGAGATAAAAAATGAGTCAAAATGGGAGAGACACAAAATTGGATCCCCATACTAGGAGGGATGAGTATATATTATCCCAGAATCTCATTGTGAGGAAAAGTGTTCATGAAGTAATGAAATTTTTATGCGAATATCTCAAATCGTGAAAGACATCATATGTTCTAATGGTGGTCGAATATAGTTTGTTTTGGGGGGGTGGGGGTTAGGAGATTTAAAATATTATTTTTGGGTGACTTTAACTCCTACAAACAGTTTTCTTCGAAGAGGAATATGGTTTTACCTAATCAGGCACCAAAACTAAGAACCAATTATTTTATGTGTTAATGATTAATCCTATGAGGTTTTATTCTTTGGCAAACCATGTTCCATATATGAAAATATCCATTGTCTAGGATTTCACAATTTGGTTGGTCGGCACACACGATTTTCTCTAACTGTGTGACAGATATACAATACCCCATTTTCGTCCATTTTTCATATTTTTAAACCAAACACAACCCAACGTATAAAAAAATGAAATGTAGTAAAATTAATATATTATAGTATGTAAAAAAATATGTTGTCATCTCCATAAAAGTAAGGACTTTAGATTTCCAATAGTAGATCATCCCAACAAACATATTACATATTGTTATCTAATTTGTTATAAATAATTACCCAATTCATTGGAGGGATATATAATTCTAAAAAATCATATAATTTTATTTATACATATGTGTTCTATAATACCGTAAAGCATTAACAAAATCATAACATCATAACCCATGTAAATAAAACATGACTCATAAAACATTTTACAATTCAACCTTGCATACACCTTGAATAATAATTTGGATTCTCAAAAATTTCATCAACATAAACATTATCCCTCATGTTAATGAATAAGTTTGGAAGTAATCAATCATATTACAATTGCTGATAATGTGACCTCAAATTAAGTCATCAATGATGGAATACTAGTTTTATAGATTACTTAGAAAATATCATGTGAAATATACCCTTTCCACATTGAAAAATAATTACCTAAAAAGAAAAATATTCTTCCATAAAAACTTATATGGGAACTTATATAGAATTCTAAAAAATTTATTTAATATATTTCATCATTAAATTATCCTTCCATTATGAAAATAATATTTTTAAATTGATCATATAAAGTATTTAGAAATTATTTTAATGGAAAATAAAAGTCTACAAATATAAAAGAATTATTAAAATAATTATTTTATCATGAAAGATGAAAATAATTTTAATGTCATAAATGTTAAAAAATTATTCCTTTCAAACTATTGGTATAATCTATATGGGAATTATTTAGGATTAAATAAGAATAATATTTCAAAACATTGATAAATTTTAATCAGTGGTCAAAAATAAATTAATAAATCATTTTATGAATATTCACATCATTTTTTTTATTTTTTAAAAAACATGTCTTTATAATATATAGGGGTTTCATATAAATAGGGAAATAAAGACAATATTTCTTAAAATTATTACTTGAAATAATGAGTAAAAAATAGAATAAAATGAAGGAAAAATTATTATTCTCATGACAAAACTATAGGATAAAAAGATTGATGATATTCTTGATATATTTATTATAAGATTTTATAATTCAAAACATATTCCGAATCGATCATGTTACACGATGTGATTGTAGCATACAAATCTTTCCACTTTGGTATCTCTGAATCATATACAATTTTAAATATTATCAAAAAATTTGACCTTAAATATTTTGAAATTATTGATATTCATGATATAACATGTCAAAGTGATTTATATACATCTCAAATAATATGATTGGTGAATAACATAACTCAGGTTCCAAAGAATTCAATTTGAGATAACTAATATTTTACCCCTTAGTGTTGTTTTGAAATTTAAAACAAATTAAATAGAGATACTCATATTAATATCTAGATAATAATAAATTTAAGGATAATAATCATAAAAAATATATTGTATTTATAAAAACAACATTAATGAAACATGAGATGAATATTAAATGGGTCACATTGAAAAATAATAGAGGGATCAAAATACCATACCATGAATATAGAATCATTACATACGTGTTTGAAGTTGTTGAATAATAAATATATTTTTATTATACACATATTAATTAATCATACACACATATAGATATATATATATCGGTGTTTTTGTCTGTTACATTGTATATTATATTTACATGTGAACTTTTATTAATCATTTGTTAACAATTCACTATTAAAGTCATGATTCACATAATTATTGCTTTCTTTTTGTGTACGGAATGATTATTTTGGTCATAAAAAATTGTTCATTGTTCCATAAAATCAATAATTTTATCCATGAAATATATTTAACATATATAATTAGTATAAATTTAAATTAATATATCAATATATTGTAGATATAGAAAATGAAATGGATTTTTAATGGAGACAATAGGCCCTACAAACTCAAGAACATTATTTCCATGATTATGATAGATTAAAATAATTACTCATATATAGTATATTAAAAGTAATGAATTATTTTTATATCATATATATATCATATTATCATTAGACCTACCTTATTACCATCAATGGAAAGTGTGAACGAATTAAATATCTTCATGAGGCAGTATTTTATCGTTCACCCAAACAAAATTATCACATTACAATGTAATGGAATGTAAGAAGTTACATGTGATAACATGATTAGAAGATAATAATAATATCATAATTAAAATATATAAAAGAGATATACATCATTATATTGAGTCATTATTTGTGGTGATGGAAAACAAACAACATCGGTTCGCGAGGTGGTAGTACTCAGTACACACAAATGATGATTCATTGTGCATTTAGTGGAAGAGGAGAATGGTTTAAGATATTATGATAAAAAAAATAATATGTTATTTAATATTTTTATTTTATCACAATGAATTATTGTGAATGGAGTGAGGTGTAGGATAATATATGATAAATTATTTTAGTAGGGATGTAACCTCTTCATCAGACAACTTATTTTGGTTTCACGAAAATGATTCATTGGTAGGATTTATATAAAAATAAGGATTCTAGGATGAGAATATGGGATTAAAGAAGTTATTTGGGTAGTTATTTTCAAGAACAAATCAATTGAGGATGTTTTAATAGTATACGATAGGGTGTGGCTTTTATATGTGTGGTGAGCAGCATACTTGTAACAGTTTCATAGTAAATTTTATACCTTATTTTTCTAAATTAGAACTGGGAAAACATTAATTGGTAAATATTATAATTTTTAATGTGTAAATATTAAAAAATTGGGGTATAGAGTTGGTTTATGTAATTTTTTACCCATATCATTTTATTTTAACACCCTAGAATCCTATTTTTACCCAAACTGCAACAAATAAATTTTATAGTTTCTAATATTAATTTTTGAAAAAAATTATTTTGAACCAATAAAATAACATAAATTATTTATGATAATGAATATTTAATCAATTTTTTCAAATTCATTTTAAATAATAAGAAATTTTAATTAAACATTATTCCCAAATTGTGATGAGAAAGCATGTTTTCAATGGGAAAATGCATAAAAGTTAAAAATTTGATCATATAAAAATCAATCAGAGAATGATTCGAATGATATAAAGTATATTATTAGATAACAAATTTAACTAATATTTACTTTATTTTAATAAAAAATTAATATTTTATTTCTCCATATGAAATGATAATTCCTTATAAAAACAACTATATTTAACTATTCATTGAAGAATTTATCATCTTAGTAAATTATAAATAAATCAAGCAGATCTAATTTGGATAGTATGACTTCCATAATTTACCAGAATATATAAAAATAAAATTAATTTTTATACATTTTTTTTTATAAATTCTTTGAAAAAGGTGTAATAATCTATTTAATAAATTATTTTTTTTAACCTTAAAAATATATTTATTCTTATATTTTGAATAGAAATCACATAAGATGAATGAAAAAATTGTTATTTAATATAAAAATATAAATTTTTATAAATTTTTTCACAATAATCGGTTTTTTTAATTTTATTAGGTAAACCATGTTTGTATTCTTAAAATTATTTTTAATGTCAAATATTACCATTATTTTAATGTAGTTACTATTTTAATTTATATTTTATTCATAACCAAAGAATTAATTAGATATAAAATTATAAAAATTATATTTCCATAGTTAGGATAACCAAATTCATACCCCCCATTCCGTTTTCTAGGTGAGAACTATACTATAATAATATTTTAATAGTTATATATTCTTTATTTAAACATATTATTGATTGATACAAAATCTATACTAAATTTAATGGGTAATGAAATATATAGAAAAGATTTTGTTCTTTCTATAAAATAAATAAAATATAGATGTGTTAAACTATACCCCCTAATTAAAATGTGTACTCATAATTTTAACTTATTCTCAGTATATAAGGGTTGTACATATGAAAATACAATTGTATGAATCCCACATTATTAAATAGGTTAATCAATTATCATCTGGAATAGAAATAAAGGTATATGTTAACTATAATTGTAATAACATAATATAGGTTTCCAAATTAGATAACATATATGTGAGGTGATAAAATAGACATATAATAGAAAATATACATCCAAATACTATTGGATAGTGATATAGATCATGATAAAGAGAATGTTAATGAAACCAAATCTCTATTACAAATAAGTGTGGAATGATTTATCAATTTCATCGAAACTGGTGATAAAAGAGAAAAAAATTATTTGATGATCATTTTCTTAATGTTTGTGAATTTTATTGATAAGATATAGAATGTTTATTTAATTACATTTACCAAGAACAATATCATGCATTATTTTTCCATTAATCAATTATAACATGATATTTTAGATTAGGAGATGAATTTTTCATGTCTAAAAGACATAATATGATCAACAATGAATTATAATCCATCTTTTTTATCTATAGTAATTAAAAAAATGTTTTAGCAAAAATTATGAATAAAAAATCATTCTCTGAAAGAATAAATTAATTTATAAAACCACATTTAAAATTATACCATTCCATTAAAGGTATACATTATAGCCCATAAAAAAAGAAAAATATATAATGAATCCCCCTAAAATATTTCTCAATCAACCAATCAAAAATCCAATATATATAATAAATATATCTTGATTGTAACATAGATAATATATGAATACATCATTCATATATTTTATTTAATCATGCTAATAAATACGATTATCGTAAAAACCCAATGAAAACAATCATACCTACTCATTATTAGAAAAAAAATATATTGTTGAATATATTCTATAAATATGGAAATGTTGTAAACCCAAACAATGATAACATAAACCACTTTTTTACAAGTCATTAGTCATTTCCATGTTCATCAACATTATCAACATTACTTCATTCATATCAATTATCTATTTATCCAACTAAATACCATTTTATCCACATTAGGAAAATAATATGGTTTCTATTCCCTTAATAAATATGTCACCTTATCATTAGATCATTTTTGTTGTTCCTCGGTACAATACAACATTTTATTATAAATCCTTACAATGAAATTTTTATTGAGGAAACCTTATATATTTCATGATTCATATAAATTAATTCTAAAATATAAATACAAAAATGATTCATTCATCCCACATTATCCTTGAAGAATAAATAGGGATTCATTATTAATACATCATTCCCACACATTCCACATTTTAAACATTCATCTATCGATTATATATTAGGGAATCCATTATTATCATTTATCGAGTTAAACAATATTTACAATTTTCTCTAAAAAATATCTTATTTTTTTCCTTTGACATTATAAAATCATCTTTTTGTTCGTCTAAGAAATCCAATTTTCTGTTTCTTTAGATATTAATCAAACAGGTCAAACTAAATCATATTACCACTATGGACTCCACAACCAAAACTCACAATAAACTATATCCTGATATTAGTTGACAGTTCCTAGTGTTAGTTAAGTATTATGTTATTAATAAAATATGATGATAAATAATTAATAATAAGCATAATAAATATTTGGTACCAAAAATATACCAAACAAACTAAAAATATGAATTACAATATTCAACGTTGGAAACTGTATAATAATGAATGTTTACTTATTTAATGGATAAATTCAGAAACCATACATTCCTTATCTGAATCCTTAGACAAATAATTAATCATTCATGGACATTATTTATATTTTTCATTATCGTCAGTAACATGTTTATTAATTTTCAATGCATATCTAATAGGAGTGACATACCAGGTGTTTAATAAGGTCATTTTTCTTTAACTAGATGATGATTTAGTCAATCTCAATGCAAACATTTAAAAATAATTATCCATACAATATTCTATACTATAGAATAATTATCCTTTAGTTTAAAAAAATGGGTTTTATTTTAATGAAACCACATTATCTGTCATTTACAAAAATTGTATGTAATTTATATATATAATGATTCATACATTGGTTTATACTTATAGAAAACCATATACAGAGACTTATCAATCTTATAATATATTTCACTAAAAATTTGAAATTATAGATTATGAATGTTAATAAATATTTCTTATAATAACAACAATAGTGACCTGATATTTTATACATAAATATTACATTGAATAAATGAAAATTCCATAAATTTTATAAAAACCTGACCAACGACTATAATAGATTAGTATCATTGGATACCATAAATAAAAATATTCTTATATTTGGAAATATCATTAACATACTCTATATATATCTTCTCATATATTACTCCACATATGCATACACTACTCATTACATTCTTCAATACATAGGGAATGAATATAATAAAATGCGATCTAAAATATTCCATATGTGTTACCATTGGATATATAAACATACAATAAAATGATATAATAACACAATAATAATCACATGTGATCCTGAAAATATGTTAGGGCGTTCTTACGTAACCTTTATGAGATTATAAGCATGACTTATTGCATAATAATATATCATTTCAAAATATTCATATGATTGAAAAATAATTGTAAATCTATAATCATCCATATTCTCATTTAAAAAAATCACCATCATAAATATGCAATACCATTATATATGTAAATGTTAACTACAATGACCCTAATTGTAATGGATAATCACTTATCAGTTGAATCCCATTGTGGATATTGATGCACCATTTTCCCATATTAGATCATGAATTCTATATTTCCCTCATTCTATAAATACTATAGATTCATTCCCATCATTATATAATGAATAATAAATAATTACCCAATTAATTATAGTGATATATAGGTCCCAACCATTAATTATGAAAATCATAAATATGTGTACCAAAATGTCAAAAAAATTCAACATATCAACACATCATAAATTATATAAATGAATCATGTTTCATAAAAATTTCACATGTTCAACATTGAATAACCCATATAAAATAAATGGGGATTATAATAATTTCATAAATATAAACATTTATTATCTTGTAAAATAATGAGGATGTTATCATGGAATCTTATTCCCAGTATAGAATAAGTATCATCAAAGGATGGTGTCTAAGATTGAAAATGATTTCAAAAGACAAAATAGAATATTTAATGATGAATATTTATTTTACAATTAAAAAAATTGTTTCCAAAATTATTTTATTTACTAATAAACATGTAATCTTATAAATGAATCTTTAATTGTAATTAAAAATGTTTATTGAGAGTAATATTTATTAAATTATTAAGTCAATTTTTATAAATTATTTTCCATAAATCATCCTATACATATATTTCAATTAAAATTAAATATTAATCATAAAATATATACTTTATAAAATGTACTTTTTCTTGATGGTATATAATATCATTAATTCTATACATGATAACTCAATGATTCATTTCACATTTTTAATAAATTCTAATTTATAAATTTCATGGAAATTGACATGAATATTAGTTTAATATAAATTTTTTTTATTAAATCCTTATGGGAATGTTTAAAACATTTTTGAATACATTTTTATAAAACATGGTTTCAGAAGAATAATATTTTTCGTATGATGAGAGAAATATATAGTCATTTTGTAAACTAATTACCCTAATCACATGAGAACATATAGAGAGGAAATCTATGGGATGATATATATTCTCAGAAATAAAAAAATATTTCATGATATTTTTAGTGATATATAATAATATTTTATCATTGGAATCATAATCAAAATCGGTCTTGATAAATCATGAAATTGTAAGAAATTACTCATTCCAAATTAGTAACATTGAGTTGTAATCCCCCCAAAAATTATATAAAAAAGATAATATTATTAAAATAATAACAATCAGCATGTAAATGTTGAAGTATATACACCTCATAACAAATAAAGCTTCATATCATTACCTATTTTCCAAAGAAAAAAATTGGGACAAAAAATCAATATTTGATTATTATCCATTCAACTATAAAACCAAATAATGATAGATCCTAAAATGTACGTGTAAAGCCTCATATATTTATTTACAATAAAAGTAAAATATCTTCATGGTTAGTATATTCTACACATAAAAGTAATAGTAGTTTAATATAAAATGTATCTCATAGAAAAATATTATTGACATAAAAAAACCTGAAATAATTCTTCAATTTGTTTACTTGTTTGAACCTCTCTTATAATAAATAATATTTTATTATACATATTTTTACTAATATATATATATATATATATTTCATTTTAGATATTATTTAAATATGACATTTTTTATCTATTTATTATAAATTCAATGTTAACTCTTACATTGATAGTGGTTTACAAATTCTAAAAATGTAAATCATGATATAAATGTCAATTATATTTAGTATACATGTATTTGGAGTGGTAAATAAATGTTATACATAGAAATTGATATATATATTTCATGGAGTCAGTAGGTCATACATATTCATGAAAAGTATTTTGATTTATGAAATTGAAATATATAACTGATTATAAATAATATATTACCATTAAGGAATCAATTTTATGTAAAATATGTAACAAGTTTCCATTAAACTCATCATTATTACAATCAATGAAAAGCGTGAATGAATGACCTATTTTTGTGAGATGGGGACTTCCCACACACACAAATGATATCATCATATTATCCTGGAATGAGTCATAAGATGGAACATGTAATATTTGGATTCTATTTTAATAATAATATCCTAATATATATTTAATTTCCTAATAAATCTTGTTTTGATAGGTGGTGATAGAAAACAAGAAGCATCAATTCATATAGTTGTAGTCCTCCATACCCACGAATGATAATCTTATAAGGAATTTAATCCAAGGGGAAGAGGATATATGTTATTATATTTACCTAATAACTTATGAGTATATGGATTATACTGGTGTTATTATATCAAATTTTTTATTAAGAACATATGTAGGTGGAGGAATAATCAAAATAAAAATATTTATTTTTTATGATACATCTTATTTAGAAAAACGTTTTTCCCCAGATGGATTATTATAAAGGTTTTCTGAAAAAATAACTGTTATTAGTTGAGAGGATGTAATTGTGTAAATTATTTGTGTTTTGAATGGATAAACCAAATTGGTTTGGGTATTTTATGTATGGATGAATGTGGGTGGCAATTTATTAGTGAGGTGATTAGGAGAAATGTAATATTTGAAAATAAAATGGTGTACCCATTATTTTGTCATTCTAAATGATTCCAAAATGGGCCATTATAGAAAATATATGATACAAGATCCAAATATGGCCATAAAATGGTTGTTTTCAATCTTCTGTGTAATTTTTAATGCTTATCTTTTTTGATTTACCCCTTGCAATCCAATTTTTACCATAACCACAATGATATTTTTATATTATTACTATTCATTATAGTAATGAATTAATTAGAATATATTAATTATATAAATTATTTTCATTAAAAATAAATTACATATTTTATCAAATTCTCTTTATATAATGTTTAAAATGAAATTTAATATTAATACTGCAGTCGTGATGATAATGAAAGATTTCAAGGAGAAAATGTTCAATATTATAAATTTTTTTATAAAACTTTTATATTAAAATTATTACAGTGACCAAAATATAATGCATTGTTATATAATTGAACATATTTTTATATTTTAAAAATATTAAAAAAATACTTTTAGTAAATAATGAAATGAAATAACAATTATAAATAAATACCAATATTTTCACTATTCATTGTATAATTTTTCAACTCAAAAGATTCTGAAAAAATGACCGGTACTCTAATTTTTACATTATTATTTCAGTAAAAAAATTTATTTGAAAAAATATTTAATTAGAGTAATAAATAGATTATTTATATAATAGGTTTCTAAAAGGTGAAAAAATTGTATTTTGAAAAAATAACTATTTTCAATCGTGATATAATATTTAATTCTATTAGTTTCATAAAATATAAATAAAATAATGTTAATTAGTAGATTGATTAAATAATATCTGAATATAATTAAAATAAATCACATATTGTAGTTTTTATATTTTTTTATGTAATTTTCCTTTGTTTCCATATAAATAGTTTTTTAAGAAAATTTTTTCTATTAGGTTCAAATATTCTCTATTTTCATTTCTAATTATATAGTTATAAATGTGTAAACCTAATATTTTAATAATTTATGAAATCATATTCACAACCACCATTCTATATAATATAAGGTATATATCATATAATAATATTTTAATATTATGAAACACTTCGTTTAAACTTGTTCATTCTTGTAATGCATGATACACTGTATGTTACATGCCCCAAAATTTTCTGAAACGATAAATTTCATTTAAAGAAAATATATTTCGAAAAATAATTGAGTATTTCATTATATATATTTTTTATAGATTACATATATAACATAGATATTATATGTTTTATTTGAAAATGATTAGTACTAATTAAATATAAAATATTTTTTACAAACATTATTAAATTTAATAAAAATTAATGTTCATATAATATGTGTAATACAATATATCTTTACACATGTAAAATTTAATTTATATAATGGTAGAAATAATTAAAAAATTTATATAATTAGTTTTATATATTAATGTTTCATATATTTTTTAAATTAATGAAGTGTTCATATAGTTAAATGTTATTCTTGTATTATTATAAAAAGATCTAAATTATTTACATATATTGAATAAGTGTATTGTGTAATTTAATTTATTAAAATTATTAATATTATTTTTTACAAATTGTTTTACATGATATGTATGATTATGTATGATTTCATTTTGTTCTACCAAGTGCACAATTTTTAAATTAATGTAATTTGATTTAATTATTCTACTGAATATTGTTTATACATATTTTTGGTTATTTTAATAACAAATTACATTCAATATTGTGTAATGTATTTCCATTTAGTGGGTAATTGTGTCAGACATCCTACTGGAAAAGAGATTTATGCCTTGTACTATAATGGTGATGGTTGGCTATATGTGGTTGAAGACATAATTACATGGATATTTTAAATACAATTTAATTATATATTTATAAATTAATAGTTCAAATGAATTATAATTGTTATCAATTTAGATATTTGTAAAATTATATTTCTATCTTATAGGTGAGTAACAATAACATCCATTTAGTAATGTGTTTCACATCAATCTGGTTTGAAAATATTAATTTTGAGGATGTGATCAAATTTTGGAGCCATTTAATTAGAATGATGTATACATTATGTTTATAAAATGGGATAATGTGGTGAAATTAAACCCTCATAAGAATATTAAGAGTCAAATTACTTCAAAAAAAAAATCAAGAACATCATCATTAACGAGAAATATTGTGTCATAAACGGGTTAAAATGGATTTACATATTTAAGGAACAGTGTAAATGGACAATAATAAAAGTTAGGTATTCAAATAATCTTATTCTTATTCTGTTACACTAATATTGGAAACCCTGATAGTAAGGACACCACATTAATAGAGTTGTTTTTTTTAATATATTGGAATGGAAAAATGTCTTCCCTCTTAATTATTCAAGAGTAATAAATTATATGATGGGTATGATTCCCTATGAAAATTGTTATATTGTAGGATTAATTCCATATTTAACTTATTTCTTATCGAAATGTCAATACTGGCCTACTTGTTGATAATAAAATTATAAAAGGGATTGTGATTTTTGTGGGAGGCTAATTAAAGAAATTAATTATTTAATAGAAACTAAAACATGATAGAAATGTAAAAATATATTTATTTATGGTCAAATAATATCATTATCATCATGTTATACATTTATAGAAATATAATATGAAGTAGAAACATAATGTAACATACTCTTAATAATGATGTGTTGAGAATTGTTCTTCGGTATAGAGAAATTATCCACATTTGAGAAACACCTTCCAAACCAATAAATTGTTTTTTGTTCAATATGTTAATGAATATGTTAATATGGATCATGGAATGTTTCACTATAGGTTTCATATTTATTTTAGGAAAAATAACCCAAGGAACATCAGTCCCCACTCATACAAAGACCATATGATTTACAATAATAATTCAACTACATATTTATATATTTATTAAATTTGTATTCTTGTAATGAAATTCACTGAATAATCATATATGAAAATTTTCCAACATCATTAATGAGTTTAATAAATAGTTCATTGGATATGTTGCATTTGTAAAACAGATGAATGAGGAACATGTTTTTTAGGTTATCGTTATTTTTTGATACTACAAGTTGGTAATAGTTCAAACCATTGGAATAGAAGACTATTGGAGTGGCCCATTATTATCCATCAAGTATCATAGTAAGGAAACTGAATCTTGATGGGGTTAATGTGAAATAATAGTGTTGATAACATTTGATGGAACATAGTTCTATACTTGCAGATGTTCTGAAACTCTATGTGAAATCAATGATATTTCCCAAACATAAAGAAACTAATAATTCAATTTTTTTATATGACAATAATATTTTATTTTTAAATGGTTTTAAATATAAATGATTTGAATATCAATTATTAATTGATAATTGTTGTATTTTTCTTTCAGGATAGGAATTATAGTGTTGATAAATCAATGATTTAAATGTAAAAGTAATATTTAGGAATAGATGAACTAATAAATGTTGGGTAACATTGTCTCATTTATCTTATATGATTATATAAGTTGATAATTAATACTGATATGATAAAACAATTGTGGATGGATTAATTTTTTTCACATGGTTAAGGATTATCCATATTATATTACATGTTTTTATAATGAGATAAGAAAAAAACCATCAATGATAATGTATTTATACATATTTATAAAATTATGAGTGATGATGCCCATACCATCCATCGATGGAATATGTTGATGAATAGTGATTTTTTCATTAGAATATTTTTGTGAAACATATTTTACCATAATGAATTTAAATAACTTATTATTTGATTAATAGTCATACAAAAATAAAATACGAGTTATTTTCTAATCATGTTGGGGTAATGTTTCTTAGCATGATAATATGAACAGAATATAGTTTATTGAAGAGTAGTTTTTATATGTATTAATTTTGAGAAGAATATATTTTCAAACTAAAAAATTATAGTATCCCAATGTCAAGGTTATTTAATTGAAATATCATAATGAGTTAAGGATATATAGTGGTACAAAAATGTAACATATACATTTAGTTAACATAGTAATGTGAATATCACTACCAAAAAATGGTTACTCCTACAAAAACAAAATGTGTATTTCACTTTATATCATAATAGAGTTTTATAGAGAGGTAGTAAATAAAAATTTATTTAGTGACACTAGATTGCAGTAAAATCATAATTTTCACATTATCCCAAATTAATTAATAATGATTGTGTATATAATAATGTAAATGGTTACATTACATATTGAATGTTCTCCTAGGTATATTATGATGGAATCCATTATTGGGATGATAATTCTATAAATTATTGGTGAACTATGTATGAAATATAAATAAACATAATAATATTTGATTTTATAATGTTATGGAATTTGAATATGATGATAGAGTTGAAGATTATGAATATAATTTTTAAATCTCAATAATTTGTAAATTTTATTCTACATATATATTTTTCTTTAATGTGTATAGGGGGAATGTTTTATCACATTATATCAAAGGGATGTGGAAGAAGTTACACTTATATGAATTGGGTTATCAAAACCCATATATTTAGAAAAGATAAGGGATTACTTAGCTTATATCATATATAATATGGTAGATATGCTTTAATTTTGAAATTTTTTGAATTATTCACGGTTTATTTTTATAATTTAAAATGAATCAAGTGAAAGGTAACATCAAATTATCAATTTCTTACTCTAATTACAAATATGTTAACATTGTTATAATTTTTTTCAATATGTAGATATTTTACATATAAAAGTACAAAATTCATTTATCCCAAAATGATTTCTAACATAGAGTATTATATTATATTTTGAAATAATATGTATAGAACGATTCTAATTTAAATGTGAGATAAGGAATATTTTCATAATATGTAAAAAAGACGTTTTTTTCACTAGATAACTAACTATATATATGATTTCATGTAGTATTTATTTGGTATAACAATGGTGGATGGATCATATTGGAAAAAAACTACCAATCATTAGATAGGTAACTAGAATGAGAAAATTAATACATTCATACTATTATTATACAAACCCATGGGGCATATCTATTAATTGGGTGGTGGCATATGTGACAAATCATAACTCCAGGAATAGGTCAAACAATATGAGTTTTTCTATCTTATATGAATAGAATGAGAAATGGGATCCATTTTTGGATAGACCAGGGAGTATTTGTGGGGAAAACCTGACAAGAATAACCTCTTGATACATGTACATGTCCATAGATATCACAAACACAAACGGTTTTCTTGATTCCCATGAGCGAGCATCTAGATATTGGGGATAAAAAAAGATATAAGGCATGAGTTCACCCAACCTAAATAAGGGATCATGAAATATGTACATATAGAAAGATAAAATGTGTATGAAAACATGAATATATATGTTATAAAAAATATCAAACATTAGAAGTGATACATATGAGATGGTAGAAAAATAATATCCATGATAGAAGTCCATATACAAGGGATGATAGAATGAAAAAATCTATATTTATTATCTATATGTGATAGGGTGTGAAAACTCCAACCATCTCACCAATAGCTACCCAAACCTAGCTGACAGTAATCCTCACCATGTCATAGTAGCGACATTAATTTCCATACAGAGAAGGACATAAAATGGCCTACAAAACACTAAAGGAGTGTGATGGGAGTGTGGTGGAAGAGTCAGTTGGATCCCACCTAGGTTTTCCATAACATGTATATCTAGAATAATAGATTCGTGATCAACATTTATAAAAAAAATTCGTGATAAACTTTTTAATAGTATTATATCTAAACAATTTATGAATAATTTATTTTAAATCTATTCAAATATTATATATATATATATATCAATGTGGATATATCAAATGAAACAAATAATCTATCACATATCATATCATATCCACAATATAACATGAAAAAAGTATAAACCAATTAATAGGTAAAATCACTCCAAGGATTACTTTAGTTTATTATAATTATGACACTCATACCTAACATAGGTAATATCATGTCCTTCAATCCTCTAGACATGTACATTTAATAAAGATAGAAGATGAAAAACTGATAACATGATCAACCCATCTACTCTAACATTTCCACAGAATAATGGGAACGTGTAGAAGTGTAAAAACCAATGATGTAACCACCAAAGTAGGGATGAGGTCTATCAATAAACCATCAACGTAAATACACATGTTCTCTGTTGTGTTCTATTTTCGGAATTATTTCCTGAAATCTATAATATTAAAATAATTTCACAATGCATTGAATAATCCTTTTAATTTTCAAAACATGGGGAAAATAATAATTTTTCAAATTCTGATTTACACAAAAATAAGTAATATTTGTAAATCATGTTATTTAATTAATAAAAACATTTATAAAACCCATAAAAATATGCTCACTAACATTTTAAATATATGGATCCACCGACATCAAAATGTAGGGTCGTACGCGCCCATAAAATGATCCACCAAAAAAAGAATACGATAATGATAATTGATGTCATAATATCAATGTAAACATATTAGAATTGATTTAATTTATCAAAATATCTAGTGAAGATGAAACATAAAAATGTACAAATAATAATTCACACCATCTGCATGACAATAAAAAGGATAGACCACTAGAAAAGATGACATGGTAGATATAAAAAGGAATCAATAAAATTGCCATAAATGTTCAATATATCTAATAATGTAACTAAAAGGGAAAACTATGATCGAAGGAAATAATGTAAAACATGGATTAATCAACATGATAGATTCACCATGATGGTAATTAAAATGAATCACTAATAGAATTTATTTAGAAATAGTAGAAGTTCGAAAAATAGATAGATAAGAGATATGGGTTGAGAGAAAAGGGGTTATTGTTTGAATTAATAAACAAATCATCCATACTGCTCTACAAGATCCAAATCATCAAGACATACTTGGAATGTGTCAACATTACATGTCATGTAATCCATTAATCCAATGAATGATGGAAATCCCATTACCTTTTTTTAGAACCCCTATTTTTAACATTTCACTGTGTGTATCCAATCCCACTCTAGATTTAGAACATGACACAAGACTAGTGTTCAAATACACAATGTGTAAAATAATTACACTGTTGATAATCACCCAGTTGGAAGAAATATATATGATTCTTGCATAATTACATAATCCACCATGAGAATTCTCCAAACTAGGGAGAACACAGAAAAGATAACAAAACATGTATAACCAACCTCAATTATTTAAAACATGAATAAATCCCTACAATTCTGGAAATTTTATAAAATAAATTATCTACATCCTAGGTAGTCCCAATATGAATCAAATTAATTAAAAAAAATGTAAATATATGATAAATACCTAAAAGGTAGTTAAAATATCATAAAATCTACCCTCCATAAGAATTTTTATCCACATAATTTCATGTGGAAGAATGTGGTCTTAAGAAAGGTTTATCTAACTAATCACCAATCAACTACTCATTCTTCCTTGTATCATTAGAATCAAATTTATGCAACCATAAAAATATAAAAAATAAAATCAACCTTCAAGATATAAATTTCACATAAGATTCAATGATCTCTATATTATTCTTCACAATTGAAATATGTGGCTCTATATTGATCTCTTCCCAACTAAGAATGTTAGAGGTATCATGATTGTATTTTCCATATCTATGATATGTAAAAACATCATGATTTCATGTAAACTATAATAGAAATTCTAATCGATAAAAATTTATCTATGCCTTTTTTGGATCTCAAGAAGTGTAATATATCTCACAACCAACTATCCCTATTTTCCAAGAGGAGAGTGACCACCCTAAATAGATGAAATCGATAAATCTCAGTACCCTATGAAGAACATCCATGGATATTGTCATTCAATCATATAAGATTATTTTTTCACTCTGAGTTTTGACTATTTGAATATTCATATATTGAATCTTAACATATTTCTCATTATCTAAAATTTGACCCACTATATAATATTCCCCAAGATCTACCTAATAAAGAGGTGATAAGGATGGTAATGCTTAAAATTCTTCCAAAGGAGATATTTTTCTTGATAAAAAATAACAGTTATAAAAAAAATCAACCATTCCCATATGGCGATTCTAATATCGACTAAAATAAATTACAAAGGAAAATATCATATAGATAAAGTATTGAATAGCATGATCTATTAAACAATATGTATGTGGAATGTATGTTGTACACAAGCTATCTTGAGTTCCTATCACATCCTGGGGAATCTTTTAGAACCTCACAAGAATCCTCAGATCCCATTCTGAATAACGGTTAATAGAAACCCATGTAACCGTATAATCTCATGGATATACTACCTAACTGGAATAGAAATTTTTTTGGTGTCATTGATCGAAAGGAATGTTCTTCATTTATCAACTATGAAATCACCATCCAAATAGTCTTTATCAATATTATTGCCTTTGGTAATCCAAAATAATCCATGGAAACCTCAACCTACTTCAAAAATGACATTGGACGTGGCAATATTAAATATGATGGTTTTAGATTCTATGTTATTACCTATTTGGATTTGTAATAGTAGGATTCATAATCTTAATTTCCATACTTCATACACATCCATCAGAAGTGGTATCATATATAATATTTCATTTATATTGATCCCTAGTGAACAAACCTAGATGAACTATGACATACCTAAAATATTTTGATCTTCATTGGTGTTTTCATTGAAAATATAATTCCCAATAATGATAATACCATATGAGGAGAGATACAAACAAGAAAAAATATACCTACCATATAGGTTTTTCTGAATTCAATTCAACACTTCATCCTAATATTTTTTGTACATAAATGGAACAAGTATAGATTATTATATCTAAATACTGTCTATAATGATACCTAAAACAACATCGTTATCATCATAATGAAACTATGTGAATATCCCTGTAATGAAACGATGTTTTTAATTTGATATTTATGTCATCTGATCATTCCATATAATCACATGAGATTACAACATAATGAAATACTACGCGCTATGTGACCATTAAACATAATGTTTTCAATTCTTCGACTTGAATTTTGAAAATCTGACATTCAATGATGCAATCAGTAATTTATGTGGAGTGTAATAACACCAACATAATTTTTGTTGAATTATATCATACCATTATTAATAATAATGTAACCACTATGAATAGTGACATACCATAATGTATAGAAACCTTACTTATGATATTATATAAATAAGATTCAATTGGAAGTACGAAATTCAAATACCTGGGAATAAGAAAATAAATATTTCAAAATATTTTTCTTATGAGTATTGGGATTTGTAATAGTGTGATACATAATCAGCATTTCCATACATTATACACATCCATAAAAAGTGGTATCATATATAAAATTTCATTTCTATTGTTCCCTAGTGAATGAACCATGAAGAAGAATGAAAAAGCTAAAATATTTAGATCATCATTGGTGTTGTGATCAAAAATATAATTCCCAACAAAGATAATACCATATGAAGATAGATACCGACAAGTGAAAATATCACTACCATATAGGTTTTTCTGAATTCAATTCAACTCTTCATTCTACTATTTTTTGTAAATAAATGGATCATGTAGAGATTATTATATCTAAATACTGAATAGAACGATGCATAAAACAACCTCTTTATCATCTTAATGAAACTATGGGAATACCCTTGTAACGACCCAATTTTTTTAATTGGATATTTACTTTATATGATCATTCCATATAATCTCATGAGATCACAACATAATGAACTACTATGCACTCTGTGACCATTAAACATATGTTTTTCACTTCGTCGACTTGAATTTTGAAAATCTGTCATTCAATGTTGCGATCAGTAAGTTATGAGGAGTCTAATAAGACCAACATAATTTTTGGTGAATTATATCATACCCTTTTTAATATTAATGTAACCATTATGAATAGTGACATACCATAATGTATAGAAACCTTACTTATGTTATTATATAAATAAGATTCAGGTGGATGTACGATATACAAATATCTGGGAAAAAGAACATAAATATTTCAAAATATTTTTCTTATGAGTAAATTGTGTTTTTAATTAGAAATTAATTTAATAATATTTAGAAAATTATTTATGAAAAATGGAGTACATTTTTGGATTCTCTAAATCTAATAAAGGATAGGGTTAATTATTGTTATTTTTGTAAAATGTCACAACTGGACCCCACCCACCAGTTGCCTCGCAGACACATGGGCCCCACCCAAGGGTCCACCCACATGCCCGAACGGGTCATCTAACTAATGATGGTCCCCAAAGGCCAACACATGTCCTTTCTAGTGTGCTATATCTTCACTCACACACACCCTGGGAAACTTCCTAGAAGGTCACCTATCCTAATCACTACTCCAAGTGAAGCACGCTTAACTATGGAGTTCTAATCTGGTAGGCTTATGAAAAGGATGGTGCATCTTGTTGACATGAGACATATCATATAGTCATTTAACCCTTTATCAATTAGGGATGGTACCTGACAGGCAGGTATAGAGAGTGCAGCTCCTAGTTCGTCCACCAGGGATCCCACCTGAAAGGTAGGTATAGATAACCTCATCAGAGCCCTTGTCCATCAACCTCTTTTGGGTACCAACTCATCGTGGGGTCCACCTCCAGTTACCGACTCATCGTGAGGTCCACCTCTAGCTGTCGTCCAGTCCTCGTAAACTCGGCCTCCGTCAGCACTGTCTGTCGTCTTCATCCAACAAAACGAGGTGCGGGCATTGCCCCTGCAGGGGTGAGTATAACAATACTCATTTGGGACCACGAGACCATCAAGGTCTCACTAAATACAACAAGTATAAACCAAAAATAATGATATCAATAGATAAACATTACTTTGGTATATTCCCATACATATACCTATGTTATCAATTAACCCATCTCAATCCTGAGGAAAACACAAAAGGTCATTGACTCAGCTCAAACACGTATTTTCATTATCGAAACCACAAATACTAGACAACTCCTCCACTGTCTAGTACAGTGGCACTGTCATGACTCTGAGGCGCTACTCACTAAACATAGACTGATAAGGTACTCTTCATGTCTAGTACCGCAGGTCTGCTTCCAAACACAGGGCGCTCCGTCCATTGTGGTTGTGCCGCCAAATACCGGGTGCTCCCCCTAATAGCCTACATAGTTACTCCTTTTATCAAGTATCGCAGGTCTTCTGCCAACTACCAGGCGCTCTGTCTTCCATGGGTCTGCCTCCAAATACTAGGCACACTGTCAACTGGGATAATCTAAATACTATGAGTTGAATCGGTCAAGCAGTCGCCAATCTGCAGCTACTAGGTCTCCGCACTCCGTACGCACGTCTCCAGATGGGTACGCTCCACAATCTACTGGTTGTTACTTCCAAGTGTCACGAAGATTCATTTAGAAGTCACAAAAAGTACCGCCTCGTCTTAGGGGTCTCAATATAAGAGACGGGGCGTCAATCAGACGCTCGGTCTGTGAGTTATTACCTTTTAAACTCCAGGTGACTGGTTGGTTTTTAATCTAAAACCAACCCGATCATACTCCAATATTATCCAAAAACCACTAAAAATATACCAAAAGAATTGCCTCATAAAGAGTAATTCAACGTAATCGACGGCACGTCAATCTGACGTCCGGTCCTCATGTTATAAGTGTTTCTGCTCATAGGGCCCGGTTGTTTTCGGGTTCGAACCAACCCGTCCATTTTCCCGAAGTCATCCAAAACTCACTAAGAGCAACGAAAAATGACCGCCTCGTCTCAAGGGTCCTAGTGCCACAGATAGCTCATCGATCGGACATGTCGTCATTACGTAAATAACGTTTTAGTGAAAAAGGGTCTGATTCATTAGTCCCTTTGGGCTGACGGGTTGGGTCGACTATGTTTTGGAAGGTCCGACCCGGCACATGGGTCGGACCATCATTGTAAGTCGCGCGGCCCGGCCTAAATGGGCACGACCTGGCCGAGCACATGACCTAGCTGGCTCGGCCAGCCAGCTGAGCGGTCCGAGGGGGCGCGACCCCCCTCGGTTGTCCGAACCGGCGGTGCCAAGCGAGCCGCACTGCTTGTCGTCCGACCTTCTAGCATAAGCAACCCGCACGACATCTCGTGGCTCTTCCGGCATGGATCCCTCCTAGTGTCACGGATCTTCTTTTCCTGGACGGCCAACGGGATGGCTGGTTTTCCCATGTGGCACCCACATGGTGCCGCGAATCCCCTTTGCCCGGTCGACCAACGGGATGGACGGGCCTTCCGCCGAATCAGCACGCAAAGTGGGCCACAGTTCCCACTACACAGCCGACACAATCGCTCTAGCTTCATTCGATGTGGCCCGCTTGGAAGCTTCTTTTTCTATCTTATGTGATGGAGACCCTTGCACCTCCAGTCTCATCCGTGTTCTGCCTCTGGTCGTTGGTTCCAAAAAGATCAATTTCTAGTAGAGCGTTATCAGACCATGTTCGTTCGGCCTGCGCCCTCCTCGTTAAGCGATATCAATAGGCCGAGACAATCAATGATATACAATGACGAATCGAGGCACAATTTAAATCCATTAAACTTGAACATAACCCCCACCTCATTTGTGACATCACACGTAGGGCATCGCAGAAGATGGCGTCGCGGGAAAGGATTCGTAGGCGATGTCGGAGTACTTCCAAGGAGGAAGCGACGTCTCTTCACTTGTTGTGGAGAAAAGAAAGGATGGCACGTCGATCGTTCTTCATGGAACCAGCATTCTTCGTCGAAGATGATGTCGTTCTTCATCATAGGGTTGGTGTTCTTTTCCAAAACTCAGGTTCTCTTTCCAACTCTTCTATACACATCAAAATCCCCCCCCACAATAAAATAATAAGCTACCCTATTATTTTATTTAACAAAATACATTTCAAATTCAATCATTCAAACCACATCATTAATTAAATGTGTTGGAAATGAATTAAAGATAGGGAGAGGAGGAGGAAGATTTCATAAATGTTGGGAGAGTTTTCAACATTAAACAAGGTTGTTTAAAGGGGGTTTAAGTGATTTATTTATGGAGTTTAAAGCAGATTAAGGGAGTTGAATGGTTGGGGCTCGTGTGGGACCCACCTCTCATTTATCGACACATGGGATGTTGAGTGGTTGTGGGCCCCACCAAAACATCCCATGGGAGGGTAAAACTTCCAATGATATAAAATAAAATTGTTCTATCAATGTTTTTTTAAACTAATTCCCCAAAGAATAAAACTCAACTCGCATAAAAAACATCTTCCGTAAAAGGTCCCCGAAAGCAATTAATAGCACTGCGAGTTAATCGGTGCCCTCAGATTTCAATTCTGAGCACCAGTTAAAAATATAGGAAAACTCACTCGTTTTATTACTGAACGTACCCAAGATAAACTTTGGATATTGATTTTGGGAACACCAGACCATGGAATCAAGTGCAGCCAAAAGCCACAGACTCGTAAAATTCCAAATAAAATAAGAAAAAAATTCCTTGAAATTTAAAGGACTTTAAATAATATACTAGATTATTTACAGAATATAAAAATAAATTATTTTAACGTATAAAGATATTATAATTTAAATCCACTATTCCTGACATCTTATGTGATGTAAGAACCCAAATATCAAACTAACATGAAATTATGACTATTTTTGGCCTTGTAATCATTACTATTTCTTTTATTATGAGAAAATAATAATATAATGATTATAATATTTTTAAATTGTCCACTCCTCCAATAAAAAAACCACCCCTCCTTACATAATAAGTTCACTATTTTAGTGAAATTAGTCATGCCAATATTCTGGAAAAATATCTCTTAAGTATCCTCCCTAACATCCAAAACCCCTTGGTCTCCTCAACAGAAAAATCTTATCCCCTTATGAGTCTCTCAAGGAAGATTGAATCAATATGTAAAATCCTCTTTTTCTTTTCATTATTTCTCTTTTTACATTCTTTTATTTTCATTTATATACATAAATTTCCTCATATTAATTTTAAGAAAACTACAATACCTTACATGTACTGGAATTTTATTGTGATAGTTTAATATTTTATCATCATATCTCCTTTACTATTGTTTTCATTTAGTAGTAAAGACACCAAATGAGATGTGTTGATTTACTACATTCAAGGACTACAGGTTTTAAATTCTATGTAACTATCTTAGATTTTGGTCATGAAACTATTTTCATGGTAGAACTAGACCACAATATATGAATTGTTCTTAATATATGGTTCTTGATTCCTTCTTTATCACATTGTTTTCTTCTATAAAACAAAATGTGTTATTTGTTTTAAAAAATCCACAGTTTAACCAAAAAGTATTTCACTAATGTTTTATATAATGATTCTATATCATTAAAAGTAACCAAATTAAATTTTGATTCATCTCACCTTCTATATGTTCAATAATAAAATAATTACTTAAATTCTGGAAAACCACCTTTATTATACATGTTTATCTGAACATGAATGGATCATTAAAACCAAGAAAAGAAAAAGACATGAACAATGAAATTAATCCCCATTAAAAATCAAAATGGCTAAAAATGAACTTAAAAAGTCTAGAATAAATATTTTAGATATTAAATTGGTTCTGTAATTTTTAATTAATAAACATATTTTTATTATTCAGGTAATTTAGTTCAAGAAATGATCACCATCAAATTTATTTATTGGGATCCTCCCCATTGTACTTTAATTCTGGAAATTCCTTTTTGTTATGTCGTTTTATGTATAATCCATAATTACACTGAGCCTATACCCAAGTGGTAAGGGCTTATTCTTGGCATCAAAGAGATCGAGGTTCAAAACCAGGTGGAGGTGAAATTCCGAGTACTGTAGCAGTACTGTAGCAGAGACTGTCATAGTTACTATAGTAGGCATTGATTAGGAATATTGCAGTTGAGGCTATTCACCTGATTTGGGGTTTTAGGCCACCGACTTGGGCCTAATTGTCTCATGGGCCTTCTGGCAATCAAGGCCTTCAAGAAACTGGGCCTTCGGGTCACATAGACAATAGAGTAGCTGAGTTCAAAAAGAGGCAGGCCCCTAAAGAGGATCGGAGCAACAAAAATATTAGTGACAGAATCAATTCTTTCTATATTGGAGGAATGAGAGGGAATGGAAACCGCCATTGGGAACAGGAACCATGTATCTTTGTACGTGGAAATGATAGTCGATAAGCAATGCAATGTGGTGAGCAAGGTGATTAGTGATGCAGATGCTCGAGACGGTTAGTTCAAGAGGGTTAAAACTACAGGTCATGTAATGGGCATATATGAATCTAGGAAATCGGGTCATGTATTGAGGGTCATGGTGGGCCTTGTGCCCTTGGCGTACTGAACAAGTACGGGTTCCCCTTCAACCCGTAAAAAAGGGATTATCCGTAATAAATTAAAAAAGCCCTTTTTCCATTCGGTAATGTATAATCCATATTGATGGGGTATGATATTTCATCTCCTCCTTACTTCCAACATGATGTATATGTGATCAAAAATCATTTTCTCTCTCATGAATCACTCTTAAGTACAAATGATACCATGTCGATAATCGATAAAGAATTCTACCTTAATTTCCTTTATTAGTTCAGGTTAATATATCTTTTTTTACCCAGATGATGTTGTATATTATTTTTATTTAATACATATACACTATATTTATATGCTCTAAAATCTAGTTTCAAGATCCATCCCTCATTCTATTTCAGAGATATTCAACATTTTATGTGATTCCATCCTCGATACTTTCCAATAAGATAACTCATTATAAGGGAACATCAAAAAAATTATCCAATTTAAAGTTCACTGTATCCTCTATTTTAAGCCACCTTTATATTTATAAAATAATTCTTTTTTATTGTGAAAAACTTCTAGGTTCACTTCGGGTTTTATTTAATCGATTTTTCCATTTTCTATTTAAAAATATATAAAGTATTTTCCTTAAAACCGCATAATAAATAATTTAGGCTATAAATTAAAAAATAGATTTCGTACATGATCTCACCTCTGTATGAAATCACTTACCATGATATATGCATATTTTACCTTCTGAACATTCATGTGTGTTATAAATTCATTATTTCATGGACACTTTCATGATATGCCTAATGATTATGCATTTTTTCATTATTGTGGTACCCAATTATATCCATGGTTAACCCTTTTGTTTATGTATGATTGATTAAATACGATTATTTATATGGAAAATATAATCATGGAATGTATGATGGGTTCCTATAGATATATATCTAATGTAATGGGTAATGTTGAATCTCATAAGTATTTTTGTACGACGGTCTTGGTGGTTTTCCATGGCTTGTTCAACTATGTTCAATGACATTGTAGTAACCATTGTCTTCTGATAATATGGGAAACAGTCATGGAGGATAGCCTTGAATCATACCAAATTCATGTTTTAAGTTTTAACTATTTTCAATTATTACATGTTTAAATGATCCCATGATTATATGATGTGATTCTATATATTACATGATTTTTTATAACATCATGAAATGCATTCTATCACATCTTCTAATTCTTTTTTCTTATAGTTATTCCCTTTCTGGGATTCTAGACAACCTATTTTTTCTATTATCCCTAGGATATCCTTTGGATATTTATTATCACAATGGATGATCAATGCTCATTGTGGAGTTTAAATTGAAACTTGTTTTTATAATGTTAGATTATATACCTAGTCTTCCAATGTAATAGACTTACGATCCATGGCTTGTACTCTGATGTATAATTATTCTGAAAATTATGTAATTTTATATCTAAAATTCTTGGTTCTCTATAGTTTTTATAATTGGATTGTCTACCTATTATTGGAGATTTGGAATAGATCACTTTAGTAATAACATTATGGATGTGAGGATGTGAAATATAAAATCCTTAAATTATGGTAATTATAGAGTAAGTGGATAATCAATCAAATACATCAATGTATAGATACATATAGGTCGACGATGTTCTGAAACAGATATACCTAGGTGTCAAAACACCAACAAAGTGTTTCGGGCTTGACCCAGCGTATCCTGGAACACGAAAATGGGCCTTAATAACCTCTCAGTTTGACACTCCTGAGGAATATGAGTTAGTAAATTCATGAGCATAGTACAAAACATATTAAATGGAATGAAGAAATCCCATAATAATATAATTTATGAAATAGATTGAGGATAACCTAGATTTATTCCTACAGAAGAACAAGTTACGATATAATTTTACACTATATGTTTATCCACGTATGTTCAAAAGCTTCATTTTTTATGTTCAATAACTATGTATTCAATCCCTTAATTGTACGTTATTTTTATTATTTATTGGAGAGAAAAAGAAGAACATGTTCAAACAAAAAATGTGATTGGAAATGTGAATTTTTCTCTAATGATAAGCCTGATATATTGGGAAGGGGTACTCATCACAACCTGACCGTACTCGCTCACCTGGCCAATATTATGAATAAAAACATGAATTATGTAGTACATCCTCGTCCTCCAAGAAAATAAAATGTTTTTGTATAATCATTCATTTGGAAAGGATATCCTAGGTTTTGTGGATCTTGTGATCCCCTCCTCACGGAATAGTGGATTAACTATATTGAAAATATATCCTCCATCCTCTAGTTCTTGGACGAATATAATGTTGTACATGAGGTTTAGCATTTTTATGGGGAAGAAGATCAGTGTAGGAACCTAATAAATATTAAAATTTCCCAATTGGAAATTTATTCCATGGTTTCTGAGGAATTCAATAGGTTTTTTTCTATAAATATTTATCTCAAATCCTCCACCTCGAGATGTAAAGAGACTTCCTAGGACTCACGATTAGATAAGATGAGTCCATCGGGGCATATAAAGTTAAAATTACAAGGATTTCATGGTATGCCTCTAGATTTAACCTAAACACCAAAAGTATGATGGATTTCTTTTTATCAGGATAAATATGAGTATAAAGATGGTGTTGACATTTCGTGACATCAACAGTTATGAGGAGATGGTCCATTATTCCCTCGTGGATGAAATGGATATTAGACACTCTCAATGGTCTTGTAGGCCTGGTGACATGAAGCAGAAATGGATAATAACATGGTTGGTTCAACAATAAAACATCATGATTGAATGAATATTGAATATCTCACTTATAATAGTTATGGGGAGAAGCATCTTGGGAGCAACATAAAGGGAACTTTCAATTTCTTCAATTGAGGAATGTTGGGACATATGGATAAAAACTGGAGATGGGGTATGAAGATTCCCACAAATGTAGAAGAATAATGTAAGATTCAAAACAAAACATGGCTTGTAGTACAATGTTACAACAACAGGGAGCATTGAAATTAGGGAAAAAAATTCCCAAAGCCAGGGGTTGTCGGTGGAAATCATCAAGGGCCTCCAAGGAAACAATGAAGGGATAATGCTATCACTGCTACAATGGTGGAGGCAGACAGTGATGTGGTGATATGTAAGCTAGTTGTTTATTCAAAAATAGTGCACATAATATTTAATTATGGATGTACTCATTCGTATATATCATTAATTTTTGTTGGAACTATTGGAACACATCCTCAATTTTTGGAGGAAAAGTTATCTATGAGAACAATAAATGGGGGACTTTTTGTATCCACGGTTTATAACACCTCCCTAGTTCATGATTGTGGAATACACATCGAATAAAAGATCATCAGACCTTTTTAGTGGAGTTTGACTCTATCTTGGGCATGTATTTTCTATCTTTATACAATGCCATCATCAGTTATTGGGTAAGGGAGATCACATTACACATCCCAAAGAATCCTCCAGTTCATTTCAAGTGTATAGAAGAAGATGAATCTCTTTTAGAATCATTTTTTATATGTGTGGATATTAATTACTTTGGAGAAATCATGTTTGGATTAAATTATTGGTATAAAGAAGAGAATCATGTTTAAAGACATGCCCATCATGAGAGATTACACTGATATATTCCTTAAAGACTTGTCAGGCCTTCCTCATGAAAAAGAGGTTGAGTTATCAATTGAAAATATTCATAAATATCAATCTATATCAATGAAACCTTATAGAATTGCCACTGTAGAGCTGGAAGAGATGAAGAACCAGTTATTGGATAATCTAAAAAAGGGTTTTATACACTTGAGTGCTTCACCATGGGGTGCACCATTCCTCTTCATCATGAAAAAGATGTATCAATGTTCCTCTTCATTGATTATTGTGATCTCAGTAAAATCTTGTTAAAGAACAATTATAACCTTCATTATATATATGACTTGTTCAATCGGCTTTATTGGGAATGTTTTTCCTCTAAGATAGACCTTTTATCAAAATATCACCAATTAAAGGTGAAGAATGAAGATATTGAATAGACATCCTTTGGAACGAGGTATGGACACTATGAGTTCATAGTGATGAACTTCAGAATCACTAATTCTTAAGAAATTTCTATATATTCAATGAATATAGTCTTTAGATATAACATTTATAAATATTTTATAATCATTATTGACTATATTTTGATATTACTCATGAGGAAGGAGGAACATGCATAGTATTTAAATACCGTGTTAATGAAATTGTTGAGGGAGATGTTTTATGCAATGTAAAATAAATGTGAGTTCTTGATGGAGGAATTATCATTCTAGGGAAATTATATTACCAGAAAAGGGATATATTTAGATCCATCCAAGATAATGGAAATTAAAGAGTGGTCTAGGACAACATCTGTAACGTATATCTGCAACTTTTTTGGTCTAGCCGGGTATTATCAATTAATTGTGAATAAAATTTGACAATTTTCAAACCTAATATTCAAGCATCCTTGTATGGGATTAATATTTTTCTTGAATCAGGAATTTGAATACTACTTGAAGGAGTTATAAAATTGTCTTATTACTAGGCCAGTAATAACACACCAAACAAGTGGAGAACACATTGTGGTGTACCGTTATGAATTAAAGAAGTGATTAGGATGGTTTATAATGAAAAATGTTAATGTGATAGATTATGCATCAAAGAAGTGGAAAATATACCAAAAAATCCATCCTACACATGATTCGTAGTTGGAGGTAGTTAAGATTACATTAAATATCTAGTGGCACTCTCTATATGGGGAGAATTGTGAGAAATATAGTGGCAAAAAGAGTCTCAAATATATATTCACACCAAAAGATCGCAATGTTAACCTATGAATATGTATAGTTCTCATCAAGGGTTATGAAATCTTAATCCACTACCATCCTAGTAATGAAAACTAGGTGGGAGATTCTCTATGTATAAAAGATACTATATATTTATCAATGATGATAATTTAAAATGATCTAATCTTCTTATATTTGTAGAGGATGGATATAAGAATCATTAAGGGAGGAACATAATAAATACTTTATTAAATGATTACTCAATCATCCCTTAGTGTGAAAATAATGGATGTTCAAATCGACGAGGTGGAATTTCAGAAATGGGTGGAAGACATTAAAAATGAGAAATCATATGACTTCATAATTGACATGGACTGAGTTTTATGATTTCAGTAACGATTATATATACAATAAAATCCAAAGATACTGATGGATATTTTAAATGACGCACATAGATTAGCATTCCTTATTCACCCAGGGAGCACAAAGACCTATTGAGATTTCTAAAAAAACTTTTTTTCGGACAATGTGAAGAACGGTATTTCAATGTATATTTCAATGTGAATGGTATCTAAACAAATTAAATCAGAAATAATAAAGTCTAAGGGTATAATTCAACCACTACCCCTAAAAATATAGATGTGGGAGAACATCACCATAGACCTTTTCATTGGACATCCATGGAAATCCATAGGAAACAATGATATCTGGGTCTTTTTGGATCATCATACTAACACATTTCACATTATTGATATTAGAGAGGACATATCACTAGATCAACATGCATTGATTTACATCAAATACGTTTTTAGGTATCATGGAGTATCACTTTCTATTGTATATTATCATCATCTGAGTTTCACCACAATGTTAAAAAAAATTCCCAGTCATGAACTAAGCACTAAACTGAACATTAGTATGGACTATAATACTCAAACTAATGGCCAATATAAAAATACTATTAAAAAATAGAATATATGTTGATATCATGTTCTATGAACTTCAATGGAGGATAGGACCAACATCTTCCACTGGTTCAATTATCTTACAACAATAGTTTCTATTCAAGCATTAGAATTGCATCATATGAAGCCCTTTATTGGAAAATGTGTAGAAAACTAGCATGCTGGGTTGAATTAGTAATGCGTAAGATGGTAGGACCAGAAATTGTAGAAAAAACTGTGAATAAAGTGAAAACAATTCAATACCATATCAAGGTAATCCAAATTAAATAGAATAGTAATGCAGAAAATTTTTGACGAGACCTTGAGATCCAAGATAGAGAAATGGTATTTCGATGCATATCTCCATGGAATATGTTCATCGAGTGTGAAATGATAGGGATGTTAAGTCCCTAGTACTTCAGCCCCTTCTAGTATTATTATCATGTAGGGGCAGTTTTCAATCGACTAGAAGTTCAGCCTACCTTGGCCAATGTACATGATGTCTTTCATGCATCCCTCATAAGTAAGTACATACCTGATCCTTCACATATACTCTCCTCAGAGTTGGTACAGTTTGAAGATGATATTTCTTATGGGAAGTATCCATCAAATATCGTGGATTGTTGAGATAATGTTCTTCATAATAAGAATAATCAATATGTTAATATACAATTGTTAAAACATAAGTTATAAGAGGAATCATGGGTACTGGAATAAGAAATGAAGGAAATGTACCCACACCTGTTTATGGCATAGAATATAAAATGAAATTTCGAGGTGGAAATTTCTTAAGGGGAGAAGAAATTAACGACCCACTGTATTTCATTTGAAATTTCATTCGTATGATTATGCCATATAATCACATGAAATCACAACATAATTAACTAATAAGTTTTATATGACCTTTAAAAATAATTTTGTCACTGTTGTGATTTTAATTTAAAAATTCGGATGTACACGATTTAGATCAGTAAGTAATATAGAGCCTAATATGACCAACTTAATTTTTGGTGAATAGTAAGATACACTTATGAACAGTAATTTTACCCTTATGAATAGTTACATATCTTAATGAATATTAACCTTACCTATGATAGTATTTATATAAGATTCAAGTGGATGTATGATATACCTATATCTAGTAATAATAAAATAAATTTTTTTAAAATTATTTTTTGGGAGTAAATTGTGTATTTAATTAACAAACAAATTAATCATATTTAAAAAATTATTTTAGAAAAATGGACTCTATTTTTTCTTTCTACACTTTGAGAAATGGTACGAATAGATTTTTGAAATTCTTCTAAAATACATAAATTTTTTATTAATAGAAAAGTACATTAATATACCATATAAATACATTATAGTTTAAATTTACTATTCATAACATCATAAGTGATGTAAGCACTGAAATATATAACTCCCATGCACTTACAATAATTACTGGTCTTAGAATCGTCACTATTTATTATCTTATGGGAAAATAATATACTAATGATTATAATATTATGAAAACCCTCCTCTCTTCCACTATAAATACCACCCATCCTTACCTCTTATATTGACTCCCCTGAAGACTTGTTCCTTGCTTTTTTTATTCCCAAACATATCTGAAACTCATTAAACATTCCCAACAATCCTTGGCCTCCTAATATGACCAAATCATCTCCCCTTAAGAGGCTATAATGGAAGAATTAATCAAGTTGTAAATTCCACATTCCATTTCATTCTTTATATTTTCATGTTATTTTCTATTATTTTTTGTACATACATATCCACATTAAAATTTTATGAAAACTTAATTACCTTATATGTAGTTGGTTTTTTATGAAAATGGACTATGTTTTAATAAACTCTCATTTACTCTTATTTAATTTTATTAGTAATGACACCATCTGAGATGTGTTAATTTACAACATTCTTGGACGATGGGGTTTCTATTCCCATTACCATATTCAATTAGAGTCATGAAACAATTTTCATGGAAGAAACAAATCATTATATATGTTTTATTACTAATATATGGTTTTGAAATCCATTAATTACACATGTTTTTGGATTTTAAAACATAACATGTTCTTTGTGGTCAAAAACTACCATTTATCTCAAAAGGTTGTCAGTAACGTTTTATTTAATCATTCAACTTCAATCCATGTAAACATAATAAATTTCAAACCATGTAACCTTCTGGATGTTCAATAATGAAATATAACTTCAATTCTGGTCATCCACCCTCCTTATACATGTTTACCCGAACATGTACTGATCATTAAAACCCAGAAAACAAACAGACTCGAAATATTAAATTAAACCTCATAACCAATCAAAATGATCATACATAAACATAAAAAGGTTATAATAAATATTTTACATTTTTAATAGGTTTATTAATTAATTATCCTATTTTTTTATTCAGGTCATTATGTTCCTGAAAATAATTCCATCAGATTTAAGGTAAGGGATTCTATCCATTTCACTTTTATTCCAGAATGTCATTTATGTAATGCCATTTTTTGTGTAATAAATAATTATGTGGTTTGAATTAGATCCTCCACCTTACTGACCTCATGATTTATAACTTCTGAAAAACCAATTTCCCTCTCATGAATACCACTTAACCACAACTAATAACATGGCGATAATTCATTGGGAATTATACTCGAAACACATTTATTCCTTTAGTTTGGTCTATATTTCTTTTTAACAAAATTAAGTTGTATTTTATATTATGTAAAACATATTAATGTATTTTATATGATCCAAAATAAAATTAATGATTCTTTTATCATTATATTTCAGATATATACATGCTTTTAAGTGATTCTATCCTTGATACTTCCTAATACGGAAACTCATTTTTAGGGAACATCGCAAATATTTAACCAATTTTTAGTGAACACTATCCTCTATTATAATCCACCACTGACATTATAAAATTGGAATTTTTATTATTATAATATTCTTGGTTCTCTTCAGGTTTTATATAAATTATTCTTCCTTTTTCTAATTTAAAATCAATATTGTATTTTCTTTAAAACCGCATAAAAATATTTATGTTCAAAAATTTCTGAAATACATTTCATAAATGTTGTCAATTATGTTGGAAATGACATACCATTATATATGACTATTGTATCTTATCAATGTCCACTAATATTTTAATTCATTTCATTCATTTAACTATTCATGATACACCCAATTGGTATGCCTTATGTTATGATTTTGGTACCGAATTCTTTCTATGGTTAACCCTTATGTTTATGTATGATTGATTATATATTATTCATTATGTGGAAAGCGCATTGATGAAATGTCAGATGGGTATAACTAGATAGGGCTAAAATATACTGGGTAAATTTGAGTCTCGTGAGATGTTATGTGTGACGGTCTTGGCGGTTATCCTTGGCACGTGATATTATGTGAAACGGTCTTGGCAGTTAGTGTTGACTTGATCTACTATAGAAAACACCCTTGGAGATTAGGCATGAATCATAATAAATTAATGTCTTATGTTTCTATCACATTTATATTATTCCATGTTTAAAAGATCCCATGTTTATATGTTATGATTCTATATGTTACATGCCATTTCATATCGTCATGTCATTCCTTCTATCACATGTGTTAATTCTTTGTTCTTATGGTTATTACCTTACTAGTCATTTATAGTCATCAATTTTTGCATGTTATTCTAATCTTATCATTCGAAAATTTATGAAAAAATGGATTATAGGAGCTCGATATAGAGTTTAAATAAAATAAATTTATATTTTTTGATTATATAGCTAGTCTTACAAGTCATTTGTCATACGATCCCTAGCTTGTAATCTGAGGTATAATTATTCTTAAATTCATGTAATGATATATGTAAAAATCTAGGGATCCTATAATCCTTATATTGTTCCACTCTTCCTTTCTCACACCTATATATCGCTATGAAGTGTACATCTAATACGGTTGGATTTCATTGTCTTCTTTCATTTTACGCAACTCCAGATTTTCTTATATTACATGAAATACTTTGATTCCTTGATACATAATTTTATTTTTAACTTAATAAGAAAATAACTTTATTATTAAATATACCATGATGAATAGTATTATAGATCTTATGAATAAATTGTTTTATAAGATTAATGTTGGGTTTACCAATATCATGTAAATAATAAAATATACCAACTGAATATAAAAGAAATATTTTTACCTTTTAAAATTTGTTTTATCCAAAACAAATTAAATTAATTAAAGTTATAGATTAATAATAATGAAATATATAGGTTATATAGTTAATAAAATTTTTCTAACATTCATCTAATATATTTTACATTCATATTTTACGAATAAATCCAAATTTATAAATAAAATATGTATGTTTTAAATTTGTAATTTTATAGTCTTTTAATGGAGAACCCATTTTAAAATAGTTATTTTACCCTTTTAAAAACTAAATTTAAAAAATTATTATTGTTTACTAAAAAAAGAGATAAAAATTTACAATTTTTAAATTTATGGTATTTTTCTATTATGTTGCTGAATTTCATGAATAGGGATAAATATTGAATTTTTAATGAAACTTATTTTTTTCAATCAAATAGTTTAGATTGTCAAAATTATATATTTTAGGGGTTTTAAAGTATAAATAGATAATCTTTTTATTAGATAGTTATATTTATTTCATTGGAATCGAATTCACATTAAATTTTTATATTAAAAGAGGTCAATGTTTTGGATTATTTCACTATAAAATACTCATTTTCTCACCCCATCGACATGTATAATTTAAAATTATTTCTACGAATTTATATGTTATGAATTTTGAAAAATAAATTCTATATTTTTAAGCTATATTTCATTTAATTTATAAAATATATCCCTTTTATTTTTTGGGAAATAATAACAGTACCTATAGTAATTTTCTAAATACATCTAAGAGTAAATCAGATATTAAGGGTGAAAATAATTTTATAAATATAATAAAATAAAACAAAAAATTGCCCCAATTTTGTTTGTTATTTGGATTTTTTTTCTAAAATCATCTTTTTTCTAGAATTATAATATTTTAAGCCACATCAATGACAAGATGATATTTATTAAATATTATTTATGGAAAAGATAAAAATCTCATACTCATATTTATAATAACTATATAAATTTCAATATAGAGGTATACAAAAGATAAACTAAACTATAAATATACATTTAAAATCTCATTTTTTCTATATCATGGTACATTTTTTAGTTTTTATAAAATTAATCATTTCCTTAAAGGCATACATAATGATGAGTAAGTAATTTATCAATTAATGAAAATATAAAATTAAATCTGTATTAATTTTTAAATAAATAATAATTTTTATATTAAATTTCATACAAAAATTTTTGGAAGACATTTATAGGTTATGAATGAGTTAATAGAGTTTTCATGAAAATATCATGTTGTTATGATATTTCAAAAAAGACCAATAATAAATTCTATCAAAATTGACACTAATGTCATTTTTTAAAAGTAATATTTTATTAAATTATTTATAACTATTTAAAATATTAAATAAGTAAATGGGGATTTATATTCTCTAATGTATCCGATATTTATCATTTATGGTATTATATACAATATAGATATAAAAATTACATCCTCCTACCATTAAAAACATTGTTACCATAGTTAAAATTAAAATAGTTTAACTAAGGGTTAATAAATAAGATAATGTTTAATATTACATCAAAACATAACTAAAATATATTTTTTTATGAAATTACCACATTATCTCATCTTATCTTCAATTCCATATAATTATTCTGGTTTTTGGAATGATATTTAATTTATTATAAATTATTTCTTTTTGGAAATTCCTAATTCTCCCCCACCTTCCTTAAAAAAGGTCTCAACCTCCCTTATCTCATTTCACCACTCTTTTCCTTATATATCAACCAATTGATTCCAAATAAAATTATATAATTCACTTATTAAATTATATACTTTACAGTCTTCCTATAATTCAAATACTATTGTAATTCACTTTGTTCCTTAATATCATGTTCTTTTCTATTCTACGGAATCAACATGAACTACATGGTGCTTCAGATCTTTTTCGCTGAATCCTGGTGTTATTCGAATTCATGAATGGGTCAGAAACAGTGATCCTAAGAATTTCTTGGATACACACGCCCAGGTTTGGATTCGTATTCACAAACTGAATTGGCTATATTGGCATCCTAGGGTCATATGGGATATAGCCTCATCGGTTAGCATCCCAATTCGGATGGATAAGCATACAGATGATTTTAAATTCGACCATTTCGTGAGTGTTTTGGTGGAAGTAGATATGGCCTCGACTCTGGTGGAGGAGGTTGTTCTCATGACCAGGGACGACCACTTCAACGTGGAGATTCAGAATGATAGGCGACTGAGGTTCTGTATCAATTTCTATTTCTTTGGTCACATGGATTTTGAATTCAACAAAAACAAAATTTCTGGTATGTGCATGTTGAAGGGTCACAATGATGATCTCTGTCGGAAAGGCAAGGCCAAGGCCAAGGATAAGGATCTAGTCATTAATGCTATCCCTGTTTTTGGACAATGTTCTCAGGTCTTTGTGAAGGTTATTGTTGAATCTGATGCTCAGGTGGTAGTGCAACATAATCCAATGGTTTCTTATACATCCCATCTCGATTTCCCACGTGATTCTTTTCAGAGTTATGGTGCTGCAACTAGTTCCTTGCCAATGCAGAGTGAATCTATTGAGGATACCTAGGGATCTATTCAGGGGTATGAAAATTTGAGTGCTTTAGTCATTAAAGTTGCTGCTCACTATAGTGGGTAGGCTCAGACTGTGTAATGTCTACCAGTGAATTCCAATCAGCATATTTCATAGGATAAGGAACATATTTCTCAGTCAGTGTAGGGTCATCCAGTGGATCATGCTGTGAATAAATGCATTGAGCCTTATATTAGGTCTGATTTACATGGGTCAGTGCCGGCTACTGTTGGGTCTGTGACAACAACTTATACAGCATTGGTTACATGTATGGGTTTGGAGTCTGATAGGTTATCTGGATTGAAAAATGTAAATGTTCGTCCTGGTAAACTTTTACAGGGACATGAACACGTCTTAGCTATTGTGAAGGTGTTGGATCCTTATTCTTTTGAGAATGTTATGAGTGGTGAAAAAAATGATGATGGGTCCTTTTCTCAAGTTTCTTTTTCTAAGGGTGTGGGAAATCCTACTTTGCAGATCAGCCAGGAGCCAGTTATTTCATTGAATAATTTTATACCTTTGATTAGTTTTTTATAGTCTGATGATAAAGAGTACATTATCAGTGAGGAACAATCTCAAACATTAGATTGTTCATCCCCCATTATTGGTTAACTTGTTGATCCAGATACTGATTCCTTAGAGGTTAGGAAGAAGGGTGGCAAGCAGGATAAATTAGTGGAATTTCAATGGGATGGTGGGCCTATAACCAGGTCCAAATCATCTCTATCATGAATATTTTATTCTTAAATTGAGAAGGGCATGGGAGTTATCCCACGGTCCCAAACCTTTGGCATTTTATTGTGACCAATAAGGCTCTCCTTATAGGAATTTCTGAGCCTTATACGTCCTTATTTAAATGGAAAGCATTCAAATAGTTAACCCTTGGGTACTCTTTGGTTTTCCAAAATGATGATCAGAGTTCACCGGAGTGGCTTTAGGTTATATAGAATGATAGTGTTTCTTGGATATCTTCCTTTTATGATCACCAGTCGATCAATATTTCTATTAAGATGAGTGGTTACAACATAATTATTACTTTTGACTATGCATTAAATCATTATATTAGAATACACGCTCTTAGGAAATCTCCGGAAAGCATGGCTTTGGAAATGATTCAAAATTCGGCCATTATTGGTTATTTTAATTAAGTACTCCGACATGAGGATAAGATAGGAAATTTTATTACCCAGTTGGCTACTTCAGAATTCTCTTCCTGCATTGATTCTTGTAATATGATTGAGGTTCGAATCGTGGGAGATGATTATACCTGGAACATACACACTTTAAAAGGGATACAAGCCAGTAATCTTGATAGGTGCTTCTGTAATGTTGATGGGGGATCTCAAGACTTTTCTATGTCTGGTATTACTCTTCCATGTACAAATTCTGACCAAAATCCTCTTTTAATGTATTTTAATCTTCAGAGATTGAGGTCATCTCCCATACCATTCAGGATAAATAATGCCTGGATATCTATTTAAGTTTGTAGGCAGACTGTCACTGAGGCTTGGGAAACCACTATGATTCGAAGTCCCTTTCATATGATGGCTATGAAGTAGAAGGATGTAAAAGAAAATCTAGTATAGTGGATTATGGAATCTTTTTCATGCCATGATCATGATATCTAAAATTAGGAGGATAATATTTTGTACTGTCAACGAATTAATGAGGGTCATGATTTAATGTCTAGGGAAGAGTTGCTTGCACATTCTAAATTTAATGAGCTACTGGCGTTAACGGAAAGTCTTTCCTAGGCTAAATATAATGTAAAGTGGTTGAAGGAAGTGGATAGAAAGACAAGACTTTTTCATTGCTTACACAGGGAGAAAAAGGTGAAGTGTGGTATGAATGTCTGCATGGTTGATGGTGTTCTTTTTAACTCGGAAAAAGATATTTTTTATGCTTCTTGTAGCTAATTTGAGAATCTTTAAACGGACTCAGGGCAAGATAATACTAATACAATGTTCAACAATATCTCTCCTTCAGTCGAGGCCTCCCAGAATGAGATGCTCACTACTATACCTACATAGGAGAAAGTCAGGAAGGCGATTTTTTCTATGATTCATAATAGTGTGGTAGGTGCTTATGGTTTCTCTAATAGATTATTTATGGATTATTGGGGTATTATTGACACAGAGTTTTCCATGCGGTTAGATATTTCTTTTATGATTTTTAATTCCGTTTTGGTGTCAATGATAACTTTATTTCTCGGATTCTTAAGAAGGAGAATGATCTTGACATTCAGGATTACATTCTTGTGGCCATAGGGAACAATATTCCTAATATAATCAGTAAACTCTTGGAAAATCGACTGGGAAGTATTTAAAAACAGTTTATTTAAACAAATCAATTTGGGTTTGTGCCTTAATGAAACATTCAAAACCTCTATTATACGACATCTGATTGTTTTAATGTTATGAGGAAAAAGGATAAGTTTGGGAATGTGGCTCTAATAGTTGACATTTTGAAGGCTTTTGATATAATGAAATGGAGTTTAATTTTTTTGGTGTTAATAATATATGGCATTTATAATGGCTTCATTAATTTGATCAGTTACATTATTCAATGTTCTATGTTATTTGTTCTTGTGAACAGTTGTACTAGAGGCTTTTTTAAATGTTCCAGGGGAGTGTGACAAGGATACAAATTATCTCATCTCATTTTTTCTATTTTAGATGATTATTTGAGTACATGTATTTCGAATCTTGTGCACGCTAGTTTGTACCCGCAAATGACTTTTGGCAGAGGTCATTTTTATCCTTCACATCATTTTTATGTAGATGATATTCTACTATTTTGTATGGCTGATGGAAGTACTATCTGATATATTAATGTGGCTTGTGAGCATTATAAATATGTATATGGTCAGATTATCTATTGGGAGAAATCCTCTGTGTTTTTTGGGGATAGGGTCACACGATCAAAGAAAAATAGAGTTTCCCAGGAGAATGGGGTTAAAAGAGGGCCTCTACCTTTTAATTATCTTGGGGTTCCCATTTTCTAGGTTTTTGTTAAATGGTGTCATATGGAAAATATCTATCTCAAAATTCCAAAACAAATCGATACCTGGAATGGTAAATCTATGTCTTAGGCAGGGCAGTTCAGCCTGGTTAACTCTGTTATCACTTCTATGTGGGACTATGTTTTTTCCTTATACAAATGGCGAAGAACATCTCTTAAGTATTTACATAGGCTGATTCAGAATTTTATTTGTACTGGTTCAATTCATGAGAGGTAGCTTGTTACAGTTTCTTGGAGTGATTGCATTCGGCCTATTGACATGGGTGGTATTGGGATTAAGGACCTTAAGAGCTTTAATGAAGCTCTCATTAAAATTTTTACATGATCACTCTTGAATTCCTATGATTTTTCTTTGGAGTTTCATTGCAATAGATTTGGATCCATGCTGCTCAATGGGTACCCACGTTATGTTCCTTCCTCGATATGTTCATCAATTAAGTATGCTTATATCAGCTTTAAAAAATCTTCCAAATGTGTTGTTTGTCAAAATTCTTCTTTTAACAAATGGAAGACGGTTTAGTTGTCATGACCTATTACTGAGCATACTAAAATTCATTCTTCACTGAAGGATCTCTCAATTTCTGAAATTCAATATAATTTCATGGCTCAAGGGTTACATTCAGATTCTCTATAAATTGAGTTGGGATGTTATCATTATTATGTGGTGGATACTTTAATCTAGTTGCCCAGTCTTACTGGAACCTTTATCACTATGGAGGATTATAGACTCATTTGTTCTAAGCCTTTAATGGTTCCTTCATGGCTACTTATGTTTCATGCTTCTTTTTTTTAAAAGGTTGGGGCAGAAGCCTCATTTATTATTAATGCAAAGCAATGACCTATTTTAACTGGGTAGAGGGAGACCCATAACATATCCCGAAGGCCTAGTGGACATTTATCCTATTACATGGCCTTTAGGCCCATTTTTTTTGGCCTGAAGCACATTATGTGAATAGTACTTGTACAGTACCTGCACTGCTACAGTGCTGCACAGTACCAGCCACCGCTACAGTACTCTGCCGCCACTACAGTGCCCACCGTTGCTACAGTACGCCGATGCTACACTATGCTATAGTACTGCTACATTAACCTATTCCCAATGGGTAGATTACATCTACAATAGATGATACAACGTTCTTTATTTTCTCTTGCACCTATTTATTTTCTTCATCTCACTGCATATGGGACTCTTGATCATTTATTTATATCTTGTTTCTCTGCATCCTATTTATGGGATTATTTTTAGGGTGTTTTTTGAAGTCATTTGAACTTGGAGAGTTTTTGATAGCTTATGGATTCTATTTATGAAGCTGACTGCAGTTCTTTGCTAAAACCACTACACCTCCATGATGTCTCAGAGGTTGTTTCATTTATCTACAGAGCCCAAAATGATCTTGTCTTTGACAACAGAATTATATTTATTTCCATTGTTATTCAGTAGCTTCATACATTGGTAATTCCTTCTGCATGAGATCTAAATGGAGTCATGAATAATGATGTTTCTGATCTGGTTATAATGCGAACATTGGGTGTTTCTGAAAGATGTAATATGCCAATTGTGATTAAACATATCCGGTTGATTCCTTCGATCTCGTGATGTCTAAAAGTTAATGTGGATGGAGAGGCTTAAGGTGCACTGGGGCCTTCTGAATGTGGTGGTGTTTTCTGCACTTATAATGATTTTCTTGAAGGTTGTTTTTGCAACTTTTTAGTAAATGGACTGACTATTGAGGTAGAGTTATGGGCTATGATCAAGGTTGTAAAGTGTTCATCTTTTCATGGTAGGATGGCCTAATGGATGGATTATGACTAAACTATGGTGGTTGATATTCATTTAACACATTCAAGAAATACCCCTTGGAAGATGATTTCTGCATGGGATGACTGTCTCAAGCATGACGAGCAGATTTTTTTGGTTTTCACTAATGTTAATAGATAGGCAAATAATTTTGTTGATTCTATTTCCAAGCATGCAATTGAGAAGATTTTCTCTTTATGTTCTTTTGTTTCAATGACCATCTAATGTGGTTTAGTTGATGCTGACGCACATGGTGATGTGTACACACGTCTTTGTTGACCCCATGTTTCTCCTCTTTTGATGTATTTACTTTGTTATATATAATTCTTTTCTGGGAGTAGGCTTTCCACCTACTAGGTCTTATGATTAATTAGTAACATCATCTTTATAAATATTCTAAAATATTTAAATGTTTATTAAGACACCATTTTTCTTCCCCTTTGACATCAATCAACAAGTGAAAGTATCACTCGTGTTTATATAAAACTTAACGTCTCTACATAGCGATACAATTCATATTCTATCCACATATATATTTGGTGGTAATTATGATGGGTATAATTATAATATATGATATTTATGAAATGATTAAAAATTTGTAATGATGGTGTCATATCTCTTTTTTACCACCTAATAAATTGGGAAATTATAATGTCACTTGTTTTTATCTATGGATTACCATCTCCATAATGAAATGTCATTATTTGTTCATATAAATTTGAAAAGTGTGGTATTAAGGATGAATTTAATGAATTGTTGTGATTTATATGACATTAAAATTATTCTATAATAATAATAATATAACATATAATTTCCATTCATTTAATATTACATGAAAATCAATGTTCTGTTCACGCGTACATACGAATTACTATCTCCGTGAACAGTATATTTTACATCAGTTGTGTATCTATTATATATAGACATAAATACATATAATATGATTATATATGATATTTTTATCATGGTAATAACTTTTTAAATAATTAAATCATTATATATGTTTTAGGACTAAGAATATCAAGTATAACATGTACTATATAAAACTGGTTATTATAGGAGACATACATAAAACATCAAATTATTAATATGCAAAAAATCTAATGTTTTAAGAAATTAATATATGTTATTATAAATATGAATATTGGTATTTAATATATGTATAATAAACATCTATTAATTATATAGGTGGAATTCGTGAGTATGAAGTGAGTCAATACATAAGGTAACTGAATTTTATCTCAATTTTTAAATCCATGAGATTCATTCAATATTCACAGCGTGCTTCTTTTGTGTGCTGTATATACTGATCTATGTCATGATTTATAAATAATTTCAATTATTTAATTATATTCAATATTAATTAGATTTAATTTTTTCATGGGTTTTGTGATTCTTTATTTATACAAGTTGTATTGTGATTTCTAGTCCCACATTTATTTCTATGAGACATACACTTTTTTAACCCCAAATTTAATCTAATTGGTGTATATTTTTTCCAATAATTTATTTTATGATTATTATCTAGATTATTATTATATTTTCACATTCATATAATTTTTCATATTTCACAAGGCATATAATTCTACTAGTAATAATTTGGGGAGTTTTTATTTTACAATCTCTTTTACATTTGGGATCATTTTGTTTTACGACACAATTGGGAAATATTTATTATTCTTGTCCATGTTTTTTGAAAATGTATTCAATTTTTTTAAACATTATCTTATATATGATTAATGTATTTTTTATCCACATTTTATTCTTTAATACATGGTATTAAAATAATAATATTTTAAAAATGATGTACATTGTGACATTTATGGAAAAAGTATGAGAAAAATGTTTTATTTTATGATATACAGCTTGAGTGGATTTTTCCAATTTCTTGATAAATTATTACCTTGAATATTAACTTATAATTTTATAATTTTATTATAATTAAATATATTTTCTTCTAATATTTTGTGTAAATTAAAAAAATAAAATGTTTTCATAGTAGAATGGCCATTTTCCTCAAGAATTATTTTCAAGTGATCTCTCGAAATATGTTCCCTCGGTGATAAAATTATTCAATGTTAAATATATTTTATGTATAAATGTTTGAATAATAAAATTATTATTATTTTTAATAACGTTTTATGTTTATTATGGAATTATATTTATGATACACATTTCTTTTTTATGGCTTATGTTGTGATTGAATGATTTTTATTAAACCAATTTAATTTTGTGCATTATGATATGATGAATGATTTATGTTCCTATAGAACACATATGTATTGTTTTAATAATGTTATAGGGGTAACCTATATTACACTCCAATTAATTTGGAAATCATAAGTGTTCTATAGCTCAAAAGGGTACCCACGACGTCATCCTATGACTACGACAATAGGTTGTATGTGAGCTCAACCTAAGCGCACAATAAAATGGTACATGGGGGTCATCGTATACCAATGAAAAATAGTAAAAGAGAGGGAATCCTAATACTAAAACTAAAATGTACATAGGAGTCCATCCCAAGACTATTTTATGTACATGGGTGATTAACCCAAGCCAAAATACTATTAACAACTTGGTAAGAATTATTGACATAAGATATTCTATGATTAAGTGTATTCCACAATTTTCATATCTTGTAACATTTATATACTCTCATGGATCATGTTCATTGATTTTCGTAGGATTCATGTATTATGAAATGCTGATATTTATTCAATTACTCATATATATGATCTTTGATATGTAGATTATTGTTTTCAAATTTTATGCTCATGGTTTCCAACAATTATTCTAATGTTATTCTTATATAATATATTTTTACACATAATGAGAACATAAAATCACCCATTAATATGTTTCCTCTCCAAATTTTGTAAATAATGGCTTAATGTAGTGTTACAAAAAGGGAATATCTTTATAAGAAATTAAGAATATCTTTCACCGAATTAGATGAATGTTTTCCATCTTTGCAAAGGCAGTAATCTTTTACAGTCTAAGGGAATGTGTTGTTATAGTGTAATTAATAATAATATCAAAATATGTAGAATACATGTTAAAAAATATGCAGTCATTTTAGTTGGCATCATAGGAAAATATCAGATAACCATAGAAAAATATGATGATAAAAAAATTAGTGAGATCTCTAGAGATATTTATAAGGAAATGTCTATGGATTATCTATTGATATGTTTATGTATTTGTTAAAATACTAAAGATTTCACTATGATCATGAATATCAAATGATCAAAACTAAGGTTTAATTGAATGAAATATTATAAGTAATTTCGCATTTATATTTTATTTCCATCTATGATAACTGGTTCTCAAAATTTTCTTTATAGTCTTAATCAGTAGGGGGAACTAGTTTGAACTTGGTTAAAATTGATTGTTTCTGATGTGGAATGCATTGGAATTATAAATATAAATTTCCTAAAATGAAATATTAAGAATAAAATAAATAATTTTGAATACTTATTTGTTATATTGTTGAAGATAATAGATTGTGAATGAAATGATAATGGTGTGGGATGATTTAACCATATTTTTAACATTAAGAATATACAAAATAATTAAAATTTTCTATATGAACATTAATTCATGATACATATATGGTATTATATTTATATAATAAGATGATCATGCATGAGTTTTGGTTTGAGAATAAAGTTAACTGATTGAATTATATATTATTGGGAATTCAAGGATATTGTAGCATTATACATGATATATACAAATTTCATGATGGAGTGAGAGAGGAACACTATAACAATACTTAGAGAAAATTGTAAATGTGATCATCCTTTACTTTTCAATTTTCTATATTATGTGATGAAACATCATGTTGGTTCTCAGTAATTGAAATCCAATACTACTGATAGTAGATATTTGTTCACTTGTATCTCAGGTGGTTCATTTTCAATTCATTAAGGACTGGACCACTCAGATGATCATCAAAAAGGGTTTATTTCACTTGTATCAACATTTTATGGATCCATTTTTGAGTGAATCCACCATTTTATGTTCTCCATTATTCCACGTATATCATTTTCAAAATGAATAAACCCATTGAAGGTCTCAAATTCAGTTTCTCACCTAAATTCAATTTGGGGTTTTTCTAACATCAAATGTGTTTCTATAGGTCATAGAATTTTCAATATTCTTTTTTCTACTACATAATTAAATTGGACTATTTATTGATTACGTTATATTAACCAAAGGTAAGGTGTGATAACAAATTAATATTGGAACCTGAAACCTTACCATAATTAGTTTATAGAAACATATTCACTGGTATAGTTCAAGGTCCAGCCACATAATATTTTTATTATGAATGTATAAATTCACTTTGATATAGATATCAAATTTGGTATTCCAATCGAAATAGTCATTTAAACTGAAACTCCCAGATTTGGTCACTTAGTAAGGATGCTAATAAAATTTTATATTAGTACTGTCGTAATTATTGTGTTGTTCTATGAACTACACAAGATAAGTTCATCCTTTAAATTGGGTTTGAAAAATCACCCACTTAAATTTTATTTTTGGTATCATTAGTTACACAATCTCAAATAATTGGGGTAATATTAATTTTTATGTTTTCTATTAATGGGAAATGAATTTAGTAAATGTTGAAAAAGAAAAAATGTTGAATATTTTCACATTGTCCAGTCTAATGAGAAAGTAAAGGATTCCGACCACTCTTATAATAATGTAACAACACATGAAAATTCTCTCCAATATAAAATTGTTGTTGTTGGTCCATTTAATATTTAGAAATTTTTTAGGGATGATTATTCCAGATAGTGTGGTCAGTGTATAGGTATTTTACCTCAAACCACTGCAATTATTCATTATGAGAAATTAAATTTTGTGTCTTCTCATGAATTTTTGAATGTTAATACGACAAAAATGATTGGGCATAATCTTGTTAGTGAATATCATATCAATAAATATTATAATTAATATTCACACTTTGATTATAAGGATAAAAATGATTATAAATAGTACAATGATTTCCACTGTGATAAGGAACTCTCCAATAAACATAACAAGGAATTATAAATGTGGAACCAACATAGATTAACAGCTTCTAGGGGGAGATATGAATAATAGGAAATTGAATCTTATATCTCTCTGAAATCCAAAAAATATATTTATTTATCCTATGATTGTGGATTCAACAAAATGTTCATCTCATTACAAGAGAAACGATATGTAGTGGTGGCGATTGGCATATTCATGGTCAATAATTATAGAATTCTTCTATAAGTCCCTAGCCTTAAACAGTACATGATATTGACTTAAGTTAAGAATTCTACACTGAGTATCTATTTAGGTTTAGAGTTTTAGATAATAAGCCATAACTGTAACATTACATCTCATTAAATTACAAAGTAGACACCTCTACACTATCCAAAAGTTTTTCAAAAAAATAAAACTCCACAATTAAATAATAATAATTTTTGCAAAATAAATCATGTATAATTATCCCTTTCTCTTACCCTTTTTTATACCCTTTAAAAAAAATTTAAAAATAAGGAATGATCCAAAAAAACTCTATAATGGTTATAACATAATTAATAAAATCATTAGTCCATCAATACATACAAATAAATGAAATCATATTTTTCAATAATATATCATCATATTTTTATAATACCTCATGAAATCATAATATTTATGAATAAAAAATAGATATCACAAATCATAAAGGTAACCCGTGGAATCTATAACATACTTATTTTGAGGTTTTCATAGCTATATAGGGAGATACATTTTGAATAAAAATCCCATTAATTTCCCTAATTCTCTTAGGAGAAACATTAACATTTACCTCTGTCACATTACCTAATGCATTGGAGAGCTATCTCAGGCTCACCCTCCCATGGTATATCATAGAACAACTTATATACATAAACAATTCTAAAGATCCATAACATAATCATAACCCGTGAACAAGCATAAAGAAAGATATCATTTCCAAATTCCAATCACAAGATATCAGTTCAAGATAATGACATGATAAATATATTATAAAAAAATACTATACCAAAACAAGTAAATAGAGTATGTGGTATTTATATTCCTTTAAAAAACATATCTTGTTAAGGAAGTCAAATATCAAATAATACTCACAGTGGTGGAAAGGACGTTGTCACTGCGTATGTTAAAAATAAACTTTTTTTGTAGTTTATTAAAACAAATCAATGAAAAATATTCCCTTAGTAAATGAAAAGTAAAATGGGGTTTTAAACCATATAAAATAAATCCATGTATAAATCAAAATATTCCTCAATGAAAGGTGATTTAGTAGAAGCCCATTACAAATATCTTATCCTCAGATTAAGGATAAATAAATGAAACAATTATGTTTGATAAATAGAAATAAAACAATGATAAGTGTGTATTATGTGTATAAAAATCATATTTCATTAAGAAATATTCATGTAAAAACAAAACCATTGGAATGGATATTAAACTCAATAAAATAATATTGAGTTATTATTTCCCTTTCAATGTTTGTATAAATGTTATATGAATATATAAATGGGGTGTTTATGGGTAGCGACATTATATTCACACAAATGGAATTGTAAATTACAACATAAATAAACAAACAGTGATTACATAAAAAATAATGTAATAATATAATCAATGATGTATGCATAAACCTCAAACAATAGAGATTGAGTTTAAAATTCCCTTAAGAAAATTAGAAGCCTAACAACGTCACATAAAAATTTATAAAATGATTTGTGAGAGAAAAAGGGGTCTCTCATATATTGGAAATAAAATTTAAAAAAATAAGTATATAGAATAAAATACCCCTGAAAATTAAAATTGAAACTAAAATACATAACATAAAATAATACTTTGACCAAATGTGGAGGGTGAAATGTTCCCTTACGTTGAGTTAGATTCATCACCTAAGTTCCTTGTTCTTCATAAATAATAAACATAAGATAATTTATACTTTATTAAGAACCTTTTTCAAGTTTATTAATCCTTTTTTATAAATTATTATCATGTTTTATACATTACATAATTATTTATGTTAATATCAATGAATTTGTTGATATTTGTTACTTGTGTCATAAATGAACTTGTTATAATTTCAAATTGAACATGTTGTTAAAATTACATTATATTGAGAATAGTATTAATGATTTAAATATCATACATATACGTTATATATATATACATATTCAATATATTCAATATCATATATAGGTAATAAATTAAATGAACCATTCATGGAGATAGAAATTCATACATACGCATGAAGTCAACTTTCATTTAATTTTCATATTTAAATGAAAAAAAAAACTAAATGATAGATATAAATATTATAATTCCATTATAATATCATATTTTATATATCTTTCATATGTATATTAATTACATCATTTATATGTTCCATGTATGTAATGATTTAGTCATATAACATTGATGGCGTGGTAGTCCGCAGTTCCTCTAAAAAAGTTATCGTATTTACACATTATTGAATGCATAAAGGTAATAAGTAAATGAAAAATAAAGAGGCATAAATACATTATATAATTAATCATATTTAAATATAGTTCCATCATAATGGTCACCATGATTTGTGGTAGAATATAATTCATAAATTATTGTTTCATGAGGTAGTAGTTCAGCATCCATATAAAAAAAATGTTCTAAATCCATTGGATGGAGGATTGTGTGAGTGTAGTTCGAATCCTTCTCATAAAAACATCCGATTATATTTAAGAAGATGATTTTTTAATAGAATATTGTAATAAATAGTGTTTAGGGGTTGGAGAAGGAAAATAAATGGAAAAAGATTGAGAGGATACATAACCTCAAATCGGGTAACAAATTTGATTTAAGCTAAAAAGATTTCTTGTAATTCCTTCTGCATAACGAAAGGCTTCTACGATGAAGATAGGGATATTGAAAGATTATTTGTGTATAGTTTGTATGATATATGGGCCTTGAGAGGTGTGACTAAAGGGGTATAGGTTATTCCCTTATATAAGATGGATGATGGGAATTTTATGAATGATTGAAATTATTATTTTATTATAAAGTCATTTTCGGTTTCAAAAGTCCCTATTGTAATTTATTTCAAATATAAGTTGTTTTCTGGTTGAAAAACGCTCATAAAATAGGTTTCAGAAAATTATTGGTCACAAATTTAACCATATGCTTTTGCATTAACCCTTACATAACTAATTTCACTCATACCTGTCTTCTTGTATATCAATACTATAAGGTTAATATAGTTTCATTAAAATGACAACCAATCTTGAAGTGGCTTGTTAATGTTATTTTCATCATTATTTATGACATATAAGAGATTCTTAGATTTTTAGGACTATTATATCATCTAGTAAAATATAATTTGTTTTAAAAACTCATTAATGTAAATTTTTATTCTATTCATATCGTGACATTTTAAAAAATACAGAACAACTTTTATACTTTAAAAATCTCTATAATTAAAAGAAATCAAGTCATTATATTTAGTAAAATTTTTGGATTTCAAAAAAAGTTTTAAATAAATTTATTTTAAAATTTATAATCTCAATTATTTAAATCATTATTAATAAGGTAATCACTACATCAACATTGTTTCAAAATAAAATTATTTATTTCACGTCTAAAATTTATAAATAAAATACCATGATGTAGGTAATCTGTTTATATTCCTCATTAAAATTTATAGTTGGAAGGTTCCCTTATATATTCACACATAATATTTGTTTTAAAAAAAATATTTTTTATATTGCATATTTTTAATTTAAATTAATTATTATAAACATTCTTCACATCAATGTGGCTCTAAGGGGTCCCCAAATTGACCAAAGGTTAAATACTATTGGAAATAAGTCTTCCAATATTATTAAGGAACATGTCAGGGTAATTTAATATTATTATAATATTATTTTTTAACCATATTTACCAGATTCACTCTACTACCATCGTAAATAAAATATTTACTACAGTTTCTATTCATAATGTATAAATATAAAACATACCTATTTACACAATTTAGAGATCTTGATTCCTAATACGGAATCATTTTTTTTTAAATTCAAAACACAGAATTTTCATAAATTATTTTACAATTAATTACTGTTGTCCCAACCAAAACGAGGGGTTTTAATAAATAATAACCAACAAATGATTTACATGTGTTTATGTCCAATTTCAAAATAAAATTCCATAAAATGACCAAAATGGGATTAAATCATTAAAATATAATACAATTACACATTAAAACCAATTATAAGTATATTATAACTATATAAAATAATTAGATTAAAAGGCAGTTTTGAATTAAAATGTAATATTTTTCATAATTCATAAATATATGAATTTTATCAGAAAAATTACAGAATTTCATCCGAAGTAAATATATATATTTTTCTTATATAGAATGTTTTTATTTTTTCAAATAAAATATATAAAATTTAAAAACATAGATTTAAATGGGTTCTCCATTAAAAGGTGAAAACCTACATTTTTAGAACATGTAATTTTTTTATCTGGGAAAATTGAATTTGTTCATATATCACATCTACAAAATATATAAAAAGAATTTAAAATATTGCATTGAATATATCTCATAAAATAATAAATCTATTAACAAAGATATGAAAACACAATTATTATCTGTTAAATAGTTTTTCATAAAAACAAATCCTTTATATCCAATTGGTTTTTACTCCAATCTCTTGTAAATTTTGAAACCAATGAATCATTATTTAATCATGTGTAATCCATATTTCAAAATTCAGATGATATTATTAAGTCACTCCATTACCACATCTAGAAGTTAATTTCAATTTAAAATAACTATATTATTACTGAACTATTTTTTAGTATATCCCAATGTTATGTGAAACATACGATATTAGAGAAACCCCTAGTTGCTTATTGAGAATGCTTTCGGACAATGAATCTTCTTTAACATAAAATTAATATCTTACTCATATGTAATAATAGAAATCAAAAAGTATTGTTATATAATTACTTGGGTTGTAACATCCTTCCCCTCATTTAGAAATTTAGTCACCGCAATTTTAATATTGGACGTTTAAACATTATTGAAAATCCCACATCTAGAAAAGAGTTTAGAAAACAATCACTTCTAATGAATGAAAGATAAGTTAAAAAGGCCATCTGATAAAACATATAATAGGATTCTATCTAGGAATAAATGGATATAGAAGAAAAACATACTATCATAGACTAAGAGAGCATGATAGAGACCTTAATCAATGATATTTAAACATTTAAATATAATAAATTTGTGGTTGGGAAAAATTTTATTGATAAATGAAAGCATAAAAATAAATTGCATAAAGATAAATTTTATAGAGTTGAAAATTTTTATTACTACCTAGACAATGATAAGAAGGAAACATACTTACATTTTATGAGAGATTTATACATTAATAAATTTCTACAACAATGATAACTTTTCTCCAAACGATGACCAATCATGATAACATGTTCACACCTGAAGCAAAATAATAATCTTCATGAGAATCACATAATCCAAACAAGATGAAATATATATTTTCCCAGTCTGTAGTCATTATCCAAAACAAAAATGGTTATTACAAGATCATATAATCCCCGAAAGCATAATATGTTAAACAAAGAAATACTACTCTTAATCTCCCAAATTATCCCAGAATAACAATGTTAAACATGGAAAATACAAAACACAATTGTTTTTAAAGGTCATCAATGTAATAAAAACTAATATCATTTGTTAGTAATATAATAAAGTAACCCAAATCAACATATGTCCAGAATAAGAACATAGATTCTACCAAAATAATATTTCTACCATTAATACACTAATTATATCCCATATTATTCTATTTTCCTTAGGCATATAGTTTCTCAAAAGATAAAATGTCATTTGAAATAACCTTTATCATATATTAACCAAATAATTTTCCAAAACTGTGGATATCAATTTGATAATGCATATGTTCCAAAAATCACATTATTCCGTTTCTATAAAATCATTTAGCTAAAAAGAATAAGTTAATATTACTATAGACATTATATAGTCAAGTGGTAGGCAATAAATTCCCATCACACAATGGTTGTTTGTTAGATTCCAATAGCCTTTAGAAACGCAATTGGTGTTCACCCATCTTACATGTTGTCCTTTTTTCTAAAACCATATAATTATTATAACATTTTTAAATAAAGATAATTTCCTAAAAAATAGCCATAATATTCTCTATAATAAAATTTTATCTAATACCTTTAATTTTGCATCCCAAAAAGTAATAACACGTAATTGCTTCAAATTGAAGGATCATAAAAAATAAAATATTTCTTTTTTAGTATATCCAAAAAAATTCTTCTTCCAATATCATTTTCAAATAACAAACATCAGGGTTACACAAACAAGAGAAAATTATTCCAAAGTAATCCCATCAACAAAAGTGCATCATTACATATAAACATTTCATCACCAAGATATCTTGAGTAACTCTCAAATTTCTAAAATGTAGGCATCTTAAAAATCCATAATTTAACATGATCCGTTAAAAAAATTCAACATATTCTGGAATACATATTTTTTAAAAACAAAATCATGAATCATATACTAAGTTTACATAATATCAAAACATCACCTAAAAAATAATCCATACCTTCAATAAGTAATCGAATGTATAAGCATCTTCAATTTGAATTAAATTGGGAATTAGTAAACCTATATTTATAAGAAAATTCATATCTTATTTCTGAACAATCTTCATTGGAAATCTATTTTTTAATCACTATGTACACCCCATTTAAAACATTCAATTGATCCATCATAAAAAACATCTTTCCTTTTTCTAGAGTCAACTGGATTGTTCATTTTTTTCATGGTAGTTTAATGATTTATGGACTTTTTTACAAAATCAATAACATCTTCTCATACATTTGAATCATTTTAATATGTCATTACTTCCACATCTATTACATATAAGACTTCCTGAATATATGTAACATTACGATTGTTACCTGAAAATCCATTGGGATTCGTTTGTCGCATATATGATGCCTTAGAAAAATCCCCAAGACGCATGTGGTTAATATTGAGTACATATTATTGGTTAAGAATTACTATAACAGTTCTAATTACATCTCCCATTCCTTTCTGTTCCTCATGAAAAAAAACAGTCACATTTTTCGTCACATCAATTGTAACATTGGTTGCCTCTAGATTCATCCCTTTACAAAAAAAACTGATTGTGTGTATTTTATGAAAATCAGTATATAATATTTTATGATGAGTGTAGAAAAGATATATTTATTAAATTTATATTAAACTCATTCAAAATATAATAATTAATTATTAATCTTTTTAATATGCTAACAATTATTGTTATATAAAATATGTCACTTATTCTGAAATAGTACCCAAACCACTGAAGAAATCTAAATCAACCTCTGATACAAAATTTGTTGACATAGAAATAAACATTACATAATCTTGAGTTAGTTCATGAATTCAACATTGAGGATATTTTTACATTTAGGTTTTTATAGAATTATTAAACAAATAATACATTACATCTCAGAAAATTACAATAAAGACACTTCTACTCTACCAATTTTTTCTATAAAAAACACAATAAATAAACGACAAATATTCTCTTGATTTAAGTCTTCATTAATTATTGTTTTCTATTACCCTTCATTATACCTACAGAAAAACATTTCAAAAACATGGGATGTGCATAAATAGCGAAGTGAGGGTTATAAAATACAGAAATAAAACTGTAGTCCATAAATACATAAAAATAAATGAAAATATAATATTCATTCATAAAACATCATCTATTTAGAATACCTCATGAAATCATAAGATTTATGAAAAACACATAGAAATTAGAACTCATAATTGTAAATTTTGGAATCTATAACATACATACATTGATTCTTTAACAGCTGCATAGGGAGTTACGTTTGGAATACCCATCAAAGTATATTCCCTAAATCTCGTTGGGGAATCACTATCATTTACCTCCATCATGTTACCAATTTCATTGAATATCTATCTGAGGATCACCAGCCCTAATTTTATCTAGGAACCACCCGTACACGTAAATAATTCCCAAGAACCATAATATAATCAAAACATGTGAACAATCATAATGGAAAGATAACATTTCCACATTGCAATCAAAATATATCAGTTCAAGATATTAAAAAAATCAATCAATTATAAAATCTATTTCGGAATCCAAAAAATGTAAAAAGTTTATGTGGTATTTATTTTCATGTTAAAAACATTACATCTTATTAAGGAAGAAAAATAACAAATAATGTTTGCGGTGGCAGAAAGGTCGTTGTGACCATGTACGTCAGAAAAACATTCCATTTTTCATTCTGTGAAACACATCATAGAAAATGATTAGAATTGAATGAAATTAAATTTCAATAATGTTTATACACCATATAATGATATCCATGTATAAATTATAATATACCTGAATGAATTAATATTGAGACAAATTCCCTTACAAAGATTGTATCCTAAGATTAAGCATAATTCCCGGAAATAATTAACCATGACATATATAAATTCACCCAATATAATTGAATAATATGTGTAAAAAAATCAGAGGTCATTCACCCATATTATTGAACAATCAAAACCGACTACATGGATATTTAAATCAATAAAATGAGATTGAGTTAGGTTTTCCATAACAAAGTCTATATTAATGATGTAAGAATTTATCAATGGGGTAATTATGTGCATCAACATTATATCCTTGCAATGGGAAGTGGAAATTAAAAAAATATATAATTTATACCATGCATAATCATTTTTTAGTATAATAAACAATGGTTGGGTAAAACCAAAATAGTTGATATTGAGTTTATAAATACATTAACAAAAATTTGGCAGCCAAAGAACATCACATAAAAATTAAGAAAATGAGTGGATGAGAGATAATAGGGTCTCTAAATTCATGGAAATAAAATGTAAAGATATAATTATATATAAGAAAAAATCCCTATTTAAGATAATGAAAATTAAAATACATAACGTAAAAGAATTTATTCACTAAAACTAGAGGGTGAAAGGTTCCCCTGTATTGAGTTTGATTCATCACATAAGTTCCTTGTTTTTCTTGGACAATAAAATCAATATAATTTATACCTAAATAAGAAAATTATTCAAGTTTATTATTCCATTTATATAACTTATTACCATTTTATTATTATTACATTACTATTTATGTTAATATCGGTCGTTTTGTCGATATTTGGTACTTGAGAAAAAAATGAACAAGTTATAATTACAATTTGTACATGTCATCAAAAGTAAATTATCTCCAAAATAGTATTAATTATTGAAATATCATTTATTGCATATATATATATATATGTATTTATGGTGTTCCCTAACATTTGAAAATAATAAGTGAAATGCATCGCTCAAAGAGACGGTAAGCTTTACGTACCCACAAACACTAAATTCAATCTACATTCATATTTAAAAGAATGAAAACTAAATGGTACATAAGTATATTATAATTCAATTATAATATCATAATTTATAAATTTTACATATGTTCATTAACAATATCTTTAATACTTTCCATGTTTGTAATTAATGAGTCATATTTATTTGGGTGCGGTAGTCCCCACTTCCTCAAATGAAATTATCATATTTACACATTATGAGAAAAAAGGGATTATGTAAATGAAAAATAAATAAAAAAATAACATATATTTTATATCATATAAAAATATATTTCAAAAATAATGTCTACTAATAGATGCGGTAAGAGACAATTGAACAATCATCGTTTTGTGAAGCATTCGTTTGCCGTCCACAAAAATAGTATGTTTTAAATCCATTAGATATAGTTATGTGAGTTTAATTAGAATCTATCACATAAAAACATTCTAGTATACAAATGATAATTTTGTATTTATAAAATTATTGAATAATGTTTGTTTATGGGGGCTGGATAAAGAAAATAAAATGAAGAATATTGCGAGAAGACATTACCTAAAATCGTGTAACTCCTTTTAATTTATTCTAAAAGAATTATTAAACTTAGATATTCCCAAGGTCATGATTCAATGATGAATATGAGGATATTTTTACCTTATCTAGGGAGAGTTCGGGTTAGCCAAGGCTTTTTAGAGGTGTGATTAAAAGGGTAGAGTTAGTGCACTTTTATAAGAGGGAGGAGGGGCAGTTTTGAAAAGTTCGGAAGTTTTATTTTATTATAAAATGATTTGAATTTTAAAAAGGACAAAAAGTAATTTATTTCATATATAATATTCATTGGGACGAAATAATAAAAACCAATAGGTTTCAGACAAGTCTAGGTCACAAATTTAACCTTACCTTTTAGTATTAAACCTTTGTTAAGAAATTTAACTCTTACCATATCTTCTTGTATATTCATAATATATGGTTCATATAGTATCTATAAAATTAAAATAGAAACTAAAGTGGTTTGTTAATGACATGTTAAAGATTAATTTTGTAATTGTGCCTAATCATTGATTTTTACGACTATTATATCATTTAATAAAATTGTATTTGTTTTAAAAACTCATTTATGAAAATTTTTCTATTATTCATATCATGAATTTTTAAAAAAATAGATTACAAGATGAATACATAAAAAGACCGTATTAATTTAGATATAAAAATTCATAATCATCCCTAAAGCTCTTTTATGGCATAAAAAGTTTCCATATTAATTTATCTTAATATTTATAATACTGTTTATTAAAATCATTCATTAATAAGGTAATCACAACATCATCATTGTTTTTTAAATATAATTACTTATTTAATGTCTATAAATTATAAATAAAATACCATGATATAGAAAATATTATTTTATTTTTAATGACTATTTATAGTAGAAATTATCACTAATGTATCCCTATATAAAACTGCCTTACTAAAAAATACTAGGTTATGTTACATTTTTCATTACATTAAATTAATTCTTATAAAATGTCATTTTCTCAACCATGTGGCTCCATGGGGTCTCCGAATAAACTCGAAGATTCCCATTTTCGAACATATATCATCCAATAATATTATGACATGTGTTGAGGAACATTAATATTATTATAATATTATTTTTACACTTATTTAGTAGTGTTACTCTATAATCATGATAAATAAAATATTAACTCATGTAAATATTCATCAGGTTTAAAAATAAATGATACCTATTTAAAAAATTTTGACCTCATGATACCAATTTTGGAATCCGTTTTAAAAATTCAAAATAGTGGTGTTTTAGAAATTAATTTAAAATTAATTCCCATTGTCTGAACCAAAAAATGGGTTTTTTAGAAGTAATAACTACCAAAATCTTAACACGCGTTTTTGTCAAATTTGAAACTAAAATTAATTAAAATGTCCAAAATATGATTAAAAGATTAAAATATAATCCAATTACACATTAAATTCAATAAAAAGTACAATATAACTCTATAAATACAATATATTATAAGGTAGTTTTGAGTTATAATGAAGATTTTTTCACTATTCATAAATAAATAAATTTTATCGGAAAAATACAAAAAATTCATCCTATAAAATATTGATGTTATTATTCTATATGACGAGTTTTATTATTTAAAATATAACATATAATCATAAAAAAAAATCGATTTAAAAAGGTGTCTCCATCAAAATGTGGTAAAACCGCATTTTTAGAATAATGTTATTCTTATCTGAAAAAAAATGAATTTGTTATTATATCAGATCTACAAAACATATAATATGAATTTAAAACATTAAACATAATATATAACGTAAAATAAAAATACATAAAGAGTTATATGAAAACACAACTATTCCTTTTTAAATTGGTTTTCATAAAAATTTATCCTTTATATTCTATTTGTTTTATGTCCATTTATAATAAATTTGGTAACTAATGAATCATTATTTAAACATGTGTAAACATTATTTCAAAATTCAGTTATTATTATTCATTCATTCCTTTCCAATGTTTAGGAGTTATCTATCATTTAAAATAATAGTATTATTACTATATTATTTTTCAGTATATCTCAATGTTGTGTGCAACGTTTGATTTCAGAGAAACACCTTGTTTCTTGATTAGTAAAAAATAGGAAAAATTGTCCCCTTTAATGTAAAATTAATATTTTACGCATACGTATTAATATAAATTAAGAATGTATTATTATATAAATACCTAGTTTTTTAAAACATCTTCTAATTTGCATGATAGGAAAGATATAAATCATTATAGGGGTCTTCCACTTATAAATTACTCATATATGATATCCAAATCAAACTCTAATGCACCATGTAAAATTGATTTCAATCATTCCTCTATTAAATGAAAATTTGATTATACACTTATTGATTTATGACCCTCAATATTAGTTCATTTAGAGATAAACGTATGTTGTCACAGAACTAGTTATAATCAAAGGAATGTAATATTCTTATGGTTTGGATTTGAAAACGGGGGTTGCTACTAAATCCCATCCTAGGTGGAAATCCATTTCTAAAGACTTTTTGGAGCAATTCTGGTGCATGTAAGTGGCTATTGATTGAGTTGTATAAGGAGAACTAACTCCAAATGTGGTGTATCTTTGCCTATATTTTAGATTAGATACCAAATCATATAAGGGAATGGGTGTGTAAAATGAACCTACTAGTTCTCTTAATGTTACTGATATCAACCAATTAGTGAAAAGGAAATTTTCATTCTTTGGTAAGCATGCATAATTCTTGTTTATTTAATATGGAAGAAATTAAGGGGATAGAAAAGGATACAATTATTCACTTAGAGATGAATAAATGAATAAATATTTTGATTCTATACTCCAAATGATAGTGGAAGACCCTGACCGTGTGTGAAGGCATAGTGAAGAGGACGGAACCATCATGGAATGGGTGGGCATTCATCTCATCATATTATTAATACCCTATCTCATGCCACATAAATATTAAAATTCTATTTATATTTTTTCTTTATTGGAATTATTTTCCTTTTATTCTCCTCACTTTAAAATTTTTAATTATTCAATAAATAATTTGATTGAACCGTGTGTTTTTAAAATGACATAACCCATGACATATATTAGTATTTTTATGATATCTTTTTAATTAATGATGGAAAAGTATATTTTGAATGGCGATGAGGACATAAAAATTGATTTAATAAAATGGTGATATTTTTAATAACGAAAAGAAAACCCTTAATGACATTTGATGGTGAGAAAATTATATTTTTATTGGATAAAGATGTGATTTATTTGTATAACAAAATTAATAATTATTATTGCTATAGAAATTATTGATGATTTGTTGAATAATGCATCTTTGTTATCATGGATTATTTTTAAATCTTATTTGACTAAACTGATACATGAAATAATTTCATGAGTAAGGATGAAATCATGGTTTTCGAAGGATTTATTGTCATTAAGGTTATTTCCATGTTTCAACAGATTTTAAAATGATGGTATTAACAACTTGGGAATGTCACCACAAAGAGCTACCTTATGATATATGGGGGCTAAATGTTGAGATTATTTAGTTCTCTTATTTATAATGTTTTTTTTTTCAAATTTAGAAGGGATTGTATGTTTATCCATATATAAAAATATTAATTTTACAATCAGATGATGATTGCAAGATTAATATATTGTCACACCTTATGGGGATTTAGGAATATATCATTACTTTTTCAAAAAAAAATTCAAAATGGCATATAAAATTTACTATCATTCAATTTATGGATATAATGATATTAATATACTTATAGAATGGGAAATTGATCTTCATTTTATGGAATAATTGATGAGGTCAAAATTGTTTGACACATGAAACAAGGTGAAATTGTGTTGAAATCAAGTATGTATATCGCCTTGTGAAAAATTCTTAAATAATAAGAAAATTGTTATAAAATAATAGTTTGTCCAATTATCATAACTATTGATGATATCAATGAACTCTTTCTTTCCTTATTTTATTATTATTGTTAACATTCTCTTGGTCACCCAATTTATTGCGATGTGATCTGTATCCATCTCTAGGATTATTTACAATTTCACAATATGAATAAAGATTCACTTATTTTATCATATGTGTAAACAGAGTGATGAGTTATTTTTTGTAACTGTTATTTATCTTTATTTCCTTTTTAAATGGATTTTGTATTATTCATTTTCTATGATTTGGGTTTCTAGGAAAGGAACTTTTAAATTTGAAATTATTGATAAACCAAAAAAATTTGTGAGGGAGAAATGAATTTTATGTGGGAAAAAATGTAACACCATGATATTTTAATAAAATATATATATATTAAAAACATTTAATTTTTTTCATGTCTTGTGTGATAAAGATTATTGTCTTAGCTAGTAGTACATGAAACATTGAATTTCTAGAGAACATCATTTTATTTTTTTTAGATAATTTAATTAGTTATCCATTAATCTTGTGATTACGAATTGTATAACCTAAAATATGAAAATATGTGATTTATAATATCAATATATTTTTTACCAATTACTTATAAATGAAAATATATATGAATTGAATATAAATTAAATATTTTTATGCTCATAATGATTATTTGTCTTGATAAATACAATTATTTTGTGTTTCTATACGCTACTCCACCCTGTCAGTAAGGGCAACTGACACCACGGGGATTCTCAGCCCTAGGGGGTGTTTTCCCCAACATTATGATGGGAGGATGAATGTCTGACTACACCCTTTGACCACACTCTATTTTCATGGAAGATACTAGTTCCATGAGACACAATGGTTAGTTTTCCCAATATATGATTGGAGAGGGCTGTAATGGCTTGTGGTTTTTCACACACATATATTCTAGATATTGTATCCTATGGACTACTATAGGTGTAACGTGTATAGGTTATGATGGCTTGTGGAACCTTACTCAGTGTTTGTGCTGTAATGGCTTGTGGTATAATACCCGACGTATGATACACGTTATGCGAGTTGTGGTGGCTATCGGAAACTACCTAGTAACTTTTGGTTGTGAGGATAGTGTGGTTCTTTTCCCAGGTGCCTGTGGGCAAGCCATTGTGGTGCATGTGGTGAAGATTCTAGAGATTATCCCAAGTATATACAAGAAAGCTGTTGGAGAGAGATGCGTAGGACGTATGTCATTGGGGCAAAGAGTCAAACCAGTTGGGAAGTAGTAGCGGGGTGCCCTTTATGTTATTTACTATATGTTATATTCTTGTATTTGTTACTTGGTGAGAGTGTCCCTGGTTAGGTTGGGAACTTAGTATACCTGTTTAGGTGATGAGTTAGTTTCATTGTTGTTCACTGTGCTTTAGTATGCTTTCTTTACTTTTGCACTAGAGGATTCATGGAGGATCCTACCGAGTATACTGTTATATTCACCCTACATATATATTAATTATTTTTCAGGTAACTTGGGGTTGTTTGGATATCAAGCTGGATTATACTAGCTTGGGGTTAAAGGAGCTGTTCGAGTTTGTGGTCGTTGCTGCTTTTACTTTCTTTTGGGTATTTGTAGTTAACTCGTTCAGTTGTAGTACTTTTCCATGGAAATCCATTTATGTACATGGGTTTGTTTTATATTTTAGTTTTGAGTTGGAGTTGGTTGGTGTCTATATTATCTCTCTCTTCTGCATGTGTTCTCTTAGAGGGAAATCCCCCCATTTGTGTGATTATTATACACTTGGTGCTAGTATCCATCCCGTGGCCTACTAGAGGTGGGACTCAGGGGTCATTATCTCCCTTTCTACATTGTTGACCTAGTAGGGGTAAACTTTTTGGGGAGGGGGTCATGACAGAGTGGTATCAGAGGTAGGTTGAGGGATAGGATGGAGTTTGGAGTTATTCACGGGTTAGGTTGCTTGGGTTGGTAGGGATACCGTGTCATTCATGTTTAGCAAGTGAGGTAAAAACTGGAGACCGACTGAGACATATGTGTTTAGGGCGCCCTATGATCGGATGTATAGACTTTTAAGTTTTCAATAGCTATTAAACAGGGTGATACTAGTTGCAGGGTAGATACCTAGGAAAGGATCATGCATCATTCTTCTTTATGCCTGTGTTTGAATGGTGTAACACCCCAAGCTTCTACGGTACGCTTCTCTTTGAATAATGTGATAGCGTGTGTTGTACGCAACACCGGGTTCTAACACACCATAACTAATCAAACTAGCCGTTATGAATAGTAATACCTACTTTTTGAAATTATATATATTTTATATTTGAAAATGGACTTCATTTTTGGATTCGGAATATCGAATTTAGCCTAAGGTGAAATTTTGGTACATTTCGGATAACTTTCATATTTTGATAAATAGTGAAAATTACTAAATTTTAATTAAAAACAACTTTTTAATCAAAATAATTAATAGTGATAAATTAAGAATTTTAGTGGTTTTAAAGTATATTTAGAATATATTTTTACCATTTAATATAATGTTGGTCATTGGACATAATTTTACAATTAAACCGAACATAAACAAGTGTCAATCTTTTGATAGTTATTATCTCTTAAAAACACACTTTTTGTTTTGACAGCGGGAATTAATTTTAAATTAATTTCTGCCAATTCTGTGTTTTGAATTTAGAAAAATGGATTCCATATTTGGAATCAGGATGTTCAAATTGTGTAAATAGATAACTTTTATTTTTAGACATTTTGAATAATTACTGCGGTAAATATTTTATTTACCATGGTTAAGGGTAAATCCGGTAAATAAGGGTTAAAAAATAATATTATAATAATACAAAATTACCCTAAAACGTGTCTTAACCCTATTGGTTGATACATGGTCGACCATGGGAATCTTTGGGTCTATTTTGGGACCCCATGGATCCACTTGTAAGTAATAATGACACTTTATTTTAATTAAGTTAAAATGAATACAAAAATGACACAAGCATATATCTTTTAGAAAAACAATTGTTAAATAGGTCTATATATGTTGGATTTTAGATTATAAATATTCATTAGAAATCTAAAAAGATTTCCTACATAATCATATTTTATTTATAATTTTTAGACAGTAAATAAGTTATTTTATTTATGACACAATGATGATGAAGTAATTACTATAATAGTGAAAAATTAAAATAATTGATATTATAAATACCCAAATAAATATAATATAAAACTTTTAATGAATTAAACTAATTATCTAGGATAATATGATATATTAGGATTGATTTAATTGACTTTGTTCGAAGTAATCAATCTGTTATGAGTTTCACAAAAATCAACTATTGAATAGTGTCAAAATTGACATAAAAGAGTTCTTAAAACAAATATTATATTATTAATTGATATTAAATTCCTAAAAATCTAAGGTTCGTCCAAGAGACTTATATCATGATAGTTTCATCATTAATGTACCACTTGGGGGTAGATTGGATGTATATAGTAATTTTATTAACCATATTATATAAAAATACAAAGAGACATTGTAAAAGTGAAACTAATTAACTTAGAGTTAATACTTAAAGATAAGGTTAATATAAGTACCCAAACCTGTCTAAATTCTATTGGTTGAGTGGTTTTCGACCTATCCCCACCTTAACCTTTTAATAATAAGCTTTGGAGCTATTAGAAACCGAATATGAATTTATTATAAATTAATATTTCTAGCTTTTCCAAAGGTGCCCCTCACCCCTCTTATAAAAGGGCACTCCTCCTTCTCATTTCTTCACACCTTCAAAGCCTTTTTGTTCGGCCAAACTCTTCCCATATACTCCCCCAACATCCCTCACTACAACCTAGAGGCCTTAGTTTGATCAGAAAGCCAACCTAAGGAGCCCTTTTGATCAAATCAAAAGGAAGAACCCGAAGAAGAGGTAATGATTTCACCACCCTTCTCCAAGTTCATTTCTTCTTCCTCTTCTTCTTACTTTGTTCTTACCATTCTAAAATAATAACTCCAGTATCTCACATATATTGTGATGTTATTATAAATATGGTACAACCATATTCAGTATTCTATCCACTCTTTGAATAACATGTCACCATACGTGCGTACGTACGGACTACCGTCTCCACGTCGTGGTGTAATTGTTATTCAATATAATATTATTTGGATGGGTATAATAATGATGTGTAACTCATGTAAATAATAAATATAACATGTTAATGATTCTGTATATATGATATACCATCCATTTATATATTATTTTAATATCAAAAGAATGATATTGTTGCTCGTGCGTACGTACGGACTACCGTCTCCACGAACGCGATGAGATTCATTCTCCATCGTATCCATTCAAGTATAATTATCATTTGATGGTTTAAAAATGATGTTTAAGGACTGGATATCATTCTGGATATGAATAAGATACAACAACCATGGCTTATGTAACAAAACATATAAAAGAAAATGAGTAAGTTAACTCCCGAAACGACGATAATTCTAAGATATTATTAACAAATCAATGTTAAAAGATCATATATGATATCATATTAATATATATGATTCTTGTATAATTTAATAACAACTATTTCACCATTATACAGGAGGTTAACCTACCCCAACCAAGGAAAAGTACAAGGTAAGAGTTTACTTTACAACCTCTTCATTATCCAAGGTTGTTTATACGTAATAATCTACTGGGATTTCTTTATCATCCACATCCATGTTTCTTCAAAATGTATTTCAACACATATTTATTATTTACAAGAATATGGGTTAAAGTCATTTATACCCTTGTTTGACTTTTTATAAGAGGATTATAAAGGAATCTTTCTGTCGTTTTCAAAACAAGGTCCTTTTTAACCTTTTCGACAGAATTAAGGTAAGAATGTTTTTTTACTTATACGGCGGGTGCGGCTATTTTCCGCCGTTATAAAATCTTCAAAGCTTCCCTTACAAGATTATAAGAATATTTTCAATGAAAATGTTTTATTTTATATGGATCTTAAATGATTTCAAAATAAAAGGAGATATTTCTTTAAAAAGAATTTTGATTTCATCTATGTCAACATCCTTTGATGGATTTTAAGATTATTTGAAGTTGATTTATTATGATACAAAACTTCTATATTGTATTGAAGGTTTTTTGATATGTTTGACTGTGGATGTGCTATTTTTATACCATTCATAGTTTATGGTGAAAGTATTGACATTTCTTATGCTAGTTTTCATACGAATATTTATGTTATGTTTAAACCTTTTCATATGGGAATGCATTGGACTTAATATGTGACGGGTGGAGCCCGCTATAGCTCCTCGATGCATCGGTAGGTCTCATGAGACAAACTAGTGTCTTGGCACAAGGCCTTGACAAAATCTTATTTGTAGTCTTGGCACGAGGCCTTGGCTATGTGGTTATGATAGTCTGGCATTATGCATTCCAACATTATGAAAGTGGTTATTGATTTTTGCATGTGATTATTCGATTAGTAGAATATCCATGTGAATAAGTAAATGGCATTATTTCATTTTATTTATGCCATACCATGTTGAAAGTTCATATTTAAAAGGCTTTTGTTTTAGTTATACATTGCCTTAAATGTTTATTCTTATTTATGAAAGTTTCTGCTATATTGTTATCCTTACGGGGCATTTGAGCTCACCCCTTTTCTATGTTTTATTTTTCCCAGGATGTGAAGAAGTAAGTTATGAATGACCTGCAGGGATTTTATGAGGGGTTAATAGTGTGGATTGTGGAAACATTATGTTGTTGTAGTAGTTTTTCATTTTATGATGTAATGTAAAACTAATGAATATATCTAGTGTTTCCAAGGATACTAAACCAATCGGTCTTTCGAGATTTGATCTTTCTTGTGATCATGCCAATGTTATGTAATAATGCACCGACTCTTGGTAAATGGGGTTGGGGCGTTACAGTTGGTATCAGAGGATGTTTAGTACAAACCTTGGAAGCTAGATTTAGATAAACTCTGATTAGAGCACGTAGACCTAAGATGAACTTTGAGGATTAGTATAGAAGAACTTCCTAGAATTTTGGTATTGTAGAGATTTTGTGTGTTTTCCGAGCAATACATCCCTGTCTGGATACGAGCAGGTAGAGGCAGCTCTGGCACAGATGTACCTAGGGGTAAAACCCGAAAACACCGCTTTGAGCTAGACTCGAACGGGAAATGGTGCACGACAACGGGCCTTGGTGCACTCTTGGTTACGACACTCCCGGGGGATATGCTTAGGATAACTCTCATTTTCTTTACAAATCATTTTGAAGGGATTATGAGTATATACATCCTCAAAGAAAAAAAAATTCTTATGATTATGGATTATATCCATAAATAGTTCAATTTATGTTAAGTGTTTTATAAGTATGGGATTATGTATTTTGATTCATAAACTGATCTAGTTTATGCCATTGTTTAGAAATGGCGCTTAGTGGAAGAAATGGAAACCGTATCAATGCACGCACTCCATGTAGGGATTGCCCTCCTGCTCAAGATAATTATAGTGGGGCTGGTGATGCAACTGGTGCTGATCAGCTAATCACCATACTGGGACAACTTACTCAGGTTATGAATAATAACCTTACCCGTATGGAGCACCCTGATCCACAGCGTGGAGGATCAATGTTAGATCGATTCATGAGGCAACAACCACCAACGTTCAATGGGAATAAAAATCCCTTAGTAGCTGAGCAATGGATATTTTCCCTAGAGAAAATATTTCAGGGTTTGGGGAGCAGTGAAAGGGAAAAGGTTATCATGGCAGTTTACCGCCTCACTGGAGATGCTGATCAATGGTGGTCATTGATTCAGAACATGAAGGAAGATGATGAAGTATCAAATATGGAATGGAGGGAGTTCAAAGATCTGTTTTTAGAAAAATACTTCCCTCGCGACCATCGAGCAGATATGGAAAGGCAATTTCTAAGTCTGAGACAAAAGGAGGATGAGAATGTCACAAAGTATGAGGCTAACTTTACAAGGATAGTGAGGTATGCTAGAGATTATATTCGCAACCCAAGAAGTAAGATTGATCGTTTCTTTGATGGGTTAAAACCATTTCTCCGTCGAGCATTAGTCTCACAATCCTTTTCATCGTACGAAGACATTGTCTCATGTGCTATCAAGACCGAAAAGGAATTCTCTAAGTCTTATGACTTTAAAGCAAAGCAGGAGAAGAAGAGACCTGCTGATCAATCTGGGAATGGAAATAAGGGGAATAAGGGAAAGGTTGAATATCCATCTTGTGGTAAATGCGGGAAGAAACATCCTGGTACTTGCTTGAAGGGAATGGGAGTCTGTTACAAGTGTGGTGAAAAAGGCCACCAAGCTCATGATTGCAAGGGGAAGAAGGAAGCTACCAACGTTCAGTGCTATAATTGCAGGGAGATGGGGAATTATGCAAATTCATGTCCTAAGCGTCAGAAGAACTTACCTCAGAAAAGGCCAAGGGATCAAGGCCAGGCTTATGCTATCACTACTGCTGAGGTAGAAGCTCCGAAAGACGTGGTGGTAGGTAATTTAATGGTTTCCTAAAGTTTAGCAAATGCATTATTTTATTCTGGATCATCACATTGTTTCATATCTTCCCAGTTTGCTATGAAAATTAGATATTTCCAATTTGATTTAATAAGGGAGCTGTCAGTTAAAACTCCTAAGGGAAGTATCGTTGCAACAAAGTTTTGTGAATCAGTCCCCATTAGAGCACATAAATTTTCTTTATCTGCTGATCTCATCGTCATACCTATGATTGAGTTTGATATAATCCTCGGTATGGACTGGCTTTCGGACTATTATGCGAAGATTTATTGTAAGAAGAAAGAGGTTACGATTCTTGATGATAATGATAAGGAACACCTTATTTTTAGAGCAGAATCGTCACCGCCTAATTCTTATTTAGATCCACCCTCAATAGCTCAACTAAATTAAATTATTGGGGAGGAAGAGAATGAAATAACTGCGGGTGAGGAAAGGAATGTTCAAATAGAGGATTTACCTGTTGTGAAAGAATTTGTAGATGTATTTCCAGAAGATTTACCTGGACATCCGCCAGAACGAGAAGTTGAGTTTTCTATTGATTTGATTCCTAGATCAAGGCCTATATCGAAGACCCCTTATAGAATGGCCACTGTAGAGTTAGTCGAACTAAAGAAAAAACTAGAGGAATTGAGTAATAAGGGATTTATTCGCCCTAGTGTTTCTCCATGGGGAGCCCCTGTTCTTTTTGTTAAAAAGAAAGATGGATCTATGAGGTTATGTATCGACTACAGGGAGATCAATGCTATAACGATAAAGAACAAGTATCCCCTACCTCGTATTGATGATTTATTTGACCAACTACATGGAGCTCAATACTTTTCAAAGATTGAACTTTGATCTGGATACCATCAGTTGTGTGTGAAGAAGGAAGACATTCCGAAGACAGCATTTCGAACCAGGTACGGGCATTACGAGTTTACTGTAATGCCGTTTGGATTGACTAATGCACCCTCTGTATTCATGGATCTGATGATTAGAGTTTTCAAGGAGTATCTCGATGAATTTGTGGTGGTATTTATTGATGATATCTTGGTATACTCCAAAACCTACGAAGATCATGAAAATCACTTGCGCATTATCTTGAAGACTCTGAGGAGGCATGAATTATATGGGAAGTTTAGCAAGTGTGAATTCTGGCTTCAGGAGATTTCTTTTCTTGGCCATATTGTCTCTAAAGATGGAATCTCTGTTGATCCTTCTAAGACCAAGGCAATCCAAGAATGGCCAGCACCTACGAGTATAACTGAGGTACGTAGTTTTATTGGCTTGGCAGGTTATTATCGATGTTTCGTCCAGAATTTTGCCCGATTGGCTAACCCATTAACGAAGCTCACACGTAAAGGGGTTAAATTTGTTTGGACAAAAGAGTGTGAAGAATGTTTCGAAGAACTGAAGAGAAGATTAGTCAATGCTCCTATATTGACTCTACCATCGGGGAATGATAGGTTCGTTATTTATAGTGATGCATCAAAGAAAGGACTTGGTTGTGTCCTTATGCAGAATGATAGAGTTATTGCCTATGCATCACGACAGTTGAAAATTCATGAACAAAACTATCCTACTCATGATCTCGAGTTAGCAGCTGTGATATTTGCTTTGAAGATATGGAGGCACTACCTCTATGGTGAAAAATGTGATATTTATACTGATCACAAGAGTTTGAAGTATATTTTCTCACAAAAAGAACTCAACATGAGGCAAAGGAGATGGCTTGAATTACTCAAGGATTATGATTGTACGATACACTACCACCCGGGGAAAGAAAACAAAGTAGCAGATGCTTTGAGCAGAAAAGACCATGGAGTTCTGAACATGATGAGAATTGAAAGGGATCCAATTTTCATGGATCTAGTGAAGATGGACATGGGAATAACCAGGGAAGGTGAAACATCAATGCTTTTTCAAATGGTTGCCAAAACATATTTACTAGAAAGGATTAAGAGTTCTCAGAACGATGATGAAGAATTTCAGAAGAAGATTAAAGCTGTGAATGATGGGAGATTGAGAGACTTTGTGTATGAAGATGGAATTTTGAAATTCGGGAAGAGACTTTGTGTTCCCGATTTACCTGATCTAAAAAGGGAATTGCTAGATGATGCTCATAGTTCCAATTTCTCTATACACCCTGGGAGCACCAAAATGTATAGAGATTTGAAGGAACATTTTTGGTGGGACAACATGAAGAGGGAGATTGCTGATTTTGTGTCAAGATGTATGGTTTGTCAACAACTGAAAGCTGGAAGGCAACAGCCTGGAGGAGTCATGCAACCTCTTCCCATACCGGAGTGGAAATGGGAAAATATTACGATGGACTTTGTCATGGGGCTACCAAAGACTCCTAGAAGGAACGATGCAATATGGGTTATTGTTGATCGTCTTACCATGTCAGCACATTTTCTTGCTATAAGAGAAGATCTACCCCTGGAACGTCTAGCAAGACTATACATTAATGAAGTTGTGAGACTTCATGGAGTACCCCTATCGATTGTTTCTGATCGTGATCCCCGTTTTACTTCAAGATTTTGGAAAAGTCTTCAAAAATCCCTGGATACTGAACTTCATTTGAGCAATGCTTACCACCCTCAGACAGATGGACAATCAGAATGGACTATTCAAACCCTAGAAGACATGTTGAGATCTTGCTCACTTGACTTTCAGGGTATGTGGGATCAATATTTACCACTGGTAGAATTTTTCTATAACAATAGCTTCGATTCGAGTATTCAGATGGCACCATATGAAGCGTTATACGGAAAGAGATGTCGTACACCAACCTTTTGGGATGACGTTGGTGAAAGAAAACTTGTAGGCCCAGAACTGGTGGAGGAAACAGTGGAAAAGGTGAAAGTAATCCAAAATCACATCAAAGCAGCTCAAAGTAGGCAGAAGAGTTATGCCGATAATCGAAGGAAGGATTTGGAATTTCAAGTCGGTGATCATGTTTTTCTAAAGGTATCTCCGTGGAAGGGAGTCATACGTTTTGGTAAGAAAGGTAAATTGAGTCCCAGGTACATCGGACCTTTTGAAATTCTGGAACGAATTGGGGTTGTAGCTTACCGATGGGCAATGCCGCCAAGTCTCTCCAAAGATCACGATGTGTTCCATGTATCTCTATTGAGGAAATACATGCTTGATCCGACGCATGTACTCACATATGAGGAATTAGAAGTAAAACCCGATCTGTCTTATTGCGGAGAGCCCGTCAAGATTCTTGATACGAGAGAACAAGTGCTGAGAAACTGGACGACGCGTCTGGTAAAAGTTTTGTGGAGAAACCATAAGATGGAAGAGGCAACGTGGGAACCCGAGGAACTTATGATGAAGAACCACCCAAGTATTTTTATGCAGTAATACCCTAGAAATTGCGAGGACGCAATTATTTGAAGAAGGGGAGAATGTAACACCCCAAACTTCTACGGTACGCTTCTCTTTGAATAATGTGATAGCGTGTGTTGTACGCAACACCGAGTTCTAACACACCATAACTAATCAAACTAGCCGTTATGAATAGTAATACCTACTTTTTGAAATTATATATATTTTATATTTGAAAATGGACTTCATTTTTGGATTCGGAATATCGAATTTAGCCTAAGGTGAAATTTTGGTACATTTCGGATAACTTTCATATTTTGATAAATAGTGAAAATTACTAAATTTTAATTAAAAACAACTTTTTTAATAAAAATAATTAATAGTGATAAATTATGAATTTGAGTGGTTTTAAAGTATATTTAGAATATATTTTTACCATTTAATATAATGTTGGTGATTGGACATAATTTTACAATTAAACCGAACATAATCAAGTGTCAATCTTTTGATAGTTATTATCTCTTAAAAACACGCTTTTTGTTTTGACAGCGGGAATTAATTTTAAATTAATTTCTTCCACTTCTGTGTTTTAAATTTAGAAAAATGGATTCCATATTTGGAATCAGGATGTTCAAATTGTGTAAATAGGTAACTTTTATTTTTAGACATTTTGAATAATTACTGCGGTAAATATTTTATTTACCATGGTTAAGGGTAAATCCGGTAAATAAGGGTTAAAAAATAATATTATAATAATACTAAATTACCATAAAACGTGTCTTAACCCTATTGGTTGATACATGGTCGACCATGGGAATCTTTGGGTCTATTTTGGGACCCCATGGATCCACTTGTAAGTGATAATGACACTTTATTTTAATTAAGTTAAAATGAATACAAAAATGACACAAGCATATATCTTTTAGAAAAACAATTGTTACATAAGGTTATATATGTTGGATTTTATATTATAAATATTCATTAGAAAGCTAAAAAGATTTCCTACATAATGATATTTTATTTATAATTTTTAAACATTAAATAATTTACTTTATTTATGACACAATGATGATGCAGTAATTACTATAATAGTGAAAAATTAAAATAATTGATATTATAAATACCCAAATAAATATAATATGAAACTTTTAATGAATTAAACTAATTTTCTAGGATAATATGATATATTAGGATTGATTTAATTGACTTTTTTCGAAGTAATAAATCTGTTATGAGTTTCAAAAAAATCAACTATTGAATAGTGTCAAAATTGACATAAAAGAGTTCTTAAAACAAATATTATATTATTAATTGATATTAAATTCCTAAAAATCTAAGGTTCGGCCAAGAGACTTATATCATGATATTTTCATCATTAATGTACCACTTTGGGGTCGCTTGGATGTATATAGTAAGTTTATTAACCATATTATATAAAAATACAAAGAGACATTGTAAAAGTGAAACTAATTAACTTAGAGTTAATACTTAAAGATAAGGTTAATATAAGTACCCAAACCTGTCTAAATTCTATTGGTTGAGTCGTTTTCGACCTTTCCCCACCTTAAACTTTGAATAATAAGATTTGGAGCCATTAGAAACCGAATATGAATTTATTATAAATTAATATTTCTAGCATTTCCAAAGGTGCCCCTCACCCCTCTTATAAAAGGGCACTCCTCCTTCTCATTTCTTCACACCTTAAAAGCCTTTTTGTTCGACCAAACTCTGCCCAAATACTCTCCCAACATCCCTCAATACAACCTAGAGGCCTTAGTTTGATCAGAAAGCCAACCTATGGAGCCCTTTTGATCAAATCAAAAGGAAGAACCCGAAGAAGAGGTAATGATTTCACCACCCTTCTCCAAGTTCATTTCTTCTTCCACTTCTTCTTCCTTTGTTCTTACCATTATAACATAATAACTCCAGTATATCACATATACTGTGATGTTATTATAAATATGGTACAACCATATTCAGTATTCTATCCACCCTTTGAATAACATGTCACCATACGTGCGTACGTACGGACTACCCTCTCCACGTCGTGGTGTAATTGTTATTCAATATAATATTATTTCGATGGGTATAATAATGATATGTAACTCATGTAAATAATAAATATAACATGTTAATGATTCTGTATATATGATATACCATCCATTTATATATTATTTTAATATCAAAAGAATGATATTGTCGCCCGTGCGTACGTACGGACTACCGTCTCCACGAACGCGATGAGATTCATTCTCCATCGCATCCATTCAAGTATAATTATAATTTGATGATTTAAAAATGATGTTTAAGGACTGGATATCATTCTGGATATGAATAAGATACAACAACCATGGCTTATGTAACAAAACATATAAAATAAAATGAGTAAGTTAACTCCCGAAACGACGATAATTCTAAGATATTATTAACAAATCAATGTTAAAAGATCATATATGATATCATATTAATATATATGATTCTTGTATAATTTAATAACAACTATTTCACCATTATACATGAGGTTAACCTACCCAAACCAAGGAAAAGTACAAGGTAAGGGTATACTTTACAACCTCTTCATTATCCAAGGTTGTTTATACGTAATAATCTACTGGGATTTCTTTATCATCCACATCCATGTTTCTTCGAAATGTATTTCAACACATATTTATTATTTACAAGAATATGGGTTAAAGTCATTTATACCCTTGTTTGACTTTTTATAAGATGTTTATAAAGGAATCTTTCCGTTGTTTTCAAAACAAGGTCCTTTTTAACCTTTTCGACAGAATTAAGGTAAGAATGTTTTTTTTACTTATACGGCGGGTGCGGCTATTTTCCGCCGTTATAAAATCTTCAAAGCTTCCCTTACAAGATTATAAGAATATTTTCAAAGAAAATGTTTTATTTTATATGGATATTAAATGATTTCAAAATAAAAGGAGATATTTCTTTAAAAAGAATTTTGATTTCATCTATGTCAACATCCTTTGATGGATTTTAAGATTATTTGAAGTTGATTTATTATGATACAAAACTTCTATATTGTATTGAAGGTTTTGTGATATGTTTGACTGTGGATGTGCTACTTTTATACCATTCATAGTTTATGGTGAAAGTATTGACATTTCGTATGCTAGTTTTAATACGAATGTTTATGTTATGTTTAAACCTTTTCATATGGGAATGCATTGGACTTAATATGTGACGGGTGGAGCCCGCTATAGCTCCTCGATGCATCGGTAGGTCTCATGAGACAAACTAGTGTCTTGGCATAAGGCCTTGACAAAATCTTATTTGTAGTCTTGGCATGAGTCCTTGGCTATGTGGTTATGATAGTCTGGCATTATGCATTCCAACATTATGAAAGTGGTTATTGATTTTTTCATGTGATTATTCGATTAGTAGAATATCCATGTGAATAAGTAAATGGCATTATTTCATTTTATTTATCCCATACCATGTTGAAAGTTCATATTTAAAAGGCTTTTGTTTTAGTTATACATTGCCTTAAATGTTTATTCTTATTTATGAAAGTTTCCCCTATATTGTTATCCTTACTGGGCATTTGAGCTCACCCCTTTTCTATGTTTTATTTTTCCCAGGATGTGAAGAAGTAAGTTATGAATGATCTGCAGGGATTTTATGAGGGGTTAATAGTGTGGATTGTGGAAACATTATGTTGTTGTAGTAGTTTTTCATTTTATGATGTAATGTAAAACTTATTAATATATCTAGTGTTTCCAAGGCTACTAAACCAATCGGTCTTTTGAGATTTGATCTTTCTTGTGATCATGCCAATGTTATGTAATAATGCACCGACTCTGGGTAAATGGGGTCGGGGCGTTACAAATGGGTAGACCTTGGGATAGGTTAACCTAAAACAAGTGAAAAAAATTAATTAATTAATGTTGATTATTTCATATTCCATGAATAGGATCTATAATTATTTGTTATTTTGCAGTTATGGATCTAGGTCGATGTCCTCGTCAGGGTTTCATAGAAGATGTCGTGAAAGGTGTTATAGCAGGTCGACATGGGGTAGAGGTTTGGGACGATGACACATGAAGGAAGACACTTCGATAGTTTCAGCGCTAGAGTCTGTAGAAGTATGAGGGCTCCGTTTCAGATGCAGTCACAGAAGACTGGTTGGAAGAGGTTGAGATAGGCTTCAATACGATCTGTGGTGGAAAGGAACACTGGGTGTTCTTAGCTATGACGATGCTGCATGGAGCAACATGGAAGTGGTGGTTCTTATTCCTTGGGGATTGTGAGGAATAAGCGATCTCATGGGAAGAGTTCTAAGACAAGTTTAGAGTCGAGTTCCTTTCGTCGACTGCGAAGGCGTCTATTCTCTAGAAGCTTCTAACCATTCGATAGGGGATCCCTAGTGTTTGAGAGTTTGGAATCTGTTTTAGTAACCTTTTACGATATGCTTCAGACATTTTACCTGATGAGGAGGTTAGGGAGAGACATTTCTAGGAGGCTTTGTGTCCAATGATCCAACACCAGGCCACCACATTTATGTTAAACACATATCATGAGGTGCTGGAATGGGTATAGGTTTTTGAGAGGACTTTTTCCAGGACCAGATCATCCTGAGAGGGGAATCAGCATGATTCCTCACGAAGCAAGGCTATGGTATGGGGTTCCCGATTTTTAGGGCAGAAGAGATTCCATTCATCCGGGTGTAGGTCCCAGCCCTTCACATCTCGTTTCCCCAGAGGAATAAACTCTCAGGGCAATGCCAAGGTATCAGGCGCTTGTTTTTATTATGGTGGTCATGGTCATCCGTAGTAGGAGTGCCTGGCCTTTCAGAGTAGTCATCGTGTGTCATGTGCTCCACTCTAGGTTCCTCCATTGAGGAAGTTCCATCCAAGGAAACAGCGGCATGTTACACCAGCTTTCGAATAGTAGAGGGTAGATGGGGCAGGCAGAGGACAACCCCATGATGCACCCCATCCTCAATGTGAACAGTGTGTCCATGGTGGTGGTCATCATTAGGGTCAGAGAGGTTATGGAGGAGGCCGTCGTCCGCTTCATGTTCTAGCGTTGCCAGCTCCAGACGAGCCAGATGTCATTCGAGGAACCCTTTTCTTGTTTTCTACATTGGTTTATGCCTTGTTTGATTCAAGAGAGACACTCTACTTCATATCACTAACCCTTGTCCATGATTTGGGACTTGATGTAGAGAGGCTTCCAGTTCCATTGGCGTTGACTACGCCGGTTGGAGGTCGAGCCTACTTATTTGAAGTATGTAGAGATTGTGAGCTACTATTGAGGAAACACCACTCTTGGGGAGATTTCCCCTGATTATAAATACAACCATATGATTTCATCCTTTGCATGCATTGGTTGTATTCAGTGCAGGCTATCGTGGATTTCTTCAAGGAGAAGGTCGTCTTCATTAATGCAGATGGAGAGAAAGTGGTGTTTGTTGGTGAGCTAGATCCTCAGATGGGTCACAGGAGAGTTCCATCCTTATCAACCATGGTGGATGAGATGATTCTGAGTTCTTTAGAGGTTTGGTAGTTGGCATTTCCTAGGGTTGTAGAGGAGTACCCTGATGATTTTCTATAAGAGGTTGTAGCCTTCCCCCCTCGATGGGAGATCGAGTTTGGGATCGAGCTATTGCCAGGAGAGTCTCCTATATCTATGTCTCCAAATAGGATAGCCCCTTATGTGTTATGGGAGCTACATATATATCTTGATGGTCTATTGTAATGTGGTTTTGTTCGACCAAGTGTGTCACCATGGGTTGCACCAGTTTTGTTCGTGAAAAAGGCCGACGGCAGTTTGCGGTTGTGTGTCGATTATCGTCTCTTAAACAAAGTGTCAATAATGAATCGCTATCCTCTTCCATGGATCGATGACATATTCGATCAACTGAAGGGTTAAAGTTGGTTCTCAATGATCAACGTGCAGTCAGGATATCATCAGATGCGTGTGAAGGATGAAGATATCCATAAGACTACTTTATATTGTCGTCATGGGCATTATGAGTTTGTTTTAATGACGTTCATCATGACGAATGCTCCGGCTATGTTCATGGGATTGATGAATGCTATGTTCTGTGAAATCCTGTACATGTTTTTTGTAGCTTTCATCGACGACATCCTTGTGTAATCTATATCTAAAGAGGAGAATGCAGATCATCTACAAGCCATTTTTGGAGTTCTTTGTCGACATCAGTTGTTCGGAAAGGCATCGAAGTGTGAGTTTTGGGATTGAGAATTCCGTTTCATAGGCGATGTTGTGTCCCAACCGGGAATATCTAGGGATCCATCAAACATAGTAGCTATCATGCCTTGGGAATCCCACAAGATAGTGTCAGAGTTGCGATGTTTATTTGGTCTCGTAGGCTACTACAGGAGGTTCACAGCCAATTTCTCCCTAGTTGCAACTCCTCTGACATCAATGACTATGAAGGATCATGCTTTCATATGGACTGATCAGTGTCCGGAAGCTTTCGAGTATCTAAAAGTGATGTTAGAAAGTGCTCCAGTCCTTTGTATACCAGATGAGGGAGTTTAGTTTGATGTTTTCTATGATTCTTCACATATGGGGCTAGGTTGTGTTCTCATGCAACAGAGGTCAGTTGTTTCTTATGGGTCTCGACAGTTGTATCCCCATGAACAAAATTACTCCACCCATGACCTTGAGTTGGCATCCATGGTGTTTTCTCTGATGTTGTGGAGAAATTACCTCATTGGTGAACACTTTGTGGGTTTCACTTATCATAAGAGTATGAGGTATTTTTCTCCAAGCATGACTTGAACATACGACAGCATCAGTGGAAGGAGTTCTAATAAGAATACGACTTTGAAATATTGTATACACCTGGAAAATTGAATGTTGTAGCTGATGTGATGATCCGAAGGTCACGTAGTGATGCTGTGCGTGAATTTGGTGATTCTTTGAGGGTAATGGAGGAACTGTCAGCATTACATCATGATATGGGTGACTTCAGAGGTTGAGGTTGTCTTTTTCAGATGACGGTGCAGTCATCCCTGATGCTGAAGTTGGAAGAGTCCCAGTTGGGGGATCTTGAGGTGGAGGTCTGGAGTGACCTAGTTGTTTGTGGTGAGGCCCCTGATGGTTGGTCTGATGATGAACAACATAGAGTGTTGTATCATGGAAGGATTTGTGTTCCCTTGGTGATGCACGAGACGTTCCTCAGATAGTTTCATGGTACTCCTTTAGCATTGCATCCTAGTGTGGCGAAGATTTACCAATCCTTGAGGTGTCAGTTTCGGTGTCCTGGGCGGAAGAGTGCACTTGCAGAGTTTGGGTCTCGTTGTTTAGTCTTCTAGAAGGTGAAGGTCAAACACCGTGTTCTAGGTGGTCTTCTTTAGCAATTATAGATTCCTTAGTGGGAGTGGGAGGACATATCGATAGAATTTGATACTGGTTTACCTTGATCTCTAGGATTTTATGATGGTATTTGTGTGGTAGTGGATTTTTTAACAAAATTTTCACAGTTCATAGAAATCAAGGAGTCTTGCTCAATGGAAGTTTTGTCGAGGCAGTATCTGGAAAAGGTGGTGAGACTTCATGGAGTCCCAAGGAAGATCTTTTCTAATCGAGATCCTCATTTTACCTCTAGGGTGTGGAGGGGTCTCCAACATGATTTTGGTTATCAACTATTCTTTAGCATTGCTTTTCACCCTCAAATGGATGGACATGCTGAGAGAACTATCCAGACTCTTGAAGACAGGTTACTCTCTTGTGATCTTGTTTCGGAGTGTTGTGGATGAGGCACTTACCATGGGCAGTGTTCGCTTATAAAAACCGTTTTCACTCCACCATCGGTATGGCGCCATTTGAAGCCTTGTGTGGTCGGCCTTGTAGTTCTCTGTTGTGTTGGACTAGGGTTGGAGAGTGATCAATTCTCGGACTGGAACTAGTGAAGAATACAATAGAGATGGTTCAGGTGATTTTTGAGAGGATGAAGGCAGCATAAGATCGTCATAAATCATATGCCGATCAAATAAGGATACTCTTAGAATATAATGTTGGGGATCATGTGTTTCTGAAGGTGAATCCCCATTGTGTGCAGCAACGGTTTGGCTGTGGAAGTATGCTTTCTCCTGTTTTTTTGGGCCTTTCGAGGTGTTAGATCATTTTAGAGTTGTGGCCTATCAATTTGAACATCCCCCTCAGATGAGTTGGATACATAATGTTTTCCATGTATCACAGCTACTTCATTATATTCAAGATGACTCCCACATCATCGATTGAGGAGAGATCGATGTTGGTGATGATTCCACCTTTGAGGTGCCAAATGTGGAGATCCAGGACCGTAAGGATAAAGTGTTGTGCAGGCGTTCCATCCCCTAAGTTCATGTCTTGTGGTGACATGGTGGCATGGAGGGGAGTACTTGGGAAATCTAGTCACAGATACATGCTCAGTAGCAAAAGTTGTTTGATATTTGACTATATTCGAGTATCTTTGTAACTGATATGGTTGTGTAACATTCATGTTTATGAGATGGCTCCCTTTGTTTCTTTGGTGGCTTGCTCTCTTTTGAGAGGTATGTCGTTGGGTGGTTGTTCAGATGCTATTTCGTTTTCCCTTTAGGTGAGTTTTGGAATCTCGAGGATGAGAATGTTATGAGAGGTATCTGATGTAATGGCTAAGACCCATTCGGTCCATTCCCTTGTGAAAATATGGTGCTGGAGGTGTTCCGGGAAGTCAATGTGACTTGGTGTGCGTTTTGGTGGACTTTTATGGAAATCTAAATGGTTATGGCCTTCGCACGGGAGGCGCACAGTTTGCCTAAACTGTGCGGCCAAACCATGCAAGGCTAGTCTTGGAGGCAGTGCCTAATGCATGGTTAGCACACAGTTTCTTTAACCATGTGGACTAACCGTGTGAGGTGTGTTTATCGAGGAAGAATCTAATGCATGGTTAGCACATAGTGTGTTAAACCATGCGGACTAACCGTGTAGGAACATAAATTTAGTTCCTAAAATATTGGATCTAACTCGTTTTTTCTTTAATCACCTCGTTTAAGCCCCTAATTTCCCATAACTAGGGATTACCCTACCTTGGAGGTAAAAGATCCTCTCCCAAACATTTTGGAGGCTATCCATAGGTTTTTCTTGGAAAATCGAAGCTGGTTCTTGAGGTATGTGATCCTTTTTGGTTGGTTTCTTAGACCTACCTAGATCCACTCCTCCTCTTCTATCGGTTTCATAGATCCACACCCGTGATGGGTAGATCTAAGTGTGTGGATGTCATTTATGATGTGTTTTGGTCTTGGATGTGTTAGGAGAGGTGATCTAAGGATGATTTATGGAGAACTGACCCAGTTTCTTGGGCGTGAATCGACCGTTGTGGTTTTCCTCGAAAACCTTCGAGGTATAGGATTCGTCGATTCTCTTTTGTATGTTTAACAGTATGGATAGCATGTTGAATCCCACTGGATTATAATGGAATTGACATAATAAATATATTTGAACCGGATACAGAAATTTCTTTGATCATATGTTATTTCCACTTGTTTACTAGATAGTGTAATATATATGCCTTGCTTGTTAAGCATGTTGTTCTTGGGGAAATTGAAAAAGAATGTAAAGACATAATTAATTGATAATTGGTCGGATAAAAATAAATAGGCATGAAAACATACATAGTTCTTGTTTAAATTTTATATTGATTAAATTCGGAATAGTAAGCATGTTTAATCCTCGGTGATAGCTTACTGAATTGGTTCATGATGTTGGACCCCACAAATTGAATTTTTTAATTCATGCTGGATTAAATCAATTGATAGAATTCTATGAAGGGTTCTGAGTTACCCTCTTGTTGTGAATTAGGTCTAAAATCCCATTTTATGTGTTGTTGGTTTCCTACTGCTTGTGTTGTCATTTGACCCTGGAGGGGTGTTGTGATATGTGGAGGCAGGGAGGCCTCGTGGTTGTGGCACTGAATGGCGTTTAGAGTGGCGAGATGCATCAGTTTATGCATGTAGGTGTCAGGGAGGACACCAGGGATGATGGAATGGGATATATTTTGTTATTGGATGCTTGGTGCTTTGTTTGGTTGTTTATCTTCATTACTTTTCCCCACTTCTCAAGGCAGCTTGTCTTTCTTACCCTTCTTCCAATGGTGGTGAAGACACGCGGGGTATTCCACGTGCTTTTCGTGTTTATCCTCTCAAGGAATAATGGTTCTACACTCTTTTTATAGGTGGCAAAGACTCGACGGGTAGTACGTTTGTTCACCGTGTTGTGCCCCCTTGTGTTTAGTAGCATAGGTTTCTTTTCTAGAATACCTGGGAATATGGGAAAGTAATTTTGTAATAAATTTTCGAATAAATTATGTTAACCCATTGGTTTGGAGATTGATGAATCGTAATGTTGAGGTTGAGACCATTTGAAGGGAGGGTGCTTTTTTGATGTGATGTTAATGGAACCTATTGTGGAATTTTTCTTGTTTGATTAATGTTCAAAAAATTAATTAACATACAGTCAAATTGATAAAAAGGGGAATGAAGTAATCTAATAAAACCCTTAAATTGTTGTGTGCTTATAAGATTCATTGTCTTAGAAGTGACAGCCCAGAGTCCGAGAGACGTTATCTGCAGTCATGTTGAAGACTAGGTTATGCCCACAGTGTGGTTGAGAGTTATAATATATTCTATATTTTTTGTGTTTCTATACGCTACTCCAACCTATTAGTAAGGGAAACTGACACCTCTGGGATTCTGAGACCTAGGGGGTGTTTTCCCCAACATTCCTTTGGGAGGATGAATGGCTGACTACCCCCTTTGGCACCACTCTCTTCTCTTGGTAGATACTATTTCCATGAGGCACAACTGTTAGTTTTCCCCTTATATGTGTGTAGAGTGTTGTAATGGCTTGTTTTTTTTCACACACATATTTTCTAGATATAGTATCCTATGGACTACTATAGGTGTAACATGTATAGGATGTGATGGCTTGAGGATCCTTACTCGGTGTATCGGTTGTAATGGATTGAGGCATAATACCCAACGTATGATACATGTTATGTGAGCTGTGGTGGATCCCGGATACTACCTGGTTAATTTTGGTTGTGAGGATGGTGTGGTGGTTAGCCCAGGTGTCTGCGGGAAAGCATTTTTGGTGCATGTGGTGCAAATTGTGGAGCATATCCCAAGATCATACGGGCAAGCCTTTGGAGAGAGATACACATGACATATGTTTTTGGGGAAAAGCAGCAAACCAGTGGGGAATTAGTAGCGGGGTACCCTTGATGTTATTTACTATATGATATATTCTTGTATCCGTTACTTGGTGAGATTAGCTATGGTGTGGTTGGGATCTTAGTATACTTTTTAGGTGACAAGTTAGTTTCAATGTTGTTCACTATGCTTTATCATGATTTCTTTACTTTTGCACGAGAGGCTTTGGGGAGGATCCTACTGAGTATACTTTTATACTCACCCTATGAATATATATACTTTTTTTCAGGTCACATGGGGAAGGATGGAGATCAAGCTGGTTTCTACTAGCTTGGTGTTGCAGGAGTTGTTTGGGTTTGTGGTCGTTGCTTCTTTTACTTTCATTTGGGTATTTTTAGTTTTCCCGTTCAGTTGTAGTACTTTTGCATGGCCTTACATTTATGTGCATGTGTTTCTTTTATATTTCAGTTTTTATTTGGAGTTGGTTGGTGTCTATCTTATCTCTCTCTTCCGTATGTGGTCTCTTAAAGGGTAATGCCTCCCATTTGTGTGGCTATTATAACCTCGGTGATAGTCGCCAACCCGGGGCCTACTGGAGGCAGGGCAAGGGCATCATTATCTCAATTTCCACATTGCCGGCCCAGGAGTGGTAGACTTTGTGGGGAGGGGGTCATGACAGAAATGTGATCTCTTTGTTTGCATATATGCAACTGAAAGTGCGAGAGTAAAAGAGTCATGTGACTCTTGATTCTGTGGAAGTTGATTCGACCCATTTGATCTGAGTTAGGGAATTTTTGCTGATGATCATGAACTATTTTTTGTGGTGGAAATAATAAAAGGTGGGGATCCACCTTCTTGTGGGCCCGTCATTTTGGACGGTTTTTTCCATTCACGGTCATGTGGTGCTTCCGTTATTCCTGAAGGAAGAGTTGATGTGTGATTTCCATGCATCAAAATGGGCAGTGCATACTGGTTTGACCAATATCTTCCATGATCTTCACAGATTGCTTGGTTTCTATGAGTTAAAAAAGGAGGATTCAGGCTTTGTTTAATGGTTCCTTACCTTTCAGCAGGTGAAGGACATGCATCAACACCCATGTTGTTTGTTACATCCATTCACCATTTCAAAATAGATGTGGGATGAAATGATGATTTATTTTTAGGTGGGTCTTCTGAGGACACCTTGCATGAATGATAAAATGTGGGTGGTTGTGGATCAGCTAACAAATGTGGATCATTTATTACCTATTCAATAAACTGACACAATTGTCCTATTGGGTGTGTTGTATATTCTATAAATAGTATGGTTTCATGGTGTACTATGCACTGTTGTTTTATAACGTGATCCTTGTTTCATGTCGCGCTTCTGGAAATGGTTGTAGAAGGCACTGAGTAAATAGGTTATTTTGAGTATGGATTTCTACCAATAGGAAGATATGATGTCATAGAATACAATCCATATTGCAAGATATGTTGAGGCCTTGACCGTTGGATTTCGGTGGATCTTGGGATAAATATTTTTTGATTGTTATATTTTCCTACAAAAATAGTTTTTAGGCTACGATTAAAAAGGTGCGGTCTGAGGCTCTCTATCGAAGGACATTGTTGAGACCCTAATCTTAACGTACATGGACATTACATTACTTTTGCGGAATAATTAGTACATAACAAAAACACACACACAAAAGGACCATAATAGTTTAGTGTCTTTGGAAACTCGGAATATAATCTTCTAATCGTGGTGAAATATCTTCAATATCTCCCATAAAGATCTTCCTTTTTTTTCCTAAAAACTTTTTTTATATACTGGGGAAAAGAAAACATAAAAGGGTGAGCTCAAATGATCAGTAAGGGTAAACAAAAGAAATAACAATCACATAATATACATAAGAACATAACTTTTGGAAATCTTATCCTACAAAAGATATCATAATTTCATAACATGGGATAAATCATAGTAGTGAAATTTTATCCCAATAATAAAAACATAAAACATGAAACATTTTGTCATACACAAATAATCATAGAGATTCATTTCTTATTAATCAAGACTCATTGCCAAGACAATCTTAGTGGACAAAGTTCATTTCTGAACCGAGTTCACTCTTCGTTTCAGTCCTGTTTCAATGAACCGGTTTAAGCTGCCGTTCCAACCATATCTATCTCATGAGATATAAAATCTTTACCCAATGCATTGAAGGTAGATATAGGTCCCACCCATCTCATAATGATACCATTATTATGTGTTCCACAAAATCATAAACCATACATTATAGCATAACCCATGTAATAAAAATGGTAATCTTAAACATTATGACATAATAAAACAGTTCATATAAGATAAAGGAATTAATATAAATAATTCCATCACAACATAATCAAATAAATTTAATAATATGGATAAAAACATAACCCTTTATTATCTTATATCGAACATAATTTTTAAAAAACACTTAAACTACATTCTTGTGGAAAATATCCTTTCTACTTCAAAAACACTTTTCCTTTCATAACATGTCATACAATTCTAAACTAAATGAAGTTGATTAAAAATATACTTGAAAACTTTTAAAGGAAGATTCTTGGAAATATTGTTTTAAAAATCCATTCATACCGTATAAGTTAAAAAAACATTCTTCTCGTACTTTTGTTGGAAAAGTCAAAAAGTACCTTGTACGAAAAACGACAAAAGATTCCTTTCATATATTTTACTCAAAACAAACCGAAGGTTAAAATTGGATTTAAAAAATTGTAGGTGTATGGAAATAATATTACATATTTAGGAAACATATATTTGGATGATAAAATACACCCCAATAAATTTCAAAGTATAAACAATCTCGGATAAAAATGAGATTGTGATATTTCCCTTACCTTAGGTCCGATTTACATCGTAAGTGTCCGAACCTCCTGTATAATGATTTAAATAATGTCATTGACATATTCCAGAATCACAAACATTGTTATGATATCATATATGGTTCACTTATGACTTTATTTTACACGTTCTTTTGTAAATTCCATGTTAAATAGCGTTTTGGGTAAAATCATTTCATTTGTCATTCGTGTTTTGACTTGTAATTATTCATATGATTACATAGATCATGATTACTTAATTCCAGAATATAAAACATGATTTATATATAATATATATTCAGAATATACACATATATAATAGATCAGTAAATGGAAAAGAAATACACCGTTCATGGAGACGGTAGGCCGTACGTACGCATGAACGCTGTTTTTGTTTCCTTATTTAGTTGAATGGAATTAAGTAGGTGACATTCATATATATACACATAAATAAACTATCATTATTATTTCATATATTTCATGATTACTTATTATATATACTTTATAATCATTCATTAATGGTTAACATGGAGAATGAATCTCATCACGTCGTGGAGACGGTAGTCCATACCTACGCACGAGCGATGATATCGTTCTCATGATCGTGGAATTGTATTGGAGTGTATGTATACTATTTAAGAATCAATATCACGTTACAATAATCATATATAGTTATTATTTACACCATTATACCAATCCAAGTAAGGTGGTGGTGGAAAATAGATTACACCACGGCGTGGAGATGGTATTCCGTACGAACGCATGCGCGGTGATTTCGTTATATGTAGGATGGATAGATAAATAAATATGGTTGTTTCATAATTATAATAACATATCAGTATATTATTGATACTGATTTTATTACTTCATAATGAAACAAATAAATAAGAATAAGTGGAAGAAAAAATAAAGTTGAAAGAATTGGTAACGGACATTACCTCTTCTTTGAAGCGCCTCTTTGAGATCTCCTTTTAGGGCACTAAAAATGTTATTTGAAGAAGACCAAGACCTCTAGGATGTCTCTAGGTAAGTGGAGAGGATAAATTTGCAGGGGTTGGCCGAGCTTTAAGGCTCAAAGTGGTGTGAGGAAGAGGGGGAGGAGGTTCCCTTTTATAAGGGAGGAGAGGGTCACCTTTGGAATAACTAAAACTAATATTTTATTATAAAGTCAAATTCGGTTTTAAATAGCTATAAATTGATTTATTTCGACTCTAAGGTGGGAATGGGTCGAAATCATATAATACAATATAATTTAGACATGTTTAGTTTACTATTTTAACCTTATCATTTAGTTTTAACTTTAAGTTAGATAATTTTACTTTTACCATGTCTTTTTGTGTTCTTACACTATAAGGTTAATAAAATTACTATGACAAACAAAAAGAAACCCAAGTAATTTATTATTAATATATATAACCTTATCTAAATCATTTGGCCAAACCTTACATTTTTAGAAATAAAATTACAATTAATAATATAATATTTGTTTTAAATGCTATTTATTGTCAATTTTGACACTATTTAGTAATTGATTTTTGTGAAAATCATAACAGAATGATTAGTTCAAAAAAAGTTACTTAAATAAATAATAACATGTCATATTAATCTATAAAATTATTGTAATTCATAAAAAGTCTCAAATTACATTTATTTGGGTATTTATAACATCAATTATGTCAATATTTCATTAATAAGATAATTAATGCATCATCGTCATGTCGTAAATAAATTAAATTATTTAATGTTTAAAAATTACAAATAAATTACCATTCTTTATGAAATCATTTTAGATTTCTAATGAATATTTATAGTCGAATTTATCTAATTCATATACCTATATTAAAAATGATATACTTATTAAACTTTGATTGTAACTATTTTAACCCTTCTTTAAATAAATTAATAAAAATGTCCTAATCTAATCCATGTGGGCCTAAATGGTCATATTTTATTCCTAAGGTTGTTTTTGGTCGAATTAAACTTATCCAATAGAATTAAGACATGTGTTAGGGTAATAATAATATCATTTTTACCCTTAATTACCCTATTTACTTTTACTCGTGGTAAGAAAAAGTAAAAAGTTACTATTCACCAAAAAATATTTTCATCTCATTGAACCACATTTTACTTACTGACATCAACCATGTGTCTCGGATTTTTTAAATTACACCCATAGGAGAGGTAAAATTATGTTTTATGAAAAATTCAATTTTTTAACTACCACTTAGTGGTTTCACTATTAATCAAAAAATCAATGTTTCCTGAAAAATACCAAAAAATAGGCGTAAGCTAAATATGATATTATGAACTGAAAAATGATGTCTATTTTACCAAATTCAAAACATATCAGTTGCATTAATTAATTTTAAAATTAATTCCAGTCGTTAAAACAAATAGCGTGTTCTTAAGAGATAATAACTATCAAAAGATTGACAGTTGTTTATGTCTTGTTTAAATGTGAAATTACATCCAATGACCAACATTGTATTAAATTGTAAAAATATATTATCAATATACTTTAAACCCACTCAAATTAATAATTTATCACTATTAATTATTTCGATTAAAAGGTTGTATTTATTTAAAAATTAGTTATTTTCACTATTCATCGGAAAATGAAAGTTAGCCGAAAAGTTCCAAAATTTCACCCTAAGCTAATTTCGATATTCTGAATACAAAAATGAAGTCCATTTTGAAAAATAAAATTTATAAAATTTCAAAAAGTGGTTATTACTATTCATAACGGCTAGTTTTAATAATATTTTAATATCATATATTTGTTTAGTGAAACTCGCTATTTCGTACTACACATGCTATCGAGGAAGGTCGTGATTTCGTGTAATTCAAGGCAAGTCAATGATGCATGTTGTGAAAGCTCCCTTTGGTGTAGCATACAACACAAGACATTAATGAAATTTAAAAAAATATTTTTCATAAAATCTCAGGGTGTTACATTCTACCCCCCTTAAAATGAATTTCGCCCTCGAAATTCGTCAGGGTTATAAATGGTTTACTACTCGAAAGTTTCTTTAATAGAAACCCACATCGTAAAAAGTAATACCCAAACCAATCATTAAAAACAAAATTATGAAACGTAATGGTTACCCAAATAAACTAATCTCTGGGTTTCCACATAGGTGAAAATATGGATATGGAAGAGAAATCTAACCATCATGTTCTGATGGAGAGTGGTAGAAAACATGGCTATGGAAAATCCAGAAATCACAAATCCATAAATTTGTGATGATCTAAGGTACCATCTGATTCATCAGATATAAGAGCACTATGACAACATTTTTGATTTTCAAGATCATTTCCCTAAAGTTGAATATTTTGAATTAGAATAAATACTTACTTTATTTTGGTACAATCTCACTGTTGTTCGTTCTTTGAACAATTTCCACTTCATCTCTTAAAGAAATGAAGTTGAATTTGTTTTTCATTAAGTGTTAATAGATCATGTGATAGAAGGATGGGTCATTCCATCTGTTTGAAAAAAAATGTTAGAAAAAGTTATCAAATATACATAAGTCCATATATGGTGAGGTTAATCGTATACGATTCCAAAAATGAACTTATACTTCATATATCATACCACGTAATAAAATAAAACTAGTTTCTACTAACCAGAGACTTCCTGTAGGCAAGTGGAAGGCTATAAAGGCCAGTCACACATTGGTTATGGGTTCGATTCCCACAGCCTTATCCGACGCGATGGGTTGTCGCCCATCCTGCAGGTTGTCCTTTTTCTAAAGCTATATTACTATAACATCCCATCAATAATATCGAAAAAAGTTCTATCCTAACTTAAGTCCAACATAATCCATTCCAATATTTTGGCTTATCTAAAATACTTCGGTCTAACTCATAGTATAATTAAATTTATTACTTGAAATGTCACATAACAATCACGTGAATGCCATCATTTATCCCCCATATATCATAAGATATATCTTGTTGGTAAAATTACAAACATGTGAATACCTTAATCATGTATTCTCTTGAAGAATGAATACCCATTAATTGAACCATAGTGAAAACATGAATGCAGTCAAAAGTTAACTCTTTCCACATATCAAAATCCAAAAATTATATATACTAAACCCATGATATAACCTTCTCCTTATATCAGTCATGAGCTCATGAATACGGTCAAACATTTCATTTTCTCGTTTTCCTTTCATTATGCGCATATCATCTTTTTTTCCAAAAATATCTCAATCACATTCTATGGTTACCGGTACTTTTGAAAACTACAACAGACCAATACATAAATATTCCAATATTCCATGATACTATATAAAACATTTTTTTGGAATCCCATTACATAATCACATAATCATTCCACCACATCATTTTCATATTCAACATCGCCAATAGTGATCACATTAGACTTCCCTTTGTCCATTTCCTTAAGTGGTTGCTCATGTCGACCATCACAAACCCTTGGATTAGGGCATTTATTAGCATAATGACACATTTCCTTGCACTTGAAGCATTGAAGTGTTGGTGGTGCATTCTCTACAGTATTTTCTTTATTCACATCATTAGAAACACTTTTTCCATTACTTCGACACTCAGCTGCTCGATGAACTTCTTTTCCACACTTAAAACATTATCTAGTCCCTTTAATACAATCTCCACCATGCTTCTTTCCACACTTTGAGCATAAGGAAACATTAATCTTCTTTTCACAATTATTTTGAGATTTCTCCTTGAACTCCATCTTTTGTTTCTTGTCAAAACTATGAGATGGATAAGTAACACCAACTTTTATTTCTACCTTGATTACAAAACACACAATTTATTCATAGCCACTAAAGTCTCTTATAGCTAATTCCATTAGAAGATTTGGTTTTAAGCCACTGATGAATCGATTAACTTTACTTTCAGGTTGGATGATAAATCTAGATGCATACCTTGAAAGCCTTGTAAAATTATCTTCGTATATACCAACAGATTCATCATCCTTTTTCTTTATTTCAAGAAACTCATTCTCCATCTTTGTTCGTAGAATACGAGGGAAGTACTTACTGAAAAATAAGTTCTTGAACTCGTCCAATTCCATGGACTCGGTTTCATCTCTTGGCCTCGTATTCTTGATACGATTCAACCATTGATTAGCATCACCTTCCAAACGATACACTGCTAAGATGACTTTATCATGTTCAGAACATTGAAGAACTGAAAATATCTATTCAGTAGTACTGATCCATTTTTTAGCAACAAGTGGATCAGAAGACCCACTGAAAGAAGGTTGACGTCGCCTCATGAAGGAATTAATAAAATATTGTTCCCTTCACTGCTCATGTGGAAGTATAGAATGATTCATATCTTGTGTAAGTATATCAATAATATTTTTCACTCCATCTCCCATAACATTTGTTTGTTCAAGAGGACAATCATTTCATTGTCCATTACATTGATCAACACGGTTCCTTCGGGTTCCAGCCGTCATCTAAAACCCAAAAAGAATAGCGTGAGAGGTAAAAATCACACTAGGGAAAAAAATAATAAAGGTGGAGTACCTTCAATATCTAACGTCTTAGGTTTAATTCTAAGATGTTTAGTGCATTTCTAGGACTATAACGTATACTTAACCATAGTTACATCCCTAGACATACCTTAGAAATATCTCTCGGGATCTCACTAAACTTCTCGCATCCTAGTTTCCAAAGGTTGACTAAACCTTTCCTCTGATACCAACTGTAAAGACCCTAAGCTTAATGTACATGGACATTACATTAATTTTGCGGAATACATAGTACATAACAAAAACACACACACACAAGGACCATAATAGTTTAGTGTATTTGGAAACTCGGAATATAATCTTCTAATCGTAGTGAAAGATCTTCAACATCTCCTATAAAGATCTTCCTTTTTTTTAACTAAAACCTTTCTTTATATCATGGGGAAAAGAAAACATAAAAGGGTGAGGTCAAATGCTCAGTATGTGTAAACAAAAGAAATTTCAATCACATCATATACATAAGAACATAAATTTTGGAAATCTAAACCTGCAAAAGATATCATAATTTCATAACATGGGATAAATCAAAGTAGTGAAATGTAATCCCAATAATCATAACATAAAACATGAATCTTTGTGTCATACACACATAATCATAGATAATCATTTCTTATTAGTCAAGACTCATTACAAAGACTATCTTAGTGGACAAAGTCCATTTCTGAACCGAGTTCACTCCCCATTTCAGTCTGGTTTCACTGAACCGGTTTAACCTGCCGTTCCAGCCATGTCTATCTCATGAGATATAAAATCTTTACCCAATGCATTGGAGGGAGATATAGGTCCCACCCATCTCATAATGATACCATTCTTATATTTTCCACAAAATCATAAACCATACATCATAGCATAACCCATGTAATAAAAATTGGTATCTTAAACATCGTGACATCAGAAAACAATTTATATAAGATAAAGTAATTCATAAAAATAATTCCACCACAACATAATCAATAAATTTAATAATAGGGATAAAAAAAAACCCCTTTATTATCTTAGATGTAACATAATTTTGATACAACACTTGAACTCCATTCTTGAGGAAAATATCATTTCTACTTCAAAAACAATTTTCCTTTCTAAACGTGTCATGAAATTCTAAACTAAAAGAAGTTGATTAAAAATAGAATTGAAAAATTGTAAAGGAATATTCTTGGAAATATTTTTTAAAGAATCCATTCATGCCGTATAAGTTAAAAAAACATTCTTCTCGTACTTTTGTTGGAAAAGTCAAAAAGTACCTTGTACGAAAAACGACAAAAGATTACTTTCATATATTTGACTAAAAACTCACCGAAGGATAAAATTGGATTTAAAAAATTGTAGGTGGATGGAAATAATATTACATATTGATGAAACTTGGATGTGGATGATAAAATACACCCCAATAAATTTCAAAGTATAAACAATCTCGGATAAAAATGTGATTGTGATATTTCTTTTACCTTAGGTCCGATTTGCTTCGTTTGTGTCCGAAACTCCTGTATAATGATTTAAATAATGTCATTGACTTATTACAGAATCATACTCATTGTTATGATATCATATATGGTTCACTTATGACTTTATATTACCCGTTCTTTTGTAAATTCTAGGTTAAAGAGCGTTTTGGGTAAAATCATTTCATTTGTCGTCCGTGTTTTGACTTGTAATTATTCATATGATTACTTAGATCATGATCACATAATTCCATAATATAAAACATGTTTTATATATTATATATATTCAGAATATATATATATATATATAATAGATCAGTAAATGGAATGAAATACACTGTTCATGGAGACTGTAGGCCGTACGTACGCATGAACGCTGTTTCCGTTTCCTTATTGAGTTGAATGGAATTAAGTGGATGAACTTCATATATATACACATAAATCCAGTATCATTATTATGTCATATATTTCATGATTACATCTTATATATACTTTATAATCATCCATGAATGGTTAACGTGGAGAATGAATCTCATCACGTCGTGGAGACGATAGTCCGTACGTACACACGAGCGATGATATCGTTCTCATGATCGTGGAATTGTATTGGAGTTTATGTATACTATTTAAGAATCAATATCACTTTACAATAATAATATATAGTTATTATGTACACCATTATACCCATCCACGTAATGTGGTGGTGGAAAATATATTACACCAGGGCGTGGAGACGGTATTCCGTACGTACGCACACGCGGTGATTTCATTTTCAGTATGATGGATAGATGGCGAAATAGGGTTGTTTAATACATATAATAATATATCAGTATATTATTGATACTGATGTTATTACTTCATAATGAAAAAACTAAAGAAGAAGAAGTGGAAGAAGAAATAAAGTTGAAAGAATTGGTAACGGACATTACCTCTTCTTTGAATCGCCTCTTTGAGATCTCCTTTTAGGGAACTAAATTGGTCTTTGAAGAAGACCAGGACCTCTAGGATGTATCTATGGAAGCGGAGAGGAGAAATTGGCAGGGGTTTACAGAGCTTGAAGGCTCAAAGTGGTGTGAGGAAGAGGGGGATGAGGTTCTCTTTTATAAGGGAGGATAGGGGCACCTTTGGAATTACTAAAACTATTATTTTATTATAAAGTCAAATTCGGTATAAAATAGCTCCAAATTGATTTATTTCGAAGCTAAGGTGGGGATGGGTCGAAATACGCTAATCCAATAGAATTTGGAAATGTTTAGTTTATTATTTTAACCTTATCATTTAGTTTTAATTTTAAGTTAGATAATTTTACTTTTACTGTGTCTTTTTGTGTTTTTACACTATAAGGTTAATAAACTTACTATAACAAGACAAAAGAACCCCAAGTTGTTTATTATTAATATATATAACCCTATCTAAGTCATTTGGCCGAACCATAGATTTTTAGGAATAAAATAATAATTAATAATATAATATGTGTTTTAAAAATTATTTTATGTCAATTTTGAAAGTATTTAGTAATTGATCTTTGTGAAAATCACAACATAATGATTAGTTTGAAACAATTAACTTAAATAAATACTAACATGTCATATTAACCTATAATTTTTTTGAAATTCATAAAAAGTATAAAATTACATTTATTTGGGTATTTATAACATCAATTATGCCAATATTTCATTAATAAGATAATTACTGTATCATCGTCGTGTCATAAATAAATTAAATTATTTAATGTCTAAAAATTACAAATAAAATACCATTATGTAGGAAATAGTTTTATATTTCTAATGAATATTTATTGTTTAATTTATCTTATCTATACCCCTATATTAAAAATGATATACTTATTAAACTTTGATTTTAACTATTTTAACCATTCTTTAAATAAATTAATAATAAATGTCCTAATCTAATACAAGTGGGACTAAATGGTCATATTTTATTACTATGGTTGTTTTTGGTCGAATTACACTTATCCAATATAATTAAGACATGTTTTAGGGTAATAATAATATAATTGTATCCTTAACTACCCTATTTACTTTTAACCGAGGTAAAAAAAGTAAAAAGATACTATTCACCCAAAACAATTTCATCTCATTGAACCACATTTTAGTTACTGACATCAACCGTGTCTCTCGGATTTTTTAAATTCCACCCACAGAAGCGGTAAAATTATGTTTTAAGAAAAATTCATTTTTTTTAACTACCACTTAGTGGTTTCACTATTCATGAAAAAATGAATGTTTCCAGAAATATACCAAAAATTAGGCCTAAGCTATATTTGATATTACGAACTCAAAAATGATGTCTATTTTACCAAATTCAAGACATATCACTTGCATTAATTAATTTAAAAATTAATTCCCGTCTTCAAAACAAATAGCGTGTTATTAAGAGATAATAACTATCAAAAGATTGACACTTGTTTATGTCTTGTTTAAATGTGAACTTACATCCAATGACCAAAATTGTATTAAATTGTAAAAATATATTTTATATATACATTAAAACCCCTAAAATTAATATTTTATCACTATTAATTATTTCGATTAAAAAGGTTGTTTTTAATTAAAAATTAGTTATTTTCACTATTCATCAGAAAATGAAAGTTAGCCGAAAAGTACCAAAATTTCCCCATAATCTAATTTCGATATTCCGAATCCAAAAATGAAGTCCATTTTGAAAAAGAAAATTTAAAAAATTTCAAAATTTTGTTATTACTATTCATAACGGCTAGTTTTAATAATATTTTACTAGCATATCGTTGTTTAGTGAAACTCAGTATTGCGTACTACACACACTATCGAGGAAGGTCGTGATTGCGTGTAATGAATGAAAAGTCAATGATGTGTGTTGTGAAATATCCCTTTGGTTTAGCGTACAACACAAGACATTAATGAAATTAAAAATAATATTTTTAATAAAATCTCGGGGTGTTACAGACATGTAGATCATCCTTGTGTTGGTTGGAGGCTAGTGAATCTGAGCTATTTAGACCACGTCTCATGCAAGAGACATAAGAGAATTTTGAGTTGGTTCAGAAGTAGCTGGAAATGTCTCATAATAGGTAGAAGTTGTTTGTGGATCCTAGCTGTATAACTCCTGAGTGTGAGGTGGTTGACATTTTGTTCCTTCAGGGGTCTCCAAGGTTGTGTAACCAATGTATTCAGATGTAGGGAAATTGGGTTCCCCGGTATGTGGGGTCATTTGAGATTGGGCAGAGGATGAAGATGGGATATACTGATTTTCTCTACCAAAATGGTATATCAAGATAAATGATGTGGTTCATGTGTCTCAGCATTGGAGGTATCACCCTAAACCAACTAATTTGGTGGATGATTAGAATGATTATATTAAGGATGATGCATCCTTTAAGAAGCATCTGGTTCATGTCAAGGATCGTATTAAGAATGTTTTGAAAGGAAATGTTTTTCCATTATTGCAAGTACTATGAAAACATGGGAATGTTCAGGAAGAATCATGGGAGTGGGAATCAGATATGTGCGCTCATGGTACTAATATCTTTTCCTAAGAAGTGTAATGATTCTTGGGAACTCTGCTCAAGGACGAGCTATTATAAGGTGGGGAGGTTATAAGACACCGGATCTTGCAATGGTTTTTTTCATTTATGTTTTGATGAGAATCAATTTTTTTATAATTATGTTCTTACCCAAGTATTTAATGAGTCTCGGGGGTGTTTAAAGGGTTTTAGACACAAAAAAGGAGAAAAGAGGTTTCCTGGGTAGGTTGCACAGTCTGTGCATGGTTAGAGAAAATCGTGGAGATAGACCATGAATCCATGTAGGAGGTGGGTTTTCTAGATAGTTTCAACCACACAGTTTGTGCATAGTTTGGAAAAAATAGGGGTATACTGTGCGGCCTTGATAAATGTAAAAAAATCACAACTTTTCCATTATGAGAATCTACTACCCAAATCGGGATTTTTCCCATTTCTCCCCTCTTCACCCTAGGAATGAACCAAATCCCCAAAGTGATCCATGAGAACATTCTATATCATTTTTGATGAGTCTTGGGTGTTATTGGTTGTGGATCGAAGCTCCGTGTAATGATAATCCCATCCCTAATTCTCATTTGATCTTTGGGTATGTATCTTCTTCTCTTATCTTTATGAAGCTCCAAAAACCTACTCTTTTGGTGATATCTAGGTTGAAGCTCAAGGGTTGGGTGATATGGAATATAAAGGGTCGATTAAAAGTGAATTCACTCATTGAATCATGGTAAGTGGTTACAAGTTATATACCATGTTTTATTATTGGCTTTGTGTATGTGAGGTTTTGTTCTTGGGTGTTTCTTGTTATGTTTTGATCAACCTATCATGTGTGGTTAAAATAGTTATTAAGAATGTGAATGGAAACCCTCATGATCCCAATGGGATCCATCAAGGGTGAAAAGACTAATATGTGGACACTAATGGGGTTTTTAGACTTCCTAATACCTAGGGTTTTTTTAAGAACTAGTGAGATTGTTGGGTATTTATGTAGATCCCATGATAATCATGTTGATGTGATTGATGGTGTTGGAGTAGAATCTAGGTGATGGACCTAGGCTTATCAATAATAACCAAATTAATATTCAGGCTAACATAGAAGTGGTTTATATGGATCAACATGGAAATGTTAAAAGAATTATGAATAGTGTTATAATGTGTAATGGGTTGACACATGATAATGACGAATTAATAAATTTGTTAATATGTAGAAGGGATTAAAGATAATAAGGGGATGTATTATGAGTATATAAATGAAGACTAGTGAGTTAGGAATGATGAACTAAGCCTAGTTATTTAGGCACAATGAATGAATTCTATGTGAGACAAGATTAATAATAGGGAATAGGGCTAAATTGTTAAATGATGTGAAATGTGTTAAATGTGTTAATGGGTTGAGGAATGGGATTAAATATTGTGTTATTGTTATGATTTGTGTTTTCCATGGGAAATTGTGTGGATTTAGGGTTAATGGTTCATTTATATATGTATATATATAGCTTATGCACATGGCTTGGTAGAGTGAGGTATTTTCATGAGGTTCTACACCCACATGTTTTGTTCTACTGAGGCTCTAATCATAAACCCTAATGCATGGGTTATGGTAGGGGACTAAGGATCTATTCCCCTAATGGTTTAATCTACACAGAATAAGGAATCAAGGTGAGTATATGGTTGATTAGAGTAAGTGAGTACTATTCAGATGTGATAATAGTGTTTTTTCCTCAGGCAATTGATTTTTTACATTATGCCCATGTAACAGGTTGTGATTGATGAACCCATTTTAAATGTGTTGGAAATGGTATGTAATAGGAAATGGGATGAAATTGTAAGATATGTAAATGGTATTAAAGGATAGAAAGGACCCTATTCTAGATATGGGAACATAATATTATCCTTGTCATTTATTATTCATTTCCCTTTTTCATGAACAATTATTTATACCAGATATTTTGTAGACACTGTTGGTGGTGTCATACTATGTAGAACTAACACCTTGCTCAGACCTTCATTTTGTACCGAAGAAGCCTTATTTTTTACATGTCATGATAAAGGAAAAGTCCCTTGAAACATAGTTAATATGGTATGGTTATATGTGGAGGAGGACTTGTACATGATTTCAGGACTATTTTGGAGATTTTGTAAAAGATTACATATTGGGTTTTGTTCACATTTTCACTGGTATCATGGCATGACATATTTACTATTCGACATCACTGTAAACATTTGGAGAATGGTTATTTATGAATTCTCTAGTATTATTGGTTATTATTCCACTATTGTTTATCTTCTGTTGTGTCTTACACTAATTAAATGGTGGTATAGTGCCCCCAATTAATTATCGAGACCCTCACTGGTAGTCAGAAACCTTTTGAGTATGGAGAGGCATGCTAATGGTCATGTAACCACCCGGAACGGAGCACCAGTTTGGTGGATTCTATGTCAGGGATGTTACAATAATCATATTATTAGATAGGAATAGATGAAAGGACTTTTTTATCATAGTTTCCTTTTGTTCCCAAATTGTATCATCATAATTATTTTTCAAAAAAAAACAATTTGACAAGGTGTGTTTTACTATTTAGTTGAACTTTTTCACAATTTTTTATGATTATAATTTGTTTCTCCTTATACAATATGTCATTATACTTTTTTCCCAACTCTATATTGTGTTAATTTGAGGGATTGGGTATGTAAAACTATAGTATAAAGATATAAAATTCTTCATGAAATTTGATATATTTAGTGGATTTTCAAAATTACAAGCCACTTACCCAAATGCAATCAATGATATCAAATGGTCCAATGTAACTATTTTTAGCATTCCCTTCATTTTGAACCGTGTGATTTTCTTACATGGTGATGTTTGATAAACCATTTATTCCCCAAAATAAAACAAAAATTCCATTCAAAATTTGTTAAAATATCATATTTTCTAACTATGAGTATATTTTATGATATGGTGGATGGATCTTACTCGCTATGTGATCTAATTAAAATAGTAAATTCATAGTAGATTTCATCAACAAAATTTATCCAAACAAGTAGGAATTCTCTATTTCTTCCCGTAAATAGTCTCACATGGTGCCATGTAATTAATTATGTTGTTGTTATTTTTGTATAAACACTCAAAAAATAGTATATGATGATTCCACCATGATTTAAATTCTATTTTTCAAGTATATAATAGTACCTCGAGTGTCTGTGTGTCCCTTTTAGATCAGCTGCCACTTTATGAGTGGTATTCCATTCTAGAAATCCATCGGGTAACAGAAATATGTTTAAATGTTCTCCATAATTTAGATTTGTCAAATATATCATGACCAAAGATGATAAATATTATATCACCTTGATGTGTCACCAATTTTATTACTTGTAACAAAGAATGGTTTTTCACGGGAAAAATAATCATGCGTAGTGGAGATGTGGGATATCCTAGTCGGTAGATCCATAACACACTATATCACATTGTTTAATTTAGTTAACATTTAGTGTCCCATGAAAAAGTTAATGGTTGTGTTCTCCAATTTCCTTGTCGGTATGTGTAATGGTATTATCCTCCCCTTGTATTTATATCTCTCTATTTATATTTTATCTCATATAAAACACTATGCATTGTAATCAGTAATATCCTTCCACGTGTTGTGGTAGAAATGTTTTCTCCAATATCATATACAACTATATAAATCATTGATAAATGGATAAAGATGATATATGTTAATTATTAAATACCTCTTTCATATCTCTCGTGACATAGGATTGGGAATTCTAGTTAAAAAATAATAACACCAACCTTATCAATAAAGATATCATACATATTTTCCTCCTTTAAAACATTCACTTTCTATTAATGATCCAAATCTTTAGATTATACATCCTTGATCATATATTGGATATATGGTTCTGAAATAATTTATTATTGGTTGGATTTATTATTTTATGTAATTATGTACATTTCAATACTTTTCATATCTAAAAGATGTGATCTTCCCCAATCCACACCATTTATAGAGTATCAGCTTCTTTTTTACTAAGACCATCAACTAATGTATTCTCATTTCTAGGATAGTACTGAATATATAAATCATAGTATATGATCATATAAACCTATATTCATCAACACATTTGTGGATATATATTTATGAATATATACTTTAGACTTATGTGATTAGTATTAATATCACAATTTTCACCATAAAGGTAGTGTCACCAAATATTCAGAGTGAATATCATAGATGATTACTATTGATGATGTGTTGGGTATTTCTACACAGCTATATCCTACTATCAAGATGTATAGTCTAATATTTTATCAATTTGTATGACTTTACAACATAACCATTTCATCGAGGCAACACCGTATACTAGAAAACATTCTCCACCTGTTTATAGATTCAATAAAAGAATAAATACAATCTTATTCATGATATCAATAATAATTTCCTCTCATTACTCCATACTAACACATAATTACCCTACCATTAATATCATATTTATATTTATAGACAATCATGATATGTTTCTCAAAAAATGTCGATGGTACATTGCTAATCCAAGGAATATATGGATTTCGATGAACTACCCGACCAATGTTGTAACAATTTGATCCTTCTTGAACTATTACATTAATAGTTATAGTTTTTTCGTTTCTTAGAGAGATGGTTTTTTTATTAAGTGGATTATAATGAGTATTTTGAGTTTCTAATGTAAATACACACAATTTATAGTCTACATTATTTTAACCAGTCTTTCATATCTTATACCTATATTGAGGTGACAACATGTAAATAAACAAAATGGGAAATTTGATAGAAGGATTACTCCTAATACAATGATAATTCATGTAAATTTTTAAATAATGTATGAGGAAACATGATATTTGATTAGTGTTTTATTTTTTGGAAACTATAGTATTACAATCGGTTTAATGGTTACATTATAAGAATCTTGTGGATTCCAGGCTTTAAGTAATTCTTCATAAATTATTACCATTACCTTTTTCACGCCTAATTATCTTTCATTTTTTGAAAAACCTATGAACTATAAGGATTATTTTTATATATATTATCACTAATTTTATTTTTGGGTTCTGGTTTATCCCTATTGGGAATTGTTTGAAGGTTCTTTTACCTAACCTAGAGGATATAGTCCGTTTTTATCATCGGGATTCCATGTGGAAATTTTTTTATTTGTTTTGGGGTGTGTGTTGGGATTTGTGTTGATGATCATGGGTGAGTTGGAGGTTCACATATGGCTTCCCTCATGTGAATGTGGTTTTCCCAGCTTTCATATTCAATGTGCAATGTATAGAGATTCAATAATGATTTTTTGATGTAGGAAATCCCTTGTTTCTATTTATTTAGCATCATGGAAAATTGGTTTTTTTTCATATATCAATTATGGTTCAACTGGATTAATCACTAGTTATGAATTTTTTAATCTGAAATTTAATTTTGATGGGTTTTTTTCATGTTAATACATCATTAATTTGATTTTGATATGATGGATAAAAAAAATATTAATTCCCCACTAAGAATATTTTTTCTTTTAGGGATTTTTTTAATAGATGATGTATGTTATAACTATTATACCTGATGTAATTTTTTTGATATCACCCTAAAATTGATGTTCTCTAATAATTTATAGTTTGTGAATGAAATGGGTAACCCATGATTAAGGATTTTTTACTAACGTCCTTAATATAAAGTGAAATTTTGTAAAATAAACTTTATAACATCTGTGAAATGATTTTAGTTTTGTTTTAATGTGTTTCCTTGTTGGTGGGGTAGTTACATATAATTGAAATGATATATTCAGTTGATTTGTGGATATGTAATCTGAAGATGATGAGTCTTTATATTATAATGGTGGTAGCGATGTGGTAATGTTTTCTAAATACATTTTGGGTGGAATGGGGATTGATATTTTTCTATGCTCTTAGGGGTTAAAGGTGGGTTATTTTTGGCCATTCATTCTGGTTGTTGAGGTGGTTAATTATTTCAATTTTTATCTAGAATGAGGAGGTTTATCATTTGATATGATTTTTTGGTGGTGATGTTTTGGTTATTGGGTCATGATTTTGGGGAGGTGAGGTGATTTTAAGATGTGGATGATGATTTTATAATACTGTGTGGGTTCTTTTTTCTTGATTCCCATGTAGTGATGGAATACATTAATATTCTAATAATAAATAATATCACAGGGGATTGGTTCAATAAATTTATTTTAAAAGGCTAAAAAATATACAAATGATGGGTTTTTTTGTTAATATTTTATGACACTTAGTAATGAAGTGAATGTGTCAAATAATTGGAATTTTTTGGTGGTGTCTTGTGGCATGTGGATTTTTTAATCTTATGCATTTAGAGTTGAAAACAAAAGTGGTTATTTTTTTATTGTAACATCCTAATTAATTATAGAATAATACATTTTTATTTTTATAAATTTATTGGTATTAGATATTAATTATACCTTAAAGAGATGTTATGCCTGATAGTGTACCCGTCATTAAACACTAGGTTTTTGTAATATCTTATGTTTCACACAACACATAGTTATACTAAAAAATAATATATTGTTATTATTCCATTATTTCCAAGTTACCACCTAGTCATTGAATTAGTGTCAATTATTATATCTAACTATATTATTACTACATATGGTTTTGAAATTTTTTTACATACATCCATCTATTATTATAGGCTTAAAATTAGAATAAATCCAATATAATGCATAAAAACCCCTATCATTTTTGAAAGATAATTTTACTATGTTTTGAGGGAGAACCAATTTAGAATTTAGTTTATGAAACTTTAATAAGTTATATTTGAAAAAAACAATTATTTAGGAATCAAGATATTATAATTTACTTGGGAGAAATTTTTAATATTTTTATGATAAAATTTATATTTTAAAGAATATTATAAAATACTATATTTACTTCAAAACTAATTTTTCATCTAATATATATGTACTGTTAGCCTACCTTTTTAAGTAGTTTTAAACTATATTTATATTATTTTTTTCATTTACTCCTTGTTTTGTCACTCTATTCAATTTAAAATTGAAATTGGATAAAAAAACTATGTAAACTTTTCAACGATGTTACTTTTAAAACCCAAATTCTCTTTTCCTCAAAAGAATTAATTATAAATTAATTTTTTCCACTAGTGAGTTTTTTAATATTCATAAATGTATATATATAAATTTATTTTGTATGAAAATTTGATCTAATATGATAAAATTATTTTTTAGTGAATACATACTTTGGAATTTATATTATTACTACGATTAAGGGTAATTCAGGTACTTAAAAGATAAAATAATATTACAACTATCATTAAAAAACCCTAAAACATGTAATTTTCTTATTAGAAGAATTATTTTTTACCAATAAGACCATCGAACCTTAATTTTGGTCCTTTAATGAAACTTGGGTGTGAATATGAAATTTATAAAAATTTCATTTAATATAAAGACCAATATGTCATAATAATGCATCTCATAAATATAAGAATTTTAATATGGTGTTATATAAGTGTTATATAATTCTATAAACATTCATTAGAAATATAAGAATAATTATGGACATAATATTAATTTATTTATTTATTTCATGAAATAAATAATAAAATTTAATGGTTACCCAATGATGATGTCATAATTTCATTAATAATGAACAAATCAAATAAATGATATTATAAATACTCATTTAAATATAATTTATGATAATTAATACCATAAGAAAATTTAATGTATTAAATTAAAATATTTATGATAAATTAAATGTGTTTTTTAACACATATCATTCTGTTATGATATTATTGAAATCCCAACTAAAAACTACTGTCAAAATTGACACTATTTGTGTTTTAAAATATATAATATTATTTTAAATCTTATAAAATACAAAAAATATATAAAATTAGGAAAATTGGTTAATATAACTATATAAATTTTATTATTTACATGTTCATTGGTTATTAGTCAATTTATGTTTATTATTTTAACTCCCAATGTGTAAATGAGTTGATAAAATGATAAAGTAGCGAGGGTTATAACAATAATATAATGTTTAAAAGTTATTAAAAATGAATATAATATTCATTAGATGATTATATTAATTACCATACTCATCCTATAATATAAATAAATATGTTTGGTCCCATATTAAATTGAAAATTAATTTATATTAATTTAATATGTTTTATAATTCCAAATGTTCCCCCTCTATTTTATTAATGAATTGTTCCTCTCTATTTATAACACTTAAAAATCCTTTTAGTTCACCACAGATATACCAAAAATCATTCCTAGATTCCCTAGAAATATTTTTAGGCCTTAGTATAAGATGGAAACCATTATTAGAGGCTTTAAGGTGGTATGATTGGTGATCATCTGAAGGAAAGGAATTCACTTTATTTATGTGTTTATATTTTATTTATTCTTACACTTCTTTAAAATTTTATCCAACCAGGATGATATAATTACATCAGTATACTTAATATAAATATATTTTATTATGTTAATATCATCAACTAAATCCACATCCACTTCTATCAAATGGTAATGGAATTAATCATTTGTGTGTATGTGTGAACTATCGCATCCACAAACTGATAACTTTTTTCCCATAATCGCCTCTCATTACTAGATAAAATGATGTAATTAATTTCAATCTATTATATTAGTGAAATATTTAACATTTTAAGAGGATAATATTTCAATTATGATCTCACATAAAATGGACATAAAAATGACAAAGTCATTCGTGTGTACGTGTAAAATATCACATAAATGAATAAATGTTATTCGTTTCTATTCACCAACTCAAATTTATGATTTATATATGTATTTTTCAATGATAAATATTATGTAAAAAATATTATGATCAACTTCGAATGATAAAATATAAATTACCTTATTTCTATAATGATCACTGAATAATAGAAACATTATTCATGCCTATGTATGGATTACTATATATAGGATTATAACACTGTTAATTTTTCATTACCATATTTAATAGTTTTATTGAAAATGAAAACTAATTTATAAAACGTATCATTATTTCATGAATATTATTATATAGATGAGGTAATTTTGGACACACAGACTATTGATTTCATTTTCGACTAAAGCACTGAATAACGACAAAACTCTTGATATGAACTTAAATATTTATTTAATTTTTATAACATGATTATAAGTGATCTAATAAGAATAAACCTACATGATAAAAGGTTTAGAAGAAATTATAAACTAATATAATTTTAGTAGTCAGTAATATAAAAAATATATGTGATGATTCATGATCATGGAAAGAGACTTTGCCTCAATCTCCATTAGTTGATGTATAATTTGATGTTATACACCACCTTTTTTTAGCGTGTATAATAAATCCCTTTTACTTTTTTTCATTAATTTTATTCAAAAGGTATATCATTATAATAATATTTTTACTAAATAAAAAATTGATGTTTTTATAACATATACGGTGACAATGACTTTTCCAATTCTATGACTATTATTTTATATTTGGGTTACTCTACATGCAATAATGTTTTTAAAATAAATATTAATAGAATATTTCTTTTTCATGTATTTTGGTGTTGAAAATGGTTTTCATAATAGATTTCTTATATCAATATCTTGAGATTATATCTTTCAATTTCACAGATGAAGTGCTATTTTTTTCATTCATGCTTTTTTATTATGCTATTGTTTTGGTAAGGTTCATGGATAATTTTTAGGTATATGAGTGGTTCTGGAGAAATTAGAGGGACTGCGAGCCTGTGATTTCTCTTCAATGGATTGAATAATTATATTGGAAAAAATGGGGTGGTTTGTTCTAATAGATTTAAGAAATATACCGTGATGGGTATTACAACTGTGACCATGACATTTACTGCTCATGTAGTTTTGAAATCTATAATGTAATAATGATTTGAATTTTGCTAGATATCATCATGATTTATGATTTCTTGGGTTTTATAGTAATCTTATTATTTCCAGTTCTATTCTATGTGGTTTATGTTTTATATGGGAAAATTATTATTTTGTGAAAATAATTTTCATGAGTTTAAAATATTCCAAGACAAAAGGTTTCATTATTTATTTTATATTCCATACTATGATTTTTTTACTCTTCACATGTTTTTGAAATTTATTTGATTGGGTACACAGAAGGGTGAATTAAATGGAGAATAAAAGTTTAATGTTATACATATTTTTATCATGAAAATTAAACCATCATTTATTTAAATAGTTTTTTTTGTGAAAAAATGGATAGTCATTAGACTTTACTACTTTGTAATATTCATGTTGTTTTGTAATTTTTATTTTCTAATTTTCTAAATATCTAAAACTAAAATGAAAGTAATTTAAAATATATGTATATATTTGAAATAAATAATGATATTTTATTGTTTAATGTTGGGTCTTTATAATTGATATCAAACAAAATGTTCAGAATATTCTAGGTATTATTAGTTTTGGTTAATCATAAGGTAAGTTTATATTTCATTTATTTTGTTTAAATCCTTGTACATTAACTTTTTCAGATCATGTATTATCAGATTCCAATCAAAAGATGAGTATCTCAAACAGTATTCCTATGTATTCCGGGTGACATTATTACAATAATTATTGAATGTCATGTTCAGATGATTCTGAATCATTTTCAAACATAGAACTCAATTGAAAAAAATTATATAAGATACCAAAAACCTCTTCTATATAATGATACCATAATGGATCATGGGGTTTTTAATCAAATACTATTTTCTTAATATTCTCATATTTTAAAAATAGGCTAATAGTATCAAGGAATTTCCATATATATTACCTTATCATAATATTTTGAATAATATTTTGAATTTGAAAAAGCTTCGAAAGAAAGAGACCCTTCTACAGCCTATTAATATTTTCTTTTAACAAATTGACTTTCAACAAATACATATGGAATTTTAAAAGGGACCTTTATTGAATGTTTCCAAACATAATCAGTCTAAATGTTTTTAGAAAAATGAATACTTATGTGCTGTTTTGATATTATATTTTATGTATGATTATTTTTCTAAACTATTTGTCAATGAACAACCATATGACCCAAGTGGTACAAGGTTTATTTGGAAGATAGAATCAAGTGTTTTATTATAAAATTTAAATCATTTTTTAAATGCATTTACCTTCTATATACATGAAAAAATTGATGATGAAAATAGGTGGAAACCACGAGCACAATATGATGTTTTTTCTTTTGGTAATTGTTTTATAAAATCATATGGAGGTGAAATAAAAAATTTCAATATCATTAAAAATTTATTAATTAAGATGTTGAGTTAATTATTATTTGGGATTAAAAGTAGGTTTATAAGACATCTATTGAATATAAAACATGTTATGGTTGTTTTTAGTTTTATAAAAAGGTACACTCAAAAGATGGTTGACAACCCGTTGCATTCGGAATGTTATTAAGGATCAAATCCAAAATAAAATGGAAAACAGTGTGCATCTCCTTCCACTCGCTTACATGAACCCATGGGATAGTGTGGATTCTTTTTCATTTTAGTAAAATGAGATGATATATTATAAATAATATGATTTTGGGTAGTTATGTTTTTATCAAACGGATATCCTCGATATTTGAAAATGATTTTGTGATTATGTGATGAAATTTATTTTGTAAGATGTTCTGTTTTTATGGATCTTTATATAATTAAGGTAAACAGAGTTCTATTAGATTATAACTAAGGAGTAATTGTTGAATTATAATTTTTTAGAATGTATGATTTTAATTTTGGAATAATGGGGAATTAGGATCAATATATAAATGACTCAAATATCTTGGAGACCATGTGATTAGGTTAATTAGTTTTTGGAAAGAGAAATTAAGGGTGGTAGATGATATTTGGAGATAAATGTTAATCTTTATCTTGGTAGATTGTGTAATCAAATTTGTATGATTTTTTGGTTTAAAACAAGGTTTGGATTGTTTTTTGGGATTTTAAGGACAATTATTTGTGAAATGGTATATGTTAACATTTTGGAATTGTTGTTGAAGTTTGGAGATTAAATTTTTTTTTTCTTCATCCAATGGTTTATTCATATTTTACATTTTTTTATATTATCATAGCCATATTTGTTTTCATTAATGTTTCAAGACATTATTAATAGATATTTAATCTTGTATGGATTATGTGATTATCTAGGAGTTTATTTTACTACTTTAGCAGAATTTTTTTTTATCTGGAATACTCCTCATTATAAAAAACGATGAGTTTGTTGTGGAATTTGAATAAATGATTATTCTATACTTTTCATATAAATATATCAATTTATCTTGTTATTCTATGTATTAAAAAAATTCATCCACTCTATTAAAATGATAACAAACAAACACATCTTAAATTTACTTTTACTATTATGAATTCAATGTCTGTATAAATAATCACAATTTTTTTTGGGATTTCATACTTAATACTAACCATTTTTTCTATCATCTTCCAATAGAACATGATTTTTAGATTTCTTTTCCATATCAATGTTTTCTTACATGGAAACATCATAATTTTTATCTAATTTAATCGTTTTACATATCATTTCTTCTTTTACAATGGAGGTTTTATTATCTATTTTTGTTTTGTTATATTTCAGTGATGTAATTTTGATAAGTGAAAATATAGTTACCATGCACAAATTTGAAATTTTGAGAATGAATTTTCCAAAAGTGGAGAAGGGTATCACATCCCAAGTAATTATAGAAGAATTATTATTCATATTTACTAATATTTATGAATTAGATATTAGTTTTTACATAATGGGATCCTATATATGATAACGTACGTGACATTCACTAGTGGGTTTCTACAAAATTGTATTTCTCACACGTGACTAGGTTATATTGAAATATAATATTTTATTTTTATTTTTATTTTATGATGTAATTATCTCCTAGATTTTGTATCAGAGGTAATGAATATGACTAAAAATATAATATTTAGAAATGTCTATTAAATGTTTTTAAAGTTATCCAATAATATTTATATGCAAAAAATGTGAATAGATCCAATTTGAGCATATAACACTCTAATATTTTTAAAATGATTTTTTACTGCCTTTTGATGGTGAACACATTTGAAATTTATATTTTGATATTTTAATAAGTACTATATGATGAAATAATCATCTTATTGGGAACAAGATATCAAAATAAAATGTGGTTAATTGTTTTGGTATTTTTCTGATATAATTCATATTTAAAATAATTATGAAAAATACAATATTTCAAATCAAAACTGAAATTTCATAAATATTATTTTGATTGTTAAATTATCCATTAAATTAGTTTTAAATTTTATTTATATTATGTCTCTATTATTTAATCAAATTTTGATCATTAGAATCAATATCATATTGGAATTCGATATAAAAACATTGTTAACATTTGGAATGTGTTACTTTTAGCCACTTTTTCTTGTTTTATCAACATAATTAATGTTAAATTAATTTTGGACACATTTTCATTCTGAATTTTAAAAATTAGGGGAAATGCTGGAAAAAGTTATGAATTATTTGATCAAATATGAATAATGAATTTTTTTGTGAATAATAAATCTGGTAATTGTTTTTATTACCAGAGTTATTATCAAATAGAGTGACTAAAAGTTATAATATTATTATAAAAATTATGAAAATGACAAAAAATGCACTAATATTATTTTACGAATGAATTTAAATTGATAAAAAATGGTATATAATTGTTTCCATTTAACTCACATGGGTTTGATTATGAAAATTTAAAAAAAATTAAAGTAAAGACAATGATGTCATAATCATGTATCTCATAACGATAAAAATTTTAAAATGGATTTATATAAATGGTATATTATACTTAAAATTGTTCATAGATATATAAAAATATTATCTACATCATGAAAATGTGTTTATTATTTTAAAAAATTAAATAAGTTAATTAAATTGTTAGACAATGATGATGTTGTAATTGATTTATTAATGGAAATATCATATAAATGATATTATAAATATTAAGATATATAAAATTTGGGATAATTAATACAATCCATGAACATTACGGATTCACCATGTATGAGTCTGATAATTTAAAGGATTTTATTCCATCTTATCTTGATATTATTAAATTTTAAAAATTTGTAGAAATAATAGTGTCAAAATTTATGCAATTTGTATTTTAAAATATAAAATATTTTATTAAATTTATTAAAATTTATAAAAAAAATTATGATTTGTCCAATGTGTTAGGATAATTATATATATATCATTAATGACTCATTCATTGGGTTTTTCCATTTTATGGTAATTATTTTAACTCTTTTATAATTCCAATAGTGTTCATGCCCTCTTCTATAAAAAAGGAACTCTTCTAATCTATTCCATGCATATAAAAACATTTTTTTGGACAAGATATAGAATAACCCATTCCAATATTCCATCTTCACAATTTTTGGGATTATATGATGCAGAATACATTTATTACATTGTTTAAGGTGTTTTGATGGTATATTATATGAAGGAATGTTATTGGTTTTATTTCAGTGTTTCTATTTTCTTCTTCTTTAACATCAATAAACTATTATCAAACCATGATTATATAATAAATAAGATATCCAAAATATAATTATATTTTATTATCTTAATCTCATTACCTAAATCTATCTCCACTACTATCAAAATGTTAAATAAATTAACTGTTCATGTGTACGTGTGAACTATCACCTTCACGATATGGTATAATTAAATTTTAGTAATCATCAATCATGAGTGGTTAAAATTATTTAATAATTGTTAATAGATGATATTAATTAATTATTAATTATTATAATATAATAATATATCAACTATGTTCTTAATTTTTATTCAAATAAAAATGATAATGTCGTTTGTGCATATGTGTGAACTATCACCTCCACAAAGTGATGTGATACATTTTTATTCCCCACATCACCTGTATGATTTATATTAGTATATTTTAATTATTAATATCATATTAATAATTTATTTATCAATTTTTTATGATAAAATATTAATTAGTTTATTTCAATAATGATCAATGAAAAATAGAAATGTTAGTCATCCGTACGCATGGCCTATAATCTCTATGATTATAACATTATTCATTTTTCTTGAACAAATGTAATGGTTTCATTAAAAATAATAATTAATCACTATTAATAATCATTATATAATTAATATTATTATAGATATTATGGACTTATGACCACATGGAATATTTACATCATTCACCACACAAGTATCAAATATCACCAAAATGGCCGATATGAATGTAAATTAATATGTAATATTTATAACATATTATAATTTGATAGAAAAAGATTAATAAAATACAAAAATTCTCTCATGAAATTATAAATTATCCTATGTGTATTATATAGTAAGACAAAGACTATACATGGTCATTCAAACCCAAGGTAAGGGACTTCATCTCAATATCCATTCATTGATGTATTGTAGATGTTATTCACCAACTAGTTTTATATAGGTTACAGTAAACCCCTTTGATTTTTAATTTCATTAAAATGTCTTCAAAAATAATATTTTAATGCGATTAATTTTACTAAATTGAAATGGAATATTTTTTTAATGTATACATTGAAAATGGCATTTCAACAGTTGTGAACATTATTGGATATTTCTATTCCTTTAAAAGATATACTGTTTATAAAATAAAAATTATTACCATATTCCATTTTCATGTATTTTTTTATTGAAAATGCTTTTTATAATATATTTATTATATAAATTATGTAAAAAAATTCTTGTGATTGAAATGTGGATATGTTTTTTTCTTTTATACTTACATTATATGTTATGATTATGTTTATGTTATTTGGAATTGTTTATGTATATGAGTGGTTCCATGATAAAATGAGGGTTGGTGATCTAATGATATCTCTCCAATTCATTGAGTAATGATATAGAGTTAATTGATATAGATTATCTTATGATATTTAGGTAATATATCGTGATGTGCAATACATTTGTAACCATGAAGATTAATCCCTATATAGTTGGAAGTCTGTAATGTAAGAGTGATATGAATGTCATAATCTACCATTATTATTTATTATTTTAATGAATTTATAGAAATACTATTATTTATGTAGTTCATAATTTTTTTATGTATTAAGGTCGAAAAGTATAATTTTGTGAAAATGTATTCATGATATTAAAATATTTATGGACTAAAAGATTAATTAATTTTTTGATATCCATTACTAATATTTTAATTCCAATCCATTTTTTAGAAAAATTATTCCACATGAAATAAGGATGATTAAGTGAAATAAATGACAATATATGAATGTTATGAATATTTATATCATGAAAACAAATCATGTTTTATTTTAAAGAGTTTTATTTTGTGAAAATCATTATAGTGAGTAGACATGAATACTTTGTTATAGTTGAGTTTTAATGTAATTATTATGGCCAAATTCTCTCAAAATATAAACCTGAAAAAAATCCTGAATGAGAATGAATGTAAAATTTTTACATAACCCAAGATTATGTAACATTTAACATTGAGTCCTTATATGGTTTTTTGAAACCATTTGTTCATATTATTTGTGTCAAAATATGAATATACATTTATATTCATTGTGAATTCTATATACACACTCCCTCATGGATCACTATGTACCGGCAAAAGAAACATTATGGTGGTGTTTTTTTCACATTGGGTGAAGAGGATGAATTTATTTTTACCCACTCATTCCCACTCTCTCTTCTTGGGAGGTATGTATTTCACAATATGTGATATATGGATGACATTTAGTGCAATAGATAGTGGTTATATTAAACATGTACCTTTGGGTGGGATGTGATGTGGTAATTCTTTTCGGGCGATGAGACAAGGTGTTTGTTGTATTGATGATATGGGATGAGTTGGATTATAGTTTTGGTCAAACATATTATGGGGAGGGAACAAGGTTGGTTTTATTCATGTTCATGATACTCTACATATATGGATATGGTAATGAAAATGTTTAGACCAATGTATTTATTTGCGAGGTGTTTAGTGGAAGCTTTTTTTGTGTAGGTAGATCATTTTTTGTTAGGTGATATGTTTTTTTACTATAATTTTGGGGTAATGTTGTATACACAACATATGGGAGTTCTAGGACATATGGTATAGGGGTGTGAGACTACCATGCCAGCAGTAAAGTAGTTCGTGTAAGCCTTAATCGATGTGAGTCAATTTATATTATGTTACATGGTATATGTTATTTGGTGTAGAGAACATTGGGAGGTTTCGGATTGAAAATTTACCAGATTATGTGTTATTTTTTCTATTGTCTTCTCATAAATATAGTTTTATGATTCTTTCACATGTTCATGAAAAACATTGGCCTTTTAATGATTATACTCGTTTTCTTACTCTATATTTATATAATATTTTTTATAATTCTGTGTGGATTTCATGGAGTGTGTGGTACATTACTATCTTACACAATTGGATATTTTTTGTCTTGCAGTATTATCTATGCTTCTAGGTCTTTACATTGGAAATTTTTTTCCTCTACATTTTTATTTATACATTAATTTCTGGTATGGTCTATGCTTTATTTATATAATTTCGTGGAGATTTTCAAGTATAATTCTTCATAAATACACATCCTACATTATTATAGAGGTAAATGCCTCCCTTTTTATTATATTTTAATACCCTATGTTAAATTTTACAACCCAAGGCCTACTGGAAGCGTGTATTGTGGGTCATTATCTCTCTTCCCTCGCTGTGGTACCTTTGGTGTTACGCGTACATGAATGAGTGGTATCATAATATAATGGATAAGAGATTGGATTGAGTTGGGAGTTAGGAATTATTGATTAATTCATGGGTTGGTGTTGAAAATTTTATTTTTGGTCATGGAGTGTTAGATAGTCCATGGAGGCTGGGTAAAGAAAGGTATTTTATGGCCTGATGTGTTATATTGCAAAAACATTGAGATTATTGATTGTACAAGTTAGAATTACTAGTTTTCCTGGTAGATAAATAGCGTAGATATGTGTATCATGTTGAATTTTGTTCTTCATGGGATATTGTTATTTTTGGAAGGATAAAGAAACTAAATTGAATTAAAATAAATCCAAATAAATTTCTATTATACATGGGCTTAGAAATTGTTTTACCATCTTTCTTCTCTGGAACTTATTCATCATCTATGTGTTGATCTCGAGGATGAGGATTAGAATTTAGAGTTGGTTGATCAACATATGGTTGATCCAAAACATGATGATTATGAGTGAAACTGGTGGCTAAAAAAAATAATATAATTCATTGTGAATATACGAGGGTAGTGATTCATTAATGGAGATAGAGATCTTGATATCATAGATCATGATATCTTTCAGTCGTATCTGAGCCCCAATGGGATTCTAGATCCCATTACTAGTTAGTTATATATGTTGTGTTTCATTTTATTGTGGAATATTTTAACTGGTTGGGATTATGAAAGAATATTTTTTTGGTGGTCGACATTCTAAATGCATTATGAAAAATGTTACATTAATTGACCATGGTGTTAATAAAGAGGAATATGACTCATTCTATTCCTCACAGGTGTATGTTAAGGTAAGAGAAATGAATAATGTTCAAGGAACATATATAATTTTCCATAGATCGTTTTCCAGATGAGGAGTATTGGGCGATATGTAATGAGGGGAAACATCATCCTTATTTCATGTATGTTGTTAATCCTTTTTCATTACAAACATAACAGAGGTTCATAAGAAGGATATGTTTATCAAGTGTATGCACTCATGAGGAGGTTTTCTATGATAGAAAAACAAATAGGGTGCCTCAAATAGTAGATCATCCAGTTGTAGGTCACAGGAACCACGTCCATTGATGACATAACTTTCAGCGAGTTGACCTCCGTAGTTTCCCTTTCACCCTTTTAGGGAAATAGGTTTCTAGTATCATTATGGGAGCCTTGTTCTAGGGTGTTTTACTTATTGGGATCAGAGTAATCATGTAAACTAGTTCCTAGTGCTTCCTAGAGATCAGTTTATTAGAGGAAGAAAGGTTCAACCCCAGTCTAAATAGTAGTTACCATTTGGGAAATTTCAGTAGAAGTGGTAGTAATATTATGCCCTTCCTTGTGGATTAGTAAAAGGAGTAGTACAAACAAAATATTTTACTCATGATATGGGGCTTTTACCATAGTTTGGTCATGGAGGCCGTTATCAAAAGAGAGATGTTTGAGGAGGACATAGTCAGCTGTGGAAAAAGTAGTGGAAGAGGGTCCTGAGATCATCATAGGTGTAATTAGGTTTTTAGTACTATTATTTGTGCCTTGTTAGTTTCAAGAGGTTCACACTCCTTCCTTGAGCCAACTATATCATGATTTGTGATACTAAATGTTGAGGGGATCCTCATTACTATGTGGTTGAACCATCTAGTCGGATGCCCAACCAACATTTGTGATGTGTTGTGGGGGTGTAGACCGATGATGGGTATATATCATTGATAGGGGAATTTTTTCTTTGTATACATTAAGTCATAAATTGTAATCATCAGCATTAACCAATTGTATTCAATATGTTTTATCAGAATAATATTCTTCAAGAGAGATAACATATTGGATGTGGATGGCTAGTGTACGGTTTTTCTTGGGAAGAAGAGTTTTAACGGGAGAAGTCAGTGTGCGGATCCATTTTTTTTCTAAGGTGGACGAGTTATCCTTGGATTTAGTTGACTCTAGTTTATTGGATATCCCCAGGGTTGGGGGGTATTATTGTTTTTCTAGCGGAAGATGTGGATCTACTCCAAAAATGTGATGTTGAGTTTTGGATAGACTAGAATCATGATTCTTCTATTTTTTTGGTAGACCATTATCATATATAAATTTATGAGGTGCAGGATTGGAGGATTCATATAGAGGAATAAATGTTCATGAGATTTATTTATCTTAGTGTGCAGTCATGGCGTGTGCTAGTTATTTTCTCTAAAGGAAGAAGGTATTTTGAGGTTTTTCATAGACTACGAATTGTTGAATCAGGTAATGGTCAAGAAACATTATCTTCTTCATAGAATATAATATAAACATTATAAGTTTAGATGCGTTAATAGGTTATCTATTATTTATTTACAGTCCTGATATCACTAGATTAGGGTAAATGATGTCAATATACTGAGTACTTCCTTTGGAAATATGTATGGAAACATAATGATTTACTGATGAAATTCAGTGTTATAAATAGACATTTTGTGTTCAAATGAATTATGAGATATGTGTTCCAAGAATTCATGTATTGTTTTGGTGACATTTTCATCGATAATAAAATTGTATAATAAATTTTAGATGACTAGAATATTAATCATCTCTTAGAATTATAGATTGTTCTTCAATGCCACCCAATCTATATAATATTTTCTAATTTTAATTTGTTGATATGAAAGGTGAATATTCTCATGAATTAGGGTCTTATCCTTGTTTTAAGTAGAACAATCAAATGTCAAAGTAGTTTTGTCCAGGGAACATCCTAAGAATGTAGAAAAATGTTCATTGTTTTGTTTGTTTCACAAGACATTATAGGAGTTTTTTCACTAATTTATCATTAGATGAATCCTAATAATCACTTTCACTAGGATTGATTATTATTATTTTGAAAAATTTATACCTAGAAGCATTTGGATACCAGAAGGAGAAGTTGGTCATCAAACCAGTGCATCGGTTTCCTAAGTATGGTGTGATGTTTTAGGTGTATTTTGGATGCTTCTCGTCTGAGATTTAGGTGTTCATTGATGTATCATAGGGAATTTATTTCTTATGGGTATTGATAGTTACACCACTCTGACATTATCTAAATCACCCATGATCAATATATAGGAATATTTGTGTTTTCTAAGAATTTGTGGATGCATTACATCATTTTGATTCTATTTTATTTTATCAAATATCCTAATAGTTTGAGGTATATCTTGTCATGGTGTGTATTAATTCTTTGAAGAGGATGATGATGAAGTTTATTGTGGATAATTATTTTTATATATAACAAATCATGATAAAATTTAATGTTTTAGTTTGTTACATTTTCCAAAAGTTTAAGAAGGATTTTGTTTGGTTGTCTAGGATGGTTGTAGAGTAATGGAGGAGTTAGAAGCCTTGCACATAGATTTAAAGGTGGATAATGGTAGAGTTTGTTTATTTTTAAAAAGGTGAAGTATACTATTATGTATTAGGTGGGGGAGTCTCAAGGGGAGGGTGAGATTCAAAGGTGATGTGTGATCATGTTGAACATGATGATGCTTTGGAAGGATGATCAGAGGAAGGTCAAAATAAGATGTTATTTCAAGGGATCCTATTTTTTCGATTCGGATGTGAAATGGACTCCTTTATTATTTTAATATATCACCTTTGGTGTTATACTATTAAATTTATAATATATTATGTGCATTGCGGAATAATTTTGGTTCTCAATGATTAAATAGGATTTTTTTGAGTTTGTGGGAATGTTCATATTTTAATAGTAGTAAAAGGCCAAAAATATTATTCTTGGGATTTTTTCCATCCATTGATGTTTCCATGATGAAATGGGATGAAAAATATATGAATTTAATCACATGTATACCGTGATATCCATTATATATGTGATGTTAGCATTGAGATTGTGGATCAGATGAAAAAATAGGCTCACTTCTAATTTATCATGGAATTTTGGTGTAGTTGATTCTTTTTTCTAAGAGGTTTTTGTATGAGGTGGGGAGGTTAGACAGTGTTATGAGATCCATCATTTCATATTGAGATTATTTTTTCACTACACATGACATAAAGGTATTTTAACATGATGGTAGACACCAGTGACACCTCAGTATTAATTTCCTCCCATTTATGATTGTGCATATAGAGTTGAACGTCTAGATGCCAGAGGATATGATATGGGTGTTTTCCCTAGTTATTTGGGGTATCATGGTTATGGAATCAACATTTTTATGTGTTTTGATATAATAGTAACTATCAATCATCAACTTCCATGGCTTTAATTTACACTTTGTACGGGTGACTATTTCATTCACTATTTACTTGGATGGATGTTGGGGTGGCTTCAGTTCATAGAATTGATGTTCTGTATGGAATGAGAGATATGGTTTAGCTTATTCATGAGTGGATGAAAAAATCACATGATAGGAATATGTGTCTTGAAATTCAGATAATGAGGCCCCTTATGTTCAATGTTGGGGGACATATGATCTTGAAGTTTCCCCAAAACATGGGAAGTGGATGTTTGGAATTGGAAATATTTCTTCCATGTTTATTGGGAAGTTTGATGTGTTGCAGGTAGATAATGGTGTAGAATTTAATTGAAACCAAAGATCATAACGGTCCAAGAATCATTACCTATCTCTAAAATTCATTTGTTTATTCATAATTACTCCCATTTCATTTACTAGTGATAGTTGGATGTCAATGGAGACATGAAATTCTTATAACCACTATTAGAGACTCTGGATTTCCAAGAGAAAGTGTTTTATTGTAGGAACATTTCATTTGATTAATTATTTTGGAGGAAAAGTGCCTTGTAGGATTGAACATAGGGGTGAGAGACATACATTCATTTCCAATAAAAAAATAATATTTTTTAATTATTTATTGATTTTCGTTGTGTGTGGGTTAAATAATTTTGTTTGATGAGATAATTTATTTTCCCTTAATGTGATGTGTTTTGTATGATGTTTGATAATGTCATGACATATTAAAAGTGGATGAAGTGATTTCTAATAATGAATAATTTTGTGTTATTTGATTATAAAAATGCAAGGGAGTTGGTATTTCCCATATGAGATAGTATCTTAACGTGGTTGAATGAATTTATTGATTTTGGTGATCAGGGGGTCGTAATTTATTTTTTAGGATGTATGTTGTTTGGTTATGTGTGTATATCATGATTTTTTAGTGGTGGTGTGTATTTGTGAGATGATGTGGTTTGGTTCTATGTGGTTATGAGTTTGTGTGATATATTATTTTAACCATTTTTATTTGTGTGTGGGATTGGTGTTAAAAGTTGTGGAATTGTGTTATTATTGAGATGTACCACAAGTTGTGGTTTATTCAGACCAATATTACTTTTGTTCAAGGTGTTGGATTTTTTATGGAATTATTTTTTGAGTTGAGTCTAATGTATAATTTTTTTCATGGTCCATTACTTTTTTGGTAGTTACATGTATTTTAGGGGGGTTCCAAGAGTTTTGAATGGATTCTAGAGGGGAATCAAATATGTTGCAAGAAATACATGCTATGTATGGTTTACATAACAAAAATTGGGGTTTTACAATTTGTATAGCTGGTGGGGTCACATCTTGAAAATTTGTTGAGGGGAGCTATGAGATGGATTTAACGTCATTTAAATGAAATTCATGGAGTCTTTTAAATAAATGAATAGGGGGAATATTTATCGATTAAACATTTAATTTATTAAAACTCGAGTATTGCACACAATGTAATTCTTACATGATGAGAAACCAGTGGGATTGTAGGTTTTCTTACATGATGACATTCTTTCATTTGTATAGAGCTTATTCTATATGTTTTTATCTAAACCATAGCATCCCAAATGAATATTTCCATCCTTCTTCACCACAATTCAGCATGTTTGTTCCATTTTATCTCCATTGGAAATATGTGGTAATTTCTTCTCCCTTACCTCCATATTTTATGACATTATTACCATAGGGATTCGTAGTGTTGATTTTTTTTGGGATGTATCTAATGATATTTGGGTGTGGTGGGTTATGACCAATGGCTTACCTTTTGTTATTGTTGTTAAAGTGCATTTCATTTTCACCATTCTATGCATAGTGAGATTGAATAACTTCTTTATTTTAGGTAATCCCTTATTTATATTTATTTTTCATGAAGAGGGAACAATTAACATTTTTCATCTATATGTAATGGTTTTTCTATCTTAATCATTAATAAAAATAATTTGTATTACCAATTGATGGGTATAGAGGTTGTTTAAATGATTTTAAATACATGACAGTATTTACATATACTAGATTGTATGGGTTTGATGCCCCACTGAATACTGTGTCTATTATGGTCTATGATAGACTAAATGTAATGGTTTTTTAATTTTATTCCTATTTTTATTGTTGGTATATCAGCATAAAATTCAAATGGGATAAATAGTTATATATGGATAAAGACATATATTCCCTAGTATTATGTATTCCAATATAACAACCCTAAAATGAATTGAAATTTGATTAATACCACTTTATTAAATATGTAAAATGATATATGATGTTGTGTGATGTCTGGAATTGTTGTTTGGGCACTGTTGTGTGCTTGTGATGTGATTTGAGGTTGATATGTAGTTTGGTAATATGAGGTTGTCAGTTCTTTGTCTTGATTTTGGGCATGTGAGTTCGATGATGCTTTTCTTATAATTTGGGAAATGATTTGGTTAATGTTAGGTCATGATTTTTGTGTGGCTAGGTGTTTGATGTTTCTTTGTTCTTTGGGGTAGAGATGTGGTGGTTGTTGTCCCATGGTTTTAGGGCTTTGATGTGATGTTTTCCCTGATTTAGTGGAGTTGAGGTGGTGGTATGATAGGGATGTTGAGTTTCATGATATATGTGGTTTATTAAATCTATATCAGTATGTAGTGATTGAGAAAATTATAATTTAAATAATGATTAAAATGGATGGGGTTTGGATAAGATGACTACATGAAAATTTCTATTGAATTAATTAATAATTTTTTGTGAAACAAATTATGTTTTTCTTAATACTGAAATGAATGTATTGGAAAATGGGAGTTGGTGGGTGGTGTGATGGGTCTTGTGGTTTGTTTAGATTTGTTAATTTAGAGGTGGTTGAGAATGTGGGGATGTTATTAGTTGGTTATTGTTATTTGTTGACCTTGTTGGCCGGTCTTATGTGTATAGAAATAGGTATATAGTTGTATATTATTTGTTATTTGTTTACACACACCACACATGTTGAGTATTATGTTTTGACACACACATAGTTACAAATGGGTGTTTTTAATGACATTTATTGAAGAAAGAGGATGGTTGGGTACACTAAATTTCCCAATATACCTTCCTTGGGAGGTAGTTTTTTCAATTTGAGTGAGGGATGGATGACTCTTAGTGCACTATATGGTGGGTGCGATATCCCATGTGTCTTTTGTTGAGATGTGATATGGTTGTGCATCTAGCACGATGAGCCCTAATGTTTGCAGTTGGTATTTGATAGGATGTGTTGGAATACGTTGGGGTTTGTGAATAGTTGGAGGGGGTATGAGGTCGATTTATTATTTTTTAATGACACCATACATATCTGGATATGGTTGTGGATGAGTTATAGACCTACAATTTTTGGGCGATCGAGGACATGGTTGCGCTTGTGGGGCGGTGAGCCTAGGTTTCATCAAGTGAGATGTGTTATTATTATTCTTGGGAAGTGGTGTTGTATTTATCAGAGATGGTAACTCCATGTAGTATAAAATATGGGTTTGAGATTGACATATCAACTAGAAAGTGGTGTGTGGTAGCTTTTACCATTGGGATTCATTTTATATTCTATTACTTGGTTGTTGCTATTTTTTGAGTAGTCTTGGTGAGGATTGAGGTAGTTGGTGGACCCATTTCTGTGTTTTTTTATGAGGTTTAGACATGGATCACTACAATGATTCCTTAACATGTTCATGTTTGATTTTAGAAATCATATTAATTACAATTTTATACTCAAACCATGTATTAAATATGATTTTCATGTTTCTAGGAGAATTATTTAGATCATACTGGTCATTACTAGCTCAAACCATTTAATAGTGGTAGTGTCACTATGTTGTATTTTCTTTTAGTTATTTACATCATAGAATTTTATTTGAGTTAATTTTATTTATACAATAATTATTTTAATGGTTATTGTTTGGTTTATATTATACCTTGTATTTTTGACATAGTTCAACTTATCCCTCAGTAAAAAATTGTTATAGATGTTAATGCCTAATGATTTATTAGATTTTATACCATCAATGATCAGTAAAAACCCATGGATTACTAGAGGTTGGACATGGGGGTCATTATCTCTCTACCCAAATTTTTTAAATTTTGAGGGAGGGGTTCATTAAAAATGTTATTCCCAAAATACTTTTTTATGGGACTACATGAATTCTCTCACTTGTTAAAACATTCCCCAAGAATGTGACATGACACATCCCAATGCCAGACATCCTAAACAGAGGAATCATTTTATCATTCATAAATTTCTATATCAAAATCCATATATTCAATTCATGTTATCCATAATCTCGGTGTATATAAGAATGTCTTGCATTTATATGCCAACAATTATTTCTAGATAGTCAATAAATACCATCTTCATCAAATCCATGGATATTTCCTGGGTGTTAATAAGTACGAAGAGAATCAATATGTACTCATCGTGACCATTACTTGTGTGAAATGATGACATATAAATATCTTATATCTTCACCATCAATTGATGATATCTGGAACTAAGATATGTATTTAATAAAAAATAACCCCTTGTATTTGATAGATCAAATCGTCAATCCTTTCTACGTGTACCTATTCATTATGATGATATTTCTAAATAACCGGTAATCAACAAACAACTGCATTGATTCATCTTTTATATTGAAAAAGTTAAAATAGGAGGTCCATGGAAATGAGCTAGGGAATATGAACCATTTTTCCTAATTTATCTTGTAGTTTATCATTTAACACATTCAATTTAATCAAGTCTATCCTGTAATGGAATTATGATATAGGATTGGATCCATGTATAAATTCAATTGATAACTTTACCTCAAGATACTTGGGATGTTTGTGTAACTCCTCCTGATATAAACCACTGTAGTCTATCATAATATGAATTTTCTCCATGTCCACACCTTCCATTGACTCATTAAATTGACAAAGTTGTTATTCTTCAATAGGAATCAACACCCATACCGTTGTTGGATTTCCCAATGGAGATTCACAATCTTCATTAAATTTGTATAGGATAATGTGATGGTTCTGAATATTGATATATAAATCTATTTAAAAAACGTTGATCAAATATATATATATATAATAAGATCTATTCCATTCCACGTATAGAATTTAATTCGACCATGTGAATGATTATGAGATTCACATGGGGAATGTTCCTACGTACACAAAAAGGAGGAGTTCCAACAATTAGATTACAATGATCCCACCACTAGCTGTTTTTATAGATATCAGTACTTCATGTTTCTAGGATTGGATTCAAATGTTCGAGATTTTTTTTAGATATTATAGAATGAAAACAATAATAATCAAGTAAAATGTTTTCCATTATTGAGTGAACATGATGTTTTCTTTTTATGAATTCATATTCATTTTACACAGAAGTAGTGGTGATTGTATTCTCTTTTCACTAATAAAAATTATTATTCTTGCTTTACATAATTACACTCAATTTTTTATTGTTTATTGCACTAGATTTTATAGTTACCTTTATCCCTACAACTGAATCATTGAACCCGAGGTTCTGCTTTCGTTTCCTCTATGAAATCTGCAGGCATATTGATGTGTTATTTATATTCAAGATCTTGTTATAGTTATCTACCAAACTGGAATCATGTCTCTAACACATTGATTTAGATTCATTTGATCTTCTTCACATATTTTGAACATGTGGTTGTTTGAAAATTATTTCTGTCATTTTCATTTTCCCTCCAGTATGAAGCTTCATATTTTTTTATATCCACGACATTCAGTAAATTCTACAAACTCCATCTCTACCTTAAGACCACTTCTAACAACCTCTCCAAAACTATTATGTTCTAGGATAAATAAAACCTTTTAGTGGTTTATAATGAATCAAATGAGGACATTATATGTTTTTCAATCATTATTGATAACAAAACCTGAGGATTATATTGGAAAGCTATGTAAATTGTTTCTCATAAGAAGCTATAGAATATATGTAAATTTCATTATGGTATAAGAACAATATCTATATATATTTTTGAAGACATTTAAGGAAATTATTAATATGAATTAAATTGTAAAATAGATTCCACATAATTTCTACTATTTCATCCTTCATATTTTAATTCTTTATCAGCTCCCACCATTGATCAAAAAATCCATCTAAATGAAAGAAAAACTATGTAATATTTTACTTCTCTAAAAAATTAAGAACATAAAAAATTATCTATTGTGTTAACACATTATTCCACAATATATTGATCAAAATATACACTATCCATTAATGTGTATTTCATAGATAAAATTAGATATCAGTTTCATCCTTATTAGGTGAAGGTTGTCATTCCGTATTTTTTAGGTCATTAATCATTGCATGATATAGGTAAGAAAGCATCACCGTTCATTTTTTTTAATTCCACCTCCTATTAAATTGGGAGTGAAATTTGGGAAATAATTTCATTGTCCCTCATCTGTGATGTTGGCCTGATATCTAATCCATCCCACAATTTTTTTATATAGAAATGTTTTGAGTAAATAATAAATACAAAATTTATTGTTTTGTAAAATTATTTCTAAATGCATATTATATGAGCTCCCTAGGTTTATACTCTGTATAAGATAATTTTTCTTGGATTTTTAGAAACACAATGTATTATATGAACGTGTTTCAATAATTTTTTTTTGATTTATAATTCCCAAATCAAATAAGCCATGCTCTAATACCAAATTTTTCAACATGAAAAATTCTTTACAAACCTATTACATCATTTCAATGATATATTTCAAAAGTGTTATACAATCCATGTTCAAATGGTTTAGAATCATGTATATGTTAGTCTCAAAGATCATTTTATATAATAAAATTTAAAAATTATTTAATTTCTTATTAGTTAGAATATTAGTCTCTCAAACATTATCATTAGTATAAGTAATCTGCAGATGATATATATCAATTAAAGTGGTGATCTAAAAGTCTAATAGGGGGAGTAAAAACATTGGTTTAATTAAATACAAAAATTTGATTTACATGGGTTAATATAATCATATAATAACCATAGGATCATCAAAAAACATCATTCAGTAAAAATATAAAGATATCATGGGATGTATCTAATGAATAAAATAAAACACCGTGTCTTAGTTTTCAAATACCACATATAGTTGTGAACAACGATGTCATTATGTTCAAGAATAATATATAGGAGTAAATCATAACATCATCATTTTGAACATAGCTAGAATAATTTTCATTCATATTGCACATAATCTTATGAGATATATCAAATTACCCAATTAATTGGAGGGATATATAATTCTAGCCCAACCCATCACACTATAAATACTCATAATCATTCTTGTAGTATAAATACTATAACAATACTACATATGATGAAATCCAAGGGGAGAGAATCAGTTTCATAAGGATTTTATAAAAAATAAATTCAAGAATAATTTTTTTACCCAAATGATTATGGGTTATTAATCTTCAACACAAGACATTTTATTTCACGGGTGGATAAGATGCAACTCAATAGAAGTTAAATATGATGGTTTGTAAATTAATGTATCATTCTAAAAAATATTTTATAATAATAATTCTATGAATTGTTAGAACATGTATATCCCCAAAAAATGAATTAATTAATATTTAATGACATTATGTGGACATTAATACTATGTAAAAGAAGAAAACATTTGAAATGGTATTGGGTTCGAGAATCCTCATACATTTTCTAGCTTAATTTTGTCACATGTCTACCTCTTAAATAATTTTCATTAGACTATTAAAACATTGTTCAAGATGAGATATATATTCATTAATTCCACTTTTTAGCTATTATATTTTATGGATTCCAATTCATAATATATGTTCTGAACGTGAATTACTTTGATATCATGATTTCATAAAATTATATCTTTTTGTCGAATATACTATTTTATTTAAATAAAATTTGTATGTAATTAAAATTATATCTATATGCTTGTAATACATAAAATAATATATTTATATATTTTATATTGTCCATTCATGAATTTGGTTATTAGAATTGACTTGGAAAATGTCTCCATATAAGGTTAACCGACCTTTAATGGGGTATGCTCAAAATGTAGGAATGAAATTTTGAAATTTGTAAATATTGTAAATATGACACATAAAAGGGTAAAAAAATTAAAATAATGTTAAATTGAAACCTAATTAATATTATAATGTGTTTGTTTTGAATGTTTTGGTAGAAAATAGAAATTGAAGAAGATAAAAAAGAGATGTGTTAATCGAAACATTCTTAATCCTTTGTGTTACGTCTATTTTATGACACAAACCCTCCCTTGTTGTTTGGAATTGGATTATTCCATAACAACAAGAATGATTTTATGTGAATTTAAGGGATGCATTATTTTATATTTTAGTATAAAAAGTGTAAGGTATGATTGGATTCCAATGGGGATTTTGGGGGAAAATTTATACTTGAGGATATGTGTATTTTTATAATAAAATGTTAAATAAAATAATATATCAAAGGTAAAACATGAAATAATTATTTTTTTAAAATTTTAATCTTGTAAAAATACAATATTATGTTTTTAATACTTCAAACATGTTTATAATCCAAATTTAATTGTTTATTTAAAATAAAATTTGAAGGAATGAAAATATATTCTTTTAAAAAATCACATTTGAAAATCTGTTATGGAAATTGATTTTTTAGCTTTAGAAATTATATTTCATTTATTTTATTGAATCATTAATTATAATTAATAAATCATGGATGATAATATTTTTATATAGTGGAATAGTTAATTATTACATAAGGACTGATTTTTTTAAAAAGTATAATACTTATGTGAAAAACTGTATTTTTACAATTCAACCTAAAATTGTTGTATTTCAAAAAATTACCAAAAATACACTGATAAAAAATTTAAACATGATGATTTAAAAGTGATATTAATTTGAACAAAATAGTTTTTTTAAATGGATAATTTCATTTTATTTTTATAATAACTCTGAGTTTAATGAAGTACTTTAAAATACTATTTATTATAAACGGATTTTTTGTTTGGGATATTTAATGATAGTTTTAGTTTTTTGCCATTATAATAAAAAAAAGATAAATTAATTATTATAAATATTATTTATATCAAACATTATTTTTTGAGGTAAAATTAATATTCTAATTGTTAGGTTTGTATTACCAATAGTTATGTTACTCTTCCCAAGAGTCTGGTTTCTATTACAATTGTAACATTTCCTCCTATATATAAAACTTCATATTTAAACTCATTTTTCACTAACATTATTCCCTTGTTTATATATTATCATTTTCTACGATTTTTATAGGTATTGTAAAATTTTAGTTCAATTTTATAATGTTCTATATGGGTTATGATTCTAAAAGATTGGAGTCATCCATATTATTTAATTTCTCGGATTTTATTTAATTTTTTTCCTAATTTTAATATTTGAAATTTTAATTGTTTTAATAGCTATATAATACATGATATTTATAAATTTCATAGTATTTATTTTTACTTCTTGACATCTTTTTTTGTTTAATATTATATAATATAATAAAATATAAATTTATTCCTAATAATACATTTATAATAAACACTAGTTCGTTAGATACATAATTAAAATATTATTATAAAACTTAATATTAATAACCTAAATGTTTATTTGGTTGGATTTAATATTGATAAAAAAAATAAAATATATATAAAATATATACACAAGATAAATATATATAAATTTTTATTTTGAATAATAAAATACACTTTTTGTAATTGGGTTTTTTCTCTAAAAAGTCATCTTGATCAAAACATAATTTTTTTTAAATTGTGTCAAATTATATTATTTAGATCTCGAAAAAATTATAAATAACATTTTATAAAAATAAAAACATTTCCAAAAATAATTATATTAATACATTATTGAAAATTATTTTGGGGTTTTAAATATATTTATTTTTCAATAATTAGTGAATAATAAATAATTTCATTCACAAATTTATTTTTGTTTCCAAATTAAGAAAGTAGAAACTAAAATTTAAATATATTAAAAAAATAGTTATATAAGAAATTAAATAATCTAATTATGTTCATTAGAATCAATTTTATTATTAAATTACGTATAAAAACAATTTTATAGTTAAAGATGAATTTTTATAAAATATTAAATTAGATCTGTATGATGCATTTGTATGAAAATAAATTTTTTATCACTTTTCAAAATTAAATTTTATGAAAAAGTATATCAATTTTTTTTGTTGAAATTCAAATTTATCTGAAGTTGACATTTTATATTTTCCATGTAATGGTATAGTTTTTATGAATAGTTAGAAAATACAATTTATATGAAATAACGTATATTTTGTGAAATTGCCATGATATGAACATAATATTAAAAACAAATGAAATTTAGAGATTGAATACAATACAATAAAATAATAAAAACATCATAGAAGATCAATTAGAAATAATACTAACTATTATTTATTCCATGAGAAATAAGAAAATAAATTTTACTGTTGACCCAAAGTATTTGTATCATAGGATAATAAATATTTTTTAACCAATATATAATATTTGAGATTTTAGAGGTACTTTATCTCCATGTTTACTAAATATTATGTATTATATTTCATTTTGACCCTTATAAATTTATATTTTTGTTATATAACATGTTTATTATCTATATTCATTCACAAAACCTTTAAAGGAAAAATATATATCAAATAAGTTTTCATGAAATTGATATTATTTAAAATATAAAAAAATCAATGGATTTTTTAGAATAAAATTAATAAAATACAGATTGAAATTTAATAATAACCCGTAGGTGTGAGATTCTAAACTTATTTTCTTATACATTACTGAAACAACAATTATAAAATTAATATATGAAATAAATAACTAGTATTAAAAATTATTTAATGTATAAAATAATGAAATAATTAATGTTAGAAAAAAATTTATTGATTTATATGTCACATTACATATTTAATAAAAATATTAAAATTTTACCTATTTTTAAGATGTTAGTAAATTTAGTGAAGTGAATATTTTAAAAATTAGCACCAATGAAATTTCAAAATAATTTATAATTTGTAAAAAATTTTAAATTTATATGAAACCATATATTAGCACAATATAATAAGATATATTATCTAATTTTAAACATGGTCTATAAGTGAATGATTTTATCCATTTATAATAACAATATTACTTTAATGTCTAAATACCATATTATCATGGTATGTTTGAAAACTATTAAATAAGGGTAAAAAACATAATGGTACAAATATTTTAAAAATAATATAGTTTAAATTAAGTTTAAATAATTTGACCCCCATGTCCCTGGATTTGAAACAATGTAATTTTATTGAAACGTCTCCATAAAAATGACATATATATTATTTTAAAATTATAATGATAAAAAATTTCAGTCTCAATGTTTTTAATATATGTTATGTGTTTATATTGGTAAAAAGAGAGTATGAATTAATATTAATAGTAAATTTTTACATTATGAAATAATTTTCATGATGGAATTTTATGAATAATTTTTAATAATTATTTAATCATAATAAATTTTATATGTACCAATTCAATATTTATTTAAAAATAACAGAATATAATTAATTTTTTTATAATATTAAATAAATTCTAATTTGAGAGAGTTAATCTTTTCACAAAATTTCATATGTAATATAACATATTAGGGTTTTTAAAATTATTAGATTATAATTTATTATTGGTTTTTATTTATTATAATTAAAATTCAATATATATTATATTTATTGAATATACTTATATTTTATGAGAATAATATTTTATAAAATTACAAAAAAAAATCCAAAAAAGTAATAAAATAAGATAATTAAATATTATATGGTTGAAAATGTAATCACATGATCATTTAATCTACTATATATCTTAAACATTAATATTTATCTTCTAAACATCCCTAGACACATTATACATGTCCTCGTCTTCCCATAACACCAACCCTAGTTCCCATTAGTGGATATCTAAATGATTCATTTCCATGATGTTGTAATTTCTGAAATTAATCTACTCTCTTACAATATTCATTTCCTCTTATACATATATGGTATTTATTAAAAAAATAATTTATATAATATAAATATTATGTAATGTCATTATGATTATTAGATAACCATTATAAACCCTCTTTTCCATCCAATTAGAATAGTAATTATTTCTCATTCAAATACACGACATACTATCTCAATGTAGTGAATCATTTTGTTGTACCCCACCTCCATTTTGGGACGGGTAGTATAAAGGGATTAAATTTTATTTATGATTAATAATACATAATTACACTTATTTAATAAAATTTTATCATAATCATTCATATCACACACAAAATTTGAAATTATGACATCATTTCTGTGTGTGTGTGGACTACCACCTCCACAAAATATATGTGATTATGTTCACATTTCCACTTTACATGGATTAAAATATTTATTTCTTAATAAATAAATAATTTAAATATATATGTATATATATCCATGAACATTAATTGTTATTTAACATTAATCCATTTCATTCTTCAAAAAATAAAAATAGTGTTCATTAATACATCTGCCCCACAGTGTCCATGAACTATGTAATTAGTTTTTATATATATAACTCCATGGATGAAACTGATCATTCATATAATGAATATATATTGGATATTTTTCCCAACCACATACTCACATGGTGTACCCCTCATAGTACAAAAATGGGTAAATAGAGACAATGACACTGAGTCCATCTCCCAATAGGACCTGAGTTCGCAAATATCACCATGGGTATAACCGACATAGAGATGGGAGGAATTACCATATGAGAGAAAAAATGCATAAGAATAAAATATGATAGGCACCAACATACACCTTCTCATACTAAAATATAAAATAAATCACAAGTACCTATATGTATTTCCATTCAGAACTACTACTATATAGGGATACTCTTTCTACCATGAGAAAGTAACATGGTAGTGACCAAAAATAAGGAATAGCAGTTGAAAACCCGTAAACTAGTAGAAAGACTCATAATCTACATCCTTATCCAAGTGACCTAGAAATTAGTCTATATAACAAATGGTGGGTTGAAATTTACACTCAGTAGGATCCTCCCCATAGAAACATTTGAAAGTGTAAAGAATGATTGCAAAAGCACAGTGAACAATTAGTGAAACAAACTCATTTCCTCACCAGGTATATTATGTTCTCAACGTCGCCATGGACACTCTGACCAAGCATTGAATTCAATAGAATATAATATAATAATTAATATCAAGGGTACCATACTACCACTTCCCTTGTATATTTTCACTTTACTTAATGTCACACATCCTGATAATCACTCTCCAAAACGTTTTCCAGCATCCACATGGGTGAAGCACCACAACGCGTGCCTCATGTTTCAAGATTCACCTCTTGAATCAAACAAATTCCTCTATGTAACAAAAGAAACCATGTAACTTCCATGATCCACTACAGCTCACATAACATCTATCATTCGTTAGGTATTATATGACAATCCATTAATCCCCATAAACCAAGTAAGGATACTTAACCCATCACAAGTTATACATGTTACAGTAATACTAGTCCATAAGAAACTATATCCCAAATCTCTGTGTGGGAATAACCATAAGCCATTGCAACTCTATACACACATATATTGGTAAAAATAACCTTTATCAAACCAGCACAATTAAATAACAAGTGAATAGAGTGGGGAAAATGTGTATTTATCCATCTATCCTCCCATCGAAATGCTTCCCCCCCCCTCTGGATTAAAATCACTAGGGTGTCAATTTCCCTAACTAGAAGGGTAGAGTAGCGTATTGAAACACAAAAGTATAAGATATACTATATCTCATAGCCACTCTATAATAATAACCTAGTCTTAGACTCAACTACAGATAATGTGTCTCGGTATCCTAACATTCATTTCTAAGACTATATATCTTATAAGAACACAACAATTTAAAGAGATACATTATGTTACATTGACCCTTTTTACCAGTTGACCATTATGTTAATTAATAATTTTACCACTAATTATCCATTATCATTTACCATATATCATTCCATTACCATTCCAATAATGTTCCATACACTCCTTGAATAACTAAATAGGGTGCACAGCTTTGAATAATAAAAATCCTATAATCGCATCCAAGAAAGCTCAAAACCCATGGGTGAAACCATTATTTATTAATTTATTTAACTGAATTACCATTTTCAATATTCATAGGCATTATCTAAAATCTGTATATGTTACTCAACAGAAGGATCTCTTCATAATTATAAGGAGAACTTCTCGTCGATTCTTTTCCACCTATAATAGGAGCGTAAACCAACCAATTATTGAGAAACTAAACACAAGAAGAATGTGGAACACCCCATATGTCATCACCTCTTTTAGAAGGAGGTTATGTAAGAAAAACATCATCATGAAATGGGGAAAATATTGTAGATAAGCAAAAAATATATTCAATAAGAATATAACATTCACATCAATATATAATATAAAAATAAACCCATTTCTTCATCACCAGTGTCCTCCTATACACCCCATCATAAAACGATTCATCCCACCACTATAGACATAAAATCATGCCACACCCAATGGGACTCCCTACCCAAATATACCACAATAACCCGCTAGGCCCATCCATCCACGTCTCACATCACAACGGGGCCACCCTACCACCAAAACCACATGTTTCATATCCATATCTCATCAAAAATATGATGAATAAACATATACACAATCATTCATCATTAAAACAAAAAATACAACCTTCAGAAAAAAAAAGTATCATGCCTCCAAACCGTAAGGTACATCCGATTAAAATAACGATGGAAAACTAATGCCCTCTAAGGGATATTCTTTATCACAAAACCGGTTCTTATAGAATATTGAATTAACTAATTCGTTATTCATTGTTTACAACTATGGGAAACCAATCAAACATGGTATCATAAGATATCACCTAATTAATTTAACAATAAATTTAAAATGACTTTAATTATTTATTAATAAAAATCAACATGATTTATTTTCATCGAACAATTACATTAATCTCAGATACTCTCATCAATTTGATCATAATCAATGTATAACAACAAAAACCAGTTTATTAAATATGCCGCATTAACCGACTTGAAAATTAAATAAACAATTAATAGTAGATTTAAATTATTTAACAATTTTCATCAAGAACTAAATTATAAAATAAAAAAATAATAAATATCACAGTGTCTATAAAATTTGGAGAAAACCCATTATCATGATACAAAGAAACAAAATCCCTTGTCATTGATAAAAATTCCGTTAATCTAGTTCATATATTTATTTTAACAATTTAATACTGATCGAAAGTGATAAATCATGGTACCTCCACAATTGAACGTAAATAGAGAAACACATAATACCATACCTCAAAAGGTCATTGGAATTCTTAATGAGAGAATAAATCAATGTAATGGATCACATCAACCTCTACCATATTAACGACATCCCCCATAGTATGTCGTGACACAAACGCACAAACCCACCACCATGAAAACACAATTAGAAATAATGAGATCACACTCCATCACATATAAATGAGAAATATGAGGAAATGGATCAATGAAACCACAATAACATATTAATATCATAACATATATCAAAAATAGATCACTACCGATCATGGGAGGGATCTAGTGATTGACCGTTGATAAAGGAATCCCCAAAACATTGATGAGAGGTTTGTTGGGATGCCAGGGTTCAAAGGAGTGATACTACAGCCATATGTCTTGATAATAAACAATCGGCTGAAAAACACATAAAACATACATAATTTGTGTATTAAATTATCTGTCATCCCTTTCACGTTTTGGAATTCCTCAAGGTTGAGTTCCACCAAAAAATGCATCAACTCCCGATTTTATATTAATTTTCAGACCCTAATCTATTTTATCTCGTGAATCCCTATTTCATGCCGTATAAAAGTCATCACACCATCTATCATTATATGAAAAATATTAAAATATCATTTTAGGTCATGTAATATAGTTACTTAATTTGTTATGTCCTATTTCAATCTTTTACTTAACTGAACCCCTCCATACAACTTCTGAGATAGCTTCGACCACTCCGACCATCAATAAAACGAAATTGGTTGATCCACTTCAATCCTAGATCTTACATCAGATACCTCTCGAAATTTTCTCATCCATTGGAATGCAATTCCAAAATAGAGAGTAAATAGAAAGGGGTCATCTGAACAACCACCTCGCGATTTACCTCTCAATCTTCTTCCAACATAGGATCTCATCACCTCATTAAGGGTATAAGATAAAAACAACCAAATAATGATAAAATACTCCCAAAGACTCTCTTTAGAGTGATACATCTCAAAAGATAGAATTCAACAATAATAATTAAAAAAACATCTCATAACAGATTGGGTCTACAAATAAACCTAATCAAAAAATTTACAAGACAAGAGATAATCATCAAAAGTAATAGGGTTTATAATACGTATATGGTAGTCATGTTCCAACAAACTCTAAGGCATACCACCATGCATCCATAAGACATAAACCAATGAGATGAAACATGATCACGACACCTTATTCGGGTGTTCTAGGATATCAATAAGATACTCCTCAATGGTCTCATTATTATCAACATTGATCACACCCAAATCGATGATGTGGCAGTCATCAGTATTATAATGGCTGATTTGCGACAAATAAAAAAACCATGTATCTTGCTCATCTATAGTGGAAGTAGTATCTTGTATACCATAGATTCTATATGATCTGATACATCATATGTCCCAAAAAAACATGGCGAAAGATTACTCCCATGAACATGCCATTTTTTCCCATGATGGGGGCTCACATTCAGAAACACATGACCACTAACACCAAACATTGATAGTAAGCTCCTATGATCAACATAAAAATTTTGTCAAACCTGTGCTGCCTTCATCCTTTCATGAATCACCTGAACCAACCCTACCATATTATATGCTAGTTTTAGAATGAGAACTTCTTCAACCTTAAAACATATTCCAATACAATGGAAAATGTAAATAATGGAAATATAAGGCTTCCAAAGGTGACATACCAATGGTATAGTGATAATTGTTATTTTAAGAGAACATCACTAAAGGCGGGTGCCCCATCCACAAACCTTAAAATCCGGGACATAAGGGAACACCATTTCTTCAATAGTATGAATCATCCAATTTATCTAACCGTCTATCTGTGGATAAAAATTACTGTTAAGTAATAGCTGATAACTGAAATCATACTAGAAATATATCAACACTCAGGAGGTAAAATAAGGATCTCGAAAAAAGGATAAACCTTAGTACTCCATAGAGTCTCCCAAACACCTCCAAATATTTCCATTACAAAACATCCCCTAATATTGACACATTGAATACTATAAAGTGGGATGATTTAATAGAAAATCTATTAATACTCATATAAAGTCATATCCTCTTTTATTTATATGTAAACTCGTAAAAAAGTCCATCGAGATATACTCACACTTCCACATGAAACTCACCAGGAACAGGATGCTCAACCTTCACCTTCTGGCAGACCAAACATTAACACACATACTCTTAAACATCACATTTCAAACTAGGATGTAGCAAAGAGTGAGAAATATGGAACTCTCTAATAACCATCTCACAAATCACCAAAGGAATAAAAAACATTGATTGAAACAGCACTCGGTGTTGACCATCCTCCGATCATCCATCTGGGGCCTCACCAAAAAAAACATTGGCTGTCTAGTACTCCACTTTACAATCCCACAACTAGAATTCCTCTACTTGATACACTTGATATTAATGCACTGTCATCTGAGAAAGATAACCTATTCTCCGATATTCTTAAATATCTATATGTAACACTACAATGTATTCCTTCACCATATATGAATCACCATATTCTTGAACTGCATCACTACACAACTTCATTCTCAAGGAATCTGTAAAAACATTCACCTTTCTAGGTATTTATGAAATTTCAAAGTTGTAATCCTATATCAACTCCATCCACTCATGTTGTTAAATGATCTATCAATGCATGAAGACAAAATACTTCAGCCTCTTATGATTGGTTAAGACTGCAAAATGCTCACAAATGAGGTAATATCTACTTAATTTTGGGGAAAACACCATAGCATCCCTCTCAATATCATTGGTGGAATAGTTATGCTCATGGGGACATAACTGACGAGACCCATAATAAATGACTCATATATGAAGCATCAAAACATATCCTAACCCCAGACATGAAAAATCATAGAAAACCTCAAACTAATTTTCTTCTAATGGAAGACAATGACCGGGATCACTGACCATATTATTTTTCAGATACATTAATGATGCCTAAAACTGATCAATCCACCTAAAAACACCATCCTTCATATTCAACCCTATCATATGGGTCGCAACCCGAGAGATATCAGATATGATCCTCCAGTAATAGCCTTCCAGTCAAAATAAGCATCACACCTCTACCATTGTATTAAGGGCTTCCCAAAACATGACTACATATAAGATCAACGGATCCACAACTACTCCTTACTGGGACAAAATAGTCGATATGAAATGTACATATCAGGCCAAAAACTCACAAAACAATAACTTCAAAAATATCTGATGTCGATGATGAACTCCCAAAATTGTATGAAGAATCTCTGCATGCTCCTCCTTAGACATGGAGTACACAATGATCTCTTCGATGAAGACAACCATGAACTTATCTAGGAACTCAAATAATGCAATGCGTATAACACGAATGAACATAGTCGGAGTGTTAATCACACCTAACAACATATGAACAAACATGTAATACCCATGGAGACAACATAAATCAGCCTTTTGGATATCGTCATCCATAAGCTGAATCTGAAGATATCGTAATCGGAAATCGATCTTTGAGAACCAACATGCACCATTCAGTTGATTGAAAAAATCATCAATCTATGGTTGAGTATAGTGGTTCATCAATGTTATGTTGTTAATGAGATGATAATAGATTCAAAACTAGAAACTATAATAATTCTTCTTCATGAAAAAAATTAGGGCACCCCACGATAACATGCTTTGCAAAATGAAAACACACAACAATAGAACATCGAGGAATATATTCATCTCCTATTACATTTAATGTGAAATCCTATATGGATTAATCAACATTGGATACACTTATAGGGGATGATCGATCTCAAACTCAATCTCCCATTGAGAGGGTAACACTACAACCTCTGCATGAAAGACATCAGGGTAATCTTCCTGAAACCTAGGAAATGAAGACTTTTGAATATCTGATGAATTCAAAATCAACATACCCATCAAGGAAGATAAGGAAAGAATATTCCACTGACTCTTTAGAGGGTCTTCCTCACCAATAAGAACTACTAGATCTCTCCATACATAAAAAGAAGAAAACCTTCATCCTAAACCAATCCTAAATAGCCTATATTGAATACAACCTATACATTTTGAGTATGAAATCATATTTTTATATCCTTAAACATAGGAAATATTCCCAAGAGTGGTGCTACCCTATCACTTGCTAACAGTCTCTACATACTTCAACCAAGCCTGCTGAACCTACAACAGATGTAGAAGACACCATGGGAACAGGATGTCTATCCACCTCATGTCCAATATCATGAAAAGGTCAAGGTGACTGTTAGTAGTTTCCCTCTCATGAATCAAAAAAGGAATGCACCCAAGTTGAATAAAAAACAAAGTGAACCTCGATTGATGCCTCTCATGACTGGAGATGGCAATGTTATAGCGTAATGATGAACTTGACCTTTCAAAGGCCTCTCCAACCCTACAAAAATCACCTGAATTGACACGCTCTACTCTATGGAGATGGTGATAATTTGTTGGCATTCCTCTTCCTACCCCATCTTCTCTCTACTAATCCAATCTCATTGAAACACGACACTAACACCATTGATGGAACTACATCAATGGGGAAACATGAAGTGGAAGACATGAGCCATGATGATTTCACATATAAGTTGGGAAATCAGACTCAGTATGACCTCTAACTCATGAAAAAAACTTTTTCATGAAACCTTGTCATAGGCATGGGGTAAGCTTCCCTGGAGAAACGAATCGTTGAGGGGTGGGAACTACCCCTAGTGAAATTGAAAATCATATTCCTGTAAAACAGGAAACCATTTCCCATATCTCTTATTTGTGATGAATCCAAATGACTCAACTATTTCGAGGATCCGGTTCTAGATAATTTCCTCTCGTAGACCTATTGTCTCACAACCATCTCATGATAGGTCATCAGCATAAACAGGGTGATCATGCGCTAGATCGTTGGATGAAAGGCCTCCTTTAAATGACATTACCTGGATTAATCATCTAGAAATAGGTCTGAAATATACCGTAAAACGTTCTTGAAATGTATTCCTTAATATCAATCCATAGAGCTACCCTATTTATGAATAAGAAACTACTGGTGACTTATTTCCTTTAAGGTAAAACTAAGAAAATTATCTCATAACTGGTCTCATAACTCCTCCCAAGAGACATTTATCTCCTCAAAATCCCTAATGAATAAGGACTACCACTACCTCATTGATTTGTTCATAAATAACCCAAATAACTATACCCAATGCATTCTCCATTAATGTATAGAACTAAAAGATATCTAAATATCCTCTGAACAGTCTTATGTGACTGCATCTGAAACGAATCCTCACACTTTTGTAGACATTGAAAGTAAATACCCTGTAGTGACTTCCTCCATGTGTCATCATTATCGACCTCTACTATGCGGTGATCTACATGAAAAACCTACCAAACAACATCTATATGAACCTAATGATGACGTCTACAAGGAGACATTCCTGTAAACAAATAAACATTTAATGCTCCTAAACATGATATATTGAAGACATTAATATTAATTATTTATTTTCATCTATTAATTTTAGTGTAAACTATCCCATTGTCAACCAATTCAAACAAAGGTACAAAGAATAATGATACATTATTCATTATTAAGTCCCTAAACTACAGCTAGTATCACATCGTTTAGTAGACATTGTATGTAATACCCCAACACTAGTTACCAAGTGTCAGTGAATTATTATATAGAATTTTCATGATAACAAAATATCACATTTCAAAAGACGGATTAGTTTAGTATCCTTGGAAATACTAGATACATTCATAAGATTTACATTACATTAAAAAATGGAAAACTACAACAACATAGTCTCCATTGGCCACACTCAAAACCCTTATACTATCCCTTCAGGTTAGTCATAATATAATTCTTTGCATCCTTGGAAAAATAAATCATAGAAAGGGTTGAGATCAAACAAAAACATAAATGATAACATACCATAATAAAATCCCCAATCTTACAACCTCCCCATCTTATATCAGCTCATCCTCGAACCACTCTTCTGAGAATCACTATTTTCTGTAACAAGTCATCATGCCATATGTTCTACTTATCCATTCACACATTCTATGTTTTTGGTTTCACATCAATAGTCCACCAAACACAGATCATTGGAACAAATGTTCCCCTCAAGGATTCATCACCACAACCCGTAACTCAAACTCGAAAAAATCCTCAAGGACGAATCCACATCACCCATTCACATGATGGGATCTTTATGGGGGAAACATAGGTGACAAAAACTAACTCAAAAAACATGTAACATTGACAATCAACATCAGATCATCATAGAGGAACCAATCGGCACCTCCTCACCCAAATCATCTACAAAACATAGGACCTAAATCACATGATATCATTTTCATGTTCACAGAATTCTAACAGTGACCAAACTAGGTATCACCTGATGGAAAACGCATGATCCTTCCAACCACATTTCTTGATTATTTCACTATATAACTATACAACCATATTCCAACCAAACACTCAATTACTTCACAAAATAAACTCATGACCATGATATCTATCAGGGTTTAATCACCAGAATTGTGACCACTCGAGTCCTTCCAACACAAAACACTGATCACGTCATCAACCAAAAATTTATCATGTATAGTTATCTCCTCCATTTTTGGTTACATGTAACCTCCCCTATCTATGAAGGAACACCACAATTCAAGACAGAATTCCAATCAACTTACTTGTTCCAACTCACTGCTCCCATGAATCCATAAGGGAGTTACTCCACAATTTCATCTAGACAAACATTCAAAACCATTTGGGAGGACATCTATACAAAATCCAATCAACGACTAAGATCAACTCGACCTCACATAGGTAAACACCATTTCCATGAATGTAATTTTCACCACAACATCATCTTGGAGGTGTATTACTCTTACCACATGCATTCATGTTTACTATCTCGGGTCGGGCTACCCCTGAATGGATTTCCCTAGAGTTCTCCCTATCTACTAATGGTATGTTACCCACTTCCCGCCTTCTAATGATTTCTTATAAAAAGGAATCCTTCCATTATAATTATGTGCACCCAACTGAGGTCATTCCTTAAATATTAGTAGAATTCCATAATAATGGTATTACCTCACTCAGAACATCATCAACCATCATGATTAGCCTGACACCTCATCCAATGGTCTAGGTTCCCACAAAATCAATATGTTCTACAACCACCAGATGATAAATTACACAAGTCTAATCCTCGATCATCATTGGAGTTATAGAACCTATCCACTCTCTCCAGAAACAACTTTCAGATCCACCCACAACCATCTACGACATCAGATCAGTCATCTCTAACTTCACATGGAACCACCCTAAGCACATGGCTAACACTTGGACCATCAGGCACCACATCCTTGTTCGACATTAACTATCTGAGGGACCTAACATGCACGTTACAGTTCCTCATTGGCCTCCTAGTACGACTGCAAAACCTCAATGTTCTCCTCTCCATATCTATGACTGAATTATCACTCCCCACATTAGGATGGTTGTTACCATTTGTCTCCATGAATTATTCCATCCACTACATCTTACCCTCAATCACATGATGGACCCAAAAACATAGACAAGGACATCGATATTTTTCCCAAAATAAGAAAACCAATGTCACCTAGTGCATGTTCCCATCTTCCATGAGTGAAAACCATGATGTGTGTCGATATCAATTCCTACCTGAGGGCCTCACCCTAATCCATAGGAGGTGTACAACCCGTCATTATGATCCACAGACACAGTTTCCATTATCATAATCTTAATGATGTCCCTCATCCAAAGAAACACTTTCATGTCTCTTAGCGTGAGCTAGAGATTCGTTACATACCTACGATAATTTCAATATGTTGGGAATCTTCTTCACTAGCTAAGGTATGCTAAGAAGTATTTGAAGACCAATACCACCAACTTATCTATTTCTGATGTTGAACAATGAAACAAAGTAACTCATGAATAATCTCAGGATCCCCTACCAAAAGCATCACATATCACATTACGACCACCAATTAGGTGTGATTTCCAACCATGTTTCACAACTGTGAAGCAATGTTTTAGGTGGGATCAAGTTCCACCACACTGGTCGAGTTCTTTCGATGTGTCTCTGACAACTAACGTCCAAAACAAAATGGTCTTCCACTCGAGTCAATCCAACAAACAATTACAAATATCCATTTATCTATGTGTAGATCACTAACCCTTACTTGCCAAAAAGTGTTTCATGGTTAGTCAGCATCATCATCCCTTAGGCATCCTCTGAATCTCACCATGAAACAAAACCCTTCCTATAAAAAATTTCATCCATGTGACCACCCTCACCTCGATTGTCACCATCATTCAAAATAATATAACTGCACATCATTCACCCATGTCTCTTCCGCTCAAAACAATTCTGAGGCCTCCATTAATCATAACTCAAACACGAGGGTGAGAAATATATATGAATAAACCCTTTGAACAAACCATACGTCCTATCAAAAGAACTACGTTTCCCTTATGAAATAATCATTCCCATCTAAACCTTTTTCCATAACATGGTGGTTCTTATTATGAGTTGAATCCACCTCTGAAGCATCTCCCATGCTTCATATTACATAGTATTCACACCAATGTCCTAACCACCCATGAGGAAGCCTTGATTTGTGAATATTATCATCACATAACCACAACTCGAGTAGCACCACCAACCACAAACCTTCCCAAATATCCATTTAGGACAAAATCACACCATAAAATTCTCTGAGTTCTACTATCAATGCCCCAAACATCTACATGTTTGGCAGACACCCAAAAGCGCTAGAGGCCCGGTCCGACTTCTCGTATTGGTCACTTTGAAGGTTGAATGATTCCAAATCCCTAGACTAGATTCATAAGTATGGAAAGCCATTGGTACTATATCCAACCCATAAAATCATGAGATGAAAAAAGTAATTCTTATGCATGGAACTCACACCACCGTTCCGATTCACAATAAGTCCAGTGCACCAAACAAAAATTTACTATCGATTTTTAAAAAAAGGTGTAGACATTCATCAGATGTAGGAGAAAATAATCCAATAAGATATTTCAATAACAACCTACTAGGTCTCTATTCACATGGTTCCCATGTCCCAGACATTATCTTTTGGGTCCAACATGCACTCCAGCAGGTCACGAACCAGAAGTGTTTCCACACACACATCACCAAACAACGCCTCAAAAACCAAAAACCACAACCCTACTAGGGGTTCTCTAAACACACCACCTAGGCCATATCATAACCGATAAGGCCTCACAATGAAAATCTAAAGTCTCAAACTAAGGCACTCTCACTATGCCAATATATTAAAAAAAGTCTATCGATAAGATAATGTATACCATCTTTTTAACTCAATCGTTCTCATTTTAAACATATCGCTGACCCAAAGCTATGAAGGACTTCCAATATGATATAACCACATATGCGAAAAGTCACACGCTATCATCCTTAAACAATCCATTCTTCATACTCTATCCCAATGTTCATCGCCATACATAGAACACTAGCCTCTACCATACCTACCAATGTTCATGGTCATCATGGTGTAACCAATTTATTTAATCAATAGTCTTTTGTCAAAACCTATTCAAAAGAATTATTCATTTTAAAAAAATCATTTCCTCTCTGGAACATTTCCCCTTTCAAATCATGTCAAAATCACTATTTTAACTCATTTATAGCATTCATTAGGAAAAATTCATTAATGATTTACAATCATTATACAATCTTTCACTTTTAGACATCAAATCAACCATTAGAATCTATCAAAACCCGAAATGTAATCCCTCTCATGAAATTTCAGTATACATGACATTATTTAACAATTCACATATATTATATTCATTCAAAAACTTTTATTAAAATTATTTGAATCATTTTTGTCATATTCATCCAGTAAATTCATCCACTCTCTATGCCTCACACACCCATCCCGTGGGTGTTCCAAGGATGATGCATTCCACCGATATCTTTGGGTTCCCTAAATGATGAACGAATGCACAGCCTAACGCCATCCCGAAAATTAGAAAAATATCATAAATCATTTAAATCACACAAAATGTGCATCAACCAATAGTGAAATATCATTCAAATGGTATAACACACATCAAGATCAATAATCCCCACCCATGGTGACTTGGGTTTTACCTCGTACATGGGTCAGCTACCCCCAAGCATGAGCTCATTACCAAGGACCAACACATCCTAATATCTTTTCTACCATCCCTAAATAGTAATAATGTTAAAATAAATCCTCTAATACGTCATTGTAACATCCCAAACTTCGAAGACACTTAATCAGTGCCTTCAGACGAGTCATCACATGACCTCAAGTGCATCTCCCCATATGCCAAAGGATGGAAATTAGCAACATGGGTTCAACATGTCATATTGGGAGACTATACCATATTTACTAGAATAAAAAATAATTGACCCCAATATAAATGTAAATACAATATGAACAACCAAAAAACATGTATAACCAACAGTTTCCCAAACGGGGTACAAACACAAATAAAATAAAACAATTTCATGCCATTGTGGCAGTGTTATGGGAATTAAACCCCAAATAAAACGAAGGAAAAAATCTCTAAATGAGTCCCAAATCCTTGTCCAGATTCTTTCAACATGTACATAATGAGTCCAACTAGACATCTTATACTAGGGCCTATGCCCTTGTCCGGAGATCCAACCAAGAGATCTGTTGAGTACCCAACAACGGCCCGAGTAGGGTGTGAGTAAAAAACTCATTAGGCCACCACAAAAGATGTCTACCAAATATCCATTCTAATTCATGACTATCATTTATCACAATACCATAACATAAAACATATATAATAATTAATCGATTTTTGACACATTTGATTTGGGATAGGAATATACATCTTATATCACTGGGTCCAATACAATAAATCACTATGATTATGGTAAATAAATCATGTCTTTATCTCACCGCGGATGCACATATCACATCAACATTTTTTCATCACCATGAAGCCTCAATCCAATGGAATGAAACTATTAGAGAAATATAGCCTATGTCCCCTTCCCCAACTCATGCATTTTGGGGTGGAGTTTAGATCCTCAATATAACTCAAACTATGGGCATAAAACCTTAATTAAAGACCCCATTGTACCAATCCGCATGCACATTATTATTTATCATGTCACCACAACCATACGATTAGTCAAATAGAAATATTTAATGCCATTAAAATTCACAATACATGAAAACAATAATGATATTAATATCATTCCATAACCCATTATTACATGTATCTATTACAATTCACTACCATATGGCCAAATTCCCATTCTCGTACCTTAACAAATTATGTGTATTCAACAACCCCTTTGACTGAGTCATATTATCCATTGACCATACATTTACCCATTTATCCCATTTATCATTTTCATGAATTTTCTCACTTATTAATTTTATGTACATTTTGCATATCTCATTACTCAACCAATAATTAAATTCAACCATTATGTGTTCCACAATTCCCTTTTAATAACCCATTAAACAAATTCATTCATTTCCTTATAAAATCTCATCAACACACTCCCTTCAACCCATTATATCCTAAAATTATGGGTTCACCATTTAATATGCCCTAAACCTCATATCTAATTCAAACCAAATGAGGTGAAATAATTTAAATAATCCCATTAGATCCATTATCCAATTTCAATGTCATGAAAATCCACACGTTATTCCATTATCATCTTATACATATATATCATAAATCACATAACCCTTACCACTCACTAGCTCATGAAATGTCGTTGCACCCCATGGGTGTCTTGAGAATGGTCAAGTCACCCCCAACGCATCCCAAAGGGATCATGAGGGTTTCCAAATATCATTTAGACACCCAATTTAACAAATCATACTAAGGGTATCCAATACACAATAAGAGATAGGAAAAATCCCAACACACATCCACCAATCTAAATCAGTACTATAGGATATAACATGTTAACCACATAACTCGAATCTGTTGAAGAAAACACTCTTAATAATATAAATAGATCATATTCAAACATCCCTTGAAGCCTCAATATAAAAATAACTAAAAAGGAGGGTTATAGAGCATCAGATAGAGAGGGGAGAAACCAAAAACCCTAATCCAGTAAAGATAAGCAAGAAGAGCATTAGACATACATGGATCTTAGATCTAAAAACAATGGTGCTTTAAGAGACCATAAATTTAAGGAGAACTATATATGGGGAGTTGGGTTCATCCAAGATTATCACTAGGGCGGTAGGGGGGAATTTGATGACAACATGAGTCAGGGTTTAAAAACATGGAGTGACAATTTTTTAATTTTTTCAACTTTTCTAGGAAGCACAGTTTCCAGTAGATTCCTCATAGTTTTCTTAACTATGAACCAACAATATGTAATGGTCTATCCGTGGATGCTTGGTTACATGGGATGCTCTGCACTATTTTCACTAGTCGTTTGCAAAACGTGTGGCATTCAAAAGAACTCCCTTTCCTTCCGCTTTAATGATTTGAACACCGGGACACCCCAGACCTTCATATAGACACGAGGAGACACTTATCTATCCCAATGGAAGAGGAAAACCCAAAAGATAATTTAAAAAATAACGTAAGAAAATATATGATCATACAAAATATTTATATTGATATAAATAATATATATATATATATATTAAGACACATTTTAGATTATTATAAATAGATATATACACATAAATTATAATAAATTTAGTGAATATTGAATATAAAAAAAATATTATTTATTAATAATTTTCAAATTATTATCAAGTAATAATAATTTTTTTACAATTTTAATAAATAATAAATCAATAAATCAATAAAATATATAAAAAAAGATGCAAATAGAACACAAAATTCAAGCAATATTAAATTTTGATCCTGGTGTTAGTCTGAGTTCATCCACATATCAAATTGAAGCGTGCGATGATCTCTATTCCCAACAATTTAGGATAAAAAATCCATCATATTTTTAGGGGCATATAAGTCCATAAGGCCTCAAAACATGAGATTTTAGTTGGGGTACCCCAATTTGGTTTAATTTTATGGATTTTCGGCTTTGTTATAGGGGTTGTTTTTTTCCATTATTAGTAGGGAATGAAAATATTCCTCAAGATTACATTAATATAAATATTATATATATTAATTTTTTTCTAGTGTACTATTATTTATAATCAAACATTTCTCAATACATATATATATTTTTTATAGTCAAACATAAAAATTTAGTTTCATAAATAAATAATTATATATATTTAAGTATAAAATATATTTTTCAATATAGAAGCTTTATATAATAAAATATAAAATCAATTTTTTAAATTAAAATATGTGATTATTTACATAACTATATAATGTGTGTGTCTCTGTATATATATATTTGTTACTGTCCATATTAACAAGCATGTATATAATACATATTTATTCTAACATATGTATATAAATATTAATATATAATGTATGTAAATTTTTACAAATATGATTATTTATACTTACATATACACATATAATATATATATATCTGTGTGTGTGTGTGTATTTGTTGTATATATGTATTTATTTATTACTTATTGATAAACAAACAAAAATCATATATTATAAATGTATTTTAAACTGATCTTATAAATATTTATTAATATACCAATAAATACAAAAATAAAAAATATATATAAATATATATAAATAAAAATATAAAAATATATAAAAATATATGAATTAATATATCAGAATACAAAAATATAATTATTTAAATATAACTATATTTGTCTATAAATATATATGAAAATATATCTTAGTATATATATTAATATAAGACTAAATATATATATATATATATATATTGATGTTAATATATGTATTAATATAAATATCAATGTAAATATAAATACATATTAAATATAAAAATTAATATAACTAATTGAATATATCTATAAATAAATAAATCTATCACCAAATGGATAGAAAATCAACATGGTGGAGTTGTAAAGTTTCTTGGAACACTTGGTCGAGATCCCGAATTCGATTCTCATGGGAAATAGGGGCGCATGAGAGGAATAGTGAAGGGGGGTTCTAGCACTGTTAGAGGGTTGGGTGGGGTTGAGACATGCAGGGATGTTGTTGGGAATGTAGGTGGGGATTCTATAGAACTATTAAAGGGGGTGTGGGTAAGCGCTATTAAATCCTCCTCCGATATGTAGAATTATTTTTTGAATTTTTTTATCTTTTATAAATTCAATAAAAGTGCTGTTAAATGGCACTTTTATCAGTTCTTTGTTAGAACTGATAAAAGGGGTCCTTCTCACTCCATTTTTAGCACTAATAAAAGGGACACCTTTTTTTATAGAGCTTCAATTTTCTGTTCTTTTTTATCACTAATAAATTCCATTTTAATGCTAATAAAACATTATTTTGTAGTAGTGTCGTTATAAAATCAATGACCTCTAATCCAATGTTGTCTTTAATAAATTATCATCATATCATATTCCCGTACATTTTTAACACATCCAATTTTAATTTATATCCTACAATTTGGGTTTCTACGTTTAAACGGGAATTGTTGATCCATGCATCAAGAATTGAATCCTCAATAGATATGGAATCTATCGATAACCTCAACCACATCTACATGACTTAAGGAACCTAATAAGCCACCAATGATAGCACTCATATCATCAAACGTTTTTGGTGTCCATGCATTCCTTCACGGGCATAATGACTCATATCAAAAATCAACATAAAAACCATGAAAAAAATATTCCAAATAATATGATTTCAAGAACACATGTTCTAATCCAATAAAACATGTAGATAAAAAACTGTTGTATATCACCCAACTAATAAAATTATAAATTTCTAACTAACTATATCCCAGGTGCAGTTTCACCACTTTTGTAACAGCCCAAGATTTTATAAAGAAATATTCTTTTTAATTTTATTAATGTCTTGTGTTGTAAGCTACACCAAAAGGAGCTTGCACAACACGCATCCTTGTCTTGCCTTGCATTACACGCAATCGCGACCTTCCTCGATAGCGTGTGTAATACGCAATACCGAGTTTCACTAAACAACGATGTGCTATTAAAATATTATTAAAACTAGCCGTTATGAATAGTAATAACCACTTTTTAAAATTCTGTAAATCTTATTTTTCAAAATGAACTTCATTCTTGGATTCGGAGTATCGAATTTAGCCTAAGGTGAAATTTTGGTACTTTTCGGATAACTTTCATATTCTGATGAATAGTGAAAAATTACTAAATTATAATTAAAAACAACTTTTTTAATCGAAATAATTAATAGTGATAAATTATTAATTTGAGTGGTTTTAAAGTATATTTAGAATATATTTTTACAATTTAATACAATGTTGGTCATTGGATTTAATTTTACATTTAAACTAGACATAAACAAGTGTCAATCTTTTGATAGATATTGTTTCTTAAAAACACGCTATTTGCGGGATTTAATTATAAAATTAATTAATGAAACTTTTATGTTATGAATTTGGTAAAATAGACTTCATTTTTGAATTCTGAATATGAAATATAGCTTGGGATGAAATTTTGGCATTGTTCTGAAAAACATCAATTTTTGATGAATAGTGAAACTACTAAGTGGTAGGTTAAAAACTGAATTTTGCATAAAACTTAATTTTACCGCTTCTGTGAATGGAATTTCAAAAATACGAGAGACACGGTTAATATCAAGGACTAAAATGTTGTTCAATGAGATGAAAATAATTTTTTGGTGAATAGTAACTTTTTACTATTTTTACCGCGGTTAATAGTAAATTGGGTAACTAAGGGTAAATATGATATCCATATTACCCTAACACATGTCCTAATTCTATTGGACAAGTGTAATTCGACCAAAAACAAACTTAGGAATAAAATATGACCATTTAGGCCCACTTGGATTAGATTAGGACATTTATTATTAATTTATTTAAAGAAGGGTTAAAATAGTTAAAATCAAAGTATAATAAGTAAATCATTTTTTAATATGGGGTTATACATAAGATAAATTCGATTTTAAAAATTCATTAGAAAGCTAAAAAGATTTCCTACATGATGGTATTTTATTTGTAATTTTTAGACATTAAATAATTTAATTTATTTATGACACAAAGATGATGCAGTAATTATCTTATTAATGAAATATTAACAAAATTGATAATTTAAATACCAAAATAAATGTAATTTGAGACTTTTTATGAATTCCACTAATTTTCTAGGTTACTATGATATATTAGTGTTGATTTAATTAACTCTGTTCGAACATATAATTTTGTTATGACTTTCACAAAAATCATGTATCAAATAGTGTCAAAATTGACACAAAATAGTTTTTAAATCAAATATTATATTATTAATTGTTATTTTATTCCTAAAAATCTAAGGTTCGCCCAAATGACTTAGATAAGGATATATTTATTAATAATATACAATTTGGGGTTCTTTTGGCATGTTATAGTAAGTGTATTAACCGTATAGTGAAAGAAAACAAAAAGACACAGTAAAAGTTAAATTAATTAACTTAGAGTTAAATCTAATTGATAAGGTTAAAATAATACCCTAAACTTGTCTAAATCCTATTGGCTGATAGGATTTCGACCCATCCCCACTTTATCTTCGAAATAAGACCCTTTGGAACCATTATAAACCGATTTTGACTTTTATATAAAATAATATTTTGAGATATTCCTAAGGTGCCCCTCTCCTCCCCTATAAAAGGACACCTCCTCCCCCTCCTCCTCACACCAATTTGAGCACTCAAGCTCGTCCAAACCCTGCCAATTTCTCCTCTCCACTTCCCTAGAAACATCCTAGAGGTTCTGGTCTTCCTCCAAGACCAATTTTAGTGCCCTAAGAGGAGGTCTCAAAGAGGCACTTCAAAGAAGAGGTAATTACCGTTACCAATTCTTTCATCTTTATTTCTTCTTCCACTTCTTCTTCTTAGGTTGTTTCATTATTAAGTAGTAACATCAGTATCACTCATATACTGATATGTTATTATAAGTATGAAACAAACCTATTTCACCATCTATCCATCCTACGGAAAAATAAATCACCGCGCGTGCGTACGTACGGAATACCGTCTCCACGCCGTGGTGTAATCTATTTTCCACCACCACCTTACATGGATGGGTATAATGGTGTAAAGAATAACTATACATAGTTATTACAACATCATATTGATTCTGATATATTGTATAATCCACTCCAATTCAATTCAATATTTATAGAAATGATATCATCGCTCGTGCGTCCGTACGGAATACCGTCTCCACGACGCGATGAGATTCATTCTCCATGTTAACCATTTAAGAGTTATTATAATGTATATATAAGAAATAATAATGAAATATATGACATTATAAAGCTACTGGATTTATGTATATATATACATATGTATGTCATCTACTTACTTCCATTTCAAGACAATAAGGAAAGGAAAACAGCGTTCATGCGTACGTACGGACTACCGTCTCCATGAACGGTGTTTTTCATTTTATTTATCTACCTATTATATATATATATATACTGAATATATATGATATATAAATCATATTTTATATTCTGGAAGTAAGTAAATCATGATATATGTAATAATGATGTCAAGAACAACAAGTCAAAACACCTACGATAAATGAAACGATTTTACCCAAAACGCTTCTTTAACATGGAATTTACAAAAGAACGGGTAATATAAAGTCATAAGTGGACCATATATGATATAATAACAATGAATATGATTCTGGAATAATTCAATAACATGATTTAAATCATTATACAGGAGGTTCGGACACTTACAAAGCAAGTCGGACCTAAGGTAAGGGAAATATCACAATCTCATTTTTATCCGAGATTGTTTATTCGTAAGTATTTACTGGGGTGTATTTTATCATCCACATCCATGTTTACTCAATATGTAATATTATTTCCATCGACCTAAAATTGTTTAAATCCATTTTTACCCTTCAGTGAGTTTTTAGTAATACGTATGAAAGGAATCTTTTGTCGTTTTTCGTACGAGGTACTTTTTGACTTTTCCGACAAAAGTACGAAGAATGTTTATTTTTAACTTATATGGCACGAACGGATTTCTACTGTTTTATAAAGCCTTATTTTAATGAAGCTTCCTCTAAAAGATTTCATGACTATTTTCAATAAAATCTCTTTCTTTTAAAATTGCATGATGTTTTGTGAAAAGAAATTGATTTTGAAGAAGAAAGGATATTTTCCTCAAGAATTCAATTCAAGTGTTTTATCAAAATTATTTTCTATCTAAGATAATAAAGGGTTCTGTTTATATCCATATTTTTTTACATTTATTTGACTATTTTGTGATGGAATTATGTTTATGAATTCCTTTATCTTATATGAATTGATTTATGATGTCATGATGTTTCAAGAATCCCATTTTTGTTACATGTGTTATGCGATGATGTATGTTTTATGATTATGTGGCACACCTAAGAAAGGATTCATTATAAGATGGGTGGGACCTATATCTCCCTCCAATGCATTGGGTAATGATTTTATATCTCATGAGATAGACATGGCTGGAACGGAAGGTTATTTCGGTTCAGTGATACAGGACTGAAACGAGGAGTGAACTCGGTTCAGAAAGGGACTTTGTGCACTAAGATAGTCTTGGCAATGAGTCATGACTAACAAGAAATGATTTTCCATGATTATGTGTGCATGCCACAAAGTTTCAAGTTTTATGTTATGATTATGGGGATCTCATTTTCACTTCTATGATTTATTCCATGTTAAGATATTATGATCTCTTTTGCAGGTTAAGATTTCCAAAAGCTATGTATATGATGTGATTGATTTTTCTTTTGTTTACCCTTACTGAGCATTTTGAGCTCACCCTTTTATGTTTTCTTTTCCCCAGGATATAAAGAAAGGTTTTAGGTAGAAAAAAAGGGATGATCTTTATGGGAGATATTGAAGATCTTTCACCACGATTAGAAGATTACGTTCCGAGTTTCCAAAGACACTAAACTATTACGATCCTTGTGTGTGTGTTTTTTTTATGTACTAAGTTTTCCGCAAATGTAATATAATGTCCATGTACGTTAGGCTTCGGGTCTCTACATTTGGTATCAGAGGAAAGGTTTAGTCAACCTTTGGAATCTAGGACGCGAAAACATTAGTGAGATCCCTAGAGATATTTCTAAGGTATGTCTAGGGATGTCCCTAAGGTTAAGTATACGTATAGGTTATAGTACTAGAATTACGCTAACGATCTTAGAATTTAACCAAAGATGTTAGATATTAAGGGTACTTCCCCTTTACTATGTTGTTTTTCTTTAGAATTATTTTGCCTCTCACACTATTCTTTTTGGGTTTTAGAAAATGGCTGGAAACAAGATGATTCACGATAATGGAGGATATGATAGAAAATGGAATGATATTATTTATGAGAAACCAAATGAAATGGGATTTGGATGCCCAACCATCATTATTATGCCGAATCAGCAATCTCACAACATGATCAATAAAGTAAAATTTGGTAAGTTTCCAGACTCGACTAATAAGAGAACGATGGAGTTCCATGATGATCATAGAGGAAAGAAAGTTCAATTTCCCCTATGTAAATCATGTGGGAAGAGGCATCAAGGAGAATGTTTCAAGGGAACTGGAAGATGATTTGGGTGTGGAAAAGAAGGACACAATGAAAGTAAGTGCAAAGGAAAAGGGTCGGTTAACACCATGGATGAGGATAATGGTATTGCTACGACATCAAAAAAGGTTAAGTGTTTTAAATGTGGAATGTATGGGCATTATGCAAACAAATGCCCTAAGGGAAAGACTCATGAAGAGAATCAGTATGGTCATATGGGTAGTATTTATGTGGATGATGATGAAGAGACTAAAAATGATATGTGAGATGAAAGAATTTTTGAAGCTCGGTCAATGGTTTGAGAATGTAGTGGAATGATTACATGTTTATAATGTGTAATTTTGGAATAAAGAGACATCTATGGATTGTTACATTGTTGTCTTTCCTTGTGTTTTGAATGTGTATGATTAATGTTACCAGTATCCATGAAAGGTTATTCAGATATTTTTGGAATGTAGATGATATGCGCATAATGAAGGGATAAGGAGAAAATTAAATGTTTGATAGTATTCATGAGCTCATAATTGATATAAGGACTAAGTGATATCATGGTTTGAGTATATAGAATTTTGAGGATTTTGGTATGTGGAAAGTGTTAACTTTTAACTGAACTCATGTTTTCACTAAGGTATTCAAGAGAATACACGATTAAGGACTTTGAATGTTTGGAATGTGACCAACAAGACATATCTTATGATATGTGGGGATCAAGGACAGTATTAAATCTCTGGTACTCGTTGTCACTATATTATGAGAGTGGACTGCCGTATTATGTATAAGCCTAAAGATTAGACTGGATTATGTTGGACATAAGTTATTATTGTTTAAGGATAGAAGATTTTCGATATTATTGATGGGATGTTATAGTAACGTAGTTTTAGAAAAAGGACAACCTGCAGGACGGGCGACAACCCATCGCTTCGGACAAGGCTGTAGGAATCGAACCCACAACCGAAGTGCGACTGGCCTTTATCGCCTACCACTGGCCTACAGGAAGTCCCTGTTTAGTAGAAACTAGTTTTATTATATTAAGCAGTATGATATATGTAGTATAAGTCCATTTTAGGAACCATATATGATTAATCTCACTATAGAATGACTTATTTATATTTAATAACTTTTGCTAACCTTTTGTTTGAGATAGATGGAATAAACAGTCATTCTATCACATGATCTGCTAACACTTCACGAATAACAAATTCAACTTCATTTCTTTATGATATGAAGTGGAAATTGTTCAATTCACGAACAACAGTGAGATTGTAACAAAATCATGTAAGTATTTCTTTTAATTCATCAACTTTAGGGAAATGATCTTGAAAACCAAAAATGTTGTCCTAGTGCTCTTATATCTGATTAATCAGATGGTACCTTAGATCATCACAAATTTATGGATTTGTGATTGTTGGCTTTTCCATAGCCATGTTCTCTACCACTCTCCATCAGAACATGATGGTTAGATTTATCTTCCATATCCATATTTTCACCTATGTGGAAACCCAGTGATTAGTTTATTTGGGTAACCGTTACGTTTCATACTTTTGTTTTAAAGATTGGTTTTAGTATTCCTTTTTACGATGTGGGTTTCTATTAAAGAAACGTTCGAATAGTAAACCATTTATAACCCCGACGAATTTCGAGGGCGAAATTCATTTTAAGGGGGGTAGAATGTAACAGCCCAAGATTTTATAAAGAAATATTCTTTTTAATTTTATTAATGTCTTGTGTTGTAAGCTAAACCAAAAGGAGCTTTCACAACACGCATCCTTGTCTTGCCTTGCATTACACGCAATCGCGACCTTCCTCGATAGCGTGTGTAATACGCAATACCGAGTTTCACTAAACAACGATGTGCTATTAAAATATTATTAAAACTAGCCGTTATAAATAGTAATAACCACTTTTTAAAATTCTTTAAATCTTATTTTTCAAAATGAACTTCATTCTTGGATTCAGAGTATCGAATTTAGCCTAAGGTGAAATTTTGGTACTTTTCGGATAACTTTCATATTCTGATGAATAGTGAAAAATTACTAAATTATAATTAAAAACAACTTTTTTAATCGAAATAATTAATAGTGATAAATTATTAATTTGAGTGGTTTTAAAGTATATTTAGAATATATTTTTACAATTTAATACAATGTTGGTCATTGGATGTAATTTCACATTTAAACTAGACATAAACAAGTGTCAATCTTTTGATAGATATTGTTTCTTAAAAACACGCTATTTGCGGGATTTAATTATAAAATTAATTAATGAAACTTTTATGTTATGAATTTGGTAAAATAGACTTCATTTTTGAATTCGGAATATGAAATATAGCTTGGGATGAAATTTTGGCATTGTTCTGAAAAACATCAATTTTTGATGAATAGTGAAACTACTAAGTGGTAGGTTAAAAACTGAATTTTGCATAAAACTTAATTTTACCGCTTCTGTGAATGGAATTTCGAAAATCCGAGAGACACGGTTAATATCAAGGACTAAAATGTGGTTCAATGAGATGAAAATAATTTTTTGGTGAATAGTAACTTTTTACTATTTTTACCGCGGTTAATAGTAAATAGGGTAACTAAGGGTAAATATGATATCAATATTACCCTAACACATGTCTTAATTCTATTGGAAAAGTTTAATTCGACCAAAAACAAACTTAGGAATAAAATAGGACAATTTAGGCCCACTTGGATTAGATTAGGACATTTATTATTAATTTATATAAAGAAGGGTTAAAATAGTTAAAATCAAAGTTTAATAAGTAAATCATTTTTTAATATGGGGTTATACATAAGATAAATTCGATTGTAAATATTCATTAGAAATCTAAAATGATTTCCTACATGATGGTATTTTATTTGTAATTTTTAGACATCAAATAATTTAATTTATTTATGACACAAAGATGATGCAGTAATTATCTTATTAATGAAATATTGACAAAATTGATAATATAAATACCGAAATAAATGTAATTTGAGACTTTTTATGAATTCCACTAATTTTCTAGGTTACTATGATATATTATTGTTGATTTAATCAACATGGTTCGAACATATAATTCTGTTATGACTTTCACAAAAATCATGTATCAAATAGTGTCAAAATTGACACAAAATAGTTTTTAAATCAAATATTATATTATTAATTGTTATTTTATTCCTAAAAATCTAAGGTTCGCCCAAATGACTTAGATAAGGATATATGTATTAATAATATACAATTTGGGGTTCGTTTGGCATGTTATAGTAAGTGTATTAACCATATAGTAAAAGAAAACAAAAAGATACGGTAAAAGTTAAATTAATTAACTTAGAGTTAAATCTAATTGATAAGGTTAAAATAATACCCTAAACTTGTCTAAATCCTATTGGTTGATAGGATTTCGACCCATCCCCACTTTAGCTTCGAAATAAGACCCTTTGGAACCATTATAAACCGATTTTGACTTTTATATAAAATAATATTTTGAGATATTCCTAAGGTGCCCCTCTCCTCCCCTATAAAAGGACACCTCCTCCCCCTCCTCCTCACACCAATTTGAGCACTCAAGCTCGGCCAACCCCTGCCAATTTATCCTCTCCACTTCCCTAGAAACATCCTAGAGGTTCTGGTCTTCCTCCAAGACCAATTTTATTGCCCTAAGAGGAGGTCTCAAAGAGGCACTTCAAAGAAGAGGTAATTACCGTTACCAATTCTTTCATCTTTATTTCTTCTTCCACTTATTCTTCTTAGGTTGTTTCATTATGAAGTAATAACATCAGTATCACTCATATACTGATATGTTATTATAAGTATGAAACAAACCTATTTCACCATCTATCCATCCTACGGAAAAAGAAATCACCGTGCGTGCGTACGTACGGAATACCGTCTCCACGCCGTGGTGTAATCTATTTTCCACCACCACCTTACATGGATGGGTATAATGGTGTAAAGAATAACTATACATAGTTATTACAACATCATATTGATTCTTATATATTGTATAATCCACTCCACTCCAATTCAATATTTATAGAAATGATATCATCGCTCGTGCGTACGTACGGAATACCGTCTCCCCGACGCGATGAGATTCATTCTCCATGTTAACCATTTAAGAGTTATTATAATGTATATATAAGAAATAATAATGAAATATATGACATTATAAAGCTACTGGATTTATGTATATATATACATATGTATTTCATCTACTTACTTCCATTTCAAGACAATAAGGAAAGGAAAACAGCGTTCATGCGTACGTACGGACTACCGTCTCCATGAACGGTGTCTTTCATTTTATTTATCTACCTATTATATATATATATATACTGAATATATATGATATATAAATCATATTTTATATTCTGTAAGTAAGTAAATCATGATATATGTAATAATGATGTCTAGAACAACAAGTCAAAACACCTACGATGAATGAAACGATTTTACCCAAAACGCTTCTTTAACATGGAATTTACAAAAGAACGGGTAATATAAAGTCATAAGTGGACCATATATGATATAATAAAAATGAATATGATTCTGGAATAAGTCAATAACATGATTTAAATCATTATACAGGAGGTTCGGACACTTACAAAGCAAGTCGGACCTAAGGTAAGGGAAATATCACAATCTCATTTTTATCCGAGATTGTTTATTCGTAAGTATTTACTGGGGTGTATTTTATCATCCACATCCATGTTTACTCAATATGTAATATTATTTCCATCCACCTAAAATTGTTTAAATCCATTTTTACCCTTCAGTGAGTTTTTAGTAATACGTATGAAAGGAATCTTTTGTCGTTTTTCGTACGAGGTACTTTTTGACTTTTCCGACAAAAGTACGAAGATTGTTTTTTTAACATATACGGCACAAACGGATTTCTACTGTTTTATAAAGCCTTATTTTAATGAAGCTTCCTCTAAAAGATTTCATGACTATTTTCAATAAAATATCTTTCTTTTAAAATTGCATGATGTTTTGTGAAAAGAAATTGATTTTGAAGAAGAAAGGATATTTTCCTCAAGAATTCAATTCAAGTGTTTTGTCAAAATTAGTTTCCATCTAAGATAATAAAGGGTTCTGTTTCTATCCATATTTTTTACATTGATTTGACTTTGTTGTGATGGAATTTAGTTTATGAATTCCTTTATCTTATATGAATTGATTTATGATGTCATGATGTTTCAAGAATCCCATTTTTGTTACATGTGTTATGCGATGATGTATGTTTTATGATTATGTGGCACACATAAGAAAGGATTCATTATAAGATGGGTGGGACCTATATCTCCCTCCAATTCATTGGGTAATGATTTTATATCTCATGAGATAGACATGGCTGGAACGGAAGGTTATTTCGGTTCAGTGATACAGGACTGAAACGAGGAGTGAACTCGGTTCAGAAAGGGACTTTGTCCAGTAAGATAGTCTTGGCAATGAGTCATGACTAACAAGAAATGATTTTCCATGATTATGTGTGCATTCCACAAAGTTTCAAGTTTTATGTTATGATTTTGGGGATCTCATTTTCACTTCTATGATTTATTCCATGTTAAGATATTATGATCTCTTTTGCAGGTTAAGATTTCCAAAAGCTATGTATATGATGTGATTGATTTTTCTTTTGTTTACCCTTACTGAGCATTTTGAGCTCACCCTTTTATGTTTTCTTTTCCCCAGGATATAAAGAAAGGTTTTAGGTAGAAAAAAAGGGATGATCTTTATGGGAGATATTGAAGATCTTTCACCACAATTAGAAGATTACGTTCCGAGTTTCCAAAGACACTAAACTATTACGATCCTTGTGTGTGTGTTTATGTTATGTACTAAGTTTTCCGCAAATGTAATGTAATGTACATGTACGTTAGGCTTCGGGTCTCTACAACTTTTCTTTGATAAACATGTGCAATTTGGATTTAATTATCAAATTCTCAAAGAACCAGTATATTGAGGACCAATTGAGGAATTTTTTTTAACATTTTCTTTATCCAAAACCAGAGTTTGTGTAATATCCATATAAGGATGCTCATTTTTGTCCCGATTTCATTGTTGTGGAGGTTGATATCTCAGACATTCAACTACTATGGTGATTGAATGTGACTTGAATCAACCCTTATACTTGAAGATCTATACAGAAAATCCATGAGAATAAATTTTTATGGATCCATAGAATTATTTATACTTTCATGAAAAATAATTTTTTCTCCATCCAATATGCATTAAAGAAACAAGACATGACAAATATCCTACATGAAGGATATATTTGGAACTAGGAATCCACAAAATAAAAATTTTTCCATTCATATTATCTTCTAAATAATGAATTTTTATTGTCCAACTATACATTTCACCTTAACATCCATCCAAGAAAAAATTTACTCACACACCATGCAAAACATTAGATCATTCCCAATCACATGTACAAGTTATTAGAATCCCCCATATATTTTCCCCTCATTTAAAATGCCACATAGAACTCCCCTTGGTAATCTTAGAAAATAATTTTATTTCCATGGAAATTATTGAGTTTGATACAATCCACATGTTGATTATACCCATTCAAAGGGAACTCTATAGCCATTTCCCCAATTCCCAAGGTAACATTCCCTCTTATTTTTTTCCAAATAAATCTTTCAATGGTTTTTTTTAAAATATGTATAACACCCTATTGGGGATTGTTCAAAGAGAACTCATGAATAGGAATTCAATTCAACTAACTATTCACTATGCTAAATTTATCACCAAACAAGAGAATCATATCTTCATAATTAATAATTTTGGATGTTATAAGTATTACGTGATTATAGAACAACACATTTTTATCATTCCCTCTAGGATGGAGTCACATATACAATAAATTGGGAAGCTTCTACTTTTAATTCCAAACTTGTCTTCAATTATTAATCCATCGTATGTTGTGTGATATTATAGAATGTACACATATCCCATCGTAAAATTGAAATGTTTCCCATTCCATCATTCCAACATTTTTTTATGTGAAATATGTTTTTTTTAATGTCGACCTCTCCCATATTTAATGATGGTTGGATGATTGGGTCTCATTCATAGGATCTATAACAAGTAAAAAATATAGATAGTCCTTATTAAAAGGGATTATCTTTCTCTTGAACCATCTCTAAATCCATTCCATCATGATCACTTGAAACCACAACCCTATATCCAATAGGGACCATTAACAATTATTTTGAATCTACTTTAAGAATAATTCACTCAATCTAATTTGTAAAAGGGTTAGGATTCCATGAATCCTGAGAACTCACTAAATGTACAAGAAGATACCCAACACTCATTGTAGGGATTCATTCTATTAAAAATTAACCTTGGAATAGATAATAGAATATTCATTGAATTGAACACTCCTTATAGAGAAAAAATCTATACAATATGTATATGTTAATAGAAAAAAATCACTCATTCATAATATTTAAATAAAATTCAAAAAAAATATTAGAATGATTAATTTTCATACCACTATAAATATATTCAATGATCCTAAAAATGAACATTACAAAACATTAAATTATAGGGAGAAATTATCAATAATAAATTTTTAGTAGTATTATTAAGGAAAAAAATTTTCATAAGCCAAATAAGAAATAAGGCCTAATTTCTATGAATACATATTTCAAAATAATTATATTTAAAAATTGTAGAATAATGACACTAATACCAGAATATTGATATAATAAATATATTATAATAAAATATATTGTGTTTAATGTGTAATATTAAAAAGAATCACCAATGTGTATTTGATTTTGAACATTGCGAAAAGTTATGGGATCCTAAGATATTCCCTTAATTATTTGGAAAGTATTGTCTGATAATAAGAATGTAATAAATAACATAAAATGAAACAATAAATACATGGACATAATAATAATTAATATGTAACTTATAAAATTAGAATTAGAAATTACACATAAAATTATAGTGGTGTCAAACATAACATATTCCTTAAAAATGGAAATTTGATATGATAAACCCTTTTCACACAGTATCATTCAAGTAAAATGTTATATGAGGAAATATTTTTAATTATAAAATTTAATAAAATTTATTAAGACTTGTGAATTTTATATCAGGAAAATTGGTTAATATATAAAACTTCTAAATAATAAAATTATCCTTAGGAATGTAAATTGGGTAATAAACCCCCTTACATTGAGTTTGGACAATGTATGTATATCAATATTAGATTTTTAATAACATTTGTTTCATTTAATAATTTTTTATAAAATATTACAAGTATTATATATTATAATTTAACTATTTAATTCTTTTAATACCATTAATATAATTAATTACATGTGAGTATAAGTGAAGATCAGTTGTTTTTAGGATGTTGAGTTTATAATTCTAAACCACTAAATGATGTTGACCACTATCAATTAAGACATGTTAGATAACTTCCATAATAATAATAATAAATTTATAATTGTTATACATTAAATACTACTTTGTAAACATTCAAAATATTCCTACATTAAAAAACAATTGTGTCTCTTCGTGGATGTGGTAATCCACACAAATGCAAGAATCAGGATAGCATTTTCCAAACAAATGGGTTGATAATAAAATAGTTGACATATTATAATTAATGAATATTAATTATTTAAAAGAAATAATATATTTAACCTAAATCTATTATTATTAACATCCATGATAGGTGATGATGGAAAAAAGAAACACATTGTTACATAGAGGTGGTTGTCCACACATACACATGAATGATTTTATCAATTAACATAGCAAAGAAAACGAGATTAATAATGTTACTAAATTAACAAAATAACATCATATTATTTGAAATTAATATATTTAATTTTATTTTAATAGTTTATATATAATAGAGAAGGTAAAATAGGAAGTCTAATGGAAAAAAAATTAAGATGATTGCCACCTATACAAAGAACCTCATTTCGATCTCTCATAGAGGGCCCTATTTTTTATAAGATTAAATATATGTCCAAGATTTATTTAATGTTTTTTATAATATTATTTTTAGGTTATGGGTGGGAATGTTTTCTCAAGGTGGTGCGAAGAACAGTGGAGATATGATGTCCCTTTATAATAAAGGAAAGGACACACAAATATTTAAATAAAATATTTCTGTTATAATAAATTATTTTTCATGCCTGGGATGTAATTGGAAGACATTTTTACAAATATAATATAGGATAAGGTTGAAAAACCCATCCAGTAGATATTTTATTTACTTTTTTGACATTTTAATCATTATCATTGGGTTAAACCACTTTGTTAAATAATTTATTCCTTAACAACAATAATATTTTCTTCAATATATAAGGTATTTAAATTCAAATATTAATAAAAAAATGTATGAAAAAAGGTAAAATGTGGATATTTGATACTATTTATCATCACCCTTATACAATTTCAAAATTTTATGATTGAAAAATATTTTATTTAACAAAAAATACAATTAAATCCATTTTAATATCTATTCATATATAATCAACTTAATTATATATATATATATATATTAATTTATTATTCTTAATATAATCCATTTAAAATTCAACATTAAATTATTATATACCATAAAATTTTTGAGACATTGTATGACATTTTAGAAATATAATTGTTGATGTCTTTCAAATCATTTTCTTTTATTTTTCTAATGAAACTACGTGAATTTTTCTAGCGTTATATAAGAATTTATTAAAATTATATCATCAAAAATATATATAGTTAATAATATAAAAAAATAATTATATTAAAAATACACATTTATATTCATTTTTAACATATTCATTTTCTTAATATAACATATAATAGGAAATAAATGAAAAAGATTGATAACATTCACTATTACTTCACTCAAAATAATATATAAATATTTATCAATGAAAAATACCAAAAAAATTAATATTTTAGATTACATGAATGTTGTGTTATAATTAAAATAATTATATAGATGTAATTTGGTATTTATATTAATTATTACAACTATATCACATTACTTTTTTTGTTATATACCTCATTTACACATAATGATGTGAAATATATGTACCATGGTCATTATAAATTATAACCAAATGTATAGTATATCTAGTAACCAAATATGGAAGTGATGATTAATAGTATTTTTTTACATTTAATTATAATAAATTTCTATATGTTGTAGATGTTATATTTTCAATATTAATTCAATACAAATGAAAAAATTTATTAAGAAAATATCTCATTTTAAAATAAATATCCATTCACGTTGAGATGATTTAGTAATTCCATTTACATTATTATTTTTTGTTAAATAAAAAATAAAATATTTTTTATACTATATAGGATCAATGAAAAACATAATTCAACCATCTAACCAGAAATTTAAACGAAAATACCCAATAATAATATTTACCTTGAATGAAATACATTTCCTTGTGATAAAATTCAATCAAGGCTTCCAAAATATAATATAATTTTTTAAAATAAATTATTTATCAACATTTACATATCATTTATTTCGTGAAAGTGTTAAAATTTTATTATTTAAATCTTACACAAAATTAAAATCATAAATGTGACAATGTTTGAAAGATATTTATTTTCAGTATTCACTACAAATGAATATTTTCATAAAAATTTCAATAATATCATTAAATGATAATATTGATAATATTATTTTGAAAATATTAACCATTAAATCCAATTATTTTTCTTAATTTCGACAAAATTAATTATGTAATTTTCATAAATATCAATAAATTTTTTAAAAACTATTTATTGATAATAAAATAACATTACTAAAAATTGAGAGATTAATTATTATTCATGTATCAATAAAATTTTCTTAATATGAAAATTTAAGTATAAATATATTATAATGAAATCACCCTTATTCACACCCTTGAATTTAATAGATATGTTATATCAGTCATGTTTTAATAATAATATTTTATTATAATTAAAGAATCGTGTTCAATATATTTTATGCTAAAGTACATTGTATTTTATTAAAATGTAATGGTGATACTTCTAGAGAAATTATTGAGAATTGATATGATTAAAATCCAATTATTGAAGAATTTTACTTTATTATGTATAATTATGAGTAAATTAAGATCGGAAAGAATGAACAACTATTTTAGAGTTTAACAAAAATCAATTCACTCCAATACTATAGTCAATCATCAGGAAGCCACATTTTAGATCAAATGGAAATTGAGTATTGAAAACTAAAAAAAGGATTAAATCATAGGTGTAAAAAAAAATTATGTATAAATTAAGTATATTTAATGTTTAAATATTATGAATGAGTATTGAGATCAAATTGGGAACAATTGAACATGAAATATTGTTCCCCGACTAAAAACATGGATTTTTTTGATGAAAATGTGGTTTCGAAAATAAGATAAAAAATCAGGGAATTTAATATAAAAATAATGATCAACTACATAATGCTGTCTATTATAAGTTTTATTATTACAATTTTAATGAAATTTTCACATATTGTAAGAGTTCAAACTATCTTAATTTTTTTGGATTTTTATACTCAACATCTTTACAAAGTCTATTAGATGAATGAAAATTAGTTATTCATGAATATAAATATTGAGGATAGATTTTTTATTGAAACATACAATGGGTTAATACATGATAATTATAGAACCATAATCATTAAATAAAAGAAATCATTGTATAAGTCGAAAGAAGCATCTCATTCCGAGTATTCAAAACACGTGAGTTTCTAAAAGTTGTTTTTCCTTTTTTAAAGTAAATATTTATCAAAATTTATATGTGAATTATATGAGTAGATAAAACTTATTTTAAATGATTAAATATATAATATTTTCATTTTTTATTACATAGATAAATCTTTATAATATTTTTTATATAAACGAATAATATGATATAGATGTAAATTCATAGAGAGTTGAATATCAATGGGTATTATGTGTTCTAGTGAATGTAATATAAATGTTCCATGAAAAATAAAATATTCAAAGGATTTCTAAAAAATCTTGTTACAATCAATGGGTATATTTAAATTGAGTTATGTTGGAATAAAAATGAGAAATTGATAATCAAAAAAATAATAATACATCAGAAGGATTTTTTAAATTTCATTGGATTTTAACTGAATCATAATGCATTTTGATCTTATGTTACATATTCTATATCTTTTTATGAATGATACGAAATAGATTTTAAGGAATAATTCATGTTTATAGAAAAACTAAATCTCAATTATTTTAATATATCATCAAATTAGGGCCAAATATATTGGTTGATTAATAAGAGGACCATTTAGGTTTTAAAAAATGAATATTGGTATAGATATTATAATGATCAAATATAAATATCTCGATGAAAATTATACATTGGAGAAGAAAAATAATTTGATTATCATCATTACATATAAATTTATTTTAATATTAGTAATGCACAAGTATAATATGTTGCCTTCACCCATGATTGTACACAACTGATGTGGATGAAGGATCATAATAATGATTTGAGGGTAAATGTTCGAATACAATATAATATTATTTAGGAAAATAATAGTTCTATTAATATCTCTAAAAATTCAATGTGACAAAATTTATTGAATCAAATTAATACTAAAAATTATTTCATTATGTATAATTATTTCTATGACCATTTCATTGTTGGGTATCTTTCACTAAAATTCAAAATATCTAATGTTTTCCCTAATGATATGAAATAGAAACAATTTGACTAATTATGGATGAAACTGTATGCTCATTATCCAAAACTAGCATCTCAAAATTTTAATATATACCCCCATATTCCTTTGGATTATATTCTAAATTGTTTTGAAGAAGTATTATTTTTTTCTATATATTTTTTGAATATAATTATAGTTAAAATAGTTAAGTGGGAGTAAATGTTCTGTAACAAATGATTAAGAACATGTACACAAATTAGGCAGTTTTTATCAATATCATGGAAACAAAATTTCTAATCCGGGTGGGGTGAAACAACTTTTATATAATTTCATGGAATGATAGTGTGGTTTTGGAATACACACATGATAAATGATTTTTTTGGATGAAATTTGATAAAAAAAAATTTCATAACGATGGAAAAAAAGAAATTAAATATTTTTTTGCTTAAATTTTAAATAGTTATTATATTTTTTAATATCTTGACTTTTAATTTTTATTTAGTTTCCGATGAAAGTGAGATATTGTTTATTATAATAATGTTTGAGTTAATTTCTGTAAAAATTCATAATTATCATAGTTAATCTGCAATGTTTTATACATCTTGATTAATAAAATATTATCATGGATCAAGTATAATTATTATTATAATGTTTTTTGATAGATAATTTTAATATAAAATTGAAGTTATAAAATAATAAATTTTATAATGTAAATATATTGATATAATGATGTCATGAAATATAGATATATGAAGTTTGATTATTAATGTTACTATAAAATATAAAATTTTATAAAGACCATCTGATATCCCTTTATAAAGATCATCAGAATAATAGGACTAAGATTTTTCAATAATGATCAGATAAGGGAATGGTATCTATAGCAGAGGATTATATTTATGAAGTATAATTGATGGTCTTATAAAATTCTATGCATATGGAAGAAATAAATATATATTGGATATAGTTAATTTTGGATGAGTTCTCTAGACTAGGACAAAAAAATGATGATTGGAAAAATAATGCTAGACATGGAAATTAATTTTTTTGATATGGAACTTTTTTATATGTATAACTAGATAGAATTATTAGGGAACATCAGTCAGATAGATAGTAGTCATAGTGATCTGAATTTTTTCCTTTGATTCTCTATCTGTCTTATAATGGAATGTAGTTCCAAAAATCAATTCCTTACCAAGATCTTAATAAAGGCTTCAGAAAAACATCTGGTTAATCCTATGATATTGATCATATAAAATATATTATTTAATTCAATATATCCATAAAAATTGTTGTATATATATATAAGAATTGTGATCCAGGGAGAAATATTCTCAGATAGCATTGATGATTACTGACTTTCTATAGTAATTGATGAAACCCTTATTGAGTTTTTCACTTCAGATGTTCTAGTGAATCCAAATTCTAAAACAATGGTGATGTTTCCTTACATTCATTATATTATAATTATTGTTTATAGAAATGTTTTATAATTTTGTCCATTGGTATTTATGTTCAAAATTATAATGAAATGAGAAGAAGACTTTAAAAAAATTATATCTTTATGTATTCCACCAACAAAAAATCAATAAAAGTTAAATAAATATTCGTATTTAAATTTTAAATAGAGAATGAAAAAATATGATATTCCTAAAAGATGTAATTATTTGACAAACTGTTTTATTTGACACATAAATGGTTATGGAATACTATTCTTCTATTTTATTCAAGGATACACTCAGGAAAATATCTCATTTTCTATTTTAGCTTTATATATTCTTTTTATACATCTTTATTGTTAACATGGAATGATGATTGAACACTTATTTTAGCATGAGAATATTTTACCCCTTTAATTATTTATATATAATGATGTTTTGGATATATCCACATTTTTACCCCGAATTGGGGATATCTAGAATTAAGAAGAACATGGGATATGTATTTATCTATGATTTGATGGTAAAAATCTCAACAATATGTGGTAGAGGATAGTTTTTCATAATTTGTATATTTTTTATCTCAGGATAATCAATGATAATTTGCATCAATAAAACATTATTATTTACTAAAGGAACATGTTCACCCAAAGGTGAAACACAAATCAGAATGAATCTACTATAAATATTCTCACAGATTATCATCGTCAATTCATGGAACTCAAATAGAAAAATTCTATATGGTGTATTTGAAATCGGTGTAGCACTATGTATGTGTTCTGTTGATACTTCAAATTAATAATTTTTTGGATTACTAAAAAAGTATTCTTGAAAACCAAGAAAAATTCTATATAACATATATATATATATGATGTTTAGTTTATCCACATTTATGTACGATAGAAAAAATTTGGAATATGATTCATGACCAATACAATAGAATTGATTTCCATGGGAAGACCATATTTATTTCAATATTAATATATGATAATTGGTTAGTTAGGATTATCTAACATGGCTAGTCATCCTTGCAAACTGGTTTGGTATTTTTATAGAGGAATTAAAACCATGCATAATATACTGGAAAAATCCAAAAAACCGACAACAAGTAGAAATTACCATAAAAATCAATTAGAGATGAATCATATAATTGAGATGTGATCATCATCCCATTTCATATTTCACTAAGATTTAAATTTATATTTAAATAGTATTAATGATTAATGATTTTAATAGAACAATGCTCAAATAGGACACATAAATATTAGTATAGTAATCATCAACACCAAAAATTCATTATTCGAGTTTAATAACATATGAAAAAATGGTCTTCATGATCATAAATCTATTTTATATGACTAATTAATCATTTATAGGATATTTATATCATCATAACTTATTTTCAATATAAGAAAAAAAATTACCTAGGATATACATGATTGTATTTTATTCCAATCCATCGTGATTGTTTGTAATTATATTTATTAATTTTGCTACAAATTTCCAATAAGAGTGAAAAACTATTTGTGTAATGTGGAATGTTTTATTTCAGAAGGTGTTGTTTTAGTATAATCTTACTGTTTAGTTTTTAGATTTTTTACCCCACAATAAAAATGTACCAGTGAAATATCCAAATATAATGTCTATATAGAGATGTCAATATGTGGAAACCGCATTCTCAATCGTTCACCTATTTTCTAAGATAATTTTATAATCATATAATTAACTTATTGTCCCCAAAAATGTTTTCTAAATAAAAGATTATAATGTTTTATGAAATTTTATTATGGTACCATCTATCGGGACCCATTATTTTTAGAAATACCTACTACATCCTAATATAATAATATTAATTATATATAATATTAATCCATGCCATAATTTTGTAGTTTTATTGACATTGGAAACAAATATTCATAAAAAATTGATCATTTGTGAACTAACTCATCTCCCCAAAAGTTCTTCATAATTACAACACTTCTTTTACTTGTTATAAATAATTAATATACTTATAAAAAAACAAAAAGGAAAGATAATAAGTTTTAATATATATATATATTATGTAAAGGAATAATATTGATATTTCATCATTCACATAAGCATATTGATCTATGAATATGATAATATCAATTTAAAACAAAACCATGCATATACTAGAACATGAAAAATGATTAATGGACTAAATATAAGTTTTTCACAACAAAGAAATCATAACATAATATAATAACATTATCAATGATTAAATAAATTGCACTATCATGCATATTTTTGTCAAAACATATGAATATTACATAAATATCTTAATAGAGAAGGCTCATGGATAACACAATCATTGAAGAATGATTTCACTACCTAAAATATTATAGTATTCAAGGCTCACTACCATGATGATCTTAGAGGAAAATTTTGATTACGAAACTTGATCATTCCTTATTTTGATCTTGTTTACCTCATGAAATATAAAAATTTATCTAATTTATTTAATGGATATATAAGACCCACCCCTAACCTAAGGAAGATAATAATGAATCACACGATCAGAAAATATTAATTATATCAATACCCATTTAATGTAAATAAGTTTTATTTACATTTCTTCATAATTTAACATGTGGAAGAGAAACTATCTTCATAATCATTTCATTATGACATCATTACTTAGCCCAAGTAAAAGGAATATATTTTATAGGCAAAACCCTTGGATAAATGGGTTGCATAAATAAATTTTCATCACAATAACAAAACATCTTGACAATGAATAAGGATTGTATCATTCGATCATATCACCTATATGGTATTAGTAACATCAAAAGAGGACACCCATCATGGAAAAATATTTTGAATGGTCACATAGAATATTCATCAAGGAGAATAACCATTATCCATTGAAAAAAATCATTAAAATAAAAAACTCCTAAAATTCAAAATATAAAAAATACTTTTAATATAATGATAGAAAATTGTAAATGATTATTTAAAACAATGAGCGGTTATTATAGTAAAAAATGATATTATATTATAATATGTTATGATATAGTTTACATTTATTTTTTTATTTAAAAATCCAAATAACATTTTTCCAAAACGAAAATATTATTCATTTTAATTTTTTTAGAAAAAAAATAATGTGTAAATATTTCTTTAAACAATCAATAAACTATACTAAAATAAGTCTTTTAAATTATTTTCAAAAACCATGGAAATGGAAGGAAAAGTATCTTCCACAAAAGAGATAATTAAAATTGGTGTTTACATAAAATAAAATCCTCTCATATAGTGAGGGAAATTTAATTTCAAGAAATAAAATAATTTGAAGAAAATTCATTAGTTGTTTTGTATATTGATTATAATTTTTCATTATTAAAAGTATTACTATAAAAAATATTGATAAAAAAATATTTTAGCATAAATCATTTACATCTTCGGTACATTTTGAATCATAAGCTCAATGATATATAGAACCATATATGGGTATTTATATATAATATATTTTATAATAATAATAAAATTAATAGATTATGGGTAGACATACACAACACAAATGAATCAAGTGGTGAGTATGGAATGTGTCCCATGATAATGAATGTGAGACAAATGTCCATTGCTGCACTGGAATCATTTTAAGAATAATTTTAGTTAATTAATAGTATAAAATGAAAAATTAATTAACATGAATAGAATTATTTTTTAATAGAAAAATGTAAGTTATTGGTTAATATAGAAAAAAATTTGGAATGAAAAAAGCGATACTAGATATTCCATACCTCATGTCTCAAATTTCTTCATACATATTCAATCATAAATATATAGGAATATTATTTATTTTTAAATTTATTAACGAATGTAAATCATCTATATAATTTCATATTTAATTTAATTGAAAAATTTTATTAGACTTTTGTTAACATGAACTTTTTAAAGAATGTTTTCTATAATAACCACGATGTTTTTTAATAATTATTTTTCTTTGGTAATTTATCTTCCTTTAACCATGACCGTGGTACCATAATCTCAAGTATATTTTCCATTTAATAAAATAAAATATATAAATTATACATGCATATATAATAATATCTTAATGTCGTATATAAAAAATGAATTCCTCCGTTTATGGTGATAGTAGATTGTATATACTCGTGAACAGTTTTTCCATTTTCTCGATAGATAGAACAATAAAATGTTAAATATATTTAACCTTATAGAACTATTTTTATAAAATATATATCATACATATAAATAAAATATTCCCTTACTACCCCCCATGAATTATAAAATGAAACACGTTTCATATAGACATATACATGTTATAGTCTACACATACACAACTACAATGTTTAATTTGTTAATGTATTAGATAAAATAAACATATTTGAGATTTAATAATAAGAAAAACTTCATTATTTCATAAATATAATTCAAAATTATAAAATATATTTTATTATTTTATTATGGGAGGAATCGAGTAAAAAAAGTCACATCAATTCGTGAGGTGGTAGTTAAAAATACAAAATATCGATATTTTTTTATTCCAATTTGATTGAGGAGGAGATGTAAATAATATTATATAATAACATACTAAAATATATGTCTATGAGATATAATTATTTTATTATTTAATCATAGTTGATGAAAATTTAAAAAAGTTTGATGGTTAAAAAAATAAAAAATACTCAGTTAATAATGATACCTCTTCATGAAAACCCCTAATTTTTGTTTCACAAAAAACCTTCAGTAGAGGTTTTCTTAAAAAAATAATTCATTTAGGATTTAGGTAGGTATATATGTATAATATTTGAAAAATTCATTTCTAAACCAAGAGGATTTTGATGTGTAAACAGGATAAGAGTTGGGTGACCATTTATATGTTGGAGAGAGAAAACATTTAGTTTTTATAGGACGAATAAAGTGTGTGATAATGTTTTAGACATGAAAAAAATAATCCAAATGAATCATTATAGAATGCTATATGATATAAGGTTGAAATATGGATTTATTTTTGGAATTATGAATTTTATATGCTTATGTTTCCTTATATTTTTCATTTACCCCCTAATATACCAACATTAACCTTAAATGTGGAAATCAATATATAGTATATTTACTATTAATAACAAAAAAATTAAACTATGTATAATATATAAAATTAATTATTCTGATTGAAAATATTGAATTTATTTATCCAAATTCAATTCAATTAGGTTGATGAATTTAATTTTAAATTTTACCAACATATAGTATGAAAAAAAATGCTTTTCAACTGAAAATATTCATATATATGGATTTTTTTAATATAAAAATAAAAAATTAACAGGAATATTTTGATATAAATTTGATTAATAGTGATATAAATGAATTAACAATTCTTCTAAAAAATTATAAAATCAATAGGACATTGAAATGTTTTTAAATTAAATCTAATAGTTTAATATCAATTTTTTTCACTATTGATTAAAAAATTTTATATTCCCTTAAAATCTCAAAAAATAACCCTTGGATAATTTTGAAATTTTGATTAATATATATAAAGATATTTTTTTTTCAAATGAATTTTCCCAATGTTTCAAAAAATAATTTTAATTTTTTTTAAATCATATAAAAACATGTTGAATGAATTTTTTTAATGCTTATAAATATATTACAAAAGGTAAAATAATTTTATAACAAAATATTCTATATATGTAGAAGTATTAAATATAATTTTCAATAATTGTCCATTCATATTTGTACCTTTTTTATTAATGGAGAAATTATAATTTTTTTCTTCAATAATTAATATTAATTGTATATCATGAATAGTCAAAACTCTCTGTTACATTAAATGAAACATATAAAAAAATTGAATTTATTTAGATAAATTTATTTTATAAAATATTAGGGTGTATAAATATTCATCATAAAATTTTATCACCACGACCTTCTAGTTTAGATTAACATTTATATTTCGTTGACAGACTCATTCAAATTACAACCATCATCTACATCTTCATAATCTATTATACACATAAAAATCATAACAAAAGTATCATAAACATAATGATATGTTATGAAAAATATGGTAAACCCATTTTCTATTCATTTTCCATCATATTAAATAAGAAAACATTTATAAGAACAAGGATCTTCCTTCAGGAATGTTTTTCCTTTTCTGGTCATTTTTGAGAAAAATATGAAATTTTAGAAATTTTTAAAGTACATGTCATGTAATTTATGTGTACACGACTTGTAATTCGTTGCCACAGGAGGCCATGTGCTAGACATGTCCTGTCCACACAAAAGGTCATGTGGAGTGATGTGGAGGCCGCCTAAAGCATAGTACAGAAACAGTAAGTGCACACAATGTACTCTAAAAGTACACTCAGTGTAATTTTTTTATAATTTAACAGACTGGGGTCGCGTCTGATCTCCAGAAGATTCTTCTTCTAGGCCTCATTCCACCAAGAGAAATAATATGGAACCAAAAATTCTCCAATCCCACGAGCCACTGTCTGTTCTCCGAATCGATCGTCGTCAACTGCATTGGAACCACAGCGGTGCATTATTCCTTCTTCTAGAGCATCGTTTTACAATTCCTCCACTTTTCCTTATTATTGTTAGTTGATAATTTTAGACATTTTGTAGATCATCGATCTTCCAAAGAGATTCAAGCTTGAGGTTCACGTATAGAGATCTCCTAACTCCAAGGTAGGTGGTTTTTTCTATTCCATTTGAAGTCTTTGAGTATTATGTGAAAATTCCACCAATACCCTTCAATTGGGTATTTCGTGTTTACAGTATTACTCCTATTTTTTTCCTACCGCATTTTTATGCCTATGTAGAGTTAATTTGAATATGAATTGGGTTGATTACTATGAATTGTATGTTCTATTCAAGCTTTGTTCTATTAATGAATGTTTGGTCCGATTATTCCTATTGGTCGTTTACCTGTTTTCCATGCCTTGTGGTCTCAGGATGGAGTGTTTTCTTCTCACATGCTTGACATGTTGTAGAATGGTTAGGAAAGTAGTTCTGTAGGTTTTCATTGGCCATATATCATTACTATTCGTTGAATTACACAGGTCTGTGATAACCTCGTGTTATTGACTAAAAGAGGATATACCGATTGATTTTACTGAGAGAGTCTTTGGACAAAATAGACTATAGGGGGATAGACCGAGTGAGCTTTCTCAGAAATTATTTGAGCTTTATATACAATAAAATGAAAATCTGACTGAGAATCGTCCAAGAGACATTATTTTACTTGAATTACCTTGATCCAATCCACGCTATAAGGGAAATTCACTGGGTGATATTCCTTAGAGAGTCTTTGAACGACTTGGGTCAATAAGAGGAATTGACCGAGTGACCCTCCTCAGAAAGTCTCTTGTACTTAGTGAAATAATGGTAATTGACTTTGTTTGCTTCCTTAGAGAGTCCACAGCTACCTTATACTATAAGGGGAATTGAGAAGGAGTGCTTCATCTGAGAGTCCTTAAGAATTCTTATGATAGAACCGGAGGGGATAGGCTAATTGTACTACCTAGAGGGTTAATTTTACTTGTTTGGTAGGACCAGAGGTGATGGAAATGGGTACTTTACATAGGTTTACCTGTGTCTGTTAACTACTGCTTGACTTTGGATTGTGGATTGTTACTACTGTTGAATTTCATGTTTACTGATTTATGTACTATTATCTTCCATATATTCACTGACTGTTAGGCATGTACCTTTTAGTGGTTACCTATTTGGATTTAGTCTCACACCCTATTTGGGTCATGCTTTTGGGACAAAAAATATTATGTTGCTTTAAGTATAGATAAGGGAAAGCGCACTTCAGCTTCAAGTACTTGACTTGTTATGGAGATGGAGAGCATGGGACCAAGAATTGGATTGTGATGTTGAGGAGTTTTTTATCTATTTCTTTTATACTTGGGTTTAGTATTTTTATGTATTCCAGCAATTGGAATTTTGTGGTTGCTTTCCTAAACATATGTATCATGCATAATTTATATATATGTTCTCCTAGTGTTTCATACTTTTATTCTACTGCTGATATCTTTTTATGTAATATTATTTCTTCTGCTATTTTATATTGTTTCTCATCCGCTGTGTACTCTGCCATTGAGGGCATAGTTTCCCCAATATCACAACCAAGGCCCTCGCTACTAGTCAGCTGCCTCTAGAGTTCGAGGAAATAGTCTTCAGGCCATGATACCAACTAGGTATGGGGAACCTCTGGGTGTCTTCCAGAATTCGGACATTACAAAGTGGTATCAGAGGGTTCTTCTATCGTGACTTACAGTTTAGAGCCTATATTCAATGATATGAAAGAATAGGTATATGGTAACAAGTTGTGACCTGGAGTAGCTAACCTGTGTATGGGGTAAATAAAATATACACTGTAAATGATATTTTTCTTATTTTTTGATTCTATTGATTATTTAATTTTACCATTGGGTGACTTGCATGTTTGTGTTTTTATTGTTGATATTATTGAGGTTCTATTTCTATCACAGATCGATGAGATGAGGGTATGACATTTCATGCATCATATAGGTACTTTCTAGAAATCACATGTCAGGCATTCTTGCCATGCCATTTAGGGTGCACTAGCAATAGCATGCTGTTGTGGTAGATGTTGTGTAGAATATGCATTCTATTGTGATAGATGCATTGATCGAATATCTTCTTTCAATATGAATTTCTATGTGTATGGTCTGTATTAAATGAACACCAAATTTTTCTTCTTGAGGTGTTATGGGCCCTCATTAATCAGATATTGGTGGATCATTGACTTGTTTCCATGTATATGACATGTATAAGATGCCAAAATTTGATTCGCGTGGATTAGGGCCCCTCACGGATCGAAATTTGTCACCTTAATTCTTTTTTTCTGTGTTTTCTAGGATCCCGAGTAGTTTATGGGGCTACTGTCCATAAAAAACAAAATACTTGGTGTGTACATTATGGATACAAACTATGTAGTATATAATCGTGTCACTGACTGTGTGGACAGGGACATGGGGTTGTGAAAAATCATACATGAACACACAATGAATAGTACGTACACACCGTTTTGTAGTGATCGTGTGTCTACCCATATTACTAACAACACAGATGGATGAAACACATGTTATACACATCGTGTCCAGATTTTACACACCGTGTAGTGTAACCTAGGTACCCGGTCGTGTCCCAAACAAAACGGGTTGGGTATATCCTTCAAGTACACGCCGTGTGCACATGGAGCACACCCTGTAGAGTGAACTGTGTAGCCGTCCGTGTAACTTACAACATGGGTAGTTGAAACATATATAGTACATGTTGTGTCTGTCATGAACACACCATGTAGTCTATAATTAAGAGGACTGTATGGGTTAGCCATGTGGTTGGGGTGTTACACGATGAGTTGTGGGAGACGTACACGCCCATTTGAATGGATTAAGAGTACATTCCATGTAGTATTTATACACATCGTGTAGTAATGTTTTGTAAAACATGAATTTTATCTTTCTCTTGTTCCTTTCTTGTATCCTTATGTTTTAAGTCCTTGATAATCCTGATATAAGGTGTGTTTTTGACCTCTCAGAATTATACCACTGAGACATCCTCTAGTTGTACGCCAGTTGCGAGACGGTGATCAGACAACAGATATGGTTGATCATGGACATATATAAGATCCTCCTTTTGTGCCAGCCTTGCCACTAGCCATTATACCTAGCATAGGCGCTGATACACAGTTCTGGGAAGGATGTATGAGGATGATGCATACATTTCCGGGAGCATGGTCTCATTCCCCTTATATGGAGGAATTGACATAGGTTATTCAACAGCAGCATCGTACTACTGTCTCAGGGGATGGAGTAACCAAGGTGGCAGAATCAGGAATAGAGGCCATGCTGAAAATCTTCGAGCATATAGAGATACTAATAGATAATATGGTGAATCTCACTAACTATATTCTCTGAGACTCCAACAAGAGGTTCTAGGATGTGGTCTCACAGTCAGGATATCAGAAGAGTATTCCTTGGGATGAGTTTTGGTGCATCTTCTATGATTAATATTACTCGGAGGCCTTGAGGGGCGATCGAGCCTGGGAGATTATGAGTCTAGTGGAGGGTATTCTTTCTGTTATGAAGTACTCGTCTTGCTTTACTGATCTGCAGTGCTTTAAACCTATCGTAGGAGGCGATGTGTTTTCCCATGTGCGGATGTTGTAGGATGGTATGAGGAACTAAATCTGATCGTATGTGAAAATCATCAGTTTGACATTGATATCCTTTATCGTCATCCAGGAGCTGATCACTCTGTGCATTCTGAGGGATTCTGGAACAGTGCTCCATGGAGGTTCAACATCCAGAGATAGCATTCCTCCAGCTAATAGCATGAATCACTGTAGGGAGTCTCCTTGAGGAGATCAAAGTAGGTGGGATGTATATTCAGGTATTCAGGTAGTATGCTACCTATGTAGGAGAAGTAGGAATTTTGGGCCTCAGTGCCAGAGAGAGTCGATAGAGTACCGATATTGCATCATGATGGTCCATCTTCAGCGATTCTGTCAGATCTATTCACCTGCAGTAGGCGGTAGGGGTTCATCTATGACCCCACGTTCAAGAGAAGCATCGCCAGTGTCTCACCATTCTTGGAACTGAAGTTATTCATGTTGTTTGGGCCAAGGTGGAGGTCGTGGCCATGGTGGTCCGTCACCAGGCTACCATCGACAGTAGAGTAGATCAGCTCAGAGTAGTCAGGGAGGGTCACATGCCTGTGGATCCGGCCAGACTTTTGCAGTGGATTAGACCCAGTAGGAGTAGGATCCAGGACCTTCTATAGTTTGAGGTAAAATATAAGTAGCCTTAGTGTTATCACCAACTCCTTTCGATGTAGGGACTTCCCATAGAATTATTTTGACGATTTTGTGGAGAGTCTTAGTCTCTGCATCTTCTCTTCTGCCAACATCTGGGCACTAGACACATCGTTGGGGACTAGGACAGCTAGTGTGTGTCAGTTAAAGGAGTTCCCTCTAGAGGTTGGTGGGTGACACATTATATTGGACTTGTATTTCCTTGGGATGAAAGGTTATGATGTCATTCTCGGGATGCAATGGTTAGTTCCCTTCCAGTAAGTTGTTGATTGCTATCGCCGTAGGGTGATTTTCATATCAGCAGAGGGTGGATCTTTTCTTCATAAGGGCGAGTGGGATGCCTAGGTGATTAGAGCATGTCAAGAGTATCTTGGGTTAGGAAAAGTTATAACCCATATTTCCAGTCTATATCTGGATGACATGGGGACTTCATAGTTAGATTTTACTCCAGTGGTGGATCATTTTCTGGATTCCATTACAGAGGAATTTTGAGGTTTTCCATTAGATCATGAGGTAGTTTTTTCTATTGAGCATAGGCCATGAGTGGCACCCGTGTCCATTCCACCTTATAGGATGGCTACACCTGAGTTATAGAAGCTCAAGAAGCATATGGGGGTGTTACATTGAAAGGGTTTCATCCGAACCAGTACTTCTAATTCGGGTTTGCTTGTCCTTTTCGCGAAGAAGGCAGATAGTACCCTCTGGATTTGTGTGTACTATCAGAAGTTTAACCATCTAATGGTCAAGAACAGATATCTCATGCCTCGGATTGATTACCTCCTTGATCAACTTCAAGGATCGTGAGTGATCTAAAAGATTGACATGAGGTCCAGTTATCATCAGTTGCGTGTTATACCATTTGATATACCTCTCACAGGCTTCCAGAGCAGGTATGGTCTATAAGAGTACATGGTTATGCCGTTCAGTCTCACGATCGTGCCTGCAGTTTTCATGGAACCGATGAACCGAGTGTTCCATCCATACTTTGAATCTTTCATGGTGGTCATCATGGTTGATATCTTGGCGTACTCTCACACACGACAGGACCATGCTACCCATATTGAGATCATTTTTAATACAATGAGGGTGCATTATTTTTATGATATGATCTCGAAGTGCCACTTTTCGATGGATCAGATTCAATTCTTGGGTGATGTTATCTCATAGATTAGAGTATCAGTAGACCTAGAGAATGTGAAAGTGGTAGTTTCCTAGGAGTATCCAAAGAATTTATTTTAGGTGTGGAGTTTTCTAGTGCTAGATGGTTACTACTTACATTTTATACATGAATTTTCATGATTAGCAGCACCACTGACTAGTCTTTCCAAGAAGAGTGAAATGTTTCTCTACTCAGAATCTAGTGAGTCATCCCTTCAAGAGATGAAAGGGAGGGTTAGTTCATCACCGATACTATTCTTTCCATAGCTGACCAAGAGCTATACTCTTTACTGTGATGCATTGGGTATCATGCTGGGAGTTGTTCTTATGCAGGGAGATGGAATTGTTGCCTGTGGGTCTCGATAGTTGAGGCTATATGAGAGGAACTACACGATGCACGATCTGAAGTTGGCAGTTGTTGTTCATGCCTTACGATGATTGAGACATTATCTGTTGGGAGATCATTGTGTGGTTTTCACTGACCTCAAAAGACTAAATTAAATTTTCACCCAATTTGACTTGAATTTGAGGTAGAGAGGGTGGGTTGAGTACCTTCATTCCTTTGACTTCAAGCTTACTTACATGCCTAGAAAATGAAATGTTGTGGATGATGAACTGATCCGGATGACTCATATATAGTCAGTTCAGGAGGCCGATAGTGAGTTATAGCTTATGGTTCTATTCTCTAAGATGCATTTCGAAGTTCATGACAGTCAGGGGTAGACATTACTATCATTTGTAGCTATTACCTGTACCCTTCTTGATCGAGTTAAAATGAGCCTGCTATTAGATTCTGAAGGCCTAGTCCTACAGAAGAGAGTGTGAGGAGTGGACCATATTCCTAGATGGACCATAGGTGGGAATGATATTTTTCATTTCCTGGGGTGCGTATGGGTGCTGGTAGACATACGAGAGGAACTAATGTAATACATCCATTCCTCTGTTTGGGAAGTTCATCCGGGTGTCACCAATATGTATCATGATCTACACCCCAGTATTGGTGGCCAGGTATGAAGAAAGATGTTCCATGTTTTGTCAAGAGATGTTCCACCTATCAGTAGGTGATGGAGGAGCATCAGTGAGTAGCTGGGCTTCTACAGCGTTTACCCATCCCTGAGTGGAAGTGGAATGATGTCACGATGGACTTTGTGACCAGTTTTCCGAGGTCTCTTTCTGGGAGTGATATAGTATGGGATGTAATTGACAGACTCACGAAGGTTGCTAACATTTTTCCGATCTAGGATACCATAAGTGTTGATTAGTTGAGAAGACTGTACATCCGAGATATTGTACATCTGCATGGAGTTCCAGACTCCATTGTATCAGACAGTGATGCACGTTTTTCATCTTGGGTATCCCAGGGGCTTCAAAAGGCTTTGGGTACACAGGTACATTGGAGTACATTATACCACCCTCAGACAGATGGCCATTCCAAGCATACAATTCTAGTGCTTTAAGACATGCTTTGAGCATGCATTCTGGATTTTGGATGATTTTGGTAGAGACATATACCTCTACTGGAGTTTTCCTACCAAAATATTTTTCATGAAACTATTCAGATTTCACCTTATGAGGCTTTGTACGGTAGGCCATGTCAATCACTCTTATGTTGGCTGGTGGGAGGAGAGTCATCTATGCTGTGACCCCATTTAGACCTGAAGAATACAAAGCTAATAGAGTTGATTTGAAAGAGGATGACTACTGCGCAGTCTCGTCAGATGTATTATGCTGATTAGTGGATATGAGTTCTAGAGTTTGAGGTCGAGGATCATGTTTTCATGTGTGTCGCTCTGAGGTTGGAACAATGGAGGATGGGTAACATTTTTCCGTGGTACGTCGGGCCATTTGAGGTGTTGGAGGGAGTTGGGATGGTTGCCTATCAGTTGCAGTTACCTCAGAGATATTGGGATATGCACGATGTCTTCCACATATCTCAGCTTCGAAGTTAGTTTTTAGACCCATATCATGTCTTTCAACCTGAGGAGGTTGAGCTTGAAGCAGATAAATTGTTTGAGAAGCATCCTATCCAGATTTTCGATCATATTACAATGGTTCTCCATGACTGGTATATTCCTCTGGTACGAGTGCTATGGCAGCACATGCAAGTACATGATGAGACTTGGGAGAGGGAGGCCGATGTACGAGCTCAGTGGCCGGAGCTCTTCAAGGATTCTTTTTCTACACTTTTCTAGGGAAATTTGGGGATGAATGTCTTTAAGGGGGGAAGTTTGTAAGAACTCGAAACTTATTCCAGGTATGTTTTTCCTTTTCTAGTATTTTTTGAGAAAAAGAAGAAATTCCGAAAAAAAATTTAAGTACACGACGTGCACATTATGTGTACATGTCGTGTACTTTGTTTCCGCATGAGGCTGTATGCTGGTCGTGTCCTAGCCACACACAAGGTAGTGTGGGGTTACGTGGGGGACACTTAAATAGGAGTAAAGAAAAAGTAAGTACACTCCATGTACAAAAAAATTACATGCCTTGTAGTTTTTTTTCATTAAACGTACAAGGGTCACGTCTGATCACAAGATGTGTCTTTTTCTATGTCTCGATCGACTGACAGAAATCATACGACACTGAAACTTCTCCAAGCCCCTAAGCCTTCGTCTATTCTTCGAATCAACTGATGTCGATTACGTTGGAACCACAATGGTAAGCTCTTCCTTCTTCTAGAGCATCATTTTCCAATTCCTTTTATTTTCCATGTTATCTTGGGTTAAACATTAAAGACTTTTTTATATATTGATGATGTTCTAAGTAGATTCATGCTTCGAGTTTCACATAGAGTGATCTCCTAATGTCGTGGTAGGTGGTTTGTTTCTTTCCTTTCAATGCCTTTGAGTATTATGTGAAAATTCCACCAATACCCTTGAATGGGGTATTGTGTATATACCATTTTACCCCAATTGTTTTCTTGAAGGGAGTATATGCTTTTATAGAGGTAATTTGGATATCAATTGGGTTGATTTATATGCCTTATATGTTCTTCTCATGCATTGTTCTATTTAAGACCGTTTGGTCTGATTTAGCATATTGGTCGTTTACCTATTTTCTATGCCTTATGGTCGTAGGATGGAGTGTTGTTTTATGACATGCATGAGATGTTGTAGATTGGTTATCCATGTAGTTCTGTAGGTTTAGTTTTTCCATATACCATTACCATGGGTTGACTTATATAGGGTCGTAAGAACCTGGTGTTGTTGAGTAAGAGAAGAATGACTGAGTGAGCTTCCTTAGAGATTCATTGGACATTATTGACTATAGGGGATAGACCTAGTGAGCTTAATCAAAGAGTCTTTTAGATTTATAGATTATAAGGGGATAGAACAAGTGATCTTCCTCAAAGAATCATTGTTTTACTCTAATTACATTAAACCACTCTAGGATATAAAGGGGAATTGACTAGGTGAGCTTCCTTAGAGAGTCTGTGAACGACCTGGGGCTATAATAGTAATTTACTGAGTGAGATTCCTCAGAGTGTCTCTTGACCTTGGGGATATAAGGGGGATTGACCATGTGTACTTCCTCAGAGAGTCCTTGACTACTATAGACTATAAGAGGAATTGACCGAGAGCCCTTCCTTAGAGAGTCTATAAATTCTTATGCAGAACTAGAGGGGTTAAGCTGAAGGTACTGGCCAGAGGGTTGCTTGTACTAATTTGTAGGACTAGAGGGGATGGTTATGGGTACTTCCTAGAGGGTTACCTATATGTGTTAACTTCTTCTTTACATTAGACTATGGATTTTTACTGTTGTGTACTTTCTTGTTTACTACTTTCTTTACTTTTATCTGGCATATATTCATGGACTATTAGGCACAGATCCTCAGGTGGTTTCCTAGTTGGATTTAGTCTCACACCCTGTTTGGGTCATGCTTTTGGACCCAAATAGATTATATTGTTGCAGGTATAGATAAGGGCAAGCTCCCTTCAACTTCAGGTACATGGCTTGCAATGGAGCTGGAGAGCATGGGACCAAGCATTGGCTTGAGATGATGAGGAGCTATATAGCTGTTTCTTTTGTACTTGGGTTTATTTCTATTACATATTCCAACATTTTGATCTGGTTGGATACTATCCTAGACATATGTATCTTGCATCATTCAAATCTATTTCCTCTAGTTCTTTCTTACATTTAGTTTTCCGCTGATTTCTTTTGTACATATTATTACTCCTAACGCTATTTTATATTGTTTATCATCTGTTGTGTACTCTTCCAATGAAGGAATAGTTTCCCCAATATCAAAACCAAGTCCCTCGATGCTATTCGTTAGCTTTTGGCATTCAGGGAAGTGGTCTTGAGGCCGTCTGACCTACTGGGCACGGGCCGCCTCTTGGTAGCTTCTGAAACTGGGACGTCACATCATTAATTATTGATACGTTCATCTTACCATCCCAATGTAGCAGTTTGATTTATTTTTCCGTAAAATTTCACATGCAGAGATATAAATATAGAAATAAAGAAAATATATTATTTTTTTGAAATAAATATGGTTTTTGGATTATAATATCTTATATTCATTCATACCATACAATCTAATGGAAAATTTTAACATTGTTCATGTTCTCATTTGGACTACCACATTTACAAAAAGATGATATATGTGTTTCAATTACACAAAAAATTATTTTTTATAAGTATATGATTAATAAATATATTTTATAAATATGATATATTAGTTTTTATAAGTATATTAATGCATTATATTTCATTTTTTTATCCATCGAATTGTGAAAACATTATTCATGCGTATGTATGACTTACTATCTCTCTAGGGGGTGTAATTGAATTTACAATATCTATAATTTATATATGAATAAAAATAAAAATTTATTGAATATATATGTTATTTATATCTAGAATATAATTCTATATGTGATTGAAAAAATATAAATGTTTAGGTTATAATATTACTGAATAGAAACACACATGAAAAAATGTAGTCCACAACATAAATAATTATAGTATCTAAATATTGTTAAAAAATTTGACAAAAGGTTATAAATGGGACATATATTATATTATAGATATGAATATGGGTATGTATTTTTGTAAAATTTATTTCAATTTATGATACAAAATTTAAGGCACATATTTTGTAATTCAAACATTATATATGGGGATTCAATATAAATTTCCTTTCATTAAGGTGTATGTTAATATTATAAACCTAATATTTATTATAAGGTATATATATATTAAATTGAGTTAATTGTAATAGTTATTCACTAACCATAAAATTTCTATTAAATATTAATATTCTATTTTTAATGGACATGTTTATTTGAAAAACTATATACCGAATCCATATAATATCATTTATAATGAAAGTTATTCGATTGAATAAGGATTAATAATAATTTTTTTTTAAATCACTAAATATATTTGATAAATATGTATCATTTTCCTGAACTAATATAATAATTCAATATATAATGGGAGAATTAGGATTGTAGTTATGTGTTGCGCCCAAATTTATATCGTAATGATGCATGAACATGTCAAATGAAAAAAATCAGTTATCCGAGTTAAATTGGTCATTACCCATCATTTTTCATAACCAAGGCGAATGGTCTAGACGGAAGAGATATCATGATGTATATGATCATGATACCATATAGTATTCAGTTCTATCTTTTGGAATTTTATTGTTATTATTATACTTATCCATTTGGATATTTACTTGATATTAGTTAAGGTTTTTTTGTGGCCATGTTGTTGATTAAATGCTTATTTTTTCCAATTATTTATCTTGAAATGTTTATTATTCCTTATTTACCCTCAATTTCTTCAATTGTATTTATTAATTAATGGTAATCTAATATCACCTTTTCTTAAATTTATTTTTCATAGGATTTGCAGATAAATTCTATGAATAATATCAATGTTTTAAAAAAATTTGTCTATATGAATATTAAATATATAATATAGTATGGGAATCATGTATGTATCTTTTCCTCAAGATCACTAAATGATACCTTCATATGTGGTGATATCCCTTTTATATATGGTACTATATAAAGCATGCAAAATCTATTTTATAATGTTGTTGGGTTTTTTTATTTTCTATCAAATAATGATTAATCGAATACATGAGAACATGATTTTAAGTAAAAATTACCAACCCGATATTTACGGCCATTCCACGTACTATTTTAGAAAATTAACTATTATATGGATTTGATTTTGTGGGTTGACATTTTTTATTATGATGATCTAATTCATTATGTCACATTATTCAATTATAATGCCTACTGGATGAAACAGAATCAACCCCCATTAAATATGTAGTTATATTCTTGTTGTGTGATCAAACACATCTGGTATGGGAGTTAATCCTATCATAGCTATATTACTACATCTTATTCATGTTATTATAAATAACCATTCCCGAATAGTGAATATTGTTATTATATATTATAATTTTCATATGTTGGACTAAATGATGCTTTTTTTCTCCATCATTTAGTGGATCAAAAAATCATTGGTAGATATAAAATGGGTTAAAAATCATAAAAATACACGACAACCATTAGGATATGATGAATGTGAACATGTTATTCTGAAATTTTATTATATGGTTGGTGAAGCTTATTTATGGTTGACATTGAATGATAATAATAAACAGTATGTAGTAATAAATATTATACAATAATGATCTGGTAGTGTTACTTAACATTATATATTTTCCCCCAATAACAGTCACCTGAATTGGAGAGTATATTCCTCGCATTAATGCAAAAGGAATAAGATAGTGTGAAACAATATAAGGCTAAAATTATGAGACAATCTGATGATTCTGTTAATAGTAAACATTTTCTGGATATCTAATAGAACACGATGTTGAATTTTTTATTGGATTAATTCTTGATTTAGGAACAATATATTGACTCCCTATAAAATTAATCAATGAATTTTTGTAGTTAAAGTTTTATTTTATTGGAATTATGTTAATATGGATTCATATTCCTTAATATTTCACCTTCTGAAGCCCATGTTCTATTCATTTGATTATATATTAATCTATGAGGTTGTGTAATGATTATAGGGGGATCAAATCAATTTTGATAATGAACAAACTTTATCTACCTATTATTTTTTATCCATATGATCTGCTTCATAGACCTCAATGTTTTTAGGGAATACCTATTTTCTAGGTATTATCAATTGTATGTAAGGAATTATTTTATTCTGTTGAAAACATTTTCAGTGTGATCTGGATAATTTTATTTTATAGTAAATATATTTGAATTGACGACATACCCCAAAATGTGTTTGGATATAATGAAAAAAATCAATAAGTTACATATTAATATATTTTTGTGTTATTATTTTGATGATATATCAGTGTTCTATAGTATCAATGATTTACATGATAATAACATCATGATCATTCCTAATAGTATTATAAGAAAAGAGGTACATGAAAAATTTAGAATGTGACAATTATGCATGTATATTGTTTCATATATTGGAAATATTTTACCAAAATATATAATATTAGTTGATCCGGGAATGAAAATACTAGTCAAATTGTTTTCTACACCAATTATGTTAAATGATGTATGTATGTTTATTACTTTATCTAGTTATTATAGAAGATTTTTTCAAAAAAATCATTTTTCATTAATCTATTTTCAATGATTACTCATAATGGTATTAATTTCGTATGGGTAATGTAATGTGAATATTTTTATTGAAACATAAAAATGATAATAGAGTATTATGAAAACCATTCTTTTTATTACACAATAATCCATGATTTAGTACATAATATTGCAAATAATTTGACCCAGAATATTGAGAATTATAATATATTTGGAAATTAGAGAGAATTTATAAAATCATTAAATATGGAATACATAACCATTATTTAAAACCACTTTTACATGACATATTATTTCATAATACATGAAATTGCACAGGATAACCTAGGAACAAATACAATAAATGGATGAGCTATAAATCTTAATAATGGAATAAACATAGCATAAAATGATTAAAATAATACATGTTTTGCAATTGTAATTTTAATGTGTAAGAATAGGAGTGATACTGATATACATGAATATTGTTACATGATTTAGAATGATAATAAAGAAGGAAACATGTGAAATGAGACAACAACATTAAGAGATGCATCATAAAAATTGGCCAATGAATACTACTATTGCATCAGGCTGGAAAATGTCATGTGATGGATAAGGTTTACTACATAAAACCTATCATGACATAACATGAGACTAAAACATTATCCAATTAATTTGAGTGCTATATAATTCATAGAGCTCCCATCATATTCATATCATTCTATATGTTATATTCTCCATAATGAAAATAAAACTTGAAATAATTTATAATAACATATTAATCCTTAATCAAAGAGTGTTGAATAAATTAATGTAAGTCCATAATAAACTATGTATATTTTTATAAGGTTGAACACCCTTGATAGGAAAAGTTTACAAGTAATCAATAAACCATTTCATCATGTATATAATCATGTTGAAATTTTCCCTTCATAACAGGTGTCTAATAATGTTCATCGAAGGCAATATTGAAAGTGAATGGGGTCCCTAGTAATTTTGAAATAAATTGGACTATAATTTGGATATATATGAATATTTTCCAAAATTTGTAAATGAAGAAAAAACACGCATGAAAAATAATATTTGTGAATAATTAAGAGACAAAGAGGACCCCTTGCTAAAATTTTGAATGGTAGCTAGTGTATAGTTCTTCATGGGGTGGATAAAATTGCGTTAAAGGGGAATCTCATCATTTATAAAAAAATTACAAAAGTGGGTAATATGAATTAACATATAACTACATGCATAACTATAAATTAAGAAGCATAACATAAAATATGTTCTTCAATAAAAATAAAATGGGATCAATCCCATACATTGAGAGTGTGACAAAAAATTCTTGAAAGGAGTATCTTGAAAACAACGTGGGACCATTGGTGGACACCAGAGAGAGTTGGGTAGAGTAAAAAAATTATCAATGAGGTTTTAGTGAATATAAATGGGTTAATGGGTTAGTTTATATAGGTAATAAGTGTGTAATTCTTTTTTATTTTTTAGACACAGGGTTTGGGCTCTATATAAGAAAATATTCTAAACCACAAACCAACCCACGGTTATTGATCATGTTTTCTACCTATGTGGGGGGGATTTCATTATTTTATTGGAATAGGGTTGAAACATATTAAAATATTAACTCTGTTGAAGTATAAGTGAGTCTTATCTTTAATGAAATGATTTTAAGACCTAAATATATATTATATGTATTTTAGGATTCATAAAGGTATAATAAAATTATTAAATGAAACATAGAATCAAATAACAATAAATGGTAAATATTTATTTTATCTCATATTCCTTATATAGTATGTATTACATCAATTACGGCACATTATTATGTCATAATATTCATTATATAATTATACCCTAGTTAATTTTTACCCTAAAGTAGGGATGTCTCAGAAAATTAGTAAAACTTCACCCTTGGATAATTGCGACATTCTAATTAAAAAAATTATTTCACCAACACAGTTTCGAAAATATATTAATTATTTCTCTTAAACTAAAATCAACATATACTGAGGAATAATTTGTTTTTTGACAAAACCAAATTTCAAAACCTTATAAAAATACATTTAGCTTCATTATTAGTATTTAATTATTTATATTTATTTAAAATTATATAATATTAATATTTTATTACACTTTTAGTTTTTTTGAAAAATATATTAATTTATGAAATTAAATTCATTAATTGAATTTGAATATTTCCCAAAAAAATGAATTTTTTTTATTTCATCAAAATCAAAATCATTTTTAAAATAAATAATAATAATTAAATATATAAATTATTTTGTTGTACATAATGAATATACACATATATAGATGTTCTTGATATATGTTCCTTTAATAAACTAGTAATCTCTTTATGGGTAAGGTGAATGATTGTTGACATTCAAATGGTTGTTTAGCATACATTTTTGGGTGGTGATATCGATGAGATCGAACTTATACCATGAATGGTTTCAATAATGCTCTATTTATTGGATATCCACATCATATTGGAAAAGGTAATATCCTTGTGTTACTATGTCCCATTGAATCTTTGAGAAATTATCTTTATAGGGTAACATCTTGAGAGTTGGTTACACCACTACCATTTTTTATGTTAGTTGGATTGGTGAAAACCAAATATTTATAATAATCATATGATAAATGTTCAATGGATATATTGTTAGTGGTAATGAGGATTAGTGTTCATTTAAATAAAATAGGAAATAATAAATCCTATAAATATAATGTGTTTTCTATATCAATAATATATAATAATTATTTTCAATAAATTGTAAATGGAATATTATTTAGAAAAAATCATTACATTAAAAAATTCACACCTTTATAAATTTATCCAATAAAATTAAAATTAATATACGAAAATAGAATATATTTATTTTTTTTCATCACCTCCTTTAGTTCCCATGTAGCTTTATCATAAATTGTGTTTCTCCACAACCCCTTGAAAATCTTAATTGTCTTATTCTATAGAACATTGTCTCTACGGTCTAAGATCGTTATCTACTCCTCCTCATAGGAAAAGGTCATTTTGTAACGGTACCACCTATTCATTGAGTTCATGTGAGGGGTATGGTATGTACTTCTCAATAATGATACGTGAGATTCATCATGTACATGTGATAGTTGTAGTGAAAGTGTTTTCTTATAAGCCACCTCTATATTGCGAAGAAGGATCTCAATGGGACATATGTGTCTTAGATAAAGATGCCATTTCATCTGAAACATCATGACATTATTATATATAGATATGTTGTGGAATAACATATCTCTAACCTCAAACTCAACGTATCATTTATTATTGTATTAATATATCTTGTATTTACTATATATAACTATTATGTGCTACTGAATTGGTTTTCCTGTAGATATATTTCCACAACCATTAGAGGAACAAGAGTTTTTAGTTCCCCATCATTATCCTTGAATAAAGGTGTTAGTCACCAATTCATATAATGGATTTAATTTGGAGAAATTTGTATGATTGAGGGGAAAACTATTACTATTACAGAAGTCTATTGAAATAAAATATTTATCATATCCTCCATCGAATTAAATTAATAACGATATCAATGTTTCCTTGGTCATTTGTACAGGGTGTTCATATTTTCAATCATTTTCGTGATGATCTGTATTATTGATGTTTAACTCAGTATTTATGGTGTTTTAGGAAATCTTACAGACCATATAGTTAAACATAAGATCTCAATTAGATACAATCTAATGTGGTGTTCAATCCATCCTCACCACAAGTCTAATGTATATCCTTACAAGTTTATCAAGTGATATGTTTTTTTTGGATTTCAATGATATTAGAAATCATTGTAAGGCGATCCACCACAATCAATTTATATTGAATTCTTATTTATGGATTTGTAAGACTATTGATAAATTTTATTTTGATATTTTGACATTTCAATGTATATATGGGTCATCGTATCATCTTTCCCTTGTATTGTTTCCATTCATTATTCACTTGTTGACACATATGACATCTTGATGTATATTACAAGATATTATTCTATAGATTTTCCATATAGTAGTTCTCTATGATATATCGATAAATATTTTTTCATCCTCAATTTATGGGGGAGTTTGTGCTATGCCTATCATCCAATAACTCCAACATTAACTCAGGATATGGCGATACACATACTCATTAAAAAATCTCTTAAATCATTCTTCATTCACATTGAACTACATGGATTTACTGTTTTGGATAGAATCCACTTCCTTTGAATCCCACATCATGAAATTGAAAATCATTTAACCACAATATAAGAGAAATTCAATAAGTCATTTGTGAATACATCGAAGATCATCTTTCAATTATATCACCCATTCCCAAAATTTTCATATTTTTGAACACCATATTCATTATAAATGTCATCGACGATAAAATTTATGGATACAATCTCTTTAGAACATCTGATACATTATTCACCTTCCTATGATGTATGTGGTTTGATAATCCATTGTCCTTAACATGATCTATCTATCATCATTGGCCCATATTTTTCTCTTTTTATGTGAATATGTACTCGAGGTTCTAGTGATCCATATATATTTCACACATCTTCCCAAATTGATAATACCAAAAATTTATCAATGAAATGGTCACTATAGACAACTCTATATCATGTGTTGTTTAGTTCTATTCTTGAACTATTAATTTCATTAAATTATAGTATATCACTTTGTCATTATACGTTTACACACAACAAAATCCATTCATCGATGGATCACTTAATAACAAAAATTCTCTACACATTTTGGTTTTGTGAGTACATGTGTATTGGTAATCTTTTTTTTCATCTCCTTGAATATAATATCACATTTAGAATTCCAAAAACAAAACATTACTCCTTCTTAATCCTCTTAGTTTAATGAATTGAAATTCATTAGAAATATATCATATATCGACGATAGTACCTAAATAATCTATGAAAACTACATATTTATATCACATATGTTGGTCTCTAACCTCCCTCAGGTTCATATATCATTAGTGGGTCTAAAGACACCCAAATTCATGTGATAATGTTCCATATGAATTAGAAATCCATGAAAAAGAACTCCCAATTGTCGGGTTTTACATAAATATTCTTCTTTGATAATTTCTTTAACATGGTGTTTTAATTCTACTTAACATCCACTATTTATTATAATATTATAATATCCTTCATAAATAACACTAAAAACGCTATAATATAACCTCTAAATACTCTATTATTCCTTTCAATGAAGATTGAATCTGAAGGAAATCATTATGAAATAATACTACCTATAACTTGTAATGATGGTAGTCATGGTGATATATTTCTTCTTATTCCATACATGATAATACCCGGACTGATGATCCACCGTGGAGAACTGTAGTCCTCTACATATCTAATATAAAAATAAATCAATCTACGAAATAGAATACATGTTCTTTATATTGTTCTTTTTGAGCCCACAATAATAATTGAAATGTTGCATTAAACCAACATTCTTGTTGAAAAAGATGACTGATGTTTCCCATGGTAATAAACAAGGGAATATGAACCCTTTATCGAGATTATTTTATAGTAATTTATTCAAGTCCTTATTTTCTACACTATTCAATATTTATGGAATCATGGATAATGGAAATTCCCCTTGTATAATCTCGAGGCAGAATTCAACAACTTGGCATGAAAAAATATCATGAAATTATTCAAGAAACATTTATGAATCTTCCAACACAAAGTTAATGTATTCATGTTTAATACATTTCAAAAACTCAATCATTTTAGATATATACAAATTATTATTATTTTTATTAATATCCATGATTGAGAGATTTTTTATAAAGATGATTCACCCCTCTACTTGTACTAGTATTGAATCGAAGGATAACTCGTAATATGGAGGGTGATTTCATTATTTTGGTAGTTTATGCTGGATCTATCTAGTTAAATTCAATACGTACACATAATTTCATCAAATTACAATACAAAGAGATTCACATGGTTTTATGTGTTGTTCATCCCACAAATCTTTACAAGGGGGAGTTATACACTTGGGAAGAAAAAGTTTCCTCAATTTTTATTTTCACTATTAAATCCAATTCCATCAAACATGGTGGTTTTTGAATAGTTATAATAAAAAATTGTGATATAAAGGATACATAAAACCATATTTAAAATTTATTTTCTCTCTTACTGAAGGAATAACTAGACTACACATCACCACTTCTTTGATGGGATCCATCATAGTAGCTCAGGGGGAAAGAGATTTACATTACTACATGTATTATATTGGTTTTATCTAAAACCCCTACCTTAGTGAATTGGTTTGAAAAGTATCAAGATTCATTTCAGTTGAAAAGAAAAGACAAATTCACTAATAGTTGACTAGATAATTCCTTTCCTCAATCACATTTGATTGATTTACTCTCAAATAGTCTAAAGATCGATGTCCTTCCACTCTACACCAAAAACACTTCCTCATCACCCAAAAGCAATATCCAGGTTGCTTCTTTCTATTAATTTGACAAGTAGGATGTTATATTTCATAGAACCATCATATATCTCCTATATACTACCAAAATAAAACTCCAATTTTAGATTCATATTCTAGTTATACACATGACATTATCCATTTACAATTTTGAATTTGAGGGATAATCAGAAAAGATTCTCATACCTATCAAAGTCTTAGATCACGATGTATTTTCATATGCTATGTTTTATCCCACATAATACATATTAAACCGTGTATATGGGTGTAATGATAATTTATAAGGTGTATCATGCAAGTGTAGTGATTTTTTCATCACATTCCCCTATAGAATCATCTTTTTTCATGTGTTCATTTAAATACCATTCCATTTTATGTAAGAAAGAGTGAGGAAATTTCTAATTGATAAATAATTTTTGGAATTTTGGTAACTTCATCACTTTGATATCATCATCCTGATTCATACTAATGATCAATTCCCACCATTGACCAGATTCTACCTTTATATGATAATCATCTAGTATAACATTCACATGCTCGAAATAATGAATGATGAACTATATATTATCAATGAATTTGATCCATTATTCAATGATTAATAGATTTGATGATCCATTTAAATTCTATGACCTTTTTCTCAAAAAGGTATCAATTGAATTTTTTTATTTTTAGGGGATTTGGGAACTCCTCTTGATCATGGATTACATTACAAGCATCAGTTGGATGAGATATTATTACAATAATTTTCTCTATTCCTTCTCCCATTGGGTTGGGAATTTCATTTAATTGTCACCACAATTCTCTATATATTGGTTGTTTACCTAATTAATCCAATTTTCTTCGATTTCCTAGAATGAAAGGAAAATTATGGATGTGTATTTTTAATCTCTTAACCCCATGAATGAGAATCAAATGACATTAGAGGTATAAAATATAAATGGATTGTATTTCCATAATGTACTAATTTATATCATCCAATATATGTTATCCACCATCAATTTACTATCATATTCTCTTATGTGAATTATTTATACACATAATAATTAATCACAATGATTTTGTTCATTTAAATATGCATTACACATAGAAGTGTCAAACCTATTGTGCTGTAGAGTAATTGTCTTTCAGAAATTCTTGGTCAAGTCTCGCTTAAAGTGTTTTTTTCATGTTTTACCCCAATTTCATATCTATTTGTTATATCAATATATGGTCTAATTTGGTTGATAAACCACATAACGTATAAATTAACAAAATTTATTTATTTTTCTAAATCTTGTTTTTATCCCAAATGATTTTTCTAGATATTTCTAATCCAAATATCATAAATAAATAAGATCATACATTTATTAAACTATAAAAACCCATATACTTTTTACAATTTCATACATGATTTATTACAAAAGATGAAAAATAATAAAACCCATAATATATTGATTTCAAATGTCCTTGTAATGTATGTACATTTCATAACAAATAAAAAAAATTAATACATGTTCATTTTTTAAAGAATCCTAAAATTTCTCATATTATTACATCATACTTATTAATTCATTTGATGACATGCCAAGATACTTTAGAAAGGGTTGATATATACTGCTCACTAATGAAATAAAAATGTAATTACATGATAAAAATTTAGCCCATAATGAAATAAAAATATCAATGGGGCATAACAAGAGTTATAATCATTTTAATGAAGAATGATACATGATATATAATTAAAGTCATAAATGTATACATGGGAAATGTGGAAACAACATTAATAAACTACATCATAAACATAGTTCAAGGATATAATCTTAGAAATAATATTCTAAAATGTCATAGGATGGACTATGTTCTCTCCCTAATCCCTTACATGAAGTCTCATTAGACTAAAATTTTCTCTAATGCATTATAAAACAATATAATTCTAGGCACACCGATCACATTCATTTATTTAGAATTATTAATTGTTCCACATAGATCATAAAACAAGATATGATTTATCATTATACATTATTCCATGATCAATGAGTGTGGAATACATAAATTTATGTTCCAACTAATATAAGTATAAGTACATAAATGTATACACAAATTATTGGAAATTTTTTTAGGTACGTACTACAAAATATCATGGCCTAGAAAATTTTACTGAAATTTGTGAATAATAACGGCCGTATATAAATCTGCATGTATGTAATTAATTACAGTGAAATGATTATATAACCATTTATAAATAAAATTTAATGTAAGGGGGAACTATATGTAAATATCTCATAATTATGAAATGATGAAATAAAATATAATGATGATATATGATGAAAGAGGAAAATAAGAAGATCCCATAAAAAAATTTTGAATGTTAATGGGTGTAACGCCCCAACCCCAGTTACCCAGAGTCAGTGCATTATTACATAACATTGGAATGATCACCAAATATCAAGTATCTAATGATCAATTAGTTTAGAATACTTGGAAACACTAGATACAATCAAAAGGCTTACATTTTATCATAAAGTGAAAACTAAGACAACATCTTGTCTCCACACTAATATCCCTTTATACTATTCCTGCTGGTCATTCATAAAATACTTCTTCACATCCTATGAAAAATAAAACATAGAAAGTGGTGATCTCAAATGCCCAGTAAGGATAACAATATATCAGAAACTTTCATAAATTAGTGAAAAACATTTAGGCAAGATTTATGTAAAACAAAAGCCTTTTGAACTTGAAATTCAGCATAATATGGCAGAAATGAAATGAAATAATTCCATTTACTTGTTCACATGTATAATCTACTAGTTGAATAATCACATACAATATCAATAACCACTTTCATAATGATGTAATTCATAATGCCCGACTGTTATATCTACATATTCAAGGCCTTGTGCAAAGACTACAAATATGATTTTCTCAAGCCCTTCTTCTAAGACACTAGTTTGTCTGATTAGACCTACCAATGCATCGAGGAGCTATAGCGGGCTCCACCCGTTACATATTAAGTCCAATGAATTCCTCATACGAACATGTTTAAACATAACATAAACATTCGTATTAAAAATAACATTCGAAATGTCAATACATTATGCATAAACCATGAATTGTATAAAAATAACACAAAAATAGTAAAAAAATCAAAATACGTTCAATACAATATGGAATTTTGTTATAATAACAAACCAACTTCGAATAAACTTAAAATCCATAAACGGATATAGACATAGATGAAATCAAAACTATTTGAGTGAAATATGTCATTTTTTTAAATCATTTAAAAGTAACATAATTATAAAATAAAAAATTTACATTGAAAATATTCTTATAAGCTTGTAAGGGAATATTTGAGGATTTTATAATGGTGTAAAATAGTCTCACCTCCTATATATGTTTAAAAAAACATTCTTACTTTAATTCTATCGAAAATGATAAAAAGGACCTTGTTTTGAAAATGGAAGAAATATTCCTTTATAAACATCTTATAAAAAGTAAAATAAGGGTATAAATGACATTATCCCATATTATATAAAATATTATGAATTTTTTGAAATGCATTTTAATGAAACATAGATTTGGATGATAAATAAGTCCTAGTAGATAATTACGTAGAAACTTCCTCGGATAATGAAGAAATTGTGAAATAAACCCTTACCTTGTTATTTTACTTGCTTGAGGGTAGGTTAACCTCCTGTATAATTGTGAAATAATTGTTGTAAAATTATAGAAAATTATATACATTAATATGATTTCATTTACGATCTTTTAACATTGCTTTGTTAATAATATCATAGTATTATCATCATTTGGAATGTAAACATACACATTTTATTTTATATGTTTTGTTACATCAGTAGTGTTTGTTATGGATATGTTGTATCTTATTAATATCCAGAATTATATCAAGTCCTTAAAAATTATTTTTAATCATCAAATGAAAATTAGTCTTGAATGTATATTATAGGGAATGAATCTCATCGCATTCGTAGAGATGGTCGTCCATACGCACGCACGAGCGATAATATCATTCTTTTGATATTAAAATAATATATATTTGGATGGTATATCATATATAAAGATTAATTATCATTTTATATTTATTATTTACATAAATTACACATCATTATCAAACGTATCAAAATAATAATGTTTTGAATAACAATTACACCACAATGTGGAGACGGTAAGCCGTTCTTACACGAGTATGGTGGCATGTCATTAAAAGGATGGAGAGAATACTAAATATGGTTGTAACATTTTTATAATAAAATCATAGTATATATAAGACACTGGAGCTATTATTTTAGAATGTAAATAACAATAAAAGAAGAAGTGGAAGAAAAAAGAACTTGAATGAGGGTGGTGAAATCATTACCTTTTTTGAGTTCTTCCTTTTGATTTGATCAAACAGGATTTGTAGGTTGGAATTCTGATCAAAATAAGGCTTCTAGATTGAATTGAGGTATGTTTAGAGAATATTTGGGTAGGGGATGGCTGATACAAAAGGCTTTGATGATGTGAATTAGAGAGATGTGGGAGTGCCCTTTTATAAGAGGGGTGAGTGGCACCTTAGGAAAAGCTAGAAATATTATATTATAATAAATTCATATTCGGTTTCTAATGGCTCCAAAGTGTATTATATAAATATTAAGGTGGGGATAGGTCAAAAACAACTCAACCAATAGGTTTTAGACAGGTTTGGGTCACTATATTAAGTTTATATTTTTTATTTAACTCTTAGTTAAATAGTTTGACATTTATGACGTCTCTTTGTATTTTTAAATTATATTGTTAATAAACATACTATATACATTCAAAGAGACCCAAAATTAGTCCATTAATGATGAAACAATCATTATATATGTCCTTTGGCCGAACCGTAGATTATTCTGAATAGAATATCAATTAATAATATAATATGTTTTTTAAATACTCATTTATGTTGATTTTGACACTATTTAATAATTGATTTTTTTAATTCTTAACAAATTTATTAAATCAAAAAAAATTCATTTATTTAATCCTAAAATGTCATATTGACCATTAAATTCGTGGATGTCATCAAAACATTCAAATTATATTTATTTTAACATTTATAATACCAATTATTGGATTCTTTCATCAATAAATAAAATACTTCATCATTATTGTGTCATTAATAAATTTAATTATTAAATTACTAAAAATTATAAATAAAATACCATTAGATAGGAAATTGTTTTTTATTTCTAATGAGTATTTATAGTCAAAAAATAACATATATAACCCTATTTAAAAATTGTTTTTCAAAAAGATATATGCTTATGAAATTTTTGTATTTTCATTAACTTAATTAATATAAAGTGTCATTATCACTTTCACGTTACTCCATCGGGTCCCAAAATCGAACCGAATATGACCATGGATGGAAATGTATCAACAAATAGGGTTAGGACACGTTTTATTGTAATTTATTATTATTATTATATTATTTTTTTACCCTTATTTACCGGATTTTCTCTTTAACCATGGTAAATAAAATATTTATCGAAGTAATTATTCAAAATGACTAAAAATAAAAGTTACCTATTTACACAATTTGAAAAACCTGATTCTAAATTTTGAATCCATTTTTATAAATTCAAAACATAGAAGTGGCAGTTATAAATTTAAAATAAATTCCACTGTCAAAATAGAAAGTGTGTTTTTAAGAAGTAATAACTATCAAAAGATTTACACTTATTTATATCCGGTTTAAATGTGCAATTATGTCCAATGAAAAAAAATTGAATTAAATGGTAAAAATATAATCTAATTATACTTCAAAACCACTAAAATTCATAATTTATTGCAATTAATTATTTCGACTAAAAAATTTGTTTTTAATTAAAATTTAGTAATTTTCACTATTCATCAAAATATAAAAAGTTATCAAAAAATTACCAAAAATTCACCCTAAGATAATTTCGATACTATGAATCCAAAAATCAATTCTATTTTACCGAATTAAAAACATATATATTGAGTTTATTAAATTAAAATTAATTCATGTTGTCAAATCCAAAAAGAGTATTTTTATGAAATATTAATTATCAAAAGTTTGATACTTCTTTATGTTTAATTGCAAAGTAAAATTACATAAAATCATCAGAATTGTATTAAATTGTAAAAATATAATCTATTTATAATTAAAAATCATTAGAATGTATAATTTAACACTATAAATTATTCTGATTAAAAAGGTTTTTTTCAGTTAAAATATAGTATTTTTAACGATTCACCAAAATATGAAAGTTATCAAAAAAAACCAAAAATTTATTGAAACTTAAATCATATGTCCAGATAACGGAGAATTTAATTTTGTCAAATTTAATATATATATGATTCAAATATTGGATTTAAAAAAAGGGTTTCCATTAAAAGGTGGTAAAATTACATTTTTTGAAAAATACTAATTTTATCTGAATAAATAAATTTGTTCTTATATTATTTATAAGAAACTAAAAATATGGATTCTAAGATTATATAAAGTTCAAAATTTAGTTAATACTATTCATAACCGATTTTTAACGACTATTTAGTTAATACATGGTGCATTAGAACTCGGCGTTGCTTATAGTGAAAGTAATTGGATTACTTGGAATAAATAACGTACAATGAAATATTGGGGTGTTACATTCTTCCCTCTTCAATAAATTGCTTCCTCGCAATTTTTATTTCGACAATAAAAGTTTGAAAATAGAAAATACCTTTGTGGGAGAACCCACAACGAAAATTGGGTTAACAAAATTTAGTCTTAATAAGAGGAAACAGGGAATGAAAAAGTCCCCAAAAAATTATGATCTCGATTAGGAGAACATTAGTGGAAATTATGGACACATAATTGGATTAAAAACTTAAATATTTATAGGGAGTAATTGAGGTCATCAGTCACAAACAATTATAGAATTGAGGGCCTCAAATCCATCAATCTATGATGATTTAAAATATCATCGGTTCAACAAAACAAAAGCTATTAGGATATCTCATTTTTAGTTTTAATATCTCTTACCTAATGTTTAAGATTTAATTTCTTCATAGATTAATAGGGAAGGAAAAAAAATATAATTGACAAGTACAGTTCCATCCTTTAACTAATTTCTACCCCAAACTCCTCTTTCACTCTAAAAGATAATAGAACATAAGAAATTATTTTATTTATCTTATTCATATAAAAAAAATTATAATTCTTTTACCAGAACTTTATAAAATTACATTATTCAATATAGGACATCACGTGGGCTAGTAGTAGGTGATACAGGCTTCTCGCCCTTTGGTTGTAGGTTCAAGTATCGTGGCCTTGCCGGAAGTGACGCATTGCCACCCAACCTCCGGGATGTCCTTTTTATGGAAATCCAAAAATAATATCAATCAATACTTATCCAAAATAATTTTTTCCAAACTCACAGCCCAAAATATTTGAGGAGGTTAAACACAATGAAGATCATTTTTCCACATAATAACATGTGAATACATTCATCATGTATTATTTTAAAACATGGTAACACCCTAAATTACCATAAAACCTTATTGATTACATTCATGGTCCCTTATTCCTTATAGAATTATGGATATACTTCCTCCATCCAAATATTTTATAAACTCTTACAATGATTTAATATAGAAATCATTAATTAGTTTCAAGGTAGTCAAGAATATCCAATATAAATCATCCAAATCAAACATGTATTATTCCAAAATCAAACTCTTAGTATCAGAACCATATTATTGTTTATATTTCTGTCAATAATATATCTTCCAAAAAATTAACCTTCTATTGAGTCACTTTTCCTGGTTCCACACATTCTCAAGTCCTTAATGGAATATTACTCCAGTACAATATTTATATACTAAATAATTATTAGAACATGTACAGCGTTGATACAACAGTCAAATGTCATAATTCTTTAATAACAACATAAGTATTATAATCATTACTCATCATTTGTTTTAGTATCATAACTTTTTTATTATCCAATATAATCATGTGGGGCATATTCTAATGATTTTAACAATGGTTTGTGTAGTGTCCCAACTCCTTGTAGATGAAGAATTGTACATTTTAAACCTTTTTCTTACCCTTGCAGTCACATTCATGTTGTCCTTTTTCACCACACTTATAACAAAATCTCATTCCTTCAGGCAAGTTACTTGGTGTTTCTTCCCACAATTATCACATATGGGAAAATTACTCTTTCTACTCTTTAATTTATCCATATTTCTTTCTTCCATATTTTTCTTCCCCTAATTCCCTTCCAATCCATAAGAATCAGAGAATTAATTACAAATCTTTTTAAAACATGATATTATTTCCTTATATGTTGAGAATACATGGGAGACAATTTACCTTCTAAATGATGTCTTAATACCGTGAAAGATATGATCCTTCTTACTCTTTTGTTCATACGTATTTCTGGAGTTCACATTCCTTCAACTGGGCACCATTTCTATACAATGTAATATGAAAGGTCAGTTTATGAATTGCAATGAATAATTCAAATCTTGTAAAATACCTGACGTAGACTGAGCAGTTTATCGATATAATCCATAATCATAAAAATGTTTTCTTTTAGGATGTATATACTCATATACACTTCATAATGTTTTGTAATGAAAATGAAAATTATCCGATGAATATCCCCCAAGAGTGTCATAACCACGAGTGCAGCAAGACCCATTGCATTCACCCGTTCCCATTCGATTCTATCTCAAAGCGGTGTTTTCAGGTTTTACCCCTAAGTACATCTGTTACAGAGATGCCTCTACCTTCTCGTATCTTGACATGGATGTATTGATTATAAAACTCAGAAAATATCTACAATACCAAAATTCAAGGATGTTCTTATATACTAATCCTCAAAGTCTATTTTATGTCTAAGTTCTCTAATCAGAGTTTATCTAAATCCTGCTTCCAAGATTTGTATGAAATTTCCTCTGATACAAACTGTAAAGCCCTGACCCCAGTTACACAGAGTTTGTGTATTATTAGATAACATTGGCCTGATAATAAAAGATCATGTCTCTAATGATCTATTATTTTATTAGCCTTGTAAATACTAGATACATACATAAGTCTTACATTACTTCATAAAGTAAAAAATACAACAATATATTGTCTACACACTCATATCCCCTTATACTATTCCTGCAGGTCATTCATAAAAGACTTTTTCACATCCTGGGAAGAATAAAATATAGAAATGGGTGAGCTCAAATGCCCAATAAAGATAACAATATCGCCGAAACATTCATAAATAAGCGTAAACATTTAAGGAAATCTATAACTAAAACAGACGCCTTTTGAACATGAATTCAGCATAATATGGCAAAAATGAAAATAAATAATGCAATTTACTTATTCACATGGATATTTTAATAGTCAAAAAATCACATGACATATCAATAACCACTTTCACAATGATTGAATGCATAATTCCAGACTATCATAACCACATAGTCAATGACTTCTACCAAGACTACAAATAATATTTTGTCAACGCTTTGTGAAAAGACACTATTTTTTCTCATGAGACCTACTGATGCATCGAGGAGGTATATCAGGCTCCACCCTTCACATATTAAGTCCAATGCATTCCACATATGAACTGGTTTAAACATAACATAAACATTCATGTTAAAACTAGTATACAAAATGTCAATACTTTTTCTATAATCCATGAATGGTATAAAACTAACACACACATATTAAAACATATCACAAAACCTTCAATACAATATGGATGTTTTGTATCATAATAAATCAACTTCGAATAAGCTTGAAATCCATCAAAGATATTGACATAGATGAAATAAAATCTAATTGAGAAAAATGTATCTTTTTTGGATATTATTTAAAAGTCACATAAATATAAAATAAAACATTTAATTTCAAAATAATCTTATAAGATTGTAAGGTAATATTCAACAATTTTATAACAGCATAAATTAGCCGCTCCCACCGTATAAGTTAAAAAAAGAAATTCTTACCTTAATTCTTTCGAAAATGTTAAAAAGGACGTTGTTTGGAAAATGATGAAAATATTCCTTTTAAACATCTTATAAAATTTCAAACAAGGGTATAAATGAATTTAACCCATATTCTATAACATAGTAAGAAGGTTTTGAAATATATTTTTAAGAAACATGTGTGTGGATGAAAAAAATTACAGTAGATCCGGAATTAAATTATGAGTATTGGAAATGTAATCATTATGGATTTATTTTTCAGTTTAATTTGATAAAACAATGGTTTTTTAGAAAATTAAAATTACAAAAATAAAATAAAAATGTTTGAGAGACATCATAAATTAAATGTATAAATTTTGTTCAATATTAGGCACAAAAAATTTTTTATTTTATAAATTTTTATATGATATAATCATTGAAAAATAACTTTTAGAAAAAATATATTAATTAATACGGTATTGCATTTTTATTTATTTATATATTAATTGATAAGTAAGTAGTGATTTTCCCATTTAACTACTATTTATGACTATTTTTCTCATCAATTTTTATGAATGGTTGAATTTTTAAAAATTACATTATTTTTAATATGTTATTAATTGTTCATTTTTTATTAAAAGCACCATATAATATTCATCAAAAAAGACATTGAGTTCAAACAAAAAAAGGATTTTTAATTTCATTGTTATATATTTAAAAATTTTAAAAAAATATTTTTCATTTAAAACGAATATTCCATTCAAATTTTAAAATCGTATTTATAAAATTCAACAAAGTTTTATTTATAAAAAAAGTATCTAAATTTTTTAAAAAATTTATACCGCTGATCTTAAAAAATATTATATATTTCTCTATGGTTGATTATAAATTTATGAATGCATATTCATCAAATCATTTAAATTATTTCCATTATAAATATTTATATTTTATTCATCTAAAATAATTCTTAAAGCATTAGGAAAACTATTCATTTCCACTTTAAATAAATTCATCTGAAAAAGTATTGAGAATACTATATCTAAAATATTAATAATATTTATAACTCCTATTATCCTTATTTTGTCAAATATAATATGATAGTTTAATTCACATTTATATTTTATAAAACTCTAAGAAAAAATATTTATATTTTATAATTAATGTTATATCATCAAATATAACCAATGGAACATGAAAATAACCCAATATCATGATTATATAAATTTTATTTTAGAAAAAAAAAATTTATTAAACCATGAGTATATAAAAATTATTTACCAAGGAAAAATATGATCATGATTGAAGGATATATTTAATGTCAACAATTTTTCAAAAAAACCTTTTATAAGGCCATTATTCTACGGCAATTAAAATACAAATAGTTATTCTAATAGTGATATTGATAGGTGAATACATTATAATATTTTACAATGAAATATTTTTAGCCCTTTAGGTCTACTTATTTTTAAAATATCATTTATGTTATTATTATCTAGTAAGATTTATAAATATATTAAATTTCAGGTAAACAATAAAATATGAATGTATCTTCATATTATGTCTATTATTCTTAAAGAAGTATTTTTCTGCAAATGAGACTATTTTAAAGATAATATTTTATTATGGATCAAAATTAATACATTCATGTCATAATATTTTTATGTAACTAAAAATTTATTCCTAATATATCTTGTTTTTATTTTCTATATGTTCAATAATTTTCACCAAGAATTCATATTTCTTCTCTCATATCATTTAATGTGGTAGTTATTATAAGATATTTAAAAATAATAATTTTTATCATTTATTATAATTTTTAATGGTATTATTATAATGTGAAAAAAATTTATTTACATTTATTCACCCTTTGGGAACATTTTAATGTAAAATGGAAAACAATAATAATATATAAACATTTAATCCCTCAATTATGTTTTTAAAATAAAATTGAAATACATAATATTATTTTATTAATTGGGGAATATAAAATAATGATTAATTATTGTCATTTTTTTCTACTAAAAGAAAAATAACTTCAGAGATAATATCATATATTACATCAAATATTTTTTTAAATATTAAATCGAAATTTTTGTATTTATTTTCCATGATATATTTACGGTTTCTATCATAGAAAATAGATATAGTTGTCCAATTTGATATATGATATGTTTATTTAATAAAAAAAATTTATTATCACTCTAGTATATTTATTAATGTGTGCAAGGATTAGGTTTGTTCATAGTGCTCATATGTGTTTAGGTCAATGTAATTATTTATTATTCTATATTGAAAATTTAGTATCAAAAAAATGTATAATGGATATATATAAATATTTAAAAATTTATAATTTTATTTCATAATATATCAAAAATTCATATAACATGAGATCCAAATTAGTTATATTATGTAGATATATATATTTATAATCATTTTTTATTTAAAATTATCATAGACTAGTAAAAATATATAATTATTTCTAGTTCAATGATATTATTTCATTCAGAAAAACATTCAAATAAAATTTACATTCTAAATTCATTACAAATTAATGATGTCACAGCTGTGATAATATTTAATTATAAATTAATTATTACTACATTTTTGAAATTATTATTTATTTATCGATTTATAAGGGAAAATAAAAATTTCACATTCACACACACAACATATAGAAACCCAACCTTTTCTTACATTACTATTTGATCATTTTGAAGATAAATAACATTATAGTATTACACATATGGATCCAAAGGTTTAGTGTCTTGGGAAAACAAGGACCGTACATAAAAATTACAATATCAAGCATAATCATTTATTTAATTTCTTCTTCTGTAGCTTCTTATTGGCACTTGTCCTCTCCTTAGTACATCTATCCACCTAAGGATATACATAAACAGAGGTGAGATAAAATCCAATTAAGAGGATAGATAAGAAGAATTTAGCATGGGGTGAGCATAATCATCACATAGGCAAAAGATCATTAACATGAGAGGAGCATAAATAAACGTCATGAAATCTACAATGCATAAAAATGAAATATCATGTCTTAGTGGTTAACTACCACAAAAACATGATAACCAATATAGAATCTTTTTCACACATCATTCCACATTTACTCATGATATTCATCACTTTACCCGATGAATTGCAGCACTGTATAATTCTTGGTGCACCCGTCACATTCATACATTAATATTGCGCAATATAATTCTGGGTGAACCCATCACATCATAACATTATCATTATCATGATTTCCACATGGAACATATATCAAAAATGAATATAACTAACCCATTAAATGGAAAGGGCTACATCTCATAAGAACACATTCATAAACTTTGGGTTCCCAAAATAATGAGGGAATAACTTACATGTTATAACAACCATCCACATTGAGAGAGAAGCAAAAGATGTGTTCTTAAAAGAGGAGTTATTTTGGAAAAAAGGTTTTACATAAAAAGCAGTTAAAAACATGTATATCATAAAAAAGGACATAAATTGATGAAAATATTATCATTATGTAGTATCCATATAAAAAATGGAGTGAAAGAGGGAGAACCCAAAGGATGAAAGTTGGGTTCGAGAATTTCTCTTACCTTATATCCAAAGTCAAACTTCTCTTTGATGACCTCTATAATTACATTATATTCATTAATTAGAAATAATAAAACTTTTTTACATTAATATTTTTGTTTAAGGTTTTATTATGTGATTTTATGTGCCTTTGTATGAGTTATAGAGTTTAAAAAACATTGTTTGGAAATTTTTGTTTTTATGGATTTCTTGAGTGGTTCACTTGTATTCTTAAATTGATGTTTAGATAGAACATGGGTAAACATCCCGAACTTATATTACATTTTATTAATAATATTATAGGAGTTTAAATGATCTTATAATGATTTATATTATAACCATGTGGATGAATCATTAGATAAAAATTAAATGATGATTGTTTGGGTTAATTTGAGCAGTTTTTCGATCATAATGAACTTGTTTTATTTTATCACCAGTAATATGCTCATATGTTAGTCCCATGAAATTTAATTGGAGATAATACATATAACGTTTTCTGGTTCAACCATAAATATGGTTTCATGACCAGATCTGACGGTAGAAATTGAAGAAGAAAACATGTCATTCTTGAAGGTGATTAATTTACACCTCACGAACCACATTCTCTTTAATAAAAAGAAGAGGGAAAGGGTGTTTATGATATAATATACCATTAGAATCACGAAAAAAAATTACATGTATAATAATGGAGTTAAAATACTATTTGTATGAAGATAGGTGGGGAGAGATCAAGAGATAACTTGACCTTGAAAGGAAATTAAAGGAGAAGAGGGAGAGAAATTACCACATAAATCCTCTTCTTGAGATCCTCCTTAAGGAAGCTAGGCATGGTCTTTTGATGAGACCTGAAGCTCTTGATCGTGGGAGAGGGGATAGGTAAGATGTTTGGGTATAGTTTAGGGAAGGATTTGTTCTTGAGAGGTGTGAGGAAATGAAGGTGTGAAGGGTGGTTTTTATAGTGGAGGGGAGAGAGGTTTTCTTAATATAAAATTCATTAGTTTATTATTTCCTCACAAGACAGGGAATATTGAGTCATCCATAACCAAATATATTAAATAAGCCATGTTATATTGGTATTTGGGTGCTTACATCACCTGTGATGTTAGGAACAATGGCTTTTAATTATAATGTATTTATAAGGTAAAATAATGTATTTTACTATTCAATAAAAAATTCAATTATTTTAGAAAAATCTAAAATATTCACCACAACAATTTATCTACATGTATAATCCAAAAATGAAGTCCATTTTTCAAAAATAATTTTCTAAATATTATTAATCTAATATATAATTAAAATCATAATTTACTAAAAATATAATTTTTAATATTAAAACTTATTTTATAGTGCTTTCAAAAATTACTAAGGGTCATATAAAATTATCTAAAAACTATAAGACATTGATCTGATAGTTAATGAACACGTTTAATTAAAATAAATTTTCTTTTAAATTAATCAATTATATATAATTATTTATTTATGACTGAAAAATTACCAAAATGAATACTATAGTCAAATTGTCACTTTCTAAAATGTCTAAATTTTATTTAATTATTCATGGGTAAGGTTACTATTAAGTAGGATGATTTACTATTCATAAGGGTCATATTTCTATTCAAAATTGTATGTTTCTATTCCAAAGGGGACATTACTATTCACCGAACAATATTTTTTTAATTAGACTCCAAAAATCATCTTGAACACAACCGTGTATGTCATATTGTCATAATTCCAAACACAGAAGTGACAAAATTATGTTTAAAGGTCACTTAACAATAAGTAATTCATTATGTTGTGTATTCATGTGATTTTATGACATATTTATAAGAATGAAAATTCCATTGAAAAAGTGTGGGTTGTTACATTCTTCCCCCCTTATGAAATTTCTCCCTCGAAATTTCATTTTACCAAAAAAAGTTGAGGGTACTTCTCCTTCATCGCCTCTTCTGGTTCCCAAGATGCTTCCAAAAACATACGGTTCCTCCATAACCTGTTGACATGATATGTTCCCTTGTTGCGTAGAACCTTATCTCTCATTTCCAGAATCCTTACTGGCTGCTCCTCATATTATAGATCATCTTCCAGCTACACCACCTTTGAGTTTAGTACATGTGAAAATTTAGGTATGTACTTCCTTAGGAGTGATACATGAAAAAAATCACGAACATGAGCCATATTCGGTATAAGTGCTATCCAATAGGACATGGCTCCAATAAGGTCAAGGATCTCAAAGGGGGAAATATACATTGGGCTTAACATTCATTTATTCCCAAATCACATGACTCTCTTCCATGGTGATATTCTAAGAAAGAATTTATCTCCAACTTCGAACTCCAAGTTCCTTCAATGGTTGTCAGAGTTTATTTTTTCCAACTCTGAGTGGCTTTGATGTGTTTCTGGATGACTTCATCCTTCTCTTTCATCTCTTTCACAATATCGTGTCCAAGTATCTTTCATTCTACAACTTCATCCTAATAGTATGGAGTTCTACATCGCTTTCTATACAAGAACTTTGTATGGAGCCATATAAATACTTCAGTGGAAGCTATTGTTGTATCAGAACTCAACCAATGAGAGATGATGATCCCAACCACCTTTGAATTCAAGATAGGAGGCTCCTATCATCTCACCAAGCGTATGAATATTCCTTTATGATTTTCCATCAGTTTGGGGGTGATAGGATGCGCTGAAATTTAATTCAGTAATCAAAGCATGCTGAAGACCCTTCTATAATTTGGATGTAAACCTTGGATCATTGTCAGAGACAATTGAGAGTGGGTCTCTATGTAGTCTCACCACTACATTCACAAATATCTTTTCATGTTTTTTAAGTGAGAGATATTATTGAATAGAGATAAAATGGGAAGTCGTGGTGAGTCCGTAAACCCCAACCCATTTAACATTATTTCCTTTTGACGTCTTTGGGAGACCCGTGACAAATTCCATAGTATCATATTCCCATTTCTATATGGTAATAGGCAATGGATGCATCATACCATTGGACTTTTTTTGCTCAACTTTAACTTGCAGACATTCCAAGCACCTTGATATATATTCCACAATCTCCGTCTTCATGTTATCCCACTCGAAGTGTTCTCGGAGATCACAGTACATCTTGGTACTCCCAGGAAGGATAGATAATGTTGAGTTATGTACATTGTATAATAGCTAATTTTTTATCCCGGGTGATGAAGGCACATAAAGATGTGTTCCAAACCGAATCACACCATCATCACTTATATGGAACTCTTGCAGCTTATCTTTCTTTTACTGCATTCACCCTCTTTTTTATCTCCACATCAACCCATTTTTATTTTTTAATCATCTACTAGATGAATGGTTTCACAATCATTTGAGAAAGGTAGTATTTATCCCATGCCCTTATGATATCTAAATACATGCTTTTCATATCCAAAATGATAGGGTCTTTCTCAATCTGCTTCACAGATAGAGTAGCTATTTCTTTTCTTCTTAGAGCATCATCAACCCTGTTTGACTATCTAGGATGGTATTTAATTGAGAAATTTTAGTCCTTGATTAGCTCTAACCATAACCATTAACACATTTTTATATCCTTTTGTGTGAATATATACTTTAGGCTCTTGTGGTTGGTGTATATTTCACACTTCTAGCCATAAATTTAGTGCCACCATATTTTCAAGGAAAAAATCACGGCTGCCATCTCTGGATCATGAGTCGTGTAGTTCTTCTCATGGGTCATCAATTTTTGTGAGGTATAGAATATCAGATTACCATTTTGAATGATTACTCAACCCAATCCTTTCTTTTAAGCGGCAATGTATATCAAAAAACATTCTCTACTTTTCGGTAGTGTGAGTACAAGCGCAGTGATCAGCCTTCTCTTTAGATCCTTGAAGCTTCCCTCACATTCTTTCATCCTAACATACTTTACCCCTTTCCTTGTAAACATAGTTAGGGGGCTTGACAATCATGAGAATATTATCAAAAAACGTCGATAGTACCTAGCTAATCAATGAAAAATATGGATTTCTATGACACTAGAGGGCTTGGGTCATTCCATAATCGCCTTTGTCTTTGAAGGATCCACAAAAATTTCTTCACTTGTGATCACATGATCCAAGAATGTGACTTTTTTCATCCAAAAGTCACACTTGTTGAACGTGGTCTACGACTTCTCCTTTCTTAATATCGCCAAAAAATGTCTTAGATGTTATACATGATCCTCCTTTCACATTGAGTAGATGAGAATATCATCAATAAACACTACCCAAAATTTTTCAAGGTAATGTCTAAAGACTCTATTCATCAAATCCATGAATATTTCAAGTGAATTAGTAAGTCCTAAGGGCATCAACAACAACTAATAGGGACCATACCTTTTTCTAAAGGAATTTTTTTGAATAACATTCTTCTTCACCTTTACCTAATGATATCCAAAATGAAGATCCACCTTTGAGAAGTATTTAGCACCTCTTAACTGATCAAAAATGTTTTCAATAATTTGAAGAGGATGCTTGTTCTTTATGGTGATCTTGTTGAGTTCCCTATAATCGATATACATCTGCATTGTTCCACGCATATTCTTCACAAAGAGCACTGGCTCACCTGAAGGTGATGCACTAGGGCATATGAACCCTTTTTCCAAATGATCATGCAACTACTCCTTTAACTCTTCCATTTCTATAGGATCCATCCTATAAGGACGCATCGATATAAGAGTAGCTCCAAGTATGAGTTCAATTGAGAACACTACCTCAAAATCATGGGGAATTCCCTGTAAATCATCGAGAAATACACCACCATATTCCCTAATAATGGGAATTACCTCATGGAGGGAACTTTAGTTTGACTCAACCATTTGGGTGAGGTATGCATCATCATCAATAATCATCACCCGCACTATTGAAGGATTTTTCAATGGAGATTCATGATCTTCCTTTCATTTGTTGAAGAGCATGGTATGGTTCGGAATATGAAATGATATTTTATTTTCCTAATTGTTGATATGTGTTATATATAATGAGATCCAATCCATTCCCATTATAGAGTCAAATTCATCGAAAGGAAGAATTAAATGATTCGCTGGAATAATCGTCCGACATACACCAACCAAAGAGGATTCAAACACTTTGGTTGGAATGATTGCACCACATGTTGTTTTTACAAATATCTCTACTTCATGGTTTCGGGGCTTCGATTCTAAAGTTTAAGAAAACATTCAAGATATAAAAGAATGCGTAGAACCAAAATCAAATAATACTTTTTCCATTATTTTGTGAATACAATGTGTACCATGTATGACTTTATTATCATGCTCCACCTTTGATGTATTGATGGAATAAGCCTTCCCCAATTCTTTTTTTCTTCGGCTGTTGCTAATGTTGTATACCCTCGATAACTCGAGGTTTAGTGCACTGACTTGCATAGTGCCCTAGCTCCCTACCATTGTAACATTGAACTGTGTGTGGTTCTATCCTTTCATCTACCACAATATCTTTCCTTATCTTGTCTTTTATAAACTCTTGAGAATAGTGTCCTTTTTTACAACACTTGAAGCATTTCCTCGTCCCTTTGTGGCATTTCCCATGGTGCAACATTAAAAAATTTTGGCATGTGGTTCATTCAGGGTTCTTCCCTCCTTTATCATTCGATCCTTCATCATGAAACTCCATTTTTCGTCTCTTATAACCATATCCATGGGACCATTATCCACACTCCATCATTATATTGATGTCACATCAAACAACATCTTCATAACTACCAATGTCTCAAATTGTAATATCCTTTCAACGGTGTAGTTTTAATCCACTAAAGAATCTATCAATTTATATTTCATTATTGATATCAAAACCTAAAGTGTACCTTAAAATCCTGGTAAAATTCACTTCATAGGTTGTGAGAAATTATTTTTTTTTCATGAGCTCGATGAATTCTCTCTCCATTTTTGATTGAAGAGTTCGTGGGAAGTACTTATTAAAAATCATTATCTTAAATTCTTCTCATTCCTTCTCTTCAATTTCCTCCCTTGGCTTTCTGTTATTAATCAAATCCCACCATTGATCGGCTTCTCCATCTAGATGACAAATGGCTAGGGTCCCCTTCTCTATCTCCTAATAGTGAAGAACATAGAATATCTTCTCCATGGAGTTGACCCACTATTCCGTAACTAGAGGATTAGAAGATACACTAAATGTCGGTGGTCGTTGTCGCATAAAACATTCGATAGACAGTTTCTCCTTCTTTGGTGAAGGAGGGAATTCCCCATTATTATGGTTATTGTTCATAAGATGGGAAAATTGGGTAAGCATCACCATGAAGTTCTGAAATACAACCCCCAAATAATTAGGGATGTCATTCGGGCAATCGTTCCATTGGCCCTCGAATGAGTTGTTGGAATGATATCTCCTGGTTCCCATCATTTTATAAAATAGAAAAGTTTATAACAAAACATAAGTAAAAAATTCATGAATAAATTTTTTATTTAAACAATTTATTCCAGAAACATAACATATGGGATCCCTATGTAAATATTCTTGGGTGCATGTTTTTAATTAGATTCATTCTATAGGATTTCTCAAGGGTTCACGAATCCTAATTCCCAAATTAACTAAACCTTTATTGTGAAAAAAACTATAGAGACCCTAACATTTCGTACATTACTATTACATAATTTTTAAGATAAAAATCATAATAGTATTACACATATAGGATCCAAAAGTTTAGTGTCTTGGGTAAACTAGGACCGTACATAACAATTACTACATCAAGCATAAGAATTTATTTAATTTCTTCTTCTGTAGCTTCTTATTGGCACTTCTCCACCCATTAGTACATGTAGCCAGATGATGATATTCATGAAATTGGTTGAGCTAAAATCCTAGTAAGAGGATAGATAAGAAGAATATATCATGGGGTGAGCATAATCCTGACATAGGAAACAGATCATGAACATGAGAGGAGCATATATAAAAGACATCAAATGTGTCAATGCATAAAAATGAAATAGCATGACATAGTTGTTAAATACAACACATAATTGTGAACCAAAATGCATCATGTTTACACATCATATCACATTTACTCATGAGATTCATCAATTTACCCAATTCATTGGAACTCTATATAAGGGCGCACCCTTCACATTCAAACATTCATATTGCGCTATATAATTCCAGGTGCACTCGTCACATCATAACAATGTCATTATCATGCCTTCCACGTGGAACATATATCAAAATTGAACATAACTATCCATGGAAATGAATTAATTACATCTCAAAAAAATCATTCATAAACGTTGGGCTCCCAAATCAAAGAGGGAATAACATACATGTTACAAGAATCGACCACTTTGAGAGAGAAGTAAGTGTTGTTTTCTTAAAAGAAGAGTTCTTTTGGAAGAATTTTGTTTGACGTAAAAACTAGTTAAAAACATTTATATCCTAGAAAAGGAAATTCAATTATGAAACAAAGGATCTTTAAGGTGTAACCATATAAAAAATAGAGTGAAAGAGGGAGAACCCAAAGGATGAAAGTTGGGCTCGAGAATTTCCCTTTACCTTGTATCTGAATGGTTCCTTCTGTTAATGTCCTGTATAATCATATTATATTCATTAATTAGAAATAAAAAACCTTTTTTACATTAATATGATTCATTATGGTTTTATTATGACATTTTATGTGTCTCTGGATGTGTTATAGAGTTTAAAAAACATTGTTCGGAAATGATTTTTTTTATGGTTTTCATGATTGGTTCAGTTGTATTCTTAAATTAAAGTTCAGGAAGAATATTGGTAAACATACAGAACTAATATTACATGTTTTTAATGATATTACAGGACATTTAGTTTTATTATAATTAATTATATTATATCCATGTGGATGAATCATTACATAAGAATTAAATGATGATTGTTTGGGCTAATTTGAGCGGTTTTTCGATCATAATTAACTTCTTTTATTTTATCAATTTTAATATTTTCATAAGTTAGTCCCAAAACATTAAATAGTATATAATTCATATAAAATATTCTGTTTCGACATTAAAAATTGTTTCATAACCAGATCTGAAGGTATAAATGGATGAAGAAAAGATGTCTTTCTTGAAGGATATAAATTAACACCTCACGAACAACATTATCTTTAATAAAAGGAAGAGGGAAAGGGGGTTGGATGATATAATATCATATTATCATCATAAAATTACAATACATGTATAATAATGGAGTTAAAATACCATTTGGATGAAGATAGGTGGAGAGAGATCAAGAAATGAACTAGAACATGAAAGGAAATTAACAGAGAAGAGGGAGATGAATTGCCTCTTAAATCCACATCTTGAGATACTTTTTAATGAAGATAGGTGTGGTCTTTTTATGAGACCAAAATCTATTGAACATGGGATTGGGGCTAGGGAATATTTTTGTGTAGAGTTTAGAGAGGGCTTGGATCATGAGAGATTAGAGGAAATGAGGGTGTGAAGGGTGGTTTTTATAGTGGATGGGAGATGGGTTTTCTTAATATAAACATCATTAGTTTATTATATCCTCACATGACAAGGAATAATGAGTGATCCATAACCAAGAATACTAAATAAGGAATGTTATTTCTGGATTAGGTTTCTTACATCACTTGTGATGTCCTGAATAGTGGGTTTTATTTATAATGTATTTATACGGTAAATTAATGTATTTTACTATTCACCAAAAATTCAAGTATTTTAGAAAAATCCCAAATATTCACTCCAACCATTAATTGACGTGTAGAATCCAAAAATAGTTTCCATTTTTCAAAAATATTTTCTGAAAAATTAATAATTTAATATTTAATGAAAATCATAATTTACATACAAAACAAAATTTAAAATTAAAATCGATTTTATAGTGCTTTAAAAAATTACATAGGGTCTTATAAAATTATCTATAAACTATAAGACATTTATTTGATGTTTAATGAACAAGTTTTTAAAAATATAATTTTCTTTTAATTTAAATAATTAATTATAATTAATTATTTTCGACTAAAAAAATACCAAAACGTTTACTAAAGTCAAATTGTCACTTTCTAGGATGTCTAAATTTTATTTAATTATTCATGGGTAAGGTTACTCATATGATAAATTATTATGGTCATATTACTATTAATAATGGTAGGTTTATATTCACATGGGTACATTACAATTCACTAAAAATTAAAATTTTTCATTAGACTCCATAAATCATCTTGAACACAACCGTGAATGTCAGATATTCGATATTCAAAACACAGAAGTTACAAACTTATGTTTAAAGATCACTTACAACTTAAAAGTTCATTATGTTGTGTTTTCATGTTATTTTAGGACATATTTATAAGAAGGGAAATTCCATTCCAAAACATTGGGTCATTACACGACACCCATTGAAGAACAAACCTAAGACCTCCCCTTACCCACATACAACACAACGACATGGCTTCAACCCATGGTGAATTATTTTAAAAATATGATATTACAATTAAATTTCATATGTAATTAAGTTGATATAGATTAAATTTAATATCAATATCCAGTAAAATAAAAAATTTATAGGGGATATAAATATATAGAAAACCAAATATTTATTGAGTGAAAAAGTGTTTCCCTAATCATATAAAAAAAATCAGTTCATGTTCATTATATTATCTATACCTAATGATATGTACTTTGTGCCAACAATGATTTTATTTTGAAGAATTTTGTTTTCTACATTATTTTTTTAATTTTTTTAATTTTTTGAGATATAAATTTAGTCTGTTTTAGAATTTCAAAAAAAATGATTTGGGTGAACAATCCACTAATCCAAGTATCCAAAAATATAGGTCTCATGTTGGAAAATCATATAATTTAAATATTTTATACATGGTTTGGATGACCGTACAATAAAAACATGTTAACTTATAAATATTTTAATTTTTTTATCCTAAATATAAACGGGAGTCCCTCATTCAACGTTCTCACAAATAATGATGTTTCAGCGAGCTTCCCCTCATAGGATCCCCACTTGTAACCTCATTATTTTTCCTCTAATTAGTAGATTATGTTATTAGAAATAGATATTATAGTCTATGACTCTAAAGCATATACATCATACCCTCCATTGTCATTTCACTATTATATTTATCTTCAATGACTATGGTCTCATATGTTTTAGATTTCTGGAACATTATATGAGGATTATTACTTTTCGATTTTCCTCTTTACTTATAATAATTGTTCTATTCTAAAATTTTTTGGGAGACATTATTTAAAAGGAACATAAAAAATTCAAATAGGTTTTTCAATGTTAATCTTTTTAAATTATGAATCATGAGTTATGGATATATATAATAATATTTCTAGTAATAAATATAAATTTTTAATTTGTTGATAATTTAGACCATCTTAAATCATGTCTATTGATGGATTCCAAATGACATGGTACATAGTATATTCGAAGGAAAAATAGTAATTTTTTTCAATAGGATTCCAATATGGTGATTATATAAATTTAAAACCTATCATTTAATTGGATCAAAGGGACTAATTTTAAAGGAAGATTAATAATGTTTCCAATAATTTATAAAATATATTCCCAAAGAATGAATTTGTATGAATACATCGTAATTGGTTTCCATGAATGATTCGGTCATGAATTGTAATTCACCATTACATATCATATTTTAAGTATGGAATTAATATAAATTTTATTTTTTCACATAGAAATTGTTAGTATTAATATAATTTTTGAATTCATTTATTTAATTTTGTCAACATCAAACCATTAGTTAGTATACAAAATGGGGAAAATACTCTCTGTACTAGCAGGGTTCCTAAGACATGAGAAAATCTAGGTACGGAGGAAACACTCAATATGTTGTTCCCTCCAATACATGAAGATATTACAAATAGGGTGTGCAGTTATGATACATGTCTGGATAATATTTGGTGGTATTCCCAGTATTTTTGGATAAAGATATAGCTAATAAACTTCATGTACATGGTTATGAAATCAAATATTATTTGGACAAATGATGATGTCATGGATAATGGTTATAGTCCTTTTATAATGTTAATATTGTCTCTCCATACATTTTTTATTTCAAACCAAACTATTATTCGTCTTTTAATCAAATCAAATTCCATATAATTTTTCATTATTTTATAATTCCATTTTTTCTCCTACCAATTTCGTTACCTAACATTTAACCTATGATAAAATTTCTTATTTTTTTTCAAAAAGAATAATTTGATAATTTCATTCATATATTTCCAACTAAAATTAATTGGTTATTCTTGTGACAGAATTACATATAGGATATTGTGGAGTAATATTATAAATGTTCTGATTGAACCTTATATACACACTACAGATGTGTGTAGATCATGTTTAGTATAATGAATGTTTGTTTGATTCATTGACCTAAGATGAATATATTTGATCCAATTTTGATCAGCATGTTAGTGGTGGTGAAATTGTGGGATAGTTCATATTTTCATAATTTAATGGGTTTTCGTTGTTATCATTATTTTTATTTTAGGATATGTGTTGTTTAACACTATTGTAATCATCGGCAAAGGATTCCCATCCCATTTCCCCATTTATTTTTTCTTGACCCTTGATCTTCATATGGATTCATTTAATGAATATTGTTTATTGTAGTAATTATTTCCATTTATTATGATTCATTATATGTTTATGATTTTCATTTATTATTCACTATTTAGATAGAAATTAGTTTTAAAATGGTTTATTAATAATGTGTAACCTGCCAATTTATGAGATAGTCATGCATGGTGTTTTGTTATAAAATTCATGATTTTTGTTATATTTATCAGGTGAGATCTTAGTATATGGAATAATATTGATACCACATCACTGTTTGTAATAATGTGGTGATCCAAAAAACACATTGGTCCTTGTGATGATCTTACACATGAATCAAGATGGGGTATTTGAGGTTATGTCACAGAATTTATGAATCCTTAGAAGAAATAAATTACCTTATTTATATGTTTTTCAATTATACACAATTTCATTATTATATTTAATATTTTCATTAAAGAATTTCTTAAACATGACCAGATAATTAGATTCCTTATGTTATAACAGAATGTACTTTTTTAGTGTATAAGAGTAATAATATGACCTTATATTTTTATTTACATACGGTATATCAAAAATAATTATAATATTGATCATTTGATAATATATTTTATCTTATAATAATGTTACTACCATGTATTTATGAAAATCAATTCATAATACCATTTTTATATAATGATATTTCATAATATTAATTAAATGAATAAAATACCATAATGCTCTTTATAATTAATTTGTAAAAATAAAAAATCTATAAATTTATGTATAATAATAACATAATTTTTCATCCATTGTATTGATGAAATTTCTTATAGAAGATATTGAAACAATAAATGTACAATATATTTATTAATTCTTTCATGTATGAAATTATAATGAAAATTTAATAACCTTTTAAAATTGGTTTTCTGAATTTTTAGATTGGATAATAACCCATTCAAGAGATTATAAACTCAAATAGTTTCTTCTATTAGTGTGTGAATGGAATTACTAAGAACTATAATGTATCTGGCCCATTAATAGTAAAAAAATATAAATTTTAGATACAAAGAACAATATAACGAATAAGAAATAAAAAATGTTAATAATCAACCTAATTTTTTGAATATTGTATATAATAGAATATGGAAAAAAGATTACAATTTAATGAAAATAATTTATTTATTTATAAAAAATGTAAAGATAAATAGGATAAAAATTATAATTTGATATATCCTATACTGGGAAATTTATTTGATAAACATGTTGGTAATCATAAAATGAGGTTTAATTTTTATTTAAGGTAGTTATATTTTTTAACAACTAATTTGGGAAATAAGAATGAAATACATGAAATGCTCACTAATATAAAAATGTCTTATGAAAGGGGTTATTGGTCATAGGATAGTTGAAGATAAAATTATTCCAATAGAATAATTTATAAATTAGAGTAAAATAATTAAAAAAATTCATAAAATATAAGATGAAAATTAGATGTAGATGTGACCTCTAAAAACCCAAGGTAATTTATTAATAATCATCTTACATCAATATTTAATTTATATTTATCATTGATGAGAAATATAAACATTATGAAATACTCTCACTAAAACTTTCACCACAATGGTATTTTAATCTCACTTGGATTGTCACCTAATGAAGTAATCGAATAATTGATTATATTTGAATAAGATTCAATGTTATTAATGGATTATATACCCATTTTTAAATTTTTTATATATCAATAATTTTGTGAACAATTTATTTAGTTGAAATAATTTACATTCATATGGATACTTGTTTCCAATACACATTCATTATATTTCTATTTATATCCATCATTGAACTGAAACCGAAATATTATTTAATGAATGTTATAAATGATAAATAGTAAAATTTAGTAATTCTAAAATGTAATAATCAATAAAAATAAATATCTTCCTCTTCAAATAATTACAATTATTAAATATTATCTGTAAAAAAAATATATGTCATACGATTTATCAAAATAAAGAATTATTGATGTATTCATTTAAATAAGGATCCAATAATCTCCCACCACATAATAATTTAATTAAGTTGAAATAAAATGTAAAATAATGACTAATTATATATATTAGAGAACAAAATACAGACATAGTTCATCCTTAATTAAATTCAAACTATTCATTTTATGTTTCCATAGGTAATCCAAACTTCCATATAAAATTTAATACAAAAATAAATTTCATCACCAAAATTTTTATTCCCAAAATTAGAATATATGAGTTTGAAATAGAAACAAATTATAAAAATTATAAAAAAAATTATGTACAATCATTTTATCATTTAATTAATAATTAAAATAATAAAAATGATAATAAATATAAGGTTGTTTTTTCATTAGATCCTTAATAATTTTTATATGTATATCAGTATACATCTCCATAGCTTGATCACTTTTCTAAAAAACAATAAAATAATCTTTAGCTATTATAATTCATCACATATATTCTTGAATAAATGAATTCCCTATTAGATATATTCATTAAAATATATCAAATAATCAATTATTTTCACTTGTTCATCAGGAATGAATATATGACTTATGAAATTGATTGAATATGTATGAAGACTATGAATCATATTTGATATTATTTAATCCAATAATATAAAATTCTACACTAATTAAAATAAAATTAAAATTATTTATATGATTCTTGTTGTGTTAACTAATTTAGTCTCATTCCATTTAATTTTAGTCAAAATATAGTAATATACCGAATTTTATTAATTGATTTACATTAATATATGGTATGTTTAGTGTAGTATCATTGAAAAGATAATAATATTTTGGATGAAATTTTTTCGATTTTTGATAAATTATTTTCTAGTGAGACAACTTCTAGACAATAATTTTTTTTTACTTCCTAAAATTTCAATTTCCTACTACCTTTTATTTAATCCATTTTTTCCTTGTGTAACATCACAGCCAGAACCACTATGTCTGAGCAGAAATTTCACATAACCACATGTGTGACTCCATGTGTGCAAGAGGCTATCGACTAGTAGTGGGGGTATATGTTCTTCATTTGAGGGGAAATTCCCTTAGTATCATATTGAATGTATCATTGATAAATAATGACATTATAAAAAGTAATATATGTAATCTTGAAAGAAATCAATTAACTACATGTCATTCGAATAATATCATTTTCTTGGGTGATAAGAATATATAGAAAGAAGAAAATAGATTATAAATAAAATATCTTCAGGTTCCTCTAGTTTCTATCTTTGTGCACCCCAGCTCCATGGTTTGTGTGCTCAACCATCCTCAACATGGTCTTTTCCCTTCACCTGGTATCCCATGAAATCTAAAATTCATTAAAAATAATGAGAAGGGTGTGATTACAAGACTCAGTATGAAAACACAAATACATCCTTCACCTGCTTTACTAATGAAAATATATGTATTCCATGAAAATAATAATTGTAGAATGTGTACAAAAATACAATCCCAAACTGAGCAGTAGTATGATAAAGGAGGTGACACAAGACCGTAGTGTACTAGATTTAGATCCATATCCTAAGATATGAGAATGTGTTGAAATAATCATATATTAACTTTTATGAATTTCTCGTGGTGTCATGGATTTAATACACATCATCATCTCTCCCATTACTGGACCATGTCACCCAGATCATCTAGATGATAATATTTGGAACTCTCATCCACCATGCTATCTTATATGGAATGAAATTTGGCATCAAGGCATACTCAAGAATACCCTTGACAAGATTCAATGGCGTCTTTGTACCTCCAAACAATGATGAGGTCCCACACGTTTATGGTTGAATTAAAGTGTTCTCCCCCACTTGGTAATACATAAGTCATGAGGTCCACCTATCTCACATAACACTAACAACCAACTATGGATGGTAATAGATATACAAGGATAGCTCAAAAGTAGGCATAATATATCAAAAAGAGTACATAGAAACAATCACACAAACATGTGATCAAAATCAAACACGGGTTAACAATTTACTAGTGATACACATAGAATATCCATAGTTTTTTTTGGCTATAGAGGAACTCACAAGTCTGATCAAAATCAATAAAACAGAAAAAATAGTAAAAAATAAAATCATTTGGGAAATAAGTGTAATTGCGAGACAAAGAAGTTAGGAAACATCCAAACTCAAAAGATTTGAAGACCTATCTAATGTTTTATTATCATCAAAGGAATCAAATGAAATTATCAAGTTGTTTTCATGTGAATGATTAAGGAACATCAAGGGCTTAATTGAATCATGAAATCTATTTCATTTCAAAATGATTGGAAATATTATATGTGATGACACATTCTTTCTCCTAGATAATATTTCGATAATCATTTACTGTTAATGAACGAATTCTTTAAAATTTCATTAAATAATTATAAATCGTGTTCAAAACATATAATCAATCAACATAAAATTGATAACTTGAGTGGTATCCCTCTATAATAATTTGGTGATAATTTAAATAATTATCCAAAGATAATTTATTTTAAAAACATATTATTTTACTATCCGGTAATAATCTCATGATATTTTATTGTAAATATCACATGATAAATATTTACAATTAAACTTCAACAATTTGTTGAAAATATAATTTAACAATTCTTCATATTTATAATCGACAGTTCCACATAATTATTTCTTCAAAAACTTTTGGGAATTTATAATTGGTAATTTTATCAATTATCGAATGATAATATTATAAATTAACTCATGATAATTTTTCGATAATTCACACACAACTACCCTTTGAAAATTTATGATAAATTATTCTCTTCAAAATTTGGTTTAACAGAAAATAATAATTCAATGTAAAATCTACTAAAAAAATGACAGAAGCATCCCATTATATTTACTAATTTATGATTTTTATTCTATATGGTTTTCTTAATTATAAAAAAAATGGAATAATGGGAAAAATATAAATAATATATTATAAAACTAAAACAAAATTAACAAAAATCATGTTACTTTAACTCAGTGGAAAAGTCAGTCCAATTCACAACTGAGGAATGTTATCCCAGAGGAGGATGAATAAATGAGATTCAACCATCACACAAATGGAGATATGGTACTACTCCATTTTAATGGGTCTAACCATAGATCAATGGAAAAATATTTGGGTATTTAAATACCCAAACTACATATTTTCCCCAATTAAATAAAAATGAATGAAAAGGTTTCTAAAACTCTATGATGTGTTTAAACCCCCCCATTAATGCTTGGAAAATTGAAACAATTGAAAAAAATGAAAAAGGAAGCTTTTTAAAGCCCCCATATGTGGAAATAGAGTTGGGTCATAGTGGTTAATAATTATTAACTATAACCTCCATTTTATGAAAAATTAATTAAATTAAAATAATTATTTATTTATTATAATTAAAAATTTTTAAAAAAATATTTCATGACCAAACGCCCATTTAACATGAAATTTATGCCACACCAATGGTAAACACCCCATTAAGTACCGAATAGTGATCTCAGATTTATTATACAACATAGCTTTTGAGATATATTATTTATATATTAATATAAAAATGTAATAATTAATTAATTAAAATTAAAAACATGTATTATCCCGACCGAACCAACTAAGAATCCAGCACATAAAAACTTATTAACCTGATTGGATAAATAATGAATTATGGACCTAACAATTGTCCCAGAATTATCATATAATGCATCATTTTGGATTTATTCAGTTATTCATAATAAACAGCCAACACATAATATAATTTTTTTTATAAATTTACTCTATCTTTTCTAATCCTTTATGGGCCTCAGAATATCTAACTAACATAGTGTCTGACTCCAAAAAATATTCATTGAATGTTCCATATTGTTGACTACACTTTTTCTCTCATGTGTCAACTTAAATATAATATTATGTTATTTAATGGATAAATAATTTCTTCCCACTTATGATATTAATAATTTATCACTATAGGTTTTTTATTATCATTATAAAAATTTGGATATTACAATTTCCAACCTAAAGAAACTTATCATCCTTAAAAATAATATTAGAACTTCTTCCCGAATATAACAAGAAACTAATCTCAAACATCATATACTAAATTCCATGTATCATTCTATATTTATCCATGCAGCCACTGAATCTAGACTACTGGTACCATCATCCATTGCAACGGCTTATCTCTCTAATTTATGTTCCACACCGGTTGCTCCTAAAAAATGAATCGGTCTCCATATCATCTTCCTTGAAATCAATAACATGTGCAAGGTCAGGTATGTACCTCCATAGCATTGACCCATAGAACACATCGTGCATTCATTGATAGTGAGAATTGAGGTCCATATGATATTTCACCACCCTTATAGGCATAGTTATCACAAAGGGTCCAACAAAATGTGGTGTAAATAGTCACTACTTTCTTAGATATTTGTGCCCTAACCAAGGTGTCAATCTCCTGAATAACTGATCCACCATAGTATACTCCAAGGGTCTCTTTCAATGGTTTTCATAATATCAATTTCTATTATGAGTTGTGATGAATCTCTTTTATATTAGTTTCACTCTCTTATATCTCACTTGAAATATATTGGGGACAACAACTACAACATCTTCCACCCCTAGAAAACAAATTGGTGAGTGGAACATCCTCCCCAAATGAGACCCGTATGGTTTCATCCAAAAAAATCATGAAAACATTTATTTTATGGGATCTCAACCAAGGTTCAGTGGTCATACCATGCTCCACCAAAACGAAGGATTCAATTTCACAACATATCCTATAATATTCACTTAAGTTTCTCGGACTATCCATTAATCTGTGGATGGTACGTCGAACCCATCTTAGAAAATTACTTATGGAAATTTGTAGGGCCTACCAAAAGTGTGATATAAATAATTAAAATCTATTTGAAAAAATTCTCAAAGGTACACTATATAGAAAAAATATATCTACGATATTAATCTTTCCCAAATCCTCTAACGGAGTGAGTCTCTTTAATCAGGGATCAGTGAGTGGACTTCATTACCAACTCAAAAATCACCTAGATAGTTCCATGACTCTTCAAGGTCCTAGGTAATCTTGTAATAGATTCCATCATGATGTCCTCCATTATCCACATAGGTATTGTATGTGACTGTAATAGTCAACTAGAATGTTCATGTTATGATTTTACCCAATGAAAATAACGAAATAGACATACAAAATTATCAATATCTCTCTTCATTTCTAGCCAGCATGAAATTATTCATGAAGTTTCGGTACATCTACGTCACACCAAGATCATATAACTATCAATAGATATGGTAATCCCTAATCATATCATCTCTAATGGAAGTTGGGAATACAACTCTCTCATTATCTAAGATCGCATTGTATTCACCAAATGTCAATATTTATTTATGGTCACCCATAACCACCTTCTCCCTCAAGAAATCATAATCTAGGTCTAACTCATTAATATTATTCAATCAATCCGTAGGATTTCAACAAATGGTTTCTAGGTATATGAATATTTGGGAATTTATGATTCTGTTGATGGTGATGTTTAATGTCATTCTCAGTGTGGACTGGATGACTAGATTTTGAGCTCACATTGAATTATAACAATGATGAGTATCTTTTACATCACCTAATGGATATAAGGTCTTGATGATGGGAAAGTGGGAACTGGGTGTTTGTAGAGTTGTAAAATAAATGTATTTGATGAAGATGATTACCACAAAAATTGGGGATTGTCTCTATCATTTTTATTTATAAAAACATTTTCATATTTTCCACCATTCATATAACACTATATGATTGTTTTCCAAATGAAATCATAATACTTCCACCTAAAAGAGGATTTAACGTTGATATTGAACTCATACCTGGTGCACAATGTATTTCAATACCTTTTTATTGTGTTGATTCAACTGAGATAATGGATTTAAACGTATATTTAGATGACTTAGATATGATTTGTTTTATCCAAAGTAGTATTTCAAAATGGGGTGCACCTATTTTATTCTCCATGTAGGAACACTATAGTATTCACCTATGTATTGACTACTAGAAGCTGAACCAAGTGTTGGAGATGATCCGATATTTGTTTCCATGATTTCATGATCTCATTGACCGGCTACGAGGATAATGATTTTTCTAAAATATTAATCTTTAATCGAGCTATCATCTTTTTCTAGTTCGAGTTAAAGAAATTATGAAGATGGAATTTCAATGCCATTATATACTATTTGAGTTAAAATAATATCTTTCAGGCTGGAAAATCTTTCATAAGGGTTCATGGATCTCATGAACAAGATATTTTATCCTTACATGAACTCATTTTCCAATGTATTCATTTATGATATCCTTTTCTAGCAACCCGCACTAGAAATCATGAAAGGATTCAAGATATAGTTTTGAGTATTATTAGAGCACATATGTTTTATGAAAAGATATAAAATATTGGCTTGTGGATTCAAGAGGTGAAATTTCAGGGACCTATGGTGTGTAAGACAAGCATATTTGTAGACATAGATAATTTTGAAGTCGTCAGGTGATGGAAAAATTGAAAAAAATATTTTATATTAGTTTATATGTAGGATTAGTAAGATATTAATGATAAGTTATCTGAGACATCTCCTACATTTATAAACCAATGACAGCACTGACTAAGAAGGAATGGCGTTCCAGTGGTAATTCCAATGTGAATATGTCTTACATAATATACAGAGATTTTTTATGTGTACTATTGTACTAACATTAAATCATAATTTGATTAGTTATAAATTATACTGTAATGCATCATGAATTGTTTTGGTGGAATTAATGATGCAAATAAGGATGTTAGTATCCTATGAGTCTCATCTTCACTGACCTCATGAGATTAACTACCCAAAAAGTAACTCTGGTCCATGCTCTAAATTTTTAGAGACACTATCTCTACGGTGAGAGTTGTATTCTTTACCAAGGACACAATAACCATCAATATAAATTCAACGAGAGGGACCTAGACCTATGAAATGGGAGTCGATTTGTGTATCTACAAATGTGTGACATTCAGATGGAATATGCCCCTGGGTATGGTGTTTCTGACACATTCTGTTGGGGTGTGTTTCGTCATGGTATCCACCAAATATTTTAACATATTCCTACATTCTAAAGGATTATAATATTCATCACTTCATTCACAATTTTATTCCTTGATCAAAACATATTAGTGGGATATCAGTCTCACCTTTTGTGGATTTTCTCCTTGGAATTATCACCCAGTCGAGGTCTCCCTTAGAGATTAATACATTTTTCATGAAAATCATCCTAGTTCCATCTCTTTTTGTATGTTGATTAATTTGGCTACTTCATTCAGGACATTCAAAAGGGGTAAGGTAGGGAAGAAACCTTTGGTTTTGAGAGTAGTAACATTTCAAATCACTAGTATGTCGGGCCGCTATAAAATTGGAATACATAAATTATCCCTTATTAAAGGGCTTACCAAGGGCATGGAATCCCATGTCAATGAACATCGATTGAAGGGTACTAATGTCGGATTCATGTTTACATGCTTTTCATTTGCTTCACATTTTTAAAAGGCATATTCCATGATTTCAATGTCTAGAGGAGATAAATGAGAACTAATCAGAACACTAAAAAATGAGGATCATATATGTACATCCTTTGGAGGGAGCACATTGTAGATTATTGAATGAATGTATCACAATGCCCAACTAGTATGGAATTGGGATGGTGTGTCCCAAGAAGGTAAGGTTTCACACGGTTAAGGGTGATAAGGAAAACATAATGGAAGGGTCAGGGATGAACACCCCAAAAAACAAGGGCACCATGGTTTACAATTTGCTAGGATTCAATAGTGGGTGTGATTTCTATTTAAACATTTTATAATACAATGATCAAAACCTACGTATTTTGAAGTGGTTATTTTGGGATTTAAGATGTTTTGTATCCCATGACATGAGGGGTGAACTTGTTTGGGTGGATATGATTTGTGGGGAGTATGCATGGTTATATATGCATGTTGATTACATGATCCTACTGGGATATGGAGGCCCAAGTATGAATTAGTGTTGATGATGAAGGGATGGATGAAGTGGGTGGAATAGATAAGATGTAACAAATTTGAAGACTGTTTTTATGGGATTGAACCTCAAGGAGGCTTCCTATATATCAAAGTGTCTTGGAATCAAGGTCCATGTAATTTGGGATGGGGTGATGAGACAGCAATGGGAGTTTTATGAGGAGCATAACACATGGATAAGGATTCAGAGGAAGTTGAACATCTAGGGTGGGGCATGATCTTCCCAAGACACAAAGTGTAGAATTATAGATCAGGATGGGAAATGGGTAATTGGATTGAACCCTAGGGGGGATTCCAACATTCCTTATTTGAATGGAAGGGATTAAGGTCTACATAATTTTTGAAGGAGGCATTGATTCAGGGAGTAAAAAAAGGATATTGACCTTGAGACGTACCATGGAATTACACATGGTCAACCGACCATCGAAGGTGGGGAAATTTTGGTTTGAAGAGTATTGTAAAATGTATGATTATGCATGGTTATTAACGCATGTGGATCTATAACCTTAAGGATGTTTATCCAAGATATGCATCCAAAAATTGAATATTTCACATGAACAGGGTACATCTTTCGATGAGACCACTAGAGGTCACTATTTGTTGGGAACAAACCTCATATAAGACTCAGAAATATAATTTTTATAAGATAGTGATTAAAACCCTTGTAGTTTAGAACATTCAATTTAATGCCATAACAGACTTGTAAACAGATTTGAAATTGTAGGAACAAATGAATTATAGGGAATGATGGTATTGAGCCTCAGAGAGGCTTCCTACGTATCATGTTTTAAAGACAATGATCAATGTCTACATAGTTCATTGAAGAGGGGGCATGGGGCTTACACATGTCTAGCAGCCTAAAGTCGTGCATGGACTCACATGTGGTTAGAATATGAAAGCAGATTTCATAGTTAATACCACTCTAAGACCACATGAGTCATTCTTAGTGTGCGAAAAAACAGATAGTGGCATTCCTGATGATCGTGCCATGAATGGTTTGGCTATGAGGTATGGTGTGGGGATTACGCATGGATAACAGCCTAGGGAGATGGAGATTGTGAATTACTCAAGGAGGGAAGCCCTAGGATGAGTTTTGGGAATTATGTGGAGAATATTTGAGGTACATATGTATAAAAAACTAAATTTTGGAGAGAGAGAGTGGGAGGAAATTGGTGCAAAAAATTATTTCTAGTCACCTCTGACTCATTTCGCATGCAAAAACACATCTTAATGTCATGTGTTGTAGAATTCGGTTCAGCGATGTTTAACATTACATAGCTCAGAAGATGAGGGCTTAGTCCTCCTTCAATTGAATTATATAACTTGTACCAACCAACAGGTGTGTAAGGGATGGAAGAAACAATACACAATGGAATTGAGGTTGAGGTGTGGTCAATTTACGGTTTTTAGTTATCATAGAAATGCAGAGAAGCACTACATGATGGAGTACCAATACAAAGAACCAAAAAGTAAGGAATCACAACATGAAATGTCGCATGTGGGACCATAAAATCATAATACACCAGATTGTAGGTTCATGTGGTAAATGAGTTCATTAATCCAAGGGGTCATATTGGAGGAGCATCAAAATGTAATAGATCTTGGAAATTGAAGAGTGATGTGTGATGGAGGTGAACTTCAAAAAGGTAGATCTTAGGGAAAATAATGATTTTGTTCTGCAATGATCTTATTATTTTGAGAGTTCTCTTCAAAGTCATCAGGCGTTGGGGAACCTCATGATACCCAAAGGGGATAACTCATTTCTGAAGGATGAAGGACTTCAATTAAAGAATACCTACAAGTAGGATCCATGAAAAACACTGGAATTCCTAGTTCACAATATCCAAATACCTTGAGAATTCCATGTTGTCACTCGGGTTTTTGATGCATGGGAGCTTCCTGAAATGACTTATATGAAGGTGAAAGTTACATACATGTAGGGGAAAAGAAGATCACTAAAAATCCTGGTTCACAATATCCAAACACTTTGATAAATCTTTTGTTTACTCAGGTTTGTGATTCTCAGGAGCTTTGTGAAATGTGTACTATATAGGTGAAAGGTTGGGGTAGAAATCATTATGAAGGGGGAGAGTCATCTGTTTATATGAAAATGGGTTTTCAGAGGGTCGCGAGTTTTTTAACGAAGAAATAGGACACCAAAAAGGACACATGTTTTTGAGGTGACATAAGGTGGATGGTCACAATTTTTTCCATAATGGAAATGAGACACCATATAGGGAATAGATAAGCATGAGAAAAAAGGGATAAAAATCATGGTTACTTCCATGGATGAAATGGAATAACATATAGGACATATGTTTTTGCACTTACTATCATCCTTATTTGAGGTCACACTAGTGTGGGATCCCCATTAAGTAGATTTATGAAACAAATCCCTTTCCTGATTTCTGGGGGATTCTAAGACCATTTGGGTACAAAAGAACATCAAACTAGAAGTAACATTTTCTATGTGTTTTGTATATCATCTAATGAATGGTTTATTGGTCCAAAAAATACCCCCCTCAGAATGGGATCCATAGAAAAATGATATTTGGATCTTGAGGGTAAATAACTGAAAACCATAGTGGATCACAATGATGGATTGTGAAGTTTTATCGCATGTGGGTTCAGGATTTTGGATCACGGACTGTATCAGGCGTGATGCACCCCAAATATCTAGCAAGAGAATGTCATAGAGAATCGCAGGTCGGTCATCACATATAAATAGTATGCATAGTGCCCATTGACCATACCAGATCTTTGTGAATGATATCACATAGGCTCTCCATTCATGAATCGATCTTCATCGTAATTGAAACTCCATGAATATGGTTTTGTGGCCTATTACACCTTGAATGATTTCCAGGAAAATGGTGAATCATGACTTCTAGTACTCTGCGACACATGTCTAGGATATGGTTTCTCTATGAACATCAAAGGAGGATCTTGTTAACACCACATAGAGGGAAGAAATGAAGAAAAAAATCCAGAATACAGAGTATGTTCAGAGCCACTGCATCCATAAATCATTGAATATTATGATACTAAACCCTTAGAAAGAATACCAATTTTTCAAGAGGACGTGACTTTATTGTTGTGACTTGGGAGATTACAACATCATTCTAGAGGAAATCAGAGACGACCTGACCTATTTGTTTTTGGACCACCAGGAGAACATCAATGGTAACAAACTGCTAATGGTCATAATATTATGAACCATACTTCTATAATTTCATACTTCCTCAATAATAATCAAAATAAAATTGATGGTAAGGTGTCAGCTAAATATGTATCCCCTATAATGTTCATATCAATCACCATGATAGGGATCTAGAACCTAGAGATGGGGATGACCGATGAATGTGATTTGATCCAAGATGAAAACATCATGGAGAATTGGGCCTAGTCCTAATGGGTGTGCACGTCTTTCACAGAATTCATAATGGTGTTGAGGTAAGTAGGCTTGTATGAAGAAGCACAGGATTCCCAATTCAATGTATCTCAACCAAAGGAAATCAATCCAGAGTTTCTATGCCATTGGTCTCCAGATACCAACATGTTTCATCTTCTTCATGGGGATGTTGGAATGAACCTCTCTGGTCTCTATCCGATTTTAGGGAACCCGATCGAAGGAGAAATTCATTCCGAGTTTATACATGCCTAGAACGACTAGGAGGAGGCATAAAGTGTGTTGCCTCTAGAAAAGGAAACATTGAACTAGGTTCCATGATTGAACACTAATAATATTAACACCAGGGACATCCATATTGATAGGTGTTTTAGAAGATATTTGAACTTTCTAGCACAATAACTAACATTGAGGCCCTAAACCTATCCAAAAGGAGCACTGTGCGGAAGGGACAGATCCTATTGGAAGATCTTAAATGATATATAGTGGAACATATGGGTATATTTTATCAAGGATGAGAAGTAGGAAATATTTAGACCAGATAGATTCATCTCGACATTGATCTGAAGGTGGATAGTTCCAGTGAGAGGAATGAATATTTGTGCGTGACTGAGCACATTCATCATGGAGGTGAAACTTTATTATGGATAACATATCTATCTAGGTATTCTTATGTTGGAAAATTATTACAAGGTACATAAAATCATTAGTTAGGGAAGTGGTTTTTGTGAGTTTTTGAGACATTGCACTTTTTATACATCAGAGTGGTAGCAGAAATGGGGGTCATGAAAACCTAAACCCACTCCCTGGTCACTATCAATGTTTTTCACGAGATATTCAAAAAATTAAATGGAGTATTCTTCTCCAGCCAGGTCCAATGGCCACGCTAATGAAGATATGGTGAGGGGACCAATTTTTCATATATCTACTCCCTTTTCCAATGGGAGAATTCACCTACAATAGAACATACTCCATAAAGAAGAGTTCATATCAACAATCCTTTTTATTGGATTTTTGTTGTAATGGGTTGATTGTGAACCAATATATGATCCATATTACCAAAATTTATTTTAAAGACTGTTAAACTACATGAAAAGGATGATAGAGAAGTTGTGAATGGGGGTGCATCATGAAGACCACCCATGATCGATGAGGAATATTGGGATGATATTTACATGGGTGGATGGGATGTTGTTTAACATACTACCATAACCCACCATTGTATTCTACCTAATTCATGAATATGAAAAGAGCTGGTTAGCTACTTATCCAGGTGAGACAGTAATGTAGCAAACAATTTGGGAAAGTAAGGAAGTGGTTCTCTTATGTCAAAGTCGAGGTCGATCAGTAGTGAGGGGATGTCAGGAGGGAATTGCCAATATGTATCATAGTGATGAGTCCACATAATCAAGGGATGAAGAAAACATACCAACACTATACAGAGTTGTAGAATAAAGGGAGGAAGTAGTGTCAATCCTAGTGGCTCTATCCAAGAGGACCCTGAAGAGAGGAGAATCATCAAGGTGGTTTTGCAAGACACCTCCTCATTATTTGAGTAAGAAATTGTGCATGGTGGTGCTTTATCTTGATGTAATATATCCATAGGCGTGGAAAGAAAAGTAAAACTGTAGGAAGTTCCTTAACATTGATGACTAGAGGGAGAACATTAACTAATATATAATAGAGGTGTGGGAATCGTCTTTGCTAAATGTGGAATCGACAGAGCCCCAACTGTTGGTAGAAAATTCATGACAAGTTTGAAAGAAATAGTTCAATCTTGATGATGCACCCAACCCATGATGAATTGAGCGCGGGTGCTTGTGAGTATGAATTCACCCCCAATGGTTTTTGCGTCTCAACTGTAAGAGCGTTACAACATGTCCAACAACTCAGATGGATTAGGGTGGAATATTTCATAGATTGTAACCCCTAGATCATTGATAAATAAATACATTCATGGGGTGGTTCTCTGGAAGAAGGTTAATCGTGAACATATATAATACTCTATAGGGGGGCTTTATAACTCATGATGTAATCTCTAACTCGTCATTCATGTCCCATTATGATTCCTAATTCTCCTGGGATTATCAACTAAAATCTTCATGTGAAGGATGAAATTTTTCAGAGCGTTCCAACTGATAAGGAAAGAGCTGGGGAAATAGGTTTGGTAGATTATGCACCACGACCCGCATCTAGATAAATAAAAGCTATATTGTTTAGTAGTGCAAGGGAGGCAACTGTGGTATTTTCAGAATCCTCAGAACCCACAATCATATATGGGGGGCCATGACCTAGAATCCCTATGATAAAAATCCACATGAAAGAGCATGGGAATATATCATTCAACCATCATGAGTTTTCAGTCTCTCGAAGCCATACATGTTGTTTACTAAATCAAAATGGCTGGCATAACCCTGTTGTGAATAGTGTTGAGAGTGGTGGGAATCTACCTAGAATGGATGGAAAAAGGACCAAGGGCCCATTTCCTGAGAGGAATATATGTCCATATGGAAATAAGTACCCAAAATGGCCATTCCATGGTTATTGATGAGAAATCAAACATTGATAACTGGTGATTCAATTGATGGGGACGAACATGGATCTCAAAATTCCATAATAATCTATATATAATCAAGTTATAAGGAACATTCGTAAAACCTGGATCTATATTGTTTAGATGAAATTCCTAAAGAGGGTCCTACAACTATGCTCCTAGATACATTTCTTAATAATGAATTTGACAATCTTGAGATACTGGGAAAATATGTTTCCAATGCTGCTGAGGATAGTTAACAGATGTGATTCTTAGCATGGAAACTAATCAAAAACATCTTTGGAATGGTTCTAGAATCATATTGTATATGATGAATTGGATCAATCTGCCTTTGGTTATGGGATCAATGTGTTGAAAGGGGAGATGTGTGAAGGATTCACATGCGGATTCAAGACTACCTCACTTAGAAGATATAGGAAAGTAGGAATCACTTGGATGACGCATAGTGGTAGAAGAAATATGTTAAAATTTAGAAGCTTCAATACCTTGAGTGGGTAATCAAACATGTCGATTAGAAATGGAGAGATCATTTAACATTAAACATGTAGCTGACCGGGATCATTGAATGACTGAAGAACCATATGGCGGAACCCCAGGGGAATCTAGCACATGCGACCCATCATGTTGTTTAACATCAAGATGGGCATGAAAAAATTAAGACTATGGAAAATGAGATTCACTACATTGTTGTTGATGAAAATAGGGATCTCAATAAATGGTAGGAAACAGTAGAAGATACACACCAGAAGATGGTGGAATTAGAGAACCCCATTTAAGGTGTAGATTCGTGAGGGTTGTGTTTCATCCAAAAAGATGAAATATATAATCACTAATTACCTTATCTTTTAATGTATCTATATTTATATATTTTTACGTCACATCAATAATACATATCGATTATATATTTGAAATAAGTCACAATAATTCTCTTAACTGGCTTGGGGCATACCGGATGTGAGAAACAAGGGATAACAAAATAATTAACCACCTTGAATATGAGTGCACCTACCAATCAATTAACATTAATTGTATTCTATTTTTTGATTAATTATCTAAAGTATTCATGTTGAGGATGTGAATAAAGAATAATATCACCAGAACAATGAAATTTTAATTCCCAACGTGCTATAATACCTGAGAGGGATAATGAAAGGGGTGTTGGAATCAATCTGATCATCAAGGAATGAAATGTTTGAATCACTATACACAAAATTTGGAACACATGTGTGGGGGTATCCTGATATTAGATAATTGGTGAAATTTTTTGAAATGAAATAACATTACCACTATCCTTAATAAGATAAAATAAACAAGGGACAACCACTAACTAAATTCAAGAACATGGGGCCAAAATTAAAATGTAATCTTTCGTCCTTCGAAATGTTATCCCAGTGTGGAATGTGATTCAAAGCGGCATCGTACCAGGACATTAGGGGGATCCTTAATACAAAAAAGAGGATAATTATCAAAATAAATGGAATGCAAAGCATGGAGGTAGAGTGATTTATTATTTAGAAGGATTCCTAAACTCTTGAAATTACCCCAACAAGACCAAAGTGCATTGGTTTGAACGCATTGGTATAATAATGATCAAATATATCTTCCAGATAGACTAGCATCTCATATGTTGTAAAGATATATAAATATATGATAAATATAATGTATGGCCAGTACTATGGGAGAGAACCCCTCAAGTGAGGGTTTGTGATGTTTTCTAGTTTCACATCAGTCATGTGTGGATGATGCATATGAAGATTAACATCAAATGGTAGAGATGATTCATGGAACATTTTTACATAACTTGATTCTGAATAGTCATTCAGTTTAATCTCATGAAATTAGGATATTGCATGATGTTTAAGGTCATACCGTTTGGTCCCGATAAAATAATATAAATTTATGTTGCACGTACTATTAAATCTATTTCTATAACATTCATATGGTGTGGAGGAGTTCAAACTGATGTATATGGGGGAAAATATTCAGAAAAATAAAAATAAAAACAATATATAGGAATGAGATATATATGATGTGGAACGTAACTATGGTAAAAGGGCCAGGGAGGTTAGTGACCATGTGGCTGGGACAATGAAAAAATGCACATGCATCTGTACATATCCCATACAGATAGAAATCATGACGTGTATTTTTATGGAAACACAATGTGCTGAGAAACAAACAATATTGGTGGAAATCCTCCATTTCAATGAAGAATAAACATCCCTTAATGACCACGGAATATCCTTAAAATTCCATTGTAGGGTTGTAGTTTATTGTTGTGATTTTAGGACATCAACACATATCATCCAAATACTATGAAGTTTAACATCATGCAATAAGGACATATGAGACTTCACATAAAAAGGGGAAATAACTCTGCTACTGAACCGATATCGATGATTAGAATATCACTACGTATCCCAAAAGAATTATAATCATTCGACACATTGTTCTTAGATAAAGAGTATATATTTTATATTTATTATTTTCTCTTTTTTTCTAATGATTGTTTTTTAACGCTCAACCAATGATGAATATTATGGGTGAAATTATGAGAATCAATCCATGTTTATGTCCTGAATAGTGGAATGGTTGATACCAAATCCGTATGTGGTACCCTCTCAAGTGCGAACACCATAATGAAGTTCCATATTTCTTCGTACATCCAGGATGATGATGATGTAGTTTACAATAATATAATAGGACTGGACCATACCTTTTAATGTCAATCAGTAAGGATGAAATAGATTATTTCAAAGGTATAATATAATCATTGTTTCACTTCATAATTCTTTATACAATATATCTTAGTTTATTGTTATAGTGATCAAAAAATAGGGTTTCACAACATTCTAAGTGGGTATGACCCTACCAAAACTCCAAAGCCCACATGAGCATTACTCGGTGTGTGATACAATGAGTGATTTTGGGATATTCCCTTCACATGAGAGTGTAAAATAGTGGTAAAGAAATATTAAGTGGGAAAATCCCAACATAGGAAACCTTTCTACTCAATAGTCAATGATGCATAGAAGGACGACTCTAAGGGTTCTGGGGACCTATGAGGACAGAAGGGCTAGAAAATTTAAATCACAACATCCATTATTTGGGGTGGAATAGGGGTAGTATAACAATAGAGGATATATATTTTCTTTATTCAAAATAACACATCCCTATTGTGAGGACCGTATTGGTATCTAGTCATTTTTATCTCATAAAGTTCAATGTCCTTTAACGTCATATGGTGAGGACTTGTGTTGTGATGCAGTTTTTCATCAGGAGACTAGGAAATTGGGAATGGAATAGTATTCCAATGTGGAATGTTCATTGTGTGGTAAAATTAACCTAATTATAATGAGAATCGTGAAGCTACACACCACATTACACACTCCTAAGAGATAATTCAGACCAAAGAATGAATGGAAGCAATTAATGGGAACCATAAGGATTGGATCAAAGAAAAAATTGCGGGGCATACTTTCATATCCTATCATAGAAAAAATTAATATCAAAATAGTTCTTGAATTCCATATAATTTACTATCATTTTATTAGGAGGAAGTAACAGTTTAACATCATATGGGATAGTTTAGTTTTGGTATCATGTAGGATAAAAGAGAACATTAATTTTAAGATCTTATTGAAAGGACCATGAACTTTATGTAGTTTAATGTGTTATGGGATGGACACATCAGTATGATGTCATGTGGGATCGAAGAGATATTAGTTTATGCTCATAGAACATGAACCATAATTTGAGGCCAAAACATATGGAATGTATGATGAAACTGGAGCTGGACCGAAAAATAACATGTTCATGCATTCATATGTATCCCATAAGGATGGGAATCAAGCCAAACATAGTTATTTAATGTCATGTAGTTAATCATCATCCTATAGTGATGAGATAAAGGGAATTCCATGTACTAGGCACATTGTACAACTGAGGAAGATCCATCATGAATGATGACCAAAGAGGTCTCGTATCACACCACATGCTCCAAAAAAATAACAGGTGTTAATGGACTGAAGGAATAGAGGTTCCTTGGAATCCTAAGGATAGAAAAAAAGACATAGCATAAGATAATTCCTATATATCTTATGAAGGTAGGAATCTATCCATACAGAGTTCATCAATGATGCACATTTTAGCATCGTGCGGTAAGTATTAATTAAACTCTATGCAATTTTCGATCTCACTAGATGTGAGAATATTATTTTCCTGTTCAACATCATGCATTCCACACTAGAAGTTTAATGTAATACATGATGAAAGATATCATAGATTAAGGGCGTAGATCAACTAACGTAAAGGATTATGTTATTTATTTTCAGTTAATGATCTTGCATGAAAAAACACACACATGTGAAGTACTTATTGAGGAACATGGAATTGGTGGTATGAGTGATCTACTTACCATAAATAGTGATCAATGAGTAAGAAACATTGGGGTATACCTTTTGAATTATTTAGGGTCTCACAAAATTAGGGTAAAATTTTGTGGATTCCTACGGACAATAATATGTCACACTGAAGGAAGGAGTGGAGGTGAACATTTTTGTTGAAATCTCATGTTATCACGTTTTATTACCTCTATGGATTATGAAATTCCCAAATCTAGTTGTCATCGATAACCTCCATGTTAGTAAGATAGACTTATACTACCCTGGCTAATGTCTTCTAATCATTGGTTTCTTAACAGATAAATGGAAACTAAATCATCATGTGTAGGACTACTTCTTTTCAGTACACTGGGGAATATGGGGTCCCTTGGGTGGAATTTTGAGCTGTCATATGGTAATCCCAAAGCCCGTTAGGGATCTTGTCCAGCCAAATATTCTTGTTGAATCCAACCATACATTGAAATCAAATTTAGTGGGTCTTTTTGAGTGCCTCGATCTACCAATTTTCTTATTCATGGTAGTAAGAAATATTTCTTGACCAAATTTTGTAATTGGAATTTAATTTTTTAAACACAGTAACTATAAAATTAGTGTCGTTATTTGTGAGAACGACATGGGGGACTCCAAATCCTTGGATGATGTTGGAGATCAAAAAATCAATTATATAGTGGGATTTGAATTCTTTTAGTGGAATTGATTCTACCCACTTGGAGAAGAAATCTATTTTTTTCCAAAATAAACCTGCATTTTCATGATATTTCTGGTGGATATGGCCCCACAACATCGAGTGCCATGACTGTAAATGGCCAATAGATTTTTTTGGATAGGATCTCGAGGATGATGAAAACATTTTCAAGGATATAACAACCATTTCACCTCTTATATGACATGATAAAATTATGGTACATGAGGGGGTAGAATTATCCCAAAACATAGGATCTGGTGGGAATGTTTCGACATGGCCTGATGAGCTCCATAGGGTCTAGCATGAGTTTTACGCATAACCTGTGGAATATCATATTCTTGAATATAATGGAAGAGAAATCCAAATAACCTATCTTTATATAGGATCTTCTCAATGATGGGACCACTGAGGAGGGTGAAATGCATTGCACTCTAACAGATTCACTCACATTTGACTCTGTCTATTGGAAAATTTCCATATTGTAGGTACTTGAGAAAAGTATTTTCCTTACAAGGGGTCACTATTACTATGGTATGGGGTCCTGTAAATCATTATATGGATGTATCAGTGTTAATATGGATTTTCTACTTGATATCGTCATCATATAGAGTGATGAGATCAATGACCCTTAGATGTGTCACATGGATAATCAATTCTTCCAAGTCATACTTTTTGAGAGACATGGAAAAGATGGACCAAGCATCGACTCGACTATCCTATTACCAAGGAACATGTTTGATTTCTAGCTAGGAAGGGAATCAGGCCATCATCTAGAGAGTGCACTCTAATATGGTAAAAAGTTACAGATTCCAGAAGACAAAGACACCATTGATCTACATGATGACCAGCTTGAAGATTACATTCACATGTAGTTGGGGGACATCAACTCATGAAATATTTTTAGACTAGTGATAATATATTAAAACTCCACCTCATATTTGGTAAAACCTTCTAACAAAAATAAAAACATCACAAAAAAAATCTTGTGTAGGTGTGATGAATTCTATACTCAAACTGACTCTATTGATCCTGGGATCATTGAGTATCTTGAAGGTGGGGTTCCATGGAAGCGATCAATGTGCGTATGCCAGCATGGAATGGGATGATCCACATAGATGGAGGAATTTTCTAAAAATAAATATCTATGGACCACTATACGGTGGCTAGATGGGAGGCCGAAAAATATTCAAGCGCCTGACACATCACTGCTTTCTTTGGAATGAAACAAATGTTGAACTATTAAAGGATCACATCCCACTAATCTAGAAATCATGTTATCATTGGGTTTCTTATAACATACATTAGTTGATCTATAGGGGACACCCACTCTATCAAGTGATGTAGCTATTAATTCCTCAACATCATCACTACAAAACATAGTATCACATAGCTATTAATGATAGAGGAGTATCTGGTCACATTATCGAGAAGCATGATGTTGAGATATAACAAACAAATATTTATCCCTTCATTTTTTTCTTCTAGGAGAGAAGGGTGATGAGGGATCATTCTGGGGCGGTCACAAAGATAACAAGTATCTTTCTAGAGATGGGTGGAGTCAAACATAGTGGCTATATAAGATAATACTTCATCTCCTCTAAATTGGTCTAACACTATTCATCAAAATGACAGAAATAATCATTCATCAAGATTAAATAAAATAGATTATACATTTCTAATAGATTTTAAATGTATCTACGTATAGAGGATAAATGGTCTCTAAAAATCATGGAGCTCATAAAAGTTACTAGGAGGAGGAATATCACTGATAAACTTGATATTCATTATAATAATACTAATGCCTCTATATCTATAATTAAATCTCATGAACCTTCCAGAGTTAAAACTAAATTTACACATTCAGGGATTCATTTTCAGATGGAGTGAGTGGAGGAAGCTGAACTCTTTCTCATTATATGTGATATGGTATTGACGCTTGTGGTATTTCACCACCATGTCATCCAAATATAATTTCAATAACATCTCAAGGACCAGACTAAATATGTGGTGAATTAAACGATTATGAGTTTCCCCTATAATCATCAGACTAAAAGGCATTACCTGATTGCAAAACATTCCCTACATGGCCTAGACATCAGAGGTTACTTCATCATCAAGGGCCATATTTATTTTATTATATCTATAATATTAATCCTTTAATGAGAGGGCATAGAATCTAGTTCTATATTTTATCAAATGATCTATCTTAGGAAGTGGGAAATCTTCCCTTGGAATGTTATAGTTGGCATACAAGAAGGTGATATAGAATATGTTCTATTTTTTATTATTCATAATGAAAACAATATTGGACAACCATATGGGGTACTTCTCTCCATTGAAGACTATTTATTTTATGATCTTATAAAATTTCAAATTAACAATGGAATTGTGAGGGCGGTGCATGTTTCTACTTCACCCCTAAGGGAACTACTACATGCAGAACAACTTACGACCTACCCATCAATGTATTTTAGGTTATGTACTATGATATGAAAAAAATCAGTAAATGTAATAAGGCCACTAGACTGGGTCATTATGTTAATCATTTCACATAGCCTTTGTTATGTCTTATCAAATACATGATTTTTTTGACATTGGGAATCTGGTATTTTTATGTTATTCCTATCTAGAGGAGTGGTTGGGTTAGGATGAGATTTTTCTTAGAACCTATAACAACATACATCAAGAGACTTCCACACATCTAAATAGGCCAGTGAATTACAATATGAATATTGGACCCTTTATAAGAGAGTCATCATCTTCTTAATAGAATGAGGCGATGGTTTTATATTCTTCTCTCTTAACATCCTAAGAATTGAACATATATGTTTCCTCTACTACTATTTATAACTAGATGGGTATTTCTAATGCTTTTTCAACAGCTTCATTCAAATATTTTAATAGGTGTATAGACTTGAGTATTCGGTGATTTGAAAGAAAGATGGAAATGGTATTAAGAACATCATACTCTCATGCTAGGTACACATTTTTTTACGTCAAGAGGCTTCTATATATAGGGGGTATGACAGGTTCTGCAAATCGAACTGGATGATTCCAGCTCATGCAAGGGATATCCCACAATTTACTAACTGATGCTTGAAAAACTACCATCAACTGACAATTTTATGGATAATGTCTATCCATAGAGGATTGTTGATTTGTATAGTGTTTTCATGATGGATCTTCTTGATTGAGTAGTATGAATTATGGTTGGAGAGAAGTCGACGAGACATGATGAGAGGGATCATTTCGAGCTTCATGTTGAGCCTGCAATCTAGTAAGGGTAGTGTTTACAACATGTCTTAAGGAACTAGCCTTACCATTTTAATTGTTCATATAACCATAACGAAATCGATGATGTCATTGATTGGTGACAGTACAATGACAAACCAGAAATACCCATCCTCATAAACCATGTAAGTGTCCACCAGTTCTGCGGTATTCACTGAGGCATACTCTTGATCACACGACTACAAAAACGGGCAAGGGAAGAACACAATTATATCAGCGCTAAGCAAAACCGATGATAAAGGATACCCTATATCAGCGCTTAAATCTTAGCACTGATAAAGGCTTTCTTTATCAGTGCTTTTCTAGCGCTGATATATTACTTCTTTATCAGCACTGGAAAAGCCCTGATAAAGAAACCCTGTATCAGCGATACAATTTTAGTGCTGATACATAGAGTCTTTATCAGCACTTTTATAGCACTGATAATGAGACCATATATCAGCTCTAGAAAAGCGCTGATAAAGAACTCCTTTATCACCGCTAAAATTTTAGCACTGATATAGGGTAACCTTTATCAGCGCTAAAATGTTAGCACTGATAAAGGTAGTCTTTATCAATGCATTTTTAGCACTGATAAAACCTTAGTGCATTTTTTTCTAATGTCGGTCGCACATTGTACTCATTTTATCGTGACCAAAAAATATCGCGGTACTGGAACTATGCGACTCCCCTATGCCTCCCACGGATATCACGTTTCCGGACCTCCTCCGGCCTTGCTACACATTTCCGGACCTCCGCCGCCCACTGATTTCGCATTGCCGGACCTCCGCCGCCCTCGAGCTTCAGTTTGCCGGACCTCCGCCGCTAGAAATGCTTTCAAGCTTCAGTTTGTAGGACTTTATTTAAGGCATGTTTTCGAAATATTTTTCAATATTGTTATCCTCTCCCATTTGTATATCATTTTTTTAACATGCTTTTTTATTCTATGGGTGAGTATTTTGTATTTACTGATTGCAGAAAATGGACCATACTTGATGGAAAATTATTTAAAGGAGATGATTCACATTTGTTTATTAATTTTCATTATATTTCTCAAGAACATGGTGCTTGTTTACTTTTATTGTTGAAAATAATCAATGTTTTTTGGTGGGGTTGTTTGAGAAGTTTTTTATTAGTTTGGTTGTGGTAGATACCATTGGGGAAAAATGTGAGATTGTTTAAAAAACACTATACCACATAGAGTCATATTTTTTGTGTATCCAAAAATACACTCATTAGGCTATATCCCATTTTAGTAAGACCAAAAATGTCTTATCACACATATTTAACATACTAAATTTCACATGGTATCATTCGAAAAATCTTTTATACAACATGTTGTTAAACTATATCAATTATTTATTATTAGAAGTACATTGCACATAGTTCTGATAAATACCACCGGTTCATTCACTATATCAATTATTTATTATTATAAGTACATTGCATATTTGTTTCTATACTATATCTTCATTTTGGGATTCATGTGTTTCATAAATTCATATTTTATCCATTTGAAGTTGGTTAGACATGTTTTGATCATTTTGAAGCACAAAAAAACCCTATTAATGAAAATAATATATGGAATGGACGGTATGTTGTTGTGAATTAACCTTTTTGATTGAAATAAATTAGGTTTCCTTCTAGACAACATGAAATCCACTAACCTATTCTCAAATACCTTGTTTTTTCATCTTGTCTGGGGTATTTTGATTCACTTCCCCCTTTTGGTTTCCATTTCTTCTTGGAATGATCATCAGGAATGGTTTCACTTCCACCAGTAGTGAGTAATTAGGCATGACGAATAAATACTAATGGTTTGGATCTATTAATCTCTATTTTTATAAGGAAGTGGTTCTCTTCTACTGTATTTGGAATTATCGTTTTTTTTAGTTGAACCATAAATACTAATATTTCAGATTCAAATAGGATGGAAATGAATAATGATTGGATGGATGCTAATCATTTAACAATAGAGTACGAGAACGGAGTGATAGAGTCCATCATGTTTTCAAAGGATCACGCAAAGGATCCTTCTCAAATCCTTTGTCCATGTTTACGTTGTTGTTATTCAACGTTACTTAATCCAGAAAAGTTGGAAGAACATTTGATATGTCACGGAATAGATCGGAGTTATAAATATTGGAATAAACACAGATAAAAAGAGAATGTAGCTACTGGCTGGGATAAAACTGCATTTTATGGATCATCAGATATGAATACAAATATGTATAATGAAGAAGGCAGTATCGAGGATATGATAACAGATGTCAATTATGATGAAGATCGTATTGAAGAAATAACAAATACAATTCAAGATGAACTCCGTGATTACCCAAAATTGATTGAGAAGTTAAATAGTTGTGCAAAGACGCCATTGTATGTTGCTTTCCCAAGGTATACAACATTGTCAGCTATACTGAAGTTGTATAAATGGATAGCAGGAAATGGATGGATTGATGTCAGTTTTACGGAACTACTTACTCTCTTGAATGACATGCTCCCGGAAGATAATGAGCTCCCAAGATGGACATATGAAGATAGACGAATGCTACGCTCGATGGAAATGATTTCTGAAAGAATACATGCCTGACCGAAAAATGTATATTGCTTCACAAAGAGAAAAAATCACTTAAAGAATTCCCAAAGTGTGGTTCTTCTAGATACAATAAAGATAAATCCAATCCTACAAAATATAAATGGTACTTTCCAATAATTCCAAGGTTTAGGCGTCTATATAGAAGTGAAGAAACTGCAAGACAATTGTCGTGGCATGCAGATAAAAGAAATAAAGGAGGGTTATTACATCATCCGACCAACTCTCCTCAATGGAAGAAAATTGATCATGAGTATCCTGAATTTGGAAAACAGCCGAGAAACCTTCGTCTTGAGTTATCTACAGATGGAGTAAATCCTTTTGGTTTTCAAACCAGCACTCATAGCACATGGCCTGTTATGTTGGTAAATTATAACCTTCAACCCCGGTTATGCATGAAGTGGAAATTCTTCATGTTATCTATGCTTATATCAGGACCAAAAAAACTAAGAAATGATATTGATGTTTATCTGGATCTTTGATCGAGGATTTGTAGTTATTTTGGGATTCAGGTGTAATGTTGTATGATGCGTATAAAAGTGAATACTTCACATTGTGAGAGATGTTGTATGGGACAATAAATGATTTCCTTGCTTATGTAAATTTCTCAGGCTATAGCATTAAAGGAACTCAAGGGTGTCCCGTTTGCGAAGAAGATACATAATCAATTAGGTTGAAATATTCATCGAAATTTGTGTTTCTAGGACATCATAGATTTCAACCTCGTCGGCATAAGTACCGATCTTAGACGACATCATTCAATGGATGTTCAGAAAAATGTGCAACACTATCTCCACTAACAGGTCATGAGATGTTTGATAATGTAAAATATCTTAACACTATTTTTGGTAAACTATTTTAGAAAAAGCATTCACAAACACCACTCACCAGTTTCCTCAAAGATAAACTTGTGTTCATGGATTTGTATGATCAAAGAGATCTATCCTATATTTCTTTTACAACCTATGTGGTTCATGTTTCAAATTCCTCCCGGAAAAAGAAACAAATTTGGTGAGTTGTAAGCCACATCTATTTGATTTTTTGAAATGTTAATTAGGTTTTGAAAATGGGTTCAATCTTTGAGGAAAATTTGAATTCTTCTTGATTCGTGTATGGATGATGGATTCACATCCATTCCAAGTGGTTTTGATGGAAAGGATGGATGATAATATTGGTTGGTTTTCTCATGGATGTCTAAGCATGGTATGTTATAAAACATGTTGGGTATTTTGTGGAGTTTTAGTTGGGGTTCTAGTGGTTCTTTCCCGATGATGGATGTGTTAAACATCAGATGGTGGTGTTTGTGATCTAAAGTGTATAGTGGGGAGCACCATAGAAATTAAGTGGTCGGTTGACGACATGATCAGAGTTTTGAATTAGATATTCTTGGGTAAAATCCATCTTGGTGTTCAGATCGGTTGAGTACATTGAGATGAAGGTTGTGGTTGGGTTGTGTTATGGGTGTTTGGGGCAATGTAATATTTAATGGTACCTTTATGTTTTTCATAAAGAATAATTAGTAGATCACATTCAGATTGGATTGATATTTTATAATAATGATCCAAGGGTCCTTGGTGAAATGTACGAGTCAACCTCCCCTCAATCTGAGGCACGGTGTGGTCGCTACCACTCAAAGGGTCTCTATTTTGTTTAAAATGGACAAGATTTTAAGTGAAAACAACAACTGTCCTACATAAATCTGACCAAACACATTCGGATTGCATTATTCTTTTATAAGAACGATCCAAGGGACCTTGGTGACATGTATGATTCAAACTCGTCTCAATCTGTGGCATGGTGTGGCCGCTACCACTCAAAGGGTCTCTATTTTGTTTAAAATGGACAAGATTTTAAGTGAAAACAACAACTGACCTATGGAAATATGAACAAATGCATTCGGATTGCATTATTAATTTATAAGAACAATCCAAGGGTCCTTGGTCACATGTACTAGTCAACCTCTCCTCAATTCGAGGCACAGTGTGGCCACTACCACTCAAAGGGTCTATATTTTTTTAAAATGGACATGATTTTAAGTGAAAAAAATATCTGACCTGTGGAAATCAAACCAAACACATCCTAAATGAATTTATATTTTATAAGAAATATCCAAGGGTCCTCAGTGACGTGTATGAGTCAATCCTGCCTCAATACGAGGCAGGGTGTGGCCGCTACCACTCAAAGGGTCTCTATTTTGTTTAAAATGGACACGATTTTTAGTGAAAACAACAACTGACCTACGAAAATCCAAAAAAACGCATTCAGATTGCATTGAACTTTTATAAGAACGATCCAAGGGTACTTGGTGACGTGTATGAATCAACCCTTCCTCAATCAGAGGCACGGTGTGGCTACTAGCACTCAAAGGGTCTCTATTTTTTTTAAAATGGACAAGATTTTAATTGAAAACAACAACTAACATACGAAAATCTTACCAAACCCATTATGATTGAATTGATAATTTATAAGAACGATCCAAGGGTCCTTTGTTACATGTAAAAGTTAACCCCTCCTAAATCTGAGGCATGTTGTGGCCACTATCACTCAAAGGGTCTCTATTTTGTTTAAAGTGGACACGATTTTAATTGAAAACAACATCTGACCTATGGAAATATGACCATACGCATTCTGATTGCATTGATATTTTATAAGAACGATCCAAGGGTCCTTGGTGATCTGTACGAGTCAATACCACCTAAATCTGAGGCACAATGTGGCCGATATCACTCAAAGGGTCTCTATTTTGTTTAAAGTGGGCATGATTTTAAATTAAAACAACAACTGACATACAGAAATCCAAACAAACGCATTATTATTGCATTTTTCTTTTATAATAACGATACAAGGGTCCTTGGTGACGTGTATGAGTCACCCAAGCCTCAATCTGAGGCACGGTGTGACCGCTATCACTCAAAGGGTCTCTATTTTGTTTAAAATGGACAAGATTTTAAGTGAAAACAACAACTGACCTACAGAAATCCGACCAAACGCATTTGGATTGCATTGATATTTTATAAGAACGATCCAAGGGTCCTTAGTGATGTGTATGAGTCAACCTCGCCACAAACCAAGGCACGTTGTGGCCGCTATCACTCAAAGGGTCTTTATTTTGTTTAAAGTGGACACGATTTTAATTGAAAACAACAACTGAACTACGGAAATTTGAAAAAACGCATTCAGATAACATTGATATTTTATATGAACTATCCAAGGGTCCATGGTGACGTGTAAGAGTCAACATAGCCCCAATCTGAGGCACGGTGTGGCCGCTATCACTCAAATGGTCCCTATTTTGTTTAAAATGGACATGATTTTAAGTGAAAACAACAACTGACCTACAGAAATCCGACCAAATGCATTCTTATTGAATTTATCATTTATAAGAACAGTACAAGGGTCCTTGGAGACGTGTAAAATTCAAAACCGCCTCAATCCGAGGCATGGTGTGGCTGCTACCACTCAAATGGTCTCTATTTTGTTTAAAATGGACAAGATTTTAAGTGAAAACAACAACTGGCCTACAGAAATCTGACAAGATGCATTCAGATTGCATTATTCTTTTATAAAAACGATCCAAGTGTCCTTGGTGATGTGTACGAGTCAACCCTGTCTCAATCCGTGGCACGGTGTGGACGCTACCACTCAAAGGGTCTCTATTTTGTTTAAAATGGACACGATTTTAAGTGAAAACAACAACTGACCTATGGAAATCTGACCAAATGCATTCGGATTGCATTAATATATTATAAGAAAGATCCATGGGTCCTTGGTTACATGTACTAGTCAACCCCGCCTCAATCCGAGGCACAGTGTGGCCGCTACCACTCAAAGGGTCTCTATTTTGTTTAAAATGGACATGATTTTAAGTGAAAACAACATCTGACCTACGAAAATCCATCCAAACTCATTCAGATTGCATTGATATTTTAAATGGAGGGTCATGGCATGTGATCTATCAAGGGATTCATATATATCACGTCATGGTTGTCCTGGTAAACTAGGGTGATTATGTGTTTGGGTCTATGATAGTTATGGGCTTATATCTGGATGAAAATACTCCCATTAGGGAGGGTGGATATGCTTATGGGTCTTATTCCTTAAATGAGAATACTCTTATAGGGTAGGGATGAGATGTATATAGGTATTATTCCCCAAATTAGAATATAACCATAGGATTTGGATGAGATTCTTATCGGGAATATTCACTGAATGAAAATAATCCCATAGGAGAGGGTTGAGATGATTATATAGATTATGCCTCAAATGAGAATACACCCATATTGGATGGTTGATATGCTTCTAGGGATTATTATTTGGATGATAATCCTACTATATGGTAAAGAATATATTCTTCATAGTTTTATTCCCTAAATAAGGGTACTCCCATAGAATAGGGATGAGATCCTTGTAGGTCTTATGCCTCGGAATTGGAAGAACACATATGGGTGGTCTGAGATACTGTTGAGGGTATTCCCTGGATGAGAAAACTCACATAAGTGGATTTCCATGATGGAGTATAAATAAAACTCAAATATTGGAGGTCAATGATAATTACTTATGTAGTTGGGAGACCATGGTATATTATATGTTTTCTGTGGTTCCTATTATGTACTCAGAGAAACCCTAACATTGGATGAAGTTGGTATGGTTGATCGAGCTTTAATACTTTATAATCAATGTGTCTTGATTTATATGGTGTAGGACATGGTCAAAATATATTTTTATAATGTCGAGACGATCCTTGTGAAATGCTTCGTAAAAGTTCAACACTTGGAAAATTAATTTGGGTTTAATCATGGTCATGGATTTGAGGATCAATGATGATTTTTAATTAGTTTTATTCCAGTTCATTCTCAACTAGGTTGTGCATATTGCCTAATCATGCACTTACAATAGCCTATTTCATGTTTAATATTGGGGGTTCATTAATGAGATTCATCCCTCCAAGTATGTGCACCTCAGTGTGTACAAACCTTATAACTTTTTTGAGGTTGAGAACATGATGAATAGAGGATAGAGAAAAGTCCCAAGATTTATGTATTGATAAAACACACCCATGTGGAGCCTTAGGATTGAACTAGAAAGCCCCCCGGACACCCCCGGCCCCCCCTTGGGTAGCCACCCCATACCCTTGAACAACCACCCCAACCCCTTGAACAACCCCCAAACCCTCTGAATGCTGAATTTATTTCATTAAGTACTAGATTAACTTATAAATTATGTGTTAATGGTGTATGGGTATAATTTTTGTATGGGTATACATGGTCTAATTTGATTATGATTTATGAGTTAATTTTGTATGCGTATACTTGCTTTAATTGTCTTATTGATATGCTTCATTATTTGCAGGTGTTCGAGTGTGCTGCTGTAGATTTATCAGAGCAGCAAAGAGGTAATTTATTAGCGCTCTGTTAGCGCTGATAAATCGTGCTTTTATCAGCACTAAAAAAGCGCTGATAAACTACACCTTTATCAGCGCTAAAAACGCTTGTTTAGCACTGATAATTCCCGTTTTTGTAGTAGTCTCATCATATGAGCATTCCTCCATCACTCTGTGGATTGTAGGGGAAACACTCATCTCTGTAGGTATGATGATTCTTAGAGTGAGAAATGGATTTGGCAGTGATGGGGGGATTTTCATTCCATGGCACCAACGATCCCAGATCTCCAGAGCAGATGTAGACTCATATGTATATAAAGAATCAGTTGCGGGAGGATTCATGGTTCCAATATAAGGATCAAGCTGATTCAAATAGCCACAGATTATTCTATGAGTGAGAGATTCTACCCTATATGAAACTAAATTTCTATACATATATGTTTCCTAGTTGGAGTTTTTCTAAAATTATTCATCGATGTCACTGTATGGATCTCCATATACACAAAACAACGATGCTAGGGAAGGACCCAACCTGACTATATATTTGTTGAACTTGTCCTGAACTCATTCAATGAACACAAAACAGTACTTGAGATTATGTCAATGGAATCATTGATATGGGCTGTAGTTGGGGATATAAGTGATATCAGCCTCTTTAGGTCTCCTACATTCAAGAAACCTTAAAATACAATTACCCATGGAATGTTAGAATGAAATAGGCACCAAATATTCTTCAAACAATTCTGTCCACTGTCTGTTATCTGAGAAAGGGACCCTAGGAACCATGAGTTCACTAGTGGTTGGAGCCTGGAGTGGATTTGGAAGTTGATTATCTCACTTGGGAGGTGGTGGTGCATTTAATAGTAGCACCTGCCAATTATAAGGTGGGAGATTCTAGTCATATGGATGAGCTAGAGGCTATGTATATTTGAGAGGCTCTAGACATAGATCTTCTAGAAACTACTTTAGTATCCCAGTGGCATCTGCATATGTAACAAAATCTTCCTCAACCATATATTGTCTTCTTTGAAAACATGTGGGAGTCAATAAGAATTCATGTTTATCATGATGCAAGGATTCCTCAGAGAATTCCAATAATTAAATTGAAATATTATGATTGGTTAATGAGGGTAACAACTCAGTTATCACATTCCACAAACACATCATCATCTAATTTTCATTAGTAAATGGAATATCTAGTGAATATTTGAGTCCCTTCAGCAAGTCGAAAATGTTATTAACTCACTAATATGCCCATTTTTCACCTAAATAGGTTAGAAATACATTCCTTGAGAGTGGAGGAGACGAACTCATAAAGAAATTTCCTATTTTGATCCTCCCAAACATATATCAAACCAATAAGTAGCTAGTTGTTCAAGGAAAATGTGGGCCCTTGCAATCTCTATACGAAACACTAGAGCATGAAGGATACATATTTTGAAGATGTTCCATGAATGGGCGCTAATCATGAGATGATGTGGTCCAGATGATATAGTAGGATCCTCATAATGTGAAAACAATAGAATGTGGGGTTTCAAAAATTTGTGGGTTCTATAATATCTTCCTATTATGATTAATACAACACTCCATTAGGTATGATCTCAAACTTCTGTCTTTCAAGACCCTCCAGATGAGTAATGAGATAGGCCATTAGATCCACCTTATTTGGGTTCTTGTATTGACATGGATTCTTAACAACTTGTACATTCTAGGGCTCTTCAACATGATAAAAATGACCAAAATGGAATGGAGTGGCGGGAAGAACTACTCGAGGGACATCAAGATGAATTTCATATAGAGATGTTGGGGGGAATAACCTGATGAGATATCATTGTAGATCATGTAATGGATTATTAAACCAGATCTAATTGAAGAATCTCACAAATATCAGACAAATGTTAAGATGTATAACTTGGTCATTTTCGATGAACATTTGTCTCTTTATTGAATGGATGTCCATTTTTTTCACGATCAACATGATGAAAATTTCATGATAATAACCTATGGTTTCCTTATTTTTCCCCAGTGGAAGGTGGATGGGATCATATTGATTATCACCATAATATGGGAAATGTTCTAAAAGCCACTGACCAAGGATATATTCAATTATCTTATTCTTCTTCGCAACCTATTAAAACAATGTGGCCTTTTAGGTATCATCATCCATATTTTATGTTATTCCAAATGATTCAAATGGATAACAGTCCTAGTGTGACCTTTTCCATTTCTGGGGTCCCAATTAATAGGGAATGACTTGAGAGGTTTCGCAAGACCAAGAATGTTTCTTATTTGGAGAGTGAAAATATATGGGGGATTAAGTAGATGTTTCACAGTACCTAGGGGAAATTTATCATTAATGATATTTATCTTGTCTTCATCTCATTACAAGGATTAAGGTCAATCATGTTCACTATGACTACACATGGTAGAATACCTTCAATATCAACTGATAATTTTGGCTGAAACATGATTGGATTGATGTTTATAGATTCATATGCTCCCCAATCATGGATCTAGACATGTGGGTATTCCTTATATATAATTATACCAAGAATAATAATGCATTGAATGCATTGGTTCTAAATAGTATAGTGATAATCAGGTAATACCTGATGCTGAACAATGGTATGAGTGTTTAGGATGACCATGCAACACTACTGGCTGATGTCATTATAATGCTCATGTATCTTTGAATAACCTATATGAGGATGATGGAGAGTGGAATACAACATCCATAGAGTTTAGTGGAAACACAATAATTCATTCCTGGGTTAGGGAAATTAGTATGTTGATATATAGAGTTATAATTGGGCTTAAAATTTTGGGGAATTTGGTCTTCCACAAGAATTTCCCACAAGATTCTCCATTTAGAATAGGGATCCAGGGTTTGGGTACCCCATTCCTCATCCAGGTGTGGCAGGGGGCATGTAAATTGATGTTAACCATTATGGCAGCGGACTAGTCAGTGGAGAGAATAGTGGTTGAGCTGATAGGTCGTTTTTCACAGGGTTATCTCTTAGAGATGGTACATATTTCATCTTCATGTCCCTATAGGATGGACAGTCGAACACTACTTCTTGTATGAATTCGGAAGTCAATGGTGGTTTATAATGATGGTTTTCATCATCTACTATTCTCTAGAACACCACTATGTGATATTGTATCGTGGAAGAGAATGATCATTTTGACGATAGAAAAGACATCATGGTGAGACCCAAAATATATCCTAATATTACCCCTCCAACATGTATATGATACAGAATTTGGGGATTTGGTACATTTCACATTACAGAATGAATAATATCACACACCAGCATCCTACACTAGACCCATATGTATAGGATCATGGTGAAAGGACCATCGTTGAACCACACTCCAATTTAGAATCTAAAAAGTCATATATATTGATCGTGATCTAAAATTTATATGATTTCATCCCTAGAAGAGATGTTTCTCCCTCCTACACCAGGATGAGTTTTCAGAGACTGGTATATCTTGGTCTTGGGGGGGACCTCTGGGTGGGTTGGTGTAGGAGTAGGGAGGACCTCTGCATAATCTGGATGGGATTAGTGGAGGACCTCCATAAACATTGTCATCTAAGTGGAGAAGATGTCCACTGGGATTGTGGTGAGAGTTATGGGGACCTCCATTGTGGGTGTTGATGATAAAATGAGGTGAAACACAATATTGGGTTTGAGATAGTGGATGACATCCACAATGGTGAGATGTAGTGCAAGGATTACCTAGGGAAATATCAAATGGTACATTGGGAGTATTGTTGTGTTGAGAAACAAGGGAACGTGGAAAACCAGAGTATTGGTCGCTAGGTACGTGGGGATGACCTCCACTATGTATAGTGGGAAGATGGGGAGGACCTCCATTTCAGTTACATGTGGTATATAGAGAACCACTATTCTAGCTTGATGTAGTAGAATGAGGATAATTTTTTTTTGATCTAGCTGGACATGGGGAGGAAAATTGTAAAACCCATAGATAATTTCGGTAGGGAATCCACTTTTGTGGTTGCTGATGTGAGGAGGACCCCCACTAGAGATGGTGAGAACATGGGAGGACCTCCATGTCGAATTATAATATGATGAGGAGTTCCACCTCTTGGATTGGAGATGGTACATGAAGGAACTCCATACAGGATCTTGACATCAGGAGCTGGCCCATGATGACTATTGATCATTACAGAAACTGGAAGAGTCAACCTAACCTACCCATAGGGAAAATGGGCCACCGATACTAATGGGATGATGCTGAATGAATGATCTAGAGTGTAAGTGACCTAATATAATACCATGTGGATGTCAAATGGCACTAAATCCATATAATATTATGCCCCCTGATGGGAGTCCACTTGATCTTATACCCATCGTTGGCGTCGATTCATCCAAACTGCGTCTGATAGTGTGGGGGTATAGACACCTAATTCAATAGCATAAGGCACATGATGGTGGTGTTTAAACTGCCTAGTGGGAGCCCTCATTGGTGGATCTTGGGTAGAAGTCATCCCTAGTTTGAATCTGACATCCCTTACATCCTCGAAATAGGGGTATGAGATGTATTATTATTTCGGTGAGAGGATCCTGAAATAGTTGGATGTTGGAATAGGGAGTAGTGGCTCCCTACGTGGGCCTTGGGGGTGGTGGTGATAGTGAGTCACAAGACCCTATAGTTTCTAGGGGAATGTATCCCTTGTTTTGATAACCACCCCTATTCATACCCTTAGATTATAGTGCCAATCTCCCTTCTCTGGGAATCTTCTAAGGGTGAGATGGAATGTGGACAGCCGGTATCCATGATTTTGGATGACGTTGTGGAGTAGGTGGAGCCATACGGGATTTATGATTTTAAATTTATTCATCTCTTATGGAAATTGGTTGGACGAAACTAGTTTCCAATAGATTGGGTCCAACAATGTAGTAAGATTCAGTGATCGTTGTAGATATTAAGAAATTAGTTCTTATTCCCCTATCATATTTTAGTCTTCCAAGAATGGATAGAAAGATCCAAACTAATGATATCACAAACCAAAATGCCCAATGATTAACTAGCCCAAATTCTATTGAGTTCCACACAAAGACCACTATATTCTAAGAGGGACCTAGAACCAAAGAGAAATATATGGAGACACACTTATATACATATGTATTGATTGCTACTCATCCCCATGGTTTCATGAGAAATAATTTGAGTCAAGTTCACCATTTTTTGACGCGTTATGCCATCATGGGTGTCATCATGGGGATACCCAAAGTGTTTCCCATCATTCCCTGATTCGAAATGCATGTGACATTGATAACAAATTCATAAATGTATTTTCCTTGATTTAAAAGGGAATATGGATGTCAATCTCTCCATCCATGGATTCATCCTCGTAATTTGTCTCCTAGTGTGGGTATCCCAATTAGAACAACCCAATACTCAAGAATATAATCATAGTTCTATATCTTTGTGGATGTTGGGTAGTTACACTTATTCTTTCAGAACATTTAATTGGGGAATCTCAGGGATACAACTTTTGGTTAAGAGATTAGTTGCATTGGGAATCGCTAGAATGTTTGGAAGTTGGAACATTTGTAAACCAAGAATTGTCCATTATTAGAGGGCTTATCTTAGGATTGAAAGCCTAAGTAATACCATGTTAATTGAAGGGTTCTAATGATGGAGATATGTATTTAAATATTTCCACAACATCCTATTTATAACAAGGGGTATTCCCTGAGATTTTCATCTAGCGAAGACAAGTTAGTCTAATCCAGGATCCCACAAAATGCTGATCAGATTGTTAAATCCCTTGAAGGATGAACCTAGAGGTTTTTCAGGTTGATGGATCAGAATGACCAATGAATATGCACCTCATATGGCATGTCCCAAGAAAGTATGTGTTTACACCATGAAGGATTATCTAGGAATCACGAAGGCTGATTAAAAAGTGCACCCAAAATGGGGGACACAGAGGTATACCATTAGGTGGGAATGAACCTCAGGGTGGATTCCTACATAACATTGTTTATAATATGGGGACAAAGAAACCCCTAGATCAAAGGGGTAATTTGGGACATACACATTGTAAGATGACCATTGTAATTTGGGAACTCTTGGTTTGATAGATATGATATGTTGGGCATATGCATGGCCAGAAACCCATGTGGATGACGTGATCCTACAAGGTTGTAGTAGCTTGTGTATTTATCAAGATGAATGATGAAGGGATGGATGAAGTGGATGAAATTGTTTTTATGGAACCAACGTGAAGAATAAAGTTGCAGTATTGATCACCAGAAGGGATTCATACATATCACAATGGCTCATAATCACAAACAATGTATTTTGGGATGGGGGATTAAGACACCTTGGGAGGTGGCTTGTTATAAATGGTTCCCATGGATATAGACCTGAATGAAGTACAACTTCCAGGATGGAGAATTATATTCCAAGGCTTGAAGGAGAGATTATGATATGAAATGGGTGATGGTCTTGATGGGGAGTATTTCTACATACTGTGTTTTAAATGTTAGGATCAAAGTAAACATAGTTCAGGATGGAGGCAAAGATTCCCTACGCAAACAATAGATAGTGACCAAAAGATGCACAATGGTCAAAGTCATAGTTAGATACCCATCATATGTGGGGAACAATTAGTTTGAGGAGTAGGAAAAAATGTGATTATTATGCATTATTGGATTCTTGTATGGATCGAAACACCTCAGGGTGAAATATTAAGGAGGTACATAGGGTTGATGTCACATCTAGAGTGTACATCCCTATATATGAGCACAAAATTTTACCATTGGTTGGGATTTAAACAAATATAGGCCGCCTACATACCCTATTTATATGAATGATATCAAAACCCATGTATTTTAGAACATGCAGTTTAAGGTCATGTTGGATGAATTAAGTGATGTGAAATATTCACAACAAATGGATTGAGGGAATGAGGGGAATAATCCTCTGACATGATTCCTATACACATTTTATGAAAGGAAGGGATAGAATTACATGTAGTTCATTGGAATGGGTCATGGGGCTAATGCATGGCTAGTGGCCCAATGTTGTTCTAGGGCTTATGCGTTGCTAGAGGCCCAAAGAGGACATCATAATTTCTATCACTCTAAGTCCATGTGAAACATGATATGTGTGAGAAAAAATAGGTAACAATAAAAATTAAGACTATTTCATGAGTGTTGCAGCCTAAGGGATGGTGTGGGAATTATTCATGGCTATTGTCCCAGAGATATGGTGATTGGGACATACTACGTGATGGACTCTTGATAATGAAGTTCATGGATTATGTTGATATTGCACGAGGAACCCATGGAGACATAGCCTAATGGGATAGAGAGAGTGGGGAGCATTCGTGCCAATCCTATTTCTGTTAAACTCAAAAAAAAAAATCATGTGCATTACATAGATTAACATCATGTTCTGAAGAAATAGGTTATTTGTAGTTTAACATCTTCCAGCTCGAACAATAAAGAATCACTCCCCATTCCATCAGAATACAAAATTTGTTCAATCCCGCACATGGGTATGGGTAATCACAAGTAATGCTTAATGAGATTGAGGGAGAGGAGTTTTCAGTTGGGGTCTACATTAGTATATCTATACAAAGAATAAATTGTTTTTAGCCTACCATCACAATGAAGAAAATTGTAAGGAATCACAACATTAAAAACCACAAGTGGGACCTTGATATAACGTCACACAAGCATGGAGGGCCATACTTGAAAGGGGTTTGTGAATCCAAGGGGGTCTAAATAATGATACTCATGAATTAATAGAGCTTAACAAAGATGGACTTATTTTCAAATTAAGGGAACACAAAAAATAATATATTAAGATGAACCAGGCATTGCCTTAGTAAATAAATCATTAGTTGTAGAGTGATTTGTGAAGGATTAATGCTTTACGGAGCCCTGAACAACCTAAACGGGATCCCTACTTCCTGAAAGATGAAGGCCTTTGAGAATGGAATCCCTACATCTAGGGTACATGATTATCAAAAGAAATAATTGGTCATGATGCTGAAATTTCTTGGGAAATACATTTTTTTCTTCCAGACAATGATTCTAAAGAGATTGGATAAATGGTTGCTCAGAAGATGAATGGTTGGCTGAAATAATGGTTATAAATGGGGTGAGTCATTTATTTATAGGAAATAGGGGTTCTAAATGGTTAGGGAGCTTGCTGTGAAGAAATTTGAAGCCAAAAAGGAAATTCATTCTTGTAGTACTATAGGGAGGATACTCATAGTGCTCACCGTGGAGGAAACATGAGATGTTGTAGAAGACATATTTTTACACGATAGCAGGGAATGGACACCCGTGGTTCTCTCTACAGAGTATATGGGACAGCTTAGAGGACATATGTTCCTATGGGTATCATTAACCTTCTTCCCAGTCATGCTGGAATGGGATCCCTATAGATGAATTTCATTATACAGACCCCATGGATGATTTCGTAATGATTTTGATGCCATTTCACTCCATAAGAACATCGAACCGACTGATATTTTTCCATTTATTTTATAGATGTTCAATAGCATGACAATCATCACTAAAGAATGGTAATGTATTCTTGGATGCAATTAATCTTAATACACAAACATTGTATGAGATTTATGATAAGCATTTGTAGGGGAAATGGGAATTTAGTTTCTTATTGGCTAATTAGACGGTTGATTCTTTAGAAAACCAAAGATCTATTATGCTTTCCCCCTTTTAATTATGTATTATATAGTAGATAATGTGAATAATGGATAAAAACACATTGAAAGTAACACACTATTTGTAGAAATGAGAAATGTATTAATTAATAAGAATATCCTTGAATAATAATATAGATATTTAAGAGAAGAATCATGTTAATGTTTTTAAGAAATTTAATATTTAAATGGAAGGTTTGAGATAAAAACAAAGAATCATTAAAATGAATGGATGCAATTTATTTCATCACAATTATCATTAAAAATGTCAAAGAAGAATATGGATTTTATCAATACAACATATATAACAACCAAAACTTTTATCAATGTAAACTCACTTCATATAATATAAATAACATTAAATCACACAAATAAAAAAAATAAAAACATTATATTCAAACAAATAATTATGAAGATTTATTTTTAGATGTTAAAAAACATACACTGAAAAAATATTAAATTAAACATTGGAATAGTAATATAAACATTATAAATATTAGACTAGATAGTGGAATAGTAACATTATCTACTAAAGTATAAATTATATTTAATCATCCTATAAAGAGTAATATGATGTAATTATATCATAGTATAGGTAAGTAAATATTTGGAGATTATTAATTTAGTGGTGATAGTTTTATAAAACATAAATATTCATTTTCAATTATAAATTAAAAAATTATATGAATGAAAATATATTACTATAAATTGTACAAATGAAATTATAATTTTTTATCTTATTATTATAGTATATTTTTATAAGTCATTAATTAATTCTCCATTGTTTTATAAAATTAGTTATTATTTTAAAATCTATATATTTTAAGTTAATTGTGATTTTAATTATTATGTAATTTTATCTTATTTAAAAAACTAGTTTCATAAAAATGAGATCATTTTTGAAGTCTACATATCTAAAAATGGATAGGTTGTTTTTTTTATTTTTCAAATAAACTTAATTTTTTTTATTAGTAAAATACGGTAATTTATGTTATTTATTTATTAAATGTTAAATAAATTATTACTTGATCCATCACTGATGTAAGAACCGTAATATTGAACATCCCATTATTATTTTCATATATTTTGATATAGTAGTATAAATATTCACATTCCTAATCCAAAATAATAAACTAATGAATAAAATAATGATAAAACACCCTCTCCTCCATTACAAATACCGCCCATTCCACCTCATTTCTTTACACATTCCAAGACAATACTATTGTCCAAAATATACCCAATAATCCTTTTGAGCCCCTATACAATGTTGAGGATAACATGGACTTATAGAAATACTAAAACCCTTTCCCTATAGAAGGTTCTATGATGTAGAAATTTATGTGGAAAATTCCTCTTCCATTTTATTTTATTTATCATTTAACGTTATTTTCTGTTATATTCTCTCCCCACCTACCCCCATCCAAATAGAAAGACTGATATAGTAACATAAATATACTTTAATTTTATTATTCTAATGGAACAGTCAATCATAAAACCCCCATATCATCTCAATTTATTTCTAGAAATGAAAACGACTTTTGTGATGCGATAATTTATCACCGTCTAGGATGAAAACGTTCCATTACCCATTAATGTCATAAATTCTAGTCATAAAACCAATTTCATGGACAAAAATATTTTAAAATATTTATTACATTATTTTTTTTTGGAATAATAATCTTTATATAAGTTTTAATAATACAACAAAAAATATTTGTTTTGAGTGAAAACCTCTGAAAATAATCCATTATATTATCCCAAACATATTATCTAATGATTCAACCTCACCCAAAAATAACTAAATTACTGAAATGAACATCTAATCTTATGTTTGATAATTTATAACTTATAACATAAATTCTAGATTTCTATTTCCATTTTTTAGAACTTATATAGTTTTATATAAGTGATCAGATCAGGAAAATAAAGATAACGAACACTCCCAAAAAATAATTTTTAACTCTAAAGTTCATAAAAATCTCATAAATGAACATAATAAAAAATATTAAATCTATAAAAGTATTTGGAATTTATGATTACTAAATATAATTTTATTATTCAGGACATTAAGATTAGGATAAGAACAATTTTGGATATAAGGAAAGAGATGCTACCTGAACCACTATTAGAACATTTGGTTACATTCTCTCTCTCATTTTCATAATGTACTGTTCATTTATTTTTATATACATATGCGATTTTTCTATATGTTATGAACTCATGTTTCTAAATCAGTTTATTCCTCTTTCATTGGGTAATACATTTTTTAGAAAATTACCCATTTCATTTCTTCTTAATAAGCATCCCCGATTCTGTGGAACTTCCCAATTTTTTCCAACATCTGTGTTCCTACCATAATCTATTTTAATCCACTATTATTTTTATAAATTATCAAATTTTATCATTAAAAACACTCATTTTATTTTTGATTTTATTAAAACAAATATAATATATCCATAGTAAATTCAATGTAATGTTTTCCTTAAATGTCACTAAAATGTTTCATTTATAACATTTCTTGCAATCTGCTATTACTTGGATCTGCATCAATCGGACATTAATTTTTATGATCCATGCCAATTTCCCTTACGAATATCTATGAATGTATTAAATCCATTTTTTCATGGAGATAGTTATGATATGATTATTTTGAATGTATTGTGATTGTATTATGATACAACATTCCTTCCATGTGTAACCCTTATTTTTATTCTTCATATGGAACATATATTCATGAACATGTTATGATCGGGTCACCTAGATTTTAATCCAATGCATTGGGTTATTTTTACTCTCATGAGGAATTATGTTGGGATATGGAGTTAAACTGATTTCATTATTGGACATTATTAAATATTTTATATTTTATTGGTTGTTAGAATTGACTCATGTTTAGGTCTTGTTATATGATTTTTCTACATTCCTAAGATGAGATGACTATATCTTCCCCTGTAATAAATTTTATTCTTTGTTATTCTTCTTCACGTTCCTTGGATTTTATTCCATCATGTAATGACATATAACACATGTGCTTTGTTTTATTTGGTTTCTTATTACCCTAATGTGGTTTTTAGACCATCTCTTTTGTTCATGTATTCAACAGGTTATCCTATACCGATATAGGGGCACATTGGGAGAAAAAATCTCTTTATGGAGATTTAATAAGTTACATTGTCATTATGTTAAATTATGTATCTAAAATTCAAAATGCAATAGACATTAAAATACATGGCTTGTAATTTCATGTCTAATTATGCATAAAATCATATAAAAATATGTGTTATAGGCAAGTGTAAATATTGTTAGTATCATATGTAGGTATACATATTTCTGGTAGTATGATTAGAAAATAATATAGAAATATTTACGGATAATTCTATGTATGTGAAAACATCCCTAAATTCTTGTTAGTATAGAGTAATTGGTTTGTAATGAAAATAAATTATCATCTAGACACTACACATGGACATAGTGATAGAATAGATGTACCTTAGCATAACAACTCTGATAAGGTGTTTCGGGATAGACTTTGGGTATCATGATACATGATAATAGGAATTATTGCACACTTGGTTTGACACTCGGATGGGATATTCCATGGTAAATTCATAACATCATTATAAAATAATTTAAAGAGAACAAAAAATAACATAAGAATATATATTAGGAAATATATCGTGGATAACGTAGATTGAATCCTAAGGAATCACATGTTAGGATATAGTTATCATTTAAATGTTTATACTATTATGTCAAATTTTTCGTTTTTATATGCTTATTAGTTAATTATTAAATCCCTCTTATTTTACTTTATTTTTCAATGTTTATGGTTTAAAATAGAAGAACATTTTCCAAGACTCAATGTGATAAGGAATTTAATGATTTCCTTGAAAATAATAAAATATGATGGTAAAGGGTTATAAAAACATTATGATAGTTCTTTATCAAATAGATCATATTATGACTAATAACATCAATCATGTGGAAAAACCACTTTCTCCAAATAAAGCGAACATTTATCTTGAATCCTTCATTAGGAAAATTCCTCCCTTGTATAGTGGATCATATTATTCCCTCATTATAGAATAATAGATTAACACCATTGAGAATATATTATTTGTCCTCTAGTTCTCAAAAAAAAATATAGTCTTGTAGAAGTTTATCAATTTGATTCGGAATATTATCAGTTGTGGACACTGATCAAGAGCACAATTTCTAATGAGGAAATTGATTCCATTGAATTTGATGATTTCCGGAAAATATTTTTGAATAAATATTTTCCCCAAACCCTCTACCTCAAGATGGAAGGAGATAGTATCATACTTATGAAAGAGGATGATGATTATATCTCAGAATATGAATAAATACTCTAAAGGATTTTATTTTATTCATTAAAATTCTTCACGAAACAACATAATTATGGTGGATTATTTCCATAGAAAACTAAATCCATGTTTATGAAATGATATGGTGATTCACGACATTGACAATTACAAGGAAATTGCATGTTGTTCCCCTAATGTTGAAAAATAAATTAATGAATATTAGTGTCCTCATGGTACTAGGGATAAAATAAATAAAATATAGATTAATAAGGGTGATAAATCCCATGATCAAAATAAGGAACAACATTCTACAAGTCAAATGGGTGGGATGATTTATCAGGGTAAATGCTTAAAGGGAACCAAGAGATTATTCAAATGTGGAAGAGAAGGGTATATGGATAATAACTACTGAAGGGATATGATGAATCCCACCAATTTTTAATAATAAATAAAGGATCATATTAACACATATCCTATAGTGTAGGGTTAAAACATTGTGGAACATGGGAGTTATTAAAATCACTGACCTGTCATAAGGTTTATGGGAGAAAATGATCCACAACATCTTCTAAGGAAGAAAAGAAGGAAATATTATATCACCACTATAAAGGGGGAGCATTAAAATGATATTGTGATGTGTATTTTTGTTATTCATTCATTAATTGATAACTTAATATTTTATTCTAGTTTTACTCATTATTTATATCACAAAATATTAGTAGAAGTATTAAATCGCAACCTAAAAATTTAGAGGTCGATTTATCTATGAGAATATCAACAAGGGATATTATTTCCTCAAAATTTTTTACTCCTCCCTGTATATTTTTTGTGGACTTATACACTTTTAATATATTTTTATATTCCCTTTAGTATAGTTTGAATCTACATTGGTAATTTATTTTTTAGCTTTATAAAAATCCATAATCAATTTTCAGGGAAGGAAAAACACTCTTCACATCCTAAAGCAGCCTCCATTTCTTAACATGTTTAAAAAATATGAATAATATATTTTATACTCATTGTACCATGTGTGGTTATTTATTATTTATGACCAAAAATATCTTTCAAAAATGCTTGAGAAAATAGTGAGAATAATTCTAAAGACCCGCCCATTGTGAGGGATTACAACGATGTATTCCCTGAAGAATTTCCTAGTCCTCCTCTTGATTAATAGTTTTATTTATCAATAATAAAAAACATTGATCTCATTTTATATCAAAGAAATCTTGTATAATTTAATCCATTGATCTAGAAGAACTCAAGAAGCAGTTATAAGAGAATATGGACGAGGGTTTTATATTGATGAGTGCTTCAGGATGGGGGTTCTAGTCCTCTTCCTAAAAAATAACGATAGATCATTGAAACACTACCAAGATTATTGTGATAAAAAAGACCTAGATAAAGAAAATGTATCCACATCCAACAATAGTTGAATTGATTGATCTGCTATGTGGGGAATGTTTCTTCTCTATGGTGGACCATTGAGCTGGATGTCACTAATTAAAGTTGAGGAGGGAACACATTCCCAATACAGCTTTTCATATGATGTATGGACACTATGAGTTCCTAGTGTTTCATTTCATATTAACTAATTATCAAATATTTTTTCATGCACTTAATGAATATAGCCTTTAGTGAATACCTCAAAAAAAATTTGGAAGTATTTATTGATGATTCTCTAATATACATCAAGATAAACAAGGAACATGATGAGAATTTGAGTAGTGTTATAAAGAAAATTGAAATAGAGAGAAATTATGAAATGAAAAAGAAATTTATGTTTTGGATGACGGAATTATCCATATTGGGGCATTATCACCATCAAAGGGAGAGATATATATATATATACCATTCCAGGATAAAGGCAATTGAGGTGTGTCCCGAGACAATATAGCTAACGATGTTATGTAGATTGCATAGACTATATGGGTATTATTGATTATTTGTGAAGAACATACCGTGATTATCATACACACAAACCAAGATGACTCGGAAGGGAGTATTGTTTTTCTAGACCTATGAATGTAAAGAATAGTTGAAAGAGTAAAAAAATAGGCTTACCACTAAACAATTGATTACACTACCGACTAGTGGGGAAATATTAGTAGTGTACTATGATACTTAAAATAATGTCCTATGTTGTGTAATAAAGAAAAATTATATAGTAATAACATATTTCACAAATAAGTTTTTAATCCATGTGGAAAACTATTGGATTCGTAATCTGATCTTTGGAGATGTGTTATTTGAAATAAAAATATTCTGGCATTATCTCTATATGGTGAAGTGTGTGATATATATAGATCACCAGAGTCTCAAATATATAATCACACATAAGGATCTTAATATGAACCATTGAAGATGGTTAGAGATCATAAAGTATTATGACTACTCAATCTATGACCACTATGGTAACGAAAATATTGTAGTAAATGCTCTATGTATAAAGAATCTTTCATCGTTATCAATTATTAGAACTGAGAAGGATCATATATTTTTAAATTTATAAAGGATGGACATGGGGATAATTAAATAAGGAACATCATAAATACTTTCTAAAATGGCCGCATAACCATACTTAAGTGATAAAATAAAGGATCACCTATCAAATGATGAGTTAATAAAGGTGAAGATAGAAGCCTGTAGAAAAGGGAAATCCTCAATGTTAAATACTAAGGAGGAATGAGTCATGTGAATTGGGTAATGGATATGTGTACAATTAATTATAGAAAAGAAATATCTTATGAATTAAAAACATATCTCAACCATTTCTATTCACCCAAGGATCCCAAATATGTATTCAGATATCTAAGATAATTATAGGAGAGAAAATATAAAAAAGGGGATCACTGAATATAAATCATTGTGCTTGGTGTTTTAGAATGTGATGGATGAAATGAATATGGAAAATGGGATTATAATACTAGTAGACATTCCAATATGGATGTCTGATACAATTACAATGGACTTCGTTATTGTATATTCGATGAAATCTCTAGGAAATAATGTTACTTGGGTGGTTGTGGATCGTCTTACAAAGACAACCAACTATATCAATATTCAGGATGATTTCTAACTGGATTAACTTGCAAACATATCTATTAAATAAGTTTAAAGAGTTGCAATGCCACCACATATCTTGAAGGATGACAATCCTATGATTTAAAAAGAAAGGAAAGCTACATCTTAGGTAAATTATCCTATTTGAGATTCATTATCTTGTTACAGTTGTGGCCTATAGTGTAGAACTACCACATACCATGTATCAAGTAAACATTTAATTCAATGCATCCCTGTTTTAAGAATTACATACAAGATTTTACACATGTAATGAATTCAGAGGTAGTATAGTTGGAAAATGAACTCATAATATAAGGAGAAGCCAGTGATGATCTTGGCTAATAGAGACAATGTTATACGCAATAAGAATACTCACCATATCAAAGCACTATTGAGGAACCACTAGTTAAATGTTGAAATATTGGAACCTGAGGATGTGATGAAGGATAATTACACACTTATGTATTCAACTTGGAATGCAAAACAAAATTTCATTGGAGAAATTATTAAGGAGAGAATAATGTAATGACCTAACACCATAAATAATGAGAACTCGTTTCAAATAATTATTCTATATAGTATAAATCACATTAAATAACATAATGAACAAAATAAAAACATCATAAATGAGGAAATAATGAAAAAAGTGGTATTTATAAAAGGTAAGAATCATGTACCAAATGAGTAGTAATGTGACCCTTGGAATAGTAACATGATCCCTGTGAATAGTAAACTGGAAAATGGAATAGTATAATCACCTAAAAAAATTCAATCATCTTATAAATGATATCATCGTATAATTATATCATAATATTTTTAAATAAATTATTTATAAATTATTAATTATGTAATGATATTTTTATACAACATAATTAGTTGTTTCATTTCTATTATTAATATAATGTATTAAATGAAAATTTATTTTCATAAAATGTACTCTTAAATTAAAACATTGATATCATATGATTATAGGATAATTTAATGAGTCCATAATTAATTTTTTGATGTATGATTAAATTATATATAATTTTAAATTCATTTATTTTCATGTAAATGATGATTTTATTTAAAAAATAGATTTCTCGTAATAAAAAATTTATATTCATAAAAAATCTTCACTTTTAAATTCTAAATTCATATAAATGGATAAGAATAAATTTTTTATTTTTCTAAGTTATATGAATTTTTTGTGAATAATAATATTCGGTAATTTGCAGTATTTAATCATTATAAGATAAATACAATATTCCATGGGTCGTAAATGATGTAATAAAAATTATATAAATCTCTTCTTAATTTATGTAATATAATTGGTTATTATTCTTCGACTATTAATAATAGTCATAATAAAATAAAAAATAATTAAATAACATAATGAGATAACACCCCTCTCCTCCCCTATAAATACCACCCATCATCGCATTTTCTCCTCACACTGTCCAAGCCTTCATACATTACAAATTTCTAAGATATAAACTTCAAATGATCCTGTACCAAGTCCAATATCTCCTGGTGTCATCAATATATTGAAACGTGTACCATAAAGAGGATTTCAAGGAGGATAAAATCGATACATATTTTTCTCTTCCCATTTCATTTATTTCTAATTTTAGGTTCGTTTCTTTTATTTCCTTTCCTCACCCACCCCCATCCAAATAGAATGTTTACTATAGTAACACACAAATAGTATAAATTTTTTATGATAATGGAATCAACCATCATAAAAAACCAATAGCATCTATCTTTTTTTGTAGAAATGAAAATGTCGTTCATGAGGTGTTAATTTATTTCTTTCAAGGACGAAAAATATCCATTTTCCATTAACATCATAAATGATGGAAAAATTGATTTTTATGGCTAAAAAATAATGATATATGTATAAAATCCAGTTTAATGTTATATAATATTTATATACACATGATGATTACTAATAAAATAGAACTAGTTTATTGTGAGAGATAAACCACCGAAAATAATCGAAATGTTTACCACTATATCATGTCTAATGATTCATCCTTAAATTAAAATATTACTTTTATGATAATTTATCCTTATCGACCATCATTAATATCTTATTATTTTAATTATTTATTTCTATTTCAATTTTATATTTACTCTAATACACTTAAATAAGTGATTTGGTCATGAAAAATAATAAAACAAAACTCCTCAATGATGAAATTTGACAATAAAACTCCTCAAAATTAGAAAAATTAAACTTAATAAAATTAAAATAAAAAAAAATGTTGAGTGGATTACAGAATTTTTAATTATTTCATATAATTTTATTATTTATGTTATTAAGATCTTGCACACAATTTTTTCACACATAAGTTAAGGGATACTACAAGAACTTCTATTTTTTCCATTAGGTTACATTCTATCTGTCATTACTACAATGTAATGCTTTGTTGTTTTATATATAAATGTTATAAATTATATATCTATATTATAGAATAATTAATCTACATCATATATTCAATATTTTTTGGAGTAATATGTGTTTTATAAAGGATAAAATTTCAATTCTTTTTTATTAGAAAGCCCAATTCAAGGGAAACTCTTAATTTCTTTCATGCATCCATGTGCATGCCATAATCCGTTTTGAGACACCATTTTTTAATAAAATCAAAAAATTTATCATGATAAACTAAATTTTTTCATTTCATGTTTTTGAAAAACAAGTATTCCATTTCAGCTTGAAATTATCTTTAATATGTTGCTTAAATCACACAAAATTGATTTATTTATATAGTATCTCAAACACAACTTTTACATGTTTCCAATTAAATTTGACATAAATTATCATGATCCATACCTAAATTACATTATGAATTTCATTATTTTATATGAAAAAAATTATTAATAGAAATATTTATTATATTTCCATTTGTTATTCCTTATGACATGATTATGATTTCCATTAATTTTCAGGGGTAACCCTTATGTTTATTTTTCATGTGGAACACATATTCATGATCATGTTATGATGGGTGTGAAAAATTATAGTAGTACTGAAATGGGTAATTTTTTTCTCATGGGAAGCCATGTTGGGATAGGAAGTAAACCCTATTTCTTTTTGGGACATTGTATACTGTGTTATATGTTATTTTTTGTCTATCTTGACTCATTTTTATGTCATGATATAATTGTTTTCCACATTTTTATGATTCTATTATTATATATTCCCTTGTTATACATGTTATTATTCCTTTTTTCAGGTTACATTATTTTATTCCATCATGTTATTCTTTCTAACCCAAGTCATATATTTTATTCCTATGATTATTACCTCACTTGGCTTTTTAGCACATCCATTTTTTTGTATATCCCCTAGGATGTCCTATGAAGATATATGATCCCAATAGAATTTATGATCTTAATATGGAAATTAAAATAAATATTTTTTCATGATGTTCAATTTTGTATGTAATATTCCCAATCAACTAGACTTTACAAACCATCATCAATAATTTCATGGATAAATATTCTTAAAATAGTGTAATATTACGTGTAAAAGGATTTGTTCTCTATAAAATATCCCCAGTGGATTAGATGAAAAATAATGGGTTATGTCATTGATGGATAAAAATACCGTAAAAATATATTTAAATGTATTATTGAAGAAAATATCCACTTTATTATAAAATTTAATTTTATTCAAATATAACATTTTAAACCTGTAAATTAATATTTTAAAATTTTACATTAAATGAGTTTACTATATTTTATTGATAATTTAGTTGTTATAAAAATATTATATTCATTTTTTCTATAAAATAAATATTATAATGTTTTTAAAAAGATATGAATATTCATTAAGGATGCTCGAAATTCATAAATGGGGAAAAATATATTTAATGAATAATTTTGAAATATGTAATAAAAAAAATTTTAAAAAAATTTGGAAAAAACTATTTTAGTAAAAAAGGATTATCATTTGACGAGTGATATGAAGTTGGATTTTAATAAAAATAATTCTCAATAATTTTATCTAAAAAACATGTAAAATGATATTAATACTTTGAAACATGTTGAATAACAATAGGAGTATAAAATAGAAGTGGTTTAAATGATAATTATCAGATAATTTATTTTAATAGAAATACATGAATTAATAATGCCAATTCAAATAAGGATGTTTAAGGAACCCTTAAAATGTTAATAAAATTAATGGGAATATTAATCAATGGAAAATTTATTTTTACCAAAAAAATACAAATGAAAAAGGTGGAAATAAAAAAATTATTTTCTAATGTATTTAAACACATAGTTTTATAATTTAAATTAAAACATGGAAGTAATATAGCCCATTAAAAATAAATTATATAAAGAAATTATTTACTTTTTTGTAATATTTAATTCAAAAAATGTTTTTATAAAATAATTTAATGTGAGAACTAAAATACCAAGAATTTTTAGTAAATCAGTATCTCACCTGTAAAAATTTTGGAATATACACCATATAAAATTAATTGTTTTCATAACATTACAATATGAATCAATGAAGAAAAATTGAGACATAGTCCCATAGATATCATTTTATTTTACATTAATGTAAATTAATATAATCTACAATTGTTTGATGAATGTTATGAATTTATAATAGAACCATATTTATATTTATGAAGTACTTTATTATCCACATATAAATTTTTATCAACTTTTTTATAATAAATATTTTTTTATTTTAATTATTATGGTTGTTGACTACATTTTTTCATTCATGTTTTTCATAAAAGTTCATGTGATTATTATATAGTTCTATATTATCTTAACTGATATTATTATTTAAAAAAAATCAATATATAAAATTTTATAATAACTATTTTAATTTCAACTTTGATAATGGAACACATCTCTTTATGGAGATGGTAGGTCGTATGTATACATGATCAAAATTATAATTCAACTAATGAGGGAAATGATAATATGGTTCGTGTAATATTAATCATCCAAAATTAATAAAAAATCATATATATAATATATATTAATTGAATTTACCCTTATCACATTCTATTCAATGATAAATGAAAAGAAAAATGAATCACATCACTTCTCGATATGGTAGTCTACCATACACATGCATAATGTTATTGCAATCCAAACAGTATTGAAAATTAGAAGTTATATGTAAAATTAAAGTCTCATACCTATAATAATATCATAAATATAATATAAAATTATTAATTTCATCATTATATTAAATCAATATAAGTGGTTGTGTATAATTATTTATTTCAGTTCTTGTTGTTTTAGTCTATTATACTTACAATTAGTGATTTTTCATCTCATTTGATCGATGTCAAGATGAAAAAAATTCATTACCTAAATATAATGACATTTAAGTATAAGGAATATAATAAAATCATTATATATGATTTTTTTAATGATATTATAATATGGGTGTGAAGAAAAAAAAGTTATAACACATGTTTTAGAATGTTTCCTCATTTTCAGACAACTTATTTAGGATATAACCAAAATCCTTCATTTGATGGATTTTTTATCAATGAATGGTGTCTAGGGTATTATTATGGAATTATATTTGTGAATTTAATAGGTATAATATAAAAAAAATGTAATTCTGATTTTAAATATGTGATGAGAGTGGGGGAATTTTATAAGTGGGGTAGCAGACACAGATAATTTTTTAAAGAATTAATTACAACCAAAATTTAATAATTCTAAAAGCCGTTAAATGTGTTTTTATATACCCATAATTATGTTAAGATAAATATATATCCATAAAAAATTCATAGAATAATATAATTTTTATAAAATAGCATATTCATTTAGTATCCCTTTGTAAATTATTTTTTACTTTAAAAACAATATTTAATTTTTACATGTTTAATTAATAATAATGGTAAAAAAATTGTTTCAATTTATTAGATAATATATATTATTGTGATTAAAAATAAGGAACCTAGTTTTTATATATAATTTAATATAATTGGATGAGTCCAATTTAAAATTATACTCTCAGGTTAGAAAAAAATGTGCTTCCAAATAGAAAATTCTTAAATGAATTGAAGTATTTAATTTAAATATTCAATTTCAAATTTATTCTGAAGGAAAAAATTATTTCAATTATAAAAAAATTTATCTTATATTTCATTAAAAATAATTTAATTTAAAATGTTTCATTATAAATTAGTTTCATGAAATTAATTTTTTTTAAATCAATATTTTTCACTATTCTCTGAAAAATGAGACTTTTCAAAAAAATCCAAAAAAAATGACCATAATAAAAAATTGAAATGATTATTAAAAAATTTTATTATTATCACAATATTTTACAAATTTTATAAACATTTATTTGTAACATAAGTTTTCCCAATGCAATGAAACCATTTTCTTTGAGAAATATAGTTTTTCATAAAATATTTCATATACATTAAACATGTTATTATTTCAATTATATTAAATATATTTCCATTTTATTTATTTTTAAATATTGATTCCATTTATTTTTCATAATTTATCTTTTATAATTCATACCCTTTATCATGATCACCTGTATATAATTGTATACAATAATAGAGTACATTTCGACTCTGGGTTTAGGAATTTGCATGCTATTGAAGAAAATAAATTTAAATAAATATATTTAATTGGTTTTTAATCTCTATTTTAAATGACATAAATTCAATAAAATAAATTATTATTATTTTATATTTTTATTATATTAAATTCTCCACACTTGAAATGAATTATTTTACCCCAATTTGGTATTTCACTCAAAAATCAAGTGATTGAATTCTAAGAATTGATTTTTTTAAAAATACATCCTCATAATAGTGTTAGAAAATAACTTCTTAAAATTATAGAAATTGAATTGTAAATGTTTCACATAATAAAACATTATATTTATTCCAGGGAAGAGATCTTTGGTGGGATATCAATATATGGTCACGGAAGAGAATACAAACAGTTAATGATTAATGGGTATATATATTTATTATTCATCAATAAAAGTGGGTGATCTAGAGTAGAATAATAATAAAATATCATTAAATGTATCTTTAGTTAGAATATCATTTTATTCCTCAGATATAATATAATTTGTACTGTATTAATGTTTCAATATCTATTTCGGGAAATAGTGGAATTGATTTTCAATGATGATTTCTAACATAAAAAATATTAATTTTATTTTATGCCTTTATATATCTTCATTAATAATTCACATAATTTCGTACATCATGAATTGAATATCTGTAATGAATTATTTTTTCCATGAAGCACAAAAATTAACGTATAATAAATCATACGATCAATAAATTAGTGAAAATACATTTCATATATCTCCTACAATTTTCCAATACCAAATATAGTCTGAATATGTTTTCAATCATATTACATTATTATATAAAACTCAATAATAAAATCACGCATTCATCTTCAATATATGTTAATCAATTCATTTTTCTATAAGAAATTAAATATTAAATAGATCATCTCATACGCTATTTTTTTGTGTTAAAACCTTATAGTGATTAAATAATATTTCATTCCCCATGATGTTTCTGTATGAGATTTTTAGTCACCCAGCAAGATATTTATCCCATCTCAAAAAATACATAAATATAATTACTATAATGCTTCAAAAATATAATGTCCCATAACTAGTACAACATCAATTATAGGAAAATATTTATTTTTTCTAATAACATGAACTCTTTTAATCAAAAAATTTATTTTAATTATTCCTAAAAAAATTTCATATACTAAACTAATATTTATTATTCCTATAAATGTTATCCAAAAATATCATGAAACATTGTAAATTCCCATCACATAATCCCAACATTGGTTTGTTGAAGACTTTAAAAATATGGTCAACCTTAAAATAATAACCCATATTGATATCTATAATTATTATGTAAATGAAGACATATAATCTTCTTAAATATTATGAATGAAATATATGTATCATGATTTATATAAACATAATAAAAAATGTATGAAAATGCTTCTAATATTGAATTATTGAATTTGAATTTATAAACACTAAAGTATTTTTATTTCAACATTGATATTTCATTGTTCTAAGGGTTATGATTGAATAGAGGGTATTGGAAACGATTATTCTAATGTTCCACACATTTGAAAAAAATACAAATGTTTTCTAATGATGAGATTTATTTTTTCCATCAAACTATTAATTTATCTGTTACTAATATTTAATTTATTCTATTATTTTTTCACAAATTAAAATTTCTATCATTACATTGAGACACTTTACATGATGTCTCCTTCTAAATTTCTTAGAATACCTAAATCTTAATTCTATTCTCTATAGTCACCTCCAATAGTGCTCTTAGAAAATTGCACCCTTCTCTTGTCTAGTGAGTATAATTATTGGTTAAGGTATATGATATTAATCATATATCAAGATTACTGTTTAGGAATTATCATGACATCTTTCACTAGTGTAATCATACCTTTTTTATTCTCAACGTAACTATATTATCGTTGAGGTTCAGAGTTAGCATGATTCATTCAAGTTTCATCCATTGAAAAAACCATAGAGTCGTAATAAAAATCAAAGTTGGAAAACAATATAATTATTTTCGGTATTTTTTATCATAACAGTTTATTATCATTCTAAGACACCTTATTATTAACCTAGTTCAATCATTTTCATAACCTACTCAAATCCATCATAATGGTTTGTAAATAATTTTGAAATATCCTATATATATCCAATAGTTGTGCCATATCATATACATTGTAAGGCATATTGGCATGAAGTAAAAAAAGAATCTATAAGATACAATACACTATTTTTAGAGATATTACCACTATGACCGACTATATAAAGAAAGTTTTAAAATTTATTTTCCATAATAGGTTTTGTTTTTAAGAAATCAATATAACATTTTCCTAACCAAAACATTAGGATTTTATTATATAAATATCCCCAATGTCTTTCATAGGATTATTCTTCATAATCTATCTTTTTATAAATATAGTTCACAAGTTCTCTACTAAACATACTATGATTCCATCTATAACAACCTCAAACACAGTATCCGAGAACTAGTGAAAGAATTTTCAAATTTGTAGAAAATTCCTGGAATATCATTATGAATGATCAAATATTTTACTAGCACAATTGATCCAGATACATAAAATAGTAATTATTAAATATTATTAATAAAATAAAACAAATATTATTTATTGAAAATATCATAATACCCAAATCAATATCCTTGTATATAAAAAATTATTGATTCTTAAGAAAAACAATATCTGTTTTATTTCAAATTCAAGGTAAGGTTTTAGTAATGTTGATGGTATCATGAACTAGTTAGCAGAATCATTGAACGGTGAGTAACAAAACACAAATTAAATATAATTATTTTTACTAGAATAAAAAATTAACTACTAAATAATTTAATACAAGTTCCTTTTATTGAATAAAACAACATTAATAGCTGGATATGTAACGATCAAAATGGAAAATAAATAACTAAAAAGAATTAAATTAAATCAATAAATATAGAACGAAATGTGTCAAGTAAAAATATCATAATTAAAATAAAATGGATAATAATTAATTAATTATAAATTATGTAAATGAATAATTACTCATTGATGTGATGATAAGAATCATGATATAATCTATTATTAGTACATTCATCAAGAAAGTTTTAAATTGGTCGGTATGTAAACACTATACCAGTTTTAACTAAGACCTTCCAACTGATTTGTCTCATGTCACTATCAATGTATCGAGTAGAAATATATATATATTGGATATTCATATATTTATTTCCAACTCATTCTTCATATATAAAATAATTAATTTGATTCATAAATAATTTATCTTAAGATTAAATATCTATATTTAAGAAAATTGTAGATTATTATAATTTCACTAGTTAATAATATTTCGTTGAAGGTTAAAAAAATTATGTTTAAATAGATAAAAGTTAGGGAATAATCATAACAATATTAAATAATATGGTTATATGTGAAAATTTTATTTTCCAATGATCATTGGAAATGGAATATTTAACAGGAATGATAGTGACTAACCAATGAATTGATAAAATGAATCTCAAAACCTTCCATTGTCATAATTATATTACCCTATCTATAAAACTAACAAGTATGATATCAATACAACATATCCCTAATAAATTATTCAAAAAATAAATGGATTTTTATAACTGAATCATAGAAATACATTGAAATAATATTTAATTTTTGAAGACATGTTCATTTCATAATAAAAATTATTTTTCATTGAAGATAACATTTGAAATATATAACAAAAACTATTAATATTTGAGTGGACCAGACATTATGAAATACCATAAAATCTGAATACTAAAAAAACATGATTCCTTTCACATTTTAAGTAATATCCAAAAATATTTTTTTGGAAAATGACATCAATCTTCCATTAAAATTATTATATAAAAAAGATAATATTTTCTCATATTTCCATTAATAAATATTTTTTATAATTTGAAAAAAATGAATACATTTTTATAAAATATGGCTTTTTATTAAGAAAATATTCTCAATCAATGTGAGGAATGAAGTTAGATATTACCTAAATCAATTTTTGTACCAAATAGTGGTAAAACAGTACTATTACATGGAAAATAATAAATAACTAGAGGAGAATAAAATGTATGTGGCTTTTATTACAATGATAAAATAATTTATGTCAATAAAATTACTTGAATAAATTATTATTATTAAAATGAGACTGTGAAATGAATAGTTACAAAGATCATAAATCCAATTTGAGGATTAATAAATGAATGAAAATTTATATCAAAATAATATCCATTAAAAAAAGTTGAAATAAATTACAGGATATTCAAACGTATATTCCAAATTATAATATAATTAATATTTATATTTATATTTAATATAAACTAATGAATGAAATTGAGTAATGGAAATCATCATGTTAATAAATGATCCAATCCCATGTTCGATCCAAAACAAACCCACACCCACCTCCATAAGCCATGGGGTGATGATATGTAAAAAATGACAATCTAAATCTGGGAGGCCTCTACCTATGTACCTCTAAACACACAAATCCATCTATTTGAAAAAGTGATAAGGGAAAACGTAGAAGATGTAAAATTGTTATAAAATAAAAAATGCATGAATGGACATTTGTAAAGTACTAAATAATGTTAGTGTAACTGAAAACCATAGGGCTAAAATACATTCCCAACAAAGAATATATACCAACCATAGAAAAATATTAATGTAAATACGTGACAGATCCCATCTCATGAGTCCCAATAAATGACCACTGTAAACATTGCCTGCACCTTGTATCCCTTTCCACCTTGATATTCATTGTAGACATTTTCATCTTCTATACATGACCCGAAACATGTGGGAATATCCATTAAAAGGGTGAGTATATACATACCCAGTTGGTTACACTAAAATCTAAACGGGGTAGTAAGAGGTATAATAGGAATAGAAGGAAAATAGATAACACAGGGTATAGAGAATGTGAATCGCCCAAACAAACCAAGAGTTTGAAGGCAGTCTTATCCAAACACAAGGAGCTAAACATGGTGATTAGATGAACAAACCATCGATTACTCTCTACCAATTATAGGATAATATACTTACCTAACCACGAGAACAAAAACACATAAATCACATGAAACCCAACACGTCTTCACCTCTACTAGAAGGAGAGTAAAAAAATACCTCATGTTGATAGAGAATAATCATATATATAAATTACTAATCAAAGAATTCTAAAATGGTTATTAAGTAGAAATACATCATATAGATCATCCGAAAAATATGAGTATCTATAATTTTGAAGAACTCCATCAATGATACCCATCATCTCAGGTATCTTACCAGACGAAAATATTCTAGTACATCAATGCTTCATGGGTGTGTCACATTGTGGAGGGAACAATGTTGAAGTAGAGGAACATCCCACTAGTGAATATGGGGGGGGGGGGTTCCACTCAGTAATCCATAAAGGATATCAATACCCATATATGCTAGAGTGTAATCTATTGGTCCTTCAAGGAATCCACAAAATAGCTATGATTGAAGGTTAACTCAGTATCCATAGAGGTCACCACTACATAGATATACTATAGGTTCAACTCAGTATTCATTGGGGAACCCACTTCACATCTATACTGGTGGGCTAACTCAGTATCTGATGAGGAACCCCTTCCCATTTATGTTCGAGGGTCAACTCGGTAATCTTCAAGGACACTATTTCACATCTATAAATGATGATTATCTAAATATCTATCAAGGATGACACTTTCAAGCTATATTGTAGGGTAATGTTGGAATCTATTTAGGATTCCACTTCCTAGATATGATGTGGTGTTATCTTGGAATATGTTATGGATTCCACTTCTAGATATACTAGTAGTTAAACATTATATCCACCAAGGATTACACTACTCATATATATTTGAGGGTCAGCTTACTATATTCGTTGAGGAACTCCACTTCCCAGCTCGGCTAGAGGCTACCTCATGGGATGTTTTGGTTGATCCTACATTATCACAATAGTCATTGAGTGCTGCCCTAATTGGTGTCCTACCTGGAAATATAAAGAATCATACCTTATAGAAATTGATATTACATAATATTTAATGAATATTCATTTTAAAATTTAACAATTCCAAAAAAATAACATATAGTTATTGTGTTACTAATAATTAGGAAATAGAAACCACTTGTTTATAGGACATCCTCATTGTCTCCCAATTATTTCTTCCTAACTAGACTCCATTTTGACATATCTTAATTAATACACTTCATTATGACATGAGGAAAAGAAACATATGAAACTGTGATTTTTGATGATAAGAAAATGTATACAAGGGGTATATCAATAATTTCATAGTCAATATACGTAAGAGCATAAAATTTGAAAAACTTTTCATGGACATAAATAATAATGATATCATGCCTAGTGAGAAATCATTAATGTTCATAAGTTTATTTTAATGTAATCCCAAACATCATAACATAAGATATGACTTTATTTTCATACACATAATAAAATAAAATCTTTTCATATTAGTCAATGATAATTTTGAAGACCATCATAGAGGATAAAGTCCATTACTGATCCCAGTTCACTCACCATTTTAGCATTATACTACTAAACTGAGATCATTAACCATTCCATACATGTCTATCTCATGGGATATAAATCATTACCAAATTAATTATAAGTAGATATAGGACCCCACCATCTCATAATAAAATAATTATTAACAGTTCCATAATGAAATAAATCATTCATCATATCCAATGGAATTAAATGGGTCTTTTTAAAAATCATTCCATTTTTACATAATCCAGGTAAAAAAATGGATTTCATAAATAGAATTCTATCATAAACCCAATCAGACCATATGGAAAATATGTTTATTAATCTAGAGACATAACTTTATTAAATAATTTCATCTTATATGGAAAATAATTTTGATATAACACATGGAATTAATTATTGAGGAAAATATCATTTCTTCTTATATAATGTTTTAATTTCACAAAATTTAATGAAATTAAAAATACGAATTTATTTGAAAATAATTATCATATTTTATTGAGGAATCTTCGTGGAAATAAGGTGTTATGAAATTTAAAATTACATTAATGTCATAAATGTTAAAAAACATTCTCTATATACTTTTTCAGGGGATGTAAAAAAGAACCTCGTATAGAAAACGCAAAAAATATTTATTTCAAACCATGTAATAAAAAATTTCCAATTGGGTAAAATTTACTATAAAATTATATAGATGAATAGAAATAATATTAAACATTTAGAAATATAGGATAGGGATGATAAATATAATATAATAAATAGGTACATATAAACACTCTTTGATAATAAATAGATTTTGAAATTAAATGTTACCTTAGGTATTCTATCTTTGTATGTATCCAAAACTCTTGTATGTTGTTTTAAATAATTTCATTGAATCATTTAATAATAATAATAATAATTATGGTACCATATATGATAATATAATCATATGTTTTATAGTAACATCATTACTCATAAAAGGGGTGTTAACTTCATTATTTTCTTACACATGTTTCGTTGGATACGTTTTTATTCCTATTCTTTGATTAGAGTATTAAAATTTATAGAATGATATTATTATAATATATATCATATTAATTCATTCCATTAATTTATATAACAATGATCTAAAAAATATCATGATGAATGAATCACATCACATCATGGAGGAGGTAGGTCGTACATAAGAACATGTGACGATATCATTCCTATATTTGTTGAATAGTATTGAAGTTGTTACTTCTCAATTTTGGGTGATTCCAAAATGTTTTTTGTACCTGGTTTTTCACATGTCCTCAATCTCATTTCCCCAAACTCCAAATTCTATTGACTAGAAGCGAGGTCCTTGGGTGTGATTGTGGGGAAACAATGCCCTTATAGGAAGAGTAACAAAATGAAAACCAATAGTAATAAAATATCAATAGCAGTAATACCATACAACAAAGTAAACAAAAACATACTGATAATAATAAAAACTACACCATATATATAAATAATGATTCATGTCACACATATCTAGGAAAGCATCCAAAAAAGTCACAATGATGTAAATACAATACTGATACCAATGTATAGAAAATGTTACAATTCCAATAACATCACAAGCATCACCTATGTCCCAAACTCTCTACCTCCAACAATAATAATGTACCTAATTTAGAAGTGAACATTCCCTTATCTATTAATGAAGCCATATAATCTATTTGTGACCCAATGCTTGACCAATACAGGGTTTTAGACTAATCCCAGAAGGAAACCACCAAATGTTTTGTCCCTAAAAGTTAGTGAATGTATATAGTATGGAATAAGAATAAATAAAGCAATGAACTATGAATTACTAAAAATTATACAATCCAAATGATTTAAATTATATTAATTTTAATTTATAAATTATTCAATCTTTTGAATAATTTATCCTTAGGATCATGCCTAAGCTACGTATCTCAATGTATACGAACTACAACCAGACATCTCAATGAACTATCTAACAATAAAGATTGACAATGTCCATGTCTGTGATATGGTTTTGAAGACTCATCTCAATCAAACAATAATTCATAAAAAACCCTCTAGGATTGTTCTTACAATATAACCCCAATGTTTTATCATATAAAAAATTAAATAATATAAAAATTAACCTCTAGGAAATCACTCACATTCTAACCCCTTTGGTCTGACATGGAAAAAATAAAATTACAAAAGGCCTCCTGGGTAGCTGCCATGGTCATTAGCCCTTGGTCTGCTATGAAAAAAAATTATAATGACCCTCTACAAGATCTCATAGTCAATTCTTTATGGTCCAACATATGTTTAATAAGGACCCTTTATATATCTCTCACGGTCTAACCCCTGTAGTCAATGACCAGATGGTATTTATCACAGTCAATACATATGGTCATCGAAAACAACAATTATACATATGTTACCCTATATTGGGAAGCACTCATGGCCAATTCCATATAGTAGACCTTCACAATGTGAAAGTAATGCATCTCATATAAATAAAAACTACATCCTAACAGCAATAGTCATGGAAAAAAAGTAGCATATGAAGAAACTCTAGACCCACCTGCCCATATCAATGAAATATGGAAAAACACCTCAATAATCAAAATATAAAATCTTATGCATAACCAAACATCCCCTTCTGTCAAACACCCCATCGAAGGTCTTAAACATGGATAATATAAGAAATACTCAATACAATAAACAAGTGTACTCAGAACATTTAACATATATAATCCATAGACTATCAATGTAGGGGACAAACCACCAACCTCAACGTTGTATAGTGGACACTCTATAACATCATCCATTTAATTGTCCTAGAACATCATAAATCTACAATAAGGTAAAATTCATTCAAACATGGAAAACTCAATAGACACGAGAAATCATTATGAGAGGCTCTTGGGTAATAGATTACCCACCGGTGGGAATGAAACGCGCATGGAGGTGTCTCAATCAGATCAGGGATGGAGGAATAATAGGGGTACCACGTTCTCAGCAATCTCGTCACTCTCATGAATGAAACATTATAAGAAGTGATTTGTTTTGGAAATGAGATGCGACCCTGATATAATTAATCAAATAAAAATACAATTACACGGTGTGTTAATTAAATTCCCACCCTCTGTACATGCCTCAACTAGACCTTGATTTAGGCGGTTCACATGGCCATGTAATTTTCTGTTACACAGCCAGTACACGGCTACATGCGATAACTGGGTACAGGGCGTGTAGTCAAGAGTACACAACATGCACTATCAAAATTTTAAAATTCATCAATTTTCAGAAAACACGTGAAATCAATATCCATAACTGAAATGGAGATCCTGGATCTTACAACCTTCTTCCCTTAAAGAAATTTTTATTTCAATTTCACCTCGAAAAGTGGTAAAGAATATTCATAAAACAAATAGAGACATTGTGATCATATGATAGCCTCCCTCTCCCATTTTTCTATGTGTAATCGCCGATTCTTACCTAACACCCATAATAGAGGAAGATACTTTTCTTGGATAACCATTGTGTTATAATCCACAATCTATTTAGGGTGCTCCTCAAAGGCTCCATCCACCTCCAACTCAACCTCCTTGGGTTGAAAAACGTGAGATGGGTCTGAAAAGTTACGTTGTCTCTATAAAACATGAAAGACGTCATGCATATCCCAATACATATGAGGTAACTACAATCGATAGAAACCAACCCGACTCTCTCCCAAACAAAAAATGGACAAACTTAAATTGGTGAATTCTTTCAATGTCTCTTAAACACCTTGTGTCCTAAACTTTTTGTGACATATAAAAACAAATCTCTTCCCATTAACTCTAGAGGTCATCTCCATTGATCAAGGTAAGATTTTTGGTGAGACTGTGCAGTATTCATCTTCTTCCTAATCAACTCCACCTGCTCAGTGGTCTCCTGGACAAGATGAGGTCCCTACAAAGCTGTCTCTCCTACCAATAGCCAATATAGGGGTGATCAGCATGCCCTACATACAAATACATAAAAGGTTTTATCTTGATCATTACATGTAAACTGTAATTATGTGAAAACTCTGCTAGGTGAATTTGTCTCTCCCAAGAACCCTTGAAATCATGAAGGCATGCTCGATGCATTTTTTCCAAGATCTGAATTGTTTTCTCGGACTAGACATATGTCTTGGAATGGTAAACATTACTCAGAAGTACAATGTACCCAAATACCCCTTTAGTCCATGCTAGACATGATAAATAAAATGGGCATCCCTTTCTAAGACTATAGAGTGAGTAACTACATGATAACATAAAATCTCTTGGATGTATAACTGTCTTATCACAACAATACTGATGGTCTCCTTGAATGGAATGAAATGTAAATCCTTTGTGAGTCGGTCAATGGAAACCCACATTGCATCATTCCCTCGAGGGGACCTTGTTAAACCAGTCACGAAATCAATGATGAAATATTTCCACTTCCATTGGGGAATTGGTAAGTATTATAAAATCCTTTCATGTTTATAATGATCCACCTACACCAACTAACATGTCAAAAATCTCCTAAAAACCATATAAATCCATTTTTCATATCAAGCCACCAATACCAATTTTTTATATCTTGATACTTTTTAGGGACACCAGGATGAACTTCCTAAACCGTGGAAAGAAATTCTCGCATCATCATGTAACATATGTCTTCTGAAACCCATGCACACCCATGAAAACACATGTTCTTGTCCCGGCCTACTGTCCACCACGAATTTGGGTCCCCTCTTGACCCGCCCTCCCATGGTATTGGACCTTCAGAATATGATAGCTTCCATATTCTCACTCAATCATGTAGAGTAGAGGTAGCAGGTATAGAAGAAATAATATTATACCCTTGGCTATTATGCACTTCAAAATTCATCTCATAGAACATAGATATAAGCTGTCACTCACTACTATCCTCTTGAACTTATTGTATCTGAGTCCTCCTACTCAACGCATCATCTATTGTGTTTTCATTCTGATGCGTGTAAGGAATATCAAAGTCAAAGTAATGAATGTACTCAACCCACCTTTATTTTCTCAAATTTATATCAGGACAAGTAATGATATACTTGAGTCATTTGGGATCAATGTACACCACAAAATGCTCACCCAAAAGGTAATGTATCAAACAGTGTAAACCATGCACATCTATTGCAAACTTGATATTGTGCGTTAGATAATTCAACTCATGTGGCCTCAATTACCGAGTCCCAGATTCAACGACTCCTTGCACCTTCATAAGCACTACTCCCACCCGACCAACTAATGCATCACTATAAACGGTGTACCACATTCCCATATTTTCAAAAATCAGTATCGGTAATGAAGTCAATCTACCTTTCCACTCCTAAATGGCTAAATCACAAGAATCTATCCAAAATTACTTCACACCCTTCTTAGTCAGTCCTGTTAGTGGCACTGATATGTGTGAAAATCCATTTATAAAGCACGCATAGTAACCAACTTGACAAAGAAATAGTAGTTCCACAAAGTCATTCGTCTACTACTCTGAGGAAACTTTTTCCCTCAATTTTTCTGGCTAAACGGATGGTCCTATATCTAAGATAACCTGACCCAATACGTTAATCTAATCCATCAAAAAGTGGCATTTTGAGAGCATCGAAAATAAATGATGCTCTTTTAGTGTACTCAATATGATCTCAATATGGGTGGCACAGTCGTGTCGAGTCTGGGAGTAAACCAAGATATCATCCACAAAGACAACCACAAAATAATCCAACTAAGGATGGAATAATCGGTTCATCAGTGCCATGAAAACGGATTGCACGTTCGTAAGACCGAACGAAAAAACCAAATACACATATAGGACATGCCCACTATGAATGTCTATAATGGGTATATATGATGGTCTAGTGTTCAACTGATGATAACTGGAACTCATATCAATCTTCATGAAAAATAGGGCTCCACAAAGAAAATCAAAGAGATCATCAATCCATGGAAAGGGTTATCATTTCATGACTGTCAAATGGTTCATCTTCTGATAATCCACAAAATATTTGAGGGTATCATCCACAATCATCACAAAAAGGATAGACGATCCCTAGGGAGAAGTACTGGTTCGAATGAAACCCATTATCTCCAACTCCTACAACTACCTCTTATTCTACTGTAACTATTTTTATCCATATTATATAGAGTAGTGGACATCATTCCAGCTCCCAATAGAAGCACAATAGAGAAATATAACTCTTTCTTTGGAGGTGAACAAGAAATTTTTTCTAGAAAGATGTCGTTGAAATGATCCAGCACTAGAGGAATTTCTATCTATGGGGTCCCTTGGTCATACCAAAATAGACATGAAATCTGCAATGTAACTACTCCCTACCCAAGATGCACGGGTCCATCTCTGCATGCCTGGAATTATAATTCACCTTTGTGAAGAAAAGACCCTCCCTATGGGGATGTATTACTTACCCAGTGATGATAGTATTCAAAATAGGATTTAAAGGATAATAACCAGTCCATTATGAGAATGACATTGAATCTTGTCATCTCTAAGACATAAAGGCCCCATAAGAAGTTAGGCCCACCAACCGCAAAAGGTAACTCCTTGCGCTATCATATACTTGATTTCCAAATCCCCAACATAGTGTCGAGCATCAAAACATCGCCATAAATAAATATAAACATCCCAAAGCTATCCACAATGAAAACAGATGTGAAGATATGGGAATACCCTGTAATGAAAATAGCAGAAACTAAAACTGAGGAAATTAGAATAGTACATATTACTATAGAGGGTTTCTGATCCTACTTCTTCGGGTTTTCTGCATTTTAATAGTATGACCTACACTACAACACTGCTACCCTGCATGACTACATTGATTTGAACAGCCTTGTTGTCACTAAAATCCTACAAACTGGCTAACATAGCCATGACCTCCACCTAGGACTAAATGTATAGACGAACTATATTTTCCTAATTGATGAAAAAACAGTGGTCCTGCATATAAATTTGCAGTCATAAAAGAACCACTATCTCTAGCTGCTAGTGAAAATATAAACAAAAAAACCGAATATGTCCCATGTTGCCACAAGCTCAGCATTCAACTGGGTCTCTCGACACTATGGTCTCATATTCCAACTCTTATTTCACTGGTATCATACCACATGTCAACCTGTAGAAACATCACATGAAGGATTCCTATGGCGATTCTTGATATCTGTTGAAGGAGTACCCACCCTGGATGCTTAATCGCACAAGATCGTATCTCCAAAATCTTTCATATTACACTTGATATTCAATGATTTGTTCATTATAGTTTTCATTGATGACAACCAAAAAACATTCACCATTGATCATAAGTCTTTACAGAGACCATCCTCAAACTGCATAGTCAAAGATAACTCACCACCTCCCAGATCAATTGTGACGCCTTGATGTTCTATAAAATGGGATGATTATTCCAACAGTGAAAGATCTCCCTTCACCTGATGCATGAGCTTTCAGGCTCTATCAGCCCTCAATGTCTCAAGGTAGAATATATCAATGAATATCCTATGAAACTATTCCCAACCCATATCCCAATGATGTCCCACATGTGAGATAAATACCTACCATCTCTTGGAGGAACCATGTTGCAAGTACATCATGAGTTTCACTCTCCTATATGGAGGTGTCTCCAAATTAAAAAATATAGAGAGAATGGACTATTACCATCACTCTTCAGCCTATGGTCCTTCATCCCCTAAAAATGTGGGAGGATTATTCTACTAGAAAACCCTCGTAAAATATTCCATTGATGGGGTGGGACACAATGCTTCATAAAAGTTTTGTAACATGATTAAATGACTTCACAGGACTATTCATCAGCACCTGAAACTGTTATAATAGATGGTGCTAAGAAGGGCACAACAGTTGGATCTGCTGGTAGTCCCTAGTCTTTATGTTATGGTGTCTTCTAATTTCCCTACACATAGGGTACGACCAATGTACTTCTTTGTGAAATGACTCTGCGAGGTCATGCACACACCTCAGTTCAAGATTATGAAGGACAAAAACACAGAAATGAAGGATGATAATTAGAGAAGGAAACCCTCATGATTTATAAAACTGGACTACACATCATGTATAAACTCTACACAATGTGTTCCATTATGCTTTTAACATGGCGTGTACCTCTGCCAATCATGGTGGTGTAACACCCCTACTCACGATGTGTTTCTTAGAAGACATGTTGTGTGCAAGAGTTTTCTACCCTGCTCATGTACTTCTACATGGATCAAACCACACAAATCTCTCCTAGGTAACACTACAGACCATGTTCACCCAAGGAAAGATGTGTATTAATTATGTTCAAATCACCTATGACATTGGTCACACTGTTGGAGACATGATAGGCTTTACATAGACTAAATGAATGGGACATGGAGTGTAAACCCCAGTTTCATCCACCTTTGTAATCAATCACATGGAAGGAAACACGACCCTTTTGGTATGTCGTGTGCTCCCTAAGCATGGAAGGTAATACCATTGTTTTGCATTATTATGGATCTTATCACACAGTCAGTCACACGGTTACAGACAACACACTATTTACATACATTACACATTGTGTAATTAAGAAAAGTTTCTTATTCCAAAAAATAATAGCATGTGGCGTGTATTCAGAGCACTAAATTCCAGTTTATCTTGGTTTATGGATAGTAGGTCTTTGAAATCTACTCTAGAACCCATAGAAACTAAGAATTGTGTCTTAGGTATGACAAATTCCGACACATGATAACATATTCTCCCACAAATCAATGTTTAACATCCTTATCACCAATTGACAAAAATCAATTAAATATCAAACATGATCCACAATATTCCCATCCAAATAGGATCCAAAACACCTCAAAGACAAATGTGCGATTTCCATTTTCGGGTCCGGAAAATTCAGCAGATGGAAGGAAAATTCTTCAAAATGTTTTTTAAAGAATATTGATGCATGTTTCATTGAATAATTGTTGAGATAAGTATTACAATTCAATTTTGCAAAGGGATTTTTCCCGAACGTGTACTGCTTACATGGAAAGGTTCATGCATGGAATAAGATATGAACCACCCATACACAGATTTCCTAAGGCACGTTGGACCATGAGGCAATGGATAGTGAATGAAGTTGTTCGCAAGGAATTTCCACCCGTGAACTGAAGCCACATCAAACTTTTTTTGCTGGTGAGAATTTGACAGAGTTATGCTAAGCACACAATCAGTGTGAATGGTGTGGATCGCAAATGGGGAGATTTCAATACAAAACCATACATCTGCAAACCCCATTTCATCGGGTCTTATGCATATAAATATATCTCATTACGGGCATCCAAAAATAGTGATGAAATCTCATATATATGATCTTACCTAGCACTCTATAAAAGGAAAACAATAGAAACTAAAGAAGAAGGTGGAATAAGAAATGGGAGAGATCTCTATGACGGGTGAAATTTGGACGAATAATGTATAGGGTTTGTGAGAAATTTCTACCGCACTTGATGCACAACATGGGACTCTACCCCGTATCTGAACCAGTTTGTGGAATCTATCCCGCGAAAAATATATAGAATGTTGTTCGTAGAAGTCCTCCTCCTGAACAATTTTTGAACGACCCTTTTCTTCCAATAAGAAAACCTATAAAAATATATAATAATAATTGTCCTCAGACACATATATGTGGATGACAGTAAGCGGACACCCATATGCGGAAGACATTACATTGAAGCCTATATGCGGAGGACAGTACGCGGACGCCTATATGGTTTAGTTGGTATGAAAATACCCCTAAGTGAAATACTATTTGCGGACTCCTATACATGGGAGACAATACATAAACTCTAAATATGGAACCTAGTGCATGGGTGATCATTGGAAGAAATATCTTCTGTGTAACATCCTACACGGCCAGTTCTACAGGGAAAACACTACACGCCCACAGGTTCATAACATGGGGGATGCACCCCCGCTCGAGGTCAGTTTTGGGATGTGGCCCCTCCTCTCTTCATTAGTCCCTTTGCTACCATTAATGACCCCAATAAAAAATGGATGATCACACATTTACCTTTTCAGGTCGGGGATACGAGATTTTCCATTTGCAACCATATGCCTCCCAAACATATGTCCCTTAAATACCATAAAAAGGGACATTCTAATGCACCTCTAAAAACCTTATCACTCACATCCTATTCTAGGTTGGTCTAGAACTAGATGGATAATCACAGTTTGAATGTTACTTAAATACCCGAACACAACTTCTCCATCTATCAAACCCTGTGTACTTGGTGACTGTAGACCCTCATAAGAATCCATGTCCATTAGAAGAGGAATGACAATTTCCTAAGGACAACTCTTCTTAACTATGCACATCAAGCCCCAGTGCCATGCATATGTTAACCTCAAAAATGGAAATAAACCAATGAAAAATTCCCCCTTAGTAGTGTCATATAATATTTTTGTACACATCAATGACACCCATGACCCATAACAATTCTTCTAATCCATGAATCCATGATGTCACATAGTAAACATTACTTCCCTCTCATGTTCGAGGAATATCAAAAAATCACATCCTGATTATCCTATAGCTAATCATGGATTCGATAACAAACAGTCCATATCTATGGAATTAAACTCTGAGTAATCTTCCTAACCACATGAAAAAAATATACAGTATCTTTCCATGACATATGGAATTAAATTATAGGTTCCATCATCCAAGATGTACGTCATTAAACAGTAGTATACCATGTGATTTCAGATCTTCTTAAACAACACTTTCCATCAGAAGAGGAAGGAAAATGTATTATGGACACCTCTACTAGACTGTTCACATAATTCCCCTGTGGATCTGCATATATTTTCTCTCAAACTATAGTCAAACGAAGGAAAATTCTTTATCAGGAGATTCCGTTCCTACCTTTGTATTCCTAAATGGATTCTTGAACTCATATCATTTCCCATGATCTAAGATCCTCTAGAATCATAGTTTTCACATTAATTCCCTCTCATTTTTAACTCATATTAGAAAATAAAACAAGATTATACACCAGTTAATCACCATCCATGCTATATTCCATTAAATTATAGTATAACTTAAATGATAATCTAGGGCCCTCCCACTGAGGTATGTCCCCAAACATCTACGGGCGTTCTGCGTGACCTTTAACGTCATTTCAAATTGATGGAGTCATCGCTCTATGCCCTCACACATGGTCACCCCGGCCTTATCCGCTGTAGGCTCTCAATCTCCCACAAACAAGAGAGGCATCATGTGTTCATTTGGATCTCTACAATCCTCTTGTTTCTCACACTGAGAATGACTCACGTGCGATTACAGGTCTCCGATGATTACAAAATTTACCCATTTTGATCAACATGAACTTGGATTCCTGATCAAACCAGGATAAATAAGACTCTTTCTTGAAGGCCCGAGCTCAAAAGTGTGCACTTCCAAAAAGGTTTACCCAATCATGACCCTTAAAATTGGATGATACCATGTGTAAGCCCCAGCTAATTTAGAACTATGTGGGTTTTGATTCCTCACATGAGGATACATAGGAATCCCATTTTATGGTTCCAATCCCAACATCATGTTACCTTCCATCCCCCTTGGATGATGATAAACTATAGAGTGCCTTATTGCAAGGATCAAGTCAGTAGTACCATTGTCACATTATATATACGCATGCTAATGACAATCCGGAAAACAAGGGGTAGCCTCTGGATACACACTTCCGGAATGAACTAGGGATTCATAAACATATGAACACGAATTCAATATACAATGGAGTCTTGAAACATATATGAATCATCCCCTGGAAGGGTGGGGTGAGCCAGACTTCCCATCTTCTCGACAAATGGAGTCTTCAAGTGGCGTTGGTTGAAACATCCATCCACGAGTGCCTGCCTTTTGAAAGAAGGTACATTAATCTTTTATACCAAGGTCTTTGGGGGTTTTTGTCCCCACAAATGAACTTGTTGGAGACCAATCAAGGAATTTATATCCGAGGAGGACTGATTGCACAAGAACTTAAACCCATGGAATCTCCCACTAAGACAAACTGACTGTGGAAACTTCTTCTCAATGAGAAATGGGTGAATTTATCATTCCTTGTGGGGCTAACCCAACCTTATTTGAAAAGGATGATGATGCATAAAGGATTTCAAAAAAATAAATTTTGAATCTCATAGAACACTGTCTCCGAAAAAAGGGATATGTGATGATCTATGTCAGACCATTTCATCATCACCCAGAAATCTCCACCTCAGAGGAGGAAAATTCATCCAAAAGAATAATTTCATATTACAATACCCTATCAAAATATCAGGTATTCTATCACCACATCTATCAAAACAACATGCATCTTGTGCAAAACATCAATCACAAGAGCATGAAATCAGTAATTCACCCTAAATGGTATGACAAGAATGCAAGACATGCGACCTCTAGAAAGTGAATATAGGATGCATGAGATGGTATAACCTCATCTCATAGGGTTTATATAGAAAAATAAGTACATTGATATCTATAATAATAGAAAAAAACATGTGTGTCACCCAATAGTGAAATCAAATAAATTGTAACAATAGATAAACTATAAAAAAATTCCACATTTTAGGTTACTAGGAATTTTCCTATACTCTAGTTAGATAATCCTGGATATATCATATTTACCAACTAATTATTTTTTTATATCCTTTTCAATAGGTTATAAATAGTAATACAAGTGGAAAAGAAACCCCCTTTGATACCACTTGGTAATGTCCCTATTCTGGGTACCACCCATTGGTGCCCTGTATCTGGTTGGTCCGGTGGCCATAAGCACAATTACCTAAACACCAGATGAAGCTAACTAGATGTGAGGGATGTTGGTGTGATAGTGGGGAAACTATGCCCTCATAAGCAGAGTTACAAAATGTAAAAAACTAGTAAAAAATATTAAAATCAGAAATACAATATAACAATGTAAACATCGAAAGACTGATAGTACAAAAAACTACAGTATATATATAAATAATGATACATGTCACAAGTATATAGTAAATCATCCTGACAAGTCACAATTCTAGAAATACAATACTGAATCCAATGTGAAGAAAATAGTAAACTCCAACAGCATCACAAGCCACAGCTTGGTCCCCTGATCTCCAGATTTAACAGTAGTAATGTATATTGTGTAGAAGGATGCATTCCCATAACTATACCTATATCCATATAATCTGTTATGGTCAAGAAGAATGACCTAAATAGGGTGTAATACAAATACCAGTACGAAAGCACCAAAAGATATTTGTCTAAAATTCAGGGAATGTATATAGAAAGAAATCAATTTAAAGAAAGCAATAAATTACAAAGAACTCAAAAGTAAACAATCATAAAATATTCAATTACATTAATTTTCAATTATAAATTATTAAAAACGTTTAATAATATTTCCTCACGATGTAGTGTAATATCTATAACCTCCTGTATAAAATTAACAAATAGAAATCTCAAAAGATCATCTGACATTAAATTAAGACTGAGTCCAAGATTGTGATTTGGCTTGGAAGACTCATCCCAATCATAAAATCATTCATAAGCAACCCTCTAGGATAGGTCTCATTGTCTAACCCATATGGTTTAACATATCAACAATTCAATAAAATTATAATGACTCTCTGGGAAAGCTCTCATAGTCTAACCACTTTGGTCCCTCATAGAAACAATCAAATTACAAACTCATCCTCATAGCATTTATGGTCAATACCCTTGTTCTTTGTAGAGAAAATAATTTATATCAAACATCTAGTAGCTCTCACATTCTGTGCCCAATGATCCAACATACGTTTACTAATGACCATATGATCATATCTCATGGTCTAACCCCTATGGTCAATAAACCCATGGAATCACTCACAATCAATACCTTTAGTCAATGATAACAACAATTATTCATAAATGACCGTATGTTGGGAAGCTCTCACAGTCAATTCCCTTTGTTCAACATTCAATATGAAAAACACATGCAACTCAAATAAATAACCACTCCTTATTTACATCACATGGAATAAAAAACAAGCCATCCTAAATGGAAATTCTAGACCAAAAGGCCTATTTAAAAAAATAATGGGAAAACACATCCATATTATTGGTATTAAACCTTATGCATTACCGAACAACCCCTTCTCATAAAACTGGACTTAACAGGTGTTAAACTAGGATAACATCCAAAATATGCAGTACCATAAATAAGGGAATTCACTACTATTGAAATATATAATCCATGGACTATCAAAGTAATGAAAAAATAACCTACCTCAATGTTGTATGATGAACACTCCAAAATGATGGCCCTTAAATCACCTTAGAATGTCCTTGATCAACAAAAGGACTATATATTGTAACCATGGATATCACTAAAGAGATGAGAAATCATGAAGAGATGATCTGGTTGAATATATAAATCACTAGTTTGAATCCAACAGACTTGGCAGAATCTGAATCATAGCTCGGATAGAGGAATGGTATGGGTTATATATTCTTGTCCATCTTATCACTATCATGTATGAAACACGAGAAGAAGTGATGTTTTATGGAGATAAGACATGACCTCGTTTCAATTAATCAAATAAAAAGAAATGTAAATGGTGTGTTCATTAACTATACATGCCATGTATGTTCCTAAAACAGACCATGCTTTGGGCAGTCCATACAGCGACATGTGGAAACCGAGTACCCGGCATGTACTCAAGATTACACGACATGTACTTATAAAATTTATGAATTCTTCGTTTTTCCTCAAAACACATGAATTCATGATCCATATAGAAAATGAATATCCAGGTTCTTACAGATGTTGAAGGTTTATAATATTTTTTAATCAAAATCATGTCATATCAATCACATATAGTTATTATTTTAATCCTTATACAAATCCAAGTAAGGTGGCAGTGAAGAATATACTACACCATGTCACAAAGACGATAAGTCGTATATATGCACAAGCGAGGATTACATTTTTTATAGGATGTATAAAATATGGAATGCAGTTTTTTCATAGCAATAACAACCTCTATGTATATAAGTGATAACTTAGTTATTAATTTACAATGAAACGAGTAATGAAGTGGATGTAGAAGAATAATGTATATTGAGTGAATCAGTATATGAGATTACCTCTACTTCTACGTGTTCCCTCTAAATCTCATCTTAATGTTGTTAGAGTTTTTATATTAATAAGAAAAAAACCACTAAATAATTACTAGGGATATTTATAATGGTAATTGTCATGGGACAAATGAGATTGACGACTTAATGATAACTGAATATGTGAGGGAGGAGGTTCCCTTTTATAATTGTGGTGAGGGAAACTTTTGGGATCTCCAAAAAAATAATTTACAATAAAATAAAAAAACAGAAAAAATAGTGAAAACATGTAACTATTTCAATGATTAGGTGAAATATGGTTGTAATAGAATAGACCAATAAATTTTAGGCATGTTTTTCGATAAATTAGAACCTTTTCATTTTGTATCCCATGTAAAATTAATGCTAATTAAATAAATTATATTAAATGATAGAAATATATTCAATATATACTTTAAAATGATTATATACTATAATTTATCGAAATAAATTATATTTGATAAAAAATTATTTTCAATTAAAAATTATTTTATATTTACTATTCATGAAATCATGAATGATAAGATAAAATATCAAAAATTCTCCCAATTTCAATTCTTATATCATGCATACAAATAACTTTTTTATTTTTAAATATAAAAATTAATAATTTGTACAAATCATAAATTAAAAGGTTATGTGTATTAAGTGGTAAAAATTTACATTTTAAAAATTATAGGTTTCTGTCAAACAAATTTTTTTATTCATACCCTTTGAAAAATATTTCTTTTGGATGATTATAAAAAGTATTTTATTAATTATATAACATATATATTTCATTAATTTAAATTAATAATTTTAAAACAAGAAAAAATTTACAAAAAAATAAATTTAAATTGGATTTATCTTTTTTTAAAATAATTTGTACCAAATTAATTCACAATACATTTTAATTAGTTATTTATATTTATTCTTTCTAAAAAAATTTCTAGTTAAAATTTCCTTTTTTATACTCTGAGTGTCTCACAGTTTATTTAAAATTTCTATTTTGTGAAATTATAGCTATTGAAAAATTAAAATTATTTAAAATATTACATAAAAAAATCCAAGTGTTACATTTACCCAACAAAAACTTAATTTATCCTTCAAAATTAATTATATGAAAATATATATATGGTGACACATTATTCCAATCACATCATTATGATCCTATGCAGCTTTTTATAACAACCATGCTTATTATTTTAAACATAAAATTAGTTTATTATATAAAATACTCACTTCATACTACATAGAATATCAAGAGGTTTAGTGCCTATTTGACTTAGTTACGTTACATAACAATATAAAACATGAAATATACATATGTATTGATAACTTCTTTACATGACAAAAAAAATTCCTTTGCATTTTTCATTGCATTGGATAACATGAAGACATGAATAATAAAAGGTTGATCTATAAAGACATGTAAGGGAGTAAACAATTCATAACTTGAAGAAAATAGTAGAAGTTAGGAAATAGTCATGTCAATGGAGAATAAGAGAAACATGAACATAAATGCATTATATCGCATGATTGTCTTACTATTTAAATTAGGCATCAACATTTAACAGGATATTTTCATGAGACAAGTATCATTGAAAATGGTGTATGAGTAAACCGACATTTCACAAGAATTAGAATGATTATACCTTAATTTCATTTGAATAATCATGATATCAATCTTTACTCAATGTATTTGAGTGCTATCGAGGAACACCCTTCTGAATCATTTCATTTCATCCAAACGTGTTCCACATGGATCATATAATATGGAATCATTAAACATCATCATTTATTCCACGATAAAATAATTTTGATTTCTTACATGATATTATATAATTAATAACTAAATGTTCATAAAGGTGAATACCCTTGATAAATAAATGGGTTTGGTATTCACTACACAATAAAATTGGCTTTGAAAATCACAGTGAAAATTGGGCAGCCAAACAACATGACATAAGAATTAATAAAAATGGTTGATGAGTGAGAAAGAGGTATCTCATCACATAAAAATGAAATGGGTAGTAGGTGGTTCATATAGATTCATGTACCAACATATGTAACCAAATTTATATTCATAATAAAAAATAATTGTTTGAATGTAAACGATGAGAGAGAAATCCAATATGGAATTTAGGCATGGTAAAAGGTGTAAATTAGTGGCATTAATGACATATAATGGGGTCTGCCATCATAAAAAATAAGGAGGGATGTATAGGGGAGTTCTGAAATCAGCCCCCAACATTTGTAATTGAAATCGTCCCCCAACATTTATAATTCTTGGAGGGTCAACTATGGTAATGTAAAATAAAAAATAGAAAAACTCAAATAACATTCTGTTAAAGGTAAAACATTTATTGTCTAAAAACTCCATTTATATTATATTATTACACCGTTATAGGTTCATTATGATATAATAAAACACATTATATATTTAAATGATATTTACTCGTTACCCAAAACATTAGAATGTATCCGGAAAATATGAAAAATTCACCATTGGATAATTTCGACATCCTGATTCAAAATATAAAATAATTTTTTTCTAAATAAGTTTATAATTATGTGAATTTGTACTTATAAAATTGAAATAGTCATTTATCTAAAATTCATGGGTTTTGACAAAAACAGCTTTCAAACAATAATAAAAATTATAATTGTTTTCATAAAAATTAGACAATCATTTATATTTTTTAAAAAGTAATATATTTATAATAATATTTTATTAAAATTATATTTAACCATTAAAAAAACATTAATTCATTAAAAAACATTTTTTAATTATAAATTATCTAAAAATACTAGGTGCTCATTAAAACATAGTTACGATGAAAACATAATGAAATGGTTGTATATTTTTTATAAGAAATATATAACACATAATCATAGAGCTAGGATATTTTTACATAACCCTTTATAACACCAGCTTATGATATAAGTGTATGTTGTGTGATGGTGAAAGACACTTGGGGTGGATCAGATAAAATCCCTCTAGTGGTAATCTCTATCAACATTCACTTCCCCCATAGGAGGTTCCATTCTAGAATAACATGTTGAAGATCATAATTGGATTGGTCAAGAGCGAAGCCCAGTGATTCCACCACCTTTCTGGCATCCATCAAATGGGCTTCGAATTGAGAAAATCTACTGGATGACATTGTAGCTTCATTTTTGTGAGTTAATTGGATCAGTTAAAGCCCAATATTTATAATAATCATATGATCGTTGTTCAATGGATATATTAGCTGTGATAACAAATCTTAACGGTATTTTAAAATCCTAAAACATAAATCCAAGGAAGTGCATATCTTTTATAAAACCATTTACATAATAATACATTTTAATAGATCAAATCTTAATTATCATTAATAAATGTTTGGGCCGTTACAATATCCCACCATTATGAAATTTTTCCATTGAAATTTAGTTTTCCCACAATAAATAGATGTGGGTAACTCTAATTCATTACTTTATATGATTCCCACATTTCCTCTTAAAACATGTGGTTTCCCATTAACAACATGACGATGGGCATTTTCTTATTTCATAAAACTTTATCCATATGATATCATATCTTCACTGAAAAATCTTCCTAGGATAGATCATTCCCCAATGGTACTACCTTTGGATTGAGTACATGTGATGGGTCATGTATTTACATCCTCAAGATTGAAACATGGAATACATCATGTACAAGAGATATGATCGGTGTTAGTGATAGTTGATAGGTCACTAATCCAACAGGATAAAGGATGTCAAAACGTCAGATGTACCTTGGAAAAGATTTCTCTTTTCCCAAATCTCATAACTCTATTCCATCATGATATGTGGAAGAATACCATGTCTCCAACATCACACTCTAGGTCTCGTCGATGATTATCATCATCACTCTTTTATCAACTCCGAGCATATTTAACGTGCTTATGGATGGTCATAACCCTCCGCACCATTTTTTGACCATTTCATGACCTAAGAGTTTTCACATCACATCTTTATCCCGTCATACCAGTGTTATGCACCTCTTCCCATAAAGTGATTCATAAATATCCATTTGTATTCTAGAGTGTAAACAGTTGTTGCAATAGAACTCAACTATGGGATGATGTTGATACCAACCTCCTTTGATGTTCATTGATTATTCACTCAACATGTCCTCAAGTGTTTGTATAGTCTGCTCAAATGGGCCATCAGTTTGAGGATGGTAAGCCATACTGAAGTTCAGCACAATATTCATAGAATATTGAAGACAATTCCAATATGTAGAGGTGAACCATGGATCACCATCGGATACAATAGATCGAGGCATTCCATATTTCCTTAATACTTCTCTAATATATATCTATTCCACTTGATCCAATGAGAAATCCTCTCAAATTATAATGAATTGTGTAGTATTTGTGAGACGATCCACAACACCAAGATAGCATTGTTTCATTTAGATGTTTTTGAAGTCCAGTGACAACGTCCATGGTGAAGTTCTCCCATTTCCATACTGGTATGGGTAATGGTTGCATCATTCCCTTAGACTTCATACTCTCAACCATCACATGCTGATATGCTAGACACATCAATGTATACTCAATGATATCTTTATTCTATTTATCACACCAATAATGATCTTGGAGATCTCGATATATCATTGTGATTCCTATGTGAATTGAGAAATTCTATCTATGTGCAACATCATAAAGTTCTTTCTTTAACACCAGATTTGGTCGAACAAATAGCCTTGTCCCAAATCTCACAGTTCCTTCTTAATTAACATTGAACTCTAAGGATTTCCATGTTCCTATAGTTTCTTATTTCTTCTTAATTCACCCATCATCCATTTAATAATCCTTTAACTTTTCCAAAATAGATTTTTGAGAAATAATTTGAGAAATTATTGATGATGTTACCTTCATTATGATTCCCATCTACATGTTCCTCAAATCTAAGAATATTGGATCCTTTTCAATTATCATAAATATTAAAATTGCTAGGTCTTTTATACTTAGAGAATCTGCCACCTTTTTCGGTTCCCAAGGTGATAATAGATTGAATAGTCATAGTCATTGTTCAGCTCTAACCATCATTATTGGTGCATGTTCAACTCTTTCTATGTGAATATATACTTGAGGGTTTTATATTTTATGTATATTTCACACTTCTCTCCAAAGTGGTAATGTCGCCAAATTTTTAAAGAGAAGTATTATTGTAGCCAACTAAAGATCCTTTGTTCGATAGTTTTGTTCATATAATTATTGTTTCATTGAAACATATGATATAACTTTTTCATTTTTCATGAACCCATATTCCATTTTGTTCTTCGAATCTTTTCTAAAAACATAAAATTTTCTCTGCTTGTTGGTAATTTTAGTACGGGTGTAGTTACAAGACTCTTTTTGAACACCTAGAAGCACTCTTTTCATTTTTTACTCCATGGAAAATTTACTCCCTTCCTTGTTATCATGGTTAGAGGGTTTGACAATAATGAATAATTTCTCAAAAAATAATGATAATATCTAACATACCCCGAGAAGCTACGAATATATGTCACCAATTTTGGCCTTGACAATCACCCATTTTCATATATCGTGGAGGGATCCATAGAAATCACATTTCATGGGATGATGCAACCCAAGAATTATACCTCCTTTAACCAGAAGTCACACATGATATAATTTTCAAAGATCTTGTCATTTCACAAAGTCTATATTATAGTTCTTAGATGCTTCCAATCCTCCTCTTGGTTTTAGAGTATATTTAGAATATCATCTATAATGACTTCCATTAAATTTTTTAGGTAATATATGAAGACAAAATTCATCAAATCCATTATGATTTATGTATAATTGGTGAGTCTGAAAGGCATTACCAATAATTCATTGCGCCTGTACATTGTACGAAAAAGAGGTCATCAGATATCCTTCTTCTTCACCCTAACTTTGTAATATCCCGAAATAAAATCCACCTTGTCGAAGTATTGTGCTCTATGTATCTAATCGAAAAATTCATAAATTCGTGATAGGGGATACTTGATCTTTAATTTGATTTCTTTGAGATCACAATAATCAGTGAAATTTCTCATTTATCCATCATTATTCTTGAAAAAGTGGACTGGTGCACCACATGGTGAATCACCTAGGAATATAAACCCATTATCTAGATTATGTTGTAGTTATTTATTCATCACCCCAAGATCCATGTAACCATTCATTATAGATTCATGGTTATTAGAAATTTCCATAGTATAAGGTCATTTAAAAATTCAACATCACATCTAGGTGGAAGACCGGATAATTCATTGAGAAACACTTCATAGAATTCCCTCACAAATAGGAATGTATTCTAGGATAGTTTCTTCCTTACAATCAATCCTCTAATAAAGATACACATGCTCATACATCAATAAAATCCATTCTTGATAGGTTGGTGATAATTATGATTCATCATGCTTCTTGTAGTTGTATATAATCGGGTGTAGATTTTCCATATGGATAGTGATTAACCTCTGGTGGGAATTTATGTTTGATAAATATAAGGAAGACAATCCATGGACATATTTTCATTAAATTCCACCAGACGAGGTATGACATGGTTCAACGAGAATTTCAATCCAAAAATTGTGATAGGGGAGGAATTATATTCATGGGATGAAATTATTTCCCCAATTTCTAGTCTCACTATGGTCTTTACATCGATGGTTTATGGTAGTGTTGTGATTGATCTAGTAAATGTATGCAATATAAAATAATGCATAGAACCCGAATCAAAATTTATCTTCACAATTATTTAACGAATAACTAGATTACATGTCAGCACTTCATTGTCTAGGTTCACATCGACTATAGTGATTGAAAAAATCTCACCCTTTCAGCCTTGGAAGTTGTTGGGTTCCTTTGAAATCCCTTGGCATTGGGAACTGGTTTTTAAAGTTACCTCTTTCATTGTAGTTTATTAAATGAACAAAGAATTCCGGGTCGAACGATGTGTTCCTCAGCTCTATCACAGATGCAATTTTTTCTTTCAGGAAATTAATTTCCATGTTCATTATCGTCCACACCTAAAACATTTCCTTGTGTCATTCATGAAATTTTTGTGGTGCTTCTTTCCACTCATTTGGAATGTGGAATGATAGATTTTCATATCAATGTTTGATTTATCCATTGATCCAGAAGAAATAATTTCCACCTTATGCTTTAAATCCCCATAATACCACTAAGATTTTCCGATCACAATTTCAACATTACCAGAACATCGGACAATTTCTTCATAATTATCAAAGTCGCGTATCTCTATTCCTTTTTGTAGGCTAGGTTTTGGCCCACCAAAGAATTGGTCAACCTTGAATTCTGGGGAAATGAAAAAGCCGAAGGCATATTGTTCAATTCTTGTGATGTTTTCCTCATTTTATCTGATGGATTCATCATCTTATTGCATGATGGAAAGGAAGGCCCTTTCAAATTTATCATAAAGGGTGTGAAGAAAATATTTTTTAAAAATAAATTTTTCTGGAATCCTTCCATTCTAACACCTCAATCTCCTCCTAAGGATTAACATTTTTATTCAATTTCAATCATTGATCAGCTTCACCCTCCATAAGATAATTATCTAGAAGAACCATCCATCTTTCGGATCATTGAAGGATGGAGAAGCTATTTTCAATTGTGTTGATTCATTGTTTGGATATTTAGGGATTAGATGATACATTAATAGTGGGAGTCCTTTGTCTCATGAAGCTTTCAATTGTGACTTGTTCTTTCTTGAGGGGTTGAATGTTCCTATGGATCCATGTTTCTATTCAAAATATGAGTTTACTGAGAGAATATCATGAAAGGTTTTCTTATTCTATCTCCCATAAGATTGGAGAACTCATTAGAACAGTCATCACATTGATCATCAAATAGGTTTTAAGCATTGGACATCATATTAATGGCCATTGGAAGGTATAAATGGAAACAAAGGGACAACACATACAGTGGAATTCAATGAAAAAAATGGACAACTTATAAATTACATTTATTTCTTTAACTTGTGAATTTATAGGCATCAATCAATGTTATCCATGATCTACTTCAAGAAATATATTCATTGGGGAATTTTTTTACTCCCTTCATAATGGTTTGTACATAGATTATTAACTTACCAAATAATATCCATCAAGATTGTCGTTACCAAGAGTGTAGCAATCCCCATTATTGTGCACCAGTTCTCATTTGAGTCTAGCTCAAATATTTGTTTTCGATTTTTACCCTTAGATACATCAATGCTAGATTCACCACTACCTAGTCATATCCAGATAGAGATTTATATATTTTGATAAACCACTTACTCAATACTCAACAAAATTTAGGTATGTTTTTATTATACATAGTCATATCCCAAAGTATTTCACTATTATTTTATACTCCCTATCCCAAAAATAAGTAAACATATCTTCGGATACCAACTATGACAACCGTGTTCTTTATTTCACACATAAACATATTTTACTTCATAAAATATTTACGTGTAAAAAATATAAGATTGATAGTAATAGTGGATTTTGTGCTTCAGAACATTACATAACAACATAAAACATGAAGTAAACATCTTTATTGAAAACTTCTTTTACATGACCAAAGACATTCCTTCGGGCTTTGCATTGCATGGGATAACATAAGGACATTCATAAGAAAAGGGTGATCTATAATGCCCAGTAAGGGTGTAAACAAGGTATAACATGATGAATACAGTACTTTTTAGTCAATATGGATATCAATTGATCATATGATAAACATGAAAACAATGTCATGACATAACATGACTATCATAACATTGAAATGTGGCATTAACATTTAACATGATAATATCATGATCCAAAGCCCATTGGGCATTGGAAATGAGTAATATATCATTTAACTTGGATTATAATGAAAAAAAAACAAAATTTCACATTACGTATCAAGTTACTAATCTTTACCCAATGCATTAAAGCACTAGCCGGGTCCCCCCTTCTTAATCATTTGATTTTATGAAAAAGTGTTCCACATGGATAATATAACATCGATTCATAAAAAATAATCATTTATTCAATCATAATGGAATGTATAATTCATAGATGAAACGATATAATCAACATGTAATTTTTCATAAAGGTGAATACCCTTTAAATAGAAATGTCCATGGTATTCACTACACTATAACTTCGTCTTGAAAAAACACGGTGCAAATTCGACAACATAACGACATGACATAAGAATTAATAAAAATGGTTGATGAGAGAAAAAGGGGAATAAAAACTTATTTAAATGAGATATATAGTATTATTGTAATATAGAAACATTTATCAACATGTTTAATGGAATCTAGATGCATAATATAAAATAATAGCGTGAATGTAAATGGGGAGAGAGAAATCCCTTTTAAAATTTCGATACAGTAACAGGCGTACTTGGGAGGCATTATTGAGAGATAAATGGGTCTCAAATCATTAAACAGTAAATAAGGATGTATATAGGAGGTTAGAAATCGTTCCCCAACATTTTTAATTGAAAATAAACGTTCATAACAACATAATGAAATTCGAGCAAGAATGATAAAGGATGAAATCCCTTATAGAAATTTAGCACGGTAACATTTGTACATGCAAGGAATTAATGAGAGATTGTGGGGTATATAATAATTAAAACATAATTAGGAAATTATAGTTGAGGTCAAAAATCATACCCCAAAATTTTTAATTGAAAATAAAAGGGCATAACAATATATGGAAACTGATATATAAATAAGGAAGGAAGGAATGCCAAGATCCCTTACATGGATGTGTGATCCCAATGGATTTAGAGGGGCTTGAGAGAGGCTTTTTGAGAGCCCAGGATGACTTGGGAGGATACTACATAGAGGAGGGAATGTTTTGGTCAATCTCCAAATGGTTTGAGTGATGATTAATAGGATATTGAGTGGGATTATATAGGAAAGGAGACGGAATTAATTATTACATTGGTTTTGGACACAATAAATTAATGTAATCAAAACCACAAACCATACCATAATATTATACCATTGTTTTTTCATAATTATAATATTAAATATTATTTTATATGTCTAATTTCATAAATTAATAATTTTTTGGCTTTATTATGTGAAGGCGAGTCACACTCTCAAGGAAATCATTTTAAAATGATAAAATGTTTTTTAAGACATCGAGGGTCCACCAAGGCTTTGTAAAATAAATCTAACAAACATAAAATCCCAATTTTAATTATAAATCATATATTGGACAAAAATACAATTAATATTATCTTATTAAAACACTATTCATTCATTATGAATCCATAAAAAAAATTGTATATTAAAATCATATAAAATTGTTACCCAAAAATCGAAACTCATAAAATTTTGAAAAACTCAATGTTGTATAATATCAACATCCTGATGACAAAAATAATATTCATTTTATATAAATAATTTTTAAATATGTGATTTTATATTTTTAAATAAAAAATGTAATTCATATGAAATTCATGGGTTTTGAAAAATATAGCTTTCAAGCCGTAATAAAAATTAAAATTTTATTCATAAAATATATACGACAATTTATATATAACAAAAAGTTATTTATTAAGGATAATATTTTATTAAAATAATATTTAATTAAAAAACCGATTAATTCATAAAAATATATTTATTAATTGAATATTAACTACAAATTCAATTTTTTCTATAAAACAAATTTACAAAGTAATCATAATTAAATGATTGTATATTCATTATACAAAAAATAAAGCACATAATCATAGTTATTATATCTTGTTACATAACCCCTTGTAACACCTGAATATGACCTAATAGAAAGGCGTTCTATGTTGAAAGACTCTTTGGGTGGCTAGGATAACATCGCATGGGTGGTAATCCCTATCAACTACCACTTTTCCCATTGTTAGTTCCATTCAAGCTTATCGCGTTGAAGCTCATCTTGGCCTTGGTAAAGAGTGAAGCCTATTGAATCTATATATATTCTGAGCTACAATAAATGGGCTTCGTATGGGGAAATTATATTGAGTGAGGCCATCACTTACTTTTCAAGAGTAAAGTGGATTCATTGAAGCCTTATATTTATACAAATCACGTGATCATTGTTCAAGAAAAATATTAGCACATGTAAGAATTCATTATGTTATTTTAAAATCCAAAAAAAAATCCAAGGAAGTGGATATGTTTTATATAACCATTATACATAATATGAAATTTAGATAGATCGGAAAAAAATTTTATTATTAAATTATTAGGTCGTTAAATTCATCAAATTGTTGGTTCTTACACAAAACTTTAACTAAGAGAGTGGCCCTTTTTCTTGTATCTTTTTCACTACGATCTATTATCTCTATAGTATATTCTTTATATGATTTTTCTTGTTCCAGTGGAACATCATTTATGTTTAGTACATATGAATTATAAGTATTTTACATTCTTCAGAGATATACAAGGAATATATAATGAGTTTGAGAGAGATTCATTGTAAGCACCAATCGGTAAGGTAATTTCCCAACATGATAAGGAATTTGAAATCAATAGATATAAATATGGTTTATCTTTCTTTTATTTCTAAATTTCATTACTCTCTTACATGGAGATGTTTGTATATATACCTTTTCACAAAAAATATACATATGATCTTTTCCTCAATTGTCAATATAAACCTTTTTCAAATTTCAGCCACTCTTATGTGTTATAGAATAGGTCTACCATTTTCTCCTATTTCATCACCAATATTGGGTCCAAATTGATTTATTCTCCGATCTTCATCCCAAATATTTTGGAGTTCTACACATCTTTCCGTAGAGGGATTCATAAAGAACAATATAAATATTAGAGTAAAAGTTATTATTGTAATAAAATTCCACCAAATTTAGGTTTTGATCCCAAACACCATTGAAATACATAGAGGATGATCTCATAATGACTTCTAGAGTTTGATATTTTCTCTCAAGATGAATGTTTTTCTAAAAATGATAATAAGGGTTGAAACTCAACTCTATAATTAGAGCCTGTTGAAGACATCGCTAGAAAATCGAGTTAAACATTGGATCTCAATCATATATAATTGAAATTGGTATTATATGAAATATTACCACATCCTTTCCATATTTCATACAAATATGATAATGAGATAAATATTCTCTAATAGATATTATGTTTTTCAACTTTGTAATGTGATCAACTATAACCCATATTGCATTATAGCCTTTAGATTTTTTGGGATGTCCCACGAAAAAGTCTATAGGGATATTTTTCTAATTTTCATTCTGGTATGGGTAATGGTTGTAATATCCCCATAGACTTCTATCGCACCACACTAACTTTCTAAAAACCTTGCACTAAGAGACATATTTAGAAATATCTCTTTTTCTCAATCCCACTAATATTATTTTTCAGGTCTATGTACATCATTGTTTCTACAACAATGCATAAATAATGTAGAACTGTGATCCTCATCTTACATATCTTTCTTTAATTCGTGTATGGGAGGAAATTGAATCAAGTTTATTAAAAATTTTATGCCATCACAATCATGGTAGAATTGAGGAATATTTATAACCTTCTTTTTTATCTCTACATCTTATTTCTGTGCCTCCTCCATCTTCACATGTATAGGCTTTTGAACATTTATTTGGATACAATATGATTTATCCCATTCCATTAAAATAAAAATATCTATCAATTTCAAATCAATATATCATTTATCTTTTTTGATCCTCATAATGGACAAGATTCCACGGTCCTATCGACACAAATAATCCAGTACATTATTTTCATTCCCAGGGTTTTTATATATTGAGAATTTAAAATCATTAAAAAAATACAACCATATTCATTTATAGATAATCAACCCATTTTTTTGAGAAAATATTCTTTAATAATTTTTTATCTTTATAAATATCACAAAGTTCACAATAACGATTATTCCTTTATATCTTAGGTGAAACAATTATCACATCTAAGTCCAAGATAATATTTCGGTAATTGTTTTAATGGATTCACAATTTTGGTGGTATAAGATATCACCAAATCATTTTTCATGAGAAAAAAACCAACCACTTATTGGATGCATCTCTCTAGATTAAAAACTATTCTCCACTACAAGGTAGTGTGAGAACAATTTCATTAGAGGAGCTTATTTTTAACACTCTTATGTTATCATCACATTCTTCCATCCCCATGAAAATTACTCCATTATGAGTCAAATTGGTGACATGATAAGAAAATCCTGAACAATATTTCACAAAATGTTGATAATATCCATCCAAGTCAATAATAATTTGGATCTAAATTACCTTTATTGGTATTGGATAACTATCAAAATACTATTTTTCATGATGCACATATATCCCCAATATTTTGATTATATAACCCAATAATTAATCCTTATGAAGGAAAAATTCACACGTGGTAAATTTAAAAAAACATCTCCATTTTCAAGGACATCATTAAAATTAACATTTTATCTTCATTATCTTCTATAATATTCAAATACACAAGAATATTTTCTATAAAGACTACCTAAAACTGATCAAGATAGTATCTTAATAATACATTCATTATATACATGAAGTTAATGGGATAATTATTTAGACCAAAAGGAATCACAATAAATTCAATATGTCTATAACATGTGTGGAAGGCCTTATTTGGTATATCATCCATATTGACCGATATTTAATGATATATTGAATGATGATAAATCTTGAAAAAGTGTTGATCTCCACCCAGATGGTCAAATAATTCATCAATGTGGGGAAGATTATATTGGTTGTTGATACTTCTCTTATTATGTTCTTAATAATAAATATAGAGTCCCATTGATCCAAAATTCCCATTAACAATTGGAATAGGTGAATAATAAGGTTATACACTAGGGAATATAAATCCCTCATCAATATTCACTTACAGTTTCTTCTTAAATTACTCAATCTCAATTGGGGTCATTCTATACTATGTTATTGAAATAGGAATAACACACGGTATATGTTTTATAGAAAATTATACTTCATGATTTAGTGGAATACCTAAAAAAATTTATATAAAGAAATAATAAAAATCATATACAATTGATTTATTCTTAATTTTGAGTTTCTACCATACCTTATGAGAGAAATAACTATCAGTTATATAAATCAAGTCCCAAAATAAGTATGAAATTTGTACTGGAAAGTCATTTACATCATTGCATCGACAGATGATCATAGACTTATACGGAATATAATGTATGGCTTCCATTAATTTGAAATTGATATGAGCCGCATATATAGAAATCTATTCCATACCAAGAATCATGTAAAATTCTGCTAAATGGAGGATCATAATACTTTTAGAATGAACTTTCACATAAACATCAATCAATGATGAATTATAAAATTTATATGTGACCTTGGTGCCATTACGAGTTGTCAATGTTCACTAAACATCTAATTTTTTATGTACTATGGATATACCATTAAGACTTTATTAAAATATTATAGTGGGTGAATCCATAATAAAAAAAAACAGTTGACACTTTACAATGGATGGTTTGTTTACATTTCACCAATTAATTATCATACTCCATATCGGCTAGTGTGATTGCATCTAACATGCCTTTTCATTTGGCCTTAAAAGCTCACTGACATAAATCATAAACAACAATTCTTGCATTAGGGAATTTATTGTAATAATTACCCATTTTCATTCACATGAAACAATGAAGTGTAGGATGTAAATTATGTGTATACTTTTATCTATTCACATCATTAGACTCCTTTACCCAATCCCTTAGGAATTCAACTTCTTAATGACCTTCTCTCCAACACAAATAACATTTTTAGCACCTTTAGTATAATTTTCTCTATTTTTTTCCACACATTGAGCATACGTAAAAACTAATCTTCTTTTAAATGATGTCATTTATGTTTCTCTTGAATACCATTTTTCACTTCTTATCAAATGAAAAAGACTAATGGGTTACTATAATATCCATATTTACCTTTAGAGAAAATAAAATTATTTCCTCTTATATACTAATTCCCCTTATCGAAAATTCCCTTTGGATACATGGTTTTATGCCACTAAATAATTGATCAATTTTACTCTAATGCTGGAAAAAAAAATTCAAATTGTGTACCTTGGATATCTTGTTTAATATTATCTATACGTACCAATAGATTTAGAGTCTGTTTTCATAAGCACGTGGAACAACAACTCCATTTTAATTTGAATAATATTATGAAAGTAAATATGGGAAAATAATTCCTCAAACTCATCCCATTCAATGGATTCAACTTCATCTCATTTTCTTTTATTTTTTATAGGGTTTCACCATTTATGATCAAAACCTTATAAATGATATAATAATATGATGATTTATCATGTTATAAACATTAGAGAACATAAAAATATCTTTCTAGATGTACTAATCAATTGTTCAACCACTAATGGATCAGATGACCCATGGAAAGAAGGTGGATGTTGCCTCTTGAATTAATTGCACAATTTTTTAACCTCATTTTCTCATTTGGACATAACACATAATTTTTAGTTTTAGAAATTTTTTTCGGCATAACAACATGTTTTTTAATTTCTTCTCTCATAACCATTAGTTTCACAAGAGGATAATAATTTCATTTCCCATCGCATTCAGTAAAAATTTGCTTCTTCTAGGTTCCATCGATTGACTAAAATCAAGAATAATATTGTGAGAAAAAATAATAATAACGGGAAAACCCCATAATCATGAATAACATTTCAATTTAAGTCAAAATTAGTTTTATCATAAGTTTTTCATGATAATTTCTAAAACACTAGGATTGTATCATATTTGTTGACACATGATTTGGGTTCTTAATATAGTTTTCTCAACATAGTTTCTAAATGTTAACCTTAAATTTCATATAACACCTACTATTACAACACATACAATACACACATTGATATTACAAAAAATTGAAAACATTTCATTACATTAATATATCAAAGACACTATAAGGCTATATAGGTACACTGTATTTATAAATTACGAATCATAAACAACTTTTTCATAGGAAAACATCATTAACCCCCACTTATTTCATCATAAATAGTCTCATTTTTCACATATCTAACTTAATACCCTTCTTCATGACTTGGAAAAATCCATATGAATGGTTGAGTTTATATCTTCAGTGAAGTTAAACAAGATACATACCAATCATATCATATTTATATGAAACATGAACAGAAAATTTGAAAATCATATCCATCATTTGAAATATTGTGATATCCTTACCTTAGATAAATCATCGAATTACATAATATTCAATAAATGTATTCCCAACAGTCATAACAAAATACTTGATATTTTTTGGTATACACATAAGAATATAAAATAATTTCATATTATTCAAGGATCATATCCAAGACAATTATAACATATAAAGTCCATTACTGAAATGAGCTTACTCCTTATTCTATCCAATTACTACTGAACCGAGATTATTTCATATTCCATACAAGTCTATATCAAGAGAAATAAATCATTACCCAATGCATTGTAGGGATAAAAATGTCCCACCCATCTAATATTGAAATATTTCATACATGTTCCACAATAACATAAATCATTTATCATAACTCAAGGAATATAAGGGGTTTCTCTAAACATCATTCCACCATAACATAATCCTTGAAAAAAATATTGTCTAAATAAATAACATTAAATAATAAAAACAATAATAACATAGAACAAATAATGATATTATATTTGAAACATGACCCTATTAACAAATTTAATCAAGATGGGAAAATGTTTTTATATAACACATGAAATTATTTCTTGAAGAAAATATCCTATCTTCTTCTAAAAAAGTTTCAATTTGTAAAAATTACATTAAATTTTAAATAAAAGGACCTAATTTGAAAATAAACAAGAAATAATTTAGATTATTTTTCATGGAAATAATAAATTATGAAAATGTGGAATTCTATCATTTTTTATAAGAGAAAAGCATTCTCCTTGTAAGGTTTTTCTGAAACATGAAAAAGTAATTCATATAAAAGATAACAAAATATTCATTTAGTAAAATTTAATAAAAATTAACAAATTTTAAAAATTGAATTTAATAAATTATAGAATAATAAAAATAATATTATATATTCAGGATACAAGGACATTGATGATAAAAATACACCAGTAAATACACACGTATACTAAATCTCGAAAAATACTAAGATTGTGATGTTATCCCTTTGGTATGATTTCAATTATAAGTATTTGAACATTATGTATAATTATTTACATAATATCATTGATTTATTTACGAATCATATTCATTTTATGATTTCATATGTAATCATATTATCATTTATTTGTCTATAACATTTCTAATCATCAATTGGATGTTATCTTATTTATTATACTATGCATGTTTTTTAAGAAAAGTTAATGTTCCCCTACATATGTTATTATAATATCATTTATGGAATTATATTATTATAATATATATCATATTTATTCATTAAATTCATTTATATATTGATTATTTAATGAAGATCATGTTTGACGAATCACATCCAATCATGGTAAAGGTAGGTCGTCTGGACATACAAGCCACAATATAATTCCTATAATTGTTGAATGGTATTTAATTGGATTGTAAATAATATTTCAGAATCAATATAATGTTATAATAATAATAAATAGTTATTATTTACATCATTATACCCATCTATGTAAGTTGGTGGTGGAAACAGATTAGACCACAACACTGAGACGATTAGTCGTACGTATGCACATGTAGTGATTTTGTTTCTCCTAGGATATGTAGAAGATGAAACATGGTTGTTTCATAAAAATAATAACATATAACTATTAATGGGATACTGAAGTTATTACTTTAAATGGAAAAAAATGAATATAAATTTGTATAAAATTGAATCTTGAAGGAATCGGTAGTGGGGATAACCCCTTCTTCGACGCGATCCCTCCAAATATCATCTTAATGCACTATAGTTGGTTTTTTATAAAGACTATAACCTATATTCTATGACTAGGAAAGTATAAAAATTAAATGGGAATGTTAAGGCCATGATTTAAGGATCAACGTGTTGTTAATAGGTTACGGAGGAAGTTCCCTTTTATAATTGAGGTGATGAAAACTTTTGGGATCTCTGAAAATATTAAATTATAATAAAATAAAACTCAATATAAATATATAAAATGATCTAATTTAAAAGATGAAATGATATAGGGTTGTGATATCATCAATGTATAAATTTTATACTTGTTTTTTAATAATTTAAATTTATTCATTTTAAATAACACGTATTCATTCAATTAATTTTTTTCTATTGTACAAAATATTATAATATTAAAAGGGTAAAGCATTTATTTAATTGGAATAAATTAGACAAAAAATAACTACATTATATCATTTAAGACTATATCACAATAATTATATATATTTAAAAAATCTTTATAATTTTTTAAAATATGAAAAATCATTATTTTGATAAACAATAAATAGTGTTCATTTTAACGTTATTTTATTAAGTGATTTATAAATATATTATGATAACATGTTAGCTTCGAAAAAATTGTTTTAATATATAATTTTATGAGGTAATGTTCATCATTAAAATCCATTGGAAATATTAATTATTCCAAAAAACATTTATATAAATTTTTTTAATAATATTTATTGGATGTTTCACTTAATAAAATAATTACTACAATAATTTTGTGTAAGTAATTAATATTCATTTTTTGGGATAAATACTAAAAATAAATTTCTATGACAATGTTAAATCATCTATTTTTCATATTAATAATTATAATGGAATATATCTTCTATATAATCCATCTTTAAATATATTATACTTATTAAAACATGAATGTGACATGTTTATCAACACATTAAATAAAACAATATAAGTGTCATAATATATTATATAAGTATTAAAATGGTCAACAACTCAACGAATGGATGTTTGTGGACTAGATATTCCCAAAATAATTATTTGGTCATGTTTTCCAGTCTTTTAATGGTTATTATCATGTAAATAATAATTATTTCATTGATTTCTAATCATCTAAAAAATTTCTACATTATTTAAGTATATGTATTTTAGGTAATTATTTCTTTCATAATAATAAAAAATAAATTATCATGGCAAATAAAAAGACTTTAGATTTCATATGAGGTATTATAATATAATTATTCTTCAATATAATAATATTTTAACAATTATATAGTCATTAATAATTTGGTAAGACATATATTACATTTCTTTATATAAAATAATGTCGATGTCCTAATCTATTTCATGTTTAATAAAATTTACACCCTTTAGACCCATGGATGAATTAGGTAGATAATTTGTCATTAAATGATATTAGGAAAAGTGTAATGGTAATTCGAAAATATAATTATTTCTATTATTTACATGATTTACTATATTTTTTTATTAATAAAAATTTCCAATGTTAATATTCATAATGCCCAAAAAACATAATCTATATAAATAATTTGAACTTACTGATTCAAAATTTGGAATCAATTTTTCATAATTTTATGAACATTTGTTGAAGTATTTAATTTTAAATTAATCTTATTTTGAAATAGGGAACTATTTTAGAAAGATAAAACATTGGAAAAAATAGAAATGTTTATACATCTGAATTTCATATAAAATTAATTCTAATTACATACATCATATTGATTTATTAAAATATATTCTATTTATACTTTAAAACCTTTCAATATTATAATTAAACCATATAAATTATTTTGGTGAAGAAAAGACGATTTAAATTAAAATTTTCATTATTTTTACTATAAATTAAAACATGAATGATATCATAAAATATAAAAAATTCATCCAATGTAAATTTATATATCCAGCTTCTAAATTACATGTTAATAATTTCATATAAAAATTATTAATTTTCAAAAAACAAATTTCAAATGTGTTTCACCATTAAAATTCAGAAAATTACACTTTTGAAAAATATAGTATTTTATACATCAAATAGAGTTTATTCATATCATATGAAAAATATATCAACTAGATGAATATCAAAAAATAATTATTTTGAAAATGACATATATATTTCATTAATTTCACATACATATAATTTTTCACTCATTTTTTAAATTCAAAAATAAATAAAGAAATGATTTATATTTTTTTCACAAATAATATATAGCTGATGAATTCACCATAAATTTTCATAACATTTTTTTTCACTATCCTAACTACTATGTAAAATGGACATTTAATACTAAAATTGTCTCATGGTTCATTTAAAATCACGATTGTGTGTAATGTATGATATTATAGAATTTAAATTATTTAAAATTTTTCATAAAAACATCTAGGTGTTACAGGAACATTTCAAATGGTATCTCTAAATCCACAACTAGGTGTGGCATTGTGTTCTATTAGAAGAAAAATTATTATAGGCTATTCACAGGAATAAATTATAGATCCAATGAAGGATATAAAAATGTTGGATGTTCTATACAAATATTTCATGTCATACACATATTGTGAGGAGACCAACATGAAATAGGGTCACTCTCCACCACATGGTCGTGTCCCTAACAACACATAACTACAACCCATGTATTAGTAAATTCCATGTAGGCGGACAACAAGGTTTGTATATGCTAACTAGGAATAGGTCTTGTCCATCTTTTTGTGTCTGTATATAGGTGTATATAGTCGTGTACCGAATTGTGATCATCCACAATTATTAACTCATGTGTGAGCCTTCACATACGTTCTCGTAAAAGGAATGGGTACACGATGTGTAGGAGGGATACATACCGTTTAATCCTTATCTATTCCAAAACACTAGATACATCTATGGAGGGGGATACACGTCCTATGTTATTCATTGAATACAACATATAGTTATGATTTTTTAAGAAATACTCGACCCACATCTAGTTCATAATATTTGGTCTCATTGCTTCAGATCGAGTGCTATATATAGATAAAAAAGGTGTATCTTGCTGGAAAAAATTGTTTCTATATTTTGTTCATAGGAAAATGGCCAACCTTCATTGTGGGGGTTTCACCTTATGTTCTACTCAGACCATAGCCTTCCCTATTCAATTTATTGAAGTTTATTAACCCAAATATATATCCTCTATAAACACATATCTCAGATCTATGCGGGGTTCTTCATATCTCTTTTTTCTTGAAACTGCTTCAAATCATGGGGTCCAATCACACTCTTCATCATCCAATAATTTTCAAACTAGGACTTCAAGGTATAATCTATAATGAATGCTAATAAACAAAGGTGAAATCACAATAAAAGGGTTAATTTATTGATTCCAAGAGTTCTAGGCCAGTTGATCGACAAAGTAGAACTCAAGAATATGTTAAACTTGAAAATAATTTAAATTCTATACATTGGAGGATGAAATTGTCCAAATATTAGCAACGATCAAATAATATGGATGGATATTCTAAATAATTTAATTAATGGGAGAAAAAACACCAAAATGAGGGGAACTACCTTAATTATGGATTTATCCTTAATGAATAAATCACCTACCAATGATTTTACCACAGTCCTTTCACTAATAAAGTCACAATATTATATAATCTATAGTTTCATTATAATCCATCATGATTATCCAATAGAGGGGGGAGGAAGAGCAATTTATTTAACTGAGGTTTTATTCCTAAAACCATAGAGAATTTAGCCTAACAATATTCATATATAATTATATTTTGTTTTAAATTGTTTGATTTTATTAATTTATTGATTAATAAACTCAATGATGGCATAATAAAGGAGCCAAGAGATTTAAATACCCACACTGGCGCATTGATGGCCATTCATAGGGAAAACATCATATTTTGGGAACAATTACGGTGTCAGATTTATCATCTAGTCTATCTTTTAATATTTATCCCATTTTTTATAAGTATCAATTTGTACGCAAAATATTAAATATTTGTCATTTTTAAAAAATTATCCCAGGAACAAATGGCCTAAAAAACGCATGTCGTCTCAAGTAACTATGACTATAAATATATATAAAAATATTTAAAAGTCTTACAATGAAAAAATTAACTATTATATCATTCCTGTATTCCCACTTTGTATACCAAAAAAGAAAAATGTAATCAAACAACTCATGATTCTTATCCCCAACATTGATCACCCACCCCTAAGAACACTACTTCCCATTTTTGTGTGCCTGAATCATGCATACCAATTGGATGGTCTGTGAACATAGGTTCATATCAATATGATCCTTGATCTCTACTCGTTGCTAAACAAATTTGGATCCATCCCAGATTTCCAAACAGTCTTAGTCAATAACATGTATGGATTTCATGTACATAACACATCATCTATGACACATGGAAGACATTGTGTGTCCTCTCTAGCTGTGGGGGTAGGATGAGGTGGTAAGAGTTCTCATCAACTTTTTTCGTGATCTAGAATGGGATGATGAACATTCGGGAAAAAATTCCTCCCCAACATAACCTATGAAAACATTATCTTGGGGAGTCTCTTAGGAAATTTTTTTCACCCTATCAAAATCTTTGTACCTTTTATGATGATATGTATAATATTTATATCATCTATGGGCCATTATCTTCCATCCACATATGACCTAGACTTTTTCCTCTATCACTTGAACCATATACGTGCACATTATAGACAATTATTCCATATATTTTTATAACAAAGGTTTTTTATAAGGTCCCCCTAGAGTGACTCAAAAGGTTCCATGATTATTGTAGAGTGGTTTTTTGTTGTAGGAAAACTCTACAAAGGGAATGTAATCCTTCCACCTCAAGATGAAGTCTAACAGACACACTCTCATCATATCCTCTAACTCCATGATTGTTTGGTCCGGCATCCCATTGGTCTTGGGGTAAATGTATGTACTCTTTATAATATGGATATCAAATGACTCCTATATGCCTCTCCACACTCATGATGAAAACCTCATGTCACAATCATATAAAATCATTGATGGAACCCCATGATTGTAAACAATATCCTGTAAGGATAACTTCCCCAAACACTCCACCAAAATATTTTCTTTTAATGCATCGAATTAATATGAATTCATGAGTAAATAAAATATAACGTATATGGTTTCATGGATCTTAGCTATTTATAGAATACCTATCACCAAATCCGTGGATATGTCATCCCATTTCCCTATAGTATCTCATGGTGTTTAACTAATATGCCAGAACGTGGTGTTCAACCATCACCTGTAGATAGTTTTGGTACTACGAGATTATCTCCTATATGGTTAATTTCATTTATGACAACCAAAACTGCCATTTATGGTCACTATACATCTACCCACATAAATTTTTATATCTATGAGAGAACTATGAATCTCTTGTATGACCTCCTCCTTCAATATAAATGGTTCCATTGTTCTCCCTAATAATAAAATAAAATTACTTCCCCCTTCAGAACATCCATTAGGTGATTCAGATGTGATTATTTGATCATGTAAGACCTCACAATTTAGGTCTCTCATATAATAATTTATCACATTTTTGAGAAGGATAAGAATCAACACCATCGACTATAAAAATGTTATGTCGTCCATCTCTACTAGGTTCGGCTATATGGATGATAAATGTACCGAAACATTATACACAAAGGGATACTATGAAATCATACTATGTAGAATATTCTACAAAATTTCACTTATATGGAGTATTTAATATCTCAAATTCCTAGAACTACAAGAACTATATCATGTTTCCCTATCTCGGGTTCAAGTGTCTACATGTGAAGACGTACCAGAGACTCTGATAGACTGAGTAAACCAAAAAGTGATACCCCAGATGGTAGTACCTACACATACTTAGAGATAAGTATACCTATTATTGAACTAGGTCATGATATGCATAATTATTCAATATGGGTTCTAAGTATATCGACCTTATGTGATAAATCCATACTGCTACATCAACATGAAGATGAGACCTCCTCTTGACGAATCACAATACACTAGGAACACCATGCCTTCATTAGGCAGTATCAACACTACTGTTCTCTCAACCCTAGTCTCAACACCATAATTTCCATTTAGCACATCCCATACGAATAAAAACTATCCCGTTTCCTCATTATAGTGGTAAACGGGTCTATAATTTTCAAGAATTCAACCACAGACATCCTATAGTAACACCTCAAGCAAGGAAACCTCCACACCTTCGACACATTCTTAGGTGGAACCAAGGTATGTACTATATCAATCTCTTCAGGATCCATAGTTATTCCATGCATAGAAATAACATTCCCCTAAAAGTTAACCTCATGAATCTATAATATGAACTTTGATATTTTTTCTATAAATATACTTCTCTTAAATCATACCTATGGATATTATAAATTTCAATGAATTCTGATCCTCTAATGCAGAGTATATGAGTATTTCATTGATGAAGACAATAAAAAATTGTTCACACTATGGTTTTATGACTGGGTTTATCAAATCCAAAAACATGGAAGGATGATTTATTACATTAAAGGGAAACACTATGAACATATATTGTTTGTAGTGACAATAGATTTTCATAATTGGAATATTAGTCTCATGAACCCTCCAATTAAGTTAGTTTGACATGAGATCATTCTTCAAGACCCAGCTTTTACCTTAAAATTGGTCAAAGTGGTGACAAATGATTAGAAAGGGTTACTGTATAATTATCATAGACTGGTTCAAGCAAGGATAATCTACACATTTTTGTAATATCATGTCCTTATTTTTCTACAAAAAGTATTTTTCCGCCTAGGGGGATATAGTAAGAATGATGTAACCCATCTCTCGAAGGTCCTCCAACTACAACCATAGATCTGAGATATTGATTGGAGATATATAGTATACCACAAAAAATATCATAAAAGTTACATTTAAATGCTCAATAATATACTACATATACCTTTATATATGTAGTCCTGAATGACCATCAGGTAATAAATCCATATAATAAAACCCAATTGATGGATCCGTGGTGGAGGAAGAGCTTCTCGCATAGACAAAAATACATTCAAACTAATGGGTGATGTGCTACAACATCTAACACATAAAACCTTCATGACCATCCATGTTATGTCTATCTCTAGAAACATGATAATCTCAATCTATTACCATGTTTGCATCTAACATTACTATAGTGATATTCAAACTAGGATAGGACCATTTGTATGAATTCCATGCCTAATATGACATAACAGGGTTCCTTCATGATGACCAAAATATCCCATGTGAAACACTCTCCGCTATTTGATTTCTTTTACTGATGAAAGTTAATAGACAAAAAAGAAGCATTCACTATATGAACCACATGAAAAATATTCTAGGACATTGCTTCAAATGTAAGATTCAGATCACACAACATAACTATATAGGCTAGGTAATGACTAGAATATGTGCCTAATAAAAATGCATCATGATCAGAATAAACATAGATCATACATCGAATCATCTCATCTGATGTTGTATCATAAATCTCTAAATCCTCTTACTGTACACGGTCTCATCCAATATTTCCCTTATCTTGACATGGCCATCCTAGTGGTGGTGGAAGTTGGATATCATAGATACATCCAATAACCATAGCTAGTATTTCATCTCTACGAGCTCTTCCCCTCCCAGTTCCACGCTATCCACGATTGGGAGATCCCTGATCATGATGCTACATTGATATGGAAATCAATAAACTGTCTTCTGATTCTTCTCAACATGTTTGGATGGATAATATCATGTTATTTGGCCATTCCTATCATAATAAAAGAACCACTCCTCCTCAGGATATCCTGTTTCTATTTATTTTTCGTATATAGTATGAATCATTACAAATCATGGTCATGAAAAGGATACAAACATCAAGATCCTAGTGTTTGGTTTCTGATTGCTTCTAAAACTGTCTCAGATATATGATTCCCACTATCTGCATAAACTATATGGTGTACCTCTGATAAGAATATCCCCACACCAGTTTATATTATAGTACCCCGACATATGTGAGGATGTAGAGGGGATCAATGATGTATCAGATCCCTCTATGTATCCCCAACTCAAACATTTATGCATAGATATAGCTATTGTGAGTCCTATAGATAGAGTACTGAATATGGTTTTTAATCCTCATTGTGAACATATTGTAACACACTGAGATTTTATGATAAATATTACTTTTAATTTCTTTGATGTCTTGTGTTGTACTCTACACCAAGATTAGCTTGTGCAATACGCAACACTATATTATCTTGTAGTATACACAAACACTATTCTTGTCTTGTGTTGCACGCAAGAGCGACCTCCCTCGATAGCGCGTGTTGTAAGCAATATTGAGTTTCACTTAACAAATATATATTGTTATAATATAATTATGAACTGGCCATTATGAATATTGTTAACAAAATTTTTAGTTTTATAACATTATCATTCTTTATACACATATTCTAGAACACAGTATGAGAACATAATAAATTTTTCAGGCAAAATAAGTATTTTTGAAAAAAATGCAGTTTTGTTGCCTTTTGATGGCGCACCCATTTTAAATCTAATTTTTCAAAAGTTTATAAGATATATTTGTTGAATAAAAATTCTTATTTTGAAGAAGGATATAAAAAATTATGTTGGATAAATTTTTGATATTATTCTGAAAAAATTCATATTTCGATGAATAGTAAAAATACTATAAATTTTAATTAAAAACAACTTTTTTCATCCAGATAATTTATGTGGTTAAATTATAATATTGAATGGTTTTAATGTATAAATAGAATATATTTTTATGATTTAATATAATTTAATTCATTATCATAAATTTTAAAATGAATTCATAGGTAAAAATATTTCAATCTTTTGCAATGTTTTAACTTTTTAAACCCGTTTTCTCAACAGTGTGATTAATTTTAAATTAAATAATGCATCTTCAATGATTGGAATTTTTAAAAATAAATTTCATATTTGAATTATGTGGGTCCAAATTATGTTAATAGGTTACTTTGATTTTCTTGATATTAGGAATAGTAACTACGATAATTTTTTTTTACTACCGCTAAAGGTAAATAATGTAATTAACGGTAAAAATAAGATTATAAAATAACCATAACACCTGACAAAATTATATTGGATTCTTAAAAGTCATCCCATATCACCTCATGGTCGTAATATATTCATTTCATGGACTTTTGACAATGAGAATGATGTAATTATTATTAAAACCAAAGAAAGTGACAACATGTCACTCTCTTATATCTTTTAAGTGTAATAATTTTACATTACTGATAAACATCCTAGAAATTCGAACATAAATAGTCACCAGAATGATAATAAAATTTTCTACATCATGTGAAATTTTTTAGAATTTTTAATGATTAAATAATTATCACTAATGGTGACACAATAGTGATGAAAAATTTGTTTATTTAGTGAAAAATCAACAATGCAGTTTTTATTAAAATAATAGTTACCATAAAAGGCACAAACACCTTACCAAAACATATTGGTCATTTAAATGAAAACAGTAAGCATCCAATGGTCTAATAAATGACCATTTGGAGCCTTATAAAAGAGATTATAACACTTATATTATTTTATTTGAAATGATGTCAAAGTAGATAGCTTCATAATTTAATAAATATAAAAATTTAATGATTTGATTTCAAGATGATCAATTCGAGTAAAATTATTATTATGGAAAATATTCAACTTATCAGCATCATGGTATTTTATTTTTAATTTTTATGCAAATATAAGTATAATAAATAATTATACAAAAATGATGAAGTAATTATTATATTCAGGGAAATATAAAATAAATGGATTAAAAAAATATTAAAATAAATTTCATATGAACAAATTAATGTGAAAAATGAATTTTTTAGATGAAAATTACAATCTAGGAATCTATTAAACATTTTTTTCGAATATATATTCTGTGTGGATTTAATTAAAATTCAAAAAATTGAATAGTGGTAAAATTGAGTCTATTGATATTTTATAATAATAACATATTATTAAATTGTTCAAAAATAAAAAAAAAATCAAATTAAAAATTAAAGACTATATGGTCTAAAATGTAATAATTTATTTAATTATGGAAAATTCACATAAATTAAGTAGGTATTTATAACAATTTATAAATTAGAATATTATTACCGCATATAAAAATAAATATATTAAATAAGAATATATCAAAATGATAATGTATAAAATAAAAATAAAACATATCTAAATTTTATTGTTTAATTATATTACAATACTAACTCATATCATCATCTAATTGAGTCATTTTTGGATGTTTTCAAGTGGGGTCTGAGTTTTTTATAAATTAATATTTTTTAGGTTTCCAAAGGTGTCCCTCTCCTCCCTTATAAAAGGGCACATCCTCCCTCTCCACTTCACACCATTTTGAGCTCTCAAATTCATTCAATCCCAGACTATTTAACTTATCCACTTTCCTATAAACCTAATGGAGGTCCTGGTATTCTTCATAGACCACATTTAGTGCTCTATGAGGAGTTTTAGAAGAAGCAATTCAAAGAAGAGGTAATATCCTTCACCGATTCATTCAAATATATTTCTTATTCGACTTCATATTATTTATTTGTTTAATTATAAAATAATAACCTTATTATCAATAATATACTGAAAACTTATTATAATTATGAATCAACCAAATTTCACCTTATATCTATCCTATAAAAATTAAATCACCGCGCGTGCGTACGTATCGTTTACCGTCTCCATGCTGTGGTGTAATCTATTTTTCGAATACCACCTTACATGGATGGGTATAATGGTTGGAATAATAACTATATATGATTATTATAACATGATACTGATTATGATATATTATATCATCCACTACAATTCCATTTAATGATTATGGTAATGATATCATCGTTCGTGCGTATGTACAGATTACAGTCTCCATGACGTTATGAGATTCATTCACCATGTTAACCATTAAATAATGATTATAATGTATATATAATTAATAATAATGAAATATATGAAATAATAATGCTACTAGTTATATATATATATATATGTATGTATGTATTTATGTATGTATGTATTTCATCTACTTACTTCCATTCAATTCAATAAGAAAATGAAAAAAACGTTAATGCATACGTACAACCGACCATCTCCATGAATAGTGTATTTCATTCTATTTATCGATCTATTATATAATTTTATTTTCTGAATATATATTATATATAAATCATGTCTTACATTCTTGATGTAATTAATAATGATCTATGTAATCATATGAATAATTACAAGTCAAAGTACATAAGATAAATGAAATTATTTTACCCAAATTGATGCTTTAACATGGAATTGACAAATGAATGGTTAAAATAAAGTTGTAAGTGAATATAATATGATATCATAAATATTATTATGGTAATTTTACATGTTACTAATATTATTAAACCCACAATAAAGGAGTCTCGTACACATATAGAAGAAATTGGACATAAGGTAAGGGATTATTTCGTCTCAATTTTATTTCTGTGAGATATATTCCTTAATCACCATATATGTCTATTTTATGGTTTTTATGCTTCCCATGAATGTTTCATGATTTTAATATGGAGGTTATTATGTTTAATTATGAATTTAATTTTATTTATTTTATGACGTGTATGATTCCACCGATCGTAAAATGTAAGGGATAATTATTCCAATCTCATTCTTATCCGGAATTGTTTATTCATAATTACTTACTGGGGTTATGTTTATCTTCCATGTCCATGATTTTTTTTTAAAAAAATTCATAAATTTTTTACTATTCTTCCATGTATTTTTAATGTTATTTTTCACCTTTTTATACTTTCACCACATGTTATGAAAGGAATCATTCTTCTGTTTACCATATGAAGTAATTTTTTAATTTTCTAGTAAAGGTAGGAGAAGATTGTTTTTTTAGATTATACGGCATGAACAAATTTTTAGGGTTTCATGACACATTATTTTCATGAAGCTTACCCTACATGATTTCAGTATTATTTTCAAAATTAATTTGAAGAAGAGAGAATATTTTCCACAAGAATTCATTTCAAGTTTTTTATCAAAATTACATTCCATCTAAGATGACATTATTTAGTATGTTAATGTTTCATGTATAATGTCTCTATTATTTACATGGTTTTATGTTTTATATGATGAAAATATAACCATTTGTTTTATAAATATTATGTTATTATGGGATGATGTTTATGAAACCCATATTATTCATTAGGTTATGATGAATGATTTAAGTTTATTTGGTGGCACACAAAAGAAAGATTTAATTATAAGATTGGTTGGACCTATATCTCACCCCAATGCATTGGGTAAATATTTATATCTCATGAGATAAAGATGGCTACAACGGCAGGTAAAATCTAATTCACTAATACAGGGCTGGAACAACAAGTAAACCCGGTTCAGTAATGGACTTTGTCCCCTATGATGGTCTTGGCAGCAATGCCTCAACTACTATGGAAATAATACAATGTGATTGTTGGTTTCCACAATTATATGTTGTATTTACCATGTTATTTTATCATAATTAATGTTTCTTTATAATCTATGACTTACGTACTTCAAAGATTTATTTCACAACTAAATATTATGATGTTTAAACATTATTTTCATGTTTTTAAGGTCAAATGTATATGGTTTGCTTTATTTTCTCCATGCTTACCCTTACTGAGCATTTGATCTCATCCTTTATATGTTTTCTTTTCCCCCAGATATAATGAAAGGTTTTAGGTAAAAAAACAAAATTGGAAGATCTTTATGGTAAATGATGATGATCTTTCACCATGATTAGATGATTATATTCCAAGATTTAAAAGACAATAAACTACTATGGTCTTTGGGCACCTTTTTTTGTCATGTATTAATTATTCCAAATATTTAATGTAATGTCTATGTACATCAGGCTTTGTTTCTTTACATTTGATATCAAATCGAAGGATTAGTCAACCATTGGAAACTAGGATGCGAAAATGTTAGTGATATCCCTAGAGATATTTCTTTGGTATGTCTAGGTATGTCCCTATGTTAAGTATAATTATAGTTTATAGTCCTAGAATTAATGTAACAATATTATAATTAAACCTAATATGATAGATATTGAAAGTTCTCCACCTATAATATGTTATTTTCCTAGAATGATATTTTACACTCACACTATTTTTGTTGGGTTTTAGATAAATGGATGGAAACAGGAAGATTCATGATAATGGAGAATATGATAGACAGTGGAATGATATTCTTCATGAGAAACCAAATGAAATGTGATTTCGAAGTCCACATGTCATTATTAAGCCAAATCAGAAATTTCATAATATAGTCAATAATATCAACTTTGGTAAGTTACTTGACTCAACTAATAAGAGAAATATGGTGTTTCATGATGATCATAGAGGAAATGTAGTTCAATTTCCCTCATGTAAATCACGTTGGAAGAGGCATCAAGGAGAATGTTTCAAAGGAAAAAGAATATGTTTTGGGTATCGAAAAGAAGGACACAAGGAAAATAATTGCAAATGAAAAGGTTTAGTTAACTCCATGGACCAGGATAATGGTATTACTAAGACATCAACAATGGTTAAATGATTTAAATGTGGAATGCATGGGAATTACAGAAACCAATTTCCTAAGGGAAAGTCTCATTAAGAAAATCATCATGGTCGTATGGGTGGTATTTATATTGATGATGATGAAGAGACTACAAATGATATATGATATGAAAGAAGTGTTGACGCTCGGTCAATAGATTATGAAGGTAGTTGAATGATTTCATGTTTATCTAGAATAATGCATGGTACAATGAAATAAAGAAAAATGCAAGGATTGTGAACCCATTTTTTTCCTTGAGTATTTTAATGTATACGTTGAATGGTAATGCTAACCATGAATGGTTATTAAATTTTTTTGGAAAGTTGATGATATGTGCATAATGAAGGGATGAAGATATAATGAGATGTTTGATAGTATTAATGAGCTCATGATTGATATATGGACAAAGTGATATCATGGATTGAGTATATAGAAAGTTTGGTATTTTGGTATGGGGAAAGAGTTAACTTTTGACAGCATTCATGTTTTAACTAAGGTTCTATGTTAATTACTGATTCAAGAGAATACATGATTAAGTTATTCACATGTTTGGAATGTGTTCAACAAGATACATATTGTGATATATGGGGGATAAAGGATGATATTCACACGCTTGATATATGACCTCTATAGTAATCTTTGTCTTTACACTATGAGATTGGACAAAAGTATTTTGGATAGGCCTAAAGAATGGAATGAATCGATTTAGAAATCAGATAGTATTGTTTATGGCTAAACCTTTTGACATTATTTCGTAAATGTTATAACAGTATAGATTTAGAAAAAGAAAAACTCGTAGGATGGGAAAAAACCCATCACATCGGACAAGGATGTAGGAATCAAACCCATAACCGAAGTGTGACATGCATTTATCACCTGCCAATGGCCTTCCATATGTACCTGGTTAGTAGAAATTAGTCTTATTTTATGAGGTGGTATGATATAGGAAATATAAGTCCATCTATGGAGCAATAAACTATTAATATCATCATATATGGACTTATGTATATTTAATAACTGTTTCTACCCTTTCGTTTGAGACAGATTGAATGACTAGTCATTCTATCACTAGATCTGCTAACACTTCACGAATAACAAATACAACTTCATTTCATTTGGATATGAATTGTAAATATTTCAAGGAATGACCAATGATGGGATTGTACCAAAATCAATTAAGTATTTCTTCAAATTCAGATTCTTCAACTTTAGGGAATTTATCTTGAAAACCAAAAATGTTCTCCTAATACCCTCATTTCTGATGAATCAGATGGTACCTTAGATCATCACAAATATATGTATTTGTCATTGTTTTTTTCTTCATAGCCATGTTCTCTACCACTCTTCATTGGAACATGATGTTTATATTTATCTTCTATATCCTTGTTTTCACCTATGTTATTCTATGTGGAAACCCAGTGATGATTTACTTCGGTTATCCTTTATGTTTCTAACTTTTTTTTAAAATGAAGTTATATTATTCCTTTTAATTATGTGGATTTCTATGAATGATACTTTTATGTAGTAAACAATTTATAACCCCAATGAATTTCTAGGGTGAAATTCACTTTAAGGGGGGTAGAATGTAACACCCTAAGATTTCATGGGAAATATTATTTTTAATTTCTTTGATGTATTTTGTTTTATTCTACACCAATATTATCATGTTCTATACACAACACTTTATTAGCTTGTAGTATACGCAAACATTATTCTTGGATTGTTTTGCACGCAAGAGTGACCTCCCTCGATAGCATGTGTTGTACGCAATATCGAGTTTCACTAAACAGAGATATATTGTTATAATATTATTATGAACTAGTCGTTATGAATATTATTAACAAAATTTTAAATTATATAACATTTTCATTTATCTTACACATATTCTAGAACATGGTATGAGAAAGAAATAAATTTTTCAAACAAAATTAGTATTTTTCAAAAAAAAGGCATTTTTGTCGCCTTTTTATGGTGAAACCATCTTAAATATAATTTTTGACAAGCTTATAAGTTTTATTTGACAAAGAAGAATTATTTTTTTGAATCAGGATATAAAAATTTACATTGGAAAAATATTTAACATTATTCTGATAACTTTAATATTTTGATGAGTAGTAAAAATACGCTCAATTTTATTTAAAAATAAATTTTTTCATCACGATAATATATATGATTAAATTATAATATGGAATCATTTTAATGTATAATAAAAATATATTTTTACAATTTAATATAATTTATGTCATTATCATTAATTTTACATTGAATTCATAGATAAAAACATTTCAATATTTTGCAATGTTTTAACTTTCAAAACCCATTTTCTCAACATCATGATTAATTTTAAATTAAATACTTAAAATAATATGATTCGAATTTTGAAAAATAATTTCATATTTGAATTAAATTGGTCCAAATTATGTTAATATGTTAAATTTAATTTTTTGATATTATGAGTAGTAACTCCGATAATTTTTATTTACTACTGCTAAAGGTAAATCATATAATTACGGGTAAAAAATATATTATAAAATTACCATAACACATACAAAAAATTTATTGGATAAATAAAAGTCGAACCATATCATCTGAGGTTCATGATAGATTCATTTCATGGTCTTTTGACCATGAAAACGATGTGATTTTTATTATAACCATTGAAAGTGACAACATGTCACTCTCTTATTTCTTATAAGTTTAATAATTTTAATTTAGTGATAAAATTCATAAAACATATAAATTAAATAGTAACCAGAAATATAATAAAAGTATCTACATCATTTGAATTTATTTATTATTTTTAGGGATTAAATAATGATCATTAATGATGACACAATAGTGATGCAGAAATTGTTTATTTAGTGAAAAATCAATAATACAATTTTTATTAAACTAATAGTGACCAGAAGAGGCACAAACACCTAACCAAAACATATTGGTCATGTAAATGTAAACCATAAACATCTAATGGTATAATATTTTGTCCATATGGAGCCTTATAAAAGTGATTATGACACTTATATTATTTTATTTTAAATGATGTCAAAGTTATCAACTACATAATTTAATAAACATAGAAATTAAAATGTAGTGATTTTATGATGATAAATTCGAGTAAAAGTATTGTTTTGTATGATAATAGATATATCTACATCATAGTATTTAATTTTTAATTTTTACGATATAAATATGTATATTAAATAATTATAAAAAATGTTGTAGTCATTATTTTAATAAATGAAATATCAAATAAATGGTTTTATAAATAATAAAATAAATGTTATATGAACAAATTAATGTTCACCATGAATTTTTTAGATGAATATGACAAGTTATAAATCTATTAAATATTTTGGTTCGAATATATCTTCTTTGTGGATTTAATTTAAATTAAAATAATTTAATAGTTTTAAAATTGACACTATTGATATTTTATAAAAATAATATTTTGTTAAATTGTTTCAAATTCCCATAAATATTTAAAAATTACAAATTAATATATATATGGTAGAAAATATAATAATTTATTAAATTATGTAATATTTAAAAAATATAAGTAGGTATTTATATCAATAAAAAAATTAGAATATTATTACCACATATAAAATTAAATAGATTAAATAAGAATAAATCAAAGTGAAAAGGTTTAAAATAATCGTAAAACAAGTTTTCATTTTATTTTTTGATGATATTAAGATCTTATATCATCTCATCTTCTAATTGAGTAATTTTTTGATGTTTTTATGTGGGGTATGATTTTTTTTAAATTTATATTTTTTAGGTTTCCAAAGGTACCCCTCACCTCCCTTATAAAAGGGCACCTCCTCCCTCTCCACTTCACACCATTTTTTAGATTTCAAATTGGTTCAAAACCTGCCCATTAAACTTCTCCTATTTACAATAAACCAAATAGAGGTAATTAACTTCTTCATATAACACCTTTAGTGCTCTAAGGGTAGTTTTAGAAGAGGCGCCTCAAAGAAGAGTTAGTATCCATTACCGATTCTTTCAAATTTATTTCATCTTCAACATCCTCTTTTTATTTGTTTCATTTTAAATTAATAACATCAGCATCACTCGTATACTTCTATGTTATTATAAATATGAAACAACCCCATTTCACCACCTACCCATCCTAAAAAAACGAAATCACTGCGCGTGCATATGTACGGCTTACCGTCTCAACGCTGTGGTGTAATCTGTTTTTCCAACACCACCTTAAATGGATGGGTATAATGGTTGAAATTATAAATATATATGATTATTATAATACTATACTAATTATTAGATACTATATCATCCACTCCAATTCCATTTAATAATTATGGGAATGATATCATCATTCATGCGTATGTATGGATTACCGTCTCTACGACGCAATGAGATTCAATCTCCATGTTAACCATTCCAGAATGATTATAATGTATGTATAATGAATAATAATTAAATATATAAAATAATAATTCTACTTTTATATATATATATATATGTATGTATGTATGTCATCTACTTACTTCCATTCAATTCAATAAGGTAATGAAAACAACGTTAATGCGTACATATGGCCTACCATCTCCATGAACTGTGTATTTAATTACATCTATCGATCTATTATATATATTAATATTCTGAATTTATATTATATATAAATAATGTTTTATAATTTTTATGTAATTAATCATGATCTTAGTAGTTATATGATTATTTACAAGTCAAAATACGTTAGATAAATGATACAATTTTACCCAAAACGTTGTTTTAACATTGAATTGACAAATAAACATGTAATATAAAGTAATAAGTGAATCATATATGAAATAATAAATATTATTATAGTTATGTTACAAGTTAATAATATTTTTGAAAACACTATACATGATTCTTATACAAATATAGAATAAATTGGACATTAGGTACGGGATTATTACATCTCAATTTTATTTCTGTGAGACATATGCCTTAATCACCATCTATTTAATTTGTATGGTGGTTATGATTCCAATGAGTGTTTTATGATTTTATTATAGAGGCTATGATATTTACATATGGATTTAATTTTCTTTATTTTATGACACTTATGATTCCACAGATCATAAAAGGTAACAGATAATTATTCCAATCTCATTCCTATCCGGGATTATTTATTCGTAAGTACTAACCAGAGTTATGTCCATGTTTTCTATAAAATTGTTTTCATAAAATATTTACTATTCATACATGTTTGTTTAAAGTCATTTTTACTCTTTTTTTACTTTCACCACATGGTATGAATGGAATCATTATTTTTATTACCATATGAGGTACTTTTTTACTTTTTCAGAAAAAGTACGAGAATAATGTTTTTTTAACGTATACGACTTGAACCGATTTTTAGGGTTCCAGAACACATTATTTTCATGAATCTTCCTCTACAAGATTTCATGATTATTTAAAACAAAAATCCCATTCTTTTAAAATTTCATGGAATTTTGTGAAAAGAGAATGATTTTGAAGAATAAAGGGTATTTTCCTAAAGAGTTCATTCAAGTGTTTTATCAAAACTACTTTATATCTAAGATGATATTATTTTGTATGTTAATGTTTCAAGTAAAAAGTCTCTATTATTTACATGGTTTTATTTTTCTCATGATGAAATGATATCCATTTGATTTATATTGATTATGTTTTGATGGGATGATGTTTATGAAACCCATATTATTCATTAGGTTATGATGAATGATTTATAATTATTTTGTGGCACATGAAAAAATTATTTCATTATGAGATGGGTGGGACCTAAATGTAACATCCCTGACCCGGGTGCCACGAAACGGGTGCCCTGAATCTGGTTCGCCACCTGACCTCAAGCGCATTTCCCCAAACTCCAGAGGCTGCCGACTAGTAGTGAGGGCCCAGGTCTGATAGTGGGGAAACTATGCCCTCATTTGTCAACGTGTAGCGCAGTAGAATATAAAATAAAACATACAGCGAACAGTGGAAGCAGTAAACCATACACAACTGAAATAAAAATCATCAGTGGATATAACCAATAATATGTAAATGATGATGCTACATGTCTCAAGTTCTAAAAAAATAGCCAGAACATGTTATAAATAAAAATGATACAACCAAAATAAGAGTATATCAAAACAAAGCAAAACAACTGGCAGCAGCATCGCGGGCCTAGGCTCGGTCCCATGCCCTCATATTCCTCAGCAGCAATCATGTACCTGTATAGGGACTCTTTCCCCTATCTATACCAGCAACAACATAATCTTTTATGGCCGAAAAGCATGACCCAAACAGGGTGTGAGAAATATATCTCAGTAGGCACCCACCAAAGCCTCGTGCCCAACTGCGTGTAAGCATGAAACAACAGTTTGCAACAGAAAAATGAAACAAAGTAAGTAGTACTGAAAAGTAACTAACATAATAATTAAATATCCATTTTTATTATTAATTTAATCTGTTAAATTTAGTATCGTTATGTGCTCAACAGCCCCAAGCCCTCAGGCCAACCGGTATCTTCCCCTCAGTCTAATATAGTGAACCACTCCCTCAGGCTATACAGAATCCAACCGACAGGTATTTCCCTCAGGCTTAATAGAAATTTCCCTCAGGTATATGAAGTGTCTCCCTCAGGCAGAGAAGTCAATCCCTCATGCACGAAAGGTTTCCCTCAGTTGGAATAATGAAAGCCCTCGGGCTAAAACAGTCACGCCCTCAGTCTAATAAAGTACAGTTCCCACAAGGTAATCACAACAACACCCTCTGGCTAAACAGGTAACCAGGCCATGCCCAACAGCTAAAAAATATTTAAACAAGCAATTCCTCTTAAGGGAATTCTACAATTACTACTTTAAAGGCATACCCTCAGGTATCCTAGCCAAACGGATAAATAGTGGAACACACCCACGAGGTGGTTCCAGATCCAAGCAATGATCCCAACCAGAATTTTAATTACATATTAAATACCTAATCAATTCTAGGTGTTTAATATAGCAACAAACTCAGCCACACGACACCCCATGATGGATTCGTGGCACGAAAACGCACAAAACACACAACAGTTGGAAAACTAAACACCATGCCACCTACCTTAAACGCCAACGAACGTTATACCCGAACGCCGACTCCAGAAACTCCCAAGAACGGCATAGATCTGACGAAGAACAAAACCCATTAAAACATAAATAACATGTGTTAGGAGATGAATTGGAAAGAAACATGAAAGGAGAAGAGAGGGCTTACCCATGTAGTTCCAACGAGATTGTCCGAGGCGGAATCAGATTCAAGAAGAACACCCGGCGGATCTTCAAAGGTCCGGCCCCCACCATTGGTTCCAAAATGGCTGAAATGCCTCCTCTACCAAATGAGGAGGCTACTGCCTATTTTAAGCCAAAAAAAGTACACGGTGTGTACGCCTTTAATTTAACTGTTCACCTGGCGGTGTTCCGCCAGGGCGACACTGTTCACCTGCCGACAAGAGTACAAGACATGTACTCCTGAGTACGCGGCTTGTACTGCTGTCCAGCTTGCGGCTACACCACCTCCTTAAATTTTGAACTTCCTACTGACTGAACGGTGTGTAAAGGACCACTACACGCCGTGTAGTCGGTTCCTACACCCTTTGTCGCTGGCAAGGCTACACTCCCTTTGTGCTCATACCGACACGGCTAGAAGTACACTGCGTGTGGAAAATGTACACAGCTTGTAGTTCCAAAATTTTGGGGTTTTCATCATTTTCCATATTTTATTAAAAACACTTAAGGAAAAGAGAAAAGAAGAAGCTCGTACCTCAAAGAGAATAATTGGGTTCTTACAAACTTCCCCCTTTATAGTAATTCATCCCCGAATTTCCCTTCCAAGGGTGGAGAAGAAATAGACGTGAACAACTCTGGCCACTGAGCATGTACGTCGGCCTCCCGCTCCCAGGTCTTGTCTTGTACTCGTCCATGCTTCCATAACACCCATATTAGAGGAACTGACCGGCCTCGGAGAACCTTCGTGCTCCTATCAATGATATGAATCAAATGCTCCTCAAAGGACACATCTTCCTCCAGATCGACCTCCTCTAGCTGAAAGGTGTGAGACAAGTCTGAATGATAGCGATGCAAACTGAGATACGTGGAAGACATCGTGCATGGCTCGGTACCGCTACGGTAACCCAATTGATAGGCAACCAACCCGACTCTCTCAAGAATATCAAATGGTCCCACATACTTCCGTAAAAGTTTAACTTATCTCCTAATCCGCTTGTGTCCCAGCCTCGGCGAAACACGCAAGAAAACCTGACCCCCGACCATGAACTTCAAAGGTCGTCTATGGCGATCATAATAAGACTTGTGACAAGACTAAGTGGTAGCCATCCACTTTTGAATCAACTGGATATGCTCAGATGTCTCCTGTACGAGACGTGGTCCATGTAAAGCTGCCTCACCTGCCTCTAACTAGCACAAGGGTGATCGACACAGCCTACCGTATAAATCCTCGTATGGTGCTATCTCAATAATCGCTTGAAATCTATTGTTATAGGAAAACTTGACTAAGGGTATATGCTTCTCCCAAGATCCCCCAATGTCTAGGACGCAGGCACGCAACATGTCCTCTAGAACCTGTATCGTATGCTCTGAATGGCCATCTGTCTGAGGGTGGTAGTCTATGCTCACAAGCACCTGTGTACCCAGTGCCCTCTGAAAACTTTACCAGAAACGAGACATGAAATGGGATTCCCTATCAGAAACGATAGAAAGAGGGACCCCATGAAGGCGTATTATTTCTTGGATATACAACCTTTCGAGCTCATCAACACCGATGGTCTCCTTGATCAGCATGATGTGAGCTACCTTCGTGAGTCTGTCCACAACAACCCACACCGAATCGTTTCCACAAGGTGACCTCAGCAACCTAGTCACGAAATCCATCGCGACATCATCCCATTCCCACTCTGGAATGGGTAACTGCTGTAACAAACCAGCTGGTCTTTGATCCTCCTCCTTCACCTGCTAACAGGTGGATCACCTTGTAACAAAACCAGCTACATCTCTCTTCATACCTGACCACCAGTATAGACGTCTCAAGTTATGGTAAATCATGGTAACCCCACAATGAACTTCCCAAGATAAAAAATGAAACTCCCGCATCAGCTCCTCATGTATATCCCATAGAACCCATACTTATCCATGGAAATGAAAAACCTCATCACATCCTATCATCCAACTAGGTGGAGGGTCCCCACATTTCACTGACTCCCATAGGACTAGGAATTCTGAATTAGATAGCTGTCTGATCCTCACTCTATCGAGGAGGGTAGAAGTCACAGCTAAAGAGGAAAGATAATTCTTCCCCTAACTGTCGTGCACCTCTAGATGCATCTGAGAGAACAAGGCCATAATCTACCACTCACCACGGGCCTCCTACACTGCATGTATCTAATTCTTCCTGATTAGTGCATCAACTACTACATTACCTTTACCAGGATTATAAGCAAGCTCAAAATCGAAGGACTTTAGGTACTCGACCCACCTTCGCAACCTCAGATTCAGGTCATGCTGGGTAAATATGTACTTGAGGCTTTTGTTATCGCTGAAAACCACAAAATTATTCCCAAATAGAAAATGTCTCCAATAGAACAATGCATGAACAACTGCTTCCAACTCGAGATCATGCGTCAGGTAATTCCTATCATGTGGCCTCAACTGCCGAGACCCGTACGCAACAACTCGATTGCCCTGCATCAACACTACTCTCAGCCCAATACCCGATGGGTCACAGTAAAATATATAGGTCATCCCTTTCTCTGGGAGTATCAAGAATGCTACTGATGTCAACCATCCATTCAGGTCGTGAAAATATATCTCACAAGCTTTCGACCAAATGAACTTCACACATTTCTTAGTCAGACCCGTCAACGGTGCTGCTAAGTGGGAGAAGTCCAGTATGAATCATCTGTAATAACCAGCCAGCCATATTGAACTCCGTATCTCAAACATGTTATTAGGATGCTCCCAGGAAACCACTGCTCTCACCTTTTCTGGGTCTACTGAAACACCTTCCTTAGAGATGAAATGACCGAGGATGTGAATCTGGTCCATCCAAAAGTGGCACTTTGAGAGCGTAGAATATAGACGATGCTCTCTTAGTGTACTCAATACAATCTCAAGATGGGTGGCATGGTCGTGTCGAGTGTGAGAGTACACCAAGATGTCATCCACAAATACTACCACCAAAGAATCAAGATATGGATGGAACACACGATTCATCAGAGCCATGAAAACCGATGGTGTGTTCGTGAGTCCGAACGGCATAACCGTATACTCGTAGAGACCATACCTACTCCTGAAAGCTGTGAGAGGTATATCAGATGGTCTAACGTGCAACTGATGATATCCTGGCCACAAATCAATCTTTGATAACACTCGATCTCCCCAAAGCTGATAAAAAATATCATCAATCCTCGGTAAGGGATATCGGTTCTTAACTGTCAACTGTTTTAGCTTCCGATAATCCATGCTAAGTCTAAGGGTACCATCCACCTTCTTCGCAAAAAGGACCGGTGAACCCCAAGGAGAAGTAATGGGTCGTATAAAGCCCTTTTCCAGAATCTCCTCTGACTGCCTCTTGAGCTCCTGAAACTTAGGTTTAGCCATCCTCTAAGGAGAAATGGACACCGGTGCTGCTACTGGAATAAGCTCAATGGACAAACCCACCTCTCTCTCTGGAGGTAGTCCTGAAAACTCATCTAAGAAGACATTCCTGAAATGATCAACAACATGAGGTAAATCTGTCTGGAAAGTCCCCTGGTCATCCAGATATAAGCTCGCAATCTGGGTTGTGACTCCACCTCAACCACGATGCTCTGGTCCAGCTCGACTCGCCTGAACATCCCATTCACCCTTGTATAGAAACTCTCCGCCCACTGGTGATGTGAAACACAACCTGCGACAATAGAAGTCTACAATGTCTTGAAATGGAACCAACCATTCCATCATGAGAATGACATCATAGATTTTCATTTATAGGTCATATAGGACCCAAATGAAGTGACACCCACAAACCTCAAGGGGGAACTCCTTGAACTGATGCACAATAGTTGTTCTATTCCCCAACAGAGTGTCTAGAGTCATGATAAAAGAATATGAAGAAAAACAGAGCCCAAGTCTCTCGACAACAGCTACAGATATGAAACTATGTGTAGCACCCATATCGAAAAGTATTGATGATAAGACAGAAGCTACTAAAATAGTACCTATGACTGTAGAAGGTCTGGGATCGTGCTCATGTTGGGTATGTTGCACCGCATATGTCTGCCCAGTGTCGTGGCCCCGAGACATAGCTTGGCTACCCTAAGCTATCCCGCCCTGTTGCCTCTGAGATCCTGGTGTCTGGCTACCATGGCCACGACCACCATCCCTGCCAGAATTCCCTCACGTATTCCAGTTCTTCAACTGGTAAGAAGCCACTGGTCCTGCTCCCACACGCGGAGTCTATACAAAACCCATCTCAGTATCCAATGGTAGAAACGCCATGTAGAAGCACTGCAGTTGACCCATATTACCTCAAGATCGGCACTCCACTGGGTGTCGTGGACACTAAGGTCTCTTGTGCCCCTCTCTTCCACACAGGTAGCACCTGATTGGGCAACCCGAAGAGACTGGCTGGCTGGTAATTCCACCCTGAGAGAAGTCCATCTGTCTCTTCCTCTTGCATGTAGAAAAAGTACCACTAACTGGTGCTGAACCACCCTGGTCCACAACTCTAGATTCTTAATGGTTCCTCTCTGTGATCAATTTATAGTTCACAATAGCGTGTACAATAGGCAACCTGAAGTCATTTAACAGCGCGCAGATGTCATACCGAATACCATCCTTAAAACGTCTGGCTCTCAGCATCTCATCGCCCACCAGCACGAGGGAAAAGCGCTGAAGCTCCATAAAACAAGAAGAATAGTTCATCACTAACATAGCGCCATGCTGCAGATTCATGAACTCTCGAGATCTATCTTTCCTCAGAGTCTTGAGAAAGAAAAAGTCATAAAAGACTGCCTGAAAATCCTCCCATGCCATGTCCCTATGATACTCTGACTGGGTGGTCACATCCCACCACCTCTTGGCGGAATCACGCAGCATGTATGTCGTGGGCTTGACCCTCCACCCTGGAGGCGTCTCTAGATGCTCGCAAATAGTCTGCATCGACCCCACCGTAGACTCTGCAGCCTGTGGTCTGCCATCCCCTGAGAATGTAGGCGGATGCAGCTGCTAGAAGATATGTGTAATCTTGTCCATACATGTGGCAGCCTGCGGTGCTCCCTGAAGGGTCTGCATGAACCGCAATAAGCCTTCACGGAACTGCACCTCCGCACCTGTTTCCGGTATAACAGCTGGTGCCACATCTGGCTCTGCTAGAGGATCAACTGGTAGCCCATGGCCCACCATCTCTGGAGTATACTCGTTGTCACTCTCCGGGTGAACAACGCATGGTCGTCTAGGAGGCATGACACTAGAAGGTCAAAACCACGCCTTAGATTCAAGATTATTATGGCTGAAATGAAGAAAACACAAAGGGAACAAGAGGAAGAAGGCATCTCAATATTTGAAAAACAAGACTACATGGCGTGTACAATGACTACACGACATGTACATGACTTCCCTTCCCCTTCCTGGGTTCTTCTACACGGCTAATCCATACATCTCCCTTTTGAACAAACTACATAGTGTGTATATAATCTACACGGCATGTATGGTGTTACTTTCCAACTGCCTGTGTCATTTTTGACACGGCCGACTACCCAGCTTGACACTACACGGCGTGTCAACAACCTCGTTTCTCCGACATACGGCTAAGTCCGCAAGGTCTATCCTCAGACAAGACTACACAGCGTGTCCCAAAAGGTACATGGTGTGTTCAAGGAACGGTGAAATCAACCCGTGTTATTAGTTACGCAGCCGAGTCCCCAGGTCACACTAAAAGGCATGTTCATTATTGACATAGCGTGTTCTGTGCAAGATTTCACCAACCCGTGTTATTAGTTACACGGCCGGACTCCGGGTCAATACTACACGGCGTGTATATCTGGTACACGGCTTGTTTTTACCCAAGATCTTCAGTACCTCATGTCTCCACCCACACAATTTGTGACACGGGAAGAGACTACACGTCGTGTACTCAGAGTACATGGCATGTACTTTAAAAGATCATTTTTCTTCGCAAACAGACGGCCATACACGGCGTGTTTAAAATACTACACGGCATGTATACTGGGTTTCGAGACAATATGGCTCAGAAACTTCCCCGAAACCCAGAAAATACCAGAAACCAACACATAAGTTTCAAATTCTGACCCATGAGGGCCCATACTCCCCAAGAATCAATGTTTGAAATCTTATATGTGTTATAACTAATAAACAGTCAATGATCCACCAAATTCATGTCAATGGGGTCCCATACTCCCCAAAAACCAAAGTTCGGCGTCTATTCTATAAACAGACATACACAAAATACTCTATCAAATAGTAGGTATTTTATCGGTGCATCTATTACAACAACATGCTTTTCTAGCACAACTATTATCACAACAACATGAATTTTTAATGCACCTACAAGGCATGGAACTATGCATGGCATGTGATTTCTAGCATGTCCCTAAATGATTCATGACATGGAATACCCTCATCTCATCGGGTTGCAACTAAATAAAATCCGTAGATAAAATATAAACAACACCATACAAATGCGTCACCCAACGGTGAAATCATATCAACTGTAAAATTTGAAAAATCATAATAATTGAAAATTATGTGGTAGATTGGATTTTCCCTGTACACGGGTTAGCTACGCCCAGTCACAACTTATTACAAACTACCACTCATCCTATCACTGACTACGGCTCGAAATAGTAAGTCAAAGAAAAGAACTGCCTCTGATACAACTTTGTAACGTCTCAGACTCGGGTGCCACGCAACGGGTGCCCTGAATTCGGTTCGCCACATGACCTCAAGTGCATTTCCCCAAACTCCAGTGGATGCCGACTAGCAATGAGGGACCAGGTCTGATAGTGGGGAAACTATTCCTTCATTTGTCAAAGTGTAGTGCAGCGGATTACAAAATTAAACATACAATGAACAACGAAAGCAGTAAACCATACACAACTGAAATAAACAACAGTAGTGGATATAACCAAAAGTGTGTAAATGATGATGCTACATGTCTCAAGTTCTAAGAAAATAGCTAGATCATGTTATACATCAATACGATACAACCGAAAGCCGAGTACATCAAAACAAAGAAAAATAGCTGGCAGTGGCATCGCGAGCCTAGGCTTGGTTTCATGCCCTCCCATTCCTCAACAGCAACCATGTACCTATATAGGGACTCTTGCCCCTATCTATACCTGCAACAACGTAATCTGTTTGGGCTGAAAAGCATGACTCAAACAGGGTGTGAGAAATATATCTCAGTAGGCACCCACCAAAGGATCATGCCCAACCGAGTGTAAGCATGCAACAACAGTGTGTAATAGTAAAATGCAACAAAGTAAGCAGTAATTACAAGTAACTAACATATAAATTAAATTTCCATTTTATTATTAATTTAATCCATTATATTTAGTATCGTTATTTGCTCAATAGCACTAAGCCCTCAGGCCAACCAGTATCTTGCCCTCATGCTAATATAGTGATACACGCCCTCAGGATATACAGAATCCAACCCGTAGGTATTGGCCTCAGGTGTAATAGAAATTGACCTCATGCATAGGAAGTGTCTCCCTCAGGAACAGAAGTCAATCCCTCAGGGACTAAAGGTTTCCCTCAGGTGGAATAATGATAGCCCTCGGGCTAAAATAGTCATGCCCTTAGGGTAATATAGTACAGTGCCAACAGGCTAATCACGACAATGCCCTAAGGCTAAACAGGTAACCGGGCCATTCCCATCAGGTAAAAAAGCAGTGAACAAGATATTCCTCTCAAGGAAATTCTACAATTACTACTTTAAAGGCATACCCTTAGGTATCCTAGACAAATGGCTAAACAGTGGAACACACCCCCGGGGTGGTTCCGGATCCAAGAAATGATCCCAACCATAATTTTAATATCATAATTAAATACCTAATCAATACGATGTGTTTAATATAGAAATGTCCTCAGCCACACGACCCCCCAACATGGGTTTGTTCCACGAAAACGCACAAAACACACAGCAGTTGGAAAACTAAACACAAAGCCACCTACCATAAACGCCAACGAACATTATACCCGAACGCTGACTCCAGAAACCCCCAAGAACGGAATAGATCTGACGAATAACAAAACCCATTCAAAATTAATTAACATACGTTAGGAGATGAATTATCAAGCAACACGCTAGGAGAAGAGAGGGCTTACTAGTGCAGTTCCATCGAGATCGTCTGAGGCGCAATCAGATTCCAAACAAACACCTGGCGGATCTTCAAAGGTCCATCCTCCTCCTTTGGCTCCAAAATGGCTCAAATGCCTCTTCTTCCAAATGAAGAGGCTACTACCTATTATAAGCTGAAAAAACAAAGTACACGGTATGTACTTCTTTCATTTAAATGTTCACCTAGAGGCTTTCCTCCAGCGCGGTACTGTTCACCTGCCGACAAGAGTACACGACATGTACTCCTGAGTACACGGTGTGTACTGCTGCCCAGCTGGCGGCTACTCCACCACCTTTCTTTTTGACCTTCCGAATGACTACAAGGCGTGTAACGGACCAATACACTACGTGTAGTTGGTTTCTACACCCTTTGTCTCCGGCAAGGCTACACGCTATGTGTACTCATCCCAACACGGCCAGAAGTACACGGTGTGTGGAAAAAGTACATGGTCTGTAGTTCCAAAATTTGGAATTTTTCATCATTTTCCATATTTTATTAAAAAAACATAAGGAAAAGAGAAAATAAGAATCTCGTAACTAAATGAGAAGAAATAGGTTCTTACATTATACCTCCCTCTAATGAATTGGGTAAAGATTTATATCTAATGAGATAAACATGGATGGAAAATCATGTAAAATCTGGTTCAGTAATACATGGCTGGAATGAATAGTAAACCCGGTTCAGTAATGGAATTTGTCCACTATGATGGTCTTGGCAGTAATTCCTTGGATACTATAGAAATCATAACATGTGCTTAATGGTATTCCATAATTATATGTTTTATTTCCAATGATATTTAATCATGATTAATGTTATTTTATTATCTATGCCTTACGTACTCCAATGATTTATTTTACAACAAAAAATTTGGATGTTTAAACTTTATGTTCATGTTTATAAGTTCAAATGTATATGGTTTGTTTTATTTTCTCCATGCATACCCTTACTGAGCATTTGATCTCACCCTTTATATGTTTTCTTTTCCTTAGGATATAAATAAAGGTTTTATGTAAAAAAATGGGAAAATAATTATGGGATATGTTGAAGATATTTTACCACGATTAGATGATTATGTTCTGAGTTTCCAAGGACAATAAACTAATACGGTATTTAGGCATCTGTTTATGTCAAGTATTATGTATTCCAAAAATGTAATTAAATGTCTATGTACATCAAGGTTTGGGTCTCTAGACTTATTCCTGATAATACCTCTCAAATATATCTCTATATTCCCATGGATTAGGATTTAGCACAGGATGGAGGGGTACTACTCCTCAAATAATAGATGCTGGACGTTAGTCCATGAGAGTGTTGACTCAATGTGAATCTATGTAAAAAGGCTCCAATAGCATGAAACAACTTCTTGGAAATGGATATATTCTAGTGAAATCAGTAGATGTTTCTAGGTATAAACAAGCATGATTATACATACCACCAAATCATGACAAGCCACTACAACCTGAGGATTTGGATCAATATGGAACCTTAGCAGCCTCATGTGCCGGAACTTGTACATCACACTATACCTTCCTGCATCATTTTCCTACTCTAATGTAATGATTTACGGCTCAATAGATTGATGAGATTCTACCTTCCCCCCTTATATGAAGGGGATTATGGAATGGACCCTTAACTGGGGCCTTGTCTCTCATCACTTCTTCATCAGGAACTAGAACAAGTATCATGGATTACATTCATCATAAAACCATCTGGAGACATATAAAAACCTACCATAGTTTGATGACAATATATATATATATATGAATATGGTTAGTTGACTCAATAATTATATACAAATACAAAATTCAATATGATTAATTTACCATTAATCGCCACAATAAATGTTTCATCCTGTATAGTAGAAAAGTAGGTATCCAAGATCGCATTGAATAGACATGTATTCTCCCACACTATCATTGGATTAATGATCATATGTGCCATACTCAAGACACATTAGAACTGTATCCCTAAACCAAATCAATTCTTAATATGTGGAGCAATATGAACAACATACCATGGAATGGATGATCTCTACTCCTAATATCCCTTGACAGGACCCACATCAGGGCACGTTTCACAATACTCCTTGCCCACCACTAAAGTCTTGTGGGTGGATACAAGCACCATTTGAATAAACTAACTTATAGAGGAAAATTCCTACGTACCTGTATGCACACACAAAGACATATCAATGAAAATGTCCTGATGAAATGTGTAAAAGATGACACACTTCTATAAAGTAAATCAATCATGCTTGATCCTCTTAACATAACAAGAGTAAATTATTGTAAACATTAAATGGAAAGTGGATAATAAATTCCCAACTATAAATATGTCTCAATATCAAAAAATTGGAAAAATAAATAGGCAAGAGAGCTCAATGCTTGAATCCCACGCTATGACCACTATACATGATCCAAAAAACCTAGTCTCACTAAGTTCTTTTTTTAGTCATGATCAATTTTTCCCAATCTACATAAGACACAAAATATGCCCAAAAATACCATGTAGGGGTGAGTATTAGAATAACCAGTAGGACACCATGAAATATGAAGGTGTAAAAATAAGTGATAATATAATGGAGAGTGATATTAGATATGGAAAGGTATAGTGAACAAGTAAAACTCAACCCAACCATGAGTGTGAATGTAAGCTCACCCAAACACATGGGTAAAATATGTTGTTTAGATAAAATAATCATTGAGACTTTTCCACCTGTAGAATCATAGTATACTCATCCAACCTGGAAAAGATACACAATAAAAGAACATGGAATACCCGTGAGTCTTTGCCTCATCTTAAAGGATATTTAATAAATCAATTGGGTGGATATAGAAGAAGGATATATATAGTCTCATTTAAATCAGACAAAATGAGAGATAAATGAGAGCTTAATATCATATCTCGTCCCAAGAAGAAGTGTATCCAGCAGATAAATGAAGCACATTAACGATTCCCATCATCTCACACATCATCAGAGATGTAGAAATACTAGTTTTAGAAGGCCCCATCACTGTTCTGCACTATAGAAGGTCCACAACTCAAAATAGAGGACCCCTCCATACCAATTTATGGGGGTTACACTCTATAATCCATAAATTAATCCAGTACCTAGATATGCTTGAGAGTCAACTTGGTATCATTAAATGATACCACTACCCAGCTATCTTGGTGTGTCAACATCGTAACCATCTTGGATTCCACTACACTACTATGTTGGAGGGTCATTAATATATACGTCAAATGAGGATTTTCCCAGAAATGTCGAAGGGTCAAATCGAATTCTATCTAGGAATCCAATACCCAGCTATACTAGTGGTTAAAATTAGTATTTTTCAAATAAATTGTTACCCATCTATACTGGTGGGTCAACATGTTATGCATCATGGACACCAGTTCCTAGATATGTTGGAGGATCAAGTACGCCTCCAACGAGGAATACACTATCCAACTATGAAAGAGGGTCAACTCGGTTTCCATTAATTATATCACTTCTAACAGTGTTGTAGGATAAACATGTTATCTATCTAGAAATTCAATGCTCATCAATAATGGAGTGTCAATTCATTAAATTCTCTATGAATGTCCATTGTCCAGTCCTGCTCGAGGGTACTTCTCAGCAAATTATTGGTGATCTCGTGTGATCAAAACTATCATAGTGCATTTCTTCATCATGTTTTCTGCCTAGAAAATTTCACATCATATTTTCATAGCATCAACATATGCAACTATCGTGTTTTACAAAAAAATATATTGGATATAATATATGCAGTCCGAATTTTGAGTAAAAATGAATGAGATATAGAGGATTAAATATTCCTCAAAGTGATAAAGGGGTACATAGCAAGTGAGGGGACCCACACATTGTGTGTTCTTACACCACTGCTATTTCATGTCCCAATCCTAAAAATGGTTCTCATCCCTTTACATAGTACACAATACTATAATAAGAAAATAACCACAAACACAGACTAATATATATATGTCATTTACATTGTTTCTTTAAATACGAAAATAAAAATGAAAACAATGTTCATGTGTACGTATGACTTACAATCTCTACAAACAGTGTCTTACATTTATTTATCAGTTATTCTATAAAATATAACAATATTAATATACTAGATATAAATTATATTAATATTATTTTATAAATTATTGAATCATTATATTAGTACAAGGACTGATGATATAGAAAATTAAGATTCATGCGAAGAACAATGTGAATATTACCCGAAGTGAAGCTTTATCATAGGATCATCGCATTGAAGGTAATATAATGTAAAAATAATACCATATATTACAATATTTACAATAATATGATTCTGTATAGTTTTTATAATCAACTAATACTTATTACACAATATTCTTGTATGAGTACGGAGAGAGTCAAAACACAATTTAATGGTATTTTCATCACACAATTAATTTCATTGAGTTATAAGATATATCCACCACTCATTAATTTTGTGTATATTATTTATAAACCAGTATCATATTAAATTTATCTTTTACATAAATATATGTGTATTCCCATATCAATTTTATGATCCTTCTTTCATGGGTTTTAACATTAAAAAGATTCTGAATTAGTAAAATAGCTTTGTCACAACTTTCCTTCATTGAGACACCTATTTTGTTATGCACCTAAACTCTTATTGAGGTGTATATAATTCGATTTTACACTTTATATAATGAGTCAACTAATTTTCAATATATATTACACTACATGTAATTTCCTTTTCATTTAAGTATTCTATGATCCAAAGTAACCAAATTATAAGAGTTTGTTGAGATAATGTCCTCATTTTTTTTACATTGTTTATATTTATGATTACCTTGATAAAATTTTATGATCCATAATTCAAGAATATTAATTACATACTTTATTCTATATTTATTCAATAAATTATCATATGTTTGCATCATTTAAATAGTCATTGGTACTTAGGATAATGTTTTCAGTAAAATATGACCACCTCTCTTTTTATGGAAATTTGTTTTATTCAAAACCCGTGTTTCAAAAAATGTTTTCAAAAGATAAATGAATATAATTCTCAAGGGAAAATTAATTTTAAATTGTTTTATTATTTTAAAATATTTTTATATTTTTTCAATGCTATTTTGCAAGATAACTTTTTCAAGAATTTTTATGAAATAAAAATCATTTTCAAAGAAGATATGATATTTTTCGGAAGAAGTGTTTTCAATGGATCTCTCCAAATATTTTTCCATATAAGATAATGTACATTGGTTTTAATTGATCCTTAATGGGGAATTACTCAATTTCTCCATTAATATTCTTTAAGTGAATTGATTAGGTTTTTATGGAATGGTGTTATGTAACCCATTTATGTTTCAATGGTTATATACTTTTGAAATAATATTCTTTTAACATGATATTTTTATGAGGAACTGATAATGAAACATATCTCTTTCCATAGGTTATGATATGTTTTCATGTTTAAGATATCAATTTCAATTCAGGAGATATGATATGTTTGTTTATTATCTTTTTGCACATGTATGTATGATTTCATTATAGGAATGGTGGGAAATATAACTCCCTACAATTTATTGGGTAATGATTTATATATAATGTGATAGAAAGAGATAAAAATAGCTTTCAGTCAATCATGTAATTCCTGGATTGGACAAGGGATTACTCAGTTCTATAATAATAGGCTGGAATGAGGGTTTACTCAGTTCAGTAATACAATGATGGAATGGGTATTCACCCGATTTAATAAAGAAGTTTTTACACAAAGATGGTCATTGAAGTGTTTCCCTAACTAATATTTAAATCAGTATATGATTATTTTTTTCCAAAATTCCTTTTCTTATTCATATTTTTTGCTTTATTTGAATATTTAAGTTATTTACTTATGATTCATGTCTTAGGAACTTCCAATATTTATACCATGATCTCTATTATGATCTTTGATGTGTTAGGTATGATCTTATATCATCATGATCATGTTCTCATACCCTTATACTCATGATTATGCTTATATTTCTCCCTTGTTCACCATTTAAAATTTTTTTACCTCACCCTTTTTTATTTTTCCTTCCCTAGTTTGTGAAGATATGTATTTTATTGCGGGTCTAAGAAGTTTTCTAACCAAGAATATCCTCATGAGAGATTACTGAACTCATTTATGTACAAATTTTTTTGATTTCATATTTCAAAAGGTACTATAATAGTATGGTATTCATGAGTCTATTTGTATAAATTTTATGTATTCAACAAAAGTTATGCAATGGTATTGTTTGTAATGAACGAGTCGATATAGATCATATTTGAGGAAATTTTTTGTTCTACTTTGGAAACTATGATGAGGAAACCCAAGTTAGAACCATACGGACTTGTCTAATGATAAGTAGAGGGTTTAGTAAATGTATAGAACAATGACGTGGAATTTTGTTAAAGGATAGAGTGATATGTTTCCACAAAATAAATCCATTTCTGGAAAGCACAAGTGAATGGTGCTCTGGAACTTATGTACTTAGGGGAAAAACAATGACTAGATGTTTGAGGCTTGACTCGTGGTAATCTGAAACATTACATTGGACCTTACTTCATAGTTGGATTGACACTCCTCGGGGTTATGCTTAGAAAATTCTCAAACTCTTCAAGAACCATTATGAATGATTTAAACATATGTTCACTATGGATAACCTTGAATAAATATATGGGGTCATTAATTATGTAAGGTGTCATTAGTTAGACATCCTATAAGTTATTTTTCATGATTACGTGGTTCCTCATTATGATAACTATTTCTTAATCTTTGAAATTTTCTTATTTGACTATGGATCTATCAATTTTTTCATATCTTAATGTTTTTAAGCGTTCTATGATTCATTAAAATCCATTAATGGGTGAATTATATTTGGAATCCCCTTATGATAAGACGATTTCATCTAATGTTTTTGATTCATATCTAGTTTAATTTGAAGGGAATATGTTTCCGAAAAATATTTTCATTCATTTTTAGGTCAAATTTAATGGAATATTGGGCATGTATTGGCTTTCCCTATAGAGTTTCACCTTCAATTTTCAAGGAAGTGATGTTACATTCAATATTTCAAACACACTTATTAACTTTCATCAATGTGACTATAAGTCTGCACTTCTGGTGGAAATTGCATAAAGTGTGTGGGTCTTAATTCACTTTCAAAAGGGTTTCATATCTATATAAGTTTGGATGAAGATTGAAATCGATGATATGACTATTTTTCGGGATTTTTTTTATGTCTTTCCATATATTTTTTCGATCTTCCATCAAAATTCAAAGTTTAGTTCTCAAAAGAACTTATACATAGATCCCCAACAATTTAAAAGACTCCCAATAGAATGGACCTGAATGATTCTCCTGATTAAATAAGATACTCTAGGAAAACATTTATAAAGGATTAATTTGTCCAAGTGTGTCTCCTTGTGGTGAACTAGTTTATTTTGTGAATAATAATGATGGGTCAATATGGCTTAGAATTTATTATCGAGAGTTGAACATAATCACAATCAAGGAAAACTATCATATTCCATGTATTGATGGATTTCTTTTTCATCTGGAAGGAGGATAAAACTTATCATATATTTAAATTAAATCTATATATCATTAATTGGGGATCAAGATAGAGGATATACCGAATATGACATTATGTACAAGTTATGGTCACTATTAATATATAGTTATTCCTTTTGGACTTACTAATACCCATTATATATTCATGGATAAAATGAATAGAGTCTTTATAGATTATAATGACCAGTTTTTGGTAGTTTTTATAGGTGTGATTATTATCTATTGAAAAATAAAAGAAGTGCATGAATATAACTTAATAGTTATACAGAACACCTTAAGGAAGGATATGTTATACAAAAAATTCACAGAGATGGAATATTAGATGAAAAAGGTATCATTTTTGGGTCACATAATCTCAATGGATGGTGTAGTAGTAGATCTGTCAAAGATGTAGGCTATTTAAATCTAGCCTGGAACAACCACGGAAACCAAGATCTGTCACCTTTTGGGTTTATCTATATATTATTGTCTATTTTGGAGAATTTATCGTGTATATCTAATCCTTTAACCAGGATAATTCTAAAAGGTGTAAAGTTCCACCATGTAGTTGAATATAAGGAAAACATCATGGAACTAAAGAAAATGATGTCAACTCACCTATTCTTACACCACCCTATAGTGAGGAAGGGTTTTTAGTTTATAATGATTCATCTAAGAAAGGATTTGGATGCATTCTTCTGAATCATAAAATGGTTATGTCCTATGATTCATGAAAATTGATGATTTATGATAATTATTACCCAAATCATAATTTATAGTTAGAAGTGGTAATATTTTAAATTATGATATGGATGTGTAATATTTATGGGATTAGTGGGATATAAATCCAAATCATGATATTCTAAAATATACATTCACACAGAATGAATTGATCATGCGCTAGAGAATATGGCTAGTGTTGATAATGGATTGTGACTGCTCAATACATTAACACCTAGGGAAAGAGAACAAGGTGTTCGATGATTTATATAGAAATTATCATGATAGAGAATATATGATGAGGATTAGAAAAGGTCCAATATTTATGGATTTTTAATAGATGGATATAAAAGTACTAATGGAAGTGGAAAAATATTATCATTCTCAATTTAATGTCCAAACATATATCCAAATGAATATTATGGAGGAAAAAATGTAATCTAATGATTTTGAAGAGAAGGTAAGAAATATTATTGAGTTTATCCTTGATCGGGATGCAATGATAATGTTTAGGAACAATGTATGGGGTTTTCCTATGATAGATTTGAAGAAGGATATATTAGAAGAACCTCATTGTTCTTCATTATCTTTTCGTACTAAAAGTACGAAGATGTATAGGGAATTGAATGAATAATTTTGGTGGAATGGGATGAAGATCTATATCAAAGTGTTTTTATATCGGTGTTTGGTATACCGAAAAGTTGTGGTGGATGAAAAAGGCTGAAAAGTGTGTTACATCCATTACCCATACTAGAATATAAATATTAGAACATTACTATGATTTTTTCTTCATACTAACTATAACCTCTAAGAGGTTTAATTCAACATGTGTGGGAGTTGATATCTTCAATAAGTCAGAAAAGTTTATTTATATTCGAGAAGATTTATCTCCTAATCAGCTTTCTAGGATATAATTTAATAAAGTGGTATGGTTTCATAGAGAATCACATTCTATTGTATCATTTATGGATCATAGGTTTACCTCAATGTTTTGGCGAAGTCATTAGAAATCGCATGATAAATAATTGAGTTTCATCATGACATATCATTATTCAATAGATGGTCAGTCTGAAAGAAAAAATAAAACCCTAGAGGGTATGTTTTGAACTTGTTCTCTGGATTTTGATTGTGGCTGGGATCAACACCATCCCCTAGTTGAGGTTTCTTAAAACAATAGTTTTCACTCAATTATTTATATGTCTCTTAAAGAATCCCTCTATGGGAATAAATGTTGAGATACAACATGTTGGGATAAGGTTGGAGAATGAATTTTATTGAGACCTAAGATCACCGAGGAAATGGTTGATAAAGTTAGAACCATTATACAACATATTATGGTATATAATAGTCAGAATAATACATATCCTGATCACAGTCTACGTGATCTAGAGTTTGATGTTGTTTAATTGTTTTTTCAATGTATCTCTCCCCAAAAAATAGTAATGAGGTTCAGGAAGAATGGGAAAATAATCCCAAGGGATATTTGTCCCTTTGAGATTCTGGATCGTATCGGGACAATAGCACATCTCTTGAAACATCATCCAAATATATCTCATGCTAGTTATTTGTACCTTGTATCACTAATGTGGAATTAAATACCTTTCCCTTCATTTTTACTGAACTTGGAGGTCATATCATTGGAGAGAGTTCTTTCTTATGAAGAGCAACCTGTTGAAATTCATGAAATATCAGAGACTGTTCTACGAAACAAGACTACTCACCTAGTGATTATTTTGTGGAGAAATTAAATGTTAAATGATGATACATGGGATCATTAGGATGTTATGAAGTACAAGTATCCTCATTTCTTACCTTAATGATGAATTTCAAGGGATAAATTCATTTTAAGAGGGTAGAATGTATCACCTCAAGTTTTTATGGTCCAATTTTTTTAGAATAAACTTGAATATTCATTAATATATTGTAATCCACTATGTAAAATATTACATTCACATGAAACATTGACATGGATTATGATACTTGCAACACCGACATGGCGTACGATGCACGTAACACTGAGTTAGTTTATTATACCAGCATCACTGAGATTCTACGAAACATATTTATTTTATTATATAAATTAATGAAATAATATAATTATAACCTATCCATTAATCATAGTAATATAAATACTAATAACTAATTTTCAAATATTGTTTCAAATTATTTTAAATAAATAATATATATTGATAATAAATGATATAATTTTTGATTATGTCCTTTTTATTTTTAAAAATTCTATATTTTCGGCAAAACTTATTTTAATAATAAAATTAAATTTAGACACATTTAAAAAAATTATTTCATAAAATAATCATCATTTTTTAATTCCTAATGTATAAATTGTCCCAGGGTGAATTTTGGGATTATTATGAGAAACATCATTTTTTGATGAATTCTGAAAAAACTACTTTTTAGTTTTAAAACTGCCTTTTCATATCAATTATTTATATATTATTTTTCATGTCACATAAGATAAATATTAAAAATAATAATAAAATTAAAATCATTAGAATCAATTTAACAATGAAACTGAATATAAAACCATACCAATATTTTGACATTTTTACTACTTTAAACACCTGCTATTTTATATCATCTGTAGGATTATAACTCATCATAAATTTTCTTCTATGGTGAAGTGAATTTAAAAAATCTGACAAAAACCAATGTATTAACTCTAATATTTGGATTCTAATAATACCATGTTGTAATTTGACCATAATGATTTGTTAAATTTATTGAAATTAATCACATCAGGTATGGACAAATTAAGCTTAATTATGTACTAAACATTAAAATTAAGGGCCCAAATGAAATAGTGACAATCATAAATCCCATTTTATGAAAATATTTCAGAAATAAACCTTCCATTATTGAGTATTATTTTTCTTGTGTTATTCTTTATTTAAAAACATGTGCACGCCTAACTTGTTTCTAGAAATTTCAAACGACTCCTTTTCGTTACCTATAAATGGACACCACATCAATGAATTCCTAACACCAATAAAAATGTTTAATTTCATCCAGGATCTACCCATGTAGACTCCCAAAAATCCTCCCTTCGACCTTGAATAATAATTTTGGTAGACAATATTCTCATTGAAACCTTTTTCCATAAACCAAAAGGAATTACCCGATTAAAATATAATGTCCATCTCAAGATCATTTCCATTATTTTCCTTCTCCACCCACTTCACATTTTTTAATATATTACTGTGTAAAAAATAATTATCTACAATATACTAGGACGTTTTTATGAAAAATGTCTAACCTAAATTTACCCACACCTTTATCCAATGGATGTAGAATATTCTATTTCTCTGTGCGGCGAACTGCTGCCTCCCAAAATGATAATTGTTCATTTCCCATTTACCACCAATCATTGTGGAAAGTATGATGGAAAATATTTTATGATATGAAATATATTATATTTATTATTTCATTAATCTTATTTATTAATTTTACAACCCAAATATTTTTACCGTCCATTTTGTGTTAGTATGATAATCTTGTTTGAGGAAGTGTGGACTACCACCCCCTCACTGCGATAATCACACACCACCAAGAATGTGTTAAGGATGGTTTTAATTAACATATATGATATATTTTTTATATTAATTATACTTCAATAATGATATATTTTCAATAATTTTTTACTTACATACTTTTTTCAATACAAGAATAAAAGTAGAAACAAGGTTCTTGTGTATGTATAGATTACCGTATCCATTAATGATGTGTTCTATTTCACTATTAATTATTCTATAAATTATTATAATGTTAATATAATAGATATAAATTATTTTTATATAACTTTATTAATTTTATAATAAGAATATTATTATACAAAACAATGATATTATTAATTAAGACACATGGAAAGAAAAAAGTGAATATTAAACGAAGTGAAACATTAACATAGGATTTTTAACAATAGGGTAATATAATGTAATAATAATATAATATATTGTATTAACCATAAGAATATTACTATTTAAATGATTGATAATAATTTTTTTTATTATTATACATGAATCATGTATGAGTACAAAGAGAGAGACAAGACACAATGTTAGGATATTTTCATCTCACTATTAATTTATATAAGATAACATCTATATTCACCACCCATTCCTTTTATGTGGTGTATATACATCCCATGATTGATTTATATGAATCATGTACATAAATTTATGTGTATTCATATATCTATATTATGATCCTTATTTTACAGGGTTTAGCATTAAGAAGATTCCAAATTGGTAAAATATTTTTGTCTCAATTTACTTTCTTCGAGAATCCTATTTAGTAATTCAACTAAACACTTCTTCGAGGAGTATTTAATTCCATTTTTCATGTTTTATCATGAATATACTTATTTCCATGATATATTAACCTTCATTTAATTTCTTTTTCTTACATGGTGAGTATGATCCCATGTCACCATGTTATAAGAGTTAATTATTCCACATTTTTTTTGAGATTATATATGTTTATGATTCCATTGATGAAATATTTTGATCCATAGTTCAATAATAATAAATTATTTCATCATCCTCAATTTATTCATGATATCATAACTTTTTAGTACCATTTCCAGTCATTGTTAATTGATACAAGGTTTTTAGTTAAATCCGAAAACCTCTCACTTAGGTTAGAAATTTATCGTATTCAAAAACCACATTTTCAAATATGTTTTCAAAATATACTTAAAGATAATTCTCAAGGAAAAATTGATTTTAATTCTTTTTATTTCTACAAATATTCCATTATATTTTTTTAATTCTTTTTTCAATGGAATGTTTCTTCAAAATGTTTTATGTAATAAAAAATATTTTCAAATAAAAAAAGATTTGTTCCTCTAGAAGTGTTTTTAAAAGATCTCACAAAATTATTTCCCATCTAAGATAACATCAATTAGATTTAATCATGCATTTATGTGGAATGTTTTCGCATAAATATGCATATTATTTTTCTATATGGATTACTTGTTGATGGCATGATTTTATGAAACCTATTACTCATTGATGGTTTATATGATTTTGAAACCTGCATCCTTTAATGGGTTATGTTTATGATGAAATGATAATGAATCATACCCCCTTTCCATATGTATGATATGATTACATGTTAATGATACCCATTTTGTCTCTGGGGTTATGATATGTTCATTTATGACCTTGTGGAACAATTTTGTATGATTTAATTATGTCATGAGTGGGGCATATATCTCCTTCCAATGCATTCGGTAAAGATTAATATCTAATGAGACAGATAGGGTTGGAATAATGGTAAAATCAGTTCATTAATACATGGCTAGAATAACAGTTTACTCAGTTCAGTAATATACTATTGGAATGATGGTTTAGTCGTTTCGGTAATACAGGGCTGTAACGAGGGTTCACCAGGTTCATTAAAAGAATTTTTTTACTAAGACGGTCTTGGCAATGATGTCTTAGATATTAAAGAAGTAAGTATAAGATTATGTGTTTCCTCAATTCCATGACTTATGCCTATATTATTCATTCATTTAATATTATATTTATTTGACTATGATTATTGTCTTATTATCTTCCAATCATTGTTCCATGATTTCAGATATGACCCTTGTAATGTAGGTTATGAACTTTTATCATAATGATCTTGTTACATACCCTTATGCCCATGATTTTTCTTACATGTCTCCCTTGATTACTCTTATTGAGAAATATGCTCACCCCTATTTATGTATCCTTCCACATGTTGTAAATATATGTATAATATTTAAGGTTTCTGAGATGGTTTTTATTCATGAAAAACCTAGTGGGAGATAATGTAGATCATTTAGGCATCATTGTTAATGTTTCCATGTTTCAAAAGGCATTAGACTAGTACAGACTTCTATCTTCTATTTGTATAATGTTTATGTATTCTGAAATGTTTATTTAATGTTAATGTTTTTAGTGTGTGGGTTTCTACATTTTGGGTGAACTGAGACTGGGCTACGTCTCATTCATTGTGTCATGTTCCAAACCCCTTATATGTGTATTGACATTCAATGTCATGTACCCTATCATTCAATTCCATATGGTTTTACACCTATATGATTCTTCACATGGGTTCTCATTTGGGTAATGGTTATAAGCCTTATAGGACGGCAACACACTGTTTCATCATTGTTATTTCCATGAAATATATCCACCACTTCTAAGTGGACTACATGACGTGTGTCCATCCATGAACACAACGTGTAGTAAGAATTTTATCATAAATCCTAGATCCACAACTGGTGCTCTAAATCCATTCACATTGCTTAAAATATGTCTAAATATATGGCCAAAAGGGGGATATAGCTTAAAATCATGGTCTTGGCCATCATTCACTAGAAAATGTTTATCATTATTTGGTGGGTTTTCATCCTGTATATTTCTCTCACATGAAACATCCATCTTCAATTCACTAAACTTTAATTTCTAAAAAAGCATCCTCCCCTTCAAATGATCCCAAATATATTATTGGTTTGTCGATATCCTCCATTTGTAATATACTACTTCAAATCTAGTGTTTTTATGACACTCAGAACCACCCATAAATTGTCTAAAAATTTTTTGGGTTCCACTATCAGCTACACACGAAAAAACAATTCAAAATTCACTAGAACTAAGGAAAAATAATAAATACAATTAATTCAAGGATAATAGATCAATAATATGGTAAATAGTTTTATAAAAAAATGGATTAAAATTTAATATATTAATGAAATTATTTATTAGCACACCAAGACACATAATTTATTTCTATCAATGTGCATAGCTTTTCAAAAATATATATAAATATTTCATATTTATATTAGGTAAAAACAAACTCTCAACACTTCATGACTTAGTAATGTTTATGTTGAAATCAATTTAGGTGAAACACCTAATATAGAAACATAACATACTAGTAATTATTATAGAATTATTATATTACATGTCAAAGGGGTAATATATACACCATTAAAAATATATGATGTTCCTAACATTAAAAAAATTCACAATGAAGAGAATGTATGATGTAGTCGCTTATCTCAAGTTTCCATTTTGTTGAATGTGATTAAATATGTTTTAAGACATTATTAATTATGTTATTAATTTATACCAGAATATATATTATTTTTATAATAGAATATATTATCCTCTTATAGCGTTGAACCATCATGTTTTTAATAACTTTTAAATATTTTAATTCAATCAGATGTTAATTACCTATTTTTCTCATGTATTTTTTTTTGTTTTTAATGATATTATTCCGAATCACATTATTTGTTTCTATATTATCTATATTTTTACTAATGATATGAATATAATTTTTTCACTATATATATTTATAGAACAATTATTTAAATTTTGACATGTATAATGGATCACATCACTTCATGAAGATGGTAGGTTTTATGTGTGCATGACTAACATCATCATTCGATTAATGAATGAAATGATAAGGATGAATGTAATATATTTTTATTATAAAATAAATATAATTTCATATATATAATATATATTCATTAAAAGTCCCCTTATCACATTCCATATAAAGGTAATGTGAAAAATGAATCCCATAATTTTGCGAGGCAAAAGCCCATTGTACAAACAAGTGATATTATTGTAATTTAATCATAGTGGGAATTAAAAAGGTATATGTGATATTATAATTAATCAAGAAAAATAATATCTAAAATATTATATCCATTAAAAAAATATATCATTACATTTATCCATGAATCGTTTAATGGAAAACAAATTACAATGTTCCTTGAGGTGGTAGTCCGTCGTACAGACAATCGATGATTTTTTTTCCCATTTCACGGAGGAAGATATTGATATAGGAAATTACATTAATGTAATAAAATACCAATATGTAGATGATACTAATTATGTTATATATTTACGTTTTAACATGACATGAATAGGTAGAAGAAGAATGACAATAAAAACACTCATTTAAGAACCATACCTCATTTTCAGACAACATTTCTAGGATCCGACAAAAATCATTCCTAGGATGGAATATAGAACAATATAATTGAACTATTATGTTTTGTGGAATTAAATTATTTCAACAGTGAATATCATGGATAATTTATATGGATTTGGAAATGTGAATATTGGTGGGGAAGTGGTGGTCATTTACAAGTGGGGGAGATGAAACAGATCAAATTGTTGAAAAAATCAATAACCGAATGGTTTTTATCATTAAATATGAATAAAAAATGGGTAATTATATAACATTATAGGTAATAAAGAATAAATATACCCAAAAAATTGGTTTTTTCAATTTTTTGTTCATTTTACCTATTATATTCATTGATTAACGCCTGATAAATTAGTTTTTTTCTTTAACAATGAAAATACATTTTTACTTGTTTTTATATTAATAATGTTAAATAATTAATTGAATATTATTTTATTATATAAATTATACTGATTCAAAATATTAAAGAATAATAAATCATCAACTCACATAACAAGATGAATCTCATTTAAAAGTATACCAATAGACATGAAGAAAATGTTAGTTTCCAAAGTAAGAATTATCATATGTTTAATGGATTTAAATATAAAAGTTAAATATGAAAATGATCCCATGAAAAAATTTGTAAAATTATAATATATTTGATTTATTTTAAATTTATGAAAAATAAATTTATAATTTAATGTGAATAATTATTTAAATGAAAATTCCATTTTCAGTAAAAATTAGAATGTTTTTTTATTAATGAGTAAATGATATATTTAAAAAAATATATAAATAATTAACATAAGAATGATTTTATATTTATATTTATAATATAAATTTAACTTCATTAGCTAAATTTTTAAACATTTATCAATGAATAATTTAATATATATTTGTATGATATGTGGAAATTATTTTTTCTGAAAAATATACTTCTTTAGCAAATGTTTCTCTTACATTTATATGAATGAAATTTTATTTTGATTAAATATTGATATATTTATTTTATTTTATTCTTGTTTAAAACATATAATTTTAATAACTAAGGTATGATTATTCATAACAAATAATTTTCAACAATATTATAATTCTATACAATATTAAGGTTCCTCTTGCATCAAGGGTGTGTTTTCCAAATACTAAGGATGAAATTAAATTTAATAAAATATATTTCACTATTTCATTAATCTGGTGTTTTATTCTACATATGTTATCTAATAAAATGTTATTATTTTATAATTAAGTTGTGTTAAAACTCTAATATATTATGTTTTTTGATGAGAAATATAATTATGATTCGTGAAAATATAAAGAAAACTAGTTTAAAATATAGATTTTAAAATGAAGTAGTTTGATCACATTAAATTGTTTTTATTGGTAGGTATTTCTTATTTTGAACTAGAATTTTATTTTTTTTACATATACCCAAGTGTTATGCAATCACGGACAAGAATTATGACAAATCATTGTTACCTATCATATTGGAAAGACTAATATAAATTTTATGAATTAGACTTTATGTCCTGATTATCCATCAAAAATAATTCTATGAATTCTATTAAAATATTTATTATTGCAGTTTCCTAGTTTAATATGAAAAATTAAAATATTAAATTTAATTAAACTATTTCTGGGTACATTCAATTAGGTTATTTAATTTATTTTTAAATTAAAAACATTATCATTACAGTTTCCAGTTTAATTATAAAAACAACATTAATTAGATATAAAAAATTTATTAGTATCAAAGATTATAGAGTTTCCTTAATTACATATATTACATTGGACAATAAGATTAATATCTAAATATATAAGATAAATAACTATATAAATTAAAGTATTACAATAGATATACACATCATCAAAACTAACTATCCTACCAGTCAATTTTGTCTCCAAATTAAAATAAATTTTTTTTATTGGTCTATGTTATGTGAAATATTTTCTCATCTAAATCATTATAAGAGTAACCTATATCTATGTACGATATTTTTTATGTAGTAGATATCATTGTATCGTGAAAAACATGGCGTTAATTATGTTATTAATTCTATTTTAATGAGTTTCAAAACATTATATGTTGAAAAACTCATAGACTAATCATTCCAAACCCTTCAATGCTGAATAATAGTGTGTAACATTGAAATATACAATTTTTCTTTTCCATAGGGTTAACATTTTCATAAAAAATTAAATATTCTAAAAATGTTAATTGTTTTGTAATATGTTGAATTTGTATTCATCAAAGAAAAAATTTATGTTAAGAAATATGGAATAAAGAATGAATTATTTCATATTTTAGATATAAACATTGATATTTTTTTATAAATATATAGTATTTTCTTTATTTTTTGCTTTCATAATGTTGGACTACACCATATTATTGTTTATAATATCAAATTAAATTTTAATCACGTTAAAATGATTTTCACTGGGTATATAACTAATTTACATATCTTTTGATTTTATTCAAATCATTGATATATTTATATAAGAAAAAAACGTTTCATCCATATCCAATAAATATTTCACAAATATAATTTCACTAAAATTACCTATTTTTTACTATTTTATCACCACCAGTTTGAGGTATATAGCCTTTTTATGACTTTTTATGTTTTTAAAGTGCATAGTATGAGTTGAAAAGAGGTTGGGATAGATTTTTATGGTTTTGAATAAGTTTTGAGGATTTTCTAAGGAAGAAATGTTTGAGTATGGTTAGGGGAAATCGTGTGGAGTATCTAAGAAACTATGTAGGGGGAGACAGTAGGCTTCGCACGACCTGCGTATTATTTTCCAAACCGTGCAAGGAAAACATGAACACCCCTCCTCTCGAGGTAGTAACGTGCACATGATTAGTGCACATTTTGTCAAACCATTCATGCTAACCGTGAATCAACTTAAAAATAGGGTTTTAAAACCCAGATTCACTCGGGCATGCCTCATTGCTCTCGAAATCTTCTACCACTCGTGCCACACTCGAGATTTCAGGTTCATAGTAGTTGAGGGTTCTCTCTCACTCATATTGGAAGTGTTTTGAAGTGGTTTCCTGGGTTTTTTTAAGGTGGTTTCTCTGGGGAAAGTCTCTTCACTCGGTTTCATTCTATTTTACTCTATATCTACATCTTCATGTCTCTCAGTTTTCGAGATCTACACACGTTGTGTGTAGATATAGGGTTGTGGTTGCATTGGATGTTAATTTTAATGTATATGGATGTTAGGGGAGGAGATCTAGAGAGGTTTCAGTGGTCTATTCGCCGGTTTTGTGGAGTGTTTGATTTTGGGTTGTTGTTTCCAGAACTCTAATGGTAGGTGGATCCACTCTTTACTCTACTTTATTAGAACTAGTGGTTTGGTTACAATAAATTTGTGATGGTTAAAAATAAATTATGTTTCTGATGTTTGAAATCGGATGGAAATACCTTTGTTAATGGTTAGTGGATTTTTGGAAAAAGGGTTTGTGGTAAAATGCTCTTGATGTGATTTTGAAATGGGATTTTAAAATGATCAGTTTTGTTGGTTTGATTAAGATGATTTGAGAAAATGGTTTTCACTAAAAATGGTGGTTTTATTGAAATGTAGTTTGGTATGGAAAATTATTGAAGTGTGTTTTCAATAAATGGGTGATTTATTGAAGTGGTAGACATGTAATGGAAGTGGTTGATTGCATGTTGTTATGGCCATGGTGGGTATTGTACTTGGTTAGGGATTTATTTGAATGATCTGTGGAAGTGGGTGGTATGTACCACTATAAAAAGGGGATGTATAGTGGACGGAAGGGCCACCATCAAAAGATAAGTGGTCGGGAAGTACCACTAGTTGTGAATGAGTGAATGGGTTGGACTAAAGCTCCACTGTTAGGGTTTCTTTATTGTGCATTGATTTGGAAGATGTAAATTGTTGTGCTAATGTGTAAATAAGGAAATGGATTATGGAATGTTTGTATGGATTTACTTTAGTTGCATGGTTTGGGTGAGATGTCTTGGTAAGGTTGTGTTTGGCTTATGGTAATGGTTTCAGTTGTGATTATTTTATATAAACTGTTTAATATAAATGTGCTAACGATTTTATCCAAGTGGCATGTATAGGGAAGTCATTTGGGGATATCCTCCTAAGTAGTTGTACTCACCCCCTAATTTGGAACTTTGGTGTATTTTCAGATGTCGTGTACTAGGATGCAGGTAAAGGTAAGGCATCCCATTTCTAGTGGTTCATGGTGATGATTGTGATGTGTTGGTAGAGCTTGGAGCTTCGATCTTGGTGTGGATTTGTGGTGGTGCCATGGATCATGGTGTTTTTTTGTTTAGTCTTCCTCATAGTACTCGGATATTTTGTTGGATTATATTGGTTTTGGGTTGTATATTAGAAAAACATTGATGTATTTTGGAGTACATTCTTTAATATTTTAATAACATGGATTATTTAGTGGTTGTAGTTATGGTTTTGTTTGTTTTTCCTTAATGGAAAATCATTCCCCAATTTATTCTCGAAGCCCTCAACATTTATTTCCAACCATCGGTGCCTTGGGAATTTCTCTTAAGGCCAAGTAATCCCTCACCTCCTCCTCAAGAAAATGAGGTATGGGTGGGGTGTTTCAAGGGGTATCATCTTGTTCTATCATTTGGAGTTAATTCATAGATTTGGAGTAGACATTCATTGTGGTATAATCCATGAGTCGGGATGGTAGCAAAGCCTAGGAATGTAAGAACTTGGAATGTATAGGATAAAATAACCTAGATATCCCTTTTATGATGAACATGTAATTACCAAGTAATTGGGTAAAAAAGTGGTTGGAGACACTTATAGGCATTGGATATCTCATTGTCGTGTGTGTAGAAAATCTGATGATCATGGCATGCAGGGTAGAAATCACTTCCCAGTAGGATGCATATTTCATTGGGGTATAATTATTTATGTTGTGATATGAATGTCAATATTTTGAAAAATATAAATTGGGATTCAAAATGGAAGGATTTGAAATATGAAAACTGGGGGTATTTTGAAAATGGTTTGATTTTCAAAAATGGTGAAACATGGGAAATGTGGAATGGTGGAAGTTCTATTTGTGATAGTGTTTTGTAATTTAATCTGAAATGGGGATTCTTGATGTTTATGGAAGTGAGACTAATGATTGATTGTTTTTTGATTAATGAAATGGAACCATGTAGGCATCCTAGAGACCAACCGGAAGTGGTCTATGAGAATGCAGTTGCACTTGTTCCCCTTGTTAAATAGTAGTTAGTCTAGACAATAGTGCATGCTTTACAAGCAAATGGGAAGTGTGAATAGAGAGGATGGACCTATGAAATTGTATCATGTGGTTCAATTTCAGAAGAATAATCCACCCATCATTAGGGGGGATTCATACCCAGAAATGGAAGAGGCGTGGCTATCTAGAATAAAAAGAATTTTCGATTTCCCGTGGATGCCGGTAGAGTTGAAAATAAATCTAGTGATGTATAAGATATAGGATCATACTCTTCTGGGGTAAGAGTTGGTAGTCCAAGAGGGGATGGACCAATGTATGCCATGGGAAGTCTTTGAGGAATTGTTTCATAAATAATTCAACCCACATACATTCAGAATTCAGCAGAAATCTAATTTCATTAGTCTGATGAAAGAGAATGTTTATATGAGAGAGTTTGCAGTTAAGTTTATGAGCATAGTGTGGATTTCACCTAAGTTCGTGGGTAGCACACCGTTGAAGGAATGAATTTTCGATGTGGGGATAAGGCAAGATATCCGTTCAAAAATAGCAGTTCTGTTTATTGGTGATTACAAAAATATGGTGAATTGAGCATCGGTGGCTGAGCAGGATCTGTTGGGAGCTCCGGGCGGAGGAACCATGGTGGTGCCCATGGGGAAGACTAGGAACTCTAACACTGGGTTCAAATATAGGATGGAAACTTATTAACAGGGTGGGGGAATGGAATATCATTTGATAATATGATCAGTGAATCTTCCTCCAAAGAACTAGAGAAAGCCATAATGTTTTTAGTGTTCCTCTACACACACATCAAGTGGAACTGTACGACACAACCTCGATCATGTCACATTTGTAAGAAAATGGGGCAGCTGCATTGTTTTTTTTGGAATGATCTCTGGTCGGGTGCGTGTGACACTCCTCAGTGATCTCAAAAGTCATATGCATTGATGGGATAGGGACAACATCATACCCCTCATCAGCAGAGCAAAGCTAGTTATGGTGATTCTCGGAACACCACAACTCCTCAGAAAGGCCCTAAAGAGTAGAGTGTGGCAACCAAGGCATTGTTCAGAGCCGATCAGGTTGTGGTGGATGATCATTCCGGACCATCCTTGCTGTGAGGAACAATTATTTTAAATTCTAACTTGATGCAAGTGATGTTTGATATGGGTTCCTCACACTCGTTTATTGTTGCACATTTGGTAGAGTTGCTAGGATTAAGGGTAGAAATGATGCCTTCAATTATGACAAATAAAACTCTTGTAGGACGAAGAGTGTGTCGAGCCTTTCTGTGTAGATCATGGTTTATCATTTTGGGTGAGGTTGAGATACTCTGGAATTTCTCAGTGCTTGAGATGGATGGGTATGATGTAATCCGGGGATGGATTGACTGGTGCCGTTTAAGGCCCACATCGACTGTAATTAGCGAACAATGGCTTTTATATCCCACGATGTCATTAGACATCACTTTAGAGGAGAGAGGCATTAACGGAAGGGTTCAACGGGTTTTTTTGGCACCAGTAGTGGGAATGTTATCTTATCAGTCGGCTGTGTGGTCATTTGAAACAATAGTGGTTGTTGAGGAAGTGTTCTTCCTGCAGCGGTGGATACATTCATGAATGTTTTTCCCAAATAATTCTCTGGGTTACCTACTATAAGAGAAGTAGAGTTTATGATTGATCTCATTCCGGGGAACTATCCTATCTAACTTCTGTCTTACCTTATGGAACCTAATGAATTTTGGGAATTGAAAGTATAGTTAGAATTACTAGAAAACAAAGGGATTATCATGAATATCAAGTCTCTGTGGGCAGCGCAGATGTTGTTTGTGAAAAAGGATGATGGAACATTGAGGCTATGTGTTGATTATCGTCGAAATAACCAAGTTACGATAAAGTATAGATATCGAGTCTCATGAATTGATGATTTTTCCGAACAGTTGAGGAGAGCCCAGTGGTTCTCTAAGATCGACATGAGGCCTGGATATCATAAATTTCTGGTGAGGAAGAATGTTATTCCTAAAACAGCTTTTAGAAGTAGATATGACCATTATGAATACGTGGTTATGCCCTTTGGTCAAATGAATACACCATCGTTGTTCATGGAATTGATGAATCAGATATTTCAGAGATATTTGGATTCGTTTGTGGTGGTGTTTGATGAAGATATTTTGGTGTATTCTAAGACAAGGGTGGAGCATGAGAAGAACATGGAAATAGTGCTAGGGATCTTGAGGAAAAATCCGTTGTATTCCAAATTATCAAAGTGTGACTTTTGGATACTGTGAGTATGTTTTCTGGGCCATGTGATTTCTGAATGGGGAGTTTCAGTGGATCAAGAAATGATCGAGGCTTTTATCTCGGGGAAACAACCAAATAATGTGCCTGTTGTACAGATTTTCCTCGGTCTAGATGGGTATTATCAGCATTTTGGTCGTGATTTTCATGCTTAGCTTCATCGATGACCGCTTTAAAAAGAAAGAATGATCCATTCCAATGGAATGAACATTGTCAGTAGTGATTCGAAAAGATAAACGGTCCCCTTACATCAGCTCCAATCTTGTAACACCCAATGATTTTATGATAATGTATTATTTTTAATTACATTGATTTCATCTATTATACACTACACCAAGATTATCATGCGCTATACGCAACATCGTATTAGCATGCAGCATACACTGCACTAATCTGGGATCTTGTTACACACAATTTCATGTTTGTTCGATAGATTTTATTCTACGAAACATTGAGTATATATATATATATATATATTCATTTTATAAATGAAATATGGTTGGATTTTTTTATATGAAACAACAAGGAAGTCTTGCACTACACGTAACCCTGACTTGGCTTTCATTCCACACAATTGCGACCTTCCTCGATAGCATGTGTTGTACGCAATGCCGGGTTTCACTAAACAACAATATATGGTTATAATATTATTATGAACAAGCAGTTATGAATAGTATCAACTAAATTTTGAATTTAATAACATTATTATTTATCTAACACATTTTCTAGAACATTGTATGAGAAAAAAATAAAATTTTAAGGTAAAATAAGTAATTTTTTTTAAAAGAAGTTTTGCCGACTTTTGATGGAACACCCACATTAAATCTAGTTTTTTACATGTTTATAAGTTAAATTTTACAAAATAAAATTCTTTCTTGGAATCAGGATATAAAAATTTAATGTTGATAAATTTTTCATATTATTATGATAACTTTCATATTTTAATGAATAGTAAAAACAATCTATATTTTAATTAAAAACAACTTTTTTCTTCGAAATATTTTATATGGTTATATTATCTTTTTAAATGGGTTTAAAGAGTAATTAGAATAAATTTTTACAAATTCTTCCAATGTTGGTCATTGAAATTAATTTCACCTTAAAATTGAACATAAACAACTGTCGATCTTTTGATAGTTGTTGTTTCTTAAAAACATACTATTTTTTTGATAACAGAAATTTAATTTTAAAATTTATTAATTCTATCTAAATGTATTTAATTTGAAAAAATAGACATCATTTTTGCATTCAGAATATCAAATATATCTTATGCTGAATTTTTTGTATTTTTCAGAAAAACATCAATTTTTGATGAATAGTGAAACCACTTAGGGGTAGTTAAAAAACTGACTACTTCATTTAAATAAAATTTGACCTCTTCTGTGAATTAAATTTCAAAAATCTGACATACATGGTTGTTATCAAGAAGTAAAATTTGGTTCAATAATATGGAAATTATTTTTGTTGAATAGTAACTTTTGACATTTACTTACCGTGGTTAAAGATAAATACGGTAATTCAAGGTTAAAAGAATATTATAATAAATCAAAATTATCTTAACACTTGTCCAATAATTTTTTTATTAGTAGTGGCCGACCATGGGCATCCTTGGGTCGATTGTGGGACCCCATTGTGCCACATGGTAGTGATAATGACAATTTGGATTAATTAATTTATTGCAAAGACAAAATTGTCATTAACAAAAATTATTTAGTAAATAATTATTACACAGGGTTATATAAATTATCATTTTGACTAAAAATTTTCATTTTGAAAGATAAAAATATTACCTAAATGTTGGAATTTTTTTATAATTTTTAGACATCAAATAAATTAAATTATTCATGACACAATAATGATGCAGTATTTAACTCATTAATAAATGATTTAAATAAATAAGATTATAATGATTTAAATATTATCCAAAACATGTCCAATTCTGATTGGATGATTTTATTTTGACCTTGAGTCATCTAATCTTCATCTTTAATGATTTTTGGACCTTTTTAAACTGAAGATATGTTTATAATAAAATAACATTTTAACACATTTCCAAAGAGCACCTCCTCCCCCTTATAAAAAGAGACCATTTCTATCCAATTTCTCACACCTCTCAATCCATTTGGCACATCCAACCTCTACCCAGTTAATCTCCCAAAATCCCTCTCCTCCCTCTAGAATCCTTACCTTAGGCATAAGGAACTTGAATAAGTCATTTTGGGTCAAACCAAAGGAAGTCACTCAAATTAATGGTAACAATTTCTCTTAAATTGTTTTCTTTTATTCTACTTCTCTAACCCCTGAACTCTTTTTAATCCTTTCTTTTGTAACAACACCAGTATCCTCAATATACTAATATGTTTTTATTAGAATTATTCTAACTGAACTTACACACACCTCCATCTAATGGATGAATAACATAATGTTTCTATGGATGGAAAATTAATACCTCACGAAACGTTGATTGTTCGATTTTCTCTTATCACCTCTCAGGGTGGCCATTATGATGGAACTATATTTATATATGATATATATTATGTTTATAATTTCCTCATACTTATTTAGTTCCGAATTATAATAAGACTTTTTGTATTCCATTGTGGGTAAATACAATAATCTCATTTGAGGAAGTGTGGACTACCGCCCCCTCAATGTGATGTGATTCGTTAATGCCATATGTGGGATGTATAGAGGATGGAGTAAATTATATTATATATGATATTATTCTGGAATTATAATATACCTATGTATCATTATGTTTTAATTACATTTAAATACAAAATAGAAATGAATGTAGCATTCATGCGTACGTACAACTTACAGTCTCCATGAACGATGCATTTAATTTTTTAACTCCATATGTTATGTACTATTATAAATATGTGTATATGATAGATATATAGGATATTTATGATATATAAATCATGAATATCATTCTGGGTATAATGAACCTTTGACCACATGAACAACATGTAATTATAAGAAGTCCATTTTTGACTCATATGCTAAATATCGACAAAACGAACGTTATTAACTTAAATGGTAACATAATGTTTATAAAAAGGTAATAAGTGTTGTAAAAGGAATAATAAACATGAAAAATGTTCTTATGAAATTAGAAATTTACTTTGGTTTATTATTCAGGAGATTAACGAACAATCGAGTCAAGTTGGACATGAGGTAAGGGAACTTCTTAACTCAATTTCCATTCTTTGGGTTGATCTTCTCTTTCTTGTTTATGTTGTTATTTGATTATGTGAGAAATGAATTATTATATATTATCATGTATTTATACTTTCTTTATGTGACCTTATAGTGAATACACATAAGTGATCTATTTTATTTACAAAAATTTCTTTGTAAGGGATAACTTTTCTAATCTCGTTTTTATCTGAGATTGTTTATCCGTATGTATTTGCGGTTATTGTTATCATCCATGCCCATGTTTAATAAAAATGTTTTCATTTTTTTATAGTCCTTTTTACCCATTTTTTAAATTTACCACATGTTATGAAATGAATCTTACTTTTTTTACCACACGAGGAACTTTTTGACTTTTTCGACAAAATTACGAGAAGAATGTTATTTTTAACATATAAGGTGTAAACAGATTTTTACAGTTTCATAACGCCTTATATTCATTAATCATATTCTACATGATTTTATGAATATTTTCAAAAATATTATTTTCCTTTAAAATTACATGTCATTTAGTGAAAAGAAATTGATTTTGAAGAAGAAATTATATTTTCCTCAAGAATTCATTTCAAGTGTTTTATCAAAACCATTTTCAATCTAAAATGATAATATTTCATATTTGTATGTTTCAATTATAATTTCTCCATTATTTACATGGTTTCACTTTTCATGTAATGAAGTATCCATTTGTTTTTTTGGATTATGCGATGATGGGATGATGTTTATGAAACCCATTTAATTCATTGGGTTATGATGTATGACTTTAGTTTATTTTGTGGAACAAGTAAGAATGATTTCATTATGAGATGGGTGGGAAAAATATCTCCCTCAAATTCATTGGGTAATGATTTATATTTCCTAATATATACATGTTTTGAATGGTATGTTAATCCGGTTCAATGATACATGACTGGAATGAGGTGTGAACTCGATTCAGAAAGGGACTTTGTCCACTAAGAAGGTCTTGGCAGCAATGCCTTGGATACTATGGAAATCTTATCATGTGATTAATGGTTTTCCACAATTAAATGTTTTCTCCACATGATATTTTATCAGGATTGATGTTTCGTTATGATATATGCCTTACGTAATTCCATGATTTATGTCTTTTCTCAGGAATTTGATGTTTAGATTGTATCTTCATGTTTTTGCATTCAAATGTTTATGGATTGTTTTATGTTATCTAGGTTTACCCTTACTGAGCATTTGAGATCACCTTTTTTATGTTTTCTTTTCCCCAGGATATAAAGAATGTTTTTAGTTAAGAAAACAAAAGTGGAAGACCTTTATGGGAGATGTTGAAGATCATTCACCACGATTAGAAGATTATGTTCAGTGTTTCCAAAGGCACTAAACTATTATGGTCCTTGTGTGTTGGTTTTTGTTATGTATTAAGTATTATGAAAAAGTAATGTAATGTCCATGCACGTCAAGTTTGGTTCTCTACAGTTGGTATCAGAGGAAAGGATTAGTCAAACTTTGGAAACTAGGATGTGAAAACTTTAGTGAAATCCCTAGAGATAATTCTATGGTATGTCTAAGGATATCTCTAAGGTTAATTATAAGTATAGGTTATAGTCCTATAATTATGGTAACTATATTAGAATTACACCTAAGATGTTTGATATTGAATGAAATCTCCCTTGATAATGATTTTAACCTCTCACACTATTCTTTTTGGGTTTTAAGAAATGTAAGGAAATAGGAGGATTCATGTTAATGGAGAATATGATCGACAATTGATTGATATTATTTCTGACCAACCAAATGAAATGGGATTTGGATGTCCAAACATTGTTATTATGCCTAATCCAAAATCTTATAATATGATCAATAATATCAACTTTGGTAAGTTTCCTGACTCAGCTAATAAGAGAAATATGGATTTTCATGATGATCATTAACAAAATAAAGATAAATTTCCCTCATGTAAATCATGTGGAAAGAGGAATCACGCAGAATGTTTCAAAGGAACTGGAAGATGATTTGGGTATGGAAAATAAGGACACAAAGCCAGTAATTTTAAAGGAAAAGGTTCAGTTAACACCATGGACAAGGATAATGTCATTTCTAAGGCATCAACAATGGTTAAATGTTTTAAATGTGGAATGTACGTGCATTATGCAAACCAATTCCCTAATGGAAAATCTCATCATGAGAATCAGCATAGTCATATGGGTAGTATTTATGGGGATGATGATGCAGAGAGTAAATATGATACATTAGATGAAAGAAATGATGAAGCTCAGTCAGTGGTTTATGAAGGTAGTGGAATGATTGTATGTTTATCATGAATAATGTATGGTACTATGGAATAATGAAAAATCTATGGATTGTTACACTGTTGTCTTTCCTTGAGTTTTTGAATGTATATGATGAATGGTATCAGTAACCATGAAAGGTTATTGAAATATTTTTGGAAGGTAGATGATATGTGCATAATGAAAGGATAACGAGATAGTGAGATGTTTGATAGTATTAATGAGATCATGACTGATACAAGGACAAAGTGATATCATGGTTTGAGTATATAATCTTTTTGTGATTTTGGTATGTGGAAAGTGTAAACTTTTGATATCATTCCTATTTTCACTAAGGTTTTATGGTAAAACATGTTTCAAATGAATACATGATTAATGTAATCAAATGGTTGGAATGAGACAAACAAGATATATCTTGTGATATATGAGGGATAAATTATGGTATTCACAAACTCGGTAGATGACATTTCCAGTAATCGTTTTCTTTATACTATGAGCTTGGACTGTAGTAATTGGTATATGCCTAAAGATTGGAATGAATTAAGTTAGACATAAGATATTATTGTTTAAGGATAGAACTTTTTTCGATATAATTGTTGAAATTTTATAAAAATGTAGTTTTAGAAAAGTAGACAACCTGCAGGATGGGAGACAACCTGTCACATAAAATAAGGATGCAGGAATCAAACCCACAACCGAAGTGTGATAGGCCTTTATCACCTACCACTGGCCTATACGATGTCCCTGGTTATTAGAAATTAGTTTTATTTTATTATGTCCATTTTAGAAACCATATATGATTAATCTCAGCAAAGATGGACTTATGTATATTTAATAATTTGTGGCTAATTTTTTGCGATAGAAACATATAGAATGATCTATAATTCTATTGCATGATTTTCTAACACTTCACTAAAGGCAAATTCAACTTTATTTCTTTAAGAGATGAATTGGAAATTGTTCAAGGCATGACAAACTATGAGATTGTACCAAAATCTATTTCTTTTAATTCAACAATTCTTCAACATTTTGGAAATGATATTGAGAAATAAAAATTTTGTCCTTTTCCCCTCATACCCAATGAATTATATGGTTCCATAAATCATTACAAATTAATGTATTTGTGATCGATAGCTTCATCGTAGCCATGTTTTCTAGCACTCTCCATCAGAACTTGATGGTTAGATTTCTCTTCCATATCCATATTTTCACCTATGTTGTCCAATGTGGAAACCCAATGCTGAGTTACGTTGGGTTACCGTTATGAATCTAACATCCCTTTTTAAAATGATGTTTTAGTATTCCATTTTACGATGTGGGTTTCTAAGAAATAATCTTTAAAGTAGTAAACCACTTATAACCCCAACGAATTTCGGGGGTGAAATTCATTTTAAGAGGGACACCCCAAGATTTTATGATAAAATATTATTTTTAATTACTTCGATGTCTTCTGTTAAGCGATACACCATGATTATATTGCTCTATACGCAACAACGTATTAACTTGTAGTATACACAACACTAATTTTGGATCGTGTTATACAAAATTTCAAGTATGTTTGATAGTAGTTATTCTACGCAACATTGAGTATAAATATATATATATATATATATTTATTGTATAAATGAAATATGGTTTGATTATGTTATACAGAACAACAATGAAGTCTTGCACTATACACAACCCTGACTTGGATTTCAGTACACACAATCGCGACCTTCCTCTATAGCGTGTGTTGTTCGCAATACCGGGTTTCACAAAACAACGATATATGGTTATAATATTATTATGAACTAGCAATTATGTATAATATCAACTAAATTTTTAATTTTATATCATTATTATTCATCTTACACATTTTATAGAACATGGTATGAGAACAAAATAAATTTTTCGGGTAAAATAAGTATTTTTAAAAAAATAAAGTTTTGCCTCCTTTTAAAGGCGCACCCACATTAAATCTAGTTTTTGACATTTTTATAAGTTCAATTTGACCAAATATAATTCTTCCTTGGAGTCAGTATATTAAAATATATTTTTTATAGATTTTTCATTTTATTCTGATAACATTCATATTTTAATGAATAGTAAAAACACGCTATATATTAATTGAAGACAACTTTTTTTCATCGCAATAATTTATATGGTTATATTATATTTTTAATTGGTTTTAAAGTGTAATTAGAATATATTTTTACCGTTTAATAAAAATGTTGGTCATTGGAATTAATTTCACTTTGAAATTGGACATAAACAAGTGTCGATCTTTTTATAGTTAATGTTTCTTAAAAACAGGCTATTTTAATGATAATGGAAATTTATTTTAAAATTAATTAATTACACTTATATGTTTTGAATATGGAATAATAGAAATAATTTTTTAATTCTGAATATCAAATATATCTTAGGGTGAATTTTTGATATTTTTCTGAAAAACATTAATTTATGATGAATATTGAAACCACTTATTGGTAGTAAAAAACTGGCTCTTTCATTTAAACGAAATTTTACCACATATTTGAATGGAATTTCACAAATCCAACAGAAATGGTTGTTATTAAGAAGTAAAATGTGGTTCAATATGATGAAAGTAATTTTTGACGAATAGTAACTTTTGACTTTTATTTGTCGTGGGTAAAGGTAAATAGGGTAATTCAAGGTTAAATGAATATTATAATAAATAAAAATTTCCTTAACACTTTTCCTAACCTTATTGGATGAGTAGTGACAGACCATGGTCATCCTTGGGTCAATTTTTGGTCCCCATTGTTCCACTTGGTAGTGATAATGACAATTTGGATTTATTAATTAATTGTAATGACAAAAATGACATTAAAAAAAATATTTTAGTAATTAGTTTTTATAATGGGTTATATAAATTATCCATTTGAATATAAATATTAATTGGAAAGAGAAAAATATTTCCTACATGATCGTATTTTTTTATAATTTTTATACATCATATAAATTAAATTATTCATGACACAATAATGATGTAGTATTTACATCATTAATAAATAATTGAAATAATTAATATTATAATGATTTAAATATTATCCAGAATATGTCCAATTATGATTGGATGATTTTAATTCGACCATGAGTCATCTTATCTTCATCGTTAATGATTTTTTGACCTTTTAAAACTGAAGATAAGTTTATAATAAAATAATATTTTCACACAATCCAAAAGAGACCCTCCTCTCCCTTATAAAAGGAGACTATTTATATCCAATTCCTCACACCTCTCAAGACATTTGGCTCTTCCAAACAATGGAAAATTAAGCTACCTACATCCTTTTACTCTCCCACGAAGCCTTAAATTAGGCATGAGGCACTTCATGAAGTCCTTTTGGTTCAAACCAAAGGATGTCACCCAAATTAAAGGTAACAGTTTCTCTTAAAATGTTTTCTTTTATTATACTTCTCCATCCTATAAAATATTTTAAATCCTTTATTTTTTTACGAAAACAGTATACTCAATATACTAGTATATTGGTATGAGAATTATTCTAACTAAACTTACAAAATCCTTCATCTAATGGATTAAGAACATAATGTTTTTGTGGATGGAAAACTAAAGCCTCACGAAACGACGATTGTTCGATTTTCACTTACCACCTAAAATGGTGGAAATTATGAAGGAACTGTATTTATATATTATATATATTATTTTAACTATTTAATTATGTTTCTTTAATTCCCAATTATATCAATCCATTATGGTTTCCATAGTGGGTAAATACGATAATCTCATTTGAGGAAGTGCGGACTACCGCCCCCTCAAAGTGATGTTATTCGTTAATGCCTTATGTGTGCTATATAAAAGATGGGGATAATGATAATATATATTATATTATATTGTAATTATAATATACCTATGTATCATTATATTTTAATTCCATTAAAATAATAAATAGAAATGAATGTAGCGTTCATGTGTACGTACAACTTACCGTCTCCATTAACGGTGCATTTCATTTCTTACCTCCATATGTTATGTACTATTATAAAGAAATGTATATGATGGATTTATATGATATATCTATATATATATAAATAATGAATATAATTCTATATATAATGAAATTTTGATTATATGAACAACATTTAAATATAAGAAGTCCATTTTTGACTCAAGTACTAAATGTCGACAAAACGAACGTTATTAACATAAATGGTTACATAATGTTTATATCATGGTAATAAGTGATAGAAAAAGAATAATAAACCTGAAAAAGGATCTTAAGAAAGTATAAATCAACTTTGTTTTATTATTCAAGAGATTAAAGAATGATCGAGTCAAGTCAGACACGAGGTAAGGGAACTTCTTAACCCAATTTCCATTCATTGGGTTGATATTCTCTTTCTTTTTTATGTCATTATTTGATTATGTGAGAAGTAAATTATTATAACTTATCATGTATTTATTATTTATTTATGTGACCTTATAGTGAATACAAATATGTGATCTATATTATTTACAGAAAGATCTTTGTAAGGGATAACTTTTCCAATCTCGTTTATATCTAAGATTATTTATTCGTAAGTATTTATGGTTATTGTTATCATCCATGCCCATGTTTTATAAAAATGTTTTCATTTGTTTTTAATTTTCTTTTACATTTTTTTGAATTTTACCACATGCTTTTAAAGGAATCTTACTTTTTTTTACCACATGAAAAACTTTTGGACTTTTCCAACAAAAGTATGAGAAGAATGTTATTTTTAAATTATATGGATTAAAGATATTTTTATGGTTTCATAATTCCTTATTTTCATGATGATAACTCTATAAGATTTTATGACTTTTTTCAGCAAAATACTATTCTTTTAAAATTCCATGGTATTTTGTGAAAAGAAATTGATTTTGAAGAAGAAAGTATATTTTCCATAAGAATTATTTTCATGTGTTTTATCAAATCCATTTTCCGTCTAAAATGATATTATTTCATATGTGTATGTTTCATGTATAATTTATCTATGATTTAAATGGTTTCACTTTAATTATGTTTAAATATCCATTTGTTTTATATGGATTATGTGATGATGGGATGATGTTTATGAAACCCATTTTATTCTTTGTGTTATGATGAATGCTTGAAGTTTATTTTGTGAAAAAAAGTAAGAATGATTTCATTATGAGATGGGTGGGACCTATATATCCCTCCAATTCATTGGGTAATGATTTATATCCCATGAGATAAACATGGATGGAATGGTAATTTAATCTGGTTCAGTGATACTGGACTGGAACGAGGAGTGAACTCGATTCAAAAAGGGACTTTGTCCATTAAGATGGTATTGCTTGCAATACCATGTCTACTATGGAAATCCTATCATGTGATTAATGGTTTTCCATAATTACATGTTTTATTCCCATGCAATTTTATCATGATTGATGTTACTTTATGATATATTCTTTACGTACTTCTATGATTTATGTCTTTGCTCATGATTTTGATGTTTAGATTTTATGTTCATATTTTTGCATTCAAATGTTTATGGATTGTTTTATGTTCTTTATATTTACTCATAATGATCATTTAAGATCACAATTTTTATTTTTTCTTTTCCCCATGATATAAATAATGTTTTTAGGTAAAATAATGGGATGATCTTTATGAGAGATGTTGATGATATTTCACCATGATTAGAAGATTATGTTATGAGTTTCCAAAGCCAGTAAACTATTACGGTCCTTGTGTGTTGGTTTTTGTTATGTATTATGTATTCCTCAGAAGTAATGTAATGTCCATGTACGTCATGTTTGGGTATCTACAAATCATGGTTTTTTCAAAACAATGAAAAGCATACATGGTGTATTACGATGCATCAGGATCTAGGTTTGGTTGCAGTCTCATGAAAGGGAATAATGTTGTTTCATATGGATCACGACAGTTGAGGGTGCAAGATAAGAACTACCCAACTCATGATTTATAATTGGAAGCAGTATTCCATGATTTGAAAGTGTGGCATCATTATCTCTTCGGGGATAAGTATATACAGATCACAAGATCTTGAAGAACATTTTCTCACAAATGGATTTTAACAAGAGGAATACGAGATAGATGAAAAATCTCTAGATTTTTGATTTTGACTAGATGTACACACGGTGTAAGGGAAATTCAGTGGTGGATGCATTATGTAGAAAATCCTAGGCTTAGGTGGTGAAACAGGAATCAGACCATTGGTAGTTTATAATGGTTATAACTGACATGCAGTTGGACTGTGAGAACCAGGGAGATAGAGCTTTCATCTTTCAAATATTGTTGATTCCAGACTTGGTTACACTGGTTAAAGAAGCACAGGTATCTGATTCTGAGTGTGTGACAATGAGTTTGAAAATCAATGGTGGGGACACCATTGAGGGTTTCCAATTGAATAGAGATTCATTTTTGTGTGTTCTAAATTGGATGGTTATACCAGTTACTTGTCGGGAGGATCTTCTCAGGGCGTATCATCATTCAAGATGGGATGTTCATCCTGGAATTCATAAAATTTATATAGCGTTGAAAGTGCAGTTATATTGTGCTTGTACGAAATGAAATGTGGCTAGGTTTGTTTCGAGATGCTTGACTTTCCAGCAGGTCAAGGAAAAGCATTAGAGGCCAATATGAATGTTGCATTCATTACCAATCTCTGTTTGGATGTGGGAGAAATTAGTGAAGGATTATGTCACAGGAATCCCATGAATGGTCAGGAAGAACAATTTCATTTGGGTTATAGTGGATCAGCTGTCGAAGTCGGCATATTTCATCCCCATTCATGAATCTCATATGGTGGAGGATGTATCCAAAATCTATATCCGGGATGTGGTAAAGAGGCATGGTGTTCTAGTATCAATTTTACCAAATAGTGATTCGAGGTTTACATCACATTTTTTGAAATCCTTGTAGCAAGCCCTTGGGACATAGTAGAATATGAGCACAACATATCACCCTCACACGGATGGTCAATCTGGGAAGCTGATACAAACATTGTAGGATATTTTGTGGGATTGTGATATGGATTTTTGTGGCTCATAAGAGGATCACTTCTCATTGGATATGTTCTCATATAATAACAGTTATCAGGAGTCCATACATATGGATCCATTTGAAGTGTTGTATGGGCGCCTCTGTCATTCACTACTATTCTGGGTGGAAATGAGTGAGTCCTCGATGGATGGACCAAGCCTTGTCCATGAGAATACAGATAAGTTCAAGTTAATCAGGAAGAGAATGGAGACATCTCAGTGTCGTCAGAAATCATATGCGGATCATTGTCGATGTCCGTTGTCATTTGAGGTGAGTGATCATGTTTTCCTGAGGATCTCTCCTAGGTTGGGACATCGTCAGTTTGTGAAGTAGGGAAAGTTATCTCCGAGATTTATTAGACCTTTTTAGATTCTTGATCGGGTTTTTGAGGGGTCATATACTTTGTATTAGCCATTTAGGTTTAGTGTGGTGCACAATGTGTTCCATGTGTCGCAGTTGAAAAAGAATCAGCTGGATCAAGGCCCTGTTATTCAATGGGATCATGTTGAGCTAGAGTTGGATTCTTCTTTGGATCACATGACTTAAGGTTTGTGGATAGGAAATATAAAGTCTTGAGGGGGTAAAATCATTGGTCTGGTTTGGGTTTTGTGGTAGCATGGATAGATCCAAGAGGAGACATGGGAGCGGGAGAAAGAGATGGTCGAGCAATGGCCTGAGATCATTCGACAAAAGTTGGGTTCACTACATTCTGAGGATAGAAATTTCAATGGTGGGGAGAATGTAGCACCCCCAGTTTGAATAATATAGCATTTTTATGACTTTTTATGTCATTAATATGAATGGGATGAGTTCAGAAGAGATTGGGAGAGATTGGAATGGTTTTGAATAAGTTTGGATGAATTTTTAAGGGATTGCGATTTGAGCATGGTTAGGGGAAACCGTGTGGGGTCACTAGGAAACCGTTTCGGGGGAGACAGTAGGCTTCGCACGACCAGCACACATTTTTCCAGACCATCCAAGGAAACTGTGTCGACCCCTCCTATCGAGGCAGTAATGTCCTCTTGGTTAGCACACGATTTGACATACCATGCGACCTAAACTTGAGACCACATAAAAATATGGTTTTAAAACCTAGGTTCTCTTGGGATAGCCTCATTCATTTTCTAATCCTCTCCCACTCAAGCCTCACTCAGGATTTCAATCTCTCTGGGGTAGAGGGTGATGTTTGACTCGTTTTTGAAGCATTTTGAAGTGGTTTCTTGGCGTTTTGAAGGTGGTTTAGCCAAGGTAAGTCTCTCCTCACAGTTTCCATGAGTTTTCTTCTAGATCTACATCTTCCTATATGTTGGTTTTCTTGATATACACCAGTTGAGTGTAAATATATGTTTGTGGTTTTCTTTGATGTTAATTTTCAGGCATGTGGATGTTAGGGACGGAGATCTAGAGTGGTTTCGATGGTACATTCACCGGTTTTGGGGAGTAGTTTCTTATGGGTCGACTTTTCCAGAACCCTAAAGGTAGGTGAATTCTCTCTCAAATACATTTGGTTAGAACTAGTAGATTGGTTAAAATTAATTTGTGTTGCATAAAAATTAATTGTTTTGCTGATGTGTGAAATCGGATAGAAATCCCTTTGGTAATGGTTTGAGATTTTGTTTTTGAAAAAATGGATTGTTACGAAATGCTCTTGATGTGATTTTAAAATGGGATACTAAAAGAAGTTATTTTTTTAGTTTGATTAAGATGATTTGAGAAAATTGTTTTCAATAAATATGGGTTGTTTTATTGAAATGTGGTTTGGTATAGAAAATGTCTGAAGGGCGTTCTAAATAAATTGGTGATTTATTGAAGTGGTTGACATGTATTAGAAGTGGTTGATTTCATGTTCTTGTGGCCTTGGTGAGTTATGTGCCAGGTTATGACTTGATTGGAATTTTCTGTAAAAGAGGTCAGGAATAACCACTATAACAAGGTGATGGATAGTAGAAGGAAGTGCCACAATAAAAAGATAAGTGGTTGAGAAGTACCACTAGTTGTCAATGGGTGAACGGGTTGGATGGAAGCTCCATAGTTATGCTTTCTTCATTGTTCATTTCATTTCAAGAATGAAATTGATGTGCTAATGTGTAAATGATGAAATGGCTGGTGGCATGTTTGTTTGGAATTCCCTTAATTTCTTGGTTTGTGTGAGATGGCTTGGTAAGGGTATGTGTGGCATATGGTAATGATTGAAATAGTAATTATTTTCTATAAACTGTTATATATATATGTGTGTTAATGGTCTTATCCTAGTGGCATGTCTAGGGATGTCATTTAGGGAAAACCTACTGAGTAGTTTTACCAAATGTCGTGTACCGGGATAGAGGTAAAGGTAAGGTATCTCATTGCAAGTGGTTTGTGGTGATTCTTGTGATTTGTTGGTGGATCATGGAGCTTGGATCATGGTGTGGAGCTATCGCAGTGTCATGGCTCATGGTGTTGTGTTGTTTAGAATTTCTCATTGTACTATGATATCGTGTTTGATTATATTTGTTTTGGGTTGTATTATAGAAAAACTTGGTTTTATTTTGGGAATACATGATTGAATTCTTCTTTTAACATGCATCATATAGTGGATATAGTGATGGTTTGGTAGGTTTTTTCTTAAGGGAAAATTATTCCCCAATTTGTTCTTGAAGCCCTCGGCATTTATTGTTAGCCTTTGGTGCCTTGGGAACATCGCTTAAGGATAAGTAATCCCTCACCACCTCATCAAGCCAATGAGGTAGGGGCGAGCTATTACCACTATAATCATTCATCTCAAATATTGATAGATAATCCTCTTAAACCTCTTTGAGAATTAGTGATCATAAAAAATTATATTACAAAAAAAATTGGATTTTCAATAAAAAATATTTCAAAACTTTTAGCTGAAATTTTAATTAAATCCATATATATTTTAATCATAATCATTATAAAAACTATAATTTTGTGATATATATTCACTAGAACTATCAATTACAGTTTCCTTTAATAATATTTTACATTTATACTAATCTTATTTACTCAATTATTTTTTATTAATATAGATTAGTCAAAATACCAATTTTATTTTTTCTAGTTTCATATTTTCAAATAACATCATTTCATTTGATTTTACATTAAAATTCATCATATAAATATTTTCATCGAAATAAATTTTTTTCAACATTAATTATTTTTATATTACTTTCTCAACCTAAATGTATTCTACATCCTTTATTCTATATGGAAAATGTCATAATGTATAACTTGAATACAAAACACTTCAAAACTGATTTTCATTTTAATAAAGAACCAAAGACCCTTATTCATTTAATTCCCTTTGTAATCATCCCTACTGATATGAATATTGAACTAAAAAAATTCTAAGGAATTCAATTCATTAATGTTACATAATATATTAATTTATTCAATATAAAATCATTTGGTTAACAATTTTCATGGTTGAATATTTGTATTATTTTAAATAATATTATTGTAAATTGATTTTTTCACCATTATTGTTTAATCTAATAAAAATTATTTATAACCACTATTTCAAAATATAATTTAAATTTCTAAATTAAAAATTGAATCTTAAATAAGTATATTTTTTTATTCAACATTATTTTTTTTGATATGTTTTAACAAAAATATTGATATATAATGAGATAAAAAATGGAATGTTGTATAAAACCAGTCTTATAAGGAAATATTTATACTGGTATAGTATTGGGAGTGAACTTTAACTATGACGATTCTATATGAACTGAACCCATAGTACTATTATTGTTATTGAAATTTTTCATTGACTATTACATAAATGATTTTCTTAGCTTATATGTATTCTATAAGTCTATGTCTTCTTACTATGTAATTCTCTAATAGATCTTGTTCATTTATTCCATTAAAATTGATTTCTTATTAGCTTCCATGAATTATGAAATGCCTTTTTGAATTGATATATTAGATGAAGGGTATGATTTTTGAATTTTATACTCACATTATCAGTCCCAAATTCATATGTTATACGTAAATATTCATCTATATCTCCCCCTTTTCCATTATAAGTCATTTCATATCAACCTTATCTCTGTTTCCATTAGCTAAGGTATCAAGAATGGTTTTATATATTATATGTATATAAAGGTATATTCTTATAAGATACTAAGAAGGAGATGACGTTGAACAATGGTGAACTTGTTGTGTGTGTTTCTATGAATCAACTAACCCTATAACTAAATGACTATATCATAGATGATTGTGATATCAAATTTGTAACAATCATCTAATATTTTAAATCTATATATGAAAATATTGGGATTTTATTGGCACAATAGAATATCAAAGGAACCCTAGTAAAAGAACTATGAATCTATAGTTATAAATTTGGCATTTGAAATAGAATTGAAAGATATAAATTAGGTTACAAAAATTATATTATAAGTAGGAGACATTTCCAAAAGGTCATAGGAAGCATTATAATAATCCTAAACATCATGATCTAAGTCTATATAATTAGTAGTTCCATAAAAATCCTTGTAGTAAAACTCATTAGATTAATCCTATATCAAAATCAATATATATCATGTGGGAAACAGTAAAATTCCAAGTGATCCCTTAGGAATAATATCCCAATGACATTTCGGTAGTATACCATTAATAAAAATCTCATAATAATAATAATAATAATAATAATAATAATAATAATAATAATAATGTTTTCCTATCACCTAAACTCATATCAGATTACTGTGGTCATCCTTTTAGTTTTATATCTTAGGATGAAATAATATATTTCAATTTTAATATGATAATCCCAATAATCACACGCCATTACCAGCACCCAACATCTAAATATAAATATATCATCACGAACAATTATAAGTCCCCTAATAACATCATAATTATGATATTATATGTGGGTTTCTTGATCATATCTCTATCACTCATCCACATTCTATCACTATGGTCATAACATCCATGAAAACATGTTACGTCCATCATATAGGTTTAACCAATCTAATGGGGTGGGTAAATAATAATATCACATCCCAATAAGGTTTTTGAAATTATGGTAATATCTATTTGGAATATACTAAGTGGTATTTTTTAATATAAAATTGTAATCATGTAATGAAATAATAGAAATTTCTCTATACAATGAACTGGATATTTTGAAAAAACAATGAATTGGACACATGATTTTAAATGGATCAAAACAATTCATCTATTTTTTATGGATTTCCATTGGAAGTAATGTCATAATATAGAAGTTTCACTTTTTTAAAATGGTAAGACATGATTCCATATGATGTCTAGTCCCTTTGATAAGGCCCTTAAAATATATCTTTAAACAAAATTAATTTATTCATCGAAATAAAATTTCAAAAAAATTCCTAAAATATCCCTATTTATCTTAAAATGAAATTTTATTCAAAATTCTATTTAAAATATATATATTAAATAATGCATATCATTTACTCCCAATACATAAGACAAGAAATACGCTAAAGATGGACACAAGAACTCATTCGACCAAGGTTTTCCATCAAACTATTTTGTATGGTAGTGGTCCATTTCACTATTTTTCCAATGCTAACACATCCCATCCTTATTTAGAAATAAAATAGGTAATATAACCTGAATAAAAATATATTAATGATGAAAATAAACATTAAATCCCAAAATTAACATGATAGTGAACTGATGGTAAGGACACCTTCATTAATTGATTCCAATTCAATTATTTCAAAACAGATACATTACTACCAAGGTGGTAACATGACCAACAATCCCTTGAAAACACACATGAGGTTCTAGTTAATGTAATGAAATTTAAATAAATATATTTAGTTAATTTTAAAGAACAATTAAATTGAATTATGAAAAGGTTTAATTAATTTTTTTTTAATTTACATCTATATAATCCCAAATATTAAATTGGACATCCTCATCCATCCAAATCGAAAAAAATTGAGGTTAATTTTTTTCCTGAAACAAATCCAATGCTAAAAAATATTTTATCACCAAATGATTGTATCAGTTAAATGTAAAAATTTATTTAATTTATGTAAAAAAACTGTAATATTTGTACAGTGGTGTACAATAATTGAAACATATTGAGAGAGACAATATGAAATCATCATCTTGGGATGTCCTTTTGATAATCCAAATTAAATCCCCATGAGATTATGATGATTAAAATATGTGATTGTTGTTTTTTCACAAAAAACATTCTCCTAATAAAAATAAATGAGATATGGGAATGAATTGGAATAAACATGGAGGACGTGATCTGGAGTGTAATATTTAGCCCAATTTGTCTTCTAGGCTAACCACTGCTTGATTCCAACAAGAATTAGTGGATACACTTTAATAAGGAGATAAAAAACTGATACCTATTTCAAAATGACCATTATGTCTATGTTGTCTGAAACACAACATTTAATAGAATAAAACAATTTTTAATCCCTAATTTTATATATGTTAAAATCCTAAAAATATATTCAATCCAAACCAAATTACTCTATATCATGTTATCCTATAGCATATAAAATTAAATTAGATCACTATATGAATCATAAATTATATAAAATTTCCCTATAGTAGGTTACAATAATGAATTTTAACGTACAACACATTACCCTAAAAAAATTACGTTATTTAAAATTTCCCTTTAGAACCATTCCCTCAAGAATGATTCACTAATAAAAGGCACCTTATAGTTAGTTATAGTCGCGAAATATATTATAAAATAATATTACCATTATTATGTTACCCAATAGTATGATTACCTTATTCTTATTACCTAAAAACATGTTACCCTATTTAAAATTTCCCTATTGTTGGGGATACAATTTCTGAAGGGTAAACAATTTTATTTTTTTTAAATGAAAATTCAAAAACACTCGAAATACACACCAAATTAACCATAAATTTCTTATTGTATTTAAAATAGATTGAAATTTCCAATAACACATAATCACAGTCTTCCTAAATAACATAATATCGATATAAATAGAAACGAAATACAATTCACTGAAGAAACACACAACTCATAATGAATTGAAAACCCTAAAATTAAAATACATCAAACATTAAAAAATTAACACAAATCATTATCAACATACCCATCATCAAAATATGCATACTTTAACAAAAAAATCCCCCAACTAAAGGCCTTCATCTAAAATCACCCAAATAGACCGAAAGACCAAAATTTCTATAATTCCGTATAGACTTTAAAATGAAGACAAATACCATTAAAAAATAATCAAAAATAAGGATTCAATGAATATAAACACATAAATATATTTATATAATATTTTATACCTCAAAACATTAAAATGTAAGAAATTCACAAGGATAACATGAGATCTGGACTAAATAGAAATGGTAAAACACAATGGACAAAACACCCTCTAAACCATGTGATAAATTCTCCCTGAAATATTGTGGCATCATACTGTCCAAATTCATCCATCTATTAAGAATCATACATTATGAATTCCATTAACACTATGATAACACTTAATGTGTCCAAATATTCAAAAAATGCTTAGACTACCCCTGTTCATTTGAAAATCACTCATCAGGCCACTGCACTCTACACATGATAACTTATATTCCAATTATTTTAATCACTATCTGGTTACAGTATCACTATCCAAGGACAATTCCCACATACTGATATTTTCCATCATCACAGTCATGTTCATAACTATGTTTGTCTTATTAATATTTTAATGTTTTTATTTCAACCATATATCGAATTGTTTTACTAATCCCAATAATTTTTTTATTAAAACTCATATATGAACCAGAATAATGTAATGTTACAACCAATAAGTCCTCACATTTCAAAATTTTCACAGAATGGTCCTCCGAATCATATAAAGCACCTAATAGACACAATGTCATGTTAGTCCTAATTGAAACCCTAATAAAAAAAATATGTGACAAATCATTACCAATATGAGTCATCCAAACTGTCATACTTTCACATGATGATCTCTAAAATGAACCTAGAAATATTCATTGAAGGAATAAACAACACATCCCCCAGTCTACCAATTAAATTTAATTAGTCCAATTTTCCTAAGCATTATTGCATTTGATAAACATTAAATCATACTCTATTCAAACTATCAAATCACATCTTCTGATCTCTATAAAACTATACATACATAACAGTCACAAAATTCTTGCATTTGGGTCACTCCGATCTAAAACACATATATTCAAATCAAATGATTTTCCATGGGGATAAAATTATTATTTTTAAAAAAACACATATCACCCTATAATGCCCATGGATTCTTCCAATACAAGAATAACCAAAATCTGAATCCTAGCTAGTCATTATTCCAAAAAAATATTATGATATTCCTTACCCATATTGAAATTAACATTCAAATTTATTTTCATCATATTTTCAGAAAACCCCACAATCTCAAACAATTACAAACTCATTGGCTTCTGGAGATAGCTTAATAAGACCTTATTAAAACCCCATTTGACAAAAACCTCATGCCCTACATGATTTATCATTATAAAACATGTATTTTATCAAACTAAAACCACAAAAAACTAGTTCCCTCTAGTATTTAAATAATTACAAGCCTAATTGATCAAAAAATTCCATGATAACATTATTAATGTAATAAACCCTTATAAAATAATCTCAAAGAATATTGACCTATATTAAATGATTCTCCAATTAATAATGGATTCAAATGAATCATTATTTCAAATATATTATTTCATAAGAAAACTTATCATTACATAATCAGGCAATGATTGTAATGTTTTTACTCCTCTATTTCTCACATCAAAACCCTATAATAGATTCTACGTCACACCCATCCCATGTTGGGTTCCTACTATTTAAAAGCATAGACATCTGTGATTTCCTAGTCTTAACACCAAAAATATCCAACTATCATGGGATTTAACATTGTTAATGTTGAACCTACATGCAATGTGTCTACTTTCATAGTCCTTTGGATCTCCGTCAACCTCTCTCTCAAAATCCAATCCCAAAGCACACTATAATACCACATTTTGACACTTTATCTCATATTTATGTTATGGAAACCATGTGTGGGTCATTACATGACCTCAATCATACTTCTCAGTATGTCAATATATATCGACTATAAGAATGGTCTTCAAACAGTCATTGAGAGACTATTCTATATAACAATAAGGCTCAAGGACCATTGCTCAATTTATTGAAAATTTGTAATGAAACATCTGTATAACGAATATAATGGAAAACTATAATAATAATAGTGGGATCCCTAATAATCCCTATAGTGCATAATAAAATTTAGTAGACATTTGACTTGATAGATTAATAAAATAAGGTTGTATAAAATGAAGATGACAACATATAAACAAACTGCACAAATTACAATACATGATAAATAATATGACTAAAAAGGAAAATTAATCATATTGTATCACTACTCTAATAATATAATCAATATAAAATTGGACTCTATAATGTAATATTAATATATAACATGTCCATCTTGAAGCATTATAAACTTACTAACAGAATATGTTAATGTCCACCCAGGTACATTTATACCCATGTGGTGTACAGGTGTGGGAGTGAGTCTGACACCCATTTAGATATCAAAAATTCCCCAAAAATATTATTTGATGTTTTAATAAAGGGAATGCTATTAATATATATATATATATTGAGGTCATTCACATGAAATTTATCAATATATAATCCAAACATAAAAGCTACATAAAACATTTATATAATTTTTTGGGTACTTGTAATTTCACCTAGAATATTAGCTATACCTAATTTAAACAAAATGGTATATATATGATCATAATGAATAATTTTATGAGGAAAAAATTTTGATTACCAAGTTAATAACCTATTAAAATCCATGATTATCATGATGGAAAAAATTCCTTAGGTGAACGATGCCAGACAATATAATAATGTAATGAATATAGAAAATTCATATATGTATGAACCTAGGTAATATCTATATATATATATATATTCGAAGATTACTCACCTGATCAATTATAATCACCTTGGAATTGTAGAATCATCATGAATAATTAGAAGATCACATGTTTTATCACATCTATCACGCACATATAATTTGTGTCCATAAAGTCGTACGATGTATCCCTTGAATCTCAAAATAAATAGGATTTGATTTCAATTTATGGAACACCATTGGGACCCAATATAAGTAGATACCAAATCAAAAGTATTAAATTTTAAATTCCCAATATGCTTAAATTATAATTCAGTGTTAGTAACTTTAGAATTCCAAATATGATGCACACCCACAGGATATATTAATGTATCTCTAGAATATCATTCAACAGGTTCTATCATTATATTATGGGTGCATCTGTTGCATAATTATAGTATCAGGCATTTCATGAATAAAATTTTAGAACCCATTAATTCAATATATAAAACCAATAAATCCAAAGTGGTTTCATATGATTTCATTACAAGCACTCGAGGGAAATAATTACCGAACGAATTTCTCATTTTAATAATAATAATAATAATAATGGTGGGAAAAACAAATGAAACCATCAAAGATATTTGAGGTTGGCCATAATGTTTAATGAAATACCATCATTACAATTGACATATCATAAAAAATAATTGATTTTGGTACCAAGGTGACAATCATAATCATTTGTCCCCACTACCCTCATATACAGTATCATGGGGAAAAATCTCAATTGGAATCCTCTAAAGTACCCAAGGTAACATTATAACTTGTACACCCGATGAGTGTTCTATGATCATATCTCTACCAATAGCTTTGGGTATGTAACCCATGATTAAAACCTAAACATATATTACTATTTGTTAAACATGTCTATCCAATCTGGGAATGTGTTGACCACAACATCACTACACAACCACAAATTTGATACTGAGACACAATATCATTATCAAACAAACACATACATGAGTCGACATACATATTAAAATATAAATGAAAATCATAGAGTGTTGTTCATATAATGTACTCATCTATTTGAAAAAAACACGGATTTACAAATATGATGTCTAATGAAAAAACAATTCAAATAATTTCTATTGGATAAAAATTATGAACCATGTAAAAATACCCTTATACACCATTTAAAAATGTAATAACATGCAGTCTTATTCTTAATAGGTCCTTTGAAAATTTCACATAAATGACTCATTATGACATTTTTAATGATTTCAAAACATTTTTTTAAATCACCATATTACCCTTGAAATTCAATTTTATTTAAATTAAATTCCAAAAAATACATTTTATCTATAAAATACACAATATATCACTATGAATACCATAAATATGGTTAATAGATCTCATTTTAACAAGATTACAAAATCAATCAATTTAGAATGTTATGTAGTTCATGTTTTCTATTTTGTTGACACAACACTATCCAAATATTATAAAATGGTAACACATTCCATGAACCATGTACATAGATATAGTATTGATCTTACATGAATATATTATAATAAAAAATGAAATAAAATCCAATAAATTCAGGAAAACTTAGTTGATTTGAATCATTTTTCCTTAATTAATAGCATAACCATAACTTCAAAGGTGCTTCCAAGGTGAAATTACCATTCCCATCCCACACAATACCCTCTCTAATTTCATATAGGTTAAATAAATTGATTTTAACAATTTATTATTTTTCATTCATATTTATTATATAAATTATTATTACATGTGAATTATATTTAAATAGTCATTATGCATAAATTCTCATGAGGGTTCATTCAATACATGAAACTGTAAGAAATGTGATAATGTGTTATCCAGACACACACTATGAAAAAATACACATGAAATTTCCTAGAACTACATTCAACGTATATCTATATTTATTAAATTTTATGAACCCTCTAGAAAACTCCTAGAGATACATATCTCAATTGAAACTACATGAAACAAGGTGTCCTCAGCTTGTCGGGACATAAATAGTCTAATACATAAAAATAACCATTATATTAGATTTACGTCATGATGATTCATATATAAAAGTTTCATGATTATTTAAAGAATCACGATATATATTACATTGTGAAGAAAAAAAGGGATCGTCAAAAATTTTACCAGGACATCCAATGGTAGAAAACACATAATTTTCCACTTTTAAGTGTGTTTTAATCACTTATTTTTATATCTTTAATTAAATAAAACACTGTTAATCTAAAACAAATTACCCAAATGCATGTGTCCTAAAATCAAAATCCCCAATCATAGTTTACCCGATAAAAAATACCCTATAATTTATTTCACTATATCATGTTACCCTATTGTATGTTACCAAATATAAGGATACCCTCCAACCTATCACCCGATAATAGGTAATCCTATATCCAGTTACTCTGAAGGAATATACCCTATATCAAGTTACCATAATGCATTATACACTATAAAAGTTTTCTCTACAGAAACATACCCTAAAAAATTATACCCTATAGTAACAAACCCTAAATAATGATATTAGGATGCCACATAACCATTGGAATGTTACCCTAATGAAAAAACCATATAGAATCATACCCTATAGTAGGGTACCCAAAAATAACATACCCAACAAATTTTTTTTTCATATATTAGCTTACCTGATAACAAGTTACCCTATAGAAAGTCATCATATATAATTACATAATAATAGAACATACCCTATAGAATGCTACCCTACAAAAAAATTCCCTATAATAAGTCACCATTATTCTTATTAGACTATAATAAGTCACCATATAATGTAATAACTTATAGGTGTGTGTAAAAATTTTGGAAGGGAAATCTATTTTCAATTTTTTTTAAAAAATTGAAAATACACAAAATACAACCAAAAATAATATATAACACAACCATCGTACCATAAATGTATATAAAATGACCAACAATAAAAATAAAATATATTTTTTTAAAACCCACATAAATGAAATTTAAACCCAAAATTGAATTAGTAATAAATACATCAACCACATTAAGAATTAATTTCACTATTAATTGAAAAAAATATACATTTAATGATAATTTAAATTTATTATCAATTTACACATCATATAAATATTATATTTTTTCTAATCCAATAACACCCTACTCCAACCTAACATGAAAAAACCCAAAAAATGTACATAAAATCAAAGTATTAAAAAAATATAATCTTTTACCACACCCTATTTAAGGAATAAACAATCATAAAAAATTATTCAAAAACAATATTTTTTTAAAAAAACACCCATTAAATAGAGATAAATTCTTTTTACGACCCAACACATTACAAGGGTCAAAATTCAAAATGTTGGAATATGATCTGACATTATTTCATATTTTAAATTTCCTTTGACTTTATAGTCCCAAAATAAAAGCATAAAAAGGAGTGAAACATATTGTATAATATAATAAAATAAACTCCTAAAATATTAAAAATAAAATGTTATAGATTAGATTACCAAAAATGATAAACGAAATTGAAATTAGAAGGGTTCAATATTTAATATATATATATAATTAAAAATATTGAGTACATTAAAATTTTCAACAAAATATATAATGTAAATATATAATGTAATGATATATAAGACATGAAATTCTAAATTTTTATATAAGAAATTTGTACTTACATAATTTTATAAATAATTCTATACATAATTTCATAAGGAATGAGACTTCATTGATTTAAATGCAATTTAATTGGGGGATATAATCATAGATTCAAAAATACTGTCATTGTTTACAAGAAGGTCTGACATATATAATCAATTACTAAGCATTGAAATATTTTTTATAAACTATTTAAAATAAAAAATATTTAACTAGACTATTATTATCATTTGAATGAAATAAATAAATAATAATAAGAAATAATAGATTAAGAAAATTAGATATCTAAATACATAATGTGATTTATCAATAGGTCAATTAGCTTGAAAATTCACTCATATTCAAACACAATTTAAAATGTGACTATTTAACATATTCTATTTAAATCATGGACCTTATGAATCATATATATGTAATTCAATTAGTATATAGTGTATTCGTTGTGAATTTAACAATATTGTCAAATGAATCACGATGAGTAATTAAATATATGATATTTTGCTAGTAATTTCTATTTAATAAATTTTATAAATCACTTTAATTTTAATAAAAAACTTCCATATTAATATTAATTTATTTTTCTAATATACAACCACTATATCAATGTATTATATTTGTTATTATGCTTGTTTGGATTCATTTTGGTCGTATATTACAAAATATTATATTTAAAAATATAATATTCCAAAATATATAATTAAATAAAAATAAATTTTATATTTTACGGTAATAGTATTCAGGTAAAAAAATCGGTCAAATGGATATATGTATCACATATTTTTTGATTCAGAATTTTTTGTTTTTCCAATTTAAATTATAGGTAAATAGAAATATATATATATATATATATATATATATATTTATATTAGTTGAGGAAAATAAAATCATTAGTCATTGAATCAATTATTCTTTATTATCACTAAAAATCATATATGGTCTCGATTATCTACTCCAAAAAGTCATATTCCTAAACCATGTATTTTTATTAGAAACTAATTTATTTTTAACATTTATTGTGTAATGAAATATTTCAATCATAATACTTTTTTTATGAAATGTTTTTGAATAACATGGTATATTTATTCAGACTCTGAAGTTAATCTGATCCGTTTTTTGTGTGCCCAGAAAGATGGAATGAATCCTTAAAAGAGAATAATGTAAACAATTCTTCCTTATTTTTTTATCTAGATTAGATAATATTTATACATATTAGGTGAATAAATCATTTAACACTTCATTCTAAAGCTCATATAACATGCATAGAAAAAATAAGTACATAGTACATAGTAGTATTTAATGAATCAGCCAATAAATTTGAATAGAAAATTATTATTTTCATGGTATTTTTATGTTAAAGACATTCTATCATATATTATAAAATTATATAAATGTTATTGGAATCATATTATATTTGGATTCCCACAAATATTACAGGTATACATCGAAATTACAAAATATTTTTTTATAAAAAAATATATTTTTTGATCAAATAGTGAAAATTTTAATTTACATTTATTCATTGAATATTAAATTATAGTAACAGTAGTAGTTGAAAAAACACATCAAAATGATTAAATATGATAGTTCTAGTCTAATTCATTATAATATTCTCACTCAAATTGATTGTCTCTTAAATTAGTAACAATTTTCCTCGAGTTTATCTCTAATGAATTCTTTTGATATAATAAAATATTATACATATGTAAAATATATTATTATAATCAATTAATAAAACAAAAAACTGTTAAATAATTTAGTTCAAATTCAATGAATAGTTGTATATTATTTTATAATATATAGATTATATCTATAAATTTCTCTCTAATAAATTAATAATTAATAAGTACACATCATTATAAACATCATCATTTTTATATACTATCTATATTTAGAAATTATTGTAATTTCATCTTCCATGCCATTATAATATCATGTAAAATGATAAATTATTTTAAATATATCAATTGATGTATTGTACTTTGAATAAATGGTATTGTAACACCCTGAGCTTCCACGATACGCTTCTCATTCAATAATGCAATAGCTTGCATTGTACGCAAGTTCGAGATTCTAACACACCGCGACCAATCAAAATAGCCATTATGAATAGTACTACCCACTTTTTGAAATTATATATATTTTATATTTCAAAATGGACTTCATTTTTGGATTCAGAATATCGAAATTAGCCTATGATGAATTTTTGGTATTTTCTAGAGAACTTCCAATTTTTTTTGAATAGTGAAAAATACATAAAAACAATTTATTTAATAAAAATAATTTATAGTGATAAGTTATAATATTTAGTGGTTTTAAAGTATAATTATAATATATTTTTACAATTTTATACAATGTTGGACATTAGAATTAATTTCACTTTGAAATTGGACATAAACAATTGTCAATATTTTGATATATATTGTTTCTTAAAAACACGCTATTTTTTGTGACATCGAGAATTAATTATAAAATTAATTAATGCAACTTATATTTCTGGAATTTTTTAAAATATACATCATTTTTTAATTCAGAATATCAATAATAGGTTAGGGTGAAATTTTGGCATTGTTCTGAAAAACTTCAATTTTTGATGAATAGTGAAACCACTATGTGGTAGTTAAAAAACTGATTTTTCTTTAAAATTAATCATTACCATTTCTTTGATTTGATTTTAAAAAATCCGACATACATGTTTGTCATTAGGAATTAAAATATGGTTCAATGGGATTAAAATAATTTTTTGGTGAATACTAATTTTAAATTTAATTAATGGCGATTAAAGGTAATTAGTGTAATTTATGGTAAAGATAATGTTATAATAATATGAAATGTCCTTGAAACATGTCCTACCCCTATTGGATGAGTCATGTCTAACCAAGACAATCCATGGGTCAACATGGGGACCCCATGTAGCCACATTGTTAGGAAAATGACATTAAAAACTTTTTATTTAATGTTTAAATAAAAATGTCACAAACATCAGTTGTTTTACTACAACAATTTTTAAATGGGTTTATACAAGTTATATTTTTTTCTATAAATATTCATTATAAATCAAAAAGGATTTAATACATCATGATTTTTTTTAATTTTTAGACATTAAATAAATTAAATTATTTATGACACCATGATGATGCATCGATTACCTCATTAATTAACGATTTTAATAAAATGAAAAGATAATGTAAAATCTAAGACATAAACTTGTCAAAAAACTATTGGATGAGTATATTTCGATCCCTTATCACCTTAACCTCTATATATATAAGTGTGGGACCTTTAAAATCCGAAACTCATTATATAATAAAGTAACATTTCATGGATTTCCAAGAGTGCCCCTCCTCTCCTCTTATAAAAGGCCCCCACCAAAACCACCTTATCCACAACTTCAAAGCCTTTTGGCTCGGCAAACCTCTGCCCAAATACTATATCAACTTCCCTATCTTACTCCTAGAATCCTCTCTTTGGGCAGAATTCTTCCCAAGGATGCCTTTGGCTTAAATCAAAAAAGAGTTACCTGATTTTAAGGTAATGTCTTCTCTTTTGTTATTTTGTTTTATTTTTCTTCTCCAACCCCTTAAACTCTTTTTATTCCTATCTTTTGTAACAACACCATTATCTTCAATATACTAGGATTTTTTCATGATAAGTATTTTATTTACACTTACACACACCTTCATCTAATGGTTAATGAACATACTGTTTCTGTGGGTGGCGAATTACTGCCTCACGAAATGATGATTGTTCAATCTTCTTTTAACACCTCTCATGGTGGACATTATGATGGCACTATTTTTATATATGATATATATTATGTTTTGTTTTCCTTATGATTATGAATTTTTCATTTATGGCATACCTTTACGATCTCCATTATGGGTAAACGCGATAATTTCATTTTAGGAAATGCGGACTACCGCCCCCTCAAAGTGATTTGAATCATCAATGCCATATTTGGGATGTATAAAAGATGGTTAAATGGTATTATACATTATATTATACGGTAATTATATTATACCTTTGTATAATTATAACTTCATTCCATTAAATATGAAATAGGAATGAATGTAGTGTTCATTCGTACGTACGACTTACCGTCTCCATGAACGGTGCATTTCATTTCTTACCTCTAAATGTTATGTAATATTATAAATGCATGTATATACTGGATATATATGATATATATGATATCTAAATCATTAATATAATTCTGTATATAATGGATATTTTACCACACGAACAATATGTAATTGTAAGAAGACTATTTTTGACTCAAGTACCAAAGATCGACAAAACGACCATTATTAACATTTATAATTACATAATGTTCATAACATGGTATTAAGTGATATGAAAGGAAAAATTAACTTGAAAAAGGTTCTTAAGCAAGTAGAAATTAACTCTAGTTTATTATTCCAGATATTAAAGAACGATCGAGTCAAGTCGGACACGAGGTAAGGGAACTTCTTAACCCAATTTCTGATCTTTGGGTTAATCTCCTACATTCAAATTATGTCAATATATTATTATGTCCCATATTGTATTTTTAATTATCTTTAGGTCTACTTATAGAGAATACACATAATAGATCTATTTTATTTAAAAATTTATCTTTGTAAGGACTTTGTCTCAATCTCCTTTTATTGAGATATATTTTGTTTTATACACAACATTATTTTATACGGTGTATAAACCCCTTTGACTTTTAAATTTATTCAAATTGAATCTTTTTATATGAAGAATTTTATTAAATGACGAAAAAGAATGTTTTTCTTGTCATACGTATGCGGCAAAAATGACTTCTCCGCCGCCATGAATGTTATTTGAGTTTCGGCTTCCTCTATAAGCCATAACTTGTTTTTAAATAAAAAATAAATACACAGTTTTAATTTTCTTTTATTTTGTTATTGAAAATGGTTTTGAAAGTGTTTTTTATTATATCAATGTTTTGTATTGATATCTTGTGATTGAAATGTGGAAATGTTATATGTCCTTTATGAACGTTTTGTGTTATACGATTATGTTATGGTTTATGATATTTTTAAACTTGTTCATATGAGGAATGCATTGGACTTATATGTGACGGTGGAGCACTATATATCTCCTCGATGCATCTGTAGGTCTCATGAGACAAACTAGTGTCTTGGCACAAGGCCTTGACAAAATATTATTTGTAGTCTTGGCACGAGGCCTTGGCTACGTGGTTATGAAAGTCTGGCATTATGCATTCCATCATTATGAAAGTGGTTATTGATATTGCATGTGATTCTTCGACCAGTAGAATATCCATGTGAATAAGTAAATTTAATTATCTCATTTTACTTTTACCATATTATTTTGAAGTTCATGTTTAAAAGGCTTTTGTTTTAGTTATACATTGTCTTAAATGTTTATGTATATATATGAAAGCTTCCGCTATATTGTTATCCTTACTGACCATCTGAGCTCACCCCTTTCAATGTTTTATTTTTCATAGGATGTGAAAAAATATTTTATGACTGACCTACAGGGATAGTCTAAAGGGGATAGAAATGTGGACTATGGACACTATGTTATTGTGATTTTTCACTTTATGATGTAATGTAACATTTACAAATATATCTAGTGTTTCCAAGGATACTAAACTAATCGGTCTTTCGATACATGATCGTTTGTGATCATGCCAATGTTACGCAATAATGCACCGACTCTAGGAAACTGGGGTCGGGGCGTTACAGTTGGTATCAAAGGAAGATTAGTACTAACCTTGGAAGCTAGATTTAAATAAACTCCGATTAGAACAAATTTCCCTAAGATAGACTTTGAGGATTAGTATAGAAGGACTTCCTAGAATTTTTTTATTATAGAGATTTTGTGAGTTTTCCGAGAAATACATCCCTGTCTGGGTACGAGCAAGTAGAGGCGGCTCTGGATCAGATGTACCTAGTGGTAAAACCCGAAAACACCACATTGAGATAGACTCGTACGGAAACTGGTGCACGACAACGGGCCTTGTTTCACTCTTTGTTAGGACACTCCCAGGGGATATACTTAGGATAATTCTCATTTTCACTACAAACCATTATAAAGTGTTATGAGTATATACTTCCTCAAAGAAAACATTTTTATTATTATGGATTATATCCATAAATAGTTCAATTTATGTTAAGTGTTTTTCAAGTTTGTAATTATGTATTTTGATTCATAAACTAATCTAGTTTATGCCATTGATTAGAAATGGCGCCCAGTAGAAGGAATGTGAACTCCATCAATACGTACGATCCAAAGTGTAAGAAGGATCATATCTTTCACGGTATTAAGCCAACATTTAGAAGGGAAATAGTATCCCATGTGTTCTAAACATATAAAGAAATAGTATAATGTGTTAATAAGATACATAAAGAATTCTATGAGTCTTATAGCATTGAAGGGATGAAAGGTAAGAAAATGATGGAAGAGAAATGATGGATAAAGGGATGAGGGAAAAGAATAATTTTCCAATATGTGATAACTGTAGGAAGAAACACCTTGGAACCTGCCTTAAGTGAATGGGAGGTTGTTATAAGTGTGGAGAAAAAGGACACGAAGTATGTGACTGTAAGGGTAAGAAAAAGGTTTCAAATGTATAATGCTTCATCTGCAAGGAGTGGGGACACTACACAAACCAATTTACAAATCATCAGAGAATGCCCCAAATGATGTTGTTGGAAAATAATCAAGTTATGATACTACCACAGATGAGGAGGAATGATTAGAGTTCTTATGTTGTTATTAAAGAATTTTTTCAATTGAGTGTTGTATCAATGATGTAGTGGTTATAATAATTATGGAGTATATAAGGATTGTATTGAAGTATTATTTCTTCAAGGACTTGAGATTGTGTGGAACCATGAAAAGTGACTCCGCATCAGGTTAAATTTTTGGAAAATATATGGTTGAGAGAAAGATAAACCATAATATGGTTCTAATACCGAGATAGTGATTTTGGAACAATACATGATTGATTTGGATAAATTATATTGGATATTCTTAACTTCCTTCAAACGGATTAATGATTTGTATACATTTTTTATAGATGGAGTATATCTAGTATTCTATAAGGAATAAGGGATCATGAATGTAATCAATAAGGATTGATGGTTATTCAGGATGTTGTAGTGTTTTAAATGAATACATGAAGAAGATGTTCACATGTTGTTATGCGAAAAAAAGGATCTTCATTATGTTTATCTTCGTTATAAAATTTAGATTGTGAGTTGGACATAAGTATTTTGGATAACTATAATGGCTGGAATGAATTAAGTTGAACTTTGGATAGTATTGTTTAAGGTTAAAACATTTCTGAAGATTATTTTTGGAATATTATAATATTATACTTCTAGGAAAAGGACAACCTGCAGGTCAGGAGATAACCTATAGCGCCGGACAAAGCTGTAGGAATCGAACCCACAACCATAGTTCTATAGCCCTTTATTTCCTACCACTAGCCAACATGAAGTCCCTAGTTTTTACAAAATTGTTTTCCTAATCAAAATGGTATGTGGTAATATTTGTAACCTTATACAATTAGGATAAATAGAATATTTTTGAGTTCTGTTTCCATTTGGAGTGAAAGATGGGTTTTTAGTAAAAATTTATTAATGATTGAAAGTCTACATGACATGTACGTATATTTCCTTATGTTCTTAGTAAATCTCTTATATAAATTCCTCAACTTTATGAAAGGTAACATAAAACAAAAACGTTTTCGGTAAACTTTTCCAACTAGGGATTCAATGACCATTTAACCAATCACAAGTTTGTTGTTTTCTTGTGCTTAACTTTCTCCTAATCCTGTTTTCTACAACTCTCCATCAGACCTTGATGGTTTTTTTTCCTCCGTACCCATATTTTCATAGAATCCTAGTATGTTCTATCTTAGGTGACCATTGCACTTCTCTTTCTTTCTTTTAATGTTATATTTTTATTAACCTTATTTCCGATGAGGGTTTTCTACAATGGTATTTTCTGTTTTCAACCTTTTATTTTCAAAGAAAAATTTTAAATTGCGAGGACACAATTTATTGAAGGATGAGAGAATGTAACACCCCGAGCTTCCACGATACACTTCTCATTCAATAATGCAATAGCCTGCATTGTACGCAAGTTTGAGATTCTAACACACCGGGACCAATCACAATAGCCATTATGAATATTAATACCAACCTTTTGAAATTATATATATTTTATATTTCAAAATGGACTTTATTTTTGGATTCAGAATATTGAAATTACCCTATGTTGTATTTTTGGTATTTTTCTGAGAACTTCCAATTTTTAATGAATAGTGAAAAATACATAAAAACAACTTTTTTAATTAAAATAATTTATAGTGTTATATTATACTATTGAGTGGTTTTACAGTAAAATTAGAATATATTTTTACCATTTTATTCAATGGTGGTTATTAGAATTAATTTCACTTTTAAATTGGACATAAACAATTGTCAATCTTTTGATATATATTGTTTCTTAAAAACACGCTATTTGTTGTGACAAAGGGAATTAATTATAAAATTAATTAATGAAACTTATATGTTTGTAATTTTTTAAAATAGTCATTATTTTGGAATTCAGAATATCAATTATAGGATAGGGTGAAATTTTGGCATTGTTCTGAAAAAACATCAATTTTTGATGAATAGTGAAACCACTAAGTGGTAGTTAAAAATCATATTTTTCATTTAAATGAAACATTACCACTTATGTGATTTTATTTTCAAAAATATGACATACATTTTTGTTATTAGGATGTAAAATTTGGTTCAATGGGATTAAAATAAGTTTTTGGTGAATAGTAACTTTTAAGTTTAATTAATCGCGATTAAAGATAATTAGTGTAATTTATGGTAACGATAATGTTATAATAATATGAATTGACCTTGAAACATGTCCTACCCCTATTGGATGAGTCATTTCCGACCAAGAAAATCCATGGGTCAACTTGGGGACCCCATGGAGCCACTTTGGTAGGAAAATGACATTAAAAACATTTTATTTAATGTTAAAATAAAAATGTCACAAACTTGAGTTGTTTTAATACATCAATTTTTAAATGGGGTTATAAAATACATATTTTTTACTATAAATATTAATTATAAATCTAAAAATATTTACTACATCATTATATTTCTTTATAATATTTAGACATTAAATAAATTAAATTATTTATGACACCATGATGATGCAGTGATTATCTCATTAATTTACGATTTAAATTAAATGAAATGATAATGTAAAATCTAAGACTTAAACTTGTAAAAAACCAGTTGGATGAGTATATTTTTAACCCTTTATCACCTTATCCTCAAAATATATAAGTGTGGGACCATTAAAATCTGAAACTCATTATATAATAGAGTTACATTTCATGGGTTTCCAAGAGTGCCCCTCCTATCCTCTTATAAAAGGCCCCCACCACTACCACCTTATTCACACATTCACAGCCTTTTGGCTCGGCCAACCTCTCTGAAAATACTCTCTCAAATTCCATGTCTTACTCCTAGAAGCCTCACATTGGGCATAATTCTTCCTAAAGAAGTCTTGGGCTCAATTCAAAAAAGAGTTTCCCGATTTTAAGGTGATGTCTTCTCTTATGTTATTTTGTTTTATTTTGCTTCTACAACCCCTTAAACTATTTTTATTCCTTTATTTTGTAACAAAACCAGTATCTTCAATATACTAGGATGTTGTTATGAGAAGGATTTTATTTACACATACACAAACCTTTGGCTAATGGTTAAAGAGCATACTGTTTCTGTGGGTGGCAAATTACTACCTCACGAAACGATGATTGTTCAATCTTATTTTAACACCTCTCATGGTGGCCATTATGATGACCCTATTTTTATATATGATATATATTATGTTTATCTTTTCCTAATGATTATGTATTTTTCATTTATGTCATACCTTTACGATTTCCAGTATGGGTAAACGCGATAATTTCATTTTAAGAAGTGCGGACCACCGCCCCCTAAAAGTGATTTGAATCATTAATTCCATATGTGGGATGTATAAAGGATGGAGTAAATGGTATTATACATTATATTATACTGGAATTATATTATACCTTTATATAATTATAACTTCATTACATTAAATACGAAATAGGAATGAAAGTTGCGTTTATGCGTAAGTACGGCTTACCGTCTCCATTAACAGTGCATTTAATTTCTTACCTCTAAATGTTATGAAATATTATAAATGCAGGTATATATTGGATATATATGATATATATTATATCTAAATCATGAATATAATTCTGGATATAAAGGATATTTTACCACACGAACAACTTGTAATTGTAAGATGATTATTTTTGACTTAAGTACCAAAGATCGACAAAATGACTGTTATTAACATAAAAAAATTACATAGTGGTCATAACATGGTAATAAGTGATATGAAAGGAATAATGAGATTAAAAAAGGTTCTTAAGAAAGTAGAAATTAAATCTAGTTTATTATTCAGGATATTAAAAAACGATCGAGTCAAGTCGGACGTGAGGTAAGGGGACTTCTTAAAACAATTTCTGTTCTTTGGGTTAATCTCCTACTTTCAAATTATGTCATGATATTATTATGTCCTATATTGTATTTTTAATTTCCTTATGTGTACTTATAGTGAATACACATAATAGATCTATTTTATTTAAAAAATTATCTTTGTAAGGACATTGTCTCAATATCCATTCATTGAGGTATATTTTGTTTTATACACATCATTCTTTTATACGGTGTATAAACCCCTTTGACTTTTACATTTATTAAAGAGGAATCTTTTTATACGATGAATTTTACTAAACGCCAAAAAGGAATGTTTTTCTTGTTGTACGTATGCGGTGATAATGAATTCTCCGCCGCTGTGATCATTATTTGAGTTTCGTCTTCCTCTACAAGCCATAACTTTTTTCAAATAATTAATAAATACAATGTTTTAATTTTCTATTATTTTGGTATTGAAATTTTTTTTGAAAGTGTTTTTTATTATATCAATGTGTTGTATTGATATCTTGTGATTGAAATGTGGAAATGTTATGTTTCCTTTCTGTATGTTTTATGTTATACGATTATGTTATGGTTTATGATATGTTTAAACCTGTTCATATAAGGAATGCATTGGACTTATATGTGACGGGTGGAGCTTGCTATAGATCCTCGATGCATCAACAGGTCTCATGAGACAAACTAGTGTGTTGGCACGAGGCCTTTAAAAAATCTTATTTGTAGTCTTGAAACGAGGCCTTGGCTACGTGGTTATGATAATCTGGTATTATGCATTCCATCATTATGAAATTGGTTATTGATATTGCATGTGATTATTCGACCAGTAGAATATCCATGTGAATAAGTAAATGGAATTATCTCATTTTACTTTTGCCATATTATGTTGAAGTTCGAGTTTAAAAGTCATTTGTTTTAGTTATACATTGCCTTAAATGTTTATGTTTATTTATGAATGCTTCTGTTATATTGTTATCCTTACTGAGCATCTGATCTCACCGATTTCAATGTTTTATTTTTCCCAGGATGTGACGAAATATTTTATGACTGACCTACAGGGATAGTCTGAAGGGGATAGAAGTGTGGACTATGGAAACTATGTTATTGTGATTTTTCAATTTATGATGAAATGTAACATTTATGAATGTATATAATGTCTCAAAGGCTACTAAACTAATCGGTCTTTCGAGACTTGATCTTTTGTGATCATGTCAATGTTACGCAATAATGCACCGACTCTGGGTAACTGCGGTCGGGGCGTTACAGGTATGGTTGAAGAAAGGAATGAACATATAAAAGTATAAAAAGATATTTTTTAGTTGTGTTTACACTTAATCTCCCTGTACATTTATAATTTCATTCCCTTTAATAATTTTGATAAAAAATATGAATCCCATAATATCCAACGTTTTCACATTCAAAACATCTCTTTAAAATAAATAAAATATTTTGAAACATCAAACTCATTATTAAGAATAATCATAATAAAAAGAGAAAAAAATCATCTTTAATATGACAATAAAAATGAAAATTCAACATTACTATTACTCTATGATCTATTAACACATATGGAAATATATATAACTATCATATAAAAAATTAAATAAAAATTCGAATGTTATGAACATTATAAAAATAACTCCCAACCACAAATTCTCCAAAATACTAATAAAATTAGTACACATACATCTAATTCATTAATTGAATATTATATACTCATATTAATCCATTTTTTCATTAATGTTCATTTAATAATTTCTGAAAATCATATAGTTTTATTCATTATTCCCAAAAATAATGAATATTTTCGAAATTTTCATCTTAAAATGATAAACCATGATATACCCCTTCATATTTTTTTTCAACTCTAATAAAACCCACATCATTCATCTTTTACATTTTATATCATCACATATGAAAAATCCCCACGATTTATCCTAATATACTCTATCCCATTATGAGATTAATTCATCACTAAATTTTTATATGCATTTATACCTAGATGGATTGGTTTTAGATCATGGATATATTACCTAAATTCATGGATGGTATTATATAATATATTTACATAATATAATATATTTTTAGAATATCATATATCAGTCATCAATGTATCATTTTACATGTAATAAATATATTTTTTTTAGTAATCCTGATATATGAATTACATGGAAATCGTTAATAATTTTATTAACACTATGAATTCTTAGAATAAATTTGTGGATTTTAAATGGATTTGAAATTATCCATTTAATGTTTTAAATATAATATAAGAAATATCGAAATGGGTTATAAACTATTTTAAAATATCAATATTATATTATCATTATTTGTAAAATTATAACAAGTTGACAAAGTGTACTTGGATAACCCTTGGGGATAATAAAATAATCCATAGTCCACTATTATTGATACATAAATTGGGATTTTTAAATAAAATAATTATAATCCAAAATTGTTAACATTATTTAATAAATATGACCAATGGTTTTAGAAGACTGTTGAATATTGGATAAATTTTATGGTTTTTTAATGAGTTTACTAACAACTATCAACATTTTAAGAATGGAGTAACCCTATGTTGCTCTTTGTCCCTCAAATCACCCTCCTGAAAATTCCCATAGAATAGATGGTGGTACTTTGGGCTCTCCCACCCCTTTGGAGGGTGGATTTATCACTTCACATATTCCACACATTGTTGATTCCCTTTCCTTATATTCCCATGATCCCAATCTTCCCAATGGTCCATGGTTGGTATTAAGTCACACCTCAATATATTTTCATTCTACCAGAGTTCACTAATTATTAAAATTTCTTCAAACTAACATTGGTGTCTCGATTCTGATAGAAACAACCTTCGATCATATTGATTTGTTATTTTATCTTTGAATATTGGGGTTTAAATTATTGATAATGGTTGGGATTCCTTATAGAAGACACATCATGATCATGTTCGCGATAGTGGAGGATCATTATTCTTCATGTTGCAATACTCCATATAAATTATAAATATTATTCTTCTATATCTTTTGGTGGTCCATTGATTTCTCAACGAAGTGTGATTCTACAACTTCAATTATTTGGGTATTCTTATTTATAATCCCCTTTCCATTTCAAAACCCCTCAATTGTTAATGTTCTAAGACATATTATTGGGAGATTATTTTTCTCCAACAGTAAAATGGATGTAGTCAGTCATCCTGTTATACCTCATATTTCTGTTGAGGTTTATATTTTCAGGGAGCCAATGGATTGAGATTGTATTACAATTAGAGAGGTATTTTTTTAATGTTGTAAGTCATATACGAATCATGGACTGATTATTGGGTCTCATATGAAAAAAATTGGAATCTTTCCTCTATGTTCCATTGTGCTAGTTAATTCAGGCCGACGTAGATGTAGGATGAGAAATATTTTAATGATAAAAACCATAGAGTGGATCATAAGAGATATCTTAAAGATAAATATAATGAATCCATACCAATGGAGGTTAGTACAAATACTTAGAATCTCATAGATACTCAACATTATTCATCTATGAATTCATGCAATCATAATGATGATGGGATGCTAGTTATAAATCTAATGGAGGTGGATGTTTTTCCGTATATGGAATATGACATGGGTTTGTATTAATCAAATATATGATATTAGTGAAGGAGAATATGTACATGATTCTATTTTTCTACACCTAGGGACAGAGGTAGTCTGCATTGGTATTGACCATAATGCCTTAGATGTTATTCCTCAAAATAGAGAGGGCCAGGATAATTCTAAAACATATCAGGGGGTAATGAAAAACTAGAAATTATAGGTCCAACAATAATTCATAGAAATCATTTTGTGGTGTTGTTTGATGAAGGTCCAAACAGTGAGTATGCTCACGGGGAGTATTTATGTGGTCTAGATATTTAAGTACTTATACAATCTGATAAACATATAGGGGATTAAGAATTATTAGAGTCTGATTTTGAATCCAATATAGCTAGTCAACATGAAGTTGATAGTATTGAAACAACATGCGAGAGAGGGATTCATATCCCTAGAATGAAAATGGTATTAAATATAATTTAGGATGTTTTTGGGGGTATTATGGTGAATGGGAAAAATGATAAAGGTAATAAATACTATTCTCAGCTACCAAAGAGGATAGAAACAACATCTTACAGTATATCCAGCAAGAGAAAAATAGGTTCATCAATATATGACCATGTTTTCATGGAATGTGAGTCCTTCCAAAATGAAAAAAATTATGATCATTGAAAAGAAAATTATAGTATGGTGGGTATGTTGAAGGAACCAAAGAGTAAGGGAAGTAATAGAGGAAGGAAAACAAGTGGAACCAATTTTACATTAATATGAATAATTTCCCTTTGATACAATCCATCTCAAGGCCTAAGAAGGATAGAAAGACATGATCTTAGAAATACTTCCACAAGTGAAATTTAATGAGGAACATGATGCTGGGATTAATAATCAAGAATAAATCATTGAAAAATGATTCAATAAAAAAATATAAATATATATATGAGTTCATTTAAATGTGGGAAAATATGGATAACGACATTGATGATCTAATAGAAGATTACTTGAACTTGAAGGGGAATTCTATTTACTAGAGGATTTATAATGTATGAGAAATAAATAACTTCAAACTAGTTTTTAATGAATCTATCATATCTTATTATGTTTACCTATTGTTTTCAAACCAATGTTATTTCACAGATTCCCCCATAAGTGTTTTTTTATAAAAAATTTTAAATTTAGTGTAATAAAAACTATAAGTTTAAGTGGAAAACATTTAACTCCTTTTCGAGTTTCACAGCTAAAAGAAATATAAAACTGCGTGTGAAAATAAATTGATGAAAAACTATAAAATTTTTATATAATACATTAAAGATAACGATGAATTTTTTTTCTAATATCTTGATTATCCCATGGAAAAGAATCCTTTTCTATGAATATATCTTAAAAACAATCATAATCCATCGATATAATGAATAAGGATTGTATCATTACTACCTATCACTAGTATTGTATAAATAAAAAAGTGGTGATGTTTTGATGAATATAAATTAAAACAAATATATTATTAAAAAAAATTGACACAAATAAACAATCTTAATTTCAAATTAAATATGGGAATTAAAAATTACATGAATATTTGGAAAATAATTATTTAAAAATAACCATGTAAAATTGTAATTGAAAATTCAAATCATTTAGTGGACATGACGGTGGTAAATATTGTTCTTGTGAAAATAATTAGAGTAGAAAATATGTTCACATGTCTCTTAAAATATATCTTATTTATAACATAAAAATAAATCCTTTTAAAAAATATCGTAATACTAAATCATGGGAAAATATTAAATTAATGAATCATTGAATAATATTTAATATTATTATAGAAAACTATTTGGAAAAAAATTATATGGAATAAAAAATGTATTTTGTACTGAAAGAGTAGAAATAAGGCGGACATTTCATATAATATATTTCCACCATTTTAAGTCTAAATAATACAATATCTGTATTTAAATGTCAAAATTTACAAAATATCTATAGGATTGGGTATGTAAAATAGATTTTTTTAAAAAAATCATATAATTTACTCAATTGAAATTCCAAAATATATTATAATGATTAAAATGGGATTATGTCATAATCCAATTATTGCTTTGGTGACTATTCAAATGCAATCCTCATTAAATAATTAATTCATATAAAAAATTAAATGTCTTTGAAATTTGTAAATTCGTGATATTACTTATAAAAGGTGATGTATTTACAACTAATAAATTAATTTAGGTGAGAAATAGAAAAATATCTCATACCGATACTATATTTTAGAAAAATAACCATTAATATGATCATATAAATGAATTAATTTATAATAAATATAAATAAATATATGTAAAAATAGATAATATATTTTTAACGCCCACCAAATAAGAACCATAAAAATCACAAATCATGGAATCACTTGAAGATGTGTATTATTTTCCCTATGAAATCAAGTAAGAAGAGGATGGTTGATGATTTTTGAAGCCTCTGTTAGAGTCTATATCTTCTGACAAATTAATGGTCATGAGATTTTCCATTGTATGGCACATTTCCCAATGCTAGTCTTGTGGATCCCTCATCAAAAAACAAGCATGTTTCTACGAAGGCCCAAAAATAAAAAAATGATAACCCCCATGCTTTATGGGTTTTCATTGGCTAATTCCTAAAAACCCATCATAAATACTTCAAGAATAATGTGGGATGGAATTCTGAAGTAATAGATCCACAATGGTCATGAATCTCATGTGCTAGGTCTTCATAGGATGAATAAAGTCATTTGGTGTCATCTAAATTATATAACATGACCTCTGATCTGACTCCCAATAAAAATAAGGATATAAAGGGAAGGAGGATAAGGGTGTTTTTGGTCACTGAAATAAATTCAAAGCACACCATGAGTGATTTGTGAGACACATCAATACAACATTGACATATCTGCCCCACATTTCCCAATCCCTTTGGTTTGTTAGAAACACCGCCTGGATGTCCTCTGACATTTCAAGACAACCCCAAGGCACTATAAGGGAAGGTTGATATACATATCATTTACATGATTCCACACTTTCCATATGACCCATATTCATCAATCTATACATCAAACAAAAATATATTAAAAATAATAGATACTAGTCATGCCCACTTGCATGATCCCAGAACGTTGTAAAATTAAACAAAAAAGATAAAATGAGAAGAGAACAGAGGTATTTTTTATCACTGAATGGTACGTGAATCACCCTTGATGAACCACAAGGCATTGAGAGCCCTCGACAAAGTGAATACCTTGTCTCGTGGATGCCCTTTGGCTTTTCATCATCATCTTCAGGACAAGGAATTCTCATGAATTGTTGTGAAACCATATTGGTCAGGTGAAACAACTCTAGAAAATATAATAAACTAACTTGATAACACACATTGAATCTCTTATGTGAGAAAAAATTTGTTACATGAAATAGATGGGATCAAAACGGAGGAGGCAAGATTTATTTGTGACTAATGAATGGCATGCAACGCACCCAACAAACAACCAACGCTGTCCCGCAATACCCCATGATGATTCACCTAATGTATCATGAGTTTCTTCCCACATTAATTTGAATTATCATGAGGCCCTCATACATATCTTCATAAGAACATGTATGTCCTTTCACACAACTACATGATCGGTCATTACTTCAATAATCATAAACAATTAGATAATGGAAGCATTGACTATGGAGACTTGTGATCGCTAAAAATCAGGTGACATGCATGAAGTAGTCCACTGTAGAGTCTCAAGAAACGGTTTGGTGCCAAGCCCCAACAATGAATCCATCATGGACTTGCTCTAGATACAATGCACAAACCAATGAGTATCCAGAGTGGTGATGACTATAAATTCCCCACCATAACAAATATCAAGTGTTGGATATTCAATTTAAAGGACACACAAGCCCTATAGGATCAAGATCTATAATTATGAAGACTTATCGAGGAAATTTATCACATGACAGGATTACTTTCCAAATGTTAATATATAAGCATGAATCCAAATTAGACATTCACAATACAAAAAGTGATTCATGTGATAACTTATAGATCATGCAAAGCACTTCAGTTAGGATGTGCGAAGAGCATACCTCATGTCCTCCAAATCATGAGAGATTGAAAAAACTAACACTTAATGAAACTAATGAATTATTAATACAAGTGTTTTAACCATGATTAGAGATTGAAGGATTAAGAGAATGACTTTCATGCTTCCCTCCCATGCTTCACATATTTCATATGAATACATGTGATTGCACCATGGGACGTTTTCTAGAGATTATGACACCCCTTCAGCATCTCATTGAGGAAAGATAAAGTCATCCAGACATGTCAGGGCACACCATATGAAGTCCCACAGGTTCCAATTCGAACTTTTCAACCCTCTGGGTCTATTACCCAGGACATGCGGCATCCTCCATACACATCACCTGACTCATATAACGACACATGATCACATTAGTGGTGTCTCACAAAGGAATTTGGACATAATGACAAATCCCTTGTGACACCCTCTTCTCACATCAGAAATGTCTCAATATTCCCACTATAAATATCGACAAGGTCTTGTCGTGTATCCCAAAGGTGTCCTCCATGACACATGATAGCCCATTGGCTATGCCGCACTAACTCTCATGAAACCCTCCATTTGTGTCAATACAGGTCATGTGATGGTTCCCAAGATGTAACAACATCGTCATGAAATGTATTATTGAAAATAAGTATATGTCAATAGGGAATCCTAGGTATTGAGATTCTTTTTTTCCTCAATATATAAGACCATCAGTGTGTTAGCCCTGACAAAAATTGAACAACAACAACCATGATTCCTACCACATTAAGGATAAATATGCCACCTCCCTCTAAGGCCCGATCTCCATATTGATTATTAATTGATGGAATCTTAAATTAGTCCCTTATTTGAAGAAATTAAATTGATTACATTTTATCCCTTTTATTATCACAAATGAGTATGGCTCATATGGGCTTAGGGTGTCATAATCGTCATATCATTTTCCATATAAACAACTACATTTCTATAGGGAATCCACAATGTGCGACCCTAAACATAAAGTTAACTACGAGAACACCGATTCTTTCCACAAATAGGATAATAAGATTCCACTACAAGTCCTAATCTCTGTAGCAAATATCCCTAGTACAATCTTAATATGAATTTCTCATACTCATACACCATGAGGCTGATCATCTTCTACACCATGTTTCAGACCCCAATAATGGCTCACATGGGCTTGGGGTAGCCAAAAAACACCCCACTCGCATCATAAATCTATGTTATCAAGGGTATCCTCAGTGTATAAGCCCCATCATTTAAGGGAACATTGACGAATCAGATTCCTTCTTTATCAAAGATACATAGGAAATCTCCATCTGAGGCATGATCTCCTTGTTGATCATCCATGTAGGCACCAATAAATGAGTCCCTTTTCCAATGTAAAAACATTGGTTAATTTATATCCCTCATTACTCGCTATGATCATGTCTCACACTTTCTTAGAGAGTTATGATAATCATGACATCTACACCATGAGACCCTATAATGATACAAGCGACTCAAATATATAATTACTGAAAAAATGAAATATAGAAACTCTTATTCTCTCTATATTCATGATACATAGGATGTACCTCTGGGATCCAATCTTGAAGGATTCATTTACACCTTTATATGTCCTTCGGTATATAATAAAACATCATGGGATAAACAAACTCTATGGGTTTTTATTCCTACAATAACTAGGATACGTTGGATGCCCCATAATGGCTCACTATGATCCTCAAAATAACAATCACCTCCTAATATGTTAGCATGTTACAAAGCAGTTGGTTATAAAGTTTCATCATATAAGCAACCGCATGTTTCTGAAGAACTATGGAGAAACAAGGACACATATAGATGGACTCAATGAAGAGATCCAGGTCTTTTCATTATACAATAGCAAGGATTTAATGTCATTTTGTTAGTGTAACCAGCCCCATATTGGGAAAAGTACGAGATTCATGAACATATCATAAATCTTTTATAGAGTCCTAGACTAGGAAATAATTACCTTAAAAAATGGTGAGATGAGCCCGACCTCACATCCTCTAGACCAAGGAAAAACCCCTAGAGTTGTTGGGCCTGAAAATCTATACAATCGCCAACATTTTGAATGATGGCCTATACCTATCTAAGGATGGGGGAACCATTGAGAGTTTCTAAGAAAAAAAATGGTAACCTGATGAGTGAATCCAAATCCACCCCATATTTCCCTAGAAAATAAAAAATTGTGAACCCAACCTGAATTTATCCAATGAAAAATCAATTGGGATATAAGGAATCAAACAACATTGTTTTTAAAACTCTATGAAAACAAATGAATAATTTCAGAATAATGATACAAAAAAGAATATGTAAATACTATTATCATAATCCAATCATTTTTAATATGTTCAAATTTTCCTAATGTACAAATTTCGAATGAAATAAAAAATGTGTTATTCATGTATATCTGATTGACCATATTATGACTAAAACACTGTACTGATCAGTAACCTTGTTCCATTTCATCCATATAACTGTAGATGCATCTTCACCATTCCAATTTGATATTATGTCATCATCGTCCATCATTTCTAATAGTAAATCATCTGTAACTACATCATTCGCCACCCATAAACAAATATCACTTACCCAAGCTCCTCCGACAACAATACATGTGATGAATGGAAAACTCATCTAAGGGGGAATGTTCCAGATATATTGAAAAGGGAACATTTCCCATCTCCCACCAAGGATGACTGCCAGTATACTTGGGTTGGGATCAACCAGCGGGCTAATATCCCAACTCACTCTATTCAATTTTGTGGGAATATTCCCGTAGAAATCATGATGGAGGATCATATTCCATCCCATGTATATGAAAACCATTAACATACATCAATGGATGAAAGAAAATATAATTGGGAACAAAACCCCTCTATAATATAATACATCTTCGAGTTCATCATGAAGATAGAAAATGTTCCGGATAATATCTCTACTGACACTTGGATAATAAGCCAATACATTTTAAAGATATGTTATGAACTATGCTAGTATATTTAGACAATGTTTTAGATGAAGGAAAATGCACATAATTATATCACTATATTCAGGATAATTCAAAACATTGGTTATTATAAAAAAGATTCTATACCATAGTTTTCTCAAAATCATTCCCCTTCCCGAGATGATTATCGCCCTATTCTGATGAAGGGTGTGGAATCAGATCAGGCTCATATCCCCAGTCCATCCGGGGCCAACTAGGTGAGAGTGGCACATGACTCAAGATATTGAACAATATAGTAGAATAATTAAAATGACATATTCCAAATGGTCTGGATTAGGCATATATCCATGTTCTGATCGAAGCTATCTTCATGATAAAGGCACAAGATTTCGGGTACGGTAATAATCATGGCAGTGAATCTACATGGAATACACTAGAAGATCACGAAATCAAGGTGAATATCCCTATATATGTAGATTAATGATTACTACATCATCATTGAAAGGAAATATAAGGGAAGTATAATATTCATTCTCTCAGTATGGAGGCCCATCAGCATGTTATGAATGTGAATGCATATTGGTACCGGAATAAAATTCCTAATACAATCGGGACCAAATAGGTCATAGAGATACATGCCAAAGGTAACAATAAAGTTCCTACCATGAAATATCAGTGGTATATAATAGAGGCTCATGATCGGGCTCATAGTCCCTTATTAAATGAGGCCCATCTAGTGATAATGACACATGACTCTACATGGGTTCATATCCATGTAAATAATGAGACAAATTATTTGCATATTCCAATAGCTTCCTAGTAGAGGGGTCATACTACCATTACACTTGATGTTTATATACACATTCCGGGAACTGTCACATAGTAGTCTCACATTCCAATAAAATGACAAATGATGGGTTAGAATATTCTAACCACGAAGCAGAACATGGATCATACTCAAAAAAAATTCATTGCTAGTTTCCTTGGGGTCATTCCAGACACATTTATGACCACACAAGAGTTTGTCAACTATTCTATAGAAGAAAAATTAGGAGACATTCATTGCCATGATATTTCTCCTCATAATTTTCTTAATATGGATTTATCTATCATTACTCTTATCCTCCATCTTAGTCAAGCTACATAATGTGATATCTTTAATGGGACATGCAATACTCCATTTTTTCGGACACCTTTGAATAGATTTCTAAACTAAACCCCAAAAGCTTCATACCTATAGGTTCTCGAAACACCAAGGTCTACCATATATGGTATCCCATTATCTTCTAGTAACAATGAATTCCCATCAGTAAGAGAAAATCATATCCATCTTTTATGGGATGGTCATGTGGAGGTATGTATGTCTGATCAGGAGGAGGCGAACATTAATATATGGAAATAGTTAGCTATATACAACCTCCCCATCATGTTATCACCTCTCCGTAATTCTTTCTATGATATCCCAGACGAGCCAGAGAAGGATTACATTCCTTACTGGTGTCATAATACGTGGCCTACACATTATAAACTGATGGATAAATATCTCAATTATTCTATGTTCCAATGTCACCATCATAAAATCACGATACTCTCTTTCAAGATTGACCTACCTATTGTCTCCACGGATCGAGATCTATAATTAGAAAATCACAAAACAATCCGACAACATTATTTCCACCATTTCATTGTAATGCTTCGACTACTAATTTCTTATGCTATGTCAGGAAACAGCATTTTAGTTTGAGGATATTATGGAGTGTTACACTTTTTTTCTCCCTTAGAACAGAAGTTCCCTTAAAATAAAAGATATTGTAATGTTATTTCCTCTAGTGTGACCAAGATACTAAGAAATTCTCAGTCTAGATAGTCACAGAAAAGGAATGCATATTCTATAATATTTCCCAGACATTTCAGATAGAGAAGAAGGATAGCCAACAAGACTTCAAAATAATCAAATTGAAACAATAAGAAGACAGTTAAAACATGTAGATCAATGTTACTATCACCCAGTAATCTTAATGTGTGAAATGATTATCACCCCAAGTTTGCATCACACCCAACTCCTATGAATTCATAGTTACCCCACATCAAGAGAGACACAATTAGAGCCATGGTAACAGGTATCCAGGAATACACCCAACCAACCGGATGAAGAGAATATCTACCACCACCTCCACCTCTCGGATCATCAATTCTTGATAGTATTTCAGATTCATTGGAAGAAGCTAATAATGAAACCCACCCAATTGGGATAGGGTAATATATATATAGATCATTATCCTCAGTTTCATATTCCACTAAGTGGACCTTATTAACATCATTGGTGATCCCCAAACAACCCAATCCTACTTAGATGGAGGAATTTATATCTTCCTGTCTATCCTGGGAATTGTCAAATCCCAAACTAGTGTTATCTAATCCTCTAAAATTAGTCAAATTATAATGGACTATGTCCCTGAATGGGCCCCCTTTAATAAGAATGGGTGAATTTTTTTCATCTTTACCAACACAAAGGGAATTAGATTTCTCCAGATTGGGGGAAATTAATCAACACTCATCATCCCCTCTACCACGAGAGAGAGTTGTGCTAGATAGTTCTCATTTGACAACCATAACCATGAACTTCTTCAAGAACACTACTGATAGACCAAATCAAAAAAACATCATAATGATGATGGTTATCTAGGGTCGCAAGAAAAAAAATATATAATAAGGAGAAGAGTTCAAATAATGACTTAGATGGAAGGGGTGAAGAGTCTTCTTATTAAATCAAATGAAATGAGATTACCACTATTGTCATATTTTCCATTGTGAATAAAATCACGGTCAACATGGTTGATACTGATCCAACCAAAATACATGATCACAGAAAATTGAAATCATACCTTAGGAGGAGGGTCCCTTTAAAACACCAAATTAGTCTATGTAAACTAGGAACCAGAGGACGCTAAAAAACATGGAAATTATGAATATTGAGTCATGAACTTCGTAATGAAATGATGTGAAGGGGAATGTTACAACAACATCTTGATCACCTCTTGGGAGGAGAGAGTTTCCGTTCTAAGAGGTCCAATTGTCTATATATGAGAGTTAAATAAAATCCCTTCTAAAACATAAGGAGGAGTTACTTAGGGACAATATTAATATAGGGTAATGTCTCTAAAAAGAGACATATGTTCTCCCTCCAATAATAGATCCATCATCAAGGGAGGATTCTAAATATAATATGGGATATTGTTCTAAGGTACCAGAACACATACATGCTAAAATCAAGAATCATTGTGACTTCCCTCTATTGTGTCAATAGCCTCTTCCATGGGAGGATATCCATTCAGTCAGAAGATAAATTGTAAATTGGTAGGAGATAAAAACGGGTCCACCTCCTCAACCCTTGTTTGCACCCAATGGGTGGGATATGGTCCAAGAAACAGTGCCTTTAGATATCTTTATCATCAATGAGTCCATGGAATCACAAATGGAAGCCATGAAAGTGTGGTGCATGTCATGCATCCTGAAAGGAATCTATATCCCAAATGGGTCTATGATACCCCAATCCCTCCCAACATTGGATATACTGACTTCTCTACATTTTATGGTTTGGGAAACCTCAAAAATCATCTCACATAGTTCGTTTATAGATTCTGGCCGATGATGGGCCCTCAAGATAAACATGGGGCAACCATGCCAAGGTGTCTTGTACAGACTTTGATAGGGCCATCCTTAATTTTTTATTGTAGTCTACCAGTTGGATTTGTGTTAGGATGGGAAGGCCTATTCCATAAATTCAATTGAAAATTATATTTAATATTGAGGAAGACCATTATTATCTACATGATAAACTAAAAACAATAAGAAAACGAGATGGTTTATGATTTCATAGCATTGTATAAGTGTTTGAACTACTCTATTAGCATCCCTCTCTTGCATGAGAATTTACAAGAACATTGTACCGAAAATTTTATAGATGAGTTGAAGACCCCCTGATTCAAATGAAATATCCAGGTGGATTCATCAAATTTTATGAAATAGTACCAAAACATGGAGAGGCTATTCAGTTAACCCAATCCAATTCTCGACACATTCCCATAACACAGTGAAAAAGGATATCCAAAATGTAACATTAAGTTGTCACTCTTAAGCCAGTAGCAGTACCACTCCAGATATTGAGGTATGCCTCGCACTACCTTGTGCATCCTATCGAGAGATGAAAACTATAGACTATCCCTCAACCAGATGAATAGAGAAATAAGGGTCGTCCAAGACTTGATGAACATATGAATAATGTGTAGTCATTCTGGAATGAACACGCCCCTAGTTAATTCATTGAAGCCATGGAAATTAGCATTGTCACACATTTTTATCCTAGGAATTCCAATGAGGTCAACCACCCTGACTGAACCGACTACTAACCATTATCTAGACGAATGGGTCATAATATCTTGAATTGTTTCATCTACAATGGAATCTTTCATGTCATGAACAATTCTGATCAAGTGGTTCTAGATAATTCCCAAGAGAATATATCTTGAATAACCATGGAGAAATTAGAAGAAGTGGGAGATAAGAATAAGGTCCTGGCAAGACGTTTGGAAAACATTGAAAAGTGGATGGATTTGAAGACATTTGATTGATACCAAAACACTCTAAGGTAACCATAGTGTAGGCTAGAAATTTCTCCACCACCCATGAAATAGGTGTCAGATGCACATCCCAATGCACTCAATCTAGCATTTTTATGAAGTTCTCATATAAATAGCCATAGTCCTAGACAATATCTCAATCATGTATAAACTCAATATTGCATAAGAAAATAGAGAGCCATTTGTCGAAGCACTATAAAGCCCATGATAATTTGAGATAGAATTCATTTCCACCGAGGCATATTGAGTGGATACAATGTTCTTAAGATTCAATGTTTCCTTATAATTCATTAATCAAGATCAATAGGAGGCCATCTTGGGTCACATCAAACCATTATATATTTCAATCAGGAACAATAATGTCAATTTCCAAAGAGATCTGATTGGTAAGGGATCAAGGATCAATCTTATCCCAGTAAGGTCACTCCAATTACATGGGTATAGTGTAGGGGAATTATCCCCTAAAAAGTTTACCATCCAAGGATTCAAAAAGCATTAATATAGGCCAATTATAAAGATATAGATGGAACCCCAATTTGGGGAACTCTCATCTAAGGACGAGTTCATGGTTATCTATCAAGGCATTTCATATAATTTTCTACTTGGAATTCCATGGCTAAATATCCACTTGGAAGTACCATAAGTAATCCATAAATGTCTAATGTACCCCATTAATGGAAACCATGTCATACTATATGTGGATAAGACCCCCATCAATACATGTATATACACATATGCTGAAGTAGATTTCATTTAGAACGAATATAGGAAACCAATGGAGGATGATGATGTATAGGCTACAAATCCAAATGGCTTAGGGACCTCCCTTATTAATCCCAAGTGTATGATCTATAATGACTAATTTCTCCCTATAAACATTGTTGAATTGGTAGATCTGACCTCAGTATTCCAAACCTCTAATGTCCTTATAAAAAATCAACATTGCCATATCTTAGAAAAAAATTAATATTTCAATGGATGATGACTGTTATTATCAAATAATCCCTTACCTTGATAGTGATGGAGAGGCCCATAGTTTTCCATACTCACACGGAGATGTCTCCAAGGGCTCTGAAATGGTGGAAGATGAAGAAGATATTGAAAAACTCCTCCATTATTTGAAGAAGGTGTCTCTTATCTGATAAAAAATCTTATGTAGATAAATATGGGGCAGAAATATACCAAATTCCCACCTTGATTAGTAAATACATGACTCATGATGATAAAGTGATATAATTTTTTTCTATTGATGCACATATATTTGTATTCCTGGAACTACATACAAATGACTAGGTTGAATCCAATTGTTTCTACGCATCATCTAGGACATTATGATGAGAATTGGGGTTTTAATAAAGTGTCCAGGAGGATGAAACAATCTTATAATACAATGTATAGGTGGTGGTTGATTGGTTTATCAAAGTAATATTATTCATAGAAGTACAATATCTGAGATAGCATGCCAATATCATCCTCAACAAAAATAATAACGGGAAGAGTAGGGTCAACATTTAAATCAGATACTTTAATCTTCATTGCATAATGAATGACTCCCCATTAACAATTAATTAATTCTTGATTGATTCCACTACCAGTTTTATAGTCCCTTTACTTCATGGATAGGTACCCAGATTACAATAAAATCTTGATGGATCCCGAGGATGAAGATTCCAATACCTTCATAGAACCTCATGGGATCCTCTACTATTAGTTCATCCCATATGGATTATGGAATGTGGGTTCCACATATCAGCACACCATAAATTGCATAAAAATCCATTATAGGGAATGGTTGTCAACTTTTATGTCGATGATCGTGTGATTAAATCTTGAAAGTAATGTTGTTTTATTATAGATCTACTATAAATCTTAGAAAAGCCGAGACATCGTAGTCTCTAGGTTTATCTGTAGAAATGTGCCTCCACGGTAATGTTCAGAATGTCCCTTATAACTTTTTTATTCCAATATAGAGTTGAGACTAACGCAGAGAAGATATGCACAATTTTTGGAATTTCACACCAAATAACCTGAGTTAACTAAGGGGGCTCTAATGGAACGTATCATATAATATGCAGTTTATATCTAAACTAGCAAGCATAGAACTTCCCATCAACCAGTTAACAAAGATGTTAGCTCACTAACAATAGAAAAATGATAGTCTGAAATCCTATAAAATCCTCATGAAATTCTTGATGCACCCACTGCTTTAAATTACTCTTTTGTAAGGGATAACACACAACATATATGTGGCCTATATGGAATTTTCATTTGGAAATCTCATTAGGTATAAAAATGATGAGGGAAGCTAGAATACTCTATACTACCTCAGCCAAATAATTCTTGGTACTATGACTAGATACTCTAATGATGTGATGAAATGCCTCTTAGTTTTTTTCGTAGTAAAAGACACAAGGAACTACTTACAGCATGGTGAGGCCCACCTGGTCTGTTGTGACGATTATAAAAAGTACACTCGTAGGATTCCCATGTTTATTTTGTGCTTAGATCGATGGATGGTCATTCTGCATAAATATGATGTCTAGTATGTTTCCTTAATGTCAATGAAAGAGAATTCCTTAGCTGATTTACTCACAGAATACCCTTCCCCAAAAAATACACAGGAATCCTATGAGCTCCCCAATAGAATAATTTTATGCCTATGTCACTCCACGAATAAGGGAGATGTCATTAGGTAGTACCTCCCAGAGTCATATCTATGCAAAAATGGAGAATCCAAAGCTTAATTGGGTTGGTCTAGTGATTTTATTTGTCTCACCAAAAGGAGTGGGGTTCCTTACCATTTTTCACTATCTAATGTATATAAAAGAAATGTAGGTGAATACCAATCCATCATCAATAACTAGAAATATACCTAAAGAGTCACATATCCTACCTAAAAATAAAAGAGGACTCAAAACATTTGGTAATGTAGATCAATGGTGATTATGAAATTAAAATTGATGAAATGACCCCCCTTACTAGATATTTCACTGCATTGATGGAAGAATTCCCCTTTGATCCCACACTACATTATATTCCTTGAACAAAAAATGCTCTTGAGGACACTCATGCCAATGTATCCAATGTCATGGCTGACCCTAAATAGTGTGAGGAAACCTTCCATATTAAACATCAAATAATGTTTTCATAAGTCACTATATGTGACATAGAAGGGATTAATTAGGTCATCACCTCCCCATATAATGATGAACTGATGAAAACCCCTTGATGGATAGACCCCACAATAATTTATCTTCGATATGGGACTCTCTCTATAGATCAGGTCAGAATGGAATAGATTTGGCATCAGGAGGTGAATGTAACTCTAAAGGATTTCACAAATGATAAAAAAATTATCTATAATCTGTGATTTTATTTTATTCTCCTCAGGTAAATAGATTAAGGAGATGTTCTCTCTTTCAGGGGTGAAGTCTATATAGGATCTTACAGCACCCATAAATTTGGAACTAGGCTCTCCCACCAAATTTTGATGATGGGATAATAATGGAAAACCATGATACACGATTGTGTGAAAGTAACCAAGAAATGGAATGCATTACAGATCCCTAAAAACTTTACCCATCAACTCCCATAATAGTAGAAGAACGTAAAAAATTCTTATCCATTTTCTGTTTGTGGAACGGATGTTGTGGGCACATATCCCTCAGTCATCACTAAGAAGTACATGTACATCCTTACTACCACTGACTTCATTATGAAATGGGATGTAGTGAAAACCCTTACAGATGTCAATTATAATAATATCACTAACTTCATGAAGCCATATATCATCACCTGGTGTGGATTCTGACAGAACATATTGACCGAAAATGACATCATCTTCTAATCCATAGAGTTGAAGAAGAATTTTCATTAGTAGACATCGAATCTATTCACTCGTCCTGGTATCATGTAGTGGAAAATATAAATATATAAACCATCAATAAGACCATATAAAAAATTATGGAGAACATAGTAAAAAATGATAAGAAGTCAGAAAAATGATTGGATGTGATTGAACTGTTAGATGAGAAAAGGTTTCAAATGTTGTACAAATTCAAAGTCCACCAGAATCAGATTTTGTGATATTAAAAAAGAGGTTCAACTCTTCTAAATCCATATTAGTGAACTGTTTTTGGATCTCAAAACCCTAATGATACATGGAAATAATTCTTCACAAATTAGTCCAACGTTGGAATTACATTACAATATACATAAGGTCAATCATAATATATCATATTCAATGGTCACTATATATGGGGAGCATGTCACACCACCCCCAATGTGATACTTCTCATGAAATACAATTTAGATGATGTTATGTAAAATGGCCTCTATATAACAGTATGATATTCCAATTATCCTTGACGCATGTTGTTAAAATGCATGGACAATATCTTCCACAATGTATGATGTTAAATTGTTGGAAATATATCTTCCCGCCCACATGAAATTGGACTACATGGAATTTCTCATCCTACAAACATGATGTTAAAGTATATGTAATTAGTCCTTTCATCAGGACATTAAAATTCATAACTAGTGTCATTGCTGCATAACATTAAATTTCACTGATACACAACTCTCCTTCCCCTTCAGGTTAGGTAATCCATCGTCTTTTCCTCATGATATTAATCTGCACAGTTCACTCAAGAACTATGTAAACATTGATTTTTATTCCCAATGATATTTTTAAGGATCCCGTGGTCGTAAATATTGTTCCAACAATTGTAACATAAAAAATTATCATGTTATCCCCTATTTCAGCTACTCACTTCAGGGGAACTCATGCCCCTACTTTCTTCCCACACAGATCGTAGAAAGGACTTACCCTCAAAATAAAGGCATAGAGGTACAAAAAAATCCAGTATGGTATTGAGTGTTATACTATAAAAGGAATTCCACAAGTCTTTGTCACATGATGTTAAACTATATGGTCAATTTCCTTGTCGTACAACATTATACTACCAGGTCCTCAAAGAAATATGTGTGTTTTGATTCTCATCCCAATGAGATACATAATAATTCCCAGTCTTCTATCCTTATGCCCAACTATGATATCCCCATAATTCATGTCGATCTACCTTCTTCCCCACCAAATAACGTTCAACTAAATAAAATATCAAGAACTACAAATTACATTATTTATTCCCACAAAGTATATGTAGTGTCTCCTAGATCTCAAATCTTAGGTCCACCTACAATATTCAATGGAAATAATTCCCTCCTCCATGTATTAGTTAGACATGCATAAAGTATTTCATTTATCAGAACTAGGTGTGGCTTTATTCTCACCTTCAGCAGATATGTAGTGATTCCCAGCCATAGTTTCTTCGGGACTAAAAAATTACATAACCATTATTTCATTTGTCCTATGTCTTCCTAGAATGGTTCATGGTGTGGTTGAGACATCTTTTGTCCCCATTCACTTCATATTTCTACATGCCACCACACCACGCAGCCCCAAGGATTGGAACTCCACCTTAGGCCCAGTCAACATGACCCCAATCATATATGCTTTGATCATGTTGTACTACCTTAATATCGATCCCATAGTGGTCCAAATAGAGAGTCCTTAAACAGCGTGTAAAAACGTGAAAAATTGTCAGGCCAAAAACCCAAAATGGGAGCCCTAAGAAAAATTTGTGTCCTCTCCCACTAAACACTTCATCATTAGAGTTAAGGAAACATTTAGGGTGAAAATAGAAAAAGAGAAAAGATCATCGGTTACTTAACCCATGTAAAAATAATGATATTCTCATTTGACCCATTGGTCTAGGTAAAAGTGGGGGAAATATTTGTCACACCTCTTCACTAAGAGAATATATTCTCTAGGAAGTGACCTAACCTATAGGGAATTCAAACCCTCTGTGTATTTTATGTCTTTTATGAAACACATATTTTAGTTGGGGTTAATCAAATAATCATAACATTACATGTACATTGGAAAGGATATTTGTCCTCAAGGACCCTTTATTGGACTATGCATCCACTTCCAAAGATTCTGCATATGTGCCTATGGTTTTCAACGAAACACATCACTTAGAAAAAGGAAATTAAAATTATTATAAGCCCTAAAAGAATCATTATAGCACTCCACAGCCCAATATGTTTGAAATTCCCCTTATATGATTTTCCCATACCCTTCTATGTATTCGAGCACTCCAAATCATGATGTACAATCACCATACCAAAAAATCCATGCAGATTCATTATTCCAGACATTACATCCTTGTGGTCCATACCATTCATCAATGATGGACGATGGTACTTAATTTTATATCCTTTAATATCTCAAACCGCATGATTCAAAATCAAATGAAATATACCTCGAGCATAATTTTATGGGCAAAATTTCATTATGATTCGAAAAATTGTTCCTAGATAGTCTCACTTCCATAACCAACATCATCATTTGGATGTTCGAGTCATCAAAAATCATTCACAACAATTGAAAATAATTAGAGATAAACATTATATTTTCTTGGTATCAACACTTAAGAGACATAACCCATTAAATAATGGCATCTCCCCCTTTCTAGAAAGGATCTTCAATCACTGTGAGCCTTAGTAACACAACAAAAAAACTAAACATCTAAAAATGACATGGGACATACCCAGCATGTCTACACCATCCCATATCCATAGAATAACACTTTTCAATTATGATTTACATCATACATACTCCATCAGTACATGTGGAACTAGTATCCCATATATTTAATTCTAATGAATATAACATCCATAAATCATCCATAACCAATGAAATGGATATCTTATTTTAGTGATCATTCAATTAAGGGTTTATATATGACGGTGGTTCTTGTATATGTGCATATGGCTATCAACTGAGTGCGTCACATTGAAAAAAGGGCGTTCTGATCCTCATTATCCATAGAAACACCACAACAGAACACGATACCCTAGAGTGTTTCAGATCATTCATTGATATTATGCATCATATCCCATGATTATATCAATGGTATGTGTCAAAATTCCTTAAACTAAAGCAATTTATGGTCCAAGTTAAAATACCACCCACTATTTAATTTTATGGTCCAATATAAAAGGCCATAAAAAATTCAATAGATTGTCCCAGCTAAAAGACCCTAAACCACATAGAGAGATGGTCGGTTCTAAAAGGCCTAAAATTTGTGTCTTAGATGGTGTGATCTAAAAGATCATAAACTACTGCAATAGATGGTCTATGCTGAAAATGATTAAACTAAATCAATCGATGGAACATGTTAAAGGTTTTTAATCTAAAGTTGCAGATGGTCAAAAATAAATTACTTTAAATAATGAAACATACAGTCCGAGCAATATTACCACAAACTAAAGTTACAGATAGTTTGAGCTTGAAGACCATAAACATAACCAATAAATGGTTTGATATAAAATATCATAAACTAAATATAGATATGGTCTGAGTTAAAAGAAATTAAACTAAAAAATATATGGTATGTGCTAAAATACCTTAAACTAAAGTAATAGATGGTCTAAACTAAAAGACTATTAAAAAACCAATAGATGGTCTGAGTTGAAAGACCATAAATTAATCCAATCTATAGGCCCAACTAAAAGACATTTAACTAATAAAAAAGATAGTACAATCTAAAAGACCATAAAATAAATCAATAAATGGTCCCAAATAAATGACATTAAATTAATGAAACATATTGTCAGATATAAAATACTGTAAAATAATGAAAGAGATTGTCTGAGCTAAAATTCTATAAACTAAAGAAAGAAATGGTCCGAGCTAAACTTCCTTAATATAATGAAATAGATGGTCTGAGCTAAAATACCATAAATGAAAGAAATAGATCTTATGAGATAGTAACCTTAATCCAAAGTAATAAGTGTTCTGATATAAAATAACATAATTAAATGAAACAGATGGTCTAAACTAAATAGCCTTAAACTAAATAAATAAATGGTATCATCTAAAAGCCCTTATTCTAATGATAATAGTGGTCTAGGATAGAATATCATACCTTAATCCAATATATGTTCCATGTTAAAATACCATATACTAATGCAACAGATGGACCGAGATAAAATACAATAATCTAAAAAATGACATGGTCTGAGCTACAATACATTAAACTAAAGAAATACATTTTCTGAGCTAAAATTCCCTTAAAAAACAGTTGTTGGTATGAGATAATAATAATTAGACAAAAACATAAGGTAATTATTGTGAGGCCCACTACATGGCCTAATTATTGTCAATATGGTTTCCATGAATATAAAAATCACTCATTCATCATGACATATATCATACCCAGTTGATTCTTGCATAGATATGACATTCATGAACATTCAATGAAAATAATGGTATGTGTGAGGATATAAAAGAGATATAATATAAATATATCATACATGAAATAAAATTGAATAACAATCTCTGAAAAAAAAAACTCACCCATTCACAGTATCCGAAAAAGCGAGGAATCTCTATATTATCGATTCTATATGAAACATAAACAAAAAATATATTGTAGTGAAAACATATTGGATGTAATTCAAAAAATTGGGACAGAAAAAAAAAGATGGTTGGCAGTGCTATCTAAGTCGACATGAGTTTGGCAGGATGCATCAATTGAGCTTTGAAGTATTACCTTTCCCACCTCTTCTGCCTCTGCCTTAGGCAAGAGAACACTGACCATTGTAGTATATTATTCAATTGTACATAGAGCCCTGGCAAGGGATTACGATGATCTCACAATATTAGACTCCATATGAGAAATCATATATTCATGCTGCCATATATGTTTCTTCAATGAAACCATCTAGGATTTAAATTCTGATGACAACCGATGACACAAATCATGTGATTATGCTACCTCCCTCATTTATTTTCAAATGGAGCACTAACCTGTGAGATAATGAAAGACATGTTCAAAAATGAAATATTCTATATGATTCAGAATGATCCACTTCAAAAAAAATACAGAGGCCACTAATCGAACCCATCCTCCCTTAAATTAGGAAATAACAGGCAATGCCTTTCCGCTGGATGGAAGAATTTTTCCAGAGGGGCTGCAGTATTCAAGACATGGTTATACTAGAGGTTATCTGATGGTGTTATTGAGACTTAATATCGAATGTAGAGGATGTTGTATAATGATGAACAACCAACTAAATCCATGTCGAAATCAGAGATGAAAGATTATACACCACTCTCTCAATAGGGGAATAATATGTAGCCAACACCAGAGGAAATCTCTCCTCAAAACAACATGACATAATGTGGGAATAATTGTCATCCATGTGAGGGTGCTTCCTTAATTCCTATCCATAGTGTTCAATAAATCCCATTTGATCCACTGATAGGGGAATTTGGGATATAAGAGGTATTTCTACATGGTGAACCAATTTTCCAAGAACATCATTGGGATAAGACATCACCCATGCATTGGCATAATCCCATGTGAGTAAAGTGGGAGAATTGATAGGTGTACATATGATCAAACCTAGGATATTTTCAGTGGATAATATCTTCAAAAGTTGTTGGTTGATGCCAGGATATCGCTCCCCTTGGATTCATGCTAATGGAATGGAGGAAACTCCGTAAACGCATCCAAACTACTGAGAAAATAAGTAAATAATGTATGAATCAATGATAATCAACTCATCCACCATGACTTATAGAATCCAATCCTGATGTGCTATCATATAATACCTCTAATAAATTGATCATTTTCCATCATCAACAATCATACATCCCGATACATGGAAGGTAGAAAAGTCGACAGTCTTAAATAGGGATATTGAAACATGACTTCTAAAGGGGATTAATACATAGGTCTAATCGCTGAGTTTTTCAGAAATCATAGAATGGATATTGGGTATGGTATACAAGATATATTATTAGTACTCATAATAATAAATTTACTCCCCTATCCAGCCGAACATGAATATGAGATGACCACTAATCTTGTGCGAAGTGCTTCTTTATTGGATATGACCCATCATCTGGTAGAGGCATGAAAGAACTGGTACCACCATGTGATGGATCCTCCCTAATGCAAGATACTTCTCCATTACCAATATGAAAAAATGAATTCCCATGTTTGTATCTAAAAACAAGAAGATATAGAATTTTATGAACATACAATGAAAACATTTCACCATATGGTTTGAAAAACCCTCTAGATTCACCTGATTTCCCCTTATGGTGTAGTACCTAGCATCCAGAATGGAGAAACATGATCTTGAACTTTCATGAATGTGTTGGTAAGGGAATCCATTGTGCTATTTAAAATGGGTTCTCACCCAACATACACGTAGAAAAATATTGATTAAATTGTTGAAGGAAATTATCCATCGTAGTTTGAAATCTCTCCCAAGGTTTTTGTTATCAATGGAAAGAATCTCATTATCTATAATCATATTCTATAATGGATTGTACTAGAAATACACATAAAGAAAGAATTTGTCATATGTCTCTCTAATAGTAGGGATTCTACACCTTTGATTGTTGTCCCATAAACTAATACCCACTTTACCCTGAGGAGATAGAATTTGTTGGTTCATGGACAACTGGGGCTATACATTTCGCGAGGGAGATTGGGTTTGTCCTAAAAGATGAATTTTGATATCCATAAATCGTAATGGATATGAACTCTATATAGATCAATAGAAACATTTGAACAGATCTACCTCACCCAGAATGGACATTCCCATTTTTCGGATAAATTACCACAGGGATGAAGATCCCATTTTTAGTGTTGTCAACTGTCAAATGAGACTAGTGAAGTGGTGATATATTCATGAGTAAATGTAGAAAATATGATGTTGGGAAATGTAATTACTATCTAGATGCTGGGGATAATTGAAAAATATATAATACATGCCCTGATATTGGGTTGTAAACTGCTGATCATCATCGGTAATCATTACTTAAAAGCTATATGATGAGGTAGATACCCAGCGAAATGGAAGGTAAAAATTTTGGGGAGGTAGAAAAGAATCACCAAGAAATCCAAACTCATATAGTAAATGTAGATCAAATAAGGGATAAATATTAATTATGAATGAATGGGACCCCATCAAGATAGCATTATCAGTAAACAACCAATAATGAGGATCCACATAGTGGTACATAGTAATCCTGGATCTTGGGTTGCGGCTGATTAGGAATATTAATAAGAACATGATTATATATTAAAATAAGTACAAGGAATATATCAAACCCAAAAAAAATCTAGACTAATATAAATCATGTCCTCAAACATTGGAATCATGCTCATCACATGGATATGCAATGGATTTGTGAACCACATTAATAATTCATGAACCACTTGTAATCTAGAAGAATTTAGTTGTGAAAAACCCATTCCAGGAATCACGTGAATCAAATGACCCCCTCCTGAAGAATCATGATTTCTTGACCTAATCATGGTATTGTGATTCGTGAATTCTTGAAAAATCATGTTTGGAAGCCTATAAAAACATCTTGAGGCGACCATGACCCTCACTGCTGAAGTATGAGTAATTATAGAAAAATCGATCACAATTGAGGTAGACATTAATTTAAGAATAAAGTGGAGTTTCAAAAGAGAATTGGATGGATGATATCACATCACACACATGCCGACAGGGTTCGTGGGGGGGACAAGCGAGCAGGGTTTGTGATCACAGTTTGTGGAAGGGTCTTTTGATGGGATAAATAGCTTGGGAGATCTAAGTATAATCAGTTATTAGAAGGAATTTTTTACCACCCCCAATATAGATTGTTTTTTGAATTACAATGGTCTCATGGTTGGAAAAACATCAACCAATGCACTAGATATTAACATAATAAATGTGTATCAGAGGCAATAGTATTCCTCAAAACTGAGTCCTTACCCCCTCAAACATCACTCATGAGGGGGGAAATTGTTGACGTCTGCCGAATAAGAATGAAAAGAATTAATAAATAGAGAAAATACATGAATATCTGTATTATTATCTCAGTGAAACAAAGGAATAAGAGAATGGTCAATGATCCGTGAATCCTCTTATAGACTCAAAATAACATTTCCATTTCAAACAAATTTGAGGGACCCATGCATGGTGAATCATCTACAACATGTCTTGAAGAGGCCACTTAACCAAACCTTCCTACTCTTCTAGAAGCCCCCCTAAACTATTGAATGTGTGCCCCGGGGTATCATGGTTTTTCATTATAATTTTCTTAACAAACCATCCAAAATCTTTCAATAATATAGTGGGATGAAATAAAAAATTAAGATTCCACCAATGGTCATGAATATCAAGTGATGGGTCATCATTAGGAATAATTTTGTTCATTGGTCACATTTATGATATCTCACATGACCTCTGAACATTCAACACATATAATTAAGGGGATTAGGGAAGGAGGATATATGGGTTCAATATCACTAAATGATATGCGACACACAAACACACACACTCCGAGTGATCTACGAGATTCCACATGACCTTATTGATATGTCCTCCTAGCCTCCCAGAAACCCTATGGTAATTTAGCTACACAATGTTTATGTCTGTAGAGAAGTCTCATCAACCCCATGGTGCTATATAGACAGACGGATAGAAATGTATATTACATTCCTCCACACTCTCCATATGAAGATTATTAGTAAACAGAGACATCATAAAAAAATCATGTGAAAATCATAGATACTACTTGTTACAACTCACAAAATCCATGTTCTTTTTAGTAAAAAACAAAGAAGATAAAAATGGAGAAGGCGATATGGATTTTCGATCCCGAAGAGGCTTGTGATGCATCCTATATTACCCACAAGGCACCAAGAGCCCTCAGCGACATGCCCTCTATTTATCATTGGAGTTCTCTATCTTGTAATCCCCATCTTCAAGAAATTGAATGATCTCACTAACCATTTGAACAATATTTGTCAAATGGAACATTTCCAATAAAATATTAAAAATACCCCCAACAATTAAAATTAAATCTCACAAGACTCCAAAACATTGTGACATAAAACATTGGTTATCCAAAGGAAGAAGGTGAGATGTACTTATGATCGATGAATGGAATGTGACCCACCCAATGCACCCACAAACGTTGTCCCATGTTACCCCGAGACAAGTCACCCAAGGACTCAGAAGTCCCTTCCCATTCGAATTATAAGGATGAGAAGGCCCGTATATATGGAAACATAACTACATGGAGGTCCTACAACACAAAAACTTGATCGAAAATTATTAAATAATTGGAAATAATCCATTGAAGGTCACATTGAGGAAGGAGACTCATGATCACAAAAAAAATCAGGTTATGTACTTGAAGTAATTTTTTGCAGAGAATCACAATACCACATGGTGTAGATACCCTTCACCCACTCTAGTATAGAATTTCACTAGATATAATATACAAATCAGTGAGTATTATGGGATGTGGTGCCAATATATTCCTCATACCATCATGAAGTATGTGTTGTAATTTTTATCTATCAGATTCTCATGCACTAATGGATTCATCTCTCGATTTCTTTGCGATTCTTTGGGAAATATATCATTTGACTGGCCATATTTCCATATAATAATATAACTATGGGATGTGGGAGTTGTAATGTGCTGGAAAGAATGTGATTTTTGTGATCACTCATAGATCACACGAAGGAATTAAGGATGGATGTATTAAGAACGTACAACAATTCCTCCAAATCACGTGAGACTCAATAGATCTAAAACTGAATGAAACCATGGAATTCACAATATATGGGTTTGAACCATGATATAAGGAAGAATGATTAATAAAAAGGAATTATCGTTACAACTCGTGTTCTTCGTGTGTGTCATATGATAACAAGAAACTGAACTAGGCAATGTTGCCCAAATTTTGGGACACCCCTACGACATGTCATCTTAGACACATGAAGTCCTCAAGTCATGTCAAGTAATATCATACGATTCCCTGATGGGTTCCACTTTGATGTTTTGAACCCAATATGTCTATCACCTAGGACTTGCAATATCCTCCAAACACATCACCTCACTAATATAATGACACATTCTCATGTTAAATGAGTCTCATGAAAGCATATTGGCATGAAAACTAAGCCCCCATGATACCATATTCTCATATTATCAGTCTCACGATTCCCTCAAGACATGTCAGATAGGTCTCGTGGTGTCTTTAAGTTGTATTATCCATTATATGTTATACCCATTGGGCTATTCCACACTATCCTTTGTGACACCAACCATATGTGTCATGCAAGGTCATGTGATGACCCCTATGATGCACCAATCAGATCATCTAGCATCTTCTTGAAAAAATGCTATATCAGCCAGGTATCCATGTATTTGACAATGTTGTATATCCTTAGAATGTTAAACCCGATCAACAGGGTTTCCTCAGTGTGTAATCCACAACATAAAAAGAACTACGATGAATTTAATCCCTTCTTTATTCACAATAAGTATACCACCACTCTATCAACCCTGAGATCTATATTTATCATCCATGGAAGGACCGAAATTTGAGTGCTTTTTGAATGGAATGAAATTGATTTCTTAATATCCATTGATTCCCATATACATTAATGGATCTTGGGGTCTTAAGGAGTATCAATTGTCATATCATCTTCCATATAAACCCATGTAATGGTATTGGGAACCTCACCATGTATGCCCCAACATAAAGTGATATATGATAACTATGATACCTTCCAAATCATATATTTGAAGTATGCCTCCCTATGGCTAGAGATCTATACCAAACATCCCAAGTACTGTCCTAATATAGATGCCCCATACCCATATACCATGGGGCTGATCCACTGGTACCCCATGTTTCTCACCTTGATCATAGCTGAAGTGAGGTTGGGGGATGCAACTAACACCTCAGTTGCATCATAAATCTCCTCCATCGAATGAAGACTCTGCTTATAAGATCCTAAAAAATTAACAACAATGTCTCTGAATCCTTCCATATTCTAGATATGTTGGAATCCACCCTCTATGGCCTGAGATCTATAATGATTATCCATGGTGGGTCGAGCAAATGAGTCCCTGGCCGAAAGAAATAACATTGGATACTTGTTATCCCTTTTTTTCTCACACCATGAACGTATCACATGTGCTTAATGATTGAACATGAGTATCCATTATTATGAGGGATACCCCAATATATATTTCCTACAAGAACGAACTATTAAAAAACAGATTCTCTAATGTTTTAGGACACATAGGATATCCCTTTGGGGCCCGATATTGACGGTTTCCAATAAAACCCATATATGACTTTCCACATGATGTAAAAATGCATGGGTTACATGAAATACATGGGTTTTTATTCCTTTAGTGAGCAGGATACACATGAATCCTCATAATAGCTAAATCCCATCCTTTGAAAATCAATCACCTCCACTTATGGGAGCATGTTTCGAAGAACATAGTCACATGATTTCAGTGTATAAGAAAACACCTATTACTCGACAACTATAGAGATCCCCATACACTTACAGATAGAATCACCCTATTGACCCCAGTCCTCTTCATAAAAAAATGAATTGACTTAAAATTATTCTTCTATGGTAACTGTAGTTGTATTGGGATTAGTAAGAGATTAATGAAAATATCATAAATCGATAAGAGGGTCCCCTAGTAGGAAGCAAATCTATCCAAAAAAGGTGTGATGTGACTGGCCTCTCATCCTATCAACCAATACGAGTCCCTAATAGAAACTAGGCATACAAAACTAGATGAATAACTCACATTCAAAATATAGTGAGTACCCAACTATGAAGGGGTACCAAATAAAAGATTCAATGAAATGTGACAATATCAACACGGTGAGTGAAACCCATTCCACACCATATTTCCCAACAAAACAGAAAATGGTGAACCTTAAATGAAACTATCAAATGGAAAATTGATTTTTTCTTATAATGCGTTAGAACACATTGATTATAAATACTATACAAAAAATACTGTAAACCATGCATAATTTTACAAATGAAGCATTGTAACCTTGGTTCTTATAATACCATAATCATTTTGATATTTAAAAATGACTGGAATGGATGAATCAGTAATAATTGAACAAATGAGTTAACCATGAAGATATAATTGAGCATATTATGCTCAAAATGATTCATTGATCGGTAACCACATTCTTTATCATCTACATAATTGAAAAATACAATTTCAGTAGCTTGATACAAGATGATGTCATCATCAACCAACTTTCATTCTGGTGAATCATCCACAACTGAAACAACTACATTTCTCAAATCAGTCACACATGCACTGTGACTCACGTAGCATGTAAGAAATACAACAGTTTAGGAGTACCACATATATGGTACAATCGTGACAACGAAGTCTACTTGTATAGTCCTCCAGATCTGATGACTAGTGAGTCTGCATATCTCGAGTAAGGCTATTTCTGAACCTATGGAACTCATCAAAAAAACCAAAAACATGAAGAGCTGACCCCCAGTGTGTGATAGACTCCAACATCCTTATTTTAGGATGGTGGATCAGTATGACTGATACAGTTCCCATCAGGTTTAGGATCCACACAAGACCGCTCATGTTAACTACCATCACCAACACAATCCCACTGGCAACCCACAGTCCCTTGTTAAGGGTACCATTCAATAAAATTCACCCTATGATTCACATGCACATGATACAAGTAATACACATCAAAGGATGAAGGATTCAGATATCTAGGAAAGGGTTCATATATATGGTCCCACCAATGATGACTGTGTGCATACCCAGCTAGGGAATAACACGCAGGATCATATCCCAGATTGTATAGAATAAGAATATTGACATACTCTTACATCAAGCATGGTGGAGGCTCATATTCCTGCCCCTATATATGAAATCCATCCTCATACTTTTTTTGAACCAGTATGACATAAATGGTAGCATATCCCCTATTAAATTGATTACATATTATTGTTCATCATAGAGATATAAAATGTGTAGTCTCGTATCCCTGCACCGAAATTACTAAAATTCCAATACACTTTAGTAATAGCTGATGAACACCACCTAAATTTTCCAACCCATTTGTAATTGAAGGGACCAACACAAACTCAAATCCCTATAGAAAGGATAAAAAAACACTCAAATCATCTCAAAAAAGTGGTTGTACTTGAGAAATCTAACACTCTTTGTCCCGCCTATGAGGATTATCAAAATATTTCAATGATGGGTGAGGCATTATATCAGGGTCATATCCCCATTCGATTTGAGTCCAACTAGGTGAGAGCAGAAAATGCCCCGAGATAGGGGTACAAGCATGTTTTAGATTTCAAAGACATATTCCCAAGGACCATGATCGAGCATATCTCCCAATTTTGGTTGAATATATCTTTGTGAGAAAGGAATAAGATTCATTGAAGGCTCATATTACTATCAACAAATATTCATAGATTAATCTAACAGGTAAAACATTTATGGAGAATATCCATACTTCCACCAATGATAGACTATACCATCATCATTCCAAAGAAACATAGGGAAATGATCCTATCCCTTCTCCCATTATTTAGGATTTTCATCATATTCTAATGAGGAATTCATAGTCATACAACACTCATATTCCATATCCAACTAGGGTCGACTAGTTATGTGCGGCATAGAGAATGGGGTTGGATCATATTCATTCCAGGAATGACCATTGGCATATCCTAAGGTCTCATAATCAAGATCATACTATCATCTCAACTGAGGTTCTCCAAGTGAGAAAGGAACATTCCTAAGGACATGCTCATATCCCGGTCAATAATGATACCAATTATCATTGTAATACAATATCTCATCCATAGTGGGAACATAATCCCATTTAACATTACAACTATATAATTGTTTTTGTAAACCGTAACAAAATAGGATTATATTTCTCCAGAATCGAAAAAGGTAGGTCGTCATATTCTGACCACAATGTAGAACATGGACTATACCATTTATTTTCTCAACGCTGGTTTCCTTGGTGTTATTCGAGATGAATTCTCAATGTCACAAGGGACCATAAACTATCTTATTGATGTGGAAGTATGAGATGTTAATTATCATGATTGTTCTACTCATGGTAGATTGGAGATGGATCAATGTGACAGTACTCATGAAATCCACTGTGGTCAACCACCCGATGGATATATCTACTATGGACAAAGAAATACTCCTATTTTCCATAAAGCATTGTATATATAGGTGAACAAAACCTCTCCAACTTCATTCAAAGAGGTGATTGAAACACTGGGGTCAACCGTATATGGTTCCCCATAAAGATCATGTAACACTCCATTCCCATCATTAGGTAAGCATCATAGCCATCTTCTATGGCCTGACTAGGTGGAGGCATGTAAGTATGATATTGAAGAGGCCAGCATTGACATATGGGGAGGGTTAGCAGGAAACAACCTCTCCGTCAAGTTATGGCCCCTCACTAATTTAAAATATTATATCCCAATTGTGCATTAAAATTATTTCTTTCTTCATGTTGTATAGAATATGTAGGATACACATCATCAAATGAAGTATTGAGATATCCCATATATAAGATTTGAGTTTCACCTTACGAATAATAGGATAAATGGTTTCCAACTTGACCTAACTAGTATCTCTATGTCCCATGATCCAAAACACGAAATGAAGACCACAAAAATACAACACAATTTCATCCACTGCATCATGATTCTTATATAGCTAATATCTGAATCTATGTCAGGCCTCCACATTAATGGGTGGGTAAAAAGGGATAATTACACTTTGCTACTCCCTTGTAACATCGATGACCTTCATATATGACTTCCTATAATGTTATTTCCTCTAGAAGGATAATGGTGGCTAGGAAATGCACTGGATAGTTTTTCAATAAAATAGAATGTCTATGCTAAAATAGTTCCTATAAATTATGGACAGAGAGGGAGGATAGCCAAAAATAACTTCAAACTGGTCGCCTCAAAAAAATAATAAGATATTTTTATCACATAGAACAATTATTTAATCACCCATACAACATTCTATGAGAAATTTTTCACATCATGGGTCGTCATCGCACCCATCTCTTATGTGTGAAAAAATATGCCATATCTTGAGGGCCTCATTTTCAGAACAAGTATCTTTCACCCACCAATGAACCCAGCCTATTAGGTCGGGAAAATATCTGTCATTTCCTCCACCACTTGAGTTATCGATTCCAAAGTGGATTTTGGACACATCACCAGCAACTGCATGTGATACCCAATCCTCTATTCTAGGGTAATATATATCTCAATCACTATCCAAATGTTCCTCATCCCCTGAGAGGAGCCTAGAAACCTCCATATTTATCCTAGAATATCACCACCCCTCTAGGATGGGGAATTTATATATTCATTTACACCCTATGAATTTTTAAATCTCTGAAAAAATCCATTGGATATTCATCAATATCACCATTCTGTGCCAACTATGTCCGTAAATGGACCCACACAATAGGGCTGGGGAATTATTGTCATCATCACCACTATTGAGGTAATTAGTTTTCTCTAGATTTTGAGATTTGAATCAATGGTTGTCATCCCACCTAACATGAGACACTCCTCTAATTTTGGGGACTTGTTTGGAAACTACTAGATAGCACACCCTCGGGATCATTATTCATATACCAATGTGGGAAGGAACACAAAGTGAGGATGGTTAATCCCTGTTAGTGTGGTAAGCCAAAAAAAACTAATAAGGCCTAGGGTTTGGATAACGATCCGGTTGGAAGTGGTGTAGAATCATCATGTTTTGCTGAAAGTAATCGAACAACCACAAATTCATGATATGCCTCTAGAAATATCATCACTGTCAACTTGGAATATACTAATCATGACACACACACAAGAGGCCATGACACTAAACACATAAATCAGGAGGAGGGTGACTTGAATAAACTGAATCAAGGTGACTGAAATAGGAATATAAGGCAGTTCTAAAACATAGAAATTCAAAATATTGACTTGACACCATCCCAAAAAAATTCATCAATTTGGATGTGTATAAGAATCATTAAATCACCTCCCAAGAAGAGCGAGGTTCCATCCCCCAAGTACCGATTTTCACAATATGATATTGAAATACAACCTCTTAATCAACATATTGATGAGTTACTCAGGAGAAATATTTTCATGGGGTATCTTCTCCAAGAGGAGACTAATATTCTCCCTCACAAATCTAATACATCATCATGTGTTGCGTCTGAATATTAGATTTTCTTCAGGTCTAGGTAACCATCCCACATGCATCAGGAAGTTAAAAATGACTGTGACTTCCCTCTGTTGTTGCAATAGCCTCTTCCCACCAGGATAACCACCTAGTCATTGGATGAATTGAAATTTGAAATGTCATAGAAATATGGCCACATCACCAACCCCCTATGGATCTCCAGGGGAAGGATATGTTACAGACAACAGATCCCCTAAAGATAATTAATTTCATCGAGTCCTTGGCCACTCTAATGGAAGCCATGGATGGGCGGCACGTGCATGTGAAGCCTAAATAGAATCAATATTCCTAATGGTTCAATGATATACATTGTATGAAGAATAATAGAAATCTTATATTCTCCCCATTTTTTGAGAAGGCACCCCCGAGAATCATCCCATACACTTTGTTTTCCATTGTGGGCCGATGATGGGCCCTCGAGATCAATGGGGTGAAACCGTGCTAAGATGTTTTTTATAGACACTAACAGGGATATCATGTGTTCGATATATTTGTATTCTTATATGATATTTTCCCGAATGGGAAGACCTATATCATCAATTACAATACCAATTAAGTTCTACACTATGGAATACAATGATCTTAGACATGAAAAATTTCATAAAATTTGAAAATGATAGGGTGTATAATTTAAAAGTAATATTGAAGGTTCTGAACTACTAACATATCATCCATCTCTCGTAAGAGAAGATACTGGAACTATGTGCTGAAACTAAAACTGATGAATTTTAGACAACACTGATTCCTAAATAATATCTAGTCACATTCTAGGTATTTTATGAAGTAGTAGAACTCCCTAAAGATGATAATTAGCAAACCCAGTCCAAAGGTGGACTCATTCCTAGGATATAAAAAGGCCATCAAGAATGGAAGCTGTATCAGTCACCCTTAATCCATTAAAATAACTAATCCGGATGTCCATGCATATCCCGAACCTCCCAACACATCATAATAAGTAGGGAAAACCACAGAATCATCCTCCTATATAAGAATATTGAAATCAGGTTCATTTTAGGATATTTTGAATAGAAGAATAAGGTGTATTAATTTCAGATGATCATTTCTATGAGTATTTATTGTCATCCATGGACAATAACATGCTCCCACATTCACAACCCCAGATGCCTGATGAGGTCAACATCATAGACTGACCTAATCACTTCCCTTTCAATATAAATATTTTTCATCATATCCATAATTTTTGCGTCATCAAATATTTTCATCACGGACTGAAAAATTCTTGAAAAAGTGGTGATAGATAAATCCCAAGAAAAATTTGATTGTATAACTATGTTCCAACCAGATGAAAATGATTATTAGAAAAAGGCCCGAATAATATGTTCAATAAAATTTGACTACAAAGTGGTATGGAAGATAGTTTGAGCCCACAAAAAATCTAAGAGCACAGTTTTTTATTCAAGGAGTAGCCCCAAAACCAAAGATAGATGTGTCATATGTGACTCCCAAATGTCTATGTGAACAAAAACGATGGAATAAAACAAAATAATAATGGTCATATTGTCTTTCATTGAACGGAATAACCCTCAATAATTTCATCCATTTTACATTCCCGAGATGGGAACCACCCCAACCAAGTGAATCCTCATCGGATGAAGAATTCATCTTTGTTTCTGTCAACACAATTCACTACAACACTTCTTCTTTGACGATGAGTATGTCCCCAGACAGAGTCATCCAACATATAAATGAGGAACTTGATTAAACATGTTTCATAGCTATGGATATATTGGATAATGCAAATATGGTCAAACCCAATATTCTATCCATCTCCCAATAGAAGAAATGTATGTAGTTGAGACTCATGGTCAAGCACTTTAGCAGGCCCAAATGAGGTTAATATGTGCATTAGAGCCCTCTATTATTCCCCCATTTCCAATTATCATTCACAACCAACTATTAGGGGTCCAATATGATAAAGGTATGCAACAAGGAAGGTTGGGGAATCCAAAAATATGTGTAGAAGATCCCACATCTCCATTGGCACAGGAACCAGATCAATCTACCTTGGATTCTCCTCCTACTAAACCACAAGCCAAGGAGAAACCCCATAAATGGACGCATTGAACTCTAGTGAAAAATTATGATGTTCTAAAATAGATTACAATAGTCTTATTCAATCTCTAAATCTTTTATTTACTATTTATTTCAAAAGAAATCAAGGAGGAATTCTTCAAAACCCTCTGAATCCCATTGGAATTCTGAACATAAGTCACTACCACATAGTTATTTCAAGTGGAGACTATGTATTTATGATTCAATTTTTCCATCTCATTCACTAATCATAATCTGTTGGAGGCCTTCTAGGGGAAAATTAGACCGTTATACCATTCGATCGAGATAAATAATATCAATTTATAATGTTTTCATATTAATAACGGATCAAGGATCCATATTATCCTAGTAAGAACACTTCCTAGACTGGGTTATAGTGAAGTGGACGTATCCCCCAAAATAAAGACCATACATCGATATGATGGGCATAATAAAAGGATTATTGGAAAGATATAGCTCAAATCCCAATTTGGGGAACTCACATATGATGTTATGTTTGTGGTTATCCCATAAGAAACTGCATATAATTTACTTCTTGTAAGGCCTTGGATAGAAAGCTAATTTGTGGTACCATAAAAATTCCATTATTTTATATAGTACACCATCAATGGAAGGGTTGGTATACAACACAATACCAATTACCCTTAATGATATATTGATCCACAAATACAGATGATGATTTCTATAAGAGAGAATGATAGAAACTAACAGATGATGAGGATATACAGGTTACAACAGACATTGGCGTAGGGACATCCTTTATGAATCCCTAGAGTATGATCGAGGATGACTATGTGATCCCTAAAAAACCGTTCAAATAGTATGATCTGTCCCCAGAGGTCCAAAAATCTCCTATACTCAATGATAATCATCTCTGTCATCTCTCGACAACAATTCAGATTGAAATGGATGTTGATGTTTCTTCTCATGGATTCTCTCACCCTAATAGTGATGGAGAGACTCCGAGGGTTCCAACCACACTTGAATACTTCTCTATTGACACAAAAAACGGTTGAAAATGAGAAAGATATAAAAAATTCCCCTCCAGTATTTGAGGAAGGTGTCTATAATACTATATAGGATGTCAGATAGTTAAATATGGGAATTGATGAAGACCTCTGACCTACTTGGAATAGTGTTAACATACCTCCCCAAAATATCACTTCTGGTGTTTTATGGATGATATGTTCATACATTCAAAATAATAATGATATGATTACCATGGTCTAAGTGGTCCCTATTATGTAAAATCCAAAATTTTAATCGTTCAATAATTTTCTATTTTAATCATTAATTGGTCCTTTATTACCAACTAGTGAATATTCTACTCAAAATTGTTAATGTGTATAATAGATAAAAAAAGAAGTTGAATGTACCCATGATATTCATTTTTTTTTCTAAAACAATTATGGAATGAAGGAAACTATAATTTTAATCATATGGAATGATTATTATATAAATCGTATCATTTTCCGCATTTAAATAAACTTATATAAAATATCTGTTGAGATGTGGTGACGATAAATGAGTCAAGTTGAATCAGGTAGATGGTAATCCTCATGTACAAAATAAGTAGGTTTTAATTTATAAATGGATGTAAATGTATGAAAATATATTTTATATCATTTATGATATATTATTAGCACAACAAATAATAATTATTAACCACGTTGATTTTCATATACTATTCAAGGACACTCTAAGGTCATTATTTTTGAATTGCACTAGTGTCACTCTCTCTCCTTAGATAATAATTATTTATCATGTAGAGGTGTTTAATATCCAATAGATTATTTGGTTGTTCAATTATTCAACAAATAAAAAAGTCACCTCACTAAAATTTTTATCATTCATGGTGAGAATAGTCGAGGATGTAAAATAGTCCAATTAAATACAAAAGGGGAATTATGAAAATAGTATTTATGATATAATTATTCTAAAAAAAATTCTATTTCTAGAAATTAAACGATTAGATGGAATTATATAATTTTTTGGAATCCTAAAATATATAATTATATAAAAAACTTTTATGGACCTCTGAAATGGAAACCAGGTCCCTCAAGGTGTAAATAAGGGTTCATGGACATAATGGAATGGTTATTAAAGGATTAAATGGTTCATGTAAATTTTTATAATCACATAAAGTACATATATATGTTTCTAATAATATTAATATGTATATGAAAATTAACAATTTTTTTCTGGAATGTAATTCCTATTTTATTGTGTTGTCCTTTTGGAATGGTATGTTACACTATTCATAAGTAATCACTAGTGAATATATAAAGTGTCTGAACATCAATATGTGTCTCAATTTCATTGTTACACATTTATATAAGGAGTAAATAGCATAAAAACAGTCTTTCCAATAATGAATTAGGTATATATCCCACATTAGTTTAGTATCTCATGATTGACTTTTTACACATAAAGAAAAGATTATTATAAAATAATGTTATTCATAAATCTTTAAGATCTGGATTGAAGATATAAAATCAATGTATATTGTGGTCAATGACCTATTAGAAAAATGATACATTGAATCCATAATTATATAATTATGTGATAGGAAGTGATGGAAGATGAATTATATTGGTTCGCAAGGCAGTTTTTTCCCTGAAACTATAATGTTGGATTCATTTCCCATTTGATGGAAGTTGATATGGATATAGATTATTAAAATAACATAATAAAATATAAATTTATTTATGCTATTGATACTATTATTTCAACATGGTTAAATAATAAAAAAAGGAAATATAATAATAAATAAGTATAAATCATTCATCTAAAATCCATTCCACTTATATGGATAACCCCCTTTTAATAACAAATTAATCCCACTAAAGATGGTGTTCTACAAATATTGAGACATATATAATGTCAGTATGGATTTTATGATGGATTTTTGTAGGTTTCGGATGAACCACATAGGTCTTTGACTTTCGGGATAATAATAGATTGGGTCTCCCTTTAGAAGTGGGGGAGAGGACATAATATTTATTTTAAAAATGTTTAAAATTTATTAATGTCTTACTCAATCCAATTTTATACAAATTGAACCATTAAGATATATATGATTATATTGGATCTATATATGAAAATTAATTTAGATTTAGATAGGTTGTTAGAAAATTTTAATCCTTATCTATTTAGATTAACACCAGATAAAACAAGTCTATCCATAACCTTGGTAAAATATTTTTATTATTTTAATAATTAATTATGAAAAAAAAATATTTGTCAAAACCTATTAAATAATATAAAATTTTATGATTCTAAATACTGAATCTGTAATATGAAATTTAAATCACAAAAACAGTATAAAAAACTAAATTTAAACAAATAAATGAAATAAAAAATGACTTTCAATTAAAATGACATATAGGAATAGGAATATCTTAATAAAAAATAAATGATAATTTTTCTTTCAAAAATATACATTGGAATATTTTTACGAAAATTGAAAAAATTACATTTATATTAATATAATATTTAAAATTACATTTTAAATACATTAAATGAAATAACCATTTATAATGAAAAACATTATTTTTATAAATCATTAAAAAGAAACATTTTAAAAAATTACAAAAAACATATTCTATGATAATTTTAATCGGATATATCTAACAAATAGTTTAATGTTTTATAAAAAAATATAGATAAATTTTATAGAATCATTTAATATATAACCATATAATTCATGAGAACCTATTTTTATTACAAATAGAGATTTTTAATTTTAATTTAAATCAGTCAAATATTATTATAAATAATACATCGCTATAAAATATAATTTATAAATTTTAATATTTAGACAAATAGATTTAATATTATCATTACCGATGTTTTTACATTCACTTTCCTTTTTCAAATTACATCCTCAAATATTTACCTTGAGGTCAGTATACAAGGTTTAACATTAGTCTATTGATGAAAACCCAAATCATAAAAGGGGTGATAAAAAATCTATTTGAAAAGAGGGAAAGGGAATAATGATGTTTATTTATGATCACTGAAAATAAGGTTTTCTAATAAGATACCATTTATCAGAAGTTATAATATGCACATTGACAGAAATGGTAGCATCCAATAATTGTAGAGAGTGACGGAGTTCATTGAAAAAAATTATGAATCTTCAAGTGGAAGTCAATAAAAAAACCAATAAGTTGTGAAAATTCCATTAATTCATTTTAAATGAAGTTAATAATATTATATATTGTTCAAGTAATTTTATAATATTTTTGTAATTATTTTACCATCAATACTAGGAACATATTGATATATACACTCATGATAATAAGAATTTCATCTTTTAATCAATTTCCACAATAATTTCTTATATCTCTCCAAACGATGAGTATTCAAGTAAAATATTTAATGACTAAAACACTAGTAGTATCTTATAATGGACCATAGATCCACAAAATGGTAACATATTATTCCCCATAGTATTTATCATAACCAAAACAGAATATTTCAAGCACAATTATTGATAATATTAAAAATCTGTAAAAAATTATATTAATAAATAATATATTTAACATCAAAATATATAAAACAACATCAGAGGATCATATTAAATAATTCCATAATTGAATCAAAAATATATCCCAAATAATTCTAATAACTTTTACTTAAAATAATATTTTATTAATAAATTTAATCCAATATTATTTCTTATACATCCTTAATAAAAATAATGTTTTCATATATATAATTCGGAACATTTAACCTATATAAGATAACTAAATAAAACTTCGTGCATGATATAATTAATCATTTAAAAACACCATCACTTAAAACCTCAAATGATAATGGTGGCGGTTTATTCTTTTGAACCTTTTATCAAACAAAAACATATAAACCCTTAATAGCTCCATAACATTTAAGTTAATCTTACTAGAAAATATATTAATCTATAATGTGATCTAAACCCCTATATGATTCCAATTATAAAATACTTGAACCCACATAAAAAGATACAATTATAAATTAAAAACATTAACTTTATTCATTTGATAAAATAAACATGACCCATATTTAACAATTAAGGACATATACTAAAAACTGAAATATTTCATAACATACATACCCATGGACATAGTAGTGTGGAATTTTATGGACCTGTTAAAATTATTTACATTATGACATCAATAGATAAAATATATGCTCATAAAAATATACATGATCTGAAACTATGATATTTTCACCTAGAAACTTTCTTATACATAACATATATAAAACATTTCTTCATATGCTAGAGAATGAATGATATACTAAATGTGGAATCAAATGTTTAGTTAGGGAAAACATAATCACAAACAATAATATTTTATCTATGAACATAATATTGGTGTAATGTGATGAGTAATTAATCTATGTTTTATATAATAATATTATATAATTCATAATTGTAACGTCTTCTACATCTATAGTTTGATCATCTAAATATTTATATATAGATATATATATATATATATATTCATTTTTACAGTTTGTTCTATGTTTAGGGTGTTTCATGAACCTAAATGTAATACTTTAGAAATAATAATATATAATAAATATTGAAAATTAATATTTCAATATTAAATTATTTTTCTATTAAGTGGGAAATCATAACCTAAACATGTGAAAATAGAATGTTTCTGAGTGGTTTTTACCGAAGGTGTGACATAAGGTTTGTCACTGAGAATATTTATTTGGACGAAATTCATTATTGATTGCATCTTGTTAATTACTTAAATTTTTATTTTTTTAATCAATATCATAAGAGATTTATTATACTTGTAAATAATTATTGAAAATCAATAGGTATAGGTGCATATTCATTGGATATTATATTGGAGAATGGATATGTTTGTAGGATCTTTCGACCTTGAGAATGTGGACTGATAAAAAACGGTCAATATGATTTGTGAGATGAATGAAAAGACACTGCAAGATCATCATTTTTATCTAGAGAACATGTGTTCTTCAAAAATTCTTTATCAATTTTCCATTTAGGCATCTTTTTTTGGGAATTTATCGCCGTTAAATTAATTGTTTTCGAATTGATGGAATAATTAATTAATTTTTTATGGTTTTCATTTTTCTCATTATCTGAATATTTATTTTTATTCTTAAATTTGATTATTTATAATGGTTACAGATATATTTCATAGCCATTGTTTCTATAATTTATTATCTTTTTATTGTACATCATTATACAATAATTTTATCTTGATTTTCTCGTACATTTTTCACCACCATTATTATCATTTTTTTCATTATCCCATTGGGTTGGTGATTTGAAATTGTTGTGATAGATATGGGTATGATAGAAAACCCAATTTCATGAATGATGCATTTTCTACAAAATTATTGTAATTGTTCAGAATGATTAACAAAGAGTTATTGATTAGGGAGTTAGAGTCATGGATCATGACCCCAAACAGTTATAGGAGGTGTGATTGTGATAAAAAAGGTGGTCAGAGCTCTAATATTTATCCATTGGAAGTCAAAAAACTATAATCCTGTAATAATTTCATTGATTCAAGTGGATTAGAGGGATAATATTTTATTAACAGATCTCAAAAACATAGATCATACATCCTCGTGAATAAACTCAATCACCACCAACAAAAATCTGAATATAATTTTTGTATCTATTAATTACACATGTAGTGTATTTTAGATTCATGCATGATATTATTTTAGATTATTTATGTAACACATGTTTTGTTTTCAGGGCCGCATTCAATGTGACTCTATATTGGTTTCTGAGATGTGTACCTAGGGAACAAATCTATGAATCCAGGTTAATATAAAAAATAAATTCCAATAGGGAAAAACTATGAAAATGAACATATCCATTAAGTCCAAGTATTATGATGAAATGAAAATGGAATTGAGTGTACATACATGTAGTGACCCCATGTTTACCCATACATTAGAGCCACACGGATTGGAATGATAGGCTTATGGGTGGAAAAAACCATTTTATTGGGTATATTCTCATGTTATGTTACTCATGGTATATATCACACAATATTTCCACCAAGTTCTATATTCAATTCCCTCATCTTTTATACTAATATTTGGATTTGTAAGTAGATTATCCAATTCATATTTCCATATATAACATAATAGTAGCCTTCATTTTGGCCTCATGGTTATAATGTTATGTTTTATGATATTAATGATTCTTTCAGTGAAACATGGATAATGGTAGATATCATGTTTATTAACTATGGAGATTCAATGTTCGGTACTTCTATATAGCAGTAGACTTTGATCCCCACATACTCTTTATAAAAGAAGAGAAGGAATAACTCCATATTATTGGGTCCCATGTTTTTTGTATATGGAGTGGAACTCTCCCATCAACAAGCTCTACTATGGATCTTGTCCTATACTATATATTGTTATCCCTCAGTAGTAGAGAACATTATCAGTCAAAAATTTTAACTTATTTTATTTTTAGGTTTTCTATGGTGTTGGTCTTCATAAATATGGATTTTGGTTTTGTGGGTTTAATAATCATCATCTTTAAAATGTCTCATAGATTTAGACTCATCTTCTTTTTTTATTGATGTTCTTTGTAGGAGAATATATGTTACTAGGTCACATTAACCTCTTAGATTATGGGTAAATGTAGCTATATTATTCTGTTTCTTCCCCCATGGTTTTTGAGGCATCATAATTGACTTTTATATATTCCCACATGTATGTGAATGGACACATGTGTTGTGTCAAATTGGGATGAATTTAAGATTAGTGGTGATAATATTTGAACCGATATTAAGGGATTGTAGTGGTACATGGAGGTGTGTACCAAGGTTGGTGGGAAGCCTTGGAGATCATGAGTTCGGTGCACTAAAATTTTCCTATATCCTAGTAATTTTTAGTATTAGAAATCATTTCATGTTATGTGTTTAATTATCCCTTTATATATTATATATTACCTTACTTTACACTTATTTATTTCATAGTTGTTTTTGCATGTAGTGAATACACTCTAAAATTTTGTACCATTTTGTATATGTCTTTACTTTTTCATGTATTTGGTTGTGAGGGAAATATAGTTACATTGGGAAATGGTCTCCCATTTCATATATTTAGCTTATTGGAATGTTTTGATGTTATATTTCCTACTAGATGTGGGATTGGGGTGTCACCTTCCACTTATTGATGAAAAAATAAGGGTCCCAGTGGGTTGGGTCTAGATATAGTGGAAAAAGTTTTCCCCATAGGGATAGTGTTAGGGGTTGTAAGTTTCATGTTGTTTGATTTTAGAGATTTCTGAAAATCATAAAATTAATCTAGTGATTATATCTCATAATAGGGAACCTAGTGATTTTGTAGATGGTGGCATATCCATACACTTGTGAATGAAAAAACAACAGGTCGAATTAACAAATAGATTGATTGATTCTGGGAAAACCAAATGCAGATGCATCATATAGTATTGGATAATTTAACTTTTGTGTCTATATTGAGTAATATATATTAATATTACTATCTATCCATGTAATATATTGTTAAACAGTAAAAATGACTCTATGATGATAACTAGATATGATGGTAATATTTGGTTGTGATGATGATCTATTCAGGGACGAGTCTTCAATTCCAGGACTTATTCTTGAGGTTTTGCTACTGAAAATAATATATAAGTGATTCCACCAAATGTTATGTTGATTGATCTACATATATTGGTCTATGTTGATGATATAATTCATGTGGTACCACCAATATCTCTAGTTTGTAAATATGATGATACATGTTTTCATATATATTTACATGAGTTATAGAGAAAAATTACTCCCATGTTTCATTGGAATATATTCCCTTATTCAGTAGAGGATTGGATCAATATATTGGTTTATGTTTTCTTAGATTCATCATACCCCACCCAATTAAATGGTTGTGCTTGTAACTGGTATTCTTCCTGGAGAAACATGTTACTAGTGGGTTCTCATTAATTACACACATGACGAGATGATGATATAATGAAGGGATTTAATGAATCTATTATGAACAATCTACTACCAATATGGATAATAATATATCATGATTTTTGAGTTTATTGTGCTATAGTATGGTGATATGTTAGTTTTGTAGTATAGTTAAAGTATTACCGACCTAAATCCTACCCACTCAATAAAGTTCAGAATTAATTCTAGTGTTTATTGAGGTTTGAATATGTACTTGACAAATTCATCTGATCTATAACACACACTATTTTCATTACCAAAAATATTCAAGTACTGATGCCCAGATTTGATATAGAGAACATTCTAGATGAGGAATGTTGAGATGTTGTAACCAAAATTTGACATAATGGGTTGATTTATTTGTACTGGAAAAAATGAATTTGTATTCAGGGTATCGATGTCGGATATATACTCATGACTTACTCAAAACATAATGACCTGCATCACGAGGTTCCTAAAAAGTGTCCAACCAACATAGATACGGTTGATGTTATGCTTGTGATTGGTGAAGTCACAATTCTTTTGACATTCTGAAACAACATGTGGTAGATGGAGAAAAATCATATTTATGACCTCCATGATGTTTGGGACATCATGATCAAGGTTCTCTCAATTGTTTTTGTGTATCACAATATGTCGGTAGTTATAATAGAGTATGGGGATCCTCAAAGGAAGGAGGTTCTAGTGGAAGAAAATGATGACATCATCACCCACCACCAAAACATGGTGGTCTATTCCAGGTTCGAAGTGTAAGTGTTTGAGGGAGTTATCATTACTAGTCAATGAAGAGGTATGCTCAATCTTATAATGGGATTATTCAATGTTTGATTTTTTTCTATTTAGTTTACCTTCAGTACATTAATACAATGTGGGCTTCTTCCATTTATCTCTATATCTATTCTCCATGATCTAGATCATCTGGGAGATTTTTTAGACTATCAACTATGGATATATGTTCCTACAATGAGTGACTATAATATATCACACATCCATTTGTAGTTGAATTTCAAACTCAGATGGAGGGTATTTTCCAATGGGACCACATATCATTGTGATAAGAACTTATGACTTCCTTCTTGTAATGGATTGGTTGACTAAACTGAATTAATATATTTAAATTCATCCTATAAGGGTAGTATTTATTTAATAATATGGGAAAATATTATATTTAAGGGATTAGATGGATCTTATGGGTATTCAAGTGGGGATCAATTGAAAGAAGATAACACCTATCACATATTACTCGGTGAGATTTTGTATTGATGTATTGGTCTTTCATGCAACAACATTGAATTAGTAGTGAACTATTTTATGGATTTCTTTTTCAATGATGTTCTAAAACTGCCTTCTTGGTATGATATTTAATTTATAATCATTTAATTCCTCGACACTGCATTGATATCCTGAATGAAATATCATAAATCCCGTACTAAGATCTATTATATGAGCATGCAGTTGGATGAAATTTGAGAGAAATGTTCTATCAGAACTAATGAATCCACATTGGTGTCTCTTGTTCAATTTTCGAAATGGTATAAACGAGAATGTTTCATTACATTGAACATCATCTCTTAAATTAGGTAATGATCAAATAGAAGTAACCACTATATTGAACTTATGTTATTTTCAACTAGTTGAAAAGTGTGAGATGGTTTTCAATGATTGATCATTGGTTAAAGTTATAAAAATTAATTCTTCAAGAAGAATATATGTTGGTGATGATTTTTTTTATACATGCACTATCATTTCCTGGTGATACCATTATGTGTGACTAACTCCCCTCACTCTAATCATTGTTCTTATAAACTCGATCTACAATCCATACGAGGAATATTTCATAGTTTTCCTTATGGATGAAATTACCATATAATATTTATTGGGTGACGAAAATGAATAGAATTTGGGGATGGAAAACTATATACTTTGGATATATTGCAATATGGTAATATCTCTACGTGTTCTTGGGATTTGAGAGTTTCACTTTCTTAGGAAATTCATATCTTAGAATGGATTAACTTTAGATCAATTGAAAATGATGACATGATATCATGGTAACCACATATGAATATTTCATATATTTATATATTACCTTGAATTAAAGTGAACTATTAAGTGGTTGGGGATGTATTTTCTAGAATTTTATCCTCATTTTCATCCATATCATAGAAAGTGTTTTTATTCATAGAAGTCTTAAAGGAGTTGAGGTTGAGGTGAAATTGTTCTCCTATGATGGTGTAATATGAGAATGGAATTGATTTCATATTAATTTCTATGAATTTGAAGATGGTATAATGTGTGTATTAAATCATATGAATATATTGATTTCATATGGACTAGGGATGTTGAGGATCCATCTTAAAATTTACATGTCCCATGAAATATGAATTGATGATGTTTAATTCAATCTAATTTTTTTTAGAATTTATATTCTATTGGAGTTATTTATTTCTTTCATAGATAACTAGATTCTCATGTGAATCCTCCTATATAGATATATCAACCCTATTTAAAGGAATTGGTTTGATATCACAGTGGAATATTAATTTATGTTATACTACACATTATGGATGTGAAAAATGGTGTATTATTCCCTTATTATCTAATCAAATTGAAATATAGTGGAATCTTTTTCATTGAAATTGGCCATGTTATGGATTACCGTAGTAGAGGATATGGGTTTAGTTTACCTTTAGCTATGGTGGTCAATCCAATGCCTCAAAATTTTTTGAAACAAGCATAGTTGGTTGATATCAACAGTGATATTTTTCATAAACTGATACCTTCAATAGATACACCATATGTATTTTCTAATGTTTTGGAGAAAGAAAAATCTATTTTACATGATATACGGTAGTTTTGGTCATGTTTTCTTATGAGGTATATAGTGAGTTCATTAATCCCTATTTATTGTGCATCCATGTGTAGAAAATATCTACATGTAAATTTTGAAAACGTTTTGGTGGGATTGGATGTGGAAGATCATTATGGTTATTGGTCTCTGGATACCTCTCAATGTTGTAGGTATAGCTAAATAATAAGGATCCAAATTTTTTGAATAAATCTCCTAAGGTTCCAGATGGAAGTAGGATGTTTTATAGAGGGAATTTTTTTATTTGGATTCCCCAAACTCTGAGAATCTATGATGTTTTCTTGGTGATTATCAATTTACATTCCATGTCAAAAGAATTTCATAGCAATATGGATTATTTTTTTCAAGTGATTCGGAATGATATAAATGTCTGGTATCATCTAGATTCCTATGGAACACTTGACGTTTATAAATTATTAAGATTCTCTATAAAAAATCAATGTTATTGATGGGAATGTATTTTATTTTCGGGACTATGTTATATAAGCGCATGCAATATCATAAACATACAAATGGGAAGATAGAGCGGAATATCTTTGTTAAAAATAATATTATGAGATCCTTTGTGTTTGAAGTTAGTTTTATATGGATGTATAACTAACCATTGTAGAGTTTTTTCTTATACAAATACCCATCAGACTTCTATTGTATTGGCACCATTCATAAGGCTATTTGTGGGGCCATGATGGTCATCTTTATATTGAGTTGAAATTTGTGGGAAATATCATGTCGGTCGCTAATATTTTAAGATGATGATGTATATGGTTTTGGGGATCCACAATAATTTGAGGACGTCTCATAGATTATATAAAATTAATAATAATATATTTCATATTACATTGATGTTCATGGAGAGATACAATTTTTCACTAATGGTCTCCCCAAGGCAGGTGTTACAAAGATTTGGGTTGTGATGTATGATATCCATTAGGTTGTTAACCTGTTATAGATCCTATTGAATAATTATGATGATTATTACTATATATCCCTGCCCTTAAACATGGATTTATTGAATTATATCTTCCTTTTCACATAACTGATGAGATATTTGGATAACCCATAAATAATCACTAATAGGGATGAGATGGACATTGAGGATGGATAAAAAATCTGGGAGTATAAAGAGGTGATCGAATATTGGTAGTATAATTCAAAAATATATTGACCATTCTACTATTTTGAGTTCATTGAAAACATATTAGCAAAAATGAGTGCTCCTATAAACAATAGATATAGGTGTAGGCTTATTTACCCAAAAAATTTGTTTGGCTTATTTTTTTTGATGAATAAATCCTTTAAAGAGGGAACAATGATGCCATTCTAAATTAATTATATTTAACCTTTTAATTATTATATATATATATTGATTTTACATCAAATTTGTTGATATGTATTGAGTGTTTTTGGATGAAATCATTAATAAAATATAAATAGAAAAATATTTTATAGAGCATCGAAGAATTTTTTCATTGTAATTTTCCCCCTCTCATCATGTCCTTATATGAGAAATATAATATTGTAGTTTTTACCGAGATGTCGGGTTTTCCATAGGTGAATCATATTTTTGGTAAAATTTAGTTTTTATATTGAAGGACTACATTAGACAGTTCATTAAGTAAATTAAATTATTAATTTTTTAAATTTATATAATTTTCTAAAACCAATTATCCCTTTAGAAATATTTAATTGTGAATAATATCAAAGGTTATCTACATAACTGTGGGATACCAGTGTTGATAAAATAATATCTATATTGGGACTATCATTCCTGAGATCATGGATCGATGAAAAATGATTAGGAGGCTTTATAAGATGGGTGGTGAATATAGGCAGACTTTAATCAACTCACTCGGAAACATAATTATTATTTATTATCATTTCATTTTTGAGGAATATAATTTTATATTATGGTTTTCCTCCTACTAAATTAATTTTGATGCATGGATTTCATATATTCTTATTTTATATGATTTCTATTCATTTCATTTTCCCCATTTTCATTTGTATTCAAGAATATATATATTTATAATTTTTTACCTTTATTTAAAAACCATTGATTTTGAAATTTAGGAACATTGTAGAGAATAAAATCATCCAATGATGATCTCACTTGATTTGTGTGTTCTACTCACCATTATTAACCATGTTCGTCATTGATGTCCCATCAGTAAAGTGATTAAATATCATTAGTCCATATAAGGGAATAACCAATCCATTTACTGGTTAATGATATGATATCAATAAGTTCATTTTGGTTATTCATAATGATTAAGATATATTTTCTACACAATGTGATGGATTCATTGATGGGGACCCAGAAAAATGATTATAGGAATTAGGACTACCACACTAGGGATTAATGTTGCGAATTTCATCCACAAGAGGTTGAAATAAATTTCGGGAGGGTTTCCCAGAGGAAGGAACACTATGTATCCATGGGGAACATTATTATGAATTTTGTATCCTATAGGAATACATGCGAATACACATTGTGTATTCTTGAGGAATACAAAACGTGTATCAGGGGATCATGTCGTGGCCATGTTTTTGACTGAGTTAATTTTCACACATCATGTGGTTGGGCCCACAAATTTTGTGATAGTACATTAGTAGATGATTTGTGTTTCTTGGGAATATGGAGTAGAACCCATGTAAATATACACTCCATAACCCCATAAAGGTATTCCATTCAAACGAATATAGCCAGCTAAGCTATGTGTGGATAAAACACACCCAGTAACCCATTTGTACATACACACCATGACCCCATATAGAAATATCACTTGGATAGTAATGGATCATGTAGTCCTATATATGGTATAAAATGAACTTGCTTTTAGGTTAAGTCTCACATCATGTGACCCAATGTAAACACAATGTACTTTTTCTATTATCTTTTACATTTTTAATATCATTCTTCAACATACATATTTTATCCTTTGAGTATCCAATAGTATATAGTTTTCTAGGATTGATTTCTTGGTAGGATTCTTTTTTGAATTAGATAAATTAAATAAGGTTTTATTAATTAGAAGAATCTATTTATGATTCTTGGACTATGGAAGTGATCATGTTTCATAAATATAGATATTTCTGGTCCTGTACTCCATTATTGCACCAGCATTTGGTTACCCCATACACTTTATGAATGTAGTGTTACTGCATCCTGACACTAAAGAGGGTCATGGTCCTCTATCTAATGAGTTGTACCCCCCTTAACTAAACTCCAATTGGGAAAATTTTCTATAGTTTAGATAGTGCTACCTCGACTAATGAGAAATTTAGGGAGGATTAGACCCTAAATAATGATTCCTATGAGGTTGGTAATGGTTTATGGAATCATTGAAAATGACTTTGGGGTTATAGTTTACATCATAAACTTCACTAATTGTTTTTGAAAATCAAAAATCATATCCTCTTATTAATATACTAATTACAAAGTGAAAATCTATTGTGGGGTTCCATTACACAAACAAATTATGTGTTGAGTTGATAATATTTTTTCTATGAATATATATTCATTATTTAGAATCCAAATGGTCATGGAAATACTCACCCATTATTATTTTTTGCTCGAACATATTGTTACTTATAGAAATGATTTCTATATTGATTTTTACTATGGTGGACACAATATTAGGGGAGAATGATGGTACATGTTGGTGTTGATCATGTTTAGTGTCCAACCATAGATATTGTTAGTAAGACGATCATTATAAATCCCTTTTCATAATTGTTTTTATTTGATGACATAATTACTTTTGGGAAAGTATTTTTCACTTTATATCTTTTGAATTAACTTGGATAAAATCTAAGTATTTACTAGAGGTAGTTTCATTCATTGATCAAACTCTATATCTTTCTATCATTTTATATATCTCAAAATTATATCATTGATCATGTTGGGTATTCTCATATAGGTACATTTAACTAAATTATCCCACTTAACTATCTAACCCAGATATTATTATCAGTGGCCCCTAGACTATAAGAGGTAGTCTTGGGGTTTCACCCTTAGCTTGTTGTTAACCTAGGGGTCCTGGTGGGTCTGGTCATGATAATTCCCATCAAATCCTATAAAGAAAACTAAAAAGCATGGATTAAATGTTTAAAATATTACATAGTCATATAATTTTATAATTTTGAGTAATGTAAAAACTATCCTCTAGAAAATAATCCAGTATAACATGATATAATGATACACAAAAGGTATTGGAATCATGGAACATCATAGTCATATAACTATTATAATCAATCTTACACATAGAATAAACTAAATAGTTAATTCTAATAAAATATTTTCAGAATAATGTAACTAGTTCTCTATATCCCTTTTACCTATGAATTAGATATATATATTAGGCTCACCCATCATCAAGATCTATATGAGTCACAACTATATTAAAAAACAGTGTTCAGAAACCATAATGTAATTATAACCTTTGAAGGACTGAATTATTAATCCTAAAAATATTTATAGTTTATTAATAACACGATTTACACATGGAAAATAAATGGGTTTCATGAAAATATCATTGAAACAATTGTCATAAGTCTAGATAATTACAATGGTTGGTATCAATATATCAAATTCAATGTATAACAAATGTAACATCGGGGGTTTATTTCATTAAATAATTTAAATCCCAATAAATGATAAGTAACATTACTCTTAAGGAAAAACTAGTTTATAGATTCAAAAGAAACATTAAAACAAAAATATAAAATATTATAAGGAATAAACATATATGAAATGAAGAATTGGAAAATATAATGGAATATCAAAAACAATGAGCTATCATGATTGTAAAAAAAATTATGTTGTAATCGTTAAAATTGTTATTCTATTTATAATTTTGATAAAAATTACATTATAAGGAGATCAGTAATTATAATATTTTTAATGTTTTCTGAAATGAAATTATTCAGTAATATTAAATAAAAAATTAATTTAGGAATTCTAGAAAAATTATTCAAACCCATTTTTAAATAATTGAAATAGAAGAGAAAATGATTCTTATTGAGTGAGCTATTGAGAATGGTGCCATTTTATTAAAACATGAACATAAATATCAAAAATTAATGAAATATAAATAGTTTAATAAAAAGGAAACATTTTTATCAAATAATGCTCATATAAATTCATCAATGGGTTTTCAATTATAAACAACCGTGACAAAAATGAAATTGTAACATAAAACCCTCATTAGGTTTTTTAAAATTTGATTCATAATCCCCATAAAATAATAACAAAAAAAGAAATAATAAATATTATTTATGTTTTAAAATTAATGTAATAACATTTAAAATGGGATTTAAATAAATATTTTTGTATAAAATAAGTGAAAATGTAAATTTAAGTGCCAAAGGAATGAAATTTGAGGTATATTTTCCTTGTAAAGATAGTATTGTTAAATTGAGAATTAAAAAATAGAAGGAATATGTGTACAAATGATAATAAATAATCATGAAAGGAAATTAAAAATAATTCATCTCACACATAATCATGGAATTTTATAATGAATAGATATGTTATAAAACCTAATGAAATAAAAAGTGATATTAGAAAATATTTAATTCTTTGGTATCTTTAGAATAAAAAACCCTTTTTGTAGAATAATTTGATCTCCAACATAAAATATTGTAAAGAATAAATGTTTCATGATATGTCATGTAGAATGGAAATATATATACACAAAAAATTAAATAGGTTATCAACATCAAAAAATACATCAATTATTTGAATTTTAGAAAAAATCCATTTCCTTGAGCCCGCACTTCCTCTATATGTCCATTATCACCATTATAATAAAATAATATTAAAAATATTATTTATAAATATTATTTTCTATTTATTATAATATATCAGTAACCATTTATTTAATTTAATTTAATGAAATACATATTTACATAATCGAATAACTCTATGTTTAATGTTTTGATGATGTTTGGTTCATAATTTTAAAAAACATATAGTATAATTGAAAATACCAAAGTAGTGATTATTAACTTATTTCCAAAATAATTTTCAATCAATAATTAAAATTTTTATTAATTAGTTTTTTTAAAACAACCATGAAATATAAATATGAAAAAAGAGTTAGAAGAAAATCATGGACATGGTAAGTTGTACATACACATGAGTTACATTTATATTTTATCAATGATAATATGGGAATAAAGGTATGTGTAATGATAACATTTGTGAAATATTTTTATTTTATAAATATATTATTTTCCATTTATATAAATTTATATATATAATCTATGTGATTGAGTGACGAAAAATGAATCACATCTCTTCTTGGATGTTGTAATCCAATTTAAGCATGAACGATGGTATAATTTTTAAATAGTTGCAAATTTAATAAAATAGAATATATATTTTAATTAAACTATTATAATTTTTTAAATTTAATATTTTCTCACTAAATCTATAATTATAACTATTTTTGAGAGTATGTGAAGGAAAATGAATTACATATATTGGCATGTTCATAGTTCGATGTTCATATATGACATGATATAATTTCTTTTTTGACAGAAGAGGATATGGATATATTTTATTATAATAAAATAAAAAAATATTCTAATATATAGGATATATATGATAACATTTCATAATGTTTTATTATGAATTGAGTGAGGTATAAGAATAAATAAATATAAAATATTTGGTTAAATGATTTATCTCTTCTTGGGATAACCTCCCATGATTTGCACCTTAATCACACTAAGGTTAGTATTCTACGCAAAATAATAGTATTAAGGAGTGATTTTAGGATGTGATTTTTGTAGTTATATGAAATATAATAGGCTCATGAAATTTGAAGTGGAGAGGATTGTGGTAGAGTATTTATAATTAAGCGAGGGGACTCACATAGAATGTTTTTAAAAGATTAAAATATTTTAATCTCTTACTCAATAAACATCAATCTAAAATGGATCATTAATCTGTATTAGATCTATTTGGGAATATATATTTCCATATAATATGTTTCTAACATCTTTTTATTTCATTTGAATCTTATACAGTTTTTGACACTCAATAATATTGTTTTTACCCTTATCTTTGGTATCAATTATTTATTATTTTTATTATTCACTATGACCATGAATTAAGGAAAAATGGGTACCTAATATTAATTATTATGATTAAAAATTAATTATTTATTTTATAAATTTATTTTATAAATCTAATCTTATCATAAGTTAAAATTAAACTCTAATAATAAGGGGGAAAATAGTTTTTTTCCTAAACATCGCGTATAATTTATAAAAATATTTGTATAAAATGTTGGATTTCTTATCAATTATAAAAAATTTATATTATTATGTTTAATAAAAATGAATGAATTAATATAAAATTATAATCAATAATAGAATGTAACTTAGTTAATAATTTACAATATATGAAGGATTTCGATAAAAATTAAAAATTTCCACAATTCATTGAAAAATCAAAATTTTTTGAATATTTAAAAAAAATATCATAATTTATTTTTAAGATGACAAATTAATGATTAATGTTTTTAAAATTATTATTATTTAATTAAATTATAAAATTTAAATAAAATCATATAATTAATGAAAACCCAATTTGGTTAGAAATAATGCATTCTCCATTGAATTAGAAAATTTCCTAAAATTTACAAAATGAATAAAACATTATAAAATATAAATTATGAATGTTAATAATGTATAAAATCATTATTTTTTGAATATTATTAAGGTTTCCTCAATACATGTAAGTAAATACTGGCCTCTAGCAAATCATCAATACAACTCAAGCGATAAAGGCACATGGAACGATATCAACCAAACACATGTATCAATTTACCTATGTCCAAAAATCTAAATCATGTACCAAAAAATATCACATTTTTATATTATAAAGGTCATCAGGTTACCATTGGACAAATAATATTTATATTCTAGATATCCAACACATCCATTATTGAATCTCATAGTATATAACGATATGGTTGATGAACACAACACATGACATTTATCCTTATAAAAAATTACATCACATGTCCAATTATATAGGGATATTAAATATATAGGTGAATTTTTACAATCACACTACTGATCTTATTTGAGGTACCATATTTAGTACTCAACAGATAATGGAAAAATCAAACCCTAGTCAAGTTCAAACCAATTAAATGATTTGAAACATACCCAAAAATTCCCATATGAGATATATCGATGTAAAAATTCTGTAATTACGGTATCAAGTTATGAAGTCACATTATCTTTCCAGAATCATATTATATCGTCTCAAATATTTTATACTCTCCTGTATTATACCAAATCCAATTGTATGAAACTCCATGTTGTATACTAAATATGTATTCCATCTCACAAAATCAATCATATTGTTTGTGTTGTGGATATTGACCATATATTTTATCTCAATATAATAATTATACCTATTGAAACCATTAAATATTCTCAATACCATTAATAATACATGATTAAAGACATTTATTGATAAAATTATTGTCGTACATAAATATATCAAATATCATTTCACTTGATTATATGAAAACATATACATGAATTTAGGTATCCCACAATATGGAATAATAAAATATATGTTTTTCCTAATATGAAACATTTTAATATTCGTATGATTTATATGAATATTAAAAAATACTGACATATCACCGGTTTAGTATATCATCTATGATAAAATACAAGATCATATTTATTTTTTCTATATTTTATAGATATTATTAACTAATAATATGATATTTAATTTATCTACCATAATGTTCTTACCATTATATAAAACCCTCCATCTAAATAATATTGTGATACACATCTATAAAAAATGTGAATTTTAATAATGATGTGACAAAGGATTTTCCACTTTTACCAAATATATAAAAATATTGATTTCTCTTAATGTGACAACATCAAATGATATTATGTTAATTTACATTATATACAGAGAATTATTTCTAAGATAACATTCATCAACATTATAAATCTATTCTATAAAAAATTATCCTTGAAATTATCTAAAAAATCAAACTATTTTACCATAATTCATAAAAACTATTTGGATAAATTGAAAAAACACCTTACCCTTCATATAGTAAAATTCATCATAAAATTGTTTTATAATTTTTATATAACTGAATGTAACACACTAATATTTTTATTTTATCATTACATAACTTACACTCTATTAATATATTAATTGTATACACTATATTCCAAGGCTAATATAGATTTTCAAGAAATAGTTGTATCCAATTTATCATTTGATAATATTAATCCTTTTTTGTTAAAATCATACAACTTTAATTCCAAAAAATAATCCACTTTCCTCTTATGAATTATATAATTTTCAATATATGTTGCAATGATACAATAACCATTCTATTTTAAGAATTAACTTTTAGTTTTTTAGTATGATTATTCACCGTAGAAATTTTTATTTCTATATCAGATATAAAATAATACGTATTCAAAAACAATTTATATATAAAAATATTATTAATTAAAAAATATCATAGAAGGGTAGAAATTCATTTTGAAGAATATTTTATATAAAATACCTTGACCAATATTTAATCATAACATGTATATATATATCTTCCTAAAAAACATGTCAACTCAATGGATGAATCATTAAACATGCGTTAAAATTGAGTCATATCATACTTGTTCATGAAAATAAATTGACCTAAAATCAACTCTTATTAAATAAGAGAAACTAGACTAAGAGACACAAATTTTAATTTGATTCGTTTCATCTCTATAAAATCCATTAAAATTTTTATATTCTATAATTAAACTATTTAATTTATCTCATGAATATACACAATACATTTATAAAAATATTTGACTGATTTTGAACTCTTTTAAATTTATATAACTTCATAAAATTTTCATTCAATATCAAATACAATTCAATATATCATAATTAATTGAAATAATATCTCTATATAACAGGGGAATTCCATGGGATTTCACAAAATCAATCATATATATATTTAATAATACAATATTATTGAAATTATTACACTTCCTTCCTGACAACCATGGGATTCGTTTAAAAATAATTTTGTACTAAATGATGATGAATTTTTTATAAAAATTTTTATTCTTCTGATAAAAGTGTGTACATACATGTACTTTTATAATTGTATGTTACATTACAGATATCATATTCCTAGTTTATATACATAATCCATGAGAGTGTAGAATATTGGTAATCATTATTAGTATGGAATAAAACATTAAAAATATTTCAGTAGATGAGAATTGGATGAACACCCTAAACAGAAATATGCATTTTGATTCACTCATTTAAAAATGCTATATAATAGAGAAAATAATAAAACATTATCCAAAAATCACCGCATCCCATTATATTTAAAAAACATATCACGATCTTACTAATAAAAAAATCTAACAAACTTCTTATAACAACATCATCGGGGCTTGATGTATCCACATTATCAAAAAAAAATACTACAATCCTCTATTACGTGAAAGAAAAATTAAACTTCCAAACATAAATTGTTTTATAATTATAACCTCTAATTTATGTACTACTTTTCTTTATAATATTTTTGTGTTAGGTATGTATAAAAAAATAAAAGTAAATTTTATAACCACTAAAGGATTAAGAAAACCATTAGTCACACCATGTAAAAACATATTCAATAAAATTGAATATCACTTCTCAATACCAATTGTATCGGGTATATGATTGTATTATTCACTAATTTTTCAACTTATCCAGTTATATTGAATAAATTCACGAAGACTAAGTTTCATTTATTTAGTTTCTGGACTAGTGTTTTTTAAAAATTAAGTTAACCACTTTATTTTATACTAATAACTAATAATAACCTTCTGATTAATTTAAACACATAGTTAATAAAAATGAACAGAAATGAAACATTTTATTTTTTATAGTGAATTACATAAAGAAATATTTTTTCCGAAGAACACCACTTATGTTACTAACCTTAAAATCTATTTACATTAATTATCTTCACATCAATGATTTATGGATATTTATTATTAATTATGTGGGAGAAATTTATTTACAATAAAAACATTTTCATATGATTATAATTTTATTTTAACTATATAATTATGAGTTATATTATAAGAAATACTACCAAAATTATGTGCCCCTTAAAAATACATCATATCTATTAGACGTAAAATATAAATATTTCACAAAAAAATAATCTTATATGGAGATCATCTTTCTATTAGTTTATTAATGTTGGGTGTCATATCAATCATTTCATATATAAGTATCTAGTAGCAGAGAAATAATCTATTTTTCCAATACGTCATATAGATCATCAAAAATCTACTGATCTTGTATAGTTATCATATAAGATTCTGTCATAGAGATTCAACAAATATAGCATTGATATAATTGAATCATAGTTCAATCATGGGTTACCAAGATATTAAATTAAGTACACATGGAGGATCTAGTGTCAATAAATATTTATTTCATTACACAAGATAATCCATGGGAATCTACTAATGGTAGGACATACAGAATGTGTTGTTTATGGTCTTTATTGGTTGCACTTTTGAAGAAATTTGACATATATTATTTATATGGGACTTAATATGACCACCATATCTCACTTTATTCCCTATTATATATGTTTTCTTATTGAATATTAGTATGAATCACGATCCCACCAATTAACCAATATGTTCAATACATATTGATGTGTGAATCTTTACCCAAAATATAATATTGTGTTACTCAACAAAAAATAGATGTTATACATATTCATGCATATATAAATTCATCATATATATAAGGAGCATTAGTACATCATGTAATGGATTAGTGATATAATATATCACCAATATACACCTAATTAATCCAAAAGAGATAGATATATAACCCCATTCACTAGCATAAATAAGGCCTAAGGCTCCATGTAAGTAGGTATTCTGAACAAATGTCCCTCTATCCAAGGATACTATACCTATGAGCGAATCAAATTCCACATAAATCTAAAACGTACTATTCCTTAATTTTTTTCAATAAATAAATTTATGTTTTTATCATGAATTATATAATAAATTAAGGTAGATGAAAAAAATAAATTCATTGATAACTTATAATGTGATGTGTGCCTCTATCAAGATGTAGTGTAATTAATAAAAGAAAATAAATAATATTTATATTACATATTTTTTTCTAAATATTAATATAGAATGGAATCAACTTTTAATTAAAAGAACAATTAATATTATAAAACATGAGATAACCATCCATTAACAATTTGTTAATGAATATAAATGATAAATACCTTTAAATGTTTCTATTGATTTATAGAAATTTCGTAATTATGAACATTAAAATTTCACGTTGAAATATATAATATTTTCATTTATCATTATGTGGAAATATCTTTTTAAATATATATGATATTTTATGTAAACTATTAATTTAATATAAAGTGAGTTTTCTGTAAACATATTCTAGTTACATAAACCTAACAATATCAAACCCTGATCGTAATATTCATTATAACAAATTTGACATGTATTAAGTAGAATTAAAATTAATCCAATTTATTTTATCAAAATTTAAAATAATTAATTATTTAATTTAAAAAATTTATATTTTTACTTTATTTCATAATTTATAACCATATAGAAACTTTCTCTATTGATTTATTAATAAAAACTGTAATAAAAATATAATAATAAATATCATATAATTACTTTTATGGTATTTTAAATATTATCCTTTAATAATTATGTAATATTTTTTAGGATTCATTCAAATAAATTATCCATTGATAAATCCCTTTATAAGAAACTAATATATAAACCCATTTTAACTAATAAATTTCCTCATAATACATTTTATTTATAATTAATGAAAATTTATTTGTAAATTATTCATAAAAATAAATTAATTATTTAAACCCTCATAATTATTAAATTAATTAAACCAATATCATTTAATAAATATATCTAAAATACATTATTAATTATTTATAAGTATTTCATTATCCATTTAAATATTATATGCAGTAAAAAAAAGTTCAAAACATTTCTGCTCGCCCATATGAAGAATCCCTATTCATCTAAAGGTAAACTACAAAGAAACATTTCACAAAAATTATATATAATGGAAAATTAATTTATATCATCACACATGTCTTCCAAAACTCTCCCAATGTGATAGAACCTGTATTGTAAATGCATCATAATGGTAGATTCCATCTACATCAAGGTAATATGTCAGTTACCTTTACCTAACATTTTAAAATTATGTTCAAACATTAAATACAAATTTTATATAATTGTATGACTTATATACCATTCTATAGATGACATGAGATGATGAGATTATCCTTACACTAGTTTCATTATGTTAGGTAATTGTGTACCACCATTAAACACACAATTTTTCTATAAATGAATGATGATGTTACATTTATTTCAAGAGTAATAAAGAACTTATATATATGAAATATCATTAGGAAAACAATTTTTAGGTTCCATTATATATAATATCATTATGTAAAACCTTCACAAAAAGGTAATCCATTGGTTTCTATGTATTTCTAAAGGTAAATATTTTTAAAACTGAATATCCATAAACAAAAAGAACTGGATTGTTTTTGGTTTCATCATTATTTCAATGATGTATTTCATATTTTTTAATAATGGGAATCAATTGATACAACTGAAGGGATTTAAATAATTTTAATAATACATAATAGGTGAAGCTTAAGGGATATAAACAATGGTTCAAGGATCACCCTTACAATAAATTTGAATCTTCATATAAAAATGAAATTAAAAAAACACTTTAAATATATCATAATATACTAAATAGAGAATATGAAACATCTCGATAACCACTTAATGGGATTGAGAGAGATCGCTATGTGTATCAAAAATTCATCTTCTATATAAAGGTATATAAGGGATTCCCAGAATCACACATGACCAGTGTGGAATTCTACAGTAACAATTATGTTCTATCATCTTCTATGTAAAGGAGGTAGAAGAAGAGAGATTATTTATTTAGGAAATAAGACCAAGTAACTTTTGATCCACACACCAAAAACAACCATATCATTGAAAAATTAATAATCTTTAAGCACTATCGATGGGGTTTTCATTTACTCCGTCACTATAAATGAATTAGTAGATGAAATTAAAGTTAGTTCTGGTATCACTAACATAAATTACATTTCTCATAATTATTTCATCCCATAAAATATTTCATTAAAATATCACTTTTATGGTATGAAAAATAAATGAAAATAGTTTATCATTTTTCATGGATAGACATACCAATCATGGAATTCATAATATTTGTGAAATACAAAATTGTCAATATATCTCTCATATATATAGAAGATATATCTAATTCAGTATTACCCCTGAATTATGATATATATTTCACCTTCAAATACCCAATTATTATAGAATAATTTGGATGTGTATTTTTATCATCATGAACCATATTAATAATGGTGACCAATGAGGTTTATTTAGTTAGAGAAAAATTAATGATCTTTATTTATAGTATATAAATTTTCATTTCAAATTTATAGATGAATATAAGGTAGTTTATTTTATATTGGATTCCTCTTCCTTTGAATCTTGTAATCCAACACTAAAAACCCATTAAATAAATGTTTGTATGATCAATGATCATTTGATTTCAATATCATGTAATTTATAAATAATTTTCATATCATAATCTAATAACTAAAATATAGTTGATTTCATATGGAATGTACATATCTGAGGAAATGGATCATTTTTATCTATTAAAAATTTTAAAAGTTCTAAATAATTATTATATCACACATTACCATATAGTATATTGTAAATAGACGCATGTTTTAAATCATAATGTTTTTGGAATATCATATATATTGATAGTAAGTATGATCAGGTGTCAATTTCTTTATCAAGGAATCCAAAATAGGACATCAAAAAAACATTATAATGTAGATCTATATATGATCATAAGTGGTTATATTCAATAATCGATGATAATGTCTACACTATAGTGTATATCATATTTTATGATACAATGAAAATATTAATTTTTCATTCTTCTTTTATGAAATATACACAATATGACTAAAATGTTTCTAAATTACCGAAAATTACATTTTGATAAAATTAATTATTAATTACAAGGTTTATAATTTAATTATTATGTATTAAATTCATATCATTAATTTTAAAATGAGTAAAAAAATTAAAAATTAATTTTTTTAAATTATTTGTAATATTAATATATAAATTTTACATGGTATGAAAATATAATATTCATAATGAATATTTATATTAAAAAAATTATATAATTTAGAAACTGACTAATAATTATGTATTGATATAATATATAAAGGTGTTTAGATTAATTTGAGATATTTTAATAATAAGAGATAAATATTATTTATTTTAAATGTGATAATATAGATTTATTACATAATTCCAACATAAAATATATTCTCATGGTTATTATAAAAGTCGGGGCATTAGAAATTTATTATACTATAAGGTACATGACCATAAATGTTGTCTAAATGACGATAGGATGAGAATCATAAACGGAACATGGGAACAATAGGGACCCTAAAATAATACTATGAAAAATGAGTGTATCACAGATGTAGAGAGATAATATTGGTAGGGATTGGGGAATTCAACAGATAGGAGAATGATTTTAGGTTATTAATGTGAGTATATGGGATATTAATGGGTCAAGATATAAAATTTTCCAAAATTTAATAAATTTATACAAGGGATTGATATGACGTAGCTTTAAACAAGACATTGAAATATGATGTGGATAGGGAATAGAAAAGTCCTTGTTTTCAACATGAACGTGTGAAATAAATTGGATTTTTTTGAATGTGACAGATGAAAACATGATTTAATGAAATAAAATGATTTATTAAAAAACTTTGGTAACAATATTGTTGTGATGTTTTGGTCATTTTAATCATGTATTTAATAAAAAATATTATTTTAATTATATAAAATATTTACATGAATTTTTAAACTATCATATGACATATAAATGGGTTATATTTACACCAATAATATATATATATATATATATATATTTTAAAGCCTTTAATATTAAATAACTTATAAAATTTGAATTTACAGGATTATATGTTCAAAAAAATTTACAATGGTCATTTCGGTCATTGAAATAATAAATTGTTTATAATTTTTATTGTGGGGTTGGTCATAGTCATATCTAATGTATAAATATATAAATTTTTCATTAAATTATTTTATTTATTACACTATTTAATTCATTAATATTGTATTTTGATATTATTAATGTAATTATGATTTTTTTTATGTTATAATCTACATCATATTAATGTAATTTCATGCATATGTGGAGTTACATTGTACGTTTGACATATGATTTCGGAACATTCCACTAAGAATATAATTTTCATTTGGTTGGGAATATCGAATTAATGGGTATTAATGATTTATAATTTTATATATCAGAATTATAATGAATTTGAGCTCTCTCCATATAATTGAGCAATGGATAATGGGACATTGGGTAACATCATTTTTTTGTTTAGGGGAGAATGAACTTTCATAAAATTTGTGGTTTCCCACGTCATTGAATAAAAATTATGATGTGGGGATTTATTTTTTTATGTTTGTATATATTTTAAAAATTTATTTTCGTGTTCCATGTAAATAGAATTAATTTGGATACATTTATATAATTTTTTTAGCAATAAATGAGGTTCAACATAAGTGTTACCCAATAAGTTCATTCGATCACAATTGAGAAATTCTAAATGAATATTAATTCATTGTTTCCATAGTGTAACGTCCAAATATATTTCTCCTTACTTTATTTTTTATCAAAAATCATAAAATGTCATATAAAGATATATGGGGTAAAAGGGAATTTAGTATGATGTTAACATATCCATGGTATTACCGCAATGATGACTTTTATCCTCATTGGTGGTAATAATTTCATTGGAAAGAGGTACTAAAAACCCACCATTACACAGTTAGTAGTAATTCATTGTAATTCATAAAATACAAAAAAATTAATAATGTAAAATCTCTAAAAATTCCTAAATGAAAAACATATAAGTTTATTATTCCACGTAGGGTTTATTACAAAATTTATTCACAGAGAATGCAATCGATATACATGGGCCTATTTTTCTCCACTATCCAAAGTGATTAAAAATATTATGGGTTATCATGTTCACATAGGTAAAGTGTGTCACTCCTCCAAATTTATATAAATGGACAGTAATTTCTCTATCATAGTTTATAATAATTATTTCACATTCACTTTTCACTAATGTTCTATGATCATCCATTTGATGATAATATATTAGAGTTTTATGACTATAAAATTCAAAACATTGCTAATAAAAATAAGAAATTTTATGATAATGTAATTATAAGGAAAATAAATCCCATAATAAAATTTTTATATATACTAAGGAAATATTTAATAATATATAATCTGTCAATTTTTAAAAATGATGTTTAGTGAAATATTAAAGAATATCCTTTAACCTTATTCTTGATAGTGGAATTGATCAACTAGTAGATGTCATTACCCTAGGGAAGTGCCCTGAGATTGGTGTACCATTGACTACGGTGAACTGGTTGTCTATTTTTATAAATTTTACTGGTTTAATTTATCCTACATATATGTAGTTGTTATTTTATTGCATCTTTATTCTGCCTCTTAGAAATACTCAAATATAATGACTGTCTAGTGAATTTGAAACATTTAGTTTTTAATGTTTATACTCTATGGAATACTCATGTACATCATTTCCACATATATCTACTAGTTCATTAATATACTAATTGAAATCCCCATATTTTTGCTGATTTTCTATATTTCCTTGTTTTTTCACTAAGATTACTTTTGTTAGGTCCACTAGGTCGAATACGCAGGGGGGTCCATCAGGGAATGACTGATTAAAACATTGTCCCATTTTTATCCTGTTTCATTGTTTGAATAAAAAAACACAATTATATATTCCTCATGTATAAATATATGAACAGATATGAAATGATTCACATGTCACAAAAAAATTTACATCGTTCGCCATCACTGTGCTATATTAAAGGAGCATACAATGATAATGTGTTGATGCACCAAATTTACTAAGGCTCACATCCCATAATGAGTACAATGTTTGGTCTAGATCATCTATACCTAGGCTCAATTACTTTATAAGTTTTAGGATCTTATCATTGTGTTCCCAAGGGTCACTCCCTATGCATCTTTCTCTGGTACACTACCAATGAATAGGGTCACCGTCTTCCTCTTTATGCGCTCACTTATCTAGAAAAAAAATCCACACAAGATTTATATACTTGTAGGAAAAACACAATTTATGGACATGTATGTCCATTAATTTTCATGGAATCGTGTATACTCAACTATAGGTAGCTACTCTATAGAAGTTCCTTTTTCATCTGCAGATGAATTCCCCCTTCTTGTGTACTGTTACGTACTAGAATTTACTTTTGCAAACTGGTTTGATTCATTTCCAAGATTGCTTTTTAAAATATCAAACCACCCATCTCTCTAACATACTGAGTACCTGGTTTGATAGGCGGATCACCTCTCTCACGTACTACTGCTACTTCCGTAAACCACAATCACCTTCGCATACTCCTACCTTTTACCCACCTCTACGAATGGCCTCCGTCCATGAACTGTAATATGTTCATGGATTTCCCTCACTTCTGTGTAACAGAGCTTCCCCTCCATGTACCACTTTTGGAAATGTCCCTCTCTCATACTGAATATTATTCATCCACGTACCGATTCTACTCTTTCTATATACCAGACTTCCTCCTCTATGTCCCAGATATCCTTTGAGGGTTATGAATCCCCGCAAAAACCATCATCAACCTTACTTCTTCACGAACCACTTTCAGACATTTCTAAATACACTAACCTAAAATATGTTCTATAATGATATTCAGTCTCTTCTCTAATCAGTTGGAATAGCAATTCTAATATAGGGAAACAAACCTTCTAAATCTGCTAATTTAAGACTTACCAAATCATTAATCCAACCTTCACTTCAAAACTATCCTTCATCCACCCTGAACCGCAAGCCACCCGTGAACCTCAATCCACCCGTGAAATTTATTTCATATGCGCTTTTCCTACTAGCATTTCTCCTACATGGTCGATCTTCTCGTTTGAATGCAATCCATCCACGTACCGCACTACATTCCACCACAATCTATTTTTGGTTTCACGAACTGCACCTATGTGCAATTCCAGCTACCTGGTATGCAGCTGCATACACTTCCTAGACATGGCATGAGATACATGCCCACGTTCGATTATTTGGATTTTTCAACAAACACAACTACACCAAAAACATACCGAGAGGACACATTGATGTATTTTTTCTAACTGATTTTATATTTTAATATGTAAGGTATATTTAATTTAATTCCTATTGATACATTTTGAATATATAATATATAAATAATATTATATTAATCTAATTGAGATGTCCCATGATGGAAAAAGTTATATAAATGTGTTCATAACACAATCTTTAATAACATTTCTTATGTTACTTCATCTTCAATCACCTTTTCCAAGATCCTCATCATCCAAGAAAATAAGAATATAATGTGACTTATATAGAAGATTAGTTAGAGTATTATGGTTGATACATCTTTTTCAATCCTAATAACATCATCCTTTTAGCTCAAATTGACTATTATTCTTCGTCATGACACCATTTTTAATTTTAAAAATCCCTCCAACAGGGGAAAATAATGTTTCTCTTCTTTGTTACCAACCCACTAATTTGAAAATAGATTATTTACATGATATAGAACTGTAGTTTTAGGCCATTTGATTTACTATATATTAAAACACATTTCAAAATATCCATTCCATATGATTAATAAATTGGTAAACATGTTTTTTCTCTTTTTTGAGGATATTCATGAATTTCCACGAAACTCCATGAGATGGGAGGGGTTATTCATGGTGTCATATTTTTTATTTTATTATGAGTGTTCTTTTTCTAATGATGGATGAAAAATGTTAGACCTATATGATTTGATTGTGTAGAAAACAAAAAATCGCATGAAAATCAAAGACACGTCAATTTTACATGGTTCACCACTAAGGGATATTTCCAAGAAAAAAATGCTGATATATTTCAATTTTTATTTATGTAAACTAATTATTACTAATTATGGAGTACATAATTTCATCATAGTCACTCTTTGAGAGGCTCTCTTACTTTACATGGTTTTATTGATAACATTGTTTTTTCCTCAAATCACATCCATTGAATCCCCATTACTCACTAAATTGAGATGAATTTGAACATGTATTATCAACATGACGGTCTCTTCAATGGTTTTTCATTAAATCGTACATCCTCAATAGTAGATATATGCTCTATTGACGTAATTTTTCCCCTATAGGTGTATTCAATTTTTCTATGTACCATTAATTCACGATGTTGTCTTCCAAAAACTGACATTCTTTTTATGAATACTACAATGTGACATGAATACCTCAATATAATTCCTCTGAAGACCATGACCATATAAAACCTTCAAAAAAATTGTTAAGGTTCTACCTTCATTTATTTTATCATGTACTGCTTAATGACAGTGGACCAACTTCTCATATGTGAACTGTCTTTCGTATATCACCTTACATGCATACTTCTTTTCTTCATATACCTCCTCAAATTCTCTATACACTGCATCATAACCAAGAGACGAGTTCTTCCTTCATGTATAGACTCCCCTACTCATATCTATCTTCCCTTTGTGGACTACAGAAATACCCATCGGAAAAATTGTTTCTGCGCGAACCAGTTGTTGTCTTAGCTGAATAACAGATTTCATGAATTACTCAAATAAAATTCTATCATATGTTCATAACAAACAGATTAAATATTTATATATAGTATTATAGATCCTCATAGTATGCTAATCTAGGATTTACCTGATCATTGACACAATATTTCCTTCACCATGTATCATGCATCTTCTATAACCCATTTCCCTATGTTATCTACATACCACCAGTAGTCCCATAACGATGACTGAACCATTCGACATACTAATATTCACATCCTTTTATGAAACTATATACCATCCCAAGAACCATCTCATCCACAAAACTCTCTGTATTTTTTTCAAGAATGACATGCCATCCTTAGAACCGTCATGCCTTTCACATACTGCAAGACTTCCCACGATCCACATGTCATCACCGCGAACCTTTTTCATTCCATGAACCATTTTCTCAACATGGTTCGCAGTCCACCAATCATTGTACCACATTTGGTGATCTGAAAAATATTCCCAATATATTGTTCGTGGTCCATTTTCATTGCTAAAACACTTTATTTTCCAATAACAATCTCCCAATCATGGGCGAAAAAATATGTAAATAATGGAAAACTATTCGGATTTACATACTGTTATCAACATTAACTGTAATACCATATTATATGAAAAATATTTTATCAACCCAACATTGAATGAAAAAAATTCCCAAACCATACTCCATTTATAGTAATGAATGAACTTGGTTCCAAAAATATCCCCCTTTGGGTTAGTTGGAAATATGAAGAAAAATTCAATGAAAGACTAGCCGTAAACAAATCCATATGCACAAATACAAGAAGAAAACCAGCCAACTCTCTGAGTATACATGAGAAAAGATAAATATAGAACAAAATATGGCATGCATGAATTCGTTCATCTTGATACCATACACTGAATTTCTATCTCCATTATCTATATTCTCTCCCATTGTAACATTATTAAATTCCTCTAATCTCTATTGACATACCACCAGAATTTTTTTCATATATCCTACACCTCTTTTGAATCCAAAAAATTTTAATGTTTCAATTCTTCTCCATTTTAAATAACCATTATGAATAAATTTTTTCACATGTATTTCATAAATAACAAACTTGTAAAGGCCCGGAAATTTCAGGGAATTTTTTTCTTAATTTCCTTGCAATTTTATGAGTCCGCAGTTTCTAACGATGCCTGATTCCGAGGCATGGTGTGCCCAAAATAAATTTCTAGAGTTCTTTTCCGGTACGTTGAGCAAACATGTGAGTGGGAAAATCTATCTTTTGAACTGGGGCTCAGAATTGGAATTCGATGACACCATTGAACTCGTAGCATCGGTAATAGCTTAAGGAGACCATTACTTCGATCACAATTGAGTCGGGGTGAAAGTTGATTTTTCAAGGTTTCATGGGATAAAAAAATAAACTTTGTATTTAATTTTTTTAATTGAATTATGAAATTATGAAACTCTTTTGGTGTGGGGACCACACGAGTATCGAAGCACTTCATTTAATGAGGATGACTAAAGGTGTGGTAACAGAAGAGGTGTAACAAACCCATTAAAAGAACATTATTTATGTTAAAAATGATTCGTTGGGGGAAGGGTTTGAACGGTTTTGGTGGACGAAGAACGGTTCTCCAATGACATTCTCCCCAGCTAAGAACTATCCTTCGACGGAGATCAGATCCTGAAGAATATCTGATGTAAGAACTCAGATCTAAAGTGCAAGGAAGATTCAACTATCGTCGTCAACTTCACCTTCTTCCTGTGACGTCGTCAACAGACAATGATTGAGGTAGGGGTCGTTATTGATTAATTTAATTCCTCATACCTCATCTTCTATTTTGGTTCATTCTTATCCAAATGATATCATCTAACGTAGAGGGTGCGGGCCAAAAAACACGGCTCGACACACCTATGATGGTTGTTGATAGATTAAGGATGGTGGTGGCACAACGATGCCACCGGTAGGGAGAACCATAGATGAAACAGGAAACACAATTGTCACCGGTTCGACGGAGTTGTGCGAAGAATGGGGCCACCGACACCATGGGATGCGGAAATTCCAGAGGGGCGCAGTGCCATAACACTGCGCTAGAGTATGAAGGATCGAACCAGAAGAGCCACGGTGGTGGGAAGAAAACACGGCACCGTCGCACTGTGCGGTAGAGGGGCCACAGCCACGCAGGTCGCGGAAGTCGAAGATGGAACGATGCCATCGCGCCACGCTAGAAGGGAGGTCATGGCTGGGCTGCGGCGGATGAGCTTTAGGGTGCCCGGCTGAGCCATCCACTAGTGAGGGGTAGGCCAGGGCAGAACCTGGTTGGGTTCCACGAAGAGGAATCATCTTCTTCCAGTTCCGTTAAAAGGAGACGGGGGGGGGGGTCACGCCCCTTGATTGAATAGGGTGAGCCCCGCAGGGTGCCGCTTCTGCCTGGCCCCGTAGACCAGGCTAGCTTTACCGTCCTCAACCACGTGGCTGGGCCACCACGCCACGCGGGCCGGGCCGCCGCGTGGGCCGGGACAGTGCCTTGGTCTAGGCCGCAGCCACTGGGCCAGACTGTTCCCTACTGGGCCAGACCCGGATCTGGGTCAGGTCGACCCAGTTCGGTCTGACCTAGGGCGGGTTGGGCCACATCGGACCGGGCCCAGACCCCCCCCCTCTTCAGACAATTTTTAGTTACTCGACCATAACTTGAGCTACGTACCTATGTTCGACGCACTTTCAGTTGTGTAGGATTCCTTAGATTTATATATTCTATTCAATATATTAAAATCAAGGTTTTGGTGAAGTTTTTGTAAAGCCGGGTTGGTTTGAACCCAAAACCAATCGGGCCCTCAGAGCGGAAACACTAATAATTTAAGGACTGGACGTCCGATTGATGTGATATCAACTACGTTGGTTTCCTTTTGACAATATTGTTCATTTGGAATACTCCACGTGACTTTCAGACTTATTTGGTGTACGGTAGGGTTGGTTTGAGCCTAAAAACCAACTGGGTCCCTTGGTCAGAAATGCCTATAACTCACATACCGGGCGTCTAATTGATGTGTCGTCTGTCTTGTTGGGTTTCTTTTTACGAGACAAAACTTTGGGATAAATCAACTCAGGATGATGAGATAGTTGAGGTATCAACCGCTTGGATCACGTAGCGGACCCTCCCGAAATCGAGCATGCCATGTGTGGGATCCCTAGAGATTCTTGCCACTGCTACGAGACTAGACTGAATCTTTCGTGGCTTCGACAATAATGAGACTGGACTGAATCCTCCATGGGTTCGACAATAATGAAACTGGATTGAATCCTCTGTGGGTTTGACAACAACAAGACTGGACAGAATCCTCCTTCGGTTCAACAACAACTAGACTAGACAGAATCTTATGTGGGTTCGAGAGTAACCACAACTGTACTGGAATCCTAGGGGGGTTTGACAATGATGACTATTTTTCTTATATCCTAAGTGGGTCTGACTGTTTGACTTATGTACCTATATCCAGAGTGGGTCTAATAGAGTAGCTGGTCTAGTATCCTACGTGGGTCTGACAGCTTAGATGAATTAGTGACTACATCTGACCATCCCTATCTCTTTACAAAATATGTATACCTGTGTGAGCTATGTCTTGAAATTCAATAATTATCATCAATGTGATTGACTTAAATTACTGTGTGGACTGGGTTGTGTTTGGGGTCGAGATTTGGAGTCTAATTGTGATGATAACTTAGGTATATGTGTGGCCATATACCTAAGTAGAGTTTTTTGATACTTCTTGATCGTGTATTTCTTATGTGGGTTATCCTTCACGGATTCTGGGAGACCTTCTGGGTCTCGGGGTCCCTGCTGAGTATCATATACTCACACATGCACGGGCTATGCCTGCATTACATTGTGTTGGATTCATACAACAGACGACATTGATCAAGGAGAAGACTTGTGGAGATGGACGGTACCTGGAGTTGGACCACATGGTGAGACGTACATGGAGTGGACGGACGGACCAGGGGTGCTGAGGAGGCCATCTGTACCAACCCTTCAGGTGGAATTCCCAGTAGATGACTCAGTGGTTACTGTTTTACTTTATTGCAGTTGTACTGTGCTTAATGGTGTGCTCGTATTTCCGACCCCTTTTTCCTTTCAGCATTTACTTTTGTACACAGTATTTCTTAGTGCTTACTTTAGTTTTGTACTCTATCATGTTTGTTACTTTTCTAAAGGAAATACCTTCCTAGTATAGGGATGTACACCTTTGGTTCTGGTCGCTAGCCCCTGGCCTATGTAAGGCGGGCTTGGGTTAGTCATGTAATGGGCTCCGAGAAAATTTTGTGATACATTGGTATGAGGGAAGTCGGTTCTACTGCAGCTCATAGGACTCTGATCATTCATTTCTGTGAAGCAATAGTGTTAAGAGTATTGAGTATAGTTTTTAGTCCAGGGAGTCCAGTGTTGGTGCGACATCTGGCATATCCATACAATAAGACCCTGACCCTTGATTTCCGACATATTTCATGGAAACACTGATTGCGTGTGTGTTTCAAGAGTTTCCTTTGTGGTCTCTCGGAGTCAGCACACCAGGTATGAATTTTTGACCGTGGAACACTTCTTCCTTATTAGGATGCCACTGCGAAGACAGCTAGCTAGGGTTCCCATATTGTGAGTTCACGATGAAGGCCTACCGAGCGACGACGCTCCGGTGTAGGGCCCTCTTACGATGTTGTCCCCTTCAGGTGGTGTACCAGCAGCAACATCACCCATTGAGCAGCAGAGGGCTGGATAAAGGTGATTACTAGAGTTTTTTGCCTAGTTGAGAAACTAGTAGAGTAGATTTTGATCATATTTACTAATATTTTTAGTCAGTGACCATGAAGATGGTACCCATAATGATGAAGTTTCGGTACTTGGACCATTTTCCAGGATGGTATCTTTAGGTAGTGTGGCAATTATATCACTTCTAGTTGGTTAGCAGACAATACTAATGGTACTGGTAGAGGACACTTGTAGGCTTAGTGCCTTACATGTGTTTCAGCACCATATATCCCTCATGTTAGGAGAACCCGACCCACATGCGGCTGAGGACTTTCATGAGGAGGTGGCTGAGTGTTTTCTGGCGCATATACAGCTTCAGCAGGACAACGTGTTGGTAGTTGGGTATTCATCGAGGCATACCGAACATTACTGTTACTCGATGAATATGATGCGAACAGTGATTTAGAGATCAGACCTCTGAGCGAGGTGTGTTTAAGGACTTCTGACCCAACACTTTCTCCCTTATACATTCCTACTATGATAGGGCGCTAGAGAGACCCTTTGTGGTTGAATGTTCATTGGATAAATGGATACAACCAGTGAATTGTAACAGTTTGAAATCATGAAACTAGCGTCAGTCTTCGAGACATGAGCGTGTAAAAGGATTCGAGAAGAGGAAGTGTTAAGGACAGATGAAACTACAAGGCAGCAGACGTGGAAGCAGATCTAGGAGATCAACATGAGGTGGTGAACATTTTGACATGTTACAACCACCCGTCTTTGTAGTCCCCGCTAGGCTCATGAAGCTGGAGGGCAGGGGAATATAGTTGCTACACACTGTCAAGGAGTGTGTCCCAAGGGATATAATAATTATTTGAGGTACAGTTTGTGCCTACTAATAGCTACCATATCAATAGAAATAGGTACCAATCATTCCTTCCTTCCACGAATCTTTTCCTAGACCTAGAGTTTCTGGTTAAGCTGTTGACTTGATCCACATGCCTAGAGATACCCTTGGGAGGAGAATCGATAATAACACCTACGCCAACGGTGTGATCTGACCCTTGAGGCAATAGTTTCTATTGGAACATCTTGGTGGTAGTGTCAAGGCCTTACGGCGTTAGTTTCGGTATGGACTGGTCAACCACAGTTCATACACAAATTGAATGTATTTGAAAAAAAGTGTGTAGTTTACCTACAATATTGGGATTTGTTTTCCATAGTCATCAAATAGTAAAACACAGGCAGCACAGGATGGAATCATACATAAGAAGGGTACAGTCGATCACTCCTGAGTTGGCCAAATTTACCATTGTGTTAGACTTCACGAGATTCTCAGGTACATATTCTCGCAGAAGGACCTGAACCTGTGACATCAACGGTGGCTCGAGTTCCTCCAGGAATATGACTTTGAAATAGTCTAAACTCTTGGTAAGGGGAATGTTGTAGCTAATTTTCTCTGTAGAATATCAGGAATTTAGATACTTGGAGAGACGATGAAGCATCTAGCTGCGTTGCAGATATCTGTTGTGGATATAGATGGAGAAACATTTCTACAGTCTCTTAGAGTCACTCCTCCACATCTTCAGCGATTCAGGGAGGCACGACATGGGGACTTTGATTGTGAGACGTGACGTGCTCAGATATCCATAGGTCAGGTACCTGATGGATTTTATGAAGGTGGGGATCACGTCATTATTTTCAGGGGAAGTACCATGGTACCATTTGGATTACAAGAGGAGGTGTTGAGGGAGTTTCACACTTCTCCTCTAGAATTACATCCAAGAGTGGATAAGATGTATTGAGACCTCATACAATAGCATTGGTGGCCAGGTATAAATAACATTATAACAGATTTTATCTCACGATGCCTGACATTTCAGCAAGTGAAGGCGGAGCACCAGGTACCAGCAGGCTTGGTACAACCCTTAGAGTTCCCAGAGTGGAAGTAGGTCTGAATATATATGGATTTAGTGATGGGGATACCACGTACATCAAGAGGTCATGACTATATCTTGGTGATCTTAGACCGACTCACCATGTTGGCACACTTCCTACTTATTAGAGACCATGACTCAATAGAGAGCTTGGGATGCCTCTACATTCAGGAGATCATACAACTTCATGGTGTTCCATCGACTGTCTTCTTCGGTCAAGATACTCGTTTCACTTCCCAGCTATTAAAGGGGATAAGGGAGGATTTTGGGATGAAACTTTAATTGAAAACCACATTTTATCCTCAGATGGATGGTCAGACTTAGATGACCATTCAGACTCTCGAGGAAATGCTCCGTGCATGTGTCCTTGGCTTTGGTAGCAGCTGGGAGGATCATTTACCCTTGGTGGAGTTTGAGTAAAACAATAGCTACCACTCCACCATAGGGATGACCCCTTTGGAGGCACATTACGTCCGACCTTGCAGGTCATCTCTATGCTGGACTATCCCAGGGGAGTAAGAACATGAAGGACTAAAGTTGGTTCAGGCTACTATGGAGAAGGTGCAAATCATCCAAGAGAGGATGAAAACTCCACAAAGCAGACATAATTCTTATGCTGATAGGATATGGAGACCACTGGAGTTCGAGAATGGTGAAAACGTTTTCCTATAGGTCTCATATCGATGAGGTATACTGAGATTTAGCCGGGTTAGCAAGTTATCTCTACATTTAATCGGACCTTTCCAGGTCCTCAATAGAGTAGGTGAGGTGGCTTACTACCTGGCACATCCACCTCAGTTTCATCGGATGCACGGCGTCTTTCACATATATCATCAGAGGAGATATGTGCACGACCTGTCCCACATCATCGACCACGGGGAGTTGGACGTCGATGACCGGGCTACTTTCTTGGAGGTATCAGTGGAGATCGAGGATTGATAGGAGCAGGTTCTACGTGGACAGTTGATTCCTCTAATGCGAATTTTCTAGTAACCCGAGAACATCTAGGAGAGAACATATGAGAGGGAGGCTTAGATGAGTGCTCCGTACCTTCATTTGTTTCCCTAGTATGTGTTGTATCTTTTCTGGGACGTAAATTTTAAAGGTGGAGGTAATGTAAATACCCGAAAATATCAAGGAATTGTTTTTAGTAATTGAGTTGGAATTTTTTGAGCCCTCAGTTTCTAACAGTGCCTGATTCTGAAGCCCGGTGTGACCAGAATCAATTTCTAATGTTTTGTTCGGGTACGTTTAGTAAACGTGTGAGTGGGAAAATCTATCATTTGAACCAGTGCTCAAAATTGAAATCTGAGGACACCGTTGAACTCGTTGCGTCGTTAATTTCTTAAGGAGACCTTCGCATCGATCGCAATTGAGTCAGGGTGAATATTGGTTTTATAAGGTTTCATGATATAAAAATAAAATAAGCTTTGTATTTTATTCTTTTTAATTGATTTATGAAATTCTGAAACTCCATTGTTGTCAGACCACCCGGATATTGAAACACCTCATTTAATGAGGAGCATTAAATTTATGGAAACACAAGAGATGTAACCACCCATTTATTGAACATTATTTATAATAAACATGATTCTATGGGGTATGGGTTGGAAAGGTTATTGTGGATGAAGAATGGTTTTATAGTGACGTTCTCCCCAGCAAAGAAGGATCCTTCAACGAAGATCAATTCCCAATGAATCTCTAATGCACGAAATCTTATCTAAATTGTGAGGCAGACACAACGATCTTCGTCAACTTCGCCTTCTTCCAATGACGTTGTCAGCAAACGATGATCGAGGTAGGGTTTGTTATTGATTAATTTAAATCCTTGTACCTCATCATTTATTGTGGTTATTTTTGAGCCAAATGTTATCATCCAATTCATAGGGCAAGAGAAAAACAAACACGACCCAATGTCTCTCTAAAGGTTCATGATGGATTGACGATGGAAGTGGTGAAACGAAGCCACTAATAGAGAGAACAACAGATGAAACATACAGTGCAATTGTCACCAGGTCACTGGAGCTATGCAGAGGATGGGGTCGTGGACACCATGGGATGCGACAATGCCAAAGGGGCACGCTGCTATCGCACTACACCAGAAGAAGAAGGTCGTGACCAGAAGGGCCGTGGCGGTCAGAAGATAGCTCGACGCTGTCAGGACGCACAGTTGTCGGGCTGTGGCCACGCGGGTTGTGATAGTCGGAGATGGTGAGACGCCGCCGCGCTCTTCCAAAGGGGAAGCCTTGGCTGGGCCATGGTGGATGAGCTAGAGGGCAGCCGGTTGAGCTGGCCGCCGGCAAGGGGAACACCATGGCGGTATCTAATTGGGTTATGCGTAGAGGAACCAACAACAGGTAGTTCTGTTAAAGGGATATGGGGGGAGGCATAACCCCCCTAGATTGAATAGGGAGGGCCCCGTAGGGCACCGCCACCGCCTGGTCTCGTAGACCAGGAGGGCTTCATCGTCCCCAGCCACGCGGCTGGGCCATCGAGCCATGCGGACCGGGCCACCACGCCAGTTTCAGAAGTTGAAAACAACAATATTTTGGTTTGATTCAATCCCATAGAAGGTATAGGCCTGGATGAATAGGATAAACTGAATCATCTAATTCCTTGGATGTAGAGATGAAATTAATGTTGTTGTATATGTTGGAGGATCCTTCGCACAAATTGTGGGATTTAGTGGTTTTACATTAATTCTTCCAACACATCTATTTAAAGGATTTGAATGATTTCTTAACAGAAAAATTTATCTTCATATCATCGGAATTTCAAAATGGAATACTTTTTCAGTATTAAATATTCATGCCTAACAATGATAGATTCTTTGGATATATTTATGAATTTATTCAACTTTACACCCAACGTTACATCGAGTGCATTTTGATGTAGATCATTATTTAATCAGGGATGGGGAAAGAGATTTTCTTGAATATTTACATTTACAATAAAATGGATTATAAAATATGGTTAATTGAGAAATTATTAAAGAAAGGGATATATCTGGAGCTAGAACTGGAGGAATCATATTGATACCCATATTAAACTGTGGTAAATGTAATGATAGGGGAATGAAAATGAGGTATTGTTATTTACAATGTTGTGTAATTTTTCATAATTTTTAATTGGGTTAGTGAATTATTATCCAAATCCAATGAGTGAGCCTGAATTTTTTAATGTTTATTTTATGAACACTTGAAAGAAATTTGAATTAAACTATCTAGACAATGCCATAATTTCAATTAGATGAGGAATCATCAGTGCTACCATCGTAGTCCTTCATGGTTGGGTGTTTGGGACACCTCTCATGTGTTTTAGACATCATATTCTATGATAGAATATGGGTAATAGATTTCCTTTTGTCTAATGTGAAGAGATTTCCCTAGTGATTCCACGAATACAATGACCCCTCAATAGAGGAATTCTCAATAAAAAAATAACGAACAATATGATGTGAGAAATCAATTATATGAAGACGAGAATGTGTTTATTGATGATTAGTTTAGAAAATAAACTATTATTGGTATGATTATATAGAAATATACTATTATAAATTCCTTTTTTAATATAGATTCCTTCTATTCGTTATTTCCTATCATGCTATAAATTTTCTTTGTATATAAGCTGAAACCATTCCTTTTCTCTTAAAACTGAAAAATCCGCTTCATCAATTAATAATCTAAGGCTTTATGTTTATATAGTTTTCTATAACTGTTGATGGATATAATATATTATGGGATTTCTTAGTTATTGAGATGGACATCTCTTTTATAATCCAATGTATGGATTTCATGAAAATGTTCAAGGTTCACATCGGCTGTTATATCTGAAGGGTTAGTTTTATGACTAAATATGTCCTTAAGTATCATTATATAGCATAAAAGAATGAAAAGTAATACTAAACAGCCTTGTTGGAACTATAATATAAAAAAATATCATAATAGTTGGAAATACTAACTTTTACATTGAATTAAGCAATCGATAATGTCATTTTTCTAACAGGGTTTGATAAGTTTCATGATTTTTTTCTTGAAAATTTTTCAGTGTTTAATCCCATAATATTTTTGATGTTTTCAAATGATTTCCTCTCGAGGAAATTTCCTATTTATCCTGCTATCACATTGTATGGGTCCAATAAAAAATAGGGGGATTACAATGTTGTTAGAAGTCCGAGAAAGTGAAGGATTCATTCCACTTAGTACATCTCCATGGGATGCACCGATCTTGTTTGTCAAAAGATAGATGACAATGTTTGGTTATATATTGATTATCATAAGCTTAACCATGGTGTGATAAATAATAGGTATTTGCTTCAAAGAATTGATGATTTCTTTGATAAATTTATAGGACCACAATGTTTATAAAAAACCAAATTTCAATTAGGATATCACCAATACCATGTTCAATAGGATGATATTTGAGAGAAAAAAAATTAGAGTAGATATAGTTATTACGAATATATCATTATGCATTTCAATATTATGAATACAACAGTGGTATTTATAGAATTGAAGAATGAGATATTTTAGGGTTATCTATATTTATTTTTGGTTGTGATTATGGATTTCATATTGGTATATTAAATAACAATGAAATAGAATGTGGACCTATTTTTGGAATTGTTGTGATCTCGTGGAACCAACGTCTGTTTGAAATAAAAATCATATTGTGATCTTCGGATAAAATTGGTAAATTTACATGGCCTTGTCACAATGGAAAAGGTAATTATGTGGATCAATAAATGACGGAAGTTGTTATCTCATTGAAACTACCAAACAATGTCTTCTATATATGAATTTTCTTTGGAAAAAATACTTATTACCAATGCGTCGCTCATGATTTTTCATGGCTAGACTCCCATATGATAGCATTCCAAATCAAGAATTTTCCATTAAAATGGAGTGAAGAATGTCATAATACTTTTCAAGGGAATTAATATCTCTATAAATCAACACCTATCTTAAAATTTACATAATTATAAAATGGGAACGTAGTGCATTTTGATTATGTAGGATAAGGGTTGGATGTTTTCCTATGAAGGGATATAATGTTTTTTCATATGTATCCAAAAAATTAAGGTTTCACGAGGAGAAATAACCAAGAAAATATTTAGAGTTCAATTTAGTAGTCCATGATTTAAAAACCCGGTGTCATTACAACTTTTGTGATAAATCCACTGTGTTTACAAATTATAAGATAATTTCACATAATTTTTAAAAAATGGATATGAACATGGGATAATGAAGATAGATGTAGTATCTCAAATTTTTTTACATTTATATGTTTATAAACAAGGTGATTGAAATATGTTTTTAGATGAATTAAGTTGAAATTCACTACTTATATGGAAAAAGAGGCTTCATATTAGTTGAAATTGATGTCAATGGAAGCTACCATGAACCTATAATGTGAATACAGAGGTGATGTTTCAATTTTAATTATTATTAAATTTTTTCTGGGTTTTTTTTAAAAGGTTACATTAGAACACACGATTTATTATGAATGTGTTTCTATGAGCATGAAAATCAATAATTGGGAGACCATTCTGGGTTGTATGATGAATGTGAGATTAGTTTTGTGGTTTTTAGATCATATTTCTATACCTATGGATCATCCGGAACAACTTCTTCATGTTTACCTCCATTTGAGTTGGGTTGTTCAACCTATAATACATATGATTTATTAGGCATTAAAAGCACAATTTTTGTGGGTATTGAAATCAGAATATCATACCCAATGCATTGGAGGGAGATATAGGTCCTACCCATCAAATAATGAAATCATTTATACGTGTTTTACATAAATATAAATCATTCTTTGTATCATAACCCAAAAAATAAAATGGGTTTCAAAAACATCTAAACATCATAACATAATTCATATAAAACAAATGGATTTCACAAATAGAATTCAATTATAAATATAAAAAAATATGGGAATAATAGGGATATAATACATTATTCATAAATATACTAAAATATATCATCATTGATGGAAAATAATTTTTATAGAACACTAGAAAATAATTCATGAAGAAAATAACCATTCTTATACAAATAGTTTCTTTTCTAAAAATTCCACAAAATTTTGAAATAAAATTATTTTTTTGAAAATAATGTTGAAATATTGTAAATAAATATTCATTGAAATAATATTTTTTGAAATCATTGAAACCCTTATTTGAATATAATTTTAAATAAAACATTCTTCTTGTACTTTTGTCGAATAAGTCAACACTTATATTCTATCAAAAACCTACATAATATTTCTTTCATTGCATTTAAAAATAATTAACCAATGGATAAAATTGACTTCTAAAATTGTTGAATAATTGAAATAACATATTTTATTCTGTAAATATGGTTTTGGATGGTAAATTTATACTAGTATATATTTACATATAAATTATCTCAGACAATAATGAGATTGTAAAATTATCCCTTACCTTTTGTATGATATCCATTGTATGTATCTAGAACTATTATCTATGGATTTAAAAAATTTAATTGAATTATTATAGAATCATATTAATTTTTATTATATCATATATTATCATATTAGCATCCCTTTGTTAAAAACGTTTCTTTATTACTCATTATTCAAGTATAAAAAGATTCAATTTATTATGTATTTATTGTCGAATATGTTCTAATTAGTTTTCATCAGGTATAGTGATGTCATTTCAAGAATTATATTAATATAATATATATCTTATTTATTAGTAATATACATTTATATAATCATTATTTAATGGAAATCAAGAAAAATGAATCACATCGCATTGCCAAGACGGTAGGCTGTATGCACCCATGAAAAATGATATCATTCAATTATAAATAAATATTATAGAAGTGGATGGTATATATATTTTTAAAGTATAAATATATAATTATAATAATCATATATAGTAATTATTTCTATCATTATACTTATCCATGTAATGTGGTGGTGAACAATATTTTACACTATGGTGTGGGGATGGTAAGTCGTACGTACAAGGCTTCGTTATTTTGTTTTTTTGTAGGATGGATAAAAGGTGGAATAAGGTTGTCCCTTAAAAATAATAAAATATTAGTATATCGGTGATATTAGAGTTCTTAATTAATAAGTTAAACCACAAAGTAATAGAAAGAAGATGACAAAATTATCATGATAGAGTGGATAAATGAGTTTACTCTTCTTTGGCGAGCTCCCTCTAGATCTCTGATTAAAGGTTATAATGTTAGTCTTTTGAGAATACTATGACCTATATAATGTAAATATGGTTTTTTATATTGGAAATGGGTAGGTTATTTCCAAGATTTAATGTTAAAAAAATTGAATATGTGGGGGAGGAGGTTCCCTTTTATAATTGAGGCGAAGGGGTCATATGGAATATCCGATGAAAAATTTTATATTAAAACCAAAACACATTAAAAACCACAAAATTACCATTTTTATAAGCTTAAATTAGTTTATGTTATAACATCATTAACTAAAATTTTTTATTAATTTATTTTATCCATATAAAACAAGTAATTTTAATTTAAAATATATTTATTCTATTTAATTTTTACTAAGGTAACACATATTTAAATATTAAAACGGTATAATATTTAATTCTTTGATGTAAATAAGTCCATAAATGAATAAATTATAACATTTTAGAACATATAACAATTATTCTATATTTTTATAAAATATTTTTAGAGTTATAAATAATTTAACAATACATTATTTTGATAAACAATCAACAAGGTTAATTTTGACACTATACAATTCATTGGTTTTTAAAAATATAATGTTAATAAATTATCATCAAACCATATATTTGAGATATATTTATACGAATTCAAGGTAATATAGAAAATTCATTCGATAATTAAATATAAAAAATTACATTTCTTTTAATATTTTTATAATTATTACTCTTTATCTCCAATAGTAAAATATTAGCAACATCAGTTTTGTGTAATTATTTAATATAAGATGATTTTGGATAGAAATTAAAAACAAAACAAAATAATGAATATAATTGTTCTATATTAAATAGGAATATTTACAGTACAATATATATTCTATAATATACAATATTAAAAATGTTATATTTAGTAACATGATAATGCAGAAACCTTATCATCACATTAAATAAAATATTATGAGGGACAATATCATTTATATAATGTTCAAAATGGTCAATAACTCGCCCATTAGATGATTATGGTAAAATTATACTCTTAAGTTATGATTTAGTCATATTATTTGTTCTTTTAATGGTGAATATAATTTTAATTAATTTTATTATTTCTCATCTATTATATAATTTCATCATCATCAATGTATAAACCATTAATATAAATATTTATTCAATGAAAAATAAAAAGAGATTACCAAGATAAAGAAAAACATTTTCAAATTAAAATTAGTATTTTTAGTATAATTTATCTTCTATATTATATTGTATTACAAATTATATATTTATTAAACATTTAGTAATAAAAATCATTGTTTTATTAAAATAAATTTAATTAATTGTCCTAATATCATCAAAGATTCTTCCAAATTAAACCATTTCGACCCAAGGATGATTTAGGTTGAACAAAACTCATTCAATGATGTTAGAAATTTTTAGGGTAATTTTTAAACATTATTTTTACACTTAATTCCTCGATTTACCCATTTACTGCATTAATAAAAAATACCATAGATACTATTCCTAATGCCCAAAAATAAAAGAAGGATAATTTAATAATTTGGACCTACTGATTCTGAATACGAAAACAATTTTTCAAAATTTAAAACATAGAAAATTAATTAAATAATTTCAAATTAAAAATTGTTTCGAAATGAGAGAACTTGTTTCTAAGAGTTATTACATTGTGAAAGAATAAAATATTTTTACATCAAAATTCAATGTAAAATTAATGAGAATGATCAATATTGGGTTAACTGAGAAAAATATAATATATTTATAATTTAAAAACATTCAATAATATAATTTAACCATATAAATTATCTTAATGAATGAATTTGTTTTCAATTAAAATCTCTTATATTTTTAATATTCATCAAAATGTGAAAACTATCAAGAAAAAATAAAAACTAATTAAATGTAATTTTTATATCAAAATAGGAAGATTAATTTTATATTGTTATTTAAAAATTGTTAAGGTCTCAAAATATTAACTTAAAATGGTGTTTCAATTAAAATGTGGTTAAATTACCAATTTGTAAAATATGGTGTCTTATACATAAAATAAAGTTTATTCATATCATATTAAAAGAATATCTATTATATTAATAATAAAAGAATTTTATAAAATATATATTACACATATATATTTTCTTTTAATAAATAATTGTAATTAAAATATTTTATTAGTATAATAAATGAAATATTTCATTTACATTTTATTTGTTTATATTTGTTTTTAAATAATTGATATCCAAAAAGTTCACCCTACATTTTCATTTGTTAGTTATATTAATTTTCAAAATAAACATAATAGAATGGTTATAATTTTAATTTTATATGAATTACATCTCGTGGTTCACATAAACTCTCCATTGTACGTGTCACGTGCTTTGGAAAATTGAAAATTATTTACATAAAATATTTCATAAAAACATCTCGGTGTTAAATTATTCTAAGCATAAGATGATTTTCACCCTTGAAATTCATCAAATTGATAAACCAGATGAGTATACCTTAACCTCATCACACTATAAAGTTCTTATGTAGCTCCCAAAAATTAGAGTTTCATCCCTAAAACATTAATCATGCGAGCGGTCTTGTTTCGCAGAACATTTTCTCTACGATAGAGAATCAATATAGGTTTTTCATCATAATAATGTCCATTATCCAATGGTATGACTTGTGAGTTTAGTTCATGTGATGGACCAGGTATGTACTTTCTTCTGAGAGATACATGCAACACATTACGTTCTTGAGAGATATTTGTTTGTAGCACCAATCGATAAGATACCTTCCCAACATGATCGAGTGTTTCAAAAGGAAAAATATATCTAGGACTCAACATGCTCGTCCTTTCAAATATTATTACTCTATTACATGGATATATTCATAAAAAACATCGTCACCCACTTCAAACTATAGGCCATTTCTTCTATTTTCATTATAATTTTTTTGTTTACCTTCAGATGGTTTTATGTGTTTCTGAATAAATATAACATCTTCTTCCATTTCATTAAGAAGGTAGGTTCCTAATAACTTTCATTCCACCGCATCATCCAATAAATTTGTATTTAAACGCTTCTTTCTATAGACGTTTTTATAATGAGCCATCTAAGTACTAGTGTGAAACCTATTCTTTTATGAAAATTCAAGCAATAGTAGGTTTTGATCCCAAACACCTTTGAAATCCACATATCGTGCTCTAAACATGAATTATAGAGTTTAAATTTTCCTCTCAGATTGACCGTCTATCTATAGATGTTAAGAAGTGTGGAAACATAACTCTTTATCTAGAGCACGCTGATGGATTTTCTTGAACATCGAGGTAACCTCGGATCCCAATAAGATATAATGGAAATTATTACTCCATGATATCTGACCACTTTGTTTTCATATATCATGGAAATATTATCTAGAGATATATCCTCTCGAATAGAAATTTATTGTGCTAAATTCATTAGATGATGAAGATTAACCCATATATCATTATGGTCATTAGATGTTTTGGGACATCAGATGAAAAATTACATAGTTTTGTCTTCCCGTTTCAATTATTTTATCGATTATGTTTGTTGAATCCCCTTAGAAATTTATCTGTCAACCATGAATTTGAGAAATCCTTGCACCAAGAGACATATTAGAAAACACATCTTTGTATTCTCTCCAAATTTTAATACAATTTCATGTAACTATACATCAATCTTATTCTAGGATTAATAAATAATTAAGAACTATGAGCTCCATCAAACATATCCTTCATTAATTCTTGTGTGGGAGTAATATGAATACAATTCACGAATATTAATATTCCACAACAATCATGGTTGAATTCAGTAACATTTCATACATTTTTAGAGATATACATATTACTTCTACACCCCTTTAATATTCAATTCTCTATATGGTTGAATATTCATTTTAGAAAGATAATATTTCTCCCCATCCTTTAATATTTCAAGATCTATCCTTCACAAATACATACATATTGGATCTTTTGTGGCCCTCATCATGGATAGGGTTGCATAGTCTTTTCGAATAAAAGCATTTTTCACCTTGTTTTCATTCAAATGATGGTATGGTATTGATCATTCATAATCATGAATCAACTCAATCCAGGTACTTTGCCACATACTCTAATCCTTTTTTTGTGATAATATACTTAATCCAATTTTTATTAGTATAAATATCACACCATTCACCATAATGATAATTCATCCATATCATTAATGAAAGGATTAACACAATTAACTGTATATCATGTGTTGAGTAACTCTGCTCATGTTTTTCAATTAGCATGACACATTAGCTTTCACAATAATATTTTAAATGAGAACAAATCCCAATCCCTACATGGAAGTGTAGAAACCCATAGCTTGACGTACATGGACATTACATTACTTTTTCGAAATACTTAGTACATAAAAAACACACACAAAAGGATCGTAATAGTTTAGTATCTTTGGAAACTCGGAATATAATCTTCTTATCGTGGTGAAAGATCTTCAACATCTCCCATAAATATCTTCCTTTTTTACCTAAAACCTTTCTTTATATCCTGGGGAAAATAAAACATAAAATGGTGAGATCAAATGCTTAGTAAGGTTAAACAAAAGAAATATCAACCGCATCATATTCATAAGAAGATAACATTTTGGAAATCTTAACCTGCAAAAGAGATAAAAATTTCATAACATTGGATAAATCATAGTAGTGAAATGTAATCCCAATAATCATAACTTAAAACATGAAACTGTGTGGCATACACAAATAATCATAGAGAATCATTTCTTATTAGTCAAGACTCAGTGCCAATACTATCTTAATGGACAAATTCCATTTCTGAACCGAGTTCACTCCTCGTTTGAGTCATGTTTCATTGAACCAGTATAACCTACCATTCCAGCCATGTCTATATCAGTAGATATAAAATCTTTACCCAATTCATTAGAGGTAGATACAGGTCCCACCCATCTCATAATTATACCATTCTTATGTGTGCCATAAAATCATAAATCATACATCATTGCATAACCCATGTAGTCAAAATGGGATTCATAAACAACATGAAATCATAAAACAATTCATATAAAATAAAGTAATTAATAAAAATAATTCCATCACAACATAATAAAATCAATGTAATAATAGGAATCGAAACATAACCCTATATTATCTTAGACGGAAAATAATTTTGATAAAGCACTTGAACTCCATTCTTGAGAAAAATATCCTTTTACTTCAAAAACATTTTCCTTTCTTTAACATGTCATACAATTTTAAACTAAAAGAAGTTGATTAAAAATAAACATGAAAATTTGTAATGGAAGATTCTTTGAAATAATGTTTTAAAAATCCATTCATGCCGTATAATTTAAAAAAACATTCCTCTCGTACTTTTGTCGGAAAAGTCCAAAATTACCTCGTAGAAAAAAAATGACAAAATATTACGTTCATATCTTTTAAAAAAAACTCACTGAAGGGTAAAATTGGATTTAAACAATTGTAGGTGGATGGAAATAATATTACATATTGAGGAAACATGTATGTGGATGATAAAATACACCCTAGTAAATTTCAAAGTATAAACAATCTTAGATAAAAATGAGATTGTGATATTTCCCTTACCTTAGGTCCGATTTGCTTCATAAGTGTCTGAACCTCCTGTATAATGATTTAAATAACGTCATTGAATTATTCCAGAATCATACTCATTGTTATGATATCATATATGGTTCACTTACAACTTTATATTACCCGTTCTTTTGTAAATTCCATGTTAAAGAGCGTTTTGGGTAAAATCATTTCATTTGTCGTCCGTGTTTTGACTTGTAATTATTCATATGATTACATAGTTCATGAATACTTAATTCAAGAATATAAAACATAATTTATATATAATATATATTTATAATATACATATATATAATAGATCAGTAAATGGAATGAAATACACAGTTCATGGAGACGGTAGGTCGTACGTACGCATGAACGTTGTTTTCGTTTCCTTATTTAGTTGAATGGAATTAAGTATATGAAATAGATATATATACACATAAATCCAGTATCATTATTATGTCATATATTTCATAATTACTTATTATATATACTTTATAATCATTCATGAACGGTTAACGTGGAGAATGAATCTCATCGCGTCGTGGAAACGGTAGTCCGTACGTACGCAGGAGCGATGATATCATTCTCATGATCGTGGAATTGTATTGGATTGTATGTATACTATTTCATAATTAATATAACTTTACAATAATCATATATAGTTATTATTTACACCATTATACCCATCCAAATAATGTGGTGGTGGAAAATAGATTACACCACGGCGTGGAGACGGTATTTCGTACGTACGCACGCGCGCTGATTTCGTTTTCCGTAGGATGGATAGATGGTGAAATAGGGTTGTTTCATACATATAATAATATATCAGTCTATGAGTGATACTTATGTTATTACTTCATGATGAAAAAACTAAATAATAAGAAGTGGAAGAAGAAATAAAGATGGAAGAATCGGTAACGGGCATTACCTCTTCATTGAAGCGCTTCATTGAGACCTCCTTTTAGGGAAATAAAATTGGTATTTGAAGATAACCAGGACCTCTAGGATGTCTCTAGGAAAGTGGAGAAAATAAATTGACAGGGGTTGGCCTAGATTGAATGCTCAAAGTGGTGTGAGGAAGAGAGGGAGGAGGTGCCCTTTTATAAAGGAGGAGAGGGGCTCATTTGGAATACTAAAAATATTATTTTATTATAAAGTCATATTCGGTTTTAAATAGCTCCAAATTAATTTATTTCTAAGCTAAGGTAGGGATGGATCGAAATAATCACATCCAATAGAATTTAGGCAAGTTTAGGTTCTTATTGTAACCTTATCATTTAGATTTAACATTAAGTTAAATAATTTTACTTTTACCGTGTCTTCTTGTGTTCTTACACTATAAGGTTAATAAACATACTATAACAAGCCAAAAGAACCCCAAGTTGTTTATTATTAATATATATAACCATATATAAGTCATTTGGCCGAACATTAGATTTTTAGGAATAAAATAACAATTAATAATATAATATTTATTTTATAAACTATTTTATGTCAATTTTGAAACTATTTAGTAATTGATTTTTGTAAAACTTATAACAGAATTATTTGTTATAAAAAAGTTAATTAAATCAATAATAACATGTCATATTAACCTAAAAAATTATTTGAATTTATAAAAAGTCCCAAATTACATTTATTTGGGTATTTATAAAATCAATTATGTCAATATTTCATTAATAATATAATTTTTGCATCATCGTTGTGTCATAAATAAATTAAATTATTTAATGTCTAAAAATTATAAATAAAATACCATTATGTAGGAAATATTATTATCTTTCTAATGAATATTTAAAATCGAATTTATATTATGTATAACCATATATTAAAAGTGTTTTAGTAAATAAACGTTGATTTTAACTCTTTTAACTCTTCTTTGAATTAATTAATCATAAATGTCCTAATCTAATCCAAGTGGGACTAAATGGGCATATTTTATTCCTAAGGTTGATTATGGTCGAATTACACTTATCCAATAGATTTGAGACATGTGTTAGGGTAATAATAATATCATTTTTACCCTTAATTGCCCTATTTACTTTTAACCGTGGTAAAAAAATAAAAATGTTATTATTCACCAAATATTATTTTCATCTCATTGAACTACATTTTACTTACTGACATCAACCATGTCTCTCAGATTTTTGAAATTCCACCCACAGAAGTGGTAAAATTATGTTTTATAAAAATTCATTTTTTTACTACCACTTAGTGGTTTCACTATTCATCAAAAAATGAAAGTTTCCCAAAAATACAAAAAATTAGGCCTAAGATATATTTGATATTATGAACTCAAAAATGATGTATATAATACCAAATTAAAAACATATCAGTTGAATTAATTAATTTAAAAATTAATTCCCGTCGTCAAAACAAATAGCGTGTTCTTCAGAGATAATAACTATCAAAAGATTGACACTTGTTTGTGTCTGGTTTAAATGTGAAATTACATCCAATGACCGAAATTGTATTAAATTGTAAAAATATATTCTAAATATAGTTTAAAACACTCAAATTAATAATTTATCACTATTAATTATTTCGATTGAAAAAGTTGTTTTTAATTAAAATTTAGTAATTTTCACTATTCTTCAAAATATGAAAGTTATTCGAAAAGTACCAAAATTTCACTCTAAGCTAATTTAGATATTCAGAATCCAAAAATGAAGTCCATTTTGAAAAATACAATTTACAAAATTTCAAAAAGTGGTTATTACTATTCATAACAGCTAGTTTTAATAATAGCATATCGTTGTTTAGTGAAACTATGTATTTTGTACTACACACGCTATCGTGGAAGGTCACGATTGCGTGTAATGCAAGGCAAGTCAAGGATGCGTGTTGTGAAAGCTCCTTTTGGTGTAGCGTACAACACAATACATTAATGAAATCAAAAAGTGTATTTTTCATAAAATCTCGGGGTGTTACATTCTACCCCCCTTAAAATGAATTTCGCCCTCGAAATTCATCAGGGTTATAAATGGTTTACTACTCGAAAGTTTCTTTAATAGAAACCCACATTGTAAAAAGGAATACCAAAACCAATCTTTAAAAACAAAAGTATGAAACGTAACAGTTACCCAAATAAACTAATCACTGGGTTTCCACATAGGTGAAAATATGGATATGGAAGAGAAACCTAACCATCATGTTCTGATGGAGAGTGGTAGAGAAAATGGCTATGGAAAATCCAGCAATCACAAAGCCATAAATTTGTGATGATCTAAGGTACCATCTGATTCATCAGATATAAGAGCACTAGGACAACATTTTTTTCAAGATCATTTCCCTTAAAGTTGATGAAATTGGAATTAAAAGAAATACCTTCGTGATTTTGGTGTAGTCTCACGGTTAGACGTTATTTGGTCAATTTTCACATCATATCTTAAAGAAATAAAGTTGAATTTGTCACTCGGGATGTGTTAGAAGATCATGTGTTAGAATGAGGGGCCATTCCATCTGTCTCAAACAAAAGGTTAGAAAAGTTATCAAAAAAATACGTAAGTCCATCTATAGTGAGATTATTCATATATGGTTCCTAAAATGGACTTATACTTCTTATATTATACTGCTTAATATAATAAAACTAGTTTCTACTATACATGGACTTCCTGTAGGCTAGTGGTAGGCGATAAAGGCCAGTCTCACTTCGGTTGTTGGTTCGATTCCCACAGCATTGTCCGACGCGATGGGTTGTCGCTCGTCCTGTAGGTTGACCTTTTTCTAAAACTACATTACTATATCATCCCATCAATAATATAGAAAAAAATTTCTATCCTTAAACAATACTAACTTATTTCCAACATAATCCATTTCAATCTTTAGGCTAATCCATAGTATTGCAGTCCATTGTCATATTATAGTGAAAATGATTACTGGTGATTTCATATAAAAAGCATGTTAATACCATCGTTGAACCCCATATATCATAAGATATTTCTTGTTGGTGACATTACAAACGTTCTAAAGCATTAATCATGTATTCTCTTGAAAAATGAATACCCATTAAAGCTTAGTTAAAACATGAATGCAGTTAAAAGTTAACACTTTCCACATACCAAAATCCAAAAATTCTATATACTCAAACCATGATATAACCTTCTCCTTATATCAGTCATGAGCTCATGAATAATGTCAAACATTTCATTTTCTCGTTTTTCTTTCTTTATGCGCATATCATCTTTTTTATCCAATGATATCTCAATCACATTCTATGGTTACTGGTACCATTGAAAACCACAATAGACCAATACATAAATATTCCAATATTACACGATACTATAACATTATTTTGGAATCCCATTACATAAACACTTAATCATTCCACCACATCGTTGTCATATTCAACATCGCCAATAGTGATTGCATGTGACTTCCCTTTTTCCTTTGCATTAAGTTGTTACTCATGTCGATAGTCACTAACTCTTGGATTAGGGAATTTATTAGCATAATGCCCCATTTCCTTGCACTTGAAGCATTGAAGTGTAGTAGGTTTATTCTGTGTATCCCTTCCTTTGTTTGCATAATTAGACATCTTCCTCCCATCAGTGCGGCATTCATATGCCCGATGACCTTCCTTTCCACATTTGAAACATTTACTTGTCCCTTTAAGACAATCTCCACCATGCTTCTTTCCACACATTGAGCATAAGGAAACATTCATCTTCTTTTCACCATTATTCTGTGATTTCTCATTGAACTCCATCTTTCGTTTCTTATAAAAACTATGAGATGGATAAGTAACACCAACTTCTATTTCTACCTTGATCGCACAACGCACAATTTCTTCATATCTACTAAAGTCTCTTATAGCTAATGCCCATCGAAGATTTGTCTTTAAGCCACTAAAGAATCGATCAACATTACTTTCAGGTTGGATGATAAATCCAGATGCGTAACATGTAAGCCTTGTAAAATTCTCTTCGTATATACCAACAGATTCATCATCCATTTCCTTTAGTTCAAGAAACTCATTCTCCAGCTTTGTTCGAAGAATACGAGGAAAGTACTTATTGAAAAATAAGTTCTTGAACTTGTCCCATTCCATGGACTCAATTTCAGATCTTGGCCTCGTATTCTTGATAAGATTCCACCATTGATCAGCATCACCTTCCAAATGATATACTGCTAAGATGACTTTATAATGTTCAGAACATTGATGAAACGAAAATATCTTTTCAGTAGTACTGATCCATTGTTGAGCAACAAGTGGATCAGAAGACCCACTGAAAAACGGTGGACGTTGCCTCATGAAGGACTCAATAGAATATTGTTCCCTTATCTGCTCATTTGGAAGTCCAGAATGATTCATAGATTGTGTAAGTATAGCAATAAGATTTTTCACTCCATATCCCATAACATTTGTTTGTTCAGGAGGACAATCATTGCATTGTCCATTGCATTAATCAACACGGTTCCTTCGGGTTCCAGCCAACACCTAAAACCCAAAAAGAATTGTGTGAGAGGCAAAAATCACACTAGGGAAAAAATATAATAAATGGGGAGTACCTTCAATATCTAACATCTTATGTTTAATTCTAATATGGTTAGTGAAATTCTAGGACTATAACGTATACTTAACCTTAGGGACATCCCTAGACATACCTTAGAAATATCTCTAGGGATCTCACTAAAGTTCTCACATCCTAGTTTTTAAAGGTTGACTAAACCATTGCCTCTGATACCAACTGTAGAGACCCATAGCTTGACGTACATGGACATTACATTACTTTTGTGGAATACTTAGTACATAACAAAAAAACACACACAAGGATCATAATAGTTTAGTGTCTTTGGAAACTCGGAATATAATCTTCTAATCATGGTGAAAGATATTCAACATATCCTATAAAGATATTCCTTTTTTTACCAAAAACCATTATTTATATCTTGGGGAAAAGAAAACATAAAAGGGTCAGCTCAAATGCTCAGTATGGGTAAACGAAAGAAATATCAATCACATCATATTCATAAGAACATAACATTTTGGAAATCTTAACCTGCAAAAGAGATCAAAATTTCATAACATGGGATAAATCATAGTAGTGAAATGTAATCCCAATAATCATAACATAAAACATAAAACATTGTGGAATACACACATAATCATATAGAATCATTTCTTATTTGTCAAGACTCATTGCCAAGACTATCTTAGTGGACAAAGTCCATTTCTGAACTCAGTTCACTCCTCATTTCAGTCCTGTTTCACTGAACCTGTATAACCTACCGTTCCAGCCATGTATATCTCATGAGATATAAAATCTTTACCCAATGCATTGGAGGTAGATATAGGTCCCACCCATCTCATAATGATACCATTCTTATGTGTTCCACAAAATAATAAATCATACATCATTGCATAATCCATGTAGTCAAAATGGGATTCTTAAACAACATGACATCATAAAACAATTCATATAAAAAAAGGAAACCATAAAAATAATTCCATCACAACATAATCAAATCAATTTAATAATAGGGATAAAAACAGAACCCTATATTATCTTAGATGGAAAATAATTTTGATAAAGCACTTGAACTCCATTCTTGAGGAAAATATCCATTCAACATCAAAAACATTTTCATTTCTTTAACATGTCATCCAATTTTAAACTAAAAGAAGTTGATTAAAAATAAACGTTAAAAATTGTGAATGATGATTCTTGGAAATTATGTTTTAAAAATACATTCATGCCGTATAAGTTAAAAAAAACATCCCTCTCGTACTTTTGTCAGAAAAGTCAAAACGTACCTCATACAAAAAAATGACAAAAGATTCCTTTCATATCTTTTACAAAAAACTCACCGAAGGGTAAAATTGGATTTAAACCATTGTAGGTGGATGAAAATAATATTACATATTGAGTAAACATGGATGTGGATGATAAAATACACCCCAGTAAATTTCAAAGTATAAACAATCTCGGATAAAAATGAGATTGTGATATTTCCCTTACCTTAGTTCTGATTTCCTTAATAAGTGTCCGAACCTCCTGTATAATGATTTAAATAATGTCATTGACTTATTCCATAATCATACTCATTGTTATGATATCATATATGGTTCACTGATGACTTTATATTACCCGTTCTTTTGTAAATTCCATGTTAAAGAGCGTTTTGGGTAAAATCGTTTGATTTGTCGTCCGTGTTTTGACTTGTAATTATTCATATGATTACTTAGATCATGAATATTTAATTCCATAATATAAATAATTATTTAAAATAATATATATTTAGAATATACATATATATAATAGATTAGTAAATGGAAAGAAATACACCGTTCCTGGAGACGGTAGGCCGTACGTACGCATGAACGCTGTTTTCGTTTCCTTATTGAGTTGAATGGAATTAAGTAGATGAAATAAATGTATATACACATAAATACAGTATCATTATTATGTCATATATTTCATGATTACTTATTATATGTACTTTATAATCTATCATGAATGGTTAACGTGGAGAATGAATCTCATCGCGTCGTGGAGACGGTAGTCAGTACGTATGTTGGAGCGATGATATCGTTCTCATGATCGTGGAATTGTATTGGAGTGTATGTATACTATTTCAGAATTAATATCACCTTAAAATAATCATATATTGTTATTATTTACACCATTATACCCAGCCAAGTAAGGTGGTGGTGGAAAATAGATTGCACCATGGCGTGGAGACGGTATTCTGTACGTACGCACGCGCGGTGATTTCGTTTTCCGTAGGATGGATAGATGGTGAGATAGGATTGTTTCATACTTATAATAACATATGAGTATTTTATTGATAATGATATTATTACTTCATGATGAAACAACTAAATAAGAAGAAGTGGAAGAAGAAATAAAGATGAAATAATTGGTAATGGGCATTACCTCTTCTTTGAAGCGCTTCTTTGAGAACTCCTTTTAGGGTAATAAAATTGGTCATTGAAAAATACCAGGACTTATAGGGTGTCTCTAGGGAAGTGGAGAGAAGAAATTTACAGGGTTTGGCCGTCCTTGATGGCTCAAAGTGGTGTGAGGAAGAGAGGGAGGAGGTGCCCTTTTATAAGGGAGGAGAGGGGCTTCTTTGGAAAACTAAAAATATTATTTTATTATAAAGTCATATTCGGTTATAAATAGCTCCAAATTGAATTATTTCAAAGATAAGGTTGGGATGTATCTAAATACTCTCATAAAATAGAATTTAGGCAAGTTTAGGTTCCTATTTTAACCTTATCATTTAGATTTAACATTAAGTTAAATAATTTTACTTTTACCGTTTCTTCTTGTGTTCTTACACTATAAGGTAAATAAACTGACTATAACAAGCCAAAAGAACCCCAAGTTGTTTATTATTAATATATATAACCTTATCTAAGTCATTTGTCCGAGCCTTAGATTTTTAGGAATAAATTAACAATTAATAATGTAATATTTTTTTAAAAAAACTATTTTATGTCAATTTTGACACTATTTAGTAATTGTTTTTTGTGAAAATAATAACAGAATGATTAGTTCTAAAAAAGTTAATTAAATCAATAATAACATGTCATATTAACCTATAAAATTAGTTTAATTCATAAAAAGTCTCAAATTATATTTATTTGGGTATTTATAACATCAATTATGTCAATATTTCATTAATAAGATAATTACTGCATCATTGTTGTGTCATAAATAAATTAAATTATTTAATGTCTAAAAATTATAAATAAAATACCATTATGTACGAAATCATATTATCTTTCTAATTAATATTTACAATAGAATTTATCTTATGTATAACCCTATATTAAAAAAATTTAGTAAATAACTTTGATTTTAACTCTTTTAACTCTTCTTTGAATTAAATAATAATAAATGTCCTAATCTAATCCAAGTGGGCCTAAATGGTCATATTTTATTCCTAAGGTTTTTTATGTTCGAATTAATCTTATCCAATAAAATTAGTACATATGTTAGGGTAATAATAATATCATTTTTACCCGTAATTACCCTATTTAATTTTAAGCGTAGTAAAAAAAGTAAAAAGATACTATTCAAATAAAATTATTTTCAACTCATTGAACCACATTTTACTTACTGACATCAACCGTGTCTCTCGGATTTTTGAAATTACACTCACAGAAGCGGTAAAATTATGTTTTATGAAAAATTCAATTTTTTACTACCACTTAGTGGTTTCACTATTCATCAAAAAAATGAATGTTTCTAGAAAAATACCAAAAATCAAGCCTAAGATATATTTGATATTATGAACTCAAAAAATGATGTCTATTTTACCAAATTAAAAACATATCAGTTGCATTAATTAATTTAAAAATTAATTCCTGTCGTCAAAACAAATAGAGTGTTCTTAGGAGATAATAACTATCAAAAGATTGACACTTGTTTATGTCTGGTTTGAATGTGAAATTACATCCAATGACCAACATTGTATTAAATTGTAAAAATATATTCTAAATATACATTAAAACCACTCAAATTAATAATTTATCACTATTAATTATTTCGATTGAAAAAGTTGTTTTTGATTAAAATTTAGTAATTTTCACTATTCATAAAAATATTAAAGTTATTCAAAAAGTACCAAAATTTCACCCTAAGATAATTTCGATATTCCGAATCCAAAAATGAAGTCCATTTTGAAAAATAAAATTTACAAAATTTTAAAAAGTGGTTATTACTATTCATAACGGCTAGTTTTAATAATAACATATCGTTTTTTAGTGAAACTCGGTATTACGTACTACACACACTATCGAGGAAGGACGTGATTGCGTGTAATGCAAGGAAAGTCAAGGATGCATGTTTTGCAAGCTCCTTTTGGTGTAGCGTACAACACAAGACATTAATGAAATCAAAAGAAGTATTTTTCACTAAATCTCAGGGTGTTACAGGAAGCATCATTGTAGATCAAAAACATTCTTCACTACAATGTAGTGTGAGAATAATTTCACTAGATTACCTTATTTTTTGTTCTATGAATTTCTCTTCTAATTCCTCTATCCACACAAATTGAACTCGTATCCATGTCAACATTGTGTGTGGATTATATTTTTATGAAAAATATTTCAAAAAAAATAAATAATATCTACCCAAACCAAGAAAAAATTGGATATTAGTTTCCATTGTTGGTTTTAGACAACATTTAATTACATATATTTTTTATAGATCTGTAGATATTCCCTCTAAAGATATTATGTGACCAAAAAATTAATATATTTGAAGGAAAAATTAACATTTGGTAATTTTTCTTAAATCTTCCCCTTTATTAGTGTATTTATTACAAACCTCATTTGATCATCACACTCTCCATTTATCTTTAAATAAATTAGAATATCATCTATAAAGACTAACCAAAACTGATAAAGATAGTCCTTGAATACTTTATTCATTAGATTCATGAAGATACATGGGGAATTTGTATGACCAAAAGGAATCACTATAAATTCATTGTGTCCATAAATTTTGTAAAATTCTATATTTTGAATATCTTTAAGATTGAAAATTAATGGATGATATCATGTGTGAAGATCAATCGTGAAAAATTATTGAGCTCAATCTAGTTATCTGAATAAATCTTCAACGTCTGGAAGATGATATTTTTTCATAATAGCGATATTATCTAGATCTATATGATGATGGAAAAGTCTCATTGAGCCATATTTGTTTTTAATAAATAGTATAGCTACACCGTAAGGTGAAACACTACTTCATATGACTCCATTTTCAGTATTTTCTTAGATTTTCTTCCTCAATTATTCCAACTCAATTGGGACGATTCTATAAGATGTCACTGAAATTGGGATAACACCCAGTGTGAGTTCAATTGAAAACTCAACTTCAAGATTTGGTGGAATACCTATCGATTATTCCAGAAATATAATAATTAATTCCCATAAAATCATTGTATTCATAATGTCTAGTTTCTCTCAATACATTTGAGATAGATAACCTTCATTTATAAGAATCAAGACCCATAATAGGGATTAAATTTCTACTGGAAGGGAAAACTCATCCTTGCATCGATAGATGATCATATATTGGTTGGGAATATGAAATTTGACTTCCCTTCCATGTAAAATGACATGAGATTGATATAGATAAATATATTCAATGAAAACAATCAAATATATTTCCCAAAAAGGAATTATCACACGATTTTTTGGAAGAACATATCGAGAAACCTAATATAGAGAAGAATTATAAACATGATATGTGAATGTTGTGATATTTGGTTTTTTTACTACTAACTAAACATCTAGATGAGATTTAATACATTGATACCATTAAAACATTCTTCTAAAATAAAATAGATCATTGATCTAGAATCAATTAAAATATTTTATACTTTAGAGTGGATTGTATGTGTACCTGTTACCACTTTGTTTCCATATTCCACAACACCAATATTGATCGCATATGGCATGCCTTTGACATTGGAATTAATAGTTTTATGATGTCGATCCTCATCGATAACCCTTGGATTATAGAATTAGTTGGCATAATTCCCTATTTCTATGAAACTATAGCATTGATGTGTAAGAGGTGTATTTTGTGTAGAATTTTCACAACTAACATCATCAAAAATAACATTCCATCACATCAGATTTCAATTTCCTGATGACCTTCTCTCCCACACATATATTAATTTCTAGTCCCTTTAATATATTTTACTCTATGGTTCTTTCCACACAATTAGAATAAAGGAACCCTTGTATTTCATTCTCTATTATCTTTATATTTTCCCACGAATTACATTTTTATCTTCTAATAAATCTTATAAGACTGATGGGTTACTCCAATATCCATATGAAAATTAATAGAACATAGAATGATTTAATTATATCTATTAAAATTCTTTACGGTTAATTCCCTTGGGAGAGTTGGTTTTATCACTACAAAGAAGTGATCAATTTTACTATCTGGCTATATATTAATTCCAGAACTGTACCTTATAAATCTATAAAAATTTTATTGGTAGAAACTAATGGAATCATTACCCTTTTTCTTAATCTCAAGGAACTCCTTATCCATATTTGATCAATAAATATGAGGAATGAATATATTGAACAATAAGTTCTTGAACTCATCCCATTCTAGGGATTCAATTACAACTATTTTCCACATAATATTGGTATGTTTACACCATTGAACAGCTTCACGATCCATATGATATACTGATAAGATCACTTTTTTAAGTTCTAAACATTAGAGAATATAAAAAATCATTTCAGTGGTATTGATCCTTTGTTCATCCAGAAGATGATAATAAGAGCCACATAAAGGTTGTGGATACTCCCTCGTGAAGGAGTCCAAAAATGATGTTCCCACATTTTCTCATTTGGATGTCCTTCATGATAAATATAATCATAAAGATGTTTGATCATAACTATAATATTTTTCATTCCAACTACTATAGCACTTAGTTTCTCAGGATGAAAATTAGTTAATTGTCTATCACATTCAACATTAAATAAGATTATTCAGGTTCCATCAATTGACTAAAACCATGAATCTTAGTATGAGAAATAGAAATAATAATATAAAAACTACATAATTAAGAATAAATATTTCAATTTATGACACATTTGGTTTTATCATAGGTTATTCATGATCATTTATAATGAACTAGGATTTTGACACATACATCAACATATCTATATGGTTGTTAATAAGTTTTTCTCATCTATGTTTCCAACGGTAAACTATATCATTTATTTTATACAAACTTTAACGAGACATATTTTACCCATATAGATATTAATTCAAAATTTAATAATATTCACTAAAAACAAAATAAAACCATTCATGGACTATATAGTTTTACTGTCTTTATATATTAAAAAACATAAAAAACAGGTTCAAAAGACATTTAATTTTTCTCCCACTTATTCCTTCATATCTAGACCCCTTTTTGAAATATCTTACTAATACACTTAATCAAAACCTAGGGAAATGAAACACTTGAATGTGTGATCTCTGATGCTCAGTAAGGGTAAAAAAAGTTAGATATTGAAAATATCATTATCTTAAATATAATAACATAGAAATTTAATTCATTACCATGTTTATGTAGTATTAGGATGTCTTGTCCTTGGATAAATTCGAAATATTATTAAAGAATAAGTGAAAATATTTACAAAAGTAATAACATAAGAAATGATATTTTTTGAAAACTCATAATAATGGAAAAAAAATTAATATTAGTTATGGAACATTTTAAATACAATAATTATGGATAACGTTCGTTACTAATCCATGTATACTTCCTCTTCCCGCACTGTATTACTATTCTGAGATCATTTTCCATTATATTTATGCCTATGTCATTAGATATAAATCAATAACAAATGAATTATAGGTAGATATATGTCCCAAAAATATCATAAAGAAATCATTCTTACGTGTGCCACTAAAACATAAATCATTCATCAAATACTTATCCAAAGAACAAAATATGATCCATAAAAATTATTCCATCATATCATAATTCATATAAAACAAATATATTTCATAAATATCTTTCCTTTATAATCATAATTAAACATTGTAATAATATAGATAGTATAATAGAAACATATCCCTATTAAAGAATTCCAATTAGATGGTAAATAATTTTGATAAAACAATTGAAATTTATTCTTATGGAAAAAATAATTTCTTCTTTAAAAATATTCTTTCCCTCAAAATGATACGCAATTTTGAATGAAAATAATATATTTGAAAATAACTATAACATCATGTTAATGATCCTTCATAGAAATATTATTCTTTTAAAATATAAAATTAAATCATGCCCTATAAGATGAAGACAAATCTTCTTATCTTACATATTTCAAATAAGTCCAAAAAGTATCTCCTAAAAAATGAGAAAATATTTCATTCATATCTTTTAATAAAAATTAAAAAATGGGCTAAATTAAAATCAAGAAATTGTAGAAGAATTGAAAAAATATAATATATTTAGTAAACATGAGAGTGGATGATAAATTAACCCTAATAAATATCTACATATAAACAATATCAAATAATAATGAGATTGTGAAATTATCCATTACCTTACATCCAATATCCATTATATGTATCATAATCTGCAATATAATTATTTAATTATTTTTATTGACTTATTCCAGAATCCTATCCATTTTTATGATATCATATATGACCATGTTATCACATGTTTGTTAATAACAATTCAATATTACTCGTTATTCAGGTATAAACAACATCATTTTCTTATGCATGTTTTCATTAATATGTTTAAATTGTTTTTCATAGGTTATAGTTATTTAATTTCCATAATTATATGAATATAACAAATATCATATTTATTCATGACATACATTTATATTCTAATGTTTCAATAGATATATTGTAGAATGAATCACATTGTATTGTAGATTTGATAGGTCGTATGCATGCATGAGCGATGATCTCATTCCATTAATTAAGAAAAAAATATGGAAGTTGATGATATATATATTGTTCATGAATAAATATATTGTTATAATAGTAATATATAGTTATAATTTCCATTAATTTAACAATCAATGAATGTGGTATATAAACACAGATTACACCGTGTGATGAAGAAAGTATGTTGTATGCACGCCTGTGTGGTGATTTAATTTTTAGTATGTTGGATAAAAGGTGGAATGTGGTTGCTCCATAACCATAATGACGTCATAGTATATAAGTGATACCGGATTAATTACTTAATTAAGGAAATAACAAAAGAATAGTATGCAAAAGAAGAAATGATCTATACAGTGTCAGTAAAGGAGATTACATCTTCTTCAGTGAGCTCTGTCTAGATCACATCATAAAAGAAATATATTTGGTCTTTTAATAATGCAAACAACTCTATAATCTAGAAATATAGAAAAGAAAAAAAATTGGGGGATAGATTATATTGAAGGATCCAAATTTATTGATGAAGTGAGGGATGAGGTTCCCGTTTATAATTGAGGTGAGGGGCACTTATGAAATCTACAAAAATATTAATTGATAATAATATCAAAATTCAAATACCTCCAAAATATCATATTTTAGAAGATGAGGTGATTTAAATTTGTAATCTCATCATCAAATAAATATTATACATGTTTTTATGTACATTTAAACCTTAATATTTAAATTTAAAAAATATTTAATCTATTTAACATTAAGAAAGTTAAAAAATATATTTCAATATTAAAAGGGAGAAATATTTTCATAATTGATGTACATTAGACCATAAGTTACTAATTTAGATTCTTTTTGAATATATGATAGTAATTCTCATTTTTTAAGACATTTTTTTATAAATAATCTAATAACACATCATTTGGATAAAGAATCAATGGATTCAATTTTGACAATATTCAATTCATTAGTTTTTACAAAAATAGAGATAACTATTTATATTGAACAAAAATATTTTATAATATTTATTTTATTTCATGGTTATATTGAAAATTTATTGGATAAATTATTTGTCCCAAATTAGATATATTTTAATATTATTATTATTATTTATTTGTTTTCTCCATTAATAAAATAATTAAAACATCATTTTTGTGTAATTATTTAACATACCTTTTTTTTGGATAAAAATTTAATATTAAAATACCATAATGAATAAAATTATTCTACATTTCATAGGAATATTTATAGTAAGATATATATTTAGGAAATTCCTATATTAAAAATGTTTTATATTAAAAAAATTTTATTTATTAAAATGTTAATGTGACAACTTTAACATCACATTAAATAAAATAGTATAATTGTCATACTATTTACCATATGGAACCAATTGGTCAATAACTCAATGGATAGTTTTTTATGGTAGAGATATACTCAACCAACAATATTTGGTCAATTTTTCGGTCTTTTAGTGGTTATTATTTTTTTAATAAAAATTATTTTATTCATTTCTCATTTATTAAATAGTTTATCTACAATTAATTTATATTCAATTAATATTACTATTTATATACTAAAAATGACAAATAAATTACCCTGACAAGTAAAAAAAATTATATTTCAAAATTGTATTTATATTCAAATATATAATCTATATAACAATGTATTAAAAATGATATAGTTATTAAAAATTAAACAATACATATTTATCATTTCTTGAGATAAAATAATTTATTAGTAAAAAATATCATAAAATTAGATTAAAGTGGTTACCATTCATACCCATGGATTATTTGACTTCATAGGCACACATTCAATTATATTAGGATAATTTTTAGGGTAATTTGATAACATTAAGTTTACCAATAATTACCAAATTTAATTTTTTATTATTTTGATAAAAATTATCGAATTAAGTATTCATAATGGCCCAATATAAAATAATATTATATAAATAATTCGGTCTTACTGATTCAGAATATAGAATCCATTTTCCAAATTCAAAACACATAATTTTCCATAATTAATTTAAAATTAATCATACTTTTGAAATGATAAAATGAGGTTTTATAAATTTAAACATTACAAATTAATAAAAATAATTTAAATTCCATAAATTATATAAAATGATAAAAATAAATTCCATCTATACATTTAAACTGTTCCATAATATTAGTTATCCATTAAAATTATTTCGAAAAAAATGGTGTTTTCAATTGATATTTAATATATTATTATTATTCAATAAAACATGATTTATATTTGAAAAACATCAAATATCAGACAAAGTAAATTTTTATATTCCATTTCAATATTAGATGATTATTTGGTTATATAAATTTTATTAATGTCTCAAAAGACTAATTTAAAAATGGTTCACCATTAAAAGAGGTAAAATTTCCATTTTGAAAATATTATGTTTTTATACATAAAATATGTTTTACTCATATCATATGAAAAGTATATATATATGATTAATATAAGAATTATTTTATAAAATATATAGTATATATATTTCATTAATTTCAAACAATAATTTTAATTAACAAAATTTATGAATAAGAAATTAAAATATTTCATTTACATTTAATTAGTTTATAATTATTTATTAATAATTTACATCCAAATAATGCACCCAAAATTTTCATAAGATAGTGATATTTATTTCCACTTACATAATGGTTAGGTTATAATGGTTATTTCAGAAAAATGGAATCTCGTGGTATATTTAAAATCATGATTGAATACAAATAACGTTATTAAAGAATTAAAATTATTTTAAAAATAAATTCATAAAAACATAAAGGTGTTTCAAAAATAGGGCTGCTGAATATTGAGATGTTATTGAATATTAGATATATAATATTATTTTATTTTTTATTTTTTATTTTTTAAAATTTCAAATCAACATTCTCATTTATTTAATGAACACATTGAGTCTTTTCTGCATAATTATTTGGTTATTCTTAAATTATCCATTTTATATCACCCTCATACATATGTATAACATAATTCATAAAATCATGAAATTAAGAAAATCATGTAAAAATTGGGTTTTCCAAATAAGAGTGATTGGTGTTTTCATTTAGATTAATCTCTTTTTACTACCATATTTACATTTAGACCCCCATCAGTACATACCCATATATAATTATCATTAGAATGAATTTTTACATCCATGTAGAGGTAAATTGATCTATGTATTATTTTATTAAAAATTATAATATAAATCTGTCAAATAAAAGTTGTCATAGGAAATTATAGTTTGATGAGTGAAATAAATTAAGATTGATTCATATCATATCACTCTGACCATAAATGTGAAGAAAGAGGTTATCAAGGATGATATCATGTCATTCATTTGGAGAGAAATTACTTATAGATAATTTTAGGGTGAATCTCCTCCCATGTAATAATAATTCTTGGTGTATCATTTAATATACTATTACTAATGTTTCTCTTTAATATATAATACATGATTTTTTTATCTTTTTAGATTATGGTTTATTTTACTTCAATTGAGGCTAAAACCACAAATATAATTATATAAAAAATCTTGTATTGGAACTCCATGTAATTGAGTCCACCTATTACTCTAATAATATGTTTGACACCTCCCATGTTTTTTATATACATTTCAACTTATTTAAATTTCCAATACTAAGAACAGTGCACCTTAATTATTTGTGTGAATGAGACAAAATGTAATTTGGAAATTTTATTTACAATTAGTATATGTAAAACAAAACAACATAGATAAAAACAATTTGTTTCCATTTTTTGATTTACTATGATTATTTATTTTATATAATCAATAATATTCGATAAAATATTAAAATTATTTGAACATAGTGTGGTAAATTTTGATGCATGTTAATTATTATTGAGAAAAAATTTAAATGATTAATTGTTTGGAATTATTTTCTAGAGTCTAGATTTTTCAAATTTTATTTTAATGTAATTGATTATTGAAACCTATATATCTTTATCACTTACCGATTTTAATTTTTAACATTACGTGAGTTTCTATAATATTTTTCTTATGATATTCCTTATACACTAAATTATTTTTAAAAGTCAATTTTTTTTAATCTGTATCTTAGTTTTTTCCAAGAAATTCATTATTAGAAGATGTTTTATAATCCCATCTAACAACATACCAAAACACTTTTAGGTATTTAATGATCATAGATAATTGTGGGTGTGTAGGAATTTAATCAATTCATATCATATCATGGGTATTTTTAACATTATATTTATAATTTTTTTGTTTAAAAATTATAAGAAGGTCAATAAGTCTATCTTCACATTTTAATGTCATTTGATTACTCCAAAAGAAGAGGTACAAATGAAAATAAATAATAACTATGTATTGTGGTCATTAATATTATAATTTGTTTAACACATGAACCTATGTTTAAATTTTTTTATCAATCTTAATCAATTCAATATTTTCATTTTTCTCCACCATATTTAAATAAATAAAAAAAATAAAAGAAAAAACAGGAATATGAATAATCATTAAAATTTTGTTACTTATTTTGAGTTAAATACTTAAATGTAAAGGGAAATACTATTGAGTGATTAATTAGAGGCTACATTGAGTGTGTATAATATATTTAATTTATATTAATTTATCATTAAATTTTTAAGGAGAAATATGTAATCATTCTAACCTTAACTTATAAAATCTAACAAAAAACAGTAAGACATGATAGAAATCCGTAAAAATCCCCATGATTGGAACATGTTTATTCTATTATAAGTATTAATATGATTTAACAATGTCTATTGTAATAATTTCAAGATTATTAAATAATTAAAAAAATTTATATAGATTACATTTTATAGATGACTAATTTAAAATTATTGGTGGGGACTATTTTGACATGTTTCATGGGTGAATGAATTAATTTGAATCAATTTGAACATTTAATAATAAGAAATAATTTTTAATTATTTCATAAATAAGTATTTAATTATTTCATAATGATTATAATATGGAACTTTTTCCCTTACTCTTTTATGTGGGGATTCTGATTCTGATATATTAAATTTACTCTAAGATTGATGATTTAGTTGTGGGAGTGTGATCACATGCTGGTTTATAATATATTTTCACATTTATAAAATAATTTTGTCATTTTTTAGTGTATATCATATAAAATATATAAATCATTTTAATTCCTAAATTTATTTTCAATATATGTTTTCCAAACTGTAACTACCCCAACATTAATTAATGAAAAGTAATTTTGATCTAATTAAATTTCTGATTATGTAAAAAGTTAAGGTACAATATGTACTTATTTGGTTTTAGGTTTTTTAATTTTAAAATACCATTAATAATTTTTACCATTTCTAATAAATTTATTTAACAATGATCACATGATCATCACAAATATTTGGATTTTGCAAATACAATTTAGTCAGACGAAGGAATTAATACCCTCATCAAGTTGAATTTCTCCATACAAATCCCATTTTTTGGATCTCAAAACGGAGGAGGCGTCATTGGGATTTTCTTTTGACCAAGACCAAGTTTATCTTCAACATGTTCATCTTTAATGGAACCACCTATAGGAAAAGTGGATGTTGATAGAGATTACCACCTGAGCGATGTTATTCGAGCCACCTCGAGAGTCTTTTACCATCACACACCTTACCTTGTAAAAAATGGTTGGTTTTAATAGGTGTTATGTTACATTAACCCAACACTATGATTATGTGCATTATTTTTTGTAAAATAAATAATATACACTCATTTTATTTTTGTAACTCTATAAATAATTTTTTTAAACAGTATTTTTTATTAATATTCATTTATGAAATATATTTTAATGAATTAATGTATTTTTAAATTATTTAATATTTTGATAAAATATTATTATTAAATTTTTTTTAATAAATGATCATATAACTTTTATGAATATAATTGTAATTTTTATTCAGTTTTGAAGCAATTTCTGTCAAAACCCATGAATTTATGTAAATGTAGTATTTATTATAAAAGTAAAAATTAAAATATATAGAAAATAATATATATAAAATTAATATTATTTTTGGTATCAAGATTTTGAAATTATCCAAAAGTAAATTTTTCATAATTCTTTGAGAAAGATGAATTTTTTGTGTTAAAATTAAATATTGTATAATTATATAATGTGTTTTGTGTCATCATATTGACCCAATGGTGATGTGAAAAAATAATATAAATGGGTTTATTGGCCAATATATGTTTTTACATTAAAATAATGTAATTTTAGATTTGTTTTATTAATTATAAAATTCCTTATTGCACCCACCAAGACTGAAAAACATATAATCATTTTAAAATTAATTCCTCTAGAGTGTGACTCACTTCCATATATACAAGCCAAATATGTTAACATCTTATTCCATTTTTCATTGTAAAATAATGTTTTCCACTTTAATTTGGAAATAACCTTGATAAAAAACCAAGAGATGGTTTCTCCTTTTGATTAGTTTAATGTGAGGTGTCCAAAACCTAAATAATAATAAATTCTATATCCCTTCTTATTTAAACCCACTCAATCTCCCAATCCATTTCACTAAAAACATATATAAATCGACCAAACCATGACCACCTCTCTCAAAAATCCTTCCAAGAACCCCATGAATTCAATAAGCCCCCCTCAAGCCTCCTCCAAGCCTTTTAGATCACACTTACAAATAAGGTATTTCTTTTTTTCCCATTTTTTTCAAAACAATTATATTGTTAAAGCTGTTTATTATTAATTAAAAATAATGGGGTGAGATTTTGAACCTCCACTTTATATCACTCCAATTTTTAATGATTATATACCCCTTTAAACCTCATTAATTCCTCCCATGTACACCTGTTACCATGCCGAAATTCTGTAAGGGATTTCTCTCTCTTCATTTACATTCAAGACATTATTTTATATTATACATCTAAATTAAATTACATATGTGGGGAGATGTATCTATATTACCCCATATATTTCATATCATGTACATATGATAGGATACCCCTTTCTGTTTTGTCAACCATTTTTATGAATTCTTATGTCACGTCGTTATGAAGTCGAATTATCACTACGATTTTCCAAGCCAATAATACCATTCCCATTTATCTATCAATGTTACTCACCATTAGGGAGATATAAAAATTGATTATATTGTTTTGGGTATGTATTATACATTCCTTTACCATGGAATAAATGAAGTTTTTGAATGATTCCATGTTGTTTGATCCACGTGGAACACTTAAGCAGGAAATAAAATGATTAAGAAGAGTATTCCATGACAGGGCTCCAATGCATTAGGTAAAGATTAGTATCTTGATACGTCAAGTTCCACGTGGGATTACTAAAGCTAATTCTTGTGAAATGAGGGTTTACTCATGCTCCATTTGCAATGATCATAGTCTTATTCTAAAATCATGTTAAATTTTGTTAAGACACTTGTAATGTTATGATCATCATGCTATATAATTCCATTATGATCATGTTTTTCGTGAGATCCATTGATATTCCTATTTACTAACATGTACTATATTCATCATGTTATTCCTTTTCTAATACATTACTTATCTTTATATCTCACCCTTTTATTATGCTTGTCCTCGGTTTATCCCTTGGAATTCTAAGTAAGATGAAATGTTCAGGTCATGTAAAAGAAGTTTTCAATAAAGATGTTGTGTTTTACATTTTATGTTGTTTTGTATTGTTCCAAATTTCATAGGACACTTTACTTATCCATCCTCAGAGTTGTCTTATGTTCATGTTTATGTAGTAAATCATTATTAAGTGTGTAATAAATTGTAGTGTTGTTGTAGTTGATATTAGAGGATAACTTTAGATATTTTTGGGATTAGGATTAGAAAACCCTAGAGAAATCCATAGGGATAAGACTATATACAATAAAAAGATCCTTAAATAATTGTGAATAATGAGTAAGTGGTTTATCTAGAAAATTTATCTCTATCTCGATACGAGCAGATAGAGTTGGCTCTGTTATAGATGTGTCTAGGGGTAAAACCCTGAAAACACAACTTCGAGATAGACTCAAATTGGAACTCGTTCATGACAATGGGCCCTTCTGCAATTTTGGTAATGACATTCCCATGAGATAATCTTTGGAAAATTCATAATCATTGTATGAACCATTATTAAGGGAATTTAATGAAATTCACCTAATAATATATGTTTCGTAGTTGATCATAGATAACATAGATAAGTTACATAAATAAATGTAATTTATAAGTTATACACTTTTTTCACGAGATTCCCCTTTATGTGTTACCTGTAACATTTCTTTTCTTCTAGAAAATTTTCGGTAATTGAAGGACACATGATAAAAACTGACATGAAGATAAATATGATGATTGTTCGAATGAGATGCCCAATCCGATGTGAGTGGGAATCAAAAAAAATTACCATGAAACTCCCTAAGTTAACTCATGTTTAGAATATAAACAAGGATCAAGAGGAACTTTAACCCCTGAAAGAATAAACAAGATGCAATGAAGAGATTCATGAGACAAAGGACTCATAATTTTAATGAATCATATGATCCCTTCATCTATGATCAATAGATCAACTCCCTTGGGAAGATATTATTTATCCTTCAATGTTATGAACAATAGAAGGATCTAATAGCTTTTTATCGTATAGAGGGTGAAGATGATCAATGGTGGAAAATGATCAATAATACAAAGCCTGAGTAGGATATCAAAGCATTGAAATGGATGGATTTATAGAAAATGTTTTCAATAGTTATTTTCCTCACACCCTCAAACATAATATGAAAAGGTAATTCCATTACGTCATGAAAAAAATGATGAAACCATCATTGCGTATGTGAAAAACATCAAAATTATTGCACGATATACCTATGGCTTTGTTGTTACACCTGAATTTAATGTTGACTGATTCTTTTTTGGGCTAAAAACTAGCCTAGAGAATGCCCCAATGATCGGTGACTTCGTTATCTATGAGGAAATTATTTGATGTGCACTCAAAGTCGAAATGGAGATCAGAAAATCTCAGGGTTATCATTGGGACAAGAAGTGTATGGTGGACTTGAATTCAGGTTGCCCAATGGATAAATCCAATAGCACTATGAAATTCCATCACCCTACTTACCAAAATTGTAGAAAGAACCAACCTAAAAATTGCATATGTGGACAAGGAAATACTTTATCTGTGGAAGAGAAGGGATCCTAGATATTACCTTTCAACATGATTAAACTACTACTTCAATAGAGGATTGGAATTCTCTATTCAACACACAAGAAATTGTTTATTTCTTCAAATAAAAATAACTACATCCCTTTCTAAATATGTTCCCTAATCCAAGGGGTTTTGGAGGTGACTAACAACCTCTATGGCTGCAAGGTTGATCTTTTTCCATTACTACTCCCAAATAAAAACCTGATAACAAAGTGGTGAAATGTATGATAGTTATTCATTCATGAATAACAAATGTAATTTTGGATTGTGGTTCTACTCGTTCTTATATATCCTGAATGATTAGAAGATAAATCTTTAACCCACTACAAATCATGGAAGTATAGATATCGGTGAGAACTGAAAATGGGGAAATCCTTACATCACGTGAATATAACTCCTCTCTAATCACAATACTTGGTTTTAAATTCTTAGAGAACCACGTCATACTTCCTCTGGTGGGGTTTTGTTGAATTCTAGGCATGGATTGAATTTCCATATATAAATCCATCATAAATTGTCATGATAGTAAAATCACTCTACATATGGTGAATTGACCCCCAATTCTGTACATGTTCAAGGATGAGGATAAATCTTCCATAGCACCATCATCTAAAACATTGATATTAATTCCCTACAAGAAAATATATTATGCATAGATGAATGAGTCTATAGAAGAAACTCTTTTTGAATACATGCTTATTATGAGGGAATTCGTTGAAGTGTTTCCTGATTAATTCCCTGGCCTTCCTCCAAGAATAGATGTTGAATTCATAATTGATCTTATACATGGGGAATTTCCATTATCCAAGAATCAATATAGATTTTTTTTATAAATTGAGAAGATGAAGAAAAAAGTACAAGAGAATCTGTAAAAAGGCTTTGTTTCCCATGTGATTCACCATGGGGTGCACGAGTCATCTTCACCAAGAAGAAGGATGGGTCAATTTTCCATTGCCTTGATTATCGTGAGATCAACAAAATAATTAAAAACGATAAGTTTCAGCTACCCCAAATTGTTGAATTGTTTGATCAACTACATGAAGATGTATACTTCTACAAGTTGGATTTACAGTTAGGATATTATAAAGTATGGATGAAGAAGGAGGATCTCTCGAAGGATGCTTTTTGTACATCGTATGTGCACTATGATTTCATTGTAATTACTTTAATACAAACTAATAATTTAGAAATCATCATGGAATTTATTAATAGAGTCTTTATAGATTAAATTGACAAATTTTTGGTTTTAGTTATCGAAAATATTATTATATACTCAAAAAACAACGTGGAGCATGGGGAGGAGCTAAGCATTGTACTAGATACCTGGATAAAGGAGAAGCTATATGCAAAGTACATTAAGCGTGAGTTATGATTTAAGGATTTATCATTCATGGGTCACATCATCACAATCAATATAATATCTTTGGATCCCTTCAAGATAATTGTAATAGAGGGATTGCTAATTCCATCATTTTTTATAGATTTTCATAGTTTTCTAGGGTTAAAGGGATATTTTTTTTCAATTTGTGTGAAATTACTCATGATTGTAAATCGCTCTTAACATTACAAATCTGAAGGGATTCCAATTTTCTTGTAGTGATGATTTTGATGTGAGTTTAAACAAGCTGGTAAAGAGGTTATCATTTTTCCCATTCTCACAATACCCACAAGTGGAGAAAATTTTAAGGTATTTAGTTATTCTTCAAAAAAGGGACTTGGTCAGTGTGTTGATTCAAAATGACAAAGTCATTTCATATAATTCAAGGAAATTTAATTTCAATGAGAAAAAATATCCAATCAATGATCTGGGGTTGGCTATAATAATCTTCTCTTTGAGAAATTGGATACATTACCACTTTGGGGAGATGATTGAAATATACCCGTATCACAAAATCATAATGTATAGATTCACACAGAAAGAGTTGAACACGAGCCAATGATGATGGTTAGAGTTGGTCAATGACTATGGATACTCAATCCATTTCTACCCTAGGAATCTGAACATAGTGGAAGATGATATAAGTATAAAGTACCAAAAGATTCTATTATTGATTATAATTGAAAAGGATCCAATCTTCATGGATCTGATGAAGATGCACTTGGGAATCATAAAGAATCAATCATCATGAATCCATTAAAAAATTATTTCTCAACCACCAATTTTGAAATGGTTAAAGTATTATCAAATGGATGATGTGGTAATTCATAAGAAAGTGGAATCTTTCATAAAATGGATATCCTCGGAGTTAAATGCTAATGAAGAAGGAATTGTGATATTTGGGTCACGACTATGCATTCCATCAAATATGGAGTTAAAGAAATAACATTTGGATTATTCAAATAGATAGAATTTATCCATTCACTTAGGAAACACATATATGTATTGATATCTTCGAGAGAATTATTAGTGGCATAACATGAATAAGGAGATCGATGGGTATACATCAATGTGCCTGGTATGTCAGCAATGGAAGGATAAGAGGAAGAAGTCTTAGGGGATGATGAAACCATAACCCATACCAACATGGAAATGTTAGAACATCACCATGGACTTTTCATTGTACTTCCGAATACATACAATAGAATCAATACCATTTTGGATGTTGTGCTTTTTCATACTAAGGATGTACACTTCATTTGAATTTGAGAGGATTTCTCATTGGATCAACTGGGAGAGATATATATCAGAGAAGGGTTAATGATTCATAGAGTACCATTTTCTATTATATCTGATCGAGATCCGAGATTCACCTCTATGTTCTAGAAGATTCTTTATCATGCTCTGAATGTTTAGTTGGACATCAGTATGGATTATCATCCACAAATTGCTATCCAACCATAGCAGACTATGATAACACATAAGGACATGATGAGGGAATGATCAATGGACTTAAAAGGAGGATGAGATAAACATCTTCCTCTGGTTGAGTTATCTTATAATAATGTTTTCCACTCACACATCCAAATGGATCCTTATGAATATTTTTATGGGCAAAGGTGCAGAACACCGGAAAGTTGGGATGATGTTGGGGAGAAAAAACATCTATATCGAGAAATGGTCGAATAAATGGCGTACTAGGTTAGGACCATATAACAGAAAATTAAAGCATCTCAAAGTCAACCAAATAGTTATGCTTAAAATAAACGACGAGACATAGATTTTGATGTTAGAGACAATGTATTCTCTTTTATATCCCCGTGTAAGAGAGTTATGTGTTTGGGAATAATGGGAGGCTTATTCGAAGGTACATCGCCCCTTTTGAGAACCTGTATTGCATTGGATTAGTGGTATATCAACTAGAACTCCCACCGAACCCATCTCAAGCACATGATTTATTCCATGTATCACTATTGAGGAAGTACATACCTGACCCATCGCGTGTACTCAATCATGTGGGGTTACCATTAGAGAATAACCTCTTTTCTGAGGAGAAGCCAGTGAAGATCTTAGAATATAGTGAAAAAGTTCTATGAAATAAAATAATTCCCCTCATCAAGGTATTGTGGTGAAACAACAACTTTGAATATGTAATGTGGGAATCAGTGGAATTGATGACGAAGAGTTTCCCTAATTTATTTTAGTGTGGGAATATAAAATTTCGAGTGAGAAATTTCTTAAGGGGAGAAGATTGTAAAGACCCAAACTCTTATTTATGAATCTTCATCTTGACAAAATTAAATGTGTTATTGTGTAAAACTCTTACGTAACATAAGAACTTATTTGGTATTATTTTTTTGTATTTTAAAATAATATTACGAATTGTTATAGTTTCTAATATAGCCACAGAACATTGATAACATGATTAGTATAAATATAGGGATTTAAACATTTTAATTATACTCAAACTAAGGATGTGATGACCTAATCTAGTCGAATTTATCTGCACGAAGCCCATTTTTTGATAGTTGGAAAGGAGGTAGAGTATAATGGATTTTCTATTGACCAATCCCATGCTAAGAATCATCTTTTTAAGCTTGAACTGAACTTCATATAAGAGAAGTTGATGTTGATAGATATTACCACCCGAGCGATGTTATCTGAGACACACCAAGAGTATGTCACCATCGCACACCTTACCCATAGTTCATATGCATATGCTATAAGGGGTTATGTAGCAGGACCCTATAAATATTATAATGTGCGTTATTATTGTCTTGAAATCAATTTTTTTTTTTTTGTAAATGTTGGTTTATATTTTAAAAGTGTAATTTCACATATTTATGAAATTATTTTGATAAAATGAATATTATTTTAAGAATCATGATGTCAAAATTTTCCAATAGTTAATTTTTCATAATTTTTTTAAACAATCAAATCATTTTTTGGTAAATATCAAATGACATATAACAGTATAATGTGTTTTTGGACATCATAATGACACAATATTGATGTTATAAAATACCATAAAGGGGGTTTTTAGAAAATATATGTTTCACCTTTAAAATAATTTCATTTTATGTTTTATTTATTTATTTTTTAAAGCCATAGTGGACCAAGAAATACATATAAAACAGTTTAACTTTGTATAATGATTTACTTGAGAGCGTGACACACAAATCCATAATAAAGACTAATATTTTAATAAGATCGGCCATTGGACATAAAAAAATATTGTTTCCACTCCTCATTTTTAAAACCCATGGAAATAAACTAATGTATGGTTTTTGGTTTAGATTAGTTTACTGTGTAGTGTCCAAAACCTAAATAATAATGAATTCTGTATCCTTTCCAATATAAACCAACTCAATCACCAATTCCTCTTAACTAAAACCATTTAGAGCTCAAACAACCGATTGAATCCACACTCTATAATACTCCCAAGGCTTCTCAATCACATTATAATCCCCTCTCAATAATCTCCCATGCCTTTGGGATCACACTTCCAAGTAAAGAATTTTTTCCATTCTCATTTTTGTCCAAATATCGATATATTGTTAGGCCCTTTTTTTCATTTATAAATGTTCAGGTATGATTTTACACCTCCCCTATACTTCCTTAAATATGTTTGAATGATGAGATACTCCGTTATCTATCATTAATTCCTCCCTTGAACACCCATTACCATTCTGAAATTCTATAATGTATTTCTCTCTCCTCATTTACATTCAAGAAATTTATTTTATTTTCCATCTACATTCAATTACATTTGTTGTGACATGTATCTATATTATGCCCTAGTTTTCCATTTTGTTTATATATTATGAGATAACACTTTCCCTTTCATCAATCATTTTTATGAATTCTTATTTCGCATTGTCATGCTCTTGAATATGCACTGTGATTTTCCATGTCAAAGTCAATGGGTAATGAATACCATGTCCATTTCTCTATCAAGGGTTTTATCTTTTAGAAATATATATGTATCGATTAAATAGATTCAGGTATGTCTTAAACATTCCTTTAATGTGGAATAAATTATGATTTTGAATGATTTCATGTTGTATGATCAATGTGGTAGACTTAATCATGGAATGAAATGATTAAGAAGGGTGTGCTCTGATAGTTATCCAATGCATTGGGTAAATATAAGTATCATGATACGTCATGTTAAATGATAGTTTTATCATTATAATTCATGTTTAATGTGGTTTTACTCATTATCCATGTCCAAAGATCCTTGGATCTTGCTAAAATCATGTTAAATGTTGTATCCACATTTCCATGTTATGATAATCATGCAATATCAAGCCTCTATGTTCATGTTTCTCTTGTTCTCCAGTGATATTCATATTTCCTAACATATACTATATTATTCATGTTACACATTGTTTCCTCTCTTACTGGGATATATAGCTCACAATTTGTAGAAGGACCTAGCCTGAAAATATTACATAATCATGAATAAAACAAATAATTCACATTGAGGATATTTTCAGGTTTTGAGTTTTAGTGAATTAGGCCATAACATATACATGACTACTTGAATAATACTTGTAGACACATCAACTCACTTTTCATTTTTTTCAAAAAATAAAAACTCTTGCAAAAAAGAGTCTTGTCTAGTTTCATGTTTTAGATAGAAGTACATTTTCTTTAAACCCATCCATGACCCTATTCCAATTTATGTCCTATAAAAAACAGTTAAAAAAATTTGGATGAGCTGAAATAGCTCCGTAATGGATACACAAAGACAAAAAACTGTTATTTTTTCAAGACAACTAGTAAACAATGAATATGTTATCGTAAGTAATACTTATCATCTTTATGAAGTTATAAATAATGTTAACTGAATAAAAGATCATTTCTTACCCTATTTTAAGCAAAATATTACCATAAAACCCATATAAATAACACATAACATATAACAGTAACATGGTACATAAACATTAATAAGAGGAATAACCATATGGTCGAATTCCACACATATCACTAAATGGAATATAAATACAACCGACTTCCATACCCAATGCATTGGATGTTATAACGTAACCACCCATACTATCTTATCATGACACATCACATCATTTGGTTTATCACATAACCACTCGTCAAATGTCAAAGTACCATTATAAAATCATAACACATAAAATATTTCAAATTTAAGTATTTCACTAATATCATTTAATTTGAAATCACAAGAAATAATTTCTAGACATTTAAATTATCAATCCATTTCCAAAAAAATCAATACCAAAACACCAAAAAATAGAATTAATGTCTTTAATTTAATTTTTGAAAACATTAAGGCTTATAGAGGAAGCCTAATAACGATTACAGTGGTGGAGAGGTCATTGTCGCCACAAATGTTAAAAACATTCCATTTGTCGTTTTGTAAAACACTTCATAGAAAATGATTCCATTTGAAAGAAAGTAAAATCCAATGAGTCTTATTATACCACTATAACATAAATTGACTTTAGTGTTGGTTTTGAAGAAGTTGTTCACAAAACCGCTGCAAATCATTTTTTTAAAATGGTTTCGCGGTGGTTTATAATAAACCACTGTGAAACCATCACTTTTTTTCACACTCCCAATGCTTCCCCCTGACCCCGACCCTAATTCTCCCCCCGAACCCCAATTTCCCAATGACATCCCTTCTCCTGGAAACCCCCTGCCACCCCCTTCTCCTGACGACCCCCGACGACCGCCCGACAATCCACCCTAGTGACCCCGTGCGTTTCCCCATGACCCCCCTTCTATTGGAAACCCCCACACGACCCACCTTTTCCCAGAGAGTCCCCTTCTCCTAGATAACCCCCTTCTCCCCAAAAACCCCTTGCGACCCCACGACTCCCCTTCTCCCGGTGACCCCACGAACCCCTTCACCCAGCGATCCCGCGACCAGTTATCGATTTGGGGTTTGTTTCTTCTTCACTGGTTTGTTATTCTAATTCATGTTCCTGATTATTACCACCATTATTTTCTTGAATGGATGTGGGGTCATATGTATTAATTAATTGTTCATAACACCTATTATAATTTTCAAAATAGTGTGTTATCAACTATATATGAGTTTAAATTTTGTTTACAGTGGTTTATAATATTGAAATTGGATAAGAAAATATTATGGGTAATAATTAATTGATTAATGAATGTGGCATAAGATATTTATTACCATTCATCCATCCAAACTGTTGAATATGAAATATTTCCTAAATATATTTATGTCTGGTTATTAGCTTTGATAGCTAGTGATTCAATAATTTCTCAAGATGAAACCTATTCATAATGAATATATTAATTCATGTTTTTAAATATCTGGTTGGTTATGGAAATAATTATTTGGGGCGAGGTGAGTCTATTCTTGTATTCTAAAGGATTTTATCAAATTTTTATGGACATTGTTCCCCCTAGTGTTTCCCGTGATAAATATAATTTTGATTCTATATATGTGTACTATTGGGTGGTAGTGGTATTTTAAGATTGATGTTTGTGGTTTTGATGGAAGAAAGTGGAGGATGTTGTTTTTTTTAAGAGAGGGGATCTATATTTCCCATTTATTGTCATATGTTTAACAAGAATAGATTCCTCAGGTTGAATTTTGTGTTATCATGTTTGTTGGCTTATTGTGTGATTTTTTTGCTGGGTTGTTTATGTTTCAATTTAGAGATGAGTATGCCCATATATCTTATTAATTGTCGAATGATAAGTTTTACTTTTATCAAATGGATGATTTTTTGGGTTCCCAACTACTTGGTGTAGTTTCTATATTCCCTGTTGAGTGTATCACATCTTGGTAGTTTATGATTGATCATTGAATACCGTGATCATGAAATTTATAATGTAATTAACATTTAACTCATGGGATGAGTCTTGATGTTGGTTTATGGGATAATGGAAACTATGGGATGAATAGATTAATGCTCAGTGGAATATTTGATGGAAATCTATGAATTTTAATGGAAAATAATAAATCTAGATGGATCTAATGAACACAATTAATTAATTAATAATTTTTATTGAATTAAAAAAAAGAGTGGATTATAATATCTATTTACTATGTCAAAATGTATAATTGTGATAAATCATGATACTTATGTTCATTCATTTAATCTAGTATCTACTAGTGTAGTAAAAAAATAAATGGATACTGAGAAACCTCAATCAAACGTGCATAGGTAACACAAAAGTACATCCAGGAAAACACGAGTTCATTCCAGGCCTACTCTACTAGAAATAAAATACACAATATGACTAGTTTGGAAGCACATGTCAAACATTATAGGCTCAATAATGACCTTAAAATACATAATACAAAGAATCTAAGATCTAATATTGCTCCAACATGTGCAGTTCCTCATGTGAGCACATCAATAAAGTATGGATTACACTACACCATAGCACATAAACATGATAATATACTCTTCAAATAAGTACAATTATATTATGCATACATTAGGATCAATGGATCATCTTTATTATATTCTTTTTCTATAAACATACACTCTCGTATATATGAATCTATTTCCCTATTTAGTAGTAAATATGTTTTTAATTTTTTTTAATCTTGTCTAGGCACATTTTAATATACATGGATAAAAGCTGAATCACATTATAGAGGAATACACCTCAGTATGTTAAGGTTTTGAAGGAGTTTATAGATTTTTCAATTTTTAATAGATTCATTGAAGGGAGAATATGATGTCTATTTCCTAAATGAAAATTTAGAATATGGTTGAAGATAGATGACGTTTATGAAAGTTTAATACTAAAGAAATTCCATGATCAATATTTTTGTTGGATTTGGCATGGAGAATCAAATGCTACAGAATGTTTGAGCACTGATGTTAATCCACATATTTGAGGTCCCAACTTTTTCAAAAATTGAAAATAAATTATAAAACCTCATAAATGACTCATTTGGCACTACAAGACACCACTATCAACATAAAAACATAACAGAACAACCAAACAAGGGTGCTACAGTTTGAAAACGTGACAAGTGATGTTTTTGAGACTGTAACATAACCAGATCAAGATTTTAACATATCATATATTCCTCCACTTTATTCTGTGGATCCAAATTTAAGAGAAATTGTCACCGCGGAAAATGTTTTTCATGATTTAGCACATGATGGAAATAAAGAGTTTGTGTAGTGGGTGTTTGAAATATTCAAAGCATTATTTTCTATTGAAGATGGTCCATACCAAATTTCTATGTAGAATTAAAAATATGGAAATGTCAATGATATTGGAATTGTATCGTGTTCCATTTCTTGAAGAAAAAATCCCCAAACTTTTTATGATATGAAAAAAGTTGTTAACAGGCTTGGTCTGAATTATAAAACAAAACATGCGAGTCCTAATTATTGTATGCTTTATTGGGGAGAGGATTCATGTATACAAAATTGCAAAAACGGTTCTTCATCTAGATGTCAGTTAAAGGGTGATGTTGGACATCCAAATCAACATTATTTCAAGGAGAATAAGAAAAAGAACACACATTCAAAGGTTTTGTGTTACTTTCCTTTCAAGCCTCGATCACAATGATTTTTCATTTTATCAAAAAATGCCAAAAACATGAAGTGGAATTATGTAGATAGTAATAGTGATGGATTAATGAGACATCCATGATATTCAAAATTGTGGAAGTCATTTGATTCATTACATCCAGATTTCTCATCTTATCCCAGGAATGTTCGATTGGGATTCGTTGCCGATGGATTCAACCCATTTGGGACATTGAGTACCAGTTATATCATTTGGCTAGTTTTTTTGATCCCTTAAAATCTGCCTATGTGGATGTCGATGAAACAAACATATATTATCATTTTGATTATAATTCCTGAAAACAATTCCTCGAAATGATATTGATGTATACTTGCAGCCTTTTATTGATGAATTTTATGATTTATGGAACTATATTTATGAGAAATTTGATGATTCTTCTAAAAAAATGTTCAAAATGCATGCTGCTTTAATGTAGACCAATAGTGACTTCCCTGGGCTATGAAATTTATCTTGTTGGAAAAAATACATGGGTTTGGCATGTCCCGTTTGTAACTCTGATTTTGATAAAAAAAAATGGCTACCTCATAGTAGAAAATGGTTCTTCATGTGCCATCGATGATTTATTGATGCATCTTATAGATTTCGGGTGAACAGATCAAAATTTAATGGTTTCATTGATCGTAGACCACCTCCAAAGTTGTTTACTAGTTCTGAAATATTGAAAAAACTTTAAAATTTTGAAATAGAATTTGGGAAGGTTCTTTATTTGAATTATAGTAGAAAACGGGTCTTAAGTGCATCGTCAGGTGAAAATCAGAACGCAACAATGTAAGAAAAATATAGGATATTCTTCAATCATCTGTATTGGGAATTTAATTTGATGTCGAGTAATCATGATGTGATGCATATTTATAAGAATGTCTACGACAATTTTATTTTCACATTACTTAATGGGCATGGAAGGTCTACGTATCATCTCAATTATCACAAAAAATTACAAGTTGTGAGCATAAAAAATGATCTCTAGCCAGATGAGAATGAAAATTATGCTCCTGAAATTTTTTCAATGAAAAATAGTGATAAAGATACATTTTGTGGAATTTTATAGAATGTGAAGGTATCTGATGGGTATTTGAGTAACATCTTGAGGTGTGTTTACTTGAATAATCGTACGTTACATTGATTGAAAATTCATAATTCACATATTTTGTTACAACTTTTACAACCATTGTAATTGCGTAAATTATTAGCTGAAAAATTTATCGCTGTTGTACTCAAATTCTGCACTTTTTTCAGGAAAATATGTGAGAAATTTCTACATCCATTTCAGCTTGAAAACCTCCATGAGAGGTTTTTATTGAAGCTTTGTGAAATGAAGATGATCATTCCTCCATCGTTTTTTCTGTCATGATGCATTTAATTATATATTGGGTTGAGGAAGCTATTTTAGGAGGCATTGTTCATTATTGATTGATTTATCCAATTGAGAGGTATTTTTTATTTTTTTTCAGTAAATTAAAAAAATTTGGCATTTAAATAAATTAATAATAATTATTATTTTATTTCATAGATATCTTGGGCATTTGAAAGCATATATGAGAAATAAATATCGACCAGAAGGCTATATTGCTGAAGGCAATTTGGCTAAGGACTGTCTTACCTTCTGTTCCAGACACAGCGACAATATTGAGACAAGATATAATCAAGTTGGATGTGTTGATGACACATCGAATCAATCTCAAATATTTTAGAATTAAGAATATTTATTACTATTGGTCGATCAGTTGGGAGGACCTCAAATGTGACATTGACAGAATTGGAATTATTACAGGAACATAGATTTGTGATGCTGAATAGTGAAATCTAAAATCCATTTATTGAGGGGTTGCGTATACAAACAAAGTGAAGAATGAGAGGAAAAACACAAAATGAGAATTATATAATAAAATCTATGAATAATGATCTTGTATAATAGATTTCATGACGTTTATGTTTATAAATACTGCATTAAATACAAATATTAGTTTGACAAATAGATTTTGTAAATATAATAAATTATATTTCTTTTTTTGGATCCTGAATATTGTTACTCATGTAGAGTTGTCAGAAGATTTGATATTTCTTGTTAGAGGTCCTATAAAACATGTTATAAATTTCGATGCTTACAATGTGAATTTCTTTAGATTTCATACAGTCGAACGAGAAGTGGGTTTGAAAAAATAGAATAGTGTTATATTTACATTTTCTGAAGTGGAAAACTCTTGAATGCCAAATAATATTATTGTATTAAACTACCACAAACATTTTTCTATTATTTTTTTTCAAATTCAATTGGGTCAATATTATCGGAGGTGTTAAAAGAGATTCCTTGCAATTTACTTCTGCGAACATCACTCTCTTAATGGATGTTGGTGATCGTGAACTTCATGTTCCATAAATCTTATCATCGCATGAAAAAATGTTATATAATGTTAATGATGTTGTGGATGAAGGGTGGAGTGTAGTTTCACACGTGATACAAAGCGATTTGTATGATATGGGTGATAAAGTGGATGATTTGACCTCTAAAATTGAATCTCATCAACACCAAGAAGAAGAATTATTTGTCTATCATGATATTGAAAATATTATTCTAGAAAGGATTAATTAAGTGGATGAATTAATAGAGCAGGAAACCTACATGATTGAATTGGAAAATTATTCTATGTATAGTTATTAATTCATACTGCAACCACTTATTTCATTTCGGCAGTCATTTATTATCAATTATATATATATTTTCTTTGTTAGTACTGGTTAGTTATTATCATTTTTAAACATTTTTTCTGAATTTTTTTTTGAAATATATATTATGAACTTAATTTTTATTTCATTAAATGAACGGAATTCCAAGGAGGAAGCGATAAAAATTTTTATATAATACTATGATAGATGATGATCCATCTGTCTCCCTCCCCATGGCATATGAGCCATTATATGCCTACACCCCTACACAATCTCCCCCTAAACAATCTCTCACACCCTCTGTGGGTGTCTCAATAGAGGCTGAGTCATCAAATCTCTTTTCAAGAGCCTCAACAGTGGGGCGGCCACATGCCCATTCTAGTTTATCACGGGCATACTAGAGGGTAAATTTCATAGGTACAAATTTTTATATAAATAAATTTATTGAACTTTTTTTATACTAATTTTTTTCTCATTGAAGATGAAAAAAATTCAACCATGGCGAAAAAATAAAAATTTCATTATTTTGGAATATGAATGGTGAGAAGATAGTCATTCCATTTGACTCATTTTGGGTCCTTGCAGATGAAGCCTCGGGCTTAGTTGGCTATTTTCAAGTCCAACTGATAGAAGAGCCCATTTCCCAACTAATTTCTTATGATGATTAAAGAATTATTCCACCAAGTAGGAAAAAGATGTTTTTGAATTCCAAATAAAGGTAATATTAATACATTATCATTAATTTGAATTCCATGTTTACTAATATGTTCACAATGAATTTATGTATACAGATATTCTTCCACATTAGAGTTTCTGATGTGATAGCACCAAGGTGGATTTGGAAAAATCGTGGTATGAATTGGAATTACTTGAAATGGAGATTTTGGTGTTATTTCAACAATACTTCGTTGACTGTGAAAAAAAATGTATGAGAAGCATCATGAACTGAGGTGTGGTGGGATGTTCACAAAAAATCAAATGGATGTTTTATTAATGAGCCTGCAAAAGAAGTTGACTAATGAAGTCAATTATTTTATATAATAACTTATTATCAGTTTTTACTTTGCAAATATATATAGAATTTTGATTTATAAGTAAAAATTAAATAACTATGGGATACCAAACCTGGGATGTCCTACTAAGTCTCCTAGGAAGACACATTTTCTATAGTACTTGGGAAAGAGCATTCGGGTAGAGTTTATGCGATGGGTTTAAAAAGCGTACCCTATAAGGTATTTGGCAGGCCACTAGGGATTGCAGCTAAATCTACTTTTGATTATATTCAGTCCATACCCGAAGATGCTCAGAGTAAGGTTGCTTCTCTATAAACCACATTTCAAGATCATGGGGGATCATAAATTCTCTTTGCAGAAATAGATTAAATATACATATCAAAATATGAGAAAATATTCCCCCGTTGGTAGTGCATTGACTGGTGGTAAGCAGGTAAATCACAAAAATCAAAATCATTTAATTTTCAATGTTTTATTGGTTTTTTGTTGTAAATATAAATATGAAACAAATTATAAATTTCTATATAATTTTCTTACAGGTGATAGTAGGAAGTGGAGATGGAGGTGGACATGGTGACGTTATGTGTTCATCATCAGAACATGACTAGTTGTATTATTTATGTGTTTGACAAATATGGGAATAATTGATTTGTATATGTATCATGTGTGGCACATTGTTTCCACCATACATTTTCATGACCTAGAATTTTTTTGATTTATCTTGTTTCCATTTAGGAATATTATTTATTTATAATGGTTCCTTTCATTTCTTTATTTCTCGAGTGTGGAATACACTATATACATCGATTCTTTGTTGTGATAATTCATTTTTTATGATTCATTTTTTATGAGTATTTTTTTCCCTAGAATTTTAGGCCTCTAAGAGGAAAAGAATTTTTTCAATTAGGGTATGGACCTATTTTGTAATGGAGTTTTTCACTCACTTTATGAGATTTTTGGGTTTTTGCTTATTTTTCATATGGATGATCTATCTAGGGTGATATGATTCGCGTTCGGGGACAATCATGTTGTTTGATCTGAGGTGAATGAATTTTGGTTGTCCACCATATAAAAAATAAATCATGTTCTTATTTCATGACATAACTCGAGGTAATGTTTGGGCACAGAGCAGGGTAGTTCAGTTTGTTGACCCAATAAAAAATTGTTTGGTGGAAGGAAGTGACACATTGTGACCTTTCATTATGAGAATAATTTCTAGAGCATTGGTGTTGATAATTATATTTTCTATCATTTTTGTTGGAGGGTGGGATACATGGGGAGACTTTGTGATTGTAATCAAGTTGAGTGTTGATATTACAGTAGGACGAGCCATATACATGATTTATGTAGATCTTTTCTTATAGTATAAAGTGAATGAGGGTCTATAATAATTCCACATTTAGAAGTGGTTAAATCAGCTTCATGTTAGGAAGGGAGACATTGTTTTGCCAATCGATAAGTCCAAAGTGGAAATCATGGTCAAAGCATCCAGCCACAAGACTTGCATCACTAGTATAAAGGACCTGCTCAAGGTATCAAGGCTATATATTAGGGACACATGTCATTATAATTGTATAATTTTAGACCAATATGTGAGTAACATATTGTTGGACCTTCTATAGTGAGAGGTACTATTTTTGTAGATTTCACTTTAGTAACATTTTTTTATATAGTTTCTTCTAATTACATCATATTTTTGCATGTTGTTTAGATCATTGGGCTCGAAAATCAATTTTATTAGGAAGTGATATCACTCAAAAAAATTTGGGGATTTGTTTAGACAATTTATGTTAGTGTACTAAGTGGCCCTTGAATCTAAGTGGGTGTCACCTTGTATACGACATCATTTTCCTTGAGATGATGGTTTTGAAATCATTCATGGGATGGAATGGTTGTCCCCCTACAATGATTACATTGATTATTATCACCAAAGGGTGTCAATAACATCACCATAGGGTGGATTTTGTATTCACAATGGTGAATAGGATATACAAGAATGATGAGATGGACTCAAGCATCATGGGTTGGGTTTGATGATGGACTGAATTACTTGATTATTTATGGAGCATATTGAAGGCATTGGAAAAATTTACATGCCAACAAGGCTCATAGAATCTATACTCAGTCATGGTAATCCCTGTTATAGAGTCACAAACAATTCATTTCTTACGTTCTCATAATATAGGTAGAGGAAATATGATGTTGAAAAATTAATGATGATACAATCACACAAAATTAACATTGTAAAAAAAGTGCATACATGAGTTTTTGTATGTAGTTTCTCTTTATGAATTTTTGATTTATATAACAAAAGGATGTGATTTTTTCTTACACATGTAATCTATTTTAATTCCCTATATAAATTACTGATGTTATTTTTTTGAATATACATTTTCATAAATGTGCTTACTTTCTAGTATACGTTACTAGATTTCACTTATATATAATGTAATTGTGATATGACTACTATATGCACTGTTTTCCACTATGCATTACTAGAACTCACTTTTATAGAATATATGCCCAACTTTTAATGCACTTATTTTCAAAGAATTCGTCATATAAAAAAAATCAAATTATTTTTATGTGAACGTGTAATTGATTGATCATGTCATGCTAATTCACAGGTTGGGGAGAAGTTCTTTATAACCTAGTGGTTAGGGAATCAAAATAATGTGTCAGATATGATGTTCATTAACGGTAAACAGGAAAGATATCAATTGATAATAATATTAAATAATAAGATAAGAATAATGATATGAGAGAATGATCATAAATTATGAATATCATAAACAATTCATCATATATTACAAGGGGGGTGTATGTCGATATGAATTGTTATGTCAGGGTAGAAACTGGTATGGATGGAATAGGTTGAACCATAAATTGGAATTGTTTTCATGAAATATAACAGACATGGTTGTTTAAAATTTTGTTTAAAGGGATAATGGCCATGTGATATGTTTATCAGCATTCCATTACTGAAAGATGCATTTGATTGTGCTTAGTTAAGAATCTTTTTTCATATTGACTAGTATGTATTCTGGTAGACTATTTGTATTCCTAGAATGTATTGTTTTTTAGGGCATAGTTGTAGGGGCTTCGGAGCTACTAATATGTTTCCCTAGATCAGCTTATAGCGGTGGTTTTAACCGATGCTAAATGAAACTAGTAAAATCGTAGTGGCATGTTTAATCTCTGATAAATATATATATTTGACTTATAGTGACGGTTAAAACTACCGTTATAGTGTCCCACCATATGCGTGTATCCTGTGGCAGTTTTCATTATTTTAGAGGCACTTTTATGGAGAGAGGGTGTTTTTTATTCATGGCAGTTATAACCTCTGCAAATAAAAGAGAACCACCGACCGTAAAATCACCGCTAAAAAACTAGAACCGCCGCGAAATGAGGCAACTACTGTGATTCATTTAAACTGCTGTGAAATGTTTATAAGAGTCATTAATAGTTTCCCGACATGAAATTTTGCGATAGTTTCCTAAAACTAACACCAAATCAAATAGCTGTGGTTTAAACCACCAAAAATAGATTATTTTCCTATTGTGTTCATTTTGTTAAAGAAGAATATATATATTTTTGAAGTAGGGCTCAATGAATTGAGAATAGGACGAAGTCCCTTACCTCATGTCCGACTTGTCCCGTTCTTTCACTAATTTCCTGAATATTACACTAAAGTTTATTTCTACTTTCTTATGAACATTTTTTATGTCAATTATTACTTCTATATCACTTTTTACCATGTTATAAACATTATGTAATCATTTAAGTTAATAATGGGCGTTGTTTGGACATTTGGTACTTGAGTCAAAAATGAACTTCTTATATTTACAAGTTGTTCATTTGGTGAAAAGTTCATTATATTCAGAATTGTTTTCATGATTTAGATATCATATATATTTAATATATTCAGTATATCTACATATTTCTAACATTAAATGACATTTAGAGATATGAAATGAAATGTGCCGTTCATGGAGACGGTAAGTCGTATGTACGCATGAACGATACTTTAATTTCTATTTGATATTTTAATGTAATAAAAACATAATGATACCTAGGTATATTATAATTCCATTATAATATCATATATAATATCATTAACACTATCCTTTATGCATCCCACATATGGCATTAACGAGTCATTTCACTTCGAGAGTGTGGTAGTCCGCACTTCTTCAAATGAAATTATCGTGTTTACACAAAATGAAAACCAAAAAGGTATGATATAAAATAATTAAAGAAGAATGAAGATAAAATAAACATAATATATATCATATATAAATATAGTTCCATCATAATTTCCATCATGAGAGGTGGTAGTAGATAATCGAACAAACATCGTTTCGTGACTCGTTAGTTTCTCATACAGAGAAAGAATATTTTTTTCACCAATTATATAGAGGTGTGTGTATGTGTAGTTCAAATAATTATCATAACAACATCCTAGTATATTGAGGATACTGTGTTGTTATTAAATAATGTAACAAAAATAGTATATGCGTGGGATAAGAAAAATAATAGAAAAGAAGATAAGATGAATCATTAACATTAATTTGGGTAAATCCCTTTGGATAGAACCAAAAAGACTTCATAAATTTCCTTATAACTAAGGTATGTTTTCTCATAGGAGTAGAGGGATCTTGAGAGTTTCTTTGGGTAGGGTTTGGATGATCCAAAAGGTTTGAGAGGTGTGAGGAATGTGTTCGAAGTCAGGGCTTTTTATAAGGGAGAGTATGGGCTCTTTAAGAAAGTTTGAAACAATTATTCTATTGTAAACCTATCTTCTATTTCAAAAGGTCCTGAAATCATTAAAGTATAAGATAAGATGATAAATGGTTGAAATAAGTTCATCCAATAATAATTTCATATGTTTGGTATATTTTCTTTATATTTATCATCTTATTTATTTAAATCAATTGTTAATGAGGTTAATAGTACATCATTTTTGGGTCATAAATAATATTATAAATTTGATGTCAAAAAATTATAAAGAAAATACCATTATGTAGTAAATATTTTTATATTTCAAATAAATATTAATTTAGAAATGATAACTTATATAATACCTACGTTAAAATTAATTTACTAAATGATATTTTTTTGTGTCATTTTTATATTTACTTAATGTTAATTAGAATAAGGTGTCATTATTACTCCCATGTGGCTCCATGGGGTCCCAAAGTCAACCAAAATATTCATGTGGTCGTAAAGGTCTCAAAAATTAAGGTTAGGACATGTTTTAAGGTGAATTTATATTTATAAAATAACTTTTTTACCTTGAATTACCCTATTTAACTTAAACCGCTGTAAATAAATCTCAAAAGTAACTATTTATCAAAAATTAATTTCAAATTATTGAACCGTGTTTTACTTAATAATAACAACTATGTATGTTGGATTTTTTAAATTTAATCCACATAAGTGGTAAAATTTCATATAAATGAAAATGACAGTTTTTTACTTTTTCTTAGTGGTTGCACTATTCATCAAAATTATTGTTCTTCCAAATACTAAAAAAAATTCAGTGTAAGCTATATTTTACATTCCAAATTCAAAAATGATGTATATTTTACCAAATTAAAAACATAGAGGATTAATTATTTAATTTTAAATTAATTCCCGTTATAAAAACAAATAGCGTGTTTTTAAAAAACAATAAATATGAGAATATCGACACATGTTTATGTATAATTTCAAAGTGAAATTAATTAAAATTACCAAAATTGGATTAAATGGTAAAAATATATGATAATTACACTTTAAACCTAATTAAAAAGAAAATTTAACCATAAAAATAAATTATATTAAATGGAAATTTAGAAATAATATCCCAATATTTTTCACTATTCATAAAAAAAGAACTTTATTAGAAAAATAAAAAACATTACCCAAAGTAAATACTAAGGTCCTAAATATAATGATGACTTTTATTTTTTCAAATAGAACATATAAATGAGACAAAACCCGATTTAAAGAGGGTTATCCATTAAAAGGCAGTAAAACAACCATTTAAAATAAATTAAGATTAAATTTGGATTCATTCACATTTTATGCCTCTGAAATTTATATAAGAAACATTTATAATCATATTTTAGTTAGTATTATTCATTATTTTCAATAAAATGGCTCAGAGATAACTACCATTTAAAATAATAATAATATATTATTAATGTGCAACATAAGATTTTAAAGAAACATGTTGTTGTGTATCAGGTATTCCATCGAACATAGAAGACCCTATAAAGTAAAATTCATAAATAATTCACAAAATATAAATAAAAAAGAGAGTGTATTATTTCATTATATACCTGGGATGTTACATCCTTCCCCATAATTTGGAAATTTCGTCCTCACAATGTTATTCACTTATGAAATAAGTGGGGGTACTTATCCCTCATTGCATTTTTAGGTTCCCACGTTTCCTTTTCAACCATATGGGTTTTCCACAAAACCGTTACCTAGTGAATTACATTATTCCACAACACTTTCACTCTACAGACAAGAATCCGGATTTGATTTTCTTCATAAGAGAGATTATCTTCCAAATGAAATACCTCTGGGCTCAAAACATGAGATGGATCTGGCATATAATTTATCTACATTGAAACATGAAAAAAAAATTGTGTACCTGAGATAAACATGTAGGTAAGCCCACATTGTATGCAACTGATCCAACATTCTCCAGGATTTCATAATGTCCAATGAACCTCGGACTCAACTTTCCATTCTTACAAAAAATCATCACAATTTTCCATGGATAAACTTTCAGAAACACATGATCACCTACCTCAAAAGATAGATTTTTCCTCCAGTTATCTGCAAAGAAATTTTTACTTCCTTGAGCTATTATAATGTTTTTTTGAATCAACTGATCATTTTCTGCCATCTCTTCTACCAATTATGGTCCCATCATCATTCTTTTACCTACTTCATCCCAAAATGTTGATGTTCAACAATAGTTTATATATAATCCTGAAAATGGTTCCATCTGTATACTCTAATGAAAACTGTTATTATAAGAATATTCTACAAAAGAGAATGTTTGTCCCAAATTCCATGGTAATCCCTTGTTCAAGAACATAGATTTTCCTCCAAGGTATGAATTGATAGTTATGATAGCCTATCTGATTGTGGATGAAAAGTTGTCCAAAAATGTAGTTCAGTACCCAACGAAATCATAAGGCCATTCCAAAAGTTAGAAGAAAACCTGGGATCACAATCAGATATAATTGAAAGGGAAAGACTTTGTAACCTAAAAATATATTTAACATACAACCCCGAAAGTTGATCTAGAGACAAAGTATCTCAAATTGGAGAGAAATGAGAAGATTTAGTCAACGGATCAACAATAACCCTAATATAAATTTTACCCTGTGATGTCTTTGGAAATCCTAAAACAAAGTCCATGGATATATTTCCCCATTTACACTCTGGCACCGGTAAAGACTGAAGAATCCAATTCTATAAATGAAACTCTTTCTTATCCTTTTGAGAAGTCAAAATATTCATAGTAAAATAAAAAATATCTCTTTTCATTCCATGCCACTAGTAATACTCCTGAAGATCTATGTAAATCTTTGTACTGCCAGGATAAACTGAAAACGAGAAACTATACACTTCACATAACAACTCATTCTTCAACTGTGAATCACAAGGCATGCATAATCATTTTCAAAACATAAAAACACAATCATTATCAATGTTTAATTAAGGAAACATACCATTATGAACCAACTATACATTTTACAATAACTCATTGTCTTCTTTCTAATCATGTTTTGTTCTGTCTGATAGATATATTTTCACTGACACATGAAACAAAACAAGAAAAATATCCTTCATGAACAACTTCAATTCCAAAGTTCATCAAATCATAAAATATAGGATCTCATTCCAAACGTATCATGGTTAATGAAGAACTATATTTTTGACTGATAGAATCAGCCACATTATTTTCATTTCCTTGATGGTAATGAATCATGCAATCATAATCCATGATTAATTCCAACCATCTCTTGTGTCTCATGTTTATTTCTTTTTGAGTGAATATATACATCAAAATTTTGTGGTCAGTACATATTTCATATTTTACCCCATACAAATGATGCCTCCAAATTAAAAAAAAACAACATCAGCTAATTATAAATAATGTGTTGGGTAATTTAACACATGATGTATCAACTAGTGTGAAGCATATGCAATTACGTGATCATTATGAATAATGACACAACCATTTCCTTTCAACGAAGTATCACTGTTTATTACAAACTCACCATTTCTGGAAGGGAGTTCCAAAACTAGAGCATTCACAAATCTTATTTTTAATTACTGAAAACAATCATCACATTCTTTTGTTCAAAGGAACTTATCACCTTTTTGATTTAACTTAGTTAGTGGACTTCAAAACCATGAAAAAATATCATTAAACCTCTAGTAATAACATGATAAACAAGAAAAATATATATCATAGTTCTATATGTGGGTCTTTTCTATTCTTCAACAACCTTTGTTTTATTAGGATCAATAGTTATACCAATTTTTGAGTCAATGTGACCAAGGAGAGAAGTTTTCTATAAGCAAAACTCACACTTGCTAAATTTCCAAACAGTTTCTTTTCTTTTATGGTATCCAAGACAACCCATAAATGACTTTCTTGTTCATATTTACTTTTGGAAAAAACCAAAATATAATCAATGAACACAACAACAAACTTATCGAAGAACTCATAAGAAATTCTATTAATAAGATCCATGAATACAGCAGGTGCATTTGTTAACCCAAAAGGCATAACTACAAATTCATAATGGCCATATCTAGTACTAAAAGTGGTTCTTATTATCTTATTCCATTACTTTCAACTGATGGTAACATGACCTCATGTCAATCCTCAAAAAATACCAAGCTCCCTGGAGGTGATCAAACAAATCAACGATATGAGGAAAAGGGTACTTGTTCTTAATAATGATGTTTTTCAATGCTCTATAATCAATGAAAATTCTCATTGAAACATTATTCTTTTTAACAAATAAGAAAAGATAACCCCTTGGTGATATTATAGGTGGAATGGAAACTTTATATAATAACTCATGCAATTACTTCTTTAAATCTAAAAGTTCAATTTGTGACATTCGATAAGGGGTTTTTAAAATTGGATTAACATCAGGAAATAAGTCAACTACAAATTAAACTTCCCAATTAGGTATAATACCAAAAAACTAATAAAGAAAATCATCATGATACTCATTTACCACTAGAAAATCATTTATCTGAATAGTTCCTTTTTTTCAACAATTTGTTCAAGGTAACAATCATTTCCATCATTTACTAGTATCTCAGCTTTCAGATATGTTATCAAAAGTAAGGGTTCATTCTTGTATACAAGCTGGAAATCATTCTGAAAAGAAACCACGTTAGCTCTATAGTCAATCATAGAATGATAAACAAAAATATAATCCATACCCAAAATAATATTAAAATATACTAGAGGAAAAACAATAAGTTTTTCTAGTATATTCTTCCCGTACACAAGGGAAAAAAGGTTTTTATAATTTCTTTTTGTCTAAACATTTATCCCAGTGTTTGTACCATAATTTGAGGATTCATATCTTGAGATGGAATTCTAAATTTACTAGAAAACATCTCAGAAATGAACAAATGTGTAGTCCCAAAATCAAAAAACACATTGAAATAATCTGAACAATCAAATAGTGTACCTCATACTACTTTATTTGGTGGCACAACATCTCCTAATGTATTAGCAAAGGATTTCACCACCACTTTATTCTTGTAGTCTGGTTTCTTTCCCTAAGTTGAGTTATTCACTGGACCCACATTATTTGCATAATGACTTATTTCATTTCACTTAAAGCATTGTTCATTGGACTTTCATTGGCCGCATCATCATATTCCCTATAGTTATGAGTAATATTCCCAGACTAACCATGCCAGAAGAAATTCCCAGACATTGATAAAAATTCTCCAATATTATTTTAACCACATTTCTCACACGATGGATATTTAGTATTATTAACTCCAAACTTCTTTGACGAATTCCTTCCCTTTGCATACCAATTATAACTATTATTCTCTTGTTTTTCAAAGAACACCAGATCATCGACAAACTCCATTTCCACCTTCTTCGAACATCGAATTTTTTTTATATATTTTTATCTCAGGAGAGGATAATGCTCTTCGATATAACATCATCATTCCTGATTAAAATCAATTTATCTTAATATCAGGATCATGGATGAAATTTGGAGCATACCATGCCAGTTGAGTGAACTTTCCTTCGTAAACAGCCACTGAGTCATCCTCCTGCCTCAATTCCAAAAATTGTTTTTCTATCCTAAGTCGAACCACATTAGGAAAATATTTCTCAAGGAACATACCTTTGTATTCATTTCAAAAAGGTAATTAATCTTCTCACTATGCCTGATATTTTTCACAATAGATCACCAATGATTATCTTCTACTTCAAAATTGAAAATAGTAAGACTAATATATTGATGTTCTAAACACCCCACGACATTAAAAAATTTCTCTAGTGCTTTAATCCACCCTTCTTCTAGAACATGGTCATATGATACTCTGAATGATGGGAGATGTTGCCTCATGAAATTCTCTACTAGTAACATGTTTCTATGTGGTTCATATACCTGATCTCATTCATAAATACCACCACCAATTAATCCCTGAGTCAATTGTGCCATCATAGAAATTAACTATTCAGTTCTGATTCCGACCATCTAAGGTTGATGATTTGGATGTGGTCTTCCTCCTAATGTCATCCCATATTTTTTCCCTTTTTCCTCTACGAAAATCCATTATAAAAACAGAAATATCTTAGGCTAAGTAACATGGTAATATTTAAATGGTATATCATCTTAATCTAACCATAAATTAATTTAAAGACATTAATTTAACAATATCCTAACATCTAAATTTATCTAAACAGACCTCTGATTCCAACTATAAGGACTCATCCTTAAAGCATTACATAATCATGAATTAAATGAATAGTTATCTTTTTAGGATCATTTCAGGTTCATAGTTTTAGGGAATTAGGCCATAACATATAAATGACAACTTGAATAATACATGCAGACACATCTACTCAGTTTCCATTTTTTTACAAAATTAAAACTCTTGAAAAAGACGTGTCATGACTACTTACATGTTTTAGACAGCATGGAATTTTCTTGATCCCATATATGACCATATTCCACTTTATTTCCTATGAAAAACATTTCACAAATTTGGGTTTAGCATAAAATTTCATTAAGGGATACACAATGAATGAATAATTTTAGTTTTTCAAAACAATATGTAAACCTTGAATACTTTATCATATGTAATACTTTTCACTATAATGAATTAGTAAATATTATTCACTGAATAAAAGATAATTTCCTGCCCTTTGTTAACCAAATGATTACCACAAAACCCATATAAATAACAAATATCATATAAAGTTATCTTGGGACATAAACATTCTTAAGTGGAATAAACATACAGACAACTTCCACACATATCACTCAATGGAATACCCATACAACCATCTTTTATACACAGTGCATTATAGGTTATAACATAGCCACCCATCCTGGTTGATCACAGAACCACCCTTCATTTGGTTTATCATGTAACCACCCATCAAATGTCCATGTAAATTATAAAATCATAAAAAATAAAATATTGTAAATATAAATATTTCCCTAGTAAAATATAATTTTCAATAAAAAGAAATAATTTCAAGATATTGATATAAGCAAACCATTTCAAAAACAATTTTAAATACGAAAACACCCAAATACAGAATAAGGGATTTTATTTTCATTTTAGAAATCATCAAGTCTTATAATGGAATCCAAATAATGATTATGGTAGTGGAGAGGCCATTTTTCCGCAAATGATAAAAAAATCCATTTGTCATTTAGAAAAAATCTTCCTAGAAAAAGATTCCCTTTGAAATAATGTAAAATTCAAAGGTTTTTAATATACACCGTGTAAATTAAGTAGGTATATATTATCTAAATAGGCCTCAATGAAAGGATATTGAGACGAAATCCCTTACGTTGTGTCCGACTTGAAACATTCATTGTTTAAATTACGGAATAATAAACTAAAGTTAATTTCTACATATATAAGAACCTTTTTCAAGTTCATTATTCCTTTTATATCACATAATACCATGTTATAAACATTACGTAATCATTTATGTTAATAATGTTCATTCTGTCGATATTAAGAACTTGAGTAAAAAATAAACAACTTATATTTACATGTTTATTAAGTGGTCAAAAGTTCATTATATCCATAGTGATATTAATGATTTAGATATCATATATGTAATATATATGTAGTATATATATCAATTTATAATAGTACATAACATTTGGAGATATGAAATGAAATGCACCGTTCATGGAGAGGGTAAGGTGTACGTAGGTATGAAAGTTAATTTTATTTCTATATCTTATTTTAAAGGAATTAAAACATTATGATTCATAGGAATATTATAATTCCACTATAATATCATATATAATTTTATTAACTATATCCATTATACATCCTACTATTGGAATTAACGATCCATATCACATTAAGGGGGCGGTAGTCCGCACTTCCCAAATGAAATTATCGAATTTAACCATAATGGAATCCAAAAATGTATTATATAATAGAAAAATAAAGAAGTATAAAGAAAATATAAAAATAATATAAATTATATATAAATAATTCCATCTTAATTTACACCATGTGAGGTAGTATGAGATAATCGAACAATCATCATTTTGTGAGGCGTTAGTTTTCCATCCATGGAAATAGTGTGTTCTTCCCCCATTAGATAAAGGTGACTGTAAGTGTAGTTCAAATACATCTCATAAAAATATCCTAGTATATTGAGGATAATGGTGTTGATATAAAATTATGGAATAATAATATTTTATGGGTTTGAGATGTAAAATAAATGAACTGAGGTAAAGAGGAATCGTTACCCTTAATTTGAGTAACTACCTTTGGTTTGATCCAAAAGGACTTCTTAAACTGCCTTCTACCTAAGGTAAGGATTCTAAGTGGAGGAGAGGGATCTGGAAATATTATTTGGGAATGTGTTGGACAAGCCAAAATTCTTTGGAGGTGTGAGTAATGGGTTAGAATTGAGGGATTTTTATAATGGGGAGGAGGGGCTCTTTAAGAATGATTGAAATAAATATTTCTTCATAAACATATATTCGATTTCATAAGGTCCCAAAAACATTAAAGTCAAAATTATGATGACTCGTGGTCGAAATAAAATCATCTTATATGAATTAGAATGCTTTTGGATATTTTTTATAATATTTATAATCTTACTTATTTAAAACATTTATTAATGAAGTAAATATTGAATCATTTTTCTGTCATAAATAATTTTATTTATATGATGTATAAAAATTATTAGAAAATTACCCTGATGTAGGAAATAATTTTAGATTTCCAATTAATATTTATTGTTGAAAACAGTTCTTAGAAAACCCTGTATAAAAATTAATTTACTAAAAGATATTAGTTTGTGTCATTTTTTTCTTTACTTAAGATTAATTAATATAAAGTGTCATTACCGGTATCAAGTGGATCCATGGGATCCCAAAATCATCCAAAAAATACCCATGGTCGTAAATGACTCAACCAAAAACGTTAATACTTGTGTTATGATAATTTTGTATTTTTATAATATACTTTTTACCTTGAATTACCCTATTTAACTTTAACCATGATAAAAAAAGTATAAAGTTACTATTAATAAAATTTTATTTTCATCTTATTGAACAAAATTTTACACACGAATAACAACCATGTATGTCATATTTTATAAAATTAATCCACAGAAGTGGTAAAATTTCATTTAAATGAAAATTTTAGCTTTTAACTACTACTTTGTCGTGTCACTATTCATCAATAGTTGATGTTTTTCATAAGACTACCAAAAATTCAGCATAATCTATATTTGATATTCAAATTTCAAAAATTATGACTATTTTAACATAATAAAATAATATATGTTTCATTAATTAATTCAAAATTAATTGAAGTTGTCAAAACAAATAGCGTATTTTTAAGAAACAATATCTATCAAAAGATCAACAATTGTTTATGTACAATTTTTAAAGTGAAATTAATTCAAATGACAATAATTGTATTAAATGATAAAAATGTATTTTTATTACACTTTAAAACCAAATAAAATAATAATATAACCATATAAATAAATAATATTGGAAGACACTTTTGAATGAAAAATAAAATATTTTCCATTATTCCTAAAAAATGATCTTTACCATAAAAATATGAAAAATTTATCCAAATTAAATTTTGATTTCCCAAATCTAACGAATGTTTTCATTTTGTCAAATAAAACATATAAAAGTTACCAGACTAGATTTAATGTGTTTTCCCATGAAAAGTGGCAAATCGACATTTTAAAGTAAATTATGCTTAAAATTACATTCATTCAACTTTTAATACTCTATTTTTTTTAACAAACATGTATAATCATATTGTAGTTAGTTTTTTCATTCCCACAAATAAAATGGATAGGAGTTTACTAACATTTAAATTTATAATATTATATTATTAGTGTGAAATATAATATTTCAAAGAATCAAGTTGTTGCATATTGGGTACGCCATCGAACATAACAATCCCTTTAAAGTAAAATTTATAATTTATTAAAAAAATATTAATAAAAAAGAGAATTTAATATTTATTTATTTACCTGGGATGTTAACATTTTCTTCTTCATCCCCTTAGGTTATTCCATGTAATTCTGGATAAGAAGGAATGTTTTGTTCATGTAAAAAAAGTTTTCAATAATGTTGTTGGGTTTTATGTTCTATGTTGTTAGGTAATGTTCTTAATTTCACGTGACACTAGACCTATAGATCCTCAGAGTTGTATTGAGTTCAAATTTATGTAATAAATTTCCTTAGTTGTGTAATAAAGAGCGATGTCGTTATACAAACATTCTGATTAAAAAAATGTATTGTGGCCAAAATTGATTTGATTTGTGAATTTTTATGATAACATTACAATATTAATACAATAAATATATTTAATTTTTTTATAATTAATTTTTCAATGTGATATAGATGATACGAGTAGACCCATGGTTAGATCCACTCATAATAGGCTCAATAGAATCATATAATGAAAAGCTATTTTGGGTGAGATGGATAGAGATTAACCTTGATAGTGTGTAAATAAATTTACCATGAGATGATAAATTAGGAACCATAAATGTTAATTGAAAATAAATTCAAGGAAATTTTTTTTATAAAATCAAAACTCAAAATATTGGTTATATGTTTTAAATACTTTCAACTCATATTGGTGGAAACCACTTTATTGGATAGATCAACTATATCCATTGTCAAAATACATTATTTTGGTACTATCATGGGTAAAATGACAATTAAAGTACACATATACACCATTTAACTTTTTTACTATTTTTTATGGTTGGTGGATTGGGATAATTCACATTTTCTTCTTCCCTTTTCCATGGAGTGTTTATCTCCTTATGATCTCCCATGGATCCTTGATATAATCTTGATGATCAAATTATAGTATTTCAAGAACATATTACAAACAAGTTTTATGCTTCTTTTATCAATTATAATTGTACTTTTTATTTTTTTTAACTTCCATTCAAAAGTCTTAATCAATGTATCATGTATTAGGATAACTGTTTATATGAATATTTTTACAAAAATTCTTCAGGCCTTTCAATTTCTTGAGTATTGTGTTTGTATATATGATATCAATTGACCGATTCAAAATGAAAACAACCATGTTTTTGTAAATAAAATACATTGGAAATGAAATTTATAAATATAAATAAATATATATATATATATGGTGAACAAATATAGATTCACATGTTTTCCCCTAGTGATTTTTATTCATAATGTAAGGTTTAATTTCCTTTAACATAAATAGTTAATGGTAATTCATATATTATTTCTGATTCTACCTTTGTAGGTATCCAAATAATTACTCAGCAAATGATATATTTTTATAATTAAAAAAAAGTGTTAAAATGTTTCTATTTCTATCATGATTATATGTGTGGTGATAAATATATTATATACAATTGGGTATCTATAATTCATTCAATCATTTGAAAGGTCTATTTATAATTACATAATTATTCATTTTCATGAGAACAACGATTGAAATTTTATCTATCCCTCCATATGTTTTATATAATTTAAAACAATTTTATTATTCTAATATACATCATTTTTTGAGAGATTCTATTCGGTTCCTTCTATACTAAAGTTGTTATAGAGAATATAACAACTAATTGGAAATTCTAGACATCATGGTCCTAAATAATGTGACAAGTAAAATGGTTTCCACATTACATTGGTGGATATAATGGATTAAATCAATAATTTAATGGATATAAATTTTTGTTCATTATATATTCTAGGATATAATATATGATTTCATATTTGATCAATTATTATTATTTATAACATAAGATGATGGTTAAGAATTTTTTTTTTGATATCTCCAATTCTATAATTTGTTTCAAAATAATAAAATGTTAAAAATAATTTATCAATATCATATTTATAAATACGTGGATAATAATTCCCACAATAAAATGATGTAATGTTTTTATAAAAAATTTATTCTTAATCGAGAATTTATCTAAACACATATGAGACCATATATGATATGGGTGTAATTTCTTGTTCTAATGTTCACAAAATTTAAATAATATTTATTTTTAAAAAAAATATAGTAAGTGTTTTATAAATTTTGTATATAGAAATTATAAAATTTAGGATTCTAGTGAGAGTATATTTCAAATTTTCTGATTTCATTATTCATTAAATATATTATTATTTAGGTTTAATTAATTTTGAATATCATTTTAGATAAAAAAATTGTTTATGACATGTTTAAATGAAAATATTGTAATATAAATAACTAATTTTATATTTACTACCAAATTATATAATAACATTTATTGAAAATTTCCATGATGATGATGAATTCAAAAGTATAACTATGTTTTCATTGAAATTAAATCTATAACATTATAAAATCGACCGTTAGGATGAAAATAGTTTCAATAATATTTTGAAATAGTTTTGCATAGGGATTTTTAGTCCGAATGTTACCATTAAGCCAATTATAATTAAAAAAGTATATTAACCTACTAAAGGAATTTTGTGGGAGGATTTATGAAATGGTACGATAATGGTGTTCCACAAATTATAGAGTTTCATAATGATATTAAAAAATAAACAAAATGTATCCAACATTATATGTATCCCTCGGTCTATCAAATGGGATATGTTTATACAAAATAATATGTATGGTTTTTTAGTATTCATAAATGAGATTTTGAATATATGAAATGTATCATGTTATAGAAAAGAATATAATATTTATCTTCATATCATTGTGGAATCAAATAGTACATTAAGTGAATAATTAATCGACCTCCTAAAGTGATAAATTGAGATTTTATAGGAAATGGTCGTTGTAAAATTTATATGTTGATATGAAATGTGATTAATATTGGGTCTTAGGTTTCTAATAATGTAATATAAATTTACATTTTGGATAAAAAAATAGTTTGATATATTGTATTACACACCAATTATATTATAAATAGTGTAATTCATTATATATTTGGTACACATGGGTTTCATGTTTCATTTTGAATCAAAATTTCAATTAGATTAAATGAAACATTACACGTGAACCATCATACAATGATAAATTAATAAAAAATAATACATGAGTATATGATAATTATTTGAAAATGTATTTTTTCCCCATTATACATATCATTAAAAATTTATTTTGGTTGTAAGTGATTTGGATGTTGAAACCTATAAAATGGTCAAATATTATAAAATATATGAGGAAATATGAAGAAATAGATTCCATAGAGTGGGATGAAAATAAGAGATTATTTCTAGTAATTATATTCCGTGAATTATTACTATCAAATGGATAAGTAATTCCATGATATAAAGAACAATGTTCAGTAATCCATTAGTACTTATTAAGAAAATATTACATTATTTATAAGGTATGATTTTGAAATTTTCATCTAACCATAATTTTTTGTTGATTTATAATTCATTGGATTAAGTTAGTGAACCAAAATGGAATCGTATATAAGATAAATTATGGATTGTAATGCAATAATTCTTTGTTCTATGAAGTTATAAATATGGATTACAGGTACCCATAAATATAATGGTTTTGATAAGAAATCAAAATGGAAGAAAAATGAAAAACTAATGAAAATGGGGATAAGAAGATGACCCTTCTTCCTTTATGGTCAATGTGTGGAATGAGTAAATATGTAAATTATTAGAATGGGACTAGTTAGTGTTTAAATAGAGAAAAATAAGGTCATCAGGAAATAATATTATGATGTGATTTGATGAATTCAACTAATGATGTGAATAGAGAGAATGATCTATTTAATGCTCCACCAACAATAAAGTGTTTCAAATAAAAAGGAGTTGGGAATTTTACTAACAATTTCTCAAAACAATATGATAATTATGATGATTGAAATTTGTAGTCTTTAAATGCTTGGTATAGTGGAAAATATCAAATGATCAATATTTATAATAATAGATATTGTAACAATATGGTAAAGCGTTTCCTTAACATCAACTCCAGAAATTTTAATTTCTTATTAAAATATAGAACTATTCTCATTTTATATCAAAATAATTTTATTGGGGAATAATAATTACTACCCAATAAGTAAATATAGAATATGTAGTGAAAAACAGTAATGTTATGATGATTACATCACCAGTCCATGATACTTCTATGGTTGAGGTTTTCTGGAATTTTCATTTTTTGAATATTATTATTCATCCATTATTTTAAATTAATGTTTTATTTTTAATGTATTATTTTTATGTCAATTAATATCATGTAATTTTCCATGAAAGGGTATTAATTACTGATTTATCAATCTATCCTATAATATTCTCTCATTGTGGTGGAGCAATTTAATGTTTAATCGAAAACAAATCCATCATACTGGCTTTGAATCTTATTTAATAGGGGAATTCATTTCGAATTTTTTGGGAGAAACAAAAAAAATAAATATTATTATATAGGGATTTATTGGAGTCATTCTAGTATAATTTCTCAGACATCCTCTAGTTCAAGAAGATTAGTTTTAAATAAAAATCATATATTGTTCTACACATATATCAAAGTCTCCTCATATAATGGTCCTAATTGAGTTTACTAATTGAATAAGAATCTCAAATATAATATTGATAATAGATTTATTCATCAATGTACATCAACATTGGTTAAATTAGTTGTTTTTATTGATATCAATGGTGGATTAATGAGACTCTTAATTTATTAAAAATAATTTAATAAGGTTATTATCAAAAAATTCTCCTCTACCCATATAAATGATTTTTGTAATGAATTATGAGAAGATTAATACATTATATTTATTAACCATTTATTTTCATACAATCATTGGGGTGTTAAGATGGATGAAATACTGATGAAATCAATCCAAAAAAGTTATAGAAAAAATTAATATATAGTAATTATATTTGGTCTTACTAAGGGTCTCATGTATAGATCAATTTAATGAATAAATACATTAGAGATTACAACGATTATTTTGTTGTATTTTTATTATAAAATATTAATATATATTTAATTATAATGGAATAAAATTAATATCAAATGAGGATTATATAGATGAAAATATGGAATGAATATTATTAGATAAAATTAATTATGATTGAATTTCTGATATCAAAATATTTAATTTTTTCTTATATTCTCATGGGGGTATATTTGTTGATCTATCATGGACTGAGGTTATTGAATATTGGCCAAAATGAATAACTATGGAAATGTTCTATTTTTATCGTGGTTTGTAATTATTTTATTGACACATATTGGTGAATTGACCATCACTCTCTATTCAATTAATGATATAAAAATATAAGGGATCCATGTTCCACGAGACAAAAAAACCATAACTTATGTTAAGAAGAGATAAAATTTATTTATAACCCTAATTTGGATATGGTTTTTCTAACATGTATTGATTCATTGAGAATTTAATGGTGTGATATGTCGAGAAAAATGAAATAATTGTAGCTTATTTTTGAAGAAAGTATGATTTTTATAATAAAAATTACCATATTATAATCGGGAGATACCTTTAGTGATTTGATAATTAATGATACATAGGAATTATCTTTATGGAAATAGTAGTGATACATATTATGATCATTAAACATTAAATTATATGTTCACAAATAATGTTTTTAATATATTCATAAGAAGATGGAGGGGTAATATTCTATATTTTGAATTCTCATCACATTACCATCATCAAAATGTGAACAAGGTGGCTAATGATTTGTAAAGAAACGAGACTGATAGATTATCTATTATAAGGGTGAAAATTGATCCAATATTTTTTGATTTTCAAGGTATTACTAATAAATTAAATATATTGTGGAGAAATATTTTATTCTTCAAAATAGTATTCATCCATCAATACACGAGGGAAATACAAAGACATATGTAGAAGGCATAGAGAAATAAAATAAGGTGATAAATGTTCCATAGTTCAACGTTGACTATGATGGAAATATATGGTTCAAGAATCATTTATGTGTTGCACCCATACGATATTTTTAGATAAAGCTATTGAAAAAGTATAACATTTCATTATTCATTAATCACTCTTGATGTATGAATATGTATAGTGATCTAAAACTATATTTCATATAGGATAGCATGAAGATAAATGTTCCAATGTATGTATCATAGAACATTATATTTTAGCTTGATAAGACTGACATACATATGTATTCTGGGAATATATAACCATTAGCTATTCTAGAATGTAAATGAAAAAACAAAAAAAAATTGATTTATTCATCAAAACCCCTAACACATCCCATGGATTTAATTTTATTTGGTTTTTACTCAAGTATTAATTAAACATAAGCACACATAACTTCTATAATAGAGTACTTATCGATATATGATCCTTTAAAAATATACAATAATGAATTGGTAAGGTATCATGGAATACCACATACTGTAGTGTCTAATTTTAATCTAATTTTTACCTATATGGTTTGGTTATTCCATCTGTAAGCTATGGATACAAATTTTTTTTCAAAAAGATGTATCATACATAGAAAAATGATCACTTTTTTTTGAACCATTCAATCCTTAGAGGAAATATGGAGAAATGTTTATATGAATTTGAAAGGTGGTTTGGATTAAAACTATACTGTATTTATATAATTCTTATACTAATAAAATTCAATGAGAATTCAGAAATCAATTTATGATGTCCCCCAAATTAAGAAGTAAAAAACTGTAAATATTTATGATAAATACGGGTAATTTAATCTATTTATACATGAGACTTCATAGAAAATGATGTATAATGTTAGATACACACATAAAAACATAAGATTAAATCATAGTTGGTAGAAAAGTTAAACATACAATATTCAGGGATGTGAGTATTTTGAAGTTGGTGAAAATCTATTTGAATGAATATATTTATTGGTATTTGTTATTTGATTCAAAACTATTGAAATGTTTACCCCTATATATATTATACACCAACATATTTTTTATCAAGTAGGTACGATATCCTATCACTTGGCTCAACCCCAAACATCCCTAACTGTCTCAATCTGTTCAATGTATCTTTCATTTTTATAGTGATAATTTTACACTAATAAAGACAACACACTAGATTAATTTTTTTGAGAGGAATCATAAATTTGAAGAAGTTACATGGGAACCCAAGGATGTAATTAAACAAGGATATCAACTTTTGATATTATTGGAATAAGGAAATTTTAATATGAATATTATTTAATTATGTATAGAATCAAACACCATTATATTTTATGAAATAAATTTAACTTTTTCTATATTTTTTGTCATAAATAACAATGATTTTATGTGAACCTTGATGTATAATAATTGTAATATTATTTAATGTTACTTTTTTAACATATACATTGTATTGGAGGCTATGAATATGGGAAACAAATTTAATGAATATTTTTTCACAAGTTGAAAATTAATTCAATTGTGATCAATTAATTATAAATGATAATAAAATTCTATTTAAAATATGGGAAAAGTAATTTTGAATCATAGTTTGTTTGGGTAAAATGTGTTTTAATATTAATAAATTAAGATTGATCATTATTTCTCAATGTTTTTGATCAAATTCATGTATATTATATATAATAAGATGCTTTAAATTTCATAATTTTTTTTCTCTTCATCGAATAAGAACAAATCAACTATTTCACTTCAAATGATTTTTTCTAATTATCATATTTCATCATGTTTATTTGGATATATTAAAATTTATTTATGAAATTTATAGAAATTTTGTTTTTAAAAATTGATTCCATATTTATGATCATGAGGATAATATTAGTGAATCAGATTCCTTTCTTATTTGGTCAATACCAACAAAATCCATAGAAAAATATTTCTCCATAGTAAGGGTAAAATAGGAATCATAGGGATAAATAATTGGGATAATGGTTAAAAATTTATCTAACATATGAAATTATACTATTTATTAATTTTAGTTAAACCATTTCCAAATAATACTTTAATATATTGTAACTTAGTTCCACATTTCACTAAATATGGCCTTTTAAATAATCTATAAATTGAAAATTACAAAATGTAACTCTTAATATTAATTATCATGTATGTATTCACTTAGGAAGAATATAATGTTTTGAACAAATATTAATTTTCATTTTGATAAAAATTATATTATCCTCAAGACTATAATTTAATATAACTATTATGATTGTATATTTTTTTTTTCTGAACTTCTAATGCAACATTGACTTTATATTTCATAATTTAATAGGAAAATAATGAAAATTATTTTCAAAAATGTAAAAGTTATCTTTTTGGAAATATATATAGATTACCACTAATTTCATTGAAAATAAAAAATATTTGGGATGTTATTGAATTTTATATTCTTATTCCATATTTTCATGTATCATTTATTGTAAAAATAGATGAATAAATACAAAATTAATAGTTATTATATTTTATAATAAATGTTATTTTAGTAAATGTTTAAAAATTTATATTATTCATAAATTAATCGAATATATAGAAATATGGTTGTATAAATAATATTTAGTACAATTAGGATTCATATATAATAATATGAAAATATTCACAACCTTTTAATATTTAAATAAATGTTACCACACTTATGGCCTAAAATTCATAATGAATGGGTAAATAAAATAACATTTAAAATGAATCAAAACATTTTTGGAATATAATATTGTGGTCCTATTTAGATCTTGGAAAATATATATTATAAATAATTTACATTTTGGGTCATTTCTCATGAGAATGAGTTATTATATTTTAGTCTTTTATGAAATTTCAATTGTATCGTATCCACTGGCTTATAAAAGGGTACCCATTCATTATATTATTTATGTTTCATGTCGATTTATATCTCAACCATTAATTTTTTAATTTCATTTTTAAAAACTAAAAAACATTATACAGATTCTACTCTTCCCAAAATTACAACCCAGGGATACTTAATAGGATATCAAAAGGGTATCTTTCAATGAAAAGGAAATCCCTTATCCGGTCACTTTTTTTGTTTACTACTTATTTTAAATAATATAAATATATTTTTTTATGATAAAATTATGTCATTATTATACTAAATATTTTAATTTTTTTGATGATATGAAAACCCCATTAACCACATTATTTTCCATGAAATTAGAATTCACTGTATCACACTTGTGGACGTGTGGCTTACCATCTCCACGCAATGAAAAAATTTATTTTTCATAATAATATTTTATTGATGACTAATATTATGGAAATAATATTTATATATAATATTGATTAAATAATTATTAATTTTAAATTATAATATCATATCTACCTTCATATGATCAGATATGTTGGATGATGATAATGTTGTGTGTCTGTACATGTTGACTACCACATCAACTAAGATATGTGATTCTTTTTTATTTAAATCATAAAAGGATTTAAAAAATATATATTTAATGAATATATATATATATGAAATAATAATAATTACATTATTTTTAATTTTTATTCACATTTATTTTCATCCTTCAATCAAAGAAGAACAAAGAAAATAATGTTCAGTCTTAAAAAGACCTACCATATTCGTGAATGTTATTATATATTTTCTAATATCAAAATTTTATTAATGAATATATATATATATATATATAATGAATATATATTATTTTTATCTAATGTGTTTCATTATTATGATGATGTAATTATGATAAAAGTACAAGTACTAGATCATTTGAAATGAAATTCTCATAAATAATGAATTAGTTACAACATAGAAATTATGATTTTAGTAAGTACTAATTAATAAATTATTCATGGAATTATAAAAGTGTACCATATATGATTTTTTAAATAATTTCATTACATTTTTATTGTATTATAAAAAATTTAAATTTATTATATTTTAGGTTTTTTTCTATCAAATAAGGATAACTCGATGTAAGGGTTATATGATATAATATCATTATTTTTAATGAATATTTATTAATATGATTTTTGTTATTAAATTTTTTAATATAACTCTCAACAAACATCAATATATTTCCACATATATTTTTATCTTTATAAAATATGTTTCGTCATTTAATTTTCAACTATAATTGTTCTCAACTGTTGGAAACAGTGTCTTTTGAAGAAAAAATAACACAAATTTTCCCTAAATCAAAAAAACATTCACTTCAGTGTCCATTTTTTTAAAAAAAATCAATATTGTTCTTAATATAATCCAATTGTTAAAAAAAATAATTTTTATCCACATTAATCTTTTTTTAAATATTTTTTAAAATTAAAATTGTTGATATTTTATATGAAATGTACCTTTTGACTTTTTCCATCAAATATATGAATGAAGTTTCCTATATATTTATGAGTAATTTATTTTTAGAAACATATCAATGTATTTAATGATATTTGAAAATTAATTTTTTCTTAATATTTTTAATCAAATTGGAATTTAAAAAAGGTATTTCTAATGGAAATGTTTATTTTTCCACAGAAAATGATCCAACTTATATTTTAAATTGATTTTTCATGACATATTACATCATTTGATGTTACATAAGTTTACTAGGGCTATTATCTAATGATTACCTATTTTTATGGATTTTTTATGATTTTGAGTATAATAAGTAATTGAAAAATTTATCTCATTGTAATGTCCTCGTCATGGGAGCCACTAAACAGTCCCCCATTCTGAGCCATCACAAGACCGCAAGCACAACTCCTCAAACCCTAGAGGTTTATAACTAGAGATGAGGGTCAAAATGAGTCACGTGGGGTGTCTATAACCTATTCACCAATGTAATCCATATTAGTTAACATGCATAAATAACTAGAAAAATTACAAGAAATAAATTAACATGGATAAATAAATTCTCAAAAAAATGCATACATATTACAATCAACAATATACATGATATGTCTTGCTCAAAAATTATAATGTGGAAAAAGCTGAGTAAAAAAACAATGGAATCCCCAAAAATGTATAGACTCCCTGTTCGGAACCTAGAATAGGCATGTCCCATGCCCAACTCAACACCCTAGTATATGATATTTTCTCTTCATCTAACCTGCAAGCATGATGACCTCTCGGGTACCCAACGACAGCCCGAGTATGTTGTGAGTACAACATAGTAGGCCACCACTAACAATGTCTACAAAATATATGATCAATATATAGTTCATGCATGTGATATGTAAATACATGTAAATAATTAAAACATGTGTGCCATTAGTTAAAAATTTCATTGAAGTCATTCCTAGTATTATTCCTAACTTCAACACTTAGACCAGATTCAATAAATAGGTCAGTCTTATCAAATCATCAATGGTTTTGGAACTTTCATCTACTCAATGCATAGATGATATAAATCATGTTCCTAATATCACCTGTGATACTCATATAATCACATATACAACACACTCAACATGGAGCATAGGTTAAAGTGGTCACATCAAATTAAGCCACTAGAGGAATATAACTTCATCCCCTTCCCTAAACCATTCATTTTTGTGTGCAGTTTAGAACCTCAGTCTAACTCGACCCCTTTGAGTAGATCCTCTTGTAAATACACCAATCTACCAAACCATGTCAACATGATTATTGTCAATTCACCAAACATATTCCATACCAAAACCAAACATAACTAATTCCAATATAAATCACAAACCATAACAGGAGGCATGGAATTTAACATTATGCCACAACCCATTAACAAATTTTAAATTTACATTGCATGTCCATTTGTCACATTTCCACATTATTTTTTCCTAACTCACAACACATAATCACTAGTTCCCCAATATTGTCCCAATTAAAATGTCCACCATTTCTATAAAATAATTAAGTTAACACATTTACTATTTACAAAATTTTATCCCACTTAGGCAATGTGACTAATGTTTAATAATAATTAAGGAAATTCACATTAAACCCCTTTAACCAATTATCATGGCTAGCTATCAATACCTTATAAATTATAATACACTAGGATCCACAAAACACATTCACTTATTAATCAACATATTGACCAATTAACATATTCCTCTTGGTCCCTCTTAAAACAAAAATCAATTCCACAAATGGCTTCTACATTAGGTATTTATTGAAATGTCTACACACCCATGGGTGGCCTTAAATTGGATATGACATTATCCATGAATAGCATGCGGATCTTGAAGAGTTGAACCTTTTCATTTAGACTCGCGTTCTATCAAATCATACCAATGAAACAAAAAAATAATAGTAAAGAAAAAACAAGAAAATAACTTTTTATGAAAATACCCCAATGGTATATAACATGTAGAACAACTAACACAAATACATTAATGTACACACTCCATATTTCTTGGTATTGAGATTCAACTAATTTTTAATTCCTCCAACTAGATATTAGAAAAAAAGAAGGATTTAGAGAATCATATGGAGAGATGAGGAAGATGTAAAACCTAAACACAAAATATAATAAATAAGGGGATTAGAATCACCCAAAGAATCGATCCACCAATGAAATCACATAAAAATGAATAGGGTGAAATTATAATTTCCTATTGTAATATTAGGTCAATAGGTTTTTTCCTTATGATATATGTAGTTGAAACGTAGAATAATCTCGAGTTAGAATGTAAAACTAGTTGTGACTATTTTAGAAAATTTCAAACATTATTAGGACACATGGTTTACCCAAACGGTTTGCCAAAATATTTGAAAACCGTGAATAATACACTTTCTATGGGATGATCTGTTTCAAGGTTACCCACAAAACTCCACAATATTTAAAAACCTTGATCCAATTCAGTGATATGCCTTTGTACAAAATTTATCCCACCTCACATGGTTTACATAAATTTATGGGATCCATGCACTAATTGCACACCTTGAACATCATGACTCGGCTTTATTACTGATTGTGTTACAAACCCTCGAAACACCCCAAGTCCCCTCATTCAAATGATAACATTTATTTATCAAAATATGAGAGGATTAAACTATAACATAACAAACCTTAAGAAAATATAGGATCATAACACCAAACCCACCTTATAATGGATCATCCTAGATCACTACATCAAATAATTAAGGAGCTACTGATGCAAAGGGATCATTCTATTGGGATTTCATATATGACTACCAGTCCCCTGATTCTTCTCGCGAATTCCCTTGTCTCCCTTGAATAGAAACCAAGGGAATAATATTTCCCCGCTACACCTTCTCATTATGATCTACAATACAAGACAGATTCCCCTCAAAGGATTACTTAGCATCAAGCACATCATTCTCAACATTAACTACATGAGATGGATCAGGATGATACTGATCAAATATTTAAACATGAAAGACATTGTACATTACACTATACCATTTTGGATGATCCATCCTATAAGCTACTGATCTAATCCTCTCCACAACCCTAAAAGACCTCATATACCTAGGTGCTAACATACCATGCATCTGAATTCAATGGCTTCACAAATGTAGCCACACCCAAAAGAACACACTATCACCCAACACAAACTCAATAGGTCTTCAATACTGAGCTAAATAAGAGTCCTTCTATCTATAATCCATATAACATTTTTTCTAAATCAAATAAACGTTCTCTACAGTATCCAGAATGAGAATTCATCCCATCTACCTAGACTCCCCAACTCATAACCAACTCATCAGAGATCTTTGTAGCCTCCCACTGATTTCCTCAAACTTTTATGTATGAATCATATCCTAGAAAAAAAATTTGTAGAAAAAATCCACAAGTGGAAATTGTTTATCGAACAAACCACACAAATATAAAAAATAAGTTGTCAACATTTCATCTGGCACCTGCATCGTACGCTCTCATTGGCCATCCATCTTCGGGTAAAAATCCACACTCAAAAACACATTCCTATGAATTTCATTATATAATCCCCACTAGAATCATTACATGAGTCATGGATCATGATATATCACTATATTCCTTTGTAATCCATTTAGCCTCACTAACTCAATAACAAACAACTCTCCTATAAAGATCAATATTGAAAGTCTCATAGATTTGTAAGAATTGATCCATCGTAATAAGCTAATCCACAATCACCCATATTGTGTCATTATTACACAGAATAAAAGGAAGGGAAAATACAATATCAATTATTACATCATCCCATGTTCATTATATAATATCTGATGGTTGTAACAATCCACCATTGTGATGATGCTCTTTCATCACTTGTTGAAAGGTGTGGCATTGCCTCTAAAATCCTGAAACCATTTTATTCATTCCAAGAAAACAAAACTGCCTTGAAATATCATGATAAGTATTAGTCATGATAGAGTGAACCAGACACTTTGTATCATTAGAGTCACACATCCACTATTCCCGCATACACACTTATGAAACCATATGATCATGAATGATGACAATCCGATTTTCAATAATATCCCAACTAGGAGGTGACTCCCACCCTTTAAATATTCATTCCTAAAGAAACACTAGATCTTTAAGATGAATCCCCATAACTCGGTTCAAAAACACAGACAAAACTACTTTAGAAATAAGTGTCTTTGGTTAATTCTCATAATGTACATCCATGTGAATTTCTACAAACAAGGCCATGATTCACCACTCGACATTAGATTCTAGACAACTTGATTCCGAGTCTTCCATCTCCTAGCATCTACAACATTAATCCCCTTTCATGATATGTAAAAAAACTCAAAATTCACATATTGCAGGTAATTGACCCTCCATCACATCCAAATATTCAGATCACGCTGGAAAATTATGTACCCAAGACTTTTATGATCAGAATACACTGTACACAACTCTCCCATCAAGTAGTGCCTTTAACATTTCAAATCATAAAACACAATTAACGACTACAGATACTTAGACTACAATTTATTTCATTATACCTTAACATAAATTATCATTATGCTACTAGATGATCACCCTACATCTACACTCTCATGATTCATATAATGGACGCATCATAAAACAAGGATCACTTCTTACAAGGATCAAGTATGATTAAGATTGGTGCAGTAGTCAACTGAATAATCAGATCATGAAAGTAATTATATAATTCCCTGGTCCACATACACATAAATCAATTTTTGGTTATGATCCATAATTGTACTAATAAATGAGAAAAATATTTAATGTGCATTCAGTAATATCCTAGAATTCCTAAAAATCTATGAACATCTGAAACATTATGGGGCTTCTCCAAAGACACAAAAGCTTGGACATAATCTAGATCTACTGAAACATCTTCCATGGAGATGACGAGACCCATGAAATTCACTTAGTCATTCCAGAATTTGAATTTGAATATATAGGAATAAATCATATTTTATCTCAGGTTACCAAAGATGTTTTCATGATGTTTGTCCTGATCATCTAGTGTTTTATATTGAACCATGATTCCATCATTGAAGGAAACAATGAACTAATCCTGGTATGGATGTAATAATCAATTCATTAAATCCATGATCATAGATGGTTCATTGGTCATCATTAAAAACATCACAACAAACTCATAAAACTCATAGATACCCCTGAAAGTAGTCGACAGAAAGTCAGACGGTCGCATCCTCGAATGATGATACTCTAAATTCAATTCAATTTTAGAAAACAATAATGAGCCTCTTAGATGGTGAAAATGATCATTAATTTTTGAAATATCATAAAATTTTCAGACTATCATCTGATTTATACTTTTTTACATGAATCAAATCCATATTGATTTGTTGTAATTCATGTAAAATAATACATTAGATCCTCAAGGCGACGTATAGGGGAAGATGGACCATTTACACACCATGTCTGATAACTTAACTCTATGTTCCCTGAGGTCTTCTAGTTTGATTATGTATAGAGGAAAGTAAATTGGTTATGTCCATGTTAGTAACTCTACCACGAACTCTGAATCCCTCTTGCATGGTATCCCAAATAAATCATAAGGAAACACAGCCCTAAACTAATCCAAAATATGAGGAAACTAATGTTTCTCCACCCATCCATCAACATGGGAAATGAAATCCACATAGACTATGAGTTCAACCAACCACTGAAAAACTATCCCTAAATCTCTTAATCAAACATCCCATTCTCTATGAAGGGCATAGATGCATCTCTCATGAGAAATGATAGTTACCATGTGATGGTAATAGTCAACATGGTCCTGATATGTTTCCAACATATCATTACATATAATCTGGAAAAAACTAGTCATTTAATAATGAATAAGTACCACAAAAAATGGTACCCACCATCCTCTAGAGAAAAAACATTACATTGTTTTATATTCACAACTCACAGCCCCAACAATGTATAAATTGAATAAAGAACAAACACACACTCATATGATAAACGCAAAAACCCAAAAACAAAGTTTAAATAAAATAGTGTGTGTAACTGTCATGACCCGTCCTTGGGGCTCATCCCGTGACTACCCCAAGCTCGCCTTCCACAGGCCAGGGTCTGGCGACTAGAACCAAAGGTGTAAATCCTGATAACTAGGAAGGCATTTCCTTTGTAAAAGTAAACAAACACCACATATTACATGAAGAAGTAATACAATAAGTATAAAAGAATGTGCTGGAAAGTAAATGGGCCAGAATACAAACCCAACTGAAAAGTACAGCAACAACTGAACGAAAGTACAACGGAGAAGACAAGCAGCTAGAAGAAATGAAGCATCTCCTAGGTCATCCACCTCGGATCCTACCTGAAGGGTAGGTTCAGATAGCCTCCTCTACACTCTCACCAGTCAAGCGTCTCTGATTACTGTCTCATCGTGAAGTCCGCCTTCGGATAGGGACTCGTCGTGGGGTCCACCTCTGGGTACCGTCCAGTCCTCATACACTCAGTCTCTGTCTGCACTGCCCGTCATCTGCATCCAACAAAATGAGGTGTGGGAATAGCTCGTGCAGGGGTGAATATAATGATACTCAGTAGGGACCCTGATACCCTCAAGGTCTCACTAAATCCAACAACTATATCCACAAAGAAGGATCTCAACAAATATCCCTTACATAGGTATAAGCCCATAATTATACCTAACTTATCATGTAACCCATCTAAATCATGAGTTATCACATAGATATGAAATAAACGGATAACCACTACTTAGGTATATTCCCATACATATACCTAAGTTATCAAGTAACCCATCTCAATCATGAGGAAATCACAAAGGTCAGTGACTTAACTCAAGCCAGGATTTTCATTAAAGATATTGAAACCACAACTCCTAGAGAACTCCTCCTCTGTCGATTACAGTATCCCTTTCATGACTCTGAGGCACTACTCAGTAAACATAGACATCTGAGGTACTCCTCTTGTCGAGTACCGCGGGTCTGCACTGAAACACAGTACGGCTCCCCGCCAGGGGTCTACCACCCAAACAGAGTAGTGGTTCCCCTAATAGCCTACATAGGTACTCCTCCTGTCGAGTACCGCAGGTCTACTGCCAAATACCAGGCGCTCCGTTCACCGTGGGTATGCCTCCAAATTCCAGGTTATCCATCCACTGGGCTAGTCGACTCACTCCATGTCGAATCGGTCAAGCAGTCGTCATGTCAACAACTACTATGTCTCCTCACTCCATACGCTCGTCTCCGAGATGGTCTGCTCCATGATCTACTATTCAATATTCCAAGTATCACAATGTCCCACTAAGAAGTATCACAAAGAACCGCCTCGTCATAGGGGTCTCAACGCAACAGACGGCGCGTCAATCAGACGCCCGATCTGTGAATTATTAGCCTTTTTGTCTCGGGGGCCCGGTTGGATTCGTGTACAAACCAACCTGAACGTATCTCAACTATACCCCGAACTCGCATAGGGTATACTCATAGGGTATGTTTCTCAACGAGATAACCAACTCCGCTGATTGTTCATCAAACATACATCTAGTCCGAAAGTTATCATATTTTCCGTTATAGGGGCCCTGTTTGGATTTCAGTTACAATCCAACCTAGCCAAACTCGAACTGCATCCAATCCTTAGGTAATTTATGCCAAAAATATTTTCTCATCAAAAGGAATCCAACAATGTCGATGGCATGCCAATCGGACATCCGAGGCTCATGTTATAACCATTTCCGCTTCAAGGGCCCAGATGGTTTCGAGTTCTAACCAACCCGACCATAGGCAAACTTTACCAAAAGATGGAGTGTAATATACTAAAACAACTTCCTCGATCCAAGGATCTCTACGCAACTGACAGTGTGTTGATTGGAGGTTCGTACCCCAATATATGGGTGATTGAACTAACATGGTCTAAAAATAGGGGGTTCAGGCCTGGTCCGACGTGGCCCAATATCCCCGGGGTCGGCCCGAACTGGGCGACCTGACTAGGGTCCGGGTCCGGCCCAATTGGGCACGACCCGAACCGAATGGTGTGGCCCAGCCCGACGCGGGTGGCCCGGCCCGGCGCTGGAGGCCCGACCCAGCGCGGGCCGTCGGGCCCAACGCGGGCGCCCGGCCTAGCACGGGCGACCCGACCTTGTGCAGGAGGCCTAGCCCCGCGCGGGCGCCCGGCCGTGCGCGGCCTGCGGCCCGGCTCAGAATCCGGTCGCGGATCGGCTCATGGTCGAGCGGGGTGCGATTGGGGGGCTCCGCCCACTTTTTGTGGAACGACGTACCATGTGGGGTCATCCCTAATTGATTTTCGGGGGGGGGGGGGGTTACGACCCCCCGGGTACTTCAAATGGCCTGCCCAAAGGCTGGGCGGCTGTGTAACTGCAGGACCCCCCTCGGGTCACACATCTAGGTGGTGCAGGCGGGTGGTTGTCTGGCCGCCCCTTTGAAGACCGCCACGGTCCTAGGTGGTGGCTTCTGTCCGACCGGCGCTGCGCCCCTCCACCACGGCCCACTTAGGCCACGACACACTTGGAGCTAAAGCGCGGTGTGACAGTACTACGCCCCTCCGCCTCGTCCCTCTCCTATCCGCGACCTCTTTCGGCCCCACCGGCGCTGCGCAACGGTGTCGTGCTCCACCACTGTGGCCTGATCCGGATGAGGTCCTCTGCTTTTCCCGCGCGGTGCAATGACACTGCCCCGCCTTCACCACAAACATCATTGAAATTAACAAAGTGGAGGGGAGGAGAGTTGTCCGTGTACGTGCAGTCTGATCTCCTCCTTTTATGATGATAACATTCAGCCAATCTTAACAACGGAAGACTATGATAAATTTGAACAATGAAATAACCCCTACCTCGACCAGACGTCGCATGTCGTCGAACTGCGGAAAGAGGCAAGTGCCGTGGTGGTCGGGCGTTGAGGAAGAACGGTGATCCTCGTGTCGTCACATCACGTTCTTACCTTGGTTGAAGGAGATTCCCTTCGCCGAGAGGAAGATTATGTGCTTCGTGGAAAGAAACATTTTCCTTCCAATCCTCCAAAACATCTCCACAGATTATTTTCCCAACAATAAAATGAAAGGTTTCCTCTTAATTTAATCATTCCAAGAAATTCAAAACAAAGAGGATCCAATTCATTAATTAAAAGCAAACCTTACATTTTATTTTTGGTCAAATAATCTGTGGAGATGTTTTGGAGGATTTGAAGGAAAAGATTTATTTCCACATAGAATGAAATCTTCCTCTTGGTGAAGGGCATCTCCTTCAACCGAGGAAAGAACGTGAAGTAATGCCATGAGGAGCATCATTCTTCCACGATGCCCGACCACCGCGGCGCTTTCCTCGCTCGGCGGTTATATGAAGTCCGATGTCTTGTCGAGGTTGGGGTTATTTCATTATTAAAATTTATCATCGTATTTCGTTGTTATTATTGGCCGAATGTTATCATTGTAATGGCGGGATATCAGACCGTAGGAACACGACATATTCTCCTCCCCTCTGCATTGTTAATTTCAATGATGTTTGTGGTGAAGTCGGCGCGATGTCGTTGCACCACAAGAGAAACGAAGAGGACCATGGCTGGAGCGGGCCGCGGCGGGGGAGCTCAGCGCCGGCGCGCCATGCCAGTGCTACCAAAAGAGACCGCATCTAGGAGCGGGGCATAGAAGAGGGACGGGGCGTCGGCGCGCCGTGCCGGAGAACCAAGGGGGCCGTGTCCAGGGTGGGCCGCGGTGGAGGTGAGCGGTGCCGTTGCGCCGCGCCGGTCGGACATGAGATGCGGCCTAGGGCCACGACAGTCTTCAAAGGGGTGGTCGGACAACCGGCGGCCGAAGCCACCTAGAGGCGGGAACCGAGGGGGATCCCCTGGTTACACAGTCGGCCGGCCATGGGGCCGGTTGTTCGAAGAACCCGGGGGGTCATAACTCCCCAACAATCAATTAGGGCAGACCCCACAGGGTCTTCCGTTCCGAAAAAAGGGGGTGGCGCCCACCCTTCGCTCCCTGCTCGGATGTGAGTCGAGCCGCGGTCGGCTTCCGAGCCAGGCCGCAGCCCCCGCCTGGCTGGGCCACCCGCGTAGGGTCGGGCCGCCCGCTCAGGATCGGACCGCCCGTGCTGGGCCGGGCCGGGCCGCACCATCCGGGTCGGGCCACTCCAAATCTTGCTGGACCCGGACCCGGGCCGGGTCGACCCAGTTCTGGTCAACCTAGGGGGTATTGGGCCGGGTCGGACCGAGCCTGAACCCCATATTTTCAGACCAGGTTCGTTCAAATGACTATATCACGTGCTACAGATCTCTGATCGATGCATCATTAGTTGCATAGAGATCCTTGGATCGAGGCGGTTGTTTCGGTTTTTTATACTCGTGCTTTTGGCAATGTTTGGGTATGACCAAGTTGCCTCGAACTCGAAACCAATCGGGCCCTCAAAGCAGAAACAGTTATAACTTGATCTCCAGACATACGGTTGACGTGCCATCGACTTTGTTGGATTCATTTTGATGAGGTTGTTTTTTTGGCATATTTCACCTGAGGTTTGGATGCATTTGGTGTTTGGCTATGTTGGATTGTACCAGAAATCCAACCGGGCCCCTAGAATGGAAAAGATGATAACTTTCAGACCAGACGTCTGTTTGACGAACCGTCAGCGACGTTGGTTATATTGTTGAGAAATTTACCCTATGAGTATACCCTATGAGAGTTCTAGGAACAATTGAGATATGGTCGAGTAGGTTCTTACATTAATCCAACCGAACCCTCGGAACGAAAAGGATAAAAACTCACAGGTCGGGCGTCGGATTGACGCACCGTCTGTTGCGTTGAGACCCCAGTGATGAGGTGGTTCTTTGTGATACTTCTTCTTGGGGATTTATGGTACTTGGAGTATCGACTAGTAGTTCGTGGAGCTTAACATCCCAGAGATGATCATACGGAGTACGAAGACCTAGTAGCTGTATACTTGACAACTGCTTGAACGTTTCAACTTGGAGTGAATCAACTACCCTAGTGGACGGAGCACCCGGTATATGGTGGTAGACCCCGGGCAGAATGAACTCCCGGTAGTTGGAAGCAAACCGGAGGTACTCGATAGGAGGAGTACCTCTGTAGGATATTAGGGGAATCACTACTATGTTAAGGCGGCAGCCCCCTGGTGGGGAGAACTATTGTGCTTGGGTGCGGACCCGCGGTACTCGATAAGAGGAGTACCTCAGCAGTATAAGGTTAGTGAGTAGCGCCTCAGATTTATGATAGGGCTGCTGTACTCGACAGAGGAGGAGTTCTCCAGCAGTTGTGGTTTCGAAATCTTTAATGAATATCATGTTTTGAGCTGAGTTGTTGATCTTTGTGATATCCACATGATTGAGATGGGTTACATGATAAATTAGGTATATGTATGGTCATATAACTATGTATTGGTTATCTGTTGATTTCGTATCTATGTTATACTTCATGAATGAGATGGGTTACTTGATATCTGAGGTATAATTTTGGGATTATACCTAAGTAAGGTTTATTTGATGAGATCCTTATTTGTGGATATTCATGTTAGATTTAGTGATACCTTGAGGGTTTCAGGGTCCCTATAGAGTATCGTTATACTCACCCCTGCACGGGCTATGCACGCGCCAAGTTGTGTTGGATGTAGACGACGGACAGTGCTGATAGAGACCGAGTGTACGGAGACTGGATGGTACCCAGAGGTGGACCCCATGACGAGTCAGTATCTAGAGGTGGACTTCACGACGAGATGGTAATCGAAAAGGATTACAAGAGAGAGCATTGAGGAGGCTATCTGTACCAACCCTTCAGGTAGGATCTGAGGTGGACGACCCAGGAGGTGCTTTTTTCTTCCAACTGCTTGTCTTCTCTGTTGTACTTTCGTTCAGTTGTAGCTGTACTTTTCAATTGGGTTTGAATTCTGGCCCATTTACTTTCTAGAACTTTCTTTTGTACTTAGTGTATTACATCCTCTTGTACTCTGTGGTGTTTTTTTACATTTATAACGGAAATTCCTTCCCAGTTATCAGGATTTCCTCCTTTGGTGCTAGTCGCCAGCCCCTGGCCTATTGAATGCGGGATTGGGGTAGTCACGACACAAGCCCCGAGGACTGGTCAGGACAAATTTGTATCAAAGGTGGTAACCTGTCTTAAGTGCATTTCACTGGCTGGGTTGAGATGTAGGGCCCACAATGAGGATGTTGTTCTCTAAGGGGGGGGGGGTGATTATAACACCCCCAAATGATAAAGGGTTCAATGACTAAATGATATGAATCATGTCAACAAGGTTCACCTTCCTTTTTCCGGAGCCTGTCTGATTAGAACTCTACAGTTAAGCGTTCTTGGCCTGGAGTAGTGATCAGGATGGGTGACCCTCTGCGAATTTTCCCAGGGTGTGTGGGAGTGAGAATAAAGAACACTGAAAAAGTTATTTGTTGGCCTATGGGGACAATCATTAGTCAGATGACCCGTTCAGGCATGTGGGTATCAATTCATCATTTAACCCTTTTTTAGTTGGGGGTGTTATAGTAACCAATTTCAAATAACACAATATTAATGGTAGAAGTTATAAAAAACGAAGCATGAATCATAAATGTTCTAGTATCAACAACTCCCTATATAGTCTAGATGTTATAAGGCTGACCTACCCAATTTCCCTAAGCTCTAAACAGATTTCCTGGAACAATACTACTCTTCTCGTATGGTCACTCCCCCTCTGGAGTACCATGTCAAACTCTTTGACCCGTATGACCTGTAAACCAAAATTCCTTACCTGATACAAGGTGGCCAACCCTTACCTGTAGTGTGTACCTTCCTCAAACCTTCATGCATTCCCAATTGTCGAGGGTTCTTATAAAACCTGTATCTATTATAACCCCACTGCATGCTCAAAACTAAGGGTGTCCAGGGACACTAATCACGCTTTTAACTCGACCAACCATAGTGATACCAAAATTCGTGATCACTACCCTAAGAGTATAATACATTATTTAGACTACTCTTCACACTTCCACCACGATGTATGTTCTCAAGATGATTCTTCCATCATTCAAAAGATGCACTAATCTCCCAGCATACAAGATCCACATGACTTCCACCTGAAGACCCCATCTGTTTCACTTCTATGAAAAACAATTGATCCACTAATTCCAAAAACATTTTAACCTGAAAATATTCACAAAAGACCTTATCTCTTGTCTCATTCCTTTTTTTTAATCAGTTATCAACTACCTCCTCATCTCCGGCTAATGTTGGAATGAAGCATCGTATATCAGTGAAACTACTCGGATAATCAATTACCGACGTCACCCCTTTTATCATACTCATAAAATCTTCATTCTTTTCATTCCAAAATGTATCATGATACAAATCATGTAGAATCTTTTCTTGATTTTCCTTAAATTACATCACATAAAGTTGTTCATTCTAAACAATGACATCCCACCAACAATTAGTATGACCTCTCAACATGTAGGACTCCAACATAACCCTTTTTGTAGGAGTCTTGTAACACCCCAATAATTTATGAGATATATTATTTTTTTCATATATTCTATTATATATGCTACACCAATATTACCATGCTCTATACGCTACATCGAATTAGCTTGCAGTATACGCAACACTATTCTTGGATCATGTTACACACAATTTCAAGTTCGTTTGAATGTAGTTATTCTAAACAACATTGAGTATATATATATATATATTAGATGTATAAATAAAATATGGTTTGATTCTGTTATACGAAACAACGAAGGGGTCTTTCACAACACGCAACCCTAACTTGGCTTGCATTACACGCAATCACGACCTTCCTCGATAGCGTGTGTTATACGCAATACCAGGTTTCACTAAACAACGATATATGGTTATAATATTATTATGAACTAGCCATTATGAATAGTATCAACTAAAATTATAATTCTATAACATCATTATCCATCTTACACTTTTTTTAGAACATGTTATGAGAACAAACTAAATTTTTCAGGTAAAATAAATCTTTTTAAAAAATGTAGTTTTTACGCCTTTTGATGGAGCACACACATTAAATCTAGTTTTTTACATGTTTATAAGTTAAAATTGTCAACATGAAATTTTTATTTTGAATCATGATATAAAAATTTACTTTGGATAAATTTTTCATATTATTCTGATAACTTTCATATTTTAATGAATAGTAAAACACACTGTATTTTAATTAAAAACAAATTTTTTCATCACAATAATTTATATAGTTAGATTATCTTAATAATTTTTTTAAAAAAATGTAACTAAAATATATTTTTACCATTTAATCCAATTTTTTTCATTGGAATTAATTTCACTTTGAAATTAAACATAAACAAGTGTTGATCTTTTGATAGTTATTGTTTCTTAAAAACACGCTATTTGTTTTGTTAACGAGAATTAATTTTAAAATCAATTAATGCCACTTATATGTTTTGAATTTGGAAAAATAGAAATTATTTTTGAATTCAGAATATCAAATATATCTTAGGTATAATTTTTGGTATTTTGCTGGAAAACTTCAATTTTTGATAATAGTGAAACCACTTATTGGTAGTTAAAAAACTGACTCTTTCATTTAAATGAAATTTTAACACATTTGTGAATTGAATTTAAAAAATATTTCAAACATTGTTGTTATGAAGAAGTAAAATGTAGTTAAATAAGATGAAAATAATTTTTGGTGAATGGTAACTTTTGACTTTTATTTACTAGGGTTAAAGGTAAATAATGTAATTCAAGGTTAAAAGGATGTTATAATAATTCAAATTACCTTAACACTTGTCCTAACCTTATTGGATGACTATTGGCCAACCATGGGCATCCTTGGGTCGATTTTGGGACCCCATTGAGAAACGTGGAAGTGATAATTACAATTTGGATTAATTAATTTAATTTATAGACAAAATTGACATTAACAAATATATTTTAGTTATTAATTTTTATAAAGGGTTATATAATTTATCATTTCAACTATAAATATTCGTTGTAAAGCTAAAAATATTTCCTACATGATGGTATTTTTTTATAATTTTTATACATCAAATAAATTAAATTATTTATGAAACAATAATGATGGAACATTTACTGCATTAATAAATGATTTAAATAAATAAGATTATAATGACTAAAATATTATCCAAGACATGTCCAATTATGATTGGATGATTTTATTTCTACTATCAGTCATATTATCTTCATCTTTAATGATTTTGTAAATTTTTAAACCGAATATAAGTTTATAATCAAATAATATTTTCACGCCTTCCAAAAGAGCCCCTCCTTCCCCTTATAAAAGGAGACCATTTCTATCCAATTCCTCACACCACTCAAGAAATTTGGTTCGTCCAAACTCTGCCCAATTAAGCTCCATAAATCCCTATCCTCCCCCTAGAATCCTTACATTTGGCAGAAGGCACTTCAAGAAGTCCTTTTGGGTCAAACCAATGGAAGTTACCCAAATTAAAGGTAACAATTTCTCATAAATTGTTTTCTTTTATTCTACTTCTCCAACCACTATACTCTTTTTAATAATTTCTTTTGTAACAAAACCAGTATCTTAAATATACAAGGATGTTTTTATGAGAATTATTTGAACTACAATTACACAAACCATTATCTAAAGGATGAAGAACATAATGTTTCTGTGGATGTCAAACTAACGCCTCACGAAACGATGATTGTTCGATTTTCTCCTACCGCCTCTCATGGTGGACATTATGATGGAAATGTGTTTATATATGATATATATTAGGTTTATTATTTCCTTATGATTCTTTATTTCCCAATTATATCAAGCCTTTATGGTTTCCACAGTTGGTAAATATGATAATCTAATTTTAGGAAGTACGGACTACGACCCCCTCAATATGATGTGATTCGTTAAAGCCGAATGTGGGATGTATAAAAGATGGAGTTAATTATAATATATATGATATTATACTTGAATTATAACATACCTATGTATCATTATGTTTTAATTTCATTAAAAAATAAATAGAAATGAAAGTAGCGTTAATGTGTACGTATGGCTTACCGTCTCCTAGAACGGTGCATTTCATTTCATACCTCCATATGTTATGTACTATTATAAATACATTTATATTCTGGATATATATGATATATATGATATATAAATCATGAATATAATTATGGAAATAATGAAATTTTGAACACATGAACAACATGTAATTATAGGAAGTCTATTTTTGACTCAAGTACCATATATCGACAAAATGAACGTTATTAACATAAATGGTTTAATAATGTTTATAACATGGTAATAAGTGATATAAAAGGAATAATAAAATTGAAATAGGTTCTTATGCAAGTTTAGATTAACTTTGGTTTATTATTCAGGAGATTAAAGTACGATCGAGTCAAGTCGGACACGAGGTAAGGGAACTTCTTAACCCAATTTCTATTATTTGGGTTGATCTTATATTTCTTGTTTATGTTGTTCTTATGTTATGTGAGAAATTAATTTTTATATCTTATCATGTATTTATACATTATATATGTGACCTTATAGTGAATACACTTAAGTGTTCTATTTTATTTACAAAAAGATCTTTGTAAGGGACACCTTTTCTAATCTTGTTTTTATCAGAGATTTTTTATTCGTAAGTATTTGGGGTTATTGTTATCATCAAGGCCCCTGTTTTATAAAAAAATCATGTATTTTTAATGTCCTTTTTACCCATTTTTTAAATTTAACACATTTTATGAATGGAATATTAATTTTTTTAACACACGAGAAATTTTTTAACTATTCCGACAAAAGTATGAGAATAATGTTATTTTTAACTTATACAGCGTGAATGTATTTTTACAGTTTCATAACGCCTCATTTTCATGAAGCTTGCTCTACATTATTTTATGACTATTTTTAACAAAATAATTTTTCCTTTTAAATGTCATGTCATTTTGTGAAAAGAAAATGATTTTGATGAAGAAAGGATATTTTCGTCAACATTCATTTCAAGTGTTTTATCAAAACCATTTTCCATCTAAGATGACATTATTTTATATGTGTATGTTTCAAGTATAATGTCTCTATGATTTACATGGTTTCAATTTTCTTATGATGAAATATCCCTTTGTTTTATATGGATTATGTGATGATGGGATGATTTTTATGAAACCCATTTTATTCATTGGGTTATGATCAATCTTTTAAGTATATTTTGTTGCACATGTAAGAATGATTTCATTATGATATGGTTGGGACCAATATCTCCCTCCAATGAATTGGGTAAAGATTTATATCTCATGAGATAGACATGGCTGTAACTGTACGTTAATACGGTTCAGTGATAGAGGACTAGAACGAGGAGTGAACTTGAATCGGAAAGAAACTTTGTCCACAAAGATGGTCTTGGAAGAAATGCCATGGATACTATGGAAGTCATATCATGTGCTTAATGGTTTGGCACAATTACATGTTTTATTCCCATGCTATTTTATCATGATTTATGTTCCTTTATTATATATGCCTTACATACTTCCAAATTTATGTCTTTGATCAAGATTCTGATGTTTAGATTGTATGTTCAATTTTTTTCATTCAAATGTTTATGGATTGTTTTATGTTCTCTAGGATTACCCATACTGATCATTTGAGCTAGCCCTTTTTATGTTTTCTTTTCCCCAGGTTATAAAGAAAGTTTTTAGGTAAGAATACAAAAGGGGAAGATCTTTATGGTAGTTGTTGAAGATCTTTCACCATGTTTAGAAGATTATGTTCTGAGTTTCCAAAGACAATAAACTATTATGATCCTTATGTGTTTGTTTTTTTTATGTACTAATTATTCTAAAAATGTACTGTAATGTCCATGTAAGTCATGTTCAGGCCTCTATAGTTGGTATCAGAGGAAAGTATTAGTTAATCTTTGGAAACTAGGATGCGAAAACTTTAGTGAGATCCCTAGAGATATTTCTAAGGTCTGTCTAGAGATGTCCCTAAGGTTAAGTATAAGTATAGATTATACTCCTAGAATTACTGTAATGATCATAGAATTAAACATTGGATCATAGATATTTAATGTACTACCCGTTAATTATGATTTTCTACTAGAATGATTTTTGCCTCTCACACTGTTCTTTATGGGTTTTAGACGATGGTTGGAACCCGAAGAAACTGTGTTGATTAATGTAATGGACAATGCAATGATTGTCCTCACGAATAACCAAATGTGATGGGAGATGGAGTGGAAAATCTTATTTCTATATTTACACAATCAATGAATCATTATGGACTTCCAAATGAACAGAGAAAAGAACAATATTCTATTGAGTCCTTCTTGAGGCAACCTCCACCTTCTTTCAGTGGGTCTTCTGATCCACTTGTTGATGAACAATGGATCAGTACCATTGAAAATATATTTTCCATTATTCATTGTACAGAGCATGAAAAAGTCATTTTAGCTATTTACCATTTATATGGTGAAGCAGACCAGTGGTTGACTCTAATTAAGAATACATGTCACCAAGATGAAATTCAATCCATGGAATTGAACGAGTTCAAGAAGTTATTTGACAGTAAGTACTTCGCTCGTATTCTTCGATCAAAGATGGAGAAGGAGTTCCTTGATCTTAAGCAAAAAGTTGATGAATCTGTTGGTATATATGAAGACAATTTTACAAGGCTCGAAACGTAGGCATTGGATTTATCATCCAACCTGAAAGTAATGTTGATTGAAGCTTCAGTGGCTTAAAACCAAGTCTTCGAAGGGAATTATCAATAAGAGAATTGATTAGCTATGAAGAAATTGTGTGTTGTTCTATCAAGGTAGAATTGAATGTTGGTGTTACATATCCATCTCATGGTTTTAACATGAAATGAAATATGGAGTTCATGGAAAAATATCAAAACAATGGTTAAAAGAAGGTGAATCTTTCTTTATGCTCAATGTGTGGAAAGAAGCATGGTGGAGATTGTCTAAAAGGTACTATAAAATGTTTCAAGTGTGGAAAAGAAGGTCATCGAGTAGATGAGTGCCAAAGTAATGGGAAAAATGTAGCTAATGGTGTGAATGGAGAAAAGACTGCAGAAAACACACCACCAACACTTCAATGCTTCAAGTTCAAGGAAATGGGGCATTATGCTAACCCATGTCCTAATTCAAGTGTTAATGATGATCAACATGAGCTACCTCATAAGGCAAGGGAAAAAAGGGAAGTCAAATGTGATCACTATTGGCGATGGTGAATATTGCAATGATGTGGTGGAATGATTAAGTGTTTATCTAATGGGATTCCAAAAAAAAATGTTGTATATAATATCGTGGAATATTGGAATATTTATTTATTAGTCTATTGTGGTTTTCAATAATATTATGGTACCAGTAATGATGAAAAGTGATTGAGATATTTTTAAATTGAAGATGATATGCTCATAATGAAGGGATAAAGAGAAAATGAAATGTTTGATAGTATTAATGAGATCGTGACTGATATAAGGACAAAGTTATATCATGGTTTGAGTACATAGAATTTTTGGATTTTGGTATCTAGAAAGAGTTAACTTTTGACAGCATTCATTGTTTCACTAAGGTTTAAACGGTATTCATTTTTCAAGAGAATACAAGATTAAGGTATTCACATGTTTGGAATGCGATCAATAAGATATATCTTGTGATATATGAGGTATAAATGACGGTATTCACATGCTTGTTATATGGATTTTCTGGTAATTGTTTTTTTACTATGATATTGGATAGATGTATTTTTCATTAGCCTAAATTATGTAAAGGATTAAGATAGACATCAGATAGTATTATTTAAGGATAGAAAATTATTTTCAATATTATTTCTGGAATGTTATAATAGTATAGTTTTATAAAAAGGACGACCTGTAGGACGGGCGATAACCCGTTGCGTCAGACAATGATGTAGGAATTGAACCCACAATCGAAGTGCGAGAAGCCTTTATCACCTAGCACTGGCCCACAAGAAGTCCCTAGTTAGTGGAAACAAGTTTTATTTTATGCGGTATGATAGATAAAGGATAAGTCCATTTTTGGAATCATATACGAGTAACCTCACCATAGATGGACTTATGTATATTTGATAACATTTTTTTACCTTTTGTTGGAGACAGATGGAATGACCCATCATTCTATCACATGATATGCTAACACTTCGCGAAATATAAATTCAACTTCATTTCTTTATATTATGTAGTGGAAATTGTTCTAGACACGAGCAACACTGGTAATGTACCAAAATCAGTTAAGTATTTATTTTAAATCAAAAATGATTCAACATTTGGGAAATGATCTTGAAAACAAAAATGTTGTCCTAGTGCTCTCATATCTGATGAATTAGATGGTACCTTAGATCATCACAAAATTATGGCTTTGTGATTATTGGCTTTTTCATATCCATGTTCTCTACCACTCTCCATCAGAACATGATGGTTAGATCTCTATTCCATATCAATATTTTCATCTATGTTTTCCTATGTGGAAACCTAGTGCGGAGTTACATTGGGTGACCGTTATTATTTTAACTTTTCTTTTTAAAATGAAGTTTTAGTATTCCTTTTCCCTATGTGGGTTTCTACGAAAGAAACATTCAAGTATTAAACCATTTATAACCCCGATGAATTTTGAGGGTGAAATTCATTTTAAGGGGGGTAGAATGTAACACCCTAAGATTTTATGAGATAGATTATTTTTTTCATATCTTATATTGTATGCTACACCAAAATTACTTTTCTCTATACGCAACACCATATTATCTTGAATTATACACAACACTATTCTTGGATCATGTTACACACAATTTCAAGTTCGTTTGATAGTAGTTATTCTAAGAAACATTGCGTGTATATATATATATATTCAATGAATAAATGAAGTATGGTTGGATTTTGTTATACGAAAAAATGAAGGAGTCGTGCACAACACGCATCCCTGACCTGGCTTGCATTACATGCAATCATGACCTTCCTCGATAGCATGTGTTGTACGCAATACCATGTTTCACTAAACAATGATATATTGTTATAATATTATTACGAACTAGCCGTTATGAATAGTATAAACTACATTTTGAATTTTATAACATTATTATTCATCTTATAAATTTTCTAGAACATGTTATGAGGGAAAACTAAATTTTTCGGGTAAAATAAGTATTTTTCAAAAAAATGCAGTTGTGCCTCCTTTTGATGGTGCATCCACATTAAATCTAGATTTTGAAATGTTTATAAGTTAAATTTGAAAACATTAAATTCTTATTTGGAATCAGGATATGAAAATTTACTTTGGATAAATCTTTCATATTATTCTTATAACTTTCATAATTCAATGAATTGTAAAAACACGCATTATTTTAGCTAAAAACAAATTTTTTTCATCGCAATAATTAATATGGTTAGATTACCTATTTAATTTGTTTTAAAGTGTAATTAGAATATATTTTTACCATCTAATCCAATGTTTGTCATTGGAATTAATTTCACTTTGAAATTGAACATAAACAAGTGTCGATTTTTAACAGTTATTGTTTCTTAAAACCGCGCTATTTGTTTTGATAAAGGGAATTAATTTTAAAATTAATTAATGCTAAACCTATGTTTTGATTTTTGAAAAATAAACATAATTTTTCAATTCAGAAAATAAAATATATATTCGGGTGAATTATTGGTATTTTCAAAAAAAATCAATTTTTGATGAATAGTGAATCAACTTAGTGGTAGTTAAAAAAAAGACTCCTTCATTTAAATGAACTTTTACCACTTCTGTGAATCTAATTTTAAAAATCTGACATACATGGTTTTTATCAAGATGTAAAATGTTGTTCAATAAGATGAAAATAATTTTTTTTATAGTTACTTTTTACTTTTATTTAAAGCTGTTAAAGGTAAATATGGTAATTCAAGGTTAAAAGGATATTATAATAATTCAAAATTTCCTTAACACTTGTCCTAAACATATTTTATGAGTAGTGGACGACCATGGGCATCCTTTGGTCGATTTTGGGACCCCATTGTGCCACTTGGTAGTGATAATGACAATTTGGATTAATTAATTTAATACTAAGGCAAAATTGACATTAACAAATATCTTTTACTAATTAATTTTTATAAGGGGATAAATAAAATATATTTTTGACTATAAATTTTATTTTTAATGATTAAAATACTTCCTACATTATGGTATTTTTTTTAATTTTTTGATATCATATAAATTAAATTATTTATGACACATTAATGATGCAGCATTTACCTCATTAATAAATCATTTAAATAAATAAGATTATAATGATTAAAATATTATCCAAAACATGTCCTATTCTGATGGGATGATTTTATTTCGACCATGATTCATCTTAACGTCATATTTAATGATTTTTGGACCTTTTTAAACTGAAAATAGATTTATAATAAAATAATATTGTCACACATTCCAAAAGAGCCCTCCCCCCCTTATAAAAAAAGACCATTTATATCCAATTCCTCACACCTCTCAAGCCATTTCGCATGACCAAAGTCTACCCTATTAATCTCCCTACATCCCTCTCCTCCACCTAGAATCCACACCGTAGGCAAAAGGCACTTCAATAAGTCCTTTTGGTTCAAACCAATAGAAGTTACCCAAATTAAAGGTAATTATTTCTCTTAAATTGTTTTCTTTTATTCTACTTATCCAACCCGTAAACGATTTGTAATCCATTCTTTTTTAACAACACCATTATACTAATTATACTAGGATATTTTTATGAGAGTATTAAAACTAAAATTACACACTCATCCATCTAATGGATGAAGAACATTATGTTTCTGTGGATGGAAAACTAACACCTCACGAAACAATGATTCTTTAATTTTCTCCCACCGCCTCTCATAGTGGCCATTATGATGGTACTTCATTTATATATGATATAGATTATGTTTATGATTTACTTATGCTTTTGTATTTCCAATTATATCAAGACTTTATGGTTTACATTGTGGGTAAATATGATAATATCATTTAAGAAAGTGCAGACTACTGCCTCCTCAAAGTGGTGTGACTCATTAATGCCTTATGTGGGATGTATAAAGGATAGAGTTAATGTTATTATATATGATATTATAATGGAATTATAATATACCTATGTATCATTATGCTTTAATTCCATTAAAATAATAAAAAGAAATGAATGTAGCGTTCATGTGTACGTACGGCTTACCGTCTCTATGAATGGTGCATTTCATTTCTTACCTCTATATGTTATGTACTATTACAAATACATGTATATGATGGATATATATGGTATATATAATACATAAATCATGGATATAATTCTGGATATAATGAAATTTTGACCACATGAACAACATGTAATTATAAGAAGTCCATTTTTGACTCAAATACCAAATATCGACAAAATGAACATTACTAACATAAATAGTTATATAATATTTATAACATGGAAATAAGTGATATATGAGGAATAATAAACATGAAAAATGTTCTTAATCATGTATAAATTTAATTTTTTTTTACTATTCATGAGATTACAGAATGATCGTGTCAAGTGAAACATGAGGTAAGGCAACTTCTTTACCCAATTTCCGTTCTTTGGGTTGATCTTCACTTTCCTGTTTATGTCATTCATTGATTATGTGAGAAATGAATTTTTATATCTTATCATGTATTTAATCTTTTTTATGTGGCCTTTTTGTTAATACACAGAAGTCATCTATTTTATTTACAAAAAGAACTTTGTATGGGATAACTTTTCCAATCTTGTTTTTATCTGAGATTTTTTATTCGTAAGTATTTGGGGATATTGTTATCATCTATGCCCATGTTTTCTAAAAAACTTTTCAGGTATTTTATATGTCCTTTTTACCAATTTTTTAAATTTATCACATTTTATGAAAGGATTCTTAATTTATTTTACCATTCAAGGTACTTTTTTACTTTTAAGAAAAAATTACGAGAAGATTGTTATTTTTAACTTATAGGGTGTGAACAAATTTTTATGGTTTCATAACACCTAATTTTCATAAATAATATTCTACAAGATTGTATGACTATTTTCAAAAAAATACTTTTCTTTTAAAATTTCATGGAATTTTGTGAAAAGAAAATGATTTTGAAGAAGAATGGATATTTTCCTCAAGAATTCATTTCATGTGTTTTATCAAAACCATTTTCCATCCAATTTGAAATTATTTAATATGAGTATGTTTCAAGTATAATGTCTCTATGATTTACATGTTTTCACTTTTCTTATGATGAAATATCTATTTGTTTTATATTGATTATGTGATTATGGGATGATGTTTCTGACACCCATTTTTTTCTTTGTGTTATTATGATTGTTTTATGTTTATTTTGTGGCACAAGTAAAAATGATTTCATAATGAGATGGGTGGGACCTATATCTCCCTTCAATTCCTTTGGTAAATATTTTTATCTCATGAGATAGACAAGGCTAGAATGGTATGTTAGTTTGGTTCAGTGATACGGGACTGGAATGAGGAGTGAACTCGATTCAGAAAGGGACTCTATCCACTTAGATGGTTTTGGCAGCAATGCCTTGGCTAGTATGAAAATCATATAATGTGCTTAGTGGTTTGACACAATTTAATATTTTATTCCCATGATATTTTATCATTATTGATGTTCCTTTATGATATATGCCTTACGTACTTCCAATATTTATGTCTTTGCTCAAGATTTTGATGTTTAGATTGAATGTTCATGTTTTTTTATTCCAATTTTTATGGATTGTTTTATGATCTCTATGTTTACCCATACTGAAAATTTGAGCTAACCATTTTTTATGTTTTCTTTTCCCTAGTATATAAAGAAAGTTTTCATGTAAGAAATCAAAAGGGGATGATATTTATGGGAGATATTGTAAATATTTCACCATGACTAGAAGATTATATTCTAAGTTTCAAAAAACACTAAACTTTCATAGTCCTTCTGTGTTGGTTTTTGTTATGTATTAAGTATTCCTGAAAAGTAATGTAATTTCCATATACGTCATGTTTGGGTCTCTACAGTTGGTATCAGAGGAAAGGTTTAGTTAACCATTGGAAACTAGGATGTGAAAACTTTAGTGAGATCCCTTGAGATATTTCTATGATATGTCTTGGGATGTATCTAAGGTTAAGTATAATTATAGGTTATAGTCCTAGAATTACGGTATCTATTATAGAATTAATCCTAAGATCTTAGATATTTAAGGTACTCCACTTTATTATGGTGTTTTCCCAGCATGAGTTTTGCCTCTCACACTATTCTTTTTTGGGTTTTAGATGATTGCAGGAACCCGAAGGAACCATGTTGATCAATTTAATGGAAAATGCAATGATTTTCCTCCCGAAAAACCAAATGTGATGGGAGATGGAGTGAAAAAACGTATTTCTATACATACACATGATATGAATCATATTGGACTACCAATTTAGCAGTGAAAATAACAATATTTTATTGAGTCCATCGTGAGGAAACATCCACCTTTTTTCATGGGGTATTCTGATCCACTTGTTGCTAAACAATGGATCAGTACCATGGAAAAGATATTTTCCATATTTCGTTTTATAGAGCATGAAAAGTTCATTTTAGCTGTTTACTGTTTTGAAGGTGAAGGAGACTAGTGGTGGACTCTAATGAAGAATACACAGCCCAAGATTAAATTAATTCCATGGAATGTAACGAGTTCAAGAACATGTTTTTTCAATAAGTACTTCCCTCGTATTCTTCGAACAATGATAGAGAAGGATTTCCATGAGCATAAGAAAAATGATGATGAATCTGTTGGTCTATATGAAGTGAATTTTACAAGGTATGCAAGGTATGCATCTGGATTTATTATCCAAACTGAAAGTAAAGTTGATCGATTCCTCAGTGGCTTAAAACCAAGAATTCAAATGGAATTAGCAATAAAATACTTCAGTATCTATGAATAAATTGTGCATTGTGCTATCAAGGTAGAACTGGAAGTTGGTGTTAAATATCCATCTCATGGTTTGGAAAAAAAAGATAGAGTTCCGGGAAAAATATCAAAACAATGGAGAAAAGAATGTGAATGTTTCTTTATTATCAAAGAGTGGAAAGAAGCATGATGAATATTGTCTAAAGGGTACTAAAAATTTTTTCACATGTGGAAATGAAGGTAATTGAGTAGCTAAGTGCCAATGTAATGTGAAAAAGATAGTTAATGGTGTGAATGGAGAAAGGACTTCATAAAATGCACCATCAACACTTCAATGAACCATGCGCAAGGAAATGGGGCATTATGCTATCTGATGTCCTAATCCAAGGGTGAATGATGATCGACATGAGCTACCTATTAAGGTAAAGGACAAAGGGAAGTCACATGCAATCACTATTGGCCATGTTGAATATGAAAATGATGTGGTGGAAGGATTAATTGTTTATATAATGGGATTTCTAAATAATATTGTATATAGTATCATGGAATATTTTAATATTTATGTATTAGTATATTGTGGGTTTCAATAATTTTATGGTACTGGTAATTTTGAAAAGTGATTGAGATATATTTTTAATGAAGATGATAGGCTCATAATGCAGGGATAAGGATAAAATGAAATGTTGATAGTATTAATGAGCTCATGACCGATATAAGGAAAAAGTTTTATCATTGGTTGGTTTAATGGGTATTCATTTTTCAAGATAATACAAGATTAAGGAATTCACATGATTGGAATGTGATCAACAAGATATATCTTGTGATAAATAAGGGATAAAGGATTGTATACACATGCTTGTTATATGAAATTTCTAGAAATTGTGTTTTTTACTATGAGATTGGATAGAAGTATTTTTGATAGGCCTAAATGTTTTAACAGTTTATGTAAGACATCAGATAGTATTATACAATGATTGAACTTGTTTTTTGATATTATTTTTGGAATTTTATAATAGTATGGCTTTAGAAAAGAGATAACCCTTTGGATGGGCGACAACCCGCCGCGTCGGTCTAGGCTGTAGGAATCGATCCCACAATAGAAGTGCGATAGACCTTTATCACTTACCACTGGCCTACAGGAAGTCCTTGGTTAGTAGAAACTAGTTTTATTTTAAGTGTTATGATTGATGAATTATAAGTCCGTTTTTGGAATCATATGTGATTATCCTCACCATAGATTGACTTATGTATATTTTATAACTTTTACCAACCTTTTTTTTGAGAAATATGGAATGAACCATCATTCTATCACATGATCTGCTAAAACATCGAAAAAGACAAATTCAACTTCATTTCATTAAGAGATGAAGTGTAAATTGTTCGAGGCATGAGAAACGTTGAGATTGTTCCAAAATCAAGTAAGTATTTCTTTTAATTAAAAAATTAATTAACATTTGGGAAATGATCTTGAAAACCAAAAATGTTGTCCTAGTGATCTCATATCTGATGAATCAGATGGAACCTTAGAACATCACAAATTTATTGCTTTGTGGTTATTGGATTTTTTATAGACATAATCTCAATCACCCTCCAATAGAACATGGTGGTTAGATTTATCTTCCATATCCATATTTTCACCAATGTTGTCCTATGTGGAAACCCAGAGCTGAGTTACTTTGGGTGACTGTTATGATACTAACCTTCTATTTTAAAATGAAGTATTAGTATTCCTTTTTACAATGTGGGATTCTATGAAAGAATCATTCATGTAGTAAACCATTTATAAGCCGAATGATTTTTGAGGGAGAAATTAATTTTAAGGGGGTAAAATGTAACACCCCGAGATTTTTTAACATATATTATTTTTTTCATATCTTATTTTGTATGCTACAGTAAGATTACCTTTCTCTATACGAAACACCATATTAGCTTCTAGTATAGGAAACACTATTCTTGGATCTTGTTACGCATAATTTCATGTTCATTTGATAGTAGTTATTTTATGCAACATTGAGTGTAAATATATATATATATTAAATGTATAAATGAAATATGGTTGGGTTCTATTATATGAAACAACGAAGGAGTCTTTCAAAACACACAACATTGACTTGGCTTGCATTACATGCAATCGCGAACTTTCTCAACAACGTGTGTTGTACGCAATACCAGGTTTCCATAAAAAACGATATATGATTGTAATATTATTATGAACTAGACGTTATGGATAGTATCAAATACATTTTGAATTTTATATCATTATTATTCATCTTACAAATTATCTAGAACATGGTATGAGAACAAACTAAATTGTTTGGGTAAAATGCGTATTTTTCAAAAAATGCAGTTTTGCCACATTTTGATGGTGCACCCACTTTAAATCAATTTTTGACATGTTTATAAGTTCAATTTCGAAACATAAAATTATTATGTTGAATCATGATACAAAAATATACTTTTGATAATTTTTTCATATTATTCTGATAACTTTCATATTTTAATGAATAGTAAAAACACGATATATTGTAATTTAAAAATAATTTTTTAATCGAAATAATTTACATGGATAGATTATTTTTTAAATTGGTTTTAAAGTGTAATTAGAATATATTTTTACCATTTAATCCAATGTTGGTCATTTGAAGTAATTACACATTGAAATTGAACATAAACTTGTGTCAATCTTTTGATAGTTATTGTTTCTTAAAAACACGATATTGTTTTGGTAACATGAATTAATTTTAAAATTAATTGATTCCACTTCTATGTTGTGAATTTGGAAAAATAAAAATCATTTTTTAATATAGAATATCTAATATAGCTTTGGCTGAATGTTTTGTATTTTTTTGAAAAATATCAACTTTTGATGAATAGTAAAACCACTTAGTGGTAGTTAAAAAAACTGACTATTTCATTTAAATGAAATTTTACCACTTCATTGAATTGAATTTCAAAAATACGACATAAATGGTTGTTATCATGAAGTAAAATGTGGTTTAATAAGATGAAAATAATTTTTGGTGATTCGTCTCTTTTGACTTTTATTTACCATGGTTAAAGGATAATAAGGTAATTCAAGGTTAAAAAGATATTATATTAATTCAAAATTACCTTAACAGTTGTCCTAACCATATTGGACGAGTAGTGGCCGACCGTGGGCATCCTTGGGTCGATTTGGGGACCCTATTGAGCCACTTGGTAGTGATAATGATAATTTGGATTAATTAATTTAATGTAAATACATAATTGACATTAACAAATATATTTTAGTAATTAATTTTTATAAGGGGTTATATAAATTATCTTTTAGACGATAATTTTTAATTGAAAAGATAAAAATATTTTATACATGTTGGTATTTTATAAATAATATTTAGACATCATATAAGTTAAATTATTTATGACACAATAATGATGCATCATTTACCTCATTAATAAATGATTTAAATAAATAAGATTATAATGATTTAAATATTATCCAAAACATGTCCAAATCTGATTGGATGAATTTATTTCTACCATGAGTCATCATATATTTATATTTAATTGTTTTTGGATCTTTATGGAACTGAAGATAAGTTTATAATAAAATAATATTTTCACACTTTCCAAAAGAGCCCCTCCACCCCCTTATAAATGGACACCATTTCAATCCAATTCCTCACACCTCTCAAGACATTTTTCTTAACCAAACTCTGCCAAATTAATCATCCTAAATCCCTATCCTACCCCTAGAAGCCTTACCTTAGGCAGAATGTATATTAAGAAGTCTTTTTGGTTCAAACCAAAGGAAGTTACCCAAATTAAGGGTAAACGTTTCTCTAAAATTCTTATATTTTATTCTACTTCTCCAACCCCTAAACTCTTTTTAATACTTTCTTTTGTAACAAAAACAGTATACGAAATATACCAGTATGTTTTTATGAGAATTATTCAATCTACACTTACACACACCTCCATCTAATGGATGAAGAACATAATGTTTCTATGGGTCGAAAACTAACACCTCACGAAATGATGATTGTTCGATTTCCTCCTACCGCCTCTCATGGTGGCCATTATGATGAAATTGTATTTATATATGATTTATATTATTTTAATGATTCCTTATGCTTCTTTACATCCCAATTATATCCAGCCTTTATGGTTTACATAGTGGGTAAATACGATAATCTCATTTGAGAAAGTGCGGACTACTGCCACCTCAAAGTTATGTGATTAGTTAATGCCTTATGTTGGATGTATAAAGGATGGAGTTAATGATATTTTATATGATATTATACTGTAATTATAATATAACTATGTATAATTATGTATTAATTCAATTAAAATATGAAATATAAATGAAATCAGTATTCATGCGTACGTACGGCTTACCGTCTCCATGAACGGTGCATTTCATTTCTTACCTCCATATGTTATGTACTATTATAAATACATGTATATTCTGGATATATCTGATATATATTATATATAAATCGTGAATATAATTTTGGATATAATGAACCTTTGATCACATGGACAACATTTAATTATAAGAAGTCCATTTTTGATTCAAGTACTAAATATCGATAGAACGAATGTTATTAACTTAAATGGTTACATAATGTTTATAACATAGTAATAGGTGATATAAAAGGAATAATAAACATGAAAATGGTTCTTAATCAAGAATAGATTATCTTTGGTTTATTATAAATGAGATTAAAGAACGATCAAGTGAAGTTGGACACGAGGTAAGGCAACTTCTTAACCCAATTTCCGTTCTTTGGGTTGATCTTTTCTTTCTTGATTATGTCATTCTTTGATTATGTGAGAAATGAATTTTTATATATTATAATGTATTTACAATTTCTTTATGTGACATTATAGTTAATAAACATAAGTGATCTATTTTATTTAAAAAAATATCTTTGTAAGGGATAACTTTTATAATCTCGTTTTTATCTGAGATTGTTTGTTCGTATGTATTTGGGGTTATTGTTATAATCCATTCCCATGCTTTCTAAAAATGTGTTCATGTATTTTTAAAGTCCTTTTTACCCATTTTTGAAATTTTCCACATATTATGATAGGATCCTTACTTTTGTTTACCACACTAGGAACTTTTTGACTTTTCCGACAAAAGTATGAGGAGAATGTTATTTTTAACTTATACCGCATGAACGGATTTTTACGGTTTCATAACGCCTCATTTTCATGAAGATTAATCTACATAATTTTATTATTATTTTCAAAAAAAATAATTTCCTTTTAAAATTTCATGGAATTTCATGTGAAGAAAATGATTTTGAATAAGAAATGATATTTTCCTAAAAAATTCATTTCAAGTGTTTTATCAAAACCATTTTCCATATAAGATGACAGTATTTCATACGTGTACGTTTCAAGTATAATGTCTCTATGATTTACATGGTTTTACTTTTCTTATGATGAAATATCCATTTGTTTTATATGCATAATGTGATTATGGGATGATGTTTATGAATCCCATTTTATTCATTGGGTTATGATAAATGTTTTAAGTTTATTTTGTGGAACAAGTAATATTGATTTCATTATGAGATGGGTAGGACCTATATCACCCTTAAATGTAATGGTTAATGATTTATATCTCATGATACAGACATGGCTAGAATGGTAAGCTAATCCAGTTTAGTGATACATGACTGGAACGGGGAGTGAACTCGATTCAGAAAGGGAGTTTTTCCACTAAGATGGTCATGGCAGCAATGCCTTGGCTTCTATGGAAATCATATCATGTGTTTAATGGTTTTCCACAATTACATGTTTTATTCCTATTCTCTTTTATCATTATTGAGGTTACTTTATGATATATTCCTTAGGTACATCCATGATTTTTGTATTTGAAAAATATTTTGATGTTTAGATTATATGTTCATGTTTTTGCATTCAAATGTTTTTTGATTGTTTTATGTTCTCTATGTTTACCCATACTGAGGATTTGAGCTCGCCCTTTTAATGTTTACATTTCCCCAGGATATAAAGAATTTTTTTATATAAGAAAACAAAAGGGGGAGATCTTTATAGGAAATGTTGAAGATCATTCACCATGATTAAAAGATTATGCTCTGAGTTTCCAAATTCATTAAACTATCATGGTCCTTGTGTGTTGGTTTTTTATATATTAAGTATTGCGAAAAAGTAATGTAATGTCCATGTATGTCATGTTTGGGTCTCTAAAAGTTTCATAATGGTCATGAATATTATCAATAGTCTCTATCTAGAACATGGTTTCCTCTAGAACACCATCTAACGTAATTCTCAGAAGGTTCTTTAGTTGATTTTCCATAGTCAAATCAAACATGCATGGCAGGACCCTCCCTCGATCTCATTCCATAATTTTCATAATGTGATAAAGATTTTAATAGAACTATTTGTATCTTCCATCATGTATCACCACAATACCTTTATCCCCCACTAAATGAGAATTATTTGTAACAACCTCTTATATCATAAATTGTACTTAACGTTGTGGTGGAATTTCACTATATGGAAAAACATGAGATTTAGAACACATGACATGTAACATTAATTGATTTTATAAATATAACTCTCCACTAGTCATATACAACCACATCACATATTCTATGAATACAGACATTATCACAATTAGAACACCCACATCAACAACCCCAACCATGGATTATGTCTATCATATAATAGCTAAATTTCATGATAAAAAATGTTACCATAGGCAGCATCTCACAAAAATTTCCATACATAGGAAGTAAAAAAATTCTCTACACTGATTTCTCATTTCCTAGATTGTTACATCCAAAATTTCATCTTGGTTAGACTTTTATTAGACTATGTTCCTTAACTAATATTCAGAATTTTACATCTTCTTAGCTATTTGTAGAATTTCATTAAACAATTATTTTAATTAATTTTTCAAGGAAGCGTAATTCTTTCTCCATTGAAATCCTACATAACCATCCCATGTGTTCTTGTTAGGATGTATTCCAATTATATTCCTAGTTTCCTAAAATGATTCCTGAAAAAATAACCTCATTTGATTTATCCAAAGAGAAAATTATCATACAAAGTCACATTACAAAATTGTTGCACCACCCAATGGTAAAATATAATCAATTGTAGAAACTCACAATCAGAATCAAAATTCTTACATAAGGAACTTGTTTACTCCCTCATACAAGTGTTATCTACTCCCAATAACATTATTATTACAATGGAACACAACTTAAAAACCTCCAGTATGAAATCCCATTATTGTAATAATAAATATGGAGAAAGGAAGCTCCTATGATACCACATTGTGTCATATACATTTTAGGATCCCCTAAATGATTCCCTAGCCTGAGTTGCAAGATGTCCCAATCGCACTATCCAATATACCAGAGGTTGCTGACTAATGGAGAGGCTCTAAATGATTCATTTGGGGAGACAATACCCACATCACCATATTAAGACACAATATATAACTACCATAAATAGTGGAAACATTGTTAAATAAATAAATAAATATTTTTAGTGAACTTATCCCAAAAATTGGGTACATACAACAATGAACAATTAACCTGATATTTCATGTTGGACAATGCTAATGTGAAAAACACAAATAAAAAAAATAGTTAAATATCCAATAAGGCCATGAATATTTTTCTCTAAGCACATCCATGAATGAGCCATGTCTAAATAACTTCCTATAATATGGAATTTTTCAATTTCATGATTTACAAGCATGAAATCCACTCGGGTACCCAATGGTGGAAATAGAAGGGTGCGAGTAACACTCATAAGGACACCACTAATGGTGTCTAAAAAATATCTGGTCAATATATAGAGAATTCATGTACTATATAAAGAGAAGTAAATAAAGATGATTATAGTGCCATTAGTTTACAAATTTCAATTTCTCCAACAACATCATTTTCCCAATTTCTCCACTTATACCAACATGATTACTTTTTTCACATTAATCACATCATCAATGGGGTTGGAAAATTCATCAACTCAGTACATAGGGGAAATAAATCATCTTACCTACATTAAATGTGATATACAAATCATCACATATGAAAATAACTCACCTTTAAGCCTTGATCCAGGTTGTCTCAATGAATGCATCCATTAGTGTAATATAACTATGATACCTTCACAAACCTTTTCATTTTTGGTTGATATTAGAGGCTTAGTCTAAATAGAACATTGGTATAGATCCCAATGTCAATACCCCACTCTATCAATACATGTGCACATTTTTATTTTCCTTTCACCACACATATTTTATACGACAAATAAAAAAATAAAATAAAATATCAATCTCTGAACATGATAACAATCATTGGATTTAACATTGTGCCACAACCTGTTAACATATTTATCATTTACATTACAACCACATTTATCCCATACACTCTCTATTATTCTTAACTCACAAATCATAATTATTTATCCCCTTACAGTATTCCAATTATCATATCTACCCCTTACATATGCAAATACAGTTACCATATTTAGCATTAGCCATATACTAGACCACTTATGAATTTCAAGTATAACTCAGAACTCATTTGGAACATTAACACAAAACCCATATAATTTTTTTTTCTTTCCTAGAAAACAATCCCTTAGCCATTATATACATTAAAAAACAACCATATTACCTTATTAATAATCATATTGACCAATTAACATATTCATTTTTGTTATATTAATCACAAATTGATTCCACACTTGATTTTTCTGTTAACTATGCTAGAGAAGGATAGAGCAGCCCATGGGTGGACCAAAATTGGTAAAGACATCCGACATTTATCCCACATGGATCGTTAGGGGGTTCAACTATTCATTTACACCCATTATTTGAAAATTCACTATCAGAACCAAAAATGATGTAAATGAAAAAAAGAACAAAACATTTCATGAACAAATACGTATAAAAACTATGGGATATGACTTCTAGACAACTTACATCTGATCTATTAATAAAAACAATCAAAATTAAGGCCTTGGATCCTGATTGAATAACCCATTCAACCATTAAATATGATCTCTCTAAAAATGATGGTGTTAGAGCATTGGTTATAGAGAAGGGGAATATATTAAACCAAAACGAAAAAGAGAATAAAGACATTGATTATACTAACCCTACGCTTTGATCCAAGACAAATGATCTTAAAACAACTTAGGATTGAATGATAACCACCTCTTGGAATCCTGGGTAACTAGGGTACATCCCCTGGGTTGCATGAGGTTAAATACAATACAATCCCAATTTAGAACATAAAACATGATGTGTCAATTTTGTAATTTTTTCAAAATTTATTAGGACAAATGTTTTACAATCATATTTTGATTAAATATATAAAATAAAAATTCCAAGGGATGATGGGTCTCACAGTTACTTGGGGTACTCCATATGGTTTACCAACTAAGCACCAACCATGTAAGATGCGACTATAAAAATTGATCTCACCTCACATTGTTTACTTAAATATGTTCTATAAATTTTCCTACTATCTTTTGGATAACTTTATTTTTTATTCATTTCCAGAACCTATGCAACACACCTTGAGTCCCTTTGTTCACCTGCTAACATCTATTTTTCCTAATAAAAGTGTTTTGAGTATAAATTTAAACAATAACAACCCATAATAAAATCCTGAATCTTACATTTTCATGGGTTATGCTATGATGAATTGGTTATGAAAGGATTTTATTTATCAGGAGTTATGATGTAATAGATGTTTTCTAATATTGTGTAATAAATTGTTTTTATTTCAATTATATTATGGGTCATAATGAAATAATATATCGATCTAATTCAATAAGAAAATATGGATACCACATCAGGAAAACATGATTACAATAAAAAGTAAACTCAGTAAATAAATGACTTTATCCACTATGATAGTCATTGAAGTGGTCCTTGAGTACTATTATGGTTTAGGGAGATATCTAAAGAAATTACTATGGTATTGGAAATGAACTACGAATTTTAATGAAATGATTTTATTTGATTATGTTTTTCTCACAAACACATGTTGTATTCTATGTTATTCTCTATTATATCATGTGATTTATTTACATTATGATTCATAACTTATGAACACCCATGGATTATTAATTTATTAAAATTATGATATATTAGAAGAATTATTTCATTTTAATAAGTTATTATGATTTTCTCATATTCTATATATCATTTTATGTCTATGATTTTGTATATATTTTATTTTTACCCCTAGATGCCATTGGAGCTCACATCATATTAATTTTACATTCCACATTTTTAATGAATGTAATTAAGTGTGATTTATTTAAGAATCATTCTAATTATGAATAAATTATTTGGAGATTACATGGATCACATATGTACCAGATGTTTGTTTATTAATTTTTTCAATGATACAAGATGTATATGATAATTATGTTGATCATTATGCTATGTAATGAATATTAATATAATGAGATGTAATATATAAATATGTAAAATTAGTTTTCTATAAAAATGCCATAATTACACTATATTCCCATTTATATTGAGTATCTGACATATCATATATCATTATATAGAATAATGGAAAAATTATTTGTAGCTCATAAAACATGGATCATAAAGGAATTAAGCATCCTTACCATGATAACATATCATTAGAACAAGACATAAGTTTGAATAATTGAAAAAAGGAATGTAATTTCCTTCATTTAGGATTACTATGAAGACTATCATATTTTATTGTTTTCACTCCCAACCCCATCATATCGTTAGTCCTGGCTCGCTCCAAAGACTATTTCTGTGAACAATGCACCTTAATATAGAAGGCTCTCAATTAATTCATTGCTAATTATTTTAATGATATGCATATTAACCAAATTCATTGAATAAATTTATAACTACAGGACCACCCATAACATAACCAAAATCATTTATATGCATTCCATAATATCATAAAACAATTTAGTAGAACATAACGCATGAAGTGTAAATGAGTTTCACCATCATTTAATCATTTCATCAAAGTGTATCCAATGGAAATGAAATAGGCTTAATGAAAATATAATTAAGATAATAACAAACTATCCATTGAAATAACATGAATTTTATTAATACAATATATTCCAAAAAATGTATAAATATCATCTAAGTAGTAATCATTGTTAAAAATTCATTTAAAAGACAACATTGAAAATTTAATTATGAAAAACCCATTTTTTTAAATCATTCAGTAAAAAATTTTATATTTAAAATTTTATATATAAATTTATTTTTTTCTTACTACTTTTCAATATTATAATATAATCACCAAAACATTGAATGGTCATAATGGTATTAATTTACATTCAAGCCTTGTTATTTAAAAAAGTTAATTGTTTTCCAATATCAGAAAAAGTAAAATGTTCCATGAATGGAAAACAAAATTAATATTCATTTCAAAACATTATATATAAATTCAACCATGAGAAAACTATAGTGACGTAAGCATATCATAAATAGATATTAAATATTTTTAGATTAATATTAACTGCATTAAGAAAACATGCATGGGGATATTTAGTTTTTAGTATATTTCAAAAAATGTAACACAATATACAATTTGTATGATTGATATAAAAATCTTCAATAAGGATATTGAGATGGATAAAATTTATAAACATAACATACATTAACCCATTAATAAAAACTTTGTGACTGAAAAAATAAGAAAGGTTGATATGGGATTTATAATAAGGGTAATATAATCGATATAAATTTATGATCATATGGAATAGTTATATAGGAACGAGAGTACTTACTTATGAAAATAACATTCAATATTAGCAAAAAACATATCATATATTCAATACATTATTCATGTCATAAAAAATTATAATTTTCAAAAATTTCCCATAACCATTATAAATCATAATAAATCAATCATGAAATTTAATATTGTTTCATACATGTGTAGCTCTATCATAAATATAAAACACCATTTCATATATAATGGTTCATTAGTATGATGATCAACATTTGGGATCATGACTTATCACATCTTTCCCATTGTAGATTATAATGCACATGATTAACAACGTGGATCAAGAAAAACCTTTTTCCCATAGTGGATTATGACATAACTGTTTCACAAAATTATCTCATGAGATATGAGATATTAACAAATTCATTATATAGAGATATTGTTATCAACTGTCACATAAGAAATTTCATATAGGTATTACGTGGGATCATAATTCTTCCATTATATCATAATCCTGAAATAAAATAGGATTCACAAAAATTTCATAAAATCATATCATTTGAGGATAGATACATGTTTCATAATCATTTTAACATTTAATTCAATAATAACCCATGAAATGAAGTGGGTATCACAAATTTATCTATCACTGTATAACACATTGATGTGAAACACGTTTCATAAATATATTGTCATCATAAACAAAAACTACTCATAGAAAAAATAATAATAGAATATATGATTAAATCCATAGTATACCAATTATTATATAATTGGATTATATATAATTTGTATAAATATTTTTATTGATAATTTGATACATTCTAATAGTATAATATCATTTCTAATTTATAAAACACTTTAAAAATAATTAAATATCTATCAAACTACTTTTCAAATAGTAATTATTTATTTAAAATCTAAAATTTTCACATTTATTGAAGGAAAAATATTCATTGAAAATAAATTTTAAAAATTATAATGGAATTTTGAAATAATTTGGAAGTCATGATAATAGTAAATATTGTTCATGATGTTTATATTAAAAATTATGCTTACTTTAATATTTTTGATAATATATATTCATGATTTTTTTTGAAAATGAAATGAATATAAATTTCAATGATTATTTTTAAATTAATTCATGTGAAACAATTTTCATTCATAATTAAAATTTAAAATGATAAATACATTTTCCAAAAAAATGTACATAATAAGGTTTTGGATGAGAATAGATTTATGATCATGGAGATAAATAATGTCAAATTTTCCAGAAAGATTATTATCAAATAAATAATGTCAAAAAGAGTTTAAAAATGGTATAATTATAGTAACTTATCATTTCTGTATAGTGGATATGAAAATTAATGAGATTTATTTAGTGATGGAACTAAATAGTTTATAATCATAATTATAATAATAATCATAATTAATCCTTATAAATGATGGGATTCTAACCTAAATTATTTTCCACTATTACCACATTTATTCATAAGACCCATGAAAAAATCGAATAATAATAATATTAAATTATCATGAGGATAAATAAAATTCATGATATTAAATGTCAATGTTATTTCACTCACCCTATTTAAAGAATAAGATTTCATAACCTAACATATGTCACAATGAAGAAAAATTAATAGAAAAATATATTACCAAATTTATAATTATTTTAATAAAAACCCCTAATATATAATAACATAATAATGAAAAAAATAACAAATGGAATGATAATGATTATATAACATGTCATGTGGGTATTATAAAAACCACACAAAAGATAGCAGTGGTGAATTTTTATTCGTCTCCCAAATATATAATATAGTCATTAATCTCTTAATGTAAGTATTTTATTGATTTTCATTCATTTGAAACCTTTTTATATCAAATATAAAATTATAATAACAATATAATATAACAATATTCATAAATATCGTAACATATTTTACTTTTTTATTTCATTTTATTACATGATTAATAACAATCCTATGTTAATGTTGATAATTGTGTAATGACCATTCTTTATTACAAATACTTTTGACGTGTTACTTATTTTGTAATATTAATCAAAGATGATTTAACAATATCATTTATTTAACTATTATATAAATAAAATATTATATATATATATTCATATTATTCCATAGTAGTTTTTGATATAAAATGAAATTAATTGTTTATGGAGATAGTAGGTCATACGTACTCAAGAACATTATTTACATTTTATTTTCAGATTGAAATATAAAATTTTAAATTAGATATTATTAGAATGTAATAAATTTTATTTCATATATTTTCCATATGTTTTTTAATAACATTCATAATACATTACATATAAAATGTGAATGAATCATGTCACGTAGAGAGGTTGTAGACTTCGGTACACTGAAACGACATTATTATATTCCATGAGAATGATAATCCTGAATGTGTATGTTATTTGGTAATTATAGAAGATAATTTATATGAAAAATACTATATATAAAAAGTAAATCCACAATTATTTTAAACTGGGAGATCTATTAAATAAAAAATGAATGACATCATTTTGTGAGGTGTTAGTCCTCTGTATACATGAATGATGACTTTGTAACCTATTTTATTGAAGTGGAGATAGTTGTTGGTCTTTCCCATAAAATGTGGACATCAAAATATATGTTTGATAATGATTTTTTATATAGGAAAATTTGAATAAATATTTTAGGGGCTTGATAAGAAATAAAACAAAAATTATTATTGGTAAATTCCATCAACTCTTTAGGTATCCCCTATATGTTTTTACTAGAAGACATTATAGTATGGTTTTATGCTAAAAATAAGTCTTCTTGGATGAGGGTATTTAATTTTATGTGTTATTCAGTAAGTTATTGGTACAAAAAAGGGGTTTTGTGGTGTCTATATGTTAAGAGAAGAGGTGGAATTTTATAAATGTGGGAGAATACAAAATGGTATTTTTAAAAAAACGAAGTGCTACCACATTTATCTTATTTAAAAGGATTGAAAATGGGACATTATAGAACCTCATAGGTTTAATTATATAAATATTTCTATTGAATTGTTTTTAGATATGTAAAATGTGTATTTTCAACTTTATCTTCTTAATTAAACCACATGTTAAACACACTTCAATCTAAATAGTGGAAATTAATTTTTAAAATATTAAATATTAATTTTGGAATAATATTAATATTAACTTATTATTTAAATAAATTATGATTTTTTAATTTATGGATTAAAATTTTCTAATATCCATTGAAATAAATGTAAAATATAAATTTTAATTTATTCCCACAAACTAGATGATAATGTCTGGATTTAAAGAAAAAATGTTAATAAGATTTCTAAGGTACTAAATCAGTATTCTATATAAAATAATCTAAAATGTATTAAATTGGATTAATGAATATATAATTGATCTAGTTTAACTATAAAATAATATATATATATATATATAATCAACATTATAAATATATAAAATGAAAATGTAGTTTTCAATTTAAATTATGAATTTTTATATATTCAAAAAAAATTGAATCATTTAATGAAAATACAAACAATTTACCCTAATCTAAATATTAAATTATGATATAAAAACTATTTCATTTTTTGAAATAATAACACTATAATTATTAAACATTAATTTTAATATATGTGTGCCACATGAAACAATACTACTTTTTGAGAAAATATAATCCTAATAATAAAAAATGATATATTATTATCTGTTATATATCACCAAACCAAACAATTTATTGATTATCGAATTTATAATTTTTTTAAATAATTTACAAAATTTTATTTTTATAATTTACTGAGGTTATACTCAATTTTTTGTAGAGATAATATTTTCCATAAAACAATTTCATTTATTTTCAAAATACTATTATTTTAATTAATATTTTATTGGTAAACAGATTATTCACTATATAAATATATATGACTGTGAAATATATTTTTATTGTTCATTTAATAACATTCTTACCCACTATTCAAACATCATGGTTATTAATATCATATTAAATTTTAATATTTTAAAAGTATGGCACGTTTCATTTAAACTCATTATTGCATGTAACACATGTAAAAAAAGAATGTTGAATATAATAAAAGAAAAACTGAGTGTTGCATTTAACATAAAATATTGAAAAATATTTATTTCAAAAAATAATAAAGTTAAAAAAATATCATGTTGTAACATTATACCATCCTTAAAAGTAATTTCTTCATTAAAGTTCATGTAGATCATAAAATTTATAATGTTGGATAATTAATACATAAAAAAAGATTGTAAAATTTTTTAATAGAACATACCTTAATAATGGAATTACATAAAAATAAAATTTATAAAATGAAACTCATAATGATGTTTCCATATAGGAGAACATTTGTGGGATGTCATGATTTGAATATTGAATAATATTTTAAAAAATTCTAGAGGGTTTTTAGGGTCAATAATCACAAGAATGTCGGTGATATATGGATTTATAGAGACCATAAAACCATATAAGATATATGTATGAACAATGGAATTGATATTATAAGAAGAGGTGGTACAATTTCATGATTTTATATTTTGGTACATTTCCAAATTTGGAATAATTTACATTATAAAATATAGTGAAAATAATAAGTTTCTTTTCATAATCACAATATAATCATTTGGTTGTGACTAAAATAAATTTTGACTTCACCTCATACTACATGAATCATTGGTAATTGTTTTATTATATGAGAACTAATTTATCATAAGATCAATATCCTTAAATATACATTATTCTGTTAATATTTAGATATTATCACATCAAAATTGTTAGAATAGGTAATCCAATATGCACAAATCAGGATTTGGAGATAATTACATAAATATATAAAATCTCATTCAATGTTTAATATAAAACATTTAATAAATGGTAAAATAGATGACCATTATGAATGATTAAATTAAAAAATATTTTAAATAGGTTCACTAATGTTCCAAAATGGATTTATCATGGACCCCCCAATTATATGAAATAGTTCTGGATTTTACCATACCAAACATGTGATTACCTTCATCTTGTATTCTCTTTATACCGAAATTATTGTAGAACATAAATGAAAACATCAATTAATTTTCATTCCATCCATAAAAGCACCGATTACCTAATATATTCAATATGTCTAATATTTTGTATACTCCATGAATGTTAACATAAACCTCATTTTGAACAAATCCTTTTTCATTTTTAAGGTCATAAATACTATCTTATTTATTTTATCCATATCAATCATCTCTCATTCCAAACTAACAAACATTTTATCATCAATGGTAACATATTAAGGATCAACTTCCTATTATCAAAATAATAGCTTTACCATTAATATCTTTTCTAGTCCATTAGTATCATAAAACATAACCTTTTAAATCCCAACTGAAAAATATATATTGAATAGTACATATGTATTTCAAGACACATATAACATAAATATTGTATTTGGATACATATATAATTCCTTAATACAAATTTATATTCAAAAAATAAACCATGCTTCATTTGACTATTCCTTAATACCACTTCCCTTTCACATGTCATTTGTATTATCTTTATAATCAGAAATTTAACCATTACTCATTTAAATTTTATAATTTTATTCACATACATTCCACAAATTACATTTATTTCTATAATTTTGATACCTTCTATATTTATATTATTCAAAAGTTGTCGATATCTTAGTGAGAACCTTTTTCTCATATATTTTGTTAGCCAAAATTTTCATTTTTCCATGGTAGCTAAAATTTGTTCAACAGTCAAAACATCTCGTTGTTCCTCTCTGACATACACTAGGTTGAGACATACAAAATTCATAACACAAAGGAAACTAAACATTATTTCATCCACAGTATCCTATAGACATACACTAATTGAAATCGTTCATTCCATTGTTTTGGGAGTCTGATAGTTGGATAAGGTATAAATTCTTGATCATGTTCCACAAAAAATGATTAAGAATATTCACAATTTCCTTCTCTCCAGTCATCATCCCAATTTGATTATCCTCAAAATGATTACCATCAAAATAAATGATTACCTTGTTATGTTGATATAATTACGTTGACTACAAAAATAATAGTTTATGATACTAAAATCATATTGGGAACCCACATAAATGGGAAAAATTATTTATATAATGATAAATTCATGACACCATCATTTAAATATATGTATCTATAGGATTAACATAAGTAACTTATGATCATTACGTAAATCCATCATGACGGTTCATAATGTGTTGTATAATTTCTGAATAATTTCAATTGGGAGAGTCAAATGAGGCATGTAGTGATGCCCTTTGTCATGCACCAATTCTTGATCAATTCCAGCTTAATATAGTTATTGATGGTTATTAACCCTATTTGAGTATACTGTAGTTGTAGATGCACATCTATTGTACATAAATTGTTATAATTTCTTCTAAAACACAATCTATAATATTTTCCATATTTTAAGGAGTTTTTCTTATAAATTGAATTATCCTTATACTTATCCGTATATGGATTCATATAAATATACTTATAAATAACCATAGGATTCTCAAAAATGTTTTATCATCATAATTTCAAATTATTAAAATCTACTTTAATGAATACAAACTATAATGGCCTTGGATTATAATACTTGGATATTACATATTTATAGATGACTGATCATTATATTAAACAAAAAAAATTCGTAATGACACTTATATTTTATTACTTTTGGAAACACGGAGAACGATCTTATAATTTTGTGGAGGATCTGAAATGCCTCCCCTAAATATCATCCTCCTGTGTAATCTTTATACGAACACCCTATATAATATATTTCTTCATGACATGGTGAAGAAATTCATAATAATGGGTGAGATAAAATCTCCATTATTAGTAAATATAATATATATTATTCTATGATCATATAAAACAATAGGATATGAATAGGGGTATGTGGTCATGAAAATAACATACAAATTTCACAACAGAACTATCATAGATCATAAAGATGATTATTTCGATAAAAAAATATTATTTCAAAAAATATATCCCATAAGGATCATAAAGCATCATAAATAAATCATGATTACCACAATAGATCAGGACATATCTATTTCTTATATAAACCCAGAAACACATGTTTCCCCAAGTGAATCATAACACACCGATTTCACATAATTAACATAGTATAAATAAATATTTAACAAATTAATTGGAGGGAGATATGTTCCCCACATATATAATAAATAAAATTATATATTTTTTGAACAAGATCATAATGCATTCTTAATATCATAACCCATGAAATTAAATGGACTTTATAAACATTTCAACGTATTTTTACTAGTAGAAAAAGTGGCAGGTTGGATAAAAATTTAATCATCTCATAAGAGTTTAAACCGCGATAAGAATTGGGAATTATATGAGTTTTATCCTTATATAAACCATTGAGGAGAATGATTTTTCATCAAAATATTTTCAAATAAAATATATTACACTTAGAGAAAGAATATGAGTGGTATCCTTGGTCTATTTCCCTATTTAATAATAAATTATGTCAATGGATGTCATCACATATAGAGAATAAATTTGATTAATTATTCAATCATTTAATGATGAAAATATCAGTTCATATTTAAAAAACATTTAAATCATATAATCTATCATATTTATATTCACATTAAAATTCATTATTTATAATATTAAAATTTCAAAAACATTAAAGGAATTATATTAAATTAAAACAACAAAGAAAATTTATAAAGTATGATTGAAATAATTAGTTCTTCATGCTGGTGGTAAATATTGATAATTTCATTCACGTATAAAATAAATATTATTTCCATGTTTTCAGTAAAATTCATAGTGGTGTTGTTTAAAAATAAAAATGAATAATCCTTTCAAAAAAATTCAAAATTAACACAGGGATAATATTAAATTTTATAAATTAGTATGAAATGTGTCAAATAATTTTTGAAAACATATTTATAAAAACTACATTTATAATTAAACAGTCATCATACTAAAGTGATAAATAAATTCGATTCCTTTTTTTACAAAGCATTAGAATTACACTATGTTCCAATGATTGGGAAAATCATACTATTAAACAAAAATATCAGTATTTATAATTGGATAATACAATTAATGATAGATATTCATATAAGGCTATTAATGTCTTACCATAAAAAGAATAATTATAAATATTGCCTATATATGGTAAGATTGTTACATTAAATATTTACCCACTTGAAAAATTTAAAATCATAATTCCCATGAATAAATAACATAATATGAATCCTAAAAGATTAATATGATAAATAAATAGATGATATTACAAATAAAATGGTATGTATATGATTGTTTATAAATAATATAAGTGTATAACATAACATATGTCTCAATGAAATAAAAATTATATATAAATAACATACTATATTAGTTATAATTTTATTCATGATCACTAATCATGAATAAAATAATATTAAACATTATATTAAATGAATGGAATAATATTCATGATGTATAATTTGAAACAGAAATGATTTGGTACCCCAATTAATTAATGTGGAGGATTTTTAAACTAATTACAATAACATTAAAACATATAATTATATTAATATAATTAGTTCATTATATAATCATGTTAAAATAAAAATATAATGTAATGGATAATGAACTAAAACAATAATGACTTATTGTAGTATGTGACCTCTTCTTCGAGTATCATCCTTAGGTTAATTGTTAAATATTACTTAAGATATATTTATTCCCAAAATGTGGAATTATGGGTGAAAAAGGGGGTTTTTTAATTGATAATCATAGGTATTTTCTAGTCTAAATGGCTATTATAGTGTGACGATGAGTGGAAATTGGATATGTTTTTAGAAGAGGGAGAGAGGAGACACATGGTATTTTTGAGAAGAAATGAGTACACCTACAATTTTTATATGCTATAAGAGTCCAAAATGGTATATTAATGAACTTTAAAAGAATAATGGTACAATTAAATTCCTCAAATATTTTTTATTCCAGTTTTTATATTATTTTTACCCTTATCTTTTTCGTTTAACAATTAATAAACACATTTTTCTTCTAACGTGGTAATTAATTCATAACTCATTCACTATTTATTTTGGGGGAAAAAAAATTTATATTGTTATATATTATATATTATACTAATTCCAAAAATGAATTCCATTTTTACAACATGCAATCACATTTGGGTAAAATATTATTTTAAAATTCATCTCATTGAAGTGAAAACAATGCATGTTTCTAAAGAGAAAATTTTCAAAATCTCATAATTTTTTTATATAATAAATAAATATGATATTGATTTTAATGAACTATATTGGATTCATTGATTTAATGTTGAACTAATTTATGTCTATAATAATTTTTAAATACTCTTTAAAATTACAAATACAATATATTACATGGTAGTATTCAATTAAAATTTTGTAATTTTCTTTATTCATCCCAAAAGAATCATGGTAGAAAAATCCAAACAATATACCCTATAATTTTTTTAACAGACAAAATTATTGATTTATTATTATTTTTAAGTCAACTTTCATAAAAGTGGTAAAAATGGTTTTTATTATTAGTGGTCCAATTTTAACAAAACTATTTTCTATGGAAATAATTTTTTTTTTGAGTAAAATCACATTTATTTTTATTTATTGTAGATAAAATACTTATAATGAATGCTGAAATTTTAATTTAAAATATAATACATAAATTTTATTTCTATCATTCAAAAAATTTGATACTTATAATATATTAAGGTTAAAAAAATTATGTTATTAAAAATTGTTTTTTTAAATAATAATTTTCCATATTTCAAATTTTTTTAATTTTAATTTTAAATTTATTTGTTAAGGTAATAATTCATTATATATACATATGAAAATAATATTTTTTTCATTATATAGTTTATTCTTTTCATACACACATTTCCAATGACAAGTTTATGCCTATAATATTAAATATTAATATTTTAATAAAATGACAGGTTTTTATTAATCTTGTAGTTGTATATAAGGAAGGATATTCTAAATTTTTCATGTCAGGAAAGATAAAATTAGTTATTCATGTTATTAAATTTATAAATAGATAAAATTTATCTAAAAAATATTTTTATAAAATATTATAGTTTTATAGAAAAACATTAAAAAATCTTATTGTATTTAATTTTTTTTTAATATTTTTACTAATAATGGGAAGGGTAAAAAAATCATTTTTTATTGATGATAAAAATAAATAAGGTATTCTATAAAAATATTTTTATTCCCTATTAATTATGTTTTGAAAGAGATAATATAGTAAAACATTTAATCATTAAAATTATCTTGATTGTATGTAAAATCTTGTGATTAATTAATCATTGATCATGTTATTTAACCTTAATAAATTTATTCACAAAAAATCCATATAATCCTTGATATTTAAAATAATATGTTTTTTCTTACTTAACAACCAAATAAAAACCTAATGAAAGAGTTAACAGAAATGGAAACTAATATCCCCACAAGTTTCTTTATAATAATTTTATCTGAAATAAATATGAATTATATAAACCATATAAAATAATCAACTGGTGTATAGGGCATGTATTTCATTAATATAAAAGTGAGTTGAAAATTTCTTACCTTAAGTTGCACATTCAATAAAATCACTCTAAAATCATTTATAATAAATAAAAATAATACTTAATTATATACCAAGTCAATTAAATATATATAAAATTATATTATTCCCCATTATATAATTTAAACAACTAGTTCTTAATAATTTTTTATTGAAATCATTTTATCTTTATGTTAAATGATTTGATTTTAATGAATGTTTAGGTTTTATAGTTCTGGTCCCTGCAATTTGATATTGGTTCCATAGCCTCTATAATTTAATCCAAGATATAATATATATATATATATATATTAATAATATATATATACAAACATAATATATAATAATATAAAAATAAATTACACTGTTCAGGGAAAATGTAAGTTGTACATGCATAAGAACATTGTTTTAATTTTTTTATGGATGGAATAAACAAAAATGAAAATGAATGATTAACTTTAAATGATAATTTTAATATTATATATAAATACAACATCTTCATGAAATCTATATTTATTACCATCACGTAAAAATGTAAATGAAAAAATAGTCATAATGTTTTATGGATGTGGTAACCCAACATGTGACAAAATTCATTTTATTGTTTCAAAAATTATGTGAAGGTAAGAAGGTATATGTGTTATTATAATTATATAATAATAATAATATCATAAATTTAATATAACAAAAATAAAACCATAATAATTCCAACACAAATAATTTTGTGTCATAAAATGAATTGAATCACTACAAGGTGGTGGTAGTACCTATCTATAAAATAATGATAATTTAACATTATTTTTATGGTAAATGGGGTTAATACTAGTGGTTACATAATAATAATTTAATTTTAATATATTTTAAAAAATATATATTTTATAGAATATTTTTTACAATAGATTTAGTGGTCGTAGAAGAAGAAATTAAATAACAGATGTTGGGAAGGAATATAACATCTTTTTCAGTAGTCTTTCTTTATGAACCTTTTTATGTAACACATTAATTTTATTTCAGGAAGAAGAAACCACAAAATAATTCGTTTTTATGTTGATAGGAGAACAATATAGGGGTTTTATGAGCTCTATTTATCATTTACGTGTAAATAAAAAATATATAGTGTCTCCATTTATAAGGGAGTGAATGGACAAACTTGGAATTAAAAAAGATATTTAAATATAACAAATATCATCCTCATGTATAATCATTAAACATATAAATTAATTATATTAATAATAAATCTTAAATTTAATCATTAAATTGAAAATATATATAATTTGAAATCATATAATTTGGTTTAACAAAATTATTGAACTCATTTTAACCTTAAATACATAAATGAGATCTATTATTAAAGGGCTATATGTTTAATTATAAGTCATCAGTTTATCATAAAAGGGAAATGGAATATTCTTTTAAAAATTTACTATCATTTATAGATGGATTAATTTTTTTATTATTTTTAAAGAATTTATTAATGTATATATCGTTAAAATAAAATAACATAATTTTTTGAAACTATTTACATAAATTGAGTTTAATGAGAACATGATAAGGATTTAGTTAGAATATAAACTATTATATAATTCATAATATACTATATTAATTTATAAAATTTTTGGGGAATGATAAATAACGAAAAATGTTTAATTTTAGTCTTTGAAAAATCATTTAAATTTTTTTATTGATTTCACAAGCACTGTATCTATCACTACCCACCTTCACCAAGATGAGGGAAGGGACATCAGATTACAAGACCCTTCTATCTTTATGTAGATGGAGATATAATGACCCCCAAGACCCACCTTCGATAGGCCTTGGAGTGGTGACTAGCACCAAGGGTACTAAATCACACACATGATGGAAGGATTTACCCTTTTTCTTTATTAGGATCGGTAGATAAGATAATAAATCCTAAAAACACCAATACTGGGGTGTAAAAATAAATACAAGGAAAACAATTCCCATATTCATATTACAAAACTAAATGCCATAATTTACAAGGATACTACAAATGTAAAGTACCAAAGAAATGGAAAAAATAGCAATTGTAATTGTCCCAATGCCCGAGCTATTATGGCCCTGCACGATCCCTGAAGTCCTCCTGAAAACCTCAAAGAAATTTTATATAGGTAGGGTGAGCATAAATGTATCCTCAGTAGGGGAAACCAAAGACTCTCATACACAAGTGGGGAGGCATTCTAATGCACTATGTGAAAAGAAATAACCAAAGCACCTAGTAAGGAAAAATATCCACCCAAGCCTCACCAAGAAATACTCCCCAAATAACGAAAGTCATGTAATGTATAGTAATAGAACATTGATTTCTTGGTACCCCTCACCACTATCCCTCTGGTAATTGATGACATCCTACACATCAAACCATTCCCGAAATTCTCACCGCAGTCACACTGCCACATCCCGCCTGCACACACCTGGGCCACAACCACCCATCCCGCCTACAAACACCTAGGCCAAAACCACCACGCGTAACCATTCCCCCAAACACCTAGGCCAAAAAAACTACTTCCATGCCCGAAGACACCTGGGCCTCATCTCGAAGACTCTTGGGAAGCAACCTTCCCGCACACACCAGGGCCAATCACCACAACTACCCTGCCCGAAGAATCTTGGGCTATAATGGAACTCAGGCCATCACAGCCTGCCCGAAGAGTCTTGATATGTTCGGGAAATGGAGCAGAAATGGACCTAATAACCAACCACTCATAGGAGGGTTTGGAAAAACACCCTCCCCCATGAAATGGTGGTGTTTGGCGCAAAGAGCTCAACATGGGTGGGGCTCGAATTAGAAACATAAAAACTACAGATATATTTATAAGTAACAGGAACTCATACCATCCTAGGGTTTCTAAAGACAACCTAATCACAACACACTTGTTACAATTGTAACACCCCAAGCTTCCACGGTACACTTCTCTTTGAATAATACAGTTGCATGTGTTGTACGCAACATCGAGTTCTAACACACACCACAACCAATCAAAGTAGCCATCATGAGTAGTAATACATACTTTTTGAAACTTTATAAATTTTATCTTTCAAAATGGACTTCATTTTTGGATTCGGAATATCCAAATTAGCATATGTTGAATTTTTGGTATTTTTCGGAAAACTTCCTATTTTTTATGAACAGTGAAAAATACTTAAAAACAAATTTTTAAATCAAAATAATTTATATTGATAAATTATACTATTGAGTGGTTTTAAAGTATAATTAGAATATATTTTTACCATTTTATCCATTTGTGTCCACTAGAATTAATTTCACTTCGAAATTGGACATAAACAATTGTCAATATTTTGATATATATAGTTTCTTAAAAAAACGCTATTTGTTGTGACAGTGGGACTTAATTATAAAATTAATTAATGAAACTTATATGTTTTTAATTTCATAAAATAGACATCATTTTTTAATTCGGAATATCAATTATATCTTATGGTTAAATTTTGGCATTGTTATTTAAAACATCAATTTTTGATGAATAGTGAAACCACTAAGTGGTAGTAAAAAAACTGATTTTTCGTTTAAATGAAACATTACCACTTCTGTGATTTTATTTTCAAAAATACAAAATATATGGTTGTTATTAGGATGTAAAATGTGGTTCAATGAGAATAAAATAATTTCTTGGTGAATAGTAACTTTTATGTTTAATTAATCACGATTAAAGGTAATTACTGCAATTTAAGGTAAAAATGATATTATAAAAATATGAAAATACCCTTACACTTGTCCTAACCTTATTGGTTGAGTCATGGCTGACCAATACAATCCATAGGTCAACCTGGGGACCCCATGGAGCCACTTGGGTAAGAAAATGACATTAATAACTTTTTATTTAAAGTAAAAATTAAATTGTCACAAACATGCATTGTTTTACTAAAACAATTATTATATTGGGTTATATAAGTTCACTTTTCGACTATAAATATTAATTGGAAAAAAAATATTTCCTACATCATGATATCTTGTTTATATTTTTTAGAAATTAAATTAATTTTTACACAATGATGATGTAGCAATTACCTCATTAATTAACAATTTAAATAAAATGAAATGATAATGTAAAATATAAGACATAAACATGTCAAAAACCTATTGGATGGGTATCTTTTCGATCACTTATCACCTTATCCTTGAAATATATAATTTTGGGACCTTTTAAATCCGAAAAGCACTTCATAATAAGGTAACATTTCATGACATTATAAGAGTGCCCCTCCTCTCCTCATATAAAAGGCCCCCTCCACTACCACCTTATTCACACCTTCCAATACATTTGGGTTGGCGAACCTCTGCCCAAATACTCTCTAAACATCCCTATATTACTCCTAGAATCCTCACTTTGGGCATATTTCTTCCCAAGAAAGCCATTGGCTCAAATCAAAAAAGAGTTACCCGATTTTAAGGTAATGTCTTCTCTTATGTTCTTTTGTTTTATTTTTCTTATCCAACCCCCTAATATCTTTTTATTACTTTATTTTGTAACAAAACAAGTATAATAAAGATACTTTGATGTTTTTATGAGAAGTATTTTATTTACACTTACACACACCTTCGTCTAATGGTTAAAGAACATACTATTTTTGTGGTTGGAAAATTTCTGCCTCACGAAACGATGATTGTTCAATCTTCTTTTAACACCTCTCATGGTGGCCATTATGATGACACTATTTTTAGATATGATATATATTATGTTTTTTTTTCCTTATGATTATGTATTTTTAATTTATGTCATACCTTTAGGATTTCCATTATGGGTAAACACGATCATTTCAATTTAGGATGTACGGACTACCGCCCCCTCAAAGTTATTTGAATCATTAATGCCATATGTGGGATGTATAAAGGATAGAGTAAATGATATTATACATGATATCATACTGGAATTATATTATACCTTTATATAATTATAATTTCATTCCATTAAATATGAAATATAAATGAAAGTAGCGTTCATGCGTACGTACGGCTTACCGTCTCCATGAACAGTGCATTTCATTTCTTACCACTAAATGTTATGTAATATTATAAATGAATGTATATACTGGAAATATATGAAATATATGATATCTATATCATGTATATAATTCTGGAGATAATGGATATTCTACCACAAAATCAACTTGTAATTATAAGAAGTTTATTGTTGACTCAAGTACCATAGATCAACAAAACGACCGTTATTAACTTAAATGACTACATAATTATCATAACATTGTAATAAGTGATATAAAAGGGGTAATGAACTTGAAAAAGATTCTTAAAAAGTATATATTAACTCTATTTTATTATTCAGTAGGTTAAATAACGGTCGAGTCAAGTCGGACACAAGGTAAGGGAACTTCTTAACCCAATTTCTATTCTTTGGGTTAATCTCCTCCCTTCAAATTATGACATGATATTATTATATCCTATCTTGTATTTTTAATTTAATTATGTGTAATTATAGTGAATACACATAATAAATCTATTTTATTTAAAAAATGTTTTTTCTAAGGTACTTTGTCTCAATCTCCATTCATTGAGGCATATTTTGTTTTATACACAAATTTCTTTTATACGGTGTATAAACCGCTTTGACTTTTATGTTTATTCAAAAGAAATATTTTTATACAAAGAATTTTACTAAACGAAAAAATGGAATGTTTTTCTTGTTGTACGTATACGGCGACAACGACTTCTCCGCCGCCGTGACCATTATTTGAGTTTCGGATTTATCTACAAGCCATAACCTTTTTTAATGAAAAATAATTACAATGTTTTAATTTTCTTTTATTTTGGTATTGAAAATGGTTTTAAAAATGTTTTTATTATATCAATGTGTTGTATTGATATCTTTTAATTGAAATGTGGAAATTTTATGTTTCATTTATGCATTATTTATGTGATACAATTATGTTATGGTTTATGATATGTTTAAACTTGTTCATATGAGGAATGCATTGGTTTTAATAAGTGACGGGTGGAGCCCGCTATAGCTTCTAGATGCATAAACATGTCTAATGAGACAAACTAATGACTTGGAACGAGGCCTTGACAAAATCTTATTTTTAGTCTTGGCACGAGGCCTTGGCTACGTGGTTATGATAGTCTGGCATTATGCATTCCATTATTATGAAAGTGGTTATTGATATTGCATGTGATTATTCGACCAGTAGAATATCCATGTAAATAATTAAATGGAATTATCTCATTTTAATTTTTCGATATTATGTAGAAGTTCAAGTTTAAAAGGCTTTTGTTTTAGTTATAAATTTCCTTAATTGTTAATGTTTATTTATGAAAGCTTCCACTATATTTTTATCCTTAATGAGCATCTGAGATCACCCATTTCAATGTTTTATTTTTCCCAGGATGTGAAGAAATATTTTATGACTAACCTATAGGGGTTGTCTGAAGGGGATAGAAGTGTGGACTATGGAGACTATGTTATTGTGATTTTTCAATTTATGATGTAATGTAACATTTATGAATGTATCTAGTGTTTCCAATGCTACTAAACTAATCCGTCTTTCGAGACTTGATCTCTTTTTATAATGCCAATGTTACTCAATAATGCACCGACTCTGGGTAACTGGTGTCGGGGACTTACAGTTGGTATCAGAGGCAGTTTAGTACTAATCATGGAAGATAGATTTAGATAATCTCTGATTAGAGCACATAGCCTGATGATAGACATTGAGGATTAGTATAGAAGATCTTTTTAGAATTTTGGTATTATTGAGATTTGGTGAGTTTTCCGACCAATACATCCCTGTCTGGATACGAGCTGGTAGAGGCGGCTCTGGCACAGATGCACCTAGAGGTAAAACCCGAAAACACCGCTCTGAGCTAGACTCGAACGGGAACTGGTGCAAGACAACGGGCCTTTCTGCACTCTTGGTAACGAAACTCATAGGGGATATGATTTGGATAATTATCATTTTCATTACAAACCATTATGAAGGGCTTAAGATTACATACATCCTTAAAGAAAACATTTTTTTGATTATGGATTATATCTATAAATAGTTCAATTTATGTTAGGTGTTTTACAAGTATGGAATTATGTATTTTAATTCATAAACTAATCTAGTTTATGCCATTGTTTAGAAATGGCGCCTAGTGGGAGGAATGGAAACCATATCAATGCACGCACTCCGTGTAGGGATTTCCCTCCTTCTCAAGATAATTATTGTGGGTCTAGAGATAGTACTGGTGCTGATCAACTTATTACCATACTGGGACAAGTCACTCAGGTTATGAGTAATAACATTACTCCTATAGAGCACCCTGATCTGTAACGTGGATGATCAATGTTAGCCCGCATCATGAGGCAAAAACCACCAACATTTAATGGGGGTACAAATCAATTAGCATCTGAGCAATGGATAAACTCCTTAGAGAAAATATTCCATGCCTTGGGTAGTAGAGAATGGGAAAAGGTTATCATGGATGTTTACCGCCTCACTGGAGATGTTGATCAATGGTGGTCATTGATTCAAAACACAAAGGAAGATGATGAAGTATCGAATATTGAATGGAGGCAGTTCAAAGAGCTTTTCTTAGAAAAATACCTCCCTCGTGACCATAGAGCAGATATGGAAAGGCAATTTCTGAGTCTAAGGCAGATGGAGGATGAGAATGTCGCAAAGTATAAGGCTAACTTTACAAGGTTAGCGAGGCATGCTCCAAATTATATATGTAACGCAAGAAGTAAGATCGATCGTTTCTTTGATGGGATAAAACCATTTCTCCATCGAGCACTAGTATCACAATATTTCTCAACGTACGAAGATATAGTCACGTATTCTATCAAGACAGAAAAAGAATTTTCTATGTCTTATGACAATAAAGTAAAGAAAGAGAAGAAGAGAATGGTGGAACAAGAGACAGATAAAAGTAAAAGAAAAAGAAGGATTTCCCATTATGAGAAAATTGTGGGAAGAATCACCCCGGATCCTACCTAAAAGGAATGGGAGTTTGTTATAAATGTAGAGAAAAAGGTCACCAGGCTCGTGATTGCAAGGGAACTAAAGAGGCTATAAATTTTGAATGATAAAATTTTAGGGAAAAGGCGCCTTATGCAAATGAATGTCCTAAGTGTCAAGGAAACTTACCTCAGAAAATTCCAAGGGATCAAGGACAATCTTATGTTGTTATTACAGTTGATGTGGAATAATTAATGTATTGGTGCTTTTGGTTTCAAGGATTATATTATGGTTATAAGTGTAATGTGATATATATATAAGGATTGTACTACAGTACTTGTTGTTTTCATTGAGGTTTTAATATGATGAAGGTAATCGTATTTTTAGTATGTGACAATAAGAGAAACATTACATTGTTTGGGGAATCTGAGGTTACAGTTTATTTTGGAATTTAGAGAACTTTTAGAGAAATTCTTGACAGAGGTATTTTGGATAACTATAAAGGTTGGAGTGAATTAAGTTGAACTTTGGTTAGTATTGTTTAAGGTTAAAACATTTCTGAAGATTATTTTTTGGAATATTATAATACTATAATTTTAGGAAAAGGACAACCTGCAGGTTGGGGGATAACCTGTCGTGTCGGACAAAGCTGCAGGAATCGACCCACAACCATAGTGCGACAGGCCTTTATTACCTACCACTAGCCTATATAAATTCCTTGGTTATTACAAAATAGTTTTCCTAATCTAAATGGTATGTGGTATATAGCATCATGTTTTTTATAACATAACTTTCATTAAATTACACGGAACTGAGGATCTTTAAGGTTTTATGTCTTGGAAACAAGGAACATAATACATGAAAAGAAAAAAAAACTCTTCTTAAACACTTGAAAGGCTTCTCCTTAAGTTCATCCTAGGTTCATTACTGCATCTCATAACCTGGGGACATACATCAAAAGAAAGGGTGAGCAGAATGCCCAGTAAGGAAAACAAGAGAAACATTTTTGCATGTGAACTTGAGATACTTCCATAAGTACATGAAAAAAACTTTAAGGCATGAGAAAGAAATCACGAGATACATCATAATAAAAATAACATTTTTCATAACATGAAGATGTGGCTAAAACATTTAATATTGACAATCGTTTCATTTCACCAAGGTCCATCCCCATGGTTTCGTTAAAATTACCAAGGTTATTCACCAAGGATTCGTTAAAATTACCAAGGTTATTCACCCAGGCGTCATTAAAAATGGTCATCTCTAGAGATTAAGTCTTTACCCAATGCATTGGAGCGCTATCTGTGCGCACCCTTGACATGTCTTTATTATCATGTGAGCCACATATATCCTCATCAATCATTTCATAAACAACCCACATAGCACAAAATAAATGGGTTTCATTTCATAATCATAATATTTTAAAAACTGCTTTAAAGACATGATCTTTGTGTCAATTTAAACCCACGGAACGGGAAAACGGGTTTCATGTATGTAAATCCCAGAATTTAAAATAGAACATTTTGATATATATATATATATATGTGAATACCCCTGTAGAAATATGAGCTTTTATTATTCACTTAAAAACATAAAATAATTTTGAGATAAAGAGGGAGGCATTTTGAGACGAAAACTATGCAGCATAACGTCTATGATACATGGTTTTAGAAAACATTGAAAAGAGAGGGGAAATGGGTCACCCACTAAAAAATGATACATAAAACAGTAGGGGAATAAAATATATAGTATTTAAGAACATGGTAAGGAAAATTTAAAGAAATTCCATATGAAACGAAAAAACATGAAAGGAAGAAAAAAAATAAGATTTCTCTTATGAGAATTCGGTAGCCTAACAGCGTCCCTTAAAACATCCAAAAATGGATTGATGAGATCAAATAGGGTCTCTCATCATATGAAAATAAATGATCAGTATGATAGGTATATATATCATACCCCAAAATAATAAAAAGGAACTTGAAATACTTGACATGAAAGTAGATCTTGAAAAAGAGAAGGGTGAAAGAACCCCTTAGAAATTCGGCAGCCTAACGGCACCACATAAACATCAACAAAAATGAATTGATGAGATCAAATAGGGTCTCTCATCATATGAACATAAAAGATCAGTATGATAGATTTAGAGATCATACCCCAACATAATAAAAAGGAACATGCAAGACTTGACATGTAATTAGAACATTGAAAAAGGAGAAGGGTGAGAGAATCCTTTAAAAATTCGGCAGCCTAACAGCGTCACTTAAACTTCAACAACAAATGAATTAATGAGATAAAATAGGGTCTCTCATCATATGAACATAAGAGTCCAGTATGATAGATATAGAGATCATACCCCAACATAACAAAAAGTAACTTGAATGAATTTACATGAAAGTTGAACTTCAAAACGAGAAGGGTGAAGAACCACTTAAAAATTCGGCAGCCTAACGATACCACTTAAAACATCAAAATACTGAATTGAAGAGATAAAATGGGGTGTCACATCATATGATCATAAAATATCAGTATGATAAATTTAGAGATCATACCCCAACATAACAAAAAGGAACTTGAAATACTTTACATGATAATAGATCTTGAAATAAGAGAAGGGAGAAAGAATCCATTACAAAAATTTCGGCAGCCTAACGACGCCACTTAAAACATCATAAAACGAAATAATGAGATTAAGATGGCATCTCTCATTATATGAACATGAAAAGAGAATTAAGAGTAGTATAATAGAACATCTTTTAACATAAGAACATGGATCATAAAAGAAATTACATAAAAGAGATTTCTTGAAAAGAAAGAGAGAGGTCGGAGCCCTTACCTTAAAACGTAACTCTTAAAACTCAAAGGTTTGGGCCTTGAGGTCTTGGGGCACCTTGGGAGGACTCCATGGGAGGTAATGAGACCATAAATTCGTTGGGGGAGAGTGGGGAGTCGAAATGGATGAGAGGATGTCTTGGTATTTATAAGGAAAGTGAGGGGACAAGGCATTAATGGCCAAGGGACACCTCAAAAGTGCTTTTCTCAAAACCATGTGCTCTCCCTTGGCATTTACCATGGAGTTAGGCCACATGGGGCCCCCAAAACAATTATTCATCACCCTTTTCCGGCCAACCCTTAAAATATCTCATAACATCATCATGACACAGTTATGATGTCATTAAACATACTGAAACCCTAAAACTGTATTTTTACTATTCACTGAAAATTCTACATTCTCAGAAAGATCCCAAAATTTCACCCTAACCAAATATCAATGCTCTGACTTCAAAAATGAACACCATTTTATAAAAATAATTTTTTAATTATTTTTAATTTAATTTTTAAATAAATACACTATTCACTGAAAATTCATTTTTTTCAGAAAAATCCCCAAAAATTACCATAACATAATATCGACGCTCTAAGGTCGAAAATGAAATCCATTTTATAAAAATAATTTTATAAATATTTTTAATTAAATTTTTAATTAAAAAACACTATTCACTCAAAAACACTAATACTTTAATAATAATTTATAAACCTGTTATTTACCCATTTTATTGAATCTCATTACTTAATCTAGGTGTCGAAATTATATTAAAACATTATTTGAGTGAAATTACTAATCCATTCGGTCACATTACTAATCCTAAGCGTAAAATTACTATTCATATTTTACTATTCATAACAAATAAAGTTGGTCTTATTAGGCTCTAAATTTTGTACTGAACATAATTGTAGAAGACCATTTTTCGAAAATCATTACACATTTTTATTTATTTAAGGTTTACATAAACATTTTTAAAATATCTTTTTTCTAAAATTCATCAAAAATATGCATACTATATTTATCCGGACATTTGAAAATTCATAAAATTCATCATAAGAAGAAATCCCAATGTTTATTTAAAACAATGGATTACACAAGGTAGTTACGGTCTCCTTACATATCCCCTTATCACACCAGCATAGGACCTAAGTGTAAGGTGTGCTAAGGTGAGAGAATCCGAGGGAGGCTCGGCCAACATTGCACGAGTAGTAATTTCTATTAGATTGAAATTCTCGCAAAGGCGATTCAATTCTAGCTTCACATGATGATATTCGGCTTGGGTTTGGTCCAGAGCAAAGCCCAGTGGTGCTACCTCCTTCCCAAGTTCTGTTAGATGGGCTTCGATCGGTCCAGGACTAATGGGTGAGGCCATCAAATCTTCTTTCTATATTAATTAACCAAGATTTCTTGTATTTAGAGACAATAGTCAAAACGTTTAGTTTCCAGTGGTCATATTGACCAATGGTCAAATAACAGTTAGAACCCTATAGTATCATTTTAATTAAAAACATGTTATCAAATGAAACATTCTTGTTGAGGATACAAATAAAATAACACATAAAATTATGAAATAAGATTTATTCAAAATTTCGGGTCGTTAAAATCTTCCCCCCTTAAGAAATTGCGTCCTCACAATTTTTAAAATTGGGTTCTGAAATTTCATTGAAATTCCCACATCGGAAAAGGAGTCAGTAAAACTATTACTTTAAAAGAAAGAAATGGAAGTACAAAGGTTACCCGAGTTAACCCACACTAGGATTCCATGTAGGAAAACATGGACATGGAGTAGAAAACAAAGGGTCATGTTCTGAGGGAGAGTGATAGAAAACATGATTAGGAAAAAGTTAACCATAAGAAAATCCCAAACTTATGATATGTGTAAACGGTCTTTGATTACCTAGTAGGAAACGTAAACCAACAATGTTTTTGTTTTATGTTCCTTTTCATAATTTTAGGAATTAATTTACTAAACAGAACAAAAACATAAGAAAATATACCTACATTCATGTATAGTTTCATCCATTAATATGTTTCTTCCAAAACTAATCTTTTCTCCAAACGATGAGCATTCAAAACTACATGGTCTCATCAAAACACAAGAATCATCTTATAGAGAATCACATAATCCACAAATGATTAACTATCTATTTCATCTATCTTTAAACATTATCCCAAAAACAGAATGAGTAAGGTAAAACAACTCTTCAAAAAGAAAGAATCCCATAGGAATGGAAAATACTTTTAAATCTTCAATGTTCCATGGTACTACCCAAAGTTCATCATAGACCATTCCATAAATAACGGTCCTTAAAATTCCTCAAAAGAAACCGAACTAAGATTGAAACCCAAATACAAGTGGGATTTGATAACATAGTCTTCCAAAATAAACTTCATTGTTCATCTCTAAACAACATCAACCACTCCTAACATCTTATAACAAAAGTAGCTAACCTAAACATATTTTACCCAAGATAGGTTAATCATTCCCATAAGTAACCTAAATTACTATAAGTCCCCCTTAAATTCATCGATTCTTCAATATATAAGTCAATCTTACTTCTCAATGAAAATAACGTAGAAATCTATTTACCTCGATCATATAGGGTCCCCAAAATAGTGAACGTATTCCTAAATAATAATCATCTTTTAATCCCCTAATCACCTCTTTCATATTAATATGGCAATCGTCACATTTCGTATCACATTGGTTGTTGGGACATGTTCTTCCATTTCCCGCCATTAACTACGAAAACAAAGTACAATTAGGGGCATTAATACTTAGCCAATAATCATGAAAAGGAACTTAACGCATATAAGGATAACTTGTAGAAGAAAGGTATACCCTAACTTGTGATCTCGTAGATTTCAAAATAGGTTATCCATGATCATATATCCTTATGTGAATCTTTATTTTATTTTATCTTTGTTCCTTTAAAAATGGTTCATACTAAGCTTATGAATTTACCAAAGAATATCCCATGTGAGTGTCGTAACCAAGAGTGCAGCAAGGCCCGTTGTCGAGTACCAGTTCCCGTTCGAGTCTTGCTCAAAGCGGGGTTTTCGAGTTTTACCACTATGTACATCTGTGCCAGAGCCACCTCTACTTGCTCGTATCCAGACCGGGATGTATTTTCTTGGCAACCCAATACTCAATACTCACCAAAATACCAGGAAGATTTCATATATATAAACTTTTCTATAGGCTTATTCCTAATGTTTTCATATCCTAATTTCCACAAATAACTAAACCATCCTTTGATACCAACTATAGCATCCCATCTTTTTATAACATATCTTTCATTCCATTACACGAAACTGAGGATCTTTAAGGTTTAGTGTCTTTGAAACAAGGAACATAATACATGAAAAGAAAAAAACACTCTTCTTAAACACATGAAAGGCTTCTCCTTAAGATCATCCTAGGTTCATTACTGCATCTCATAACTTGGGGACATACATCAAACAAAAGGGTGAGCAGAAGGCCCATTAAGGGAAACAACAGAAAATTTTTTACATGTGAACTTGAGATACTTCAATAAGGACATGAAAAGAACTTTAAGGCATGAGAAAGAAATCATGAGATACATCATAATAAAAATAACATTTTTCATAACTTGATTATGTGGATACAACATTTAATATTGAAAATTGTTTTGTTTCACCATGGTCCATCCCCAAGGTGTCGTTACAATTACCAAGGTTATTCACCAAGGCGTCGTTAAAATTACCAAGGTTATTAACCAAGGCGTCAAAAAAAATGGTCATCTCTATAGATTAAGTCTTTACCCAATGCATTAGAGTGCTATCTGGGTGAACCATTGACATGTATTTATTATCATGTGAGCCACATATATCATAATCAATCATTTCATAAACAACCCACATAGCACAAAATAAATGGGCATCATTTCATAACCATAACGTTTTAAAAACTGATTTAAAGCCATGATCTTTGTGTCACTTTAATCCCATGGAAAGGGAAAACGGGTTTCATGTATGTAAATCCCAGAATTAAAATAGAACATTTTGATATATATTTGAATACCCCTATAGAAATAAGAGCTTTGAATATTCACTTAATAACATAAAATAATTTTGAGATAAAGAGGGAGGCATTTTGAGATGAAAACTATGTAGATAACATCTACGATACATGGTGTTAGAAAACATTTAAAAGAGAGGGGACATGGGTCACCCACTAAAAAATGATACATAAAACAGTAGTGGAATAGAATATATAGTATTTAAGAACATGGTAATGAAATTTTAAAGACATACCATATGAAACGAAAAACTTGAAAGGAATACAAAAATAATATTTCTCTTATAAGAATTCGGTAGCCTAACGGCGTCACTTAAAACATAAAAAAATGGATTGATGAGATAAAATAGGGTCTCTAATAATATGAACATAAATGATCAGTACTATAGGTATAGATATCATACCCCAAAATAATAAAAAGTAACTTGAAATACTTGACATGAATGTAGATCTTGAAACAGAGAAGGGTGAAAGAACCACTTAGAAATTCGGCAGCCTAACGACGCCACTTAAACTTCAACAAAAATGAATTGATGAGATCAAATAGGGTCTCTCATCATATGAACATAAAACATAAGTATGATAGATTTAGAGATCATACCAAAACATAATAAAAAAAATCTTTCAAGACTTGACATGGAATTAGAACTTTGAAAAAGGATAAGGGTGAGAGAATCCATTAAAAATTCAGCAGCCTAACGACGTCACTTAAACTTCAACAAAAAATGAATTGATGAGATCAAATAGGGTCTCTCATCATATGAACATAGGATTCCTGTATGATAGATATAGATATCATACCCCAACATAACAAAAAGTAACTTGAGTGATTTGACATGAAAGTAGAACTTCAAAACGAGAAGGGTGAAGAACCACTTAAAAATTCGACAGCATAACGGCACCACATAAAACTTCAAAATATTGAATTGAAGAGATCAAATGGGGTCGCTCATCATATGATCATAAAATATCAGTATGATAAATTTATAGATCATACCCCAACATAACAAAAAGGAACTTGAAATACTTTACATGATAATAGATCCTGAAAAAAGAGAAGGGAGAAAGAATCCGTTACAAAAATTTCGGCAGCCTAACGGCGCCACTTAAAACATCATAAAACGAAATAATGAGAGTAAGATGGGATCTCTCATTATATGAACATGAAAAGGGCAGTAATAGAGGTATAAAAGAACATTCTTTAACATAAGAAGATGGAGCATAAAAGAAATTACATAAAAGAGATTTCTTGAAAAGAAAGAGAGAGGTCGGATCCCTTACCTTAAAACGTAACTCTTAAAACTCAACGGTTTGGGCCTTGAGGGCTTGGGGGCACCTTGGGATGACTCCTTGGGAGGTAATGAGACCATAAATTTGTTGGGGGTGAGTGGGGAGTCGAAATGGATGAGAGGATGGCTTGGTATTTATTGGGAAAGTGAGGGGACATGACATTAATGGCCAAGGGACACCTCAAAAGTGCTTTTCTCAAAACCATGTGCTCACCCTTGGCATTTGCCATGGAGTTAGGCCAAATGGGGCACCCAAAACAATAATTCATCACCCTTGTCCGGCCAACCCTTAAAATATCTTATGACATCATCATGACATAGTGATGATGTCATTAAACATACCGAAACCCTAAAACTGTATTTTTACTATTCACTAAAAATTCAACTTTTCAGAAAGATCCCAAAATTTCACTTTAACCAAATATCAATGCTATGATTTCAAAAATGAACTCCATTTTATAAAAATAATTTTCTAATTATTTTTAATTTATTTTTTATATAAATACACTATTCACCGAAAATTCATTTTTTCAGAAAAGTCCCCAAAAATTACCATAACATAATATCGACGCTCTGAGTTCAAAAATGAAATCCGTTTTATAAAAATAATTTTCTAAATATTTTTATTTAAATTTTTAATTAAAAAACACTATTCACCCGAAAACACTAATACTTGAATAATAATTTATGAAACTGTTATTTACCTATTTTATTTAATCTCATTACTTAATCTAGGTGTCTAAATTATATTAAAACATTCTTTGAGTGAAATTACTAATCCATTTGGTCAAATTACTAATACTAAGCATAAAATCCCTATTCATAATTTACTATTCATCAAAAATAAAGTTTGTCTTATTAGACTCTAAATTTCGCACTGAACATAATTGTAGAAGACCATTTTTCGAAAATCATTACACATTTTTATTTAATTAAGGTTTACATAAACATTTTTAAAATATCATTTTTCAAAAATTCATCAAAAATATGCATACTATATTTATCCGGACATTTGAAAATTAATAAAATTCATCATAAGAAGAAATCCCAATGTTTATTTAAAACAAAGGATTACACAAGGAAGTTACGGTCTCCTTACATAGCCCCTTATCACACCAGCATAGGACCTAAGTATATGGTGTGCTAAGGTGAGAGAATCTGAGGGAGGCTTAGCCAACATCGCACGAGTAGTAATTTCTATTAGTTTGAACTTCTCGCAAAGGAGATTCCGTTCTAGCTTCACACGATGAAGTTCGGCTTGGGTTTGGTCTAGAGCAAAGCCCAGTGGTGCTACCTCCTTCCCAAGTTCTGTTAGATGGGCTTCGATCTGTCCAGGACTACTGGGTGAGGCCATCGAATCTTCTTTCTATATTAATTAACCATGATTACTTGTATTTAGAGATAATAGTCAAAACGTTTAGTTTCCAGCGGTCATATTGAGTAATGGTCAAATAACAGTCAAAACCCAACAGTCTCATTTTAATTATACACATGTCATCAAATTAAACATTTTTGTTGAGTATAAAAATAAAGTAACACATAAAATTAGGAAACAAGATTTATTCAAAATTTCGGGTCTTTACATGGTAATATTTGGAACATTCTACAATTAGGATAAATAGAAAATTTTTGAGTTCTGTTACCATTTGGAGTGAATGATGGGTTTGTGGTAAAAATTTATTAAATAATGAAAGCCTACATGACAAGTAAGTATATTTCCATACGTACTTAGTAATTCTCTTAAATAAAATCTTCAACATTATAAATGGTAACTTAAAACAAAAACATTGTGGTTAACTTTTCCAATTGGGGATTCAATGACTGTTTAACCAATCACTAGTTTGTGATTTTCTTGTGGTTAACTTTATCCTAATAATGTTTTCTACAAATCTCTGTCAGACCTTGATGTTTTGTCTTACCTCAATATCCATATTTTCATAGAATCCTAGTATTGGCTATCTAGGGTGACCTTTGTGCTTCTTTTTCATTCGTTTAAGGTTATATTTTTTTAACCTTATTTTTGATATGGGTTTTCCACAATGCTATTTTCTATTTTCAACCTTTTATTTTCAAAGAAAATTTTCAAATTGCGAGGATGCAATTTATTGAAGGAGGTGAGAATGTAACACCCCAAGTTTCCATGATACACTTCTCTTTGAATAATACAGTAGCATGTGGTGTGCGCAACTTCGAGTTCTAACACACACCACAACCAATAAATGTAGCCATCATGAATAGTAATACCAAATATTTTAAATTTTATATATTTTATATTTCAAAATGGACTTCATTTTTGGATTCGGAATATCAAAATTAGCCTATGTTGAATTTTTGGTATTTTTCGGAAAACATCCTATTTTTTATGAACAGTGAAAAATACATAAAAAACAAATTTTTTAATAAAAATAATTTATACCAATAAATTATACTATTGAGTTGTTTTAATGTATAATTAGAATATATTTTTACCATTTAATCCAATAGTGTTCATTATAATTAATTTTACTTTGAAATTAGACATAAACAATTGTCAATCTTTTGTTATATATTGTTTCTTAAAAACACGCTATTTGTTGTGACAGCGGGAATTAATTAAAAAATTAATTAATGAAACTTATATGTTTGGAATTTTATAAAATAGACATCATTTTTTAATTCGGAATATCAATTATAACTTACGGTGAAATTTTGGCATTGTTCTGAAAAACCTCAATTTTTGATGAATAGTGAAACCACTAAGTGGTAGTTAAAAAAATGATTTTTCATTTAAATGAATCATTACCACTTCTGTGATCTTATTTTCAAAAATATGACATACATTGTTTATAATTATGAAGTAAAATGTGGTTCAATGAGAATAAAATAATTTTTTTTGGTGAATAGTAACGTTTAAGTTTAATTAATCGCGATTGAAGGTAATTAGTGAAATTTAAGATAAAAATGATATTATAAAAATATGAAAATAACCTTACACTTGTCCTACCCTTATTGTTTGAGTCAATTCCTACCAAGAAAATCCATAGGTCAACTTGGGGACCCCATGGAGCCACTTGGGTAAGAAAATGACATTAATAACTTTTTATTTAAAATAAAAATAAAATTGTCACAAACATGTTTTTTTACTAAAACAATTATTACATGGGGTTATATAAGATAAAATTTAGACTATAAATATTAATTGGAAATATAAAAATATTTCAGACATTATGATATTTTTTTTATAATTTTTAGACATTAAATAAATTAAATTATTTATGACACCATGATGATGCAGCGATTACCTCATTAATTAACTATTTAAATAAAAAGAATAGATAATGTAAAATATAAGACATACACTTGTCAAAAACCTATTGTATGGGTAGATTTAGAAACCTTATCACCTTATCCTTGAAATATATAATTTTGGGTCCTTTAAAGTCGTAAAAGGACTTCGTAATAATGTATCATTTCATGACATTCCAAGAGTGCCCCTTCTCTCCTCATATAAAAGGCCCCCAACACTACCACCTTATTCACACCGTCCAAGCCATTTGGATCAGCCAACCTCTGCCCAAATTCTATCTCAACTTCCCTCTCTTACTCCTAGAATCCTCACTTTGGGCATAATTCTTCCCAAGGAAGCCTTTGGCTCAAATCAAAAAAGAGTTACCCGATTTTAAGGTAATGCCTTCTCTCATGTTATTTTGTTTTATTTTTCTTCTCCAACCCCCTAAAATCTTTTTATTACATTAATTTGTAACAACACCAGTATCCTAAATATACTTGGACGTTTTTAGGAGAAATATTTTATTTAAACTTACAAACACCTTCGTCTAATGGTTAAAGAACATATTGTTTCTGTTGTTGGCAAATTTCTGCCTCACGAAACGATGATTGTTAATTCTTCTTTTAACACCTCTCATGGTGGCCATTATGATGACACTATTTTTATATATGATATATATAATTTTTTTTTCTTATAATTCTTTATTTTTCATTTATGGCATACCTTACAATTTCCATTATGTGTAAATGCGATAATTACATTTTAGGAAGTGCAGACTACCACCTCCTCTAAGTGATTTGAATCGTTAATGTCATATGTGGGCTGTATAAATGATAGAGTCAATGATATTATACATTATATTATACTGGAATTATATTATGCCATTATATAATTATAATTTCATTCCATTAAATATGAAATAGAAATGAAAGTAGTGTCCATGCGTTCGTACGGCTTACCGTCTCCATGAACGGTGCATTTCATTTCTTACCTCTAAATGTAATGTAATATTATAAATGAATGTATATACTGGATATATATGATATATATGATATCTAAATCATGAATATAATTTTGGAGATAATGTATATTCTACCACATAAACAACTTGTAATTATAAGAAGTTTATTGTTGACTCAAGTACCAAAAATTGACAAAACGACCATTATTAACTTAAATGACTACATAATTTTCGTAAAATTGTAATAAGTAATATAAAAGGTATAATGAACTTGAAAAATTTTCTTAAGAATGTAGATATTAACTCTAGATTATTATTCAAGAGGTTAAAGAACGGTCGAGTCAAGTCGGACACATGGTAAGGGAACTTCTTAACCCAATTCTTGTTCTTTAGGTTAATCGCCTACCTTCAAATTATGACATAATATTATTATATCCTATCTTGTATTTGTAATTTAATTATATTTACTTATAGTGAATACAAAAAATAGATCTATTTTATTTAAAAAATGTTCTTTCTAAGGTACTTTGTCTCAATCTCCATTCATTGAGGCATATTTTGTTTTATACACAAATTTTTTTTATACGGTGTATAACCCCCTTTGACTTTTACGTTTATTCAAAAGGAATATTTTTATATAAAGTGTTTTGCTAAACGAAAAAAAGGAATGTTTTTCTTGTTTTACGTATACGGCGACAACGACTTCTCTGCCATCATGACCATTATTTGAGTTTCGGCTTCCTCTACAAGCCATAACCATTTTTTAATGAAAAATAATTACAAAGTTTTAATTTTCTTTTACTTTGTTATTGAAAATGGTTTTGAAAATGTTTTTATTATATCGAAGTGTTGTATTGATATCTTGTAATTGAAATGCCGAAATTTTATGTTTTCTTTTATGCATGTTTTTTGTGATATGATTATGTTATGGTTTATGATATGTTTAAACCTATTCATATGAGGAATGCATTGGTCTTAATAAGTGACGGGTGGAGCCCGCTATAGCTCCTCGATGCATCGGAAGGTCTCATGAGACAAACTAGTGTCTTGGAACGAGGCCTTGACAAAATCTTATTTTTAGTCTTGGCACGAGGCCTTGGCTATGAGGTTATGATAGTCTGGAATTATGCATTCCTTCATTATGAAAGTGGTTGTTGATATTGCATGTGATTATTCGACCTATAGAATATCCATGTGAAAAAGTAAATGGCATTATCTAATTTTACTTTTTCCATATTCTGTTGATGTTAATGTTTAAAATGATTTTGTTTTAGTTATACATTGCCTTAAATGTTAATGTTTATTTATGAAATCTTCCGCTATATTGTTATACATAATGAGCATCTGAGCTCACCCCTTTCAATGTTTTATTTTTCCCAGGATGTGAAGAAATATTTTATGACTGATCTATAGGGATCGTCTAAAGGGGATAGAAGTGTGGACTATGGAGACTATGTTATTGTGATTTTTCACATTATGATGTAATGTAAAATTTATGAATCTATCTAGTGTTTCCAATGATACTAAACTAATCTGTCTTTCGAGACTTGATCTTTTGTGATCATGCCAATGTTACACAATAATGCACCGACTCTGGGTAACTGGGGTCGGGACCTTACAACTATTAATTCTTAAAATAATGCACATCACTCACAACCAAGTCACAACTCATTCCAAAAACCAATTCCCAATTTATCACATTCTTGGTTTCATGATCAATTGATCCCATTTAAGTAAATTTTTCACTACATGGCAACTAATAGGCATAACCACAAGCCAGGGAAAGAGAAACACCCAAACAATAATTTAAGTATTCACACCCGGTTCTCATATAAGGTAACAACAACAATAGGATCCTTGAGATCCCTAAAAGTAATGGAACCAACCCAAGCCACTAGATATATCCCCACACAGCTTCAGATTTACAACCAACAACCTTTCCACAACAGAGGATCACATCCTCACTCACATTACCCCATAAGCATCAAACATTACAACACACCTGCTACCAAACACCATAGGGAAACATCCAGGTTCAAGCACGTCATTCAATAAGTCTTCTTCATTCTATTTGTTTAAATGGGGTGGTCGAACAAGTTTTTTTGGTCACTAGACTTTCATTTAATCGGCTGAGTACACATAATTACCCAAATCTCCCTTTTGGACCCATTCAAATTATCACAGAAGAAAAGGGTACATTAGTCCGAAAGAAAAGACCACCAATGGCCATGATTTTCAGCGAGCATAGACCATACAATTCACAACATATAGAAATTATAATAGAGTACAAAAAATGGTCAAACACACCCCCTAATTCTTTAATAGTATATTTATTATCTTTTTAATATTCTAGTATCATCCATCCCCATAGAAATAGTATCTTATCCACCCCGCATGATACACAGTAAATAGAGACGAAGGAAAATACCTACTTGGGTGATCAAGGAATGAATTTATTCTCCACGTGCCAAGAACGGGGGATGCACTATTTGTAGCGGTGGAATGTTAGGGACTCCAAGGGTGAGTAAGAAAGCTTCGGCACATTCAAACCACTTGCCTCTGTAAGGGGAAATCCAAACTCACCAGGAAGAAAGGAGAGAAAAAGAGGAAGAAGAAGAATAAATTCCCATGTGATATAAGGATGAGATCTGGTTGTCACGTGATATAGAATTTTAAACGACTATAAGGTTGGATCGTGGTTTCACCACACGGTTCGGTGGATACACATGACTGGATTAATTTTTTATTTAATAACTGTCATCGGGAAAAGGTGGTAACAGTTGTGAATTTGAAGGATTTTATATAAACCGAGGGGAAACGATACGCGGACACACAGATGGATCCGTTGAGGGTCTCCCCCCTCTTAGGAAATCAAATATTCATTATAGGGATAAAAATGTCCTTGAAACACATCCTAAAAGGTCAAAAGGACTTAAAAGTGTTGTTACGGGAAATGTTGTAGAAGAAAAACTCAACAAGGCTGTGTGATGCCAATCGTTCGCATCGATTGGTCGCATCAATCGAAGACACACCGATTGCTAGCACCGATCGGCGACACACCAATCTGTCCATATTAGGGAGACACACCAATCGGTCGCACCGATCACCAACACAATGATTGGTTGCACCGATCAGAGACACACCGATCGGTGACACACCAATCAGTCGCACCGATCGGCGACACACCGATCGATCGTATCGGTCAGCGACGCCACAATCGGGCGCACCGATCGGAGACTCACCGATCAGTCGCATTGATCATGTCCCGCCGGTCGGTCGTAAACCAAAATGACTCCCTACCACCAGGGCGCCACAATTAGGATCTGGAATTTGGCAAAGGGATGGGCCATGAGGGTCTGGGTGATTACATCAGATACCTATCCAACTATTCTCTCCCTTGAGAATCAAAACCAGACCCGGTGAAAAGAGGGGTCAGAACAACCACCCTAGAATGATACCTCTAAAGAGTGAACCTCTCATATGTATAGGAACACCTTCCCCTTAAGAAAACATGCAACATTAAAGGATCAAGTTGTCCAGTCATATGGGTTAGGGAGTTTCTTCCTCTATGTCAAGATTCTATTTTCTTTGGGCTGCACTGAATCAACCACATGTGTTTAATCACATCAACCTTAATTTTTCGTGATTAGGGATAGGGTCCTCCCCTCCCCGCAGTCACGACTTTTCACATGCATCTCGATAATAAGAAAAACCATACATTCCATAGTTATCAAGGTAAAGACTTGAATCAAAAACAAGTATAATAGAACAAAACTCAAAATAGCTCTGGGTAATGGAAGCACATATGTGCCTCCCGTTCCCAGGTATTCTCTTCCAGCCCACCATGTCTCCATTACACACGAACAAAAGGAATGGTCTGTTCGCAGAGCACCTTTTCCTCACGATCCTCGATCCTTACTAGTCTTTCCAAAAAAGTCATGTCGGCCTCGATGTCCAGCTTTCCCCATACATGGACGTGTGAATCATCATTTCGATACCGTCAGAGTTGTGTCACATGGAAGACTTCATGTATTTTCAACAACAGTTGTGGTAGCACTAGCTGATAAGACACTTCCCCCACCTACCGTTGTACATCGAATGGTCCAATGAACCTCGGAGAGAGCATACTCCCCCTGCCGAACCTCTATTGCCCATGCTGAGGGGAGACCTTCATGAATACGTGCTCCGTGACACCGATCTCCGAGTGTATCCTCCTATTATTGGCATATGACTTCTGCCGGTCTTGAGCCACCTTCATCCTCTCCCATATAAGCTGAACCTTCTCCATTGTGATCTTCACCACTTCCAAGCAATGAAAACTTGTTTCCCCAACCTTGGTACAACACACGGGTGAGTGAAATGGCCTTTCATACAAGGCTTAGAACGAATCCATGACAATGGTAGTGTGATAGCTATTATTGCAGGAAAACTCTACCAGTGGCAAGTGTCGCACCAAAGATCCCCCAAAATCTATAATACATGCCCGTAGCATGTCCTCCATTGTCTGGATGGTGTGCTCTATCTGTTCATCTGTCTGGGGTGTAAATTAGTGTGAAGATGTAAATGTGTGCCAAAATCATGCTGAAATCCTCTCCAGACTTGTGAGGTAAACCTTGCATCCCTATCTGAGACTATTGACCTCTGAACTCCTTGCAACTGCACCAACTCATCCACGTATCTACATGATAAGGCATCCACTGCACTAGACTCCTTGATCGCCAAAAAGTGGTTCGATTTCGTTAATTTGTCCACCACTACCCGGATACTGTCACAACCTCCTTAACCCTTGGGTAGTCTATGACGAAATCCATCGAGATGTCATCCGACTTCCACTTGGGGATGTCTAAAAGCTACAACCAGCTTCTTGGAACATGAGGTTTGACCATCATATGATGACACACTAGGCACCTGGCCAAAAACTCTCTCACCACACACTTTACCTCGGGCCACCAGGACTGACCCCTCAACCCCAATACATTATGGAAACTCCTAGGTGCACTGCTAGGGGTGAGTTGTGAACTCACCAAGAAGCCTCTCGTGCATCGCCTCTGGAACAAAAAACATTCCTCAGAAAAGTAACTGATTCTAACCATCCTCTATCCACCCTTCCGTAACATCGCTGTTGTTAACCCAGTCACGTATCACTTCACTCTCTATGTATCCCAACTAAGACTCCTCCACCTGCTGTAGTAGAGATGACTACACTGTCATCTAATACAGGAAACCTCTACCACCATCCATCCTCGCATCCAGGTACAGGGCAGCTAACTCCTCCATCACCTTCCAGGAATCTGCCGACACTCAAACTGCATCCTTCTATGACTTCTTTCTCAAGGAATCGAACACAACATTCCCTTTTCATAAGGTATAGGAAATATCAAAGTTGTAATCCTGAAGAAACTCTATACACATTCATTGTCGCAATATCAGGTCTCACATGGAGAAGATATACTTCTAGAATTTGTGATCTGTGAATACCACAAATCACTCCATAACGTGGTATTGATGCCACAACTTTAGTGAAAAAAATGTCCACCACAAGCTCCAAGTCGTTGGTATAATAATTATTCTCATGAGGAAATAACTATATATACCAATAAGAGATCCCCCCTTGTATTTGCATCAACCTGCACCTAAGGCCTTATTCATAACAATCACTGAATACTTTATACGTCGCCCCTTGTTTTGGTAACCTCAGCACTGGTGCACCTACCATCTTCTCCTTCAGATAGCAAAAGGCTACCTCGAATGGCCCATTACACACGAAATCCTGGCCCTTCTTGGTAAAAACTGTCAATGGTGCTACAACTTAGGTGAAGTTGGGAATGGACCTTCAATAGTAAACTGCCAGTCCTTGGAAACTACAAACCTCTGCCACATTCTTGGGTGCTTCGCAAGAAAAAACTGCCTCTACCATCGAAGGGTCCACCACTATTACCTGCTCGGACACCACGTGCCCAGGGAAGTGCACATCTCGCAACCAGCACAATCACATGGACAACTTCCATAGATTTGGTGCTGTCGAAGGACCTCTAAAATAGTTCTCAGGTGCCCAGCGTGATCCTCCTCTGATCCTGAGATGATCAGGATGTCGTCAATAATCACGACTATGCACCGATCTAGGTATTCCTGAAAGAGGGAGATCAAGATCCCCATGAACACAATTGGATCATTCATAACGCTGAATGTCATGTCCACAAACTCAAAGTGCCCATATCTACATCTGAAGGAATTCATCGAGATGTCACCCTTCTTTACCCTCAGCTGGTGCTATCCCGACCACAAGTCAATCTTGGAGAACCACCTATCCCTTTTACACTACTCTAAAAGGTCTTCTATACTAGAGAGAGGGTAACTGTTCTTGACTGTTACCTGATTCAGTCTCCGATAGTCAATGCACAACCAAAGACCATCATCTGCCTTCTTTTGGAATAAGACTGGAGCACCCCATGGTGACACACATGGTCGAACAAAACCCTTCATCATCAGATCATCAATATGAATCTGCAACTCCCATAACTCAAAAGGATCCATCAGGTACGGAGATATTGAAATCGGATGCGCAGTAGGTTGCACGTCTATCGCAAACTCAACGCCACATCGAGGGAGTAGAGGTCTCACCACCTCAGGGAAGTTGTCCATAAACTCACGGATGATTCCTGGGACATCCCCCATTTCTGCATCCACAGACTCCACTGATAGCTTAGCTAACATGGAATGGAGGGGCTCCTCTCGCCTTCTGCTTTTCTTGCAACCTCGCTCTCCGATGAATGTTACACGTTGACCACCAAAATCTGAAAACACGGACCTTCCTCGGAAGCAGTTAATGACGTCACATACAGACAACAACCAGTCAATTCCTAGGATTACATCGTAAGGTTGTATCTGCAAAAGTAGAATATCCCTCATAGACTAATGTGTCCCTATAATCAGTTTACACCCTCAAAAAACAAATATCAATCCGGTCTGACCTCCGACAAGTTTTCTATGCACCAGGGTCCCTAGAAGTGTCTATGAATATAAAACCAGAGCATGGGAAAGACTGGGATCAACAAAAGAGTTTGAAGCTCTTCTATCGAATAAGGCATAAGTAATAGTACTATACAAGTTGATCGTACCTCGAATGACTTATGGACCTGTTGGAACTGCTTCCTCTACGGCATGCAACATACCATGCCCACTTTATCTGCCTCTCGGATGTCGGCCACCTCCCTGACCATGCCCTGGTAGAGGTCCCTAAGGAGCGCCCTGAGGTCAGCCTCCTCCTGTGATTCCTGACCTCAGAGGATCCAGAGCTCGCTGGCCCAGCTGTTGCTGAAAGGGTATAGCTGGAAACCGTTGCTGCTAAGGTGGGTGTTGATCCTACCCACCAGCATTGTACTGCTCTCTGTCTGGGCACTGATTCTGAATGTTCCCATGGCTTCCACAGATGAAACAACTTGGCCCTGGGCCTGAATGGTAGGGGTGAGGGCCTGGGGATCAGAACTGGAACAACTGAGGCCTTCTTCCTGCTGGTCAACACCTAGAGGGCCCTAACGATGGAGGCATGCTGCTAAAGGCTTTCACCTTCAACGAGCCCAACTTGATACCTTCTCCGGATACACCTCTCAGTGAGTTCATCCTTTAAACCACTTCATCCTTCTTCGGGACCTCCAAGTATGTCAGTAGGGGTAAAGGAGTAAAAAAATACTAGAGAAAAGGCTGAATTGCCTCCTCCAAACGTCTCACTCGAGACTCCTCATCTAGGAAGAGGTCAGGAGCAATGCGAAGGAGATCCTTGAACGTGATCCCAAAATCACTCACTGACATACTCTCCTACTGGAGGGAGAGTAGTTCATGCCTCTTTTCAGCCTTCATCGTGGAAGAGAGGAATTCCGCCCGAAACTCCTTCTCGAAGTCATCCCACATGACCTTATCCTCCCTCATCTCCCCATGATAAAGTATCCACCAATGATGCGCTTATCCATGCATCTAGCTCACATCCTGGGAAACCCAGTACTCCATCCGAGCCCGGATCAAGCTGAATGTTGTCACCAGCTCCTCTAGCCAGCTCTCTGTCTCCATGTTTGATATGTTGCCCTCGTACTTCCCAAGGGTATGCCGCTGAATGTCTTGAAGTGTCTTTTTCCACTGATCATCCTCCTCCCCTTGGTCAGCCCTTCGTCGATCAGCCAAGTCAACCTATTGGGCCTCGATCACCCGTACTACTTGTGGTCGTCTCCCAGGCGTCATAGCTGCAAGGTAAACAAGGAATGCCTAATTTAGATTAGTGTAGATTAATGTTCTTATGTTTTCTTAGACATATTATTCATTTTAAATCTAAAAAATCCCCATGAAACTTAATAACACAAGTAATTATGATACATGTACCTTCCCTAGGGTCTCAACCCTGCAATCAGTGCAGCCTCACTTGGTCGTTCAGTAGGCCTAGGTTCGTTGCATCAGATCATGGGGGGGCCTAAAATCCCATGTCCTATCCGGTCATACCTATCCTATTTCACCCACCAAGATGACCCAACACTATTTCCCTACCATCCCATGCAATCCTCTCTGTGCCTAACCCTAGACATCATCCTATCTTTCAACATAACTCTGATACCATTCTGTCACGACCTGCCTTCACCAAGATGAGGGAAGGGACTACATATTTCCAGACCCTTCCTTCTTCAAGTTGAAGGATAGATAATGACCCCCTGAGACCCGCCTTCAATAGGACTCAGAGTGGTGACTAGAACCAAGGGTATTGAATCACACACATGATGGAAGGAATTACCCTTTTTCTTTATATGGAGCGGGAGATAAGATAGTAAATCCTAACAACACCAAAACTGGGGGGTAGAGGTAAAGCCAAAGATAAACAATCCAATATTAATGTTACAAAATTAAATCCCACAAAGTACAAGGAGGCTACTAAGGTAAAGTACCAATGAAAAGAAAAAAACAACAACTGAAACTGTCGCAACGTCCGAGCTAGTACGATGCTGCATGATCCCTGAATTCCTCCTTGAATCCTGAAAATGATTTTATATACGTTGGGTGAGTATAAAAGTATACACAGTAGGGAAGACCAAAGACTCTGGTGCATAAGTGGGGAGGCATTCTAATGCCCTATGAGAAAAGAAATAACCAAAGCACCTAGAAAAAAAAACTATCCACCCAAGACTCATCAAGGAACAATACCCAAATAATGCATGTCAAGTAATGTATGGTAATAAAACATCAATGTCTGGGTACCTCGTGATACTTTACCAATGGTTATTTAAGAAATATGACACATCAAACCAATCCCTCCATTCTCACCACAACCCCACATCAACACCCCGCCTGAACACACCTGGGCCACAACCACACATCCCACCTGCAAACACCTTGAACACATACACGACACGTAACCATGCCCGCAACACCTGGTCCTAAACAACTACTGTCACACCCATAGACACTTGTGTCTCATCCCCAAGACTCTTGGGAAACCACCTTCCCGCACACACCTGGGCCAATCACCACAACTACCCTGCCCAAAAAATCTTGGGCTCTAATGGACATTAGGCCATCACAACATGCCCGAAGATTATTTGGCTATTCGGGAAATGGAGAAGAAAAGGAGATAATAACCATCCACTCATAGGAGTGTTGGTAAAAACACCATCCCCTGTGAAATGGGGATGTTCGACACTAAGTGCTCAACTTGGGTGGGGCGTGAATAAGAAACATAAAAACTACAGATATATGTATAAGTAACAAGCACTCGTCCCAACCTAGTGTTTCCAATTACAACCTATGAATAACACTCACATTAACGTTCATTCATCAAAGAAGGCACAACACTCACGACCAAGTTACAACTCATTCCAAAAAAAATTCCCCATTTAACCCATTCATGGTTTCATGTTCATGTGATCCAATTTATGTAAATTATGAACTACTGGGAAACTAACAGGGAAAATCACAATCCAGGGAAAGAGAAACCCCCAAACCGTAATTTAAGCATTCAAACTCGGTTCACTTGTAAGGTCACAACAACAAAGGGATCAGTGAGATCCCTCAAAGTACTGTAACCAAACCAAGCCTCGAGATACATCCCCACACTACTTAAGATTCACAAACAAAAACTATGCCACAACAGAGGATCCCATCCTCACTCACATCACCCCATAAGCATCAAACAATACAACACACCTACTAGCAAACACAGTAGGGAAACATCCAGGTTCAATAACATCATACACTATGTTTTATTCTTTCTGTTTGGTTAACTGGTGTGATCGCACAAGGTTTGTTGTTCACTGCACATTCGTTTAATCAGTTGAGTTTACATAATTAATCAAATTCCAATTTTGGATCCATTCAAATTATCACAGAAGACAGGGGTTCATTAGTGTGTAAGTAAAGACACCCAACAACAATGATTTTTAGTGAGAATAGCCCATATAGTTCACTATATAATGAAATTATAAAATAGTACAGATGAATTGTAAAACACACCCCATTATTCTTTAGTATTCTGTTTATTTTCTTTGTTAATGTATGGTTTCATCCATCCCCATAGAAACAGTATCTTACCCACACCACATGAAACATAATAATGAGAGACAAACGAAAATCCCTACATGGATGATAAAGGATCAATGTTCCAATCCACATGCCAAGAACGGCGGATGTGTGACTTGAAGGGGAGGAATGTCGGGGACTCCAAGGGTGAGCATAAAAGCATTGGAACAGGCGTACCACTTTCCACAGGTAGGGGAACTCCAAACACACCAGGAAGAAAGGAGAGGAAAAGAGGAATAAGAATAAGAAATTCCTGTTTGATATAAGGATGAGATCTAGTTATCACGGGATATGAAATTTTGAACGGCTATAAGGTCGGATCATGGTTTCACCACACGGTTGGGTGGTTACACACAACTGAATTAATGTTTTATTTAACTACTATCTTCAGCAAAAGGTGTTAAAAACTATGACTTTGAAGGATTTTATATAAACAGAGGGGAAACGTTACGCGGACACACAACTGGGTCTGTTAAGGGTCTCCCCACTCTTAGGAATTAAAATATTGATTTTAGGGATAAAATGGCCTTAAAACACTTCCCAAAAGGTAAACAGGGATTAAAAGTGGTGTTATGGGAAAAGATGTAGAAGAAACAATCGACAAGGCTGTGTGACACCGATAGGTCACACTAATCGGTCGCACCGATCGGCGACACATCGATCGGTCCCACAGATTGGCGACACATAGATCGGTCACACTGATCGGCGACACACCGATCTGTCACACCAATCGGGGACACAGAGATCGGTCACACTGACTGGGGACACAGTGAGTGGTCGCCCAGATCGGCGACACACTGATGGGTCGCACCATTCGGGGACAAACTGATCAGTGACACCGATCGTGTCCCGCCGATCGGTCAGACAACGAAATGATGTCGTACCACCAAGGCGCAACCCTTTGGATCCTGAATTTGTCAAAGGGATGGTCCATGAGGGTCTGGTACATTACAGTATCGTCATTCTATATAAATATAATGTAATGATTCGATATCAAATAAATAAAAATATATTGATATTATTAAAATATTATTTCAAATTAGAAATAAATCTTCTTACAGAACATGTCTTCATTCTATCCTTCTGTTAGGAAATTAACAGATAATAAAATTCTACGAGTGGCATTCAGGATTGTTCATTATATAAAATAATAATAATATACAAAAGAAGTAGAAATGGAACTAAAATAACATATGTTATAATTTTTTATTTATATGGTATATTTATTATATATATTGAAAAAATATAAGTTTTGGGTATTTTTTGATTCGTTATCTCATTATTTTAACAGTGGTGTACATATTTTATCCATATAGAAGTGATAAATATTTAAATTTTTTTTACCAATAATAACCACAAATAAATTTGAAATATTAAAAAAAATTAACCATCATGATTTCAAAAAGTGTATCCAAATTTTGAATATTTCATATATATAATATCTTGAATCATAGTTTAGGTTAATATAATAAATCTAGACAACAGATGCTCTTAGAAAAAAATCATCATAATGTATTAAATAATAATAATAAAATAATATATTTAATTTATTCCAATGAGAATAATTGAATTATTAATTATATTAATTTTAAAATGTTACATAGAAAAAATAATAACAATTTAAATTAATAAAATGAAAAAATATTTTTAATAAAAATAAATATTTTTCACGATTCATTGAAAACCCATCCGTTTAGAAAATCATGAAAATTGCACTCTAGTAAAATTTTGACATGATGATTTGAAAAAATGAATAATGTTTTTTAAAATAAGTTTTATTCAATTAGAATATATTAATTAAATTATTTTCACAAAAAAACAATAAAACCTGTTCTGAATGAAAATCTGAACTTGTATGTTATATAATTAATTTTTCAAAATTTGATTGATAATATATTTTCGATATTTGAAATATTATACATTAAAAAAACTATTCCCTTTCAACCTTTAATTTTAAATTATTTGATATTATAGTATAATATATAATGATTTCTATAAACATGGGTTTCCATATATCTCATGTTTTCAAATAAATTTTATTTAAAGAAATATATATAATAAAATCTCATTGTGTGAAATTCACATTGCTTTAATGATTTCAATACATTCAATTAATAATTTTGGTAAATAATCAAGGTCCTGGAATTTCGTAATTTTATTTTATGAAACCCCACAACATAAATGAGTTAATAAAATATCCTTTTGAAAAGTGGAAAATAAAAATACAAATTTTATCTAAGAAAAACATGGTTTCCAAATAGAGTATATATAGTTGGAATTTAATATATAGACATGATGTAAAATTTATTGTCCAAATAATGGTTGATAGTAATAGAGAAATTTGATCAAAATAAATTGAATAATCGGGATAATGTCAATGACAAAAAAACCATGCATTAGTAACATGTTAAAAGACCATTATGTCATCATAAATGAATGCAACAATACATTGTTTTAATATCTTTTTATGATATTTGGTGACTTCATTTACAATATAGAACAAAAATAAATTAAATATAAATAAATGAACTGTAGAATTTGAATCATTAATCATTTTCCTCTATATTCTCTAATTTTTATCCAAAAAATTACTAGTCTAGATGGATTTTTTTATCCCGAAGAATTAAAGTCATATTTAAACTAATCCAATAGTCCAAAAAAAGGAAAATAAGAAAATTTTCTTATCATTATATATTAATTGAAAATTGTATTGTTATAAATTATAATCTTAACATATAAATTTTATAAATCATTATATATTGAAATAATAAATTTCACTTTAGTATTTAAATGACAATAGAAATACATCAACTATGATTATTTATTGAGTTAAAACCCAAAATAAAAAATAACATCAGTAACATAAATATTAAATAATGTTTTTTTCTTATGATTTATATCATACTGTTTAGCTTACACCAAAGGTAATTTTTTTCTCCCTATATAATCAATTATGTTAAATAACATTTTAAACACAACGTTCATATATATGTCATCCTAATGAAACATGTTCTATAATAACATTAATGAACGTGATAGATCAAAATATAAAGTTATAATGCAGTGAGCTTCACTTAAATGGCATGAAATAATTTAACAATATAACATGGAATGTAATCTAATATTGACCAACAATAAATAAAAAATATGAAAATGATGATGATTCACATTAAAACAATATATTTTATTTATTTTACATTATAAAATATTATAAAATTATTATATTAAGAAATAATATATTAATATGATGGTTTTTCTTAATGTTAATTTATTATTATTCCAAAAAACTACTAAAAATTTAATGTCACCTCATGATCCCATATATTTAAATCTCAAAAGTGGAATATCTGATTTTGAACCTATGATTAACCGTAAAATATTAAAATCATGATGATATCAATATCATATATGCTATATTTATTGGAAAAAAATTACCCCATAAAAATATTGACCTATATATTTATTATTAAAATAAATCAATTAATTATTTACTTTGTTCGAAAAATCCAAAATCATATTAAGCCTCAAAATAAAATAAATAACATTTTGATTAAATTACATTTCAAATCTAAAATACATTCATAATAACCAATAAAATATATTATCTATATATCCTAACAAAATTTATTATCTAAACATCAATAATGTATTATATGTTATTTTTCAACCAATCAAGTGTCTCCGAAAAATATCAAATATCCCTAAATTAGATTCCAAATCATTATATTAATACTATGTTACAAAAATAATTATATATGTTTTGATTCCTATAACAAAAATATAATTCATATAACATATATAATAAATATTATTTATTTCGAATTAAATAAAATTATAATCCTTTCACTTCTATGATTCAAATAACATTGATCCTCCATTGGTCTATGAGTCAACCCTTCGATTTATGCATCGGTTCATATAACAAAAATACATCATAATTATTGATTCTTAAAAATTCTCAAATTTATTCACTCAAATGATTGGGATAACATTGTTCCTTCATTGGTCTATGAGTCATCCATTATATTTTTGAGTTTTTTTAGTTAATTCCAATATTATATACACATAATAAATTTATATAAATAGATACATTAGGATAAAATTAATAACCCTCCACTAAACTCTTTAATTTTTCATTAGTAGTTAATATCTATACCACATTTTTTACGCAAAGAAATAATCCTAACATATAATTAATATATTACCTTACTTCATTGTTACCACATTCTTAACATATCAAATGGTGAATCTTCTCTCTCTTATGATATTCATGATACACCAATTGTATCTGGTCAATTGTGTCATCAAACACACCGAAGATGTTATTTTTAATTATATAAGGATATATAAGATTTTGAATAATCATTTTTTTTATTCTAAAAAATCCCATTTTATTTGGTATCTAATAAGAAAAATCAGTCCATTGTCCATAACATTCCGAGTTGACATTTAACAATAAAAAAACTGTAAACTATAATATGAGAAACCATAATTAAATTTTGAAATAACATAATCATGAAAATTAATTAATTGGATATATAAATAATGGAAATAACTTTTCAACATATATGACCTTTGGTTTAACATTGTCTATCCCTAGTTATTATCTACTAAAATATATTATAAGAAGTTATATGAAAAATGTGATAGAACCCTAGCTTATCGCCAAAAAGTGTGAATCTAAGATTACAGTAGGAGAACAATATGTGTTCTTTATAATAATGTATAATACATACACAAAACAAATCCTTTTTTGGTTTATTTATCCTATATTTATCATATCATAAAATAAATCAACATGTATCTTATGGATACTAATGTATTTATAGGAAAACCACATAATCTCTTTATTTCTGCAACATTTGGATGGTTTCTGATACATAACTTTATCCAAATGGTTTTCACCACAGTTCATTGTCCTAACACTAAATGATTGATTAATCCATTCCCTAATAGAAACTATAGTGACCCATTCTTTTCATATTGAAATATGAAAAATTATTAATTGAATATTCAATACATAACATTACAATCATTCTAGAACCAAAATTTATATTGTCTTGAGAGAAATGAAAATTTCTTAAATGGATGAAATTTAATATCACCCAAAAATATTTCTTATTAATTAATTTTCATATGAATGCCCAAAAAAATAATTTCTTCATACCCTTTGGAAATGAATCATTGAAATCGGTGAGCTCAGATGCTCAAAAAGATTTAAAATGGAAATATCAATGCTCGGTTAATAAAAAAATTATCATAAAGAATGATAACATTTATAAGAAATTTGAAAATAATTATTATATCATATATCATAATCATGAATCATATCACAAATATTGGTTGTTCATTGTACATGAATAATAATTGAATCAAATAACATTATCCATGAGAGAATAATAATATCATAAAACAAAAAAAATGTTGAATATACAAAACAATGTAAAATAATTAAATAACTAAAATACACAATCCAGGAGTATGAAAGTTGATGGGTAGATAATGAAAATTAATGTAGAGTTAGTAACCTATATAAATTACCATATCATATATAAATTCTTGAGAATGTTGAGTGGTAGATATAGAAATTTATTCATTTTTAACATATTCATAAACAATCCTGGTAAAAAATGAGATCGTAATATAATTCCCCTAATGCTTTGGTTAGTTTCGAATAAAAACCTCATGGAAGATAAAATTGTAGATTAATATAGAAATTCACATAATATTCATGATATGAAAAATAAAATGTGTCAATTTGTAGTATATTTACACCATATATGATCAAGGTGGAATAAGGAATGTGTCTCACATAAATAAAAGTGAGATGATAATCTGTTAATTTATTTTCAACATGCTTCAAAATATCTATATCCTCATGAATATTAAATTAAAAATTATTATACTGATATAAAAGAATAATTTTAATACCAATATTATCTTATATGATCCTGTTATAGGATTTTAATTAAAAAAATCTAATAATTCATTATCAATATCATCATTTCGAGTTTTAACAATATCATATTTTGTAGAAGATTTTGTTATGTAGTTCTGATCCATATATTTTGATCGTGGTTCTATCACTAAAAAATTCCATTGATGATAAAAATATCATATATTTTAATTATATATAAATGTATATGTTTATTTATATTAATCTATTAATGGTATAAATTGAAAGCATAATTCCTCCAGTAATAGTGAAGGTAAGACAAACATAGGATTGAATGATGCATTCATTTTTTATAAATGTAATTAAATAGTGGTAAAAACTATTTCACCTTATTTATTCATTTTAGAATAATAATATTTATTTTATATTCATTTAATAAACCCATATTAAAATCTCTATAAAATGTAAATATAAAATATTATTATTTCTTTATAGAGGCGGTATGATACACATATAATCAAGAAATGTTATTGTTCTCTAACGAATTAATAGGTATGATGTTATATTTAAAATTATAGTTAAATAATAATAAAAAATCAGATTATATAATTCCTAAAAATTAATCCCATCATAATACCCATCCAATTTTCATGGGGGTGAATAAAAAACTGTATTACTATAAGGAGGTGGTTTTCAACATGTACGAACTAGAAATACTTTCACTTCCATTTTAATTTGAAATGGTGTGAATCAAGGTGGTTCTATAGTTAAAATAAAATTTATATATATTTTGGATTCATATATACATATTTTATATTTAATATCATATATTTATAAATTTTATTTGAATAAATGAATTGAATGTTATAAGGGAGGAATTTTACCTCATCTTCATTTGTCCTTTATTATATCCCTTCTAAAGGCACACTAATATTTTTTCTGGTGTATTTATACAAGTATTAATTTTCAATAAATTACAATTATATTATAGGTTTATAATATTATTGAATTGGAGGAAGTATATTATAAATTAAACCATTAAATTACTAGTGGAAACTACTATAATTTATCCACTTATAGCCAATGAAAACCCTTTTAAATTGAAACATGAATATCATTTCATGACAAAAAATCATTTCTTTCATCATAATTTCTTTTCTCTCCATACCAATCATTATGAGAAGAGGAAAATAAATTAAAATTTTCGATGAGAACAAAATCATAGTATGGGACATAATAAGAAAGAAGCAATTTTTTTTTACACATTATAATTAAAATGATTCTTTTAAAAACATAATAATTTTATTACACATGAAATAATATTTCCTCACCATAATATTTAATAAATCATTTAATAATAAATCATTATGTCAAAATAAAAACTCTTAATTTTTTCATTAAAACTTCTCACAATGTTTTAACATTGGCCCATAAATAGTAAGATATTAATATACAATATGAAATCATAATTTTCATTTAAAACTATTGAAACAATTCATATAGTTATATTATTGAATCATATTCACATAACTCTTACATATAAATTAACTCTACCTGCTACTCATGGAGTAACCTTCATGGTTTGTCATGGAATAAAAGTTATAATATATTCCAATATTCTCTTAGGAGTGACCTTATTGTGTAACTCAATTTGTTTTCCAAATAAAATAAAGATCTATAATGTTCTCACCGACCCATGGGTTTACATGAAACAAAATCACTTCATACCAATTATGATTAACCCTAACATGAATATAACACATAAATAATGTATAAAAACAAAACATTCCTATTTAAAATAATCCATCTCTTTTTTTCAATTTTATATATTATATGTTGCACAATTATATGGAAATATTATATTAAAAAATAATCATTTATACTTCTAAATAAATCATCAAATTAACAATTATTCATCAGAGATGAAAATATAACTCATATCAAATTAGATAAAAACCATTTGTCTACTTAAAATATATGTAATAGAAAAATGTGAATTTATTAACAAAATTACCTTATATAAGACAAGACAATGATACATTTTTTATAAAATGTGAGAGAAAATCTAAAATTATTTAAAAAAATCATATTCATGTATAAAAATACATTTCATAAAAATGGAAATGTAATATATTTATTTTTCATGGAATAAGTCATTAAAACATTTAAATTGATGTTTTAGTTGATGGTTCCCATTACATTGGTTCAACATCATTTAAATAAGTTTAAATATTCTTTTAATGGATTAAATAAAAGATATAAATTTATTTAATAATTATATTCTTTATAATTATATTATATATGATCATATTTTATCTTCTTATCACCCATTTCATTTTAACATTTCGTTATTATACATTTTTTAGTGTTACCAGCATAGTTTTCGCAGATCTGTTTTGTCATGATCATCCGGGTTATATTGAATTGGTTATATATCCCTCACTTATAAAATGATATTGTCGATATAAATTTAATTATTAGTCATTTAGTATAGTTTTATTACAGTTGTGTAATTTTTATCATGGATATTGAATCACATCACCTGATGGAGATGGTATTTCATAAGATGTCCTGAGGGACTGTATCAATCCCATAATGGTCGAAATGGTATATTAGTTGGATGTTTATTTATATTGAATATTAAATAATATTTCTTATGAACCATATAAATTTATTATTTCTATAATTATAACCATCCATGGAAGTGGTTATGGAAAAAAAATATGACTAATGCATGGAGACAGTATTGTGTATATACACATGTGTACTGCTTCTATTTTTCACATGGTGGATAAACATTGTATTATTGTTTTATATTAATAATAATAACATATTACAATATATTTGTTTCTATATTTATTACAACATACAAGAAATAAGTATTTAATATTATGTTGGAAATAAAATACACCTGGATTTGTATGTAATTAGGATTACATCTTATTCACTGGAATTCCATTAGATATCTTCTAAATGGGTATATGATTGAAATTATAGAAGTATAAGAAAAAAAACATAATTAAGGTTATTATGAATTGTAATATATAGAGTTTCCTTGATATGGAAGGCACATGGTGCTGCAATGGTATGAAGGATGGAGTACACTTTTAAAATTAAAGCTAAGGGGATCTTTGGAAATTCATAAATTAATAAATTTTAATAAATACACTTTCAATTAGAATACCACTAAATATAAATGGAATAGAATATGTGAATATATAAGGTTTTATTATCATTATAAAATATAATTTAGATGATTTTATTTTTTTTAACATCATAATTTATATAATTCATAGTTAACCACTATTAATTTCAATTATGGTACCAATTTATTAAATATTAAAATGTTGAAATTTGTCTTTATAAAAAGATATTGTTATATTAAATTAATAATTGAGGAATTTAAATTTCCAAAAATATTTAACTTTTTTTAATAAATATTTTTTTAATATTTAACTAATTTAATAAAATATTATTTTGATAAAATATCATCGATGTAAATTTTGACACTATTAATTAATTTTGCTACTAAGAAAATAAGGAAACAAGATAACATCATTCCAAATAATCTAATACTCCATTAAAATTTCATAATAATCTATAATATTTCTATATAACCACAATTAATTTAAATTATATATACTCTAATATATTCAGATCATTTTTTTGATTGTTTCATCAATAAAATAATTAATGCATCAACATTTTATAATTAATTATTGGGATTATTTCATCAATAAAAATTAAACATAAAATACAATGATGTAGATAAATAATTTTTATTTCGAGATAATATCTATAGTATGTGATGTTTTACTAATAAAAAAATATTAAGAATAATATATAATATAAAATTTTGAATGTGACATCATTGACTTTTCTTTAAATTAAACATTATAAATATTTTAACAACGTCCAAATGGACCCAAAAGTCATAAATAATTTTATATCATGAATTTATTTTTATTTAAATAAAACTAAAAGCTTATATTCACTCAATATAAGTCTTTTTTCCCATGTGGTCACATATGTCATATTTAATATAATGAAAGTACATTTTGTGATTTTCTTTAATCAAAATAAAAACAAAGTAATTTTCAATTAAATGTTTCAAAAAAACTCAATGAAAAAGATTAGGTGCAATTGGTATTTTTTATGTCATCCAAATAAATTTGGAGATGATTTATATTAATTATCTATTCCATATCTTTTTTATTTTAACCTAAATTACACACTAAACCTTTACCATGGTACAAACATTTACAACTTTATTATTCACATGGGACAAAAATAATAGGGGCCTATTTAATATATAGGTAAAATATAATTTAAAATATGTAATCCAAATTTAAAAATTCATGTAATTCCCCTACCCTAGATACCTAGAGTTGGTGCATTATTACATAACATTGGAATGATCACAAAAGTTCAAGTGTCGAAAGACCTATTAGTTTAGTAACATTGGAAATACTATATACATTCATAAGTATTACATTACATCATAAAATGCAAACTACCACAACATAGTCTCCAAAGTCCACACTCATATCCCCTCATACTATCCCTGCAGGGGATTCATAAATTACTTCATCACATCCTAGGGAAAATTAAACATGGAAATGGGTGAGCTCAGAAGCCCAGTACAGATAACAATATAGCGGAAACCTTCATAAATAAGCATAAAAATTTAAGGAAATGTATAACTAAAACAAAATCCTTTTAAAGATGAACTTCAACATAATATGGTAGAAATAAAATGAAATAATTCCCTTTTCATATTCACATGGATATTCTACTAGTCGAATAATCACATTCGAAATCAATAAAAAATTTCATAATGATGGAATTCATAATGCCAGACTATCACAACCACGTAGAGGATGCCTCATGCCAAGACTACAAAAAAGATTTTGTCAAGGCCTCGTGCCAAGACATTATTTTGTATCGTAAGACCTACCGATGCATTGAGGAGCTATAGAGGGCTCCACCCATCACTTACTAAGTACAATGCATTCCTCATATGAACAGGTTTAAACATAACATAAACATTCGTATTAAAACTATCACACGAAATTTCAATACGTTCTCCATAAACCATGAATGGTATAAAAATAAAACATCCGCAGTCAAAAAAATCACAAAACATTAAATAAAATATGGACGTTTTGTATCATAATAAATCAAATCCAAATAAGATTAAAATATATCAAAGGATGTTGACATAGATGAAATCAGAACTATTTGAGAGAAATATGACATTTTTTTAAATCATTGAAAAGTCACACATTTATAAAGGAAGTAATTTAAAAGAGATTTTTGAATTAAAGTGTCCCATACCACTTTTAAAATTTTTAAAATAAATATCATATAAAAAAATTCATGTACATATAAATAAATCCTCAAAATTATTTTTAAAAAAATGGATAATAATTAAAAATATTTAGAAAGATAAATCTTTAAAACATTTAAAATTATGATCTTGATGAAGAGTACCCTTCAAAAATTCCTAAAATATTCATTTTGAAATCATTTAAAAGTCACATAATTATAAAATAAATCATTTACATTAAAAATATTTTTATAATCTTGTAAGGGAAGATTCAACGATTTTATAATGGTGGAAAATAGCCCCACCCGCCGTATTAGGTAAAAAACATTCTTACCTTAATTCTATCGAAAAGGTTAAAAAGGACCCTGTTTTGAAAACGACGGAATGATTTGTTTATAAAAATCATATAAAAAGTCAAAAAATGGTATAAATGACTTTAAAACATATTCTTTAAAATAGTAAGAATATTTTGAAAAACATTTTTAAGAAACATGTATGTGGATGATAAAAATGTCCCAACGGATAATTAGGTATAAACAACCACGGATAATGAAGAGATTATGAAATAAAACCATAACTTTTAATTTTACTTGTTTTAGGGTAGGTTAACCATCTTCATAATGGTGATATAGTTGTTATTAAATTATACAATAATCATATACATTAATATGATATCATATATGTTCTTTTAACATTGATTTGTTATTAAAATCATAGCACTATTGTCGTTTCAGGTGTTAACTTACTCATTTTCTTTTATATGTTTTGTTACATAAGCCATGTTTTTAGGCATAGGTTTTTCCTTATTCATATAAATAATAATATCATGTCCATAAAGATTATTTTTAATCATCATATGAGAATTATAATTGCATGGATACGATGGGGAATGAATCACATCGCGTTCGTGGAGACGGTAGTCCATACGTACGCACGAGCAACAATATCATTCTTTTGATATTAAAATAATATATATTTGGATAGTATATCATATATACAGAATAATTATCATGTTATATTTATTATTTACATCAATTACATATCATTATAATACCCATCCAAATAATAATGTTTTTGAATAACAAATACACCACGATATGGAGACGGCAAGCCGTACGTACGCATGTATGGTGACATGTCATTAAAAGAATGGATAGAATACTGAATATGATTGTACCATATTTATAATAACATCATAGTATATATAAGATACTATAGTTATTATTTTATAAAGTAAATAACAAATAAGTAAGAAGTTGAAGAAAAAGGAACTTGAAAAATGGTGGTGAAAACATTACCTCTTCTTCAGGTTCATTATTTTGATTTGTTCAAAAGGGATAACTAGGTTGTCTTTATGACAAATATATGGCTTCTTAGTTGAATTGATCGATGTTTAGACAGTATTTGGGATGTGTTTGGCCAAACTAAAAGGATTTTAAGGTGTGAATAATTGGTTAGAAGTTGTGTCCTTTTATAAGGGGGAGGAGGGGCTCTTTAGGAAAAACATAAAGTATTAATTTATAATAAATTAGTATTCAGTTTCTAATGACTCTAAAGTGGATAATTTAAATTATATTGTGGGGATGGGTCTAAATCCATTCAACCAAAAAAATTTAGACAAGTTTGTGTCATTATATTAACATTATCTTTTAGTTTAAACTCTTAGTTAATTAGATTGACAATTACCTTGAAACTTTGTATTTTTATATTATATAGTTAATAAACATACTATATAATTCCAAGAGACCCCCAAGTTGTCCATTAATGATAAACCTATCATGATATAATTCATTTATCCAAACCTTAGTTTTTTAGGAATAGAATATCAATTAATAATATAATATTTTATTAAAAAACTCATTTATGTCAATTTTTACATTATTCAATAATTGATTTTTGTTAAAGTTGTAAAAATGTTATTAATTCGAAAAAAAACTCATTTAATTAATCCTAAAATGTCATATTGACCAATAAAATTAGGTTATTTCATCAAAACATTCAAAATATATTTATTTTAACATTTATAATACCAATTGTTTTATTTATTCATTAATACTAGAAACACTGCAACATTATTGTGTCATATATAAATTTAATTTTTCAAAGTCTAAAAATTATAAAAAAAATCAATTATTTAGTAAATCATTCTATATTTTAAAGGAAAATTTAATGTTGAAAAGATATCAAATATTACCCTATATAAATAATGTTTTGATAAAAGATATATCATAATGTCATTTTTTATTTACATTATCATAATTAATATAAATTGTTCTTATCACCTAAAAGTGGCTCTATGGGGTCCCAAAATTGACCCAAAGATGCCCATGGTCGGAAATGTATCAATAAATAGGGTTATGATATGGTTTAGGATATATTAATATTATTATAATATTATTTCTTACCATTATTTACCGGATTTACTCTTTAACCATGGTAAATATAATATTTACCAAAGTAATTATTCAAAATGTCTAAAAATAAAACTTATATATTTACACAATTTTGATCTCCTGATTCATAATATCGAATAAATATTTCTAAATTCAAAACACAGATGTTCCAGAAATTAATTTAAAATTAATTACCATTGTTAAAACAAAAAGCATGTTTTTAAGAGATAATAACTATCAAAAGATTGACAATTGTTTATTTCCGGTTTAAATGTGAAAGTATGTCCAATAAACAAAATTGTATTCAATGGTAAAAATATATTATATATATACTTTAAAACCACTCAAATTATTAGTTTATCACTATTAATTATTTTGAATAAAAAATTTGTTTTAAATTAAAATTTAGTAATTTTCAATATTTCTTCAAAATATAAAAGTTATCCAAAAAGTACCAAAATTTTACCCTAGGATAATTTCGAAATTATGAATCCAAATATGAAGTCCATTTTGAGAGATAATTATTTTAAATTTTCAAAAAGAGGGTATTAATTTTCATAATTGCTACATTGATTGGTCGCGGTGTGTTAGAATCTCGAAGTTGCGTACAATGCAAGCTATTAAATTATTTAGAAGGAAACATATCATGGAAGCTTGTGGTGTTACATTTTACCCTCCTTCAATAAATTTCGTCCTCACAATTTGAAATTTTTCTTCGAAAATAAAGGGTTGAAATAGAAAAAATCTTCTTAGGAAAACCCACATCAGAAATTGGGTTAATAATCTTTAGTCTTAATATTAGGAAAATGGAAAAGAAAGGGTTACCAAAAAATTATGATCTCCATTAGGAGAAAATTGATGGAAATTAGTGATATATAATTGGAGGAAAACGTAAATATTTATAGGTAGTGATTGAGGTCATCAATCATAAACAAGTGTAAAATTGAGGGCCTTAAATTCATCAATCTATGATGATTTAAAATACCATCAGTTCAACCAAACATACAGTATTAGGATGACATATTTTTTGTTTAATGATTCCATCACAAAATTATAACAATTAATTTCTTCATTTAATAAGAGAAGAAGAAAAATATACACTTGACATGTAGAGTCCCAACCTTTAACTAAGTTCTACCACAAACTCATTTTTCACTCTAAAAGATTATAGAACATAAAAATAATTTTATTTTTCTCCTATTTGTATAGGGGTCAAAAAAAGGAATATATAATTCATCTATAAGACCATTAAAAAACTAAATTATTCAATCCAGGACATCCCGTGGGTCAGTGGTAGGTGATACACCCATGTCGCCCTTCGGTTGTGGGTTCAAGTCTCGCGGACTTGCCGAACGCTACGGGCTGCCGCCTGACCTCCGGGTTTTCCTTTTTATGGAAATACAAAAACAATCTCAAAATAGACTTATCCAAAATACTTCTGTCCAAACTCACTGTCCCAAATTTATAAGGTAGGTAAACAAAATGAAGAACCTTTTTTCACATAATATCATGTGAACACCTCATCATGTATTCTTTTAAAACAATGAAAACATCATGAAATACCATAAAACATTATCGATTATATTAATGATCCATGATTACTTATAGAATACCAGATATACTCCTTCTATCCAAAAATTATGTAAACTCCAACAATGATTGAATATACAAATCATTAATCTATTTCAAGGTAGACAAGAATATACAATATAATTTATCCAAATAAATCATGTATTTTTCCGAAATCAATACCTCTATATCAAAACCATATTATGGTTTATCATTCTCTCAACCATATATTTTCCAAAAAATTAACCTTTTATTGAGTCACTTTTCTTTATTCCACACAATCTGAAGTCCTTAAAGAAACAGTACTGCAATACAATCCTTATATACTCCAAAATTATTATAACCAGTACATTGTTGATACAACACTCAAATGACATAATTATCCAATAAATATATAAGAACTCTAATCATTCCTCATCATATGTGGTAGTATCATAACTTGATTATTATCCAATATCATCATTTAGGGCATACTCTGAGGATTTGGACATTAGTTCATGTAGTGTCCCAACTCTGTGCAGATGAAGAATTGTACATTTGAATCCTTTTTCTTACCCTTGCATTCATGAGCATGGTGTCCTTTTGTCCACACTTATAAAAAACTCACATTCCTTTCAGGCAAGTTCTATGGAGTTTCCTCCCATAGTTATCATATACGTGAAAATTCTTATTTTCCCTCTTCCCTTTACCCATCACTCTCTCTTCCGTCCTTTTCTTCTCTTACTTCCCTTCAAAACCATAGGACTCGGAGAATTCTTTACTTGTCTTATTAACACATGATATTATTTCTTCATATGTTGAGAATACATGGTAGACTATTTCTCTTCTAAACATTGGCTTAAAACTATGAAAGATATGATCATTCTTACTCTTTGGATCATACGTATTGCTGGAGTTCACATTCCTTCTACTGGGTTCCATTAATATTAAATAGCATAATCTAGGTCAGTTTATGAATTGAAATGAATAATTACAAACTTGTAAAATACCTAACATATATTGAACAGATTATGGATATAATCCAAAATCATAAAAATGTTTCCATTGAGTAATTATAAACTCATAATCCCCTCATAATGGATTGTAATGAAATTGAGAAATATCCTAAAAATATCCCTCGTGTGTTTCGTAACCAAGAGTTTATCAAGGCCCATTGTGGGGCATCAGTTCCCATTCAGGTCTAGCTCAAAGTGATGTTTTTCAGGTTTTACCCCTATGTGCATCTATGCCAGAGCCGCCTCTACCTGCTCATCTCCAGACAGGGATGTATTGCTCAAAAAACTCACAATATCTTTATAATACGAAAATTCTAGGAAGATCTTCTATAATAATCCTCAAAGTCCATCTTAGGTATATGTGCTCTAATCAGTGTTTATATAAATATAGCTTCTAAGTATTTTGCTAAACTTCCTCTGATACCAACTGTAACGCCCCGGCCCCAGTTACATAGAGTTGGTGCATTATTACATAACATTTTCATGATCACAAAAGATCAATTCTTGAAAGACATGTTAGTTTAATAGCCTTGGAAACACTAGAGACATTCAAAAGTCCTACATTATATCATAAAATGAAAATTACAACAACATAGTATCCATAGTCCATACTCATATCCCCTCATACTATACCTACAGGTCATTCATAAATTACATCTTCACATCCTGGGAAAAATAAAACATGGAAATGGGTGAGCTCAGATGCCCAGTAAGGATAACTATATAGCGGAAAATTTCATAAACAAGCATAAACATTTAAGGCAATGTATAACTAAAACAAAAGCCTTTTAAACATTAACTTCAACATAATATGGTAGAAATAAAATGAAATAATTCCATTTACTTATTCACATAAATATTCTACTAGTCGAATAATCATATGCAATATAAATAACCACATTCATAATAATGGAAAGAATAATGCAAGACTATAATAACCACTTATCCAAGGCCTCGTGCCAAGACTACAAATAAGATTTTTCCAAGCCCTCGTGCAAAGACACTAGTTTATGTCATGACATCTACTGATGCATCGAGAAGATATAGCTGGCTCCACCTGTCATATACTAAGTCTAATGATTTCCTCATATGAACATGTTTAAACATAACATAAACATTCGTATTAAAACTATCATATGAAATGTCAATACTTTCCCCATAAACCATGAATGATAGAAAAATAACACATCCACAGTCAAACATATCACAAAACTTTCAATGAAATAAGGAAGTTTTCTATCCTAATAAATCAACTTCAAATATGTTTAAAATCCATCAAAATATGTTGACATTGATGAAATCAAAAATATTTGAGAGAAATATCTCTTTTTTTGAAATCATTGAAAAGTCACACATTTAAAAGGAATTATTTTAAAATAGATTTTTGAATCAAAATGTACCATACCACTTTGAAACCTTTGAAAAGAAATATCATTTCAAAACATTCATGTCCATATAAAGAATTCCTTAAAATCATTTTGAAAATGTGGACAATAATTTAAAATATTTAGAAAGATGAATCTTTAAAACATTTAAAATTATGATCTTGATAAAGCTTAATTTTCACAAATTCTTAAAATATCCATTTTTAATTTATTTAAAGGTCACATAATTATAAAATAAAACATGTACATTCAAAATATTCTTATAATATTATATGGGAAGCTTCAATGATTTTATAATGGCAGAAAATAGTCGCACCCATCGTATAAGTTAAAAAAACATTCATACCTTATTATTTTTGAAAAGGATAAAAAGTAACATGTTTGGAAAAAGATAGAAATATTTCTTTATAAACTTATTATAAGAATTAAAAAAATGTTATAAATGAATTTAACCCATATTATGTAAAATTGTACGAATTTTTTGAATTTTTTTTTAAGAAACATGGATGTGGATGATAATGAGGTCCTAGTAGATAATTACGTATAAACAACCTCGGATAATGAAGAGATTGTGAAATAAAATATTACCATGTACTTTTTCATTGTTGAGGTTAGTTTAACATCATTTATAATGGTGAAATAATTTTTATTAAATTATACAATAATCATATACATTAATATGATATCATATATGATCTTTTAACATTGATTTGTTAATAATATCTTAGTTTTATCGTCGTTTCAGGTGTTAACTTACTCATTTTCTTTTGTATGTTTTGTTACATAAGCCATGTTTATTATGGATAGGTTGTAGCTTATTCATATCCAGAATTATATCATGTCCTTAAAAATTATTTTTAATGATCAAATGAGAATTATAATTGCATGGATACGATGGGGAATTAATCTCATCGCATTCGTGGAGAAAATAGTCCGTACGTACGCACGAGCGACAATATCATTATTTGGATATTAAAATAATATATAATTGAATGTTATATCATATATACATAATCCTTATCATGATATATTTATTATTTACATCAATTAAATTTGATTATCATAGCCATCCAAATAATAATGTTTTTGAATAACAAATACACCACGATGCGGAGATGTTAAGTCGTACGTACGCACGTATCATGACATATCATTCAAAGGGTGGATAGAATACTGAATATGGTTGTTCCATATTTATAATAACATCCCATTATGTAGAAGACTCAGGAGTTATTATTTTATAATTGAAATAACAAAGAAAGCAAAAGTTGATGAATAAAGGAACTTGAAAAAGGGTGGTGAAAACATTACCTCTTTTTCGGGTTCTTCTTTTGATTTGATCAAAATGGATCAATAGGCTGGTTTTATGATCAGAATAAGGCCTCTAGGTTGAATTTATGGATGTTTAGAGAGTATTTGGGAAGGTTTTGTCCAATCAAAAATGCTTTGAAGGTGTGAAGAATTGGTTAGAAGTTGTGTCCTTTTATAAGGGGAAGGAGGGGCTCTTTTGAAAAAACATAAAGTATTAATTTATAATAAATTCATATTCGGTTTCAAGTAGATCCAAAGTAGATTAATAAAATTACAATGTGGGGAAGGGTATATATCCATTCAAAAAATATATTTTAGATGGGTTTGGTTAATTATATTAACCTAATCTTTTAGTTTTACCTCTTAGTTGATTTGATTGACATTTTCCATATCACTTTGTATTTTTATATTATATAGTTAATAAACTTACTATATATATCCTAGAGACCCCCAAGTGTTCCATTAGTGATACAACTATCATGATATAATTCCTTGGGAAGGAACTTATATTTTTAAGAATAGAATATCAATTAATAATATAATATTTGTTTTAAAAACTAATTTATGTGAATTTTGACACTATTCAGTAATTGATTTTTTTAAGTCATAAAAACATTATTAATTCGAACCAAATTCATTTAATCAATCCTAACAAGTCATTTTCACCAATAAAAATGGTTTATATCATCAAAACTTTCAAATTATATTTATTTTAACATTTATAATACCAATTGTATGATTTATTCATTAATAAATAAAAAAACTGCAACATTATTGGGTCATTAATAAATTAAATTATTAAATTTAGAAAAAATATAAATAAAAAAACATTATTTAGGAAACCTTTTTATATTTATAATGAATATTTATTGTCAAAATGATATCATATATAACCCTATGTAAAAATTGTTTTGATAAAAGATATATGCTTTTGTCATTTTTGTATTCACTTTAACTTAATTAATATAATGTGAACTTATCACCTACAAGTGGCTCCATGGGGTCCCCAAATTGACCCAAAGATGTCCATGGTCGGACATGTATCAAATAATTATGTTAGGACACGTTTTAGGGTAAAATAATAATATTATAATATTATTGTTTACTCTTATTTATCGGATTTACCCTTTAACAATGGTAAATAAAATATTTACTGAAGTAATTATTCAAAATGTCTAAAAATAAAAGATACCTATTTACACAATTTATATCTCCTGATTCCAAATTTGGAATCCATATTTCTAAATTCAAAACATATAATTGGCAGAAATTAATTTAAAATTAATTCCCATTGTTAAAACAAAAAGCGTGTTTTTAAGATATAATAACTATCAAAAGATTGACAATTGTTTTATCCTGTTTAAATGTAAAATTATGTCCAATGAAAAAAATTGTATTAAATGGTAAAAATATATTCTAAATATACATTAAAACCACTCAAATTCATAATTTATCACTATTAATTATTTTTATTAAAAAAAAATCTAATTAAAATTTAGTAATTTTCACTATACATCAAAATATAAAAGTTATCTGAAAAGTACCAAAATTTTTCCCAAGGATAATTTCAATATTCAAAATCGAAAAATGAAATCCATTTTGAGAGATAAAATTTATATAATATCAAAAAGTGGGAATTACTATTCATAACGGCTACTTAGATTGGTCGCGGTGTGTTAGAATCTCGAAGTTGCGTACAATGCAAGGTATTGCATTATTCAAAGGGAAATATACCATGGAGGCTTGGGGTGTTAAAATTAAAATAACAAAATATTTATAAATAAATTAGAATCTAACTGGTAATACAAAATAAAATGAAATATTTTAGAAAAATGTGTGTATTAAACAAAGAATGATTTTATATTAAATAAGAGTATAAATAAAAATTTTGTTGACCTCAGGTATTTCAAAAATCCCAATCATGATTTAATATCTTTTTATAATATAGATATGTGCTTATAATCCTATAAATATACAGTACATATCAATATATTCATTAAAATATGTTAATGCATGTTTATCTATGTTTATTCATACATTCAATTAACTCTACCTCAATCAGGATGAGTTTCGCATAGAACAGATAAGTAGTTAAGTGTTGGGTCACCATTATAGACCTACCGATACTTAGTCTACTAATAGAAAGTGGTTACTGATACGAGCTACCATTACAACATCATTAGATTATGTCTACCGGTATGCATGTCCACCAGTATATGTAAGTCCACCTGTATATGAAATTCTACCGATATGACGTCTACCGATACAAGCTAACGATACCTAGACAGACATAGCTATCATTTTAAAGATCTATTAATACAAATAGGCAGATGAACAACTATTGATAAAAATCCTCCAATACAAGTTCACTGATACAGTCAGAGTAACCGATATATGTAACTACTGGTACAAAGAGAGTTACTGATAGACAAGAAGAGGTACCGACAGGCAGCTACCGATACAAGGAGATACTGGTACAAGAATTGAGAGCTACAGATAAGAAGCTAACTGCTATACAAAGTCCACTTTTATAAGTCTATGGATAGATAACTGCTGATAAGATGACTGTGGACTAGTCAATGATTCTATTTCTTTTTATTTATTAATCAACGATCATATTTGATTATTTTAATGCAATTAATCTTATTCAATGATAGTTGTTGGCATGTCAGAGAACTGTACATCGTAACTATAAGAAGGTAATCATCCCTATTGACCAGAGCATAAGGTATAAAAGGTTGATTCAGCTATAAAGAGGACATACTGAGATAATGGAGAATAAACGGAGATAGAGGTGCATATACACAAAAAGATAGGCAACATCCATTCACCTACATAATTTAAGAACACATGTCATACACGAAGTCATTAAATATATGAAGAGAACATAAGATGAATCATAGTCAAGGGGAGAAGAACTACAATGAGAAAATCATGCACGCAAGTTGATCAAGCTAAACTTGAAAGTCAATGAATCAAATGACACTCTGTTTTTAGACATAACAAAGAGAAGGACTCAAAATAATTTTTGTTCAATCAAAAGGAGTCCAGAGAGGCACTTCAAATCACTAGGGCATTCTAAACTCATATATATTCTCTTAGTGATTCTTTTAATTACATTTGAGAAGTGTGTGTACTCTATACATTTCACTCACATATGGCCTCTTTTGTTAAACTGGAGGATTTATAAATCCTCACACAATCCTTCTATAACTATTTTGTATCCCACTATGGATAGTGGTAGAGGTCAAGTAGGACCTGGACAACCAGTGTGATGTTGTTTTATGTTCCCACAGAGAAATGTGGTTGAGGTATTTGTACCTGGACAATCACTTTACTATTGTTTACCCCGACCGATGGTGTGGATCAAAATTTATATAAAGTTTTTGAGATAACTGAGTCTCATATTGAGAGAGAACCTCTTGTTTTAAAACTATTATGCCTACTCATTTTTGTTTTAACCTATACTAAATATTTTTCTTCTAATTAATTTGAAATTTAAAATTGTATTATTGTTACTTTTATAGTTATTCTATCAAGTGTTTTTACTATTGTAAATCAGTAGGTTATTTTCAAAAGCTACTTTAATCTTCAGATTAAATTAACTGACACCTAATCAATATTTTGAGAACCTAATCGAACCCTTACAGTTTTACAAATTCACTACAATTTGACTTTGTTTTTAATTGGTGGATTTTAATATAAATTTTTTTAATAGAAAATTTTTATTGGAACTCAATTCAACCCCCTCTGGAGTATCGCTCCGACCATCTTTTATTATCATAGGATTGTTTTTTATTTTCAAAAGATTTTGAAATAATCTGTTTTTCAATTTTGATTGTAGTTTTATCTTAAAGATCATAAATTTCTGTTAGTTCTAAATTTTATCTCTTTAAATATATTTTTTAAAATCTGATTTTGGACAGAAGAATAGAAGTTGCTGCTACCAATAGGCCACCATTCTTTAATAGTGTTAATTATGCCCAGTGGAAACATAAAATGAAAATTCATTTGGAGAGTATGGGATTTGACATGTGGACTACTATATAAACTCAATATAAGATTCTAGAAACTCAATTAACAGCTTGGGAAGAACCTACTAAAACTTCATACAATAACAATTGTGAAGAAATTAATGCTTTATATTGTGCTTTAGGAGATGAAAAATTTAATTGCATATCTGCATCGTAAAAATCCTCATGAAACCAGGGACACTTTGGCGATTTTCCATGAGGGAACAACCAATGTTAAAGAAATGAGATTGAATACCTATACTATTATGTATGATAATTTTAAAATGAATCCTGGTGAACCTATTTTTGACATGTATCCCAGGTTCAATGAGATTGTCAACACTATGAGATCACTTGGAAAATATGTTCCTTCAAAGGAGCAGATCATGAGGATATTAATATGTTTACCAGACAAATGGAGAGGCACATCTATTTCAATTAGAGAATTCTGTGATATTGGGGATTTTCCTATTAAATAATTAATTGGTATGTAGATGATTCATGAAGAATAACTGAAAGTAACCAAGGAAGAATATGATGAATCAAAGAAGAAGTCAGTAGCCTTCAAGACATCTTCTTTAAAGATCATGGACAAGGATAAAGTTCACATAACAACTGAAATCTCAAGTAGTGATAAGAGTACATTTGATAGAGATGCTGAAATGGATCAAATAGCCAAAAGATTTAAGAAATTCTATAGGAAGAATAAATTATTCAGAAAAACAAATTATAAAGGATTACATGACAACAAAGTCATTGTAAGAAGTATTGGAAAATGTCTGATAAGAGTGATGAAGGTGTCTTCTATGAATGGAAATGAAAAGGTCACATTAAAGCAGACTCTCCAAAGTTGATGTTCAAGAAGAAATATGACTACAAGGTCTACATGTATACGAAATCCACGATGGAAACCTGGAGTTCTTTAGAAGATAACACAAATGAGTCTGAGGTTTCTAATTCTTAGAAGAATCATGCTATGATGTGTTTTATGACAAACTCATCTGAGGTAACATTGGATACTCCAGATTTAAATTCATATTATTCTGGATTTGATTCTGATTCTGAATCTGAAAATATGTCTAGTGAAAAGTTATTTGAATATTTTAATATTCTAGAAGAAACCTATAATGAATTGAAGGATAAGTATAAGTCCTTGAATAAACAGAATGATTTGACCAGCTCTGTTAAATCGGACCTTGATATAAAAAAGGAAAATAATGTTCAATTACTTAAGGAAAATAAGGAAATTAAATTATCTAATGAGAAAGTAAGGAATAACATAGAGAAATTCATAAATGGAAAAGATAAACTTACAAAGATGCTATAAAAACAAGTGGCACCAAAATATACCACTAGTATAGGCTATCAACCCAGTAAGAGATAGTTTACTAAAACTATATTTATTCTTAAATATCGATAGAATGCTGCTAGTTCTTGTTCTAGAAATACATATGATTTAACTAGTTATTCATGTTGTTATAGATCCTATAAAGTTTATCTTTCAAAATCTATCGATTCTATAAATTATTTGAGACCCATTTGATAAATTTGGGTACCTAAGGCATTGCTTACTAACCTGTCTGGACCCATGAAAATCTTGGTACCAAAATCATTTCGTGTATAAATATGATTTATAGGAAACTTACTTAAATATTTATCATAAGAAGGTATGGTACATTGACAATGGATGTTCAAGAAATATTTCTAGAGATTACTCTTGCAACAAGAGTTTAATTAATGTTTATGGAGGCCATGTCACCATTTGTGATAATTCAAAATGAAAAATCATCATCCTAGTCCAGATTGGTAACATTGATTGAGTTTTAATTTCCAATTTTTTATATGTTGATGGACTTATGTATAACCTGTTATGTATTTCTCATTTGTGTGGTGATGTTTTCAATGTAAATTTCGAAAATGATACTTGTAATGTTTTTAATTATAAAAATACTTAGTATTTTAGGCTTTTATAAATGAAAATGTTTATGCTGTTGATTTGAATTCATTAGCTAAACTATACGTAACATGCCTAAATGATTTTCATAAAGAGTATTGCATATGTATCATAAGATTAGGACCATGAATCATTCATTCATTAAGTAAACTAACTATGAATAACTTATTTAGAGACCTACCTAAACATGAATTCCCGACAGATAATGTTTTTAATCCTTGTCAAAAGGGAAAGCAACATAAATTTTCTTTTAAATCAAAGAAAGAAGTTTCAACTTCTCAACCTCTCGAGTTGGTTCACATGGACTTGTTTGGACCTTCTATAGTTTCTAGTTAAAATGGGAAGCGTTGTGTTTATGTCTTAGTAGATGAATTTTCTTGGTACACTTGGGTATAATTTTTAGCACAAGAAAGTGACGTGTTTTCATACTTTATTAAATATTCCAAGTCTATAGATAAGCTTAGTGGACTTAAAATTATGTCCCTAAGATGTGATCATGTTCGTGAGTTTGAAAATCATGAGTTTGAATCTTATTGCTCATAAAATGGCTATAATAAAAAATTTTATAACCCTAGAACACCTAATCATAAAGATTTAGTATAAAGAAGAAACAGAACCCGTCAAGAGATTGCAAGAACTATGCTTAATATGTATGACCTACTAATTTACTTTTGGGCTGAAGCTGTAAATACAACTTGTTATATTATAAATAGATTCTTGATTAGACCTATTCTCATGAAGACCACTTATGAATTAGGGAATAATAAGAAACCAAAGGTTAATTACATTAATGTTTTTGGTTGCAAAGTCTTTATTCTCAATATAAATGATAATCTCGATATGTTTCCATCCAATAATGATGAAGGAATTTTTGATGGTTATTCATTTACTAGAAAAGATTATAGAGTCTTTATCAAAATAACCAAATTTGGGGAAGAATCTAATCATATCATGTTTGATGAAACTGATCCACATGAACCCAAATCTTCCATTGAAAATATTGAATAAGATTTGTCTGTTTTGAAACATAATGATAAAATCAATAAACCAATTGTAAAGACATCAAGTTCAGAAAACGTTCCAAAACCTATTTCTATAGAGCCTAAGTCTGGAGAAGAACCTGAAGTTTCTATTCCTAACATTACAAAATAATATAGGATACTAAAGAATCATCCTTTAGACACTGTTTTTGTAATCTTGATAGAGGTATATAGACTAGATCTTCTATAAGAATCCGGGTTGAACATCAAGCATTTCATTAACAATTAGATCCTAAAAATATCAATGATACAATCAATGATGAATTTTGGGTAATGTCTATACAAGAAGAATTAAATCAATTTGAAAGAATCAATGTTTGGTAATTAGTTGACAGCCTTAAAGACACATTGACCAAAGGTAGTAAATGGGTTTTTAGAAATAATGTTGATTATTCTGGAAATATAGTTAGAAACAAAACTAGGTTAGTTGCACAAGGATACAGTCAATAGGAAGGAATAAACTATAAGGAAGCCTTTTCTCCTGTAACTATATTAGAAGAAATTAGTATTCTACATTCCTATGTTGGTCATCTGAATTTGAAGATATATCAAATGGATGTAAAAATTGATTTTCTAAATGGTTTTATAATTTAGGATGTTTTTGTGAAACAACCACCTAGATTTATTAATCCTTTTTTTCTAAATCGAGTTTTAATGCTTTATAATTCTTTATATGGTTTGAAAGAAGCTCCAAAATCATGGTATGATATGTAATGGACTGAGTTTTTTGGGTTCATTACTTTGTGAAAATCTCGTGTTGGGTTTCTGGGTCTGGGAATCTCGATGAATTTGGCCTAACAGTAGGCCTACCGGTAGCCTTAACCCATCGGTAGCAGGCCCACTAGTAGCTCAGTCTACCGGTAGCAGCAGCCTACCAGTAGCTCTGTCTACGGGTAGCTCGGTCTACCAGTAGCTGTGGCCTACCGGTAGATTGGTCTACCTGTTTCTGTAGCCTACCGGTAGCTTGGTCTACCGGTGGCTCTCGCCAACCCCCACAGGGTCATTCCAGTAGCGCTCCTTTTCCGCGAGTTGGGTTTTAAACCCTATATTGGCCCTTTTAATCTTGTTCTAAATCTCGGTAAATCCCATAAATGTTTTAATTAAATATTTAATGAATTAACCTAGTTTTTGTGTCTATTTAGACCACTTTAATTACGAGTGGGGTCGTGTGTTCCACCCACGACCCCGGCTCCTTGCGCGGTTCCACGTTGGTGTCTCAACTGTTACCGACCATTATAAACAAAAAGGGTTCTCCAAGGAATTTTTCTTGATCACCCTGTGCAAGGAACAACCTTCATTCAGATGAGTAGCTTTTTGTTCGGACAAGCCACATCGCTATTCATGACGTTCCGCCCCCAGACTTAGCATCGATAATTTTCAACAAGTAGGATACTTCTCCTTCGTCTCTCCATTTTTAGTATCATGTGGGGTGGCGTTCTTTTGATTCTGTGGAATTGGATGAACCAATCCTAAATGAAAATAATGAACAGATTCTATAATGAGGGGGGGGGGGTGTTTGATGATTTTTATGCTTCTCTATTTTATGATCTTCTTTTCCGAATTGTGCGGGATTATGCTTACTGAAAATCATGGCCGCTGGTGGTCTTTCTCAATGCAGTAATGAACCCCTTGTGATTTTTAAATGGTTTTTTTTGAAGTTGTGAACTTATGCAGTGAAAAATGAATTTGTTTAATAATGAATATCTGGCTAAATATATTGATGCAGCAAAATCAATCCTTCTGTGATAACCCTGGTTAAAGAACACGAAAATTGAAATCATGGAGTCTGTTAAATCTTTTAAATCTGAAAATACTGGCATGGGCCTGATTAGTGGTGGTTGGTTTGTTGTTTTTCCTTTACGGGCTGTTTTCTGGGTGATGTGGGTGGGGATTGGATCCACTGTTATTATACTCTCAGTGGTTGTGAAAATTAGGGATGTGATCCCCTATGTTATGCTTTTAGTGGTTGTGAGTTTCAAGACCGAGTGGTTACCTTGTTTATATCACGAATTGGGGTGGGATCCTCTGTTGTTGAGAAACATTGTGGCTCCTAGGTATTGTACATGGGGTTGTACCTTGGGGTTTCCTTTGGTTGTTGTGGTTTTATGAGAGAACTGGGTGTGGATGTTGTGGTGGATTCTCGACTGTTTTCTTTCCTTTGACTTGTGCTTATGATTTCTAGTTGCCCATGTAGGTGCATAAATTTATTTAATCATTATTACTGAACATATAAACCAATATTGGACAAATGGGTTTTGGTTTTACGTCGGTTGTGACTTGGACGTAGTGTTGTTTGTTTTCTTTAGGTGGTCTGAAGAAAAACCTAGACATTGGGTGAGTGCTTGTTACCTATACATATACATGTAGTTTTGTGTTTCTTATTCACGCCCCACTAAGTTGATAACTTAGTGCCAAACACCCCCATTTCATGGGGGATGGTGTTTTTCCCAACACTACTATTAGTGGCAGGTTATTAGCTTTTTTTCTTCTCCCTTTCTTGAATAGCCCATGTATCATTGGGCAGGATGTGATGGCCTGACGTCCATTATTAGCCCAAGAACCATCGGGCGAGGTAGTGTGGTGGTTACGACCCATGTGTGTGCGGGAAAGTGGTTTTCCCAAGTATCTTCAGGATGAGTCCCAGGTGTCTTCGGGCGTGGTGGTGGTTGTTCTGGCCTATGTGTTTGCAGGAATGGTTGTGTGTTATAGTTGTGGCCCAGATGTTTACGGGCGGGATTCGGTAGTGGGACTGCGGGCGGTTATGTCCCAGGTGTGTGCGGGTGGGGTGTGGCAGTGGGACTATGGTGAGAATGGAGGGATTGGTTCGATGTGTATGATGTCTTCAATAACTAGTGGGAAAGTGGCGCGGGGTACCCAATCATCGATGTGCTATTACTATACATTACTTGACTTGCGTTATCTGGAGAGTGTGCCTTGATGAGGCTTGGGTGGTTAGTTTACCTTGTTAGGTGTTTGGTTTACTCATTTCTCATGGGACTCTAGTACGTTCCCCCCACTTGTGCATGAGATCATTATGTTTTTCCCAACAATGTATACTTTTATACTCACCCTACGTATATAAAACTGTTTTCAGGTTTCCAGGTGGACTTCAAGGACTGTGCTGTACCACACTAGCTCGGACCTTTGGGGCAGTTGCAGTCACTATTTTTCTTTCTTTGGTAATTTAACCTTGTAGTCACTTGTACATTATGGATTTTTTCTTTTGTAACATGCATTGGGAATGGTTATTGGATTTACTTTTACATTCTTCTTTTGGTGTTGTTGGGATTTACCATTGTATCTCCCGATCCGATTAAAAGAAAAGGGGTAATGACTTCCATTAAGTGTGTGAATCTATACCCTTGGATCTAGTCGCCACTTCGGGACCTATTGAAGGTGGGTCTCAGGGAGTCATTATATCTCCATCAACTTATAGAAGGAAGGGCCTGACAATCTGCTGACCCTTCCCTCCTTTTGGTGAGGGGGGGTTGTGACATAATGAAATCAAAGTTGGTTGAGAGATTGGATGGAGTCTGGAGTTAGGCATAGTGAAGATTTCATGGGATGGTAGGGCAACAGTGTTGGGTGACCGTGGTGCATGAATTAATCCAGGGAAGTCCGACTAGGACATGGGATTTTAGGGCCCCCCATGATCCGATGAAAGGACTATGGACCTACCGAACGACCAAATGAAGCCACACTGATTGCAGGGTAGAGACCCTAGGAAAGGTAAATGCATCATAATTACTTGTATTCTCGTTTTTTGGGGTGTCTTGGAAAGTAAGAATAAATAAAATTTTTATTAAATTTTATGAATAATATTATGCACTACTTGGGCTTAGGAATTCTTTATTTACATTGAATATATGGCACCTGGAAGGAGACCACGTTTGGTGCGAGAGATAGAGCCCCCATAGACTACCTTTGCCGATCGACAGAGAGAAGATCGAGAGGAGGAGGATGACCAGTGGCAGAAGACACATTGAGCCTTCCAGTGACAGCAACTCGAGAAGTTTGAGGGAAGCACCTCTGATATGAAGATGGAGGGATGTCTAGAGGAGCGGGTGATATCCTTCAGCTTGATCCGGGCTCCAACCGAGTACTGGGTTCTTCTGGCCGATAGAAAGATGCGGGGAGCATCGTGTCAGTGGTGGATGCTTTACCTGGCAGAGAGGAGAGAGGCTGAGGTGTAATGGGCTGATTTCAAGAGGGAGTTCCGGGCAGAATTCTTCTCTTCGACGATGAAGGCAGAAAAGAGACAAGAGATAATCTCCCTCCAGTAAGAGAGTATGTCTGTAACATAGATAGGAATCAAGTTGAAGGACCTCCTATGTTTTTCATCAGACCCCTTTACCGACGAGGAGTCTCGGGAAAGACGTTTGGAAGAGTCTCTCAGACCTTCCCTCCAGTATGCTATTACCCCCTTTACCCTGCCAACGTACTTGGAGGTCCAGAAGAAGGCAAAAGTGGTGGAGATGATGCACGCTCTAGGAGGTGTGTCATGAGAGGGGATCCAGTTGGGACCATCGAAGGGGAAGGCCTTCAGTACCAGGCCTCCAGCGTCAGGACCCTCTAGGTTCTGACCAGCAGGGAGCAGGCCGCAACAGTTCCAGTTCCGGTCCCCTGGTCCTCACCCTTTTCCCTCGGGCCCAGGACCGCGATGCTTCATATGTGGGAGCTATGGACATCTCCGGAGTCAGCGCCCGGACTGAGTACAATACGGTGGTGGAAAAACGCCCCAGCACCCACCCCAACAATAGTAGGGATAGAGAGCTCCCGCTCCTATGAGGGAAGATGTTGCAGGAGGAGGCTGTCCTCAGGGCACTCCTCTGGGACCTCGACTGGGGCATGGTCAGGGAGGTGGCCGACAACTGAGGGGAAGAGGAGCTGGGCGTGGATAGTTTCACGCCACAGAGGTAGCAGTTCCAGCAGGGCCAGATGTTGTTCGAGGTATGATCAGTTTGTTCAGTACCCTTGATTTTACCATGTTTGTTAACAGAGCTTCACACTCCTTTGTTTCACCCATTATAGCCCATGCCTTGGGTCTAGATGCAGTGAAACTTCTAGTGCGCCTGGTGCTGAGCACACCAGTTGAAGTTCAGACCAACTTTTTATATAGTTGTCGGGAATACAAACTGATGATAGGGCCACATTAGTCAGTAAGGGATCTTTTTCTGCTACAGATACAGCCATACGATGTCATCCTAGGAATCGACTTTCTGTTCTCCATGTGTGCCGTCATCGACTATTTCCAAAGAAGGTTGTGTTCTTGGACAGGGGCGGCCAGCCTGTTACCTTCACCGGCGGGCGGAGTATTCAAAATGGTAGGAGGCGAGAGGAACCCCTCCTCTCCTTGTTAGCCGAGCTATCAGTGGAGTCAGTAGATGCTGATGTGGAAGAGGTGCCAGAGATCGTCCGTGAGTTTATGGACGTCTTCCCTGAAGAGGTGACAACTCTACCCGCATGATGTGATATCGAGTTCGGGATAGACCTGCAGCCCGGTGCTCATCCGATTTCGATAGCTCCTTACTGGATGGAACCTTCAGAGCTACGGGAGTTGCAGATTCAGATTCCCGATTTGATGAAGAGAGGTTATGTTCGACTGAGTGCGTAACCATGGGTAATAGAGAGTGACATCTTGAAGATGGCCTTCAGGTGCAGATATAGACACTTCAAGTTCGTATTCATGACTTTCGGCGTTACGAATTCCCCATCTGTGTTCATCATGCTTATGAACTCCATCTTCTAGGAGTACCTGGATCGGTTCTTAGTCGTGTCCATCGACAATATCTTGATCTATTCAAGATCAGAGGAGGATCACGCAGAGCACCTAAGGACGATTTTTTAGGTTCTCCGACAACACCAGCACTATGGTATGTTGTCGAAATGCATGTTCTGGATGCAAGAAGTGCACTTCCTTGGGAACGTAGTGTCCGAGAAAGGGGTAGTAGTGGACCCAACAAAGGTTGAGGCAGTTGTTTCATGGGTAGAACCCAAGAATGTGGCAGAGGTCTGTAGTTTCCTCAGGCTGGCGGGTTTCTATCGTAGGTTCGTACCAAACTTCTCTCGAGTAGCATCCCCTTTGAGAGCCCTAACAAAGAAAGATCAGGTTTTCATGTGGAGTGACCTGTGCGATGAAGCCTTTAGCTATCAGAAGGAGAAGTTGGTTAGTGCTCTAGTGCTGAGGCTTCCAAAAGAAGGGGAGGCCTATGAGGTGTTCTCCGATGCTTTAATATAGGGTCTGGGATGTGTGTTGATGCAGCGTCAAGGGGTGATCTCTTATGGGTCTAGAAAACTATGCCCTCATGAGCGTGATTATGTCACCCACGACCTAAAGCTTGTAGTGGTCGTTTTTGTGCTGAATTTATGTCTGCACTACCTCATCGGAGAATCCTTTGTGGTCTTCAGAGATCACAAAATCTGGAGGTATATCTTCTCCCAGCGGGACCTAAACTTGTGGCAGCGAAGGTGGATAATGTTCCTCCATGATTACGACTTCGAGATCTCATAAACTTCAGGTAAGGGGAATGTAGTGTTTGATTCCTTGAGAAGGAGATCACAGAAGGACGCAGTCTGAGAGTCGACAGACGCTAGGAAGGCAATGGACGAGTTGGATGCCTTACACCTGGATGTGAGGATGGATAGTGGTAGAGGTTTCCTGTATCAAATGATAGTGAAGTCGTCTCTATTTCAGCAAGTGGAGGAGTCTCAGTGGGGAGACCCAGAGTGCGAAGTGATGCGTGACTGAGTTGACCAGAGCAATGCTCTGGAGGGATGGACGGAGGATGGTCAACACTGGATGTTTTTCCAGGGGAAGCTGTTTGTTCTAGAAGTGATGCACGGAAAGATTCTCAGTAAGGTTCACAACTCACCCTTGGAGGTACACCCAAGAGTTTCCAAGATGTACCATGGAATGAAGGGACAGTTTTTGTGGCCCGGAGTGAAGTGAGTAGTGGCAGAGTTTGTGGCCAAGTCCTTAGTGTGTCAGCAAGTGAAGGCTGAACACCGAGTTCCTGGAGGCCTACTGCATTCTTTATATGTCCCCGAGGGGAAGTGGGATGACATCTCGATGGATTTTGTCACGTGACTACCCATGGTCCAAGGGGGGCACGACGCCATCTGGGTGGTAGTGGACCGGTTGAAAAAATCATCTCACTTTCTGGCAATTACAGAGTCAAGTGTAGTGGATACTTTGGCACGAAAGTACGTGGATGAGATGGTAAGATTGCATCGATTTTCGAGGTCTATATCCACAGATTGGGATGAATGGTTTACCTTGCGAGTCTGGGGAGGATTGCAGCATGCTTTTGGCACCCAACCGTGTCTTAGCACTGCTTTCCATCCCCAGACAGATGGACAGACAGAGTGCACCATCCAGTCCTTGGAGGATATGATGTGGCCGTGTGTTCGAGACTCAGGAGGATCATGGGTGTGACACTTGCATATAGTAGAGTTCGTCTAAAATAATAGCTATCACTCTACCATTGGTATGTCCCCATTTGATGCCTTGTACTGGAGGCCATGCTGTTCACCTGTGCGTTGGACCGAAATAGGAGAGGCATGCATCCTTGGCAAGGAGGTGGTGCAGAGCACGATGAAGAATGTTCAGCTTATACGAGGGAGGATGAAGGTGGCCCAGGACCGACAGAAGACGTATGCTGATAACAGGAGGAGACTCTTGGAGTTTGAGGTTGGAGACCACGTGTTCTGGAAGGTCTCCCCTCGGCGTGGACAACAGAGGTTTGGCAAGGGGTGTATGCTTTCTCCGAGGTTCATCGGGCCCTTCGAAGTGTTGTGGCGAGTCGGAAAAGTGGCTTATTATCTAGTGTTACCACCACTGCTACTGAGGATACATGATGTCTTCCATGTGTCCCATCTCCGTCAGTATCTTCACGATGATTCACACATCCTCAGCTGGGGAGAGCTGGACAACGAGGACAACGTTCCTTTTGTGGAGAGACCAGTGATGATCAAGGATCTCAAGGATAAGGTGCTTTGTGGGTGAACCATTCCCTTGGTTCGTGTGTTATGGTTACATGGTGGGCGTGAGGAGAGTATGTGGTAGAGGCAAGCACAAATGCATGCCCAGTACCCGGAGTTGTTTTGAGTTTCTTACTATTCGGTTTATAGTTTTTGTGGTGGAATGTTTTACTTTGTTGGCTATGAAATACTGGTTTTCCTTCCTCTGAATGTGTGTGAAAAGCCCATGCTACGGGGAGGAGAGAACCCAACCAATAATCAAGACACATTAAGGTGGATGCGATTAAACCCGTGCGGGCAAGTCAGTGCCGCCCAAAGAGGATAATATCATGACATGGGGGTGGAGACTCCCCAACCCACATGCCTGGGTAGTTTGACATGGTATGTTTCTTGGTTCTTGACGGTAAAGTGTTCTTAGTTAACAATGAGGTTCAATCCTAAGAGGTATCTTTCGAGGTGTTTGTTCGGACCCTCTCTTTCCTTCTAGATTGTTTTGATTCTCGAGGACGAGAATCGTTTAAGAGGTATCTGATGTAATGAACTAGGTTTTTGGGGTCCATTAATTTGTGAAAATCATGTGTTGGGTTCCCTGGTCTAGGAATTTCGGTGAATTTGGCCTACTGGTAGGCCTACCGGTAGCCTTAACCTACCGGGAGCAGGCCTACCGATAGCTCGGTCTACCAGTAGCTGCAACCTACCAGTAGGTCTTGCTATCGGTAGCTCCAGCCTACCAGTAGCTCAGATACCGGTAGCTGCACCCTACCTGTTGCTCGGTCTACCGGCGGCTCTCGCCTACCCCCGTGGGGTCTTTCCAGTAGCGCTCCTTTTGAGCGAGTAGGGGTTTAAACCCTATTTTTACCCCTTTAAGCTTGTTTTAAATCCTAGTAATGTCCATAAATGTTTTAATTAAATATTTAATAAATTAACCTAGTGTTTTCATCATTTTAGACCCATTTAATAACGTGTGGGGTCGTGTGGTCAACCCACGACCACTGCTGCTTACGCAGATCCACGTTGGTGTCTCAACCATTCACTACCTTTATAAACAAAAAGGCTTCTCCTAGGTTTCTTTCTCGATCACCCTGTTCTAGGAACACCCTTCGTTCAGACGAGAAGCTTTTCGTTCGGATGATCCGCATTGATATCCGTGAAGTCCTGAGTCCAGCCTTAGCATTGATCGTTTTCAACAAGTAGGGAATTTCTCCTTCATCTCTCCCTTTATGTATCATGAGGGGTGTCATGCTTTTGATTCTATCGAATTGGATGAACCATTCCAAAATAAATATAAAGAATGGATTCTCTAAAGAATGAGGTGGGGGGGCTATGTTTGATGATTTCGATGCTGCTCTGTTATATGATCTTCTTTTCTAAATTTTGCGGGCTTACGGCTAATGAAAATCATGGTCATTGGGGGTCTTTATCTATGCACTAATGAACCCCTGGTGATGTTTAAATGGCTTGTTTTGTAGTTGTTAACTCCTTATATGAAAAAGGAAATTGGTTAATCACGTATCTTCAGCTAAATAAATTGGGGCATCAGGATCAATCCTTATGTGATAACCTCGGTTAAAGTACAAAAAAATAAAAATCATGGAGGGTATTAAATCTTATAAATCTGAAAATATAGGCATGGGCCTACATAGTGGTGGTGGGTTTGTTTTTTTTCCATTACAGGTCGTTTACTGGGTGATGTGGGTGGGGATGATATCCCCTGTTATTATACTCTTGGTGGTTGTGAAAATTGGAGATGGGATCCCCTGTGTTATGATTTCAGTGGTTTTGTGTTTTAAGACTGGGAAGTTAACTTCTTTATATCATGAATTAGGGTGGGATCCACTGTTGTTGAGATACATTTTGGCTCCTAGGTATTGGACATTGGGCTATACCATGGGGTTTCCATTGGTTGTTGTGGTTTTACTAGAGAACAGGGTGTGGATGTTGTGGTTGATGCTCGACTGTTTGCTTTCCCTTGAATTGTGCTTCTGATTGCTAGTTTCCCAAGTAGGTGGAGAAATGTATTTAGGCATTTTTACTGAACATATAAACAAGGATGGGGAAAATGGGTTTTTGTTTGATGTGGGTTGTGACATGGACGTTGTACTGTTTCTGTTCTTTAGGCGGGATGAAGAAAAACCTATACATTGGGTGAGTTCTTGTTACCTAAACATATAATTTTAGTTTTGTGTTTATTATTCGTGCCCCACCAAGTTGAGCACTTACTTCCGAACTCCTCCATTTATTGGGGGAGGGTGTTTTTTCCAACACTACTATTAGTGGCTGGTTATTAGCTCCCCTTTCTGCTCCCTTTCCCGAATAACCCAAGTATCTTCGGGCATGCTGTGATGGCCTGAAGTCCATTATTATCCCAAGAACCTTTGGGTGAGGTCGTGTGATGGTTACGAACAAGGTGTGTGCAGGAAAGTGGTTTTCCCTAGTATATTTGGGATGAGGCCCCGGTGTCTTTGGGCATGGTGGTGGTTGTTCTGGCCTAGGTGTTTGTAGGCACAGTAGCGTGTGAAAGTTGTGGCCCAGGTGTTTGCGAGTGGGATTCGGCCGTGGGACTGCGTGCGATTATGGCCCAGCTGTGTGCAGGCAGGGTGTGGCAGTGGGACTGAAGTGAGAATGGCGGGATTGGTTCGATGCATAGGATGTCTTCAATAACCAGTGGGAAAGTGGCGCAGGGTACCCAATCATCTATTTTATATTACTATACTTTACTTGATGTGCGTTATTTGAAGATTGTGCCTTGGTGAGGCTTGGTTTGTTAGTTTACCTTGTTAGGTGTTTTGTTTACACTTTTTCTGACGGGACTTTAGTACGTTCCCCACACATGTGCACGAGAGATTTAGGTTTTTACCTACTTAGTATACTTGTATGCTCACCAAACGTTTATAGAATTATTTTCAGGATTTCAGGAGGACTTCGGGGATCATGCTGGACCGTACTATGTTGGACCTTTGGGGTAGTTGTTGTTGCTGTTTTTCTTTATTTGGTACATTACCCATGTAGTCACTTGTACTTTCCAGATTTATTCTTTTGTAACATGCTTTGGGAGTGGTTCGTGGATTTACATTTACTTTCCGCTTTTGGTGTTGTTGGGATTTACCATTCTATCTCCCGATCCTATTAAAAGAAAAAGGGGTAATGCCTTCCATTTAGTGTTTTATTTTATACCCTTGGTGCTAGTCGCCACTCTGGGACCTATTGATGGCGGGTCTCGGGGGGTCATTATCTCTCCTTCAATGTAATGAAGGATGGGCCTGGAAATCTGCTAACCCTTCCCTCATTTTGGTGAAGCCTGGGCGGGACATGCTAGACATAGAAACATTCTTAATTCAAAAGGTTTTAGAAAATGGATATCTGATATAAATCTCTTTATTAAAAGAATTTATAAAGATGTTTTGATTGTACAAATATATGTTGATGATATTGTTATTGGATCTTCTAAAAATACTTTGTGTATTCATTTTTCAAAGAGTATGCAAAATGAATTTGAAATGTGTTTAGTGGAAGAACTCATATATTTTCATGGATTTCATGTTTTCAAAAAAAATATAGCTTTCTAAATAATTGTAAGTATACGGAGGATCTTATAAAACGTTTTGGACTAGATAGTATTAAGGAAAGTGATAAACCCATGAGTACCTCCTGAAAGTTGGATATTGATGAATCTGGGAAACCAGTTGATCAACCCAATTACAGAGGTATGATTGGTAGCTTACTTTACCTTATTGCAAGTCGGCCAGACATTATGTTTAGTGTGTGTTTTTGTGAAATATTTCAAGAAAATCCTAATTAATATCATTTTCTTACAGATAAAATAATTTTCAAATACCTTCATCATACATCAAATTTAGTTTAGTTTTATCCAAAAGGACAATATTTTGATTTAATAAGTTATTCGGATGCTGACTTTTCTTGTTGCAAGATAGATAGAAAGAGAACATCTGGAACATGTCATTTATAAAGAAATTCCTTAGTATCACGATGTAGTATGAAACAGAATTTAGTTGCTTTGTCTAATACTAAAGTAGATTATATAGCTACTGGTAGTTGCTGTGCACAAATTTTGTGGATGAAACACACTCTTTTGGACAATGGGTATCAATTTATACATGTATCTATTAACTGTGACATCACGAGTGCAATTAAAATCTCTAAGAATCCAATATCACACTGTAGGACCAAACACATTGATATCAGGAACCATTTTATAAGAGATCATTACCAAAATGGCGATAATAATCTTGAGTTTATTGGTACTGAAAATCAATTATCTGACATTTTTACCAAACCCTTGATTTCAGATAGGTTAGGTTACATTAGAAATGAATTAGCAATGATACACTATATTAGTTAGAAACCTCACCATTATACCTCACTCGTATGGAACCCCACTGAAATACCTCACTGGTATGAAACCTCACTAATCTACCTCACCGGTATGAACCTCACTGATATACCTCACTGTTATTGGACCTCACCATTTGGAATTCTCACCGGTATACCCTACTTTTTGTATGTGCTATTTTACCATCAGTCTTTAGTTTCCAAAATTTTTATTGTTTTATACTTTACTTATTATTTTTTATATAATGTATGAATCCTAAATGACAAAACTATGTCTTAGTTACTTCTCAATCCACCAAACTATCCTCTCTTAAACCTGACTCCTTGAATTCCCAAACCTCGTGAAAACCTTAATTTCCTCGAACCAGAGATGGAAAAAACAATATACCCACTATCAGAGATGACATTGATGAGACGAATACAAATAAGTAGAAGACCAGTCCTAATTCAAGTAGCATTGTTAGTAGAACAACATCGGGGAGACATCTTGTGAATCTCTATTTACAAAATATAGATATTGTAATTGAGAAATATCTACGCGCTGAATGGCTGATGTCAAATAAATTGTTAGTTATTGAGGTACTGGAAGATCCGAAATGGGTATAATTAATCTCAAATAATAATGGCCCCAACTATCCAAATCTAGTAAAACATATCTATGAGATTGTGAATTTTGAGAAATAAGATGAGGATAATATAATACCTTCATGGGTAAATGGAAAGGAAATATCTTTTTCATATGTTGAGTGGGATGAGTACCTTAGAGTAAAACACGAAGGAGGTTTTTGATATTCAACATATACAATACCAACTACAAGTGACATATTTGATTATGAGACTACCTTAGAGGAGCTCCCTGGTAGTGGCAACCAGAGAAAGTTGGTGGGTGCTGAAATGGATGGAGAAAACAGATTGTTGTTCAAATTTGTTCAACATGTGCTAAGTACAAGAATAGGGGACTTTGAAAAATTGAGATATCAAGATATCTATCTGTTACATCTATTAGGACATGGTGTGATGGGGAATCTGTGGAGGCTTCTAATGATTCAAATGGAGGATATTACCACACCCAAATCAAAGACAAATTCTTTATTCTTTTCTATATTGATTTCAGTTATGATTAATGTAATGGGAGTAACTGAGTCTCAGGATGAGATAGTGGTGGTAAGAAACAACTTTTTTATAACAAGAACAATTTCTAAGTACATGATGATAAGATAGAACCCATGGAAAGGGGAATGAATTACTGATGATAATAAATTATATGATAAGTTTAATCATGTGGATCATCCTTCTAGGCCAAACAATGTTAGGGATCTAGGTCTAGGACCTGAGGAAGAGGATCCACAGTATAGTGATGATTTAGAAGAGGTGTATTCCTCTGCAGAAGATGGTGGAGATCCGAACATTCATCCTAGTCCAACAATGGATGACGTGTCACAGGAAATGAGATGTGATTCTTTGAACCTACCTAGTACAAGAACTGTTTTGGGTGGATACAATGATGAGGCACCTGTGGATGAGGAAGAGCATCACAGATCATATCAGTAAGAGGATACTACAGAGAATGATGAAGAAGAAAGTGAATCTAAAACTGAATCATCAAATTCTACCAACTTGAGTTTGAGTCCTCTAATTAGACGTTCTGTTTTTCCATTATAGGTTGTTCTTGTTGAAGATGATATACCTTTACCTATTCTTGAAGAGCCTAATGCGGTTGGAGAAATGTAAATAGTAGTGCAAGATTCTAATGTTGAGGAAGGCCAAGCAGCTGAGGGTGCTATTACTGCACAGGATAATGCACTAGTTGAGGGGGATAATTCAACCAGATTTGGTCGTGTTTCAGTGGCTGTTGAGATTGAAGACTGGGTAGAGGATCCATGGTTTGTGGATTGTGGACTGGATTACCCATATTCTGATAATGAGACATCCCTCAGTCGACTAGAAGTAAGGTATAATATTCTGTCTGAGATATTACCTAATAATGTGGTAGGAAAATTAGATCTGGTTCATTTGAAGTAAGATCATAAGGCATATTTTGTGGAACAGATAAGAAAAATGTAAGCATCCTTAGGGTCATCCTTTCAATAAGTTATTAATGAATGAGTGGCCAATATTGTGTCTCAAAGATCACCTATTATTGTGCCTACTAATATAGTCACCAGGGATGAATTAGAATCATTGAAGGTTGAGATGAACGACTTTTTGAGTGATTCTACTGCCGTGTTAAAGAGTCCCTTTGTTGAAGAGATGAGCAATATGGAAAAGTCATTTAAACTATCTCTTGGTTGTAATGTGTTAGCCTTTGTAGAAGAGATAGTGGTTAAAATCACAGCTTTATAGAATTGTGTTTCTATCTTGGAAGAGGATGTTTATGTTCTAAAGAGATCAATTGTATATTTGGAATCATATATGAATTCGAAATCTCAAGCGGACAAGGATTTGTCTTATGTGAATGGTGTTGTCAGCCAAATGGGCTCGGTTTTTTAGGAGTTTAAGCATTCCATAACTAAGCATGTTAGCACCCAAGATTCTGAAGTGGAAAATATTATTAGTGGGATAACTAAGAGTTTCAAGGAAACTGTGAGTTTTTCATTTTGATCTCTTTCTCCAAAACATTCAATATATTTGGATCAGAGTTGAGCTTTGATAAAGGAGTAGCTCAGTTCAGCTTCAAAAAGTAGCTCTGTGGACTCATATTCCATGACCCAAGTGGAATATACTACTAGAGATATAATGCAGATTGTCCATGATTATATGAGAGAAGCTTTTGATTCACAGAAATAATTGAAAGACATGGTAGATTACTATTTCAAAAGGGTATACACCGAGAATCAGCTCAAAACCCATTTCATGCTTATGTTAGAAAACATGAAGCTACCACCGGTCAATCAAGCCTTCAGAGAACAAGTTTGCAATATTAGAGAGTTGACTCCTTCACTGGACAAATTTATGGAAAACAAGGATTAATTCATTTCTTCCATGGAGTGAGGAGTAGGAATCACTACGGAATTCAAAAATCTCTTATTGTACTTCTATCATGTTGATGCTCGACTAGTGATTTTACCTCCAACCTTACCTACATATTTTTATACTACTTCTCCTGCTCATATGACTCTAGTTCAAGCCATTAAAAGCCTTACACCTATGATCACTCAAAGAGTTTCACAATACAGACCAAGAACAGTTTCAGTAGCTCATCCTCCTCTGATCATTTCGGGTATTCCTACACCTTCACTTGCATCAACCTTACCTGAATCCTCTTATGATTCGAAGGGAAAATCTCATTACGAGGATCTGTATTGATTAGTGGCTAGGATCTTTTATATTAATCACCTATATTTATTAGAGTTTCATTTTTTGTATTTCTTTGTATCTTTTTCCACCATGATATACAAAGGATCTTATTCAATTTTCCACTCTGTTACTTCTCTTTTCGTGTCTTTCTTTTTTTCCCACTTTTTGATAATCACAAAGGGGTAGAATTAGTATCTAAAGGGAGTGACAACTGATATGAAATATTATTATATTTTATAAGCATAATTTATTTCCATCTAGTACATTTGTTTTATATCTTACCTCTGATACATGTGTTTTATAATATATTGTTTTCTATGAAACAATTTAATATAGATACCATATTCTATAATACTTTTAAAAATCTCACATTTTAAAATGCCATCACTCACACTGAGAACTAAGTTTCATTTCATTTTATACTGATACTTTATTGATTATTTTGGATTATAATACAATGTTTTGTGATTATCAGAAAGGGGGAGATTTTTGAACTTACATGTATTGATAATCCAAATTATGATTTAATATGTTTACATAATCTTGATATGTGATTATAATCCTGTATATATATATAATACATATCAAAATTATCATTAGAATATGATAATCCTTTTTTATCTATGTTTTTTCATACGTTGAATTAACTCTAACTCAATGTGGATGTGTTTTGCATAGAACAGATAAGTAGTTAAGTGTTGGGTCACCGTTACATACCTATTGGTACTTAGTCTACCGATAGACAAAAGATACTGATACAAGCTACCATTACAACACCATTAGAGTATGTCTACCAGTATGAAATTCCACCAGTATATGTAATTACACTAGTATATGTAAGTATACTAATATAAATTCTACTGATACAAGCTATAGATAGAGAGAGACATACACAACTATAATTATAAAGACCTACGGATGCAACCAGATAGACAAACAACTACCGATACAAATCTACCAATACAAGTTCACTAATACAGACATTGTCACCAATATAAGTTTATTCTGGTACAAGTGAGTTACAGATAGAAAAGAGGAGAAATCAACAGACACCTACCGATACAAGGAGCTATGGGTACAAGAAATGAGGTATAATGATAATAAGCTCACCTCTATACAAAATCCAATGATACAGGTCTACCGGCATAGAGCTACTGATAAGATGACTATATACCAGTCAATGCATCTATTTCTATTTATTTATTAAGAAACAGTAATATTTTGATGATTTTAATGCTATTAATGTTATTTAATTATAGTTGTTGGCATGTCAGGGAACTGTACCTCGTACCTGTAAAAATTTAATCATTCCTATTGACTGGAGCCTAAGGTATAAAAGGACGATTGAGCTACAGAGAGTATATATTGAGATAGTGGCGAATACTCTGAGATAGAAATGAATATACACAAAAAGATTGGCAGCATACATACACCGTAATACTTGAAGAACACTGGACATACACGATGCCATTATATACAAGATGATAACATAAGATGAATCTTAGTCAAGGAGTCTAGAACTACAACGAGCTATTCATGCATGCAAGCAGGTCAAGCCGAAACTGAAAGTCAATGAAGCAAGCGTCACTCGGTTTTTATAAAAAAAAATACAGAATGACTCAAAATAATTTCTATTCAATCAAAAGGAGTCCATAGTTTCGTTTAAAATTACTAGAGCATTCTAAACTCATATATATTCTCATAGTGATTATTTTAATTACTTTTGAGCAGTGTGTGTACTCTGTACATTTCACACACATACTGTCTCCGGTGTTAAACTGGAGGATTTCAAAATACACAAACAAACCTTCTATAACTGTTTTGTATTCCACTATAGATAGTGATAGAGTTCTAGTAGGACCTTGAAAGCCAGTGTACTATTGTTTTGTTTTCCCACATAGAACTGTGGCGGAGTTCTTTGTTCCTGGACAATCTATGTACTGTTGTTTACATCGATCACGGGTGTGGATCAAAATTTATATAAATTGTTTGAGAGGACTAAGTCTCGGCTTGAGACTGAACGTCTTATTTTAAAACTGTTGTGCTTACTCATTTTGGTTTTATCCTATACTTCATATTCTGCTCCTAATTACATTGAAATATAATACTGTTTAAAAGTTACGTTGATAGTTATTCTAGAAATTGTTTGTAACTATTGTAAATTAGTAGGTTAGTTTCAAAAGCTAATTTAATATTATAATTAAATTAAATGATACCTAATCGATCTTTTGAGAACATAATAGAACCCTTATAGTTTTTCAAATTCACTACAATTTAACATTGTTTTTAATTGGGGGATTTTAATAGAAAACGTTTTAACAAAAAAATTTAATTGGAACTCAATTCACCCCCTATTGAGTATCCACTATGACCAACAATTTTTAAATCACTAATTGAATTAATTTAAATATAAATTATATAATTTAAATATATAAATAATCCAAATATATTGTTACCATGTAAATAATTGAAACATATAATTGATTAATAAATCATTATTTATCAATATTCATTGAACAATAAATCTTAGAAAAATATACAAAATTCAACCAAATTAAATATGGATTTTCCAATTTAAATAATGAAGTTTAATTTTTCATACAAATATTTTAAAATTGTAAAAAATTATATTTAAAACAATTGCACCATCAAAGGGTGGAAAAATTTCCTTTAGAACAATATATTTCTTTTAAATCATAAAATTGGATTTTTATTATCATATGCTTATTGATTGAATAAATTTCCAAAAAAATACATATAATATTTAATAATAATATATCTAGTCACATTAATACCATCCAATATATAATCTTTGTGTAAAAATCCATATAATTATAAAAATGGTTTTTACTTTTACGCTCAGTATGTTGTATCTTGTATTCCATCTAACATAGTGTTTCCTTTGAAAATTAGAATGTACATTATCCCCCAATTGATAAATTATTTTATCAAAATATGATATCAATATTAGTAAAAATTGTTCATCTAATCAGAATACCATTGTTAATAACCCACATTTAAATAGTTTTAATAGAACATTTACATAAAAAGAATGAAATAGAGGTAAGATGGTCGACCGAGATAAAATATACTGGGATTCCATATTGGACTTCATGGACATTGTAGTCAAATATAATAATAAATAATGTGAGAGTGATAGTGAACATGGTCACTAAAATGTTACCCATCACAAAATCATAAATCAATGATGGGTTAAAAGCCTATTAATTTCTTAATAATAAAATTAATTAGATAATGTTTTAATTACATGATCCATTTTAATTTATTTGTGAATTTCCATAGCCAAATATACAAATATCTTAATGATATATACAATCATGAAAAATATAGTTTCACACCTCTATAAATTTTCCACCACAATGTCATTTTACTCTCTAAATGGAAACTATGAATTTTTCACTCTTGAAGCTCTAGAATCAACTTTTATTGGTATATAAATCCATATAATTTAAAAAATAAATTCCTCATATATTTTTCGAATTAAAAAAATGAAAAATCCTAGAATATAATATTATATTACTAATAAATAATTAATTTCCAAATTTCTATTGTAACACATGTTATTCAACATAGATAATTCAAAAAATCTGTAATTAAAAGTATATAAAATATTATTCTATATTTATATTAAATCCTAAAAACTGGAAGAATTTTTGTACATAGACATAGAGGAAAATATTAACATTTATCACCATATATAATCAATGACTCTTAAAGTCTTAAACAATAATGTATATTTCCAAATCATATCATCTTCAATCTATGATATAAATTTCTTTGAATCAACATAATTATAGAATCAAATAATATTTACCTCCAAAATAGTTCTCTAACATTATTACTAAAATAAAATCCCATAGTAGTTTGATTACCTTAATATTCTAAATTTATCAAAATAGTGTAAATATTTAAATGTAACCTTATCAATATTTCAAATATTGTTAAAAATATGATCCCAATTTTTAAAAACCAATGATTACATTGAACCCGTTTTAAAATAAATTCAGTAAAATTAAAATTTCATTACTTAAATCCACAAAAATTGGTTCTTAATTCATTGATGTAATGATAAAACATAAAATTAAAAAACCATGATAATATACCTTACCCTTTTGAAAACATCATAATCTCCAATTTTATACATTCCTTTCTATAATACCATTAGTAAAGACCATAACTTAGACATCTAATATACCTGTAACATTATTCCATTCCCAATGATATTTTCATTATAGATATTTTTATAACTAGGGAATACTATTATAAATTAATACCATAAATTAAAAGTTCCCAATACAATATACTATACATTTTTACAAAAGTATCCCCTTTTAAATTAATAAATGATTCTATTTTCATCAATAAAATTCAATACATTGAAAATGTCATATTTTTTGTCCATAGACATCTTAAAGACCTATGAAAATGAATAAAAACATGGGGTGACCATAAAATAATATTAAGGGAAATAAATATTAATATGGAAATCATTATTAAAAAAAATAACATAAAAATTTTCTTCATTCATGATGAACATTTTCTGACACATGATATCATCTTATATGGAAAAATAATTTCATAACATATATAGTAATATTTCAAAATGTCAAAATTAATACACATAATGATTTGATTTTAAAATATTCATAATTTTTTTAAATTCAACCTTAAAAAAATATGCAATTAAATTACATTATTAAATTTTATGTATCATGTAAAACCATAGAAAGAATTCATATATGTAGCATGTGGCATCATTTTCATATCACTATTACATATAATGTTATTATCCAATATAATCTAGGTGTTGCTATCATGGTTACACTTTGAATAACAATCTCACACTCACTTTGTTTATCATTGAACAATGTATCTTTAAAAAAAGCTACCAAAAACGGTAACATGATGATAACACATAATGATTCCTTAAATAGAAAACATTATTAAGGTAAATAATTTTTCCATCACAAATTTACTTTTATTTGTAATAATATGTAAAATAAAAAATGAATTAATTTTTTTTGAATATAATTTTGTAAAAGTGTAAATAAAACCATATATTATTATGGCTTCATTAAAGAGTAACAATATACTAATTTCGTATATGATAATAAACAATTCTCCAGTAAAATGTTTATTATACTGAAAAGATGATTTTTTATGTAAATGAATATCACTAACATAAAAACTAAGAAGGTTACCTTTTTGATAAATTATAATATTAATTAAAAGAAATAATTTTTAATACATTCATCCCAATTTATAAAAACAATTTTGAAAATAGTGAAAGTAAATATAAATATATAGATGAATAAATAATTAAAACCCTAAAATGATGTTTTGTTAAAGGTGTCTCTTAACTCTTGTTATACTTCCTTAAAACATGTTAAAATAAGATGTATAATGGTTTATGTATATTTATTAATATATTAAAAATCTATATTCATAATTATGATATCATATATGATCTTATTAAACCATTTAATCACATGTTAGTTAACAATATTTCTTTATTATGCTCGTTTATGTTTTTAACTTCCTTATTTTCACATGTATGATTTCTCATGAATATATTAGTTAGTTTTAAATGGACATAGATTTATATATTTTACAATGATATTAAATTTATGATTATAAATCCTAAAAATTTAATATAGTTTTTAATCGTTCATTTATGTTGATCATGGAAAATGAATCACATCGCATAATGGAGATGGTATATCATATGTATTCACATGTAACATTATAATTCCATTAACGGTTGAAATTGTAATGAATTCGGTGGAATATTAATGTTAAGAAAATAAAATCCATTCATAAGTAACATATATATCATTTATTATCATTATTATAATAATTAATTTAAGGTGGTGATGAAAAAAAATCCCCCACTATGGGGACAAAATATTCCGTACGTACACACACACAATGATTTATTTTTTCATATAATGCATAAAAGGTTTAACATTATTGTCCCATAATCATATAATAAATAAAAATATATGTGACACTAGATTTATTACATTACCATTGAAACTATAAATGAATATGAAGTTGAATAAGAAATAAACCTGAAAGCATCGGAAAAGAAAAATAACTCTTTTTCAGTGGACATCATTTAAATATATTCTTAAGCGATATAGTGTTGCTCTTTTGGAACGAACATAACCAATATTACCTAAATATGTATTCATACAAGATTAATAAATATATTATGTTCATGATATAAGGATCATGATAGTGGAAATATATAAAAGAGGGATAACCTTTTAATAATTGAGGGGAGGGTACCCTTCAAAACACTGAAAATATTTATTTATATTAAATTTATTTAAAATAAAAATATTACAAAATTGTATTCTATAATAAAATGAGGTGATATAATGTTTTTATATAATCATCATGTAATATTTATAAACATTTTGTTTTATTACACACCATACTATTTTCATTATCTTTATTTAATCTATTTTAATTTTAATTATGGTAAAAATTTATTTGATATTAAATGTTGGGGATTTTTACTTATAAAATGTAAATTGGAAGAGAAATGAAAAATTTATGAAATTTTAATTGAAATTATAATTTCATTGTATTTTCCAATATTTTTCGAACTTATTAATAATTTAATAATTTATAATTTTGATAAAAAACATTTTTGTCAATTTTGACACTATTCATTACATTTTCGATAAGAAAAATAACCGAATAAGATATATAATTTCTCATACTTATCCGTTAAAAAATCTTGATTTATGTCAATAAAATGATTTTTAAGCACAATGAGAATGTTTTCATGTTTATATCTTTAGATAATTAAGACATAACTCATACATAACAACATAAATAATACATATAGACACTTCTAATAGATATCAGTTTTTTTATAAAAATGAAACTCCTTTTAAAAGAAACATGGATAGTTTCTTGTTAAAATTTTCTGAATTTACCATAATGCCATCCTACACACTATTCTTATTTATATCTTGTGAATAAAATTCCAATGGATGGTAGGCGCATAAAAAACACATTAAAGGATACATGAAGAATAAAAAAATTATTTTTGTGAAATCATGTATACCATGAATATTGTATCATAAAGTAATAATTTTCACCATTACCAAGTGGAAAAAACTCTTCACTGAATATAATCTCAATGATTAAACTTTTGAGACTAAAATATTACCATAATTCCCATATAATGAAACATATAACATATAATGTTAACTTGGTACCTAAACAATTTTAAATGGAATAACCATAAGGTTAACTCCCACACATATCATTAAATGGAATATCCATACGACTGAATTCCATACCCAATGAATTAGATTTTATAATGTAACCACCTATGGTTGGGTTATCACAAAACCAGCAATTTATGGTTAGCATGTAACCACATGTCATTTTATTGTCACATAACAACTCGTCAAATGTCTGTGTACCAATATATAATCATAACACAAAATTATTTCAATTATCAACATTTCAATCTCAACATTTCATTTGAAATCACAACAAATCATTTCAAAATATTGAAATAGTAAATCCACATTTAAAAAAAATTCAATACCAAAACACCAAAAAATTGAATACAATTCTTCTTTTCCTTTTAAAAACATTAAGGATTATATATAAATCCAAATATCAAATAATGGTTACAACGGAACAGAATTTGTTATCGCCACATTTGTAAAAAAATTCAGTTTTTTAGTTTAGTAAAACAAATAATAAAAAAAGATTAACTTTAAATGAAATTAAATGTCATAGGATTTACTATACTCTGTATAAATAATGGAGGTGTATATTATCTAAATATTCCTCAGTGAAAGGATATTGAGATAAAGTCTTATACATTGACCCCAACTCATCATGTATAGTCGTAATGTTCCTGAGTAATAAAATCAGGATAATATATGATTTCTTGAGATAATATTTCGATTTTATTATTACTTTTTTATAAATTGTTAACAAGTTAATAAAATTAAATAATTATATAAATTCATATCAGACATTTTGTCGATATTCCGTACCTGAGTCAAAAATGAACCTGTTTGGATGAAAATTTCCTATGAAAACAGAATTAAATATTCTACTTAATATTATATTATATATATACAATATAAATTTATTTAAAATATCCATAATATTTGGAGATATGAAATTAAATACACTATTCATGAAGAAGGTATATCATACGTACTTATGAACGTTAATTTTTTTCGTTGTCCTATTTGAGGAATGAAAAATAAATGATACATAGTTATATTATATGTATTATATAATATATATATATATATATATTATATGTTAAATAATTTGATTAACACCATCTTTTGTGTGTTTTATGTATGGAATTTACAGGTCATATTACTTTGAGGTAGAGGTATTCCACACATCATGAAATGAAATTATTGTAATTACATATTATGGAAAGCATAAATGAATTTTGAAATAAAAATAAAACATTAATAGAGGAAATATAAATATAATATATTTAATAATTACACATAGTTCAATAAAAATGTACACCATGAGAGTTGGTAGGAGAAAACTGAACATTCATTGTTTCGGGAGGCTGTTGTTTACTTTACGTAATAACAGTTCATTTTATATCCATTAGATGGAGCTGTGTGTAAGTTAATGACAAAAAACTAGTATAAAAACATCCAGTTATATTTATTATATAGGAGATTTTATTAAATAATTTAATAAACGGAGTTTATGGGGTTGGTGAAGGAAAATACATGAAAGGTGTTTGAGAGATGGAGTTAACTCTACATCGGGTAACTCTTTTGGATTTGATCCAAAATGATTCCTTGAGGTTCCTTATTCCCAATGGAATGCTTCTAGGATGAGGTGAGTGATTTGGGGTTATTATTAAGGAAGATTATAGATGATATAATTGGATTGTGAGGTGTTAGTATGTCGGTAGAGGTGACAACCATTTATAAGAGGGAGGAGGGGCACTTTTAGAATGTCATGAAATATTATTTTATTACAAGTTTATTTTCTAATTATAATAGATAAAAAGTGATATATTTCTAGTATACGATTATTATGGGTAAAAATACTCTCATCCATGATGTTTTATACAATATTACGTCCCAAAATTGAGCTTAACTTTTTGATTTAACACTTAGTTAAATATATTAACTCTTACCATGTGTTCTTATTTTTTTACAATATATCAGGAAAAAGGTTACTATACAATTCTAAGAGATCCTAATGTGGATAAATAAATAAAATTTTAACATTACATATGTAATTTTTTTGATTTATGAATTTTTATGACTATACTATAATTTAATTAAATATTAATTTTTAAAAACAAATTTATGTCTATTTTGACACTATTTAGTAATTAGTTTTCATTAATGTCATATAAAAATAATTCAATAAAAAAACTATATTAAATATAATATAGTATATCATAATAAAAAAATTTGGGAAAAAATATAAAATTACATTTTTTTATATTTATAATATTATTTATCTGAATCATTCATTAATATATTAATCAATGCATCATCGTTCTATCATATAAAAATTTATTTATTTTATGTTAAAAAATTATAAATAAAACACCATGATGTAGGAAATATTTATAGATTTATAATTACTATTTATAGTCAAATATCGATTATTTAACTGTTTAATAAAAAATTAGTAAACAAATACATGTTTATGTTAAATTTCTCTTTACAATATATTAATTATTATAACATCTCATTATCAAACCCAAGTGGCTCCATGGGGTCCTAAAGTCAACCTATGTATGATCATAGTTGCACATATCTCACCCTATATAATTATAACACATTATAGGATAGTATTATATTATTCTAAAATCATATTTTTACAAATATTTACCTTATTTACCCTTTCATTATGGTATGAAAAATAATTAGTAAATACATGGGATGTTACATTCCCCCCCCCCTTTGGTAATTACGTCTTCGCAAATTAAAAAATATTGAAGATAACATGAAGGAAAATCCCAATAAGAAAAAGAGTAAATAGAACCACCACATTAATATAATTAAATATAAGTACTAAGGTCACCTAAGATATCACATACAAGGATTCAATGTAGGAAAAATTGATATGGGTGAAAAACTAACAATCTTATTCTTATTGAGATTTATAGAAAACATGACCAGGAGAATGCTAACAATCAGAAAACTACAAGCTTGTGATGGGTTTAAGGATATTTAACTTCGTAGTAGGAAATGTAAATGGAAAACATTTTAGAAGGAAATTATAGCAATTTTGGTGAATTTATATATTATATTGACTAAGAACATAAGGAAACATACTTACTTGTCAAGTAGAATTCCATACATAAATAAATTTCTACAGTAAACTCACCTTTTCTCTAAACAATGAGTATTAAAGTTATGATTTACATTCCTGAAGCACTATAATCATCTTATAAAAAATCATATAATCCAAAAAATGATTATTATATATTTCTCCAACATTTAAAAATTATGCAAAACGAAAATGGTTAGTACAGGATTATATAATCCCCAAAAAATAATAATCCATTATATGGTGAATGAATAATTTGAATATCCAAAATTCAACAATATAACCCATGGTCTACATAGACCATTGAAGAAAAAAAGGCCTTAAAATTCCACCTAAAAAATATTCAATTTTATTCTACATATCATTATCATAATGGTATCCAAAAATAGTGAATGTATTCCATGATTACATTAATCACATAATCCCCAAATTATTTTCTAATAAAATGGATATCAATTTGATAAAATATAATTTCAAAAAATAAACTTCTTCTTATTCCACAACCCCATTTAATCTAAAAAAATAGATCATTCTAACTAATGAAACCATTTTATTTAGTTTAATATGATAAATCTTGTTTTACTTCAGGTGTGAGTTCAATCACAATTTATTTTTCTGATGCAATGAGTTTTCAAATAGTCAAATGTATTATTATACATAATATAAAAGAAATAGGTGTGAATTTTAAAAATATGGCTCATTGAATGGAGATTGAGTTGAAGTCCATTAATTGGAGGCCGAAACATCTCATACAATTGTTATGTTCCTAAATAAAACTAATACTATAATTTCTTTTTCATGATAAGCTTTTTAAATATTTTAATCCTTTTATATCACTTATTACCATGTAATAAAAATTAAATAATTATTTATGATCATATCAGATGTTTTGTCGATATTTGGTACTTTAGTCGAAAAGTAAATAATTTTGATGAAAATTTCCCATGTAGTAAAAATTATAAAATATCAAGAATATTATTCCATATATATTTAATGTATATTTATTTATAATATCAATAATATATTTAGATAAGAAAATAAATGCACAGTTCTATGAGATTATATGCCATATGTAAGACTAAATACAACATTTATTTATTTTTTATATTAAATGATTTAAAACAAAATGATACATAGTTATATAATAATTCCAATATGATTACTATGTTATATATGATAGATTATTTCATTAATTATATCCTTTATATGATTCATTTTTCATGTGCATGAGTCATATGACTTTTAGGGGGATAGCCCACACTTCCTCAAATAAAAATATCGTATTTACAGATTATGGAATGAATAATGGTATAGGGTAAATAATAATTAAAGAATTAAATAGAAAAATTAAATATTATATATATGATATATAAATATATTTCAATCATAATTTCCACCATTTTGGTTGGTATAATAAAATTGAACAATCATTTCCTCGTGAGGGAGTAGTTTGTTGTACATAGAATCAATATGTTCTATATCCATTAAATGGAGTTTTGGGTATGTGTTGGTAAAAAAATTATAATACATAAATCCTAGTATATTTAGAATACTGGTGTTATAAAAAATAGAATAAAGGGGTGATATGTGGCTAGAGAATGAAATTAAAATAAAGGAGTTTGGGAGAAGATGATACCTCTAAATCAGGTTACTCTTTTTGAGTTGAGAAAACATTATTCCTTGAGTATCCTTATTTCCAAGGTAAGGCTTATAAGATTAATTTAGGGATGTTGGGAGGTTGTTTGAAAAGAAATTGGATGACCTAAATCTCTTGAGATATACGAGTAAGGGGCTAGAGCTTGTGGAATTTATAAGTGGGAGGTGGGGAACTTTATGAAATCCTTGAAATATTATTTTATAAAAAGTTTATTTTAGAATTATAATAGTTTTAAATTGATATAATTAGAGAATAAGATGATTATCGGTATAAATACTCACAAAAATTAGGTTTTATACAGGTATATGTCACAAAAAATAACCATATCTTTTGTCATTAACCCTTTGCTAAATAAATTAACTCTTACCATGTTTTCATAAATTTTTACACTATATGGTTATCATGGTAACTATAAAATGACAATAGAACCCCAATTAGAATATTAATGAATGTTTCAGCATTATCTAAGTCATTTTTCAGAATCATATATTTTTATAATTATTATTACATTTTATAAAATAGTATTTGTTTTATAAAATTATTAATGTACATTTTGACTATATTAGTAATTGAATGCTGATAAAATTATAACAACATGATTCATTCAATACAACAAAATTAAAAAAAATAAAACATGTCATAATTTTCCATAAAATATGTTAATGGCATAAAATTTTAAATGGAATTTATTTTTATAATTTATAATTTCCTGTATTTGAATCTTTCATTAATAAGGTAATCACTGAATTATCATTATGTTAAAAAAATTATTTATTTAATGTATAAAAATTATAAATTAAATTAAATTATGTAAGAAATAATATTTTATTTATAATGAATATTTTTCATTAAATATATTAGTTATATTAAAATATATTTAAAAATAGTAAAAAGATACTTGTTAATATTATATTTTTCATTAAACTAATTTAATTTTTATAACATGTCATTATCACACGCATGTGGCTACGGGTGGTCTTAAAATCCACCCATAGTTGATAATGGTCGTCCATATATCATCTAATAGAATTATAAATCCTGATAGGGTAGTATTAAAATATTAAAATATTATATTCTACCCTTATTTTTCCTATTAACCATTTAACCATGTTAAATACAAATAATTACTAAAGTTAATATTAATAATGTTCAATCATAAAAGGAACTCATTTAAAATAATATGGACCTCCTGATAAAAAATATAGAATTTATTTTTTTATATTCAATAAAGTAAATTAACAAAAATAAATTTAAAATTAATTCTTCTGTTAAAAAATAGAATGGGGGTTTTTGAGAATTAAAAAACTATCAAAATATTGACATGTTTTTACGTCCAAATTCAAGGTAAAATTACATCCAAATTAACAAAATTAAATTACATGAAAAAAATAATCCAATTACAATTTAAAACCAATTAAAAGGACAATATAAAAATATATATAAATTATACAAAAATATTTTTTTGAATTAAAATGGAGTGTTTTTTTCAATTCATTAAAATATGGATTTCCATAGAAAAAATCACAAAAATCGACCAAATTTAATTTTTATGTCGTAACTCTAAAAAATAACAAACTTTTTTAAAATAAAACATTTAAATGTGATTAAAAATATATTTAAAATGGTTCACCATAAAAACATGTTAAATGAAATTTTAAAAATATCAGAGTATTTTTTGATTAAAAATTGATTACTTATCATTATAAGATTAGAAATTTTTTTTGATAAATGTAAAAACAATTAAAAAACATGTTTAATAATATTTTACTTTTTTATATTCTTTCCCAACAATAAAACTACATGGCGTTAACTACTATTTCAACTTATAATAATATTATTGTATTATTTTTCAGTATTACTCAACGTTATGTGCAATGTAAGATTTTAGAGAAACGAGTTGTTTCTTATCGATTATGCTATCAGAAAAATAATTACCATGTAATATATAATTAATTTCTTATTCATAATTATTAATAGATATAGAATTATATTATTCTTTAAATACTTGGGATGTTACAAGATAACTATGGAACTACAAATTTTATTCACCCCTATTATATACTAATATTCTAAACTTTTCTAATATAAACATAATTACTTTAAATTGTATTTATTTTATTATTTATAATATTTATTATTTCATTTTTTCATTAATAAAATATCAGTCCTTCATTTTTGTATAACTATTTAAGGGAATTACATCTTCAATTAAAATTTAAAACAAAATAATATGTTGTATGCAAATATTTTTTATTTATAATTAATTTATATATTTGAAGATATATTAATAATGACACCATATTGATAATAATATAGTTAATATAAATATTAATGTGAAATATTTGTCTTTTCATGAAATAAAATATTATAAATAGCGTAAACATGTGAAAATGACCCTAAAATTCCTAAATAAAATTATATCATTAAAATGAGTATACTGTGAAAAAAAACGGACACATAGTTTCATACAATATGTACATTTTTTTCTGTGTGGTCACATAATATTTGTTTAAGATAGATGAAGTGACCTGTTGTGAATTTAATTATTCGAAAGAATATCAATGTTTTTAAAGAAATTAATCCCTTAAATTATTTAAATTCACACAATTGGTGTTATTTTTTAACATAAATAATATAATAAATTTTTTTAATTTTTTAGTTAAATTTTATTATCCCTATTATTTTTTAATACCATGTAACCAAACACACCCTTTACCATGGTAACATAAAATACCAAAGATACAATTCAAATTACACAAATAAAAAAGGTGCCAATTTAATTGATTTTAACCTTCTAATAATAATTATGGAATCCATGTTTCTTAATTTGAATAATATAATGTTTAGAAATTAATTTACATTTAATCATGAATAACTCAACGAGATTTACTATTTTATAAAAATGAATTTTTTAACATAATGGTATTTGTACTATTTTTAAGTATAAAATAAATTTTTAAATAATAATTTGACTGGAATAAATAATAATTAACTAATTTTAATTTAAAACTAATCCTAAATATTATTTTACCTTGTAAATACTTGCAAGATAATTTTTTTGATCAAAACCAGCCTTTTTCATTATTCATTTAAATATCAAACTTATCAAAAAATATCAAAAATCAAACGAAATTTTATTTTGACATTCCTCCGTAAAATATAATTTTTATTTTTCCAAATAAAATTTATATGCGTGTAAACAATTATTTTTAAAACATGTTCACCATGAAAAAGTGGAAAAACTTAATGTATAAAAAATAAAACTTTTTATGCCAAAAATTGAATTTATTGTTATATTATACATGTGTATTGAATGAAAGTCGAGAAAAATATATAAATATGTGTAAAAATAATATGAATTGTACCATTTATAACCTCTAATATAACCTCTAGGCGATAAATTTCACATAATTATGATAATTATATGTTCATTTATGCTCTATATGATGTATCTTCTACACAGCCATACATAGTGTTTCCTTTTAAAAAGAATTCAATTCAATAGTTTATCATATAATTGTAATGAAAAGTGAAATGGAGTCCCTATAATATTGAGTAGACACAATTCAAATTTATTAAAATATTAAAATATATTAAAATTATTTATCATGTATAATGATTCCAATTTTCTTGGAATAAAATGAAAAGGGGTATATATTTGAAATATCATAAAAAATAAATTTTTATAGTTATTGGTTTCGTTTTAAACTATAATGTTTAGTTTCACTACATTGTTATCTAATTTTTACTATATATATAGTAACATATTTATCAATCATATTACATTATAATTTTAGTAACTGTAAAAAATTTCCCCTTAAATGGAGTAATAATGTAATTATAAGTGATTTGATTTCCTAAATTTTTGATGAAATGTTATAATGAATTTTAAATGATCAAATAAAAATATTATTCTTCTTATAACATTTTTAATGTTATACATGACACTATTTAAATAATTTCATTTAATGAAACCAAAATGGTGAGAATAATTGAATAAACCCCATTAAAACTATCATGATATGTTTTATTAATATATATAATTTGTAGGGAAAAATAAATCAACCAAAAAAAATTACTTATTATGTTTTTAAAATCATTTATATGATTTTTATCTATATTCCATAAGAATAATGTCATTATTTTTTATGATTTTGAGGTAATCAATTCATTACAAATTTATAAATATAAATTCCAATAAATAGATAATTATACCATATTTGAATGAATGTTTATAACACTACTATTCCAACTTTAATTATTATGTAGAATAAATTAATGATATTAATTTCTAGAGAGTGATATATTTATATTTTCATTACGTAGAATAATAAAAATTCCAATATCAATTGTAAAAAGACACAAACTTCAAATAATTACAATTTTTAATGTTTGTGGTAAAATTTTTCTTCACCATCATAACAATATCAAGTGATCAGTTGATTTCGTGAAGATATACCATGATTTTACACATTTCCCCTTATAAGGGGAAATAATATTTATGGTGGTTTTTATTTACAATGAAAAATAATAAAAGCAACCAATTTTCTAAATTTGATACTACTGATTTAAAATATGGTATGGATTTTACAATCTTTATTTTCTTAATGTGGTGGAGTTAATTTGAAATTTATCATTTCAAATTTGATAAAATGTTGTTTTTTATAAAAAAAATCATTCTTTAAGTATAATAAATTGTATACAATAATCCAATAAAAAATTAAATCCAATGAAATGGTATTGATTATTAATAACATAAATAAATTAATTATACTTTTAATGAAAATTTAACTTTGTAAATTTATAAAAAAATCTGTTTCAAAAAAAAAATAATTATCATTATTGTATGATTTTTTTTAAATAAAAAAAAATTCTTCAAGTTAATTTTTACATTATGAATTCACAAATGACATTATATTTTTTTTAAAAAAATTATAAAAGTGGAATATATTAATTATTTTTTATTATTAAAATTAAATAAACAAAAACAATTTTAGGAAAAAAGGTATTTGTGAATAATAAAATGAATTTTCGAATAAATTATTACATTTAAATATTCATTATCCAAAACCATTATAAATTATTTAGTTTGGTTTTATAATTCACCACTACAAATTTAACTTGTTTCATATAATTCTATAATATATTAATGATTTATTAGAATCATTATTTCATGTATCATAATTTATCGAATATTTAATGATAGCAATCCTAGATGTCTTGATCTGGCGCCTTAAATTCTTACAATGGGATGATTACAAGGAATAACATCCCAAAATACTAAGTATTTTAGTAGTGTTGGAAGACTGGACTACATAAATTTTACCAATTTTAAATTTAGAATAGATCAAAACAGAATTCATAACCAAATATAATAAATTGAATCATTGAAAACACATTCAGATATATCTTCTTCATAAATAGCGAATTATTACAAAATAAGTGTCTGCTAGAATTCACAGTAAGGTTAATGTATTGTGGAATCTACCATTAATATATAATGAATAATCAATGAGAAAATGATAATATCTTAAAAGAAATTCCATTTAATCAATAAGGGGGAATGGAATTAATCAACGGATTTTTGAAAGTGAAAATATCATTAAAAATAATGACAGAAATTAAAATGTTTATAGTCATTATTTATTAGATTCCATGTTTTCTAGGAATATGGATCCTTTAATGTCTTGATTTGTTCCCAATGAATTTTTAACACTATTTGTTAAAAACAAATCTAATTTGGCCAACTAATTCATCTCATTAAGGAATATAAGGATCAAGAGGATATCATTATCTGGTCCCAACCCATGTATTAAAGTATAAATTATTACTCAAATATTGAATTATCAATTTAATAATATTCCATTTGTTCAAATATATTTATTTAGTATGTTATAAATATTTATCAAAATTTTCACAATTATTGAACTAAAAATCATAGTAAACACCATATGTGAAAATGGAATACTTCATAGTAGAAAATAATATCAATAACACAGTAATATTTATATTTAATATAAATTTATTAATCATAAGGAAGTGATTGTTTTGATAGGATGTCAACAACCACAAAAGAATGGGATTTTGAAAATTTAACATTGCCATATCTAACATTCATGTAATAACATAATGGAATAGATTATAAAATTGGGAAATAAAAATACATGATTTATGATTGAATATTTATATTTAATGAAAAATTTAGGTATATACACCACAATAATGTGAGTTGGTGCATAATAAAAAAATATGTCCTAATGGAAGGTAAATTGATATGAAATCCCTTAACTCACTCTCCCTTTTTCTTGAATGATATTTGAAATAATATATAATGGTTATAATAATGTTATAAAAATATAAAATAAATATATTCATATTTATTATGTCATATATTAATTTTTTATAACTATTTATGACCCATTTGTCAATAATTTTTCATTATTTTCAATATTTCGGATGTTACATTCCTTTTTCGGGAATGGTCATACTTTTTTGTTCTCCATATGCCAATAATTATTTTTTAATCCACCAAATTTAATGAATTATGGAAATATAATATATATTTAGTGTATATTTATTTTTTTATTCCATAAAATCAATTTACAAATGTTGAAATTTACCGTCTCAAGGAGATGATGGGCAGTACGTATACAAGTAAAATGCTTCCATTTTTTGTATTGAAAAAATAACATTAAATGATATATAATTGGGTATTATATTTTTAGTTTCACATATATGCGATATATATACTGTATTTATTTTCAACCCATTTTTATTTTATTCCATGTAAAGTGTAAACGAATCACATCGCTTCATGAGGTGGTAGTCTAGTATAAACACAAGTGACATTATCATATTCCAATAAAAGATAAATAGATAATATATATGTTATATAGTAATTCCATATGAATAAAAAAATATAAAATATATCATAAATAAATTATCCTTGATTTGTTATTCTCAACATTGAATTGTGTATTGGAAGAATGAACGACATTTATTGAACAACTAGTAGACTCCCATTCAAGCAGATAGTGATTGTGTGTCCCATTTTTATGTAGGTGTGTGATGTATTGGGTTGTACTTATAACCTAAAATAATCTTAGAATATTTAATATTATATGGATATTATGTAATAATGATATTATAATAATTTTAAAGATCTATGTTATGAAAAAACCAAGACATTAGTGGATGAACATCACATATTATTTGGGTAACTCTATTTGGGTTTCAGCAATGGAATTCCATGGTTTAATTTATGTTAATACTGAGATTTATATGATGAGGGGTAGAAATTTAGGTTCATATTTTGACATTTTTTGTCAATTATAAATGCTTTAATAGATATAAGAGAGGGGGAGACGTGGTATCCATTTATAAGGGATGTGAGTTGAAATCATCTAAATACAAAAATGTTAAACACTTTTTTTAGGTATTCCATACATCATATGACACCAGTAATGAAATTTTTTCATTACTAAATATGATAAATTAGAAATAATCCAATAAAATGTGTTTTACACATGTTTCAAGATCATTAGTCCACTAATATTAAATTTTTACCTATAGTAACCTTGTTTTTCTCTTAATAATTTTTATTTAATTCATCTTTTTTCCAATAATATTTTGGGTAACATAGAATTTTATACTATTATAAATTATAAATTATTATTATTATAAACTGAATTTTTTGAAAAAAATTCATATCACATTTTTTTCAGAAAAAAATTATAATTAATCTTGCAAAAGTAACATCATTTCAAGTACTTAATTTTATAATAATATAATATTTACCATGTTATCTATTAAAATTAAGAATAAAAATTATTGTGAATAAATAAATTTTACTAAAATATAATATAATTCATCAAATTTTAATTTAAAACTATGTCAAAAAATAATTTCACATTAAAATTTAATAAGAAAAAATCTATGATTTCAATTAAAGTTCTATAGTTTAATCTCCTCATAATAAAAATAAACTTATAAAAAAATTCAAAATTTCAGATTACAATAATATTAAAATTATGATTTAAAAAACAATTTCTTTTAAATAAAATTTAAGAATTTTTTTAAATTTATTTTTTTAAAAAAATTTCTGTTAGATTCGTGTTAAACTAGAATTAAATAAAACTAATATTTTTATTAATGAAATTGGAATTACTATTATTTTATGACTATAAAATCTATTGGAAGAATGTAAAAAAATTGGATATAATATGTAATATATAAATTTCATCAATATCATCCATCAATATTAACTAATTTAATTAATTAATATAAAACTTATTTAGCGTATAAAGAAATATTTTTATATAAAAATGATTACATTATATTTCTCGGGATTTATAATTGAATTTATAATTAATTGGTAACCAATGAATTCAAGAAAAAATATTAATAAGTTAGTTTATTGTATTCATATCCAATATATACCTTATTTGAAATAAGTATCTTTTTAAACAATAATATTATAGGTATTCAATAAAACATGGTCGTGTGTATAGGATAAGCCATCAGTGAAAGTGATTGTCGTGGGTAACATAGGCGATCATAGTTTTTCATGCATTGAAATAAATACAATGTGTTGAATTTATATAAAATTATAAAATTACAAATATATATCAATGACCAAGGTAATTATAGTCTCTTATACAATTGGTTTTGTGTGTCTTACAAGCTATCGAAAGAAATATTAATATTTTAATAGTTCTACGAGTTACAGTATCAAAATTTAAATAATTTTTTCCCTCGCAATTTAAATGTTATTTGGATAATCAAGTGATCGATAATTGAAAAAAAATCAAGAAAATCTCACATATTAAATGGTTTAATAAAATATCAATTTTTAATAGATTAGGGATTCTAGAAAATTAATCTGGAATAATGACATAAATTGAGTTCCAAATAAGACAACATATGTTAGAAAAGAAAATATAGACATTGAATAGAAAAGTAAAATTCAAATAGTTATGGGGGTTCATGAAAAACTTATTCAAGTTAATCTTAATGGCCATGAAATCCATAAACTAGTTCTGTGAAAAAGTCCATATCATAAAAATGATGATAATATAGACATTTTTTTCTTATATATATTTCCTAAAGTTGAGGAATTATTTCCCTTTCATATAATATAATTAAATATACATATTTATATATTTTTTATGAATAATCATACACTTTTTTATTCCTTCCATATCATCTCATAGAACATAACGTAGCATATGGCGATGTAATTCATTAATATCTAAAACCATGTATAATGATAAAAAACCACTTCATAAATGTATGCACATTATAGAATATCATGATCCAAAAATATAGATTCATTTAAAATTTAGCAAAAAGATTCGAAGTGAATTTTTCCATTTTAATCATATTTCTCTCCATATTTTATCTTCTACCATTTTGAAACAAAATAAGGATTATCCTTTTATAAATCAACATTTTCTCCAAGAAGTTAATCATTCCACTAAAAAAGTTTCTTATTAGTTTGTACCATTCTGAAAATTCATTTAAATATATTATAGAATACTTCTATTACACAATTATTATGCATATTTCATTATTCTTATAACAATAACATCTTTGATAAAATAATAATGTGGAAAAAAATCTGAATCAAAACAGGACACATGGTTATCATAGGGAAGGCAAAGAAATTATTTCATGTGTTAAAATGAAGTAATGTGGTTGAACTAGGATGTCTTTTGAGGAGTAGAGCACACAAAATAGTTTTTCACTTCTAAATGTGCTAAAAATGTTTGATTGATAAGAAAATGATTGAATGGAAATTCAAATTCATATGATTGAAAACTATGATATTAAATTGGTGATTAGGTCAGGGTCGGTTACACAATTGTAATTGTAACATCCCAAGTAAGTAATGAATAATATATATTTTTATCTATGTCAATTTATGAATTAGATAGTGTTTTAGAGGATTAAAATGATAATAAATCCAATCTTAAGCATGGAATACACTAATATTTTTAAAAGATTGTTTTACTGCCTTTTGATGGGAAACCATTTCTAAATAAAACATATGACAATTTTATAATCTATATTTTTCAAAATAAACTTATTCTTTATGATTCGGACATTTAAATTTACATTGGATAAATTTTTGGTATTTTTCTGACAATGTTCATTTTTAATGAATAGGGAAAAATACTGCATTTTACATCAAAACTGCTTTTTCATCTAATTTAATTATATGGATAGATTATCTTTTTAATTGGTATTAAATTTTAATCTGAATATATTTTTACCATTTAATACAATGGTGTACATTAGTATTAATTTCACTTAGTAATTGGGCATAAACTAATGCCTAGCTTTTCATAGATATTGTATAAAAAAAACCAGCTATTTATTTTGACAACGAGATTTATTTTTAAATAAATTATTTCAATTTCTGTAACATCCCAAGTAAGTAATGAATAATGTATATTTTTATCTATGCATATTAATGAATTATATTGTGTTTTAGAGGCTTAAAATGAAAATAAATCCAATCTTAAGCATGGAATACACTAATATTTTTAAAAGATTGTTTTACTACCTTTTAATGGAAAACCACTTTTAAATCTATCTTTTGAAAATTTTATAAGCTAGGTTTTTCAAAAAAAACTTATTCTTTATGATTGGGACACCATAATTTACTTTGTGTGATTTTTTGGTATTTTTCTGACAATGTTCATTTGTTTAATGAATAGTGAAAAATACCGTATTTTACATCAAAAACGATTTTTTATCTAATTTATTTATATGATTAGATTATCTTTTGAATTTGTTTTAAAGTGAAATTAGAATATATTTTTACCATTTAATACAATGGTGGTCATTGGAATCATTTTCACTTTGAAATTGGACTTAAACAAGTGTCAATCTTTTGATAACTATTGTTTCATAAAAACACGCTATTTGTCATGACAGCGGGAATTAATGATCAAATTAATTAATTCATCTTATATGTTTTTAACTTTGTAAAATAGACATCATTTTTTAATTCAGAATATCATATATATCTTAGCGTGATGTTTTGGAATTTTTCTGAAAAACTTCAATTTTTGATGAATAGTGAAACCACTAAGTGGGTGTTAAAGAAACTGATTTTTCATTTAAATAAAACTTTGCCACTTATATGATTTGAATTTCAAAAATCAGACTTAAATGGTTGTCATTAAGAAATAAAATGTGGTTCAATGGGATTAAAATAATTTTTTGGTTAATAGTAACTTTTAAGTTTTTAATCGCGGTTAGGGATAATTAGTGTAGTTTAAGGTAAAAATAATGTTTTAATAAAATGAGATGAGCATTAAACATGTCCTACCCTCATTGGATATGTCATGGCCGACCAAGAAAATCCATGGGTCATCTTGGGGACCCCATGGAGCCACTTTGGTTGGGAAATGACATAAATAACGTTTTATTTAATGTTAATGTAAAAATAACACAAACATGAGATATTTTACTAAAACAATTTTTACATGGGGTTATACAAGTCAGATATTTGATTATAAATAGTCATTGGAAACCTAAAACGATTTCCTACATCATAGTATTTTTGTATAATTTTTATACTTTAGATAAATTAAATTATTTATGAAATCATGATGATGCATCGATTACCTCATTAATAAAGGATTTAAATAAAATTAAATGATAATGTAACATCAATGACCTAAAAATGTCCAAAACCTATTGTATGGGTGTATTTAGAACCCTTATCACCTTAACCTTTAATTATATCAATGTGGTACCTTTTGAATACGAAAATAATTTTAAAATAAAGTAACATTTCTTTACTTTCCAAGAGTGCCCCTCGTCTCCTCTTATAAAAAGGCCCCCACCTCTACCTCCTTAGTCACACTTCCAAAGCCTTTGGCTCGGCCAACCCCTGCCAATTTTGTCTCTCCACATCTCTCTCTTACTCCTTGAAGCCACACTTTGAGCAGAAGTCTTCCCAAGGAAGCCTTTCAGCTCAAACCAAAGGGAGTTACCCGATTTTAAGGCAATGTCTTCACTTGAGTCCTTTTGTTTTATTTTTCTTCTCCAACCCCCTAAAATATTTTTATTCATTTATTTTTTAACAACTACAGTATCTTTAATATACTAGGATGTTTTTATAATAAGGATTCTAGATACAACTACACACACCTACATCTAATGGTTAAAGAACATACTGTTTCCGTGGATGGCGAATTTCTGCCTCCCGAAACGATGAATGTTCAAAAAAAATTTAAAACCATCAAAGGTGGCCATTAAGATGACACAATATTTATAAATTATATATAATATGTTTATTTTTTCTTTAAGCTTCTTTATTTTTCATTTTGGGAATACCTCTATGGTTTCCATTATGGGTAAACACGATATCTTCATTTAAGGAAGTGCGGACAACCGTCCCCCTCAATGTGATTTGATTCGTTAATACCATATGTGGGACGTATAAAGGATGGAGTTATGATATTATATATGATATTACACTGGAATTATAATATACCTTTATATCATTATGATTCCATTCTATTAAATATGAAAGAGAAATGAAAGTAGCGTTCATGCGTACAAACGACTTACCGTCTCCATGAACGGTGCATTTCATTTCTTACCTCTAAATGATAATGTAATATTATAAATTAATGTATATACTGGATATATATGATATATATGATATATAAATCATGATTATAATTCAGGATATATTGGATATATGAACAACTTGTAATTATAAAGGGTTTTTTTACTCAAGTATCAATGATCGTTAAAACGACCGTTATTAACATAAATAACTACATAGTGTTCATGACATTGCAATTAGTGATATAAAAGGAATAATGAACTTTAAAAAGGTTCTTAAACAAGTATAAATTAACTCAAGTTTATTATTCAGGGGATTAAAGAACGATCGAGTCAAGTCGGACCCGAGGTATGGGACTTCGTCTCAATCTCCTTTCATTGAGTCATATTTTGTTTTATACAAAACCGTCTTTTATACGGTGTATAAAACCCTTTGACTTTTATGTTTATCCAAAAGGAATCTTTTTTATAAGAAGTTTTTTATAAAATGACAAAATGGAATGTTTTTGTCGTACGTATGCGGAGACAACGGCTTCTCCGCCGCCATGACCATTATTTGAGTTTCTATTTCCTCTACAAGCCATACATTTTTTTAAAGAAAAATAAATACCATGTTTTAATTTTCTTTTATTTTGGTATTGAAAATGGTTTTCATAATGTTTTTATATCAATGTTTTGTATTGATATCCTATGATTGAAAGGTGGAAATGTTATGTTTTATTTATGCATGTTTTATGTGATACGATTATGTTGAGGTTCTTGGGAATTATTATGAAGACGGGTGGTTCCATGATATACTAAGGGCGGGTGAGCCCGATATTGCTCTCCAATGCATTGGGTAACATGAAGGAGTGGAACGTTAAGGTTTCTCCGAAGGTATTTAGGGAATATACTGTGATGGGTATTCCAAACGTAACCAAGAGGGTTACTCCCTACGTAAGAATGTTTTGAATGCCTCAAGTTTCCTTTATGCCTTATGATTTCTATGATTTATTCATGATTTGATGAGGTATGATAAAGTGATTATGTTTTATGGGTAATGTATGATTTCATTCTTATGTATATATGAACTCATGTTTCCTTTCCATATTTTTATAACCCATACTGAGCTTTTTATGCTCATCCCATGTTATTTTTGAAATGTTTATCACAGGTCAAGGGAAAGGTACATTATATGATGATAGTGTCAAGGAAGTGTCCAGAATGAATCCATGATTTATTTTAAATATGTTTCCATTGATGGGAAAAATGAATACTATATTTATGTAACCACTTTGATTATATGTGGAATGTAATGCAAGTTTTATGATCTAATTCTCTAAAACTCTAATCATGAAAAGATCCTCAATGTGTAATCTTGTAGTAACTCAAGATTAAGTAATGTTTAAGGTCGGGGCCTTATAGTTGGTATCATAGGTTGGTTTAGATAACTTTAGGAGTTAGAATTCTATTTAATGATTATCAAAAAATAATTTTTTTATGGTCAAATTGAAATGATATAGCATTTGAAGATTACCTTGTTGCTTCATCTAAGACATGTTTGTTCAGAATGGTTTTCCGTAGAGGAAACAGGGAAGTAGTGCTAGAAAGTCATACAGAAGGAAATAACCTTCCTAATCAGCATCCTGAGATGGTCGGAATTGGAACTGAATAGTTTGTTGCAGTAATGGTGCAGTTGACTCAAGCAATAGATGGTGGTGGTATCCATGTATGAGATCAGCCAGATCAACCGCCGAGGAACATGTCAGTGGTGGAACATTTCAGGAGGCAACATCCCCCATAATTAAGAGGATCATCTGACCCTGTGGTAGCTGAAGGGTGGATTAAATCACAGGAGAAGATTTTAGATGTCATGGGGTGTCTAGACAATCAAAAGGTTAGTCTTGCTATTTACCGTTTGGAGGGTGAAGCCGATCAGTGGTGGTCGATGGTTAAAAATATCAGGGACGCTGATGAGATTGATTCTCTTTACTGGGATGAATTTAAAGGTATGTTTCTTGATAAGTATTTTCCTAAGGCTGTTCAACTTAGGATGGAAAAGAAATTCCTAGAATTGATGCAAGAAGAAGACTCAGTGGCTGCCTAAGAAGAAAGGTTCACTCGATTGGAAAGGTATACTCCAAATTTTATCTGAGACATTGATAGAAAAATCAATTATTTTTACTCAGGGTTAAAGCCAAAATATCGAAGGGAATTAGCTTCTTGTGAGTTTAAAAGTTATTAAAGGCTTGTTCGATGTGCTGAGAAGGTGGAAATGGAGTTTTCCGATGACCAAGTGTTCTATAACAACAAGTAGAATAAGAGACTGAGGTGGCAGGAGAACGGGAATAATTCTTCAAAAAAGTCTGATGGTAAGAATACTAAGTTTTCAGTTTGTGATAAATGTGGCAAAAGGAATACTGGGGAATGTCTTCTGAATTCTGGAAAGTGATACTGATGTGGTAAGATGGGACATAAGGCTCATGATTGCACTGAAAAAGATCAAGGTGATGGTAAGTCCAAATTTTATTTACATTTAGTGAAATGTTTTAAGTGCAATGAGATGGGTCACTATGGAAATGAGTTTCCGACAAAGAGATCGAGTGATGGGAAGTAGTTATACTACAAGAAGAATGGGGTGGTGAAATCCTTTGCAACTACTTCAGTGGATGTCGGGCCATCAAATGAAGTTGTATCAGGTACTTGGTTTGTTTTTTTTTCAGATTATGCCAGTGTGTTGTTTGATTTGGGGTCTACACATTCTTTCATCTTTGAAACCTTTTCTAGTAAAATGGTAATACCATCTCAAGAAATGACTCCTGACCATGTGGTAAAAACACCTTGGGGAAATGTTGAGCCAAAAAGAATTTATAAGAATCTTCCTATCCTTAGCCGTGGAAAGAACCTACATGCAAACCTTATTGTTTTACCTCTAGTAGAGTTTGATGTTATCCTGCGTATGGATTGGCTCTCTATTTACTATTCTAAGATTGAATGTAGAGCTAAAAAAGTTTCTTTTCAGAAAGACTTTCATTTTGTGTACATGAATGAACCCTTAGTGTTGATAACATATCAAGAGGCCGAGAAACTTGTAAAAGATGGAAATGAATGTTACCTTGCACATATTTTTGAAAACAATGGAACTGTTCAGATTAATGATGTGCCAGTGGTAAATGAGTATCCAGATGTTTTTCCTGATGAGTTTCCAGGAATAATGCCAGATTGGGATGTTTAATTTACTGTTGACTTAGTTCCTGATGCTAAGCCAATTTCGAAACCCCCTTATCGAATGGCTCAAATTAAACTTTTAGAGTTGAAGGAGAAATTACAAGATTTATTAGAGAAAGGTTTCATTCGACCAAGCACATCAGCATGGGGTGCTCCTGTTTTATTTGATAAAAAGAAAGATGATTCTATGAGACTTTTCATTGAATATAGAGCCTTGAATAACATCACTGTTAAGAACAAATATCCTTTGCCTCATATCGATGATTTGTTTGATCATCTCCAGGGAGCATAGTATTTTTCAAAGATTGACCTGAGATCGGGGTACCATCAGCTGAAGGTAAAGGAAGCAGATGTTCTGATGACTATGTTCTGTATAAGATATGGCCATTATGAATTTGTAGTAAGGCCTTTTGGGCTAACAAATTCACCTGTTGTATTCATGTACTTAATGAATAGAATTTTCCATGAGTTCTTGGATATGTTTGTGGTGGTTTTCATTGATGATATTTTGCTGTTTTCTAAAAGTAAATAGGAGCATGAAAGACATTTAAGGGTTATTTTTAAAACATTAAAAGAAAATAAATTGTATGGGAAATTCAAAAAGTGTGCATTTTGGTTGCAACAAATTTCATTCCTTGGTCACATTGTATCTAAATATGGGATAACTGTTGATCCTGCAAAAACAAAGGTTGTTGATGAATGGACAAGACCCACAAATGTAACAGAGATTCGTAGTTTCCTTGGTTTGGCAGGCTATTACCGAAGGTTTGTTAGAAATTTTTCATGGTTATCTAGTCCAATGACTAAGCTAACTCGGAAGGGTGTTATGTTTATCTGGACAAAAGAATGGGACGATTGTTTTTAGGAACTGAAAAAAAGATTGGTGAATGCTCCGGTTTTGAAACTACCTTCCACGAATGGTGAGTTTGTTATATACAGTGATTCTTCATTTAAAGGACTTGATTGCATCCTAATGTATAATGATCAGGTAATTGCTTATTCATTACGATAGTTGAAAACTCATGAGGTAAATTACCATACACATGATTTGAAATTAGCTGATGTTTTTTTCGCTTTAGAAATTTGGAGGCATCATTTGTATGGAGTAAAGTCTGAAATATATACTGATCAAAAAATTTTAAGGTATATATTCACTCAGAAAGAATTGAACATGAGACAAAGGAGATGGATAGAATTAATAAAGGATTATGATTGTACAATTCAGTACCATCCAAGAAAAGCAAAAAAATTGGATGATGATTTGAGTCGAAAAAGTAATACTTCATTAGCAATGTTGCGGTTGGAACGTTATCCTTTGGTTAAGGATTTGATGAACTTTGGCATTGAAGTTGTTGGTGCAGGATGATCTTCTGTTTTGTTTCAGGTATCAGTGAACTCTTCTCTATCAGACAGAATCACGAAAGCACAGAAGCAAGATAGTGAGTTGCAGAAAACGGTGGAGCTGGTTAAGAAAGGTAAGTTGCCTGAATTCAACATTGATAATAATTGTGTTTTGAGATTTGGGAAGAGATTGTGTGTGCCTTTTGATTAATAGTTGAAGAGAGAGTTGTTATGTGAAGCTCATAGTTCTCCATTTTCAGTTCGTCCTGGCCGTACGAAGATGTACAGAGATCTGCGGGAGTATTTCTGGTGGGATGGAATGAAAAGAGATATTGCAGATTTTACTATGAGGTGTTTGACTTGTCAACAGGTTAAACCAGAGTGGCAGTTATCGAAAGGGATTCTTCATCCTTTACCTGTGCTAGAGTGGAAATGGGATAATATATCCATGGACTTTGTTGTGGGATTACTGAATACATCTCAAGGTAATAATGCAATCTGTGTTATTGCTGATCGCTTGACTAAATCTGCTCATTTCCTTGCTATACGAGATACTTTTTCCCTAGATAAACTTTCCCGTTTGTATCTTAAAGAGATAGTGAGGTTACATGGAGTTCCTCTCTCCATTGTATCTGACTGTGATCCTAGGTTCACTTCTAACTTTTGGAAAGGCCTTCAGAAGTCATTGGGTACTGAATTAATTTTTAGTACAACTTTTCATCCTCAATCAGATGAGCATTCCGAACGAACAATTCGGAATTGGTGGATATGCTACTTTCTTGCTCTATGGATTATCCGGGAAGTTGGGACCAACATCTTTGTTTGGTCGAATTTTCATATAATAACAGTTTTCATTCCAGTATACAGATGGAACCATTTGAAGCGTTATATGGGAAGCGGTGTCGAACTTCAGATTTCTATGATGAAGTGGGTTAAAGGAAGTTAATGGGACCAGATTTAGTAGAAGAGTTAGTAGAAAAAGTTCTGCTGATACAGAAACACATGAGAACAGCTCAGATCAGGAAGAAGAGTTATGTGGACAACAAGTGGAAGGATCTATCTTTTGAGGTAGGTGATCATGTTTTTCTTAAAGTCTCACCATGGAAAAGTGTTATGAGATTTAGTAAGAAAGGAAAGCTGAGCCCAAGGTTCATTGGACCATATGAAATTCTAGAGAGAGTTTGATCAGTTGCATACCGGGTGGATTTACCTCTATTTTTATCTCAGGTACACATTATTTTTCATGTTTCAATGCTGAGAAAGTACATGCCAGATCGATCTCATGTTTTGAGTCCAGAGGTATTTCAGCTGGAAGAGAACCTATCATATGAGGAACAACCGGTCGAGATTCTTGACCACAGGGAGCAAGTGTTACAGAATAAGGTGATTAATCTGGTAAAGGTTTTGTGGAAAAACCACATGATGGAAGAGGAAACATGGGAATCTGAAAATGCAATGAGGGATAAGTACCCCCATTTATTCGATAAGTAAATAAATTGCGGGGACACAATTTTCTAAAGGGTGGAAGGTTGTAACATCCCATGTAAGTAATGAATAATGGATATTTTTATCTATGCCTATTAATGAATTAGATAGTGTTTTAGAGGTTTAAAATGAAAATAAATCCAATCTTAAGCATGGAATACACTAATATTTTTAAAAGATTGATTTACTGCCTTTTAATGGAAACCCATTTTTAAATATATATTTTGACAATTTTATAAGCTATGTTTGTAAAAATAAATTTATTTTTATGATTGGGACATCAAAATTAATTTGTGTGAATTTTTGGAATTTTTCTGTCAATGTTCATTTTTTTAATGAATATTGAAAAATACTGCATTTTACATCAAAACTAATTTTTAATCTAATTTATTTATATGATTAGATTATATTTTTAATTGGTTTTGAAGTGAAATTAGAATATATTTTTACCATTTAATCCAATGGTGGTCATTGGAATCAATTTAACTTTGAAATTGGTCTTAAACTAGTGTCAATCTTTTGATAATTATTGTTTCATAAAAACACGCTATTTCTCATGACAGCGGGAATTAATTATTAAATTAGTTATTGCATATTATATGTTTTGAATTTTGTAAAATAGAAATCATTTTTGAATTCATAATATCAAATATAGCTTAGGGTGATGTTTTGGAATTTTTCTAAAAAACTTCAATTTTTGATGAATAGTGAAACCACTAAGTGGTAGTTAAAGATACTAATTTTTCATTTAAATGAAACTTTTCCACTTCTGTTATTTGAATTTAAAAATTCCGACATACATGTTTGTCATTATGAAGTAAAATTTGGTTTAATGGGATTAAAATAATTTTTTGGTGAATAATAACTTTTATGTTTTTAATTGCGATTATGGGTAATTAGTGTAGTTTAAGGTAAAAATAATGTTTTAATAATATGCGATGAGAATGAAACATGTCCTACCCTAATTTTATGTGTCATGGACGAAAAAGAAAATCCATGGGTCAACTTGGGGACCCCATGGAGACACTTTGGTTGGGAAATGACATAAATAACTTATTATATAATGTTAAAGTAAAAATAACACAAACATGAGATATTTTACTAAAACAATTTTTACAGGGGGTTATACAAGTCAGATTTTTTATTATAAATATTAATTGGAAAGATAAAACTATTTCCTACATCATAGTATATTTTTATAATTTTTAGAATTTAAATAAATTAAATTATTTATGACATCATGATGATGCAGCGATTACCTCATTAATAAAAGATTTAAATAAAATGAAATGATAATGTACAATCTCTGACCTAAACATCTTCAAAACCTATTTTATGGGTGGATTTAGAACCCTAGAACCTTACCAACGAATTATATCAATGTGGGACCTTTTGTATCCTAAAAGTATTTTAAAATAATGTAACATTTCATTACTTTCCAAGAGTGCCCCTCCTCTCCTCTTATAAAAAGGCCCCCACCTCTACCTCCTTAATCACACATCCAAAGCCTTTGGATCGGCCACACCCTGCCCATTTTGTCTCTCCACATCCCTATCATACTCTTTGAAGTCTCACTTTGGGCATAAGTCTTCCCAAGGAATCCTTTGAGCTCAAACCAAAGGGAGTTACCCTATTTTAAGGTAATGTCTTCACTTGAGTCCTTTTGTTTTATTTTGCTTCTCCAACCCCCTAAACTCTTTTTATTAATTTCTTTTGTAACAAATCCAGTATCTTCAATATACTATGATGTTGTTATAAGAAGGATTAGAGATACACCTTAACACACCTACATCTAATGGTTAAAGAATATACTGTTTCCGTGGATGGCGAATTTCTGCCTCCCGAAACGATGATTGTTCAACATTCTTTTAACATCTTCAAAGGTGTACATTAATATGACACTATATTTATATATGATATATAATATGTTTATGTTTTCCATAATATTATTTATTTTTCATTTTGGGCATAGCTTTGTGGTTTCCATTATGGGTAAATACGATATCTTCATTTAAGGAAGTGCGGACTACTGTCCCCTCAAAGTGATTTGATTCGTTAATACCATATGTGTGACATATAAAGGATGGAGTTATGATATTATATATGATATTACACTGAAATTATAATATACCTTTATATAAATATGATTCCATTCTATAAAATATGAAATAGAAATGAACGTAGCATTCATGCGTACGTACGGTTTGCCGTCTCCATGAACGGTGCATTTCATTTCTTACCTCTAAATGATTATGTAATATTATAAATGAATGTATATACCAGATATATATGACATATATGATATATACATCATTATTATAATTCATGATATAATGGATACATGAACAACTTGTAATTATAAAGGGTTTATTTTTGACTCAAGTACCAATGATCGTTAAAACGACCGTTATTAACTTAAATAATTACATAGTGTTTATGACATGGAATTTAGTGATATAAAAGGAATAATTAACTTTAAAAAGGTTCTTAAACATGTATAAATTAACTCATGATTATTATTCAGGTGATTAAATAAATATCGAGTCAAGCCGGACCTGAGGTATGGGACTTCGTCTCAATCTCCTTTCATTGAGTCATATTTTGTTTTATACACAACCTTCTTTTATACGGTGTATAAACCCCTTTGAATTTTACGTTTATCCAAAAGGAATATTTTTTATATGAATTGTTTTACAAAATTACAAAAGGGATGTTTTTTTCGTACGTATGCCGCGACAACGACTTCTCCACCGCCGTGACCATTATTTGAGTTTCGGCTTCCTCTACAAGCCATACCTTCTTTTAAAAGAAAAATAAATACCATGTTTTACTTTTCTTTTCTTTTCGTATTAAAAATGGTTTTCATAATATTTTTATATCAATGTTTTGTATTTATATCTTTTGATTGAAAGGTGGAAATGTTATTTTTCCTTTATGCATGTTTTATGTGATACGATTAGGTTGAGGTTCTTGGGCATTATTATGTAGAAGGGTGGTTCTGTGATAAACTATGGGCGGGTGAGCCTGATATAGCTCTCCAATGCATTGGGTAACGCGAAGGAGTGAAACTTTAAGGTTTCTCCGAATAGATTTAGGGAATATACTGTGATGGGTATTCCAAACTTAACCAAGAGGGTTACTCCCTACGTAAGAATGTTATGAATGCCTCAAGTTACCTTTATGCCTTATGATTTCAATGATTTATTCATGATTTGATGAGGTATGTTAAAGTGATTATGGTTTATGGGTAAATTATGATTTCATTATTATGTATATATGAACTCATGTTTCCTTTCCATATTTTTATAACCTATACAGAGCTTTTTATGCTCATCCCATCTTTTTTTTTTTAATTTAATTCACAGGTCAAGGGAAAGGTACATGATATGATGATAGTGTCAAGGAAGTGTCAAGAATGAATCCATATCTTATTTTATATATGTTTCCATTTATGGGAAAAATTAATACTATCTTTATGTAACCACTTTGTTTGTATGTGGAATGTAATGCACGTTTTATGTTCTAATTCTCTATAACTCTAAACCTGAAAAGATCCTCAATGTGTAATCTTGTAATAACTCAAGATTAAGTAAGGTTTAAGGCCAGAGCCTTATAATTTCTGTGTTTGGAATTTGGTAAAATGGATTACATATTTGGAATAAGAAGGTTCAAATTATGTAATCATGACGCTTTTGTTTTTGGACATTAGGAATAGTAACGACGGTAATTATCATTCATTATCTTGATTAATGAGTAATCAGGCAGTTAAGGATAATAAAATAATATCATAATAATGAAAACATACACCAACATGTGTCTTAATGCTACTGGTTGTCTCATGGGAGACCATGGGTTGGCTTGTTCCAAACTTGGGGACCCCATGGAATCACTTTTCTGTGAAAGTAACTTTTTATCTTTTTATTGTTAAAGAAGGTAAATATAACAAAGAATAGGTCACCTGAGTAAAAATATTTTAATTCTGTCTACATAGATGATATTTTGGACTATAAATATTCATTGGAAAGATAAAAATATTTCCTACATCATAGTATTTTTTTCATCATTTTTAGACATTAAATAAATTAAATTATTTATGACATCATGATGATGCAGCGATTACCTTATTATTTTAATATTTCAATAAAATAAAAAGATAATGTAAAATATAAGTCCTACACTTGTGAAGGACCTATTTTATTAGTATATTTAAAACCCTTATCACCTTATCCTCGAAATACATCAATGTGGGACATTTAAAATCCGAAACTCATTTGAAAATAATGTATCATTTTGTAACTTTCCAATAGTGCCCCTCCTCTCCTCTTATAAAAGGCCCCAACCTCTACCTCCTTACCCACACCTCTCAATCCTTTTGCTCGTCCAACCCCTGCTCATTTTGTCTCTACACATCCCTCTCTTACTCCTAGAATCTTCACTTTGGGAAGAAGTATTCCCAAGTATGCCTTTGATCTCAAATCAAAAAGAGTTACGCGATTTAAAGGTAGTGTCTTCACTTGTGTTCTTATGTTTTATTTTGCTTCTCCAACCCCCTAAAATCGTTTTATTAATTTTTTTTGTAACAAATCCAGTATCTTAAATATACTAGGATGTTGTTATAAGATAAATTTGAGCTACACATACACAAACCTACATCTAATGGTTAAATAACATATTGTTTCTGTGGATGGAAAATTTCTACCTCACGAAACGATGATTGTTCAATATTCTTCTGACACCATCAAAGGTGGCCATTAAGATGTAACTATATTTATATATAATATGTTTATGTTTTCATTAAGCTTAATTATTTTTTATTTACGGCATACCTTTATGTCTTCCATTATCGGTATATGCGATATCTTTACTTTAGGAAGTGCGGACTACCTCCCCCTCAAAGTGATTTTATTCGTTAATACCATATGTGGTACGTATAAAAGATATATTTAATGATATTATTTATGATAACATACTGTATTTATAATAACATTATGTATCATTATGTTTTAATTCCATTAATGTATGAGATAGAAATGAAAGTAGCGTTCATACGTACGTACGACTTACCGTCTCCATGAACAGTGCATTTCATCTCTTATCCCCAAATGTAATGTACTATTATATGTACATATATATAATTGATATATATGATGTTTTTTAAATATAAATGATGAATATAATTCTAAAATTTAATTATACATATCTCTCATTTAGTTTTAATTCCATTAATATGACATAGAAATGGAAGTAGCGTTCATGCTTATGTACGGCTTACCATCTCCATGAACAGTGCATTACATTTCTTAACTCTAAATGATTATGTAATATTTTAAATGAATGTATATACTAGATATATATTATATATATTATATCTACATCATGAATATCATTCTTGAGATAATGGATATTTGACTACGTGAACAACTTGTAAACATAAGAAGTTCATTTTTGACTCAAGTACCAATGATCGTTAAAACGACCATTATTAACATAAATAATAACATAGTGTTCATGAAATGGTAATAAATGATATAAAAGGAATAATGAACATGAAAAAGGTTCTTAATCAAGTATAAATTAACTCATGTTTATTATTCAGGACATTAAAGAACGATCAAGTCAAGTTGGATACGAGGTAAGGGAACTTCTTAACCCAATTTCCGTTCTTTGTGTCAATCTCCTACTTTCATATTATGTCATGATATTATTATGTCCTATCTTGTATTTGAACTTTATTTATGTGTACTTATAGTGAATACAAATAATAGATCTATTTTATTTAAAAAATGATCTTTGTAAGGTACTTTGTCTCAATCTTCATTCATTGAGGCATATTTTGTTTTATACACAACTTTATTTTATACAGTGTATAAACCCATTTGACATTTATGCTTATTCAAAAGGAATCTTTTTTTATACGAAGAATTTTACTAAACGAAAAATGTAATGTATTTTTGTTTTTTTGTCGTACGTATGCGGCGACAATGACTTCTCCACCGCCGTGACCATTATTTGAATTTCGGCTTCCTCTACAAACCATAATTATTTTTAAAATGAAAAATAAATACCATGTCTTACCTTTATTTTGTATTGGTATTGAAAATGGTTTTCATAATGTTTTTCATATCAATGCGTTGTATTGATATCTTGTGATTGAAATGTGGAAATTTTATGTTTCCTTTATGCATGTATTATGTGGTACGATTATGTTATGGTTCTTGGGCATTGTTATGAGGACGGGTGGTTCCGTGATAATCTAAGGGCAGGTGAACCCGATATAGCTCTCCAATGCATTGGGAAACATGAAAGAGTTAAACGTTATGGTTTATCTGAAGAGATTTAGGGAATATACTGTGATGGGTATTCCAAATGTAACCAAGAGGGTTACCCCCTATGAAAGAATGTTATAAATGCCTCAAGTTACCTTTATGTCTTATGATTTCTATGATATATTCATGATTTGATGAGGTATGTTAAAGTTATTATGTTTTATGAGTAATGTATGATTTCATACATGGACTAATGTTTTCATTTCATACTTTTATATCCCTTAATGATATTTTTATGCTCATCCCATGTTTTTGAAATGTTTTTCACAGGTCAAGGGAAAGGTACACGATGTGATGATAGTGTCAATGAAGTGTCAAGAAAGAATCCATGTTTTATTTTAAATATGTTTCCACTGATGGAAAAAATGAGTACTATATTTTATGTAACCACTTTGTTTAAATGTGGTATGTAATGCATATTTTATAGTCTAATTCTCTAAAACTCTAAACCTGAAAATATCCTCAATGTGTTTTCTTAAAATATCTCAAGATTAAGTAATGTTTAAGGCTGGGGCCTTATAGTTGGTATCAGAGGTCAGTTTAGACATCTTTAGGAGATAGAAAATTGTTTAATAATAAATTAATTTATGGTATGATTGAAATGATATGACATTTAAAGATTACAATGTTGTTTCACCAAAGATATGTATATGATAAGAATGGTTTTTTTTCATAGAGGAAACAAAACAGCTTTTCTAGGAAGGCATATAGAGGGTAATGACCTTTCAAATAAGTATCCTGATATGGTCACAATCCGAACTAAACAGTTTGTTGAAGTGATGGCTCAGTTGACTCAGGTGAGAATTGTTGGTTGTTTTTATTTATGATATGTTGTTGTTTTCTAAAAGTAAAGAGGAGCAAGAAAATAATTTAAGGGTTATCTTGAAAGCCTTAAAAGAAAAGAAATTGTATGGAAAATTCAGAAAGTGTGAGTTTTGGATGCATCAAATTTCTTTCCTTGGTCACATTGTTTCAAAAAATTGGATAACTGTTGATCCTAAAAAAAGGTTGTTGAAGAATGGCCAAGACCAAAAAATGTAACTGAGATTCGTAGTTTCCTTTGTTTTTAAGGCTATTACCGAAGGTTTGTTATAAATTTTTCATAGTTATCTAGTCCAATGACTATGCTAACTCGGAAGGGTGTGAAGTTTATCTGGACCAAAAAATGTGATGATTGTTTTCAGGAACTGAAAAGATGATTGGTGAATGCTCCAGTTTTGGCACTACCTTTCAAGAATGGGGATTTTTTTATCTACAGTGATGCTTCATTGAAAGGACTTGGTTGCGTACTAATGCAGAATGATCAAGTAATTTTTTATGCTTCACATCAGTTGAAAACTCATGAGGTAAATTACCCTACACATGATTTGGAATTAGCTGCTATTGTTTTCGCATTAAAAATTTGGAGGCATCATTTGTATGGAGTAAAGTGTGAAATATATACCAATCAAAAAAGTTTAAATTATATATTCACTCAGAATGAATTGAACATGAGACAGAGGAGATGGCTGGAATTAATCAATGATTATTATTGTACAATTCATTACCATCCGGGAAAAGCAAATAAAGTGGCTGATGCTTTGAGTTGAAAAAGTAATGCTTCATTAACAATGTTGTGTTTGGAACGTGATCCTTTGGTTAAGGATTTGATGAACATTGGCATAGATGTTGTTGGTGCAAGATGTCTTTCTGTTTTGTTTCAGGTATCAGTGAAATCTTCTCTATCAGATAGAATCAAGCAAGCACAAAAGCAAGACAATGAGTTGTAGAAAAAGGTAGAGCTGGTTTAGAAAGATAAGTTTCTTGAAATCAACATTGATAATGATTCTGTTTTGAAATTTGGTAAGAGATTGTGTGTGCCTTTCGATTCACAGTTGAAGAGAGAGTTGTCATGTGAATCTCATAGTTATCCGTTTTCAGTTCATCCTGGTAGTACTAAGATGTACAGAGATCTGTGGGAGTATTACTGGTGGGATGGAATGAAAAGAGATATTGCTTATTTTACTGTGAAGTGATTGACATATCAATAGGTTAATGTAGAGCAGCAGTTACCGAAAGAGATGCTTCAGCCTTTACCAGTGCCAGAGTGAAATGGGATAATATATCCATGGACTTTTTTTGTGGGATTACCGAATACATCTCAAGGTAATAATGAAATCTAGTTTATTGTTGATCGCTTTACTAAATCTGCTCATTTCCTTGCTATACAAGATACTTTTTCCCTAGATCAACTTTCCCGTTTGTATCTTAAAGAGACAGTCAGGTTACATGGAGTTCCTCTCTCCATTGTATCTGACCGTGATCCCAGGTTCACTTCTAACTTATGGAAAGGCCTTCAGAAGTCGTTGGGTACTGAATTAAATTTTAGTACAGCTTTTCATCCTCAATAAGATGGGAAATCAGAACGAAAAATTCTGACATTGGAAGATATGATACATGCTTGTTCGATGGATTATCAGGGAAGTTGGGACCAACATCTTTCTTTGGTTTACTTTTCATATAATAACAGTTTTCATTCGAGTATACAGATGGCACCATTTGAGGCGTTATATGGGAAGCACTGTCGAACTCCATCTTTCTGGGATGAAGTGGGTGAAAGGAAGTTGATGGGACCAGAATTGGTAGAAGAGGTGGCAGAAAAAGTTCAGTTGATTCAGAAACACACGAGAACAGCTCAGAGAAGGTAGAAGAGTTATGCGGATAAACAAAGGAAGGATCTATCTTTCGAGGTAGGTGATCATGTTTTTCTAAAAGTATCACCAAGGAAAATTGTGATGTGATTTGGAATGAATGGAAAGCTGAGTCAAATGTTCATTGGACCATATGAAATTCTAGAGAGAGTTGGATCAATTGCATACCAAGTGGCTTTACCTCTGATTTTATCTCATGTACACAATGTTTTTCATGTTTCGATGTTGAGAAAGTATATACTAGATCCATCTCATGTTTTGAGCCCAGATGTAGTTCAGCTGGAAGAGAACCTATCTTTTGAGGAACAACTGGTCCAGATTCTTGACCGTAGAGAGCAGGTGATACGGAATAAGGTGATTCATCAGGTAAAGGTTTTCTGGATGAACTACATGATTGAAGAGGCAACATGGGAATCTGAAAATGCAATGAGGGATAAATATCCCCATTTATTCGATAAGTAAATAAATTGCGGGGAATCAATTTTCTAAAGGGTGGAAGGATGTAACATCCCAAGTAAGTATTGAATAATAGTTATTTTTTTATCTATGTCTATTTATGAATTAGATAGTGTTTTAGAGGCTTAAAATGAGAATAAATCCAATCTTAAGCATTGAATACACTAATATTTTTAAAAGATTGTTTTACTTCTTTTGATCGAAAACCATTTTTAAATAAAAAAATTAACAATTTCCTAATCTCTATTTGTCAAAATAAACTTTTTATTTATTATTGGGACATTGAATTTTACATTGGATAAATTTTTGGTATTTTTCTAACAACGTTAATTTTTTAATGAATATTGAAAAATACTACATTTTACATCAAAACTTCTTTTTCATCTAATTTAATTATATGGGTCGATTATCTTTTTAATTGCTCTTAAAGTGTAATCTGAATATATTTTTACCATTTAATCCAATGGTGGTCATTTGTATTAATTTCACTTTGTAATTGGGCATAAACTAATGTTAAACTTTTCATAGATATTGTTTCAAAAAACCGGCTATTTGTTTTGACAACGGGAATTATTTTTAAATAAATTATTGCAATTTATATGTTTGGAATTTGGTAAAATGGATTACATATTTGGAATCATACGGTAAAAATTATGTAATCAAGAATCTTTTATTTTTGGACATTATGAAAAGTAACGACGGTAATTATCTTTAATTATCTTGATTAATGAGTAATCGGGTAGTTAAGGATAATAAAATAATATCATAATAATAAAAAATGACACCAACATGTGTCCTTATTCTACTGGTTTTCTAATAGCCGACCATGGGATGCCTTGTGCCAAACATGGGGACCCCATGGAATCACTTTTGTGTGAAAGTGACTTTTTGTCTTTTTATTTTTAAAGAAGGTAAATATAATAGAGAACGTATCACCAGAGTAAAACATTTTTACTTTTGACTACATAGATGATATTTTGGACTATAAATATTGATTGGGAAGCTAAAAATATTTCCTACATCATAGTATTTGTTTTCATAATTTTTAGACATTAAATAAATTAAATTATTTATGACATCATGATGATGCAGTGATTACCTCATTATTTAATGATTTAAATAAAATAAAAAGATAATGTAAAATCTAGGACCTAAACTTATCAAAGACTTATTGGATGAGTATATTTTGAACCCTTATCACATTATCCTCGAAATACATCAATGTGGGACCCTTGAAATCTGAAACTCATTTGAAAATAAAGTAACATTTTCTAACATTCCAAGAGTGCCCCTCCTATCCTTTTATAAAGGCCCCCACCTCTACCTCCATACCCACACCTATCAAGCCTTTGGGTCGGACAAAATATTCTCATTTTGTCTCTCCACATACCTTTATTACGCCTAGAAGCCTCACTTTGGGAAGAAGTCTTCCCAAGGAAGCCTTTGAGCTCAAATCAAAAAGAGGTACCCGATTTAATGGTAGTGTCTTCTCTTATGTTCTTATGTTTTATTTTTCTTCTCCAACCCCCTAAAAACATTTTATTCATTTCTTTTGTAACAACTCCAGTATCTTTAATATACTAGGATTCTTTTATAAGAATCATTCGAGCTAAACTTACACACACCTACATCTAATGGTTAATGAACATACTGATTCTGTGGATGGTGATTTTCTGCGTCACGAAATGATGATTGTTCAATATTCTTCTAACACCTTCAAAGGTGGCCATTAATATGTCACTATATTTATATATAATATGTTTATGTTTTACTTAAGCTTCTGTATTTTTCATTTATGGAATACCTTTATGTATTCCATTATGGGTATACACGATATCTTCATTTTAGGAAGTGCGGACTACCGCCCCCTCAAAGTGATTTGATTCGTTAATACCATATGTGCTACGTATAAAAGATAGATTTAATGATATTATATAAGATACCATAATGTAATTATAATACTATTATGTATAATTATGTTTTAATTCCATTAAAGTATGAGATAGAAATGAAAGTAGCGTTCATGCGTACATACGGCTTACCGTCTCCATGAATGGTGCATTTCATTTCTTATCCCCAAATGTAATGTACTATTATAAGTACATATATATAATGGATATATTTGATATATGTTACATTTAAATGATGAATATAATTCTGGAATTAAAATATACATATATCTCATTTAGTTTTAATTCCATTAATATGACACAGAAATGAAAGTAACGTTCATGCGTACGTACGGCTTACCGTCTCCATGAACGGTGCATTTCAATTATTACCTATAAATGATTTTCTAATATTATAAATGCATGTATATTCTGGATATATATGATATATATTATATCTACATCATTAATATCATTCTTGAGATAATGGATATTTGACTACGTGAACAACTTGTAAATATAAGAAGTTCATTTTTGACTCAAGTACCAATGATCGTTAAAACGACCATTGTTAACATAAATAATAACATAGTGTTCATGAAATGGTAATAAATGAGATAAAAGGAATAATGAACTTGAGAAAGGTTTTTAAGAAAGTAGAAATTAACTCAAGTTTATTATTCAGGATATTAAATAACGATCAGGTCATGTCTGATACGAGGTAAGGGAACTTCTTAACCCAATTTCCATTCTTTGTGTTAATCTTCTACTTACAAATTATGTCATGATATTATTATGTAATATCTTGTATTTGAACTTTATTTATGCGTACTTATAGTGAATACACATAATAGAACTATTTTATTTAAAAAATGATCTTTATAAGGGACTTCGTCTCAATATCCATTCATTGAGGAATATTTTTTTTATACACAACTTTATTTTATACAGTGTATAAACCCCTTTGACTTTTATGCATATTTAAAAGGAATCTTTTTTATATGAAGCATTTTACTAAACGACAAACGGAATGTTTTTTTTTGTTTTTTTTGTCTTACGTTTGCGGCAACAACGACTTCTCCGCCACCGTGACTATTATTTGAGTTTCGGCTTCCTCTGCAAGCCATAATTTTTTTTAAAATGATAAATAAATACCATGTTTTACTTTTCATTTATTTTGGTATCGAAAATGATTTTCATAATTTTTTTTATATCAATGTGTTATATTGATATCTTATGATTGAAATGTGGAAATTTTATGTTTCCTTTATGCATGTATTATTTGTTACGATTATGTTATGGTTCATGGGCATTGTTATGAGGACGGGTGGTTCTGTGATAAACTAAGGGGGGTGAGCCCGATATAGCTCTCCAATGCATTGGGTAACACAAAGGAGTTAATCGTTATGGTTTCTCCGAAGAGATTTAGGGAATATAATGTGATGGGTATTCTAAACATAACCAAGAGGTTTAATCCCTATGTACGAATTTTATGAATTCCTCAAGTTACCTTAATGTTTTATGATTTGTATGATTTATTCATGATTTTATGAGGTATGTTAAAGTTCTTATGTTTTATGAGTAAAGTATGATTTCATACATGGACTAATGTTTTCATTTCATACTTTTATATCCCTTACTGAGCATTTTATGCACATCCCATGTTTTTGAAATGTTTTTCACAGGTCAAGGGAAAGGTACATGATATGATGATAGTGTCAATGAATTGTCAATAATGAATCCATGTTTTATTTTAAATATGTTTCCGCTAATGGGACAAATGAGTACTATATTTTATGTAACCAATTTGTTTAAATATTGTATGTAATGAATGTTTTAAGATCTAATTATCTAGAACTCTAAACCTGAAAATATCCTCAAGGTGTTTTCTTGAATTATCTCAAGATTAAGTAATGTTTAAGGATGTGGCCTTATAGTAATGATTGACTTTCTCAATTTAATTCGATCATTTTCTTATTAGTTGATTAATGTGTGTTTCAATAAACGTTTCCACTCACATCCTTGGAAGAATTATGATGGTGAGAGAAAACCTTACCAAGATCTCACATTAGTCAACTCTCCTTCCATGTGAAATATTGTTGTACTAAATTTCCTCAATTGACTTGGGCAATACCCGATCAGTTCTTTTTTATCCCAATAAATCAAGAAAATTCTCTAAACCTTTTACACATACTCACGATCGTCGAGTACTCCATTACTAACCCCTGGTCTATTCCATTTTATATAAACCATAAATTATTAGAGGGAGATAATAATTATTTTACTAAGGAAGAAATATATTACAGAATTAATATTCAAGAACGATTGAACTAGATAAAAAATATGCTATATGAAATTGAAAACATCATTGAAAAAGAATGCAATTTCATTCAATTACATCAAAAAACTCATGCATTACAAAATATAAAACCAAACTTTCCCCAATCACTGATAATGTTTATCCCACTATGGTAATGGTAATCATGATTAATGGAGAAGGAAAAGGAATTAAAATACAATAGAAATAGAAATAAATAAGATAGATAAAACCAAAAATTTCTCATCCTTGGTGTCCTAGATAGAATGTTTCCCCCATAAGTTGATGCGTTGTAGCCCCATTAAATTACATATTCACATATTTCACCCTTACTAAATGTTGTTCATAATTAGCATGGTTGTTTCCCCTAAAAATCTATGCATATATTTAAAAGTATTCAGAGAGTCATTCCAATTTTACTCTCACAATTCATTCTGTCCAATCAGACTTTCCAAATCACAAAACCTGGGATTATAATTATTTAATTTACATTAAAATGGCCACTTCACGTGGAATTTCCTTAATTAAATATTTTTTAAAACACCTTGCACAACCACCCACCAAATGTTACAACAATTGGGCCTACAATGAATGATTTCTAGACCACACAACAAAACTCAGAAGATCTGTATATAGTTTTCATGCTCTCACATTTGAGATTCTTTTGACATTATATAAGGAAGATTCAAATTTTTGTTAAGAATGATTAATTTAATCCCATGATTCATAGAATCTGGAAGAAAAAGTAAATTTTCAAGTTGTATTAATTTATAAAATGTTATGGCCAAACTATAGAAATTATTTAAAATAGTTAAACATCTGAAATGTGTCATTGTTTACTATAAGGCTCAAAATAATACCAATATCATAAAAATGTTGCAATATATCATAATGTAATATTTTTCTGGGATTAAATGGATTAAATTCAATGTAAATTTAATTTACAAATTTTTATCTATCATAGAAATAGATAATTAATCAATCCTTTTTATATAGAAATAGATTATGCTTGACCAAAATCTATTAGATTCATGTGAGGTGTATTCCTTTAATTCTTGAGGATTTTTTTTCATAATGAAACATATCCTTAAGTTTAAATCATTTATAATTGTAATATTTATTATTATCCTTGAAATCATGATCATGGTGAACTTTTTATCAACTCTAAAATAATAATGTGTTTCCAATTTAGAATATAACAAAGTGTTTACTTCGAAAATAATCACATGTGGGAAAATACTTCATTCCATTTATCCATCATTTTCCCTTTCATCTTCTTCATATATTAATTCATTTTAAATCTGCAAGACATGGTTCTTTATTTCTCTATATTATTAATATAATATATTATATCATTTTGTGTTGGGAATGTGTGGGACACCAAATCCCTTCAAATGATTGTCTTAAAATTAGAAATTGAAAAATCATTTGATCCCTTTGGATAACATGCATTTATTTGGATCCCAGTCCTTCTTATAGGCAATATTTCTAATTGACAACCTAAACTAGATTATAAAATATCATTATGGAAAAAAATTAGAATGAAAAAAATTCTGAATACAAATAACAAAATGATAATTTTATTCACATCTAATTTCATAATCATAAATATATATTATTTTCTATTATTTTCTATAAATAACATCAAAGACTATCAAATGTGTAGGATGTAGAATCTTTTTTTTATTGAATATGGGATTCTAATTATTCTTATACACTTTTGATGATACAAACTACAATCACACAGACCACATTAGTTAAAATTTAGTTCCTTAATTTATTACATTTTAATTATTACAAGGAATAAAATCCTAGAAGACCAAAAAATTTAGATGTTATGGAATTCGACATCACACAGTTGTTACCCATTTCACATTGGGAATAGATAATAAAATAAAATATATAATAAATTATAATAAAATTAGTCATTTAGAACTAATTCAATTATATATCTTCTATAATTTTGGTAAACTAAAAAAATAATGGTTTTTTTTCAAATGATCAATATTGGTTATGTAGAGTAAAATTTACCATGAGAACCTATTTTATAATTAAAATAGAAATGTATGTAACTGAACACACAATCCATTTGAACTATATAGTTACAATGAACTGAATCCACATATTTTTTATTAGTGAAAATTTAATTAATAATAAAAACATAGATATAAATTTTGGATATTATTATTTTATGGACACAATTCTTCCTAGGTATATTGAACCATTAACAGCATGATCTATTCTGATGTATGTTTAAAACTTCTAGGTAAAAACTCAAATGATTTTTCTATTGTTTCATATCACGATACATTCAATGCATCAAGGTGATGTCATTAACTAATACATAGTAGTGTATTATCATCAAAATCATTTATCAAATACGAAATAATCAATTAAATTACATGCCTTGTAATGAAATATATGTATTGAGTAATGAATATAAATTTATCATCATTTATCCAATTATTAAAGAAAAAATAAAAGAAAGAAAATATAATTAAAAATGATATATTGTTTATAAAATTATAATATTTATCATAAGTAAATATGTATATTTATTTTAATTTTAATTATCATAAGTAGATTATTTGTTAGAGAGAATGTTAAAAATAACAAAAATATAGATTGATAATTTAACATTTACTAAATTTATAATTCAATTAACACCCTATGGATGTGATAATTCAATCTTAAACATGAAATACCAGGATTCCTGAGTTAATAATGATATTAAATAAAAATTTTGAAGTGTATATAAGATATTAACATTATTTTTTTAATTATAACTATGTTGTCTTAATGGAATGTAAATTAACACAAAATCTCTTACCTTATACACCCTTTTTGCTGAATTATCATCAAAAAAATTCTTAAGAAATTTAAATTTATATTAAAGATTTTTCATATTTATAATATCATATATGATCCTTTCATTATATATTACCACCCATTTTTAATGATATTTCATTAGTGTCACTATTCAGTGTTTTTATATCCTTTCTTTTCAAGAATGTTTTGAATTTCATTTTTTTTTGTTTCTCTTAAGTATATCATTATTTTATCATATATATTTTTTAAATAAATATTTATATATCATATATATATAATATGTATTATTATTAACCTATATTACATAGTGATAGGAGTTGAAATATACCGCTTATAGAGATGGTAGGTTATATGTATGCATAAATTCTATTTACATTTTCTTGTTGTATAAAATGAAATGAAATGAAATGAAATATATATATAAAAGTGAATGTGTTATTCTGTTCTTTTATATTATAATGATCAAATATGTATTAGGATATTTATATCTCATATTCATATTAAACTCGTCTTTAATATGTTCTATGTAAAGTGTTAGGGAATCACCATCGCTTCGTGAGGTGGTAGTCAGCCATACCCATGTGTGACGTTAACGAATTACCAAAAGATAAAATGATTAATTATATTTAATATTAAAATTTAAAAATAATAAATATATAATAAATATAAAATATAAAATATAATAAATAAAAATCTATATTTATTAACAACATGGAAGGTAGTAATATAAGAATGGATGACATCATTTTGTTTGGCGATATTCTTCTAAAAACAGGAACAATAATTGCGTCTCCCATTTGATTTAGGTGTGTGAATTTAATTGTAATAACATTAATATAAAAATATATATACATTTAACATAATATACATATTAGATAAAAATTATATAATATAAATTTATGGGGTTGGTCTACTAAAAAAACAAAGACATCAATTGATGAATGATTCCACTTATTTAGTTAACTTTATTTGGTTTTCACCGATGGACTTCCTTGATTAGATATCTAAAAATTATGAATATTATAAGAGTTTGGGAGAAATTTTTTGAAAATATTTTTTTATGAATATTCCATGAAAAGGTGTTGAAATTAAATAATGGGAGGGGAGGTGGTGGCCTTCTATACGGGAGGCGAGATTCTAATTTGTAAAAACCAAAAATGTTAATCATTATTTGGTGGAATAAAATAAATTATTTTTCCTCCATTTATTAAGAATATTCTCTCCAAGATGGTATATTGGAGAAATATGGCCATAATTTGTTTTGTAAATGTTTCAAGGATATTTTCCCCAATACATTAACTATTTAGTTCCATAGTAACCTTGTTTATTCTCATAACCACAATAGTTAATTTTAATTCTTTTCTCTAATAATTGTAGATAAAAATTATGTTTATCTTATATTGAATTAAAAATTATACTGACTCAAAATATATATCCATTTTATCATATTGAAATAAAATTTTGGTTATAAATTATTTTAAAAGTATTCCCACGGTTTGGATGAGAAAAGTTGTTTAAAATATATAATTGTTTCAATGATTAATGATTTTTAATATGAAATCTATATAAAAATTATTGAAATGATAAAAATTTTATTAATATGTTTATATTTGATCTAATGTGTCTTTAATGCCAATTATTAATGTAAATTGTTAGTCAAGATATTTATATGAATAGTATGTTTTCAATTAAAATCATGTAAATATAACTATTCATGAAAAAAATTAAGCATCTCAAAACAATACCAAAAATAATCCCTAATATAATTTTTTCATTAACATATAAATAATATTGTCTATTTTTTAAATAGAATTTGTAAATATATAAAAAGTTATTTTTAAAATAGGTTCACCATTAAATGTGGAAATAATCATTTAGAAAATATATAAGTTGTTTTGAGTGAAATTGAATTTTTTCATATCATATGACTATCAAATTTAGTGGATGAATATAAAAGAATTTAATTGAATATATATTATATAAATTTTAGTAATATTATACAAAAATTGCATTTAATTTAATTTATCATGATAAAACACCATTGGTCCATAAGAAATAGTTTTTTTATAGAAACATTTCCATTATATACACAATGTTTTTCAATTTTTTTTCTAATTTATATTTAAAAAATGAATTTAAAAATATATTTTCGATTTTTTTAAATATTCATAACATTAATATTTAATGCATTGAAATAAATTTCATTGTAAATAATATTATTAGATGTATTGATTAAATTCTATTATAGTGTGTAGTGAAAACAATCAAAAAAAGTCATTATTTCATGTAAAATAATATAACACACTGATGAATGCCTTAAAAAATGTAATTCATTATATTAATTTAAAATATTAAATATATTATAAATAAATTGGTTGATGTATTCCCTTGGAAAAATGGTTTTCCCTTTCATACATGCTATAATATTTTATATTATTATTTGAAATTTTAGGGTGTTACATAATAAATTTTGATTGAATTTAAATATATCATAAAATATTGGTGTGTAAAATCATCCCTCTATCCCTCCCAAAAGATGTATCTGAGGCTTATTTGTTCCATGAAAGTATTGTAATTCCCATTATTTATACTATTTTTACCTCTTTCTTAATTTATTGTCTTATTTTATGGGACATGAATGACATGATAGATTTTCTAAAAAATGGTTCAATATTATAGAACTGTGATGGAATTTCCATCATATTCATACGAATATTGGAAATAGTGAATTCGTGCATTATGTCATTGTATTCGTGTTAATAATTTATTTTTTACATACACTGGGATTTAATTATTGATTAACATAATAAGAAAATATATATAATATATATTTGTATTTTATATTAAGTTGGTCTATTAGTATATTGGAATTAATATTTGATATTTTAATGTTATTACATTTCTAATATATTTCTTAAAGATTAATTTTTCCATTCATGGAATCTCCCATATGGTTTCCCTTTTATTCCTGCTACATTTTTTTCTAAATTATAATAATGAGTAAATATTTATGTTAGAAATTTAAATGGGAGGTTTTTTAGATGGAATTTATATAATAATGTGTAGTTTTATATAATAATGTTTAGTTTTATTTATATTAAAAATGTAAATGGGAGGTTTTTCATATGGAATCCCATATCATTATAGTATAATCAGATAAATTTTTATTTTATAGAAAATCCTAATATATTATTAATTTTTCATTTAATTATATAGTTTAGATTTATTTTTATTATAAAATGAAATTTGATGAAACATTTTTTCCATTAATTTAAAATGTATAATTTTGATATATATGTTTTATCCTTTAGGATCATGGTTTGATCCTTGAAAATTGTTATATTTGTATATATTATTCTCTCATAATCATGTAGGAATTAATGTTTTATTATATAATGATGATTTATTCAATTCATATTTATCTCGAACATACCATATGAAAATATACAACACATAACCTTTAATTATGATGATTGATTAGTTGTAATGTAATATTGGTATTTGTATATTCTAATATGATATTCATTATAATTATATTAAATGTTTTCCATTAAAATATTAATGGTTTTACAATAAATTGTTTTGACAAGAAAATATATATTACATTTGATATTGGTTAGTGGGATAACAACAAATATAAGGGTGTGTAGTCCAAAATATTATCCTATTGGGTGATATAAGAAATAAATTAGAGAATATTATTTCTAAGTTGTAATTTCCTACTTTATTACATTAATTATCTACTATGTTTCACTTCACCATTTGTCGACTATTGTATTATTTTTTGGGATTGTTATTTCACACTATTTAATTACTTATTTTTTACAATCTATTTGGTAAGCTATTTGGTATGAATTTTTCATATCCTACTTATTTACTTCTAATTGTAATTTAACAGAACTATTTTAAAATATTTATTGATTAAAATTATATGTTTTCCTTGGTTTTATAGATGTTAATTACTAATAAATTTTTTCATTTATTTACTTTTTTGTTGTTATGAATTATTAGTATTATTTTTTTAAAATACTAATATGCTTTAGGTGTCAAATGTGATTTTTGGTCAGTATTCTTATTGAAGATTATTAGCCTAATTATATTGAGTAGTCTGTAGTGTGTGATAATGGATTAGTGCAAGGAAATGAGGGAAACGCCTTAATGTTTCAATTAGTTCATTTATGTGGCATTATTTTTGTCTACTCATTAAATATGTCGAATTAATTAAGTGTATATTATTAATTATATTGTATGAATTTATAAGTATATTTATAGAGAAATATTAGAGGTTACATTATTATATTTTCCTGATATATTTGTAGTCATTATTGAAAGGATGTTTATATAATTGGAATGATTTTATTTACACATTGAAATATGTTTCATAATCAAGAAATTTTCTATTTAAATATAATTAAATAATTGGAAATATGTTATTATTGAATGTATATATTATTTAAAGATGATTCATTGAGATGTCAGTTATTGTTATTGATGTTTTGAAATTAGACTATTCCTTGTTTGACAAGGAATGATTATTTAATCTACCTTGAATTGATATCATAATTGAATATGTTTTTTCCTCTAGTTTTTATTTGGTTTATTAGGTGACAATATTTTAATGACTAGAAAATATAGGTATCATATGCTAACAATGATTGTACGAAAACCTTCATTTATATTAAACATTATATGTCAATATATATATATATATATTGGTGTATTTTTTATATTTTTTTATGTTTGTATCTTAATCATTGATAAGTTGATTCTTACACCAATGATGATGGAGATAATGTAGAAATACTCGGGAAAGTAGATCAAATTTATGATTTTTGATGTACTCCCACATGGGTGATCAGGATAAAACATTATATTATTAACATTTTAAATTAAATGTATTCAAAATAGAATATAATATGTTTTTCTATTTTTCTATACATCGGGTCCAAAAGAATTTGATTGGCTTATCTCGGTTATTCATTTTTAAATAGATTTTATCTTGTGACATTTTAGATTCTCATATATAATTGAATTAGTTTTAGAAAATTATTGTGGGAAGTGATATGTGCATTGTTGATGTATTATATGTTTTTTTGTGATATATTTTCATGGATTATTTTACCTGTTCATATTTGAAACAAATTATGATATTATGTGAATATGATACACATTTATTTTTAGTTTAGTTTACAATTCACACATGGTAAATTTGGTATCTAATGAGTTAATAATATGTCTTTGAACTCGAAAACAGAATATAAATGTCAATATAAATGTAGTTTTACTTGTTTAATTTCACGTGATTTTGTTAGAATCACTCTATAGGATGATTACCATTTGGAGACATATTTCACAATCATGATACATTTTCTTTTCTAAAATTTCAAACTCTTTATGATTCAATAAAACTCACTCAATATCATATCATTGTATATAATAAATTTAGAATATGTAAAATTTGTTAAGGAGGATAATTTCTAATGTGGATTACTATTTCCTTGCATAAAAGTTATTAAAACATGCACACAACGCTTCCATTTTATGATCATGATGAACCGATGGACACTTGAATATCAAGGAACAATAATAAAAAAAATCACCATCCATCTTTAAAAGAATTATTATAATTATAAAAAAATATAGTAGACAATTTATTTTAATAATGATCACCAGGGAATGAACCAGTCATAAAAGAGTTTAATTGTCAAAAAAATATTCTTTTAGTTTTTTTATTTAAATCATCCATAATATATGTACCTTTTTTCCAAACATTCAAGATCACATTAATGAAATATTTATCTAGTGGGAAGTCTCTTTTTTTTCAAAAATCTTATTTCAAAGATAAATACCAAGATTATCATCAGTTACGAGTTAATAAATAAGAATCATTATATTTAAATCCCTATATAATATATTAGAATCGTATGGTGTTAGGATTATGATTCAATTTTGAACACATTTTTATATTATTTGATAATCTTTAACACTTAATTTATATAGAGGTTTCGTAAATATACCCTTATTTTTATTCATTTTTCTCATACGTTCTATTGTGAAAACATGGGTAACACTTACATCAATTTTTGAAGAAATGGGTTTTTCTTAAATATGTCATATTTACTCATGCATAAAATTTAGAAGATATGATTTATTCTTATGAAAAGCCTCAACTACTCTTATATTCCACTTATGGTTATTGATATTCTATTGAATATATCATGTATGAATAACAAATATTCACAAATATCTTCAATTTACACTTATATACATATTTAGTGTTCCAGTACAATCTTATATTGCATTAATAAAATTCATACACATGATCTATTATCATATATATATATATATATATATATATATTCTTACACTAGATAGACTTATCTATTAAAATCTAGATGTAGTTGGTATATTATTAATTAATGATGTTATATTCATAAATAATGAAAAATTTTCATTTACACAATAATTTATTTGTTAAAATTAAAAAATATAATCAAATTAAACACTGAAAAAATAAATTATTTCCTTCTCCACTAATCTAAAAACACAACCAAAACACATTTCTAATAATAAAGCCCTATAATTTTGTTGATTGAAATGAATTTTCATTAATTTAGATAAAATTTAAAAAATATAAAATCATACTAAATGATTCAAAATACCCCTTTTTTAAATCCTTAAAATTCACCACCCCATATCAAATAAAAAGAATATTTTTAAATTATTTAATTACTCATCAATAAATTGTATGAAAATGTGAATAACTATATTCTCTATCTAAATAAGCATTAATAAAATAGTTATTTTGACAGTTTGGTGGCAATATTATTCAATGGAATAATCCATGAAGAAATAAATATTATATTTATGTATTCTATGATGGTCTTGAAAATAAGATAGATTATTTCAAAAATTAATGTTATTATAAATCAATTGATCATGTGATACTAATTAAAGAAACCCCTTATTAAGAATTTCTTATGTGATCATTTCTTTCCTTCTATTATAATAATTTCAATAAATATATTTAAACACCCAATGGCAATAGGGTTTCCCCCACTACATTTTTATCCTACTCTTTATACCAAATAAATTTTTTTATATGAATGAAAAACATTGGATCATACTATGACACTGTTGGGGAATATAATTAACGAACAATTATATATTTAACATCAAAAAATCCATAAGTGTGATATGATTTTAATTAATATCAATTTAAAAAACATGATTATTTTTTAAAAATATATATCAGCTAAAATAGATTTTTACCCTTAAAAACACATAGAATCCATCAAATACAGACTTTTAATTTTTAAAATATTATTATTTTTAAAATAATTAATCCATCATAATTATATATAAATATTTTAATTAAAAGTCATAGCAAGCATGAAAAAATAATTTAGGCATTTTTTGTTAAAAATAACATTTATAATGCAATAACATAACCAATTTTTTAACAACAAGTAATAGAATAACATCACTAGACAATTCCAACATTATTTTTCTAGATAATGGTACATTTAATATTTAATATTGTGATATATTACGATCTCACAGGGCCTAATCTATAATTCCCAGGTTTCATAATATAAAAAAAATTAAATCCATCATTTTCTATCATAATGCTCGTTAAATCATTGTTTTTTATCTAAAACATAATAATCAAATAAAACCCATTAAAAAAATAATATTTTGATGAAATCATAGTGAATTTATGTTCAAAAAAACAAATAATTCAAATGTTGTATGAAATATATTAAAATATGATAATGGAGATATTAAATTGCAGAAATCCCCTTAACTGGATTATCATTGAACAATTGATACCTCTTATTTTAATTGACCATCAAAGTTGTACCCCATAATCTCGTTATCGTGACCAATACCCAATATAAGAGTGGTGTGATTTTTTTAAATTCAATATGGAAGTGTAAAAAATGAAACCAAATGATATTTTATTGGAAGATATTGGGGATGAAACCCTTTATATCCAACAGTAATGGAATTTCTATAATTAAATATTATCTGTATAATTGTTAAATAACATGTTTATCGGAATATATATATATATATTATAGATTTATGTATCCCCCATCTACTTATTTCATAGGATTTGATCATTATAATTTCATATACATCCAAAAAATATATTTTTATCAATTATCCTTATCTTACACCACAGTGAACTACTTCCAATAAACCATATATTGATATCCCACAATATCATGATTTCTACATGTATAAGTAGACCAAACCACCCATAACCGTCTAAAACTATATGGATTGAGATTTTTATAATATATAGTTTAATTCAATCTGAATTTTATATTACAAAAATGTACTATTATATTTTTTTATTTACACTACAATAAATGTTTTATATAGGAACATGTTCATATAAACATATTTCATCCGTTTAAATTTTTTCTTATAATATGTATCTTACTTTTAATTGATTTATAGTATTATAATTGTTTCTTTAATTTTGATTAACCAAATTATTAAATTTATCACTAATTATTTTATTTTTTACATTACTATATAATCATTTCAAATATTCCCTATCTCTACTTATCTTATAAGATTCATGGATAATTTTATAGGTTAAATTGGAATATCTTTATCTAGAATTATCTACAAGAATTCAAAATATGTTAAATAAAATTTTATTTAGCCCATATAAAAATAATATAATAGAATATTTTACTACATTTATAAAATAAAATTTCATATAAAACTGTATGTTAAATAATATAAAAACAAAAAACATTATAAAACTATTAATTTACTAAAAACAATGTAATATAACCTTATATTATTTAATACATGTATTTTAAATCTATTAAATTCCTCTATTTTAAGAGTAACTCTTCCTTATAATTATGTTTCATTTTGAGGGGCCTGTATTAGAAAACTAACACAGTTACATGGTTCATAAATTTCATTGATTTATGAAATACATAACGATTGGAAATCACGAGATATGATATTCCCATATCATAGTGATTGATCTCTAAAAACGTAATGTTATAAAAATATAATATATAAAATATAATCATTATCTACCTTAGAATATTATTAATGATATATCTAACAAATGATATTATGATATGTAGAATATAATAATGAATTGTAAATCTTAAATATCATGAGATAAATAGTGAAGACAATCTGAATAGTTTTATGAACTATAAAAAATTAATAATCAATCATTATATTTGAAGATAATTAGACATGTGGAAGATATTTGTTGATCCACTTATTGAAAAATGATAAATAAAGCCCTTTTAGAAGATATGTAAGATCCCATGTGGATGGATATCTATTTTAAAATGATTTATAATATTTTATGAAAAATATAAATGTAAAAAAGGGAATAACCTTCCCATTATACATAATATATTTTATAAACTATTATCATGATAAATATTAATTTTTTAATTTACTAAAATTCATATATATATATATATTGTTTTAATTATCTTGATATGTAATGTATTTATAAGTGGAAATTTTCTTCAATAAAAATATGTAATATCATTCATCCATCGTACATATGTTTCTTTTGAATAAGTTTATTTTAAAATATTGAATAATTAATGACTTCCACTTAAGTAAAATTAATAGATCTAAATAATATATTGGAAAAGAGGTTATTAAAATTATAACAAATATAATCAATGAATATCAAAATGAAAAACAATTTAATATATTAAAATCGAGTTTATTTTAATGATTTTTTCTTTTTCAATAAATAATATGAAGATTAAATTTAAAAATTGCATATAAAAACTCTTAATAAACTGTTTTATTTTATTTACAATAATATAATTTTTTTTAAATTTATCAAAATATAAAATATAGTTAATTATATATTTCTTTGAATAAAACCAAATTTTATTTCATATTATCCCAAAAATAAAATATTTGTGATCATACACTAATCATAATAATTTAATGTTCGTAATTTGTATGTATTTGATTATATATTGTCCTTTAGTTTAGGAAATTGAAATATAAATATTTTTAAAAAAATGTATTAATAATTTCAGTATTAAAAATCATATAAATATTAATATAACATTATAAAATTTCATTAAACAGACCAAATCATATATTATATCTTATTTTTGTGGATATCATAATTACCACACTTAATGGCTACAAAATCAGATATGTAATAACTAACCAAAATAGATATATTTACCATTTTTTATAACCACACATCCATATTCAAATTTATTCGTCAAAATGATTTTCACCATTCATTAAATTTTCCATTTTTCACATAATCATGTTAAAATGAGTTCTATTCAGGGATTGTTATGATGTTTTATAGTTTAATCATATTTTTCTTTTTTTACCTGTTTATATATTCTCATTATAATTATAATCATCCTATGGAATTTTTTATTTACTGGGTAGATAATTATAGTAAATAATATTCATTTATGTTAAATTATAAACTTACTCTAGGAAAATTTATATATAATAAGCACATATATATGAAAAATATAGTACCTTCTAAAAGTAGCATTTTAACACCCCCTGACAATCCTCTTAAAAAAAATTTTTCCTATAAATATTAACTTAATGATAAATAGAATTTCACTACACCTATAATTAGAAACATCTATATATAGTATTAAAGTATTTATAAACATTTAAAACCACATACCGAGATTATTTTCTAATAATACTCATTCACAAGAATTTTTAATAATAATGAATCTATTATGATCTAATAGTTAATATTATGAAATATTTTCCACCATTTCATTAGTATTCCATAATTTATATGGATACACAATTCTCGAATATTGGTGTTCAATTACATGAAACTATATTTTTATGTAGTTTTAAAATATATCAATGAAAAATTATATTTCAACATTGTGTAGTAATATCTAAATGGCTTGAAACATTGATATTATTCTGAAAAACTGTTTTATCAAACATATAATTTTAAAACATCTGAATACACGATATTTTTATAAGATAATCTAATTGAATAAAATTAAAAAAATTGCAATCTTATATTTTTTATAATAACATATATATTTCCAAAAAGATAAATTTTTTAAAATAAATAAGAATGTGTTACCAAAAAGAGTTACCCGATTTAAAGGTAGTGTCTTCTCTTGTGTTCTTATGTTTTATTTTACTTCTCCAACCCCCTAAAAACATTTTATTCATTTATATTGTAACAACACCAGTATCTTCCATCTAATTGGATGTTGTTATAAGAAGTATTTGAGCTACACATACACACACCTACGTCTAATGGTTAAAGAACATACTGTTTCTGTGGATGGCGAATTACTGCCTCACGAAACGATGATTGTTCAATATTCTTTTAATACCTTTAAAGGTGGCCATTATGATGTCACTGTATTTTATATATCATATATATGGTATTTATGTTTTCTATATGCTTATGTATTTTATATTTAAAACATACCTTTATTCTTTTCATGTTGTGCAAATGTGATAATTTCATATGAGGAAGAGTGGACTACCGCCCCCTCAAGTGATGTGACTCATTCATGCAACACATGGAATGTATAAAGAATGAAATTAATGAAAATATGTGACCTATATATCATATATATTATACTGGAATTATAATATATATATCATTTATTTTTAATTCCAACAATATGACAAAAAATGAAAGTAGTGTTCATGCGTACGTACGGCCTACCGTCTCCATGAACAGTGCTTTTCGTTTTTATCTCAAAATTATATTTAATAGTATAAAATGAATATGTACTGGATATATATGATATTTTAATCATTAATACTATTCTGGATATGATTTACTTATAACTACATGGGAATCATTTTTCAAACAAGTTCATTTTTGACTCATGTACCAAACATCAGCAAAAATGTCTGATATGAACTAACATTATTAAACAATTATTATAACATTATAATATATGATATAAACTTAATAATAATCTTTAAATGAGGTCCCTATGCAATTATAATTTGACCAGTGTTTATTATTCATGAATATAACAAAACTAACAAGACAAGTTGGACTTGAGGTAGGGGATCCATCCTCTCTCTTTATTTTTAAGTACTCTCGTTTATGTCACTTCTTTTAATATACTCTTTGTTATGTTAGGGGATGTTATTTTATATTCCTATTGCTGTAAATATTATTTAAATATGATGAGAGCCCCTATTTGATCTCATCAATCCATTTTTTGAAGTTTTAAGTGGCGCTGTTAGGCTGCCGAATTTTTGTAAGGGATCCGGCATCTCGCTTTCTTTTCAAGTACCCTCTTTTATGTCATTTCATTTATACTCCATGTTCATATGTTGGAGGATGTTATTTTATATTAACCATACTTTAATTTGTATTCTTATATAATGAGATACCCCCTCTTACTCTCATTAATTATTTTTTTAGAATTTTTAAGTGGCCCCATTAGGCTGTCGAGTTTTCGTAAGGGATTTTTCATCTCACTTTTAATCCTGTGAGATTTATTCTACATTTGCCACCATATCCTTTTAGTGGTATATGTACTGCCCATTATTCTACTCATTGTGTAATATGATTTCATTTATGAGTATTTACATCAATTTTGTATTGTCCTTCTTTCATGGGGTGTATGTTTTGAAAGATACCCAAGTCGGTAAGGGAACCTTTCACCCTCCTCTTTTTAAAAGACTTCTTTTGTTATGTCTTTTAATTCCCATACTATAAAGTTGGGATATGTTCTTATATATCCTTATTAAGGTAAATTTTATGTCCAAGTGATGAGATACCCTTTTAATCTCTCATCATCTCTTTTTCTGAATTTTGAAGTGACACCATTAGGCTGTCAAATTTTTGCAAGGGAACTTCTTAACCCAATTTTGATTCTTTAGGATAAACTTGTACTCCTTGAATATGTCATTCTATAAATATTTGTGAATAACCTGTGATTTTGTTACACTTAATATCCACTTATATTTGGTGTATTCGTTTGTCACACATAATTATGTAAATGATTTATCATTAATTCATGGATACCGTCTTTGTAAGGGAATCCGTCTCAATCTCCTTTCATTGAGGAATATTTTGTTTTATACACAAAATTATTTTATATGGTGTATAAACCCCTTTGACTTTTTTTTATTAAAAAGGAATCTTTTTTATATGAAACATTTACTAAACGACAAAAGGGAATGTTTTTTTGTCGTACGTATGCGGCGACAACGACTTCTCTGCCACCGTGACCATTATTTGAGTTTCATCTTCCTCTACAAGACATAACTTTTTTCGAATGAAAAATAAATACCATGTTTTAATTATCATTTATTTTGGTATTGAAAATGGTTTTCATAATGTTTTTATATCAATGTGTTGTATTGATATCTTGTGATTGAAAAGTGGAAATGTTATGTTTCCTTTATGCATGTTTTATGTGATATGATTATGTTATGGTTCTTGGGCATTTTTATGAAGACGGGTGGTTCCTTGATAAACTAAGGGCAGGTGAGCCCGATATAGCTCTCCAATGCATCGGGTAACACGAAGGGGTTAAATGTTATGGTTTCTTCGAAGAGATTTAGGGAATGTACTGTGATGGTTATTCCAAACGTAACCAAGAGGGTTACTCCCTAAGTAATAATGTTATGAATGCCTCAAGTTACATTTATGTCTTATGATTAATTTTATTTATTCATGATTTGATGAGGTATGTTAAAATTCTTATGTTTTATGAGTAATCAATAATTTCATAGAAGGAAAAATGTTTTCTTTTCGTTCTTTTATATCCCTTATTAAGCTTTTTATGTTCATCCCAAGTTTTTGAAATGTTTTTCATAGGTCAAGGGAAAGGAGCATGATATGATGATATTGTCAAGGATGTGACAAGAAAAAATCCATGTTTTATTTTAAATATGTTTCCATTGATGGGAAAAATAATACTATCTTTTATGTAACCACTTTGTTTAAATGTGGAATGTAATTCATGATTTATGATCTGATTCTCTAAAACTCTAAACTTGAAAAGATCCTCAATGTAAATTATTCATTTAATTAAATATTAAGTACAGTTTAAGGCCGAGGCCTTATATTATTATAGAAATAATTTCATCCAAATATAGAGATTGAATTTGCTGGAACATATTTCATATTTTGAATCAGAGTAATTAGTATGATTTAATAAGGTTATCTTAATTTTTGGTCATAAAGATTATAAAAAATAGTAAAATATTATTACTACAATAAAAGGGTAAATTGGGGTAACCATGTTTACATATAGGTTATAAGACACACATATTTCATCTTAAATATTTTTTTGATGTTATTTTTACCATAATATAACTATTCTAGAGAATTTTTTAATTATTGGACATTTTTTCAAGAATATGACCTATAAAATAATTTAATTCATGTAAAATTCAAAATTTCACTATCTTGTTGATAAATTTCTATTATATGTTCAAAAATTCATTGAAATATTTTAAGAATGAATAATAAAGTTTATTTCGAGAATATAGAATTTACTTTTCTTATTGTATTTTATGTTCAAATATTCATTAAAATATGTTATGAATGAATAATAATGTTTATATATAGAATATTTAATTTACTTTTATTATGTTATTTTTTTATATCTCTTTTTTATTTTATATTTACATTAAATTCATATGTAATGCTGACACAATATGTATTCAATTATTTAAAAAAAATATATGCTTTTAAAAATATTAAATGTAAAAGAATATAGAGAAATCATTTTATATGACTAATTTTATTGATCAATAAAACATTTTTGGGTTTTTAAAAGGTTTTCATTACAATTAAATAATTAACAAAATGTTATTAAATTCAATGTGAATAAGTAGTTAAAAATGAAATTCAAGATATCTTATAATAAGTAATATTTTATTAAATGTTTTAAAAATATTAAAAGAATATATTATTCCATGTAAATTGTATATGGACTAAAATATAAGTCATTTTATATTAATGGGTCACTCCTCCATTTATGGTAACATCTTTTACCCGTAAAGAGTAGTATTTTTTTGATATTAAATACATTTTCAAAAGGGTAAACATTAGGTGGGGTTAAAAGTAAGAGATAATGGAAAAAATAACATAAACACATAATTTAATATCATTCTATTGTTTTATTTAAACCCTGGTGATATAATATTATTTTATGAGTCATTTTGGATCCATTATTCTCATAAAATAAATTAATATTATTGTGAAACATGGTGTAATTACTACTATGAAACTAACCAAAATTATAAAAAGGATCCTTATCTCATCACTTCAGCACACCTCCTATAATGAATCCAACCACTTTATCATGGAATAATTAGTTTCTTTATTACATTGGGGTAATACAAATGTAATTAAATTTCTACTAGATAAATAATCTAGATTTCTAGACAATCATAATAAATTCTATATATTCAATTTACAATAGAAAAATAATGAAGAGTTTTCTTTTAGAACACTATTATTCGCACATCGAAATACTTATTATCAATATCAAAATACACCATGGAATTCTATGGAAAATAAAACATAAGTAATTTATGGTATAATATGATGAGGAAGATAATTTGTAGAATGTAATATATAATATATAAATATGAATAATCAATATGGAATGGGAAATAACTAATACACATTCTATCTAATCAATAAAATTTACTTTTTATGGATTAAATAAAAAATGTTCAAATAAATCCATATAAATATTCACATTATCTTTAATCATAACTGTTGATATTATAAATAATCCAATAATAACATTGACATCAACAAAATATTTCATTATTATGGAATTCATAATATCGAACATTTAAAATGTACCGTAAAGACTATTTACAAGAATGTTTAAATCATTATTTAGTAATCCTTCTAATTTGGGAAACTAAATTGTTTCATGATACATTTTAATGCATTGAGAAGAAATACATAACCAGGACCCACCCATAACCTACTATGCCTAATTTATTCATCGTAAGAAATTGGTGAAAAACAATAAATATGATCATTTTTATTTTAAAACATACATATCATATATCAATACGTAACACAAATAAAATATTGATACACATAATCTATCAAATGTAATATATGGAATATAAATAAAATTATACATCCTCATCCAAACATAATATCACTCTTCCAATGAAAAAATAATGTTGATATCAATTGAACATATTCCTAGTGGATCATAATTATGAAAAATAGTTGATGTTGTGGATAAATAAAAATTCTATAAGAATGATATAAAACTTATTTTGATAGAAATAATATTTTCGGTGCACTATGTTGGATTATTTTAACCAGGATTTTACGCCAACATAGTGATTGAATTTTTTTAAAAAACTTATTTCATATTCGTAATTGGAAAAGAAGAATGATTTATCATGGTTATCTTAATTTTTGGATATAAATATTATTACAAAAAAAATAATGTTTAACGGTTAAATGGGTAAATTGGGTTAACATAGGCTGCATAAAATTGATAGGACCCAAATTTTACATTTTAATAATTTTAATGAGGTTATTTCTACCATTATAACCTTATTATATTTCTTTAATTATTTACGAGTCACTTTTCCATGTATATTACCTATATAATATTTTATGTAATTAAAAAATTTGTCACACATTTGTTTTTAAATATTTGTTATATGTTTACATAGGGTTAAAAATAAGTTATCATTGAATCATAATGGTTATTTTGATAATATTTAATTTATTTTAATTGTGTTATTTTGTTTATATATTTTTCTGGTATTTTTATAACCATAATTACATATTTAATTTTGAACGAATATATATTGAATTAATAAAAATATTAATTATATTCATTCAAAAATACTAAATGTAATATAATTTATTAGAAATTACTCTTTACGATTATGTTTATTGTTAAATATATCATTTTCTAGATGTTTTAAAGGAATATAATAGAATTAAAATATTGTCCTAATTAAATTAAATTCATTTTAAAAGAATAGTCCAAAAAACAGCATTATTGATATTTTATAAAAAATAATATTTTATTTTTCTATTAATGTTATTAAGAATCTCATATTATTTCAAGTCAAGATTATATTTTTTTAATATATAAACCATTTTCGGTTTTTGGTTCACTTTTCCATTTGTCGAAACATTATCTTCTCAAAATGGGTAGAAATTGTTGATCTTGCAGTCATTTTCATCTGGGTTAACCTGAGTGGGGGGTGGAGGGGGGTTTAAAATATGTAATAAGGATACAAATCACCAAAACCCTAAATTAAATATCAATTGCTAGTTTTATTTATACCCCAGTCATATATATTTATACTATGAGTCTTTTGGGTCTATTTTTCTAAACATGTGACTTAATAATATTATAAAACATTAAATTTTTTCTATTGTTCCACTCACCATAATTATAAAAGGGATACTCCTCCCCTCACTTCATCACACCTCCTACAATGTCCCAACCCATGAATAATGGAACCAATAGTTTCTTTATTAAATTGGAAGATGACACATGTAATCAAATTCCTAAGGGATAAATAGGCTAGTAGTCTTTCTATGGAGAACAAATTATTGAAATATAAATTACAATTTATTACATAAAATTCATGAAGTGTTTTTTAAAAATTCCATTGATTCTCATATCATATCCCTTATTACAAATCTAAAAAAATTACTTGGTATCCTAGTGAAAAAAATATAATAATTTGGTGATATTAGGTGCTTAGTTAGGGAATTTATATAATGGTAGCGATCATGTATAAATATTTATAATCAGAATGGCATGGAAAAAAACTGATACACAATGAATTTAATCAATAAAATAATAAAAAAATTGAATAAGAAAATTATGATAACAAAAATACATATATATATTCACAATATATTGAATCATATCCATGGATATTATGAATAATAAAATAATCACATTGAGATCAACAACTGATTTCTTTTTGAGGTAATGATTAATAATCTAAGATTAAAACATTCTCAAAGACCATTCCAAATAATGTTTAAATATATTTGTTGAATTCCATATAATTTGTGAAAATAATTTTTATCCCGATACATAAATATGAATCAAGTGGTACTCTGTAATAGGTAACCACTTGTCACCTACTATGTACAATGTATTCATCATAATAGAGGGGTAAAAATAGTCAATATAATTGTTCATATTGAAAAATTAACATATAAAATGTCAATACCAACCACAATCAAATATTCAGACTTATAAACCAAAAAAATAATATAGTTAATTTACATTAAATTATACATCCCAATTAAAATATAACATAAATCATACAATGAAAAAATATATTTAACACTAATAGAATATATCCATAGTTTGGCATAAGTATAAAAATTCATTGATGTTCTTAAAGGATCAAAATACAATATGAATGTTGTTAATTTTTTTTATGAAAATAAAATTTTCAATTTGAGAATTTAATTTCTATAACTGAAAGTTCTCAAATATTTTAAAAATAATTTTATTTTAAAATAATCATTGAATCATATAATGTTAGAATTAAAAACAAACCAGTTATGCTTGATATAAATTCAATTCATCCCGCACATGAGAAAAAAAGACTCATTTTAAATAAGTGGAAAAAATAAAATGTAGCCTATTTTAAAAATTAAAATAATATTCTTTTATAATTTTTTATAACAAGTAATATATTGGATAAAATTAATTTCTTAAAAATTTCGTAAATTTTTTAAAACATATTTAGAAATTTAATGAAAACATTGATTTTGAGGTAAAATGATATTTCATAAAATAGAGAAATAAATTCATGTTTTCTTAAAAAAATGAATAATTTATATATATTAATTAGTGGGAGATTTTGGAAAGTACATTAAAATTCCAGAAATACCATAGGGTTAGAAAATATATACATTATAGGATTGAAATATCAAATAATTCCCAAAATTTAAAAAGAATAAAAAAATCCTGAATAATGATGAGAATCTGAAATAAAACCTTATCCAATTGGTATCTTTTAATGTAGAAGAAACATGAATGAAAAAAATTAATGGAAATTTAAAATACCAAGAAGAAAAAATGATCCATCATATAAAGAATTAAAAGGGTTAGTAGAATCAAAACACAAAGGAATAGGTGTTGAATATGACATATCTCATAGGGGAGTAAAAGGTATATAAGAAACCATTAACGTAGGTTCAAATTATATTACAATTGTATGAACATCGTATATAATAAATATATATAATTAAACAAACATTAATTTAAAAAAATTGTGAGTTTTATTCAATAATTCAATTTATTTCACACTGAGGATCTTTTAAATCATAGAGTTATAGAATGATAAGTCATAAATTATTCCCTTTTCCTACTTATGAAAATATGTTTTATGTAAATATTTAAAGAATATCCCTCCCAAATTTTAATCTATTATCTTTTTCATGAATTTTTATTTGTAATGAATTTACCATTTTTTTCTTATTCAAATATATTTCAATGTTATTTCCTAGTATTTTTCCTTTCCCCACTTATAATGGTATATTACTCCCTTAACCACTTCATAGACATCAATACATATTTATCTAAAAAGTACTATAAATAAACTCTCTAAATAAATATAAAATTATAGAACTCTTTTTATTCATAAATAAACAACCCTAGGGTCCTTAATGTGTGATCCCAAGGATGTTTCTCTTTGGGATTATAATTGTTTTTAAAAAGCTATTTTTTACATTAAAATTTTTCCATCGTGATTTTTGACATAAATATTCTTATAAAATAACATTATTATCTCAAATATACTAAAATTATATTTTTTTTATGTTGTAATATTTATTCATATCCTCCTCTATCTAAAGTAAATGAATGAATGTATTTTTTATTGATGACTACCAAATCGTGAACCATTGTAATTAATATTCCATCACTAAATCTCATTGATATAAGTAATGATGGATTTAACATATTTATATTATATATAAGAAATTATTATAGTTAATTAAATATAATTTAGCATGTACCTTTTTATGATACATTTAGAATAAATTAATATTATTTATCTCATGCAAATGACCGACTACTACCTTACAAGGGGATGATATCGTTTTTTATAACACATTATACTGAAAGTAATGGGGAAAAATTTAATGAATATATGTGTTAAATATGATATGATATTGAATTTGGAATTTTAATATATCACCATATTCATTACTCTATTAACCATTATATAAATGACAATGTCACTTGTGTGTACATTTGTCTAACCGTCTCAATTAAGTGATGAGATCCATTCTCTATGTTCAAATATCAATAACACTATAGGAAATAGGGGATATCCCCTTGCCCCAATGACAACAGTTTTCCATAATTGTTGGTATAGGGTAGTTTTTCCCAACGGTTCTCTAAAACCCATAGGAATAGTCCTTCATAAATCTCCCTCTCCCCTCTCCCTCCCCTTATCTGATCTCGACTCCCCCTTCTCCCATCTGGATTACCCCATGCTCCCCCCTCCCCTCCTACCATCCAAACAAGAAGAACCACTCACCTCTTGCCATTGAAAGATGATCCCCGCCACTCACTACTCCTATTCTCCATTCCCAATTTTGACTACACCTCACCCTCCCTTCTAACATCCTGACAACACATCTCCCCTCCTCTCCTCCTCCAAAATTGACTAGAAACACATCTCTTGGATCACCACCACTATCCACTCCTCTCCTGGAATCTCTATCCCTATCAGCTTCCACTCACCTATCCACGATAATTTTTATTCCTTACCACAACCCCTTGTCTTCCCCTAAAAAAATTATCCTCTTATTATACATCAAGCCTATCCAATTCCACCCCTCATTTTCCCCATTAACCCTCTTCCCCCTGATTCCTCTATCATCTATTGTGCTCATCCCACTCAAAGAAAAAATCCTACCCCTACTCAGTTTCATTATGACTTTGTCGTTTCCCTTCGGCTTCCTTCCTCCCTATTAACACTCAAAGGTATTCAGAATCCACCATTATTCATCGGCTTTTGTATCCCCGTTAACGATCAAAGGTACTCTATTATATGTTTGATCTTAGATTATGAAGGTAATGTATATTAATATATTATTCAAAAATTATTTGAAATTTTGTGAGGTTTTCTTTTAATTTGACTGATATTTTGTAATAAATTTTTTGTTAGGGAAAATCTAGTCTTTTTTAGGCGATTAATTGATTTTATTTGGTTTTTAATTGAGTAGAGAGAAAAAATATAAATTTTATATGTTTGATTAAATTATATTGAATTTAATTTAACCTCATTCTAATGAATTCATTGAATTCAAAGGCTTTATATTTTACCAACTGTCTTATAGTGGTCCAGAGGGCCTAGATAATATTGATATAGTATAATTTTTCATTTTTTCTATTATTTTTTATTTTTAAAGCCTCTAAAGTTAATTAATTGAATATATATGTGTAATTTTATAATTACATTATTATTTTTAGGTACTCATTAAAAAATATATTATTTATAAAATATTTATTTCTCACTTTTTTTATAAATTTAATTGATGGCCTCACTGGGTTAATATATGTATGTGATAACATAAATTGTATCTTGATTGATTATTTTATGGTTACAACCAATATGATTTAATTATACTCAAAGTCATGATATTTTAAAATTAATCAATCTATAAATTTCATTGAAAAAAATGGTTTTAGATGCATAGCGTTGTGTTACAGTTCTATGTTTAAGGATTTTATACTCTATTGACATTCTATTGGAGACCAACATTTTCATGTGGAACTCATGTTATTATATAGATGTATTTTAATTATTATAATTTAATATTTATAAGGATCGAAAAATATAGATTGAGATACAATTGTTATCCAATGTTATGATAACTTATTCAACTAGTGTTTTTTTATTTATCATTATATTTTTGATTTCAATTGCAAACAAGACACAAATTATGTAAGTGTGGGTAAAAATTTTCAATTGATATTACATTTTCCATTTTTTTATAATTACATTCAAGACTATAGAAAGGGTAATTTCATTTTGTTTTTTACACATCTAAGGATCCTCAGCAGAATCAATTATTTATGGGTATATCTTAATAAATTTATACTAACATGACTTCCATTATTTCACATATCTTACCGGTGGGTCCAAGATTACGCTAATATTTCCCATAGAGTAATAATTTATTATATCATTATATATAACCAAAAATGTATAATAAATTTTTTATTCAAATGAGTAATGATACAATTTTTCATTTTCATGGGAGCACCATCGATCCTTGCAATAATTTCTCCTATGATATATTTTGGTGATCAAAAGTATTCACCTCATCATATATTTGATTGAGATAGTTATAGGTTTAGATGATTTAACGAAATAAAATAATGATTCAAATAATTTATTTGAGGTTTTTTATGTGTGGAAACATCATATGATCATAGTTAGGTAAAAATTTACATTTAATTGTATAGTATATACGAAGGCTAACCAAATTAGCATTATCCTCTCCCCAGTAAAATTGGTAAGTGGAGGTAGGAGGTTAATCCTCAGTATAAAAGCGATTGGACATTAGGATTTGGTTTTCGATTCTACATTTCGCAATCAAATATTTATCAATATCCTTCTTGATAATATCCTTAAATCCTAGTGGTTTAAAATTACTCTCCTAAGGATATGGGGGAGTTTCTAGTGGGATTGGATAATGATTCATATTTTTCAAAGGTATGAATTAATGTATGATGACTCTCTTAATTTTAATTATGAAGGTATTGGAATTAAACATTATGTGAATAATATTGTGTATATATTAATATCTCTACTATTTGTGTTGATTCATTTTGTGCATTTAAAATAAAAATATTGTTGTAAACTGTGAGTATCTCTTGGTTTAGACCATACAACTGAGATTAAGGTCATTTTTTATTTAGTTGTTTTAAATTATTATTTTCCAACATTTTCATATTTTATTCATATAAATTTTTTGGTGTAATATTCTGGATTATCCCTGATTAAAAATCATCACCCCTCTATGAAAACTTCTGCAACTGATCAATATAATCTTTAACCCCTCAAAATAATTTTTTATGGGATAATTAACTACTATTTAAGAGGTATATCTTGGATTTCCATTGTAAAACCTTAGTTTACATGTTCATTAGAGTTCTATGGGAATTATATTTTCCCATTTCCCATATGTTTTGTACTGTGAATTTACTTGGGGATCATCATTCTTTCATCTATATATTATTATTAGATTTTTATTTCTATACATAAATTTATCAAATGTGTTTATTTTTATTTTTATTTGATAATTTATTATAATATTTTTTTATTTATAGTAGTTCTTTAGGAATGTGAGGGGTTACATAGGGAAAATTAATCTTATCATATGATTATTACTCCTAATGATAGTTATTAACCCATGGTCAAATAGCATCATGATCGAGGAGGGGAATGCCCAAACTTTTTCCATTACACAATGTTGGAGTTTATGGACTGTTCACTTATTGTAATGAAACATCATTCATTTATGGGTTTATGTAGACACACAAACTTGTATCATAATTTGTGTTCTTATCCCTAAATCAAGTGGTGTATATTCTCATATCCTTCAATATATCGAGGAAAATAAATATAAAGATGAATCCAATGGGTGTCCCTTAAAATAAAAAACCACAAAAGAAAAATAAATAATTCCTCAACCCACTCATAACATTTCCTTCCACCTTAAAGAGGACTATCATGAAGGGTAATGCAAAATAAGTTAGCTAAAACCTCTAAAAGTATGAAAATTGTAATTATGTATTGAAAACATTCAAGTGTTTGTAAATTGTTTTATGAAATGTCCCTTGGATTATACCTATTATTTTATTTTTGTTTCCATAATATTATAGGGAAAACATCTGAGTCATATATATGGTAGCTTTAATGACTGATGGAAATATTATCACTTAATCATCACTCTCCCCCTCTTTAATGTAAGAATATGTCACGCCTTTACATATTTTTCATATTTATCACAATTCAATTACATGTATACTTCGTTTATAGGAGATACTATTTTCCTGATGCACTTTCTGGCAATCAAGTTTATTTTTCTAGAAAATGTGTTGAATATCATGTAATAACACATTCTTATTTATTAGTGTATACATAATTATTAATGATTTACGTATTCAGCAGGAAATTAAAGGAAACATATATTTGTTATTATAAAAAAAATTTCTTTTTGGTAATATATCAGTTATTATAAAAAATAGAAGATTGGAAATTTAGAATTTTATTATTGTGAGAGTAGTGAATTTTATTGTGAGATTAGTGAATTTGGGACTATTATTGTGAGAGTAGAGAATTTTATTTACATTATAAATAGTCAATTTGGGAATAGTGGCCAAAAGTGAGGCTTCTAAGGCTAATGTAGAATTATTATTGTAAGGGTAGTGAATTTTATTTACATTATAAATAGTGTGGAAATGTATTTTTAAATATATGTAGATTGGGAATGTTAGAGGCCGTGTTGGAACATTGTGTTGTATTTGTATGTTTCTTATTATGTAATGTGATGTAAAATACTGACTGGTACCCTGGGAGGTTGGGAAATTTGTATCATAACTCATACAATGTATGAGCCTAGTTGGAATCATCTCATGATTTTGAAATCAGATTGAATTCATGGGTTTTATAAAGGACGAGTTGGTATTTTAAAATATTTGGGATTGTGTTTTGTGAATATAATATGAAATGAAGAAAAAATTGGAATATCTGAATTTCTTATTGTGAGATTGTAACATTAATGTTTAAATCTATATAGTTTGTGGTATCACATAGGTTATTCCATATTTTTTGGGATATATAAGAATTGTGGCAGTCATCTTAGTTGATTCATGTGTGTTTTGACATTCCCATTCACCATGTACTATTATCATGGTGTTCCTACGCATCATCTCGGGGGTCTATTTGTATTTTATTGATCACTATGATTTGAAGATTTTTACCCATCAATTTAATAGGAGGATATATGGGTAATTCCACTGGATAGTCTCGTATATATATCCCATTTTGTGATTTAATATGGATGTAAAACATACCCCACCATGTGGGTTCTAACAAAGTACCGCATATGATTTCTTCTATTGATGTTTTGGAAGTACCCATGAAATAAAATATCAATTTCTATTTATTTATTCTATTTTTTGGATATTATCCTTACATGTTGTATATTATTTACCTTCAGCACATGTAATGTTCATTTATCATCATCATGATGTTTTCGTATTGAGGTTGGTTTTCTTCTTTTAGTATTTGAGTTATAAAATCAATTTAGGAATTTTGAAAATGTTTGTGAAAAGAATGGATGAGTGTCTATTTTTAAAGGTGAATTTTTTGGAATGTGATTTTTGGATATTTAAAATGAATAAAAATCTATTTTTTGGAATTTATTTAAAAATAATGTTTATTGAATTCTTTAGTAATGGTAATGCATGTAATCTGTGGTGATTACATTACTAGTTTGTTTTAGCTCACAGCTTGCTTATGCTACTCGGCATTGGTAGACCAATGTTGATTTATATGTTTAGTATTCTAGATAAATTTTCCATTTGTTCTAGTGAGTATTTTGGTTACTGGTGGTTAATAGGTCACATGGGGATCATGTCATCTTGGTTTGGTTTTTTTATTTATATCTAATTTAAATTTTGATTAGCAGTTGTTATATTTGGATTAGTTATAGATTTATCAATGTATAGTTATTATCAGTTTATTTTTATGATCCCAATTATTCTCATATGATCCATGATTTCCATGGGATAAATGATTCATTAAAATATTTTAAATAGTGAATTTATATTATTTGATATAAATTAAGAATATTTATCTAATTATCATGATTTTTTTAATTGAGAAATATTGTTTTAAATTTTAATAACTTCTTATGAAACAATAGGTTTGATTCTAATGGGCTTGTTTTCCCTCACATTTACCTACCGTGGGGGTATTTAGTACATTTTTATCTAACATATAATCTAATAAGGTGCCATAATGTAGTGTTAGGTATCAGTTTAAGAAGGGTTTTTTATTTTAGAGGTTACATGGTTTTATTTTGGCCCATTTATCTCTTGGAGATTGGTTGATTATCTTTCTGCATAAATTGTTTTTCATTTTTTGGATTGGAACTATTTTCATGTATAATATTTTCTATTTTGTAATCTAAAATAGTTTTGAATTTGAAATTATTTTTTATATAATAAAATATTATTTCCATTGGTAACATGTTTTTTCGAGAACCTAATACGAAATATTGTTATTGATACCCAATTTTTTCACAATAGTTCATAGGGATTGAAAACGATCTTCATGTATTGTAGCTTATTAACATTTTTATATACTTAATGGATGAACTAGATTGGATCACAAAATAAATATTATCATCTAATGATATTATATAATTTTTTAATTCATTATCTCTTAGGATAACACATTTTATAACTTTATGCCCTTATTGTGGTAGCAATGTTTCTGCCATAGTAACTAGTCATTATGGATTAAAATAAGTCAAAATTCATAAAGAATTTTAATTATACTGATTCCATATATGAAATTTATTTTACAATAAACATTACCATGATTTTGATAAAATTCATTCCATTATATGTTCCTAAAATTTTAGAGAAAAATTGTGATAGGATTTTCTTAAGCATAAAAAAGTTTTTATTCTCATTAGAAGAGTATTAAAATCATAAAGATAAATGCTAATTTATTAGATTCAATATATTATGTACAAAATTTATTAAAATAAATTATAAATATTTATTATCAAACACCATATGTTTTATGGATTTTTTTGACATTAATTTATACCTTTTGATATTTTTCATTTTCATGAAGCACTGAATATATAGAATTGTTATATGAAAGCACCAGATTATTATTTCCTTATATGATACACCATGGTAAGAATTAATTATATGAAACCCAAATATTTTATTAACTACACAAAAAGAAAATTTCGGATGAACAACACTCAATGTTTACTTGTCTGGCGCTACATGCAACACTGACATGCCTTGTGATACACGTAACATCGACATGGCATTTGTTACATGAAAAACAGAGTTTCTATGAAACATCATTTTCATGTTATAATTACTTGAAAAAAAATTATAACATAGATTTTATATTAAGTAATATGTATACTAATAACGACTTTTAAAATATGATTTATAATTGTGATAATGAAAAATATAATATTTTAAGGTCATTATATTATTAAAAGTAATATTTTCTTAAAACAACTGCTTTTTAACTACTATGAAAAATTAAAATATATTTTTATTTTTTTTATTATTTCTGTATATAAAATAAATATTGTTTTTAAATTAAGAATATAAATAAATCATATGGTTAATTTCATATATTTTTCTGAGAAACTGAATTTTTGGATGAATTGTGAAAAAAAGTGATTTTTAATTAAAAAATATTTTTTCAAATAATTTATTTATGCTATAAATATATTTTTTAAAATTATATTTGAATTAATAGTAGATAAATATAATTTCCATTATCTCTATTCATTTCATTGGAATCATTTTTATAATTAATTTATATTAGAAAACATAGTGATCATTGGAAGAACCTCACTTTAGAACCCCACTTCCTCACCACATCTGTGAGATTAGTATTAAAATTAAATTTTCCACCTCTGTTAATTGAGTCTAGAAAAATATTAATAAATTGTTCAAGTATATATGATATTTAATTTCTAAAATTATCATCTGAATTTTGGAAGAAAAATATTTTTGAAATATATTATAAATAATTATGAAAAATATGGTGAAATTAAGTGTAACAAGATACTAGGGATTACTATTAAGGGTAAAAATGACATATAAAATATTAAAAAACCTATTTCATGGAAATATTTTTTCCAATGATCCTATAATGTTAAAAAATTAATTTGGACAATTTTGGAACATGTGATACTTGGAAAGTACATAATTCATTTCAAGATATAACATGTGTGTCCTTTCCCTCCCTTATATAAGGACACCACCTCTTCCCCTTCATAAAACCACTCAATACACTTATGATCAGAGAATATATACAATATTAACATTCCAAAATCCATATATTTCCCCTTTTACACATCCCTTTGGTTATAAATCCAACAAAATAAACTATTTTGTGAATACCAAGAGGAGTTACTAAAATAAGGGGTTACAACCTTCCTGAAGCTCATTTCATTTATTTTCTTTCTCCACCACCTCCATTATTCGTATTCCATTTTCATATAATAAAAAATTATATTAAATAAAATTAGAGTTTTTAATCTAATGGTTCTACCTTCACAAACACTTAATTCCATCAAAGGGTATAAAATATACCGTTATTGTCTACGGAGATCTACCGTCACGAGAAACGATATTGGTTTTTTATCATTACCACCTGTCATTATTGTGAATTATGATGGAAAATAATTTTTAAATGATATATATGATATATAGTATGTATTTATAATTCTTTATTTATTATGTAAATCATACATTGAGGTATTCAATTTTTCTTAAAATAAAAGAATTTCATTTGGGGAACTATTGACTACCAACTCATCAAAGTAATATAATTTGGTCACTCAATACATTGAATGTATTAACGAAGGTCTTTGTGAACCAATATTCTAAATATAAGAAAATAATTATAAAATAAATATATTATTTTTACATATACATATCTTTAATTTACTTTTATTCCTCCAATATTACAATGAAAACTAATACTGCATTCATGCATACATATGACATAACATATCCACGAATGGTGAATTTCATTTCATTTTTATATTCTATATATAATATAATAATTACATATATTATGATTATATATAATATTTATATCATTTTTTTAATTCATTAAATATTGATATAATTATAATGACCAAAATCATGACACATTATGACAGGTGTGAAAAATAAAGGCCATATTACCCGAAGCGAAACCATAATATGTAATTATTAATAAGAGGTTAATATAAACTCATAATAAAACCATTTATTGTATTAGATATAATAATATCTATTTTTAAAAATTTTATAATAAAATTATATTAATTATATATGAGGTTTGTATGAGTGTGAAGAGATTCAAGACATAAAGTAAAGGAATTTCATCACACATTTTATTTTCATGATATCCATTAATTATTTACCACTAATTTATTTTTGGTGTTGTTTATTCTACCAATGCATGCATTTTATGATTATTATACTTAAATATATGGGTATTTTCAAATACAATCTATGATCTCACATTCATGATGTTTATTCTTTAAATGATACCAAATCAGTAAAGAAATTTTGTGTCCATTTTCCTTCATTAAAAACATGAAAGGTTACACACCAATTTTTTCTATGAGGAATATATACTAACATTGAAATGTTATAACATGAATCTTCGTATTGTCATGATATTTCAATATTAATTTAATTTTATTCTTTCAATCATTCTATGATTCAATGTTACCAAATCAATAATGGTTTATAAAAAATCTCACAATTTATCAATATTGTTTATAGATATTCTCACATTGGTTAAATCATATGATACATCTATCAATAAATTTCATGATTTTTCTTACATTTTGGTTATTCATGTTATATATAGGTAATAGTTCCATATTTTATACTCTTTGTTACATAGCATGATAAATAATTTCTATTTAAGAATGTACGACTTTACCTCTATCCTCAGTCAAAAATCTATGTTCCTTCAAAGCCAATACTTAAAAAAGAGTTTCAAAAAAAATATTATACTATTATCCAATGATCATTTAAATAAATCATTACCAATGATTTAACTTTTTTTAAAAATAAAATTTGAAAAGGATTCTTCTTGTCATTGTCTAGTCGAGGAACATTTCTAAAATTTTGTAATACAAAAGGAATGTTTTAATTACAAATTTACCCTCAATCATGAGAATCAGTAATGAGAAGCATATTTTTTTTATTACAATGTTATTTTTTAAAAAAAATAAAAATATTATGTAAATTAATTGGTTTTAATGTTGTTTTCAATGTGATAATTTACAAAAAAATTGTCTAAAATGTATTCTTAATGATTTAAAAAACTCTATTATATGTTTTAAAAAAAATTTCAATTAAAAAATTTCATGTATTTCAAGCATTATTTAATATTTTTTAAATTTATATTCAATGAATTTTTTTTTTCAAAATCTGTTCAATCTTCTTTTATATGTTTTCAATGAAAAAAGTTTTCCAAAAAATTTAAAATATTACTTATTAGTTTTGAATACATTTTATATAAAAAAATTTAAAAGGATTAACGTTTTAAAGATTAATTTTTCAAAAAATAATTGATATTTCCTCATTAAAAGTTTTTAAATGATATATCAAAATTATCTTCCAACTATGTTAAAATTTGTTGATGTTACGGATTCCCATCATATAAAAGATCCAATGTCTCAATTCATGTTCTATCTTTAATGGTATATTATTTGATGGAATGATGATTTTGAAAATCATTTCCCTTCAATGTGTTATATTCATTTGAACCATACTTAAATTCCTGGGTCATGATTTAATGAAATTATTAGGAAAAATATATATTTTCCATTTGGTATGATTTGATGAAATTTAAATGACACTATTTTTATTCCATGAACTATGATTTGATATGTATAAAACCCATCTTATATCATTTATAATGATATGTTGAATGTTTTTTTGTGTTGTTGAATATTTATGTGTGATTTTATTATCTAAATAGAGGTACCTAAATCTCCCTCCAATGCATTAGGTGAAAATAAATGTATTATGAGCTCAAGAGGGTACAAAGGAGGGTATCCTAAGTCTATATAAATATGGTACTCATGAGGGAAATCCAAACCTGAAATAAGATGTAACGCCCCGACCCTAGTTATCAAGAGTTGGTGAATTATTACCTAACATTGGCATGATCCGACAAGATCAAGCCTCGAAACACCGATTATTTTAGTTGCCTTGGAAACACTAGATATATTCATAAGTCTTAAATGAAATCACAATGTGAAAAACTACACAACATAGTCTCCATAGTCCACACTCATATCCCATCAGACTATCCCTAAAGGTCATTCATAAAATAATTCTTCACATCCTTGGAAAAATAAAACATAGAAAGGGGCAAGATAAGATGCTCAGTATAGATAACAAAATAGCGGAAACATTCATAGATAAGTATAAAAATGTAAGGAAATGTATAACTAAACCAAAATCCTTTTAAACATGAACTTTAGCATAATATGGAAAAACTAAAATGAAATAATTTCCTTTACAGATACACATTGATATTCTACTTGTCTAATAATCACATGAAATATCAATAACCAATTTAATAATGATGGAATGTATAATGCCAGACCATCATAACCACTTAGTCAAGGTCTTATGCCAAGATTAAAAAAAAATTAGTCAAGGCCTTGTGCCAAGACACTTGTTTATCTCATGAGACCTACCGATGTATCAAAGAGCTATAGTGGGCTCCACCCATCACTTACTAAGTCCAATTCATTCCTCATATGAACAGGTTCAAAAATAACATAATCATTCATATTAGACCTAGCATACGAAATGTCAATACATTATCCATAAAACATGAATGGTATAAAAATAACAAATCCAAATTAAAACATATAACAAAACCTTAAATTCAATATGTATGTATTGAATTATAATAAATCAACATCAAATAAGCTGAAAATCCATCAAATGATGTTGAAATAGATAAAATCATAACTATTTTAGAGAAATGTCTCTTTTTTTGAAATAATTTAAAAGTCACATAATTATAAAATGAAACATTAAATTTGAAAATATTCTTATAAGCTTGTAAGGGAAGCATTGAACAGTTTATAACGGTTGAAAATAGATGCACCCTCCATATAATTTAAAAAATACATTCTTACCATAATTTTGTCGAAAAGGTTAAAAGGACCTGATATGGAAAATAATGGAAAGATTACTTTATAAAAATCATATAAAATGTAAAACAAGGGTATAAATGACTTTAAAAAATATTCTATAACATATTGAGTATGTTTTAAAAGAAATTTTTAAGAAACATGGATGTGGATGATAAAGAGGTCCTAGTAGATATTTACGTAAAAACAACCTCGGATAATAAAGAGACTATGAATTTTACCATTACCTTGTACATTTCATTGGTCGAGGGTTGTTTAAACTCTTGTATATCGGTGAAATAATTGTTATTAAATTATAAAAGAATCATAAATGATAATATGAGATTATATATGATCATTAAACATTGTTTGGTTGATAATATCATTGTATTATTTTCATTTCAGGTTTTAACGGATTCAATTTTTTTAATATTCATTGTTATGTGATGTATATTTTTTATGTATGGGATGCACCTCATTCATATACAGAATAATATAATGTCATTAAAAATTATTTTTAATCATCTATTGAAATTTAATCTTGAATTGATATGATGTGGATTGAATCTCATCACATTCGTGGAGATGGTAATCTATACGTATGCACGTGCGACAATATCATTCATTTGATATTAAAATAATATATAATTGGAAATTATATCATATATACAGAATAATTATCATGTTATATTTTTTATTTATATGAAATACACATTTTTATTATTCCTATCGAAATAATAATGTATTGAATAACAATTACACCACGACGTGGAGACGGTAAGCTGTATGTACGCACGTATGGTGACATGTCATTCAAAGGACGGATATAATAATGAATTTGGTTGTAACATATTTATAATAACATAAAATTATATATAATATATGGGTGATATTATTTTAGAATTGAAAAAACAAATAAAAAGGAATTGGAAGAAGAAAGTAAAATGAAAGAGGGTGGTGAAATTATTAACTCTTATTTGGGTTTTTCCTTTTGATTTGATCAAAAGGGATCCTTAAGTTGGCTTTCTGACTGAAGTAAGGCATCTAGGACGAAAGGAGAACATTTTAGAAGGTATATGGATAGAGTTTGGCTGAACCAAAAGGATTTAAAAGAGTGAATTAGAGAGAAGGGGGAGTTCCCTTTTATAAGAGGGGTGAGGGGTACTTTACGAAAAGTTAGAAATCTTATTTTATAATAATATAATATTCAGTTAATAATGGATAAAAAATGGATTTTTTAATTTCTAAGGTGGGTATGGGTCGAAAACCACTCAACCAACAAGTTTTATATAGGATTGGGTCACTAAATTAACCTTAACTTTAAGATTTAACTCTTAGTTAAATAGTTTTACATTTACCATGTCTCTTTTTATTTTTATATTATATAGTTAATTAACATACTGTATACTTCAAATTGAACCCCAAGTGGTTCATTAATGATTCAACTATCATTACATATGTCCTTTGGCTGATCCTTATATTTTTTGGAATATAATATCAATTAATAATATAATATTTGTTTTAAAAACACTTTTCTGTAAATTTTAAAACGATTTAATAATATATTTTTTATTAAAGTCATAAAAAAATTAATAATTCCAAATAAATTCATTTAACCAATCTTAACACGTCATATTAACCTATAAAATTCGTGGATGTAATCATAACATTGAAATTATATTTATTTTTTCATTTATAATACCAATTATCTTATTCTTTAATTAATAAGGAAAATACTACATCATTGTTATGTAATAAATAAATTTAATTATTCAATGTCTAAAAATTATAAATAAAATAAAATTATGTAAGATACATTTCTATATTTATAATTAATATTTATAGTCCAATATATAACATATACAACAATATGTAAAATTTATTTTTCTAAAAGATATATCCTTTTGTCATTTTTGTATTTACTTTAACTTAATTATTATAAAATGTCATTATCAATTACATGTGGCTCTATTGGGTCCCAAAATAGACCCAATGATTCCGATGGTCTGACATGTATCATCCAATATGGTTATGGAATATTTAAGGGTAATTTAGTATTATTATAATATTATTTTTAACCCTTATTTACCGGATTTACCCTTTAACCATGATAAATAAAATATTTACCGAAGTAATTATTCAAAATGTGTAAAAGTAAAAGATATATATTTACACAATTTTTACATCCTAATTCTAAATATGGAATCCATTTTTCTAATTTCAAATCACAGAAGTTGAAAAATTAATTTAAAAATAATTTTCATTGTTAAAACAAAAAAGCGTGTTTTTAAGAAATAATAACTATCAAAATATTAACACTTACTTTTGTCCAGTATATATTTAAAATTATGCCTAATGAAAAAAATTAGATTAAATGGTAAAAATATAATCCAATTATACTTTAAAATTACTCAAATTCATATTTTATCACTACTAATTATTTCGATTAAAAAATTTGTTTTTAATTAAAATTTACTAATTTTCAATATTCGTCAAAATATGAATGTTATTAGAAAAGTACCAAAAATCCACCCTAAGAAACATTTTGATATTCCAAATCCAAAAATGAAGTTCATTTTTTATGGTAAAATGTATAAAATTTTAAAAAGTGGGCATTGATATTCATAATGACTAGTTTGATAAGTTGTGGTGTGTGTTAGAACTCGAAGTTGCGTACAACACATGAGACTGTATTATTCATAGAGAAGAGTACCATGGAATCTGGGGGTGTTACTTTCTTCCATCCTTAAAATAATTTCTTTCTCAAAATTTCTAGAATATTACTGGATAAAAATACATGTGCGGTACTTCATCATATGTTCCTTGGGTTCCCACATTTACTCTTCTATCTTATAGTTTCTCCATTGAACTTTTACCAAATGAGTTGTCTAATTTCTCTGCAATTGTTCTCTAGTATCAAGAATCCTGACGGGCTCTTCACAATAATACAGATTTCTCTCTAGTTCTACTTCCTCTTAAGTGAGTACATGCATTTGGTTAGGCATGTATTTTCTCAATAGTGATACGTGGAACACATCGTGAGCTTTGGAGAGACTTGGTGGCATTGTCGACCAGTAAGATACATGCCCAATTAGTTCTAGAATTTCGAAAGGTCCGATGTACCTAGGACTTAATTTACCTATCTTACTGAGATGTATAACTCACTTCAATAGAGATACCTTTTTGAAAACATAACATCCTACCCAAAATTCCAAAATCCTTCCTTCGATTTTCAACATAGCTTTTCTGCCTACTTTGAGCTACTTTGATATGGGTTTGGATTACCTTCACCTTTTCCTTTGTTTCCTCTACAAGATTAGGTCCTACAAGTTTTATTTCACCAATATCATCCCAAAAATTTGGTGTGCGACATCTCTTCCCATATAACACTTCATATGGTGCCATCTAAATACTTTAATGGAAGCTATTGTTATTGGAAAAATATACCATAGGTAAATATTGATCCCACATACAATGAATATAAAGTGGGAAAGATCTAAACATGTCTTCTGAGAGTTGGATAGTCTATTATGATTTTCCATCAGTTTGGGGGTGGTATGCACGCTCAAAAGAAGCTCAGTATCAAGGTATTTCTGAAGACTTTTCCAAAATCATGATGTAAAACGTGTATCATGATCCGAAACAATCGATAGGGGTAGTCTATGAAGTCCCACAACTTCATTAATATATATTCTTTCTATACGTTATTGTGGTAATCCTCCCTTATAGCAAGAAAATGTGATGACTTGGTAAAATGATCAATAATGAACCACATTGCATTGTTCAATCTAGGAGTCCTTGGTAGTCCCATGACAATGTCAATGGTAATATTATCACATTTTCACTCTAGTATAGAAAGAGGTTGCATGACTCCTCCAGGTCTTTGCCTTCCAGATTTCACTTGTTGACAAACCATACATCTTGACACAAAATAAGAAATATCCCTATATATATTCTCCCAGAAAAAAAAAGTTCCTTTAAATCTATATACATATTGGTTATACCGGGGTGTATAGTGAAATTGAAACTATGGGCATCTTTCAACAATTACCTTTTAAGATCAGGTATATCATGAACACATAATCTCTTCCCAAATTTTAAAATTCCATCTCCATACACAAAGTCACTCAATCTCCCATCATTCACATCTTTAATCTTCTTTGGAAACTCATTATCACCGGTCTGAGAACACTTTATCCTTTCTAGTAAATATGGTTTGGAAACCATTTGATAAGAATTGATTTTTCAGCTTCCATGGTGATTTACATATCCATCATTAGTAGATCCATATATATAGTATGATTTTCAACACTCATCTTATTCAAAACTCCACGATACTTTCTAGTCAAAGCATCTGCCTCTTTATTTTTCTTCCCCAGGTGGTAGTGTATAGTGAAATCATAATCCTTGAGTAGTTCAATCCATCTCCTTTTCCTCATGTTGAGTTCTTTCTGTGAGATAATATACTTCAAACTCTTGTGATCAGTATAAATCTCAAATTTTTAACCATATAGATTGTTTCTCCAAATATTCAAAGAAAAGATTACAGTTGCTTACTCAGAATCATGTGTAGGATTGTTTTTCTCTTAAACTTTAAGCTGTCGTGATGCATAGGCAATTACCCTATGATTCTAATATAGGACACAACCAATTCCTTTCATTGAAGCATCACTATAAATAACAAACCCATCATTCCCCAATGGTAGAGAAAATATCAGAGAATTGACTAATCATTTCTTCATTTCTTCAAAAAAATATTCACACTCTTTAGTCCAAACAAATTTAACCCCTTTTCGTGTGAGATTTGTTAATGGGATAGCCCATCGGGAAAAATTATGGATGAAACATGGATAATAAACTAATAAACCAAGAAATATTTGTACCTCAGTTATATTTGTTGGTGTTGCACATTCATGGATTTCTCTTGTTTTAGAAGGATCAAAAGAGATTCCATCCATAGAGACAATATAGCCAAGAAAGGAAATATCCTGAAGCCAGAATTCAGACATGCCAAACTTCCTATATAATTCATGTCTTCTTAGACTCTTCAAAATAATACACATGTTATTTACATGATCTTCGTTTCTTTTGGAGTATACCAAGATATCATCAATAAATACCACTACAAAGTCATCAAGATATTCCTTGAAAACATTGTTCATTATATCAATGAAAATAGAGGGTGAATTAGTCATCCAAAAAGGCATTACTGTAAACTCATAATGCTCGTACCTAGTTCGAAATGTTGTTTTTGGAATGTAATAATTTATCACGTAGAACAGATGATATCTAGATCGAAGGTTAATCTTTGAAATGTATTTAGCTCCATGAAGTTGTTCGAATAAATAAAAAATGTGAGGTAGGGGATATTTCTTCTTTATTGTTATAGAATTGATCTCCCTATAGTCAATACATAGACTCATAAATCCATCTTTCTTCTTAACAAAAAGGATAGGGGCTCCCCAAGGACAAACACTAGGGCGAATAAATCCCTTTTTAATCAAATACTCTATTTTTTTCTTTATTTCCACTAATTCCACAGTGTCCATTCAATAAGGGGTCTTCAAAATGGACCTTGATCCAAGAATTAAATCAATGGAATACTCAATTTCATTTTTTGGAGAATGTCCAGGTAAACCTTTTCGAAACAAATCAATATATTCTTTCATAATAGGTACATCATCTATTTGAACATTCCTCTCCTCACCCACAATAATTTCATTCTCTTTCACCCCAATAATTGAATTTAGTTGAGCTACTGGGGGTATATCTAGATAACAATTAGGCGTGGACAATTTTGATATAAAGATGAGGTGTTCTTTATCATCTTCATCCAAAATAGTAACCTCCTTCCTCTTACAATAAAATTTTTCATCATGGTCTGAATGACAATTCATACTGAGGATTATATAAAATTCAATCACGGGTATGATGATGAGATCAGTAGATAAAGAAAATTTATATGCTCTAATTGGATCGGATTCTCAAAAATATGTTGTGATGATACATCTCTTAGGAGTTTAAATAGACAGCACCATTATTAAATCAAATTGGAAATATATAATTTTCCTAGAAAACCTGGATGATATGAAGCAATGCGATGATCTAAAATCCAATAAATCATTTTCTAAAAAATGAGGAAACCATTAAATTACCTTCCCCCACATCTTTCAGAGCTTCTACCTAAGTAGTAGTGATAGAATTAGATTGGCCTTGATCCCTTGTCATGTTCTGAGATAAGTTCCTCTGACGCATAGGACATTCATTTGAATAATGTCCCATCTCCCTGCAATTGTATAATTTTAAATTGGTAGATTCATTCTTCCCCTTGAAATCAATAGTTTGGTGTAATTTTTTACCACACATGTAAGAGACTCCCATTCCCTTCAAGAAAGTACCGGGGTGTTTCTTCAAACATTTACTGCAGGATGGATATTTAAATTTTTTCTTATTACCCTTATTTCCATTTCTAGAGTGATAAAAAAATCTCTTCTCTTGCTTTCCATTAAAGTCATAAGGCTTAGAGAATTCATTTTATGTATTGATAGCACATGAGACAACGTCTTCGTATGACGATAAGTATTGTTTGACTAATGCTAGATAGAGAAATGGTTTTAACCCATCAACAAAATGATCAATCATACTTCATGGGTTATGTTTGTAATCTACATCATGCCTTGCTAACCTTGTAAATTTTTCCTCATACTTTGCGGAATTCTCTTCCTCCTTTTTCCTCAGACTAAGAAATTAACATTCCACATCTTCTCGACGGTCACGAAGAAAATATTTTTCCAAGAAAATATCTTTAAACTCTTTCCATTCCATATTTGATACTTCAACATCTTACATTGTGTTTTGAATCAATTACCACCATTGATCAGCATCTCCAGTGAGGCGGTAAACTTCAATGAAAACATTTTCCCTTTCGCTGCCCCCCAAGGCTTGAAATATTTACTCTATTGAATTTATCCATTTCTCATCTACTAGTGGATTTGCACCCCCATTGAATTTTGGTGGTTGTTTCCTCATTACGCGATCTAACATTTATCCTCCATGCTGAAGATCAGGGTGCTCTATATGGGTATGGTTATTATTCATAACCTGAGTGAGTTGTCCCAATATTGTGATTAGATTATCAGCACCAGTTGCATCACTAGCTCCAATATAATTATCTTGAGCAGGAGTAAAATCCCTACATGGAGTGAATGCATTGATACAGTTTCCATTCCTTCCACTAGGTTCCATTTCTGTACAATTCCATACACTAGATTAGTTTATGGATCCCAATACATAAATCCAAACATGTAAAACACTTAACATAAATTGAACAATTTATGGATATAATCTATAATCATAAAAAAAATTCTTTGAGGAAGTATATACTCATAATCCCTTCATAATTGTTTGTTAATAAAATGAGAATTACCATAAGAATATCCCCCGGGATTGTTGTAACCAACAGTGCTGCAAGGCCCGTTTTCAAGCACCACTTCCCGTTCGAGCCTAGCTCAAAGCGTTGTTTTCAGGTTTTACCCCTATGTACATCTGTACCAAATCCGCATCCACCTGCTTGTATATGGAGAGAGATTTATTTATCATAAAACTCAAAAAATCTCTAAAATATGAAAATTCTAGGAAGTTCTCATATACTAATCCTCAAAGTCCATCATTGGTCTATGTGATCTAATCAGATTTTATAAAAATCTAGCTTCCAAGGTTTGTACTAAACATAATATGATACCAACTATAACGCCCTGACCCCATTTACCCAGATTCGGTGCATTATTACATATCATTGTCATGATCACAAAAGAATGAGTCTCGAAATAACGGTTAGATTTTTAGCCTTGGAGACACTAGATATATTAAAAAGTCTTACATTACATCATAAATTGAAAAACAACATAACATAGTCTCCATAGTCTACACTCATGTCCCATCAAACTATCCCTACAAGTCAATCATAAAATAATTATTCACATCCATGGAAAAATAAAACATAGAAAGGGGTGAGCTCAGATTCTCAGTAAGTATAACAATATAGCAGAAACATTCTAAATAAGAAGAAACAGTTAAGGCAATGTATAACTATAAAAAATTATTTGAAACATGATATTAGACATAATATGGAGAAAATACAATGAAATAATGACATTTACAAATTCACATAGATATTCTACTGGTCAAATAATCACATGCAATGTCAATAATCACATTGATAATGATGGAATTTATCATGCCAAAAAGTCATAACAACATAGTCAAGGCGTTGTTCCAAGACTACAAATATGATTTTGACAAGGCATTGTGCCAAGACACTAGTTTGCCTCATAATAACTAACGATTCATCGAGGAGCTATAGCGGCCTCCACCTGTCACTTACTAAGTCCTATGCATTCAATATATGAACATGCTTAAACATCACATAAACATTCGTATTAAAACTAGCATATGAAATGTCAATACTTTATCAATAATCCATGAATGGTCTAAAAATAACACATCCACAGTCAAACATTTCACAAAACCTTCAATAAAATATGGATGTTTTGTATAATAATAAATCAACCTCAAATAAGCTTAAAATCCATCGAAGGATGTTGAAAAGGATGAAATCATAACCATTTAAGAGAAGTATCTCTTTTTTGGAATCATTTAAAAGTCACATAATTATTAAATAAAAAATTTAATTTGAAAGTATTCTTAAAATCATGTAAGGGAAACTTCGATGATTTTATAATGTTGGAAAATAGCCACACCCACTGTAAAAGTTAAAAAGACATTCATTCCCTTATTTTGTCAAAAAAGGTTAAAAAGAAACTTGTTTGGAAAACAACGGAATGATTACTTTATAAACATATTAAAAAATTTAAATAAAGGGTATAAATGACATTAACCCATATTCAATAAAATCGTAATAATGTTTTAAAATTCATTTTTAAGAAACATGGATGTGGATGATATAGTGGTCCTGGTACATACTAATGTAAAAACAACCACGGATAATAAAGAGATTGTAAAATTAACCCTTACCCTGTACTTTTCCTTGGTCAAGGGTAGATTAACCTCCTATATAATTGTAAAATAATTTTTATTGAATTACTCAAGAATCATATACATTAATATGATATCATATATGATCTTTTAACATTGTTTTGTTGATAATATCTTTCAATTATTGTAGTTTCGGGTATTAATGGATTCTTTTTTCCTTTATATTATTTGTTATGTGAGTAATATTTGTTATGGATGGGATGTATCATATTCATATCTAGAAAGATATTAATTCTTTTAACATTATTTTTAATCATCTAATGAAAATTAGTCCAGAATGGATATGATGGGGAATGAATCTCATCACGTTCGTGGAGACGGTAATCCGTACGTACGCACGAGTGACAATATCATTCAATTGATATTAAAATATTAAATAATTTGTGGGTATATAATATACATAGAATCATTATCATGTTTTATTTATTATTTTCATTAATTAAACATCATTATTATACCCATTCAAATAATAATGTATTGAATAACAATTACACCACAACGTGGAGACGGTAAGACGTACATACGCATGTATGGTGACATGTCATTCAAAGGATGGATATAATAATGAATTTGTTTGTACAATATTTATAATAACATCATTGTATATAGAATTTATGGAGGTTTTTCTTTTAGAGTGGAAACAACAATGAAAAAAGAAGTGGAAGAAGAAAGGAATTTGAATGAGGGTGGTGAAATTATTACCTCTTCTTCGGGTTCTTCCTTTCGATTTGATCAAAATGTCTCCTTATGATGGCTTTAAAGCTTGAAGAAGGTCTCTAGGATGAAGGAAGGAAATTTTAGAAGGTATTTTGGAAGAGGTTGGCCGACCCAAAAGGCGTTGAAGTTTTGAATTAATGAGAAGGGGGAGTTCCCTTTTATAAGAGGGGTGATCGGGCACCTTAAGAAAAGCTAGAAATATTATTTTATAAAAACATATTTTCAGTTTATAATGGCTCAAAAATAATTTATTTCAATGATATGTAAGGTATGGGACTAAAAACACCCATCCAGTAGGTTTTAGACAGTTTGGGGTCACTATATTAACCTTAACTTTTAGATTTAACTCTTAGTCTAATAGAATGACATTTACCATTTCTCTTTGTATTTTTATATTATATAGTTAATAAAAATAAAATATACTTCCAAGAGAACCCCAATTGGTTTATTAATGATTCACCTATAAATATATGAGTCCTTTGGATGATCATTATATTTTTATGAAAAGAATATCAATAATAATATAATATTTGTTTTAAAAACTCTTTTATGTCAGTTTTAACACTATTCAATAATTGTTTTTTTTAAATCCTAAAAACTTTAATTATTTAAACTAAATTCATTTAATAAATCCTAACATTTCCTATTAACCTATAAAATTCATCGATTCCATCAAATCATTTTAATTTTATTTATTTTAACATTTATAATTCCAATGATTTGATTCTTTCATTATTAAGGAAAATACTGCATAATTATTGTGTCAAAAATAATAATAATTATTCAGTGTCTAAAAATCATAAATAAAATACCATTATGTAGAAATATTTTTATATTTATAATTAATATTTATAGTCCAAATGATAACATATACAACCCTATGAAAAAATTGTTTTTCTAAAAGATATATGCTTATGTCATTTTTGTATTTACATTAACTTAATTAATATAATGTGTCATTATCACTTACAAGTGGATCCATGGGGTCCCAAAATCGTCCAAAAGATTCCCAGGTTCAGACATGTATCCTCCAATTGGGTTATGACACGTTTTAGGGAAATTTAATATTATTATAATATTATTTTTTACCATTATTTACCAGATTTACACTTAAACCGTGGTAAATAAAATATTTACAGAATTAATTATTCAAAATGTCTAAAAATAAAAGCTACATATTTAAAAAAATTGGATCTCATGATTATATATATGGAATCCATTTTTCTAAATTCAAATCATAGAAGTGGAAGAAATTAGTTTAAAATTATTTCTCGTTGTTAAAACAAAACACTTGTTTTTAAGAAATAATAACTATCAAAAGATTGACAGTTGCTTATGTCCAGTTTGATGGCGAAATTATGTCCAATGAACAAAATTGGATTAAATGTCAAAAATAATATCTTATGATACTTTAAAACAACTGAAATTCATAATTTATCACTATTAATTGTTTCGATCAAAAATGTTGTTTTTAATTAAAATTTAGTAATTTTAACTATTCATCAAAATATAAAAGTTATCAGAAAAGTACCAAAAATTATCCCAAAGTTAATTTCAATATTTTGAATCCAAAATTTATTTTCATTTTAACTATAAAAAGTATAAAATTTCAAATAGAGGGTATTACTATTCATAACTGCTAGTTTTATTGGTGGTGGTGTGTGTTAGAACTTGAAGTTTCATAAAACACACGCTACTGTATTATTCTAAGAGAAGCGTATTGTGGAAGCTTGGGGTGTTACACAAGAGGTCATATTAATCCCAAAATATGAGGGTACATGTCAGGAAATACCAATACTAATACAAGAGGGAATATTAATTGTGAAATAAGACGGTACAAGGGAGGGAATCCCTTTACAAAATAAGTGTGTACATTTGAGGGTGTATCTATCATGCAACAAGAGTGTACGTGGGACAGAATGCCAAGATAGAAGTAGGTCTATGGTTTATTATCACATGAATAACATGCTATAAAGGTCATGGTAGTTATCCATGATATAGTATTTTCTATGTTTATGTGTATTACATTATTTCGATGTATTATTTCTTCATGAATAATGATCTTGTCTCCCCTATAATTTTTGACATATGAACTGATAATATATATTCCATGATATATGTTTATGATATTTGATATACATGGTATGGTAATCATATATTATTATCATTTGGACATTCCCATATGATCATGTTTATTCTTATATATCTTCCTTTTTTATAATTACTCAGTATCTGAGCACACCCTTTATTATGTTCCATCACCCCGCAATATGATAAAATTATTTTAAGTATAACTAATTAGGGGAACATTATTGTTGGAAACATTTATAATATTTCACTAATTTATTATAATTTTTTTCATGTTACTAAAGGAACTAAACTAAAATGACTTTGTGTGTGAGTTTTTATAATGTTTTATGAATTACACAAAAATGATGTAATGTTTGGCTATGAAATGAAAAGGTCATTATAGCTGGTATCAGAGAGATGTTTTAGTTAACCTTGGTAATGTTAGATGAGAAAACATTAGTGATATCCATTATAATATTTATAAGGAAATTTCTTGGGATTTATATGAGGATATGTTTAACGGTGAGGAAACGTACTGGAAAATGATCAAGAATTTTGGAAATGGATAGACTATGTGGTTTCCTAGGAATACATTGATTTTGGATACTATAAGTGGATGTTGTTTTGGAACATATGCACCTTGGAGTAACAAATTCAACATGTTTCATTGGTCCTAACTCGATCATAACAATGTAAATGACAATGAGGCTAACTGTGAACCTAGTTTGACAATCCGATGGGATATTCATTTATAATTCACTAACTATTCACGTACCATCTTGATAGACTTAAAAATAAGATTACTATGAATAAATTGAGATAGTACTATGGAGTATTATATTATCAATGTTGGTTTCTTTATTTTTACATTAAAAAATTGATTTTACATGATTATATGGTTTTCAACATCGATAATTGTTTCTCACACTTTGCTTTTTTGTGTTTTTCAATAGTAGTAACATGAATGAACTGTCTTGACATTGAATGTTTTAGATGTTTAAAGTATGATAACTATACAAATTTATGTCCTATGTGGAATACTAGTTATGTGAGTCAATATGGTTGTACATGTATTAGATATACATCTCATGATAAGGATATGGACATCCCCATATGAATGTTTTTTTAGTTGCTTATTTTATTATTTCATTAAAAGAATGAATCATGTTTATATTATGTTTGAGTAAATTTATGACATGATTCAAATTTCATAGTCTAAGAAAGATGTAAAGAATATGTTGATGAAGCCTGGGTAATGGTTTAAGAATAATTGCTGATAATTGATGTGTATATGTTTTAGAATTCAAATATTGTGTTACAAGAATAATAAAGTATACAATTATTTTTTATTAAATATTTTCATTAAGTATATTAAATAATTTTTTTAATTATATTTGATTACGTAAATAACTATGTTAATGAAATGGTTATATTATTGGAAGGTAACTCTTTACATGTTCTTAAGGATTAGAAAATTATATTTTATATGGATAAAGTGGTGGTGATATGGATAATGTAAATTAGATAGTATTTCTAAAATAATAACTTATGATGTATTTATTGAAAAAGTGGTCTATGTTATTATATATTAAGGTTAAAACTTATCAAAATAAAGGAATATGTCAAGTATTAATTCTAATAATAAAACCTACATTATTTTAAAAATGTTTTATAGTAAATCATGTTATTACCATGATTCATTAGAATAAAAAATGATGTTATTGACATGTTTTGAACGTGAAAATTGAGAGTTACTTTGGAATTTTTGTGGGATATTTATTAAGTTTATTTCATGAACGTAATAATGTTTTTTAATTTCTCTTTCCGAAGGGATATAATTTATAAAATTTATGGAAAGTTAAACTTTATATGAGGTTTGTGAGATTGAAGTATTATCTCTCCACATGAGAATCTATGCATATCGTATAACCAATTTTAGTGAAATTATGCGGATAGATAGTAATGATAAAAGGGATGTATTATCATGGATCTCATGATCTGGTACTAATTCAAGATTAAGAAATTTACCATCATCCTTAGAGGAATATACAAAGATGGAATTGATCAAACTACAAAAAGGGTGGCATTTTACTAAGTCAACAAATTATAAACTCTAATTTAAATTCATAAACTATAGGAAAATGATCTTGAATACAAAAAATGATATCCTAGTACCATCCTATCCATTTAATAAATTGGAATCTTAGATTAGAATATATTTATTGATTTGTGATTGCTAACTTTATCTTACATATTTATCTTATAATATCCATCATAACTTCAATGTTATATTTCTTTTCCATGTCCATGTTTCACTTACCATATATGCAATCCTATGTCTGAAACTAGTTATGTGTAACACCCCAAGATTTTATGAAAAATATTCTTTTTAATTTCATTAATATCTTGTGTTATATGCTACACCAAAAGGATCTTTCACAACACGCATCCTTGACTTGCCTTTCATTACACGCAATCGCGACCTTCCTCGATAGCGTGTGTAGTACACAATAACGAGTTTCACTAAACAACAATATGCTATTAAAATATTATTAAAACTATCTGTTATGAATAGTAATAACCACTTTTTGAAATTTTGTAAATTTTATTTTTCAAAATGGATTTCATTTTTGGATTCGGAATATCGAAATTAGCTTAGTGTGAAATTTTGGTACTTTTCAGATAACTTTCATTTTCTGATGAATAGTGAAAATTACTAAATTTTAATTGAAAGCAACCTTTTTAATAGAACTAATTAATAGTGATAAATTATTAAATTGAGAGGTTTTAAAGTATATTTAGAATATATTTTTACAATTTAATACTATGTTGGTCATTGGATGTAATTTCACATTTAAACCAGACATAAACAAGTGTCAATCTTTTGATAGTTATTATCTCTTAAGAACACTCTATTTGTTTTGACGGCGGGAATTAATTTATAAATTAAGTAATGCAACTGATATGTTTTTAATCTGGTTAAATAGACATCATTTTTTAGTTCATAATATCAAATATATCTTAGGCCTAATTTTTGGTATTTTTCTGGAAACTTTCATTTTTTGATGAATAGGGAAACCACTAAGTGGTAGTTAAAAAAATGAATTTTTCATAAAACATTATTTTACCGCTTCAGTGAGTGGAATTTCAAAAATCAGAGAGACACGATTGATGTCAGTAAGTAAAATGTGTTTCAATGAGATGAAAATAATTTTTGGTGAATAGTATCTTTTTACTTTTTTTTACCACGGTTAAAAGTAAATAGGGTAATTAAGGGTAAAAATGATATTATTATTACCCTAACACATGTCCTAATTCTATTGGATAAGTGTAATTCGACCAATAACAACCTTAGGAATAAAATATGATCATTTATGCCCACTTGGATTAGATTAGGACATTTATTATTAATTTATTTAAAGTAGGGTTAAAATAGTTAAAATAATAGTTTAATAAGTATATCATTTTTAATATAGGGTTATAAATGAGTTAAATTAGACTATAAATATTCATTAGAAAGATAAAAAGATTTCCTACATAATGATATTTTATTTGTAATTTTTATACTTTAAATAAGTTAATTTATTTATGACACAAAGATGATGCAACAATTATCTTATTAATGAAATATTGACATAATTGATGTTATAAACACCCAAATAAATGTAATTTGAGCCTTTTTATGAATTAAACTAATTTTATAGATTAATATGACATGTTATTATTTATTTAATTAACTTTTTTTCTAACTAATCATTCTGTTATGATTTTCACAAAAATCAATTACTAAATAGTGTCAAAATTGACATCAAATAGTTTTTAAAACAAATATTATATTATTAATTGTTATTTTATTCCTAAAAATATAAATTTCGGCAACATGACTTAGATAAGGTTATATATATTAATAATAAACATCTTGGGTTTTGTTTGTATTGTTATACAATGTTTATTAACCATATATTCTAATAACAAAAAAAGACACAGTAAAAGTAAAATTATCTAACTTAAATTTAAAACTAAATGATAAGGTTAAAATAGTAAACTAAACTTGTCCAAATTCTATTGTATGATAGGATTTCGACCCATACCCACCTTATATTTGAAATAAATCAATTTGGAGCTATTTAAAACCGAATTTGGATTTATAATAAAATAATATTTTTAGTTATTCCAAAGGTGCCCCTCTCCTCCCCTATAAAAGGGCATCCCCTCCCTCTATTCCTCACACCACTTTTAGCCTTAAAGCTCGGCCGAACCTTGAAAAGTCTCTTCTCCACTTCCCTAAAAACATCATAGATGTCTTGGTATTCTTCAAATACAAATTTTAGTACCCTAAGAGAAGGACTCAAAGAGGCGCTTCAAAGAAGAGGTAATGTTCGTTACCGATTCTTTCAACATTATTTCTTCTTCCACTTATTCTTATTAGGTTGTTTCATTATGAAGTAATAACATCAGTATCACTCATATAATTATATGTTATTATAAGTATTAAACAACCATATTTCACCATCTATCCATCCTATGGAAAACGAAATCACCACGCGTGCGTACGTACGAAATACCGTCTCCACGTCGTGGTGTAATCTATTTTCCACCACCACCTTACGTGGATGGGTATAATGGTGTACATAATAACTATATATGATTAATTTAACGTGATATTGATTCTGAAATAGTATACATACACTCCAATACAATTCCATGATCATGAGAACGATATCATCGCGCATGCGTACGTACGGACTACCGTCTCCACGACGCGATGAGATTCATTCTCCACGTTAACCATTCATGAATGATTATAAAGTATATATAATAAGTAATCATGAAATATATGACATAATAATGATACTGTATTTATGTGTATATATATGCATGTCATCTACTTAATTCCATTCAACTCAATAAGGAAACGAAAACAGCGTTCATGCGTACGTACGGCCTACCGTCTCAATGAACGATGTATTTCATTCCATTTACTGATCTATTATATATATGTATATTCTGAATATATATTATATATAAATCATATTATATATTCTGTGACTATGTAATCATGATCTATGTAATAATATGAATAATTACAAGTCAAAACACGGACGACAAATGAAACGATTTTACCCAAAACGCTCCTTAACATGGAATTTATGAAAGAATGGGTAAAATAAATCATATGTGAACCATATATGATATCATAAAAATGATTATGATTCAAGAATAAGTCAATGAAATTATTTAAAACATTATACAGGAGGTTCAGACACTTACGAAGCAAATCGGTCCTAAGGTAAGGGAAATATCCCAATCTCATTTTTATTCGAGATTGTTTATACTTTGGAATTTATTGGGGTGTATTTTATCATCCAAATCCATGTTTCCTCAATATTTAATATAATTACCATCCACCTACAATTTTTTAAATCCAATTTTACCCTTCGGTGAGTTTTTAGTAAAAGATATGAAAGGAATCTTTTTTCGTTTTTTGTATGAGGTACTTTTAGACTTTTCCAAAAAAAAAAGTACGAGAATAATGTTTTTTTAACTTATACGGCATGAATGGATTTTTAAAATATTATTTTCCAAGAATATTCCTTTACATGCTTTCAAGTTTATTTTTAATCAACTTCTTTTAGTTTAAAATTGTATGACATGTTTAGAAAGGAAAAATGTTTTTGAAGTGGAAAGGATATTTTCCTCAAGAATGGAGTTCAACAGTTTTCTCAAAATTATTTTCCATCTAAGATAATATAATGTTCTGTTTCTATCCCTATTATTATATTGATTTTATTATGTTGTAATGGAAATATATTTATGAATTCCTATATATTATTTTAATTTTTTTATGATGTCACGATGTTTAAGATTCCTATTTTTTATTACATGGGTTATGCTATGATGTATGGTTTATGATTTTGTGGCACACATAAAAATGTTATCATTAGGAGATGGGTGGGACCTATATCTCCCTCCAATGTATTGGGTAAGGATTTTATATCTCATGAGATAGACATGGCTGGAACGGCAGGTTAAACCAGTTCAGTGAAATAGGACTGAAACGTGGAGTGAACACGGTTCAGAAATGGACATTGTCCACTAAGATAGTCTTGGCAATGAGTCTCGACTAATAAGAAATGATTCTCTATGATTATGTGTGTATGCCACAAAGTTTCATGTTTTATGTTATGATTATTGGGATTGCATTTCACTACTATGATTTATCCCATGTTATGATATTATGATCTCTTTTGCAGGTTAAGATTTCCAAAATTTTCTATTCTTATGAATATGATGTGAATGATATTTCTTTTGTTTACCCTTATTGATAATTTGAGCTCACCCTTTTATGTTTTCTTTTTCACCAGGATATAAATAAAGATTTTAGGTATTAAAAAAAAGAAGATATTTATGGGAGATGTTTAATATCATTCACCACGATTAGAAGATTATATTCCGAGTTTCCAAAGACACTAAACTATTACGGTCCTTGTGTGTGTGTTTTTTTTATGTACTAAGTATTCCTCAAAAGTAATGAAATGTCCATGTACATTAAGATTTGGGTCTCTAAAGTTGGTATCAGAGGCAAAGGAGGTAGGAATGTATCTGATCCTTGGGAACTCTCACATGTGAGCGTTGGACGAAGCATGGCTCTCCGCCCAAGGGCTTCAAGAGGAAATGGCTTCCACTGGGGATGGTGGTGTGTCCCAACCAGGGGGTGTAGCCGCCCATGGAATTCCCTGATAGGTATCAATTATAGTCCAATAAAAGTAATTCCAGACCGTTACAGTTGGTATCAGAGGAAAGGTTTAGTCAACCTTTGGAAACTAGGATGCGAGAACTTTAGTGAGATACCTAGAGATATTTCTAAGGTATGTCTAGGGATGTCCCTAAGGATAAGTATAAGTATATGTTATAGTCCTGGAATTGCGGTAACAATCTTAGAATTAAACCTAAGATGTTAAATATTTAAGGTAATCCCCCTTTATTATGTTGTTTTCCCTAGCATGAATTTTGCCTCTCACACTATTCTTTTTGGGTTTTAGATGATGGCTGGAACCCGAAAGAACCGTGTTGATCAATGTAATGGACAATGCAATGATTGTCCTCCGGAACAATCAAATTTTATGGGAGATGGAGTGAAAAATCTTATTGCTATACTTACACAAGCTATGAATCATTCTGGACATCCAAATGAGCAGAGAAGGGAATAATATTCTATTGAGTCCTCCATGAGGCAGCGTCCACCCTCATTCAGCGGGTCTACTGATCCATTAGTTGCTGAACAATGGATCAGTACTACTGAAAAGATATTTTCAGTTCTTCAATGTTCTGAACATGATAAATTCATCTTAGCAGTGTATCGTTTGGAAGGTGATGCTGATCAATGGTAGAATCTTATCAAGAATATGAGGCCAAGAGATGAAATTGAGTCCATAGAATGGGAAGAGTTCAAGAACTTATTTTTCAGTAAGTACTTCCCTCATATTCTTCGAACAAAGATGGGGAAGGAGTTTATTGAAGTAAATCAAAATGATGATGAATCTGTTGGTATATACGAAGCCAATTTTACAAGGCTTGCAAGGTATGCATCTGGCTTTATCATCCAACTTGAAAGTGAAGTTGATCGAATCTTGAGTGGCTTAAAACCAAATCTTCGAAGGGAATTAGATATAAGAGACTTCACTAGCTATGAAAAAATTGTGTGTTGTGCTATCAAGGTAAAAATGGAAGTTGGTGTTACTTATCCATCTCATAGTTTTGACCAAAAACAAAAGATGGAGTTCAAGGAGAAATTTTAGAATAATGGTGAAAAAAGATGAATGTTTCCTTATGCTCAAAGTGTGGAAAGAAGCATGGTGGAGATTGTCTTAAAGGGACTAGAAAATGTTTTATGTGTGGAAAAGAAGGTCATCGAGTAGCTGAGTCTCTATGTAATGTAAAAAGGGTTTCTAATGATGTGAATAAAGAAAATACTGCAGAGAACGCACCACCAACACTTCAATGCTTCAAGTGCAAGGAAATGGGGCATTATGCTAATAAAGGCCCCAATCCAAGGCTTAGTGATGATCGACATGAGCTACAATTAAGGCAAAGGACAAAGGGAGGTCACATGCGATCACTATTGGCGATATTGAATAATACAAAGATGTGGTGGAATGATTGAGTGTTTATGTAATGGGATTCCAAAATAATGTTGTATATAGTATCATGGAATATTGGAATATATATGTATTGGTCTATTGTGGTTTTCAATAATTTTATTGTACTGGAAACCATGGAAAGTGATTGAGATATTTTTGATAAGCAGATGATATGCGCATAATAAAGGGATAATAAGATAATGAGTTGTTTGATTGTATTCATGAGCTCATGATTGATATAAGGTCTTAGTGATATCATGGTTTGAGTATGAAGAATTTTGTGGATTTTGGTTTGTGGAAAGTGTTAACTTTTAACTACATTTATGTTTTCACTAAGGTTCAATGGGTATTCAATCTTCAAGAGAATACATGATTAAGGTATTCAAAAGTTTGTAATTTGAGAAACAAGATATATCTTATGATATATGGGGGATAAATGATGGCATTCACGTGATTGTTAAGTGACATTTCGAGTAATCATTTTCTTTATACTATGAGCATGGACCGAAGTATTTTAGATAAGCCTAAATATTGGAATGGATTATATTGGAAATAAGTTAGGATAAAACTTTTTTTGATATTATTGATGGGATGTTATAGTAATATAGCTTTAGCAAAAGGACAACCTACAGGACGGGCGACAGCCCATCACGTCGGACAAGGCTGTGGGAATCAAACCCACAACCGAAGTGCGACTGGCCTTTATCGCCTACCATTGGCCTACAAGAAGTCCATGTTTAGTCGAAACTAGTTTTATTATATTACGCAGTATAATATAAGATGTATAAGTCCATTTTAGGAACCATATATAATTAATCTCACTATAGATGGACTTACGTTTTTTTAATAACTTTTCCAACCTTTTGTTTGAGACAGATGGAACGACCCCTCATTTTATCACATGATCTGCTAACACATCATGAATGAAAAATTCATCTTCATTTCTATAATGGAGGAGGTGGAGATTGTACAATGAACCACCAATGGTGAGACTATACCAAAATCACGAAAGTATTTATTCTAATTCCAATTTCATCAACTTTAGGAAAATGATCTTGAAAACCAAAAATGTTGTCCTAATACTCTTATATCTGATGAATCAGATGGTACCTTAAATCGTCACAAATTTATGGTTTTGTGATTGCTTGCTTTTCCATAACCATGTTCTCTACCACTCTCCATCAGAACATGATGGTTAGATTTCTCTTCCATATCCATATTTTCACCTATGTGGAAACCCAGTGATTAGTTTATTTGGGTAACCATTATGTTTCATACTTTTATTTTTAAAGATTGGTTTTGGTATTCCTTTTTACGATTTGGGTTTCTATTAAATAATCTTTCGAGTAGTAAACCATTTATAACCCCGACGAATTTCGAGGGCGAAATTCATTTTAAGGGGGGTAGAATGTAACACCCCGAGATTTTATGAAAAATATTCTTTTTAATTTCATTAATGTCTTGTGTTGTACACTACACCAAAAGAATCTTGAAAAAAACGCATCCTTGACTTTCCTTTCATTACACACAATCACGACCTTCCTCAATAGTGTGTGTAGTACGAAATAACGAGTTTCACTAAACAACAATATGCTATTAAAATATTATTAAAACTAGTCGTTATGAATAGTAATAACCACTTTTTAAAATTTTAAAAATTTTATTTTCCAAATGAACTTCATTTTTGGATTCGGAATATCAAAATTAGCTTAGGGTGTAATTTTGGTGCTTTTCGGATAACATTCATTTTCTGATGTATAGTGAAAATTACTAAATTTTAATTAAAAACAACCTTTTTAATCGAAATAATTAATAGTGATAATTATTAATTTGAGTGGTTTTAAAGTATATTTAGAATATATTTTTACAATTTAATACAATGTTGGTCATTGGATGTAATTTCACATTTAAACCAGACATAAACAATTGTCAATCATTTGATAGTTATTATCTCTTAAAAAAATGCTATTTGTTTTGACGACGGGAATTGATTTTTAAATTAAATAATGTAACTGATATGTTTTGAATTTGGTAAAATAGAAATCATTTTTGAGTTAATAATATCAAATATATGTTGCTCCTAATTGTTTTTATTTTTCTAGAAACTTTCATTTTTTGATGAATAGTGGAAGCACAAAGTGGTAGTAAAAAAATGAATTTTTCATAAAACTTAATTTTACCGCTCATGTGAGTGGAATTTCTAAAATCCTAGAGACTCGATTGATGTCAGTAAGTAAAATGTGGTTCAATGAGATGAAAATAATTTTTTGTGAATAGTAACTTTTTACTTTTTTACCACGGTTAAAAATAAATACGGTAATTAAGGGTAAAAATGATATTATTATTACCTTAACACATGTCCAAATTCTACTGGATAAGTGTCATTCGACCAAAAAACAACCTTAGGAATAAAATATGACCTTTTAGGCCCACATGGATTATATTAGGACATTTATTATTAATTTATTTAAAGAAGGGTTAAAATAGTTTAAATCAATGTTTAATAACTATGTCATTTTTAATATAAGGTTATATATAAGATAAATTCGACTAAAAATATTAATTATAAATATATAAAGATTTTCTACATAATGATATTTTATTTGTAATTTTTAGACTTTAAATAATTTAATTTATTTATGACACAAAGATGATGCAGTAATTAGCTTATTAATGAAATATTGACATAATTGATGTTATAAATACCCAAATAAATGTAATTTGAGACTTTTTATGACTTGAAATAATTTTCCTGGTTAATATGACATGTTATTATTGATTTAATGAACTTTTTTCGGACTAATAATTCTTTTATGATTTTCACAAAAATCAATTACTAAATAGTGTCAAAATTGACATAAAATAGTTTTTAAAACAAATATTATATTATTAATTGTTATTTTATTCCTAAAGATCTATGGTTTGGAAAAATGAAATAGATAAGGTTATATATATTAATAATAAACAACTTGGGGTTTTTTTGGCTTGATATAGTATGTTTATTAACCTTATAGTGTAAGAACACAAAAAGACACGGTAAAAGTAAAATTTTCAAACTTAAAGTTAAAACTAAATGATAAGGTTAAAATAGTAAAATAAACTTGACCAAATTCTATTGGATGAGAGTATTTAGACCTATCCCCACCATAGATTTGAAATAAATCAATTTTGAGCTATTTAAAACCGAATTTGGCTTTATAATAAAATAATATTTTTAGTTATTCTAAAGGTGCCCCTCTCCTCCATTATAAAAGGGTTCCTCCTCCCTCTCTTCCTCACACCACTTTGTGCCTTCAAGCTCATCCAACCCCTGCCAAATTCTCTTCAACACTTCCCTGAAAACATCCTAGAGGTCCTGGTCTTCTTCAAAGACCAATTTTAGTACCCTAAGAGGAGGACTCAAAGAGGCGCTTCAAAGAAGATGTAATGTCCGTTACCGATTCTTTCAAATTTATTTATTATTACACTCCTTCTTCTTAGGTTGTTTCATTATGAAGTAATAACATCAGTATCACTCATATACTTATATGTTATTATAAGAATGAAACAACCCTATTTCACCATCTATCCATCCTACGGAAAACAGAATCACCGTGCGTGCGTACGTACGGAATACCGTCTCCACGCCATGGTGTAACTATTTTCCACCACCACCTTACTTGGATGGATATAATGGTGTAAATAATAACTATATATGATTATTGTAAAGTGATATTGATTCTTAAATAGTATACATACACTCCAATACAATTCCATGATCATGAGAATGATATCATCGCTCGTGCGTACGTACGGACTACCGTCTCCACGACGTGATGAGATTCATTCTCCACGTTAACCATTCATGAATGATTATAAAGTATATATAATAAGTAATCATGAAATATATGACATAATAATGATACTGGATTTATGTGTATATATATGTATGTCATCTATTTAATTCCATTAAACTCAATAAGGAAAAGAAAACAGCGTTCATGTGTACGTACGACCTACCGTCTCCCTGAACGGTTTATTTATTTCCATTTACTGATCTATTATATATATGTATATTCTGAATATATATTATATATAAATAATGTTTTATATTCTGTTATTATGTAATCATGATCTATGTAATCATATGAATAATTACAAGTCAAAACACGGACGAAAAATGAAACGATTTTACCCAAAACACTCCTTAACATGGAATTTACAAAAGAACGGGGAAAATAAAGTCATAAGTGAACCATATATGATATCATAACAATGATTATGATTCTGGAATAAGTAAATGACATTATTTAAATCATTATACAGGATGTTCAGACACTTATGATGCAAATCAGACCTAAGGTAATGGAAATATCACAATCTCATTTTCATCCGAGATTGTTTATACATTGGAATTTACTGGGGTGTATTTTATCAACCAAATCCATGATTCCTCAATATGTAATATTATTTCCATCCACCTACAATTTTTTAAAACCAATTTTACCCTTCGGTGAGTTTTTAGTAAAAGATATGAAAGTAATCTTTTGTCGTTTTTCATACGAGGTACTTTTTGACTTTTCCGACTAAAGTACGAGAAACATATTTTTTTTAACTTATACGGAATGAATGGATTTTTAAAACATTATTTCCATGAATATTCCTTTACAAGTTTTCAATTTTATTTTTAATCATCTTCTTTTAGTTTAAAATTGTATGACATTTTAAGAAAGGAAAAATATTTTTGAAGTAGAAAGGATATTTTCCTCAGGAATGGAGTTCAGGTGTTTTATCAATATTATTTTCCATCTATGATAATATATAGTTCTGTTTATATACCTATTATTATATTGATTTGATTATTTTGTTATGGAAATATATTTATGAATTTCTTTATGTCATATGAATTGTTTTATGATGTCACGATGTTTAAGATTCCCATTTTTATTACATGGGTTATGCTATGATGTATGGTTTATTATTTTGTGGCACACATAAGAATGGTATCATTATGAGATGGGTGGGACCTATATATACCTCTAATTCATTGGGTAAAGATTTTATATCTCATGAGATAGACATGGCTGGAACGGTAGGTTAAATCGGTTCAGTGAAACAGGATAGAAACAAGGAGTGATCTCGGTTCAGAAATGGACATTGTCCACTAAGATAGTCTTGGAAATGAGTCTTGACTAATAAGAAATGTTTCTCTATGATTATGTGTGTATGCCACAATGTTTCATGTTTTATGTTATGATTATTGGGATTACATTTCACTACTATGATTTATCGCATGTTATGATATTATGATCTCTATTGCAGGTTATGATTTCCAAAATGTTATGTTATTATGAAAATGATGTGATTGATATTTCTTTTGTTTACCCTTTCTGAGCATTTGTGCTCGCCCTTTTATGATTTATTTTTCCCTAGTATATAAAGAAAGGTTTTAGGTATTAAAAAAAAGAATATCTTTATGTGAGATGTTGATGATCTTTCACCAAAATTAGAAGATTATATTCTGAGTTTCCAAAGACACTAAACTATTACGGTTCGTGTGTGTGTGTTTTTATTATGTACTAAGTATTCCGCAAAAGTAATGAAATGTCCATGTACGTTATTCTTTGGGTCTCTACATTATGTGTCACAATAGGTGACAGTTATGGGCCAACATTCATTTATTAAAAGATGTTTTATTATTCAATTTTACGATATGGGTTTCTATTTAAATAACATAAAAGTATTAAACCATTTATGTTGTATAAAAATTTTGAAGGAGAAATTATATTTAAGGGGTGTATAATGTACCAACTTGTGATTTTGGGAAATAATTTTTTTTGATATAATTTAATTTTTTTGACATTTCTTATTTATCCCAACATTGAATGTAGCATATATTATATGAATGCATCATGTTATCCATGCCTTGTATACTACACAATGAAAAATTTTAATTATATAATTCTTCTTGATAGCTTTGTACTATGAAAATTACAGACTTTATGAAACAGTAATTTTCTTTCTATTTACATAACTACGACATGGCATGCGCCAGAAGAAACATCGCATTGGCATACCATACACTCAATATTCAGTTTTATTGAAAAATCATTTTATTTTTATAAATATTTAATCAATATATTTATATCATAGTTGTTATATTTCGTTATATGAATGTTGTTAACAATTTCTCAAATATTATCTATAATGGTGATAAATTAAAATATAATATTTGGTAGTCTTTATATGTTTAAAAATAAATATTTTCTTAAGAAATTTCTTTAATTACTTTTGTGAAATAGAATAATATTAATTTTAGAAATTTTACGAAATTTAATTTGTTACAATAAACCGCATATTTTAAATTATAATATCACGATTTTATTAGGATTATTTTTTGGTATTTTTTTAAGAATCATCATTTTTTGGCAGAATATCAAAAAATAATGATTTATAAATAACAATTCCTTTTTGTATAATTTATTTTTATAGTTAAATTATATTTTTTGTATGATTTAATGTACTAGTACATCAATTAAAAATTTAATAATCCAACTAATGTTATTTAAATCACTTTTATTGAATTTAGATATAAAAATACAATGAACATTACAACATCCCCACATTAGAAATACACTTTCTCGCCATGTTTGAGAGAATGGAATTAAAATTATTTTTTTCTTGCTTCTATGAATTTAATTTTGAAAAATATAAATACTTTGTTTTAATATGTTTGATATATATTTTATAATAAGACCAAATTAATATTTTACTATTAATATTAGTGAAAGTTATTACAAATTAATTATAGTGAATAAGGTAAAATTAAGCTTACTAAGAGGAAAAATCATAATCATAAGAGGAAAATGAAATTTAAGGATCTAAAAACAGATTTTATGGAAATATTTTATCCAATATACCAATAATGTACCACAATGGTCCATTTATACACCTATGGAATGATTAATACATGGGGAACACATAATTCTTTTCAAAGAAAACTATGTATGTCCATTCACTTCCCCCCAAAGTCAACCACCTCTCCCCATTACTCAAAAATCTCAAGACACTTAGTTTTGGCGAAGAGCTTCAAAATTAAATTTCCAAAGTCCCTCTATATCTCCTTCAATCATCCCTTCTTTCAGATATCCAACGAAGGAATCCATTTGATTCAAACCAAAAGAAGTTACTCAAAAGAAGATGTAATATCCTTCCTCAGGATCTTTTCATTTATTTTATTTTTCCACCACCTCAATTGTTATTATTACATGGTCATATAATATAAAAACTATCCTCATTATTATGATATTTTATTATTCTATGTGTTTTAACTACACTTTCACAAAATTCCATTCAAGGGGTATCAAACTTATTATTCTTCTGTACGATAAACTACCACCACACAAAATGATGTTCTATGTTTTACATATACCACCTATCATGGATGGAAATTATGATGGACACCATGTTATTATTTGATATATATTAGTTTTATGATTTTTTTTATTTCATAACTTTTTATATAAATCTAACAATCAAGATTTCCATTTTTTGTAGATACAATAATTTCTTTTGGGGAAGTGTGGACTAACACCCTCTCAAAGTAATAAAATTGTTTCACACACTACATTAAATGTATTAAAGACATGTGTATTGAAAAAATATGATAACTATAACAACATAATTATAATATAAATACAATATATGTATACATATATGTCAGTTACTTTATTTCATTCAAAATTACAATGAAATACATATATAGTGTTCATTCCTACATACGACCAACTGTCTCCATAAATGGTGTATTTAATTTAATATTTATGTGTTATATAGATTATTACAAATACATATATATTTATGATAAATGATATTTATATCATTTTTTACATTCATTAATTCTTTATATAATTATAATTAAAAAAATATAACATATTAAGACACATGGGAAAAAATAAAGCAGTTATTACCCAGAGAGAAACCATAACTAGGAATTGTTAATAAGGGATAATATAAAGCCATAATAATATAATGTATGGTATTAAATATAATAATATAAATCAAAAAAATATTTTATCATAAACATATTTTAATTATATGGGATGTTTTTATGAATTTTAAGATAGTCAATACATATGATATTGGAATTTCTTCTCAATTTTTATTTTTGTGAGATTCATTCTTTATTCACAAATCAATTCATTTGGGTGTTGTGTATACTAACATGCATTTATATTATGATTCATATAATTAATTGTTTATATATTTTCACATACATTTTATTATATTCTTTTCATGACTATTATATTTCAAAATCTACCAAATTGGTAAAGTTATTTTTCCACTATTTTCCTTCTATGAGACACAGATTATGTTATGCACATATTTTATTTAGTGAGAAATATATAATACCTCTGAAATTTCATTTCATGAATATTATTATTTTCGAGATTTGTTAAAGTTAATTTAATATTATTCTTTCCATCTTGTTATGATTCAATGTTACCAAATTTTTAATGGTTTATATCTATATTCTTCATGTTTATCGAGATTGGTTACATTTATCCTCCAATAAAGTGAATATTATGATCTATCTATCAATAACTCTCACGGGGTTTCTTAAAATCTAATTTTAATTATATATCCATGCAATGGTATAGTTTTTCAACTCTCTTAAATATAGAATGATCATGAATGTGTTTTTCAGAAAGTACATCTTTACCCCTCACTTCGGTCAGAAATATTTTTTCCTTCAAAACTATGTATTCTAAAAGAGTTTTCAAAAATATATTACTTTTATTTTATAATTTTTAAAATATATATTTACACATTTTTTAACTTTTAAGATTTTTTTTTAAAAAATGTAACTTGTCATATTTTGGTCGATGAGCTTCCCTAAATACTTTACATTGCATATGAAATGTTTGGAAGGTACAGATTTACCCACTATCATGATTTTTATTCCCTTGAAGATTTATTTAAAATATTACAAAGTCATTTTTTAAATAATATTTTTTTATTAATATTATAGATTTTCAATGATTTCAAAGTGTTTTGCAATTAAAAATACATTAAAAAATGGTGTATGTTCAATAGCTATTTAAAATGATTTTCAATAACTCATACATATGTTTTGAAAAAGTTTTTTTCCAATAAAATGTTATCAATTACTTCAATGATTTATTTATAAGATATTAATGAATTTTAAATTAATAAATTTATCATTATTTTTTCAAAATTATTTTATATGATTCTATATAAAAATATTTTAAAAATAATTTATTTCTCTCTTTCTATGTTTTCAAATTATTTTCAATGAAAATTGTTTCATATAGTTTTTTGTTATAAAGATAATTGTTTTAAAAAAGTATATTATCATGAAAAAACATATTTAATATATATTTCTAAATTATTTTCCATTTATGATGATATCAGATGAGGTTAATCATTCCCTTCTAGGAAATAATTTAATGGTTCTATTCATATTCTTTCTGGAATGGTTTATGTTTTGATGGAAGGATGATTACGACACTCGTTTCTCTTCCACATGTTATTTTCATTTGAAACCAGCTTCATATAATGGTTAATGCTTTAATGAAATGATTATGAAACCTATCTATTTTCCATATGATATGATTCGATTAATTTTTATGATACTAATTTCATTTCATGGGTTAGGATTTGATGTTAATAAAACACATCATTTTTCTTGGGACATTTTATGGTGATTATTTTGTTATCATGTGGCACATGATTGTATGATTTTATTATGGGAATGGTAGGGCATATATCTACCTCCAATTAATTGGGTAAATATCAATGATGTATGATAAAAACAGGGTTCACTAGAAGGAATCATAGGCTTGAAAAAAGATGGAATCTTAAGCCCAAAACAAGAGGGTACACGAGAGGGAACCCCAAGCCAAAAACAATTGGGAATTTAATTATAAAAACAATAGGGTGACCTATAGGAAATCCCAGGATAAATAAAAGAGGGATTCTAAATCCCAAAACAAGATGTTATATGGGAGGGAATCCCAATACAGTAAATAATATGATACACGGGAGGGAATCCAAAGCCCGAAACAGGAGGGTACACGGGAGCGAATCCCATACCCGAAGCAGGTACATGGGTAATTATCCCTATAATCACATGATATGATTGTCTTCATAGCTATCTGTGAAATATGATTTTATATATTTACATGTAATCCAATGTTTCCATCTCCTAATCATTCATGGATCATCAATTTGCCTCATCTAAGACATAATGCATATAAACTGAAAAAAATTATTCCATGATTCAGGTTTATGATCTTTCATATTAAGGTTATGATCATTAAACGTTATGAACACATTCTCATAAACATATGCTCATGCACATTCTTAAATATCTACCTTGTGTACCATTATTGAGAATCTGAGCACAATGATTTTTTGTTTCGTCTCCCCCGGTTATGATGAATGGGTTTTATGTATAATAACAAGGGGGTGATATATTTTAGGGAAAATTAAAGACCATTCAAAGATTTAGATGAATTTTGTTCCGAGTTTCCAAGGGCACTAAACTAAAAAAGTCATTGGGAATCAATGTTTGTAAATTTTTTAGAATTCTACAAAAATGTTTAAATGTATATGTATGAATATAGAGTTTCATTAGTTGGTATCATAGAAATGTATCAGTTAAAACATAGAAAATAATATGATAAAACATTAGTGATGTACCAAGGAATTTTTCTATGTATATGTCGAGGGGTGTTTCTATGAATAAATATAAATATGGGGAAATGTACGAGAAACTATATTAGAATTTTGGTAAAGATAGAGTGAGTGTTTTCCATGAAATACGTAATAGTCACGATACTAAAAGTTGAAATGGTTATAGATTATATATACCATGGATTAATAACTCTAAAAAATCATGTCCATCCTGACTCGAACATTACTAGTACACGAGAACAGTTTTTACTTTGCAACACTTTTAATGCTCTTAGGGGATACTATTTGGGAATTCACAGACTCTTGACAAAACATCAAGATGGATTAAAAAATAATATTACTATTAATGACCTATGATAAACCAAATTTTCATATAGTAAAGAATTGTGTTTCATGATTTAGTCATTAAATAACTATAATTTCATTATTATGAGGTTTTCTTCTATGCTAAATTCTTCTCAAGCTATTATTATTTGTGTTAGTCAAAATATTCAACATTGGAAAAATGGGTTAAAATCAAATGTTTAAGATGTGGAAGGTCTGGTAATTATAAAAATTTATTCCATAAATTGAGACTAATGTAGAGAATCAGTAAGGTAGTATGAGTATTGTATATAATTTTGATGATATTGAGACTAAAAACAACATATGAATAGAGTGGGATGTTCTTCAAATATTATTTTCAATAAACATAACATGAATTATTATATTAATCTTTATAAACCCTAAGATGTGATTTATATTTCATATTCTATGAAATATGTACTAATGAATTATTTAAAGAATCGTAGTTAATGGTTTAATAATAATATTTGACGACTAAAGTGTATATGTTTTGAAATTCAAATAATATGTTATATAAATCTCAATGTACATAACAATTTCTTGTAGATTTTTTTATTTAAGTATTTTCAATGATGTGTTAAATTATAGTGAGGACCAAGACAATTGATTTAATGGAAATTTTATATTAATAGAAGGTAATATTAAACATAAATAAAACCGTTATAATAATTTATAACTTATATATGATTCATTTAGATTCATATACTTTATAAATATAGAAATAAAATACTTCAGACCATTATTTTGATGATCTTATTAATCCCTTTCATGATATTTCCTCTTTTGACATTGATAATTATAATATTCATAGTCTCTATTTGGAAAGAAATCACTTTTTTGTGATGCATTGGGAGGAAAATTATTCCAATCCATTAATTTAACTTAACTCTTCATTTTTCTAATGAAAATAAATTTTATATTGATGTATTTTACGAAATATAAATTGATGTATTTTCTATTGATGGATTTTCAAGGGTTCCTTTTCACAATTTATTAACATTTTTAAATTTAATTCTTTTAACCATCATTATCTTCTTCACATTACCATGCATGAGACATGATTTTTCACTTATATGGTGTATTACGAAACCGAACTAGGTTAGTGTTTTTATTACTAATTATAGATTATTATTTATGGCTAAACATATAATTTTTACTCTAGCTCCAATATCATTTAGTTTACAATCATAAAACCATTTTGTTTCCCTTCACAGCCAATATAACATTGTACATGTGAATTATCATCATTCACAAAGACCAAAAAGAATAATATAGGAATCATAAATAATTAATCAGTGTGATAAATCAAATAATTATAAATTCATTCAAAAAATTATTGAATTATGAATTTATTATAAAATAATAATGTTTTTGTTCAACCATTATCTATTTGGTTTATCATATACTACTATAGGTTCTATTCTACAGTAATTTTTTTTTATAAATTTACTTTCATTTAACCAAATAATATTGTCCATGAGTGTCAAACCATTTATTTATTTAGGACTCATTATATTAATCCATGAAATGATTTAGTTAATAATCAGCTAACCATTTTCATAGTTATTACACATTGCTTCATCTATACATGAGCCAGTATCCAGAATTTTTTTCAAAAATAAGGATTTCATTGTAATGAATGTCTAAAATAAATAACTTTATAAATATTTAGGATATTTTCAATATTTAAAAAAATATATAGTTTTATCACTAATGGTTTATATTATAAATATAAATAAATAAATAAACACTACATTAATACCAAATTAGTTGAACCATGAATCATTTAAACAAATATTTTATTTTTAAATTTAATATTAACTAAATCTCAAAAATAATACATGCACTAGAACAATACAGGATATGTTACATTATATTTTAGAGAGATAATCATCATATTTCATCAAATATCTTCAACAAATCCAACAAAAAATTATTCTCATATGGTTCCCTTTATAGTCTTATAAAATTTAATATCATTTATTAGGACCTATAAAAATGGAAATATGAGAATTAAGGAGCTGAAATGCAATTTAAGGGTAACCATGGAAGGCAAATATTTAATATTATAGGATAATATAACATGTTAACAGGGGTATAGTCACATGATAATGATAAATAATGGTCACACCAGAATACGAATAATCTTAAATCATGAGTCATGGAATAAATATTTATCATAACATAAGGCAGAATTCATATGAGAGCAGAGTGTCAAAATATCATAAACCATGAGAAAATAATGATGAATAATAATATGTAATTTGATTGGGGATGATATATAATTATTTAAATCATTTTTTAGGGCTAACCACAAATAAATTCATAATAGCATATTTTAAGGCTTCCAAATATGACAGTCATCGCATCCTTTGCTAAACATACAGAGCATGACATTAATCAAATTGTAGGTTTTGTCTAACCATATGTTTAGCGTCTCAGGATTGGGATGAACACTCTTATACCAACATGGGAATGGGATAAAAACCCACGAACCCATTTAACTAATAATGCATTAAAATTATCTGATTAATTATAGGGAGATAATAGACCCACCCATAAAGTAACATTAAAACAATCATATGTATTTCAATATAAAATTATAGGATTCATTACTCCTTCATAATTTAATTAACCCACATATAGAAATGGATTTCCAGAAATGTTCTTTAAATAATATTAACAATTTCTATAAAAATAGATAACAATGATAGAATATAATATCATGTTCTCATTGAATCATAAAAATTCCTTAATTATTTTCCACATAGAATAGAAATAAATTTTATAAAATTAATAAAATTATCTTTTTAATAATTTTTGAAAAAATAAATTTCATTCTTTAATATTTGAAACTATAATTCTATGAAACATGTCAATAGAATAATTTTTTGAAAACCTCATAAAATTTAAAGGATGCTTAAAATATTAAATGGAATTATGGAAAGAATGTATATTAATTTTTATACAATAAAAAATGTTTTTCCACACCTTTGAAAAAATTTATAAGTATATATTATGGAAAAAGTTATAATATTTCACCTAATAATTTGTAATTAATTCTAGAAAAAGATTAATTTAATATTATAAAAAATTAATATTAAAGAAAAAATAAATATTTAAATTTTAATTATAATGAATATGGATGAAATAGATTCACTATCTGAAGAAGAGAAATATGTTTGGATTTTCTTAACAAAATATTTACCAAAATTTTATATAAAAAAGAATATGGAAATTATTTTTAATAATTGAATAATTAATCAATATTCATAGGAAAATTAAATATTTTTTGTTTAAGAAGATAATAACATGAAATTATCAACATTTTAAATTGAAGCATAATCAATCCAGAAAAAAATGAGACTGTAACATAAATACATATGACTTTATAAACCATTGAATTAAAACTTCAAAGAAGAAATAACATTAATTCAATTCTTAATGTGAATTAATATTATCATATACATGTAATAAAGCTTTTAATAGTTATCATATAAACCATATAAGTATAATATGTTTAGTATTAAAATTAGTTCTCAAAGAAGTGATATTGAGACAAAACCTTTTCCTTATGTCAAGAAATTCATTACACATGCTCCGAACATGAATAATAATCAATTTAAATTTAAAATTAATACATTAAAAAATTATAAAAATAATATTTATTAAATATATCAATATATTATTTTTTTAATTTCCCAGTTAATATTAATTCTTCATTACTAATATCATATTTGGTGTCAAATATTCCATTTCCATGTATATTTCAATTTGACGATTATAGTATATTCACCTTGGTCCTGGTTACATCATTTCAAAAAAATATTTACATCGTAAATATTATATTTATTCATTATATAAACTTATATAACCATTCATATGTTGTGGTCCATAAAATGCATTACAACACATTGTGAATATTGTAATCATCATGTACAAATGGGTAGTGTATTCTACTTTTAATTTACAGAATGAAACAATAGTAAATAATAACCTCTATAGAATAATGATAAGGTTATAATGATTATATATATATTAATTATATCTATTTTAGTAACAATATAAATAATAATTATAAAATTAATCATTTCACATTATAGTGATGGTAGTCCACAAGTACAAAAAATAGACAGTACTATTTTGAAATGGATGGGAGTGTTATAAGTAAAATTATATAAAATATTAAGAGAATAAATATTATGTAATAAAAATGATATATATCTATTATATATATATATATATTGATACATGAGAAGCATTGAGTTTAAATAAAATGTATAGCTTCATTGAAACAACAATATTTATGAACACATGAGTGATATGTTTGATTTGATTAGTTGTAATTGAGATAAAAATTATTTTAAAAATAATAATGATAACATTTAATTATATTAAAAAATTATTTCACCACGTTAAAATTTTTATATATTATTTCTAGGGTATAGACCCTAAACATAGTAGCACAGAGTTAGTTGATAAATTATTATATCGGCATAGTATACATGGAATCGTATCTCATAAAAAAATATAGTTTATAAGTATTAATCAAATAGTTACATATTTGAAGAAAAAATTTATTTTTAAAACATAAAAAGATATTTATTATTTTATTTATTTGAATCATTATTTAACATTGCATAACACATTATATCAATAGTAATACACATCATGACATGATGTTGAAATAATATTAAAAAATGTGTGATGTCTTATTCTATGTAAGGATATCCATACATATAATATATAATTAATAAATGATAATACTAAAAATGAAAATGTAATTTAATAAGAGACATTCCATTTCAATAACATCATGATCATAACATCATAGTAATAAACAATGAACAAATAATTAAATATAAGTAATCACTTGATATTAAAATTTATCCATGGATATTATAACTATTTGAATAATCACATGGAAATAAATAAAAAATAACATAATGAGGTAATTCATAATTTTAAACATTTGAAACATGCCTTCACGAACATTCCCAAAATAGTTAAATCTAAGGGTAGAAACGCATCGGATTTGGTGAACTTATTTGTCTCATGAGACCAATCGACACACTTCTCGGCTACTAGAACCAGTCCCCACCCATCACATACTACGTCAAAAGAATTACTTATATTAATGGGGTGAAACATAATCCAAATAAGCATTCATATTGTAAAACATACATAAGAAATTATAATATTTACATAATAAAATATACATAATCATAATAAATTTAATGTAATATAGATAATGATAATACAATTTTACATCATAAGTCAAAAAGATGATAAACCTTCTCTACAATAAATAAGGATGATAATAATTTAAAATATCCTCAATGGAACATAATTAAAGTAATTCATTGATATCATTAATAAATATAAATTCCAAATATTTAATTAGAATCATTTTTAGGAAAAGAATATTCTCATATAGACAATAAATTTTAAAAAATCTCAAATTTGTTGTAATATTTATTTATTTGAAAATAACCATTTAAAAAGTAAAAAATTATTCATCAAATTTAGTGTTCATGAATGTAAAAAAACAATATTTCATTCCATATACACTAAAATAATGTTTCATTTCACATTTTTGTTGAAATACAAATGGGAGTTGTCTCAAAAATGATATAAATATTATTTTTCATATATTTTATAAAAATGTAATTCATGGGTAAAAAATTAATTATTAAAATATTTGGTGAATGATTAATTTTTTGAATGTATTAATTTTTGAATGAATCATTTTTTATGTAAAAGGAATGATGACCAAAAGGAGAAATGAAGTAATATTTTCATAAAAATATTATCATTTTTTAAAATAAAAAATATTCTAAAAATGGAACAATTTATTGAAAGTTTCATTAATAACAAGATAATAAGAAAATATATTGAATTTTAAAAAATAATATCATATAATTCCCTAATGTGATAAATGAAAATAAATAATCATAAAAATGGTGAAAATGTGATTTAAAACATTACCACTAAATTAATTTTTAATCATAATATTATGAAATAAAGAAAACCAAATTAATCATTAAATAAAATAAAGATTAAAAAATTATTTATCTAAAAAAATTAATATTGTTTATATATACAACACACATAATAGAAATCATGAATATGGAATATTCATCATAGAATTTAATGTTATATGATAAACCAAAACATCATATACGACTACCATTTTATATGTATGAACAATAACACATGAAATTATAAAATAATGAAATTGTATTCGATGGAGTTTTTGACATGCCATACAAAGAATAAAAGAAAATATAATAACCTGTGACATTGAAATATAATTAAATTATTAAATAAATTCAAAAAAAATTAACAGCTTATGTCACGTGATACTTTGAGTTTATATTGTGTTACACACAACCCATAGTTTAGCTTCTATTACACACAATACTGGGGTAAAGTGAATTAATATATATTATTAAAATAATATTATTTAATTTTATTATTATCACATAGGCATATTTATAGATGAGAATTAATAATACTAAATCAATTATGAATATTATGTCTCTATATTGAATATAAATAAAATAAGAATTATTACATTGAATGAAAAAATGTTTTCTGAAAAAATGTTTTTTTAAAGATTGTTTAGTCACACTTTTATTGATCTATATAGATTAAACTTGATTTGATGTTTAAATTTTTTAAAATGATAAATTATTTTTTTTTATATAAAATTAGTAAAAAAATTTATTGATTAATATAATTTCTATCATTGGATTGATTTTTATATTTAATGTCTATATAAAAATATTATAATGTTGTGAACATTGTTTCTTTGAATAACAAACATTATAGTCAAGGCAAAGAGTTTAATTTTAATCTAAAATTTTCCTCCACATTGAATGGAATTTTGAATAATTGAATACATATTTCAATTCAAAATAACATATTAAACCAATTAATTTGGATTTAATTTGTTTACCAAATTCAATACTGAAAATATGAATAAATAATTTATCATAGTTACGGAAAAAATGGATTTACTATGGGGTTAAATATGGAAGATATGTGATAAAATGTCCTACCAATTTTTTAAAAACCCATTATCGTGAAATATTTGTACCCTCTTCACCATATCCAATATTTTTTTTGAGATATTTGGAATCTTTTCTATAAATTGGACCAGTATAATATGAAACGTAATGTAAAATAAATGAATGGAACCTGCCATGATTTTAATAACTATAAAGATTCTGAATAGGGATATAAAAACATATGGTTTTTTATAAACAATTTTTTTAAAAATAAATTAGTTATTTTTATCATGATAACATATTTTTATTTTTTTAGAATAAATTATTACCTTAAATAATTAATACACATCATCATATAAATTATTTATCTATGAGGAAAATAATATAAATGATATGAAAACTATACTAAGCAATGTAAATTTAATTAATTATTAACTTCCATTAACGTTTTGTATTTGTAAAACTTCTTATTCTATTTTATACATAATATTTTATAATTCTATCACCGTATTGATATTTTTAAAATTGAAATTAAATTAATACTGGAAAAAATTGACATTGAGGATATTTTATAAAAAAATTTATTTTATTAAATGATTTAGAATACATAAGAAATCATATATTGTTAAATTTGATATAAAGATATTTATAAATATCAAATATGGTTCATTAATTGACCAAATTATATTTCATATGGACTATAGTAACCTATAAATTATAAAAACTCTGTTAGCATTATAAAGGATAAAATTGATTTTTTTATATATTTTACAAATATATTACTAGTTATTATCAAAAAATTTGTATTTAAATTTTATATATTTGATATCAATTTAATATTTTGTAGTCCAAAATTATCAACTGTAGGACTTTTTTAATCGAAACGGTTAAATTACATAGTTAAAAATACTTTTCACTAGAGTGGAAAAAATGGAAAATTTAAGGAAACATAAATGTTAATAAAAAATATGTTTAAACCATGTGATATTTAGTGTATTGGATGTTTGGATCTAACATATAATCCTTAAAAAGGGACTTTATTTGAATTTAATATATCTAGAGATTTTGGATTGGAACACAAACAAATTTTTTTCTATTTTTAATAAAATTATGAAATATAAATGAGTTTTTATCATGATAATTTATTTTAAAATTTTATGGATGAAATAATCACATATAATGTTTTGGAATCAATACAATTTTTGTTATTTAGTAAATAATATAATGATACTAAAAATATTAAAAGTAAATTGAATTAAATGAATTATTTAGTTTCATGAAAATTTTCAATCAATATTACATTTAATATAGTTTTAAATCTAATATATTCTAATTTCAATAGTTTGATGACATTTCTTATAATAAAATTAAATGAGTAATGTCAAATTTGATATTAATGTTATTTTATAAACTTTAATATTTTATGAAACAATTAAAAATTAAAAAATTTATATTATACTAATAGTGTATTTAAAATTTTAATAATATCAAAGATGGTCCATTTCGTGAAAAATAAAATTCTTTTATATTGAATATATTTAACCCAAAATAGTAAAAACAGATTTAGTGTTCTGATTGTTAAATTGATGATTTCACTTGTTATTTGTTCTTCTGTTAAAAAAAATATACCAAAACACAACATTTTTATCTAATAAGATTGATTTAAAATTTAAAACTTTTTCGTTCAAATTATTTAATAATTTTAATATTAAATTAATAATAAATAACCTTGATTAAATAACTAGTTATTGTAGTTATAACACAAATGGTAAAAGTAATAATTCAAAATTATAAAAGAAAAAACATGTTTAAAACATGTCATATTTTTGGTGTAGTAGGTTTATCTCAACTATATAATTTATATAACTTTTAATTATCAAATTTGGATCCATTTTGGTGATAGTGACTTTACATTATTTCATTGTTTTGGGGATATAGAAAAAATCCTCTCCTCTTCAATTATAATATGTAATTCACTACCATCACATATAAACACATCCAAAACCATTTGGATCAACAAAACTGATAAAATATAACTACCCACTTTATCTAAAAGTATTTTAAAAGTAATATTTTTTCCCTAAAACCATCATATGATTGATTTGGTTTAATAGTAAGGAGGATTGGTAATGATCGTCAATAATAATTTTTATTTTATTTCATCCTCAACACAATTCAATTATTATTAAGCAATTATTATATAATAAAATCTATCTATTTCATATAATAAAATATTATTATGTTAATAAAATGACCTAAAATGTTCTTCACATCTATTAAATGGGATACAAAATCATAATTCATGTTTAAGACAAACTACCACCTCACTAAGTGATGTCCTTCATTTTTCTAATTAATGCCTCTAATGGTTGGGTAATATGGTGGATCAAAACTAAAAATAAGTTAATTATAACAAAATTGTATTTTTAATGTGATTATATCATATATTCCATTTCTACATTATGTTCCGTAGGGGATAAAATAATGTCTATCATGTGTATGGAAGACCACCACATCGCAATATAATGTGATTTATTTTGACAGAGGATTTTCATGGATGGTAATAAGTATAATAATAATAAATATATGTAATATATATGAACTGTTAATGATATTAAAAAATATATTTTATAATTATAATAAGGAAGAAGTTTATTTACTGTTTTTATACTTAAATATGGTAACATTCTTCATCTTCTTGTGGATTACCTTCTTCAGAACTGTTTTGACTCTTTTCATCAACACATTAAATAGATGATACATATAATATAATTATATTAAAATAAATAATATTGAATTAAATATTTCAGGATTATTTTGTAAATATGAAATATTACTTAACACCTTTCCATTAATATCATCAAAAAATAGAAATGCAACTGATGTGTACGTATGACATACCATCTCCATGATTGTAATATAATTATGTTCTCACAACCATATTTAATTATTGATTATAAAAATTGAATTTATTTAAAATTATTTAATTTTTATTATTATTATTCTTTATATGATAGAATAATATAATATACAAAATGATTTGATCAGTAATGAAAAAATACTCTTGATAAAATAAAAAAATTAACTCCCAAAATAATAAAAAAATTTAAAAATAACAAATCGGTTATATGAAATTAAAAATTGATCATATATGAAATTAAAAATATTAATATGGTTATTGTATAAGTTAAAGACATTTCAAAAACAACTATACATTAGGTTAATTTTTGTTTAACAAAAATAAATGTTAGGGTAAGGGACTACATCTAAATTTACATTTCATTGAGACATATTTGTTAATATTAACCAATTCATTTATATATGGATTATATAAAACATAATTTACATGAAATATCTTGATTCAATAATAATTAATTATTTTTAAATTTACATTTCGGATCATTTCATCCATGTGTATTTGAATTTTATTTTACAGGATAGTAATTGTTATTGGGGAATCTCACATTTTGATTTCATTGGTACAATTCCCTATATATAGACACTTTTTGGGATCATTTTTTATTGATAATTAAATTCCACTAAAATATAAATATTCATGTAAAATGGATATTATTATTTAAAAAAAATTATACTACATTTACAATTTGTTTTTACATTTATTGAAATTTATTTAACTAGGAAATATAGATTAATATGAATCCTCAACTCAATATAGAATTTTTTTTTTGAAAATTCACATTTTCGATGATTTAAATTAATCAATATATATATAAGGACTTAATTTCACATGATTACCATTGTAGGAATAGTTAAAGATATCCCCTCAATGTATCGATAGATCTCCTAAACAAATATGTAAGCAAACATTAAATTTGTAGACCAAACCATATGATTTTATACATATTAGATATAAAATATCATCAGGATAGACCATGATTGTAAAATTATCATGTTTGTGAGACATGGTGTCCAATAATTAACCATTTCCTTCGAGGATAATTTAGTTATTATTAATATAAAAGTAAATTTAAGTATAATATTATATATAGAAGAATTAAATATTAATTTTATTGATTAAATGCCATTTTTCTTCAATTTCTTATATTTTGTTAATGAGTATGCTTATTCATTCATTATTTCCTCCATTTTACTAAACCCTTATTGAGTTCTGATATCTCCATTATTTTGTTTATCTTCCCTAGGATTTCATGATGTCTACTAAAATATATGTGTGATGATATTCTTGATGGAAAATTTTTATTCATGAAAAAAAATGTTTTACATTGTATCATCAAATATAATATAATAATAAATTATTTTTCTAGTTTTCCAATAATTATAAATTCATCGATCTTATGGTATGTTATTACAATTATCTTATTCTAATAAAATAATGAATACATAGAGTTAGGATACTATAGTCTATGTTTCTAAATAAACCTTCTATATAAAACATATATAATTATATAAAATCTCTAAGAGAACCATAATCATATATCTCATACCTTTTATGATCGTCTTATAATATTTTACTACATTTTTTAGTGATATTTCTAAACTTATAATGATTTATGAGTTAGTTTCCCCATTTTTTAATCCGTGTGTCATCAAAAGAGATGCGGTTCGTGTAAAAATGATATATTTTAATAATTTTATATATATTCATTTTTATTATTCATATTAATAGAATGATCCTAGAAAATAAAAATATGATTCCCCTTGCTTCATATATATAGAAAGACATACATATTTAGGATAAGTGAAATCATTCCATTAAAGAGTGAAATGGTATAGACATTTATGATATATTTTTTATTAATAATTTATATATTATCATATAAAACACATAAATCCATTAGATTTGTCCTTATTACCTTCCATGTAAAGCATACGTGTAAAAAAAATAACAACGCTTCGTGAGTCGATTGTCCTCCGTACAGACGAGTGTCAATATCACCTTTTAAACAAAATATCTAATAAGATGTCTATAAGATTAGAAAAATTTGATATGTATATTTATATGATAAATTAAATATATATACATTAAATATATCATTATATCTAAATGTGAGATTTTTTTCAGGTAAATCAAATTACATCTGTTCATGTGGTTGAAGTCCACTGTACACAAGATTAATGATATTTATTCCAATTATATGGAAGTGGAGATAGGTAAATATTTTTCCAAAAATATAATAAAAATATAAATATGGTATATTCTTGTGTTATTATATTTTTATTTTTAATATATAATTGATGTTTTTAAAATAATAATGAAAGACAATGAGCATGGTGATGATAATTACTATCACATTGAGAATTATCAATTGGATCTCTTCTAAAGGACCCCTAGTATAGTATTTTTGGAATACCATAATCTATATAATGTGTATAAGGATGCTGTGGGAGGTATTTACTCAATTATTATTCATGAAAACATCTTGATCTGTGTGAATAAGTGAGGAGATTGATTGCACTTTAATAGTTGAGTAGGAGTTGAATTTTTATAAATTCGATACAAAATTCAGTACTGGAATGTCCTTGTCACCTCATGTTCATAAAGAATGATTTATAATGGAAAAAATTATTATATATTATATATGAAACTCTAATACCAAAAATGACATGTTTTAAACATATTGTTCCAAATACTCTAATACTAATTATTTTAAGCATTTTAGTCTTCTCTATGGTAATTGTTATCATTTAATTTACATTGGGAATTTTTACACAAAGAATAAAATTTGAATGACCCTTATTTGATTAATTTTTCCAATGATTCTAAGTAAAAACTATAATTTATTAATTAATGATCATATATTTGAGTAATCATATTTCTAATATAAGTGCATATAATACGTAAAATCTATTTTTGACCTTAATTTTGATAATTAATTTTTATTATATTTATTATTCATTGTTAACATATATTAGTTTGAAAATATTACATGACATAAATTATTATTATTAAAATATTAATTCCATTTTAAAATATTATTTTCACAGAATTGGATGAATTTAATTTTGGATGAATCCCAAATGTACAACAAAAACCATTCTTCAATGATAAACATTCCATAATAATATAATGATTTGACATCCATATTCTAAATGAAATTGAATCCAATGAATTAAAATTGTAAAATATCAATATATTTGAATGAATATCTCTTTAAAATCATTTTAAACTGTTATTTAAAATTCTTAATTATTTAAATAAAATTGATATTTCTAATATAAATCACTAGTGTTCTCTATTTATCAAAAAATAACAGTTCCATAAAATTATAAAAAATCACTCTAAAAAATTCAAATTTAGATTCTAGAAAAGAAGATAATTTTTTAAAATATATTTTCAAACGGTGTTAAAAATTATTTTTAATGAGGTCCCCAAAGTGAAACTGGACCCCTATTTAAAATAATTCCTTATTTAATAAGACAAATTTTTCCCTAAAATTAGTTCTAATATTATTTCTAATGAGAAGATAAAAATTGTATATATTTTATACAAATCTAGACCATATATTAATCATAATTAAGTTGTACATATTAATATCGTCCAATTAAATATCTATATAATAATGGTCGTATTTAATGAATAATAATTTAAATGACTATCAAATTTAATTTAAACATTGTGTACCAATCATTTCAAGATATAGATTAAATTTATTTTATTTTCAAATATACATCACAAGGTATGTTGTTTAAAATATATTTTTCTATTTTGGGTCACCCTTTCATACATACCTTCAAATTTGATTTTTTTTTCATTTAAAATATAAAGGAATTACATTATATTCCCTTAAATAAATTCTTCCACAATAATATAATCTTGATCATGGATATAAAATTTGTGAAATTTAAAATTACTTTCTTAGAATACCATATTATTAAAATGTTTAATAAAACATACCATTGATTACATAGTACATGATGTATTACTCTCGTTAGAAATTTCACATATTGGTTTCTATAAAAGAAAACATTATTGGATATTGAAAATAGGTAAAATGGAGAAAATACAAATTACCAAATATTAATAAATTATTGTATATATCATTGATCTCATAAAAGATAATAAAAAAATCATTTCAAAAAAATCATAAATCCATGATGATTTAAAATGAAATTTTATTTGATTAAAATATAGGAAGATGGTTTATATTACTCTTTTCAGATCATTTTCTTTGTGTTTATGAATTCATTTATCATCTAGACTGAGAGAATAATAAAATATAGTTTCAATTTATCTTTTTTATTTCATCATAAATATTTAATCTTTTTAATATTCATTGATCAATTCATACATCCTTTTTTTCTCCATGAATTTATTATATTAAATCGTAATTCTTATTCCTAAATAAGTAACATAAATTATCAATAGATCATTCATTTAGTAATTGAATAACAAGTAATTCTTTCTATCTCTTGATAATTTTGAAGACAAAAATGGTTTGTAAAAGTAATCCAATAACAGTTAAAGATAAACATAATTTAATAAATAAATAGGTAACATAAAAACATGTCCAAAATATATTTGAAGAAATTTAATGACTAGAAATTTGACAGATATGTCACTAAATATACATTGTATACCCCTTGATAATATATGGTGCCTCTTAATATCACATTCAAAATATTTTATTACCTTTATCATTGTAAATATATAATGATAACATGAAGGCTTAAAAAAATAAAATATTTGTAGTTTAATATATTCCATAACTTTAAAAATATAGTGGTCTCTATGGAAGATTAAATAAATCGAAAAAATTATTGGTTACCAATACTATCAGATAAAAAAAATTATCATAATTATTTTATCATAATCAAAAAATTATGTCTTTTCATAGATCAATCATATGTTTTCCAAAAAATTCAACTTTCCAAAGAATCACATTTTTTGGTTATCAATAATATTCCCTGTATGTATTTGAACCATTAATGGCGTGGAACTTTAGTAAAATCCAAATAAATTTCATGGTTCGTATACACAAAATATCCTTAAAATATTACCCATATAACAGAATTTTTGAACATGAAAAAATCAACATTAATCATTCCACTTCATCTATAGTAAAAAAAGTATCTATAATCTTTGTCCCTTATCTTATACTATAGTATATTCACTCGATTCTAGGGGTATTCATTATAATAGTTCCCCATCACAATATTTTTGGAACACTAATATTATAATGTTTATATTATAAAATGTAATTCATGGCCCTTATGTCCTTTCACTCCAAAAAGGAATTAATTATATTTTTTATTTTGACCATGTACCTGGGATCTTATTTCCACAATTATCTCATGTATGAAACCCCACATTTCCATTAATACCCTTTTTGTGTTATTTTATCTCTCACCCTCTTCATATGTTTCTCTCCTTAAAATCCATTGTATGAATATAATTATTTTTTTTACCTGATATCAAAAGATATTATTTTGTCACATGATGATAATGTTTAGAAGACTGGTTTATTTTGATTGATGGCTTTTGTCTCATTATAGAAATAATAATTATTTCTTATTGGATTAAATGTATTGAATTGGTTTTCATTACAATTTCTACATCCCATTTCTTAAAAATGGAATAAAGTATATTATTTTATAAAATTATAAATCATAATATATAATCCATTAACAAGTGAAAAATAAATAAATTTCAAAAAAAATCCATAGCTAATCATATTGTAATAAACCAGGTTTATTTTGGAATGTTTCAAATCAAAAAAAATATTCAAATCCTTCATAATGGTCTATAAATAAAATATATATTATACTATTAATATAACCCAATAATGTCAATATTCTTGTGTGGTAAGTCATGTTTACAAGTACCCGGTGAAACTCGTGGCAATCCCACCACACCATTTTTGGAGTTATTTCCCTTACATACATCTAATCCAAAAACACATATAATATAAGTATCGAGAATGTGATGTATTTTTGGGAAAATGAAGAAATATAAACCTTTACCAAAAATATAGTAGGTATTTCTATACATATTCTCAATGTTTATACTAGGATTATTATCTATATTATATGTTTTCTTAATCCTAGTTAACATGGTTTCTTAAAACCAATATATGAAACCAACTATAGAGACCACAACCCTAATAATCTAGTGATAGTATTTAATTAATTAATTAGTATAATATACAAGTAATCACATCACAAAAGACGATATGTTGTACATGTCTTCGAAAACTATACACCTACATTAGTATAATTCTATAATTTAACATATAAAATGTAAAATTATATTTCTATTATTTTAATCATTTAATAATCAAGCATAATCCTACATATAAATCATAATACACATTTTGGAAGCCTGGGGAAAGAAACATAAGAATTGGGTCATATCAAACACTCAATTAGGTTTGTGTACATGAAATATATTTCAACAAAAAATAATCAAAATCAAAAAATAATGGTCTATAAATGAAACCCATTACATTAAAACAATAACATTATAATGATATGGAAGAAATAATGAATGATAAAATAAATTCATATAAATAGTCACATGATATTGAAACGTTTACATGGATATTACCACTAATATATTAATAAAATATACATAAATAACTTATCTCGTAACGAGGAAATTATTAATGTAAATAATATGTAACATAATGTTAGTTCCTTTCCCATGGAAATATAAATATGTGGTTACAAACCCTTAAAATAGGGAGAAGTAATTTCTCTTATAAGAACCATAAACGAATCATGAGGAAATCTAAAACTAGTGTCCACCCATCATATACTTTTTCTAATTATGAAAACATATTAATGGGGAGAAATATGTAAACATGAAAACTAATTTTGAAAAATAACCTGCATAATATTAATCCGTATAACAATCAGATAAATATAATAATAACCCCCACATATTTATATGGTGAGTGTTTATAAAATTTTACATCCTTTGTAAATATGATCACAAACCATCCAAATAAAAATTAAGTTTGATATGAATACTGGATATCCCCAGTGGATCATGAGTATAAATAATGGAAAATGTTATTGATGAATTAAAATACCCTAAAATTTTCATTTTATTAATTTTTGAGGAAAATAAAATTATTATTTTGAAAATAATTTTTACAATGATAACAAATTATCAATAAAATAAATATATTAGAAAATAAAATTTTACAAATCGTAAAATAATCATTCAAATGTTTATTTTTCATTATAGTATAAAATTTCTCTGATGCCTTATAGTTTAAAAGTAAAATTACATTCACATTATCGGTAAAATCAAAACATGCATTTTTTAAAAAATGGCATAAAGATTAATTTAAAAAAATATTTAGAAAATTGAATCATAGGATAAAAATCATTAACATATCATTAGGAAAATTTTAAAAAAGTGAAATCATTTTTAGAAAACATGTTTAAGGAAGAATTAAATTTTTTAATAGAATAGAGAAATGAAATCATATTTTCATTAAAACATTTTCTCTATCATTTTGATTATCGAATAAGTAAAAAAATGTATGATAAAATTATAACTCGATTAATAAATATAGTATAATACTAATGGTTTATTTCAATATAGGCATTTTGAATAATTACCCTCAAGGGGTACATAAACAGAAACAATGACAAATAATATTGATGTTATGAGATAAAACCATGCCGCATTTGTAATTTTTTAATCATAATCACTATGAAAGAAATAACCAGAAATAAAAAAAATAAGTAAAACTAAAATAATATTATTAACGATATATAATATCAAAATGGTTGTTTTATATACCATAATAATAAATAGGTGGGGAACATGGCAGATGTCTCAAGAATGTAAATGTTAGATGAGAAATGGTTTACTCTGGTTCGACATATTTTTTATGTTTCTAATGTAATAATATAATAAATATTTTTTTATAAAAAATATTACATAACCATAATCATATATATATAACCACATATTATCCTCTTTTTACATTTCACCACCAATTTGTTAACAATATTTTATTGATTTCATTTTTTCTATAAGGACCTGACCTTATTACATTACATAATCTTAAAATATAGTCAATAAATTAAATATTTTAATATTGATGATGTTTTCATGTTTAGAGAATTAGATATTTGGGATATAATACATATATAATATTCCACAATCATATTGATAAGAGTCCAAAAAAACAGTATCAATTCCTTCAATAATATAAAATATTTAAAATAAAAACATGATTTCGTTTAAAATTATTAATAACATTTAACATGGATTATTTATTTTTCTTAAACAAATATATAACCTGTGAAAATTATTTAAAATCTTTGGATGATCACAAAAAGCTCTATAAGCTATATAAAAAAAAGATATGAAATCATTTATCCACGAATTATTGTAAATGCATGAAATCATTTTAAAAAATGAATACTTGACTCCAGTATATAAATAATTTGTGAAGAAAAGATTCCAAAAAAACATAATGAACATAAATATATCTATAAAGGTATCTTGGAGAATTTCTTACTTAATCAGGTAATCGTCTCAGCTAATTTTTAATTTGCAACCCTCACAGCTACATTGAAATTTATGCAACCATTGCAGTTAAACTTGGAGTAACCATATGGATAACCAACATCTTACACATTAAAAATTCATTTTATGGAGAAATAGGTCACACCGTTCATCATAATGAATTAAATATAACAAAAATATAATCATACAACATTAATAATTGCATAGAAATATTTCTTTTGAATTTTGTAAAAGAGACTTTTAAAATAAGATTTTAAAATAAAATCCCTTTACAAATATCATATAATTCATGTGAGAATAAATATAGTTGATGTAATATGTATATAAAGTATAAATACACATAATTTAATACATTATGAACAAATTTCATTAAACAGAAAATTTTAATACCTCATAGAAAATGAGGTAGAAAGTTGACCCAATGAATGTAAATTAGGTTTAAAATTCCCTGACCTCAGGTTTGTCTGACTTCAATTTTTTCTAGTACTCAAATATAATTTTTAAAAGTTTTTTATTAATATATGATATAAGCATATTAATCATTATAATTTCTTATATTATTATTTCATTTTATCATTTTACTATTTAATTTATAATATTTTGTTCCTTAAATTTTTTTGTTATTGTGTTCTTTACATGATTTCCATGGGTGGTTTGTCTTTGATTGTCTTGTCCATTGGATAATAAATTACATAATTGGAATGAAATGGTATTAATAATTTTCAATAAAATATAATGATAAAATAAATCATTTTTTATCACATATGATGATGTATCATTAGATGAAACAATAATTATATTTGTTTAGGTAAAATTTTGTCGTTCCTCGATAATCATGAACTTGTTTCAATATTTAATTAAATTTCATGTATATAATTTCATTATAGCTCATAAAATAGGTTACAAAATTCACATTACATTTTTATTCAATCATTAAAATGGTTTTATGATCAGCTATAAAGGAGGTAATGGAAATTTTAAAAACATCATCAATGATTTTTGTAAACCAACATATCACGAGAGTTGTTTTGATTTTTAGAATAAGAGGGAGAAGTGAGGGATAATGATGATGAATATTTTACATGAACATGATAACATAAAGGATATGTATTATTCTAGATATTTCATACCTCTCGAATAAGTGTATGTAAAGAGAGTATAAGAATAAAAATAATTGTAATGAAAATGCAAGAAAAAGAAAGACAATTCTTACATCTTCATCTCTTCTCCATGATATCCACCATAAGGAATTTAGTTATGTAATTTTGGTGAGACCATGTTATCTAGGATATAGGAAAGATCTTTAGTGGGGTTTACATAACATAGATAATGATCAAGGCTTGAGAGGTGTGTGAGGAAGAGGGGAATGAAGGTGGTATGTATCGAGGAGGAGAGGAGTGATTTTACATTATTTTATTCATAATTTTACTATTACTTCTAAGATATTTAATATTCTTTATTATTATGAATAAAAATCTAAATAGAGCATCTGAGTTCCAATAAAGTGGTCTTAAATCACCTATAGTGTCATAATTATTGTATTTAACTGTTATTTTGAATATACGTTATTTAACAGTATATCACTATTCAAAAATATTAATATTTTCAAAAAAATACAAAAAATTCAGTTGAACCAATATTAATCTTGTAGAATTAAAAAACGAACTCCATTTTCAAAAAAAAATCTAAATATTATTAATTTAATTTTTTATAAAATTAAAATTTATTACAAAATAACAATTTTAAATCTATAACTCATTTGTTATCAAAATGAAAAATTAAACATGATGTCATTATGATAAAGACTGAATAAAATAAGAAAAAAATACAACATACTATTCATTAAGTTCATATTACTATTTATATTAATATTCATAATTGTATGTTACTATTCACCAAAAAATCAAGTTGGATCCATTATACTACAAATAACCTAGTGATCACATTTGAAGATGACAGTTTTATAAAATTTAGAACATAGATTTGAAAACATTTGGTTTCAAGGATAGTTATAAATATCTATACAAAACAATTTTACATGAATTTAAAGTTTTCTTAAAAACCTTGGGGTGTTACATTATCCCCACCTTCTGGAAATTTCACCCTCACAATTTAATTTACATACTAAAGAAGTGGTGGTACCTTTCATTCAAATAATTTTCAGATTCCCATGTTTCTTATTCAACCTTGTGGATTCTCCAAAAAACCATTACCTAAAAGATTACATAATTCGACAGCAGTAGTTCCCTTAAATAATAAATTTGAACTGGTTTCTCTTCATATGAAAGGATCTCTTCTAGATGTACTACTTCTGGGATAAAAACATGAGATGAATATGGAACATACTTTTTCGACATCAAAACATGAAAAACATATTTTACCTAATATAAGCTTGAAGGAAAAGATACTAGGTAGGTGAATGGTCCAACATTATCCAGAATTTTATAAGGTCCAATGAACTATGGATATAGATGTCCTTTGTTACCAAAATGTATAACACTCTTACATTGTGATAATCTAAGAAAAACGTGATCAGATACCTCAAAATAAAATTCTTTCCTACTTTTTTCTGCATAACATTTTTGTCTACTCTGGCCTATCTTCATATGTTTCTAGATCAGCATCAATTTCACAGAAACTTCTTCTACTAATTTTGGGTCCATCAACTTCATTTCTTCAACTTTATCCCATAAAAGCTTCACTTCTACACCACATCCAATAAAATTCCCCAAAAGCTAGCATATGTTTACTGGAATGAAAACTATTATTAGAAGAAAACTCAAATAGAGAAATATGTTGATCCCAACTTACCATGTAGTCCATTGAAAAATCTCAATGAATATCCTCTGAAGCCTAAATTGTTCGTTTTGAATACACATCTGATTGAGGAAGAGAACGGTACTGAAATTTATTTATTTTCCCAATGAATTCTGAAGTCCCTTCAAAAAGTAAAAAAGTTAACCTAATATTCAAGTCAGATAAAATATAATGAATAACTCCATGTAAACTAACAATATATTCGAGGTACAATCTTGAAAGACAATCCAAAGACATTTAATCTCAAATAGAAATAAAATGTGGATATTTTCTCAGCCAAAAAACAACAAACCAAATTGCATTGTCACCTTGATAATTCATCCTTAGTCACATCACAAATCCCATAGATACATTCTCTTATTTATACACCTGAAGTGGAAAAGGATGAAGCATATCATTCCTTAACTACCACTCTAATTTAAATTGTTAAAATTCCAATAATATATTGGAAAAATCAACAATATCTCTTTTCATTCCATCCTAATTGTAATGCTCTCAAAAGTATATGTACATCTTAGTACATTCAGGATGAATTGAAAATAGAGAACTATGAGGTTTAAACAAAAAATCATTCTTCAAATTGGAATCAAAGGTCACACACAACCCTTTTACCATATCATATAGCACAACCTTTATCAAGGATAAATTCATAAAACCCACCTATTATAACCAATTCTACATTTTTTGTAGCTCACCATATTCATTATGCACCTTCTTAATTTTGTCTAATATGAATGAATACACTGAATCCTAAAACAAAATAATGGTATTTCCTGCACTAATAACTTCTATGAAAAAAAATCATCAAATCATCAATCAAGGGATCATGTTCTAAACGTAACATAGTAATAATGAATTATATTTTCAACTCAAGGAATCTGCCTATTTTATTCTTTTTCTACATGGTAATTGATCATGAAATCATAATCCTTTATCTATTAATGACATCATCTATGCATCATGTTTAATTCCTTATAATTGAATATGTACTTTAGATTTTCATGGTCATTATATATTTAACATTTGTCTTTTTATAAATGATGCCTCAAAATATTCATTGACAAAATCATCTTGAAACTCCAAATCATGTGTGGGAAAATTTAACACATGGGGATTTATTATTCTTTTAGAATAAGAAATTACATGATAATTCCACAATAGAAAACAACTGTGTCCCTTCATGAAGAATCATTATAGCTGATAAACTCACCATTTTTGGAATTCAAGGCAAAAACTTGATCATTCATAAATCTCTTCATCAGTTCCATAAAACTAGATACACATTTTTTTGTACAAATAAATTTAACCACGTTTCACATTTAATTAGTTAGTTGGAAAGATGAACTTGAAATGATTTAACAAAAAATCGTTAATAACTTTTTAATCCAATAAAACATCAAATATCATTAATATTTGTAGGTCTTATCCATTCAACAATATCTTTTTTTGGCTGGATCATCTGTTATTCCATATTTATTTATTTACAATGTTCCTATGAAAATAAATTTATTGAAACCAAAAGTCAAACATTATGAATTTTCAATATAGTTTTTATCTTTTATGGTTTATAAAATCGTCATTCGATGTTTTTCATTCTTCTCATTACTCTTAGAAAATACCAAAATGTCATAAATAAACACAACAAAAAACATATCCATTATTTCATGAAATAATCAATTCATACGATCCATGAATATAGTAGATGAATTAGTTAACCCAATTGGAATTACAAAAAACTCACAATTCAAATATCTAGTATGAAAATATTTTTTTGGGATGACATCCTCCTTAACCTTCATATGATGGTATCTTGATGTCATGTCAATCTTAAAAAAGTAATGAGATCCATATGGCTGATCTAACAAGTTATCGATATGAGGAAAGTGATATTTGTTTTTAATAGGGATGTTATTAATGTCTCTATAATCTATTAAATGCCTCATTTAACCATATTTCTTTTTAATGATCAAAACATGAGATCCCCATGGTGAAGTACTCGAAAGAACAAAGACTTTATCAAACGAATCCTGCAACTAATTTTGCAATTCAATAAGTTCTGTTTGATCAATTTAGTATAAGTGTTTCTAAATTGGATTAGTATCAGGAACTAACTAAATTGTGAAATAAACTACCTGGATAGATATTACACTGGGTAACTCATCCGACAAAAAATCAATGTATTAATTTACAATAGCCACATAATTAATCAGAACAGTTAACTTTTTTCAACAATATGAGAAATATAACATTCATTTCCATTTTTCAATAGTTTCTTAGATTTCTTGTATATTATCAATTTTATGGGTTTTTCTTATATATAAAATGAAACATTATATGAAAAACAACTTCTTTATCTCTATAGTCATTCATAGAATGATAAATAGAAAAAAAATCCATTTCTCGAATGACATCAAACTCTACTCAGGGAAAACTATAAGAATTGTAGGTAAATTATTTACATAGACCCCAATATAAAGATTCATATAATTCCTTTTTTATCTAATATTTCTCACCTAGTTCTTTAAAAATATGTTTCAACCTCATTGGATGAAGTTATATTTCAAATTTAAACAAAAATTCCAAAGAAATAAAAGGAATATGTAGACCCCATATCAAAAGAAACATAATAACATTTTGCGTAATCAAACAAGGTACCTGATACAACATCATCAGATGGCCCAAAATCCATAGATGTAGTCGCAAAGGATCTCAATAATCCTTTATTCTTATAGTGTGTCTTCATTGCATCATTCAAATATCACTTTTGGAACTCATTTTCATAATGAATCAACTTTCCACATTGGAAACACATAATAATTTTCTTATATGGATTAGTCTTAGGATCATTTTAATTAATATCCTTGGTCATATGTCCAACCTTAACACCTTAACATCAATTCCAATTTTTTATAATTCATTCTCCAAGTATCTTTTTAAATCACTTTTAACAAACTAGAGACTATAATTTATTACCATTAGATTTATTTGGATGATTATTACCCATATCTTTCCATCTGGACCACTTCTACTAATTTTCAGAAAAGTCCATGTGATCATCAAAACAATACCCTCTAAGCACGTTATAAATGATTATAATAACTTTTTAATTTACAGGAGGAAAATTCCCTTCGATACCTTGGCTTTAATCCTATGTAAAAGCAGTTGATTTTTTATCAATATCCAGAATAAGATTTCAATAATACCTCTTTAGTCGGTTGATGATAACTTCATACATGGCCAATGAAACATCAACCATTTTCTTCAATTAATTTAATTTGATCTACATTACATGCCGCACCCCCTTTAGAAAATACTATTTATGGGAAGACATTTAAATTCATCCCACGGTAAGGAATCAATCTATTCTCTATCCATGATATTTTGGACCACTGACCACCACTGATCGTCCTAACCTACAAAAAATAGACAACAAGACATACATTTTTCTTATTTATACAACCCATATCATCGAATATATTTTCAAGGTGCATAATCCATATTTCAATTTCTACATCGTCAAAATATCCACTGAATTTAGGAGGGTGTTGCCTCATAAAAAGATACACTATCATCAGGATCTATTATGGTAACTCTGGTTTTTCTCTTTAAGGGATTACAAAACTATTTATTGATTACGTTAGATGATCCATTTCCATAAAAAACTTCTTTAATCCAATACCTACCTTTCTGAGATGTATATTCAGAAGGATATTGGTCTGTTAGTGCATATCCTCTTCATCTTCAAAGTTTCTTATTCAGAAAACCATTCTAAACAAAATACCCTAGTCAAAGAAGCATGCAAAAAATATAAGTTCCATTCCATCCATTGTATAAAAATAATTTATCTTATTCTATTAACGTTATATTAACCTCTAATTTTATATAAACTATCCTATGATACCGACTATCAGAACCCAACCTTATTACATTTCATAATCTTTAATATCAGTCTAGAACTAACTTACTTCTATATTGAGGATCATATCAAGATTATAGTTCTAGATATTTGGGATATAATAAATACATAAAATTCTACATTCATATAGAGTAAATTCCACATTAAGAGTATCCATTTCTTCAATATATAAATTTTTCAAATAAATCATATTTTCTTTTAAAAGTAATCATATCATTTTACATTTCTTCTTTATTTGTCTAAAACTATATTATAACCTATTAAAATAATTTAAAAACTCAGTATGATAAAAAAATCATTGTTACGGAAGTTGAAATAAGGAATGAAAACATTATTCGCTGAATAATTGTAAACAAGTGAAATCATTTTCATTAAAAATATTTGTAACCAATATATACATACTTTGTAAAACATAAGATTCCCATAAAAAATAATGAACATATTTATAACCATAACGGTATATTAGGTAATTACATACTTTATCATGTAACTCTCTCATCTACCTTATAATATGTAACCCTCACGGCTACCTTACAATTTGTGTAACCATCACATTTTCAGTTGGAGTAACCATATGGCCAAACTCCAACAGAAACATACCAAATGCATCAGAGGGAGATATAGTTACCATAATTATTCATAATTAATTATAATAAACCAGATCATAATCATGTAATATATATAGTGGAATAAAATAATTTCTTTTGAATTTTGTAAAATATAATTTTAAATGAGGACTATATAAGAAAATCACCTTAAAAATATCATATAATTCAAGTGATACTTAAAAGAGTTGACGGAATATTTATATAAACTTTAAATACACATAATGCAATAAAGTATTAACAATTTTCGTCATATAATCAATTTTAATACAATGTAAACTATAAATAATAAAGATAAAGAAATGAATATAAATTTTTCTAGGGATTCCCTTACATTGAGTTTCTCTTACATCAAACTTGATTAGTCATCTTGTAAAATGTTAAAAAAAGTTTTATTAATATCTTATAGAGACATATTCATCTTTATAATATCTTATATGATCATTTAATTAGATCAATTCACCATTAACTTTTACTGTTTTATTATATCCGTTGTTTTGGGTGTGTTATTTACATTATTTTCATGACTAGTTTGTATTTGATTTTCTTTTCGTATGGATATAATACTATAGAATTGAAATAAAATGGAATTAATATGACTCAAGAATATATAATGCCAACATAAATAATTTTTTTATGCTATATGATGATGGATCCCTAGATGAAACACTAATGATTTCTGTTTAGATCATTTTTGGCAGTTCCTCGATAATTATGAAATTGTTCCATTATATAATTTAATGTAATGCATATATGTTCATTATAGAAAATAAAATTAGTAAAAAAATATACATTAATTTATTATTCATCCATTAAAGTGGTTTGATAATTATATTTGAATTATTTATTTGAAATTATAAACACATCATCCACGATTTTGGTAAATTATCACATTACGGGTGGTGTTTTTTTAGAATAAGTGGGGGAGGATAGGGAGAAATATTATAAATCATTGAAATTAACATTATAAAATAAATATTATATATTACTAAATATACTTCATACCTCCTGTCTCAGTGGAGGGAATGATTGTATAATAAAATAATGGAATTTGATCGAAAACAAATGAATAAAGAAGAGGATTATTACCCCTTGATCTCTTCTCCTAGAGATCCTCTTTAAAGCCTTTTGTTTTGGATTTTTAGTGACAATAGAAGCTCTTGTACGTGGGGAAAATCCTTGGGGAGGGTATTTTTAAGAATATAGGAAATGCTCAATGCTTGATTAGTGTGGGAAGAAGAGGGGAATGGGGGTGGTATTTATAGTGGAGGAGATGTGGGATTTTACATTATTTGAAAACATAATATCATAATTTTTTCCAAGACTATGAATAGTATTCATTCATATTATCAAAATAAGTAAAATATCATGTGATTTTGAAACAAGTGGTATGACATAACTTATGATGTCATAAATATTGTGTTTAACTGACAATTAGAATATACAATATTTTATCAAATTTCACTATATATCATGTATTCATGATATTCAGAAAAATCCCAGAAATTCACCCTAACCATATTTCAACATGTAGAAATAAAAAATGAAATTATTTTTTAAAAAGGTTTTCTAAATATTATTAATTTAATTTTTAAATAAAATCATAATTTATATGAAAATAATTATTTTAAATCTATAACTCATTTTTTAAAACCTTGAAAAAGTAATCAAGATCTCATTATCTTAGAGCCTTAATAAAAATAATAATAATAAAATTTACTATTTATTAGGGTAATATTAGTATTCATGTTAATATTAATAATGGTATGTTAGTAATCACATAAAAAGTCATTTTGATTCCATTAGACTGCAAATAACATATTGATCATAATAATAGATGACCATTTTTTTAAATTCAAAACATAGAAGTGGAAAAATTATGTTTAGGTATAGTTATAAATATCTGTATAAAACAAACCTACATGCATTACAAATTATACTTATATCCATTGGGTCTTATAGTTTAATATGTTAATATCATTATTTTCACATGGGCATTTTTCCTTGAATGATATTGATATTTTACATAGTACATAGTTCCATGTTATACCAAATTATAATTTTATTATAAATATTAATGTTTATAATTAATTAAAACCATATAAAAAAATTGATATCATTATGTATAATAATATTCACATCGCTTCGTTGAGATGGTCGGTCTTACATATGAATGAGTGACAATATCCTTACAAAAATAAATAAAATTGTGATTAAGTGGATGTTAAATCAATTTTATTAAATTTATATAATGTAATATATATCATATATACTCATTAAACACAGAAGTATTAGCTTCCATACAAAGCGTATGTGAAAACTGAATAACATTACTTCTCCAGGTGGTATTCCACACTACACATGAGTGATGTTATAATATTTTAAATGTAATGGAATGTAATAATTTTTATGTGATATTAAATTTCAAATTTATAATAATATATATTAATATATATGTTAAATACATCATCATATCAAAATATAACATGTGTTTATAGAAAATGAGATATATTAGTTCACAATGCAGTTTTCTATCGTACATAAGATTAATGATTTAATTACCCACTTGATAGAAGTATAGATGGATAAATATTATGAGATCTATATAATAACATATCATATTTTGGGTGACACTGGTAATAGTATATTGTTAGTGTTATGATGTAATTTAATCTTGTATAATATTAATATAAAATATAGAGCATAGTGAAGACAACTACCTTCACGTATATAAACCTCATTTCAATATCTTCTTATGGACCCTAGTGATGGATTTTTTTTTAAATACCAACAACTCTAGAATGTGTATTTAGATGTTTGAGATGGATTATGTTTGTTATGTTTATGTTCTAATGGTTGATTGGTGTGGATATGTGAGGGGAGTGAGTGCCATTTTATAATTAAGGATGAGTTGCATTTCAATAAATAAACATAACTATTAAATAATGGGAAGTCACTCTATCACTATGTGGCTAAAAAATTTATAAATAATGTATTGTAATGGTGATATGGTTGATCTATTATTCTAAACCACACACAATTTTTTTAAACATGTTATTCATTTCCCACTATGTTTACATATTTTTATCATTTTAGTTTTCACCATATTAACACTATGCATTTTATTTACTAATATAATTTCTACTTTAACAGATAAATTAATATGATACTTATTAGATGAACTCAAAAAAAATATAAAAATTAAATTACATTAATTAATGAAAAACCACATGGCTATAGAATTTTTTTTCAATATATGTTCATGTGATGCAAAAATTCATAATTTAATCTTAACTATACTACTTAATTTTTATTGCCTTTAATAACCATTACGACCAAAAGTTATTTTCACCTAATTATATATTATAAAATTTTATTATTCTAGATATGAAAATAATTTTATCTATAAAAATTGGTATAATTTAATTTTTTAGAAATCCCTAAAGGGTGAGAAAGAATTGGATTTACGAAAACAACTTTTTTAAAAGTATATATTGTTTTAATATAAAAATTAAGAATGAATTTGATTTTAATAGATTTTATTTTCAAAATAGTAATAAAATTAAACTATTTTCACATTAAATACAATATAATATTTTATTTTTCATCATAAATAATTTATATGGGAATGAAGTTTATAATAAATACTGGTATTTTGCAACAATTCATTAAATTCTAATCTTTTCATAAAATTATCAAAAATCACCCAAATATATTATTTTAATTTATATTGAAATTATATTTTAATTATTTCATTTATTTTTTATAATTTTTCTTAAAAATATATTAAATTGTGAGAACAAAGACTCTTCAAACCCCATTTTTGAAAAGAACATTTTTTTAAAATATTTCATTTTCATTAAAGGGTTATTTTTATATATAATCCATATATAACCATTGAATTTATTTTATATAAGTTTAATATATATATTTATAATTATTTATATTATCCTATCCATACCCTCAAAATTAACATTTTTTAAATGGTCATATTTAAATATTATTATTATAATATAGTTTCATTTTCATCTAGTCCTAGTGTTGTGTTTATCACAAGCTATAGAAAGGATTTAATTTATTTGAAAATAACTATATCATAAGTTCTCAAGTTGATAAATTAAATTCCTATATTTTATGTTTGTGTCATATAAATTGTAAAATATTATTCTACTATTTTAAAATCTATAGGAAATATATCTTTTATGTTAATTATGGAATAACATCAAATTGATCTAAAAAGACAATTACCTCTTCTTTGAGAACATTATTTTGGATTACACATTTAGCCTCATTGATATAGACTTTTGTTGAGACCAGGTATTTTGGGTAACATTTAATATTATTGGGATATTATTTTTGTAGATATTTGTAAATATATATGGATTATGTGGTGTAGATAAGTGAGAAGTGGAGGTTTCCTTTTCATAAGTCATGAGACTCTGAAAATAAAGAATTATTAAGATATTAAAATTTAAAAAATTCACTTTATTTTTAAATTCAGTCCAAAAAAATACAACTTCTAATGATACAATGATTTTTAAAAAAATCAATACCAGAAATGAGTTTTAATCAATTATTTTGTAATTTTTTAAACCTTATCTCAAATGTTTACCCATTTTATTCCTTTTTATAGTTATCAAGGTAACTTGTGTCATAACATTGTAACTATTCATCAGGAATTAAATTTAATTTCACCTTATAATGTAATATTAATTAATCATCTTAGAAATATATAATTAATTAATCAAGATCCAATTCCTTGTTTTTTAGGAATCAATTATATTATATGATGACAAAATGCGTAAAACCCATTTTTAGAGAGAAGTTATTTTTAAGTGTAAAAAATTATTATTATCAAATTCTTTTCCTAAAAACAATTAGATGAGTATTAATATATTTTATTGAAAATGTTATCTTCACTTACATTAAAATAATTTATATGTTTTAATTAATTCAATTTATTTATATAAAATACATTGTGAACAATACAATAGATTTATAAATAAGATCATTTTTACCGTATATCAATTTTAAATTCAATCATATCTATTATTTAATCAATTATGATTGTTAATTATTTTTTTTATTTCTAAAAAAACAATTTCATAGTTTTATTACTAAAAATAATGGAAAGAGTAATTAAAATGAAAAAGTATATAAATATAATTTTTTTACAGAAGACATTTCAATTTAACTACTGTTATGAGACCAATATTCTAGAACATTACATAACTGATTAATTTTTTTAAAAAATTAAATATATTAATTATTACATAGATATAAAAATTAATATTTAAGTCATTTAGCAATTTTATTAAATCTATGAATATATAATAATTTAAAAAACCTATTTGAAAACATATTCTTAAAAACTAATATTAATTAATTTAGTGAATTAGGACCATTTTGATATTCATTAATCTAATAAATTTCCTTTTACTAAATATTAATTAATTTTATTTCATATTGTAATAAATCATTATAAACATATGTTTAGATTTTCAAGCACCACATGATATCAAACTCACCAAAAATTGTGAAGAGAAAATATTTCAAAATCATATGGTGCTACAAATTAATTACTATTGATCTATGTTCTATTCTAATTCATTATACGACAACAGAAGAGTTCCATAGAAAAAACACCCTTCTCTAACTGCATGGATTAAATGATCAAGAATTGTTTTCTTGTGGATTTCATAATTTATGGGTTCATTTATCTTATCCTCCTTCTTCATTATTTTTTACCCTTCCTCTCACAATGGGATGGCCATTAATATCAAACCATAAGTTGTGGGTCTCATCATAACATTTTATTTTAAATTTATAAGCATTATTGGAGATTTTCTTTGGGCATATTATAAAAATTTTTATTAATGATGATGGGTTGGCATTGGATTAAGATAGGTGTTTTTATGTGATTATTTTTCATTATCATTACATGCGTGCTATAATTTTCTAATAACTCTCTATGTTTAAAGTCTATACTTTTAATTTTTTCTAGGCTAAATAATCCAATGCGAATTTATAACATGAAAAAGAGATAAATGAATCCCAATGATGGTATTTTGTGATAATATATATCATAAATAGTTATCCAATAGAAGGAATTTCATCCATCCAAATAATATTCATATCAATACATTTTTTGGGGAGACCATCTTCAACATGATTCACCTGTTGACTAGAATATGTGATAATATCATTGAAACCTGAAGGATAAATAATACATTACAACCATCCTACAATGAGCCTCCATGCGTGATATATATAATTAATTTATATTTCATAAAAATAATAGTATACTTAAATTCATGCAATAGATTATTACTGGAATTTATTTTGGAAAATGAGACCATACTAATCATTCAATTTGTAAGATCCTAGTCATCATGATGGTATGGGTTTGTTTTATTTTTGTTTTTAATCACAAGTATTTTATAAATGAATTTTTTACCAGGTATATGAGTGTCCCTAAGGGTATTCTTGGGGTTTTTGACATGATTTTTTTCCAATTTATGAAAGGAACTTTGTTTTCACAATGTTATTTAAATAACACGACATTCCTAGGATAATCTTTCAACGTTGGATAGTGGTGTTCTTTAGCATTGGTATATGGTTTTTTAAATTATGTGGACTACTCTGGAAAATGTGCGACTTGGGCATCCCTTCTACAGTGTTTTTCGCATTGTTTCCCCAATGTTTGGAAAACTGTGTGGGTAAACTATACGGGACATTAAATGATAAAAAGTTAATAGTTTTCCAATTATATGATTTTTATATCCCTATCTGATTTCTCCCCCATTTCACCACCTCTAAACTATATGGACAATCCAAATTGAACCAACATTCCAAGGGGGGTAACCTTCAATTTTTTTCCATTTTGAGCATATTTGGTAATGGATAAAAACCCTGAATAAGTCTAAAGATCCTATTTTTTTTCTTTTGTAAATTATGGGTTTTAGTTATTCCTTCATCTTATGAAGACCTAAAAACATTTTTTCCATGGGTATCTAGGATTGGGATTCAAAGGGTCTTTGAATCAAGATTATATATCGTGATTAATAGTTTGTTTTTTATCAAATTCTAGGTTGTTGGTCTATAAGTTATATCCCATTTTTTATGGATTTTTTCATGTAAAGTTGTGTAAATTTGTTAACTTGTTATGTTCATTTTTAAGTTAGAGATATTCGATATAATTGGTTTCAAATAGAAAATATTGAACCCCTCACGACCCCTATGAGAATCTTGTTGGACGACATGACCAATTTAGTGCCACCCATGGGGTGAACCTATAATCCAAAACATGGATAATGAAAATTTTAAAATGTTAAATTGAATTATGATAACATAGATCCCATAACTTACATGATTATTATGTTTAGTGTAGTCGAAAATGGATGATTTAAAGCTTCACTATGGTAATTATAATTTCATAAGGGTTTTCTCAAGAATTGATGAAGGTTTTATTTGGTATATTGTGATTATGTTGAATGGATTATGAATTATGTTGAAATGATTAAAGTTATTATTAAATATGAAATGAATAACATGATAAATTTAAAATGGATTGTGAAATGAAGAACATGTAAACCTTTTTTCATAAGGTAATTTAAGAATATGTGGAATGGGTTACTACATGGGAATTATGGGGTACACATAATAGGTTGAATGTAATAAATATTTTTTGTTATGTGAAATAAGGATTTTAAATGAAATTTAAAAGTGGTAAATTCTTGTGAAATGATAAATTGGATAAATTGGATAATGTATGGTAATTGGTGAGCATTGGATATTGTATGAAAATTGTTGAATATATTAAATGGTTTATGGAATAAGAATGGGAATTAGGGAAAACGACTATGTAATATAAATGAAAAATGGGTTAATGGGTTATATAATAGTACTAAATAACATGTTTATGGTAATATATTGTTATTTCTTTTTTTATTGGTTTTATTTGGTTGTGATATGGTAAGTTGTTGACAGAGATTTATATATATATATGTAATGTGCACATGGAATTGTAGTGTTAGGTATTGATTGAGGTTCTACGCCCACTGGTCAAGTTGGGTTATAACTGCAAACTCTACCCCCTAATGCACAAGTTAGGGAAGAAGAAAAAGATATATTTCCATAACTGTTTCATTCCACTTTTCCTAAGACTTATAGGTGAGGATAATGTATTTATGTGTTATTTGTATCCCTATTGAGATAGGATCTTGATTTATTCATTTGTGTAGAGTGATTGATATACTTATAACCATGTGTAGATGATGTATATGTCTTATCCATGGATCACATGATGAAGATGAATTATTTAACAGTAATACAATATGTGTTGACAATAGTAATAATGATAAAAATGGATTAAGGGTAAACTATTGAATAATGGAACTAGTGTTTCCCATTGTATACTTATCATTCTTTTATCATATGAATGAACTACCATTTTTGGCATGATATATAGTAGAAATCATTGGTGGTGACCTACTATGCTGTACTAAAACACTTTTTGGGTTGGCATTATTTACATAAGTAGACGTTGACATTGTATGTTTGAACAGGGAAAACGTATTAGTTATATGGAGTTGAGTTAAGCATGGAATGTGCATGGATGAGGATATAGAATTGGAGTCAATACTTTTTTGGGAATTCAAATGGTTTTTGTTTTTTTGTCTCCATCACATTGGCACTATTAACATCACATGACATGGTAAATTTTGATTTGTGGTTTGTACCCAGTTAGGGGAATTTTTTTTGATGTTTGATTATTGGTTATTATGTATTATTTCATATATTTTTATTGGTCATTGATATGTTCTACACTTCAAATGAGTTTATATTCTCCCAAAATTTCTTGATAGACCCTCGCCACTAGTCGGAAATCTCTAGTGTTCGTGGAGGTGTGCTTGAGTATATGTGGTAACCCAACATGGGGTACTAGTTTAGTGTCTCCCATGTCAGAGAAGTTACATAGTGGTATCAAGGAATTTATTTTATGGGGTCTAATAATTTGTGATAGTAGATTATAGGTTATTATGTGTCGAGTTTCGGTAATGATCCTATTCTTAGGAGTAGATAAACCGATGTAAGACTGAAACCCCAAGTAACTCAATGTGGAATTTTTTTTCTTATTGTGTGTTTTTATAGTTGAATGATATTTCACCATTGGGTTATTCACATGTTGTGAGATGTGATTAATTTATGATATTTTTCTCCTTCCTATAATAGAAGGATGTTCTGAATTCATGATTCGTTGTTGGTGTCGAAGGGTATAGGTTTGATGCATCATGATAAGCACACGAGATATGGGTGTGTGAGGCATGAAGGGTGAAATAAATTTTGATTTCATGAAATATAATGAATAATGGTGTTTAATAGAGATGATAAAAACGTGTAGAATGGAATAAATGAAAAGAATTAATAAATTCTTTGGTCTAATTAAATTTGTATATGAGTTAAAATGATGATTTTGACATGTTATGAAACAGGGAATGTTCCTAACAAAAAATACATTTATTTTTAAAGTGGAAACATGTTAATTTTTTTTATGATAGACTTATTATTATGTAATATGGTTTACCACATATTTTCCAAGAAATCAATCGGGAAATAGAGGGAAGCATTATAATTGTGATGACAACTATTGTTGGAGTTTATGCAGAGTGGGATGATTAAGGTTGATAGTGTATGATCTTTTCAAAATGGGGTTTACTTCTTATTATTATTCATAAAAGATTATATTGAGGAAAATTTTTTCATTATGGACATTAATACGTTGAGGACTATAGAAACATTGGTGAATGAGGAGTTTAAAATTCCAATTCATCAGTTCAAAATTGGTGATGTGAATAATAAAAGGATGTGAAATGATGGATCTTTTGGGAGAACTAGTGTCAAGACCCTCCTTGGGCCCGTGCCTTGACTACCCCAAACCTACCTTCCATTGGCCAGAGGATGGCGACTAGCACCAAAGGCATAAATACCGTTAAAAGATAAGGCATTGCTTTTATAAAAGTAAACAACACAAAAGTGTAATTAACCTAAGTAAGCACTCAGTAATACTGAATACAAAAGAAAGTTCTGAAAAGAAAAGTACTGGAAATACATGCCCAACAGTAAGTACAGTACAACTAAAAAAGATAGTACAACTGTAGTAAAGTAAAACAAAAACCACTGAGTCGTACTTCAGGAATCCCACCTAAAGGGTGGGTACAGATGTCCTCCTCAGCACCTCGGGTCCAGCCATCCGCTCCATGTACGTCACGCCTAGTGGTCCACCTCCAGGTACCGTCCTGCTCCAAAAGCCTCTACCTCGATCAGTGATGTCTGTCAACTATATCCAACAAAACATAGTGCAGGTATAGTCCGTGCAGGGGTGAGTATTCAATACTTAGTAGGGACCACGAGACCCCCGAAAGTCTCCCAGAATCCATGAATGATAAACCACAGAAGAAGGATACAATCATGAAGTATCAACCAAATCTATATATGTATATTCCCATTAATATACCTATGTTATCAATCACAGTTCGACTAAAACTCTCGAGACCAATCACAACCCAGTTCACACATGATATTATGTCAATTACATCAATGATAATGATTGAATGTCAAGACTCATCTCACACATGTATACATTATTTTGTATAGCGATAGAAATGATTAGATGTATTCACTAATTCATCTAAGTTGTCGGACCCACATAGGATACTACACCAGAAAATCTGTCAGACCCACGTAGGCTACTAGACCAGCTACTCAGTCAGACCCACTTAGGAAACAAGTACAGAAGTCAATCTATCGGACCCACTTAGGATACGAGTACAGTAGCCATCGCTGTCAAACCCACGGAGGATTCCTGTACAGTTTTTGTTACAGCCACACCCATAGAGGATTCCAGTACCGTTGTCATCGCTATCGAAACCATGGAGGATTCAGTACAGTCTCGTTGCTATCAAACCCATGGAGGATTCAGTCCAGTCTTGTTGCTCTTGAACCCATAGAGGATTCAGTCTAGTCTCGTTATTGTCAATCCCACGGAGGCATCTTCCCAGTCTTGTTGTTGTCGAACCCATGGGGGATTATAGAACAGTATCCTTCGTCATCGAACCCATGGAGGATTCGGTCCATTCTCGTTGTATTTTATCCCACAGAGTATTTTAGAACAGTATCCATCATCATCGAACCCACGGAGGATTCCAGTACGGTAGTCGTCGATGTCGCAAACAGCTCTAGGGTTTCCGCACATAGCACACTCGATTCCGGGAGGGTCCGCTCCCCGATTCAATGTTTGATACATCAACTATCAAAATTTCCAGAGTTTATTTATCTAAAAGTTCTGTCTGGTCAAAATAATCCCAATGCGACAGATAGTATGTCAATCGGATGCTCCGTCTGAGAGTTATTGGCTTTTCTTTTCTAGCATCCCGGTAGGTTTTCAAGCTAAAACCATCACAACCATACTCCAACGGCATCTAAACCTCAATTAGAGTACTCTAAAATTACCGTCTCATCAAAAGGATTCTAACGTAGTTGACGGCACGTCAATCAGACGTCTGGTCCTTAAGTTATAAGTGTTTCCATTTAGAGGGACTGGTTGGAATCACGATTGTTCCAAACCCGACCGTTTTCCAAAGTTTTCAAAATCTCACATAGAGAAGCGTAAGAGGTCCTTATCATCATAAGGATCCCAGTTCTGTAGGCGGTGCGTCGATCAGATGCACAGTCTTAAAGTTATTCATGTTTTAGTCAACGGGCCGCACCCATCGGGCCTAGTGGGCTGGCGGGGTGGCTCGACCTAGTTCGGTAGGTCTGACCTAGTAGGGGGGTCAACCCGGCTTTTTGGTGTGCGGCCCGGCCTGATGGGGTGCATCCTAGCTCAGTGGGACCCGTCCCGGCCCGACGTGGTGTGGCCCGACTCACCGTGGCATGGCCCGACCCGATGGGGGGCGACCAGACCCGATGTGGCGCGGCCCAGCCTGCGGCTGGTAGATCTGTGCGGGGGGGCATGACCCCCCGGTTTCCCGAACTAGTGGCGTTGCCCTCCTATCCGGTCGGCTGGTCTTCCCAGCCTGAGCAGCCCGAACGGGCGGGACATGGCCCTTCTGAGCGGCACTTGCGGTTACTGCAGCCTCCATCAACTCGTCTGGCATGTGGTCGGCCGGTTCTTCCACATCGCGGCTCGGTCGTGGTGCCACGGTTCCTTCGGCCCGGCCAGCTTTATCCAGCCGGTTGTGTTTCGGCCGAGCGGCCCCCAGTTGTGGGCCACAGTTCTTCCAAACTTGACCGGCGTGCGGCCGATGCTTCTTCTATTTTCTGCCGCCTCTGTTCGCCACTGCCAAAATATTCATGAACCATCGTAGGGTCATCTATCCATGTTCGTTCGGCCCGCACCCTCCACGTTAGGTGATAACATAAGGAAGATGACAATCCATAAATTCAACAAACAAATGGGGTATAAAATATTCACTTCAAATTTGTACAAACCCCTACCACGATTACAAGAGAAGTGCATGTCAACGAGCCACAAAAGACGAGAGTCGTGGAGGTCGGGCATTACATGATATAGACGTCAATTCCATGGATGTCAGGGTGTGTCTTAAGGGTAGAGTCGTTGTAGAAGTCCTTCACATTCTTCGTTGAATAACGATGTTCTTCTTCGAGAGAGGAACACGTTCTTCTAATTCTCTAGAGGTTTCCCTGCTGAAATATTTTCCAAGGCATATATTATAATAAGGATTCCCATTATATTAGAATTTCAAAGCAATTAACAAACAATTCAAAAAGAATTTATGTCACCCAAGTTAATTAATGTAAGCATTAATTAATTAGGTTGGCACAATTTATAAGAGAAGAGGTGGCCTCATTAATTCACGGTAATTCAAAGAGTTTCAAAACGAGGTTGAAGATGTCAAATTAAATGAAGGGGAGTTAATGGAGGTTTAAGGGATGTTGAAAGGTTAGGGGCTCTTGTGGGCCCTACCTCACATTATCCTCTCATGGGAGGTTATGTGGGTTTGGGACCTACCTCTATCTTCTCCTTATAAGAAATAGCCACCAATTATAAATAAAATTGTGTACAAAAATTTTAGTTAATTTTTTATATTCCCCCAAATGTAACTTTCAACTCACATAAAATGCCACTACGGTAAAGGTCCCCTTAAGAGAATACTGGTGTTGTGAGTTTATCGGTGCCCTCAGTTTTCAATTCCGAGCACCGGTTCAAAAGATAGAAAAACCCGCACGTACGTTTACTAAACGTACATGTAAAAAATTTCAGAAATTGATTCCGAGGACACCGGGCCTCGGAATCAAGTACATCCATAAACCAAAGACTCATAAAATTCCAAATTATTTATGAAAAAAAATCCCTTGAAATTTCTAGGTCATTACACTACCCCCACCTCAGGGATTTACGTCCTCGTAAAGCTATAACACACACTATGGAAACAACTGGGGGTGCTAAGCATGTATCTGAGCATACCGCTCCCATCCACTCTCCTGGTGGTTCTCATGCTGCCAGCGAATGCGCACCAGAGGAATTGACCATCCACTACGGACCTGCTATCTTTGATCCTCGATCTCTACTAGGACCTCCGTGAATGTCACCCAGTCATCGATGTCCATCTTTATGTGGTCGATGATGTGGGATGGGTCGTGCATTTATATCCTCTACTAAGATACATGGAATACGTCGTGTACCCGGTGCAATTGAGGAGGAAGGGCCAGGCAGGAAGCCACCTCTCCTAATCTGCTGAAGACATGGAAAGGTCGGATGAATCATGAAGATAACATGCATCCCCGACCAAATCTCCATAGTAATTGTCGAGGTGAGACAAGTAGGAAGATGTGGTCACCATCCTCGAACTCTAGTGGTATCCATCTCTTATCATCATAGGACATATGTCTTCTCTATGCTGTCTTCATCCGCTCCTAGATGATCTGCACCTTCTCTGTCACCTCTCCCAGCAGCAGAATTCCTGATCTCATGCTGAGAGAATCTACTACAATGTTTCCCTTCCCAAGAGTATAGACTATCTCAAAGTCATAGTCTTAGAGGAACTCGAGCCATCTTTGATGTCTCAGGTTTAAGTCATTCTATGAGAAGATGTACCTGATACTATGGGGGTCAGAGTATACTATAAATTGATTGCCCATTAGATAGTGCCGCCACATCATCAAAGAGAATACCACTACTGCTAATTACAGGTCATGTGTAGTGTAGTTCTGCTCATGTTGTCTCAACTGTCGTGGACTGTACGCGATCACTGCTTGTTCCTGCATCATGAAATGCCCGAGTCTAGTCCCTGATGCGTCATAGTAAACTACGTACTCTACGCCCTCCTCTGGTATCCTCAAGATGGGTGCACTGCTCATACTATGCTTCATCTCCTGAAGGAACTATTGGTATCTCTCTAACCACTGGAAGGTTTTCCCCTTCTTCGACAATGCTGAAAGTGGTGCTACATCTCTGGAGATGTCTGGCACAAATCCAAGTATGGCCGACTCATTAGTGATCAATTGCACCCACTTATGCATGATACAATCCTGTTCTTCCGGTGGTTTCCTTTTTTCTGAACAATGAAAATGCATCTGAACGTTCTAGTTAAACCACAAACTTTTTCCCTAACACAGTCAATCTGTGTATGAACCGTGGTTGCCTAGTCCATACCCAAACAAACGTCATAAGTTCTCAATGTTGTCACAAAGAGGATACAACCGAAACTCTTTCCTCAAGGGTTAGATCACACTATCGGCATAAGCGTGATTATTGAGTCTCCTCCCAAAGGTATCTCTAGACGTGTGGGTCAATTCAACACATTAACCAGAAACTCTAGGTATGGGACACGATTCCTGGAAAGAAGGAATGATTCGTATTAATGTATATTGATATGGAAGCTAGTAGTAGACACATATCGTACCTTAAATCATTCCTAGTGACCTTGGTTCACACTCCTTGGCCGCATGCAGCTATTCTCTTCCCCTATCCTCTAGATCCCTGAGCCTAGCAGAGAATACAAAGGAAGGTGGTTGTAACATGTTGAAATTTTCACCACCTAACGCTTCTCTCTTAGCTCTACATTCATTTCTGATGCCCTGCAGATTCGTCTATCCTTAACACTTCCTCTTCTTGAAACATTCTACACACTCAAGTCTCTGAGAATGGTGCCAGATTCATACTTATCACTACGAAAATTCACTAGTTGTATCCTCTAATCCAAAGATCGTTCAACCACAAAGGGTCTCTCTAGAACCCTAACATAAGTAGGAATTGTTTAGAGGAAAAAGTGCTGGCTAATATATCCTTAAGAACACCTCACTCAGAGGTCTGATCTCTAAAGCACTGATTGTATCATATTAATCGAGTACCAATAAATGTCGGTATGCCTCGATGATTACTCATCTACCATCACATCATCTTTCCGAAGTTGTATAAGCTCTAGAAAACACACAACCACCTCTTTAGGCCAGTCCTCATCCACCTGTGGGTTGGGATCACCTCAGAGCTTCAGGGGTATCTAGTGTTGAAACAAATGTAAGGCACTAAGCCTACAATTTTCTTCTACTAGTACTACCGATAATGTCTGTTGACCAATGGGCAACGATATAGCTGGCACACTGCCCGAAGGTACCATCTTGAAAAATTGTCCATGTACTGAAACCTCATCACTATGCGGATGATCATCATGGTCACTCACTGAAAATGATTAGTATCTAAGATCAACATCTGCTCTACTAGTGACTGAACTAGGTGGAAAACTCCAGTAATCACCTCCATCCAGTCCTATGCTACATGGGAATCTTTCTTACCACGAAACCATGGAGGACCTTGCTGCTGGGACTCATGTGATGTGCTCAGTCGGCGTGCACCATCCTCCAATGTGGCTGGTGACATCTGTTGTCCAACATGTGGTGGTGGTGCCGGTACACCACCCGAAGGTGCCAACATAATAATAGGGTCCTGAAACAGAGCCTCATCGCTCCATGGTCCATCATAATGTACTCTTTCAGGAACCCTAGATGCTTGTCTTCATAATGGAATCCTGATAAGGAACAGGTGTGCCACTATCAAAAAGTTATACCTGGTGATCTGACACAAACAGACCACAAAGGAAACTCTAGGAACACACACACAATCAGTGTTTTCATGTACTGAGTCGGAAATCAGAAGTCAGGGTCTTGGTGTATGGATACGTCAGCCGCCACACCAACAATGGACTCCCTAGACTGACAACCACACTCAATACTCTTAACATTATTGCTTCACAGTAGGACTGATCAGAGTCCTATGTTATGTGGTAGAACCAACCCCTCTGATACCAATTTGTCACAACCCATCCTCGGGCCCGTGTCGTCACTACCCCATGCCCGCCTTCTATAGGCCAGGTTCTAGTGACTAGAACCAAAGATGTCAATCTCGTTAAAAGGGAAGGAATTCCCTTTATAAAATTAATCAAATAAAACAGAGTATTCAATAGATGTAAGAACTACGTAATACTGAATACAAAAGCAAGTGTTGAATGGAAAGGGGCCAGAAATACAATACCAACAGTAAGTATAGTACAACTAAAAAAGAGAGTACAACTGTAGTAATGCATAACATCAATCACTGAGACATCATCTAGGAATCCCACCTGAAGGGTGGGTACAGATGGCCTCCTCAGCACCTCGGTTCTGGCCGTCCACTCCATGTACGTCCCGCCAAGTGGTCCACCTCCGGGTACCATCTAGCTTAACAATCCTCAAAAATCGATCGGTTTTCTCCATCGTCTGCATCGAACACAACGTAGTGCGGGCATAGTCTATGCAGGGGTGAGTATACTATACTTAGTAGGGTCCCCAAGACCCTGAAAGGACTCCCAGAATCCAAAAAGTATAAACAACAAAATAAGGATACCGACACGAAGTATCAACCAACTCTATGTAGGTATATTCCCATACACATACCTAAGTAATCAATCATAGTTTGGATCCAAATCTTGATCCCAATCACAAGCCAGTACACATAGGATAGTAATAAAATCACATTGATGATAAAGATTGAACGTCAAGACTCAGCTCACACAGGTATACATTCTCTCTTATACCGAGAGAAATGATCAGTTGTAGTCACTAATTCATCTATGTTGTCGTACCCAAGTAGGATACTAGACCATCTATGTTGTCAAAACCATGTAAGTTACTAGCCCATCTACTCTGTCGGACCCACTCAGGATACAAGTACAGAAGTCAATCTGTCGGACCTACTTAGGATACAAGTATGGTAGCCATCACTGTCGAACCCACAGAGGATTCTGATACAGTTGTCATCGCTGCCAAACCCACAGAGGATTCCAGTATAGTTTTCATCTATAGCGAACCCTTGAAAGATTCAGTCCAGTTTCGTTGCTATTGAACCCATGTAGGATTTAGTCTAGTCCGGTTGCTATCGAACCCATGGAGGATTCAGTCCAGTATCATTGCTTTTGAACCCTTGGATGATTCAATCCAGTCTCGTTGCTCTCGAACCCACGAAGGATTCAGTCCAATCTAGTTGATGTCGAACCCATGGAAGATTCTATAATAGTATCCATCGTCATTGAACCCCTGGAGTTTTTGGTCCAGTATCGTTGTTGTCGAACCCAGAGAGGATTCTAGAACAGTATCCATCATCGTTGAACCCACGGAGGATTCCAGTACAGTAGTCATCATTGTCGCTTCCAGCTCTAGGGTTTCTACACACAACACGCTCAATTCATAGAGGGTCCTCTCTTCACGTAAAAGGTCGATTCGTCAAATATAACGAAGTCTGGAGTTGATGTATCCATATGTTCCTTCTCTTCAAAAGAAACCCAATGTGAAATACGGCGTGTCAATCAGACGCCCGGTCTGAGAGTTATTGGCTTTTCCATTCATGGGGCCCTGTTGGTTTTTAAGCTAAAACCATTCCAAACGTACTCTAGCTGCATCTAAACCTCAAGTGGTATATTCCAAATGTACCGTCTCATCAAATGGATTCCAATTTAGTTGACTACACATCAATTGGACATCCGGTCCTTATGTTATAAGAATTTCCTCTATGAGGTACCACATGGAATCACAGTCGTTACTTACCCGGCCATTCCCCAAAGTTGTCCAAAACTCACATAGATTATTGCATGTGGTCCGTCTCATCATGAGGATCTCCGTGCTGTAGACAACATGTTGATCGGAAGTGCAGTCTTAATGTTATTCACATTTAAGTGAAATGGGAATGACCCGTCAAGCGCAGTGGACTAGTCGGTCTGCCCGACCTGGTTCGGTGGGTCTGACCTGGCAGGGGGTGGACCCGGCCCGGTGGAGTGCGGCATGGCCCGGTGTTGCACGGCCTGGCCCAGCGGGGTGCGTCCCGGCTGGCTGAGCGGTGTGAGGAAGCCCCCCCCCAGTTTCCCGAACCAGTGGCGCTGAGTTGTGCCACCCTCCTATCCGGCCGACCAAAGCTGGCTAATCTTCCAGGCGCAAGCAGCCCGCATAAGCGGGCTGCGGTCCATCCACGCAGCACCTGTGGGTTCCGCGGCCTCCATCTACCCAGCCGACAGGTGGTCATTTGGCTCACCACCGAAGCAGCCCATGGAATGCGGGTCGTGGTCCTCTGTAGAGAAGCCCCCCTTATGGAGTCGTAGTCTCCATGTCCGGCCGGCTACAGCCAGCTGGTTCTTCCGCAGCACGACGCCCTCATGGCGTCGCAGTTTCATCGGCCCAGCCAGCTTTAGCCGGCTAGTTCTTCTTCAGCCGAGCGGCCCATGGTTTTGGGTCGCGGTTCTTCCGCACATGGATGGTGTGCACCATAGTCTTCCTCCGGTTGCCGCTGCCTCCGTTCGCTACCGCCAAAATAGTCAAGAACCATCGGAGGTTCGTCGGGACATGTTCGTTCTACCCATGCCCTCCTGTTTAGTCAATAACATAAGACTGATGAAAATCCAAAAATTCAATGAATAATGGGGTACAAAATATTCACTTAAATTTTGTATAAACCCCTACCTCGATTGCAAGAGTGGAGCACGTAAACGAGATGATAAAGATGATCATCGAGGAGGTCGGTCGTCGTGGAATACAGATGTCGATTCTGTTGATATCGGGGTTCATCCGATGGGATGTGTCGTTGGAGAAGTCATCTGCGTTCTTCGTTTAAGAACTGTGTTCTTCATCATGAGAGGAACACCTTCTTCTACTTCTCCAGTGGTTTCCCCATTGAAATATTTTCCAAGGTAAATATTATAATAAGGCATCCCAATATATTAGAATTTCCATGCAATTCAAAAATAATTCAAAAATAATTTATGACACCCAAGTTAATTAAAGTAGGCATTAATAATTTGGGTTGCCACAATTTATGAGAGAATAGGTGGCCTCATTAATTAATGGGAATTCCAAGAGTTTCAAAATGGTGGCGAAGAGTTCAAAATAAATGATGGGGAGTTAATGGAGATTTTAAGGGAAGTTGAAAGGGTTAAGACTTGTGTGGGCCCCACCTCAAATTATCCTCTCATGGGAGGTTATGTGGGTGTGGTCCCCACCTCTAACTTCTCCTTGTAGGAAATAACCACCAATTATAAATAAAATTGTGTACAAAAATTTTATTTAATTTATTATAATACCCAAAAATAATCTTTCAACCTGCATAAAACACAACAGCGGTAAAGGTCCCCTTCAGTTAATACCAGTGATGCGAGTCCATCGGTGCCCTTATATTTAAATTCCAAGCACCGGTTCAAAATATAGAAAAACATTCACATACGTTTACTAAATGTTCCCAAACAAAACTTCATAAATTGATTCCGGGCACACTGGGCCTCATAATGAAGTGTCTTCAGAAACCACAGACTCGTAAAATCCAAAGTATTTAGTAAACATTTTTCCTTTAAATTTCCGATTATTTACAACTAGGTAGTGGGTCTTAATTTCATTGTTTATATGATAATTTTTATGGGTGGTTTGGGGTAGTGAGAGAACCCCAGATTGATATTGTGGCCATGGGTTATGAGTACTTGTTGGGTTATTATATTCTATAGAGTATCTGCTTAGGGGACCCTCGGTATGGTTGTGGAATATAGGTCCAGATACGTTTTTAGTAATGAATGTATGGAAAAACATGTAGGTCCTTAATGTACGAAGTTAAAATTGGACCATATGATTAGTACATATATTTTCATAACCTTATGCGTACGGAAATTTATTTTTTTATTTCCTATATGAGAGAGATTTTTTATCTGATGGTGCTGATATATATGTATGATTACCTTTGGTGTGGAACCTATAGTATATGGTTGCTTGATGAGATAGGTGTATTTTGTATCATAATTTGGGTTATAGTGTCATTATGTAATTTATATTTGTTTTTAACTTAATGGGTATGGTTTTGAGAGATAACCAATGGATTTTTCTTGATGTAACTCTAGTTTTGGTGGGGAGGCATCATTCTTCCTTTATGGTGACCTATTAGAGAGTCCATATGGGGTTTCTAGTGCTTCTCAGTGTTTTTCACATTGGTTGATGTTTTTTACTTTAATAGTGGGACACAGAGAGTGGGGCATGTCATGGTTTTGGCCAAATAGGACATGTAGGATGGTTTATGGTTTGGTGATGTGACTCGAGTTGTGGATACAAGTTAACTATTTCATGGATGTCAATGTTGAACATATAGTGGGGAAGGCTAGGGATGAAGGTACCTTGAATATGTAGCAAGATAAATGATTCAGAGGTTGAATTTTTGCATATGAGTACCATCTATTTTCATTAAATGGTATAGTTGTGCCCACATTCATTCAAAAAGAGACATGAATTCTTGTAGTGGGATGTTAGGTTATTTTCAATACTTTGTATCGTATAGATGTCTGGTCCATAATTTAGGATGATGACTAATTATGTCATAGATATTTTTTCTTATGGAATAGACATGTGATACATATGTGGGGTGAGATACTTCTGTTTTGGAGGTGATTCCAAATGTGATTGAGGTCATTTTGTTGAACATGTGCGTATTAATGGTTGGTGGTTGGGTGAGATATTTATAATACCATGGGTCTGTTGGGGAATATGGATGAAGATTCTATGTTAGGTGAGTATGTTATTTTTTTCATAGGCTCTACTAAATCATGTCTTTTGGGACCTAAAGTAGGTTAATGTGGGTTATCATAGTATGATGTGGGTCCTATAGGGATATGATGTGGTCCACTTGTAGACATGCATTGGAAAGTCATGATTTCAGTCAGGATGGGAAAGCATTTGACACAGGATATGTGATATTCATTCTCTATGTAACCAAATTTGGAAGCATATAAATGTGATATATGGTCAGTTTTTATTGTTTTATAGTAAGTTTGACTTATTTTTCATAACTCTTAGGTTCTTCCTAGAAGAACATGAGTGGTTTCATGGGAGTAGTGGAAATGGGAAAGTGAATTCATGGATACTTGGTGAATGGTTGTGGAACAGTGGTAAGTCTTGGTTATAAAAGACACCTGAGTGGTAGTGGTGATGTGCTAATATGAAGTGTGAGGAAAGGGTGGAATAAATCCATGACAACATTATGGTGTCTCTAAGTGGGAGTAGGTTTTATTAAAGGTTAATATGGTGGTGTTGTTCTTCTAAAACATCTCAATGTACCTCAACTAGTGAAAATAATTCCCACCATCATAACATCATCCTAAATATGTTGAGAAATTTTTATTACGCCAAGTGACATGAATGTGTTTTGGTTCGATGTGGGACATCATGGATTTTACACTCATGGAGAGGCATGTGTGATGTTGAATGATTATATTTACACCATCAATAATTTTAGGGTGACATCCTCAGGATGGACGAGGTTTCAAAAAACATTGTGGGTGCCTTCAACGGAATCCTAGAATGTTGATGCATAAACAATAACTTTTTTCAAAGAAATGATAGAGAGACATGTAGAAGTTTTTTGTTTTTCTTGTGATCGGGTTTGAGTAGTGGTGGTTTGGATTACTCATGGAATGTGATGACAACGACACTCCCAATGTGGGTTGTGATATGGTGATCCTAAAATTGTGGATCAGATTGTGGGGATGATGTAGTGACATCGACTCTTCCAATGAGGAACCAGTGAGGTGAACATTAGGTCAATCATAGAGTCTAGTTGGGCATTTATGTGGTGATTAGACAATTCAATGATTTTCTTCAGAAATATGATTGTTCCAAATGAAATTCAATATGTTTATGCTAAAGTCATTGAAGTGTGTTCTATGATGTGGAAATTATTTATGGAAAAGGATGTTGGGATAAATAACATCATCGAATGTATGGAATGGACTTGGGTAGGCTTCATTTTTTAAAATAGGAATTTTTAGAATTGTGAAGACACTTGGGACATGTGATGAAGTGTCATGCAAAAAATTGATGTTGGGGAATCCAAGATGACTAGAATGGGGATGAGATGACTATGTTAAAAATGGGGGTACTATAGGGGTGTGTTGTAAACTACCTTATGTGAAATCATTGGAAAGAAAATTTATATTTTATAATATATTTGGGTTTTGAGAAAGAATCCAATTTACCTTATTCGATTCACAGATTGTGATGGCCTTTTGTAAATGATATTACTAGGTGTGGTGAAGTATGATGATGTTTTAGGAAGTAGTGGATTACTTGATAGTAGAGTTACCAGTTATCAGGGAATGACCCTAGTAGCTTCCTTTGTTATGGTGGTATGTCATAAGTGAGGAATCTCCAATGATGTTTGTAAATAGTAGTATTCCAATAGTGGAATATTAGAATTTTAGGACAAGCTAATTGGGTTTTTCTAAGATGATATATTGAAAATGAATAAATGTTCTATGTTCTGACCAACCTATGGTTGGGTGTTTGTAGGGTAAATGGATTTTCAGAAAGGAATTTGATCTTTATTGAGGTCGATTTGTTTTTAGTACAAAAATGGATATTGTAGGGATTTCCTCCCTTGTGGTTCTAATAGTAAGGTTGGAGGCCTAGTCTAGGGTGAATCCCATATGAATGTTATGGCTTGCTGAGTAGAGAACATGTCAGGTATGATGTAAAAGATGAGATGATATTCTTGTGGTCTTCAATCAATAGTGGGGGTTCCAATAACATAATATACTGGAAGTAAAACATAAATGAAAAATTTTTGGTTGATGATGTGATCAGAGATTTGAGTTAGTGGAATTTAAGTAATCACCAATCAAGTTAGTTAGCCTTGATGATGAGCATTGGAGCCAGTTCGATCAGTTGATATCCTTATCTGTACTAGATGTGTCTTGGGATAAATGAATGTCGAATAGGGCCATCGAGAATCAGGCGGTGGATCTACAAAGTTGGTAAATGTGGTTGGAAATACATTATGTTTCATTAAGGTGATATCGAGTATTTTTCACCACTAGAGTTGTGGAAATAGTGTAAAATTGAAACAAGTCAATTGGTTCATGAGTTCTGAATGGGATTAGAATAATGTGGGTGTTGATTGGTTATTACATGATGGTATGATTTTGTGAAGAATGTTTCCTTGTGATGTTAATTATCCACAATTTCTTACGGTTTCCCAATTGAGTTCTAGTGGTTGATATATGGTTTAATTTCATATGTCTTTTTAGGAGTATATGATTCAATTATGGGTTGTAGTGGAGAATTATTTCATAAAAGGGTCATTCCATTGGATATATTTTTGTGGTAGCAATGTGATGTTTAATAATAAAAAATGAAAATGGGAATGGATAAGTCGTCCTTGTGGTCTGGTGGATTTTTATAGAGAGATCAATTATTCTTGGCTGTGTGGTTCTAGGATGAGCCATTATATGATTCATAAGTTGTATGAGCTCTGTATTCATGAAGATATAACCTTATTTTAATTTTGGGTTAAATAAATTTTTTTATTAATTAATTGTTTACAGGGAGTATGACGTTCCACAGGGGTGTTCATGGAGTTCAACATATAAAAATAATGAAACGGGTCAATATGTACAAGGTGCACATTTTGTACACGGTTAAAAACATGTGCAGAATTCCTAAGAAAACCATACAAAATCTGACACTTGAGTTATTCAAATTTGGTGCAAAGTTTTTTAAACAAGGTGGGTATCATTGGTAACCATGTGACATGGACTTCCATTAGACATTGCCTTGTGCATGGTGTAAAAAACCGTGTAGGGAAACCATGTGGCCCATCAAAAGTCATAAAATTTAGCATTTCCCCATTTTATGATTTTTAGATTCCTGCCAAATTTCTCCCTCACTTATCTGCATTGAATATTAATTACCAAACCATTGTCCCAATCCTCACAAATGAAGTTCTCCAACAATTCATGGCCATTTGGAGTGTTATTGGTTGAAAATCAAAACCCCTGGTAAGTCTAACACTCCTCTTTCTTCTCTATATTGGATTAGGGATTGTAGTTCCTCCCATATTCTTTGGAAGACCTAAAACCCCATTTTTAGGTATAATCTATGTTTAATATTCCAAAGGTGACTGAATTAGGATCTATGAAAACTATTAAGACTTTTTTCATCATAATATTCAAGGTAAGTGGGCTATATGTTATAGCTAATAGTTTTTATATGGATTTATGAATTCAAGTTAACATTTTTGTTTCCCTTTTAGTGTTCTTGGTTCTGTTAGTAGTATTTGATATAATGGGAGAAAATGAAAAAAAAAATGAAACCCTTTATGATCCCCATAGTAAGAATGGATAAAGGAATGACCAATTAGTGGCCACCCATGGGGTGCCAAACTGTCTGAGACAGGGATAACAGAAATGTTAAAAAGTAAAATCAACTTGCGATAACGTAGATCTCATAAGGATCATATTGAGTATTTTTAGTGGATTTGAAATTGGAATATTGATATTTGTGCATTGGTTTTTATAATCGAAAAATTATTTGATTTGTGTGGCTTGAAAAAGGGTGAACTGGGTGAATTGAGATTATGTTGAATGGGTTACAAATTATGTTAAATTGCCAAAAATTATTAGTACATAAAATATTATAAAAATGTTAATTAGAAATGGATTTTGAATTTAAGAACATGTAAATATTTTTTCTTAATGGAATTGATTAATATGTGTGATGATATCATACAAGAGAATTAGGGGGATTACCTAATGGTTAAAACATAATAATGTGGTTATTCTATTTGATATAAATATTTTACATGAAATGTGAAAGTGCTAAATTCTTGTGAAATGATAAATGGTCTGTGTTGGATAATTTATGGTAACTAGTGAATATTTTATAATATATGGGAATTGAAGAATATACTTCCTAGGTTAAGTCATGATAATGGGAATTGGGAAAAATAGTTATGTATTATAAATGTAAAATTTGATAATGGGTTATAAAATAATATTAACTCCAATGTTGTTGGTTATGGATTTTTGTTTCTATACATATTGAATTTTTTTGGTTTTGAAATGGTATGTGTTTGATGGATATATATATATATATCATGTTTACATGACTTGTTAGTTTATTGTATTGAATGAGGTTCAATGACCATTGGTTGAGTTGGTCTTAGGGTCCATAATCCACCCAACAATGTACCAATTTTTAAAGGGGGAAAAGATATATTCCACGAATGGTTTCATTCCTCTTAGATTGAGGCTTTGAGGTGAGATAAGTAATTGATGTTATGTGTTTATCCCTAGTGAAATAGTGTCTTGATTTATTCATTTATGTGTACTTATTGATTTCCTCAGACCCATGTGTAGTTGTAGTATATGTCTAACCCATGTAATGCATGATGAAAATGAATTATGTCATGAAGATGGTCTATGTGATAATAATAATAATCATTATATATATTATTTAGGTGTACACCATCAATTAATATTACCCATGTTTTTCATTGATTACATATCATCAATTTGTCATATGAATTTGTTATCTCTATCGACTATATATTTTGTAGAAACCATTGGTGATGGCCTACTAATTTAACTCACACCCAACTCAGGATGCTATTGGGTACCTATGAAGACTTAATTTTTGGAAGCTTAAAAGAGGGAAAATTATAGGGGTTAGGGAGTTGATTTGCTCTTGGGATGTACTTGTATGAGGATATGGATATTGAGTCAAGTCCATTTGGGAGATTTATCTAGCTTCATTATGTTGGGTTTACTTCACATTGGAACTGTTAACATAACATGGTTGATGTTGATTTTGGGTTGTGCCAAGTTTAGGAGATGTTTTTCTATTCATGTTCATTGTTATTAAATATTCTTTTTCTATTTATATATGTAACTACAATGGAATACTCTGGTTAAATGTTTATAGTCTCCCAATGTGTCATATTATACCCTCGCAATTAGTCGACAGCCTCTGGCGAATGAGGAGGCACACTTTAGGTCATGTGAAAACACGGATTGGATCACTGGTTTAGTGTCTCCTAGGATAGGGATGTTACACATTGAAATTCATATTTATGTGACATTATTAATCCCCTTGATCCATTAAAACCCATAATCTTAGCACTATGATCATGATAAATAGCATAACATTAAGAGGGACCATGTTTCCCTTTTCAAAATATTCATAATTTATTTCAATTCAATGTTGAGAGTATTGAATCACAAGTACATCAAAGGAACACGTTTGTTGATTTATGTTTCCCACAATTAGGAGATGTGTTTGAATAGTATAATCATGAATTATGTTGTTGGATTAATCACATTGGAGCACACTAGACCACCTGATGTAAAAAATTAAACTCATGATAAAAAATTTGAAGATTAATTTTCTGTTGAAATTGATCAACATGTTATGTCCAAGACAAAAGAGGTGAATCATCTCTACTAATTTTATAGGACTATTTTTACAAAGATTCATTGATAACAAAACAATTCCACATTGAAGTATTGATCTAGTCAATTTTATAATCTTCAATAATACATCAAATCGATCTGATTCACTTCACATATTACGAAATTTGTTTCACATGTGAGGAATAGTTGGTCAATGTCTTCATGAAGATTATTTCATTAGAATAACCATGAATAAATGAATATTTAGAAATATTGTAAGAAATAATAGGTAATAATAAAATTCTATTCTAATTACCATATTAGGGATACTCTTGAGTTCATTATATAGTCATTGTTGAACTAAATAATCCAATTGAAATAATGATTGTAGACCCGTATTGGATATTGGTAATATAGTCTGCCACTATGAATTCCATTTATAGCAAGTCTCTAGAAATTAACATCATCTTGAGAAGAAAAGGTATAATTATTTATAGTTTTATTGACCCCAAAATATATAATTAGATAAGGGAACTCAAATAAATATTTTATTATGTCCAAATGGATTGATTTTTCATCCTGAGAATGAATGTAAAATATCATAGGGGTTCTTTCACAATTTCTCAACAAGGACTTGAGAGTATAATTATTGATATCAATCCAATATAATCAATCCATAATGTTATAATAAAAATTCTTGATTTATTTCTAATGTGAATATTCTATGTTAGTGTTATTTCATTGAATTATACTCTCTATGAAACTATATCTAATAAATTAAAATTACTTTAAATTTCTTTTCATCAATTTCGAATTGAATCATCCATGAAAATTAAAATTAATGTACATAATATTTTCCATACCAATTTCTACATTTGAGAGGTATTTAAAAAAACTATTTATAATAAATCTTGAACTTTTTCCACTAAATAATACTACATTTCCAAAAAAAAATATACTGTATGTATATATCCTCTTAATTTCCCATTGTTGCCATATATAAAACATTATAGAGTCAACCAGTATATAGAAAATGGTATACTTGACAAAATAAAAATGACCAACCATTGGGAGTAATTATCCCTTCCATGATGGTATATTATTCTTGATATGAATAGAAAGTTAATGAAATTGTCTCACTTTTGGTCCACTATAAAATAATGTAAATCTTGTGTAACTGAAGTGTATTGACCACTCTATAATTACAATTCTAGTTTTATACTAGAATTATAAGAAAGAATAAACCCCACTACAAAGAAAAGAAAATATTATTCATAACATATGGATTTACCTGAGACACTTTCATAAAGGTGGATAATTTCATTAAGAATTTGAATGTTCCTCTTGTTACATTACAAAATGAGAATGATTTCCCTAGCATTATGTGTGTGAGTTGACGAAGCATGACCTATTAAATCAGGAAAAATTATTTTATTTCTTTCATCTATTGTGACACTATAATAATGATTATGGTAGTTATATTTAGTAGATAATAATATAGTTGTGATATGGTATACTTTTCTATCTCTTTGAGATAACATGATGTATACCTTTGTATAACTATTAACGTTCCTTGAAAGTTGGTAGAACCAATGTGATGATTCATTCATCAAATAAAAGTACTATTAAAAAAATATTTAATATCTTATAAATGAAATTCAATTCCATTCTATCAAAAGAATTCTTCATTTCAATATTAAATGAATTTTTACCCCCCATGTAATACATTCTTAGTAGGTTTATGCACCCAAAATAATTACTACAGTATTTGGAAATATTTTCTATTTGAAAACAATATAATAATTATTCCTATAATGTTTATATTTATCTCTTTTATAAATGTAATTTTCAAAGGCCCTTTGGATATGTGTAGTTGAAAATAATTTCTTAATATCACTGGGTGTTTTATAAAATTTCAAAATTGCTTATTTATGAAAATTATTATTTTTAATTTAATATTATGTTTCTTGATGACGTTATAATGTTTTATAATACTATAGACATAATAATTATACTAATTCTCTTTTTCAATTGTGTCCTTTAAAATGGATTTTATTTACATATATATATATTTTTTTATTTTGATGTTATCTTATGTTTTTAACTTCTTGTTTTGATTCATAATAGATTAAATGCTATTTGGAAATATGTTTGGTTTTTCAATTATGTGTGTTAAATTTGTTTAAAATGTAATTAAGTAACACTTATATCTACATGTATTTTTATCAAATTTATTGAATTATATATGTTTTTAAACTAGTTACATTCCATGACTTAAACCATATTTAAATTACCTAAGGACACTTTGGAATAAACTATACATTAATAACATGATTTAGTTATCAATGATGTTTTAGAGGCCAATTTGGAGTTTTATTTAAATAATTTATATTGACCACTTTTTTAATTCATATGTTAGATATTGATAGATATATTTGATGTGTTGTGTTTTACAAAGAAGTAGTTGTTTTGATAAACAATAGTTTATTTATAATTAGTTTGGGGATGTTTTTATGTTTTATTGTTATTTTACCTTATTGATTTTTTAATAGTACTAGAAATCATTTGATTGATCATTGGAATATTATGTACACTAGAATTTAAGTATACAGAATGTTCCATGATGGAACTTTTTATGCCCTCCCAATACTTGTATTTTAACACATCAACTCAGCATGATTATGATATGGATTAGGTTTAACATTCTATTTTTTCTAACTTCCACAAGGATTTTAAGGTATTCCCCCTCATGGTTTGCATGAAATTGTTCATGATTACATTGAAAAATATGTTTTTAAATTAATCATAGGTTTATATGGATTTATTTACCATTAGGAATATCATAATATTTTGTGTGCTTCATGTTCTTTTTATTTATTGTTAAATTTTATTACTATTTATTCTTGTTTACATTAACAGACTGGATGTTATATTGGTAATGTTCTATCATTATTTTAAATTAATTGATAGTCCAATAATATTTATTTACATATATATATATTTAAATTTTTATAGATTTATTATTTTTTAAATAATTTAAAATGGAATTCTAATTTTTAGAGATAAATTAGTTGTTAATTGTGTTTAGACTAAATACTAATTATATTTTAATTTGATATAATGTCAATAAATATAACCCTAAAAAATATTTACTAGTAATCTATTATGGAATTCATGGGTTTTAACTTTATACCATTGGTTAGACTCAAAATATTTGATGGTAGGATCATGTTTTAGGTTGGTTATCATGAAATGAAAAAAGTTATTACTATTGAGAAAATATGTTTCAATCTAGAATTACTAGAATGGATTATATAATGGATCACATAAAAACAATTGATACTAGAATAAATCAATATATTCACTCACACATTACTTATAGCACTCATTTTAAAAAATTTAGGGGATTTTATTGTTCAGGTTTCATTTTATCATGGTGTTCATTTTTTGTACAATTTCTGTTGTGGAACTCATGGAGAAAATCATGATGATGATGTTAATAGGTGATCACGGGTCATTGAGGTTGTAATTTTTTCATTTTGAGACTATATTATTTATTATTTCATTTATATATAATCAAATATTTCCCTCTTTTATCTGGGGATAATTATTTTTTTGGTGTATTCCATTATTAATTAATGTGAGTTGGACGTGCATTTTTTGGATTTTTTGGTTTTAATTTTAGTTTTTAAACATGTTATTAATTTTTTATAGAGGTTCATGTTAAGTATGGGACATATCAGACTGTTATTAATTTCACACTGACTGCTTCATTATATTTATTTTCAGAAACTACTCCATTGTTTTGTAAAAATTCTTCGACATAAGTTACAATATTATTTAAATTAGTAATTTTTTATGGATTTGTATATACTGGTGTATGAGGTGTTTCAAAATAGATCTTTTTAGTTGAAGAAGTTGTTTCATTTGATAACCCATTACTATTTGGGGAGTAATGGTAGAAATGTGATATGGGTATTTATATTGATTAGTATTTTTGGAGACAGCTGAGTTGGCTCTGTCAGAATTTATGCCTCTAGTTACAATGGGTTGTCTAATCATAAATTTTAAATATTTTATTTAGATTTTATTTAGTCGTGTTTAATTTTAACAGTATTGAAGATATTTGACTTTTTCTTGAGATTATGTAGGGGTTTTAAGATATATTTCATGTTTTTTTAAAATATATGATTAAATTGATGGGAATATTTTTCCTATAAGGGCTATAAAAACATACCAAGATCATGACCATAGTAATATTTTTCATGTAGTGATAGTTTCATGATTTACACATTGTTCTCAAAATGTGCGGATAAACGGTGCACATCCATAAACCCCTTATTAATATTTATTTCATAACACAATTTATTATGTTTTTCTTTTTTAGGGCTATTTACTATTTGGGATGGTTTAAAGCGTGTTTTTAGGATGTTTATATGTTGTTTGATATGAGTTTTTCCTTGTCTTATGATGGATAGATGAGTGAAATTAAAAAGGTTATTTTTTAAAATTAATAATGGGATTATATAAGATGATATTAAATGGATATGGTGTTTTTTATTTCAAATTTTCTTTAATGAATTATTAATGAAATTGAAAAATCAATTTAGGTTGACTTTGGGACATTAAGAAAAATGAATGTTACTATGAACCATGTATTTTAATGAAATTTTAATGTAAAACTATATTGGTTAGTTTTTTTCTAGAAAATTAATAATTTTATATACTGAATTTTTATTTATAAAGGAATATTATACAATGGAATGAAATTAGTTTGGTATGGTCACCTATGTTAAGGATTTCAATGTAAAAGTTTAGTTTTTAAGACAATTTTTTGGGTAACGAATTGTGGTTTTCAGTGGATTTAAAGTGATCCTTTTAAATTTTTAAAGGAATATTGATTTAATTAATTGTTTTCTTGATTTTTTACACTAGTTTTCCTAGTTTATTGAGTATTTAATTCGGTTGATATAGGGTGAATTTAATGTTAACGTAGGGTAAAGTATATTCTTCCTGTTATTTATAGTGTAACATCTGAAAAAAGGTCTCCATTGATTATAGGGTGTTTATTTCATGGTTGTTCTTCATTGATAAGTTTTCAAATATTAAATAATTTAGTGTGCCTCACTAGATATTTGATGAGAAATGGGATGTTCATAGGGTATGTGTTTCTTGGGGTTTTTTATGGCCATCTACGTCTATTTTTATTCATCATCTGAAGGAATGATCTGTGGTTTTGTTTCAAAAAAATATGGAATTTCAATTCATTTTTTGGTTTTATTAACCATTTACAATACTTATTTTTATATATAATAGTGATTTATAAATTTTATGAGATTTTCATTAATTTTTGGAATCATGGTTTTTATCTTAGTGATCATATTCGGGATGTTCTTCATATTCATATTTCCTTTTCTTCATAAATGAATGTTTGATCACTGTGGCTAGACATTTTTTATATAATTTTTGTTTATTTATGTCTATTTAAATACCATATTAATGAATTCCCAATTTCATCTCCATTACTAATGATTACATAGTGCCCTGTAGTGAATCTATTAGAGTTTATTATTATTCTTGTGATCGACCATATTAATAAAATCTGTATATTGTTAGGAGAAAATCTAAAGACATTAGACATATAGGTTATCACCTAAACACATTGGTACTCACAATCATATTTTAATTTGACAAGGTATTTCCAAATGATCAAAAATTGGAATACATATTTTGATGATAATTATTCCACATTAATTTTAGTTTGACTTTGTCTCACCATGTGTTTTGAATTTGGGTGATCAAGTAACTTTTCCACTTTGGTGACCTTCTAGGGACCTAAATAGTTATAGTGGGGAAAATTTTAACACCTTAATATTTCATTCCATTATTATTTTAATTATTTATTTATTTTAATCCTTACTTTGAGATTTGGGTTGAATTTATATGAATATGTAGAGTGGGTTATATTTTTTATGAGGAGGTGGTTTAGGTCTAGTTTGTGAAAACCATGTAGGTTTATGGAGAGATATATAAAATATTTTTTTGAGGATATTTCAGTAAAAATTCCATGGTTATTAAACCATGATTGTTATTTTGGAATATCGTCTTATGTTTACTAGTTCCATATTCATAGATTGAATATATTTTAGTCAACCATTTGGTAATACATTTTGATATCATCCAACTTGACTAAATAACATCAAATGGATAGATCATGGTACAATAAACCATGTTGCTAATCAATTTTTTAGACTACCCTATTTAAAAACATTTCAAAAATGAAATTTTGAAATTAGTAACCATTGTAAGGACCTATAAGTTCAAAGAATCCCCCGCAAAAACATGTCAAATGTTATCGCATAATGGAACTCTCATGCCCCCTCCCACCAAAGATTCCCCTCCTGAGCTGGCAATGGTGAAATGAAGATGATGACCCCCCAAGTCCCGCCTCCAGTAGGCCCCGGAGTGGAAACTAACACCAAGGGTTTGATTTTTCACAATTATGGGAGGCATTAACATTTTTATTAATTAATATCGGGAAATAGGATTAGTCAAACACCAAAAGAAAAAGGAACAAGTAAATGAAAATAAACCCAAAACCAAGTCCATATGCTTATTTTATAAAAAACTGAATCAAAAGTACTAGTACAAGAAAATATCCAATGTATGATACCAAAAAAATGCAAAAACCACAACCAACAAGACTCTAATGCCCAACTAGCAAGGTCCCACAGGGTCCCTAAAATCCTCATGAAAACCTGAAAATAAATGTAGGGTGAGCATACTAGTATAATCAGAAGGAAAACCTAAAGCTCTCGTGCATAAGTGGGGAGACATCCTAATGCCCTGTGAGAAAAGAGATATCCAAATAACCTAGCAAGGAAAAATATTTGCCCAAGCCTCATCAATGTACACTCCCCATACAACGCAAGTCATGTAATTATAGTAACAGCACATCGATGTTTGGGTACCCCGCACCACTTTCCCACATGTTATTGATGACATCATATGCATCAAACCAATCCTTACATTTTTATCGCAGTCCCACTACCACAACCCCCCCCCCCCCCCCCGAACACACCTGGGGAACTACCACACATTCCTCCTGCAAACCCCTAGGCCACTACTACACATCCTTCCCACAATCTCATGGGCCAATGCCACCATGCGTAACCACACTCGCTAACACCTTGTCTAGAACAACCATTGTCACACTCGAAGACACATGTGCCTCATCCCAATGACTCTTGGGAAACAACCTTCCCACACACACCTAGGCTAGAACAAACACTTCCACGCTCGAAGAATCATGGGCTATAATGGACCTCAGGTCATCACAACCTGCCCGAAGAGTCTTGGGCTATCTAGGAAAGGGAGAAGAAAATGAGCTAATAACCAGCCACTCATAGGTGTGTTGGAAAAAACACCCACCACCATGAAATGGGAGTGTTCATCACCAAGTGCACAACATGGGTGGGGCGCGACTAAGAAACATAAGAAATACAGATTCATATAATTATATCCCCCACTCATCCCATCCTAAGGCTTCTACACAAAGGATCTGAGCACATGCCTCGACACTACTACCTCGAATGTATGCACACAATAAACAGCCACAAACCCCATTAAGTTTTTCATGTTTCAACCACTTTAGTTTATCGGTTCCATAACTACCAGGAAACTAACATCAACCCAACTAGATCAAAATTTCATAAACATATCCCTGCCAACCACAAACAATGTTAGTGAAAACACGAGCTACACAAAACCATTTTTTATCAACCAATCAATTCCATTAATTTCCTCTATTTAATAAACTACCTTGTCCCACAATTCATTAGATAACTCTTCCACTTTTTATTCATATGCACCACCATTACTGTAGGCATGCTTCCAACCACCATAACCACAACACATCAAAAACAATACCCCTGCCACAACATCATCCCTTTGATACCATTTATCGCTGCTCCACTACCCATCAAAAACATATCATACACACCAACCCACAACAAAGCCAACCACAACCCCGTAGCTCACCCGTTCCATAGAAACCCACGAAACACCCCTTCTAATAACTAAACCCCAACTAGCACCCACAAATTCATTCTATCATTTGGATTAACCTGGATGATCATACAAGGGTTACATGTATTTATTTAATCATTCAACTTTACATGATTAACCAATTTCTACATTCAATGAATTCCATACACGAAACAATCTAGAAAACAGGGAAACAATTAATTGTTCAATCAAAGGCCCCCAACTACCGTGATTTCCATTAGCCATAATCCCATTAAATTCAAAACATAAAAAATGGAAATGAATTGATGGAAAAAAACAATACCAACAAAATATCCCTGAAACCCTTCAATAACCAGTTATTATCATTAATTATTGGTTCAACTATATCAAACAAAAACAAGAGGATACCCACCCTAGAAGATGCACAAAAAGAGGGAGATGAAGGTAAGATCCCAACCTCAAAGGTTTTTGAAGAAACCATGACGGTTGAAGAACCCCCAAGAAACCAGGTCAATTTTCCACGAATCCTTCATAGATATCCTCTTCTAACACAACCAAGACCATAGCTCATCATATTTGACATCAAAATGAATATAACTAACCATAATAGGTGTAGATCTATGAAACTGAGAGAAGAGAAGGAGTAGATCTATGTTGATATAGGAAATCTAGCAAGAAAGATCACATACCTCAAGAAACCGGCTTCTATTCATCATGAAAAACATCTAGATCACGTTCAAAATGAATGGGATATGTTCTTCTACCACCATGTAAGGGTAATATCGAGTTATGGATGCTTAGGGGATTTAACGAACCATTTATAGGCAAAAGAGTTCATATCCACAATTTTAGGATCTAACTTTAAGTGCCTGCACGGTTAGTTGCACAGTTTAACAAATTGTGCGCTAACCGTGCATTAGCATCTACCTCGTCAAACACTCATCTCTTGGTTATCCAGACCGTATGCTAACCGTGCGTTAGCCACTGCCTCCCACACAATCATTGCATGGTTTGTCCTCACGGTTTAGCCAAACTGTGCGCTAAAAATGCTAAATCTATTGTCCTTTAGCATTCATTAAAAGTCCACCCAAACACACTGCCAAGTCACCTGGACCTCCCAGAACACCTCCAGCACCACATTTCACAATGGAATGGACCAAGGAGGTCTGATCCATTACATCAGATACCTCTCAAAACATTCTTGTCCTCGAGAATCTAAAAACCCACCTAATGAAAAGAGAGGGGTCTGAACGACTCCTCCTCGAAAGATACTTCTCCGGAGCAATCATCCTTGTTACCAAGGAGAGCCCCCTTCCTCACCTATCTCTTCATCAATCAAAAACATACCACTCCTCTCCCCCATGAAACCATGCAAAAATTTAGATTAAACTGTCAGGTCATGTGGGTGAGGGGTTTTCCATCATCCATGTTAAGATACTATCCTATTTTGGAGGCACTGACTCGCCACATGGGTTTAGGTGCATCCACTTTAATTCATCTTAACTAGGGGTATGGTCCTACTCTCCTCACATTTCAGGAAACTCCTTATGCACTTGAAACACATTTCATAGTTAACCAGGTCAAGAATTAAATCTTAAATAGGCACGGAAAAAAACATGATAAAACTCAAAAAAACTCTAGGTACTGGGAACACATCTGTGCTTCATGTTCCCAAGTACTCTCCTTAATCCCAACATGCCTCCATAGAACATGAACCAAAGGAATGTTTTTTCCATGAAGAACGTTCTCTTCACTACCTTAAATCATCACGGGTCGCCCCGCGAACGTTGCATCGTCCCCGATATCTTGCTCTCCCCAGTCGAGGACGTGTGAATCATCGTGCAGGTACCGACGGAGCTAAGACACATGGAATATGCCGTGCACCCTTTGCAGCTGTGGTGGGAACACTAGTTGCTAAGCGACATCGGCAACCCGCAGTAACACCTCGATGGGCTTGACGAACCTATGAGAAAGCTTTCTTCCCTTTTTGAATCTTTGATGCCCGCGCTGAGGAGAGATCTTCAAGAACATGTGGTCCCCGACCTCAAACTCCAAGGGTATCCTCCTTTTTTCGGCATTTAACTTCTGTCTATCCTGAGATACCTTCTTCCTCTCTTGTATAAGCTGAACCTTCTACGTCATGCTATGAACCAGCTTGGGTCCATGAACATTTCTTTCCCCAACCTCAGTCCAACATACGGGTGAGCGGCACGGCCTCCCGTACAATGCTTTGAATGGAGACAGGACAAAGGTAGAGTGGTGGCTATTGTAGTATGATAACTCTAGAAGAGCCAATTGTTTTAAACCTGATCCTCCAAGGCCCAAAACACATGCACGTAGCATATCTTGCATAGTTTGGATGGTGTGATCTGTCTGCCCATCTATCTAGGGGTGGAAAGCAGTGCTGAGGCATAGTCGGCTGGCAAAAGAGTGTTGTAATCATCACCAGACCTGTGAGGTAAACCAGGTATCCCGGTCATAGATTATAGATCTCGGAATTCCATGCAACCGCACCAACTCATTCATATACCTCTGATCTAGGTCCTCAACCGTACTTGACTCCTTTATTTCTAAGAAGTGAGCTGATTTCGTCAACCGGTCCACCACTACCCAGATAGCATCGCAGCCTCCTTATAACTTGGGTAGACCTATGATTAAATCCATTGAGATGCCATCCCACATCCACTTGGGGACATCTAAAGGTTGTAACAGACCACTTGGGATGCATTTTTCATCCTTCACCTACTAACACACGAGGCACATTGCTACAAACTTTGCTACTGCCCGTTTTACCCCGGGCCACCAGAACTGCCCTCTCAAGCCCTGGTACATCTTGGAAGTTCATGGGTGTATTGCAAGGGGTGAGTTGTGAAACTCACAAAGAACTCTCTCGCGCATTTCCCTTGGAACAAACAAATTACCATGGGAAAGCATCTGATTCAGACCATCCTCCGACCACCCTTCTGGAGCATTAGCCTTGCTAGCCCTATCGCGCATCACTTCACTCTCTATGCCTCCCCACTGAGACTCCTCCACCTACCATAGTAGGGAGGTCTTCACTATCATCGAAAACAGACAACCTTTACCACCATCTTCCCATACATCGAGGTGTAGCACATCTAATTCTTCCATTGCCTCCAGAAATCTATTGAATTTCGAACCACATCCTTCCTCCTACTCAAAGCGTCAGCCACCACATTTACATTTCCTTTGGTGTAGGATATTTCTAAGTCGTAGTCCTGAAGGAACTCCATCCACCTTCGCTTCCACGAATTCAGGTCCTGCTGGAAGAAGATATTCTTCAAAATCTTGTGATCCGTGAAGACCACAAAGTGCTCCCCGATGAGGTAATGACTCCACAACTTCAGTTAAAACACAACCTCCACAAGCTCTAGATCGTGGGTGTCATAGTTATGTTCATGACGATGTAACTTCCTAGACCCATAGTAGATCACCCCTTGTTGTTGCATCAGCATGTACCCTAAGCTTTGTCCTGAGGCGTCACAAAATACCTCAAAAGTTACACCCTCCTCTAGTAATCTCAGCATTGGGGCACTAAAAAACATTCCCTTTAGATAACTGAAGGATGCCTCACACTGGTCATCCCACACGAAATCTTGATCCTTCTTCATGATGGCGTTCAAAGGTTCATTAACACGGGAGATGTTGGGCACAAACCTCCTGTAGTATCCTGAAAGTCCAAGGAAACTATGAACATCTGCCACGTTCTTGGGCGCTTCCCATGAAACAACTGCCTCGACCTTCGATGGGTCCACCACTATTCCATACTCGGACACCACGTTCCCAAGGAAGTGCACTTCTTGTGTTCATAACTTTCACTTGGACAGTTTCCCATATAGTTGGTGCTGACGGAGGTCCTATTAAACTGTTCTCATGTGCTCGGCATGATCCTCATATGATCCTGAGTAAATCAGAATGTCATCAATAAACACGACAACATACTGATCCAGGTATTCCCAGACGACATGGTTCATGATTCCCATGGACATAGATGGGGAATTTGTAACACTGAATGGCATGACTACAAACTCAAAGTGCCCATACCTATATCTAAAGGCAGTCTTCGAGATGTTTCCCTCCTTCAACCTCAACTGGTGATATCCAGACCACATATCGATCTTAGAGAACCAACCATCTCCCATCAGCTGTTCAAATAGATATCTATCCTCTGGAGGGGGTAATAGTACTTGACTATCACCTGATTCAATCTCCAGTAGTCTATGCACAGCCGGAGTCCACCAACTTTCTTATTTACGAACAGGACACAAGGACCCCAAGGTAATGAACTTGGTAGAACCAAACCCTTCTTCATCCAATCATCAATCTGAATCCGCAACTCCCGCAACTGAGAAGGTGACATCTTGTAGGGATCCATCGAAATTAGACGGGCACTAGGTTTCAAGTCTATCGTAAACTCAACATTTTGTCGAGGGGGTAGAGTCACCACCTCTTCAGGGAAGACGTCCATAAACTCACAGACGATCCATGGGACATCCACCATTTCTATATCTTCAGACTCCACTAACAGTTTATCTAACAAAGAAAGGAAGGGCTCCCCTCACCGGCTGCCCTCATGGCCACCCTGCTCACTGGTGAATGTCACACGTCGGCCGCCCACGACATAAAACACAACCCTTATTTAGAAAATAACGATGATGGAACACACTGAGAACAGCCAGCCGATGCCAAGAATGATGTCGTATGGCGGCATTTGCAGTAAAAGGAGATCTCCACTAGATTGGTGTTTCCCCAACATCAACCTACATCCCTGAAAAAAACGAGACAATCTTGTTTGACCTCCAACTAGCGTACTCAAATCCAGGGGTACAAATAGTGTATCTATGTCTGGGCCCAAGGCATAGACTATATTGGTAACAAAAAAGGAGAATGAAGCTCCTAAATCAAACAAGGAATAAGCGAGGGTATTATGCAAGATGATCGTACCTCGAACAACTTCTGGCTCTGCTGGAACTACTGCCTCTACGGCGTGCATCTGCCCATGCCCAGTTCCTCTGCCTATCGACTATCGATCACCTCCCCGACCACGCCCTGATCAAGGTCCATGAGGAGCTCCCTGTGGTCGGCCTCCCCCTACAATGTCTTCCCTCGGAGGAGAGGGAGATCGCTACCCATACTGCTGCTGATGGAAGGGCCTGACTGGAAACTGTTGTGGCTGAGGAGGTTACTGTACTAGTCCACCTCCACTATACTATACTCTCTCCGGGAACAGGTTATGAAAGTGCCCATGGATTCTATAGACGAATAACCTCGGTACCGAGCTTGAATGAAATGGGCGAGGACTGGGAGATCAGAACTGAAACTACTAAGGTATTCTCACTAGTGGTTGGAGCCTAGAGGGCCTTGATGTTGAAGGCATGATACTGATGGCTTTCTCCTTTGACGAGCCCAACTGGATTCCTTTTCGAGACATACCTCCCATCATATACATCCTTTCCACCACTTTAGCCTTCTATTGGACCTCCATGTATGTTGGTAGGGTTAATAGAGTAACATCATACTAGATAGAAGGCCGAAGTTCCTCCTCTAAATGTCTCACCCGAGACTCCTCATCCAAAAAGAGATCGAGAGGAATGCGAATGAGATCCTTTAACTTGATCCCCAACTATCTCACTAACATAGTCCCTAGATAAAGGGAGAGTAGTTCCTGCCTCTTCTCTGCCTTCATCGTGGAAGAGAGGAATTCCACCCGAAATTCCTTCTGGAAGTCAGCCCATGTGATATCATCCTCCCTCTTCTCCCCAAGATAAAGCATCCACCACTAATGCGCTGCTCCATGAATCAGGCTCATATCCAAATGAACCTAGTACTCTATCGGATCCCAGATCAAGATGAATGTTATCATCATCTCCTCTAGCCAGCTCTCTGTCTCCATGTCTGGGATGCTTCCCTCGTACATCCCAAGTTTGTTTTGCTGAATAGCTCGAAGCATTTTCTTCCATTGATCGTCCTACTCCTCTCGATCAGCCCTTTGTCAATCAGACAAGTCATCCTCTTGGGCCTCGATCTCCCACACTACTCGTGGTCATCTCCCAGGTTCCATAGCTGTAGGGTAAACAAAGAATGCCTAATCCCGAGTAGTGTTGAATATTATTCTTAAATTTTATTAGACTTCTTATTCATTTTATATCCCCAAATTTCCCTAGAAACACAAGAACGCAAGTCATTATGATGCATGTACCTTTCCTAGGGTATCTGCGCTACAATAAGGGTGGACTCACTTGGTCATTAGGTAGGTCTAGATTCCTTTCATTGGATCACAAGGGGCCCTAAAATCCCGTGTCCTAGCTGGTCTTTCCTGGCCTATTTTACGCTCCAAGATCACCTGACACTGTTTCCTTTCCATCCCATGAAATCCTCACTATACCTCACTCCAGACTCCATCCTATCTCTCAACCGCCATCCTCTGATTCCATTCTGTCATGACCCCCATCCACCAAAGATGCCCCTCTAGAGATGGCAATGGTGAAAGGAAGATGATGACCCCCCAAGTCCCACCTCCAGTAGGCCCTAGAGTGGCGACTACCACTAAGGGTATGAGTTTTCACAATTATGGGAGTCATTAACCTTTTTATTAATTATGATTGAGAAATAAGATGAGTCAAACACCAAAAGAAAAAGGAACAAGTAAATAAAAATAAACCCAAAACCAAGCCCATATGCATGTTTTATAAAAAACTGAAACAAAAGTACATCTACATTAAAAGATCCAAAGTACGATACCAAAAAAAGAAAGCAAAAAATGGAACCAGCGAAACTCAAACACCCAACTAGTAAGGTCCCACACATTCCCTAATGTCCTCTTGAAAACATGAAAGTAAATATAGGGTGAGAATACAAGCATACACAGTAGAAAAACCTAAAGTTCTGGTGCACAAATGGGGAGACATCACAATTCCCTGTGAGAAAAGAGATAACCAAAGCACATAGCAAATAAAACTATCTGCACAAGCCTCACCAAGGCACACTCCCCAAATAACACAATTCAAGTAATGTAAAGTAATATCACATCAATGTTTGGGTACCCCATTACACTTTACCACTAGTTATTAAAGACATCCAATGCATCGAACCTATCCTACCATTCTCATCAAAGTACCACTACCACACCCCACCCACACACACCTAGGCCACTACCACACATCCTGCTGGCAAACACCTAGGCTACTACTACACATCCTGCCCGCAAACACCTGGTCCACTACCACCATACATAACCATGCCCGCAAACACCTACGCTAGAAGAACCACTCTCGCGCCCGAAGACACATGGGCCTCATTCCGAAGTCTCTTGGGAAACAACATGCCCGTACATACTGGGGCTAGAACAACCACTATCATGCCTGAAGAATCGAGGGCTATAATAGACCTCATGCCGTCACAGCCTGCCTGAAGAGTTTTGGGCTATCCGAGAAAGGAGCAGAAAAGGAGCTAAAAATCCACTAATAAGAGTATTAGGAAAAACAACCACCACATGAAATGGGGGTGTTCGGCACCAACTGCTCAACATGGGTGGGGAACGAATAAGAAACATAGAACTAAATATTAATATAATAATATCAACCACTCATCCCATTCTAAGGCTTCTACATAATGGATCTGAGCACATGCCTTGGTACTACTACCTCGAATGTATGCACACAATAAACAGCCCCAAACCCCATTATGCTTTTCATTTTTCAACGGTTTTAGTTTATCAGTTCCTTAACTACAGAGCAACTAACAAAAACCATACCTGATCAAAAGTTTATAAACATATCCCATCCAACCACAAACAATGTTAGGGAAAACATGAGAAAAACAACACCATTTTATTTTATAAGAAAAATAATTCCATTAATTTCCCATATTTAATCAACTACCATGTCCCACAATTCATTAGATAACTGTTCTACTTTTTATTCATATGCACCACCATTCCTGCAGCCCTACTGGCAACCACCATAACCACAACACATCAGAAACAATAATTGTACCACAGCATCATCCCTTTGATACCATTTACCGCAGCCCCACTACCCATCAAAACCATATCGTACAAGCCAAACCATAACAAAGCCAACTGCAGCCCCACTGCTCACCCGTTCGACAGCTACCCACGAAATACCCCTTCACATAACTAAACCCCAACCAGCACCCAAAAATTAATTCGTTCATTTTATTTAACTTGGGAGATAATACAAGGGTTATAGGTATTCATTTAATCATCCAACTTTACATGATTAACCAATTTCCACATTCTATTAATTCCATCCACGAGACAATCCAGAAAACAGGGAAACATTTAATTGCGCATGCAATGGCCCCCAACGACCATGATTTTCAGTAGGCATAATCCCATTCAATTCACAACATAATCAAAGGATAAGCATTGATGGAAAATAATAATAATAATAACAAAATCTCCATGAACCAGTTCTTTAACCAATTATTATCTTTATTTACCAGTTCAATCGTATCTCAGGAAAACAAGAGGATACCCACCCCGCAAGATGCACATAAAAGAGGAAGAAGAAGGTAAGATCCCTACCTCAAAGGTTTTTGATGAAACAATGACGGTTGAATAATGCTCAAGAAACATGATCGATTTTCCACGAATCCTCTTTAGATATCCTCTCCTAACACAAAAAAGTCAAAATCTCAGCATATTCGACATCAACACGCATAGAACTACCCACAATGGGAATAGATCTAAGAAACCAAGAGTAGAGAAGGAGTAGATCTATGTAGATCTAGGAAATCAGGCATGAACTATCACATACCTCAAGAAGTGGGCTTCTATTGGCCTTGAAAAGCCTCTGGGTCACCTCCAAAATGTTTGGGAGAGGTTCTTCTACCACCAAGGAAGGGTAGTCCCGAGTTATGGCCACTTAGGGGCTTAAATGAACCATTTAGAGGGAAAATAGTTCAGATCCAAATATTTAGGATCTAACTTTAAGTGCACACATGGTTAGTCCTGTGGTTTAACATACCGTGCGTTATCCATGTGTTAGCTTCTGCCTCGGCAAACACTCCTTGCACGATTAGTCTGCACCGTTATCCAAATCGGGCACTAATCGTGCATTAGCCAATACCTTAACTCCAACCATGCATGGTTTGGCCGCACGGTTTAGCCAAACCATGCACTAACCATGCGAAAGCTATGGCCCTTTATCATTTCTTAAATGTCCTCCCAAATGCACCCCCATGTCACCTTGACCTCCCGGCACACCTCCAGCACCACATTTCCTAAAGGAATGGACCTGAGAGGTACGAGACATTATTGGAACCCACCAGTGTTCCCCATTCTATACATCCATGATAGCCTACTAACACATATTTCCACAATCAATCCTCTTATTCCCATGTATTATTTTCTACTTATAATTAATACCTTAGTTTTCCTCATTTTTACATTTATAGAAGATAAACATAAATCCTAATGCTCTCCTATCCTTTTACTTGATCCCTAGTCTCTAACTCCCTCCTTGTATATTTATTATGCATAAAAATAATATAAATTAAAAAATAGGGAGGGTATTTATGATTCATGAATAACTAATAAATGAAAAACCATCTTCATACACAATTTCCTCACTACTTATATAAAACAATTGAGGAATACCTGAACTGGTTGATAAATATGAGCAACATTTATCAAAAGGCTTCCTGGGAGACCCATAACCACAATGGTTAAACATCTACCAAGTTTCAGCACATGGGAGACCACTTTTCCCTTGAATTACTCTAGAAAAACAATAACCATATAATTAATAGAGATACACATTCACCCTGTCATTGTAAGGGAAACCACTTCACCCAAGAATCACTTGGGAGACCGATCATCCTGACCATCAATAGGGTAACCCCTTCCCATTTGAATTAATACTAAAAAACATAACCCTAGAACCACTGTGGTGGAACCTATTATCTATCATAACTAGGTATATCATTAATCATTGAATCACTGGGGTGACCACATCCATCTAGAATCACTATGGTTACAACTACTCCCCATTATCACTAGGGAGATCTCTTCACCCTTGAAATATATGGGTAACCTGTTCACCCAATAATCACTTGGATAAACTCATCATCCTATTATCAAAAAGGGAGACCTTTTCCCATGAATTATAGGAGATAAATTTTTTCCAATGATTCACTCATGTGACATTGTATATCGGGATAACCTAAGTTATTACCTAAACCATTCCACCATAACTCTTGAATCATTTTCTCGAGCACCACTTATCAACTATAAGAGAAAAGCCTATCTATAATTACCATTGTCAATGTATTTTTATATCAAAACACATAATACAATCCTTAAAATCCACCTACAATTATGGTTTGATATATACATATATTGGATTTCTATTCACAAAAATATGTAACATCCTCAAACAGTCTAAAACTGATATAATTATTAAAAAGTGGAATTGATAAGTAATCCTCTAAATATAATTTTTTACACATATGTAATGTGACGATTAATAAAATTTATAATTATAAATGTCCCAAAAATTGTGACAAGGTAAATGAGGCTAATAAAAAACATATCCACAAACATATAAAATAAACCAACAAAAACCAAGTGTTCACAAGGTGACTCTATGTAACCATCAGAATTGAACATCCCCCAGGATCCCATTGGTGAGTATTTAAAACCATATATAGGAGTAAAAATATTAAAAATTAATAATACATGAGGATTATATAACCAAAAATTTGAGTTTTTATGTTCTGATTCAACACATATTATTATACCACCAAGTATACATAAAATTATTTTTATAAGATAATATTAAAATTCAGGTCTACTATTGGAGAGAATCATAGAGTTTTCAGTAACATTTTCAAGGACAGAAAACAATCAAATGATCATTCGAAAAATAATTTTCAACTATAAAATAAAATACTTTTCCACATATTACATTTAAAAATATTAAAATGAAAACAAATCCACTCTAATAATTGATATATGAGATTCAATGATATTTCCTCAATGCTCTATATTATAAAAAACATTCAAATTTTCGTTAAAACTCTACATAATTTCCATTATAATTATGTAAAAAATACAAATTATGAAATAAACACCATAAAAAGTGAAAATAAATAATATAAATATTGTTTTTTAAGATCATGAACAACTATAAATTACACAACACACTAAGACTATAAATAATTTGGAAAAAATAATATCAAAAATAAAGTGACTCCTAAAAAATGAAATGTGTAATTATAATTATATGGAATCACTTTATGAAGAAGGAAATAATTATATCTTCCACGGTTAAGCCAATTGTATACATGTTATACGGACTAATACTCGCCAATGTAGTTGCATTAAAGAAACCTCATCTAGGGAATTTCTGATCCACTAGTAGCATCCTCGACAGTGGGATACTAATTAGTGTATATTGTCTACCCGAACAACACCCTTCACATAATTTCCAACATAGTTACCATGATATTAAAGTAGAATTTAAAAAAATTTGATTGGAATCATTTTTCATCACTGAATCACTAAAAAAAGTGAACAACTATGCATTATACTACAAAAATTCTACAAATTCTTTGTCGAACTCTCATTAAAAAATTCCATTTTAAGTACTCATAAATCAAACCAAAATTTTATAATGAGTAAATTAAAATGATGATGAAAAAATATAAAATTTTTAAATATATTTTAATTTATATATTTTGAATAAATTTTAAATAATTTTCCAATTAGGCCATTAGTCATCAAAAATTATTCATTGACAATATATTCTTTTTTGGAACCCAATTAGGGATCATTGTAAAATATAATAAACATTGATACAAAATAAAAACAAAAATACAATAAAGTAATTAAGTCTCTATAAAATTTAAACAACCAAATCACATCCCTTAAATTTTTTTATTTCTACAACTTAAAAAACACCTAATGTACTAAGTCATATTTGGGAAAAATAATCAGATATAAAAATTATCAGTCAAATTAAACTCTTATCAAATATTATCAAACATTTTCCCTGAATGAACAATCTAATTAAAAAATCACTCAATTAAATTTTAATAACCTACCCTATGTGGTATATGAAAACCAAATAAGTCTCTGTAAATATTATTTTAAATAAACCAGAGAAAGATAACTTCCATTTATGAAATCTTAAAATCCCTCATCAAATCCTGAGATTATATTTTTACTCCAAAATAATAAATACACCATTTATGAAATCCCTTTGCATGATATTTTTATACCATGGAAATTAAGGGTTGAGAATATTGATGAACCAAGATGATATCAAGAGAATAAATAAAAAGAAGGGGGAATGGATCATTAATGTAATAACCTGATATAAAATAAACCTTCTTGATAGCTTATATGACACACTATAGTGATCCTAAATGAAGAATGAACAAATATTATACAAATTTTACCAATATAACACATTCAATGACTTATTTTTTTATTAATTATAGTATCCTAATTATGGAATTTAAATATATATAAGAGACATACACAAAAAATATATATTTATTATTCCATTGGAAATGAGGATTCAATTTTTTTAAAGTTGATATATTATTTAAAAACATGTTTTCATAACAAATGATGAATAATTATTGAATACTGAATTTACTTCAGGAAACAATATAAATTTAAATGGATAAAAATGATATCATTTTTAAATTTATAATATCAAAATTATCATAGTAAGAAATTATGATATTTTTCTAAAAATATTAATGCTTCAGTTAATAACGATAAAAGAACCAATTTTATAAGTAAATTTTTTTTCCATTCAACTCTATAGAAATTTAAAAAATTTATTCATATTTTTCTAAAATTTTATCAATTAATTTTTCTAAAAAATTATCCAAAAAATTTCATTTCAATCCACAATATGGTTCTTTTTAAGAGTAAATCATTTTTATACATGAAAAGGTATTTTCCTAGAAAACAATTTTCTATCACGTTATTCTTGTTTATATTAAATTTAAATTAATATTCTTATGAGTATTGAATTATATATATTTGATTAAATAATTAGAAATATAATTTCTAAATTTTATGAATATATATAATTTTTGGTCTAAATGAATATCAACTGTGGTAAATATTTGTCACTACAATAAGGGTAAAACATTTAATTAATGTACAATGTAATATGATAATGATTTAAAATTATATCCAAAACCTAAATTATTTCTATTTAATGAGTTCATTAATTACATAATCTTGAAAATTTTAATTATATATAATCTTGGAGAAATTTTCTATGATATTAACTATAATATTAATTTCATTAAATAAAAAATAATAAATTTCTATCTCATGATTTTATAAAAAATTATATTTTCTCATTGGGATAAAAGGTTCTTATGTTTAGTTGTAAACAGTAATTTATATGTTGAATATTTTTATTATTATGGTAATTTGATTTTATATTCTAATGATAAAATCGTTACCTTAAATCCATACTCGATACCGAAACAATTCTTGTGAAAGTATTAGAGAAATGAACTAAGTGATTGTATTGAAATTAAAATTATTCCAATTTTGAAAAATTATTTTCTTCCACAAAATATTAAAATATTAATTAGTGATAATTTTTTTTTAAAAATTTTATATTAATATTAAATTACTATCATAATTTATATAAATTAAAACACTTCCAGTTGTCTCGAAAATGAATTTAGTGTTATTTTATATTAAGTAATTATTTATTAAATAAATTTGAATTCAACAGACTATTATATTTTAAAATTTTAATGGGATATGGTCTAAAATATTAACTATTTTATATTTTTTGGTCATTTTTCATTTTATAGTAAATTCATGACCCAGAGAGTGTGGAAATTAATGTAATCATGGTTATTGATAGAAAGGAATCACAAGGTGTAAAAACTATGTGATAAAGGTTAAAAAATCATATAAACATGAGAAAATTTTATTTTTTTGTTTTTATATTAAATAAAAAAGTATCACAAATTCTAGAAATTAAAATTGTCAGCTTTTTGAACAAGAAGAATAATTTATATGGACTTAATACATTTTATTTTTCCAAGGGTTCCATTTCTTCTCTTGTAATTGTACACTACCTCTCATCTATTTCTAAAACTTCTAGAGAAGTTTATCATTATAAATTATACAAACAAATCAATCTAACATCCATAGATAAATTTCAAATTTTTTTAAATTTAAATTCTATCCCTATAGTCCTTAATGTGTAGTCAAATGTAGGCTTTTCAAAGATGAGGTAATCATCATTACCAAGGGTTTTCATATTATTTCTACTTCTACCTCCAAAAAAATTATCTTAATACGTTAAATATAATAACATCAGTATATAAAAAAATGATTTTTTTATTTTATCAATATAATAACCTTATCTCATTACTTTTACATCCAATGGGGAATAGAAACATCATTCATATGTACATGTTTACTAACTTCTCTAGGAAGTGATGCGTATCCTTTTTCTCAACACCTCACAAGGCCGATAATTGTGATTGCTGTAAAAAAATATTTGTTATTAATAACATAATTATGTTTATATTAATAAATTATATTTCTTACCCTATTATTCTAATACCATTCCAAAATGATAAAGTCGGTCATGTATACGTGTGACATAATACATCTACAATGTTATGTGATTTATTTTTCATGTATATCTTCAATGAGTGATTATCAAAAAGTCCTTGATGTATAAAATGATAATTATTTCATTTAATTACACTTGAGATGATGTAAAAATGATCCCTTGGATCCTGTTCAACTAAAGAAATTAATTTTCAACTTATGAATAGATCGTATGGAAAACACCCGACATTGAATTAACTAATGAAGTCATTAAATATGTAATTTAAATAATTGGAATAAATTATAAAATGATAAATTAATTATAATACCAAACATATGGTTATTAAATAACTAATATATTTTTATTATAAAATAGTTAGAGTATGTATGCAGTTAGTCGAGACTTGAGGCACAAGGATTCATTACACAATCTCCATTAAATTGGTTATAAGACTTATTTAATGACTATTTTAATGACATGATTGTGGGTCAATTAATCTATAAAATTTTAATTTTATATTTCCACTTGTTTAATGTTTATATAATTATGTTCCAAAATTCGCTATATGGATGAATTATAGATTCAAATGTTATCATATTTGCAAGGGTTTTCTTTTTATAAATCTCATTTTAATGAGATATACATCATGTAATTCCAAATGATTTTATCATATTGATTACAGACTACCATACAAATTAATTATCACATATTTTTTCATGTATCACATGTTATTTGAAATCAATATCATATTCCTTATTTCAATGACTTCTTATTCGAATGTTACCAACATTATAAAGGCTTTATGTTAAAATCTCATATCTTTTTAGGATTTATTTTTATCCTAGGTTTCTTTTGGAGAAATTATATGACCAAAATTTCATGTATATATATTTATATACCCCTCTGAGATAGTTAATTATCGTCTTTACATAACATATATTCTTTCTCCTCAAAATGTTAGTCATTCATATCAAAAGAACATTTTTATGAAAAACTATCATTAGTTATCCTTTATAACGTGAATATTTTACCTTCTACATCCCTATTCATTAAATTATATTAAAAATACTCCTTTTAATTGATTAATTTAATATTAATGGGGTTTTATCCTATATTTTAATTTCTTAAAAATTTATTTAATAGAAATATTTTAAAAATTGATGTCAGGTAATTTATAACATATTATAAAATTTATAAATAGAGTCATTTTCATGATAATTACTAAATGAGTTTATTTTTATTCCACCATTATTATTAATTCCATTTATTCATACTTTATAATTATCTATTGCTATTTTATATGAAAATATTTTTCCCAATAGTATAGAAATTGATATAAAATATAAAAAAAATATATGTATATTTTTCTTCTATTCTGCAATGAATAGATTAAATTTTATTTTCAATGTATTTTTTTGTTAAATCCTATCGCGACCCGCCTCCTCAGGACATGATCCTTTTCATCTGACCCCATGGGTCTCCGATAATTCCTTGGTTTTCTCCCCATCACACCATAATCTATTACTCACTAGGGCCGCATACCAGACTAATGACTTCCCCCACAGACCAACACATGTTTTTTAGTGTGTTTTGTCCTCACTCACACACACCCTGAGAACCATCCCAAAGGTCACCCATCCTGATTACTACTCAAGTACAAACATGCTTAATTGTGTAGTTCTAATTATGTAGGCTCCCAAAATGAAAAGTGCGTCTTGCTGACATGGGTAGTAACATTTAGCCTTTTATGTCTCACTTTTCATGGGGTGTCAAATTATCCACCACTTTAAATCACAACACCCTCATTGTAGACCCCAGGCCTCAAACCCACGTCGTGCCGAAGCACATCCAGCTAGGTATTGGCTCATATACCATTTGTCATGACCCACCTCCCCAGGCCGTGGACGTTGTCATCTAACCCCATGGTTCTCCTCTAATACCATAGTTTCCTTCCCAACACACCATAAGCTATTACTCACTACGTTCGCTTAGAAAAGTAATGACTATCCCCACAGGCCAACACATGTTTTTTTGTATTTTGTCCTCACTCACACACACCCTTGGCAACTTCCCAAATGGCCACCCTTCCCGATTACTATTTTAGGCCAAGCATGATTAACTTTGGATTTCTAATCAAGTAGGCTCCCAAAAATAAAGATGAAACTTGTTGACATGGGTAGTAACATTTACCCTTTTTAGTTTCAATTTTCAATGGGTGTTACATTATCCACCCCTTTAAATCACAACACCCTCATTGTGGACCCCAAGACTCAATGCCTGGCAGTGCCTATGCACTTTCGGCTAGGTAATGGCTCTTATACCATTTTTCATGACCTACCTCCTCGGGCCATGATCCTTGCCATCTGACCCCATGGGTCTTCTGTAATACCTTGGTGTCCTTCCAAGCTAACCATATGCTATTAATCACTAGGATCACTTCTCAGACTAATGATAGTCCCCATAAGTAAACACATTTTCTTTCAGTGAGTTTTTTCCTCACTCACACAAACCCTAGGAAACATCCCAGAAGGGCACCCATCCTGATTACTAGTCTAGTCCAATCATGCTTAACTATGAATTTCTAATTAGTTAGACTCTCGAATAGAAAAGTGCACCTTGTTGACATGGGTAGTAACATTATGCCTTTTATGTCTCACTTTTCCAGGGGTATTAAATATCCTATAATGACTCTACTTCTTGACTTGGAAAATAATCTTATATTTGAATCTATATTTATTTTCAAGAATTATTTTTTTTAATAATGGTTATAAAAACACTCATTTAATTTCCATATGAAATTAAATTTACAATAAAATGTATGTTCTTTTAAAAATATTGATGTTGAAAATAAAATATTCTATATGTTATAATTATTTATAATACATGGATATTGTTTATTAATACATGTTGGCTTGATATATCTAATATTATTTATTACCACAATATAACTTATGTTATAGGTAATCCTAATATATCCATACAATGTTTTGGGTAATGATTTTTCTTTTTAGGGAAAAAAAGTGTGAGCTAACTAGGGATATTTGTCCTAGTGACAAAACCGGGCTCCATTTAGTTCAAAAAAGTATCCAACTCATGTGATGAAGATAATATTCCATTATGAAAAAACATTTCATCTATACCCCTTATGATATTTTACTTTTTCATTTAATCTATATTGACATTAAATGGATCCTGATAATTTATAATCATGAATATTAAAATTGATAAATATTTATTCAATGAAAAAAAAGTAACGATACATGTTTTTGTGTATATAAAATCAGTCACGTTATTCTCAATAAAATTGATTATATATTCAACCATTATTTAAATATTGTTTTAACGAATGGAATTAAATTCCAAAATTCTTATATTTACCATTAATGGGACTTTTCCCCAACATTATTTTATTTTAAATTCCCTTCGTCCTGAAGGGTGACATAAAATTAATTATTTCCATAAAGGATATGATTGTGAATTTTATTATGGGATATAGGAAGTATAATTTTTAAATATTAATGTCTTTTTATAGTGTTGAAGATGGTAACTCATAGACATATGTGTTGTTCTGTAAGATTTTCTCTAAATTTTATAAATCTATAAACATAAAATATACTGGGTGTGAAATGGATATAATCTTTTTTTGATGTTGTATGTTTTTATGACAAAAATTGAATGAAGGTTTTTTAATGAAAAAAATTTAATGATTGGGGTTTATGTACAATATCTAGAAGTCTAGGTTATAGTATGTTATATTTAGTGTTATATAAAGGTTTATTATATATTTGGATATTGTGATGTTTTCTTTTGAGGTTAACTGGTGATTTTTGGATCCCATTATGGTTTTATAAATTTAGGGGTGATCATATGTTAAAATTAATAGACACAACTTGTGAGGATTCAAAAAATGGGAATTAAATTTGACTAATTATATTTTGGGGAATATTTTATTTGGTTTATGTATATTGAACCCTTAGGTGTATCATGTGATATTAAAATATTAATTATTTGAGAAGAATCATATTAAATTTTTAGGGATGTAATTTGAATTTAATAATATAACCTTTGAGTTGAATGTGGTCTTATTGAGGTTATTTTGGATATTGGGTTAATTATTTGTGGAATTATATAATTTTAACATTGGTATTATTTTTGAATTTATAATATTAATATATTATTTCTTTTTTGGATGTTTATTCATTTTGGGAATGACTTATCGTTTTTATAAATTGTTTTTAGTAAATTATAAGAATAATAAATTTTCAACTTTTAAAATATATCATGACAACAAAATTATATTTATAGATCATGAATCATCTAATATTAATACTCATCATTTTGTTTAAAATTAAGATAAATATAGAATATAATAAAAATACATAAAAATGATGTTTTTTTATGAATTTAAAGAAGTCTAAATAAGTGTATATGATTGTTTTCATATATTACATTGTAATGTTTTCCATAAATCAAAGGAAATAATCATCCAAAAAAGTACCATATTACCTTCAATTCTGATGAATATATCATCTTTCTCATAACCAATTCCCTTATGTTTTTTTGGTTATTTACTTTCTCAATATCATTCAATTTTATAGGATTTATGATCTTTGTAACTCTATTTTATTAATTAGAAATTATGTTATTCCTAAATTTCCATATTTTCACATCCAACTAATAATATCCAATTTGGAATCCCAGTAAATTTTTTTGTTCCAAATCGCAGTCATATTTCCCATCAACTATATTCAAATAGATGTTTTATTATTCATTATTACGATGTGGATTTTCAAATAGAGTTATTTTCAAATGTTAAACCCTTTAGTACCCATATATTAATAAAACAGTCATTTAAAAAGTTAATAAATGGTTTAGAATGTGATACATCATGATTCTAAAAACCACTATTTTTTATAGCGTATACAGCACACAACATACAAAATAAATTAGGCAAAAAATTATTATTTAAAAAAATTATTATAACATGTATATATAATTTAATGGTATGTATGGGATTAATATAATAATAAAATATATATACATATAATGTTCCACTTAAATAAGAAAGTATTAATTATTATTTTTTTAAATAAGAACTCAATTTTTAGTAATTACTTTTTATTGTTCAGACACCTATTTTCCTAAAAAAAGGGTTTTTAGTGAGTGAATATTATTATTAATATACCATATTTATACATTCTAGTTTATTAAAATAAATTATTTTTAAAATTAACAAATCAAAATTATAATATTTTTATATTTTTATATTTTTCAAAACATATTAATTTTTAGTGAATAATTAAAAATTAGTGTTTTTATATGTAACTATCATTCAGTTAAAATATTTGAAATTTCTTATTTTTGAAATAATTTTAATATCTATTAAGTTATTTTTTTCTAAAATTAAGGAAATTAATTACATTGAAATCTATATTATTAATAATGTTTTATAAAAACATATTTATACATAAAACTACATTTTTCTGGAAGACAAATTTTCTTCGTATTTTTTAGTTTTCTATTAAATATATTTTATTAAAGAAAATATGGGATTTGAATTTGATAAAAAGGATATATTATTTGAAATAATAATTAATTAATGTTATAAAGAAATCAACATTATCTTTTTCACAAATTAATACTAAATGTGTTTATTATTTTTCACCACAGTATGGGTATATCAGTTAATTAAGGATAAAAATTGTTTGATAAGGATTTTAAAATATTTTATAATCATAAATTAATTGAATTATATGAGATTATTTAGAAAAAAATTATCAAATATTCTATGATATAGAAACATGGTGCAATTTTTATTTCACACTAAACAAAATATTATTTAAACTCAGTATTATATAAAAATTTAAATATCTTTGGTTAAGTATAAATAATTATTTTTCATAGGGATAAAAAAATTAGGTCACATTTAATAATTGAAATTTTAAGGGTGAATGATTGTTCTTATTATGTTAATTTTTTAATAAATTAATTATGGTAGACTTATCTAAATTTTGTATGGAATGCTAATATAATGTTCTCTCATGGAGTTGAAAAATAATATAATTAACTTTAAATACATGAAAATTAATATGATATTTAAGAATTAATTCATTGAAATATGTTTTTACACATATATAAAATAATATTTTTTATTTCAAAGATTATATTCAAATTTAAATATTAATATATTTCATTACAGTGATACAATTAGTATTGTTATATAAATATCATTATAGGTATTTTATGATAAATAATATTTTATTAAATTATTTAAAAAAATAAATGTATCATATTATTAAATTTTAAGTATATTTGGTATGTTTTATTAAAAAATTTCATATTTAGGTGTCTCTTCTTATTTTATTGTAACACCAATGTCCACTAAAGTGTAAATTTTTTTGATATCATGAAAATTGTTAAAATGGTTAATGTGGGATTAAAACATATTGATAATTGTTATGACAAAATAGATAATTGTATAAGTATTATTATATGATATTATATCAAATCATAATATTCTATGATTTGAAATATAACAATTTATATCTTCTTTAACAAGGAAATGAAATTATATTAGTTTAATTATTTATGTAATTCCATGGGTTACCAACTATTCTCATATATAATGATACCACTTCTCCTCTATTCCGCACAATAATTCATCGAATAAAATAAAAAATCCTACAAAAAAAACTTCTTTTTTCATTATTAACATTCTAGAGGTACCGGTATTCATAAAATACCATACCTGTTTTTTTATGGAGTGATATAATGATGGTTTTTAAGTAGGTTGTAATTAATTTATCAATCATTTTCACTTTATTTATACTACCTCCTTAAAATATATCGTAAACCATAACAGATAATTATTTTAGTATATACCAAAAATAGACATGTAGTTATGTTAATTGAATAATAATATTAATCTCATTTTCTATCCTATGGGGAACAAAAAAATCTTCTTGTGTGTATGTATTGACTTCTGAATCAATAAAGTGATGTGTTTTAAATTCCATCACCATAAGAAAAACCTTGTTATAATTATAGTTTTATTATATTTGTATGATAATTAAAGAAATAATTTTTATTATATAAATATAATATATCTCTTACATTCATATTCCCCCACCCATTAAAATAAAATATCATCGCTCATGCATACATGCTGAATACCACATCCCCATTGTGTTGAATTTTGTTTTTTGTCCCTACGATGAATGGGTGATTATTAAATTTTATTTTAACCCTAAAAATGAAAATTATATAATAATTTTTTTTGATATAACAATTTCCACTTTTACCCGAATCATCATACAAATTTTTTTCTAAATTATGAACTGAACATCCCCAGAACATCAAACTTAGACTCAAAAAATTACATAATTAAATATGTCATTTAAATAAATTAAATATATTTTATATATTAAAAATGAATATTTTTTCATGAAGGAAGAATATAAATATACATTAATTGTACAAGAGTGATAAAACCTACGAAGTGATTCACGACTCGATATAAGGGGATTTTTAAATCTATTAATATTCATGGGAATATAAAAATTCATCATTGAATGTTCTATTAATTGTTTATGTTTGAATTGATGTATTATTTTTTTTATTTTTTTATGTCATCTTTTTTCATTTAATCAAATAAACTCTTCATTCATTAATTATCACATCAAATGTTATGATCTCTACCAAGTTTTTCTTTTTGTCAATATTATTTTATTAATACATGTTTCATACAATACATCGTGATATAATTTTATAGTTTTACTACTACACCTTGAATAAAATTTTCCATATTTTTTCATTTGTTTATTTGTATTCAATTATCTATATAATACTCTATGTTTTACTAAACCCTGATTCAAATTTTATAAAAGTGGTAAACAATTTATGTTATAATATCATATGCTTCTATTATTGTTTACATTAATGGTTTCTTTAGGGGAAATTATATGAACATAATACATTGAAAAACATATTTATTATTATGCACTTTTTATTTTTATGTTTAACACTATTTATCTTAATTTCCTCCATTTGGTACTCAATATAATCTAAACAACATTTTTATGAAAAATTGACATCATTTCTTTTTTAGGTTATGAATCATTCTTATAATATTTTAATATCTTTTAAATTTATTTAAATAATTTTATAATCAATTAATCTAGTAAAATTTAATTTATTCTTGTAATATCTATTAATTTAATATAAATATGGTACTAGTTAATCTATATAATTTATAAATTTTTGTAATTTTTAAAATTTATATATTTCAAGAAATATACATGTTTTAACATTTACCAAATGAAGGGATTTTCCAGGAATTATAAATATTATTTTCATTGAACATTCTTTTATTATATACCAAGTTTTTTATAAAAAAAATAGTTTTTATATTATTTAAACAAAAACATAGTATTATCAAATAAAGGATATTTTTCCTATATTTTAATTAAAATGTTTGAATTGTTATTTCAAAAGTGTGTTATATAATATAAATATTAATTAATTGTTAATATTATCTCTAGAAACATAATCATATTAAAAATATTACATTCCCTATATGTATTATGATTATTTTATTAATGATATTATAATAGAAATAATTTCTTTTACATAGGTAAATCATGTTATACCGCAATGAATTTAGTTTTGAAAGTATTTCTGGTGAAAATAAATGAATCTACGTCTTATATTCTTATATAGTACATGAAAATTGTTGATAAGGATTATTGGTTGTTCTGATATATATCATTATTATGCGTGAGACTGATATATCTTATATGATAAGTGATCCCAATATTTCTCTCCAATGCATTGGGTAATGTTCCTAGTCTTTAAGGGAAGTAAATTGAGAGTTAACTAGGGAGGATTTTCCTATGGATTTAAATGGGCTCTATTTTTTCATACATTAGTGAACATGGTTGATAATGATAATTCTATAGGATACAAAAATGTTTTATCTATGAGTTATATTGGTTTATAATTATTCCTTTGATCAATATTGAAATCAAAATTTTCAATATCATTACTTTTTATGACTCATGAATATTATAATACATTATTATATGTGAAATGTTTATTAATGAAGGTTGTTTTTGGAATGAATCATCATATTTTATGATCATTCAGGTTTATTAATCCATTATAAACTTAGTAACATTTATTATCCCTTATAATATTCCATTTTAATGATTATATTTAACCTCATTATGATTTTGAGGACATCCTATTTATGTTTTAAATTTCACAAGGATAAAACCAATGATGTTAATTGAATTATGTTTTAAATGGTTTGATTTTAGACTAATATTTTGTTGGAAATAGAGGAATTATTTTAAAAAATGAAATTTTTTTTAGAGTTGGAAAAAAATAATTCTTAAGGACCTATGTATTTTTATGTAATATTTCTTTCTTATTCTATAAAACCATAAACCTAAAATTCCCTCGGATATGCATTTGATCTAATATTTTTTAAGAGAATTTATATTTAGGTTTAGTAAAATAAGTTCATGCTTTTTAGGTATTATATACAAAAATTTAAATACTATGTTTTTATCCATTGATATAGGGGTACTTATCTTGGGAACTTATAAATAAATTTCAATTTAGACTATAAAACATCAATGAAGGTGAATGGGAATATAGATATCACTTGTGAAGTGACTCAAAGATGTCTAGATTGATTTTTATAAGGTGTGGAAGGACATACCAATGAAAAAGTATCCTAAATGAATAATCACCCATAATCATGTAGGTTTCATGGATAACCTACATAATTTGGTAAACCATGGTATCTGCATAGTATTCAAACTATAGTAACCTTTACAAATTGGAAAAATGGTTTACATGAATGTGAAGCCTAATGTTGTTTCAATTTTTTCTTATTCACATCCTGATACTCATCCAATTGAAGGGGCCAATAAGTAAAATAAATATATAGACAAAAAATTGAAATTTGGAAGAATGACATACATAGAACAATTATCCTAATCATTACAAGAAAGATCTTTTCTTCCCCACATATCACTAGGATGATGATTTTTTCTAGGACAACACTTTGCTTAATCCATTTCCATTATTTATATATTTAGTGAAGGTATAAGAAGTTCCTTCTTATTGGATAATAATTTTCCTTCAATACCACACAAAAATCGATGAATAAATCAATTCAAGTGAAACAGAATCCCTTCATCTCGGTCATGGAATAAAAATTTCATTTGTCATGTCCTCAACTTATACTACTCAGTATGCATGGTCTAATAATCATACACATCAAAGTGGAATAATTTTATCATATACATTATTAATAATTTTATTACTCTAATTATTATCCAGGAAAAATATAATAAAAATAGTAATCATGAACTAATACTCCCTGTATAACATAGGTCCATTTCCAAATAACAGTAGATTAGTATCTCATATCCTAGGTTATCTATCATAGTCATCATAGTTCGTCATTGAAAATAAAATTTTAAACAATGAGAAAAAAATGTATTAGTTATCTATATACGGTGTAATTCATGACCATGTTCTTAATGAATATTTCATCACCAAGAGACAGTGGGCATGGAACAACCATATAGTCCACACATATGCTCAGGCTCAAGCACCGCTAATATTCTTCCAATCTCCAAGGAAAACCTTTGGCCCCTTGCTCGGGTGTATTCCCCTATCAATACTGACCGAATTAGTTTTCTAATTTTTTTTATCCATTAATAACCTAAATCTAAAAGGTTATCACCATCCAAAGACACCATCCTTTTTTATATGATGCCATATTATCCACACACCAAAAAATCCATCAATATTTAACAATCAGGTGATAATATGTTGACATAAATAAGTTACTCTTGGTAGGTGTAACACAATATCTACATCTCCTAGGAAGCCTACTAAAATTGATATATAAAAAATCATTCCAAAGTTAGTGATCTCGTCTATAAGATATATTAATTAATTGAATTCATTTGGTTCACCAAATTCATAAGAACCACTCAACCACATTTTTTGATCTCTCATTCCATACTATTGATATTATACCATATATTATATAACACATCAATAATTAATCAAATTGGATTAAATTTTATTATTTTATCATTCAATTATCATTATTTTTGTTGGAATAGTTAAAATATGGGAGAACCCATAATTACTAAATACATGATATCATTATACATATTATAATTCCTAGCATCATGATTTAAAATACTATGATAATTTCCTCATTGAACAATGATAAACACCATTTTATAGTCCTACAACAAGATAAAATAATGTTCAACTCTATCTAAATGGTCTTTGATTCCTTTTTATGAGGATATGTAAGACACATCCCTATGGTTCAAACATGATGAAACCATTATTTTTTCCCATTATTAGGTCCATATTTCCAAGTTACCTACCTTTAAATGGTTATATTCATCATTAAATGGCCAAAATAATTCATCATCATGTTATATTCCATGTGATCTTATACATCCCAACTAATTATGGAATATTCCTTAAAGGACCTCTGTTTACAAATGGTCTCTCTTTCATTGTGTGGTATACTACCATGAGAAAAACCAACCATATATCTCATTGGTCCATATTCCCAATGAATGACAAACATTATTAAATATTTGTACTTCCCTTCCGCTCAAAAAAAATGGTTATTAGAGGCATGAATCCAAAAATGAATGTGTGTCAGGTCAGATTTTAAAAAATAACACAATGAATGAATTGAAACCTCTTAGAAAATGTCTATGTTACACCATCAAAAAACGTACTATGTGCCCAATAAAGGGAATTGAACTATTTGGGTTTTTATTCTTCTCATGATGAATTGTATAAAACACCCACAATGGGAAAACTCCAAACACCATAAACACATACACATCCATGGATGGATATAATGATCATAGATTCCAATTTGGTGGCCTCAAACCATAGTGATACAAATTTTTAAAGAGAATTATTGTGATATATATTGTATAACAATGGAAACCTAAGTGGAAATGGTTTAATAGATATATATGGTCATATTGTTATAGTTACTATGATATATAAAGACACATGTATCAAAATATGATATTTATCAAGTTAATAAATTTGGAAAAACAATTTCCTTCTGGTAATTGGGATATATTTAGTATCATTATCGAGATCATATATTGATGAAAGTGTCTATATATATCATCGAGACTCAATCAATGTGATCATATATATGTATCAGACCCTCTCTATTTATGTGACCATCCATCTATAAAAGACATTATAAACCAATAAAAGAGTATATGATTACAATCACATCAAAAATAGATAAAAGAGTATATGATTATTAAATATTCTCCCAGAAAGGGTGAGACTATACCGACATCCTATAATTATAAAAAAAATGAATTGGAATGAATTCCAAGTAAGAGACACCAATGATTTCATACCGTTGGAAGTTTGGTTCTAAATTAATAAAAAACATCATTGGTTTGAAGGTGTGTTAGATGTTTTTACCAAAAACAAAAATTTTGAATTCAATATAAGTACATTAAATGTTGGTGAATTAAATCAATACACTATTGCATGTGATAATAAATTGATCAGATTTCTTTTTTTATTTGATTATCATTCCAAAATTCTGGAGAAATAGATTATCCCACTCCAAAAGTATGGGTAATAATATAAGTGTTTGATAAATTAATTGTTTAATACAGACCTTATGTCCCTATAAAACCCTATGGAACTATTTCCAACATAGTATCCTTAGAAGTCGTTCAATAATGTGTTGGTGAGGGAGTACCTCATCAATGGTACCATCCCCACCCTATAGAAAACAAAAGAGATCCCATTAGATATCAACCTCTCATAGATCGCAACACCATTAGAAGAATATTTTGATGAGACAATGTTGATAATTTCCCCATTGAACCACTTTTGGAATCCTCACCCCATAGTGTGAAAATTGTTGCCTCTATTACCATAAAATGGTGTAACAATTCAACATTAAAAACTCACATAAATTAAATATATTACTATAATTATTATTTATATGTATTTTCACAACTATATGTAATGACCCCAAACCCAGTATACTATAGATGGTTCCATAATTTACTATATTGGAATATATACAGGATTCAAATCCTAAAGGAACCAAATGATTAACTATTTCATCAATACCAATTATATATAATTTACCCATCATAAATTTGGAAAATGAAATGAAACATAATACATAACAATGTAAAATGATCAGTAACCTTGAAAACTTATTCAAATAATTCATCTTTATATCCTTAGAAAAGGAACCAAAACAATGGTTTTCTCAATAACTAAAAAAAGGTTTTATAAATGGGAAAAATATATTAAATAATAAATATTTATTATAATTGTATTGTAAATCAATAAAAACATACCAAGTAATCAATAACATTATAATAATTTGTATATAATTAAATATGATCAAGAATTCCATATAAATAATCACATAAGATTTAATATTGACCAAGGATATTATAACCAGTAGCATAATAACATGGAATAAAATTAATGATGGAATTCATAATGATGTAAATATTATATAGCTATATCATTCCTCAAGATAGTTACTTCATTATCTATTCTCATGAATTTTCATGTATCAATGTAAAAACACTTATGATTTGATCAATCGATTAATCTCATGTGACTACTGATACATTGAGGGTATTAAAACAAATATTTCCCAAAACATGTCTCACTAGTCCTAATAATTACTCATATTTCATATAATCTATTTAACCCATGATCAATGTTCCATATCATAAAATATCTGTACTGAGTAGATAATAAATTTTTTTGATCTTTTCCCTAGTTAATAAAATAAAATTCAATGCAAACACCATATCTAACAGGAAATATAATTTTAGATATAATCATATAAATTAAATAATAATTTGTATTTTTAATTGAAATTTATTTTCAAATGTATAATAATTTCTATAAATTTTTTTTTCAAAACAATTGTTGATGATATAAGATGTGAGATTATAGAATAACAGTTAACACTTTGTAATTTTCATGTAAAATCCCCTAGGGAAAAGTAATGCACAGTAAAACATAAAATAACATGAACTATAAATGCATCATTGTATTAAATCTCAAAGTGGAAGTATATAAAACATGTAATAGTTCATTGGTGCCTCATAAAAAATAATTCTCCGTGGAACTTAAATTTAGAAGAAATCACATATCGTGCCCTTCCTTCGGGTTGAATGATATTTTACCACATGTATAACAGTTATAATAAAGTTAATTAATTATAAATAACCATATTAATATTTATAATATCAATTATAGTCCTTTTATAAAATTTTATCACGTAATTTTTGATGATATTCCATTATTTTAATTAATTCAGGTGTCAATTTCCTTATTTTTATGATTGTTTTAAATTGTTATGTTTTCTTATGTTACAAATTGAATGAGTTAACCATATACACAATAAAAACCATGGTTTAAATATGATTTATATTCATTATAAATATATATATTTTGTTTAAACAAATTGGGGATAGAGAATAAATACACCATCCAAAGAGGCGGTTTGTCGTATGTACATATAAACAATATTTCCATTTTCTATTCATAATAATATAAATAATAGTAATATACATATATATATATATATATTATTTTCTAGTACCACATTTATTCCATATATATCACATATTTTTATTAAAACTGACTATAATACATTCGTTGTAAAGCATGAAATAATCACATCGCTTTCTGAGAGGGTAGTCTGTAAGACACACGGACATCATTATCATATACCAATAAAACGTAATGAAAGAAGATAATTGTTATTTTGTAATTAGATAATAATAAATAAATCATATATATCATATATATCATATATAATCATTATTTTAATAGTCATTCTAATCCAAGAATGGTGATAATTGAAACACAAATGACATCAGTTAGAGAGGGGGAATTTCACCATACACACGAATGATGATGTCATAACACATTTGATGGATGTGTGTTTTTATGGTGATCATACAATTAACATGAAAATATATAAATATATAAAAACTATATTGAGGATACTATATAGTCATTTTATATTACGATTTTATGGAGGTGAAGAATGAAATTCAAAAACATTATTAGATGAAAATTCCCTATTCTTTGGGTATCTTTATTTGGATTGCAATTAAACCTTAAATGGCATTATTATTTTCACAAAATAAATAATCTAATATGATGTGAGTGATAATGGGATTTATTTACAATATTATTTTTTGATCAAAATTTCTTGATTTGTTTGAAGAAGGGGGAAGAGTTACTGAATTTTACTAGTAGAGGAAGAGTTAAATTCTTGTAAATACTTATATGTATTCACTGTTATAGTGTTTAACTTACGAAATGTTCCTAAAAAGATAAAAATTAATTTAATTTATGGTCAAGAAACACTTTCTCGATGCTAAATCATTTCTTATTTATAATGTATTTCCTTAAGTTCTATGTTTCACCGTATTTACAATTTAAATTATTATTAAGCTAATTAATTATCTAACATAGGTAATGTATTCATTAAGTTGAAATAATAGTGTTCCATTTTAGAAAATTGATAAAAACTAATTCTAAATAATTATTTATTTTATAATACTAAAATCACATGTGTAATGGACTTTTTTAAAAGAAACTCTAATAACATGCAAAAACAATAGACATCAAATGGGTGTTGAATATTAATCTAGTTCGTTTTTCACCTCAATTATAAATTTTAGTATATTGGTAAATTATTTTTTTTCATAATCGTTGTAATTAATTTTAACTGTTATTACTCATCACTTTGGATAAACATTATTTTTGACTTAATTGATAATAAATTTATTATTATTTCAAATATTCATTCTATTTTTAAAAAATTTAATTCATATAAGTGTAACCATGAATTTATAATTAATATAATAAATTATATGAGATAGAATGTTTTTTTCCGGAATTTTTGTCCATTATTTATATAGTTTTTATATATATTCAATATATATTTTTTCAATGAACCAAATTGGATTAATATATGTATAGATTATTTCGTTCCACTGTAAAATGAATTAATAACAAAATTTTACATTATATATAATTTATTTAAAAATATAGTATTCAATTTAAATTCACTATTTTCCACTATTCATCAAAAATTTAATTTCATAGAAAAATAAATATGAATCACCCTAGTATAAGATTGAATGTAATTTTTTAAAAATGAAAATTAATTTTTTTTTAAATTGTGAAATTAAAAAAAAATTAAACAAGTGTTCCATTAAATGGATAAAAATTTCCCATTAGAAAAAACACATCTTTTTATGAAAAATATTTCTTCCATTCATTTCTTATTTCTATCAAATCTATTAAATTAATGTCACAAAATTTTATTAAATATATTATATATTAATTTCAATAAATTTATACACTAATAGTAATAAATAAAAATTTTAATGAAAAGACTCTTTTTCCACAAAAGAATAGTTTCTTATAAAAATAATTCATTTATTTTCATTTGGTTTTTATTTTCATTTCAAATCAATTGGTAACTAATGAATTAATTTTACATTTTTAATGTCCAATATTTTCTTCACGTAGTTAATATGATTCTCACCCTATATTATAATATCTTGGAATGAAAAATTACATTAAATAATAATAATAACACAATATTGTTGTTTGGTAAAACTCTTCCATCCACATGAGATAATATTTTGATTGAATTTTCTACCACATGTAATTCAATATATACTTGTTGTTTCGTAGATAAACCAATTTTTTTTGCAAAATATAATTAATTGATACTTTTATATTTCATAATAACAATATTATCCTTTGTCCTATCCTTGAACTAGTTGTAATTTATCTCCTTGATCATGTTTCATCATATGCTGGAGTAGTACATTAATCGTTAAAACCTTTTCCACAGATCAAATTACCCAATTTCATAAACGGTTCCTTTTCCCAAATATTATGATCTTAAAATTTAGAATCATTTCCAAGGTAGTTTATAGTAAACAATTTACATTATCCTTATCAACCATTTCGTTATCTAGAAAACATTATCTGAATATAAGTAACATATTAACGCTTATCATCCAATAAATCATTAGATTGGTCAAAATTTGAACTTGTCACTATAAAATTTTCTTATTCATCAATATCATTCATTATATTAATTATAATCCATAATAAATTATTATTATACTACAATCCTCCTGTATTTTACATTTTTTATGTTTAAAATATCTTTAAAAAATATTATTACAACGTATTTCATAGAAACAAATGCACAAGAATATTATTCAATCCACTATGGTTTTGTCAGTAGAAAATTCTTCACCATGATCCCATAGAATTTAATGGGTTATATTCACATGAATCTTTTGGTATTTATTTTCCTATTTCCAATTTCACAATACATGAAAGAAATAATACAAATCATTCGTGTCTTCATGTTTATTTATTTTTCCTATGGCCCATTTTCTCCGTAGTGACAACAGACTCTCATTCCTTTCAAAAATATACAAGAATGATTTTCTCCCCAGTTATCACATTAGGAAAAATAATAATATCAGTCTTTTCCCTTAATACTTTATTATATTTTATCAAATTTTTCTCTTTAATCCTTGTTAATATATAAGACATGAATAATTCATTAGATGGATTGATATCACATAAAAATTTTCATCATATGATGAAAACGATTGATACATGAGCACTGTTCAAGAAACATAGATTCATCCCTTTTAATAGGTTGTATATCATACATTCCTAGTTTCTTATGTAATTCATAGAATATATTTCTAACATTGTAAATGTAACCCCATACTATGAAACACTGTCTTATTACTTCTTAATTTAAGAAAAAATATATTTACAATCAACTCATGTTAATTATCACAAGAGAAATATATACTGAATAATTTATGATTAAAATATTTACATTCCATGAGTTTTATATATGTTTCCACCCATTAATTCTGGATGAATGTCCACCAGTGATCAGCATTTCCATTTAGATAATACACATCAACTGTAACAGTTTCCATTACTTCAAAACCTAATAACATAAATATCTTCTCTGAAGAAATAATCCATATCTCATCTTCCATTAGATCTGTATTCCCACTAAATAATGGGGGCCCATATACACAAAGAGTACCATTATTATAGAATCTCATTTTTGAAAAGGATTTTCCTTTTAGGAAGGGTTATTTTTCATACAACTACTAATCTACCATAATATATCAATAATATTCATTATTCTATTTCTAGCTATATCGGTATTCTCAATAGGGAAACCTATATATTAAACACAATTATTACCAACCATATTCACTCCATGTCTCATTTCTAAACAATGATATACACTATAGTAGCTCATAAAATTATATATCATATTATTTAATCTAAAGATTCTTAATATAATTTTCATAATTTTAATAATTTATCCAAAAAAAATTCATAATAATAATTATTGTTTATTTGGCATATAATTACATTCAATTCCTTCATAATGGCTGGTAATGAAATTTTTAATTATCCTAAGAATATTCACTTGGAGTGAAAACCCAAATGCGAAGTTAGTCTAAATCTCATGTACCAAGATATTTATGAGCTAAAGCCAAGACCCAATTTTTTTTAGTAATTACCTTTGGGTATATTTGTTCCAGAACAACATCCAATTGTAGTATCCATCTGTGGATGTATTTGTAGGATGACCAATAGAATCTAAAATTAATAAAACATTATGATGGTATTTAATATATTTCAACAAATTATACCATATTCTTATTTTCCCATAATCTATTTTTTCTTCAATATAGTTCATAATGTTTCTACTACACTTCTTCCAATTACAAATGTAATGATCCTAACCCTAGTAGCCTGGAACCGGTTACATACATTATTAAATTGTTATAGATAAAATATTATAAGCCAAATGAAACATAAAGTTTATTATTTTCATAAATAAAATTTACAAATATGATACTCATTTCAAATATATAATAAAAATTTAAACATAGTACATGAAGAGGTAAAATTCTCATTGTCCTTGAAAATTCATTACAATAATTCATCTTCATATCCGGGTGAAGGGAACAAAAATTGGGAGATCTAATATACACTATAAGTATTATATAAAGGATATTCAACCATAAATAAATAAAATTTGATCATCATTAAAATGTTAATGATTTAAAAAATATTTTAATTATTAAATAACATTTTCATAAAATTGAAAGAATAGAAAATTATCAATAATTTCATATTAATAATCACATTAGCTTGATACCAAAACATGGATATTCTATCTAATTGAATAATAAGTTTTTTTATAAAAAAATGATGATTTAACAAATGATTTACATCTTATCTGTAATTATCTATCCATATGATATTTACTATCACGATATATCCTCAACATAGTTGATGTTTAATGGGTAGAATCCCATATCATTTTCCAAATTGATTCATCTCATGAGACTACCGATCCATTTAGGGTCATACCTGAATTATTCCCCAAGATATGTAATAATATCCCAATAGATTCTAGACATTTTGAATATTTTATTTAACTCATAAAAATTATCCTTATCATAAGGTATCCATATTTTGTAATGAATACATATTTATCAACTTTTCTACAATATATCAAATATCATTCAGTGTAAAAAATGAAATGTAAAACTTTTGTAAGGTTTAATAAATAATAATATATATAACACCCTAGGATTTTATGGTACGTTATCTCATTAAAGTATTTCAATAGCTTGTGCTACACGCAACACAAAGTTCGGGCACACCATAAATTACTAAACTAACCTTTTCAAATGTAAGTTATGAATAGTATTAAAATAATTTTGAATCTTATATACTCTATATAATTTTAACATCCATATTTATTGTTTCATAAACATAATATAAGAACAAATCTTTTTTTTCGGAGAAAATAAATATTTTTCAAAAAAAAAGAAATTTTTGCGCCTTTTAATGGGGAACCTATTTTAAAACCAATATTTGACACTTTTATATATTCAATATAATGAAATTAAATTCCTCTTTAGAATCGGGATATTAAAATATAATTTAGATATATTTTTGGTAATTTTCTTATAACATTCATATTTAGATGAAAAGTGAAAAATACAATGTTTTAATTGAAAAAAACTTTTTTAATAGAAATATTTTATTGTGATTATTTACGAATTTTAATGGTTTTGAGGTATAATTAAATTTTATTTTCATCCTTTAATACAATTCAGGGCATTATAAGTAATTTTACATTTAAATTTGAAATAAACACATGTCAATCTTTTGATAGATTTTGCTTTATAAAAACCTTCTTTTTGGTTTTGACAACTGTAATTATTATCAAATTAATTAATGATACTTATAGGTTATGAATTTTTTAAAATAAAATTCATTTTTGGATTCAGAATATCGAAAATAGCTTATAGTGAATTTTTTGTATTTTTCAGAAAACATTGAATTTTTTATGAATAGTTATTAACATTGTGCTATTATTTAAAATCGAATTTTAAGTTAAGTAATAAATTTTTATTTTTAATTTATTTTAAGTCAAAAATATATATATAATACATATATATATTTAATCGAATTCATTGGAAAAATTTTATTATATGTTTAGATATATAAAATTTTATCGAACTTTTTACCGTATTTGACCAAGATCATTGAAGCATTTAGTAATTTGCATAAAAAATAATTTTCCACTTCTATGAGTGGAATTTAAAAAATACGAGAGACATAGTTATTATCATTATGTATAACGTGGTTCAATGAGATGAAAATAATTTATGGTGAATTTAACTTTTGACTTTTATTTACCACTATTAAAAGTAAATAGGGTAATTAATGGTAAAACTGATATCAAAATTACCCTAACAGATGTCTTAATTCCATTGTATATGTATAATTCGATCAGAAACAACATTAGGAATAAAATATTATACATTTTGGTCCACATGGATTAGATTAGGGCATTTATTATAATTTTATTTAAAGAAGAGTTGAAAGAGTTAAATTCAATGTTTAATAACTAAATCATTTTAAATATAAGGTTAAAAACTATATAAATTCTTCTATAAATATTAATTAGAAAGGAAACAATTTTCCTACATAATATTATTTTATTTATATTTTTCAGAAATTAAATAATTTAATTCATTTATGACACAATGATGATGTAGTAATTATATTATTAATGAAATATTAAAATAATTGATATTACAAAAATCTAAAAAATATTAATTTAGACTTTTGATGAAGTACACTAAATTTATAGGTTAATATTACATGTTATGGTTGGTCAAATATATTTTATTCGCAGTGATAAGGTTTTATAGATTTCCAAAAAATCAAATACTAAATAGTGTCATAATTGACATAATTGATTTTGTAAAAACAATATTATATTATTAATTGATATAATATTCCTAAAAATATAAAGCTTAGAAAAAAAATTTGTGTAGGATATATATATTAATAATAATCCACATGGGGTTCTCTAGGATTGTTATAATACGTTTACTAATCATAAAATATAAAAATACAAAGAGGCATCAAAAATGTCAAACTATTTTACAAAGAGTTCAATCAAAAAGAGACGGTTAATATGATGACCTAAAACAGTCTAAACCCAATTCATTGAGAGGTTTTCAACCCATCCCCACCACTTACTTTAGATAATTCATTTTGGAGCCATTAGAAACTGAAAATGATTTTATTATATAATAATATTTCATTGTTTTCTTAAAGTGACCCTCACTTCTATTATAAAAGGGAACTTCCCCTTCACTAATTTCCACACCACCAAAGCATTTTAGCTCGTCCAAACCCTACCTAAATATCCTCCCAACTTTCCCACCTTCATCATAGAGGCCATCCATTTGTCAGAAATCCAACCTATGGAGCCCTTTTTATAAAATCAAAAGGATGAACCCGAAGAAGAGGTAAATGTTTTGTCACCTCTTTCATGTTATTTTCTTCTTCCACTTTCTATTTCTTTTTTGTTTACATTCTAAAATAGTAACTCTAGTATATTATATATACTATGATGTTATTATAAAAATTTTACAGCCATATTCATTATTCTATCCATCTGATAAATGACAAAGACACCATATATACGTATGTACGGATTACCATCTCTACGTCATAGTGTATTTTTGTATTGACACACTTCATTATTTGGATGGGTATAATAGTTATTATAAATGATGGAAATAATAAATATAACATGGTAATGATTCCAAATATAATATATACCATCAAATTACATATAATTTCTCCATTATTATAATGATACGGTCGCTTGTGCATACGTACGGATTACCGTTTACACAACGCGATGAGATTAATTTCCATGTTCTCCATTCAACGATGATAATAGAAATATATATTTAATTAATAATATATAATATATGAAATAATAATGATACATGATATATATATATATATATATATAATTACAAATATCTTATTCACTTAGTTCCGTTCAAAATGATATGAAAATGGAAACAACATTTATGTGTACGTATGGCCTACATTCTCCATAAACGGTGTTTTCCATTTCTTATATATATCTATATTATACATATTTATATTCTAAATATATATGATATATAAATAATGTTTTATATTCTGGAAGTATTTAAATCATGATCTAAGTGATACAATCAAGATTAACAAGTTAAAACACATACGATAAAGAAAGCTATTATTAAACCAAATGTAAATTTAACATGGAAATAATTATTAAATAGGCAGTATAAATTAAAAAATGAATAATGTGTGATATCATAAATACTACTATGGTTATAATATAATTTAATAACATACTACGGTATTTATATAAGTGGTTAAACGTACCATCGAGTAATGGAAGTACATGGTATGGGTTAATTTCAAAATTTCATTATTATACGAGGTTGTTTTTACGTAAGTATCTACTGGGACATATTTATTATCCATGTCCATGTTGCATAAAATTGTTTTAAAAGGGAATAAACTGAATGTACTCTTTTAATAAAACATTTTTTTAAATTTTTTAAAGATTTATTCCCTTTAAACTTCCTCATTAATTTCCATGGGTTTTTAAATAGTTTTATGGATTTATTTATATGGACATGAATGTTTCAATATAACTTTAACTAGTTTCAAAGTGGTATGAGACACCTTGATTAAAAATGTATTTAAATATCATCCTTTCTAAATTGTGATACTTTTAAACATTTTCATAAAAAATGGATATTTCCCTTAAAAAGTTTTACAAATCATTTTCATCTAGCTCAACATCCTTTGATAGATTTCCATCTTGTTTGAAGTTGATTTATTATGATACAAATATTCCATATGTTATTGATGTTTTTTTTATATGTTTGACTTTGGATGTTTAATTTTTATACCATTCATTATTTATGGATAAAGTATTGAAATTATGTATTCTAGTTTTAATACGAATTTTTATGTTATGTTTATTCATTTTCCTATGATGAATGAATTAGTCTTAGTAAGATATGGGTAGAGACAACTATAGATCCTAGATTCATCATAAGGTCTAATGAGACAAACCAGTGTCCTGGCACAAGGGCTTGAAAAAATCTTATTTGTAGTCTTGGCACAAGGACTTGACTATGTGGTTATGATGTCTAGAATTATGCATTCCATCATTATGAAAGTGGCTATTGATATTCCATGTGATTATTTGACTAGTATAATATCCATGTGAATAAGTAATGGTTATTATTTTTTTATCCTTTCCATATTATTCTGATTTTTATGTTTAAATGGATTTTGTTTTAGTCTTATAAATTCCCGTTAAGGTTTATGTTTATTTATTAATGTTTCCACTATATTGTTATCCTTACTGAGCATCTAAGGTATCCCCTTTCTATGTTTTAATTTTCCAAGTATTACAAGAAGTGTATTATTATTGATAAGAATATTTATGCTATGGGATTAATGGAATCCTCAAAGGATATTTATGTTGTGTTTTATTTTCTATGGTGTAATGTAACGTTAATGCATGTAAACTATTTTTCAATACTACTAAATTGATCGTTCTTTCGGGACATGATTCATTTTAATCATGCCAATGTATTAAAATAATGAACCAACTTTGGGAAACTGGGGTAGGGGCGTTACTGTTCGTATTAGAGAATGTTTAGCAATATCCATGGAAACTAGATTTACAAATACATTGATTAGAGAACGTTTCTCTAAGATAGAAATTGATTATTATTATAGAAGAACTTCATATAATTTTTTTAATGTAAAAATATTGTGATTTTTCCATACAATACATCCCTGTCAAGATACGATCAGGTAGAGGTGGCTCTGGAACAGATGTACCTAGGGATAAAACCAGAAAACACTGCTTTATGCTAGACTCGAACGAGAACCGGTTCACAATAACGGGCATTGCCTCACTCTTGGTTACGACACACCTGGGGGATATGTATAGGATAATTCTCATTTACTTTACAAACCATTATGAAGGATTTACTTTTATATACATCCACAAAGAAAACATTTTTATTATTATCGATTATTTCCAGAAACCGTTAAATTTATTTTAACTAATTTAAAAGATTGGAATTATGTGTTTCAATTCATAATGTAATCTAGTGTATTCCATTTTTTAGAAATGACTCCCAGTCGATTGAATGAGAACACCAGCAATATGCATGATCCATAGAGTAATATGGATCATATCTTTCATGGTATTAATCCAACATTTAGAAAGAAAATAGTCTCCCTTGTATTATAATCATATTAATAAATAGTATCATATATTAATAAGATAAGTAATGAATTTTCTATGCCATATGGATTTAAAGGGAAGTTAGAGAAGAAAAGTTTGGTAGAGAGAAATATGGATAAAGGGAATAAGGGAAAGATGGATTTTCCCATATGTGTTTACTGTGTAAAGAATAACCTTGGTAAATGCTTGAAGGAAATTGTAGTTTTTTATATGTTTGGAGAAAAAGGACATCGAGTATGTGATTGAAAGTGTAACAAAAAGGATTCAAATGTACAATGCTTTATCAGCAAGGAGTTGAGACACTACTCGAATCAATGACAAAATCAACAGATTATACCACAATTGATGATATTGGATAAAAATAATGTTATGATATTACCATAGACAATGAGTAATGTTTAGTGTTCTTATGTTGATATTAATGAATGTTTTCATTTTAGTATTTTATCAATGATTTACTGTTTTTATGAATTATAGAGTATATAAGGATTATACTATAGTACTATTACATTAAAGACATGAGATTGCGTGGAACCAAGAAAAGTGGCTCAATGTTTGCTTAATTTTTTTGGAATGTATATGGTTGAGATAATGATAAATCTTAATATAATTTTGATTATGTGGTCATGATTTTGTAATAATATATGATGGATTTGGATAATTAATTTTGAATCTTCTTGACTACCTTGAAATGGATTAATTATTTGTATATTTCATCATTATTGGAGTTTACAACATTTTCGGATATAAAGAGTATATCCAGAATTCAATATGAAATAAGGGAGAATGAATGTAAGAAAATGGTTATATGATAATTCCGGGTGTTACTGTGTTTTAAAATAATACATGATGAATGTATCCCCATGTTATTACGTTGAAAAAAGGATCATCATTATGTTCACCTCCCTAATAAATTTTGGACTGTGAGTTTGAATTGAATAATTTTTGATAAGTCTAAAGGTTGGAATCTGTTTTGTTTAATAGTGGATACTATTTTTATTGTTCAATCATTTATTGAGATTAATTTTTCGGTTTTCTTAAAAAGGACAACCCGGAGGTCGGGCGATAACTCGTCGCGTCCAGCAAGGCCGCGATACTTGAACTCGTAACCGAAGGGCGACAATGGTTCCTCACCTAGCACTGGCCTACATGATGACTTATTTGGTATAATGTTGTTTTTTATAATAGTATGACAAATTAATATAAATTAATTTTTTAATCCTATACAATTAGGATAAATAGAATATTTTTGAATTTTATTACCTTTTGGAGTGACAGATGAGTTTGAGGTAGGAATTATTTAATGGATGAAACTCTACATGTCAAGTATATATATATATATATATATATCCTCTTATTATAAGAATAAATTTTTTCTTAATCTTTAGGGAAGATATATTAAAAACAAAAATTTGTTATCTTAATACCTATGTTTTGTTGAACTGATAATATTTTAAATAATTATAGTTTGATTGCTGTGAGGCCCTAAATTATACACTTGTTTGTGATTGATGAACTCAGTCACTCCCTTTAAATATTTACGTTTTCTCTCTAAATATGTTTCTATAATTTCCACCAATGTTCTCTTAGTCGAGATCATAACTTGGAGGTAAAATTTTCATTTCCATTTCCCTCTTATTTAGATTAAATTTCATTAACCAAATTTCTGATGTGGGTTTTCCACAATGGTATTTTTCTATTTTAATCATTTTATTTTCACTAAAAATTTTAAAATTGAGAGGACACATTTATTGATGGATGGTAGAATGTAACACCCTAGGATTTCTTAGTACATTATCTCATTAATGAAATTCAATAGCTTGCGTTACACGGAACACCGAGCTTAATCGCACCACAACTTACTAAACAAACCATTCAAAAAGTGTTTATGAATAGTATTAAGTAAATTTTGAATCCTATATAATATATATAATTTGGAAATCCACATTATCTATTTCTTTGACATAATATAAGACAAAATTAATTTTTTCAAAAAAAATAATTATTTTTAAAAAAATGCTATTTTAACACCATTAAATGGGTAACGTTCATAAAAACAAATATTTGACACTTTTATATATTTAATATAATGAAAATAAAAAAGTAGGAAATAAAAGTTTAGTTTGGATTAATTTTTGGTACTTTTCTAATAACTTTTATATTTTGTTGAATAGTAAAAATTAATATTTTTTTAATTGAAAACAACATTCTTAATCGAAATAATTTATAGTGTTAAGTTATGAATTTGAATGGTTTTGAAGTATAATTAGATTATATGTTTATAATATAATACAATTTAGGTCATTATATGAAATTTCACAATTAAATTTGACATAAACACATGTCAATCTTTTGATAGTTTTTCCTTTTTTTAAACCCGCCTTTTGGTTATGACAACAGAAATTAATTTTAAATTAATAAATGAAACTAATAGGTTTGGAATTTGGTAAAATAATATCATTTTAGGATTCAGAATATCAAAATTCTCTTATAGATAATTTTTTGAATTTTTCTGAGAACATTCAATTTTGGATAAATATTGAAATACATTACGTTATTATTTAAAATAAACTTTTTATTTTAATAGTTACTTATTTTATATTAATTTATTTTATGTAAAAATAGATATATACTACCTATATATGTTAAATGTAAATCATTGGAATCATTTTATAATAATTTTAGATATATAAAATTTTATCAAACTTTTTACCATCTTTTACCCACCTCCTTAGATCATTTGAAAATTTTCATAAACATAATTTTACCGCTTATGTGAGTTGAATTTCAAAACTACGAGAGACATGGTTAATATTAGTATGTAAAAGTTTTTTCAATAAGATTAAAATAGTTTTTTGTGACTAGAAACTTTTGACATTTATTTACCAAGGTTAAAATAAAATAGGGTAACTAAATGTAAAAATTATATCCTAATTACCCTAAAAATGTCCTAATTCTATTAGATAAGTATAATTAGACTAGAAAACCATAGTAATAAAATATGATCCTCTTGGTCCACTTTTATTAGATTAGGAAATTTGTTATTATTATATATAAAGAAGAGTTAAAAGAGTTATATTCAAATATTAATAACTATACAATTTTTAATATAGAGTTACATTCTATATAAATTTTTCTATAAATATTTACTAGAAATATAAAAATATTTCCTTCATAATGGTATTTTATTTATAATTTTTAGAAATTAAATATTTTATTTTATATATGACACATTGATGATGCAGTAATGACATTATTATGAAATATTAAAATAATTGATATTATAAATATCCAAATAAATGTAAATTGAAACTTTTGATGAATAAAAATAATTTTATATTTTAATATGACATGTTATGGTTTGTTAGATTAATTTTATTCTTAGTGATAAGGTCTTATGGATTTCAAAAATATAAAATACTGAATAGTGTTAAAATTGACATAATTGAGTTTTCAAAACAATTATTATATTATTAATTGATATAATTTACCTAAAAATATAAGGATCATCCAATGAACATAGATAAGTATTTATATATTAATAATTAACCACATGGGGTTCTCTTGGTTTGTTTTATTATGTTTATTAACCATATAATATAAAAATACAAAGAAAAATGCTAAATGTCAAAATATTTAACTAAGAGTTAAATCTATAAGATAAGGTTTATATGATGACCTAAACCATTCTAAAACCTATTAGTTGAGATTTCTTCGACCCATCAACACCTTAGATATTACATAATTCATTTTTCATCCATTAAAAACCAAAAATTATTTTTTACAAAAATAATATTTCAAACATTCCTAAGTGACCCTCACCTCTCTTATAAAAAGGCACTTCCCCTTCTCTTAATTTCACACCTCCAAGGACTTTTGGATCGGGCAAACCCTGGACAAATATGCTTTGAACATTCCTTCCTTCCTGTTAGAGGCCCTATGTTTGTCTTAAATTCATCCTAAAAAGCAATTTTGATCAAATCAAAAGGAAGAACTCAAAGAAAAGGTAAATGTTTCATCACCTCTTCCATGTTCTTTTCTTCATACACTTCCTATTTCTATGTTGTTTCCATTATAAAATAATTACTCCAGTATCTTCTGTATATTTTGATATTATTATAAAATTGGTACAACTATATTCATAATTCTATCCATTCTATAACTGACAAAGTCTCCATACGTGTGTACATACAGATTACCGTCTCCATGACGTGGAACCGTTTGTTATTTAAACACTTCATTATTTGTATCGGTATAATAATGAGTATAACTTATGTAAATAATAAATATAACATGTTAATGATTCTTTATATATGATATAACATACTATTACATACTATTTTTCCATAAATATAATGATATTGTCGCTTGTGCTTACGTACTAATTACCGTCTCCCCCACACAATGAGATTCAAATCCACATTCACCATTCAAATATGATTTTAAAAATATTTATATCATTAATAAATATTTAATATATAAAATAATAATTATACTAGATATATATATTTATTTATTTAATTACATATATCTTATTCACCTAGTTCGGTTCAATACGATATGAAAACGGAAAGAGCGTTTGTGCGTACGTACAGCCTACCGTCTCCATAAACGGTGTTCTCCATTTCATATATATGTCTATTATAAATATTTATATTCTAAATATATATTATATATAAATCAATTTTTATATTATGGAAGTATTAAAATCATGATCTACGTGATACAATCAAGAGTAACAAGTTAAAATATGTATGATAAAGAAAGATATTATTACACGAAATGTTAACTCAACATGGAAATTATTATTAAATGTTTATTATAATGTCATAAATGAATCATGTATGATATCATAGATAATAATATGGATCTAGTATAATTTAATAGAATACTACGGTCTTTATATGTAATGTCCCGGCCCAGCTCACGATCGAACCGGTGGTCGGACCGGTCTCCACATGGCCTCAAGCGCGTCTCCCCGTACACCAGAGGCTACCGACTAGCAGCGATGGTCTCAGGAGGTGATAATGGAAAGACTATACCCTCATATCAAAGTAAAACAGCGATATCTCAGAGTAAATAAAATTCAATAGTGGAAGCAGTAATAGATAAACAATGAATAACAGCAGCCGAAGACAAGTAGTGATCATTTTTATAAAAGGTGGCCAAGACAGTTTACATGTTACATGGATGATTATTGATACAATGTGAAAATAGGAAACAATACAACATTCTTACAAAACAATGTAAAAGAATAAGTAAAAGATAGCAAGGCCCGGCGGGCATTCTCCTGAGCATCTCGAGCTCCCTCTCGGTCCTTTGCTTTATCCCTATATACAAGAAACATAGCAACCAACCTAGGTCCTAAATGTATGAAAGGACTACTCGGGTACCCCAGTGAAATGGCATCCCACATAGGGTGTGAGATATGAATCTCAGTAGGCCAGCACCACAGTTTCTAACCCAAACTAGATAGTGTATAATAATTAAACAGTGATCATGTTTAGGAGGATTCAATAAGAAGAACAAAATAGAATAACAACACCCATCCTGGTTTCCCAAGGAAACTTGACGACTATACCAGCTTCGGCTCCTTTCTGGGATATTAGTCTGATCATACCACTACAGTTACATATGTAAAAATTTATAAAAGATGGCGTGGGGTAAGCATGCCTCCCACCCATCAGCTGAAGATAACGGGCACAAGGTATGAATGCCTCTCATCCCTATAGGTCAATAGGAAATGGGTTTTAATTACTCCCTTCCTTCATTTGTGATTAGTGGGAACGAGGTAATAATGCCTCTCGTCCCAATCAGTTAACTGGAAAGGGGTTAGAATGCCTCCCTTCCATAAACGTATCGAGAAATACTGGGCATGAGGTAAGAATTCCTCTCGTCCCTATATGTCAACGGGCAAGGGGTATGGATGCCTCCCTTCCATCATTCGTGATTAGTGGGCATGAGGTAATAATGCCTCTCGTCTCAATCGGTCAACTGGAATGGGGTATGAATGTCTCCCTTCCATAAACATATCGATAAATAGCGGGTACGAGGTATGAATGTCTATCATCTCTATATTTCAACTTGAAAGGGGAATGAAAGCCTCCCTTACAGACATGTATTGTCACACTGGCATGGGGTATAACTACCTCCCATCCAACCACGTATCAGTCACACTCACGGCTCTGGCATGGGGTATAACTGCCTCCTATCCAGACACGCAATCATCACCATGTGGCATCAGCATGTCCACACTCACATTACAAATGTGTTTATATTATACTACTTATGGAATTATCTCATAAGCATTAAAGAGTCATATCACAATCACAAACAATCATACAACCCATATCCACGTAAAAGGTTATAATCACATTTATACAAAAAATACTTAAGGCAAACCATCTCATGTATCATCATCACATCATTTATCATATTCATCATATTTATATAAGGTACATGAGGCAACCCACTCATGTACGCTATTGAATAACCCCAATTCATTCTCCATTAACATATGTCGTGCTTATTCCATTTTCTAGAGGCATGGTATCACTGCCCTAATCCATTTCCTTACCAGTTTAACCATTTCATCTGATTGGGTGCAATTATCATACTTTACTCATTTGGTAAAATTGAGAGGAAAATATGTCATCAACAATTATCACCCACAAATCAAAAGGATCAACCAGGAAAGCATAATAATCTAATTCCTACTTTTATCTTGAAGTCGTCGCACCTCTGATCAAGGGGTTTTATTATTAAATCATGCTTTTAGTGATCAGTCAACTATTTTATTCTTTTCCCCGCAATTCACACTCTTTGCACAGAAGCTTCTAATCGAATAAACATGCATAATTAAAATACTAAAAAAATGAAGTATTAAACTATTTAAATGATTCACTTAAATTAAAGGGCAATTTGAGGGACCATATATCATGGTGGATCCATACATCCACTCTGTCTCTTGGTGCATTCTATTTAAGATCCACCTAAGCTCCAGCAACCTGTAACCAACCAGAAATCCTAACGCACAAGTAAAAACATACCATGAGCTCTTTAAAACCTAAGACATCAAATTAGAGGATGCAAAACATTAAACAGGAAAAAACCCTTACCTAGGAAACAACCCAGAGGACCGAAACAACCGCAATCTGCCTCACCATCGGTGGAGGACATCATACGCACACCAACGAGGTCCCAGGGGACCTATCGCACCCCTTTTCAAAAGAAGAAAAAAGAACGAAACGAATTAAACAAAACCCCTAAACATGGGGGTTCGGCCGAAATAAATTAGGGCAAAGGGGAGGCCGAAATTTGGACAAGTAGGTAGGAGGAAGGAGGGAGGAGACAAGGCAAGAGATCTTACCTTCATGTTTCGACGAAGAAACCTACAGAAATCGAGAGGAACCAAAGGAAGAAGGGATGGTCGTGGAGGAGGCTTGCACGCAGTTTGATGGAGATCCCACCATGGGTGAAGGTTGTGCGGCTCGGATGAGTGAGGGTGAGGGAGTGTTAGTTTAGGGTTTTATTTTTTCATAATTTCATTTTAAATATCTTAAAAACCCTATCCTAGGCACGACACACGATTTATCCTGTAGGATTTTCCAAACCGTGTGCAATCCATGTGGCACCGCACTGGACACCCAATGCACCACGCACGTGATGTCCGTACATTTTGGAGAAACCGTGCGCAGGCCGCGCAGACCCCTCTGCCTCCCTATTTTTTTCTGTACGATTTGGGAAACTGTGCAGCAACCGTGTGCCTTCTCTTGTTCTTTAAAAACCCACCTCCTTTAGGTACGACACACCTGAATCACCACGAGCCACTCAGGATACTTAACGGGCACTCGTCCATGTCCAAACAAATTAAAAAGAAGGGTTCAAACCTTCAGAATCTCATTCCAAAGCACAATTCTAAAAACGAATGATTCAGTAATTGAAAAAGTTCAATTTCCTCCACTTTTTAACCTAGTTCAAAATGCGGGTAATTACAACCTTCCCACCATAGAACTACTCTTCCCCGAGAAGCCCTCAGGAACAACACACACTTCATTCAACCTACAAGGGTCATGATGCTTCGTTCAACGATTGCGTTATATTTCCAAACGTTCAACACTCCACGATCATCCACTTAAGCACACGACACATAATTCGTCAACACCCGAGCCAATGCTCTTTTTCCCACCGAAACAACATGAAATATGTTACTCGAGCCCATTACACAAGAGACATGATCACATCGTTGTCTGGTCATGTGACCAGACAAAGGTTCATTCCACCTTAGAGTTTTCACGTTAAACGGCCAAGACTCAAACCACTGCTCCACCACCTTTGGGACTATCTTTCAAAAGCATGCTCTAAGCATTGCTACGACGCACCTACCTCGATTTTCAGAAGATCAAATGGTACATTTCCCCATAGACCTCTAAACCCAAGTCAAAAAGAGTCAATCCACTCTGGCTGACTATTCAAGAAGATGACCAGCTTAGGTGGTCGATGCTTTACAAGCTGAACAACGATGCCTTCTCCCTAGGTATCTCACACGTACCATGAGAACGTTCAATGAAGCTCATACCTGACTCCTGGTGTCATCTCAAAGATGAATCCATGAATGAATCCACGCATGAAGCGTGCAACTCCGAAAGGGAACAACCAACCAAGCTCAACAGCTTTTAAAAAAATTAGCATGGCGTAAGACCGACACTCTTTTAGCGCATCTATGATGAAATCAAGATAGGGGAAAAGCTCGTCGCGTAGCAGAGTGCACTAAGAGTATTGAAAATGGATTCGAGTTATTTAGAACCAAAAAACTGGAAAGGAGATCAGTTGAACCACCCCGTGTCGACTCTAATGAAGAAACTCAGCTTCACCTACCAATGCATCAGGAGTTCTAAACCAACAACAATGCACATTCCCACACGAGACATTTTTCGATCAACCATACCAACAAAACCTAAAAGAATTTGAGTAAAATACTGCCATTCTCGAAGATGGTCCTTCTACGCATGTTTCTTCTACATGGAAGGACATGCTTTACTCATCTAGCACGACAATTCCCACCTTAGAAGGGTCGGTGTCATCAAAAAAAGGATGACAATATTCTCATAAGAAACCTTGTTCATAATTAACTAAACGGATCTGTGTCGCTCCTCCGAGCCACGATAAACATGTCAAACGTACAAGGAAACCAAATCAACAAGACTGGGGTGTCAACCACCTATGTATTTTGAAAATAATCTCGAGCATTGGGACAACTTGATTCTCAAACGCTCAGGTAACTCTACCACAGAGTTGACCCGAGACTGTAAACATCAGCACAAGAGACACAACCAAATGTTGTATTTCCCCATACGACCATTCTCTTGGATGATTACTTGTCAAGTCATCCATTAATGCGCAAAAATATAGGGTCAAACGACCAACAAGGCGACGGACCATGACCGAGGGATGTCCAACCAACTGATACAGAGAATTTCCTAATGCTCAAACCCTTAACAAGATCAAAAAAATCATGACCACCCATCCAACCAAGGGTTTCATTTGAGTTATATGTACTACATGGGACAACGGTACCCGAACAGTACAAAACATCAGATAGATCACCGAACAAGCCAATAACATAACTCTAAGGGAGCCACCGTCCATGGCTAGCCCCTCACGAAAAACATGTGTCGACCCAAGAACTTGGTCACGCCCAACAAAAGTCATCATCTCAAAACGTAACATTTAACGTCATTACTAAAAGAAAATAGTAATCGGAAAATGCTTAAGGTTCTGTTCTAAGGTACACACAAGGAAGACTTAACCTACGCACACACAGGGTCTCACAGAGGACACCACTACAGGTTCCTTTTTCAAAGCCCTTTATATTTATTCACATTTATCATTTAATCACTTTAAAAGATTAAATTCAATATATCAAGTACCCCATTCCAAAAACAAATTTCACTAGGCACATGATCATTTTATCAAACAGCACAAAGCATAACATGCAAGTTTCAACCTACTTCCTTTTATCCACTAGACGTCCTACGAGGGTACCAACAAGACAAAACACATCAGGTCAAAACCAGAAATCATTTACCCAAACAAGGAATTCACAAGAAATCCTGCCATTACAATCCTTATGGGTGGCCATTTTCCAACTCATGAAGCGCCCATACACTCCATGGGTTGAAATTTGGCTTCTATTAGGTGAAAACAAATTACATTCCAGAATCAAACATGCTCGAAACAATGATCTAGTCATATCGGTGGCCATCAACCAATCTGAAAAGTGCTCATACACCTTACAGATTGGAATTTGGATCCTTTTAATAAAAAACAATTCCATTTTACAATTAAAAAATTAGCATCCCTTTTTTATGGTGATTTAATTACACAGGCTACCCTTTATCAGCCATAACGTGCCCATACACCTTATAATTGAAAATTGGCTCCTATCATAATCGCAATCACATAATTTAGAAAAATTAACCAATTTCATCTTAATCAGAAACAACATGTTATCGTAATAAGTAACACAGAACATGCTGTATCACAGAAGCATTGAATAACTACCACAATTCCTATCACAATAGCAGGCATCTACTAATGCAACCTAGATTCCATGGCATATGGCCTGGAATAAATTTTCTTATAAGGTTCTTATATAATGCATGATGTGGCATACCCTCATATCATTGGGTTGCAACAGAAATAGATCGCAAAAGTTCATCAATATTATCAGCAGAAATCATGTGTGTCACCCAGCGGTGAAAACAAATCAACCGTAACAATCAAAATCATTAAAATAATACTTGAATTCGAGGCAATTTGGATTTCACCTATGCATGGGGTGGCCAATCACGGACATAGCTCATTACCAAATTCCATTTTCATCCTATCCATGTCTAATGTCACCAAACAGTAAAACTAATTAGAAGAGAAAACTCCTCTAATACCACTTTGTAACGTCTCAACCCGGCTCACCATCAAACCGGTGGCCCGACTGGTCACCACATGGCCTCAAGCGCGACTCCACGTACGCCAGAGGCTGTCAACTCGCAGTGAGGGTCTCATTAGGTGATAGTGGGGAGAATATACCCTTATATCAGAGTAACACATCAGTATCTCAGAGTAAATAACTTTCAATAGTGGAAGCAGTAATAGATAAACAATGAATAAAATCAGTGGAAGACGAGTAGTGATCATTTTTATAAAAGGTGTCCAAGCCAGTTTACACGTTTCAGGGATGATTATTGATACAATTTGAAAATAGGAAACAATACAGCATGCTTACAATACAATGTAAAATAATAAGGAAAAGATAGCAAGGCCAATCGGGCGCTCTCCTGAGCATCTTGAGCGCCCTCTCGGTCCTTTGCTCTTATCCCTAGATACAAGAAACACAACAACCAACCTAGGTCCTGCAACCAAGAATGGTCTACTCGAGTACCCCAGTGCAATGGCTGCCTGATTTGGGTGTGTGATATAAATCTTAGTATCCCAGCACCACCGGTGTCTAACCCAGACAAGATAGTGTATAATAATTAAATAGTGGGAAACTGTAGTAGGATTCAACAAGCAGAACAAAATATAATAACAACTCCCGTCCAGGTTTCCCAATTGAAACCTGACGGCTATACCAGCTTCGGATCATTTCCGGGATATCAGTCTGATCATGCCACTACAGTTACATATGTAAAAATTTATAAAATATGGTGAGGGTTAAGCATGCCTCCCACCCATCATCTGAAGATAACGAGCACATGTTATGAATGCCTCTCGTCCCTATAAGTCAACTGGAAAGGTGTTTGAAGGCCTCCTTTCCATCATTCGTGATTAGTGGGCACGAAGTAAAAATTCCTCTCATCCCAATCGATCAACTGGTAAGGGTTATGAATGCATCCCTTCCATAAATGTATCTAGAAATAGAGGTCATGAGGTAAGAATTCCTCTCGACGCTGTATGTCAACTGGAAAGGGGTATGCATGCCTCCCATCCATCATTCGTGATTAGTGGGCATGTGGTAAGAATGCCTCTCATCCTAATCGGTCAACTATCAAGGGGTATGAGTGCCTCCCTTTCATTAATGTATCGATAAATAGCGGTCATGATGTAAGAATGCATCTCGTACCTATATGTCAACTAACATGGGGAATGAATTCCTCCCTTCCAGACATGTACCGTCACACTGACATGGGGTATAACTGCCTCCCATCCAACCATGTATCTGTCACACTCACTATTCTGGCATGGGGTATAACTTCCTCCCATCCAACCACATATCTGTCACACTCACTATTCTGGCATGGGGTATAACTGCCACCTATCTCGACATGCAATCATCACCAAGTGGCATCAGCATGTGCACACTCACATTAAAACTGTGTTTATATTATACTACATATGGCATAACATCATAATAATTCAAGTGTCATATCAAAATCACAAACTATCATACAACTCATATCCACGTAAAAGGTTATAATCATGTTCATACAAAAAATACTTAAGGAAAACCTTCTCACGTATCAGTATCGCATCATTCATCATATTCATTACATTTAGATAAGGTACATGAGGCAACCCACTCATGTATGGTATTGTCTAAACCCCAATTCATTCTCTATTATCATAATCCGTGCTTATTCCATTATCCTAATGCATGGTCTTAACACCCTAATACATTTCCTTATTAGTTTAACCATTTCATCTGATTGGGTGAAATTATCATACTTTAATCATTTGGTAAAAATCAGAGGAAAACATGTGATCAACAATTATTACCCAACCATCACAAGGATCAAGAAGGAAAGCATAAGAATATACTTCTTACTTTTATCTTGATGACAGTGCACCTCTGATCGAGAGGTTTTATTATTAAAATGTGAATTGTGTTATCAATTAACTATTTTAACCTTGTCCCTGCAATTCACACTCTTTGCATTGAAGCGTTTAATTGACTAAACTTTCATAATTAAAATACTAAATCAAAGAAGTATTAAACTCTATATATTCTTCTCTTAAATTAAAGGGAATAGAGAGTGATTCTACCTCAAGGTAGATCCATCTGTCCACTCCGGATCTTGGCGCTTTCTAACTAAGAGCCACCTAAGCTCCGGCAACCCGAAACCTTCCCAAAAGCCTCACTCTCAAGTAAAAACATATCATGAGATCTTTAACAACCTAAGACATCAAATTAGAGGATGAAAAAACATTAAACAGAAAAAAAACCTTACTCAGAAGCAACCTGGAGTACCGAAACATCCGCAATCCGCCTCGCCTTCAGCGGCGGACATCATACGCACACCAACTAGGTCTCGAGGGACCTTTCGCACCCATTTTCAAAATAAGAAACAAGAACGAAATGAATTAAACAAAACAATTAAACATGGGGGTTTGGCCGAAATAGATTAGGGAAAAGGGGATGTCTAAAATCATCCAAGTAGGTAGGAGGAAGGTGGGAGGACACTGAAATAGAGCTTACCTTGATGTTTCGACGAAGAAACCTCCAGAAATCGGGAGGAACCGGAGGAAGAAGGGAAGGCCGCGGAGGAGGCTTGCATGCGGCTGGAGGGAGATCCCTCCCTAGGTGTAGGTCACGTGGCTCAGATGAGTGAGGGTGAGGAATTGTTAGTTTCGGTTTTAGATTTTTTTAATTTCATTTTAAATATATTAAAAACCATAACCTGGGCATGGCACATGGTTTATCCCGCACGGTTTTCCAAACCATGAGAAAACTGTGTGGCACCCCACTAGACACCCAGGGCACCACGCACGGGCTGTCCTCATTTTTTGGGGAAACCGTGTGTAGGTCGTGCGGACCCCTCTACCTCTATATTTTTGGCCGCATAGTTTGGGTCGCAGGGTTTGGGAAACTGTGTGCCAACTGTGCACCTTCTGTTTTTCTTTAAAAACCCACCTCCTTTGGGTACGACGCACCCAAAACACCACGAGCCACTCGGGACACTTAACGGGCATTCACCCATGTCCAAAAACATTAAAAATAAGGGTTCAAACCTTCAGAATCTCGTTTCGATTCCCAATTCTAAAAACGATCGGGTCAATAATTGAAAAAGTTCAATTTTCCCCACTTTTTGACCTAGATCAAAATGCGGGTCATTAAATTAAAAACGAGGTTAAAGGTACCATCGACTAAATGATTTACAATGTAAGGGTTAATTTTACAATATCATAATTATCTGAGGTTGTTTTTACATATGTATCAACTAGGGAATATTTATTATCCTTGTCCATATTCCATAATTTTTTTTTCAAAGTTATTATTTTTAAGGTACTCTTTTAATAAAATATCAATTTAAATGATTTAAAGATTTATTATTATAAAACATTCTCATTAATGTCCATGTTTTTAAAATGGTTTTAATGATTTATTTATATGGACATGAATGTTATAAATTCTATTCAAGTGTTTCAAAGCATAATGGGACACTATGATTCAAAAATGTCTTTAAATATCTTACTTTATAAATTGTGTGACTTTTAAATGTTTTCAGGTAGAAGATATATTTCTCTCAAAGTGTTTTACAAATAATTTTCATTTTTGTCTATATTTATTGATAGATTTTAAACATGATTGAAGTTCTTTTATTATGATACAAACCATTAATTTTGTATTGAAGGATTTTGTGATATGTTTGACTAAGGATGTGTTATTTTTATACCATTCATGGTTTATAGATAATGTATTGAAATTTATAATTCTATTTTTAATACTAATATTTATGTTATTTTTAATCCTTTTCGTATGAGAATGCATTGGACTTATTATGTGAGGGGTGGATCCAGATATAGCTCCTCGATGCATCGGTCAGTCTCATGAGTGAAACTATGGTCTTGGAAGAAGGCCTTGAAAAAATCTTATTTGTAGTATTGACACAAGTCCATGACTATGTGGTTATGAAGTCTGGAATTATGAATTCCATCATTAAAAAAGTGGCTATTTATATTGCATGAGATTATTATAATAATCAAATATCCATGTGAATAGGTAAATGGAATTATTTTGTTGTATCTTTTCCATATTATACTGAAGTTTATGTTTAAAAGGTTTTTGGTTTAGTCTTATACATTGACATAAATATTTATGCTTATTTATGAATGTTTCTGCTTAATAGTTGTCCTTACTGTGCTTCTAAGCTAACCCTTTATATGTTTTATTTTTCCTAGGATTTCAAGAAGTGTATTCTGATTGATAAGCAGGGTTAATCTAGGTGATTAATAGCATCCTCAAATGATCCAATATGTCTGTTTTTATTTTATAATATGTAATTTAATGTTCATGTATGCAATCTATTTTCCATGATAGCTAAATTGTTCAGTATTTGGAAACATGATTCCTTGCAATCAAGTCAATGTATTAAAATAGTGCATCGAATCTAGGTAACATGGGAAAGGGCATTACAATATCCATCATAAAATAATGTGTATATTAAATATAAATGTAATTTGTAATGTAAAATAATCACTATAATATGATTTTTTTCAAGATATGCATTACAATCTCAAAAGAAGGACATGTTGCAAAATAACTACATCCAGTTTTGAATTTTTTTCAAATGATCATGGATGAAATATATCAATGTGAAATGTTAAATAACAATTATTATGTCTGAAAAATGAAATTAAATCTCAAAGGTGATTAATATACACTTGATAATATTGAATTGGGATATAATAACAAATATGTCTCCATCAAATTTAAATTGATATTAAATATCTTACCGTATACATTTTTTATATTTATTACTCAATAATCAAATATATAATGGTTTAAATAATGTTATTGACATATTAACGAAATATATTTATATATATTATATCAAATATTATTTTTTTATAGAATTTTACTTATTGAAGGTTAATAATAGTTCATTATTTTCACTGTTTAGACCATTAATTGGCTTGTTTTTTTAGTACATTTTGACTTTTTATTTTTCATTCTTCTTACTTCGATAATGATTTCACCATATAAAAAATTAACGCATTATTTAAAAATAATATATATTCATTATACATTAATTTATATTAATCCATAAAATTTGGTAATACAGAATTTAATACATCATTCATGGATAGGGTAGGTTGTAGATATGCATAAATGATGTTTACATTTTCTTTTCATATTGAAAAATACTAATGTTAATATAAAATAGGTATATATATATATAATTATAATAAAATATCGATTTAATATATATATATATATATAAAATATTTTTATTAAAACAATCTATAGTACATTCCATGTAAAGCGTGAACAAATCATATCACTTCATGAGGCGGTGGTACATCATACTCAAGTATATCGTTAGCGTATTCCCAAAAAATTGAAGGAGTGAATGTATATATTATAAAATAATTTTATAACCATAAATGCATAATTAATATAAAATTAAACATATATAAATATAATATACATCTTTATTCCCAACCATGAAGGGTGGTAATGGAATAATTAAAGACATTGGTTTACGAGACAGTAGTCTGCTATACATACGAACAATGACTCCATAATCCATTTAATGTTATCATGAGAAGATATAGGATATTCCATTGTCATGACTACATATTATTACATGTAGTATAATGAATTTATTATTTAATCATGTTATAATAACACTTTTTTTAGGTCTATAATTAATTATTATAAAAAACACTTTATAAGAATAATACATCTTCTATGGGTATCCTCTTTAGTCATGCACTAAAACCTTCATAGGGTTTCATTATCCCAAAAATAATGTTTATCAAATGATGGGAGGGATGTTTCATAGGGATAGTGGAATGTTTTCTATAATCCAAATTTTTTTAGAGGTATTAATATGATTGCAGAGTGTGTTCCCTTTTATAGTTATGGAGGATTGGAATTTTTGTTGTTAGTCAAAACTATTAAGTATTGGGAGGTCTCCATCACCTCATATGAATTGTAATTTTACAAAAAAAAAATTATGGAATTTATAGTCTATCAATACATTCAAAACTCAAAAATATGTTCATTTTATTAATGTTTATCTTTATCTCCTTTGTTTCCCTAATTTTACCATTTTGGGTTTTATTAATGCAACTACTTATATTTCAATGTTAATTTATTAATTATAATTAAATTAAATTTAAAATAAAATAAAATTTCATCCCACTGATTCTAAAAATTATAATTAATTTATAACATAAAAATACCATGTATTTTGGAAATTATTTTCAACAGAATCCATGTAAAAGTCCAAAACACATCTCTAAACTATATCTATGAAAACATATTTTTACTACTTAAGGGAAAATATAGTCATTATAATAGAAAAATGGCACATTACTGTAATATATAATAATTTTATTAATATTTTAAAATCACTTGTTATAATGTTGTTTTTTTGTAATTTTTAAATCTATTAATAAAATTATATTTATTATAAAAAAACAATAATGTGAAATTTGACATCAGTGAAATAATTCGAATTTACAGGTATCACATAATTGGAAATTGAATAATTTGAGATGGTTATTTTGTGATGATACACCATTTCAAATTAACCATTTCAGAAAATGAAATTGCATTTAATATTCATCGGTATATAATGAGATTCTTTTGCGACTAGAGGATTCACTGATCACAAATACTTATTTCTATGGTTGAATCATCTCATCATAAATAAGGGATAAAATAAAAAAATATTCAAATAAAATAAAAATAATTTCGAAATTAAAAAATAAATAAATATATAAAAATTTAAAAAAAATTCAATAAAAAATATTTTAAAATATTTTAAAAAACGAACTATATAGAATTATAAATATATTAATTAATAAACAAATTTGTTTTTTACATTAAAATGTATAACAACAAAATAGATAAATAACATAGAAAATATTCCTCTATAAGAGGTTGTGGATGGAGCATCTTCCATAAATTCTGAGTCAGTAATCACATATAATATGTCATCTATTTGTGTTGTTGCTCCTACAATTGATCGATCTCCTACTTCTACTACTTCTATCAACAAATATTTTCCAACACCCAATGCATGGTATATATAATCTCATCCTAAGATCATAGGTTCTCTTTATAATAACCATTAGATGATGATGACTCTCCTTGATCTTCAGTTGAACTAGATGATGACATCACAAAAGTACCATAATGATTCCCAACTGTCAATCAAGTGTTGTAACAACAAATCAACCTTTCTCGAGCGCTTGCTCAGTAACCTTTATCCATGATTCATCCTTTTATGTTCATTCACTAATGGTATAACCCGTAATCACACCATGAATCATCATATTTATGAATAATAACAACATCATATGACTCTTCCACTTTCATTTTTAAATTAAAATTGAAAAAATATTATTTGAGGTCAATTTTAAAACTTAAAAAAATAGAAGCCTCATTGTGATTTGTGCGACCACTTATAATATCACTAGGGAGTGAATGATTGTAAATACTATTATAATCATCCAACACTATAATATAGGAAAGTTTAATTACCTATATTATTATAAAATAATGTTTTCATGTTTTAACATACAAAAATTATTTAAAAAAATCACATACATTATGTCACCAATGCATAATAAATATATGAATAACAGCACGTTGCACCACCTCCTACCTCCCACAATTATTTTATCCTATTGAATCTCTCACATATTGTATGAACATAATCCTTCCCAAACATTAGATGAGATTTAATCTGGTAGGTGGAGAGAATATGAGATATCAAATTTTTATGACTCCCACATTCTGCATGGTTATCCTCCTTGGATAGTGATCATATTTGTAAAAATGATCATGCAAAGAAGCCTCTCTACCTAATAGATAGAGGCATGTGTTTTATCATTTTTAGGATACCATAAACCCTACATATAATTAAAAATACAAAAATTACTAATTAATGAAATTTAAAAATATGTATTATTTATTTTTGTACAATCCAATGATCAAACATGTTGTGTCTAACCACAATTATAATATAATATATTGTCACCCATTCTCCCAAAAAATAATTCTCCAATATAAAACATCCCTTTACAATAGATATATGGGAAATATGATAAAAACTAGAAAAATTAATCTGACAATGAGTATATAAATTAATTAATGAAAAATAATGAAAAAAATAGAAATTATTCAACTAAATACACCTCTATATTCATAGATTTAATCTCAAGACATTAACATTTATCGAGGATTGGGTTGTCAATAATCAATCATGGAAGACCATAAACCCTTTGATTCATAACTAAAACGCATGTAGTTTGAGGGTGAGCTGATGTTCCATGAGTCTAATCACCATGTTGTGTAGCCTCATCGAACTCATGAAACACATTGGATAAACAGTTGTAGGTGATGTGATATAGAAAACAAATTTGCTAGAAATTATTCAAAAACAAATACCATATATTTATATAATTATATATGATTATAAGCAACATTTAATTGTGTCAATATTCATCTTGATCGTCATATTTGTAAATAACAGTTTCAATGTCTACCTTTTATTCCACTTAATCATCAATTTCTATAGAAATTTGAAATTCATCATCTCATTCTATTTAAAATTAAATTTTTACCTTAATAGCATTATCATCACCATCAACCCATAACTATGGGGTATCATAATCAATATTCAAGCTTCTTCATTAGAAAAATGTATCTGGAGTTGTGTGTTGAGAAATTTCAATTCATATCACTTCAGTGGAACCACATTCCCTTTGAAAAAACTAATATAAAATTGATTTTATTTTTATTATTCTCCAAATGTCACTTATCTCTATTGAAACAACACAATAATTTTCTTTATAAATTCAATGTGCCGAATTACCCGATAATTGTTTTTCTTTTACTGTAATAAGGATTTTATATTTAATATCATTGAATTTCATGGTGTGGATGAAAGCACAAGCCTCTACCAATATCAAACCATTACATTTAACCGTAGTTACATTAATATATCCCAGATAATATAATTTAATTATTCTATTCAGAAGGCATAAAATTTATAATCACTCTCTATTTGATGAGATCCTGTAAAAAAACACCACAATACATTTTTTGGATTCTCAAAATCTAGGTTTATGAAATAAAAATTAATTCACCAAATATAAATAATAATTTATAACCATTTTGGATGGTGGGTTACCCAATACACATAAATAATTACAAATTATATCAGCATGTTGAGATACCCAAAAATTTTAGAAACAAGTGTCAATATAACAAGTAATAATTTGATTTTTTATTTTAATCAATTAACAATTTACATTAACACGTTTTGAAACTTTTATGATTGATTTTTTTTGTCAAATCTCTACAATGGTAGGTATTGTAACAAATTAAATTAATAACATTAAAACTAATTAAAAATCAATGTTTTTAATTTACTGTAAATTTTTAATTTACTCCATCGTCATCTCAGTCATTTTCTCTAGCCATTGACACATCTAATATTCAATATTTTGTTTCTATCATTGACATGTAATATCCTTTTATCCATGTTTCTTCTAATTCAATGAAAAATTTGCACAAGGGTGGAACAAATTGGTCATTTTTCATCACCTAAATATTGAAATTTCTTTAATTTAAACATTTCTTGTAATTTGTAATTCATTTTTTTCCATTTTATTAAATTATTCAAAAAATTAATTGTAGTTAAATAAAATCTGAATCAATTACAACAGATTACTATTAATTTTGAGTATAAATTAATAGAAAGTAATAAAATATATTATTAATTACTAAAAAGGTTAAATCATATATTTTAAAATCTTCATGTGATGAAACCACTTTTGGCCAACTATGTCCAAAATTATCATTACTCATCACATGAAAAATGAAAATCTATTTCAGTTTCATTTTTCTATTAATTTATAGAAATTCATACCATTTCATTATAATTTATAATAAATTATACCAAGGTCATTTATTTTTATTAATTTATACAAATTTTATATGTTATCTTTTTACAAAATTTTTTAAAATATAAATAATTTTTTATAATATTTATTAATTAATAATACTTTATTTCAATTTATTATAAATTATATCATTTTACTAAACTATATATTTTATAATGAATTATTACTAATTTTTACTAATTTTTACTAATTTATTAGTAATTATTACTAATTTCACCAAAGTAATACTAAGTACCAATAATTATTGAAAATTGTCACTAATTATTACGTATCAGCACTAATTATTAATAAAAACAGCAAAATATTAATATGTTGTGTAAATTAATACTATTTATTTATAACATATATGTCATTAATATTAATAAAACTAACTTACAAATAATTAAAACAAATTATTTCAAATTATAATATTTAATATTTAATTAAAAATACTAATGCTAATTGAAACAAAATATTTATAATTTCAAAAAACTATCACATGTACTCCATCATATTCCCATGTTTTTACTGGTATTATCAATGCATTTCCTCTTTATAGAAAATAATATCTTCATTTCCCTCTAATTCATGATTTAATATGTAAATGTACACATATTACAACATGGTAGATCGAGAAGTCTAGTGTAATTATGAATTATATGTACATATCATAACATCTTGAACATGATATAAAATAACATTATTGGTAAATTTCTTAAAAAATTTCTAAAATTACCATGGATTTCCAATTTTCAATGGATAACATGGAAAAAACATAATATAGGGGTGAGTAAAAATGCCCAATTAAGTAAGTAACATTGAATAACATAAAAATAATAACACATGTTGGAATATTGAAATAATAATGTGGCATAAAATTAGTAAGAATCATAAACATGAAAAATGAGACATGATATAACATGATAAACATAATGGTGAAATGGGAAATGTGGAAACAATATAAACCACTGCATCATAAACATTTGATAGGGCTAAACCACCATAAAATAATAGAGGAAAAAGTCCCATAAAGTAATCGGGTTCACTACCCATCCCAAAAGGATGTCTCATGATACGAATCATTACCCAATGCATTAGAGAGCTATATAATTTTGGGCATACCCATCAGATCCATTTGATTATCATGATTAAGATCCCACATATATAATATAACATTGATTCATTCATCATAATAATTTATTCCATGATATAATTGTTTATAATACATATAGTTATATCCCCATTAAAAATTTATATGTTTATAAATTACAACACCATTGATTGGAAATCATTATTGTCATCACTACACAATTGTTTTGACATAGAAATATGGCGGTGAAATTTTTTGCAGCGTAATATAGTAACATAGATATTCTTAAAAATGGGTTAATGAGAGATAATATGGTCTCTTGAAACATATAAGTAAAATGGATAGAAATATGGACATGATAAAACATATCCCAATATTAGAATTTGGAATTTGAAGACATTAGTTAATGAAGAAATGTAAATAATGAAATATTTCAACAAGGTGATGGGAGTACATAATGAAACATTAGGTAGTTAATGATACTGAATGGTGGATATCACCATTTATTCATTACATTTAATGTAAGGGTAATATAAGAAAACATATCCTAGTATATGGAAATGGAATTTAAGATACATAAGATAAAATAAGTACATGAATGGAAATGAGAAGAGATAAATTGCTTACTACATTTTTTTATGGTAACTTGTGTATATAACAGTTCATTGGAAGGATTAATAAGTGTGGAATGAGTATATAATAATATATAAATAAATAATAAAGTATATGGGATATGTATGAATGAATCATAAAATGAATAAATGGGTATTAAGAAGAATAACATAAATGAAGCGCTTGAATAAAAATGAGAGTGAAAGTTCCCATACATGAGTGTGTGACTCCAAATGATTGGGAGGGGTTTTATGAGAGATTTGGGAACCATATAATGTCTCTAAAGAGTATATGGAATAATATCAACATTTTAGAATGAGTTTTAGTGATGATAAATGGAAGATTTTGTGGGTTTATATAAGAATTGAGAGGGATTTGTTTATTATTTTGGTTTTGGAATCTATATAATAAAATAACAAAAACCACTAACCATACCCTGGGTTTTCCCATGGATTATAGAAAATGGTAGTGTTTTTCATTATTTTATGAGGAAAATCGATGAACATAATAATATATATCCATGTATTACGCATATGTGAGTTATACACATAAAGAAATGGAATTATTACATTAACATATATTAATGTTTTGGGAGGATTCATAATCACTTATTAAAATTAATAAAATAGATATAAAACCTTATTTTCATAGGAAAATATGTATTTTGTAAAGGATAACCATTCTATTTTTTGTAAAATTATATTTGGTTCATTATGATGTAATAATAAAAAGTGTATGTTTATACAATATTTAATTTTTACCCGATATTTTGAATATCCAAGAAAATTTTGTAAAATTCACCATTGGATAATTTCAAAATTATTAATAAAATAATAATATCCATTATACCCAAAAAATATAAATATTTTACATTTCACTTTTAAACTTATAACTAATATTTATTGCAAATTTTAGGTTTTTTACAATAACAGTTTTCAAACCCTTATAATATTACATTTAACTTCATAAATATTATAAGAGAATTTATGTTTAATAAAATTATTTAATATTAGTTATTTAATAAAACATTATTTATTAAAAATCCATTTATTTACCAAAAAAATTACTTAAATGAATTTGAATATCACCCAAATATCCCCACTTTCACCGGAGGGATACATAGAATAAATCATGTACTTGAGATAGGTTATATGGGAGAACAACTTATAAGGACACTACATTGATGTCGTTAAGGATCTCAAATGGGATATTTTATCTTATAATAATATTTCCATTCTTCCAAAATCACATCACATTATTCCATGGGGATATGTGGAGGAATACCATGTCTTTGACATCAAACTCTAAGTCACATCAATGATTGTTAGAATTGAACTTTTTGGACTCTAAGAACCCTTAATGTGTTTCTGAAAGGTATTAACCTTTTACACCATTTCCTATACCATTTTAAGACATATTAGTTTTATTCCCTAACACCATCCCTTCTTGTATGTGTTCTTCACCTCTTACCATAAAAGGATTCATAGGGATCCATTTGGATGCTTTAGTGGAAATTGTTGTTGTAAGAGAACATGACCACGTAAATTTATTGGTACCATACTCCTTTGATGTTAATTCATCATGATATCATAATTTCCATGAGTTTCTGGATAGTCTACTCAAATTGGCCATCACTTAGAGGTGATATACGATGCTAATGTTCATCTCAGTATTCTAAACATGTTGGAGACTCTTATAGAATATATATTAGAATATTTTATCTTAATCATAAAAATATGATAGTGTTACAACATTAATCCAAACCACTTCTCTGATATATTTTTTTTCAAATTAATCGAGTGAGAAATAATCTCGAATCATAATAAAATGAGTTGTCTTTTTGAGTCAATCCACAATAACCTATATATAATTATTTCCCTTATATTTCTTCTAAAGTCTAGTAAAAATGTTCATGTATATATTTTCCTGAGTTTGAATGGGTAATGGTTACATCATACCCATACATGTATTACTTTCATCCTTCACTTGATGACATACCAGACACTTTGATGTATATTAATTGATCTGCATCTTAATATCGTCTAACAAATAGTGATCTTGAAGATCTTGGTAGATATTTTTGAATGAATGGTTAATTGATAATGTCCAATTATGTGTATTGCCTTTTATTTCATTATTTAAATAGGGATTATATGGTACAAATAGTCATGACCCAAAAATCCCCAACACTGTTTTCATTAAAATTTAACTTTGAGGATTTCCCTTTTCATGTAGTTTCCACATTCTTCTAAATTCCCTGGTCATCCCATTGATCATCTGTTATCCTTTCCAGAAGATATTTTTGAGAAATAAATTGTTATTGGATTGATGATGTTCAATACTATATGATTTCAATATTCATACTCTCTATATCTATGATGATCATATCAGCCTAAATTATCATCAATGAATGATTTTATGGATCCATTCTACTTATATAATTCACCTCATTATTATCTAAGCTAGGAAGGTAGATAATTTAGTAGTAATAGTCCATAATTATCTCAAACCATCTTTATTGACACATATTCATATCGTTTTTCTAAATATATATATTATCATTCTCTTATCTATATAAATTTTACACTTACCTCCAAGGAGATACTGCTGTAATATTTTGAAATTATTGATCACTACAGCCAACAATAGATTATGTGTTGGGTAGTAATGTTCATGTTGTTTATACTTCATTAAAGCACAAGCTATGACCTTTTCATTCCGCATTAATATACATCCTAATCCCTTTATTGATGAATTTAAAAATACTTTGTAATTTTATCCACTTGTGTGTAGTATGAGCACAATAGTATAGAAAATACTCAATTTATACTCCATAAATATTTATTCACATTCATTATTCCATGTAATCATGACTCCCATAAAAAATAGATTAATTAAATAATTTGATAATCAACAGTAATTTCCCGTAAAATTGAAGGTAGTTCCTAGTTAATACAATTAAACTATAGATATTTATCATAGATATTTTCACTATCCATCCTTCGCTTCTTTTTTTTAAATATTTATAGATATCCCATTTCCTGTGATAATTTGTCCCATGAATGAGGCTTATTTTAAATAGAAATCACCTTTTGGTATTATTCATTAATCTTCTCCTTCTTCATGGACTTTTTCATAGTTATCTCTTGCTCCTCATGCCCCAAAATTCTATTATATTATATTTGAATATCATAGAAAAAGACTACCCCAAATTTTCAAGGATTGTATGAAAGGTTGTTTAGGGATATCCTCCTTCTTTATCTTAACAGGGTAATTTCATGATTATATATATATCTTCTAGAAGTATTGTGATCCAATAAGCATGATAAAAAAAGTCATCAATCTATGGAAGAGGATACTTGTTCTTCATCGTGATCTTTTTGAGCTCTTGATAATCAATGCAATGTTGCAGTGATCCATCCATCTCTTTAATGAAGAGGAATGGTTCACCGCATGGTGAACCACAATGCAATATAAAACATTTATCTAGAATCCCCTATAGTTGTTTCTTTAGATACGCATGTGATAAAATATTCATTCTAAATAGATTATTTGATAATTTGAACACACCATGTATAAGTTCTTTTGAAAATTAATCTAATATATTAGGATAAAGACTATAAAATTCCTTGAAAACACACCAACATATTCCCTTAAAATTGGAATTTCTTCAGGGATGGATCTTCCAGAATACTAAATCCTTTCAAATAGACAATATTTTCATATGGAAATAGCATACATGATTATGATGTTTTTGCTAAAAAATATTCATAATCCTTCTTTCACATGTATAGAATCAGGTGTTGATTCTCAGTCTATATAGTGGTTTCCTTCTCATGTAAATTTATTTCATATATATATATATATATATATCAATCTAATACATTCCAAAATTACATAAAATTATTATAAATCAATAAAAATATTATTTTAATGATGTAAATATTCACAAACCTCAATATGTGATATATACTCATATATGTTTTACCCAGTGACATAAAATAATTTTAGGTGTTGACTAGATTCTCATGGAAATAGTACAATACATACTAGTTGGTAATGAATTAAAATAAAACATGACATTCACAATTTTTTAGTATAAATTACATGTAATTCAATCATCTTGATCAATCTCACCATAGATCTTGACTTGTTCACTTTACCTCCATTATTTCTTATGATAATCATGCTTCTCAACCCTTATAATACACAATTTTCTTAGATAATGCACCAATTCACCATAGTCATAACATTAAACTGTATAAAGTAGCTTAGATTGAACCTTATTTCCATGCAAAACCTTATCCATTTTCCATGGAAATTCGATACTTTATGTCAAGTACTTAAAAAAATAAATCTTCACTAAGACCATTTATGACATTCCACTTGGTGCATCATTCCAAAAGTTTTTCACAATTGACATTAGGGATTCTTCCATTTATTACATTTAACCTTTGATATTCCATATGATTCTATATTCCCCTTTCTTGATGTCTTTGGGAATTCAAAAAAGTTCCACTCTTTAATAGTAATTTAGATAGCCAGTTGGAATAATCCAAATATTCCAATATTGACCTCTCATACTAATGGAAATATCATTTAGGAATCCATCACATTGCAAGTCACATTAATTTTTACCTGATTCATCTTATGAAAATCCATTGTCTATAATAATATAAAATTTATGGATGATTATTTTTTATATATTAAACACATAAAGGTAGATTTTAATCACATTAAAAGGATAACTTATAAATTACATTTATTTGATCGACATATGAATTTCTAGGATTCAATATATGGTATCAATGACCTATTTCCAAACACATAATATTATGGGATTTTTTTGTCATTACTTTTGATTTTTAATGAGATTATGAAGTCAAAAAATTATGTCCCTAAGAGTTTCATCTCATGTTCACAATGAGGGCCTTTTTCATGTTTAATGTTAAATTGATATTGACCTAAAACACATTTTTAGAGGTGTTACCCATATTTACATTAGTTTTTGAACAACATATACCTATAATGTCCATATAGGTATGTATTTTCTTGTTAAACCACTTAGTATATAAATAAAAAAACATTATGGATGTGTTTATGAATTTAGTCTTACACCTAATGCATTAACTATATTTTTTAATCATAATACAAAAGATAACTAAACATTTCTTTAGATACTATCATTAATGACCAATGCCTTTATTTCATAGTTAATCATGAATTATTGAAGAAAATTCCATATAATAGAAACTGAAATATCAATTTGTATAATTTATTTTAGATAATGATAAATATCATAACTTATTGAACATGGGATACAACAAATTTGTTTAAGAACTCCTTAAAATTTTTCTAAAATTTCTAGGTCTTTTTAAAACTACACTTGATTACCTCAGGATAAACATAAAGAATGTGTGAGCTACGAAGCCATATAAGGGAATAAACATTGAATAAAATAAAAATTTTAATACATGTTACGTAATAGTTATATAAATGGGGAAAAGTGTAGGAATAATAAATATATACAATGAGACATGATACAACTTGATAATCGTAATGTAAACATTGGAAATGTGGCAACAACAGAAAACAATACATCATTTTCAGTGGAAAAGGCTTTGAAAAAAAGTTATGATGGTGGAAAAAGTCCCATAAATTAGTCTCCTTCACACCTCTCCCAAACATGAAATCTCATGAGACTAATTAGTAGCCAATTCATTGGGCCACTATTTTATTCTCGGCACACATATCATATTCACATCATTCTCAGGCTTATGTGTGCCACATATATCATGCAACATCGATTCATTCATCATATTAATTTATTCCCGGATCATGGAGTATGAAAAAAATATATATATTTCCCCAATAAGAATTTATATTTAATAAATGTGGTCACCCTCGAATGGAAATTATTATTTCATTCACTACATTGTTTTTTTCCCTTTGAAAAATCACGTGGAAATTTTTGCATCATAACAGCTTCACTTAAAGATTCACAAAAAATGTATTGATGAGAAATTAAAAGGTATCTCATTACTTGTATATAATTTTTTTAATGGGGACATTCTAAAACATATTTTAACATTATAAAATGGAAATTGAAGGAATATTTTTATGATGTAACTTGAAAAAAAGAGTCCTAACTATATTAAGGCATGGTAATGGGTGTAAATAAAGGATTATGGGAGGCATAATTAGAATGAATATAAGATATAATCATTTAAAAATTTAATATAAAGTAACTTTATTATTTAATAACACATCCCAAAATAATAAAATGGAATTTAGGAAACAAAATATAAACTAAGTGATTGAATTGAAATTAGAAGTGAGAAATCCCATAGTAAGTTTCTACATCATAATAGGTGTACATAATAATACATTGGATGGATTAATTAGAGTGTAATGCTTCTATAATAAATTATAAATGAATATTACAGTGTTTTGGTTATGGCACAAAATGTCCTAGCAAGAGAATATGAGAATTTAGAATCATAACATAAATTATGGTCTTGAATAAAAATGAGAGTGGAAGATCCCTTACACGAGTGTGTGACTCCAAATACATAGGAGGGGATTATTAAGATATTGAGGTCACCATAGGAGGTCTCTAGGGAGTGTTTGATGATAAATTACATGATGCATGGATTTTTAGTATATAGAAATGAGATATGGGGTGGTTTTATTTTGGAAAATTTGGCATTTCTTTATTATTTAGATTTTTTATTATACATAATAAAAAAAAATTCAAAAAACATCCATTAGTCTTTTCCAATGAATTCTGAAAAAATGGAGTGGTTCTCATTATTTTAAAATTCCAAAAACATAACATAATAAAATATTTACAATGATTATATGGAGGTTAGTAATGCTCTTAATGAATTGATTTTAAAACCTAATATATAATATTGGTTTTAGAGGATTCATAATGTATTTATAAAATTAATAAAATAAACATGAAATAAAATTATATTAAAGGGAAAACATGAGTTTCTTATTCTAACCATTTATATTACTTATAAATCACGTTTGGGTTATTATGATGTAAAAATGAAGAATGTATATTTATACGGTATTTTATTTTTACCTTAAAAATCCACTCATAGATAATTAAGGAAAATTCAACAGTTCATAATTTTAATGTTTTTATTACAAAAACAATAGTCATTTATCTATATAATTTTATAAATATCTTAATTTTCACATTTAAAATCATGACCAACATATATTCAAAATGCAATGTTTTTGGACAATAACAGTTTTCGAACCCTTATAAAAATTACATTTGACTACATAAAAATAATATGATCATTAATATTTAATAAAAATTATTTAATAATAATATTTAATTAATGGATATTTCCTTTTAAAATCCATTATTTCAAAAATATAAATTCATTAATTTAATTTGAATAATACTAAAAAATACTATTTGTGTTTTTTATATGGAAATAAAATTCATTTCTAAAATAAAAATTGAAGTATGAAAATATGTTCATTATTCAATAAAAAAATAATTTTCAACGTCATAATTCAATGTTCATGATACACTTCCCTTCAATACACTATAGGATTTCCTAAGATTATAGTTTTTTATAGTTGGACTTTCATGGGGTGGTTTGATGTACACAGTTTGGATCATGATCATGATGAGCTTGAACATTTCACCTAAATGATTTCGCTCATTGTTATGTTATGGATTCATCGATTTGTATTGGTTTATGAAAATCCTAGACATTCTACCACTATTAGAAGATCTAATAAATAGACTTTGTAGGGTATGATCCTACTTGTTGAGGCCATCACATTCTTTGACTGCGTGAATTGGATTTGTTAAAACCCTATATTTATTTTAAGAATGTTATCAATATTCAATGGATACATTATAAATAGTAATGATATATAATTTTATTCTATATCAAACAAGATATAATAAAATAAATGTGTTGTATGTGTTTTATATAACAATATTATCTAATAAGACAATTAATTAAATCAAAAGGGGAATTTTATTTAAAATAGTTCAGGTCGTTACACTCCTCCTACTATTGTCATCAAAACATCACATCTTTCATTCCCTAGTTCTTCCATACAAATGAATATTTTTAACAACGGTGGAACAAATTTCTTAAAAATTTTACAATCATTTGGAGGTGAATCCAATTTACTCTGATACTATAAAAAAATTTCATTTCCCTTCTTCTAAAAATTAACATCCTATTTTATTTTCAATTTCATAATCATTTATATAAATTAATATTATTTTCTAGTAATTTTTATTAAATTATTCTAATGTATTATATTTTTAATTTTTAAAAAACACTATACATGTTTATGTTCTTTTAATTTATAAAAAATGTAATAAATTTATAATAATTAATATTTGTTAATAATATTTTATATATATTTATTTTAATTTATATCAATATAATATTTTTTAATTTTTTAAAAATATTTACTACATGTAACTATTAATTAAAAATTATCTCTAATCATTACTAATTGTCATTAAGTATAAAAAATTAATGCTAACTAACATCAATTACCACTAATTATTTATAATTACACATTATTATTTATAATTATCACTAATTACTTCTAATTACCTATAATTATTACTAATTAGTTTTAATTACCACTAATAACCACTAATTATCACTAATTACTGATAATTACAGAAATTTATTATTATTTATTATTATTTTATATAACAAATTTTTATTCATTATCAAAAAATATTTCAAATTACCACTACATATTACCTAGTTTTTTCTGAATATAAAAAATAGATTATATTTATATATACTTACAACTAATTATAAGTAATTACTATATAATATTATGATTAAAATAAATTACTAATAATTAAATCTATATACATGTAATTAAAAATAAGTATTTTCTCGTAAAACTAATTAATGAAATATAAAACAACAAAATTCTAAATAAATATAATTAATACCAATTAATAATAATCGTTACTGAAATAAAATAAAATAAAATAACTAAAAAACATAAATATATTCCTTAAAAATGAATCTTTTTGATGAGGTAAAGCCTAAAAGTTTCTCTCTTATAAAATTTAAAGCATGGAAAGAATTATGAAGTAGAATATGATAACATATTAGGAGAAAGGAGTTCAGAGAATAATGGAATAGAAAACATTTAGTGGTATATATTGGTTAGAAAACATGTGATGATATTTTTGTGAGGGGATTATCATCACAAATAGAACCTCTATTATTAATTACATTTGTGGTAAAAATAAGTATTTATAATGGGACATGTTTCAAATACCCTATTCTAATAGTTTCATTTATATGGAAGGTAATTATGTCCCAAATAAAATATAAGGACGCAAATTATTTGACAAGTGCCATTGAAAATACTTTCCGTCCAATATTTTATTTTTTATGGGAGTTAGCCCCCATCACAATGAAAAAAAATGACGGGATGGAATTTGTGATGGGGGTATATTTTCATCACCAATAATACTCATAGGTTTTGGCACACAATGTGTTCCAATTTTAATTGCAACAATAAATCATTCTCGTCAAAATTATTTTTTTAACTACTATTTATGATGTGAAAAAAATCACATCGGAAATATCAAATCTAAAAAAGAAATTTTTTATATAATATCCACATAATAATAAAATTGGAATCAAATAAGTTCAATGCTGTGTAACAATAAATATTCATCTAAATAATAAGGAAAAATTATAATTAATTTAATTTAAATTACTATTAATATTATATTTTTAAATATTGAATTTAAGTGAAAACTAAATAATTATTCATATGATGTTTCATTAGAATAAAAAGTAAATAATACTTATATAAAATTAAAATATAAAATTTTACGATATGAACAACTAATTTATATATAATTATAGTATATATAATAGAAAAATGTTTGTTCCCTCTATCCGAAATCATTATAACCATTAAAAGTATGGAAACCTTGCTTTAGGTATTTTTTATTAAAAAATATTTATATTGTTGACCTTTATGGAAATGTATAAAATCTCAAATAAATATAGAATAATGTGATACGGGAATAAATATGGACATAAAATGGGAGTTGTAAAATTTTATAGGTCATTTGGATTATTAAGATGAAATTTTTTTCCTTTGGTAATCTAATTATTCTCTTAATCAATTTAATTAATTTTAACTATTTTCACTAATAAACATTGCAAAAAATGAAAATAAAATTATTAGAAATTGAAATTTATTTGAAATGAATATTTGTAATCTATTCATACAAATTCAATTCACATAAGTTGAATAATTGTATTTAAAATCAATCATGTAGAAGGGATGTGGAAGAGGGGTTTTAAAGTGAATTGTTTTAAGAGGTTACAATGTTTTTATATATAAAATTACTAAAAAATGGAATCTAGTTACATAAATTAGATTAGTAAAATTATAATTTATCTAAAATTACTTTAAAATAAATTTAAAATAGAATTTATCAATGATTCATGTCTTATGTTGTTCAAATCATTATTCCATAAATAATGACATTTGATGCATTATTTGTTGCATATTATTTTAATATATATCAATATTCCACCCATATTCTATTCTTATGTTTACTTATAATCATTGAATTTTTTCTCATATGATTACCCATACTGTTTATTTTATACCACCCCTTCATATGTTTCCATTTTACATAAGTTAAGAGATGAATAATTATGTCTGATTCATCTAGAAGATCATAATATTTGGTGAATTTTCCTGTGATTTTGAAAACACATTCTGTATTAATTAGATTCAAAAATAGTGGGAAAATTTTCATTCAATAAAAATCATTTTTTCTAATAGTAAAATTCTATCCCAAAACATTAAAACATTAATCTTAAATGTGACTTTGAATTTAATAATATCATTAAATGATAATAACTATTTCGTAATAGATGTCTATCAAATATATTTTCAAAAGTATATTTCCCTATCATTTTCTCATGGAGTATAGGTTTTCGGTTCCTCAATCAACCATAAGACCATTTCAATCTTCAAGAAAACGACATATTTAATATTTTATAATATATAGTCTCATATTTAATTAATGGACTTATTGGGCTTTTTAATATAAATATGGAAGGGAAATTGGTTCATTTCAAAAGTATGTTATCCAAATTAATTTTTAAATTGAGATGGAGGGAGTAAAGGAAGATATAAAATTAGGAATATTAAAGATATATATGGAAGAATTCAATCATTCAAACATGGTATGTACTAAATAACCTAACCATAATATTGAATTTATTTTTGACTTTTGTTAATTCGTTAAAATATAAAATTAATCCATTGGATGTTCCTCAATAATTAGTGTGGAAATAACATGTATTCCCTAGTGGGAAGATTCATGGTGAATAATCAAATCATTCAGTTTTTCATTCATTCTTTGAACATGGGAATCATATTAGTCAATTCCCAAACATATGTTTTTTTCATGTCCTAGTGGAGTACCTCTTCAATAACCTATTGGTTTAGTAAATTTCTCAATCATTCCATGGATTCTACTTTACAATTCATGATTTCTATAAATTAGAATTCCTTCAACTGAATTAGCAACAATTATCAAGCCACATAGTTTTTTTGAATTATGGATGGTAAATACATTTAGTTGAAACCAATTTTTAATAGTTAAATGAATTGTTGTCATAGATAATATGCATTGCAACAGATCTCATCATGAGGGGATTGGATGGTCAAAACATTAAAATTGATCCACGACCACTTATGTGTGAGTTTATTAAATAGAGAAGCTTCTATATTTGGCGACAATTCATAATTTTGTACCAGGATGTAACCTGGAGTAAGGTCACATTAGTTACTTAATTGTAAGATAATGTAGATGCATCATGGAATAGGATTATAACCATTATGTTAAGTGTGACCTCTCCTGGGGGATCTAAATGTAAGGGACATCGTGAATATTTTATTTTTCTAGTTATAATGTTGACTTTGTGTAAAAATCCTATATCCATTTCCCATAGGATATAAAACCTCATTCAAAATAAAAGTAATCCCCTTCATTTGTTAACAATCCAATTTCAAGGATATCATCACCCTACTCTATTGCCTCTTGGTTTTCCTATTTATTTTTAATGGGTGTTTAGTGTATTTATGTATTGATCACCCTTATATCATGTCTATAGTAGCACTCAACCCATTAATGATAATATTTCATTTAAAATATAATTGATGATTTAATTGGTAGAAGGGTAATCGAGGTAGTATCGTATATTATCATTATCTTTAACACCAACTAGAAAAGAAACATTGGGTGTTTTGTAACACCCAAAAATTATACAATGAAAAAATTATATTTTATAGCATGTATGACACACAACAACAAATCTATAATGGTATATAATATCCTAGGACTTTAGATTATATTTTCAACATTTACTAAATTAAATATATTTTATATCATTCATTACACACAATGTTGATTGTATCTTGCGTTACACTAATAAATGACTTTCTTTTATTGATTATGTTATGCACAAGACCGTGATTTACTATATAATACTATTATTTGTAAATAAAATTGTCTCCAATTAGAAAATTCTACTATTATAAATATTATTAAATAACTTATGAAATATATTATTTAATTCGTCAGTATTAAATTTATTATAAATGAAATATTTTTTTTGAAAAAAACTATGATCCATAAGTGATTTATCATAATAAATTAAGTAAATTTCTATTATTTTATTATATTAAAAAAATACATATATATATATATATATTAAAACGTTTTTTCATTTATCTAATAAATTTTATAAGCATAATATTTGGAAAAATATAATTTTATGCATAAGAATATTTATTTTTCTATATGATGTTCTTTATCCTTTTAATGGGGTAATTATTATAAAACAAAATTTTGACCCTAATATAAATATAATTTGGAAAAAATGAACATCATTTTCATAATTATAATTTCATAATTATCTTAGGTTGAATTTTATTTATGAGAAGTTTAATTTATGGATGAATAGTGATAACATCTGAATTTTAATTGAAAGATCACTTTTTAGATACATACATTATAAGGATAAGTTACATTTTAAATCAATTTAAAATTAACACTTGATAATGTATACATATTTTAATCCCTGTTGGTCAATTATATATTTAATTTAGAAAAAAACAATTAAGCTTTTAAAAAATTCACTTTCAAAACTCGCTTTATCATCATGTCGGCATGATTAATATTAAATCAATTTATCACATTTAAACAATTAGAATTTTGAATAATCGTTTAAATATTTAAATTAAAAATTAATTGTAATTTATAACATGGTCATTTTAGTTTTAAACCATTGTTATTTGAAGAAAATTGTTATGTTAACCGAAATGATTTTGGAAAATATGAGTTCACAGAGTAATTAATCTTAAAAATAATGTATGGAAATGACCCAAAACATTCCCAAAAATAATTATATAAACATTTTTTGATAATATAACAACTTTTATCAAAACAATATCATTTTAGGCATGTGACGTAACGTATACCTTCCAATTGTGTTTACATTATTTGTATTTACAAGAATAGAACTGACCCTCCTCAATAAAATTGCACTCACTCCACTCACATATTTACACAAATCGATCCATCAGTATCATCCAATATCTAATGAATACATATCAAATAACACCAATACACATAATAGAAGCCTGAAATTGGGATAAAAGTCAAGCATAAGAGGCCATTAGTGGAAACCTATAATTGTTACATGAAGAAGAGGTTATATTTACCAATATTAATTTTTTAATTATTTATTTATCTAAACCCATTAATTATTTCAATAACATGATTATATAATAAAAAATATAGCAAAAGTATTCTAAAATTATTTTATATTATTTTTATGACCTACAACCCCACTCACTTCTTTTAAATGGGTTTGAAAACCATCATTCATTTGTATAGTGGACTATCAATATGCAGAACAATGTCATTATTTTTTCCATTACTAAATATCAATGTTATTAATATTGATATATATATATATATATTATATTATATTTATGATATTGATGATTTAATTATTCTTTTTGAATTAATTCATAACACATACATTCATGATGGCATCTTTTGGTAATACAATAATGTCTCTCGTGTGTACAAAATAATACGACATCATGAAGTGATATTGTTCATTCAAGCATTACAAGATATGTATTGAGGATTTTATTATAAAAATATGTGATATATAAGAAATAAATTTGAATAGGAATGATAATATACATATATATCATTTAATATTCTTTTACATAATATGATTACAAAATGGATACTCTATTAACGTCTATGTACTGCCTACCATCCCACCGAATGATGAATTTTATTTTCTATCAATAATTTTATCAATTACTATATATAAATAGATATTTAATATATATGATATTTAAAAAATGGATTACATTCTAGATATTATGATATCATGATTGATAAAAAAGTAAAAAACTAACAAGTTAAAACATACTTCAATAACAAGGAAATTAACACCCAAAACAACAACAATAATGAATGTATATTAATAAACGGGTTATAATGTGTTATAAAATGATCATATATGATATTATAAATATTAATATTGTACCAAAATAAGTTTATAACATGTCAAAACCCACATTACATGAGGATGAATCATGTACGTTAAAAATGAATGTATTAGGTATTGGATTTCCTCTAAATTTACATACCGTTGAGGATTATTTACTATTACACTCCAATTCACATTTATAAGGTGTATATTCCTCCACTTTCAAAATTAAAATCTTGATTTATTCATTAATAATTATATTTTAGGTTTAAAGTTGAATTAATTCATCCAAGGGGATGGCCTAAAAATTACCAACTCATAAAAGTTTTTTCTAATATAACATTATTTTGTGATAGTTAACATAATGTTGAAATAATCACATCAATGTAATTATTTTTCATTGGAAATTAAATTTATCTTAAATATCCATATTCTTATATGATGTATATGATTATTTCCTAAATTATAATCCATTATTTATATAAAATTTTTACTTTAATTTTAATTTGGATTACTATTGAAATACTAATAAATAAATATATTTTATTAAATATAGATATTTTTTTATTATTAATTTATATTATTTGATATGATTAATCAATTTATGAGGAACTCATAACACCTGAAGATATGGATGGTTCTTAGTATAATATAGGCTATTTATTCAGTAGTACGTCTCACGAGACAAATTATTAGGCCAAACTAAATTTGTAACTACGTGTATTTTTAGAACATCTTATAAAAGGTCTCTACGATAGTGGTACGATGAATCTTGAGATCAGGGCATCATATAATTTTGAAATTTCACCATTAATAAATTATTTATTATTATCCATGATATTTTAACTATGAAAAAACATATTGATTCATTTCATATTCTATGTATTTATTGAATGGAAAGTGTGTTTAGTTAGTTATCCTACCATATTATGTGTGCTTTATGAATTTGTTTAAATGCTATGTTTTAACATTTAATTACCATTGAATATGGATTATTATTATTGATTCATAATTTTTTACACCTTACATAATCATTTTTGATCATTTAAACTCATAATTATTATTTTCTCTTTCACTAGTATATGAAGATGAATTCTTCGAAAATGTAAAAATGATTCATTTTATTATATTTTTTAATGTAGTATATTTCATTATAGATTCCCAATATAAAATGGATATCATTAATGTAATATGGTTTTAAAAAATATCTAAATTATTTAGTCATTTGAGATTTTAATAATCTGTCTTAGAAAATATAACAATGCGTATAACATACTTTCAGATATTATGGTTAGGGAAATTATTGTTTTTATTATGGATAGTTAGTAGAATCTTTGGGAATTAGATTTATGAAAATATATTAAGGATTATAACCCAATAATATAATTTAACAATATGTATAAAATAACATCATAATAATTTTATTATGGTAGTTATTATGTGGATATTCATATAAATATATCCCTTTCTAGAAAATACAAATGGATGTGGTTCCGGAACTAATATACCTTGGGGTAATTACTATGAAAAGGATGTGTTTGGATTTGCTTAATTGTAACATGGAACATGAAAACAGAACTTATTGTGCACCAGGTTTGAAACTCCTATTGGATATTGATATCCCATCCGACATCATCAATTCCTACGAGGTTAAAAAAATTAATTATTTATCAAACACAGAAAAATTAACTAAAAATGTATTATCAAGTAGGCATGATAGTCAAGACCATAATATGGATTGTATGTTCTAAATTAATTAATGAAACTAAGATTGAAATTGTTTAGTTTTATTAGGGAATAGATAACTAACCTTTGTGATTGGGTTTCAATATCAAGGTATGAGGGAAGTGAGGTTCATATATTTTTAGTTCCATGTTCTTGGTATTTAATTTATTATAGACATATTCAGTTTTTGATTTGTAATTGGGTAAGTGAGGATCCTTTTTCTTGGAACCCTTCCCTAATCTTATAATTGATTCATTGGAATGGATCTCTACTAAATGTGATAAAAAAATATGGGACCCAAAACCATATTTAAACATAACCAGACTAGATTTCATAATGTCAATACACAATTTAAAGAGATTAATTTATGTAATGAAATAAAAATCAATAATTATCCAGAAATAGTTATACAATTCCAAAAGAAAGATATTTAAAATTGATAATACGAGTTGCAGAAATACAAAACATGAATAATAAAATAGAATTAATCCATAAGAATCAAATCCATCAAAAATCACATCACCCAGTATAAGAGAACTGATCACTATTGTGTAGCATGATGAGAGTTATTTGTATGGGTACACAAAAGAAGAAATGTGGTGAAGAACAATGGTGAATATGGGATATGTATCGTCACTCTAGTGTCTAGAGGTTTTCACATGGTTTCTCTCATACTCATATGGTCCCATACGGTTTTGGAGGGGCAGTCATGGGGTGGGGTATTTATAGGAAAATCTTCCAACACCTCGGCTATGACTGAATTTATATTTATTCTCAATACTATACTCATTGTTTGTAACTTTTCTATAGGAAATGTAATCTCTCGATATTCAGGCTTCATGAATCTTGAAGTAATCTTCACGAAAACATGTTATAAAATACTCACTTTGTTTGATGTTTTCACACAATTTGTAATGGTCTTTCACAATGTGTAATTTTGTCACACCTTGATCTATGTAGAATATATTCTCTTGATGAACTCACAATGTGTAATTTCATTATACGACATGTAATTATTCTTTTTCCAGTTTCTAATAATCTATTTTCTCTCAAAAATTCTGTGTCACACTACTAGTGAACTGATGTTTTGTGTAGTTTCTTTTCAATAATATTTCTTTGGTGGGGAAAAGTTTTTAACAAAAATATATCCATTTTAACGTTTATGGAATAAAATATATTTATGTTTGTTTTAAAAGGGGTAATATATGATTTCAGTTCCCATAAACTATTTTCATAGTTTGTTGAAGTATTTTTATTGTATTTTTTGTTATTTGTTTCTATGATTGAATATTAGACAATGATTTATAAAATTTTCTTAAACCTTATATTAGTGTTTTATTTTATAACTCTTTAAGAGGTTCATGGTAGGGTTGTTCAATGATTTTTGTTTCCAATGGTTTATTCTCTAACATAGGCATTGAATTTTTATATAATATTTCAATAAATTTGGTTACCAATTCTCTGTGATTTAGGTTCTTCTATTAAAAATTTCAAAGGTGGTTATATTTGGGGCCATGATATGTAGAGTAGTTTGGAAGAATATAGAGTTGTTATGAATAAGATTTTTTATATTATTTAAATGCTCTCACTGAAATATGATCAGAAATTATTGTGACGGCCAAATCGAATAGTGATTTCTTGTTTACATATGTAAATTTGGTAGAGGAATATGGTGTTTTTTGGTGATATTATTTTATACTAATCAATTTTAATTTCCATTATAAGTTTTATTGGACATAGGATGTCTAGTACGGGAAAAAGTAAATGGTTTTCTATATTGGTTGGTGTATAAATAAATTTATTTGAAAAAGGATTATAATATATTCTATTAGAGTTATTTCGGTACACAAATCCATGATTCGTCACATAGAAGAATATTATGATGATTTTCCTAAATGATGGTTTGTAAGTCTTCTTGAATTTTTTAAAAAATATATTAAATATTATTATATTGTTCTATTTGAACAAAATTCCTAAAATTGTTTTTTGTGTTCATTATTATCATCTTGTAATAAGGGTGGTTTTGAGATGAATGTGGTGATTGTATCTTAAATAAATATCATAAATGTTATGATGTTTTAATGTAGTAAAATTTTGGACGTTTCTTAGAGGGATGCTAAAGGTATTCAACAATATGTTTGAAATCATATTCACACCTCACCATAAAATCATTGGGGAACTCTATGTACATAAATGGGAAAGATGTGTAGAAGTAGGGAGAGAAATTTATTGATGTTGGTTAAAGTGCTGCATATGTGAATATATTATCTGAAAAACAAAATATTGATATTTATTTCTCAAGAAACTTAAAAAGATTATCCCAGCAGTTGATAAAAAATGAATGGTGTGACCATGTGATTTTTAAAAGAGGATATATAATAATTGGAAGAATAGTGTGTTTGGTGATTAGAAAAACATATCATCAAATTTTAATTATTCTACATGAGTAAATATGTGAATTATACAATGAAGATGCACTAGGCAATATATATATTATTAATTTACAAGAATCATAGATATCAGAGTAATGAAGGATCTTACTCACTTTTTTTAAAATTAATTGATGATGAAGAAAAAATAATTAAAAGAAATATATTTTTGATGATATTTAATGAAGCATAGGGACAATATAATAACTTCCCTAGGTAATTAGTCATCATGTTTTTATAAGACTCATTTATATCATTTATTAATTTGAGTATAACATGAACTATAAATTGAATATAGTTCAATTCATGTGAATTATTTATCCTCGATTTATATAATGACCATAGGATTTTGTTTTAATGATTATTTTATTTCTTACAATCCATGTCATGGATTATATTCACTTATTGAGTAATGAACCACGTAAATATATTTTTATTATAGTTGTGATTGTTTTAATCCATTTATCCTAACAATAGGTTAAGGTTATTTTATAATTAAGAGGACATAAAAAATAAATGATTACATATTTACCCGCTCACCTCTATCAATGATCACATAAATGAACATTTTTATATTAGCCAATACTACACCAATGTACACATTAGGTTCCAAAATTCCCTATATTGATGTGATTTTTTTCCAGTCTCAATTTTTAATTAGGATTATACAATCCATATTTATATCTGATCTAATCCATAAGTGTAAGGGTAATTTTTTGGACCCTCATGTGACATGGGATTGACGCCGTGAAATATAAAAAATATGACATTTTGTAATGACACATAAGAGTTCACACTTCCCAATGTACAATAATATATTTCATTCCCATGACAACTATTGTTTCCAACTCATTATTTTAAAGTCATTCTACATACCAATGTCTTAATTTGAGGCCTGACTACACCCAGGTCCCATATCATACTTATAAAAATACCTTAGGGTCCACATTATGAACATTTTAGAAGAAATAGTGACATCCATCATATCTGGTTGACCAAGTCTTGATCAATACTCTCCAAGTCCAAAAAAATAGACTAATTAAAAAAATAAATGGAAAGTAACCAAAAGTGAGGGTAATTATATTTTTACATTTTTTTAATATGTTATAATACATTTGGATAGGATTATTCCTCTATATTTCATCAATATTATGGTTATTGGACCATATTGAGTGACAAATATGAGTGTTAATATTATAAAGTAATTTTTCATGACCTCAAACCAATGGAGATAATCCTTCAATAACATCCATCACTAGGGAAAACCCAATCCAAATAATCACTTGGCGAACTAATTCACCTGAGCTTCACTGGGAAATCCAATTCAATGTAATATCTCTATGGTACCTAAATTTTTCTACCATCATTGCAGAACCCACTTATCCATTATGTAATAATGGTGACCACATGCCCCTAATATCATTGGGTTTACCCCGTAACACTTACAAAATTGTGTAGACCCCTTCACCCAAATATCACTATGGAATACCCTTCTTTATAGAATCATAAATTGAATCCCCATCATCCTATAATCTATAGGGTGACCAATTCATCCTAGTATCACAAGGGTGAAAACTTCTCCATAACATAATTAGGGATACCACTTCTATATAAACATTCCATTTTTTCATCCCTGAACTGGACACCCATACTGGCCTCCTACATACCTTAGGAGTGTTCTTGATCCACATTGGTGGAAGATATACACCCGATAAAAATTAGGTAGTCATAGGGTATTTATTTACCAAAAAATTACAAAAATAATTTACAAAGCATGCAAGAAAAATTGAAAAAAAAGCTAACATAATATTAATAACTGCATCATATCCCAAAAAATGATCCAAATGCATGATATAAATTAATTATTAAAATTTAACTTCAACAACACAAGATCTCTTGGAGAACTATTTGTAACCATCCATAAAAACATACTAGTCTCTCCAAGAAAGAATACAAAATCATGCATGATCATGAAAAAAACAAAGGCCTACCATTATTGAGTGGTATTGTTTTAGTGTAAGAAGAACAATTCATTGTAGGTAATCATCAGTGATTATATGCATTTATTTTTTTATAATTAGTTCATCAATAGTAATTTGAATCATTGAAAAATAATAATATTTTTCTCTATTAAATAATAGAAACCACAATATTCTCATTCGAAATTATCTATAAAACACAAAAACATTTTAATAAAATTTTTAAAACCTCTTAATGTTAACTATTTAAAAATTTCGTAAACACAGTTTAATAAAAAATCCAAATAACACAAGATGAACAATAATGGAATAATAAATAGAATCCAAAAAAGTAAATGTAACATCATGTAGTGGAAAATGTTGAATATCACAATAAAATTATAAATAAGAAGAGGACATATAAAAAACTAGATCCATGGAAATATAAGATATCGGGTGATAAAGAAATAGTGAATAAAATATGTAATAAATTATTATATAAATAAATTGTTAATGTATATATAATCTATGAAAATTCCTAATAATCTCATTGGGTGTTGCAATATGTACTAACCTTAGAATTATTTAATGGACTACAATATGAATTACTAAGTGAATAACAACAAAGATTATCTCAGCTAACCTTGCTAATTTCACACCCCACTATTGAATGACCATACAATTGAGATCTTCACTATTTAATCCTAACATAGACCAAAGACTCTATATTACCTGACTAAAAAGATAAGGACCCAATATTTCTAATAATCCTTGAGGCGTTGTAGAAACTAAATAATAAATATTTAAATCATGGATCAAAATGAGACAACAATAATTCGCAACCTACCCCATGGAACATTCAATGTGACATAGCCCTTCTAAAAGTATATATTCTATGAGGGAGGGTAATATATTAGAGGAAAAATTTCAAGATGGATACCAATCCCCCTTATTTAATATGTGGAACATAAATCACAAAACTGTCTTTAAAACCATTAATTGTCAAATAATTAGAAACATTTATAATGATTTTAAATATAACTTTAAAAAAATCCAAATGAACAATTCATAAAAAAATAAATTAACATAAATTTAAAAAATATAATAGAATGTTACAAACATGCCTTTGACTCATTTTACGAAATGTATTTTTGAAAACAAATTTTACAAATCACTATGAAGAACCAATAACCATTTTAAGATCCAATCATTCAATGAATCAACACCACCAAAGTTTCTCTATCACAAACACACAGATAGAGATTTATATATATATATATATATTCCTGGTTATTAATATATATGCACCAAAATTGATTCATATATATGTATTTGGGTTCGTGGGAAGAACCACTGAAAAAAATATAAAAATATATAATTTTTTGTCATAACCAAGGGGGTTAAAAGGTAAACCAATGATAATTTACAAGAATTATGGAATCATACTAAACAATAAATGAATCATATAATAAAATTTTATTGAAGCATTATAAATCAATTATTATCAGTTTAAAAAAAGATTAATTTAATCCTATTTAGGTATTTCAAAAAAACACATGGATTAATACAAAAATATTTGAGAAGAATTGATGGAATCACAATATTTATAAAATACATATCATGAATCATATACACAATAATCACATATGACAAATTTTGATGTAACCATTGGTAATGACCAAGGACTTATGGTATGTGAGTAAAAATGTGATGGAATATAACAACCTACCTAAAACAATTTAAAGAGTCTATGAAAATTAGATACATTTGAAGACTATAACCAAATAGTGAATATTCTCACACTAGAATAAAAAATAAACGAAAAAACATCAACACGCTGCACTTGGGTTCAACCATGTGAAAAAAAACCCAATGTCAATAAAAGATTACTTGGGATAAATGTAGAGGATAAAAGGGGAGGGGATTACAATAATAGAACAACCATTAATAAAAGGATAAAATAGACAAGAATCCTCGTTAGGAAGAAGTGGTGTTTCCAGGAAGTTCAAATTCCTAATTCATGATTTTATAGGGATGAAATACAGGAATATTTTATATAAAAATGAATGTTAATTTATATAAATACCAAAAATATAATTTTACTTGAACAACATACAATTTAGCCATATGGTTTACTAAACAGTGTGCCCCTCACTAGAGATAAAAATGTAACATCATGATTGGGCCGCATAGTTGGAAAAATCATTTGAAAACATGTAAAAATGGCTGTGAAAATCCATAGAACCAAACCACATGGTTTCCACACAGTTTCAAAAATCATGTGGGCTAAAATTACACCATTCAAAAATACCCAGAACATATAATATTTCAATATTTCTATCCATAACAAGAATAATAGACCAAATATATTTAAGATAATAAAATTATATTTTTTTTGAAAGGATGTGTTGTAAAAATGATTCCCTAGATACATTAGTCATATCCTTCATTCACCATGTCACATTAGAAAAATACCTTTTTCATCTCCATATAATATATTGATACCTTTTACCCAATGCATCGTTATAGAAAAGTGGAATCACTTATTTTTTCAAATGACAAATATTTTCTTATTATCCAACACAAAAGTACCATGAGTTCCAAAATTCCATAGGTATGTTATCCTTTTTTTCCCGGTTTCTTACCTTTTCATTCAACTTCCATTTTATCCACTAATCGATATAAACATGCATGATAAAATAATTAGTAATATTAGGGTTTTAATATTTTATTATCTATTCCCTTGATAAACGAAACCACTGAAATTTCACTCACATATCAATATAACTCAGAGGGGGGATCATGATTGTGTTATCCCTTGATAATATGGGACCCAATGAGAAGTAAACCAGAGTGGGTTCTCCGTACCGAAGTTCTCTATTTAGTTTATTTTTGTTATATGTTGGTTAAAGTAATATCAATCCATGATCCATGAGTTAATGGTATTCCTCATATTGTGTAAGCCTTAACCATATTCTTGTTGATGATTTTATCACCATGATATATAAGTGATGTAATAACATCTATACTTTTGTGAAACATTATCATGTGTAATCCCACTCATTCTCAAAATGTTATCGAAAAATACATTGGAAATCCTTTATTATGTGTAAGAACCAATCAATAATATCCTCATTAAAGATCTCATCACCGTGATTCATTAATTTTTTATAACAAAAAGGGAATCACTATATATAATCCACATTCATTTCTATATGAGGATATATTTCCATGTCTCCAGTCATACATACTCATCTTATTTTTATATGTAGTAAGTTCACATAAACAAGTGACTCCTTCTAGGCCTAAGAACCAATATATCACTCTTTGATAGCCTTATATACTTAATCTATAGTCATTAATTACCAAAATAATGATCTTATATATAAGGTGCATTAATAAGTTGTATTATATTTTGGAATGTAGATGAATAAACTGCACTAAATCCCATATTTTACTCTATATTGTAACATGGTTTATCTTCAACCATCACATGATAATCACATAGAGCATGATTCATTTGGGATTAGTGGTTACCATTCACTAATTCCATTAAAGTGATTGATATATTTCATTTTTAAATGTATAGAGAACATAGAGTTCCATGATTCATTTATTTAAAAAATATAGTACATGTCATGGTCCCAAAATGTAATACTTTTGGAAAAAATGCTTACATGACAACATTAAATTGTATAATATGGACCTATCACATTACATTAAATTTCAAAACTATAACTATGTGGTCATTGATTCTATATTTTAGTAGAACAAATATGATTATTTCTTGAGGTGAAAACTCAATATCACCATTATTTCATCTCATTCGGGGGGTTATATAATGTGAATTGATATTCATAGGGCCATATTCCTCATAAAATAACATCTCCTCATCCTTTCGTGGATATATTCTATGTGATACTATATATCCCTTATAATTTGGAAATATTCCATTGTGGGACCATGTTTTACAAAATTATTTATTCATTATCTAGTAACCATCGCTCATTAATCCATATTTCTGATGAAGACATATACTTATATGTGGGTCACATACCACTGAGATAGACTAACCACATATCCTATGGTGTGATATTCCCTATAAAACAAACCCATCATTATCTGTTCATATTCCATATTACATTCACAATAAAGGTTCCCTGATGAATATAACCCACACTGACTATTTCAAATATCCTATTTCTTAAAACATCAACTGTCATTACATTAAATTACACTGAAAAGATATTCTTCACATAACCATAAAGGGTATGACATGTCCCATTAAGAGACACCAAACTATCTGGGTTTTTATTCTTCTTGTGAATATAGATAAGAATCCCAAATTATTGGATAAATACAAGCACCATAAACATCTATAACCTACATTTATGGAATAAACCCCTAGATAATCCAATTAGGTTTCCCTAAACCATAGTTCTACTAAATAATAAAGGGGATGATATAGAGGTTCTCAAATAAACATGCCATCCAATGATGGATATGGCAGGATACATATAGATGATCATATTGATGAAAACCCAATGATATATTATCAAAGTCGCATCAATATTAGATCTCGATCAAGCCACCATAACAAGGGTAACTATTAATGTATTATTATCTAGTAAGGATTCATATTCCTTTGTTAGATCCATAAAAGAGTCTAATCATGGAAAATAATTTTTTTGTAATTTTTTCACTGTGATTAACCACATATCCTCCTGAGCTCAAATCATTTTAAAATATATCCAACTAGAAACCCCAATAACCAAATACCTTTTGAATTTTTGTCTTCAATGACACAAAAAAGATATGGATTAGAGGGTGCGTTGAGATATTCCATCAAAAAAACCTTGAATTCTTCCTAGGTGTATAAAATGTTTAAATTTTTATTATTTCCCTGCCTAAATTAAATCCCTTAGATCTTCATTCCTCTATTATTCGTATAATATTAATTGAGGAGAGACAAATAAAACTCTCTCATATATGTATCTATCGATTCCTCGGATCCCCACTCATTTCCAACTAGATTGATTGTGAATAGGACCCATTTATATTTTGATTATTCTTATACACTATTGTTACCTCTTAATCACACCATTGTGGTAAATGGGGATTAAACCATAGCTGATGGGTATTTTCATTGTTCTAGATTTTTGATATATTGGTATTGGGGATCATGGATTATGTCATATTCTAGTGATATTCATTAAATTGGTCGGTCATTAATCAGCTTAATGTATTTTTTTAAAGGATAAACGTTTTAATATCATATATTGAGTGCTCTAATTTTCTAAAATTTAATTATTTATAATTTCTATAGTAATATGTTGGTTTTTAAAAAGTAATAATTTTTCTTCTTATCATGGTTATTTTCAATACTTTATTATATTAGATTTTCATTGGCCCGTAAGAAATTTTTAATTTAAACTGATTTCTAAATCCATTTAGTTGTTTGATAAAATCCCCCAATGACTTCTTCATAAAAATTGTCCATTTAGATTAGATTTTTATATATAAAAAATTCATTAACTATTATTTATGAAATTTTAAAATTTAGTATTCCTATTTTTTTCATAATTAAATCCAATATTTCTAATGGGGTTTTGATAATTATTATTATTTTATGTCTCCTAATTTTAATTTTTTGGTTCTTAATTCCCATTTTTATTTCAAATATTTCAAATTATTTTTTAAATATTTTTTGGTTTCATATTATGAGTGTTAAATATGTTTAGTATTGAATAAAATTTCATTTTCATTTTAAAGTATTTTTTTATAAGTAATGAACAAAATATGGTTTTATCATATTACATTACATGTCATGAAACATTGTTTGATGAATTAAGTATCATTGGGAAAAATAATAAAATAATTTCATGTTTTTCATATCAATGAGGCATCAATGGAATGGTAGTATTTTTTTAAGAGTTTGTATTGATCCCATTTTCAATTCATGTTTTCCAAAAGATATCTAAATGGTATGTGTTATGTTTTTATGAGATGGTGATGTTTTGAAAATATATGTTTCTTCGAAAAAAGGATAGTGATGATTTATTTGTTATTATAGTTTTATATCACTAAATTAATTATTAGTACTGCTCTAAATTAAATTTATCATGAGAACACGAAGTAAATAGGTGCGTAAGAGTGGTATAAATACAAGCCTAAAATTGACTACACTACACATACACTATACCTGCACTATAATTACAAAAGACTAACTTAACATCGCTCTGATATGTATAGGGTTCCAATTTCATTGGTGTCGCTATTCTATTGGGAATTAATGATGATCACCCTAATGTTTATAGAATAGTTGGTGATGATTCGTTTGATCATTGTGATGGTATGGGGATCCTATGTCAATGTGTCCATAATTACATAGGTCCACTCCCATTATGTTGTAAAAAAATTTATAATTTTTTTACAATATTTTTATTAACATTTATTCTTTTTTGCATTCCATTAATTGTGTTATTATTACTTTTTATTATATTTAATCATTATTTTCATTTTATTAACATACAAATATTATTTATTATATTCAATTTTGATATTTTTGTTAATTTTAATATTTTTATTATATTAATTATAATTAAATGTTGAGTTAAAATGGGTGTTTGAATATCTTGGTAAAAATATTAATTTAAATTGAATTTATATCATTCTGTTGGTTTTAAAAAAAATTCAATATAACATTAAAATTTATTTTGAGTTAAAAACTACTATGAACGTTATTATTTTTTCATAATAACATGGGTTGGTTTCTAAAATTGGAAGGTTTTTAGTTTCTTGTGGTTTGGTTTTATTGCTCATGAGCCTTAGCCCAATTGGTGAGGTATCCTTAAGTGCATCCACCATACCCACATTCCTAACCTGGTAGAGGCATATTTCCAGGGGTATGGTAGTAGTACTGTTGCAGACTGTACACTATGGGTTAATGTAGTGAAATTGTACATTGTACAGATACTATAGAAGACTGTACGCTATGCAGGTAATATAGCAGGCACTATAGCAGCTACTGTATCAGGTACTGTTCAGTATTTTAAGAGCTAGAACTATTCACTTTAGACCACCGGTTTTGTATTGGAGTTTTTAAGGCTTTCGGGCCACCTAGGTCTTCGGGTCAGTAGGGCTTTCAGGCCATATAAAGGCCTTCGGCCCACCTCAAATCCTTCGGGCCATATGCAGTTCCCCGAGACCCACTTCAAAAAAGGAGTAGCCCCAGAAGAGGATTCGGAGAAGGTGCACCCACCATAACAGAACCAAATGGATTTGTTATAATGAGAGGTTATGGCTATGCCATCAGGACCAGCCTGTACTTGCACAAAAATCTTATCCAGACAACCATGCGAAGGTGGAGAGATACTAGCATGTTGAAGATGCTGGTGAGGGGCAGTTCCTTATAGATAATTTAGTGAAATTCCCTAAGACCATCGGTTCATGTAATCTCCAATGCCTACGGGCCATGTAATCTCTGAGCCTACGGGCCTTGTAAGGGTTCCCCATCATCCCTTGAAATGGGGGTTATAAAAATTCAATAAAAATGAAGGCCATTGGGTCATTCGTGCTATGGATTGGTTTTATTGAATGTTACGAATATTTATATTTTAAAAAAAATATTTCAATCCATAATAAGTTGAAATATTTTTGAATTGGAAAGAATAAATACATTTAATGATGGAATATTACTATGATTTTGATCACACTATATATACACCACTTGATTTATAATGTCCAAGTGGATTTCGTGGGTCCAAATTTATATTCTTTTGGAGTACCATTTTATAGAAACATTCTTTCATGTTTATCAATTACAAAATTGTGATAGGGATTTTAGTTAGTGACCATGGGTCAAAGAGGCTATAAATTTTGAGTATTAGGATTACTTTTTTACTATAATGTGTTTGTATTTTCCATTCTTAACTTCTCATATCATGGTATATTTATTTTATTCGTGTCGTTTAAATTTCTGTATTAACGTGAGTAAGAAGATTGTTTTTTTATACCATATTATTTTTTCCTTTTTTATGATAGTTATTTTATTTGTATAGAAGTAAAACATATAGATCTATTATTTCGGACACTATGTATTATTTTATATATCATATTCGGTTTTTTGGGTGAAACCCATCTTAATTTTGATTCCATGATGCCCAGTAAATAGTTTACATCATATAGGGATTCTTAATTCCTTAAAGTCCATTCCACATACAAGTTCGTGTGGCTGATTAGGATACCCTAGTGTAAATTAAAGTAAAATAATATCTAGAATATTTGTTAAAATCAAAATGGAATTCATTCTTAATATATTAGTCCATAGAGAATTGTAATTAAATAAAACTAAATAACATATAGTTAATATATTGAATTAGAGGAAAGGTAATGTATGGTTTTAGTAGATTTGCATAGAATGATTCATTTAATTTATACTTAATGTTTTCCCTTAAATTATATATTCTTTAATATTAAAATGTTTCACATGAATGAATTCTTTTATTATGATGTTGACTCTTGGAATAACCTCTTGTGAATATGTTTTTTGTCTTGATGTTTATCTTACTAGTTAAATTTTGATAACAAATAGTAGTATATAAATTAGTGGTTTAAATTTTCTACTTTATTCCATTTCTTCCATATTAATTTTCAATTTTAAATAAATTTTGATTAAACATTATTTAGTGAAATTATTTATCACTAAATAAATATTTCCATTATTTTTATTATTTGTTAGCTTACTAGGTATAGCTTTTCTACTTCAATTATATTTTTCTGCCTATAAGTGTTAGATTTCCTTCTTTTAGGAATTTTTAAATTATCATTTTTATATTTTATTTACTTAATATATTTTTTTCTGTGTGAATTTTTTTACATCTTCATATTTTCTATATCTATAGGTATCCTCAATGTGTTTATGAATAATAATAGTTTTATTTGGTTGTCTAAGGTTTTTTATGGGGAAGTTTTTCATTTGATGGATATTAGTCTTGTTATGTTGAAAAGTCTATGGGTGGGAGTATATTGTGGTGATAGGAATTGAGATATGTACGTTACTCTTTCAATGGGTTGTTATATGATTTTTGTCCTATTTATTATTTTTGGATAGGGATTTATTTACGGGTAGTTCATTATTATTATTTGAGTATTATGTGATGATATTAATAGTGGAAGATTACTATGTACCTTATATTACTTTTAATACAAGAATTTACTGGATGATTATGATGATATTTAAAAAAATTTCAGGTTATATTTTTTATATAAAAATTATTTTTATGAAATTATATCCTCCATAATAAAAAATACCTAAATAATTTTAATTATCTCAATGTCTCTTATATATAATAATACATGCACTATTCCATTTTATTAAAGTGGTCAGTATAATGTAGACATTCTTATGAGTTTATTTTGTAAATACCATTTTCCATTAACAGTGTTCCTTATTAGTTATATAAAAAATATTTTTATCTATTCTTGTTATATAAATATATATTATTTTAAAATTTTATGCAGGAATAAAATAATGGGGATCATGTACCTCAAGGTAATTGAAATTGGAATCATTCGTCAATACAAGAGTGTGTAGATATATTGATTATCTATTAACCTTCCACCATAGGGTTTTTCATGTTTTCACATAATATTATTGTCAATTTCTATTATATGTCAATAAAATTGCACATGGATAGTTTATAATTTTTCCTATATAGGAGTGCCTCTAATATAGTGTCATTTTTTATCATTTTTTAATTGAAAAAAATTTATTCATACAATTTTATAGATTCTAAGATATTATTTAAGTAGGTTAGGATCCTAATTGTGGTGCAAGAGTTAATAATTACTGTTTTTTATATATTTTTTTATTGATATTTTTAATTAATATTTAATATTTTTGTTCTTAGTTGACTAAATTATATATATTATATTAATTATAGTAAAATATTCATTTTTATTCTCTGGGATTCTAATAATACATGGGGGATTTTATACATTATAAGGTATAAAATGATAGCTTCATGGATATTCCCTAGTATGGTGACGTGTCCCAAATATATGTTAAGAAACTATTCAGATATAGAGTGGTATGGTATATCCTTAAAAGGATGATTCATATGGAATATTAAATAAATTGATCATATATTATTTATATATATTTACCTTTTTTATCGTCAAACCTAGGTTATTATGATTCACTGAATGTATATATAATGATAGTTCAAGTTATGATTTGTTTGTATGTACAATAAGCACTCCAGTTACTCCCAAATGAATATATTGTTACATTATTTTTGTGAATTTATATTATATAAACAACATATCCTATATTTTATATTATACATTCATTAACAGTGTTTATCACTAAAATAAGGTAAATCATTCACTAAAATTTAACTTTTATCTTCGATGAAGACATCATCCACATGTGATCAATGAATGTGAGTAATGGTGTTTTTTTTGGTTTGATCCTAGTCAACGAAAGATCTAGGTCTAGTTGGTAAAAATACCATCATCACATAATTTTATTACAATCAAATGATTTGAATACAATCCATAAATTAATTAAATTACTTTTGATTTGGATTTATGGGATTCTATATTACCTATGATGACTTCTTTAATTTAAATGGAACAATCGTTATTATAGTTAACTAATCTACCATTTGGGAATATAGTATTCTTTAGGAAATTTCTATCAATCATATCATTAGATGTACCATTAATGTCAAAAATATAGGAATTTTTCCTTGTTATGGTTATAAATCAATCATCATTAACATAATAATCTTTAAAAAATTTTGTTCAATATATATGCCAAAATTTATCAAATTTATTTATTTACTCAAAAAACATGTGTAGAAACTCATTATAATATTTTGTAGCCTCATAATAACTTCTAAATTCATCATAATGAATATTAGTTTTATTTTTTATTTGAAATTAATATATTACATTAGTATATTTATTTTATATCAATTTGGACCAGGATATGTTTATTAGGATACTTTGAGACTTAGAGTGAATATATCCTTATGTTGATTATAAATATGAAAGGGGTGGATGTTATCTGGTTGATAGATCATTTCAAATTTTTAAATATTGTTCAATGTCGCCTAAAATATTATTTATCAACTAAGGTGATTTTTTTTCATGCTTCTAGAAAGACAAAATATGATTGGAATTAGTATATATATTGTTAGACATGTTTTCCATAATTTTAAAAATATGATAATTTAAATGTGAAAAAGATTACTATAAATTTAATTTTTTTAGATTTTATTTGGTTATTTTGATAAAATTGACGATGATAGTGATGTGAATTGTTTTAATTTCCTAGTTGAACTGAAAATTAGAAACTAAATTTTCCTCAATGTAGTGAATATGTTCTTTCTTCGAAGGTGGTAATGAATTAGAAAATGCAAAAACATTAATTAATACATTATTTTTTAAAAACTCATAATTTTTTTATATATTAGAATAGGATTTGAGTTCTTTTATATGTATTGAATGTTTAAGAATCATAAATTTAATACATTATATTTTTATGATATTTATACTTTTTTTGTGAAGAAGTAATATTTTTATAAAATATTTATAATTTAAAAAGTCTTCATCACACGGTATAATGCATATGTTTTTATGTATACACTAGAAAGAAAGTATGTTTTTACCTTATATTTTTTGTTTGTAATATTTTATTCCGAACTGAAATTTTTTTTAAAAAAATTGTAATTATATTTTTAATAATGGTTAATAAAATCAATTGTAATAATATTTACAATATTGGTTATTATTGAAGATTATGTTTTTATGATTTTTTACTCTAGTTATTAAAATAAACATTAAGAATACATATTTATCTCATTTTATGTTCAAAAATAAATGTTAAATATCATTATTCACATCATTTTAAAAACATTGATGCGAATTATTAAAAAATAAGATACAAGAAAACAAAGAACCTTTTAAACAACTGTTTTGGAGAATATAAAAAATAATTATAGTTTCACAAGATAATGTTTTTAGTTTAAATTTATATTGAAGAAAACATTAATGAATGTTAAAATATATAATGATAATAATCAATAAATATTTATTAATATATCCTTAAAATTAAAAACGAATAAGAAAATTGTTCCGATTTTTTTAAATATATAAAATGTTCATTGATAAATAAATATATTGGAAGACATTTTATTATCATTTTTCTCAATAATTTTGTGATATCGATCTTTAAAATAAAGATATAATCATGATTTGGATTCTATGAATGAATAATGGAGGGAGAAATGAAATGTATAGTGGGGTTATCTAGGTTAATCCCAGGATTAAGCTTCTCATATAAAGAGGTGAACCTTATTAAATATGATGTTCTATTTAGGATTAGGTATTAATTTTTGTGTCTATTAATAATGTAATAATTTTAATAGGTGTTTAATTTTGTTTCTATAAGAAAATAAAAATGTAATTTAAATAACAGATTCACCCCCTTACATTGATGATTTCAAAAAAGAATAAAAATACTGATTTTATAATGTTACCAATTCATGGTTCCTTTAATTGATTATTTTCAGTTTAGATAGAGATTTTTATTATTCATAAACATGTTTTCAATAATTTTTTAAATAATCGTTACCTCAATTCAGGGAATAGAAATGGGATTCTAACATTTGATAAGAAGAAATTAGATTTTTTTAATCATCATATTATACATTATTTATAATAAGTTATCATTGATGTATGTTTGGTGTCTAATAATGGATTTTTTCCAAATGATGAGTGTGTTTGTATATTATAAATTTATGTAATGATACTAGGGAAATATTTTTTGACTACAAATTTCATTTTGTAATATATTATAATGAACCTGGTAGATTTTATGATCTCTTGTGAATCGAGATCATTCAATGGATTATACATATCATTTATAGAGAAAAACCATAAAAAATATGATGTGCATAAAATTATTGTGTATTGGTGTGTGTGTTAGTGATAATCATAATCAAATTATCAAGATGTGAAGGTTGTATCTATAGTACAGATATATCGTAATTTTAAATCAATGATTCACTCCCACCCCCTCCTCATAGTGATTTCATAGTAATATTTTTGGATATTTTCAAGTGGTTTGATATCTTGTATCCCTATGTTAATTGATACATTTTTAGAGTTAATGGTTTCTTATATATAAAACCATTATTTTAATTTTTTAGTAAAAAAACATAATTTATTTAATATAATGGGGATTCCCAATTTTATAAAAATTATTAAATTCTCAAATGTCTGATTAAAATATTTTATTTTCAATTATATTAGATATATAAGACGTTCATATTGATTTATTTAATCTATATGATAATGTTGGTTCATTGTCAGCAAATGAAATAACGAACTTATATGTGGATGGGTATGATCATAATTCCATTATTCCATAACATTGACTGTAATAATTATATAAGATTAAATGAATAAATAAAACCAATGAAATATGTGAGAAAATATAAAATAATTCTGAATGAAATTAAAATGTTAAAACCCTAAAATTTATGTTTAGATGTTGAAGTATTATGAAATAATGTTCTTGGAAGACTAAACAACATTTTAATTCATTAACAATGTTAATTAGATTTTAAAAATTATTGGATAATTTGGGGAAATAAATCCTAAAATACTTTTTGAGAATATACTTTTGAATGAGGTGCATGTTTTTTTTTTTAAAATGACATAGTTCATGAGAACTATGATCCATGTAAAATTATTTTCGATGAGTTACAGATCATTTATTCATGTGTTACGTTGAAAGTAATTTTCATAAAAAATAAGTAAATATGTGAACTGGTAATTTACATTAAAACCTCAGGGAAATATAACTTTTGAAATGAATTTATTTTAAAATATAAATATTATGATAAAGAATAAAATAATAATGAAATGTATAGAAAATTATGAACATTAATTTATCAATGTGTGAAAATAAGATTTATAAACTTACAAGGAAATATGAAACTGAAATATTTTATTTGTAGATATGTTTTTCACTAAAATCAAAAATTCCAAAGATCAAAAAATTCGAATTTTTTCTATTTTACTATCAGAGTACAAGGTGATTATTTATTAATAATTTATTTTATCATGATGATTTTTTTTCTTTAAACTAGAAGGGTAATGAATTTATAAAATAAAAATTGAGAATCTTCTTGATGATAGTAATTTTTGTGGTAATGATAAGGAAATTACTTTGAGTTGTGTTTAAGAAGAACTAATCATTTTTATAGTTAATGAAGAAGTGTTCATTAGTGACGACTTCAGAGTTGTTTTGTGAGAGATGAAAATACAAATAATGCTTATTATTAAGTGATGAATAATATAATTTCATTTAAGTATCGTATTTTTATAGAAGTATATTAAAATTTTAAAAATGAAAATAAATATATAAATAAAAAATATTTTTCTTATAATAATAATTTGTAATTTATTGTGAGAGAGATTAAATATTTTAAAAGTATCATTAGTATTAAATGAAATTATTTATAGAAATGAAAGAAACTGATAAAATTAAGGTTAACTAACATGATAATTTCTAATTGAATTTGATATGAATATAAAATAAATTCAACAAGTATAAATCCAACATTCACAATTCTGTTTAAGAAATTAATGAATGTTCAATGAAGAATGTTTTGATAGATTTTAATGATACGAAGAACGATGAAACACATGTATATCAAAAAAATTAACTTTAAATGGATGGTAAATATCATATAGGTTTTGGTGGAATGTATAAATTTAATTTTTGGGTAATGACAACCATGTTTCTATAGAAGTAATAAAATCATCAAAAATCACTAAAATGTATTAACACTTATAGAGAGGTAATATCTACTTAATATAAAGATTTTAAAAAGGGTGGAAGTAATTTTAAATAACAGAATAAATTATTTCATGTCAATAATAATTTTGGATAAAAAAATGATAGAAACTAAAAACCAAAAAAAGGAAGAAAAGAATCATCCAACAAATATAAAAAAGATTATTTTCAGAGTTAAATATGTTTATATATATTCGTATGACAGGTAATGATTATGTGTTATTCATCACACTTAGAAGAGAAAAGTATCAGAGTAAACTAAATTTTTTTTATAATGTATTGAAAAATAATATAATCATTTTGATGATGCTTGTGAAAGATACAATTATCCAGGTTAATCAACTAAATACTATTTCACCATCCTAGTAGCCCCAAATAATAAGAAGGAAAATAAATTAACAAAATAATCAAAAAGGCTATTAATTGGTTATTTGTCATTGTTTTGGTAAAATAGTCAAAGGGAGAATGATAATAAATTATATAATGTTTATTTCATCACACATGATTTGTTATTTATATCTCTATAAATATTATTTAAAATTAATCAAATGGTTAGACACCATAGTTAATGTTGGATTACATAAAATAAATTTGGCATGTTCAACAATTTTTATAAAGTATACATTAAATGTTAAGAACTCGTTATATGATTATGTTATTAAGCATAGTAAATTAACTATATCATATAATTTATATGATATAGAATATGTGACCATGAGAATTATAGGTTTTGAGAGAATATATCAAATGATGGGTGTTTTTGTAAATTGGATAGTGAGTAAGTGAAAACATGTTCTATGTTTGTTATTAGTAAAATTAAATATAGATAAGATAAATATTATAAAATTAATAATGGAAATTTTGTTTTTTTATCTTTTCCAAATAAAAATGAGAAAGCTTACTGAATAAGAGAATACATATATTGTGATGTGTTTGGTGAGAGAAAGATAGAAACTATGTGTGATCTACATGAAAAAAAGTGATTATTATTAACTAACCACGTGAGAAATTTTAGATCCAATCATCTCATCCATTATATATTGTCAATCCATTTAGTTATTTGTTGTTCTTGGAGAATGAAACAAGAAAATGGTTATAGGTAATTTATTTTTTTAATGTTTTATTTTCTCAAATCACATGAGTTAATTAAATGAAGTATATATCAGAGCCTCAAAAGATGTTTTAGTATATTAGATGTAGTTATGAAAATTTGTGTGGTCCCTCTTTGATATATATTAATAAAGATAATGATTAATATTATACTAATTTATTATTATAAATATACCTTCAAGAGCATGGGATTCCCCATGAACTAATTTTTCCATACCCACTATATGAAATAGGATGATTTTATGTAGAAAATTAATTATAATAAAGATTTAATATACAATTTTGATCGAGCATGATACTTATAAATATTTATAGATATAATCTTTTAATAAAATATATCACATTCAAGAAACATTCTAATATAGAAGAATTAAAAAATATCTATTTTTCATATGTACTATAAAAAATACGATTTTTGTTATATTAAATGGTTTTTATCTTCCCATGTGAAATATAATTGAAATGAAAAAAAACATGGTAAATTTGAGAAGATATGAGAAGATAAAATCTACCATGGATATCCTGAATAATAATATCATATTATTAATAAAAAAAATTGATAGGTACAATTACTGACACAACTAATGTAATATTATTTTGAAACATAATTAATGAAATTTTAAATAGCGAAGAATGTTCCGAAAGTGATTATGATGAAGTTTTTTTAGAGGGCCAAAGATTCTGAGAATTTTAATGTTATATAATATGTGTAGAATGAATATGGTGATTCATCCAATGTTGATTAAGGAATAAAAACTCTAGTCATCACATCTATGGAAGAAAACTTATGTTGATGTAAAATATATAATTAGTGAACATGGTTACAGTGTTAGTACAAAAATATCATTGAGTACCACAAAACACAACTCAAAGTTTTCACATTTTGAAGGATGAGATTTAAGTAATGCATTTTATAATCACTAATAGGATGAAGATTTAAATGGAGAATTGAACTTGGTAGAGAATAATGATTAATAATATTTGGTCCAAATTTCATAGAATATGAATGTTTTAAAAAATATGTGGGTTTTTTTAAAATTATTTATTGAAAATGGTGAACTAAGGAGAAATTAGAAAAGGATTAGCTATAAAGGTTACTCATATGTTTGTATTGTTTATTTTTATTTATCTATTACATGTATTTGTATACTATATATTGTAATTATTTTTCTTGTTATTGTATCACATATCCAACAAAATATTTTTCGAATGGACTTCATGTGTTAAACCCTATGTGGATAATTTGACGAGGAAATATAAATAGATAATCTTAGTGGTTTCCTTCTTGGGAAAGATGAATGTTTTATTTTCAGGATAATAAAGACTCTAAAGGGGAAAAATAATCCATTAGAAAATGTTATTCCATATTATTTTCATTCATGAAAATGTTAAACTTTTTAATGGAATAATTAGACACAATTTTTAAAATTAACGATTTAAAATTCATATCAGCTATTATTATTATATTTGCAGATGATAATATATTTACTATAAGTAATCATTCTTGGGATGCGGTGTATTTGTAAGAGAGGTTTATTTTTAAAATTTATATTCATAAGGAAATATGATATTTAATTTGTTTAGAATCTTATTAAGAGGAAATCGCATATTTTATTAAAATAATATTCTCTGAAATAATTAATAAAAATTAATATTGGAAAACACCATTCTATACACCTATTACATATTGAATGAAACTATAAAATGATTATTAAGGTAGATAAGTATACCAATGGTAATTTAAGATTTATATTAGAGGATTACTTTATTTGAATGATTTATGGTCAAATATTTTATATATTGATACATTATTTTCTAACTATAAAACTAAACTAGGGGTGTATGATTTAATGTCATGAACAATAATTAATTGTTATGGAAAAGGAATAATAGTCTCTATATTGAATTATCATTGTTGTTGAAATCATGAAATGTTATTCAATATATATAATTTCTGGTATATAAATATAAATTATATAAGGTATACATCTTATTGAAATTAATTATTGGATAATTGTTCTATATATTGGAACAAAAATAAGAATGTATTTTTTATCATCACCACTATTTAAGGACAATATGTGGTGGGAAATTTGGCCATTACCGAATTGATGTTGTTGATATGTTAGTTATAATATAAAAATTTGTAATTAATTCAATAAGTACTCATGGGATAGGATAATCAATTTTCTAAAAATTTATCAATAAATTTTGTTTGATAATTATATTCACTGAAAATTGATATGAAATTAACATCCAGAAATCGTTTTTAAAGAATACTATGTTGAAGTTGGAATTTCTTAAAAAAAGTGTGAAAATAAAATTTCTTCCCTTCCAAAGGATTCATTTAAAATACTAATGAATATTATTAGATATTAAGTAAAATACTCTTTTGGATAAGTCACTTTGATTGTCTGGCCTCTGTCGATAATTATATATATAATATTGTCAAAGGGTTGTTAAGATAACATTAGTATTTTTATATATTTTTTGTTATAAATTTTTAAAATTTACTAAAAAATTTAGAGAAAACTATTCTTATAGTAATTAAAAATATGTGTGTGTTACCAAATGTGGTAGAAATTTATTATTTACAGGGACACTCTATTTAGATATAATTTTTATAATAGGAAATATGTGATTGGGTCTATTTTCTGATTTTTTAATTATCATCACTTTTGTAGTTGACTTTGACATTGATTAATGTAATTTACATATTTTATGAATATTTTCTTATATGCCAATGTAATCTTGGAATTGATATTTAGTTGGAATAATATGGCTTTAAGTGAATTGGAGTAATAAATAAAGGTTATTTCTATTAATAAAATCAAACTATTTCATGTATATATTATTTTCTACAAATAATATCATGTATGATTTCTTGTAATAATTGAATGATGACTCATTACTATAATAATTGAGAATGAAATTAATTTATATCCATCAGTTTATAATATAATCCAAAGATTAGATTTTTTATTAAAGGAAATTTTTTTGGGGAAATGCTGAGAATTAAAGTGAATATAACATTAGCGAAGACTATAAGGACATCATGAGAAGATATAATAATTGTTTTGTAATATTTTCTATACATATATCATAATAAAAAATAATAATTAGGTTTTATCATTTGAGGTAAATCATCTTACATGGTTCGAGAACGTTAAATGATTATTAGATTTAGTGTGGGTAATTTTATATGTGTTTTGGGGATTTTATAATTAAGTGAAATTAAATTAGATTAAAAAATATCCTCTTTCTTTCAAGAATATGTATTAAATTTAGATTTTCTAAAAATAAAAAAATAATGTAATTTGTAATGTTTTTATTTTCTTGAGGACAAGAAAATTAAAAGTCATTTTCCACTTTATAGTCTAATGTGCCTTTTATTCATAAGTGGTGTAGAAATAGAAAAGACAAAAAACCGATTCAAATATGCATTCATTGTCATATATGAGTAGAGTGGTTGATTATTCTCAAATATTGTGAATTCATAATGTTTTTAATGGATATAGGTTACATTTTGTATGATACATGTTATTTTTAATGAAAGAAAAATATTTATTCAAGAATAAGAATTTTTATTAACTCATAATTGGTAGTAATGAATAATTTTATATATAGGTAACATGATAAAAAATATATTATGATAGATATGTAAGTATTTAGATATCATATGTAATATATTTGTGTTTATTATATAATTATTTTCAGTCCCCAAATACATGGTTCAAGAACTAAGTATAAATATATATATATTAAAAAAATTATTCATAAAGGTGGGAATATAATTTTTAGAGGGAATATAAAGTTATGTATTTTTACAATTCAGTTATATATTTTTTATTCGATTTCAGAATATATTTATAAATAATTAGTAAAACATTTTTCCTTTTATATCATTTTATGGGTGTCTGTTTTTTTAATATTGAATTATTCTAATAGTTTTGACAAGCATGGATGTACAAACATTCTATTCACTGGATAAATGAATTGTTTCTATGAATTGAAATAAAAGTTGGGATGGATTTTAAATTGGTATCATGGGGTATCAATTGATGTGATGAAAAAAATCAATTTCAATAATTTTAGAAATTTATAAATAAAAATTACTATATATAAGGTAACATGTAGTGTTGTGATGTAATAAAAAGTTTCATTAATTTTTATAAAAATTAATTTCTTATGCTTTGAGTAATCTAGAAACAATGTGTATTATTTTAGAGTCTACCAGGATATTTATTTAAAATGATAAATAATCATGATAAATAATTCTTTTTTAATAATTATTTGTGTATAATTTGTTCATTTGAACATTAATTTGATAATAAATTTCAAATATACAGCTATAGTTGTGCGTGAGATAAATAAAACCAATATATTGAAAGAATGTAAACTATGAGTGGTGATATGATAAATTAATTAGAATTTTCATGTCAACCATATAATATTCAATAACAATATAGATTATCCAAGAAAATTCAATTAATAAAAATAGGAAACTTGTTGTAATGCAAGTAGAATAAGAAAATTGAAAATGAAAGAGAAAAAAACATGTTGAAATTGTATTTTGATTATAGATTCTAATGATGTTATAAAATAGATTAATTGTTTTTATTTTTTTGGTGGAATATATACACCTAATTGAATTTATTTAAAAACTATTTCTTTGATAAAATATGCTCTTGGTAATCCACATTACCAAACTAGTGGATTTTTTTATCTCAGGTGAATCTGGATCATTAATAGCATTAGCAATCTCTTTTATAGAGTAAATAATTATATAATATTATGTGACTAATAAATTATTATGCTTATTTCATCAGGGAACCATTTGAACATTAAAATACACTGGATTTCAATTACCCAACAATCCTACTTTCCAAAGGCTGGAGAATTTCATCACATTCATTTTTTATATCTATATAATGATCAAAATAGAATGATGGGATGTAAGTTCCTCCTTACATGGATTACTCCTTGGTGCTCACTGCCTATTATGTTTCTCCCCAATAGATTATGTCATGTTCTTAGAACTCATTCTTAGAACCATATTCTTTTGGACACTAGAAAATTACACTATTTCTATATTCAAATAGAAGAAACCATTGATCAAGATTGTAGTCATGTTGGTAATCACTGTTCATGTATAGATGTTGGGAACCTTGGTATGTTTTATTCTCTATCTATAGAGGGAATACCATCTCAAAATATAAGAATCATAAAACCTCGGTATCTTTTGTTGACCATGTGGCAGTTGATGCAAGGGGCATAAGTATTCAAAGTACTTTTACATCTGGCATCTGAGACATTTTCATATGATATGTATTTTGGGTGAGGTCACATGTAGAATGTTTTATGGAGATGGTTCACAATTTATAGATGAGATTGATTGGGTAACAAGTCTTACTTCATGTGAATATGATATTTGAATACCAGAATTCCCTAAAGAGGCAGACCAATAAGCTAAATCCCCAAGAGAGGACTTGTCCGACTTGAATATTTACTGATTTTTGGGATTGAAATCTCTATAAGGAATATATATAGGGTGAATCCATATATGTGAATATATCATACCAAGGATTTTTTATCGATGGATCAAATTCATTACTGATATATACCCTTAGTGCATGGTTCTAGCTCTTTTGGAGGTTATCCAGAGATAGAACGATGAAAAACCATTGTAGGAAGACACATGATGGATGGATTAAATGAAATGTGGAGTAAGATCAAGGACATTTTTCCCTATGAGGTAATATTTCATACCAATGTTTTCATAATATTATCTATTTTTTAATTACTTATGGTGGTGGATCATATAGGTGTGTCTCTATAAGGGATGTCACACCATATTTTACTAAATATTACCAATTAACAGATACACTATAGATAAAAATAATATAGGTGCATCCCTAGGTGGGATGATTTCACACCTGAGTTCTCAAATTTTAGGATTGAACCTCATGTAGGTGTCCTATATAACCTGTTTTGAAGAGAATCATGAAAACCACATAGTTCTATGATGAAATATAAGTTCATTTGATAGGATCAATCCGTGTAATTTATAAACTTGTGGTAAGGGCAATCATATCACAAAATGAGTGTTGGTGATGGATTGTGTGTGGTTTATGCCTTGGAAATCCCCTCTGTAGGTTTTTCATCCAATAGTGAAGGTGGAGGTGGCATCCCATGTGGATTTATTATAGGGAATCATGTTTTTAACACAGTGTAAGAGTACAACATTACCTCATATGTTAAAGAAATTTTCATGTAGTTTAAAATCATAAAACCAGTATATAGATCTACGTAGTTCTTCACCATGCTGTTCAAATATGTGGCGACTCACTCATTACCCCTTGGTCTTATGTGACCATTGTTCATGTTCATTTGGTCGAGGCATGGCATAGGTACAACCATGGAGGATTGGTAAATTATGAGGTCCAAATTACCAACCTTTTTTCTATAAGAAAAGGGGTTAAAGTTCCTTTGAATATGAATAATAGGAATGTAGAATGATTTATACATACATTTAGTGATGTAGAAGAACATAATTTTGGGTGGAACTAGTCACATGGGGACTTTAGGTGAAATGGATCTAATCCAGGATTGGAATGGTGGCCTGGCCACACATCCTTTACAAAGGGGTGCATGTGGAATATAGAAACCATGGAGTGTCCTTGGAGAGTCATTTTGAAAATATTGGGTTATCATAGATAGGTGATTTAGCATTCTCATGCGCTTCATGAAGGTAAAGTGCTTCACGAATGTGTATGCATCATGAAATGGTGTTCTATATCCTTAGAAGGAAGCTCATATTATAATGGGGTTTCAATCATGAAGAAAAAATTATTTGAGAATACCCAATTTCTCGAAAGGGCCTTCTTCCTCCATAAAGGGATGATTCATTCATGAATTGAATCTCCACCTTGAGTTGAGTCTCTTAAGAACTTATGGGAGTAGCTTTCATTAAAATTAGATAATATAAGTGATAAATTTTCGATTTTGTCCATGATGATCATGAGGTTTTAAAAATGGGGGTAATTTCAGTAGTCCAAATGATTCCTTCCAAAAAGAAATTTTTTCACTAATGTGGTTTTTTTTTTGATAATTGTTTCTTGAATATTGGAGGCATTTATGAGGTGTTATGAGCTTCAAATGTAGTCAGGCTTCATGTGTATGAATATCACTCTCACAGAGCAATGATTAAAACTTTACACATTCATTAAGTTCCCCTTAACAAATTAATATATTGTATAGAGGTAACATCAAGCCTTCAATAATTTTTTAAGGAACCACATTTCTAGGAAGCATTGTAATCTATGGTCATTCACAAAGAATATTATACTTTAAAAACAGACCTTTATAGGATGTTCTAAAATTTTTTTCTCTAATTCTCCCCAGACTAGTGATGAATTCCTCCACCATTTCCTCCACAAGAATAATTTTGAGCCAGAAACATCCTCCCTCAAGATGGGATTGTTAGGGAATATGATTTTTAAATTCTAATAGTGTGTTATAAAAAATTTGAAATCAAATCCATTTTATAAATCATATTGATGAATCTCATTCATGATAGTCTCTCTACAATTATAAGAAAAATGATCATCGCAAATTGTATGCATATAAATAGTATATGGTCCCTCTAAATGGATCAACATACCCTCATCATGAATAAATCCTATGATAACATTTTATGAAGATCATAGTTATTGTGTGTGATTTGAGATTTTTATCCCCATTACTAACGAACCTAACATTATTTGTGAGGTAATATCTTCCCATAATTCAGTGTGTAAAATAAATCTTCGAAAAATGTATCCACAAACCATTAATTTTCATAGAATGATTCTTGAACCATGATCCATGAACCATATCTCCAAAAAATAGAGCTTCTAAAATAGGAACTAGAAAATTGTTTTTTATCAAAAAAAATGTGTGCGGAATTATCCAACATTGCTAATATTTATGGTGGAAATGGATAGGAACATCATGATTATCGAGAGTTTCTAAAGTGAATCATATAATGAATCACTCATTACAATGGAAAAAGTTGCTCAAAATGAGTACCCACTATGAAAGAATATATTTATCTATGGATTTGGCCTACAAAATGATTACTTTATCATTGATAAGAGTAGAAGAGAATGCTCCTATTAGTTTCGAAGGACACTAGGATAGTACCAGTAGAATAGGTCTACTACATTATATATTCGGAAGGACCATGTATAAATAATTGAAAAATATCTCTAGACCCACATTAGTAATATATAGTGTGGGATCACGAGGATGAGGCTCCCCCCCCCCCAATATGAGATGATCCTCAAGGATGGTTTGAGGGATATTACAAATCGATTAAATGACATCTGGGATCTTCTCCATGGTGGATTATTTACTGATAAATCGGATGTGCCTATTTTGAATGGGCATCGTTACCTGAATTTGAGGCTATGATGAAGTGAGTGGACAATAAGATGTAGAATGTGCCTCATAATTTCTTATTTAACAACATCAAGACTTCAATCCTGAGCTACTAATAAAAATTTGTCAATGGACCAACACCTTCCATCTACATTAGGGGAGGTCGGCATTAGCCTTTCTGATTTATACAAGATCACCAGGATTCCAATACATGGGGTGATCTGTAATGCCTTCCTCTACATAATGATCATGTGGGGGACCATGAGAAATTTTAATCCCCAAGGAATGTGCTTTTGGATTTGGTATGTCGAACCGGTGAAGATGATTCATATATGAGGGATATCCAATTCAATAATTTAAGGAATAAACATGAACTAATAGAGGAGGAACCCAAAGGGAATGAGAGAGAGAAAAATCTACTGTGGATACCACAGACATGTCCTCAAGAATATCATTGGGTAAATATGTTCTCCTACTTGAGGATCTTTGTGGTGATCCATTAGAGGATATGGGGCTACTAAATCAATCCTAATAGTCTAACGGTTAGGTTGGTGGGGTTCATTTCTTGACTCATCTATGGATGGATTCTCTCTATGAGAGATTCACACATAGGGGTTCATTTGATAACCATCATTATAGTGGTGATGCAGATGGTTCAACACATCAATTTGGTTGTCCCATTATTAGAGAAGAAGTATACATCACCACTTCAATTAATGGGAGTATTTAGCCTGTGTGTTTGGGTACCTCCATTTCATTTATATATGGGTAAACTCACACGTTTTTGGATATGAGTACCCAAACACCATCACTCTTCCATTAACATAAATTCAACTAGGAATTATGATAATCATATGGGGTCACCCGCTCATGTTGGGAATGGTGGATACTCTAGAAAATGTAATAATCAAAGATAAATTCATGTTTCAATAATTCAATAACCCAACATGGATGGTGTTTGATGATGGAACATGAACCATAAAATAGCGATCAAGACTTCTAGACATTCAAGATAGGAAACCAGTCATAATAGTTTACTACAGACCGATATGTGAATAGTAAAATCTAGACCAGTTCACAAGGATGTTTAGATCTTGGCAATGGATGAAAATGATGGTATACATAATGTTTCTACATTAGTGTCAATCATTTCTTCTAAGGTAAATTTGGAATGCGATTCCATGAGATAATAGGACAATACATCATGATTATCCTCTACCTAATGGTGTGTGTGGACTCATTCATGATTACATTATATTTTTGAAAAGTGCATATCCGATGGATGTGTTGATGAAAAAAATACCTAATGTGATGAAGGATTGGCCCAACTACAGTGGATCCCTGTATGAAGGTTTTGTGAATAATTTTTTGGATGTAGGGTTTCCCAGTGTGTATTGGTCGAGCAGTGTAACTGGAAATCCTTGGACAAACATAAGAAGAGTCTGGGAAGGAAACAATATCATCAGGTAAAAACTATTACACAAGAGTAGTGGTAATAAGGGGAGCCATATGGGGCGATCATGAGGGTCTACATACAAGTACTATGGATTCAGGTATGTCACCTAGATGTTCCTTATGATTTCATGCTTCACTATGTTTGGGATAATTATGGACTTCACCAGTAACTCACCACCACATTGTGGTGTGGAAATATCTCATCGCTAATGGGATATACCTAACCTAGATGGGACATAGAATGGTTGGATTATACTAGCCTCATGATGAGGATATGTAATATATGGTGGATATTTAGGATTTTATATACTCTCGGGGTACCATGTATTCCATAACTAATCATGTGAGGATTATTATGGGCATCTCTTCTCCTACAATCTCTCGTGCATGTCATAGGACTACTAGTGTGTATTAGGTTGATGGATTGGATGACACCATGGGATGTTATACCTATATGGTCTCATAAAAATAAAAACACCCTACTGGTTACTAGGATAATCTACAGATTATTGTGATTATTTTTACATCACACAACATTTAAACATGCTTCATAATACCAACTTTCACATATGTAGGACTTGACAAGAATAGAAGAGGGAGAGGTTCAAGATGACCCTTGGGTGGAAGGAGATATAACCACATCCCTTAAAATGATGATTTCTAGTTTCCTTCCTAAAATAACAGTAATGGGTATCCAACCATCATCAAAAGGAATTCCTTGGACTGAGACAACATCTTTTAGGTGAATACTCACATAAGAGTAATTGTCAATAAACCTGAAAAACACCTCACATGGATTAAAGATTCATATATGAATCTTACTCAATTATATATATTTTTTGCATGATTTTTATTTTATAATTTTTATGATGAATTTTGGAGTGGATGTTTAAATAATTTTCAGGGCTCATCTACAAACATTTTCTCCAAAACGGCAGAGAAAGAGGATTCAGTGGTAACATCCTATGCTACTCTCCCTGTAGTAATGGGTAGGGAGGTCGGGGTTAGGCTAACCATGAGGGGCCATTAGAAGGGACTCTTGATACTATTCCCTCAATTTATGTCATCAATATAGTGATCTTACAGGGATGGTCGAATGAGTCATGGTGGATGATCTGCGGGTAGTGCAGCCACCAAAGTCTGCTATAAGAACTGAAGCCAAAATAGAGCAGGATAAAATTATTCAAGGAGATGGGAAGATGGGGGATTCGACATTGTATGTGCATCACATCAAATGGATAGTGGTGGAGGATATGGGGGGGCCGATGCTATGGTCACTCCACCAACAAGGGTGGTAATGGGGTCTAGAGAGGTTGTGTATACCTCAAATATGTAACAACGGGAAATAGAGGATTCAACTGCTGGTGGAGAGGCTAGGGATTATATGTTTCTTTGAAAAATCACCAAACATATATTCCCATAATCCTATAGCGAGAGGATCCAACTGATTATGAATTAGAAAACATCCCTCTTTATGAGTCTGTACCACCTGAATATTTTGAGTATTTCATCTCTGACACCACTGAGGTGAACATTATTGTTCATTTCAAGGTGTGTTGTTAGGTGTATAACATCATCCACTAAACTTAGATATATGACCTCACATGTAATAGGATGATTCTATATAATTTTATAGTTATCATGGGAACTCTAGGGGTTTACACCATCATTCTTCATGCATTATCTTGGGACATCCTTTTCAAAAAGATTCATGCTATAAGAATGTCACTCATCCTTTTTGGAGGAAGCCCGATATTGAGGGATCCCGGGTCCCTAAGGTATATGAGGGGTATATTCCATACCTCTAAGGGAATGTATATGAGTATGAACCAATCTATACTATATGAAATAATAATATTATAATCTTGAAGTCCCAGTTGGTGGAGGCCTTGTCCTAGACGATAAAGGCCTCATCCTTGGTAGTTGACTACAATTATGAATTGAATAACAGAAAAACTAATACGATGAAATTCATTCTAAATAAAAAAAGAGAAATAATACTTGGTAGAGTGGCATCACATCCTGGTGTCCAGTTAATATAATATGATGGAGCTCAAGATCCTAATCTCTATTTTATATCATTGAGGCGATTATTCAAATGAGAGGATTTGATTTTTGGATGATCCTATGAAAATTTGGTTTATCTTTTCTAAAATCTTTTATTACTGGAAACATTTGTTTTGTTTGGACATCAATCCCATTCCAGAGATAACTGATGAATAATCTCTAAGGTAATATCATCCATTCTTAGTATGACAATAATTGGATGACCATGTGATTTCTCATTAAAATGAGAGTTTCAGACAATCATTGAACACATATGGCCTACTAATTTTTTCTTACCTCCAAGAGTTCATGGGTCAAGAGGGCGAAAGGCTACAAACTATTCTCTCAGGATAACTTCCCTTCCTTAATAATTCTCTCTTGTAAATTAATGGTGTAAGCCCATGGTCATTGAAGTCTACACAAATAAAGGTTAATGGGGAGTTTTGATCACTATACTTGATATCGAGAACTCAAATAGTGTGGCATGGATATACTTGGTAACTTATCGCTATTCTCAAAACACAACATCTATACCATTGGTTGGGAATGGGGAAAATTTTGAGGTTTGACTCCTCACCATTTTTTAAAGATAGATCAAGATTCAGTATGTCATCTAATGTCCTCTACGGTATTATCCCATGATAATGTAAGATTCATCATAGCCCGGAACTATTCAATTAATGGGTCACTTTAGAGATGGACGAATATGAAGATCTATGTATAGGGAATGAGAAGCATAGAAAAAATTGATTAAATGTGTTAATGGATTCCAAAACTCTCAGAATTACGCCAACATGCATTGGATAACACTAGGGAAGAATAGCCATCTAATCCATGGTAAAAATCATCTTCTAGGGGAGTTTTATATCAGATGTTGAATGTTTATCAAAGAACACAAATGATATCGGGGTGATCGATGTTAGAGGAAATGTCCTCTCGTGTGAGATCCATACATGATTTTGAGTTTTATATCATGATATAGAGATAATAGTAAAACAATTTTGATGTATATTGTTGAGAATAATATATCACACATTTTAAGTTCATGCAATTGGTACATAAATATAGGGAGTTTTATATCTTTTTGGTTGGGCATGTGAACCATTCAAATGAATAACCTCAAAACCATTATGGAATGGGAAAGCCGCGTATAGTTTACTATCGTGATGATTTGAATAAGATATCATTTTTAAAGAAATATATTTTGGACCAATGGTGGGTTTTTACAATAATAATTCTTCGACCAAATGGTGCATCAGACAGATAGGTGTACTCGAACATTTTTATAAACCATATGTGAATATCGGGATAAAATGTGATGCCACATTACACATTTATAATTATACATTCACATTGTTTTATTAACTATTTTGGGGACATGGGGTCCTAGTTTTAGGTCAATTTTTTTGGAAAATGGGAACTGTATAATTATTGACACGACACAAAGCATTAGTAACCTACAGTGAAAGGCTATCCTAGGAGGCCCTAATGTGAAAAATGATGAGTGGGTCACAATCATGTTATGATTGTTTAGCTCAGACCGTGATGGTTTTGTTTCTTGAGGATACCCACATGATATCAAATGAAGATATGTCAAAATGAACGGGAGGCCGAGGAGGCCACCTGGTATCTCAAAAAACGTTTCCATGAAACATTTAACAAACAATTTAGGTCATGAGGATTTTCCCCTGACATTTAGTTAATGTACAAAAATATTAGACCTTGGTGTTTACCATATCATGCAGATATGTGTTGTACAGTGAAGCAAAAAACCCAATGTGAAGGGAGGTCCAATAAGGTCCACTACCAAACAACACATTCCTATGATGCATCAATAATAGTTTAAATTCATGATTATTAGACATGGAATCCTAGTTTAATGTTGTATATCATGGAAAATTAGGTTGTTCTCACAACCCGCCACCATGATATAAGTAAACCTCCTAAAAGGTCCTAAGATTGTGTGATCCATGCTTAGTGTAAGAAAACATGAGAGGTAAAGGTTCCCATTTTATATAGTAAATAGAACAAAAATGGTTTGAATTGGATTAAAATATAATGATAGATATTGTGACACTCTAGACATGGATAAGGAGGAGTGTCATAACCAATGGATAAGGTACAACTTCTTACCATGTTTGAAACATTTATTTTTCACCTTATTGGTTATGTATGAGGTGAAAAACTGTAAGACCAACCATTGATAAAAGTTGAAAAAAATTCTAATATTATCTACCAAAGATCCTTTAAGCATGGATCGTATGATGGTAGGTGAGCCAATGTGGTGAAGATTATTGTTGTTATGGAGCTTGATCGGGTACTGAGGATAATGGTTATCAAAATCAGGGAATATGCACGATAATTGAGATATTTCTTGGTATGATACCGATGTTGGAATAATGAAATCATATATGAAGAAGGTGTCAGATCATCCCACATTATAAGGCATTCTGATTTTATACAGGGTAAATTATCATCATATACTCATTATATGGAGTGTATTTATTTTGTATTGGGTTATGTGATATTCATATCATATTTTTCCAACAATCCATCATGATTGGGAACATGGAATATTCCCATCCCATGCCTATCATGTGAGGAATCCATGTTTTGGTTGCGTAATGATGAAGTTTAATGTAATCTATTTGGAATGTTATGATTTGTAGTTTCTATTCAATAAACTAGGACTAATTATTCATCATGATTAAATTTATAGATCATGGACTAGGTAAATCATTGGATTGAGGTCACATAGCCTTGACCAAAGGTGCATGGGTGTCAAAAATTGGTTTTCATGCTATCGTTAAGATGCAAACTAACATAAATGGTGCCAATAAGTATTAAATACATGAAAAACCTTCATAAAAATACACTATAAGAATACATTGAAAGATTATTAGGAATTTAGAGACCTAGTGACAAATCAAATTATGGGAGGGAACCATGATAAAATATTATGGTGTCACTACTTATCCCATGAGGATGGTAATCAACCCATACATAGTTCTTAAATAAGTTATGGTATGAGAACAACTACATAAGGGGGATACAATCTCAATGGAGAATAATAGATGTCCTAATAAAATGATATACGACTTCCTAAAATCATACAATCTATGTTTATAGTTTTATATCATGTTCTATGAACATCTGAATTTATTCGATCCATATTTATTATAGGAAGAATCATTATTTGATAATGTGAAAATTGATCTCTCATTAAGAGGAATATCGACGCACAGATGGGTCAGTTTATATTAATGGTACTTATTTAGAGTAAAATATCATCATAAGTAATGGATAATCTTTCATGGAATCCATGGATAATCCCAGATATAGTATGTATATGCATCACAATATATCCCATGGGTATGGTAATCAAGGCACATCTAGTTCTAAGAAAAGGGTGGGGTAATGGGATTAAATTGGGGTGAAGAAAACTGTGTGAACAAGTGGTTAATACACATAGCTCATTTTCATAATTATCAAACCATGGAAGGGGGTGAAGTATGTTTTTGTGGTGTAAGAGCTATACATTACATAAAATGACCCAAGGTGGCCATGCACCATGTGATGAAATCATGATGTTGTTCAAACATAGTTTAAGGTCGTATACTCTGGACCAAGGAAAACAATTCAAATTCATGTTGTTTAGAGTATGGGGGAATGTTTTATCAAAGGATATATATAATGATAAATATAGGTCAAACCTTAAGTGAAAATAACCAAAGAGGTTATGAGTAGAGCAGTTTGCGATATACAAGACACTAATATGGGGGTGAATCCATGTTGGGGACATTTTAGACCAATTATATCATTTTATCCTTGTAACAGTTAGAAAATTTTGGATCTTGATTCTCTTAATCTATTTTTCTTGTCACATGCAAGTATATGAATGTAGTAAATATAGAACACATTATTTGTATAAGGTTAACTACTAAAAAATAGTATCTACATCCTTGGTATGGTTTTGATACTATTTAATACCCCACAATACACTAGAAAATATCCATTCTTTATGGAATACAATGAGTAGGATTTTCCTTTACCATCATGTGGAAATATATAAGAAATAAAACTGTTCATTCATGTAGCACTTTAAAAATAACCCTATAGTGAATTTTTTACAGCACAAGGTTGGATATTTATACTACCTCCCAATAAATCATTCTCGTTGTTCGTGGGGGTTGGTAACAAAAATAAATTCATCCTCATGTTGAGTCCTTTTAGATGTTATAGTTATACTTTGTTCTTCCATATCATTCTTCATCACTTTTTTAGTTTCACACTCTTAGTAAAAAAACTCGATAAATGCACTATGATATTCTTATATCAGTAATAAAATATTAATTTTTTGTGGACTAATGAACAATAGATTTTCTTTGACCCAAATTATAATCAACTGATATAAATATTTTCAGTAGATATTATTCTCTTCTTTTATGTTCCTTATTCGGTGAAATACAATCTAAATTGAGATATCTTATTGTTCTTATTGATTATGGAATCATAATATTAATTTTTTTGTTATTAAATCAATGAATATCATCTCAAATAATCATCTACATAATTAATCTAAACTAAATATTAATCAATATTTTAGTATTAACATTCTATTCTTCTTGGGAAAACAATATTGTTCAATTGTGTCATAGTGGCTTGTTATATTTCACTGAAACTCAATAACAACACATGAGTTCATTAGTTTACTTATTTTATTCCCTGTGAAAATATCGACATGGGTTCATGTTTGAATATTTTTCACACAAAAAAAATTATTCATGTTTTATCTTCTTTGTGTGTTGTGTATTATCCTGGTACCCACACATTTTTATATCATGAAACAATCCTCTACAAACTGATTTTCACCTCATGGGGTGAGTTTTTCTCAAATATAATTTTCCTGCCACAGACCACCTCTTCATCCTTCATAAATGATTCCCCATGAACTGTGGATTCTTTGTGTACACCCTTCCATATGTGGTTCTTTTTCCATTACGAGCTAATGAATCTCGCAAGCTTCTTCCCTGGACAACTTCTTCATTTTAGTCCACATCTTCATTAGCAGATGACTATTACCTTTTATAATACTAATTCATCACGTCCCCCATATTCATTTAGGAACTCTCAATCCCCATAAACACTTTCCGTGGAAAACTTCCACCTTTGATGTTTCTTTCATTATCATTCTCTTTTCTTTCATGCAATTATCCCTCATGAACTTCCTCAGACATCCTTGAAAGTATTCCAATAGTGATGATTTTATCTAATATAATTCTCTCATACGTAATGATTTGATTAGGGTTATTTATATTTGTAAATAATATCCATAAAATATACTTGTCCGAAATACCAGAAACATCATTGTGGTACAGCCTTGACCACGTGTTGTGTTATGAGTTTCATGTAGAAACATTCTTACCTCAAAGTGACTAATGTCTTCCAAAATGAATCATTTCCTATAAACCTCAAATTATGGACTTTCCTTGAATGGGTGGCTTCCAACATACTATAATCATCCCAAAAACTATTCTCTCTTTGCATTCCATGTAGTGTGTTTCACTGTATGCATAGTGCTACTATGCCGAATTCATCCATTTCAAAATTTCCTGAATCTTTGCATGTATGCCCTATATGATATGTGAATTTTCCTTTGTGGTCTATGAACTACGTTGAATAAACTCATTCATAGAAATACTTATTATTTCCATAAAATAATGTCATGATTTTGAGGCCCAAAAATTTGGCAAGCACTAGGAAATCATGTCACCTCAAAATCTACTTCGACAACACCAACCTAGTTGATTCATGGTCTTATATATTTTTCCAAAGTCATGTAATTTCATCATGATCAATATATATAATTAAATTTAAATTTTGGTCAATTATCTCTTCCATCATTATATTTTCCATGGAATTTATTGTAACCTAACTATCTTCATGAAACATATATACTTCCAATCAAACCTGAATATTATTAGAAACACATTTTCTCCCTCTTTCCATTAAAATTACATAAAAACATTTTATATTCAAAAATTATGATATTTTTGTATTAAAAATCATCAAATCATCATCAGATTGAGTGAGAATAAATTTTCAGCCACAAAATCAAATGTCATCAAAGGAATCCATAACAATTATCCATGAATCACCTTGAATTTCAATGTCTTCAGACCATTCACCTGATTATTGGAATATCAAGACTTGAAGACTTCATCCAAGCTCCATTAACATTGGAACTACAAAATCATATTGAATGTAATGATATATTCGTATCCCATTGATTACTATTGACCACAAATGACAATATGTTGAAAAAAAATAAAATCCCTAAAAATAGACGGCTCTTCCATATCCATCTTAATATTTATTGAAAATACCTTCAAACTAAATCATCATATTGACCACAATGAGATCTTCTTATCTCCTAGATCACTGTTGGCCACCAATAAAAATTAGTTAAAAACAAATAAAATCCATTCATAAACTTGTCTCTTAAGGCTCATGTACCACACAAGTAACCAAAATTAAATGACATATAGATTATGGTTTCAATTATAGGATTGTTACTAGGGAAAAAGGGTAAAATGGTTTACAAATTTGCGACTTTTTGTGGAGATGATTAATCTAGGAGTTGGTGCAAATTCCATGATAATTGGAATCAAGAAACGCATAGTCTTAGAATATTTAATTAACAGAGAAACTTTCAGTGGTTGTAATTCTCCTTGGAGATGGACTTTATTCATCCCACAATTTTTGGGCATAACAAGTTTAAAAACAAGGGATTGTTTTATAACCATCCTATATTCATCATATTAAGAATCATAACATCATATAGGGAAAAATCTTCTCATATGAAGAAGAATCACATCTATACATGGTGTAAGATATCATTTTAACATCGTTCATTATGGAAGTTGGAATTTATTGTTTACGTTCATACAACTTGGAATGTAGTTTACATAAATAGATTCAAGTAAAAATGAATAGGCCATATGGTGTCTACTATTTGTGGTCTTAATAATCAAACCATATGCTCCCTTTTATGGTAATAGTGTTTAGACTGGGGGGATCTTAATTTATGGTCATAGATTTTAGACCATGTGAAATTAGTGTGTGGTTATAATTCTATTTCAGCATCGTTTTATTTAATAAATGACGTCAAAAGATTTAAAAATAGAAAATTCAGAATATTATAGTTCCAAATTAATCGAAACTATTGTAATAAAAACAAAATATACAAAAATCCAACAAAATATTTATAATGGACTAAAAATTTATAACATACATGATTTAATCTATTTAATCAAAAAAATATACCCCTTTTGATTATAAATTATAAGTAAAATACATGTTCATTAAATTTTAAACATGACCATTATTGGTTTTTTGAAGCATTCATTTTATTATCAGTATGTTCAAACACCAATTATATGAAAAGAGTTATTTTATTGAACTCATATGTAATATAATTCATAATAATTTGAATATAGAAACCTCAAATCCCAAATAGACATAACAAATATTTCTAAAAAATATATATAATGTGGGTAAGTTTAGTTTGGATATAAGGCATGTAGTCATTGAATTTATATAATAACATTGAATGATATGAAATTAAAAAATTGAATAATATGAAATAAAATATTTAAAAAATAATATAACAAACATGGAAAATTCTATTGTTTTCCCAATTGTGATTATCTAATACATTAATCATATAATATAATTACCACTTTCAACTTGTTTTTTTGATGATTAAACTACAGCTATAAAAAATTAAATTGATTAAAAACTAATATATATTAAATAATAAGTATAAAATATAAAATTAAAAATAATTACCTTTACTTCTCTATATTGTATACCATTTTGTTTCATTATTGACATTTGTTCTTTGTCAAATATCTTCCCTAAACTTCATTTTCATATATATGAACTAATATTACATGTCTAAAAAGGAGACTTAAACATAATGATCATATAAAAAAACATACATATCTAATAAGGTGAGAATTCATTTACCAAAATTCCCTAATTAAGAGAAAACCCAATATAAGGTGCATTCACATAGGAAAAATACACCTCACATCCAATTCCCCCGACAATACATGAAAGGAAAAATGTAATGAAATTATAATGACCATTAGGTTATAATTATGTTTCTATTCTTACTTATCAAGAAGTGGAAAAAACCAATACTCAATCTATGTATGTTAAAATCTCTCACATATATATCCAACTCTCTCAAGATTCATAAAATTTTTCACTTCCATGGAAATAAGTTCTTGATCTATAGAACCATAAATTTATATTAATTTAATTTTTAGAAGAACCATGTCTTGATTCATAAATTAAAATGAAAATATAGTTAGTCAGAATAAAATAATATTTTATTAATGAAATAAAAATTCAAATGCCAATTTACTATCACAAAAAACAACTACACCACATTCAGGTTGAGCTCTTCAAAATCAACTAGATGAATGTTATTTTATTTGATTAATCTTAATGGATATTCTATTTTGTATATATCAGCTATCATACAAAAATCATATATATAATTTAATGAAGAATAAACTTGAGATAATCTATGTATCCCATCATAAATATCAGAAGTACCGACATTCGATTATTTTTGATCATTTTTTTTCATTTTTGGAGTTTTTTTCTTTCAAATTATCCTCTATACGTTAAATGTCAAAAAACATTATATGTAATTTTGAATCATTCTTAATTAATATTTTAATTATTCATACCTCATATAAAATAATTAAGAATACCAGTTGACAATGTACATAATGTTAATAAAAATCCACAATTGTGTTGATCTCTTCCCTAGGAAATGATAGTAGTGAATTGTGATCTATAATATCAAGTGTTGATACACTAATTTGACTCATCATCATAGGCTGGTGATGTTGATCTCATAACAGTATATGGTTTTTTCTGAGATTGTAGGTTGAGGATAAAAGTAGGTAGTTGTGGTAGGGATGTCCGAGTGAGAAGTTTGTGAAGGATGAGAAATGTAAAACATTATATTATTTTTCATAATTTATAAAATAAAAAATATAATGTTTTTATGAGAATGTAGGTGGAGGATCAATGTAGTATTATGGGGAAGGGAGTCCGGCTAAGTAGGCTGAGAAGGATGAAAAATGAAAATGTTATATTTGAATTTATAATTTATTAAATAGAAACATTGATGAAAAATAAATAGTATATGGTTTGGTCTGAGTAAGGAGGTGGAGGATTAATGTAAAAATATGGGACATGGTAGTCTGGATGAGACGGCCGGGAAGGATGAAAAATGGAAACGTTATATTAGTTTTTATAATTTATTAAATTAAAAAATTTATGACAAATAAATAATAAACCTGAGAAGGCTATGAAGACATGGATTTTCTTACCACGTGTTCTAATAAGGACTTATGTACTGCTTCTTTAATTTTATCACCAATAGATTATTTTTTATCATTCATCTCGGCTATTAAAGAATATATATTCGAGTCTCTTGATTGCTTACTCTGAAAAAAACAATCAAAATACTAACACCTACATGATATCCTCAATTATTACTGTGGTGTTGTTCCTTTCCCAATGTAGTCGCTAGTATATCCATCATACACCTGGGGATAAAAAAATTCCAATGTCTCTTTGACCTGATGTTAATCCCGAACTGAAAAATGAGAATGTTATTTTAGTATTTATAATTTAGAAAATAGAGAAATTGATGAAAAATAAATAATATATACTTAAAATTTTATCAGATACATTCTTCTCATCCTATGTATGATAATGTTCATTTTTTTTCTTATTTCTTCTTTCCATTTTTCATATTGAGTGTGAGGAGATATGAGACCAAACTAGACCTATTTTTATCCACTTTTAGATAGACCTCTTAATGCCTCAAATTTTTCATCAAACGTTTTATACTCCAAATACAGATATTCCCCAAATGAGAAAGTATGAGGGTATACATTTATCAACTAGATATCATAATGAGATCTCATACAGTTTTGTTAAAAAAATTAACTACTATGTAATTAGATAAGTATATAACAAACATTAAAACAAAAATAATTTATCATACATGAAATTTTTCTTCATGAAGACTGTCATAAATCACATACATATATCTTTATCAATAAACTGATACATAATGAATGGGTTTTCAAACGTTCACTTTCAAAAAAACAAATGTTTTTAGTTTTTTTATAAATATTTTTCCCTCAAACCACTGGTAAAGAGATTTTTCTTTAAATAATTTCATTTATTTCCTCAAAATTGAATTTCATCTATAATGAAAATTTTAAATATTTCATTTAAAATATTTAATATTCAAAAAATTAGATAAACGAATCCTATTATTATATTTTCACATCAAGGCCTCCCAACGCTATTGTTTTTCCATCCTATACATGGACATCCAATCATGATATAAAATACTAATCTTGTAATAGCAGTGATTTGATATATTCGTGATTTAATAAACTACATTTGGGCCAATAGCATTATTGTTCTCATCAAAATGGGAATGTAATCTATCATAATCATGAGAAAGTGACAATTTTGGAAAAAGTGTAGTACAATGTTTACCGACTTTTGAATTTTATTTCTATATATTAACAAAAGATGTATCATCCTCTAAGTACGCATCAGTAGTCCTGCTATTTGTATTACAAGTTTTCTATTATTAAATAAATATATTACAGAATATTTTATAATATTAAATAATAGATAATCCTAGGTAAATGATCCGCTTTATCTATATCTGACATTTATACAAGAAAGTGTAATGAAGTATTTTGTACCTGCATATCATTTGAAAAATGAATATATTGAAACAAGGATAACCAACCTATGTAAGTTAAAACATGATTCATGACTTTTTAAGTTTCAAAAAAAAAGAAACAAAATATTAATATTTACCAAAAAAATTAGCACACTAATTTAGTGTCTTCCCACATGACTTCACCATGATCATTACACGCATCATGCACTATGTCTGTCTTATACTCATTGTAATAAACCATAAATTTTGTAATACATGAATGAGGATTATATAAATCATTAACATCATCAGCATAATCATCATCACCCAAATTGTATATTTTTTCTGGAAAAGGGATGGATTACTGATCATTTGTTGGATCAATGAGATAAAATACCTAATATTTCATTAGTCACCATGAAAAATGGTACATCATTTTAATTAAACATTTTAAAATAAACTAGTTTAAACCCATATTCATCCTGTTTCACACCACTATTACTATCAAACCAATTACACATAAACACATTGACTTGAGATTTAATATAATAAAATTTCAATATGTCTCCATGAACAACAAAATATGGAATTGATGCAGAAATTGGGTGTTTATCTTTGGTCCTCAAATAATTATCTACTTCAGCAAATACCATCACACAAATATTCTGAACGGAAAAATTAACATCTACATTATATTTGAAAATGTGTATCCATTAATATAAAAAAAGACCATGTGATCATAATAACATATGGTCACCCTTCTAACAACTTTAATCTTTCTGATATCGATATATCTATGGTCACTATATCTTTAAACTATTAAACAAACATCTTGTTATTTACAATCATCAACCACTTTTTTATTATTTTCCGATATCATAACTATAATTCAGAAATATTTGATGATTATATGATTCAACCTCATCTGTGTTTTTCAAATTGTATAAATATTCTCGCATAACATCATCACATAAAATGATCATTACCTTTAAGGATTGAATCCCACTACCATCACTATCAGCTTGCATATGGTGAGATATAGGGATTCCAATATGCTCTACTTCAGAAAATAATTAATACATAACTCAATCACCTATTTTGATACATATATTTGAACAATAGAGGCCTCTATTCAATAAAGATTTTTAACATATCCCTTAAACATTTTCATATATCTTTTAAAAGGGTACATCTATCGTAAATAAATAGGCCCACAAATTCTTATCTCACACACCATATTAATGAGAAGATAAACTATTATATCAAAAAAATTAGTTGGGAAATACATTTATAGTTGAAAAATAATTATATTTGATTCATTATCCCACAAATCTGACAAATTTGGATCAATAATATAGAATCCGGCCTTTTTATCACATAATCATTCATTACATTATACAAAACTGAGGATCTTTAAGGTTTAGTGTCTTGGAAACCAGGAACATAAAACATGAAAACATAAAACATTCTTCTTAAACACTTGAAAGGCTTCTCCTCATGTTCATCCTAGGTTCATTACTGCATCTCATAACCTGGGGACATACATCAAATGAAAGGGTGAGAAGAAGGCCTAGTAAGGGAAACAAGGGAAGCATTTAACATGCGAACTTGAGATACATCAACTATGTCATGAACAAGAACTTTAAGGCATGATAAAAAAATCATGTGGCATATCATAATAAAAATAACATTTTTCATAACTTTAAGATGTGGCTACATCATTTAACATAGAAAATCTTGAACATATCACCAAGGTCTATCCCCAAGGTGTCATTTGAAATTTACCAAGGTTATTCACCAAGGTATCGTGAAAATTTTAATCTCTAGTGGTTACATCATTACCCAATGCATTGGAGCGCTATCAGGGCGCACCCTTAAATTTTCCTTTATTATCATGTGAGCCAGATATATCATCATCAAACATTTAATAAATAACCCATATATCATAAAATAAATGGGTTTCATTTCATAATCATAACGTTTTAAAAACTGCTTTAAAGACATGATCTTTACGACACTTTAAACCCACAGAAAGGGAAAGCGGGTCTCATGTATGTAAATCCCAGAATTTAAAATAGAACATTTTGGTATATATGTGAATACCCCTTTATAAGAAAGATCTTTTAGTATTCACTTAATAATATAAAAGAACATTATAAAAAGAGAGAGACATTTTGAGACGGAAATTCTGCAGCATAACGGCTATGTTACGAGGTTTTAGAAGACATTAAAATGAGAGGGAAAATGGGTCAAACATTCATAAATGACCCATAAAACAGTAGATAGACAGAATAAGAAGGATACATGATCATGGTAATGAAATTTCAAGTACATAACATTTGAAATGAAAAACATGGAAGGAATACAAAAATTAGATTTCTCTTATGAAAGTTCAGCAGCCTAACAACGTTACTTAAACTTCAACAAAAATGATTTGAAATGTTCAAATAGAGTCTCTTATCATGTGAACATAAGAGTTCAGTATGATAGAGATAGAGATAATGCCCCAACATAATTAAAAAGGAACTTGAAATACTTGACATGAAAGTAGAACTTCGAAAAGAATGAGAAGGGTGAAAGAATCCCCTAAAAAACTTCGGCAGCCTAACGGCGCCACTTAAAACATTAAAATGCTGAATTGAATAGATCAAATGGGGTATCTCATCATATGAACATAAGAGTACAGTATGATAGATATATAGATCATACCCCAACATAAAAAAAAGTAACTTGAAAGAATTGACATGAAAGTTGAACTTCAAAACGAGAAGGGTAAAGAACCACTTAAACATTCGGCAGCCTAACGACGCCACTTAAAACATCAAAATACTGAATTGAAGAGATCAAATGGGGTCTCTAATCATATTATCATAAAATATCAGTATGATAAATTTAGATATCATACCCCAACATAATAAAAAAGGAACTTGAAATACTTTACATGATAATAGATCTTGAAAAAATGAGAAGGGAGAAAGAATCCGTTACAAAAATTTCGGCAGCCTAAGGGCGCCACTTAAAACTTCATAAAAAGAAATAATGAGAGTAAGAGGGGATATCTCATTATATGAACATTAAAAGGGATGTAAGAGGAGTATGAAAGAACATACTCTAACATAAGAACATGGATCATAAAGGGAATGACATAAAAGAGATTATTTGAAATGAAAGAGAGAGGTCGGATCCCTTACCTTAAAACGTAACTCTTAAAACTCAAAGTTTGGGACCTTGAGGGCTTGAGGGAACCTTGGGAGGACTCATTGGGAGGTAATGAGACCATAAATTCGTTGGGGGGGAGTGGGGAGTCGAAAGGATGAGAGTATTTCTTGGTATTTATAGGGAAAGTGAGGGGACAAGGCATTAATGGCCAAGGGACACCTCAAAAGTGGTTTTCTCAAAAGCATGGGCCTTCCCGTGGTACTTCCCATGGAGTTAGGCCACATTGGGCCCCCAATACAATAATTAATCAGCTTTTTTCGGCCATCCCTTAAAATATCTCATGACATCATCATGACACAGCTATGAGATCATTAAACATACAGAAACCCTAAAACTGTATTTTTACTATTCACTGAAAATTCAACTTTCTCCGAAAAATCCCAAAATTTCACCTTAACCAAATATCAATGCTCTGATTTAAAAAATGAAATCCATTTTATAAAAATAATTTTTTAAATATTTTTAATTTAATTGTTAAATAAATACACTATTCATCGAAAATTCATTTTTTCAGAAAAATCCCCAAAAATTACCATAACATAATATCGACACTCTGAGTTCAAAAATGAAATCCATTTTATAAAAATAATTTTCTAAATATTTTTAATTAAATTTTTAATTAAAAAACAATATTCACCCAAAAAAACTAATACTTGAATAATAATTTATGAAACCGTTATTTAACCATTTTATTGAATCACATTACTTAATGAAGGTGCCTAGATTATATTAATACTTTCTTTAAGTGAGATTACTAATCCATTTGAACACATTACTAATCCTAATCATAAAATCACTATTCATAATTTACTATTCATCAAAAATCTAGTTGATCTTATTAGACTCTAAATTTCGTACTGAACATAATTGTAGAAGACCAATTTTTGAAAATCATTACACATTTTTAATTATTTAAGGTTTACATAATCATTTTTAAAGTATCCTTTTTCTAAAATTTATCAAAAATATGCATACAATATTTATCCGGTCATTTAAAAATTCATAAACATCATAATGAGAAGAAATCCAAATTTTTATTTAAAACAAAGGATTACACAAGGTAGTTACGGTCTCCTTACATTGCCCCTTATCACACCAGCATATGACCTAAGTGTACGGTGTGCTAATGTGAGAGAATCTGAGGGAGGCTCGGCTAACATCGCACGAGTAGTAATTTCTATCAGTTTGAACTTCTCGCAGAGGCGATTCCATTCTAGCTTCACACGATGAAGTTCGGCTTGGGTTTGGTCCAGAGCAAAGCCCAGTGGTGCTACCTCCTTCCCATGTTCTGTTAGATGGTTTCGATCGGTCCAAGACTACTGGGTGAGGCCATCAAATCTTCTTTCTATAATAATTAACCAAGATTACTTGTATTTAGAGACAATAATCAAAAGGTTTAGTTTCCAGTGGTCATATTGACCAATGGTCATATAACCGTCTAAACCCAACGGTCTCATTTTAATTATAATCATGTTATCAAATGAAACATTTTTGTTGAGCATAAAATTAAATAAAATAACACATAAAATGAGGAAACAAGATTTATTCAACATTTCGGGTCGTTACATTCTTCCCCCTTAAGAAATTGCGTCCTCGCAATTTTTAAAATTGGGTTTTGAAATTTCATTGAATGTCCCACATCGGAAAAGGAGTCAGTAAAATTATTACTTTAAGAGAAAGAAAGGGAAGTAAAAAAGGTCACCCGAGTTTACCCACACTAGGATTCCATGTAGGAAAAATGGATATGGAAGAAAAACAAAGGGTCAAGTTCTGGGGGAGAGTGATAGAGAATATGGTTAGGAGAAAGTTAACCATAAGAAAATACCAAACTTATGATGTGTGTAAATGGTCTTTGATTACCTAGTAGGAAACTTAAACCAACAAAGTTTTTGCTTTACGTTCCTTTTCATAATTTTGAGGATTTCATTTACAACATAAAACAAAAACATAAAAAAATATACCTATCTTCATGTAGAGTTTCATCCTTTAATAAGTTTCTACCCAAAACTAATCTTTTCTCCAAGCTATGAGCATTCAAAACTACTTGGTCTCATCAAAACACAATAATCATCTTCATAATACACAAATGATTAACTATCTATTTCTTCTATCTTTAAACATTATCCCAAAAACAGAAAGGGTAAGGTAAAACAACTCTTCAAAAAAAATCCCATAGGAATGTAAACTACTTTTAAATCTTCAAAGTTCCATGGTACTACCCAAAGTTCATCACAGACCATTCCATAAATATCGGTCCTTAAGATTCTTCAAAATAAACCAAACTAAGATTGAAACCCAAATACAAGAAGGATTTGATAACATAGTCTTCCAAAATAAACATCATTGTTCATCTCCAAACAACATCAAACACTCCTAACATCTTATAACAAAAGTAGCTAACCTATACATGTTTTACCCAAGAGAGGTTAATCATTCCCATAAGTAACCTAAATTACTATAAGTCCACCTTAAATTCATCGATTCTTCAAAATATAAGTCAACCTTACACCTCAATGAAAATACCATTGTAATATATTAACCTCGATCATATAGGGTCCCCAAAATAGTGAACGCCTTCCAAAATAATAATCATCTTTTAATCCCCTAATCATCTCTTTCATATTAATACGGAAATCATCGCATTTCCTATCACATTGGTTGTTGGGACATGTTCTTCCATTTCCCACCATTAACTAAGAATAGAAAGTATAATTAGGGGCTCAGATACTTATCTAATAATCATAAAAAGGAACTTAAAGCATATAAGGATAACTTGTAGAAGAAAATTATACCCTAACTTGTGATCCCCTAGGTTCTCATCATGGTTATCAATGATCATATATTCTTATTTGAATCTTTATTTTATTTTATCTTTGTTCCTTTAAAAACGGTTTATAATAAGCTTATGTATTTACCAAAGCATATCCCCCGGGAGTGTCGTAACCAAGAGTGAAGGAAGGCCCATTGTCGTGTACCAATTCCCATTTGATTCTAGCTCAATGCGGTGTTTTCGGGTTTTACCCTTATGTACATCTGCGCCAGAGCCACCTCTACCTACTCATATCCAGACAGGGATGTATTTTCTTTTCAACCCATTACTCAATACCCATCAAAATACCAGGAAGATTTCCTATATATAAACTTTTATATAGGCTTATTCCTAAAGTTTTCATATCCTAATTTCCACAAATAACTAAACCATCCTTTGATACCAACTATAGCATCCCGCCTTTTTATCACATAAACTATCATTACATTATACAAAACTGAGGATCTTTAAGGTTTAGTGTCTTGAAAACCAGGAACATAAAACATGAAAACATAAAAAATTATTCTTAAGCACTTGAAAGGCTTCTCCTCATGTTCATCCTAGGTTCATTACTGCATCTCATAACCTGGGGACATACATCAAATGAAAGGGTGAGCGGAAGGCCCTGTAAGGGAAACAAGGGAAACATTTAACATGTGAACTTGAGATACATCAACTATGTCATGAACAAGAACTTTAAGGCATGATAAAAAAAATCATGTGGCATATCATAATAAATATAACATTTTTCATAACTTTAAGATGTGGCTACATCATTTAACATAGAAAATCAAGAACATATCACCAAGGTCCATCCCCAAGGTGTCATTTGAAAATTACCCAGGTTATTCACCAAGGTATCGTGAAAATTGTAATCTCTAGTGGTTACATCATTACCCAATGCATTGGAGCGCTATCAGGGCGCACCCTTAAATTTGCCTTTAGTATCATGTGAGCCACATATATCATCATCAAACATTTCATAAATAACCCATATATCATAAAATAAATGGGTTTCATTTCATAATCATAACATTTTAAAAACTGCTTTAAAGACATGATCTTTACGTCACTTTAAACCCACAGAAATGGAAAGCAGGTCTCATGTATGTAAATCCAAGAATTTAAAATAGAACATTTTGGTATATATGTGAATACCCTTTTATAAGAAAGAGCTTTTATTATTCACTTAATAATATAAAAGAACATTATAAAAAGAGAGAGACATTTTGAGACGGAAATTCTACAGCATAACGGCTATGTTACGAGGTTTTAGAAGACATTAAAAAGAGAGGTAAAATGGGTCAAACATTCATAAATGACCCATAAAATAGTATATAGATAGAATAAGAAGGAAACATGATCATGGTAATGAAATTTCAAAGACATACCATTTGAAATGAAAAACATGGAAGGAAGACAAAAATTAGATTTCTCTTATGAAAGTTCAGCAGCCTAACGGCGTTACTTAAACTTCAACAAAAATGATTTGAAAAGATCAAATAGAATCTCTCATTATGTGAACATAAGAGTTCAGTATTATAGATATAGAGATAATGCCCAAACATAATTAAAAAGGAACTTGAAATACTTGACATGAAAGTAGAACTTTGAAAAGAATGAGAAGGGTGAAAGAATCCCCTAAAAAACTTCGGCAGCCTAACGACGCCACTTAAAACTTCAAAATACTGAATTAAATATATCAAATGGGGTATCTCATCATATGAACATAATATACAGTATGATAGATATAGAGATCATACCCCAAAATAAAAAAAGGTAACTTGAATGAATTGACATGTAAGTAGAACTTCAAAATGAGAAGGGTGAAGAACCACTTAAAAATTCGGCAGCCTAATGGCGCCACTTAAAACATCAAAATACTGAATTGAAGAGATAAAATGGGGTCTCTAATCATATTATCATAAAAGATCAGTATGATAAATTTAGAGATTATACCCCAAAATAATAAAAACGGAACTTGAAATACTTTACATGAAAATAGATCTTGAAAAAATGAGAAGGGAGAAAGAATCTGTTACAAAAATTTCGGCAGCCTAAGGGCGCCACTTAAAACTTCATAAAAATAAATAATGAGAGTAAGATGGGATCTCTCATTATATGAACATGAAAAGGGATGTAAGAGCTGTATCAAAGAACATACTCCAACATAAGAACATGGAGCATACAAGGAATGACATAAAAGAGATTATTTGAAATGAAAGAGAGAGGTCAGATCCCTTACCTTAAAATGTAACTCTTAAAACTCAATGTTTGGGACCTTTAGGGCTTGGGGGAACCTTGGGAGGACTCCTTGGGAGGTAATGAGACATTAACATCGTTGGGGGAGAGTGGGGAGTCGAATGGATGAGAGTATTTCTTGGTATTTATAGGGAATGTGAGGGGACAAGGCATTAATGGCCATGGGACACCTCAAAAGTGGTTTTCTCAAAAGCATGGGCCCTCCCATGGTACTTCCCATGGATTTAGGCCACATTGGGCCCCCAATACAATAATTCATCACCTTTGGCCGGCCATCCCTTAAAATATCTCATGACATCATCATGACACAGCTATGAGATCATTTAACATACAGAAACCCTAAAACTGTATTTTTTACTATTCACTGAAAATTCAACTTTCTCAGAAAAATCCCAAAATTTCACCTTAACCAAATATCAATGCTCTGATTTCAAAAATGAACTCCATTTTATAAAATTTATTTTTTAAATATTTTTAATTTAATTGTTAAATAAATACACTATTCACCAAAAGTTCATTTTTTCAGAAAAAACCCCAAAAATTACCATAATATAATATCGACACTCTGAGTTCAAAAATGAAATCCATTTTATAAAAATAATTGTCTAAATATTTTTAATTAAATTTTTAATTAAAAAACACTATTCACCCAAAAAAACTAATACTTGAATAATAATTTATGAAACCGTTATTTAACCATTTTATTTAATCACATTACTTAATCAAGGTGCCTATATTATACTAATACATTCTTTAAGTGAGATTACTAATCCATTTGGACACATTACTAATCCTAATCATAAAATCACTATTCATAATTTACTATTCATCAAAAATCAAGTTGATCTTATTAGACTCTAAATTTGGTACTGAACATAATTGTAGAAGACCATTTTTTGAAAATCATTACACATTTTTAATTATTTAAGGTTTACATAAACATTTTTAAAATATCCTTTTTCTAAAATTTATAAAAAATATGCAGACAATATTTATCCAGTCATTTAAAAATTCATAAACTTCATCATAAGAAGAAATCCCAATTTTTATTTAAAACAAAGGATTACACAAGGTAGTTACGGTCTCCTTACATACAGCCTTATCACACCAGCATAGGACCTATGTGTAAGGTGTGCTAAGGTGAGAGAATATGAGGGAGGCTCGGCTAACATCGCACGAGTAGTAATTTCTATCAGTTTGAACTTCTCGCAGAGGCAATTCCGTTCTAGCTTCACACAATGAAGTTCGGCTTGGGTTTGGTCCAGAGCAAAGACCAGTGGTGCTACCTCCTTCCCATGTTCTTTTATATGGGTTTCGATCGGTCCAAGACTACTGGGTGAGGCCATCAAATCTTCTTTCTATAATAATTAACCAAGATTACTTGTATTTAGAGACAATAATCAAAAGGTTTAGTTTCCAGCGGTCATATTGACCAATGGTCATATAACCGTCTAAACCCAACGGTCTCATTTTAATTATAATCATGTTATCAAATAAAACATTTTTTTGAGTATAAAAATAAATAAAATAACACATAAAATTAGGAAACAAGATTTATTCAACATTTCGGGTCATTACAAATAACTTTCCAACAAATGAATTTTAAAAAATTACATAACCTGATTACATACTTTCTAACAACTGTTGGAAATATTGCACAAATTTATATTGGAATAATTTTTTTCATAAATACAAATAAATCATGTGATTTCAAACTTATTATTTTACAATCCTTCAATGATACCAAATTATTCACATTTTAAGAAAAAAAAATGGGTACTTCATTACAATGAAGATACAGAAAAAAATTCTTCTTTTCAATCTTTCTTAATGTGTGACAAGTCAAAGGAAAATATATTCTATTTACTTTCACAATGGGAGAAAACTAATAATTTTTAATTATAAATATCAAGTACAATCTATCATGAATTATATATTTTGTATTTACTTTTATTTTTAAAAAAGCTCCAATCAAACATTCACATATTTTTTTCTTAACATTCCTAACATCGATGTTATGTTTTATCTCTAAAAATATCAAATAAGGTAGTTCGAAATAAATAAACTACTTCTTCATGATATTTATTTAGAGTTTATAACATCTTTTCTATCCAAATATCAAATCATTTTTTTATATAAACATTAATATTCATCAGGTGAAAATGGTCAATGGGGATGGTTATATTCTTTTAATCTCTTAAATAATTTTTTCAATTTATGATCAGGATAATCAATTCCCAAAAATCATCGATGAACCATGTACACTATATTTATACCATTATGTAATTTATAATATGATGTATTTTCTTAAAATATTTTACATTCTTTATATCCCTTAACATTATATCTAGATATGTTTCCACACGATGGAAAGTCGTTCATAGTGAACATTTTCATAGTATCCAGAATAAAATACTCTTTTTGTATACATTGAAAAATTTAACACCAGCCTCCCATAGTTGTTCCAGACCATCAATTGATGGTGAAATATAAACATCAATTTCATTTCACAGTTGTTTTTGTCCAAAATTCATCATGATCATCCTAACATATTTTTTCTTCCTACATAGATTTACGGACATGTTGCAAACTACCAGCAAAATAAGCCATGAAATATGATGGCTAATGAGGATCAGGAATAGATTCATTTCATCAATACACAATCCCATTATATGATTTCTAACTTTACTTCCAAAATCATGATATTTTTTATCATAACTCTTCCACTATGGTGAATCGGAAGGGTGATGTATGTTACCATTAGAGATGCGCTAATCTGAATTCCCTCATAACCATTTTGGGTCAATTGAATTTTAAAATATATGATTCAAACGAGGAATTAGTGGAAGGTTCCAAATTTCATTACAAGGAATTTTGATTTTGGTACCTAAGAATGAATCACATTTTAATTATCAGAAGAGTATGCAAAAAAATTTAATGATCTCATTATAATGTAAAAAAATGATTTTAGCTGACATCAGATGACAATACCTGAAAATGAATCTGAGTAAACCTTCTCATCTATCTTATAGAGTGATGTCCCACATGTAATACTACATGATAAATATTCATATTCTTTTTTATTTAATACACAATCATTGAGGAAATCATGTATCTTTTTATTCTCCAATTCAATTGTCCATAATATTTTATTCACCTCATAATTTGAATATATAATCTCATCTTCCTATAGTAGTAGATCCTTTAAAAGTTAATGTATGCTGGGGGAATGTTTTATCAGCCTACCAAATTTTTTATTTTATTTTAACTAATATCAAAACTTCTGATAACACTATATATTTATTGCAACCTAGGAATGATGGTTTCTAATAATCCTAATACAATCATTCAACAGTTAGTTTTTTTGATGGTTTCAACAACTAAATAATTAATTAATTATTCAATACAATCATCTACCTCATTAGGAATATTTTCATCAGTATTCAATGTTTAATTATTTGTTCTTTCACTATGCCAAATCGAACGTGTATAATTAAGTCTAAATCCAAAAAAATGACATGATCCTTGACTTATCAAGAGTTTAGGTTTTTCATATTCAAACACTTCAAACATTGACTTAATATATTGTCAATTTTTTGAAGATGTAGTTAAGAATATTCAATTAATTCATCAAAACAATTTTCATATTCTCTAGTTGTTCTTCATAAATGTATCCTATTGTTATCCATTCAATACCTGATATCATAATATAATTGGTGAATATTTTAAAACTTATAAACACATAACTATATTAAAATAGATGATTTTTTAATATTTTCATGGTTCAAGGAAAAATACATTCCAAAAATTTCAAACTTTTTTTATTAAAATCGCAACATTTTATAAGAATCAAAACTCATTTTCTAGAAATGAATGTACCTTTGAAAACACAAACCCATTTTAAAATATTTCAAATTATTTGAAACTATCAACTACAGAGGGTAATTTCAAAACATTCCAATTGGTATCAAAATCAATTAACATCATTTTTAAAAAATTAAACTGAATAATAATTCAAAAATATCGTCTATATTCAAAACACTCATATTATGAAAAATATTTTCTATTTCAATACACAGACCCAAGAAAAACCATCATGTTATCCATGATCCCATCCAAACCCAATAAGTTTACATGCTCATAAAACCATATTGTGCAACCTCAATCGCACTCCCATGAGTCACATTTCATCAAATCATTGCATGTACATATAACTAGGTATCCATTACCCACTACATGGAAATCATATCTAACTAAAAGATTGTTTTTTTAATTCTTATTAATCCCAAATTTTCACAATTTTAAGTGACCCCTACCAGTTAACATACTACATGATAATTTTATAAAAATTATAATTTTATTCTACATTATCATCATTCCACTAAAACCATATCCAAAATCAAAAGGATGTTGTATTTTACTAATAATGTCCTCTAAAATCACAGTTATTACCAAATGACCTCAGTTTATCTACATCACAAAATCCAAAAGCATATTCTTTTATATACTACGTACTCGATAGTACCTCCAATTAACATATGTCATAATTTAAATAATATATTCAAGAGTCTAATCTATAAAGGAACTCATTTGTCTTGGATACCCCGCTATTGGCTATCACTCATTCACTAAATTTCAGCCCAAGGTTACTAAGTTATCACTCCTTACCGACAACCAAATCTCATATATTCCATACATTATGGATAATGATCAACACTCCCATCTCTTATATCACATAGAGAATCAAAATCCAATACACCCTATAAAAGGTTAACATATTTATGTTTTTATATAAGGAATCAAATTTCCATTCATTATTGTACTCCACAGAAATAATCCATACTATATATATATATATAACTACCACTTCAATGATCATTATCCCACGGATATGTATATAATGGAAACAAAATAAAATTCAAATCCAAACAAACTATAGTAAATCAAAATTAAACCAAATAAAAAACATAATTTAATGATAAATAAATTATCTTCCAAATTTTAAAAAAATTGAAACATTCAGAGTAGAACAATGAAAATGTAAAATAAATCTGAACATTGATCCTTTGAATGTGTTGAAGAATAAACACTGCAATCTCTAAACCAAAATGATTTTAAAAAATGAAAGGTAAATATAAATATAGAAATAAAACCATATCATGTTGAATGTCACTGAAAAAAGGTATCTGATGTAACAATATCTCATAGTTGATCAAATAAGAGTATATAAACAAGAATGATGACCAAAAATATGAAAAATATAATAAAACTAACACCAAATATTTTTGGAGATCACAAAATTTCCCTTGATGTTGTCGTGAGTCAAGAGGGGGAATTAACGAGTTACATATCAAAAATCAAAAAAATGATGTTTTCCCAATCCCCTTTTTTATAAAGACTTTCATTTTTGATTTTTTATAAAAACTGACACCGAAGGGGATGAATATTATTTGCACAACCAGTTGTTTTTGAAAACTAATGCCCAAAATAATACTTTATAATTATATTGGTCGGTTTTCACTAAAACTGACACCGAATGTTTTTTATTTTGGCATCAGTTTTCATAAAAACAAATGCTATAAATTATTTCTAAGAAGTTTTTGGTGTCAGGTTTTATTAAAACCAATTCAAAAAGCATATTTAAATATCATTGGCATTGGTTTTAGTGAAAACTGATTCCAAAATCATTCCACAATTAATATTTATGTTGGTTTAGAAAACCTTCAACATTACATCAATGTTAAATATTATATTACAATTACTGATTCTTATCTATGGTAGTAGGATGTATGGTTGTAGCCAATATTGTTTTGGGCATACAACAAATTTAGATCCATAGCTCGGAATTTAGTGTTTTTGTCTATGAGAATGGATTCATGAAATCCCAATTGATGAATGATGTGGAAGCTCAATAAATCCATTATTTATTGGGAATATAAATCATTTAAAGAGTCACTCCTATAAACATAGGGAATAAATATATCAGGGTTATAATGAACATATATTGAAGAGATATTGTTGGTGGGTAAGGTCCCACAACATCGAGTCTATATACTTTGAAAGTCCAAGAATACATTATTTTGGGGTGGATATCTAATAGTAAATTCATTAATATGGAATGGATCAAACATATGTTCCACCTCTTGGAAAACATAATTCATTAGTGGGCCATTTTGGGATAGATGTATTTAAGTCTCCAAATCTAGCGGGAGAGTTTCAATCATTCCTAATGGGCATCGTAGGTCCCAGTATAAACTTTTTGTATAACATAGGAACTCTTGATCCCTTTGATGCTATTGATTAGAATTCCACCAATCCCACATTCTTATAGATTATATTCAATGAATGTCTCAAAAAAAATGGTCAGCTGTTTTTCATACCAATATATCCACTCATGTACAACTCAATCTAGAAGGGGGTTCCTAGGTGGAGGTACTCGATGAAAGGATTCTCCAATTTTGGAGTTTCAACTACCATAAGATAACCTAGAGGTCCCAATGTATAACCACTATTATCAAGATGCTTTACATCATAAAAACCATCATCATCAAAAATAAAGTGTATGATAAACCACTAATGTGCTATATGAATGAACAATTTATTCTAGCTAGTATTTTCTAAAGATGTAACCTATGTGGACAAGGAATTATCTTTGTCATTCTATGGCTGGGATACATGATTCAATTCTAGATAGGATGGAAACTATTTTATCATCAGACTGATTCACTCAAGGAGGGCCATGATATCTAGATTTTTTATGATGTAGTCAACATTTATATGTTTAGTGACTAGATCAGAGTGTCGCTCTACATTCTTGTGGAGGCTATCATTCATGGGGGCCATATATATACTAGTAATGAGATCATTAAACTCTAAAAACAATTTGGTACTATATTTATATAATTGTAATGAGTATGGTTTCATAGCCTATGAAGGGGTGATGAAGATGTTTTCGGGATCTAATTTGTTGATATTAGGTCCATTGATACTTCTACCAGTAAGACTCCAAGAGTAACCATTGATATAAATCAACTAATATGAGATGGATTTATCCAAGGAGAGGATAGACTAATTTAGAAAATCAATATCCAAGGTAAATTATTTGAGGTCCCAATGGGCGACTAAAATGGTTCATAATACCCAACCATTGGTGGATTTATACTAAATTATCTTATATTTAACTACCAGAGGATCTTAACCACCACACAAATAATCCCATTGGAATTGGATGATTTAATATATAAATTAGTTAGTATAACTGGTACACAATAAGTATCACATGATATTATTGATAATTCCATAACATCTACGCTGCGAAACCAATGTGAGGATGATCTTCTCAATAGGGTAGTAACGTGTCTCCATGTATAGGATCATGCAACTAGGATACTATAATCATTTCTATGAACCTTTTTTTCTTCTTATAGGAAATAAGAGAATAGATGTACTATTCCTGGTTTGTCACATAAAAGACTAATTTCTTCCTAGAAACAGGTGAGAAAATAACACGAGGTTGTAACACATACTTCATTACATCTTTAAAGATTGTCTAGAAGTCCTCATCACACTAGATGATGGTTATATTTTCTATAACACTTTATAATGAATTAATCTTTCTACATTGATTAATTATCGGTCCTCATATATAGGATAAGTGGACATTGTGGCCTCATATCTATCAAAGATTGCAAATGGGATCCATGTGAATAATGGATTGTGTATTATATGTTCCAATTACAATATCTAGTTGTCTTATGATGATGATGATAAAATTTATATAGGGGACCCCAAACGCACACATCAAGTAATTTATCATCATTTTTTTGGTTCAGTGGAAGAAAAACTCTTTCACAAGGTCCATGAAATTCTCCAGACACTAGAAGGATTTGACAACCAAGTCGACAATATAACATTCCACTATTTTTTGAATAATCGGTTTGATTATGTGGTTAATTTCATGTTAATACCTATATCTTACATATTTCAAGCCGAATGGAAACATATGATTCAATAAGGTCCATTGAGTTACCATGAAGGTGGATGAAATGTCATCCTTATGGTCCATCTAGATACGGTTGTACCTAGAGTATCCTTCCATGTAGTATAGGTCCTAAAACACAGTTGTTACCTTGATTAATAACATGGTCACTATAAGGGGAAATCATCCTTTAGAAAATTGTGGTTTATGTCCCAAAGTCAATAAAAACACTAATCTTCACCTTAAACATTATTAGAGAGAAGATGTTATAATTTCATATGGGATATTGAAATTCACTAATGATGTTGGGTTTGATAAGAATATCAACATCGGCCAAGATCTTATGTCATTATAGGGTTGATTCTTTATAGGAGGCTTCTTGAACCCACGATGAATCCCTGGGAGACAAAGGTAGTGGATGATGACATGAGGGTACATTACTGGAATATCAATTTAGCTCCAATACAACACATCAAAGTGATGTTTCTTAATGACCACGTACTACCACTACCCCAATGTAGAAATGTTTTCATAGATTATCATGGGTCGTAGGTATTCATCAGAATTGTGGTTATTCAAAATAATACCCTATATAGTGCTGATAACTCCCTCTTAAAATGAAATAGGATTGTGGAGAACTAGTATGAGGGTCAAAATATTCCAAGTAAAATGATGTATGGATAGCAGAGTTCCCTGCTTGGGCAGAAAAAAAATCTCCATGTAGCATTTACAACTTTACAAAATACACAACCATAGAAGATGTTGAACTGATTCCATCTAAACATAGACCACACAGTCTATTCATGATATAAAATCAATTGTTGGTATTCCACTTTTGTTGATTTTACACTACTCTACAAAAACGTGGGGGATTGTAATCAAATGATGTCCATAGAGAGAACATGTCAGTACATCACAGGGATATGGGCTTCTAGTATCATCCAGGTTTGTCACGTGTAAGAAATAAGGTATTATATAGATTTTAAATCTTTTTAGGGATGATGAAACTATTTTTATTTTAGAATATAAATAAATATATCTTGTTTGACATTGTGGTCGATATCTGATGAATTGGAGAATTATAGCAGCATCCAAGCCTACCTATAGATTTCCAATGATAATTCTCATATCATTACATCACTGAATACAATTGTTGTGACCCTACTTCCAATCCATATTTTTGTAGACAACATCCATATAATGAACATTGTAGGAGAATAATGGAGACATAGTTCCATGGAGTGCCTCTATTTGATCGCTGGAGGAGTACATGAGGAACCATAGATATGAGGAGGATACTGTGGTATGTTGATGAAGATATGGCCCACCTAGAAGCATGTTTTAGGTGTATTCTTAAGACAGAAATAAAAATTCTATATATGATAATAATACACAACATTTGGTCTTCATTTATATCTTTACACAAGGTTTCTTCTCTATCATATCATAATCACAAATTATCAATTCGGAGGGAGTTAGATTTGTGTCAGTCAGTCTCAAACTATGTATAACGAACCATATATTACTTAGATTTATATTACATAGAAATTGAATAATATTAATTGAAAAATATATCAACTCATTTACCGGACTGTATTGGTATAGTGTCTTTAGAAACTATCATACATAAATTACTTGTTCATAATACATATTTATTGTCTCCCACTTTTTTCTTCACAACTAGAATCCTATTTGAGATAACTTACTTAATAATCTTATTTATTACCTGGGGAAAATAATCCTATGAAAGGGGGAGATTAGATAATCAGTAAGGTAAAACATTGGAGATATCAATAATATCAAAATCATAAGACATAAGAACATAACATTTGAAAATATAATCCTTCATATGAAAATTCGTGATATCATGCCATAGGATAAATCATAATATTCATAAGAATCAACAAATGTAATCCCAAAAGACATAAAATATTACATGAAATTTTGTGGTATGAATATAATCAAAGAAAAAATTCATTTTAGTCAAGGATATTTTCCTATAGCATCATAGCCGACAAATTCTATCACAGGACTGAGTTTACTCCTCATTCCAGCCCCGTACGACTAAACTGAGATCATTTCTCATTCTATCCATGTCTATCTCATCAGATATAAATATTTACCCAATGAATTGGTTGGATATATTGGTCCCACACGTCTCATAATTAAATAATTCCTTTTTTTTCTACAATAACATAAATCATTTATCATAACCAAACGAATAAAATTGGTTTCTTTATAAATCATTCCACTATATCATAATCCATGTAAAAAATAGATTTCATAAATAGAATTCCATTATAAACAAAAAACAATTATAATAAAATTGATTATATTATACTTGAAACATAAAACTATTAAATAATTCAATCTTTGATGGAAAGTAATTTTGATATAACTCTTGAAATTAATTATTGAGGAAAATATCATTTCGTCTTCAAAAAAAATTATTTTCTCCAAATGCCATGAAATTTTATAAAAAAAATTATTTGAAACTAAAATTTAAATAATATATAGGAAGACACATTGAAGTAATGTGTTATTTAAATGAAAAATATGTTCATAACATATAAGTTGAAAACCATTCTCCTCATTCTAATGCCAAAAAAGTCAAAAACTACATCGTATCGAAAACGAACAAATATTACTTTCATACCATTTAATAAAAATAATCCAATTGATACAATTGGATCTAAAAATTTTAGAATAATTTAAATAAATTTTAATACATAGGAAAAATGTACAAGTATGATAAATATACACTAGAAAATACTTACGTATAAACAATCTCAGATAATAATGAGATTGTGAAATTATCTCGTACCTTATGTTCAGTTACATTTGTATGTATCTAAACCTCTTGTATAATGAAACGAATAATTTCATTAAATTATTTATTAATCATAGTCGTTGTTATGATATCATATATTCATATTATCATCCATTTGTATGTAACAGTTTTACTCATCCATCGAGTGTTACCCTCTTTATTTTTTTTATGCATGTTTTGTCAGATAAATTCATGTTATTACTATTAGATAATAGTTATATCATTTAAACATTTATATTAGTATAATATATATAATATTTATACCTTCCATTATTTAATATATTCATGTTTTAATTAATATCCTGTGGAATGAATCACATCGCTTCATGGACACGGTAGGTCGTACGTACACACAAACGACAATATAATTATTATAATTATTGAATGGTATTGATGTTGATGGTGTATAATTTTTCATAATAAAATCATATTATAATAATAATATATAGTAATTTTTTCCATAAATATACACATCTATGAATGGTTGTGGGGAAAAACACAGTATACCACAGTGTGGATACTGTAAGTCATATGTACGCATGCATGGTGATTTAATTTTTCATAGGATAGATAAAAGATGGAATATGGTTGTTTCATTATAATAATAATATATAATTAAATTAGTGATAATATTTTTATTAATTTATATTGAATCAACTCATTAATAATAAGTAGAAGAAGATAGAATTTAGAAATAATCGACATAGGAGATTACATCTATTTTGATGTGGTCTCGCTAAATCACCCCTTAAAGCACTAGATTTGGTCTTTTAAGAAGACCATAACATCTAGAATGTTACTAGGAGTGTTTATAAATAAAATTGGAAAAAGAATTTGATCGTGATGTATCAATGTAATGTAAAGTGGTGATGGAGGAGGTGAAATTCTATAATTGAGGTGTGGAGAACTTTTGAGTTCTCCAAAAATATTAATTTATAATACAATAAAACACCATCCAAAAACCTTAAAAATAACCCAATTAAAAATATTATATTAGATATGTTTTTAATATATTCGACCAATAAATTATAGAAAAGTTTTTTATCAATTTAATCCTAATTATTTCAATTATCATTTAGTTCTTCAATTTTATTTTTAACTAAAGTATCAAAATTTTCAACATCAAATAGGTGAAATATTAACTTATTTTATGTCAATTATGCCATTAATAAATACATAATATTCATAACATAAAATTAATAATTACTATATATTTTTTAAAATAATTAATGATATTTAAAAAATTTAATAACACCTTGTATTGATAAAAATTCAATAGTTACAATTGTATACAATTCAATTCATTGATTTATGAAAATAATTTTATGAAAAGTTAATTTCGAACAAAATACTTTCTTATATTACTAAGAGTTGATCGTCAGCTATAATATTAATTGTACTTACCAAATTACATTTATTTGATTATTTTTAATAATATATATTGAATATTTCCTTTAATAAAATAGTCACTACAATAGTGTAGTATATTCATTTACTATGCACAGTTATTGAATAAATAATAAGAATAAAACACTAAAAAAGATCAATCCTATATATTTCATAATAATACTTATAATAGAATATATATTCTATAGAATCCATAAATAAAAATACTACACTTACTAAAACATGAATGTGACAAGAGTATCATCATTTTATATAAAATAATATAAGTCTCACAATCTCCAATATAATGATCCATTTGGTTAATAACTCGAACCTTGGATGTTTATGGACATCGTATAATAAAAAAATAATATTTGGTCTTGTGTTTGGGTCAATTAATTGTTATTTATACTTTAATAATTATTATTTTTTTGAATTTTCATTAATTAACTAATTTATTCATCATTAAAGTATAAGACTTTTAGGTAATCATATTTTCTTATAGATTTAAAATAAATTATCATAATAAGAAAATAGATTTAACATGAGTATTGATAATTAAATTTTTCTTATATATATACTTATATTACAAAAGATATAGTTATTAAAATTTGAGTAAGACTTATTTTACTTTTCTCTAAATAAAATAATTAGATGTCTTAATCTAATCCAAGTGGCTTCAAAAGAACACCATTCATACCTATGGATGATTTATATCAAAACACAATCATCAAATTAAATTAAGAAAAGTTTTAGGTCTATTTTATAATATTATTTTCAACCATAATTGCTCGATTTACCCTTTTATCGTTTTAATAAAAATTACCAATTTTACTTTTCATAATTTCCAAACATAAAATGAATATATTTAAATAATATTCACATAATGATACCAAATATGGAGACCATTTTTCAAAATTCAAAGAACATTAGTTGTAGTAATTAATTTAAAATTGATCTCGATGTCAGAAAGAGATATCTAGTTTTAAAAGTTAAAAAATTCTAAAAGATTAAAATATTTTTACATATGAATTCAATGTAAAATAAATGATAATTTCATAAATAATATTTAATAATTAAAATATATTCTATTTATAAATTAAAAAAATTAATTATTTTAATTTAACTATATAAATTGTTTTTCTGAAAAATGTTAATCATCAATTAAATTTTCAAATGTTTTTACTATTCATAAAAACATGAATTTTATTAGAAAATAACAAAAATTCATCGAAAATAAATTTTTATATCCCTATTTCAATGAAAATTTTTATTATCTAATATAAAAATTTTATACGTCTAAATATTAATTGAAAATGGGTTCTCCATTAAATGGATGTAAATTAACATTTTTAAAAAAATATGTTTTTTTACATCAAATATGTTTATTCCTACCCTATGAGAAAAATATCTAATGTATGAAAAAAATATATTATTATTTATATAAAATATATATTTCATTAATTTAATTTACTAAAAACCCTTCACTAAATTTATTAATACAAAAATAAATATATAACTGCTTTGAATTTTTTTATTAAATAGTCAGTATCCAATGAATTCACCACACATTTTCATAAGATAGTTATATTTATTCATCAAAACCAAACAGATAGGTAAAATTTTCATTTTATTCATTGGGTATCACATTGTTCGATTAAACTCATGATTGTGTGTAATTCATGCTAATGAAGAATTAAAATTATTTAAAATACTTCATAAAAACATATGGGGGTAACATTCTACTCCCCATAAACAGAATTTCAACCTCAAAAGTATTCATTTGGAAAAAATATAATGAGAATACTTCTGACTCATCACATCATCAAGTCTCAGCGTATCATCCTCAAATTGGTGGTTCTACCATAAAACATTAACCAAGCGAGTGGTCTTGTTTCATATATTTTTTTTTACAATAATCCAGAATCTCTATAGGTTGTTCTTCATATGAAATATATTTCTCTAGTGGTACATATTTTATGTTTAATACATTTTAATGATCAGGAATGTACATTCGTTGGAGAGGTACATGAAACACATATTGAATTTGAGAGAGACTTGGTGTGTGTGCCAATCGGTAAGCTACCTTCCCAACACAATCCTATTTTTCAAATAGACCGATATTCCTAGGGATTAACATTCCCTTATTTCTAAAAATCATTACTCCCTTATAATGACATATTCATAGAAATAAATTATCACCCACTTAAATATCTAGGTCATTTTTTCGGTTGGCAACATAACCTTTTTGTCGAATTTGATATTTTCTTGTGTGTTTTTGAACAGATCTTACCTTTTATTTCATTTAATCAACAATATCAGTCCCTAATATCTTTATTTCCACAATTATATCCCAAAATGATAGAGTTACACACTTAATTATATAGTGTGATTCATATAGATCAATATAAATACTAGATTTAAAGCTATTTTTTGTAAGAACAATACACCAAAAGTAGGTTTGGATCCCAACATCCTTTAAAATCATTAGTGAATGCTCTTAACATGTCTTATATAATATGATTTTTCCTCTCAGACTGACCTTCTATATGGGGATTATAAGTAGTTATGATATGTAACTCTGTATCTAGAGAATACTGATGACTTCGCCAAAACATTGAGGTAAACCTCATATCCCAATCAGTTATAAGGGAATGTGGTACTCCAAAAAATCATAACAATTATTTTACATACATCTTGGAAAGCCGATAAAGAGATAAATCCTTTCTAATGACAATAATGTGTGATGAATTTGTAAAGATATCAACTATAACCCATATAGCCTTATTGATTTTAGATGGTGTCTGATGTACGACGTGAAATTCCATAGTGATGTTTTCCTAGTTCTATTCAGGTATGGGTAATGGTTATAAGATCCCCTTTTACTTATATCACTAAACCAAAACTTACAGACAAACCATGCAGTAAGAGACATATTTGGAAACATCTATTTTAATGTCATCCCTTCAGATTTACTCTTGCTGGTCCCTGTACATAATTTTGCAACCAGAAGTGATAGAGATTTGATAAATATGAACCTCATCCAATATCTCAAATAATTATATTATAGGAGGAATATGAATCTAGTTACATATCCTTGTTATTCCATCACAATCAATGTTGAATTCAAGAAAACTTCCCACCTTCACTTGTAGCTCTGCATCTTATTCCTGCTCCTCCTTAATCTTTACTTGTATATATAGTTGAACATTTATTTGAGGAAGATAATATTTCTTCCCTTAATTTAAAATTTTATAATCCATCCTCTGAATATACATAAATATTGTATCGTTTAGTATCCTCATCATGGATAGGCTACCATGGTCTTTTTGACTCAAAGTAGATGCCACATTGTTCTCTTTTATAAGGTGGTAATGTACTGAGAAGTCATAATCATTAATCAACTAAAACCATATTCTATATGCATATTAATTTCCTTTTTTGATTATATATACTTTATACATTAATGATTTTTATAAATATTACACATTTTACCATAATGAAAATTCCTTCATATCATTAGTGCAATGATTACTGCATCTAACTCCAAATCATGAGTATGGTAATTTTTCTCATGGATTTTCAGTTTTCGGGAGGCATAATCTATCACCATATCATTTTTCATGAGAACACAACCAAACCCCTTCTTGGATGCATCACTTTATATTATAAATCTTTCTCTACTATAATGATGTATGATCCTAGGTGCACTAGAAAACCATTTCAGAGCTCTTTGAAATTCCCTTCACATTCTTCCATCCACACAAACATAATTCCTTTACAAGTAAACTTGGTGAGTGGATTAGGTAATTCTGAATAAATATTTCACAAACATTCAATAATATCTAGCATAACTAGGAAAAATCAAATCTAAGTTAGATTTGTTTTTCTAATCCAAAATCCAATAACTTATATTTTTTCTGGATCCATATATATTCCTACTTTTGAGATTATGTGACAATACGATAAAACATTATTAATCCAACATATTTCTTCAAAAAATTTACATAATGTTTCTCCATTTTTTGGGACATCAGTGCAATTCTCAATTGATCTGTATGTTCTTCCTTAATCTTTGAGTAGATATGTATATAATCAATAAAGACTACCACATAATGATTAAGATAGTTTTTAAAGAGGATTTTCATTATATCCATAAAGATAATGGGGAATTAGTATGATCAAAATACATAACTATAAATTCATTATGTCAATACCTTGTACAGAATGCCATCTTTGGTATATATTCCTTCTTAACCCTTATATGATGATATCCCGAATGAAGATCAATCATAGAGAAGTCATGATCTCTATGTAGTTACTCAAATAAGTCATAAATGTGGAGAATATGATATATTTTTTTTGATATTGATCTGGTTATGTTATTAATAATCCATTCAGAGTCTCATTGATCTATATTTCTTCTTAACAAACAGTACAGGTGCAAACCAAGGTGATGCACTAGGGCTTATAATTCACTTGTCAATATTCTCTTGGGGGTCCTTCTTCAATTAAAAAAAAATCAATTGTGGCCCTTTAGTGATGTTTATATGAAATATTAATTTCAGCTTGTATGAGTTCTATTGATAACTCAACCTCGCGATTTAGATGAAGACCCTGAAACTCTTCTCAAAATACATCATCAAACTCTTGTTCAAGTGGTGTATTCTTAATTGTGAGTTTTCACACAACCATTTGAGATAGATAACATTAATTTATATAAATAAAGAACCATAATATGGATGAAATTTATACTGTGAGGTCAAATTCATCCATTCATCTATAAATAATCATAGATTGATCATTAATATGAAATATGAATTCCCTTTCTTGGAAATTTGAATAAGATCCATACAGAGAAATACAATCTATGCCATGAATCCAATCAAATTTGACTATATTAAGGATCACATGATTTTTAGGAATCAAATTCCCATAGACTTCCATTGGAGAATAATTATAATATTTTAATGAAACTATTTTTTCATTAGGATTTATCATAGCTAACTCATCATCTAATTTTTGAGGAACAAGGGACATACCATTGTAAAATTCATCAAAAATAAAAAATTGTGTTAATTCAGAATCAAATAAAGAATTGTATACTTTATAGTAGAGGGTAATTATACCTTTCTGCACATCATTATCGAACTCCACATCATTGATAGTGATCTCACATGGCTTGAATTTTCCATTGGCCTTAAGAGTTTGCAGATGACGATCATCATCAATAACCCTCGTATTAGGTATTTTATTTTAATAATTCCCTATTTCCTTTCAATTTTCAAATTGAATTGTAAGAAGCGCATTCTATGTATAATTATCTCTATTTAAAATATTACATATCATTTTCTCATCACATTTTCATTTAACTACCTAATGAAATTCTCTCCCACACTTAAAATAGTTTATAGTCCCTTTATGAAAATTGCCACCATGTTTCTTTACACACTTTGAGCATAAGGGAATCTCATTTCCTTTCTAGTGTGGTATTTGGATTTTCCCTTGAATTCCATTTTTCTCATCTTAACTATCCCATTGGATAAATAGTTTACTCCAACAAATATATCAACATTGATAGATCATCGAATGATTTCCGCATATCTATTGAAATACCTTCTTGATAATTCCCTTAAAAGACATGGATTTAAGACACTAAAGAATTGACCTATTTTACTCTTATGTGGGATAATAATTCTAGAATATCACCTTGAATGTCTTGTAAAATTTTCACCATATGTGCCAATGGATTCCTCATCCTTTTTATTAAGATAAAATAACACCTTCTCCACCTTTGTTGGATGAATTAGAAGAAATTTCTTATTGAAAAATAAGTTCTTGAACTCATCCCTTCCATGGATTCAATTTCTAATCTTTTCCATGTATACATGATAAGGGTCAACCATTGGTTAGCTTAACCATCCAAATGATATATTTCTGAGATTAATTTAGCATTTTATGATCATTATAAAACTAGAAATATCCTTTTAGTGGTATTTATCCATTCTTCTTCCACTAATGGATCAAAAGACCCACTAATATAAGGTGGGATCTTCATCATGAAGGACTCAACATAATATTGTTCCCTCTTTTTCTCGATAGGAAGTCATGCATGATTCATATCTTGAGAATATTTTTTGAGAATAGCTAAAATATTTTTCAATCCATCTCACATAATATTTAGTTTCTTAGGAGGAAAATCATAATATTTCCCGTCGTATTTAAAAATAACAGGCTTCCTTCGGTTTTCATCCATTAACTAAAACGGTGAAACATAGTGTGAGAAACAGTAATCCTAATGAAAAAACAAAATTATCATGTACCATATTTTAATTTTGGATGCTTTAGGATTTATCCTAGGCTATTCAATATCATATCTAAAAAACTAGTACTATAACCTATATGTTGACATATCCTTTGGGTTGTTAATAATGTTTTTTCATTATACTTTCTAAAGGATAAAAATAACATACCTCTAATACCAACTATATAATCACAGACTTTACCAACATTTATTTTACATCAAAATTAAACCATATTCATTAAAAATATAACAAATCCATGAGAGGGCTATATAGTTATAGGGTATTTTGAAACTAGTAATCCTAATGAACTAGTTCATGAGTCAAATCCATTCTCTCCAATATAATACATCTCAACTAGACTATTTTTTAAACATATTACTTAATTCCCTTCTTCATGACCTTGGAAAAAGAAAAATATGAAAGGGTGATATAAGATTCTCAGTATGGGTAACTGTAACATCCCAAGTAATTAATGAATAATATATATTTTTATCTATGTCTATTAATGAATTAGATAGTGTTTTAGAGGCTTAAAATGAAAATAAATCCAATCTTTAACATGAAATACACTAATATTCTTAAAAGATTGTTTTACTGTCTTTTAATGGAAATCCATTTTTGAATCTATTTTTTGAAAATTTTATTAACTATTTTTGTCAAAATAAACTTATTCTTTATGATTGGGACATCAAAATTTACCTTGTGTGAATTTTTGGTATTTTTCTGACAATGTTCATTTTTTAATGAATAGTGAAAAATACTGCATTTTACATCAAAACTGCTTTTTAATCTAATTTGATTATATGATTTGATTATTTTTTGAATTGGTTTTGAAGTGAAATTAGAATATATTTTTACCATTTAATCCAATGGTGGTCATTGGAATCAATTTCACATTGAAATTGGACTTCAACTGGTGTTAATCTTTTGATACTTATTGTTTCATAAAAACACGCTATTTGCTCTGACAACAGGAATTAATAATTAAATTAATTAATGTGACTTATATTTATTGAATTTTTTAAAATAGACTTCATTTTTGAATTCGGAATATCAAATATAGCTTAGGGTGGATTTTTGGTAATTTTCTGAAAAACTTCAATTTTTGATTAATAGTGAAACCACTAGTGGTACTTATAAAAATTGATTTTCCGTTTAAATGAAATTTTGCCATCATTTTGTTTTGAATTTCAAAAATCCGACATAAATGGTGGTCATTAAGAAGTAAAATGTGGTTCAATGGGATTAAAATAATTTTTTGGTGAATAGTAACTTATTATGTTTTTAATCGCGATTAGTGGTAATTAGGGTAGTTTAAGGTATAAATAATACTTTAATAATATGAAATAACATAGACACATGTCCCAACCTTATTGGTTGTGTCATGGCCGACAAAGACAAGCCATGGGTCAACTTGGGGACCCCATGGAGACATTTTGGTTGGGAAATTACATAAATAACTTTTTATTTAATGTTAAAGTAAAAATGGCACAAACAATAGATGTTTTACTAAAACAATTTTTACATGGGGTTATAAAGATCAGATTTTTTATTATAAATATTCATTGGAAAGATTAAAAGATTTCCGACATCATAGTATTTTTTTATAATTTTTAGACTTTAAATAAATTAAATTATTTATGACATCATGAAGATGCAGCGATGACCTCATTATTTAACGATTTAAATAAAATGGAAAGATAATGAAAAAACTAAAACCTACACATGGAAAAAACCAATTGGATGAGTTGATTTCGAAGCCTTATCACCTTATCCTAGAATTATAGCAATTTGGGACCTTTTGAATCCGAAACTCTTTTTAAAATAATGTAACTTATCTTTACTTTCCATAAGTGCCCCTCCTCTCCTCTTATAAAAGGCCCCCACCTCTACCTCATTTCACACACTCCTCAAGACTTTGGATCAGCCAACCCGTGCCCATTTAATCTCTCCACATCCCTCTCCTCATCCTAGAGGATTCCCTTTGGGCAGAATCCTTTCAAAGGAAGTTTTTAGGCTCAAATCAATAGGAGTTACACTTTTAAAGATAATTCATTCTCTCATGTTCATTTGATTTATTTTGCTTCTCCAACCCCCTAAACTCTTTTTATTTATTATTTTGTAACAACACCAGTATCTTCAATATACTAGGATGTTTTTATAAGATTTATTTGAGCTGCACTCTCACACAACTACCTCAAATGGTTAAAGAAGATACAGTTTCCGTGGATGGTGAAATTTTGCCTTCCAAAACGATGATTGTTCAATACTAATTTAACACCTTCAAAGGTGGCGATTATGATGTCACTATTTTTATATATGATATATAATATGTTTATTTTTTCCTTAAGATTCAGTTTTTTTTCATTTTGGGCATACCTATATGGTTTCCATTATGGGTAAACATGATATCTTCATTTTAGGAAGTGCGGACTACCGCCCTCTGAAAGTGATTTGATTTGTTATACCATATGTGGGATGTGTAAAGGATAAAGTTAATGATATTATATATGTTATTGTACTGTAATTATAATATACTCTTATATCATTATGATTCCATTCCAGAAAATATGAAATAGAAATGGAAGTAGCGTTCATGCGTACGTACGGCTTACCGTCTCCATGAACGGTGTATTTCATTTCTTACCTCTAAATGTGATGTAATATTATAAATACATGTATATGATGAATATATATGATATATATGTTATCCAAATCATTAATATAATTCTGGATATAACGAACCATTGACCAAATTAACAACATGTAAGTGTAAGAAGTCTATTTTTGACTTAAGAACCAAATACCGACAAAATGAACATTATTAACTTAAATGATTACATGATGTTCATAACATGGTATAAAAGGAATAATGAACTTGAAAAAGGTTCATAAGAAAGTAGATATTATCTCAAGTTTATTATTCCAGAGATTAAAGAACGGTCGGGTCAAGTCGGATACGAGGTATGGGACTTCGTCTCAATCTCCTTTCATTGAGGCATATTTTATTTTATACACAACTTTCTTTTATACGGTGTATAAACCCCTTTGACTTTTACGTTTATTCAAAAGGAATCTTTTTTATACGAAGCGTTTACTAAACGGAAAAAGGGAATGTTTTTGTCGTACGTATGTGGCGACAACGACTTCTCCGCCGTCGTGACCGTTATTTGAGTTCCGACTTCCTCTACAAGCCATACCTTATTTTTTAAAAGCAAAATGAATACCATGTTTTACTTTTCTTTTATTTTGGTATTGGAAATGGTTTTCACAATGTTTTTGGTGTTGTATTGATATCTTGTGATTAAAATGTGGAAATGTTATGTTTCCTTTATGCATGTTTTATGTGATACGATTATGTTGTGGTTCTTGGGCACTATTATGAAGACGGGTGGTTCCGTGATAAACTAAGGGCGGGTGAGCCCTATATAGCTCTCCAATTCATTGGGTAACTCGAAGGAGTGAAACGTTAAGGTTTCTCCGAAGAGATTTAGGGAATATACTGTGATGGGTATTCCAAACGTAACCAAGAGGGTTACTCCCTACGTAAGAATGTTATGAATGCCTCAAGATACCTTTATGTCTTATGATTTCTATGATTTATTCATGATTTGATGAGGAATGTTAAAGTGATTATGTTTTATGGGTAAAGTATGATTTCATTCTTATGTATATATGTACACATGTTTCCTTTCCATGTTTTTATAACCCATACTGATCTTTTTATGCTCATCCCAAGTTTTTTTGAAATGTTTTTCACAGGTCAAGGGAAATGTACATGATATGATGATAATGTCAAGGAAGTGTCAAGAAAGAATCCATGTTTTATTTTAAATATGTTTCCATTGATGGGAATGAAGAATACCATCTTTATGTAACCACATTGTTTATATGTGAAATGTAATGCAAGTTTTATGATCTAATTCTCTAAAACTCTAAACCCGAAAAGATCCTCAATGTGTAATCTTGTAATAACTCAAGATTAAGTAAGGTTTAAGGCTGGGGACATATAGTTGGTATCAAAGGTCGGTTTAGATAACTTTAGGAGTTAGAATTATATTAAATGATTATCCAAAAATATTTTTTTTGAAATGATATAGCATTTGAAGATTACCATGTTGCTTCATCTAAGACATGTTTGTTCAGAATGGTTTTCCGTAGAGGAAACAGGGAAGCAGTGCTAGGAAGGCATACAGAAGGAAATAACCTTCCTAATCAGCATCCAGAAATGATTGTAATTGGAACTAAACAGTTTGTTGCAGTAATGGCACAGTTGACTCAAGCGATAAATGGTGGTGGTATCCATGCACGAGATCAGCCAGATCAACCGTAGAGGAGCATGTCAGTGGTGGAACATTTCATGAGGCAACATCCACCATCATTTAGAGGATCATCTGACCTCGTGCTAGCTGAAGGGTGGATTAAAGCACTGGAGAAGATTTTTGGTGTCATGGGGTGTTCAGAAAATCAAAAGGTTAGTCTTGTTATTTATCGTTTGGAGGGTGAAGCAGATCAGTGGTGGTCTATGGTTAAAAATATCAGGGACGCCGATGAGATTGATGCTCATGACTGGGATGAATTTAAAGGTATGTTTCTTGAGAAGAATTTTCATAAGGCTGTTCGACTTAGGATGGAAAAACAATTCTTGGAATTGAGGCAAGAGGAAGACTCAGTGGCTGCCTATGAAGAAAGGTTCACTCGATTGGCAAGGTATGCTCCAAATTTTATCTGAGACCTTGATAGTAAAATCAATCGTTTTTACTCAAGATTAAAGCCAACATATCGAAGGGCATTAGCTTCTCGTGAGTTTAAAAGTTATGAAAAGCTTGTTCGATGTGCTGAGAAGGTGGAAATGGAGTTTTCTGATGACCAAGTGTTCTATAACAACCAGCAGAAGAAGAGACCGAGGTGGCAGGAGAAAGGTAAGAATTCTTCAAAAAAGTCTGATGGTAAGAGAATTATGTTTCTATTTTGTGATAAATGTTGCAAAAGGCATGCAGGGGAATGTCTTCTGAATTCTGGAAAGTGCTACCGATGTGGTATGATGGGTCACAAGGCTCGTGATTGCACTGAAAAGGATCAAGGTGAAGGTAAGAACAAATTTGATTTACAGTTAGTGATATGTTATAAGTGCAATGAGATGGGTCACTATGAAAATGAGTGTCCGACAAAGAGCTTGAGTGATGGGAAGCAGTTAGACTACAAGATGAAAGGGGTGGTGAAATCCTTTGCAACTACTTCAACAGATGTCGGGCCATCAAATGAAGTTGTATCAGGTACTTTTTTTGTTTTTTCAGATTATGCCAGTGTGTTGTTTGATTCGGGGTCTACACATTCTTTCATCTCTGAAATCTTTTCTAGTAAAATGGGAATACCATCTCAAGAAATGACTCCTGAACATTTGGTAAAAACACTTAGGGGAAATGTTGAGGAAAAAATAATTTAAAAGAATCTTCCAATCCTTATCTGTGGAAAGAACCTACCTGAAAACCTTATTGTTCTACCTCTAGTAGAGTTTGATGTTATCCTGGGTATGGATTGGCACTATATTTACCATGCTAAAATTGACTATAGATCTAAAGAAGTTTCTTTTCAGAAAGACTTTCAGTTTGTTTACAATAATGAACCCTTACTTTTGATAACATATCAAGAGGCCGAGAAACTTGTAAAAGATGGAAATGAATGTTACCTTGCACACGTCGTTGAAAATAAAGGAACTGTTCAGATTAATGATGTGCCAGTGGTAAATGAGTATCCTGATGTTTTTCCTGATGAGTTTCCTGGAATAATACCAGATCAGGAAGTTGAGTTTACTGTTGACTTAGTTCCTGATTCTAAGCCAATTTCAAAACCCCCATATCGAATGGCACAAATTGAACTTTTAGAGTTGAAGGAGAAATTGCAAGATTTATTAGAGAAAGGATTCATTAGACCTAGCACATCACCAAGGGGTGCTCCTGTTTTATTTGTTAAAAATAAATATGGTTCTATGAGACTTTGCATTGATTATAGAGCCTTGAATAACATCACTGTTAAGAACAAATATCATTTGCCTCATATCGATGATTTGTTTGATCAGCTCCAGGGAGCTCAGTTTTTTTCAAATATTGACCAGAGATCGGGGTACCATCAACTGAAGGTAAAGGAGGTAGATATTCCGAAGACCGCGTTCCGTACGAGATATGGCCATTATGAATTTGTAGTAATGCCTTTTGGGCTAACCAATGTACCTGCTGTATTTCCTGGACTTAATGAATAGAATATTCCACGAGTTCTTGGATAAGTTTTTGGTGGTTTTCATTGATGATATTTTGGTGTTTTCTAAAAGTAAAGATGATCATGAAAGATATTTAAGGGTTATCTTGCAAACCTTAAAAGAAAAGAAATTGTATGGGAAATTCAGCAAGTGTGAGTTTTGGTTGCAACAAATTTCTTTCCTTGGTCACATTGTTTCTAAAGATGGAATAACTGTTGATCCTGCAAAAACAAAAGTTGTGGAAGAATGGCCAAAACCCACAAATGTAACCGAGATTCGTAGCTTCCTTGGTTTGGCGGGCTATTACCGAAGGTTTGTTAGATATTTTTCACGGTTATCAAGTCTAATGACTAAGCTAACTCGGATGGGTGTTAAGTTTATCTGGACAAAAGAATGTGATGATTGTTTTCAGGAATTGAAAAGAATATTGGTGAATGCTCCAGTTTTGGCACTACCTTCCAGGAATGGTGAGTTTGTTATATACAGTGATGCTTCATTGAAAGGACTTGGTTGCGTCCTAATGTAGAATGATCAGGTAATTGCTTATGCTTCACGACAGTTGAAAACTCATGAGGTAAATTACCCTACACAAGATTTGGAATTAGCTGTTGTTGTTTTTGCTTTAAAAATTTGGAGGCATCATTTGTATGGAGTAACGTGTGAAATATATACTGATCACAAATGTTTAAAGTATATAGTCACTCAGAAAGAGTTGAACATGAGACAAAGGAGATGGCTAGAATTAATCAAGGATTATGATTGTACAATTCATTACCATCCGGGAAAAGCAAATAAAGTGGTAGATGCTTTGAGTCGAAAAAGTAATGCTTCATTAGCAATGTTGTGTTTGGAACGTGATCCTTTGGTTAAGGATTTGATGAACTTTGGAATAGAAGTTGTGGGTACAGGATGTTCTCTTGTTTTGTTTCAGGTATCAGTGAGATCATCTCTATCAGATAGAATCAAGCAAGCACAGAAGTAAGACAGTGAGTTGCAGAAAATGGTAGAGCTGGTTCAGAAAGGTAAGTTTCCTGAATTCATCATTGATAATGATTGTGTTTTGAGATTTGGGAAGAGATTGTGTGTGCCTTGTGATTCATAGTTGAAGATAGAGTTGTTATGTGAAGCTCATAGTTCTCCGTTTTTAGTTCATCCGGGCAGTACTAAGATGTATAGAGATATGCGGGAGTATTACTGGTGGGATGGAATGAAAAGAGATATTGCTGATTTTACTGTGAAGTGTTTGACTTGTCAGGAGGTTAAAGAAGAGCGGCAGTTACCGAAAGGGATGCTTCATCCTTTACCAGTGCCAGAGTGGAAATGGGAGAATATATCCATGGACTTTGTTGTTGGATTACGAATACATGTCGAGGTAATAATGCAATCTGGGTTATTGTTGATCGCTTGACCAAATCTGCTCATTTCCTTGCTATATGAGATACTTTGTCTCTTGATCAACTTTCCCGTTTGTATCATAAAGAGATAGTCAGGTTACATGGATTTCCTCTCTCCATTGTATCGGATCGTGATCCCAGGTTTACTTCTAACTTTTGGAAAGGCCTTCAGAAGTCGTTGGGTACTGAAGTAAATTTTAGTACAGCTTTTCATCCTCAATCAGATGGGTAGTCAGAACGAACAATTCAGACATTGGAGGATATGCTACGAGCTTGTTCTATGGATTATCAGGGAAGTTGGGACCAACATCTTTCTTTGGTTGAATTTTCATATAATAACAGTTTTCATTCCAGTATACAGATGGCACCATTTCATGCATTAAATGGGAAGCGGTGTCGAACTCCAGCTTTTTGGGATGAAGTGGGTGAAAGGAAGATGATGGGACCAGAATTGGTAGAAGAGATGGCAGAAAAAGTTTAGTTGATTTAGAAGCACATGAGAACAGCTCAGAGTAGGCAGAAGAGTTATGCGGATAACCGGAGGAAGGATCTATCTTTCGAGGTAGGTGATCATGTTTTTCCCAAGGATTCTCCTTGGAAAAGTGTGATGAGATTTGGTAAGAAAAGAAAGCTAAGTCCAAGGTTCATTGGACCATACGAAATTCTGGAGAGAGTTGGATCAGTTGCATACCGAGTGGCTTTACCTCCGAGTTTATCTCAGGTACACAATGTTTTTCATGTTTCGATGTTGATAAAGTATATGCCAGATCCATCACATGTTTTGAGTCCAGAGGTAGTTCAGCTAGAAGAGAACTTATCCTATGAGGAACAACCGGTCTAGATTCTTGACCACAAGGAGAAAGTGTTACGGAATAAAGTGATTAAGCAGGTAATTGTTTTGTGGAAAAAACATTTGATGGAAGAGGCAACATGGGAATCTGAAAATGCAATGAGGGATAAGTACCCACATTTATTTGATAAGAAAATAAATTGTGGGGACGCAATTTTCTAAAGGGGGGAAGGATGTAACATCCCAAGTAAGTAATAAATAATATATATTTTTATCTATGTCTATTAATGAATTAGATAGTGTTTTAGAGGCTTAAAATGAAAATAAATCCAATCTTAAACATGAAATACACTAATATTCTAAAAAGATTGTTTTACTGCCATTTGATGGAAAACCATTTTTGAATCTCTTTTTTGACAATTTTATAAACTAATTTTGTCAAAATAAACTTATTCTTTATTATTGGGACATCAAAATTTACCTTGTGTGAATTTTTGATATTTTTCTGACAATGTTCATTTTTTAATGAATAGTGAAAAATACTGCATTTTACATCAAAAATGCTTTTTAATCTAATTTGTTTATATGATTAGATTATGTTTTGAATTGGTTATTAAGTGAAATTAGAATATATTTTTACCATTTAATCCAACGGTGGTCATTGGAATCAATTTCACTTTGAAATTGGACTTAAACTGGTGTCAATCTTTTGATACTTATTGTTTCATAAAAACATGCTATTTGCTCTGACAACAGGGATTTATTATTAAATTAATTAATGTGACTTATATGTATTGAATTTTGTAAAATAGAATTCATTTTTGAATTCGGAATTTCAAATATATCTTAGGGTGTATTTTTTGTAATTTTCTGAAAAACTTCAATTTTTGATGAATAGTGAAACCACTAAGTGGTACTTATAAAAATTGATTTTCCATTTAAATGAAATTTTGCCATAATTGTGTTTTGAATTTAAAAAATCCAACATACAAGGTTGTCATTAAGAAGTAAAATGTGGTTCAATGGGATTAAAATAATTTTTTGGTGAATCGTAATTTATTATGTTTTTAATCGCGATTAGTGGTAATTATGGTAGTTTAAGGTATAAATAATGCTTTAATAATATGAAATGACCTAGACACATGTCCCAACCTTATTGTTTGTGTCATGGCCGACCAAGACAAGCCATGGGTCAACTTGGGGACCCCATGGAGACATTTTGGTTTGGAAATGACATAAATAACTTTTTATTTAATGTTAAAGTAAAAATGACACAAACAAGAGATGTTTTACTAAAACAATTTTTACATGGGGATATAAAGATAAGATTTTTGATTATAAATAGTAATTGGAAAGCTAAAACGATTTCTTACATCATAGTATTTTTTTATAATTTTTAGTCTTTAAATAAATTAAATTATTTATGACATCATTAAGATGCAGCGATGACATCATTATTTAACGATTTAAATAAAATGGAAAGATAATGAAAAAACTAAAACCTAAACATGTCCAAAACCAATTGTATGAGTGGATTTCGAAGCCTTATCACCTTATCCTCAAATTATAGCAATGTGGGACCTTTTTAATCCTAAACTCTTTTTAAAATAATGTAACTTATCTTTACTTTCCAAAAGTGCCCCTCCTCTCCTCTTATAAAAGGCCCCCACCACTACCTCATTTCACACACTCCTGAAGCCTTTGGCTCGGCCAACCCCTACCCATTTACTCTCTCCAAATCCCTCTCCTCATCCTAGAGGATTCCCTTTGGGCATAATCCTTTCAAAGTAAGCCTTTAGTCTCAAATCAAAAAGAGTTACACTTTTAAAGGTAATTCATTCTCTCATGTTCATTTGTTTTATTTTGCTTCTCCAACCCCCTAAACTCTTTTTATTTACTTCTTTTGAAACAACACCAGTATCTTAAATATACTAGGATTTTGTTATAAGATTTTATTGAGATACACTCTCACACAACTACATCAAATGGTTAAAGAACATACGGTTTCCGTGGATGGCGAAATTTTTCCTCCCGAAACGATGATTGTTCCATACTCATTTAACACCTTCAAAGGTGGCCATTATGATGTCACTATTTTTATATATGATATATAATATGTTTATGTTTTCCTTAATCTTCTGTTTTTTTTCATTTTGGGCATACCTTTATGGTTTCCATTATGGGGAAACACGATATCTTCATTTTAGGAAGTGCGTACTACCGCCCCCTGAAAGTGATTTGATTCATTAATACCATATGTTGGACGTGTAAAGGATAAAGTTAATGATATTATATATGTTATTGTACTGGAATTATAATATACTCTTATATAATTATGATTCCATTCCAGAAAATACGAAATAGAAATGGATGTAGCGTTCATGCGTACGTACGGCTTACCGTCTCCATGAACGGTGAATTTCATTTCTTACCTCTAAATGTGATGTAATATTATAAATACATGTATATGATGGATATATATGATATATATGTTATCAAAATCATTAATATCATTCTGGATATAATGAACCTTTGACCAAATTAACAACATGTAAGTGTAAGAAGTCTATTTTTGACTTTAGAACCAAATACCGACAAAATGATCATTATTAACTTAAATGATTACATGATGTTCATAACATGGTATAAAATTAATAATTAACTCGAAAAAGGTTCATAAGCAAGTAGATATTAACTCAAGTTTATTATTCAGGATATTAAAGAACGGTCGGGTCAAGTCGGATACGAGGTATGGGACTTCGTCTCAATCTCCTTTTATTGAGGCATATTTTATTTTATACACAACTTTCTTTTATACGGTGTATAAACCCCTTTGACTTTTACGTTTATTCAAAAAGAAATCTTTTTTATACGAAGCATTTACTAAACGAAAAAAGGGAATGTTTTTGTCGTACGTATGTGGCGACAACGACTTCTCCGTCGTCGTGACCGTTATTTGAGTTCTGGTTTCCTCTACAAGCCATACCTTATTTTTTAAAAGAAAAATAAATACCATGTTTTACTTTTCTTTTATTTTGGTATTTGAAATGGTTTTCACAATGTTTTTTGTGTTGTATTGATATCTTGTGATTGAAATGAGGAAATGTTATGTATCCTTTATGCATTTTTTATGTGATACGATTATGTTGTGGTTCATGGGCATTATTATGAAGACGGGTGGTTCTGTGATAAACTAAGGGCGGGTGAGCCCGATATAGCACTCCAATGCATTGGGTAACGCGAAGGAGTGAAACGTTAAGGTTTCTCCGAAGAGATTTAGGGAATATACTGTGATGGGTATTCCAAACGTAACCAATAGGGTTACTCCCTACATAAGAATGTTATGAATGCCTCAAGTTACCTTTATGTCTTATGATTTCTATGATGTATTCATGATTGGATGAGGTATGTTAAAGTGATTATATTTTATGGGTAAAGTATGATTTCATTCTTATATATATATGTACCCATGTTTCCTTTCCATGTTTTTATAACCCATACTGAGCTTTTTATGCTCATCCCATGTTTTTTTGAAATGTTTTTCACAGGTCAAGGGAAAGGTACATGATATGATGATAGTGTCAAGGAAGTGTCAAGAAAGAATCCATCTTTTATTTTAAATATGTTTACATTGATGGAAATAAGAATACTATATTTATGTAACCACATTGTTTATATGTGGAATGTAATGAATGTATTATGATCTAATTCTCTAAAACACTAAACCCGAAAAGATCCTCAATGTGTAATCTTGTAATAACTCAAGATTAAGTAAGGTTTATGGCTGGGGCCTTATAGTAACGAATGAATATATCAATAATGTTATAACCATAGGTAATAATAATATAAAATTTTAGAATCCTATCCATTGAATGAAATATCATGATATCTGGCCATGGGATTAATTTTAAAAGTGCATAAGAATCAATGAATATATTCCAAAAATTCATAACATAAGATATCAAATTTTTTACAATACACATTAGAATATAAAATCTTTTTATTTTATTAAAATATCATTTCCTAGTCCATAATAGTGGACAATTTCCATTACTGAACTGAGTTAACTCTGTATTCCAACCCCATAATACTGAACTAAGATCATTTCCCATTCCATCCATGTATACCTCATGGTATATAATTATTTTTTCAATGATTTTGAAGGAGATATAGGTCCCAACAGTCTCATTATAAAATCATTATTATGTGTTCCACAATTAAATAATTCATTCATCATAAGCCACAAAATAAAATAGGTTTCTTTAAATATCATTCCACCATAACATAATCAATGGAAAAAATAAATTTCATAAATATAATTCCATCATAAACACAATAAAAACTTATGAACCATAATTATATTATACTTGAAAAATAACCATATTAAATAATTCTATCTTATATGGAAAATAATTTTTCTATAACACTTGAAATTAATTATATAGAAAAATATAATTTCTTCTTCAAAAACATTTTTTTTCTCAAAATGCCACACAATTTTAAAAGAAAATAGTTTATTAGAAACTAAACATGAAATATTATTGAGAAGAATTTATGGAAATAAATATTTATGAAAAGGTTAAAATCTGTATATGTCATATAATTAAAAAACATACTCCTCCTACTTTTAGGGGAAAAGTGAAAAAGTACCACAAATTAAAAAAGAAAAAAGATTCCTTTAAACCTTTTTAATAAATATTCACCAACTGGTATTATTGACTCTAAAAAACTGTAGTATATTGGATATAAAATTACATATTTTCGAAACATTTACTAAAATGAAAAATATACACTTGTAAATACTTACATATAAACAATATAGCATAATAATGATACTGTGAAGTTATCCATTACATTAGATCTGATTTTTTTATGTATCTGAATCTCCTATATAATGATTTTAATAATTTTATTAAATTATTTCAAAATTATTTTCATTTTTATGATATCATATATGATCATATTATCATTTATTTTTATTAACATTATTACTCATCCACGGGGTGTTCACTTATTTTTTTGTACACGTGGTTTGTCTGATAAGTTCTTGTTACTATTATTAGTTTATAGTTTTATAATTTACAGAATAATATTAGTTTAATATATAAAATATTTTTTAACCATATTCATTTATATAATAATTATTTAAGGAATATAATGTAGAATTAATCGTATCGCATCATGGAGATGTTAGATCGTACGTACGCATGAGCGATGATATCATTCCCATAATTGTAGAGTTGTATTTAAGTGAATGGTGTATAATATTTCAGAATCAATATCAAGTTATAATAATCATATATTTTTATTAATTCTATCACTATGATCATCCAAGTAAGGGGGTGGTAAAAACATATTACACCATGGCGTGGAGATGGAAAACTATACATACGCATCATCATGATTTTGTTTTTCATAGGATGGAAAGAAGGTGGAATATGGTTATTTCATAATAATAATAAAATATCAATATATAATTTTTAATTTAGTAATTTCTTTGTAGTAAAAAAACTCGTTATTAGTATGTTGAAGAAGAAAGAGGAATGAAGTAACGGGTAGGGGAGATTACCTCTTTTTCGACGTGCTCCCTCTAAATATCCACTTAAAGCACTAGAGATGGAATTTTAAGAAGACTAGAACCTCTATAATGTAACTAGGAATATTTATAAAGAAAATGGTTAGGGTTTATATTATATTTAAGGTGAAAAGTTTAGTGAATATGTGAGGGATGTGGTGTCCTTTTATAATTGAGGTGCAGTGCACTTATGGGATCTCCAAAACTATTAATTTATATTAAAATAAAACCCCCTAAAAACCCAAAAAAAAATACACAATTTAAAATATTAATTGAGAAAGGATAGTAATACCTTCAACCAATAAATTTTGTACTTATTTATCTATCATTTTAATCCATCTCAATTTAATTAACAGTTAGTTATTCTATTTAATTTGTTATTAGGGTAACAAATATTTAAATATTAAAAGGGTGAAATATTTAATAATTTTATGTTCAATAGACCATAAATAAAGAAATTAGAACATTATATAACATATAATGATTATTATGTAGTTTTAAAAAAAATTCCATTTTTTAAATAATTTAATAAAATGTTATTTCGATAAACAATCAAGTGTCAATGTTGAAATTATATAATTTATGGATTTATAAAAATAATAACATAACAATATAACCTTAAAAATTATATTATTTAATTTATAAGTGGATAAGGTCATCTATAGAATTCATTAGACATATTAATTATCCAAAACTAAATTTATTTTAATAAATTTAATTATATTTATTTGATATTTCCAATAATAAAATAACTACTATAAGGGATTTGTGTAATTATTTAATATGCTTACTTCTCTAATAAAAATTAAAAAAAATTGTGATAGTTATAAATCCTATATAATTTTGATTAATGACTATAATAAAATATATCTTTTGTATAATCAATCATTATGAATGTTATACCTATTAAAAATGAATGTTACAAGTGTATCATTACAATAAATAAAATAATATACGTTTCATAATCTATTCTATAAGGCTAAAGATGGTAGATAACTCGGGCCTTGGATGTTTATTCTATATATATACATGAAAAATAAAAATCATTCATGTTTTATGGGAATATTAATCGTTATTATCACTCTAATAATACTAATTTTATTGATTTCTCATCAATTAAATAATTTCTTCATCATTAAGTTGTATGTCTTTAAGGAAATTGCTTATTTTCTAAAATTTACAAATAAATTATCATGATAAATAAAAAAAATTATATTTAAAATAAGTATTTATACTATAATTTTTCTTCTCTAAAACCATATATTAATAAATATATAGTTATTAGAATTTTAGTAAGACTTATTTAAATTTACTTTAAGTAAAACAATTTAAATGTACTAATGTGGCTTACAAATAACACAATTTAGACCCAATGATTATTTAGGTAGTGAAAAAACATCCAATGTTATTAGGAAATTTTTTAGCATAATTTCATAATATTATATTTACCCACAGTTACCTGATTTACCATTTAATAGTGTTAAAAAAAGTATAGAAGTTACTATTCAAAATATTGAAAAATGAGAGTAAGTTATTTAAATAATTTTGATTTAATTATTCAAAATATATAATCTATTTTTCAAAATTAAAATCACAGATGTTTCAATAATAAATTGAAAATTAATCTCATTTTCTAAAAAAGAGAATAGTTTTTAAAAGCTAAAATATTACAAGATTCAAATTTTTTTCCTCTAAATTCAATGTAATAATAATGAGAATTACATAAATTATGTTTAATGAAAAAAATATAACATATTTTTATTATAATAGCATAAAATATAATAATTCAAAAAAATATATTCATTTTCTATAAAAAAATACGTTTTTAATTTAGATTTAGTCTACTTATAATATTCATCCAAATTTTAACTTTATCAGAAAATATAAATAATTCATAAATGTAAATTCTTATATCCTACTTCGAAAGAAAAGGAATATGATTTCATATAAAAATTATTAATGTGTCAAAATCTTAATTTAAAATGGGTTCTCCATTAGAAGGCGGAAAATTTTCAATTTGAAAAATAACGGTTTTTAAACATCAAATCGGGTTTATACAAACCCTATGACAAAAAAAAATATTGGATGAATATCAAAAAAATTATTTAGTATATAATATAAATATTTAATTAATTTCATTTACTAAAAGTAATTTACTCAATTTATAAATACAAAAATAAATATATATTAGATTTATATTATTTCATAACTAATTGGTAGCCAATGAATTCACCAAATTTTTTTAAGTTAGTTATATTTATTCTTGAAAACCTTAAAACTAGAGAAAATTTCCATTTTAGACTAAGGGTGTCTCACTGTTCATTTAAGTTCATGATTGTATAAAAATCAATCTATTGAAGAATTAAAATTATTTAAAATATTTCGTAAAAACATGTGAGTGTTACACTATGGATCGTTCACATCATAATGATGTTATTCCCAGAACTAGTGTAAACATGGAAATGGTTGATCTACTCTCCATTTAACTAGTTTGTAAATTATAGTGGGAACATATGCCATGTATGAGAGTGTCCTCATCTTCCCCGATGAATGAGATGAAATCTTGGAATTCCACTTTCTTAACATCCCCAGGCTAGTATGTCATAGTGGTAGACATATATACTTCAAAATCGAGTGGAATTTTAAAATCTTACTCAAGGGAATCCCACATTACATTAAACTAGATGAGGGTCCTGATTATCGATATCCTTTTAGTGATTCTTTTGATGTATTTCAACACATTTTATTTTCATCCTAGATTAAAAATGTTTCCCAATGGGGGTATCTCTGTGGCTAGGGACATAATAGGTGATGCTTGATATAACACTAGAGTCTAGTTAGAACTACAAATATACCGATGAAGTATTTAAATCTAGTTTTGGACAACATCTGGATGACTATTTGTTTTTTGAGTTATGATTATGGCCTTAAGCAGATAATCAAGGTGCAATATAAGATGGGATAATCTACCAACTAACACATCAGGTAGTGGAGGCTTAATTGATAGTGCAGGATGGGAGAAGTGTGCCATCGAATCTCTTCACAAAACTAGTTACCCTATCTTAGTAGCATCAACTTCATGGTTTGACAAGATGGCCTGAGAATTATGGAATGTCACATGTCCCCAAAAATTCCTTCAATGATGGCTCCCATATGAAACCTAGGAATTTACATGATATTACTCACTATTAAAAATCATAATGTTTTATACCATCTCTATATAGTTCTTGAAGGCATACTCCTAATTGTTATCATAGGGCCCTTCCAATGATAGGAAGATCATATGGATTATTACCTACAAAGGTGACATGAAATCACATAGGGTGTGATATAAATTTAGTATTTTTTTGGGGTCTCTAACCTCACTTTTAACATAGATGAAAACACTATTAGGTCATGGAATACTGTGATAATGATGCTTAATAATCAACTAAATAATTAAAGAAGACTATAAGAGGTTCTCACCAACCAAAGAGGGCATGGATGAATCCATGTGCGCAACAAACTACTCTTAGATCAAATCATATGTCATAATTATGGGTTCAATGGTTGGAATCCAACCATTATTCACATGAACCTTCAATGTTACTATTTTGGTCATTGGAGATATGATTAAATTATGCTGACACATATCCCAAAATTACCAAACCGCGATCCATTTGGTCATATAGCTGATATTTTGAGCATGTAACATTCTATGATTATATGTATAGTGATCGATTAGTACGGGATGTGGATGGGATGGTCAATGAATCTAGACACCTTGTGATATATGCATTTGGGAAGATTTAGATTTCAATTATCTAGGGACTGGATGGAATAACGTATCACTAGTGAAACATTAAGAGAATTGGTTCATTTCCTTTTGTCTAGAAAGGGATCTCTGGGAGCCTATCCTAGAAGGTTGTATGGATTTTCATTTCCTCATCTAGGTGGATGTTCACAGAAAGGCATAACATGATGATTCTTTTTTCAAAAAGGATATTAATGATATTTCTGAACATGGAAATGTACTTCAATAAAATGTTCCAAAAACATTACCAGATCAGGGTTATATACCTACCCAGTACTATTGGTATCAATATTGTTGGTCTATATTGTTTGATCTAGAAGAGGAGTTGGGTGCGCATGAATAACCTAGTGCATGGATTATTACAGAAAATATTATTTATCAAAAAAATATCAAAACCTTCATTGAAAATTATGGGTGGTGAGGGAAAGGACCACCTCGGACCTAGCATTTTCTATGTGCATTGTTAGTTGATTCTCTTGATTTTGTGGCATGTAATGTTAGTATGTGAGACATTTTGACCAAAATAAAAAACCATTGACTCACTCATCATGAATTTTATTAAACTATACTTTTATTACACATGGTAGAGTTGAAATGGTAATGTCACTATCTTTGAATCTATTCCTAGCATGGTATTTATCATATGAGTTACTAGACATACTAGATGAATGTGGATCCATATAGTGTCTACACAAAAAGAAAATAGATTTTAGCATTATCCAGCTACTATGGTGTCCCTATAATGGTTAAATGTATTGAGATGAAGTGGTCAAACTACTAATATAGGTCACCCATTATGATGAAATGGTAAAATGCTGGATTCCCAAACTCTGGGGGTGGTCAGATGTTCTCCACCCATGTTGGGAATGGATTTCTGTCTGGTGGGATCACCACATGTTGTGTCTCCAAATCCCTGACGTTAGTAGTGACAATGGATATAATGTCTTAGAAGTGAGGTTCACTATCATGAATAGGATACCTTCCCGCCAATTCATTTATAATATCATCAATTTGGAGAGTAGTGTGACCTTCTCAAGGAGTGGAATGATCCATATCCTGATTACATTTTTCAACAGGATTCATTGACTCATACCACAATCTCCTTCAATATAATCCTTCCTTAGTAATTATTTGATAAGAATGGTTTCTAATCATGATTAGTTGGAACTATCCAAGGTGGGAATGCTTCCCCATCAGAGGAGAAATGGGGTCCCATATGGAAGTTTACTAATATGGGCACCATCCAGCAATGAATTCATTGATAAAAAATTTATTCTATTCATGATATTGTACACAATGTCTAATGTGGCCTATTTCTTTAATTTCAATGAATCCTCAGATGGATTAGAGGGTCCATCATTCTATTTTAATTTGATGTGATGTACATGGGATAAAATATCACATTGTATTGATCCATAAGGAAATATTTGTGCATATTATATTGAGTAGGGGCACATTTCAAATGTTCTTTCTAGTACTACAATGCTCCTGGGGGAGGATCATCCCTATGATGACTGTTGTTGGAGCTAATATTCTCAAGTGTCATGGAAATTTCCATGTTCACTACAACAAGACCTACAAGGGAACTGTCAATATCAACTTTTTGGATATGATTTCACTAAAAATGTTTGAAGTGGAGCGAAGTGTACTATCCCCACCCTATGATATGGAGATGTGGAGGTGGTTCTTCCATGGCCTAGTGATGTAGTGTGGGGCACTTGATGTAGTTATGTTTACGGTTTTGGTGGTATCCCAATGTTGTAAGGACATGAGCCATTAGGATTACCATGATGTTAACCCTCCAACACTACTATTTGATGGAATCAGGGTCCTATTGGATTCATGGAGAGCCTAACTAATGATAAAAGATGTGGTGAAGCTTTTCCAAGATGAACCTGGAAAAAAACATAGCATGGACATCAATGAAGGACACTTAGTGGAAACTTTTTGTATTCATATGCAACCATAAATACCACAATCAACTAGTTATTGTCTAGAACCTTCTACATGTCCTCTTTATTAATGGATTTAAAATCACCATGGTCTGACCAATTCATTCCTAGAGATATGTGGCTGCACCTATGTGGATCGATTATGTAGCCGGATAACGAGTATAGGGTTTTTTATTAATGTTTAATTTTCTATTTGTTGGGGGAATCTTTCGAGTGAGGCATGATACACATAATCACATCAATGTATGAATGGGTGTTTAACACCACCTCATGTTCAAGGGATGTTTCACTCTTATGCAAATCAGCAGACTGATGATCGTTTGAAGGAGCCAATCCCAGTCTTGAAATCTCTCCCAAGCCTTATGTATATATATAGTGGAGGGATAGTATAAGTGATAATGATGGATGGAAAATGAGCCCCTAGAAGTGATCCAGAACTTCAACCAACTACATCTACCAGTGGAGGGATATAGAGATCCTGTGGACCTCAATTTTATTTTAAAAAATATTATTTATTGATATCATGCTTTAGAATTTGGATGTCGTGGTGGACACTATAATATTTAGTATTATGTCCCCTTGGAATTTGAAATCCTAATGATGTTAACGATGACTTTGTGATTTGAATGACTTCTCATTTAGGAAAGGAGTGTTTACCCTTATTAATCTGGATGACTCTTCATGGAACGATAATTCTTCTCCATGGGGATTACCTCCACGCTTTTGGGTTGTAATATAATAGGGCCTCTAAAATTGTTGGTTGGAAAATGAGGAGGACCTATTTTATTGTATTTAATTAGAGAGTGGGGAAACTCCACCATCATTATAAATATCATAGGGAGGACCTCTGTATTATTTGGTTACAACATGTATATGAAATCCCTCTTGAGACACAATAGTATGGGGAGGGCCTATTCACTAGCTATCGATGGAGAAGGGAGGACCTCTTCTCTAGTTGTTGACGACAATGGTAGGACCTCCATGCTATTGTTGAATTAGTTGAGAGGGCCTCCAGTTTATTTGAGATGATGTTAGGATGACCTTTGAATTGAGTCTCACCCTTATTTTTTGGCCCATAATTGATATTGGTGGTTTCAATGATTGAAAGGGTCAACCCAACCTTCTCTTCTGGTGACATGTGTCTCAGTCGAAATCGGGAGAAAATAGATCCCCATTCCCATGTTGAATGGACTTGTCAAGATACACCATTATTGCTAGATACCACTAGAGCAATATAATATTCCCCTTTTCAAGAAACCACAAGAACCCCCCACCACCCCCACCCGATATCGGTGTCAGGTGTCTCAAATGAGGTCCATCAGAGTAGTTGAGGGATGAAACTACTCTTTAAACTATTGGATCAGTTGGTTATAGTGTTAACGATGCCATGTAGGATCCATCCTTGGTGGTTTCTGATTGGGTTTCAATGCTATAAAAAATCAAATTACTACACCTCCTTGTAGTATGGGTTGGATTCATTAGAATGCTTCAAGGATAGACTCTAGAATAAGTCGGTTATTATAATAGAGTGTAGTTTCCCATGGTGTGGTCCTTTACGGTGGTAGTGTTAATGAGTCTCAAATTCCTCCAGTTCAGGCCAGGAAATATCCCACAAGGGAATTACTCCCTCTTCCTCATACATATATACAGGGGTTAATTTTCTAACTCTATAGGATTTTATTGGGAGTGATACGGCACATTCACCCAATATAATGTGTCACTATAGAATTCATGGAAGAGATGGAGTAGATGGGGATTTCTTCAATAGTAAATTCTAATCCACCACACCTACGAGTGTTGGGTTGTTTTTTTCAAGTAGTTTGAGTCCTCTATGACATGTGGATTAATCGATTACTAAATGTACAAGGAATGTTTTTTCTAAAACATCAACATTGTCCAATCATCTGAAGAAGGGTATGGATCAATAATGATAATATCATAAAGAAAAAATTTTAAATTCACTCTCCCCGAATGTGCATGTGTACTCCATACATTATTTTCTAATTTATAGGTGTGACCTAGTGGGGACTATTTTAATATATTGACATTTAAATATATTGATTCCCCAAAACTAGGAGTCGTAATGTTTAGTGGAAGATTCTCACATCTAGGTCAAAATTTAGGTTTCTAACTCTTTCATTGGGGAATTTCCTACATGTTGATATATGTTGGATTTATATATCTCTACATTCTCCCTTTACAAAGGTGGGTGGATCTAATCTCTTTCTTCGATGATGTAAGATCCTAGATCAAAATGGGGTTATGAGATTCCAATTCTTCCATTCCTATATTCCTTCTCTCAGATAATTTCCAAGTATATGTCTCCCTCATATATTACATAATATTCATGGAAGTCATTCTCAATGGCGTCACATTGTCAGTATAGGTTAATTAGATTTCTTCTGTCTTGATAGGGAATCAAACCATGTTCATCATAGTAGTTGTGTTGGGAAACAGTCAACATTTTTGGTAAGTTGGGAATATTGGTCATTTTTATTCCTCATCTTAGAAGGTAATCCCATGTGAGGCATCATAGGTGTATAACTAAATGCATATAATGTCTCTTATGAGGAAAATAATTCTAGAAGTGTACGTCTTCCAATGATTTTTTAAATTTGGAATCAAACACTTTGGTATGTGGTAGGAATTTTGGGTCAAGTCACAATTTTGACATCCTAGGATGATACATCATAAATTGCATAAAATATGGATTGGGGAATGATTTTATCATATTTTTTATATTTTATTTGGATAATTGTAACTCACCATGGTGGCAGATCAAGGAAGTTCATCTATAAAAGGAAACATGTCAAACCTGGGTAGTTTACCACTTTTTGGGATCGAATTTCCTCTGAGGAAGATCTAAAATCTGCATCCCTATGATGGAAGGTATAAAAAATAGGTTTACTGATGGATGCATTGAACTCCAAATAGAGGCGGACCCTATATTGATGGATCTAACACCATTGTATGAAAACATGAGATAGATGGATTAAACTATTTTTGAGGTGGACCTAGGATGGATGGATTGAACTATATATGGAGGATGATAAAGGAGGTGTGTCCCATAGAGGGAATGTAACAAAAAATATTTTTCAAAAGTTAACCAAAGTTTAAAATCTCTATAGTTTTGAATCATAGAGGTTCATCCCTATGAGGGATGTCACTCCAATTTTTATCAATTATTGAACTCCCTACGGAGGCAGATCATAGAGCTTCATCCCTAGGAGGGAGTTGTCACACTTGGTTATACAAACATCAGTATTGAATCTCACCATATAATCCTACATACCTTTTTAAAAATATCGGTATTAAAACTCATGTTGTCTGATTTCATTGTTTATGTTAATGTGATACAACAAATCTACGCACATAAATGTCATATAGTAAGGATATTGGGGTCATATAAGGAATGTCGATGAGGGATGGTCTGGGGCTTACACATTGAAATATCAATTTCTAGGGTTCACATCTAGTGATGAAGGATGAGGTGGAATCAGATGATGATCGTACATAGGGAATATTACATTTATTTTATAGGAAATTTCTATAGTTTTACATCATGTACAAAGGATGTTATTATGCAGTTTATCTTCATACAACTAATACATGGAGCTAGGTTGTTTTTACTAATGAAATTCAGACATGGGGGACTCACTCTAAGCCCCTATGGATTACATGACCACTTATCATGAGCCTTTAGTCCATGAAAGTTTTCTGAACGACTGTGTATGAGTAGTCAATTATAGGGTCTAGATTAATGTACCTATTTATAGAAGAAAAAGGGATTATAATACATATTCGTAGTTGTATTAGACATGTGGTAATAATTGGGAACACTAATAGTGAAAATGGGGGACATGGTAGTTGTTTGCATATGTCATATTGGGAACATATGTGTAGCATAATCAGTGATGGATTTTTATGGGGAGAATTGAAACTAAACCATTTTGAAGGGATTTCAACGGAATGGAAGCACCATATAGATGCCCAATAAAGAGGATTCATGAACCATAGGTAATTATTGAGCACTTTTTTACAAATCCCAAGGACTTTGTAGAGTCTAAAAGCTTTATAAAGAGCAATTATTCATGAAATGGGGATCCCCTTCTTCATAGGGATTCTCTGATTTAAGGGGGGTGATTTGAAAATTCCAAATTCATCATGAATTCTCATGTGCTTCAGACATACTAATTTTTATATAAAGTGAAAAAATTATTCAATAATTGTATAAATAATTGGGGTATAGGCTCATAAGAGCACAATTTAGGAGACTTTATGATGAATGGATACATTGCTTAATCCATTTTCAATGTATTTTGTGATTTATAGGAGGTTCATAAAGTAAAAATGATATTGGAAGTTGAATGGTCACCATCCATCACAAAAATGTCATACTAAAGAGTGTATTTATTAGTAAATATGTTTTACGATGTCATACGTTTTTGGGAAGCAATATAGTCTTTTTTGAGTGGTCATGATCCCTGAGATTAAATTTCACTCTTTTAAAGACACTGCCATCCCTTCACATGTCTGTAAATTATTCCATGACTCCAAATATCATTGTGTCAATATATCATCTGAGCGTCATACATTCAATGAGTAACACATCATTATTAGAGCTTTGAAAGATCCATCCATTTGTGAAGGAGATGAAATTCAAGAATATACCCTTAGTGGGATGTTTTGGTCCTTTTTTTGCTCAGATTGGCCCCACACTAGCCATGCCTTCCTAAACCATTATATTGGCATTCATATTTTCGTACAAAAGCAGTGATATTTATTAGTGACTGTGATAGAAATAAATATATTAAAATTAACATGTAAATAAGGTTAATTCTATTTAAAAAATCTGTATAAATAAAAAATAACTGATTCTTCCCCACCCTCATTGATTTTCCACTAATAATGAGGGTGCATTTTAAGTGGTATCAAGTCATTTTTTCCTAATGTATATGATATTTTTTAATAGTCAATGATATCACATCTACTAAAAATATTTTAACAAAATATTAATTGTAAATAAGTAAAATAAAATTAGTTTAAAAAAGGGTATTCCCATTTTTTGATTGAATAAAATTTCATTTTGAATGGTGAGGTGTAACATTCTTCTTTATCATTTATATTTATTGTATTAAAGGCATATATTTTCACAAAACAAACCAACAAATACTGATCGTCAACTACCCCAATCCCACCTCCATTGGCCATGGGCTAGTGAAAAGTTCCAAAATTAATAACAAATATGTGAGGATTTTTCATAATGTTCATGTTTGAACAGAACCACTGATCTCTGTAAAAATGTTTTGATGGATAATAATATAAGTTGATGCATCAAAAGAAAATTAATTCATGTAAAACAACTAGGGAGTACAAGATTATTAAAATGTAATATGAAAAGGAGAAGTGGGAAAATACACACCCAACTAGAAAGAATTCCCAACCTGAAAAAATAGTTAAATTAAAGGATGAAAAATCTTAACTCTTTATCTCTATTCTCTGATCACCATATGTGGTCAAATTCACATAGGTGTCCCTATGATCATCTATAATCTCCACTAACCTATATGTCATCTTCAAAAGAAATGATAGGTGGATGGAAATCCTACGTAGGGGGAGTTTATACATACCCAATAAGATTACCCAAAAGATAATGGTGGAGTAGTAAGATACATGGTAGGAATAGACAGGTCAACCAATAGTAATAGATTAAAAAATCAAACAAAAGTTGATAATGATAAATAATTTCTAAAAAAAACTCAAATGATAGAAAACGAGTATCTCCATCTCCTAGGCCAGCCTAATAAAATAGTCTCAATTGTTCTAAGAGTAAAATCAATGGTTCCCAACATTTCATGTGTCTGTCTAGAAGAAACATCCATTTAAAAACTCAAATGACCACTATGTCTCATAGCTGTGGGACCAAAATATATAGAAGAGGACCCATTTCCCGATATAGTAGGAGGGTGAATTTCAATGGTAAGAGGACCCCATCCCTAACTACATATGAATTTCCAACTATAATAGTCGTTATAGGATCCATGACCTTCCAAATAATAGAGTTCCAGTATATTGTTCGATAACGCATTCCCTGATAGCAAGGAATTATGAAACTCTAATGTTAAATAAATAACCTATTCCCTTTGAAGTAGTAGGGTGAAACTACAATACACTACTAACCATTACCTACACACTAGAAAGAAGCCACTTATATTGAAGATAGAGGACCCATGCCATCATACAATAGGATAGTTCCACTCAGATTCTAAATTGAGGACCTATGACCCAGCCCACATTATGGTTCCACTCCAAAGATTGGTAGAGGACCCATTCCATGTACTTGTAGGTTTTTTCACATTATTCACTCTATTGATCATTCATGAAAACTTCCAATAATTTAGCATAACCTAAAAAAGTTTCGTGTACAAAACATCTCACATTATATATCAAAATTTTTTATATCAGATACTGTATCATCAAATTAGAAAAAAATAGAATAGGATACTAATTTCTAAAATTTGAGTCCAAACGAAGTGCATATTAGAGTTAAGAGATTCCATAAAATAGAAATTACATAGCCTGTATGTGTACCTACATGGCTTGATGTCATGCACTGCTTCAAGGTCATTTTCCTATTGGTACAAATCTCACAACCCATGTGGTAATAAATACTATATAAGGGGTAATACATTATGTGTCTTGACCAAGACTATAGATAAACCACGAGGATCATTATTGATCTTATGTGAAAAAAACTCAAACGAAAGATATTTAACTGAAAATGTATATGGATGGATATAGACATGACGTAGTTGTGATTCTCATGAGAAAATAGTCTATATAGACTTTTTTACATGCCAAAATCAGACACCTGGTGAAAAAAAATCATTTCACTGCATCACTCTCTAAATGAGTTTCATGGGCCCTAACCTTGATCCTGAATTAAATTCATGATTTTATTCTCAAAGCACGTAATTCAATTTCAGGATCATGATGTCATTGATGGTTTGTTTTTTGAGCATTATTTGACTAATATACTTTTGTTATAATTACTCATATTATTATTATTATTATTATTGGGGACATCATGTACCTAGGACAGAAGTTGAAATTAAATATCCAATAATGGTTATGAAAGGACCGTCGTATTTTCGAGGTCTTGCTCCCTCCAACATCGCATCAATGAGAAGTATGAAGTATGAGTTATGAAGGAATATTTAATTCATATTACTATTATTATTATTATTAATTATCATACTCTATTAATATATTTTATGGAAGAGAAAGAATGCATGACCCTCCAACATGTCCCCATACCCAGCACACAACACCCTGAACACTCTTTTTTTTTATTTTTTTTATCTCCAATTTTATATCTCCCTTATATCCTTTCTACTTTTATAAAGATCATGAAACCCCCTTATAAACCAAAATTTCAAACCACCACCTCGTCACAGACATGCCACCTCCCACACAGTAAATCCCAAAATTCACACTTCCTTTAGTGTCCCACACATCATGGTGACCCATTGACCACCGGCTTCACTTATCCCAATCGGTCATGTGCTTCCCTCTCATCCATCATTATTCATCAATATCTCACACCCTAATTACATGATATTAGCATCCTAAGACATGCTCACTACCCCTTGGAATCATCACTGACCATAACATGGTTGGTCATCCTTCTCTCTCTAAAGATTATTTATCAAAAAATATATATAAAAATACAATAATATATATATATAATGATACTATTTGTAAGAATTGAAATATTTTCAGATTACTTTGATGAATAATTATTAATGAAATGAACAAAAACATAGTGATAAATAATTTTATTATTCTAAATTATCAAATGATAAATTCATCAAATTTTAGCATCACAATAAAACCATGAGATATGTGTATAAATAAAAAATCAATCTATAAATTACAAAAGAATGAATCAATAGATGATATAATCTAAAAATAAAATTTCCTATCTTGATATTAGATGATTAGTTGATTAAAAAAATTATCTTCAACAAAGGATGAGGTTCCATTTTATTCACTGTGATTTGATTTTCCATGATCCATTTATTCATTATTATTTGATTGTGATTATTTTATGAAATGTGGTAGAGATATCCTCTAAATGATCATGGAATAAATATAGAGGATATTATGTTATAGTTTTTTGATGAGTTATTCTAATAATTAATTAATTAATTCACTGAAAATAACTGCCAATGGCTATTTAATCCAAACACCCATTATCGACAATATTTAGGTAACGTATAGTGTAAATGTTGTATTTAAGTTTCATATGTGATCTCATATTTTATATTTGAGACACCATTTAAGAGTTATCCATTATTTTTGAAATAGGTTTATGATTAAAATAAAATATATTTACTATATTTGGAAACATAGTTCCCGAAACAATAGCCTCAGATTCAGGCAATATCTCAACACGTATATGTAAAAATATTTCTAAATTTAATTCAAGGTATTAAAATGAAAAATTTGGGTCACTAAATTATTCTATCCTTTAAAAGTTTTATCTTCAAAAAGAAAAACTAAGAAAAGGGTCACGATACTGAGCCTACTTCAATCTCTACCGCTCCTAGGAGATCTATTTTAGGCATTGGTACCACCATAAAAACAAAGAATATTTTTGATCAATGCAGGATCCTCTCATATTGATCCTCATTCACCACCAAGTGCACAAAGAGAATGTGCCTTCATCCTCGATTTTCATTCGTCCTAGTCGATAACATGTGTATAGAAATTCATATTTCTACTCAGTTGTGACACATTTAAAAAATCATGTAGATTCTCAATATGTGGGTTAGTAAAAAGAAAATATGTAACCTAACTAACCCTCTATAATATCTCTGCTAACATGATGACCCTCATCAACAACATTACATACAATGTGAATCTCTACAATTCATTTCGTGGGGAGACTCTCAGGAATACATAGTCACCTTTCTTGAAAAAAAATGGTTGATGATGTCGATATGCATAACATGTATGACTTATATGGGTACCTAAATCAACTCATTGATTACCAAAAACATATCCATCATTTTATGCTCCATCCCTGTCCCAACATGAAATGTCTCTCTGATCTCAGTCTGGTGTAAGGATTACATGAAGTGTCTCTCATATAGGGACATGAAATCTTCCATTATTATAGTCTAGTGGCATATATTATTGTTTTAAAACTATTAAAAATCATTGTGATTATCCATGATTTGGAATAAGTATATCACATATTACCAAAACATATCCTCCACTACATATATTGTGTGCTCATTGTTTCCATCTTTCTAGCGGTGGAAGGTTGCACCCATCATCAAATGGGTCCCAAATTCCTCCTATTGGCCTTTCCGGGTATGTGATGTGAAGTGCACATCCTGTTTAGAGAAAATATTTGTAGAATACCCAAGATGATAAATGATCTCACATACATAAAACTTAGAAAAACTATCAACCAAAATCTACTCCCTAATTTCAATGATGTCTGATTACTTCATAGATGACTAACTATCATCAAGATTATATCATTCCCTCCCATTGTTCATGAAATCCATGTCAAGAACCCCATGTATATTTCCTCCCATTTAAACTATGGGAACTCAATGTGTAGTAATGAACCTACTATATCATTGTGATTAGAATTCACATGCTGATAGGTGAGATAATGAGAGGTGAAATTAGTAATTCCCTGTCTCATGCTAGCCTAACAAAAATCTCACTGAAGGTCTCTGTACATATTTCCTGCACTAGGATGTTCAATAAAATGAGTTGTGTGAAACTCTATCATAAATTACCCCAAATAATGGTTGGGACAGCTATATATCCTTTGAAATTGATGACGTAATTTCCTCCTTTAGAAATTCCATATTGTGAGTTACTTAACTATATAGGGTCATGTAAGGCCTCATAATTGGTCTCCAAAATAGTAAACTCTCACATGAAAGAGGACGATTGGATTCCACACCATCCACTGATGAAAATATACCCCATCCTAATAAACTAGTGTTAGTTACAAATAATATAATTTATTAGATGTTTTAGGTACTAAATGCGCTAGATAATTCCAACTATGGGAATATAACACCTGGATTCCATTCCAAAGAGTATAGACTATCTCAATTTCATAGTCTTAGAGGAGCTATAACCAACTCCTCTATATTTGGTTCAATAATATTTTTGTAGAGACATGCCTAATACTCTAATTGTATCTGAAAACAGTAGAGTTCTCTCATAGAATATAGCTATTCTACATCATGAGAGAAAAGACTATCTCTTCTATCTCTAGGTCATGAGTCACATAGTTCTTATGAGGGGTCTCAACTACCTCAACCATTATTAAATAACATCCTCTCTATGAATCAACAGACAACTGGTACCATATCTTAAGGCATCTCAATATAATATTCACTCCCCACCCTCATTTGGAAGTATTAATCAGGAGCATGTATCAACCTCACCCTTAACTCCCTCAAGGCTCTCTAGAACTACTCATTCATGTAAACGGTTGATCATTCGACATCAAAGTGGTCATGGGGGCTAAAATACAGGATAAATCTTCTAAAAATATCTTGTATTAAACCTTAATGAAAATAAAACATTGATCCTCTAACACACACATTGGTGGATTCCATGAAAAAAAACTAAATCATTACTCACTAGGTCCACAAGAAATCATTTCCCTGAAATAAAATACCACTGAAATTGAATATTTTTTACCGTAAACTACAAAATTGACAAATTAAAAAATATTTAGTTCTCCCAATGATATTATAGTACTTCATGATCCTATTTCAACAAAAAATATATGATTATGGCATCAATGAAGAAAATAACCAATCAGTATAAGTATGGTAGGAAGATTCATTTCATCAAATCCATTAACACTATAAGGGTTTTAATCAAACTGAAAGGAATCACATGGAACTCATAGTGTGCATAGAGACATTAGAAATATACCATTCATATATATTCCTCAGGAACTCTCAAGTAGTTATAGGTACACCTATGTTTTATCTTTGAGAATAGTCCCATGCATCAAAACTGTTCAAAGAGTTCATCAATACACAATAAAGAGTACTTTTTCATTATAGTTTCTAGGTTAAAGTGATTATAATTAAAAATATATAAAACATCTAATTTACATTTTTCATGAAAAGAACCGAACCTAACTAAAGAGATACACTAGTTCAGGAAAATCCCTTCTCTCGAAGGACCTACAACAACAAAATCATATCTCATAGCATAATAGGGCCATATGACTTTCCAAAAAATACATCTTATTTATCTCAAGGAGTAATTATATGAAAAAAATATACCCTAACTCATAGGTAGTCCTTGAACAACCTTAAGGAATACATCCACAAAATCCTCCATGACATAAGGAATCTAGATTCCTAAAATGGTCTATTCACCTTTGGAATAACAGACCTGCTAATGACTAATGGAATATATCCACTTGATCACAAGACCAACTTTTTTAATTATGAGATCTGTCTCTCTCACAAAGGCTAATCCCATTCCATCATGGAAATGGCATATGAATCATCTGTATTGGAAGACTATATTGGATTCGACCATTGAAAATAATCCATATCTAAAATTAAATCATATGGTCTAATAATGGTATCAAAAAAGTCCTATGATCTTCACTCTACAACAAAATATTTCTCCAAATTTCTATAAATAGAAGATATTGAAGAAGTGTTCCCTATTAGATCCTTAGGCTAAATATGCTGGTATAACATCTCAAAAAAAAGATGTAGCTATCACACTATATAAATAGTATAATAAAAATATATAGTACACATAAAATTATCACGTGCCTTTAGGTCATAAGAATGACTAGAATGTAGCTTCCTATGGCCCTAACTTCTATCTTCGGGAGACTGATGTGGGTCTCCTCATGCTAGTTTTGTATGTATATCATAACCTCATACAAAATTTACAACTCCCTGTCATAAAAATCTATCTAGAACAGAAAAATATAAACCTCTATGGGAGACACCATTCCCATCATTGAAATATATTTGATCATGATGGCAACTCAATTGTGGAAGTCCATTAGTTATCTACCATCCATTCACATCATTCAAGTTATAAAATCACATGTCATGTGACCTTTCTCATCACCTATATAGAATCACACATATCAAAGATAAAGTTTTCCTATACATGTTCCTTATCCCACATGACCACATGCACAATTCTGATCCTGAAAATTTCCCATGCATCGAGATCATGTCGACTGGTTCCTACTAGTTTCTTCATAACACATAGTTCTATAATGACCATTCATATACTCAAGTTTCTATAATCCCACTAATTGAAAATTATCTATCACCATCAACCAATCCAAAACTCCATCATAAGAGGGAAAGCTTAGGGTTAATAAACTATCTCAGATGTCTATGTAAAAACATTTGTCAAACATTCATGCTTGAATGTATCAATCATAGATCATATCGAGGGATTATAGTGTAAGGTATGTGAAAATAAAATAATACATTTTAACAGTCTTACATCGCTATTTTTTTTCATGAATCCCAAAAATTTCAAATTTTTTAAATCATGAGAGGTATTACTCCCCCACAAAAAGATACTAGAATTCGGACCATGAAAGGGTAAACTAAATACTCATCTATGTAACTGGACTCCATAAGTGCCTAGTTTCTTAGTGGAAAGATTTGGATTCAAATTCGTCTAAATGATCACTCTTTGTCCAGATAATCCTAAAAAATAAAATAACTAACTTTAGTCAATCCTTAGCTTCTTGGTGATCTATCTCTCCATGGAACATCATCAACTTATAGTTGTGGAAATAACTAAAAGCACCAGGACTGAATGAATCCTCTTCTTTCTCTACTAGCAATATCTTCTAAATGAAATGTTGGGTGATAATATAAATCCACATTGAGGAAAAATCTCAGGTGATGGTTCTTTAATTGTGGCCTCGTCACTAATTGGATTTTCTTCACGATTAAGAATCAAAAACACTGTTGGTTTCCTTTATAGTGACATCCAGAAAAATTAATCCTGACTTATCAATGTTATATGAACATATTACTTCTTCAATGAAGATATGATCGGGATCACCTATAGAGGTGGATTTGGTTCGGCTATATATTTGAATTTGAGGGGTTCAATTATTGCACAAAAAATAACATCGGGTCACCATTTACTTTCTTAACAGAAAATCACAATAGTCCATTCATCCATAATCAGTTATGAACCTACTTTCCAAATGTAGATGGCCAATTGGGGTTTGAGATCCAATGAATCCTAGGGACATTCATTGGTATATAGGATGGTTGGATTGGATTATCGAGCCCATTTTTTTGTTAATTGTTTCCTACATAAGTACACTATTATAGATTTATGATATGATTCATAATCTCTTCATAATGCCGATAAGGGACCAGTTACCACAAAAAATTACTACTGGTTAAATCCACATTATATATAGAAGAAAATTATCTTATTTGAGAATCCATATATATGTATCAATTTTTTCTCATCCATTTCCTAGTAATGGGTAGATTCTTATTAGTTGAAGCATTATTACAATGTACTTTGGAATTCCCTACCCTGTAGGGAGGTGATTAATATTTTGAAGAGTGGATTGAGACATTATGAGGAATCCTACCTATTCATATTATTTCAGCATTAAAAACAACATAGCTATTCAATATAATATAGATTAAAATCTTAGAGAAATGATATATATGGGGGATTTGATTCACATATTATCTAAGCTACAGTCTCCAGGAGACGTTAATTGAATCCAGATTATGGCAATAATCGGAGATGTCATGGTCAATTTTTTTCTCTATCTCATGACAGATGAGGTATAATAAACATCCTATTGGAATGAATAGGTCTCTTTGGTATAGATCTCAGAGATATTGGGGGACATATATAGAGGTTTATGCCTATTTTAGAATGGTCCTTAGAAATACATCCTATATTTATTGGTCATTACAAGAATCAGAGTCATTATTTAGTTGTTTTCTCAGTCCCAAGATAGATGATGTGTAATTATTATCCCAATGGGAATGATTGGGTCTTGATGGTAGATTTTTCAGAGACATTAGTGGGTTTATAACAAATTTGATGACAAATTGAGATCAGGACATAGAATGTTGTCATATGTATCATGGTTATTACAGGATTCAGGGTTCTCATGGTTCATTCATGACCTTGGGATTGAAATCAAGGTATACTCCATTATATAAAGGAAAATATATCATGCCAATCATTAGTTCATACACACTGACATTTACTTGAATTGTATAAATTCATGATACAAATGATATGACTATTGAAACACCCTAATATTATGTGAGCTCTGCATGGTTTGAGAAACAATTGATAAGAAGTATTCAGTATCACTGTAAAATAATGTGGAAATTATGCCATAGGAAAACCCTTGATATTTAATTACAGAGATCAATACTCAGAGAGGCATACAACAATTCATGGTTATGGAAGGAATCAAAATCATTATATTTTAGTTGATATCTTAGTCCACAGATGTGTGATGTAGAGTGATAAGCCAACGGGAATGATTGGGAACTAATGGGTGAATATTTAGAGACATGGAGGGAAATATATTGCGGTTGATTCCCATTTAATTTTAGGCTCATGCCTTTGGATTGTGTTCAGCTTATCTTGGTTTTGGACGAAATCAATTTCCTCATAGTTCATTTGAATGGGAATTACACACTAATGTTGAACTTATATGCAGGACATATCATGTTATTCTATTTATTGGGCGTCACATACTACAGTAGACCTTTACTTGATAGATTCATATTGTGAAAATTATATTATTATCATGACTACCTAATCTCTTATGAACTATGATGGTTGTGAGAAAAAAGACAATGAAAATTTTCATTCTCATTTATTTTGGATGTTGGACATATAGGCTGGGTTATCCCATTCAGATATTAAGATATAGATTGTGTATTGGAGAGGCAACCTACTTATCCTAGTTATGGAAGGAATCAATTGTGTTTATGTCTAGTTTGTCAGGGCTTGCACACATACATTTTGTATGACATTGTAGAGGATTATGATGAATATGATATCATTATTTAAACTCCCAAAACCCACATGATCTATGATCAATGTGAGAAACCTGGTATGGAAAATGATTATTTTACTATATTATATATGCGGTAATTATGTATTGGTACATCCCTTTAGATATTAATATTGACTTGGGGCATCATAGAGGCATCCTACGTATCATGTTTAAGGTTGGAATTAGATTCATAATGGTTTTGTTGGTTTAGTATTACACACTAATATTTCCCATATATTAATGTAGTTATATCATTCCCCTCATTAATGATTACATGTTGATGTCACCCTAATATATCTGGTCTAATGTTTTTCCTGAAATGTGTTGATTTTCCACTCTCCAGGCATTAATTTTCTTCTTATCATGTTAGAGGGTGTCTATATGACTTGTCCAAATGCAGTTTAAAAAACCAGTTAAATTTCTAGAGTAATATTTATAATATGGATGTCATGTTTTGTTTTTTTTCATGATAATGGTTGACTTATCCATAGTACATCTCAAGGCATCGATGTATGATCTTAAAATCCATCACATCATCCCATCTACATTATCTAGAGGTTGCCCCATCATTCAGACCACTTTACTGACTGTCCTCGTGAGATCTAGATGAAACATATAGAGGGTTTCATGATATTCAGTGTGAAATGTATTGGAGTGTGTCCCTTATCTTCACCAACGTATCTTGAAGTCATCATGAGACATCTCTAGAATACATCAAGGGAATCACATGTGCTAGTTTACATTACATGGGGCTACCATGAGACTCATATGAAATGAATTGTTTCTTCCATTTGAGTCCAATGACATGTTTGAGGGAAAACACAAGGTTTAGTCGGTAATCCTGGGGGTTTTACAAGATTTGGTGGTATTCTCAAGGGTGTCATTTGACCATGTTTTACTTTTTCATGAGACTTTCCCCTATCAAAATAGTATGCTAAAGGAGTGTCCAGTGATATGGGTGACATTTTCTAGTATTGTCGCATGACCTGTGTGTTTCTTGTAACGAACATTAGGATCACTATATACATTCTTTTCTTAAGTCTCCCTTGATCCAGTCTTTGTTTTATCCTTTATATTTTTAACAATATATATTATTTCTTTGGTAGATTGTTTTATGTCTCTAGTTATTTAAAAATGTGGGGGATGTTCATAATGTGTACTACTAGAATTCCTTCGTATGAATTGTGAGTGAACACATAGAATGATTAATGTATTTTTCATGTCCATTTTTATTGTTCCCTAGTATCATACCTGACATTTAAATTCTTTGGTCTTCATTTTAGCAACTTCAAGAAATCCACTCTAATGTTTGGTATGTATTTGCCTCTTGGAGAGCAGTTCTGCATTTTTCATCTAACAGTGGATTATTTATAGGGCTCAACACCCTTGTTTTTTTAATTTACATGTTTTATATCATGTGAATCTAGGATGGAGATAGTGGTGGGCTCATTGACAGATGTCTTCGTGAGTCCTTGTCGTGGATCACCCTGGGGGGAATCACCTAATTTTCAATGACCAAGAGTCTATCCCATCAATGTATTCTACATTGATGTGTTTCTAATTAATGGGGACACATTTAATTATGTGGAAATGTTGATGGACTTCCATAATTTAAGATTTCCAAGTCCAAGGGCCTTCTTGAGATCAGTGGTATGGTCGAATGTTTTTCACATGATCATAGTAAACATTTATAGAAAATTCCATGAGGAAAGGATGGCTTAGCTGGGGACCTTTTAATGAATAGTTCAACTTTTCAAGGAGTCTTATGAGGTCATGTTGTAGATTGATTTAGGGTGGATCATTATTTTTATGATCTCGAGAGGATCCCACCTTTTCCCTCTAAATTTACAGTAATTATTTTACAATGGTTGGGGATCTCATTAGGTTTCATGAGTGTTGTTGATGAAAACCACTCTACCACTTGGTTATGAGTTTCATAACCAACAATGTTCCTATAAATATTTGTGAGAATTTATTGTACAACTCCATTTATTTTTTCTACTGGACCCAAAGGGGAGTGAACGGACATTTGGATATACCTAAGGCCCTTCACATAATGAGTGTGACATGATGAAGAGATTTCACATGATGAGGCAGACATGTCACTAGGGGCATTCGGTGTCTTACTGACTTCCATGAGTACATCATGTGATGTTTACAACTAGAATAGGATCCCAGATCCACCACATTTATTTAGAATGTTTATTTTATAAATGTTGGGTATCTCCCAAGTTTACATGAATGTTTTTAGAACAATAATTATCCCAATCAGTGACGCATCACATTATTTTTATAAATGCACAAGGCCCTCACATTGTTGATATTTCCTTACTATATACGATGGAATTTTGGATGGATTTTTAGGATTCCACTAGTTGAAAAATCTTGTAACCTAGGGGGGCTTATTTGGTTGCATCTCCATGATCACTAGTTTTCTACAGATCCTTCAGAAGAGTATATTGTCTTCTTAAAACTTTTTTTGTGGGATATATCCACGGTTATGCAGTATGAATGATAATATGAATGAACCTAATTTTTTAATGAAATCGCACATATTTTTGGAATTCTAATGATCATTGTATTGATTTTCACCTCTCAATTCCTTTGCACTGAAGGAAAAATAATAATTTTATTCAGGTATTTCATCCTTTCTGAATAGTTTGATCCTCATTTTATGAGAATGTACAAATTACCCCCCCCCCCTCATGAGTGATTTCTATGAGAAACACTAGTGAAGAGAACATTTTTTAAGTCGCCATTTTTGACATCTTTTATATATAACCGACATGAAAATCTGTGATACGCGGTTTTTTTCGTCGATAATTTTATAACCGACGTAAAAAATATGGAGATTGTATTTTTACGCTGGTTATTATAATAACCGACGTAAAAAATGAGGTATCTACGAATTTTTAACATCGATTATAAAATAACCGACGTAAAAAAGGGGGCATTTGAGGCCTTTTTGACATCAGTTATCAAATAACCGACGTAAAAACCCATCCCGCAAAATTTTTAACATTGGTTATATTATAACCGACATTAAAAACTAACACCTGGAAGTTTCTACATCGGTTAACAAATAACTGACTTAAAAACTGTGGTTTCTGATGTTTTTTATTTCAGTTATAGAATAACCGACGTAAAAAAACATACAAGAGGAATTTTTTACGTCGGTTATAAAATAACTGACATAAAAAATGCGGTGTCTGATACATTTTTAACGTCGTTTATTATAATAACCGACATTATAAATTTAATAAAATATTTTATAACGTCAGTTAATAAATTGATGATGTTATATTACATTTAAAAAATTAACACGCCCCGTCGATTGTCACTTATGATTTTTTTGATCGAAAAACCGGTGACCCGTCACTCGCACGCAGAAAACCCTAATCGACTCTTCAATCTCATTTCGTTTAACTTGTTTTCCCATAATATGTTATCATCTTTACACTCCTCGGATCTATCATTTCCACTCGAAACACTTAGGAAAGCCTCCCACAAAATTATTTCGTTCGATTTTTTCTTGGATAGTCTATATTTACATTTTGTGTTTTTTATGTTTAAACTAGCTATGATTATTTGATTTCGAACCCTCTTACCTCGTTTTTCCATCATTATATTATTTATTATCACCAAATCTATTAGATAGACACACAATATTTACTTAAGACTTACCTAATTCTATTTCATTTGATTCTATTTCGCGGATGCTCGACATTGATGGTAATTTTTTTTGTCATTGACAACTAATGATCTTATTCATCTATATTACTACAATTTATATTTAAACCATTGTGATACACCCATTCTGTGTACAAGTGTGAATTCTTTTATAAGTATATATTTTTTTCATGGTGGAATGTTTGTTTTGGATCCTTGGTTGTATCTATTTTGGGTATCATTTTTTGTTGTTCCATAATCTATTTACATCGTTTATTTTTGTGGACTATTATAATTCTTCATATGCTATGAAAACCTGATTCATTGCACAATAGAAAATTTTAGACAAGTATGAGATACAGTTCATGGTTCTAACTTTGAATAATGTCATGATAACATAACTAGTTGCTTGAGGTTAAAATTCCTAAATATTCCAAAACTAGTATCTTGATGTTAAAATACCATGGTTTTGGGGGGCTTCCAAGAGGGTTGGTGGCTGTCCAGGGGGTTGGGGGCTGTCCAGAGGGTTGACGGCTATCGAGGGTGTCCATGGAGGTGGGGGGGGGGGTCTAAGGGTGTGGAGGGGGGTCCAAGGGGGTGGGGGTGTCGAAGGGGGTGGGGGATGTCTAAGGGGGTGGGTGGGGGTGGGGCTTGTCCATAGGGTAGCGGCCTCTCCAGAGGGTTTGGGGGGTTGTCCGGGGGTGGGGGCTTTCCAGAAGGTTGGGGGTGTTCAAGGAGGTAGTGGTGGGGGTGGTGTCCAGGAGCGGTGGGGGTGATATCTAGAGGGGTGGGGGCTGTTCAGGGGGTTGAGGATGTCCATAGGGGTGGGGGTGGTGGTGTCTAGGGGGTGTCCATGGGGGTAGGGGTGGTGTTCAGAGGGTTTGGAGGGTTGTCTAGAGGGTTGGGGTGTCCATGGTGTCTGTGGAGGTGTGATAGGGAGTCCAGGGTTGTGTGTGTGTGTGTGGGTGGGGGTCCAAGGGGGTGGGGGTGTCGAAGGGGGTGGGGGCTATCCAAGGGGGTGGGTGGGGTGGGGGGCTGTCCAAGGGGGTGGGGGCATGTCCAGAGGGTTGGGGGGGTGCCCGGGTGGTCGGGGATGTCCAGAGGGTTGGGGGTGTCCATGGGGTGTCCAAGGGGGTAGGTGGTGGGGGTGGTGTCTAGAGGAGTGTGAAGTGATGTCTAGAGGGGTGGGGGATATCCAGGGGGCTTTCTAGAGGGTTGGGGGCTGTCTAGAGGGTTGGGGGTGTCCAGGGGGTGTCCAAGGGGGTAGGGGTGGGGTTGGTGTCCAAGAGGGTGGGGGTGCTATCTAAACGGGTGGGGGTGGTGTCCGGAGGGGTGGAGGCTGTCCAAGGTGGTGGTGGTGTCTGGGGGGTGTCCAAGGGGATGGGGGTTGTGTTCAGACAGTTTGGGGGGGGGGTATCCAGAAGGTTGGGGGTGTACATGGCGCCCATGGAGGTGGAAGGGGGGGGGTAGTCCAGGGGTGTGTTTGTGTGGGGGTGGGTGGGTGGGGGTGGGTCCAAGGGGGTGGGGGTCTATGGGGGTGGGGGCCTGTCAAATGGGGTGGGGGCCTATCCAGAGGGTTTGGGGGCTGTTCGGGAGGGGAGTTGTCCAGAGGGTTGGGTGGTGTCCAGGGGGTTGTCCAAGGGGGTAGGAGGTGGGTTGTGGTGTCCTGGAGGGGTGGGGTGTCCAAGAGGGGGGGGGGGTCCTAGGGTGTGGTTGTGTCCCGGGGGAGCCCATGGGGGTGGGGGTGGTGTCTAGAGGATGGGGGGATGTCTAAGGGGGCAGGGGTGTCTAGGGGGTGGGGGATAAGTGTCAGTTGGGATTGACTACTACATCGTGGTTTGTGAGATTATGACATGATTATTGTATTGTTTCATGGATATTAGTGTTGGAATATGATTCTATTTTGTTATATATATTTTTACCAGTCTTCAACTATGAGAAAATTATTGATTGTAGGGGAGACCAAGTCGTGGTTTTTAAATATGTATAGTTATCCTGACCCCATTGTGCCATGATGATTTTCTTTACATTGTGATTTCCTCTATCTGAGTTTTTATTTTGAATTTGATTTGATTCTCAGGTTTACTCTATTTTCTCCAATTTTCTATCAACCATTGGAGGCCCTAGTGCTTTATTTGATTCAATGGAATTTAAAACTATTATACCTGATTATATTTTCTTTTTAAAATCATATTCAAGCATATTTTATTAAATACACATAGATTTTTTTTATATTTCAAAAAAATTTGACATTCAAATTATGATTTTTTTCATATAATCATATATTTGTCTTATCATAAAAAATGTATAATTTTGATATTAGTTATAGGTAATAATGAATCGAAATTGGATTACGGAACACTTAATGAGCAATCAATATGACAATGGTGATGATACCTTTTTGGAATTTTCCAAATGAAATGTTCCAAGTAGTATAAATTTTTTATAGTCCATACCTAAAATGATTAAATATGAATAAGTTGAAACGTAGAGAGATAAAATATCATTTGATTTTTCATGGTTTTAATCCGCGTTACAGCCCCTGAATTTTTCATGGTGAAACTGGAAGAAATGTCACTGATTATGATGATTTGCAAGATGGTAACACCGATGGAATTGAAGAAATGATTCGTGATTTTGTAGCAGAACAAATTGAGATAGAACTGACAGTTGCGCGTCTATATGGTGATGCTGAAAAAACATTATATCCTGGTTGTATAGATTTTATGGTTTTGTCGGTAGTGTTAAGATTGATTAACCTGAAAGAGAAACATGGATGGAGTGATAGAACTTTTAAAGAGCTACTACAATTGATGAATGACATTCTTCCAAAAGATAACTATCTTACATATTCACATTATAAGGCCAAGAAAATATTATGCCTGATGGGATTGGGATAAAAGAAAATATATGATTGGCCGTATTGTTATATTATATATAGGATGGAATATGAATTTTTGTCAGAGTTTCCAAAATGTGGGACATCACGGTATAAGGTGAATGAAAAATCACAGGATGATGTAGAGATTACAAAGATCCCTTCAAAGGTATTTTTGTATCTTACAATAATAAATCGTTTCAAACGTTTATTTTCTAATTCACATAATTCAAAAAGTTTAAAATGGCATGCTGATGAGTGGTTATGTGATGGAAAAATACATCATCCATCTGATTTTCCAAAATGGAAGATATTGATGAGCAGTATTCTACATTTGGAAATGAAATTAAAAATCTCGTACTAGGGTTGTGCATAGATGGAATGAATCCATTCTGAACCCTCAGTAGCACACACAGTTCATGGCCTATTTTATTGGTAATTTACAACTTATCTCTTAATGCTTGTATGAAGCACAAATATGTCATGTTGAGTATATTTATCTTTGGTCCAAAGTAACCCTACAATGGTATTGATGTTTACTTGTCACCGTTGGTTGATGATTTCAAACTTTTATGGGCTGATGGTATCAGGGTGTATGATTCTTATAAAATGGAAAAATTTTAGATGCATGTAGTGCTGTTGTTCACTATAAATGACTTCCCAGCATATGGAAATTTGTCTGGATACAGTGTTAAAGGGCATAAAGCATGTCCAATTTCCGAACCACAGACGTCATATTGTCAATCGCATCATGGGAGGAAAACAGTATACATGGGTCATTGAAGGTTTTTACTTATGGATCACTCTTATAGAAGACTAAAAAAGTCATTCAATGGCTCACAAGAATTTGATATTTCTCCATAACCTTTATCCCATAATCTGTATTTTGAGAGGGTGAAAAATCATGATGTGACATTGGGAATGACACATAAATCTGGTAACGATAGACATATATGGATGAAATGGTTAATATTTTTTGATCTACCATATTGGAGATATAATGAAGTTAAACATAATATTGATGTCATGCACATGAAGAAGAATATCTGTGATTGTTTGATTAGAACATTGTTAGATATTAATGTAATGAAAAATATGGGTTGAATGCAATATTAGACTTACTATCAATGGGAATACGTTTGGAGTTAGCTCCCACTTCTATATGAAGATGAAAATTTCTTTCCTTGGCTTGTCAAACATTATTGAAGAGGGATAAAATTATATTTTTTCAGTGTCTTCATGATATCAAAGTGCCTCAAGGTTATTCTTCAAATGTAAAATTTTTTGTCTCATTGAAGGTCTTAAAGTTGATAGGTATGAAATCACATGACTCTCACGTCATGATGTAATAAAATCTACCAGTTTCATTGCGTGAAATATTTCTCATCCATGTCAAAAGTACTATAATGAATTTGTGTTATTTTTTCAATTCATTTGTAATAAGGAAATTGATGTGAATGCTTTTAACATTTTGGAAAATGATGCAATTCTTATTCTTTGTCAATTAGAAATGTATTTTTCTCCACCTTTTTTTGATATAATAGTGCATTTAATGATTCAATTGGTTCGAGAAATAAAGCTTTGTGGACCTGTATATCTTAATTGGATGTATCTTTTTAAAATGTATATGAAAATATTGGAAGGGTATATTAGGAATCCATATCGACCTGAAGACTCCATTATTGAAAAGTATATTTCTGAGGATGTTTCAAAGTTTTGTACGAGCTACATGGTTGCAGCGCAACACATAGGTTAGCCTCCATCTAACCATGAATGAGTTGATAATGATGGAAGGGGATTTGTTGCTTGAAAGTCAAATCATTGACATCTAAACATATAACGAAGTTATAATAAAACATCTTGAATAACATAGATGATGCTCAACCATATATCACATTGAAAAATTAATGAGTTGAAACAATTTCATCCAAAGAAGAAAGAACTTTGGATTTTGAATGAGCATAAGAGAGCATTTTTGACATGGTTTAAAAAGACTTTCCTTGGTAGATCAGATGTATCAAGAGACATCAAAATGGATAGGTGTGGTCCATGTTTAAATGTGATAACATGGTCCAGTTAGGACATTAATGACTATACATTTCATATGAATGCTCAGGACAACAGAAGTGCGGTTCAGAATAGTTGTGTATTTGTGTTTGCATAAGCAATGCATTTTTCTAGTGCTAAGGATAAAAAACCAGTTTTTGTATCAAGTTCATATTATGGACTGACTGAAGACATATGGGAGGTTTATTACATTAAAATTAAAGTTCCTATTTTTAATTGTAAATTGTTTATTAGTAACAACATTGTTACACATGATGAATTTGGAATGAAACTTGTTTATCTGAATAGATTGGAAGACACATGTGATTATTTTATAATGGAAACACATTCAAAACAAGTTTTCTATATAGTATATCAATCAGATATGTAGTGGGCTGTTGTTTTACAAGGGAAAAACTATATATTAGAGAGGGTGAACTTGATGAAGATGCTGATTTATGTGAGATCCCCACTTCCATGGAAAGATTAATAGAACATAATGATGATCATGTTAAAGACATGGTGTATTCCATAAGGAATGATCACGATGAAGGAATTTGGGAAACCAATCCATTTGTACATTCCTAAAATTACAAGTAACATATTTTTATTTCTTGTTTACATTTATTTTTTTCATAAAATGATAGATATTTTTTTGCTTTTTAATTAAATCATGTATTAAAATAAATTAAGTATACATTTTTGTTTTTTTTTAAGTTTGTTTATATTAAATTATCATGTTTACCATTACATGAATTATATATCTATTATTTTTGGTCAGTGACAATTACTTTACCACATTTAAAAGGTTTACCATGTTTACCATGTTTACCATGTTTACCATGTTTACCATCTGTACCATTTTTACCATCTTAACCATTGTTTAACATGCTTACCATATTAACAATGTTTACTATTACGTAACTCATTACAATTTTATATTTTTTTATTTCAGTAGTATTAATATATTTGAATTTTTATATTTGTGACTAATGTTTGTTTTTTTGATTTGAAGGATAATGACAGATCATTCAGTTGATCAACCACATGATTCTAGAGATGAGCATAATGGTCATACCTCTAGGGAGGAACATTCACATGCTCTTCTCGATGTCCCCAGTCATCCTCATGTTCTCCTATTATTACAAAGAGTTCAAGAGTTGGTAAATGTGGGTGTACACATTTACCAAAGTTATCACTTTCCCATAATCATGATCAGAGGATACTGATTGAGTTTGATGATGATGATATTCCTAGAGGTCCAAATGCAAATGATTTAAAGAGATTTGTATCATCTCAGGAAAATACCTATGTAAGTATTTTGTATGATGAATGGAGAAGTGTGGATTATGTGATAATATCTCAGTTGTGGGAGATGATTTTGGTAAGATATTTTTCTATTTTTTTACTATTCTTTAAATGTTTCTAGTATATATAATATGTTTAACCAATTCTTTATCAGATGACATTTGATATTCCGGACATTAGAGGAGTCAGGAAGAAATGCTTGTTGATGGATGCCAGGAGATGGAGGGATTTTAAATAAACCCACTCATCTGATTTCATTTTTCGTCATAGGATTCATGACAATCCATGTCATATATATCCTTTTATATATTAATACACATAAAGACAATTTGTTGAAAGTAGAAAAAAATAGTCATTTTCGGTAAGGGCAATGTAATTTTTTATTAGATTTCTTATATAAATGATCTTATTAATGTTTTTTTAATGATTTATTATTTAGAATTTATAGAAAACAAGGAAATCTCATCAGAAGATCCAATATAAAAATGTATACCCTCATAGTTTATCTCGGGAAGGGTATGCATTTTTCTAAGAACAAATGATGGCGGAAAATTTTTGAAAACTAAAAGATGAGTCTTAAAGCTCTGGAAAAGTGGCCCCTCCATCCCCTCCATGTTGACATGAAAAATGGAAGAGATCTTGGATGTAAAAAAAGGACATTATCTTTCAAGAGAATCGAGAATCGTAGCTGAGAGGATTGTAAGATATCTATTTTATTCTTTTTAGTTAACTATTTTCTTCATCTAATTTCAACCATTACAAAAATGATCAATTAATTAATATAGGACTCTCTTAAGGATCAGATCTCACAGGGGGCATTTACAACTATTGGGAGGTAAGATATTTTATCTGTAGCATTGGGAAAGCCTGAACATCCTGGTCGTGTAAGAGGATATCCAGCAGGTGTATCGGTAAGAAAAGTGTTTCCACGTTCTTCAACTTCTAATGTTGAGGGTGTTTATAAATAAATTGAATCTTTGGAGGCTAAAGTTATTAATATTAATGCGATGATGGAGGAAAATAATAGAGTGTCGGTACAGTCTATGATTGCAGACATGCAAAGACAATTTCGTACTATAGCTCCCACTCCTCCACCTCCCCCTACAGACCCCAATATTTATCCTCCACCTCCGCCAGTAGCTCCCACTCCCCCACCTCATCTTGCGAACCAAATTTTTAATCATACTCCTCCGCCTCAGCTTCCTACTTATTGCGATTTGTATGTTGATGATACTCAACATCATATAGTAGCATATGGGTTGGAATATTGTATAGGAGATATAGTTCATCATTAACAATTAGAGTTAGAGAATCAGAGGGTCACTGTACATGATATTATAGATAGATCAGCTCGAGTACCATTACCTACAGATGAGGTGATGACAGTTGGACATAGTATCAGCCATTTTTTAATTTTTCCATCTAGAATTCTTCGACTCATTACCATAGATGTATGAATGTTATATATTTTATTTTATTTTATTATTAATTTTTTTTTATCATTTTAAAACTAATATATTTTTCTATTTACTTTTACAGGAATAATTCATAGGTAACGAAATACTACATAGACAAAAAAATGACAAATGGTTATGACATCAGATACAGATACTAGTAGTCTTGACATATTGTCAGGATATTCAAATTTGTTGGCGGTTCATTATGAGTTTCCAGTGGAATCTCATGTTTTTGGACGTGCAATAATAGTGGGGATTATGAAAACCGATATCATGGAGCTTGTCACGGGAGATAAGTTGGTCATCAACGTGGTGAAAATTTTGACCATGTAAGTCTTAATACCTTTTCCATGCGTTATATTTATTAAAAATGTATACTTATCTCTATTTTGTATTAGGTATCTTTATAAAATTTGTGAGAGGAATGAGCTGACAGATGTATATGGGTTTATAGACCCGCAATTTATTTCCCCTGAACATGTGCATTGGATAAGGAACAAAGAATTATTTATATTGCTAAAACATGTGAACAAAATATAGTCCCACAATGTTAGATGATGCATTTTTTGAGAGGTATGAAACACAACTCTCTCAAAGAGTTCATTATCTTTTAACATAAAAACCCACTAACCTTAAATTTTCTTTTATCCATTACCATTAGATGTTAGGGGTTTTTTCCCAAGGGAGAAATTGATTTATTGTATATGCTTTGTCCATGATGATGTGCGGGAATGTTTTAAGAATATATTGGGAAAGTAAGTTTCAATTTCTCAATAGTTTTATATATTATAATGATTTTTTAATTTACCCCATTCAAATTACTTTCTAACAGTGCATGGGTCTATGTTCAAAAAAACACAATGAAAAGGAGTGCAAAGATCAAATATGTAAATGTGAAGGTAAATCTCCATTTATAATTTTTACTTTTTGATTTATTACATAAAAATAATATATTGAATTTAAACTAATTCAAACATAATTTTCATAAACAACAAGGCTTCATCGAATGCGGATATTATATGTTACGATTTATGTATGAAATATTAAAAACTGGGACAGTTGTGAGCTTTGACCTGACAAGATTTTTTTTAAACTTTTCTATAATATTTCAATTTGATTTATTCATTATACACGTTAAATACTATCCATTTCATTTGTAGCTATTTGATTAAGCTCAACCGTATACTGCTAAAGACATCAAACACTTACAAGTGGAGTGGACAAATTATTACAGGTTTGATTGAATTTTAGTTGTTTGTAGTGTAAAATGTAATTTCTAATATTGGTGTTGTAATTGTGTATTTGGTAGTCGTTTAGGTTGGATTTGTTTTATGTTTACAGTGTATGTTTTGAATGTTATATATTTTTATGTATATTTTTTCTGTACATCTTGTTTTGGTATACTTATGATGGTTTTTAGGTTATGGATTATGGTCTAGGGGGAGGGGTTCCAAGGGCGTGGGTGGTTTAGTGTGGTCGGGGTGTCCAGGGGTGTGGGAGGGATGTCTGGTGGGGTGGGGGGTCCTGGGAGTCCATTAGAGTGGGGGGGGGGGGGTAGTCAGGGGGTGAGATAATTTCCAGGATGGTGGAAGGGCTGTCTAGGGGAGTGGGAGGCTATCCATGGGGTGTCCAGGGGTGTGGTGGTGTCATGTGCGGTGAGGGGGGTTTCCAGGGGTGTGGGAGGCTATCCAATGTGGTTGGTAGGGGAGGGGCTTTCCAGTGGGAGGTGGGGGGGGTCATCAGCGTGTCCATGGGGATGGGGGTGGGGGGAAGTCCAGGGGTTGGGAGAGGAGGCACCACTATCCTTCGGGGGCTGAATGCTGCTATAAGGTATTCATAACTCCCATATGTGAAACATTTTGAGGGCTCATGATTCACATGTGGGAGTGATGAGTACGTTCCAACGGCATGCCCCCTGAGGGGGTGTCTAGGAGGGTGTCATGGAGGGTAGGGTGTCTAGTGGGTGTCCAGGAGGGTTGGGGGTAGTCCAGGGGTGTGGAGGTTTCCCAGGGGTGTGGGGGATGTCCAAGGGGGTGGTGGGGATGTACAGTGGTGGGGGGGGGGGATGTCCAGGGGGTCGGGGTAGTCCAAGGGTGTGGGGGTGTCCATGGGTGTGGTGGGGGCTATCCAGTGGGGTGAGGGGGGAAGTACAGGTGGTGGTGGGGTAGTCCATGAGGCCGGGGGGTTGTCCAGGGATGTTGGGGGATATCTAGGGGTGGGGTTAGTCCAGGGGTGTGTGGTGTCCAGGGGTGTGGGGGGCTGTCCAGGGGGTGGTGGGGGAAGTCCAAAGGAGGGGTGTGTCCAGGAGGTGGGGTTTTCTAGGGGTGTTGGGGGCTATCTAGGGGGTGGGGGCAGTTCAAGGGTGTGGGGGTGTCCAGGGTTGTGGTGGGGTGTCCAGGGCTATGGTGGGGGCAGCCCAGTGGGTTGAGGGGGTTTTGGTCTGTTTTTGGTAACTTTTTGGTCGGTTTCAGGGGTGTGGAAGGGCTATCTATGGGTGTGGTAATGTTGTAAAGGGGGTGGGGGTATACAGGTGGGTGGGGGATGTACAGGGGTGGTGCTGATTTCCAGGGGTATAGGTGGTGTCCAGGGGTGTAGTGGGGGTTGTCCTATGGGTTGACGGGGTTCTGGTATGTTTTTGGTAACTTTTTGGTCAGTTTTAAGGGTGTGGGAGTGTTGTCTCGGGGTGTGGGAGTGTTGTCCAGGGGGTGGGGGTATACATGAGGGTGGGGGGGTTGTCTCGCGGAGTTTGGGGAATTCCAAGGGGTCGAGGGGAAGTCCAGGGGTGTGGAGGGTGATTTCTAGGTGTGTGGAGGTGTCCCAGGGTGTGGTGGGGGTTGTCCTGTGGGTTGAGGGGGTTCTGGTTTGTTTTTGGTAACTTTTTGGTCTGTTTGAGGGGTGTGGGAGGTCTGTCCAAGGGTGTGGGAGTGATTTCCAGGGTAGGGGTGTACATGAGGGTGGGGGTTGTACAAGGGTGTTTGGGGTTGTCCAGGGGGTCGGGGGCAATCTAGGGGTGTGGTGGGGGCTGTCTTGTGGGGTTTGGGGGCTGGGAGGGCAGTCCAGGGGGTGGGAGTGATGTCTAGGGTGTGGGGGTATATATGAGTGTGGGGGGGGGGGGTTGTCCCGGGGTGTTTGGGGATGTCCATGGGTTGGGGGCAGTCTAGGGGTGTGGTGGGGCTGTCCAGTGGGGGTGAGGGGGGGCTGTTCAGGGGTTGGTGGGGCTATCTAGTGTGGTAAGTTTTAAATTTTATCAATGTAACTTCTTAATTATTCTTTGGTTCTTTTTTTCTACTTATGTGTTTGTGGTATGATTTCTTGATTTGATTTCTGGTTGTTTCTGAGGAGAGAAGAGGACTGCTTGCCATTAAGAAATTGGTCTTCCATGTCGGCTATTTTATAACCGACGTGATAAAGGAATGTGGTAGGTATTATCACATCAGTTATTTGAATAACCGACGTGATAAACACCCATGGAATGGTTTATCATGTCAGTTATTTAATAACTGATGTGATAAAAAAACCCCCGGACTGGTTTATCAGGTCATTTATATAATACCCGACATGATAACCCCCATTCTTATCACATCAGTTATGTAATAACTGACCTGATAAAGTCATGGGAAATGGTTTATCACGTCGGTTATTATTTAACTGATGTGATAAACACCCCCGCACAATTTTATCATGTCGGTTAATTAATAAACGACGTGATAATCCCTCCCCCCCTATTTTTTGAAAATCAATTAATTAATAACCCATGTGATAAACACCACGATGTTATATTTTTTACGTCGGTTTTTATATAACGGACATAAAAAAATATTTATAACATTGTCCATATTTACTTTGGAAAAAACCGATGTAAAAAATGAAAAATAACTAATGTAAAAAATGTTTTCTGCACTAGTGAAAGACATTCAGTTATGAGGAATGAAAATTTACACCTTTGTCATTTGTGCTTCCATGAATCAGAATATTTGGTGGTACTTGCTCCTTTGATTGATTTTTGGTATCCCAAGAGATGACATATATATATGGGTGGGGATACAAATTAATTTCACAAGGTACTCATTTTTGTAGATCACTCTCCCTACTTATGTTGTGCATCCTCATCTCAAGACATCTCTAGAATACAATGTCTTGAGACATCACCATGAGTCCATATTGGTGGAACTTTTTGACAAGACCTCTTTTTCTCAGGTTACCACTAGAACCACTTATGAAAAAAACTTTGATAATTTTTTGAACATTTTACATGAGGATGTTTGATAATCTTAAGTGTTTTGAATAATATTTAGGATATATCATATGATAATTTTGTTGTCATTTGGATGGTGTGACCATATTCAGGTCACATGATCATTAGGCTTCTCATGGTTCATGGGGTTAAACAATTCCATTTGTGTTTATGGAACATGTTTGTGGTTTTGGAATTTTTTTTCCCCGTTATATGATTTTTTAATGCCTTTGTTGATTCATGTGATGTGCATGATGTTGATTATTTACACCTTTTCATTGACCAGATTTTATTTTGTCTTCCTGACAGATGTCACATATATTTTTTAGATTGAATCTGATTCTCATCATTATTTTTATTCTCTAGCTAATCGAAGGTCCATGATTTCTAGAAATCATAATGATGTTCCGAATAACTTTTCACATTCTAATAAAAATATTCATAATAGGTTTCTCTCTACTATTCTTGAGGATTATACTCTATCACCCTTGCTTCCTCTATATGGGTTGTTTCTACTGGATGATGTTGACATCCCTCCATTGGACAACAATATTCTTTCCTAATGGATGTAAATTTATCTTTCATAAATCTATATGACAATTTCTAGATATGGTTGACTAGGGGAATCTCAATTTGAGGGGTTTTACATAATGTTGGATGTCTCTCCCTCGATTCCATATGGCTGTGATTTCTATCATCATCAAATTTCCTAAAGTAATTAAATTATATTTGTCTCCTCTATAAACAACCCAAGATGTGGATGGGTCTTGAAACGAGTTCTTCTTCTAGGTATTAATTACTCTTTATTAATGGGCATGACTATTATTTGAAGGAAAATACTATTTTTATATGATAATCCATTTGTTGAGAAGATGAAGCAGATGTCATAGGTGTTGGATATGGTTCATGAGTTGATATCTAAAACAGAAGCCCATATGGATGCATCGATAGTAAAAATATAGATACATGAGAAAGTAATAGCTTTCCTGATGTGTGATATTTTAAAATCATCATTCTCATTGGAAACTTATCAAAAGATATTCCAAGTGCAGACTATTTTAGTACAAACCATCTACCCTGGGGTAGGGCAAGAATATATTGGGTGAGCGTCACTATAATATTCAATCGATGCTTCACTCAAGAGTCTTACTTACTTGGATCATTTAATGGATAGAAAAGGTTTGCAATATGAGGTACTCTGTCTTTTTATTCTCTTAAAGACTCTAACATGTGAAGATTCATCCACTTTTCATAGTATAAATGAGTAGATATTCATAAATTTATACACTATTTTCTATATTTACTTTATTCATGATTTCAAATAATTTTCATGCAACTGGTATATTTTCAATCACCAATGATACCCATCATTTTCATAATATCTTCTAAACATGATTGAATTGAATTTCATGTTAAAATTATAATATAATCTTCATGAAAAATGGTCATGAATTCCCACCAATATGATTTTTTATTGATATATTTTTTCTAGATATCTTTATGACACATGAATTTCAAAAGGATTATTGGGTAGAATACATGTCATGAAGGAATATCTATCTATAGTTTTTCAAAGATGATAGGCATGGAGAACATATCATGAATTCTAGTAGGTGATTTTATATTAGAAATTATATCATTGCGGTCTAGTGTCTTTTGGATCATATAGTATATTTAAAAATATTATTGTATTTTATTTGAGACCATCTATCATAGTAGTTTATTTTCCTTTAGAGAAACATTTCTATCACAATACTTTATATCCATTTAGATCATACATTCTATTACTATAGGTTAGGTTCTTTAGATAAGAATATTTATCATTGTAGTTTAGGGTTTTTAGATTGTACTTAATTTATTATAATAGGATATGGTTCAGAAATTACAATATTGAAAAAAAGATTTCAGAGGTAATGGTTTATATGATGGTGTTTCTAAGACGTACGAGGATCAGACCTCCTTTAATACAAGGTAAATATTCATATGGTTAGTATGTAAATTACCTTATGCATAATAATCATTTCTAAAAATAGGTACCTTAATTATTTTCCATTGTTAGTGGAAGGTTTATGGGGGTAATATCAGTTGTGGATGGCATATAATGGATGATGGTTCAACCAGGATAGTTTCAATATGGGTTATGTAATTCATATCTCAATAATTTTAGTCCATGTATCTAGGATGGGGAATAATTTATAACAATGAACTTCCACCCTAAGATTCTTGGTTCCTTCAAAACATTTACAAGGCTCGCAAAGATTGAATATACTTTATTAAATGGAGGATATTACTTTGTTTCATAGACCATGTCCTTTATGCATCATTTTCATGACCTTAAAAAGATGATCACCACTTATTTATGAGGTCTATATAATATTGGTGAAGACTCAATCATATAGATAATGATAATGTTGGGTATAGGGGAGATCAATCCCAAAAGGTTTGGTAGTTCAAATTTTACTTGTGAAGGCTGACTCATATGCATTGTTTTAAATTATGTGGTACGGGTGTTCAATGGTTTGGTAATTATGTGTTGCATTCCTATTGATAATGGGTCAAAAAAAGTGATATAACATTATGGATGTTCAATCCAAACACATTTATTGATTCAAATTTTATAATTAATATTCCAAAGTTCTCGGGTCTTGAGTATGACATGGGAAAATTATACCAGGAATTACCCAAAACATGTTAGGGTGCTTGGTTCTTCCATAGTTATTTCAACCTTCATGATGATCAGAAATACCTTTTTTCAGAGTGCCGCATTTGGTTGATGACCATAGGCACATATGAAGTAGCCATATGAAAGCAAAAAATGATATATAAAGGATCCCTTCAAGTTGGGTATATTTTCCAAGGGCCATGGAAGGTCACTGTCATTAAAGGTGGTCAAATCATTAAGTGATACTTTTGGAATGTGTAATATAGATGAAGGGTTTTAGAACCATAAAATTGTGTCACTTCCTAGCAAACATATTCTAACGGTGAGGATGTGTGAAAATTAGTACTCTGACTTTTGTCTATACTAGGGGTTTAGCAAGCATAGATTATATTCTACTAGGGCTACTTTAACACCCCGAGCTTCCTCGATACACTTCTCTTTCAATAATGCAATAGCTTGCATTGTACGCAAGCTCGAGATTCTCACACACCGCGACTAATCAAAATAGAAATTATGAATAGTAATACCCACTTTTTGAAATTATATACATTTTATATTTCGAAATGGACTTCATTTTTGGATTCGGAATGTCGAAATTAGCCTATGTCGAAATTTTTGTAATTTTTTGAGAACTTCCAAATTTTTAGGAATAGTGAAAAATACTTAAAAACAACTTTTTAATAAAAATATTTTATAGTGATAAATTATACTATTGAGTGGTTTTAAAGTATAATTAGAATATATTTTTACCATTATATCCAATGGTAGTCATTAGAATTAATTTCACTTTGAAATTGGACATAAACAATTGTCAATCTTTTGATATATATTGTTTCAAAAAAACACGCTATTTGCTGTCACATAAAGAATTAATTATAAAATTAATTAGTGAAAAATATATGTTTGGAATTTTATAAAATAGTCATCATTTTTGAATTCCGAATATCAATTATAGCTTAGGGTGAAATTTTGGCATTGTTCTGAAAAACTTCAATTTTTGATGAATAGTGAAACCACTAAGTGGTAGTTAAATAACAGGTTTTTCATTTAAATGAAATATTTCCACTTCTTTGATTTGATTTTAAAAAATCCGACATACATGGTTGTCATTAGAAAGTAAAATGTGGTTCAATGGGATTAAAAGAATTTTTTGGTGAATAGTAACTTTTAAGTTTAATTAACCGCGATTAAAGGTAATTGGTGAAATTTAAGGTAAAAATTGTATTATAAAAACATGAAATGACCCTTACACTTGTCCTACCCCTATTGGATGAGTCATGTCCGGCCATGAAAATCCATGGGTCAACTTGGGGACTCCATGGAGAAACATTGGTAGGAAAATGACATTAAAAACATTTTATTTAATGTTAAAATAAAAATGTCAAAAACAAGAGTTGTTTTACTAAAACAATTTTTAAATGGGGTTCTTCAAGTCATATTTTTTACTATAAATATTCATTAGAAATCTATATGGATTTCCTACATAATGATATTTTTTTATAATTTTTAGACATTAAATAAATGAAATTATTTATGACACCATGATGATGCAACGATTACCTCATTAATTAACGATTTTAATAAAATGGAAGGATAATGTAAAATCTAAGCATTAAACTTGTCCAAAGCCTATTGGATGAGAATATTTCTAACCCTAACCACCTTATCCTAGAAATATATAAGTTTGGGACCTTTAGAATCCGAAAACCATTGTATAATAAAGTAACATTTCATTACGTTCAAAGAGTACCCCTCCTCTCCTCTTATAAAGGCCCCCACCTCTACCACCTCATTAACACTTTCAAGCCATTTGGCTCGGAAGAAATCTGCCCAAATACTCTCCCAACATCCCCATATTACACCTAGAAGCCTCACTTTGGGCAGAACTCTTCCCAAGGAAGCCTTGGATCAAATCAAAAAGAGTCACCCGATTTTAAGGTAATGTCTTCTCTAATGTTGTTTTGTATTTTTTTTTTCTCCAACCGCATAAACTCTTTTTATTCATTTCTTTTGTAACAAAAACAGTATCCTCAATATACTATGATGTTTTTATAAGAATTATTAGAGATACACTAACACACACCTACATCTAATGGTTAAAGAACATACTGTTTCTGTGGATGGAAAATTTTTGCCTCACGAAATGATGATTGTTCAACACTCATATAACACCACTAATGGTGGCCATTATGATGACACTATTTTTATATAAGATATATATTATTTTTTAGTTTTCCTTATGATTTAGTATTTTTTATTTATGGCATACCTTTATGGTTTCCATTATGGGTAAACACGATATTTTCATTTTAGAAAATGTGGACTACTGCCCCCTCAAAGTGATTTGAATCGTTAATACCATATGTGGGATGTATAAAGGATGGATTAAATGGTATTATACACTATATTATACTGGAATTATATTATAAATTTATATCATTATGATTTCATTCCCTTAAATACAAAATAGAAATGAAAGTAGCGTTCATGCATACGTACGGCTTACCGTCTCCATGAACGGTGCATTTCATTTATTACCTCTAAATGTTAAGTAATATTATTAATGAATGTATATACTGGATATATATGATATATATGATATCTACATCATTAATATAATTCTGGATATAAGGGATATTTCACCACATGAACAACTTGTAATTATAAGAAGTTTATTTTTGACTCAAGTACCAAAGATCGACAAAACGACCATTATTAACTTAAATAATTACCTAATGTTAATTACAAGGTAATAAGTGATATAAAAGGAATAAAAAATTTGAAAAATGTTCTTAAGAAATTATAAATTAACTCTTGTTTATTATTCAGGAGGTTAAAGAACGGTTGAGTCAAGACAGGACGGAAGGTAAGGGAACTTCTTAACCCAATTTCCATTCTTTGGGTTAATCTCATACTTTCAAATTATGTCATGATATTATTATGTCGTATCTTGTATGTGTACTTTAATTATGTGTAATTATAGTGAATACACATAATAGATATATTTTATTTAAAAAAATGATCTTTGTATGGGACTTCATCTCAATCTCCTTTCATTGAGGCATATTTTGTTTTATACACAACCATCTTTTATACGGTGTATAAAACCCTTTGACTTTTACATTTATTAAAAAGGAATATTTTTATACGAAGTATTTACTAAACGACAAAAGGGAATGTTTTTGTCGTATTTATTCGGCGACAACGACTTCTCCGCTGCCGTGACCATTAGTTGAGTTTCGTCTTCCTCTACAAGCCATACCTTTTTTTAAAAGAAAAATAAATACCATGTTTTACTTCTATTTTATTTTGGTATTGAAAATGGTTTTGAACGTGTTTTTATTATATCAATGTGTTTTATTGATATCCTGTGATTTAAATGTGGAAATGTTATGTTTCCTTTATGCATGTTTTATGTGATACGATTATGTTATGGTTTATGATATGATTAAACCTGTTCATTTGAGGAATGCATTGGAATTAATAAGTGATGGGTGGAGCCCGCTATAGATCTTCGATGCATCGGTAGGTCTCATGAGACCAACTACTATCTTGGAACGAGGCCTTGACAAAATCTTATTTGTGGTCTTGGCACGAGGCCTTGGCTACGTGGTTATGATAGTCTTCCATTATGCATTCCATCATTATGAAAATGGTTATTGATATTGCATATGATTATTCGACCAGTATAATATCCATGTGAAGAAGTAATTGGAGTTATCTCATGATACTTTTTCCATATTATGTTGAATTTCAAATTTAAAAGGCTTTTGTTTTAGTTATACATTTCCTTAAATGTATATGTTTATTGATGAAAGCTTCTGTTATATTATTATCCTTACTGAGCATCTGAGCTCACCCCTTTCAATGTTTTAATATTTTTCCAGGATGTGAAGAAGTATTTTATGAATGACCTGCAGGGATAGTAAGAAGAGGATATGAGTGTGGACTATGGAGACTTTGTTATTGTAGTTTTTACTTTATGATGTAATGTAAGACTTATGAATGTATCTAGTGTTTCCAAGGCTACTAAAATAATCGGTCATTCGAGACTTGATCTTTTGTGATCATGCCAATGTTACGAAGTAATGCACCGACTCTGGGTAGCTGGGGTCGAGGCGTTATAGTTGGTATCATAGGCAATTTAGTACTAACCTTGGAAGCTAGATTTAGATAATCTCTGATTAGATCACATAGCCCGAAGATAGACTTTAAGGAGTAGTATAGAAGAAGTTCCTAGAATTTTGGTATTATAGAGATTTTGTGAGTTTTTTGAGAAATACATCCCTATCTGGATACGAGCAGGTTGAGGCGGCTCTGGCACAGATGTACCTAGGGGTAAAACCCAAAAACACCGCTTTGAGCTAGACTAGAACGGGAACTGGTGGACGACAACGGGCCTTGCTGCACTCTTGGTTACGACACTCCCGGGCGATATGCTTAGGATAATTCTCATTTTCTTTAAAAACCACTATGAAGGGTTATGAGTATATACTTCCTCAAAGAAAACTTTTTTTTTATGATTATGGATTATATCCATAAATTGTTCAATTTATGTTAAGTATTTTACAAGTTTGGAATTATTCATTTCAATTCATAAACTAACCAAGTTTATGCCATTGTATAGAAATGGTGCCCAGTGGAAGGAATGTGAACTCCAGCAATACGTATGATCCAAAGCGTAAGAAGGATCATATCATTCACAGTATTAAGACAACATTTCTATGGGAAATAATCTCCCATGTGTTCTCAACATATGAAGAAATAGTATCATGTGTTAATAAGATAAGTAAAGAATTCTATGAGTATTATGGCTTTGAAGGGAAGAAAGAGAAGAAAAGGATGGAAGAGAGAATGATGGAAAAAGGGACGTGGGAAAAGAAGAATTTTCTAATATGTGATAACTGTGGGAAGAAACACCTTGGAACTTTCTTGAAGGGAATGGGAGTTTGATATAAGTGTGGAGAAAAAGGACACCAAGTGCGTGACTTCAAGGGTAAGAAAAATGTTTCAAATCTACAATGCTTCATCTGCAAGGAGTGGGTACACTACGCAAACCAATGTCCAAATCATCAGAGTGTGCCCCAAATGATGTTATTGGACAATAATAATGTTCTGATACTATCACATATGAGGAGGAATGATTAGAGTTCTTATGTTGTTATTAAATAATTTTATAATTTGAGTGTTGTATCAATGATGTACTGGTTATAATAATTATGGAGTATATAAGGATTGTACTGCTGTACTATTTCATCAAGGACTTGAGATTGTGTGGAACCATGAAAAGTGAATCCATAGTAGGTTAAATTTTTGAAAAATATATGGTTGAGAGAAAGATAAACCATAATATGGTTCTGATACCGAGATAGTGATTTTGTAATAAGACATGATTGGTTTGGATAAATTATATTGGATATTCTTAACTTCCTTGAAACTGATTGATGATTTGTATACATTTTTGGATAGGAGGAGTATATCTAGTATTCTATAAGGAATAATGGATCATTGTAATTCAGGATGTTGCATTGTTTTAAAATAATACATGATGAAGGTGTTTACGTGTTGTTACCCGAAAAAAAAGGGATCTTCATTATGTTTACCTTCCTCATAAAATTTGGACTGTTAGTTGGACAGAAGTATTTTGGATAACTATAAAGGTTGGAATGGATTAAGTTGAACCTTGGATTGTATGTTTAAGGTTGAAAAATTTCTGAATATTATTTTTCGAATATTATATTAGTTTTAGAAAAAGGACAACCTTCAGGTTGGGTGATAACTCGTCGCTTCGGACAAAGATGCAAGAATCGAACCCACCACCATATTGAGACAGGCCTTTATGACCTAACACTAGCCTATAGGCAGTCCTTGGATATTAAAGAATAATTTTAATAATCTAAATGGTATGTGTTAATATTTTTAACCTTGTACGATTAGGATAAATATAATATTTTTGAGTTCTATTATCTTTTTGAGTGAAAGATAAGTTTGTGGTAGAAATTAGTTGAAGGTTGAAACTCTAATTGTCAAGAATAAATATATATATATACCTATATCTTATTCTATGAATAAATTAATTCTAAAACTTTAGTAAAGGGATATTAAAACAAAAAAAATGTGTTATCCTAATTCCTTATGTCTTGTTGAACTGATGATATTTTAAATCAACATATATTGAAGGCATTGAGGCCCTCAATTTGATACTTGTTTGTGATTGATGACCTCAATCACTCTCTACAAATATTTACATTTTTCCTCCAATTATTTGTCTTTAATTTCCACCAATTTTCTCCTAATCATGATCATAATTGGGGGGTGACATTTTCATTTCCTTTTACCTCTTATTAAGGCTAAATTTTATTAACCTTATTTCCGATGTGGGTTTTCCACAAAGGTATTTTATATTTTCAACCATTTATTTTCAAAGAAAAATTTCAAATTGCGAGGACGCAATTTATTGCAGGAGGGGAGAATGTAACACCCTGAGCTTCCACGATACACTTCTCTTCCAATAATGCAATAGCTTGCATTGTATGCAAGTTCGAGATCTAACACACCGCGACTAATCAAAATATCCATTATGAATAGTAATACCCACTTTTTGAAATTCTATATATTTTATATTTCGAAATGGACTTCATTTTTTGGATTCGGAATGTCAAAATTAGCCTATGTTGAATTTTTTGTAATTTTCTGAGAACTTCCAAATTTTTATGAATAGTGAAAAATACTTAAAAACATCATTTTTAATCAAAATAATTTATAGTGATTAATTATACAATTTATTGGTTTTAAAGTGTAATTAGAATATATTTTTACCATTATATCCAATGGGGGTCATTAGAATTAATTTCACTTTGAAATTGGACATAAACAATTGTCAATCTTTTGATATATATTGTTTCTAAAAAACACGATATTTGTTGTGACAGCGGGAATTAATACTAAAATTAATTAATGAAACATATATGTTTGGAATTTTTTAAAATAGACATCATTTTTGAATTCGGAATATCAATTATAGTTTAGGGTGAAATTTTGGAATTGTTCTGAAAAACTTCAATTTTTGATGAATAGTGAAACCACTAAGTGGTAGTTAAGTAACTGATTTTTCATTTAAATGAAATATTACCACTTCTGTGATTTGATTTTCAAAAATCCGACATACATGGTTTTAATTAGGAAGTTAAATGTGGTTCAATGGGATTAAAATAATTTTTTGGTGAATAGTAACTTTTAACTTTAATTAATCGCGATTAAAGGTAATTAGTGAAATTTAAGGTAAAAATTGTATTATAAAAATATGAAATGACCCTTACACTTGTCATACCCCTATTTTATGAGTCATGGCCGACCAAACAAATCCTTGGGTCAACTTGGGGACCCCATGGAGCCACTTTGGTTTGAAAATGACATTAAAAACGTTTTATTTAATGTTAAAATAAAAATGTCACAAACAAGAGTTGTTTTACTAAAACAATTTTTAAAAGGGGTTATACAAGTCATATATTTGACTATAAATATTCATTAGAAAGATAAAAAAAATTCCAACATAATTATATTTTTATATAATTTTTAGACATTAAATAAATTAAATTATTTCTGACACCATGATGATGCAGCGATTTCCTCATAAATTAACGATTTTAATAAAATGGAAGGATAATGTAAAATATAAGCATTACACATGTCCAAAGCCTATTGGATGAGAATATTTCGAACCCTTATCAACTTATCCTAGGATTATATAAGCGTGGGACCTTTAGAATCCGAAAACCATTGTATAATAAAGTAACGTTTCATTACTTTCCACGAGTACCCCTCCTCTCCTCTTATAAAAGGCCCCCCACATCTACCACCTCATTCACACTTTCAAGCCATTTGGCTCGGAAAACCTCTTCCCAAATACTCTCCCAACTTCCCCCTCTTACTCCTTGAAGCCTCACTTTGGGCAGAACTCTTCCCAAGGAGGCCTTTGGCTCAAATCAAAAAGAGTCACCTGATTTTAATGTAATGTATTCTCTAATGTTGTTTTGTTTTATTTTTCTTCTCAAACCCCCTAAACACTTTTTATTCATTTATTTTGTAACAACACCAGTATCCTCAATATACTAGGATTTTGTTATAATAAGTATTCGAGCTACACTTACACACACCTACATCTAATTGTTAAAGAACATATTGTTTCTGTGGATGGAGAATTTTTGCCTCATGAAACGATGATTGTTCAACACTCATATAACACCTCTAATGGTGGCCATTATGATGAAACTATTTTTATATATGATATATGTTATGTTTTTGTTTTCCTTATGATTTTTTATTTTTCATTTATGGCATACCTTTATGGTTTCCATTATGGTTAAACGTGATATTTTCATTTTAGGAAGTGCGGACTACCGCCCCCTCAAAGTGATTTGAATCATTAATACCATATGAGGGATGTATAAAGGATGGATTAAATGGTATTATACACTATATTATACTGGAATTATATTATACATTTATATCGTTATGATTTTATTCCATTAAATATGAAATAGAAATGAAAGTAGCGTTCATGTGTACGTACAGCTTACCGTCTCCATGAACGGTGCATTTCATTTCTTACCTCTAAATGTTACGTAATATTATGAATGAATGTATATACTGGATATATATGATATATATGATATCTACACCATTAATATAATTCTGGATATAATGGATATTTCACCACATGAAAAACATGTAATTATAAGAAGTTTATTTTTGACTCAAGTACCAAAGATCGACAAAACGACCGTTACTAACTTAAATAATTACATAATGTTCATAACATGGTAATAAGTGATATAAAAGGAATAAAAAACTTGAAAAAGGTTCTTATGAAATTATAAATTAACTCTTGTTTATTATTCATGAGGTTAAAGAATGGTCGAGTCAAGACAGGATGCAAGGTAAGGGAACTTCTTAACCCAATTTCCATTATTTGGGTTAATCTCTTACATTCAAATTACATCATGATATTATTATGTCATATCTTGTATTTGTACTTTATTTATGTGTAATTATAGTGAATACTCATAATAGATCTATTTTATTTAAAAAAATGATCTTTGTATGGGGCTTCGTCTCAATCTCCTTTCATTGAGGCATATATTGTTTTATACACAACCTTATTTTATACGGTGTATAAACCCCTTTGACATTTATGTTTATTAAAAAAGAATCTTTTTATACGAAGCGTTTACTAAACGAAAAAATATAATTTTTTTGTCGTACATATGCGGCGACAACGACTTCTCTGCCACTGTGACCATTATTTGAGTTTCGGCTTCCTCTACAAGCCATACCTTTTTTTAAACGAAAAATAAACACCATGTTTTACTTCTCTTTTATTTTTGTATTGAAAATGGTTTTGAAAGTATTTTTATTATATCAATGTGTTGTATTGATATCTTGTGATTTAAATGTGGAAATGTTATGTTTCCTTTATGCATGTTTTATGTGATACGATTATGTTATGGTTTATGATATGTTTAAACCGGTTAATTTGAGGAATGCATTGGACATAATAAGTGACGGGTGGAGCCCACTATAGCTCCTCGATGCATCGGCAGGTCTCATGAGACAAACTACTTTCTTGGAATGAGGCCTTGACAAAATCTTATTTGTGGTCTTGTCACGAGGCCTTGGCTACGTGGTTATGATAGTCTGGCATTATGCATTCCATCATTATGAAAATGGATATTGATATTGCATGTCATTATTCGACCAGTAGAATATCCATGTGAAGAAGTAATTGGAATTATCTCATGTTACTTTTTACATATTATGTTGAAGTTCAAATTTAAAATTCTTTTGTTTTAGTTATACATTTCCTTAAATGTTTATGTTTATTGATGGAAGTTTCCGCTATATTTTTATCCTTACTGAGCATCTGAGCTCACCCCTTTCAATGTTTTAATATTTTCCAGGATGTGAAGAAGTATTTTATGAATGACCTGCAGGGATAGTAAGAAGAGGATATGAGTGTGGACTATGGAGACTTTGTTATTGTAGTTTTTACATTATGATGTAATGTAAGACTTATTATTGTATCTAGGGTTTCCAGGGCTACTAAACTAATCGGTCTTTCGAGACATGATCTTTTCTGATCATGACAATGTTACGAAGTAATGCACCGACTCTGGGTAGCTAGGGTCGGGGCGTTACAGTTGGTATCAGAGGCAGTTTAGTACGAACCTTGGAAGCTAGATTTAGATAAACTCTGATTAGAGCACATAGCCCAAAGATAGACTTTAAGCATTAGTATAGAAGAACTTCCTAGAATTTTGGTATTATAGAGATTTTGTGAGTTTTCCGAGCAATACATCCCCGTCTAGATACGAGCAGGTAGAGGCGGCTCTGGCACAGATGTACCTATGGGTAAATCCCGAAAACACCGCTTTGAGCTAGACTCGAACGGGAACTGGTGCATGACAACGGGCCTTTCTGCACTCTTGGTTACGACACTCCCGGTGGATATGCTTAGGATAATTCACATTTTCTTTACAAACCACTATAAAGGGTTATGATTATATACTTCCTCAAAGAAAACTTTTTTTAAGATTATGGATTATATCCATAAATAGTTCAATTTATGTTAAGTATTTTACAAGTTTGGAATTTTTCATTGCAATTCATAAACTAACCTAGTTTATGCCATTGTATAGAAATGGTGCTCAGTGGAAGCAATGTGAACTCCAAAAATACGTATGATCCAAAGCGTAAGAAGGATCATATCTTTCATGGTATTAAGCAAACATTTAGAAGGGAAATAATCTCCCATGTGTTCTCAACATATGAAGAAATAGTATCATGTGTTAATAAGATAAGTAAAGAATTCTCTGAGTCTTATGGATTTGAAGGGAAGAAAGAGAAGAAAAGGATGGAAGAAAGAATGATGGAAAAAGGGACGTGGTAAAAGAAGAATTTTCCAATATGTGATAAATGTGGGAAGAAACACCTTGGAACTTGCCTGAAGGGAATGGGAGTTTGTTATAAGTTTGGAGTAAAAGGACACCAAGTGCGTGACTACAAGGGTAAGAAAAAGGTTTTAAATGTACAATGCTTCATCTGCAAGGAGTGGGGACACTACGCAAACCAATGTCCAAATCATCAGAGTGTGCCCCAAATGATGTTATTGGACAATAATCAAGTTCTGATACTACCACAGATGAGGAGGAATGATTAGAGTTCTTATGTTGTTATTAAATAATTTTATAATTTTATTGTTGTATCAATGATGTACTGGTTATAATAATTATGGAGTATATAAGGATTTTATTGCAGTACTATTTCATCAAGGACCTGAGATTGTGTGGAACCAAGAAAAGTGACTCCATAGCAGGTTAAATTTTTGGAAAATATATGGTTGAGAGAAAGATAAACCATAATATGGTTCTGATACGGAGATAGTGATTTTGGAATAAGACCTGATTGATTTGGATAAATTATATTGGATATTCTTAACTTCCTTGAAACTGATTGATGATTTGTATACATTTTTGGACAGGAGGAGTATATCTAGTATTCTATAAGGAATAGGGATCATGGTAATTCAGGATTTTGTAGTGTTTTAAAAGAATACATGATGAAGGTGTTCATGGGTTGTTACACGGAAAAAGGGGGATCTTCATTATGTTTACCTTCCTCATAAAATTTGGACTGTGAGTTGGACAGAAGTATTTTGGATAAATATAAAGTTTAGAATGGATTATTTTGAACCTTGGATAGTAATTTTTAAGGTTAAAACATTTCTGAATATTATTTTTGGAATATTATAATAGTTTTAGAAAAAGAACAACCTTCAGGTTGGGCGATAACTCGTCGCTTCGGACAAAGCTGCAGGAATCGAACCCACAAACATATTGCGACATGCCTTTATGACCTACCACTAGCCTACAAGAAGTCTCTAGTAATTACAAAATAGTTTTCGTAATCTAAATGGTAAGTGTTAATATTTTTAACCTTGTACGATTAGGATAAATATAATATTTTTGAGTTCTATTATCTTTTTGAGTGAAAGATAAGTTTGTGGTAGAAATTAGTCGAAGGTTGAAACTCTACTTGTCAAGCATAAATATATATATATATACCTATATCTTATTCTATGAATAAATTAATTCTTAAACTTTAGTAAAGGGATATTAAAACATAAAAAATGTGTTATCCTAATACCTTATGTCTTGTTGAACTGATGATATTTTAAATCAACATAGATTGAAGGCTTTGAGGCCCTCAATTTGACAGTTGTTTGTGATTGATGACCTCAATCACTCCCTACAAGTAATTACGTTTTCCTACGATTATTTTTCTCTAATTTCCACCAATGTTCTCCCAATCGAGATCATAATTGGGTGGTGACTTTTTCATTTCCATTTCCCTCTTATTAAGGCTAAATTTTATTAACCTTATTTCCGATGTCGGTTTTCTACAAAGGTATTTTCTATTTTCAACCATTTATTTTCAAAGAAAAATTTCAAATTGCGAGGACACAATTTTTTGAAGGAGGGGATAATGTGACACCACGAGCTTCCATGATACGCTTCACTTTCAATAAAGCAATAGATATCATTGTACGCAATTTCGAGATTCTAACACACTGAGTCTAATCAAAATAGCCATTATGAATAGTAATACCCACTTTTTTAAATTATATATATTTTATATTTCGAAATGGACTTCATTTTTGGATTCGGAATGTCAAAATTAGCCTATGTCGAATGTTTTGTAATTTTCTGAGAACTTCCAAATTTTTATGAATAGTGAAAAATACTTAAAAACAACTTTTTTAATCAAAATAATTTATAGTGATAAATTATACTATTGAGTGGTTTTAAATTATAATTATAATATATTTTTACCATTATATTCAATGGTGGTCATTAGAATTAATTTCACTTTGAAATTGGACACAAACAATTGTCAATCTTTTGATATATATTGTTTCTAAAAAACATGCTATTTGTTGTGACAGCAGGAATTAATTATAAAATTAATTAATCCAAGATATATGTTTTGAGTTTTGTAAAATAGTCATCATTTTTGAATTCGGAATATCAATTATAGCTTAGGGTGAAATTTTGGCATTGTTCTAAACAACTTCAATTTTTGATGAATAGTGAAACCACTAAGTGGTAGTTAAATAACTGATTTTTCATTTAAATGAAATATTACCACTTCTGTGATTTGATTTTCAAAAATCTGACATACATGGTTGTAATTAGGAAGTAAAATGTGGTTCAATTAGATTAAAATATTTTTTTGGTGAATAGTACCTTTTAAGTTTATTTAATCGCGATGAATGGTAAATAGTGACATTTAAGGTAAAAATTTGAAATGACCCTTACAATTGTCCTAACCCTATTGGATTAGTCATTCCCGACCATGAAAATCCATGGGTCAACTTGGGGACCCCATGGAGCCACCTTGGTAGGAATATTACATTAAAAACGTTTTATTTAATGTTAAAATAAAAATGTCACAAATAAGGGTTGTTTTACTAAAACAATTTTTAAATGGGGTTGTACAAGTCATATTTTTGACTATAAATATTAATTAGAAATATAAAAATATTTCCTACATAATATTATTTTTTCTATAATTTTTAGACATTAAATAAATTAAATTATTTATGACACCATGATGATGCAGCGATTACCTCATTAATTAACGATTTTAATAAAATTGAAGGATAATGTAAAATATAAGCCTTACACTTGTCCAAAGCCTATTGGATGAGAATATTTCGAACCCTTATCACCTTAGCCTAGAATTATATAAGTGTGGGACCTTTAAAATCCGAAAACCATTGTATAATAAAGTAACATTTCATTACTTTCCAAGAGTACCCCTCCTCTCCTCTTATAAAAGGCCCCCCACCTCTACCACCACATTCAGACATTCAAGCCATTTGTCTCGGCCAACCTATTCCCAAATACTCTCCCAACATCCCCCTATTACTCCTAGAACCCTCACTTTGGGCAGAACTCTTCCCAAGGAAGCCTTTGGCTCAAATCAAAAAGAGTCACCCGATTTTAAGGTAATGTCTTCTCTAATGTTGTTTTGTTTTATTTTTCTTCTCCAACCCCGTAAACACTTTTTATTCATTTATTTTTAACAAAACCAGTATCCTTAATATACTAGGATGTTGTTATAAGAAGGATTCGAGCTACACTTACACACACCTACATCTAATGGTTAAAGAACATACTGTTTCTGTGGATGGCGAATTTTTGCGTCATGAAACAATGATTGTTAAACACTCATATAACACCTCTAATGGTGGCCGTTATGATGAATTTATTTTTATATATGATATATATTATGTTTTTTTTATCCTTATGATTTTTTATTTTTCATTTATGGCATACCTTTATGGTTTCCATTATGGGTAAACGCGATATTTTCATTTTAGGAAGTGCGGACTACCGCCCCCTCAAAGTGATTTGAATCGTTAATACCATATGTGGGATGTATAAAGGATGGAGTAAATGTTATTATAAATTATATTATACTGGAATTATATTATAAATTTATATCATTATGATTTCATTCCATTAAATATGAAATAGAAATGGAAGTAGCATTCATGCGTACGTACGGCTTACCGACTCCATGAATGGTGCATTTCATTACTTACCTCTAAATGTTACGTAATATTATGAATGAATGTATATACAAGATATATATGATATATATGATATCTAAATCATGAATATAATTCTGTATATAATGGATATTTCATCACATGAACAACTTGAAATTATAAGAAGTTTTTTTTTGACTCAAGTTCCAAAGATCGACAAAACGACCCTTATTAACTTAAATAATTACATAATGTTCATAACATGGTAGTAAGTGATATAAATGGAATAAAAAACATGAAAAATGTTCTTAAGAAATTATAAATTAACTCTAGTTTATTATTCAGGAGGTTAAAGAACGGTCGAGTCAAGACAGGACGCAAGTTAAGGGAACTTCTTTACCCAATTTCCATTCTTTGGGTTAATCTCCTACTTTCAAATTACGTCAGGATGTTATTATGTCCAATCTTGTATTTTTACTTTCTTTATGTGTAATTATAGTGAATACACATAATAGATCTCTCTTATTTAAAAAAATGATCTTTGTATGGGACTTCGTCTCAATCTCCTTTCATTGAGGCATATTTTTTTATACACAACCTTCTTTTATACGGTGTATAAACCCCTTTGACTTTTATGTTTATTAAAAAGGAATATTTTTATACGAAGCATTTACTAAATGAAAAAAGGTAATGTTTTTTTCGTACGTATGCGTCGACAACGACTTCTCCGCCGCCATGACCATTATTTGAGTTTCGACTTCCTCTACAAGCCATACCTTTTTTAAAAGAAAAATAAATACCATGTTTTACATCTCTTTTATTTTGGTATTGAAAATGGTTTTTAAAGTGTTTTTATTATATCAATGTGTTGTATTGATATCTTGTGATTGAAATGTGGAAATGTTATGTTTCCTTTATGCATGTTTTATGTGATACGATTATGTTATGGTTTATGATATGTTTAAAGCTTTTCATATGAGGAATGAATTGGACTTAATATGTGACAGGTGGAGCCCGCTATATCTCCTCGATGCATCGGCAGGTCTCATGAGACAAACTAGTGTCTTGGCACGAGGCCTTCAAAAAATCATATTTGTGGTCTTTGCACGAGGCCTTGGCTACGTGGTTATGATAGTCTGTCATTATGCATTCCGTCATTATGAAAATGGTTATTGATATTTCATGTGATTATTCAACAATTAGAATATCCAAGTGAAGAAGTAATTGTCATTATCTCATGTTACTTTTGCCATATTATGATGAAGTTAAAATTTAAAAGGCTTTTGTTTTAGTTATACATTTCCTTAAATGTTTATGTTTATTGATGAAAGCTTCCACTATATTGTTATCCTTAATGAGCATCTGAGCTCACCCTTTCAATGTTTTAATATTTTCCAGGATTTGAAGAAGTATTTTATGAATGACCTGCAGGGACAGTAAGAAGAGGATATGAGTGTGGACTATGGAGATTTTTTATAGTAGTTTTTACTTTATGATGTAATGTAAGACTTATGAATGTATGTAGTGTTTCCAAGGCTACTAAACTAATCGGTATTTCGAGACTTCATCTTTTGTCATCATGCCAATGTTACAAAGTAATGCACCGACTCTGGGTAGCTGGGGTCGGGGCGTTACAGTTGGAATCAGAGGTAGTTTAGTACTAACCTTGGAAGCTAGATTTAGATAAACTCTGATTAGAGCACATAGCCCTAAGATAGACTTTAAGGATTAGTAGAGAAGAACTTCATAGAATTTTGGTATTATAGAGATTTTCTGAATTTTCCGAGCAAAACATCCATGTCTGGATACGAGCAGGTAGAGGCGGCTCTAGAACAGATGTACCTAGGGGTAAAACACGAAAACACCGCTTTGAGCTAGACTCGAACGGGAACTGGTGCAAGACAACGGGCCTTGCTGCACTCTTGGTTACGACACTCCCGGGAGATATTCTTAGGATAATTCTCATTTTCTATACAAACCACTATGAAGGGTTATGAGTATATACTTCCTCAAAGAAAACTTTTTTTATGATTATGGATTATATCCATAAATAGTTCAATTTATATTAATTATTTTACAAGTTTGTAATTATTCATTGCAGTTCATAAACTAGCCCAGTTTATGCCATTGTATAGAAATGGTGCCCAGTGGAAGGAATGTGAACTCCAGCAATATGTATGATCCAAAGAGTAAGAAGGATCATATCTTTCATGGTATTAAGCCAACATTTAGAAGGTAAATAATCTCCCATGTGTTCTCAACATATGAAGAAATAGTATCATGTGTTAATAAGATAAGTAATGAATTCCTTGAGTCTTATGGCTTTGAAGGGAAGAAAGAGAAGAAAAGGATGGAAGAGAGAATTATGGAAAAAGGGACGTGGGAAAAGAAGAATTTTCCAATAGGTGATAACTGTGGGAAGAAACACCTTGGAACTTTCCTGAAGGGAATGGGAGTTTGTTATAAGTGTGGAGAAAAAGGACACCAAGTGCGTGACTGCAAGGGTAAGAAAACGGTTTCAAAATTGAAATACTTCATCTGCAAGGAGTGGGGACATTACGCAAACCAATGTCCAAATCATCAAAGTGTGCCCCAAATTATGTTATTTGATAATAATAAAGTTCTGATACTACCACAGACGAGGAGGAATGATTAGTGTTCTTATGTTGTTATTAAAGAATTTTGTAATTTGACTGTTGTATCAATGATGTACTGGTTATAATAATTATGGAGTATATAAGGATTGTACTGCAGTACTATTTTATCAAGGACTTGAGATTGTGTGGAACTAAGAAAAGTGACTCCATAGTAGGTTAAATTTTTGTAAAATATATGGTTGAGAGAAAGATAAACCATAATATGTTTCTGATACCGAGATAGTGATTTTGGAATAAGACATGATTGATTTGGATAAATTATATTTGATATTCTTAACTTCATTGAAACTTATTGATGATTTGTATACATTTATGGACAGGAGGAGTATATATATTATTCTATAAAGAATAAGGGATCATGGTGATTCAGGATGTTGCAGTGTTTTAAAAGAATACATGATGAAGGTGTTCACGTGTTGTTACACGAAAAAAGGGGATCTTCGTTATGTTTACCTTCCTCATAAAAGTTGGACTGTGAGTTGGACAAAAGTATTTTGGATAACTATAAAGGTTGGAATGGATTAATTTGAACCGTGGATAGTAATTTTTAAGGTGAAAACAGTTCTGAATATTATTTTTCGGAATATTATTATAGTTTTAGAAAAAGGACAACCATCAGGTTGGGCGATAACCAGTCGCTTCGGACAAAGCTGCAGGAATCGAACCCACAACCATATTGCGACAGGCCTTTATGACCTACCAATAGCCTACAGGAAGTCCCTGGTTATTAACAAATAGTTTTCATAATCTAAATGGTATGTGTTAATATTTTGAACCTTTTACGATTAGGATAAATATAATAATTTTGAGTTCTATTATCTTTTTGAGTGAAAGATAAGTTTGTGGTAGAAATTAGTTGATGGTTGAAACTCTACTTGTAAAGCATAAATATATATATACCTATATCTTATTCTATGAATAAATTAATTCTTAAACTTTAGTAAAGGGATATTAAAACAAAAAAATGTGTTAACCTAATACCTTATGTCTTGTAGAACTGATGATATTTTAAATCAACATAGATTGAAGGATTTGAGGCCCTCAATTTGACACTTGATTGTGATTGATAACCTCAATAACTACCTACAAATATTTACATTTTTCCTCCAATTATTTGTCTCTAATTGCCACCAATGTTCTCCTAATCGAGATCATAATTGGATGGTGAATTTTTCATTTCCTTTTTCCTTTTATTAAGGCTAAATTATATTAACCTTATTTCCGATGTGGGTTTTCCACAAAGGTATTTTCTATTTTCAACCTTTTAATTTCTAAGAAAATTTTCAAATAGCGAGGATGAAATTTATTGTAGGAGGGGATAATGTAACCCCCCGAGCTTCCACGATACGCTTATCTTTCAATAATGCAATAGCTTGCATTATACGCAAGTTCGAGATTCTAACAAACCGCGACTAATCAAAATAGCAATTATGAATAGTAATACCCACTTTTTGAAATTATATATATTTTCTATTTCATAATGGACTTCATTTTTGGATTCGGAATGTCGAAATTCGCCTATGTCGAATTTTTTGTAATTTTCTGAGAACATCCAAATTTTTATGAATAGTGAAAAATACTTAAAAACAACTTTTTTAATCAAAATAATTTATAGTGATAAATTATACTGTTGAGTTGTTTTAAAGTATAATTAGAATATATTTTTAACATTATATCCAATGGTGGTCATTAGAATTAATTTCACTTTGAAATTGAACATAAACTATTGTCAATCTTTTGATATGTATTGTTTTTTAAAAACACGCTATTTGTTGTGAAAGTGGGAATTAATTATAAAATTAATTAATGGGAAATATATGTTTTGAATTTTTTAAAGTAGACATCATTTTTGAATTTGTAATATCAATTATAGCTTAGGGTGAAATTTTGGAATTGTTCTGAAAAACTTCAATTTTTGATGAATGGTAATCCACTAAGTGGTAGTTAAATAACTGATTTTTCATTTAAATGAAATATTACCACTTATGTGATTTGATTTTAAAAAATCCGACATATATGGTTGTCATTAAGAAGTAAAATGTGGTTCAATGGGATTAAAATAATTTTTTGGTGAATAGTAACTTTTAAGTTTAATTAATCGCGATTAATGGTAATTAGTGAAATTTAAGGTAAAAATTGTATTATAAAAATATGAAATGACCCTTACACTTGTCCTACCCCTATTGGATGAGTCATGGCCTACCAAGAAAATCCATGGGTCAACTTGGGGACCCCATGGAGCCAATTTGGTAGGAAAATGACATTAAAAGCTTTTTATTTAATGTTAAAATAAAAATGTCAGAAACAAGAGTTGTTTTACTAAAAAAAATTTTAAATGGGGTTATACAAGTCATATTTTTTAATATAAATATTCATTATAAAGATAAAGAGATTTCATACATAATGATATTTTTTTTATAATTTTTAGACATTAAATAAATTAAATTATTTATAACACCATGATGATGCATCGATTACCTTATTAATTAACGATTTTAATAAAATGGAACGATAATGTAAACTCTAAGAATTAAACTTTTCCAGAGCCTATTGGATGAGAATATTTTGAACCCTTATCACCTTATCCTCGAATTATATAAGAGTGGGACCTTTAGAATCCGAAAACCATTGTATAATAAAGTAACATTTCATTACTTTCCAAGAGTACCCCTCCTCTCCTCTTATAAAAGGCCCCCCACCTCTACCACCTCATTCACACTTTCAAGCCATTTGGCTCGGACAAACTCTGCACAAATACTCTTCCAACTTCCCCCTATTACTCCTAAAAGCCTCACTTTGGGTAGAACTCTTCCCAAGGAAGCCTTTGGCTCAAATCAAAAAGAGTCACCCAATTTTAAGGTAATGTCTTCTCTAATGTTGTTTTGTTTTATTTTTCTTCTCCAACCACCTAAACACTTATTATTCATTTATTTTGTAACAACACCAGTATCCTCAATATACAATGATGTTTTTATAAGATGGATTTGAGCTACACTTACACACACCTACATCTAATGGTTAAAGAACATACTGTTTTTGTGGATGGTGAATTTTTGCCTCACGAAACGATGCTTGTTCAACACTCATATAACACATCTAATGGTGGCCATTATGATGACACTATTTTTATATATGATATATATTATTATTTTTTTCCTTATGTTTTTTTATTTTTCATTTATGGCAAACCTTTATGGTTTCCATTATGGGTAAACGCGATATTTTCATTTTAGGAAGTGCGGACTACCGCCCCCTCAAAGTGATTTGAATCGTTAATACCATATATGGGATGCATAAAGGATGGAGTAAATGGTATTATACACTATATTATACTGGAATTATATTATACATTTCTATCATTATGATTTCATTCCCTTAAATATGAAATAGAAATGAAAGTAGCGTTCATGCGTACGTACGGCTTACCGTCTCCATGAACGGTGCATTTCATTTCTTACCTGTAAATGTTACGTAATATTATGAATGAATGTATATAATGGATATATATTTTATATATGATATCTAAATCATGAATATAATTCTTTATATAATGGATATTTCACCACATGACCAACTTGTAATTATAAGAAGTTTATTTTTGACTCAAGTACCAAAGATCAACAAAATGACCATTATTAACTTAAATAATTACATCATGTTCATAACATGGTAATAAGTGATATAAAAGGAATAAAAAACTTGAAAAAGGTTCATAAGAAATTATAAATTTACTCTAGTTTATTATTCAGGAGGTTAAAGAATGGTCGAGTCAAGACAGGACGCAAGGTAAGGGAACTTCTTAACCCAATTTCCATTCTTTGGGTTAATCTCCTACTATCAAATTATGTCATGATATTATTATGTCCTATCTTGTATTTGTACTTTATTTATGTGTAATTAAATTGAATACACATAATAGGTCTATTTTATATAAAAAAATAATCTTTGTATGGGACTTCGTCTCAATCTCCTTTCATTGAGGCATATTTTGTTTTATACACAACCTTCTTTTATATGGTGTATAAACCCATTTGACTTTTACATTTATTAAAAATGAATCTTTTTATTCTAAGCGTTTACTAAAAGACAAAAGGGAATGTTTTTGTCGTATGTATGCGCTGACAATGACTTCTCCGCCGTCGTGACCATTATTTGAGTTCTGGCTTCCTCTACAAGCCATACCTTTTATTAAAAGAAAAATAAATACCATGTTTTACTTCTCTTTTATTTTGGTATTGAAAATGGTTTTGAATGTGTTTTTATTATATCAGTGTGTTGTATTGATATCTTGGGATTGAAATGTGGAAATGTTATGTTTCCTTTAAGCATGTTTTATGTGATACAAATATGTTATGTTTATGATATGTTTAAACCTATTCATATGAGGAATTCATTGGACTTAATAAGTGACGGGTGGAGCCCGCTATAGCTCCTCGATGCATCGGCATGACTCATGAGACAAACTAGTGTCTTGGCATGAGGCCTTGACAAAATCTTATTTGTGGTCTTGGCACGAGGCCTTGGCTACGTGGTTATGATAGTCTGGCATTATGCATTCCATCATTATGAAAATGGTTATTGATATTGCATGAGATTATTCGACCAGTAGAATATCCATGTGAAGAAGTAATTTGCATTATCTCATGTTACTTTTTCCATATTATGTGGATGTTCAAATTTAAAAGGCTTTTGTTTTAGTTATACATTTCCTTAAATGTTTATGATTATTGATGAAAGCTTATTCTATATTGTTATCCTTATTGAGAATCTGAGCTCACCCATTTCAATGATTTAATATTTTCCATGATGTGAAGAAGTATTTTATGAATGACCAGTAGGGATAGTAAGAAGAGTATATGAGTGTGGACTATGGAGACTTTGTTATTGTAGTTTTTAATTTATTATGTAATGTAAGACTTATGAATGTATCTAGTGTTTCCATGGCTACTAAACTAATCGGTCTTTCGAGACATGATTTTTTGTGATCATGCCAATGTTACGAAGTAAGGTACCGACTTTGGGTAACTGGGGTCGGGGCGTTACAGCTACTGAGTAGGCCGTATGATATTTATTCACTACTTATTTTCATAGTAATTTTTTCTTGTACACTAGATATGATGATATTAGTGAGTGGATATTTGACTTTTTTTCATTCCCCCTTTGTGGGTTTCCAAACAGTAAATTTTTTATTCTCTTTCACTAGAAGTTATGGTCATTCAAATCAGACCATTATAAAAAATATTTTTCGGTCTAATAACATTGATCAAATTGTTGGTAGTTTATGGCCATGAATCTTATGAAACCAATCTAAGGAATGTTACATAAGAGAAAAAATAGGATACCTATGGTTAAGTGTACCCCAAATCCTTCTCATTGAGAGATGAATATATTGTAAACCATAGACCGTGTTTCTCAAATCATTATTAATGAGATGGACCAATTATACTTGGAGTCATTCATATCAGACTAAGGTATTGAGTTCTTCTATAGTTTTTTCAGGTATATCAAGGGTTTAAAATCATATTTTATAGTGCCACATTTTTTTATGGTCATAAGATCATATAAGGATATATATGCATACATTCATAATAAATCAAAGGTTCTTGTGAAGCTGAGTATATTTTCCATGGGTGATAGTATGTTTTGGAATGATGTGGCACTAGGTAAATAAATTATTACATATGGTTTGATGTTATTTAATGGATGGAGAAAGCATCCCATAATCTGGTTGATGGGGGTAAGGCTCTTATGGTTCTTTGATGTGGGATAAAAAACTGGTGATGTCTTGCAAAATTTATTATAATGTAATGGGGACGTTCTTCATGCCATTTAACAAAATATAGTAAGGAGGTTTTCTATACAATTTTTCTTCATGTGGTAAGGATATTCTTGTTATGTAGTTTTAATGTCATGGGACTAGGACATTTTCTTTGTAGTTTTATTCCATGTAGTAAGAGAATGAGAAACAATGTGAAAATTTTTTGGATGATAGATTTCATACACAAGAATTAAATACATAGATAAGGATACTATGTGGGAAAAATGATCATCTGTGAATCATTCACTAAGAATTTGGAGTGAATTTTTTTATATATTATCTTTTCTAGGTCTCAGATTGGAGATCCAAGTGTCACTATTATCCAGTGAAGACAGTAATCAAGCAACACATAGTTCTTGAATGAGAAACTCTGTACATTGGTCTGTCCTTTAAATATTAGTGGACATTGTTTCCATTAACTATTATACCTAGACCTGTGATTGGATATTCCGCCCTCACTGTGTATCCCGTGATTATAAGAATCAATCCACCCATAGTTCTTGATGAACCATGTGGTTTAAAATCATTCGTAAAGGACATGGGATTCCCAAAATGAAGAGGGGGATTGCAGATAGACCCAATAACAGAAATCATGGATACACTACCTATCCTATGGTAATTATTAAACAATCCAAACACATTTATTGAGTAATGACCATACTATGCAAGTGTGACATATACACAGAGAACGGGAATTCTCATATTTATTTAGACTATAACCCCGAATGATGATCTGCGTATCACTACGCATCCAATGATGTTAGGAATCACGTCTCACATAGTACATAAATGGAGGTTTGGTAGGATACCAAAAAAACAATGGTGTTATTTTCGGACTTGGTCCACAGTAATTTATAATTTTTTTCCATGCATGGTACATCATTTGTGTAGTTTAACATTGTAGGATCCCATATATTCATTAAGGTACAATGTCCATAAAATTGAAGTTTAAATCATTATTTATGGCCTAATACGAATTACCATTAAGTTCGTGGAGGTTTTGGTGGGTGTTCAAGGCTAGTTATAAGCCAAAACACATCTTTTGGGGTGAAAAAGGCATGTTTCATCGTTAGTAGAAACCATGTATGGAAGGACGCACAATTTCTACAATGTATATGAGGCAGTATAATGAGTTTGAGGAGATCAAACAATTTAAAGAACTATGAAACGTCAATTGAATGGCCAAGAGAGTATGTATATAATTTTTAATAGTGTATTGAGATAGGGTTTGGGTATGCTTAGTCAACCTAGGCATAAAAACCATGAAACATTCCCCCCTATTAAAAGAAAAGGTTCATAGTTGGCACACAAATCAATGAACTATGTGGAAAAACCTCATGACCTAGGGATTTTATGAGTTTACTAATTTCTATAATAAATTATTATTTATAAGAATACATCCTCCTTCTCTAGAATTGGAATACCATGATCCTTGGATATACCTCTTTGACACCTATTCTAATAATCAATACATGTTTTCCATCCAGTATCTGATATGATAACTATTTTTCATTAATATATGCCTTGATATGATCTAAATTAGTAATATTTTACTCCTCGTTATTCTTGGTATCATCAAATTTATTTAGGTGAAATATAATTCAACATATTTATAGGGATATCATCCATATTATTTTTTTCTTCTGATATGTGTCAAATTATAAGTTGATACTAGATGATTTGTCCACTAAAATCCTACATTTGGTGTTCTCATAGTTTTCCTTTAATGTTATGATTTTTATATGTTTGATATTCATTAATGAGCCCATTTTTCAGTGTGAATCCCTTGAAAGGGATTTTAATCCTTACTAATAATAAATAGGTCATACTTATGTAATTAAGGAGACTAATGATAATTTTTTTAAGGTTGTTAGATTTTAATTACAACTACCACTTTGTGCATGTTGTTAATCACTTGAACCATAATGGGTGGCTTAAACAAGGATACCATTTTAGTGTTCAATTTTTCCCTTTCTTGATGGGATATTAAATGATGAATTGAATTGTAATTAAAATTTAAATTGAATTGTAATTGATATTGTTTTATGAAATGGAATTATTGAACATGCATTTCTATTCTTCGTATGTTATGGATTGTTTTATCTTGAGATGTTTCTAATAATGAAATATACTTGTGATTTAAATAGAGGATAAGCCTTTTATTCTTATCCCATGACCAAATTCAGATTATGAGCGGTGTTTTGAATGAATTGATCGTGGAAATAACCCTTGGTATAGTTAAATAAAATTTACTGAATATATGAATTGGGTGACACATGGGTTCTCAATGAATTCCATGGATGGAGTCATTTTTATTATACCTTTATTAAGCCCACGTGACACTTGGAATCCATAGTAGACTACCTAGGATAGACTCAGGGGTGGTGACTCTTATATGCAAGAGTGATACTTCGAATCCTTTGGAGTTTTCAAGGAACGACTCATGGGAAGTTGATCATATATTCCATGGGTGACACATGGGGTCCCTTAAAGAACCTCCATGGATGTACTTGAATGGAAATGTTGTTATACCAAACATAGAGGGATACATGGCTTCAAATTTGGACCTCCATGGATTTTATTTTATGTTTCTTGGCTCATAATACACTTAGAGTGATTCTTGGATTCTATATAAGGAATAACTAGGATGGTGTAAGGCTCAGAATTGAATAATCAATGAAATGATCTATGTGACATGTCTTCCAAACTAATGAAAAAGCTCACATTCAGTCATTTAATTATAATATAATGATTTATGGATATTAATACATGATAACATACTCTTATGGTGAATGGATTTCTTTTTTCCATGTTATGAGACTTACATATTAAATTGGAATGATTATTTAATTAAAAATCATAAATTATAGAAGACTAAATATTAATTCAAAGCCATTATGACTAGGTCAATGTAGGTAGCATAGGATGGGCATCCAGGGGAACCCAGACCATTAAAGGTCATTTAAATCCAACTCTTCATTTTAATATTCTACTAATAACTAAATGATATTATTTTTATATATTCTCTAACTAGGTGTCACTTGAACATTAGGTGTTTTCCAAACAGAATGATATCTAACACCCTATTCAGATTACCAATGGGGACCCAAATTAACTATATGATTGCATGAATGGACTAGAGAGTGTTCCATGATAAATGTTCTTGATTGCTTATTACGAGAAGGGGAGCACATGACTGATATATGGATCATGATTCTAGTTGGGTATTTATTGAATTATTTTGTTTTTGGTTACTTTTATTTTACTCTTTCCATGCATACCTATTTTTATTATTTGTACATACATGAAATGTACCACTATTATCATTATATGATATTAATATTTTCATTACATACATATTCCTATCATGTTTATTTATCATCATTATGAATGATTTACTACATCTGATACATATCTATTTATAATTTTTTTCTATGCAATACTGTAGTGATGAGGGGATATTCTCCCCATGAACACACCTAGTACCTCATTTCTAGTTTATAGCCTATGTAATTTGAGTAGATGCACTTCAGTCCCGATTGGGAACCAGAATCGGGGAACCGTTTAGTGAAATCCATGTCTAGAAAATTATAATGTTGTATCTGAGCCATTATTTTCTGGTTTTATTTAATATTTTGAGACAATAGAATGCAATGGGATAAAAATGGAAATTACTAATAATATGTGTCGGGGCATAGCTAACCCATTAATAGGAAAAGGCCAAATTTCCATGAATGAAATGGTTTTTTTCTGGATTTTTTACAATTAGAATTGATAAGATTTCACCATTGGGTGATGAAATTAAATGTTGTTGTTATTATTTATATGATTGTAGGTTTTATTTTCTTTTAACCCTATTAGATGATGGTATTCCATATCATGCATCAGTTTTGGAACTTGTTCGAATCACCTGTCATGCATTATGCCAAGCAATATAAGAAGCATTACTAGATTTTATACTATTTTGATACGTGGTGTGATTGATATTCATTCTATTTGATACATATTTGTGTGGGGAAAAAGAGAACACAATTTTTAAATGGAGTTTCATTTGTACCTGAGTAGTGTTTTTTTGATTTGGCTGCAATAGAAACCCTAAGCATTCAATTATGTCATATTTAGTCATAGACAATGAGTAGCATGAACTGTAACATGTTATGGTATGGATTTGGTGGATTCCAAATCTGGATTCATACAATTTATGGTCCCTTATGGATTAATATTTGATGAACCTTTTTCTTAATCCATTTTAAATGATTTTACTTGTAATTGAAATTAAATGAGAATAAAATTGGAACTGAAATTTTTTAAAGTAGAGAACATAAACTGGACCTGACCCTATTATTGAGTAGTTGGATATATATCTTTCTTTCACACTATCTGTACGTCGCCTGATCCTAACTCAAGTTGATGTTAGAGTGGTGTGTTCTTATATAGGATGGCAGCTACCTATCATGATTCAATAATTTCACTTTTGGATCTAAACTATGATATTTTTATTGATCTGAGGTGTGCTCTTAGAATTTGTAATGGTATCCCACTACAATTTCCTATAATCAAATAAATTTATGGTGGAGGAAATAATGAAATAGATGTGGTGGCAAATGGTCTATCGTTGGATGATTTAGTCTTTCCAACATCAGCACCAGTAGTTGTACCATACACTAGAGATAAGGCATATTTCTGTGAAGGATTTGTGTGTATTGTACAGACCATCCATGGATCACCACGACCTTCCCCAAATATGGAATGGTTGATGTGTCAGTTTCAATAGAATAATCAACCTACATTTCTAGTAATAGTGGACCACGTTCTTGGGATTCATGGCTAGAGACCATGCTATCTATTTTTGACCATCTCTAGAGGTCTCATGTGGGGAGGGTAAATAATAATATGTATATATTGTGTGGTTTAAAAAATATATGGGGATATTATTACTCTGATGTACCTTCATCAATAGATTAATTAGATGTATTTTCATATTTACTTCTATGATAACTTATATCCCAAGACATTGAGGGCTGATAGAGCATCGATGTTCTCGCACATGCAATAGAGCACATTATATGTTATAGATTATTCTTCGCATTTTACTAAGGTCTAATGATTCCAATCTATTCTTATGGGTGATGATTTATCTAAAGCTATTTAACTCATGGAAGGTCTCAAATATATATTTCCATCAATGATAAATTTTTTTCATCCAAATATCATTTTATGAATAGTTAAATACGTTTTTATTTATGATCATTAATAGAGAGAGGTTTGAGGTTCCAAGACAGGGTGGTTCAACATATATATTTGGTGGTATATAAAATATTAGTACAATGAGTGGTCTAGATCTTAAAAATTCTGACATTAGTGGCTAGAACACATACTAAAGCATTCATGTTTGGTGAAACTACTATGTTCTAGTATAAGATATGAGACCACAATGCATGACCGACCTAGTGAAATGTAAATACTACATAAATATAAGTCATTTAGAGATTTTTTAAATGTATTTTACCAAAATATCATTGATAAAGGTTCTATAAAAACTTTACAATATGTTTTAGGGTCATCAACTTTTCATAATGTTGGGATCTGAGATAAAGCCCACTGATCAGGGGGAGGTAGTTGTTGTGGTCATTGTAGTCTAACCCCGTATTATTCAAATTGTAGGCCAAATTTTCTATGGGTATCTTGGAATTATCCCAGGGAAAATGATCATGCCATATATAAATAGTGACATTGACACATGAGTAGAAGAATCCTTAAACATCTACTTTAATAGGAACTATTATTGTGGCCTTTACATTAGCATCTTCTTTTTTCGGTATAGGCGCTTATGAAAACATTACATCCATGCCTGTTAGAGATGGTATTGGGATAAACACTCATTATTATGATTGAGTTATGATTATAGAAACTCTATTAGTAATTAGAACAGAGTATATACATCAATTTAGGGAGTGCCCCCTTGATTTTGGTGGGTTTCACATTATATGTGACCACTTTTTCCTCATGATGATATGTTTCAACATCATTCTTGTGATGCACTAATTGGTTACATTCTATTAATTAATAAATTTCTATCACTAAAAGGTGACCATCAATTCACCAGAGTGTAGATAGTCTGTTCATAAGGTTGAATGGGATTTTTAGGCGAGTCAACCTGGACGTAGGAAATGTGGGTCGGGTGGGATTAAATCCTAGAATACACTTTTATATATAGATGATTAGAGAAAAAATTTGGAAGATTTTTCTCCCATGGTTGATTGTATTACATCTATTTTATAAGATGGCATTTATAGATTATGTGTAGTAAGAGACATAGATTTCAATTTTGAGTTACAATCATTAGATGCACTGGTATCCATTTATCATTATAGTATTGATACATTTATGATGTAAGAGATCAAGAGTCACTAATAAGATTTAGAGTAAATGACTTTTATTTAACCTACAACTTCTCATTGGGGTTCAATGGTCCATTCTGGGAAAGGATGACAAAAATCATATGATATACATGAATTCCAAAAAATTAAACAAGAAAATTTTAGAGACCCTAAGCTTAATGTACATGGAAATTACATTACTTTTGCAGAATACTTAGTATATAACAAAAACACACACACACAAGGACCGTAAGAGTTTAGTGTCTTTGAAAAACTCGGAATATAATCTTCTAATCGTGGTGAAAGATCTTCAACATCTCCCATAAAGATGTAACTTTTTTTACCTAAAAACATTCTTTATATCCTGGGAAAAATAAAACATAAAAGGGTTTGCTCAAATGCTTAGTATGGGTAAAAAAAATAAATATCAATCACATCATATACATAAGAACATAAATTTTAGAAATCTTAACCTGCAAAAGATATCATAATTTCATAACATGGGATAAATCATAGTATTGAAATTTAATCCCAATAATCATAACTTAAAACATGAAACTTTTTTGCATACACACATAATCATTGAGAATCATTTCTTATTATTCAAGACTCATATCCAAGACTATCATTTTGGACAAAGTCCATTTCTGAACCGAGTTCACTCCTCGTTTCAGTCCTCTTTCACTGAACCAGATTAACCTCCCGTTCCAGCCATGTCTATCTCATGAGATATAAAATCTTTACCCAATTCATTGGAGCGAGATATAGGTCCCACACATCTCATAATGATATCATTATTATGTGTTCCACAAAATCATAAACCATACATCATATCATAACTGATGTAATAAAAATGGGAATCATAAACATCGTGACATCATAAAACAATTCATATACGATAATGGAATTCATAAAAATAATTCCATCACAACATAATCAAATAAACTTAATAATAGGGATAAAAATAGAACCATTTATTATCTTAGATGGAACATAATTTTGATAAAACACTTGAACTCCATTCTTGAGGAAAATATCCTTTCTACTTCAAAAACACTTTTCCTTTCTTAACATGTCATACATTTCTAAACTAAAAGAATTTGATTAAAAATAAACTTGAAAACTTGTAAAGGAATATTCTTGGAAATATTTTTTTACGAATCCATTAATACCATATAGGTTAAAAAACATTTTTCTCGTACTTTTGTTGGAAAATTCAAAAAGTACGTCATACGAAAAACGAAAAAATATTCCTTTCATATATTTTAATAAAAACTCACCGAAGGGTAAAATTGGATTTAAACAATTTTAGGAGGATTGAAATAATATTAAATATTGAGGAAATATGGATGTGTATGATAAAATACACCCTAGTAAATTTCAAAGTATAAACAATCTCGGATAAAAATGAGATTGTGATATTTCCCTTACCCTAAGTCTGATTCGCTTCGTAAGTGTCTGAACCTCCTGTATAATTATTAAAATAATGTCATTTACTTCTTCAAGAATCATACTAATTGTTATGATATCATATTTGGTTCACTTATGACTTTATTTTACCTGTTCTTTTGTAAATTCCATGTTAAAGAGCGTTTTGGGTAAAATCGTTTCATTTGTCGTCCGTGTATTGACTTGTAATTATTCATATGATTACGTAGATCATGATTACTTAATTACAGAATATAAAACATGATTTATATATAATATATCTTCAGAATATACATATATATAATATATCAGTAAATGGAATGAAATACACCGTTCATGGAGACGGTAGGCTGTACGTACGCATGAACGTTGTTTTCGTTTCCTTATTGAGTTGAATGGAATTAAGTAGATGAAATTAAAATATATACACATAAATCCAGTATAACTATTATGTCATATATTTCATGATTACTTATTATATATACTTTATAATCATTAATGAATGGTTAACGTGGAGAATAAATATCATCACATCGTGGAGACGGTAGTCCGTACGTACGCACGAGCGATGATATCGTTCTCATGATCGTGGAATTGTATTGGAGTGTATGTATACTATTTCAGAATCAATATCACTTTAAAATAATCATATATATTTATTATTTACACCATTATACCCATCCAAGTAAGGTGGTGGTGGAAAATAGATTACACCACGGCGTGGAGACGGTATTCCGTACGTACACACACGCGGTGATTTCATTTTCTGTAGGATGGATAGATAGTGAAATTGGGTTGTTTCATACTTATTATAACATATCATTATATTATTGATACTTATGTTATTACTTCATAATGAAACAACTAAAGAAGAAGAAATGGAAGAAGAAATAAAGTTGAAATAATTGGTAACGGACATTACCTCTTCTTTGAAGCGCCTCTTTGAGATCTCCTTTTAGGTCACTAAAATTGGTCTTTGAAGAAGAACATGACCTCTAGTATGTCTCTAGGGAAGTGGAGAGGTGAAATTGGCAGGGGTTGGACGAACATGAAGGCTCAAAGTGGTGTGAGGAATAGGGGAAGGAGGTAACCTTTTATAAGGGACGAGAGGGGCACCTTTGGAATATCTAAAACTATTATTTTATTATAAAGTCAAATTCGGTTTTTAATAGCTCCAAATTAATATATGTCGAAGATAAGGTGGGGATGGGTCTAAATCCTCTCATTAAATAGATTTTGGACAAGTTTAGTTTACTATTTTAACCTTATCATTTAGTTTTAACATTAAGTTAGATAATTTTACTTTTACTGTGTCTTTTTGTGTTCTTACACTATAAGGTTAATAAACTTACTATAACAAGCCAAAAGAACCCCAAGTTGTTTATAATTAATATATATAACCTTATATATTTCATTTGGCCGAACCATATATTTTTAGGAATATAATAACAATTAATAATATAAAATTTGTTTTAAAAACTATTTTATGTCAATTTTGACACTATTTAGTAATTGATTTTTGTGAAAATCATAACAGAATTATTAGTTCAAAAAAAGTTACTTAAATCAATAATAACATGTCATATTAACCTATAAAATTAGTGTAATTCATAAAAAGTCTGAAATTACATTTATTTGGGTATTTATAACATCAATTATCTCAATATTTCATTAATAAGATAATTATTGCATCATCGTCGTGTCATAAATAAATTAAATTATTTAATGTCTAAAAATTACAAATAAAATACTATTATGTTGGAAATATTTTTAACTTACTAATGAATATTTATAGTCTAATTTATCTTATGCATATCCCTATATTAAAAATGATATACTTATTAAACATTGATTTTAACTATTTTAACCCTTCTTTAAATAAATTAATAATAAATGTCCTAATCTAATCCACGTGAGCCTAAATGGTCATATTTTATTCCTAAGGTTGTTTTTGGTCGAATTAGACCTATCTAATAGAGTTAATACATGTGTTAGGGTAATAATAATATCATTTTTACCCTTAATTACCCTATTTACTTTTAACCGTGGTAAAAAAAAGTAAAAAGTTACTATTCACCAAAAAATATTTTCATCTCATTGAACCAGATTTTACTTACTGACATCAACCGTGTCTCTCGGATTTTTTATATTCCATCCACAGAAGCGGTAAAATTATGTTTTATGAAAAATTCATTTTTTTAACTACCACTTAGTAGTTTCACTATTCATCAAAAAATGAAAGTTTCCAAAAAAATACCAAAAATTAGGCCTAAGCTATATTTGATATTATGAACTCAAAAATTGTGTCTATTTTACCAAATTCAAAACATATCAGTTTCATTAATTAATTTAAAAATTAACTCCTGTCATCAAAACAAATAGCGTGTTCTTAAGAGATAATAACTATCAAAAGATTGACACTTGTTTATGTCTTGTTTAAATGTGAAATTACATCCAATGACCGACATTTTATTTAATTGTAAAAATATATTCTAAATATACTTTAAAACCACTCAAATTAATAATTTATCACTATTAATTATTTCGATTAAAAAGGTTGTTTTTAATTAAAAATTAGTTATTTTCACTATTCATCAGAAAATGAAAGTCAGCCGAAAAGTACCAAAATTTCACCCTAAACAAATTTTGATATTCCGAATCCAAAAATGAAGTCCATTTTGAAAAATAAAATTTAAGAAATTTCATAAAGTGGTTATTACTATTCATAACGGCTAGTTTTAATAATATTTTAATACCATATCGTTGTTTAGTGAAACTCGGTATTGCATACTACACACGCTATCGAGGAAGGTCGTGATTGCGTGTAATTCAAGGCAAGTCAATGATGTGTGTTGTGAAAGCTTCCTTTGGTGTGGCGTACAACACAAGAAATTAATGAAATTAAAAATAATATTTTTCATAAAATCTCGGGGTGTTACATTCTACCCCCCTTAAAATGAATTTCTCCCTCGAATTTCATCGGGGTTATAAATGGTTTACTAATAGAAAGTTTCTTTAATATAAACCTACATCGTAAAAATGAATACCAAAACCAATCTTTAGAAACAAAATTATGAAACGTAATGGTTACCCAAATAAACTAATCACTGGGATTCCACATAGGTGAAAATATAGATATGGAAGAGAAATCTAACCATCATGTTCTGATGGAGAGTGGTAGAGAACATGGATATGGAAAAGACAAAAATCACAAAGCCATAAATTTGTGATGATCTATGGTACCATCTGATTAATCAGATATAAGAGAACTATGAGAACATTTTTGGTTTTGAAGATCATTTCCCTAAAGATGAAGATTTTGAATTAGAATAAATGTGTACTTTATTTTGGTAAAATCTAACTATTGTTCGTGCTTTGAACAATTTCCACTTCATCTCTTAAATAAATGAAGTTGAATTTGTTATTCATGAAGTGTTATTCGATCATGTGATAGAATGACGGGTCATTCCATCTGTTTCAAACAAAAGGTTAGAAAAAGTTATCAAATATACATAAGTCCATCTATGGTGAGGTTAATCGTATACGATTCCAAAAATGAACTTATACTTCATATATCATACCGCGTAATAAAATAAAACTAGTTTCTACTAACCAGGGACTTCATGTAGGCCAATGGTAGGTGATAATGTCCAGTCACATTTCAGTTGTGGGTTCGATTCCCATAGCCTTGTCTGACGCGATGGGTTGTCGCCCGTCCTGCAGGTTGTCCTTTTTCTAAAGCTATATTACTATAACATCCCATCAATAATATCTAATAAAAGTTATATCCTAACTTATGTCCAACATAATCCATTCCAATCTTTAGGCTTATCTAAAATACATCGGTCCAAGCTCATAGTATAAAGAAAATGATTACTTGAAATGTCACATAACAATCACGTGAATGCCATCATTTATCCCCGATATATCATCAGATATATCTTGTTGGTCAAATTACAAACATGTGTATAACTTAATCATTTATTCTCTTGAAGAATGAATACCCATTAATTGAACCATAATGAAAACATGAATGCAGTCAAAAGTTAACTCATTCCACATACCAAAATCCAAAAATTCTATATACTCAAACCATGATATAACCTTCTGCTTATATCAGTCATGAGCTCATGAATACGGTCAAAAATTTCATTTTCTCGTTTTCCTTTCATTATGCGCATATCATCTTTTTTTCCAAAAATATCTCAATCACATTCTATGGTTACCGGTACCATTGAAAACCACAATAGACCAATACATTAATATTCCAATATTCCACGATACTATATACAACATTATTTTGGAATCCCATTACATAAACACATAATCATTACACCACATCGTTGTCTTATTCAACATTGCCAATAGTGATCTCATGTGACTTCCCTTTTTTCCTTTGCCTTAAGTGGTTGCTCATGTCGATCATCACTAACCATTGTATTAGGGAATTTATTATCATAATTTCCCATTTCCTTTCATTTGAAGAATTGAAGTGTTGGTGGTGCGTTCTCTATAGTCTTTTCTTTGTTCACATCATTAGAAACCCTTTTTCCATTACTTCGACACTCAGTTGCTCGATGAACTTACTTTCCACACTTAAAACTTTTTCTAGTCCCTTTAAGACAATCTCCACCATGCTTCTTTCCACACTTTGAGCATAAGGAAACATTCATCTTCTTTTCACCATTATTCTGAGATTTCTCCTTGAACTCCATCTTTCGTTTCTTGTCAAAAATATGAGATGGATAAGTAACACCAACTTCCATTTCTACTGTGATATCACAACGCACAATTTCTTCATAGCTACTGAAGCCTCTTATAGTTAATTCCCTTCGAAGATTTGGTTTTAAGCCACTAAAGAATCGATCAACTTTACTTTTAGGTTGGATGATAAATCCAGATGCATACCTTGCAAGCCATGTAAAATTCGCTTCGTATATACCAACAGATTCATCATCCTTTTTCTTTAGTTCGAGAAACTCCTTCTCCATCTTTGTTCGATGAATACAAGGGAAGTACTTATTGAAAAATAAGTTCTTGAACTCGTCCCATTCCATGGACTCAAGTTCATCTCTTGGCCTCGTATTCTTGATAAGATTACACCATTGTTCAGCTTCACCTTCCAAACGATACACTGCTAAGATGAATTTATCATGTTCATAACATTGAAGAACTGAAACTATCATTTCAGTAGTACTGATCCATTGTTCAGCAACAAGTGGATCTGAAGACCCACTGAAAGAAGGTGGACGTTGCCTCATGAAGGACTCAAAAGAATATTGTTCCCTTCTCTGCTCATTTGGAAGTCCAGAATGATTCATAGCTTGTGTAAGTATAGCAATAAGATTTTTCACTCCATCTCCCATAACATTTGTTTGTTCAGGAGGACAATCATCGCATTTTCCATTACATTGATCAACACGGTTCCTTCGGGTTCCAACCATCGTCTAAAACCCAAAAAGAATAGTGTGAGAGGTAAAAATCACACATGGGAAAACAATATAATAAAGGGGGAGTACCTTCAATATCTAACATCTTAGGTTTAATTCTAAGATGGTTAGCGCAATTCTAGGACAATAACGTATACTTAACATTAGGTACATCCATAGACATACCTTAGAAATATCTCTAGGGATCTCACTGAAGTTCTCGCATCCTAGTTTCCAAAGGTTGAATAAACCTTTCCTCTGATACCAACTGTAATGACCCTAAGCTTAAAGTACCTGGACATTACATTACTTTTTCAGAATACTTAGTACATAACTAAAACACACACACACAAAGACCATAATAGTTTAGTGTCTTTGGAAACTCGGAATATAATCTTCTAATCGTGGTGAAATATCTTCAACATCTCCCATAAAGATCTTCCTTTTTTTACCTATAACCTTTCTTTATATCCTGGGGAAAATAAAACATAAAATTTTGAGCTCAAATTCACAGTAAGGGTAAACAAAAGAAATATCAATCACATCATATACATAAGAACATAACTTTTGGAAATCTTAACCTGCAAAAGATTTGATAATTTCATAACATGGGATAAATCATATTAGTGAATTGTAATCCCAATAATCATAAATTAAAACATGAAACTTTGTGTAATACACACATAATCATAGTGAATCATTTCTTATTATTCAAGACTCATTTCCAAGACCATCTTAGTTGACAAAGTCCATTTCTGAACCGAGTTCACTCCTCATTTCAGTTTTGTTTCACTGAACCAGTTGAACCTACCGTTCCAGCCATGTCTATCTCATTATATATAAAATCTTTACCCAATTCATTGGAGGGAGATATAGGTCCCTCCCATCTCATAATGATACCATTCTTATGTGTGTCGCAAAATCATAAACCATACATCACAGCATAACCCATGTAATAAAAATGGGAATCTTAGACATCATGACATCATAAAAAAATTCATATAAGATAAAGGAATTCATATAAATAATTCCATCACAACATAATAAAATAAATTTAATAATTTTGATAAAAACAGAACCCTTTATTATCTTAGATGAAGCATAATTTTGATAAAACACTTGAACTCCATTCTTGAGGAGAATATCCTTTCTACTTTAAAAACACTTTTCCTTTCATAACATTTCATACAATTATAAACTAAATGAAGTTGACTAAAAATATACTTTAAAACTTGTAAAGGAAGATTCTTGGAAATATTGTTTTAAAAATACATTCATGCAGTATAAGTTAAAAAAACATTCTTCTCGTACTTTTGTTGGAAAAGTCAAAAAGTGCCTCGTACGAAAAATGACAAAAGATTCCTTTCATATATTTTACTAAAAACTCACCGAAGGGTAAAATTGGATTTAAAAAATTGTATGTGGATGAAAATAATATTACATATTGAGGAAACATGGATGTGGATGATAAAATACACCCCAGTAAATTTCAAAGTATAAACAATCTCGGATAAAAATGAGATTGTGATATTTCCCTTACCTTAAGTCTGATTTGCTTCGTAAGTGTCCGAACCTCCTGTATAATGATTTAAATAATGTCATTGACTTATTCCAGAATCATACTCATTGTTATGATAACATATATGGTACACTTTTGACTTTATTTTACCTGTTTTTTTTGTAAATTCCATGTTAAAGAGCGTTTTGGGTAAAATCGTTTCATTTGTCGTCCGTGTTTTGACTTGTAATTATTCATATGATTCCATAGATCATGATTATTTAATTCTACAATATAAAACATGATTTATCTATAATATATATTCAGAATATACATATATATAATAGATCAGTAAATTGAAAGAAATACACCGTTCATGGAGACGGTTGGCCATACGTACACATGAATGTTGTTTTCGTTTCCTTATTGAGTTGAATGGAATTAAGTAGATGACATTCATATATATACACATAAATACAGTATCATTATTATGTCATATATTTCATGATTACTTATTATATATTCTTTATAATCATTCATGAATGGTTAACGTGGAGAATGAATCTCATCACGTCGTGGAGACGGTAGTCCGTATGTACGCACGAGCGATGATATCGTTCTCATGATCGTGCAATTGTATTGGAGTGTATGTATACTATTTCAGAATCAATATCAAATTAAAATATTCATATTTAGGTATTATGTACACCATTATACCCATCCAAGTAAGGTGGTGGTGGAAAATAGATTACACCACGGCGTGGAGACGGTATTCTGTACGTACGCACGCGCGGTGATTTCGTTTTCCATAGGATGGATAGATGGTGAAATTGGGTAGTTTCATACTTATAATAACATATCAGTATATGATTGATACTGATGTTATTAATTCATAATGAAACAACTAAATAAGAAGAAGTGGAAGATGAAATAAAGTTGAAAGAATTGGTAATGCACATTACCTCTTCTTTGAAGTGCCTCTTTGAGATCTCCTTTTAGGGCACTAAAATTGGTCTTTGTAGAAGACCAGGACCTCTAGGATGTCTCTAGGGAATTGGAGAGGAGAAATTGGCAGGGTTTGGCCGAGCATGAAGGCTCAAAGTGGTTGAGGAAGAGGGGGAGGAGGTGCCATTTTATAAGGGAGGAGAGGGGCACCTTTGGAATAACTAAAACTATTATTTTATTATAAAGTAAAATTCGTTTTTAAATAGCTCCAAATTGATTTATTTAGAAGCTAAGGTGGGTCTGGGTCGAAATCCTCTCATCCAATAGAATTTGGATAAGTTTAGTTTACTATTTTAACCTTATCATTTAGTTTTAACTTTAAGATTGATAATTTTACTTTTACCGTGTCTTTTTGTGTTCTTACAATAAAAGGTTAATAAACGTACTATAACAAACCAAACGAACCCCAATTTGTTTATTATTAACATATATAACCTTATCTAAGTCATGTTTCCGACCCTTATATTTTTAGGAATAAAATAACAATTAATAATATAATATTTGTTTTAAAAACGATTTTATGTCAATTTTGACACTATTTAGTAATTGATTTTTCTGAAATTCATAACAGAATTATGAGTTCGAAAAAAGTTTCTTAAATCAATAATAACATGTCATATTAAGCTAGAAAATTATTTTAATTCATAAAAAGTCTCAAATTACATTTATTTTGGTATTTATAACATCAATTATGTCAATATTTCATTAATAGGATAATTACTGCATCATCGTCGTGTCATAAATAAATTAAATTATTTAATGTCTAAAAATTAAAAATAAAATAAAATTATGTAGGAAATATTTTTATCTTTCTAATGAATATTTATAGTCTAATTTATTTTATGTACAAACCTATATTAAAAATGATATACTTATTAAACTTTGATTTTAACTATTTTAACCCTTCTTTAAATAAATTAATAATAAATGTCCTAATCTAATCCAAGTGGGACTAAATGGCCATATTTTAATCCTACGGTTGTTTTTGGTCGAATTACACTTATCCAATAGAATTAATGCATGTGTTAGGGTAATAATAATATCATTTTTACCATTAATTACCCTACTTACTTTTAACCGTGGTAAAAAAATAAAAAAGATACTATTCACCAAATATTATTTTCATCTCATTGAACCGTATTTTACATACTGAAATCAACCGTGTCTCTCGGATTTTTGAAATTCCACCCACAGAAGCGGTAAAATTATGTTTTATGAAAAATTCATTTTTTTTACTACCACTTAGTGGTTTCACTATTCATCAAAAAATGAATGTTTCTAGAAAAATACCAAAAATTAGGCCTAAGCTATATTTGATATTATGAACTCAAAAATGATGTATATTTTACCAAATTCAAAACATATTAGTTTCATAAATTAATTTAAAAATTAATTCCCGTCATCAAAACAAATAGTGTGTTCTTAAGACATAATAACTATCAAAAGATTGACACTTGTTTATGTCTTGTTTAAATGTGAAATTACATCCAATGGCCAACATTGTATTAAATTGTAAAAATATATTCTAAATATAATTTAAAACCACTCAAATTGATAATTTATCACTATTAATTATTTCGATTAAAATGGTTGTATTTAATTAAAAATTAGTTATTTTCACTATTCATCAGAAAATGAAAGTTAGCCGAAAAGTACCAAAATTTCACCCTAAGCTAATTTCGATATTCCGAATCCAAAAATGAAGTCCATTTTGAAAAATAAAATGTACAAAATTTCAAAAAATGGTTATTACTATACATAACGGCTTGTTTTAATAATATTTTAATAGCATATCGTTGTTTAGTGTAACTTGGTATTGTGTACTACACATGTTATCGAGAAAGGTCGCCATTGCGTGTAATGAATGGAAAGTCAATGATGCGTGTTGTGAAATCTCCCTTTGGTGTAGCATAAACACAATACATTAATGAAATTAAAAAGAATATTTTTCATAAAATCTCAAGGTGTTACAAAAATGGTTTGGAACTTGTATCCTTTACATTATATAGATGAACTTTTTGATCACCTTTGAGGATATTGGGTTATCATGAAAATTGATTTGGGAACTTCTTATCATCATGTTATTGTTAGACCATCATTAATAGCTTTCACAACATTTCATAGAAGTTATAGTTTATATGAGTCTTTGGTTATGTTGTTTGGTATCATTATTGTGCATTTTTTCTTCATGGAATTGATATATCGTGTTTTCCCTCCTAATCTGAATTCATTTTTCATGGTATTGATGGATGATATCATGGTGTATTGTCACAAAATAATTTACCATTAAAAAAATCATGATATCATATTGGATACACTAAGAGAGCATCAATTATATGATATGATCACAAAGAGGCACTTCTGGATAGATCAAAATCACTTCCTGGGTCATATTATATCAAAAAAAAGAGTATCATTTTACCCATAGAAGATGAGATCTATAGTTTTCAAGGATAATCCCATGAATATCTTTGAGATACAGAGTTTCTTAAGGATGGCTGTATATTACATGTGTTTTATTCTAAACATATCACACATAAAATTTTTAGTTACGAGACTGAATAAAAAAGTTGGGATGTATTTATGGTCACATGCATGTTATTTGGACACACACAAACAGAAAGGGAACTTTATTTCAGCACTGATAATAATTTTTACACAGCAATATAAGAGTATCAATATTTACTAAGATGAATTATGAATTATCTTTTGATCAATTCTTATGAAGTGGGTAGAACTATTGCATATTGGTCATAATAGTTGAGACCAAGAGAGATGAAATACTTAATATTTGGTATTGAGTTATCTGCAGTGGCTCATTACATGCGTTGTTGGAGATAATACCTAATTGGAGTGTATTTTTTTTGGTTTACATGGACCACAAAATCATCAAGTAGATATTTAAATAGTGTGATTTGAATCTGATACCGCAATGGTGGTATGAATACCTATAGTCATTAGAATACAAGATTTCATACATGCCTTATAATTTTAAGGCAATGGCCAATTCAATAATTAGTAGGTATCATATATAGGTGGATCATTATACCAGTAACGTGAGGATGTTTATGTATTTTTCCTCTCAGATTCACTTTGTGGTGGAATACATTTATTCGAAATATTTTCTACTATCATTAGTATTTTCCTCTATCCTTTTTGAAAGAGTGTGGATGGTAGATCTATCATATTTTGAGGTACTAGTTTAATGGGAGGATGTTTCAGGTGAGGAACCTCTTCTTTTTTAGACCATAGGTGAGGATGAGATCCTGTGTGTAAATGGTCTCATATTGGATTTAGCAGACATGTGTGAGGAGTTAATGCATGATATCCATAATTATAAATGGGAAGTTCATCCTTACACCACAAACATTTATCATGATTTACATCACTATTTCTGGTGTCCAAGTAAGAAAGTTGTTAATTACAGTTTTTTCATAAGATGTTCCACCTATTAATAGTTGAAGGCATAACACAATCAACTTGTCGAACCTTTACCATAGTTACTCATTCACTAGTGGAAATGGATCGACTTTGAAATGGAAGATGTGACCCAGTTACAATCGTCACCATGGAGAAATTATCTCATATTTTTTGTTTTTTATATGCCCATAATTGTTTCTCATTTCTAACCTAACACAGAGACCTTCTGAGTGGATGCTCATGATATGTTGTATATTTTCAAGATAGTACAACTTCACAGGGTTCCTCATACTATCATTTTAGATAGGTATGTATAGTTTACATCATATTTTGATAATGGATTTATAGGAAATTAGATACACAAATTATTTTGAGAAAGTCATACCACCCTCAGACAGATGGCCAGTCAAAGTGTACGATAAATGTACCAGACGACATGTTACAAGCATGCATCCTGGATTTTAGAGGCTCTTGTGAGAGTCATATATCATGTGTTGAATTCAAAGAAAATAATATATTCAAGATAGTATTGAGTTGTAGCCTTATAAGAATGTGTTCATAAGACCATTGGGATCACCCTTATATCGGTTAGAGGTTGGAGAGACATCATTGCTTGGACCTCACCTTGTTTAAGAAACTAATGAACATGTTCAGATGATTTGGAAGTGGATGGATAATGCACAATCTTGAAATAAATCATACATAATTCATTGAAGTATACATATTTATTTTGAGATTTGGGATTGGGTTTTCTTACATGTTTCACTAAGCCGAGGACACAAATGGGTGTGGATACAAGGCATGTTTTCACAACAATAGGTCAGTCCATTTTAGAATTTAGAGATAGTCGGGTAAGTAACCTATCAAATGTAGTTACCTTAGATGTACTGATCTATGAAAAATTTATACCTTGTATCTTAGTTACACCACTATCATTCATATCAATATCATGATTTTTAGCCTGATGTGGTTGATTTATAGGTAGATGCATCATTTTTGTAGCATCCAATTAGAAATGTGGACCGTAGCAAGAAGGTTCTTGGAGGCCCATCAATTACAATAGTATGAGTGCAATTGAAACACATGTAATTAGAGGATGAGACTAGGAAATGGGAGGATGATTCATAATTTCAGTGTCCATAGTTATTCTCTAGTATTTCTTCACCACATGTGATAGGGATATTTGGAGAAAAATTACATCAAGGGGATGTTTTTAAGAACCCAAATCTTCCATGAGGTACGTAGTATTTAACATGGACAAATTTTTTAAATTCTTATGTTTGGCCTAATATATATTCTCATTGAGGTAATGGTTTTCTAGGTGGGAGGGTTTGCCGAGTGTTTTTTAAAGACTAGAACCAAAATTATGGGGTGAAAAATGCATGGACAGTTGTTAGTAGAAACTGTGTGGGGAAAGGCAATATGATCATTGAAAACAACGAGAGGTTGGACAGTGAGCTCGAAGATATTGAACATCGTGCATAAACATACAAATTGAGTTAAAAATCAATGTGGTTTTTTTCTAAAATTTATTATAGGGGACCAATACATGGGTTTTCCACAATTATTCGAATCTTACGAAGTCCCCCCTTCCTACAACAAAGGGTTCATAGTTGGCGTATCAATTTTTAAACTATGTGGGAAAACAATGTGACCAAGAAATTTTGATTATTTTAACATTTTTTTAATTAATTATTATTTACATACCTATGTTCTCCTCCCCTCACGGTGGACATCCATGAGCTTTTGAGAGCCCTCTATGAAGCATATTTTATGAATTGATAGTTATTCATTTTCTAGTGTCCAATTCAAGACCCTATTGACTAATTAGTTATATACTGGTAAAATCTCAATTCCTTTTTCACTTCTCATAATCATTCTTATTATTATGTTTTATATTTTGGTGCAAGAAAAGTTTTACAATTTTTAGGTTTTTCATCCATTCTTTGTGTTTTCTTCCGATCTAAGTTGATTCACCAGCTGATATTGGACTATATTTATACAACGAACCTATTGTAGCTGGTATAATGATTTTTCATTAATGTTAATATCATATATATATATGGCATTGTTCCACATACCCAATTTTATGGCCGACACCCTTGAAATGGATTTTGATGCTTATTTAAAACAAATTGTTGATCCCTATGTAATTAATGAGAACAATGATAACTTCTAAAGGTCATGAAATTTCAATTAAAAACACCCATATGGATGTGTTATAAATTACTTATATCTGCATTGGTGGCTTGAACATGGATACCTTTTAGGTATATTATTTACCACTAACTATGGGATATCTCATGATTAATTATGTTTTAATTGAAATGTAAATTGAATTATGAATTTATTTGTAATTGATATTTTTTATAAAAGGGAATGTATAACCATTACCCTTGTATCATGTCATGTAATATTTTATTTAGTCATTAGATTCTTCATAAAATGAAATTCTTTTTGAGTTGAATAGATGTAAAGCCTCGCAAACATTTCCCATTACACGAGTCACTTTTTAGGAGATTTTTAAATAAATTGATCATTATAAGTACCATTGGTATAGTAAAATTAAATTTATTTCTTATATTCATTGTGTGAAACATGTTTTCTTATTCAAAAACCATCGAAAGACACATTCAAATTCCACATTACTTATGCCTGAGTGAATCATGGATTCTGTACTGGACTGCCATGAAAGGACTCCAAGGGGATGACTAATATATTCCTTTGTGATACAAGGATTAAATTTTTATTTCCAATTATGTAATCAAGGTATGTTGGTCTTACACTCAATGGATGAATCTTGGGATCCCTTGGTGGACCTCCAAGGATGTACTCGAGTGGAAACGTTGCTATACCGCTCCTAGAGTGATTCCTGGGTCCCAATGAGGATCTCCATCGATGGGACTGTAAAGTGATTTGTTCACAATACATCTAAAGTGATTCTGGGATTCCAAATATGGAATTATAAGGATGGTATCAGGTTATGAATTGAAAAATTAGTGAAATAATATGTGTTCCATGTCGTACAAGACAAATCACCATATTGGATTTTTAATTTTCCTAATACAATAATAATGGCATGGTTAGACATCCTTTAGAAAATACTATTATGGGTAAAGACGATCCTTATGATAGGTTTTGAGACATAATTATTAAATGGGAATTTTTAATTAAATTATCTTTTTAAAATAGATAATACAGACATCTAATTCAGAGAAATTCTAGATAGGTCGATGTAGGGGTTGATGATGGGTGTCCATGGGCACCTGGACCATTCTGTGTTTTCTAATTCTAGCACTTCATTTACAAAATCTATTACATCATGCACAATCATTCCCATATATATTCATTGACTAGATGAAACATGGACTTTAGGTGGTTGCCTATGGGGATTGTATATCGCACCTTGTTCATGTCGTCCATAGGCACCTAAAAAATTCTACGATTGTAGGTATAGACAAGGGAAATAACCCTACTAAAGATTCATGATTGATACCTTATATCAAGTTATAACATGATTTCGTTCAGTCTCATGATTCCAGTTGGATACTTTTTTGAAATTGGCTATTTGGATAAATGTATGCTAGACATTCCATGTATACCTAAAGTGTTTGTTTTCATAGAAAGGAAATGTACCATCATTATCTTTATATGATATTACTTCTACCATTATTTACATATTCACGTCTTTTCCATTTATCATTTTTCTGAAATATTTACTAGTTCTTATACTTATATATTACTATTTTTCCTTTTTGATACATGCAGATGATGTGGGAATAGTATCCCTATGGTCACACCTTGGCCATCTCTATTAGTCTGTAGCCTCTAGAATTTGGGGAGATGAACTTGAGGACAAGTAGCCAACTCGGATTAGGGATCGTTTCAGTGGAATGAGGGTCTAAGAAGTAAAATTTTTTATATATCTAGAACTATTGGTATGCCTTTTATGGTCTTAAATTCACTACCATGATGATCTCATCACAAGATTGCAGTCCTTACTTGTGCACGGATTCCATTAATGAAATTACTATGCTCACAAAAGATTTTATTATTGTGATAACTGTAGAATGTAAATGGTTTCTATCCCCATGAAGAGGAAACTAAGGATAGAGAAGGTAATTTTTTATCAAGTTGTGGTTGGACCAAGATATGGTTTTAAGGAATACCTACATATCTAATTTAAAACATGAATCAAGTCATACATAGTTCTACAAAACCCAAACTGTTTAATGTTGTGCAGAATGGAAATTAGCCATGCTGTTTAAAATCATTTTGTAAGGACATTGGTTGTGCAGTTTATTATTTTGTGGGGAGGAAATGGTTCACCGGATATGATGGAAAACGTAGGATGTGTTTTTCCAAATACTAGGGGTTTGAACATGACTACATATCCAACAATGGAAGGAATCATGCCAAAAATAGCTCTTGGATGAAGATACTCTCTATGTGTAGAAAACTCTCACATAAGAATGGGGCCATTTAATCCTTACATAATAGAGATATGGATCATATATGGGGATTTGTTAGTGATATAGTACATTATTTGTATTTTATTGTCATTTGGATAAGACATGTTCTGTATAGTTTAGTTTCATATGGATAGGACATGAAACACTTTTCAGTTTATTGTCATGCAATAAGGTTGAGTATTTTGCAGTATAACATCATGTGACTATGATGATGTCCATAAATTTTAACATCGTTTGATTATGAATATTTATCATATATTATTTGGGACAAGATTTTGGTTTGAGGCATCCCTATGTATCTCATTGTTAATGAGAATCAAGACATGTATGGTTCAAGAATCCTGTGGAGTTTAATTTCATGATGAAAGGAAACTATATGTTTATTTTAGTTTCTTGTGGTGAGTATGTTGGGGTGCCTTTTAGTTAAAATTCATGCTACCAGCACTATAGGTGTTGTATAGTATATTATCATCCTTTCAGGATGATCTTTTGTAGTTTTATGACATTCAATCAGAATGACCTTGTGTAGTTTAACATCATTATCCAAGACAACCCCATACAATTTATCATAATGTGTTTGGGATGAGTCTATATAGTTTTAAGTCATGTGGTTTGGAGGTGGTGTTCTATTATGTTTAAATTCTTACTTCCAGGACATGATGTGATGCATAGTTTATCATCATTCTTCCAGGATGATCTTGTGCATTTTAACGTCATTCAATATAGATGAGATGTTCGTGATGACATATATGAAAATTATTTGAAGATAAATATCGCATTTCTAGATGTTGTGGAATACATCTCATCCATTTTGGATAATGACTAGTTCCCATTATAATAAACCTACAGTATGTTATAAGTACCTTCCCCTTTGGATTCAAGATTTAGAGGATTTTTCCCTGGAATAATTGGAGTTATGAGATTCATTACCATTTCTATATGGAGTAATGAGCATAGTTATATATAATTATAACAGGCTAATATGATATTATTTTAATGGATTTCAATGAAGTTCCTTGTTCGATACTTGTTCTCAATGATCCACTCTAATTCATCCATCCACTTTTGTGATATCCCTTCACCTAATAGTTTTCTTCTAATGGATATTAGAATCTAATAAATCCGGAAATTTATGGGTAACACCACCTCTTTCCCATACACCAATGAATATTTAATTCCTTATTTATCTTTATGAAAAGTGGTACTGTAAGACCATAAATCACAGGGGATCAAATTCGAAAAGGAATTCGTATCCTAGTTCACCACCTTCAATACTATGTTCTATATGGTTTTATTAAATGCCTTTATCTTCAACTTTCCACTATATAATTGCAATATTAGTGATTGGACTTGATATATTACTCCAAGTACAACTTCTTCAACACATGATAAATAAATTGGCTGTTTTTGTGCATCGTTATTGTGTGGGGGACCCTGAACATGGTGATGATATGGGAATTTATGATGTTGACCATATTATTCATCTCAAATTCCATTATGGTTATTTCCTTGTCCTATTTGGAAAATAATTAAGTAGTAGAAAGTATGTACTTTGAGTGCTTAGTCACATGTTTAAGATATGGACTCACAAAATCCATTCCCCAAACCTAAAATGGTCAAGAATATTTAGTTTTTATATATCAGTTATAGGTGTTGAAAGATGAATATTTAATTTATATAGAACTCATGAAATATCTTGGTGAAATCCACAAAGTAGTGTATCATGGTTTTATAATAGTAACAAAGCCTCTGGATTTGGTGGGAGAGACTAGTCCCCAACTGATGAGCACCATAGGATTCTAGATTGAATCTCCCATTATACTATTCATCTAAGGGGGTTCTATCAAATAAATTCATGAATATTTCTTTTTGTTCATTTGTACTATCTTACTAGGGAGTTTTTTCTACATAGAATCAAATTTATCCCCAATATCTCGGTCTGTCGAGAAAACTATGTTCTCGTGATAAGTTATTATGGTCTCCATCCCACTTTGAGTGGATACCAGTTCATCATAATGTGGGATAATGTTTACCTAATTGATTTCATTAATATAAAAGATGATGGATAACATTACCATTCATTGATGTGTAATATAGAATATTTCTTCCCTCTAATCATGGTAGGTTATGATAACGAAAAATTAGAAAACATGTATTCATAAACATTTATTTATCATGTAACATGATGCAATGTGGGATCAAAAGTAAACTCTTCCATCAGTCCCTAGAAATTTCTTGTGATATAGGCCATTTATTTCTTTTTATTGTATATCAACCTTTGATATGATTTATCACATGTTTAAAATCCCTTTTAACATTAATGTAGGCTATAAGAGGCTATAGGGATAATACTAGGCTAGTATTGAGTGATTTTTATTTAGCCTCATTATTTTTGTAGATTTTTTATATTGAGATATATTAGAGAAAATTATTTTTTATAGATAAATACAAACCCTATGCTATCCCAATTATACTTTTTGGAATTACACCCTTTTCCTAACTGTACTTCGGGAGGCACCATCAAAATACATCTCCCATGTCAAGAGCGTGTCATGAACATCAAAGATCACATACTCTAGAATCTTGGTGTCCACCAATTTATTCTATAGAGCCATATAAACTCATAGTATATCATATAGGTATTTCCCATTAAATATCTTTTATTTAATGAACTCGGTTTGATATTTCTATATAATTAACACCCATCGTTCCAAGATACCATTCAACATAGGGTGACCAAAGATGTACATGAGTGTGTAAATAAAATAGAATAAATTGATTTTTTGGTTATTAATGTAATGAATCATGTCTTCTACTACAATTCTTATGGATAGGTAGTTTATCATAAAATCAGAGTATTAGCCCATGGTAACTGGCATCAGTCAGATGAGTTGGTGGTGACTATTGTCACACCCCAAATCATTTTTCTATACTGGGAGGGTCACTACTAAGAATTCCATGGTAGCCATATAAAATAATCAGGTATCTCATCAATTGGAGTCATCAAAACATGTGGGTGTGGTAATTACTACATGAGAAGTTCGAAGGATTCTTGGTAGTCATTGTCCCATTGATAGGTGATTCCATTATTTATTTTCCAAGTTAAGGGGATATATTTAGTAAATAATTTAGTTATAATATCCATAATTTTGGTGGGATTCTATTGGACCCCCCCCCCCCCCACCCCACATGCCCCCTCAGTTCTTTAATATTTTTTGGGTGAAATTTCTAAAATTGAAATGGTCTTCACATGCTCGAACTCAATATCATGGTGGAATACCACAATGTCGGGGAACTATCTACATGTTACCCTGAAAACCCATTTATTTGGATTCATATTTAGAATATATTTTTGTAGATTATGTTAAAATATTCAATGATTTGTGATGTGATCAAATCAATTTTGAGATTTGAAAATCAATTCATTGACATAATATTCATATTTCCTACCTAAGAATGTATTATATATATGACTCATTTAACATTGAAATGTAGTGCTAACATTACTTTATATGAAGGGCATGGACAAGTAGAAACAGATCCCTTAGTGAACTCTTAATGATGTGACTTCTTCATTGGTAGGGAAATATTTATTTGACTATACCCTGAATAGTAATACCTAAAGGAAAGATATTTTAATCTAGAATTTTCATGAACCATGATTCATGTGATTTGAAATGGGAAATCAACCAACTAGAAGTGCCGATTATGGTATATGAAATCAATGGAGACCTTATTCATGAAAACAAATTCATGAAAAGGAAATGGTGGAAATACAACATGGGTATTTCACTTCTCCAAAAAGAATCAGTTGATCAATTTTTCAACTTCCATCTCAACATTATTAGAATAATATGGTTGTATCCTCTTCGATACCTTCTTTCAGCATCAATGCTCATTAGGTAACCTAATATAGTGTGTAGAAACATCTAGATTTAGTAAAAGAATTTTTTATAGTTCCCAGAGAACATATATTGATGTTCGTAGAATAATGTTATGTATATATCTATCTATTAGAGGTGGATAGTGAAGCTAATTTTTAAAGTCCATGATTATTTCTTTATTCCCTAATTTATATGTCTGAGCTCATTAATGGTGGGGTGGGGGAATCCTTCCATGAATATTGGAGTGGTGTTCCTAAGTTAATTCTCAAATAATTCAACCTATGAGTTTTTTGATACCATTTATGAAGAAAATATGGAAATTTGGGGGTTTTTCTATCACTATCATTCTGAGAGAGTCCATGATAATAGAAATTATCATCCCATTCTTCTGATGCTATTTCCAAGAATGGTCATAGAAGATTTTTTTAACACTATCGTTGGGGATTGGAGGATATTGGATCTCTGGGACATAGTTTTTCACCTCATTAAAATTTATGGGGATCACATAGTCACATTTTATCATAATCATGGAGTTTATAGGTGTGTTCCACAATCAATAGGGGAGTGAAACCTCTATTTCATTATCCACAATTAGTTGTTTTACTCTCCTTTTATACGAATTTTCATTATCATATATGGAACTATAATATTCAAAGGGGGTGATAGTACTATGAAGTATGTTGACCTTTCCAATGATGGGGTATTTCCCACATTGATTTAATGTTGATGTTACATCCATGTGGATAAAGATCCATGGCCTTTCTAGGATGATATTTAATGTAGTGTCTTGTAGGGTAACCACAAACACAACATCCCATGTTACATCCCCAACATGAAATTCATGTTTGATCTTATCAAGATGTATTTTCTCATGATAACCATACACATTAATAGCCTGCTTGGTTGGGAATAAGTCCCTATTTATGTATCCCAAATTTTGGTGGGCTCGAACATGAATAATATTTTCCCCATAGCCATTATCAATTCCGGACCTTTGTAAATTGATATTATTGAGTCTTCCAAAAACATATTGGGGCATGATCTATCCTTTGATGTCTTATTCCTAGTCATTCTCTTTGAATAAAATTGCAACATGGAATTTTTCAGCTATGATCCTCACTCAATAATCCTAAGATTTAGAGACATCTATATCATACTATTGTGTTTTCTATAGGTCTTCAACGTGTTCCTCCATAAGATATTTTGAAATGAAAACCATATACAAGATTGAAACCTTGACTGGGGAAAATTGTAAATTTTTAAAAACATCACACATTTATGCCAGGGGTCTTCACTCTAATAGGAGGGATTTTATTGGTCATGTGTCCCATGAGATGAAGAATTTGATGTGTATAGTCCTGGTCATTGTTCATAGGATGCACCATCATCTTCTTCCCATTGTGTGGGTTATTCCAGCCTTTCTTATTGTTTGGGATGATTAGGTAATCAAACCCCCACTAGGTGGTATTGTAAGAAGACTGGGAAAGGGTCACTATTGGATAGTTCGGGTAATGGATAGTATTCAAGAGGATCAGTGAGATTAACCTCATCAAGTTTCCTATGATATGAAAGACTGAGTAGGTTGTTGTCCATAGAAACTAAAAATAATTGGGGACTTGTACATTTTGTAGGAAGTATACATTCTTCATCCATTCCCTAAATCCATGGAGACCATGATTTCTCCCCTCTCCTGGTAGGGGTTCATTCTGTGTTTTTCAAAACTTTAGAAGAGGTATTGGGTGGTTCAATACGTACATAGGTTCTTGGATGTGAATTGAAACTAGCATGAGACTGAAATATAAAGAATCTTCTTAACTTATTATTTTTCCCTTTTCTGAGGCTAGGAGTTTATAATTGGAATGGTTTTTCTGAATGGAATCTCAAGACATTATTCCATTTCTACGACCTCACAGAACCCGACTAAATACATCATTGGAATCATAAGAGTATGTAACTCATCCGAGATAGTTTCAACATAGTATTATTTGGTTTTTTTTGGAAGAGTTTAATGCCATGTAAGAAATAGGATAATCATCTCCACAAAGATATGAAATTTAAAAACCTATAATTTTTCAATTTTTTACAGTTCATTAGGTCATAAATTATAGTATTCATCGGCATGGAGATAAACTGATAAAGTAACTGATGATCAAGGTTGTCCCATCCTACAACAGATCTTACAGGAAGACTGTTGTACAAAACAATGGTTGGCCCAATCATAATTTCAACAAAAATCCTCATCTTTGTTTCCTAATGTTGATATTGAGGTCCAATAATCATCCCAAATTGGAAAATTAAGTGTGTGACATGGATTTGAGGGACACCATCATTGTAAAGGGTAGAGAAGGTAGGATAAGTAAAATTTGGTGGAGAAAAAGTGTCATCCTCCCACACGGGATATGGCATCATCTCTAGTTACATAGGTGTGTCTCTACTTTATTAGGATTACATTTGACTAACTAGGGATGTGATGTTGATATGTCACTCTTCGGTTACTACATTCTAATATACCACAATTCTATAGGGATATGGTGGGGGATGTTGATGTGTCCCTGCCTTTATCTCCCATTGATTCTCAATTCATCCTATAAATAAATGATTTCACTAGAAACATAGGGGGTTTAGCCTCAATGGTGGAAAGTCATGATCATTTTTGACTTCCTAATATATGTATATTTTCATCTTAGATCTGTACCTAGTCTTATACTCATATTCCATTCATGTTGGAGGATCAAATTTTTGGGGGAGAATATATGTCTCTTGCTAAATAAGAAACCAAATGGGAATATTTCCTTATATTCACTCCTTGTTAATTTGTCTAACTTTTTATATATCACTATAATAGTGGAAAAATAAATCCTTTTTGGATGTATCTTTTACTCTTCTAGTTTGTGATTGGGATGTCTCCACGCCGTTCTATTTTTCTTTGGTAGTGTTCCAACAGATGGGTGGAAACTCTATTTTTGAAGGTGCTATATTTCCGTGCCTTTTCTAGTTTTTTGTTTTTGTAGCGTCAGTTTGTTCATCAATATAAACCAATTATTGGGGAAGGTTGTCCATGTTTCATTCCATTGTTTATTCATATTGATAAAAAATGTATTTCTTATTGATAGTGATGACATTCAAAAAGGTGTATTGAAAATTGTGGTTGTGCCATTACATTAGATGCAATTGTATGATTATGCACAACCTTCATCAGCATTTTTTCGAACACTTCACAATATTGGTCTGTTTTGAACTATGACACTAGTGGGTTCTGATCACCTTCATCGAATGTTCCTCTTATATCTGTATAAGAACATTTACTTTTAGGGTGGCTCTAGTCTTCGTTGTCGAGGGGTCTCGAATAAAATAGTTGTTTCATGGAGTTGGAGGAATGGATGCACTAACGATGACTGATATTTACCTCCCAATGTTGAGAATACATATTTCCCATGTGGTGATGATGATTATGAAATTACCCCATCCCTACAGGCTTGGATATATTTGTGTCCACGGTTAGATTTGACTGATCTTATTATTGAAGATCTAATGATGCTGGTAAGATATTGGATGACTGTTATGATGTACATTTAAATATAAATTCCCCGAAAGTAGTATAATGGGATTGATATTGAATCATTTTTGATTTCCTAAGATCTATCTCAGGGGATGATGAGCCTAGTGATGGTGATTGAGATAACAATTTCACTAGCCTAGTGGAAAAAGGATTATTTTCAGCTACAGTCTAAATGTACAAAATACTCGCAAGAATTTACAATCAAGACGGTGAAGCTATGGTAAATAATACCTCTACCTAGATATATGGGTTCCCTCTAGGTTGGATATTTTGGTAGATACTACTGAGACTCATTTGAAGTGTCCCAGTTGTGGTCGCATAGGATCTGGGTGCGATGAAATCCAGTGATGGGAGTTAGTTTTGATAGGATGTATTTGGGTTGACTGCAACCTTGGATTCAATGACTAAAATTCATTCAATTTTCTTCATGGTTCGTAGTTCAAATACTTATTATCTGTCTTATCCAACACTTTATGGTGTCTATGAATCATTAATATTGTAGAATTATATTATAGCGAACAACTGGAAAGAACATTACCATGTCTTCTAATTTTATAAGAGGCTGTGAAATTGAAGTTGTCCATATACAAAGGGTCTTGTAGTTTTATGTACATAGTGAAATTTAATGCTGAATATGTAGACCATCCTCAAATAAAAATAGCTAGAAATGATTGGGAAATCAGTTAGATGAATGTTTTCATGACATGATGACCATCATTTCTTGGTCTTTTATCATTCTCTTCCACTAATGGGTTCCACACCATGAAAAAGGAGGTCATATCATACTAAAAATATATTTAATTGATGATTTGAAGGTGATACTAGTATCCTATATATGATTGGTGTCTATCCTTTAGTCACTGATGGTTTTCCCACATATGTTTTCATAGATATGGTATACACTACATTTATAGCTCATCTGGTTCATCATAGTTTGAAGTGGTGTGGAGCTAGAACATGATGGGGAGATTGATTCTAGATAAATCTCTTCATATTTCAATTTCATCCTCATTTTCATCAGTCTTACACACAACCATTAGGTCAGGTAATAGATAATGGATTTAATGGTTTCCTACTGAATGAAATGGATCATTGATGGATGTTCATGGGAAAATATATATGGTTGACCATAATGTTTTGAGCACCTATCTTTATAAAGGTGTTTCAGTTTTGGAAGGATATTTATATGAAGTTTTTTTGGGGAAGTGGAAGTTTCCGTTCCTATTATAGATATTACAATGAGGATGTCGACAATGGGGATGTTAGGAGTAGAGTCTCTATGATCCATCTCTACACTACCATGAGATGGACTATCTCGAAAATGATGGTCTTATAATTCAGTAAATGATTTTCTGGTCCTTTGTGGTGTTGGTAATGTTGATTGAATTAACTCAAGGACCCTGGAATTTGTAGGATTTGAAATATGGGCCTTTTTCGTCCTCATGGTTTTAATATGTTGACATGAATTTTGAAATTATGCAGGGATATGAGCCTGTTGTATGATATTTACTAGAAAATGATTATAACCATCTTCTTCAATGGCAATATGTTTTAACTAAGAGATGGAGAAAAAATATTCCAATTAGATGTTTGATTATTAATATGGATTTTAGCATATTTGGGGTCATGTGTAATTCACAATTGATGATTCATGTTCTGGGAGGTTATATGAGCCCAATGTATAGCCTTTCTAATATGAAATTTTCCATTCACGGTAGGAGTAAAATCATGCATGATGTCATGTACCTCTCTCACATAGTGATCCCTAGTTAGAATACTAATATGAGATTGTAAAATACATTAAATCCTTGCAAGAATATTCTAACAAGCCTCCAGAATCGGAGAATGGATAAGAGCCTCTATTATATCAACATAATGTCACTAGTGTAGTCATTCATATGTGCACGTAGGAATATATGCCAAAAATTGGTGATATTCTTGAGTATTTCACGTAGATTAACTGATATTAATATGATACAATCTCGAGACATGGTCTATTATACCTTATCCAACCTCATCCAGTACAAGGATACATTCTATGTCTAGGGCCATTGGATTATTACACCTATATTCTCTTATAGGAATATGAACCTATTCTGAGGGATGTGCCCCTATTTCATGATTTTCCCCAACCTAAATTTGGATATATGCCCAATCCTTTTCTTTGGAATATGCCACTACACTTTTTTAACATTTATGTACCTCTATCCTAAGGCATTTGTTGCTCTAATCTAGTGATCCCTGGTTAGAAAAATAATATGAACCCAATCTGATACCTCATCATTTATCAGAATTTTACAATAATCAAACTATATGGGGGGGGATGAATTTGCGCTTTCTCCAAAGAAACCACATGTTCATAACAATCAATGTATTTATCTATCTGGGTTATAGGGATACAAATGTGCAATTGTCCAGGTATCTGTATCGTTGATGGGATATGTTGGAAAATGTCATTTTTTTAATATGTACTGAAATTTCATAAAACCATGTAAAAGGATATAATACTACACATTTTCTATCTCCACTATATAATTGAATATATTTGTAATTGATGTGGGGATATGGACCCACTTTTTCCTCCTCAATCCATTGGAATATGAAAATTGGATTCATGCACAGTGGTAAGGATATGAACCTCTCCTATTCTAGTAATGAGAATATTCGAATAGCCTTTCTCTGAGTGAGTAGGGATTAGAGTCTGGTCGATGGTTACTACTCGAATATTACAGAATAAATCATCAGTGAGAGTGGGGAGATGAGTCCACTTAGGGATATCAAATGTCTTCTTCGCCATAGGAGTCTTCCTTGTTTCTCACGCATGGGCATGATATGCAGTTGTGTGTCTAGAGTTTCCCCCATTAGAATAATGATGGGTAATGAGGGATGGTGTTGGTGATGGAGGATAACATGATCTCTCCTTGTCATCCCTTGAACTAGAAGGGAGATGTATATTAAACCTTGGTATTCATTCATTAGTGATTACAGGTTATGGTTTTCTTGATATGGGGACAAGCTCTTGATGTGCTTGGTTGTGGTGATAAGGGACACCACATTAGCTGAATATTTACCTATATCATGTAGACACATTGGTTTTCATTCTTGGAGATAATTTTAGGTAGATTCTAGTGTCAGGATTTCACCACATCGGTTTTAATCCTGGACTATTGTGTTCTACACCTGATGTTGAAGCCATTGGTTATTTGAAATAATTCTGTGAACTGTAAGGGAGGATTATATAGGTGATTTACTAGAATAGATGTTGGATGATGAATTAATTATCATGGACCAGGACTCTATTTATGGTATTAGTATTTTCAGTCCTGCCAAAAATAGATAACAAGTTCATTGATTAGTGCAATATTATTGGCAAAATGTGGTCAATCATATTTTTATTGATAACAATTTCATTCTATTATTCCATATCCATCCATTCATCTTACATGGACTTGTCAACATGATGATGGGATTATCTAATGAGATCCATGGTTATAGATGATTATATTTAATTATTATATTATTCTTATTAGCATTGTTGAATATGCCAATAGTGTGCCTCGACACATGGTAATCCAACTATCATGCTATTTGAGGGTTTTATGATGGCATGATTTGTTATGTAGAAAATGAAATAAAAAATGTACTAACTTATGATTAATAAATCATGAATATATTGGATAAATTCAAATTGGGTTAACCATTTTTTTTTAATTAGAGAACAGAACACCTTTAACCCCCATCATGGTGGATTCAGTTTGTCCCAATGGTTAGTTGTGATGGGTTCGGTTCATGCACAACTAATATCCCTACATCACCATTTTCATTATTAATGGAAACTCCAAAATATTCCCTCATCCATAATTTGGAATAAACCTTATTCCCAATTTTAGGTGGAAAATTGATGTTTCATACCCAATGAATCTTATGGATACCTTTTGTTCGAGAGGATGAGAGGTCAGGCTCATCACACCTTTTTTGTGGGGAAATTGTTCTCTAACATATGAATCTCTTCTTGATATAAGTTATTTTCTATAACCTCACACTAATACTGATACAAGACTGTTAACCCTAAAAATTAGAATATATGTGAAGTCCACTTTATGGCATTAATAAAGATACTTAATTAGTGAATCCATCTCCTTGTATCTGAGGTTCTTGATCCATTTATTGGGCATTATTAAGGTGTCCTAAATATATTGGTTATTAAAGGAATAATATTTATCAATGATCAGTTTTTTATCATCCCTTGATGGATGTAGTAGAATGTTCATCCCATGGTAATGACTGAGTCTCGATAGTTGAGATTTTAGAGTCATTGGGGACTTATACAAAATCGATTTCTTATTTGGGATTAGGCTTTATAAAGGCATCCTACGTATCCATGTTATTGAAAAATCATGGTTCTCATAGTTAGTCATTCCCTTGAGACTGGCCCCAATGTATACGCCCCTATGTGGAGGAAAATATATCATTCCACTCATTGGGATTACACACTACCATTTCCCTAATTGATGGAGGTTTTAGAAGCGAATGATATGACTATTGGAGATCCTTAAGAAAACGTGACCCTTTCCTAGTGTGTTAAAAAGGGATAACATGTATTTAGTCTCACTACATACGAATGAGGGATATATATAGTAGTAAATACCATCAGATGTTATTATAGGGATTTGGGCTTAGATAGGTGTCCTATGTATCCTGGTTATTGCATGAATTAGAGTCATCATAGTTTAATTAAGTTCTCAGTTCAATAACAGATAAGGTAGTGTGATCATCCAATGGGAAATATAGGGTCATGATAATTGAAATTTCATAGAATGATTAAAGCATAAATATTGAATAAGTAGTTACCTTATGTTGATGTTATCGTGGGGAACTGAATTTTCCTCAATTCATGCTTGGAAATACATTTTAAAACAATATTAACGGAAAACCAGACTCTGGATTTAAATATGAAAATATTGAAATGATTTATCATTGTGGTGATATAGTTACAAATTGAAATAAGAATATTAATGATATAATTTCTAGATCATATTTTATATTCTTATTGAATGAAAGGATTGTATTTTGTCACATAATGATGTTAAATTATGAACCCTCGACTACTAATGAGGTTGAATATTTGTTTGCATCTTAAGACAAAACCCAATTGAGGTGGTTGGGGGCACAGTTGGAATATTCCAAGGTGAATGTAGTACTTACCATACTTGTGGGATATAATAATAAATTTTCTATAAATTAACCAATAAATCATTTACAATAATAACAATTAATGATAATTTATATGAAGTAGTAGTTCAAAAATGAGCTAATGGAGCAGAGTCTATTTAAGATTGATTTTTTTCAAAAATAGCTGAAATTTGAATATGTAATCACAAAATAGATACAAAAGGGTTATTATTAATTCTTAAGGTTGTCGATTAATTTTATAACTCAATCCAATATAGGCTATGGTGTGGGGATTATGTCCCCAAACTCATTTTTTATTTGGAAATTTTTTTCAGGGGGACCAAGAAAACATAAATATATATTTTCTTATTTAATAATATATTTTAATGATTTATTTAAAATGGTGCGGAAAACAATTTTTATGGAAAATATAATGTCATTTGTGTTACCAAATGGTGGAAATATCTCATTTTTATGGGAGAATATATTTAGATATTGATATTAAAATGATAATTTTGTGTATTCACTATGTTTGTGTATAAGTTATGGCATTTTAGAAATCATATAACTATTTTTCTGAAAATGGATAGATGAACATATTATTCATGAGTCCAATTAATAGTTACTGTCAAGTTGAAGATAAGATAAAATTGATTTTTCCATGGATTCAAGTGGTGTGGAAGGATGATAAAAATTGAGGTCACTATTTGGGAAAAATAATATTACTATTAAATGATCTTGATTCTTACACATAGTATCCTAAAACAGGACTAAAATTGTTAAATGATGATTAATTATAAATCTCATCATGATTTAAAATGATATAAGTTCATTTGTTGAAAAACAAAATCTATGGGAGGGGGTTTATTATAACAAGAGATATTTATGGGGAGATATTGATACATGATGTTGTTATAACCTTTGGAAAAACAATGGAGTCCCTATTAACAGATATCTGTTTTTTTTTTGAATTTTGTTGTTATATATATATCATATTTACAATCAAAACCAATTGGTTTTCATAGAGGTTAATTTAATTACAAGGATTATAATGATTGAATATTATTGTGATTAAATTGAAAAGATAAATTTTTTTCAGGGAATTTTTTTAATTGATTGGAATTGAATATTAACAAATATATAAATTTATTTCAAAATTAAAGTTTTTATTGATATGAACTGAACAATAATCGAATTCATTGATGTGTATTGTTTTTATTATCTAGAATACTTGAAAACATTAAAAAGAATTTTTGTTATTTATCATTCCTATGTTGACATTTTGAAGAGATAATGAATTATAAAAGGAATCAATTTACACATAAGTGTAATATTTTATTATGTATATAATATTTTTAATATCTTAGTAGAAGAGTTTGATAATTTTATAGATTTTTAATGTGTAAGGTATTCCCATGGAATACGAAACGTGTTATTTTACAAGGATTTATAATATTTTATTAAGAACATAGATAATTATAAAAATACTTATAACATGGTGTAATGTATAAATTTTTATATACATTATCGGATATATAATATATTTTTATGAATATATATATTTTTAGAGTCATAAAAAAGATATTTTTGTTTACTAATGAATTTAAAGAAGTCTTTATAAAAATGGTTTATAAGTATTATTTTATATATATTAGTTGATCCATAGGGTATTTATAATTATTTTATGTTTTTATATGGTACATTTTAATTCTTATATAAGAATTTTTAATTTTTGATAAATGGGGATTTATGAAGGTTTATAGGTTGTTTTTCATGAATAATTAGAGGATTCCTCAAAAGAGTTATTTTAAATAAATAATAGTGATTTCAAAAGTTTTCAAATCACGAAATACCTAATATAATTTTTTGTCGTCTAAAAAACACAAAAAGAATTGGAGATTCTTCTTGTATGAGAATAAAGATTTCACAATATAGAAACATTCTTTCCACATTTAATGAATGAGTTTAATTAAAATTTAGGAAAAGTAATTAGTTACGTTGTGATTTATCCAATCCTGACATTTTTTTTCTCATGAGGCTATATGGATGGTTCCTTAAACTAAAAAAATATGCTGGTAAAATATGTAATGTCGAAAAATCCATCGAAGATATTTTTTCTTTCTGTATTGGAATATGAAATTCAAATTCAAGCATGTTTCTACAAGTGTGTGAGGAGAAAATAAAACAGGAATATTTCCTTCATTTTAAGGAAGAATATTATCAATATAAAAAATAATACTCATGTGTTGACTATAAGAGGTAATAAACATATATAATATTTAGGACAGGGAAAATAATTGTAATGAGATGCTTTTGGTTATATTAGATTAATAAGACAAATACGATGAAAAAAACAATCACATGTAGGTATTTTATTTTGGAGGTATACTATCCTATTTTTCATAAAATAGATATAATTTTTTTTATTGTTTTGGAGTACCAAACAAAATTTAGTAACATTTTTGTAACATGATTTCTTGGATAATCCTTACATGTTGTAATACAAATTATAAAAGTGAACAATGCAATTTCAAATTAATCTGGACCATTCCAATAATTATTCTTCTTTTATTGAGAGTAAATTTTTTTAAAATATACCATGCATACTATTACTATCCATTTTTGTCTATAAATATTACCAAAATAATCACATATTATGTGGTAATGTTCATTTCTATATGAAACATAATTTTGAATTTTAACTCACTTATTTTCCCCTGCTCTCTATAATTTCCCATTGATATTAAGGGTTGTTATATGTCCCTATGTATTATTATTAATTATCACTCAAGGGCATAAATATAATATTTTAATATAAATGATATATAATAAAAAATAAAACATTTTATATAAATTCAAAACACTTATATTGGCGTCAATGTTTTGGTTTTTCATAAAAATTACCAATTTTATGAATTTTTTGAGTCTCATTTTTTCATAGAATAATTCAACAATTAAAATAACTTTATATAAATATTTTTAAAAATGTTCCTCGATTTTCAATTGGTGGTTTTTATGTGTATAAACATTATTTTCCTAACGTATTATTGAAACTTTATTTCTATATAACTGTGAATTAAATATACAAACATGAAATTTTTTGATATGAAATTTTCCTCATATCAATAAACATTATTTAATACAAACCAAAATAGTGTCCATGACCCTTTTTATTCCTAATTTGGTCAACAATTTTTTATGAAATCCTATAAATGTTTTTATGGTGGATTTTGTTTCAATAGTTTTAGGGGATTCAACATGATCCTTTTTGGATTTTTGAAATCACTAATCATCTATTTATAAGTGGATTTATGTTGAATAATTTTTAATTATGATTCCAACAATTCATTATTGTTTAATGTAATCTCAATAAAAATAACTTATTGATAAAAATTATCCATTAATTTGAGATTTAGAAATATTATTTTTATTAATATATCTATCTTTTAAATTTTAAAATTGTTATTAATTAAATATAAATTGTATAGATTTTATCCTCATGGGTTTTAATTAATTATTGTTTATATATTTTATTCATAGTAGTCCTTCAACTCATATCTTTGAAATTATGAGATATTGGTTTATTATTTTTATCTTATTCTTCCAGTAAATTATCCAACCACTTCTTAGATTTATATGTGAATGTCTTAAGCTATTCATTGGATTTATATTATTCAGATTCACTCTTAAATGTATTTATTTTTTCTTACTCATCACTAATGATCAATATTATTATTTAATATTTTTAGAATACATTTTCCCTAGAGTACATCATTGTGATTTTATAATTATATATTTTATTTACTGTATCCTCTATTGAAATTTTCCCATGATCACCATTTTCTATTACAAAAAATTTCATCCATTGATATCCATTTTCAAAATTTAAAAAAAAGAAGAAAAATAAAATCACTTAAATAGTATATTTAGATTTTATTTTAATTTCCCTTTTTATGGTTTATATAAATAAGAGATATGATCTTCTCATTCTCTCATTTTTATTATTCATCAACATCGTAATCAGAGTATAAATATTTATCTTTATCTATTAATATAATATTAATTATCAAATTTAATTTAATATTATTTTACTAATTTATATATTTTTTATAAATATATAATCCATTGTTAATGTACAATTTATTAGTATGTTATGAATTATAATTAGATAAAGTTGTTTAATGGAAATAACTTCCAATTGATAATATTTGGCATCTAATCTACCAAAAATAGTTTATAACTACTTTTTGACTATAGAGGATCACTCATAAAATTATTAAAAGTTTTTTTATCATCTTATTCAATATAATGAATTTTTAATAGATTCATTATTGTAAATTATTATGTCTTCAAATTTTCATCGCATCATATTTACTTTGGGATCTTTCACCATACAGTTTCATTTATATATTTTTTCAATATTTAGTCATATATTTTTTTCACCTATCCTTTAAATTTTATTATTTCATTCCCATATAATGAAATAAATACTGAATTAATGGATTCCAAATTATTCAATTCAAAAAATATTGAGAAGAATATTTCTCAAGTGACATAAAACCAATTTTAGTGTATCAAGAACTTAAAATAAAATAGAGAACATAATGGTCTATTGAAATATTTGATTTTTATGGTATTCATATTTGAACATTATTAAAAATATGGTAAGATTGTAACAAATATTATAACACTTATTAGACATGAGGAAATTTTTATTAAACTGACTTATATGATCTTTATGAAATATTATATGAAACATGTGATAAATTGTTGATATGAATAAATTCCATAAATCTGGAATACCTTACACTAAAGTGGATGTATATGACTTAATTCTTAATCTGATGAGTTTGATAATGTTCCCCAAAGTGTAAAATTGACGAATCCCTCCTCTATAGAAATCCACATGCTTATTTTATCCATATAAAATTCACATGGGATCTATATTCTCTCATTTTTATATGTGTATGTATATATGAAAATAAGGAAGTATATACGAGTTTTTGGCTGTAGGGTTGTCTTCTAATAATACAGATCTAAAATCCTCACCATATAACTATAATATTAGTGTATTATTCCTAAGAGTTAGGGATTATTATCACGACCCATCCTCGGGGCCCGTGTCGTGACTACCCCAAGCCCGCCTTCCATAGGCCAGGGGCTGGCGACTAGCACCAAAGGTGAAAATCCCGATAACTAGGAAGGCATTGCCTTCATAAAAGTAAACAAAACAACACCGAGTACAAGCGAAGTAAAACACTAAGTACAAAGAGATGTGTTGAAAGGTAAATGGGACAGAATACAAACCCAAGTAAAAGTACAACTACAACTGAAAAAAGTACAACATAAAAAGACAATAGCGGGAAGAACGGAAGCGGCTCCTAGGTCGTCCTCCTCAGATCCTACCTGAAGGGTAGGTACAGATGGTGCAGCTCCTGGATCGTCCACCACAGATCCTACCTGAATGGTAGGTACAGATAGACTCCACAACGCTCTCGCCCGTCAACCTCCTCCGAGTGTTGTCTCGCCGTGAATTCCACCTCCAGATACTGACTCGTCATGTAGTCCACCTCCGGGTACCGTCCAATACTCGAACACTCAGCCTCCGTCAGGACTTCCAGTCGTCTGTAACCAACAAAACAAGGTACGAGCATATCCTGTCCAGGGGTGAGTATAACGATACTCAATAGGGACCCCGACACCCTAAAGGTCTCACTAAAACCAACAAGGATAACCAAAAATAAGATCTCAACAGATAACCTCCACTTAGGTATAATCCCATACATTTACCTAAGTTATCAAGTAACCCATCTCAATCATGAGGAAACACAAATATTATGAAATCAACGGATAACCACTACCCAGGTATATGCACATACATATACCTAAGTTATCAAGTGACCCATCTCAATCATGAGGAAACACAAGGTCATAGACTCAGCTCAAACCAGGATTTTCATTATCGAAACCGTAACTGCTAAAAAGCCCCATCTCTGGAGTGTATAGTAGTCCTATCACGACTCCGAGGTACTTCTCACTAAGCTAAGATTGCTGAGGTACTCCTCCTATTGAGTACCGTGGGTCAGCCACCCAAACATAGTAGTGCTTCCCGCCGGGGTATGCCACCCAAACAAAGTAGTGCACACCCCCTAGAAGCCTGCTGAGGTACTCTCCGGACGAGTACCACAGGTCTGTACTGTCACACGGGTAGTTCTCTTTCCGCCATGCGTATGCACCCAAACAAAGTAGTGCTCCGTCCACTGGGCTAGTCGACTCACTCCATGTCGAGTCGGTCAAGCAGTCGTCAGGTCTCAGTCGGCTACACGATCTCCGTACTCCGCACGCTTGTCTCTGGGAGGGTCCGCTCCATGAGCTACAGGTCTATACTCCAAGTATCTCAAAGTCCCATGAAGAAGTATCTCAAAGAACCACCTTGTCATAGGGGTCTCAACGCAATAGACGGTGCGTCAATCGGACGCCCCGTCTGTGAGTTATTAGCTTTTTCGTCCCAGGGGCCCAGTTAGTTTCGTGAGCGAACCAACCCGACCGTATCTCAATTGTACCCCGAACTCTCATAGGGTATACTCATAGGGACTGTTTCTCAACGAGATCACCAACGCCACTGACGGTTCGTCAAAAAGACGTATGTTCTGAAAGATAACAACTTTTCTGTTCCAAGGTCCCGGTTGTATTTTAGGTACAATCCAACCCGTCCACTATCCAACAACAACCAAAACATGGGAGAAGTATGCCAAAAGTTCTGTCTCATCAAGAGGAATTCAATGAGTTAGACGACGCGTCAATCAGATGCCCGGTCTGTGAGTTATTAGCCTTTTCGTTCCAGAGGCCCGGTTGGTTTCATGAGCGAACCAACCCGACCACAGTCCGACGGCATCCAAACCTCGAGCGAAGTAAGAAAAAAGATCTATCTCACTTAGAGGAATCCATCAAAGTCGACGGCACGTCAATCGGACGTCCGGGGCTCAAGATATAAGTGTTTCCTCTCCGAGGCCCCGGTTGGTTTCATATCCGAACCAACCTGGCCAAACCCAAAGTATTTAGAAACCTTAAGTGCGATATACTTAAATGACCGCCTCGTTCCAAAGATCTCTACGCAACTGACGGTGCGTCGATCGGAGGTCTGTAGCCCAAGATATGGTCATAAGACCAAAGAGGGTCCGAAAATGGGGGTATCGGGCCCGGACCGACCCAGCCCGAGACCCCCCGGTCGGCCCGAACCGGGTCGACCCGCCCCGGGTCCGGGTTGGCCCGGCCCGGCGCGGCGCGGCCTAGCCTAGGCATGGTGCGCCTTGCGCGCTGGCCAGTTCTTCCTTCGCCGACACCGGCCGCCGTCCACCCTGCTCCGCTGCGGCCCGGAACCGGCCGCGGGTTGGTTCGACCACCGCGGCGCGATAGCACCGCGCCCTTCCGTCGCGGCCCTGCTCCGGTCGTGGTGTCTTCAGTTTTCTTCGACGCGGTGCGACGACGTCGCTTCCTTGTTCAAATTCACGGTGCGGCGTGACGGCGCCGCGCATTACTTGCCGTGTGATTCCCGCGTGGTGCGACGGCACCACACCATTCCGTTCCATCCATATTAGAAACAATATCAATAACGGAGGAGGGTCGGCCGTGTTTGTGTGGTCTGGCCCCCTCTCGTTAATCGATAACAAATGGTTGTAAAATCACGAAGGATGACAAGGTAGAATTCACGAACGTAAATAAATAAATAATCCCCTATAGTTTTCCCGCAAGAAATAATTCCCAACCCGAAAAATATTCTTCGCAGATCAACATGATGTTTAGTTGATCAGTGTTCTTTGATTTAGAAGGAAATAACACGGGGTTCATTAATATTCAGAAAACAATTCCCTACCTTGATAAAAGAAATGACGAACATCGGCGTCGCGAAGTGAGGATTCGAAGACGTTGATGGAGATTTCGTCGCGGAAAACCGTCGCGAAAAGAGACGTCGCGGAAGAAAAACTTCGTGGAAGAAGACGTCGCATCGCTGGTCGGTGTCGCGGAAGACGGTCTCCAAGGGCTCGGCGCTCCACGTCGGAGATCATTCATTCTTCGCGTTCTTCATCAAAGAGAATGAAGAACTCAAGACTTCCTTATCTTTTTCTCCAAAGACTCTCAAACAACTAAACACCAACCCAATAAAATATGTTCTTAACTTAATTTATTAACACATCAAGGCTTTTGAAATTAATGTGTTTGAATTCCACATTAACTCGCCTCATTAATTCCATAAGTTATTAAACATAAGTTAAAAAAATTAATTGGAGTTGACGAGGTTAGAGGATATGAAGGGGTGGCGTTCGTGTGGGCCCCACGACCCTCATAACCTCCCAAGGGTGGTTGGGTAGTTACCCAACTTCCATCCAAAGGATTAAACACTTAGAGTAAAAAATAAAAATTGTTGTTAAATTTTTATTTTTAACTTCCAAAATTTTTATCAACTACTCTCGAGTAAACGCAACTCCGGAATAGGCATTCATATGCAAATATTGGCGATGCGGTTCCATCGGTGCCCTCAGAATTTGATTTCGAGCACCGGTTCAAAAGTTATAAATTCCCACACGTTCGTTCACTGAACGTACCCGAGGTAAACTTCGGAAATTGATTCCGGGAACACTGGGCCTCAGAATCAGGCGCCGTCCGAAACTGTGTTCTTATAAAATCCCAAATAAAATTAAGAAAAAATTTTCCTTGAAATTTACGGGTCTTTACATTACTCCCACCTCAGGGCTTTACGTCCCTGTAAAGCTTTAACACAAACTAGGTTCACAAAAGCGGTATTGAGCATGCATATGAACCTTCCACTCCCATGTGCTTACCTGGAGATTCCGTACTACCAAAGAAAGCGCACCCGAGGAATTGACCATCCTCGTAGGATCCGCTCATGTCGATCCTCGATCCCTACTAGAACCTCCGTGGAAGTAACCCCATCTCCATCGTCCTGCTCCTCATGGTCGTTGATATGTGAAGGGTCGAGTAAGTATCTCCTCAGTTGAGATACCTGGAAAACATCGTGCACCTGGTGCAACTGAGGTGGATCGGTCAAGCGGTAAACCACCTCTCCTACCTAGCTGAGGACCTAGAATGGTCCGTTGAACCTCGGAGATAACTTGCCTCCTTGGCCACATCCCCGTAAACCTCGTCGAGGTGAGACCCGTATACGGATGTGATCGTTATCCTCAAACTCTAAAGGTCTCCAATTCCTATTAGAACTGAAACTCAAACGAATGCTCACATGAGGGTATGGTTGACCGACTCAAGAGTGATCGGTCGCACCCTCCTGTGCATGAGTTACCATGTGCTTCCTGGGGTTTCCTTTTTCACCGAAAAAGGAAAACCCATTCCGACGTCGTAGTTAAACCAAAATCTTTTTGCCTAATATAGTCAATCCATGTATGAACTGTGGATCCAATCCAAACTCAGACCAACGTCGTAAGGCCTCGACGCTTCCAGCAAGAGATTCCAACCAAAACATTCACCTCGAGGGTCTGACCACACTGTCAGCATAAGTGTGATTATTGATTCTCCTCCCAAGGTATCTCCAGATGTGAGGGTCAAGTCCACGTCTTACCGAAAACTCTAGGTATGGATCAAGATTCGTGAAAGCAAGGAATGATTCATATCAACGTCTATTACTACAGCATCTAGTAGTGGACACAGACTGTCCCTTGAATTATTTTAGAGCAATTGGGTCACACTCCTTGACCGCATGCAGCTACTCTCTTCCTCCGCCATCCAGCTTCCTAAGCCTGGCGGGGATAACTAAGGCGGGTGGTTGTAGCATGTTAAGATGTACACCACCTCATGCTGCTCTCCTAGCGCTACCTCCACGTCTTCTGCTCCGTAGACTCGTCTCTCCTTAAAGCTTACTCTTCTTTAAACATTTAACACGCTCGAGTCTCTAAGAATGGAGTTAGTTTCCTGTTCTTACTTCACTGTGCAGTCTTCATCCACTCCTGGATGATCTGCACCTTCCTTGCCTACAATCTGAAAGAGCTGCTAAAATTTCTCCTTTGCCAAAAAGAGAAACTCGGTCTCATCCCCTGGATGAACCACTCCCATTGCCTAATACAGTCAATCCTGACATGAATGACGCATTCACACCATGGATGACGTCGTAAGGCCTCGACGTAACTACTAAGAGATCCAACTGTCACTCTCGCCTCCAAGGGTCGAGTCACACTGTCGGCATCAGTGTGAGGTCACGGGGTCTCCTCTAGTAGAAATCTTGAAAGTGAGGGTCAAGCCAATAGTTTTATCCGGGACTACACAGTATCATCCAAACAAAAGGACATGAAAGAAAACAATGATAAGTGTCTTTTTTATTATTGCAGCTCATAGTACAAAGACACTAAAACAATAGAAACATGGAACTAGAAGTACAAGAGACATATCCACTAGTTCTTCTCCTGTCTACTTGCCCCCGGAGCTCTACTTCCTTGTCCACTGCTCGGCTGTTGCTCAAGCAACCACCGCTGCTTCTGCCTCGGTGGCTCCTCCAAAGCCTACAGATCAACTGTATGAGGAGTCAGACAGTCACGTGCCAGGTGACCCTTTCCGCCACATTCATAAGACTTCCGGCTCCTCGTACGGCTGGCTCTGGCCCACTTGGACCTCTGCATCATCTGTCTACTTCCCACAGATGACTCGGCTACTAATCAAAAAACACGCAGTAAATGTAGATGCTCCTGTACATGCTCGGTGTGTAGAGCTACTGGCACAAACTCCACCCTGAAGAAGGTCTCAATGTCTTCCCATGTGAAGGTCATCCCATCGCAAAACTGGAACAAGTGGCTCCACCACCTGCCTGCTGCTGCCTGAAGACGGCTGGCAGCATGATCACCATGATGTCTTCCGGCATCCCCACTTGCCTGAAGACTCTCACCACAGCCTCCATCCAATCCTCAGCCGCCTGCGGGTCCGTCTCTCCCCGGAACCGGGGTAGCCTCTGGCGCGGGAACTCTTGCAGCGTGCTCAAGTGGCGTGCATCACCAACTGCTAGGGTTGGTGGAATCACTGGCCCAATGTATGGTAGTACCGATGGTGCCTCCGATGTTTCCTCAACTGTAAGAGGGACCTGTACCGAAGCCTCGTCGCTCGACAGGCTGTCAGTACGCACATCCCTCTGGGATCTAGCTAGTCTTCCATGAAAAGGCATCCTGAATGAAACAACGTGACACGGTCAAATGATTATACCTGGTGAGCTGACCTGGTTTGAGCTGATATTTAAATAAAACTTCTGGAAACACACACGCAATCAGTGTTTTTGTGCACAAAGTTAGAAATTAGTTGTCAGGGTCCTGGTGTATGGATACGTCGTCCTCCTGCACCAACACTGGACTCCCTGAACTGAAAACCACACTCGGTACTCTTAACACTATTTCTTCACAGAGAGAAAAATATCAGAGTTATAAGTTCTGCGGTAGAACTGACTCCTCTGATACCAATTTTTCATGACCTGTCCTCGGGGCCCATGTCGTGACTACCCCAAGCCCGCCTTCCGTAGTCCAGGGGCTGGCGACTAGCACCAAAGGTGAAAATCCAGATAACTGGGAAGGCATTTCCTTTATAAAAGTAAAGAAAACACCACAGTGTACAAGCAGAAGTAAAACTCTTAGTACAAAGAGAAGTGATGAAAGGTCAATGGGCCAGAATACAAACCCAAGTGAAAGTACAACTACAACTGGACAAAGTACAACAGAAAAATACAACATCTGGAAGAACGGAAGCGGCTCCTAGGCCATCCTCCATGGATCCTACCTGAAGGGTAGGTACATATGGCGCATCTCCTGGATCATCCACCACGGATCCTACCTGAAGGGTAGGTACAGATAGCCTCCACAACGCTCTCGCCCGTAAACCTCCTCCGAGTGTCGTCTCGTCGGGAAGTCCACCTCCAGATACTGACTCGTCGTGTAGTCCACCTCTGGGTACCGTCCAATCCATGAACACTCGGCCTCCGTCAGCACTGCCAGTCGTCTGCAACCAACACAACGAGGTGCGAGCATAGCCCATGTAGGGGTGAGTATAACGATACTTAGTAGGTACCCCGAGACCCTCGAGGTCTCACTAAAACCAACAATGATAACCACAAAGAAGATCTCAACAGATAACCTCCACTTAGGTATAATCCCATACATATACCTAAGTTATCAAGTAACCCATCTCAATCATGAGGAAACACAAAGATTATGAAATCAACGGATAACCACTACCCAGGTAAATGCCCATACATATACCTAAGATATCAAGTGACCCATCTCAATCATGAGGAAAAACAAGGTCATAGACTCAGAGGTACTTCTCACTATCCTATGACTTTTGAGGTACTCCTCTTGTCGAGTACCGCGGGTCAGCCACCCAAACACAGTAGTGCTTCCCGCCGGGGTATGCCACCCAAACACAGTAGTGCACACCCCCTAGTAGCCTGCTAAGGTACTCTCCAGATGAGTACCACGGATCTGCACTATCACACAGGTAGTCCCTCGTCCTCCATGGTTCTTCACCTAAACAAAGTAGTGCTCCGTCCACTGGGCTACTCGCCTCACTCCAAGCCGAGTCGGTCAAGCAGTCGTCACATCTCAGTCTGCTACACGGTCTCCATACTCCACACGCTCATCTCTGGGAGGGTCCGTTCCATGAGCTACAGGTCGATACTCCATGTATCTCAATGTCCCACTAAGAAGTATCTCAAAGTACTTCCTTGTCATAGGGGTCTCAACGCAATAGATGGTGCGTCAATCGGACACCCGGTCTGTGAGTTATTAGCCTTTTCGTCCCAGGGGCCCTGTTGGTTTCGTGAGCGAACCAACCCGGCCATATCTCAACTGTACCCCGAACTCTAATAGGGTATACTCAAAGAGACTGTTTCTCAATCAGATCACCAACTCCGCTGACGGTTCGTCAAACAGACGTCTGGTCTGAAAGATAACAGATTTTCCGTTCCAAGGGCCCGGTTGGATTTTGGGTACAATCCAACCCGACCACTATCCAACAGAAAACAAAAATCGGGCGAAGTATGTCAAATGTTCTGTCTCATCAAGTGGAATTCAACGAGTCAGACGGCACGTCAATCGGACACCCGGTCTATGAGTTATTAGCCTTTTCGTTCCAAGGGCCCGGTTGGTTTCGTCAGTGAACCAACCCAACCGCACTCCGACAGCATCCAAACCACGAGCGGAGTAAGCCAAATGATCCTTCTCACTTAGAAGAATCCATCAAAGTCGGTGGCACGCCAATCGGACATCCGGAGCTCAAGATATAAGCGTTTCCACTCCGAGGGCCCGGTTGGTTTCGTATCCGAACCAACCCCGCCAAACCCAATGTATTCCAAAACCTTGAGTGCGATATACCGAAACGACCGTCTCATTCCAAGGATCGCTACGCAACTGACGGTGCGTCGATCAGAGGTTCGTAACCCAAGATATGGAAAAAAGACCAAAGAGGGTCTGAAAACTGGGGTTTCGGGCCCGGGCCGACCCGGCCCGTGACCTCCCGGTCAGCCCGAACCGTGTCGACCCGGCCCGGCCTGGCGGACTGGCCAGGTAGCCGGCCCGACCTGGGCATAGCGCGCCCAGCGCGCTGGCCAGCTCGGCCAACGGCCGAGCCGTTTGGCAAGGGCGGGGGGGGCCTGCCCCCCTGGTGTAACCGCGGACCCCCATTTATGGGGGCCGTTTTGTTTTTCCAGTCGGGGGAACTAATTCCCCCAGTTTCCTTTTGTCCGACCAGCCCGCACCGGCCGACCGATTCTACCAACAAGGACCGGCGACAGTCGGTCCTTCTTCATTCGCCGACATCGGTGGCCCGGAACCGGCCGCCGGTCACCCTGATCTGCCGCGGCTCGGAACCGGCCGCGGCTTGGTTTGTCCGGCACGGTGCGACGACACCACACCCTTCCACCGCGGCCCTGCTCCGGCCACGGTGTCTTCGGTTTTCTTCGACGCGGCGCAACGGCATCACGTCCTTGTTCAACGTCACAGCGTGGCGCGATGGCACCACACATTAATTGTCGTGCGATTCTCGCGTGGTGCGATGAGACCACGCCATTCCGTTCCATCCATATTAGAAACAATATCAATAATGGAGGAGGGTCGGCCGTGTTTGTGCGGTCCGTCTACCTCTCTTTAACAGATAACAACTTGTTGTAAAATCACGAAGGATGACAAGGTAGAATTCACGAACGTAAATAAATAAATAATCCCCTACAGTTTTCCCGCAAACAAGAATTCCCAACCCACAACATATTCTTCGCGGATCAACTTGATGTTTATTTGATCCGCGTTATATGATTTATAAGGAAATAACACGGGGTTCATTAATATTTACAAAACAATTCCCTACCTTGATAAAAGAGATGACGAATGTCGACATCGCGAAGAGAGGATTTGAAGACGTTGACAGAGATTTCGTCGCGGAAAACTGTCGTGAAAAGAGATGTCGCAGAAGAAAAACGTCATGGAAGAAGACATCACGTCGCGGGTCGGTGTCGCGGAAGACGGTCTCTGAGGGCTCGACGCTCCATGTCAGGGATCGGTCGTTCTTCTCGTTCTTCATCAAAGAGAATGAATAACTCAAGACCTCCTTATATTTTTCTCCAAAGACTCTCAAACAACTAAACACCAACCCACTAAAATAAGCTCTTAACTTATTTTATTAACACATCAAGGCTTTTGAAATTCAAGTGTTTGAATTCAACATTAACTCACCTCATTAATTCCATAAGTTATTAAACATAAGTTAGGAAAATTAATGGGAGTTAAGGAGGTTAGAGGATATGAAGGGGTGGGGTTCTTGTGGGCCCCACCACTCTCATAACCTCCCCAGGGAGGTTGGGTAGTTACCCAACTTCCATCCAAAGGATTAAACACTTAGAGTAAAAAATAAAAATTGTTGTTAAATTTTTATTTTTAACTTCCATAATTTTTATCAAATACTCTCGAGTAAATGCAACTCCAGAATATGCGTTCATAAGAAAATATCGGTGCTGCAGTTCCATCGGTTCCCTCAGAATTTGATTCTGAGCCCCGGTTCAAAAGTTAGAAATCCCCGCTCGTTCGTTCACTGAACGTACCCGAGGTAAACTTCAGAAATTGATTTCGGGCACACCGGGCCTCGGAATCAGGTGCCGTCAGAAACTGCGTTCTTGTAAGATCCCAAAGAAAAATAAGAAATAAATTTCCATGAAATTTCCAGGTCTTTACAATTATCCTTGGGGTGACTCATTTATTTATGTGTTGAAATGAAAACAAAAATACCATGGTCGAAATGAATACATCGTATTAAATAACTAAAAAACATATCATTAAAATATAAAAGTATTTTATATATTGAAAGTTAACAATGGTGAATAGTTTGAGTGTCTAACACCCATGAAATAATATATCAATGGAATGAAAATCATATTTTTCATGTAAGATGAAATAAAACCCAATAATATAACATAAATGAATATGTTTTTAGGGAATATCTCTTTAAATCTCCCACATTAATTAACAACTTCAATACATTGAGCCATTTGACCTCATATTTTTTCATATAAAATATCTTATGAATCAATAACCAAACATTATTTTTTATTTCTTCTAAATAACATTTTGAAATTTATTATTAAAATAAAATTGTCTCATATGAAATACCTTGTGAATACCCGTAAATATTTTTTCGAATAACTATAAAACACATTTACTATAGCTCTCTAATTGAAACTCAATACCCATTTAATTAATCCCAACATGTTTCCCGACATCAATTTATGAAATTAACAAAAAAATATGAATCTCTAGATCCAAATATTTAGGCACAGAGATTACTTAAAAAAATTCACAATGCTAATCAATATATATATGGAACTGGCATGATCTCAAATAAATACAAGTATCATTATACATATTTCCACCATTATACATCATATGAAAACATGAATTTTAATATATATTTTTTAATGAGATTGAGTGATTAGGTTACATGGAACATATAAATCATATATTTAAAACTATTATTCTTAACTCTACTAGTGTAGAATAATATGACTGGTTAATACAATCCATTCCATTAATCCTTATTGGAATGTATATCACATGTCCCTTATACTTATAAAAAAATAAGTTATTGGTGTTTCCACATAGTCACATAATCTATTTCAATTGAGTGTAAATATGTCATACTTATCATATGTGTGGGAAAATCACAAATTTTATTTCCTCCAACCGATTACATGATCAAAAACATACCCAACCAACTTCATATTAGTTGATTCAACATGTTGATATTCTTATGTAATGTATAAAATTATGAAGTTTCTTGTGCTAGGTGTCTTACCAACCAGATGTTGTGGGTACTCAAATATGAAAACATTCTAGATACAATGACATATTATTTTTTTATGAATAACTAGTTAGGTTATTTTATTTTTTGATATATCATTTTACAACTATACATGATATAAACATCAAGACCACCATAATACATTGAATATTGAAAAATAATTCCTTGAACCAGAATTTGATTTTTTTCACATTACATTAATATTAATTTTTTTTTGATACGATGAAGGATTATTTGATCTTAAGATCATTCATTTATGAAGATATTGATCATCATAATCCTTTATCAATTATCGTCATTTCATAGGGAGGCACAAAAGTGGATCTTGTTTAACAATGATCCAAACGTGGTCCTTGGATCTTCAAACAATAATGAAGGAATTTTAGGTGTTAACACTAAATAACAATTATATTATATTTTTCATCATGATATATTATAATTAATTCATGATTAAATAATTTCATCACATTCATAAGAATATATGAGGAGGAAACAACAGAGATTTCTCTTATGCATAATGATTCTCAATTCTCGATTAACACTATATAATGGACATAAAATTTTATTATTAATGATTGGATTTAGGATGAACATTATGAAATTATAAAATATCCCTTAAATATTATAATATAATTTAATGAACCCCTGACATACAACAACAATTTATTTTTTGTATTTTATGGTGTGCTCTATCTCGCGTAATGATAAATAATATTTTTTCTACTTGAAAATTAATATTTATCACTGAACATAATATTATTCCACAAGTACTCCTCAAAATTTATCAAATAATTTAATAAATAGTTATTTATATGTTTATTTAGAAAATTAATATTATTATTAAATATCATGAAAATAAATATTTATTATATATTCTATAAATAATATAAATAATATATTAATATTTTGGAGAAGAAATATTTATTTAATTTTTTTTTATAGATAAAATATGAATAAAATTATTGAAACTAAATTAATTTCAAATAAGTAAATTGAAATATATTTCAATATAGATCAACATAAAATCATATTATTTGTCATCTTAACTCCATTCTAGTTGAAATATAATAATCTTTCATGGTGTCTAAGAATAGATTTTAGCAATTGGCCACAGAATCAATATTAAATAAGATAATATCCTAATTTCAAGTACCTTATTCAATGGATCTATCTATAGCTTATTCCCTTTATTGAAACATTTCATCAACAAGGTTTTATACATGTTCCATTAACTTATGCAACTGAGACATCTTTCTTTTATTATCTAAGATATACACGTCACTAAACCCTAGCCAATGAATTTAAATTGATTAGTCCACTTCGATCAATGTTCTATGATATGTATTTACCTAATGATGAAATGGATAGATCCACCCTACTATTATTATCAATAACATGCCATTGATAATGCACCCAACATAGCCTACATCGTAAAAAATTCTGGCATCATTGTTTTGGTCAATTAATCTATATACTCGAGTCACGAAATTAATATTTAATAATAATAATGTATGTGAACCATTACATATGATCATAGAAATTAATATATGATGAAACATAAACATTATGAAATCCTAATGGTCTGTTTATTCTCATAATACATTATCATAGTAATTTCCTAGTGAAAACATCATCTGAGGAAGTCATATATGATTAGGAGTATGGAAACCGAATAGTAAAAATTCTAGATTTCGCATAATAGTATGTCATCCAACTGTAGAACAATATTCAAGAATAATTTCATGGATGTTCATGGTTTTCATTGTTATGGAGATATTATACAACCCTATCATTTTTAAAAATAATCTTGGACCATATTAGATAAATGTAATGTAGAACAATGAAAATATGTAATAAGATGTTTTATTAATATTCAATTATTTTAGTATATATGTAATCCAAAGAATAAATAGTTTTTTCTAGATCACCTACTATAATATAATACCACATGGACTTGAGACAACTACCTATGAATCTTAGTTCGTGAGACCTCACATGATGGTCATGTTTATGGTAATTTAAGGATTTAGTCAAGGTTTCCCCAACATTGTCTTCTGTGGACATTATTGAAACTATAACATAATCTCGTTGGGGAAAATATTTCAACTGATGATACACACATAATATTTTATTCATCAACTAATGGGACCATGGAACATTTTTACGGTCCACAGTTACAAAATTATCACAATAGAGTGTGATAGGATAATTAATTCTTAGTATCATGTCAAGCCATGGGATGATGTTTGTTATCCGTAATTATTCATTAAATTCTACCGAAACTACAATATACAAATAATATATTGGGGAATATGTGAACATAGCTTTTATTGAGATTTTCGTGCTCAATAATCATCCATTAAGATTGGACGTGTAATAATTCTATGATTTGATATTATCTTAATCTACTTAGAAACCAGATAATTCATATCCTATGATGAATATTTCATCATATCACCTATAGAAAAGGAACATATCCATAGTGAACATCTAGTACATAATGATTTTTCTAAATTAAATACAAAATCGGTCATTTGAACCATCTTATTATCATCTTACAAACTTATGGTATAGGGGATATCCATTCTAGTACACAACATAGCATACATGAATAAGCCAATTGTATATTGATATGGATTATTTTCAATATTATGTATTAAATCATATATATAAGGAAACACAATACATGAATGATGAATGACATAGGTTAGTTGAAAAGTTCTCACCATGGGTTGTTCCACACCGAATCCCTTAAGTATATTATCAGCGTATATACCCCCACATAAACCAAGATTCTTTTTTGATCAATAACAATTGATCATGACCCAAATAATATATGATTATTATCCTTACTCCTTCATGGAGATGGATTTGTTTAACCTAGATTTAAGAGACTGTGAGACCAGTATTTCATTTCATATAAATAGTATCTCATCAACAGAAACTATTACAAAAATGAAAACACATTATGTATGCTAATTATAGAATCAATTCCAAATTTTTATTTATTAATAAAAATTTTGAGATATAATTATAATATTGAATTCAATGCTACACCAATGATTTCATCTAATTATGAAATGTTTTTATGGAATTTTCATATATTTATGGAATCTGTTGGAGCAACAATCGTTCATGTTGTTTCGTGTAAACATATTAATTTTGGTACCCATTAAGGAAGGTTGTTTTAACATATAGTTTCTAAATGACATTATCATGGAATGATACAATGACAAGTATGATTTTGAAGGATTTTAGTATAGAAACTTCCGAAAAGGATTCATCATATTCTAATCCATGACACTAATTAAGCTGTTTTCAACTACTTGTGTCATTTTCGTACTGGAGTGTCTATTGTTTTAGTTATTTTTAAATATTCATTGAAAAACAATTGTGTTTACATACATCTAGGGATCTTAAAATATTTAAATCTCCTATAGGAATAATGAATCAATTTTAGGATAAATTGTTTCTGGGAATTTGGATGCATTCCTGCAAATTTCTGCTTCCTTATAGGTTACACGAACATTATTATTAACTAATAATTTGTCACTATAGATCACTATTCCATATTTAGTGCCATAAATGGGGGATGTTGGATTAGAATATGTGGTACCCTTGTTTTAAGAATTATTATGATATTAAATTGAACAACTTGAATTGTTAAAATTTTTCAATCCACTCAATATCTTCTCTCACATTCACCTCATTTAAAGTCGAAATATAATAGAGGTAAGCACACTGTATTTACAAGGTTTTTAAATGAGAGTAATTCACCAATAAATTTGGTTTAGACACCCTTACATAGATTATATTCAAAATATCCACAAGTGTACAGAACTGTTTTGACACCCCAGTTCCACAATTGGTTTGAAACTTCAATGTCTCTCTCAAGTGTAAGTTAAACTCCCCAAATGCTCATCATATCTAATAAGTTAGACACCCCAATCATAAGACTATTATATATGGTTAGAATCCCCTTCTTCAAACTTCCTATTTTGATTATAAGTGATATAAATATCGTATTCACATATAGTCTTCATTCATAAGAATGCTTGATGTCCTTTGCTTGTGTATAATTCTACTATGTTTTCAACATATTTCTTGAATACAATTATTTAACTCAAATCCTCTTTTATATCTTGCATCATATGAATTATCCTTATTCAAATTCCTGTTGTACATTTAATCACTTTTTTAATGAATTACCTAGCTTTAAGTTACACTCAAAATTCATATTACATAGTGGATACCAGGATTCTCCAAATTCTCTGGTAATTTTTTCACATTTAATATCACATTCATGAACATATTTATAAAAAAAATTGGTTCTCATAAATCCAAATAAATTTCATTATTTAAATTCCATTAATTAAATTCTCAATTAAATTTCTTAATAATTAATCAAATTTAATTTTCATCATCCTTAAAAATATTAATATTAATAAGTGGATGTTATAATTAATTTTTTATCATAAATACCCCAATGAAAATTGGAATTCATTTTATGATCATTTTGAAAACCCCACAAGCATGGTTATTTCATTTCACATATCCATTCGAAACACACAAAATGGTAATATTTACTTCTAAAATAATTTATCACGAAATTCATGAAAACCAACTCCAAATAAATGAGAATATTATCATATTCTAACAAGGATTTGATTAAATTCTTTCTAACATTGGAATGCATGCATCTTATAAATTTGATATACCTCAAATTCCAACTTCCTTAATTCATGGAGGCATGGATAATTTCTACATCATGAGGAACATCTCAAATACCAAATGGATAGGATTATTTATTTCCACTTATATATAAGTTAGACTACATGATCTATGAACATTTATTCACATTATATTTATATTCATGAATACTTTTAATTTATTCATGCAAGAAAATTCACTATTTACATGATGTATTCATTTTAGAATTGATGTAAAATCTCATTTAAACACATAAATGATTGTGTATATCATTATTTTCCAATTATTCCAAAGATAACAAAACTAATGTGTATTTTTATTTATTTATCCAATTTAGATTCAATAAATATGGGTTTTCTTGCATGGACAATTTTGATCATACATGTGCATATATCATGGATAAAGCTTCATAAATGAGTTTCTTCTTCATCAGGTGAATATCACACTCAAGATTGTTTTTTTATGAATGTACATGCAGGAAACATGTTGGAAACAAGATAATGGATTGTGTATAGATCATATGAGATCATCAGGACCATTGGTTAAATCTATTCGATGAGGCCAATAGTTCTACAACATCAGAAATAGTGGAACATTCACTACATGCATAATACTCAAAATATTGTGAAGAAAGATGAAATCCTAGTATGATCAGATAAATAAAATTATATGTATCATGTGGTGTGGGAAATAAATATCATTTTAATGAACTATTAATAGATATAGAACAAACCATGTCCATAATTGGTTCTCCAGAGTACCAACATTGTAGTTTATTAATAAAATGTTTCATATATATCACCAGATATCTAGAACCCTGTCTATAACCACCCCATTCCAGCTCTTCATACCATGATGAATCCCCACATGATGGTTCCACATATGTTCATGTAGTATTACTTATGATTATTATATGTGGGTTTATCCTTCTCTTCCTCCCCTAGGATTACCTAGGATGGTTCCTTTGGGTGTGATTGACCTACGAGTCCCTCATGAGAACATGGTTGAGCTAGCATTGGCTACCATGTGGGTTGAACAACTTTTTATATAAAAAAATGAATACATAGAAAATATAATATGTATTAAAAATGAAATTCCAAGACATATCAATTATAATTCCATCTAAAGTCATTATAAAAATTGAAAACCTACTCTTTTATTCTTATATTGTGAAACGTCTTCTTAATAAATGTTCATGGGTAATATATGTATATTTTTCATGGACACATTTTAATATCTTCTTAACTTCATGAAATTTGATATTCAAATTACATTTTATTCATTAATCTTAAATTTTTTCACAAACATTATGTCCTTTTTAACACATGTCATGGACATTTATGATGAACACAAAAAATATTCAGATTTTAATAAGGACGATTGATCAAGTGTTACATCAAATTTATTTTTTCCATAACAATTCTTAAGGATTCATAACATAGTACGCATATTTAATTATTAAAAACAAATGAAAAAGGGATAAAAATTATCCCACATTTTAATTTTTTGTCAATATCAACACATAACATTTAAGTCATCATGTGGTAATAATCTTCACCCCTAATGGTCAATAAAATGTAAAGGATATGTGAGTGGAATTATCACCGTAAAAAATTATCATCTCCCTTGTATGAAACCATCTTTATCTCTTCAAAGAGGGAGACGATCTCATCATGTTATGATAGAAAATTGATGTTATTTAATCAACATAATTTCTATATGTGAAAACCGAGTGTATAAAACAGTAGTGATACAACCCAGTTTGATTATGTTGTGAATAAAATAATATTCATGTGAAATTATGCACTTAAATTCTCAATTATCATAATTTTAACAGATAAAATCTGATTTATCAATGATATACTAAATCTTGTTCATAAATCATAAAATAGATCAGAAAACATCAAGTGAAAATGATAATAGATTTCTCGTTGTCTCATTTTCCCATCATATATAAAATCTTCCATAATGAATATAATTAATGAAAAATGGATTAGAGTGTGCTTGTAATACCCCATGTCTCATTAATGACCCCCACATGGGATGAACTCATCCTTATCATCATGGAAATTAATGACCTCTATGGTGAACAACAACTCTTCTCTAATTCTCTATATGTTAACTCCTAACAGATAAAATAAATATGAAAACCAAGGAACATATTATTTTTATAGAGTAAATATTCTAGGTGATATTATTAAATAATCCTTAATTTATTATTTTTTTCCATCCACATAATTTGATTTTATTACTTTCTTGTTGAAATTCATCATTGATTTTGCACATATTTTTTCTCTTAGGTGTTTCCTCCTTCTGTGGAATAACTTTTTCCTCTCTATTCACAGCTAGAAATACATCATTTTTGTCTTCAAGATATGAAACCATTTCTTTAAAAGGGGTTTTTATGAGCTCCTAGATTTTTGAACTTTTTACATCGTTTGTTGAGGCACATTTTAATTATCCATATCATTATACATATTTTACAATATTGTTGGATATTTACCAAGATAATCAATATTATTGTAATTCATAGGAGTATAGTGTCCCCATATGTCTTCATTACCATTCCATGAATTACTCCATGTTCAATTATTTTCTATACAACTGATGTAATAATTAAAGAAAAAATTGTCAAAAAAATAATAACTCATTTGGTCTCTACTTAATTAAGATTTTCAGACTAATGGTGTTCCTCCTACATCACTGGGATTACTTCCATTGAAACATTTCATAAGTATGTTCCCAAGTATTCTAAAATAAATACTATTTAGTACTTTTAGCTTCTTCGGGACCACCATTCCAAATTGGTATTCAGATAAACAATTACCTCTAGATTAATGAACTGGGTTCTTCTTTGTTTCTAACCATGTTGAGACATATTTCATAATTGTATTTATTTTTTCATTAGAGGTTTTCATCAAATCATATGGAAATCATAGTTACATATCATTATATTTTTAATTGAGAAACCATTTTTGTATAATTTGTATATTAATATCTCATATATTTATGTTGGGTCTTTAGAGATATGATGATAATATTCATCACCTTCTTAATAGCCATTTTTTTATAATTTTTTTTGAAATATCTTGACTCATATCACTTTACAGTATCATAATGGTTACCATTTTCTTTAAGATAATATCCTAGGAATAATCTTCCATTCTATATTTTTATTTCCCCTAGTAAAATATTTCACCATTGAATAATAAAAATCATTACTTATTCTTCATTAATCATCTTTGGAATTGCGCATGAAATCATTGAAATAAAAAATTTCTGTTGCTTTCTCATCATTTCTATAATCACATTTATTTTTCAGGATTTTTTTATAGTCCAACCGAGTAAATTAATTCTTATTAAGAGGGTTTAAATAATAAATAACAATAGTTTTAGATTTTATCTTGATTGGGGATAAAAACTTCTAGGATCTATTATTCATCACATTCTTTTCTTGGATGGTAAAGAGAATTATTTCATCTACAATTATTGGAATTTTCATAAAAATATGATTTAATTATTTACTAATTTAAAATATATGAAATTCTTCGAAAAGTGGAGAATGTGATTATTATAGTCGTTATCAGAAAACATTTTCAAATATTTTTAGGTCTTTATAAGAATCCTTTTCTATAATACAACATGAAGATCCCAGGATATATTTTGATCCACTTAGAGTGGGATAAATACTTGATACCATTTATAATGAGATTTTATCCTTTTAAATTAATCATATTAAACTTTTTAATGCTCTTGATCCACTCAATGCTTTCTCTCACACTCTCCTTTTGTGTAGTATTAACATAATTGAGGACAACACACCTTACATTCATGGTTATGAAATGAAATTCATAATCATTTCCATGTTGGTTAGATACCCCAACATGAATTTTCATCACTCTCTCTACATGTGAATACATGTAATTTGACACCGAAATTATTCAGTTGGATAGACACACCAATTTCTCTCTGCATAGTTGGTTAGAAACCCACACTTATCTTATTCTTTGATAGGTTATACAACCAAATCTTAAGGCACTAGTGTCCAGTTTGACACCCCATCTAAAAGATTCCTCTACAGTTGATCTAGTTGTAAAAATAACATACTCACAAATAGTCTTCCTCCACAATAAAAATGGATTTCCCATTCCTTGAGTAAAATTATTGAAGGTCTTCAATAAACATCATAAAAAATATATTTAGGATTGAAACTCTTTTATGATCTTGAATGATCTAAAATCCCCTTCATCATATTCTTAGGTACATTATGTCACCTATTTCAATAATTACCACATTTGAATCTCTCCCAAAATCATTCATACACAAAGGATGCATGTATTATCAACATGATCATGAAATATTTTAAAAAATTTACATCAACTTCATTAAAATATATATACAAAAAACTGTGGTTCATGGAAATCACAATAAATTTCATGATTTTAATTCTATTATTTAAATACTCAATTAAAATTCTTTTGAATTAAACACATTTAATTTGATTCGTACTAAAATATTATTACACATATATTGAAATTATAATTATTTCTTCATCTAAATTACCCTATTGAAAATGGGTTTTCGTTTTGTACTCATTTTTAATACCCTATAAAATTGTTAATTTCATATCATATATTCATTTAGAATAATCGAATGGGTATCATTTCCTGCCAAATGTATTAATCTCCCACTTCAAAAAAATGATACCAAAATCCTAAAGTAGGGTATCAAATTATCATATGTATTTAACTACCTTATGGGTCACACATTCATGTATGTATCTCATGCATGTGATATCTCTCAAATTCTCTTTGGCTTCATTCATTGTGACAGTGAGAATTTCTGCATCATATGGAACATCTATAATATTTGAAGGATTATGTTCATCATTTATTCTTATGTAGATGATAGCCTCTTCTTCTTCATACATGGGGTATGAAAATTCATAGACTCATAATTTCTTAGTATAGGCTACTTTATTCTTCACACGGTGTATTCTTTTTCAAATACTCATAAAATATCACCTATACAAATAATTGAGCATCCATCCCATTCTTTTGTTTTCATTTTTCTATTAAAAAATCATGTAGAACCTAATTTATTTATTCAATTTACATGCATGAAATACCAAACTATATGAATGCATTATTTTTATCATACCTATTCATGTATCTCAACATTTAATTCTTATAGGTGACTTTGCTTCATTTAGAAACAAACATGTTCGAGTTCCTTCTGTTTATGATTTATCATGAATGAAACACATTTTCAACACATGAGTGGATTGAGGCTAGATTCAAGGTAATAAAAATGGTATGTTGTTAAATCTAGTGGATGTGATATATAGTTCTACTACTTCAAAAATTAATGATGATCCACTATATGAAAAAACATCATATGGGAGTGGTGGAAGATGATACCACAACTCGATCGGAAGACTAATATGAGCTCTCTATTTTTCTATGGGAAATGTATAAAATTTTAATAATGAATAAATAGTTACATAGCATTCCATTTCTTACATATATTCTCTTTATTACATCTTCTATGATTTATCAAACAAACTCTACCACTATCTCATCAAAAATACCAAAAGGCACTAGAACGGACCCATGATGGATCTCTATACCAGCAAGCCTCGCTACATGGTGGAACTACCTCTGTTCCCATACACATATGTGGGGGTCCTTATAAAGGGTCTTTACCTTCTCTTCCACTCACAGGCTTTCCCGAGATAGTTCCCATGGGTGTGGTCGACCTTCGGGTCTTTCATATACCTTTGTCAAGATTGGTTAGTTTCCATATAGTTTTTCCATATTATTTATATTTGTTCACATTGAATTCATAGAAAACATTAAAAATATCGTAAATGAAAGTCCATGATAGATAAATTATAATCTCAAGACAATGGCCACTCAAAAATTAAAATATAATCCATATTTAATCTCTAATCAAATTACTTCTTTATACTGCTTACAAAAAAATTATGTTTATATTGCATGACCAAATTTTAATCTCTTATTCACCTCATGAAAAATGAAATTAAAATTTCTGGGAATTGATGAATATTCAATAAATTATTTCATACAATTTTTCCATTTTAACATATGTCTTAGACATATAATATTAACACAAACAATCATCTGATTGAAACATGGATAATTGATCAAGTGTGATATCCAATGCTCTGAATCCGAATAAAATCTATAGAAATTACCACTTAATATAAATATTGACTTATTGACAATGAATGAAACCTGGGATCAATAGTAACCATCCTAGGTGGATATAAAATCCAATCATTCAGATACTCTAACTTTCCATGTACCCCTACATTGTACTTGTATCTCTGGAATTTGTTCTGTCATGGGGATTTATGCAATTTTTTATTATGATAAGTAATTTGTACCTTGTTTAATAACTTTTACCATGTACCCTTAATTTGTCGTCCTATTTTATTAAAATGGAATATGATACAATGAATCACACCCCAATGTACCAAATATTTTATTAGTCTTGGTATTCTTGATACAGAAATGATTCCCAAGTTACATTTGCAAACTCAAATTACAAATTAATGTTTCAAAATAATTGAAATATTTACTCTAGCATATATGTTCATATCACTCATAGTAAGTTTAATTGATTCATTGTAATAAAAAAAGAAGAGTGACCTCAAATGTTAGATGATTTTTAATTACAATAAAAGATAATATGAATAAATGAAACACAATCAATAGTGAATAAATAATATTGAAATGTAAATATATGAACACAAATTCCATTTAAATACATTCAATATCATAATCCATATGGAAATATAAATAAATTAAAACATATTATATTTAAACATTAACATAAATTATCATATCATTATAATGAACAATATACATGAAAAGGTAAATAACTGAAAACACAATCTATTTAACCAATAAAAAAAGAATGAAATTCATCCAGGGATAATATCATTGATAAAATATCAAGAATAATTATATCTGATTCCATTATTAAGGAAATTTTTTATTAGTATACTTCATGATCTCAAGCATCATTATACATATACTATTAAGATAATTCACAATAAATTTTAAAACTACATATATAAAACCATATAATTTGGAAAACCAATTTCTCTCATGAGTCATACCGATGCATTGAGGGGATATATAATTCTAAACCCACCCATAAATGTAGTTCTAAATATTTACTCAAATATTAAATGATATATTAATTTCATGAATCAAAATTTATTATCATCAAATATCAATATTGAGTAAAAAGTATATATTTGTTAATATTTCCCTAGTATATCAATTAACATTAAAATAATTAACCATGTTAAAAAATACTATACTTTTTAAATATAATCATATACATCATAGAATGATATTTATATTTAATATAATATTAACTTACTTTGAATAAATATCATAAAAATCTTATTGTTTCAATAGAAAGTTGAAAATATCAAAGGAATTTTGGATTTTAAATTAACTTTTACAACTAGAATATCTTCATGTTCAATCACATTGAATGAAACAATTAAAATGAAACGTAAAAAATCAATTTTGGATTTAGTTTTTTCATTAATTTTATGTGTAATTATACACACCATATAAATGTAATTTTGTGCATTACATTACAATATGCCTCAATGAATGGATATTGAGATGAAGTCCCAAACCACATTAATACTTCAGTCTAATATTATATAACCTCAAATAAAATGGGTTGAAGAATGATATTAATTTATATTAAATTGATAATAATACATATAATATCATATATGATTATCTTGTTATATTTTTTAATCCCTTTGATAATAACATTTCATTATTTTCATTATTTCAGGTGATACTTTTCCTGTTTTATCACGTGCGCCTTTTCAAGAAAGTTCCTCTTATTGAGAATATGATATATATCCACCTAATATAGAATTTTATAAAATTAATAAAAGCCACATTAATTTATTATACACATTTTTATATTCGTTTAAGAATTTGGGACATCGAAAATAAATCTCAATGATTTATGGAGATAGTAGACCATATGTACTGACGAGTGATGATATCATTTCTTTAACGGGTGAAATGGTAAGGAATTTTCTTATATATTAACTTATTCATTAAATATAACCTCATGTATTATACATTTATTCATTAATTTTACCCTTATTACATTCCATGTAATGCGTATGTGAAAAAACATTCATGTCCCTTCACGAGGGAATAGTCCCGTGTACAGACGACAGACATTATCATATTTAAAAATATTCATAGTAGGACGTATTATTTAAAATTATATTTTTATAATATTATTGATATCATTAATATAATATAATTATAGAAATTAAATCATTATATTCATCCTTTTATTGTGGTTATGGAAAACAAACTCCATCAGTTCGGAAGACATTAGTCCATCGTACACACGATTGATGATATTATTTTCCATTTCATGGAATAGGATATGGATAAATAATATGAAATAAACATAAAAATATCCATTTATATGGGATATATGATTTTTTGGAAGGTTTATTACATAATTTATTTGTGAAAATGGATAATTAAAATGATCAAGAATTGATAGGACCATTACCTTCTCTAAGAGAAACCTCCTTTGTATAACATCTTAAGGATGATAGAGATGGGTTTTTAGAGGAATAAAATCATTAAGATATTTGTAATTATATATGGGTATTATTTAATAATATTTTTGTTTCGAAAAAGTGAATTTTTAGGTTTGATTAATTGAGGGAATGGAGTGCCCTTTTATTAGTTAGGAAAGGGGAGCTCTGTAGATGTAGCAACCCGAGACATTGCAATATTTTTTCTTTTGGAATAATTTTTTTTTATAGCTTGTAATTTACACAACACTATGATAGCCTATGATACATTAAAGAGAAACTTTCCTCAATATCATGCTTTACATGCAAGGCAGTGTTTTATCAATAACAAAATATTATTCAAATGTTATTACTCAATATAATAAGATATGACCTATCTATTAAATTAGAAAATATAATTTTTATTAAAAAAATTATGAAATATATATATATATATTATATAATTTTATCATTCATATTATATGTTTTCTAGACATGGTATAAGTACAAATCCAATTTTTTCCCATAAAAGAGGTGTTTTTCACAAAATGGTAATACTACAACCTTTTATTGAATAAACAATTTAAATATTTTTTTGAAACATTTATAATTTTTATGTGAAAAATAAAATTATTATTTTAAATCAATATTTCCAAAATTTTCTTATGTTGCTTTTTTGGTTATCTAATGAGAAGTTTTACTTTTTTGATGAATAGTGAAAAATACAATGTTGTAGTTAAAAATGACATTTTTATTTAAATAATTATTATAGGTTTAATTTTTTTATACAGCCAAAATAGATCAATTATACATGTATTAGTCCAATTTATTTCATTTGAATAATATTTATATTAAAATCAGATATAAAAACTTGATGAATTATTAAGTATTTCATTTTACCCATATTCTCACCAGATTTACTAGATTAGTGTTAAAATTAATTTATCCACTACTAGGAATTGATTTTGAAAAAAATTAATATAAACGATTTTAATAATTATTATATTTTCTGTCTAATAGTATCATATTAAATTTTTAGGAAATTATTGATAGTAACTTCTGTAAAAAAAATTCCACATTTAAGGGAAAATCGACTTATTAAATTTATAAATAATAACATAAAAATTTAAAATTACCCTAAAACATGTCTTATTTTTATTAAATAAGTGGGTTTATACCAAAATAAACCTTAGGATTAAATTATTAATTTTCCACTTATTTATGAATATGACATTTGTAAAATTTTATATAATGATAAGGTAAAAATGTCATACTCATTTTTTATTAATATATATTACAATTTTAATTCATGTTTATAAAATTTCTGAATAAAACCAAAATTAATAATTTGAAATATGATAAATTTATATTCAACGTGATAATTGTTTATCATATTTAGAGAATACATAATTTAATTTAAGACTTCAAAAATAATGATACAATAATTGTTTAGTTAATGGAAATATCAAATAAATGATATTATGAATATTAAACTAAATATATTACTACATAATTAATTACATTAGTTAATTTTATAGAGAACCTAGTTATTTTATTGATATATTATATTTTTTTCTTTATATTATCATGTTGTTAGGGTCTTTTTAAAAACACAAATAATGAGTAGTATCAAAACTGAAAAAAATGATACAGTAAAATAAATACTATTTTATTAAACTATATAAAATTAAAAGAAATATATAATTAATCCAAATTACAATAATAAGGGTAAATATCTCATAAATGGTCTATTTTTAATTCCTTTGTAATTTTATAGTAACAATATTAATCATAGGAATTAAAAGACCATGTTGTCACGATAAGAGTGAAATTGTTTAACTAAGGGTTAATGCCAAAAGATAATGTTAATATTGAGAAATAAACATGTGTAAAAGACATAGGTTTAATGTAATTATATACATCATAATAATGGATTCTAAATAACACTTTTCGGATCCATTTTATGTTTAAATGTAATTTATATTAATTTAATACATTGGGAGTTCCCAAGAGCAATCCTCCCCTCTATTATAAAAAGGCTCAACCTCTATTAATTCATCACACATCTTTGAGCCATCTATCTTAGAAAAACCCTAACAATTTCACTTCCCAATAATCATATATATTTTTTAAGGTCATTGTTTTTTATAAATTCCATCATTAGTGTGCGTAATATTAAATCCAAAGGGCGTCTATTGAAGAAGAGTTCATTATTTTACCAACTCATTCATCTTTTTTTCTTCATATGATTCAACTTCCTATATTGTTTCCATAATATAGTAATAAATACATTATCATTAATGTTATGATATATTATTGAGATTATTTTAAAACCATATTCCCCATTTTATCAATCCTATTGAAAAAAATCAACGTACGTGCATATATATGACTTACCATCCCTAAACTGTGGGGTAATTTGTTTTTCATCACTAATTTCTTTAGATGGGTATAATGTTGTATATAATGTGTATAAATAAAAAATATTAAATGATATTAATTCTTTATAATTAATATTGCATTTAATTAGTTACCCTTTCCCCATTAAGGTAATGGAATCATTGCTCTTCTATATGTACAATGTATCATCTTCATGACACGATGAAATTAATTTCCCACCATAACCATATAATAATTATTAAAAAAATGTATATAATGAGAAAATATAATATATATAAAATTAATATCATGATTTATATGAATGAAATATATCCTGTCTTGATGTATCATGAATCACATGACAAAACAAGCATAAGAAAATGAAGCAGCTAACACCAAAAACTAGAATGGTAACAGATTATTATAAACACAATGATATAAGAAGATCATGTATGATATCATTAATGTGGTTCTGGTTTTGGAATTAATTACTAAATTTTGTAAACAAATTTATAGTAGGAAAAATAACATTCAACAAAATTAATATATGTGGTAACAGTTTATTTCACAATCTCATTATTATATGAGATTGTTTAAATGTAAGTATTTTCTAAGGAATATTTATCATCCATGTACATGATTCATAAAAATGTTTTTTATTTTTTTTCTATTATAAAAAAAATTAATGTATTTTAACCATGTTTTAATTTTTATAATAGTTTTTGAAATGAATCATTCATTCATTTTCCATATTATTTATTTTATGATTTTTGATATAAATACAAAACGAATGATTTTTTTTACATAAACATAATGAGAATATTTTTCTGATATCAAGAAACCTTGGTTATTTAGAGCATCATTTACAAGTTCAAAAGGTTCTCATTAATGAAAATATTTATTTTAAAATTACAAGACCATTAAAAAAATGATTTCAATGTAAAAACATGGTGTTTCATATTAAGAGTTTTCAATGATTTTATAGTATTTTTTATCAATATAAACATATTATAATGAATGTTATAATTTATTGAGGTTGATCTATCACAATATAATATTCCATATTTTATTAAATATTTTAGGATTGATATGACTGAAGATGTTCTATTTTTACGCCATTAATGGTTTATGGTCTATGTATTTACATTTCTTGTGCTAGTTTTTTGATAAAACTATTTATGTTTATTATGTTTCAATATTTTCATTTTAGGAATGAAATGGAATTGTTATGTTATGAGAGGGGCCCCAATATCCCCTCGAGGCATCGTTTGGACACCTTAGACAAACTAGTTTGGGTATTGTATTATGTCTTACCCATTTATGTATTGTCTCTTTGATGAAGCCCTGATAGTATAATTATGATGTATGATATTATGAATTCCCACATTTTGAGATCAGTTATTGATATTCCATTTTATTTTTCAACTAGTTGAATATTCAAGGTTATGTTTTCTAGCTCATGCGATTATTTATGTGTTATTATTTATTCTTTCCCTATTTTTATCAATATATATTTAAATGGAATGTGTTTTGGTTATTCATTATTCCTTATTTTTAATCCTAATTCATTCATGATATATTCAATTGTACGGTTATCCTTACTGAGCATTTGAACTACCCCTCTTTTTATATTTCTTAGGATTCCAAGAAGAATATTATGACTGGTATTCATGATTAAGCTGAGAGAATAATGATACTCTCAAAGGATTGAATTTATTGTATTTTATTGTTTTGATTAAAATGTGTGGTTCATGTATTAACTCTAGATTCCCAAAATTTCAAAACTGATTGATGATTTTGAATTTCATTCATTTTAATTCTGATAATGTAATAATATAAGGCAATGACTCCGGGATTCTATGCTCATGGAATTATAGTTAGTATTAAATTAATTTTATCTGAAAAAATTGAATCAAGATTTCTAAATCAATGAATATGACACACCCCTAACATAGACCTTGAGGATAATCATAGAAGAAGATCCTATAATTCTGTTACAGTAGATATTGTGTGGGTCTTACTAGAAATACGTCTTTATATAAATATTTCATTTGGATGTGTTTTTATAATAGATTTACCTATGGGTAATAGCTCTAACAAGGTGTGTCAGTCCTCACTCGGTGTAACCTGGTACATGAAAATGGGCCATACTTAACACCTACTTTGACACTCCCAAGGGATATTCTTCGAAAAAATCAGGTTTCCATTAAAACCCATTATAAAGGGTTTAAAATTTAATATTCCCCCAATGAAACCATGGTTAAGATTATGTCTTTAGCTATGCAAAATATTCTATGTATTTTTGGTTTTTTACATTTATGAAATTATGCATTATGATTCATAACATAATATAGTGTAGGCCATTATTTTGAAATGGATCCTAGAGGAAGGAATTGATACTGTATCTATACACATAATCCAAGTAGGGATTTCCCTTTTATGCAAGATAATGGAACTAAAGATGGAGTGACAACTGGTGATGAACAACATATAACTATAATAGGACAACTAACTCATGTTATGAACAATAACCTTTCCCAAATAGAGTATTAGAATATAAATTTTGAGGAACCATGTTATACATCATTATATTATAACAACCTCCCTTATTCAATAGAACTACAAATTCATTTTTAGACCAGTAATGGATATGTTAATAAGAGAAGTTATTTCCTACTTTGGGATGTAATTAAAGTTAGAATGTTTTCATAGCAATTTATCATCTCTCCAAATATTTAGATAAATGGTGGTGATATATTTAATAAATTAAGGAGGATGATGAAATGTCAAATATAGAATGGAGTAAATTTAAATAATGTTTTATAGAGATATATTTTCCCCTTGAACAATGAGAAGATATGGAGAGGCAATTACTGATTCTGATTCAAAAGGAATTTCAAAATATTACAATGTATGAAGTTAAATTCACAGGGTTATTAAGGCATGATTCATATTATGTTTGAAATATAATGATTAATGTTGATTGATTATTTTTTTGGTTAAAACTATTCATTTTATGGGAAGTAGTCTCCCAAAAATTATTATCTTATGATGTTATAGTCTCATGTGTATTAAGATGGGAAACGAATTATCAATGTCTTATCAAATAAAAGGTTTTTTAGAGAATAATAAGTCTATTGAACATTCTAAATATTTAAATACGAAAAATGGGAAGGAGAGAAGAGTTGACTTCCAATCCTGAAATAATCAGGGGATGAAAGACATTGGTACCTTCCTAAAGGGAATGTGAGTTTGTTACAAGTGTGGAGAAAAAGGGAACCAAGTCATTGATTCTATGGTAAATAAATATGCTATCAATTTTGAATGATAAATGAATAAATAAATGGTACATTATGCATATGATTATCTTAATAATCAAGTAAAATTTCCCTATAAAGGACAAGGGAGATAGGATATTCTTATGCGATCACAAATGTTGAGAATGAAGTTCATAATGATATTGTGGTAAGTAATTTAATCATATTCATAAAAATATCCAATTCATTATTTTATTTGGAATCATCACATTATTTTATATCATTCCCATTTTTTATGAAAATTATTCATTTCACTTTTGATTTAATAAGTGAATTTTCTGTTAAAACACATAATTTATGTCTCATTGAAAGAAATATGTGTCAGAAAATCCACTTTATAACACATAAACATTATTTAATTTCTTACCTTTTCATCATATATATGATTGGATTTTATATAATCCTTTTTATGAATTTTATTTAAAAATATAAAGTAAAATTATTTAGCAAGAAGGAGAAATTATGAATTGTGAGGTAGTAGATAAATCACTTATCATTAAATAAGAATCACCATTATCTAATTCATATATAGATCCACCATCATTCACTAAACTAAAATAAATTATTGGGGAGGAGAGAAAACAAAATATATGTATGAAGAATGGAAACTTCAAATTGACGATTCACCTATTGTGCCGGAGAACTTTTATGTATTTCCTCAGTAATTGACCTAACTTACCCAAAAGTGTGAAGTTGAATGTTACATTGATTTAATCCCTGATGCATGACCAATATCAAATAATATCTATAGAATTTCCCAATTGGAATTGGCGTAGTTGGGGAAAAACTAGATGTGTTGGGTAATAGGGGATTTATTCTCCCCACTATTTCATTATAGAGATCCCATGTAATATTTTTTATGAAAATATATGGTCCAATGAGGTTATTCATTAACTATAGATAAATAAATGGTTTTATAATAAAGAAATAATTTCGTCAACCATGTATTAATGACTTGTTTGATAAACATTATATATCACAATATTTCAAGAAAGATTGATATTTATTATGTGTATCACTAATTGTGATTAAATAATGAATACATTATGAAGAGAGATTTTTTTTTGATGTATAAATATTATTAGTTCATAGTAATGCAATTTGGATTGACTAATGCACGCTATATTTTTATGGACAAAATGAACCGAGTATTCAAGAAGTATCTTGATGATTTTTTGTTGGTATTCATTGATTATACTCAATTGTATAATAAAATTTATTTAGATCATGAGAATAATTTTCGTATTATTCTTAGGACTCCTATAAGAGAATAACTATATGGAAAATTTATTAAGTGAGATTTTTGTAATTAGTATGTTCCTTTTTGTGGGTGTATTGTCTCTAAGTATGTCATATTTTTTTATCAGTAAAATATAATGGTAGTAAAATAATGGCCTCCACCAACATACATAACTAATGTATATAATTTCATTAGTTTGGAAAGTTATTATCAACTGTTCATTAAGATGTTTTCTAGATTGGATATCCCATTAACCAATAATACTCAGAAAGGTGTTACGATTTTTTGGACAAGGGAATATGAATAGTGTTCTGACAAAAAAGAGAGAGAATATTAATCAATACAATAATATAGACTCTACCATATGGAAGTGATGGTTTTTTTAATATATATTGATGAATTGAATAGGGGGATTAGTTGGTTCATAATGAAAAATGATAACTTTATCTCATTTTCGTCAAGGTAATTTAATACACATGAACATAACTATCCAACCCATGATCTGGATCTAGATGCTATAATAATCTCTTCGAAAATATGGATACCATATCATTATAGTGAATGCTTTGACATATACATGTGTTATTAAATACTAAAATATATCTTCTCACAGAAATAGATCAATATGAGATAGATGAAATGGATTGAGCATCTCAAGGATTGTGATTTCCCAATACACTAACAACTAGGAAATGAATATATGGTATAAGCTTCATTGAGTAGGAAGGATCAGGGAGCTCTAACCCAAATGAGGATTGAGGGGGATCCAATGATAATAGGCACATTAAATATTTAAAAGTGAATTTAAATTGAAGGTGTGACATCAATAATTTGTAAAATGATTGAAAAACCATCATTATTAAAGAAGATAATTAATTCTCAATCAGATGACGAGGAATATAAGAAGAATATTAAAAGTGTGAATAATTGAAAATTAATAGACATTTTTTGTGTAGATGGTTTTCTAACATTTATAAAGAGGCTATGTGTTTAATATATATAGTATCTAAAAATATAATTGTGGGATGATGCTCAAAGCTCAAACATCTCTATGAACCCTAGTAGCACAAATATGTATTGGGACATGAAATTTCATTTTTGGTGGGATAATAGTAGCATAAAATTAATGAATATGTGTCAATATGATTGGTTTTCCAATAAGTGAAAGATGTGAGGCAACATCCAAAAGTTGTCCTACAACCTCTTACAATTCCAGTGTTGAAATGGGATGAAATTACTATGTACTTTTTCATTAGACTACCCATGATGCCTAGGATGAATGATGCAATATGGGTCACCATTTATCACCAAACCAAACTAGACCATTTCTTTTCTATAAGATAAGACACACCTCTTTAGAATCTCAAAAGGCTCTATATTAATGATGTTCTATAAATTCAGGGAGAACCTCTCTTGATTTTTTGTGACCGAGATCGCAACATTACATAGAAATCATGGAAAAAGAATTAGAAGACGGTTGACACTGAAATTTATTTGAGCTCTTCCTACCATCCACAAATAGCAGGAAAATGTAAATGAACAATTCAAATAATGGACGTCCTGTTGAGGTCATGCTAACTCGATTTTCAAGGTATGTGGGATATATTCAAAAATTTGTAGAGTTATCCTATAATAATATATTCCATTAATGTATTAATATTGTGTTTTATAAATGATTATATAGAAACAAATGTCATATGCCACAATGCTGGGAATTATGTTATTGAATGGAATCTCATAGGCTAAGAACTTCTTGAAGAAAAAGGAAAAAAATGTAATGGCTATTTCAGCACACATTAATGAATCTGAAAGAATGAAGAAGAGTTAAGATGATAATCAAAGGAAGTATTTTGAAATTCTTTTGGTATATCATGTTTTCTTGAAGGTATCTCCATGAGAAGGGTGTTATAAGGTTTGGTAGGAAATGGAAACTAAGTCATAGTTACATTAAACCCTTTAGATTCGTAAAATGGTTGGATTTTTTTCTTATATTTTTTAAATTCATATGAATCCCTCAAAAGTACATAATGTGTTTCACATATATCTACTATGTATCTACATGCCTGACCCAATTCATGCACTCACCTCTGATGAAATAGAGCGGGATCCCGACCTTTCGTATTTTGATGAACCCATACAAATTATTAATTTTAGAGAGAATTTTTTGGGTTATTGTATGAAATTTATGGTAAAGTTACTCTAAATAAATCTAAAAATTTAATAATAAACATGGGATCTAAATTATTATATGAATAAGAACAAATATAATCTTGTTTAGATAGTAACACCTCTAAAATTTCAAGGATGAAATTTTTGTTGGAGGGATGAATTTAGAAGACCAAGAATTTACCATATATTCATTTTAAAATAATTTTTTTGTTACATCTTGTAATGTACTCAACATTGTTTTATCATGCATTTCATGTGATAGAAACTTTCTTTGATAGATTGTGTTACACGCATGAACGATTTTTATAAACAATAGTATATTATTAAAATGTAATTATTTAATATAGTAAGATGTAAAGTAGATATTTATTAGAGGTTATGAATTGTATTAACCATGTTATGAAATATATATATATTATATATAATTTTGAAATTCATCCATTTTTTATTAATTATATATGAAAAATCCAAAAGTTTTTGTGTAATATGTACTTATGAAAAACGCTAATTTTACCAACTTTTAATGGAGAACCCATTTTAAATATAATATGTCAATCACATATATTTTTTATATGTAAAAAATACTATTATTTGTTTAATTTGGAATTCCAAAATTATCATAGGGTGAATTCTATGTATTTGTATGAGATGTTTCATTTTTTGAAGAATAATGAAATATACTACATTTTCGTAAAAATATACTTTTCATTTAAATAAATATTTCCCATTAATTTTATTTTTATGTTAAAATATGATCAATTATACATATATTAATACTTTTTTGCCCATTGGATAATATTTTTCAAAATTAGATATAAAATTTTATTGATCTTTTGAACATTTTTTATACCCTCCTTCTCGCCACATCTCGTGAATTAGTGTTAAACATAATTTAGACACTTCTATGAATTAAAATTGGGAAAATGGACAAACTATTTTGTAATAATTATGATTTTATGAGTTTAATAGATTCAAAATAATTTTTTTGGATATTATGAATCGTAGTTTTTGTAAATTTATGTGTACCACGGTTAATGTTAAATAAAGTAATTAAAGGTAAAAATGTTATAATATTATAAAATTTCCTGAAAAATTTCCCCAATTTCATTGGATATGTATTTTTAGACCAAAATAATCCTTAGTAATAATTATAAATTTTTAAAGCCACTTCTGTATGAATGTTTCATTTATAATATTTTATTTTAAGATGAGTTTAAAATGTCTTACACATGTTTTTTAATAAGTATTACATTCTTAATTCTTGGTTATATAGAATATAAATATAAATGTAAATATTAATATTAAATATTATAAAATTATATTCACCATTATAATTTATTGTGAATATTTATATAATAAATAATTCAATTAAATTCTTTAATAATAATGATGTAGTAATTTTTAAATTAATGAAAATATCAAATTAATTATGTTAAAAATATTAAAGTAAATCTACGTTTTCATAATTAATTACAAGAAAATAATTTTATATATAAATTTTACATGATATTTATATATTGGAAGTCCTTTTTTAAAGATATCACTTTTTTACGATATTTATAAAAAGACAAATCTTGAATAGTATCAAAATTGGCATAAATCATACATTAAAATAACTAACATTTAATTAAATGATTTAAAATTTATAAAATTATATAATTCAGAAAAATATACAAAATAAGGTTAATGATGTAATCAATGATCCATTTTGGATTCTTTTGTCTTTATATAGTAACAACATCAACCCTATAGTGTAAAAAACCAAGTTGACATTGTAAGAGTGAAAAAGTGCATCATTGGATTAAATCCAAAATATAAAGTTATTATTTCAACCTAAATATTTAAAAAATTATTTTTTTATATTATATAGACCCATAATAACATTAATTTTTAAAAAGTTCACTTGGGATCCATTTTAAATAAACTATTAATTCATATTAATTTAATACAATGAGAGTTTCCAATAATTCCCCTCTCATCTCTTATAAAAAGCCACCTCCTCCCTGAGTTATTCATATAACCTTTGAGCCTTATAGATTAAAAACACTAAAAATTATTCCTCCCAAAATTATTATATATTTTATGGATGTCTTGGTCTTCTAAAAAAACCACCACTACTGTCCCTGAGAGGAGACCCAATGGAAGTCCATCGAAGAGGATGTAATTGTTTTAGCAACCCATTCAAGTTATTTTCTTATTATACATCATATTCATGTATTTTTTCCATAATAAAGTAATAAATCTAGTGTCATATATATTCTTATATTTTATTATGATTATGGTAAAACTCTATTCCACCTTTTATCCATCCTATAAAAAATGAAATCATTGTGCATGCTTATGCTTACCGTCTCCATATTTTAGTGTATTTTATTTTTTGTCACGAATTTATTTTTATTGGTATGATGATAGATATAATTTATATAAATAAAAAATATGACAATATATTAGTTATTCATAATTAATATACCATTCAATTCCATAACATTTCACTATAAAGGGAATGTCATCATTACTTGTGCATACTGACAACATATCGTCCCCACTACACTGTGAGAATTATATTACATGTTATTATTTAATAATGATTATTAATATTTATATAATTAGTAATTATATTATCTTTTAAATTTGTATAACTCTCTAAATTAAAGATATATATACTATTCATAAGAAAGATGACTCACGTGACCAAACATTGATATAATAGAAAAGTAGTGAACAACCAAAATAATAGTAATAATGAATCATTATTAACAAAATGATATAAGAAGATAATACCTGATATTGTAAATATGGATATTATTATGGTATTAACTAATAAATTTTTTTAAACCATTATACAGGATGATAATGCTCATTCAACTAAAAGAAAGTTAAATCTAATGGTAAATTTCACAATCTCATTATTATCAGATATTGTATATAAATAGGTATTTACTGGGGAATATTAATCATCCATGTACATGTTTTATAAAAATATTTTACATTATTTTATGAATATCTCAAAAATTCTTAATGTCTTTTACCAATTTTTTAAATTTTCTGAAATGGTTTGAATGGAATATTGCTATTATTTTTCTAATTAGGTACATTATGCATTTTTGACCAAATTATGGAAATAATACTTATTTTTATCTTATAATGAATTAGTATATTTTGCTGAATTATTAAATCCATTATGTTTTGAAGCATTATTTACATGTTTAAAAGTTTCTTTTCAATAAAATGGATTCTTTTAATTTAGTGTGTGATTTTAAATAAATGATTTCCATGTAAAAAGGGGGTATTTATCCCAAACGTTTTCAATTTTTTTAGAGTATTTTCATCAATTTAAAAATCTTTTGTTGAATTATTTATTTATTTACATTTTTCTATTATGATTTCATCATCCATGTTATATTAAATTTTTTATGACCACTTTAACTGTGGATGTACTATTTTAATATAATTCATGGTTTATGGTTTAAATATTCACATTTCGTATGAAATTTTTTCAATATTAATGTATATGTTGATTATGTCTCACAGTTTTCACATGAGGAATGCATTAGAATTAGTTAGTAATATAAATATCTCACTACAGGCCCTAGATGCACCGGTAGGTCTCACGAGACAAACTAGTTTGGTTATTCACTTATGACTAACTCTTTTATGATTGATGTGTGGGCTGATGGCTTGGTGGTATGTGTATGATATCAATTATTATGAATTACCTCATTGTTATATTAAATATTGATTTTCTATGTTATTTTTCAACTAGAATAATATCCATGGTTATTTCTTCTATCCAATTTAGTCATTTATATGGTATTATTAATTTTGTCCATATTATTCTAAAGATATGTTTAAATTGAATGTGTTTTAATAATTCACCTTTCCTTATTGGTTAGGATTACTTTTTTATGAAATATTAAGATGCATGCTTACCCTTAATGAACATTTTATCTCACCCATTTCTTATATTATATATTTACAAGGATTCCAAGATGTGTATTATGATTGATATGTAGGGTTAATGTATGAGAATATCGATACTCTCAATGGATTGACTATATTGAATATTAATTTTTCCATTGTAATGAAATGTTCATATATATATTCTAGCTTTTTGAAACATATAAAATGATAGGTACTTCATGATTCTTTTCATTTTAATCATGATAATGAATAAAAATAATACACCATCTCTAGGATTTTGGGGTTAGAGCATTATAATGTAAATTACATCGAAATATCCCAAAAGAATTTCATATATTATGGAAATTAAAAAAAAGAGTAAAATTGAACCTATATTTGAAAATGGTATTCATAATTTGGAAATATTGATAACCAATAATATATTTACAAGTTTTTAATTCATTTTTAACCCTTAACTTTTTAGTTTGACCCCCGGTAAAACTATTTTCACATTAAGTACAATATTTAATATTTACTATTTCATAATTATTTTATTTAAAAAAAGATCATAATATTAGAGAATATAAATTATTCTAATTATAAATAATGAATCCAATTTTACAAATTCAAATGACAAAAGTGGAATATTTTAATTTAAAATTATTCTCGAAGACATGATGATAAATCAAGATTTCAAAGAGAACATATTCAAAAGTTTATAAAGATTTTTTTATCAAAATTAAATATTTAATTGAACAAAATGACCTATATTAGATAAATATAATTTTTATTAGAGTAATTATACATTACAGAAAATTTAAAAAATAATATATCTTTATAAAAAATTATAACAATAAGGTAGTTTTCAACTAATATTCAAATTTCTCAGAACAATTCAAAAAATAAATCATTTAAGAAAAATACAAAAAAATCACCCAAAAATAATTATGATATGATGGTTTCAAAAATTTACCTATTATTATGGAAAAAAATCTGAAAATTTTTAAAAATAGTTTTAAAATTAGTGTGTAATGTTTGACTAATTCATTTTAGAAAAAAATACAGTTCTCAGAAAACAATTCATTTCAAATTATTTGATTACTATTTTATTTCACGTTAGTATGGACACATAATATTCATAATGTTTTTCAAATTATTAATAACCATTAATTTAATTTTTTTTTAATATCGTTATAGTTTTTTGTGGTATATTTTGAATTAGGGTTGCAAGTCCCACAAACCATCAAAGAGAAAAAACATAAATAAATATATTTCATGGGTTGTTTAATCTTGATGATGGGTGACACATATTACATAAAGAATAATATTATTATTATATAATATTTGGGTGTAACATTCACCCTATATTATATATATTGTCTCCTCACAATTTCTTCATTCCCTTAAAAATCGGGGGTTTGATATTTGAAAATTCATTTTTAAAAACCCATATTCTAGAATGGGAAAATAAAATATCCTCTTAATAAAATAGAAAGGGAATGAAAAGGTCCACCAATTTACAATTAAATAGGTTTATACATATGAGAACATTGGTGGGATTTTAATGAATGTACGTGGAATAATTTTTTAAATAATTATATAGATTATAGTGGTTGTAAATCACAATAATGTAAAAGTTTAATGCAATGTTAAGGACATAAAAACTATAAACCGTTGATGATTTAATAGTCCATATCATTCATCATATATGTGTTTATTTTTATGATATATTTATTTTAATATCCTTTCCCTAATGTTGAAGGGTTATTTTCCAAAAATCGAATAAAATGAAATATATATGACTTATATGTATTTATTTAAAAATAACACATTCAAACTTACATTTTTTTATCAATTTCCAATTCATTAGTTACTCCAAAAAAGAATATCATAAATTAAATTTTTTTACTTCTAAAAAACAAAAGTTAACTTTTAATGGATTTTAATATATATAATATAGTGAAATGTATATAATTTTATCTTTAATAATTATTATATAAAAATTTTAGTACATGTTATCCAATATAAATATTTCTTAATATGGTTATGTAATATAGTAACCTATGAAATGTCATCCAAATTTCAATTTAAACCATTTCTTAAAAAGATAAACATATAGACCTTTCAAATGGTTAAGATCCAATAATTTTGAATGAAGGGAACTGAATTTACCAAATGAACATTCCATTAATTTCATAAACAAGATGAAGCATCTCATAATCATCACATACCAATCATGTGAATAGCTTCCAAATGTATTATATTGAAACATTTTAATGATCTAAATTACCATAATACCATATTGAAAACATGAATTATATCTTAATACATAAATAAATAATATATTATTGGTTATATTGCTTAAATAAATAATTTTAACTATATATATTATGGAATAAAAAACCACATCGAAAAATCATTAACTAGTTCCAATATACTATGTACTGCCCAATTTACATTATCATCACCAATCATTTCATTTCCCCAACACCGTATTCTCATTATATGGTACATATGAAGGGATATATTTCCCAAAATATTTTTTTTCTTATATGTTAATGTTTACATTGAATCATTTTTATTGGTCATCAAAACCATTCAATGTATGATTTCAAATATTTAATGAAATATCACTACAAAAAATTCCTTATACATTTTACAATTCACATAAAAATAATATCATTTATAAAATAACAAAATGAAATAATTCATGAATTTATACATAAAAAATAAATCATTCCACTTCTTATGTGCTAATAGAAAAATCTTAACCATGATTTATTAGTTACTTTTGAGGTATATACCTTTGAGGATCAGAATATTTATTAGCATAGTGCCCCATCTCAATATTGTTGAACCATTGACCATTATAATAAATTTTATTCACATAAAATAATGATAATGGTGTCAATTCACCCAACACATGTTGGAAAATCACAATGTTTTTAAGCATGTATACCAGGGTGTTTCTTTCCACAATTATCATATGTAGGAAAATACGTTTTTATACTCTTCCCATTATACATATTTTTCACCACTATACATTTCTTCTCATTTTTCAATTTGAATCCATAATAATTTGAGAAATATTTCTCACTTATTATCACAAGATGAAATGTCATCATATAATGATATTGTTTGGGAGACTAATTCACTTCGATATATTGGTCAAACCCCATCAAAAAATGATCGTTCATACTCTTTGGATGACTTTTATTAATGGAGTTATCATTTACTCTTTTATACACCATTTCTATATGAAGGAATACACTTTATTACAATATATAATTAGGAAACATAATTTATAAACATACAACTAGTGAAATACTGAACAAAAATTGAAAATAGTATCTATAGATAATCTTATAATCAAAATCATATTTTTTAGGGGATATCTGTATTTAAAATATATATATATTGGTTTGTAATGATAATAATATTTATCCTATGACTACCTCTCGAGTTTTTTCAAACAAAATGCACAATAAGTCTCATTGTTGTGCACCATGTGATGATTAGGTCTTCCTAATGCACCCTTTTCCGAGTTACTAACCATAGGTACCTTTGTTCCCAAACCATTCCACTAATAATATCAAGAATAGGATGCGTATCTATTAAAAACAAAATTATAAATCCCATATCAAAAATTTGGGATGTTATTTTATGTTTGTCCTGAAATCCTATTATATGTGTTAGTTCTCAATTATATGTTTTCTTAATATAGTTCCCAAGGATTCTAGTAAACATCACATAATACAAACTTTAACATCCCTGACCTTTAATAACCCATAATTTCCATGTAATTTTTTTTCAATATATGATAATTTTATGAGTCAGCGAAATCTGACGGCACACGATTCTAAGGCCTAGAGTGCTCGTAATGGTCCATCGAAGTTTTGTTAAGATTAAATTAGTGAGTGTAAGAGTTTTCCTGAAAAAGTGGAATTAATCTTAAACGGTTACTCAGATCAAAAATTTGATGTCACTGATGTGCTCATGATGGTCGGTTTACCCTAGGCGTGACTTAAGTTTAGTCGGTGCGAGCCTCCTGTGAGAAATCCCGAAAATGGCATAACTATAAATAAAATAATTAAATAAAGTTTATTTATTTATCAAATTCTTATAACTCACAACAGTAACATGGATTAATAATCTGAGACCACCACTAAACTCGAGAGGGTATGATTTCATTATGCAGACACTATCTTTGGCCGGAACGGGCCACCAGAAAAAGTTAGTTTCTGGCCATAAATAAAATAATTAAGTGAAAATTATTTTTGTGTAAAATTCATAAATTCTATACGGTAACTTAGATTAAAAATCTGAGAGTACTGTTGGGTTCGTTGGGGCGTGTTTCACCTAGGTAGAGCCTATCCTTGACCACAGTGGGTCGAGGGTGACTGATAATAATTTTATGAATTTTTTTCAGGTATGTTCAGTAAACGTGCAAGCGGTGTTTCATAGCTTTTGAACCGGTGATTGGAATTTAAATATGATGGTACCGTTGAACCCAAAACACCAGTATTCTCGTATGGATACCTTCACATTAACCGCAGTGGGTCGAGGGTGAAAGAAATATTTTGTGTTTTTCGTGAAAATAGATATAAGTTAAAATAAACTTTTATTTTATTTTTATCCCGGAAACATCCCATGTGTAAGTTGTGGTGGTGGGGACCACCCGAGCCTAAACCCCCCTGCCCCCCAATTTAATTTCTAAAGGTGGGGGCTACCCGAACGTCTTGAACTCCCTTTTAAGGGGAGATACCCATTGGAATTCTCCACAATAATGATGCCACAACCCATTAATTAATTATGTCAATTAATTAAGCCATGCCAACGATTAAATTTTTGAGACACAATAATTTGTCTACTTTTCTTTTTGGAAGGATTTGGGTTGGCGAAAGAGAAAGGTAGTTCTTGGAGAACTACTATCCAATAAAGAATGCACATTCTCAAATAAGGAATGCGGATGACGCTCGAGCCTGGGATTAGCGGCATGTGACGGGCTGAACGTATGACAACATGTTTTAATTCTTTCTCGCATCAACGAACAAAAAACTCAAGGTATGGGGTTTGTTTTGATTCTAGAAACCTTGATTCATCCTTCAATGATAATTTCTCTTGACCCACTTGCTACCAAACTAATGCAGAAGAACCGGGTCAAACAAACACGGCCTGATTCCCTCCACTTTTCTTGTGAATGTTTGGTGTGTTCTTTTCGTTCTTGATGGGTGATGAACAACATATCATTGTGGGTCCATTGTGCGACGCAACAATCCCAAATTAAAGACCCAACATCAAAACAACCTAGCGGATGTGCGGTGAAGTTAGCGGGAAACTGATCGGACAGAAATCGAAAGGACCATTAATCGACCGTTCTTCGAGATTGTAGATCAAAACGTGTTTTCAGAGCCGATCAGAGGCCCAAAAACACTGGAGATGACATCGTGTAACATCCCGGTTCTGGGTGCCACTCAACGGGTGCCCTGAACCCGGTTTTCCGCGTGACCTCAAGCGAATTTCCCCAAACGCTAGAGGCTGCCGACTAGCAATGAGGGCCCAGGTCTGATAGTGGGGAAACTATGCCCTCATTTGTCAATGTGTAGTGCAGTGGAAAAAATAGAAAGCATACAAAAACAGCGGAAGCAATAAACCATACACATTTAAAATAAAAAACTACAGTAAAATTTAACCAACAATTATATATATAATGATGCAACATGTCTTATTTTCAAAGAAAATAGCCAGTACATGTTACAAAATAGTACAGTACAATACAATAACGAGTATAGAAAAACCAAAAAAAATAGTCGGTAGCATTGCGAGACTATGAACGGTCACATGCTCCCCTAATCCTCCGCAGAAATCAAGTACCTGTATAAGGACTCTTTCACTTATCCAAACCTGCATAAATGTAATCTGTTTGGGCCGAAAAGCATGGCCTAATTAGGGTGTGAGAAATAATCTCAGTAGGCACCCACCAATGGCCCGTGTTCAACTGTGTATAAACATGCAATAACACTGTGAAAATTAAATTCAATAAACTAAGATGTACTAAAAAGTATCTAACATTACCAGTTATTTCCATTTTAATATTCATATCATTATTTCTTATTTAAGAAACCACCATAGTGAATTTCTATGTAAACCATCAGTGTCCGTAGACACGCAAACCCTTATCCTCAAGTAATCAGAATCCAAACTCCATGTAATTTCCTACAGGAATAACATATATTTATCTCAGGCGTACAAAGTGTCACCCTCTGTCACAAAGTACATTGCCCATATGCACAGAAGAAGTTACCCTTATGCTAAAAGATGCACTGCCCTCAGGCTAAGTAAAACAACGCCCTCGGACAAAACATGAAACCGGGCCATGCCCAACATGTAAATAAGCAGTACACAGACAATTCCTCTCAAGGAAAAAGTAATGCAAAAAAATTTACATGGCATACCCTCGGGTATCCTGGCCAAACGGCTAAATAGAGGAATGAACCCTCGGGGTGGTCCTGGATCCAAGAAGTGATTCCAAACAGCAGTTTTATATCACATTTAAATTACCTAAACAATTCTAGGTATTTACATCAACAAGGCCTCAGCCATACGACACACCATTCATGGGCGCATATCACAATGGTACACAAAACACACATTAGTTGAAAAATTAAACAACAATCCACCTACATTAAACACCCATTAATGGAATATGCGAACATCGATTCCAGAAACGCCCCAAGACGACTTAGTTCTGTGCGGTTCCAATGAGATCATCGGCGGAAGAATCTGATTCCTGACTTGCGCTCGGCGGATCTCCAAAGCTCCAGCCTCCTGTCTTGCTCCAAAATGAACCCAAATTCCTCCTCTGCCAAATGAGGAGGCTACTACCTGTTTTGAGTAAAAAAAACTACATAGCGTGTACTTCCAAGTACACGCCGTGTACTTTTTCATTTAACTGTTCCTCAAGTGGCACCGCCAAACTGTTCATCCATCGACATGAGTACACGGCGTGTATTCATGACTACATGGCATGTACTATTTCCCAGATGGAAGTGGCTTGCAACACCTTACTGTTTCCCCTACAGACTGACTACATAGCATGTAAATACCACTACACGGCATGTAGTCGGTTTTTACACCCTTCGTCGCTGACATGGCTACACACCCTGTGTACTCATCCCACACAGCCAAAGTAATGGCGTGTGGAATAGTACACAGTGTGTAGTAAAAAAATTTAGAATTTCTCCCCATTTTATATCCTTTCTCAAAAACACTAAATGAAAAGAGAAAAGAAGAAACTCGTACCTCAAGAATAAGAAACAGTTTCTTACAAAATTCCCCCCCTTAAAGGAATTCACCCTGAATTGCCCTTACAAGGGTGGTGAAGATATAGTTGTGAACATCTCTGGCCACTGAGCACGTACATCGGTCTCCTGTTCCAAAGTTTCATTTCGCACTCAGCCATGCTACCATAGCACACATACGAGAGGAATTGACCGGACTCAGAGAACGTTTGTGCTCCTATCAACGATTCGAATATGATTCTCCTCAAAGGACGCATCTACATCAAGATCAACCTCCTCGGGCTGAAAGACATGAGACGAGTCTGAATGATAGCGACAAAACTGAGATACATGGAAGACGTCGTGCTTGGCTCGGTACCTCTATGGTAACTGTAACATATAGGCAACCGGACCGACTCTCTCCAGATTCTTAAAGGGATCCACGTACCTCGGTGGACGTTTACCCTGTATCCTAATCTGCATGTGTCCCAACCTCAGCGAAACACGCATGAAAACATGATCCCCAACCATGAACTCCAAGGGTCGTCTGTGGCGATAAGCATAATATTTCTGACGAGACTGTGCGGTTTCCATCCGCTTTTGAATCAACTGGACCAACTTAGAAGTCTCATGCACAAGACGTGGTCCCAGTAAAGGTGCCTCAGCTACCTCTAACTAGCACAATGGTGATCATAATGGCCTACCATATAAATCCTCGTATGGTGTCATTTCAATAGTTTTTCTAAAAACTATTATTATAGGAAAACTTGACTAGGGGTATATGATTCTCCCAAGATCCCCCAAAGTCGAGGATGCATGCACGCAGCATGTCCTCAGGCACCTGTATCGTATGCTCTGACTGACCGTCTGTCTGAGGGTGGTATGTTATGCTCAGAAGAACCTGTGTACCTAGTTCCCTCTAAAAACACTGCAAGAAATGAGATGTAAAACGGGCTTCCCTATCTGAAATGATAGAACAAGGGACCCCATGAAGACGTATAACCTCTCAGATATACAACTTACTGAGATCATCAACTCAAAGGTCTCCCTGATCGGAAAAAAGTGATCTACCATTGTGATTCTGTCCACAACAACCCACAAGGCATCATTTCATCGAGGTGACCTCGACAACCCAATCACAAAGTCCATCGTGACATCATCCTATTTCCACTTCAAGATGGGTAACTGCTATAATATCCTGGCTGGCCTCTAAAGCTCCACCTTCACCTGCTGAAAGGTGTAACATCTCATAACAAAACCAGGTAATTATCTCTTCATCCCCAGCCACCAGTACTGACGTCTCAAGTATCTGTAAATCATGGTATCCCCGGGATGAACTGCCCGAGCTGAAGCATGAAACTCCCACATAAGTTCCTCGCATATATCACCTAGAACCCACACTCGTCCATGGAAACACAAAACTTCATCATCGTCTATCATCTAACCAGGAGAAGGGTCCTCATTGGTCACCGAATTCCGTAGAAATAGTCCTTCTGAATCATATAGTTGTACCATACTCACTCTATCCAAGAGGGTATAAGTCACTACTAAAGATGAATGAAAGGTCTTCCCCTGACTGTCATGCACGTCCAAATGAATCTCAGAGAACAAAGACATATGCTTCTATTCACGACTTCCCTCCTACACTGCCTGTATCTCAGTCTTCTTACTCAGTGAATCAGCTACTACATTACCAGCAAGCTCAAAATCGAAGGACTAAAGGTATTCAAACCACCTTCATTGTCTTAGGTTCATGTCATGCTTGGTAAAGATGTACATGAGACTTTTGTGGTCTGTGAACACCAAAAAATGTTCTCCCAAGATATAATGTCTCCAACAGTGCAACACATGAGATACTACAGCCAACTCGAGATCATATGTTGGGTAATTCCTCTCATGTGGACTCAACTGCCCAGACCTGTGCGTGACAACTCGGTCACCCTGCATCATCACAGCTCCCAGCCCAATCCTTGATGCATCACAATATACTGTTTATCTCTTCCCCTACTCTAGGAGTATCAAGAAAGGTGGTGATGTCAACTTTACCTTCAACTCTTGGAAGTTTGTCTCGCATGATTCTGACCAGACGAACCTCACACCCTTCTTAGTCAAACCCGTCAACGACGATGCTAATCGAGAGAAGTCATGTATGAAGCGTCTGTAGTAACTAGACAGCCCCATGAAACTCCGTATCTCAAACATGTTATTGGGTTTCTCCCAGGAAACAAATCCTCTAACCCTCTATGGTTCTACTACAACTCCTGACTCTGAGATAATATGACCCAGGAAGTGAATCTGGTCAATCCAAAAGTGGCACTATGAGAGATTATCATATAGACTATTCTCTCTCAGTGCACTCAATATGATCTCATGATGGGTGGCATGGTCATGTCGAGTGTGATAGTACACTAAGTTATCATGAACGAATAACACCACAAAAGAATCCAGATAAAGATGGAACACGCGATTCATTAGAGCCATGAAAACTGATGGCTCATTAATGAGTCTGAATGGAATAACCAAGTACTCGTACATACCATATCTTCTCTAAAACACTATAAGCGGTATATTCGATGGTCTTATGCGCAAAAGATGATATTCTGATCTCAGGTCAATCATCGAGAACACGTGTGCTCTATGAAGATGATAAAAAAGATCATCAATCCTTGGAAATGGATATCGGTTCATGACCATTAGCTAGTTCAAATTCTGATAATCCATAACAAGTCTAAGATTACCGTCCGCCTTCTTCACAAAAAGGACCGGAGAACCCCAAGGAGAAGTACTTGGTCGGATAAAACCCTTTTCATGTAACTCCTCTAACTGCCTCTTAAGCTCCTGAAACTCTGGCGTGGCTATCCTATAAGGAGGAATGGACACCGGCGATGCTCCTGGCACAAGATCAATAGATAGATCCACCTCACGCTCTGGAGGAAGTCCTGAAAAATCGTCCGGGAAGACATCCCTGAAATGATCAACCACTGGAGGGAAATACTTCTGAAAATTACCCTGGTCGTCTAAATATAAGCGCGTAATCTGGGCTATGATACCAGCTCCTCCATGATGCTCTGGTCCAGCTCGACTCGACTTAACATCCCATTTGCCCTTGTATAGAAACTCTCCACCCTCTGGTGACGTGAAAATCACCCTGCAATGATAGCAATCCACAAAGGCTCGAAGGGGAACCAACCAGTCCATCTTGAGATTGACATCATTGCTCGTCATATCTAAGACATAGAGGTCCCAAAGGAAGTTACACCTACCAACCTCAAGGGGGCACTCCTTGCACAGACGCACACTAGTCGTTATAGATCCCAACGGAGTATCTAGTGTCATAATAGCATAGGAAGAAGAAACAAATATCCCCATGCTCTCCAAAATGGGAAAAGATATGAAGCTATGTGTAGAACTTGTATTGAAATGTACTGAAGATAAAACATAAGCTACTAGAATTGTACCTATGACAATAGAATTTCTGGGATCCTACTCATGCTGGGTCTGTTGCACATCATACGTATGCCCAGTGTCACACACATATGACCCACCCTAGCAACCCTGAGCTGTCCCGCCATATTGCCTCTGATATCCTGGTGTCTAGGTACATGGACCATGTCCAACATCCCTACCATCACACCCTGACATATTCCAGTTCCCCGACTGGTAAGAATATGCTGGTCCTGCCCCCGCACGTTGAGTCTACACAGAACCCGTCTCACTAGAAACTGATGGAAACTCCCTACAACAGCGCTGAAGATGACCCATCTTGCCACAAGCTCGACACTCCACTAGGTCTCATGGACACTGAGGTCTCTTGTTCCCCTCCTTACCACACTGGTAGCATATGACCTGGCCACCTGAAACATTTTCTAGCTGGCACTACCACCCTAGGAGAAGTCCATCAGTCTCTTCCTCTTACCAGTAGAAATAGTACCAGAAACTGGTGTTGAACCGCTCTGGCCCATACCACTAGCTTCCCAAAAATTTCTCATTTTAATCAGCGCCTGGTTCAAAATAGCATGTACTGTAGGAAACCTAAAAATGTTCACCAATGCTCGGATTTCATATCGAAGATCATACTCAAAGAGTATGGGTCTCAGCTTCTCATCACCCACCAGAACGGGTGAAAAAAGCTGAAGCTCGGTGAAACGAGCAGAATAGTACATCACCTACATAGCTCCCTACTGCAAATTCATGAACTCTCGAGCTCGATCATCACTATGTGTCTCTGGGAAGAAGAATTCATAGAAAGATGTATTAAAATCATCCCAAGCCATGTATATGTGATGCTCTGACTGGGTGGTAACATCCCACCACCTCTTTGCGGAATCACGCAGCATATAAGTCGCGAGCTTGACCCTCCGCCCTGGAGGCATCTCCAGGTGCACAAAAATAGTCTGCATTGACCCCAGCCTATATTCTGAAGCCTATGGTCTTCTATCCTGTGAAAACATAGGTGGATGATGCTGGTGGAAGATATGAGTTAACTCGTCCATAGATGTGGCCATCGGCGGTTCTCCCTGAAAGGTCTGTATGAACCGCATAAAGCCTTCACGGAACTGCGCCTCCACGACTATGTCCAGTATAACGGCTGGCGCCACATTGGGCTCTACTGGAGGATCCACTGGTAGCCCATGACCCACCATCTCTGGAGTATACTTGTTGACTCTCTCCTGGAGAACAACATGTGAACATCTCAGCGGCATGACACTACAAGGTCAAACGCACACCTTAGATCAAGAATATCACAGTCTGAAAATGAAGGAACCAAAAGGGGAACAAGGGGGAGAAGGAATTTATGATTTCACTACAAGAGTATGCGGCGAGTAATTATGATTACAGGGTGTGAACCTGACATCTCTTCCCCTGCCCGGGTCCATCTACACGGCCTAGCCACACAGCTCCCATTAAACAAAACTACACGGCGTGTATGGTGTAATTTTCCAACTACCCGTGTCGTTTGTGACACGACTGACTACTTAGCTTAATAATACACAGCGTGTTACACCCTCACAGGGCGTGTACACTACCCCAGTTCTGAGCCACACAGCTAATTCCACACAGTCTGTCCTCGGAGAACACTGCACGGTGTGTCCCATTGGTACACGCCCTGTTCTAGATGAGCTTCGCTGACCCGTGTTGTTAGTTACACGGCCGAGTACACGGCTCACACTACACAACATGTTCCATATGGACCCTGCCTGTACATGAAAGGATTACACTGACCAGTGTTATTAGTTACACAACCCGATCCCAGGTCAGACTACATGGCGTGTTCCATAATGGACATGGCATGTATGTTTTATGGTCTCCTCTGTCTATGTTGTTAGTTACACAGGCAGACTCTAGGTCAACACTATATGGTGTGTACATCTGGTACACGGCGTGTTTTCCCGAAGCATTTTCTTTCCCCATGTCCCTGCCCACACGGTCTATGACACGGGAAGAACTACATGGAGTGTACTTAGGGTACACAATGTGTACTCAAAAAGTATTCTTTTATTCCAGAATAAAAGAACATACATGGCGTGTTTAAGGAACTACACGATGTGTATACTGGGTTTTCGGATAGTATGCCTCAGAAACTTCTCCAATACCCAAAAAATACTGAAAAAAACACCTAAGTCCCAAATTCTGATCCATAAGTGCCCATACACCCCGCGAATCAAATTTTGACATGTTATATCTGTTATAACAAAATAAACAGTCACTAATCAACCAAATTCTGGTCAATGGGGTCCCATACGCCCCAAAACCCAATGTTTGGTGTCCATTTTATCAACAGACTCATACCAAATTACCCAATCACTTATTAGGTATTTATCAAAGCAGCTATAACAACAACATTATTTTCTAGCACAACAACTATCCCAACAACATGCAATTTGTAATGCACTTACATGTCATGGAACTAAGCATGACATGTGATTTCTAGCATGTTCCTAAATGATGCATGAGATGGAATACCCCCATATCATCAGTTTGCAACTAAATAGAACCCATGAAAAAAATATAAACAGAACAATCACAAGTGTGTCACCCTTTGGGGAAACTCAATTCAACTGTAAAATTGCAAAATCAAAAAAAAATTGCAACAAGAGGTAAATTGGTTTTTCCTTGTACACAGGTTAGCTACACCTGGGCACATCTTATTAGAAACGACCATTCTCGTCCTATCCCTGACTAAGGATCTAAATATTATGATAAAGAAAACACCCCATTTGATACCACTTTGTAACATCCTGGTTCCAGGTGCCACTCAATGGGTGCCCCGAACCCGATTCACCACGTGACCTCAACCGCATTTCCAGAAATGCCAGAGGCTTCCAACTAGAAATGATGGCCCTGTTCTGATAGTGGGGAAACTATGCACTCATTTGTCAAAGCGTAGCGCATCAGAATAAAATAGAAAGCATGCAATAACAACGAAAGCAATAAACCATACCCATTTAAAATAAACAACTGTAGTAAAAGATAACCAACAGTTTTATAGATGAAGATTCAACATGTCTTATGCTCTAAGTAAACAGCCAGAACATGTTACAAAACATTACAGTACAGTACAATACAGAGTAGAGCAAAACCAAAACAAAATAGCTGGTTGAATCGCAAGCCTACTCCTGGTCCCATGCTCCCCTAATCCTCAGCAGCAATCAAGTACCTGTATAAAGACCCTTGCCCTTATCCACACCTGCAGAAATGTAATCTGTTTGAGCCGAATAGCATGACCCAAACAGGGTGTGAGAAATAATCTTAGTAGGCACCCAGCAAAGGCTCGTGCTCAACTGTGTGTAAACATGCAACAATAGCGTGGAAAAGTAAATGCAAGAAACTAAGCAGTACTCAAAAGTAACTAACATACCAGTTATTGCCATTTTAATATTCAATTAATTATTTATTATTTAATAAACCACCACAATGAATTTCTATGTAAACCGTCAGTGTCCTCATACACACAAACCCTTACCCTCAGGTAATCAGAATCCAACCCGTAGGTAATTGCACACAAGCATAACAGATATTGCCCCCGGGCATACAAAGTGTCACCCTCAGGCACAGAGTCTATTGCCCACAGGCACGGAAGAAGTTTCCCTCAGTCTAAAAGATGCACTTCCCTCATGCTATGTAAAACAATGCCCTTGGGATAAACAACTAAACATGCCATGCCCAATATGTAAATAAGCAGTACACAGACAATTCATCTCAAGGAAAATGTAATCCACAAAATTAACATGGCATACCCTCGGGTATCCTGGACAAATGTCTAAATAGATGAACACACCCCTGTGGTGGTCCTGGATCCAAGTAGTGATCCCAAATAGCAATTTATTATCACATTTAAATTACCTATACAATTCTATGTATTTATTTCAACAAGGTCTCAGCTATACGAAACCTCATTCATGGGAACATATCCCAACGGTACACAAAATGCACATCAGTTAGAAAATTAAACACCAAGCCACCTACCTTTATCACCCACAAATGGTATATGTGAACGTCGATTCCAGAAACTCCCCAAGACGACGTAGATCTATGTGGTTCCAACGAGATCGTCGATGGAAGAGTCTGATTCCTGACATGCGCTCGGCAGATCTCCAAAGCTCTGACCTCCTCTCTAGCTCCAACACGAACCCAAACACCTCCTCTGCCAAATGAGGAGTCTACTACATGTTTTGAGAGAAAAAAACAAACTACACGACATGTACTTCCAAGTACACGATGTGTACTTTTACATTTAACTGTTCCTCTAGAAGCACCACCAAACTATTCATCTGTCGACATGAGTACACGAGGTGTATTCTAGACTACATGGCATGTACTATCGCCCATATGGAGGTGGCTTGCACCTCCTTACTGATTCCCCTACTGAGTGACTACATGGCGTGTAAATACAACTACACGGTGTGAATTTGGTTTTTACACTCTTCGTCACCGACATGTCTACACACCATGTGTACTCATCCCACGCGGCCAAAGTACACAAAGTGTGGAATAGTACATGGCGTGTAGTCACAAAAGATAGTAATTTTCCCAATTTTCATTATTTTCTAAAAAACACTTAAGGAAAAGAGAAAAGAAGAAACATGTACCTCAAAAATAAGAACTGGGTTCTAATACATAGGGAGTTTGGGAAGACCTAGATACAGAAGTTTAGGGGAAAACGGAACAACGGAATGATGAACGAGAACCACATGAGGAGTTCTCACCGGAGGCGTTGTTTTTTGAAATTTATAGAATACACAGTGTATACTTCAGATGAACACGCCGTGTAGTTCAGGCAATCAGTGTATACAGTTTCAGTCGATAGACAAGTAACACATGGTGTGTGACCCCAGTCACACAGCATGTACTCTCTACACATAATTATAGAAGATACATCACGAGACATGGTGTGTTTTCTTGAAAATACATGGACACGGGCAGAAATACACATCAAAGTATCATGCCGTGTACTCTTTACATAGAAAGGCATAAGCGTATTCGTGAAACTCGCCATGTATCCTGGGGACACACAGACTTGAGGTGGAGTACAAGGGCATGTACTCCACCACACAGTCAGGCATGCCCAGTAGCACGGGCTACCCCATCTACTAGTCACATGGCTTGGAAAACACGGGTTGAGGTCATGTACGAGCATAAAGCCAGCATACATGGATCCAAACCCAGTTTCATAGACACGATGTGTAATCATAAAAAACACCGTGTACTTACTATTCTACATGACCAGCCTTTCGACATTAGTCGTTACACACATGTAGTACCCGAGGATTGAATACAAAGCGTGTACCTTATTCCAACATGCCGTGTTATTTTTGGTAAAATGCTTGATCATATTGTCCTCAGCATCTTGGAAGGACTTTTTTGGTTATCCCCCTATGACGTGGTAGACCTTCAGGATACATCAAAATGAGACTAAAAGAAAGTTGATGTATCAAAACATGGATTGAGTATAGGACCCTCCTAAAATCAAGAATACCTGAGCGGAACCCTATGGCTACCTGTGCAATGTTGACTCTTCTTGGATCATGTGATGGTCCGACAGTTCCGATGACTGTTCCTTGATCATGTGTCGGTCTGACAGTTCAAATTTCTGTTCCTGGATCATGTTTTGGACTGACAGAATAGCTGGAACTAGATCATGTGTTGATCCAACAGCTCTAACTATTGTTTCTGGATCATGTGTTGGTCATACATTCTTGACATCTATTCATGGATCACGTGTTGGTCCGATAGAATAGCTGGTCCTGAATCATGTGTTGGTCCGACAGCTTAGATTATTCTGTGGATATATCTGATCATCTGTGTCACTCTACAAAATTTGTATACATCTGTGAGCTGATTCAGTAACTCTTGTTCTTCTTCATGTTTGATATAGGTCATTTGATAAACATAGGTATATGTATGTACATATAACTAAGTTGAATATTCGGTTGATCTCATACTTTGTGGTTTATCCTAGTAAGATTTTGGTGAGACCTAAATGGTCTTGGGGTCCCTACTGAGTATCATTATACTCACCCCTGCACGGGCTTTTCCCGAACCTCGTAGTGTTGGATATAGACGTCGGACATCACTGACCGAGGTGGAGTGTACGAGGACTGGTCGGTACCTGGACGAGGACCTCACGACTAGTCGGTAACTAGAGGAGACTGACTGACGTAGAACATGGAGAACTCCATCTGTAAATACCCTTTAGGTTGGATCTGTGGTGGACGATCCAGGAGGGGTTTGAAACCTTTCATCTAATTTGTTCCTTTTTAGTTGTACATGTTTTCATTTTTCCCTTGTACTTTACAGTTGGGCTTGTATTTAGGGCCCCTTTTCTTTCAGCAATACATTTTAGTTGTAATTGTTTTTAGTCTCTCCTTGAGGAGGTATACGAAGTATTGGACAAGGAGGAAATTTATATTGGTAGTTCATTAGACCCTTCCAGGTCCGTAGCATAGTTGGAAAGGTTTCTTATAGCTTGACTCTCCCACCTCAATTGCACCGGGTACACGATGTCTTCCACATATCCCACCTGAGGAGATATGTGCATGACCCATTCCACATCATCGACCATGGGGAGGTTGACATCAATGATGAGGAAACACTCCTAAAGGTTCCTATGGGGACTTAGGATCGACAAGAGCGGGTCCTACGTGGACGGTCGATACCTCTGGTGCGCGTACTCTGGCGGCACGAGAAACTCCAGGAGAGCACATGGGAGCAGGAGGCTCAGATGCATGCTCTGTAACCCCTTTTTTCCCATAGTTCATGTTGTAGCTTATAGGGACGTAAATCCTGGAGGTGGCGATAATGTAAATAACTGGATTTTCCATGTAATTTTATTAAATATATGTGAATTTTACGACTTCGTTAAATTTGATGGCAGGCAATTCCGAGACCCGTAGTGCCCAGAATGATCCGTTGAAGTTTTGTTAAGATTATATTAGTGCGGGTAAGAAATTTTCCTGAAATGGTGGAATAAATCTTAAATAGTTACTCAGATCAGAAATATGAGGGCACCGATGTGCTCAGGTTGGCGGGTTTACCCTAGGCGTGACTTAAGATTAATCGGCACATGCCTCTAGTGAGAAATCCTGAAAATGGCATAACCGTAAATAAATTAATTAAATAAAGTTATTTTATTTGTCAAATTCTAATAACTCACGAATGGTAACATGGATTACCAATCTGATACCACCTCTAAACTCATGAGGGTATGATTTTTTTAAGCAGATACTAACATTGGCCGGCGCGGGCCACCAGAAAAAGTTATTTTTGGCCATAAATAAATTAATTAAGGGATAATTATTTTATTGTAAAATTCATAACATCGAAATCGAAACATAGATTGAAAATCCGAGAGTACCGTTGGGTTCATTGGGGCATGATTCACCTAGGTACAACCTAACCATGACTGGAGTGGGTCGAGGGTGACTGATAATAATTTTCCGACCTTTTTTTGGGTACGTTCAGTAAACGTGTGAGTGGCATTTCATTACTTTTGAACCGGTTCTTTGAATTGAAATATGAGGGTACCTTTTAACATGAAACTCTGATATTCTCATCTGGAGACCTTCACCTCGACCGTAGTGGGTCAAGGGTAAAATATTGATTTTGAGTTTTTGTGAAAATATAAATAAAATAAAATATAATTTTATCTTATTTTTGTCCTTGAAACCTCCCATGTGTAGGTTGTGGTGGTGGGGACCACCCATGACTAAACCCCCCAATTGAATTTATAGAGGTGGGGACCACCCGAACCTCTTGAAATATCCTTTATTGGGAGATAACCACTAGTATACTCCACTTTAATGGTGCCACCTCCCATTAATTAATTCTTTCAATTAATTAAGCCAAGCCAATGGTTAAATTGTTTAGCAAAAAAAATTTCCCTACATTTATTTTTGGGAAGATTTGGGTTGGCGAAGGAGAAAGGGATTTCTGGGAGAACTACTCTCCAATGAAGAATGCTCCATCTCCAATGAAGAACGAGGATGGCGCGCGAGACCGGGATCAGCGACGTGTGATGGGTGCAACATACGAAGACATCTTCGAATTATTTCATGCATCAATGAACAACTAAATCAAGGTATGGGATGTGTTTTGATTTGAGAAAAATTGATTCTTCCTTCTTTGATTGTTTCTCTTGACCTACTTGATACCAAACTAACACAGATAAACTGGGCCAAACGAACAAGGCCCCATTCCCTCCTCTATTCTTGTGAATGATTTGTGTGTTCTTCTCATTCTTCATGGGTGACGAGCCATAGATCGGTGTTTGTCTGTTGTGTGATGGAATGATCACAAATTGGGGAAACAACATCACAACAACCTAGAGGATGTGTGAAGACGATATCGGACGATAGATCAGATCAGAACGAAAAGGACTTTTCGTCGACCGTTCATCAAGCTGGTAGATCAAAACGTGTTTTTGGAGCCGATCAGAGGCTCAGAAACACCAGAGACGACTTCGGGACATTGGGGCGACCAAGAGATAAAAGTTTTGTGGAAAATAGAACATATAAATGCAGAAAGGGCACCACGGGAGGTGTGCTGGTCAGAGGCATCATTTTTGGAAAATTCCAAAATACACAGCATGTACTTCAGATGAACATGCATTGTAGTTCAGGAATTCTGTGGCTTCAGTTATGGACGATAGGAACGTAACACACGGCCTATGACCCCGGTCACATGGATTGTACTCTCTATACAAGAATGACAGAAGATAATTCGCGAGACATAGCATGTATTCTGGGAAATACACTGACACATGCAGAAATACACGGCCAAGAGGCATGACGTGTACTCTCTACACAGAAAGGCATAAGCGGTTTCGCGAGACTCGATGTGTTTCTCGGGGATACAAGGACATGGGGTAGAGTACACGGGCATATACTCCACCACACGGCTAGACATGGCCAGTAGCATGGGCTACCCCGTGTTCAAGTCACACGGTTTGGCGAACACAGGCTGAGGCCGTGTACGGGAACAAGGCCATCACACACGGAGCCCACCCCAGTTTCCTTGACACGGCGTGTAACCATACCACATTCCATGTACTTACTTTTAAACGTGACCAGCCTTTAGACACAGGCTATTGCACACAGGTAGTACCTGAGGTATGACTACACTGCGTGTATGTTATTCCAACACACAGTGTACTTTTTGGTAAAAGGCTTGATCATCCTGTCCTCTGTGTCTTGGTAACTTTTTTTGGGTTACACCACTATGACGTGGCGGACCATCGGGATACATCAACTTGATACTATGAGGAAGTTATTGTATCTACACATGGACTAAGGAGAAGACCCTACTGGAATCAAGCATACTTGAGCAGAACCCTGTGGCCGGCTATGCACTGTTGATTGTTCCTAAAACATGTGTTGGTCTGATAGTTCCGATGATTGTTCCAGGAACATGTGTTGGTCCGACACTTCTAATTTCTATTCATGGATCATGTGTTGGTCCGACAGAATAGCTGGACCTGGATCATGTGTTGGTCTGACAGCTCTAACTAATATTACTAGATCATGTGTTGGTCTGACAGTCTTGACTTCTGTTCCTAGATCATATGTCGGTCCGACAGAATAGCTGGTCCAAGATCATATGTTGGTCTGATGGCTTATATGATTAAATGGATATATTTGATCATCTGTATCTCTCTACCAAAGTTGTATACTTGTGTGACTTGAGTAAGTAACTCTAGTGTTTCCTCACGTCTGAGATGGGTCATTTGATCAACTTATGTATATGTATGGGCATATACCTAACTGGAATATTTTGTTGATATCATGATGTGTGGTTTATACTAGTTGGATTTTAGTGACACCTAAAGGGTCTAGGGGTCCTTACTAAGTATCGTTATACTCACCCCTGTATGGGCTTTGCACGCAACTCATTGTGTCGGATTCAGATGACGGACAGCGCTGACCAAGGCGGAGTGTAAGAGGACTGGTCGGTACCCGGAAGAGGACATCACAACGTGTCGGTACCCAGAGGAGACTGACAAACGTAGAGTGTAGAGGATTCCATCTATACCTACCCTTCAGGTAGGATCTATGGTGGATGATCCTGGAGCATCTTGACACCTTTCAGCTATTTTGTTCCTTTTTAGTTGTAGTTGTTTTCAGTTTCCCTTGTACTTTACAGTTGGGCTTGTATTTCCGACCGCTTTACATTCAGCCCTCCTTTTTGTGTATAGTTATTACTACTGTCTTGATTCCATCTTTTACTCTTATTGTGCATGTTAATAGTTTATAAAGGAACTGCCTTCCCAGTTTTAGGGATTTATGCCTTCGGTGCTAGTCGCCGGCCCCTGGCCTATGTATGGCCGGCTTGGGTAGTCAAGGCATTGGCCCTAAGGATGGGTCATGACTTAAACCCATTATCCCAGAGCCAATTTATTATATTATTACGTTACCATAAGATATATTTTATCACAACACGATGGACCGAATAGTATAGTATCTTTGATAAAAAAGATACATACATGATTCCCATATTAAATTTCAACGCACAAATTATAACCCTTTTTTATTATAACACTATTACCTCAATAATATCATTGAAAATTATTTATAGTGATGATCATGGATTAATGGGGTAGGAAACAAAAAATAGGTGTGATCAAATTCTCAGTAATAGTTTTGTAAAATTAAAGCTATTATGAATAAATTAATCACAATAAATAAGGATTGAAAAATATTTCTTGTTATGTATATAAACACACATTACATATAAATAATTTTTTAAGAATAATCAATATTGAAGGTTGAATAAAAAAAATTACATTTAATCAAAAACATGAAAATTATAATTGGAAAAGGCATAATCAAAAGGGCAAGCTAAATAACACAAAAAAAATATCTTCAAACATTAAACTATTAATAAAGTGCATCTTCAGAAACATTCATCTTGTAAATATCCTGTATAACAATAAAATAATTTTTTGAGGTAGAATCATAATGATTAGATTACATGATCTCTCGAATAATTAGACATATTCCATCAAGTGCAATCACAAGATTTCTGAAAACAACATTTACATAACATTTTTATTTATCCAATTTTTTTTTGTTTCAGGAGAAATAATGATACATTGAGGGGATATATAATTCTAGGTTACAAATATCAGTATAGGGGAAAAAATTCCGTACATATCAAATAGTCTATTTATTTCAATAATTAACTTATAATCAAATAATCAAAATGATTAAATTATTTTTATTTTATAATATTTCCATAGTTATTAAAATAATATTAAAAGTTAACACCATATTAAAAACTATTATAATTTTTAGGATAAAATCTTATATATCATACATTAATTTGGATATTTATGAGAATTTTAATTTCAAATGAAAAATGATCACATGAATGTGATTTTTTAATATAATTTTAACAATCACAAAATAAATTTGGAGTGATCATTAAATTTACCACTTTGTATATCTCATGTAAAATCACCTTTGATAAAATAATTAAAATTAAAACATAAAATTCCATAAATTATAATGAAATTTTGATATTAAATTTCAAGGTATTTTATATATACTTTATAATTGTAATTAGATGTAGAAAATTACAATATTCCTCAATGAATAGAAATTGAAACAAAGTCCCATACCTCACACATTCCTTTAGTTGAAAATTAATTAATATGTTGTATAATGGTTTTTAGTATATTTTTATTTTTTATAAGATTCACATTTTTAATTATAATATCTTAAAGTATCCATTTTTTATAATTTTCATCCCATTTATTAAAGATTTTTCTTTTATTCATTATTTTGGGTGTTAATTGCCTTGTTGTCTCATGCTTTTTTGACATAATAATTCTTTTTCTTCTTCATAGGATGTATATGTATTATATATATATTAATAATTATGTTATAAATATAATATTTAATATATAGGTACAGTTTTATAACCATTTATAATAGTCATACATGGAAAATGAATTGCATCACCCAGTAGAGAGGGTATGTCAAACATGCGTGAGAGATGTCATAATTTGCTTAATGAACTAAAGGGTTAGGTAATGTATGTTCTCTTAAACATAAGAAACCAATACCATCTAATATATATCACATATATTCATTAATTAGTTATAAATATTTTTCTAATCCAGAAGTAACAAACAATTCTCCTCACTTTGCGAGGCAGTTGTCCACCATACACACAAACAATGTTTCCATACATTAAATTACATGGAATGTAAGAATGTATATATGATATTATAATTCCAAAATTATCTAAATATCATAAATATCAAATGGTTGTGGTAAATTCATCTTTATCTCCATCCTTGAAATTTTGTGATGGAAAATAAACTATATCAGTTCGTGAGGCGGTGGTTCGACGTGCATACAATGGATGATTTCGTTTTCCTTATAATTGAAGTGGATATTGATAAATATTATCCCCTAAAAATAATAAAATATATTTATATGTTATATACTTGTGTTATTATATTGGATTTTTTATGTCATACTTGTAGGTGGAAAATGGATAAATAAAATGAAATGACATTGTTACGAAAATTACCTTCTCTATGAGAATCCACCATTAGACCTCCTCTTAAAGACCCTAGGGATGGTATTAATGGAGGGAACCATCCATAAAAAATTTATAAGGATATTTTTGGATGATTTCTTTGGTTTTTATTTATAAAAATGGTATTCACATGTGTTAATAAGTGATATGAGGGATTACCAATTATACGTGTGGAAAGGGGACCTCCTTAAAATTTTTCTAGAAATTTCAAAGAAGAATCCAAAATGGTAATTTAATTAAAATTTAAAAAGCCAAAAGATTAAACTATATTATTCATTGGAAATTATATTGTTTTAAAATTTCAATATATTAATATTATGTCATTTTGGTTGGTAATTTTTAACCCTTCTCATCTTTTATTAACTCGTCACAAAACAAATTTTTACCGTAACCATGGTATGTAAATTTAATTAATCTACCAATCCATTTTGAGAAAAGAAATATTTTTATCCTTGTTAGATAATATATTTTATTCTTATTAATAGTATAGAATATTTTTTTGCAAATTTCACTGGTGTAATAATAAGTATTAAATATAAAATTAACCATGCAGATACAACAAGAAAGTGGGATTACAATGAAAAATAATCAAAACATTACAATTTATTTTTATCAAAATTCAACATTAAAATAAATAATATAACATAAATATTATTAATATATAAATTTTAAATAATTTTAATTTAAAATTATTTTTATAATATTTTATATTTACAAATAAATAAAATGAAAAGGTATTTTTCAATTAAAATTTGTCATTTTTCATTATTTATCAAAAAATAATAGAATTCAGAAAAATCCCAAGAATTCATATTAAGATAATATTTTTTAGATAATTTAAAAATGATTTTATTTTTATCATATTTCTTTTCTACAAGTTTTAAAAAAAAATTGGCCACAATGATTGTCTAATAAATCATTTAGAAAAAAATATATTTTTTCTGAAAACAATTGATTTTTTATTAAATGACTATTATATTATTTCTAATAAAAATAAATCCATTGTTTTCGTAATTTAGTTATTACTATTCATCAACAAAAATTTAATTGTTAGGTTATATAGTTTTACTAATGTATGGTTCATTCCGGCTTATGTTTTATTGTTTTACAAAGTATCTATGATTTTAAATTTATTGAAATATATTTCAAAGGTTGTTTAAGCTCAATGTATCATTACATATACTCTATTGATTTTTTAGTTATTTTGAAAATATGTGTGTTACACCATGAAACATAACATCATAATAGAACAAATCACTACCACTATCACCTTTTGAGGTGTTCTCTCTCTTAAGGAAAAAATGATCCATTCAAATGTTAACGTTTTTTGGGGTCATATAGTTTATATTCTAATATTTCCTTAATATATCCAATTATTTTACCTTTCATTAATTAATTTGCATGTTTGTTACCTAAAGGTGCCATATTTTATGCTTCACAACCCCACACATTTAAGTGTGAAAACTCATCTTTCTTTCCATTCTGTAATTGGTGTGTAATACATTATGCCATTTTATTTGGAACCTATTTTAGTATTTGTTATACTATCTATAACCTGTATCTCCAAAAGGATAATGTAATACTTTGAGAAATCATAATTAATCTCACATTGAATGATATGTTTTGGTTCCTCCTTTTTCTTAAACCATTCCATTATGGTTTATAATAACGTGTGAGTTTGGATAAAATCCATTAATCCCTAAGAAAATCAATGAAGTAATGATAATAGTATTTCCCACTACAGTCTATGTAATGTTTCCTAATATATTTACCAAGAAGGATCTCAACATCATTCATAAATTCTTTTACTCTAGAAAAAGAATCTGACATATACAACATTATGTAGAATTATCTATATCATCTAAAGTCATCTGTAAATTTTATGATGAATGGGTACCTACAACATTCCTCATCTTGAAATGGTCCACATACTTAGATATTAAATAATCCAAGAATATATTTGGTCCTTTCAAATTTTCCACTAAATGGGGATGTAGTTATTTTTTCATTTAAAAATTGTTTGATATATACCTAGTGGTTTATGGTAAACAAAATATAAATGTACATCATGGTGTAATTTAGCCTAATTATTATAATTTACATGAACTACAAAGTGATACCATCTTTAGTTGTGGTATGAGTAATCTGAACAATTTTCATTATGGATTTTCATTACTTGGTTATTTTAATTAAACTCATAATGACTAATTCATATATATTATTTAGAATAACATATGAATTATTTATTTAAAAAATTATTCCCAATCATGAAAATAAATCCATTTGTTGAATGTATGGATACTAATTTTTTTTATTTATCATATTTTACAATATAAATATCTTTTCAAACCAAGATATTTCTCATCTAAAATGTAATTGAATAATCCCTAACAGGCACAAAAATAAGTCTAGATCAATTTATATATCTTTGATGAACATCCCATTTTTCAATATTATGAAATCTAAATGCTTCTATTATTTCAATAAATATATGGTGACCACATGTTTTATATAATAACCTGTTAGAATAAATATATAAATTAAACTCAACAACTTATTGATGTGATGCTTCCCCATTTTTCATTGTGTCAATGAATTTTTTCTTCAGGTGGACTTTCTTGAAATATTCAAAATAGATAACTTTATATCCCATTGATTCCCCAAATCTATTTCCATAATTATATGGGTTTTGAGATGAGGCACTAAAATTATATCTATTTATCGATCAATTACTTTTTCCAGCATAACTGCTGATTTCTTTCATGCTTAGCCTCCTTATAAACTTGACAAATAAATGTGAGTGGATCTAGAGGAGAATATTATATGTTTCTTATGTTGAAATTTATAATAAAACTAGAGAATATAAAAGGGAGTAATTATATAGTAATACTCATGGATATTTCATTAGGTATTTTAGATTCGGGATTGACTAAAAAATAAATATATCCAAAATGTTGGACTATGTGAGGCCAAGCTGGAGCACCGTCCCTTAGCTAACATTGAAGTAGAACCATGGATATCATAAAATATTAAAATCCAGATCTCTATTGATATATAACTTGAACATGAAGGAGATTTCTATAAGAATTCATGTCATCATGTGACTTTGTGAGTTAATTAAACATGGATGAAAACATTTGAAATATAATTTCAACTGCTTCACTCCACAATATATCATAGATAATAGAAACTTCATCACTCACCTCTATTATTGGTGGAGATGTTATACTATTCCATGTAGTTAATACTAGTAGGAAGATTGTATTCATCTAATACAGATCATCAGAACAATTATATTGATGAGTATTCTATTAATGTATTATTATACTAGACGATGTAATTATTAATTTAATTGATTACAATTTCTTTGATACAACATTTAATTTTTAAATTATCTTAATTTTTTATCGATCCCCAAAAAACATAATAATTGGAAAAATAATTTCCAGTTTTTCATAAACTCTAATGGAAATGATATATATGCCCCTCTTCAAAAATCAAGAGTGTTCATGGTCAATTAATCAATGGTATTTATGTCCGCATCTCTTTGCTAATAGAGGGATAACATGCCATTGATTGGTTGAGTAGACTCTCATTTCAGAACCTCTTACTCATATTTACATATAAAATTCTACACATTTATATAATTTTTAGATAGGTTAGTTATTTTGATGTAAATTGGTTAAGTCAACCCATATCATTCATCACAGATTTATGATAAAATGTATGTTTCCAATTAATGTTTGGAAAAAAACTTCTTTTTATTGAATAAATTCTTAAATATTTATTACGATGATTATAATAACATAATATTAATTTGAGTTATTTTATTCTGTATTTTTTAAAATTTTATGGATTATCATTTACATGCATTATTAATAATTAGTGGATTTTACTTAAGTGAATAACCATGTTTTGGTTAAAAAATATTTGCACAATCCATCTATTTCAATTCCATTTGTTTCATATTAATTTATTTTTATGTGATCACGGTATTCCATCAATAAAATAAATAAACAAAGTGATTGAAATAATTAAAATAATATAATTACCACATCATGATCTCATATAAGGTTGATTTTATGTGAAGAGAATAAATAAACATATGAGCCTAGCAGAAAACACATTGTGGTAGTCTTGGAATGAGTTGTAGCATTACACGTGCATACTTTTTCATTACCCAGGTTGATGTTTCTTTATTTCATCCCGAACTGCCTCGATTCACCTTGGGATACTTATTTTATTACATATCATTATAACTCATATGCATGTGAGGGGAACTGTAACACCCCCATATTTTTTGACAAGTATATATATATATTATTTTATTTGATTTATTGTATTCTATGTTACCCTAATATAATCTAGTTTTATACACAACATCGACATATATTTTGTTATACGCAACACTATGCTTGGCTTGTTTTACACACAATTTCAATTTCGTTAGATAAAATTCATTTCATGCAAGGCATAGTTTAATTGAGTTTATAAAATAATAAATTAACTATTTAGGGAATTTATTAATGAAATATATATGTAATATATTCAATATAATTTTTATTATTCATATTATATGTTTTCTAGAAAAGATATAAGAAAAAATTAAATTTTTTGTATCAAAATATAATTTTTAAAAAAAAATACAGTTTTGTCACCTTCTGATTGTGCAACCATTTAAAATATTGTTTTTGACAATATTATATATTATATATAACAAAATGAACATTCTATTTGGATAAAGATATAAAAATTTACATTTAATGAGTTTTGGATATTTTTTTGAAAAGTTTTATGTATTGATGAATATTAAAAATACACTAAATTTTAATTGAAAAAAATCATCATAATAATATATTATGTAAAATTATATTATTTAATGGTTTTATAGAATAAATAAATTATATTTTATCGTTATAAATATTTTATTTCAATGGATAAAATTTACATTTTATTTTTATGTACAAACATTTCAATCTTTTGGAATGTTTTAATTTTGGAAACCTATTTTCCATTCTGAAAACATTATTAATTTTAAATTAATTAATGAAACTTATATGTATAATTTTTTTAAAAATGGATTGTATATTTTGAATAAGTGATTTTAAATTATTTATATAGGATCCTTTTTTGGATTTTATGAATATTAACTCTGCTAATTTTTATTTACCATGGTTAAAGTTAAATCAGATAAATTAGGGTAAACAATAATATGATAAGGATAATAAAATTACCATAAAATATTAAAAAATACTATTGGACGGATAAAATTTGACCATTAACACATATGTATTGTAATTGACTCATTTAATGGACTTTTTTCTAGAAAATTCTATATATTATTAAAATAAAAATAATGTCACAACATGTCACCGTTTTATATCCTATACATAGAATAATTTTAATATAATGATAATTATAAGATAACTTAGATAATAAATAGTATCCATAAATATAATAAAATTATCTATATCATGGTAACTTATATAAATTTTTTAGAGATTATATAATTACCTTAAATTATTATATAATGATGACGTAGAAGATATTTAATTGATGAAATATCAAAAAATAATTTAAAATAAAATGATAATAACCAGTAATTTGAAAAAAAAGAAAATATAATAAGGTGAGAGTATATCTCGACCATAAACATCCATGAGTCTAGTTATTGACCATTATGACACATATGAAATAGATTATGACACTTATAATACATTATTTAAAGTGACGTTAATGTTGTCAAATTAATGTTTTCATAAGTGTATCATGTTTAATAATGGATTTCTAAAACCATATACTAAACTTAATGTATTATTTTGAAATATAATAGATTTATCTTAATAATATTATTTTAATTTTAATTTTCATTAAAAAAAATTGTATTAAATAATTACACAAAATAAAAGTTGAAATTATTTTATTAAGGGAAATATCATATTAATGATAATAAAAAAAAATTATAATTTTGAATAATTAATATATAAAATGAATTTTATACATTACTTTGACTGAATAGAAAATAATAAAATATATCTTTTGAGGATAAAATATTATTTTCATATTTTCAAAAAACAAATAACTAAATATTGTCAAAATTGACACTATTTTCGTTTTGTCACAATATTATTTAATTAAATTATTTAAAAATAAAAAAAATTAAAATATATAATAAACATTATATGATTTATAATGTTAAAATTTATTTATTTATTATTTAATTAAAATCTAATAATTATATATATTAACTTTTTAATATTGAAATATTTGTTACCAAAGATAAAATGAAATAGAATAATTTTGTGATAAATTACAATGAAAAGGTTTAAATTGATTGAAAAACATGTCTAAAAATAATTTTTTATGCTATAACAACTTTATCACATCTCAAATTAGAAATTTGGAAAAATATTTTTTTTATGTGGTTTTATTATATTATATATTAATAGTTTTGGAGATTCAAAAAGTGCCTCTAACCTCAATTATTAAAGAGAAAATCTTCTATCACCTATTCACTTCATGTTGCACGTTCAATATCCACCATACCATGCCAATTTCTCTTGTCAACATCCATAGATACATTATAGAGGTTATGGTATTCTAAAAAAACAACCCTAGTTCCTCTATGATAATATTTATAGGGAGAAATTCGAAGAAAAGGTAATCACATCAACTAATTATTTCAAATTATTTCTTCTTCTAATTCAATTTCAGGAGTTATTTCCTTTATAAAGTAAAAACTATTTTATAAATTATATTATTAGATGTTATTTTAATTATTGAACAACCATATTTTACATTCAATCCATCATATAAAAAATGAAATCACCACTCGTGCATATATACGACTTACTATCTCCACGTCATCGTGTAATATGTTATTCACCACCGTCATACTTTGATAAATAAAATGATAAAAATAATTTCTATGAATAACTATTATAACAAGATATGGATTTCTGAAAAAAAAAATTACCATCATATTCTATAGTATTTAACAATTATGGGAATGATATTTTTACTCGTGTGTATGTTTGATATACCATCTCCAGGATGTGATGCGATTCAATATACATTTTATTCATCGAAGAATGATTATAAAAATAAATGGAATGAAAAAATATGATATATATTATACGAATATAATTATATAAATGATATAACTAAAACTCAAGAAGATTAATTTGAACATATTCGACAAAAATGCAATCAAAATAAAGATGGGAACACCCGATGGATAAGTAGTAATGTTACTAACAAATGGATGAATATATTATATCATAAAAATAACTATGATTATGTAATAATTCAATTAAATAATTTAAGTCATTATAATTTAGATTCTGATACCTAAAATGAAAATCATACATGAGTTGAAGGATAATATTTTAATCTCATTTCTATCCATGATTGTGTATACGTAACTATTTATTAGAGTATATTTAATATCCACATCAATGTTTCCTAATAATGAAATATTATTCATATTATTTTATAATTGTTTATAGATAATTTTATTCATTTTTTAATTTTTATTTTACAAAATTAAATTAATCTTTTGTATTTTCTTAATATGTGGTGCTTTTTGACTAATTCGGCAAAAGATTGAGAATAATGTTGACATTTATCTTGTACAACATAAATGGATTTTACATTTTCCTAATGACTAATACCAAGAAGATTTTTATACACGATTTCAAAGTGGATTTACATTTAGATAAAATAAAATATTTTTGAAGAATAAAAAATATTTTCCTCGATAGTTAATTACAAGTGTTTTATCAAAATTATTTTCCATATAATATTAAGGATATTTTCAAGTATATTGTCCATATTATTCTTATGTCTTATTATGTTTATTATGGAAATCTATTTATGAAATCCATTTTTTCAGATATATTATTTTATTATGGAATGATGTTTAAAAAACCAATTTATTCCTTGGTTTAAATTATGAAGAATGATTTATGTTTTTGGTGAAAAAATATGTATGGTTTTCATCATGTGATGGATGAGACCTATGTCTCCCTCCAATGTATTGGTAAAAAAATTATATATCATGATATATACATGAGAGGAATATAAATTGAATCTATTTTAGTAATATTGGGATGGAATGACATGTAAATCAGGTTCAGTAATACTGAGTTGGAATGACAAGTAAAATTTGTTAGAAATTTACTTTTTCCACTATGATGGTATTGGAAATGAGCTTTTGGATAATATTGATATGATTTTCTATGATTAATTTTCGAAAAAATTTCCTTGTTTTATTCCAGTGCCATTTTATCATGGATCTTTTTCCATTATGATTTATTCCTTATGAACTACTATGATTTATTTCATGACTCACGATGTTGATAATTTTTTTAAATGGAATGAATTTCAGTTTTATGTTCATAAATTATTTGTTTGATATTTTCCATGGTTACCCTTACTGAGAATTTGAGCACACCCATTTTTATGTTTACTTTCCAAAGGATATAATAAAGGGTATTAATTAAGATGTTTCAAAAAGAGGTTCTAGTTATGATGAAAAATGCATGAGATGATGTTGATGTTTTATGATCTAGTTGATTATGATTATTTGTTTTTAAATACACAAAAAATACAGTATTTGGGCATCTTTTTGTTCCATGTATTATGTATTTTTCAAAAGTAATGTAATTTCCATTTAAATATTGCTTAGGGTCTTTATATTTTGTATCAAAGAAAGGGTTTAGTTAACCCATGTAAACAAGGATGGAAAATATTTAGTGATAAATCTATATAAATTTCTAAGGTGTTTCTGGGGTTGTCTCTAAGGAGAAGTCTAACTATAGTTTAAAATCCTTAAATAATGGAAATGATCATAGTTTACCTAGGATTAAACCTAAGATGTTAGAGATTGAATGTACTTCCCATTGAATATGTTATTTTCCATGTATGATTTTTTCCTCTCAAATAATTCTTTTTGGTTTTTAGCCAATGGATGAAACCCAATGGAACCATTATAAATATAAATGAAATTGGTAATGTAATGATTATCCTCATGAACTACCAAATGATATTTGAGATAGAATTTAGTATATTTTTTCTATACTTACACAAGAATAAGATCATTCTAGAATTCCAAATGAGTAGAGAAGGGAACGACATTCTGTTGAGTCCATAATGAGTAAACATTTACCGTCTTTCATAGGGTCTCCTCATAAATATTTTTTTGGAAAAATGGATCAGTACCATTGAAAGGAGATTTTATATCATTCTTCATTCAGAACATGAAAAAATCATTTTTGTTGTTTATCATTTATAAGGTTAAGAAGACCAGTGGTGGACTCTAATCAAGAGTACAAGAAGCGAGATGAAATTGAATCCATGGAATGGGATGAGTTCAATAAAAAAAATTTAGTAAGTAATTTCCCCATATTCATCAATCGATGATGGAAAAGGTGTTTCTAGAGTTTATTCAAAAGGATTGAAAATCCATTGGTATATTCAAGGAAAATATTTCTAAACAAGCATTTTATGCTTCTGGTTTTATCATCCTACCTGAAAATAATGTTTATTTTATCATTACTGGCATAAAACTATGTCTTTGGATGGAGTTTGATATAAGATATGTTGGTTGGTTTGAAGAGACTTTTTGTTGTGAAATCCAAGTAGAGATGGAAGTTTCTATTACATATCAATATCATGGTTTGGAAAAGAAACAGAAGATGGTGTTCAAGGGAAAATATCAAAAAATTGTGAAAAGAATATTAGTGTTTCCATGTGTTCATAGTGTGGAAAGTGAAATGGTGGATTTTTTCATAATGGGACTTGTAAATTTTTAATCGGTGGAAAATACAGTAATCGAGAAGTTGAGTGCTGATGTAATGGAAAAAATATAGGTAATTGGGTGAATAGAGATATGGATACACAGAATGATACTCCAACACTTCGAAGTTACGAGTGTAGGGAAATTGGGAATTATGCTAACCAATTACCTAATCTAAGGGATATCGATGATCATCAACATCAAAAAACTCATAAGGCCAGAGACATAGGAAAATCACATGCGATCAATATTGGAAATTTTTAGTATGACAACGAAGGGGTGGAATGATTAACTGTTTATGTATTGGGATCCCATTATAATGATGTATAATCTCTTTTATATTGTATTAAGGATTATTGTAATATCTATGTAGTGTCCCACTTTAGTTTTTACACATGTATTTGAAATTATATATTGAGTGGTATGAGTAACCATAAAAAGTGATTGAGGTAATATGGTGTTGTTTTTGGAAAACACATTTTTTAGGGAAAGATGACCCTCCAATTGAGAATGATGTTAGGATAATGACATTTGGATCAAGATATATTGTATAGGAATAAATAAATTGGACCAAATTAATTACATTACAACTGGTTAAGGATATATTTACATGTGAGATATTCTATCATGGATGAAGTTAATAGATTTTTGGACTTAAGAATAAGGAAACATTAATGTTTTCAAAAATGACATATGATAATTTAGGTTATTCCCATGAATCGTGTGAATACATGATGAAGGTTTTAGCATTTTTGGAATGTTACCAACAAGACATACCTTTTGATATATGGGGATCAAAGGTAAGCCATGTTAGGGACCATTTTTCTATATTTTTTTTTTATTTTCAGTATTCATAAGGATTTTAAGGTTATCAATTTATTGAAAGATTAAGTTAAACATCTGATGACGTTTTTTAGAATAAATTATTATCTCACAATAGTTTAACTTATGCATATATTATTAATTATGAAACCCTTTTTGGTGATAAATACATATGGAATGACCTAACATTCAATTTATGGATCACATGATCTATTAGAAAATTATGAACAACAATTTCAACTTTATTTCATTGAATAAGATGTGAAGGGAAAACTATCCAAGGCACAAATAATGGTGAGATTCTAACAAAAAGAATTATGTATATATTTTCATGAAAATTCATCAACAATAGGGAAAAGGGACCATGATGTAAATGGGTGCCTTGTTATAGTCAATTTTTCTGACATAAACGGACTATTTCATGTATATTTACTTTATGGTTGTCTATTTTTTAAACATCACTAGATCGCAAACTTTCTTATGATCAGTTCTATTTGTCAACAACTATGATTATTTATTCTTTTCCACTATGCTCAATCAACACCTATGTTCTCCAACATTGAGACCTAGTTGTGATTTAATTTGGGAAAATATTATTTTTTTAACTATTAATTTTTAAAAGTATGTTTTAGTTCTAATTTTTATTATTTCGGTTTCGTTGAAATAAACATTCATGTATTATATTATTTAACAACCAGACAAATTTTTGAGTGTGAAATTCATTCTATGTGGGGTAGACTGCAACACCTGTATATTTTTATGAGATATAAATATTTATAAATAATAATTTTATTTTATATGATGTCATTTTTTATATGGTATATAGAGATAAGACTGCATTATATGAAACACTGGATTATATTGCACTATATAAAACACTATGCTTGGCATGTATTAGACATAATTTCACATTATTTTGAAAGAATTCATTTCACACAAGACTAATTTTAATCATGTTTATAAAACAGTGTAATCCCTCTTGATGGGTTTTATTAATGAAATATATATTTAATATATTCAATAGTATTTTTAAAATTCATCTTTTATTTTATCTAGATAATATATAGGAAAAAATTGATTTTTTTATAAAAGTGGAATTTGTCAAAAAAATACAGTTTTGTCGCCTTTTGGTTACACACTTATTTTAAATATACATTGTCAAAATTTTATATATTATATTTGAAAACATAACAATTTTCTTTGTAAAAATGATATTAAAATTTAAATTGTATTATTTTTTGATATCTTTCTGATAACTTTTATGTTTATTTGAATAGTAAAAATACACTAAATTTTAATTGAAAACAACGTTTTTCATCAAAATAATTTTAATTGTTAAATTATATTATTGAACAGTTTTAAAGTATAAATAGAATATATTTTTATCAATAAATATTGTTTAATTCATTTTAATTAATTTTATAATTATTTTTGACATAAAAACATTTCAATCTTTTGCAATGTTTTAACATTTAAACCCAGTTTTTCATTCCAACAATGAGATTAATATTAAATTAATTAATGAAACTTCTATGTTTTCAATTTTGAAAAATGCATTACATATTTGTAATAATTAGATCAAAATTATTTAAATAGTATCGTTTTATTTTTTAAACATTAACTAATATTATCTTTCGTAGTTTTTATTTACCACAGTTAAATTTAAATTGTGTTAGTTAGGGTAAAAAATATTCCGGTAAGGAAAATAAAATTGCCCTAAAAACAAACAAACTCTTATTAGATGAATAAAAGTATACCCTTAACACCAAGGTATCTGAATTGACTAATTTAATAAAAAAATTTCAATGGAAATGATATATATATTATTAAAATAAAAGAAACTGACAACATGTCACCCTCTTAATTCGTATATGTAGATCTGTTTAATATATGGATAAATATTAGCTAACTTCAATAATAAATATTTTCATCAAATATAATTAAATTATTACTTCATAGAAATTCATTTATAATTTTTACAGATTAAATTATTTCCTTAAATGATTATACGATGATGATGTATATATTATTTAATTAATGAAAAATAAATAAAATATTTTTAATTAAAATTATAATATCCCTTGAAATGAAAAAAACTAAAAAAATTTATGAGAATATTATATATCTAAAATAACCATCCAATTTCCATGTTATTGAACATTGGGAGCCATATGGAATGATTATGACACATGTAATATTTTATTTAAAGTGATTATAAAGTTGTCACATTAATGTTTCAATAATTATAAAATTTTAAATTATTGATTTTCCCAAAGATATATTCAACTAAAAGTATTATTATGAAATCTAGTAGATTTATATTCTATTTCTTTATTTCTAATTTTTATTCAACAAATAGGTTTATTATATATATACATGAAACATATGCTGAAACTATTTTATTAATGGAAATATAAAACTAATGTTATTCATAATATTAAAATAAGTATAATTTGGGATATTTAATATATACAACAAATTTAAAAGAATACATTGATACCATTGGATTATAATGAAATATTTTTTTCTAAGAAGATATATTATGTTTTTATTTGTAAAAATCTGTAAATTGAATATTGTCAAAATAGACACTATTGTTGTTTTGTCAGAATAATGTTTTAATAAATTATTTAACAATAAAAATTCATTATATACTAGTCAAAAAAATATAATATAGTCTATAAATTTCTGAATTATATATTTATGATTTAATTTACATCATATGATTAATTGTTTCACGCATTTAAAATTGAAATATTTGTTACCCAACATAAAATGAAAGAGAATAACTAAGTGATAATTTAAAATAATATGGTTTATATGGGTAGAAATACTTTTCTAAACATTATTTGTTTAGATATTACAACCATATCTAATCTCATATTTTTAATTAGTACATTTTCGGGGTTTTAGATGTGGTTTTACCTTATTATAAATTAATACTTTTAGTGATTCCAAATGTGAATGTCACCCCATCTTTAAAAGGGAACCTCATCCTTTACCTATTAACTTAACATTGAGCTTTGAATATCATCCATAACTTACACATTTACCATATCAAATTAAGTATTTAAATTATTGAGATTTCTTTATTCTTAAAAGACCAACTCATGTGCCTTTAATAGGATATTCAGAGGGAGCACACCGAGGAAGAGGTAATCTCCTCTAACAATTCATTAAAACTATTTATTCTTCTTCATCCTCTTTATGAGTATTTTCTATTATAAAGTAATAATTATGATATAAATTATATTATGGGATGTTATTATGTTTATATAACAACCATTTTCCATCTTCTATCCATCCTACAAAAAACAAAACAACCACATGTACGTACGTACGGCTTACTGTCTCCACGTTGGGGTGTAATCTTTTTTTCACCACCATATTAATTGGTTGGATATAATGATTGAAATAATAACTATGTATGATTATTATCACATGATATTGATTATATAACATAATATATACCATCATATTCCATACCATATCACTATTATTAAAATGATTTCATCACTCGAGTGTACGTACGGACTACTGTCTCCACGATGTGATGTGATTCATTATTTATGATCTTTATTAAATAATGATAATATAAATTAATGCAATGAATAAATTTTATATATATTATACAAATTTTATTCTTTAAATGGTATAACTATAACCATATAATAGGAACAAGAACATATCTGACAGAACTTGTGTGTGAAAGTAAAGAAGTTAACACCCGATGGATGAGTAATAATGTTACCAAGAAACAAATGATAATATGATATTACAAAATGACTTGGAATCATTAACAATTAAATGAAATTATATAAATATTTATATTGGATGTTCATATACAGAAAATGGAAATCAAACTTGAGGTAATTGATAATTTCACAATCACATTATTATCTGATTTTGTTTATACGTTACTATTTACCATAGTATATTTATCATCCACATCCTTATTTCTTAAATACGTAATATTATTTCTATTCTTAAATAATTGTTTATAGTCGATTTTACTCAATTTGGAATATTTTATTAAACGATATGAAAGGAATATTTTTTAATTTTTTGATATGAGGTAATTTTTCACTTATCCAACAAAAGTACAAGAATAATGTTTTCATTTAACTTATACAACAAGACAAGTTATTTTATTTTCTCAACACCTTATTTCATAAATATTAAATTGAAATAATTTATTTTAATTTTCAAATAAATTATTTCATTTATAATTTGCGGACATTTTTTTTAAAATAAAATGTATTTGAATAGTAAATGATATTTACTCAAGAATTAATTTATTATGTTTTATCATAACTATTTTCCATATAATATTTGGGATATTTTTAAGTATATTTTCCCTATTATTCTTATGTTTGATTCTGTTTATTATGTAATTATATTTTGGAAATGGATTTTTTAAATGGATTATGTGATGATTTGATGATGTTTAGGAAAAACATTCTATTTTATGGTTTCTGTTTTGATAAAGTATTTTTGTTTTTTTGGAAAAAATATGTATAGATTTCATTTTATGATGGGTGGGACTGATATATCCCTACAATAAAATTTATAAATACTAATATCTAATGGGATATACATTACTAGAATGGAAAATAAATCTATTTTTTTAATACAGGGAATGAATAAAAATTAAATCTGGTTCAGTAATACAGGGCTGGAAAAGAATGTAAACTCGGTTCAGTAATATACTTTTTTCACTATGATGGTCATGGTGATAAGTGTAACGCCCCGACCCCAGCTACCCAGAGTCGGTGCATTATTACATAACATTGGCATGATCACAAGAAGGATCAAATCTCGAAAGACCGATTGGTTTAGTAGCCTTGAAAACACTAGATATATTCATAAGTTTTACATTACATCATAAAATGAAAAACTACTACAACAACATAATGTTTCCACAGTCCACACTCATATCCCCACATAATATCCCTGCAGGTCATTCATAATTTACATCTTCACTTCCTGGGAAAAATAAAACATATAAAAGGGGTGAGCTCAAATGCCCAGTAAGGATAACAAAATAGCGGAAACTTTCATAAATAAGAATAAACTTTTAAGGCAATGTATAACTAAAACAAAAGCCTTTCAAACATGAACTTTCAACATGGTATGGCATAAATAAAATGAAATAATTCCATTTACTTATTCACATGGATATTCTACTAATCGAATAATCACATGCAAAAATCAATAACCACTTTCATAATGTTGGAATGCATAATTCCAGACTATCATAACCACATAGCCAAGGCCTCGTGCCAAGACTACAAATAAGATTTTGTCAAGGCCTTGTGTCAAGACACTAGTTTGTCTCATGAGACCTACCGATGCATCGAGGAGCTATAGTGGGCTCCACCCGTCACTTATTAAGTCCAATGCATTCCTATATGAAAAGGTTTAAACATAACATAAACATTCGTATTAAAACTAGCATACGAAATGTCAATAATTTCACCATAAACTATGAATGGTATAAAAATAGAACATACATAGTCAAACATATCACAAAACCTTCAATACAATATAGAAGTTTTGTATCATAATAAATCAACTTCAAATAATCTTAAAATCCATCAAAGGATGTTGACATATATGAAATCAAAATTATTTTTAAAGAAATATCTCCTTTTATTTTGAAATAATTTAAGATCCATATAAAATAAAACATTTTCTTTGAAAATATTCTTATAATCTTGTAAGGGAAGCTTTGAAGATTTTATAACGGCGTAAAATAACCTCACCCGCCGTATAAGTTAAAAAAAACATTCTTACCTCAATTCTGTCGAAAAGGTTAAAAAGGACCTTGTTTTGAAAACGACGGAAAGATTCCTTTGTAAACCTCTTATAAAAAGTAAAACAAGGGTATAAATGACTTTAACCCATATTCTTGTAAATAGTAAAAATGTTTTGAAATACATTTTTAAGAAACATGGATGTGGATGATAAAGATATCCCAGTAGATTATTACGTATAAACAACCTCGGATAATGAAGAGATTGTGAAATAACCCTTACCTTGTACTTTTCCTTGGTTGGGGTAGGTTAACCTCCTGTATAATGATTAAATAATTTTTATTAAATTATACAAGAATCATATACATTAATATGATATCATATATGTTCTTTTAACATTGCTTTATTAATAATATCTTAGTATTATCGTCGTTTCGGGTGATAATCGATTCGTTCTTCTTAAATGTTTGGTTACGTAAGACATGTTTATAATGGATAGATTATATCTTATTCATAATCAGAATGATATTAACATTATTTTTAACCCTAAAATGAGAATAAGACTTGAATGGATACGATGGAGGATGGATCTCACCGCGTTCGTGGAGACGGTAGTCCGTACGTACGCACGAACGCTACTTCCATTTAATTTTTATTTTAAAAGAATTGAATCCAAATGATACATAGGTATATTACTATTCCAGTATAATATAATATTTTATATATGTTACTTAAGTTCATTAACACCATCCTTTATATGTTCCATGTGTGGTATGAACGAGTCATATCATTTTAAGGGGGCGGTAGTCCGCACTTCCTCAAATGAAATTATCGTATTTATATAAAACATGAAACGAATAATGGTATGAAATAAAATGGAATTACAGAAGATTATATATAAAATATATATCATTAATATCATATTTAATTACAGTGCCATCATAATGGCCACCATGAGAGGCGGTAAGATGTATTTGAACAATCATCGTTTCGTGAGGCGTTAGTTTTCCATCCACAGAAACATTATGTTCATCATCCATTAGATGGAGTTGTGTGTATGTGTAGTTTGAATCCTTCTTATAACAACATCCTAGTATATTGAGGATACTGGTGTTGTTACAAAAGAAAGGAAATAAAAAGAGTTTGGGGGTTGGAGAAGTAAAATAAAGGAAAATAATTTAAGAGAAATCGTTACCTTTAATTTAGGTAACTCACTTTGGTTGGAACCAAAGGACTTCTTGAAATGCTTTCTGCCTAAGGGGAAGCTTCAAGGAGGAGGAGAGGGATGTGGGGAGCTTAGTTGGGCAGAGTTTGGACGAGCCAAGTGGCTTGAGAGGTGTGAGGAATGCGTAGAAGTGGTCTCCTTTTATAAGGGAGAAGAGGGGCTCTTTAGGAAAGAGTGAAAGTATTACTTTATAATATAATTATATTCGGTTTATAATGGTCCAAAAATCATTGGGGTCGACTATAAGATGACTAATATTCTAAATAAAATCAACCAATAAGAATTGGACAGGTTTTAGATAATATTTTAATCATTATAATCTTATTTATTTAATTGATTTATTAATGAGGTAAACATTGCATCATTATTGTGTCATTAATAATTTAAATTATTTGACGTCTAAAAATTATAAATAAAATATCATTATGTAGGACATCGTTTTATCTTTCTAATGAATATTTATAATCGAAAATCCAACATGTATAACCCTATGTAAAAATTGTTCTTTTAAAAGATGTAAGCTTATGCCATTTTTGTATTCATTTTAACTTAATTAAAATAAAGTGTCATTATCACTTACAAGTGGATCAATGGGGTCCCAAAATTGACCCAAAGATGCCCATGGTCGACCATGTTTCAACCAATAGGGTTAAGACACGTTTTAGGGTAATTTAATATTATTATAATATTATTTTTTAACCCTTATTTACCGGATTTATCCTTAACCATGGTAAATAAAATATTTACCGCAGTAATTATTCAAAATGTCTAAAAATAAAAGTCACCTATTTACACAATTTGAACATCCTGATTCCAAATATGGAATCCATTTTTCTAAATTCAAAACATAGAAGTGGAAGAAATTAATTTAAAATTAATTCCCGCTGTCAAAACAAAAAGCGTGTTTTTAAGAGATAATAACTATCAAAAGATTGACACTCGTTTATGTTCGGTTTAATTGTAAAATTATGTCCAATGACCAACATTATATTAAATGGTATAAATATATTCTAAATATACTTTAAAACCACTCAAATTCATAATTTATCACTATTAATTATTTTGATTAAAAAAGTTGTTTTTAATTAAAACTTAGTAATTTTCACTATTCATCAAAATATGAAAGTTATCCGAAATGTACCAAAATTTCACCTTAGGATAAATTCGATATTCCGAATCCAAAAATGAAGTCCATTTTCAAATATAAAATATATATAATTTCAAAAAGTAGGTATTACTATTCATAACGGCTAGTTTGATTAGTTATGGTGTGTTAGAACTCGGTGTTGCGTACAACACACGCTATCACATTATTCAAAGAGAAGTGTACCGTAGAAGGTTGGGGTGTTACATTCTCCCCTCCTTCAATAAATTGCGTCCTCGCAATTTGAAATTGTTCTTCGAAAATAAAAGGTTGAAAATAGATAATATATTTGTGGGAAAACCCACATCGGAAATTGGGTTACTAAAATTTAGTCTTAATATGAGGAAAAGAGAAATCAAAGGGTCACCAACAAATTATGATCTCGATTAGGCGAACATTGGTGGCAATTAGAGACATATAATTGGAGGAAAAACGTAAATATTTATAGGTGGTGATTGAGGTCATCAATCACAAACAAGTGTAAAATTGAGGTCCTTAAATTCATCAATCTATGATGATTTGAAATACCATCGGTTCAACAAAAAATAGGGTATTAGGATAACACATTTTTGACGTTTCAAAATATCTTAGTTGAAATCCCACATCGAAAAATGAATTAATGAGGCCTCTATTTAAAATAAAGAGTCGAAAGTATGAAGATTACCGAAAATAACACATACTAGGGTTCCATGTAGGAAAATATGGATATGGAAGAAAAATCTAACCATCAATTATCTGATGGAGAGTGGTAGAGAACATGGCTATGAAAAGGCCAACAATCCCAAAGCCATAAATTAGTGATGATTTAAGGTACCATCTAGGACAACATTTTTGTTCTAAGTTCCTTTTCTTAATGTTGAGGAATTTATTTATGAGATTGGATAAGATCATAAGGAGATATACTTACTTTATAATTAGAGTTTTGTCCATTAATAAATTTCTACCACAAACTCATCTTTCACTCGTAAAAAAAATTCTATTTATACTATTCGTACAGGGTTCCAAAATAAACGAATTTATAATTAATCTACATGATCCTTTAATAAAAACTACATTATTTAATCCAGGACATCTCATGGGCCAGTGGTAGGTGATACACCCTTGTCGCCCTTCGGTTGCGGGTTCAAGTCTCGTAGCCTTGCCGGACGCGACGGGTTGCCGCCCGACCCCCGGGTTGTCCTTTTATGGAAATCCAAAATAATCCAAACTAGAATTATCCAAAATACTTCTGTCCAAACTCACAGTCCAACATTCATAAGGGAGGAAAACATAATATAGATCCTTTTTACCCTGTAATAGCATATGAATACCTTCATCATGTATTACCATATTCCTTATTGATTACATTCATGATCCCTTATTCCATATAGAATGATGGATATACTTCATTAATCCAAAAATGTTTTAAACCCCAACAATGATGGAATATACAAATCATTAATCAGTTCCAAGGTAGTCAAGAATATCCAATATAATTTATCCAAAATAATCACATATTATTCCAAAATCACTACCTCAGTATCAGAACTATATTATGATTTATCATTCTCTCAACCATATATTTTCCAAAAATTTAACCTTCTATTGAGTCACTTTTCTTTGTTCCACACAATCTCAAGTCCTTAATGAAATAGTACTGCAGTACCATCCTTATATACTCCATAATTATTATAACAAGTACATTTTTGATACAACACTCAATTGACATAATCAACATAAGAACTCTAATCATTCCTCTTCATCTGTGGTAGTATCATAACTTGATTATTATCCAATAACATCATTTGCGGCATAGTCTGATGACTGGGACATAGGTTCGCGTAGTGTCCAAACTCCTTGCAAATGAAGCACTGTACATTTGAAACCATTTTCTTACCCTTGGAGTCACGTACTTTGTGCCCTTTTCCTCCACACTTATAACAAACTCCCATTCCTTTCAGGCAAGTTCCAGGGTGTTTCTTTCCATAGTTACCACATATGGGAAAATTCTTCTTTTCCCTCTTACTTTTATCCATCTTTCTCTCTTCCATCCTTTTCTTCTCTTGCTTCCCTTCAAATCCATAGGACTCAGTAAAATACATGATATTATTTCTTCATATGATGATAATACATGGGAGACTATTTCTCTTATAAATTCTAGCTTAAGACCATGAAAGATATGATCCATCCTTCTCTTTGGATCATGTGCATTTCTGGAGTTCTCATTCCTTCTACTGGGCGCCATTTCTATACAATGGCATAAACTAGATCAGTTTATGAATCAAAATACATAATCCCATACTTATAAAACACCTAACATAAATTGAACTATTTATGGATATAATCCATAATCATAAGAATGTTTTCTTTGAGGACGTATATACTTATAATCCCTTCAAAATGATTTGTAAAGAAAAAGAGAGTTATGCTAAGAATATCCCCCAGGAGTGTCGTAACCAAGAGTGCAGCAAGGCCCGATGTCGTGCACCAGTTCCCGTTCGAGTCTAGCTCAAAGCGGTGTTTTCGGGTTTTACCCCTAGGTACATCTGTGCCAGAGCCGCCTCTACCTGCTCGTATCCAGACAGGGATGTATTGCTCGGAAAACTCACAAAATATCTACAATACCAAAATTCTAAGAAGTTCTTCTATACTAATCCTCAATGTTCATCTTAGGTCTACGTGCTCTAATCAGAGTTTATCTAAATCTAGCTTCCAAGGTTTGTACTAAACTTCCTCTAATACCAACTGTAACGCCCCAACCCCAGCTACCCAGAGTCGGCGCATTATTACATAACATTGGCATGATCACAAGAAGGATCAAATCTCGAAAGACCGATTGGTTTAGTAGCCTTGGAAACACTAGATATATTCATAAGTTTTACATTACATCATAAAATGAAAAACTACTACAACAACATAATGTTTCCACAGTCCACACTCATATCCCCACATAATATCCCTGCAGGTCATTCATAATTTACTTCTTCACTTCCTGGGAAAAATAAAACATATAAAAGGGGTGAGCTCAAATGCCCAGTAAGGATAAAAAAATAGCGGAAACTTTCATAAATAAGAATAAACTTTTAAGGCAATGTATAACTAAAACAAAATCCTTTCAAACATGAACATTCAACATGGTATGGCATAAATAAAATGAAATAATGCCATTTACTTATTCACATTGATATTCTACTAATAGAATAATCACATGCAAAAATCAATAACCACTTTCATAATGTTGGAATGCATAATGTCAGACTATCATAACCACATAGCCAAGGCCTCGTGCCAAGACTACAAATAAGATTTTCTCAAGGCCTTGTGCCAAGACACTAGTTTGTCTCATGAGACCTACCGATGCATCGAGGAGCTATAGCGGGCTCCACCCGTCACTTATTAAGTCCAATGCATTCCCATATGAAAAGGTTTAAACATAACATAAACATTCGTATTAAAGCTAGCATATGAAATGTCGATAATTTCACCATAAACTATGAATGGTATAAAAATAGCACATCCATAGTCAAACATATCACAAAACCTTCAATACAATATAGAAGTTTTGTATCATAATAAATCAACTTCAAATAATCTTAAAATCCATCAAAGGATGTTGACATAGATGAAATCAAAATTCTTTTTAAAGAAATATCTCCTTTTATTTTGAAATAATTTAAGATCCATATAAAATAAAACATTTTCATTGAAAATATTCTTATAAGCTTGTAAGGGAAGCTTTGAAGATTTTATAACGGCATAAAATAACCTCACCCGCCGTATAAGTTAAAAAAACATTCTTACCTCAATTCTGTCGAAAAGGTTAAAAAGGACCTTGTTTTGAAAACGACGGAAAGATTCCTTTATAAAACTCTTATAAAAAGTCAAACAAGGGTATAAATGACTTTAACCCATATTCTTGTAAATAGTAAAAATGTTTTGAAATACATTTTTAAGAAACATGGATGTGGATGATAAAGATATCCCAGTAGATTATTACGTATAAACAACCTCGGATAATGAAGAGATTGTGAAATAACCCTTACCTTGTACTTTTCCTTGGTTGGGGTAGGTTAACCTACTGTATAATGGTTAGATAATTATTATTAAATTATACAAGAATCATATACATTAATATGATATCATATATGTTCTTTTAACATTGCTTTATTAATAATATCTTAGTATTATCGTCGTTTCGAGTGATAATCGATTCGTTCTTCTTAAATGTTTGGTTACGTAAGACATGTTTGTAATGGATAGATTATATCTTATTCATAATCAGAATTATATTAACATTATTTTTAACCCTAAAATGAGAATAATACTTGAAAGGATACGATGGAGGATGGATCTCACCGCGTTCGTGGAGACGGTAGTCCGTACGTACGCACGAACGCTACTTCCATTTAATTTTTATTTTAAAAGAATTGAATCCAAATGATACATAGGTATATTACTATTCCAGTATAATATAATATTTTAGATATGTTACTTAAGTTCATTAACACCATCCTTTATACGTTCCATGTGTGGTATGAACGAGTCATATCATTTTAAGGGGGCAGTAGTCCGCACTTCCTCAAATGAAATTATCGTATGTATATACAACATGAAACGAATAATGGTATGAAATAAAATGGAATTACAGAAGCTTATATATAAAATATATATCATTAATATCATATTTAATTACAGTTCCATCATAATGGCCACCATGAGAGGTGGTAAGATGTATTTGAACAATCATCGTTTCGTGAGGCGTTAGTTTGCCATCCACAGAAACATTATGTTCATCATCCATTAGATGGAGTTGTGTGTATGTGTAGTTTGAATCCTTATTATAACAACATCCTAGTATATTGAGGATACTGGTGTTGTTACAAAAGAAAGTAAATAAAAAGAGTTTGGGGGTTGGAGAAGCAAAATAAATGAAAATAATTTAAGAGAAATCGTTACCTTTAATTTAGGTAACTCACTTTGGTTGGAACCAAAGGACTTCTTGAAATGCTTTCTGCCTAAGGGGAAGCTTCAAGGAGGAGGATAGGGATGTGGGGAGATTATTTGGGAAGAGTTTGGACGAGCCAAGTGGCTTGAGAGGTGTGAGGAATGAGTAGAAGTGGTCTCCTTTTATAAGGGAGAAGAGGGGCTCTTTAGGAAAGAGTGAAAGTATTACTTTATAATATAATTATATTCGGTTTATAATGGTCCAAAAATAATTGGGGTCGAATATAAGATGACTAATATTATAAATAACATCAACCAATAAGAATTGGACAGGTTTTAGATAATATTTTAATCATTATAATCTTATTTATTTAAATGATTTATTAATGAGGTAAACATTGCATCATTATTGTGTCATTAATAATTTAAATTATTTGATGTCTAAAAATTATAAATAAAATATCATTATGTAGGAAATCGTTTTAGCTTTCTAATGAATATTTATAATCGAAAATACAACATGTATAACCCTATGTAAAAATTGTTCTTTTAAAAGATGTAAGCTTATGCCATTTTTGTATTCATTTTAACTTAATTAAAATAAAGTGTCATTATCACTTACAAGTGGATCAATGGGGTCCCAAAATTGACCCAAAGATGGCCATGGTCGACCATGTATCAACCAATAGTGTTAAGACACTTTTTAGAGTAATTTAGTATTATTATAATATTATTTTGTAACCCTTATTTACCGGATTTACCCTTAACCATGGTAAATAAAATATTTACCGCAGTAATTATTCAAAATGTCTAAAAATAAAAGTCACCTATTTACACAATTTTAACATCCTGATTCCAAATATGGAATCCATTTTTCTAAATTCAAAACATAGAAGTGGCAGAAATTAATTTAAAATTAATTCCAGCTGTCAAAACAAAAAGCGTGTTTTTAAGAGATAATAACTATCAAAAGATTGACACTCGTTTATGTTCGGTTTAATTATAAAATTATGTCCAATGAACAACATTATATTAAATGGTAAAAATATATTCTAAATATACTTTAAAACCACTCAAATTCATAATTTATCACTATTAATTATTTTGATTAAAAAAGATGTTTTTAATTAAAACTTAGTAATTTTCACTATTCATCAAAATATGAAAGTTATCCGAAATGTGCCAAAATTTCACCTTAGGCTAAATTCGATATTCTGAATCCAAAAATGAAGTCCATTTTCAAATATAAAATATATATAATTTCAAAAATTAGGTATTACTATTCATAACGGCCAGTTTGATTAGTTAGGGTGTGTTAGAACTCGGTGTTGCGTACAACACACGCTATCACATTATTCAAAGAGAAGCGTACCGTAGAAGGTTGGGGTGTTACTATAAGCCTTGGATAATATAGAAATTACTTTCTATAATTATGTGTTTTCCCCAAATCCATGTTTGATGCCAATGAATTTTTTTCCTTGGCCCTTGTTCCTTTATGATTTATTCTTTATGAACTATAGAAATATATTTCAGGAAACAAGTTTCAAAACATGTAATACATGGTATGATTTTGAAAATTTATGTTCGTACACATTATTATTGACAATTTCCCTGTTTATCGTTGCTGATCATTTGAGCTCACACGTTTTTATGTTTCTTTTCCCAAGTATTTAAAGAAGGGTATTAATTAATATGTGTAAAAAAGGGGATCATGTTATAAAAGAAATAGCAGGAGATAATGTAGATGTTTTTTGAACAATGTTGCTTATGTTTCCATGTTTCTAAAGACACTAAAATAATATAGACATTTGGAATATATTTGTTTCATGTATTAAGTATTCCCAAAAATTAAGGTAATGTTAATGTACAACATGCTTAGGTTCTTTATAGGAACAAAATGATTGGTTAAGGGTTTTTAATGAGAGAAATTGGAACACATTGGGAGAGATAAACCACACACTTTTTTATTATATTTAATAATAAATAAATGAAAAAATTAATTAAACAACTAAAATTAAATAAAAACAACCCATAAATAAGTTTGGTCAATTCTTAATGTTTTCTATGCACATTCATTGAATATTCAAATGTTTACTGGATAAAATTAACAACAATTTTTTCTTTTTTATTTAGAATTTTTTTCCAAGATTAATTAATTAATTATTTTGTTAATTAATTAAAAAAATTATCTTAATTATAATTTATTTTCTAATAAAAAAACCCACCATAAATGAATTTAATGATAACGATACTACATAGCAATAAATATACAGAACTATATTAAATTAATTGAGAATATTTTAATTCTAAAAAACCTTTATCAAATAGTCCTAAAAAATAGTACCAATAATTTAATTAAATCTAACATCTCATATTTTCCATGTAATTTTTTTGGTGTTTTATGGATTGATTTTGAGACTTGGGACAGAGAATACGTGTGATTCTTTGCCCTGGTGTGCCCAAATTAAATGTTTAAAAATATTAAAATTTTAATACCCTGAACATGTGGTTTTCTATAACAATTATAATAGCTATTAAACAGGTATCCAGATTTGAAATATAAGGGAACCATTTAGCTCATAATGGGGTCTTTATCTTAGGTGTAACCTAATGTTGGTCAGCGTTGGTAATCTATAGAAAAATTCCCCAAGGATGTAACTGTAAATAAAATAACTAAAATAAGTTTTTTTTTTGTTTTTTAAATCCAAATAACTCGTGGATGATAACTTAGATTGGAAATTCGATAACAATGTTGAGTTCATAATGTGGTTTTTTCTAGGTGTGAATTTTTTTTTTGGCACATGTAATTTGTGAAAACACTGTCATGGGACGTAATGAGAATAAAATATTTTAATAAAAAAATGGTTGACGCAGTGGATACCAAAAATTAAAAATATGGTTAAGAATAATTTATACGGTTATTCTCACATCCCTTTAAACCTTATTGATCCCTTGGATAGATCTTTGAGTACTCTCTATCAAGTAACTGTGACAAATTATTGATCGATGAATGATGCATCTAATATTTGAAGGATCTTGCCTATGACAAGATGCGGTGACCGATCTGCATCATCAATCAATCCAAAATGATGCAGGGATTGTTTTTTTTTAGTTTTTATTCTGCGTTTTTTAATTCTGTGATGAATTCAAACCAATCAACAAACATATTGGGTTGTTTATCGATCATTATCGTGGTATGAGATTGATCTTTGGGATTTTAGGGAGACTAATTTTAATTCCTCTCGAGTTATCCTTCTAATGGAAAAATTTAGAGGATGGAAAAAATGGCTATGTTTTGTTCCTCATTTTGTTATTTGTTCCTTTCACCCCCTCCCCCCATTCATTGTGTTCTTTGTCATTGGATCCCCATGGGAGAGACTCAATATTCTAGGTGGATATGAATATTATCTGACCCCCCATATTAGAGTAAAACAGATAATAATGGTTTGCTCCTAGTATATCTAGATTCGAGTAGTGCAGATCTGTGATCATATTGAATTTCAGTCATCGAAGGGGGCTTCAGGGTCGATTGAAGGGACAACCAGCATGGGTCCAACATGTCGGTCTGACGAGCTGAGGAGGTGGGGTTGGCAGCTTGGGGCAGCGACAATTTAATGTGGTTCTGATCAACAAAGGAAGTCCTATGAGGTTAGGAGGCGTTCAATGTAACTTGGGAAAGCATAAATTTAATGTATTGGTGATCGGAGGTGGTGTCGGCCATCCTGGGGGAGCTGGTAGAGTTAGAGGGAGTGTATGGTGGTGGTGGCTCAGTAAGATGTGGTTTGTGGCCACATGGATTGGAGGCCACAGACGTGAAAAAGAGGGATTACAAAGAGAGGGATGGATAATGAAGACGATCTAGGTTTTTTAGAGTGGGCTTGGCCCAGGTGGAGTGGTACAGGCCAACCATGATGGGCCTGGCTGAGAGGGTTGGACGCGGGTTCGACCTTAATCAATCGAGATTCTGGTAGCTCCAGCTGTCATGTATCCATTGAAGCAGGGTGGTGGTAGACCATTGTTTAAGATCATTACCTTGGTCCTTTCATCAATTTTTCAATACAACATTACATCGAAATCACTGGATTGTAATACATTCTAGAATCCATGTCCAGAATAGTGTATGGAATCCCTCCATGGGACTAGAGTGTGATCCTATATCACCCTTGGATGGTTTTTGTGGAATCGATGTAACCATCGAGAGTTGGTCATTAGTACTCTATCTAGCGGTCTGCATTTGTAGGGTTAGTAGTATTCTCATATGTGTATGGGAAGGATCATCTACATTATAGGTTGATCGATATTGGGTTCTTTGTATTCCTCAATGTGGCTAGGCAGGATACTCTCCTTCTGAATCATGGTGTTCCTTGACCAGTACAATATCTTTTAACGGGGCCCAAATAATCTATAACTCTCTATGAGTCTCTCTGTTGATATGATGTCTTGAGAAGTAAGTGCTCATGTAATGAGTGTGATTCGAACAGAATCATGTGCCTAGTAATATGTTATGGGATACCTCTATGTTGTGGCTCTTAGATTGAGTATATCCAAATATTCTTGCAACATGTGTTGTAGACATAAACATATGTAGTATTCGTTTTTTGTATTCCTATTTTTTAATAATGTGTGGTTTTCCATTGTGTTAATACTATATGATATTCCTTTATGGTAATCTATTTTGGTATACCTTAATGGTAATCTTATGTGTTAATCCTATTTGCTATTCCTATGTGGTAATCCAATGTGGTATTCCTGAGTGGTATTCCTGTGTGGAATTCTATTATGGTACCCCTGTGTGGTATTGCATTGTGGTAATCCTTTGTGGTAACCATGCATGGTATTATTTTATGGTAAAACTTTCTGGTAATCCTTTATGTTAATACTATGTGGTATTCCATTGTGGTAATCCTCAACACTACAAAACATGCCTTCAGAAAGTATTAGAAATAACCATTATTAGTACTAGAAAAGTACTGACTACATGAGAGAGGTTAAAATCCCTTGACATTTATCAATGATAAAAAGTGTTGATAAAGGGAATTAATATAGTGTGCTCCAATAGCACACTGTAACACCGCTACAATGTTCTATAACATCACACAACATCACTAGAAACAAACTAGATATCAATATAAATAATTAACAATTTGGGATTTAAATGAAATTAAATCTAAAACACAAACACAAGAAGAAATAATATATCACAGTAATTTTATTCATTGGTTTTTACAATTCCATAAATACAAATTATTTCATACATTAAAAAAATCAATCTTCCTTTATCATTTAATAATGAAATGACTCGTGAAATTGGCCAACAAACCACACCTTGTCGAGAAAAAGAGCACACCAGTTTATGAAAACAATTTCAATGTTCATAATAATATAAGGAAATAAATTAACTAAATGTATTAAATATAAAAAAATGATGTGATTTTTAAATAAAAAGATGCACTTTGAGTCATAGTGGTCAAAATATGCATTTGATTTAGGGGTGGATAATTTCAACATGTCTCAAATGTCTTTGGAATCATTGTCTTGAAGAATCAAAATAATATGAATGTGTTTTCTCAGTTTTGAGTAAGTTAGTTGCCTTTTAACTAAAATTTTGTTATAACCATTTCTTAATGATTTAAAATGCCTCATTTCCATCTGTTAACCACTCAAATTACAATTTTTCATGTATTCATTGATGGTGAAAATGATAGTGTTGAATTTTGAAACAAAGTGATGATTCAAATATGTCAAATCATGAGAACACATAACATTTGGAATGGATTCTGGTGGTGAAAATTACATGATTGATTCCAACATTGATTGATCAAAACAGTTTCTTTCTTCGGTTAACAAATATTATAAAACACTACATTCTTTGAAAAAAACACTCAATATTCCATCATCCCAAATAAAGTTTGTTCTCACATAATTCCAAGTTCCTCGGAAAGATGATCAACATTTATCTCCATATCCTTGGTGTATATAAAAATATATTTTAGATTATTTTTTTCTTCCAATAAATGGTTTCATTACATCATTCATGATACTCGTGAATGGAATATAATCGTCTTAGTTGATGAATGGAATGAGAAACCACTCAAAATATCCAGTGTAGGTTTTGAATTTTGTTTTGTACTCTTCCCATTTATTAATTAAAAATGAATGTTTCCACTCTAAAAAAACAATGGAATGTATTTATTCCCATTGTAATTCATAAATCATATCATTTGGTCAGGGAATGGTGTACCTAAATTTTATAGTAATATTTTTTATATATCTATTAACAATACACATGTGATATGTACTATATTTATATGAAATCAATAATTCTGGAAAAGAAAATTGTCTCATGCTTGGCCTTTTAAATCCTAAATAAATTAATTCATCCAAACGTTTATGAAATTTATTTTATTTTTTAAGGTTAAACATATATGGTTGTTTAATAGGAAATTGTGCACCTGGAATAAGATCAAAATATTGTTCAATGCCTCAAAATGGTGGTAATCCACATATATGATCATTAAGGAAAAATCTTGATATTAGACAACTATAGAACATTCCAATAGTTGGTGACAACACTTATCCTCATGGAATTACTTATCAAACATCAATATAAAAAAGGACTTTGTTTTTGGATTAAATTACCCACCTCAGCCTTATTGATAAAGAATCAACCATTGGTATATTGAAATATAATTTTTTCTTGATGAATCTAGGATGGATTCAAAGGAGAAGTTTTAATATTGATGTCACCATATTAAAAAGAATACGTTTTTATCCTCCCACTATATTTCACTTCCCTATAAAACATCCTAGATCTTCCCCCAAAAAATCGATAAGAATCCATTGGAATACTATCCCAAAATTCATGAACAAAAGATTTTCTTCTAATGGAAAATGAAATCAGAACTTGTTAGTTGATTGGAATTGTTCCCCATTGTTCAATATTTGATGTTTTTGTGATAAATTATCATATAGAGTTGGAAGCATAAATTTCACAACTAGAATTATTGAAGAATCATTTGTAAAAATCTCACTACCAATAATCATCTTGCATACTTGATGATTTATTTTTCAATGATATCGGAATATGTTTTCTCACTGATCATCTTTGGGAAGATTTGATCACGAAAAACTCTTCATAGAACAAGCATGTTACCCACGTCATATTCTTCCAAAACATGATTGTTGTTATAAGACTCATCACCACCCTGGTCAACCTATTCTATTAACTTTTCAATATACTCAATCTCTAATATACTAATATTCATATTTATAGGGAAATTAGTCTATAAATAACTATACTAATAAAATTTGAATCACTTTTTATACAAATATTCAAATGAGTGCACTTTTTCATTTGGTTGTTCCATAGATTTTACTTTCCATCTATCCAGAAAAATGACCATTCCAAATTAATAACCACCTATACCTTATTTATTAGAATAAATGATTTTATAAAATTATGTACATCGATTTTAGGTTTTGAGTGCCACTAGATTTGAGGGATGATTTTTATTTTCCACCTTTATTTTTATAATGGAAACATCATCATGTAAAAATAATAGTTATAACTCCACAAAATATGAAATTTCACTATTTTTTACATCAACAAACATGGACATAATGTTATTCTTGTATTCTATAACATCACTTCATATCAATAAATAATTGTTCTTCTAAATGGTCTCTTCAGCAAATTTATCTCCATGTTGTAGGGTATACATTCAAAAATAAGTCTCTTTATTATAAATCATGGGCTTAAATATTCTTAGACATATAATTTCTAAAACCATTCAAAATAACCTAAGGATGTGAAACATAATTAAGGGTGAACATATATGCCAAATAAGTGTAAACAAGGGATATATCAAAGATCATAAAAGTAAATTTACTTACAAATAGTTGATAAAATGATGAAAAACAGAATTAATTACTTAAAAAAACACATTTTGTGTTGTACCAGCCACATCATGTGTCACCATGAATTCTATTTTCTTTCATTGATGAAATGGGAACACAACAATTTTAACATTTATCTTGTTCCTACATCATACCTCCACTGCCATTGAAGGAAAGTGATAAATGATGAGAATGCAGATGTGAGAAGGTTTTCAGGGAGATCAAGTCTGAGGAAGTAACTATTTTCATGAATATTGAAACATTAAATTTGGAATATGTTATTTTAATGAATAATAGAAATTTTTTTGATGAAAAACAAGGTATATTTTAAAACATATATCTTCTCATTGAAGACTGAGTTGTAGTCTTGAAGTCGAATCTCTCAAGAGCATTAGATATTAATTATCAAAATAATAATACATTAAATATATATCAAAAAGGTATATTAGTTTTATTAATTTATATTAATGAAACTTATTTTATAAATGTTCCATAATATATTAACAAATATTTATCAATACTTTATAATAAATTAATATATAAAATAATTATAAGTCATTTTAATTTCAAAAAATTCTTTTTTTAAAAAATTATAATCCTATTATAAATTTTAATATTCTATTTATAAATTATAATTATAAAATTAATATATTTCCTCAAAATGTATTTAATGATATACATTATATGAAAATCCATGATACAATTTTAATATATATCATTCCTTATAACAGGTGTGCCTAGAAAATAAATAGATAGTCCAAAACTACCTATCATATTTTATGATATCTTCACAAAAAAAGAAAAATTCCTCTATTAATATTACTCATATTTTCAAATATAGATCGATATAATAAAAATGATTTTATTCTCTATAATGAGACATGGAAATGGTGTATTTTATCACATAAAACATTATAATTAGCGATATAGAATGATATGGTATACCCAACCCCAAATAAACAAAATTGTTTCTTCTATTAAAATTTTATATATTAAATTTTGTGATTATATTATCGGTTAAGATATATTAAATAATAATTAATTCAATTTAAAAAATTATACACTATTTGATGTGATTGGGGTTTCGACTTATCTTATTTCCTAATTTTAAATTCATGTATAATTTGATGCATTAAAAGTATATTATTAAGATTATAACTTTTCATGGATTGAATAAAACTTATATTTTTAGTGGAAGATTGCATGAATCCATAGCCAATGATATCCATGTTTTGAAAGAAATCCCATAATGTATATAAAAAAAGAACATGTATAACTAACACTTATGATGGTAGAAACAATTAATTTCAGTCAAACTATTTGATGAATATCCCTCTGATGTAGTTAAAGGATTACTACATGGTATTTCTATAATGAAATATTATTTCCTAAATTCCCTTAAGAGAAGGACAAATATATTTCAAAAGTTTTATTAGAAATATAAAAATATTTAGGTAGCTATGAAACAAATAATCCATATAATTTAATGAATTTGAAATAATTTTTTAAATTAAAAAACAAAATTCAATCATCGTTCTTCATTATCTTGGAAAATTTATATTATATGGGAATCCAATTACCACAAAAGAGACTAATGTCATAGCTCAATTTAGGATTTCTGTATTTCATGGTGCCTTTGTATTACTTATAACATCATTCATCTTAATAGTACAATCGATGTTGTTCGGAAGCCTTCATTTATAGATTGGATTAAAGATTACTTGTATGGTGAATCTAAGAGTAACTATAATCCATTAGCATGTGGTGCCCTTATTTGATGTAGAAATACACAATGAATAAAATATATTGAAAACAAAAATATAAAAAGACTAAAACATTGGTAGTCAATCAAACTGTAGATCAGAAACAAATCATTCTATTTATAATCTAAAATAAAAATAGATTACAAGAACCTAACCCAAAATAATGATATTGTCGATGAATAAATAAAAAATAAAATGAAAAAATACAAAATGAAATCCAAAATGCCTACCTCTCTAGGTTGAAGAAAATATAACAACCTCTTTAGAAACCCAAACTGCAACCAAACACTGGATTTCATATGAAATGTTCAAGAAGCTAGTGGTAGTCTATTACTGTGATTTGATCTTTAATTCATTAAGGAGGAGTGCCAATAGTGGATGGCTTACCTAGGAAAATTCTGATATCATGATGGTATCAGAAATGGATATGTTTTTCTATATAGATCAAGACACTTTATAAGTGCTTTTTTAGTTCTCGTAAATGTAGGTATTTATCAGCACTTATAAAGAACAGATAAAATCTATATTTATCATCACTAAAAATAAAGTGTTGATAATGGATTCCCTTTACAAATGCTTAAAATAATTCCCTAATAAATGATACCCTTTATCAGTGATTAAAATAAGGCGGTGATAATGTTTTACTTTATCAGTGATTAAAAAAGCACTGATAAAAGAATAAATTTATCAGCACTTTCTTTAGAACTAATAAATATTCTCTTTAACATCATTTTTTTCTAATGAGGATAAATACCAGTGTAATTAATGGCTAGTTTTGTAGTAGTGCATGTTTGGTATTCATCCTTGTTAATCATGTGTGGTGCTCTTTTGTGCTAATATTGTTTGGTATTCCATTGTGGTAATCATGTGTGGTAATCCATTATGGTGTTCTTTTATTGTAATCATATGTGTTATTCCATTGTGGTATTACTCCACTGTAATGTTTTTTGGTATTCTTTCATGGTATTCCTTTTTGGTATTCCTTCACAGAAGTCCTTCATGGTATTCTTTGTTTTATTCCTTTTTGGATTCGTTTTTTGGTTTTGGGGTGTCCTACTGAGTGTTGTTATACTCATCCTTTCAAGGTCATTGATCACACATGTCATGTATTATGTAGTTCATTGACATTTAAATGCAGTCCTATGTAGACCCGGACTAGGCGGTGCTTCATGAGACCAGACAGACTGAGGTGTGTTCCAGCGTCATTTCAGACATTAGTCCTAGTACCACATTTCTTACTACATGGACTTGTGTTTACAGACACGTTTTTGTGGTCTTTTATTTTATATTGTTTACATTATAATAATTAATCTACTGTAATCTATTTGTTGGATGTCATGGATTTCATGCATTTTTTACTTCATGGTTTTTATTTCATCATTCATGTACTGGAGAGGTGTATGTCTGTATATGCACATTAGTATAATTCATCCCATTTGTTTGATATGCCTAATCATTTCTAGTCAACAGCTTATAGCTTACTGGTGGTGGGCTTTGGGTAGTCACAGAATGGGACCCTCGTGGATGGGTCCAGACATAGTGGTATCAAAGGAGTTTGGTTTTACTTTAGGACCTAAATTCTACCGGATTGGATTGGGGAAACAGTGGTAAGTGTCTAGAGTTCAGATTTCAATCTTGGGACACTAGTGTTGGTGCAGTGACTTAAGTATCAATACACCAAAACTTTGGTTACCTGATTTTTGACTTGGTATATGAGAATTATGGTTTGGGGGAAATCAATGATACATCAATCATATAAGAATGTTCTTGTTTTCTATGGCCTACTTGAGTCATATCCATATATCTACTCAGTTGACTGGGGAACATCTTGTTTTATTTCAGAATGTCTCCACATAGACAGCCATCTATGATTCCACCACGTGATGATGAGGATGATCGGAAGGGTATCAAGGCATCAGTACAGGGATTCAAATAGTAGATAGCACCTCCAGGTGATTTACCATCCATAAAACCACATATAGAGGAGAACATGGTAGCCATAGTACCAATGAATGTGGTGCGCAGGCGGAGCATGAATCACATGTTTTAGAAGGAGAGACCCCTCTAGTTCTAAGGCAATACTAATACACACGAGGTGGAGAACTGAATTGAGGATGTGACCCGAGTATTACATCTAGTACATACACTAGATGATCAGATGTTGGTCCTTGTAGTGATCCTTCTACATGGATCAGCTAGATGATGGTGGGGTTTAGTTACTCAATAATATATTCAGACATATCTTCCCATGAAAAAATTAGAGAACCTTTTGTAAGAGGAGTTCTCAACTTATAAGATAATGACTATGAATACCCTAAAGGTTCTACATCTCAGGTAGAATAACATGTTGGTATCTGAGTATTCATCAAGGCATACCAACCTTTCTAGTTACTTGATGGATATGATACACTATCTGTAATTCATGGAATGGAAATTAGAGCAATGTATTCAAAGGTACATCCATGCCTGTGTTACCTATGTGAGCATTCCTGCTTATGTTAGGGTTCTTGATAATGATTCTGTGTTCAATAGTTTCTTGTCTAACCTAATACAACTAGTGATTTTGAGTAGTGGGAAAGAAGAAGTAGATAGATCTTCAAGGAAGTGGACATGGTATAGGATCTTCAAGAGAAAGAGGACATGTTTGATGTTTCAACATATTACTACCATCATCTCGAGGTGTTCCACACAAGGCTAAGGGACCTAAAGGATAGTGGAGGGAGAAGCTATATGTGGTCATGCCATATGACCCAGGGGCTCATGGAATGATTTGAAGAATGATTTGTGTCTTTTCTACATTATATATCGTATTTATATAGACATTTTCATGTCATTATATTCATGCGTAGATCTTGTAAGAGACTTAGAGATTCAAATTTAACTGTAAACTCAACCCTCTTATAAGGAGACTTTTGCTAGAGGATTCCCAAGGATCATGCACTAGTGCCAATAGTGTGACCTAACTCTTGAAGGCGAGTGCTTCAGTTGGGATCTATTGGTAGTGGTGTCGAGGCCTTATATTGTCATTATTTTTTCAGACTAGTTATTCACAGTTCATTCTTAGATGGAACATATTAGGTGAGGAGTGTGGTGTGTCTGCAATAGTGGAACAAGGTTCTTCAGGTTGGTGAAAAGGAATCCCAGGCACTATGGGATAGACTCACATATAAGAGGTTGAAGCTGATTACTCATTAATTGGATAACCTAACCCATAGGGAAGTGGATATTATGGGTCCTCATTTTCCTACAGTAGAGGGAGGATCGTAATGGATCTAGTGAAGATGGAGACATAGGAATTAGATAGAGTTCCTCCTAGACTATGAATTCAGGATTTTCAATACTCCTAGTAAGGGGAACATGGTGGATGGTGATCTCAACAAAAGATTCAGATCACAGTTGTTGATTGAGTATTCAAATTATTTTACCTCATTTTAGTTATACTTTGAGGATTTCTATGGTTCATCTTACTTCCAGTCGATGGTTTTTACCCCTCCACTCTTACACTGAGTGGGGGATGTAAAACTTAGGGATGCCGACATCAAGACCCAATATGCTCAGATATCCATAGGGAATTCTCTTGATGGATTTTCTAAAGTTGGGTAATGCGTAGTTATTTTTTTTGATGCATAGTACTTCTAGTGACATTGAGGGAGGAGTTTCTGAGGTAGTTTCATGCATCCCCTTTAGTGGTATATCCAGATGTGGTGATGATTTACCCAGACCTCTAACATCAGTTTTGGTGGATAGGGATAATGAAAAGAGGTGTAGAGTTTGTATCTTGATGACTTAATTGTCAATGGGTAAATGATAAAAACCATGTTTCAGTTGGTTTATCTCAACCCCTAGTGGTGCCAGAATGGGAGTGGGATGAGATATAGATAGACATCGTGATGGGTTTACCATATTCATTGAAGGGACATGATGCCACCTGGGTGATCACTGACCAGCTCACCGAGTCGGCCATTTTCCACACTATCTTCATGATTCATCATCCCATTTAGGATTTTGCAGTGATTTAATGAGGTTTCATAACTATCATATCTACCACAGTAGTTACATAAACTACATGACTTCATCCTTGTGTCACAGGTGATGATGTTTGTGAATGACCCATCGCACATCATCAACTAGGGAAAGTTAGACATCATGGATGGATCAAATTTTGTTGAGTACCCAATGCAGATCGAGTATCAGCATGAGATGATCCTTGAATGGAAATTAAATCACTAGATGTAGATCTAGTGGTAGCACATGAATCTACAAAAGAGTACATCAGAGCGAGATGCTCAGATTTGTGCTCAGTACCCTCATTTGTTTGACTTGCCCTTATTTTGGATTTCAGGGATGTAATACCCCAAGGTTGGGGTAATTTAACTTCTATGATTTTCCACCTATTATTTTTTAGTTTTATATGGATTTATTAATATACCAGGAACTGAGATGACATGCTCTTCCAAGGCTCGGTGTTCCTAGAATAAATGTTTGAAAATATTAATATTTTGATAACACGAGCATGAAGTTTTCATGAAAAAGTGGAAAATTCATAAAATTATTCCCATATTAGAAATATGAGGGTAAAATTGAGCTCATAATAGAGGATTTACCCTAGGTAAAACCTAAAATTGATCAGCGCGAGTAATTTCTAAAAAAAAATACCAAGGACGTAACCATAAATTAAATAATTAAATATTTTTTTAAAAAAATTAAATCCTAATTTCCCATGAATGGTGACTCATATTACAAATCATAGATGGCTATTGAGTTCACAATGTGGTGTTTTAATTATTCATGACATAACTATAGTTAGGGTGGTCGTTTGTGAAAATGATTTCGTGGGACGTAACAAGAATAAAATAATTTAGTAATAAATATTTTTTTAAGTAGCAACCAAATGTTTTTATGTATATTACTAATGATAAATTTATTGTTCAGTTTCATAACCCTTGAAACCTTGTAGAACTCTTAGAATGTGTTTTCAGGATCCTCTCTTAGGCGACGATGATAGATCATAGATCAACAACCAAACCACCTGGAATTTGAAGGATCTTGCCTATGAAAATAGTGCATCAACTTTTCTTCATAAGAAATCAAACTGAATCAAGGTAGGGCATGTTGCTATGAGTTATTCATCCCCCATAATTAATTCTAAAATGAATTCAGACCAATCAAAAAATATATTGTTTCACTAATCAATCATTATTACGGGATGAGATTTATATGGGGCATTATAAGGAGATTGATTTTAATTCTTCTTCGTTTGTCCTTGTAATAGAAATGTATTGAGGGATACATCAACAATGGTCATGGTTAATTACATAGGTTTTTATTTGGGATTTTAAGCCCTTCATTCTTCTCATTCTACCCCATTCGTTCTCTATGGTCATGGGTATAATTTTTGAGAGACTCTGAATTCCATTAAACCATATTGTTGGAGGAAAACTGACAATATAGGTCGGGTCTATGTAGATTGGGACATGAGGAGCAAAGATGATTGACTATTTCAAATTATGGGCATCATATGTGGAATGATGGTCCATGAATGGAACCCCCAGCATGATTAAATCATGGAGGTCTGATGAGGTGAGGAGGTGGCGTCGGTAGCCTGGGGTGGTAGCGATCGAAGGCGGTAGTGACTGGAGGCGGTGGCGGTGGCCACATGATATACGGATGGACGTTGTGTGGATCAGATGTCGATGGCATGGCCATGAGGGTTGTGAATGGGGACCCTGGTGGTTCCCACATATCCATAAGAGATGGACTAGGATAGGTAGAGTGGGTGTGCCCAGGAGGGTTGGGTTGAAAAGGTCGGACCCATGGTGATTGAGCTAATGGAAATCCATGGTCGACCATAGGAGTCAATCATGATCCACTATAGCTCTAGCTACCTCCACATCATGGGGCGGAGTTCAACCATTATGGTCGACCATGGAATACAAAGGGCAGCTGGTCCAGGTAGTCGATCACAGTGGTCAACCACCATGTTCGGTGGACCGACCATGTGGTCAGTCCATGGGCCCAGTGACCCCCGATTGAATTTTCAAACATCCATAATTTTCAAATAGTGTGTCCGTTTGAAGAGTCGTCTGGAACATTATGACCACCGTGTTGAGATTTTTGTTTTTAGAAAAGTAGTGAGTTTTTTTGGGACTAATTTAGGTTGAGAGTGTTCCCATGGTCCATTCCTCGAGGGTTCAGTACGGAATTGCATCTACATCACTAGATTATAATCCCCCTAGAGGCCAAGAACCTAATAGAGTATGGTATCTCTTTTTAGTATTGGACTTAGTTACTATATAACTCATAGTGGAGTTTTTTGGATTTGACTTAACCCCACATAAAAGGGTGTTGGTCCTCCATATAGAAGGCCACATCAGTAGAGTTTTTGGTATTCCCTAGTGTGTTTGGGAAGGACCCTCTACGTTGTTGGTTGATCCAGATTGGGTTTGTGGTATTCCCTAGGGTGTCTAGGAAGGATCCCCTCTCTATGTATCAAAGTCTTCCATGACCAATACGTTCTGTTTGGGAAGGGAACAAATGAGTTAGACCACTCTGTATGTGTCTTATATGATATCGTGAATCGAGGAGTAAGATCTTCTCAATTGAGCATTCTTCGAGTAGAATCATGTGGCTAGTAATTGGTTATGGATTACCTCTAGAATGTATGTAATGTACTGGGTATATCTATATATTCTTACTACATGTATTGTATACATATACATGTGCGGTATTATTTTGTATATTCTTTTGTGGTTATCCCATGTTGTATTCATTTTTTGTAATATTGTGTGGTATTCCATTGTGGTAACACAATTTTTTATCCCTTCATGGTAATCCTGTATCAAAATCCTATGTGTTATTTCTATTTGGTAATCATATTTGGTATTATTTATTTGTATTACTATATGGAATTCTTTTTTGGAATTACTATGCAGTATTCCATTCCTGTAATCATTTTTGATAATCTTATGTGGTATTACTTTGTGTTAATCCTTCATGGTAATTATTTTTGGTAATTATTTTGGTCTTCCATTTTTGTAATCCACTGTAGTAGTACTGTGTGGTATTATTGTTTTTTATTCCTTTGTGGTAATACTATGTGGTATTACATTATGGTATTTATTTGTGAAAATATTTTATGGTATTCATTTGTGGTAATCCAATGTTCTATTCCTTTGTGGTATTCATTCATGGTATTTCTATGTGGTATTCCATTATATTATTCCTTTTTGGTATTCCCCAATGGTATTGCTTTGTGGTTTTCCTTTGTGGTTTTTCTTTATGGTTTCATGGTGTCCTATTGATTATACTAATGCTCACGACATCATGGGATTTTCCCATAGGTGCCATGACTAATGAAATTAATATACATTTTAACAGATTCCCTAGAACACCCGGACTAAAAGCTTCATTGTGAGGCCAGAATGACTGATGATTGTTCCTACAACTTTTCAGACATTAGTTCCAATACCTATTTCTTAACAAGTTGGACATGTGGTAACAAACTCATTATGGTGGTCTTTTATTTGGCATTGTTTACATTCTAGTACTTTCAAAATTGTACTCTTGTTGTGGGATATAGTGGCTTAATGCATATTTTACCTAGTGCTTTTAAATTTCAGCATTTGAGGCTTGTAGATGTGTGTGCACGCATTTTTACTTAAGGATAATGCCTCCCATTTGTGGAGTATTCCTACTCAGTGCTATTCACCAAACCCTGGTCTACTGGAGGCGGGCTTGGTGTAGTCACAACATGAGGCCATTTTGGATGTGTCTTGACTTTATGTTTTAATGATAGAATTGAGTATTATAATACAATAGAATTTTACCATTTATTTTTAATTCCATATATTGTTTAATAATAATATTCATGATGTGTTTCAGGATTTTCCTGTACAGGGGATAAATGAATGGGGCTTCGATGTATACCTTGGTATGATTGTATATTATGTACTAATGAGATACATGTCGCGAGGTCTTCCTATTGAATTATATTGTATCCCACTGATTGACATGGTTTGTGCATCAAATGTAATAACATTGAATGTACTCTGGATACACTTTATGTCTTCCACTTTTCTATGTTATCATGTAACACATTGATGGAATCATCATGTATATTGGATGCGGGAATTAATTGGTCACATGAAATTTATGTTAGATACAAACCATTGGTAAGAATAATTATCATGGATTTAAATCACAAATTCTTATATATCATATCATTGAAAAAGGGTTATTGTGAATATATCCACTGAACAGTATAGTCTTCACTACATTTACAATAACTAAATATAGTGTGATCCAAAAAACTGTGTACTTGATAGACTAAGACTACATGTTTATCCCTTTAAATCATAGATTATAATATTTTCATAGTTTTACATGTATCATTGACACATCCACATGCAAGGAAATTGGTTACACATATTTTCTTCGGTTATACACTGTGTAACGTAATCAACTGGAAAAAAAATGAAACTCATAATGGATTCTCCAATCTTTCTTCATATTTTCTTATGCCTTTAGAAAATATTAATCTTGAATGACACATAAAAAAATGTTGGAATCATGTAAATCAAAAAATAAAAATTTTGAATTCATAATCTATAAATTAATCATATTAACACTATTTTTCTATAGATCAAATATCAAATAAATATATATATATTTAAATGTGACTACTCTAATACGGTTGATTATTTCTAATATAGTAAAATCAAATTTCGAGTAAATAAATTTGAAGGGTTTATTTTCAAATTTTATGTATAATTCTTTATCTGTGCATGACATAATGGTCATGAAAACAAAAAAAATCATTGAATAATTAAAATGTAATCCTGAAACCCAAAAATATTGAAATTCATGTTAAATTTTAAAATAATTTATAATATATCTAAAGAATTATTGCATCATATTAATATAATTCATTGAATAATTTTTTGATCATATGAAACCCTTTTAGGATTACCATCTTTTCATTGCAAGGACCCAATGTAGACATGATCACGTTGTCGAGCACGTCAAATTAGTTGTTTAATTTTGACTAGAATTTTTGTAGTACAGCAGAAACCCTAGGTCGTCTCTCGACGGAGCCTTAGATCATTAATTTGAAAAATGATGGTTTTTATTATGAAAGTATAAAGTTAAATGGGGTTTTAATGTTCTTTTTTGATGATAAAATTTGACAATAGAAAATGAAAGCGATAAAACAAAGTAGAAGTAAACAAGATTGATTAAACGTGAACAACCTGGGGAAGTCTCGTGATGCTCATCCATCATCACTTCAAGGGAAGGGGTTATGATATTTTAATACATGGTTTATAACACTTATTAACATATTGTTACTGATTTTATGCTAGGATACTTACTAGGGTTCAGTTGAAAACGCACAATGATTCACTGGACACTGCCGATGATTGAGTGATTTGTGTTCAACATCATAAAAGAAACTCACCAAGGCAACACACGCATAACTCGATGTTCTCTCCATGGTTGAATATTACTTCTTCGTGATACCATGTCATAAATTTGAATGATCTTGACAGTGCTTATGTGAGTTCAATTTACTAATATGAACCACACAAACACCGCAATTGAATGAGGGAAGAAAAAGGGATGAACGGTGTGTGAAACATCACATGAAAGGGTACCCCCAAACATGATCATTTGAGTGGAGTATAACATACCAATATATAACTCAATTAAATAAAAATATAGGATGAGGAAAAACAATATACTACCCACAATTAAAAAGATTACTCAAAATAATACTAGTTTGAAGTTTGGGATCACATCACATTCCTCCCCGGGTGATCACAATGGGTTTAGAAACCCATTGGAGGGGAAGAAGAAGAATATGTTGATGTAGAACTTCCCATAGCCACCGGAATAGCTAGGGATGTTGATAAGACTCCTTGGGGACTACAAAATGGCAGCACCTTTCCTCCTTGCTGAACTTTCAAATGGGGAGCCCAATGTTTCATTTTATAGGAAAAATGGAATGTGGTTTTAGGCACACAGATTTCTTCAATCCACATTTACCTTATGTTTCGGCCCTCAGAGAGTCTTATCTCGCTTTAAAAAAATAGAAAATTTATATCCCCACCTCTTGGCTGTCTCCACTGAACGTTTGGCACCATTTGGACAACTACATCTCTAGATATTGATAAAATACCGAACACCGCGTTTGACTTGGTCCAGCATTGATTCCTTGGACATATCAGTTAGTATGGGAATTGTAGAGGCCGAATTGGGCTTCGGTTCCATAATATGAAATTTATCCCATCAAATTCTAGACCGGCCCACTAAATTTTATCCCATTTGGGTGCACGGTTTAGTAGAAATATGCAGTTGAGTCCAATGGTGTTCTTGGATCATGTGCCGATTGGCCCATCTTTCTTGTACTTCAGCATGGGTTCTCCAAATCATATCCACCTTCAATATAATTATCAAAACATGTAACATTTCACTTTTTTAACAGATTTATATAAAGAATGATTGAATCAAACATGGAGTGAAATTTGTTATTATACTTGTAATTTTCAATACAATACAAGTTTAATACATTGATATAAGGGTGAAATAAAACAATGAATCGTGGTACAATCACAACCCCACACCTAATCATTTTCAATCCAAGGAAAAGTCACATATCCAAATAAAATAATGCAGATATATATATATATTTATATATCCAACATCATGAAGATCTAAAATTTGAGGAAATTTTAATTCACCAATGTAATGTGATCAATGCACGAACCGCACCATGGAGTTCTTCCTAGTGAAAATGGAAAAGGATGTCTCTTAAATCATATCATAATAAAATTTAAACAAATTCATGACACCAAAATGAGAAAGGAATTAAAAATCTCACCATTCCACTAACTCTCAGTGTGGATGTTTGAAAACAATTCAATTCAATTCTTTACTCTTTCTATCAAAAAATTATAGGTTATTTTAACATTATTTACCTTTTTATAATTTTTCACTAAACCTGTCTTACATCCTTTGAAATCATATTTGAAGACCCACTCACTTAAGCATTCCAAGAAGTCAAACCATATGCTCCTGACCTAGATATCCCTATATGTTGCACATTTCATCACTCCCCTAATTTATTATATTTTTTTGATGTTGCATTTGGAACGAATCTCACAATCATATCTCAACCCTTGTTTGATCTCATCACGACACTAATTTCAATAGTATTAACAAGATAGAAGGTTGAGGAGTGGTGATTTTGTACCTTCCTAAGGCACAATTTTTTTTAGGGCGTACAACAATCGGATATTATGTACACACGCATAGGTCAAACTAGTACTATAATGAAATAGATCGGATAAGGAATGAATGTATGGAAATATCATTTAATGTTGAAAAATATTAACCCAACATATATTTACCTTATATTAAGTATGAAATATTCACACATTGTGGTTTGGTGAAAACATTTGTGGAGATATTAGTGAAATAGTTTTCCCAAAAACTACTCACCCAAGGGGAATCAATCATCTCCAAGGTTTCACATAGATACGATCATTTATATCATTGACAGAAAACTAGTTCACTAAAAAAATTCACTCCTTCATGTTAAATTCTTACAAATATACTTTTTAACCTTCATTATGGTATTTTTACTTTCCCCCCTTTATGGTCACCAAATCATCGAACATTGAAATTGTTGATGGGGATAAATGAAAATAATATAAAAAGGATAAAAATAGAAGAAAAGAGAAAACAATGAAAATTCCTAACTAACCTAGAAATGTATCCACCTCCCCCCCCCCCACACCTAGAATGTGTAGTGTACCCATTGAAATAATTAAGAATGTGAGAAGGAAGGATAAAAACCGGTTTGTTTTATTGTTATGATGCGTTAGTATGGTGGATTTCCTCCACCATATTCTTCATAAAATCCTCATAGAAGTGTTTAAGTCACTTCCCATTGACGGTAATACTTTTTTCACTCTGTTCATGCAAAACCTGTATTCCACTAAAATGGTAATCATTAGTAATAGTATAAGGACCAAGCCATCATGATTGAAGCTTACCTGGGTGGAGCTTATGCCTGAAATTTTACATGAGAACATTCTCACCAATATGGACCTTCTGCTGGTGAATCATGCTATCATGAAAAGCTTGTGTCTTCTCTTTATAGATCCTGGACTTTTCATATGCATCATGTCAAATTTCTTCCAACTCTTGAATCTGTATCTTTCTATGCTCACCTGCATATGAATGGTTCATATTACATTTCTTAATGGCCCAACATGCACGGTGTTCTAACACCACCTAGGGGTGACAAGCCTTTAAAAAGACAATCTTATATGGTGACATTCCAATCGGGGTTTTAAAAGCAGTACGGTATGCCCAATGTGCATCATCCAAGCGCAAACTCCAATATTTCCTATTGGGTTGTACCGTTTTATCCATGATTCACTTAACATCCCGATTTCAAATTTTTACTTGTCCGTTAGTTTGTTGATGATATGAAGTGGAGAATTTATAAACAACCACATACGTACGAAGCATGTTTTTCATGTTACGATTGCAAAAATGTGAACCCTGATCACTATTGATGAATATTTGTAGACCAAACTTTCTGAAAATTTGGGACCTCACAAAATCAACAACAACTCGAGAGTCATCGGTCCTAGTAGCCTTTTCTTCCACCCATTTAGAAACATATTAAATATCCAGTAAGATGCAGACAAAGCCAACTGAATTTGGAAAAGGCCCCATGATGTCAATGCCCCATGCATCGAAGATTTCACAGAATAACATGGGCTTTTGGGGCATTTCATTTCCCTTAGAGATATTCCCTATGAATTGACATTGAGTAAATTATTTTCAAAAACTACGGGAATTTATATACAATGTTGGATAATATAATCTCGAGTCAAGGACCTTTCGAGCAGTACGTTGAGATCCAAAGTGGACTCCACAAGACAATGTGTGGCAGAATCTCATAACTAAGGTGAACTCATGGTCAGGGACACAACTACAAACAACCTAGTCACTAAAGATTCTCCACAAATATGGGTCATCCCAAATGTACCATTGATAATCATGTTGTTGTCTCTGGGATTTTGAAGTGCTAAAATGCTTGGGGACCCTATATGTTGCTAGAAAATTCACAATGTCCGCATACTATGGGGTATGGTCCACAACATCACAAAGGTTCTAATGAGGGATGAATTCTCCAATGGGGAGAGGTGAGTCTACATGATGGTCCAGTAGTGGGGAAATCCTACTAATGTAGTCATTTACCACATTTTCAACTCCTCTCTGATCTCTAATCTCTAGGTCAAAATCTTGGAGGAGAAGCATCCACCTAATGAGGCAGGGCATAGCTTCAGGTTTCTTAAGGACAAACCGAAGGGCAGCATGATCAGAAAAGGCAATGATTTTTGACCCAATGAGATAGGATTAGTAATTTTCCAAGTAAATCACAATAGAAAGATGTTCTTTTTCAGTGGTTGTGCAGTTCACCTGGGCAGGGTCAAGGGTATGTGAGGCATACACAATGACATGAGGGGGCTTCTCAACCCTTTGTGATAAAACTTCCCCAACTACAAAGATAGAGGCATCACACATAAGCTTTAAGGGTAGATCCCACCATGTTTGTTTGATGATGGGAGGATATGTGAGACTCATTTTTAGTGAATTGAAAGCATCCACACATTTTTTATCAAAAAAAAAATTCAGAATCCTTTTGTAATAAATGAGATAAGGGGAGTGCTATCTTCTTAAAGTCTTTAATGAATCTGTGGTAAAAACCAGCATGAACCAAGAAAGACCGCACCTCACAATCACATTTTGGATATGGAAGGGATGAAATTAATTCAATTTTATATTTATCAACTTTAATTCTCTTATTTGAAATGATATTCCAAAGAACTATCCCTCGCTTAAACATAAAATGAAATTTCTCATAATTTTAATCAAGGCCTTTTTCAATGTAGCGTCGGAGGACAGAACCTAAGTGTTGTAAACAATCATCAAAAAAAGATATATATAACATGAAATCATCCATAAAGACATCCATACAACTCTCAAGGAACTAAGAAACAATACTCAACATACATCGTTGAAAATTACCAGGAGCATTACATAGACCGAATGACATCCTTCTGTATGAAAATGTGCCTAATGGACAGGAAAATGATGTCTTTTCTTGATCCTCAGGGGCTATATGGATTTGGAAACAACCTGAATAACCATCATGGAAAAAATAATGGGACTTACCAGACAATCATTGTAACATTTGGTCAATGAAAGGTAATGGAAATTGGTCCTTCCGCGTGGCTAGATTCAGTCGACAGTAGTCAATACAGACTCTCCAACTATTTTGCACACGTGTTGGAACCAATTCAGTCCTTTTAATTAACACAACTGTTATTCCTATTTTTTAGGCACAATTTGCACTAGCCTAACCAATTTACTATTAGATAGAGGATAAATGATCCCCGCAACATGTAATTTAATGACTTCCAATTTTTCCACTTCAAGTAGAGTGGGATTCAACCGGCGTTGATATTGTCTTACAGGTTTAGCCTTATCATCCAAAAGTATATGGTGCATGTAAATAGATGGGCTAATCATGGGAATATCAACCAAAGTCCATCATGTTGCCTTTTTACAGTCTCTTAAAAGTTTGAGAAATTTCGATTCCTGTTGTGGAGAGAGGTTATTAGAAATAATGATGGTAAATTGGTCAATACCCTCAAGATAAGAATATTTTAAATTAGAAGGAAGTGGTTTTAATTCCCACATCAAGGGTTTTTGGACTGAGGGAGGGTATTTATGGGGATTGAGGTCCATCAAACTATCTATCTCCTCATGTTTATTCTCAAATGATAGAGACTCTATAGAAATGAGATTTGCAAAATCATTGATGGTCATGGGTACCTCAGAATGAACACACTCATCAATTAAAGCACAAAATATACACTATTCAGAACCCACACAACACTCAAAACATGAATCATAACTCAAATCATCGATGGGTGATGAAAACAAAACTGAATCAGAGTTTGGGTTGAGGATATAATTGTGTGTGTGTGCATCATTTGAGAGCACTTCCATCGAATAGACATGAAGAGTGGATTGATTTTAAAGGGGGTGTTTCATAGCCTCAAGGATATTAAAACTTACCTTTTATCCTCCACATTCCATGGACAGTGTAACATTGTAAACATTGATTATCATCATTTCTATTTTTAAGAATTCCCTCCCATGTATGAGTGGAGCATGTCTTTGGCTTCAGGTATCTTCCATCCCAAGAATGTATAAATCAGTAGGGAAGATGAGATTCTTCCCTCATACAAGGGCATCCTCAATCACTCATGTTGGATGCGTTGTACTATGGTTGGCAAGTTGCATGAAAATTCCGGTTCGTTGAGGCTCTCCAACCTGTAGAGAATAATACAGAGAGTGAGGCATTATATTAATGGAATCACCTAATTCAAAAATAGCATCAGAAAAGGAATTATCCAATATGGTACATAGTATCGTGAATGTTCCCAGATCCTAGAATTTGGTTGGAATTACTGGTTGAATCATGTTCGAGACATTCCTACCCAAGTTTACTCTCTCATTCCCCTTCAGCCTTCGTCTATGGGTGTAAAGATCTTTAAGATGTTTGGAAAAACGAGTAATTTTCTTGACTGCATCCAATAAAGTAATTTTAACTTGAAATTTTTTAAATGTATCCATTATCTCATTGTCAATATCATTATTAATATTTTTCTAAGATTTTGAGAGTCTTTATGTGATTGGAAGAGGAATTGATTGTTCATGGGAATCCCTAATGATAATTTTAATGTTATTTTTATTTTTTTTCTTCATTGGAATCTTTTATGGGTGGAGAAAGAGTGTTTTCAAGAGGGGGACATACCTATTGTGTAGAATAAGTAGAAGGATAATCTTATTTACCACTACGATGTGTAATTGCGCATACATTACTTTAGTCCTTCGGATTGGAAATGGGTTGAGATGGTAGTTGTCCAGACCATTTCATCTTAAGCTCACTGATGGTGTTCGCCAATTGTCCCACTTGATTACAAAAATCATGAATTACTGATTTGTAGTCTGTTGGAACTGCAGGTTCTGGGTTTCCATTTGGTTCACTATATCCTCAAGGCTTGGTTCAGATTTGGGAGTAGGAGGACTATATTAAGATGATGACGGATAAGAAGGTTGCATACATTGGATTTGTTGATACCAATTCTACTTGGGGTAGCTTGAGTTTTCTCCTTGGCGGTATTGGAGTTGTGCTTGCCACCCTGTATTTGGATTTGGCCTCAATTGTTCTTGCTTGAAGGGAGGTTATTGTTGGAATGGACACCCTAGGAACACTACTGCACAAGACTCAGATGAATCTTGAAGTTGTGGGCACTGGTCAGAAAAATGAGTGTTATCAGAACAAATACAACAATGTAATGGAATAGAGGTATAGTGTGAGTTACCTTGTGCATGAGATAATTTCCTTAGAAGGGTATTCATCTCATCAAATTTAGTATCTACCTTTTGTTCTAGGGATGAATGACTTACCTCATGAACTCCTCGGGTTGGTGAAATTGCCCGTGTACCAAATTGTTGTGCATTTTGTGCCATGTTGGTTATAAGTCACGAGTGACAGATGGAGTTTTATCAACTAGGGAACCACCACCAGCATCATCAATCATTCCACTATCCATGGGAATGATTCCATCATAGAAGTATTGTATTAGTAGTTGTTCACTAATCTGGTGGTGGGGGCATCTTGAGAAAAGTCTCTTGAATCTCTCCTAGTATTCATGAAGGGTATCTCCTTGTGATTGCATAATTCCACATATTTCTTTCCTAATTGATGCAGTTCGTGAGGTAGGGAATACATTCTCTAGAAAAACTCTTTTATGTTCATTCCATCCCCCAATCGTGGTAGAACAATAGTATATCCAATATTTGGATACACCATCAATGGAGAAATGGAAAGCCCTAAACATGATTAAGTCTTCAAACACATTTTGGGGTTTCATGGTGGAGCACAATATATGAAAATCCATAAGGTGTTTATGAGGTTCATCACCAAGAGGACCATGTAATTTAGGATGAAGGTGGATGAGACCTGATCTCAGCTCAAAGTTGGATACTTCATCAGGATATTGGATGTATGCAGGTTGGTACTCCACATCAGGGGTGGTCAGTTCTTTTAAAGTACAATTATTTGTAGCAATGTTTTCATGGGTTTGACTTGGTTCAATTTTGGATTGGTTTAGGACCACTTGAGGTTCCACAAAGGGTTTCTCAGTGTTACTAGATTTACCTTCTCTAGATGCCTTGATTTTTGTGTGAAGTTACTTTTCAATTTAAAGATCAAATTCAAGTAGTGCTCCTTTACCAGATCTTGTCATTCAATAATGATGTCCAGTTTGATTGATTGATTTTTTGTTGTCTTTATTTTTTTGATTTGAGATGGGTAAAAAAAAGTTAGAAGGGTGAAATAATAATAGAATTTTATACTATAGAAATAGATATAGAGATGGAGATGAATAGATAGAGAGAGAGAGAGATAATGAACACACCAAAACACAAAAAAATACAAAACACAAAAAAAAACAATCAAATGGTGGTGGAGTATTTAAAAGATTACTAATTAACAAGTAAATTAAATAAATAAAATTAAATAATGAAAAACAATGATCTTGGTTCCCCGACAATGGCGCCAAAATTTGATCGTGTTGTCGAGCGCGTCAAATTAGTTGTTTAATTTTGACTAGAATTTCTGCAGTACAACTGCAACCCTAGGTTGTCTCTCGATGGAGCCTTAGATCATTAATTTGAAAAAATATGCTTTGTATTATTAAATTAGAACGGTTAATGGGGTTTTATAGTACTTGATTTTGATGATAAATAATGATAATAGAAAATGAAAGCGATAAAAAAAGTATAAGTAAACAAGATTGATTAAAAGTGATCCTCCAAGGGATGTCTCGTGATTCTTATCCTTCATCACTTCAAGGGATGTGGTTCTGATCATTTAATACCTGGTTTTTAACACATATTAACATATATTTACTGAGTATATTCTAGGATAACTCCTAGGGTTCAGTAAAAAACACACAACGATTCACCGGACACCATCGATGAGTGAGTGATTTGTGTTCGACATCATAACGGAAACTCACCAAGGCAACACACGAAGAACTCGATGTGTTATCAAGGTATTTATATTACTTCTTTGTGATACCATGTCATAAATTTTCATGACCTTGATAGTGCTTATGTGAGTTCAATTGACCAATATAAACTACACAAACACCGCAATTGATTGAAGGATGAAAAAGGGAAGAACGGTGTGTGAAACATCACATGAAAGGGTACCCCCAAACATGATCATTTGAGTTGAGTTTAACATAACAATTATAACTCAATTAAATAAAAATAGAGGATGGTGAAAAATAACATACAACCTGGAATTAAAAAGATCATTCAAAATAATACATGTTTGAAGCTCGGGATTACATCACATTCCTCCCCGGGTGATCACAAGCTGTTTAGAAACCCATGGGAGGGGAAGAAGAAGAAGATGTTGAATTAGAACATCCCATAGACTCCAGAACTACTAGGGATGTTGAGAAGACTCCTTGGTGACTCCAAAATGGAAGTACCTTTCCTCCTGGAAGAACATTCAAATGGGGAACCCAAGGTTCCATTTTATAGGAAAATTGGAAGGTGGTTTTAGGCACACAGATTTCATTAATCCAATTGTACCACACATTTTGGCCTTCAGACAGTCTTATCTCGCTTTGGAGAAAATAGAAAAGTTGTATCCCATCCTATTGGCTGTCTCCACCAAATATTTGGCACCATTAGGAAAACTATAGCTCCAGATATTGACAAAATACAGAACACCGCATTTGACTTGGTCCAGCTTTGATTCCTTGGACAGATCAGTTAGTATGGGCATTGTAGATGCTGAATGGGGATTCAGTTCCTTCAAATGAAATGTATCCCAACAAATTTAGGACCGTCCCAAAAAATGTCAGCCCATTTGGGTGCGTGGTTTAGTAGAAATATGCGGTTGAGTCCAATGGTGTTCTTGGATCATGTGAAGATTGGCCCATCTTTCTTGGATTTCATCATGGGTTCTCCAAATCACATACACCTTCAATATAATTATCAAAACATGTAACATTTCAATTTTTAGAAATGTTAAACATAACATGATTGAATCAAAAATGGAGTAAAATTTGTTATTATACTTGTAATTTTCCATATAATACCAGTTTAATACATTGGTATAAGGGTGAAATAAAATAGTAAATCGTTGTACGATCAAGACATCACCTACTAATGATCCATACATTATATTTTGATATCAAAAAAACATTGATGGAATGTTAAGTTATAGCATGGGGATTAAAAACCTTGTGTTTTAATTCTTGATCACTTTCATTTCCTTCATTATTCAAAGATGTCTTTTCATCCATCAGATTATTAAAGAAGGAGGAATCGACAAAAAATAGATTTTTCAAAATGACTCTCAATTATCAATGAAACCAACATTATATATATAGATGTATACATATTGTGTTAGGGTTATGTAAAAATTTATATAATTACACAAAAATATTTAAATTATATTATAAAACATAATTATATCCATGTGATATAATATATATATATATAATTAATTATATTTTATGGTGTGTCCCAACTGGCATACAGATAAGTATTATTTTTCAAGATTGAGACATTGTATTTATCATCCAATATTATCTAGAACTAATCATACTCCTCATCATTTATCAAATAACCAAATTAACCTAAAAATAAATTATTGTCTTTAAAATACATTTTTTTCACAATCTATAAAATAAATATTTATAATATATACAATAAATAAAATAAATATTCAATCCCCACTCTCTTTAATAAAAATTAAACTACTATTTTGGGATCAATAAAATGGGAATAGCTTTATTCATCATTATTTAGAATATTTTTTTTCAAATAATCAATCTCAACTATAATTTAATGAAAACACATAGTCTATGACCCTATAAGAATTATATTATTGGATTTGGGTGGGATTACCAAATGTCTATGATTAAAATATAGAATGTGTTCATCGAAACAATGTGAAATAGGATTATTTTTTCATTTCGACCACCACATAAGATCAATCATAGTGTTATATAATAAATTTCTAAAATATATCATCATTCAGGTAGCGTACATGTGTCACAAAAAATTCTCAGTAAATCATTATTTTAATTCTTGAAATAAAAACCTTAAATATACAATGTCCATAAAATTTAATTTGACTATTGAATTTCAATAAATATAGTGATATATCATACTCGATAAATATAGAAGGGGTTAAACGTTTTTTGAATTATTATTAATAAAATATAATTATTAAAAGAACCAATATCCCCTAACCCTCTTGTACATATAGAATTATGGTTTTGGTTTGTAAATATAATTTTTTCAGTCATGAAATTAATTAATAAGAATCATAAAATATAAATACTATTACATATTCTCTAATATAGAAATATCTGATTACAAATAAACATTCCAAATTCCAACTACAGGGTTTGTTATCGTAATCTCCAATTTTTTAGGTTACCAAGTGCGAACATTTAGATAGGATGTCTCAACTTCTTATGAGTGATAACACATGACATTGAAAATTATAAGTGTCTTGTAATGTTATTTTATACAATAATAGAACTATATTGATTACTATAAACTTGAAATTTAATGGTTTTTATCATAGGGGTGAACATTTATGACAATATCAACGCATAATATAATCATGGACATCATTTCATTAAAGTTATATAGAATATTGAAAAATATGTAATATATGGTTTAATTAATATTCAAATATTATAATATATATGAAATATAAAGACCAAAATATTTTTTCTATACCACTAAATATAAAATATGATCCATGCACCCCAGGTATACCTAAGATATGAATATGACTCACAATATAGTATATTTTGTGTGTCATCCACCAAGCACAAGGTTTCTTTTCTTATATTATGCCTCACAAAAATATTATTTTTCACTATACATGAATCATACTCACTATAACCATAATATTTTATCATAAAAAATTATAATCCATGATGAACATAAGTTATGATTAAATTTATTTTCTTAAATTGATAGGTTAATAATCATTGCACTCAAAAAATGTATATCAATTTATTGATTTGGCTGGAAAATATGAATGTGGGTTAAAATCGTTGTTGAAATTCAATTTTATTCATTTTAATATTCATAGAAACATTATAAGTATTTATCATATACAAAATAATCATTGGTTTGTCATATTATATATAAAAAATTTCTAGTCTATTCTTACATTTTCGTCAATTTTAAGATTTTCTTAACTCATCACATCAAATTAAATCTTAGTCACATCACTATGAGTCCATATCATAATACACACCCACTAAATATTTATTTAGAAACATATATAAATAATTCCATTTTGAATAAAGGTGATATTTTGGATTTATATTCTGAACGTTTAAACTTCTTGAACATATCACAACTTCTTTACTTCATAACATCAAATGTTACAGTGTAAACATCTATTATGGACATAAAAATCCTTATATATTCATCATCATCATCCTTGAAACCCAATTACATCAATATTCTTCTCTAATAAATACTTCTTCTTAAATTATTATTTACATATCCTCCAAAAAACCATTCTTGATAATGTGAATATCAAATAAATATGTTAACTACATGTAATTATTATATTTTTCTTTACCATTATACCCTAAACTATTTGAGGATATCAATTAGGGATCAATTTACATTTTTCCTGGTTTAATATATTATCAAACATATATTCATTTGATCTTCTCTTGAGATTGGATTTAATAATATGGATATCTCTCTTTAAATCCATGATGAAAACAATCGATGTACCCCTCCCTCCCCCACTATGAGGGAGGGATCTTTTTTATCCTTCGATGGACTGTGGAAACTGGTTTTCATCCATTTATTGGTCCCTGATTTCCTACCACTTTTCCATCGATTCATCTTTTATAAAAGATACATGATTTTTATGAAGATCTTTTGCAACTTCCAAACTAAATTTCAGAGTTCAATGTGGTCTCTTCCATCATATCTTGACACAGATTGTTCGATTTAGGTATCGATGAACTTTGGTGGTTTCATTTGATAGGTTTATCTTTGGAACACAGTATCTTTAGGATCAAGGAATAGTTGGGTTATTAGATGTCATTAACATCATGATACACATCATGATGGAAGAGGACTTGATCCTTACATGGTCCTTTTCTCCACAATCATTCAACACAGTCAGATTCATCCTCAATAAGTGGAGAATTGATCATCATATTAACCGAACCTCGCTAATGACTGCTACAAAGGTTACATTTTTGGAATACCCTCTTCCTTTACAAAATCCATCTATTATTATTTTCCTTGGGAACCTAGTGGGATGATACCTTTGTTCTAATAGTAGGACATGGGAAGTTTTTTATATCGTTTCTCCAAGAGTCTGTGAAAAAGTGGATGTGTCTAGAGAACTAATAGATTTTGTCTGGATTGGTATTGGTGAGGAGTTTTCTTATAAAAAACTAATATTTTATGAATCACTGGTGGATTTGTTTTCTTCATGGATGAAACGGGTGCACTCTAGTACAGTTTTCTAGTACGAGAGAAGGAAGAGATGGGTCGCCAGACCAAGTGGCATCTTATTCAAGAACCAAGAGAGATTCAAAGTTTGGGGTTGAAGAGGTTATAGCTATGTGAGGGGATAAAATTAATCTAATGATATCATAAATATTCCCCCCTAATCAAAATGTCTGCGAAGTATAAAAGAGATTGAAACATTACCTGGAGATTGGGTGTGATAAGTGGTTGGTGGAAACCGAAGATGGAATTAAGGGAATAGAGGAGAATTTGTTATGTTGTGATGAGTCTATGGGCAGTGTAGGGAATGGTCAAAATGACAAACCAGAATCTATTAGGGTGCCTAGGGGTTCTCATATAGAAGATGGTGCGATGGCTGTGACAAATGTAGAGTCATATACTGTGTTGGGGAGGAATGAAGGAGAAACAAACTGAGGGAGGATGTCAACATGGATGACTGTGCGGGATGGGTGAAAGCAGTTGGTAGGGAATTTATGTGAAGAAATAATCCAAAGGTTATTGTTTTCAATTATTTCTAGTGAATTGAGGTTGATTACTCGTGACTAGAGTGTAAGGGTTGTATTCCTTCCAATTTAGGTGAGGTGAATGTTGTCCACATTGCATGTGTTAAAGGTTTGTCCACTCATATAGCATGAGGGTTTCTTCTAGGGGATTCTCTATAAGACTGTGAACTCGCATCTGCTGGTCAGCATGCTATCCTTCATAATGAATTTGATGTTATGTATCAGGACTATGAATGTTACTAGAAAAGAGCCTCCATGGTTGGATGTAATGTCATCCATAAAGATAATAAGGACTACTCTTCATTTCCTCATCCATTAGAGACACGATCAGCAATGAAATCCAAGAAGATGTAGAATCTGGGAAAGTCAGATGATGTGATCAAGAAATTCTTGGAATTTCTCTTTAGCTAAATATATGTTTTGATTGAACATGTGTTGTCTCACAATTATAATAAATAAGAAGCCTCAATAATGTTGTTGATATCTCTATGGATTACTCTCAATGATGAGAAATAAACATAGATTAACAAGCATGACCTGATATTAGTTGGTTGATTCAATGGAAGGATAATCATTCTGGAAGAGTACTTCTAGTAATGGGTTAAGATGGCCTTTCATTTTGATGATCTTATAGTGGATGAACTAGACACATAGGTAAGCATTATCTCCCGGAAATTATTCCTGGAGTCTAATTTTGATATTCTTACTTTGAACTTTAATGACTTTTATATTTCATTTTCGGTTTGAACTCAGGTTTCTCACTTTTCCCTTAAATGCCTTTGATAAATAAAAATTTAATTTCTAGTCAAAAAAATAGATTCACTTATAAATGTTTATCTAAATGTAAAAAATTATATTATTCATTACTATCAAATATCATAAACTATTAGGGTATTAAGTTAAAAACCATTTAATATTAGTTTGGTTCAATAATTTATTTTTTTTAATTTAGAATATCTCAATGTCAAAGCATAAACCAACTAGCCTCTAAGAGACTATATTCAATTAAAAATTTCATTTTAATATTAATTTTTTTTGTTAGGTTACATTTATATCAATTTTTTGGAATATTTAACTAACAAAATATTGTTTCAATATCATATATGTAATTTTATGTGCTTTAAATATTTTTATTTTAATAGATGAATTTATTAAAATAAACCATAGATGGGTTATGGTAACTTATTCCCTCATATCCTAATTAACATTACGAGAAACAATTTATCCCTAAAAAAGAATTTTATCCAATCCTTCTTCTCAAAATATTATATATATATATTATTGAATCCTATTCCATGTGAATTAAATTAATAATATCATACTTATTAACAAAAAAACATCATAATCGAATAAATTTTCATATCACATTATAGAAATGAGTTAATGTTACACTAATTTTAAATAGAATAATTTATTATTGATAAAATCATCAACGTTAAAATCCTATATGTAGTAACTATTTACACCATATCTTGAATATAAACTATTATCATTGTCAAATATTCCTTTGTTTATGAACAATTATATATTTAATTTATTTTTAAAAAAATTCATTTAGCATCACATACTTTCAGTAAAATAATTTAAATCTATAAAATAAAAATTTAATGAGGACTATCCATAGAATATCACAGATTTTTTCATGTATATCATTGATAATAAGATCATATTTAATTAATTCTCTTCCATTCTAATTAACATAGTTTTCAATGAAGTTTATTGTCTTTTTAAGAATCATTATTTTATTTTTCATGAAGTTTTTATTCATATGGTTTGACTTTTACCAACTATATAATATCAATATAGTACATTAGAACAAAAAATTCATATAACTAGTTCATGGGGATTCAAAATATTTTTTGGAATATTAGGTAAAAAATATTTTAATTCAATCATATTTTGAGAACATTCACATAGTGTAAAATTGGATAAATTCAGCAACTAGAACAATCCATTTTAGTCTCCCCATAGATCATGTAATCGAACTAATAAAATAATAACTATCTATATCAAAAACACTATAACTAATATTATTAAAATACTATTATCTTCAATCCCTAATCATGAGAAACATGAGATAATATACACATCATATTATTTTATTATCCAATATTTATGAATTAATTTTATCAATGAAGTAACCCCTCTTATACATTACATAAAATAAATCTTCAATTTCTAAACATCAATTATTTAATCCTCTTGAACATTTTCAAATTTAAAATATTTGTAAAACATAAAATAATTATCACATTTCTATCAGAATAATATAATTAATTTATGTATTATGTGATTTTCTAATGAATTCATGTTATTCAAAATATTTAATAATATTACATATATTTTGAGGTAACAAATCATATTAATTAAAAGGGACTATAATTATTGATGTTATCAATCATATTGAGTACATGGTTGGATACTAAGATTACTTTGGTTATCTTCCAAATAATGGCTTAACAATATAAAATGAATAAGTTTATACATCCATAATAATATAAATTCACTTCTTGATTGTTCAATATAGTATGAAATGTTATACAAATAACTAGAGTAGAGATCATTTCTTTTAGATTGGAGATCATAAATTTGTTAAATTATATCCTTTGAAAAGTGTTATGAATTTTTATTAAATGGAAAAGATGAGTATAATATTAATTGGAATATATGAAATATAAGAAATTTTTGGATTGGTTTCTTATGAGGTGTATTTTAATAAGAGATAATTCTAGGTACAATTGTGTTTAATGTATTATTTTATTTAAAATGTGTGTCAGATGCATCTCATTTTTCAAGCCTAGAAATTAATCTGCTGGAAGAAAATCATTCTGGTAAAAAAATAAAATATATAAATTCATGATAATAGAGGGAATGGTTTATTTAATAATGTTATTTGACATGTAATGTTTTCATATGAGACCCTTATTATTTAAGCGAAACATGATATGATCAAAATCTTATGATGTCAAAATCTCACCACTAATTTATGTAATGAATTAAATTTTGAGGACCCAATTTCCAAAAGTCGAGAAGAATGTAATAAATAATTAAATTTTAATATTAAATAATTATTTTATTTTTAATATTCGTTACTTTTATTTTATAAATTTATATTAATTATAATAAAATTTTATCATTTATCAAATAATAGAAATTATTTTTTCTAACCAAATTGGGTTTTCATAAAATTTATAATTTTATTTAAATGTTTTGTTTCCAAATAATTTATTATATATATAAAAATGATATAATTTTTGAAATATTCATTTCAAAATTATCAAGAAGTGAATGGTTTATAATTTTCTAAAATGATTTATTTAGTGATGAATATAGAAAAATACATATTTTTATTCAATACTGTATTTTCCTTTTTAGAACTTATAAAGCTATATTTTGTTTTTAATTTATTTAAAAATAAAATTAGATCATTTATATTATCTTTATTTTTATTTTTATATTTTTATTCTATTTATATTCTTCATTTTTTATAATAAGTTTCATACATAAGAAGATGTTATTTCTGGAATATAGTTATTCATCGTGTTTTGTGAGTTCAGTTTAAAAATAAATTTCTCCCCTTATATGAGTAAAATTTTAATAAATTAATTTCATATTTGTAAATAACATAATTAATATTATTTAATGGGTTATAAATAATTTTACATCATAATAAATAGTAAAATATATGAAAACATCTCTTAATGTTATGGTTAAAAAGTATTTACTAGGGGTCAAACTATATTGATATTTGTGTGTATACTATTTCCATTCAATATATTATAATTTATAATTTTTTTAATTATAAGATTTATATTTTGTGTCAACTTATCTGGATGGTTTCATTAATATATTTTCATCATTTCAAAAATATCATGTCTTCCCTCTCTTACACATATAATAGAACACACATATCCTCTATTATTCACAACTAAAAATCCTTTTGGATCAGTAATGAACTCCCTAAATGGATTATGTAAATAAATTTCCATTTCATAGAATAGATTTTTTTATTATAAAAATATTTTAGGAATGATTTATTTAAAATACTAAATACTTTTTCTAATGAAAAGGTATAGTTATGATCTGAGTGTTTTTTATTCTCTTTCTACTAATATTGCCTTCAAATACACTAATAATAGGATGAAAAAATAAACATAAAAATAACAATGCATATTTTTATATGTTATTATACTGTTTTCATAACCTATATCCTTCCACCATTCAGTCAAATGGGATGTGAAACCGGTATTTGTGGGTACGGTAGACTACCTCCACACTAACTGATGTAAATACTTTTTCAATCACCACCTATCATGAATTGTTATAATGATTAATTTAATTTATATATATGATATATTCATGGAATATTAATCATTTTTCAAATAAAATATATCAAATTTTATATTACCCTTATATCCATTGAAAAATGATAATTTCATTCTTGCATAAGTGAGGAGTACCATCTCGACGACACAATGTGATTATTTTTTTATCACCACATCCCATGGCTGGTATATATTTGTCTTTGAAAAAATAGAGTGATATATTTATGATACAATAGTGATTGTGAAAATTTAAAATGGTACTTAAATTAATTCCCAAATGTGTATTGAAAAATGATAAGGTTACTCATGTGTAATTTTGAACATACCTCTGCTTGATTGTAACATAATTATTTTTTCATAACCATATTATATGGTTAATTTACAAGTTTTAACAATGTATGAAAACAATAAATTTTAGATTTTAACTATTTAATAAATTATATAATTATAACTTCATTGACCATTTTCAATATATTGAATCTATTTTGAAATTTTGATATGAACATTTTTACAACACTTTAAATGAATGTAACAAATTATATTATTAAATATATCATTGAAATAAATAAAATTAATTGTTAAATGATAATATATTCATCTTGAAAATTTTTTATGTGGGAAAAAATAGTAAAAAATGATTTATTAAATAGTAAATAAATAATGTACATGACAATTCAAGAACAACATAGTGAAAAAATAAGATAACACAATGTTTTAAAATGTTTTGATGATTTATTTTCAAAATATTATTATTCGATGAAAATTTTCATTAAAATAATTTACTTGAATGTATTTATATGGACATAAATGAATTACAAATTATATTTTATTACACTTTTTACTTTCCTAAAATTGTTTAAAATTAAATCTTTTGTATTTATTATTTACAAAACATTTTGAAAATTGTATATTGAAGAAAAAATTAATCTAATATTTTAACTTATAAGAAATTGATGGTTTTTCCTACCACCATAAATGTTATTGGGTGTTTAAAATCCATTATTGGATTCCATGTTTTTTCATAGAAAATACATCATTCACTTTGATCAGAGTATTTTATTATTGAATTTTTTAAGAAGAGAGATATATAAATTTTTAACAAAATTAATAATTCATTTACAAGGACATTTTTTAGATTTTGACAATGAAACAACAATATTTTAGGTGTTTCATGAATGTTATGATACTTTGAGATTTCATATGTTTGATAAGTGAGACTGATATCGCTAATGATGGTTGGTGAGCCTGATATATCTATAAGAACTCATGAAATAAATGAAAAAAAATAGTTTAATATTTAATAATATGAATTAGATATTGATATTCATCATAGAAACATTATATACTTTTTTAATGAAAATGGAAATAGTTTTCATAAAATTATTTTATTAGAAGGTTTTCTAATTTATAAAATATAAAATTTTAATTTAATAACATGAATTTATTCTTTGAAATTACATTTTAAAAATATCATGATGTGAGATTTTGTTATTTTAAGGAAAATATTTATTTTTGGTGAATAATGAAAACCCATAATTTTTTCAATAAATTTATTTCCTTTCAAGAAATTAAATTATTTAAATGTTCAGTTTTATTTTTAGTATACTTTCCTGAAATATATGTATTATTTATTTACATTTAGTCAAATAAATTAATTTATATTTATCATTATATTTTTTTTATTTTAATTCTATTTTTGGGTTTAATAATGTGTTTTTACTGTATAACTATTATAAATTTAAATATATGTATTTAATATAATTAGCTAAAAAACCTATATTTAGTAATTATATATATATGAAATTTATTCAATATATTTTAATAAATATTAATTTTGTCTCATATAAGGATGATCACTAGTCATAGAGTTAGAAATAAATCACATTATGCTTGAAAAATAAATTTCAAGGAAAACAACATTGTCTTCTTTTATGAATATTTAATTTAAAATTAAATTTTGAAATATATGTGAAATTATTTTTTTAAAATAAATTCCATATTAAAAATCATAATAATTTATATTATCTAATAAGTTGGTATTATATTTTGGTCATAATGGATAGTGGTAATTATAATAATATTTTACTATAGTTGAGGTAAAAATAATTTTACAGCTGGATAAAAAAATGAGAAATAGGGTTAAAATGAAAATTAATTTTTTATAGAATTTATTTTATATACATAGATCATCTATATCATGTCTATGTTTCTATAATGGTCTATTTGGGATCCTTGTAGCATATAAAAAACATGTGTACTCCTTTTTCATTCCAAAAAATAAATGCTTTCTACTCACCTCATTTTAAAAGATTCAAACACTCCTTTCATGTTCAAACCACTATAGAGGGTTTTTTCATCCAATACCCTCCCAAATACCTTACATAAAATCATATATGTGTCATATATCCTCTGTTTTTAGCATAAATCCCTCTAAAAAATATTGATAAACTAAAGAGGATGTTCGATTATGTAATATTGTTCTTAACCAACAATTTCCCATTTATTTCCTATTACAGCTCCATGAAATATTATTAAATAATTTTTATATATTAAAAAGTTATCTAATAAATACTAATATTTATTTTAATTGAATAACCCAAAAATATGTCTTATTTCATCAAATGGGAAACAAAATCATCATTCGTGTGTTTGTAGCACTACGCCTCATGAACCTTTGTCATTTTTGTTCCACAATCACCACTAATAGCATGTTATATGAGGGAATTAAATTATATATCATATATTTTAAATTAATTATATTTCTAGAATTATTATATGACAAGTAAATTTTTACATCCTATTCTATTGGGGATATGATAACGTCGACTATGTGTACGATGAACCACTACCTCACCAAGTGATGTGGTTCGTTTTTTAGAAATGTTTTATATGGAAGGAAATAAGTATATTGTTAATTATTATATGTGATATATAAGACATTATTTTGATATTTATGACATATTTATCTTTATTAAAATAAAATATATCACTTTTATTCTTACCATTCCACTCTCTAAAAATGATAACGTTTTTCATTTGTCTATATGGACTACTACCTCCATGAGTCGATTTGATTATATTCTCACCACCATAACACATGCATGATATATATAAGTATATTAAAAATATTAAATTTATAGTTTTTATAATATTATAATTTTTAATGATAAAATATTACTTACCTTAAGTCTATAATGATCGTTGAAAAATGGAAACAGTACTCATGTCTATATACTGCCCATTATCACCGTTATCATAGAAAAGTTCATTTTTAATAACTACCTATAATTAATTATTTGAAAAGTATAATATATATATATATAATATAATTATTTTATTATTATTATTCTAGAGTTTATTTATTAATGAATACATTGTCCATAGTCAACCTACTGAATCCATTTGTGACACATCTGCTAAATATCATCAATACAATGGTAGTAACCATAAATGATAAGAATTTTTTTGTACAAAATTTTGAGATAAAATAAAATTTATAATGAAAATAAATAATTTCAAAAGAAAGTAAATAATAACATAATTTTTTCATTAATATAAAAAAATACATGATGAGTCGAACTCAAGGTAAGGGACTTCGTCTCAATTTTGTTATATTGAGGCATATTCATGAGGTTATGGATTGATATTATATTATAAATTGTATATAATCCCCTATGAATTTTTAATATCCTGAATTTATCTATTCTCATTATTTTCATTATTTTAATATAATTTTTTCATGGGGACTACGATTCAATTTTTTCTATATTTGTAGTGGAATTGCATTTAAAAAATCTTTTGAAGAAATATTTTTATTCCTTCTTCACCCATGTACATATTTTTAACATTTTCTTATAGATTATTTTATATGGGAATAAAATATTCATTAATTAAATTTTAGGTGTCTTTTGAATTTTGTAATTCCCCAACAGGGTTCATCTCTAAGACGGTGGTTGGACCGGTGGGTTAAATAACCTCAAGCGCACCTCCCCATACGCCAAAGGCTGCCAACTAACAGTGATGGATCTTTTGTGTTTATGGGGGAGACTATGCCCTCTTAGGTAATATATAATATCACTACAGATGTAAACAACAACAAATAATAAATAGTCGAATCATGTGAATGAATAAATTGTTGTAGAATAATTTTAAAGAAATAAAATTGACAGATAATTACCAAGTGAAAAAGCTCACAAAAGGAGGTCATTCCATGATATGAGTTTGAACTAAAAGTATGTATAACAGAACTCAAACACACAGTCAAATAAATAGAAAAGACACAAGTAGTAACTGCATCACGAGTAAGGCCCAATCCTCTGCCTCAGTCTCTATCCTATGTAGTAATGAACAATCATGCATCAGAAGCAACACACTTACCATTGTCAATACTTTTGAGCATGTATTCTACTCGGGTGTCCATGATTCCCAAGCAGGGTGTGAGATAAGAATCCCAGTTGGATGGCACCCATATTGTCTAATCCTTTCCATTTCATGTAGCAAATAAAATTCAGTGTACCATTTTATAATATTCTCAGATAATTAATTTAAACAAAATGAAAAAAATATGTCAGCTTGGGTTCTAAAAAGCACCCATGTCTAATCACCTAATTCAGCCTAAGATGGTAGTCAGAGATGGTATCTATCTGTAGAATACACAAATATATATATATATATATAAGACTGGAAAGCAATGTAAATTAAGGAAGATGTATATACTCAAATCTTGTGCTTTGACTTGGGGTCTATGACCAGTGTCAATTTGGTGCACTTCCACATATCAAAAAGAAATCTCAATTCTCATGAAAAACTCAAATGGAAAAAATATAAACATTATGTGCATCATTATTAAGGTTCATGTTGAGTGTTGGATTCTGAACCCATACTAAATGTATCTCTACGGAACATCTGTCAATTTATCCAATACCATTGAGCCCGTACAAGGAAATATTTCGAAATACCAAGTATCGCATAAGGAATGGATTTACCCTAAGTCTGTCCCAATCTCTCAAAAAGGGGTTGAGTGTCATCTATGGCTGACATAGCCACATTGCCAACGGATCCATCCTGATGGTCCCTTTTGGAACTGGTATCACTCAAATGTATTATAAAACACAGGGAAGTCTTGGTCCAGAAAAGACAATGACACCGCCCCCGACACATAGAGGTAACCATTGAGGAATGGAGGATCTAAGTGTGGACCTTAATATGGGACCCACCTTCTCTCCCCGCCCTAAAATTAATTAATGTTTTCACAGTAGTAGATATGACATAATCATCCTATAAAATCACATCTTGAAAACTAACCAGATACACATGCGCATCAAAATTCAGAAATTTAACATTTACACTATTGAAACTTAATAAGTCAATAAACTATATCAACATCAGTAGATAGTGATCTTTTAATAAAATAAGATGTTCAACAAACAAGTACCAGTGGTCCAATAATTTGAGTTCATGTTCCAGAAACTATTAATTTAATTTAATATCAAAAAATAGGGTAGAGTTATACCTGTAGGTAATTAAATTATAAACCTGGATAAAGGAAAAATACACTGACCATGTCAGAAATCCCAAATTGGTGTTTGATCTTGTTGCAACAATTGAAACAACTATTCATTTCATTTAGAAACAATATAAAGGGATTTTTCAATACATATAATTGATTAATTTATAAACACGGCTAATGGAGAAATACACCAACCACGTTGGCAATCCCAATGGGGTGTCTGAACATGTTGCAACAAATCAAATAATTTAATTTAAGATGATTAAGGCTGCAACTACTAGGAAAAAAATTAAAATAATTAAAGTGGGTAATATTTCACAAAGCTGGTAGGCACTGAATAAAAACACAATGGTGTGTTTTTTTAAATCGGAAATAAATGGGGGAAAAGAGAGTAGGCACACTACCTTATAGTTTTTTATGACTCTGTTATCCGGGGTAGGATTATATTTGACCGAAAACAGAAGAAAACAAAGGGTTTTAGAAAAAAGCCAAAATCTGGTAAGAATATTCTGCGAAAAATTGCACGCAGATTACTCAACCAAAATGCATGATTTCAAATGTGAAAAATTATCATTTCCCTAATGATTACTTCTCACCTACGGTGAAGGAATTTGATGTCGGACAGAGGTGCAACGGCCTTCTGAAGGGCCTGTTGGTTGTTGCGCCACCAAAGAGAGATCAGGGGTGCGACGCGAGTGATGGGAGAGGGAGAGAAGAGTGGATAACAAAGAAAGAAAAGAATTAAAATGAAAATAATTAAAAATAAGATAAAAATAAATTATATGGAAACAAGTAAAAAATTTAAAATATTAAAATAAAATAAAAGGATGGAAGTGAAATAAAATATAAAAATAATTAAAAATGGAAATCCCCCATTTTAATTATTTTTATTTTTCATGTATCCCCCATTTTATTTTATTTAAAAAAAAAATTCATCCGTTATTGTTTTATTATAAATATTCATTAAATATATTATTATTCTTTTTCAATCTTTAATTAACTATTTAAACCATAAAATCGCGCTATGGTGCGACATTTCATTTTTCTTTAAAATTATAACAATTATTTAAATTAATTAAAATGCTACCCATGAACTAATGTGAGGTGTGTAGGCGCACGCCCCAGTTGATTAATTAATTAGACTTCAATAAATTAAAAATGGTATGTACATGATTAAGGTTGAGATTTTACAACATCCCCTCCTTAAGAAAACACGTCCACGAGTTTCCCTTCCGAGGGTACTGGAACGTCACCAGAAAAAATTCCCAACCACTTTGAACGTACATTCATCTCTCTCTCACAGGTCTCTTCCTGAACACATTCATGTTGCCAAAACACCCGGACTATAGGGACTACCTTTCCTTGGAGGACCTTCATTCTTAGGTCAATGATATGGATCGGATGCTCCGTTGAGGATGCATTAGGATCAAGCTCGATGACATCATGGTCAAAAATATGAGACGTGTCTGGATGACATTATCAAAGATGAGATACATTAAAAACATCATTCATGGAATGGTACCTCTGAGGTTGTAGTAACAGATAGGCTACCGGCCCAACTCTCTCCACTGTCTCGAACGACCTGATGTATCTTGGTGATATACATCCCCTGCCCCCTCATCCATGTGTGACCCAACCTTGGAGAAACATGAAGAAACACTCGATGTCCCAACACGAACTCCAGAGGTCTGCAGAGATGATCGGTAAACCACTTTTTTCTAGACTGGGCTGTATTCATATGATTAGGAATCAGCTAAACTTGTTCAGAAGTCTCCTGAACGAGATGAGGACACAACAGAGCTTCCTCAGGGGCTTTGATCCAACATAAAGGCGAATGGTACTGTCTACCATAGAGAGCCTCATACGGATCCATTTTAATTTTTCCTAGAAGCTGTTATTATTGGTAAATTCAACCAGAGGTAAATTCTTCTCCCAAGAACCTCCAAAATCAAGGACACATGCCGGTAACATCTCTTCTACCGCTCATGTAGTTCTCTTGGACTACCCCTTGTTCTGTGGTTGAAATGAAATACTCAGAAGTACCTGGGACCCCAGTGACTTTTTCAACCCTTTCCAGAACCGTAATGTAAAGCTGTCATACCTGTATGAGAAAATTGATTGAGGAACACCATGAATCGGTACAATCTATTGTATACACAACCTTCCAAAATCAACTATCATAATGTTCTCTCGGATAGACAAGATGTGTGAAACCTTGGTCAACCTATCATCAACTACCCATACTACATTGCTACCTCGAGGAGATATTTGAAAGCCTATAACAAAATCCATGGTGATGTCACTTCATTTCCATTCAAGAATGGATAGAGGTTGTAGGAGTCCAGTAGGTCGCTGGTGCTCTACCTTTACCTGTTTCCAAGTGGAGCACCGAGTGATGAGACCTGCTTTCAACTTTTTAATACCAGGACACCAATACTGTCGACACGTATCAATGTACATCTTGGTCAACCCAGGGTGAACTTCCCAAATAGAGGTGTGATACTACTTCATTATCTCTTCCCATATACCTGAAGGTACCCATACACGACCACGGTAAAGAAGAGTTTCACTTCCACCAACAACCCAACTAGGAGGTGGGTTCCCCCCTATAATAATTTCACTCAAAATGAACCCATTAGGATTAGTCAGCCATTTCCTACAGACTCACTCCAAAAGAGAGGGCATCATTGTGAGAGCTTCTTGATCCAGTTGTACACTCTACTCATGAATCTCCATATGCATCTCTGAAAATAAGGACATCATCTGCCACTCCCTATTTTCTACCTACACGACCTGATTCTATGTATTACAGCATAAAACATCCACCAAAACATTACCCTTACCAAGGGTATAAGTAAGATCAAAATCGAATGCCTATAAGTGTTCAACCCACTTGCGTTTCCTTAAGTTCAAGTATCATTGAGTGGAGATAATAACTTAAATATTCCTATTATAAAAAGTGTATGAAATAATAATTGATTAAGGTTATTTATAACCAATGTTTTTTAAAATATAACATAATTAAAACCATTCACTGTCATTGATTATGAATATATCCAATATAAAACCCTTATCAATGGAATTATTTAATTAGTATTGATTTATTTAAATTAGGAATAAGCTACTTAAATGGTTAATACCCAATAAATTCTATATTTTCAATAAATAATCTAAAAATCAGACATATTAACCTCTTACATATCCTACATGATCCAAATTTTAAATATTAATATAGGTAAACATACCCTTAAATGAAATCATGTAGTAATTTATATATTTAACGAGAAACTATTTGTTACATCTAATCAGAACAAAAAACTATTGGAAATTTTGACTCAAAATAATATAGAACTTATTATTTTTTAAACAATATGTTTATCCCATGTATACTAAAATCCATTTTTATTCAAAAAAAACGTAAATATAATTTAAATTATAGATTCTATCATATTAAATTTCACAAATATAATTCACTTCCCATCACAAGAAAAAACCAAACAAAATATAACACTAAAACCTTTTTCACCCTAATTGAATCAATCATACCATGTTCTCGTGGAGGATGGAAAGGTAATCATACATATTTAGATGAAATAATACAATATTAATTCAACGTGAAATAATTATATATGAAAAAATACAAATGGTCAAAACAGGTTTAGACATTAGTTAGATAATCACATCAAACAACTTTTTATTTTATAGGATTTAATTGATCAATTAATTTATAGTGAAAGTTACTAAAATCATAAAGTCTACATAATAGTTCTGAAATGTGCTAATTTTATTAATATTTCACACAATTTTAACTTAAGACCTTTAATAATTCTTTCATGTTGTATATCATTATCTCATTATTCAATAATATATTCATCACGTGAAATTATATTCAAATTTATATTCGAATTGTGTATGAACAAAAAATAAAAATAAAATGAATGAATATATAAAGGAATCACCATACAATTCTATCAATTTATGAAATAGTAAAAACATCCATTTCTTCGTTCAAATACATCACTTATGCAACAGTAATCATCCAATATTAATTATGCAATAATCCACACAAATCATTCCTATGAAATTTTATGAAGAAGATTTTCTCAATAGATATACATATATTCATAATTATTGTTAGTCTTAAACATTTTTTCAACTTATTGTGCTTGTAATACTATGGAAACTTGTTTTTACAAATGATAATCCACACAATCTAAAATGTATCGATAAATAATAATTAAAACATAAAGAAAACCACCATCATTTGAAAGAGATAACACTTCCCACATTCATTCGTTGAATTTCAAAGTTGTTATATTTATATATTTGGTTACTTATATTTACATTGTAAAGACCCAATTATGATAATTCTACACTGTACATAAAATATAGATAGATTATAGATCACATCCCCCGCCTTGTTTTTTACATTCTCTACGGCAGATGAAGATTCAATTTTAAGTGGATTGGTTTCAAGACAGAATGAGTTAACAGAGTAGTGGTGGCATTGTATAGGTATATGTTACTGATAGAGAGGGATGAGATGTTGGGTTTTTCATGGATGAAAACAGTGAAAAAATGAAAACAGTAGAACCCAAATACTAAATCAATTGAGAGAGGAAAATGAGAAAATAACATGCCTAGGAATTTGTCCTTAATGCATATGAGAGAACGTGGAGGAGGAGCACCAATGGTAAGGGAGTTCTACAAGAGCTTGAGAATTGTGAATAAATCAGTCATAGCTAGAGTCCTTTTAAAATTTATTAATGACACTTTTATCAACACATGTATCAAAGCACTGATAAAGATCCTGTTTATCAGCGCTAAATTGAAAAGCATTGATAAAAGGCTTCACTATCATTGCATTTTTTAGTGCTGATAAATAGAAATATTTATTAGTGGAAAAAAGCACCGATAATGGATTTATAATAATAATTATAAATAAATAAATCTATAATTATATTTATATCTTTATATCTTTATTTATTATATTTTTACAGTTATTTAAATATATAATTATTTATTTAGAATTTCATAAATAATTTTTTTAAAACATACTTTTTATTTATAATTATAATCATATAATTTTATAAGTATAGTAAATATGCATTTATAAATATATTAATAAATAATTTTTAAAAAAATATTTTCATAATTATATATTTATAATATTATATATTTATATATATATATATATTTAATAAGTATATACAAATATAAATATTGTAAATAAATTCATTATTTAAATATATTTTATATAATTTCAAAATTATAACTATATTTATATCATTATATATATTTATATAATTATATATATACATATTTAATAAATATAAATATAAATATTAATATTAATATTAATATTAATATAATAAATATTTTTTTTAATTAAATAATTTTATTATAATTTTATAATTATTAAAAAATATGATTATTTATTTATAAAAATATAAATATTTTTAAATATAATATTTATATATTTATATCATTATATATGTTTATAAATTCATATATATAATAAATAAATATAAATATAAATTCAATTATAAATATACATAAAATAATAATTATGTTATATTATTTATTTAAATAAATTTATTATAATTTTATAATCATTTAAATATATATATAATTATTTTTTTATAATTATTTAATCACTTTTTAAGAAAATTATTAATTTATTTATAAAAAACAAAAAATCATAAATTTATAAATATAATAAAAATTCATTTATAAATATATAAATTTATAAATATTTATTAACAAGTAAATTTTTTACATTATTAATGAATTTATAATATTAAATACATGCATTTTAAAAATGATTGAAATGGAATAATTAATAATGATTACTCTTTAGAAATATTGAGAAATTGGATAAGTTTTCATAATTAAATGTAAATTGTTACGAAAATTGGGATATATATTAAAGTAAAGAATAATACAAATTGAAATTAATAAAACATAATAAATAAATATATATAAAAAAATAATAGAAATGATTATATTTTAAAAAATAAATAATAAAAAATATAAAAAATGAATAAATAATACATCAGTGTAATAATATTAAAAATAAATAAATTAACTTGATTGATTAAAAACATTATAAATTAAAATTATTCTTTTATGGTTAGTTTTTAAAATATACCAAAATTTGAATAAATCACATAAATATTTTGTATATTTATTTCTATTTAATATTTTATTAATTCCATTAATATTTCGTTGCGTACCTTGTTTATATATGTATTTAAAAAGGATAGGGATAAGGAACAAGTGCCAAAACCTATTTATTAAAAATAAAAAAACTATAAAGAGTAAATAAATAAAAGGATAGATAAGGGAGCCCATAAAAAACAAAAAAATCCCAAATAAGGGCACTAAATGTTAGGTAAATCAACTACACGCGTAAGGTTTGGTCCCCACCAGCCCCTCATGTAAGTAAGTATTCCAAGAAAATGTCATCCATGGTTTAATGTCTTCAAACTCTACCAAGGTTCGTGTTCTCATCTTGAGACAAGTCATCGATTTCCAATTCCATATCTTGATGACCATATCCAGTCTTCAGAGTTCTACCAATGTTTTTAATTCCCCCACTGATAGCATTTTACAATGTAATACGTTTATATGAAGTCACATTATTTATCTAGTAAACCACGCCAAAGGAATTGGATGTGGGAACTAGAGTCTTATCAATTCAACTTTCCTGAATTAGAGTCCTCATGTTATCCAATTCATTTATTCAAAGATGGGGGAAAGCATTCAAATCACTAGTAAGTGACTCTTGTGGCATAAAAGAGCACACATATATAGTATAAGATGTAAAAATTTTATCATTGAACACAATATGGGTTAAAGTACCCACATTGTCACTTCCATGTTTGAAGCCATGAGGAACATCACCTTTATGAACACCACTATCATCTTGAATGGATCCCTATACTGTCTATTCAGCTAGTGCTGCTGAGGAAAAACCCTCATCAAGGATGTGCTCCTAGTATGATGTCTCCCTAGGAGGGACCAGATGATCAGCTTCATTGTTATGCTAATTCATATTCCCATGTACAACCATTGATTCTCTCCGTAGTATAAATATTTGAGATAGATGGTGCACATGAATCCTTACCATGGCTATTATGAGAATAAACCTTTTCAATAGAATCAGAAACCATATGAGCTTCCAAAAAAATACCCATGGAAGCAATATCATCACCTATCATTGAATATTTCTCCTTAGGAGCTTACTTAGGGGCCTTAAACTCCATAAGAGCATCATCCTACATAGGGAAATAATTTTTTCTAGACATATATAAGGTTCAACATGAACACTCTTCATGGTATTCCTCAATGAAGGTTTCTTGAGTTTTACAACTGAGTTCAGCTCAATTGATTTTCTACCATTCTCTATGAAAGTGTTCATGTGACGACTCTCCAGATCCACTAAAGCATCAGAAAATTCAAACACACCATCAGGTTTAGGATCCATAAAATGTGTGTCATTTTTTTCCATTTCAATTATTTTTTTTGGGAGAACCCAATTAATTTGCACGACTAGGGGGATAAACACTCATTTCAATGGTGTTGAAATCATTCAGTTCTCCTTCCCCTTACAAATGTCTGGCCAAGCCTAATTTTAGAAGATAGGAACCACCCCTTATATGTAAATCTTTTTCATCACCTTGAGTATTTAATGGAGATTTTCCTTGCCTAATTTCTATGTCGATTCAATCATAGTTAATCTCCTATATTTTTTAGTTATGTGACCCTTTATCCCATAAGTACTATAGAAATGACTTCTTCTACAAATTTCAAAGGCATTACATATATTATGGAAACACATTAAAAAATTAGGGACATTTTAGAAGTTGATGGATAAATAAAACATGTATTCATCATCAGAGAAAACCACTATATTGATCATATGAGAGGTGAGATCAACCTCCATAAGTAGTTAGGAAAAATGGCTATATCATTCTCTTTCTACTTCCCTTTCTATATTAACAAGAACAACTTCGGATGAGGCAAATGCTTTTAAAATCCATGGGATCCAACGAAAATATATAAATCCATGAATCCTAACCCAAATCTAGGTTATTGAATTATTTCAATTAGGTGATTAAATACAGGATACTAATATTGAATCTGAAGCACCACATGCTTCAAATTCAAAAGTAATAACCCCAATTCTCTTGACATCATAGCTAGGTTTTGGGAAAAAGTGAAAAAATCATTTTCATAGTGAGTTGTGTTTTCAACCTACAAAACACCAAATATCAATGATTCATCTCCTATTATCACAAATAGTATTGAAAAATTCTTGGACTTTAAAATAAATTTAAGCAATAATACAATTCTTACACTCCTTAATATTGTGAATAATGATGCCTTGAGTAGCTTCAACAATGGTCATGGACCCCATCCTTGTTATTTTTTGGGATATCGATTTAAGGGAACCCTTAATCCCTTGAAAGGACCTATGCTTTAGAGGAGATGATTCATTATGATAGGTCTTATGAACAACCATGTTCAAAGATAGCTATGGATTCAATTCTCCAAACTCCCTATGTACCATTTGGGAATAGGTGTTAATCATTCCACTGTGAAAAATACATGCCTTTTTAAATATAATTGTTCCAAAATGATATTACCCTAGAATTCTAAATGGAGGTAATTTGAAGAGAAAGATGGTTGTTTTCTATTGGAAGGGTAATGACGCTCGATACACCAACATGTTCCATAGGACATGGCTACTAATTTTCCAAAATCCCCTTTTCTCCCTTATCCTAAACTGGAACCAATGTTGAACCACATACCATCTCATCTTTCCTCGAATCAAAGATGATATAATCAATTAAAGCCCTTTATAAGAGGATCACCTTTAAATCACCATGGAATTTCTATTTCACCAAGCTTGATGAAGCTACAATAATTTCACTATGAATAGAATATAAAAATGAATTAATTACATATATGTATTTCAAATCAAAATAATACACATTTTATATATGTTAAATTGAAAAGGAAAAAAATATTAATAGTGAATAAAACACTAATCTGTTTTTAACTATTACATTTTATACATTTTCTATATATTTATATTTAAAATATCTTCTTTATCAATTTTAATATTTAATATATATATATATATATATTATAATTATTAATTATTATTAATAATTTATTTATTAATTAAATTTTAACTAAATTTGTAATCTATTTATTTTTCATTTTTTAAATTACTACAATTTGGTAATTTATAAATTTTTATATTTAATTATTAAAATTATTATTATATATATATATATATTTAACATATAATATTTTTTAATATTTATATTATGTATATATATGTATATTAAATTTATTCATTTTTTGGGTTTATAATGATTTATGTGTTTTCAAAGTTTTAGGGGTTTTAGAGTCTTTTTGGATTTTTAGGGTTGTTAGTGTTTTTTGGTTTTTTTGGGGTTTATGTGTTTTTAGGTTTTTAAGGTTTTCATAGAGGTTTTCAATGTTTTTCTTGGGTTTTTATGTTTTATTGGTTGATTATGTATTTTTTTGGGATTTTCCAGTTTTTAGGGGATTATGGGATTTTGACGGTTTTATGGGTCTTAGCATTTTTAGTTTGTAGGGGTTTTATGCGTTTTATGGTTGTAAGGTTTTTTTAGTTTTTCGATTTTTTATATATTTTATGTTTTTATGGATTTTAGGGCCTTTTTAAAAATTTTAGGGGGTTTTTTTGATTTTGTTTGTTTATAGAGGTTTTAGAGTGTTTTAGCATTTTTTGGGTTTTTGGGTTTTTAATTTGTTTGTAGGTTTTAGGGATTTTTAGTTTCTTTAACATTTTGATGGGTTCAAAGGGTTTTTATTGTTTTTACTGGGTTTTTAATGATTTAATGGGATTTTATGATATTTAAGGTTTTTAGTCAACTCAAACACACATGCAAGCTTGGTGTTACCATTAAAAATGGAACATCATGTCCATAGTCCTTCTCTTTGATGGTGGTACTTCATGACCATTATCAATACCATTCAAATAATAAACATCCATTATAAACAAATCATATCAACCCATTTCAATAAAAAAATTTCAACACAAAAATTATTTCATCAACCGACCATAATTTTAAAATCAAAATTTCAAAATTATAAACAATGCTTTTCTAAAAATCCATCCAATTCCCATGATTTCCAAAAACCTATTTCAACGGAAAATTCCATAAAATCACACCATTATTTTCACAACAATTTCATGATATTTAATTAATTTTAAATCTAGACATCAATTTCTATTCAAGATGAGTCATGTGAAAATCCACCAACCTCTCAAACGGAATCGAAAATAAAGAAATACACAAGAACAATAAAAAACTGGCTTAAATATTCTAGATCACAACTTAGATCTCATTCCCGTTAATAAAAAATTCAAATCCCATCAAGAGAGTGATCAATCCAAATGGATCTACCCATAAATAACTAGATCCATGAATCTAAAAGAGGGAAAGAGAAGAGATCTAAGGAAAATGATGAAGACCGAGAACTTACTAAAAAATCTAAGTGTCCACTGAACATGGACTCACCATATAAAATATCCCATATATAATGAAATTTTTCCCACCACATGGGAGGAAGAGGAATTCATGTTATGTCCTATTCATAGAAAAATAAATTGTTTAGGAGGTACATCGGATTACATCCAATATTCTGAAATTTAATTTTCTGCGGTGCATAGTTTGGGTGCACAGTTAGGTAAACCCAGTGCTAAATGTTCATGAGACACTACCTCCAAACATACCTAACATAGATGGATCACATGGTTAGAAAAACCATGTGACAACCATTATATACCCCACTTCCTAGCATTGAACAACTTATATTGGGAATTTTCATTGTTTATCCAAAATGTTACCCTAATTTTGAACCTCCCATGAGTTGACTATTTCTGTTGAATGATTTCTTGAAGGTGTTTTATTATTTCTACCAAACTTTCTGAAACTGCACACCTCTATAAAAAACTGAAAAACATGCCAAATCTCGTCCCAACCTCCTAAAACATGAAAGAATCCTTTTATTTTCTTAAAAAACATAAATAAATATCCACATACCATAAATCGGTTGTGTTACTTGATTTTTTTTAATATTTATGAATTCATCAAAAAAATTATACATGTTTTATCTCAAAATTTATAGCATTGATTTCAATTATTCCATATGGATAATAAATACTATAATCTCAACTATAGGAGTGATATATTTTACATCAGAAATGATAAAGAAATTATTTTCATTTGAGAATAAGAAATAGACCAGAATTGATGTTGGCCTAATTCAAATAGAAAGGAAGATCGAAGAAGGGACAAAAAATGATAAACCTAATTTCATACAATTAGGATCTCATACCAAATGATACATAATCCATGACCCTCTATGATGATTCTAATGAATATTTTCCAACATTCACATGTTGATATCCCTTATCTCTATAACAAAAGAAACTAGATACTCCTATAAGTCGTACCTACTTCAGAATTCCCTACGTGGTATGTCAGATGGCCACACAAGCACCTAGTGATATTACTACCTCAGATCAATCTTGGAGAAAATAGTTGCTCCCCAGAGTTGGTCAAAGAGATCATATATATGAGGAAATGGATATCAATTCTTTACCGGGAGCTGGTTGAGTCGATGAAAATCCAAGCATAACCTTAGGGTACCATCTCACATAATGGAAAAAACGACAGGTAAAGCCCATGTCGATGTGCTAGGTCTGATTAAACCCTTATCCTCAAGGTCTTCAAGCAGATTTATGAGTTCTTATAGATCTGTTGGTGTCATCCTATAGGGGGGAATAGACACTAGGGCTGCACCTAAAATGATCTCGATAGTTAACTCCACGTATCTCATAAGAGTTAAGCCAATTATATCGCCAGGTACGTCATCCTTGAAAAGGGCCACCACTGGAGGGAATTAAACTAGCTATGTTCCCTAGTCACTCATGAAGTGAATTTCTAACTGAGTTGTCACCATGACAAACCCTGTGTATTTAGGCTTATCTCGGTCTATCTACATATCCCATTATCTTTTCTGATTATATGTGTTTCCCTCATGGGATGTAAATGACAGCTGATGGCGATAGAAATCCCCTTGGGCATGACAAGGAGAAAGCAAGTTCATACAAAGGAAGACTTCTAGATCAAGTCCACAGGCAATAGTTAATGATCTGATCATGAGGGGATTGTTTTGAAGGAAAGTGTTGCAGGAGAGAACCCACATCGTAGTTGGGTTCTCGATGGTAGTGCAACTCTCCTTCACCGTGGCTGGGTATGGGTACCTTCAAGTATACGAGAAGAGGTGAGGAAGTAATCACACACCTCCGTTTAGGTAGTTCACCCTGGGCTGACCATGATGTACAAAGACATGTGTCGACAGAATTGGCCACCTGGTATGAAAAAGCTGATAATAGGTTTCATCACTCTGTGATCCACCTGCCAACAGTTGAAGGAAGATCACTAGCGACCTCCTGTACTACTACTACCTATATCCATTATTAAATGGAAATGGAGTGACTTCACCATGGATTTCATTATAGGCATGCCAAGATCTCTTGAAGGCTGCGATGGAGTATGAGTTGTTGTTGATAGGTTGGCCAATGTTGCACAATTTTTTTCTATCCGAGATACATTTAACATTGATGAGATGGCAAGGCTGCATATCCTAGATATTGTGTGACTTCATGGTGTTCCTTGTTCTATTGTCTTGGATAGTGATTCCCACTTTACATCACAGTTCTGGAAAGGGTCGCAAAAGGCACTGGGCTCACAGGTACATCTGAGTACTACATATCACCCTCATACCAATGGGCAGTCCGAGAGAACTATAAGAGTGTTAAAGGATATGTTACGGGTGTGTATCATTGGATTTGGAGGTTCCTGGGAGTAGAATTTACCTATTTTTGAGTTTACCTATAATAAAAGCTTCCATGTGACAATTCAAATGGCTCCGTATGAGGCTCTATATGGTATATTGCATCGTTTTCATTTGTTGTAGCTTGAAACAGGTGGGGTAGATCTATTGGGTCCTTATATTGTTCATGAGACTTATGAGAATGTTTATTTGATTCAGAAGTGAATGACTACAGCCCAGTCCAGAAAAAATTCTTATACTGATCGTTGTCGCAGACCTCTGGAGTTTGAGGTGGGAGATCGAGTATTTCTGTGTGTTTCTTCGAGGTTGGGTCACAGGCGGATCAGGATGTAGGGGAAGTTATCACTAAGATACATCGGGCCGTTAGGGATAGTGGATAGTGTTGGGGTAGTAGCCTACATTTACTTCTACCACATATGTATTATGCCATGCACAACGTTTTCCATGTATCTCAGATTTGACAATATCATCCAGACCCGTCTCATTCTTTTGACAATGAAAAAATCAATCTTGAAACTGATGTATCCTTTGTGGGGAATCCTATCTATATTGTTGACCTTTGCATTAAGGTCCTACGAGGCAAGGGTTTTGGAAATCCCAAATCGAAGGAGGAAGAGAAAGAAGAACCCCTTTATATGGTTGTGTGGATACCTCTCTTGTCGTGAGGACTTTTCCTCGGGGATGCATGAGGGCCATAGTCTAGGGAAAACCAATATTGTGTGGGCTAGGCCCGAAGAGAACAATATCTTGATCATGGGATGGACTGGGCCATTACTAATTATATCAGAGGCAATGTCTAGTTGATGTGCCAACGATGACGTTGGGCCCTTCTAGGGGTTGGGTTATGGAAATCCCACATCGAAGGCGGATGAGCATGAAGAACCCCTTTATAAGGTGGTATGGATACCTCTCCCATCATGAGGCCTTTTTCCCGGGGATGCTCGAGGGCCATTGCCCCAGGAAAACAAGAATCAAGCGGGTTTGGCTCAAAGTAGAAAATATCATGATCGTGGGCTGGATTGGGCCATTACAAATTTATTTCAGAAAATAAATTAATATTTTTACATGTTTTATTTATAATGTTCTGAAAAAATACAAAATTATTGTTCAGTTTTATTGTGTATAGTTTAAATGACTTTCCCTCTACAATAACTGTTATTTAAATTTTTTATTTCATTAAAATATATCTTTTTTTAATAAAATAAAAACATCATTCCATTTTTAAGGGAATTCTGGAAATGATATTGGGTTTTCTAAATGAATTTTAGAAATGATATTGGGTTTTCAAAATGAATATATATTTCAATATATAGAAATGTATTCCTCAGGATGAAAAAAGAATTATTTGATTGTAATGTTTAAATTTAAAACCCTATATGTGTTAATATTATGCTAATTCTATTGTAGATTAATTTTTAGGATGGTTAGTTTTATTATAAACTATGTATGGTTTTTTTCGTGATAAACCATATATGTGTTATTATTTTATGAACCAAAGGATTCGTGGTTATATTATAAAACTAGGTAGGTGGGTCTCTGGTAGACCTACAATATATTTTGAATCAAATTCAACTATATTTTTTCCATTTTTATTAGATTTGTGGAAAATTATCTCCCAAGATATCATTATGCATTTTATCGTCATTTATAATAGTTTTTTTCTAATATTATGATTACCGAAGACGTAATAAAAAATATTGTTATTAAAAATAAATTATTTACTACTTATAATGGAGGAAATTATAACATTGTTGAAAAATTTTAATTTATTTTTTTTTTCAATGCAAAAATTATGAGTTTTATTTTTAATCTATATTTATTCTGAGTTTTTCTTATTTAAATAATTGAGAATATAGGTTGATTTTTTAGGTATTAAAATTAATATTTTTATCCCAAATGATACTTTGAAAAGATAAATAATTATATGAAATGGTATAAAAAGGATTTATTTCATTAGTTTTAGGTTTATTAATAATGTTTTGTGCTCAACCAACATTTACCTTTCTTTCAGAATGAATAAGGATTGGTAAGAGAAATGAATAAGACTTTTTTAAAGTTATGAAGAGTTTTTTTGAAAATAAATCAACTTTTATTTTAAGATATTCATATTGAAGGTAAATTATATACTTATTAGAGGTGTCAACTTTTATAAATATATGTGTTTTTATGTCGTGGTTGTGAACAAACTCTTTAAATATCTAAACCAAAACAATCATTTTTAATTATAGAAAGTTAATTCCCATTTCTGCTCACTAGAATATATAATGTTTAAGGATGGGTTCTTATAGTTGGTATCAGAGTAAGGTTATGAAAATTTTAATCGATTGGATAATATTAATATTAAATATATAATTATTTTAAATTATTTTTTTTTGTTGAAAGGATGTTGCTTTTAACAATTTTCTTTTTTTATAAACAATGTATGTGTAGAATGGTCTTACACATAAGAAATTACAATGCTCTAGAGTGAATGAACTATGAAAAATATATCTTTCTAATTTTGCATCCTGATATGGTTAATCACAACCACAAACAACCTAAGAACCAGATAGGGTACCAAGTCTAGGTCCACTAGGAACCCTATAGCCACTTGGAACATAGGGAATTTTTTCATCCCCCAATTATTATTACATCTATTAAAATTTAATATCTAATAATAAATACACCAAACATGAGATAAAATAAAAAAAATTAAAACAAAATACCTCCAGTATAGTTTAGGGTCTTGCAACTAGGGTTTAATTTAACCCAATTGTGTTTAATGTGTGAAATTGTTTCATGGTCTCCAAGAAGTCTTAAAGCGCAATGTAGGTTTAAGTTCTCCCATGGAGACTTAATTGAATTCTGACATTTTTAATATTCAATGTGTCTCAAAGGATGAAATTTATTAATGGTCTCAAAAAAGGTCTTAATGGTATATTATAAATTCATTATATACAGAATTGAATTAATAGAATTCCATGATTTAATTTCTCTAATGAGGACATGATGGTACAAGAAGTTTTTGTTCCATATAAGATGAATGAAATGGTGTTTTGGGTATTATGTTATCATAGTAGGATATTTTTTTACATAATGGTTTCATGGAATTAGTGAATTTTAAATGGATGTGATTGAGATTAGTGTTGCCTTAGAGTATTGATGAGTTTTTTGAGTTTAATTCCATCCATGAAGTATTCAAATGTATGTTGAGGTTCATAGTATATTGGGATGAAATTATTTTATACAGGAGCTCCATTCCTTTCAAAAAGTATTAATGGATTACAAGGTATGTGATTGATGTAGTGAGGTTATGATTGATCATGTGGGATGGGATTCATACATATCACCAAGATGGAAATAAAAACACATGAAGTTCAATGTCATGTGATGTGGCACATTAAACATATTATGTTTATGTGAGATGGACCACATTTGTTCCTTTTTAGGTCACATATACATGACTAATAAAAATCCATTTATCATCATGCATCCAAGATTATTAGTTATTAATTTTTTGGGATGTAGGAGATATAAATTTTTTGACAAATTTAATTTCCAATAAAGTGGACTACTAGGATGATATATCTTGTAATGTATGATACGGAACATATAAATGAGTTCAACAATCTAGTTAACTTATAATGATGAGGTCAGTAATATCATGTTTCTTAGATTGTGTTAGAGTCCGAACTATATTTATTTCTCTGATAAAACTCAATAATGGTATGATGGTCTTTCTCTAGAAATAATTTCAATCATTATGAAATCCTTATATATTAATGACTAAGTAAGATGACATGTGATTGAATGTACAGGGGTGAAAATAGTGGGGGATTTTTTGGGATTAGTTCATGTTAGTATCATGGATGATGTAGGGTCTGAACAATTTTTGGGTGGAAAATATTTCAAATTATACTTATAAAGGTACCCATACAGTCACATGTTTTAAACATTAAGTGAGTTATGAGGCCTACACCCATTCAATATCTAATTCAATATACTTACCCAATGTTTTAGAAGTTCCACCATATGGGGTATGTGTGAAAATATCATATAACATGAACTGGGATTATAAAAGAAATTTCCCATTGTAATTGAAGCTCAAGTTGTATGAAGTGATTGATAACGACCCATATAAGGGGAGATCATGACATACTCAGGGAATATGAATAAGAAACAAAATGTTTGGGTTTTATTGATGATCATGGATGAAATTTTTTAACATGAATATAATTGATTTAGATTTCTCCATAGAACATATATTATGAATGAGGGTAAGAGAGGTCTTCTGGGAGAGGTTGTTTACTTTTACTATATGGGAATAATGGAATATTTAAATTTTTCATATCCTATTTCTGAGGATGAGGATTGAATTCAGGGATAAATCATTATATTGTTTCACTATACACATGGATATTATGAATTATCATAACCATCAATTCATGTTATGTTCCATCTAAATTTTTGGACTTATATTAAATGTGTGGAGAACAAGCTTATGTATATCCATTATTAGGGAATCACATGTGTCTGTATAGGATTTATGTATGAATGGTTCCCCATGCGTAAATTAAATATATAATTTTAAAATTGTTGGTGTATTATTATGTCATATAGAGAATAGTGTTAGATTTTAGACAATGATAATTTTCACGAAACATGATATTTAAATTACCTAAGAGAGATGTGAGATAATATAATTTCTCTTTCTCCATAGGGGCCAAAAAAATGTGGTGGGAATTCTATGGTTGATGGATTGGATCATATGAATAATTTTATTACATTTATTTATTTCTAAAAAAATCTCCTTAATTATTATTCTTCCATGTGTATTTATATGTAATCCAAAATCCTTGTGAAAATATGACCTCATGTGAGAGAAACATTCTAGTGTACCAAGAATACATCATGACGCATATAATGTAACACCCATAGATTTTGTGATTTTTTTTCAATTTAATTTTTTGATTTCCCAAAACACTTCATTTATCTTGGGTTATATAAAAGACTCATATTATTGATTCATTGAATTCAACACCGAGTAAGGCCTACACTATATGAAACAAATTGAGTAACTTTAAGAACACAAAACACTATGCTTGGATTGTGTTAAGCACATTACAGAGTCCGTTCAATAACTTATGTTATATACAATGTCGAGTTTAACCTAAATATTATTTTAATTATCACATATCCATTAGAATGTAAGATAACAGTAATATTTAATAAACTATAAAAAATTGTCTTACACAGGTAAATAAAATGAATCTATTGGATTTCAATTAATTAGAAATGAATGTAAGAACTATTTGAGAATGAAGAAATTCCATTTCCAAGAAAACTATTTTTTCTATTTAAAACAACATTTTACCTTAATAAATTAAAAAACTATTATTAGTTAATATATTTAATAAAATATATATATTATATATTCAATAAATTTTTTACACTCATCCTATATTTTTGATTGTCATAAGATTAGAATAAATCAATTTTTATGGATAAAAAGATGTATTTTTCTAAAAATTAATATTACTTCCATTTAACGGAGAACATATTTTATTAATATTTATTGATAATTTAATAATTTTTATTTTGAAAAAAAATATTGTTTTTCTAATGAGATAAATAATAATTTACATTTGTTAAATTTTTGGAATTTTTAGAGAAATTATAAATTTTTGATGACTAGTAAAAAATAAAACATTTTAATTCAAAACAGTGTTTTCATCTATTTTCATTATATATGTAAAATATATTTTAGTTTGGTAAATATGTTTAATTTTAAAAAATGGAAATTAATATATTAAATATATTTCATTGGAACTAATTTAACATTGAAATTTTATTTTAAATCATTTAATATTTTAAAAGTTGTCCCTTAAAAAATGTGTTGTAACCACTTGTCGGAGGGATTAATTTTAATTTAATTTCTTCCAATATTTTTTTATAATTTTTAATAATGGATTAAAAATATGGAATCATAATAATTAATTATTTCTAATAAGTTCGAATTACATTTTTACCTAAAATAATATTGAAAGTAATTATTACTGATTTTAGTGATTTTGGTGAAAATTAGTTATCTTAATGAATAATTTTCATTATTAAGGGGCCAAATGACATAGAACCATGTCAAAAATAAATTTTATAGAAATATTTAGAAAAAATAAAATATTGTTTAAATTGTAGAAAATTATTATATGTACATTATGTAATGGATAACAATCATTAGTGTTTTCCTTTTTATATTTACAAGCATTGAAATCCTCCACCACTATAAAGGGGCACTCAACACCTAGATTCATCAAAGATATCAAGGAATTTTCCTCAGCAAAAATAAGACAAATTATAATCCCAACATATGTAACTTAATCATAGAATACTTTATTTTTTTAAAAGACATCGAGGGAATCCCATTGGTGAAAATCAATAGGAGTTACCCAAAGAAGGGTTAATATCCTTCATCATGTTATTTTATTTTATTTTTATTCTCCTTAAGAAAAAAATTATTGATACGTGATTATATAATATGATAATAATATTATATATACTTAGAGTCTTTTATAATATTTTATATTCCTAAACATACACACACATCCATCAAATGGGTAACCAACCTACCGTTCATGTGTGTGGTGTACTACCGCCTCACGAGAAGGTGTTGTTTGTTTTTACTTACCACCTATAACGGTCAATAATTAAGATGGAAAATAATATTTTTATATTATATTTATTATATTTATGTCGTATTTATTCTTCAGTAATTATAATATAACCCATAACTTCGTGATTACTATTTTATAAGTACCATAAGATTGGTTACTGGCATGTGGTTTATGTCCTCCTCAAAGCAATGTGATTCGTTCACACTCCACATGGAACGAATGAAGGATGGGTTTTCTAAAATTATATGATATATATGAAATAATAACTACACTTTAATTATTATATTTACACATATATATATGTCATTTACTTAATTTATTTCAATACTACAATAAAAAATAACAATATTCATACATACGTATGACATACCTTCTCTTTAAATGGTGTATTCCATTTCATATTCAAATAATTTATTTATTATTTTAAATATTTATATATTGAATATATATGATATTTAATTCAAATATAACATTCTATGAATAATTAAATCGTGATTTATGGAAGAGTTCCAATAATAAAAATTCAAAACATATATGGAAAACAAAGCACGTATTACCCAAAAATAATCATTAACATGAAATTTTAATTAAATGTCTAATATAAAGTAATAACAAAATAATATATGGTGTATATATTAGATTATGGTTTTTTTGTAAATTAATAATAATCTTATACTTATTATATATGAGGGTTCAATGTGTTCAACAAAATTAAATACTTAAGGTAAGGGTTTTCTCATGTAATTTTTTATATTTGTGAGATACATGCCCTTATTAGTGTATTTCATGTATAAAATTTATTGAATTTTAATGTATTCATTGAATATTTAAATAAATTAATTTTCTAATTATTAAATGATTTATTTATTTTATACTTTCTTGTAGGAAACAAGATATTTATTAAAAAATAATGAAAAGAGGTGAATTTTGGAGCTTGAAGACACTCCACCCCATGATCTTCACTCACGGTGCGACAAAAAATCTTTGAAAATTATCATGCATCACTTATAAGGATCAAAACTAAATATACAAATAAAAATGAGGTTTTAGGAGTAGTAAATTTAATTACATGTCATTAAACATCAGTACACATCATGTATTAGAATTTCATTGCATTCCGCAAATTCATGAAGAATTTGAAGTCATAAAGCCATCACATATTTTTAATGTCAGTTAAACATAAATAATATATTTTACACGTTGTGAAAGGTTTCAATGTTCCAAATATATGACTGATATTCATGCAAGATTCATGCTGATTCAAAAATCATTTAGTAAACCATGGATGGGAATTACAAAACATGGAACACAATTACACGTTGTGAAAATATAGGGATGATATTTTAATGAAATGATTAGGCCCTATAAAAGGAGGGATATTCTAGTAATATTGGGGGGATTGATATCCAAATCCACCTAAAACCAAATCATGGAGTGAGAAATTTCTCCCTCGCTATGTTCTTCTCTAATTTCCCATTATGAATCTCTTTTCTTTTTATATTCCCTATAGATTTCTCATCGCTATGATGGGTTTTAAACCTTACTTATTATAGGGTAATGTAATTTATGTGAGAATTTTCCACTAGATTTATTTCATTTTATTCTGGTATTTGGTTTACTGTAATTTAATATTCATATTCCAATCCCTTTATTTTTATTTTATCATGACCATTGAGAATTATGTATAAAATGAACATTAAAATTTCACAATCAACAATCCTAATGGAGGCATGACCATTGTCCACATTAGGGGAAATTATGTTTAAATATGTTGACGTATTGGCCTGAAGTCCGTTTTATATTATTTTTGATAATCCACCTTTCATTGTTTGAGGTGGAACACTTACAAGTCCAGAGTCTTTAGAGACAATTACATGACCCTTATGTCTTAGAGGAAATCACCCAGAAAAGACTTCGTAGAACTTCTCCTCCCCACCACAGGTCATGATATCAAACTCCCCCTTTGCACGATTAGTTGGATAGAAATCATGTGCATAGCTACACAGACCTGGTACTAATGGAAATGGCATACCCTCTCATTCATCCAATTCTAACTAGCTCTGCTCGGGTGAATGTTCCCGCTCTGATCCTTATCTGGTTCTTTGTCCCTTATTGTCTCAGTGGTATATCTGCATATTCATGTTTCCCGAAGGTTTTGGGATGTCCCGAATTCATTAAGATGGCCCGTAGGCCTTGAGAGTCAAAATTACTAGAGGCCTTCGGTGGCTCAAAAGCATTGCTTGACCTGATGACCAATTCGGTGGCCCAAAGGCTTAGATGGATGAATAGTTCTAGATGCTACACTACCAAATAGTTCCTTTTACAGTACTACTACAATTCCCATAATAATACTACTACAGTAACCTCTGAAAGTATGTCTCTACCCGGATTTGATCCAGGGTCTCTTAGATTCCCTTTCTGAGTCCTCACCATATGGGTTGAGGTTCATATGGAGGTTTAATTATGTTATTGAGGCAAACTCGACTCCAAAATTCATATATTACCGAACCAAATGAAAAAGGTTAGTGCCGCATTGAGGAGGAGATACCATGACCATTGGATCTTCCTTGTCTCTAATCTATCACCATTAATGAATTAATCAACCTATTTTTTAATATAAAATTTTCCCAAATCATGTAATTAGAAAACCCTTGGTGAATTTTAAATTAGTTTTGAAACCAATAAATGTACTTTCTTTGAATTTGTCTTCTTTTTCTAAAAATCATTCAAACTAATCCTTTCGTCCAACATTTATTCAATATAACTATATTGTTACTTTTTAATAAAACCCTAATATAACTAACTGTATCAATGGATCAATCCCAACCTACATATTCACTGAATTTTAATTAATAATGTATAATAGTTTCTATTTTTATATTTTTTTGTAGACCTGTAGGGAAATAATTACACCCCAAGAAGCTATCAATTCCATGTTCACCACTTGTTTTTTATATATATTACTCACAAGATTATGTTATATTATACTTATACTAAATAATAAGGGAATTCAATTTTTTATTTTGTGTTATTTAATTCTCAGAGTTAATGCTTCAATATTTACTAAATAGATAACAGATTTTTTATTTAAATTTATATATTTGAGACAGACTCCATGTAATGAACCATTATTGTTCTAAGAGGTGTATATCCTACACTTTGACATGTTATATCATTAATTTACTTATTTTAATTAAATAATAAGAATCATGTAATGTTATTCACTAATGGATATAATGATTCAATGTTTCCCAAGTGGTCGTAGTGTATCACAACAATATCATTATTTATTAGAATTTTATATGATTATGCTTCCATTGATAAAATATTATGATCCATATCTCAAGATATATCATTGATTTTATTATCATATTTTTTTAATGATATCTTTAAATATTGGTACCATTTTTCATATATTTTGGTACTTATGATAATTGAGAACGTTTTTTATGAAACTCCAACAGCATATCTCTCTTTGGTCAGAAACATGTGTTCCTATGAAATCATGTTTTCTAAAAAGGTATGAAAAAAGGATTTAACTTTATAATGTTATTTAAATATTTTCAGGATTCTTTCATTATTTTTCAATGTCAATGTTATTCAAAAATGTTTTTAGGCTCCTTTGATTAGTTTTTAAGGATAAATGTTTTAAAATGTTTTAATGATTTATTTAAAAGTTTCAAGGGAAAATTATTTCTAAATGATTTCCTGATTCTGTTATATGTTTAAAATTTTATTATTAATAAAAATGGGTTCCATAAAGTTTTAGGTTTCTAAAATCATTTTTTATATAAGAATAGATATTTTCTTCAAGAAATGTATTGACTAATTTTGAAATATTAGTTTATATGATTCAAAATTGGATTTCAAGGAAAAATAGTTTGATGATGTTTTATAATATATAATTTCATTTTTAGATAAATGATATTTTCAAAAATAAACTCTACAATATATCTTTCAAAATCCTTTTCCCTTAAGATTAAATCCTTTAATAAATTTTAGGATTTACTAGGGATACTATATAGGGAAACCATTATTAGTATTTCAGTAAATTTTTTGTGTTTATATTGTAAAGTTGTTTTTGAACCCCATTTACCTTCCACGGGTAATAAAATGTTAAAATGTATATAAGACCCATTCCATTACATGTGTTATGATATGATATTCAAGAAACAAATATATTTTTATAGTTCATGAAATATTTATTGTTTATGATCTTTTGGAACATGTTTGAATGATTTTATTATCTAACGTGGGATCAATATCTCCCATGAATCAGTATGGAAAAAATTTATAAGTCATGAGATAATTCTGTAAAACAAGTTAATGGCCTTGATCCAAAATGGGAACCAGGTGTGTCTAAAAACAAAATGGAAATCATGTGAATAATGATCCATAATGGGATTATGGGGAAGCTTCATCCACTATGGGAATATGGAGAAACTCGATACCTTATAAGGAAATGACTGCGACTATGGATAGAGTTGTGTCTCACCGCATAGGTGTTGTACCCATGAATTTCAATAATATGTTTTAATAGTGATAGTTTATATCTAGGGATTGATTATTATTCATGAACATTATTACATGTTCACAATGGTATGAATGGACCAGTATTCATGTCCATACATTTATTTGAGGGCCTAATTTAATGACCTTACCAAGATGACTGATCCTATTTCTATTAAAACATGTTCAAAATATTTTTAATATGATATTTATTCCACAATTATATGTCTCATTAAATATTATTCTTTCATTGATTACAATTTTGATTTATCTACGATTCATTTATTATGAACTACCAGTGTTTATGCAATGATTCATGTTTATGATATTTCATATGTGGGGTATGATCTCCTAATTAAACTCTCATTATCTCATACCCATTTATTAATTATTATTCTTTTATATATCCCTTGTTTACGTTTATTGAGAATCTAAGATCACCCTTTTCAAATATATTATTTTCCCATGGATAAATATAATATTTTTAGGAAGGGGTACTATAGGGGAAGATATTTCTTGTAAACACTAATGATATATCACTAGAATATAAGTTTTTATTCAATGATTCCAATAGCACTAATATATTATAGCCATGGGGTGTGTGTTTTTGTATTCTTCAAAAATGATTCAATGTATATGTACTTTAATATTGGGTCATTATATGTACTATCAAAGAAAAGTATTATTAATCCTTTTTAATTTAGGATGGGAAATATTTAGTGATACCCCTTGGGATATTTATAAGGATTTTGATAGTGATGCATCTAAGGAAAATTATAAGGAATAGTTTTAGTATGGGAAAATGTCCTGTAATTTTGGTAATTGATTGATAGATTACATTATCTAAAATTATATCCCTTCCTATATATGAAAATCGAATGATTCTCTGAAAAATATCTACATAGGGGTAACAACCCTGAAAACATGAGTTAGACTCGATCATGAAGTGGTTCTCCATTATGGGGCTTGGTTCACACCTGGTTTGAAACTCTTAAGGGATATTATTTTTTAATTCAAAAACTCTTTAAAAAATATCTTCAAGTATTTAAATAAATTATATCAATAAATATCCTTGGAAAAAACCAACGATTTAATTGAATAAAGAACGTCTCATGATTTAGACATCATATAAGTAATATATCATTATTATGTTGTTTTTTACAATGAGAATTGTTTTTCACACTATGATTTATGGTTTTAGTCAATGTGAGGGATGATATGGAATGAGGTTAACATTTAATGTTTCAAATGTGGAACTTATTTGGTTTATGATAATCCAATTCATGAGTGGAAATATAATGAAGAGAATCATGATGATTGTATTAGTATTGGTTATATGGTTGAATATAAAGATGATGTGAATGAAATGTGAAAGGTAAGATATGTTCTTCCAGTATTTTCTAAATTAGATGTATTAATAATTATTATATTGAGGTTGAGTAAACCTATGACATCATTCATATTTCTTAATCTAGAAAATGGTTATTACGGAATAAATTGACAACTCTAGAGTGATGGTTTTAGAATAATGATGGATGATTGAAGTGTATATGTTTTCGAATTAAAACATTATGTAACATAAATCAAGAAGTGTATAAAGATTTTTTTAGTTGTTTTTTATGTATTTTCAAGAATGTTTTAAATGATATCGGTGACCTAGAATTTTTTTATGGAAATGTTACATTAAGAGAAGGTAACCCTTAACATGTTCATAAGGATCAGAAAATGATATATTATGTGGATATAGAGATGATGATATCGATAAGGTAAATTGGATAGTAATTATGACCACATAATATATAAATTGTTTGTTTAAAATGTGGGATACGTTATCATGAATAATTTTTACATCCTCTTGAATTTAAAGAATATATCCAGTAACGATTTGAATAAGTAAACATAAATTATTTCAAAAAGGATTAATAGTAATTTAGGTTACTACCATGATTCAATAGAATATATGTTGGGGATATTCAAATTCATGGAATGTGATAACATTTTTATACATTATGATATATTGGGGATCAATGTTGATATGAACTAGTGACCTTCATTATAATGTTTTCCATTTTCAACTCATGGAAAGGTTAGGAGGTTAAGCATTTATGGATTTCATTATGTTAATATTTGGATGAGGTTTTATATATTAAATTATTATCTCAGCTGAATAGGATTTATTCATATTGGATATCAAATTCTAACCATTTTTCTTTGATGTTAACTAAAGGCAGACGGAATTACATAACATTCTGTTTTTGGTTCCCATGATCATTTTTCTCTTTTGAATGAAAAATTCATATTAACTCATATGAGTAAGACATGAAGTGATATTTGATCAAGTAAAAAATTAATGATGAGATTTTGAATAAGGAATATAATTAAATAATGAATGTATAAATTCATTATGAATAATTCCTTGAAATAAAATGTTGTCACATTATAATAATTTTTGATTATGTCAATGTCTAATTATTTGATTTATTATATTTTGATTTTTTACAATATTTGGATCCTGCATTATTTAGATTAGTGATCTTTAATAATCCATAAAATGTTTTATTATTTTTTTCCATGTTCGTGTCTTCAATTGCCACACATGTTCTCCTTATATGAGTGATTTTTTATAACTATTAAGTTTCCAACATTCCTTTTTGAAATAATTTTTTGTATTCTTTTTTACGATTTGGGATTCAATTTAATGAAATTCAATGTAATAATAATTTGATAAACCAGATCAATTTCAAGGGTGAAATAAATTTTAATGGTGGTATAATGGGACACTATGAAATTATTTTAAATTTGTTTCAAATAAATTTAAACTTTTTGGTAATTTTTATTCCACACAATGATTAATTAATATCATGTTAATGGAAATAACCATGTTATTCATACATTGTACAAAACTCCAAGTTGTTCATGAACTACAATCAACATATAGAGTATCTTTCGATACATGAATAACTATTCTTGTATTGTGTTCCACACAATATTGAGCCCCTTCTATAACATGTGTTACATGAAAGAGTGAGTTTTACCTAAATATAATATATTCTTAGTAAAATATTATTACAATTCTATCATAGCTGTTAGAATGGAATACATTAATTATATTCAATAAAATATGATACTATTGTTTAAAAATTTATATAAAATTAGTCCTTTCTTTATCAATATTTTAGAAATGATAATGAGAACTATTTGAGAATGAAGAAATTAATTTTCAAATAGAATTATTAATTTTATGTACAAACATCATATTATTTCAATAATTTAAATAAACTATTAATTTAATTTTTTAATAGAATTTTTTTATTATATATTCAATCAAAATTTTTATATTCATCCAATAGGTTTTACTGTCTTGATATAAGAATAAATCCAATTTTATGAATAAAAAGATTTATTTTTATAAGAGGTAGTTTTACAAACTTTTAATAGATTTCCAATTTTAAATATTCTTTTTGACTGTATTTTAATTTTTATTTAAAAAAATAAACTCAAGTTTTTAAATTGGGATATCAAATTTACTTTGGGTGATTTGTTTTCATTTTTAAGAGAATATTTTTATTCTTATGAATAATGAAAAAAAACTAATTTAAAACAACAATTTAATCTAACTTATTTATATAGTCAATTTATATTTTAATAAAATTTTGTTATTTAATTACATAAAATTTATATGAATTAATCCAATTTATGTCATTTGAACCAGTATCAAATTTAATTTTATATATTACCATTTCAATCATTCAAAAACATTTTCTTAAAAACTCAATGTCACGACACATCTACGAGATTAATTTTAATTTTTTATTCCACTTATTTGTTTTGAATTTGTAAATATTGATTTCATATTTGGTATCATAATAATATATAATGTCTAATAGGGTCAAAAAATTTATTAGAATAAAATATTAGTTATTTGAGTAATAATTATTTACCGTGAATATGAGGCAAATTAGTTTACATAATGGATAATTTTTTAACTTATGGGGCAAAATAAATTAAAAACATGTCCAAAATATATTTAAATAAAATAATTCGACAAAATACCCTATTTTATCTAAATTTGATAATTATTTGTTTCACATGATGTAATGGAGACCTCTCAATAGTTTTTTCATTTTTATTTTTGGAATAATGACACCCCTCAACCACTATAAATGGGCACTCACACCACTCCCTTCTTCACACCTCTCAAGATATTTGGATCAGCAAACTAATACAAAATAGCTTTAAAATTTCAAGAACCATGTTTTAGAATACTATATTTAGGAAAAAGAATAACAAAGGAATTATTTTGGAAGAATCCATGAAGAGTTACTGAAAGAATAGTTACATCCCCTCACAATCACTTTTGATTCATTTTCATTATAAACCCAATAAAATATTATTAAACATTAATTATATAATAGCTTAAATATAATAAATATAATTGGGTGTTCTTATTCTGTGTTTTATACTTAATACTACATAAAAATCCATCAAATGGGTAAAAAATGCACAGCTATTGTGTGCAGAAAACTACTACCCCACGAAATGATGTTATTTATTTTTTCCATTACCACCACTCAGGGTTGGGAATAATGATTTAAATTATTTTTTTGTAGGATATAAATAATATTTTTGATATATTTATGCTTATTTAATTATTTTATAAAACATGCCTTCATGATTCCCATTTTTAGTAAATACAATAACTTCATTTGTGGACGTGTGGACTACCACCTCCTCAATGTTATGTGATTTGATAACACTCTACATGTAATGTGTTAATGATTGATTTAGTAAATTTATATGATATATATTACATAATAATTATTCTATAATTATATATATATATATATACATTTTTCATTTACATTCATTAATTCAGTAGGATAATAATATAGAAACAGTGTGCATGCGTTCGTAGGGCCTACCGTCTCTATGAATGATGTCTTACATTTCTTATTAAAATAATTTATGGATTATTATATATATTTATATTAAACATATATATGATATTTAAATCATTTTTTACAATATTTAAATATAAAAATCATGATCCAATTAAGATGATCAATAATTACGAGTCAAGACATATGCAAGAAATAAAGTGAATAATACCCAGAATATAACATTAACATGAAATTGTAATTAAGAAACTAATATAAATTAATAATAAAATTATAAAGGGGTTTTTATATAATAATTATTATATTTCAAATATTTATAATAAAATTATACATATTATATAGGAGTTTTGAACATATACGAAGAAATTCACGACTTTAGGTCATTGGTTTCTCAACAAATTATTTATATCCTTGTGACACATTCCATGTAATCAACTTCTTAATATTTTGTGGTGTATATAATTCCCATTAATATATTATACTCTAATTATAAATAATGTTATGGATATTTAAATATAAAATTTATGATCATTACATGATGGGGTTTATGTTTCAAAATATAAAAAATCAGTGAGGTAGTTTTTTCTTAATATTCCACCTTTCAGACACATGCCATTATATGCATATATATTCTTGTAGGAGGTGTATATAAATCCATTGAACTATTTATATCATTAATATAATTAATTTCATGATATTTTATGCTTCATGTAATTTAGTTCCATTATAGGGATTACGATTCAATGTTACCAAAGTGGTAAGAGTGTATTGATATAATCTCATTGTTTATCAGGATTATTTAGGACTATTTTTCAATATATGAAATATTATAATCCATATATCAAGATATATAATAAATTTTATTATCATATGGTTATTCATGATACCTTCATGTATATGTACCATTTTCCATTATTTAGTACATAGTATAATTATAAAACCGTTTTTATGAAAATATAGCATTATCTCCATCTTTAGTCGAAAATCCTTGTTCTTCCAAAACCATGTTTTCAAAAAAAATTAAAAAATTATCATTAAAATTTTTTGAAAGATTTTTCATGCTTATTTTATGTGTTATAAGGGATCTTCTTTTCAAATTTTTCCAAGCTACTCTTTTAATGTTTCATGGAAAAATGTTTTCAAAATGTTTTGAATGTTATATTATATGATTTAGATGAAAATTGAGATTAATATTTTTTAAAGCTTCCATTAAATGTTTTCAATGAAAAAAAAATTGAAAATTTATTCCATATACCTTTTTAATTTTTCAAGGAGGAACAATTTCAAAAATTAATGCTTTCAATATTTATTTATAATTATTCAAATTTATTTTTAAAAGTAAATTATTTTCAAAAGGTTTTAAGTATCAAAAATAAATTATTGAAGGATAAATGCTATTTTTTCATGGAGTATTTTAAATTAATATTAATGATTAATTTTTTTGTTTACAAAGTGGTTTTAATACAATATTAATTTTGATTTTTTTTAGACCATAAAATGTTATTTTCAAAAAAGGTTATTTTCCTTAACGAATGATCCATGTTTTCATTCCAAATCCTTATCCAGTTAAAATGAAATCATGTTATATTGATTATGATTTAATGAGTATATGATAAATGGAAACCATCCTCATTATTTCTGTTAGAGGTTTATTTTTATGAGTTTAATTTTTTTATGAAATCCATTTCCATACCATTTTTTATACCATGATAAATCATTTTTGATACCCATTTCATTTCATGGTTTATGTTATGAAATTAATGAAACCACTATAATTTTATAGGTCATTATATGTTTATTTTTTATGATATTATGGAAAAAATTTATATGATTTTATTATGTGATGGGTGAGACCTATATAAATCCTCAATACATTGTGTTTTGATTTATATCTCATTAGATAATGATAGCAAAAAGGTTGACGACTTTGCTCTATAATAGGAAACATGTGTGTCTATATTCAAAATGGGAAATATTTGTATCCTGGTCCACTATAGGAAAATAGGAAATCCCAATCTACAATGTGAATATGGGTAAAATAAATACACTATGGGAATATGGGGAAACCCAATCCCTTATATTAAAGGATTGTGTGTTGAGATGGTGGTGTCTCATTCCTAGTAGATATAGTCCCCGTGAAATTACCAAATTTGTTTTGGAAATGATCCTTGTCATCTGGGGAATTTTTTATGTTTGATCTTGATTACATGTCCAAAAAAAATTTCATGTCCCTTGTTTCATTTTTATAAGATAATGCGAGGGTATGATTTCATGTCCTTAACTAGATTAGTGAACCTATTTCTATTTAACCATGTTCACAATGTTATATGAAAATGTATATTCCACAATTCAATGTTTTATTAATATGTTATTAATTATTTAATTATTATCATTATTCCATTATTTTTTATGTGTTATGAACATACAATATATATTCCATGATTCGTGTTTATGATATGTGAAATGTAGGGTATGATATTCTAATGTTAAGCCCATGTTATCAAATTCTTATGTTTAAGATTATACTTATATATCTATTAATTTTACCCTTAATATGCATATTATTTCTCCATTTTCATATGTTTTATTTTCCCCATATTATAATGAATTGTTTAAAGTATGTATACAAAATTGCAATATCTTTGTTGGAAAAATTAAAGATCTTTCACCAAACTAGAAGTTCTTGTTCCAATATTTCAAAGGCCCTAGACAATTACAGTCTTTGGGTGTCTGTGTTTTTATTATTAAAAATTTATGTAATGTATTTTTATTTTAATATTGGGACATTATAATAATTTATGAATCAAAGGATTCAATAACAGTGGATTGAGGTCCAATTATATTATTTCAGGTGTGCATGAATGTTCTGTTTCAAAATTATTGTATTTATATTAGCCTAGTAGTGACATCCATCACGTTTGATGACATTTTTCATTCCATATTTCATTATTTATTCCTCAAATCAATCATTTTATGTTATTATTCGTAATACACTTTGATCAGACTACTATTCATGTTGGCATTTTATGATTCTCACTATTGTGTTCATCCTACATTTATTTTTAGAGTTTCCTAAAAAAAATTTGAAATTAAAAAATGAATAAATTTTTGCCTAGTTATCAACATAATTTGTATGAGTTGCAATGTCAATGGTAATATAGTGATTTAAAACTAAGACACTAGGTATACCTATATACTATAGTTTTTAGAGGAAAATTATTTTTATGAATCGATCAAAAATGACACTAAATTTTAATAGAATATTACATTCAAATGGGTGGAATCTATGTCCCCTTCCTAATAATAGTTTATACCCATAAAATCACCATATTAATAATGTTGCTAGTCAATATCTATCCTTTAGTGAGGAATAAATAATATGAAATAAGGATACCCCATATGTGACTTGTTAATCAATAAAATAAATCAATATTGTTTACAACTAGTAAATGAGTATAAAAACACAATAACATTATTACTATAAAAAATAATTCTAGTTTCCTTACTATAAATGTTATATTATGTTATATTATTTTAATATACATGGAAAATAAATTCTAGTCTACATTTTTCATAAACTATCATATTTGAATCAATAACATTGATGGTACAAATAAAAGTAAATTCCTTTACATACATCATTATTGTGTTATTCTTAAAATATGTTTTATTTGGATTCATATTAGTGTTTAAATGATATAAAAATTGATTTTGATTGTTTATTTATTTTTTCATATCTTACTTGAAAAATAAATATTATTTACCATGTTCTACTAACATGGTTCAATCCAGGTCAACCAATCATTGATTATTCTCCTTTATAAAATAATTTTCTAAACGAATTATGATGAAATATACTCATGATGAATCCATTGTTTCTCAAATTAATAATTAATCATTTTTTCTTCAATGATATATTCTATTATAAAAATTAATCCTTTTCAACAAAAAATCACATTTCATTTTATAGACTCCATTAAAAATATCAATAACCATCAATTCGTAATGTTTATATTTTACGAATATGATGAATGTGATTTGAGTAAATTCATCAATGAATGATATGGAACATTTTTTAGAATCTAAGGATTTCATTTAAATATTTCTTAAATATTTTAATAGACCTGATCAAAAGGGTGATATGTTTATATCTACATTATTTAATAATAATAATTCACAATATTATCTTTTCAACATATAGTCCTTTAACATTTCCTTTATTAATTCAGTAATAAACATCATAAAAATTATCATAATTACTCAACCTATTAGTGATATTTTGCCAATATAGAATTTTTATATATTGCACAACACTTTTGAATCAATCGTGCTCAATTAAATGGAAATTTTATTATGTCACACTCAAAATAAGTGTACTTTTAAACCATTATTTATTTATGAAACATAAATCCTTCAACATATTATGAACATATAAATATTTTTGAATTGTCATTCCGTTCACCACAATGTTAGTAAACTCGTATAAGGTTCAAGTTTAAACCATCAATAAATTGTGAACTCTACATAATCAATTTATTATTTTTTTATCTCTATAGATATATCACCTTATATTTTAAATTTATATTTATTAACATATGTAACTAATACATTTTAACCCATTTTGGTATGTTTTTTTAATATTAAATCACCTTTAATATATAATGAGAACCAACATTCACTTGACTATGGGTGATTCATTTGTGTTCCTTCAAAGAGAAATACAAAATTAATAGTTTTTTACTTTAAATTTTCTTAAATATTCATAATTGGTTAAGAAATATTCATAAAAAATTAGTATATATTTTTTCCTCATTCAGGTGAAATGAATAATCACATTTTATAAAATGGTCATTTAGAATGTTAAATTGAATCTTTTAATGAACTCTGGAATGTTATGTTTTTTTTAAAATATGTCATGACATAGTGGGTTATTGCACCCATAGTTCCTTTAATCAAATATATTTAAATTCAATAAATATTATTTCCTTATAAAAATAATTTCTTTTAATATTTCAATATAAACTAAAACATTGATTGTATCCGAAAAGTGAAAATATTTTACAATGATGTCCCACTATATAAACAATGAAACATAAATTCCATCTTTATTTGAATGAATAATTTTTTAATATTATTATGAACCAAAATTTATTTGGTCATACTATCATGTTTCTCTACATTAAAAATATTTATTTTTTTATTTTTCTAATACCCAAATTAAATAATATTTCAACATAAAGTCTTTATTTACATGATTTTTAGAATTATGGAATACACATATAGATAAACATTAATATTTATTCTCTTATGAATTCATATGATATTATTATACTCTAATTTAGATATAGTTAAATCTATTGAGTGATATTTTTATTATTTGGATGATCTCTAAAACTCTTAAAAATTCCATAATTCTTCCAATTAATAGTCATATTTTCCCAAATTTCATGGATATATTTTTATGAATTGAAATGATATTATACAATTTATCATCAATATCAATAACATAAGAATGAAAATAAAAAATAGTTTATTTTTATTAAATATTATTTCTTTAATTTTAAAACTCATGTTATTATCATTATCAAGTGATATACATAAAATCATCACTTTTTTCATTAAATGAGACACTATTTCAAATTGTTAGTTGAAAATATCAATGATAATTTGTGTTGAAATACCCATATTCTTCTTATCATTACCTTGGTTACAAAAATTAGAAATACCACATTCAACTTAAACATTAGATTAAATTACATAATCTTTTCTTCAACATCTTCTTCCATAAAGAACTATTCTTCATTCACTTTTGAAATCAATAATATCTCAGAATTATTATTTGATTATAAATCATCTTCACATTCAATATCATAAATTTCGTCTATATTCAAATTAAAAAAATTTTTATTCTCTTAAAATTTAGAAATTACCTTTCTATTTATATGTAACGATACTTATTAAAGATACATGTTGGTTATTGATGAGTTTATATATGTTATTTGAATCCCAAAATAACGGTAATGAAATGGAGTAGTTGTGAGTTGTTATTAATTGAGACATATTGAATATAGTGTTTTATTAACATCAAGATATTGGAAAATATTTGAAAATATCCTTCTATCATATGGTGTGTTTTTTACAAAACCTTCACATTCGATACATACTAAACTTTTTCCTTGATAGAATTTTATTCATGACTTATAATGATGCTTTCAGATTATATATGTTTAAAACATTTTCATTGAAAAGTTTAAAATGAAATGGGGTTGAGTTGGATGAGAAATAACAAAGTAATAATTGATTCATTGGATACTATTTTTTGAAAATAGGAACTAATCCATTATTAGTTTTGATTATGTAATATCATTCAATCTTTTAAAAAATCAAAATTGTTTCCTATGTGTTTAATAGTGAATGGTTAATGAAAAAACAATTTACTCTTGTGTAGATACATTAAATAATAGCTATAATGGGTTATTCAATGGTAATATTCCTAATGATTTGTGGTTACTAATCTATAATATTTAAATACATTGTAAAACAAGATTAAAAACGTTGTATGGCTCCTAGGAGAACACACAACATAATTCTATATTCCACAATACAAAGGACGTAAAAAACAAAAAATCTTGTTTTCATGAAAATATTGTTCTTTAGTGGTAAAATAGATGATATAAATAATTTTTCAAACCTGATAGAGACACAGCTATATGTGTATTTATTTTATGGAAATAATCAAATAGTGGAAAAGATTTTGTTTCCCCACCATTTGATTTTTAACACCATTGAGTAATATTTATCCCGAAATCAAATATTTTGAGCTATTTATACGAATGGGAAATATTTTTTATACCAAAGTTTGATGAAAAGATAGATAAAATGTGAGATAACTATATACCCATTAATGGTTTCAATTTAGTAGGATTTTGGATGAGTCTATGGAGAGAAACACAGGTGAACACATGATCCAAATTATACTGGAACATGAGTTCAAGAAGAGATAATTGATGATGATTATAATTATCTTATTTCATTCGTATATAAAGAGGTTATGGCCATCGCCCTTCTCCATTATTTTTTCTCAATGATAGTTAGATAAGAAAATATACTTTTAGATAACAACCATTACTCACCAAATATTATCCACTTGGTTAAAAAGTGTGAAATTCGAGATTGAAACATTATTTCATGTCCATTCTTTGTCTATTTATCTATTATAATCAATGATTTTTTTTCAACATAATTTCATAATAACTCGTGAATAGAAAATAATTTTCATATTTTTAGTTTGGTTAAGCACAGAAGCACCCCATTCTCCCTCAGTGGTGGTCTTCTCTATCAAAGGCATTTCACATGTTATAACAAATTTTTAAAAACATTTAGCTAGTAAACATATTTGAAAAACATCGTTATAATCACTCTCCAAGTACTTGAACATTTGAAAATTTAATGAATAAGAAAAAATTAATCTATATATTAAAAATATAAAAAATAGTTTACGGTGATATCTAACATTTCATTATCAGAAAATTATTTATATGAGTGTCATGGGGTTATCAAACGTGACATCAATATATCTATAGAAATTTGTTTCATTATCTTCTTCCCTAGTGACTATATATTACATAATATTATTGAGTGATTTGAATTGTATTTCATTCCTATCCTCACATATCTTATCAATATAAATTCATTTTTTAAATTCATATGCCAACAATGAACTTCTTAAGCCATCTCTTTGAAAGGAATTTGTAAAATGGATTTCAGAATATGGTTCTATAGAATCATTAATATTAGAATAGATATAAATAATCTTGGAAATTATCATTGAATCCTCTGTAATTTCTACCATATCAATGATGTATCTCAAAATATTATTAACAATAGTACATAAATTAGTTACCCTTTAATTTTCAATCATTATTATATCTTCATGTTATTTTCTATATATTTGATGTTTTACATTATTTACTCTCATATTTTCTTCTTTAATATTTCCTATCTAATTTTAGATTTTATTTGTTATTTTAATTTAGATGAACATTTTGATCTAATAATTAAAAAATTTTGAAATTAAATTATTCTACAGACATTTAGAATTCATTATAGACTTCTTATTATTTGGAGTAACCAATGATCATTCCATGACTTGAGTAAACACATTTGTTACAATGTTCAATACTTATATACATAATGAAAACATGAATAAAAAATATTTCTTTCCAAACCAATAAATATTTAACATTAAATATCTGTAATTTTGACTGTGGATTATATTATTATTATCTATATAAAAATAAAAGAATATAAAAAATAGTAAACATAGAGATCTTCACACCTCCAACAAAAAATACATCCATTGTATTCAATGGGATTTCACTATTCATATATAAATTATTTAAATAACTACAACAAATTATAGTGAGGTCCCACTTGAGTATTCTCTAAGAGGGTTGTGCATAATAATATTTTATTATTATTTCATCAATCAAAAATTGTCGCTAGTTATGATGAAATTGGAATTTTTTAATGAAATTTCATTTTCATTATATATTCAATTAATATGTTAATATATTAGCATTGAGATTTCATCTTCACATATAAAAAAACAAGTAATAAAATAGTCATTTAAATCATTCATAGATAAAAAAGGCTACATCTGTCAGTTTTCTTAGAATAATCCATTTTATTATATAGATATAGAATTACAATATTGGATATAATATTCTAGGTTTCCCCTACAATAATTTATGAGTAAAAATATCAATCATGATGTATGTTGTACTCCCACTCAAAAATAATAATATTATTTATTTGAAAAAAACATGCATCTTCTAGCACTAATAATGATCAATAAATTAATTTTCAAGAGAAAGTCACTTCTTCCAGTTAATTTTAAATCAATAAAAAAACTATAACTAAAAAAATCTTCAGAAAAACTAATATATTATTTCTTTTAAAAATGATATATATTGATTTAAAAAATAGTATTTAATCATCCAATAATTTGAAAAACCCCATAAAAACATTTTAAATCTTCAACTACTATTCTTGTTCAATGAAATTGTTTAACCATCCCAGTCTGGGAATTCATTATTTAAGATGATGAGATAATGAATAGAAACGATTATTCATGGATGAGTTTTTTTCCTTATATACATAATTTTCTTTATAAATTTACTTCTCATTCATATCATAATTTTATGTTCCACACAACAATAAGAACTTTTTCTATACTTAAATATACTATATATTCTAAATCAATAATTCAAAAATATTGTTATAATCTAGGTTCAACTAATTAATCATAATCAATTGTATAAATCCATCATTCCTTTTCACCTCTAATATGAATTAAAAATATAATGGTTCGTGTTTTTGAAGTCTATGTCTCATCCAAAATTTCCAATATATATTCTTTCATAGACCAAACCATAGGGTGTTTTGGACATGGTAAAATCAACTTAGATTCTATTAACAATTCATTAAACCACTATAAAACAATAAAAAATTATGTAATTATAGTGTAATGAATCCAATATTTTCTTAAAATAAGAACGATATTGATAATTATATAGATTATTGATGTGACATAACCAATCCCCTATTCCACCATGATTGTTATTTCTTAACCATGATTTTCTCATTATCATTTTTATTTACATCACAAAAAAATGATTATATCATTATTGTTTTATCATCACTGACTCTAACATTGAACATTACAGCCTTACAACCTGGATTAAAAACAACTGAATATTGCATTATGGGTGTAAATTTTCGTGTATTCATCCACTAAACATGACCAATCACATAAAACTATAGTGTAACGAGGGTTCAATATGGGTAAAAAGTATATTGAAAAAATTCTCCAGAAAACATGACCTCAAAATTAAAATTTCCAAAATACCAAAATTTATTTTCCATTGCTTATATAAATCATAATTCTATTATAAAATCACCGTAATGTAATTTATTTCCCTTGACTTTATTTAGATATTAAAACAATTATTTAACTCAAAATAACTTCTAATAACATCCAATCATCTAAATGATATTTAACTCATTTAAATGGAAATTAATAACTTTATTTTGAATATTATTCTAGTGTCAAGTTATATGTTTAGAAAAAATATAACATCAAAGACACTAATGTCATTTTTAACACTTCAAAATTAATTAAAAATCTACATCATCATAAAATAAACACCTCATTGGGAAATTTATTTCGCAAACATTTTTCTTATAAACAAATATCTGGTTTCATTTTTTTCAACCATAAAACATAAATAAAATTAAAACATAAAAATAAATATTTATTAAATAATTCTAAGACTATGTGAGTGAACTCATTATAGGAAACAAGAAATGATAAAAAATAATCTCAATGTGTTTCATAAGAGTGACTCACGTTAACATTCCAATATCGATTTTAACTTCCAAACACATCTTAAATTCATAATCTATTATTTTAAATATGCTAAAAACACATAAATATTACATTAATGATATGTAATATTATACCCATTAACTAATACTGGATAAAAGAAACATATTAAAATCATATATTTATACACACAAACCTCATATGTGTACTTCACTGACAACAATCTCCATTTGAAACGACTTAAATATATAATTCTTCATAATAATTGATTTCACATGATTATCAACAAATATATATAAATATATTTATTTAAATTATTTTCATTACACTTTATGAAAACAATATGATGCAATGTCTTAATTAAGGGTAAAAACAAAATTCCCTAACCATGATAATTTATCTTCTGAACAATAATTATAAAAATAAATTTATATAATTCATAATTTGTTATTAGTTTTTTAAATACATCTATTACTTAATACATAAAATGAAACATACACCATATTAATGAGTTATTCATTTTTAAGGTCGTAGAAAACTTCTACATGATATCTCAGACACTCATCACGTAACATGTATGTAATTATTTGAATATAATTTAATTATTTATTTTTTTGATGTTCTATGTTCTAGTATACAAAAATAATAATTCACGGGTTTGGAACATCCATGGTCATAGTTAGTGACTTTACAAAGTGTTCTGCTAACCATGAGAGGGTGATGTAGATTGGGATAAGGGGATTTTTCCCTATTTGGGAATGGTCTTCTCAAGCTCTATATGTCTTAGGGGTAACCATGTGACTTTGATTTTGGGGATATATTATACCCAAAGGATGGTTCAAGGACTGTGTAACCATACAGACAAATCTTCCACCTTATACAGAAAAAAATATAATTTGTATTTCACTTTTTATACAAGGTTGATTTTATATGCCTTCGTCCTTCATTTTTTACTTAATGTACTCACATACCCTCATCAATTTTGTATAATCTTCCACCATTACACTTTGGGGGTTTTCCATTCTGAATATTGGTGATTTGGTTGTGAATAGACAAAATATTCATGTTTTCATCTTCCATTCCACCACATATTTAGTTTTTATCGATTTTAAAGGATATGTGTATCCCTAAAAGGTGGTGTTAGATTAATATTAGAAGTTTGGTGGTGATTTCATTCTATTATCATGTTTCTTAGGTGTTTAGTTCTTATATATTAATAGTCTTAGTGGTTTCTATTAATGTTTATGAGGTTGGAAAATTTTATTTAATTTTTTTCGAAATTCCATAGCATTTTCTATGGATTTCCTTTACAATATGAGTATCTTTTAGACTGTGTTTTAAATATTAACATTAAATTTTTTAAATAATTTATATTTGATCCATGTTTTATGTGAATCATGAACAGGTTTTTCTATTTGAGATTTTAATGAATTATTTGAAAATAACTGGGTCTTTTTGGAACACCTTGTGTTAATTGAAATGGTCAATGAGGATTTTTGGTCTTAAATGTATTTACAAAATGTTTTCATGCATTATTTTGCATTAGGAATGGTTTTTTGTTAAAATGAGGATGGTTGATAATGATATTTCATTGTGAAATTGGTTTCAATGAGTTGGAATGTAACACCCTTAGATTTTATGAGAAATATTTTTTTATGTATTATGTTATACACAACACCAAAGGAATATTTCACTACAAACAACCATATCCTGGCTTGCGTTACATGCAATCACGACCATCCTCGATAACATGTGTAGTACGCAATATCGAGTTTCACGAAACATCGATATATTGTTATAATATTATTATGGGCTAGCCTTTATGAATAATATTAACTACATTTTGAATTTTATAACATTATTATTCATCTTACACATTTTGTAGAACATGTTTTGAGAGAAAAATAAAGTTTTTGGGTAAAATAAGTATTTTTTTAAAAAATCAGTTTTGCCACCTTTTGATGACGCACCCACATTAAATATAGTTTCGAACATGTTTATAAGTTCAATTTGACAAAATAAAATTCTTCTGTGAAATCAGGATACAAAAATTTTCTTTGGATAAATTTTTCATATTATTCTGATAACTTTCATATTTTAATAAATAGTTAAAACACCCTATATTTTAATTAAAAACAACTTTTTTCATATCAATAATTTATATGGTTAAATTATAATATTGAACTATTTTAATGTATAAATAGAATATATTTTTACCATTTAATTTAATGTATGTCATTACCATTAATTTTACGTTGAATTCATAGGTAAAAACATTTCAATCTTTGGAAATATTTTTACTTTTAAAACCCATTTTCTTAATAACAAGATAAATATTAATTTAATTACTACAACTTCAATGTTTTGAATTTTGGAAAATGGATTCCATATTTAGATTCAGTGGGTCCAAATTATGTTAATAGGTTACTTGTATTATTTTTGATATTATAAATAGTAACTACAGTAATTTTTATTTACTTCAGTTAACGATAAATCGGGTAATTAAGTGTAAAACTAAGATTATAAAATTACCCTAACACCTGTAAAAATTTTATTGGATGAATATAAGTCAACCCATATCACCTAAAGGTTTTATGAGATTCATTTTATGGTCTTTTGACCCTGAAAATAATTTAATTATTATTAAAACCAAAGAAAGTGACAACATTTCACTCTCTTAAATCTTATAAGTATAATAATTTTAATTTAGTGATAAATTCATGAAACCTCAATAATTAATAGTCTACAAAAATATAATAAAATTATCTACATAATGTTAATTTTTTTCTAATTTTTAGGGATTAAATAATTATCATTAATGGTGACACAATAGTAATGTTGAAATTATTTTTTTGATTGAAATATCAAATAAATGGGTTTAAAAATATTAAAATAAATATTATATGAACTATTTAATGTGATCCACGAATTTTCTAGAAAAATATGAAATTTTAGGAATCTATTATATATTTTGGTTCGAATATATATTCTGTTTGGGTTTTATTTAAATTCAAATAAATTAATTGTGTCAAAATTGACACTATTGATATTTTATATTATTAAATTGTTAAAAAATCACAAAAATATTTTAAAAATTACAAATTCAAATTTATAAAATATAAAATTATATATAATTAATAACAAATAAGTATGCATTTATAACCTTGTAAATTTTATAACATTATTACCACAAATAAAAATTAATATATTAAATAAGGATAAATAAAAATGATAAGGTTTAAAATAAAATCAAAACATGTCTAAATTTAATTTTTTGATGAGATTACAACCCTATATTATCTAATATCCAAATTTGAGTCACATTGGAAGTTTTTATGTGGGTTTTAGGTTTATTAAAAATTAATATTTTAGAGGATTCCAAAAGATCCCCTCTCCTCCCTTATAAAAGGGCACATCCTCCCACTAATCTTTACACAATTTTGAGCCTTAAAGCTCGGCCAAACCCTGAAAATTTTCCTTTACAACTTCCCTAGAAACATTTTAGAGGTTCTTTTTTCCTCAAAATACAAACTCTAGTACCATAAGATCAATCTTAAGAGAGGTGCGTCGAAGAAGAGGAAATCTCTTCTACCGATTATTTGAAGTTTCTTTCTTCTTCAACTTCTTATTCTTTAGTTGTTTCATTATAAAGTAGTACCATCAGTATCACTAATATACTTATTTGTTATTATAAATATGAAACACCTCCATTTCACCTTATATCCATCGTACGGAAAATGAAATCACCACGTGTGCGTGTGTACGGAATACCATCTCCACATCGTGGTGTAATATGTTCTACCACCACCACCTTACTTGGACGGGTATAATGGCGAAAAGAATAACTATGTATAGGTATTATAACATCATACTGATTCTGAGATATTATATCATCCTATCTAATTCAATTCAATAATTATTGGAATGATATCATCGCTCGTGCGTACGTACGTATTACCATCTCCAAAACGCGATGAGATTCGTTCTCCATTTTAACCATTCAAGAATGATTATAATGTAAATATAATGAATAATAATGAAATATATGACTTTATAAAGCTACTGGATATATATATATATGTATATGTCATCTACATACTTCAATTCAAGTTAATAAGGAAATGAAAACAGCGTTCATGCGTACGTACGGCCTACCATCTTCATGAAGTGTGTATTTAATTCCATTTATTGATCTATCATATATATTTATATACTGAATATATATTGTATAAATAATTTTTTCCATTCTGGAATTAATAAAATCAGGATATGAGTAATAATATCAAAAACAAATAATCTATACACGTACGATAAATGAAACGATTTTACCCAAAATGATACTTAAACATGGAATTTACAAAATAACGGGTAAAATTAAGTCATAAGTGAACCATATATGATATCATAACAATGAATATGATTCTTTAATAATTCAATGAAATAATTTAAATCATTATATAGGAGGTTCGGATACATACAAAGCATATCAGATATAAGGTAAGAGATAATTTTTCAAATCTCATTTTTATCCGCGATTTCTTATACATAAGTATTTACTGGGGTTATATTTTTCATCCATGTCCATAAAAATGTTTTTCATAAAGTGTTTAATATTCTTCCATTTATTTTTAAAGTCATTTTTACCACTCTTTGACTTTAACATTGTGTTATGGAATGAATCTTCCTTTTTTTACCATACGATGAACATTTTGAATTTTTTGGCAAAAGTACGAGGATAATGTTTTTTAAATTATACGACATGAACACATTTTTACGGTTTTATAATGCCTTATTTTGATGAAGCTTACTATACAAGATTTCATAACTATTTTCAACAAAATAATTTTCTTTTAAAATTGCATGTCATTTTGTGAAAATAAAATTATTTTGAAGAAGAAATAATATTTTCCTCAAGAATTAATTTCAAGTGTTTTATTGAAACCATTTTCCATTTAAGATGAAATTATTTCATATGTGTATGTTTCATGTATAATTTATCTATGATTATCATGGTTTCACTTCTATTATTATTAAATGATATCCATTTGTTCTATATGGATTATGTGATGATGGGATTATGTTTATGAAACCCATTTTATTCATTGTGTTATGATGAATGTTTTTTGTTTATTTTGTTGCACAAGAAAGAGTGATTTCATAATGAGATTAGTGGGACCTATATCTCCCTCCAAATCATTGGGTAATGATTTATAAATCATTAGATAGACATGGATGGAATGGTAAGTTAATCTAATTCAGTGATACACGACTAGAATGAGGAGTGTACTCGATTCAGAAAGCGACTTTGTCCACTAAAATGGTCTTGGTAGAAATTCCTTGGCTACTGTGGAAATCATATCATGTGCTTAATCATTTTACACAATTACATGATTTATTCCCATTCTATTTTATCATTATTGATGTTCCTTTATGATATATGCCTTAGGTACTTCCATGATTTATGTCTTTGCTCATGATTTTGATGTTTAGATTTTATGTTCGATATTTTTCATTATAGTGTTTATGGATTGTTTTATGTTCTCTATGTTTACCCTTACTGAGAATTTGGGCACACCATTTTTATGTTTTCTTTTTCCCAGGATATAAAGAAAGGTTTAAGGTAAGAAAAAAAAGGGGAAGATCTTTATGGGACATGTTTAAGATCTTTCACCATGATTAGAATATTATTTTTCTGACTTTACAAGGACACTAAACAATTATGGTCCTTGTGTGTTTGTTTTTGTTATGTATTAACTATTCCGTAAAAGTAATGTATTTTCCATGTACATCAATTGTGGTTCTCTATAGTTGGTATCAGAGGGAAGGTTTAGTCAACCATAGGAAACTATGATGCGAACACATTATTCAGATCCTTAGAGATATTTCTGAGGTATGTCTAGAGATATCCCTAAGGTTAAGTATAAGTATAGGTTATAGTCCTAGAATTATAGTAACGATATTTGAATTAAACCTAAGATGTTATATATTGAAGGTACGCCCCCTTTATTATGTTGTTTTCCTAGCATGATTTGTTCCTCTCACACTATTATTTTTGGGTATTAGAAAATGGTTGGAAACAGGAAGATTCATGATGATGGAGGATATGTTGGACAATAGAATGATATTCTTCATTATCAACCAAATGAAATGGGATTTGTAAGTCCAAACATCGTTATTATGCCTAATCAGAAATCTCTTAATATGATCAATATTCTCAACTTTGGTATGTATCCTGACACATCTAATAATAAAAATATGTAGTTTCATGATGATCATAGAGGAAAGAAAGTTCAATTTACCTCATGTAAATCATGTGGGAAGAGGAATCAAGGAGAATGTTTCAAAGGAACTAGAAGATGCTTTGGGTGTGGAAAGGAAGGACACAAATCTAGTATGTGCAATGGAAAAGGTTCAGTTAACACCCTGGATAGGGATAATGGTATTTCTACGAAATCAACAATGATTAAATGTTTTAAATGTTGAATGTATGAGAATTATGAAAACCAATACCCTAAGGTAAAATCTCATTAAGAGAATCACCATACTCGTATGGGTAGTATTTATATTGATGATGATGATGATGAGACTACAAATGATATTTGAGATGAAATAATTGTTGAAATCTCAATCAATTGTTTAAGAAGGAAGTGGAATGATTTATGTTTATTAAGAGATATGTTTTATAGGTAATGGTACTATGGAATAAATAGACATCTAAGGATTGTTACACTATTTGTTTCCCGAAGTATTTGAAAGAATGGGTTTAATGGTACCGGTAACCATGAAAGGTTATTAAGATATTTTTTGGAAAGAAGATGATATGAGCATAATGAATGGATAAATAGAAAATAATATTTTGGATATTATTAATGAGATCATGACTGATATAAGGACAAGTGATATCATGGTTTGAGTATATATAAATTTTGGAATTTTTGTATGTGGAAAGAGTTAACTTTAAACGACATTCATGTTTTTTAATAAGGTTCAATAGGTATTCATTTTTCAAGATAATACATGATTAAGGTATTCACGTGTTTGGAATGAAATCAACATGATATATATTATGATATATGGGGGATAAATGATGGTATTCATGTGCTCTTTATGTGACCTTTCCCGTAATAGTTTTTAATATGCTATGAGATTGTACATATGTATTTTGGATAAGTTTAATGATTGGAATGGATTATTTTAGACATCAGATAGTATTATTAAAGGTTATAACATTTTTCGATATTATTTCTGTAATGTTTTAATAGTTTAGTTTTAGAAAAATGGACAACATGTATGACATGTGACAACCCATCGCGTCGGACAAGGCTGTGAGAATCGAACCCACAGCTGAAGTGATAAAGGCCTTTATCCCCTACCACCGGCCAAGAGGAAGTCCCTGGTTAGTATAAATTAGTTTTAATTTTTTAAGTGGTATTATATATGAAGTATAATTCCATTTTAGGAACTATATACAATAAATCTCACTATAGATGGTCTTATGGATATTTAATTAATTTTGATAACATTTTGTTTCAGATAGATGGAATGACCTATCATTATATCGAATGTGTAAGAACCTGGTTCTTATATTTGAGATACAGGTTTCTTATTTTTCCTTTTCCATAAGTGTTTTTGAGAAAATATGGAAAATGGGAAAGAATGCTAAATTTTGAAACTACACGCCGTGTATTTTTCCACACGCCGTGTACTTTTGGCCGTGTTGGGATAAGTACACAGGGCGTGTAGCCTCGCCGACCAAAAAGGGTGTAGGAACCGACTACACACCATGTAGTGGTTCTTTACACGCCGTGTAGTAACCTGCAGGTTAAAAAGTAAGGCGGTGGAGTCGCCGCCAGCTGGACGGCAGTACACGTCGTGTTCTTCAGAGTACATGTCGTGTACTCTTATCGGCAGATGAACAGTGTGGTAGTGCCGCCAAATGAACAGTTAAATGAAAGCAGTACACGCCGTGTACTCAGAAGTACACGCCGTGTACTTTTCTTATTCGGCTTAAAATAGGCAGTAGCCTCCTCATTTGGTAGAGGAGGCACTTGAGCCGTTTTGGAGCCAAAAGAGGAGGCCAGATCTTTGAAGATCCACCAGGCGTTCGTCTGGAATCATATTTGGCTTCAGACGATCTCGTTAGGACCACACAGGTAAGCCCTCTCCTCTCCTGGCATCGTTCATACCAATTCTTCTCCTAACGTAACTTATTTAAGTTTGAATGGGTTTTGTTCTTCGTCAGATCTACACCATTCTTGGGAATTTCTGGAGTCAGCGTTCGGGTATAGCGATCATTGGCGTATAAGGTAGGTGGCTTTGTGATCATTTTCCAACTATCGTGCGTTTTTGTGTGTTTTCATGCCACGAACCCATGTTGGGGTGTCGTGTGGCTGAGTTCGTTTCTATATTTAATGCCTAGAATTTCATAGGTGATTAAATTGTGATAATGAAATGCTGTTTGGGATCGTTGCTTGGATTCAGGACCATCCTGAGGTGTGTGTTCCTCTGTTTAGCCGTTTGGCCGGGATACCCGAGGGTATGCCTTAAATGTAGTAACTGTAGAATTGCCTTGATTAAATTGCTTGTTTACTGCATTTTTGATATGTTGGGCATTGCCCGGTTACCTGATTCGCTTGAGGGCGTGATTGTATTAGCCTGAGGGCGTGCTTTTATTAGCCTGAGGGCGTTGTTGTGATTAACCTGAGGGTATGACTTTTTTAGCCAGAGTGTTGTCGTTATTCCGCCTGAGGGAAACCTTTCATGCCTGAGGGCTTGACTTCTGTGCCTGAGGGCGACACTTCTTATGCATAAGGGCGATAATTCTATTACAATTCCTGAGGGAGAGATTCTATATAGCCTGAGGGCGTGGTTTACTATGTTAGCCTGAGGGCGAGATAATGGTTGGCCTGAGGGCATGGTTTTGTTGAGCACATAACGATACTAAATTAAATAAATTAAATGAATAATAAAATGGGAATTTAATTGTTAAGTTATTTACTGTTTAGTACTTCTTTCCTTATTGCATTTTACTATTGCACACTGTTGATGCATGCTTACACACAGTTGGGCACGGGCCTTTGGTGGGTGCCTACTGAGATATATTTCTCACACCCTGTTTGGGTCACGCATTTCGGACCAAACAGATTACGTTGTTGCAGGTGCAGAGAGGTACAAGAGTCCCTATACAGGTACTTGACTATTACTGAGGAGTAAGAAGGAATGGGACCGAGCCTAAGCTCACACTGCCACTGCTAGCTGTTTTTCTTGCATTGTTGTACTCTTTTTTCTACTGTACTGTATTGATGTATAACATGTTCTGGTTGTTCTCCTAGAACTTGAAACATGTAGCATCATCACTTATATACTGTTGGTTATATCAACTGCTGTAGTAATTTCAGTTGTGTATGTTTACTGCTTCCGCTGTTGTTGAATGTTTATTTTGGTATTCCACTGCGCTACACTTTGACAAATGAGGGCATAATTTCCCCACTATCATACCTAGGACCTCGCTACCAGTCGGCAGGCTCTGGGATTTGGGGAAATGCGCTTGAGGTCACGTGGCGAACCGGGCTCGGGGCACCCGTTGCGTGGTACCCGGGTCCGGGACATTACAAAGTGGTATCAAGGGAGTTTCTTTTCTTTGACTTACTATTTGGAGTCGTCGTCAGGGATAAGAAAGAACGGTAGTTGGTAATAAGCTATGCTCGAGCGTAGCTAACCCGTGTATAGGGAAAATCTAGTCTACCTCGTATTTTGAATTATTTGATTTTCAATTTTACGGTTGATATGTTTTCACCGTTGGGTGACGCACTTGGATTGTGATGTTTATATTTTATCTGTGGGTTCTATTTAGTAGAAACCCGATGAGATTAGGGTATTGCGTCTCATGCATAATATAGGCACATTCTAGATATCACATGCCATGCATAGTTTCCATGCCATGTAGGTGCATTAGAAATTCGCATGTTGTTGTTATAGTTGTTGTGCTAGAAAAAGCGTGTTGTTCTGATAGCTGCTTGATAAATACCTTCCTTGTGATATGGTATTTTTGTTTGAACATGTTTATAGAATGGACTCCAATCTTTGGTATTTGGGGAGTATGGGCCCCCATTGACCGTAATTTGGTGGATCATTGACTGGTTATTAGTTATAACACATATAAGATGTCAAACTTTGATTCTTGGGGTGTATGGGCCCCCACGGGTCGGAATTTGACACTTAGGTGTTGTTTTGCCATATTTTCTGGGTTCCGGGGAAGTTTCTGAGGCATACTGTCTGGAAACCCAGTATACACGCCATGTAGTAATTTATACACACCGTGTATTTTCTTCTGTTCGGGAAGAAAAATGAACTTTTTGAGTACACGTCGTGTACCCTGAGTACACGCCGTGTAGTCTCTTCCCGTGTCACAAACTGTGTGGGTGGCGACACGAGGTAGAGAAGGGCTTGGGTAAAACACGCCCTGTAGTTTTTGGTACATGACGTGTAGTTTGACTCGGAGTCCGGCCGTGTAACTAACAACACGGGTCGGTGAAACTTATGTACAGCACGCCGTGTCAATGATGAACACGCCGTGTAGTGTGTGACCTGGGGACTCGGCTGTGTAACTAACAACACGGGCCGGTGTCACCTCTCCCTTAACATGTAGTGTACCTTTGGGACACGCCATGTTGTCTTGTCCAACGACAGACCATGTGGAGTAATCCGTGTGGATGGGAAATGGGATAGTGTACACTCTGTGTTCGGGTGTAACACGTCGTGTAGAGCAAATCCAAGTAGTCGGCCGTGTCACAGACGACACGGGTAGTTGGAAAATAACAACGTACACGCCGTGTAGTTTTGTTGAACGGAAGCCGTGTGGCTTAGCCATATAGAAGGACCCGGGCAGGGGAAAGGAAGTCAAGTACACACTGTTTAGTCAGTGTACACACCGTGTAGTCTTGTTTTGCAAATTTTGAAACGCCTTCTTCCTCTTGTTCCTTGGTGGTTCCTCCATTTCAGTATTAATAATCTTGAATCTGAGGCATGCTTTTGACCTTGTAGAGTCATGCTGCCTAGACGACCGTGAGTTGTTCGCCAAGAGAGCGGTGAAGATTATACTCAGGAGATGGTGGGTCATGGGCTACCAGTTGATCCACCAGTAGTGCCAGATGCGGCACTAGCTGTTATATCGGACACGGGTGCGGAGGCGCAATTCCGTGAAGGCTTATTGCGGTTCATGCAGAACTTTCAGGGAGCACCGTAGGCTGCCACATCTATGGCCGAGCTGACGCGTATCTTTCAGCAGCAGCATCCGCCTACGTTTTCAAGGGATGGTGGACCACAAGCTGCAGAGTCTTGGCTAGGATTGATGCAGACTATTTTTGAGCATATTGAGACGCCTCCAGGGCGGAGGGTCAAGCTCGCGACTTACATGATACGTGATTCAACAAAAAAGTGGTGGGATGTTACCACCCAGTCAGAGCATCATAGGGACATGGCGTGGGAGGATTTTCAGGCAGGCTTCTATGACTTCTTCATTCCTGAGACGCTAAGGGCAGATATAGCTTGAGAGTTCATGAATCTGCAGCAGGTCTCTATGTCAGTGATAAACTACTCTGCTCATTTTACAGAGCTTCATCATTTTTCACCTGTGCTGGTGGGTGATGAGACACTGAGAGCTAGACATTTTGAGGATGGTCTTCGGTATGACATCCGAGTGCTGGTGAATGTTTTCAGGCTACCTACTGTACACGCGATTGTGAACCAGGAATTGATTATAGAGAGGAACCTGCAAGAATCTACTGGTGTGGGCCAGGGTGGTTCGACACCAGTTACTGGTACTATTTCTACTGGCAAGAGGAATAGACAGATGGACTTCTCTCAGGGTGGCAGTACCAGCCAGGCAGTCTCTTCAGGTGGCCCGATCAGGTGCTACCAGTGTGATATAGAGGGGTACAAGAGGCTGCAGTGTCCACGAGACCCAGTGGAGTGCCGATCTTATGGAAAGATGGGTCACCTGCAGCACTTTTGTATGGCGTATCCACCAATGGCTAGCGATAGGGGTTCTATACAGACTCCACGTGCAGGATCAGGACTAGTGGCTTCTTACCAGTCAGGGAACATGAATGCGTCAGGGCGTGCAGGCAGAGATGGTGGTCATTGTCGTGGTAGCCAGACACCAGGATAGCAGAGGCAGTAGGGCAGGACAGCTCAGGGTAGCCAGGCTGTGTCGCAGGGCCGCGGCACTGGTCAGGCATATGCAGTGCAACAGACCCAGCAGGAGCAGGATCCCGGACCTTCGACAGTCAGAGGTACTATTCTAGTAGCTTCTATCTTGTCTTCAGTACTTTTTGATACGGGTGTTACACATAGTTTTATATTTGTACCCGATGTGGAGAGCCTTGGGCTTGGTGTTTCTACTTCTTCTGATATCTTGACACTAGACACTCAGTTGGGGACTAGGACGGTTGGTGTACGCCAGTGCAAGGAGTGCCCCCTTGAGTTTGGTGGGTGTCACTTCCTTTGGGACCTCTATGTCCTGGAGATGACGAGCTATGACGTCATTCTCGGGATGGACTGGTTGGTTCCCTTTAGAGCCTTTGTAGAATTCTATCGTCGTAGGGTGCGTTTCGTGTCACCAGAGGGTGGGGAGTTTCTATACAAGGGAGAATGGGATTTTCAGGCGAGTCGAGCTAGACCATAGAATCATGGGCGAGGTGGGGTCACAGCCCAGATTGCGAGCTTATATCTAGATGACTAGGGGACTTGTTAGATGGTTTTCCCTCCAGATGTCGATAGTTTTAGGGATGTCTTCCCGGACGACTTTTCAGGTCTACCTCTGGTGCATGAGGTGGATTTCTCTATCGAGCTTGTGCCAGGAGCAGCACTGGTGTCCATTCCTCCTTATAGGATGGCCACGCCTGAGTTGTAGGAGCTCAAGAGGCAGTTAGAGGAGCTACAGGCAAAGGGTTTTATCCGGCCCATTACTTCTCCTTGGGTTTCTCCAGTCCTTTTTGCGAAGAAGGCGGATGGTACCCTTAGGCTTTGCGTGTATTATCGGAAGTTGAACCAGTTGACGGTTAAGAACCGATATCCCTGGCCGAGGATAGATGATTTGTTTGATCAGCTTCGTGGAGCACAAGTGTTCTCGAAGATTTACTTGAGATCCAGATATCGTCATCTGCGCGTTAGACCATCTGATATACCTCTCACAGCTTTCAGGAGTAGGTATAGTCTATATGAGTATAAGGTTATGCCATTCGGACTCACGAACACGCCAGCAGTTTTCATCGCTCTAATGAATTTTGTGTTCCATCAGTATCTTGATTCATTTGTGATAGTATTTTTGGACGACATCTTGGTGTACTCTCACACTCGACACGACCATGCCACCCATCTTGAGATCGTATTGAGTACACTGAGGGAGCATCGCTTATATGCTAAGATCTCGAAATATCTCTTTTGGATGGACCAGATTCACTTCCTGGGTCATATCGTCTCAAAGGCAGGAGTTTCAGTAGAACCATAAAAGGTGATAGTAGTAGTTTCCTAGGAGCAGCCTTATAATGTGTTTGAGATATGGAGTTTCTTAGGGCTGGCTGGTTACTATAGGCGCTTCATACAAGACATCTCCTGCTTAGCAGCACCGTTGACAGGTCTGACTAAGAAGGGTGTGAAGTTCGTTTGGTCAGAAGCTTGCGAGACAAATTTTCAGGACCTGAAGGGAAGGCCGACATCAGCACCGATACTGATACTCCCAGAGTAGGGGAAGAGCCATACAGTTTACTATGATGCGTCAGGGATTGGGCTGGGAGCCGTTTTGATGCAGGGCGACCGAGTTATGGCATACGGGTCTCGGCACTTGAGGCCACATGAGAGGAATTACCCGACGCATGATCTCGAGTTGGCTGCAGTTGTACATGTGTTGCGCTGTTGGAGACATTATCTGTTGGGAGAGCATTTGTGGTTTTCACCGACCACAAAAGCCTCAAGTTAATCTTTACTCAGCATGACCTGAATCTAAGGCAGAGAAGGTGGGTCGAGTACCTACAGTCCTTCGATTTCGAGCATGCCTATATACCTGGTAAAGGTAATGCAGTAGCTGATGCACTAAGCAGGAAGACTCGGATACAGGCAGTGCAGGAAGCCAGTGGTGAGTGGCAGCTTATGGCTTTGTTCTCTGAGATGCATCTGGAGGTGCATGACAATCAGGGGCAGACTTATCGTTCCTCCTTAGCTGTGACTTCTACCCTCCTGGACAGAGTGAGGATGAGGTAGCTATCAGATTCGGAAGGCCTAGTTCTACGGGATTCGGTGGCAAGTGAGGACCCTCCTCCGGGTTGGACGATAGGCGATGAAGAGGTTTTGCGTTTCCATGGACGTGTATGGGTTCCAGGGGATATACGCGAGGAGATGATGAGGGAGTTTCATGCTTCAGCTTGGGAAGTTCATCCCGGGGATACAAAGATGTACCATGACTTGAGACATCTGTACTGGTGGCCGGGTATGAAGAGAGAGATAGCTGGTTTTCTTATGATGTGTTCCACCTGTCAGCAGGTGAAGGCAGAGCGTCAGAGACCAGCTGGGCTGTTACAGTAGTTGCCCATTCCGGAGTGGAAATGGGATGATGTCACGATGGATTTCGTGATGGGATTGACAAGGTCACCTCGAGGAAATGACACCGTATGGGTTGTTGTGGACAGACTTATGAAGGTATCACACTTCTTGCCGATCAAGGAGGACTTTGGTGTGAACGAGCTCAGAAGGCTGTATATCCGAGAGATCGTACGTCTGCATGGGGTCCCTCATTCTATCATTTCAGATAGGGACGCCCGCTTCATGTCTCGTTTCTGGCAGAGTTTTCAGAGGGCGCTGGGTAAATAGGTGCTTCTGAGCACAGCATACCACCCTCAAGTAGAAGGACAGTCAGAGCGGACGATACAGGTGCTAGAGGACATGTTGCGCGCATGCGTCCTAGAATTTGGGGACTCTTGGGAGAAGCATATACCCTTTTTCTAGTTTGCCTATAACAATAGTTTTCAGGAAACTATTGAGATGGCACCATATGAGGATTTATATGTTAGGCCATACCGATCACCTTTGTACTGGTTAGAGGTAGGCGAGGCATCATTACTGGGACCACAGCTCGTGCAGGAGACATCTGAGAAGGTCCAGTTGGTTCGGAAGCAGATGGCTACCGTCCAGTCTCGTCAGAAGTCTTATGCTGATCGCCGCAAATGACCTTTGGAGTTCGTGGTTGGGGATCAGGTTTTCTTGCGTGTTTCGCCGAGGCTGGGACACAAACGGATCAGGAGACAGGGTAAGCGTTCGCCGAGGTATGTGGGACCATTTGAGATTTTGGAGAGAGTCGGGCTGGTTACCTATCGGTTGCAGTTACCACGGTGGTACCGAGCAATGCATGACGTCTTCCACATGTCTAAGTTGCGTCGCTACCATTCAGACCCGTCTCACACCTTCCATCCTGAGGAGGTTGAGCTTCTCCATGATGTGTCCTTTGAGGAGCATCTGATCCGTATCGTTCACAGGAGCATGAAGGCTCTCCGAGGCCAGTCAGTTCCTCTCGTACGGGTGCTATGGCAGCATGGCCGAGTGCAGGAAAATACCTGGGAGAGGGAGGCCGACGTATGTGCTCAGCGGCCAGAGCTGTTCTGAGCTTTATCTTCGCCACCCTGGAAAGGGAAATTTGGGGACGAATTGTTATAAGGGGGGAAGTTTGTAAGAACTCAGTTTTCATCTTTGAGGTACGAGTTTCTTCTTTTTCCTTTTCCTTAAGTGTTTTTGAGAAAATATGGAAAATGGGAAAGAATTCTAAATTTTGAAACTACATGCCGTGTATTTTTTCACACGTCGTGTACTTTTGGCCATGTTGGGATAAGTACACAGGGCGTGTAGCCTCGCCGGCCACAAAGGGTGTAGGAACCGACTACATGCCGTGTAGTGGTTCTTTACACGCCGTGTTGTCAGTCGGCAGGTTAAAAAGTAAGGCGGTGGAGTCGCCACCAGCTGGACGGCAGTACACGCTGTGTTCTTCAGAGTACATGTCGTGTACTCTTGTGGGCAGATGAACAGTGTGGCGGTGCCGCCAAATGAACAGTTAAATAAAATCAGTACACACCGTGTACTCAGAAGTACACGCCGTTTACTTTTCTTTTTCGGCTTAAAACAGGTTGTAGCCTCCTCATTTGGCAGAGGAGTCACTTGAGCCATTTTGGATCCAAAGTAGGAGGCCAGATCTTTGAAGATCCACTGTGCATTCGTCTGGAATCCGATTCGGCTTCAGACGATCTCGTTAAAACCGCACGGGTAAGCCCTCTCCTCTCCTGGTACCGTTATTACCAATTCTTATCCTAACATAAGTTATTTACATTTGAATGGGTTTTCTTCTTCGTCAGATCTATGCCGTTCTTGGGCGTTTCTGGAGTCGGTGTTCGGGTATAGCGATCGTTGGCGTATAAGGTAGGTGGCTTTGTGATCATTTTCCAACTGTCGTGCGTTTTAGGGCGTGTTCATGCCACGAACCCATGTTGGGGTGTCGTTTGGATGAGTTCGTTGCTATATTTAATGCCTAGAATTGCATAGGTGATTAAATTGTGATAATAAAATTCTTTTTGGGATCGTTTCTTGGATCCAGGACCATCCCGAGGGGCGTGTTCCTCTGTGTAGCCGTTTGGCCAGGATACCCGAGGGTATTCCTTAAATGTAGTAACTGTAGAATTTATTTGAGAGGAATTGCTTGATTACTGCATTTTTGATATGTTGGGAATTGTCCGGTTACCAGATTATCTTGAGGGCATGATTGTATTAGCATGAGGGCATGATTGTATTAGCCTGAGGGCATTGTTGTGATTAGCCCGAGGGCATGACTGTTTTAGCCCGAGGGCTGTCGTTATTCCACCTGAGGGAAACCTTTCATGCCTGAGGGCATGACTTTTGTGCCTGAGGGCGACACTTCGTATGCCTGAGGGAGATAATTCTGTTACAATTCCTGAGGGATATATTCAATATAGCCTAAGGGCGTGGTTTACTATGTTATCCTGAGGGCGAGATAATGGTTGGCCTGAGGGCGTGGTGCTGTTGAGCACAGAACAATACTAAATTAAATAAATTAAATGAATAATAAAATGGAAATTTAATTGTTAAGTTAGTTACTATTTAGTACTGCTTACCTTATTGCATTTTACTATTGCAAACTGTTGATGCATGCTTACACGCAGTTGGGAACGGGCCTTTGGTGCGTGCCTACTGAGATATATTTCTCACACCCTGTTTGGGTCACGCTTTTTGGCCCATTCAGATTACGTTTCTGCATGTGTAGATAGGGGAAAGTATCCCTATACAGGTACTTGACTGTTTCTGAGGAGTAGGAGGGCATGGGACCGAGCCTAGGCTCGCGCTGCCGCTGCTAGCTATTTTTCTTGCTTTGTTGTACTCTATTTTCTACTGTACTGTATTGATGTATAACATGTTCTGGCTATTTTCCTAGAACTTGAAACATGTAGCATCATCACTTATATACTGTTGGTTATATCCACTGCTGTAGTTATTTCAGTTGTGTATGTTTACTGCTCTCGCTTTTGTTGTATGTTTATTTTGGTATTTCGCTGCGCTACACTTTGAAAAATGAGGGCATAGTTTCCCCAAAATCGGACCTGGGCCCTCGCTGCTAGTCGATAGCCTCTGGCATTTGGGGAAATGCGCTTGAGGTCACGTGGCAAACCAGGCTCGGGGCACCCATTATGTGGCACCCGGGTCTGAGACGTTACAGAATGATCTGCTAACACTTCACGAATGACAAATTCCACTTTATTTTATTAAGTTATGAAGTGGAAATTGTTCAAGGAATGACCAACAGTGAGATTGTACCAAAATCAAGAAATTGTTTCTTCGAATTCCAATTTTTTTTTCAACTTTAGGGATATGATCTTGAAAACAAAATATGTTGTCATATTTCTCTCTTATCTAATGAATCAAATTGTACCATAGATCATCAAAACTTTATGACTTTGTGATTGTTTTATTTTTCATAGCCATGTTCTCTACCACTCTCCATCAGATCATGATGCTTAGATTTCACTTACATATCCATAATTTCATCTATGTTCTCTTATGTGGGAACCCATGTGATGAGTTACATTAGGTATCCATTTTGTTTCTATTGGTCATTTTTTAAAATTATGTTTTAGAATTCCTTTTTATGATGTGGGTTTCTATGAAAGAAACTTTCAAGTAGTAAACCATTTATAACCCCCACAAATTTCGAGGAAAAAATTCATTTTATTTGGGGTAGAATTTAACACCCTGAGATTTTATGAGAAATATTTTTTTTATTTTATGTTATACGCAACACCAAAGGAATATTTCATTAGACACAACACTGGATTGGCTTGCATTACATGCAATCACGACCTTACTCGATAGCGTGTGTAGTACGCAATACCGAGTTTCATGAAACATCGATATATTGTTATATTATTATTATGGACTATCTGTTATGAATAGTATTAACTAAATTTTGAATTTTATAACATTATTATTCATCTTACACATTTTCTAAAACATGGTATGAAAACAAAATTAATTTTTCGGGTTAAATAATAAATTTTCACAAAAATACAGTTTTGATGCCTTTTGATAGAACACCCACTTTAAATATAGTTTCTGATATGTTTATATGTTCAATTTGAAAAAATAAAAATATTCTTTGAAATAAGGAAATAAGAATATACTTTGGATAAATTTCTCATATTATTCGGATAACTTTCATAGTTTAATGAATAATAAAAACACGCTATATTTTAATTAAAAACAACGTTTTTCATCGCAATAATTTATCTGGTTAAATTATAATATTGAATGGTTTAAAGGTATAAATAGAATATACTTTTACCAATTAATTAAATGTATTTCATTACCATTAATTTTACATTGAATTCATTGGTAAAAACATTTCAATCTTTGGAAATATTTTTACTTGTAAAACCTGTTTTCTTAACAACAGGATATATTTTAATTTAATTACTGTAACATTTGTGTTTTGAATTTTGAAAAATGGATTCAATATTTGGACTCAGTGGCTCCAAATTATGTTAATAGGTTACTTTTTTTTGATGTTATGAATAGTAACTATGATAGTTTTTATTTACTTCAGTTAAAGATAAATCGGGTAATTAATGGTAAACATAAGATTATAAAATGAACCTAAAACGTGCCAAAATTCTATTCGATAACTAAAAGTAGACCCATGTCACCTAAGGGTCGGATTAGATTCATTTTATGGACTTTTGAGCATGAAATTAATTTAATTATTATTAAAACCAAAGAAAGTGACAACATGTCACTCTCTAAAATCATATAAGTATAATAATTTTAATTTAGTGAAAAACTTCCTGAAACATCAAACATTAATAGTCACCAGAATTCTGATAAAATTATCTATATCATGGGAATTTATTTATAAATTTTAGGAATTATATAAATATCATTAAAGGTGACACAACGGTTATGTTGAAATTATTTTGTTGATTGAAATATCAAATAAATGGTTTTAATAATATTAAAATAAATATTATGTTAAATATATAATGTGCTCCATGAATTTTATAGATAAATATAACATGATATAAATCTATTAAATATTTTGGTTCGAACATATATTCTGTTTGGATTATATTTAAATCCAAATAAATTAAATTTATCAAAATTGACACTATTGATATTTTATATTATTATAATGTTAAAAAATCACAAAAATATTTTAAAAATTAAAAATTAAAATTTATAAAATATCAAATTCTTTATAATTAAGAACAAATAAGTATGTATTTATAACCATATAATGTTTATAACATTATTACCACAAATAAAATTAAATAAATTAAATAATGATAAATCAAAATGATATTGTTTAAAATAAAATCAAAACATGTCTAAATTTAATTTGTTGATGAGATTACAACTCTATCTTATCTAGTATCCAAATTTAATTTACATTGGAAGCTTTTAAGTGGGGTTTAGGTTTATTATAAATTAAAATTTTAGAGGTTTCCTAAAGTGCCCCTCTCCTCCCTTATAAAAGGGCACCTCCTCCCACTTCCCGTTACACAATTTTGAGCCATCAAGTTAGTCCAACCCCTCCCCATTTCCCTTCTAAACATACCTAGATATATTATAGAGGTTCTGTTCTTCTCAAATACCAACTCTAGTGCCTAAGAGGAAGCTTAAAAGAGGTGCGTCGAAGAAGAGGTAATGTCTTCTACCGATTCTTTCAAGTTTATTTCTTCTTCAACTTCTTATTCTATAGTTGTCTAATTATAAATTAGTACCATAAATATCACTAATTTACTGATATGTTATTATAAATATGAAACAACCCCATTTCAACTTCTATCTATCCTACAGAAAATGAAATCACCACGCGTGCATAAGTACAGAATACCATCTCCACGTCGTGGTGTAATATGTTTTCCCACCAGCACCTTACATGGATGGGTATAATGGTGTAAAGAATGAAAATGTGTAGTTATTATAAAATCATACTGATTATGAGATATTATATCATCCACTCCAATTCAATTAAATAATTATGGGAATTATATCATCGCTCATGCGTATGTACGGATTACTGTCTCCACGACCCGATGAGATTCATTCTCCATGTTAACCATTTAAGAATGATTATAAAGTATATATAATGATAAATAATGAAATATATGACATGATAAAGCTAATGGATATATATATATATATATATATCATGTACTTACATCAATTCAAGTCAATAAGGAAAGCAAAACAGCGTTCATGCATATGTACGGCCTACCATCCCCATGAACGGTGTATTTCATTCCATTTATCGATCTATAATATATATTTATATACTGAGTATATATTATATATATCATGTTTTAAATTTGGGAATTAATTATATATGGATATGAGTAATAATATCAAGAACAAAAAATCAAAACATGTACAATAAATGAAACGATTTTACCCAAAACGCTACTTTAAGATAGAATTTACAAAAGAATGATTAAAATAAAGTAATATGTGAACCATATATGTTATCATTACAATGAATATGATTATATAATAATTAAATGACAATATTTACATATTTATACCTGATGTTTGGATACATACGAAGCATATCAGACATAAGGTAAGGGATAATTTTTCAAATCTCATTTTTATCCGAGATTGCTTATATGTAAGTATTTACTAGTGTTATATTTTTCATCCATGTCCATAAAAATGTTTTTCATAAAGTGTTTAATATTCTTCTAGGTATGTTTAAATTCATTTTTACCCTTATTTTACTTTTACATTGTGTTATGGAAGGAATCATTCTTTGTTTTACCATACGAGAAACTTTTTTACTTTTCCGGAAAAATTAAGAGGATAATGATTTTTTTACTTATACGAAATGAATGAATTTTTACGGTTTTTAATGAATTATTATCATGAACCTTACTCTACAAGAATTCATGGCTATTTTCAAAAAAATAATTTTCTTTTAAACTTTCATTACATTTTTTGAAAATAAAATGATTTTGAAGAAGAAAGGATATTTTCCTCAATAATTCATTTCAAGTGTTTTATCAAAACCGTTTTCCATCTAAGATAACATTATTTAATATGTGTACGTTTCATGTATAATGTCTCTATGATTTACATGGTTTCACTTTTCTTATGATGAAATGATATCCATTTTATCTATATGGATTATGTGATAATGGGATGATGTTTATGAAACACATTTTATTTTTTGGGTTATGATGAATGTTTTATGTTTATTTTGTGGCACAAGTAAGAATTATTTCATTATTATATGGGTGGGACCTATATATCCCTACAATTCATTGGGTAAATATTTATATCTCATGAGATAGACATTGCTGGAATGGTATGTTAATCTGATTCAGATATACAGGACTGGAACGAGGAGTGAACTCGATTTAGAAATGGACTTTGTCCACTAAGATGTTCTTGGCAGAAATGCCTTGGATACTATGGAAATCATATCATGTGATTATTGGTTTTCCAAAATTACAAGTTTCATTCCCATTATATTTTATCATTATTGATGTTCCTTTATGATATATGCCTTACATACTTCAAAGATTTATGTCTTCGCTCAAGATTTTGATGTTTAGATTTTATGTTCGAGTTTTTGTATTCAAATGTTTAGGGATTGTTTTATGTTCCCTATGTTTACCCTTACTGAGTATTTGAGCTCACCCTTTTTATGTGTTCTTTTCCCAATCATATAAATAATATTTTTTGGTATAAAACAAAAAGGTAAGATCTTTGTGGGAGATGTTGATGACCATTCACCATGATTAGAATATTATTTTCTGAGTTTCCAAAGACACTAAACTATTACGGTCCTTGTGTGTTTGGTTTTTTATGTATTAAGTATTCCACAAAAGTAATTTAATGTCCATTTACATGAAGTGTAGGTATCTACAGTTTGTATCAGAGGAAATCTTTAGTCAACCTTAGAAAACTAGGATGCAAAAAATTTAGTGAGATCCCAAGAAATATTTTTAAGGTATGTCTAGGGATGTCCCTAAGGTTATGTATAAGTGTAGGCTATAGTATTATATTTATGGTAATGATATTAGAATTAAACGTAAGATGATAGATATTTAAGGTACTCCCCATTTATTATGTTATTTTCCTAGCTTGATTTTTTCCTGTCATGCTATTCTTTTTGTGATTTAGAAAATGGCTGGAAACTGGAAGATTCACGGTAATGGAGGATATGATGGACAATGGAATGATATTCTTCACGAGAAACCAGATGAAATGGGGTTTGGAAGTCCAAACATTATTATTATTCCTAATCAGAAATCTCATAATATGATCAATAATCTCAACTATGGTAAGTATCCCAACTCATCTAATAAGAGAAAGATGTAGTTTCATTATGATCATAGAGGAAAGAATGTTCAATTTGCCTCATGTAAATCATGTTGGAAGAGGCATCATGGAGAATGTTTCAAAGAAACTAGAAGAAGCTTTAGGTGTCGAAAGGAAGGATACAAAGCTAGTATGTGGAAATGAAATGATTCAGTTAACACCATGGACATGGATAATGGTATTGCAATGACATCAACAACAATTAAATGTTTTTAATGTGGAATGTATGGGCATTATGAAAACCAATTCCCTAAGGGAAAATCTCATGAATAGAATCAACATAGTCGTATGGGTAGTATTTATATAGATGATGATGATGAGACTACAAATTATATGTTAGATGAAAGAATTGTTGAAGCTCGGTCAATGGTTTAAGAAGGTAGTGGAATGATTTATGTTTATTATGTGTTATGTTGTATAAGTAATGGTACAATGGAATAAAGACACATCTAAGGATTGTTTCACTATTGCTTTTCCTTGAGTATTTGAAAGAATATGTTGAATGGTACCGTTAACCATGAACGGTTATTCAGATATTTTCGAAAAGAATATTATAATCTCAAAATGAATGGATAAGGAGAAAATAATATTTTGGATATTATTAATGAACTCATGACTGATATAAGGACAATGTGATATCATGGTTTGAGTATATATAAATGTTGGGATTTTTTTATGTGGAAAGAGTTAATTTTTTATTGAATTCATGTTTTCAATAAGGTTTAATGGTTATTCATTTTACAATAGAATACATGATTAATGTATTAACATGTTTGGAATGCAATCAACAAGATATATATTAAGATATATGGAGGATGAATGATGGTATTCACGTGCTTGTTATGTGACCCTTCAGGTAATAGTTTTCTTTATGCTATGAGATTGTACATATGTATTTTGGATATGTTTAAAGATTTTAATGGATTATGTTGGAGAGTAGATTTTATTCTTTAAGGAAAGCATTTTTTCTATATTATTTTCGTAATGTTATAATAGTGTAGTTTTAGAAAAAGGAAAAACATGCAGGACAGGTGACAACCCATAGCGTCAGACAATGTTGTGGGAATCGAACCCACAACTGAAGTGATACATGCCTTTAGCACCTACCAATGGACTACAGGATGTCCCTGGTTAGTATAAATTAGTTTTAATTTATTACGTGGTATGATATATGATGTATAAGTCCATTCTAGGAACCATATACGATTAATCTCAATATTGATGAACTTATGTATATTTAATAACTTTTGCTAAAATTTTATTTGGGATAGATGGAATGACCTATAATTATATTGCATGATCTACTAAAACATCATTAATTAAAAATTCAACTTCGTTTCATTAAGAGATGAAGTGTAAATTGTTCAAGGAATCACCAACGGTGAGATTGTACCAAAATCAAGAAAGTGTTTTTTCTAATTCCAATTATTTTTCAACTTTTGGGAAATGATCTTGAAAACCAAAAATGTTCTCCTATTGCCCTCATATCTATTGAATCAGATGGTACCTTAGATCAATAAAATTTATTGATTTATTGATTTTTGGCTTTTTCATAGCCATGTTCTCTACCACTCTCCATCAGAACATGATGGTTAGATTTCTCTTCAATATCCATATTTTCACCTATGTTCTCCTATGTGAGAACCCAAGTGATGAGTTACTTTGGGTATCCATTTTGTTTGTAATGTTAATTTTTTAAAATTATGGGTTTTCATTCCTTTTTACGCTGTGGGTTTCTATGAAAGAAACTTTCAAGTGGTAAACCATTTATAACCTCGATGAATTTCGAGGGAAAAATTCATTTTAAGGGAGGTAAAATGTATCACCCTAAGATTTTATAAGAAATATTTTTTATATATTATTTTATACGCAAAACCATAGGGATCTTTCACTAGATAGAACACTGGATTTTCTTGCGTTACTCGCAATCACGACTTTCCTCGATAGCGTGTGAAGTACGCAATACTGAGTTTCACGAAACATCGATATATTTTTATAATATTATTATGGACTAGATGTTATGAATAGTATTAACTAAATTTTGAATTTTATAAAATTATTATTCATCATACACATTTTCTAGAACATGGTATGAGAACAAAATAAATTTTCCGTGTAAAATAAGTATTTTTAAAAAATATATAGTTTTCCGCCTTTTGAGGGAACACCAACATTAAATCTAGTTTCTGAAATATTTATAAGTTAAATTTGACAAAATAAAATTATTATTTGTAATCAGGATATAATAATTTACTATGGATAAATTTTTCATATTATTCTGATAACATTCATATTTTAATGAATATTAAAAACATGTTATATTTTAATTAAAAACAACTTTTTTCATCGCAATAATTTATATGGTTAAATTATAATATTTAATGGTTTTAAAGTATAAATAGAATATATTTTTACAATTTAATTTAATTTATTTCATTACCATTAATTTTACATTAAATTTATTGGTAAAAATATTTCAATCTTTGGCAATATTTTTACTTTTAAAACCCATTTTCTTAGCAACATGATAAATTTTAATTTAATTACTGAAACTTATTTGTTTAGAATTTTGAAAAATGGATTCCATATTTGGATTCAGTGGGTCCAAATTATGTTAATTGGCTAATTTTAGTTATTTTGATATTATGAATAGTAACTACTATAATTTTTTTTTCTTCAATTAAAGATAAATCGGGTAATTAAGGGTAAATCTATGATTATAAAATTACACTAACACTTGACAAAACACTATTGGATGACTATAAGTCGACCAATATCACCTAAGGGTAGGATTAGATTCATTTTATAGACTTTTGACCGTTAAAATAATTTAATTATTATTAAAACCAAAGAAAGTGACAACATGTCACTCTCTTAAATCTTATAAGTATAATAGTTTTAATTTTGTTATAAACTTCAGGATACTTCAATAATGAATAGTCTCCAGAAATCTAATAAAATTGTCTACATCATGTGAATTTATTTTGAATTTTTAGTGATTAAATAATTATGAATAAATGTGACACGATAGTGATGTAGAAATTATTTTTTTGATTGAAATTTCAAATAAATTGTTTTAAATATATTAAAATAAATATTATATTATCTATTTAATGTTCTAAAAATATTTATAGATAAATATTACATGTTATTAATATATTAATTATTTTGGTTCGAATATATCTTCTGTGTGTATTTTATTTAAATTCATATAAATTAATTGTGTCAAAATTGACACTTTTGATATTTTATATTATTAAATTGTTTAAAAATTTCACAAATATTATAAATATTACAAATTAAAATTTATAAAATATCAAATTTTGTATAATTAAGAACACATAAGTATTTATAAACATATAATGGTTATAACATCATTACCACAAATAAAATTAAATTGATTAAATAAAGATAAATCAAAATGATAAGGTTTAAAATAAAATCAAAACATGTATAAATTTAATTGGTTGATGAGATTACAATACTATCTTAAATAATATCCTAATTTGAGTCACATTGAAAGTTTTTATGTTTGATTTAGGTTTATTATAAATTAATATTTTAGAGGTTTCCAAAATTTCCCCTATCATCCCTTATAAAAGGGAACCTCCTCCCTCTTCTCTTTACATAATTTTGAGCCTTCAAGCTCGGCCAACCCTTAACCATTTCCCTTCTCAACTTCCATAGAAAAATTTCAGAGTTTCTGGTCTCCTCAAAAGACCAACTCTAGTGCCATAAGAGGAATCATAAAAGAGGTGTGTTGAAGAAGAGGTAATCTCTTCTACTGATTCTTTCAAGTTTCATTCTTCTTCAACATATTCTTTTTTAGTTGTTTCATTATAAATTAGTACCATCAGTATCAATAATATACTGATATGTTATTATAAATATGAAACAACCCCATTTCACCTTCTATCCATCCTGCGGAAAATGAAATCACCGCACGTGTGTACGTATGGAATACCGTCTCCACGCCGTGGTGTAATATGTTTTCCCACCACCACCTTACATGGATGTGTATAATGGTGTAGAGAATAACTATGTATAGTTATTATAACATTGTACTGATTATGAGATATTATCTCATCCACTCTAATTCAATTAAATAATTATGGGAATGATATCATAACTCATGCGTACATACGGATTACCGTCTCCACGACACGATGAGATTCATTCTCCATGATAACCATTCAAGAATGATTATAAAGTATATATAATGAATACTAATCTAATATATGACATGATAAATCTACTGAATATATATATATATATATATATATATACGTCATCTACTAACTTCAATTCAAGTCAATAAGGAAGGGAAAATAGCATTCATGCGTACGTATGGCCTACCGTGTCCATGAATGGTGTATTTCATTCCATTTACTAATCTATAATATATATTTATATACTGAATATATATTATATAAATAATGTTTTAAATTATGGAATTAATTAAATCGGGATATGAGTAATAATATCAAGAACAAAAAATAACAACACGTATGATAAATGAAATGATTTTACACAAAACGCTGCTTTAACATAGAATTTACAAAAGAACGGGTAAAATAAAGTCATAAGTGAACCATATAAGATATCATAACAATGAATATGATACTGTAACAATTCAATGACATTATTTAAATATTTATATAGGATTTTCGGATACATACGAAGCATATCAGAGATAAGGTAAGGGATAATTTTTCAAATCTCATTTTTATATGAGATTTCTTATACGTATGTATTTACTGGGGTTATATTTTTCATCCATGTCCATAAAAATGTTTTTCATAAAGTGTTTAATACTATTCCATGTATTTTTAAACTCGTTTTTACCCCTCTTTGACTTTTACATTATGTTATGGAAGGAATCTTTCATTTTTTACCATACGAGGAACTTTTTGACTTTTCCTGCAAAAGTACGAGGATAATTTTTTTTACTTATACAACATGAATTGATTTTTATGGTTTTATAATACCTTATTTTCATGAAGTTTACACTACAAGATTTCATGACTATTTTCAACAAAATACTTTTCTTTTAAAATGGCATGGCATTTTGTGAAAAGAAAATGATTTTGAAGAAAAAAATATATTTTCCTCTAGAATTCATTTCAAGTGTTTTATCGAAACCATTTTCCATAAAATATGACATTATTTCATATGTGTATGTTTCAAGTATAATGTCTCTATGATTTCATGGTTTCTCTTTTCTTATGATGAAATGATATCCATTTGTTTTATATGGATTATGTGATGATGGGATGATGTTTATGAAACTCATTTTATTCTTTGGGTTATGATGAATGTTTTAATTATATTTTGAGGCACATGTAAGAATGATTTCATTATGAGATTGGTGGGACCTATATCTCCCTCCAATTCATTGGGTAAAGATTTATATCTAATGAGATAGACATGGTTGAAACGGTAAGTTAATCTGATTCATTGATACAAGACTAGAACGAGGAGTGAACTAGATCTAGAAAGGGACTTTTCCACTACAATGGACTTCATAGAAATGCCTTGGATACTATGGAAATAATATCATGTGCATAATTGTTTTCCACAATTACATGTTTTATTCCCATGATATTTTATCATGATTGTTTTTCCTTTATGAAATATTCCTTCCGTACTTCCATGATTTATGTCTTTGCTCAAGATTTTGATATTTAGATTTTATGATCGAGTTTTTGCATTGAAATGTTTATGGATTGTTTTATGTTCTCTAGGTTTACACATACTGGTCATTTGATCTCACCATTTTTATGTTTTGTTTTCCACAAGATATAATTAAAGGTTTTAGGTAAGAAAACAAAAGGGGAAGATCTTTGTGGGAGATGTTGAAAACCATTCACCATGATTAGAAGATTATTTTTCAGTGTTTCCCAAGACACTAAACTATTATGGTCTTTGAGTGTTTGTTTTTGTTATGTATTATTTATTCCTCAAATGTAATATAATTTCCATGTATGTCAAGTGTGGGTATCTACATGGAACATGTTTTAAAATATTTTGGCATTGATTATAACATTAGATAATTGTGTTGTGAGTGAGGGGTTGTCTGAGGGACCATAACATCCTTTTTAGGTAAAGGATATTGGGGAAACCCCATTGGTTTTTAAGGGATCATGATAGTATTAGGTGTTGAAGACTATGATAGATTCCATGATTGGTTTCGAGAGTCCATAACAACTTATGGAGTATGGAGGGGGGATAATAATGAGTGATTCTAATTTTATTAGTTGAATACAATAAATTAAATATCCACACACTTGTTGGATATATTATGATAGAACCCTAGGATCAATTACACATGCATGATTTTTTAAATAATGCACGTATTCGAATAGATCAATTTTGATGTGATGATTTATTTTATGATGATTTTACATTTTTACGATTATATGATACTGATTTTTATGATCTCCCTTATTATTCCATTTTTGATATGCTGAAAATATTTTCACATGGACCATGTTTCATTATTTTATAATTTTTTATTAATTATACGGAAAGCATATTTAGATGGAAATGTAAAAGCAAATGGATTTCAATGTTTTATATTAAAATAGTGTTATTTAAAATCATGTTAGTTTTGAATGTTGTTTATGAAATAGTTTGTTGGTTTTCACAGGCAAAATCCTGAAATATATTCATTTTCATATTCTACATGGATTTGTTCCTCACACCCTACTTATGATTCTAAATATATATAGTTCATTTTTTATAGAGAAACTATTGAAAATGGGGAATTTTATGTGGGTTGATCTTATTTATTGCCATGGTCCATTTTTTTTATGGAAGAGATTCCTTATTTTTGTCTTTGGAAAATGTGGGGAATGTTTCTATTTTTTATATATTGGTATCTATATATTAGGTTTTTTTATTTATATTCCTTTTTGAAAATTGAGTTATGACTTCAGATTCCATGTATGTAAAAATTGTCAGAATGTGTGTATATTATGTTTTTGTTTTATGGAATTTTATTTTATTTTATGGTGTTTATCTTGAAGTATATTTTTATTATTCTTGAATTTTTTGTAAATTGTGTTGTTTTTGTGCATTATGAATGGGTCATGATAGTTTTACATGGGAGAAACCATTCCAAAGACATGGTTTGGTTTTCCTGATGCCTGTCACTAAACTGTGGTGATTGTAAATACAAATTGTGTTGTGTGATGGGCTGGTTCGCTTAAATATCTGTGTTAACAAAGATGTATCATTACAAAATCAAATGAGAGGTGGGATTTTATTGGGACATAGAGGTGTACAGGAACGTGGACCATCAGGACTCAGTACATCGGAATCGTGGAGTTCCTAGAGTTTTATTTTTCATCTTAAACATCATGTTTTCATAGGTGGTTTGAGATTGTGGTTATGTATTATGATTGGTTATGAGTTTTTACGTTTTTTGTGGTATGTCATGGTAATTTTTTTTACAGGTCATATTAGTGTCATTTTGAGATATGGGGGAAAAATGGGGTGGTCTGTAGGAGGCACACATTTATTGTACATGGTTAGTTGTAACATTGAAAATACACCGTGGAATTTCATTCCAACTCTAGTGGAAAATACACAATTTTTGCACATATTGTATAATTGTGTGGATTAACCATGCATATTTGTAAATATAAAATAATTTGATTTTCATTACTCTTCAATTTTGAGTTCCTTTTTAAGCATACGGTATTTATGTAGACCCATGATAGGGTTTCCTTTTAATCCATTTAATATGGGTTGTGATTAATTTTTTTGTTGATAGAGTTTGTGTTATTTAGTCTTATAGACGATGGATCCAAGAATGTCATTATACAAGAAGAAAGAGGGTCCTATGTACAATACACTATAGGTGACCCCACTTTTCGATATGGTTTTTGAGGAGCATATTATTCATACATTCTAATCCCAGTGTTAGGTGGGTGGTTTAGAGTAGACATGGATGTTGGACCATGCCCAGAAGTTTACGAGAAATGATCCACTAGTTCTCTCTGAAAAAAGGGACATAATGATGAAATGGAGTTTTTATACTATATTGAATGGATCTTTTTGTTTATAAGGCCCCTGAGACACCTAATCTGGGATTCACTAGGTATGTGATGAACAGACTTGTTAATAAGTGGGTTGATTCAATTATAACCTTTTTTGGGAAATATAATATCACATAGAACACATTCAAGGTAGATTTAAACAACAAATTCTACCCAAATACCTTATTGATGGTGAAAGGAATTAAGTTCATGCATATTTAATAAATCTATCTTAGAGTAATGGAGTATGCATTCATTGTATTTTATTGGTTCTTGTTTATCCACATCAAATCAATAAAAATTACGATAATTATCTATGTTTTAATACGAGATTATGTCCATAGATTGTTTTCATGCAAATTATTCTATATCAACTGACTCATTCAGAGGATATTCATAAGAAGGAAATGGTAGTGGATGATATGAAAGGAATGTAAGGACTTAGTGGTGTCCTTTAATTATTGGGAATCCAGAGTTCCATGTTTGGATAGAGGTGAAGGTGTGATGATCCTTATAGTGTCTGTGTGAATGGTTTATAGATTTCATCAGCACATAGATCATGCAGCTTATTGAGGTCCTTATCAAATATTCTATTATCAGGGATGGATGGTTGGACACACCGGGACTACATGCATAGGGACTCTTATGGCGTTCCACCATTGTGGAAGTATATTTCATTATTATCACTTTTAATGGTTGGATTCAAAAGCTTTTTGGGTGGGATCCACTTTTCAGAAGGGTCCTCATGTGTATTTAGAGGATTGAATTGGTGAAGGATCGCACCCACTTTGTAAGTGGGATTATCACTATGGAAAGAACATACATATTTGGTCTAAACCGTGGAATCTATAAGCACCGGTGGTTAGAATAGAGGGATCATATTCTTGGATGACGCCATTGAGTGGTATAGTGTTTATTATATCATCCATGTAATCAGTTCTTTTTGAAATTGTAATGAACCATTTTAGAATTTGAAGTAACTAGATTGATTATCTTGGCATGAGAGTTTAGTTGACGAAATGTGTCATAGATTTCTTATCCAAATTGTATAGGAAGAAGCATCATGCATTTAATAACTCTGAGTGTTTTGGTTTGGTACATTTTTTAGATGTATTCATGGAAATACTTTATTTGGACTATAAAATCATCACATTATCATCAATATGGATTGTTTGTTCAACATCAATTAAGTAGTTCATTTCTATCACTATAGGGTCCCATTCATTAAACCATACTAGAATAATCACATCATTCATGGTGAGTGGGATCCAATATTGGGGGGGGATGACTAGTTTCTTCGATATTATGATTAATATTGTGATATTTTTCTAGGATATTTTAAATTATATTGAGTTGGGTTGAGTGGGTGAAATTCAAGATGTCTTGGAATGGTACCTTGATGTGGCTATGGAGGAATTTTTTGGATCGAATCCCCACAGATAGTTCATGTTAACTATCCATATACTCCTCAGGATGAGACCAATCTACATTAATTCTTATAAGATGGCCCAATATGTGCTGATTGAATTGTAATTCCATCTATTTTATTTTTATGTAAATGAATTTATCTATACTATCATGTCAACATGGGATTCTATAGTGCTATTTTGATAGATTTTGGTTTCAGGACTCTATAATTTCATATATTTTCATAATATTAACTGGGTGTTCATGAATAATAATCACATTTTTCCTACAATTGATGAAATCTATGATTACCTCAAGGGATCCAAATGCTTTTAAAATTTTGACCTATGTTTTTAGTATGACCAATTTATATTTAGAGAAATGTATGTCCTAAGGATCATATATTGAAATTGGTATCAATATTTTGAGTATTTGGTTATTTCATTTTTTACCAATTCATTGGTAGTATTTAAGGAATTAATGAAAAATTTCTTCCATTACTTTTAAACTCCTTCATAGTCATGTTTGTGACTGTTATATTGTTGTATTCCAAAATGAAGAAGGAAAATGTAGTCTTTTGGGAGGTATTTTTTGGTTTTTCAGGGGAGAATTATCTATATTCCTTTTTTAAAATGTTTCTGTATTAGATCATGGAATGGAAGATTTTGGGTCTCGTGATTTAACATGTAAGTGCTTCAGTGCATATATAGAACGTCCAAGGATTCATGTAATGGGTTTGATCCCATGAATTTGTTCAATGACTATATATTGGTAGGTGCGGGTGGCCATTATAGATGTATTATTCATTATTTATTTATTATATCTTGTACAATGATAGCTTTTATGATGAAAGGGGAAAATTATGAGTGGGATTATAAATTTAAGTGTCCTTTTGAGCTATTATTGAGTCCCTTGAAAAATTCCACATTTTTATTCTTCTAGATCCAATGATATATTCTTCAATGTATTATTATTCTTATGGCATCGGATTTTGATTTTTGATGATGTAGGATGCCCTCCAGTTAGACTATGAACCATTTCAACTATTCCATCATGATAATAATTATCCCACACTAGACATGGAATTAGCAGATGTGATGAATGCAATGATGATGTGGAAAAATTAAATATATAAATGACATTTTATAGTCTACTGTAATCATAAGGTTCAAAAGAATATTTTTACATAGATTTACCAGACCCTCAAATAGATATGATGTGTTAAATATCATCATACATATGATTTATTAATTTTTTAGACACTCGATCAGAATAATGTGGCCACTAGCACATAGAGAAGGCAGCATGAAATGCTATGATATTACAAATCAATGAGAGTGTGGGTGTGATGAATTTATTTTATGATCTAGTTTTGGAAGTGATCAATTATGGTGATCAAGTACTTATGGCCAATGATCAAGATATTATATCCCTCATTGATCAATATATGATGGAGATGGTATTCTACCTCGAGTACCGGAATATTTTTAGTGCTTTAAATGGTTGAGAGAACATTTTAGATGATATCATATTCCATAAGGTTCTCTCATTTTTAGAAAAATCTTGTATTTTTTACTTTGAGGGTTTAGGTAATTCATGAGGAACATAATTCAAGATGGGTCATTTAGACTATGTAATGCAATATGTTCTATACCTTGAGTGGTTGGTAGTGGTTTCCTGTGATGATGTATATTTTTGAAACATTTGTTTCTAGGTCCACGATCACCTAGATTATCAATGCAAGAAATCATATACTAGTTGATTGGTTGCAGCCACATTGCATTCAAGTGGTAAAGTGAGATGATATGATTATAGATTTCATGATCGTAATTACTCATACTCCAGGATTGAATGATGAAATATGGTTGGTTTCTGATTGGTTGAAGAAATTATTCTCATTTCATAACATTTGAGTCAACAAAGATAGAGGTATAAAGGTTAATGTATGTTTGATAGGTAGTTATGATTTGTAGAGTTTCCTTAGGGAATGTGTCAGATAGGTTTTCAAAATTAACATCATTATTTTCTAAGAAACTCAAGAATTATTTGGGATCCCATTTGATGTTGATCAGTAGATATCATCCACAGATGAACAATCAATCTAAACGTATTTATAGAAACTTAATTTTAAGATTCTATAATGTGTTTGTGATTTATGGGGATTACGAGAAAGGAAAATTTCATTAGCTGATCTTTGTTTAAATAAAATTAATTTTGAATTTTTTAGGATGACCCTGATTGATGTGTTGTATGGGTGGATGCAGAAATCCCTATTGTGTTGTAATGATATGGGTGAGAGTTACATGGTTGGACAAAGTTACATCTAGTATATTACTGAGATAGTTCAGTTGATTCATAAAACATTAGAGTAATATTAGAGTTCCAATAATTAATATTATGACCAAAATCAAAACCTATATATGTTTTAGATTTGTGACAATGTGTTCCTTTGGGTATCTATTCTATTCAGTCTGTGTGTCTTCAGATTGAAGTGGATGTCCACTAAGTGATATTTAAGGACATATCATGTTACTGAGGACCTTGGAATGGTATCCTATCAGTTAGAGTTTCCACCATGAATGATCGTGATCCATAGTAGCTTCCATGTTCCCCACCTAATGGGATTCCACACAGACAGATATCATGTTTTAGCGTAGGATAATTGGGATGTTTATTTTAATTCCATTGCCCTATACTATCCAATTAATGTTTTGGATTATTTTATGTGGAAGCTATATTTTATGTTGATTTCACTTTCCATGGTGCTCTGGTGGAATGGAGGAAATAAACATTAAACTAGGGATATGGAAGGTACTTTGAGGAAGTATGGGTGACATTTGTTTTATTATATTTGTTCCTTATTAAATTCTTGGGGAATAAAACTGAATGGTTTGGATATTGTGACACTCGAATGGTCACTAGTATGTCAAAACTTTAGTTTCCTTTACTGCATGGTTTTTTTGGAGGTAGAAGTTCCAGGGTTTAAAAAATTTTGGAGAGGTGTACCTAGGAATATGGTTGGTTAATGGTTTGACTTAACATGTATCTGACTAGCTCATGGTGATATATGTTTGGATGGTAGGATTATACTGGGTCTAAGCATGCTTTGTAAGAAATTATAGATCCTATGGGGAACTGTGAGGATTTTTTGAAGAAAATACCCTGAATGGTTGCTGTATAGTTTTTTTAACCATGTGTATTTTCCAACTCTCATAAAAATTTATATTTTACATTTTTCCACTATCAATTTTATACCCCTCTAGTCCTTATTTTTTCAACCCATCACTCGTATCCTCCAATAATTAGTTTTTACTTTTCATCCCAAACAATATTTTCCATGAATTCATTGTGGATTGGATTGAGGAATGTCTAAATATGCTTTATTGCATCATTATTTGTCTCAAATATTATTTTTCCACCATTTTTAGGGAGATGTGTAATAATATAAGGTGGTTTGCATGAATCTATTGTATTTGATGCGGGTTAGTTTTGTTATATTGTGTATTAACTATGCGAGTAATTTATCATCTTATGTTAGGTGGTTTCCCTAATGGAGGCATGTCTGGAACCATTTTTGAGGTTTATGTCACTATTATGGGGAAGTTTACATGGAATCCCATAATATTATGAAACAATTTTGGGTTTTGTTTGTAAAATTTCCATTACAATTATTTAAAATGGGAACTTTTGAAACATTAAATTTACCCGAAGTAACTTATAACAAGGTTTCCACCTAGAATAGAATAGTAAAAATATGAAAACGTGTACATGGAAGAGAAATCAAACTATTAACTTCTTATGATGAGTGATAGAGAGCATAGAAATTATAACGTTAACATTTAAAAATACATAACATAAATCTAAGTGAAAATGGTCATTGATATCAATAAAATGATGATAGTGGGACCAAATTTTATATCATGTCCCTTTTCCTAAAGTTGAATAATTTTCATGAGAAGATAGACTTAGTCGATTTCATGAAAATCATACTCTATTTTTCCTTGATCAATTCTAACTTCATCATTGATTCCAAACAATTATTGTGAAAATTGTAAACCTAAATCACTAATGGATCATAAAATATATAAGTATAATGATATTTCATTAAATATTTATTTATTTATCAAAAAATCATAATGGATAGAATAGGTTATATAATATTCATAAATCATCATATTTTTACGTAATTATTTAATCACCAAATCCTTAAATGATGTTTTACATGAACCATACCATAAATTTAAAACCTCGTAACCCTTCAAAAATATAATAATCCTTATATTATTTAAATAAGATATTTTTTTGTACCAAATCATTTTCTTTGTTAGCATTGGGTCCAAACATAAAAACATAGAATATAAAATTTGATTTTATTATTCCAAAATCTATTTAGAGGGAGATAATCAGAGTAAAAATCACAAAAAAATATACAAAAATATTTTGACAGGGATTAATCATACAAAATTATATATGAAATTCTAAACAAATGAGGGTAGTATATGTTTTCCCTAATAATCATGTTAAAATTAAAACATTGTAATTGAATAAGATTTCACATTGTCATTTTCATCAGAGGTTGTCATGGATTACCATCCAAATTTCTCCTTTGATGGGGGAACATGTTATAATAATGGTCGAACTCTATTTAATTGAAATAATTAAGTGCTGGTGGTTCATTCTTTGTGGCTTTCTTATCATTCACATAATTAATTAACTTATTCTTGTTACATGAACATTGAAATGATTGATAAACTTCTGTTCCATTCCTCATATATTTAAAATCCCCCTTTGGGTAGTTCCCACCATTTTTCATCCAACACTTTTTGAATAATGGAAGGATCATTCTCTTTTCTCCATTGTTGTTATATTCTCTTTTTATGTTCATTTTCTTTTCAAAACGATGATATTCATACACAATTCATGATTCGATTTCTACCGAAATTGTTCATTGAAAAACCTATCCATATATACTAATTTCTCTAATAGACATGGACATCTGATGACTATGTTTAATGACACCAATGAATTGATAAATCTTTCTTTTAAGATAGATAATAATACCTAATGAGTATCTCATAATCCTTGTAAAATTTTCATGATATGCAACAACAGATTGATCAACTTTTGTTTAAGCTCTAGGAATTCATTTTCAATATTTGATTGAATAATATGATAAATATTCATATTTAAATATAGTTTCATGAAATCATACAATCTATGGGTTCAATATTATTTTGTATCATCATATTCTTAATATGATTCCCCCATTGATCCCCCTCACCTTCTAAATAGTAGACTGATAGAGTGAGTTTTTTAAAATATGAACAATAGAGAATGAAAGATATCTTTTTTTGGTATTGATCCATTCCCCAGAAACTAATGGGTCTTTCAAACCACTAATAGAAGGTATGATTATCTTCATGAGGGACTCAATAGATCATTGTTACCTCCTTCCCTCGTTTGGATGTTCACCTTGATTCATTAAATGAATATTTTGTTATAATAACAATTATGATTTTCATTCCATCTCCTATAACATTCGGTTACTAATGAGGATAATAATTGAAATTTATATTTAATTCTCCATTACTATAGTTCTGCCGAGTTCCAGCCTTTGACTAAAACAATAAATTATATAGTGTTCAGAAATTATCAATGTATAAGGCCATATAATCATGAAAAATTACTTATAGGATTCATAAATCAGGAAACGTATATTAAATAGATGACAAAATAGGTTTTTCATAGGTTATTAATAGTCATATTTTATTTAAATACATCATTATGGTTCATAATTATATTGATAATTTCCAAATCATATCCCCCCGGGTGTGTCAAACTAGGTATGTGTTGTGGTCCTTTTTCGTACACCAGTTTTGAAACGAGTCTATATCAATATGATGATTTCATGACAACCTTATGTGCATCTATGATAGAACCACATCCACTTATATTGTCCAAATAGATATGTATTGATAGATAACCTCTAACTGTATCTTATACTAAAATCCTCAGTCATCTTCCTTAACATTGAATCATCCATATAATTATTCATATTGACATCCCTAGACATGTCCATATAAATATACCTTGGGATATCACTAATGTTTTATCATCCATGATTCCAAAATATATCTTTAAAATTTAACTGATACCAACTATAGAGACCTAGGATTAAGATAAATGTATATTATATCATTTTAGTTGAATATTCATCACATTAAACAATTACATGCCAGAGGGCCATAATTTTTTTTTATTATCAGAAACATGGAAAAAATATTATGAATTGGTGAATGATCATAAATATTTCTAAAAAATATATCCCCCTTTAGTACTTAAACATAAAACATATCTTTATAACCTACGGAATGGAAGCGTAAGAAAATTTTAACCTCAGATGCTCAATAAGGGTAAACATGGGAGATAAACCTTAGAATATGGGTATTAGAATGTGATGAAATCATTAGAACACAATACCATGTATATCAAATATCATAAAAATGAATCATTAAATAATTGTTAGTAGTTACAAAGATACGAATCATAGGGGTATCAGGAGAATAATCAAGGAAATAATGACATAATAATAAGACATTGAATTTAGGCCCGACACATAAGACTAGAAAATTTTATGTTAAGGATACCTACCAAGATCATCATAACATGTTCACCTTGGAATAATAAGTCATTTTCATACATAAGGAATGTTATTGCCTCCTGTTTACACTCTAATTTTGGGCTTGGGATAGCCACCGGTTTACCCTCTAGTTTTGACAATGGGATTTCATCCCATGTACCCTCTTTTTTAATGAATGGTATGTCTTCTTTTGTTCCATATTTTATCTTTCATGGGAATACCTCCCATGAAACCTCGTTATTTTGGAATGGGACTCCCTCTCATGTACCCTATGGTTTTGGTCATGGGATTCCCTCCCATGTACCCTCTTGATTCAGGCTTGGGACTCCCTCTTGTGTACCCTCTTGTGTTTATATTAATATTACCTCTTGTTTCAAGCAAGAAATTACATCCTTTGTAACCTATTAAACACATAAATAATATATCATTAACCAATTCATTGGATGTATATATATGTCCCATACTTTAGATAAATAAATCTAATATGCCTGTTCTACAAGATAACGAAACATTCATCATGTCGTGACTCATGAAACAGATGGATTTTATAAAGATAAAATCATATCCCATGAAATGAAATAGGTATCATTTAAATTTCATCAAATCATAACCAATGTAAAATAAATTACTTTCTAACTCATATAATTAAAGCATAACCTAGGGTAAGAAGTAGATTACCAAATTATATAACCTGTGGAAAATAAATAGATGGCACAAACACCATACTATCCAAACATAAATCATTTGAGAAATAATATTAATGGAATTATTTTATCATGTCCCCCAATAAATAAAAAACAATATGAAATGATTACATATTATATGGAGAAGGATTTTGAGATATCACATGGAGAATTTCCTAAGGAAAATAACCTTTCATTGAAATGGACTTTTTAAAACCTAGAATATATTCAAAATAATTTTCATAAAAAATCATGTCGAAGAAATTTAAAGTAATATTTAAAACAATATTAAACATTTATTGTAGAAAATATATCTTATACATTAAAAAACACTGTTTAAAACATAAATAATTTTGAAAACATTTTTCTTTAAAAATAGATTTGAATGATTATAACGGAATATTGAAAAGATTTATAATTCATTTTACATTGAATATAAATTGAAAAGTTATGATGAAATACTGAAAAAGTTTGGAATAAGTTATTCATTAAAAAAATATAATAGGGACTTCAAAATTTTGAAACAAATTTTAATCATAATAAATTTTTTCAAACCCTATTTAATGAATTTGGTTTTGAAAGAACAAATATTTCTAACTGAAACAAATAAATTTATCTATCGATAGAAAAGTTTTCTTCATTATCTTAAGTACCAAAGAGTAGAAAAGGGGTAATAATACATGAAGATTTCATGTATAACCATAGGATAAGAAAATACACAATTGTTCTACAAAAATGGATAATAATATTTTATTAAATTAATCATAATAGTCAAAAGTCCTAATACGTGTAGATATTATATGAATAAACTATTACCAGTTTGGTAACATTTTCGCATTCTATACATGAGTGAGTGATGTTACATGAGGCATAAAATGCTAGAAAATAAAGAGATTAATGATATAACTTTTCAATGGGTATTGTATTAAACTCATAGAAAAATATGGTTGCAAAACATGGAATGTATCCCAAAGAAAAAAATTGTGAAACATTTACATTACCGATTTGGTAACTGTTTAACCATATTCCCAGTGAAAGATATATCATCAAATGGATTTATAAATACCTATAAACTTAAGTATATAAATCATAGAATACATTCACTAACAGTATATAAACCATACCAAAATGAGTGGTGAATAATTTAAAAGTATCAAAGAAATTAAAGTTAGATGAGAAACCCCTTACCTTATGTGTTGATTTTATTCATACAGATTGAAGCATCCTCTTTATTCGGTAAATAATTTTGGTTTGAACCAAAAGGTTTACATGGTTGGATTTCAACCCAAATATAGGTTTATATGATAAATGGTTGTGGGATTTTTTTAGCTTTATTTATGGTTTTCTGTGATCCGAATAGCTTGAGGGGTGTAAATAAGTTGTATGGGTTTGTGTCTTCTTGTAGGGGAGGTGGACTGACATTCTTGTATATTTTTGAAAAGGTAATTATACCGATGATTCTCCTAAGTTAGTTGTCACCAATAAGGCTGAAAATTATATCCAAGGGAGGATATCATAGATATATGAACCACCACTATCTTTTTGTCATTACTGTATGTATTTTGGGCTTTATATATAATGCTTAATCCTACTCCAAGATAATTTCTCTCATAATAACTCTAATTTATTTTAATCACATTCATTAATTTTTTTGTTCAAATACTAAGTTTACCTTATTGTACAATATAGATTATGATGATTCCAAAAAATTATTCCATACTTCCAAATTAAAATAACATAATTGGTAGAAATTCATTTAAGTTTAATCCTACTAAGGAGATGAAAATAAGATTTTTCAAAGAAAGAAAAATACCAAAAGATTTAAATGTTTTCATATCTAATTTCATAATGAAATTAGATTCAATGACCTAAAATGGATTATGTTTTTTATATTTGATATAATTATACCTAAAAATAAATAAAAACATAATTTAATTATATAATTAAATTAGAAAAAATGTAGTTTTGAATTAAATTTCTATGTATTTTCATTATTTATGAAAAATGAAACTTCTCATAAAAACATCAAAAAATTACCCAAATTAAATTTAGATATTTATTTTTAAAAATGATTATAATTTTGTAACAAAATTATAAAATTAATAATAATATGATTTAAAATGGGTTATAAAATAAATGGTGGAAAAATTACCTTTTAGAAAATAAATATTTTTTATAATAAAATTTGATTTATTATTTTTATATACCAATAAAATATATTGTAAGAGTATCTGAAATATTTATTGAATACATAATATATAAATTTTTTGTTAAATTTTGTCAACATTTTGATTGTTTAATTTAGTGAGATAAAAATTTGTTTGTACATATAAAAATAATTTTCTTAGAAAATTAATTTACTCATTTAATAATAGTTATTTCATTCAATTATACTAATTGGGAACCAAATGATTTATTTTATATACTTATGTAAATCTTTGATTCAAAATTTAATGAACTTTATTCATAAATTCTATTTCAATGGCTCGGAAGAAGAAAAAAAATAATTTTATTATCCTAGTAATTTTATATTGTATCTTAGTGAAAACATGGTCATGCAAGTTAGAGAAGATATATTATAGATTCATTAATGTGTTTAACAAAATATAAAAATATTTTTTCATTTAATGTATGATAATTTATGTGTTTATTGTAATGAAAGATTAACATTGTGTTTCTTATAATTTAATCCAAACATATTTATTTTATAAAAAATACTATATTCAGTGTTTCATGAAATGAATAAAAATCAAAATGTTTAAATTAATCTGGAGAAAATAGTTTCCAAAATTTCTCAGAGTGTTACATACAGAAGACAATTTGAATAAAATTGATATAATATAAGGACCTAACCATTTGGAACACATTTTAACATGCCACAACAACAAAGATGAACAATAAATAAAAACATTATCATCATTAGAAAAATACCATTGTTGGATCACCTTGTCTACTATTAATTTTATACTCTATTAATACATACTAAAGTTATTTTGTGATGATAATCGTATCTCCTTGATATCTTGATGGTGTATCTTCCTTTGTTCTCTTTCTTCATATAAATCCATGTTTGACTTCTTTATCACCCGAAATTCTGTATTCTTCATATCCACGATGAGATGAAAATTTCACTACAATAATATAAAATGGGGATATCCTAGTAAAAGTGTTTTATATAATATCATAATCCTAAATAACATCATTTATGTTCATTATTTAATCCATTTTATTCATCTACTTAATTTTCGACAATATGTTTTTGAGATTCATATTTAAAACTTCTTTTTTCAATTTGTTTAGGGGTTGTATGGTGTAGATGTTTTGAGAATAAACTCGTACATCTAAAAGAGGGAATCTAATTTAAAATAACAAATTTGTGAACTATGATCATTGATTCTATCCTTCGATATTCGAAAAAAAATATTCCCTAAAATAATTTACATCACCATGATAATTATAAATCCCGGTAAACTTGGTCTCCATCCATTTACAAACATAATAAAAAAATAATTATATACAAGAAAAAATGATATAATGAATAGAAAATTAAAATAAATTCCCCAAAAATTAATAATTTCAAAAAATAGTAAGGGTCTTTGAGGAATCATTTTTCCTATAGATATGTTACCACTTTGTTGGAAACATGATCATGCCATAAAAACAAGTGTGAATCATATAACAGTGTTGGGTAATAATAACCCAATTTCAATACCATCATATATATTTATTAGGTTTTAAAGTGTCCACTAGATAAAAGTGTTTAACAAAAATGAATAACATACGGTAACTCAAGATTAGTAACACACCTCTTAAAAATATTATCAGTAAACACCCACTGATGGGAGGGATCATCTGACACATAAAACCTAGACCCACTCTTCAATTTTTTTGACATGATCATTCATTAAATATTAATTAATTTCAAATTATAAAATGTAGTTATCTAAATCAAAATACCAAGTATTCGAAAATTATAGTTTATAAAGATTAACATTGGGAAACTCATCACGAATCTGTACATATTCCAGGATTTAATCCTCTAGTGTGTGAGTGATCCTATAGATATAGTCCACTAAAAATATCTTTGAACCCTTATTATCCGTTAATTTTTGAACTCTTGAAGATGGGTAATCCATTAGAAAATTATCTTCTTCACATATGTATCTATTAATATTCCCCTATAATCTATATTTTCAGAGAAAACAACTAATATATGCCATAACAAATGGGAATTAAATTTATCAAAATCATATATGATATCATGAGTCTTCGTTTCTTGGGTTGTGTACTTTTATTCGGATTAATCCAAATAATTTTAGAAAAAGTAAATTCAATATAGAAATATAACCACCCTCTGTGATAAGAAACCACCAAATGTGAATTTGGAACCGTCATATATAATATCATATAGAAACACCCACTTTGGAGGATGAATGATTGGTTGTGTAGTGAAAATTTTTATCATCACATCACTAGAATCCATAAAATAACAATCCTAGAAAAAATTTGAACCCTTATAATGAAATATAAATAACTGAAGAGAAAACATAATATGTTATCTAATGATTAATTTGATAAATTCCTCCATGTGCTAAGATTGATCTAACATTATAGATACATGTCATATTATTCAATGTGAATATTATTTCGTCCCTATATCAATCAACCTATATTCCATGTTTTGATTTTGCATGACATTGGACAATTCTATTTTGTTCCCGGAAATGATATTTATCAAAATTTAATACTAGATTATTTCGAATTCAACAATGAATCACATTATCTAAACTGAAGATACACTCAATAAATGATGAACCACGCATAGTAAAAAATCCATAAGTTCCTCCATGAATGTCTTATATAAATTGGAAAAGATACTCACAATGAATCCTTTGATGGTACGTAGGTCCTTAAAAATTCACAATGGAATCCATTGACTAGAAAATTTACCAAATTAATAGGTGAATAAAGCATTCTCCTATTACACTAAAATATCAATAAATTTAAAATATAATGATAATTGGTCAATAATGATCATTTGTGTCCAAAATGAATGTATCTCATGTATCTTTTTAGTGATTATATTGGATAAGTGGTACTAATGAGTTGATTTATTCAATTTTCAATTATATATACACACAAACCAATTATTTTTTACACTCACATGAACTAAATAATCATTACTATTTTTTATAGTGGTAATTTGTTTTGGTAAAACGTAGATAATGCTAAAACACTGAGTTGTTGAAATGGGGTTAATGATACACACATCAAGAAATTATCCAACTTATATTTATAAATATTAATAATTCTTGGTTACGTCTTTATCATTGATGTGCAACTAGATTAAAAATTCCTTTAAAGGAATCATATTCATAAAAATAGAGTGGATAATTCTTTTTATATATACTATTGTAGAAAAAATTTCATTAATATTATACATTAAAATATTTATAATTCTTCTTCCTTAATTAAAATCCTGGGGAAATGGTTTGACATCTAGGATCTGCACGAGATTTAATGATATAAATAAAATTAGAAATGTGATAGGTGTACAATTTATATTATGGAGTGAATTAACATCATCAAAATTTCTGAATAATTTATCAAATTAATCCAAAAATTAATAGTAATATCATAATCAGAATGTACATGATCGAAATAGTAAAATGAATCCAGAAAAGAATTATAAATGATTGTGGTTTGATAATGAGAAATATCATCAAATATATTATGTAACATAAAACTAAAAAACATCCTCAAGATCCATCTATGAATGGATTGATCCCCATTTTGAAAATATATAAAATCAATATTTGGGGTGTCATTACAATATGTGTCAGAAGGGGAGATGAATAAAGAGTAATAAAACATTTATTGGTATATCATAGTGTCTACAATATTAAATCATGTGATGTAATCATAAAACTCCATATAATTTAAACCCTTGTAGACATCAATTATGGTACTTGACGTTTTGAGGAAGGACCTACCATAATTTAGGGAATCATCGGATCATTTCTGGACATCCTTCAAATTTATCACATTGAAATATGATGAAATGATCATATCTGTCACTCATAAAAGGAAATCATTGTCGACTACCATCATGTATGTCTTGGTACTATTATGTAGTTTCAAGAACACCCTCATAATCTTAATGTCACAAAAAATAATAAAAGATAATATATTGTGCGACCTGATATTAAAGGAGGAACCAAAATCAAATAAAGCATAATAAAATGAAACACCCTTATGGTTTAAGAAATAGTGAAGAATTGGGGTTCCATGTACATTACAGTATATTCTATGGTTTTTCCAATAAGTAAAGATAAATTTCCCCTTAGGATGATATAATCATTTCCCATTGTTTAACATCTATTTTAACAATGTTTTCCAAAACATGGCATAACTTGGAGTTTGATTGATTGCTGTAAGTAGTGGGATGTGGATCACAATGAACATGAATATATCTAAAACCAGATTTTGTATGACCTATCTATCCAAAATATAGGATTTCACAACACTTTATAGTAATGGAATGGGTTTTATAGGTAGAACATTAATATTTTTCATACATTTATCTTTCTCCTTCGGCTACTCATTAGTTAGTAGTGAATGGAGATTTTCCAATGTTGAGGAGAATCTTGATTGGTGAAAAATTTTAAATTAATCAAAAGTTTACAACCCACATATCAGTATTGATGAATGTAATGTTCCCCTATATATTTTGGAGTGGGTTGGGAATCTGATTATTGGAGTTATTTCTTATGCATTATTAGAGGGTAGTAACAATATAGATCATTTTCATCTTTAGCTCCAAAATTTTTTTAACCTAGTAAACCAACTATTTATGTTGATAAGGAAAAATTTCTATCATAATAAAATAAGTATTATAATCTTACTTTTTTGGTATAACCCTTTATTTGATGTTTTGATTCTTAAAGCCTAAATCTCTTTTAGGGTTTTAGTAAAATATGTTTTTAATGTGGATGGTGCTTAAAAGTTATCAAAAATTTGGGTGATTTGTTTTCATCCAAGACATACATCATGTCCAATTTATCATTCATCCTATGGATTTATTTTTTATAATGGAATCATACTTATTCATTGAATGAGGTTGTCTTTTTAGATAATATATACTCCCATGTAATATGGCTGAAAAATAAACTTCAATTATAATGTGGTTACAAAATATGTAGGGTGCCCAGCTTTAGTGTAAATTCCACAAGGCCATGATAAGGAGGGTTGATATTTCATTTGGGAATAAGTAATATACCTAAATATGTTTGTAATTAATCTATTTTATTATCAATTAAATTATTATTAAGTGAAAGAGGATATACATAATATACTCCTCTAATAGGTTGGGTACCTCGATCACCAATGTGATGGTTTTTTTGTGCCATATTGATCATAAATTACAGTATATATGTTGTTATTTAATTCAATAATGATCCTACTTATTTGGAATTTACTATTCTCCACATATAATTTTTACATGACGTGTTTATTGTAGATTTTAAGAATTGGGAATCTAGAGCACGACATCTTCAATTTCTCATAGTAATCGTAAACTAAAACAAAATGTTCTTACATGATAGATGAGAACCCTTTTCAAATGGTTGTGATGCATGACACTTGAAAATATCTTGGATTAGATGATGTTTAAAACTTTTCCAACAAGTTGTGACTTTGAGTAGTAAATAATACATCCAATCTATTGCAGTTTCCCCATGTGATAATGTAAATTCTGTTATTTATGTTTTATCTTGTGATAAATATTTTGGTTTTTTATTTAAAATTACAAAATTAATTTTTTAATGTGTTTTTTTGGATACACATAGCACATTCGATGATAATTTGGGAAAATGTGACTTAATTCAAATTATAGTTAAAAATATAATTTGATATATGGAAATTCAATAAATGATTGTTAATAATTAGTAGAAAGTGTATATAATTAATGAATGGTTCTATATAGTTTTTTTATTTTTATTCATATCCATTAAATGTGTCATCATGTTTGCGTCATATGTATTTTCATTTTGAAAGATCACTAAATTGTTGAATTTTCCAATTGGGTGAATTTTGAGACCCACCATATACTGTGTCTACCTTATTTTGGCCCTAAGATAATTTTAAATCTTAAGATAAAGTTCTATTATATCCATATGATTATTTCATTTCATAAATAAAAGAAAAATTTAATGAAAAAAATATATGATGATATAAAGATAAAATTATTGAATTGATGATCTGAAAAAAAAAGAATAACAGAAAAATGGGAAATATGGAAAAATAAAATGGGAAAACGATAATGAAATAAAAGTAGAAAAATATCTTTAATTAGTTAATGAAACCACATTCATCCATAATAATACATCCAATTTTATATATTCTTCCATGGTTCTCTCAAATTAGGTATAATTTATTTTTCTTAGGTATAGAATAGTGGTTGGCCAACATCGTTTACCCAGGAGTAAAATCAAAAAATAAAATAATACTAGTATTTTGAAAAAAATAATATTTTCAGTAATTAAATTTATGTGTGGGTTTGTAAATTTTTATAACACAGTAAGATATACATTTGAAGTAAAGGTCATATTTTTTTAAATAAATGGATTGATAAACAAACACAAAAGGTTATCTTCAAAAAATAATTTTAGTAGGATCAAATGATATGTCTCTACAAAACCACATAAAAATTGTTTATTATAATTAAATTAAAATCCACTTCATTATGATACCAAAATTTGATAACTCTCACACCCTATAAGAGTTAAGTTATCCACAAATATGAGATGAGTTAAACCTTGAGACAACATCAGAATATGTAATAATATCACCCTATTTTGATTTATGTTATAAGGATAGGATATGTTCTATTTTAAATTTGGGTATATATCACTTCTAGAATATTTCATTAATTGTGTTTTTGGATTTAACTCTAATAATTGATCCAATGATTTTTTTCTTTTTTGGATTTTGATCATGCTCTAAAAATTCAAAAATTACTCAACATCACGGGTTTTGTATTTATTTTTCAATAGATTGAGTGAATATGATAAATTAAAAACACAAATAAAGGATCATATTAAATGAATATTTTCAATCTAATTGATTCAAAATATTTCATTGAATAAGTATATGGGTAGAATGTTTAGTAATAAAAAATAATCTTCCATTGATGCAGTACTTATCATAGAAGAGATTTTCATTCACAAAGGTTTAGAAAGTGTAAAATCAAATGAAATTTCTACATTGTATTTCCATTCCTAATATTTGAATTAATGAATAAATAAATTGAAAAAAAAATAATAAATGTACTATTATATAATAATTTTATTACAATAACAAAAACATTTTGATTCGAAAATGAAGAAGAATAATTCGATGAACGGATAAATGTTACAATTGATCTACATACTGAAATTATTATAGATATAATTTCTAACCACATATCATCTATAATAAGTCTCCTAATTCATAGTCACCCAATGAAATATTTTTAAAATACACAAATACAGGTAGGAGAAGAGGCCACGATTACTGATGAAACAAGTGTGAATGGTAAAATTCATCCAAATATTTTAAACCAATTTTCAATGAATTTTTGACATCCAATAAGTGTAAATATTATATCCTTACATAAGAATTATTATTCAAAAATTATTTCTTATATCTAATTTAACTATTCATCCTAATCAATTCGTAGATGAAAAAATATATGGTGAAAAAGGTTAAGTGGTTTCTAATTTTATGGACCATGTTTCTATTTGAATTTATTTCCAATTTACTCCAACAAAATGCATGATACAATATAGGTTAATTAAATTTAACCATTTTACCATAAAGAATAGAATAATTTTATGAAATTTTATTATCAATAAATTCATAGAAAATTATTTCAGAAAAAATTCTATAATTTACATGAATGGTTCCAAAGTGTAATTTTCATTAATTTTTCAAATGAATGATCTAATATGAATTATTCTACAAATAATAACATTTAACAATATAGGTAAAACTATGTAATAATAATAAATATTATATTTAAAAATGTATTTTATTATACGGTCAGTGTTCTGCCTCTAGTAAAAGAACATATCACTTCATATCAACTATTTTTTGATATTTTGTAAAAAGGATTCAATGTATAAATATGAAATTTATAACCTATTAGAATTTTCAAAATATAACATTATAATTAGAAAAATAATATTATTTCCAAATTATCATTGTATAACTAAGAATAAATAAAATTGATAATCATAAATTTTTTTGAAATTTTGAATTATTTTGGATCATCTACTCAATTATAATACTATTATTCTAAATACATGATAATTTATCAATAATTATAAAAATATAAGGACTATGGAACTATTTTTGAAAAACATGAATCAAAATGAATCCATCTATGTGGTTTTGTGAAGTTTATTGAACAACTCCATATATCTGATGTAAAAACAAATTCTATAATATATTATTTACATATAATAAAAATGGTATTTAAAAAATTTAAATTTAGAAAATCTGTTTTCAAATGATAGAATTAAAACATTCAGTTTATTTTTCATGAGGATAAATTAACTCACTAAACATGTTATGAATACATTTTAAGGGAACTTCCAAACCACCCTCGTCATTTTTTAGGGTATAATTTCCTATATAAAACTCACATAACCACTAAAATGATTCTAAGAATAGTTAAAGTGGATGTCAGAGTAGATCTTGATTAGTAGTTTTCATATTTCACAGATGATTACAATATTGTGATAGATGAAAAATTCATTACCAATAATTTTTTTAAAAATATTATTATCAATGAATATCCCTATAAACAAGAGAAAAATGTTTCCTTTTAAATTTCATATTAATGAAAATAGATTAGAGGAATGAATAAATTCGTCTTAAAATATTTCATTGATGAATACATTGAATATAAAAACATATTTTTTGATAACCATTATTTTTAATGTATGATCCAATTGTAGAATCTCATTTGTAGTTATCTAAACAGCCACCTTTGATCCCTAAATAACACTAACAGATTACTCTGTGATTGTTCTGTAGATTGATCCCCCAGCGATGTTCTTCATGTTTGTTATGATGATTACATTGGTCCTAAACTATATTCCTTGAACTCTCATTATTCAGAGGGTAGAGGAGGTATAAAAGTATCTATATCATTATGAATAATTTATGTACATCTCTCTTGTTCATTGTGCATAATTATTCTCAACCTAATGCTATGTCAATAAATATTAACATAATAGATGATGCTAAGTATTTGTAGATTTTGTTATGAGGTTAAAATATTTTTTAATTGCACAATTATCCATAAATTGTGTATTAAACTTAATATGGCATCACTCCATGTAAATATAACAACATTACTATTTTTCATCGTATAGATAAATTGAGGAAAAGTTAAATATAATTATAACTACATTCCAAAAAAAATAGTTATCAAAATATGCAATATCTTTCTTCTCATCCACCTCATCATTTATATAATATCGAAATAAATATTTAATTAAATATATATTCATGACATAATTATGTTTAAAACGTTTTGACAATTAATATTTTTTAAATATTCATGTTTCTATAAATTAATATTTTTATTAATATATCATTTTTTTAGTTTTCAAATAAATAATAATGTATGATAAATCAGGAATAAATTTATAACCACTTCATGAGAATTTTATATCATAGAAAAATTATATTCAAAGAAAATTTAATAGAGAAGAATAGAATCTATTACTGGGTAACCCTCTTGGATTCTATCTCTTTAACATCAGGAAGGAATTCCTAAATTCCAAAATTATTGTCTAGAATCAGGCCATCGAACGTATTATAAAGAAGTTAATGTCACACAATCAAAAACAAACATTAATACATACTATATAATATAATCCCTTTTCCATAATTTCTCCTAAATTAGGTTTCATAGACTTTTCATTACCCTATGTATTTGATACATCTTTCACTAAGAAAATGAAATAATCACTATTAAATATTGTCTATGAAATTTGATGCTACATTTGTATTTCAACCAATGGGCTGAGACACTGACTTTGATAAATATGGATGGAAAAAATCCTTCTTCAAATTGATCATTAATAAAATATCATTCATTAAAAAACCAAGAAACCTAAATTACCCCTAAAATTTTTTAGTCATGGTTTTTGACAAATATTTCAGTATATGAGTGATGATTTAAATAAACATTAATCCTAAATTTTAAGAGAAATAAAACATTATCATAGAGTGGAATATCTGATGAAACACAAAAATATTTAATTCCATAATGCTAGTATGTTCTAAAAAACACCCATATTGAAGATTAATAAGTGAAAACATTCTCAAAATAGGTATCATATTTTTTGATTTATTTTAAATAATAGTCCACATGTTATATTCCCTATAATATAATGTCAACTGAGAATTAAACTCAAATAAGGGAATAAAATTCTGTCATTTCTAGATTCTCATCATAGTAGGGAAGTATTATTCAATTTTCAATGCGATCAAATCTCCAATACATTATCACATTGTAGTTATACAATAGAAAAATAATTATGTGATATGGTGATTAAATTTGTATTAACTATTTTGATTGTAAATTTTATCTTTGATGTAATTTTAATAGATATAGGGAGACCACTCTAAAAGACTCCCACGTGCATTAGAGCCAGTAGGAAATGACTGGTTAGTTCTTACATATTAAACATATTCCTACAAAATATGAATTTAGCTATAAGGTATTCCTCATTTCCATTATTGGGGTTGTTAAATAAAATTTTTTTGTGAAAAATATATTTTCTAATAGATTAATACATTAATAAAATCCTTCAAATAGTGATATAAGCATGTATCCACATCATGTCCTTATGTACGAATCCTAAAATTTGGAAAAGATTTATACTCCAAATCATTTCACAAAAACTATAAAAATAATTTCTTTAAACAAAAATAGGGAAATGATTATTTTAAACTACTCCATAAGCAGTATCAGAAGACGAAAAATAATCAGATATTGTAGATATGGAAACCACTGGATTTAATAATATTTTATTTCATATTAAGTTATCCTTTTCTCATATAGTAATAAAAAATTAACCATGGGAATGGATATATTAAATTATATTGATAAATTTTGATCTCACTTATCCTTACTCAATGAAAGCATCAAATTATACTTTTTAAAGAACTGTTAGATAGTTATAACAACTTTTCAATTCAGTTTTATTTTATCTGTTGGATATTTATCCTCTATGAATTATCTATCTTTAATATCAATTTGATTTCATATAATTGAATATCATATAATTTCATGGAAATTTAATTATTTTAATTATTTTAATTTCAAAATTTTATTATTATTACCAATCATGTTCTATTAGAATGATTTTATGATGATAATAATTCTATCAAACATTTTTTCTCAATATATATTTCAATACATTTTTACTACCTGTACTATTATTAGGTTTAGCTAACCTATGGATAAATTTTTGTTGATCATGTTCCTTATAGAAACGGTTCAAATTTATGACATACTAGGATAAGTTTTTCTCCTTAGTCATAAAAAACTAGAAAGAGATTATATTAATTTTAGATATATTTTCAATATATCCATCATGAAAATATGTAGTTCTTCAAAAAAACTATTTTAGATTCGATTCACTCATTTGATCCAAATAAATATATTTTGATCACTATACCTGATTTATTTATGATTTGTTTTGTAATGTATATATCGTGTTATTATTTATTACTGTCCCTAACCCTTTCTTATTGTTCCTTGTAGTCATATATTATAGGATCTTGTTTTGATCATATCATATAGACATATTCTTCAATGATTCCCTTGAATGAGGTGTCCTTAAAAATCAATAGACCAATATGATGATCATTGAAATATTATTTTAAAGTAGTGTTCTAAAGTATTATTGTCATTATTATTCATGTATATGTTTTTTGATAGACTATCCCATTCAATAATTATTATTTATTTATTTTTAACATCATGTACCATCAATATGACATTTCTCTTGAATAATCTCTAGTAATATGACGTCATAAAAACATTAAAAATATATTGTACCAGAATTTTGATACATGTAGTCTATTAAATAAATTTATCCATATGTTTTAACATTAGTATCTTTCCATATAATTTTTCATTTTAATTAAATTTATTATAATATTATTTTATATGTATTACCCACCATAGTGAATAGAAACCACCTCATTCGAAACAAATTTTTACACAATTTCCATCTCTCAAACTAATCCTCCAACTTAGTTTAGTGGATTATAGAATTCCTATTTTAATCCACGTGAATCCAGTGTCTTTACCCATAGAAAATATGTTTTATCCAACAAAATTTAATGTGATATGCTTTAATTATTGAAATATAATTGTTCTTGACATGATGTTAATATCCTTAGTTTCTATATGTTTATTAACACATATTCACATTAGTGTTTCATGTTTGTGGCTAATGATATATTTTGAAAAATTTTGTTTCTTAAAATCATGAGGTAGTGTACTATAGATTATTATACTATAGAAGTGAATATAATATAATTTAGAAATCATATATTAAATATGGTTTGTTTTTTCACTTCTCTATGAAAAACATTTCTTGTAAAATGTTATAAATTATTTTCAAAATATATAAGACATATCATTAATATCCCATTTAATACCACCCTGATGTTGATGTTTATAAGGAAATGATTGTTTGGTAATACTTTAAATACAAATGTATGATTAACAAATACATTGATAATATATTCTCCAACAAGCCATGTAAAAGATTCTTTGATCATTACCATGTGAACTCATTTACTACATTGGTAATTTATAACATTTATTAAAGGATTATCATAAATTATATGAAATTAATTTTATCTATTGAATAGTTCAAATGGTTTAGTCGGACTAGAACTTAAAATATTTTTGTTGTACCATTTTATAGTGGTTTCTCTATCTTAATGAAGATAATTAGTTTTTTTGGAAAACCATTATATTTTCTAATTTTAGACTAAAAACTATGATGTGTATAATCATGTTAATACCATTCATTTATATCTAGAAAATAATTATCATTATATAATTAGGATGTTTTTTTATTTTATATATTAAACATTTATTGTGATGTACATCAGTGATTCAAGTGTAACTGAACCATTGGTTTTGTAATTTAGTACCATAAAAACATTTTTTCCAATTTTAAATAATGTTACATTATGATTATCTAGACACTGAGATACATTTTTAGGAATCATTTCATTAATATATGAATCAATCCATTTAGAAAAGAGATATAGTGAGCTCCCCTTGGATGATGTATGAATCACACATTATCCACAATATTTGAGTTCTCTCCATAACCATTCTATTTCTAATCATTTCATATATTTAAATAAAGGAATTTTGAAATCGTATTTTATATTAATACATATGTTGAAACTAAAAATATGATGAATATACATGAAGTGGATTCATATATATTCTTATTCAACTCATTGTAATTTCTTTTCTTTTATCCAGTCTTTCCACGTTAGAAGTAAATAGCCTCATGTTCCTTCTTCTTCAATTGAGTATTTATTACTTCTGAATGAATATATAAATGTAATTTTATATTTATAACATCCATGGGATCTACATAAAAATATTTTCAATTTTTCACCATAATGGGTGGAAAATGGGTTTCAACCAATCCTTACCCACATTTTGAAATGTGGTCAAATGATTCATGAATACCTTAACAACATAATTTATACAAGAATCAATGAATAATGATAACCTTGATGGTAATAACAATAAAATTATTATAAATGGTAACTTATTATCCAACTGAAATATTAATTTTTCATAACAGGTCAACATACCACCACATTTTGAATGCATGGTCTCTATCTAGATTACTTTTGTCTTGTTTTCACTAACATAATGCAATGAAAAACATTTTTACCTCAATATTATCTATATCAAGTCTCAATAGACCTCACCAATGAACTCAAAATTCATCATTTCATGTAAATTATAGTAAAAATATTACATATTTCACTGTTTATTATGTACACAATGGAAAATACAATAATAAGGTGTTTAAGTTGATGGTCTTGCCAACTGTGTGCTATAATTTCCTTATTCCATTAAGTTGGATCCTGAGTCTTGAAATACGGACTCAGATATAATCAACAACTAACTCTGAATTTTTACTGATATGATAATTGATATTAAATTCAATTCGTGTTTGGATAAGTTTACCCTAAAAAAATTATGATATATCTCATTTAAAACTATGTGTCCATACAATTTGGATGTAAACACATTATTCTAGGAATGCATTCATAATCATGTAATGGATATCCTAGTCTAACACCATATTTTGTTGATGGATTTTTTGTAATGCATATATATTTTGTTTTATCATTTACATGAACTGTTCATATTTAGTTGGTTTTACATAAGGGAAAATCTATCTTATAATAAAACATTTATGCATATTATATTTATTATAATTCCATCAATTCATATTATACCACTTATTAATATCATCAACATATTTCTAAGAAAAAATAAATCATTCATATGATGAAATGAAATGTATATATATATATAGTAATCCTGATCTTATTTAATGGTTGATTAATTGAGAGGATAACAAATAAACTTATTAACCTATGAAAATTGTCCTTGTGTCGGACATGGAATGATTTATAACATTCAACCCATTAACATATATGTCTTCTATGTCGGATTCATCTTGGTTAATTCTTGAACAATATCCTTTCACCTCATAATATTGTTTTTATTATATATTTTTTATAACTTTCATGTAGTTGATGGTAATGAAATGTTTGGTTAAATGTGAATTACATAAAACAACTAAGGACTCACATGTTCTACATAATAAATGAGGGAGGTATGACATGTAGGTTAATGCATTCTATTTAATTAAATAAATTTAACACCCAAGGAATACATGTAAAACAATTAAACCCATTTGATACCTATATCTTGATGAATATCATGATCTATCATAAAAATGAAACAAATTTGAAAAATTACACCAGATACAACTCATTTAATTCAATATTTTTTATTAAGATAAATTTTCTTTTTTTATTTTAATTAATTAAATTTCTTTATCATAATGGCCTTAAAATTTTTCATATAGAATCACATTATAAAATAATTCCACGAAATTGAATGACATTATCAATAATAACATATAATTACATTGAACAAATTGTATGATGAATATTTTTCTGAACATTATTATAATGTCAACACCTCTAGTTTTAAATAAGTAATTAGGTTTTTAATGATACAATTATTAATTTTTAAATTTAATTAATTTATTTTTTTTATATTAACAATATATTGTACAATACTGAGCTCAAATCATTTTATGGATTATAAAGTATCTTAGATAAATTCCCAAGGCCTCTGCCTATATCCTGGTTATATTACTTGATATATACTAACAAGCTACACATCATGTGTTTCACTTATCATGTGTTTGTTTAATGTACCACTTAAATCAGCTTTTTCTTCGATCATGAAAATTACTATAACACTCTACATGTTCATCATCTACACATCATGTGGTTTATTTGTCTTTTTCCCATGCAACTATCGATTAAATGGACATATTGTTCATAACTCAGTATTAATGATTTAAATTATGTTTTGGTTAGACAAATTCTATGTGTTTCATTAAGGTTCTTGGATGTCAGTCTCAAAAGGTATAAAACTCATTTTCTACCATATATTTAGCATGAATTTCACCACATAACCATGTAGAAAACATGCATTCAACTACAACTACACACATTTTAATTTTACCAAACATGTGAAAGTTTGAACCGATCAACGTACAATGTACAATAAATACACAATATGTAATAACTAAGATACATTTCTTGTATCCCTTGAAATGTATGGGTTCAATGATCTTTCATACAAATCATGTACTCTATCTATATTCCAAGTAACCCAATCTTTTAGTTAGAATCGTTAGCACCTCCCAATGGCATCACTGATCACTCTTCATCTTTTCTTTGAATTTAAGAAAAAATTAATCTATATTGGAGAATATTAATATATAAAAAACATGTAAATTTAACACTAGATTAAATAATTAGTAGTATATAAGTGAAAAAAATAACTATTTCACATAAGTGGTTGAGAAATAAAAAAATATAATTTTAAGAATAATCTCTTTTGATAAAACTGAATGGTTACTAGTTAATCATAATTTATTTTTATGATGAATCATGATAATAAATTGTGCAATTCTATTTAGAGATATATTTCAATGTGTACAATGATTCTCAATCATCAAATATCATGACCAACCTCTATACAAAAAGAGTGTCTAGGAATTTATTGATTTAATTTTAAGATAAAAATATTATTTAATTTTCAAAATACCATTAAATAATTTGTTAATCAGCACCTGACCCCATATGTTCTAATAGTAATATAGTTAATATTTTTCATGAAATCGGAAAACTGGAAGAATGATAAATATTATTTATCTGAACATAATTTTAATCCTCCAATCCACCATAACAATAATCAAATACCTGAATAAATATTTAATTAAACATTTTATCCATACTATGGAAAATGAATATTTATTAATCATTCATCAAATAATATTAATATTCTGTCCAAATTTAGTAGAATAATTATTTATATAATATTATTTCAATTAAATATTACATTAATTATATAATAAATAATTATTTATTAAATTTTGAATAATTATTATTTTTAGATAATTCATGAATAAAATTATTCCTCGTTCTTAAGAATAATATTTATTTTGATAATTAAATTTAAATTGTATTTAACAGCAATAAAAAAATCTTAGTGTATAATCATCAATCATTCTTTCTAATTGGAATAAAATGGTCTTTCTTAAATTTTATCATTACTTTCTATCAATTACTCAAGATACCCAAGTGAATGATATTAATTTTGTAACATCAATAGCCATAAACATCATTTATTTCAAAATTTGATTCATTTTTAGAATATATCATTAACCATGATACACATAAATATCATCAACATATGCTCTTTATAGGTATTTCTTTACGAATTTGAAATAAATTATATTACACCATTGCCTTAAAATTTAATGTACCAGTTTTAATCAATGGGAAAAGATATCGTGTTCACAAAATATATAATGAGAAAATACTTCCTTGAAATATTCCTAAATATCATAACATCCATGATTCTCCCAACATAACCAAAATCAACATGAACTATTTTTTTATTGGTTTATAATAGTCAATCAATGTGAGTAAATCATGATATACATTTATATTAATCTTAAAGCCTTTGGATAATAATAAATTGCTATATATTAAAATATTTGGGTAAATATAATAATGAATAATTTATTAAGGTGGTTCCATAATCATAGCCTCCTATTAATAATATTTCCATGTGAAAAAATCATGAGAATATGTCTCATCTACTTGTGATTAATCAGACCAGAATGTTTGCATTATATTATCCTAGTCAGTGAATGTTATCTGTCTATAAAACAATGTTTAAGAATACCTTCATTAAATTTCACAGTTCTCATCATTGAAGGGAACTACTATTTCATTTTTTTATGTGATATATGATCTAGGCTATTACCACATTAATGTTACATAGAAGAAAATTAAATATGTCATACTGTATTTAAATTCAAACTAATTTATTTGACTATAAATTTAATATAAGGATCAATGTAGTTTGTTATATGTCATTAACTATAACTCACTCTATTATTCCTATGTATTTATATAATATTCTATATATATGTCCTCCTCTAATATGTCCCTATTTTAAATATCCATTCCTTTTCGACGATACACAAGATTTTAAATCTTCTTTTTGAATTTCATTCATTAATATAACATGATTAAATTTTACTTATGTATTTATTTAATAATTTTATGTAAAACAACATTAAATAATTTTTAAATTAAAAGGTTTTAAAAAAACTCATTTACTGAAAACCATTTTTTCCTTTTCTCATTTTTGAGATTAAAATGATCATACACTTTTTGTAAACTATATATCATTTTTTAATCCAATGATATGAATTTTATTTCAAATTATGTTTATAAACTATTTTTATTAAGTCTCTTAGCATCGAATTTAATTTCATGACCTTTTCTTATTTAATCATTGATTAATTTTCATGAATTTATAATACATTCCTTCATTGGAATCATTATAAATACCATTTTATACTCTAAGAAAAAACTATGAAACCCATTTCCTTCATCATGGGATATTTAAATGATTATGTCAAATATATAATTTACTTATGTTGAAATTATGTTCATGTGCATGTTATGAACATTATGGGTGAGATTATAATTATAAATTCCTCAAATTTATTAAGAAATGGATTAATCACATGAGATACCATGTATAGTGTATAGGTAGTAATTATTTCACATAATATTATATTGTTTTAGTGGAAAACCATAAAATATTCTAATTATTCCATGGTTTAATATGTTTCAAAAAATTTATGATTCCACAAAAATAAAATATCATATTGTTACACCATTTTTATCTATCATTATATATGATTCTCAACTTTTACAACATTCTAATATACCTCTTATCTCATATGTATTTACATTCATCATGATTTACTCTAATAATTTCTATACCATGGTTTCGACCACTCTTTTTTCATTATGTATATATCCAAGGTATCCTATATTGTGTTATAAGATAAATGGTATATATAAAAATATTTTGGTGTCTAAAATAACTATTATGTATTTTATGATTATGTTTATGTATTTCATAACTACTATGTTGAAGGTACTAGACCTCTAGGACCTTTGGGTTGTGTTTGTGGACTTTTATATTCAATATCATGTAATAATATATATAATTGACATTGTTTCCAATTAAAGTGACATCATAGAACCATAAAACTAATACCATGAATTTTAATCATAACATTTGATTTTGGTATAATCATATAAATAGGAATTTCAACATTATTGATCATGACTAACTACCAAGATCCCCTAATATAATATATCCAGCATAACTACTAGCATAACATAGAGTAAGGATCATGAATCACTACCATAATATAATAAAAAAAAGTTGATAAAACAACACTACCTATATCTATTATAAATATCATGAGGAAAAATTCATTATAAAATTCATTTTGAGGGATATGTAGGCCCCCTCCATCCACATAATGATAAAGAATACTTTTTATTCCCAAGGATGATAATATAGTTCATCATTTATTTATTCATATCATAATTATCCTTTTAAATAAAATGGGAATCCATATTATTTCCTCAAATAATTATTATAATCCATCATTATAATGAAGGTGGAAAATGTCATTAGATCATATCCTTTATGAAATACAACATCTATTAATATAATTTTACATATATTGAGAATATGTTTAAAAAATAATTATAAATATAATTCGAAAATACAGAATAAATATTTGTTTTGTAATCCCCATCCCCTGAAGCCCAGATTCGGTGCATTATTTTAATACATTGACATTATTTCAAGGAACCAAGTCCTGAAGAACGGATCAGTTTAGTAGTCTTGGAAATTAGATTACATAAATGAACTATACATTATAATTTCTAACATAAAATACAATATAGATAATACTTTGAGAATTCAATTATTCTTTTAGCTTAAACCTATATATAAATCATAGTATACTTCATGGAATCTTGGGAAAATAAAACATAAGAAATGGGTGAGCTCAGTTGCTCAGTAACGGTAAATAATTAAGTGGAACCAATAAACTTTTAAGGCCTGATTTGTATTAAAAACAACATCCTTCTTAAATATAATATTGAACATAATAAAAAAATGAAACATTTATATATAAACATGCATATGGATATTTAAATTGTCGAATAATCACATGTAGTACAAATTTTCATAATGAGAAAATGCCTAATTCCGGACATCATTACCACATAGTCAGGGCCTCATGCCAAGATGACAAAAACGATTTTGTGAATGAATTTTTCAATGAAACTAGCTTACCACATGAGACCTACTAATGCATCGTGGGGCCATATCAGACCCACCCGTAACATACTATGTCCACTTCAATCCTCATGTGAAAAATTATGTAACATAACATAATCATCCGCATTAAAACTTGAATATGAAATGTCAATACTTTAGCCATAAACCATGAATGGAATAAAAATATCACATCCACAGTAAGACATATAATAACTTATTCAATAAAATATTTAATATTTTATTATAATAAATCAACCTCAATCAAGAATAATATCCAGTAATAGACGTTGATATAGTTGAAAATGATCAGTAAAACTCTTTGAGTAAAATACCCCTTTTTCATGAAATCAATTTAATGTCACACAATTTAGAAATGAAGAGATTTAAATGAGATTTTTGAATAACAGTTTCCCATAGAATATTTTAACATTTTAATGGATTTATCATTTTAAATCATCCATTTCTATATTAATAAATCCACAATACCATTTGGAAAACATGGACATTAATGAGAAAGGTATAAAAAGGATAAATAATTAAAACAATTAAAATGTTGTCTTAGTTAAAGTGTAACATGAAAATAATCCTTTTGAATACTGTTTTATGAAACATGGAAATGGACAATAAATATGTCCCAGTATAAACATACACATAAAAAATCTCGGATAATAATGATATCGAGGAATTAACCCTTACCTTGTACATTCCTTTAGTTCAGGGTACATTTAACCTCCTGTATAACGACCATAATATGTTATTAAATTATACCAGAACCATATTAATATTTATTATATCATAAATTATTCATTTCTGAATTTATGCAACCCATTTAATAATAACCCCCTTTTTAAATTAACATTTCGGGTAATAATCGCTTTTATTTTCATAAGTTTTTTTAACTTTTTATTCTTGATCGCATCACTTAGATCATATTCTGAATACTTATAAAATATAAAACATAATTTACATATCATATATATTTAGAATATGTATATTATATATATATATATGAAATGAAAAATACAATTTATGGAGATGGTAAGCCGTACGTACGTATAAAAGATGTTTTCTTTTTCATATCGTATTGAAGTTGTAAAAACCTAGATCTTCTTTTTCATTTATGTGACCTTTGTTTGATTTTTTTGTTGTTTTAAGTTTAAGGGTGATTAATAGAAGAGTCGAGAGAACATTGAATGATGTTTTGAGGCAAAACGGGGAGCTGCAATAGCAGCCCACGGTTTGCCTAACAGTGTGGCCATACCGTGCATAGCTAGCACTCAAGGCAGTGGTGACCGCATGGTTGTCACATGTTTAATGGAAACCGTGTGAAGAGAACATGCTAGGAGTGATAAAAAGGAAGTGGAGACCGCATGATTAGCGCACGGTTTTCCTAACAGTGCGAGCAAACCGTGCAGGCTCTTAAATTAGATCCTTAAATTTTGGATCTCACCCATTTTAGCATCTAAGTGGCTCGTTTTTCTTCCTAAGCAGCCTTTACTCAGGGTTTTGGCTCTCCATAGGTTTGTAATGGTTCTCCCATCGTTCCGGAGGTGATCCAAAGTCTTCTCTTGGATAATCGAAGCCAGTTTCTTAAGTTATGTGATCGTTATTCTTCATTCTTGCTCGATTTCATAGATCTTCTTAGCTCTACTTCTCCTCTTCTCTGGGTTTCTTAGATATACGCCTGTTATGGGTAGATCTATGTGTGTGAATGACAGTTTTTATGAGTTTTGGTCTTGTTCTTGATAGGATAAGAGATTTAAGATGGGTTCTTGAAGAATCAAACCGGGGTCATGTGTGTTCTTTGTTTGTTGGGGGGTTTCGTCAAAACCTTTGAGGTAGGTGGTTTGTTTCCCTATATTTAATTTCATTGAGTTTTGGTTGTGAAAGTGTCATATACACATGTATCGGGTATCCCGGGTTAGGGATTTTGAACACATTGTTTATTTTCCTTAGATTGCTTGTTTGCATGGAGATAATTTATAGTAATATATGTTTGTTTTCTTGTTTGAGGATCACCCTATGGGTTTTTCCCTTGTTATGGTTATTTAATGCCGTTTGTCCTAGCTTGCATTTGAGGCAGACCTTGTTGCATTGATTGCATGCCTTGATATGACTGATTTCATGTGTTGCCTGCTGTTTACATGCTTGTGATGCATTGTTGCTATTATCCAAGTAGTTGTTTAACTTATTTAGGGTTGCTAAGAATCGTTTATGTACGATTGCTTTTAAATAGGGCTATGGGAACATGTTGAAGTCATACTATAGGGTGAATTGATGGTGAGTGCTTCCTCATAGATCTGGTATAATTGTTACAACGACGATACCATAGGTGGGATTGACTTTGTGCTCTCTCAGAGGGTCTGCTGTTTTTATCGAATGGGGATAAAGGATGAATTAGATGTATGTGATTCCTCATAGAGTTTGATTTATCGCTGCAAGACCATAGGGGAATTGACGGTGAGTGCTTCCTAGAGTTTCTTTGCCTTTGTATGAATTTTTTACCATAGGGGCTGCCTGCGTGAGGCACCTAGTGGGTCATTGTGATAAATATTATTGGTTGGTTGTGATAGTCCAAAAATCCAAAGAACAAGCATGGTTTGTGTAATGTTTGTGGATGAGGTAGTAATTTTTGATACTTGTTGTGTTACTTGATTTACCATTGAATAGAGATCTTTTCTAGATTCATTGGTTTTATAATTAAATGAATGTGAATGGTAATTCGTAGTATTGTTTACTGGTGTACTCCTAGTTCATTATTGTATTTACTTTCATTAATTCTGATATATTACTCAGTGACAGTAGGGCACAAATCTTGTGGTGGTTTCTTACTAGGATTAGTCTCCACCCTGTTTGGGTCCTGCTTTTCATCCCAAACAGGTTATATGGTTGCAGGTGTGGATATGGATTGTGGCCCTTCTACATCAGGTGCATGATTGCAAGTTAGAGCTGGAAAGAAAGGGACCAAGCTTAGGCTTGAGATTCTGCTGGAGTTTGCTATTTAATTTTAGTACATTGGGTTCAGTTGTATTTCAGCCTGTTGTTTTGTTTGATGCTTTCCATAGATACTTGTACCATGCCGCATCATTATTATATCAGACATTTCTTCTACTGTTTAGTTTCAGTTGTGTGTATGTTATTTACTGCTTCTGATATTTTTTATGTTTATCCTTATGCTATATACTTTACCAAATGAGGGCATTGTTTCCCCACTGACTCACCATGTCCCTCACTGCTAGTCGGAAGCCTCTGGCATTTGGGGAAATGAGCTTGAGGTAATGATGCGAAACGGGTTCGGGGCACCAGTTGAGTGGCTCCGGATTCAGGTCATTACAGAAGAGAAGTGAATGAGATATAGGTAAATAAATGTATATATATATATCCAGTATCATTTTTATTTTATATATTACATACTTTTTAATAATATACATTTTTATTATCATCGTTGAATTGTAAATGTGAAAATGAATCTCATCATGTCGTGGAGACGGTAAGCCTTATGTACGAATGAGCGACGATATTATTCTATTGATGGTAAAATACAATATAATTGGATGCTATATTATATATAAATAATAATTAACATGTTATATTTATTATTTACATAAATTATACACAGTATTATACTCATCCAAATAAAGAAGTGTTTAATAATAAACTACACCACACCTTGGAGATGGTAAGTCGTACGTACACACACATGGTGACATTATCATTAATAGTATCGATAGAATAATGAGTATGGTTGTACCATTTTTATAATAAAACCACATAATGTAGAAGGAATAATATTTATTATTTTGGTATATAAATAAAAATGAAATAGAAAGTGTAAGATTAAGATTACTTTGAAAGAGGTGATAAAATTATTACCTCTTCATCGGGTGCTTTATTTTGATTTGATCGACAGGGATCCATAGGATACATTTCCGATCAAAGTAAGGACTCTAGGATGAATTTAGGGTAGTTGGGAGGATATTTGATGAGGAGTGGGATGAGAGATATGTCTTTGGAAGTGTGAAGTTAATAGAAGGGGGGTTACCTTTTCTACGAAAGGTGAGGAGAACCATAGGAAAAGATTGAAATATTATTTTATTACAAACACATTTTCTGTTTATAATGGCTCCAAATGGATTTATTTCAAGTCTAAGGTGGGGATGGGTCAAAATACATTCATGAAATAGCTGTCAGACGTGTTTAGGTCACCATATCGACCTTATATTTTAGATTTAACTCTGAGTTAAATAGTTTAACTTTTAACATGTATTCATGTATTATTATAACAAATTGTTAATAAACATTCTATAAAAAGTCAGGAGAACCCCTAGTTTTTTAATATTGGAATATATATCCTCATATTGGTCTTTTGGATGAACCATATATATTTAAAAATATAATATCATTTAATAATATAGTCTTTGTTTTAAAAATTCATTTATGTCAATTTTGACACTATTTTGAATTTGGTTTCAATGAGTTTCATAACAATATTATTTCATCAAAAAAAATTCATTGAATCAACCCTAAAATGTCATATTAAATTTGAAAATTAGTGGAATTCATCATAAATCACAATTTTAATTTATTTTAATATTTATAATATCAAATATTTTAATCTTGCATTAATATGGTAATTATTGAATCATCATTATGTCATAAATAAATTTAATTATTGAATATCTAAAAATTATAAAAAAAATACCATGATATGAGAAATACTTTTAGATTTGTAATGAATATTTATAGTCGAAATTATCTTATGTATTACCCTATATTAAAAATGTATTATTTATTAAAATTTGAATTTAACACTTTAAACTTATCATTAAAGAAAATAACAATAAATGTCTGAATCTAATAAAAGTGGATAAAAATGACCATATTTTATTCATAAGGTTGATTTTGGTTGAAAAACACTTATCCTTGAAAATTAGGACATGTGTTATTGTAATTATAATATCATTTTTACCATTAATTACTCTATTTAATTTTATCAATGGTAAATAAAATTCCTATGATACTATTCATCCAAAATTATTTTCATCTTATTGAAACACATTTTACTTACTAATTTCAATCATGTCTCTTGGAATTTTTAAATTCAATTCACAGAAGCAGCAAAATTTCGTTTTATACAAATTTGAAAATGTTCCTTGAAGGTGGGTAAAAGACGTTAAAAGTTAAATAAAATTATATATATCTAATCTTATTATAAAATGACTCAAATAAATTACATCAGACTAATATAAGTATTATGTATCTATTTTGACATTAATAAAATTAAATAAAAAATAACAGTTATTTAAATAAAAGTTTGTTTTAAACAATAATAAAGTTTTTTACACTATTCATAAAAAATTTAATGTCCTTAAGAAAATACTAAAAATTCACCATAAGATAATTTTTATAATCTGAATTCAAAAATAAAGTCTATTTTACCAAATTACAAACATAGATGTTTCATTAATTAATTTAAAATCAATTCACTTTGTCAAAACCAAAAAAGCAGGTTTTTAATGAAGTAAAAACTATCAACAGATTGACATATGTTTATGTCCAATTTAAATGTGAAATTACATATAATGTCCTAAATAATAATATATGATAAAACATTTAATCTAATTATACTTTAAAACCACTGAAATTTATAATTTTACACAATCAATTATTTTGATTAAAAATGTTTTTTTCAATTAAAATTTAATAATTTTCAATATTCTTCAAAATATGACTATTATCATAAAAGTACCAAATATTTATCCAAAAAAATTATAGTGTCCCGATTTAAAATAGAAATTTAATTTTTTCAAATAAAATATATAAAATTTTAAAATATTGGATTTAAAAATGGTTCTCCATTAAAATTAGGGGAAATTGCATTTTTTATAAAAATTTCATTTACCTAATAAATTTAATTCTATCTTATATTATGTCCAAGAAACACATAATATGGATGGTAAAATTATATGGAATATATAATATTTATAATTTACTTAATACTATTCATAACTTCTTTTGAAAAGCTAGTTTGGTAAGTCGTGGTGCACTTGAACATGGTGTTGCATGTAGTGCAAATTGTTCAGCTATTTTAAAGAGATAACGTACTATGATATCCTAGGGTGTAACATTCTACCCTCCATGAAAAAATTTCTTCCTCTCAATTTGAAAATTTTCTTCAAAAATAAATGCTTAAAAATAAAAAATGCCTGTTTGGAAAACCAACATCGAAAATAGGGTTAATAAAATTTATTCTTAATAAGAGTGAAGGGGAAATGAAAAAGTAACGACCAAATAATGTTCTCGAATAGGAGAACAAAGGGGAAAATTTAAGACTCATAATTGGTGAAAAAACCTAAATATTTATAGTGAGTGATTGATGTCATCAATCACAATCACGTGAACAATATATGGAATATTGAGGACCTAAAAGCCACAAATCTATGATGATTTTAATACCATCGGTTCATTAAAAAAAGTTATTACGAAAACACATTTTTTTAAGATCCCTTCCCAAAAGTTTACGAATTAATTTTTTCATAGAATAAGAGAAAAATAAGAATACATGACTATTATAGTTCCATCGTTCAACTAACTTATACCATAAACTCATATTTCACTCCAAAAGATAATAGAATTCAAAAATATTCAATTTATCCTAATCATATAGGGTTTCAAACAAAGGAATTTATAATTCATCTATCAGATCATTTATAAAAACTTCATTATACAAAACAGGAAATCACGTAGGCCAGTGTTAGGTGATTCACCATTTTTGCCTTTCGGTTGTGGGTTCAAGTCTCATGGTCTTGCGGGATGCGATGGGTTGTTACCTGACCTTGGTGTTGTCTATTTTATAAAAAATCCTAAATAATATTAATAACTGATTTAATATTAAACCATAGTATCCAATTTCCAATGTAACCCATTCCAACATTTAGACAATTCCAAAATACTTCTATCCAAAATCATAGTCAAAAAATTTATATGGAAGGTGACGATAACATAATAATGATATCTTTTTTCCACATAATAACCATTGATTACCTTCATCATGTATTCTCTTAAAACATTGTAACACCCTGAATTACCATAAAACCTTATTGATTACATTCATGATTTATTATTCCTTATAGAATACTAGATATATTCTTTATATCCAAAAATTTTGAAAACTCCAACAGTGATGGAATAAACAAACCATTAATCAGTTCCAAGGAAGTCAAGAATATCCAATATAATTTATCCAAATGAAACATATCTAATTCAAAAATCACTACCTTAGTATAAAAACAATATTATGGTTTATCTATCCTTCAACCATGTATTTTCCAAAACAATTATCTTGTTATTGAGTTACCTTTCTTAGTACCATTTAATCTCAAATCCTCAATGAAATAGTATTTAAGTACAGTCCTTATTTATTTAAACAACTAAAATAACCAGTTCATCATTGTTACAACACTCAAATTGTATAATATAGGAACACAATTTATTCATCTTCATCTGCGGTAGTATCATAACATTATTATTATCCAATAGCATCATTTGGTGTATACTCTGGTGATTGGTACATTGATTCTTATAGTGACCCAACTTCATGCATATAAGGCATTGTACATTTGAAACCTTTTTCGTACACTTGCAATAATGTACTTGGTATCATTTTCCCCCACACTTATAACGAAATCCCTTTCCCTTCAAAAAATTTTCAAGGTTATTTTTCCACATTTATCACATATGGAAAAATCCTTCTTTCCCTTCTGCACTTTATCCATCATTTTCTCTACGATCCTTTTATTCTCTAACATCCCTTCAATTCCATAGGACTCAGAGATTTGTTTTTCTATCTTAATAGCACATGACACTATATATTCATATGATGAGTAGGATTATGAGACTTAGGCTCGATGGAGAAATTGTTTTAACCAATAAAATAATTGATCAATCTTACTCCTTGGTTTATGTATATAATTTTTTGCCTGTATTGCATACCATGTAAATTTACCCTCATACTTTGCAACATTCTCATCCTCATTTTGCATCAGACTCAGAAATTATCTTTCCATATCTTCTATATGGTCATGAAAATAGTATTTTTCTATGAATAGATCTTTAAACTCCATCCATTCCATATTTGACACTTCTTCATCCCCCTTTGGGATTTGAATCAATGACCACCATTGATTTTCATCTCTTGTGAGGTGGTAAACTGCCGGGACAACTTTTTCCCTTTCGATACTCCCCTAAGCATGAAATGTTTTTTCTAAGGAACTTATCTATTAATCATCTATAATTGGATTTGTATTCCCATTGATTGTTGGTGGTTGTTCCCTCATGAAGTGATCTAACATTGATCCTCCATGTTGTGGATCAGGGTGCTCCATACGAGTAAAGTTATTATTAATAAACTAAGTGAGTTGACCCAGTATGGTTATAAGATGATCAGCACGAATTTCATCACCTTCTCCACTATAGTTATCTTACATAGGAGTGAAATCCATGTATGGATTATGTGCATTGATATAGTTTCCATTCCTTAAACATGGATCCATTTCTAAACAATTCCATGCACTAGATTAGTTAATGAATCATAGTACATAATTCTAAACTAGTAAAATACCTAACTTAAATTGATTTTTTTCAAATAATCCCAATTAATAAGAAAATGTTTTCTTTGAGGAATTATTTAATCATAAATCTTTAAAAATGTTTTGTAATGAAAATCTTAATTATCATAAGAAGATCCCCCAGGAATGTTGTAACCAAGAGTGTAGAAAGGCCCATTGTTATGTACAAGGATACCCCGACTCTGTCCCGAAACTCCTTGTCGGAGTTTTCACTCCTTGGTATATCTATGCCAGAGCTTCCTCTACCTACACTTATCCAGAAAAGGATTTTTTCAATGAAAATACACAATATATATATTTTAACAAAATTCTAGGAAGTTATTCTATACAAATCCTCAAATTATATCTTAGGGTAAAGTTCTCTAATCAGAGTTTTTCTAAATCTAGTTTCCATGGTTTGTACTAAGCTTCCTATGATACCAATTTTAATTCCCAGACCCCCGAAGCCCGAAACCGGTTCATTATTCTAGTAAATTTAAATGATTACAATGAATCAAGTCCCGAAGAACCGATAAGTTTAGCAGTCATGAAAAATAGATTATATACATTATCATTAAATTCAAATTTATAATATAAAATACAACATATATAATTTTTGATAATTCCATTATTTTTGTATCTTAAACCTATATAGAATTCAAAGTAAACTTTTTTCATCCTGGGAAAATAAAACATAAGAAAAAGGTGACCTCAGATGCTCAGTAAGGGTAAATAATTTAGTAGAAACTATAAACTTTTAATGAAATATGTGTAATAAAAACTACAACCTTTATAAACATAATCATTAACATAATATGGAAGAAATAAATCCATAATTACCATATACACTTTCACATGGTTATTCTACAAGTAAAATAATCACATGTAGAAACTAATTTCATAATGATTGAATTCCAAATGATTGAAATCATTTCCATATAGTCAAAGCCTCGTGCCAGGAATACAAATAATATTTTGTCAAGGCCTTGTGCCAACACACTATTTTTTCTCATGAGACCTACCGGTGCATCGAGGGTCTATAGTGGTCCCCAACCGCCACATACTAAGCCCATTTCATTCCTCGTTTGAAAATGTTGAAACATAACATAAATTTTTTTATTTAAGTTAGCCCAAAAATGTCAATACATTAGCCATAAACCGTGAATGGTATAAAAATATCACGTACACATTAAAACATATCATAACTCATTAAATACATTATCAAAGATTTTATTATATGAAATCAACCTCAATCAAGAATAATATCCAGTAATGGATGTTGATATAGTAGAAAATGATCAGTAAAACTCTTTGAGTCAAATACCCCATTTTCATGAAGTCATTTAAAAGTCACACAATTTATAAAGGAATTCATTTAAAATATATTTTTGAATCAATGTGTCCCATAACACTTTGAAACTTATAAAGGAATTATCATTTTAAAAAATCCTTGTTCATTTAAATAAATAATTAAAACCATTTTGAAAACATAGACATTAATGAGAATGATTTAGAAGAATAAATTTTTAAAACATTTAAAATGTTGTTTATGTTAAAGAGTACCTTAAATATAATCATTTTGAAAAGTCTTTTTTGAAACATGGACATTGATAAAAAAAATATTTCCCTGTAAAAACATACAGATAACCAATCTTGGATAACAATGAGATTGAAGAATTAACCCATACCTTGTACTTTCCTTTAGTCTAGGTTAAGTTTAACCTCCTGTGTAACGACCAAAGTTTGTTATTAAATTATACCCGAACCATATTAATATTTATGACATCAAAAATTATTCATTTATTAATTTATACTACCCATTTAATTTATAATTTCTATTTTAAATCAACATTTCCTGTAATAATCTCTTTCTTTATCATACGCGTCTTAACTTGTTATTCTTGATCGTATCAATTAGATCATGAATTAAATAATTCTATAATATAAAACTAGATTTACATATAATATATATTTAGAATATAAATATTTATAATAGATACATATATGAAATGGAAAACACCATTTATGGAGAAGGTAGTTCGTACGTACGAATAAACGATGTTTCTTTTTTCATATCGTATTGAAGGGAAGTACGTGAATGAGATATATGTAAATACATACATATATATATGTATATATAAATATATATATATCCAGTAGAATTATTATGTCATATATTAAATTATTATTAATAATAGTCAATTTTATAATCCCTATTTAATAGTTAATGTGGAAATAAATCTCATCATGTCATGGAGACGGTAAGCCGTATGTACGCATGAGCGACAATATCTTTCAATTGATGGTAGAATAATATAAGATAGGATTTTATATAATATATACCTAATCGTTAAACTTTTATATTTATTATTTATATAAATTATACTCATTGTTTTACTCAATAAAATAATGAAGTGTCAAATAACAAAGTACACCACAACGTGGAGACGGTAAGTGGTAATTACGCACGCATGATGACAATATCATACATAGGATGAAGAGAATAATTAGTATGATTGTACCATATTTATAATAAAATAATAGTATGTATATTTTATGGGATTTATTATTATTTTTGGAAATAAAAAATAATGATAACTTGGAAAATGAAGATAAATATGAAAGATGTGATTAAATTATTACGTCTTCTCTAGGGTCTTCCTTTTAATTTGATCAAAAGGGATACTAAGGATGGATTTATGATCAATGTAATGACTCTAGTATGAATTGAAGGTATTTGGGAGGATATTTGTTAAGCTTTTGTCCTCGCCAAATGGCATTAGAGGTGTGAAATTAAGAGTAGAGGGAGTTCCCTTTTATAAGAGAGGTGAGGGCATATTAGGAAAATCATGAAATATTATTTAATTATAAAATAATGTTCAGATTAAAATGGATCCAAAAGGATTTTTTTAGAGGATAAGGTGGGTGTGGGTATAAATAATCTCAACCAAATGGTTTTACATATTTTTAAGTCATGATATTAACCTTATCTTTCAAATTTAACACTTAGTTAAATCGTTTAACTTTTATCATGTCTTTATGTATTATATTAAAAAAAGGTTAATAAAAATACTATAAAATCATATAAAACCCAAAGTGGTTCATTATTGATATATCAAACATTATATATATATATTTTGGAAGAACCTTATATTTTTAATAACATTATATCAATTTATAATATAGTATTTATTTTAAAAATTCATTTATGTCAATTTTGACACAATTTAGTAATGGGTTTTTTTGAAAGTCAGAAAAATATGATTTCATCGAAAACAATTCATTGAATAAACCCTAAAATGTTATATTAACCTATAAAATTAGTGGAATTCATCATAAGTCTCAATATAAATTTATTTTCATTTTTATAATATCAATTAAGTTAGTCATATATTTATATGATACTTAATGCATCATCATTATGTTATAAATAAATATAACTATTTAATGTATAAAAATAAAAATAAAAATACATTATATAGTAAATATGTTTATATTTATATTGAAAATTTATAGGCAAAATTATATTCTATATAACCATATATGAAAAATATTTTATGTATTAATATTTGAATTTAACACTTTTAACTATTCATTAAATAAAATAATAATAAATGTACTAATCTAATTCATGTCTATAAAAAACAATTATATTTTATTCCTAAGTATGATTTTGGTCTAAATACACATATCTAAAAGAATTAGGACATGTGTTAGTATAATTATAACATCATTTTTGCCTTTAATTACCTTATTTAATTTTAACTGTGTTAAACAAAATTCAAAATTTATTATTCATACAAAAATCATCCTATTGAACCAAATTTTACATACTGATGTCAACCATGTCTCAATAATTTTTTTATTTCAATTCACAGAAGTAGTAAAATTACATTTTATGAAAATTTACAAATTTTCCTATAAGGTGGGTAAAAGACGTTAAAAGTTCAATAAAAAGTTATATATTTATTCTTATTATAAAATAAATCCAATGAATTAAAATAGACTAATATAATTAATATGTATCTATTCTGAATTAAAAATAAAATTTAAAAAAAAATAATTATTATTTAACGAAAAGTCAGTTTTAAATAATAACACAGTGTTTTTCACTATTCATAAAAAATTGAATGTTTTCAAAAAAATAACAAAACTTCACCTAGAGCTAATTTACATAATAAGAATTCAAAAATGAATTCTATTTTACATAATAAAAAACATATAATTTTTATTAATTAATTTAAAATTAATTCCTGATGTCAAAACCAACAAGCGTTTTTTTAGAAAGCATATATTATCAAGATATTGACATGTGTTTATGTCCAATTTAAATGTGAAATTACTTATAATTTTCTAAATTATATTAAATGATTAAAATATAATGTAATTATACTTTTAAAACACTCAAATTCATAATTTAACACTATAAATTATTTCAATTAAAATAGTTGTTTTCAATTAAAATTTAGTATTTTTTACTATTCATCAAAATATGAAATATATGAGAAAAGTACCAAAATATTATCCAAAAAAATTGTTAATATCCGGAATCTAAAGAAGAAATTTATTTTCTCAAATCAGAAATAAAAATGTTTCCAATATTGGATTTAAAAAGACTTCACCATTAAAAGGCAGTAAAATTGAATTTGCTGAAAAATACATCCATTATTTAAAAAAATGAATATGTTCTTATATTATGCCAAAAAAACACATTATATGGATGTTAAAATTAAATGGAATATATAATATTCCAAATTAAGTTAATACTATTCATAACTACTCTGATTAGCTAGTTTGGTAAGTCATGGTGCGCTCGAACTTGGTGTTGTGTGTAGTGCAAACTATTAAATTAATTTAAAGAGATACAGTACTATGAAATCATGGGGTGTTACAGGTTTCTTCTCATAATATTAAAAAATGATATATTTATTGAAAAATGGGAATTATATTTTCTTGGATATAAAATTGAAACATGTAATGGTATTATAATAAAGATAAAAAACATAATAATAGGAACAGTATATCAATTGGTAAAAGCTAACAAACATTTAATTCTGTGACAATAAATGTAAAAAATGAACTACATGAAAATTATTAAAAAGATCCATTTTTAAAACCTTCTATTAATTTTGAAATATAGATAAAATTTACCATATACAATAATTATCATACATATGAAAACATTTTGGAAACATTATAAATAAAATCATTATGTAGGAAACGTGTTGGTTAAAATACCTCAAAACCTTTAGAGAAATGATTTAATATAAAATGTTTTATAACTTTTAAAATCAAAATAATCATCAATGAAATATCATGAGAAGGAACATCAAATACCATGTTCATGTTTATATTCACAATATTATACTATAATTATGTTTTATTCATACTATATAAAGATAAATAATTGTACAATATTAAAAATTTATGAATTAAGTGTAATTGAGATTAATTTTTTTTTACCTTAGGTCTTGAATCGCATGGTGTGTGCATATATCCTAATGAATTCCAAAATTATGTTTATTAGATATTTATTTTATAACATTTTTCTAGAAATATTTTTATGGTGTTCTAATTATCACATGTTATTATATTATTGTATAATTTTGTCTCTCCACAACATTTTGGGGTTGTTCGGTCAATTTATCCAAACCTTCTTTTGAAACATTGAATGTGATGAAAGACTTTAATAATAATTTAATTATCTCCTAACAATTTAAAAAAATTATTTATCATTTTTTTATAAAAAATTTAATAATATTAATATGTTATTGAAAATAGTTTCAATTTATGAAAGTTGCCTTTGAATTTTTTTTAATAGGTTGGATTTACAGTGAAAATTTATTCTGAATATTCTCATTACAAATACCATAAAATATTTCATGAAACGTAATTATGTAGTAAATTTTTTATTTGTTATAGAAATTTATTTTTTATCAATCCATGTTATAAAGTGATGAATAATGAAATACATTCTTTCATAGAGGTAGTAGTCCACACAAAACACAAATGATGTAATCATTTTATATGGAATCAGACGAAGGTAACTAATGGTTATTCAATAAACCTAATATCATTTATTTATACTAATTATATGAAATTAATTATCATATAATGGTTATAAAATATTTTTAGGTAGTAAATGAATTATGAAACACGAATTAAATCCATAAAAATAATTATTTATTCCTTAGATATCCTTATTTGGGCCTCTTCATAAGACTTTTTATATTATCCTTTTTGTGAGAAACAAAATATAGGATGTGGAAAAGCATGATCATAAAAAAAATTTGTATAATTTAGTGGATCTAGGAAGTTAGGTTTTATGATGATGTAGGGTCTTTTATGGTGTAACTTTTTAACTAGGATGAGTAACATTTCTTTAATATTTATGATTCTAAAAGTAAAGCAGGGAAGTAAAATTAATGAGAAAATGAAAAAATAGAAAAAATAGACAAATGATAAGGTTTTGGTAGTTAAATACTCAATAAACCACTTTTGAGATGTGATTCTGTAAAATTTTAATGATTTAACCCTTGATTAATGGTATTTTTCCATGTCTTTTATTTAGAATTGAAAAAAAAATTAAAATGTTAACTTAAATTTGTGATTAAAAATGAAATTGATCATATAATGTAATTTTATCACATTGATTCCAAATTTCAATACCATTATATAATTTTAATTTTTATATGTGTCTTAAAATAATTTAAATAAATAAGATCATAACATAAAAAATAGGGTTTAGAAAAAATTTCTTTTAAATATTATAAATAATTTTAATGACAATAATCTATAGTATTGATTAACATGATATTTATTTGTTTATTATTAAAAAATATTTTTATTTACATGAAGATAAATATAATATTTATTGAGCCTCGATAAATACATAATTAAATAAAAAATATCAATATTTTTTTTATAATAAAAAATATAACGTTGGTTTTAAAAATTAATGAATGTATTTATTAGTTCGTCATCTTATTTTAAGTAGAGATATTTTAATCCTATAATCAATTTTTGATCAGAAAAATGATTATATATATATAGTTCATGATGATGTCAACGTATTTGGAAAAATATAAAAAACACACCTTATAATAACTATGACATGAATAATAAAAATATGATATCAATTTTTTATAGAAAATAATTATAGGGTGGTGTCATGGGAGAGGAGTGTACAATATTTTATGAAAGATCAAACAAGGAAGGACAAAAAATATGATAGGAGATTTAGAAATCCTAGGAATTTGTAATAAATTCCTAGGAAAAAATGTTATAATAATAAATAAATATCAATGATTCAATATATTTTGTCAGCATTATTTATGAGAGAGTTATCCAAGTCTCTATAAATTACATGAAATATATGTGGATTTATAAGTAAGGCCTTATTCTATTTCGAGGACTAAATGGAATGAAGAAGACATTGGAGGGATATATTAAAACATGGAACAAAATAGAACATCATATTGAATCTTGTCTACAAGATGATATGGATATATAGGATACTGAGTGTCATTGGGGTTTATTTTGAGTAGTTGACTCTAATATCCTTAGTTTTTTCTTTCGTGGATTTGAGAACTCTCTTTTTTCTCTCTATTCGTAGGGATGTCTTGTTTCTCACATTTCCTAAAAAGTGTTTTCCAAATTAATATTTTACTTTCTAGTGAATAATAAAAATATGAATTTCATTTTATAATATTTAAATTATCAATGTGATAAAAAATATTTTCACTATTTGGAGACATAATAAGAAAGACTAATTTTAGAAAACACAATTTCAGATTAAAAATAATTTTATAGGAATATTTTTTATAAAAATATTATTTATTTAATAACATAATGAATATATGTTTATATAATCCTAATTTTTTGGTGGTGATTCAGCTATCATGGATATCATAGTGATTTCCATGATCATTAAATTCTCACTCGTGAGATTTTTCTCAAGACATACTTGTTGAAGTCTTGATGGGGGTTGGTCTATGTAAGCCTCTAGTGATGATATCTCCTTTCCAATCTCAAGAAAATTATTCCTCATTAGGAATTATACTACTACATGATTACATTTATAGGTATTTTATAATGTGATTAATGATATTTATACTATCTAATTCAATGAACATCTTATAACAGGATTTTTTAATACATATAAAACATATCATGTTATTGAATAAGATAAGTGATTAATTTCAAATATTATATTTAGAAATATGAACTTAATTAGTATATACTAAAACCACGGGATAAAAAATTCTACCCCCTTTTAAAAAAAATTAATCATCAAAATTTAATCACATTGATAAAATATATAAGGGTAATATTGACTCATTACATAATTTAATTCCCATGTTTATTCCTTAAAAATTTGTTTTAAATATAAAACCTATTAAGGTGTTTGATGTTATTCTCAAAAAATAGTCTTATTAATCCATGACCTCAATAGGTATTTCTTAATAAGATAGATCATGTTTAAATTACATAGCTCCCAAGTTTAGATCATGTTTAATATCTAGTCTATAATTTCATAAAAGTGATACATGTTAGATATCATTTCTCAATGTGTGATTTAGAGGGACTGATAAGTGGTATTAAACTATGTGACATGATCAATAATAATAATTGGTCCAATGCAACAAGGGATTAGATTGCTCTTATAACCAAATCTTAAAACCCATACCCAAGGATTTATCTAGAGGAATATATTTTACCAAATAGAACTCTAGATCCTTCTATTGACTATTTTCATAAATCTCCCATTCAATTAATTATACAATCATATGTCAATAAATGGTAACAATGTTCTTTTAAATTTCCTAAACAAGACAAGATCCTAATACCTCTCTCTATATAAATTCATCGTAACAATTTTGTGTTCTACATCAATTCCCAAATAGAGTCTTATATGGTTCAATTTATATGATACACTATAAAATATTATTTATTAAAAAATTATCCATCATTATATGTCAATAAACAATTTCTAGTAATTTCATTTAGTATTATCTTTACATATCATATAATCTTTAATTCGACCATTCATATTGACCATCCATTTGAGGGTGATAGTTAGTGAAAATATTTTTATTTGTATCTAGTTCTTGTTATAGGGTCCTCATGAATTTATATGTGAATCATTTATCTCAATAAGAAAAAAATTAATGATTAAATATATACATACATACCACTTAATTTATATATAAGATAGAAAGATCATTTAGTGATAAATGATATCACAAAGAAATGAATTTTTCTAACTCTATGAGATGATCCAGTTATACACAAATGTTATTTTTTCCATTATGAATAATATAATGGATGATGGTAAAATATTTTGTGATTTTCTCCATCTTCGAAACTATTAAAGGTAATGGTTTCATAATTATATTATTTTATATTGTTCAGTGTATAGTTTTTTTCATACCATGTATCAAGATACATATTATTTAATCTCCTTATTCATGTTGTCCCATTGAAAATATTTATTAAGATATATATATATATATATATATATATATATTTATTTACTTACTTCAGGGATTGATAAATAAGGTTGTTTTATGGGAATCATACAAAATATTTCTATTCAATTATAGTTTTTATTAGAAGAAATCCAATTTCCAAAACATATAATTCCATTTGAATCAATGTCATATGACAAAATATTTTCCACATTCATCAATGGAACCATATTACCATTATGAGAATCCTTTATCATTACAAAAATTGATAGTTGAATAATGATCTCAAAAATGTAGGATTTTTTCCTGTCATTTATAATTTTAGTGTTAATCCTAAAAATATATATATAATTATTGGCTACATTTGGATACATATGATGGATATGGTATTATTATTCTTTTCACAGGTATATTCCACCATCTTGATTTAATTCCGAAAATGAAAATATATTGAATATTAATAGTAATTTAAAAATTAAAACCAAATTTTTTTATGTAGGATAAACTACTTTTTGTGATTAAATAATTTATCCTATTTAAAATGTATATAAATAACACCATTAATGTTATAGATTATGTCACCAAATAATTTATTTAAATTCAAATTCTTCAACCACCAGACTATATGTCGGTTAATTCTACTCATGGGTCCTTAATAGTTATAAGATATAAACAATCGCCATATCATATATTATTAGTACACATCCAATTACAATATTTGAATAGTCATTATTGATTAAAAATACATTCCTACTACAATGTTATATTAATATAATTTTATTGCAAAACATATTCATAAGATCATTGAAAAATCCTCACATTCTTCTTTAAATAGGATTTTTACTCCCTTCCTTGTATTATTTGTTAATGTATTTGAAATCCAAGGTACATTTCTCAGAAACTGTGGATTATTTTTAACCAACCCAAGATAATTATATATGTAATTTATAGTGGTTGTTATGTGACTTTGTGAGATAAAACACATCTTCAAGGGATCTGCATAAATTACCTTTCTCAGGAATATATTAATAAAGAATGATAATTTTTGTAATTATAATTTACACTAGCTATATTTTACAACAGTTTGTCCTTTATGATGTTATAAAATAAAATACATAAATGAGCTTAATGACTTATTTTTCAAAGTGTTAATATAATAATATCATTAATAAAAACTAACAAAAATAAATTAATTTAATATTTAATGACCCTTTTTATCATATCCATGAATAATAAAGGATAAAATTTTAGTCCAAAAGGCATCACTAAAAATTCACATTGTTCGTACCTCATAAAAAGTAATTTATTTGTTATATATTATTTATTTACCATTAATAAAATGATTCTAGATCAATTATCCACCTTCTAGAAGCATTAATTCCCACTATGTTGATAAATTAGATCATTGGTATGGGAATGATGATACATTCTCCTGATTATGATTTTTCTAAAAACAATATTAAACATTTGAAAATGTAATATTCAATCATTCTTAATAAAAAATATGGACATTGAATCCCATTATTAGGAACTATAGGACACACCTTGGGTCACCTGTATGTCTATTTTAGGTAGTTATTTATCTTAAATTTTATTCATGGTTTTAGTGGGTGATGGAGGTTAAAATTGTGGTTCAAATGATAAATGGTCCACGTGAAACAGTTGGAAGGCATTTTTCCAAAATGATTATTTAACTATGTGTAGGTATTTTATTGGGGTAAAACTTTCTTTTTCAAATTATGAACATGATTTTTCAAACTGTTCATGTACTAGGGGTAACCATTTTGGTTTTTATGGCGATAGATGGAGGACTATCATGGTTGGAACATGGTGTTCTTAACAATTCTCGAAAATCATGTAAGATTTCCAGGTCATTGGAACATTGGGTTTTTTAAGATAAATTCTATTTGATTTAGATCAGGTGGGATCCTTTTCTATCCCAATTTTTCTCTTCCCATCCACATTTGAAATTATATCTCCCACTCATTTTTATGTATTCTACTTGATTCGAAGTTTAGTTTTTATTGAGGTAAGTCATAATCATCAAAATTCTAACACCCATCACTCTTATATTATATTTTCCTTATATTTCAATTAAATTATGAATCCGTAGTTGGTGTTTCTTTTTAATATAATGGTTTTAATGTGGGGTTTTTTTTAATTCTTATTTTTAGGTTTTTGAGGAATTATTCTTCTTATATTTGGAGATAATTTTCAAAGGCGACAAGTATGGAATAATTTCCATGGTAGGTCTCTTGTAAAGGTAATTATATATAGATTACCTTTTCAATCATAATAATTACTTATATATTCTTACCAAATATCATCAAAAGTTATTTGTGATTGATTTTTATTCTGAGTTGGTGCGTTTTATGGTTTTTCCTTACAAACATAGTGTATAATGTCTATTTATCGAAGGCATGTTACTTATGTGAACTCTAATTGTTTAATGAAATGTTTCAAAGTGGTTTTATATTTATTAAATAGACTTATAAAGTTATTTTATAAATATTATTACCCTGAGGAAGGTTATTTATGATAATGGCCCTGTATTTTGTTATACTGTCTTTTGAAATAGCTTTAATATATGGAACATGTATTGCAATTTTTTTGTATTTACAAGAATGATGCCTACCTTGTGTTTAAGTCAGTGGTCTCCATGTAACAATGAAAACTTTTAGGAAGAATACTGAGTGATCATACACTTGTTATCCAAGTTACCAAGAGAGAGAGTTTGGAAGAGTGACTGATATATATCCTACTTGTTTTCAATGGACTATGAAATGATTTTGGTGGAATGCCAAGAGAGATTCTGTTGGTTATCTATTTGACTGAGAGAGATATTAGAAGTTTGTCCCAAATAAAATCATCCAGGATAAGGAATTTTTCTGACTATAATAAAATATTTTATACATATTAACACCATAATATTATGGATAGATCTAATTGACCACATTACTCCTCTTTGGTAAGTTTAAAAGATTCTTTGTATTATGATAGTGTCATTTTGATGTGATATCACATGTAATTACAATTTCAATTCATTTAGTTGAATGATGATCGTGTTTATAATTTCCCTTATTATGAATTTTTATTGTATGTCAAAAATGATGTGTTTTATGGACTTATTTCATCAATTGACCAACAAGGATAAATGTATTCGAAAAATAAATTATTAAAAATTTACTAATGGGAATTTGAAGGCATAAACATCAGATTAATGTTTTCAAGGTGAAATAGCTTCTTAAAATGATGATAAAAATAATATTCTTAGATTGAATGGCTCAATATGAATAAATATAATAATTTTGGTACTATACTATGAATTTTTTTAACAAAATACATATTACTTTAGGTCTTTGTAAAAAGAAATTTGTGGAAAAAAGGTAATGGAAAGGGATTAAGGAATATAGGTGGAACTTCTTGATTACTAGCATACAATTTTTTTTGGATGATACATTTTATCAAATAATTAGCTTAGGATTTTCTATTTTGAAGTATTTTTAACATTTAGATATATGTATTGGACCTGTTATACCACTAATTTTTTAATGTGGTTTTTGATTTTGACATGAGATACCATGATTACTTTAGATGATGGGATTTCAATATATATTTCTATGATGATTTATGGTATTTTATATAATTTTACACGGATTTATTGACTTGATTATTATATAATGTTTACATTGTTTATGATTGTGTGGATATTCATTTTCATGGATGGATCTGGCCAGTTTATCCTAGAAGAATCCAATTCCATGATATTTTCCTTTATTCCAACTTTTTTCTCAAAACAGTGTTGATCATGAATGCACTTTTACCTATGTGTCCATCTAACTCAGGTGACTATTCATGTCAACATGGGTTGGTTCACTACAAAATGGAATTCGGTCATTATTTTTCATTTGATTTAATTGATATATTAGGTATTGTACCATTAGAAAATAATAGGTAAGAGCATAGGAGTTCCTAGCCTGCTCTTCTTTTTATGAACCTCCATAATTCTTCGGTGGTTTGGGATCTTATTTTATTTTTATGCCAAGTTATGAGCATTCTTATTTGAATTTTATTTTTTTACCTTAATGATAATGACTTTCTGAGAAATTCAATGAGTTTTTTTGAGATACAAGATGAAATGATGACATTCTCCGGTGGTGTGAATTTCAGACCCATGGTTTTTAGTGACCATACTTTGCCCATCAAGACATTTCTATAATCTCTCAATTACACTTGAATGATTATGAAAATTATAAAATATGAATCATAACCATCCATAGTAGGGAATTTCCTAAAAAATGTTCTTTCATATTTTTAATTGAAACCATCATTTTATGTTAATGTTCTTTTGAAGACATATTTCAATGGTTTCTTTTCAATTAATTAATGAATTTTCAGATTAATTATAATGTCAATTGATATTTTGTTTTTTGTATACTACATAATTCTTCCTATAATGGCTTCATATAGATTTAGATAGAGCATAATATATGATAACCCATAGTTTAATCCTTTTTTTACATAAATTCATATGAGTTTATTATTTATATATTCTAACCCCTAGACCCTCTATGGGGTTATATATAACAATGAAAGATAGACCATGCCCCAAAATTTAATATAAAAAATCAACCATTTTTTTCATGGAAACAATTGAGAATTTTTGAGTGAGGAGTTATTGGACTAGATTTATTAGATCACTTATTTCCTAACTAACCATGATACCCCTATGGTTGGATTCAACAACTATATAATCTAATGACTAGGTAGAATATTGTATGGAATATATGATGTTGGAAAGGAGGCATAACGGTCCCACATGGGAAACATTTAAATTTTTCTTTAATTCATAATTATACTCAAATAATATATATGAAAATAATTAATATTATTTTATGATTAATGAGAAAGGGGTCCTTTCTGTGATGTAGTCTATATCATAATTCACAGATTACTTCTTGTTTATATAGTACTTTTCACAAATAACTATCTCAAGGAATGTTGTATTTAGATATCCCTACAACATAAGATCATGTCCAAGATCATTCTCTACTAGTATCCATCCATTTCAGATATGGTCAAAAGGGATACCATTGTGTAGTAAGTTAGGGATGGAAAAACATGTCTTGGTGTTGTGTCTATAGGGGTGGTTGTTAGAGCTCCTTGTTTATTCAGAAGTGGGAGTTGGAAAAATCTCATCAGGGTAGTTGAAAGAGTTCTCAAAAGTCATAAATTATAATGATATGGGATACTATGTGGAATAATATAATATTTTATTATTATATTTGGAAGGATATCTATACCCATCCTTTCTTACTATCGACTATATGAACGTACCATCAGTGTGGACATTTTAGATGTCCTTTCTGTTTTAGTCAATTTTTTAACAAGTGAATGGTGTAGGTTCCACGTTCTCAAGGGTTTTTAGGTGATTTATGATGGTTTCATGGGTGGTGGATCATTCCCTCAGTGAACATTTGACTCCTATTTGGAGAAATATATATTCATTCATCCCAAAGATTGAATTCCACAATGCAATAGTTGTTAAACCAGAATTCTCAAATTTCGAGTTGACCACCATTAGAGGAAATTTTCTAATTACTTGTTCATATGAATCTATTTTATTTGACATGGGTGCATCCTATTCTTTTTTTTTCAAAAAGTAGATTAATAACATGGTAACATGAGAATAATTGATTACTTTTATCATATTAATTATTACATCATTTGGTATTAAGAAGGAGTAAGGTTTACATTTCATATATTTCCATCTTTTGGTTGTTAATGTGGATATTGTTTGGGATTTATTCATGTTGGTGATAGAAATTTTATGCCATATCATCTGTATCAATTGGTTGATGATATTTATTGTTCATATTTACTATTATCAAAGCAGGGTCCTATTCCTGACACATGATGGGATCACTTACCTCTTCCAGGTTGAGTGGGATCTGTGATTTTTTAAGGTTGGAATATTTTATTTAGAAATGGGTATGATATAATCCAAGTTATAAGGGTTATTTTTTAATGACTAGGATTATGAAATAGGGGATTATGGTCATGTATAGGTTTATTGACATGTTCCCAGAGGATTATTCTAGGTTTTTCCTAGGGATAGGTCATTATTAACATAAATATTCTCCTCGAGAATATCCCCATTTATTTACTATCAGTCTGGATGGTTCCAACAAAGATCAAAGGGCTAATGGTTCATAATGATGACCTATTGGGAAAGTTATTTTTGTATCTCAGGGATTTACTATGGGATTCTCTATTTTTAATATCATGGATGGTGGATGGAAGTGTTTAGATAGACATCAACTATTATAATATTAATCAAGATACCATAAATAAAAAAAATACATTTTCTTCGAATTGATGATGTTTTTTATTAGAATAGAGGATCCAATTCATTTTCAAATATCATATTAATATATTTTGTACCACCAGATGTGGTTTTGTGAGGTGGATTCCCCTTTGAGAACTATTCTGTGATGGTATATAAATTTTGATTATTTTATTATTCCATTTGGGATTACTAATTCTTCTATGATTTTTATGGACATGATGAACATGATCATCCATTTTTTGGGACCCATTATATTTTTATTGGTAATATCACGTTCTATACAAATATAAATGATGATCATATAGACATGATTAATGTTTTTTTCTATGTCTTGAGGAGCTATCTTCAACATAAAAAAACTATCTATATGTTATATTTGGATTTAAAAGTTAATGTTATTTTTCCATGTGATTTCTGATAGAGGTGTTTTATATGATCTTGATAACTTTCGGGCATTTATTTTGTGGTATAATAAATATAATAAGTTTGAAATACTGTGATTTTTTGGTTTTTCTATGTATTATAGACAATATTATCAGTACACTTCCAGGATAGAACTAACTTTATTGTGTTATAGAGAAAGAGTGTAAATGTTGAGTGGGATGAGAAGTGAAGGTTTTGTCTAGTGCCGTTTCTAGTCTAATTGAAATTTAAACCAATTATGAATCTTCTCAATCCATAGAATACTTATTCAGTTTATTGTGTTGCATCATGGATAGGGTTCAATGTGTTCTGGTGTAGGATGGCCATTTTGTGTAAAATAGATCATTATATCTACACCCATTCAAGTATAATTATCCCACCCATTAGATGGTATAAGAAACTATGATGCATGAATGAAATTTTGGAAGCATTTCCTATTGAGTGATAATTTTATATTTTAAGGAGATCATAAAATAAAATTTAATATATTTACCTAAAGGGACATAAACATTATACAAAGACTCTAGGTTGAGTATCTTTATAAATTTGATTTTAAAATTTCTTAGACACGTGGAAAGGGAAACACATTCTCCAGTGACCTATGTTTGAATATTCTTCTGTATATTGTTCTAGATTCTCTAACTGAGTGGGATCTAATGTGTCTATTTATTGAACTATGTCTAGATACTAAATATGATGAAGAGATATTATTCTTAATCATTTTTTGGTAATTCCCTATCAAATCAATATGGTTAAGTGTGTATAGGTATGTAAACCCTAGTATTATCATATTATTGAGTTTTATAATGTTGGGTAGAACTCATTATTGCGTGTTCTAAATCCATATGGATCTAACATTTTCCAAATGTTATATTTCTTTTCATTGATAATGAGGTATAAGGTGATTCATGAGGGGTATCATTGTAGTGTTTAATGTTCTCTACTATGACCATGATATAAAATATGTTAGAGGATCATTACTAGAGACCTGGGATGATTGGATCATTTCTAATCATTGTTTCTCAATGTTTGAACTTCCTGAGAATAAAATATGAGCATCACAGACCGACCAAGTTTTTTCAAACATTCACTATTCTTTTTTGAAAGGGATATAAGATATAAATGGGTTTATTTATCATAATATCATTTAATCTGAGTTGGAAAGATAAAATATGGGTTCTTCCTAGTAGTATCATGAAATATACCCATTTTCTTCTTACTCAGTTGTTGAAAAGACTAAATGATCCTAGAAATTTTTTTTCCATATAGGATTTCATGATTTGTGGATTTTCCTTAAGGATAGATTCTAATTTGGATATTCTATTATATTTTCTATTTTTTAAGGTACTCTAGGATTTTTTGGGAACCCAAATATGGTTTAATATTAAATATCAATTGTAGAAAAATGGAAAATCTTATTGGAATATCTATACTCTAGAGGATATGATTTAAGAATATTTTCTTGACATAAGGGTTTCATAGGAAAAAAATTAATTGGATGAATTTTAATATAATAAAAATTATTACTCCTCGATCAAGAATTCCATATTTGGTGCTTTAAATGTTTTTCCATGATAATAACCACTATGTAGGGATGTAGTGGTTGTATTTTCCTTATTGGGATCAATTATCATCAAGTATAATACACAGAAAATAGAGAATATATATTCTTCATATATATATATTTAGAAACCAAAGAGTCAATAGATGTCATATTTTTATCGATTTCATATCATGTTAGAGTTTTATGTTGGTGATATAGTGTTTCTTTTGGATTTTTTGTCTAGGAAACCTTCGCATTTGACTGAACAAAAGTTGGTGTAATGATAAGATAGAATATTTTGAGTTGGGAAACATTATGGGATAATGGATATTTTATTTTATTTTCCAATATTCCTAACATTTAACTATTACTACTTTCTTGTCTCATAGTTTAATATATTCCATCCATACCCATCTCATTAGATAGAGTCGGATGGTTTAGAGGTTAATCCTGATGGTGCCATTGTGGAGCATCAATCATGTGTCTTGGTCTATAAGATTAAGGTTATCAATGTTAAATTGATTTTGTAATTTTTTCCCTTTGAATGTATAGTGGATATTTCCCGAATATATTTTAATTTGAAGACTTCATAAATAATAAATGGACTCATATGTTTCCTTTTGATAATTTTTTTGAGTTTAGGAGGTAGAAAGTTGAATAGTGGGTAGGTTTTTGACACTCTCTTATTCACACATAATAATATTTTTTAGTGTCCATATAATTTACCTCATTGATGTGTTTATTGGTTGTGGGATTCCAAAATAAAGGTTTTTTGGGTGGGAAAGAGTCCCTAGAACACGATTAATTCACTATATTTTTAATAATACAGCTAATTATTTGAGAATGGATTAATGGTGAAAGTAAACTTATACAATTTTATAGCAAGACTGTTCAAGTCATTTATGTTAAATTGATACCATGAATCTTGGTTTTGGGGAAGAAATATCACATTCAATATTGGTGAACTACTTTTCCTAATATTGTAACAAAACTATGCACGATTTCAAGGTCATTGATATTTTTTGATTTTACAAAATGGGCCTCAGAGGATTTATAATATAAGGACCTCCTTTTCACTCTCACTCATTTGAATTCCCCCGACATATAGAATTATATCTTTTCATCTCTCCTCTTAGTTTATTCTTCATTGATCAATGGTATTTTTTTCTTGTGTTATGTCCTATATTTTATGATTCCATCAGTATTTCCCCTTTTCATCCCTTCATTGCCATTTTTAATGGTATTTTTAAAACATAGATGGAATGTTAGATAAATTAACGTATTTTATTGGAGATTTTGGTTTTATTTACTTCAAATTAGTTTTGTGAGGTCATATTCTTCATAAATTTGGTGGTATTCATCAAAAGAAACAAATTTATAACCATTATTGGATGGTTCCCCTTTATAAGGTAATTTTCACTAGAATACCATTGAATACTTATTTAAAGTTGGTTTCTGATTACCAAATTTCCTTTAAAATGAAATTTTATCAGTTTTTATTCCTTGTTGGAGCTATAAATTGTGTTTTTTTTCTAATTTATCATCACTAGTATGTTTTTTGAAGGAAGGTGGTTTAGGTTCACTATATAAGTTTGATAAAATGTATTCAAATAATTTTATTTTGTAAAATTAATTTATAATACATTTTTTGAAATTTTTATAACATTATGATGTTTTTTAAAAAAATGTTCATTTTTTTCAATGGAAATAAAATTAGATTCAATTTTTATCCCTTGTGATGTGGTTAAGTTTGGTTGTGATTTCTGTTTGGGATACCTATGGTGTGAGCATGTTCTTTCAAGGGGACCATAAGATATTTTTAGGGGAAATATTAAGATAGATTCTGCATACTTCCTAAGGTGCAATGAGAACATTTTGGAGGAATAATGATGGATCTTTGACATGTATTAAATGTGATAATTCAAGCATGTGGGAGGAGGACTAAGAGGTTACCCTAGTTTGAAAACTTATTGAGATATCGCATGGGTGATGGGATTGAGGAAATCCATGAGAGATTTCACTCTCTATAGTTTTCTGTAAAATTATATTCTCAAAACACACACACTAATTACATATAGTTAGAATCCTTAGTGATCATTTTTCATGATGAATTTATTTGTATTTTTATTTGTATTATATTACTTTATTATTTTATGTGACATCAATTGTTGTTCCAATTTGAATTCATTTGGTAAAATGATGATCATGTTTTAACATAACATTGTTATTTTTTTTTTGGATATTTTGAACATATTTTTTTGTATAACCATCTTAATCCACTTAATCCATGGGGTTAAATGTCATGGAAATGCTCTATTCTTAAAATAAAACCAATGTTATTTCAAATGCATGAAAAAAATAGAAAATGATCTCAAATTTAAATATTTTTTGAACATTTATTTCAAAAAAAAAATTAATTGGTTTCAATAATTTAAATCTTTAAATAGATTCATGTTAGTATCATACTGGTCATCGTGCAACACATTATACATATGTCTTTGTGAATATATTGATTTTGTTTTTTGGATAATACGTAAACAAAAATAGTTATATCAATATAGGTTGATCTAATTTATTACCACTATATTTTTTTATTCTAAGAGATTTTATATCTCTAGGTTTTGTCATGATGAAATGGTTTGGAATTTTTTTTATTTTGGGATCTTTATATGTGCCATGTTTGGCCCCTTCATTTTTTTTTGATTTTGAGCTCTTGACTAGAGATACAATGTTTATGTCATGTTATATATTTTTATGTATATAATTTTATGATGTAATTTTTGATATTTTCATTATTTATTTCGTTTTTTATTATATTATTATTTTTCATTGAGTTTAATTATGTTGATGTGGTCATCCCATTTTCATATATGGGTCATGCCAGTTTTCCATCAGAAAAAACATATCCAAGAGGATGAAATTTATGTATGCTAGTTTTCCCTGGACCATGGTGATTGTAAATTCACTTCTACATGTGTGGAATATTGTGTCACGTGATTGGAAAAGTCAACTCATTCAGGTTCCCATTGATAACGGTATCAGGTCCCCTTTTTGTGACCAGTGGATGACTAGTTCCAGTGCTATCAGGACTTGAGAGGAAGGAGAGGATGAGTGGATGTATAGCTTTTCTTCATGAAGAACCATGGGATTACATGGGTGGTATGGGATTTTTTATTAATTTTAAGACCATGTTTAATAAATTTCATTGGTATTTGATGTGTTCCCCCTAATTATTTGGATTTATGGGCTGAGGTTGTGTGTTATTTGATGTTTCGAGGATAATCGAGAAAGTTTACCAGATGAACAATTTTTAGGATCATGGTTAATATTAACCATTTGTAGTCTATTTAATAACTTATATTGGTTAAAATTGACAATGTTATATTTGGGGAATATATTTTCTAACTATGTAGTCAAATCGTGTATAATGCGGGAAATTTCAATGTATTGAAATTTTCACAAAATAATAATTTAAATATACTGTGAAATTTAATTTTTTTGACCAATTTCAAGGGTATTTTTTTTATAATGTTTTAGATTGAATTGTTTATTTATCATGACTATTTTTTGTGTTATGTATATAATTACTCCCAATAAAGGCCTCCTATTTATTTTGTAAGGGTTCTATGAATAATTCCCCACTTGATATTCCTCAAATTTAACGATATTTAGTAGATTCAAATATTATTATAATATAATACATTTTCCATGTAGAATGTCAGAAGAAACCACTGACGTTGGACCATTCTTTGTATTTCACTATAAAACTCCACTAGTTTCATATTTAAATAATGGAGATTTTGATCCCTAGGAGTGATTTTTTTAGATTGAGATGATCATTGATTTCTGGATGAACCCTAAGTCATCTAAGATTGTCTTCTACACCAATGTAATGAAATGGTTGGTTAAAAAGTGTCCTGAATCTCTATAATTTTCATGACATGATGAGGATATAAGTGGGATACAAGCAAAAGGTACATTATTTATATGTTCTTCCTAGATACACTAAGGGTAGTGATGTCCCATAAATTTTTAGGGATAGTGTAAGGGTGCAACTCAGTTCTACTGAATGAAGACTGAATCACTGATTTGGTTCATGATTCCCTATAACTCCTCATTAATTAAAATCCTAGTGAACAATATTCTGAGATATGAATGAATCCTGAGATTAATTCTATGCCCATTCTTCTTATATTTACAAATATTTTGGAGGTTGTTGAAAAAGGGTTCATGGTGCATGATGAAATTTCATGAAATAATTGTATAAGTGGTCATACATCGGGGAATAGTAGCTAGGGATCCCCATATTAAATGATGTATAGGTGGGTAGAATATCATCAAGATAGTGGTATGTGCATCCAATAGTCATTAGGTACTACAAATGTGGCCTCCATAGGTAAAACATTATTCATCTACTATCTTCTTGGGAAGGATGGTCATACCAAGAATATATTTTAATAGAATGTTCATAAATTCCATAGGTTGGGATGTTTAATGCATCATAATCATTTTTTTCGGATTTGGTGTAGGGGAGAGGTGTCAGATCCACATTATCAAAGTGTTATCAGGTGAATTTTGATGCATCCAATGGTGTAGGACCCCCCCCCCCAATGAGTTAAAGGGGATTCTCACTAAATTAAATGGTTTTAAGGAGGGAAAAAGTCAGGATATATCTATACGGTAGGTGTTATACTAGTGGACATTAATTATGGGACGGTAAAAATGATAGGTATTGTGTTTATTTGAACTTTATTTGCATGGGCTGTTTTTAGAATGGGTGAATCCCATTTTTTCACCCTATGATTTATTGATTCCTCGGTAATTAAAGTTGATTTTATTCCGTTTTCATTGATTTAATAAACTATTGAGTGGGATAAGGGATCAAGGATTTAATTTCCTAGAGTGTCATGTTTTGTTTACTAATGTAGTTGTCATTTGGGATTCCATCATGTTGGACCCAGACGTTTTTTAAATTATCATTAGCATGGATTGGTTGATATTGTTAATGTCACAAACTGACTAATATCACCATAAGGCTCTGTTCCTAACACTTTTTGGGATTACTCACATCTCCAAGGGTGTGTGGGGTCCAAAATTTGTTAGTAAATGACATATTGGTTCAGATATGGATTTTTTATTTGGTTAGTTGTCCAAATTATTTTATGATGCCTCAAATAAGGGACATGAGAGTTTTCCGCTAGTGATCATGGACAGGTAGCCAAATATATTTCTCGACGACTTTTCATTATTTCCACCCTATAAAGAGATCAGGATTACCTAAAATATTCTTCCAAGAATGATTCCTATTTCTGTACCATTTAATCACAAGGCTCAAGATGAGAAGAAATATTAATTTTATTATCTAGAGGACCTTGAGGAAAAGTAAATTATTCACCCCAGAATTTCCACATATGATTATATACATTTTTTTTTTAAAATAATATTGATAAAATCCTCTATAAATTCGCCATCTATAATAATAAAAATGAAGGGAAAATACCGAATAATTACCATATTTATTTTCTCTTCTAAGAGCTCAGAGGTGCCCAATAGATTCTAAAAGAATGATAATATTTCTTGGGTACCACCAGTTGAAGGTCTCAGAGGAGGTTGTCTGTAATATTACCATTCAATACTATTTAAAATAGTTCTATTATTTTCATTTTACATTCATGATTATAAATTCTCATGTGCTTATTATGACTTTGATGAAATAGATCTTCCATTACCTTTTGATCTCATTAGAATATGGGTTTGATACAAATATCATGGTTTATTCCATGATGAAGAAGAATCATGCGTACAATATAAAGGTTATTTTTGGAGTCTTGATGTAATATATTTTATATTAAATACTCTAAAAATTTCATTTTAGGATCATATTAATTTTTTAGTCCATAACTTATCAAAGAGATGAATTTCAATAGATCTTGAAATGTTAATATAGTTATTTTATAGATAAATATTTGAATGTGTTCAAAATAACATTTTTTTTATAAGTATTATATATTTTTTCCTCATGGATTCTAAATAATATATTATTCCTTTATGGAATTGAACATGTTTGGTTATGTTTTAGTGGAAGAAGAAATTCCACTACTCTTCTACGATGACATAGGCCCATTTGACTACAATTTCAATTCTTATTCATCCCAATATTGGGAAGATTATGTTATGTATGACGATAAATTAACAAATTGTTTTAGATATGGATTAATGAAAGATAACCATGTAGTTTTTTGTGTCTCATGTATGATATTCCATTATGAGTAGGATTTTTCCATTCATGACCTGGAGTTGGAAGTCTCGATGCCTGCGTGGAAAATTTATAATAATTTCAACATTAGAAAGTATGTTATAAATTACTCATATAATAAATTATTTTTAATTTAATTACCCACCAAGACATGAACCTCTAATAGAGATCCTGGGTGGAGTTTCTTAAAACATCTAATTTTGAAATTAATTATTAACTTGGTAAGGGAAATGTAGTCATTGATTCCTTGGGTGTGATGATTCTAGTATAGGATTTCGGAGAATATGTTTATTGGTTGTGATTAATATGTCTATTTTTTACATGATTATAGATTGGAATGTGGATAACGATTATGTTTTCTTGGACTATTTATAATTTATTCCATATCATATCAATACAGTTAAGGTTGAACATGTATCTAACCTGGATTTCCAATATTTTAGAAGACTTCTAAACAGAAGAGAGACTTTGGGTGAGTGTTCTATGTCTCCCGATAAGTCCCTACTTTTAATTATATTGCACATAGTTTTTTTATTTTCATATATTAGGTGATCAATTAATGGGACCATTTCATGTTTTTTCCTAAACCGATCAGTATCCATGAAATTTTATACCATGAAGGATCGGTATTAGTGTCCTGCGATGAGGTGTATAGTTACAGGCATTGTTTCCCGATGTTTTACCAACGAGAGAATCAATGAATATTTTCACGGACCAACTGAGTTTTTATAAATTGTAACCATATCAATATATAAGTGGGAAAATATATAGATGAATATTTTATTGGACTTCTTAATAAATTATTTTTTATGTAATTAATGTGGGTCATTCATGACCATTTGTTGAAATAATCAATCTTTCATCCCATTAGGTAGTTGACCAGGCCAATGGATATCTGAAACCTGTATGTTTGATAGCTTTTCGCATTCATGGAGTGACCTTAGATAATTTTTTCGATCAGGATTCCCACTTTACTACTCGATTTTTTGAGGGAATGATATGAGATATTGTGAATCCTAATACGGTTGAACACTATATGTCACACACATATAGATTGATAGTCTGGGCAGACCATCCAGAATCTGAAGAATATTATAGGAGAGTGTGTATTTGATTTTGGTGGTCCATGGTAGAGTCACTAATAATATGATTAATTTTATTTCAATAAATGTTATCATTACTAAATCGGGATTTTCCCCACTTGACACTTAATAAGGGTGGCTTGGTAGCCCCCAGTATGTCTAGATAAGTATAGTGAGTATTATTTAATAGGATCGAGTCTTGTATAATAGAAGATAGAAATATTATGGATAGTTTATTAGGATTACCGATAGGTCATATCCTACCCATGTATTATATCAAATGACATTATTTCCCATTAGAGTTTGATGTTACTGATCAGTTGTTTCTTTGTGAATCTGTTTGTAGTGGATATCATCGATTTGGAATGTTGGAAAGCTATAAACATTCTATGTTGGGATATTAAGTTTTTTGGAACATATTTGGGGGGCATTATTTCAGTTGGACTATCTATCGTAGTTTTTCATGATCCATGAATTCTTTTACAAAACCTAGTTATGGATATATCATCCAAGATCACATATATGAATGATTTGGATGTTTTAGAGATTGAGCATAGTGAAACCATTTTGGATAGGGATATATGTATCATAGATAATAAAAAAAAGGATCTAACTATTTAAATGTCACTATATTTCTATGGTTTATAGATGTATTGTTTCAATGGCCAAGGGACATGGGAGTGAGAATATTTGGGGTGGATGAAGTGGCCTTGCCAGTTTCCTTCAAGAATTCCTATTGACGTTCTAGGGGATTTGGATGATATAGTGGGTGGCCTTGATATATAAATTTCTTAAAATATATTTATATTTTTCTTTTTCTATTTATATTTTATTACATTATTATATATATAGGGTCTATTGGATAATTTTTTGTTATTCGTGGGAAAATAGACCATGTCGCATGGTCTATCTAACCATGTGGTCATCCATGCGATGGTGTATGATTGAAGGATAATGAATTTTTATAGGGTTTTGTAATATTTTTTTATAATATGTGTGGAACATATGAAAACATGATGTGTGGTTTAAGGGAGGCAAGAGCACCCACACAGTTCACACATGGTTTTTCTATCCATGCATCTAAACCATACAAGTTATCTTGACCATTAAATTTTTTAGTTTTACCAAAATTCCCATGAATAATTTGTATAATAAAGGAATAATTTTCACTCCCACTCATAAATATTCATAATTTAAAACTATAATTAGATCATTACCCTCACCTTTTGTGGTTTTTCATTGAATATAAGGTTGTTATGCTTGTGGTATGTCCCAGTCTTCAAAATGACACGCCCTTACCCCTTATCTTTGTTTCTTCTTCCATTTTAATAGATGTGTGGAACCCAAGTGGGTGGGATGGATCTATTTCAAATTTTTAATGGATATTTATTTATAATTTATCATGTTTTAGGTTTGTGTGTCCATCTAATTCCTAAATCACGTGTTTTATTCAAATGTAAAAAATATTGTAACCATATTTTATGTATCTCTCTATATTTAGCTATATTTTCCATGGATTTTATTTGAATAATTTATCATATTTTGTTTATGGTTTTAAAATTTACTTCACTTTAATTTTTTTTATTAATTAATATTATATGTTTTTGTGGCCCGATGGTTCTATATTATAAATTTCAGGATATAATATGTTTCCCAAAATGATATCGCTTAAGTGTGATCCACATGTTTGAAAAACTGTATCATAATGGATTTATAATATTAAATTAATTAATAAAGAGGGTAAATATGTATATATATATATATATATATATATATATATTTGGGAATGTTTTTTTATAATTTCCTATGAAATAGCTATAATGTATTGAACATTTTTTGTGGTTATGTTTGGAATTGCATAACAAAAGGGTTACTTGGGGTGTAATAAAGTGTTGTTTATGGGAAAATGAGTTCATTTTTGAGAAATAGAAATACTACATAAGGTTTTTTCCCATGGTACAATTGAATCCTCGAATTGTAAGGTTTATAGAGATTCCAATTAATAACCAAGATGATGATATAGTATTTTTAGTTGGTACAAAGGGAGAACGTGAGAGATTTGACAATTATTATCCAGCTGGAAAACAATATTTTTTATTAAATCACACTATGCCCTTAGGTTAGATAACATATTTTATTTTACTCATGGTGGGTTGATATATTTTATTCTATGTATTATTTTACCTCGTTATTTAATGTGGTATCTTGTGCTATTCTTATTTACATACATATTATTGTATGATGATTGTGCTTCCGAATACCCTAGTTATGCATTATTTGCGTATATTCAACATGTTATTCTCTATGGAATTATTTGTTCAATTGATCAACAAGGAATCATATTTTTGGGAATATTATTTTATAAAAAACCTAATATAGATTTTAATGACCTGATCTAAAGAATTATTATTTTACGGTGAAATAGTTTTAGAAATTTTTTTGAAAGTATCTTGTGGGATTTCATTATTAAATTTCTTTAAATATATTTAAGGGGGTTTCTTATTATTATTTTTACTCAAACCCAATATGTTTACATTGAGTTATGTAGATACTGTATTATATGTAACATGTATTGTCAAATGAAGCATTTCAATTAGGTTTTTCTCTTTATTACCACAATCTTGGTTTTTTGTGCATTTTTTGTCTCCTTATAATAGATCCTGAGGAGGGATTTTGGATTTTTTGTGATTTTGGGATGCATATATAGTCCATGTTTGGTTATATTAATTGTTTTATGTTTGATTATTTTCACTTGAGATATGACGACTATGAAACGTTGTGGTAGTTATGTATATAATGTTATAATGTTTTATATGATATATGATCTATCCATTTCTACTCTAATTTTATTAGATAATTATTACCCATTTACTCTAATTATGAAGGTGTTGATATCCCATTTCACGAATGGGACATTCCAGTTAACCATGTGTGAAACCACTAAAAATAGTTTTCTATCATCCTACTAAATTTCACCATGTCATGGGGCTCATGAACACTCTTTCGGTCATGTTTCTGGCTGACTTAGGTGAAGGGTAAGGTCACTACATAGTAGGGTGTATTAATCCCTCATCATGATTCTCTGATAGACTATACAGAAACCCTTATAAATCTGTAATATCCATCTAATAGGGACTCATTAATATTGTCATAGAACCTAGGATTATTTCAATTGAAAACTAAAATTCATGATTATGAGTAAGTCAAAGTAGTTCATTGGGGAACACATAAACATACACTCATAAAATAGACAGGCCTTCAGTGTTGAGTTTCTCCCCAACCATTAGATCCAATAGTTCCACATTATTCAGTATCATAACAAATATTATATCATTTACTTCTAATGTGAAGTCATAATCATCCTTACATTAATATTTGATAAGGGGATGATTTTGGATATACAATGAGGCTTACTTATCAAAATATTTCATACGGTATCCATATAGTGATTTCAAATAAATGCCTAATATAACACTGAATTCAACCTAGGTAAAAAGATCTAGATCCGCATGAAATATCATCCCATAGTCCATTACTGAAGATTTTTTTTATATTTTTAATTCAATTAGTACAAGAATAGGTTTCAACATTTATATTTCAATATAAAATGTTTTTTATAGTGTGTAAATATTACATCAAAACAATAATAATATGACTAATTTATGCGAAATGAAATCAAAAATTTATATAAAAAATTTTTAGTAAAGATTTGGTTTACCATTAACTACTTCATCATCATTATCCACTTAATCAATAATGACTTAATGCAGTCATCCTTGTTCCCTCAATATTCTAGGTTTCTTTTTCCTATTATAATTGATAATACCTGTACTGAGAAATTTGTTTTACTAATTAAAAAACTCCATGAATTCAAATAATTGAGGTGTTGATGGAGTTTAATTGGGGGACTTATTGTCATCTATTTCATTGAACATACACTTCTAATTTCTTTCATATATTCATGATTGATTTTGTGATCTACAATATGAAAAAAAAAATCTTTATAATTTGAAGAAATAAATTGGGTTTATTATACAACATTGTTTTCTGGGAGGTTGTTCAGATTTCTATCCTCCATTTAATTTACCTATAATGTTTTCTTGATACATGATTTTCATTTTATTTTATCCATATCAATTGGTATAATAACAGTCTCCAATATCAATTTCATTCTTAAGACCATATCATAAAAGTATGATATTTATAGAAGTCACATATATCAAATTAATTTCAAAACATGTCTTTCATCCCCAAAATAATCAATAGATCTCTATCTTTGGGTCAGTAATAAAACTAGAAAAATATATTATGAGGATTGTAAATTTTTTTTTATTTATTGCTATGGATTTAGCAATTTTTTCCATCACATATAATACTCACACTATTTTCTTAAGATTTTTTTGAGTAATATACTTCGGGAAGAATATTTTAAAAAAACTACATAAATTTCATATAGTTAACTTTTTTATTTTTGAGTAATATTTTTAGTGAGGGTCCATAATTTGATAGCCTAAACACACTTATGCCAAATAGATTAAATAACCTTCTCATATTCTAAGAACTGAAAACATAAAATATCTTATTTATTTCATTAATATTTTTCTTTTTAATTAGTGTGTTAGGAGAACAATAAATGGAAGGTGGATATTTCCATAAGGACATAACAAAAAATATTTCCTTCCATATTGTGTTCGAGAGCTCAACATTGTTAGGGTTATTTTTTATAACATAATACAGATGAATAAAAATTAATTCATTGTTTCATACACTATATAATATCCATATTTGTTACTTAAGGGGTCAATTATCACATTTTACATCAAATCATTTGTTAACTCATATCCCTCAGGCTCTATCAATATATTAAAACATAGAGGTTAATTGGAGGAATAAGGAATAATATCATAAAATGATTAGAGGGGAAACTTATATAAATTGTAATTATATATTTTTTTACTATAAAAAATTAAATTATATTAAAATAATTTTCTTTTAACATTGTTTTCATTATGTTTGGTTATCATGCACTTATAATTGTAATACACAAAGATAAAAAAACCCACCTCTCATATCAACTAAGTAAATTCAAGCTAAAAATGGATACATTTTAAATACTTTTCATCATTTAAATATTATATCATAAAAAACATAAAGAGTCTAGAAATAAATGGTTTTGCATATTTGTAAACCAGATAAATAAACATCTTATTATACTTAATTCCTCCATTATTTCATATAAACATATCTATAATAAAAACTTCACGTAGTTTTGAATATCATTTACGTCATGAGTAGAGGAAAGAGATCATGTTCACATTAAGGTAATCCATATCAATTATGCTTAATGTATTGTATCACATGATTATGACATTAAATTATCATTATAGAAATAATGAAATTAAATTTAGTAATAAAAAATAATTAATACTCACAATCTATGATAGAACAACATTAATCATGGAATAATATCATATGATCATAAAAGAACCATCATAGATTAATAAAATATATACCATGTATTGGAAAAATATAAATAGAGTGGGAATAACAACCATAATATAATTAATTTCATTATGGACTAAGCATATCTACCACAATTCCTTAGTGTGATTGATCAGGAAACACTATTAACACCACTTAGTTTAAAAGATCAATAATTGCTATTGATGTCCCATAGTTTACTAGATCAAGAATCACTTTAACCATTACATATTGATACTTTGATAAATATATATTTAACCAATGAATTTGAAGGATATATTATATTTCACCCATTTCATAATGATAAATTATTCGTATGTATATCCAATGAAGATACAAGTTTTTATCATTCTTTAATGTCTTAACTATTCTATGGAAAATAAATGGATTTAATGAAAATTACATACAAGATAATCATGATCTATAATTGGTAATAAGGTGGATTTTTTAATAAGAGATTATTACTATAAAATCATAACATCCATAAAAATTATTTTTAAATGGATTTAAAATAATTTTATATGGAATTAAAAATATCTTTTCAAAAAATTATGTAATATACATTTATTTTGGTAAATTAAAAAAACTAAACAAAATGAGAATATATTTTTAATATAGAAACCATAGAATCATGGAAAATATTTTTAATTTAAATTAAATTTAAAATATGTGAAAAATTATTAAATGTAAAAAAATCAAATCTTTTCGAGCCATTATAAATAAAGTTTAAAATAAAAAACATGAAAAATTGTAAAATGATAAGTTTTAAAAATCACATTGAAAAAAATGAAAAATGAAAATAAAATTATAAAATCATTGAAATATAGATAATAAATTAATTAAAAATGTTTACAGAATATGTCAATCGATGAAAATGTGAATTGTAAAAGAATGAAAAATATTAAAAAAACATTTAAATATATCACCCTTAGGAATTTTAAAATCCAAACCCATTCGATTGATTGAACATTGAATGGGACATGATATACCATGAGTTTAAATACATTCATTATATAATATTTTAAATTGTAATTATCTATACCAATTAAATGAAAATATGTTAATAGTATGAATGTTTTCTCAATAAAGTTAAATTGATATGAAATACCCTTACCTAAAGTTACAACTCGTTTAGTGAAAAAATAAAACCACCAAAATTACAATAGTATTTTTATTAAATAATTCAGTATGAATTTTTAGGTTTAATTCATTTTTATAGACCTATGATTATCATATTTCCATAAATTATTATTCAGTTTTCCCTCTCCATGTCTACTTGGGGTTGTATAGGCAATTTATAAAAAAATAATTAGATACATTTTCCATGGAAACAGTGGTTATAGAGATGTCACATAATTTCCGAAATATATATATAATTACTTGGTCATTAAATTATAACATATACAATAAAATGTCATATTTTTTTGGAAAATAGATTTAAATTTTGAAACGTGTCTTGATATGCTTGCTTTAGGTCATTAGATTTATGATAACCAATTATTGTTAATATTATAAATATAATGGACCAATAATATTTTTGGAAACATAATAATGTTATAAATATAATATTAATTTATCATCTTTCAAAACTATCCATGTATTATAGAGATGAAAAAAGAAATTTTTCATTTCAATGAGGCTGTTGTCTGCACATACCATGAGTGAAATTTTAATTTTTTTAAAGAATATCATAAAAGTAGATAATGGTTATTCCATAAAAATTAATTTTTTAGTATAATAAATAAATAAATATATTTATTTTTATATGTATAATCATGGTTATAGAATATTCAGAAGTTTATATGTAAAAATAGACATGAATGAACATAGTAAAAAAATTACATAGTACTTGGATATCTTAAATTATGCCTCTCTTAAACCCTTTAAATATTAGACGTTCAATGTGACAAGATCCTATAGGGTTTTGGAAAATGTTTTGGGGGTGTTTTTGATAGTTTTTTCAATGATATTCTAGTTTAGTTGTGAGGATAATTGGGGGTAGTAATAGAAATATTTTATATGTTTGTTTTGTTACATTTTATTAAATATCATATTCTTAATATAAATATGAAGTCAAATTCATATAATTTCAATTTAATTGAATACAAATTGAAAATGGATATGGGGTAGGATGATATTCTCTCCATACATCAAGACGTAGACAAGGGTTTGTGTGATTTTAAGGATTTCAACCATGATTTAACACTTGTTTCTAATTTTAGCATTTACAATGTTGACTAACATTTACTAAGGTAACTTATTTTATAAATAAAATTAAATCTTACATATTACATAATTTTCAAATTTTAATAAAAATATTTTTAAAAATATTTTTTTTTAAATGAGATAATTTCTAATTTTTAAAAATGTTTTGCTAACACCACATACCTAGATTTTTCAAATATTTACATTTAAGAATAGGAAAAAAAATTATTCAAAATCATATTCATTATTTCTTCTATTGATAGTCATTGATTTAAGATTATTATATTTCTTGTGTTTTTGACATTCAAATAAAAAAACTAACTGGATAATTGTGAATAAATAAATAAATTTAGAGAACTAATATATTTTTTTATTAGAATTAAATATTACTTTGGATCTAAAAAGGAAGGAATAGATTTATAAATTCAAAATATTATTTTTAAATTCATTATTTTACTCATCAATTTGATCTGATAGCAAAAAAATTGTTTTATATATTTTTTAATCATTCTCATAAGATACTTTTTTCCTAAAGTGTATCTTATTTGTGAAAATTTTATATTCATAAATTATTAAAAATGAATCATTTTGTAAAAATTAAATTAATCCATGCATAGGTAATTTTGAAATTTTTAATATCACATTAAGGAACATTTTATGGAATTATAATGTCAAAAGTGATAATAATGAATTTTATTTTTCAGACAAACAATGAAAGAAGAAAAATTTCAAAATGAAATTTTATGCATAAAATTAACACTATTAGTAATTGTATCTAAAAATTATTAATAATTTTTTATTATATTAATATCTATATTTTTACGTTGTACACATTTATACTTGAAAAACAATCGTAACACATATATATAATATCTAACAAATATATAAGTTATTGTGGAAATCATGTTTTGTTATTCCACTAACATGGATATCCTATTGATTTCCATGATCTTGAACCTCTACCAGAGTCAATTTTATACAATAATTACTAGTGGAATTTCATCGAAAAACACCGTCTATAATTATCCCTAGTGATTTCAAAAGATTTTAAATTTTATATTAGTGGAACTCATAAGGAAGAATACTATTGATTGACGTCAATTCCATAGATTTAATAATGTTACTATTTCTGTTCATACTCACTAATTTAGTACCTATTTTATAACAATTGTATTTAATAGATAAAAAATATTTAACCAACTTTTTTTGTTTAATTTCATCTTGTTAAATAATATATTAATAAATATTAATTTAATATTTATATACTAAAATAAGGTGTTCGTACAAAACCCCCATTCCTTAGCTTAATTTCATATGTTTACAACGATTTCCTTTACACACATTGTTATTTAAGACATAAATATACTAAAAAATCATTCATTACAACATTTTTTGGATAAACCCATCCAATTATACTAGGGAATATTTTTTTTTGAATTCCACAAAGTATGAAACCAATATAATTGTAAGTGTCCCCATAAACCAACACATAATCATTAATATAGTGTATATTTTTATAGTGAAGTCTGATATCATCAAAAACACTTTTTTAGTAATCTCCATATAATCTACAATAAATTGTAACCAAATATTATTTTGTCATTATAAATTGTTACATAAAAATTTTATAAATAAATTTTTTTGTCCCATACATATAATGGTTATGCGGTATTAATAAAATGTATCATAAGATAATCATGGTTTAAAAAAATACATAGGGTTTGATTACACTGTGGTTTTTGAATGAAGAAACCAGTTATATCTTAGAAATTTATGGTCTTACCTATCAATGAAACTATAATGAACTAGGAATATTTTGTAACAATTATCCCACTTATTTATTCCATTTCCAATTATATTGATACCATAAATGATCCTAATAATGATAATCTATTATTTGAATATACTAATTAATTTAAAGAACAAGATGATAGGTAACCGACTTAATGATAAATAAATAAAAGAATCCATGGTGACTATATATGACAATCACTAAGTCAAAAGAATGATTTAGTTTGATCATTATATATTTATTTATTATGTATTTTTCTTGGAGATAGATGATGAGAAGCACTGTTTGTTGAAAAATAATAACCTTCATAGGGTTGGTGCCCAATTTTCCTAACCATGTTAGAAACCATATGAGAGGGATGTTGGGGGAAGAAGGGTATTTCATTTCATTATAATTGTTTTCATAATTTTTATAGATTCATCAGAAACCATAATTCCTGTATTTCAAGGGGATAATGGCTCCAGTGATGTCATAATATGGTTCTTCAAGCCATAAGAAGAAACTGTGTCATTTTTCTAGGTCCGAAAAAATTCATTTTTATGAAAATTACCTTGAAACTTTTAACAGTCTTTTCCCTCATTTATCTCCCTATTCACATGGAGTATTCAACCCAAACTGTAGAGATCAACTCATAATTAATTTTGGTGGATTATACTTGGATTAGTGGTTATTTAGATTGAGTTATTGTTATTTATTCAACTTTTTTCAATCTTTCCATATTATTCATTGTTAATCCATTTCCATGGAAGGTAGAAACCCTACCTGTTGTTTTAGATGAATCTATGCTTGTTGATGATGGGTGGAAGTTTGATTTTTTATTTTTCATTGGTCAATTATGGAAATTCATTCATTTAATAAATTTATTTTGTAATAATAAAACAATTTTCTTAGTTTTTTGAAGGACATTCTATTTATGGGCACCCATACATGGTTAACTTCTTCAATATTGATTGCCATGTATTTTTGGTCAAATTGCATTTAATTTTTGTCATTAGTGATGATTTATCATTTTCTATCATGAATCATGGAGTGTATTTGGAATTGGGTGTTTTAAAATTTAATTTTAATGTGATTCAAATCTATATGATATGTTTGATAAAATTCTACAAGGTAGGTTTTTATCTTAACACATATTTACAATTATGTTATAAAAAATTGGTTTTCACCTTGTTAATGATGTTTCCATATTAAGGTAATGTTTTTATTATTATATTGTAACTCATTAGGTGATTATGTAAACGGATCGTGTGGAACATTGGATACATTAGGTGTGTGTGAGGTGACATTGTATCTTCATAATATACCTAAGGTCGCCATCTGGATAAATAATGTTGTCCAATGTAATGAGGGATCCCATTGGAGGAGGGATAATATATCTTTTAAATTTTTATCCTTGAATTGAGAGATACATTGGTATAAGGATAGAGGGATCTTGCAAATTATTTACCATGGGGCTCAGTACACTCTTGAATGATTTGGCTGAGGAATACTAATAGAATGTATGAACATCATTTTCTTCTCCATTTATAAAATTGCATCATAGAATAAGTAACATTATAATACATTGGTTAGGATCATATTATTTTTATTTCTTGTGCCTTAATTGATTTATATTAAAATACATTTATAATAAAAATCCATTATGTAATAAATAAATATGTGTGTGTGTCATTACTTGTGATTATTCCATCAGTGGGAATGTTTAATATATTAATTTAATGTCACATAAATAATTTAAATTTTTACATCTTTATTTATATCATTGTAATGTTAAATTTTTTGTGTCAATCCAAAAGGGGATTATAAATTCATATTTTTAATATGATCTTTTGTCGTAAATTGACCTTGGTTTTGAAAATACGTTTCAAACTATACTTGTAGGTTTATATGGATAATGTCTATACATTGATTCAATGTTGTATAATATTTGGATTTGGGACTCACACACTACATGTACCTATGGTAATATGAAAAATATTTTTTGAATGACATAGCTAAGAGAAAGGGATCCTTTCACAATAGTGGTACTTCTAGATTACCAATAAATGTGGTGGTTTTTTGGTCCCAAGGAATGGACTTATATAGAATTTTTTTTTGATTTTTGATCATTGTGATGTTGGTTATTGACAATTATGGTTCTTTTTTCATCTTTGATTTTTATTTTATATCTATATCTACTTTGTATAATCATTGTTTTGATGTTGTTATAATATATGTCTTTGTCTTTTATACATTTTCTCAAATTGTATATTTATATAATATTACTCTTTCTTTTTATTTTCATGGTTTTTTAATTTGTGAATGGGTTATACTAATTTTGAATATAGAAATTGTTCAAAAATTGTTTTATGTTATTCCCCAATTCTTATTTGAATCCAATGACGATTACGAACATGATTTTATTATTATTTCACACCAACACATGTAATGGGTCCAGTTGACTTGTGATGATTTATTACAAAATTAAATTGGTGGACTTGTTTTATGGGGGTTACTGATAGATGGGATTTAGGTGTTCTGGTTCTGAAGAGGTAGGTGGATATGAGTTCTTGGCCTACTCTTCCTCAAACTATTCCTTGATATTCCATTGGTAGTTGAAATCTATTTTGTTTTTTGAACCTAATTATGAGTTTTTGATAATATTTTTTGTTCATTATTATTTTATCGGAGATTCTAGAGGATTTTATGATATTTTGAAAAAAAATATTGAGTTTCATAATGAAATATGGAAAGAAAACATATTCATGTCCATTATTCCCAAGGTAGTAGTAAGCATGAAGAACATGTATGGCTATCTATTCCATCTTCTAGTTCTATTGCACATGGGTAGCTATTGGTTTATCTTATCATCTGACAGACCCATTCATAGTGTGTAGTGACCTAGTCATTTTCATATATAGATATTATATATTTTTGGAGAAATATTCAATAAAATTCTCAAACACGCACTTGGGGACCACAATAGTTTAGTGTATTTGGAGAAATGGAAAATAATTATCTGATATGGTAACAGATATTCAAAATCAACCCTTATAATCATCCCCATTAGAACTCTTCAAAAAAATACACTACATAAAACCATTCTTCATAAAATAGGAAAAGTAATCATATGAATACGTGAGATCAGATAGATAGTATGTGCATGAATATAAGATATCAATGATTACATATGAATTAGTTTCACAAAAGGGTCTGAGGACTTTATCTTAACATTTGTAAACCAAACCACATATATAAAAGATCATAATAATGATACATGAGATATATATATACAATTAATAATAAATTAATAAAAAAATAATCATTAACATGAGACATTAGAGTATAACAATGGAATTGGAAAATAAATTGTTCCTTACATATAATAAAACTGAATCATTTTCATAGTATTAATGGCTCATTTCCATGGTAATCATAGTGGAATGGGTTCACACACAAAACCAACTTATTTGTCAAGGTACACTGCCAAAACAATCACAGTGGATAATGAATATTTCTAAACTAGATTCACTACCCAATCTTACTATGACTATCTTATGATATATAAATATTTACCCAACTTACTATAGGGATATGTAGGTTCTCTGATAACATAATGAAAATAATTTTTATGTGTTAAAAAAGATCATAAAATAGTCATCATATAATTATCCTTGAAATGAAATGGGTATCATTATTATTTCACCACATCATAACCTGTGGAAAAGGGATAGGTTTTAGAATCATTTCATCATTAATCATTGAAAACTCATGATGAGAAGCAGGTTTCATAATAATTTCTTCATGGTATAACCCATTTAAGATATACGGGTTTCACAAAAACCATTTTATCATAATCATAAAACATGTAGATAAATAATACTAATGGCATACTTGTTTCATATCGCTACTAAATCATAATTTTCATAAAATGGTGTCATATTATATGGAATAATATTTTGAAAGATCACATTGAACATTTTATAGGAAAAATAATCTTTTTTGAAAATAAATTTTGAAAACATAAAATTCCTCAAATATTTTAACATTTTATATCATTGAAAATATGCACTATATATTATAATTGAATATTATAAAAATCATTAAACAATATTTTTGTTGAAAATTTCATTTTCAATTTGCGAAAAACCAAACAATATTTTTTTTCAAAATGCATTTCTATTCAAAATATCATTCGATTTTATAATTTCATAGTCCAATAAAATAATTTTAATGATTTTGGAAAATTATTGTCATTCTATAAACATTAAAAAAATATTCCTTTCACATTTTCAATTTAAGCTAAATGATTTTTTTTGGATAATTAAATTAGGATTCACTTATTATTTAAAAAAAATTAAAACACGTGTAAAAATTTATTTGATAGATCATTTTATGAACATTAAAAAAAATTAAAAAATATATTAAACCAGGTTTGGGAATAAATATTTTCTTTTTTGAATAAAGATAGAAATAGAAATTTTTTCTTAAAATCAATTTTTCGAACTCATGAGTACTTAAAGCATGGAAAATGAAATGAAACATGTATTCTCATGTCCTAAACAATGAATAAAAAAATTAATGAGTTTCGTGAGTGATATATCATAATATTTTCTGATTTAAATAACAATCATAAATAATGTAGATAAACAATGATATTGTAGCATAATATACTTACCACATTGATAACATTGAATCAGAAACCCCATGATAGAATATCATGAAATATATCAGTGAATATAATGAAAATAATGAAATTTAGGGTATAACGTCTCAAATAGTGTTTATACCATCCTAATTGATTAATATAGGTGAACATCATAACATACATCAAAAATATGGAAAATTGAGAGAGAAAAAACTTACCAATTTTGTATCTTTTGAACCATAGTCAACAATAAATATGGAAACAAAGTGTATATGTAAATCCCCATAATTTTCATGAGAATAATAAAAAAATAAATACATGCGAATTATATACACCGCATAAAAGAAACATTTTTTGAATATGTAATGTGCTTCATATATAATGATGATCAGACAGAATTCACATACCTTATGTATCGACTACATTCATACACATTCAAACCTATAGTATAAAAAATATTATATTGTTATAATTAAATTATAAAACCACACATATGTGTCTCATACCATATATTATTATCATATGATAATCAATAAATCATTGATTAACAATTCCATGTTACAATCTCATTTCAAATAATAACCACTTTTTGCATGAATGTTTTTATTTATTTGACATAGTCCATTTAATTTGATCACTGATCCATAATTTCCATATTTATAATAATTATATAAAGAGAATTTATATTAAATATATAATTAGTTATAGTGATCAAGAAAATTGGGAATAGAAAATTAAATGAATCATTGATGGCGAAAGCTAGTCGTACATATGGGTGGACATTGTTTCCATTTTATCGATGGATTGATGGAATGAATATTAAATATTGTATTAGAATTAAATAATAATTTTATGATATATATATTTATATATATATTATTTTTATTTAAACTAAAACATATTACATTCAATGTAATGTGTATGTTAAGAATTAATCAATTCACTTCACAAGGTAGTTGTCTGTCATACACACAATTAATGTTATTATATTCACACAAATTGGAATGAAAGATGGTATATGTGTTAAAAAAATAAGTAATTATAATAATACTATAAATATCATATAGAAAACATTAATCTAACATTTTAGAAATTTTTTAATGGTGGTAATGTAAAAATTAATGACATGTGTTCTAGAGGCATTACACTATTGTACTAACAAAAAAAATATTTTGCAACCCATTTGGTTTAATAGGATAAATATTTAAGTCATTACATTAGAATAAAAAAATATCAGTATAATTAATATATATATTATTATATGAAAATATTTTAATTATAATTTAACGAGGTGGATGGAAAAATTAAATAACATGCTCAATTAGATATGTTACCTCTAATTTGGACAACTTATTTTGGTTTTCATCAAAAGAATTCTTCTGGTTTCATTATGAACAAAATAATTTTTATATGACATGATTTGGGTGGTGAGCATTTTATTTTGTAGAGTATTCTATGAACCATTTTGTTTTGGATAAGTGAAGAAAATTGAATAAGGTGTGCCCTTTTATAAGCGATGTGGGTGGCATAATTTTTATTTTTGTAATAAAAAATGTTCATAAATGTTTCACATGATAAAGGATCCAAAATGGGCCATTATAAACCAAGATGATATAATGGCTATATATTTCCATATAATCAGTTGTGGAGATTGTTTTAGTCCTTTCTAACCCATAATGTATTTAGATAAACCCCCTAGTGAACCAATTCTTGCCTCAACCATGGAAAATAGTTTCAACTATTTTTTATACTCAATATTGATAAAAAATTAATTTAACTTAACAGATAATATAATTTATTCTGAATATAAATATGTATCCATTTATCCAAATTTCATTCATAAAATTCCAAAAATGTAATTTAAAATAAATACCACAAACAAGTTATGAAAGTATGCTTATACGGAGATAATTGTTGGAATGTTTAGAATTTTAGTTTATCAAAATTCAATATGAAATTGATTCTAATTACCTAAATTTGATTAAAATATATAATTGAAATAATTTCTATTTCATAAACATCAAAAAATAATTTATATTTATTGAAAATCATTATTATAAAATAAAATTTTTAATAAGAAAACAAATTCATCACTATTAATCTAAAAATTATTTTCTCAGATAACTATAAAAAATTCACCCAAAGATTAATTTGACAGGATAATTTTAAAATTTAATTTAATTTTTTATGATAATTTTTCAAAAAAAAATTGAATTTTTTTATAATATGTTCCTAAAATGTGATAAATTTTATGTCTAGAAAAATAAATTTTTGATGTAAAAAATTGCATTCCTTATTATATATTATCGAGAAATAAAATAAGATTATGTTTAATTATTAAATTGATTATATGATATATATATATATAATTATGATCATTCGAAAAATTTAAAATTTTAATAAATTTAGTTAGAACAAGTTTATTTGAATATGTTTCTCTGAAAAAATATATCCTTTATATTAAAATATTGTTTATTTTATTTTTTTAATATATTTTCACCAATTAATTCATTATATAAACATGTTTAAACCATATATTTTATTAATTTATATAACCTTATTCATACTCAACATTCCATTTGGTTGATGATACCTATCATTTTAAATATTAACATTTTAATAGAACGTTTGGTTTACTTAAATGGGGTTGTTTTGGGTAATGAAATAAATACTTAATGTTGGGTGTAACTCAAGGTAATATTAGTATTGTATCAAAAGAAATATGACCATATTATTGTTTTCTTGTCAAATATAGAAATGAATAAACTTATTTGTAAAATTTAAATTTTTTGAATCATTAGGTGGTACAATGTAATTTTTTACAAAATAAATTTACATTTTACCCTTTCTCTATTGGAAGGTTTTATTCATGTTTATATGGTTTATTGAGACCCAAAAAGGATTCTTCTGGTTTATTTAATATTTTTGAAATTATAATACTTATTAAATATGTTATGATTCTTGAATGTAGATAATGTATCCTAGAATATCCTATTAATGGCTAAATGACAGATATGCATAAAATGACATGCTGACAACAACTCTATATTACCTTGTTTTAGAAGAATTAGTGATACAAATAAATACGTACTTGGTATAAGATGTTTAAATATATGATAAACGGATGGTGGGAAATTTATTAATGTTTTCAATATAGTTTCACCTAGTTTTCTTTCGAAAATTCCTCTAGGAGACTTATTAATGGTTTAAAGACCCATGAGATCTTAAAGGACGACTACACAACATACATGATGGAAGGCCCATGTAAAATATGGAAATACTACATCATTCTATTTTTTTGGACCTCATGAGTAGTACTTTTTAAAATTATTATAATAATATTCACTATCCTATGATATTGATAGTGGTGAAGGGATAATGGTTTATATCCATGGGGAAAAGTATTCATTTATTAATGATGTATGTTTATTAATTTGATGAGTTAGTTCAGTTGTCTCGTGAGCTCATCACTTATTATTATCTTGAGGATAATTTTTTTTTTAAATTGGTCTCAATGAGGATGCTAGGATGATGATTAATATTTTATTCTTATAGACTTATTCTAGGGTGGTGGAGAAATAACTGATGTTCAAGATGAAATTTTATGGGGCATTGTGTCGTAGTGGTGTTTCTTCAGTTGTGTGTGTTGGATAGAGTTTATCATATGTCCCATAAAAGAACCATGATATACCTTATTAATTTAGTGTAAAGGGGACCCATCATCCATATGTTATAGTAATAGTGGATTATTCAATGTATAGTAAAGAGACTTATATTAATTTTGTAATTTTTCCGCTACCAATCCTAATTTTCTAGCGGGTATGATGATATTTACCTCCTGTGGGCATTTGGGAGATAATAAATTCTTCCTAGGGGATCCCCTATAAGGGAGTGTAGTTGGATTTAAAATTTTCAATTTTTATAGTGTGTGATAAGATTCTTCATTAGGTGTGTGATCTGACCCTTAATATTTCGGGGATCCTAAACTAGCAAGAATTCATATGGAGAGCCTGAGTTAGGATTCATCTATCCGGATGATGTGGGACATGGGGAATTCACATTTGGAATCGATATTGTGAGAGGTATAGTGTTTACGTATTCATCGTGAGTTTTAGCCTTGTTAATTTTGGTACATTCAATTAATTTATATCATTAATGTTTCTTAATTATTTGGTTATAGTAGTGGTCTAAAAAATATTTGTGATGGATCTCCATGTTCCATTGGGAAGGAAGTAGGAGTATGGTTTTTATATTTTTGATGTTTTGTGTTTTGATCACTAAAATGGGATGGAGTTAGAATTTATTATATTTTACCTATATGTTTTCAATATCATCATCAATATGTATTGGATGATTAGTTTAAAAAAAATTAGTGCTATCATATTAGGGTCTAGTTCGTATCTTATGAAAGGAGTGGTTAGATATTCCTGGGTTTGTGGGATTTCATGTCAGGGACGGAAGGACCAGTTACTCTATATATGGAATTTATTTTATTTCAGTTTTCTTGGTTGATATTTTATATTATACATTATAGTTCATATGGTCTCCCCTCTATGGTATTAGATTGAAACCATGTAGTGTTTTGGATGATATTTGTCAGTTTTTTTCATAAGGAGAGGTCATGATTTCTATATATCATAACCCTATGATTATAACCAACTTCTAAAAATCATACCATATATATCATTATCAGTTAATGGATTTGAGAATTTTGTTAAACTGTCATTAGGACAAAAAGTTTTTTTCCATCATGACGTCATGGGTGTCCTTGGTTCTATTTTTGAATTCATAATATAGGAGTACATGACATTATAAATAATATCAATACAGAAATTACGTTTCTAGTAATAAAAAACTATTCCACGAGTTCAATGATATTTTTGACCTACTAAGGGGATACATGTGATTTGAATGAATCAACATGAGGACGTGGAGCCATCATTTGAGGGTTCGGGTGGAGGATATTCTAAAGATATCTCTCATTATCATATACTAGATATTTGAGTGTCTTTTTATACTATTTTATATTACAAATGATCAAATTTAGTGGTATTTATTGGTTAACATGATAGTTTATTACTATATAGACTCCTTTGTATACATTTTTGTTATTGACATCTTGGCATACAACTTGCCTAAGGAAGACCATAAAGTCCATCGAATTTTATAGAATATTAATGGATAATAATTTATATGCAATTAATATTAAATTAAAAATTATAATTAAATAAATTATTTTTATGCAATGTGATTTACAAAGTGATATTTCAATGGATCCCAATATGATCCTGGTGGTTATGATTTGGTAGAATCCCAATAATGGGTTAAATCTAGATTTATATTTATGCTTGGATTGATATTATTGGCATTTGGGTTGGGTTATATCCAGGATAGATTATCCCTTGAAAGAATTCACGCATAAATGGTTGATGTTTGAGTAAAGTGATAGGTTAAAACATTATTTTAAGGAGTTCTAGATTCATCAAGCAATAGATTTTTTTTATTTTTTCTTAATCCTACTAAGGGATATGATGTATGCTATTATGCCTAAAGATTGTATTTGGGGTCTGTGCTTAAGTAGGATGATCATGTGGTGTTATGTGGATATATTAAATGAAACCCACATGATAGTACTTACCCCAACAATGACATGGGGTTGTAATATATGATTCATAAGTTGAAAACTATGAATAATTACATCTTTATGCAAAAATTTGTGTTCAAATCAGACCATATGAACATGAAGTAAAAGTTAACCTAAATGGACCTGAACCGTAGGATAATATTTTGGTTTGATTAGGTTTAGAAATTTTATTTTTATTCCTCTTGTACCTGAATTAATGGAAATGTAGTTTCTAATTCCATGAGTACAAATTTACCGATCTTGGAAATTAAAGAATCATTGGATGAGTAGAGTTTGATGGTTTTTTATATTGTATTTCTTATATATATAAGGATGGTGAGGGGGTTTCTTTGAATACTGTTAATATTATATAATATCTTAGATACTAGGTTTTATGTGGAAAATAGTTTTAAAATGACTTATAAAAGATGAGCAGATTTATAAATGTTAGGGGTCCTCAGATGACTATTCTCGATCCCATGATAGTTTCTTCTTCTTTTGAAAGATCCTAGTAGTTCCTCTGACCATGAGGTAAAAGGTTAAAAAATACAGTATTTTCTATTTTATATCCATTCATTCAAATTATACCAAGATGTTTTACATAATTAGGTGTTGTTAAAGTTGGGCAGAAATGAGATGGCCAGTTGTGAATTTTTATCCCAATGTTTTACTAACAAAAGGGTGAAAGTGAAGAAACAAATGTTAGATGGGATAATATAAAACACTCCCATTACACTGTGGATGTAGAATGAGATATCCATGAGATTATTGATAATATTACCTTATAATCGTTGAAGTTATATTCTATTTGGGTGATTATATATTCGTTGACATAGTCACCACACTTTCTTCCACATAGGGATTTAATGAATTTAGATTATCTTGTGAACCTATTTATCTGATAGATCATTGACCATTGTGGTTTAATTTTAGTGATAGTTTTAGAACATTATGCTGATATTGCTTCTTTCTTTATTGAGAGTCTCTAAGAATACATGGAACCAATACTAAGTTAATCATACTTTATCACCAACAAATGGATGGCCAGTTAGAGAATACCATCTTTATTATTAAGGATATTTTTTATGAATATGTTCATGAATTTTTGGGTTATTGAGAATAATATATATCTTTTTTATAATATTCACCAAACAATTGTCACTAGTTCTTTACCAATACAATCCATTAATTAGTGTTTTGTTGGTAGCCATGTCAGTCACCATCTTTGGGTCTGATATTGGTGACAAATATCTCAAATAATGATGTCTCGTCTAGAATATTGTGGAGAATGTTTATTTTATTTATATAATGTTAATATAATATAAATTTTAAGAAATGTAATATGATGATATTATATTTCAGAATTTAATTTTTATATTTGTTTTTAGGTTCTACTCCATGTAACTAATTTAGAAGAACAACATTTATTCTACATAGAGGGGATGTTAGTGCCATGATATGTTGGGATGTTTCTAATTATCATTAATCATGGGTTGTTAGTATATAAATATGAATTTTATCTATTATTGGAATTTATCCAAAAAATATTCCAATAATTATAGTTGATAATTTAACATCTTTACTAGTCCTATGAAATAATGTTATAAGACATGGAATTAGAAACTAGTACCACCATGGTGGAGTAGTACGTTCACATCTTAGATTATCTAAAATGATTGTTTATTTTGTTTTTTATCCATTTAATACATGTTTTTGTACGAGTAATGGCGTAGAAACATAATTTTTTGTGAAAAATTCAAAGGAAAACAATTGGACCATGGTTTTACTAACTGTGCGGCTAACTGTACAGGACGAATGTAAGGAAACCTAGACCCGTGGTTCTAGATCATGTGACAAAATATTACACTTATTCGTTTTTTAAATAAAATATTTAGAATCACTGAATTATGTATAGTAATACCTTCTTGTGGGTCATTTAATTCATGAGCATTGCAGGAATATGAATATTAAAACACATAACATTTCACTCAAAAACAGTTTTTCTTAAAAAATTATATATTTCTATGACAATACAAACTCCACTATGATTAAAAAACATAAATGAGTATGAACTCAAAAATTGGTTCTAAAAAATCATATTCCTTATAAAAAAATTAAAAAAAGGGTGAGAAAATGGATTTTTCACAACCCCTACCCATATAAGTACCCCTTCGGGGATAGAAATGGGAGATACTATATAGTGACCACCAAAATCCTACGTCCAACATGCCATGGGTTGGGAACAAGAACCAAGGGTATATCATACATACAAAGGAGTGGCATTACCCTCTTCGGAAATTTTAGGAATTGAAGATAAAAAAATAAATCCAATCACATCTTTCTCAATATAATGGTATTAAATTTCCCACTTACACACATGAAAATTTACCAATACTAAAATAACTAAAATTAGATTTATGAATACAAAAAGATATTCTCAACAATGAAAATGGAGGCCAAACAATGCATAAAAACCCAAAATCAACTATTATCAATAGTTATATCCAACCTACTTCTATATACCTTAAAAATTAATTTATATCTATATATAGGGTTCTTTTAATAGTTATATTAAGTAGGATCCTCCGAGAAGCCTCTCATCCAAAAGAAAATCACTCCCTACTAAAGCATGTTCTCAACAGGTAAAGCTAAATCATCACCTAATATAGAATTCTATGTTTCAAGCCTCACCAAGGTTATCTATCACCATGCAATGCATACAATATATAATAGTATATTAATAATGAAGAGTTACCTAACGTCTACTTTCCCATTTGTTTTTTTATCTTCCCCAACATCGTATGTCTTGAGTTATCTCATCATATTATAATCCATACAAAAAAACATAAGATCAGGTATCACAACTTTATCTTGATATATCTCATTCTCTAATCATATCATTCCCAATATTCTTATATTAGCTTAGTATTTTCCATGAAAGACCATAATATTTATGTCATGAATCAAGCATTTGGTAATATACCTCAATCCATACCAACCCATAAACCACTTAATGTACATTGAGGCATCAATAAATATAAATGTCATGCATATATTTATACATAGTATAGAAATCCATAGAAACATGTGTATGAAAAATTAAACAAATGTTGTAGTCCTCTAGTCATTTATATGGTAAAGCAACCACCATGTATACCCAAAAAAATGAAATACTAGGAGAGGAGAGTGGAACCTGTGAGCGTAGTCAGCCATTCATCTCTTGCTGACCTCTATGTTGGTTATAACACCCTATAAGAGTCTACTAAATTTTATTCACCCTACCAACATGGGATGTGTATTGTATGAAGAACAAAAAGGTTTGTAACATAATATAACTCAAAACCACATTGTGTTCATTAACGTAGTATTATTATTTACTATAGATATAATTTATTGGCCACATATCTATCACCAACAAGAACTAGATATCTTACAAGAACTCAAGGATTAAATTATATTAATTTAATTATTTATTTCATTTCAAAAAATTAAATATCCATTAATTAATTAAGTAGATATAAAATTACATTATACCAAATCTATATTAAATTAACCAGCACTGTAATGTCCATGCCATTATGGAATACTCCAACTTATTCCAATTTCTATCTAGATTAACATATTTTGTTTTTAAAAATGCCCAAAAACCCAGGATAAGTAATATATTATTCATTGTCATTATTAAATTGTAAAAGGTACCCTAGAAAACATCCATACAACCATTAATGTGATTCATAAACATGCACATCTAACTGCCTCAAGTATAGGGGTAAATAGAGGAAGACAAATAAGAAAACATCCCATACAGTCATTTGGAATATTTATCATGAAATAATGTCACATTGAATTCAAATATTAGAAATAATTATATCACCCATTTCTACAAAACATATTATTATCCTCATCAACATCATACATTTCATTGTGGATCTTCCCATCATAAGAGTTAACTACTACAAAAATCCCAAAATCCCCACCCATATATCATCATCAAAAATATATCTCATTCCCACATCATATTTCACATCAAGGATCCCATATAAATATATACATGGAAGGTATAAATTAAAAAATATATTCAATATATAAACTAGGCTCCATTAATAAGGCATTAAACCTTTACAAAAAAGGATCACTCAACCCTAGACCCAAGTCAATATACCTTCATGATAAAATGGGATCACTCAAACCCTACAATTAAATTTATCAGAAAATAACTTTTATTCCATATAGATTTAATATATTCATTGATTAAAAGTTATGAAAACGAGAAACCAAATGCATCAGATATAATATATTATTCTACTAGAACATGATTCTAATAAAATAATCATGATTTTAAAGACATAAATGATGTACAATGTCATTAAAACGCATATTTTTTATTATTATTATTACTACTACTAACAAGCATATTAGCATCACTTTTTTATAATTTAATTTAACAAATAGAATAAAAACCTTGTAAAACATTCATTAAGATTCTGTTTTATGGCTATCAGATTATTTAAATGTAGGGATTAATTAAAAGAGCCTCTTTATTTATAAATCAACCCATAAATTACCTTCATTATAATCATTAATAATTTTATGAAATTAAAAATTCTAACCAGAACATAACAATCATTTTTAAATAAATCATATCATATATTACACACTACCTTTTAAAACAAGAGGAAAACCATAATCATTGTGGAATAACACATGTAGTCACAAAAAAGATAGACCAATTATTTATTTCAATTATTTTATCACTTCCTAGGTTTAATTCCACCACCATGCAAAAATCATTGTCATGATCAATTAATTATGAACATAAATATAATGGAAATCAATGAATCCCCTACCCCATGGTAACAATGTTATTCAAATGATAATGTATCAAAAATAGCAATCATGATCACATCTACGACATGAAGACAACATTCCTCCAAGAATACCTCAAATACAATGAGCCTAAAATGAAAAATTGAATAACCATAAGAAATACATAGAAAAATCACCATAGAATGGAAATAATGAAATATGGGAATATAGAATGAAAAAAAATAATCCACAAGAAATAACACCTCAAATAAACACAGATCAAACATATGGAGTAGGGAATTAATCCCATTAAAAGGTATTACAAATGCCATGAGAGGTCATTGGTGGTAACACGGAGTTTGGGGTGAAAATATAATGGGTTTGGTAAAACCAAGGGAACTATATAATTAATGTTTCATTACCCATCTTACATTTATGAAATTAATGTATTATTCATGTCATCAATATCTAATGTTTTATGTCACTCTGAAATAACTATATTATAAAACCACTAAAACTCAAATTAATTCATTTTTTGAATCCTACATTCCTAATGTGACGATTTTGTGGTTGGATCGACAAGGTAAAAAAACTGTTCCATTAACTTCATGAGACCAATATACATTGTGAATTGACAATTTTAATCTCTCTTATGTGAGCCATAAATTACAATATACCAAACAAAAATTAGGTGAAATATACTTTTTCTAATAAATTTATTCATTTTTATATTTTTAAATATAAGAAACAATTAATTGATCATTAAATGAAAATAATACTGATTTTATCTTTTATTACAAAAAATATTCAGTTTATACAAAAAATGAAATACTACTAAAATATTATTATTTAATATTATAATTATCCCCTATAAATTTTAGTAGCATGTATGAATAAGAATAAAATAATTATTATAATATATTGTTTAAAAATGTAATTGAAATTAATTTTCTAGGGAAAATAATTTTGAAATGAAAATAAAATCTATTTTAAAATAATGGAAGTATTTTTTAGCAAAAATATGTTTATACTAACAATCGTGATTCATAGTAAAAAAAATTAACAATAGTTTTGGTTAATGATTTAATTTAAATTTTTATATTATATATTTAATAAATTGTTTAAAATCAATCTTAACTATATTCTAAAAAAGATATAAGAATAAATCAAATTTTACACATAAAAATACTTTTCAAAATAGTTGTTCTGTCTCCTTTTGGCGCACTTATTATCCAAAAAATTAATTTTTTTAAACACTATAAATTTATTGGAAAAAATAAAATTCATATATGAAGTAATTATATAAAAATTATCTTTCTGTAATTTTTTGAAAATATTTTGAGAAGGATACGTTTTTATGAATATTGAAAAGTACTATATTTTAATTAAAAATGACATTTTCTTTTAAATTATTTATAATTTTAATTTAAAATTTTAATTCAAATTAATATCATTTACATATATATAACTCAATGTCAGAAAATTTAAAATATTTCATATTGATTTTCATAGAAAAAAATAGTAATCATTTGAAAATTTTATCATTGAAATGTCATTTTCTCAACGATTCTTCTAAATTATTTCTAAATAAAAATTAACTCATATATAAATTGAATTATTAAAAGTTCATTACATATTTTTTCAGAATTATTTATATTATCCAACAATTTTATCTTAATTTTCAACCAAAGATAATAGAGATGAAAATAAAAATTAATTATTGTGGTTAAGGTGAATCTATTTACTAGGGTAAAACAAAAAATATATGGTTTAAAATGACCAACAAATTGTCTAAAAGATATTATAGTGAAATATTTTGACAGTATATTGAAAATTTCCCTATAATAATCCATTTTTGATCCTTGTGTCATGTGAGAAAAGTGTATATGCCTTTTTCTTCTTAAAAATTACATGTTTTCCGCTCACCTTAAATATAAAATTTTACCCCCTCTCTCCCCTTCAGATCATCAGAATTTTTTTTCTAAAAATACCATTGAATATAAATTTTAAAAATTCATAATATAATCTTAGAATCTATATTTTTGGGGTAAATCCAATCTAAGAAGTCTTTTGGTGCAAACCTAATGAAGGTTACCCCAGACAGACGTAACATTATTCAACAAGATTTTTTATTTTATTTCAACATGTAAAAAAGCCAATTAATATTTAACCATAAAGATATAATAACCTAAATACATTACAAATACTATGATTTTTTCATTTTATGGTCATGACCTAAAATAATCCCCACTTCAATAAAATGGGTTATGAAATAATCATTCATGTGTCTTACAGAGTAGCACCTCATGAAGCAATATCTTTCATTTTTCTATTACCACCTATCCATGTTAGGTATGATTATGGATATAAAATATATATGATATTAGAAAATAATTATACATTTTTAGTGATTATTTCATATATACCTCTTCAATTTCTGTTCCATAGGGGATAAAATGAGGTCATTTGTTTGTATAGTGAACTACTTCCTCACAAAATGATGTGATTCTTTGTCACTAATATTTTACATGAAATACAATAAGGATAAGACAGATTTATATATGTTATATAAATACAATAATAGTAATATTTGGGACATATTTATAATTATGAAAATATAATATCTCATTTTCTTTCTTACCCATCCACTCACTAAAAGGTGATAATACCATTCATATATATGGGGACTACCACCTCCATGAAGCCATACAGCACTATACTTTCATCACCACCTAACATTGATGAATTTTAAAATTATATATAATGAAATAATAGGATATTATTATCATTATTGAAAGATGAAATAGTACATAAATTTCTATATTGATCGATGTAAAATGGAAACATTAACCATGTGTACGTAAGATCTATTGTCTCTTTGATTTTAACACCTTCATTTATAAAAAAACAATATTCATGAATCATAGTAAAGTATAATTGAGGTATAAATATTATTATTAATTAATTACAATTATTCTATTTATTTTTTAACCATTATCAATGTAAGTGGACTGAAAATAACAAATCAATACTTGTATAAGAAATAATATATTTATTATCTGAATTCTGATTTTTACATGGAAATGGTAATAAGTGGGTAATAAATCATTATTAGTAACTAATATATGGTATAATATATATAATTATGGATAAATATTAGATTTATACTGAATTTATATTTCTTATAAAGGATGATTGAATGTGAATAATGGATGTTGATACTTATGTTAATGGATTTCTAGTTTATCATTTATTTTTGGGAGAAATTTTCTGTATTCACCCCTCATATTATTTGTATATTTTATATATAACCCCATTGGAAATATATATGAGGAATAATATTCATTTAATGATATTTGAATCTCTATTTGATATTATTCATTAATGGGACTTAAGAATCCAATTTTTCTAAAGTGTTAAGGGATTTTCATTTAACTTTTATTTTCCTGTTAGACACATTCCATATTCACCATGTATTTCTTTTATATGCTATATATAATTATAAAAAATTTATATTATTATTCAAATGAAAAACATTATGTTTATTTACATATAAATTTTATTATCTCTCTTCTATATGTTTTATAGTTGGAATGTTTTAAAATTGGTATGGGATTTTTGTGTCAATATCTATTCCTTGAGAAATATGATTTTTTTATGATCCTATCATATTATAAAACGTGTATATCAATCCCCATTGAATTGTAATATAATGAATAAATATATCCCCATGATATTTTTAGTTCCATTTAATGATATACCTTCATGGGTTTTATGTTTCAATGTAACCGAAGTGCTAAAGATTTTATGATACAATCTCATCATTTGTCATGAATGTTTACGATTATATTTCTAATAATAGGTACTTATAATCTATATTTCAAGAAAATTGTTATTTTTATTATACTTAGGATTTAAAAATAGAATATATTATTCCACTTCATTTACATATCTTTGTGTACTCATCTATTAAAAAAGAATATTTTGTAGGAAAACCCTTCTTTTTGGATAAAAACCATTTTTATTTGAAGACTATTTTTAAAAAATGTTTTAAAAAATATTATAATAATTCATCATTATGTATTAGTGAAATTTTTAACCATGGTGGAATTTTAAAAAAAAATTAATGGAAATATTTATATATTTTTCTAAAAAACTCCCATTTGGATTTGACTGATAATCTAAAAAGAAATATTATTTTAATGTGTATTAAAAGAATGAAATTTTCCACTATAATAAACAATATTTAATTTGATGATTAACTTATTTTTTTTAAATGTTATATTCTATGAAAATAATTTTTAGAATGATTTACAATAATTTTGTTTATTAAAATTTATTTCTAAGGAAAGTTTTTTCCCCACCGTAAACGTTCCATGTGAGCTTTCAAAATCGTTCTTTGACTAAGATTACCTATTTTGATGTAAAATTTGTTTTGTTTTGGGGTAAAAACCATTGATAAAAATCTTATTCATTCACATAATTATTTATCACTGAAATATGTTTATGATAATTGTTTCACATCCATAGGTTGTACAATGACAAATTTTTTATGAATCCCAAATCTTTAATCAATGGGTTATTTTATGATTAAATTAATATGGATCCTATCACTTTTCATAGGATAAAATATTATTAAGTGCCATTGAAAACCATTTAGTTTCAAGAGTTATAATATAATAAGTCATATATAAGTATGTATTATTTTTAGTATTTGACGTGTGGGTCCTATTTCTCCATCCAATTAATCGTATAATGATTGATGTTCTATAAGATCAAAGGTTTCATGGGAAGTTATACCAAGTCCTAAAGACGGTACACTGGAGGTCCTCCCAAGCCAGATGTAGGTACACACGTGGTTATCAAAATTCGACCATGGTATGAATTTCTCGATGGGTATCATTAACATAATATTTCTATGATTATTTATATGAAAAAAATATATTCCTTACTCCAATGTTATGCTCTTATCACACATGTTATTTGTGTTTTTTTGATTCACTTAAAATAATCCAAAAATATTTCTTAAACCACTCAATATTCTGATCTTTGATATGTAGGTTATGGTTCTGAAATTCTATGATCAAGTTTTTAAACCATTATTTATATATTATAAATACATATATCCTCTGTTTACCCTAACTGAGCATATTATCTAACCATATCTTAGTTTTCTTACTTCCCTAGGTTATGATGAGAGGTTTTATGTAGGGTGTGTTTGTGAAGAGTACTAAATGGGTTGATATTAATGGGATATGATGAACAATATAAAATAAATTAGAATAATTTTTACAGAGATTACAAATACAATAAAGTGGTATGGTCTTCAGTCATCAATTTTTTTAATTTATTAAATATTAAACCAGAAAAATGTAATCTCCATATAGTAAAAATCTAGGTCAACATGTATAGTATTAGATTAAAGGTTTAGTTAACATTCTAAAATAATAATGAGAATCATTTTTGTGAGATTCCTCTGTATATTTATAAGTAAATTTATATGGTTTCCACTATAGATAAGTCTATGGATGAGTCATAGAATATTAAAATGCAATATAATTTTGGTAAAATATAGATCAAGTGGTTTCTATGAAATTAAATCCATATATTGATACAAAAATTGTTTGTAGATTATGCACATTTGTACATTGGGGGTAATTACTCCAAAAAGGTTCTAGTGAGTTGGACTCAATCATCACATAGATAGGGAATCATAATTTGTCTTCTTGCACACATGGTTTGAAAATTCAAGGTGTTATGATTTGAAATTTCAGAAATTGATAATAAAATATCATGATGGATTTAAATAGATTATGAGTATGAATCACATATGATAAACCTAATGTTTCATAGCCTAAAAACCTATTTTAATTTAGAATTCCTATGAATTTTTTTGATTACATGGGTTTCCACTATTATTATTGTTTCTATCACTATTCATTATGATTATTGTCACTAGTGGGAACTCGGAAGAAATGGTTTAACATTGAATATGATGGATAATATTCTAATAATAAACCAAATAGTATGGTTATTAGAGGCTTGGATATTGTGATTATGCCTTATATTTTTCTATGTAACATGATTAAAAGTGTACAAATTAACCAACTATCATACTCAATAATAAATAGAATTATAGTGTTTACAAAGAGTTTGAGTAGTGGAGACAATAGATGAAATAATATTAGGTTTACTATATGTCAATAATTTGGGGATACAGAATCAGTAGAATCTCTTACACAGATGAATAGTTGTTTTAGTGGTAGAAAAAAAGGACACATAAAAAGTATAAGAAAATTAAAATTAAATGTACAATTAACACACTGTAAGGTAATATTGGTATCCCTATGTTATCATCTTTTATTGAACAATTTAAATGTAAATTGTGTGGAAATTGTGAAAAAGGATTTCCTACAGGGAAAGTTCATGAAGAGAACCATCAAAGTTAAATGAGTAATGGATTTTATTAACGATCAAGAGAAAACGAATGAAATTTAAAAAAACATATGTATTAATTAATTATATGATGAATCCTAGTTAATGGATTTAGGATGTGTTAGAATAATTTAATTTTTTGTATTTCAGAATCTTATAATTATGTAATATGAATCATAATATTTATAAATATTTTTTATATAATTATTTAATTAATAATTATGAATAATATTATAAATGTTACTGATTAGCTAGAAAATTGATTCAATTATAAGGTGATAAATTACAGGGAACTCATGATTAAGGAAAAATAACCCTTAATATATTACTAATGTTCAAAAATTTGTTTAGTATATCTAAATAAATAAATGACTTGTATAATGAAAATTGGATAGTACTGATTACCTCAAAACTGATTATTGATTTTTTTAATAATGTGGTATATTAAATAATAGATGGAGTTTAAATCATTTTTGGATTTAATTAATAGATTAAATATTATTGGTTTCAAGTATTTAATTTGGAATAATATATTTATTTCAAGTATGGTTTATGGTAATTCTGGTTATTAACATGTTTCAAGAAAATATATAATACCCGTATTCACATTTTTGGTATGTGGTAATCTATAGTTGTGTTAGGATATGTGGGATATTAATGTTAAGTTTTTTGTAATAAATTTAGTGACCATCTTTATATATAATAATTTTTGGAATGGTTATAAAGTTAACAATTTCTGGGATATTTTAGGTTGACAATTGGATCAATTTTAGAGATTATCTCATTACATCTCCATATAAATATTTATTCATATTGGATAACCTGTGATAAACCATTTTTAATAAGACATATAAGGAATGAATTATAATTATTTTATGTACATTGCTTCATTAGAAATTAAAAGGATTCAAATCATATAGTAAGATACGAAATTTTAATTGATTAATATGTAGCCAAAGTATAAACTTTTCCCAATGAAATTTAAATATATGAAGTATATTTTCATTTGTTCTCAATCTAGATGAAAATAAAAATTCCCCAATACTAGTAAAATGATCATAAAATAAAATTCAATCATTTTTATTATCAATTATTATTTATTTAATTTCCTTCTTCACATCCTATTAGTTTATGGATATGTGGTCATTATCTTTCTCTTATATATGTTCTTCCTTACTCCCTATCAATATTTGTGTCTATGTTTTGTCTTATATGTATATGTTTCTACTTCACCCTATTGTTCTTTTATATAGAAACCTAGTTACGAGTTTATTAAGGTAACCATTACATTTCCAACCTTACCTATTTAAGGGGTGTTTTATTAATCATTTGTATGATGTTGTATTATATGAATTTTTTTTCAAACATTAATCCATTTATTACTAATAAAATTTTCAAGGGAGAAATTCATTTTAATGGGAATTAATGTAATACCATTATATTGTGTGGAATATATTTCTTCAAATAAATGTAATATTTTTTTAAATTTCATTATATAGAATGACAAAATTTTATTTCATTACACACATCATTGAGTTTGTATTCATTACGCATAACATATAGTTTAAATGAAACATGTCATACTCTTAAAATATTTTATTTATAATGATATTTATCTCATTACCATTGGAATAGTTGGTGAGAATAATATTAAATATATTATTAAAATATATGTTATTCACTTATATATAAAATTAATTCTCTCGGTTCTAATTAGTTAAAAATGAAAATAAAAAAAATTTAAAAATTTAGGAAATCTATTTCTAGAACTCTATGTTATTAAAAAATATATCTTTGACACAATAAAATAAATTAAAATAACTATGCTGAAATATTTATATTAAATCTAAATATTATATATTCAATTAATTATTTAACATTCATCTTAAATATTTTTTGTACAATATATAAGAATATATAAAATCTTGTTGTTAAAATTTGAATTTTTTTGAAACAAAGTTCTGTTTCTTTTTACACAATTATTTTTTAAAAATATTTTTGAAACATTTATAAAACATATTTGAATTTTTTTTCGAATATTTAAATTATTATAAAAAAATAATTTTAGAGATAATTTTTTAGCCTTTTAGAAAAAAATAATTTTATAATGAATAGTGTAAAAAACATAGTTTTAATTAAAAATTTAATTTTCCATTAATTTATTTATAACATTTAATTATAAATTAATTTCATTAAGTTAAATTAGTTATATTATATATATATAATTATATTATATTTGAATCATTTTAATATTGATCGTTGATATATACTCATTTTAAACTTTTTATCATCTTCACATTAAAGACAAACTTTCTCATCGCCTTTATAATCATAATTCTAAATTAAAATTGGCCAATTTTTTGGATTGATTTTTGAAAAATTGTTTTTATAATTTAAATAAGAACAATATATATTATCTAGTATTCAAAACATAATTTTTGAACAAAATTTATTATGAAAACTATGAAAAATAATTTCTATGGTTATTTTTAAAAATGCTTTACCATGGGTAAATTAAAAAGATAATGATTAAAATTAACTAAAAACATTTACCAAACATATTTTGTGAATATACCTACCCAAACAATCTTTTACAAATCCATAATATCATAAAAAATTAATCCCCATTTACTTCTAAAAAATTATAACTATGTCACTCCCCACACTTAAAAAATCTCACCAAATTTAATCTCATCATAAAAACATAAACCCCATTTTTAGTGGATATACCTACCCAAACTATCTTTTACAAATCAATAACATCATCCTATAATCTATATTATTAAAAAAAATCCTTGGATATATTTTTTGGCAATCCTATGGAGGTCACTCAAAGAATAGGAAACATTCTTTAATGAGGATTTTTAATTTCTTTTATCATACACCTCATTCAATTCAAATTTAAAAATAATAAAATAATAACCTTAGTATAATATATATATAAATTGATTTTTTTAATTTTTTATAATTACCTGAAACCATCATAACTTTCATTGAATGGGTTACAAAGTCACCATTTATGTGTACGGACACTATGACCTCGCAAAATACTGTCATTTAATTTTCTGTTACCACCTTTCGTAGTTAGGTGTGATGATAGATAAAAATTATATATAAGTTATAAATAAAATAATTATACCTTTTTATTCTTTACATAATATATTTCTTTTAAATTTTCATTCTGGGGGAGATAGAATAATGTTGCTCGTGTGTACGTTGAACTACAACCTCACAAAGCGATGCTACACATTTTCTACAACGCTTTATATAAAATATAATAATGACCTAATTAATCAATATATGTGATATAAATGAATTATTTATGATATTAATGTCATATGTTTCATTATAAAATGATTATATATAATATTATTTCATTCCATTTCACTCACGGGATAATGATAATGTTGTTTTTTTATGTTTGGACTACTGCCTTCATGAAGTCATGTGAATATATACTTCCATCAACAAAACACATTCATGATATTTATAAATATATTTAATTAAATTATATGATATCTTGATCATTATTGAGTGGTGGAATTTTAGTTACCTCTTTTCTATAATGATCATTGTAAAATGGAAATTTACTCATGCATACGTACGACATACCATCTCTATGATCGTAATGTACTTCATTTTCCAAAACAATAAATATTTAATCATATTAAAAGTTTTATTTATATATAAATTTTTTAATTATGTAATTATTTTTATTACGAAGATTATGGAATAATGATCACTGTTTGAAGACTGAAAATAAAAAATCAATACATATATGAAAAACTTTGTTATTACCAGAAACTAAATTTTAAAAAAGAAATGTTAATAAAAGGGTTATAAATTGATATATGTAAATAATATATCATATAATATATATTATTATGGTTATATAATAGATTTATATTCAACATATATTTCTTATAAATTATGTTAGAACATGTTCAATGGATTTTCAAACATACTCTAAGGGATTTTTAGTCTCTCTTTTATTTTTGGGACACATGAGTCACATTCACTACTTGTTTTATTTATATGGTATATATAATTTCTCATTTACATATAATATCATTAATATATCTCGTTTAATTATATTTAAATTTTATTTTGATGTTATTATTCTATTTGAGTTACAATTCAAAAGGATTACTAAATATGTTTGGGATTTATGTCTCACATTTATTTTTATATGAAACACATTCCATATTCACCACATGCTTCATTTAAGTGGTTTATGAAATTCCCATGAATGTATTTTATGATTATTATATGTAAAATTAATTTCATTTTTATATCAATTTTATGATATCACATTCATGTGTTTTGTGGTTCAAATGTTAAAATTTTTAAGGATTTTTTCTATTAATTTTTCTTATTTGTGACATATGTTTATGTTATGTTCCTATATTCTTTTATGAGGTCTATATAATACCATATTAAAATATAATATATTTTATTTATTTTACCTCATGATATTTTATGTTTCATTTAATTATATTTTACCATTGGTTTTATAATTTATTTTTAATAATTTATAATGATTTTATGTCATAATATAATTGTATATTATTATTTTTTTATGATTGTGTTTCTGATGATAGAATATTATTATTTATATCTCAAGAAAATCATGAAATTTATTTTCATCTAGTTTTTTCATGAGAATACTTATTTACCTTTATATTCCTCTCATATGTACTTACGTGTTCAAAAAAAATTCATGAAAATTAATATTTTCGGAAAAAACCCTTTTTTATTTATAAAAAATGTTTTTTAAAATGGTTTTAAATAAAATTATTAGAATTTTAAAAAAAATATTTCCCATGATTTAATTTTAACAAAATTATTTTAATTGATTTTTCATATATTTCTCCAAAAAAATTCATTTTATATTTTATCAAAAATAGGAAAAGGGTCTTTATTTTAATATGTATGACATGAGAAAAAATTTCCACCATCATGAAAATTACATTCATAGAATCATTCATTTTATCTTTTCATGGTTAATTTAAAAGAAAATTTTATATAAATTTTATCTGAATTTTTTACTTTTAAAAATATATTTTAAAAGTTAATTTATTTTCCATATGAAATGTTAAAAGAGATGTTTCAATATCATTATTCATATGAGAGGAAATAATTTTATATTACTTAATTTTTTATGCGGATATGATCCCATGATATTGTTCTTATTCTTTCTCAGAATGATATATATTGGAAATATTTTTATGAAACCAATTTCAAATCCATTGGTTATATGATGATAAAATTATTACAAAACCCCCTTCTTTTTTGTCCCTTACTTGTGCTATTATGAAATATTGAAATTATATTGTATCTTTTCTCTTTTTCATAGGTTATGATATATTGAAATGTGTATGAAACCCAAATCATTTATTGGGTTATTACACGACGAATTTTTTATTTTATTTTGGGATACATAAATATGATTTTAAGTATATAATTGAGGGACCAAAAATGTTACACCCCAAAATTATTAAAGTATATAATTTTATAAAATAGCATGTATGGCATTAAATAACATGCGTAAAAGAGAATATATGATCCCTAGACATTATGATATATTTATATCGTGAGAAATTAAATTTCTCCAAAAGAATATATTACATGAAAACTGATTTTAACTTGCATTACACAATGAAAAATATTTATCTATCTCTTTAGGGAATGGAGAGTTTAGTATCAGTTACAAAAAATTTTATATTCCAACTAAAGCTAGCATTACATGAAAGAATTATTTTTTCAAAATAATAATATACATTAAAAACTTACTATTTAATTTGATAGTTATCTCCTAGAAATTAGAATAAGAGACTATAATATGATTCTGTAACATTGAAAAATATAAGGTTTACAAAAATATGAAATTAATTCATTATTTGGAAATTTATTAAAATTTAAAATAAAAACAAATTTAATATAGTGGAGATGTTTTTATAAAGAACATCTTTATTTCAAAAAATTAATTTTATCATAAAAATTACTAATTAAATATTTTAGATAATATTAGAAATATTTATATACTATATATTCAACAAAATATTTTTACATTCATCCAACAGATTTACTATTTATATGATATGAAAAAACCTAATTTTATGCTTGAAAAGCTATATTTTTTAGAGGTAGTTTTCTCACCATTAAAAGGAACACATATTTTGAAAGAAAAATTAATAACCTTTATAAATTTTATATAAAAAAATGTAATTTTTTAATTTTTAATTTATTGATTTAATCAAGGTGAATTTTTGTTATTTTTAAAAGAATTTTAATTTTTTGGTGAATAGTGAAAGTTACATAATTTTATTTGAAAAATGACTATCATATAAATAAATTGACGCTAAAATTTGGTGTAAAGTAAAATTATATTAATTATAAATCTATTAATCCAATATATGTTATTGTAATGATTTTTTGTTTTGAATATTGATATTAAAACATAATAAAATTTATGAACAATTTGTCATCCCATCTGTAGAAAATATTTTCAATTAATCATTACTACAAATGTGAATAGAGTTTATCAAAAAAGATTCCTTTTTTTGAATTATAATTAGTTATCATTTTAAATATATAGAAATTTTAATTTCACAAATGTGATTATTGAGAGAAATTTAAATTAATTACAATGAATATGATAAAAATGAGTTGACCAATAGACACAATTATAATCATTAGGGCCCAAATGACCTATGAATTTATCCAAAATAATGTTCCTGACATTTTTCATCCCCTAAAATATTATGATATATTTTTAGGTGTTTTTTTTGATACAATTACATAAATGTTACTGATATAATATGTTATGTAAATAAAAATTCAAAAATATTTCTTTTCATAATTTTAATCTATTTAATGTATGGTAGAGGAAAACAGCCACATTGGTTAAGTTATTTATATTCTTTTTGAAGATAAATATATCTATTTTATAATTTTATGTTATAATTAATTTTTTATAATCTATTTAGTTACTTAAATTTCTTAAAAAATCTTAAATCATTAATTATCTAATTATTAAAAGAATAAAATAAATGATACTGAAATATTAAAAGTGATGTAAATTTAATAAATTATTTTATTAGATAATTTTTTTAGATTAATAAAGAATTTAAAATATTTTCGAACTCAAAATATTCAAATTATATTTTTACCATGATATTTTTACATTCATATTAAATGTGTAATGCCAAAATTTACATTAATGTTATTTTAATATAAATAATATTTTATTAATTGATTTTAGATTATTAAAAATTATATAATCCTTAAAGATATTTTAAGATATTGACAATTATAATATATTTTTTATTAATGGACATATTTTTATATTATAATGAATATAGTGACCATTATATAGAAAAAAACTACGTTATCACCATTGCTGTATAATGTAGCGTTTTTGTGCATTACTTCTACTTCTATTAAAAATAATTTCAAACACACATTGGAATAATTTAATATAATTTAGATATAATATTTATTCTAAGTGGTTGTAAATTTTATTATATTTCTCACTTTAATTTATTCTTAATTAATCAATAAATTATTTTAGAGATTTAGTTACCATAATGAAAACAAAAAAGGGAATGTGGGGAATCATAGATGTTATATAACAACATTATAAAAATGCAATTATTAATGTGTGTTGGAGGTGTGGAATGACCATAAATTCCCTAAAATTCATTATATTTTAATTTTTATACCACATTAGATAGGGGGAGACCACGAAATATTGAATACTTTAGAGTATTTACAAGAATGACACTCCATCTCAACTATAAAAGGGCAATCATTATCCCCATTTTTCACAAATCTTATTGAATTTGGAACATCCAATCTATTACAAAATAACTGAAAAACATCACTAACCAAATCCTAGAAGCCTTATTTGTGTAATAAATAAAACATTTTATTTGTTTAGTGAAAACTGAAGTATGATAACCAAGGAAAAATGTGATTTTCTTCTAAATGTGTTTTTATTATGTCCCCTTCTACAACACATTAAATTTTTATTATATAATTATTATATAAAAAATAATAACTTAAACATAAATATATGTTTTTATATTATTTTTACTACCAAAAAATCATAAAAATCTACTAATTGGGATAAGAAATCATCGTTTGTTGTGCATAGTAGACTACCACCTCCTAAACTAATGTAATTCGTTTTTCCGTTACCTTTCTTAAATATTGATAATAATGATGGAATTATTATTTATATTTTAAATATATATTATATTTCTGTTTTATTTATTATTGTTTTATTTATAAATTACACATAACATTATGAATTTAATTTTTTTTAAAATTACGATAACGTCATTCCAATGAACTACAGACTACCACCTCACAAAGCGATGTTATTCATTAATGATTTACATTGAATGATTTAAGAATGTGTTTAATAATAATATTTAATATAAATATAAAATAAGGATACTAGAATTATAATGTATAAATATATTTTGGATTTAATTTGTATTCTTTCAATATGGAAATAAATTACAAACTACATTCATGTATATGTACGACTTATCGAATCCATGAAAAATGTGTTTCACTTCTTAACATAAAATTGTATGGATTATTCTAAAAAAATATGTAATGTATATATTATATATTTACTTCATTTTATAAATTCTATAGATTTTAAATAACCATTTACATATGAGGGAAAAATTAAAAGATGAAATATAATCGAAAAATAGGACAATTAATACCCAAAATAATAAAAGATTATTAAAAATCTAGAGTTAATATGTTTTAAAACGGTATTATGTAATATTATAAATATTAATATTTTTTATCTAAAATATAATTACATTTTTAAAACCATTATACATGAGATTAAATAGAATTTGACAAATATGAAACATAAGTTAAGGGATTTTGTCTCAATTTAAATTCTAGTAATACTTATATGTTATTATATAGTAGTTCAATTTAATGTGGTGTATATACTACCCCATTAGGATTTATTACAATAAATAAATAATATTTCCTCTCATTTTAGGCTTTAATTTTAATTACTCCATCTATGTAGATTTGAATATAGAATTTCAAATTGGTAAAATTTATTATTCAATCTAAATTTGTTTTGTGATAGTTAACATTTTCTTAAAAAAATCATTTCTTTGTGATCATTATACCGTGAAGATAAAAATTATATTAGATAAAAAAATTATATGAAGGGTATACTTATTTCTAATGTTTTATTAAATTATTACGTAAGGTGTTTACTTTGAATGTTATTTGATTATCTTGGTAAACGTTGATAAATCTGTATTCATTTCTCAATATAGATTCATTATGATAATTTACATTTTTTATGATTTAAATAAATTATTATAAAAATGATTAATTCTTTTCATTTTTTTGAATTGGGTTGGGTACCATTTAATGTAATCATGTAGATTCATTAGTAGTCTATTGAGATGAATAAATTGTCCAAATCAGATGGGTTTCTACCCCTAGACATAACCTCTATTTTGAATATATCATTACTGTAATTATCATAAGGATGTATATTGATAGTTATGACAACCATAATTAATAATTCCATCATTATTATTATTCCATTATATTAGTCAATTAGTTAGAATAACAATTGTCATGTTTCATGATCCTATGATTATTTATATGGCATGATTTATTATCATGTATTCCTTCCATGTTATGAAGATGTTATTGATTAAATGGAATTTTTTGTAGTCATTTAACATTACATTTATCTGTTATTGATTTATGAAATATTATTATTTACATATTACTTTCGATGAATTTTATATCACCTTTAGTTTTTTCAATTCACCATGATATTAAGATGAATTGATGGAATGAGTTTTCAAGGACATTGATAATTTTACTTCATTATGTATTATGTTTAATTTTATATTAAAATTGTAAAATGGGTAGTATGTATGTAATTTTGTTTCCCAATACTGCTAAATTTATTAACCCTTTGGGATTTTAATATTGTATATGTCAGAAGTCAAATAAATCAAGGTACCAGTTTCAGGAAACTTGGGTCGGTGTCATTACAGTTAGTATCATTTGATGTTTTGATGAAACCCTGAGAACTAGATTTAGAAATTCATATATTTGGGTATATAAAACAATTATATAATTTGAGGATAAGTGTTTAATAATTTCATAATGTTTTTGTAAGGTATAGATTATGTGGGTCTTCCAAGAAATATATCCCATCCTGGATACGACAAGTTAATGTGGTTCTAGAACAGATGTACCTAGGCCAAATAACATTGAAAAGTGGATGTCAGGGTTGACTCAAGCATAACCTGATGCATGACCATGGGGATAACTATACCCCTGGTTTTACAGTCTTGGGGATATTCATAGAAAAACTAAAAATTTATTAATAAACATTTTGATTTATAAGAATATAAATACATCACAAATAAACCATGTTTCAGATTATGAGATAAGTTATGGATAAATTATTCAATTTATGATATGTATTTAACTAATTATGGGATTAAAAATTATGTTACATATTATTAGGATCTAATATAGTTAAATATTTCTTTTTGAAATGTAACTTGTAAGGAAAATGTGTATCAATACTTATAGAAAATATAGTAGTTTTCCCATGGTGAAAGTTGATATAGCTCCTATCAGAATTGAAAATGTTATGGATATATTTGGGAAGATTAATCATTTCATGACCAATATCCTTTCATCATTTGAGAAAACTATTCCATAGAGAGATTATTTGACTTGAGGTTACATTTTTTGATAGATCCCCCCCTTATTTAATGGAAATAATAATCCAATGGAATGTGAGAAATGGATTAAGACTTTGGAGAATATATTTTTTGGAATTATGATAAGCTGAATAGAAAATTGTTAAACGTGAATTGTATTTTTACAATAGTTATTTTGATCAATGGTTGTAATTGATCCGTAAAACAACGGAGGAAGAGGAAATAAAACTCTTGGAATACAAATATTTTAATGATACATTGATGACAGATATTTCCCTCATAAACAATAAATTGAGATGGAAATAATGGTAATAATCTTAAAAAATGAAAAGTAGAGTGGTGTAGAGTATGAGGTCACATTTATTAGGTTAGTTAGGTATGATACAGATTATAAATGAAATAATAAGTTCAATATTGACCACTTATTGGACAGTCTTAAGACATGTCCTAGAATAGCACTAGTACTTAAAAAAATTCTTCATAAAATTAAAATTTATTTACATGTGATCAAGATAGAAAAATAATTATCCAGGTATTATAGAATAGGGTGTGTAAGAGAAGAAGATGATGATGGGGAAATAATAGATAAAAGGAATAAGATAATGAAAGAGTTTTCTACATTGGATATCTATGAAAATAATCCCCCTGAAAAATATTTTAATGGATTGGTAGATTTTTATAAGTACAATGAAAATAGTCACTGGGAAAAATATATCAATGTGATGAAATAAAATACTAATATTTAGTGCTTAAACTATATTGAAATGGGGTACTATGAAAATAAATTCCCCAAAATTCAAGTGAATATAATTCATAACAATCTAAGGGATCGAGGTAAATCTTATCCTATTGATACAACTGAAGTGGAATGATTATTTTTCCTATGTATTAGGATCCATGAAACATGTTGTGAAATTATATTATTTATGGTATTATCATAATAAGAATTATGAAATATATAATGACTGTACTGTAGTACCATTTCATTAAGTATTTTAATGATTATGCTGGATGGTACTGATGACTATGAAAATTATTTGGTGAGAGGTTGAAGTTATTATATAAACCAGAAGATTGAGGTAAAGATAACCCTTAATATGTTCATGGTGTTAAGATAATGATGTTTGGATAAAGAGATTAAGGATATGGATAATGTAAATTTTATACTACTAACTGCCCTATAAGTGATTATAATGTTTTGGATAAATATATTTTTGAAAGGATAGCCAATTTTTAAATCATTTAAGTTGAAATTTGGATGAAGTTTTAGACATTAATGTATTAATTCACCATATTATTCAACATGTTTCATGAGTTATAGAAGAAATAGTTCAATTCCAAACCAAATTATATGATTATAATTAAGAAATATAATCATATAATGTATGTATATTCCCTTATAATTTTTTAGGATGAATGGATTGCTAAACTCTTGGAATAGGGTCTTCAAAAAAATCCATTTTACTAATTTCATTTTGTTTTATTATATAGATAAGAATTTCTACACCTCATGCTTGTGGATTTATGGTCTTTATTTTTCTCCTATGCATGTTCTCTATCACCATATCTTAATATTCGAGTGTCATTTTTCTCTTACATTCCCATTTTTTTATTTCTGACCAAAGATATCATATCTATAAACCTAGTTATTTTATTATTGTCGATAAATTATATACTTCCCTTTCTCTCTTATTAGGATGTTGTTTTATTAACCCTTTTACAATGTGGGTATTCAACATTAATATTTATAAATTTCAAAGCATAGAATAATAGGATCATTTTTAAATTTTAAGGATGACATGTAGTTATGTTGGGGAGAATGAAACAACCCAATATTCTATACTTATATCATTTTATTTAATATTGTGTACGATAAGAAACACCATGTGTAGATGTTCATAATCATGCATGTTCATTATCAAACATTTATATTTACATAAATTAAATATCTATAATAGAATATAATACATGAAACACTAAACTTATCTTATGATACATGAAAAATGGATTTTAGATTTCTCTAAAGATAATGCTATGTTTATCTTGTGTTATGTTCAACTACATGTTCCTTTAAAATCCAATATTTCATGAAAGACCTAGATTCACCAAACAACAATATACTATTTATATTACAATTTAACAAGATTGTTATCACATAAACATTGGAATATAGTGTAAGATTATGATTAAATAACATAGGAAAATAAAAAATTTAACATAATCAATACATTGGTAACTAATTGAATGTAAATGAACCTAAAAACTAATTTAATATAAATTAAAAGTTTTTACAAAAGAACAAAATTTATAATTCAAATTTGATTTATATTAACAAATATAATAAATTAATATTATTTTATGATGTTAAATATGTCTATATATTATACATTAAATAAAATATTTCTTTATTATTCTAATATATTTGATAAACATAAGATAAGAGCATACCTAATTTTATGCGTAAATATCAAATGTTTTCTAAAGGTAGATTTGTCTCCTTTAAATGGTGCACATATTTTAAAACTAAATTCAACAATTTTAAAAAAATTATTTTAAATAAAAAACTCCATTTTTTATAGATTAATTTCAAAATTATATTATGGTGAAATTGTTTTTTTACATGATTCATGCTTTATGAATATGGTAAATTACTAAATTTTACCTAAAATATGATATTTCATGTTAAAAAATTTTAATGTTACATTATATATAAAATTTGATAAAATTTAAAATTAGATCAATTATAAATCTATTAATTCAATTTTGGTCATTGAAATCAATTTTTATATTAAATGTAGATATTAAAACATAGTAATAGTATGAACATTTTCACAATAAAAACATGCTTTATCGTCCTCTCTATAGTATTGATTTTATATTAACTCTTACCACTAATTTGGATTGAATTTGGAAGATAGAATCCATATTTATAATAATATTAATTTAAAATTTGTAATATTTTTATCTTAATTGCATCCAAATTGATTATTGAAAACAGTTAAATTAATTACAATGATTAAGAGAAAAACAATTTTACCAATAGACTAAACAATAAGCATAAATGGGAAAATCACATAAAACATTATATTACATAGGTTTTATGACCATATTATGTCCCTTATCACCTTATTATCCATTTTTGTTGGTTTAAAATAATATTCCATGAAATTGTAACATATAATATGTTAATTAAATAAAAAAACCAAAACATCCCTTTCTTACTTTTATTTTCAATAATGTGATGGGATATGGAAAAAAGTGGGTTAGAAATATATAATTGTTTGAAAAAAATTTATTCATGGTTATAACAATAATATGTTATAATTTTTTAGTGATGAATTATTTACTTCAAATTCATAATAAATTCCAAAGCAGTAATTATTTATTTCATTATTAAATAAAATAAATAGTGCCACAAATTTGAATAGTGAAGTAAAATGTGTGAATAGTTACATTCCGTTATATTTATATATGTATATTTCATTTTATGTTTCTATGAACATAAAATATCAAAATTACATTATTATATTGATATATTTAATTTAAATAACATGAATAATGCCCAAATTTATATTAATGTTATTTTATTATAAATGATAATTTATTAATTGATTTAAAAATACTAAAAACCATATCCTGTTTCAATTTATTTTAAAATATTAATATATATCTTCTCTCGTACATTAATGGACCAATTGATCTATTATAATGTTTATATTGACCATTAAATGGTAAAATTTCTTTTAGCGTAGTTACAGATTATAGTAGTGTTTTTTCACGTTACTTATGCTTCTATTAGAAATAATTACATTAAAAATGGTTTTTCTTATCATTTAAATTATTTATATCATTTATAATAAGTGGGTATATATTTTCTAATAATTCTCACATTAATTTATTCATGGTTAAAAAATTACCTAGGTATATATTTAGTTACTTTAATAAAAACAAAATATGTAAATTTGGGGAAACAAGGAAGTTAATGAACAAATTTATAAAAAATTTGTTTTTTTATCTTTTTTTAGGAGCTTTCTTTCCATAAATTCTATAATATCCATTAGTTTTCAATTATTTAGGAACATTATGCAATGAATACCTCCCAATAGTGAATCCTTTTTAGTGAATACAGGAATGTCACTCCTCCTCAACTATAAAAGGGCACTCACTCTGCCCCCATATTCACACCTCTCAATCCATTTTGATGATCAAAAACCTCCTAAAATTACTAAAAAAATTACCTCCCCTAATATGAGGAACATATTTTGGTAATAAATAAAAACATTGATGTTTTAATTGAAAACAAAAAGAGGATACCCAAAAAAGATGTAATGTTATTCTAAAAGAATTTTTATTTTATTTCTCCATTCACCTCCATCAATTATAATTATAACATGAATATATGATAGCCTCATTATATAATATATTCTTATATTTTTTTAATTTAAGGTTATGACCTATAAAATTATATAATTCCATCAAATGGGCTTCTAAATCATCATTCATGTGTTCGGCGAACCACCACATCGCAAACAAATATCATTTTTCTGTTACCAGCTATCAAGGATGGTAATAATGATTTAAATGATATTTATATATAATTTAAATGTTATTGGGGATGTATTTATCCATTTATAATTATTATATAATTCATAATTTCAGGAATTCCATTTTTTGGGAATATGATAATGTCATTCGTGTGTACGATGGACTACCACATTGTGAAGTGATGTGATTTGTCCACGCATTACATGGAATGAATTAAGGATAATATTAATTAAAATGTGTTTTATATAATATAGAATCATGAAATTGGAATGCTAATATATATATTTATATAGAATTTAATTTACATTATTTCAATTCAATAATAAAATGGAATCAATGTACATGCATTTGAACGATATATCATATCCATGAACGGTGTGTTTAATTTCCCACCACCGTATTTTATGATTATATATATATATATATATATATATATAATTTTCATCATGTTTTAAATTAGGGATATGATGAAAGAATTATCAATGTGTGAGGAACGATAAATAACAATTTAAAATATACATGAAAAAGAAAATTAACACCCAACACAATAAAAATATTGACTGATAATTAACAATTGAGTGATATGATGCTAAAAATTGATCATATATGATATTATATATCATAATATGATTATGTTATATGATAATAACACTATTAAAACCACTATACATTATTCTAAAGGTCAATCATCGATGACTAAAAGTAAGGTAAGTTATTTTATCTGAATTTACATTCCAATGAATCTTGTTTGGAATTATTCACCAATTCATATTCATGTGGCATATATACTACCCATTTATGATTTTATATAATAATTCCTTTTTAATTAATTCTTTATTACTTTCACTTTGAATTATTTCATCCAAGGTTATTTGAAAGTAAAGTTTCTATGTACCAAAACATATTCTGCATCCACGCCTTCTTTGGTGATGGAAAACATTATATTGAAACTATCACATTTTGGTGATAATTTTTCACTGGAAATTGAAATTTTATTAAATATATATATATTCTTTTTTTATGGATATGATTATTTCATAAAATGTTAACCATTTTAAAGTATATTTTTTTAAATTAAATGTTAATTGGATAACAATGTAAATGTAAACAAGTCAATATTCTCTACTCTATACGAATAATTTATGATATGAACAATTATTTATGAGTTAAATAGATTATTATATACATTAGTAATTATTTTTACTCGTATTTAATTGGTTTCATTCTATTAAATGTAATCTCGTTGATGCATCATTAGTCATATGAGATGAATTAGTTGGCCAAATCAGATAGGTTTCTACCCACATACATGAAATATATTAATGATAGATCTTGAAAGTAATTATCATGCTAATATATATGGATATTTTAGACATATGTTGTTATCCTTTCCATATTCAATGTTTTTTCTTTGATTATTTAGTTAGTTAGAATATCCATGATTAGGATTCAATATCTTGGGACTATTTATATGGTATTAACGATCATATTTCATTCCTGTCATATTAATCACAATTTATTGATTAATTATAACATGGTTACTTTGTTAAGAATTTCATAATAACATTAATTTATTTATTTAGGATAGCATAGTTTATCAATAACCCTTACTGGTCATTTCATCTCCCCTTTATTTATCATCATTTACCCATGACAAGAAGAAGGGTTCTTGGAATTATTTTCGAACAATGATGAGAATCATAATTTTTTATGTATTATGTTTCATTTTCATTTAAAAATTTGAAATTTTTATCATTTACATAATCTAGTATTCTAATAATGGAAAATATTATTGGACCTTTGGCATTTGAATATTGTATCTATGCCAATGTATAAATAATTAGGGAACCGGATCTGGCTTATTATGTTTGAGGTCATTACATATATCTACCACGAATTCCTTAGGTAATATTTAATGGTATAAGAGCTCATATATACATAGGATGATATCTTAATCTCTATGTAGGGTACACAAGATGTCATTCCAATCTCGAATAAGGTAAAGTATTGGTTTTCCCAAATCTATAATGTTGTGAATTTCATGGTGGGGAGGCATGACATGAGATTTTCTATTTTTAAGTGTGTGAAAACAAATTTATATCATATGCCAAGGTTATGAAATTATGGATCATTTTATTTGATTCCATCATGATTGTTGTAATATGAAATTCCAAAATTTATTCTATGACTCAATATTATGATCTTATTTATCCAATATATCATTTTTAAATGTTATGATTATATTCTCAAACCCTTATGTTCTTGTTATTCTTACCTATATTCTTTTATTACCTTTACTGATCATATGATATCACCCTTTCTTATATTTCTATTACCCTATTTATGAGTATGTTTTTTTATGTTGGGTGTGTTTTTTATGTGTACTAGAGTGGAATATCAAAATAGAATATGTTTAATATCCCAAACCAATTTAGAATAATGTGTACCATGTTTCCAAATATATTAAACTGTAATGATCCTTAGTCATTTTTTTAGATCTGTTGAACACTAATATAAAAAGTAATATAATCCATTTATGAAAATCCTGGGTCACATTATACAATTTATTCATTAACCAAACTCCCATAGAATCCATGAAACAAACATTACTGGTATGAACCCAATTTCACATTATGAGAAACACATGCTTCTATATGGAAAATCTCAAACAGCACTAAACATGATTTCTCATATTCTAAGAACCTAATCCTTCTGAGACATATAATGGAAATGGATAAGTGGGATAATTGTAGAGACCCAAAGCTTGATGTACATGAACATTACATTAATTTTGTAGAAAACATAATACATGAAAAAAACAGACGCCCAATGAACGTATTAGTTTAGAGTCTTTGGAAACTCTGAACAAAATATTTTAATAATGGTGAAAGATCTTAAACATCTCCTATAATGTTCTTCCCATTTTTTTACCGAACAAAATTATTTATATCCTTGGGTAAATAAAACAAAAAAATGGTGATAACAAATGCTCAGTAAGGGTAAACATGAAGAACATAAAACAATCCATAAACATTTTAACGTAAAAACAAGAGCATAAAATCTAAACATCTAAATCTAGATAAATGGCATAAAACATGGCAGTACATAAGTCATAGATCATAAAAGAACATTAATCATGATAAAATATCATGGGAATAAAACATGTATTTGTGGAAAACCATTAAGCACATGATATGATTTCCATAATAGCCAAGGCATTGTTGTCAAGACCATCATAATAGACAAAGTCCATTACTAAACTAGGTTTACTTGTCATTCCATCCATTTATTATTGAACCAGATTTACTTTCCATTCTAGCTATGTCTATCCCATGATATATAAATATTTACCCAATTCATTGGAGGGAGATATAGGTCCCACCCATCTCATAATGAAATAATTCTTTTGTGTACCACAAAATAAACATAAATCATTCATCATAACCCAAATAATAATATGGGTTTCATTTAATTCATCCCATCATACCATAATCCATATAAAAAAAATGGATATCATTTCATAATAAGAAAAATTAAACCACGTAAATAATGGAGACATTATACTTGAAACATTAACATACTAAATAATTTCATCTTATATGGAAAGTAGTTTTGATAAAACACTTTAAATTAATTCTTGAGAAAAATATCCTTTCTTCTTCAAAATCATTTTCCATTCGACAAATTCCAATAAATTTTAAATGAATGGGATTTTTGTTGAAAATAATCATGAAATCTTGTATAGGAAGCTTCAAGAAAATAAGTTGTTATTAAAACCCAAAAATCCTTTCATGTCGTATAACTTAAAAAAACATTCTACTTGTACTTTTACTGGAAAAGTAAAAAAATTCATTGTATGGAAAACAAAAGAAAGATTCCTTTCATACCATGTTGTGAATGTAAATAAAGGGTAAAAATGAATTTAAACATACATGAAATAATAGTAAACATTTTATGAAAAAAATTTAGAAATCATGGACATGGATGATAAACATAACCCCAGTAAATACTTACGAATAAACAATCCCGGATAAGAATGAGATTTGAATAATTATCCCTTACCTTATGTCTGATATGCTTTGTATGTATCTGAACCTCCTTTATAATGATTTAAATAATAATATTTAATTTCCAGAATTATATTCACTGTTATGATATCATATATAGTCATATTATTATCTTCTTACTAGTAATATTTCATTGCTACTTGTGATTCGGGTGTTCACTGCTTTATGTTCTTATGCATGTTTTGTCGAATAAATTATTATTCCTCCTTTTAGGTTATAGATAAATCATTTACATAATACTATTAGTGTATTCATTATCATATTTATTTATTCAATTCATTTATATCATCATTATTCAATGAAAATCATGTAAAACGAGTTGCATCACATCGTGGAGACGAAAGGCCGTACGTACGCACGAGCGATGATATCATTACCATGATTGTGGAATTGTATTGAAGTGTATGGTGTATAAAATTTAATAATCAATATCACTTTACAATAATCATAAAATGTTGTTTCTTCCATCCTTATACCCATCCAAGTATGTTAGTGATTAAATAAAAGATTGCATTGTGGCGTGGAGACAGTAAGTCGTACGTATTCAAGCGTGGTGATTTAATTTTTTCATAGGATGGATAGAAGATAGAATATGGTAGTTTCATATTCATAATAACATATCAGTATACAAGTGATACTGGAGTTATTACTTAATAATGAAACAACTCATATATAGGAAGTAGAAGAAGAAATAAGATTGAATGAATCGTTAAAGGATATTACCTCTTCTTCGACGCGCCTCCTCTTATCCTCCTATTAGGGCACTAAGGATGGTCTTTTAAGAATTCCAGGACCTCTATTAGGTTTCTAGGGAAGTGTAGAAGTAAAATGGTCAGGGTTTGGATTAATTTGAAAGATAAAAATTGGTGTAAAGTGGAGAGGGAGGAGGTGCCCTTTTATAACGGAAGAGAGGGGAACCTTTCGAAGCCTAAAAAATATTAATTTATAATAAATTCTAAACACACATAAAAACCACCAAAAATTACTCCATTAGAAAATTATATGATATAGGTTTCTATTATCATCAACCAATAAAATTTAGACATGTTTTATGTTTATTTTAAACCATATCATTTTGATTTATCTTCATTTAATATATTTAATTTTATTTGTGGTAATAATATTCTAAATTTTAAATTTTTATAAATACATACTTATATGTTTTAAATTTCCCATAATTTAATACATTATAAAACTTTTGACCATAAAATTTTCAATTTTTACTTTTTTTTTAAAAACGTTTATTTTTAAATAATTTAATAATATGTTATTTTTATAAAATACTAATAATTTAAATTTTGATACTATTCATTTATTTCAATTTAAATAAAATATACAAACATAATATATTCTAAAAAATATTTAATAGGTTCCTAATTGTTCATATTATTCTATAAAATTCTTGGATCATTTTTACTAGTTCATATAATATTTATTTAAATAATTTTAAAACCATTTATTTGATATTTCTCTTAATAAAATAATTCCTACAACATTTTTCTATAATTACTTAATATACATATTTGTTTCATAAAAATCAAAAATAAAATACTATGATCTATATAAATCTAATAGATTTCATAATAATACATTTAGTTTTATTTATCTTCTAAAACACCTTACTTTTAAAATGTTATGTTTGTTAAATTATGAAGGTGAAAACTTTGACATCATTTAAAATAAAATAATTTAAGTGTCGTAATCGATTTTATAAGGCTTAAAATGGTCACCAATTTTCCCTTTGGATTCTTGTGGTCTATATGTACACGAAAAATAAGTTTTGGTCAGGTTTTTGGGATTTTAATGGGTATTATTAGTATAATAGAAACTACATTATTGATTTTTCATTAAATAAAAAAAATTTGTTTCATTAATGTATATGTTATTAAGTTAATTATATATTTGTAATAAATTACAAATAAAATACCATGATAACGAAAAAAATTTAGCTTTTATTTGATTATTTATAACTGAATTTATATCTTGTGTAACCTTATATTAAAAATAATTTAATTATTAAATTTTGGGTGAGACCAATTTCACTTTCATTTAAATAAAATAAATTAGAGGTCTTAATCACATACAAGTGGGTTCTAATAGATACCATTTCTACCCAAGTATATTTTAGGAAGAAATATAATCATCCAATTATATTTATACAACTGTTATGATAATTGTATAATATTATTTTTACCCTTGATTACAAAATTTTCCTTTAACTATTGTAAATAAAATATACCGTAGTTACTATTCATAACACCCAAAAATGAAAAGTATCTTATTAACATAATTTGGAGCTACTGATTTCAAATATGGAATAAATTTTTTCAAATTCAATAAATATATATGTTTTTTTGAAATTAATTTAAAATTAATCTCGTTGTCGAAAAAAACTGGGTTTTGTTTAAAACATTGTGAAAGATTGAATTGATTTTACCTACGAACACTACTGGAAAACAAACCTATACCAATGGTTTGGAACTGTTTGTATAGGACTACAAACCGTTGGTATAGCCTATACCAATGGTCTGGAGGACCGTTGGCATGTACGTCATGGGGATAGGTCTATACCAACGGTCTTTGGAAAACTGTTGCTATATACCTATACCTACGGTTTTTGAAAACCGTTGGTATAAGTAATATGAAAATCTATAACAATGGTTCCATAAAACCATTGGTATATGTATTTCCAAAAACAAATTCACTGGGATTTGATCCCAGGACCTCTAGTTTATCATTAAACGACCTAACCACTAATCTAACATGACTTTTGTGAACATAATTCCCTAAATATATATATATATGTATTATCATAATTATTTTACATTTTGATTTATAAAATGTTCTCATTAAGAAGATCTGATAAAAAATCAAAGGACCTATACCAATGGTTGTCAAAACCATTGGTATAGGTCCCTATATTCTGCAAGTGATCTTGATATATTGGGGACCTTTAACAATTGGTTGGGAAAACCGTTGGGAAACCCTACCCTTTACCAACAGTTTGGCCAAAATGTTGGGAAAAGTTGCCAAAAAGTGGGCCTTTACCAACGGTTTGGCCAAACAGTTGGGAAAGGGGGTATAAAAGCGTTGGGAAAGGTCGGATTTCTAGTAGTGGAATTCAATGTAAAATTTATGCTAATGACATACATTTTATGAAATGGTAAACATATATTCTATTTATAATTTAACAAAATTTACTATTTTAATTTAACCCTATAAATTATCTCGATAAAAAAGTTGTTTTTAAGTATAATTTATCATGTTTTTACTATTCATCAAAATAAGGACGTTGTTAGAAAAATATCAAAACATTATCAAATGTAAATTTTCATATCCTGATTCAAAAGGAGAATTATTTTCTATAAAATTGAACTTATGAACTTTTCAAAAATTATATTTAAAATGGGTGCTCCATCAAAAGGCAGCAAAACTGGATTTTTTGGAAAAATAATTCTTTTATCCGAAAAATAATTCAGTTCTCATACCTCATTGTAGAAAATGTGTATGATGAATTAAAATTTTATAAAATTCAAAATTTTTGTAATACTATTCATAATGGCTAGTTCATAATAATATTATAACAATATATAGTTTTTTAGTGAAACTTGGTATTGCGAACAACACATGATATTAAGGAAGGTCGCTCTTGCGTGTAATGCAAGTCAAGTCAGGGTTTCTTGTAGGGAAACCTTCCTTTGGTGTTGCACATAACACACTAAAAATATAGTTAAGTTATACATTGATCAAAATCTATTCATTGTGCTGTGTAAAATGAATTTTATTCCAAAGAACTTGAAATTGTGTGCATCACAAGCCAAGAATAGTGTTGTAGATAATATAATCTAATACAGTGTTACATATAGCGCATGTTAATCTTGTGAATTGTACAAAAAAAGACATCAAAGAAATTAAAAATACAAATTCTTATAAAATCTCAGGGTGTTACATTCTACCACCCCCCCCCTAAAATTAATTACACACTCGAATTTTTTCGGTGTTATAAATGGTTTTCTACTTAAAATATTCTTTCATAGAAACCCACAATGTAAAAAGTAATACTAATACATCATTTTAAAAAGGAACATTAGAAACATTACAAATAACCAATTTAACTCATCATTGGGATTCCGCATAAGAGAATATAGGTGAAAATATGGATATAGAAGAGAAATATAACCATTAACTTCATATGAAGAGTGTTAGAGGACATGGCAATGAAAAATACAACAATCACAAATCAATAAATTTGTGACGATCTATGGTACCATCTAAATCATCAGATATGAGGGTACTAGGACAACATTATTGGATTTCAATATCATTTCCCTAAAGTTGATTAATTTTTACATAAGGAGAAATACATACTTGATTTTAGTGTAATATCATTGTTGGTCATTCCAGGAATAATTTCCACATCTTCTCGTATTTAAAGAAATGAGGATGAATTTTTCCTTCTTGAAGTATTATCAAATCATGTGATATAATGATAGGTCATTCCATTGGTCTTTATCACAAAAAGTTTAGCACAAGATATTAAATATACATAAGTCTGCCTATGGGGATGTTAATCATATATGGTTCCAAAAATTGATATATACATCATCAATCATACCATATAAATAATTTCTAAAAACCAGAGACTTCATGTAGGCCAGTGGTAGGCGATAAAGGCTTGTCACACTTCATTTGTGGGTTCGATTCCCATAACTCTGTCTGATTTGATGGGTTGTCACCCATCCTACGGGTTGTCCTTTTTCTAAAACTATACTGTTATAACATTTAAGAAATAAAATCAAAAAGTTATAGCCTTAAGAAATACTATCTGTTGCCTATATTAATCGATTCCAACCTTTAGTATTATCAAAAATACTTTTGTCCATTCTCATAGTATAATGAAAATGATTACTAGAAAGGTCATTTACCAAGCATGTGAATACCATCATTTATCCCCCATATATCAAGTGATTCAAATTTTTGTCGGTCACATTCCAAACATGTGAATACCTTATTCATGTATTCGTTTGAAAAATTAATTCCCATTTAACCTTAGTGGAAACATGAATTCAATAAAAATTTTAAACATTCCGCATACCAAAATCGCAAAATTTTTGTATACTCAAACCATGATATACCTTTGTCCTTAAATCATTGAGGAGCTAATTAATACTATCAAACATATTATTTTATCCATATCCCTTCATTATGCACAAATCATCTTATTTCCAAAAATATTTCAATCACTTTTCATGGTTACTGTTAACATATAATTATTGAAAACCACAATGAACTAATACATAGATATTCCAATTTTCCATGAGACTATAAATGTGATTCAACAACATTATCTTGGAATCCCATTACGTAACACTTAATCATTCCACCACATTTTTTTCATACTCAACATCACCAACAGTGATCACATGTGACTTCCCTTTTTCCATTTCCATAATAGGTTGTTGATTTGGATCATCATTAAACCATGGATTAGGGCATTGGATAGCAATTATACCCCATTTCCTTACACTTGTAGCACTGAAGTGTTAGTAGTGAGTTCTCTGTAGTATTTTCTCTGTTCACATCATTAGCTACCTTTTCCCCATTAGTTTGACACTAAGCTACTCAATGACCTTCATTTCCACACATAAAACTTTTTCTAGTCCCTTTAAGATAATCTCCTCATTTCTTATTTCCATACATTGAGCATAATGAAACATCTTCCATCTTTTCAACAGTGTTTTGACATTTTTCCAAGAACTGTATCATTCGTTTTTTGTCAAAACCATGAGATGGATACGTTACACCAACATCCAATTCTACCGTGATTGCACAACATAGAATTTCTTCATAGCTACTGAAGTCTCTTATAGATAATACCTTTCTAAGAATTGTTTTTAATCCACTAAAGAATCGATCAACATTACTTTCAGGTTCGATGATAAAGCCAGATGAATACTTTTCAAGCCTAGTAAAATTCTCCTCATATATACCAACAGATTCATTATTATTTTTCTTAAGCTTAGGGAACTAATTTTTTATATTTGTTCAAAGAATATAGGGGAATTACTTTTTTGAAAAACAATTTCTTGAACTCGTCCCATTCAATGTATTCAATTTTATCTTGGGGCCTTATATTATTAATTAGAGTCCACCACTGGTCTGCTTCACCATCTAACTGGTAAAAAAAAATGATTTTTTCATGCTCTGAATAGTGAAGTATGGAAAATATCTTTTCAAGGGTACTGAACCATTGTTTGGAAATAAGTGGATCAGAAGACCAACTGAAATAAGGTGGATGTTTCCTCATAAAGGACTCAATAGAATATTATTCCCTTATCTGCTCATTTGGAAGCCCATAATGATTCATAGCTTGTGTAAGTATAGCAATAATATTTTTCACTCCATCTCCCATAACATTGGTTTGATCAGGAGGACAATCATTGCATTGTCCATTTCATTGATCAACACGGTTCCTTCATGTTCCAACCATCATCTAAAACCCCAAAAGTATACTGTGAGAGGAAAAAATCATGCTATGAAAAAAACATAATAAAGGATTAGTACCTTAAATATATAACATCATAGGTTTAATTCTAAGATCATTACCATAATTTTAGGACCATAACCTATATGTATACTTAACCTTAGGGATATCCCTAGACATTCCATAAAAATATCTCTAGGGATCTCACTAAAGTTTTCGCATCCTAGTTTCCATTGTTTGACTAATCCTTTTCTCTAATACAAACTGTGGAGACCCAAATATTGATGTACATGGACATTTCATTACTTTTTCGGAAAACATAATACATGAAAAAAACAGACACCCAAAGACCTTATTAGTTTAGTGTCTTTGAAAACTCAGAACAAAATATTCGAATCATGGTAAAAGATCTTCAACATCTCCCATAATGTTTGTTCCCATTTTTTACAAAAAACCTTTATTAATATCATGGGGAAAAGAAAACATAAAAAGGGTGATCTCAAATGCTCAGTAAGGGTAAACATGGAGAATATAAAACAATACAAAAACCTTTGAAAGTAAAAAAATGAGCATAAAAACTAAACATCAAAATCGTGAGCAATGACATAAAACATGGTAGTACATAAGGCATAGATCATAAAGGAACATTTATCATGATGAAATGTCATGGGAATAAAACATGTAATTTTGGAAAACCATTAATCACATGATATGATTTCCATAGTATCCATGTAATTTCTTCCAAGACCAACATAGTGGACAAATTCCATTACTGAACAGGGATTACTTGTCTTTCCAGCCATGTATTACTGATCCATATTTACTTGTCATTCCAGCCATGTCTATCTCATGAGATATAAATCATTACCCAATGAATTAGAGGTATATATAGGACAAACCCATTTCATTATGAAATCATTCTTTCATGTGCATCAAAATAAACATAAATCATTCATCATAACCCAAATAATAATACGGGATTCATAAACATCATCCCATCATAACATAATCCATATAAAATAAATTGATATAATTTCATCATAAGAAAAATAAAACCATGTAAATAATAGAGACATTATACTTAAAAAATTATCATACTAAATAATTTCATCTTAGATGGAAATTAGTTTTGATAAAACACTAGAAATGAATTTTTGAGTAAAATATCCATTCTTCTTCAAAATCATTTTCTCTTCACAAAATTCTATGCAGTTTTAAAAGAACATGATTTCTGTTGAAAATAATCATGAAATATTGTAGAGGAAGATTCATTAAAATAAGGCGTTATGAATCCTTAAAAATTCATTCTTGCCTTATAAGTTAAAAAAACATTCTTCTCGTACTTTTCCTAGAAAAGTCCAAAGGTACCTCATATGGTAAAAAAAGAATGATTCCTTTCATACCATGTGGTGAAAGTAAAAAAATGGTAAAAATGAAATTAAACATACATGGAAGAATATTAAACATTTTATGAATACATTTTTAGAAAACATGTACATGGATGATAAACATAACCCCAATAAATACTTACGAATAAACAATCCCGGATAAGAATGAGATTGGAATAATTATCCATTACCTTAGGTCTGATATGATTTGTACGTATCCAAACCTCCTGTATAAAGATTTAAATAATATTATTGAATTATTCCAGAATCATATACCATTTTATTATATCATATAATGTCATATTATTATCTTCTAATTAATAATATTTCATTTCTACTTGTTATTCGGGTGTTAATTGTTTTGTGTTCTCATGCGTGTTTTCCCAAATAAATTATTATTCATCTTTTTAGGTTATAAATTCATCATTTAAATAATGTTATTAGTGTAATACATATCATATTTATTCATTCAATTCATTTATATAATCATTGTTCAATTATGATCATGTAGAACGAGTCGCATCACATCATAGAGACGGTAGGTCGTACGTTCGCACGAGCGATGATATCATTCCCATGATTGTGAAATTATATTGAAGTGTATGGTGTATAATATCTCAGAATAAATATCACATTAATGAAATCATATATAGTTATTTTTTCCATCCTTATACCCATCCATTTATATTAATAATGAAATAAAATAGTACACCACGGTGCGGAGACAGTAAGTCGTACATACGCACACGTAGTGATTTCATTTTTTCATAGGGTGGATAGAAGATAGAATATGGTTGTTTAATTTTATAAAAACATATCAGTATAAAGGTTATACTTTAGTTATTACTTAATAATGAAACAAATCATATAGAGGAATTAGGAGAAGAAAGAAGTTTGAAAGAATCGGTAAAACATATTACCTCTTCTTCGACGCACCTCCTCTTAACCTCCTCTTAAGGAACTAATGTTGGCCTTTAAAGAAAACCAGGACCTATATTAGGTTTTTAGGTAAGTGGAGAAGTGAAATATATAGGATTTGGAAGAATTTTAATGCTCAATATTTTTGTGAAGTGGAGAGGGACGAGGTTCCCCTTTATAAGGGATGAGTGGGCCACCTTGGGAAACATAAAAAATATTAATTTATAATAAATTCAAACCCCACCTAAAAACATCCAAAAATGACTCAATTCAAAGATGATATGAGATAGGGTTGTAATATCATCAACCAATGAAATTTATGCATGTTTCCTGTTTAGTTTAAACAATATAATTTTGATTTTTTCTTATTTAATCTACTTAATTTTATTTATGGTGATAACATTATAAATTATAAATTGTTATAAATACAAACTTATATTATGTAAATATCTCCTAATTTAATACTTAATAATCATCTAGATCATATAATATTTTATTTTTAATTTCTAAATAATTTTTTTGATTTTTAAATATTTTAATAATATGGTATTTTTATAAAATACCAATAGTTTAAATTTTGACACTATTCATTTATTTGAATTTAAATAAAAAACTCAAAGAGAATATATTCGAAAAAAATATTTAATAGGTTCCTAAAATGTCATATTCTTCTATAAAATTCTTGTAGAATATTTATTAGTTCATATAATGGTGATTTTAATATTTTTAAAGTCATTTATTTGATATTAATTATTATTAAATAATTACTACATCAATTTTGTGTTATTATTTAATATACATATTTGTTGTATAAATATTAAAAATAAAATAAAATGATGAATATAAATTTATAAGGTTCCATAATAATAATTTTAGTCTAATTTATCATCTAAAACACCCTACTTTTAAAAAGTTATGTTTAATAAATTATGAAGGTTTCAACTTTGACATCATTTAAAATAAAATAATATAAGTGTCATAATCACTTTTATAAGTCTCCAAATGGTCACCAATTAGACCTTTGGATAATTATGGTTTATATGTATAATACCGATAAGCTTTGGTCAGGATTCTCGTCCTTTAATGGGTATTATTAGTTTAATAAAAACTACATTATTGATTTTTCACTAAATAAATAATTTCTATATCATTAATGTAAAGGCTATTAATGTAATTAAATATTTGTTACAAATTTAAAATTGATTAACATGACAAAGAAAAACAATTATCTTTCAAATGAGTATTTATAACCGAAATTAATATTCTGTATACCATTATATTAAAAATAATTTATTTATTAAACTTTGAGTGAGACATATTTCACTTTCATTTAAATAATATAAATTAAAGGTCTTAATCACATACAAGTGGTTTCTAATAGATAAAGTTTCGACCCAAGTATATTTTAGGAAGAAATATAATCATCCAATTTTATTAATACAAGAGTTAGGATAATTTTATAATATTATTTTCACCCTTAATAACCTAATTTACCTTTAACTGTGGTAAATAAAATTCACCGTAGTTACTATTCATACTGCCCAAAAATAAGAAGTATCATGTCAACATAATTTGGACCTAATGATTCCAAATATGGATTCCATTTTTCCAAATTCATAAAATAGAAGTTGTAGTAAATAATTTAAAATTAATCTCGTTGTCGAAAAAATGGGTTTTTGTTTAAAACATTGCAAAAGATTGAATTGATTTTACCTACGAATTCAATGTAAAATTAATTATATTGACAAAAATTATATTAAATGGTAAAATTATATTTAATTTATACCTTAAAACAATTTACTATTATAATTCAACCATATAATTTATCTTGATAAAAAAGTTGTTTTTAAGAAATATTTAGTGTGTTTTTACTATTCATCAAAATAAGAACGTTTTCAACAAAATATCAAAACTTTATCCAATGTAATTTTTTATATCCTGATTCAAAATAAGATGTTTATTCTGTAAAATTTATCTTATAAACTTGTCAAAAATTAGATTTAAAATGGGTGTACCATCAAAAGGCGAAAAAACTGCATTTTTTAAAAAAATACTTCTTTTATCCGAAAAATTGATTTTGTTCTCATACCTCATTCCAGAAAATATGTAAGATGAATTATAATGTAATAAAATTCAAAATTAATTTAATACTATTCATAATGTCTAGTTCATAACAATATTATAACAATATATCTTTGTTTAGTGAAATTCGGTATTGCGTACAACACACGCTATTGAGGAGGGTCGCTCTTGCGTGAAATGCAAGCCAAGTCACAGTTGCATGAAGGGAATGATTCCTTTTCTGTTTCATATAACATGTTAAAAATATAGTTTAAATATAAATTGATCATAATCTATACATGGTATTTTGTAAAATGAATTTTATTCGAAAGAACTTAAAATTGTGTGCATCACAAGCCAAGAATTGTGTTGCGTATACTACAAGCTAATACGGTGTTGCGTATAGCTCAACCTGATCTTGGTGAAGCTTACAACAAAACACATCAAAGAAATTAAACATAACAATTCTCATAAAATCTCAGAGTGTTACACCAATGACTTAAAATTATAATCCAAATTAACTATTCTAGTCATTATTAAGCTAAAACTAAACAATGATATTAAAGAAGTAAAATGTTTTGTTTAAAAAATTACATTTTGAGATACCACCCCAGAAAATGGCTAACATAATATCTCAACCACGTCACTAAGGGGAAAAATTTCCATACTAAAAAATCACCAATAATAATCTCCAAATTATTATTTATGGTGACATAAATCTTAAATAATTATAGGGATATAAAAAATAAAAAAATAAGAGTATACCAAATAATAACCCGATTAAGGTTAATGACATCAACATAGAAGCAATAAATCTCCTCTTAATGATATTAGAATATCTTACCTATTCTTCAACATGCTCTTTATAATTCTCCTCTTAATGAAATTAGAGACGGTACTTCGAGAATAACAGAACCACTAGAATGTAACTAGGTATGTTGAGAATGGAAATATGTAGGGGAGATCCATTCATGGAATATCAATGTGAAGGGAATAGGTGATGTAGGAGGTGATCTTTTATAATTGATTTTAGGGGGGCTATTGTAATCTCCAAAAGTATTAATTTTTAAGAAAATAAAACCACATCAAAAAACCTCCAAAATAACCTAATTTATAATAATAGATTAGTTGTGTTTTTAATATCATCAACCAAAAACAATAGAAACGTTTTTTTGTTTATTTAAATATTATCATTTTAATTTTTCACTTAGTTATTATAGTTTATTTAAAATAGGGCAATTAATTTTCAATAATAAAAGGGTAAAATATTTATTTATTTGATGTAAATTAAATAATAAATAACTAATTTAGGGCATTTTATAAAATATATTATTTATTATATTTTTGTAATAAATAATTTTAAATTTATTAATAATACGACTTTTTGACGAAACAATAATAGGGTTAATTGTAAAAATATTCAATTCATGGATTTTTAAAAATATCAAGATAAGATTTTATCCTCGAACCAAATATTTCATTATATCTATATGGGGTAATGGTAATCTATAATGTTTATTTTATATATTAATTATACAAATTATATATATTTTAGTATTTTTAATATCATTAATTTGATATTTCAAATAATAAAATAATTCAACATCGGTTTTGTGTAATTTCTTAATACACTTTAATGATGAATATAAATTAAATATAAAATTATATGACTAATATAAATCTATTATATTTCATAATAATACTTTTATATGAATATATATTTTGGAAAATCCATCATATAAACTTATATACTTATTGAAACATGAATCTGATAGGTTTAACATCACTTAAAATAAAATAATATTTGTGTTATAATATCTTCTATAAGGCTCTAAATGGTAAATCACTAGACTAATAGATAATTATATTTGAGATATACTCAACCAATAAGGTTTGGTAAAATTTTTGTGACATTTAATGGTTATTATTATTTAAATTAAAATTATTTTTTGGATTTTTCATCAATTAAATAATTTCAACAAAATCAATATATAAACGTTTAAGGTAATTATTTATTTCTAATTAATTAATAATAATTTTCCCTGATAAGTAAAATGATAAAAGCTTCAAAATTAGTGTTAATAATCATATTTATATTTTAAAGACCCAAATATTGATGTACATAGACATTACATTACATTTAAGGAATACTTAATACATGACAAAAACAGACGCCCAATGAACGTATTAGTTTAGGGTATTTGGAAACTCGGAACATAAACATCTAATCATGGTGAAAGATCTTCAACATCTCCCATAAAGATCGACCCCTTTTTATTTCATATTTAAAAACATTCTTTATATCTTGGGGAAAAGAAAACATAAAAATAGTGATGTCAAATGCTCAGTAAGGGAAAACATGGAGAACATAAAACAACCCATAAACATTTGAACATAAAAACATGAACATAAAACATCCAACTCTGGAGTAATGATATAAATCATGTTCGTAGATAAGGCATATATCATAAAGGAACTTTAATCATGATAAAATACAATTGGAATAAAACATGTAATTGTCGGAAACCATTAAGGACCTGTTATGATTTCCATAGTATCCAATGCAATGCTGCCAAGACCATCATAGTGGACAAAGTCCATTACTGATCTGGGTTTACTTGTCGTTTCAGCCCTGTATTACTGATTTGGATTTTACTTTCAATTCCAGCCATGTCTATCTCATGAGATATAAATATTTACCCAATTCATTTGAGGGAGCTATAGCTCCCACCCATATCATAATGAAACCATTCTAATGTGTGCCAAAAAATAAACATAAATCATTTATAGTAACCCAAATAATAAAATGGGGTTCACAAACATAATCCCATAATAACATAATACATATTAAAAATGTATATCATTTCATCATAAAAAATAAAATCATATAAATAATAGAGACATTATACAAGAAACATAAACATTTTAAATAATGTCATCTTAGATGGAAAATAGTTTTGATAAAAAACATGAAATGAATTCTTACGGAAAATATCATTTTTCTTCAAAATTATTTTATTTTCTGAAAATGCCATGCAATTTCAAAAGAAAAAGGATCTTTTTGAAAATAATCATGAAATCATGTAGAGGAAAATTCATGGAAATAAGGAGATATGAAACCGTAAAAAATTGTTCATGCCGTATAAGTTAAGAAACATTCTTCTTGTATTTCTGTCAGAAAAGTCAAAAAGTACCTCGTATGGTAAACAAAAGAATGATTCCTTCCATACCATGTGGTAAAAGTAAAAAAACGTAAAAATGGATTTAAACATACATGGAAGAATAGTAAAAATTTTATGAAAACATTTTGAGAAAACATGTATATGGATGATAAACATAACCACAATAAATACTTAAGAATAAACAATCTCAGATAAGAATGAGATTTGAATAATTATGTCCAATATCTTCAATATGTGTCTGATATTATTATATAGTGGATTTAAACATATTATTAACTTGTATCAAATCCATAATAATATTTATGTTATCATATATGATTCACAAGCCAGTTTATATTACCCGTTCATATGTCAATTCAATGTTAAAGCAGTGTTTTGGGTAAAATTGTTTCACACATCGTATGTGTTTTGACTGGTAATTATTCATTTGATTACATAGATCATTATTACATACTTACATAATTTAAAAAATTATTTATATATATTATATACTCATATATTTAATAGATCGATAAATGGAATGAAATACACCATTCATGGAGACGGTAGGTCGTACGTACGCATGAACGTTGTTTTCGTTTCCATATTAAATTGAATGGAAGTAAGTAAATAACATATAAATAAATCAAGTATAATTATTATTTCATTAATTTCATGATTATTTATTATATATACTTTATAATCATTCTGGAATGGTTAACATGGAGAATGAATCTCAACGCATCGTGAAGACGGTAATCCGTACGTACGTACGAGCGATGATGTCATTCCAATAATTGTTGAATGGAATTGGAGTGGATGATATAGTATATCAGAATAATTATGATGTTATAATAATCATATATAGTATTATTTCCACCATTATATGCATATAAGTATGGTGGTTGTGGAAAAACATATTACACCACGGCGTGGAGACGGTAAGCCGTACGTACACACACTTGGTGATTTCATTTTTCGTAGGATGGATAGATGTTGAAATAGGGTTGTTTCATATTTATAATAACATATCAGTATATTAGTGATACTGATGTTTTTACTTTAGAATGAAAAAACTCATATAGAGGATGTATAAGAATAAAGAAACTTGAAATAATCAGTAGAAGAGATTACCACTTCTTCGACGCACCTCTTTTAAACTTCCTCTTAAGGGACTAGAGTTGTCCTTTTGAGAAGACCAGAATCTCTAAAATGTTACTATGGAAGTTTCAAAGAGTAATGGGAAGGGGTTGGCTAAGATTAAAGGCATAAAATTATGTGAGGAGGAGAGGGATGAGGTGACCTTTTATAAGAGAAGAGAGGGGCACTTTTGGAAACCTAAAAAATATTAGTTAAACAAATCCACTTAAAAACCTCCAAAATTCACTAAATTAGAATATGAGATGAGATAGGGTGGTAATATAATCAAAAAATAAAATTTAGACATATTTTTAGTTTATTTTAAACATTATCATTTTGATTTATTCTTATTAAGTCTATTTAATTTTATTTGCGATAATAAGATTCTAATTTTTAAATTGTTAAAATACTTTCTTGTGATATTTTAATATTCCATAATTTGATACATTATTACATTTTAGACCATATAATTTTCAATTTGTAATTTTTAAATATTTTGTGATTTTTAAACAATTTAATAATATGTTATTTTTAAAAAATATCTATAGTGTCAATTTTAAGACTATTCAATTATTTGAATTTAAATTAAATCCACACATACGATATATTTGAACCAAAATATTTAATAAATTCCTAAAATTTCATATTCATCTAAAAAAATCATGCAGAACCTTAGTTTGTTCATTTAAAATTCCTTTTAATATTTTTAAAACCATTTATTTGATATTTTCCTTTATAAAATAATTACAACAACATATTTGTATAAATATTTAATATACTTATTTGTTGCATAAAAATTAAATATAAAATAATATGATGTAGATAAATCTATTACCTTCCATAATAATTCTTTTACTCAAATTTATCATCTTAAAATTACAATATTTATATTGTTATATTTATTAAATTATGAAGGTGACAACTTTTATATCATTTAAAATAAAATAATATATTTTTCATAACTGATTTTATAATGCTCAAAATGGTCAAATATTCGACAATAGGATGTTTATGGTTCACATTTACACGACCAATAAGTCTTGGTCAGGTGTTTATGCCTTTTATGGTCACTATTATTTTAATAAAAACTATATTATTGATTTTTGACTAAATAAACAAAATTTGCATCACTATTGTAACACCCCAGGTAAATAAAGAATATGACATTTTTATATTTATCCATATTTGTGAGTAAAATGATAATATAAATTTAAAGGGAACGCTATGCTCGATGGCGTATCCAATACGCAACAATGAGTTTCATGGAAATCTTATGTTGCACTCTAATAATAAAATAATATTATTTCAAATTGTAGTTAACATCTAGCCGTTTTAATGGCAGGAATGAACAGAACTAACTACAAAATGATTATATATATTTTTCAAATATTTTTACTTTTATCCAATAAAAGATAAAGGCTTAAAATATGAAAAGAATTAAATTTTAGGCATAGATACTCTAATAGTCACTAAAAGGTCAACTTATAACCTTTTGACGGAGAACCCTATTTAAATATAGTTTTTTTCACTCTTATATATTCTTTGGACAAATAAAATTATTCTTTAGAATTGGGACATCAAAATTTACTCTGTGTAATTTTTTGGTATTTTTCTGATAAATTTCATTTTTTATTGAATAGTTAAAAATGATGTATTTTAATCCAAAACCTCTTTTTAATTTAATATATTTATATGATTATATTATCATTGTAATTGGTTTTAAAGTGAAATTAGAATATATTTTTACCATTTAATCCAATTGTGGTCATTTAAATTAATCTCACTTTGAAATTAGACTTAAATTAGTGTCAATCTTTTGATATATATTATTTTAAAAAAAACACGCTATTTGTTTTGGAAATGGGAATTAATTATTAAATTAATTAATTCAAATTATATTTATTGAATTTTTTAAAATATATATCATTTTTTAATTCAGAATATCAAATATATCTTATGGTGAAGTTTTGGTATTTTTCTAAAAAACATCAATTTTTTATGAATAGTGAAACCACTAAGTTGTAGTTAAAAACTGATTTTTCGTTTAAATTAAACTTTACCACATTTGTGAATTGAATTTCAAAAATCAAACATACATGGTTTTCAATATGATTTAAAATGTGTTTAAATGGTATTAAAAGAAGTTTTTGGTGAATACTAACTTTCCAGTTTTATTAATCGCGATTAGAGGTAATTAGTGTAATTTAAGGTAAAAATAATGTTTTAATAATATGAAATGACCTTGAAAAATTTCTTACATTTATTGAATGTGTCATAGACGACCCATAAAATCCATGGGTCAACATGGGGACCCCATGGATCCACTTGGGTAAGAAAATGACATTAATAACTTTTTATTTAAAGTTAAAATAAAAATGTTACTAACATGTACTGTTTTACTAAAACTATTATTACATGGGTTTATAAAAGTCATATTTTTGACTATAAATATTAATTAGAAAGATAAAAATATTTCCTACATCATTATATTTTTTTATAATTTTTAGACATTAAATAAATTAAATTAATTATAACACCATGATGATGCAGCGATTACCTCATTATTTAACGATTTAAATAAAATGAAACGATAATGTACAATATAAGACCTACTCCTGTCAAAAACCTATTGGATGGGTGTATTTATAACCCTTATAACCATATCCTCAAAATATATAATTTTGGTACCATTTATATCCTAAAATCATTTTATAATAATGTAACCTTTCAAGTCATTCCAAGAGTGCCCCTCCTCCCTCTTATTGAAATGCAATGTGTTGCATTTGTTGTCAATGAGGTATGTTGTTGTCAAGGAATGAATGGATGGATGTCAAGGAGTTCCAATATGTGAATGAAAAAGGATGTGATGGTGTTGGTGAGGAAAGGAGAATGGCCATGGTACTAAGATGTATGTCACTTTGGAGATTCACTAAGTGACATAGGATGTTGTGGTTGAAACATTCTCTATTCATATCAGACGATTGTAGAACTGACCTTAATGTTTCAATACTTGTCTCAAGATGATACTAAGTTACACCACTTGAATAATTGATGATGATGGAGTATCATCCTTACATCAGATTATTGATGAGCTGATCTTTATGTTCCAAGAACTTGTATCAACTGGATACAATGCCACCACATGAATAGAAGACCATGCATTGTAGTGACAATGCATGAGGAGTTGAAAGTGATCCATCCATAAGTTCTAAGTGGATGAAGTGGATTGAAGAAGTCCATGCACTAATTCTTAGTGCATGTGAATTGGAAGATGCGCCAACTTGATCTCTGATTAGATCAATGAAGTTCGTTGAAGAATTTATGTGATTCAGGAGCTCTGTTGAAGAGGAATTCCATTCCTAAGCATTGAATTCATGTTGAAGAAGAATTGGAGGAATTCTAATGAAGAACCTTCGGGAATTCCACCTCATAAGACTAGAATATATGTTAAGGAGGATGGAGGAATTCTAATGAAGAATTAGAGTTGATGAAGAAGAATGGCTTAGAGGAAGAAGTGGCATTTGGCATTTTCACTTGGTTACTTTGTTTTTATACAAAGTCCTAAGTGTTTTACTTAGCAAAAAAAATCCACCAAGGGCCAACCTTAAGGGTTCAACCCAAGGCACATGTGGGACTAGGTCACCACGCCCAAGGGGATCCCATGGGGCCAGCCCGAGAGAGGTCGGGGCCATGTATAAGCCCCAAGGCCACGCGGTGATGAAGCCCGCACAGCGTGAGCACGAGGAGCGCGCCAGAGGAAGCATAGTGGGCGCCAGTGGCGTGCCCGAGAGGCAGGGGTGGGTGCAAGAGCGCGCCCGCAGAGAGAACTCGGTGCAGGGCGGCACCGATAGGGTTGGAAGTTCAATCGAGGGGTTGCGGCAGGAGCTGTTTGATAAACCGCAGAAAATCCGCTCGGCGATTCGATGTGGGACGCGCAAATTTCCCCGGGAGCGCATCCTGGCCGCTCGATTGATCGCGCGCTGGATCGCAACAGATCATCTCATCCGCCGCACGCCGCGTTCTAATCCAGCCGTTGATGATCTTTTCAAAGCCGCATCCGACGGCTCCAAGGCGTCTCATTCCTCGAGGTCGGCCGAGGCACCTCCCGCGACGCCTCCTAAACCAGTGGCCCTCCGAGCACTGAAGTCGACCTCCCGACCACCATAGATCAAACTAAGGTATCCATTGGGTTCATCTGGATGTAATGAACACATCCATGCAACAAAATAAGCATGCATGCAACGTGATGAGATTTCAAACAAGGCCGAGGAAAAACGAAGTTGCCGAGGCTTCGGTGTATTCATGCTTTGCATGGATTGGAAGAGAATAGGCCATGCACACATTCGGCGACGCATGCATTTGAAGAAGGCCGAAGAAAATGGAACCCACGTGAAATAAAAAGAAAAACAAGATTTCACAGATTCTTGAAATAACCGAAAACTTCGGGAATTTAAAGATATCACATGCGGATGATACGAGGCAAACCTATGACTATAAAAAGGAGCACCCGAGGCTCTCAAAAAGCTTGCTGAATATTTGAAGAGTGTCCCGCGAGCACCTTGTGCTTTGCGATGCTTTGAGCCCCGCGCATCCCACTTGCGCGGAAGTTTGTTCCGGAGCCACCTGAGGCTTCGAAGGAGTCCCCTGTGCGCCTCACTTGCGCATCAGGAAGATCCTGAGCCGCTTGAATCTGCGTGCTCGAGGATTGGCACCCTCACTGCCCGCATACTTGTGCGGCAGGAGGAAGTGCCCGCGGGTGTTGCACTTGCGCACCCCGCGGCAGTGCACCTTGCGCGCCTTTGTGCACCAAGGAACTTGCGTGCCCCGCGGCTGAGGTGTCTTGTGGATTGCATGCCCTTGAATCTTGAGGCATGTGCGGCAGTGGAGAAGAGGAGAAGCACACGGGAAGTGTGTGTGCGATGTGGAAAGACACACCTACAGGTTGTGTGCTTAAACAAAAGAGGAAGGCCGAGACTATACCTAGTGTGTGCATAAGGAGGAAGACTACACCAAGTAGTATGTGCAATGAAAGAACAAGGCCAAGGCTAGCACCCATGTGGACAAAATTTATATAATTTGTGTGTGCTTAACAAGTGTGAAGGCCAAGCTCAAGTGTGTGACAAAGTGAAGAAGTTTTGTGTGCAAAGAGACAAGAAGGCCGAACCTAGTGTGTGCACTAAGAACTGTGTACACACTTAGAAGAAGAGGAAGACTCTCACACTAAAGTATAACACACATTTATGTGTGTATTCAAAAGGAAAAAGTGTGTGAAAGAAAAGGAAGGTGTGTGTGCTAAAAGTATTGTGGGTTTATCACACCAAGGAGAAAATGGGGAGTGCATGCTTGCATGCATGCACGTGCACACGTGAACAAAGCTAAATCAGGCTATGTGCAATTGAGAAGTCCAAGACCAAAAGATCTTGAAGAATCAGAGTTTCCATGCATTCAGTGCATGAAGTTGAATTGGTGTGAGACTGGACCAGACTGAAGTTAAAGACATCAGTTGTCTGAGTATTCAGTAGTTGGAGAGAGAAGCCAGGTCATCGTGAGAAGAAGGAAATAAAGCCTGAGCAAGATGAGAAGACCTGATAAACTCAAGTGATCAGAGGTACAGAGCAAGGCCAGCAGTCTTTATCCCAGACTGCTGAAGATACTTGAAGAAGCTTAAAGTGAAGAAGAGCTACTCGTGTGACTCGAGGAGCCAGGAGAAGCCCCCTGTGAGACTTAGGGAGGAAGAAGTCTTCAGTGGGATTCTGGAGCAGGCCAGTGGGAGTCTGGTAACACTGTGAGACGCAGTATAAAGACCCTCCTGTGGGACTCAGGAGAGATACAGTGGGACTCTATATCGACCATTGTAATACTAACCGATTATAATGGAGAAACCATGTTGGGGTGTATAACCAACATGGCAAGGACGTAGGCCTTTGGTGTCGAACCCTGTAAATCCTTGTGTCCTGTGCCTTTACATTTACTGAATCACTCAAGGAAAGGCTGAGAGATACAAGAAGAGTGGATCGAGGCTTTAACCAGCCATAGAGGTTTAATTGATAAGGAATTAATTAGTAAAAAGTTTTAAGGGATCACTGATTCACCCCCTCCCCCTCTCAGTGATTCACACTGATCTGGGCACTTCAATTGGTATCAAAGGGAGGCTCCCTCTAAAAGATCCAAGGGAGTCATTATGAAGTGCATATTTGAGGAAGTGAGTGAATACCCTCAAATGGAGATATCTGCCAAGACTCAGAAAATCAGGATGAAGAAACAGGCCAGGAAGATGAAGAAGAAGATTGTTGCTGATAGAGAAACACCTGACAATTCCTTTTATCACTCTTCTGGTGAAGCCTGTCCTAGCTGTGATGATGATGGAAGAATCAATGATCTTCTAAATGCAATCGAATATCTTCGGAAGACAGTCCCCAGGGAAGTAGCAACGTGTATTACTACAGGCATCCTTGATCTTCAAGAAGAAAAATTACAGCTAGAAGAAGAAGCCAATGCAATGGAAGATCAGTTGGCTAAAAGGGTTGGCATAACCAACACTCTCAGAAAGCTGGTGAATGCCAAGGATGAAACGGTTTACCTTTTCAATGAATGATATGAAGACACTACTGAAGAATTGAAAAGAAGCCGTTCTGAGAAAGAATTCTTTATGATAATGCTCAAAGAAGTTTTCAATGCACTGGAAAAATTGAACAGAGTGTCAATGAATGTCAGAGATGCTCAACTCGAAGACAAAGTCAAAATGGTGAAGGAGCTTGAAAATTCATTGCTAGAATTGAAGAAGGTGCATAAAGACCAGTTAGAACAGCTGAAAGAAAATTGGGAAGGAAGGCTAAGACCTGTTGAGGATGAGAAGAACTCCCTTAACATGAAATGCATAGAACTAGAGGTGATATTGAAAAATCTGCAATCACCCAAAGCTGAATCCTCCCAGTCAGATGAAAGGAGAAATGTTGATACTCAAGTATGCATTGAGCAGGATGATTTTAAAAGAAAGACATCCTCTAATAAAAGGGCAACAACTTCTAAAAAGAAGGTACCATCCATCCCATCTTGTACTCATGTTTCTAAATGTGTTTCCACAAAAAGTGCAGGATGGAAGAATAATTTCAAACAAGTATGGATGAAGACAAAGAAGAAAGAGAGATCTCTTGAAACAACAAAGCAAGTCAAGAAAAGTACCCAACAATCAAAAGGACTGAAGAGGTCACGATTTGTGGGTCAGTGTTGGTGTTGTAATAAGTATGGGCACTGTGCAAAGGATTGTTGGTACAATCCACTGAATGTCAAAGCACAAAGGAAGCTCATGCCAAGGGGGAGCAAGCCAGAGGGAAAGAAGCAACATCCACAGGTCCAGAGACATCTATTTACTGCTAACAGATTTGGATTGCATGATAACATCTGGGATGTGTGAAAAAGTGGTCAAATAGATACATGCCAATCTCCAACTGTATCCAGAGCTCAAAAGAATAAAAGATCACAGAACCTGGCTCAGAAATAATCCTTGGGAAGCAAGAAGAAAGTTGAAGATGCTCCTAAGAAGATTTTGAAAAAGGAAAAGAAGACCTTGGAGTCTAAATACAAGATGGGTGATGCATCCAGAAGGACCACCAAGAAAACATGCTTCTACTGTGGAAAGAAAGGTCATACCATGGATCTTTGTGAACAAGCCATGGAACTGAATAGAAGCAGACTGGACTCAAAAAGACAATCAATCCAGAAGAAGCAGAAGGGATTGATTGAAAACAAGTTGCCTAATAAAGGTAGCTTGAAAGAATGAAAAGAACCATGTGGAATTTCCAAAACTGAGACCTCACTTCCAAATGAATTGTTAGTCATATAGCCTAATCAGTTGCAACTTTCCAAAGATCTGCAAAGAGCTGAAGATGAAGTTCTGGCAATTGCTAAGGCAAATGGAAAGAAAAAGATTTCACATAAAGATCATGTTCTGTGTGTGAGGTGCAATCAAGCTGGACATACTTGTGATAAATGCATGATATTCATTCCAGCTTAGAAGGGATTCTTCAAAAGAATGAAGATTGCACCAGGAGACTCTACTGCTCAGAAGGCACCTAGAAATAGAGGAGTCACACACAAAGAAGTTAAAGAGGTGTTGAGATCCACACCATCACAAACATCATTGAAGATCAAATGTGCAAGTGTGAAGAATGGTGAAAATGAGACATCTCAGTTGAGAGAATCTTCTCAACCTTGTTATTCACATTGATGAACCAAGGAGGTTCTATCTTATTCCCTAATCACATGTATTTACATGTGCTAACACTGCATGGAATTGAAGATGATGATCATTCTCAGCTGGAGGATGGTTTGGAAGGAATTGAGTGCACCCCTTGAGGGGGAGCCAATCTGGAGAAGATGATATTTTGGGATTTAATGTCATCTTGAGAAAAGTGAAGGTATTCCAATCATACTTTCATCCCTTGTTTCTTAATTTTATTCATCATGTCAATTAAGGGGGGGTATTGATTGAAGAGAAATGGTTGAAAGGGGAAGCATTATCTTTGCACAGAACTTTCTAATGAGTCGTGTGAAGTATGTGCAGGATTTAGCAATTTGTTGTTATATCTGAAAAATTTCAACCCCTTGGAGCATGATCTCACATGTACAGTGAATGTTGGACAGCATTGAGTACCTTGGTTACATCACTCTTTTTTTCTACACCGGGTTAGCCCAAGTAGACTTAGAGTTGATTTACTAAAGGTTCTTTGCTAAAGAGAACATGTGACATCATCCCTCTCTCAGTGTTTTTCAAGAAAATACTTTTCAAAGGGAGGAAGAGATTTTTGAAAGAGAACCACACCACACCTTTTCATTTGATTGCCAATAAGGGGGAGAAAAGCTGACATATTTCCCCAGAAATGTGTGGCACACATAGTGACCCATTCATATGTGCAGAAGTAGTGTATTGACAACAAATACAAAGGGGGAGATTGAAATGCACTGTGTTGCATTTGTTTTCAATGAGGTATGTTGTTGTCAAGGAATGAATGGATGGATGTCAAGGAGTTTCAATATGTGAATGACAAAGGATGTGATGGTGTTGGTGAGGAAAGGAGAATGGCCATGGTACTAAGATGTATTTCACTTAGGAGATTCACTAAGTGACATAGGATGTTGTGGTTGAAACATTCTCTATTCATATCAGACGATTGTAGAACTGATCTTAATGTTTCAATACTTGTATCAAGATGATACTAAGTTACACCACTTGAAGAATTGATGATGATGGAGTATCATCATTACATCAGACGATTGATGAGCTGATATTTAAGTTCCAAGAACATGTATCAACTGGATACAATGTCACCACATGATTAGAAGACCATGCATTGTAGTGACAATGCATGAGGAGTTGAAAGTGATCCATCCATAAGTTCTAAGTGGATGAAGTGGATTGAAGAAGTCCATGCACTAATTCTTAGTGAATGTTAATTGGAAGATGCGCCAACTTGATCTCTGATTAGATCACTGAAGTTCGTTGAAGAATTTATGTGATTCAGGAGCTCTGTTGAAGAGGAATTCCATTCCTAAGCATTGAATTCATGTTGAAGAAGAATTCGAGGAATTCTAATGAAGAACCTTCGGGAATTCCACCTCCTAAGACAAGAATATATGTTAAGGAGGATGGAGGAATTCTAATGAAGAAGTAGAGTTGATGAAGAAGAATGGCTTAGAGGAAGAAGTGGCATTTGGAATTTTCACTTGGTTACTTTGTTTTTATACAAAGTCCTAAGTGTTTTACATAGCAAAAAAAAGCCACCAAGTGCCATCCTTAAGGGTTAAACCCATGGAACATGTGGGACTAGGTCACCACGCCCAAGGGGATCCCATGGGGCCAGCCCGAGAGAGGTCGTGGCCGTGCATAAGCCCCAAGGCCACGCGGTGATGAAGCTCGCGCAGCGTGAGCGCGAGGAGCGCGCCCGAGGAAGCATAGTGGGCGCCAGTGGCGCGCCCGAGAGGCAGGGGTGGGCGCAAGAGCGCGCCTGCAGAGAGAACTCGGTGCGGGGCGGCACCGAGAGGGTTGGAAGTTCAGTCGAGGGGTTGCGGCAGGAGATGTTTGATAAACCGCGGAAAATCCGCTCGGCGATTCGATGTGGGACGCGCAAATTTCACCGGGAGCGCATCTTGGCCGCACGATTGATCGCGCGCTGGATCACAGCCGCTCATCTCATCCGTCGCGCGCCATGTTCTAATACAGCCGTTGATGATCTTTTCAATGCCGCATCCGATGGCTCCAAGGCGTCTCCTTCCTCGAGCTCGGTCGAGGCACCTCCCGCGACGCCGCCTGAACCAGTGGGCCTCCGAGCACTGAATTCGAGCTCCCAGCCACCATAGATCAAGCTAAGGTATCCATTGGGTTCGTCTGGATGTAATGAACACATCCATGCAACAAAATAAGCATGCATGCAACGTGATGAGTTTTCGAACAAGGCTGAGGCAAAATGAAGTTGCCGAGGCTTCGGTGTATTCATGCTTTGCATGGATTGGAAGAGAATAGGCCATGCACACGTTTGGCGACGCATGCATTTGAAGAAGGCCGAAGAAAATGGAACCCACGTGAAATAAAAGGAAAAACAAGATTTCACAGAATCTTGAAATAACCGAAAACTTCGGAAATTTAAAGATATCACATGAGGATGATACGAGGCATACCTCTGCCTATAAAAAGGAGCACCCGAGGCTCTCAAAAAGCTTGCTGAATATTTGAAGAGTGTCCCGTGAGCACCCTGTGCTTTGCGAAGCTTTGAGCCCCGCGCATCCCACTTGCGCGGCACTTGTTCCGAAGCCAACTGAGGCTTTGAAGGAGTCCCCTGTGTGCCTCACTTGCGCATTAGGAAGATCCTGAGCCGCTTGAATCTGCACGATTGAGGATTGGCACCCTCACTGCCCGCATACTTGTGCGGCAGGAGGAAGTGCCCGTGGGTGTTGCACTTGCGCGCCCCGCGGCAGTGCACCTTGCGCGCCTTTGTGCACCAAGGCACTTGCGTACCCCGCGGCTGAGGTGTCTTGGGGATTGCGCGCCCTTGAATCTTGAGGCTTGCGTGGCAGTGGAGAAGAGGAGAAGCACACGGGCAGTGTGTGTGCTAAGTGGAAAGACACACCTACAGGTTGTGTACTTAAACAAAAGAGGAAGGCCGAGACTATACCTAGTGTGTGCATAAGGAGGAAGACTACACCAAGTAGTATGTGCAAATAAAGAACAAGTCCAAGGCTAGCACCCATGTGGAAAAAATTTATATAATTTGTGTGTGCTTAACAAGTTTGAAGGCCAAGATCAAGTGTGTTACAAAGTGAAGAAGTTTTGTGTGCAAAGAGACAAGAAGGACGGACCTAGTGTGTGCACTAAGAACTGTGTACACACTTAGAAGAAGAGGAAGACTCTCACACTAAAGTATAACACACATTTATGTGTGTATTCAAAAGGACAAAGTGTGTGAAAGAAAAGGAAGGTGTGTGTGCTAAAAGTATTGTGGGTTTATCACACCAAGGAGAAAAAGGGGAGTGCATGCTTGCATGCATGCACGTGCACACGTGAACAAAGATAAATCAGGCTATGTGCAATTGAGAAGTCCAAGACCAGAAGATCTTGAAGAATCAGAGTTTCCATGCATTCAGTGCATGAAGTTGAATTGGTGTGAAACTGGACCAGACTGAAGTTAAAGACATCAGTTGTCTGAGTATTCAGTAGTTGGAGAGAGAAGCCAGGTCATCCTGAGAAGAAGGAAATAAAGCCTGAGCAAGACGAGAAGACCTGATCAACTCAAGTGATCAGAGGTACAGAGCAAGGCCAGCAGTCTTTATCCCAGACTGTTGAAGATACTTGAAGAAGCTTAAAGTGAAGAAGATCTACTCGTGTGACGCGAGGAGCCAGGAGAAGCCCCCTGTGAGACTCAGGGAGGAAGAAGTCTTCAGTGGAATTCTGGAGCAGGCCAGTGGGACTCTGGTAACACTGTGAGACGCAGTATAAAGACCCTCCTGTGTGACTCAGGAGAGATACAGTGGGACTATGTACCGACCATTGTAATACTAACCGATTATAATGGAGAAACCATGTTGGGGTGTATAACCAACATGGAAAGGATGTAGGCCTTTGGTGTCGAACCTTGTAAATCCTTGTGTCATGTGCCATTACATTTACTGCATCACTCGAGGAAAGGCTGAGAGATACAAGAAGAGTGGATAGGGGCTTTAACCAGCCATAGAGGTTTAATTGATAAGGAATCAATTAGTAAAAAGTTTTAAGGGATCACTGATTCACCCCCTCCCCCTCTCAGTGATTCACACTGATCTGGGCACTTCACTTATAAAAGGCCCCCACCACTACCCCTTTACCCACACATCTCAAGCCTTTGGCTCGGACAAACTCTGATCATTTTATCTATCCACATCCCTATATTATTCCTAGAAGCCTTACCTTAGGCAGAAATCTCTTCAATAATATTTTTAGGTTCAAACCAAGGGGAGAACCCCGATTTAAAGTTAATGTCCTATCTTATGTTCTTTTTTTTATTTTGCTTCCCCAACCCCATAAACTCTATTTATTCCTTTATTTTGTAACAAAACCATTATCTTAAATATAATAATATGTTGTTATTAGATGGATTCTAGCTACACATACACACACCTCCGTCTAATGGTTAAAGAACATACTATTTCTGTGGATGATGAATTACTACCTCAAGAAATGATTATTGTTCAATCTTCTCTTAACACCTTTCATGGTTTCCATTATCATGACGCTGTATTTTATATATGATATATATGGTATTTATGTTTTCTATATGCTTCTGTATTTTATATTTAAAACATACCTTTGTTCTTTGCATGTTGTGAAAATGTGATAATTTTATACGAAGAAGTGTGGACTACTACCCCCTCAAGTGATGTGACTCGTTCATGCAATACATGGAATGTATACAAAATTAAATAAATGAACATATGTTACCTATATAACATATATATTATACTGGAATTATAATATATATATCTATCATTTATTTATTAATTCCATTAATATGACAATGAAATGAAAGTAGCCTTCATGCGTACGTACAGCCTACCGTCTCCATGAATGGTGAATTTCATTTATTTTTATCTCTAAATATTATCGAATATTATAAAATGAATATTTACTGGATATATATGATATTTAAATTATTAATACTATTCTAGAGATTATTTACTTATAACTACATTGATAATCATTTTCAAACAAGTTCATTTTTGACTAATGTACCAAACGTCGACAAAAATGTCTGATATGAACTCACATTATTAACCAATTATGATAACATTATAATATGTGATATGAACTGAATAATAATCTTTAAAGGAGGTCCTTAAAAAATTATAAATTGACCAAAGTTTATTATTCATTAATATAAGGAAACGAACAAGACAAGTCGGGCTTGAGGTAAGGGATCCTACCGCTCTCTTTCTTTTTAAGTACTCTCTTTTATGTCATTTATTTTAAGCTCATCATTATTATGTTTGGGGATGTTCTTTTATAATACTCATTCTGTAATTTTTATGTTCATATTATGAGATACCCTATTTGATCTCATAAATCCATTTTTGGAATTTTTAAGTGGCATCGTTAGGCTGCCGAGTTTTCCTAAGGGGTTTTTCATCTCACTTTTATTACTGTGAGATTTTTGCTAAATTTGCCACCATTTCCTTTGAGTGTTATATGTACTTCACACTATTATACTCTTTGTGTAATATAATTTCATTTATGGGTATTTACATCTTCATTGTATGACCCTTCTTCCATGGGGTGTATGATTTGAAAGTTACCCAAATCAGTAAGGGGACCTTTCACCCTCCTCTTTTTAAAAGACATATTTTTGTTATGTATTTTAATTTACATACTATTATGTTGCGTTACGTTATTTGATATCCTTATTGAAGAAAATTTTATGTTCAAGTAATGAGATACCATTTTCCCTATCATCAACTCTTAATCTAAAATTATAAGTGACACCATTAGGCTGTCTAATTTTTGAAAGGGAACTTCTTAACCCAATTTTGATTCATTGGGTTAAACTTGTACTCCTTGAATATGTCATTCTATGAATATGTGTGAATGAAATATGATTTTTTTACACATAATATAAACTTATATTTTCTTTATTCTTTTTTCACACATAATTATGTAATTGATTTATCCTTAATCAAATTATACCATCTTTATGAGGGATCTTGTCTCAAATTAGATTCCATTGAGACTTCATTGTTGTTATGTGCCAATTCACTTTGATATGGTGTATATACTATCCTTCGGAATATTATATCATGAATACCTTTATTCTAATGATATTATAAGTTTTTGATTAAATTTTATTCCTTTAAAAGCTTCAGTGTGGTACAGGACACTTTGATTCAAATATCTCTTTATTAAATGGATTTGAAAATAGTTTGATATAACATTGATTTTGTCGATATCTTGAAATGATATATTTTGAATTCAAATGAAATGTTAATAGTGAAATTTTTATATATATATGATATGATTTTTATAATGGTACTTGGACATTTGACGGGTGGTTACGTGATAAACCATATGATGGGTGGTGCCGTGAATACCATGACGGGTGGTTACGTTGTAACCACCAATGCATTGGGTATGGAAGTCAGCTATATGGATATTCCATTTACTGATATGTGTGGAACTCGAACGTATGGTTATTCAATTTAAGTATGTTTATGTCCCAAGTTACCTTTATATGTTATGTTCTCTTTATATGGGTTTTATGGTAATATATTGGTTACAAAATGGTATGAAATGATTTTTTATTCAGTGAAGAGTATTTACTACTTCATAAAAGTGAAAAGTATTACATTGATAAATTATTCATGGTTTACTTTTTGTTTTGAAAAACTAACAGTTTTACTTCGTTGTGTATCCCTTGCTGAGCTTTTTTATGCTCATCCCATGTTTTTTTCAAATGTTTTTCACATGACATAATGTAGAATAGGGTCAAGGATGGGATCATGTAAAGACATGCTATCTAAAACATGGAACTCGTGATGTTCCTTTTTAAGAGTTTTTATTTTATGGAAACATAATAGAAGTGTATACTTTGTAATATTTTGATATTTAATAGTTATGTCTTAATTCTATAAAACACTAAACCTGAAAAGATCCTCAATGAGAATTATTGATTTAATTCATTGTTATATAATGTTTTATGGTTGGGTTTTTATAGTTGGTATCAGAGGTCAGTTTAGATAACTTTAAGGGATAGATTGTTGTTTAATGATAAGTGACAAGTTGTGTATAACCAAAATTTGTAGTATATTAGATGGAGTCATTGTTTTTTTTAAAGTTAAAATGAATTTGAGATAACATGGATAAATATATCTTAGTGTTTATCTTCCTCATTATTATATGATGATTTTACTGATATGCTTACACTGACCTTTTTGGTTTTAGTAAATGGCTGGAACTAGCAGGTACTAAAGTAACAGTATATGTGAAGGAAACTATGATAGTTTTTTGAGTGAGAGACTGACTGATATGGGATCTGCAATGAGAACTCTTGTGTTTATCCTCAACCAACTATCAGGAGTCATGATTGACCACCTAAACCTTGGTGATTTATATAAGGCATCATATATGCAAGAACCCAATCCCTACGGATGTTCGGGTAATAATCATAAAGGTAAGTGTGTTCAAAAACCTATGTGTAAAATATTTGGAAAGAAACACCTAGGAAAATGTTTCAAAGGGAGAGAAATTTGCTATAGATGTGGAAATGAAGGTCATAAAGTGAGAACCTGCCATGGAAAAGAGAAGCATCCAGTCGACTCGAGGAAAGGGAAATAAGTTCATTCTGAGGGATCAATTGAATGTTTTAAATGTAGTGTGCATGGTCATTATGAAAACACGTTCCCTACAAAGAATTTTCGGGAATGGGATCACCAAGATCGTACAAATATTCTTTTACCAATACCTAATTCCATTGTGATTGTGGATTAAGAAACTGACAATGACCAATCGAAGGTATGGATTATTTCTTAACTTATGTTTTCTTATTTTGGAATCATAGGATACGATTCATGATTTTGTTTGTTGGAAAGAATTATTTCAGAATAAGTTAGAAAGGAATGGTTAATGGATCAAGAAGAATGTTGAATGAGTAAGAAGTTAATATATATAGGATTTAAGAGTTATGGTAGATTTTAGGAATGTGAAATTCTTAAAAGTAATATGTCTCTTTTGATGATGGGATTACATTAGAAGACTTTTTATAGTATGTGTAACCCTAATGTTTGATATATGAAAGTTTTATTCAAGTAATAGTTATCTGTTCTTTTGTGGACATAGTTATAAAGAACCATTTGGGTTTATATGATCTTTACTTTTGAGGTAATTATGGGTTACTATATGTTGTGATGGAAAATGAAAGGCATGAGATAAAATTGATGTTAAATTATGTTATGGTTATTTTTAATGATATTATCTCTTTTTGGGGAATGTTTTGAGAATTATATAGTTTTGGAAAAAGGACAACACGCAGACCGTGTGACAACCCGTCGTGTCGGACAAAGCTGTGGGAATCGAACCCACAACTAAGGTGTGACTGGTATTTATCACCTACCACTGGACTACGTGAAGTCCCTGGTGAATATGACAAATCCTTTTTAGTTATATAATTTTATGAATCAAGAATAAGTTGATTTTGGGTTATCTAGGAAAATATTGACCTATCATGGATGATATATGATTAGGTTATTTACTTTTCAATTTGAGACTTTAAGAGAAACAGATTTTATTTGGAGATAAATGTTAATTTTTTTTACCTTGGAAGACTATGTGATTAAATCCATCAATGAATCTGTTTTCAATATTAGTTTTCTTTACTTTAAATAATTTTATGGACAATTTTTTATCAAATGGTCTTTGTAGAACATTGCGTTTTGTTGGACAAATTTTGGAGATTAAGAATAGATTTTCTTTTTATATAGGATTGTCCTTTTTGGGTATTATCTGATCTCGTACAAACAACATTGGTTTTGGTTTTTTTCTAAAGACATGAGAAATATATAGTTTTCTTTTTTGGATTTATGGATTATCTAGTTGTTGATTATAGCGCTCTTAATGTGAAAAATGCATCCTAAATACTCGTCTTTTGGAGGAAAAAAGTGTTTGTGTAAGAAATCTATTAAGAGATGAATGTATAAACAACAAGAAAGTAAGTATCATTGTGATTTAGTTAATCTCATAAATAAATTCCTCAATGAAAAGTAACTTAAAACAAAAATGGCGTATGTTAACTTTTCCTACTGGGGAATCAAATACTGTTTAACCCATCACAAGTTTGTGATTTTCTAGTGGTTAACTTTCTCCTAAACATGTTTTCTATCACTCCCCCTCAGAACATAACCTTTTTTTCTTCCATATCAATGTTTTCCTATATGTAATCCTAGTATGGTTTAACTCGGGTGACCTCTGTAATTATATTTATTTCTTTTAAAGTGATATTTTTACCGACTCTTGTTCTGATGTGAGACTTTCAATGAAGATTCTGAGCCCAATTTTAAATTTGCGAGGATGCAATTCAAAAAAGGGGGGAAGGATGTAACACCCCAGGTAAATAAAGAATATGAAATTTTTATATTTATCCATACTTGTGAGTAAAATTTTAATATTAATTTAATTGGATTGCTATGCTCGATGGCGTACCCAATACGCAACAATGAGTTTCTTGGAAATCTTATGTTGCGCTTTAACAATAAAATTATACTATTTTAAATGGTAGTTATCATCTAGTCATTTTAATGGAGGGAAGGAACATAAATAATTAAAAAATGATTATATATGTTGTAAAAATATTTTTACTTTTATCCTATAAAAGATAGAGGCTTAAAATAATAATCGAATTCAATTTTAGGCACAGATACTCTAATATTCACTAAAACGTCGACTTATTGCCTTTTGATGGAGAACCATCTTTAAATATAGGTTTGGTCACACTTATACATTCTTTGGGCCAAATAAAATTCTTCTTTAGAATAGGGACATCAAAATTTACTTTGTGTAATTTTTTGGTATTTTTCCGATAAAGTTCATTTTTTTATGAATAGTGAAAAATGTTGTATATTAATCCAAAACATCTTTTTAATATAATTTATTTATATGATTATATTATAATTTGAATTGGTTTTCAAGTTCAATTAGAATATATTTTTACCATTTAATCCAATGGTGGTCATTATAATTAATTTCACATTGAAATTGGACTAAAACTAGTGTCAATCTTTTAATATATATTTTTTCATAAAAACACGCTATTTGTTTGGACAATGGGAATTAATTATTAAAATAATTAATGCAACATATATGTATTGAATTTTTTAAAATAGAAATCATTTTTGAGTTCGGAATATCAAATATAGCTTAGGGTTATTTTTTGGTATTTTTCTGAAAAACATCAATTTTTGTTAAATAGTGAAACCACTAAGTGGTAGTTAAAAACTGATTTTTCATTTAAATTAAAATTTAACACTTTTTTGAATTGAATTTCAAAATACCAACATACATGGTTGTAATTAGGAATTAAAATTTTGTTCAATGGGATTAAAATAATTTTTTTGTGAATAGTAACTTTTAAGTTTTATTAATCGCGATTTGAGGTAATTAGTGTAATTTAAGGTAAAAATAATGTTCTAATAATATGAAATGACCTTGACACATTTCCTACCGTTATTTTATGTGTCCGGGAAGACCAAGAAAATCCATGGGTCAACTTTGGGACCCCATGGATTCACTTGGGTAAGAAAATTACATTAATAACTTTTTATTTAATGTTAAAATAAAAATGCCACAAACATGTATTGTTTTACTAAAACAATTTTTACATAGGGTTATACAAGTCATATTTTTTACTATATATATTCATTAGAAATATAACGATTTCCTACATTATGAAATTTTTTTATTATTTTTAGACATTAAATAAATTAAATTAATTATGACACCATGATGATGCAGTGATTACCTCAATATTTAACGATTTAAATAAAATGAAAAGATAATATAAAATATAAGACCTACACTTGTCAAATAACCTGTTGGATGTGTTGATTACGAACCATTATCACCTTATCCTTGAAATATATAATTGTGGGACCTTTTATATCCGAAAATCATTTTTTAATAATGTAACTTTTCAAGTCTTTCCTAGAGTGCCCCTCCTTCCCCTTATAAAAGGCCCCCACCTCTTCCCCCTTAACCACACCTCTCATTCCTTTGGCCCGGCCAAACTCTGATAATTTTATCTCTCCAAATCCATCTCTTCATCCTAGAAGCCTTACCTTAGGCATAAATCTCTTCATGAAACCCTTTTGGTTCAACCCAATGAGAGATACCTGATTTAAAGGTAATTTACTCTCTTATGTTCTTTTGTTTTATTTTGCTTCTCCAACCCCCTAAAATCTTTTTATTCCATTATTTTGTAACAACGCCAATATCTCCAATATACTAGGATGTTTTTATGAGATGGATTCGAGCTACAGTTACACACACCTCCATCTAATGGTTAAAGAACATATTGTTTCGGTGGATGGTGAATTACTGTCTCACGAAACGATGATTGTTAAATCTTCTCATAACACCTTTTATTGTGGCCATTATGATGACACTGTATTTTATATATGATATATATGGTATTTATGTTTTCTATATGCTTCTGTTTTTTATATTTAAAACATACCATTATTCTTTTCATGTTGTGCAAATGCAATAATTTCATACGAGGAAGTGTGGACTACCTCCCCCTCAAGTGATGTGACTCGTTCATACAATACATGGAATGTATAAAAAATGACATTAATAAACATATGTGACCTATAGAAGATATATATTATAATTTAATTATAATATATATATATATATATATCTCATTTATTTTTTAATTCCATTAATATTACAAATAAATGAAAGTAGCGTTCATGCGTACGTATGGCCCACCGTCTCCATGAATGGTGCATTTCATTTCTTTTTATCTCAAAATGTTATGGAATAGTATAAAATGAATATCTACTAGATATATATGATATTTAAATTATTAATACTATTCTATAGATTATTTACTTATAACTACATGGACAATCATTTTCAAACATGTTCATTTTTTACTCATGTACCAAACATCGTCAAAAATGTCTCATATGAACTCACATTATTAACCAATTATTATAAAATTATAATATGTGATATGAACTGAATAATAATCTTTAAATTAGGTCCTTAAGCAATTATAAATTGACAAATGTTTATTATTCAAGAATTTAAACAAACGAACAAGACAAGTCGGACATGAGGTAAGGGATCCTACCTCTCTCTTTCTTTTTAAGTACTCTCTTTTATGTCATTTATTTTAAGCTCATCTTTCTTATGTTTGGGGATTTTATTTTATATTCCTCATTATATAATTTTTATGTTCATATTATGAGAGACATTATTTGATCTGATAAATCCATTTTTTGAAGTTTTAAGTGGCATCGTTAGGCTGCCGAGTTTTTGTAAGGGGTTTTTCATCCCACTTTTATTCCCATGAGATTTATGTTACATTTTCCACCATTTACATTGAGTGGTATATGTACGTCCCATTATTATACACTTTTTTTAATATAATTTCATTTATGGGTATTTACATCTTCATTGTAAGACCCTTCTTCCATGGGGTGTACGTTTCGAAAGTTACCCAAATCTTTAAGGGGACCTTTCACCCTCCTATTTTTAAATGACTTCTTTTTATTATGTCTTTTAATTTACATCTTATTATGGTGGTATATGTTCTTCTATATCCTTATTGACGTAAATTTTTTGTTCAAGTGATGAGATTCCATTTTCTCTATCAGCAACTTCTAATCTGAAATTATAAGTGACGCTGTTAGGCTTTCAAATTTTTGCAAGGGAACTTCTTAACCCAATTTCGATTCTTTGGGTTAAACTTATACTCCTTGAATATGTCATTATATGAATATGTGTGACTGAACTATTATTATTTTACACTTAATATACACTTATATTTGGTGTATTCTTTTGTCACACATAATTATGTAATTGGTTTATCCTTAATCAAAGGATACCATTTTTATAAAGGATTTAGTCTCAAATTACATTCCATTGAGACTTCATTGTTGTTATGTGCCAATTCACTTTGATATGGTGTATATATGGTCCTTCGGCATATTATACCATGAATACCTTTATTGTCATGATATTATAAATTTCTTATTTAATTTTATTGCTTTAAAAGCTTCAAAGTGGTATGGGAAACGTTGATTCAAAGAACTCTTTATTAAATGGTTTTGAAAATAGTTTGATAAATTATTTATTTTGACGATATCTTGAAATGATATATTGTGATTTAAAATGAAATGTTAATAGTGAAATGTTTATATATGTGCTATTATTTTTATAATGGTACTTGGACATTTGACTGGTGGTTACGTGATAAACCATATGACGGGTGGTGTCGTGAATACCAGGATGGGTGGTTACGTTATAACCTCCAATGCATTGGGTATGGAAGTCGGCCATATGGCTATTCCATTTAGTGATATGTGTGGAAGTCGACCGTATGGTTATTCCATTTAAGTATTTTTATGTCCCAAGTTATCTTTATATGTTATGTGTTCATTATATGGGTTTTATGGTAATCTTTTGGTTACAAAAGGGTAAGTAATGATATTTTATTCAGTGAAGAGTATTTACTACTTTATAATGGTTAAAAGTATTACACTGATAAAGTATTCGTGGTTTAATTGTTATTTTGAAAAACTAATAGTTTCCCTTCTTTGTGTATCCCTTGCTGAGCTTTTTATGCTCATCCCAAGTTTTTTTGAAATATTTTTCACAGGACATAATGTGGAATAGGGTCAAGGATGGGATCAAGTAAAGATGCTATCTAAAACATGGAACTAGACATGTTCCTTTTTATGAGTTTTTATTTTATGGAAACGTAGTAGATGTTTATACTTTGTAATATTTTGAGATATAATAGTTATTTCCTAATTCTCTATAACACTAAACCTGAAAATATCCACTATGTGAATTATTCATTTAATTCATGATTATGTAATGTTTTAAGGCTCGGTCCTTATAACTATTGTGTCACCATTGATGATAATTATTTAATACCAAAAATTTCTAAATAAATTCACTTGATGTGGATAATTTTATTAGATTTATGGTGACTATTTATCTTCTAAGTTTTATGAGGTTTTTCACTAAATTAAAATTATTACACTTATAAGATATAAGAGAGTGACTTGTTGTCACTTTATTTGGTTTAATTAATAATTACATCATTTTCATGGTCAAAAGTCAATGAAATAAATATATTCCGACACATAGGTGATATGGGTCATCTTTTAATAATCCAATAGTATTTTGGAAGGTGTTAGGGTAATTATATAATTTTATTTTTACCCTTAATTACCTGATTTACCTTTAACTGTAGTAAATATTAATTAACGTAGTTACTATTCATAATTTCTAAAAATATAAAGTATACTATTAACATAATTTGGACCTATTGATTCCAAATATGGAATCCAAATTTCAAAATTCAAAACATAGAAGTTGCAGAATTTAATTTAAAATTAATCCTGCTGTTGAGAAAACAAGTTTTAAAAGTTAAAACATTGCAAAGGATTGAAATGTTTTTACCAATGAATTCAATGTGAAATTAATTATAATGATTATAATTATATTAAATGGTAAAAATATATTCTATTTATAATTTAAAACCATTAAATATGATAATTTAACCGTATTAATTATCTTGATGAAAAAATATGTTTTTAATTTAAAATTAGTGTATTTTTACTATTCATCAAAATATGAAGGTTAACAGAAAAATATACAAAAATTTTAAAAAGTAAATTTTTATATACATATTAAAGTTAATATGTTTATTTTTCAAATTTAACTCATTAATTTGTCACAAACTATATTTAATGTGGGTGTGCCATCAAAAGGCGGCAAAACTGCATTTTAAAAAAAATACTTATTTAACCCAAAAAATTTATTTTTTTCTCATACCATGTTCTTGAATATCTGTAAGATTAATTATAATGTTATAAAATTCAATATGAGGTTAATATTATTCATAACTTCTAGTTCCTTATAATATTATAACAATATATTGTTGTTTAGTGAAACTCAGTATTGCGTACAACACACGCTATCGAGGAAGGCCGCTCTTGAATGCAACACAAGCCAAGAATAATGTTTGAATATACTACAAGCTTATAGGGTGTTGTGTATAGTGCAAGATAATCTTGGTGTATCTTACAACATAAGACATCAATGAAATTAAAATTAATATTTCTTATAAAATCTTGGGGTGTTACCTTCTACTGCCCTTAAAATGAATTTCGCTATCCAAATTCATTAGGGTTATAAATGGTTTATTACTTGATAGTTTCTTTTATTAAAACCCACATCATAAAAAGGAATACTACAACTTTATTTTACTAATGAAAGTTAGAAACAAAATGGATACCCATATTAACTCATCACTGGGTTTCCACATTGGAGAATATAGGTGAAAATATGGATATTGAAGAGAAATCTAAACATCATGTTTTGATGGAGAGTAGTAGAGAACATGGCTATGAAAAATACAACAATAATAAAGCTATAAATTTATGATGATATATAGTACCATCTTATTCATCGGATATGAGAGTACTAGAACAACATTTTTGGTTTTCAAGATCATTTCTCTAAAGTTGATGAATTTTTACAAAAGAGAAATACTTATTTGATTTCTATGTAATATCATCGGTGGTTATTCCAGGAAAAATTTCCACTTCATCTCTTATTTATAGAAATGAAGTTTAATTTTTCATTCTTGAAATATTAGCTGACCATGGAATAGAATGAAAGGGAATTCCATCTGTCTCAAACATAAGGTTAGAAAAAATTATTAAATATCCATAATTCCATATTAGGTGAGATTAATCGTATATAGATCCAAAAATGGACATATACTTCATATATCATAATGTTTAATAATATAAAACTAGTTTCTACTAATTAGGGACTTCATGTTGGCAAGTGGTAGGTGATAAAGTCCTGTCGCACTTCGATTGTGGGTTCGATTCCTGCATCCTTGTCCAACGCGACGGGTTTTTGCCCATCCTACGGGTTGTCCTTTTTCTAAAACTATACTATTATAACACATTAGAATTAATAAAAAATCTCTATCATTAAACAATATTATCTGATGTCTAAATTATTCTATTCCAATCTTTAGGCTAATCCAAAATACTTCTGTCCAATCTCATAGTTTAATGAAAAATATTACTAGAGAGGTCATCTACCTAGAATGTGAATACCATCATTTATCCTCATATATCATAATATATATCTTTTTGGTCATATTGAAAACATGTGAAGACCTTAATCATGTATTATCTTGAATCATGAATTACCATAGAACTTTAGTGAATAAATGGATGCTGTCAAAAGTTAATTATTTCCACCCACCAAAATACCTAAATTTCTATATACAGAGACCATGATGTCACTTTGTCCTTATATCTTTCATGAGCTAATGAATACTATCAAACATATTATTTTTTCCTTATCCCTTTATAATGCGCATATTATCTTCTTTCCAAAAATATATCAATCAATTTTAATGGTTACTGGTACCAAATTATTATGGAAAACCACAATGGACAAATACATATATACTTCAACATACCATAAAAGTGCCTCAACAAAATTATTATTGAATTCCAATACATAAGCCCTTTAATACATCTTCTTTAATGATTGGAATGGAATAGTTCCTTCCTAAATTTATAAGTAACCACTTATGTCAGGTCATTGAGTTGGGTAATTCCCATGTTCTCCATAAATAAGACATTGAACTCCATAACAGTCTATCACTATATGACCCTTTTCCCCACACAGATATCATCTTCCCCTCCATTTGAGGTATTCCTCATGGTTCTTATTCCCTTATTATTGATATTTATAATGATTTATCTTCCTTCATCTATGTTCCTCTCCACGAGAATATGCATAAATGTCCATGTTATAATTATTTCATGACTTAGGAATACAACTAAAGTTCACCTTGTTAATCATATATTGTGATGACTGATTCGAAAAAATCAAAATATCTTTCTCTGTAGGAATTATGCAATTTTGCTTCTCATAGTCACCAATTTTTCCATTAGAGTCAATGTTAACCGAACTCCTTCCGGTTCCATCCATTAACTAAAACCAGAAACCATTGTGTAAGAAATAGATAACATAATGAGGAACCACATAATCATAAAAAGTCACATAGGGGATTTCTAAATTATCACACATTATTTAATCCATGAAACCTTAGTTTCACCCTAGGATATTCATGATCATCAAAATAATTATAGGACTATAACCTATAGTTATACTAAACCTTAGAGACATCCCTAGACGTACCTTAGATATATCTCTAGGGATCTCAATAAAATTTTCGCATTCTAGTTTCCAAAGGTCGACTAAACATTCACTCTGATACCAACTATAAAGACCCAAAGTATAAATTACATAGAAATTAAATTACTTTTTCGGAATACTTAATACATGACAAAAACAGACGCCCAATGACCATATTAGGTTAGGGTCTTCGTAAATTCAGAACATAAACTTATAATCATGGTGAAAGATCTTCAACATTTCTCATAAAGATCTTCACCTTTTGTTTTCTTACCTAAATCCTTTCTTTATATCTTGGGGAAAAGAAACCATAAAATGGGTGAGGTCAAATGCCTAGTAAGGTCAATTATAGAGAACATAAAACAACCCATAAAAATTTGAAGGTAAAAACATGAACATAAAACATATAAATCATGAGTAATGATATAAATCTTGGTAGTACATAAGGCATATATCGTAAAGGAACATTAATCCTGATAAAATAGCATGGAAATAAAACATGTAATTTTGGAAAACCATTAAGCACGTGCTATCTTTCCCATAGTAGCCAAGGTAACGCTGCCAAAACCATTATAGTGGACAAAGTCCATTACTAAATCGGGTTTACTTAACGTTCTAGCCCTGTATTACTGAACAAAATTTACTTTCCGTTCCAACCATGTATATCTCATGAGATATAAATATTTTCCCAATTAAATGTAGTGAGATATAGGTCGCACCTATTTCATAATGAAACCATTCTTATCTGTGCCTTAAAATAAACATAAATTATTCATCGTAACCCAAAGAGTACAATGGGTTTCATAAACTTCATACCATCATAACATAATCCATATAAAACAAATGGATATCATTTAATCATAAGAAAAATCAAAGCATGTAAATAATATATACATTATACTTGAAACATAAACAGTGTAAATAATGTCATTTTAGATGGAAAATAGTTTTGATAAAACACTTGAAATTAATTCTTGAGAAAAATTTCCTTTCTTCCTTAAAATCATTTTATTTTCTCAAAATGCCATGCAATTTTAAAAGAAAAGGATTTTGTTGAAAATAATCATGAAATCGTGTAGATAAAGCTTCATGGAAATAAGGCGTTATGAAATGATACAAATCGATTCATTCCGTATAAGTTAAAAAACTTTCTTCTTGTACTTTTGTCCGAAAAGTCAAAAAGTACCTCATATAGTAAACAAAAGAATGATTCATTCCATACAATGTGGTAAAAGTCAAAAAATTAAAAATGGATTTAAACATACATGGAATAATAGAAAACATTTAATGAGAACATTTTGATAAATTAGGTTTATGGATGATAAAAATAACCCCAGTAAATACTTATGAATAAACAATGTCGGATAAAAACAAGATTTGAATAATTATCCTTTACCTTATGTACAATTTCTTCCGTATGTGTCTGATAATCTTGTTTAGTGGGTATAAACATATTATTAACTTGTATCATAACAATAATAATATTTATGTTATCATATAGGATTCACATATGAGTTTATATTACCCGTTCATTTGTCAATTCCATGTTAAAGCAGTGTTTCGGGTAAAATTGTTTCATTCATCGTACATGTTTTGACTTTTATTTATTCATATGATTACTTAGATCAATATTACTTACATACATAATGTAAAACATGATTTACATATAATATATACTCATATATATAATATATCGATAAATGAAATGAAATAAACCATTTATGGAGACGGTAGGTCGTATGTATGCTTGAACGCTGTTTTTGTTTCCATTTTAAATTGAATGGAAGTAAGTAAATAACATAAAAATAATTAAATTATCATTTTTATGAAATTAATTTAATTATTATTTATTATATATACTTTATAATCATTCTATAATGGTTAATATTGATAATGAATCTCATCACGTCGTGGAGATGGTAATCTGTACGTACGCACGAGCGATAATATCATTCACGTAATTATTGAATGGAATTTAAGTGGATGATATAGTCTATCAGAATAAGTATGATGTTATAATAATCATATATAGTTATTATTTCAACCATTATATGCATATAAGTATGGTGGTTGTGGAAAAATATATTACACCACGGTGTGGAGACGGTAAGTCGTATGTACGCACGCGTGGTGATTTCATTTTCCATAGGATGGATGGATGGTGAAATAGGGTTGTTTCATATTTGTAATAACATATAAGTATATTAGTGACACTTATGTTATTACTTTATAATGAAAAAACTCATATAGAGGATGTATAACAATAAAGAAACTTGAGTGAATCAGTACAAGAGATTACCTCTTCTTCGACGCACCTCCTTTAATCTTCCTCTTAAGGGATATAGTTGGTCTTTTGAGAAAACCAGAATATCCAAAATGTTACTATGAAAGTTTCAAAGTGTAATGTTCAGGGTTTGTCCAAGCATAAAAGCTCAAAATTGTGTGAGGAAGAGAGGGATGAGGTGCCCTTTTATAAGAGAAGAGAGGGTCACTTTTGGAAACCCCAAAAATATATATTAATATAAAAAACCCCACTTAAAAACTTCCAAAATTCACAAAATTCACAGATGAGATGAGATAGGGTTGTAATATCATCATTAAATAAAATTTATACATGTTTTAAGTTTATTTTAAACTTTATCATTTTGATTTATCCTTATTCAGTCTATTTATTTTTATTTGCAGTAATAACATTCTAAGTTTTAAATTGTTACAAATACATTCTTATGTTATTTTAATTTTCTATAATTTTATAAATTATTACATTTTCGACCATATAAATTTCAATTTTTAATATTTATATATTTTTGGGAAATTAAAACAATTTAATAATATGTTATTTTTATAAAATACCAGTAGTGTCAATTTTGACACTATTAAATTATTTCAATTTAAATTAAATCCACACAGAAGATATATTGGAAATAAAAAATTTAATAGATTTCTAAATTGTCATATTCATCTAAAAATTCATACAGAACATTCATTTTCTCATATATAATTTATTTTATTATTTTTAAAACCATTTATTTGATATTTCCCTTAATAAAATAATTACAACAACATTTTTGAATAAATATTTAATATATGTATTTGTTGCATAAAAATTAGAACTAAAATACTATTATGAAGATAAATCTAATATCTTCCATTATAATTCTTTTACTCGAATTTATCATCTTAAAATCACAATATTTATATTTTTATATTTATTAAATTATGACGGTGAAAACTTTGATATCATTTAAAATAAAATAATATAACTGTCATAATTGATTTTATAAGGCTCCAAATGGTCAAATATTTGACCATTTGATGTTTGTAGTTTACATGTACACCACCAATATGTTTTGGTCAGGTTTTTTTTTTGGTCACTATTATTTTAATAAAATCTATATTATTGATTTTTCACTAAATAAACAATATTTGCATCAATATTGTGTCAACATGGATGATAATTATTTAATCAATAAAAATTATCAATAAATTTAAATAATGTAGATAATTTTATTATATTTATAGTGACTTTTTATCTTCGATGTTTTATGAAGTTTATCACTAAATTCAAATTATTACACTTATAAGATATAAGAGAGTGACATGTTGTCAATTTCTTTGGTTTTAATAAAAATTGCATCATTTTCATGGTCAAAAGTCCGTGAAATAAACCTATTCTGATACATAGGTGATATGGGTTGAATTGTATTCATCCAATAGAATTTTGGCAGGTGTTAGAGTAATTTAATAATCTTATTTTGACCCTTAATTCCTGATTTACCTTTACCTGTAGTAAATAAAAATTACCATAGTTACTACTCATAATGTCCAAAAATAAAAGGTTTCCTATTAACATAATTTGGACCAAATGATTCAAAATTTTGAAACCATTTTTCTAAATTAAAATCACATAATTTGCAGTACTTTATTTAAAATTAATCCCGCTGTTGATAAAATCTGTTTTAAAAGTTAAAACATTGCAAAAGAGTGAAATGTTTTTACCTATGAATTCAATTTAAAATTTTGGATAATGACTTGAATTATATTAAATAATAAAAATATATTATTTTTATAAATTAAAACCATTATATATGATAATTTAAACATATAAATTATCTTAATAAAAATCGTTGTTTTTAATTAAAATATATCTTATTTTTAATATTCATCAAAATATAAATGTTAACAGAAAAATGTAAAGAAATTATCCAAAGTAAATTTTTATATACTTATTGCAATGAGTAAGTTTATTTTGTCAAATTGAACACATAAACATGTCAAAAACTACATTTAAATTGGGTGTGTCATCAAGGAAAAACTATATTTTTTGCAAAATACTTACCCGAAAAATTTATTTTGTTCTCATACCATAATCTAGATTATGTGTAAGATGAATGATAATTTTATAAAATTCAAAATTAAGTCAATAATGTTCATAATGGATAGTTAATTATAATATTATATCAATATATCTTTTTTTAGTGAAACATGGTATTGTGTATAACGCACGCTATCGAGGAAGGTCGCTTTTGCGTGCAACACATGCCAAGAATAGTGTTTGAATATACTACAAGCTAATATGGTGTTGCGTATAGCGCATGATAATCTTGGTGTAGCGTACAACATAAGACATAAAATAAATTAAAAATAATATTTCTCATAAAATCGCAGGGTGTTACATATATTATGTATAATCTTATATTAAAAAAAATTTAATTAAACTTTGAGTAAGACATATTTATATTTTCTTTAAATAAAATATATGAAATGTCTTAATCTCATCCAAGTGGCTTCCAAAGGGTATAATTTCTACCTAATGATGGTTTAGGTCAATAATAACTCATCCAAACACATTATATCAAGTGTTATGGTCTTTTTATAATATTATATTTACCCTTAATTTCCCAATTTACCTTCATACTGTATTAAAAAAATTATAGAAGTTACTATTCATAAGGCCTAAAAATAAATTAAATATACTTACATATTTTGGACATAATGATTCCCAATATAAAATAAATTTTTAAAAATTAAAAACAAATAATTTTATGTAAGTATATTAAAATTAATCTCGTTGTTAGAATATGAGATCAGGTTTTAAAAGATAGAACATTACAAAAGGTTGAAATGTTTTTATAATTGAATTAAATATAAAATTAATTCCAATGAACTATATTATAATAATTCATTAAAATATATTATATTTATACATTAAACACATTAAATAAAATAATTCTTATATATAAATTAATCCAATGAAAAAATTTATTTTCAATTAAAATTCAGTATATTTTTACTATTCATTAAAACATAAAACTTATCAGAAAAATATAAAAATTTCATCCCAAGTAATTTTTCATATCCTGATTCAAAATAATAATTTTATTTTGTTAAATATAATATATAAAAGTGTCAAAATAGATTTAAAATAGGCTCCCCATCAAAAGGCAACAAAACTACATTTTTTGAGAAATAATTTCTTTATCTGAAAAATTGATTTTTCTTCTTATGTCATTTCTGGAAATAATATAACATGAAATTTAAAAATTATATTTAGTATATTATATATACATTACACTAATAAAATCCATCTAGAGTGATTTCATTATTTTATAAACTCTCATATTTACATTTAAATTTTTTTAGAAGAAATTTAATATTATTCATACTCTTCATTATAATGAATTGGTTTTAAGGTAACATAATATTTTTTAGTATTTCACCTATACTCTGTCTTGAGTGAAATAAATTATATCTAAATAACTTGAAATGTTTTGTAACAAAATCCACTCATAGCATTATGTATACTGCATGTTAAGTCGGTGTTATGTCTTGTGAAAGCGTATCTTTGTGTGGCATACCAGACATGACATCAAAGAAATTATATAAATTATATCTAATTAAAATCATGGGGTTTTACCATGAAGATCACCCATGAACAATGATGCTTTTTTAAGAAATCTGGTGGCAATTTTAGTTGAATGGTATGATATGGGGTATTGCTAATTTTTTCCCTCATTGTTTTTTGTGGCAACAGGTTATTTCCAAGAACAAGATACTTTTAGTTTTGATTCATACACTACCATTACCTACTTGAAATTGGGATAATATATCAATACTCTTTGTGGTTGGGTTTCAAGATACCTGGAGAAAGTATAATGCAATATCATTTGTGATCTATTGGATTACAAAATCAGCTCACTTTATACAAATTCATGATATAATGAATGCTATGGAATTGGAAAATCACTATGTGAAAGAAATTGTTTGATTGTATAGAGTTCCTTATATGATATTCTATGATTGCAATCCTCATTTTTCTTTTATTTCTTTGAGAGGAATTCGAGTGGCACTATGATATTAGTTCAGTTTTAGTACAAAATCTTATCTATTGTCAGATGGTCAGACATAAAGTGCTATATAGATTCTTGATTATATGCTTAATGATTGCCTTCATGATGTTTGTGGGTCTTGGGAGGATCAATTGGGGCTGTCTGTGTTTTCTTATAACAAAATATACTATTATATGATATGAATTACTCCCTTACAGGCATTGAATGGACAATCTTGTAAATATATTCTATGGTGGTCGGAGATTGGTTAATGTTCCTTGGTTGGACCGAACATAGAACAAGACCTATGGAAAGGATTTAGTTTATTTCTCAATTAATTATGGTGGTGCATATATGATATATGTATAATGTTGATTATAGTCATAGGTCTTTGGAATTCTCAGTTGGTGACCACATATTCTTAATGGTTTATCCTTAGTTGGGTCATCTATGACTTGGGAGGAAATAGAAAATTTATCCTCATTTTGTGGGACCTTTCATGGTTATTAGGGAGGTGGGAAATGTTTCTTACCATTTATCAATACCACCCCAGGTGAAGTCAATGCATAATGTGTTTCATGTATCTCAACTATGAATGTATCTATTTAATCAATCACATGTTCTAAGTTGGTATGTACTTGATGTTTAGTAGATTTATCTATGACTGAACAAACAGTCAGGATAGTTGATTAAAAAACCAAGTCATGTAGTGGTAGGATGATGAATTTAGTCTATTTATAGGGTAGTATGGTTCTGATAATATTGAGACATGGGATAGGGATACACTCATGAGAGAGTAGTGGCCTCAACTTTTTTGGCATTGAATATTTTTTGTGGGTATTCTATGATAATATAGTTCTTGTACTGATGATGATGTAACATCAATTTAATTTTTTTATGTATTCCAAAAACCCTCATTTTAACAATTATTATTTTGGGTTTTGTTTGGGGTTTATTAGGGTGATATTTTTAAGAGTTTTTATACTATTGGTCTAGTGCATGGTTGGTTCACAGTTTTTCCAAACCGTGTTGCCTCTCAGAGAAAAGCATCCAACAAAGTTATTGTATTTTTTAATAGTTATCACATGGTTCACAAACATTGCACCCCACTGGAGAAATAGTTAGGAACATTTAAAATAGTTGTGTGGATTACGCATGTTTCTCATAAACCATGCACCTTTACCCATGAAACTGTGCATATTTTTTTTAAATTGATCCAAATTTTAACTAATAATTCACAAACACCTTTTTTAGGACCCTGATGAACCGGTATGACCCAATATCAAATTCTAAAATCCTTGGATCTCTGAATATGTGTTTTTGGCCCTGAATATCCTTCCTATAATCGATTTAGAGCATGAGTAATGCCTTCTGATCTTCTCGTGCTTAGTTTCCACATTTTGATCTCATTCTCCCATGATCTATTTTATCCTAAAATGGGATATATTGATCCTCATGTTTGTTTGAGGATCTAATACCTATTATTTGGTATCTAAACCTAGGTTATTTTCATGAATCCTAGGTTTCTTCATTATCTATTGGACTTTTCAATTTACTTATTTTTGATTCCACAAACATTGATCCTTAGGTAAGTTGTTCCATTACGATGCCCAATTTCTGTTAAGACTAAATTTTATTGTTTAATTTTAATAGAATAGATTAAATGAAATTTTATGATTGTGATTAAATTGATTTAAATTTTTTTTTAAACCCAATTCAATTGAATTTGGGTGTATTTTGGGAATTTTTTTAAATTTTAATTATTTAATTCAATATGTAAAATTATTTCAATTAAATTGTTTAATTTAATTTTGAAAATGGTATTTCATATCTAAATTTGAAATACCCTAATTCCATTCAATTGAGGATTTTTGTCTGAAATTGATGGAATTTGTTTGAAAATTAAATTGTTGAATTAAATTGTGAAATTGGATTGTGAAATTTAATGGGGGATTAATTTCAAATCCCAATTTTTTGAGAATAGATTAAAATGGTTTTGATAGAAACCTATGGGCTTTATGTTGTTGAAATATCATGTTTTTTAAACATGATTATCGGTTTTAAAGGGAAAATTTTTTATTGGAAATGGATAAAAGGATGAATTTTATTTTAAGGTTTATTGAAATATATTTCCCATCATTGTTTTTCACTTGATAACATGAAATCCTTTGGTATTTATTGAGTTATTTGAATGGAAAATTACAATTTATAATGTTCTAAAACATCATATTAGCACATCACATCCCATAGGCGATGGTGATGGGTCCTCTTTGGTGTGAGATATAAGGGTCCTATGTACTTAATTTCCATATCACCTTGATTGTGGGGTCCCTATAGCCGGGAACTATCATACTATCTTAAGAATATGACCATTTTTTACAATTTTATGTATTTTAAATGAATATATTCCATTATTATAAACTATTTTACATTCCTTTTTATTTATATACACTATTTTATATAAAATTTAACATTTATTCCATTTTTTAATGAAATTTCATTAATGGTAATTCAATCGTTTGAAATATATTTCTATCATTTTAATTCTGATGAAATATTTTAAGAAGTATTCCCAAATTTCAATGAAAAGAATTATTGGTTTAAATATGATTTTGATATACTAAACCTATTTATTTTAAAACTAAAATTACTTTAGTTGGATAATTTGATTTTAGAATTTTTATGGAATAGTTGGTCAGACCCTACTAGGGTTTTTATCCCATACCCTTCTAGTACATTCAATTGTTTTTAGATTATATCCTTCCAATTTTGACCAGGGGTAAAGGGCCACTTAGAGGTGGCTCTATTTGTTGATTTGTGGGATTGTAATTTTTTTTTTCTACTATGACCATGGTAGTTTTTCCTATTTTCTAGTATATGGTTTTAGTAATTTGGATTCCTATAGCAATTTGACTTCTGGTAAATTAATCCATATGGAGTTTCTTTTGTATGTATACTTGTTCATTATCATCATTCCATATTGTTTTTGAAAAACTCATTCCCACCTTGTTTATTTTTGATTATAGGTTCTAATTGCTGACTAGTGGGTATTGGTAACTCTATTCAGGCTATGTTAGGGTTGGATTAGTTAATGGGTTACCAGGGTACCTAACCTAGTTCATTAAATCAACAATTAGAAATATTTTCTAATTAGGAATAATATATTGAGAATAATCAAAACTATTCGATGGACTATAATTATGTAAAATAAAGATTTTTAAAATAACTAAATCCTTTGGAATCATTTTATATATAGTCATTTCCACCATAATTCTTACCATTATCTCCCCCAAGTATATTACCATTGTATGTAGGGTACACTGATTTTACTATAAACTAAATCCTTAATCATCCTATTAATTTATGTGTGGATTTGAGTATATTTATACATTTTTAATAATATATATGAAGAATTTATGAACTAACGATTGATTCCAATGTTCATATCATCGAGTCCCAACATTTTTATAAATGCATTCATAGTCATTAGTGATTGTTATTGTGAACATCACACTAGTATAACATGGTTAGTTGATACAACATCCCAACTTATTTATGGAGCCTATACTTCATCGCCATCATTTAATGAAACTAAAATCATATCTTTTAATAACAGCATAGAGCAGTTTTCTTCATAACAACATTTTATATCATTAATTATCATTTTGGTGAGTTATTTATATAGGGAGAATGTCAATTTTTTATGGGAACCAAGATTATCGGTTAGGTCTTACAAATTCATAGCTATTATATTGAAAATTAAGATAATTAGTATATTATATTTTTATTTTAATAGGTAATTTGTGTTGAAAATTTAAATTAATAGTCTTTATGTTTCACATCTATCCATCCTTGTAGAATTTGATATGGTACAAAAATTGTAAATAGATAATTACCGTGATGGATATGGATAAACATTTGATAAATCATTTCTAAGAAAACAACCCTAACTTTAATTAAAATACATCCCACTAGTTATGACAATATGAATAAAGTGATCTGCCCATACATATTATGAAAGACATGTATAAGTAATTACTACCCACTAAAAAACCTAATATGAAATTTTATTTGATAAATATTATTTTTGTATTTATCACTAGTCTTTACCCAAACTATATATTGTATCCTACCTCATTGGTAATATAACATTAACACAAAGACTACGTGTGCATATAATAATGCATATCTGGTTCTATTTACCTCTCTATATTCTCTATGATTTTTAAATAAAATATTCACCCATTTTTCAAATTTCGTTCTAGGATATAGAGGAAGAAACATTCGTGTTTTCCTTTACGGAAATTAGTAATTATTTAGGTTATTTTATTTTATTTTTTATATCCACTTATTTAATGTATATGGTGAGAAATATATCACATATATTTCCCATGATTGGTATTCCTCAAATCCTTGACAAAAATAAATTTTTTATCCCCAAAAATACATGAATCATGAAAAAGAAATTTATGTTAGGGGTCTACAGGATCAGAATCTCAATAATCCATTTGGTGTGACTATATTTAAATAATTTGGATTCCAATAATATTTCATAGAATTATATATTATTTAATTACTATTTAAATTTTTTGAAACTATAAAAAACATAGTATATATAATCCTACTTAATAAACAAAATCTACCAAGATCAAATATTTCAACTCATACAGCAAATATTCTATTTATATACTATAAAATAGTAATAAATTTAAGGATATTTATAAATTATTATCTATTAGGTGGTTCTATCATTCAAGACATGAATGTATTTCCATATTATAAACACTATCCTATAATCTGTATCCCAATTTGTTTAAACACATATTGAACCAAGATAGGATTAATGAAAACATAAAATACTCAACAAGTTTGTCTTATCGTGATATAAAAATCAATATATTATTCAAAAAATTAATCTATATATTTAATGTTGATCTAATAATGGGTATATTATAAATAATATGACCATCACGGATAAATGGGAATATTATGGAAGAATGATTTATCTATGATAGTCGGAAGTGTTATTTTTTACAATTAACCTCCTATTTTAAATAGTATCTAGTGAATACTGAAGAGATATTATTGTAGATGTGTATAAATATATGATAAAATAATATATTTATGAATCATATAAATAAATAAATAAGAGTTGAAAAAACAAGGAATTTAACATATATCCTACATGATTGGGATTCTTGAGAACTCCTTCAATATAATATTCATGCAAAAAGTGAAAGAAATGAAATTAGATGGGGATGATATGCTGTAAAAATTAAAATATAATGTTACGTGAAGAATGAGATTGAAAAATTTATGCATCCATGAAAATAAAGATCATTGATTTTGGATTCATGAATAAGATGGGACCGTAATTGATCTTGTACAGCTACATATAAGCTTATAAGAAACCTTTAAAATAAAAATTATATTTAACATGAAGTAAATGTAGATTATATTTTAACTAAACCATGCCTTTAAGAATACATAAGTCATAGAGAATATTGGAATTAAATCCATTCAATAGAATCATAGTGTATTCTGGAAGAAATTGGTTATGTAATTTAAAAATAGTATTTATTTATTATATAATGACTACAGGGAATACATGGCTATTTTTAGTCATGGTATATGTAGTTTTTGATTTAATTTGAAAATAGATGTAAACATAACATGATAATATATATATATATATATATGTCAAAATATAATATTTTCTGGTCCATCTTAAGAAATTATATCTTTAATATTGCACTACTAGTAATTATTATATTGTTGAGATAGAAGTTTCATATTTTTGAAATGAGATAATTATATTAGAATAGAAAATTATAGCTATAAATTCATGTAGAAACTGAGTGGTATAATCAAGATTAAGATTTATATAGCAACAAATATCCCATGAATAAATAATTTTTATACAATTATTTACTAATTTCTACAAAATTTGTTTTGGGGTGACCATTATATACTGGTTGAATTTTCTAAAATATGGTTTTAATATATCGAATAATAATTTTGATACCTAACATTACTAGTTTCACATAAATGATATTGTACGGGAAATATCTTGAGATATATACCCCCATTTATTATAATTTTATAATTGTAAAACTATATTATTTTCTTAGAATAAGGAAATGAAATGATGTTACACAATTCTATAGGTCATCAAAACATGATATTAAATAATAGAAATAAATATTGTATTTTGAATTTTGTAAGAATTGATGGGGTTTTGGTGATTTAATTAGATCCCAAAGGAAAGTTTTAATGTATAATTAACTGGTGACTTGAGGCATTTAAAGGAAAAAAATTTTGAAAGTTCAATTTTAATAGTTAGATAGACGATGTTTTACATTAATTAGAAATGAATTATGGTTTGGAGAAATGATATCATTGTTTCATATCTAGAGTTCTAATATTGAGTTTATCTAAGTGAATGTTATCATAATTAAATATAATGGAATTTATTTTTGGATATAGAATAAGAGGGAACACCCATTCATGGTGGTTTATTTATTATTTTTCAATATCCATTATGACTAACCACAAGGTTAACTATTCTTATTTTATAATTTAGACTATCCATATAAATAAGACTCGGTCATTAGATTAGGGTTTAGTAATTGTCCTAATATATATATATATATATACATATTATAATCACTTACTATGAGTAGTGGTGTTTGTTATTTTGAAACAAGATTGTGTGTATACACATTGAATTTTTAAATTTTTGGTGAACCGTTTTAAACAATTATATCACTACATTTGATTTACACATTTTCTAAGGTTTTGATGTTTTTATTATTTTAATATGTTCAAATTATTCTTGGAAATGTGGAAATAATATTTAATTACAATTGGTGATAAAATATGAAACCCAAATTCACCCCCAAAGTGCATCTTTGGTCCTATGGTAACAATAAATCATAACAATACTTCCATAACCCTCCATCCTTAAGGTGAGGGGAGGAAAAGAAATGTGACATGACCCTCCCTATTTAAGAGCAAACAGAAATAATTACCCTCATGTCCTGCCTTCAATAGGCCTATGAGTGGTGACTAGAACCATGAGTATATAATCTCACCCAAAATGGATGGAATTATCCTTTTTAATTAAAACATGATCGGGAGATAAGATGGAAAAAATCCCAAAATACACCAAAATTTTATATAAAGTTAACCAAAATCCAATACATGCATAACATAAACATAGACTACCAAAAAAGTACATCCAATGCTCCAATCTAAAGTACCAAATGAAAGAGTCTAAGAAGCAGCACAACAACTATCCTAACACACATTCTATTAAAGTCCACCATGGTCCTAAAAGTCATCCTGGAAACCTAAAAAAAATTTATAATGAAGGGTGATGATACAAGTATACTCAGTAAGGAAACCAAAGTCACCCATGAAAATCTGACAGAAGAATACTAATTCCCCTATGAAAATAAAAAACAACTGCACCTACCAAAGAAAAATACTAACCATCACAACCTCTAAAAGGATCCCTCACCAAATAACGAAAATCAAGTAAGGTAATAATTTAAACACATAGATGATTTGGGTACCCCTCACCACTTTTCCAAATAGTTAACTTCTTTCTCCTAATGGATAACATCTTGACACTACCACCCTTCCCCAAAAGTAGCCCCACCACACAACTGACCACACAAACCTGGGCCAAAAACCAAAAAAATATTTCCCACAGACACATGGGTCACAACAACCACACCTCTCACCTGAAAACACCTGGTCCTCATCTCGAAGACACACAGGAAACAAACCTAGCTTGCAGATACATGATCCCCTCTTCCGCAACACAACCTTCCCGAAGGATCTGGCGCTATATTAAACCTCAATCCATATGGCCTCCCTGGATACACTCAGGCAGTAAGAATGTGGAAGGAGGTGTGTGGTAAAAATTATGTAACCATCCATCCATCCACCCACCAGGATGTTGGGAAAGGAACCTACCCCCCTAAAATTGGGGTGTTAGGCACATAGTAATTGACAATGGTGGGGTGTGTATTGAAAATCACATGGAAGTACATTTTATAAACATATGTAGACAAATACTCAGCCCATCCTATGGAACCCAAAACAAACTACAGGCCCATCAAAAACGTTTTTTCTACTAACCATATATGTATAACCACACAAATAGCCACTTCCAAAGCATAAACCTATACCCCTTTTCATTTAGACACCTTCCATTATTTATTAAGGGGTTCGCTTTAATTTATTACAGCACTACCAGTGAAAATACCTATAATAACCATCCTGAAACAATATATAATCCAAGGTGCAGCCCCTCGAATGGCCTCAACAGAACCAAGGCAGTCCCACTACGTACAAGTTCATTCATTCCACAAAAAACCAATCAGTAGCCCCGTTGGGAAAACATGTCATACCAAAACACAAAATCATCCTATTTTTTCCACCCATATACCCACAACCAAGCTACAAAAAGAATGATCACACAACCCGCACAAGGAATGAACTCTTCAAAACATAGCACATAGCCACACCATCAATCCAATAATATTCATATTTACCCAACAATTATTCTTTAATTTAACTTAGAATAATAGGGGTGATTACGTAACTTGTTTTATCATGGGTAACCCATTTATTTAACCATGTTTACATGAAAAAAATGATTTATTTTTTCAATTATTCACATTATATAAACAACAAGAACAAGAACATCATATTATACATAAAAAGGCCACCAATGACTAGAATTATCAGAAGTCATTACAACAACAAAAATTAATAATTTAAAAATAAGTATAAAAAAAAAATTCTCAACATTCATCAATATTCAATCACCCACCCATTATCATAATAGGTTCAATTTTTATTTTTTTGTCATCCTCCCACCTCATTTATTACTGTTGTTAAAGAAATAAATTCATCCTTTCTCTCCCAAGAAACATTACTACACCCACCCCGCATGATACACAATTAAAGAGAGAAGATGGAAAATCCCTACCTAGAACAACAGATGATCAAAGTCACTTCATGCGACAACAATAGGGGGTTGTGCAAGTAGAAAGAAACTATAAGGAGAATTAAAGTGGAAATTCATCTAGCATGGGTGAAAGAAAACATTTCCATGATGCAAGAGAAAAGAGAAGAGAAGACTTCAACTATTAGAAAAATCACTATCATAAATCAGCATAAGGAAAGGGTTCTAAAGGACATTAAAGTTGAATCATGGCCAAGATCACACAGTTTGATTATTTAAAAGTCCCCCAAACATTAGGATATTAAATATATAATTAATATCCACTAAAATATCCTTCGAAATTCCCAAACAATTCTTCAAACATTATTTATGTCAAATAAAATGTAAGAAGTGAAAACCAGAAAAACTAGAAATGAAGCTGATGCTAACACCGACGATGATATCGACACACACACCGACAATACAAAAATGACTCGCCAACAATAACAGTAAAATTGACTCACTGACACCAGCATTACAAAACTACATGTCGACATAAATAGTTCAAAATGTTACACTGACACCGATAATTCAAAATGGCATGCTGACACCACAAGTTTAAAATGACATGTCAACACTAACAATTCAAAGGGACACATCAACACCTATAGTTCAAAATTACATGCTGACAATGATAGTTCAAAACCACATGCTGACGCGAACTGTTCAAAAGGACACACCAACAGTTCAAAATGACATGCCGACAATGACAGTTCAAAAAGACATGTCAACACCGATAGTTTAGAATGACACACCGACACTGATATTTTAAAACGACATGTCGACGCCGACATTTCACAATGTCATGCCGATAGACAAAATTTGTATTTTGGTGTAAACATCTCAGAATGAGTCATTGATTCCCCCCAGAACACCCCAAAAACTGTATTTTCAAAATGGAATGTCATGGAGAGGTTCAGGTCATTAAATTAGTAAACTCTAAAAGTATTCTCACCCTCAATAATTCATAACCAAACTAGAGGAATGAGGGGTTTCTACAACCCCCATGTAATTTAATTCTCAATGAAAAACCACCCTGTTTTGTTTCAAAACTAGAATAAAATCCTCGATATCCAAGAACACCTCAACGATATCTACCACCTCAAAAAACCACACAACCCTCAAAGATCAAATTATCCTGACACATGGATTAGTGGGATTTTTCCTCCATTTTATGATATTACCCTATTATGGTGGAACTGAATCTCCCACACGGGTTTAGGCGCATCCGTATTAATGCACCTTGATTATGGATTAGGTCCTACCTTCCCTTATTTTCGGACATATCTTGCATCAGATGAATGAAAACAACTCATTTAATTGAAACAAGGTGAATCATTACAACATAAGAAAGGAAGAAAGAAAAACACAAGATAAAATCATCGAACGGCGTTGGGTACTGGGCGCACATCTGTGACTCCCACTCCCAAGTACTCTTTTAGAGTCCAATATACCTCCACAACACACAAACCAATAGAATGGTCTGTTCACAAAGAACCTTATCCCAATGGTCATGGATCCCATCCTTATGATCCAGGAACATCGTTTCGTCCTTGTTATCTAACTCTCCCCAGTAACTGACATGAGAGTCATCATGTAGATACCAAAAAAATCATGGAGATATGAAAGAAATTGTGGATCCTCCCCAACCATGGTGTAAATTCCCACTGATATGCCACCTCACCAACTAATCCCAGCACCTCAAAAGGTTCAATGAACCTAGAAGGAAACTTGTTTCCCCTACTGATCCTCTACTGCTCACGTCAAGAATAATACTTCAGGAACACATGGTCCTTAAACATAAAATCCAATGTCCTCCTCTTATTATCAATATATGACTTCTTTATATCCTAATTTTCCCTCATCCTCTCACACACAATTTGAACATTCTCTGTTGTGATTTTAACAATTTCTGGTCCAAGGAAAGTTGATTCTCCAAGCTCAATCTAGCATAAGGGTGAACAACAAGATCTCTCATACAAGGACTCAAATGGTTCCATGATAATGGTAGATTGGTAGATATTATAGTAAGAAAATTGTTCCGTAGTAAAATTTTATACCCACAATCCCATGAAGTCCAGAACACATGCCCGCAGCATATGGTCCAAATTCTGGATGGTCTGCTCTCTCTACACATCCGTACGAAGGGGGAAACTAGTGATATGACCTAACTTAGTGAAAATATTTTTTTTATTCCCCTACAGAAATGTGAAATAAATTGAGAATCCTGATCCAAGATGAAGGATCTTGGAACCCCATGTAGGTGCACCACCTCATACACATACCTCCTTGTCAAGGCATCCACTACGCTCGACTCCATGATTTGTAGGAAGTGAGATGATTTTGTTAGAAAGTCCACAACTACCTAGATAGAATTATTGAATCCCTATCACCTAGTTATCCATATGACACAATTAATCGATATTTTATCCCACTTCCACTTGGGGACATATAATGGCTACAACAGAATTCTGCGAACACTATGTCCTTCCTTCACATGCTGCCACATTAGAAACCTTTCCAAAAACTCTGCTACTACCTTCTTGACCCTAGGCCCCCAAAATTGTCCCCCCAAGCCTATGTTCATCTTGGAAACTCTTGAGGTGATATATATAATTCATATAGAACTCCATTGTGCATTTCTAAAGGAAAATCACATTCCCATGGAGAGAATCTGATTTTGACTATCCTCCAACCATCCCTCTGGAGCACCACCCTATACAAAGCGATCATGCATCACTTCAGTATTTGAGTCTCCCCACTAAGACTCCTCTACCTGCCACATCAAGGAATACTATACAGTTATCTAAAATAGATATCCTCCTCCACTATCCACCTATGTATCCAGGTGCAAGGCAGCTAATTCCTCCATCACCATCCATGTATCCGTAAATTCTCAAACCACATCCCCCTAAGACTTCGTGCCCATGTTATTGGACACAAGTTTTCCCTTACCATCACTGTAAGTGATATAGAAGTCATTGTCATTTAAATAATACATCCAACACCATTTTTTTGAGTTCATGTCCTACTGTGAGAGGATAAACTTCAATGTCTTATGATCTGTGAAGACTACAAAGAACTCTTGTTGAGGTAATGATACCACAAATTTAGTGCGAACGTGACCACTAAAAGCACCGAATCATGGTTTTCATAGCTACATTTGTGGGTTTGTAACCGTATAGAGCAATAAGAGATCAATCTCTACTCTTCATCATCACACATCCTAAGCCAAGACCATAAGCATCACAAAACACATCGAATGACACCCCATCCTCAAGAAACCTAAGCACTTGAGAACTAAAAAACTTCCCATTCCGATAGTTGAAATATACCTAACACTGATCACCCCACACAAAATCCCAGTCCACCCTGGTCAATGTATTTAGTAGAGTTTCATCTCGAGAGAAGTTGGGTATGAACCACTAGTAATTTCCTTCCATACCTAGAAATCTATGAATCTCTACCACATTCTTGGGTATTTAACATGAAAAAACCTCCTCGGTCTTCAATTGGTCCACTTTTAACCCTTGTTGAAACACAAAAAGTAAAAGGAAGGACACCTATCACATCTAGAACTTGAACTTGGATAACTTCCCATAGATTTGGTGGTGTCACAGGACCTCCAAAACAATCCTGAGATGCTCAACGTTCACCTCCTCTATATTTCAATAATTAAAAATGTAATCTATGAAAAAGATGATGAATTGGCCCAAATATTTGTGTATGAATGATTTCATGAGCACCACAAACATGGTCGGGGAATTTGTGTCCCCGATCGGCATGACCAAAAACTCGAAGTTCCTATACTAGCACCTGAATGTAGAATTATTTATATCACCCTCCTCCACCCTCAACTAGTGATATCTTGACCATATATTGATCTTGGAGAACCAACCTTCTCCCCATAACTGGTTGAAATGATCATGGATCCATGGGAGGTGGTAATGGTTCTTGACCACCACCACATTCAGTCATTGATAGTCTATGTACAGTTTTATGCCACCATGTACCTTCATTGTGAACGAGAATGGATAACTCTATAATGACAGACTCATATAGATAATTACTGTATTCATTCGTTCATCAGTCTGAATCTGCAAATCCCACAACATAGAAGTTTAAATCTTATAGGGACGCATCGAAATCGAAAATGTATTGGGTTGCAAGTATATTTCAAACACATTTTCACATCGAGGGGGATATAGATACATCCTCTTCACATAAGACTTATTGGAACTCTCTGATAAGCCCTGTAACACCCACCATCTCTAAATCTACCAATTCAACTAATAGATCATCCAATATAGATAGAAGAGGCTCCAAATATCTTCTACCCACTTGATAGCACTACTCGCCAATGAAAGCTACGTGTTGGGTATCCATATCTAAGAAGACGAATATTCTCCACAAGTAATTTATAAAATAATACAAAGAGAACAATAATTTTATTCCTAATATGACATCGTACATCACCATATATAATATAAGAAGACCCTCGCGGGGATAATGTGACCCCAATATTAGTCTATATCCCCAGAAAACATAACAAACAGTTGTGTGACTTCTAAAAGGTGTGCTCAACACCAGGGTCATAGAATGTCTCCCTACGTATATTCTAAATCATGGTATAGACTAGTTGAAATATAGGAGTGAAAATATCCTTAATCAGAGAAAGCACAAGAAAGACTAATAAATAGACTAATCATACCTTGAACAACCTATAGCCCCAATGGAACTACTGCCTCTGTGGTGTTCAACTTCCCAAAACTAGAACATATTCCCCTAAACTATTAGCCAAATCCCTGACCATGATGTGGTCGTGGTTTTTGAGGAGCACCCTTTGGTCATTACCCTTCTACACCATCTTCCCTTAGTGGAGTGGGAGCGTACTATCCCCACTTCTGAAATGAACTGGTAGGAAACTATTTCTAAGGAATGTGTTGAACCCCCCAAACTCCACCATACTGATATCAAACTAGTCACTTGATCTGAATATTTCCACAACCTCCACAGACATATCACCTTAGTCTTGGGGGTATGTGGAACATGTGAGGACCAAGAGACTAGAACTGGAACTAATAAGGCCTACTCCTTGCTGGTTGATACATGAAAGGCCTTTGTATTAGAGATTTTCTACTGACTACCTTCCCCCTTGATAACTCAGTCATCTCTCCTCTCATGGCACACCTCCTCGTGATTAAATCCTTTCCACTACCTCAACCTTCTTCTAAGCTTCTATGTATGTCGGTATGGTGAAGGGACTAATAACATAATGAATAGAAGTTTACAGTGCCTCCTCCAAGAACCTCGCCAAAGACTCCTTGTTCGAAAATAGGTTTGGGGAAAATCATAGGAGATCCTTGAACATCAACCCCAGTTTCCTCACTGACATACTTCCCTCCTGGAAGGAGATAACCTCCTGTCTCTTCTCGGTCTTCATCTTGGAGGAAATAAACTCCACCCGAAACACATTATCAAAGTCATCCCAAAAGGCATTAGTCTAAATGCTATCCCCAAGGTAGATAATCCACTTTTGACACGTCACTCCCCTCATTTAGCTCACTACTAGAGGAGCTCAATACGCCCTCAGTGCACGGATCAAGGTAATGGGATCTCCAGCTCCTCGTGTCATACCACTGTCTCTATGTCTGAACTGCTACCTTTGTACTTTCCAAGGGTCTACCAATGGAATGAATGAAGGTCCTTCTTCCACAATTCATTTTCTTCCTCTAGATCAACCCTCTATTTATTAACCATTTAATCCTAATGGAACTCAAAAACTCATACCAAACATGGGTGAAGTTCAGATTCCAAAGCTGAAAAGGGTAAACAAGGAACACCAAAGATCGTGTAGTATGTAAATTTTCATTTAAATTAATTTTAAATCTTAATTTTTTTAAATTCCAAAAGCACCAATGATACACAAGAACACAAGTCATTATGATGCATATACATTATTTAAATTCACTATCTTGCAATCAATGTAGCCTTACTTGGTTTTTCGATAGGCTTCTTGTCTTTGCATTGGATCACAGGGGGGCTAAAATTCCAAGTCGTAACCAGTATTAAGGCCTATTTCATGCACCAAGATTACCTAAAACCATTTCCATACCATCAAATGTAATCATTTCTATGACTAACTATAAACTAAACCCTATCTCTCGACCATTAAATTTGATATTGTTCTGCCATGACCCACCATCGTCATGCTGATGGGAGGGATATCAGAGTTCCATGCCCATCCCTATTTAAGAAGAAAGATAGAGAATTGACCCAAAATCCCTCCGTCAATAGGTCCCAGAGTGGTGACTAGAAACAAGGGTATAGAATCTCACCCAAATTAAAAGACATTAAACTTTTAATGAAAATAATATCGGGAGATAATATGTAAAAAATCTCAAACAACACCAAAAACTTATAAAATGGAATCCAATATCCAACCCATGCATGATTTAACCATAAATTTCCACTAAAGTACAACCAAATCACTAAATAAACTTACCAAATGAAAGAGTCTATGAAAAAAGCACAACGACTATCCCAACGCCCGAGCTTGTAAAGTCCAAGACTGTGCTCAATATCCTCCTTGAAAACCAAAAATAGTTTTATAATGTAGGGTGAGCATATAATATACCGAGTATGGAAGCCAAAGTCACTCATGCACATGTGGGAGAAGAATATTAATTCCCCTATAAAAATGACATAAACCATATGCACCAATAGAGAAAAAATAATAACTACACCAACCTGACCAAGTCACACTCACAAAATCTCACTTTTCAAGTAAGCTAATAATATAATCACATCAATGATTTGGGTGCCCTGGACCAATTTTCACACTGGTTAACTGCTCATTCCTAAATGATATTATCTTAACGCTACCACCCTTTATAGAAAGCAGTCTGACTATACAATTTACATGCACACAACTAGGCCACAAACCACACATATCCCTCCAGAAAACACCTGGGTCACAACAACCACACTTCCTTCCCATAACCATCTGGGCCTCATCCTAAAGTCACCTAGGATACAAACATGGCATATAGACACCTTTCCCTCTCATTCGCAACACAAACATCAGATGTATATCGGTATATATTACACCTTATACTATTATAGCCTTCCAGAATATTCTTGACTAGAAATAACATGGAACGGATGGGAGGAATAATGTCAGTAACTAGCCATCCATCTTCTCACTGGTACATTTGGAAAGACCCCCCCCCCCATGAAATGGGAGTATTCAACACATAGTTATCAACAATGGTGGGGTGAATATTATAAATCACAAGGAACAAAAATTTAAACATTTAGGTAAAAAACACTCATCCCAACCTACTAGTCCCAAGACAAATAGTGATCCCACCAGAACCACTTTTTTTGCAACCCCTATATGAAAAACCACACAAAACCTCACTTACAAAGCATAAACCGAACCTCCCTTTAATTTTAACACTTTTCATTCTTTATTAAAGGGTTTATATTAATTTATTACAACACTATTGTGGAATCTACAAACCAATAACCATCCAAATACAACAAGCAAGCCAAGGTACAGTCCCTCGAACGACTACAACATTAAAAAAGGTTATCCCACTTCCTTCAAGTTCATCCATTCCACAAACAACTAATCAGAACCTCCACTTAAGAAATAAGTCATACCAAATCACAGAAGAATCATCTATGTCAACCACTATACCCATAGCTATGCTACCGAAAATAACATCACACAACACACATAAGGAATGAACTCAAAAAAACAACACATGAACCCACCATCAAGATAAGAATATTCAGATTTATCCAACAGGGATTCATTAATTTCACATTGAATAATAGGGCTGAACATTGGAAAAGCTTGATCCTAGGGCATCCATTTATTTAACCAAGTGTACATGAATAAATTTGATTGATATTTAAAATTATTCACATAGTACCAATAATAATAACAAGTATATAACCAGTGCACATGGAATGACCACAAATGACCATGATTTTCAGAAGACCATATAGTCACAATAATTATTAACATTAAAAGAAGGATAAAAAACTAAAACAATGCTCAACATTCATCCATATTAACTCCCTTTTCCATTATCATAACAGGTCTTATTTACTTTTTATCATGATCATCCACCATCATTTATTACACTTGTTAAAGAAATAAATTCATTATTTCTCTCCTAAGAAGCATAACTACACCCACCCTGCATGATACACAAATAAAGAGAGACAAAGGAAAATCCATACCTAGAATAACAAATGTTCAAAGTTTGTTATCATTCTATGAACTAGGGGTCAAACAAAAAGTAGGAAACTATAATGAATACTAAAAAGTATATGGCTCTTGCAAAGGTGCATGACTCATTTTGGGAAGAAATGTTCTCCGCAATCCAAAAGAAAATAAAAGATAGGACCTCATCTTTTAGAAAAAACCCGATCCTCTATCAAGGGAAGGAAACAGTTCCAAATGCCATTAAATTCAGATTGTGGCCAAGATCACGTAGTTTGACTATTTCAATGTCCCCTGAGAATTAAAATATATAATATATAATTAATATCCTTTGAAAAACCCTTATAAATGCACAAGTTAGGCTTTGAACTCGATTTATGTTAAATATAGCGTACGAGGTGAGAAACTAGATACATTGGAAATAACTAGAAATGATGGTGATGCTAACACCCATGCTAATGTTGAGGCTAACGCTAACACAAATGTTGATGTTAACATTGATGCTGACACTGATGCAGATTTGAATGTCGATAGTAAAAAAATTACTCGTCAAGGCAGACAGTACAAAATGACATGTTGACACATATAGTACAAAATGACTTGCCGACAAAAACAGTTCAGAATGGCGTGTCGACACCAACAGTTCAAAATGAAACACTGACACTGACAGTTCAAAATGGCATGCCGACACAAATAGTTAAAAATGATATGCCAACATCGATATTTAAAAATGACACGCCAACACAGACAATTGAAAATGACACATTGACACTGATAGTTCAAAATGACAAACTACAAGGGATAGTTCGAAATGACATGTCGACACTAATAGTTAAATATTTCATACTGACACCAACATTTCAAAATGAAATACTGATAGAAATAAATAGGAATTTTTGTGTAAACTTCTTAGAATGAGTCACTAATAGTGGTCGGAACACCCCACACACTGGATTTTCACAAGGGAATGGACTAGAGAGGTCCGAGTCATTATAAATACCCTAAGTGTCAGTCCTTATGAATCAATAATATAAGGAATTGAAATACATAAAATATTTTTATTGTAAAATAGTTTTATATATTTTATTAATATAATAATTTGATTTGGCAAAATCAAATGAGATAATAAAAATGGTTTCATGGAAATGATTTCTTCATTACTTTTATATCTTTAATTCATGTGAGTGAACCACATTAGTTGTTCCTAGATATCGTTGAGATAAATTTTCTTAATTTAGATTCAAAGTCATATACTTAAATAAATTGAGCATTTTTGAATCATATCAATATGAAATGTGTTTGTTTTCAAATCCAATAAATCAATTTTTATAATGGTTTCCAACATTTAGAAATGATTCAAAAAAGTAATGGAAGACTTCTTCCAAGTATTATGTGGAAAAGTTTTTCAATTTAATATTAATTTAAATAAAAAAAATTAATCTCTTTTTTCTAAATAAATTATTGGCGTTGTTAGACCCATATATGGACAATGATATGAGATAAAGTATGTGGACATCATTAATATTTTCAGTATGGGATTACCCCTATGTATAGGATAAATTTGTTAGTGAATCAAGAAATAAATGATATAGATAACTCCATGGATGATTTAAAATGAAGTTTTATTGATTATTAGATTTGTTTAAAACTAAAAATGATGATAATTCATTCATCATAGAATGTAGAATTGTTATTTATAGATTAAATTAATATAAATCAAGGAAAGGATGTAAATGAATATTTGATTGAGAAGTTTCTATAACCCATTAGATGTATATTCAAGAAAATAAGTTGAACATTTGATTAAAATATAATAATAATAATATATAACAATATAATGGTTAGAAAAATTATATTAAGATGTATATTAATGTTATATGGTGATGGATAATTGGATTACCCTCAAAATTAAAAAAATAATTTCCCTAACATGAAACCTAAAATCATGGAACACATCTAAAAGAAAATTTCAGAATAAAATAATGGTTTTTAAATATAATTATGGTAATATGTTTTATATGATTAATATGAGACTAAATTTTAATCACACCAACAAGGATATTTAAAATTTACCAACAAAAAATCGTGATCTAAAAGAATGTTTGAGGATGGACTATATCGATTTTCTTTAATCAAGGTTACACAAGATGTTTCTCAGGATGAATTTGATTTATATTAATAGAATAATATAAAAATAGGTTTTCAAAAATAGAAATATTGGAAATATATATACTTACTCAAAGATAAAATTATTTTTTCAAATAAGGTTGTGGAATATTAAACTACTATAATAGAATTATTGTTAAAATATATATTTTACACTAAAAGTGTGTAGAAAAATAAGGTATTTTCTTCCCATAATTCTCTTATAAAATAAAATGGAATGAAGGTTTAGTCTATTAATATATAATTAGTATCTTCTGTAAAAATTTAGTAAGAAAAAATGAAAACTACTTTATTCAATAAATATATATTATTATGATTTTTTTTTGGGAAAATAATTAGAATAAATTGATAAAAGAGTCATCAAGAGTGTCAAGAATGTTTTAAATGAGAACAGTAACAATATCATGGTTTAGTTTAGGAACGGTTTTACTATATAGTAATCTAAATTTGTGATGATTAAAATAAGGTGAATGGAATGAAAATCCATTGAGATTAATCTCAACCATAAAAGGCTTTTAAAATTGTATAATTCTATTCATAATGAATAATTTTTTTGGTGTGAAAATGAAAAAAAAAACCCTTGATAAAGGGATCCATTTTCATGATTATTAGGTTATACCATGAATAATTCTGGGGTCGAAGAGAGTTATCTGAAATAAGGATATCTTTGAAACTAATAAAATAAGATGAGGTCATATCCTACTACTCAATGAAGGATTTCATTTAAAAAATCATGTATATTCTTTAATAGTTGTAATAAGGATATTCCTTATATAAAAATAATTTTTCAAAACAATATCTATTGAATAACAAGTAAAATTTAAATTATTCCAATTAATTCAATTAAATTGGGAAATAAATTATTTCTATAGATTTTATAGAAAAATAATTCATTGTTAGTATTGACAAAATGAGGACATACCCTCACATTCATCAACATAACCCATGTAATCGTGGATCTAAAATTACAAGGTGGATAATTATAACCTTATTGAAATTTATAATCCAGAATGTAAAAATAGTAGTACATTTATTATTTAAAGGGGGTGGTCATATTTTAGGATTGGGAAGATGAATCTGTTGAAGAATGTGATGTTTTTAGAAGATGGATTACTATTTTTAGAAATTATGGACCTTTGAAAATTAATGGAATTTGATAGATGAGGTTTCAATGGGTAGAATTTAAATACAAAAAAACTTATTTATATAGATGTACATTGACATAATTTATTGAGGATAAGTAAATTATGTGTCTCATAACACAAATATTAAATCAATAGGAGGGCCAATATTATTAATGGAAAATGTATAAATTCTATAATGGGAAGATGGGGAAATAGGAATTTGTATTAGGTGGATAATAATAATAAAACATGGCTTATCATAGTATATGATGAAAATAGAATATGGAATCAATGTCTTATCAAATCTATAATAAATATGAACACATAATCTCTTAAATTTATGTTCTGTTATTGATGGTGAAAATATATAATAGGATAGAGATAAAAAATACAATGCATTTATGATAAGAAATATTATAATGAATGCATCATTATTAAATAAGGAGTGGGACATAAAATTATTGTACTTATTTATACTAATGTGCATGGTTTAGTGATACTTTCAAAAACTCATAGAGAAATTTTTTATCTTTTTTATATTTTTATAATTCATGATATTTTGTAAATTTTTATGTAAATAAAATAGGGGATCATAGATTGTATTAATAGGTTTCAAATTCACATAAAAATAATTAGGTTGGTTGGTAAAAAATACTTCATCAGATAAATCAAACGGCATAAAGATAATTGAATATAAATAATTATATTGAGAAACATAGTATTAAACATGAGGTTTTTTTGTAGGAGAATCATTAAAAATATAGTTATTAGAATATGAAACCTAATGGTGATTAATATTAGAAAAAAATTATCATTGAATGTAGTAATTGTAAAACCATAACCCTATTATCCCAGAGTTAGTGGTAAATTTATTATAGTGTAATTTGATATAAGTGATCACATAATAATTATAATATATTTTAACAACATTGGTATAGTATTTAGATATATTAACTTCACATTACATTTTAAAGTCATAAAATACACAAAGTGTTTTATTTGATAATTTCAATATTTCACTTAGTATATCCCAATATATCAATGAAAAAATACTTCCTTTTATTCTTGTAAAAATATTACAAAAGATGTGGATGAGTTAAAATTATTAGTATGGGTGATCATATAGAAGAAAATCTCATTAATAAATAAGAATAATCAATATTTTTAAGAAAAAAACTGGAAGATTTGCCTTTTAATAAATAACATGAGGATAATATGGATGAAAAAAATATTTATCAAATAAATCCATATAAATAATGACATGATATTGAAAAATTTCATCGACATTATATCTGATAGAGTAATAATGTGGACATCAATAGCTGATATATTAATGAGGAAATTTATAATTCCAAACATCTGAAACATATTGTCAAGGTTATTTACAATATAGTTTAAATCAATGAGAAAACCCCAATCAAATTTGGATAATGGATTTGACTCATGAACCCTATAAATGCATCATGGGGATATCTATAGCTAGTCCCGATATAATGAACCGGCATGGGTACCTTGGTAACCCAATAATAAAGTAGACATTGATATAGCTCGATGGGTGTTCTCGGTCCATATGGGTTGATGACAAGAATCTGGCATCATACAAAATAAAAGTGGGAATAATTTTTCCAAAAACATTAAAAATTAATGAAAAATAAGTAAGTATGAAAACAATAGAAACACAATAAGGAGATCTATACTAATGTCAAATAGGTAAGAGACCCATAGTTGTAGAACAATACCTAAATTGAAAGAAAAAGCATATCCCATTGTAAAAAATGCTCTATTAATAAGGATCATCATCTACTACCACCTCCAATTGGATCCTTACCCTTGCTTGAACCTAGATGAAGATAATCAACAAACACCTAAATGAATAGGTAGGGTGTAAGATATAGGACTAGTGTGGCCTCACCAAGGACTCCATAATAGTTGAGAAAATTTTATTAACCAAATATATCATTCAATTTTAAATAAATTGATATTGAATTTTTTAGTTTATTTAATGAAATAATTATTTACATTTCAAATGATTGAAAAAACATTAAACAAGTGTATGAATAAAAATTTTATATGAAACATTTTATATAAATTCATAATAAATGGTTAAAATTTTACCCAAAAACATTGAAATATATATATTTCAAGTACAAATAGTGAGCCACATTGTCATATTTCAAAAGAAACTATATTTTAATGCTATGGGATTACACACAATCTAATAGTTTTCACAAAATTATTCGTACAACTGACCCATTATCACTGGTAAAAGGAGACTTTTCTCCATCCAAACAAGGATGTGACAACATCAATCGTATTTTTAGTGTTGTAAATCAGAGATTGATGTCTAAATAACTCACTAACTACTAGTATTGAATGACCTATAATAACAAAAAAATGGCCATCGATTAAATTTGACACTACATAAAATAAAATTCACCCCATTATCCTATTTCAAATAAACCAATTTTACATTTAAAACCCAAAAGGGTTTTTAATCAAAGAATTACTTTTCAAAATAAAAAAATGGTTTTATTTCAAAATCATTTCAATCCATTTTCATAAATACCAATTTCAAAATAATTTCATAAAATAAATTTCTCAATTGAAATTTCTAATTTTAATTCTAAAATTAAATTTCACCAATTCCATCAAATTTCACAACACACCACAAATCAATTGAATTGTATTTTTTTCCAAAATTCATGGAAAATCTAACTTCAAATCCCCAATTATATTGAATTGGGGATTTATTATACAAATTTAAAAAATATTTATAACAAAAAATTTAATTTAAATCAAACTATTTAATTTAAATATATAAATTCAAGGTTAAATGAAATTACCGATCAAAATGGAACCACCTTCGTTTGGATAACGGGATATCAAAACACTAATACATAATTGGGAAACTCCATTGAAGATCGTCAAAAAATAATATTAGAAAACTAGTTTCAAATAAATATTTAAAATATTGGAAATTAAATTCTCCCAAAATATGAAGATCTATAAAACCTTAGGGGGGGAAATGAGAGAGAGAAGGAGAATGAGTACGAGAAGAGGAAACCTTCTAGGAAATTATTGAACACAATTCTCCAAGATTATATTCACATCCAAAAGGGTGAATGGGTGTCAAAATTTTATATTGATAGATCCCTTGAAAGAATAAAACACTATACATTGAATTAGGTCTGTTGGTGACCTTAAATAACAGAATTAGGACATTTAAAAATAATTTAGTGATTAAGAAATCTCATTTACACGATTTCCTATGTAGAGTTTCATGGCTTTAAAGACCTCAAACCCTTTTGATAAACCAACTTTGATGGGGTTGTATGCTTTCTCCTAGGTTGGGGTATGAATTTATAAACCATGTACTAACCTTAAAAACCCTCACTATATGTGTTTTCATGATATTCTCTAACAAGGTACACAATTTGGAAAAATTATGTGTTAATTATGCGTATCCCAGAAATATTCAATACATTTCAAAAATTTCAACCAAGCTACACTTAAGGAAAAACCAACCAAATAATGATTAAAATAGGGGTTTAGTAATAATTAAAAAATAATATGGTGTCAAATTCACCACCATATAAAATTTATGTCCTCATAAATCCTACTCAAAATTTTCCATGTCAAAAATATATGTTTAATACCCCCCTCATCAGTGCCTACATCTTCCACGACTAATTAGAATCAGAACTATGCTTCTATTTCAAATGAACCAATGGTTTTATCCTCTATTGAATTACCTTAGTATCAAAATCAACTATCCTGACTGGACCTTTCATTATAGACTAATCAGAATAAACATCATGATCACTCCATCTTGGAATATGAGATGGATTTAATAGATACATTCATTACTGATATATGTGGAACACATTATTTATTGATGTCAGCTATGGTGGAAGTGATTAATGTTATTACACATTCTAAACCTTCTCAACAACATTAAAATTACCACAAAATAAATAGAAATATTTGGTTTCCTCCCAATCCATTGATGACCCAGCCGGGGTAAAAATTTCATGAACACCTAATCACCATCTAAAAATTCAAATGGACTACGATGAAGATTATCTTGATTAATATACCCTTATTTTTCCATCAACATCCTTTCAAAAATAAACTACCTTATTATAGTAATCCATTGAACTAAACTTATTCTAACCAAGGAAATTTCACCAATCTCTGACCGACATAATTGTGATCTTCATGACCAGCAATAAAATGCTTCAAAAAAATTCACTATGATTTTATAATTGTAACTATTTTTGTACTAAAACTCAAACATCACAAAATTATCATACCAAGACACACCAATGTCTATAACTCCTTTATAGAAAATGACCTCAAGAATTAATATATATCTTTCTATCTGTACATCCAACTATGGATGGTATATCGTGCTCCAATAAACCTAAGATCCTAGTGCCTCTAGAAGGCCTCTCCAAAATAGAGAAACAAACTGAGGATGCATATCAGAGACTATAGTACATGGAACTCCAAGAAAATGTATAGTATCATTCACATAGATATTACCCAATTCATCAAAATAGGTTGCATCATGGATGAGTATAAATTGATCTGATTTTATAATTCAATCAATCATATACCATATCACATTCTTTGTTCTTTTAGTATGAATTAAGAAGACCACAATGTATATATAGAAATCATACCATTTTTATATAGGCACTGAATGTGGCTGGAAAAAATCCAGATGTTTGAGGTGCTCATCATTGACCTGTTGCCATGTATAACAAAGAGAGAAAAATTAAACAATGCATTATCTACTTGCTAGCCATGGGAATCTACAACACATATCATATAAAAACTTCATGGTTACTAGGTTCACAACCCATTGTAAAATATGGATATAACCCTTCCCATATTTCCTTACTGCTAATTTTACAACAAAAAATTCTAAAAACATAGAATCCACTCCATGAAGAATGACCATTCAGCAATAGTCTCACGACCAAAAATAGAGACTCTAATTATATGGAACGTTTTATCAAGATGTTATTCTAGATTAATCATATTAATAAGATAATATATCAAATAAATACTGGAAAGGACAACCATGACATCTTATTTTTATACTTTAATATGTAGCTATGAAAAAAACCCATAAAGTTCCACTCTAATGATGATTCTTTCACAACATTTGTAAGAAGTTTCCTACTCAAGCAATCTACAATGATATTACCTCTCTCTAGGGTATCAAAAATTTCAATGATGAAATATTTCAAGTACAAACCCTAATTCATATGGTAGATATTCATGTCTTTTTTGGATAATATAAGAAAAATATTTTGTGGTGATGAAACAAGATAATCCTTTATCTGAAATGGTAGTCTCAACAAATCTTAAGTGTATGCATCTCACCTTTGAGTTCAAGTTCATGGTTTAGATAATTATTCTCATGTGACCTAAGATAATGAGATCCATTAGAAATGACATGATACCCTTCCATAACATTGAATCCCAAACATTATCACAATGCATCATTATAGACCAGATATCTCTGCTCGACATCTGGAAGAGTCAACACCTTCATAGAAGTCAAAAGAAGTTTTAAATCAATATGAATATTATTAAGATTTTAATCCCAATAATAAATTACTCCCTCCCATGTTATAGTTGTTATTAAAGAATCAAATATTGACAATTCCTTAACAAACCAGCGTTAATACCCATATAGACCGAAGAAGATTCAAATCTCAAAAAAAATTACGTTGTTCCCAAGTCATAATAGATTTTACTTTTTAAATATTAACTGAAATACTATGTTTTGATACAACATGTCCCAATAACATCATTTACCTAATCCAAAAATCACATATAAAAATCATGGTATAAAGATAGTGATTTTTCTATAATTCCATGGTAGCTCTTAAATGATGTACATGATCCTCCTTAGACATAGATTAAAAGAGGATGTCGTCCACAAAGTCTACCATAGAAGAATCATGTTACTCATGGAAAATAATTTTCATTAAATTTATAATTATTTTAGTAGAATTTTTAAAACTAAAAGGTATGAATGGGTACTCATAATGTTTGTACCTTCAATGAATGGCCATTTTCTAAATGTCGGATTATTTTATCATTAAATAATGGTAACTAGATCAAATATTAATATTCTAAAACCACATTTTCCATTTCATATGAACAATGAATCATAAATCCATGGAAAATATATTTTATCATTATTGAGACTTTATTAAGTTTTTGCTTCTCATGATAATGGAAAAATGAATCATCATCTTTTATAGCAATGACAACCAGTGACACCCAAGGTGAATCACTCGGGAATATGAAGCATTTCCCAATAAGATCATCCTAATGGGTCTTCAACTATTTTATTTCATATGGTGACATGTTATATGAAATAATAAACATTGGATTACTATTAGGTACTAAATTCATATAAAACTTAATGTTGATTGCTCGATCCTCAACGAAGATAGTAGTAAATATGTCGGTAAACTCATTAAAACAATAGGGAGATCACTGATCAGATATTCTCTCTAGAAGAAAATAGAAAACTCATATTACTTTTCCAAACATATAATAATAAATTCAGGCTCTAATCAACCTTGGGTCCCATTCACCTTGAGTGAAATGACATTAACCATCAGGTGTACAAAATGAGACCCATCAGTGAAAAAAATCAATTGGGGATTTAATGTCCTGGAGGAAATCTATCTCAGATATGAAATCAAGTGGTTTTATGTTGAGAAAAAAATACAAGTAATATCAACATTTTATTAATATAATGTACAAGTGAGACTATGAAGAACCTTCAATCTATTCTTTCTGAGTGGTGTATAAATCTCCAACACATATGATAAAATAACTATAAAAATATTTAGTATGTTAACAATATGGGTTGATATGAACGAATGAGATGAATAGATATCAAATAAATCAGTCACTAATGAAGTGGATATAGTGATGGTACCTCTCACAGTCATTGTACATATATCCACATCCTTTAGAGACCCTTCCACTTTGTGATGAATCATCATTCTGGGTGTTTGTGGTTGGAACCCCATTGTTATTGATGGATCTAATTGCACCCCCATTTTAACAAGACCTAATGATTTCATGCCACATAGAGGAGTGGAATGTACAAGAAAAAACATTTTTAGATGACATGTGCATCCTCATGAGCCACGTATCTAGGGTTCCTCATTGAATCCAGGCATAAAATTCCCATGTTATCTAAACTATTGGAAAATAAAATGGCTTCTTCCTAAAATAGTAATATATTTTGATAAAACCATATGTTTATAACCAAAAAAATAATCAACCAAATTCATTTTTCCTTTAGTATAATTAAAATTGAAACAATGATAAAATGGTACTCTCTTCATACCTAAAATTCTAGATAGGCCGCTATCAACTAGTAACGCCCTATCCAACACATTAGTGTAAGATATTAGATTCAGAAAAATATCTGAGAATTAGTATCCATTATGAATCCCAACATGAACCACCAATTATTAATATTCTCATTTGAAACTATCTTAGGTGAAAACTACAGTAGATCACTAAAAATGGTGGTATACTCTATCACGATCATGTCAGTCTTCTCAAGTTTGAACAACTTCATATCATTGTCAAACACATTTGAATCTAAGTGGAAATATTTGGATAAAAGTACTTTAATGACTTTTCACTATAATACCTCATGATTCTATGATGTCACCATCCTATCCTAAAATATCCTTTATGCTTCCTCTATCACAATGGTGGAACACTTCACCATTATTTAATTTGGTGTCTCCAAGAAATCAAACCTTCATTATATCTTTCTCAACCATTCCTCACCCTATTGAGAATAAATGGATCCTTTTAATGATAGTGTATTCGGGAAAATAAACTAAATAAAATGATCTTATAGAATATCCCTTGGAGTTTTTGTCGTTGGAGCTTTAATGTGAACCAGTGGTAGTGCATGATTGAGTACTTGGGCATTAAAAACAATCACCTAAACCAGACTCAAGACCATAATAGGATTCTCTCATTGAGGTTCATTAGTATATTCCTACTGGATCCAATTCACACTTCTTCTCAGAGGAATGATTTAAAAAACATCTTTTACATCACACTAAAACTCAAAATAATAAATAAAAGAAAATCAATCCAAATAGATAAGAATAAAAAATTGACTTCAATATATCCAAATAAAATCTTGGGAAAGAACTAGAAATATTTCTTAGGACTCCTTTTCTACCCCCCCCCCCATGCTGACATAAGGTTATTTACAAGGAAAGATGGTCAAGAAGTAAATCTGAAATTTATTCTATTTCCTGACATGTTTACACTACTACATACTAATATCAAGATAAGAAGCTCAACCAAGAGATTTGATACAACCTTTTCATGAACTAGCCTGAGTACCCTGGTAGCCTATTAACCAATCCAACACTGATATATCCCGAAGGTAATTTCTAATCCCCACGTGTTGGTGAATAGAACCCAATATCATTCAATATTAAGGTTAGAACTAATTTTCCACAAACATTGGGGAATAAATATAAGAAATTCAACATGAATACAATATAAATTCACAGCAAGAATTGTACTAGATGTCAAATAGGTAAAACCCCAAATTATTATATCAAATTACAAAAAAAACAGGATACCATCCCAATTACAAATGGAAAAAACTCCTCAAGACCAATTATCAACAACTACTACCACCTTTAATTGTCACCTTAACATTTCTTCAACCTTGAAGAAGATAATCTAAATACACCAAAAAGGCATAGGTAGGTTTTGAGCTAAATTCCATGTAGGGTCTCACCAAATAATCAATAAGATATTCCAATAGTTATTTAAAAAACTACCTCTTTCAATATTAAATAAATATGTATGGTATTTCAAAAAAATATTTAAAAAACTCATGCTTTACATTTCAAATGATGGGAAACACTCTAATCAAATGGATTAATAAAAAATTATATAAACTGTTTATATAAATTAAAAATTAATGTTAAATAGTTTACAAATAAAATTGGCTTATATATATTTCAAATAAAAACAAGTGATCTATATAGTAATCTTCCGAAAGGTATGATAGTTCTAGGATTTGGGACTCCACACAATCAAACAATCTTCATAACATTATGTGTACACACATCCCTTTGGCACTGGTCAAAGGGGACTTTTCACCGACCCTTCATGTATTTAACTAATAAATATCTATTTTTAGTGTATAAAATTGTAGAGTTTTGTTTGAATATCTCCCTAACTAACTAGTTTTTCACATTCTATAATAACATAAAATGACGGCCAATTTTTTTTAAAACTTTTTAAAATAAAATTCATCCCATTCTCCCATTTCAAAAATTAAAATTTTGGCATTTAAAAAACAAAATTCTATTTTAAAAAAATCATTCCATTCTATGATAATAACATTGTGTTTATATAAATATTATTAGAATATATTTTCTTAAATACCAATTTGATATCTATTTCATCAAATCAATTTCACAATTCAAATATTCAATGGAATATGAGAATTTTATTAAATCAACAACCATCTAATTTCATAAAACACCCCAATTAAATTGAATTGGGGGGTTTTCCCCAAAATATTTTCCAAATAAAATTTAAAATCTAGAGTTCCATAGAATTGGGATTTTAATAAACCAATCGAAATAAATTTGATTCATATAAATAAAATAAATTTTAATTTAAAATTTTAATTTAAATTAAGAAATTTAGGGCCAATAAAAATAGAACCACCTACCTTGGGATCATGGGATCTCAAAAACTATCCCTATGTGACGTTTTTTTAAAAAAATTAATTTTTTAGATTCTCCAACATCATGGTGAACTATGAATCCCTTTGGAGGAAGGGATAGTGAGAGGGAGAAAGTGAATGGGAAATAGGATTATTACTAGGAGAAGATCAAATTCCATTAACCTATATTCAATTCCCTGAAGGAAGGGTGTATAGGGGAAAAAATAACCTCTTCTAAGATCCCCGGGAAGTAGAAAACCATATATACCAGATTATGTCATTCAGGCACCTTCAATTTAGGTTTCTAGACTTTTAAAAATGATTTGCATATTTAAAAATTCCATACACATTGTTTCCTAGAAAGGGACACATGGTTAGACAAAAAATTACCCCATCTGTGTGCCGATTTTTATGGGTTTTCAAGGTTTGTCAAAGATGGGTTCATAACTTTCAAAAATGATAATCATCCATGGAAGCACATAAATTCTTGGTTTGTATAGTTTTTTCTCTGAGGGTACATTATTTGAGAAATCTGTGCGCTGACTATCAACAAATAAAAAACGTAAAAAATTTCCATAAATTTCACTGATTTTACCCTTAAATGAATAAAAACCAAATAATAATTTAAATTGGGGATTATGAACATTTCAAAAGAGTAATAGGATTTGACACCACAACCATCACCTACTAATTCAAATTCATTTTTCTTATTAATAGGGTAATCAAAATACAAAATAATAATTCATATTGAAGAAAAAAAATACAAATTATTAATAATATCAAAAGAAATAATTGACATAATATGATATGATCTAGTGTAATATAGTGAATGTTAAAAAAATTTATATACTCATTCAAACTGGAAAAATGCCATCCAAATAAAGGAAAAGGATGACATAAATAAAATATATCTTTAGTGGATAATAATTTCTATAATGGTTTGATGTCACTAATGACTACAAATACCCAAAAATTTCTATTAATTTTTTTAAAATATGTGTGATATTTACTTTTGAAGAATTTTAAAAACTACAAGTACACATAACAGTCTGAAAAACATTTCTATTAAAAATATACATTGAAACATATAAAATCTTTTTAAAAAATTGAGTGTTCAGGACTATGGATAATTATATTCATATCATACATGATATAAAAGTATTCCATTTACATTTAGGATAAAACTCAAATAGTCTTGATTGGGAAATGATTATAAGATTATTTTCAAATATGATTTTAAAAAAAAATCGATTGTAATAATTGATATAAAATATATTTTGGAGAATATCAAAAATTGATTATAATTTTTTTAGGATAATATATTTGATTGAAATTTTTTATCAACCAATGATTGAGATGAAGTCCTATTATAATAAAATAGTTGTCTCAATCAATTTATGTATAAAAAACAAGTAAATGTGATGTTTCACAGTCAAGATCCATGTGTCACAGAAAGGTGGAGGGGTGAATCATGGATATATTTTTTCTTTTATGTTTCCTTACATTGTGAAACAACATACAACCCCTGTTAGATAGTTCATTCCATATTGAACAGAATGAAAACACACATCTACAGGAACATAAGATATAAAAGGTTCACTACTCAACAAGAATTTCTACGTCCTTGGTATGGTACGAAAATAATCCAGTACCACACAATCCAATAGAAAACAATCCTCTTATGTGGAATACAACGAGTAGGATATACCTTTTACCATAGGTAGAACTTGGGAGACAATCCACAAGCATGTGGCCACCCTCTTAGTAAAAAGAGATAAAAATAAAGTTTCAATGCTTCTTAATCAGCTTTCACATTTTTATATTTCAAAAAAATTCTTCTCTTTCCTACCTAGAAGTTGGCAATAACATTTGTGAACACAACAAACTACCTATGTTTAACTTAAATATTTTTCACATCCTTTTACATATATTGTTCATAACTCTTATTCCTCACAATAATGTTTTTACATCAGTCACAAAACACCTCTAGTAATCAACATCAATATTATGAAAAACTCTACTCCTTGACACAACTTCTCCTTCTTACGTACAAATCCTTTTATTTCATGGAACTCACATAACCTAAAATTTATATGTACTTTAGAGCGTGGTATTTTACTAAGTGTTCAGCTTATCAAATGACAATAGGTCAGCTATTATTTATAGGCATCATTTTCCCCGATGTGGAAAACTGATAATGTGTCACACATGCTCATGACGTGTCATGCAAAACCCCATTTTACTTCGTGTTGGGAATGTTAGTATCTTTTGGACCAACCTCATCTTTCAAACACTTCTTGAATATTTCTTGAACTTCATTCCTTTCCCATTTTTTTATGTTATAACATTGAATCATGACTTTCACACAACATTCTATCATCCCTTTAATCTTGCATGCAAAAAATAAATCTTCCACAAGATTATTTCCTTTTCCAAATTTTGATTTTTTGAGATCCCTGGAAAACGGAGGCACCATAAAATATTCTTCGAGAAAAACACCAATAAAGTTTCACTATCATCGGGATTATACAAAAAAAATTCTATCATCATGAAATATATATACCAAGGTATATAGTCTTTGATCAATCACCTTTAGCATCACTAGATTTTCAATGTTAAGTACTGTAACTTCTCTCTCTTCCAGCATCATAATTCTATCCAATCTAAACTAAATATTACTAGCATCATATTTACGCCATATTTACATAATAATTATTCCATCAAAAGTTCTAGAATCTTATGATATTTGGGAAATATAAATGCTAAATGCATTATTTAGTATTTCAAGGCTTTTACAAATTCAATTGATTTATCTTCACGGACAAAAAAAAGGCAATACTCTGCAAAAGGAAACTCTTCTAACTTCCTTCTCCATCTAAAAGAGTCCAAAAAAAGTAATACTATAAAATAAAAATATCATTAATAAAATTTTAATAAGAATTTATATTATTTTTATGTTGAAAATAAAAAATAATTCTCTTATGGGAGACTTAAACAAAACAATCCCAAAAATGATGATATTGTGAATTAAACCCTTACCACATTGGTAAAATTTAAATAATAAGCCATATTAAGGAAAAAATTTAAAATGAATCACTTAATTAAATTAATATAAATATATTCATGATATAAAATATCAAAATAGTTATTATATACACCACACAAATGAATAAGTGGTCAATATGGTATATGTATTACATAAGTAGAAGTGAGATGAAAACCCCATTATCTCATGTTAAACATCCTTCATGTGTGTATGAAACTCCAATAAATTAAAAATAGGTTCACTATAAACCTATTAAAGAAACTTATTAATATATATCATACCATATATGATCCTCTTACTACATTTTAGCACCCACATTTATATAATATTTCATTATTTTCGGGTTTTCCTGTGTAATTGCCTTGTTTTCCCATGATTCGTATTCATGAATGATTTGGTTCTTATACATAGGATATAATGACATCATCTGCATATTTTTTTTAATGTCATAAACATAATTTTTCTTTAATTATATATATCAATAGATTAATTATTGAAATTGGACAAAGAAAATTAATTGCATCACTTCATGGTGATGGTATGTCATACGTATGCATGCTTGACGATACCATTCCCCTAATGGTGTGATGGTTAATTAATAGATTGTAATATAAATTTTTTAATACGGATATAATTTAATATATATATATATATCATATATCATATATTCATCAATTCTATCCTTAATACCTTCCAAGTATATTTTATGTGAAACAAAAATCACATCACTTTGCGAGGTGGTAATCAATCCTACAAATGAGAAACACTGTCATATTATAAATAGAATGGAAATTAAGAAAGACTATTTGAGTTGATATCTCCGTAAGATAATTATATCATAAATATTATATTTATATATATATATATTAACCCCATAATTATATCTAACAGTGATAATGTTTTTGTAAAATGAGTTACACCAGTTCTTGTGGAAATAGTATATTCTACCCACGATGGAAGATTTCATTTCACAATTGACTGAAGTGGATATTGATAAGTATTATAATGTAATAAAAACTTAAGTAAATTTTAGATACATTTGTTAATTTATTGTATGTATTATGGAATAATTAAATTCTTTAAAAGAAAAAATAATGAGAAAGAGCTTAGTAAATACAATTACTCTCTCTTAAAGAACCCACCATTGGATCGCTTCCTAAAAATGATAGGTTCGGAATTTTGGGTGGAAAATATTCCATATAATGGGTCTATGTATTTTTAGGAGGTAAATTTTTATATTTTGGTTGAACCATATGTCTTTAGAGGTGTGAATAAGTAAGGGGAGTGCTTGGACTTTTATAATTGAGGTGTGTAATTGTTATGATTTCCCAAACTATTTTATAACGGGAATTCACTATCACCACATGTTCCACCAAAATTGATAAATAATTTATTGGAGTGATTATTGGATAAATATATACAACTAGAATGAAAAAAATAAAATTTTTAACTTTTTATTTCTTATTCTTTATGTTCACTTAATTTTACCATTTTACTTCCCACCAAGGTAAAATGTATTTTTTATTTCTGTAGGAAATTGATCATCTAAGAATAAAATTAAAATGGTTATGATTAGGTATTTTTTACACATATGTTAGAAAGAGAAAATAAAGTTTAATAATTAATAACCCTATGTGTTTGGAAAATTAATGTTACCATAAGAGATTTTAATATGGACATCTACATTTTTATCGTAATCACATTAATTATTTATTGTTTAATTTCTTAACCATTAAAAAAAGAAAATAATTTTTCCTTATTATATAATTTAAATTATTATAATTTTTTATTTGGAATAAATTTTAATATATTTTAATTAGTTATGTGATAAATATGATAAAAATTAATCTTGTAGAAGCAACAAAATATTAGTTTTTTAGAAAGAAACATCTCAATTGTATATAAATTAGTAATCAAAATATTAAAAATATAATATCTTTTCAGGAATATATTTTTTTTAATTGTATTATTTTTTAACATAATTTTCATTAAATTTAATTAAATATAAAATTTTACAATTTTAAAGAGTTTAAACAAAAATAAAGTTTTCAAAAAAATTAGTGTTTCTCCCAATATATCATATCAAGTTATATTTTTATAAAAAATATAAAAATGTAACACATTAGTAATTTTGAGTTGAATATTAAATGATGACGTATATTTTTTATAATAAATATTCTAAAATAGTAAAAAATGAATTTTAATTATGTGTGAAAGGCATGAAAAATCTATCTTTTAAATAATAATGTTTTATATAAAGGTTATTTCATTAAAATAATTCTGATGTTATTTAAAAAAATAGATAACAATTATGTTTATTTTATAAATTACAGTCAATTTAATTTTCCTATTTTATTTATTCTTATTAGTAAATGATTTCTTATCGACTATGATATAATGGTCACGTATAAATAATAACATTTTAATAGTGTAGTGTGTTTCATTTAATGATGTCCTTGCATATAACATAGGATATCAAAGTGAAAACATGGACATAGAAAAAAATCATATATAATTATCCAAACTTTTAGAGAACTGTAACCATAATAATGTCAAATATCTATAAAATATAATAACGACATATCCATAATTTTTTTATAAGTAATTAGACCATAGGTTCATTAGAAATGATGGATCTAGGATAACATTTTTGTTTCCTGATCCTTTTCCTAGATTTGAGAATTTCATTTACCATCGAAATAATGAACATATAGAAACATACTTACATGAAAGGTATAATTTTATCCATTGGTTATAATTCGTTAAATTTTTTATTTATATATAACTTGATTAAATGATTATCCATAATTATTTTTTTATTAACCATGATATAAAATATACTTTCAAAGGATTATATGATCGGGAAAAGAATGGTAATTCATTCCTCGTATCTCTAAATTTTTTCCGTTACTGAATTGGTTAGTATCAGTTATCCAATATAATAAATTTATCAGTAATACCCTGATGGTAAATCCCAAAATTAATATTTATCCATATCATAAATCGGCATCATAAATACTCATCCAAAATATTACTAACTAACTTTAAAGTCAAAACATTTAGAATGGTGATGACTAAAGAAACATTAATTTCTCTATACAATATGAAGTGGATTTTCATTTCACATTCCAAAAATGTGATTAATTTGATCACTAGATAACCTCAATTTAAACATACATTCTTTTAAAAAATAAAATTTTTGGTTGTCAAATATATTCCCTATTCCAAACATGATTTAAATTACAGTAAAGAAAATATAACCCATCAAACCACTAACCCATTTCTAGGTCACTATTTCTATCCCATAATCATCAAATTATCATTATTATCTAAACATTGATCACATGTCAATGGTTTTATTCCCCCAATATTGTGATTTACCTGATGATCAATTTTCTACTAAATTACATTTTTTGGTCATCTATTCCATTCTACATATTCTCTAAAATTTTTAATGAAGGCATATTGTAGTAGAATTATTTTCTCATTACTATAACAATAATATAATTTGTTAAATTATCATATAACACAATTTGTGAATCCAAATACATTTTAATATTAATCATTATACTTTATCCATAGTTTTAGTATAATCATATCCTTGATCAATAGATTCATTAGGGTGTATTCCTTAATTCTTGGGGAATTTATTTTCATATTTACCCATCTCTTAATAGTCAATTAATTGAATATTGGAAACATATTTATATCATAATCATCATTGAAAATGTTTCCTTTTTCTCCAAACATATATAAAACTTTCATTCTTTGATTGCATGTACTAGAGTTTTTATTTCAACAATTATCAAATAAGGTAAATCCTTCTTTACGAGGTAACATGTTTTCATCTATTCCTCTACTAGTATTATCTTCTATTAATTCCCTTGGAATCTATAATATTTTTAGATTAAATTCTCTATCTTCTTAGAACATTATACTATACCATTATATTATTGGAAGGTTTTGGAGATGAGTTCCCTTAAATGTATTTGATTTAGACCATCAAATAAAAAGACAATATTGAAAATTATATTACATATATTGTCTATGAAATTACTTTTTATACCTATAAGGATCTATTAATACATATAAAAATCTTCATCTTCTTTTGGTATCCAGATTTATGATTTCATCTCAATATATCCTCATGGATTATGAGAAAGACATTTCTCAAAAAAATATCCTTAAATTATTTTCATTCTATGTATGTTATTTCTTCTTTATCCATAGTGATAGGAATCAATTATCGACATTGATATGTATCTATAGGAATATGATAAACTACCATGATAAGTTTCTCCCTTTTATTACCACCCAGACTAATAAATATCTTCTCTAAGGAACATATCCTTTCTAAGCTATAAATAGATTATATTCAGATTAAATTATGGAGGTTTCTGAGGAATTAAGTGGTCTAAATTTTTTCCACTACATTGTGGTTTTGTATGAAATTACATATGGTAAGGTTATTTCATATAACCTGAGTCATCATCCCAAATATGGTTATAATTTGTTGAGTTATCACAACCTAATCAACCCTATCATCATTATAATTCTAGGAGGGAAACATCTACATGGAGAGGGTAAATTAATATGATTCCCATTACTTCTTCTTAGAGTTATTTCTACAAATATCATTACACTATATTTGATCATAAAATTATGACACAAAATCTTTAATCCAATACATTATGATCAAGTTAGCATAAATTCATTAATTTATTAATTCATAATGTCAACATTAAATAGATGGATTAATTTGGGTTGGTATAGAAAAATAAGTTATTTTAAAATCCATCAAAATATTATATAAATAAAATTCTAATTTTCTCATAAATTTCCCTTGGGTGTGTCAGGCCATGTGTGAGGTAAGCCATGTTTTCATATATTATATAACACAGAATCCAAGCTCAATGTTCCTTTTTTAATGTTATTACTCCTATGTACCTCTATGACTGAATCAGAACAACTTTTAGTATTCAATCATGAATGTATTTCTAGAAAACAAATCACTACCTTGAAAAAGAAATTAGTTGTTATAATATATATAAAAATAACCTCAATTTTATTTGTGATATTATATTCTATAATCTGGGTTTTACTAAATCTATTTCATTGTGTTTCTATTGAACATTATTGGACACCAAATGTAATGATCTTATGCCTAGTATCCCATAGGTTGTAGTTTCATTTTTACATTGGAATAACAAATTACAAATCACATCCTAGAAGAATACATATTTTAATACTCTTGTTGAACTATATATATACTTGAAAATAAAATTACATTTAAAAAATTAAATTACCCAATCTATTTTCTTTGAGAAATACATTATTCCCCTTAACATACCCCTTTTAATCAAAAAGAAAAACATCATGTTATCTTGGTGAAAATAAAGAATAAAAAAGGGGTAAGCTCATAATCTTGGTAAGAGTAATCATATAGTGGAATCTATCATGAATTAATTAGAATAATGAATATGGAATGGTAAATAACTGAATCACATTCCATTTAAACAATAACATAAAACCTAATATGATATTAATAAATTATTATTGAATAAATTCATATAAATAATCTCATTTGTTTCAAAATTATTCATGGATATTATAACTAATCGAATTAACAAATGGACATTAACAACTAACATCACAATTAGGGAACGCATAATAAAAGTCTTATAAAACATACTCTAATGATAATTCCCAATATATTTTAAATATATTGGCAATATTTTTATCATGAGGAATGTTGATTCTATGAGGGGTTATATATAGCAAGGTCCCACTGATCACTTTTTTTAAATTCATTATTTAAATCAAATAGTTGAAACACATTCATCAAAAATATTTTTATTGATGATCTATCATAAAAATTTTAATTCTTACCATAATGAAATAAATATAATTATAAAAAATCTATAGTAATATGTTTAATGCTAATAAAATTGAAAATCCTTAGTCCAATTAATCAAAAACCTTACAAAAATTTAATATTATGATCTCAATCAAAAATATCCAGAGTGGATCGCATGTTCAAAAAATTGTTGTTGTAACCAATTAATATAAATAACATAAAAATGCTATTAAATTATTTTTGTGAAACACAATATTTTAATGGTTAAAATAAATTTAATAATAATAGTTCAAAAAATATTTTGAAAACAATTTAATTAAATGTAAATTTTTAATTTATAATAGACATTTTTGAATATTGAGTTTTCTTGATAGTGTAAAATTATTTTCCTATCGTACATTCTAAAATAATTATTCCTTTCCATTTTCTATAAAAGTCAAAAAGTATTTTTCTAAAAAACAACACGAATATAATATTTGATTCTTTTAATAATGTGAAAAAATTGGACAAAATTTATTAAATAAATCATTTGGATGATTCTGAAAAACGTTTTTGAAAACATTTTTATAAAACATGGAATTGAAACAAAAAGTATTTTTGATCGACGGAGATGTGTAGTCCTGTTTTCTTAAAAATAGATTATCAATCATTTTAAGAACCTAATATTAGAAATATGATAACATTACATGAAATGATCATTAAAAATAAGAGAATTTAGAAACTGATTGGTTTTAATATTGAAATATAAATCAATTCCCCCATGAGAGACTTCAACAAAAACCATCCCAAATATAGATGATATTTTGAAATATTACATTACCAACTTAGTAAATTTGGAATCATAATCCATATGAAATATATAACATCAAAGGAAACATTATACAATATTTATATAATTATATTCATGATATCATATATAAAAACTGGTAATATATTCACTAAACTATAGAATATATGGTAAACATGGTATCTATGGAATATAGGTAAAAGTCAGACACATAACCATTAACTATGGTTTTAATTATATTTTATTTATACTAAAACACAATATAAAAAATTTAGGTTTCTTATAATAATCATATACAACCATATTCATATTTCTTGTACCATATATGATCCTCTTATAACATTTTTCCATATGTTTTTTAATATTTAATTATTTTCAATGTTTTGTCTGTTAATTGCGTTTTTTTCTCATGGGTGTTTTATCATGAAAGTTATAGTCCACATGATTATTATATACATAAATAATCTCAATAATTATGTTAATGTTATAAATTCTTATTAGATACATACTTCATTCTTGAAAATTGGACACAAAAAATGAAGTTCAATGATTCATAGAGATGGTAGGTCATATGTATGCACGAGCGATAATATCATTCCCAAAATAGGCCAAAGGGAAAATAATTCAGTGATATATTAATTTTAAATAATATTTATCATTTCACATGTATCATATTAATTAATTAAATTTACTCTTATTACTTTCCATTTAAAGAGTAAGTGAATGACTAATCATATCGCTTCGCTATGAGGTACTCTACCATAAAAAAGAGTGAAAAATTCATACATTAAAAGGAATGGAATTTTTATTTTATATGAAATATTAATATTTTATTAGTATAATTATTTCATATATATTGTATATACATATTAAATCCACCATTATATTAAATAATGATAATTATTGATTGCAAATGAGTGAAATTAGTTCACGAGTTCATCGTCTGTCACACGCAAGATTGATGTTTTAATATTCTATTTGGTAGATATGGAGATAAATTAATAGTATTACCTAAAAATAATACAAAATAGTTATATAGGAGACAATTATGTTATTATATATCTTGTTTTTGACATAATTAAATTTGGTAGAAGAATAATTAATGAGAAAGGGTTTAGTGGAGACAATTACATTCTTTTAGAGAAAAATCATCTACATATATTCTTAAAGACAAAAGGAATGGACTTTTGGGAATACTAGTAACTCTATAATGTGATTAAATATGTTGAGGATAAATTTTGGAAGTGGTTGATCGAAAAAAATTAATTTACCCATGTGACAAAGGGACAAGAGTGATATCCCATTTATAATTGGGTAGTTGAATATTTGTAGACACCCAAAACTATAAAATAATGGTATGCCATTCTCACCCCATGTTCCCAAAAAAATTATAAATAATGAATTTTAGGGATGATATGGGAGATCCACACTATTAGAGAAAAATAATTCTTTTTTCTTAAAATTTTGTTTATTTTATTATAAGTTTACTTAATTTTTCCATTTTAGTTTTCACCACGATAACATGTAATTTTTATTTACCTAAGTGATTTTTCATTTAAGAAAAAAATTTGAATTTTCCATGTTAGATATTTTGTACAAACTTATTATAAATATTAAATCTAATTTACTAAAAAATATTAATACATGTGTGGAATAGTAATTTTAACATTAGTAAATGAAAGGAAAAAATAAATATTTTGACCTTAATTTTGGTTATTAATTTTTACTATATGTATTAATAATTTTGACAAAAAATCAACATGAAATTAATATATAATATAAATTATTAGGATGTTGGATACAAAATCAATTTAATTCCATTTAAATCATGGAATTAGAATAATTTAATTTAAACGTAATCTCACGGATGTGGTGAAAAATGGATCTTCCAAAGATAAAATTATCAAAAGTATAAATTTTTATAATATAAAAATTCAAAATGAAATAAATTCCAAAAAATCAAATTAGTTATATTTTAATATATTCAAACAAACTTTCCTTTTAAAAAATTTTAAATTTTATTTAGCTTTGTAACTAAGATCAATGAAAATAAAGCTTTTGGTTACAATAAAAAAATATCACTATTATAAAAAAAATATTTTCACAAAAAAATATTAAAACAATCACTAAAATATAATTTATAAATGTATTTTTAAAAATAATATTATTTTTTCAAATACATTTTCTAAAATTCATATAATTTTAATTTCATATTATGATATCAATTTGTGACTGAACCACATTTTTGAAAAATACAATTTTTGATAAGACATATACTTCTATTTTAAATATTGAATATTTATATGATATAAATAAATTACCATTGAATTTATATTATGATGTGTAAATCATATAATTTTCATATATAATTTATGCATATTCACACCCTCCAACATAATGGTTATGATATAATGGTAATTTTAAAATAAAAATATTTCAATAGAGTTTCATGTTTTATTTAAACATAAAATTTCCCATAAAACAAGTTATATAAGGGATAAATTGATAAAAAAAGTAAATATATCATACATTATTATTATGATAAATTTATCTAAAATGTTGGTGTTCTATGTCATATAAATTGTCGACCATGATTCTTCGCTTTTATTATCTCGGACTGTTATAGTAACAGATGAAATTAATGGAAAGAGGTATAGGAAGAGGTTGATTTCAAACAAAACTGTGATTTACTAATTCCTGGATTTGAGAATACACTTGTTGAAGTATATTATGAATGAGAAATGATGTTGAAAATTTTTTGGGGTGTTTGGAAGTATATTCATTATCTGATTAAAGGAAAGGAATCAACGTAAATATATTATTATGGATGATAAAAAAATATTACTATGATATTATATCTAGGGTAAAGCCTATAAATAATTTAATAGGAGTATAAATAAGATCACATAAATCAATTTTTTCAAGGTTATTGCTGAAATATTTCATGATTTTTTTTTAAATTAATATTTACATGAAATTTTTAGTAATTATTATAAAATTTTTTGAAGGGTTAAAATTATATTTAAATGTATGGATTTAGAGCCGGAATTAAATGATGGTGATTTTGTTGAAGATTGATAGCCATTGATTCGATATTAAAAGATAATATATTAGATTTAATAAAAATTTAATAATGAAGAAAAGACATATTCAACACCAATTTAAATGAATAGGAGTGTTTGAAACACGACTATTTCATCACAGGGGGATTCAAGAACATTCAAATAAGAATAAAATGGTCAATCATGGGAAATATCCAAGAAAAAATAGAAATATAAATTATAGAAATAATATAAATAGGTTCTTGTGAAAATTATTAATGTTTCAATTATCATATGATAAATTTTTTATTTTTATAAATAATTATTAGGATCATTGGAATGTGATTTCATTTCTAGCACGGTTTGTTTATCAAGTCAATGTTCAATTTGAAGTGATAAATTTGGAATGAAGATTTTATTCTAATAGAATGAATCGAGCCAATTAAACTATTCATGTAGATTTGTATCTAAAGAGAATATAAATTTATCTAATGAATTTATGTAATAAATTTATAAATAGATTTCATAATATTCTATTTATGTTAAGAAAATTGTTAATTTTCAAAAATAAATTATGGTGAATAAATGTGGGTTATTGGAATAAAGTGTTATATAAATTGGTAAATTCACTATCGGTATGGTATTATAGTTTAAAAAATTATGTATTCATATATTTTTAGTTATTAAATTTAAATTGAATCTATTTATGAGTGTCCAATATGTTTTCATATGTAAAGTGATTAGTGTTCGGTATTTCAATAATTACTGAATTTACATTTTTTCATAGATTGTATGATAATAATAAAAAATACAACACAATTCATCCTTAGTAAATGTATGTAAGAGGGTTTATCATAATTTTTTGTATACATGTATTCTTGCTAGTTTCAAACCCATTCATTGTTGTATGTAATCTGGGTAAAATGATGAGGTATATTTTATTGATCAATCAATATATTGGATAATGACAGGAAGCTTTTTTAATATGAGAATAACATATAGAAAAATATAGTTTACTATATTGTTTTAGCTGCGATGATTTAATATAACCCAAAAGAAGATCAACTCAGTAAAATATAAAGAAAAATAATTTATATCAAATTAATACTTGATTATAATTTAGTGTCTGATATTGGAAAGGAATATGATTTATTGGAATATTTTTCTGCAATTTAGGTAGGTGATGTTGGTAGGAAAAAAATATCTATTGGGGTGTAACTTGTGGGAAAAGCATACATTAGATGAATACCCAATAAACAAGAGAGTAAATCACTTAAAAATAGTGAAACATAATATATATTAATTATATTTAAATTAATTAATTAATTAATAAGAAGTAAAAAAAAGTATAGGATTGTAGAGGGGATGTTCAAGTTCCTATAGTGATTTATTTTTGATTGAAAATGTGATATAAGTTAAATTGACATCATATTACCATACTATAAAACAAATTATATTTAAATATTAAATATTTTTCCCAATGAAAAGATAATGAAATTAATTATCATAGTTGAGAATATTATTACCTATCAATAAGTATAATATATAATTACAAAACATTTATCCACCGTGATGTTTGAGAAGCATTGACTGAATCTTATTATTCAAACAACTCTCTGAGGATGAGGAGTATTGGAAAATACCCACAACTCAAATTAATTTAATGATTAATTTATTTGATCATTTTTATAGATATTTACACTTTTGTTTTATTATAAAATGGTTATAAAGTTGTTGAAATTTTTGAAATTTGATATATCCTGAAATCTCAAGATTGATATTTGACATATGGAATGTTAATAAGTGGAATAAAATCATTATGGAACATAAACATGAAAAAAATAATCATAACACAGTTAAGTTGATGTTTGAATAAATAGAGAAATATAATATCTATTGAAGAGAAACACACTTGTGGGGGATTAATTGGTATATGGGATGGGGAGAAAAGATCTATAAGGTATGAATTCATTGATGGATAAAGATATGAGGGTTATTTTGATTTAAAAATATTTATACTCTTTATAGATAAAGGATTGATATATGAATTTTGGCATACGATTTGTTCTTGTTTTATTAGTTTCTATGTAGATAAATAATCAAGTTGAATTTTAGTGATATTTTAGTATTTTATTTCAATTATTTATTTTAGGGGCATTAGTAGTGTTAAATTACACTTATGATTACCGAAAAATTCCAAATAGTGAGGTTGTTATAACTTATGTCATAAAGAGTACCAATTTCATATTGATTTTTAGAAAATGAGTGATTCTAAAATAGATTTCTAAATCCATATTTATTTCCTTATATTTGACTATTGTTAAAATATGGAGAATTTTATCAATTTTATATAGATATCTGGGGATAATTTGAATAAAAAATTACACTATTATATTTTTTGTTTCATTTTCATATCTTTTAGTGTATTTATAGAATGATTAGTCAAATAAAACACTGCAAGGACATATTATAATGTCACAATAATATTTTTATAAGATTAAATGGAGTTTATTTATCCAACACCAGTAGTTTTAGTTAAAAATTCTCCTAAAACTCAAAAATTGTAATAAATATATAGTTCAATTAGAAAAAATTATAAATTAGTCTATGTATTTTACATCATGATCCATTTATGGATTTGTGTTTTGTGTGGTCCTAGTTGTTATAGATTGAATGTCAAAACAGAATAGAAAGACATTATAATTTGATAAAATAGTTAATTGACTCAAATGTATATAATTTGATTAAATATGATATGAGTTCTCCATTTATCTGTTATCTTCATTGGTTCTATTCTCATTTTTTTTACTTTCAATTAATCTTCTACTTGTGAAATCACTTTTCACCTCGTATAAGCATTGTAGTTGTTTTTATGTTTTAATAAATTATTGTGGAGTGTGGCATGGGTTTCCATATAACATTTCAATTGATTGAAAAATTATTATGATACATCACCTGCATGTTTCTTAGTTGGTGAAATTTGGATTTGGCAATAATTTTTAATGAACAAAGAAATTAATGAAAATTATTTTATAATTAATGTGTTGAGATTATTTTTTTTATTTTATAATGAAATATATTAATTCAAATTTAGAAATACTAGATAATTTATTAGGCAAATTAATTTGACCCCAATATATTCTTTTGTAGTATAATTGTATAATGAAATATGTCATTTGAAGGAGGTAAATTTTTGAATATCGATTTGATGATATTGATAGAGTAATATTTAGGTAAAAGAATCATGTTTTAGAAAATTATGAGATTTTCTCCATATTTATAGTTATTACTATATGTTTTTTCTGATGTATTTTATCATCGTTCAAGAATCCTAAATTAATCATAGGCTATAGATAATGATGAAAGAATAATTTAATATGGTGTCATGAATACCTTTTGATTTTAAATTTTCTTATCCTATACATGATATTATCTACTTATCTTGTATAAAGTAGTGTGTGGAAAGGAATATATCTGTATTGTACCTTCATTTGGTAGCGACCCATAACTCAATATTGTAGTCACATAAATTGAGTATGGGTTTTTATTTAACTAGAACATCACCACATATATAATCCTTGGATATATTTTGTTGTAGTTAAATTAGTAAAACCATTATTCCACAATATTTACACTCCATATGTTTGTTTCATTGGAAATGTTCTTAGTTTTTATGGGATCAAATTATTCATTACAACATGAGATCGATATGTGTTGAGGAGAAATGTGGATACCAAAATTCACCCAAATCATTGGTTTATTTTCACTAGGAGTCCCAAAAATCCCATTATTATTTTCTTATAATTTGATCCTTTTTATATAAAATAGAATTAATTATAATTTGATAGAAATATAACCATTAAAAATTATTTTAAAATTATGATAGGATTATAGAACAAGGTTGGATATGTTTTTCTTTACAACGAATAATTTTAAGAATCTAATAATTTAAGACTTCACAACATTAAATCAACGTGATTGTGTTACTCAAAAAATCTATGTTCCCATAGTTCATTGCACCACATGGAGTGTTATAGATACCCACTTCCATATTCAATAATTTAATAAAATAGTTTTTATGGAAATTATATAGAAACATATAGGAATATGTAGATATGATTTGTATCTTGGTAAATATAATTATGATTATTAAAGGAATGAAAATCTCCCACTAGTGAATAATCTAATCAAAGAAGGAAGAAAAATCTAAAATCCTTCTGAAAAGTCTCATAGATTATCCCTATGCTAGTTGACTATTTTTAACGGTTGAAATATAAAACATATGATATGTTCACATCAAGGTTTCAACTCATGAAATGTATTTTGTGATAAAACCATTGTATTACCTAACATAATTTTGAGAATATTGGATTGGGTTATTTCACATACATAATGGTCCCCAATTTCAAATAACATTAAAACATTATAGAGGTTTGCCATTTTCTCAATAATCTAGGGACGATTATAATGGTTTCACATTTTGACATTATAATTGGAAATTGTATATATCCTGAAGCCTATTGATTTATATCTATTTTATGTATGTGGTATATCATATTTTAGGATAAAATATGATATCATTCTACAAAAGTATTTAATATTTATTATATGAATCATATATTATGATTTATGGGAAATATTAAGTCATCGAAAAAGGTTTCCATGCCACAACATATATCTTATCACATTATATGATTGAGGAGGAAATCATTGTTAATTGTTTATTAAAATAATTCTACACCTTCATTCAACCACATGGTACAATCCAAGAATAATTAAAGGCGTAACATGTAAAGATATTTAATTATACTATCTGTTCAATCCCATGTTGTCATATCATAAAATCATCCCTCATTATAATAATTGACATGTGATTCCATAAAACAATTTTTCATTATTTGAGTGGCCTAAAAAAATTTAACTAGATATCAAAAAGAGTTGTGACATGGTATTGGAGGATATGAATTCTATACATGAATTCATGCACTAGATAAAAGAGACATGTTAATTAATGTACATCAAAATATTAATGCATGAGAAAATTTATTGTCACCAAAGGAGAATCCACTATGAGTATTTAAAAATAATATAATATGTTATTGAGTGGTGTGATGTCAGATTAATTAATTCTTGAGACCTCCCCTACTTAAATCATTTTTTATCCACCAAATTAGCCTTGAGGAACTACCATGTCATTATGGAAAGATGAATTTTTTTATTTTAAGAAAGATCTAGTTAATCTATTAGAATCCTGTGGAGGTAGGAGGAATTCATCTTCCACTCTATTGATCATCATAAAACTAATTACATGATTATATGATGAGGATTCATTATATATATATGTGGATGGTATATTGGTTTTTCTTATTCTTCGCTTCTAGCTATACATGTTTTCCATATTTCTATACATAAGTATTCATATTAAGGGGTTTATTAACATTCCCAAGTCATATAATTTTGTAATAGACCCCTAAGGATGCCATTATTTATATCATATCATCCCATATTCGTCAAATTATGAAATAATTCATTTAATGACTAAAAAATTTATCATTATATTTATCAATTTCAACGCAATTTAAATTATATTTTGATAATTTTCTGTGGATTTTTATCACTGAATTAGAAATGGTATATCATAAGACTAAATATGGTATAGACCAATGTATTTCCTTTTTTAATATTTGAAGACTCTTTCCCATTATAAGATATTATTATAGTGTGTAGCTCCAAAAAAATGGAGCTTCTTATCCTAAAAATAATTTTATTTATATCATAAAATATTACTTTCATGCATTGTGTAACTATATCATAGATTCATATTATCTATCATAAAATATGGTAGATAATACTATGTATAATGACTTTTTGTATTTACTGAATTTCTGAAACTGATAGGATGAATAAAATTATAAATTCAAATATATTCAACTATAAATGGAATTAATTATTTATAAATAGTTTATAAATAATGATAAATGTTTTTATGGTGATATTGATTAACAGAGAATGAGTTTATAAATTTATTAATTATTAAAGGATTATAATTATTTAATTAATATTTATAAATATTTAACATTAAATATTTCCAATTATTAAATTTTAATATTATAATACATTTTATAAAAAAATGGCATGCCCTATAATTAGAAATATATTTTTTATTTAGTAATCATATGAAATAAATTATCATGTTTATATAAATTATATTGTAAAACCAAATATAATGTGTTTTTATGAATCATTAATAATAAATTAAAATTTTCATGTTGAGGAGATGCCATAATTTTTCAAATTATTTGAACCCCATAAAGAGGGATTTAATAATTTTATATCATCCAAATTTTAAATTAATATTATATATATTATGCAAATAGTATACATAATAAACATTGAATTATAAAAAATATAATATATTTATATTTTATAAATTATTGTCTGATGTAAAATTTATGAATTATGAATTTATTAATTTCTTATTCTCTAATTAGTTCATAGATATGTATGACATATTATGATTTTCAATGTAAGTGTCAGTTTATGAGATTAACTATTTGTCACTATATTTTCAAGCCTCTAATTAAATACCATGAAAGATTAATAATGATTTAGTTTTTTTCTACATTGATCTCAGTTTTTATTAATGTTCCTTGATTGGATTTTCCTATTTTTTTTAATATTAGGATTCAGAGTTATCATGAATTAGATTACTTATTGAGTAATGTATCCCAGAGTAAATGGATATTAGGTTTAAATTTCCACTAAACTAATGAACTATTCCTTATTCTATAACGGTTGGGTTTGGATATATATATATCTTTATTATACTCATGTGAATACATTCAATATCATATAATTCTAAATCATTTCAAGAATAGTCCATATACATTATGCTTGAAATTTATTTGGATTTGGGTAAATAAGTTTTACTAGTATATTTTGGTGAGTAAAAAACTATGATTTTTGTATGAATTACACATCAATATGAATTTATTTTGGTGGAGGAAGTAATATTAAAAACTAAAATATTTTAAGTGTGAATACATAATTTTAATAAAATTAAATTTTATAGAAAATTTATATCCCCTACAAAATATTAAGAAATTGATTCATTCTGATGTGGAATATGCCAGGGCCAAGATTATTCTATAGTGTTAGTTTTTTCAAATGTCGGTGTCCACAGATTATCTTACAAAATGAAGGGTGGAAATGGATAACCTTAAAAGTTACGTAAATAAATAAAAGTGTTATATTTTTTATAGAAATAACTAGAAAGGATGAAATGTTATGATATGTGATGAATAGAGTTTATTTTATAAATATATTAGATAAGAAAAGGGAGTGTTTTTTGGACAATTAAAAAATCATATATGACATGATTATGATGATTAAATGCCTTTATAACTGACTTGTGAGATGAATAAAAATTCAAACAATGTTCTTAGTAAAATATGGATCATTTTCTACTAATATATGTGATTCCGTTAAAAGGGGTTATTTTTTTTGTTAGGGCCATGTTAATGAAATTAATTTTTAAATGAAAATAAAAACATGATAATCATATGAATAAATCATATATTATAAATAGTAACACAAACATAATAAAACCTAACATTTGAATTAATAGATATGAAAAATAATTAGAATTTAAGAAAATACCTATACATATATCTTATGTAACATTCTTATGTATATGAATTTTTCTATGTTATAGACTACTACATACAATTATAGATAATTTTTTTATATTGTCATTAGGGGTCTCATGGTGCTCAAGGGAAGAATAAAGGGATTAATATAATATTTCCAAGTCTTCAAGAGAAAATTACCATAAGAAATTTTATAATCATATACTCATTAATGTCTGGTATGGCGAAAAGGATACATCTAGAATGTGTGGGATCACGCCAAATCCTAGATCCCCTTCTCTCCCGATGACCTAGCTCCGGATGCTGCCGGACTCTGCTCCCCCCTCCCAATCGGAGGGGGGAGCTTCGTGTTGTCTCTTGTAGAGTTTGAGGAGTTCAGATGGTAAGCTTCCATCCTTCCCAAGAATTAATATCGCGCCGAAGGTTACGAATATTTTCCGAGAGGCGCCTCAACTTTCACTGCTACCAGAGGAGATTAATGGAACCTCTGATCTTTGCAAACACACAATGGTTGCCTGATTCCATCCCCAATGACCCTCAGTTGAATACTTTGAGTGCTTTGTCTCTGATTCATGGAAGCTAAAGGAGCGAGTTCTCATCGGTTTACTTGATCGATGGAACATCATGATCTGTTTTTATTCGGAGGAAGATCTGATCTACTCTTGGTCCAAGGCCCCTCTAAGATGAAATGGAATGGCGTTCTATCTGTTTCGATGGAACATTGATTTCTACATGCGGCGTGATCCTTCAATGTTTAAGACCTGGGTAAGTCTACCTGGTCTTCCACATTCTTTCCAGAACCCCTCTATTTTGTGGGCAATTGGCAATTCGATCGGGAGGTTCTTATGCTCGGATTGGCATACTGAGGTAGTGTGTAACCTTATTTGTCCGAGGATCTGTGTCAAAGTTATTGATGCAAGGTAGCTAGTCCGAAGCATATGGATCACTGATGATAAGGAATTTCTATGGATCCAGGAGGTGTTTTTTGAATCATAGATGCACTACTGTGTAGCTTGTAGCTGTTGTGGTCACTTGGCGTCGAATTTCCGTAGCGGGAGGATGAAGGGTTGCTCTCAGGAGAAGGAAATGTGTCACAGCGGAGGGGATATTAATGCTGCCCTGAAATGAACCTTTCACACTGATGATGGTCTGGCAGTGATATGGGATAAGTTGAGTTCCATGGTCGGTCGTACGGAGATTATTGGGTGTGCTGATGGTGGAGGTTCGGTCGAGCAGGGTACTCGGGTGGGGGATCCCGGAGGTGTAGGAGATGTTGTAGATGAACTTATGGTTCCAGTTCTTGTGAAGGGGGTGGAACGGGATTTAATCGGCAAGGCAGTGGGAGAGGAAGGTCCTTCATCCACTTTGCATGGGATTTATCAGGTTGATGAGGTCCCTGGTTGCTCCCCTCGTATGAAAGAGTTGCAGGATGGTCAGGTGAGGGCTGCAGACAATCAGGCTATGGCTGAGCATTCAGGGAAATCGGCTTCTAGTGTGTCTCGAAATTCGATAGTTGAGATGGTGTTTCACCATTTGAAGTCTGATCTGGGAATTGGGAATGCTAATACAGTGGGTTCCCTTGCATGAAGTCCCTTGCCGTCAGGGCATGTGGAAGGCTGTGTCCAGGAGCAGGAAGAGAATATTGGACGTATGATGATCTTGGTTCCCACAAACAAAAGATTTTTGGAATTGGACAATGAGGAGGCCTTGCATGAAGAGGATAATGTGGCAAGGCAGGACAGTGGTATCTTGCAGTTTGCTGACTCTCTAGTGGATGCTGCAGCTGGTGAAGATGTCCAGAACATGGTGGATCAGCCTCACTGTCCCAACACATCTCAAGATTTTGGTTCAGAGGGGGCTTATTGAGAGGTGTATATTTTAGGAAAATGGGGTGACATCTAGGATAGTGAGAAGGAAAAAGATGGTGGGATGCTCCGGCCCTACTTCAGTGCTGTTGTTCAAGGTGATAGGATGAAGGTGCATGGGGTTGAAGACAACAGTACTGGTCCACCACGTCGGCAGCCGAAGAAGGATTATTCTTATTTCCCAAGGACGGTGTCTACCAGAGCCTCTATTGGGAAGGAAAATTGGGCTATGCAATCTTCTAAGGGGTTTTTAGCTTTGGAGATGTTGAATCTGAGAATAAAATATACAAAGGTTCATATGTATTATGAAATCTCTGAATGGGAAACTGATAATGAAGAGGAAATAGTCCACAATGGGGATGGTGATGGGTTTGGTTTCTATGATATGTAGTTGTTTTGTTGGCACGTTGTACCTGCTTTATGATTTTTCATTTATTAATATATGGTCAGAGGATTGCCTCTGACTGAGCATTTCCGATTAATGTCTGGTATGTCATGGTTATACTAGAAGATTCATTAAATCGTATCATGGTTTTGGGATTAAATATATTTTTATACAGTAAAATATTCATAAAATGATGAATGTATTCAAGAATTATTTTTAACCAATTTTATCCAAATTTGATAATAAATGATCTAGTTTGTTGATTTCTATGTTATAGTGTTGTATAGATATCAATATTGGGAAACATTTCCAACCCGAAGAAGAAAATTGAATTGTATATTCTAATGAGATATCATTTATATTATGATTAATAACATTGAAACTTAAGGGGGTTAATTTGATGAATTAATTTTATATTATATAATTTTTCATGATATGTAATGGGGATTTTGAAACTCTATTGATTTTTCTGGTTAGCTATTTGTGTTATAATAATAAATTCATCAGTTTTGAAGTGTATATAAAAACACATGAATATTTTACAAGGGTTTTAGTTATATGTGAATTAAAAATGAAGGTATAATTGATAAGGACAATATTTTTAATTCATTATATTGGTATGATTTATTATACATAAAAATTTTGAATATAAAGGAATCTCATTTGAATCTTATCAATGGATAATCATCTTCATCTTATTTATCTTATACAATAGTAAATATTGAATACAAAAAATGATTTTTTTATTAGAATTAGATTATTAATTGTATAAACATGGTATAATATGTTGGGTTTTAGGGGATCATCATATGTTAATTAATGGAGAAATAAAAACCCAATAAAAAATAGATCTATCATTATGAAATAAAAAAACAAGAAATGATCATAAAATTTATCAAAAAATTATCACATTTAGAATATCCTCAATATTATTCTTCTTAAATGATATATATATTGATAATGATTACCAAATTAGAAAGTAATGGATTCCTAACTCTGTGGGATTACTTCATCCTTAGGATTCTAGAAAATAACTTTATAATACCCAAACTTTGGAAGGGTGTTAATTCCCTTACAAAGAGTGAGAAAACTGGAATTGGGAATGAAGGATACTTCAAAACACTAGGAATGAAACTAGGATATATTCCTTCTATAACAACCAGATATTTTATGATAAGTATTATTTTTAATTTATGTCATGTGTTTTATGCTACAACAATATTATCTTGTGCTATACGGAACACCATATTAGTTCCAGTATACGCAACACTATTCTTAGATTGTGTTACACACAATTTCAAGTTCATTTTATAATAGTCATTCTATGAAACAATGAGTGTATATATATATATATTCAATGTATAAATGAAATATGGTTGTATTATTTTATACAAAACAAATATTTATTCTTGCACAACACGCAACCCTGACTTGGCTTTCATTACACGCAATCATGACTTTCCTCGATAGCGTGTGTTGTATGCAATATCAGGTTTCACTAAACAATGATATATGGTTATAATATTATTATGAACTAGCCGTTATTAATAGTATTAACTAAATATTGAATTTTATAACATTATTATTCATCTTACACATTTTCTAGAACATGGTATAAAAACAAAATAAATTTTTCGGGTAAAATAAGTATTTTTTTAAAAATGCATTTTTACCGCCTTTTGATGGCACACCCACTTTAGATATAGTTTTTGACATGTTTATAAGTTCAATTTTACAAAATAAAATTATTATTTGGAATAATGATATAAAATTTTACCTTGGATAAATTTTTCATATTATTCTAATAACTTTCATATTTTAATGAATAGTAAAAACACGCTATATTTTAATTAAAAAAAACTTTTTTCATCATATAAACTTATGTGGTTAAATTAAAATATTGAATGGTTTTAAATTATAAATAGAATATATTTTTACCATTTAATATAATTTATGTCATTAGCGTTGATTTTACATTGAATTCATAGGTTAAATAAATTCAATCTTTGGGAATGTTTTAACTTTTAAAACTCGTTTGCTTAACAACGGGATTAATTTTAAATTAATTACTTCAACTTCTGTGTTTTGAATTTTGAAAAATGGAATCTATATTTGGAATCAGTGGGTCCAAATTATTTTAATAGGTTACTTTTATTTTTTTGATATTATAAATAGTAACTACGGTAATTTTTTTTTACTACGGTTAAAGGTAAATAGGGTAATTCAAGGTTAACATAATATTATTATAATTCAAAATTACATTGAAACTTGTCCTAACCTTATCTGATGAGTAGTGTCCGACCATGGGCATCCTTGGGTCAATTTTGGGACCCCATTGATCCACTTGGTAGTGACAATGACAATTTGGATTAATTAATTTAATGTAAAGACAAAATTGACTTTCACAAAAATCTTTTAGTAATTAATTTTTACGAGGGGTTATATAAATTATATATTATACTAAAAATATTCATTGGAAAGATAAAAATATTTCCAACATAATGATATTTTATTTATAATTTTTAGACACCAAATAAATTAAATTATTTTTTACACAATAATGATGAAGTATTTACCTCATTAATAAATGATTTAAATAAATAGAATTATAATGATTAAAATATTTTCCAAAACATGTCCAATTAGAATTGGATGATTTTATTTCGACCATGATTCATCTTATCTTCATCTTTAATTATTTTTGGACCTTTTGAAACCGAAGATATGTTTATAATAAAATAATATTCCCACACTTTCCAAAGGTGCCCCTCTCCTCCCTTATAAAAGGCACCTCCTCCCTCCCTTCCTCACACCAATTTGAGCATTCATTCTCGTCCAAAACCTGCCAAATTCTCTTCTCCACTTCCCAAGAAACATCCTAGGTGTCCTGGTCTTCTTCAAAGAACAATTTTAGTGACTTAAGATGAGGTCTCAAAGAGGCGCTTCAAAGAAGAGGTAATGTCTGTTACCGATTCTTTCAACTTTATTTCTTCTTATACTTCTTATTCTTTAGTTGTTTCATTATGAAGTAATAACATTAGTATCACTAATATACTGATATGTTATTATAAGTATGAAAAAATGATATTTCACCATTTATCCATCCTACGGAAAACGAAATCATCGCGCGTGCGTACGTACGGAATACCGTCTCCACGCCGCGGTGTAATCTATTTTTCCAACACCACCTTACATGGATGGGTATAATGGTGAAAAGAATAACTATACATAGTTATTATAACATTATAATGATTCTGATATATTGTATCATCCTCTCCAATTGAATTCAATAATTATGGGAACGATATCATCGCTCATGCATACGTACGGACTACCGTCTCCACGATGCGATGAGATTCATTCTCCATGTTAACCAGTTAAGAATGATTATAAAGTATATATAAGCAATAACAATGAAATATATGACATTATAAAGATACTGGATTTATGTATATATAAATATATGTATGTGATCTATTTATTACATTCAACTCAATAAGGAAACGAAAACAGTGTTCATGCGTACGTACGGCCTACCGTCTCCATGAACGGTTTATTTCATTCCATTTATCGATCTGTTATATATATGTATATTAAGAATATATGTTATATATAAATCATGTTTTATATTCTGGAATTATGTAATCATGATCTAATTAATCACATTAATAATTAAAAGTCAAAACACGGAGGACAAATGAAACGATTTTTCCCCAAACGCTCTTTAACTTGAAATTTACAAAAGAACGGGTAATATAAAGTCATAAGTGAACCATATATGATATCATAACAATGAATATGATTCTGTAATAAGTCAATGACATTATTTAAATCATTATACAGGATGTTTGGATACATACGAAGAATATCAGACATAAGGTAAGGGAAAATCTCGCAATCTCATTTTAATCTGATATTGTTTATACTTCAGAATTTACTGGGGAATATTTAACATCCACATCCATGTTTCCTAAATATGTAATACTATTTATATCCTCCTAAAAATTTTTAAATCAAATTTTACCCTTCGGTGAGTTTTTAGTAAAAGATATGAAAGGAATCTTTTGTCGTTTTTCGTACGAGGTACTTTTTGACTTTTCTGATAAAAGTACGAGAATAGTGTTTTTTTAACTTATACGGCATGAATGGATTTTTAAAAAATTATTTCCAAGAATCTTACTTTACATGTTTTCAAATTTATATTTAATCAACTTCTTTTAGTTTAAAATTGTGTTACATGTTAGGAAAAGAAAAATGTTTTTGACGTAGAAAGGATATTTTTCTCAAGAATGGAGTTCCAGTGTTTTATCAAAATTACATTGAATCTAAGATAATATAGGGTTCTGTTTCTATCCCTATTATTAAATTGATTTGATTATGTCGTGATGGAAATATTTTTATGAATTCCTTTATCTTATATGAATTGTTTTATGATTTCACGATGTTTAAGATTCCCATTTTTTTACATGGGTTATGCTATGATGTATGGTTTATGATTTTGTGGAACACATAAGAATGGTATCATTATGAGTTGGGTGGGACCTATATCTCCCTCCAATGAATTGGGTAAAGATTTATATCTCATGAGATAGACATGGCTGGAACGGTAAGTTAATCCGGTTCAATGTTACAGGACGGAAATGAGGAGTGAACTCGATTCAGAAAGGGACTTTTTCCACTAAGATTGTCTTGGTAGCAATGCCTTGGCTACTATGGAAATCATAACAAGTGCTGAATGGTTGAAAAAATTACATTTTTTATTCCCATTATATTTTATCATGTTTGATGTTCCATTATGATATATGCCTTATGTACTTCCACGATTAATGTTTTTGCTCATGATTTTGATGTTTAAATTTCATGTTCAAGTTTTTGATTTCAAATGTTTATGGATTGTTTTATGTACTCTATGTTTGACCTTACTGAGAATTTGAGCTCACCATTTTTGTGTTTTATTTTCCCCAAGAAATAAAGAAAGGTTTTAGGTAAAGAAACAAAAAGTGGAAGATCGTTATGAGAGTTTTTGAAGATATTTCAACATGATTAGAAGTTTATATTCCATGTTTCCAAAGACACTAAACTATTACGATCCTTGTGTGTCTGTTTTTGTTATGTATTAAGTATTCCACAAAAGTAATGTAATTTCCATGTACGTCAAGCTTCAGATCTCTACAGTTGGTATCAGAGGAAAGGTTTAGTCAACCTTTGGAAACTAGGATGTGAAAACGTTAGTGAGATCCCTAATGATATTTCTAAGGTATGTTTAGGGATGTCCCTAAGGATAAGTATACGTACAGGATATAGTCCTAGAACTACGGTAACAATATTAGAATTTAACATAAGATATTAGATATTTAGGGTACTCCCCCTTTACTATGTTGTTTTCCCTATCATGATTTTTTCCCTTCATACTATTCTTTCTGGGTTTTAGAAAATGGATGGAAACAGGAAGATTCACGATCATGGAGGATATGACGGACAATGGAATGATATTATTCATGAGAAACCAAATGAAATGGGATTTGGAAGTCGAAACATCGTTATTATGCCTAATCAGCAATCTCATAATATGATCAATAATCTCCACTTTGGTAAGTTTCCCGACTCAGATAATAAGAGAAAGATGGAGTTTGATGATGATCATAGAGGAAAGAAAGTTAAATTTCTCTCACGTAAATCATGTTGGAAGATGCATCGGGGAGATTGTTTCAAAGGAATTAGAAGATGCTTTGGGTGTGGAAAAGAAGGACACAAAGACAGTAAGTGCAAAGGAAAAGGTTCAGTTAACACCATGGACAAGTATAATGGTATTGCTACAACATCAACAATGATTAGATGTTTTAAATGTGGAATGTACGTGCATTATGCAGACCAATGCCCTAAGTGAAAATCTCATAAAGAGAATCATCATGATCATATGGGTAGTATTTATGTGGATGATGATTAGGAGACTAAAAATGATATATTATATGAAAGAAGTGTTGAAGCCTAGTCAGTTTTTTAAGAAGGTAGTGGAATGATTGTATGTTCATCAAGAGTTATGTTGTATAGTTAATGGTGACATTGAATAAAGAATCATCTAAGGATTGTTACACTATTGTTTTAACTAATGTATTTGAAAGTATATGTTGAATGGTACCGGTAACCATGAAAGGTTATTCAGATATTTTTGCAAAGTAGATGATATGCGCATAATGAAGGGATAAGAAGATAATGAGATGTCTAATTGTATTCATGAGCTCATGGCTGATAAAAGGACAAAGTGATATCATGATTTGAGTATATAGAATTTATTTTGGATTTTTTTATGTGGAAAGAGATAACTTCTGATAGCACTCATAAAGATTCAATGGGTATTCATTTTTCAAGAGAATACATGATTAAGGCCTTTAAATGTTTGGAATGAGACCAACAAGACATATCTTATGATATATGGGGATCAACAATGTTATTAAAATGCTTTTTATATGAAATCACTGGTAATCATTTCCACTATATTACGAGAGTGGACTGCAGTATTATGGATAAGCCTAAAGATCAGAATGGATTATGTTGGACATAAGTTAGTATTATTTAAGGATAGAACTTTTTTTGATATATTGATGGGATGTTATAGTAATGTAGTTTTAGAAAAAGGACAACCTGCAGGACGGGAGATAGCCCATCGCGTCGGACAAGGCTGTAGGAATTGAACCCACAACTGAAGTGCGATTGGCCTTTATCGCATACCACTGGCCTAAAGGAAGTCCCTGGTTGGTGGAAACTAGTTTTATTTTATTAAGTGGTATGATATATGAAGTATAAGATCATTTTTGAAATAATATACGATTAACCTCACCATAGATGGACATATGTATATTTGATAAATTTTGCTAACCTTTTGTTTGAAACAGATGGAATGACCCATCATTCAATCACATTATCTGTTAACACTTCACGAATTACAAATTCAAGTTCATTTCTTTAAGATATAAAGTGGAAATTGTTCAAAGAATGAACAACAGTGAGATTGTACCAAAATCAAGAAAGTATTTCTTCTAATTCAAATTTTCAACTTCAGGGAATTGATCTTGAATACGAAAAAAATGTTGTCCTACTGTCCTTATATCTGATGAATCAGATGGTACGTTGGATCATCATAAATTTATGGCTTTGTGATTGTTGTCTTTTTTCATAGCCATGTCCTCTACCACTCTCCATCAGAACGTGATGGTTAGATTTTTCTTCCATATCCATATTTTCACCTATGTTATCCTACATTGAAACCCAGTGATGAGTTAATTTGGGTAATAATTATGTTTCATACTTTAGTTTTTAAAATTAAGTTTTAGTATTCCTTTTTACGATGTGGGTTCTATGAATAGTAAACGATTTATAACCCCGGTGAATTTCAAGGGAAAAATTCATTTTAAGGGGTGTAGAATGTAACAACCAGATATTTTATGATAATTATTCTTTTTAATTGATGTCATGTTTTTTATTCAACAAAAATATTATCTTGTGCTATACGCAACACCGTATTAGCTTGCAGTATACGCAACACTATTCTTAGATTGTGTTACACACAATTTCAAGTTCGTTTGATAATAGTCATTCTACGAAACAATGAGTGTATATATATATATATTCAATGTATAAATGAAATATGGTTGGTTTATGTTATACAAAAAAACGAAGGATTCTTGCACAACACGCAACCCTGACTTGGCCTACATTACATGCAATCGTGACTTTCCTCGATAGCGTGTGTTGTACGCAATATCAGGTTTCACTAAACAACGATATATGGTTATAATATTATTATGAACTAGCCGTTATAAATAGTATTAACTAAATTATGAATTTTATAACATTATTATTCATCTTAAACATTTTCTAGAACATGGTATAAGAACAAAATAAATTTTTCAGGTAAAATAAGTATTTTTCAAAAAATGCCGTTTTACCGCCATTTCATGGCGCACCCACATTAAATCTAGTTTTTTTAAATTTTTATAAGTTCAATTTTAAAAATTAAAATCATTCTTTGGAATAAGGATATAAAATTTTGCCTTGGATAATTTTTTCATATTATTCTGATAACTTTCATATTTTAAAGAATAGTAAAAACACGCTATATTTTAATTAAAAACAACTTTTTTTCATCGTAATAAATTATGTGGTTAAATTATAATAATTAATGGTTTTAAAGTTTAAATAGAATATATTTTAACCATTTAATATAATGTATGTCATGAGCATTGATTTTACATTGAATTCGTAGGTTAAATAAATTCAATCTTTGGCAATGTTTTAACTTTAAAACTCGTTTGCTTAACAATGAGATTAATTTTAAATTGGTTACTACAACTTCTGTGTTTTGAATTTTGAAAAACGGATTCCATATTTGGAATCAGTGGGTCCAAATTATTTAAATAGGTTACTTTTATTTTTTTGATATTATTAATAGTAACTACGTTGATTTTTATTTTCTACGGTTAAAGGTAAATAGGGTAATTCAAGGTTAAAAGAATATTATAATAATTCAAAATTACTTTAAAACTTGTCCTAACCTTATTTGATGAGTATTGGCCGATCATGGGCATCCTTGGGTCTATTTTGGGACTGCATTGAGCCACTTGGTAGTTACAATGACAATTTGGATTAATTAATTTAATGTAAAGACAAAATTGACATTAACAAAAATATTTTAGGAATTAATTTTTATAATGGGTTATATAAATTATATTTTAGAATATAAATATCCATTGGAAAGATAAAAATATTTCCTACATAATTATATTTTTTTTTATAATTTTTAGACACCAAATAAATTAAATTATTTATGACACAATAATGATGAAGTATTTACCTCATTAATAAATGATTTAAATAAATATGATTATAATGATTAAAATATTTTCCAAAAAATGTCCAATTCTGATTGGATGATTTTATTTCGACCATTAGTCATCTTATATTCATCTTTAATTATTTTTGGACCTTTTGAAACCAAAGATATGTTTATAATAAAGTAATATTCCCACACTTTCCAAAGATGCCCCCTTTCCTCCCTTATAAAAGGCACCTCCTCCCTCCCTTCCTCACACCAATTTGAGCCTTCAATCTGAGCCAACCCCTGACGAATTATATTCTCCACTTCCCTAGAAACAACCAATAGGTCCTGGTCTTCTTCAAAGACAAATTTTAGTGCCCTAAGAGGAGGTCTCAAAGAGGCACTTCAAAGAAGAGGTAATGTCCATTACCGATTCATTGAACTTTATTTATTCTTATACTTCTTCTTCTTTAGTTGTTTCATTATGAAGTAATAACATAAGTATCAATAATATAATGATATGTTATTATAAGTATTAAAAACCCTATTTCACCATATATCCATCCTACAGAAAACGAAATCACCGCGCGTGCGTACATACGGAATACCGTCTCCACGCTGTGGTGTAATCTGTTTTTCCAACACCACCTTACTTGGATGAGTATAATAGTGTAAAGAATAACTATACATAGTTATTATAACATCATACTAATTATGATATATTGTATCAACCTCCCCAATTCAATTTAATAATTATGGGAATGATATCATCGCTCGTGCGTACGTACGGACTACCGTCTCCACGACGCGATGAGATTCATTCTCCATGTTAACCATTTAAGAATGACTATAAAGTATATATAAGAAATAATAATGAAATATAAGAAATTATAATGCTACTGTATTTATGTATATATATATGTATATGTATGTATGTAATCTACTTAATTTCCTTCAACTCAATAATAAAACGAAAACAGTGTTCATGCGTACGTACGGCCTACCGTCTCCATGAACGGTGTATTTCTTTCCATTTATCGATCTATTATATATATGTATATTCTGAATATATATTATATATAAATAATTTTTTATATTCTGGAATTAAGTAATCATGATCTAATTAATCACATGAATAATTACAAGTAAAAACACGGACGAAAAATGAAACGATTTTACCCAAAACGCTCTTAAACATGGAATTTACAAAAGAACGGGTAATATAAAGTCATAAGTGAACCATATATGATATCATAACAATAAATATGATTCTACAATAATTAAATGACATTATTTAAATCATTATACAGGATTTTAGGATACATACGATGCATATTAGACATAAGGTAAGGGAAAATCTCTCAATCTCATTATTATCCGAGATTGTTTATACTTCAGAATTTACTAGGGAATATTTATCATCCACATCCATGCTTCTTCAATATTTAATATTATTTATATCCTCATAAAATTTTTTAAATCCAATTTTACCCTTTAGTGAGTTTTTAGTAAATGATATTAAAGGTATCTTTTGTCATTTTTCGTACGAGGTACTTTTTGACTTTTCCGAAAAAAGTACGAGAAGAATGTTTTTTTACCATATACGGCATGAATGGATTTTTAAAACATTATTTCCAATAATATTCCTTTAAAAGTTTTCAGGTTTATTTTTAATCAACTTGTTTTAGTTTAAAATTATATGACATGTTAAGAAACAAAAAATGTTTTTGATGTAGAAAGGATATTTTCTTCAAGAATGGAGTTCCAGTGTTTTATCAAAATTATTTTCCATCTATGATAATATAGGGTTCTGTTTCTATCCCTATGATTACATTTATTTTATTATGTTGATATGGAAATATTTTTATGAATTCCATTATCTTATATGAATTGTATTATAATGTCATGATGTTTGAGATTTCCATTTTTATTACATGGGTTATGCTATGATGTATGGTTTATGATTTTGTGGCACACATAAGAATGGTATCATTATGAGATTGGTGGGACCTATATCTCCCACCAATGCATTGGGTAAATATTTATATCTCATGAGATAGACATGGAAAGAATGGTAAGTTAATCAGGTTCAGTGTTACAGGACTGAAACGAGGAGTGAACTCGATTCCGAAAGGGACTTTGTCCACTAATATGGTCTTGGAAGCAATGCCTTGGATAATATGGAAATCATAACAAGTGATGAATGGTTTTCAGAATTACATGTTTTATTCCCATTATATTTTATCATGTTTGATGTTCCATTATGATATATGCCTTAAGTACTTCCACGATTTATGTTTTTCTTCAGGATTTTGATGTTTAAATTTCATGTTCATGTTTTTGCTTTCAAATGTTTATGGATTGTTTTATGTTCTCTATTTTTTCCCTTACTAAGCATTTGTGCTCACCCTTTTTATGTTCTATTTTTCATAGTAAATAAAGAAAGGTTTTAGGTAAGGAAACAAAAATGGGAAGATCGTTATGGGAGTTGTTGAAAATCTTTCAACATGATTAGAAGTTTATATTCCATGTTTCCAAAGACACTAAACTATTATGATCCTTGTGTGTCTGTTGTTGTTATGTATTAAATATTTCGAAAAAGTAATGTAATGTCCATGTACGTCAAGCTTCGGGTCTCTAAAGTTGGTTTCAGAGGAAAGTTTTAGTCAACCTTTGGAAACTAGGATGCGAAAACATTTGTGAGATCCCTAAATATATTTATAAGGTATGTTTAGGAATGTACCTAAGGATAAGTATATGTATAGGATATAGTCCTAGAACTACGGTAACGATCTTAGAAGTTAACCTAATATGTTAGATATTGAGGGTACTCCCCCTTTACTATGTTGTTTTCCCTAGCATGATTTTTTCCTCTCATACTATTCTTTTTGGGTTTTAGAAAATGGATGGAAACAGGAAAATTCAAGATAATGGAGGATATGAAGGACAATGGAATGATATTATTCATGAGAAACCAAATGAAACGGGATTTGGAAGTCCAAACATCATTATTATGCCTAATCAGCAATATCATAATATGATCAATAATCTCAACTTTGGTAAGTTTCCCGACTCAGATAATAAGAGAAAGATGGAGTTTCATGATGATCATATAGGAAAGAAAGTAAAATTTTCCTCATGTAAATCATGTGGGAAGAGGCATCGGGGAGATTGTTTCAAAGGAAATGGAAGATGCTTTGGGTGTGTAAAAGAATGACACAAAGCCAGTAAGTGCCAAGGAAAAGGTTCAGTTAACACCATGGACAAGGATAATGGTATTGCTACGACATAAACAATGATTAGATGTTTTAAATGTGGAATGTATGGGCATTATGCAAACCAATGCCCAAGGAGAAAATCTCATGAAGAGAATCATCATGATCATATGGGTAGTATTTTTGTGGATGATGATGAGGAGACTACAAATGATATATGAGATGAAAGAAGTGTTGAAGCCCAGTCAGTTGTTTAAGAAGGTAGTGGAATGATTGTATGTTTATCAAGAGTTATGTTGTATGGTTAATGGTACTATGGAATAAAGAATAGTCTATGGTTTGTTACACTATTGTATTTCCTAAAGTATTTGAAAGTATATGTTGAATGGTACCGGTAACCATGAAACGTTATTCAGATATTTTTTCAAAGTAGATGATATGCGCATAATTTAGGGATAAGAATATAATGAGATTTCTGATTGTATTCATGAGATCATGGATGATAAAAGGACAAAGTTATATCATTATTTGAGTATATTGATTTATTTTAGATTTTTTATGTGGAAAGAGTTAACTTTTGACAGCACTCATAGAGATTCAATGGGTATTCATTTTTCAAGAGAATACATGATTAAGGCCTTCGAATGTTTGGAATGAGACCAACAAGACATATCTTATGATATATGGGGATCAACGATGGTATTAACATGCTTGTTATATGAAATATCTTGTAATCGTTTTCACCATATTATGAGAGTGGACTGCAGTATTATGGATAAGACTAAATATTGGAATGGGTTTTGTTGGACATAAGTTAGTATTATTTAAGGATATAACTTTTTTCGATATTATTGTTGGGATGTTATAGAAATGTAGTTTTTGAAAAAGGACAACCTTCAGGATGGGTGATAGCCCATCGCGTCGGACAAGGCTATGGGAATTGAACTCACAAATGAAGTGGAACTGGCCATTATCACATACAACCAGCCTACAAGAAGTCCATGGTTAGTGGAAACTAGTTTTATTTTATTAAGCGGTATGATATATGAAATATAAGATCATTTTTTGAATCATATAAAATAAACCTCGTCGTAGATGGACTTATGTATATTTGATAAATTTTGCTAACCTTTTGTTTGAAACAGATGGAGTGACCCATTATTCAATCACATGATCTGTTAACACTTCACAAATAACAAATTCAACTTCATTTCTTTAAGATATGAAGTGGAAATTGTTCAAAAAATGAACAACAGTGATATTGTAACAAAATCAAGAAATTATTTCTTCTAATTAAAAATTTCAACATTAGGAAATGATCTTGAATACGAAAAAAAAATTTGTCTTGGTGTCCTTATATTCGATGAATCAGATGGTACCTTAGATCATCACAAATTTATGGCTTTGTGATTGTTGGCTTTTTCATAGCCATGTCCTCTTCCACTCTCCATCAAAACATGATGGTTAGATTTTTCTTCCATATCCATATTTTCACCTATGTTCTCCTATATAGAAACCTAGTGATGAGTTACTTTGGGTAATCACTATGTTTCATACTTCAGTTTTTAAAATTAAGTTTTATTATTCCTTTTTAGGATATGGGTTTCTATGAATAGTAAACAATTTATAACCCCGATGAATTTCGCGGAAGAAATTCACGTTAAGGGGGGTAGAATATAAAAACAAGATATTTTATGATAAGTATTCTTTTTAATTGATGTCATGTGTTTTATGATACAAAAATATTATCTTGTGCTATACGCAACATTGTATTAGCTTGTAGTATACACAACACTATTCTTAGATTGTGTTACACACAATTTCAAGTTCGTTTTATAATAGTCATTCTAAACAACATTGAGTGTATATATATATATATTAAATGTATAAATGAAATATGGGAGGATTATGTTATACGAAACAACGAAGGATTCTTGCACAATACGCAACCCAGACTTGGCTTGCATTACACGCAATCGCGACTTTCCTCGATAGCGTGTGTTGTACGCAATATCAGGTTTCACTAAACAATGATATATGGTTATAATATTATTATGAACTAGCCGTTATGAATAGTATTAACTAAATTTTTAATTTTATAACATTATTTTTCATCTTACACATTTTCTAGATAATGTTATAAGAACAAAATAAATTTTTCGGGTAAAATAAGTATTTTTCAAAAAATGCAGTTTTACCGCCTTTGGATGGACACACACTTTAAATCTAGTTTTTGACATGTTTATAAGTTCAATTTTACCAAATAAAATTATTCTTTGGAATAAGGATATATAATTTTACCATGGATCAATTTTTCATATTATTCTGATAACTTTCACATTTTAATCAATAGTAAAAACACGCTATATTTTAATTAAAAAAACATTTTTCATTGTAATAAAGTATTGGTTAAATTATAATATTTAATGGTTTTAAAGTATAAATAGAATATATTTTTACCATTTAATATTATTTGTGTAATTATCATTGATTTTACATTGAATTCGTAGATTAAATAAATTCAATCTTTGGCAATGTTTTGACTTTTAAAACCTGTTTGCTTAACAACGAGATTAATTTTAAATTAATTACTGCAACTTCTATGTTTTTAATTTTGAAAAATGTATTCCATATTTTTAATCAATGGGTCCAAATTATTTTAATAGGTTACTTTTATTTTTTTGATATTATGAATAGTAACTACGGTAAATTTTATTTACTACGGTTAAAGGTAAATATTGTAATTCAAGGTTAAAAGAATATTATAATAATTCAAAATTACATTGAAACTTGTCTTAACATTATTTTATGAGTATTGGACGACCATGGGAATCCTTGGGATGATTTTATGACCCCATTTAGCCACTTGGTAGTGACAATGACAATTTATATTAATTAATTTAATGTAAAGACAAAATTTACATTGACAAAAATCTTTTAGTAATTAATTTGTATAAGGGGTTATATAAATTATATTTTAGACTATAAAAATTCATTGGAAATCTAAAAAGTTTTCCTACCAATTGATATTTTTTTTATAATTCTTAGAGACCAAATAAATAAAATTATATATGACACAATAATGATGAAGTATTTACCACATTAATAAATGATTTAAATAAATACGATTATAATGATTAAAATATTTTCCAAAACATGTCCAACTCTGATTGGATGATTTTATTTCGACCATGAGTCATCTTATATTCATATTTAATGATTTTTGGACCTTCTGAAACCGAATATATGTTTATAATAAAATAATATTCCCACACATTCCAAAGGTGCCCCTCTCCTCCCTTATAAAAGGAACCTCCTCCCTCCCTTCCTCACACCAATTTGAGCCTTCATGCTCGGCAAACCCCTACCAAATTATCCTTTCCACTTCCCTAGAAACATCCTAGATGTCTGTTTCTTCTTCAAACACCAACTTTAGTGCCCTAAGAGGAGGTCTCAAAGAGGCGCTTCAAAGAAGAGGTAATGTCCATTACCGATTCTTTCAACTTTATTTCTTATTCTACTTCTTCTTATTTAGTTTTATCATTATGAAGTAATAAAATCAGTATCTATCATATACTAATATTTTATTATAAGTATGAAACAACCCTATTTTACAATCTATCCATCCTACGGAATACGAAATCACCGTGCGTGCGTACGTACAGAATATCGTCTCCACGTCGTGGTGTAATCTGTTTTTCCAACACCACCTTACTTGGATGGGTATAATGGTGTAAAGAATAACTATACATAGTTATTATAACATCATACTGATTATTTTATATTGTATCATCCTCTCAAATTCAATTCATTAATTATGGGAACGATATCATTTCTCATGCGTACGTACGGACTACCGTCTCCACGACGCGATGAGATTCATTCTCCATATTAACCATTTAAGAATGATTATAAAGTATATATAAGTAATAATAATGAAATATATGAAATTATAAAGCTACTGGATTTATGTATATATATATATATATATGTATTTCATCTACTTAATTACATTCAACTCAATAAGGAAACGAAAATAGTGTTCATGGATACGTATGGCCTACCGTCTCCATGAACGGTGTATTTCATTCCGTTTATCGATCTATTATATATATGTATATTATGAATATATATTATATATAAATAATGTTTTATATTCTGGAATTAAGTAATCATGATCTAATCAATCACATTAATAATTACAAGTCAAAACACGGAAGACAAATGAAACGATTTTACCCAAAATGCTCTTTAACATGGAATTTACAAAAGAACGGGTAATATAAAGTCATAAGTGAACCATATATGATATAATAACAATGAATATGATTTTTTAATAAGTAAATGACATTATTTAAATCATTATACAGGTTTTTTGGATATATATGAAGCATATCAGTCATAAGGTAAAGGAAAATCTCGCAATCTCATTTTTATCCGAGATTTTTTATAATTCAGAATTTACTGGGGAATATTTATCATCCACATCCATGTTTCCTCAATATGTAATATTATTTATATCCTCCTAATATTGTTTAAATCCAATTTTACCCTTTGGTGAGTTTTTAGTAAAAGATATTAAAGGAATCATTTGTCGTTTTTTGTACGAGGTACTTATTGACTTTTCCGACAAAAGTACGAGAAGAATGTTTTTTTAACTTATACGGCATGAATGGATTTTAATTACATTGTTTCCAAGAATATTCCTTTACATGTTTTCAAGTATATTTTTAATAAACTTCATTTTATTTAAAATTTTATGACATTTTAATAAACAAAAAATGTTTTTGAAGTAGAAAGGATATTTTCCTCAAGAATGGAGTTCCAGTGTTTTATCAAAATCATTTTCCATCTAAGATAATATAGGGTTCTGTTTCTAACCCTATTATTACATTGATTTGATTATGTTGTGATGGAAATATTTTTATGAAATCCTTTATCTTATATGAATTGTTTTATGATGTGATGATGTTTAAGATTCTCATTTTTGATACCTGGGTTATGCTTTGATGTATGGTTTATGATTTTGTGGCACACATTAGAATGGTATCATTATGAGATTGGTGGGACCTATATCTCCCTAAAATGCATTGGGAAAAGATTTATATCTCATGAGATAGACATGTCTAGAACGGTAATTTAATCTGGTTCAGTGTTATGGGACTAAAACGAGGAGTGAACGCGATTCAGAAAGGGACTTTGTCCACTAAGATGGTCTTGGAAGCAATGCCTTGGCTACTATGGAAATCATAACAAGTGTTGAATTGTTTCCACAATTACGTGCTTTATTCCCATTATATTTTATCATGGTTGATGTTCCATTATGATATATGCCTTACATACTTCCACGATTTATGTTTTTCCTCAAGATTTTGATGTTTAAATTTCATGTTCAAGTTTTTCCTTTCAAATGTTTATGGATTGTTTTATGTTCTCTATGATTTCCCTTACTGAGCATTTAAGCTCACCCTTTTTATGTTTTATTTTCCCCAAGAAATAAACAAAGGTTTTAGGTAAGGAAAAGAAATGGGATGATCGTTATGAAGGTTGTTGAAGATCTTTCAACATGATTAGAAGTTTATATTCCATGTTTCCAAAGACAATATACTATTATGATCCTTATGTGTCTGTTTTTTTTTATGTATTAAGTATTCCTCAAAAGTAATGTAATGTCCATGTACGTCAAGATTCGGGTCTCTACAATTGGTATCAGAGGAAAGGTTTAGTCAACCTTTAGAAACTAGGATGCGAAAATGTTAATGAGATCCCTAAAGATATTTCTAAGGTATGTTTAGGGATGTCCCTAAGGATAAGTATACATATAGGATATGGTCCTAGAACTATGTTAACGATCTTAGAATTTAACCTAAGATGTTAGATATTGAGGATACTCCCCCTTTACTATGTTGTTTTCTCTAGAATGATTTTTTCCTCTAATACTATTCTTTTTGGTTTTTATAAAATGGATGAAAATAGGAAGATTCACGATAATGGAGGATTTGACGGACAATGGAATGATATTATTCCTAAGAAACCAAATGAAACGGGATTTGGAAGTCCAAACATCATTATTATTCATAATCAGCAATCTCATAATATGATCAATATTCTCAACTTTGGTATGTTTCCCGACTCAGATAATAAGAGAAAGATAGAGTTTCATGATGATCATAGAGGAAAGAAAGTTAAATTTATCTCATGTAAATCATGTGGGAAGAGGCATCGGGGAGATTGTTTCAAAGGAACTGGAAGATTCATTGGGTGTGGAAAAGAAGGACACAAAGCCAGTAAGTGCAAAGGAAATGTTCAGTTAACACCATGGACAAGGATAATGGTATTTCTATGACATCAACAATTATTAGATGTTTTAAATGTGGAATATACAGGCATTATGTAAACCAATGCCCTAAGGGAAAATCTCATGAAGAGAATCATCATGATCATATGGGTAGTATTTATATGGATGATGATGAGGAGACTACAAATGATATATGATATGAAAGCAGTGTTGAAGCCCAGTCAGTTGTTTAAGAAGGTAGTGGAATGATTGTATGTTTATCAAGAGTTATTTTTTATAGTTAATGGTACGATGGCATAAATAATCATCTAAGGATTGTTACTCTATTGTTTTTCCTAAAGTAGTTGAAAGTATATGTTTAATGGTACTGGTAACCATGAAAGGTTTTTTAGATATTTTTGCAAATTAGATGATATGCGCATAATGAAGGGATAAGAAGATAATGAGATGTCTGATTGTATTCATGAGCTCATGGATGATAAAAGGACAAAGTGATATCATGATTTGAGCATATAGATTTTATTTTGGATTTTTTTATGTGGAAAGAGTTAACTTTTGAAAGCACTCATAAAGATTCAATGGGTATTCATTTTTCAAGAGAATACCTGATTAAGGCCTTCGAATGTTTGGAATGAGACCAACAAGACAAATCTTATGATATATGGGGATCAATGATGGTGTTAACATGCTTGTTATATGAAATCTTTGGTAATCGTTTTCACTATATTATGAGAGTGGACTGTAGTATTATGGATAAGCCTAAAAATTGGAATGGATTATGTTGGACATGAGTTAGTATTATTTAAAGCTAGAAATTTTTTTGATATTATTGATGTGATGTTTTAGTAATGTAGTTTTAGAAAAAGGAAAACCTGTAGGATGGGCGACATCCCATCGCGTCGGACAAGGATGTGAGAATTTAACACCCAACTGACATGCGACTGGCCTTTATCACATACCACTGGCCTACAGGAAGTCCCTGGTTAGTGGAAACTAGTTTTATTTTATTAAGCGGTATGATATATGAAGTATAATATCATTTTTGAAATCATATACGATTATCCTCACCATAGATGGACTTATGTATATTTGATAACTTTTGCTAACCTTTTGTTTGAAACAGATGGAGTGACCCATCATTCGATCACATGATCTGTTAACACTTCATGAATAACAAATTCAACTTCATTTCTTTAAGATATGAAGTGGAAATTGTTCAAAGCATGAAAAACAGTGAGATTGTACCAAAATCAAGCATGTATTTCTTGTAATTAAAATTTTCAACTTTAGGGAAATGTTCTTGAATACGAAAATTTTTTTGTCATAGTGTCCTTATACCCGATGAATCAGATGGTACCTTGGATCATCACAAATTTATGGCTTTGTGATTGTTGTCTTTTTCATATCCATGTCCTCTACCACTCTCCATCAGAACTTGATGGTTAGATTTTTATTCCATATCCATATTTTCACCTATGTTCTCCTATATGGAAACCCAGTGATGAGTTACTTTGGGTAATCATTATGTTTCATACTTTAGTTTTTAAAATTAAGTTTTAGTATTCCTTTTTACGATGTGGGTTTCTATAAATAGTAAACAATTTATAACCCCGACGAATTTCGAGGGTGAAATTCATTTTAAGGGGGGTAGAATGTAACAACCAGATATTTTATGATAAGTATTATTTTTAATTGATGTCATGTGTTTTATTCTACAAAAATATTATCTTGTGCTATACGCAACACCGTATTAGCTTGCAGTATACGCAACACTATTCTTAGATTGTGTTACACACAATTTCAAGTTCGCTTTATAATAGTCATTATATGTAACATTGAGTGTATATATATATATATTCAATTTATAAATGAAATATGGTTTAATTATGTTATATGAAATAACTAAGGATACTTGCACAACAAGCAACCCTGACTTGGCTTACATTACACGCAATCGCGACTTTCCTCGATAGTGTGTGTTGTACGCAATATCAGGTGTCACTAAACAATGATATATGGTTATAATATTATTATGAACTAGCCGTTATGAATAGTATTAACTAAATTTTAAATTTTATAACATTATTATTCATCTTACACATTTTCTAGAACATGTTATAAGAACAGAATAAATTTTTCTGGTAAAATAAGTATTTTTCAAAAAATGTAGTTTTACCGCCTTTTGATGGCACACCCACTTTAAATATACTTTTTGACATTTTTATAAGTTCAATTTTAAAAAATAAAATTATTATTCGGATAAAGGATATAAAATTTTACCTTGGATAAATTTTTCATATTATTCTGATAACTTTCATATTGTAATGAATAGTAAAAACACGCTATATTTTTATTAAAAACAACTTTTTTCATCGTAATAACTTATGTGGTTAAATTATAATATTTAATGTTTTTAAAGTATAAATGGTATATATTTTTACCATTTAATATAATGTATGTCATTAGAATTGATTTTACATTGAATTTGTAGGTTAAATTAATTCAATCTTTGGCAATGTTTTAACTTTTAAAACCCATTTTCTTAACGACTAGATTAATTTTAAATTAATCACTACAACTTCTGTGTTTAGAATTTTGAAAAATGGATTCCATATTTGGAATCAGTGGTTCCAAATTATTTTAATAGGTTACTTTTTTTTTGATATTATGAATAATAACTACGGTAATTTTTATTTACTACGGTTAAAGGTAAATAGGGTAATTCAAGGATAAAAGAATATTATAATAATTCAAAATTACATTGACACTTTTCTTAACCCTATTTGATGAGTAGTGGCAGACCATGGGCATCCTTTGGTCGATTTTGGGACCCCATTGATCCACTTGGTAGTGACAATGACAATTTGGATTAATTAATTTAATGTAAAGACAAAATTGACATTAACAAAAAGCATTTAGTAATTAATTTTTATAAGGGGTTATATAAATTATATTTTTGACTATAAATATTCATTGGAAAGATAAATATAATTCCTACATAATGATATTTTTTTAGAATTCCTAGACACCAAATAAATTAAGTTATTTATGACACAATAATGATGAAGTATTTACCTCATTAATAAATGATTTAAATAAATAAGATTATAATGATTAAAATATTTTCCAAAACATGTCCAATTCTGATTGGATGATTTTATTTCTACCATCAGTCATATTATCTTCATCTTTAATTATTTTTGGACATTTTCCAACTGAAGATAAGTTTATTATAAAATAATATTCCCACACTTTCCAAAGGTGCCCCTCTCCTCCCTTATAAAAGGCACCTCCTCCCTCCCTTCCTCGCACCATTTTGAGCCTTCAAGCTCGGCCAAACCATGCCAAATTATCTTTTACACTTCCCTTGAAACATCCTAGATTTATTGTTATTCTTCAAAGACTAATTTTAGTTCCCTAAGAGGAGGTCTCAAAGAGGCGCTTCAAAGAAGAGGTAATGTCCGTTACCGATTCTTTCAACTTTATTTCTTCTTCTACTTCTTCTTCTTTAGTTGTTTAATTATGAAGTAATGACATCAGTATCAATCATATACTGATATGTTATTATATGTATGAAACAACCATATTTCACCATCTATCCATCCTACGGAAAACGAAATCATCGCGTGTGCGTACGTACGGAATTCTGTCACCACGCTGTGGTGTAATCTGTTTTTCCAACACCACCTTACTTGGATGGGTATAATGGTGTAAAGAATAACTATACATAGTTATTATAACATCATACTGATTCTGATATATTTGAATCATCCTCTCCAATTAAATTCAATAATTTTGGGAACGATATCATCGCTCTTGCGTACGTACGGACAACCGTCTCCATGACGCGATGAGATTCATTCTCCATGTTAACCATTTAAGAATGATTATAAAGTATATATAAGCAATAATAATGAAATATATGACATTATAAAGCTAATGGATTTATTTATATATATATATATGTATGTATGTCATCTACTTAATCCCATTCAACTCAATAAGGAAACGAAAATAGTGTTCATGCGTACGTACGACCTATCATCTCCATGAACGGTGTATTTCCTTCCATTTATCGATCTATTATATATATGTATAAACTGAGTATATATTCTATATAAATCATTTTTTATATTCTGGAATTAATTAATCATTATCTGATTAATCACATGAATAATTACAAGTCAAAACACGGACGACAAATGAAACGATGTTACCCAAAACTCCCTTTAACATGGAATTTACACAAGAATGGGTAATATAAAGTCATAAGTGAACCATATATGATATCATAAAAATGGATATGATTCTTTAATAAGTCAATGAAATTAATTAAATCATTATACAGGAGGTTCAGATACATACGATGCATATCAGACATATGGTAAGGGAAAATCTCACAATCTCATTTTTATCCGAGATTGTTTATACTTCAGAATTTACTAGGGAATATTTATCATTCACATACATATTTCCTAAATATGTAATATTATTTATATCCTCCTAAAATTTTTTAAATCCAATTTTACCTTTCGTTGAGTTTTTAGTAAAACAAATGAATGGAATCTTTTGTCATTTTTCGTATGATGTACATTTTGACTTTTCTGACAAAAGTACGAGAAGAATATTTTTTAACATATATGGAATGAATGGATTTTTCAAAAATTATTTCCAAGAATCTTCCATTACAAGTTTTCAAGTTTATTTTTAATCAAATTCTTTTAGTTTAAAATTTTATGACATGTTAAGAAACGAAAAAAAATTTGAAGTAGGAATGATATTTTCCTCAAGAATGAAGTTCAAGTGTTTTATCAAAATTATTTTACATATAAGATAATATAGGGTTCTGTTTCTATCACTATTATTACATTTATTTGATTATGTTGTGATGGAAATATTTTTATGAATTCCATTATCTTATATGAATTGTTTTATGATGTCACGATGTTTAAGATGCCCATTTTTATTACATGGGTTATGCTATGATTTATGGTCTATGAATTTTTGGCACACATAATAATTGTATCATTATGAGATGGGTGGGACCTATATCTCCCTCCAATGCATTGGGTAACGATTTATATCTCATGAGATAGACATGGATGGAACGGTAAGTTAATCTAGTTCAGTGTTACAGGATTGAAACGAGGAGTGAACTCGATTCAGAAAGGGACTTTGTCCACTAAGATGGTCTTGGCAGCAATGCCTTGGCTACTATGGAAATCATAACAAGTGATGAATGGTTGCCACAATTACATGTTTTATTCCCATTATATTTTATCATGGTTGATGTTCCATTATGATATATTCCCTATGTACTTCTATGATTTATGTTTTTTCTCAAGATTTTGATTTTTAAATTTCATGTTCAGGGTTTTTCTTTCAAATGTTTATGGATTGTTTTATGTTCTATATGTTTTCCCTTTCTGAGCATTTGAGCTCACCATTTTTATGGTTTATTTTCCCCAGGAAATAAAGAAAGGTTTTAGGTAAGGAAACAAAAATGGGAAGATCGTTATGGGAGTTGTTGAAGATCTTTCAACATGATTAGAAGTTTATATTCCAAGTTTCCAAAGACACTAAACTATTACGATCCTTGTGTGTCTGTTTTTGTTATGTATTAAGTATTCCGCATAAGTAATGTAATTTCCATTTATGTCAAGCTTTGGGTCTCTACACCTTCATTTTCTAAGATAATATATTTTTTCCATTATATAGACATATATGAATCATTTCATATTAACAAAATACATCAACCATATGAAATTGTTTGATATACATATATTCCCTTTAGAAATATTTTTTGATCTCATGTAATGAATTCATATTATATATTAAATTGATTCAGAATGGATTTTTAACTGAAGAAAACCATGAGATGAGAGATATGTCATTTATATGTATAGTATTCATGAACAATTATTAAATAAAGATAGTGTTCTAATTAACCACAACACATAGTGACTTAGGCCACAACATGGTGGTTATGGAAATTCTAATGCACACCAAAAAATATCCCATGTTTATTTTAATTCCACAGGGACTTCTTATGATACTTCAAAAGAATTTTTGAATCCATCAAAACTATTTTGGATATAGATTTATCATATTGCCCTTTTTGGAAGAAATATTTTTTCCAAAAAATAATCCATATCTATTGGAATTATTATGTCACCCTATTGGACTTAATATCATTAAAAACAATTGAAATTGTTATTTCATAGATTTATAAAAATAATAGCCTCTATAAAAGAATCCATCCTACTCAACACATTATGGTGTCCAATGTGATCTATAACAAACATTCTTATTTCTATATAAAAATATACACACCAAATGATGTATCTTATATATCATATGAAAAGATATCTATAACACCTTTTTCTATGAAATCTAGTGACCACTAGACATGGATTTTCTCAAAATAGTTATCCCAAATCATGTTTTATTGACTCTAAAAAGTGACTAACTATGTAAATGAATATATAGCATATATTTCATTGAATATATTAGTATATCACCTGACCCACCTCCATTTTTTAAAATAGTTCCTAACTTAATCAACAATTAAGGTCCTTTAATTTCCATAATATAATTCAATAAAGGTCATAATTTCTTAACTCTTCACACATGTAGAAAGATCATATCTTGTATTCACACTAATTGATAATATGATCCTAAACATAAACAACAATTACCTAATTTTAAAAATAATTTTCTGTTTTCATAAGGTATGTAATAATGATGGTTATCGTGAAAAATATGTCACCATCCACATGTAATGGAATAGGATAATAAGAATAGAACCTTATTTTTGTTGATGACTATATGATATTAAATGATATATATGTTGGATCATCAATCAAAGTTATATTCAAATATATATATACCTTGTAAATCTAAACATCATATCTCATATACTACCCATTTTAAAGATTAATTTTTAACATATTGTCACAACACCAGAAAATATTTACTAGTAATCATATATGAATAACTCAATGATTTACTTTACAAGGATATTATAATTTGAATTTTCATGTAATTGAATTTAAATAAAAAATAAATTAATGAATGATAAATGAATATTGAGTTTATTGTAAATATATTATATATTTATATCCATTATACAAATCTATCAATAATCAAATAACTCGAGACCTAAAATGACTCTCATGTAGTTTCTATGGTATTAGGTTCATTAATAGAACTGATATGGTAACCTCGATATCCACCCTATAGATTCAAACATATCCCCACCTAATGATATCATATATGAGACGCTATATGTGAAGAACAAGATTTTTCATTTTGTGATACTATGTTTCCTTCACTTGAGTGACTCCTCCAATATTTTCACACCAATTTATGATCATTCCCTCAATGATAGAAACAATTTATTGTTTTGTGATGAAATACCCAATACAAAAAAAAATCCATTAATGTATATTATATAATTATTTTATCTACCTCTATTTTATATTCTACTGTGTGTCCCTTCCTATAACTCACCCAGGTAATATATCACCTTTATTGAAAAAAAACAAAATTGATATTTAATATAATATTTATCTGATTGAAAAATTCCATCTCTATGTACTTTTATATAGATATTGTCTTATCCTATAATGACCATTAACATCTCCTTTGTCCATATAATATACTTTTGGATGATCTTTATGATAATCTAGTGAAAGATATTAGGATTTTATTAGTATCTACACATAATTCTATAACCAATTGAAATATCATGCTGGGGAAAATAACAGGGAATGCATTATAGAACCTAAGGTGGACAAATGAGAATTTATATTCATCCTTTCCCAATATTTATATGGATCATGAATCTTAGGAAGATTCCTTATATGTAATACTAGTAAATTCACTTTGTTGGAGTTCTCAATGCTCATCATTATTAACATTTTACCAATATATATAACCTTAATGAGTCTAAGTAACTTTGGATATCTTTTTCTTTTGATCTTAATTCCTAATGTATAGGGAGATTCACCAATTTCTATTATTAATAATTATTTTCCCTAAAATCCATTCAAAGGGTGAGAACCAGGATATAACTTCTAATATGCAGCATACAATCCACATAAAATATCAAAGACACTAATACACTTCCACTTATATACTAATATACATATGAATATTTATTGTTCATAATGAAACCTAGATAATTGATTACATAATCAAATAAAATATGACACTATAAATAGGCTTGATTATATACATAAATGGAATGTTCCGTCTTGCATGCCATTGTAGTGTGAATTTTCACATAAAAACCTTTGGATGTATCATATAACGTCATATGACTAAACTACCTTTTTGGGAAACAGTTTCGATATTGATTTCATTCATCTGTTAATAAAAATGAGAATCTATGGAGTGAAAACAATGAATGAAATTTATCATCACAGTAGGTGATAATATTTCCTTACATTAAAAATCATTAATTTATTTTAAACATTTTCATGCCGGATGCACTGAATTGGTAGTAACTCTTTCCTCGAAGTAATTTTTCTTTTAGAAAAACCCCATACACACTATGGGTCAAACTGATTCTGGTTCAACCATAATCATTCAATCTTTTTAAATATTCATTGAGCATATCTCATATCTGGTGGATTTTAACCATTTCTGATTATAAGAAATATCAATGGGGGGTAACAAGTTGGTCCATACCATATAAACATTTGATAATAATCAATAACCATGTGAAATCAATATCTCTATAGTTCACGATAAAATCCTAAAATTCCTTAATGGTTTTTTAATAACATGAGGATTTTATTTTTCCATAACTATTTTTTGATGTTACTCAACATCAAGGTTGAGAATACCACATTTTTTAGTGTTGAAAATCTTTAATTTCATCTTTACTCTAAGTTAAAATTCATAATATATGTTGATTCCTATGAAAATAATTATTTCATGCCACAAAAACTACTTGATTGGTATACTTTTAGTTATTTTTTACCGTAGTTTAATTAAGATTAAAATTTAAATAATAATTTATAGTATTTGGGGTAGATATATCATAAATCAATCATCATACAAGTTCTTTATAACCCCAAATCCACAAAATAATAAATTTTATGATGCCTTATTGGATATATTTCATATGGATTCATGATTCATAATTAATATAGAACATGGTTTAGAAGTAATATAGTAGTTTTTATAGAATAAACACAGAAAAAAATATGAAGGTCATAAAATAGTCCTTAAATGAAGAATTTCAAACAATGTATGATTAATTAGTTCAAACAAAAAATCACAACATGGTTTTATCAGTTGGGTGAGTTGGGAAAAAATTAAATAATCCATTAGATTATCTATAAATCCTATGATCATGTATTCACCACCCTAATTAAAATTTAGAATATTAATATTATTCACTAGTTAAATTTTTACATCTTTTTAAAACATGACAAACTTTTCAGAAGATTCATATGTTGTTTTCAAAAGAATCACATATCTATACCATCTAAATATATCAGTATAGGTAACAATGTACCGATAACCATATCTTCATTATGAGATCTTAATTCCACAAAAGTCACTTCATATGAGATCTAATAGTTAATAATCCATTTCATGTGTTCTCCCAAAATGAATCTTTTTTATTATTTTAAATGAAAATTTTCTAATGTATGAAATAATCTATATTCAATTGAGTAAAACAATATATATATACAGAGTATTCTAATTTAATTCTAATTTATCTATCTAAGTAAACAATGAAAATGATATTTGGGATTATAATCAACCCCGTATTTTTTATTTTTTATTTTTTTAAAAAGATTATAAATATATAAATTATATAAAACAGTACCATATTACTAATACCATTAAACATTTCATTTTATCATTTTATGTCGATACAAATGTGTGACCCAAAACCAATATGTAATAGCCATTATACACATTTGGTGTATTTGATCTTAATAACATCAACAGTTATTGGCTCTGATGGATTCAACTTGAGTACAGTTCTCCTCCCTAGATACCAATGAATTACAATTTTATAGGCCATACCTTTATGTTACATTAATACTAATATACTAAAGAATCAAATAGTCTTTAATAAGAACATATAAGTGTATGAGTAGCATTATTTATAACTTTTCTTAAATTAAATTTTATAAATGTTCTCATACTAAAAATAATTACCTTTTACATAAAACTCATTTGGTGATCTAAGAACTATATATCACAATTAAGTGAGTCTTCTTTCAGATTCATCTCAATACTATATTATTTATTTATAGAATAACCACTATCATAGAAATTATTAATCTTCAATAGTTTATTTGATAAACTAATATCAAAATGCATATTGTAGATATTATGAACTCTATTTATATTAAATCTTATAATTTAGGTATTCTCTTCTAGTGTAACCCATTGGAAATTTTCAAAATAATTTTCAAACCATTAGGTAAACATTATAAATTCAATACCATACCAAAAATAATCTTGGAATAGTTCAAATGTTTTAGGAATATAAGAAAAACTATTTGAGGGGTTTTTAGTATCTCTATTTAAAAAAATCATATTAAATAAATAATTATTTCATGTAATTAATTCTTTATATTCCCATGTATTATTTCATTGTGTATTAATGATTGTAAATATTTTATTTTGGTGTCCCTATTTTATTCAATAAATTACTGTGTTCAGAAAACATTAATGAGTAAATTTTTACATCACCAACTATTTTCTTTTATTCTCCCATAAAAGAGGTAATGTGTATTAAAAAATATCTTAATACATATCATTCATGGGATATGTAAACTTTTTATATAAATTAAAATTGATAAATGAGATTGATAATTTTATTATGAGTAATCCCAGGGAAAAAAATTAGAAACCCCCACCTTTCTAAAACATGAAATATGTATTCATGTTATTGTGAATTATAACACCAAGTCCCTCTAACCATGGATAATATACAAAATAAATAATTTTATTCAAGATATCCCAAAAACATAATATGAATAATCAATATTAAACAACTATTCTAACTAACATACATGAAAATAAAAATTCAGTTATGAAATAAGATAAAGCCAAATCTTTTAGAGTCATACAAAGTATGTAACTCAGAGATCTATCTCCTATAAGAAATTCATTGCATACATTTTCATTCAAAATACTCATATTTCATAAAAAAGTTATTAAACATTAAAACAAAGTAATTTTAAAAAAAATATAAATATTCCAAAACATCAGACAAAAATATGGATATTTATATTCATCTTTGTAATGAAAAAACTACTTTAAATATTAATTACACTTATACATTATGGAATATGTATAAATAAAGATTCATTTTATTAAAATAACATCTTTATACCATTTGAGGGACACTATGGATTAAACCCATTCCATGTTCATCTTGTTTTGGTCCTTTTATATAGGAACCCAATTTCATAGAGATGGTTCTAAAGCATAGTGGAATTCCAAAAAAACAATGTAGTCTAGGGAAGGTTGGAATTTTTAAGATTTTAGTGGATTTTAGAAATGTTAAACCACACTCAATAATATCAAATGTTCAACACAATATGCATTCTATGGTTCATATATAATTTCTAGTGAAGAACTACTAAACCTTGGAATGTGGTGTAGTGAGGAGGATTTTACTATCTTTATAGACACCATTATGTTACAAGGATCACAATTCAATGGAGAAAGTAAATTTTCCCCAAAAAAAATAAATTATATACATTTAATATTTAAAGAAGTTGGATCTAAAACCCTATATGGGTTAGAGGGGACCATCATATGATCATTGGAAGTAAATAAAAAACTATAAAATGGAATGATCTATCTTAATGGAATAAAAGCATGACAGGAACATAAAAATAGGGCATACCAATATCACATGTGTAGTAACCTCCATCTTCTTATTCAAAGGAGTATGTTTTATGATGATCCTCATAGAAGAAAACAATTTATTCCTACCAATGATTTATTAAACTATCTTTATAATATCATATGTTCTGGGGTATCTGTGTAGACTAATATTGTAATAGTGTCTTCACATTTAGTGATAAAAATAGAAATGGGTGCAATGAGTGCATTAGAATGATTATAAATCAAACATGGTATATTAATATATAAACCAATAATCTGGATAATATCTATTTTATATTCCTCCATAAGGTGATTCATCCAAATGAAACAAATCATCCTTTTCTAATGTACCACCATACATTTCTTCCCAAATAGAAAATACATTTCACAAAATTAACAAATAAAGAATATATATTAAATTTAACCTTAAATGATTTCAAAATGATTAAAACTAAGTGAGGATTAATGTTTTAGGTGAATAAATTATGTAAATGAAAAATAGTGATATCGATGTTATGTTATCCTCAACCACAACACATCATCTCTTAGGAAACAATGTCGAGGTGTTGTCCATTTTAGTGCACACCAACGATATGATTCATCATATTCAATAACATATATTGAAATGGATACAATGATTAATTTTTTTTATTAAGGATGATTTCTTCTCCAAATTATTTCTTAAAATAAGAGGGAATATGTTTTGTCCACCAATATGTGCAATATGTTGAAAAATAATCTTTTTCCATTGAGAAATACTCCAAACATATATAATTTGATATGTGATATGGATAAAATACTTTATTTTTATAATATTCTTATGAAAGTAAGTAAGATATATTTTATAAAAAAAAACAATATTTTGTTTCATATAACAATATTATTTTGACAATGTAGAATTGAAGATGCTAGTGGGAAATTGTTTGGATTTGTGAACATCATGTTTACTGTTCAATGTTATACCAGTCTTTAGTGACATCGATTTACCCTGGTTATCCAAATGTTTTTAGGATATGTGCTAGTAAGGAAAAATATAAAGTTTTATATTTAATTTCACTGGGTAAAATTAATATCACTTTTTTGTTGAAATATTATTAGAACCAAATCGGAAGTGAACATGACATTGTCATAAAGGAGTTTAAGATGTGTTGGTGTTTAACCATAGTTACATTATTATTCAAGAAAAAATTTAGATGGTATATTTTCGGTAAAAATTGTTTCTAATATTAAGAAGGTTATTTGATGAATATTTTTGTTGAAATTTTACAATTTTACTTTTTGGATTTAAGAATATTGTATATTTTCAAGTAGTTGAACATTAGGAATATGTTTCATAAATATTATCATTATTCAAACATTATTTCTTAGAATAATTTTTTTAATAGATAGTTTAGTTCGTGGGTTTTATTAGATTTTCACATATTGATATGACAGAAATTAAATATAGATTTAAATATTTATCAAAATGAAAAAAAAATTAGAAAATGTATGTATGATATTAATTTGTTTCATATATAATATTCTTGATATCTTATTATATTATATTATATTAAATTTTCATAAAATAGTTTTAAAAATATAAAATATTTTAAATAAAAGTAAATATTGATTTTATTATTTAGTGATATATCTATATTGATTTCATAATGTAAAATAAAAATTGACATATTAATGTGTGAATTTGAGTTAAACCTAAATAATTTTATTTTGGGAGTATTATTGGATATGATGGAATATAACGGTTACTGTGAGTATGTTTTTTCTATATGATAAATAATATTATAAGGGGATATAAAAGAGTTTTTGTTTGTTAAAAATACACTTTCTCTTGGGACCATGTTTTTAAAATATGTTTCTCAAAATAATGGTTCGTATCTAGAAAACTAATATGGTAACATGTTGATGTAGATGTGATTATTGTGTTTTATTTTATTTTAATCACATAAATCATGTTGAAAAAATTTTGATGATAAGGGATTTTTAATTTAATGAAATGAATGATGAGTGTTGATGGAAGTTGTCATGTCATCTACAACATGTTTGATGTGTTCTGATATGAATTAATATATAAAAATTTGGATGGAAACGGATCTAGTTTGGAGAACATCATAGAATATTCGATCCAAATTTAGTCTTATGGTCAATAAAAAATTAGTTTTGCATATGATGTAATGTTGGTTCTATGGTTGATGGATATTTGGTCCCATAGGAGATCCAAATTTTTTCATGTAGATAATTTGAAGTTATTTATACGATATGTCCAAATTTGGTCATATATAATATCCAAAAATTGTTATCTAGATTATACGAACTTTTTTATAAGGTCAATGTGGATTTATTTCATTTGGTCAATAAAAAATTGGTCATGAGAGCTATGTGAATTTGGATGTATGGAAAATGTTTAATTTTTTATAAAACCAATATAAAATTGGGCATGAAATTTATGTGATGTTTTTCATGTGGTTGATGTAAAGTTGGTCATATATTCTACATGATGTTACTCATGATGTAAATACAAATTTATCTATATTTATAATCCATAGTTTATCATGTGGTATCTTTGGTGGTGGTCAAGTCATCAATCTAAAATAGGTTACATATAGGATCCTCTTAAGTTCAATGCTTTAATATTAGATTTATATAGAAGTTTTCTACCACAGTCAAACACTAGATGGTAATTTCATAGAGATTAGGTGATAATGATAAATTAATTGAGGTGAATTCCTTTCCCAAAAATTATGGTTCAATGAACATGGTAAATACATGCATTAATATATTTATATGAAAATTTTTTGCAAAAAAATTATCCTAGAATTGAGACGAAATAAATGAAAATTATATTCATTATATCTTATATTTATTTTATTTTAAAATTCATGGAGTATCATGGTAAATAATAGCTTATGGTTTGAGGGAAACAATGAGAAATGGGGCCAATATTAAATAAAGGAGAATAATTCCTGAAATAAGGATTATATGAGAAATAAGGAAGAACATAAACAACAATATACATATGGTCTCATGCATACAAGGTAATTTAATTATTAGTGGGACTCATGGATGGAATGAAGAATGAAATTTAAAATCGATTATGGTGTCCGTATTTTTGAAGTAAACATATAAATCCATGAAATTTCATGAATTTATTGATGTTAATGTGATTATATTTATATTATAATTCTTTGAAATTTTACAGTTATTTATTAATGTAGAATTTTTTGAATTAATTATAGATAAATTAACAATAAATTTATTTGGAATTTTTTTGATGAAACTAACTAGACGAGTATGTTTTTAAGAATAATAAAATATGGGAATACAAAGTTTCGATTTTCATCGACATGTTCTATATAATTTTTTGAAGAAGAATATAAAATTGTCTATGATTTTATTTCATTATGTTCTTTAACTATTTTTTTATTTAAATTCTTGTAATAAATAATTAACATAATAATAATAAGAAATTAAAAAAGTATTCATCATTGGTGGAAGGATCTTATGTTGTTTCTTATTTTATTTCACTGTATAAGTGTTCGATGAACAAAAAATATGGGATGCACATATATTTGGGAGAAATGTAAGTCGGTTCCAACTATATTAACCACTCATATTGAGTCATAATATTTTACTAGTGGAACTTATGATAAATGGTTTTACTATATCATTCCAAGGACTAGACACTCACTTCGATTAGTAGACCATGTTATTTGAACGTGTGCTCTCTGATTATGATTGCATATTTTGGAAGAAAACTGAATTCACTATAACAAGTGAAACACTTTTTCTTAATTGAAAAATAGAAAATTAATTAATCATTGATTCACCCACACACATACATTGGGATTCAGTTGATATTTTTTTAATTCAATTGGTATTATATCCATGTTTCATTTATTTTAGTCTGGTTATTTGAAGATCATATTTTGAATTTTGTCTCGGTATATTTATTTGTTGAAGATAATTATTACCATTATCTTTTAGGAGAATATATATTTAATAAATTATAAGGATTTATGATTATTTATGGAAATAATTTTTCAATATTAAATAAAAATATGTTTTCCTATCATGTTTCTTTTGGTTAAGATGTTTTGGAAGTAACATCTGATAGATTTGTTTTCTGTGGTGAAGGTGATGTAATGACAAAGATAATTAAGTATAATTTAGAATATTATGATCATTATAATAATATTATTTTATCTTATCTTTCATTATTTTAATTTCTAAGAGTTCATAACTTAATACTATAAAATATACCTTGGGTAAACATCAAAATATTAATAAATAAAAGGCTAAATTACTGTGGTTTGTGTTTTAATTCGGTCACTAAAGTAAGAAAATCTCTATATGAATGATGGAAAGAATTTTTATTTCTTCTTCAAAAGGGAAGATAATGATTTGATTATTATTAGAGGGTCTGACAATGAAGATGGAATATTATGAATTGTAGAAAATATGTTATGTATCCTTCATAATAAATTTGACTTTAAAGACAAAAATTTGGAAGAAAGGGATATAGGTAATATTACACTTGATGATTTTTATATTATCATTTTTTTTATAAAATAATAAAACATGATTCTATTACAAAAATGTTAATGGATGAAAATAAAATTACTTTCAAATATCTGAATTCAATGAAAACTAAGAATGATTCTTCTGAGGATGATTAAGTTGAATCCCAAATTTATTATTAATGTAGTTAAAAAGATTTATTAAAAAAATATCTCAAATATATAAATTTGATAAGATTAATTAGTATGTTAAACATGTTTTTCCCACTTCAATGAATTTGTTTTGGGGATTCAGGATATTTTTAATAAATTTTACAAAATAGGACAATGATAAAGCTAGTGATGAAGAAGATGAAATATATGAGTCATTTTTGATGAGGAATACATATCAGAAAAAATTATTTTTTACAAGATGGGAAAATAGTTTATGATACAATAAATGGGTATTTTTTTCAATATATTTTCATAGTAAAATTTCCTTATTTAATTAAGTAATTTTTATTGATAATGGTGATGGTGAAAAACATTTCAATTCAAAAGTAAATTATAATTATTTAACTGGAATTAAATGTAATAATTCCATAAGTGAAGGTGATGAACAACATATGGAATTCATAATGAAGATATAATTTTAAAAATCTATTTGAAAAGATTAAATGTCGTAAAAGGAATAAAAAAAGAAGATGAAAGACAATCAATTGACCAAAATAATATAATAATTCTTTTAATAAGATACATTAACTCTGATGAGGAAAAATATGGATTTTGAAATTATAATACATTTTTTAATGGCTTCAAATACCATGATGGAATTATTTTTTTAATGATTAGATAAGGAAAATGATCTATTTAAAATAAAATTCATCAAATAAGAAGAATAACTAAGAGAATGTAGATTGATTTATTAATTCATTATTCATTTTGTAGAAGCATTCTAAATGAAAATAAAATGGGTGGGAGTTAAGAAAATAAACTTCCTAATATATTTTTTAAATATAAATGTTTTAAAAATAGTTTGAAAAGAAGGATCAAGTTAATTTAATTATTTTTACGGATAAATATAATATTTTTCCAATATATATAAATTTCTATAATCCAATAATTGATTTAAAATATTCTATATTATCTAACTCAAAAAATAAACGGAAGAAGTCTATCAGTAAGAGGTATATTTCATGAGTTTATCTGCATTTGTGTTTTGAAAAAGGATCTATTATTTCTTATTTAATGAAATATTAAAGGAAGATATGTATTATTCAATAAGAATCAATCATGATAGGTAAATATGATTTTAGTGCTATTTTTGGTGTCGTAGAGGCCTCAATTATAAGGTGAAGATGTTTTGGTATTATTACTATCATTATGGTTATTATAGATGAATTTTTAGATGATACCTGAGGTGTATCCAACCCACTTAATGTATAATTATACTGGTATCATATAAAAAATATAGACCAAAAATTTAAAATAGATTAAATTTTTTATAAAAAGTGTGTAAAATATGTGATTCTCAATACCACCTTTGTATAAGATATATCACCATTATACCAACATAATATGTAATTATTTATCATGAGAGATAAAATAAATTTAATGATAGGTTATTTATTTTAGAGGCTTGACTTAAATAATTAATGAAGATATTCCCATGTGTATTGGACAGTTCTTGATCATCGCATTTGATAGAAGAAATGATGTTTTTGAATCGAAATGGAAATTTAAAATAAGTGTTTCATCCATTGGAAGTGATGGGTTACTAAAGAAAAATGGTGATGATTATATTATTATGGAAAAATAAATTTAAAATTAAAGAATATTCTTCATGTTTATGATATGAAACCAATATTTTTTAGCTTTTCATTACTTTATGACAAATGAAATGAGGAAACTTCTAGCCAGGATGTATTTTTTGGTGTAAATATTGGTCATGTAACGTTTCTAAAAAGAGGTAGGAAAATAAATTGTAACATATTTCAAGTAGTATATGAGTAGAATACATTATATTCAAAAATTATTGTAGAGAATGAAATTTGATATAGAAGCATTGGTAATCATGTTGAAATTAATATGAGAAATATTACTCAAATACAATGTGTTTGTGATGTTGAAAATATTAATAATGAGATATATTATATTTTATCTGCATATCAGAATGGATGTATCACAACTTGTTCATCAAAACTGTTGATATTCAAACATCTAATAATATGAATCTAATTTGTACTGATATATGTGGGCTAATTAGAATGCAATTTATGAATGGGGATAAGTATATTTTTTAACTTACTTTATTAATTTGATCACATTTTTGAAAATAATCATTTGAAACATAAATCTTAGGTTCTAAATATCTTCCAATGTTTTAAAATATCTTCAAAAAAATAGTGTGTTTACCCTATAATGATATTATATACATATAATGGTTGTGAGTATAATAATAAATTAATTAAATAAAACAATTTTCAAAAAAAATATTTCTTCCTAAAGTCACTAAACCATATGCACCAAAAAAAATTTTTATTCAAATGGATAATTAAAATCATTATATATATGGATCAAACAGTGTTAATAGATAATGAATAACATTGGTTTTTTTTAAAGGAAATATAAAGGATCAGTAATTGCTTTTCATAGTCTTTTCTTGTAGACCAATTTATGATATGACTCTATATGAAATGTACTGTAATAAGACACCTTCAGTTTGAATATCATTGAGTGTTTTGATGTCCTACTATCAGGAAAATTATAGGTGAGAATAGGGGTAATATTGATCAATGATTGATTTATAGAATACTTCTTAGATATTCTAAAAATGAAACGGGTGCCACTATTTTAAAAAATAATTAGTGGGAATTGTTGATAAAATTCATGTTAATATTTAAGAACATTCATGTAAGGAATTCTTTTTTGATGAATAATGTTATAAAAGCTAGGATACTGATTAATATATGAAAATAATTTAATAAATAAATGATATATATCAACTTTATGACAATGTAAAATCATGATAAGATTTTTTAGTAATTTATTGTAAATAATAAAAATTACATTAAACTAATATAATGTTGAGGAGGAATGTTTTGCGTAAGGATTTCTGTTTTTTCTGGAGTGAAAAATTGAGCATATTTTTTCTTCTATTGGATGATAGTGAAGGAAAAATGTTATTTTCACAAAATGGATGTCCTCAGATAATTTTTCTGACAACTCCTTTGGTCTTGGAATAAGGTGTTTAGCCTAGGATAGATGTTTGGTCGAAATCTAAGCTGTTCAAATTTTAATGGAATAATTAATATTCAATATCATAAAATTAAATATTAACTTATTCAATCCATTTTGTTTAGTAATAAATTTTAAACAGATTATGGTTTTGAGAGTTTTTCTCCACCATTGAGTCTAGAATGAGGATTTTAGCGTAGGCAAGTCATAGACTAATCTCGGGTGTCAGGGCATGTTGGAGCCACTTTTTCTTTTTCTTTTCATTCTTTTCTTATTTTATTTTTCTTTCTTCTTCATTCCTCCACTTTTCACACACCTCTTATGTGCTCCTCCATGGACATGACCTATTTTAGGATATGTATATAGTGAAATATATAGAGATATAAGGCAAAAGAGGTACTATTTTGAAGCTCTCGACGTGCTGAGTCGGCATGCGGCATCCGTGGATTGTAAAATCAACCGATTATTCCGCGGTTTCTGCCCGAATGTAGGGTCGTTTATTTTTTATACGTAAATCCATTTTATGCATTTTTTTATGTTTTTAATACCTTATATTTATTTCTTATGGCTTCTTGAGGATTTCTGTGTTGTTTCGGTGGTGAAAACAGGGGTTTCGGGTGATCTGGGGGATTTCCCATTGGGAAACCCGGGTTACACTATGTGTGTTCTAGAAGAACACATTGGGTATTCTTCCTGTTTGGTGAAGAATAATTTTTCCAAATTACACACAATTTACTCTAAGTACACACTGTGTGGTGGTCGGCTGTGTGAAAAAAACATGGAATATTGTTTTTTGAACTTAACACGCATTGTACTGGGAGTACACGTCATGTAGTGGCACATGGGCATGTGTCTGAGTGAAACTATACATGTGATGGTGATTTTTACATTAAACTACATTTACACTAACATACATTTCGTGTACCGTTACATGGGTAGACCCCGTGTACTCTAGAGTACAATCCATGTACTTTGTCCATCGTGTTTTCGTCCGAGGGTTCTTTAAACACTGGTAACATGCAATCCATGGGTCTGTTTCATGAGTCATCTACAGCCACACGACCCTTGCTTTGAGGAGGAAATATCTAGAAAATTTGGAGAACTTTTAGTATTGGGAACGATTCTAGGTGGTATGAAACGTCCAAAATAATTATAACAATATTTTAATTATTATTATTTGGTGATTATTGAATCAGACATATCTTCTGCGTCTGATGTCCATTTGATGAACCATTAGTAGCGTTGTGACCCAAAATTAATGACGCAAGTATATGGACTAAATTCATGTGCTAAAACCAAAATCAGATTTGGGCCCCACTCATTTATCGTTTCGGTGAATGATATATTTTTTACCGATTGATTGTTTTGGGCAAGTCAGAAGTCCATTCTGAGCGTTTTTCTGCATAGATCATAATGGTGGAATCATTTTGACATTTAGAGGTATTATAAATGGTATTTGGGGTTTATATATAAATGGAGAGGTTCTTCCTCCATTTATTGAGTCCTATTGTCTTGTGAGAGTGATACTTGGTGTGGATGATATGTTGGTTGTTCAAACCAACTTAGTTGAGACCTTTAATCCGAGATGAGATGTGAGATATCTCCCATGACCTATAATTTTGATGAAGTTACCCTTGTGTGATGTTTCATTCTATCCTATGATCCCATGAGACTGGATTATTTCAAGGATCTGATGGTGGATGTCTTTCCTTATGCTCTATCCTAGGGAATCCCTTGTAGAATCACTCTCTTATTTTCCATTTAGAGGATCCCTATTATAGGATGCCTCTATGGTTCTTCATTCGAGGATCCCACATAGGATTCCTCCCTTCCTTTTTTCTAAGGATTCCATGTAGGATTCCTTCGCTCATTTTTATCTGGGAGATACCAAGTAGGATGCCTCCTCAGTGATTGACTTAGGGGACCCAGCGGGTGCCTGTGGATTGATGAACCCTATGTTGTGCGTTGGGTTTTGGTAGAGATGGTGTTTGGGTGTCACCTAGAACATGTTACCAACTAGAAATCTCATGGGGTTTTGACTATAGGGTTGGGTTATGAGTTCGGTCCACCCTCACTCTTTTTTAGGTTTCACTTTTTTATTTCGGATGCATTGATGTTCACTAGAGGTGCTTTCTGGTTGGTGGTGTCAAGCCTAACCTGTGGTGTATTCCATTATGTTAGGATGACGGGATGTTATTATTAAGATTTTTCTTCTTATTGGTACATCCAAACATTATTCCCTCGTATTCATCTTCTGATCTGTGTTATTTGTGATATTTTATAAGTATTAGAGGTATTTCATGGGACTCTGCTATTAATAATTATGTGTTGACTTATACGCCCTGATAGATACAGAGAATCATGTAGTATGAATTCCTTGAATATGATCATTGGGCTGTTTATGTAAGTACCCTGAGTGATACATGTAATTTCATTGTAGGATTTCCTTGGACGGTCTCACTGGACTGTTGAATGTAATTTAACGTTGAGTGACTCATGGATACAACCGAGGGATGCTAGGAACAGGATCATCGGTTGGATATGGTTTTACCCTATGTGATATAAGGATCTAGTAGAGGTATTCCTAGGATGGTATTAGAGGGAAATAATCTTATGTACCCTAAGTGACACTTGGATACAGCTGAGGGATGCCTTATATGGGCTCAGTGGGTCGATAACTCGTACACATTGTGTGATATTTGGCTTCCCATGTAGTAATTCCTTGGACATGTTCATAAGTTGAAGGCTATATGATTAGAATGATTATGATCTTCATGATATTTATAGGATTGATAGTTAGTATACATAATCCTTCATTACTGTAATTACCTTTGGTACACGACAATCAAGTTGTGATTAGAGGTGAGTACGAGTGAACCCAGGTGTAGGATCAGTTTCCCCCTTTGGTGATGTATGTTTCTCATAGATAAAATTATGGAATTGGCCAAATTAGGTACATTTTGATTGTATTATAGACCCATATATCTACTTAATGATACATATCTTGAGTGGAATGACATCCATCTCAATTCCCTTGCACAATATGTCCAAGCGATCGGGAATATGGACCCAAGGGTCAACTAAAGATGTGGTTTCTTGTTATTTGGTTCACATAATCATGATTATTCATATTTATGTATATGTGTATAGGTATGGCACTATACATGTTTATGTATAAAGATATTGATATCTATAGTGGCACTTGATTAGTTGACAGGGATTACATACCCTTGGTTTGACTATGGTTGCACATTTGGTTTACTTCTTTTTGTTGTCTGTTCAATCTAGTCTAAGAACATTTTTTTTGCGTACACTTTTAGAAGCACAGTTATATGTTTCTTGTCGGTGTGGAAAACTAAGATTATTCATCACCCCTTCATGTGAACCTTGGTGTACATGTATACCTTATGTCTTCTTTTTAGGTTGAGCACGAGCTGCATGGAGGATAGGGCTAAGTCCTACTGTTTCATGATCGAGCGGAGCTTCTCGAGTGTTTCTACTGATCGAGCTAGGGATGTTCGACAGTGTCTGCAGACTGGGTACAGGAGTTGGCTTAAATTTAGTAGTAGATCCCTGTAATTTTACTTTAAATTTTATTTGTATTTATATTTGTATGGTCGGCCCAGTGGGTATCCAATGTGTTATTTTATTATATAGATGTTCATGATTCTACAAAATTTTACTATTATAGCTTGTTCTATTATCAATTGTTTATTTCTTCTTCAATCTATTTGCATTCCACTCTATATGATACGTAGTTATTTCCTCTATTTTCTTACTTTGGTATGAGGTAATAATCTCTCTAATATCACACCGTAGTCCCTCGCTACTAGTAAGATGCCTCGGGTGTATAGGGAGGTGCACTTGAGTACTTCTGGGGAACATGCTTGGAGCACCGGTTTAGTGGATTTCGGGTTGGGACATTTATAAGTGGTATCATAAGAGTTTTCATTTCTTGGTCCTTGCAATTTTGGATATGGATTATAGGAGTATTAGGAATGTGTGGGAACCTTTGATGGATATCATATTGGTGCGTCAAGAACACTTATTCTGGTAAGATGTCCTGGTGTCTAGTAATTTAGATTGCTATACTTATTTTACGATGCTACAGTTTTATATGATTTTAAACTTGAGTAAAGTAAATGTTGTGTGGGTTTTTTTATTTACTATGGATCGCTGACTCTTGCCCATTGGTAAGATTATAGAGATGGTTTTTGAGTCTTTGTCATCAAAGAAAAGATTTTTCTCATGCATCATTCCAAGAACGTTGGATTCACAGCATATAGGCCTACTTGTGGGTGTTTTTACTAATGATTGAGACCTTTGATTCTACTTCAAAATACATTTTACTCTTATTGGAGGTTATGTTGATCAACATTGAGGCATTTTTTTGTAAGGATTATGACTCGGTGCTCGTGCATAGGTGGTGCAGTGACCCCATTAGGTCGATATGGCATGTTATTCCTTTTTATATAAACCCGTGTGGGTGTTTTTAAGGGAATTTGGTTATATAGTCAGATCGATGAGTACGACGATGATATATTTCAAGTATTTTATTGTGAAATATACCTTCTTGTGGTATTTCCATATACAGATACCCAATGAGTGCCAGTTCATCTTTTCTCTTCTGTTTTGGTTACGACCTCCAAGGAGTAGTTTCTTCTGAGGATACTCGGAGAGGATTGGGGCCCTTGTAGGTTGTGATTTTTGTTGTGACCCTAGTTTCTAATTGTGAAAATACCTTAATTTAATATTTTTGAATCTTGTGGGATATGTGGATTGACCTTGTGACCCTATTGTGAGGATTTTTTTGTAGGGATTGGTGGAAGACCTAGAGGCCCTTGGTTTGGACTCGGACCCTAGAAGTTTGATGCCTATTCTGTTCTAGGGATACATGTGTGAGATGCGGTTGACCCATGGATGAATCCTGGTTGGGATTGGATTGGATGGTGAGAATGGATTGGAGTGATCTGGATGCACCTTTTTTTAGAATCTTGGTGCACTCTTGTTAGAGACGATCATGCACTATCATGATTCATCTTTTTTATGCTGACATAGCTTCATCATAATGATGAACTCCTTTTTATTTTGTGATTTTCTCCCCTGTTGAGTGGGGAACCTATCTGGATGTTCTTTAGGAGTGTCGTAAGGAAATCCATATTATGGGGAGAGAACCATTGGCTGTTTGAGGATGGTATTCCATGATTGGGTTAAACGTCAGTGTTTTCCAGGATCTTTTGTGCACAAAGTATTCTTCTAAGACAGCGATAGGGGTATTCCTATGGAGGGTAGGACAAGATCAATCATAGTTGAATTTGTTCCATGTATAATGTTGTTTATAACACTATAAGATTAGTCATTGGACAGTCCAGGTAGCTTCGTGTCATAGATGCTCAGATTGGGGGCATGGATCCTTGTCTTTTCACTAGGCCTCTTGGGGATGAGAAGATTTATTGTGGAGAGTATGTAAGGACCAGGGATTTTTAGGACAGAAAAATTGAGAGAAAATATTAATTTTTTCTATTGGATGATTGTGTGGGGTAAAATGGTCTTTTCTCCAAACAGATGGACTTAGATAAATTTTTTGACAACTCTCTTGGTCCCAGAATAGTGTGTTTAACCTAAAACTAGAGTTTGGTCAAAATCTGAGCTATTCAAATTCTAGCAGAATTAATAATAATTAATATTATTAAATTAAATAATAATTTATTCACACAAGTTCATTCCGAAATAAATTTTAAATGGAGCCACAGATTAATATTTTGTCTCCGTGGTTGAGTACGAAATGTGGAGTTTATCTTATGCGAGGTATAAACTCATGTCGGGTGTCTGGGCAGGGTCGGGCCCCTTTTTCATTTTCTTTTCTTTCTTTTCTTCTTTTCATTTCCTTCCTCTTATTTCCAATTCCTTGAATACACATCCTATGTTCTCCACCTTGGCCATGTCTTATGGGAGGATTTGTATACTAAGAAATATATAGAAATTGAATCCATGAGGGGTACCATTTCGAATCTCTCGACATGTTGAGTCGGTTTGTAGCATCCGTGGATGGTGAAATCTACTGATGCTTCCGTGGTTTCTATTTGAAGGAAGGTCCATTTACATTTCCACCATAAATCAAACATCAACATGTTTTTTCAGATTTTAAATCTTTATATTAATTTTTTGTGGCCTCTTGAGGCTCTATCTGTTGTTTTGGGGGCGAGAATGGGGGTTTCGGGCGATTTGAGGGATTTCCCTTGGGGAAATCCAGGTTACATGGTGTATGATACAGAGGTACACACAATGTGTTCTTCCTATTTATAGAAGAATAATATTTATTAAGTAGGCACTGTGTACTTAGAGTACATTCCATGTGGTGGTTGGCAGTGTGTCCGGCCGTGTGAAAAAAACATGGAATAGTGGTTTTTGAACTATACACCTCGTGTACAGGGAGTTCACACCATGTAGTGGCACATGGGTGTGTGTCTGAGTGATAAGGTATGTGGCATGGTATTTTTTTACAGTAAATTTTTTGACCACTAACTTACACATTGTGTTCTTTTACATGCGTATACCCCAGGTACTCCAGAGTACACGCTATTTGTTTGTCCATCCTATTTTCGTCCAGGGGTTCACTAAACCACTGTAACTTGCAATCCAAGGGACTATTTCAAGTAACATCTATGGAAACATGACCATTTATTTGAGGAGGAAGTTCTTACGATTTTTGGAGATCTTTTTATGTTGGTTACTATTCTCAGTGGTTGAAAACGTACAAAATAATAATACTAATATTTTAATTATTATTATTTGGTGATTATTGAATTGGACATATCTTCTGCATCCAGTGTCTGTATGACACACCATCTGTGGTGTTGCGGCCCTAAATTAATGGCATACGTTTAGATACTTGTTTCATGTGCTAAAACGGAAATCATCTATGGGCCCTACTCATATATGTTTATGGTGAATAGTACATTTTCAACGGTTGACCGTTTTGGGCGAGTGAGTAGTCCATTCTGAGCTATTGTACACATAGATCACAATGGTGGAATCATTTAGACATTTATATGTCATATTAATGGTTTTTTGGGGTATTATATCTAAATGGAGAAGTTCTCCTTCCCGTTATGGTCTTTATTGTTCACATGAGAGTGAGACATAGCAGGTATGATAGGTTGGGTGTTCGGACCAACTTATTTGAAAACATTGATCTTAGATGATCTGTGTGATATCTCTTATGACCTATACAATTGAGGATGTTCTACTTTAATTACATTCCCTTATAGACTATAATTTTGTGAGATTGGATACTTCCGAGGATCCGCTAATGGATGTCTTTGCTGGTGTGTTGACCTAGGGAGTCCGTTGTAGAATCTCTCACGTATTTTTTTGAGAGGATCCTTGTTATATGATTCCTATGTTGTCCTTCATTCAAGGATACCATATAGGATTCCTCCCTTATTTTTTTTCAACGGATTCTGTGTAGGATACCTTTTCTCATTTTTACCAAGAGGATCTCGAGTAGGATTCATCCTCTGTGTTTGACTTGAGGGACCTAGTGTGTGCCTATGGTTTGACTAACCTTGAGTTGTATGTCGGGTTTGGATAGATATGTTGTTCGGGTGTCACCTAGAACTCATGAAAAACTTGTAAGGTCATGGTGTTGTGACTATGGTGTTGGGTTGGGCTTTCATTCCACCCTCAATCTTTGTTATGTTTCACTTATTTATTTCTCAAGCAGTGATGTTCACTAGAGATTGTAGAGACCCGAATCTTGACGTACATGGACATTACATTACATTTGCAGAATACTTAATACATAACAAAAACATACACACAAGGATTTTAATAGTTTAGTGTCTTTGGAAACTCGGAATATAATCTTCTAATCGTGTTGAAGGATCTTCAACATCTCCATTAATAATCTTCCCATTTTGTTTTCTTACCTAAAACCATTCTTTAAATCCTGGGGAAAAGAAAACATATAAAGGGTTGGCTCAAATTTTCAGTAAGGGTAATCATAGAGAACATAAAACAATCCTTAGACATTTGAATGTAAAAAAAACATGAGCATAAAATCTAAACATCAAAATCTTGAGCAATGACATAAACATGGAAGTACATAAAGCATAGATCATAATGGAACATAAATCATGATAAAATAGCATGGGAATAGAACATTTAATTTTGGAAACCATTCATCACTTATTATGATTTCCATAGTAGCCAAGGCATTTCTGCTAAGACCATCTTTGTGGACAAAGTCCCTTTCTGAATCGAGTTCACTCCTCGTTCAAGTCCTGTATTACTGAACCGGTTTAACTTGACCTTCCAACTATGTCTATCTCAGGAGATATAAATCTTTACCCAATGCATTGGAGGGATATATTTGTCCCACCCATCTCATAATGAAATCATTCTTACTTGTTTCACAACATGAACATAAATCATTCATCATTACCCAAATTATAAAATTGGTTTCATAAACGTCATCCCATCATAACATAATCCATACCAAAAAATGGATATCAATTCATCATAAGAAAAGTGAAACCATGTAAATTGTATAGACATTAAACTTGAAACATACACTTATGAAATAATGTCATCCTAGATGGATAATGGTTTTGATAAAACATTTGAAATGAATTCTTGAGGAAAATATCCTTTCTTCCGCAAAATAATTTTCTTTTCTGAAATTGTCAATAAATTTTAAAAGAAAATGATTTTATTGAAAATAATAATGAAGTATTTTTTAGGAAGCTTCATGAAAATAAGGAGTTATGAAATCGTTAAAATCTTTTCATGTCGTAATAGTTAAAAAAACATTCTCCTCGTACTTTTGTCAGAAAAGTCAAAAAGTGCCACGTATGATAAACAAAGAAAGATTCCTTCCATAACACAAAGTAAAAGTCAAAGAGGAGTAAAAATGCCATTAAAAATACATGGAAGAATATTAAACACTTTATGAAAAAACATTTTATGATCATGGATGAAAAATATAACCCCAGTAAATACTTACGTATATGCGAACTCAAATAAAAATGAGATTACAAAATTATCCCTTACCTTAGGTCTGATATGCTTCGTACGGATCCGAACCTCTTGTATAATGATTTAAATAATTCCATTTACTTATTAAATAATCATATTCATTGTTATGATATCATATATGTTTCTCTTATGACATTATATTGCCCATTCTTTTGTAAATTCCATGATAAAGCAGCGTTTTGGGTAAAATCATTTCATTTATCGTATGTGTTTTGACTTGTCGTTTTTGATATTATTACTTATATCTTGATTTACATAATTCCATAATGTAAAACATGATTTATATATAATATATATTAATCATATACATATATATTATTGATCGATAAAAGAAATGAAATACACCGTTCATGGATATGGTAGGTCATACGTATGCATGAACGTTGTTTTTGTTTCCTTATTGAATTGAATGAAACTAAATAGATGACATACATATATATATAAATATATCCAATAGAATTATTATTCCATATATTTCATTATTATTCATTATATAAACTTTATGATCATTCATGTATGGTTAACATGGAGAATGATTCTCATCACGTCGTGGAGATGGTAGTCCGTACATACGCACGAGCAATGATATTGTTCCCGTAATTATTGAATAGAATTGGAGTGGATGGTATAATATATAAGAATTATTATTTTGTTATAATAACCATATATAGTTATTCGTTACACCATTATACCCATCCATGTAAGGTGTTGGTGGAAAAACAGATTACACCACGGCGTGGAGACGGTATTCTGTACGTACTCATGCGCGGTGATTTTCTTTTCCGTAGGATGGATAGAAGGTGAAATAGGGTTGTTTTATTTTTATAATAACATATAATTATATGAGGGATACTGATGTTATTACTTCATAATGAAAAAACTAAATAAGAGGGAGTAGAAGAATAAATAAAGTTGAAAGAATCAGTAATAGACATTACCTCTTCTTTGAAGAGCATCTTTGAGACCTCCTCTTAGGAAACTAAAATTGGTATTTGAAGAAGACCAGGACCTCTAGGATGTTTCTAGGGAAGTGGAGAAGTTAAATTGGCAGGGTTTGGGCGATCTTGAAGGCTCAAATTGGTGTGAGGAGAAGAGGGAGGAGATTCCCTTTTATAAGGGAGTAGAGGGGCACCTTTGGAAATATAAGAAAATATTAATTTATATTAAATCCAAACCCCACTTAAAAGATTCCAAAATGACTCAAATTCAAAGATTAGATGAGATAGGGTTTTAATCTCATCAACCAATAATATTTATACATGTTAGGAATTTATTTTAAACATTATCAAGATGATTTATCCCTGTTTAATCAATTTAATTTTATTTGTGGTAACAAAATTATAAATTTTAAGTTATTATAAATAATTACTTATTTGTTGTGAATTTTCCATAATTGGATAATTTATAACATTGTAGACCATATAAATTTAAATTTATAACATTTTAATATTTTTTTGATTTTTAAACAATTTTATAATATGTTATTTTTATAAAATAACAATTGTGTCAATTTTGACACTATTCATTTATTTGAATTTAAATAAAAAATATAAAGAATATATGTTCAAAATAAAAGCTTTAATAGATTCATAACATGTCATATTTATCTAGAAAATTCGTGTAGAACATTAAATAGTTCATATAATATTTATTTTAATATTTTTAAAACCATTTATTTGATATTTCTCTTTATAAAATAATTTCAACATCACTATAATGTCACCTTTAATGATACATATTTAATCCCTAAAAATTATAAATAAATTCATATGATATAGATAATTTTATTATTTTCTTGGAGACTATTAATGTTCTAACTTTCATTATGTTTATCACTAAATTAAAATTAATATACATATAAGATTTAAGAGAGTGACATGTTGTCACTTTCCCTGGTTTTAATAATAATTATATTATTTCATGGTCAAAATTCCATTAAATGAATCTAGTCAGACCCTTAGGTTATATGGTTAGACTTGTAATCATCCAATAGAATTTTGGCAAGTGTTAGGGTAATTTTATAATCTTAGTTTTACCCTTAATTACCCGATTTACCTTTAACTGTAGTAAATAAAAATTATTGTAGTTACTATTCATAATATCAAAAAAAATAAAAGTAACCTATTAACATAATTTGGACCCACTTAATCAAAATATGGAATCCATTTTTTCAATTTCAATACACAGAAGTTTCAGAAATTAAATTAAAATTAATCCCGTTGTCCAATGAAAACGGGTTTTTTGTTTAAAACATTGCAAAAGATTGAATTGATTTAACCTACAAATTCAAGGTAAAATCAATTCTAATTAAATACATTGTATTAAATGGTAGAAATATATTCTATTTATACTTTGAAACCATTAAATATTATAATTTAAACATATAAATTATTATGATGAAAAAAGTTGTTTTAATTAAAATATAGTGTGTTTTTACTATTCATTAAAATATGAAAGTTATCAGAAAAATATCAAAACTTAATCCAACATAAATTTTTATATCCTGATTCAAAATAAGAAGTTTATTTTGTAAAATTGAAATTATAAACTTTTCAAAAACTATATTTAATGTGGGTGCGCCATTAAAAGGCTGTAAAACAGCAACTTTTGAAAAATACTTTTTTTACCCAAAAAATTTATTTTGTTCACATACCATGTTCTAGAAAATGTGTAAGATGAAATAATAATGTTATAAAATTCAAAATGTAGTTAATACTATTCCTAATGGCTAGTTCATAATAATATTATAACCATATATAATTGTTTAGTGAAACCTGATATTGCGTACAACAAACACTATCGAGGAAAGTCGTGATTGCGTGTAATGCAAGCCAAGTCCGGGTCGCGTGTTGTGAAAGACTCCTTTCCTGTTGCATATAATAGAATATAACCATATTTCATTTATACATTTAATATATATATATATATATATTTACACTCAATGTTGCGTAGAATAACTATTATCAAACAAACTATAAATTGTGTTTAACACGGTCCAATATTAGTGTTGCGTATACTGCAAGCTAATACGGTGTTGCGTATAGCACAAGATTATCTTGGTGTAGCATAAAACACATGACATCAAATAAATTAAAAATAATACTTATCATAAAATATCGTGGTGTTATAGAGTCTCTTCCTGGTTGGTGGTTGTCGAGCCTAATGCGAGGAATATTCTTTTCCGTTAGGATACATGGATGTTCTTCTTGGTATTTGTTTTTATTATTGGGATGTACATACAAGATTACCTAGTATCCAGATTCTGAGCCATGCTATTTTTTATATTTTATAGGTACGAGAGTTATTTCTCCAGACTCTGTTGTTAATCCTTACTTGCTGACTTATATTCACTGATTGATACATGGATTACCATTTTATGAATTCCCTAGATGGGATCATTGGGATATTTATTTACATACCCTGAGTGATACAATGTATTTTCTATGTAGAAATTTCTTGTAAGCTCTCAATGGACAGTTGAATGTAATTAAACCTTGAGTGATTCATTGATATAATTGAGGGATTCCATGAACGAACTCATCATTTGGATATGGTTATACCCTGAGTGATACATGGATACAGTTGAGGGATTCCTTTGATGGGATCAGTGAGTAATAGAATTATGTACCCTTCCTAATAATTAGATCCAATTAAGGGATGCCTTGTACGAGCTCAATGGGTTGATGAATCCTTGCCTTGAGTGATATTTGGATTCCCTTATATGAATTCCTTGGACTAATTCATAATATGTATTTTATATGATCGGAATGATTACGCTCTTCCAGATATTTATAGAATTGATGGTCAATATGATGAATCCTTCTTTACATGGTTGACAGTCGGTATATGGAAATCAAGTTGTGATTAGAGGTGAGTACGATTGAACCCAGGTGTAGGATCAATTTCCCCTAGTGGTGACATAGCATTCTCAATGATATAATTCTGGATTTGGCCGAAGAAGGTACATGATGATGGGATTACAAACCCATTGATCTTCTTAATGACACATGGCTTGAGTGGAACGACCTCTAGATCAATTCCCTTTCCCAGGATGTCCAGGTGATCTGGATTATGGACCTATGGCCTGACTGAAGATGTGGTTTTTTATTATATGATTCACATACTCTGGAATACTAATATTTATGTATATGTGTAAGGGTATGAAAATATACATGTATATGTATATCGATATGGATATCCATGGTGTAACTTGTGTAATTGACATGGATTATAGGCCCTGGGATCAACTGTGGTTTCATGTTTGGATTACTTATTTTTATTGTATATTCTAGCTAGGCTGAGCACATTGTTGTTGCATACACTTTTTGTAGCATAGTTATAGGTTTTTTATCAGGGTGTCTTACTAAGATAATTTCTCACCCCTACATGTGCACCTCAGTATACATTTTGACCGTATGTCTTCTTTTCATGTTGATCATGAGTTATATGGTGGATAAGGGTGAGGCCTAGTATTTCATGATCAACTGAAGCTTCTTGAGTAGTTCTAATGCTCGGGCTAGGGTATTTCAACAGTGTCTATAAACCAGGTACCTGAGGTGGCTCAGAGTTAGTAGTATAGCCTTTTAATTTTAATTTTAGTTTTTTTTTTATTTTTATCTATATGGTCGGCCCATTGGGTGACTGTTGGGGTATTTTATTACATAGTTGATTAGGATTTTACATTATTTTACTATGACAGGAAGTTCTATTTTCATATTTTTATTACTTTGGAATTATGTTTACTTTCTAATGTGTATGATACTTAGTTATTTATGTTGATTTCTTACTCTCATATGAGGGAATAGCTTCCCCACTATCACACCCTAGGCCCTCTATACTAGTTGGTATACACTGATGTATAGGGAGGCTCACTTAAGTACTTTTGGTCAACAGGCTCTGAGCACTGGTTCAGTGGATTCCAGATCTAGATATTACATTTTAGACTAAAAAATCATGAGAATTTAGGGAATGAATTAATATTATAATATAACTATTAAAAAAAATATTTTGAACATCACTATTATCATATGTTGAACTGAATGATACTAATAAATTATATGAGCATCAAGAGTGGGTTGATTCATTGAATGAATAATTTCACAAAATTGAGAAGAATTTGAATTTATATATAGTTTCATAATCGAAAAACCATACTATAATTATGAAAATGTGGGATTTTCAAAATAAAATGAATGAATATGGATAATTACATAAAATAATTCAAATTTTCAGTATAAAGGATATTTATAAGATGAAGGAGTGTAATTTTATGAGAAATTTGGACTCAATTATAGAATTTAATCTACCAGAATACTTTTTATTATTACTAATTAAAATTAATATAATATCATTAAAATGGATTTAAAGAATTTTTTCTTCAAAACAAGTTAGAATATGTGGTTTATATTTAAAATCAATGTGGGTTTTCTTGTAAAATAATAACATGAATTTCTCATGATGAATAACGGTTTATATGGGTTGATTCAATCCCAAATATCTTTGTATTATAATATGGACACCTACTTAATTAAATTGAATTTAAAAAATTGAAATGTGGGAAATAATCTCTATATAATGGATGGAAAGAATATATCTCTTATATTAATGACTTATGTAGATGATAGTATAATTTTAAAAAAATGTTTGAATTTATGATAAGTTATAAAAAGAGACGATGAAATTATTTGAGATTTCAATATTGGGATAAATTTCATACTTTCTTGGTTTAAATATATCTCAAGAGAAATAACACATCATTACTTTTCATGAGAATTATACTGAAGAACCAATTAAAATATTTGGAGTGGATGAATGAAAAAAAATCCTTAATAATTTATATGGGAACTAAATAGTGAACATATGAGTAGGGAAGATATGTTTACAAAAGGGGGTTTAGATTGTTAATTATTGGTCTCTTATGTATTTCTATTTTAATGAAGGGTACGATATATGTTTTCAGTATTTGTGTTGGATATTAAAATTCACCTGAAGAAGCCCAAATTTTATCTGGAAAATTTATTTATATGTATAAAAAAATTTATTTTATTTTTGTTTTTGATATATTATATAACAGAATATTTTTAGTTCTAGATCTATATATATAGATTGTGAGGGTTGTGTCGATGATAGAAGATCTATATTTGGTGGAGTTTTCATTCTGGGTGATATGTGTGATTTTTGGAACACTATAAAATAATTTTTTGTTTAATTATGTAAAACTAAGTAATAATATATTTTCCCTATGCATGCCACAACTCAGTTAATGTGGCAGAAGACATAGTTGGTGGACTTGAATGTCTAATTGATGTTTCCACTTCTTCTTGGATTTGATAATGTTGTTTCTATCAATTTATATGATGATTTTTTTAGTATTCCAGGTGAATGTGGATTGATATTAAATATTATTTCATCATAGAGATTTTGGAGAGAAATAAATTTATTCTTGTGTATTTCCCTATAATTAAAAAAATTAAATATTTATTCATGAAGCCATCGTCTGAGGAGGAATCCCATAATCTAAGGATGATGTAAATTGTAAAATCTCACAGATATTAAGGGAAATGTTTAGTTTTTTACCCCTATATGATCATGGAATTTGGTATTTAGGTCTAATGGGGTATTAAAATATACATTTTTATTGATGTATTTTACCTATTAATGAAGATCATACATTTTGGATCTCTAGGTTAAACTTTTAAATTATCATGGTTTTATGTGGGATCTATTTTAATAACATATTAAAAACATAGAATGTGGGAGAGTAGTTAAATTAGACTTATGGTTGATGAGGATTGATTATAAAATAGATATAATGTGTTTATTATTTAATATTTATGTTTCATAAATTGAATTCGATCATGTATTAATAGAATTATTTAATTATTAATCATTATAATTAGTGATAATTTTTAAGGTGATTTTCATTCCATGGATTCCACAAAAATAAAATGGGGAGATTGTTGAGCACTTGTTTTTTTTAAATATGTTCTTCTATTTTGGTTTTTTTATATTTATTTGAAATATTTCTTATGGATAAAGTAGTTTGGATTTTATTTTCATTTGTTTTCAATAAATAATTCATGTTCAAAGTGATTTTTGATTATTGGTGAGACATTCATTAGGGATTTCATAATTGACTGTTACTAGAAGTAATAACAATACCTATTACATGATGGAATTGTTTTGTTATTGATGGAGTGGTAGAATATATATCAAAAATGATATGGTTTCATGAACAACCTGACATGGTTGGTGATAATTTTTTATTACATTTGATATAAACTTTTTCATATAGATGATTCAAATTTTTCGATACATTCAATGTCGATTTGGTTATATAGTCGACCAAAAAATTTCCAAATAGATGATGTGAAATTTTTCATATGATTGATTCCAATTTGGTTATATGGTCGATCCAAAATTATCAATACCGTTAATGTGATGTTTTTTGTATGGTCAATGTACATTTGGTTACTCGATCAATCCAAAATTGTTCTTGTATATGATGAAAATTTGGTTATACTATTGAAGTGGATTGAGTCATAAGATTGATATGAAATTACTCATGCACCCGATTCAATCATTGAATTGTGATTAACTAAACATTTGACAAAAATTCAACACAATGATATTCACTGAGTTAATAAATATTAGTCATATGTTTTATCCATAGTTTCACATAGATTCACTTAAGAGGTGGTAATATGATCGATCTAGACAAGGTTACATAGATGATCTGAATACATTAGATACACTGACAATGTCCTCACACAAAATATTGACTTCTACGGATGATCTATTAGAGGATACATTATTTGGATTGTGTAATGAATATAAATGAATTTAATGATTATCCTTGTACATAAATGATGGCTTCATGAAAATATTTCATGCATGTGTTCATATATTTATATTCATAATTATTGGATGTGAATTATTCTAGAGTGAAGAGGTATTCTATGATAGATATATTCATTACTTAATGCCTCTATGGTATTATTAAATGAATTTAATATAATTTAAAGAAGGATCTGGTGGTTAAATGGTATCAGTTGAGGGGAATTCCATTATTAACGTGTGAAAATTAATTCATTAAATATAGGAGAATATTTGAATAAAAGAATATGTAATGCAAATTTATATTCATTTTCTTATATAGACACGGTAGTTTAAATATATTTACATATATTTTATTGAAGAAATTATGAAATATTTGACGTTAATGTGTGTTTAAATGTATGCATTTCATGTATAACTTCAATGTGTTTTAAGAAGTTATAGAGTGTATTAGGGATTTTTAGATATGAAAATAGTGGGATATTTTAATTCGAATTATTTATTTGGTATTTTATAAATAAATTATCTATAATGTATGGATAAATGTTATGAGTGTTTTCACTACTAAAAATGCGCTATTAATAGTTCTTGAATTGGCCTTTATCAGTGCTAGAGAAGATCTAATAAATTTAGTATGCTTAAATGTCCATCACTTTTATCTATGATAAAAAGAATTGAGAATGGGTATATTTATCAATAAAAATAGAACAATGAAAATTCATACTTTTATTAGTGATTATAATAGTTATTATGAAGGGGACTTTTTATCATCATGTTTATTTAGCGTTGATAAATAGTACCTTTATCGGAACTTTTAAGTGTGCTAATAAGTGGTGTCTTTTATTATCGCTTTTGTTTTTAGTGAAAAAAATATAATTTCTCAGTGCTTTATAATATGCTAATATATATAGAATTTATCAGCACCTATGTATGCAGTGATAAAGAATTAATTGATCAACACTTCTAAAAGAACTGATAAAGGAGAGATTTATCATAACATTAAGTAGCACTGATAAAGGGGAAAACTACAGTGTGATGATGCAGCACATTGCATCATGAGAAACAGGTGAAGTGTGATGAAAAAACACACCGCATCATCAGAAACTGCAAAAAAATCAGAAAAATAAAATAAAAATACTCTATTTAAATGAACAAAAATTTCTAACAGAAATAAAAGAAAAAAACACTATTATAGAGTATGGAAGTTGATATGTCTATTAAAATTAATGTCAGTTTTGAATAAAAAAAGATGCACTTTGAGTCATACCAGCCACACCATGCATCATATTGAGGTGTGGCTGAATGCTACACATTCCAAATGACTCATTAATTTTTTTTCCTAAATTATCAGAATAAGAAGAATTTTTTTCAGTTTTGAGTATGTTAATTGTTTTTTATTAACATTAATGTCAATTTTGAATGAAAAATACACAGTTAGAGTCATAACAGTCACACTCTATGTAATATAGAGGAGAGTATAATCCCTACACATCAAAATTTGTATATGGATTGATTTCCTAAAGTACCAAAATAATTCGATTTAGTTTCCAATATTTTTAATATGTTAGTTTTTTTAATAAAATTCTGTCACTTTTGAGTAAAAAATAAGAACTTAGAGTCAGTCACACAATGTGTAGGATAGTGGTGAGAATACTCCCTACACATAAAAAATGAAAAATGGATCATTTTCACTAAGGTACAAAATTATCTGAATGTGTTTCTTAATTTTGACTATGTTAGTTTTTTTTACCAAAATAAATGACAATTTTGAATAAAAATAATTCACTTAGATTCATACCAGTCACATAGTGTGTCAGATAGAGGTGGGATTGATCCTTACATGTCAAAAATTATGTATGGATCATTTTCATAAATTAAAGAAATAATTTGAATTATTTTTATCAGTTTTGAGAATGTCAGTTGTTTTTGTTTACTAAAATTAACATCAATTTTGAAAAAAAAAAGGCACTTGGAGTCATACTAGTCACACTGTGTGTCAGATTGAGGGTTAACTGAATGATAAACATCATAAATGACTCATTGATCATTCTCCTAAAGTATCAAAGTAATATGAATGTGTTTTATCAGTATTTACTATGTTAGCTATTTTTTTATTAAAATTAATTTATGTTTTGAATAAGAGGACGTACAATGAGACGTATTGATCACATTGTATGTTGGATTGAGGTGTAGATACATGATAAATGATCTAAATGATTCTTGGTTCATTTTAAAAAAATTTAAAAAAATCGTAATTTTTTTTCCATGTTTTGAATATGTTACTTGTTTTCTTTATTAAAATCAATGTCAGTTTTGAATAAAAAGATTCACCTGGAGTCATACCGGTGACACAGTGCATCATATTGATGCATAGTTGATCCCTACATGTCACAATTGATGTATGGATCATTTTCATAATGTTAAAAAGTAATCACAATGTGGTTTCATAGTTTTTAGTATGTAAGTTGTTTTTTTACTAAAATTAATGTCAATTTTGAAAAGAAAAAAATGAAAAATTTGGAATCATACCAGTCACACCATGCATCGTATTAAGGTGCAGAAGAATGATACATGTCCCAAATGAATCAGGTATTGTTTTAATAATATATCAATAATTTTAGAATGTGTTTTCTCATTTCGGATTTTGTTATTTTTTTATAAACATTAATGTTACTTTTGAACAAAAAAGAAGCACTTGGAGGCATACCAGTCACGTTTTACATCAGATAGAGGTGTGGTTGATCTCTAAACGTCACAAATAATGTATTGACTATTTTCCTAAAGTAAAAAAAATAATTTTAATGGATTTTCTCTATTTTGAGTATGTTAGTTGTTTTTTTAGTATAATTAATGATAGTTTTGAATTAAAAAGACACACTTGAAGTCACATCAGGCATTATATTGAAATAAGGCTGAATTAAACATGTCTTAAATGACTCATTGATCATTTTCCTAATTTATCAAAATAATTGGAATGTTTTTTCTGTGTTTTGAGTATGCCAGTTGGTTTTTTATTAAAATTAATGTCACTTTTTATTAGAGATATGCACTTGGAGTCATATCAGTCACATCGTGCATCATATTGATGTGTGTATGATCCCTACACATCAAAAATGATGTATTAATCATTATACTGAAGTTAAAAAAAATTATTAATGTATTTTCTAAATTTGGATTATGTATGTTGTTTTTTAATAAAAATAATGTGAATTTTCAATAAAAAAGACACCCTTGGATTTATATCGGTCACACCATGTGTTATATTAATGAGTGTCTAATCTATACTTGTCTTAAATACCATATGGATCATTATCTTAAACTACAAAACCAATTAGAATAAATTTTATTATTTTTGAGTACACCATGTGTGTTTTTTACTAAAATGTAATTTTAAACTGGAAAGATTCACAATTTCTCTTATCTTAAGTGAAAAATATTGTGTTCACTTTTAAAAAAATCTCATACAATGTCATGGTATGATCATAATTCTACTTTAGTTCCGAGTAATTTTATTGTTTGCAAGTCAGCACTTCTTATCCTCCTCTTCCTTGGTCTCCACCTTGGTCTTTACCTCTACCTCCTCCTCCATGTCGCTCACCAACTCCGAATATTCCTCCACCTTCACCTATTCCTCCACCTATTTCTTTTCCTCTACCACATCCTCTACCTTTGTGTTTTACCAATAATTTTATTTTTTGTAGGGAAGCACTTCAAAAAAAATTCATTTCCTCCATTAATCTTTTCCTTGAGAAAGATATCAAAAATAATATATAATCCTTCTGACATTAATTCTTCACACGGCAAATATATTTTGAAGGTCATAAATCAAATTAGATCACAAACATAGCATTTAATCACATAAATTTTTTTCAGCATGTATTCTAACAAAATGTACACTTCCCACTCATCTCTAAACAATTTGATTTCCACTTTCGAGTAACTCTTTTATTGGAAATCCTGATAGTAATGAAATATATAAAAATGAAAATTATTATGAAATACATTTAATGAAATTGTAATTACCTATGTAAAATACCTATTTAGGGTTGTTGGTATTTTAATGTTGTATGATTTCTCTTATAAATTTGCAAACATAATATCCATAATTGATTGAATTATCTTGTTATAGACACTATAGAAACATTATTTAAAATAGTTTAAATACTTTGAAATGTTTTCATAGTTAAATATTTCTATATGTACCTAAATTTGATTCCTTATTTAGTAATTCACCGACATTATCTAATCATACACCAACCTCATTCAATGATTTAGCATGTATTTAGTGACTTCCCTATCATTAAAAATCTACTTAAAACATAGACTAAACATATAATTAAAATTTTATCTATAAAATTTTCACTGGATTGTATTACATATTCACAATACACATCATGTGTGGTCGGATAATTGGAAATCGATGCACACTGAATCAAAAAAAAATGTTTGGGGTATCTTTGTTGACTTTTATCAGCATCTACTGATTCCAAAAAAACAAAAACAAAAAAGTAATTCATAAATAAAAAGTATATTTTAAGTGATTAGATCATATATGTTTAGCATTTTATTGTAGGCATCAAAAAATATTCTTTCTTCAGAAAATTTTTTATTAATCATTTGGAGTAACTCATTTTTTTCTTCTCTTTTTCTTTGTTTTCAAAAGTAATTTCTATCATAGAAATGATACTTGTATTGATGAATTCAAATCATGTTTCACGTGATCTTCCCTTTGTATAATTGTAATATAAATTCCTATACCAAATATGAAATGTTATTTACCTTAATAAATATATTTACCTCAGTATTTTAACATATATATTATGAAGATTTACCTTATGTATATAATCAAGATTGATACGCCCGACCATTCATGATTGAGAATCTGATTTAGAGAATCGGGACCAATTCCATATATAAAAGAAGCTCAAAATATTTCTTCTTTATAGTTAATGTAAAACATAGCTTTATCTTTAAATATGGTCTTTTCATGATGTCGTAATGTTAATAAATGTTTCTCCATAACCATTGAAGAGAATGTACTCATTTATGTTCATTTTGTTTCCTTTGTTAATTCACTATATTTTCTTGATTTGACCTTTCGTTTCTCCACTACATTATGCATATGTAATATCATACCTCACATCAGACCTTTTATAGTCAACTATTACATATTTTTCATATAAAAAAATTGTTAAATAAGTACCTCATATATCATTATAATATTAGTTAACCATCATATGAAAGCTCCAACAGCATCATATACCATTGTTATATATGTGTCATCAAGAGGAATAAGAAACTCAACATTCGTATCATAATCTACTTCAATCTCCACTCTCAAGTGATCTTTTCGGAGGGGGTGATTATGTAGCTAGTTTCTTAGGGTACTATACACTTTAATACTTGAAACACAATGGTATAAGGGTTTTGATTGAAAAAATCACATACAATTACACCCTATCAAATTTTAGTATTATAAAGTTTAAATAAGGTGATTTATTAACATTTAAGATAAATATTAATGAAAATTTTGATTACCATATTTCTCTTTTTGGGGAATGACTAGCCTAAAAGCTAGTGGGGTCATTTGGATCATTTAAATATATTTTTATCCATAACAGGTTCTCTTTGATCTTTTCTAAAATATTGCTATGCCAAACTAGACCACAAAATAATATCTTGTAATGAGTCTATTTGTGCTTTCATTCATATCATCATGTTATATGTAACTTCATGTTCTATTATCTTATCAAAATATTTTCGAAGAGAGACCCCAAAGCATAATCCTCTAACATGAACATATTGTTCAGGCCACATCAAAACTACTTAAAGTAACTTTTCCTTTGGTATAGTCGGTGTCAATTCATATGTCTAAACAATATAAAAAAAGAAAATATTTATTTTATATTATATTGTTATAAATCATTAATTATTAAAATTGTTCCAAACATACACATGACTCCCATAATAATTTTGGGTTTTATTCAACTAATTTACCCTCTTTATTTTCACAAGCCTCCTTCCATATCACATGACATGGGATGTAAGGGGGTTCATATTTTGATTCATCAATCTTCCAATAAACAAGGAAACAAAGTTTGATTCATATAACACTATTAAACATTTATTTTTCATTTAAAATAAATATCAATTTCTTCTATAATTATGCATACCCAATCCTTCCATTGTGATAGGGGTATGCTAGTCTTCATACACATTTTTTATTTTAGCACAATTTTGTTGTTTCATAAATTTACAATTTTGAATCAAGTTGGATAAAATAAATATTTTCAAATAATATATGATCGATGGCAATTCAACTGAAATGATTTTTCATTTCGACGATTTCAGAAGGTAGTCAATGTTTCCCAGTTTATAATTTTTTCATAACAAAGTGGTGGGTGGGGTTTATTTTCCCCTCATAATCCATAAGATTTAACATTGATAGAAGAGTCTAGAAGCCTCTATGGGTTTTCCAGCATCCATAATGAAAATTTTCTTACATAAATATTGTAAAATAAATGAAGTATATAATAAATAATGATAACTAATTAAACGTTTTATTATAATTTTTTTAGTAAAATAGAGAAATTATATTGTAAAATTATCATTATATCTCTCCAAAGGATTTCAATCTTTATAGGTTGGTCGTGGAAGCGTGAGTTAATATCAATTAGTATATTCACCCTCATGGTGACCCCTATATAAATAATAAGTGTTGAATTTTTAGGTTCAATAGGATGTCTATGCTGATTCAATCCATCCTCAAATTTTATACCCTAACTTCTTACTTTGACAATTTTATTCCAAAAAAATTTGTTTCACTGTTCTTGATTTTTTTTTTCATCATCATGTAGTTGATCCTCTAATAATTCTATATTTTCATCGTCAGCTGTCTGTTCTTACTTGGGATTGGAAAAATTGTGATGTTTAGAAGACATTTTATGCAAGAGTCATCAAAAATTTAATTTGTCTTCAATTAAAACAATGCAATAAACTCCGTGAATAAAATTATACAATTTCATGCATCATGAATGAAATATTAAATACAGATATAATATGTTAATACTAAAATTCAACGAACCTTCTCTAAGTTTAATTAATCTGTCATCAGATGCTTGATTTCCTTCCATCTCTTGATTATCGGAGGAAGGATAGTTTGAAATAGGGAGTCCAATCCATCATAACGATATGGAAGACCATCAAGGATATAAGTATTTACATTTCCTAGGAACATACACTAATAAAATATCTCAAAAAGTCTCCCCAATTTATATATAATACCCATATGATATTTCTAAACAAACAAATCCTTTATATAATAATATGTGATATTGAAATAATACAGTATGAAATTTATTTATTAAAAAGACAAATAGATTAATAAATTATGTCCTTGAATAAAAAGTCTCTTATTACACTTATAAGTTTTAGGGTATCATTCTATGATCATTAGAGGGTTAATAAACATAAAAAAGGTTGATTTACCTCAAGGATAAATGCGAATAGAAACAAAGAAAAAACACCGATGGAATAATTTTAATAAAGAATCAGTGGAATCCATTCTTATGCTTCAATGGAATATGATTTATTTATAAAATTGAAGTAGAAAACAATGTATTCTATCCTATAAGAATATTACACTAGCCTTCAGTCATAGAATTATTCTCGAGGACCCCCAACCACTGAAGGAGTGTTAGTGCCATAACCTAGTGTTAAACAGTTATCAAAGAGGAATATAGGATTGGTTATGGAATTCAACAAAGAGTTAATTACAATATGGGATCATATAATTATTTTGTGTGTTTTGGACAAGGATAAAAAATTATCATGATTTACAGGATATAAATTTCCAAACATTCAAAATTATATTTCAAAAAAACATTGTTCTCCCAATAGTTATTCACCATGTTAGATAGAGTTTTAAATTATTCTTTATCCTGTATATTAATTATCTCTCTATTTTTATTGTTAAATTTATTAATAAATATCTTCCCATAGTTTTCTTGATCAACTATACATCCATGGATAACTCACTTTTGGGAAATATACTCTTTTTATGTTGTTGTGTATTTCTATGTCCATTTACCTAGTGATATCTCAACTCTGTCCAATCTCAGAAATTTTTTAAATACAATTTTACACATTTTACTCACCAATAAAATTCCCCACAACTCTTTGTAACCCGTGTTTAAATATAAAAAATAATCTTGAATTAAATAATAAAACCAAACTGTCCCAATAGCGTAAATAGTATAATTTTTGGAATGTGACTAATTAAATCCTTGTTTTTTTAACTCAATAAAAGATTATTAATCTAAATTGTAAACCTAAATAACCCATTTCATGTTTTTAAAATTTACATGAATAACCAAAATCCAAAAAAAACATGTTTTAATGATTTTTATAGCTCCTTTGGTCCTTATATGTTCATCACCCATAAATGAGGGCCACAACATGTTATCTTCTTATCCTAAAAATCCACATAATTAAGCCTTCAAAATCTATAATCTAGTATATAAAATGAATTTAATTTTTGAAATTAATTTAATTTTGGAACCCTGTATTATTCAGATGAAGAGAAAATTGAGGGGGGATGAGAGGTCTCTTAATTAATGTCGAGAGGAGAGTATACCATCATTGTGTGTCTCTAGGAAAAATTGTGATGTATACTCAAATACATTTTAAAAGAAAAAAATGATCAAATTTAACCACACTCATTGTATTTTAGAAACAAAGATAAGAGATTTAGGGTTATTCATGTTTAAGAACATCACAAAAAATACAAAAAAAAGGATACCAAAACATCAAAAATGAGAGATTAAGGGTAAAAAATAAAATTCATTAAATTATAACCTAGATTAATCTGAGGGAATATAGATGAGTTTTAATAAAAGTAGAGGATTTCCACAATAGCTTGGAAATCGCAGGTTAATGAGTCATGGTTAGTGTTTTTTAAATAGATGAGGGGCACTTTTATCAGTGCTTTCCAAAAAGCACTGACAAGATCACTTTTATCAGTGCTAAATTTATAATCATGGAAAATATGAATTTTCTAAGGTCATTTTTAGCTCTGAAAAATATATAATTTAACAGCTCTTAATTAGAACAACAAAATGTTTTTTAATTATAATTATTTAAATGAATTTATTATAATTTTATACTTATTTAAATATTTATAATTATATAAATACTTATTTAAAAAATAATAATTTATTATTTATAATAAGTATTTATATAGTAAATAGTAATTTATTATATATTTCTAAATATTTATTTAATAATATAATTTTAACATTATTAATGGAAATATAATCTTAAATTCATGCATTTTAAAAATGAGTGAAATTGATAAATTCAAAATGAGTACACATAAAAAATGGATATGTTTTATTAATTAAATATAAGATAATAAAAAAATATGGATATATATATATATATTGATATGGATGAATACATATTGAAAAAACCAAGACATAATAAATAAATATATAAAAATAAATAATAAAAATTGATCAAATTAATAATTAATATAGAAAATAAAAAAACATTAAAAATAAATACCCTCATAGTAGTATTAAAAAAATTAATTTAACTGATTATAAAATAATATATATTGAATTTATACTTTGATAATTAAATTCTAAAATATATTAAAATTTGAATAAATTACTTTATTATTAGGTGTTTGTGTTTCTATATATTTCATAGGTATATTTTCCTGTTCGTTTTTTGTATACAAATGCATTAACACACACAAATATATATATATATATATGTGTGTGTGTGAAATAAATGAACCACACGAAATTTAATATAGGTTAAATATAAAATTAAAACATTAAAAATAAAGTCATTAAAATGTTTTTAATTAACATTATATTTGTATTAAACTTATTCACTTTATATATCTAAATTAAATATACACTATTATTAATATTTATGATCTATATATAGGTATATAAAATTTATTCATTTTTTCAATATTTATTTATCAATAAAATTTTAGAAATTTTCCTTAATTTACTCATTTAATTTTTACTTGTTAAATTTTTAATTTTATTATGGACCTTTATCAGCACTAAAAAGAGATGATGAAGGTAAAATTTTATTACCTCTAAAAACATGCTTATAAAGGACACCTTTTATCAATGATATAAATGATGCACTAAAATAAGTTTCCTTTACTAGTGCTAAAATAAGGCACAGATAAAGTTTAATTTTTATTAGTGCTAAAAAATAAGCTAGATAATGGATGTATTCTATCAGAAATTTTTTTAGTTTTGACAAATGGATTCCTTTTCCAATTCTTTTTTTATAACTAATAAAGATGAATTTTATCCATGAATTTTTTTTCACTGATAAATTCCAGTTCATTTATAAGTGGGTTTTGTAGTAGTGTTTCTATAAAGATACCAGCTGAGATATTTGGTTCAGATGTTTACAAAAATGGAGAAGAATAATATGTTTCAATAATCATCTACATATTTAAAATATATTTTTTTAAAATGAATATTTATTCATTTATTGTTGTTCTTACATTTCGTTTCATGCATGGGATTCGTAGTGGGGTCTTATAATAGATAAATAATTGAAGAAGAAAAATATATCTGCACGAAAGAAACATTATAACCATCATTAGTACAAGAATATTAAATTTATTCCAATTTTATATTATTTTATAAGAACAATATTTACTAGCTTTGTGGGATGAAAAAAATGAGATACTTATTATAAACTTCTAATGATTTTCCCAACATGTAGATATTCAAAATATATTACTAGTGGATTATATGATCGCATTCATTAAAAGATAATTCCATGGACTATATACTCACATTGAATAATGAAACTTATAAATTATATATTCTCTCTCAATGTTATTTTTCCTATTTTGATAGAAACCCCACTTCACACTGACAATTTCTATAGGTTTTTCAAAATGAAGAACATAAAATTGATATCATTAATTCAACCCTCCCAATGATTCTAATAATGAAATTTTCTTTCAATATCTATAATAAATGATGTGTCATATATTATGTCTTCACATTACAAGAAACTCACATATCATATTAGGGAAACACTATTAAGGATTTATATAATAACTATCATGATATGCTTCATACATTTCAAAATTTCAAAAACAATATGTAAAATTTTATATAATAAGTTTCTCTTTGGGTATTTTACTAATCATGATATCCATTAGAGCTAAACCATGATTGGATTTTTCTAATCATAAAAATAATATGAAATTTAGGGCCTTTATTAAGATTGTCATGGAAATGTGTATAAATTTCTCGATATCACATTTAAATAATTATCTATTCAAAATATTGGCATGTGATGTGCCATTAAAATAGATGAATGACATGTCATATATTCATTAACATGTTAGAATAAAGACATAACTTTATTCCATTACAAAATCTAGTGTTGTTATACTATAATTCACTTACATTCATTCCCAAATAACTTTTAGGTTGATTGTTTTCTAGAATTATATTACAAATTTTTGTAAATAGGACCATACTTTAAAAGGGTGACACATCAACTTGTTATCAATTTTATCAATATACATATCATTAAAAATGAAACACATTTTCTTGTCATGAAAATTATTCATGACATTAAACATATTTTATATTTTCTTCTTACTCATTCTAAAACAACATGATAAACATTTAAAAACATTTGATCAACATCGAAAACTCAAGAAGGGACATATAATTAAAAAATCAAATATTTCAATGTAAAATATTAGATAACATATAATTTTTAATTTCATACCGTTATTCATTTATCTTATTATTTAAATAATATACACATCAAAAAACCACTTTTTCTAAAATAAAACCATTAAAATACCTAGAATGAAAATATGAACACCTAAGGGAAATAAATAGAATCATATTCATAACTATTATTTACTCAATTAAAAAATAAATGGATCAAAGATAAACCTATTTGAGAAAAATCTCCTATTAACTACCTCTATCAATCTACTGAAGAAAAATAATATAACCCAATGCATGAGAGACCAATATGGGTCTCACCCATGTTATAAACTATATTAATATTACCCATCTTATAAGCTATGTGGGTCTCACTAAATATCATATTTTAAGCTCCAATACCATGTCATGAATAAAATATTTTATTATTCATCATTTTTATCATAAATCCATTGAAAAATATTTTTAACTATCATTCCCAACTCTTTTGGATATCAAAATAACCTTACCTTTTAAGCCTTAAGTTTTAAAAAAAAAATTCCATAATAAAGGGAAATTAAATTTTTCTTTTAAAAATCATGGAATCATCAAAGGAAATTAAAAAATAAAACAACTATTTTGGTTTATTTTGAAAATTAAATACTGTTATATACATAAAAATATAACATTCTTTCTTTAAATTTTTTAAGAGAGTCAACACATTCCATTTAATATAAAAAAATGAATATTTTTAAAAACTATTGAATGAATGTCCAAAGTTTAATAAAATTTCCATTATAATTTATTTATTCCCATTAAATGAATCCATAAAATATTTTTAATAATATTTACATTGATGAAAATTATTTATAAAATAAATATTTTAAAAAAATTACAGCGATGTTCTATGTAAGGTGTCCCTTTTTGTGATTCTGAATAATCACATGCATTATTTATATCACTGAATAATAAATCTATTTAAATTATTTAATATTATAATAACCCTTTTAAAGTATCTATTTTATTCTATTTTATTTATTATCATGTTATATTCATTTACATAGTAAATTATGTTCATGCGATATGGATCGATGATATTCGACTCATATTTATAAAATGACTTCATTAGGTTAACTACAGCAGAATTTGTCATTATTCCATCATCCAAATAATAATAATCATGATGTAATTATTGATTAAATAATTTTTTTGTATTCTATCCTTCCTTGAATGATGGTTATGAAAAATTAATTATGTAACCATCATAGAGAGGGTAAGTCATACATACAAATGTGTAATTTCAACATTTTCCATAAACATGGGGGAAATAATGTAGGTATTATGTTATGATTCTATAATTATTATAAAAAATCATATTATATCTTTATATATAGTTCTACATACCATCTATGTGGTATGATGATTAAAAAAATGACAACGCTACGGGAATGTGGTAATTCAGAGGTACCTAGGGGTGAAATTATCATTTTTAATTAGATGAAAAGGTAAGAAAATTGGTAAAATATTATCTTTAAATAATTATAATTAGTTTGTTAATATCATATAATTATTATGTCTTCTATTAGAATTTTCAATGAGAGTCGGTGATGGGAAATAGATTTCATCTCTTCATAGGGTTGTAGTCCACCATACACATGAACGATGGATTAATCTCCCATGTGGTAGAAGAGGATATATATAAAGATTATTCCATAAATACAATATTATTTCAATAAATGGAATATAATGGAGTTTTTAATTTATCATAGTTTATGAATATTAGAATTTGGTGGAAGTATAAACAATTATCAAATATTTAGTTAATAATTTTACCTCTTATTAGGAAAACATCCTTTTATTTACACCTTAATCCCTCTATGGTTGGTATTATTACAAATATTAAGACCTATTAGAAATGGAAATATATATTATGGTGGTATTTGTGTAGTTAGTCTTCAAAATTGAAGTCCCATAATTGTCTATAAAAGATGATAAGAAGTGTCCATTTATATGTGCGGAGAAGACTTACTTGGTATTTTTGATGTGATTAAAATATAAAATTTATTACTCAAAAAATGTATCCAAAATGGAACAATTCCATATATGATATTATATATACTCAAAATATGGTTACACAATAGTATTAAGACAATTTGTTTTGGTCGTTCTAACACATACCACTTTATTTTGACCCTTAATAAAATCGTTTTAACTTTAACTATGTGAAATGATTTTTACTAGATTTACTATTGATTAAACCAATAAATAATTCGAACATATTATCTAATATTAATTATTTTTATTTCTAATTTTAATTCTAATTTAATAAATCATATTAATAAATTTTATCCAAATATAATTTAATATTAAACACAAAATATCAATGAAAATTATTTTCTTAAAAAATTCCTTCTATATGTAATTTTTTTCCAAATTATTGCAAAAAAATTGATTAAAAATATTTTTATTAGGTTATTAATAATATTAATAAAATAATACTAATTATAAAAAATTTCAAAAAATTATATTTTTGAATTTTATTGAAATGTAATGTTGATTTCCAATTAAACTATGTATTTTTCATTATTCATCCAAAAAATCTAAAAATTATCAAATATTTATTCTAATATAATTTTAGTATAATATTTAAAAATTGAAAATAATTTAATCAAATTAATATTCAACATTGTGGAATTATTATTTTAAACAAAACCATATAAAGAATGAAACAGCAATTTGGATAGAATGAAAGCATTTTTTTCCTTTGGCTTAAAAAATACCTAATTTTTTTATAATGATTGCAAATGTATAAAATCAAATTAATGAATATTAATATGGGTTGTAATAATTATAGTGATCAAAACCTAGATTGTCACGTTCTTTCCAAATTTTGGATATTTCTCTCTTACTATTTTATTTATTAAATAAATATTTGATCATATTTTTTCATTTTAGAATTTTATAATCATTGAGTTTATTTTTCATTTTTATGGGATTTACATAAATCCTTCCCTTATAAAATATCATAATTCTATAAGAAATTCTTAATATAGTAAATAATATGTATTTTTTGTTCCTTATATTTAATATTTTCATATAACTAAACTAATTCACAGCTCAAATCAAGATATACATTTGGAAACTATTTTCTTATCAAAGAATCACAAAACACATCATGCTCTAGAAATAAACTCAAATTCAAGGTTAGTTGATTGGAAGCATTTCAAACTATTTCCTCAATTTCATATAGTCAATGAATTGTGGACATAAATTCACCTTTTTTCAAAAACACATAGTACTTTTCCAAGGATATACATTATAAAAACATGATCTACAATATCAAATGAATGTTCTTTCCTCTAGATATTAATATAATTTTTAGAATTTCAATGAGATGTATTCATATATTATTGATTAATATTCACATTTATATCCATTTATTCTTCCAATTGTGGTTCCATTAACTTGTTATAGCCAAAATTATCCCCAAATTATTATTAATGGCATGACTTTTTTTAAAGATGAAAAATTCACCATCAATATATTGGAATGAAAATTTTTATTATAATAAAATTCATGTGGTGAATCATTTAAATAAAAAATTCCCCAGTAATCCAATGAAAATACTCACATCATGTCTTCTAATGTTTAAATCATTTTTTCTGATGTTCCATCAGATTGAGGATGACGAAATTAATAACAATTTAATTTAGTGCACAAAAATAAGAGATGTATTTTCCAAAAAATTATGGGAAAACTGGTTTTATTATTAGACACAATATATAATTAAACTACATTTAACCAAAAATTCTCCATGAGATAAATTGGGGAATTTTTATCAAAATAGTTGACATCTAGAATAGGAATGGAATGTGTAGATTTTTTAAATTAATCAATTATTGCACAATTCTAATTATTAAAAAAATAACCATATAGAAATCCTACCATTAAATATATGAATATATTTTCCCATTTTCACTTCACAGTAGAAAATTCTAACGGATCCCCATCAGTAATTTTCAGTCAACATTAACTTTTTCAAAGGAAAACATTTCATGGTAAATGAAGAAATATATTTATTTTATATTTTAATAAATTTTCATATAGATCTCTATACATTATAGTTCTTATAGTATGAATTCAAAATATAGAATGATTAACTTCACACTATAATTTATTCTAAAACATAAAATCACAAGGAACACATAATATCTTTTATGATATGATAACACCTTCATCATAGATGTTAAAATATGAAAAAATAACCATCTTAATTGATTTTTATTTTCTCTTTTCAACATGATCCTCCATTATATATTGATTGATATTTTAGTAAAAATATGACTACACAGAAACCAAAATCAAAGCCGAGGAAGTTTTCACATGTATGTCATCTATACAAATATTCATTAGATTATTTACCAAAGGATCATGTTCTAAATGTATCATATTTAATGATGCATTATCTTTCCATAATAATGAAACATCTGCCATATTTAATTTACCTAGATGGTAAGTATTCATGTATTTATAATCATTAATCTGTTATATTCAAATTTTATAACACATGGTCAAATATTTTTAGTAAAAATATAAATAAATCATTTATTATTAGTATATATTCCACATTTAACATCATGTAAAGGATGTCTCAATATTTTTAAAGAAAAAATTTAAACTATCCTTTAAATATCACGTGGTTGATAATTTATCTCCTGAGGTTTCAATTGAAATTAATCATAATCAATTACCAGAACATTCTATATTTTATCATAACCCAATCACTTTATAGAAGAATCATCATTCATAAAAAATCTCTCATGTATTTTTCGAAAGGACTAAATTGGAAAATTCATTAATATTATTTTCAATTCCTTGAAATATTAATCACATTTATTTATGACGATGAATTTATCCCATTTTTAGACAACTTACTGTGATAGATAATTGAGCAATGTTTTTAAAAAACCACTTGTAGTGTCCATGTAATATAATTGAATATATTAATAATTGTGAAATTTTATTATCACATCAATTCTCTGAAAACATTATTTTTAATAGGGTTATTAATATTTCCTTATTCAATAAAAAATTTCCTCAGAAAATAAATGTACAGAAACAAAAAAATAATATTTACTAAATTTTCCTTATGTAATTTTATATTTCAAGGATTTAAAAATAATACCAAGGTAGTTTTCACGGTCCTGATGGGTTTTAGAATTTTCTAAAATACTATCATTAAAAACTAGAAATATATCTGAATAGTCATGCAAAACTCTGTTTATCCTATCAATGAATATAAATGGTGAATTACAAAAAAAAATAACCACAATCTTATAATGCATGCATCAAGTCCAAAACATCATTTTTGGAATATATTCCTCCTTCACATTAAACTATGGTACCATAACCTAATATCAATCATTAAAATGTATAATGATCCTTAGAGAAGATCAAATAAGCCACCCATATGAGGAAAAAAATCTTATTCTAAAAAATATTTCCATTTAATATATTATAATAATTAAAAATTATCATGTATCTTTCATTAGTATTTAATGAAGAAAATTTTATAACACTATAGTGAAGTTCTAGAATAAATAATTCTCTTATCATGAAACCTTTTCAACTTTGTTTCAATTTTAAAAGTTCTACTTGATCCATTCAATATGGCTATTCTAATATTGACTTAGAATTGGGAAATTTTTAAATATTGAATTATATATTTTGATTAGGTATAATAAATAAAAAATCATCATAAAATAAATCTAGTTATTAATTTAATATAGGAACCTCAAAAATTTGAACAGTCACTATCTTTTCAATGATATGTGAATAATAATATTAATTTACATAATTTAATGGTTTCTCATCATCATGATATTATATCAAATGTAATTATACATTTTTGTATATAAATTAAACTCATTATGAAAAAAAATAGATATATAATCTATTTTAGCATTATATTTTGAATGAAATTTTATACATAGAGTAGAATCAAACTCTATAAGGGAGAATAAAATGATGATTACAAGTATAACCTTTACATAGATAATAACATGATGATTCATATATCTTCTTTTTCCCTTAACACAACCCCAATGTATTTTACCTAATGTTATAGATTCATTTAATGAGGTGAAATATCTTATATACTTATTAACTACTCATAAATGAAAGAATTTATATATCCCAAAATAAAACAAAAAAGTAGTTTGAAAAAACTGAATAACCTAACACAACATTAATGGATGGTCTAACATATACAAAACTAGTTTCAAATGATATAGTGGAACCTTTCAAATTGTGATATTGATTATTCCGATACTGAGTAACTAACTTTGGTCACATGTTAACATATTTCCACATCGCATTGCAATTAAATAATCTCACCGTTATTTGGAAATATGTTACCCCATTAATAGATTGTTCATCATTATTATATTTATAGTCATGGTCTATATGACTAATTATACTATGATGTCCCAAACCTGGATTCCACTTAAGAGGTTCCCTGATCCTGGTGGACCACATGTCCTCAACTGCATCTCCACAAATTCTAGAGGTTGTAGACTAACAATGAGGGTCTATGGTGTGTATAAGGAGAGACTATTCCTCCATTACCAAAGTGTAGAACACCAGATACTTATAAACAAAGGTAAATAGTAAAATAAATATGTAAAAAATTGTACAGTGAAAGAGACAAGGAAAAAATAACTTAAATAACTGGAATAACATACAATATTGGATGATGATATATTTCATGTCACTAGAAATCTATAAAACCTAGATACAATGTATCCAGCATAAATATAAGACCCAATGTAGAAAAAATGGGATACATATACTATCCTAAGAATCCAAATCTATAGCTCAGTCAACTACTACCATATCCATCCAAGCACAACATTCAATAATGTTTCCAAATCATTATGCTTCCCTTTGTCAATAGTTGCATACATATAATCATTCCTAGGTGAAAAAGCTACCCAGGGAGGGTGTGAGATAATTATCAGTGGGCCACCACTGATGGTGTATATAAAATTTGGCTCGTGTAAACGATATGTAACGGTGTGAATGCATGAATATATAAAATAAAGTAGTAATATTTTAATAAATACCCAAGTACCTACTTCATCCCTCAGGTGGTGTCTGAACAAGTATTTGGTTCATCAACTAAGAGATTACCAATTTATATTATTAGGTCACATATTCAATTTCAAGAACTGATATCACCTTTTGATAGTATAATCTGTGAAGTTTCCATGATGTAATAAAGAAACCATAATTGATAATAATATGAAGTGGATTCATGGTATTCAGTACGGAATACTATGCCTCAGATTCCACTAACTTAGTAGTGACTAGGTCTATCTATGGGGTACGAGTGTAATCCAAGGATCATCATCCATGTCCAACACATAATAATGTTTAGAAAAGAGTTCAAGGAATTCATCCATGGTAAAACAGAATAAATGAAGTGGTCAAGTAAAGGATGTAACCATGGAATCTCATATGACACTTGATCCAAGGAGTTTATCTTATGTATCTTGAAATAATTATGAAGGGATCCTATAGTTTCATACAATGCATCCAAAGGTAGACAAAGATCCGGATACTGGGTAGGGCTCACCAAAGGAAACTGGAATTTTTGAATTGGAATGAATTCCTTGAATACCCAAGGGATTATCATGGGAATCCAAGATCTAACACATCTCAATCCTTCCTATAGATATTTCAAGGTCCATGTTTATAAATATGTTCATTACATTTAATTAATTACAATTAAATCGTCCACATGATAATTATACCAATAAAAAATTCACATGGTTCAAACCTTGCTCTTCATTTGTTTGACAGGGCCATGTTTCATGAAACCTTTTAACCAAAACCATGTAACTCAAGTTCAATTAATAAGGTTTACTTCACTTCCTTCCTGTAATTTTAAATTTATGCTATAGACATGAAACCAAACATTCTTTTACATTTAATAAGGCTAATTCATATACTAAAGTATGCTAGACATAATATCATATGAATGAATTCCTTACAATTAGGCATATACCTGAGGCATGTCAAGTGGAAGTGGTGTGGTACAAGCCATTCAAAATTTCATTATTCAATAGGCATTTCATATAAGAAGGCTTTCCATTAGTGTGGTCAAACTTGATCACATTGAAATGATAACTCAAAAGTGTTAAAACACCAAAAACTCATTTATGACATATCAACTTTTATGCGGTGTTACGATTTGTGAAAATAACCACCAAAAACCAATCGCATTTATAGAAAGAAAACAACCATACAGTTCTAATGAATATAAGAATTTTATATAATTTTTATAAATGACACCCGATGGAATCGGTAGTCCCCACACATGAATTCTAAAATTAACAAAAATGAGGGATGGGTTGTATACCTCCCGCCTTAGTCTTTTACAACTCTTCTCATCCAATATTTGCCACTAATTTTTATTTTATAGTAGTAGATTTGAGTATAGAGTAAAAAATGATTGCACCTCGACAAATAGGTCGAGAGGATGAGAGGTTATGAACAACTAAAATGGACTCAAGTACTTACTGTATCACATCCAATTTGATGAGCAGAAACTTGAATAGATCCTAGATGACATAGATCTCATGATTATAAGTTTTGGCCTTTATAATATCCAAAATTTGGGAAAATTGAGGATCATTTCACTGTTAATTAGACTAGGGATTAAGAGTTATGTTAATTAGACCATTAATGGTAAAATGGAAAAATTACCCAAAAATAACCTTTGTGAGGTTTAGCCACACAATTTTCAGAAATGTTTACAAACCATGCACGAGTACCTAGAGAAAAGGGGTAATATTCAAATTTTGGCCACACAAGTTAAGAAACCATGGTCCAACTGTGCAATATGGCTCTGCCTGAAAATATAGGTTATCCAGACAATTTAGACTAAACATGCTTCATTCCCACACAGTTTACTAGAATTGTTTGACAAGACCATTTTAACCAAATTGTTAGGTTACGAGCTCTGAACAACCCCCAGAAACCCCTAAGAGCTTCTCTAACCTATTAAGCATCCATATTAGGTCCAAAATAGTGAATTAAAACAAAATTTATAGGATCTATACCTGAGTCAAAAATTGGTTTCTTATAGTCTACCACTCTTAAAAGAACTAAACCCTCAGTTTCCCTTCCAAGAGTGGTGAAACAATATCGTAGAATATATCGAGACACTGGGTGTGTTCATTCACCTCTTGGTCCCAACTTTAATCTTGTACATGATTGTGCTTCTATAGCACCAATACTAGATGGACATACCATACTCGGAGAGTCATTATGCTCCTATTCACAAGGCATATAGTATAATCTTCAAAAAAGGCATTAGAATGAAGCTCGACTTCCTTAGGATCAAAATTATGAGACGGTTTTGCATGATAATAATGAATCTATGAAACAAAGGAAGTTGTCATGCATGGAATGGTACCTCTGAGGTAATAGAAACTGATTGGATATAATCCTACTTTTATCCAAATCTCGAATGACCCTACATAACAAGGGTATAGATTCCCTTTCTTCTGTAAACATCTATTCCCTCGATTGGGTAATACCAATAGAAAATTTGATACCTGAACTCAGGTTCTAGATAGCTTTGATGATGATCGGCATAAGATTTCAATCTAGATTGGGAAGAAGAAATATGTTTCAAGGTCAGATGAACCTACTCAAAAGTCTCTTATACACGATAATGCCCCAGCAGGTATTCCTCACATGAATCGTTCCAAAAAAGGGGTTGACAACACTCCCTACCATATAAGGCATCAAAAAAAGCCATATGAACTATTTTTTGAAATCTGTTATTTTTTTTAAACTCGAATAGAGGAATATAATTCCCTCAAGAACCACTAAAATCAAGTACACATGCTCGGAGTATATCCTCAAGAACATGTATTATCTAATATGACCATCCATCAGTCTGATGATGAAAGGTTGTTATTATAACACTTGTATACCCATATATTTATTTATGACATAACAATATCGAGACTTGAAATGAGTGTCCCTATCTAAAACAATATTAAAAGGTACCATGTATAGTCTTATGATATCACAGACACACATTCTTTCCATCTCATCAACTAATAAACTCTCTTGAAAAGGTATTAAGTGGGATACTTTTGTTAGTCTGTCAATAAATACCAATATAGAGTCAGTACCCCATAGTGACCTAGGTTAGCTGACTATAGAATCCTTAACAATATCATTCCTTTTCAATTATGGGACTTGAAGCGATTGTAATAAGGATTCAAGTCTCTGGTGCTCCACCTTCTCTTACTAATAGGTGTTACACCTAGTGATAATGTTTGTTTTTTGAAATTTCATCCCAAGACACAAATTTGGCTATTTCATATCATGATACATTTTGGAGATTCCTGGATGAACTATCCATTGAGAAGCATGGGACACTTACATATACTCTTGTCTCATATCTATAGGAAACTCAATACACCCGGGTATTATAAGGATTTTGTCTTTGTCCATAGACCAATCTGATGGTGGGCCAACACCCGATATACTCTCATGGACAACTAATCCCTCATGATCTGAAAATGTTCTTGTCTTCACCTTCTCAATGAATGAATAAGTTCCTTCCATGGTTGTGGGGTAAGACCGATCGTTATTGTCATGAAACTCCAGGTGCATCTCAGAAAAGTGGGCCATTAACCATCATTTTTCACTGGCTTCCCTTATGGCCTATTTTTGAGTTTTCCAACTCAAACCATTACTGACTACATTCTCTTTTCTAGGAATATAGACAATATCAAAATCAAAGGATTTAAGATATTAAACCCTTATTCATTGTTTGAGGTTCATGTCTCACTATGAAAAGATATATTTGAGGTTCTTTTTGTCCATGTATGCCAAAAAGCACTCAACCAAAATATAGTGTCTTTGATAATGTAAGGCAGGGAAAAATAATTCTAGCTCGAGATCGTGCATTGGGTAATTTATCTCATGAGGCATCAACTCCAGAAATCATTGCAAAATGAATTTTTCATACTACATTAGCACTTATCCTAAGCTGATTCCCAATACATCATATATTAATATATAACCACTTCTAGGATCTAGAATATTTAGAATAGGTGCTAAGACATGCCTCCCTTTCATCTCATGAATGTTTTTTTTCATGCTTCTGACCACATGAACTTAACTCCCTTGTTTGTAATTCTAGTAATAGGTAAATAGAGGTGTGACATGTCTACTATGAAATTACTATAATATACATCCATCCCCAAGAAACTATGTATATAAAACCTATTCTTGGGTTTTTCCCAAGAAACCACCACATACATATTCTCTGGGTGAATAGAGACTCTGAATTCTGAGATAATTTGACAGAATATGTGAACTTCATCATTTTTTAATCGGAACATATAATGTTTAGCATAAATATGATCACCTCAATTATATTATAATAATATAAAGGTCGTTTCCCTTATTTCTATGTGTGTGATAGTACACTAATATTTCATCCACAAAGTCTATGACAAATGAGTCCAAATATCGATGGAACATCCTATTAATCAAATCCATATAAAAAGATATCATGTTTTGTATGACCAAAAAACATAACGATGTACTAATACATACCATACCTGATATAGAATGGTGTATGAGTTATGTCTTATGGCTTGACTCACACCTGATGATAGACCAATCTCAGGACAATCTTAAAGAAGACCCAAGCTCCTTAGATCTGCTCAAATAGAAAATCTATTAGAGGAATTGGATACGGGTTCTTGACTGTTAGAGGGTTCAACCATCTGTAATCCACATATAGATGAATGGTCTCGTCCACCTTATTGTGGAAAAGTGTAGGAGAACCCCAAGAAGAAGTGTTGGGGTGTATGAATCATTTTTCCCCAAGATCCTCTAACCATTGCTTGAGCTCTTAGAGATCATAATTCTCCATACTATATAGAATATTGGAAAAAATATATAATCTCAGCACAATATCTATCATAAACTCCACCTCCCATATAGTAGTTAATCAGTACAATTATCTATGAAATAAACATCCATAAAACGATCTACTATTCGAGGGAATTCAATAGAGACTGAATGTGGATCCTCCATGAGAATATTTACGATATCTGTGGTAACCCTACCTAGCCTATTATGGTCAAGAATGAATAACCTATCATGTACATCCCACTCACCCTTATATAGATATCTACTATCCCATGGTGATGTAAACAATACACTTCGATGGTAATAGTCCACAATGGTGTGATGCAGAACTGAAAAACCCATCATGAGAATGACATTGAATCACACATTCACGATAAAAAATAGGTCCCACAAGAAAATGTAACTTCATAACTCAAGGGGGTAGTCTATACACTGGTGTATTCCCTCTGATCATACTCATAATGGTGTATCTATGTTAATTAAACCACAGTAACACTGTATTTATAGCCTAAGGATTTATACAATAGAAAAAACATTAAAAAGTGTGAAGAACCAATATATCATAAGAAACTATATTAGTGACTAATATAATAGTACATCAAACTCTCTACAGTCATGCATCTTGATCCTCAGGCATCGACTATAAAAGAATGAATTTGGCATGATCCATGGCCCTGAGAAATAGGTATACTACCATGATCATAACTCATTTGTTGGTGCTTCAAGTGATCAAAGGTATGGCTACCATGAACAACACCTCCTCCTCATCTAGTACAACCAGTGCTACTCCGAATCCCTTCCTGAGATGAAAAAAATGAACCTTCTTCTAATGGTGGAGTTGAGTAATATCCTCTTCCATGTGAAACTGATGGAAATGTTCAAAAAAATTATGATGATGATTGATAATACAAAAAACCTGACACTCCAATGGGTCTCTATCACTCTGAAGATTTGGCTAACCCATACGTCTATAATAGTGACGCACTATATATCTACCTACACATGTACCCTAGATTCCACTACCCAGATGAGAAACATCGATGGAATGCTTACTACCACTGGAATAACTACTAGCCTAATGAGGATCGGTCCACAAAGCCTGGTATTATCACCATCCATCAAGTTTCTCTCATTGATAATAGATAAATTTACTATTTTATAAAATTTATATTGGAAAAAATACATTCCCCTAAGTATGGATGGAATATTGGATCCCGTCCTCGAAGTGTCGTGTACGTAAAAGCTCACCACCATCTTGGAGTGGTGCAAAGTGTAGTAACTCTATGAAACATGATGAATAATCCATAACTGACATATAATACTACTCAAGATGCATGAACTATATAGCTATGTAATCTCTTAGCATTTGAGGAAATAACTGATCCTAGAAGGCAATCTAGAAATCAACCCATAACATGCCCTGATCATGAACAGCCTGGGAAATCACATCCCAACATCACTTGGGGGAATCACACATCAAGTTAGCTGAAAGTTTGTCCATCCTATCTATAGGAATCTCCATATTCCCAAAGATTGATAGGTTATCCTCTAGCTAAGACTCTGTAGCCTTCATACTGTCATCCCCATAAAAGGAGGGGGATGATACATATGAAACTCATGAATCCGATAAACCATCATAAGTGAATATTGTGGTTCACCATGCATGGATTGTGTCAAATGTAGAAAAATATGATGGACATGGTAATAAGTGTCGTGATTAGGTACATCAAGTGGTTCCTCAAGTGGCAGTCCTAGTAGTAAGACTGGTATCTTTGCACCCATCATTTTAGAAGCATGGTTATCACCACCTTCCTAGAATACCCCACAAGGACGTCGTCGAATAATTGGTCTACAAATTACAAGGACTCGCCTTCGAAAAAACATATAATCATAATTATATTATCAGTAATGGGATTTGAATGTATGTTAACTCAACACCCAAGTAATACTACACTGACTACCTACTCAAATGGCCAGCTATTTGTAAGTTCTCACATATTTGTTTTATGGGTTCCAGTATATGAAATTTCAATTGTACTTTTCCTCATAATTTATTAGAAACCATTTCATTTCCAATTCAGTTTAATTATAAGGTTCAATCCTTTATGATTCAGAAGAATGAGAATGTGGGATAAGGATGTGATACTATTCCAGATTTATGTTTTCATTATCTTATAAATTAGATCAATGTCCTTTTAAAATGAACTATCATTCCCAGTGAATTATGGTCCATACTCCATATCAATAAAAAAATCCATTTGAGTTATTTATTAAATGATTTATTCAGTAAATTACTCATTATATCCCATGAGGTCCCATAACACCTCGTGAATTGAAACATAAAATAATTGAATCTCATTCCCAAAAGTGACACGAGTATACTATAACTACCAAATCCTCACTCAACTATCAATGGAATATTAATAAATTAAAATTACTGAAATTAACTTATATGGCATGAAAATATTCATGAAATGAAAAATCATGGTACCTATAAATATGTATATAAAAAATCATTATTCCCTCATATCATCGGGCCAAGGATGAAATGAAACTATAAATCAGAATAATCATCAACAACTCCACACATCATGTGTGTCACCTAATGGGGAAAAGATTTCTATTGTAATTGGAAAAAAAATAACAAGAATATAAATTCGGTTGCATGTACTTTACCCCAAACATGGGTTTGAGATGCCCAATCATGACAAATTACCATGTCCCAAGCATTTTTGATCTCATAACTATTATCTCCAAATAGTATAGTAAGAAAGGAAAACATTCTTCGTGATACCGTAGTGTGAGGTCTTGAACTCAGATTCCACTTAAAAGGTTCTTGAGCCTAATAAACTAGATGTCCTCAAGCATACCTCCTTGAATTCAATAGGCTTCTAACTAGAAGTGAGGGCCTTGGGTGTGTTAGTGGGGAGACTATTCTTTCAATAACAGTTTGTAGCACACAAAATTCTTATAAATATTGGTAAATAGGAGAAGAAATATGTAAACAGGATGCAAAGTGGGATGATACAAGGATAAAAATAACTGAAATAAATATAATACCATACAATAGCTGATGCTGATATATTTAATTTTACTAGAATAATTGAAAACCTGGATACAATTTTACTGGTATACATGCAATACCCAATGTAGAAAAATGGGAATATATAAACTATCTTAAGAATCCAGATCTAAAGCATGGCCATCTACTACAAGATCCATCCTAGAACAGCATGAAATCATGTTTTTGAAACATTACACTTCCCTTTATCAACACCTTTAAACATGTAATCCTCCATGGGAACCAAAAAATAATCAGAGAGGGTGTGAGATATATCTGAGTGTGCCAAACCAATAGTTTCTAAAACATACGGCCCATGTAATAGAAATGTAATAGTGTGTAGGCATGAATATATAAAGTAAAGCAATACAATGTAACTAAATACCCAAGTAAATTCATCATCCCTTGGCTGGTGTCTGAACATGTAACCAATTCATAAATTAAGAAATTACCGACTTATATTAGTAGGAAATGTGAGGCATATCCAACACTGATATCACCTCATGATAGTATAAATAATGAAGGTTCCAAGATGTAACTAGGAAACCATAATTGATAAAAATATGAAGTGGTTTCATGGTATTAACCTTGGAATCCTATAACATAGGAGTTTCTAACTTAGTAGTTACTGGTTCTAGCTAAGTGGTAAGAGTTTAATGGAAAGATCATCTTCCAAATAATTTATACAATAATGTTTCTACCTAACTCCAAGGAATTTATCCACGGAAAACAGGAGATAAGAAGTGGTCGGGCACAAGGATGTGACCAAGGAACCTCATTTTATGCTTGATCTAAGGAGTGTATCCAAGGAATCCTATAATAATAATAAATTTATCCTACAGTTTCATACTAGGAATCAAAAGGTAGACAATGATCGGGTTCCCATATAGGTATCCTCCGAGGAAACCGACATCCTTGAATTAGAATGAAATCCTTGACTACCCAAGAAATTACCTTGAGCATCCAAGAGCTAACATGAGTCAAGACTTCATATAGAGATTTTATGTTCTATGTGCATAAAGAGGAACCTTAAATAGAAATAATTTCAATTAATTTGGTAATATTATAATTATACAATTAACAAATTTACTGGGTTACATGCTTTCCTTTAATTAGTTTGACAAGACTATGTTGCATGCAGCCTTTTAATTAAAAGCATGTAAATCATGTTCAATTAATAAGGTTCACTCCACTGATTTAAATGAATATGGAAAGGTGTTCTATAGACATGTAACCAAACATTACATTATATTTTATAAGCCAAGTCATATAATAAAGTATGCTTACCATAATATTAGTTGAACAAATTTCATACATTTGGCCACTTGCAGTAGGCGGGTCAACTGGAAGTGACATGGTACAATCCATTCACAATTTCATGATTCAATAGTCATTAAATATAAGGAGGATTACCATTACAGTGTTGAAGCTCTATCACACCTAAATAATTGATCAAAATGTTTAAAACACTAAAAACTCAATTATGTGATATCACCCTACATGGGATGTTTGAAGTTATGGACATAACCATCAATAACTAATAAAATTTATTAAAGGATAATAACCATACAGTTATAATGAATATTATAATATCATATGTATTTAATTAACAATGCATAATGAAATCAGTGGGGCCCACATGATAGTTCCCAAATCAATGAACATGAGGGATGAGTTATAAATCAACCACCATAGGATCGTACAGATCACGTCATCCAGTATTGGGCTCTAATTTATCTTTGATATGAGTAGATATGATAAAATAATAAAAACACTTACACATTGATAACTAAGTAGAGACCAAGGGAGACAATGAACAGAACCATCGGATTTGAGTACTTACATTACGCATCCAACTTGATGAACAAAAGATCGAATAGATCCCAGATGAAGGAGATATCTTGATTCCTAGATTTGGACTTCAAAAGAACCAGAATGGGAGAAAATGGATGTTCATGCCACTAGAGATCATATTGGGGAAGAAGGGTTATGTTAATTAGATCATTAAGGTTAAAATGGTAAAATTACCTAAAAATTATCCTACCAATAGTTTTGCCTCATTATTTTCCAAAAATTTGCAAACTATGTGTAAACCATGAAGGATTACAAGGAGAAATGGGTCACAAACATAGTTAGGCCACATGGTTTGAGAAACTGTGAGCCAACCGTGTGATATAGCTCTACCTGAAAATTCAGGTCATCTGCGCAATTTAGACTAACTATGAATCATCCCCACACGGTTTACTCTAACCATGTGATAGGTCCATTATCAATAAATATGTGTTTTAGGCATCGAACAAGCCTAAAAAACACTCGAGTTTTTTCCTAACCCATCTGGCATCAATATTAGGTCCTAAATAAATAATTATACCAAAATTTAATGGATTTATACCTGAGTCTAAAATTAGGTCCTTACACATACAACACTAGTAAAACATTTCGAATAATATCAAACATTTCATGAAATAATTTTTATGAATAATTGAATATGTTGGGGGTAACCTCCATATTTATTAGTTTAATACCTATCTATTTCGTTCCACTATGAGACGTTCATACTCTTTTCATCTCTATGAACATAACAAATAGAAAATAGCATCTCAAGATTTCCATATCAATGATAAAAAATTTATATAATTTAAATTCTTAGGATTTCAATTATTTTCCAAAAAATGATTCAATCATGTTTAATTTAGCACCTATTGAATTTTTGGTATGTATATTTTTATATTTAATCTCTTTGATATATTTCACTGCCTGAATCACGAAGCTTAAACAATCCTTGATAAAACATGAAATATTATTATTTTATCACTATTAGTGAAGTTAGAAATTGTGAATATTGTTAAATAATTTATGAAAATATAGTTTACACATGTATTTATACTTCTTTGACCAATTAATTATAAATTTATTTAAACCCTTTTTAAAATGAAAGGAAATATTTTTAGGAAAAACGTTTTATATATGGGAAAGTTTGTTTTATAGCAATAATCAAAAAATAATTTTTTAAAATATATTAATTAAATATATAGATAATATATTAAATATTATGTTTAAAATTAATCTTATGTTTTTTATAGACATAACATAATAACAAATCCAATGTTTACCAAAAAATAATTCTTTTTCTAAAATGGTAGTTTTCCAACTTTTAACAGAAAACGTATTTTAAATGCCATTGTGACAATTTTATATATTTTGTTTTAGAAAATAAACTTCATCTTTAAAATAGGAATATAAAATTTTATATTGGTTTAATTTTTGGTATTTTTCTGATAAATTTCATGTTTTGATTAATAGTGCTAAAATATTTCATTTTAATTGAAAACAATTTTTTCATTTAAATAATTTATAGTGCTAAATTATATTATTAATTGGTTTTAGACTATAATTATATAAAATATTCTATTTTATTCTAATTAAGGTCATTTTATTTAATTTCTAATTGAATTTGGATATGAAAACATTTCATTATTTTGAATGTTTTTACTTTAGGAAGACGGTCTCTCATTCGGTTAGTGAGATTATTTTAAAATTACTTTAATTCAATTATATGATTTTAATGTTGAAAATTGAATCCAATATTTAGAATTATAAGCTTCAAAATTAGTAAATATTTATATTTTTTTGACAGTATGAATAGTAACTCTAATATTTTTTTACCAGGATTAAGGGTAAATTGGGTAATAAAGGGTAAAAATAATTTTATAAGTAGATTAAAATTACTTTAAAACATTTTCAAATTTTATTTATTGATTTTATGTCAACAGAAATCATACATGGGATGATTTAATGGTCAATTGTATCTGCATGGATAAATTTAATTCCTTTATAATATTTTTTCATTGGAAGTCAAATATTTCTTACTCATATTTTCAAAAAGTGTAACATTTTTTATATATGTTTATTCTGAACATAAATTCTACAAAAAATATTAATTTTGAATGATAAAATGTAATTATCCATCATTATAATTTATTATAAATTTTTATGTAATAAATTTTTAAATTAATGTCATGCATAATGACATTTCGGTGTTGTTTTTATTAATGGACATATCAAATAAAAGTTATTAAAAATAATAACACAAAAATAATTTGAAATGAAAATTCCATCCAATGTAAGTACAGATTTTTTTAATCAGGTATAAATCCCTTGTTTTTCAGTCTAAATCATTGCATTGGACCTAATATGGATGCCTAATGGGTTATAAAAGGTCTCAGGGGTTTTTGGGTCCTGTTTAAAGCCTACAACACGTCTTTTATGGAAAAAAATGCATTCTTCATGGTTTAGAGTAAGCCATGAAAGAATTATGCATAGCTTGGAAACACAGGCATTTTCTTTCTAGACAGAGCCACCTTGTACTGTTAGTGCATGGTCATGTGGCCTAACTGTGCAAGCGGCCCTTTTTCCCAGGTAACCATGCAATGTTTTCGCAAGATTTATCAAACTGTGCTAAGAATAAATTTTGGGTAAAATTAAATTTGATCCATTAATGATCTATTTTGAACCCCTATTATTCCCTAATCTGTTATTATGTGGTATTAACCTATTTATATATCAATTTTGGGGTTTTGGAAGTTCTAAAATTTCAATGAATATATCTCCATCATCTAGAAACTGATCAAGCATTCGTTCCTCATGTTGGATGTGAAATAATAATTACTCAAGTCCTTTTTATCTTTTCTCCATCTATTTTCCCTTGACTAAGATATCGTTGTATAAATGTTTTTCTCAATTTCTTAGATATACTCTGATCTATGGAAAATCAAGGGCAAATACTAGAGTATGAGAGTGGTACAACCCTAAGGCGGGTGTTCTATAATTTATCCTTAATGTTTTTTCAATTTTGGAATATACAGGTGCACCCACCAAGTTTGTCGGGTTTTTTTCATAAATTTATATTCCATGGTTATACTCATTAGAACCATATGGCTATTTTCATTCCAAATATGTGATTGTTTTTTTGTGTTTACACCCACACCTCAATCTTCCCCATGTCAATGTTTATTCCACATTTGGGTTTTTATTGTATTGACATGTTTCAGCCACCGTTCGGGTGTGACTTCTCTAGACCTCTCTAAGGGTAAGATTTCTATATCGAATGGAATAATTATATAGTGAATTTTATAATGACAAGTACCATGTCCCCTCACTAATTAACCCTCGTAATGTATGTTCTCTAAATTTATAATTAAATTTTAAATGTGAATTTGAATTTATATAAGGTATATTACATGGCCTTAAATGTAAATGATTAATTGGATTTATATCTATATTACCCCTTACCACTTTAATAGAATGTATGTGAATGAACCGTAAATATTTAATAGGCCTTAAATGACTATAAAAAGGTTTCATGCTACTTGACCTTATCACACTAACAAAAGGAAAGGTTGGAACCAATTGACAATATAAAAAGATTGCATGCTTCTTGACCATACCTAACTAATGAAAGGAAAGGATTGAACCAAAGGAGATATTACATGACTTCATAATTAAATATAAATGTCATGACATTACATCACCTAGGATTATAATCAGAGAATGTTATGAGAACTTAGGAACCCTATTCTGAATCAAGGACATGGCTTAATTAGGTTGATACCCACCTAGATCTCGACCCTTTTGGTTCTTGGATTCCCAACATGACATCATAGGATCCATTCATTATCATTACAGGATTCCTTGGATACACTGCTTGGATCCAACATTGACAAGTAGGTAACATGGTTACATCCCATTGGGCCCTATCTATAATTACCCTTTTTGACCATGGACAATAACCATGGACTCTGTAGACACATTATTGTTGAATTCCATAGATCATGATTCTTAGATTACACTCTTATACTTTGCTAGGCTATAGTTACTACTAAGTTGGAGACCCTTGAAGTCTATGTTGCCTTGGTTACTACCTTGGAACTTCATTATTAAGTACCTTTGAACATAGTTTCCATGTTACATCTTGGAACCTTCATTATATTTACTATCATGAGGTGATGCTAGTGTTGGATATGCCTCAGAATACCTATTAATATGAAATTTATAATTACTTAAATTAATTAATTTGTTATATGTTCAGACACCAACCGAGGGCCGAAGCAGGTACTTGGGTATTTAATTACATTGTACTATTTTAGTTTATATATATATGCTTACAAACTGTTATATTTCCATTACACTAGATGAATTTTTTAGGAACCATTGGTGATTTCCCAATAAGAATTATATCACACTATATCTGGGTACCATTTGGTACCTGGGGCAGATTACATGGTTCCAGGTGTTGACAAAGGGAATCATACAGCTTCGAACACTTGATTGATTACTATTTAGTATAGAGAATGATAGTAGAGGACCAAGTTGGAACTCGGGATTCATAGGGTAGTCTTTTTATTCCTTTTTTATTTTTGAAAACATGTAATGCATGTTGTTTTGTATCCATGTTTTCAATTTTTCTAGTGACATGAAATACCATCAATTGTTGAAGGTTATTTCTGTTATTTCAGTTATTTTTATTTTTGTCTCTATTTTCTTATGTTCCCTCGGTTTACCTATATCGGTTCGACAATTTACATACGTCTACTTTCAAACTTTGCACTGAACATTTGTAATGAGTGCATAGTCTCCCCACAAACACACCTTAGTACCTTACTCCTACTCGGTAGCCTCTAGAATTTGGGGAGATATGATGGAGGCCATGTGGCCCACCAGGCTCAGGGCACCTATCAAGTGGCATATGAGTCTCAGACATCACATCCAATAAATTTTTAAATTATCTACACATATTGGCATTATAAATGAAAATTATATGATACATTTTGTATTGATATTTTTAAAAAAATCTTGAAATGAATACTGTCAATATTGAAATTAATGTTATTTTGGAATAAATTATATTTTATTAAACAGTATAACATGGATTAAAATTTTAACTTATTCCAAAGGATTCATAGGGGGTTTAAAATTTCATCCATGAGTCATTTATGGTTTTTATGTTTTTTTATAGTAACTATATTAAGCCATAAATATTAAAATTCCATGTTTACACAGCAAGATCTAAAGTGTTTAACTAAGGTTTAAATCAAAAATATAAGGGTAATAATGTGACCTAAAAAAGTATAAAAATTATTGGTTGAGAGGATATGAGACCCATACATACCATATCTTCTAAATAAATCAAATTTTATAAATTTTGAATTGAAGATTAATTTATTATATTTTAATATTTTGAGAGTCTCCAAAAGAACCTCTCACCTCAATTATAAATGGGTAGATCCTCTTTCACTTACTCACACCACATTGAGCATTATAGATATAAAAAACATGACCATATAGGCTCCCAAATTCCCTAACCTAATCATATAACCCTCCATTTTGGCAGACAGGCAACAAAAAAATTCTTCTTATATAATCAAAAAGGAGTTACCTAAAAACAACATAAAATTATTCAATGGTAACACTTATTTTTTTTCAAACCATTCATGTATTAATATTTTGTGCTTATATAACAGCTTATTTATCTTCAATATAATTATTTTATATTATTAGAATTTTTCGATCTACACATTCAAAAACATCCGTCAAATGTGATACATAATTATCATTCATGTATACATCAGACTACTGCCTAACGAATAAATGTCATTTCTTCTTCCATTCATAACCATTCATGGTGGAATAATGATGGATTTAGAGTTTATATATGATATATATATATATATATATTATTTATATTTTAATTATTCTTTTTAAATTTATATATAACACATACCTTTATGCACTTCATTTGTGGGAATAATATTGCATCGTTTGTGGACGTGTGGACTACTGCCTCCTCAAAGAGATGTTATTCGTTCATGCAATACATGGAATTTATTTATGATAATTGTTATAAAAATATGTGAAATATATGAAATAAAAATGATAATTGAATTATTATATTCATATATATCATTTAATTTCTATTATTTAATATGACAATAAAATTTATGTAGCGTTCATGCATACATGCAACGTACCATCTCCATGTACGTCGCATTTCATTTCCTATCTCCAAATTTTATGGATTATTATAAACATGTATATAATTAATATATATTATATATAAATCATGATTTTAATTCTAGATATGATTAATTAGTTATTTAATTATTATGTACAACAAGTTACAAGTCAAAACATACATGAAAATATTGGAAATTAAAACCCAAAATCATTAAAATAATTGACGATTGTTAACAAATATATAATGAGATTATATAAGATAATAATATTTGATATTTTAAATATGAATATGGTTCTGGTATAAGTTAAGAACATTCTAAAAACCAATTTACTTGATTTTAAAAGAGGTTCACTAAAAATGAAATACAATGTATGATATTTTTTTCTCACTTTTATTTTGGTGGGACACATGCCTTATACACTACTTGATTATTTTGTGTTCTGTGTGAACTACCAATGAATTTATTTTATGAATTTTATTATGAATATAATGGTATTTTCATACCCAAAATATTTTCTTTCTGTCATGGGGTATTCAATTCTCATGATCAAAATGTGGTAATGGTATTTCATAATTTCATAAATATTCAAGACTGTTATTTGTCTCCATTGGGGAACATTTTCTGTCAATGACCATTTTCTATAAAACAATTCAAGACTTTTTTTACTACCATCTAAAAAATGTTATATTAGTTTTACCCATGTTCGATTTTTTATAAAATTGTTTTAACGGAATCTTTTTTTAAATGAGGTAATTTATAGCTTTTTTTCAAAATAGAGACAACTTGTTTTTTACTTATACGACTTGAATGGAATTTTCCCCCAATATGGAGCCCTAATGTTTTCAAAATTCCTTGAAAACTTTACACGATTTTTTACAATTAAAATATTTTCTTTTATAATTGCATGAACTTTAAAATAAATGATTACAATGGGTTAAGGGATTTCATCTCAATTTCATTTCATTAAGGCATACTCTAATGTTATAAACCGAGTTTCCTTTATATTGTATGTATACATCCCTTTTTCATGTTTCATCGGGAATATAATTATTTTAATGATATTATATGTTACATTTAATGTTATTAATTCATGTTATTTGGGATTCAAATGTTCTAAAGAGGTATTAGAAACTTTATAATGCTTATATATTATTTTTTATATGAATTTTTTTAATGATATTTCAATAGTATTTTTGTTCAACAACATAAACTAATATTATTAATACATTTCCCCCACTAGGAAATTATTGATAAATATTAATTCCTTATTAAATATGGATATTTGATAAGGCATATTAATTATTAATTTAATCCAGTACTGGATATGAGGAATGCATTGGACTGTTTTTGAGGGGTGGGGCTCATGCTTTATAGAGCCCCTCAATGCATTAATTGGTTATCGTGAGACAAATATATTTGAAAAATTAAATATGTTTCTACATTTTTTTATCTAGGTTGTGAAAGGTCTTGATGGTATTGGTTTTCCTGTTTTTCAAACATTACATCACATAATTAAGAATTTCCTTCCAAGATATTGTAGTTATTATTTTTATTATCCATAATATTTTCATTTGATAAAATCAATGGACTCATTTAAATATTAAATTACTAATTAAATGTAATGTGTTTCAGTTATTTATCCTTCCATATTTATTAGGTCTTAGAACATTATTTTAAAGGAATGTGTTATGTGTTATTTCCCTTAACATGTTGAGTTATTCTCATTAATACTCTATTTAATTCTCTTTGCAAACCCTTAGATAGTAATTGGTATCACCCTTATTATGTTTCCTATACCTGAGTTATGAAAATGAATCTTTTGAATGAGTTTTAAGGTTGATAGGATTTTAGTTTCTTTATGATTTATTTTTTTTCAAATGAAATATGGGTATTATGTATATAATATTTTCTTCCAAACCCTATAAAATATTCAATCCTTTAGGATTTGATTTACTTATGTCTATATTAATGTATTAAATTAATTTTTTGACTCTAGTATTCTGTGGTTGGGGATTTATAATTGGAATCGGCTAAACTTTATTATTAACCTTGGAATCTATAATTTATAATCCTATATTAGGGAACATAGCCCTATGGTAAAATTTCTAGATAAGTATAAAATAACTAAATAATGATTCATTTATATGGTTATTATGTTATTTTTCATGCATAAAATACATTTCTAGATACTACAAGTGAAATTGTTCAAGAATAATTGTACCTAAGAGAAATAACACTAAAAAGGTGTTTTGGGCCTTAATCAAGATGACCTTTGTACATGACAATATTCCTTACTACGTACATGGTTCTACACTCCTGAGGGATATGATTATGATAATTCACATTTTCATTAAAAAAATTATGATTTATTTGAATAAATAATGAAAATGAAAAACTTGGGCTAAACCTATGGTGATTTAGAAAGAAAATAATGTGTCATAGTATTCTATAATTGATTTTATGATTTTTTTCAATATTACTATTATTAAAAAAACTATACTTTCTAGTTTATTTAATGGATAGAACATGAATGAGTCATGTTAACATTGATAATGATGGAAAAGTTGGTGTCTATGATCATCCAAATGGGATTTTTGCTGAAGTGACTGAATTTTTATTCATACCACATATTTTTTCTCGATATATGATTAACAACATATACTTTAACCAACTCTTTAACTCATCATATATGAAACATATGGTGTTTTGTAAGAGAACTAATGTTAGATTCCATGGGTAAAAGAATTATTGATTTCTATTATGAATGAAATATTCATGAAAAAACCTTATTAAGTGTCTCAATGGAATAAAATATTCTTTAGTTGAGGAAAAGAAGGGAATAAAGAAGATAATTTCTATGGATAAGTGAATTAAGTGATAGAAGGAAATAAAAAGGATCCAAAGAATCAATTTTTAGTTCTATTCCATAAATCTGTGGAACATGGGCATTACCTGAGTAAACAACCTATTCTCCAGGATAATATATTAAAGAATGTAGTACCTATGTGGAAATAAATTAATATAGTATTTAAATATTGTTGTTGTATTGAACACCTTATTAAAAAGGATCTTTATTGATTAACCTTATTTAAAAAAAATCATCATACTTATTTTATAAGTTATATTAATATTGTTTTAGAAAAATGAAAACATGTATATTGGCCGACAGCTCACCATGTCTGGTAAGGTCATTGGTTTTGAACCCACAACAGAAGGGAGAAAACTATGCAGTACCTACCACAAGCCTATGTGAATACTAAGTTAGGATTACATTTTTTAGTTAAAATATATAATGAATAAAGGTTAATTTTATTTTAGTGTCATTTTATTTAATAAGTAGATAATTATTTTATTGGAAAATGATTTGGTGATTATGTTGTTAATGTTATTTCTGAAGACTTTCACTATTTTGGGAATCCCATATGATTAAGGGCCATAGAATATGTTGAAGAATAAATTTTCAATTTAATATTATAGTCAAATATTATTTTGTGGTAGACTTATAACAATTCAAGTTATTTATTGAAATGGTCATAATATCATATCGATTTTCTTATTTAGGTAATTATATTTTTCAAATAAGAAACTAAAAGTGATTGATGTTAATTATAAGATTATATGATCAAATCTTTATGATTGTTTGTCTCAATATTAGTCTATATTATTTTTCAAGAAAAATAATTATTTTCTAAATAATTTATGTTGAACATTGAGTAATAATTTTTAATTATGGATATTAATGCTATTTTGCATCATATAAATGTTTAGTGATTTTGGGAAATATGATGGTAAGATTTATTTAGAAAATTTAAATACCTATTTGGACTGTGAATATGCACAGATGTATTTTGGATAGGTCTTAAGGTTGTAATGGATTAATATAAAAATTGTAAATTATTAATTCATGATAAAGTATGATATATTGGAAACTATGTACTAAACTATTTTTTGTTGATATTTAAAGGTTAAATGAATGAGTAATAAATATTATGATTCGTTAATGTGCTTCAGGTATCAAAAATTCAATATGAATATATGTTTCCTTGAATAAGAGATGAAGTGAATATAGATTAAAGAACATTCAAAGGATATGATCATGCTTATAACATGGAATGAAATTATGTATGAAAAATACTCTCATGTTCTTATCTAGATAGTAACATAATCCCTAAACTATAGGAAATAAACTGGGGGAAAAAATTATATGCTTATATTTATTACCAAGAAATCAATGAGCTCCTTAACTCATTAAATATTCATAGTTTTTTTATGGTAGATATTTTTGATGGTCATGTTATTTAATAATCTCCATGATAACATGATGGTTTAATTTCATATACAAGTCCAAAGTTTTAGTAACAACAAATTTTATCTTTTTAAAATGAATAATTTTGTGGTGACCTTCACATTTCCCTTTCCCTCATTTTAAGGGGATGTTTTATTAACCCTATTTATGATATGGGTTTCACAAAAAGTAATTTTCATGATTCAACCACTGATTTTTGAAGTGAAATTTCAAATTAAGAGGAAATAATTTATTGGAGGAGGGTAGAATGTATCACCCTATAATTTTATAGTGTGTATCTTTTTTGAATTCAATCTCTTTAATGGCTTATGTTACACACAACATTGAGCTTAAATGAACTGCAATATACTATTAAAAATAATTATTTTAACACTTGATGTTATGTTGTAGGATGTGAATATGATTTAATAAATTATGAAAAAAAATTTACATATTTATATATAATTCTTCAACAAATTAATTATAAATTAATGTATAAACAATTTAAAAAAGGAATTTTCATTTTGAAAAACTATTTAAATTTACACAAGTGTGTTTTATAACAATAAAATAAAAAAATCTCTATTTATAGACTATATTAATGATATATATATATATAAATATATCATTTATTAAATTTATTAATTAAAATTAAACATCTATGTTTTATAGACATGATATAAGAACAACCCAAATTTTCCGGAAAAAAGTATTATTTTTCTAAAAAAGTAGTTTTGCAACATTTTAATGGTGAACCAAGTTTTAATAAAAATTATGAAAGTAGTATATAATATATTGGGAAAAATAAACCTATTCTTTAATGTTTTTATATAAAAATTTAATTTGGTTTAATTTTTCGGTTATTTCTGATAGGATTAGTGTTTTGATGAATTGTTATAAAATATTTAATTGTAGTTGAAAAAAATGTGATAATTAATTTATAATGTTAAATTTTATTTTAAATGTGTTTTAAATTATAAATATATAATTGTGTTATCATGAAATATAATTTTGGTCATTAGAATCAATTTTACATTGAATTTGGGTTCAAAAATATTTTAATCTTCTGTCGTTTTATCATATGGATTAATTTTAAATTAATTTTAGAAAATTGTGTGTTATCAATTTCCAATAATATATTCCATATTTTGAATAATATGGTAAAAAATTTGTAAATTTTTTCATTTTTTGGATAATAATAATCACAGAGTTAGTATTTTTTTTAACATAGTTGTGGTTAAATTAGGTAATTAAGGGTAAAAATAATATTATAATTATTTTGAAATTATATAAAAACTTGTATTGAATTTTTTGGATGATTGAGTGTTAAAAAATATTCTCCTTATGTAGATTTTATGGCCTCTTAGAGCCCCTTTGATGAATTTTATGCTTTTATATTAATTTATTCTATGGAATTTCAAATATGTCTTACTCATTTTTTAATTAGTGTATCATTTTTTATATATAGTTATTCTAAATATAACTTTGACTATAAATAATAATTTTAATTATAAAATTAATGTCTCCATAATGATAATTTAATTTTAATTTTTAAATAATACATAATTAAATTAAGGTCTTTGAAAATGAAAAGGTAATAATTTGTAAATTAATGGACATATCAAATTAATGTAATTTAAGATATTAAAAAAATAGATATAATTAATTCCATACACAACTATTATAGATTACCTAGAACTATTTAGGATTTAATAGAAAAAATATTGAGAAAAGGTCTAAAATTTCACCCATGACTCATTTATGGTTATTTTTACATTTTATAGTTACTATATTAAACCTTAAATAATAAAAATACATGTTTTCCGAGAAACTGCTAAATATTTTAACAAATGGTTAAATCCAAAATATAATGACATAAATGTGACCTAAACATTTCTAAAATTTACTGGGGAGAGAGAATTTAGGCTCATAAATATATTATCTTCTAAATATATCACATTGGAGCAATTTTTAATTGATAACTAATTTAATATTTTGAGAGTTTCCAAAAGTACCCATCACCTCTATTATAAAAGTGAACCTCCTTCCTCACTCGCTCACACCTTATTGATATTTATATATCATAAAACCCCTAACAATTTAATAACCCAAAATCTCTCCAATAATCCTAGAAGCTACCATTTCGGTAGAAATCCAACCCTAGAAGTCTCTTGCTATAAACTAAAAACAGTTACTCGAAAATGAGGTAACATTATTAAATGATGACTTTTGTTTTATTTCTTTCTCAACCCATTAAATTATTATTATTACATGATTATATAACAACCTTAGTATGTAAAAAATTATGATGTGTTCTTATGATAATATTTTGACCAAAATTTTCACACACATCCTTAAAATGGGATACACAATCATCGTTTGTGTGTATGAAAAACTAATGCATCACGAACCAATAGCGTTCTTTCCTCTATTCACAACCATTCAAGGATGGAATACTGATTGATTTGTAGTTAATATATGATATACAAATATATATTATTAATAATTTTTTTAATTTTATGTAATTACAATATAACACATAACATCAAGAACTCCGTTTGTAGGGATACAGTAACATCATTTATAAAAATGTGGACAACTGCCTCCTCAAAGAGATATGATTTGTTTATGCTACACATGGAATTTATTGATATTTATTTTAATAAAAATATGTGACATATATGAAATAAATATGATATTGTATTTATAATATAAATATATATCAAGTAATTTTAATTATTTTAATGAAAAAATGAAATAGAATTAGTGTGCATGCGTGTGTATGGTGTATCGCCTCCTTGAATGGCACATTTCATTTTCTAAATCCACATTTTATAGATTACTATAAATAAATATATACAAAATATATATTATTTTTACATCATGGTTTTCATTCTGGGGATGATTAAATCACGATCTAATTAATAGGAACAACATGTCAAAATTCAAAACATAATCAATAACCCAGGTAATTAACACCCTAAGTAGTGAAAATAATGAAAGATTATTAACAATTGGGTAAAAAATTATAATAAGTTAAAATGTGATATTATAAATATGTGTGTGGTTTTTTTGAAAGTTAATACCATTCATAAAACTATTATTCTACAGGATAATTTTTGTTCAGCAAAAAATAAATGAAAGGTAATAGATTATTGTATCACTTTTATTTTTACGGTACAGATCGATTATACAATATTTTATTTTATTGTTGTATATTAACTACACAAGAATTAATTTTATGAATATGATTCAAAATATTATGGTATTTTCATATATATATAATTTTTTTCTTTCATGTGGCATATTATACTACTTATTATAAAGTGGTTAGGGTTATTTCACAATCTCATTGTTATTTGAGATTATTTTTGTTTAGGTACTAATGCTGGAAAATTTTTCATCAATATCCATGTTTTTTAGAATATGTTTTCAAATTGGGTTTTAATATTATCTTAAAAATGATTTATTTTTTTACCCATGTTATAATTTTTTTTAAAATATTTAGATATTAAACTTTTTTTTATTTACCCAACAATGTACTTTCTAACTTCTTCAACAAAATTTGGAAGCAATATTTTTTTAACTTATACTGTATGAACGTAACTTTCACCATGTTGTTGACCTAATGGTTTTAATCTTACATTAAATGTTTAAAAGGTTCATTTCAAAGAAAATATTTTCTTTTATAAATTTTCATCCTTTAATATAAATAATTACCAAGTGGTATGGGATTTTGTCTCATCTTCATTTCATTAAAGAATATTGTAATATATTGCATGTAGTTTCATCTTTATGGTCTATATATTCCCATTTTAAAATCTATATCAAGAATATAATTATTTTAATGATATTATAGGTTTCATTTAATGTTATTAATTTATTGGAATTGTGATTAAATTATTTCAAAATGTTGTGGGGCACATTGGAATGGTAAAATATTACTTTCTGTAAGAATGTTTTTAATGATATTTCAGCATTATTTACATTCATAAACACCAAAAACCCCTTTTTTATTAAAATAAAATGGGGAATTATTAATAAATCCATATTATTTATTCAATGATGTTATTTGGTAAGTGTTGTTAATTATTAATTAAATTTATTACTCGATGTGAGTAATTATTTTGACTAGAAATGAAAGGTGGGGCCCAGACATTATATCCCCTAGATGAATCGATGGGTTCTCATGAGAAAAATATATTTCCCAAACTAAATGGGTTTCTACCTTTTTTTAATATATCTTGTGAAACATATTTATGTTATAGTTTTTCATGTTCCTCAGACATGATATCAAATAATTAAGAATTTTATACATACATATTTCAGTTATTATTTTTGTTATCCATGATATTTTCATATGATAAAATATATTGATGCATTTCATTATTAGTTTATTGATTAAATTAAATGAGTTTCAGTTATTTATTGGGCCAAATTTAATATTCCTTATCTATTAATTTGGATGGGATGTGTTGTTAGTTTTTTACATTTTGATGTTCAATTATTCTCATTTATTCTTTATTGATTTTGTTTTACTTTCCATTAATATGCGTTTGACCTCACCCATATTATGTTTCATATCCTTAGGCTATAGATAGAAATCCATTGAAGGGTTTTTAAGGATGCATAGATCTTATTTTTATAAGGATTTATTTACTTTTACCAATTAAATATATAAATCATTTATGTAATCTAGGAATCCAAAACTAAAATCATTATAGTCATTTGGGACATGATTCAGATTTATATATGAAAATTTAATAAATTATTTCACCGAATTTGGGATTTCAGGATCAAGGCATCACATGTAAAATATATTAAATTTTATATCAATGTCATGAAAAATGTTCAATGCATTCCAGACAATTCTTGTCAAAAAAATCATACATGGCTATTGAATCCTCCTCTTTTTACCTCCATTATATTAATGGTATCTCCATTATGAGTAAAACATTCATACTGACATATTTACATTAGAAAATATTCTTAAATTTATATTATTCCATGCAATCAATATTTTCTCTTTATTTGAAATTATTTACCATTGACTACAATTAAAAAATTTACTTTCATAAATTGTAAATAACAAGAGTTTCGTTTTGATTTTATGAACAACCCATGACTTTAAAAATATTTTCCAAGGAATTAAAACAAACGTTATCTTTTACATGGATATATAAAACTATTACGGTTGTATGGTTTTACTTCATAAAATTTTACAATATAGACATGTTCCTCTATATTTAACATGGTTTCTCTCTCTTGTAGATAACACAAAATTTTATATCCTTCATCAATAGATCTATAACGAAAACACGCTTCTCTATTAAAAATCCCACCATTTCAAGTTTTATATTTAGATGGATATTTTCCTCTTGGTTTTTTCCTACATCTCCTTTAATATTCCATCTATGAAACAAAATTCTAAACATGTATAGAATTGATGAAGCCACAGGGAAAACATCAAATGATATATCATGATTGCCATAAATAATAATATTATAAGTGTACTTACACTCATTATCATAACCTTTATGATTAAATTATATCATACGAACTATAGAGACTCATCTATAAAATATATATAATCTAGTGTATTCAAACTATAACTTATTTCTTCTATTCTAATATACCATTTAAGTTAAAAAAATTATATAATTATGTCATTAATTTTCAATTACAGTCACATACATTAATGAATGGATAAAACCACTATGTATAGATTTTTTTTTAAATATAGAACTTTCAAAAATGAAATGAATTTTCTTCTTATGAAGAATCTTCATGAAGTTAAAAATGACTTCTTCTTTATTTTTTATAATCTTTAAAACCTAGGAAAAATATTTAATAATGTGGGATGTTAAAAAAGATATCAACAATGGGCATAAAATTTTTAATTATAATAGTAGTGTGAAAAATATAAAAAACGAAAAAATATATACCTTAATCACATTATTATTTTAACATAAGATCAAAATCATGTCAACATTTAAAAAAGTCTAAAAGAAAACCATGAAAAGTCATGGCATGAAAATATTAATCTATATTAAAAACTATGAGCATTTTATTCATGACATGTTTTCACTCAATTTATAAATAACATGAGTCCTATTATATCTACAGGGGAACCTCCCTAGTTGACTTCCTCCTTCTTACCATTGAAAATAATGAATATTACCCAATTCATTAGAGAGATATATCAAAATAACCAATCATATAAGGTGTATCAGGTCTTCATGTCATCATTAAATATTATCAGGTACCATACCATGAATATAACATTTTATTCTTTCACCAATTAATAAAAAAATCCTTCAAAAACTCATTCTATGTAGTATGAAAAAACACCTTCAAATATAAAAATAGAGTATCCTTTTCAAAAACCATTTTCATAACCAAATTACACATAATAAAGGTAAAGATGGTTTTTATTTGAAGAATTAATGATGTTTTTTAATATAATCCAAACATTAAAAAATAATTAGGATTATGGTAAATTGCATCATCAACATATATGTTAAAATATTACATTCCATTTTTTCATTTTTAATGAAATTTAAATGGTTACATATATAATATATAAAAATATTCCTTTAGATAAATTTTGAATGAAAGTATAAAAGTGATATTCTATAGAATTTATACTTCATTAATTTCTATATAAATACATCTAAAAAATAATTTTATGAATTTGTACATGGAATAAAAAAATTTAAAAATTATTATTAAATATGAAAATGTTGATTTTAGTTAAAGTGTCCATCGATTTAATTTTATATCATCACATATGTTATTTATCTTCCGCAATAAAAAACTATACCAATTATTTAATTTCCTAAAAATGATTTTCGTTTTCACTATACATTTTATTTTATCTATTACATTTAGATATTATAATATAAAATAAATTTATTTATATCATATGTTTTGATGAAATTCATCTCATATGTCAAAAATAAATTTGGTGGGATGACTATAGTTAAAGATTTCATTATCCCATAACAAATAGAATAATAACATTGACATTAGTATATTTTTCTAAAAACATATTTTTAATACCAACTACAAAATATGGTTATGAATAAATAATTACATTTAAATCATAGAGAAGGTAGACTATATGTATGCATTAGTAGTATTTCAAATTTTAAAGGATCATGAGTAGAAGAAGGTAAGTATTATTTTTAATATATATAATTATGATTTTTTTATAAATATCATATTATATATTTAAATAAATTTATATAAAAAATGTAGGTGATGTACTGATGAAAAAGGATCACATTTCCTCTTGGAACAGAAAATCTACATGTACACATGAAAAAAAATTACAATTTTTAAATTGATGGAAATGTAACAAAATAAATGATTTATCATCTTTAAAAAAATATTTATTTAAATAATTTTCATATATAAACCATTAATCTATCATTATATCTTTATATAAGAGATGGTTGTTGAAAAATAATGACATCAATTCGCCCTATGGTAGTTCACCATACAAAATCAAAAAGTTTTCATTTCATATTAGAAATCTTTGGAGATGGATATAAATTACCAAATAATAATTATAAAACCTCATTATCTATAAGATAACATTATTATCATTTATGAATGGTTAAAGAATATTTTTTTTTGTGGTGGATTAAGATATAAAATATAAAATCTCATTTACAAATTGCAAAACCTATTAGTAAAACATACTTTTATTAACACCTTAATCCCTCTAATTTGGTATTAATCCAAAAAATAATACCTCAAAGATAGGGGTTGGTATATTAGTAATTGATTTCATAATGGATATTCTGAAACAAAATTCCCTAGAGTTATGTATAAGAGAGGACAGGGGTTGTTCTTTTATAATTGGTTGAGAGGAAACACTTGGTATTTTTGAATATATTAAAATAAAATAAGGATATTATCAAAAACAATGTAATAAAAATTTAATATTTAATAATTTAAAAGGATAAAGGGTATCAATATGATCATTAAATTGTACTTAGAAAATATTATAAGATAATTTATCCCTTTTATTATTGGTTTAACTCCCAAAAAATTGTTGAAAATATTAAATAAATTATTTATACTAATTAAATTTATTTAATACTTTTCTATTAAATTTAATTCACCTAAATGGGGTATAAATAATAGTAGGAGATTAGGAATATGTTCATCTCTCATGTTTCTAATGGTCAATGTTTTTAGCATGTAGCTAATTTCAGTTCCCTCTTCACTGGTAATGAGGCCAATGAGGTTAGAATATGTTTTTCGTCTCTCCAATCCAATAGGTGGAATAATTCTCCTTAGGGGATTTATGTTAAATATGATCCAAAAAAAACATTATTGAAATTAAATTTGGATGGATCATATATGTCTGGAGATATAAGAGTAGGAGGGCTAGTTTGGGATGGTAAATGTTTGGTTATACATGATTACCATACATTTTTTGGAATAGAATTTAAATTATAGTAGATACAAGATCTTTTCATAGTTGAATTTTTTTTGTAAAACCTACAACATCAATATCACTGAGGCTTAATAAAATTCCCTTCTTCTGGACAACTTCATGAGATACAATGCCAATGTTCCAAGGAATTTAACTTACATTAATAGGATGTAAAAATAAATCATTAATCGTGGAATAAAAATCACACATTTAGAGGGAGGTGAAATTTTCTATTGATATTCTCACAAGTATGGGGAATCCTCTTGATAAGAATGTCATTTATTATAGAACATGAACAATAACAAGAGAATATAACCAAATCATCATCAAATACTATCTTAGATTACATCAATTCAGACCTCCCTGAATTCTAGGGATTGTGATTAAAATTTATATTATTTATAATAAGTCATAGTAGTAGAATAATTTATGTTGCATTCAATGAAATAGATGGGTTAATTATTCCACACCAAAGTTCACAAATAGTTGATTCCTGAAATGTGACATATATGAGTTATGGAAATTAATGTATTCATAATATATTTATATATAATACTAGTGAATTTACTCATGCAATATAACATATGATTAAATTATTCATCGCTGAAAAATTATCCATGATGGATATATGATGCCAATTTATTTTGATAGGGGTGGTGTGATATTAACATAATTCAAGGATGAGGCTTTCCATTCTCAATGTAATATTTATCCCCATATTTTTTCAAAATTAAATTGAAAATCCTAGATAATGGGAAAATATCATTCATATTATTACTGAATAATAGATAATCATGGATATCTTCGGTGGTATGAGGATTTCATTGAGTTCACTAGAGATCGTCATTAAACCCATACAAAGATTATATACAGATGATTTTGGGGTTAAATTAGCATAAGGTATAATAGTTTTTCATGTTAATTATTTTTAGTTATACATTCATTACATATTTCTATATGTGGGTGATATTGATATGGGATTTAATCACATTCACAATTTATGACATTAATTAATTAACTCTTATAGTTACCCATTTTATTATGATCTTGAATAATATCTATGACAGTCTCACCCTTAATTTAATAGTAAAGGTCCCCAGGAATAAATAAATATGATAAGACCATAGGTCCTAAAATCCTTATTCTTAAAAATATCAAAATAAATTATCCACCATGGTTTTAAGAATTATACAGGATAAATTCATGTGAGATCCACTTTGAAACCTATTTCATATACCATACCTTATTTCCTTGAAAGGGTATCTTTAAATAGGATTTAATGTGATAGAAAATTCCTTGTTAAAATTTAAATACCTTTGAATTTATTACCTTTAAAACCTAAACATAATTATTTTCCTTTCAAATTCAATTTCCAATTTAAATCCATTGTAGTTTCATATACCTCATTTCATTTCTATTGAACCCTAAATAATATGATAACATACATTATTATATTAATTTAAATTTTACAGTGAAGTTACCTTTTTTATGATGGTGAGTATTATATACTATACCATTCTATAATAAATAAAACATTATTGTATTAAATATTTCACAATGTAAACATAAATTATTTACTTCATAATTAAGTGTTATATCATATTCATATGGATTTAAATTTCATGATATACCTTTATGTTTTGGAGTAAAACTATAAGGTATAATTTCAATTGGTGAGTATCATGACTTTGTACATGGATAGAAACTATATATAAATACTTTCAAAATAATATATCTTTAACTCCATCAATTGAGGTAGATATGATGCCTATTTTTTGGTAAATCTGAAAAAAAAATATAACTTTTTCTTTCCCATTCAATGATATTTTCTAAAGGTCTCCACTCTATATGAACACTCTCTAAAGGATATCCTAGTGAATTATGATAATAATTTAATCATTAAAGTGACTTCCAAAATTTATTATATATTTTAAATAATGTGGTTCTTCCTTAGATATATTTAAATCCAAATGTGTAATTAATAATTTCTTAGTTGTCTTTAAATCTAAAACTGAATAGTTTTGTTGATTTAAACTCTAAAGTAACCTTTATAACTTCCTATGGTTTGTTAAATCATATTGTTCCTTCTTATACAACTTTAATTGATAAAATGAAATTCATAATTTCCTTTGGGTCATTAAATCATTGAGCTCCATATTATATGCCCTTAAACTCTTAAATGTTCATAATTATTTTCTCTAGGTATTGAATTCATAGAGAATAACCTTATATGTATTTAAACACATATGTGGCCTTTATTTTTACATGGGCTATTTTAAATCATTGAGTGCATCCATGGATATATTTAAACTCCAACGTTCTATTTTAAAATTCTTATTGGTCTTGAGATCAAGAGTGTCATTTGAGATAAATTTAAAATACAATTTAACCAATAAAATTTCCCTATGGTACTTTTAAATATATAGATCCACCTTGGATTGATTTATACTCTATAGAAACCTTTAATATTTCACTTTTCCTTTTTAATCTTATATAAATATTTTACATAAAAATAGACTCCAAAATTACCTTTACATCATTCCCATGGTGTTTTAAATTATCAAATATGTGTTATATGGATTTCAACATCATGATAACCTTCCAAATGGACTTAAAACAATATATGATTACTTCTGAAATAAAATCATAGATTATATCACTATAGGGAAGTAAATTAAATAGGGGATAGATAATTAGATATAAATTTTAGAATAACTAGTTTTAATTATGTGATATAATTAAGATTCAATGTGTAATAATAGAAAAAAATATTTCATTATAAATATAATAATGAATTAATTAATATAAATAATGAAGTAAAGAAATTCTCTTTAAACCATTCAACCATTATATCATTTTATTATACAATGTACACATTTATTATCTCGAAATAACATTATAAACACCTTTAAATATATAATAGTGTACTATAGTATAAAATAATATATTTTCATATTATTTTACATCTAGTCATATTTACTTTATTATATATATTTATAAATTAAGAATGTTATACTATAAAATGGGAATAAATATTGGGGTTGGAAATGTTAATAAAATGACACTTCATGAAAATAAGTAACATGGTAGAGAATATGGAATAATAACTTTTTACATTATAAACTAGGGTATAATAAGATTTAGAACTTTGATAATCATATAATAATCAAATAAACCTTTTAAATAATGATACAATCATTGAGAAGGAATGATTAATAAATATTTTTTTTATTTTCATTTTTTCAAAATTGTATTAAGTTTACAACTATTAATGTGAAATAATTTTTTAATAATCTATTTCAAAACACACCCAACATGGATTGAATTAAAAAAATAATTTCATTATAATTTATTTTTACAGGGTTCATATCTGATTTTGGAAGACTATAACCTATTTATTTATAGAAATTTCCATGGAATATATGATATCAATTATATCATGAATTTATTACCCTTTCATTAGTTTCATGTTATAATAGAAATTCCACCATCATATAATAATATCTAAATATTATACAAGATATATTATATAATGAATAAGATATCAATTTTTATCAGAATTATATAACATCACATATATTTTTTTATATGATTTTTTATTTTTATTAGAATTATAATTTTATCCTGTAATTATTTTAAAAAATTAAAAATTATCCTTCAAATAAGATTCACAAACATGTTCCAACTAAAAATCAACATATTTTATGGAAAAATCATTCCTTTAAAACTTCATCATTAATATTATATTTATAGTCTCATCTAGTGTGAAATAGTAATATACTTCTTTCAAATGAATTAAAACAACTATAAAATTAGAAATTCAATTAAATTTTATATGATTAATAATAGAATATTCACTAACTCAAAATATTGAATAATTTTGTTTAAAATTAATTTTTAATATCATATATTATTTTCAAAAAAATGATAATTATTAATAATTAAATATTTAATTTTAAAAATATTTAACAGCATCCATGATATAAAATTATATAAGTAAAATTCTCATTCAAATAAACATTTAATTATATCATTAAAAGATCACTATTTTGATTGATAGAAATTAATTAACCTTGGTTTAGAGATATAAAATAATGAAAACTACATCTAACTATTAATTTTACACTTATATATCCATTGTAATTTTAATTTCATCCTAATTCACCATTCTTATCACACTTATGCACCGAATGAAATATTTCATTCACATTTTCACAGCTTCAGTTTAGCTTAAATTTAATGGTATGCAACATAAAAATTACAAATCTATAATATATTATAAAAACATTGTAAGTAAATTTTAATGAAATTATTAAAAATAAAATAAATCTTCAATGTTATATATTTCAATTATTATTATATAATATTTCTTCTTTAAAGAGTCTGTTTAATATCGTCATCAATTTAATAAAGTATTTGAAATTTGGAAATCACTGGTATGTATCCTTTAGAAATATCCTAAAACATTTACATAGATATAAATATCATTTTAATATTATTATATTCTTGGTAAACATATATTTAATATTTTAACCTCTAAATCTTCATTTGAATAATCGTGGTTTCTTCAATCATTCCTTAACAAATGAAAATTTCATAAATTTCATGATAATGTTCTAGCACATGTCTAATATGTGGTGTTTTAAAATATTATCACAGAGAATAAAACAATATAGATCCATGGGTACTTCCATCGATCCCTTTATAAAAAAAAGGGTACTTCATGGTTCACCATTATATATAATTAATCATAGAATAAACATATTGATCAGCTTCATAAAAATTAATTTCATCCACTCACCCCATATTAGTTCATTTTGATAAATGAGTAGCACACCATCATAGAAAAAAAATATTTCATAAATATGTAAAAATGTATATATATATATATATATATATTATAAAATACACCATTTTTCATCCTATTTCATCCCATATCCTTACCCAACATTTCAAAATAATTACCAATTGTAAATTTATTAACCAATATCTCTCTCCTAAATTTTTCAGTCAAGGACCGTTCTCAAATTTGGTAAACACCTTTCTCTATTTTTTTATATACTATAAAATAGATATTAAAATTTTAAAATTAAAATTTTCGAACTATTAATCATAATCATTTTAATTTTTAAATCTTGTTATAATTTTAAAATATGAAACATTATATATGTTATGTGGATCATTGAAATTGTTTATATATGTTTTATAATTATGATATCCCTCTATATTCATTGATATATATAATTGTTTTAACATTTTTATATATAATATTTCTATTTCTTATGATATTGTGGGGATAAATGTGTATTGTTTCTATAGGGTGAATAATAGTTTTTTAAAGGGTGATTTTTTTCTATAATGTCCAACTAAGGATACTAAGTGTAGAAGCTATGTTCAGTCACCAGAGTTCCTCAAGAGTACATACCCTTATGCCATAGGATGATGACTATTAATGAGGGATTGTAGTTTAAACATGTGGATACTATTCCCTCATATTATAGTAATAAGAAAACAAAAAAATTATGAAACATGATTCCTAAAAAGTAACATGCAACTGTAAGTTGAATAAAACAACTAGTGAAAGTGAATGAAATAAAATAGAGGCTTAGACAACTATGTTGTACACATAAAAACCACAAAACAATTCTGGTTACATATATGGTACAAAATAATAAAATAAAAGAATTGGATCCATAACATATTGAATTGAATAAAATATTAAAATCGACATAAAAATCCTAGAAATCATTCTTTATTAGTATTAATATTTATCTAATCATATTCTTTATATCAGGTGAAGGTATTTCTGGGGAGTAAAGTGTAATGGTGCTTTGATAATGGCGAGAGTAAAAAAAATACTAGGGAACCACCAACGTAGTCCCAAACATAAATAGTAATTGTAGTGCCTATTTATTTGAGGTACTATTTTAAAGTATAATAATAAAATCTTTAATAGAAAATAAACTTGGTAACAACTATAGTGCATTGGAACTGATGGATACCATGGTTCAATAATTCGTACTCCAAAAATTCAGGAATTTATTTGAGAAATATAATATACTGTATGGTGATATTCACTGAAGCCATGGGAATTACCCATACTCAACTAAACTAAATATAAGATATAATTCAGTATATATTCTATAAATTTTATAAATAAGACATTGAGCTACATCCTAGGTATATTAGGAATTCTAATATAGACATTACTATAAAAGGAAACTGACAGAAATTTGAATATTTCCCATTATTTAATAATATTAGACTCACATGTATCATTCCATATGAAAACAATAAATTGGGAACTATAAGAATATTTTTGGGGAAACCCCTTAGGAAATATATAATATATAATCTATTGATCAGAGATCATAACTCAGTATCATCAATAATTTTCTAAATAACCCATTCTAAGATAGCTCTAACTAATGTAGTTAATGTGTTTCCACCCAATCCTAGTGAATATCATTAACAATAACTGATGAAATCATCCTCATCTTTAGGTATGTATCAAGTATACATTTATTTGTATAAATTTGTCCACCCTACAACCTCTTGAATCACTTGGATCCTAGAAAAGTAGTCATCCTTTGTCATACGGAAACATAATATGGGTTTTTGAGATATACTCAACTACCTCAATTTGATTCTCCAATAACGGTGTAATCCTAAAAAAATAGGCCTTATGAAAATGGTTACATAAAATATTGGATCCAAAATATACTAGGAATACATGTTGTTATGTGAATTAATTAAATTAAATTCATCCATTTTTTTACAAATGAATCAATTAACATAATCAATTAACTATTGGATTCATGTCTGTTGGGAATCCAAACTGATATATATTTATATATCTGTATATATCAAGATGCATAAGTATATATATATTTATATATTTATATATTTATATATTTTTAAATAACTATATATATATATATATCCTAATTACCACTAGTAATTAAGAATGTCTAACAACCATTGTCATTTTTAATTTTATATCAATAGAATTTAGGTGAACATGATCATACAGGGTGTTGAGGTATACATGTATTTAAAAAATTGGAATATCATTTATAAATATCCAATACCAAAAAATTACAATTAAACTACCTGCATAATTGATATTAAAAAATAAGTTGAAAGCATTATCGGACACACAAAACCATCTTGTTACGAAGTCGATCTCAGTATTTGTGCTATGTAATTAATGAATTAGGGGAATACATTAGGGTATCACTAACCATTCCAAACACTCCCTTACAAGGGTCTTAAACTATTATAAGAACCCAACCATGGGTCCCCTTAAAATTCTTGTCCTTGAATAATTCCCACCATGCACCACAATATCAATGATGGTCATGAAACCAACTATGTCAATGTGCACATTATCAATTTTAAGGTTCCCCGTCAAGGTCCACATCGTTCTGTGGAAAATTATATATGCAAATAAATATCCATCAACGAAGAAGGAAGTATATGGGCCCCATGGGATCGATGTGACCCTTGTAACATTAGATTATATAAAGTTTAAGGATAATAACTTATTTAAATTAATTAGATTTACTTAATTTAGTTGATTAATAATTTTATTAATTGGTCCCTTAACATTAGTAGAGGGACCCAATAATATCACATTATACAAAAAATTGATAACTTTACCAAACAAGTAAGTATGGTAGACAGCATAACTAATAAGAGAATTCCCATTTATTTTCAATGGGATGACAATAGCAGAAAAGACCCTTCTAGTATCATCCAATACATACAATATTCTGTCTTACAACCAAGACACCAATAATTAATTAATTAATTATTATATTATTATTATTTATCAAATTTTATTATTTTTTAACTAGCTATAAATATATTATTTTAAAACCCATAAGGATCAAAACCCCACCGGATGATCTCATTGCACTAAAATTTTGACCAAATTATCGCCAACAACCCATCACACATCTCAAATATTGAAAGAGTAAAAATACCTATGAAATAATGTCCAAATAGTTAAAAGGGATATTTAATTTAGGATTTAAAAAAAATTAAATTCCCTCTGTGGAAATTACTTGATTAAATGACATACAGTGATGTGAAGATGGCATCCAAGGTCACCCACTTACTAAGAAGTGCAGAATCCGCATAACATGTATCTTATTTCTCAAAGATCTAAAGATATTAAAACAAAATATCTTACCATGAAAAATAATATATAAATTATTAGAGGATAATTTTAGTTGTGGTTAATATAGTTATGATCTTAACTCAAAACACTATAGAAATTCACCAAGAACACCCCAATTAAGGGGTTTGGAGAAGCGATGGTAAGGGTGAAAAGAGGATAAGGGGGGATTCATTGGTCACATGTTTGAGATGGTGGTAAAAAATTTTGATACCCACTTAAAACACAAAGGAAATAACATCATAAAATCCCACTATTAATAGACCACATGATTTGGCCGCACAATCTTCCAACCCATTCACGAACTGTGCAGTTTTTACTGCCTCCAACCTATCCAACATAGATGATTATGGTTTATGTTTAAATAAACTATATTCAAACTATGAAACATGTAGTTAAATAAAAAACTACACCCATATGGTTTCCCCTAGAATTCATTAATTTTTCCCAACCTGATCACCTATAAAATCTGGGATTCATGGTTAGGTCACATAGTTAGGAATAATTTTGTACGAGCTATGCACCCTGTGAATAGTCTTCAAAATAATAAAATATAGGCCCCAAATCCTTAGTATTTTCTTGGGAATTATGAAATTCCATTTGGTTATCAAATCAAATATAAAACAATGTTCTATGAAATTTCAATAGTCAAAATCGTGATCCAGATTCATGATCAAAATTGCAACCACTCAAGAGTTGACAATTCAAAATCACCTTTAAATTCCTAGCTCATAAAAATGTATGACCTTATAAACTCTCCACTTACACCCTTATCATCCCTAATAAGAATTTATAGACATAAAAATGAACATAACTACTTATTTTGCTCATAAAATACCACTCAAATAGCAGTGTTGAATTTATAGATGCCCAACACTCTTAAAATTTCCACGTCGATCATATGATGCATAAATCCAAAAAATAAATCAAGCCTTGTAAAAACTATCAAAACATCAAGAGAGAATACTCCTAATCCTATCTAACATGAGATATTACCATGTCATCATCTGATTTTTCAACTACTCTATTGTTCTCTTTAGTTTTGGTTATTTATTTCAATGAAAAATTATGACACATGATGCCTCCAGTATCATAATTTCCATCAGAAAAACACACCTATCCTCCTAGAGACAATTAAAGAATAGTTTATAGCCTAATTCACATGATCACACATGAAGTTATTATACTCGGTGCTCAATTTTTATCTCAATGGTTGAATTCAAATAAACCTAGATTTTCTTATCCATGCAAGATATTCCTTGAAAATAAATGGTCAACTACTAAACTGCACTTGTTTCAACCCAATGGCATGATCGATGAGATTATTCATTGACCACAAACAATTATTCAATAAAACACATTCTGAACCACTATTGAATATATATTCGTTATTTAGAAATCGTGTACAACTGATATGTTAGTAAATCTCAATCTCAGATCCTATGTCCATAGATAAATCCTGAGATTATTCTGCAATACACACAATAAATCTTATATTTGATATATAGATTCATTTCTTATCCAACCCATCAAAAATATATTTTAATCGATGGGAAACAACATAAACATTGATTCCCCCCTAATCCAATAATATTTAATTATCGTTATCCATCGCTAACCTTATACCCACACTCAGAATCCACCGATATCACTTTTTTACCTTATAAAAGTTGTTCACTAATAATAAATTAATACATAGTTCCATTTATATAATATAATGTGAAATCCAAACATGATAAAAAATGATCATTATCACCTTCACATGACCCTTTTCACGTTTGGGTCACACATTGGTAACAAATGCCCCAGTCACCACATTAGGACATTCCTTATTATCTGACAATTTAAATTATTTCTCAATCACCATAGCTCATGCCCCATCCATTTACATACATAGAAAATGGAATGAATAGATACCTACTCATTCATAATTGTAAATAGAAACATCACCTATCACCCAATTCTGATAGACTTATACAAAATCAGTTTCATTCACTATGTTAAACTCATAATGATGTCTCACCCTCATGTAATTCATTATATTAATATATTTTTACATGTCTTTCAACTATTCTGAGATATGGTCACATAATTATGGGATTTAATTTCCCTTAATTAACCCCTAAAACAAATATCCTAACGTGGTCTAGCCTAGGAATGGTCCTTACAAGACACCTAATTCATTCTCCAAATGTAACGACCCAAAGTTTCATTAATAGAAAATCCCTCTTGATCTAGTTAAATGTTTCTTTATGAAAAATGTTTTTATAAGATGTCAACTTCTTTAGTTTTACGTTATGATTTGTGACCGTTACTTTTATAGCTGTTGAACAGTGATCATCTGAGTAGTATAAATATAAGGCTTTAACGAACCCATTTCTACTCAGACAAAGGAAGCGATGGCCTCATCTAGTAGAATTTCCCCTTATGAAGCCCATTTATTAGAGCTCGGAAAAGAGGTGGCGTCTTTGGGAATTCCCCTTGACCAAGCCCAAGCTGAGCTTCATCAAGTCACGCTCGAACGTGATCATCTACGGGAAAAGTGGAAGTTGATTGAAATTACCACTCGAGCGATGTTATCCAAGCCGCCCCAAGAGTCTGTCACCATCGCACACCTTACCCTTAGGTCTTATGCAGCTATTTTAAGGGGTTATGTAACAAATAAGTAGCACCATGTTCATGTACATTATTTTTGTATATAATAATTAATATAATTTCTAGTCATTTTTGATACATTGTAATTAGTTTTTAAAGTACAAATGGTGTTTTTAGTTATTATTTAATTAAGAATTATATTTTATTAAATTAAAGGATTTTTGAATTAAATAATATTTTAATAAAATATTATTATTAATATTAAATTAATTTTTTATTAAGTATAAATGATCTTATAATTTTATGAATGCAATTAAAATTTTTATTAAGGTTTGAAAGCCATTTCTGTCAAAACCCGTGAATTTTTTTATAAATGTCGGATTTTATTTTAAAAGTGAAAATTCACATATTTCGAAAATTATTTAGATAAAATAAATATTATTTTTGGAATCGGGATGTTGAAATTATCCAACGGTGAATTTTTCATAATTTTCTGAGACAGTCAAATATTTGGGTAAAAATTAAATACCATTTAAATATATAATGTGTTTTATGACATCATAATGACCCAATGGTGATGTAATAAAATACCATAATCCATATGTTCGGCCAATATGTGTTTTATCATTAAAATAATGTGGTTTTGGGTTTTTTTGACTTACTTTTCAAAGCATTAATGGAGCCCTCAAGACTTATTCAACACTTTGCCTTTTTAAATTAATTTCCATGGGAGTGTGACTCACCTCCACATAAGCAACCCTAATCTTTTAATAAGTTAGGACCTTGGCCTTGTAAAATATTTTTTTCCTATTTCCTTTTCTAGAAACCATCGACAAATACCATGGGATGGTTTGTTGTTTGGATGATTTTAATATAAGGGGTCCCAAACCTAAATAATAAAGAATTCTCTCACCTTTCCTATATAAACCCACCCAATCTCCCACTTCCTCCTCACTAAAATCCCTTTGAGTTCGTCCAACCTCTTCCCTAATCTCTCTAGAATCCTCCCAAGGTGCCCCAAGCTCCCAAGAAGTTTCTCACAAGCCTCTCTCTAGCATTTGGAAGCACACTTCCAAGTAAGGGTTTTTTCTTCCTTTCTCATTTTTGTCAATTTTCTTTAAGTTGTATTGCCCTTTTAATTTCAATTATGAATGTTGGGGTATGGTTTCTCACCTCCCCAATACTCCCCTCTTATTGTTTGAATTATGGGAGAACCCTTTCTCTCTCATTAAATGCCTCCCATGTACACTCGTTACTATGCCGAAATTCCGAAAGGAACTTCTCTCTCTTCTTTTACATTCAAGCAATACTTTTGTATCATGAATCTAAATTCCATTTCAATTGTTGGGACATGTATATATATGACCTCCTTACTTTCCATTACATGTAAATATGATGAGTAACCCATTTCTCTCTCATCGACCTTTTTTTTGAATTCTTATGTCACGCCGTTACGCTGCCGAAATCGCACCGATTTTCTAATCCAATGTCATTGTGTAGTGAATACCATGCCCATTTCTCCATCAAGGGTATTCAGCTTTCTGCACATTTACTTATTGATTTTTAAGTTTCATTTATTAATTCCACATTCCTTTATCATGGAATAAATGATTATGTTTTATGAATCCATGTTTTATGATCCATGTGGCACACTTATGCATGAAATGAAATGTTTAAGAAGGGTGCGACCTTTATAGCGTTCCAATGCATTGGGTAAAGTATAGTATCATGATACATCATGTTCAATGAGTGTTTACTCATGCTAATTCAAGTGAAACGATGGTTTACTCGTGCTTCAAGTGAAATGAGGGTTTACTCATGCTCCATGTGCAATGAGCCTTAGCTCATGCTAATTCAATGTTAAGTGTTGTTGCCACATTTCCATGTTATGATTATCATGCTTTATCATGCCTTTATGTTCATGTTTCTCTTATGCTCTATTTATATTCCAATTGCCTAACATGTATTGTACTCCTCTTGTTATTCATTATGTACTCCCTTACTAGGCTTTATAGCTCTCCCTTTTCTTATGCATGTCCTCAGGTTATCCCATGCAATGCTAAGTACGAAGGAATGTAGTGGTCATGTAAAGGAAGTTTTCAATAAAGATGTTGTATTTCATGTTTAAAGTTTTTATGTAATTATCCTAAGCCCCAAAGACACTAAAACTCTTGTTCTTCTTTGTTTTATCAAGTGAAGTTTTATGTAATAAAGCATGTTTAAGTTGTAATAAAAAGAAGGGTTGTCATAGTTGGTATCAGAGGATAGGTTTAGTTATATTTGGGATTAGGAAACCCTAGTAAAGCCTTAGATACAAGACTAAGTATAATAAAAGAATCCCTATGTTTTGGTAAATACTATGTAAGTGGTTTATCAAACAAATACATCCCTGTATGGATACGATCAGGTAGAGGCGGCTCTGGCACAGATGTATCCTAGGGGTAAAACCCGAAAACACTGCTTTGAGCTAGACTCGAATGGGAACTGGTGCACAAAAACGGGCCTTGCTGAACTCTTGGTTACGACACTCCCGGGGGATATGTTTTGATAAATTCACAATCATAGTATGAACCCTTATTAAGGGAAAAATTCCCCTAAGAATATATGTTAGAAGGAAGATCATGAAAATCCTGGATTGAATCCTATAGACTCATGAGTTAAAGAGATTAAAGTTTATTTATAAGTCATCAACTTTTGTATTTGGATTACCCTTTATGAGTTACCCACATTTTTTTAGTGTGGGAAAAGGAAAATTTCGAGGGTGAAATTTCTTAAGGGGGGAATATTGTAATGACCCAAAGTTTCATTAATAGAAAATCCCTCTTGATCCCGTTAAATGTATCTTTATGAAAAATGTTTTTATAAGATATCAACTTCATTAGTTTTATGTTAAGATTTGTGACCGTTACTTTTATAGTTGTTGAATAGTGATCATCTCAGTATTATAAATATAAGGCTTTAACGAACCCATTTCTACTCAGACAAAGGAAGCAATGGCCTCATCCAGTAGAATTTCCCCTTACGAATCCCATTTATCAGACCTCGAAAAAGAGGTGGCATCTTTGGGCTTTTCCCTTGACCAAGCTTAAGCTGAGCTTCATCAAGTCAAGCTCGAACGTGATCGTTTACGGGAAAAGTGGAAGTTGATTGAAATTACCACTCGAGCGATGTTATCCGAGCCGCCCCAAGAGTCTGTCACCATCGTACACCTTACTCTTAGGTCTTATGCGGCTATTTTAAGGGGTTATGTAACAAATAAGTAGCACCATGTTCATGTACATTATTTTTTTATATAATAATGAATATAATTTCTAGTCATTTTTGATACATTGTAATTATTTTTTAAAGTACAAATGGTGTTTTTAGTTATTATTTAATTAAGAATTATATTTTTTTAAATTAAAGGATTTTTAAATTAAATAATATTTTAATAAAATATTATTATTAATATTAAATTAATTTTTTATTAAGTATAAATGATCTTATAATTTTATGAATGCAATTAAAATTTTTATTAAGGTTTGAAAGCCATTTCTTTCAAAACCCGTGAATTTTTTTATAAATGTCGGTTTTTATTTTAAAAGTGAAAATTCACATATTTAGAAAATTATTTAGATAAAATAAATATTATTTTTGTAATCAGGACATCGAAATTATCCAATGGTGAATTTTTCATAATTTTCTGAGACAGTCAAATTTTTGGGTAAAAATTAAATACCATTTAAATATATAATGTGTTTTATGACATCATAATGACCCAATGGTGATGTAATAAAATACCATAATCCTTATGTTCGGTCAATATGTGTTTTATAATTAAAATAGTGAGGTTTTGGGTTTGTTTGACTTACTTTTCAATGCATTAATGGAGCCCTCAATACTTATTCAACACTTTGCCTTTTTAAATTAATTTCCATGAGAGTGTGACTCACCTCCACATAAGCAACCCTAATTTTTTAATAAGTTCGGACCTTGGCCTTGTAAAATATGTTTTTCCTCTTTCCTTTTCCAGAAACCATGGGCAAATACCATGGGATGGTTTGTGGTTTGGATTATTTTAATATAAGGGGTCCCACACCTAAATAATAAATAATTCTCTCACCTTTCCTATATAAACCCACCCAATCTCCCACTTCCTACTCACTAAAATACCTTTGAGTTCGTCCAAAATCTGCCCAACTCTCTCTAGAATCCTCCCAATGTGCCCCAAGCTCCCAAGAAGCCTCTCACAAGCCTCTCTCTAGCATTTAGAAGCACACTTCCAAGTAAGGTTTTTTTCTTCCTTTCTCATTTTTGTCAATTTTCTTTAAGTTGTATTGCCCTTTTAATTTCAATTATGAATATTGGGGTATGGTTTCGCACCTCCCCCATACTTCCCTATTATTGTTTGAATGATGGTAGAACCCTTTCTCTCTCATTAAATGCCTCCCATGTACACCCGTTACTATGCCGAAATTCCGAAAGGAACTTCTCTCTCTTCTTTTACATTAAAGCAATACTTTTGTATCATGAATCTAAATTCCATTTCAATTGTTGGGACATGTATATATATGACCTCATTACTTTCCATTACATGTAAATATGATTAGGAACCCCTTTCTCTCTCATCAACCTTTTTTATGAATTCTTATGTCACGCCGTTATGCTGCCGAAATCGCACCGATTTTCTAATCCAATGTCATTGTGTAGTGAATACCATGCCCATTTCTCCATCAAGGGTATTCACCTTTATGCACATTTACTTATTGATTTTTAAGTTTAATGTATTAATTCCACATTCCTTTATCGTGGAATAAATGATTATGTTTTATGAATCTATGTTTTATGATCCATGTGGCACACTTATGCATGAAATGAAATGTTTAAGAAGGGTGCGCCCTTTATAGCGTTCCAATGCATTGGGTAAAGTATAGTATCATGATACATCATGTGCAATGAGTGTTTACTCATGCTAATTCAATTGCAACAAGGTTTTACTCGTGCTTCAAGTGCAATGAGGGTTTACTCATGCTCCATGTGCAATGAGCCTTGGCTCATGCTAATTCAATGTTAAGTGTTGTTGCCACATTTCCATGTTATGATTATCATGCTTTATCATGCCTTTATGTTCATGTTTCTCTTATTCTCTATTGATATTCCCATTGCCTAAAATTTATTGTACTCCTCATGTTATTCATTATGTACTCCATTACTGGGATTTATAGCTCACCCTTTTCTTATGAATGTCCTCAGGTTATCTCATGCAATCCTAAGTACGAAGGAATGTAGTGGTCATGTAAAGGAAGTTTTCAATAAAGATGTTGTATTTCAAGTTTAAACTTTTTATGTAATTATCCTAAGCCCCAAAGACACTAAACCTCTCAATCTTCTTTGTTGTATCAAGTGAAGTTTTATGTAATAAAGCATGTTTAAGTTGTAAGAAAAAGAAGGGTTGTCATACCAAATATCTCTAATCACTAGGAAACAGCATTTATGTCACTCAAAACCCTAGGTAACCATGCCCGTATGAATATAATTTGAAACCATCATTACTCAGTCCACACTAGAATACACACAAATATATCATTTCATTTCATTATCAGGCATAAACAGAGAAATACATACACACCCCAGGAAGTGGGTGTATAATCCATTACCACGCATTCCACTACTCGAATCACAGTTCAATGAGTGGAATGTTACAAAGGCTAAGCACGCTATGCTCTCTGTAAAATCAGTCTTGACATTCCATTGTTTATTTGAATAAACATCTATAATAATGGAAAACATTCTTATAACCTAACTTAAATAATGACCCCCAACATCATAGAATAATTTTATCACTTCTACTATTCTTTATCGATCTAAATTATGTGATCCTCATCCATAGTCGTAGATACATCCCAGTGTTGTTCCTATCCCGAATGTCCACCAATGTTCTTATTGTATTTTTAACTGCACAACCATTATTCAATCATTAAATTAACTTGTACAATACTACCCATCATAACCAGTCTCAATAGCCAAGAAATATAGGTTCATTATCAAAAAAATAGTGTCATCATCCTTCTTATTTCACATACCTGAGGACCTCCCACGCATCAGTCTCCAAAACTAAAACACGTACCAATGATTCAACTAAATGAGATCTAAAAACTTTGGATGAATCCTATCATGAGTATCCCTAGAATATAAAAACCACAAAATCAATATATTCCATGTAAAAAATATGTTCCTATTGGTCTCCTACCTATCCATATGACACAAGATTCATAATCGGACCACTAGATTTTTTCACCTATCCCAAAGGTCAAACCTCTCACCAATATCACACCTCATGGGAATTATTACACGCTCCCATATCAACACATGACATCAACTATCCCAAAATCCCACTCACAAGGTCATTCTTATGATGGTGTCACATAGGAACCCGTACACATATCTAGGGAATTCTCACAATGGTTATAACTCAATTTAATTAATATAAACTAGAAATATCTATTTTTCTACGCCAACTATTACATGAAATCTAACAGCCATGTCATCACACTCTTTGAAAATTAAAGACTAAATTGACTTGATTTGTTCAAAATGCATATAAATGGTTCTAGTAATATATTTTTTTCAATTACATGTTATAGGTTAAATATAAAATAAGTTATAATTTGAAACATGTTTTAAATGAAACCCATTGATCACATGTTAATTTATAGGGGATTCAGGTTTCATTATCATTTGAGGAATAAACTAATAAGAATTTACCTACCAAACCTTGATCCCCTCTAATCATTCCCTTATAGAAGTTCTCTCAGTAGTTTCATGATTCTATGGAAAATAAAAATATAATTAATTGATTCACATAGTTATTCAATATACAATAACACACCCTCAAGGTTCATGTTTTCTTAAAAAATTCATGAGCCTATCGATATTTCAGATGATTAACCAACCAAATAAATATAAATTAGGGTTACATAAGTAAATTATCATAGCATAAATGATGTGAAAAATACATGTTGGTATTTAAAAGTATTTGTTTAACCACGCCTCACAAGGATACACCCATAGTGGTTCTAATGGAACGTAATTATCTTTTCAGGTTAATTTGGTTGTTTTAAAGGTATCACTCTAATAATTTACATTCCTAAAAAAACCTATCATATTTAATAAAAATTAAAACTATGTATTGTGACTTATATAGGGTAAATGCACCAGTTTTTTATATGATTATATCAGCATCACCATCACCATCACTAAGTTTCATAAGAACATAGTTTATATAGCCTTTATTAATTAAATATAAACAATATAGCCCAACATTGTATATTTACACAAAGAAACTATATAGTAAAATTCCATATATTTTTTTATTGAATAATTAAATATATTATATCATAGGTCCTAAAAATCACCTATTAATAGTAACATAACATGTCTACCTTACCTGAAAAATATATTACATGAAATAAATGCATCTTTCATTCTTAATCTAAGATTCAATGCCAATCACCATCAACTAACAAATCGATTGACATATAAACATTCATTATAATCCATAAAAATACACAAAAAATTATCACTTAAATAAATAATCATAGTCAAAAATGACATCATGATCTGCAAACATCAATCTCATATCCTTGGAAAACTATAATCATTAATGAAATATGTGTTCTCAACATACAGATAAGATATCCACGATTGTTTTTGAAACATTCCTAATAAACTCATATAGCCCTCTGATACTAATAGTATAATAATAGGAATGTAACCACTCTTATATCATTTTTTGATGCCCTACATGGGTTTCTATGAATAGTAACTGGTTTAGGTCACCGCATTACCTTAGGAATTACTCCATAAATAATTGGGACTACTGATTAGAAATAAGGGCCTAAGGTGTAACTATAGGGGAACCATATCCTCAAATTATAGTAGGAAAAATATTTTAAAAAACATAACATGATACATTAATGAGGGGTTTTATTGGTAAGAATTCTAACATAACAAGTGACAACGTATAAAAGTCACCAAGGGACTTAACTAATGTGTAAAATATCAACTAACCTACCACTAGGACCGATACATATATAATCTAGACTAATAAAATTAATAAAATAGTTCTATAGACCCAATATTCACGTACATTTATATTTCATATTTTTAAATGAATGTTTATTACATTATAAAATCACATGCCTCAGGACTGTAATATTTTACTTCCTTTGGAAAGTCGGATCAAAATATTCAAATATATAGAATGATATAAAATGTTTCCCACATTGATCTTATAATTTAGTACTCTTCATAGATATTCCCAATATAAAATCTCTCCTCAACATGGGGAAAGTAAACATTAGAGTTGGTGATCTCAGAATCTACATAAGATTAAATGAAAGATATATCAATTTATGATCATAAAACCCCATAATATAAGCAAAAGGACACATGATAACAATGATAACATAATAATTTCATACAAAACCAATCATACAGCAAAAAAATGAATAATTCCATAATTAATAGTAGTTTATAAGACTTGAATCATAAGGTAATCAATTAACATAATCTATGAGAGCATAAAATTTTCATAAGAAATAGATTTATGGTATAAAAATAAAGATATAAAATATTATGTTAGGGAAACCAACAAATACTTTAATAAGATATTATGAATAGCCTAAAACTGGTTTAATTTCTTTGAGCTTGGGATGAACACCCATGTAACCAACATTAGGCTTGGGAAAACCACTCATGTACCCTCCATTTTGGGCTTGGTCAAGCCATTCTTGTACCCTTCTTTTTGTTCTCAAGTTAACCACCCATTTACCCACATTTTTTGACATTGGATAACCCAAATTTACCTATATAGGTGATATATAAATTTTCATTACCCAAAGCATTGTATAGAGATATAGGTCACACATATAACATAATCAAACTCATACATCTGTGTTCTATAGGTTCATAAAATATTAATCAAATTTGAACCCATGAAATGAAATAGGATTCCTAAACTTTTCTTTATATCATATCTGATTGAGTAGCGGGAGGTTTAAAATTTATTTCAATAATTAATTATGCCATGACCCATGGATAAAGAAGAGGATTTAATAATATATTTTTTTGGTGTAACCTATAAATGAGAAATTGGATTCATGAACATAATTTCATCACAAAAAACCACTCACAGAAATATTAAGAATGGTATCCTTGGATCATACCCCCATTAAAGCATAAGTAACCTCAAATAATGTCATCTCATGTGGATATTAATTTTCCAAGGCTAATTAAGAAATTTATTAATGAAAATTGATTTAATTTGAAAATAAAATTTTAAAAGTTAAAACACTATTAAACTTCACTTCTTTGAAAATATCCACTAGAATTTATAATGGAATCTTATAAAATTCATTTGAAATAATTCAGGAGGAAAATATAAATTCCACATTGAAAAAAAAATTAAAATAAATCATTTTGAAAATAATTGTATTTGAAAATAAAAATAAAAAAATATAATAGAATATTCAAATTAAATAATTTCTATGTTGATAGTATGTTTTTTCATGCCATATACATTGAAAAATGATTCCATTAGCATTTTTGATTAAAGACAAAACGGAATTATATTTGAGAAAAAATATTATTTTTTAATATTTTTAAAAAAATGAAAAATGGGAAATATTTATTTAATAAATAATTTTAATGATGTTAATAACTATCTTAAATCATTTTTAGAAAACATGGTTTGGGATGAAAAATTGTTTTTGACTAAATAGTTGATTTTCTAAAAAACATTCATTTGAAATCATAATCACATAAAGAGAGGAAAGTGATGTGAAAACATTTATTGTAATCTAATAACCATGTGAGAAGAATATTCAATAGTTTCTTGCGAAATAGACCATAATATTTCATCTTTGGAAGCATAATAATAAATAATCCCAATAAATGATGTGATTCCAACATAAATTTATTATAACATCGGTGTCGTTAAATCGTAAGAACTATAAAATAATAAAAATAATTGAATGTGTTAATTTCATTAAAAATATGTACATTTATGATATAACATGTCAATGGGACGTATATACACCTCATATATGAACATTGGCACATAAAAAACATACCTCTCAATGTAAGAAAATTGAGACAAATATCCCTTAGTGATTCGTTAACTATTGAACCATAAAACCTATGAAATCGAAAACATAAAATGGATATTTAAATAAAAATAATTTTATGTATAAGTATCCTAAAATAAATTCATTTTAAATATATGCACCATAGAAAATAAAAACATTGTAAATATGTCATGTGTTTTAGAGACAAATAAAAGTGATACAGAAACCCCATACCTTAATTATTAACATCCATCGTACTGATTAAAAACTCTTATATAAAAGTTACAATTTTATTATAAATATATTAAAAAAAATTAATATATATCAGGACATATATTATTTTTTCACATTTTATATAAAACATATTAATGATTTCATGTTAAAGTTATATCATGGGTAATAACCTCTTTGTTTGTCATTTATGTTTTGATTTGTTATTTTTTTAGTCCAATTACATTTATTATAGATAAATAATATCCATAATTATAACTAATATATGAATATAATTTATATTCACTTCATATGTATTCATATAAATCCATAAAATGTAGTGATAGAATATACATCGTTCATGTAAATGATACACAGTACATACCCATGAAGGTTGTTTTTCATTTTCTTTTTGGGTTAAAAGAAATAAATGTTAATTAAATATATTATAAATCCAAAATAATGTTATTTAATTAATATAACAAATTATTATAAGAACCATACTTAATACATTGTATGTAAATCATGAATGAATCACATCGCTTTACTAAGTTTTAGTCCATACACACGAATGATTTTTTCATTTTCCCAAAAAAGAGTGTATGAAGGTGTTTCTGATATAATAATTAAATTATTATAATATCATCATAAAAATTTTGAATATCATATATAAACTATAAATACGTCATTATGTCCATTCATGAGTGGTTGTAATGGAATAAATGAACAACACTGGTTCATGAGGTGGTAGCCCTGTATATATAAGAACAATGATTTCATAACTCATTTAATTGAAGTGGTGATGGTTTTTTCTTATGAAATTAATATAAAAACATATCATTATATTTAATATATTTAGGTTACTACATAATAAAGATTTAAGAAAAAATTGGAGGTGGAGGATGAAGGAAAACAAAAATGATCATTGATAAATGTTGGCTCTTCTTCTGGTTTTCCCATTACGGTTAGACCTATAAGTCTTCAAAATATTACTTTTTCTCCAAACTATAAAATAATGGAAAGGGGATGGATTTTTGGAAGTGATTTTTTTATTGGTTGGATGATCCAAATGAATTTAGTGGTGTGAATATGTGAGGGTAGTGAGTTCCCGTTTAAAATTTTATAAGATTAGCATTTTTATAATACCCAAAATAATTCACTATTGGGAGGTAAATATTACCTCATGTTGATATAAATAGTATAATAACGGTGGTAAGGGATTACTCGGTCGATAAAAACCACCATAAATTATATTAAATTTTATTATTTATTAATTTATTAAATATTATTTATGTTTACTCTATTTTATCCATAAATGTTTTCCCTAAAAACATACATATTTTTAAATACCAATGTAATTGACCATTTTATAATAATATTGAAAATATTTATTATATAATTTATAACTCATGATTATAAATATAAATTTCAATTTTTAACTAAATATATGATGTCTCTAAAAAATTAATTTCAATACCAACACATGTAATGAAAAAAACTATGATTCGACCATAATCATAGTAATTAATTTTAACTATATTAAATAATAATTACAGGATTATTAAATTGAAATTATTAGATAATATAATTTATTATTATTCCAAATATAGAATACATTTTAAAAAATTGAACTCAAAGAAGTGTAAAAATATAATTTAACATTAATCCCTCACATGTCAAGAGAAAGTTTGTTTTTAAATCGAAAATTTTCATTTTTAAAAAAAATATATATCAAAATTCAATATAAAATAAATTCTAATGAATTAACTTCGATGAAGAGATTATTAATTGAAATAATTTGTATTTAAAAAAATTATCATATATTTTGACATTGTAAATTATTTAAATGAACATGAAGCATTAAGTTATCATTCAGTATTTCTCAACGTGTTACATTCAAACCCTATAAAATGAATTTCAGCCTTAAAATTCATCTCGGTCACTGATTTTTTATCATTGAAATTTTACTTCGTAGAAACCCAAATCCTAAAAATAAATAATAAAACTTATTTTATTAAGTTAATTATTTAAATTAATGGTTACCTGAAGTAACACATAACTATATGTCCAGATATGATAACATATGTGGGAAGTAAATATTTGGTCATTGATGAAAATCATAAATAATTATATAGAGTGATAAACATCGCTGATCGCAAGAATATGAGTGATCCATATAATGTCAGAAACCAGAAAACCATAAATATGTGATTATTTAAAGGTGAATTTGATTTATATAAAAGAAATGTTCTATGATACATTTTTTGTTGCAAGATCCTTTTCTTAATGGTAATGAATTTTCATGAGAAGATATAAATACTTGATTTTATCCTATTTTATGATCAAAATGTAACCCTATGGTTGTACCTTGAAAAATTTCCACTTCATATCATACTATAAGAGATAATGTTTGTTCATATTTGAATCACTAAATAATATCCAAAAGAATGATAAGTTATTCATTCAATTTATAGTTATTGTAAATAAGGATAGTACATGTTATCTAATATAGATAAATATTTATATGGTGATTTAATACACTAAAATCTATAGACTCAACCAAATAATTAAAAATACATTCCATTAATGTTTTTCCCTAGGACCCTTTAAAATGATTTACTATAAGGCCCCAAACATAAACATTACATAATATTTATTTTTAGTCAATAAATTACTTACTTTCACATTGAAGATATTTTTCGTTTTATAGTTTTAGAAAATAATTCTGTGAATCATTCATAACAAAACCATAAAATAAAATGAAAATTATTCTAATCAGTATTCATTCATTCCAACAGATAAAAACATTAAAAAAATAAAGCAAGATCCATTTTATAAAAACCCTTCACGAAAATCAACAGGACAACTTCCAATCCATCATTAATACTTAAATCCTATGAAAACATTTAAAAATGTTATATTGGAATAAGAATAATCATATGAGATATAAAAATAAGGAAATTGATAACCTATTTATAAAAAATTATACTTATGAAAAATCTTTTCTTGAAAACATTAAATTTTACCCAAATAGGGATATATCATTCTTCAATAAATTTCATTAATTTTACCTATTGAAAAGAAATTTATTTCATTGACAAATAACTATAAAATAGAAAACATTCATGTAGGTTCCTTGGGATATCATCACATTGAATCCATACATAACCCATACAAAACCCTTGCATAATGGAATTACCATACAGACAACTTTAAATAAATTTATCCAGTGGATATAATCATTACTCAATACATTAGAGCACTATTTGTGTGTACTCATCATTTAAGCTATAATAGGAACACTAGCTGATATCTAAGAAAACCCATAATTTATAACTTCTATAAACTACAACATGAAATAAAACATTCTATAATTTGAAAACCACTTTTAAACATGCATAAAAACCACTTTCATATATTAAAATACAATTATATTTCATAAATAGCCTTTAAAATAAAAATATAAACCTTTATTTTGAAAAACCATATTCAATACAAAAATAACAAGAAATTTAAATGTGGTAGTTAATGTAACAAAAACAATTATTACAAAGGAAGGAAAAATAAAAAAATGTTCACTACAGAGGAAAAGTCATTTTAATCAGGGAAATTAAGAATTAAACATTCCTTTTTTCAAAATGTTCGGTATAAAACATTAATAAAGATTAAATTTTATTGTTTTTACAAAAATTCCAAATAGAAACATTTTTCTCAATAAAAAACATTTATATACATATAAATAAATTTGTAAAATAATATAGAAAATATTTACATGGAGATAAGATTTTGAAATTAAATCTTTAAACATTCAAGGTGTCCCACACCACATAGAACATTTAAATAATATGACATATAAAAAAATCAAATAACAATAAATAATATGATAATAGAAAAAATATGGATACAATATGTATAAGGGGATGTATATACACAATATAAAAGATTAATGGTTCATATCTTTGAAATTTATCAATGAGAAGCGATTGAGACGAAATCTATTAAATATATTCCAACAAGTCACTATGTCTTTATCTTCCTAAATATTTATATTATGTTAATTATAAAATTCACTTATAAATTTTATTAAGTTTATCTATAATTCTATTTCACTTATTATAATATGTTAAACAACAACTTCAATAATTAATTTTATGTCGGGTGTTTTGACCATATTTAGTTTATGTGTCAAAAAATACTTTGGTAGGTCAACTATAGTCCGAGGTGTCATTATATAAAAATCAATATAATTATAATCATCAATAATTATAATATTTATAAATAAATTCTACTTTTACATACTAATAATGAATGATGGTTATGAAAAATGAACCAACGTTAAAATCATGGAGACAATAGGTTGTATATAGGCATGAGTAATATTCAAATTTTTTAATGATTGTTATGGAAATATTGAATTTAAATTTTTTTTAATGATTCATAATTATAAAATAAATATAATATTTTTTAATCATTTATACGTGTACATGTAATTCTTGTGATATAAAAGGTATCACATCGCTTCGAGGAAGCGGTAGTCCACATATCCATAAAAGATGTTATCACACTTTTAGTATATGAAATGGTGATATCAAAATGATATATTATATTTCTAGAAGTATAATTATTTAATTCATATCATATATTTTTAACTAAACCCATTTTTAATATATTCCATGTAATCTATGAATGTATCACATCACTTTGAGAAGGCAGTTGTCCACACATCCACTAACGATGTTATCATTTTAAAAAAAGGGAATGAATGAAGGAATTTGTTTTATAAAATTTGAAGTAGAATTATGAAAAAATAAATAACATATGAATAATAAAAAAACATTTCCATCATAGTGACCTACCATGATAGGTGGTAATGGAAGAAAATGAACCACATAATTTTTCAGGGCGGTAGTTCATTATACAAGAATGGGAATATTGTTACCCATTTGATGGAAGTCTGTGATGGTTTAGGTATAAACCATAACATAAAAATATCTTAGTATATTTAGGATATTTATTATTTTATATATCATAAAATAATAATGAATTAATGGGTTTACAAATAAATAAAACACAAATGCACATTACAGTATCATAATACTATTTTGGGTAACTCTTTTTGGTTTGACAATAGGGCTTCCTTGTTTTGATTTCATCCCATCGAAAGGGATCTATGGTGAAGTTAGTAATATTTAGAGTTTATTTTTTTAGATATTGGATGATCCAAAGGGGATTTATTGGTGTGACTAAATGGTTTGGGTGAGTGCCTTTTTATAGTGAGGGGAGTGGCATTCTTGTAATAAAAAAGGTAAACACTATTAGAAGGTATCCCTTATATAATGTGACTCCAGAAATGTATCCAATTCACAAAAAGATGTTTTATGGTCTAATAATGTCCATAATATTGTCTTTGACAAGTTTCTAGGTCATTTTTACTCTTAAGATTAATTTTTAACCACCGTGTAACAACATTATTACATTAATCGTGGTAATTAATTTTTATTACATTCGGTAATTTTTTTTCAAAAACTATGTTTAACTAGCAGATAATTTAAATTATTATGATTCCAAATATTGAATCCATTTTTTCTAAATTCTAATGAAGGAAGTGGTATAATTTAAATTAAAATTAATCCTCTAGACAATATGACAAAGAGTGTTTTTAAAGTAAAAATGTTCAAAACGTGTCTATGTTTTTATATATAAATTCAATGTGAAATATTTTCTAATGACCTAAATTGGTTTAATAGATATAAAATTTATCTAATAATACATTAAAACCTGATAAAAATAACAATTAACGATATAAAAATTATATGAAAATGTTGTTTTAAGTTAATATTCAGTATTATTAAATATTCATCATAATATGGAAGTTCTTGGAAAAATACCAATAGTTCACCAAAAAAATTACTATTATCCACTTTAAAAAATAAGGTAATTTTTTTCATATAAAAAATATAAAATAGTGAAAAAAATTATTTAAAATAGTTTTTACCTTAAAAGGAATCAAAACGACAAAATATTATTGTTTTGTATAACTGGGTCTTGCATGAAACAAAAGACATATAAGAAACTCATTATTGTGTGTTATGTTATTTGTGTTAAATAGAATCATTTTTAAGGTTAAATTACTATTTAATTCATATATAATAAAAATATTAAATAGATTTATTCTATCATTACTTGGGATGTTACATCCTTCACCCCTTTTCGAAATTGTGTCCTCTTCTTTTCAATCACTTATCAAATAATTGTGGATATTTTCCCTCTTATAATTTTTAGATTTCAATATTTCCACTTAAACCATATAAATTTTCAATAAAACCATAACCCAATGAATCATCTTATTCCACCTCACTTAGCCTTTTGCGGTCAAAACATAAACTGGTTGTTCCTCATAATAAATATTCTCATTCATTTGAAAATCATTAGGGATGAAATCATGAGATGTATTTGGTACATAATTACATAACATTGAAATAGTAAATATGTTTTTACCTGGGATAAAATCTGATGAAAGATCACTTGGTAGTAAATTTATCATACTTTCTCTAGGATTTTATACGGTCCATTAAACATTGGACTCCTCTTACACTTCTTACGAAAACACATCACACATTTCTATGTATAACCTTTTAAAAATACATGATCACTTACCTTAGAGGATACAAAATTCCTCTATTTATCCACATAACACATTGGTCTACTCGGAGCTTCTCTCAGGAGTCACTCAATCAACTATACTTTCTATGTTGTTTCCTCTAACAACTCTGGTCCCATCAACTTTGTTTAGAATAGATCATCCCAATATTTTGGTGTCTAGCACTGCATTCAATATAATTCCTCAAATGGTTAAATCTATATACTAGAATGAATCCAATAAACTCATCCAATGAAATATTTCATTCCCAAATTTTCTAATAATCCTTTTATTAATAATTATCATGTCATCCAACTTCTAAATCACCCAGTTAGAGTGTCTATCGAATTGTGGATGAAAATATACCTTGAAATTTAATTCTGTACACAATGGCTTCTAATGTCCATTAAAAATATTGTATGTGTTCTTAAGAAAATGGTCTGAAACAATTAAGATAATAATTCCATGTGGATTAATATTATTATATATATATATAATCTAGAATGCTTCTCTAACTAATTTTTTCTAGAATGGGATGAAAATGTGTCAATTTAGTTAATCAATCCACAATAACATAAATATAATTATAAAATTTAAAGGGATTCTTCAATCCTTCCATGAAATCCATTGATATATTTTCACATTTAAACTCTAGTGGTAGAAAATTCTTAAGCATCCCATTTGGTAATTGTATCTCAGATTTAACATATTTATAATTAAAACACGTCATGGTAAATTCAAATATATCTATTTACATTCCATCCTACTAGTAATACACTCGATGGTTTCAATACATCTTAATGCTTCCTGGATGAATTATAAATATAAAACTATGATCTTCATTAAATAAATATTTCATAAACTTGAAATAAAAATGCAAACTTATTCTATTTTGATATCACAAAAATCATTATTCTTAATATTAAAATCCCGAAACATTCCATTCATAAAAAACTATACCTTATCATGAAAAGATTAATCCACCTTCAAATCCATATTAATTCATTCAATCAATTCTAACTTCCATGAAACCTAAAACTAAATAGGGTATGTCCATGCATGTACAAATTCATTGTCCAGATTCATAAAATCATTTACCAGGATGTCATGTTCCAAATATAACTCAGTTAATGAAGAATATGTTTTTCTAATTCAATAATATACCCCAATGGTTTCTTCTAACAGATGATAATGAATCACACAATAAAAAACATTGATCAGTTCCATTTATACCCTCTATATCATCTCTAATTCATTATGTGTGAATATATACTTCAAAAAAATTATTTGTATATATTTTATATTTCACTCCATACAAATGATGTCTCAAAATTTTTAAAGGAAATACATAATTAGAAAATTCCAAATCATTTATTTGGTAAATCAACTCATGAGGAATAAATTGAAGTGAAGCATAAAAAATTAGCTAATCATTTTTCAATTAGGACATAACAAAATCCTTTCAATAAAGCTTCACTATATATGACAAATAGTATATTTTTGGAAGATAAAGAAAAAATAAGAGAATTCACCCATCTTCTTTTTCGTTCATAAAAACTAGTCACATTATTCTATCTAGGTGAACATAAATCCTTTTTGAGTTATCTAATTTAGTGGAATAAACAAAATTAAATTGTTTTCAATAAAACTTTGGTATTAACCATTCAATCAAAGTAGCCTACGAATCTCAATGATATTTTTTTGTCTTTTCTATTCTTTAACAAATTTTTCTGAAGGGTCAAAAGTCATTCCATATTTTAAATCAATTTTTCAATGAAATGAAATTTTTTGCAACCAAAATTCACATCTACCAAATTTCCTAAACGTTTATTTTCATAATGCCTTCCGAAAACCCTGATATTATATTCATTTTAATATTGATATTTTTAAAATAATAAAATTTCATCAATAAAAAAATAGAAAAATATGATAAAACTTATGAAAATTTCTTTTCATAAGATTCATGAATATATAAGGTACAATATATAACACAAAATAAATAAATAAAAACACATTGAGGCCAAATTATGTTCAATATGCAGTATTTGGAATTTTTAATTCATTCATATTCCCTAATGTTACCCCAACCTGAGGTCAACCTTTGAAAAATACTATGCTCCATAGACCTAAAAATAAAATTCATCGATATGATGAAAATAATACATTCTCATAATTGTGATGTTATTCAAGGATCTATAATTAATATAATGTATCATTGATCTACATTTATTTATAAAAAATAGGATAAGAGAACCTTGTGGTGAAGTTATGGGTTAGATTAAGCCTTCATTTAATAACTCCTTCAATTTCTTTTTCAAACCAAAAAGTCCAACTTCAGCTATTCAGTAATGTGGTTTAGAAATAGACTTAGCATTGGGTACTATGTAAATAGTAAACTTAACCACTTGATCATGAATAAAACCTATAAATTCCTCCATAAAACATCCATGTATTCATTTACTAATGGAACACCACTATTTCTAATAGTTTCTTTATTTTCAATGATATGTTCTAGGTAACGCTCATTTTCATATCTAATTAATTTCCTAGATTTGTGGTATGTTATCTAAGGAATGAAATCATGGAACAAAAATTTATTTGATCTATAACATATCTTATCATGATGAATTTAATTACAATCCATACCAAGAATTATTTCCAACTCTAATATGTCATGTTTAACAATATTTGTTGGAAAGATCACCCCACTAATGAAAATTGGAATATTCCTATAAATATTGATTTTAATAATTAATTCCACTCTAAGTTTTTACGAAAAAAATATTTCATACATTCATTTGGTGATATTCTATATTTAATTGAAAAATTATGGGAAATAAATGGATGAAATGACAAAATGTCAAAAACGGTATTGGTATATTTTGATCTCATGAGAAACATACCTATCACCACATCATTTGATGGACCAAAATCAATTTTAATAGTAGAGAATGATATTTATAAACTATTCTCTTTTTCGTCATGAAGATTTTTATCCTTTGAAAATAAATTCGAACATGATATATAATTATCATCCATATCATTTAGGCTAAAACATCTTACCATTAGATGGATATAAGTAACAACATTATTTAATTAATCAAGATTATTTTCAATGAATTCACAGCCTCAGTGGTAATACATTCCACATTGGTAACACTTTCATGTAATCATAATAATTTTTGTAGGGCATTTTTTGCAACACTAAAAACATGATTTGAACTTCATTTTCTTACCTCTAGATTTATTTTTTTCATGTCTCCCATTCACCTTCCATTCTAAAAACATCTTACCATCGTCATCATAAAGGATATAAGATTTAGAATACTCTATCTCATCCTTTTCAGCAGAATAAAAAAATTTCTCATATATTTCAAATTTTTTGGTATCTAAATCTCTTCGTATACTTAGTTTCAATCTTTAGTAAAACTGATAAAAAATTTATAAGTTTCCTGAATATAATCTAGAACATACCTACCTAGCCTTGTGGTGTTTCTTTCATATGAATCTAGTAAATCTTCATCTTTTAGCCTCAATTATCAGAGTTGTTTTTCAATTTAGAGTCCAAAAACCATTAGGAAATAATTTTCAAGGGAAAAAAATATTGGAATGTTTCTCATTGAATTGAATCATAGTTATCTTTATCTATTTCATTCTTAACCAAAGACCACAATTGATCATATTCACCATCAAAATGATAAACAGCAAGGGTTACATTTTTCATTCAAGACATCCCATGACATCAAATATATTTCCCAAAGAATTGATTCATACATTGTTTGCCACTTGGTCATATGATCCACTAAATAATGGGGGTGTTTATTCATTAAATTATATAGAAAAATATAGTTTTTTGGGGGTATATTGGGTTACTTATAGTATGGATACAAACAAAATTTATCACCTTAGTCAGGTGATCCATCACTAAAAATAACTATTCTATTCTGATTTTGACCGTGTAAGTTAATTTATTTTGAAGGATATCATCTTATTGGTTCAATCCCACTACTTCTCCCTTGATTCCTCTAAGGAAAACCATTCTAAGAAGACATAATTTTGATGAAGAAACATGGATATCATTAAATTTTATAAAATTATAAAATGAAAATAATGTTAAATATTTTAATGGATGTTTATTAATATTATCATGTCCTCCAAATATATCTAAACCAACCCTTTGATACCAACTGTAAGTCCCTAGACATAATCATTAAATAATATTGAGTTCCAATCAAAAAAATTTATTTTTGACACATTTAGTATCTTTTTTATGTTTTAATTTTTATGGGATTTAGGCCATAAATCATACTTAAAATAAACATAAAATAAAAAGTGAATAGTTTGGATAAGTATCCATTTTTTCCATCATATAAAAACTTTTAAAAAATAATCTGATATATATTTTATGAAAACTCTTTTTGAAATTAATATTGAACTGTTCTAATATCTTACTCATCACTAAATCATGTAAAAAATATTTAATAGTGTGGGATGATCATTAAAATGTCATTAAAGGATATAAAAAGTTGTAAACCAATAGTCTATTGATAAAAATTAAGAATCATAAAAACCATTTCTTGAAAAAATAAAAGTTTACACAAAGTTTAAAATATGACCCTATAATGAATATCATTTATTTTACCTTTTGAAAATAATTTATTTCCAAGAAAAATAATTATAAATCATAGAAAAATCATATAGGTATCTTGGGACATCATCTTATTGAACTCTTATGAAACCCCTATAGATCCCTTACATATTGGAATTATTTTATATCGAAAATCCAATATAATTATTGAGATAATAAAATCCTTACCCATTATATTGGAATGCTATCATAGAATACCCATCACTTAATTTATAATGTGTTGGCTCGGATCTATCTGGGAATACACATCATTTATAATTACCAACAAACAATAAATGGAATAAAAAATTTCATCATTAGATAATATATTTTAAAATTTTATGAAATCCACTTATAGATATTAAAATACCATTTTATTTCAAAAAGACCAATTTCAATAAAAAAAACCCCATTATTTTAGAAAACTATCCTCAATAAAAAAAATACCCAAAAAAATAATGATGGTTTTTATGTAAGAAAACATTAAATTTAGAAAAGGAATCCAAAAATAAGATAAAGGATAGGGATTTGTAAAAGTCATTATCATCGTGTATGTTAAGAATAAAACATTCCTTCAGTAGTTTGAGAAATTTTTTTAAATAAAATACATTAGAAGATTCCTTTTTGAAAAAACATTAATGACTTTTAAAATTGGAATATTATGTCATTTATAAACCATATACATCCACATAAATATATATGTAAAATAATATAATGAATATTGAAATGGAGAAATTATTTTGAAATTACATCCTCAAACCGTCAAGATGGCTCCTACCACACTGAAAATTTAAATCATAAGTTCTTTGAAAGAACAACATTTAAAAAACATTAAATGACATGAAAAAAGTAAAATATAGATATAGTATTTCAAAGAGTCTATAAATACTACTTCAAAAATAATAAATGTGCATACCATCATGAAATACCTCAAAGAAAAGAGATTGAGAAAAAATTCCTTACGTTGAGTAGAGCTTGTCATGTTTGTCTTTTGATTCCTGAATAAAAATCATTTTTCAATTATATAATTTCTTGAAAATATTATTCAAGCTTATTATTAATTTTATTTTTCTTATAAAAATGTTGTAAACAACTACTTAATAATTATGTTTACATCTAGTGTTTTGACCATATTTGTTTTATGTGTAAAAAATGAAACTAGTATGTAAACTATGGTCAAAGGTTCATCATATAAACATGTCTAGAATAATAATAATAATAATAAAATTAAGATTAAAAATGATCAGGGAAGGGGGACTAAAATTATATAAATAAACATACAAACACGCAAACACACAAATAAAGGATGTTTAGGAGACTTGAACTCGAGACCTCCCTAACACCCCACAAGGCCCTTTTCATGTAGGATAGGACCTCGAGTATATGAAATAATTATCATATTTATACATAAATTATACTTTCAATGCAAATAATTAATTATGGTTATGAAAAAATAACCAATGCTACCATTATGGAGGCAGTAGGATGTACATACGCGTGAGTAACGTTCCCATTTTTCAATGATCATTATGGAAATTATATAAATAAAATTTATCATTTCATAATTATAATTATTTTATAGATAACATATTTATTTTTCATATAAACTTATATATAATTCCTTTGTTTAAAAACTAATCACATTGTGATGAGAATGTGGTATTCCGCACGTCTATGAATAACAACATCACTTTTTCAGTGTGTGAGAGAGAGTTAATGAAAATGAAATATTAAACTTATAGAAATTAAATTATTCCATTAATATCATATATATTTTATTTAGGTCACAAATTTTTAATTAAACTCATCCTTAATACATTCCTTGTAATTTCTCCACATATCATGTCACTTTGTGAAGTGGGTTTACCACACGTCCACAAATGATGTTATCATATTTAAGCAAAAAATAAATCATGAAGGAATATGTTTAATAAAAATTAATGAATTGTTTATAAAATATAAATTTAATATACAAGATATAAAAATAATGTTTCTTTCATTATTCCCAACCATGATAAGTTTTCAAGGAAAAATGAATGACTTTGTTTCACATATGGGTAGTTTTCAAAACAACAAGAGTAATTATATTACCCATTATATGGAAGTGTGTATTGGTGTTGGTTAAATCATTAAAATAAAAACATATCCATATATTAAAGATAATTAATCTATTATATAAGTGTGTAATAGTAGAAAAAATTAATGGTTTTATAAAAAATATTACACAAATGCATATGAAAGAATGTTACCTCTTTCTTAGTTAACTTCTTTTTGTTTTCTCCAAAGGGATTTCATGGTTTTATTTATGAAAAATGATAGGACTCTGGGGTGAAGGGAGGGATTTTAGAATCTTATTTTGTTTTCAGTAAGATAAGAAAAATGTTGTTGAGATGTGTGAATAAATGTGGAAAGTGGTGCCTTTTTCTATTGGAGGGGGGTGTAATTCTTGTAAACAAAAAAGGTAAACACTATTGGGAGTTCTCCATTACATCATGTGACTCATATAATGGTCCCAATTAGATAAAATATGATATAGGGTTGAATAATTTCCATAAAAATATATTTTAATTGGTTTCAAGGTCATTTAGTCTCCTAATATTATATCTTAACCACCATGTAACCAAATTTTACCTAAGTTGTTGTAAATAATTTTAATTACATTCACTAATCATTTAGGTCAAAAACTATGTTCAACTTATTCAAAATTATAAATTATATTAATTAAAATTATGGAATAAAATTTACAAAATTATAATGATGGAAGTGGATGAGTTTAATTTATAATTAATCTGACATATGAGATGATATAGTGGGTTTTTAAAGGAAAAATATTCAAAGTATGATAAGTTTTTATATCTAAACTCATTATGAAATTTTTCCAAATGAACTAAATTGGTTTAACTGATATTAAATGGCTATACGTATATATATAAAAAAAATAAAAAAAATATCTATCCATATAAATATATTCAACTAAGAATCATTTTTGAACTAAAATTAAATATTATTCACTTTTCCTCAAAATATGATTGTTCGGGAAAAAATAAAAAAAATTAACCTAATATAAATATTTATATTTTATATTTCAAAAAATATTTTTATTTTTATATACATAAATATAAAGGTTTCATGAATTTTATTTAAAATATTTGCTTCATTAAAAGTCTGAAAACAACCATATTAAATAATAATAATAGTATATTATTGTTTGGTAATAGTTAGTCTTTCATGAAATGAAATAATTAGAATAAACTCATTTTTTTCTATGATGTGTGTTATTTTATATAGCAAAACTTTTATGTTAAAACTACTATTTAATCCAAAAATATTAATAAATATGAAAAAGTCTTATTTTACCATTACTTGGGTTGGTAAATTAATATCCCAAAAACATTTAGAAAGAATGTCATGAAATTTTCTAAAAGATCTCATCATTAATCCCCACATGCCACAATGTGGCTCCAGATTATCACATACCAAACACAAAAATACCTTCATCGTGTATTATATTAAAACATGGTCAAAACCTAAATTACAAAGTAAACCATAATAAAAATGCATTCTTACTTATTAATTAAATAAAAAATATTATTTTATGTATTCTTTAATTCTAAAAATGTTTGGAGACTCCATTCCAGATAAAGTAAATCTATTTTTTGATAAATCATTGATTAGTTCCAAGGTAATCTATATTATCCAATTTAAATTATACATCTATATCATCTTCTAATTCTAAGTAAACAATATTTTTCAAACCCAAATACATATTTACGGTTATATTCACTAAATATCCTAAAAATAAATTATTATTTCTTGTTCATCGGTATCATTAATCATATTCAAAATGAAAATCATATTTTGAACGATCCTTATATATTTCACAGTTTATATAACAAAATTCATGAATACGAGAACATAAATACATCAATTATTTCACATAAATGATTGAAGTGGAATAATTCATTCATTTTTATTGAAGATAATTATTGGGTTAGGGAATTGAGTTGGTTAATTCCGATGTATGGAACACATAAAACATTAAAATCATTGACATTTAGTCACTCTATGACATTCTGTTCCACCAGATAACATCTTCCCCATAATTTGGGATGTTCCTCAAGGTTCTTCTTCCAACCTTATTAAAAATTAGGGGGAAAAGGTTCATTCCTTTATGTTCATTACCATATTAACTTTTAAAAAATTATGTCTTACTATTATTCATTATGTTAGGAGTTACACTAAAGATAACATTATAAATAAACTGTCACGATATTTGATTATGCATAATAAGAATATCTTTCTCTCCTTTCATTATCAAATTTGATTTCTCATAATAAATGACTTTTCCATCATATTTATTGTTAAAATTATTCCTTATGGTTAAATACATTGAATAAAACAAAAACACTCGTGTGGGGATCAATAATCATAGTTTAAAGCCATATAATCATGAAATAAAACATATACGATGTCAAAATCAGAACACAGCATTTTTAATCAATGATAACATTGGTTTATACTAGTTTATTCATAGTAAGAATTTATTTAAATCATTCATGGTTGTTTTGTAATTATTTTCTAAATTTACAATCAAAATCCCTCAGGAGTGTCAAGCCAGGTGTGAACCATGGTCTGTTGTCATGCACTAAGTCCTGATATAGTGTAGTTAAATACATTTTTTTCATTGTTATTATGCCTATGTATATCATTTCCAGATCCACATACACTTGTATTACTCAGTCATGGATGTATTTATAGGAACTATTTCTCCTTATCAAATACCAAAATTATAGTAATTTTTCATATAATTTGAACCATACTTAGAGATGTCATTTGAGGCATCCCAATGAATATCCTTATAAGTATCCCTAGGGATCTCACTAATATTTTCTCATCCCAGTTTCCAAAGTATAACTAACCCATTTATATGATTCCAACTATAGTGTCCTTGGATTCTCATACATGGATATAAATCATTTTTTATGAATATTATTTACATTATAAAAACACATATCTTAGGGATGTAATTGTCCAGTTCCTTTGGAATCATGTATAAAAATCTTCAAATTTGGTGAAATATCATCAATGTTTCCCATAAATATATTCTTAGATAGTATCCATTACTAAAAAACTACATAATACCTTTCTTCATAACATGTGGAGAGAAAACATAAGAAAAGGTGAGCTTGGATTCCCAATAAGGTTTAATGAATTATATATGAATCTTTGATTATATGACAACATAATCTAATCATAAGGGTACGTGATAATGATCATATTGTATGATGTTCAAACTCAAAATATCATATATCATAAAAATGAGTCATTTCATAAATATTAGTAGTTCATAAGTCATGAATTGTAAGTAAGTCAAAAAGAATGGCCCATTATAGCATACCATTGACATAAGAAATAGTTTTTTGTATGAATATAAGTGTACAAAATCTTATATCAATGATACCCAATAAAATATTCATAAAATGTTATTATTTTCATGTCTTATATGTTAAAATAATGATAGTTTTGTTTGGTTTTTACTTAAAATAATTATTCCTCTCACATTTATAGTAAAAACGAAAAAAAATTTCTTTCCAGAAAAATAAATAAATATTAATTTTACAAAAATTTAATAATTCAATCATGGTTGAAAATATATCAAATAAATAATTTGAATGATTATAAAAACATTTTTAATTCATTTTGATAAACATGTTTTGGAGGAATAATAGTTTTTGAACGAAATGATTATTCCCCCTTTGAAAATTTGTTTAAATTATTTACCACATAGAGAGAGAGTAAAATGAAAGGAAGCATGTAATATTGCCATATAACCATAGGATAATATAATTTATGAGTTTCTATAGTGATATATAATAATTTTTCTCCTTTTTAATCATAATCATAAACAATCCTAATAGGGGATGAGATTACAATATAAAACTCTTATCCCATTGGTAAAATTGAATTAAATAACACATTAAAGAATAAAAATAAATGATACATTAAATATAGATAAATGATTAATATTCATGATATAACATGTTAAGGGGTGTTATATAAACCTCATATAATAAATAGGTGGATTGAATAATGTACATCTCAATGAATAAAAATTCTGAAGAAGAAAATCCCATACCGATTTGGTAACATTTGAACCATAATCCCAAGGAAATATAGGTCCTAAATTGTTTATTTAAATAAAAATATTTTTTCAAATAATAATCATAAAAAACATTCATGTGGATTACATACCCACAAAAAAACATGTGGTGAATATGTAATGTATCTCACATAACAAAAACTAAGATGGAAACCCCTTACAGAAAGTTGTGAAATCCATAATTCTCATTAAAACTTCCTGTATAATAAATATCTATATATTATAATTATATTATGTAAACATATTCATATATATAATAACATATATTATTTTAATATGACATTTTATTTCACTCTAATTTATGATATAATGTTAAAAATTACATCTTGGGTAATAACTGCTTTGTTTTTTGTATAAGTTTTAATTTTTTATATTGTCGTTCATCCTAAATTTATCAGTTTTACATAATAAAATGAATTATAAAAATGGTCAAAATATCATATATATTCATATTATATTTATCTGAAGTAATACATAATATTTATGGATATAAAATACACCATTCAAGGAGACGGTATATTGAATGTACACATGAACATAGTTTTTTTTCTCTTTTGGTTGAAAGAATGAATTTTAAATTGATTATATTACCATTATAGAATAATTTTTATGTAATATATTTAACATTTTGTAATTAAAAAATCCTTAATATGTTATTTGTAAAGTGTTATCCAATTACATCACTTCGCGATGTGGTAGTCTGCTCTACACACGGACAATGTTATCATATGCTCAAAAAATAGAGAGTATCAATTTATATTTGTTATAATAATTAGAGAATTATAATAACATCATTAATATAATTAATATATTATATAAAAAATAAATCAATCATAATGTGTGACCTTGAGTTGTGGTAATGGAAAAACAAACAGCATCAGTCCCTGAGGGGGTAATCCTTCGTTCACACAACCAATGACTCCATACCCCATTTCATGGAAGTGTATATAGTATTGATTCTTCATCTTAAAATAAAAAATATCAGTATAATTAATATAGTCATTTAACTATTTAATCATGATATAAAAATAATTTAATGGGGAGTACAAAAAAACAAACAAAAATGCTCATTGCGGAATGATACATCTTCTTTAGGTATCCTCACCAGGTTTAAACTAATATCCTTCATAGTATGGAATTTTAAAAAATATGAAGCTCCTAGGATTAGTTTATGGATCTTTAGAAGATATATTGTAAGGTTGTTTTCTATAATAATTGTTCATTAGGTGTAAGGAAGTGAGGGTAGTGAGTTCCCTTTTATAATTTAGGAGTAGTGGTATTTTTATCAATACCTAAAATTATTCACTTTTAAAATGTAATTATTGCATCATGTGGATAAAAAATTGATTAATAATAGAGGTTATGGATTACATGGTCAAGAAACTCCACCAACACATAATGGTCATGAATTTAGTTATCAAGTTACCCCTTTAGTCCTAGAGTTTAATCAATTTTTTCTATATAGAATTCACCATGGTAATTTATATCTTTTTCATTACCTAGATAATTTATCAATAAATACTATATTAAAAGTGGAATAATAAGATAATTCATACACAATTATTAAATAAAAGAAAAAATTATTAAATAATAATCCTTTGTGTGTGAAAAAATAAATTTAATAAAAATGAATGTAATGAGAAAAAACCCTTTTTAACCGTAATATTTGTAATTAATATTAACTCTTTTTCAATAATGAATATGGTAAAAATTATGTTTATGTTAATATATAATATAAATTATGGTGATTCAAAACATTGAAACCATTTTTCAAAATTCAACTCATAGAAGTTTCATAATTTAATTTTAAATTAATCCCCACAAATGTGATGAGAAATAGGGTATTTTAGAGAAAATATACAAAATTATACATAGTTTTATATCAAAAATAAATATTAAATTTATTAAAATATACTGAATATTATTAATAGATATATAATATTACTAATATTTCTTTGAAACCAATTCATAATATAGTTAAAAATTATACATTATCTAAATGAAAAGGCATATTTGAATTAAAATTTTGTATTTTTCAGTATTTATCGAAAATTGAAATATTTTTGAAATATCCTTAAAATTTATCCAATATAATTTCAAATTGATAATTTAGACAATGATTTTTATCAAATTAATTTTCTAAAAATTTTAAATATTAACTTCTAAAAGTTTGTAAAAATTAATAAAAAATTCTATTTTAGAAAAAAAAATATGTTTTTCAAAAAACAATTACCTTTTTAGATGAAAATTATTTTATTTATAATCAATAAAAAACTACAAGATATGTGTAAACTAAATTTTTTGAGAACTTATTTTATTCTATTACTCCCAACCATTCCAATTGATATGAAATATATTATATAACAATATTAATAATATATTTTTGTTCCTTAAAACATGGCATTCCCTGTAATTCTACCTATTGTGAAAACTAATTGTTGCATGTAATGAAATTTGACTTGGTGTTTTATGTAACAAAATATAAAATAGTTATACTATATAACACAAAACATAGAAAATATTATATTCATTTGTGAAAAATATTTCAGAAAATCATGGGTGTTACATTGGATACACAGTATATTGAGGCATACGACATCTCATATACCATTTTCCCATTAGAGGAATCCAGATAGATCTATCTGGGGTTGTAACCAAAAATGTTGCTATAACCTGGTTAATTTCATCATCATTATAAATGTTCATTTCAATCTGATTATTTTGTCAGTATAAACTCATTTGGGAATGAATGACATTTTCCAACACTTATCTAATAAAGTAATATTATGTCTCTCTTAACTAAACATATTAGTAATAATAATAACATCTACTATATAAAATAAATTAATTATCCATTGTCATATCTAGGGCCTAATGGATAACATGGTTCAACTACACCTAGTTTGGCTAGCACTATAATATCTATGATAAATCTATTTCCCCATATGTGGACACTCTTTCTAGACATAGAGGAATACCTATACTCAAATCCATTAGTTTTATAATAGAAATCTATATTGTATCTTTACATTCCATAAATAATACATCAAGTGGATCCTAGAAATCCTTGATATACCACTCAAGTAGTGAGTAATTATAGAACCCGCACTACAACTTCAAATTACTTATTCCATTCCAATTTACGATTACTATGTATAAATCTATATGAAATAAATAAATTGGAAACTAAAATGAATTCCTAAGAAGATAATATTTATGAAATATCTATTTAACACTCTACTGATCGAATATTTTCCCTCAAAATCACCAATCAGTTTCTCAAAAATTTATTCCCAATCATATTTGGGAAATGAATTTAGTTTTTTCCCACACAATCAGAGGGAGTATCCAAGGAATAAATCTTTGTGATCATTAACAAACCTTGTAATATATTAATAATCTAATTCTCAGTCAAAATGTGGCCACCTAAAAACCATTATCATTTCTTAGATCCCAATAATCTGGGAATCCTAGGTGATACATGAACTAATTAGGGTCTCAGATATTCACTCGTTATCTGCTTATATTTTCCCCTAGAAGGGATGAAACCCAAAAAATAATGAATTTATGTAATTAAAACCGTTAATATTGGACCCTAAACTCACTAGTAATCTATGGTATTCAGAGTATTAATTACCATTAATTCGGGATTTAGATTTCTATGAGGTGACAAACAAAATCCATAAGAAGTTGGATACTAGTCTGTTAGGAATCCAACATGATATCTATAAACATATCATTATATATCGAAATATAATCTTATAAATATAAATTTAAATATAAAAATATCAATTTATATCTAATAATTACAATAATAAATATGGTATGTCCAACATTCAAATTAATTTATAATTTCTGATGCAAGGAGTTACAAGAAAATCAATAATACAATGCATTATGCAGGACATACCCCCGATGTACTAGAATATTTTTTATAATTATCCAAGACCAAAAAACCATTTAAACACCAGATGAATTAATATTAAAAATGAGGATGAAGGGATGGATGATTTCCCAAATAAATCTTATTATGAAGACAACCTTAGTGGACATGGTGGTTAATTTAGGGTATATGGTAATACCATAAGTTATCACTAATGATTCACAACTATCTCTTAAAATGTCATAACATAATCCGATCACCAAAAATGGGGTCCACTAAAAATCCATATACATGGATGTCGCACATATTGAAATACATTCTCACAGAGGTTCATGAAATGTCTTATGTCTTTGTGTAGTAGGTCTCCCTCTCCCATTTGCAATCAAGGGTATCTATGAGGTCCACATTAGTCTAAGTCAATTTTGTGATGTAGATAAAAAAACTAAATATATCGAGGAAGGACATGATGCATATGGTATATATGAGGGCCTTGGAAGATTTATTTATATTATGTTTACTTGAAAAATTTATTTTTAACAGTTTAATTTAATTAAAAGATTTGTTCAATCAATTTATCTAAGAAATACATTCAGTGATGAATCACTTTCATTTAGTTGTGGGATCTTATTAAATCACACTACATATATATATATATATATATATAATAAATTTAACAAAATAGAATGTTTCAAATACTAGATTACTCATAATATTCATTACATTAATTTTACAAGGGCATTAAAGAGTAACCATGGACTTCCTAAGTTTATATTCAACACTTTTTCTCTGGTCTCATAACCAAACCACCAAAAATTAGTAAATTATATCTCCATTATTATAAATTAATTTTCAAAAAAATTATAAATAGTTATCATATTTTATTTATAATTAAATAATTCTGAAATCCACATTGACTGATCATGTTATCCTAGAACCTTGGACAAATTCTCTCCAACCATCATCAACTCATCTATACCCATGATACTGGAATATTCCTAAATAAATAAAATTAAAAATTATCCTATAAATATTATTTAATATTAAAATATTTTTAATTCTTTATGATGACATTTCATAATGAAATGACTCTGAACAAAGTGCATATCAACTCCTGGTTAACCATCTTCCTTGGTTGAGAAAAATCACCATCTCTTATACCTAATACCATAATGTTTTAGTGAAATTAGAACCTGATACATATCCTATGAAAATTATATTATAAAAGAAGATAGTATTTATTTAATATAGGATAGTATATGATTTTCACAACCCAAATGGTAAAAATGGAAGAAATATAATCTCATTGAAGGGATTTATTGAAGGGAGTAAAGGTGAAGAACGGAGAAAGTGGAGGGGTTTCTTATGGCATGTATGAGAGTGGAAGGATGAAAAAAGTGGGGATTCCTTCTTAAAATCATTTGTAAAAAATGGTATATTCCCCCTTTTAATGGGTCTCATAGTTTGGTTTTACTATTTTCCAAACCTCATGTAACAATGTGGTTGGAATTACCTCCATTCCATTAACCTCATATGGCCATAAAACATAGTTTCACATAATGTTTTCCTCCAAGGAAAATTTTTTATAAATAACTATTGAAACTCACATGGTTTTCCATGACCTACATCATGGTATTCAATGTCGTTTTTTTATACAATCTGGACAAAACTATTTATAAACATGATTAGCACAACTATGAAGTAACTATTCTACCTATGATTTACTTTACCATAACTTCTACATTGGGACATAAATTCCTATTGTTCTATTAGAATCACCAAAACACCTTGACATCCTCAAAAAAAGTTTAGAAAATTATTTTGTAAAATTCAAAGAATTAAAATCCCATTCAGGATCCCAAAATTAAATGTAAACCCACTAAAATGTTAAAAATCATCTTAGTCTTGAAATTTACATCTTGTAAGAATCCAAGAAATTATGTTTTCAATAACGTAATAATAAATAAGGGTATTTTAGAACATACATTGGGGTATCTAGTGGATGTAACTATATTCACAAATTTTATACTATACATGATTGGATGTGGTGCTTAGAATGTATCCATTATGATATTGTCTTTAGAGATGTTATATATTGATCCTGACATATATTATTTGGATTATGATATAGGTTTATAGAAATATTATTGATTGGTATGTTATCATCAGTAGTGGTGCTCGAGCATATCACCTTTTACATACACATGAGAAATTTCTCTAGAGAGTCACTATAATTGGCCACATAACACATAAGATGTTTTTTATTTATTTTCGTAGGTCTGGAAGCATTTTTATTTTTCGATCCATGTTCATAAAATATATATAAATTCTTTTTCACAACCAATACACCAAAGAATAATTAATTATAGTTAACTTAGAAATAATTATTTAATATTATCATCTATTAAAAAATTAAAAAAATTATTTACAAATATCTGACGTCCAAAGCCTTGCTGGATGATCCCATCACACTAAAAATATGACCAAACACTCACTAACAAATCATTTCACATCCCAAACTTTGAAACAAGAATATTCTCATGAAAACTGCATTTGAAAAATTACCCATGAAATATAATTTCATATTTAAAGATTTTTAAATTAACTAATTGGACATACCTTAATTTAATGTTTTACAATATTTTTAGGACACCAACAAGAATCAAACTCATCCTATGAAAATAAAAATCCTCATCACTTGTATCCCATTCAACCATGATCAAGTGGAATCAAGGCCGAATCTGAAACAAACTAAAAAATAATATAGAAATGAAGATATGATCGATAATAGTGTGGGGTGATAATAAAGGGAATATATTAACTAAAAATAACAAAACATTTAATAAAGAACACCCCTTTGAATGGATTTTAATATTTAATACCCCAAGCTTCTAGGATACATTTCCCATTGAATAATACAATTTCTTGTGCGGTACGCAACTTGGAGTTTTAACACACCACAACCAATCAAACTGGCCGTTATGAATAGTAATACCCACTTTTTGAAATATTATAAATATTATTTTTTCTAAATGGGCTTCATTTTTTGGATTTTTAATATCAAAATTAGTTTAGGGTTAATTTCTGGTTTTTTTTAAACATTTAATTTTTTAGGAATAGTGAAAAACACTACATTATTATTTAAAATCTATTTTTTATTTAAATAATTAGTTATTTTATTTAAATTTTTATTAGGTAAAAATAGATACATAATACCTATATAAGTTAAATGTAATTCATTAGAGTCATTTTATAATATGTTTAGATATATAAAATTTTATTGAACTTTTTACTCTCTTTTACATACCGACTAGGCACATTTGCACATTTTCATAAAACATAATTTTACCTCTTCTATGAATTGAATTCCCAAATTCCGAGAGAAACATTTGATATAATTAAGTAAAATGTTGTTCAATGTGATAAAAATAATTTTTGGTAAATAGTAACTTTTGACTTTTATTTACCACAGTTAAAAATAAATTGGGTAATTAGAGGTAGAAATGATATTATACATACCCTAAAACATGTCCTAATTCTATTGGAAAAGTTTATTTAGCCCAAAATAAATCATAGGAATAAAATATGATCATTTTTTTCCACTAGGATTAGACTAGGACATTTATTATTATTTTATTTAAAGAAGAGTTAAAAGTATTAAATTCATATTTTCATAATTAAAACATTTTTTATATAGGGTAATACATAAGATAAATTAGACTATAAATATACATTAGAAATATAAAAATATTTCCTACATAATGGTATTTTATTTACAATTTATATATTAAATAACCAAATTTATTTATGATACAATGATGAGGCAGTAATTACCTTATTAATGAATGATTAAAATAATAGATATTATAAATGTCCAAATAAATGTAAATTGAAACTTTATATAAATTAAACTAATTCCATTTCATAATATGACATGTTAGGGTTGATTAAATATCTTTTATTCTAAGTGATAACATTTTTATGGCTTTCATAAAATCAAATACTAAATAGTGTCAAAATTGACATAATTGATTTTTTAAAACAAATACTATAGTATTAATTGATATAATATTTTTAAAAATATAAGGCTTATAAAAAGGAATTATATAAGCTTAGATATATTAATAATTTACAAATTGGGGTTCTCTTGGTTTTTATAGTTAGTTTATTTTCCATTTAATATAATAATACTAGAATACATGGTAAAAGCTAAACTATTTAACTAAGAGTAAAAACTAAAAGACAATGTTAATATGGTGACGTAAACCTGTATAAAACCTATTGGTTTTTATTTTATCGAACCATCCCCACCTTAGACTCTAAATAAATTTTTTTTCATCTATTATAAACTGAATATGATTTTATAATAAAATAATATTTCCTGCTTTTCCTAAAGTGACTCTCACCTCTCTTATAAAAGGGTACATTCCCTTCTCTGAAAATCAAACCTCCAAATCCATTTGTCTCGGCCAAACCCTACTCAAATATCTTCCCAAGTACCCATAATTCATCCTAGAGGCCTTACATTGACCAAAAAGACAACCTAATGATCCCTTTTCATCAACTCAAAAGGAAACACCTGAAAAAGAGGTTATAATTTCCCCATCTCTTTCAGAGTTATTTTCTTCTTCCACTTACTCTTTCTTTTTTGTTTCTATAACAAAATAATAACTACAGAAACTTCTATATATTATAATTTTATTATTATTATTGTACAAAAAAATTCATTACTCTATCCATCCTATGAATAATGAAGTCACCATACGTGTGTACGTATGGCCTACCATCTCTATGTCATGGTGTACTTTGTTATTCAACACTTCATTATTTGATGGGTATAATAAGGAGTATAATTGATGTGAATAATAAATATAAAATTTCTATGATTCTTTATATATGATATACCATCCAATTACAAATTATTTCACCATCAATATAATGATATTTACGTTTCTGTGTACGTACGGGTTACAGTCTCCATGAACGCAATGAGATTCATTCCCCATCGTAATCATTCAAAAATAATTTTCCTTTGATGATTAAAAAAATGATTAAGAACTTAACATCATTATGTATATGAATCCAATACATCCTATCGATAACATTCATGTCTTATGTAATCAAGCATATAAAAGAAAAACGAATCAGTTTACACCTAAAACAATGATACTACTTAAATATTATTAAAAAAGAAATATTAGAAGAACATATATGAAATCATATTTATGTATTTGGTTTTCATATAATTTAATAACAATGGTTTAACTGTTATACAAGAGGATTACTAACCCCGGTCATGAAAAAGTACAAGGTAAGGGTTAATTTTACAATCTCTTTATTTATCTCAGGTTCTTTATACATAAGTTTCTACCATGACATCATTATCATCCACATTTGTGTTCCTTAAAATTGTATTTCAATACAATTTTAGTATTTCCTACAATATTTGATAAATCCATTTATACCTCTGTTAGACTTTTTAAAATTGTTTTGAAAGAAATATTTTTTTCATTTTACTAACAAGGTACTTTATGAACTTTTAAAAGAATTAAGGTAAGAATATATTTTTTAACTTATAAGGAGGGTGTGGTTATTTTCTATCCTTAAAACACCTTTGAAGTTTCCCCTATAAGTTTATAAGAATATTATCAAAATAAATGTATTATAATATAATTATTTGACTTTTAAATGATTTCAAAATAGAAAGATATATTTCTCTCAAATAGTTTTGATTTCATCTAGGTCAACATCCTTTGATGGATTTTAAACTTGTTTGAAATTGATTCATTATGATGCAAATATTCTATCTTGTATAGATGGTTTTGTGATATATTTGACTTCAGATGTGTTTCTTTTATATCATTCAAGATTTATGGTTGAAGTGTTAGCATTTTGTACACTAGTTTTAATACGAATGTTTTTGTCACGTTACAACCATTTCATATGAGGAATGCATTGGACTTAGTAAGTGATGGGTGGAGCCTGTAATAGCTCCCAGATGCATTGGTAGGTGTCTTGAGACACACTAGTTTCTTGGCACAAGGCCTTTACAAAATATTATTTGTAGGATTGGAACAAGACCTTGACTATGTGGTTATATTTTCTGGAATTATGCATTCCATCATTATAAAATTATCTATTGATATTACATGTGATTATTCGACTAGTATAATATCCTTGTGAATAAGTAAATATTATTATTTTATTTGTCTTTTCCATATTATGCTGAATTTTATTTTTAAAAAGATTTTGTTTTAGTCCTATACATTGCCTTATATTTTTATGGTTATTTATGAAAGTTTCTTCTATATTGTTATCTTTACTGAGAATATTTTCTCACCAATTTCTATGTTTTATATTTCCTAGGATGTGAATAAGTATTTTATGGCTGAACTATAGGAATATGATAGGGAATATTGGTTTGTTCAAAGGGGAAAAAATTATTTGTTGTTTATATTTCATGTCATAATGTAAAACATATGTATGTATCTAGTACTTCTAAGGAAAATAAACTGATCAGTCATTCAAGAAATGATTACTTGAATAAAGAAAATGTTATGTAATAATGCACCAACTCTGGGTAACTGGGGTTGGGGAGTCACAGTTGGTATCAAATGACGTTTAGTACAGTACATTGAAGCTTGATTTAGAAAAACTCTGATTAGAAAACATTACCTTGAGATAGACTTTGAGGATTAGTATAGAAGAACATCCTAGAATTTTTGTAATGTACAGATTTTGTGAGTTTTCCAAGAAATACATCCATGTCTGGATATGAGCAGGTAGAGGTGGCTCTGGCACAGATGTACCATGGAGTGAAAACTCTGACAAGGAGTTTCGGGCTTGACCTGGGGTATCTTGGTACATGACAATGGCCTTTGATGTACTCTTGGTTACGACACTCCCGGGGTATATGCTTATGATAATTCACATTTTCATTAAAACCTATTATGAAGGATTTATGAGTAAATTATTCCACAAATAAAATTTTTATGATTTTTTATTTTATCCATAAACATTTCAATTTATGTTAAGTGTTTTTCAAGATTGGAATTATGTATTGTGTTTCATAAACTAATCTATTGTATTCCATTGTTTAGAAATGGCATCTAGTGGAAGGAATGGAAACTGTATCAATACACGTAATCCATGTATGGATTTCCCTCCTACTCAAGATAATTATAGTGGAGCTAGGGATGCAACCTGGGATGATTAGTTTATCATCATACTAGAATAAATTACCCAGTTTATGAATAATAACCATACCAATATGGAGCACCCTGATCCACAACATGGAGGATCAATGTTAGAACACTTCAGGAGGAAACAACCACCAACATTCAATAGGACTAAAAATCCATTTGTAGTTGAGTAATGGATATGTTACTTGGGGAAAATATTTCATGCTTTGGGGAGTAGCTAGAGGGAAAATGTTTTCATGGAAGTATAATGACTCGCGAGAGATGTAGATAAATGGTGGTCATTAATTCAAAACAAAAAGGAAGATGAAGATGTATCAAATATAGAATGGAGTAAGTTTAAAGATATTTTATTAGAAAAATACTTTCCTCGTGACCATCGAGCGAATATGGAAAGACAGTTTCTGAGACTAAGGAAAAAAGAGGATGAAAAATGTCACAAAGTATGGGGCTAAATTTACAAGGATAGCAAGGCATGCAATAGATTATATATATAACCCAAGGAGTAAGATTGATCGATTCTTCTATGGGTTAAAACCATTTCTTTGTCAAGAATTAGTCTCACAATCCTTCTCATTATACAAAGATATTGTCTCATGATCTATTAAAATAGAAAAGGAATTCTATAGGTCTTACGACTTTAAATAAAATCAATAAAAGAAGAGATTTGCAGAACACTCTAGATATGTAAATAAGGGGAATAAGGGAAAAGTTCAATATCCATCTTGCATTACATGTGGGAAGAAACACCCTGGTAAATTCCTGAATGCAATGGGAGTCTGTTATAAGTGTGGTGAAAAAGACCACCATGATCTTGATTGTGAGGGAAATAAAGATTCCATCAATATTGAATGCTACAATTGTAGATAAATGAGGAATTATACAAATGAATTTCTAAATCACCAAGGAAACATACCTTAGAAAAGGACAAGTGATCATGTCCAAGATTATGTGATCACTACTGCTGAGGTTGAAGCTCTAAAAGAAGTGGTGGCAGGTAATTTAATAGTTTCCTCATGTTTAGCCAATGATTTATTTGATTCTGGACCATCTCATTGTTTCATATCTTCCCAATTTTCTAAAAAAATAAATATTTTCAATTTTATTTAACAAGGGAGTTTCCATTAAAAAAACTTAAGGAAAGTATCATTGCAACAAAGTTTTGTGAATCAGTTTCTATTAGGGTATATAAATGTTCTTTATCTACTGTTCTAATTGTCATACCCATGACTGAATTGGATATAATCCTCATTATGGATTGGATTTCGGACCATGATGTGAAAAAAAATTTGTAATAAGAAGGAGGTTACAATTTTCGATTATGATAAATATTACCTCATCTTTAGTGTAGAAACGTCACCACCTGATTCTTATATAGATCCACCCCAAGTATCTCTACTAAATTCAATTATTATGTACTAATATAATAAAATAACTATGGGTGAGGAAGAAAATGTTCAAATAGAGGATGTGCATATTGGTCAAGAATATGATGATGTGTTTCCAGACGATTTTCCTGGATATCCTCCAGATTGAGAAATTGAGTTTTCCATTTATTTAATTCTAGGTTCAAGACCCATATCAAAGACCCCTTATAGAATGGCCACTATGGAATTCATGGTACTAATGAAAAAAATAGATTAATTGAGTAATAAGGGATTTATACACCCTATTTTTTCTCCATGGGGAGCCACTATTCTTTTTGTTAAGAAGAAATATGGGTCTATTAGGTTGTGCATTGACTATAGAGAGACAAATTCTCTAACAATAAAGAACAAGTATCACATACCTCGCATTGATGATTTATTCGACCAATTTCAAAGAGATTAATATATTTTAATTATTGAACTTATATCTGGATATCACCGGTTGTGTGTGAAGAAGGAAGACATTATGAAAACAGCATTTCGAACCAGGTACAGGAATTGTAAGTTTATAGTAATTCCTTTTGGGTTGACTAATGCAGCGTCGGTTTTCATGGATATAATAAATAGAGTTTTCGAGGAATATATTGTTGAATTTTTAGTGGTATTTATTGATTATATCTTAGTTTACATTAAAATATATGAAGACCCTGAAAATCACTTGCGCACTATTCTAAAAATCCTCATATGAAATGAATTAAATGAGAAGTTTAGAAAGTGTGGATTTTAGCTTCCAGAAATTTCTTTTCATCTCCATATTTTCTCTAAGGATGGAATCTCTGTTGACCCTTCTAAGACAATAGAAATAAAAGAATGCTCAGCACTGATGAGTAAAACAAAGGAATGCAAATTTAATTGGTTTAGCAGGTTATTATCGGTGTTTCATCCAGAATTTTTCCCGATTGGAAAACTGATTGACAAAGCTCATAGGTAAAGTGGTTAAATATATTTGGACAAAAGTGTGTGCATAATTTTTTGAAAAACTAAATAGAATATTATTCAAGGATCCTATTTTGACTCTACCATAGGGAAAGTATGGATTTTTTATTTATAGTGATACTTAAAAAAAGGACATGGTTGTGTCCTTATGCAAAATGATAGAGTTATTGCCTATGCATCATGATAGAAAAAAATTCATGAAAAACTATCCCACTCATGATATAGAGTTAGAAAATACAATTTTTTCTTTGAAGATATAGAGACACTATCTATATGGTAAAAAATGTGAGATGTATACTGATCACAAGAGTTTGAAGTGTATTTTCTCACAGAAAGAACTCAACATGAGCCAAAGATGATGGCTTAAACTACTCAAGGATTTTGATTGCACTATACACTAACACTTGGAGAAGGAAAATAAGGTGGCATATTCATTGAGAAGAAAAAATCATCGAGTTTTAAACAAGATGATAGTTGAAAGGGATCCTAGATTAATGGATCTAGTAAAGATGAATATGGGAATAATTAGGGGAGGTGGAACATCAATACTTTTTCAAATTATTTCTAAACTACCTTTACTAGAGTGTATAAAAAGTTCATAGACTAATGAGGAGTAGTTTCAAATGAAAATTAAATCTGTGAACGATGTGATATTGATCAACTTAGTATATTATTATGTAATTATGAAATTTGTTTAGAGAATTTATGTTCCTGATATATCTGATCAAAAAAGAGAATTTTTGGATGATTCTCATAGCTCCACGTTCTCTATACACCCTGGTAAAACTATGATGTATAGGTATTTGAAGGAACATTTTTGGTGGGAAAACATGAAGACAGAGATTTGTAATTATGTGTCAAGATGTATGGTTTTTCAATAAGTGAAAGCTAGAAGAAAAAATCCTAGAGGAGTCATGCAACCTCTTCCCATACCTGGTTATAAATGGGATGATATTATGATGGAATTTGTCATGGGACTACCAAAGAATCCTAGAAGGAATGATGTAATATGATTCATTTTTTATCATCTTACCAAGTTAGAACATTTTATTGCTATAAGAGATGATTTACCCCTTGAACATCTAGCATGACTATATATTAATTAAGTTGTAAGACATCATGGGGTACCCCAATTGATTGTTTCTAATCATGATTCCCACTTTACATCAATATTCTGGGAAAGTATTCAAAACTCCTTGGATATAGAACGTCATTTGAGAACTACCTACCACCCTCAAACTGATGGACAATCAGAATGGACTATTCAAACCTTAGATGACTTGTTGATATCTTGCTCAATTGACTTTAAAGGAATATGGTATTATTATTTACCTCTAGTATAATTTTATTATAATAATAGCTTTCATTCATGTATTTGTATGGCACCATATAAAGCATCATATGGGAAAATATGTCGCACACCAACTTTTTGGAATGATGTTGGTGAAAGAAAACTCATTGGCCTAGAACAAATTTAGGAAACAATAGAAAAGGTTAAGATTATCTAAACCCACATCAATGCTGCTCAATGTAGGCAAAAGCGTTATATCAATAACCAGAGGAAGGATTTGGAATTTTTGGTATGAGATCAGGTTTTCTTGAATGTATCTCTATGTGAGGGTGTTATACAATTTGTTAAAAAGGGTAAATTGATTCCCAGGTACATATGACCTTTAGAAATTCTAGAATGAATTACGAATTGTATCTTATCATGAGGAAATGCCTCTAAGTCTCTCAAAAGTTTATGATGTGTTCCATGTATCACTATTAAGAAAATACATGCCTGACCCAATGAATATACTCACCTATGAAAAAAAATAGAACTGGAACCTGACCTGTCTTATTGCGAAGATCATATTAGTATTCTTGATACCAGAGAACAAGTGTTGAGAAACCGGATGACTTGTCTGGTGATTGTTCTATGGAGAAACCATAAGATGGAAGAGACAACGTGGGAACCTGAGGAACTTATGATGAAGAAACACCTAAATATATTTATGTCGTAGTATTCTAAAAATTTTAAGGATGAAATTATTTGCAGAAGGGAAGAATGTAACTCCCCAATATTCCATGGTATGTTTCCCTTTGAATAATACAATAGCTTTCCTTGTACGCAACGTGGAGTTTTAACACACCACGATCAATCAAGCTGGCCATTGTGAATAATAATATAGAATTTGTGATGTTTTATTAATATTATTTTTCAAAAATAGACTTCATTTTTGGATTCGGAATATCAAAATTATCTTAGGGTGAAATTTTTGTATTTTTCTGAAAACATTCAATTTTTGATGAACAGTGAAAAACACTACGTTATTATTTAAAACCAAAATTTTATTTAAAAATTAGTTATTTTATTTAAATATATATTAATAAAAAATAGAAACATAATATCTATATAAGTTCAATTTAATTCATTAGAGTCATTTTATAATAAGTTTAGATATATAAAATTTTATTGAACTTTTTACTGTCTTTTACCCACCTACTAGGCACATTTGAAAATTTGCATAAAACATAATTTTACCACTTATATTGATTTAATTTCAAAAATCTGAGAGAAAAAGTTGACATCAATAAGAAAAATGTCATTCCATAAGATGAAAGTAATTTTTGGTGAATAGTAACTTTTGACTTTTTTTACCACGTTTAAAAGTAAATATGGTAATTAAAGGTAAAAATAATATTATACATACCCTAAAACATGTCATAATAAAATTGGATAAGTTTATTTCGACAAAAATTCACCATAGGAATAAAATATGATCCTTTTTGTCCACTTGGATTAGATTTCTACATTTTTATTATATTATCTAAAGAAGAGTTAAAAGTTTGAAATTTAAATTTTCATAACTAAAGCATTATTAATATAAGGTTATAAATAAGATAAATTAGACTATAAATATTCATTAGAAGTAAAAAAATATTTCATACATAATGGTATTTTTTTATAATTTTTATACATTAATTAATAAAATTTATTTCAGATACAATGATGATGTAGTAATGACCTTTTTAATGAAGGATAAAAATAATTGATAATATAAATATCAAAATATATGTAAATTGAGACTTATGATGAATTAAAATAATTTTCTAGGTTAATATTACATGTTAGGGTTAATTAAATATATTTTATTCTAAATGATAAAGTTTTTATGGCTTTCACAAAAAATCAAATACTAAATAGTGTCAAAATTAACATAATTGAGTTTTTAAAACAAATACTATATTATTAATTGATATAATATTCCTAAAAATCTAAGGATCTTCCAAAGGAATTATATATGGTTATATATTTTAATAATGAACCACTTGGGGTTTTATTGGAATTTTTATAGTATGTTTATTATTTATATATTATAATAATACAAAAATACATGGTAAAAGTTAAACTATATAACTAAGAGTCAAATATAGAAGATATGGTTAATATGGTGACCTAAACCTATCTAAAACATATTTTTTGAGAGATTTTTGACTCATCACCACCTTATCCTAGAAATAAATCATTTTGGATCCATTATAAATTTAATATGATATTATAATAAAATAATAATTTGATCTTTTCCAAAAGTGACCCTCACCTCTCTTATAAAAGAGTAATTCCCCTTCTATCAAAATCTCATCATAAAAGCCATTTGTCATGGAAAAACCCTACTCAAATATCCTCCCAAATAAATTGAATTTATCCTATATGCCTTAATTTGTTCAGAAATAAATCCTAAGGATCCCTTTTGATCAACTCAATAGGAAACACCTGAAGAATAGGTAATAATTTCACCATCTTTTTCAAAGTTCTTTTCTTCTTCCCCTTCCTCTTTCTTTGTTGTTTCCATACCTAAATAATAACTCCAGTAACTTCTACATACTATGATTTTATTATAAATATGGTACAACCATATTCATTTTTCTATCCATCCTATGAATAACAAAGTCACCATATGTGCGTACGTACGGCTTACCATCTCCACGTTGTGGTGCAGTTTGTTATTCAGCACTTCATTATTTGGATGGGTATAATAAAGAATGTAATTGATGTAAATAGTAAATATAACATGTCAATTATTCTTTATATATTATATACCATCCAATTACATAATATTTCACCATCAATATAATGATATTGTCGCTCGTGCGTACATACAGATTACCGTCTCCACGAATGCAATGAGATTCATTTCCCATCGTAACCATTCAAGAATAATTTTCATTTGATGAATAAAAATAAAGTTTAATAACTTAATATAATTATGGATATAAATAAAATACATCCTATCAATAAAAAAATGGCTTACGTAACCAAGAATATAAAAGAAAAATAACCAGTTAACACCCAAAACATTAATACTACTGAAATATTATTAACAAATCAATATTAGAATATCATATATGATATCATATTATTTTATTTGGTTCTAGTATAATTTAATCACAATTATTTAACTATTATACAGGAGGATAATGTCACGAACCTTCCTCGGGGCCCGTGTCGTGACTACCCCAAGCCCGCCTTCCATAGGCCAGGGGCTGGAGACTAGCACCAAAGGCGTAAATCCCGATAACTGGGAAGGCATTTCATTTATAAAAGTAAACAAAACACCACAGAGTACAAGCAGAAGTAAAACACTAAGTACAAATAAAATGTGATGAAAAGTAAATGGGCCAGAATACAAACCCAACTGAAAGTACAACTACTACAGAATGAAAGTACAATAGAAAAAGGCAAACAGCTGGATGAAAGGAAGCAGTTCCTGGGTCGTCCTCCTCGGATCCTACCTGAAGGGTAGGTACAGATGGCGCAGCTCCTAGATCGTCCACCATGGATCCTACCTTAAGGGTAGATACAGATAGTTTCCACAACGCTCTCGCCCGTCAACCTCCTCCGAGTGTCGTCTCGCCGTGAAGTCCACCTCCGGGTACTGACTCGTCGTGTAGTCCACCTCCGGGTACCGTCCAGTCCTCGAACACTCAGCATCCGTCAGCACTGCCCGTCGTCTGTAAACAACACAACGAGGCACGTGCATAGCCCACGCAGGTGTGAGTATAACGAAACTCAGTAGGGACCCCGAGACCCTCAAGGTCTCAATAAAACCAACAAGGTTATCCAAAAAGAAGATCTCAACAGATAACCTCTACTTAGGTATATGCACATGTATATACCTAAGTTATCAAGTAACTCATCTCAATCATGAGTAAAACAGCAAGATCATGAAATCAAAAGATAACCACTACCCAGGTATATGCCCATACATATACCTAAGTTATCAAGTGACCCATCTCAATCATGAGGTAAACACAAAGGTCAAAAGTCTCAGTACAAACCAGGATTGTCATTATCGAAACCCTAACTGCTGAAGAGCCCCGTCTCTGGAGTGTACAGTGGTCCTGTCACGACTCCGAGGTACTGCTAACTAACCTAAGACTACTGAGTTACTCCTCTTGTCGAGTACCGTGGGTCAGCCACCCAAACACAGTAGTGCTTCTCGTCGAGTTATGCCACCTAAACACAGTAGTGCACACCCCCTAGTAGCCTGCTGAGGTACTCTCCGGACGAGTACCGCGGGTCTGCACTATCACACAAGTAGTGCTCCGTCCTCCATGGTTCTGCACCTCACAAAGTAGTGCTCCGTCCACTGGGCTAGTCGACTCACTCCAAGTCGAGTCGGTCAAGCAGTCGTCAGGTCTCAGTCGGCTACACGGTCTCCGTACTCCACACGCTCGTCTCTGGGAGGGTCTGCTCCACGATCTACATGTCGATACTCCATGTATCTCAAAGTACCAAGAAGAAGTATCTCAAAGGACCGCCTCGTCATAGGGTTCTCAACGCAACAGACAGCGCGTCAATCGGACGCCCAGTCTGTGAGTTACTAGCCTTTTCGTCCCAGGGGCCTGACTGGTTTCATGCACGAACCAATCCGGCCAAATCTCAACTGTACCCCGAACTCTCATAGGGTAAACTCATAGAGACCGTTTCTCAACGTGATCACCAACGCCGCTGACGGTTCGTCAAACGGACGTCCGGTCTAAAAGATATCAGCATTTCCGTTCCATGGGCCCGGTTGGATTGTGGGTGCAATCCAACCCGGCCACTATCCAAATTCATCCAAAACCCGGGCGAAGTATGCCAAAAGTTCCGTCTCATCAAGAGAAATTCAATGAGATAGATGGCGTGTCAATCGGACGCCTGGTCTGTGAGTTATTGGCTTTTTCGTCCCAGGGGCCCGGTTGGTTTTGTGAGCGAACCAACCCGACCACACTCCGACGGCATCCAAACCTCGAGAGAAGTAAGCCAAAAGATCCGTCTCACTTAGAGGAATCAATCAAAGTTTACGGCACGTCAATCAGACGTCCGTAGCTCAAGATATGAGTGTTTCTGCTCCGAGGGCCTGGTTGGTTTCGTATCCGAACCAACCCAGCCGAACCCAAAGTGTTTCGAAACATTGAGTGCGATATACTGAAAAGACTGTCTCGATCCAAGGATTGTATCGCCGCAGACGGTGCGTCGATCAGAGGTCTACAGCTCATGATATGGGTGAAAGACCGTGAGGGGTCTGAAAACTTGGGGTCTGGGCCCAGACCGACCCGGCCCGACCCCCCCTGGGTCGGCCCGAACCGGGTCGACCCGAACCAGGCCCGGCCGGACCGGCCAGCCGCGGCTCGGCCGGTGCGGCCAAGCGGAAGCCGCGGGAGGGGTGTACGGCTCCCCCACCCTCGCCGCTAATTGCGGCCGGCTGCAACTGCCGCCGCCTGCCCTCCGGCGGCGTGCCGCCGCAGCCGGTCGCCAGCGTGGTGCGCCGCCCCCGCCTTCCGCGGACCACCGGACGCGCTTCGGTGGTCCGTTTCTTATGCCGTCTTCGCCAACGGTCCTCCCGGGACCCGACCTTCACTGCGAAGGAATTCAAACGCCATAGCGTCCTGATTCATCGTCTTCCGTTGATCCGCACGTCAATTAACAAAACATATCGTCTTTGTGGTTTTCCGGCGCGACGCGATGGCGCCGCACCCCTTCGTCGCGGCCCGACTCCAGCCGCGGTTCCTTTGCGATTCTTCGACTTGGCGCGACGGTGCCGCGGAATTGGTTCAAAATAATTGAATGTGTGGCGTGACGGCGTCGCGCATTTCTTGCCGCTCAATCCCATGCAGTGCGACGGCACCGCGTCACTTTCATTCGATCTGCAATAACAAGAAAAACAATAGGGAGGGGAGCGGTCGTGTTTGTGCGGTCTGGCCTCCTCCTGTTAACTGATATCATGCGGTCCAAATAAACATGGATAAAAGACGGAAGAGAATCACGTAAGGAAAAATCACGTAAACCCCCTACATTTTTCCCCGCAAACAAGAATTCCCAACCTGCAAACTTATTTTTCGCGGATCAACTTAATATTGAGTTGATCCGCATTCTTTGTTTTCAAAAGGGAACATCCATGGAAAAAGATATCAACCGCAAAATAATTCCCTTCAACCTCTTAAATAAAAAGAATCGTACTAATATTCCCCTACCTCGTGCGAGCTTGAACAGAGGTTTGTTGTACGAGGATTCATTGCGGAAAGAGACATCGCGGAAGAAGACGTCGCGGAAGAAGGAGTCGCGTAGTCGGTCTCCGAGGACTCAGCATTCTTCGACGGAGTTCGATGTGTTCTTCGCGTTCTTCGTGTTCTTCGACGAAGAAGATGAATAACTCTAGCTTTCCTTAGATTTTCTCCCCAAACCCTTCAAGAAACAAAGGTTCCAACCTCAAAATAAAATAAGCTTACCTCTTATTTTATTAACATAACAAATATTTGAATTTCAAGAGTTTAAAATTCAAATAACCACACTTAACTCACATAATTAATAACATAAGTTATTAAACTTAAGTTTTCAAATATTAAATGTGAGTTGAGGGGGGTTAAAGAATGTGAAGAGTTATGGAAGGTTAGGGAAGGTGAAGGGGTAGGGTTCATGTGTGCCCCACCACCTTCATAACCTCCCTTGGGAAGTTGGGTAGTAACCCAACATCCACCCAAAGCCTAAACCACTTAGTTAAAAATAAAAAATGTACTTTAATTTATAAACTAAACTTCCACAATTTTTATCATCTGCTCTCATGAAAATGCAACTCCGAAAATGGCATTCCTAAGAAATTACCGGCTCTACGGTTCCATCAGTGCCCTCAGAATTCGATTCCGAGCACCGGTTCAAAAGTTAGAAAAACATGCTCGTCTGTTCACTGAACGTACCCAAGCCAAACTTCGGAAATTGATTCTGGGCACACCGGGCCTCGGAATCATGCGCCGTCAGAAACTGCGTTCTTGTAAAATTCCAAAGAAAATTTAAAAAAAAATTGTTTGAAATTTCTAGGTCTTTACATTACTCCCACCTCATGGCTTTACGTCCCCATAAAGCTTCAACACAAACTAGGGTCACAAAAGTGGAATTGAGCATGCATCTGAGCCTTCCGCTCCCATGTGCTTACCTGGAGATTCCCATACTGCCAAAGAAAGCACACCCGAGGAGTCGACCGTCCTCATAGGATCCGCTCCTGTTGATTCTCGATCCCTACAGGAACCTCCATGAAAGTCACCCCGTTGCCATCGTCAATCTCCCTATGGTCGATGATATGTGAAGGGTTGAGCACGTATCTCCTCTGCTGAGATATGTGGAAGTCGCCGTGCACCTAGTGCAACTGAGGTGGATGGGTCAGGTGGTAAACCTCCCTGCCTACCCTGATGAGGACCTAAGAAGGTCCGCTGAACCTCAGAGATAACTTTCCACCTTGGTCAGATCTCCGTAAACCTCATCGAGGTGAGACCCGTATAAGGGCGTGATCATCATCCTCGAACTCTAGAGGTCTCCAATTCCTGTTAGAACTGAAACTTAAACGACTGCTACCACGGGGGTATGGTTGACCGACTCAAGAGTGATCGGTCGCAACCTCCTGTGAAAGAGTTTATCCTGTGCTGCCTAGGGTTTCCTTTTCGCCGACCAAGGAAAACCCATCCCGATGTTTTTCTAAAACCATCAATTTGAGTATGAACAGTTATTGCCCATTCAATACTCAAACTAACGTTGTAAGGCCTCGATGCTGTCACCAAGAGATTCCAACCAGAACTCTCACCTCGAGGGTCTGACCACACCATTGGCGTAAGTGTGATTATCGAGTCTCCTCCCAAGGTATCTCCAAACTTGAGGGTCAAGTCCACGGCTTACCAGAAACTCTATGTCTGGAACAAGATTTGTGAAAGAAAGGAATGATTAATATCGACGTCCGTTACTACAGCAGCTAGTAGTGGACACAGACTGTCCCTTGAATCATTTCTAGAGCCATTGGGTCAAACTCCTTGACCGCATGCAGCCACACTCTTCCTCAGCCCTCCAGCTCCTTGAGCCTGGCGGGGATAACAAAGGCGGGTGGTCGTAGCATGTAAAGATGTACACCACCTCATTCTGCTCTCCTAGCTCTACCTCCACGTCTGCCGCTTCGCAGACTCATATCTCATTAAAGCTTCCTCTTCTTGAAACATTTAACACGCCTGAGTCTCTAAGAATGACACCTGTTTCCTGTTTCTTACTGCACTGTAAAGTCTTCATCCACTCCTGGATGATCTGCACCTTCTTTGTCTATGATCTAGAAGAGCTGCTAAAATTTTTCCTTTGCTGAAAAGAGAAACTCGGTATCATCCTTTAGATGAACCACGCCCATTGCCTAATACAATCAATCCTGACATGAATGACGCATTCATGCCATGGATGACGTCGTAAGGCCTCGACGTAACTACTAAGAGATCCAACTGTCACTCTCGCCTCCAAGGGTCAAGTCACACTGTTGGCATCAGTGTGAGGTCACTGGGTCTCCTCCAGTAGAAATCTCGAAAGTGAGGGTCAAGTCAACAGTTTTAACCGGGACCACTCAGTATCAACCAAACAAAAGGACAGGAAAGCAAAAAAAGATAAGTGTCTTTTTATTATTGCATCTCATAGTACAAAGACACGAATACAACAGAAACATGGAACTAGAAGTACAAGGGATGTATCAACTAGTTCCGCTCCTGTCTACTTTCTCCCGGAGATCTACTGCCTTGTCCACTGCTCGACTGTTTCTCAAGCACCCGCCGCTGCTTCTGCCTCGGTGGTTCCACCAAAGCCTGCGGATCAACTGTACGAGGAGTCAGATAGTCACGTGCCAGGTGACCCTTCCTGCCGCAGGAGTAACATTTTCCGTTTCTGGCACGCCTGGCTCTGACCCCACCTCAGGTTCCCCACACCACCTGTCCTAAAACCTGAGATCGTCCAACTGCTAGTCTGGTCCTCCTGGACCTCTGCATCATCTGTCTATTGCCCACAGATGACTCGGCTACTGATCGAAAAACACACGACAAAGGCAGAAGCTCCCGTACATGCTCGGGGTGTAGAGCTACTGGCACAAACTCCACCCTGAAGAAGGTCTCGAAGTATTCCCATGCGAAGGTCATCCCGTCGCAAAACTGGAACAAGTGGCTCCACCACCTGCCTGCTACTTCCTGAAGAAGGCTGGCAGCAAAGATCACCATGAAGTTTGTCGGCGTCCCCACTAGCCTGAAGACTCTCACCACAGCCTCCAGCCAATCCTTAGCCGCCTGCAGGTCCGTCTCTCCCCGGAACCTGGGTGGCCTCTGGCGCTGGAACTCGTGCAGCGCACTTAAGTGGCATGCATCTCTTACTGTTGGGGCCGGTGGCATCGGTGGCCCAACGTATGGTAGTACCGCTGGTGCCTCAACTGCAAGAGGGCCCTATACTGAAGCCTCTTCGCTCGACAGGCTGTTAGTACGCACATCCCTCTGGGCTCTAGCTGGTCGTCCATGAAAAGACATCCTGAAAGAAACAACGTGACACGGGAAAATGATTATACCTGGTGAGCTAACCTGGTTTGAGCTATTTTAAGGGAAGACCTTTGAAAGCACACACGCAATCAGTGTTTTCGTGCACAAAGTCGGAAATCAGTTGTCAGGGTCCTGGTGTATGGATACGTCGGCCGCCTGCACCAACACTGGACTCCCTGAACTGAAAACCACACTCGGTACCCTTAACACTAATGCTTCACAGAAAGAAAATATCAGAGTTATAAGTTCTGTGGTATAACCTACTCCTTTGATACAAATTTGTCACGACCCGTCCTCAGGGCCCGTGCCGTGACTACCCCAAGCCCGCCTTCCATAGGCCAGGGGCTGGTGACTAGCACCAAAGGCGTAAATCCCGATAACTGGGAAGGCAATTCCTTTATAAAAGTAAACAAAACACCATAGAGTACAAGCAGAAGTAAAACACTAAGTACAAAGAGAATGTGCTGAAATGTAAATGGGCCAGAATACAAACCCAACTGAAAGTACAACTACTACTGAACGAAAGTAAAACAGAAAAAGACAAACAGCTGGAAGAAAGGAAGCAGCTCACAGGTTGTCCTCCTCGGATCCTACCTGAAGGGTAGGTACAGATGGCACAACTCCTAGATCGTCCAACACGGATCCTACCTGAAGGGTAGATACAGATAGCTTCCACAAAGCTCTCTCCCGTCAACCTCCTCCGAGTGTCGCCTCGCCGTGAAGTCCACCTCCGGGTACTGGCTCGTCGTGTAGTCCACCTCCGGGTACCGTCCAGTCCTCGAACACTCGGCATCTGTCAGCACTGCCTGTCGTCTGCAACCAACACAACGAGGTGCGGGCATAGCCCGTGCAGGTGTGAGTATAACGATACTCAGTAGGGACCCAGAGACCCTCAAGGTATCACTAAAACCAACAAGGTTAACCAAAAAGAAGATCTCAACAGATAACCTCTACTTAGGTATATGCACATGCATATACCTAAGTTATCAAGTAACCCATATCAATCATGAGGAAAACACCAAGATCATGAAATCAATGGATAACCACTACCCAGGTATATGCCCATACATATACCTATGTTATCAAGTGACCCATCTCAATCATGAGGTAAACACAAAGGTCAAAAGTCTCAGCTCAAACTAGGATTTTCATTATCGAAACCGTAACTGCTCAAGAGCCCCGTCTCTGGAGTGTACAGTGGTCCGGTCACGACTTCGAGGTACTGCTCACTAACCTAAGACTGCTGAGGTACTCCTCCTTTCGAGTACCGTGGGTCAGCCACCCAAACACAGTAGTGCTTCCCGCCGGGGTATGTCACCCAAACACAGTTGTGCACACCCCCTAGTAGCCTGATGAGGTACTCTCCGGACGAGTACCGTGGGTCTGCACTATCACACAGGTAGTGCTCCGTCCGCCATGGGTCTGCACCTCACAAAGTAGTGCTCCGTCCACTAGGCTAGTCGACTCACTCCAAGTTGAGTCGGTCAAGCAGTCGTCAGGTCTCAATCGGCTACATGGTCTCCGTACTCCACACGCTCGTCTCTGGGAGGGTCCGCTCCACGAGCTACAAGTCGATACTCCAAGTATCTCAAAGTCCCACGAAGAAGTATCTCAAATGACCGCCTCGTCATAGGGGTCTTAACGCAACAGAAGGCGTGTCAATCGGACGCCCGGTCTGGGAGTTACTAGCCTTTTCGTCCCAGGGGCCCAGCTGGTTTCATGTGCGAACCAATCCGGCCATATCTCAACTGTACCCCGAACTCTCATAGGGTAAATTCATAGGGACCGTTTCTCAACGTGATCACCAACGCAGCTGACAGTTCGTCAAACGGACGTCTGGTCTGAAAGATATCAGCTTTTCCGTTCCAGGGGCCTGGTTGGATTTCAGGTGCAATCCAATCCGGCCACTATCTAACTGCATCCAAATCTCAGGCGAAGTATGCCAAAAGTTCCGTCTCATCAAGAGGAATTCAACGAGACAGACGGCGCGTCAATCGGACGCCAGGTCTGTGAGTTATTGGCTTTTTCGTCCCAGGGGCCCGGTTGGTTTCGTGATCAAACCAACCCGACCACACACCGATGGCATCCAAACCTCAAGAGGAGTAATCCAAAAGATCCGTCTCACTTAGAGGAATCCATCAAAGTAGATGGCAAGTCAATCGGACGTCCGGAGCTCAAGATATGAGCGTTTTTGCTCCGAGGGCCCGGTTGGTTTCGTATCTGAACCAACCCGGCCGAACCCAAAGTGTTCCGAATCTTTGATTGCGATATGCTGAAACGACCATCTCAATCCAAGGATCGCATCGCCGTAGACGGTGCATCGATCGGAGGTCTATAGCTCAAGATATGGGCAAAAGACCGTGAGGGGTCTGAAAACGGGGGGTCTGGGCCCGGACCGACCCGACCCGACCCCCCCTGGGTCGGCCCGAACTGGGTCGACCCGACCCGGGTCCGACTCGGCTGGGCCCAACCCGGACGGCCTGGTCCAGCCCGCCCGGCTAGCCGCAGCTCAGCCAGCGCGGCCGAGCGGAAGTCGTGGGCGGGGTGCGCGGCTCCCCCACCCTCGCCGCTAATTGAGGCAGGCGGCAACAGCCGCCGCCTGCCCTCCGGTGGTCTGTTTCTCCTTCCGTCTTCGCCAACGGTCCTCCTAGGACCCGACCTTCACTGCGAATGAATTCAAACGCCATAGCGGCCTGCTTCGTCGTCTTCCGTTGATCCGCACATCAATTAACAAAACATACCGTCTTTGTGGTTTTCCGATGTGACACGATGGCACCGCGCCCCTTCGTCGCGGCCCGACTCCGGCCGCGGTTCCTTTGCGGTTCTTCGGCTCGGCGCGACGGCGCCGCGAAATTCGTTCAAATTAATTGAATGCACGGCGTGACGACGTCGCGCATTTCTTGCCACTCAATCCCACGCGGTGCGACGGCACCGCGTCACTTTCATTCGATCCGCAATAACAAGAAAAGCAATAGGGAGGGGAGAGGTCGTGTTTGTGCGGTCCGGCCTCCTCCCGTTAACTGATATCATGCGGTCCAAATAAACGCGGATAAAATATGGAAGAGAATCACGTAAGGAAAAATCACGTAAACCCCTTACAGTTTTCCCCACAAACAAGAATTCCCAACCTGCAAACATATTCTTCACGGATCAACTTAATATTGAGTTGATCCGCATTCTTTGTTTTCAAAAGGGAACATCCATGGAAAAATATATCACCCTCAAAATAATTCCCTTCAACCTCTTAAATAAAAAGAATCGTACTAATATTCCCCTACCTCGTGCGAGCTTGAACAAAGGTTCTTCGAACGAGGATTCGTCGCGGAAAGAGACGTCGCGGAAGAAGACGTCGACGAAGAAGGCGTCGCGTAGTCGGTCTCCAAGGACTCGGCATTCTTCGACGGAGTTCGATGCGTTCTTCGCGTTCTTCATGTTCTTCGACGAAGAAGATGAAGAACTCTAGCTTTCCTTAGATTTTCTCCCCAAACCTTTCAATCAACAAAGGTTCCAACCTCAAAATAAAATAAGCTTACCTCTTATTTTATTAACATAACAAATATTTGAATTTCAAGAGTTTAAAATTCAAATAACCACACTTAACTCACTTAATTAATAACATAAGTTATTAAACTTAAGTTGTCAAATATTAAATGTGAGTTGAGGGGGGTTAAAGAATGTGAAGAGTAATGGAAGGTTAGGGAAGGTGAAGAGGTAGGGTTCGTGTGGGCCCCATCACCTTCATAACCTCCCTCGGGACGTTGGGTAGTAACCCAACATCCACCCAAAGCCTAAACCACTTAGTTGAAAATAAAAATTGTAGTTTTATTTATAAACTAAACTTCCAAAAAATTTATCATCTTCTCTCGTGAAAACGCAACTCCGGAAATAGCATTCCTAAGCAATTATCGGCCCTACGGTTCCATCAGAGCCCTCAGAATTCGATTTCGAGCACCGGTTCAAATGTTAGAAAAACCCGCTCGTCCGTTCACTGAACGTACCCGAGCCAAACTTCGGAAATTGATTCCGGGCACACCGGGCCTGGGAATCAGGAGCCGTCAGAAACTGCGTTCTTGTAAAATTCCAAAGAAAATTAAAAAAAACTTTCCTTGAAATTTCTGGGTCTTTACAGATAACTTACACTCGATCAAGTAAAAGTATGAGTTAAGGGTTAATTTTACAATCTCTTTATTTATATGAGGTTGTTTATAGTTAAGTATCTACTGAGAATTCTTTATCATCCACATCATTGTTTCTTACAAATGTTTTTCAAAAAAATTACAACTTACTACGATATGGGTTAAAGTCATTTATACCATTGTTTTTCTATTTCTAAATTTTTTTAAGGGAATATTTCTATCCTTTTCCAAATAAGATACTTTATAATCTTCTCAAATAATTAAGGTAAGAATGTTTTTTAACTTATACAGTGGGTGCTGCAATTTTCCACCATTATAACACCTTCGAATCTTCCCTTACAAAATTATAAAAATATTTTCAAAATAAATTTTTTATTTTATAATTATGTGAAATTTAAATGATTTCAAAATAGAAAATGATATTTCCCTAAAATAGTTTTGATTTTATCAATTTCAACATCCTTTGATTGATTTTACACTTGTTTGAAGTTGATTTATTATGATACAAATATTCTATATTTTATTTAAGGTTTTGTGATATGTTTGATTGCGAATGTGTTATTTTTATAACATGCATGGTTTATGGTTAAAGTATAAACATTTTGTTTTCTAGTTTTAATACAAATTTTTATGTTATGTTACAACATTTTCATATAAGGAATGCATTGTACTTAGTAAGTGATGAGTGGATCCCACTATAGCTCTTTGATCCATCGGTAGGTCACATAAGACATACTAGTGTCTTGGAACAAGGCCTTGAAAAAATATTTTTTGTAGTCTTTCCATGAGGCCTTGACTATGTGTATATGATTTTTGACATTATGCATTACATCACTGTGAAATTGGCTATTGATATTTCATGTGATTAGTCAACTAGTAGATTATCCATGTGAATAAAAAAATGGAATTATTTGATTTATCATTTCCATATTATGTTGAAGTTTAACTTTAAAAGACTTCTATTTTTTTCTTATACATTGCCTTAAATGTTTGTGCTTAGTTATGAAAGTTTTTGCTATATTGTTATCCTTAATATGCATCTGAGCTCACCCCTTTCAATGTTTTATTTTTCCTAGGATGTGATCGCATATTTTATGGTTGACCTGTATGAATATGATAAGGGATATAAGATGGTTCAAAGGGTACAAAACGTTTTTGTTTTTTTATCTCATGTTGTAATCTAAAACAATTTAATGTATCTAGTAATTCCAATGCTACTAATATGATCAGTATTTTGGGACATGATTCCTTGTATCATGCCAATCTTATGTAATAATGCATTGACTCTTGGTAACTATTGTTGGGGCATTACAAAATAAGTGAAGGAATGGGAGAATAGAGGTAGTGGAAGGGATAACTAGGGTATATGTAAGAGACGGAGAAAGAAAAAATGGGGGATACGCTCTAAAAATCCACATTGTAAAAATGGTAAAATAACTCCTTTAATGGCTCACATGATTATGATACAATGTACTATAAATAGTGTGTCGAACCAGCAGTTGAAACAATCTCCAAAATATCCACCTTACACGATTATGGCATAAGGTTCAACAAATTTTATTCCAATTATTAAACATGCCTTTAATTAACTATAGAAACATGTATGGTTACCACACCTTCAACATGGTCTCCCAACCATTCCACCAATAAAATATGGGATTCATGGTAAGGCATCATATTTAACACTAAACATGTGCAAGTATTTCTCCCTATCTTGCAGTTTTCATATACATCAACTCATGACCCCAGACTACCAAGATTTTCCTGGAACCTATGAACCACTTTCGGATCTGTATACCACATAAAATAATAATATCCAAATATGATTCATCATTCAAAATTTTATTCCACATTCCTGGTCAAAATTATACCCACTCAGTAGTTGAAAATTCAAAATATTCATGAAATTTCAAACTCATATAGATTTATCATCTTACAACCTCACTGAATTAATGCATATCATCCCTGAGAAGTCATAGTGGATATAAAAATGAACATCGAAACATTAATTGGAATAGAAATCCTAATCAAACATAAGTGGCATGTTTCTAAATGCCCAACACTCTTCCAAGTTCCACATTGAACATATGGTGCTTAAACAACTTAAACCAAAATCTAGTCTTATAACCAAATCCAAAAAGTTATATATCCCAAATTTGATCTTTTCTACCCTAATAGATGTCTATATCTTCACCTCATTCATTAATTTACTTATGGGTTACCTCAGTTTAGGTTATTTAGATCTATGAATATATATGATCCATGATACATCCACCATCATAATTTCCTTGAAAAAAAATCCCAAGCCTCCTAGAGGAAATTATATAATATTTAATAAACACTACACCCAATCACACATTATGACACTAAACCAGGTCCTCAACTTTGAACTAAACAGTTGAATTCAAATCGACTTAGATTATTATGACAATGCAAGTATTCATTTAAAATCTTAAACAACCATTAGACTGCATCTATCTAATCCCCAATGCAAGCCCAATGCGGTTATTCACTGTGAAAAACAAATAATCAAGTAAACACATGTCAATCCACCTTTGAAAGACTATTCAAAAAAATATCAGCTTCTACATTTAACAAGTCACTAAAACCTGATCCTAATTCCATTATCCCATGAGGAATCTCAAGATTAGTCATATATAGACAGAATTGAATTCTATATCTATCATATATTTAAATTTCATATCATAACCGTCAAATATAGGTTTTAATTGATGGTTTAAAATAGAAGAAATGATTCTTTCCAAAAAAAATCTTTTAGATATTCAAAATCCATCATGATCCCATTTCCTATCCTTAGAGTCCCTCCATATCCATATTTTAAAATTTACCAGTATTTGACTATGAATATATTAATACCCATTTATATTAATACTTTGGAATATTTGATAAAAAAATACCTTCCAATGACCAGTCTCATACGAACATGAATAATTTCATGTAAGGATCACACTTTGGAAACTGATGCCCAACTCACCACCTTATGAGTAATCTTATTATCACATTATTGGAAAGAGTTCACAATCACCATATCTCATTCCCCATCCGTTTCAATACATAATGACTGGAATGGATAGATATACCGTCATTGAAAATCATTGAGAAAAATGTCACATATAACCCTCTCCCGGCCCACTAAAACAAAATCCATTTCATACATAGGGTATCAACTCATAATAGGGTCACAACCATATATTCATTCTGAAGAAGACACTACCATTAATTTGTTTTCATCCTTTTGGATTTACACTCTCAACATTCAATGAATTACTTTCCTTTAACTAAACCATGACACCATGTCACCCAAAAGTGCATATCAAGGTCCGCCATTGGTTCGATCATCACTTGACACCAGATTCATTCTCAGAAAAAAACATTATCACTGGGAACATCAATTATTTCTCCCCAATCCACATGTCACCATGCCATCAAGAATCTCACTCAAAAACATTGATCCTCACCCCAAAATGATTTCCCACTAGTGTACCATTTTAAATGGTAACCACACATAGCTACATAAAATTAAATGCTTTCTATAAATTGGGTGTGAAATTATACACCACCCAATCCACCACATGACTCTTTCATCCAAAATTTGCATGTCACAAAGGCCTATGTGACTATGCCCTATGGAACATTAGTCTCGAATGAAATGTAATCCTTGAAAACAACTCTTTAATAATGGGAAACCATACATTTTTTTATATTTATAATGACCACACACATGATGGTGTAATTTTATCATCACCTATATGAATCCTTAGAATGAATCATGTGAACCTCATCCACACATAAATCCACCACCTCGTTCTATTCTAGTCACAAGTTTCCACTAGTGCTTTGATCATATTATTAGCTACACGATCTTAGTTAAACATAAATAAGAATTGGTATAGTATTTCCCATCATAACAAGTCTCAAAACCCATTAACCTAATGTACTTTATCAGATACCAATGACAACATCATTTTTATTCCACAACCTTGAGCACCAATCATTCATCAGTCTTGTATACTGATTCACATACATTTGATTCTCTTTAATGGTAAATTCCATCATATGATGACCCTAATCATGGGTTTACATACAATATAAAAACTATTGAATCACTGTGGTCCATGTTATAAATACGGTCTTCTAGGTTTCCCACCTAGACATATGATATAAGACACATAATATAGACACTATGCCTATCCATGTAGCCTAAATTTCAAACCACTTACCAACTTTACCTCCCACATGGCATATTCCAATCTCCAATGTCACCACATGACATCAAAAATTCCAAGTTATATCTCAAAGGTAATTTCGTATAAAAGTATCACACATTTACCATTTCCCACATCTAGGGAATTCTCATTAAGGTTATAACTTTTTATACATAGAATACATGGTAATCATCTATTTTACTGCCTCAACTATTACATTATATATAACATGATTTCAACCAACTATAATAGAAGTAAATATAACATCGATCTACTGGGGTAAAAAAATGACTACATGGGTGTAGATATATAGGATTTTCAATCACATGTTGTAGAGTAAACAAACTATTAATTGTAATTAGAATCCAATTAAAATGATACCCATTTGAGATTCATTAACATAAGGATGAATCTAGTTTCATAAACATATAAGGCATAACCTACCAATAATAGACCATCTTCTCCATGTCCCCCTTTTAGCAGTACTATATGGAAGTCATCCATATAGTGTCATGATGTCATTGAGAAGGAATGTATAATGGTATGGTTCTCAAAAAATATAGAATTCTATTAAGGGTCACTCCAAGGAATTTAGGGGAGATAAAATGGTTGATCACCACATAGTATTATCTAAAAATACACATATAGACATAGGGATGAAAACTAGTAAGAAATAAATTAAAATTGAGTTTAGAGTAGATCCATTATAAGATAAAACATATACCCCTATACATATCTCTCACTAAGTATTCCTGATATCTAAAGAGTTATCTAAGATATCCTTACACAATCTAATCTGATAAATAATAGATTCTTGAGAGGAAAACTAGGTAGTAAGAAAATTTTGTAGCAAATTTGAATCCATCTAATCTTTATGAAATAAGATTTTATAAATTAGTCATATAATAAGAATCCCAAGGAGGGCCTTGTAATCAATCATAAAATAAATTTCTATTCTTTAGAAATCATGTAATTCCTCGACCCAAGTTACCCAGATTTGGTGCATTATTAAAAAACATTGGCACGATCACAAAAGATCAAGTCTCAAAAGACTAATTAGTTTAGTAGCATTGGAAGTACTAGATACATACATACGTTTTACATTACATTATAAAATGAAAAATAAAAACAAAATTGTCCATTTTGAACACATTCATATCCCTAATACAATCACTATAGGTCATTCATAATATAATTATGCACATCCTGGGAAATATAAAACATAGAAAGGGGTGAGATCAGTTCCTTAGTAAGGATAACAATATAGAGGAATCTTTCAAAAATAAGAATAAACATTTAAGGCAATGTATAAGAATAAAACATAATCCCTTTAAAATTAAACATCAGCATAATATGAAAAATATAAATCTAATAATTCTATTTACTTATTAACATGGATATTCTACTAGTCGAATAATCACGTGAAATATCAATAGCCAATTTCATATTGATGGAATGCATAATGCCAGACTTCATAACCGCATAGTCAAGACCTCATTCCAAGACTACAAATAAGATTTTGTCAAGGCCTGATGAAAATACACTAGTTTTTCTCATGAGACCTACTGATGCATCGAGGAGCTGTAGTATGCTTCACCCATTACTTACTAAGTCCAATGCATTCCTAATATTAAAAGGTTATAATATAACAGAAACATTCATATTAAAACTATCATATGAAATGTTATACTTTAACCATAAACCATGAATGGTACAAAAATAACGCATCCACAATAAAACATTTCATGAAACCTTCAATACAATATGGATTATTTTTATCATAATAAATCAACATCAAATAAGTGTAAAATCCATCAAACTATGTTGACATAGATGAAATCAAAACTATTTGAGAGAAATATCTATTACTATTTTGAAATCATTTAAAAGTCACATAATTATAAAAGAAAATATAAATATTGAAAATATTCTTATAAACTTTTATGGTAATATTCTATGGTGTTATAATAGTGGAAAATAATTGCACCCTATGTATAAGTTAAAAAACATTCTTACCATAATCCATCGAAAAAGTCATAAAGTGCCTTGTTTGGAAGACGACGAAAGGATTCCATTCAAAACATTTTATAAAAAGTAAAAAAGGGGTTTAAATGACTTTAAACCATAATGTAGGAAATATTAAAAAAAAATTGAAGTGTATTTTTAAGAAACATGGATGTGGATGATAAGTATGTCCCAGTAGATACTTACGTATTAACATCCCATATAAATAAAGAGATTGTTAAATTAACCATTACCTTGTACTTTTAATTGATCGAGGTTATGTTAACCTTTTTTATAATAGGTAAAAACAACTATTAAATTATACAAGAAATAAATACATAAATATGATATTATATATGCTCTTCTAATATTTCTTTGTTAATAATATTTCAGTAGTATCATTGTTTTTGGTGTTAACATATTAATTTTCCATTATATGCTTGGTTGCGTAAGACAAGTTTTTTATGGATATAATGTATTTTATTCATATCCAGAATGATAATAAGTTCTTAAACATTTATTTTAATCATAAAAAGAAAATTATTCATTAATGGTAATGATGGAGAATGAATTTCATCGCATTCGTGGACACGGTAATCCATACATACGCACGATTGACAACATAATTAAATTGATGGTGTAATCGTATTTTATTAGATGGTATATCATATATAAATAATAATTAAAATGTTATATTTATTATTTACATCAGTTATACTCATTATTATACCCATCCAAATAATAAAGTGTTTGAATAACAAACTACACCACAACGTGGAGATGGTAAGCCGTACATACGCATGTATGGTGACTTGTCATTCATAGGATGGATAGAATAATTAATATAGTTGTACCATATTTATAATAACATCATTGTATGTATAAGATATTGGATTTATTATTTTTCTATGGAAACAACAAGAAAAGAGGAAGTGGAAGAAAAAAAGAACTTTGAAAGAGGTGGTGAAATTATTTCCTCTTCTTCAGGTGTTTCCTTTTAAGTTGATAAAAAGGTCTCATTATGATGGAATTATGATCACATTATGTCATCTAGGTCTAATTGAGGGTAGTTGGGAGGATATTTGAGGAGGTTTTGGCCGAGAAAAATGGTGTTGGAGGTGTGATTGTGAAATAAGGGGAAGTACCCTTTTATAAGAGAGGTGTGGGTCACTTAAAAAGAAGATTGAAATATTATTTTATTATAATATAATATTCCATTTATAATGGATCCAAATTGAATTATTTTGAGGATAAGGTGGGAATGGGTCGAAAACATCTCAACAAATAGGTTTTAGATAGGTCTTGGTCACCGTATTAACCTTATCATTTAGATTTAACTCTTAGTTAAATAGTTTGACATTTACCATGTCTCTTTGTATTTTTATATTATATGATTAATAAACTTACTATAAACTGACAAGAGAAACCCAAGTGGTTCATTATTGATATATATAACATTATCTATGTCCTTTTTCCAATCCTTAGATTTTTATTAATATTATATGAATTAATAATATAGTATTTGTTTTAAAAACTCATTTATGTCAATTTTGACACTATTTAGTATTTGATATTTTTGAAATCCATAAAAACATTATAACATCAAATAAAATTTATTTAATCAACCCAAACATGTAATATTAACCTATAAAACTAGTTTAATTCTTCATAAGTCTCAATTTACATTTATTTGGATATTTATAATATCAATTATTTTAATCTTTCATTAATAAGGTAATTATTCCATCATCATGGTATCATAAATAAATTTAATTATTTAATATATAAAAATAGTAAATAAAATACCATTATGTAGGAAATAATTTTATATTTCTAATTAATATTTTTAGTCGAATTTATCTTATGTATAAACCTATATTAGAAATTTTTTAGTTATGAAAATTTGAATTTAACACTTTTAACTGTTCTTTAAATAAAATAATAATAAATGTCCTAATCTAATCGAAGTGGACCAAAAGGATCATATTTTATTCCTCTGGTTGATTTTGGTAGAAATACACTTATACAAGAGAATTATGACATGTTTTAGGGTAATTATAATATTAGTTTTACATTTAATTACACCATTTACTTTTAACTACGGTAAATAAAATTCAAAAGTTACTATTCACCCAAAATTATTTTCATCTTATTGAACCACATTTAATATACTAATAACAACCGTGTCTCTTGGATTTTTAAAATTCAATTCCCAGATTCGGTAAAATTATGTTTAATGAAAATTTTCAACTATGGCTAGTATGTGGCTAAAAGATAGTAAAAAGTTCAACAAAATTTTATATATCTAAACTTATTATAAAATGACTCCAATTACTTTTATTGAACATATATTTTTATTACGTATATATTTTCACCTAATATAAATTTAAATAAAATAACTAATTATTTAAATAATAAATCGGTTTTAAACAACAACGTAGTGTTTTTCACTATTCATCAAAAATTAAATGTTTTCAGAAAAATACCAAAAATTCACCCAAAGCTAATTTTGATATTCCAAATCCAAATATGATGTCCATTTTTAAAATAAAATTTATTGTGTTTTAAAAATTTGGTATTACTATTCATAATGGTAATTTTTTTCTGTCGTGGTGTGTTAAAACTACATGTTGTGTACAATGCAAGCTATTGCATTAATCAAAGGGAAACGTACCGTGGAAGCATGGGGTGTTACATTATTTCATCCTTTAAATAATTTCATTTTCTAAATTTCTTGAATACTACTACGTGAATAGATTTAGGTGGTTCTTCATCATATGTTCCTCGAGTTCCCATATGACCACATCCATCATATGGTTTCTCCATAGAACATTCACCAGACGAGTCATTCGGTTTCTCAACACTTGTTTACTAGTATCAAGAATTATGATATGCTCTTCGCAATAAGACAGGTCAGGTTCCAGTTCTATTTCTTCATAAGTGAGGACATGCCTTGGGTCAGGCATGTATTTTCTCAATAGTGATATGTAGAACACATCATGAACTTTAGAGACACTTGGATACATTGCCAAATGATAAGCTACAACTCCAATTTATTCTAGAATTTTGAAAGGTACAATGTTCCTGGGACTCAATTTACCCTTCTAACCAAATCGTATAACACCCATCCATGGAGATACCTTTATGAAAACATGATCTCCTACTTGAAATTCCAAATCCTTCCTTTTGTTATCGTCATAGATCTTTTGCATATTTTGAGCTATTTTGATGTGGGTTTGGATAATATTCACCTTTTCCATTGTTTCATCAACAAGTTCTGGGCCAACGTGTTTTCTTTCACAAACATCATCTCTACAGGTTGGTTTGAGACATCTCTTTCCATAAAAAACTTTATATGGTGCCATCTAAATACATAAATGTAAGATATTATTATAGAAAAATTCTACGAGAGGTAAATATTGATCCCACATACCTTGAATGTCAATTGAGCAAGATCTCAACATGTCTTCTAAGGTTTTAATAGTCTATTCTGATAGTCTATCAGTTTGAGCGTGGTAGGAGGTGCTCAAACGAAGTTCAGTATCCATGCCCTTCTAAAGACTTTTCCAGAATCATGATGTAAAATTGGGATCACGGTCAGAAACAATCGATAGTGGTAGTACATGAAGTCTTACAACTTCATTAATATACAGTCATTCTATAAGTTCAAATGTTAAATCTTCTCTTATAGAAAGAAAATGTACAGACTTGGTAAGAAGATCAACAATGACCCATATTTCATCTATCCTTCTAGGAGTGTATGGTAGTCCCATGACAAAGACCATCGTAATATAATCCCATTTCAACTCATGTTTGGGAAGAGGATGCATGACTCCTCTAGGATGTTGTCTTCCAGTTTTCACTTGTAGACAAACCATATATCTTGGGACATAATCTAAAATCTCTCTCTTCATGTTGTCCCACCAAAAGGATTACTTCAAATCTCTATACATATTAGTGATGCAAGGGTGTAAAGAGAAATTAGAGCTATGAGCATCGTCCAACATTTCCTTTTTTAGATCAGGTATATCCAGAACACATAGTCTCTTCCCAAATTTTAGAATTCCATCTTCATATACTAAGTTTATCAATATCCCATCGTTCATAGATTTAATTTTCTTTTAAAACTCCTCACCATCAGTCTGACAACATTTAATCCTTTCTATTATAGATGGTTTAGAAACCATTCAAAAAAGTATTGATGTTTCACCTTCCAAGATTATTTTCATATCTATCTTTACTATATCCATGAACATAGGATCTCTTTCAACTCTCATCTTGTTCAAAACACCATGATTTTTTCTACTCAAAGCATCTTCCACCTTATTTTCCTTCCTCAGGTGGTAGTGTATACTGCAATTATTATCCTTGAGTAGTTCAATTCATCATCTTTTCCTCATGTTTAGTTATTTTTGTGAGAAAATATACTTCAAACTCTTATGATCAGTATATATCTCACATTTTTCACTATAGGGATAGTTTCTCCATATCTTCAAAGAAATTATTACAGATACTAACTCAATATCATGAGTGGGATAGTTTTTTTCATGAATTTTTAGTTGTTGTGATGCATAGCAATAACTCTATCATTCTTCATAAGGACACAACCAAGTCCTTTCTTTGAAACACCACTATAAATAACAAACCCATCATTCCCCAATGGTAGAGTCAAGATATGAGCATAGGAAAATCATCTATTCAGTTCATCAAAACATACTTCAAACTCTTTTTTTCAAACAAATTTATCCTCTTTATGCGTTTTCTTGGTTAATGGGTTAGCCAATCAGACAAAATTCTGGACGAAACGCTGATAATAACCTTCTAAACCAATAAAACTGCATACCTCAGTTATACTTGTTGATGTTGGCCGTTCTTGTGTAGCTCTTTTCTTAGAAGGATCGACATACATTCCATCCTTAGAGACAATATGTCCATGAAATGAAATTTCTTGAAGCAAGAATTCACACTTTCTAAACTGCTCATATAATTCATTTCTTCTGAGGTTTTTCAGAATAGTGCGCAATTGATTTTCATGATCTTTATAGATTTTGGAGTAAACCAAGATATCATCAAAAAATACCACAAAAAATTCATCAAGATATTCCTTGAAAACTCTATTCATTAGATCTATGAAACCATAGGATGCATTAGTCAGTCCAAAAGGCATTACTGTAAACTCATAATGCTCGTACAAGGTACGAAATTCTATTTTCATAATTTCTTCATTCTTCACACACAACTGAAGATATCCAGTTCAAATGTCAATATTTGAAAATTATTTAGCTCCATGAAGTTGTTCGAATAAATCATCAATTTGAGGTAGGTGATACATGTTCATTATTTTTATATCATTGATCTCCCTATAGTCAATGCACTACCACATAGATCCATTGTTCTTCTTAACAAAAAGAACATGGGCTCCCTGTTGAGAAACACTAGGTTGAATAAATCCCATATTTCTCAATTCCTTTAATTGTTTATTTAGTTCCACTAATTACACAGTGGAAATTCTATAAGGGGTCTTTGATATGGGCCTTGAACAAATAATTAAATCAATGGAAAACTCGGTTTCTCATTATGGAGGATTTCTAGGAAAATCCTCTGGAAACACATCAACATATCTGTATAAAATAGATACGTCATTTATTCAAACATTGTCTTCCTCACCTATAGTTATTTAATTATATTCCTCCCTAGTAGTTTAATTTAGTAGATCTACTCAGGGTGGATCAATATAAGAATTAGGTGGTGACATTTCTTCCATAAAGATAAGGTACTCTTTATCATCATCGAAAATTGTAACCTCCTTCTTATTACAATAAAATTCTACATCATGGTCCAAAAGCCAATCCATACTGAGGATTATTGTAACACCCCAAGATTTTATGGCAAGTATTCTTTTTAATTTATTTGATGTCTTGTGTTTTATGCTACACCAAGATTATATTACGCTATACACAACACCGTATTAGCTTTCAGTATACGCAACACTATTCTTGGAACATGTTACACACAATTTCAAGTTTGTTTGATAGAGGTTATTCTACGCAACATTGAGTGTATATATATATATATATATATATTCAATGTAAAAATGAAATATGGTTGGATTCTATTATATGCAACAACAAAGAAATCTCCCACTACACGCAACCCTGACTTGGATTTCATTACATGCAATCGCGACCTTCTACGATAGCGTGTGTTGTACGCAATACCGAGTTACACTAAACATGGATATGTTATTAAAATATTATATAAACTAATCGTTATGAATAGTAATGCCCATTTTTTGAAATTTTATAAATTTTATTTTTCAAAATGGACTTCATTTTTTGATTCGGAATATCGAAATTACCCTAGGGTGAATTTTTGGTATATTTCTGAAAAATTTCAATTTTTGATGAATATTGAATACACTGAGTTATTGGTTGAAACCTACTTTTTATTTAAAAAATAATTTATTTTATTTAAATTTATTTTAGGTCAGACTAGATACATAATACTTATATAAGTTTAATGTAATTCATTGGAGTGATTTTAAAATAATTTTAGATACATAAAAATTTTATTGAACTTTTCACCGTCTTTTACCCACCTCAAAAGAGCATTTCCAAATTTACATAAAACATAATTTTACCGCTTCTATGAGTGGAATTTCGAAAATCTAAGAGACACGGTTAATATCAAGGAGTAAAATGTGGTTCAATAAGATAAAAATAATTTTTGGTGAATAGTAACTTTTTACTTTTTTTACCACGATTAAATGTAAATAGGGTAATTACGGGTAAAAATGATATTATTATTACCCTAACATGTGTCCTAATTCTATTGGATAAATTTAATTAGACCAAAAAAAACCTTAGGAAGAAAATATGACCCTTTAGGTCAACTTGGATTAGATTAGGACACTTATTATTATTTAATTAAAAGAAGAGTTAAAAGAGATAAAATCAACGTTTAATAAGTAAAACATTTTTAATATAAGGTTTTACATAATATTTATTCGACTATAAATATTAATTATAAAGATTAAAATATTTCCTACATAATGGAATGTTAATTATAATTTTTAGACTTTAAATAATTTAATTTATTTATGACACAATGATGATGCAGTAATTACTTTATTAATAAAATATTAACATAATTGATGTTATAAATCCCCAAATAAATATTATTTGAGACTTTTTATGAATTAAATTATTTTTATAGTTTAATATGACATGTTAGTATTGATTTAATTAATTTTTTCGAACTAATCATGCTTTTATGATTTTCAAAAAAATGAATTACCAAATAGTGTCAAAATTGACATAAAATAGTTTTTAAAACAAATATTATATTATTAATTGTTATTCAATTCCTAAAAATCTAAGGTTAGGAAAAATTACATAGATAACGTAATATATATTAATAATGTACCACTTGGAGTTCGTTTGGCATGTTATAGTATGTTTATTAACCATATAGTGTAAGAAAACTAAAAGACACGGTAAAAGTTAAATTATTTAACTTAGAGTTAAATCTAAATGATAAGGATAAAATAGTAACCTAAAATTGTCTAAAACCTATAGTTTGAGAGGATTTATACCCATACACACCTTATCTTCTAAATAAATAAATTTGGAGCCATTAAAAACCAAATATGACTTTATTATAAAATAAAATTTTATGTTTTTTCAAAGGTGCCCCTCTCCTCCCTTATAAAAAGGGCACCCCTTTCCTATTCTCTTCACACCCTTTTGAGCCTTGATGCTTGGCAAAACCCTGACAATTCATCTTATAAATTTCTATAGTTATATCATAGAGGTTCTGGTCTTCTCAAAAGTCCAACTCTAGTGCCCTAAGAAGAAGTTTAAAGGAGGTGCGTCGAGGAAGAGGTAATCTCTTCTACCGACTCTTTCAAGTTTCTTTCTTATTATACTTCCTCTTATTTAGTTGTTTTATTAAAAAGTAAAAACATAAATATTAATTATATACTGATATGTTATTATAAATATTAAACAAACCTTTTTCACCTTCTATCCAACCTACGGATAATGAAATCACTGCGTGTGTGTACGTACGGAATACCATCTCCATGTCGTGGTGTAATCAGTTTTTCCACCACCACATTACTTGGATGGGTATAATGGTATAAAGAATAACTATGTATGATTATTATAAAATCATACTAATTCAATGATATTATATCATCCACTCCAATTACATTCAATAAATATGGGAATGATATCATCACTCGTGCGTACGTACGGATTACCGTCTCCACGACGCTATGAGATTAATTTTCCATGTTAACAATTCAAGAATGATTATAAAGTATATATAATAGGTAATCATGAAATATATGAAATAATAATTATACTTTATTAATGTATATATATATATTTATGTAATCTACTTAATTCCATTCAATTCAATAAGGAAATGAAAAACATCATTCATGCGTACGTACGGCCTACCGTGTCTATGAATGGTATATTTCATTCCATTTTTCTACCTTTATATATATATACTGAATATATATGATATATAAATAATTATTTACATTCTGGAAGTAATTAAATCATGATATAAGTAATAATAATACGAAGAATAACAAGTCCAAACACAATTGATTAATAAAACGATTTTACCCAAAACGCTACTTTAACATGGAATTAACAAAAGAACGGGTAATATAAAGTCATAAGTGAACCATATATGATATAATAACAATTAATATGATTCTTTAATAATTCAATGACATTATTTAAATTATTATACAGGAGTTTCGGATAAGTACGAAGATTATCGGACCTAAGGTAAGGGATAATTTTGCAATCTCATTTTTATCTGAGATTGCTTATTCGTAAGTATTTACTAGGGTTATATTTTTCATCCATGCCCATAAAAATTTTTTCATAATTTGTTTAATATTATTCCATGTATTTTTAAAGTCCTTATTACCCCTATTTTACTTTTAACTTGTGTTATGGATGGAATATTTCATCTTTTTACCATACGTGGTACTTTTTGACTTTTCCGTTAAAAGTACGAGGAGAATGTTTTTTAACTTATAAAGAATGAACAGATTTTTATAGTTTCATAATGCCTTTTGTTCATGAAGCATACTCTACAATATTTCATGGTTATTTTCAATAAAATCCTTTTCTTTTAAAATTATGTGGCATTTTTTGAAAAGAAAATGATTTTGAAGAAGAAAGGATATTTTCCTCATGAATTCATCTCAAGTGTTTTATCAAAACCATTTTCCATCTAAGATTAAATTATTTCATATGTGCATGTTTCAAGTATACTGTCTCTATGATTTACATGGTTTCACTTTTATTATGATGAAATGATATCCATTTCTTTTATAAGGATTATGTTGTGATGGGATGATATTTATGAAACCCATTTTACTCTTTGGGTTATGATGAATGATTTATGTTTATTTTTTGGCACAAGTAAGAATGATTTCATTATAAGATGGGTGTGATCTATATCTCCCTCTAATGCATTGGGTAATGATTTATATCTCATGAGATAGACATGGCTAGAATGGTAAGTTAATCTGGTTCAGTGATACAGAACTGGAACGAGAAGTGAACTCGATTCAGAAAGGGACTTTGTCCACTAAGATGGTCTTAGCAGCAATTCCTTGGCTAGTAGGAAAATAATAACATGTTCTTAATGGTTTCCATAATTACATGATTTATTCCCATGATATTTTATCATGATTCCTGATCCATTATGTTATATTCCTTACGTACTGTCATGTTTTATGTCATTGCTCAAGATTTTGATGTTTAAATATTATGTTCATGTTTTAAAGTTCCAATGTATATGGTTTGTTTTATTTTCTCCATGCTTACCCTTACTGAGAGTTTGAGCTCACCCTTTATATGTATTCTTTTCCCCATGATATAAAGAATGGTTTCAGTAAGAAAAAAAGGAAGATCTTTATGAGAGATGTTGAATATCTTTCATCATGATTAAAAGATTATATTCCGAGTTTCCAAAGACAATAAACTATTATGGTCCTTTGGTGTCTGTTTTTGTTATGTATTAGATATTCTGAAAAAGTACTGTAATTTCTATGTACATCAACCTTTGGGTCTCTACAGTTGGTATCAAAGGAAAGGTTTAGTTAACCTTTGGAAACTAGGATGTGAAAACTTTATTGAGATCCCTAGAGATATTTATAAGGTAACTCTAGTGATGTCCCTAAGGTTTAGTATAACTATAGGTTACAGTCCTAGAATTATGTTGACGGTCATGAATAACCTAGGGTGAACTTAAGGTGTCTTGGATTAAAGAATGTGTGATAAGTTAGACATCCCATAAGTAACTTTTTATAATTACATGGTTCCTCATTATTTTAACTATTTCTTACACCATGGTTTTTGGTTTTAGTCAATGGAGGGAACTAGAATGAATTGGGTCAACATTGAATCCAATTGAAAAATTGGTGACGATGAGCAATGAAATTTCTTAATTCCTACAAAGAACGATTTTGTGATTTTTCTAAATCAGTCATCGTGATATATGATTAACAAGGTGAACTTTATTGGTATTCCCAATTCATAAAATAAGAGGAAGATGTACATTTATGCATGTTCTCATGTTGAGGATAATAGAGAAAGGAAGATTAAGATTTCAAAATAAGGGAAGAATAACCTTTGTTAAATACATCAAATGGAGGGGAAGATGTTATCTGTGTGGAGAGAAGGGTCATAGAGTGACAGACTGTTCTGGAGTTTAATGTCTTATCTGTGGAGAACATGGGCATTAACCAACTCAATGGCTTGACCTAAGAGGTTACTTCTAAATCAAGGAAGGACTTATTCTATAATAATCATTGAAGAGGATGGTTTGAAGTGTTTATGTATTGGTATTCAAGAATTATGTTGTTGAGGTACTTTTATGGTATATTGGAATACCTATATATTGGTCCATTGGGGTTTTCCAGAAGAATATACCATCGGTAACCATGAACAGGGATTGAAATATTTTTGGAAAGAAGATGATATGCTTATAATGAAGAGATAAAGAGAAAATAATATGTTTGATAGTATTCATGAGATCATGACTAATATAAGGTCAAAGTGATATCATGGTTTGAGTATAATTTTTTTTGGTATTTTGGTATGTGGAAAGAGTTAACTTTTGATAGAATTCATGTTTTCACTAAGGTTCTATAGTAATTAATGTTTTAAAAGAATGCATGATTAAGGTATTAACATGTTTTGAATGTGACCAACAAGATATATCTTATGATATATGGGGGATAAATGATGGTATTCACGTTCTTATTATGTGACCTACCAGGTAATCATTTTATTTATACTATGAGATTGGACCAAATATTTTGGATAAGCCTAAATATTGGAATGAATTAAGTTCGACATAAGATAGTATGGTTTAAGGATAGAACTTTTTTTGGATATTATTGAAGGAATGTTATAATAATGTAAAAGGGACAACCTACTAGACAGGAAACAACTGGTCGTGTCTGACAAGGTTGCAGGAATCAAACTGACAACCAAAGTGTGATAGGCCTTTATCACCTACCACTAGCCTAAAGGAAGTCCCTAGTTAAGAGAAACTAGTTTTATTTTATTAAGTGGTATGATAGATGAATTATAAGTCCATTTTTGGAATCATATACGATTAACCTCAACGTAGATGGACTTATGTATATTTGATAACTTTTTCTAACCTTCTATTTGAGACAGATGGAATGACCTATCATTCTATCGCATGATCTGCTAACACTTCCTGAATGACGAATTCAAATTCATTTCTTTAAGAGCTGAAGTGGAAATTGTTCAATGCATTAACAATGGTGAGATTGTACCAAAATAAAGTAAGTAATTCTTCTAATTCAAATTCTTCAACTTTAGGGAAATGATCATGATAACTAAAATCGTTTTCCTAGTGTCCTTATATCTGATGAATTAGATGGTACCTTAAATCATCACAAATTTATGGCTTTGTGATTGTTGGATTTTTCATAGCCATGTTCTCTACCACTCTCCATCAGAACTTGATGGTTAGATTTCTGTTCCATATCCATATTTTCACCTATATACTCCTATGTGGGAACCCAAGTGAGGAGTTACATTAGGTATCCGTTTTGTTTCTAAATTTCCTTTTTAAAATGATGATTTAGTATTCCTTTTACGATGTGGATTTATATGAAAGAAACTTTCAAGTTGTAAACGATTTATAACCCCGACGAATTTTGAGGGTGAAATTCATTTTAAGGGGCGGTAGAATGTAACACCCTGAGATTTTATGAGTAGTATTCTTTTTAATTTATTTGATGTCTTGTGTTGTATGTTACACCAAGATTATATTTCTCTATACGCAACATTGTATTAGCTTACAGTATATGCAACACTATTCTTCGATCGTGTTACACACAATTTCAAGTTCGTTTGATAGAAGTTATTCTATGCAACATTGAGTTTGTGTGTATATATATATTCCATGTATAAATGAAATATGGTTGGATTCTATTATACGCAACAACAAAGGAATCTTGCACTACAGGAAACCCTGACTTGGCTTGCATTACACGCAATCATGACTTTCGACGATAGCGTGTGGTTTACGCAATACCGAGTTTCACTAAACATAGATATGTTATTAAAATATTATATAAACTTGCCATTATGAATAGTAATACCCAATTTTTGAAATTTTATAAATTTTATTTTTCAAAATGGACTTCATTTTTGGATTCAGAATATTGAAATTATTCTAGAGTGATTTTTTGGTATTTTTCTGAAAACTTTCAATTTTTTATGAATAGTGAAAACACTGAGTTATTGGTTAAAACCGACTTTTTATTTAAATAATAATATTTTTATTTAAATTTATTTTAGGTCAAACTAGATACATAATACCTATATAAGTTCAATTTAATTAATTTTAGTCATTTTGTAATAATTTTAGATATATAAAAATTTTATTTCACTTTTCACCGTCTTGTACACACCTCCTAAGAGCACTTGCAAATTTATATAAAACATACATTTACCGCTTCTGTGAGTGGAATTTCGAAAATTCTAGAGACACGGTTAATATCATGGAGTAAAATTCGGTTTAAAAAGATAAATATAATTTTTGGTGAATAGTAACTTTTTACTTTTTTCCCACGGTTAAAAGTAAATAGGGCAATTAAGGGTAAAAATGATATTATTATTTACCCTAACACATGTCCTAACTCTATTGGATAAGTTTAATTCGTCCAAAAACAACCTTTTTAAGAAAATATGACACTTTAGGTCTACTTGTACAAGATTAGGACACTTATTATTATTTAATTAAAAGAAGAGTTAAAAGAGTTAAAATCAAAGTTTAATAAGTAAAACATTTTTAATATAGGATTCTACATAAGATAAATTAGACTATAAATATTCATTATAAATATAAAAATATTTCCTACCTAATGGTATTTTCTTTATAATTTTTAGACTGAATAAAATTTAATTTATTTATGACACAATGATGATGCATTAATTACCTTATTAATGAAATATTAACATAATTGATGTTATAAATGCCCAAATAAATGTTATTTGACACTTTTTATGAATGAAACTAATTTTAAAAGTTAATATGACATGTTAGTATTTATTTAATTAATTTTTTGTGAATTAATGAGACTGTTATTATTTCCACAAAAATAAATTACCAAATACTATCAAAATTCACAGAAAATAGTTTTTAAAAAAATATTATATTATTAATTGTTATTCTATTCCAAAAAAACTAAGGTTCGGCAAAATTACATAGATAAGGTTATATATATTAATAATTAACCACTTGGAGTTCGTTTGGCTTGTTATAGTACGTTTATTAACCATATAGTGTATGAAAACTAAAAGACAAGGTAAAAGATAAATTATTTAACTTAGATTTAAATATTAATGATAAGGATAAAATAGTAACTTAAACATGTCTAAAACATATTTTTTTAGATTATTTAGACCCATCCACACCATATATTCTAAATAAATCAATTTTGAGCTATTAAAAACCGAATATGACTTTATTATAAAATATTATTTTAAGTTAATCCAAAGGTGCCCCTCTCCTCCCTTATAAAAAGGGAACCCCTTCCCTCTTATCTTAAAACCCTTTTGATCCTTGAAGCTTGGACAAACCCTGAAAATTAATATTCTAATCTATATAATTATGTTATAGAGATTCTGGTCTTCTCAAAATACCAACTCTAGTGCCCTAATAAGAAGTTTAAAGGAGGTGCGTCGAGCAAGAGGTAATATCTTCTACCGACTCTTTCAAGTTTCTTTCTTCTTCTACTTATTCTTATTTAGTTGTTTCATTATAAAGTAAAAACATAAGTATTAATTATATACTGATATGTTATTATAAATATTAAACAACCCTATTTTACCTTCTATCCATCCTACGGAAAATGAAATCACCGCGCGTGCGTACGTACGGAATACCGTCTCAATGCCGTGGTGTAATCTGTTTTTCCACCACCACATTACTTGGATGGGTATAATAGTGTAAAGAATAACTATATATGATTATTATAACATCATACTTATTCTATGATATTATATCATCCACTCAAATTCCATTCAATAAAAATTGGAATGATATCATCGCTCTTGTGTACGTATGGATTACCATCTCCATAACGCGATGAGATTAATTTTCCATGTTAACAATTCAAGAATGATTATAAAGTATATATAATTGGTAATCATTAAATATATGACATAATAATGCTACTGGATTAATGTATATATATATATGTATGTCATCGACTTAATTCCATTCAATTCAATAAGGAAACGAAAAACAGCACTCATGCGTACGTACGTCCTACCTTCTCTATGAACGGTGTATTTATTTCCATTTATCTATCTATTATATATATATATATATATACTGCATATATATGATATATAAATAATTATTTACATTCTGTAATTATGTAAATAATGATATAAGTAATAATAATATCAATAACAACAAGTCCAAACACGTATGATAAATAAAATTATTTTACCCAAAATGCTGCTTTAACATGGAATTTACAAAAGAAAAGGTATTATAAAGTCATAAGTGAACAATATATGATATCATAACAGTGAATATGATTCTGTAATAATTCAATGACATTATTTAAATCATTATAAAGGAGGTTCGGATATGTACGAATCTTATCGGACCTAAGGTAAGGTATAATTTTGCAATCTCATTTTAATATGAGATTGCTTATTCATAAGTATTTACTGAGGTTATATTATTCATCCATGTCCGTAAATTTTTTTTCATAATGTGTTAAATATTATTCCATGTATGTTTAAGGTATTGTTTGACCCTCTTTTACTTTTAACTTGTGTTATGGATGGAATATTTCATTTTTTTACCATACGTGGTATATTTTGAGTTTTCCGTTAAATGTACGAGGAGAATGTTTTTTAACTTATATGGAATTAATTGATTTTTATAGTTTCGTAACACCTTTTCTTCATGAATATTACTCTTCAATATTTCATGGTTATTTTCAATAAAATCTTTTTCTTTTAAAATTTTGTGACATTTTTTGAAAAGAAAATGATTTTGAAGAAGAACGGATATTTTCCTCAAGAATTCATCTCAAGTGTTTTATCAAAACCATTTTCCATCTAAAATGAAATTATTTAATATGTGTATGTTTCAAGTATAATGTATATATGATTTACATTGTTTCACTTTTATTATAATGAAATGATATCCATTTGTTTTATATGGATTATGTCATGATGGTATGATGTTGATGAAACCCATTTTACTCTTTGGGTTATGATGAATGATTTAAGTTTATTTTGTGGAACAAGTAAGAATGATTTCATTTTGAGATGGGTGGGACCTAAATCTCCCTCCAATGCATTGGGTAAAGATTTATATCTCATGATATAGACATGGATATAAAGGTAAGTTAATCTGGTTCAGTGATACAGGACAGGAATGAGGAGTAAACTTGATTCAGAAAGGGGATTTTTCCACTAATATGGTCTTGGCAGTAATGCCTTGGATACTATAGAAATCATAACATGAGATTAATGGTTTCCAAAATCAGACACTTTATTCCCATGCTGTTTTATCATGATTTATGATCCATTAAGATCTATTCCTTATGAACTGTCATGTTTTATGTCATTGCTCAAGATTTTGATGTTTAAATATTATGTTTAGGTTTTGATGTTAAAATTTATATGGTTTGCTTTATTTTCTCCATGCATACCCTTACTGAGAATTTGAGATCACCCTTTATATGTTTTATTTTCCCTGGGATATAAAGAAATTTTTTTGGTTAGAAAAAAAAAAGAATATATTTATAGAAGATGTTGAAGATCTTTCACCAATATTATAAGATTATATTCCGAGTTTTCAAAGACACTAAAAAATTACTGTCCTTTGGTGTCTATTTTTGTTATATATTAGACATTCCAAAAAAGTAATGTAATATATATGTACGTAAATATTTCGGTCTCTAAAATTATACCAAATTAAATCTTGGGTATAAATATGAGATTAGTAGATAAAGAACATTTATATGCCTTAATGGGAACTGATTCTGAAAATTTATTGCGGTGATTCTTCCCTTAGGATTTTTGACGGAAAACTCCCATGTTAAATCAAATTGGAAATATCTAATTTTCATAGAAAAATTGGAATAAATGAAACAATGTAATGATCAAGAATGAAATAGATCATTGGATAAACATGAGGAAACCAATAAATTTTCTTCCACCATATCTTTTAGAGCTTCAACCTCAGCAGTAGTGATCACATAAGCTTGGCCTTTTTCCCATATCATTTTCTGAGGTTATTTTCCTTGTCTATTAAGACATTCATATTAATAATGTCCCATTTCTCTAAATTTTTAGCTTCATCATTGACAGTCTCTTTCATTCCCTTTCCATCACGAGCATGGTGGCCTTTGTCACCAAACATATAACAGACGCTCATTCCCTTCAAGAAATTATCGGGGTGTTTCAACCCACATTTATTATGATATGGATATTCAAATTTTCCCTTCTTCCCCATATTTCCATTTCTATAGTGTTTATTAGATCTCTTCTTCTCTTGCTTTGATTTAAATTTGTAAGACTTGGAAAATTCATTTTCTGTCTTGATAGCACATGAGAAAATATCTTTGTATGATGAGAAGGATTGTGAGACTAATTATCGAAAGAGAAATGTTTTTAATCCATCAACTAATAGATCAATATTACTCCTTGGTTTATGTATATAATCTATTTCATGCCTTGTAAGCCTTGTAATGTTTGCCTCATACTTTGCAATATTCTCATCCTCCATTTTCCTCAGACACTGAAATTGTCTTTACATATCTGATTGATGGCCACGAAGAAAGTATTTTTCTATGAAAATATCTTTAAACCCCTTCCATTCCATATTTGATACTTCTTCATCTTCCTTTTTGTTTCGAATTAATGACCACCATTGATTTGCATATCTCGTGAGGCGATAAACATCCATGAAAACTTTTCCCCTTTTTCTACTCAACAAAGAAAGATATATTTTCTCTTAGAAACATATAAATTGCTCAGAAAAAAATGGATTTGTATTCTAATTGAATGTTGGTGGTTGTTTTTCTCATAAAGAGGTCTATCATTGATCCACCACGTTGTGGATCGGGTTTCTCCATATGAGTAATGTTATTATTCATAACCTAGTTGAGTTGTCCCAATATAGTGATAAGTTGTTCAGCACTAGTTGCATCACTAGCTACATTATAATTATCTTGAGGAGGAGGGAAATCCCTATGTGGATTACGTTCATTGATACGGTTTCCATTCCTTCTAATATGCACCATTTCTAAACAATTTCATATAGTAGATTATTTTATGAATCACAATATATAATTCCAAACATGTAAAACACTTAACATAAGTTGAACTATTTATGGATATAATCCATAATCATAAAAAATCTTTGAGGATGTATTTACTCATAAATCCTTCATAATGGTTTTTAAAGAAAATGTGAATTTTCCTAAGCATATCCCCTGGGAGTGTCATAACCAAGAGTGCAGCAAGGCCCATTGTTGTATACCAGGATACACCAGGTCATGCCCAAAACTCCTTGATAGAGTTTTCATGCCAAGGTACGTATTTCCAAGAGCTGCCCTTACCTGCTCATATCCAGACAAAGATGTATTTCTTCTAAAACGCACAAAATTTCTACATTACCAAAACTCTAGGAAGTTCTTCTATACTAATCCTCAAATTCTATCTTAGGGAAATGTTCTCAAATCATATTTTTGTAAATATAGATTCCGAATTTTGTTCAAAAGATCCTCTAATACCAACTGTAACACCCTGGCCCTAGTTACCAAGATTTGGTGCATTATTACATAAAATTTACATGATCACAAGAGAAAAATTCTCAATATACCGATTTGTTTAGTAGCCTTGGATGTACTAGATAAATACATATGTTTTACATTACATAATAACATGAAAAAAAACAACAACATTGTATCCTTTGAACACATTCATATCCCTTAGACTATCCTTTCCGGTCTTCCATAAAACACTTCTTCACATCCGGAGAAAAATATAACATAGAATGCAGTGAGCTCAGGTGCTCGGTAAGGATAACAATATACCGGAAACTTTCATAACTATGCATAAACATTAAAGGCAACGTATTAGACTAAAACATCAGACATTTAAACATAAACTTCAGCATAATATGTCAAATATAAATCAAATAATTCCATTTACATATTCATATGTATATTCTATTATTAAAATAATCTCATGCAATATCAATATCCCATTTTACTTTGATGGAATGCATAATGCCGGACTTCATAACCACATAGTCAAGGCCTTGTGCCAATACTAAAAAAAGATTTTGTCAAGGCCTCTTGCCAAGACACTAGTTCTTCTCAAGAGACCTACTGATTCATTGAGTTGCTATAGTTGGCTCCACCCCTCACTTACTTAGTCGAATTCATTCCTCATATGAGAAGGTTGTAACATAACATAAACATTCTTATTAAAACTAGCATACGAAATGTTAATAATTTAACCATAAAACATTAATGGTATAAAAATAACACATATACAGTAAAAATATCACAAAACATTCATCAAAATATGGACTATTTGTATCATAATAATTCAACTTCAAACAAGTGCAAAATTTATCAAATGATATTGACATAAATAAAATAAAAACTATTTGAGAGAAATATCTCTTTATATTTTGAAATAATTTAAAAGTCACATAATTATGATAGAAAACATTTATTTAGAATATATTCTGATAATATTGTAATGGGATCTTCGAAGGTGTTATAATGGCGGAAAATAACCACACCCATTGTATAATTTAAAAAAAACATTCTTACATTAATTCGTCAAAATGGTCAAAAAGTACCTTGTTTAGAAAACGACAGAATGATTTCTTTCCAAAGAAATTTATAAAACGTAAAAAAAAGGGTATAAATGACTTTTACCCATATTGTAGGAAATATTAAAAATATTCTGAAATACATTTTTAAGAAACACAGATGTGGTTAATAAATAATTCCCAGTAGATAGTTATATATAGACAACCTCAGATAAATAAAGAGATTGTAAAATTAAATGTTACCTTGTAATTTTCCTTGATCAAGGATATGTCAACCTCCTGTATAATAGTTAAATCATTTTTATTAAATTATAAAATAACCAAATACCTAAAAACGATATCATATATGATCTTCTCATATTTATTTGTAAACAATATTTATGTAGTATCATTGTTTCAGGTGTTAACTGATCTATTTTCCTTTATATGCTTGGTTACGTAAGCCATGTTTGTTATGGAAATTATGTATTTTATTGTTATCCATAATTATATTAAGTTATTAAACATTATTTTTAACCATAAAATGAAAATTATTCTTGAATTATAATAATGGGGAATGAATTTCATCGCATTAGTCGACACTTTAATTCGTACGTACACACGAGAGAAAAATATCCTTATATTGATGGTTAAATCATATGTAATTGGATGTTATATCATATATACAAAATCATTAAAGTTTTATATTTATTATTTACATTAGTTATACTCATTATTATACCCATCCTAATAATTAATTGTTTGAAAAAAAATACACCACGATGTGGAGACGGTAAATCGTACGTACAGATGTATGTTGAATTGTCATTCATAGGATGGATATAATAATGAATATGGTTGTACCATATTTATAATAACATCAAATTATGTATAAGTTACTGGAGTAATTATTTTGGTATGGAAACAACAAAGAAATAGGATTTGAAAGAAGAATAAAACTTAGAAAGAGGTGGTGAAATTATTACCTCTTTTCGGGTGTTTCCTTTTGAGTTAATCAAATAGTCTCCTTAGGATAACATTATGATCAATGTAAGGTATATATGTCAAATTGAGGGTATTTGGGGGGGTATTTTTGTAGTGTTTTTACAAGACAAATGTCTTAGGATGTGTGATTTTGAGGTAAGGAGAGGTTCCCTTTTATAAAGGAGGTGAGGGTCACTTTAGGAAAAGCTTGAAATATTATTTTATTATAAAATCATATTCAGTTTATAGTGGATAATAAATGATTTATTTAGATGATAAGTTTGGGTGGATCGAAAACCTCTAAACCAATAGGTTTTAGACAGGTTTAAGTCACCATATTAACCTTATTTTTTAGATTTATCTCTTAGTTATATAGTTAGACATTTACCATGTCTCTTTGTATTTTTATATTATATTGTTAATAAAAACTTTTTAAACATCCAATAGAACCCCAAGTTGTTTATTATGGATATATATAACCTTATCTAAGTCATTTGTCCGAGCCTTATATTTTTCATAATATTAAATCAATTAATAATATAGTATTTGTTTTATAAACTCAATTATGTCAATTTTCACACTATTTAGTATATGATTTTTTTGAAATCGATACAAACTTTATCACTTAGAATAAAATTTATTTAATCAACCCTAACATGTCATATTAACCTATAAAATTATTTCAATTCGTCAGAAGTATCCATTTACATTTATTTGGATATTTATAATATCAATTATTCTAATCATTAATTAATAAGGTAATTATTGCATCATCATTGTATCATAAATAAATTTAATTATTTAATTTATAAAAATTATAAATAAAATACCATTATGTAGGAAATATTTTTACCTTTTTAATTAATATTTATATTATAATATATCTTATGTATAACCCTATATTAAAAATGTTTTAATTATAAAAATTCGAATTTAACACCTTTAAATCTTCTTTAAATAAAATAATTATAAATGTCCTAATCTAATCCAAGTGGACCAAAAGGATTGTATTTTATTACTAATGTCGATTTTGGTAGAAATACATTTATCCAATATAATTATAACATGTGCTATGGTAAGTATAATATCATTTTTACCTTTAATTGCCATATTTAATTTTAATTGTCGTAAATAAATGTCAAAAGTTACTATTCAACAAAAATTATTTTCATCTTATTTAACTAAATTTTACTTACTAATTTCAACTCTATTTCTTGGATTTTTGAAATTCAATTAAAAAAATTGGCTAAATTATGTTTTATTTGAATTTGCAAATGTGCCTAGTAGGTGGGTAAAATACGGAAAAAAATCAATAAAATTTTTAATATCTAAACATATTATCAAATTACTCTAATAAATTAAATTGAGCATATATAGGTATTATATATCTATTTTTACCTAATATAAATTTAAATAAAATAACTAATTATTTAAATATAAAGTCAGTTTTAAACAATAACACAGTGTTTTTCACTATTTGTCAAAAATTGAATGTTTTCTAAAAAATACCCAAAATTTACCTTAAGCTAATTTTGATATTAAGAATTAAAAAAAGAAGTCCATTTTGAAAAATAAAATTTGTAAAATTATAAAAAGTTCGTATTACTATTCAAAACAGCTAGTTTGATTGGTCGTGGTGTGTTAAAACTCCAAGTTGCGTACAATGCAATCGATTGCATTATTCAAAGGGAAATGTACCGTAGAAGCTTGGGGTGTTACAAATCATTAAAGGTAAATATAACTACACCCAACTATTATTGAACAAACTAGAAAATTGTATAACTCCATCCACACAAGAAAAGTCTATATTTTCATTCCAACCACTTGGTATATTGATCCAACATACCAAATGGGCATGGATTTTGATATAATATCATGTAAAGTCATTTGGAACGTGAAGATCTTGAGAATTATTTTCCTATATTGTCACTTTAATAGACTAATATGATCTAGGATGAGGAAATGATGTTCAAACATCATTCTCTAAAGTGAAAATGATGTTCCTCAAAATGGAATTATTCAGTGTATCCTAAATAATATTGAACCTCATTGAAGTAAAAAGGTTACGTAGATTCTTCCCTCTTAAATTGCTACTATGCTACAACCACTAATTCAAAAAGTCATGCATATTATTCCAATTATGATTGTGACCCACAAAGAAACCCAACATATACCAAATAAATCTCATCCATTCCCACTCAACAAACATGTGGTAAATGGTTTCATCCTGACCAGAGGAATATTCTCTATAGCATGAATCCATATGAGTACCTCACTTTTCACCTCTTCATCAACATGAATAACATGATGGTAAATTATGAAAACCCGAAAATTATATTTTCTAGGAACACCTTTGTGCCAAAAAAATCCCAAAACTATCCTCTCTATTTCCACCTTGAGCTGCATGAAATCTTCTATGATAATCACAAACATAGAATGAAAAAGATGAGGAAGGAATGAATATTCAGTAGTCATCTTCCTTAGAAAAACAATTTTTTCACAGGGGATTTATGATAATGTTTAATTACTACCTAAATATAATTAGGGGAATAACTGGATTCCTCATGGGTAAAATCTAAAATAGTACAACTCAAGATATAAGGTTCAACTACTAGCCTAATTGTCCCTCCAAAATTTTACCTCACCCTTACCCACGATTCACCCATTCTGATCAAGGAGGATCAGAAAATGGAAGTGCATGGATATCTGAAGGCATTACTATCTACCACAAAACTGAGAAGAAAATATATCACTAAACTTATGTGTCCCCTACATGAATTAGGCCTAAACATAATAACACTAAAAAATTTCCCATACTTGTTAAACAAAAATATATGAAAAATATTCCTTAACATTCTTTATGTTAATAACCCCAATGTAGTAGGATAAACCATGCTATTCCAATATTCTCAATGATACCTACTATCACAATGAGTGACTAATAAAAAAAAATTTATAGTTCCTTCTATTTATCTTATAACCGATATGTGAGGCCAAATAATAGACCTCACATGCACTGGAATAGAGGAGAGTTTTCATTTAAAAATGTTAATCCTAACACCAAATGCTAAATACATGCCCTTCCAATTATCAATCTAAGAAGAAATTAGGTTAAACAAGTTTTAAAAATAATGGATCGTCATTCTAACAAGATAAATGTCGGACCCCAAATAATACATTGGAAAACTATTCAATTAACCACTCGTAGAAATGAAACACCCATAGCTAGTCTACTAGATGGTCTTTAGCCATCCAAGTCAACATGGTTCACCTCAAGGTCCATCTTAAAAATCACAAGCCCCTAGGAACCTATAAAACTAATGAAAAATATCATATGTACATATAATGACCTACCTAGGGTAACTATACCACTTCTATAAATTACTATATTAGTATCACCAACACTATGTTACATCACATCATAGTCTGTATATCCTGTCATACTAGAACATAAAAAACCTAGTCTAACTGGGTATATTCTCCACCATGTACCTATATGGGAAAACAAACATTTATGTTATTATTGAAACTTTTTTTTATATGTTCTAATAGGTCAGAAAAATCACATCTTAGTAGGAAAATAACATGTGAAACCAATGTTCCAAATATGTTTCATGAATAAATTCCTATTTCCTTTTCCAACTTAGAGTTGAAATCAATCACTAAACTTGCACAAATTGTCTAAGAGACAAAAATAAATAATATTCCATAAAATAAAATAAAATATTTTCATCACTTGAATCCAAATTTATACTAAACTATAACATCCCAAACAATGAACAATAATCCCATATCCCTAAAAACCTAGACTTTTTATTGAAAAAAGTGTTTTAGACTTAACAATATAATATCCATCCAAGGTTTTGAGACTTTCCAAATACTTTTGTCTACCCTAAAACATATAGTAAAATATTAGGAATGTAAAAACCCTGAAACCACATTATCATACCCATCCTGTGTCACTATGAATATTAACAAGTTTGATTCTTTGAATGGCCTCAAGCATACCTCCCTATACACCAAAGGGTACTGAATATATCTAAAGTCCTATGGTTCAATTATAGAGGGATTATTCCCCAATATTAGAATAATAAAAAAAGTGAAAATAATTGGGCATGATAAATTTGAAATAAGTATGAATATGGAATCTTGATAATTTAACAGGAGATAATGAATGTAATTCATTAATGGATTGAACAACCCTTCCAAATATCTACTAACCATACACTAGGATAGTTACATATATAGAACCTTGTAAAAATAAATACATTTTCTATACAAATTACTAATCTATACCACATCCCAAACACCATTCACACATATGAGCCATCCAGAATGATCATTCCTAGGAATTAACCAAACATTTTTCTAGAACCATTTGAATGCCCTCAAGGATACCAAAGTGAATTGTAGCATTAGTAAGGATTCAGTACAATCTTATTTGTTAACTTCCAATAAGGTCCCATACATATCTTGTAAATGAAAAATGTGTGTATGAGAACTAATCTATTGGAAACAAATAATGAAATATAATATAGAAAGTAGGTGATGTAACCACTATCATACCAATGGCCTAATGGATACCATTGTTAAACTATTATTTCTTTGTCTAGCCCCAAAACATCTATGATATAGCTATTTCACAATAGGGGATACCCTTCACTGCATTGGAGATCACCTATACTCACATCCACTACATATATGATTGGATTCTGTGTGTTAAACGAACATTTTGTAACACGAAGTCCAGTTGATCCTTGGAATATTTGGCATGCCATAATAATAATGAGTATATTATTTACCCTAGACTGCGTCTTGATGTTTTAAATTCTAATACAATGTCATATTACAATTTATTATTCAATATAAAATCAAGATATTTTAAACTGAAATGAATTTTTATAACGATAACCCTTATAAAATATATAAGTAATACTCTCATAATCCAACATTATCAGATAACATCACCAATCATTTTCTAAAAAACATATTCCAAGATATATTTGAGTAATGAAATTCGTGTGTTTCCACCCAATCTTAGGGAGTATAATAGTAATCAAGAGAGGTGATCATCATCAACCTATAGGATTTCTAAAACATATCATTCTCAAGGAAATGTGGCTACATGACACCCTATGGCATCACCAGGATCCTAGAATGTTAGGAATCTTGGATGATACAATAAATAATTTTGGTTTTATAAATTCACATGGAAGAAAAACATGTGTTATCCAATTAGAAAAAAAATCCCAAAACACTAGGAAATCCAATAATTCAAATATCAATGATTGGAACAAAAAATTATAAGGAAACCAAGGTATTTCCATCATTAATTGACTTTAATTAAATATTTTTATTATCATGAAATGATTAACATAATAAATAATGAGTCTTATTCTAGTATGTAGGGAATAAAACATGATATATATAAATATATACTTATATATCCTAATAAAAATTCGTAATTTTAAGTATTTATATGACCATATGCATATATATATTGTAGTTACCATAAGAAATATGGAATGTACAAATTTCATAGAATTTTATAAATTCCAATCCAAGTATTTATAGGGAACCCAACCATCCAAGGGGTAGAGTGATTCATGTACATCAAGAAATAAAATATCATTTATAATTATACATTACCAAAAAAATAACATTTATCTACCAGATGAATTAATATCAAATAGGAAGATGGGGGTTGACTGAATTACCAAACCCATATAATTATGAATCCAGACATTATGGTCAAGCTAGCTAACTCATGATTTATTGGAATACGCAAATTCATCACGACATGTTCATTAATCTCACTTTCTAAAGTATTAACATAATCAGAGCACCCAACCTGGGGTCCCCAAAAAATCCATGTATATGGAAGAATCCCATTTTTCACTACATTTTCATAAAGGGTCATTAAATCACTAAATTCCAAATATATTAGTTCTCTCTCACCCTTTCCCAATTAATGGTCCCATTTGGGGTACTTATATTTCTATGTCAATTTTATGAAGTAAATAAACAATTTATTACATTTGAGTAAGGATTATATAAACATTGGACTGATGTGTCCCATGGGTATTTTATTTATATTTTGGTTATCATACTTAATTAATTTTAAACAATTTACTTTAATTAACTAATTTGTTTAATAAATTAATCTAATAAATACATTAAGGGATACTTCCACCCATAGAAAATGGTGGTCCCTTATATTATCACACTATATATATATATAATAAATTTAACAAAATATACTTTCTGATAGACCAAAAAACTCATAAGAATCATTTCATTTTTTTTCAAGGGCCAAAAGTCGAAGCCAAGGCATGTATAAGATTATCTGATTCATATGTGGTCTATTATCACAACAAATCTACTAGAAAATTGTTATAAATATTTTTCTTATTATATACTTAATGTAAACATGATATATATAATTAAACTATTTTATTAATAAATTCATAATCACCAAAACCAAATCAACTAATCCTGTAATTCAAGAAAAAAGGCCAAAGGAAAAATAATATTCTTTGATAAATTCACAACCTCAAACTATCCATATTCCATAAGCAATGAAATCAAAAACAGTTTAAGAAATATTTCTTAAAATTTACTAATTTACAAATTCCCCATGATGACATACCTAATTGAAATAGCTCACGATGAATTATAATCAAACTCTCAGGTCACACACTCATTTGGCTAAGTGAAAACACCATCACCAGTATCTAATTCCACAGTCCTCTAGTTCAATTAAAACTGGATCTGTATCCTAAAAAAATAAATTAGTAATAATTGAGAGAAAATATGAAGTGAAGCTAATATAGGGAATGTATCACCTCTCACTCTATTGAAATCCCAACAGACCACCCCTTGAAGGGCTCTAAAGAATGGAATGAAGGGGGTAAATAAGATTGATGAGGGTTTAACTATGTCTTGCTTGAGAGAGGGAGGAATAAAAGTGCGGTTTAACCCTATTAAAATCCTTAGGTTAAAGGGAAAATCCCTATTTTAATGGGTTGTATAGTTTGGTTGCTCAGTTTTCCATAAAATGGGGTAACTATGTGGTTGTAACTATCACCAAAACATACACCACTAATGATAATGAAACACATTCTAACATAATGTTTTCTAACCATGTGTAATGTTTATAATTAACTATAGACACTAACATTGTTTCCCCTAGCCCGTTGCATGTTTTTTGAACTCATGCAACTATACAATTTGGGCCACACTTTTAGGTTTCATCATTAACAAAAAAAATTCTAAACCAATGCTCTATAGCATGCGCATTAAGAAAATTTTATGTCATGACATGAACCCCTAGTATTCATTTAGAACTATAGAACCACCTTTGGAGCATCAAATCTATTCTAAATTGTTTTAAAGAATTATATTATTAAAAATACCATTCATCATCACTGATCAAAACTAGTCCCACTAAAAACATGAAAAGTCAAATTAATCAAGAAATTTTCAAATTTTATTGATAAAATATCATACTTTTTCTATAAATTAAAATATATGTAATGATATTACAGAAGATACATAACGGTATATAGGGGGCGTTAGAGTATTTGTGAATGTTCCAATAGAGAGGCTTTGATGTGCCCTTTGGAATGTATGTATTTTGATATCGAGTATTCAAAGTTTATATGTCAATAATTACATACATAATTTGGATTATGATATAGGTATTTCGAATTTTTTTACATGACATATATAGTTCACATTATATCACATACACTTTAGGATTTTTTTATATCATAATCTTTGAACTAAATTGAGGTTTATATTTTTAAAGAGTAGTTGGTGTGATATGTGTTATATTACATCATCTAATGAACTAAATACTTCATTCTTAATCAAAACTTATAATAGAATCAACATAGTTTATGATAACATTTAATTGAATGACTCAATCCAACACATGATATTATATCTAGACAACACCATATTATTAAAAAACATACTACATGATATCAAAGACAATGTAATTCAAAATAAGATAACTTGTTTCACCACTATTTTGATATTTCTATCCCTATTAATTCATTTTGGTTTATTTATAATAGTTTAAATAATATGTATTCATGTTTAAATTTTAATGATTTTTTCTAATGTGTTTTGACTGTGTTTGTTGTAGGATTGAATGAGATCGATGTTGTGATGTTTCTATTCCATATTATGATATCTAAATATCATATTAATGTGTTTTAATGCTCTATTATGGTAAAATAATTATACTAATAATTCTTAATAAAATAATATAATATGTTTTTATATACAATCAATAAATGATCTATGATACTGTGTTTCATGGTTGAACATGTTCTTAAATCTTATTACGAGGTTAAATAAAGGATGACAAATAATTATGATGTTTTCAAAAAAAAATTAATCATTATAATTCAATATGAATTATATTAATGATAATATGTAAATCTAAATATGTTTAATATTTAAATTTAGTTAACAGTTTCATTTCAATATTTTATATTTAACTTTTTTTTTATAGGTAGATAAGATATTTTTGGAAGCACTCAAATGAATTAACACTTGATAATTAATAAAGATTATTATATATGATATATTTAAGCTACTATCTATTTATGTTTTTATATAAAAATGAAAAATTAATAATGGAGTTGAAGACATGATTTAACTCTACATTGGATTCGTATTAAAGGGATGTAATATTTAAATGATACATTATTACTCTCTAATAGTACGAATTACAATGAAATTTTTGGTTTTCATGAAGTTGAATTATTCTACTATATCTATATGGGGTTGAAGATCATTATTTCCACACCATTCCTCTTTTACCATAGTTTCATTGGATTCATTATTTTATTATTTATTTTTATGGAATTAATTTGAAAGTAAATTAAAGAAAACATAGATATAGTATTATTAAAATTTACTGGGGAGGTTCTTCTCACCAAACCAAAATCATGTTTCATAGGATTTAGTTGAACCTACTAAATGGTATTTGTTAAGGCCTATTGTGTAATTTATAGGACAGGTCACCATATTTAAAAATTTTGGGTTCATTATATACATATAAATGAGGGGTTTTGAGTATATACATGTAAAAGGATGGGTTTGGTCTACACCCATGAAATGAGATATCATAGTGGTTATACATGATCATAGATTGAGAGTGTGAATAATTTATATAATACCATATATATTAAAACTAATATAATTATTTTTTTCTATACTATTTATATTTTCTTCATACCCTCTTCACACACTAACGATACTCACTTGTTTTCTAAAAAAATTTAATCATACTTTCCGCCAAATTTTATATTTTTATTTTTTTTTCTCTAATTATTATAAGATTTCTAATTCACCCCGATAGTTCACCTTTCCATAATTATTTTGGGGCCTAAAAATTGGTACCCAAGTATACCCTTGTAAGGATTTTTTTTCCTACTATTCTTCTATCAAAATAAAAAAATGTATCATACCAAACATTTTGAATATCTAATTATTTAGATTCACTATTGATCTTAATATTTATATCCATTTATAGATATGATCATTTTTTAGGACTATATGAATTCATTTGATATCTATTTTTTAGGATAGTTATAGGAATATTTTAAAATATGAATATTATATGAATATAAGAACAGTAGATATTTTTTAGCATAGAGAACCTGTGTGATTTGGATATAGAAATCCTCGATAATTATGACCAAACCTTCATAATAGGTATAGAAAGATGATGTATTTTATAAGGAATTACACAAAATATATTAAATCATCCACTTCATCATAATAAAGAATAAAAATATATAGTAATGTAAATATCAGGGATAAATCGATTAAGGTAATAACCTCATCATCCATTTTATATCAGGATAAAAGCCTTATATTGAGAGGTTTTATAAGATGTGTGATCAGTATCTCTATTTTATTATTCATTTAATTTTTTATTATGTATTTATAGTTGGTATCATTTTTTAATTTTCATGATTTTTAGTGGAATTTATTATTTTATATTTATATTCCATATTATTTTTTATCGTTCCATTTTTTATTTCATCTTTCCATGAATACATTTATTTATATTGTCTTCAATTTTTGATCATATACAAGGGGATATAAAATAATGTTTTGTAAACATCAAAAATGGTGATAATGAAGACTATATTTATTCTTTTCTTATTTATGTTTTCATAATTAACAGATCCCACAATATTAATTATTATTTTTACTTTCTATATTAATTATTTTCATATTAATTTTTATTATTAAATTCCACGAATGCGTATGTAATGCTTTATATGGGATTTTTCTGATTTTCTTTAAAGGGTGTGTTTTTTTCAATAAATTATAATTATAAATATATTTTTGTAAATTTTTTATAAGGGTATCCATGGGAGATGGGGGTATACCTAAAGTTATTCTATAGATATATGGCCATGAAAAATAGAAACTCAATATTACGATATTGATATATTGTATGATATGACATAGATTGTACATGAAAAATTAAAATTATGATATTAGTATATATAAAGGTATGTCTTATGAAATCGAGTTCACATTATATAGTTTCCACTTTAGGTTGTCTGTATAGTGTATGTTTTGAATTAACGTGATGTTATGAATTTGTAAGTGTGGAAGATTCATCAGGTTATCATGTTATAGTAACCAAGCAATAAAATGATACATTATTCATCATTTCATAAAACAACATCAAGAATGTATACGATAATTTAAAAAGGAATGTAAAAAAACAATTCATAATAAACTATTAAGAAAAATAAATCTAGACTATTGATATGAATTTGAAGATAACATAATTGGTGGGGTGATGTTTAGGGTCACCACCGTTTTGATATTTCTATCGACTACAACTCATTCTAGTTTATTCGTGATTGTTTATCTAATTATCTTAATCATGACATTCAAATTATTACTAAAAATGATGTTTAATGAATTTGATATACAAATGAATGGGACTTATTTTGAGATGATTGAAATGTATATTATATATCTGAATTTTTTATTTACAAGGTTCAAAGCATGTAACTAATTTTTATTCAGTATATTTGTAACATCCCAGGTAAATAAAGAATGTGAAATTTTCATATTAATTAATATTTTTGGATAAAATATTAATATTACTTTAAAGGGAATTCTATGTTCGATGGTGTACCCAATACACAACAATGAGTATCTTTGAAATCTTACGTTGCACACTAATAATATAATAATATTATTTTAAATTGTAGTTAACACCTAGCCATTGTAATCGTGGGAATGAACGGAACTAACGAAAAAATGATTATATGTGTTTTTTAAATATTTTAACAATTACCCAATAAATTATTGAGGCTGAAAATGCAGATGAATCAAATTTTAGGCATAAATACTCTAATATTCACTAAAAGGTCAATTTATCATATTTTGATGGAAAAACCTCTTTAAAAATAGTTTTGGTCACTCTTATAGATTTTTTGGACCAAATAAAATCCTTAATTATAATCGGGAAATCAAAATTTACTTTGTGTATGTTTTTGTTATTTTTCCGATAAAGTTCAATTTTTAATGAATACTGAAAAATGTTGTAATTTAATTCAAAACCTCATTTTAATCTAATTAATTTTTATGGTTAGATTAAATTTTTAATTGGTTTTAAAGTGTAATTATAATATATTTTTACCATTTAATCAAATGGTGGTCCTTTGAAATAATTTCACATTGAAATTAGACATAAATAATTGTCAATCTTTTGATAGATATTGTTTCTTTAAAACACGCTAATTGTTTTGACAATGGGAATTAATTATAAAATTAATTAATGAAATTTATATGTTTTGAATTTTTTAAAATATACATCATTTTTGAATTCAGAATATCAAATATTTCTTAGGGTAAAATATTTGTATTTTTTTGAAAAACTTCATTTTTTGATTAATAGTGAAACCACTAAGTGGTAGTTAAGAACTGAATTTTTCGTTAAATGAATCTTTACCACTTCTATGAATTGAATTTAAAAAATATTACATACATGGTTGTTATTAGTAAGTAAAATTTGGTTCAATGTGATGAAAATATTTTCTGGTGAATAGTAACTTTTATGTTTTATTAATCGCGATTAAAGGTAATTAGTGTAATTTAAGGTAGATATAATGTTAAAATAATATGAAATTACCTTAACACTATTCATAACCTTATTGTTTGAGTCATAACCGACAAATAAAATCCATGGGTCAATTTTTGGGACCCCATGGAGCCACTTTGGGTAAGATAATGACATTAATACCTTTTATTTAAAGTAAAAATAAAAATGTCACAAACATGTATAGTTTTACTAAAACAATTTTTACAAGGGGTTATACATGTTATATTGTCGGATAAAAATATTAATTAGTAAGATAAAAATATTTCCTATGGCATGGTAATTTTTTTATAATTTTTAGACCTCAAATTAATAAAATTATTTATGACACAATGCTGATGCAGTGTTTACATCATTAATGAATGATTTAAATAAATAAGAAGATAATGTTTAAAATAATATCCAAAACTTGTCCAATTCTTATTGGATGATTTTATTTAGAAAATGGGCCACCTTATATTCTACTTTAATTATTTGGGGACCATTAGAACCTGAAAATCATTATATAATAAAATAATTGTTTCATGATTTCCAAAAGAGACCCTCCTCTCCCTTATAAAAAACCCCACTTCCTACCCACCTCTCACACTTATAAAGCCCTTTTTATCATCCAACCTATAAAACAATAAACTCCCAATATCCCTCTATTCATCATATAATCCTTACCATAGCCAGAAAGCTCTTCAAGAAACCCTTTTGATTCAAACCAAGGGGAGTTACCCGATTTAAAGGTAATGTCTTCTCTTATGTTCTTTTTCTTTATTTTTATTCTCCAACCCCATAAACTCTTTTTATTACTTTATTTTGTAACAAAAACAGTATTTTAAATATACTAGTATGTTGTTATAAAAATTATTAGAGCTACACATACACGAACCTCCATCTAATGGGTAAAAAACATACTATTTATGTGGATGGTGAATTACTGCCTCACGAAACGATGATTTTTCAATCTTCTCCTACCACCTCTCATGGTTTACATTATGATGGAACTATATTTATATATGAAATATATTATATTTCTGTCCTCTATAGGCTTCTTTATTTTATATTTAAGACATAACTTTATACTTTGCATGTTGTGCAAATGCGATAATTTCATTTGAGGAAGTGTGGACTACTGCCCCCTCAAGTGATGTGACTCATTCATGCAATACATGTAATGTATAAAGAATAAAATTAATTAAAATATGTGACCTATATAAAATATATATTATACTGGAATTATACTATATATATCTCTCATTTATTTTTAATTCCATTAATATGATAAAGAAATGAAAGTAGTGTTCATGCGTACATACGGCCTACCGTCTCCATGAACGGTGCATTCCATTTTTTTTATATGAAAATGTTATAGAATAGTATAAAATGAATATATAATGGATATATATGATTTTTATATCATTAATACTATTCTGGAAATGATTTACTTATAACTATATGGACAATTCTTTTCAAACAAGTTCATTTTATTGACTCATGTACCAAACATCGACAAAAACGTCTGGTTTGAACTCACATAATTAAATAATTATTATAACATTATAATATATGATATGAATTTAATAATAAAAATTAAATAAGGTACTCAATCAATTATAAATTTACCAAATCTTATTATTCAGGAATATAAAGAAACGAACAAGACATGTCGGACATGAGGTAAGGGATCCTACCTCTCTCTTTCATTTTAAATAATCTTTTTTATGTTATTTATTTTAAGATCCTCATTCTTGAGTTGGTGGATATTATTTTATATTACTATTATTGTACTATTTATGTTCATATGATGAGAGGCCCTATTTTATCTCATCAATCCATCTTTTTTTTTGGATGTTTTAAGTGGCATCGTTAGGCTGCCGAAATTTCGTAAGGGATTTCTTATCTCACCTTTAATTTCGTGATATTTCAATGTTTCGCCACTTATTTATTTCATATGGTGTATTTTACTGCCCATTCATATACATTATAATGATTCTATTTATATTCATGGTATTATGTGATTCATTTGGAGTTTATTATCTTTTGGTCATTCGACTCGATTGATCACAACGAGGTACGGGGTTTTTATCTCACATTGTGTTCCTGTGAGATTCATGCTACATTTTACACTATTTTATTTTGTGTGTTGAATTTACTTCCCATGATTTTATTCTTTGTGTCATATAAATTAATTTATTGGTATTTTCATCTTCATTGAATGACCCTACTTTCATGGGGTGTACATTTCAAAAGTTACCCAAATCAATAAGGGAACATTTCACCCTCCTTTTTTAAAGACTTATTTAGTTATGACTTTTAATTTACATATTATTATGTTTGGATATGTTCCTCTATATCCTTATTGATGTAAATTTTATGTCCAAGTGATGAGATACAATTTTCTCTCTCATCAACTCATTTTGTAAATTTTAAAGTGACATCATTAGGCTGTCAAATTTTTGCATGGGAACTTCTTAACTAAATTTAAATTATTTGGGCTCAACTTGTACTCCTTCAATATGTCATTATATAAATATGTTTGATTGACTCTGATTGTTTTACACTTAATATCCACTTATATTGGGTGTATTTATATTTTTCACACATAATTTTGTAATTCATTTATCCTTAATCTAAGGATATGGTCTTTGTACGGGACCTCGTCTCAATCTCCTTTCATTGAGGTATATTTTGTTTTATAAAAAACATTCTTTTATATGGTGTATAAACCCCTTTTACTTTTACTTTTATTAAAAAGGAATCTTTTTTCTACTAAGTGTTTTACTAAATGACAAAAAGTATGTTTCTTTTTAACATACGCGGTGAAAATGACCTTTCTGCCACCGCGAGTATTATTTGATCTTTGGCTTCCTTAACAAGACATGGTGTTTTTTAAGGGAAAATAAATACCATATACTCTTTTATGTATTTTGGTATTGAAAATTTTTTTGATAATTTTTTGATTATATCAATGTGTTGTATTGATATCTTGTTATTAAAAAGAGGAAATGTTATGTTTCCTTTATGCATGTCTTATATGATACGATTATGTTATGGTTCTTGGCCATTGTTTATTAAGATAGGTGGTTCCATTATAATGTAAGGGCGGGTGAGCCCAAGATAGCTCCCTAATCCATTGGGTAACATAAAAGATTTAAACACTATGGTTTTTTCAAAGAGATTTAGGGAATATACTATGGTGGGTATTCCAAACGTAACCATGAGGGTTTCTCCCTACGTAAGAATGTCATGAATGCCTCAAGTAACCTTTATGTCTTATGATTTCTCTGAGTTATTCATAAATCTTATGATTTCATGAGGTATGTTAAAGTGATTATGTTTTATGAGTAATGTATGATTTCATTGATTCTTATGTATACATGGACTAATTTTTTCTTTCCGTCTTTTTATATCCCTTACTGATATTTTTTTTCTCATCCCATGTTTTAGAAATTTTTTCCACATGAATTACAAATGAATATGGTCAAGGATGGGATCAAGGAAATACATGCTATCTAAAACATGGAACTGGACATGTTTTTTTATGAGTTTTTATTTTATGAAAAAATGGAAACTGAGTAGAAGTGTCTACTTTGTAATCTTGTGAGATGTAATAGTTATGTCCTAAATATCTAAAACTCTAAACCTAAAAAGATACTCAATGTGAATTATTCATTTAATTCAATATTATGTAATGTTTTAAGGCTGGTGCCTTATAGTTGGTATCAAATGTTTGTTTAGGTAACTTTAGAGGTTAGAGTGTTGTTTAAGCTTAAGTGACATGTTGTGTATAACCACAATGGTTAGTATATTAGATGGAGTCATTGTTATTTTTGAAAGTTGTAATGAGTTTGAGGTAACTTGGAAAAGTATATCTTAGTTTTTATCTTCCTCATTATTACATGATGATTTTTTTGATATACTCACACTGACATTTACGGTTTTTGTAAATGGATGGATCTAGTAGGAACCAATGTGACAATGGGTTTGAAGGAAACTGTGGTGGTTCTCTGATTAAGAGACTGGACGAAATGGTGGATTCAATGAGAAATCTCATGGTTATTCTAAACCAACTATCATGAGTCATGATTAACCACTTGAACCTTGGTGATTTCCCTAATGCATCATGTACGAGAGAACCAACTCAATGTGGAAGTACTGGTAATAATTATAAAGGTAACCATTAGGGTTTATATGATCCTTACATTTGAGGTAATTATGAGTTACTATATGTTATGATGGAAAATGAAAGGCATGTGATAAAATTATTGTTAAATTATGTTATGGATATTTTTTTAGATTTTATCTCTTTTGGGGGGAATGTTTTAAGAATTATATAGTTTTGTAAAAAGGACAACACACAGACCGTGTGACAACCCGTCGTGTCGGACGAAGATGCAGGAATTGAACCCACAGCCAATGTGTGACTGGTATTTATCACCTACCACTAGGCTATGTGAAGTCCCTGGTTATTCCGCCTAATTATTTTTAGTGATATGATCTTATAAATCAGGATTAAGTGGATTTTGGGTTATCTATGGAAACGATTAACCTATCATAGAGGATATGTGATTAGGTTAATTACTTTTCAATATGATACTTTAAGAGTAACTAATGTTTTTTGGAGATAAATGCGAAGATTTAACTTTAAAGACTATGTGATTAAATACTTTAGAGATTCGGGTTTCAATCTTAGTTTGGATTACTTTGATGAATTTTATGGATAGTTATTTATTGAATGGTCTTTGATGAACTTTGGGTTTTGTTTGACAAATTTTAGAGATTAAGAGTAGTTTTTCTTTTTATAAAACATTATCCTTTATGGGGATTATCTGATCATGTACTAACCTTTTTGATTTTGGTTAATGTATAAAGAAATGGGAAATATATAGTTCTCTTTTGTGGATTAGGTGATTCTCAATAAGTTGGTTATACCTATCTTAATGTTAACAAGTCATCCTAAATACATAGCTTTTGGAGAAAATTTGAGTTTGTGTTAGAAATATAGTGAATTTTGAAAGTCTACATGTCAAGTAAGTATGTTTCCTTATGTTTTAGTTAAGATCATAAAAAATTCCTCAACGAAATGAACTTAAAACAAAAACGTTGTTTGTTAAATTTTCCTACTAGGGAATCAAATAATGTTTAACCCATCACAAGTTTGTGATTTTATGGTGGTTAACTTTCTCCTAATCATGTTTTCTATCACTCTCCATCAGACCTTGATGGTCTTTTTCTCCTCCATATCCATGTTTTCATATAATTCACGTATCTGTTGTATCAGGTGACCTTTGTACTTCCCTTTCATTCTTTTAAAGTGATAGTTTTATTGACTACTTTTTTTATGTGGGGCATTCAATGAAGTTTCCGAGCCCATTTTTAAAATTACGAGGACGTAATTCCCAAAAGGGGGGAAGGATGTAACATCCCAGGTAAATAATGAACATTAAACATTCATATTTATTCATATTTTTGGATAAAATGTCAATATTACATTAAAGGTAATTCTATGTTCTATGGCGTACCCAATACGCAACAACGAGTTTCTTTGAAATCTTACGTTACACACTAATAATATAATAATATTATTTTAAATGGAAGTTAAAACCTAGCTATTGTAATGGTGAGAATAAACATAACTAACTAAAAAATGATTATATGTGTTTGTTAAATATTTTAACAATTACCCAATAAAAGATAGAGGCTTAAAATGCAGAAGAATCCAATTTTAGGCATAAATACTCTAATATTAACTAAAAGGTTGATTTATCGCCTTTTGATGGAGAACCCTCATTAAAAATTGTTTTGGTCTCACTTATAGAATATTTTGGATCAAATAAAATCCTTCATTAGAATCGGGACATCAAAATTTACTTTGTGTATGTTTTTTTTATTTTTCTGATAAAGTTCAATTTTTAATGAATACTGAAAAATGTTGTATTTTAATTCAAAACATCCTTTAAATATAATTAATTTATATGGATAGATTATATTTTTAATTGATTTTAAAGTGTGATTATAATATATTTTTACCATTTAATCAAATGGTGGTCATTTAAATTAATTTCACATTGAAATTGGACATAAACAATTGTCAATCTTTTGATAGATATTGTTTCTTAAAAACACGCTAATTGTTCTGACAACGAGAATTAATAATAAAATTAATTAATGCAACTCATATGTTTTGAATTTTTTAAAATATACATCATTTTTTAATTCATTATATCAAATATATCATTGGGTAAATTGTTTGTATTTTTCTGAAAATCTTCATTTTTTGATGAATAGTGAAACCACTAAGTGCTAGTTAAAAAACTGAATTTTTCATTAAACGAATATTTACCGCTTCTGTGAATTGAATTTCAAAAATATGACATACATGATTGTCATTAGTAAGTAAAATGTGGTTCAATGTGATGAAAATAATTTTTGTTGAATAGTAACTTTTAAGTTTTATTAATCACGATTAAAGGTAATTAGTGTAATTTAAGGTAAATACAACGTTCAAATTATATGAAATTACATTTACACTTATCCTACCCTTATTTTCTAAGTCATTACTGACCTATAAAATCCATGGGTCAATTTTTGGGACCCCATGGAGCCACCTGGGTAAGATAATGACATTAATACATTTTATTTAAAGTAAAAATAAAAATGTCACATACATGTATTTCTTTACTAAAACAATTTTTACAAAGAGTTATACATGTTATATTTTCAACTATAAATATTTATTAGGAAGATAAAATTATTTCCTACAACATGGTAATTTGTTTATAATTTTTAGACATGAAATAAATAAAATTATTTATGAGACAATGATGATGCAGTGTTTACATCATTAATGAATGATTTAAATAAATAAAAACATTATGCCTAAAATAATATCCAAAACTTGTCCAATTATTATTGTATGATTTTATTTCAAACATGGTCCACCTGATCTTCTAATTTAATTATTTTGGGACCATTAGAACCCGAAAATCATTATATAATAAAATAATTGTTTCATGCTTTCCAAAAGAGACCCTCCCCTCCCTTATAAAAAGACCTCACTTCCTACCCATTTATCACACTTCTTAAGCCCTTTGGATCGTCCATAATCTACTAATATAATCTCCCAATATCCCTCTCTTAATTCTAGAAGCCTTACCTTAGGCATAAATCTCTTCAAGAAACCTTTTTGGTTCAAACCAAGGGGAGTTACCAGATTTAAAGGTAATGTCTTCTCTTATGTTCTTTTGATTTATTTTGCTTCTACAACCACCTAAACTCTTTTTATTCCTTTGTATTGTAAAAAACACCAGTATCTTCAATATAATGGGATTTTTTTAGGAGAATTATTCTAGCTACACTTACACACACCTCCATCTAATGGGTAAAGAACATATTGTTTTTGTGGATGTTAAATTACTACCTTACAAAATGATGATTATTCAATCTTCTCCTACCAGCTCTCATGGTGTCCATTATGATTGAACTATATTTATATATGATATATATTATATTTATGTATTCTATATGATTCTGTATTTTATATTTAAATAATACCTTTATGCTTTTCATGTTGTGCAAATGCGATAATTTCATTTGAGGAAGTGTGGACTACCGCCCCCTCAAGTGATGTGACTCGTTCTTACAATAAATGGAATGAATAAATAATGAAATTAATGAACTTATGTGACCTATATAAAATATATATTATACTGGAATTATATTATATATATCTCTCATTTATTTTTAATACCATTAATATGACAAAGAAATTAAAGTAGCGTTCATGCGTACGTACGGCCTACCTCCTCCATGAACGGTGCATTTCATTTTTGTATCTCAAAATGTTATAGAATAGTATAAAATGAATATATACTGGATATATATGATATTTAAATCATTAATACTATTCTGGATATAATGTAATTATAACTACATGGACAATTATTTTTAAACAACTTCATTTTTTTTACTCGTGTCCCAAACGTCGACAAAAACGTATGATATGACCTCACATAATAAACTAATTATTATAACATTATAATATGTTATATGAATTGAATAATAAACATTAAAGGATTTAATTAATAAATTATAAATTTACCAAAGTTTATTATTCAGGAATATAAATAAATAAACAAAGAAAAGTCGGACTTGAGGTAAGGGATCCTACCTCTCTCTTTCTTTTTATGTACTCTTTTTTTAAGTCATTTCTTTTAAGATCCTCTTTCATATGTTGGGGGATGTTCTTTTATATTACTATTACTGTACTTTTTATGTTAATATGATGATATACCCTATTTTATTTCATCAATCCATTTTTTTTTTTTGAAGTTTTAAGTGGTGTTGTTAGGCTGTTGAAATTTCGTAAGGGATTTCTTATCTCACTTTTAATTCCATGAGATTTCAATTATTCTCCACTTATTTATTGCATGTGTTGTATTGTGTACTTCCATTTCATATAAATTATCATGATTCTATTTATATTAATGGTATTATGTGTTTCATTTGGTGTTTATTATCTTTTGGTTATATGACTCGATTGATCACAACAAGGTAAGGGGTTTTTATCTCCCTTTGTGTTCCTTTGAGATTCATGCTACATTTGCCACTATTTTCTTTTGTTTGGTGTATGTACTTCCTATGATTTTATTCTTTGTGTAGTATAATTTAATTTATGGTTATTTATGTCTTCATTGAATGAGCCTTCTTTCATGTGTGTACGTTTTGAAAGTTACCCAAATCGGTAAGGGAACCTTTCACCCTCCTATTTTAAAAAGACTTATTTTGTTATGTCCTTTAATTTACATATTATTGTATTGGGATATGTTATTCTATATCATTATTGATGTAAATTTTATGTCCAAGTTAGGATATACCATTTTCTATCTCATCAACCCATTTTTTGAATTTAAAAGTGATGTCGTTAGGCTGTCGAATTTTTGCAAGGGAACTTCTTAACTCAATTTCAATTCTTTGGGTTAAACTTATACTCATAAATATGTAATTATATGTATATTTGAGAATTAATCTGATTGTTTTAAACTTAATATCCACTTATATTGGGTGTATTTATATTTTTCGCACATAATTATGTAATTGACTTATCCTTAATCTAAGGATACCATCTTTGTACGGGACTTTGTCTCAATATCCTTTCATTGAGGTATATTTTGTTTTATACACAACTTTCGTTTATATGTTGTATAAACCCCTTTTAATTTTACTTTTATTCAAAAGGAATATTTTCTCTACGAAGTGTTTTACTAAATTACAAAAAGTATGTTTCTTTTTAACGTACGTGGTGACAATGACCTTTCGGCCACCGCAAGTATTATTTGATCTTTGGCTTCCCTAACAAGCCATAATGTTTTTAAATGGAAAATAAATACCATATACTCTTTTATGTATTTTTTCATTGAAAATCGTTTTGATAATGTTTTTATTATATCAATTTGTTGTATTGATATCTTGTGATTAAAATGTTGAAATGTTATGTTTCCTTTATGCATGTTTTATGTGATATGATTATGTTATGATTCTTGGGTATTGTTTATTAAGACAGGTGGTTTCGTGATAAAGTAATGGCAGGTGTGCCTGAGATAGCTCTCCAAGACTAATGTGAAGGAGTTAAACTCTAAGTTTTCTCTGAAAAGATTTAGGGAATATACTATGATGGGTATTCTCAACGTAACCATGAGGGTTGCTCCCAATTTAATAATGTTATGAATGCCTCAGGTTACCTTTACGTCTTATGATTTATATGAGTTATTCATAAATCTTATGATTTCATTAGGTACGTTAAAGTTCTTATGTTTTATGAGTAATTTATGATTTCATTGATTCTTACGTATACATGGGAAAATGTTTTATTTATTTATTTTTATATCACTTACTGATCTTTTTTTGATCATCCCATGTTTTGGAAATGTTTTCCACAGACTTAAAGATGAATAAGGTCATGGATGGGATTAAGGAAAGACATGTTATCTAAAACATGGAACTAGACATGTTTCTTTTTAAGAGTTTTTATTTTATGAAAATAAAATGGAAACTGAGTAGAAGTTTCTATATTGTAATCCTTTGAGATGTAATAGTTATGTCCTAATTATCTATAACTCTAAACCTGAAAAGATCCTCAATGTGAATTATTTATTTAATTCAATATTATGTAATGTTTGAAGGTCGGGGCCATATAATATTTATATAAAACCTTATTCAAATTTAAAAATACTTCATCCACTCATGGAAAACATGAGGTCCATATGTCTCTTATTTTTGTATGTATGTTTGATAGGTAGATTACTATTTTTCAACTAGTGATTTTATTTCTTCAATAAAATAAGTAAACCAATAGTAATAAATTTATTCAATGAATAACATGATTTATATCTTACAATTATTATATTAACATATCGTGATTTTCTATAAGGGTTCCAAAAACTGAATTCTTTAGTTATTTCCTCTAGTAACATTCTATCTTTGTTAGGAGAGTGTAAAAATAAAAACTCACTACTCTTTTAAACATGTGGGGTTCAATTACATGGAGCCTTCTCTTGGGAAAAACTATCATTCCCAAAGATCTTCTCATCTTGTAGGGTCACCCAATTTTTAACTGGGTGGGAAGAAGAGAGAAATTCAACTATATTGACATATTATTATCTCAAACCATCACCTCTTAGGTTCTCACCCAATAAAATGCCATGCCATCTCAACAACTAACATCTCCTTCACAGCTAGGGCTTTCTCTAGAGTAACCTTATTAGAGTGATGGGGTTCCTTACTATAGAGGGTTTCAAAATTCCACTACTTTTTATTCCCTTGTAAAAAAGTTGGTGTGAGATAATCATTATCATTATAAGCATCCTGAAACAAAAAATGGTATAAAATTAAAATATTCTTATATATAGTATTTGATTAATAATATACTTCTCTATTATATTAAAGTTGGGATGTTTATATTTTTTATTGTTTTATTTTGTGTTGATCTTCTTCCATCATTTATTAGATGTTTATCCAAATAAACTCAAAAAAATTATTAAGGATCTTTAATGATATAAAATATTAACATATCATTTAATCTCTCTTAAGAGATAATACATTGTTTGAGGAAAAGTATTTCATTAGGTATTGGAATTAATCACCTAGAGGACTTATCAAAAGGTAAGGATTATTATTTTTAACTCGAAACCCATTTTAAGATATGTTTATAATAAATTTTTAGGGTTTTGGAATAATTTTATTTGGGATAAATCATTTATGTAAAGTAATATCCAATTTAATATTATAAATTTATAAATTTATTAGCACTAACATCGTGAATATTTTTTTATGAATTTAGATAATTTGAAATGAAATAAAAAAAATAACTATATTTTGGAGGTATTCCCTTTATATTTGTTATAATAAAATCCCATTTACTGAATCCTTCATTTTAGATTAACCAATTATAAAAATAAGGGATATTATAAAATTTTATTGATGTTATATGGTCTTCAGTTGTTATTATCCAATGAGTAGTGCTTGAGACTCAGCTGGGTTGTTGGAATCGTCTGATCATCATATTGGATGGCAATGGATGGGTTAAATTACTCATTCATTTTCATATGGTGGATGAACTCAGAGTTGAATATAGAAGGATTGATCACTCAGTTTGATTGTTTGTATACATGTAAAATTCACCATTTGTTGCATAAAGATCCCCCTATATTATTCTAGAAAAAAAACATTAATGATTATCAAATGAGGCAGAATACTTTAGCAGGTCTAGATTAAAGGGTGATGTGTCATATAATAATATTATATCATAGATCAAATGGTTTTGTTCCACCACATATAATGGAAGTGGTACATGTATATTATATGGTTTTTTGGGGTGTTATATAGAACTTCTAGATCATCCAATGGTGAGGGAAGGACATTTGTATATATATATAAAGGAAAATTTAGAATATAAAAGTTTTAATATGATATTTATGACCAATTAGTCTAAATTTAATTGTATTTAAACATTTTATTTCTTTTTACTTATTCAATTTATATTTTCTATCTCAAAATTACATTTGGACCATGTATTTTTTTACAAACATATAAAATTTAAGGATATTTTTATATATATGATATAGGGTTGTCTTTTTGATATTTTGTTCTTCGGATGGAAATGATGTAGACTTAATGTGTTTATAATATAAACTTTTAATAGTGGTGATATAGACTTTTCATAGTGATTATATGGAAATTTCAAAGTGATGATGTAAACCTTCTAGGGTGATGATCTATTCTTATCATGGAAAGAATTTAGGCTTTTTTAGAGATGATATTAACATAATGAGATAATAATGTTGCATTTTCATATGATGTGTTTTGAGGTTTATTACAATCATGATTTTTTTCATATTCAAGCTCAACATGATTTATTTATATGATTTGGTTTAAATTTTATTTACAATATAGTTTTTTTAAATTGATTATATAACTTTGTTTCTCACCAACTACTCTATATTTGACATCGTCAAACTATAGAAGAAACTATCTAGCATGAGAAAATGATATCCATTCAAGTAATATGTTTTGTCTTTGTAATAGGGGTTATTGATTTGTTATATATGTTATTATTTAATATTTTTGTGGTATTTTGAATTTATTTCTCATAAAATATATATTATCAAGGGATTTTTGTGTGGAAATGTTGTATTATATGACTCTAAAAAACTTATATGGTTCCTGGAGTTTGAAAATTTTACTGAGGATTATTTTTTTTAACTCTTCAATATGGATATAGTAAATTGATGTGTTACCCCAATTTGAGTAATGGATGAACCGACATTGGTGTAAATTTATATCATGGGTATTAAAATTCCTTAGTACGATATAATAAATATGGAAATTATATTGTGATTAATTTGAGATTTGTATTATATATATTTTCTTTAATATTGTGACTGCAGTTAGCTTTTGACAGACTTAATCTTGGAAAATATTAGTATGCTAGGAAAAAAATGAATATATTTGGGAATTTCATTGACTCTCTATATTGATAATCGAAATGGATTGCATTTTTCTATAGGTGTGATCTCATTGTTCATTATAGCCATAGTATGATTTATTACACACTATTGTATGTACACATTCATTTTATCATATTATTATTCATATAAATTAGTAATTTTATACATGGTGCATTAAAATTATTTGTGTTTGTGATAATCAATGGTGGTAGTTGATGTTGGAACTTCATGAAGGCTTCAATATTTTGGTTTCTGATTTATAGGCTTTAATTATTGTGTATACTATATATGGCAGGATATTCATTTTTCAAATTATTAACAAGTTTATTTTTTTGATGTTATATTATAGATGCTTATAAAATTAATGTATTGTTTATATTTACAAATTGTTGGATGTTTTTATTAGTTATATTTGGGATGGGATTTAATGTTAAGATGTTGAATAGTTTTACTCAAAGGTAATAAATTTTATTCTATGTGTGGGTACCACAATACATATAATTTTCCACAAACATTGTGGAAGAATAAAAAGAGATATCATGTATTATATTTATTTGTATAAATAATTGGGGATATAGTGGGGATATGATATAATGAATTGGTATTGGGGACTTATGTTTGAAATTTTAGTTAGGAAAATGTTAGGTTTTATTTGTAATTAAAATGAAGAAATAAAATACTTATTATATTTAATTCAATCATTCTATGGAAAAAGCATTATGGTATGATATCCAATTAATTCAAATAAAACGACTCGTATAATATTTTTTACATTCTTGAATAATATCATTTTTTAGACTTTATATTGAATGGAACAGGAATTATGTTGATTTGTTTAATTATTTTGGGTGTATTTATGTTACTGAAAATAGTTTACCTTGTAGTGAATATTGAATTTTTATAAACTACCACATCATATACCATTAAAATGAGTCTTAATAACATTTAAATCATTCAATATTTGAGTGATTGATATGATATCATAATAATAACATGTATTGTTTCAGAATGTTGGATTATCACATTTGGTACTATAGGTTGTGAGATATCATATTGAGATCATGATAATAGATTTGGATTCACGCATTAAAACTCAAATGAAAATATAGAAGAATAGACTTTAGTGTTTATAATGGATGAAATATATATTGTATACTTATAGAGGAAATTTTTCATTTCTATATAGTAGTTTATGATTTTATATGATATTTTCAAAAAAAAATCTTTATTTTATCATAAACTGATTGAGACTTGTATTTTTTGAATAAGTAATTTTATCATGTGGAAGACTTACATGGAAATTCAATTGGTTGGAGGGAATAATTTAAACAATTATAAGTTACAATTGTGATCAATAATAAGGATTTTGAGGGATTTACCCAAGAAACATGTATGGGGAACCTACACTTGCTTCCATACAAATGATCTTTCTCTCTGAACTGAATTGTATAGATCATTATAGTTAAAAATTATGAGATGAGATTATGGTATTTTGGAGAAATATAGGGTTTTAAAGGAATTATCTATTCCCAAGTGAAGTGAATGAATATAGAAAACCCATTATAATAATTAATGGAAGATGAATCAATTAGTATAATTAAAAAAATTAAATAAATCATACCATACTATCCCTATTGAATCCTAAAATTGAATTATTTCACTTGATATTCATAAATAGATACCATGGGTTCTTGCCTCTAGAGTTATCCATTGACCAATAGAAACCCTAAAAACGTTTCTATTATCCCTTCACCCATAATTCTATGCTAGCACTTATTCTACAAAGGAAAATAAAAATAATATATTTTATGAATCACAGTATGAAAAAAATATATTATAATGTCATGAAATGATATCCACACACTCCATTAATTGAAGTCCTTAATTTAATGAAGGAATCCATAGGAAATAATATGTTTTTTTTAAATTAATACCTTTTGGATCATCCAATAAAAATCTTTTAAACATTACATTATTAAATGAAGAAACTGTTAAATTATTATAATAATTTATAATCTATTTGTGCATCATCAAATGATGTCTCAAATGTTGAAATGACAAGATAATAATATTTGGATAATTGGCCAAATGATATCTCGTATCATTCAAACATGAATAATTCCACATAGTATCATAAACAAAAAATCAAGATGGGTTAACTATCACCATTTGTATGTCAAGATTTACTATTTATGTTCAATAATAGTGGTGGGTGATCTCATGTAATTCCCATAAACATTTGGGACCTACTATACTACATCTCAAAATTTATTTTTAAAGTGATAATTATATTATGATTGTTAGTCCATATTTGATACCTTGTTTTAAAAGTTATGTTACGATTATAATTATTCATCATATTAAGTGTTTGTATGTTACTGAATCATGAAATGATGTGTGGGATATGTGAGACTGTGATGAGTTTATAGAGGAGTTTTTTGGTCAATAATGATCTTATTTCACTATTTTAAGGAATGGCTTGGTCAAGGATCATTTTCATTATGAAAACATCATAGTTAAATTATAGACTCCAGGAAATTTATTTTTAATAATTATTATTCTTACTATTAAAAAATAAGATATTATTATCAATGTGAATCAAGACTAATTTATTTAACTATTACGGAATGTGTATTTTGAATCTATGGTTCATTTTGTATTCTTAAGGGTTTGAGTAATGATATTATGATAACTCACAAGAAATATCATAGAAATTTCAATTATATTCATATGATGAATTTGATTTAATATTTTTACTTTCAAAGATATGTTGGGAAAAAATTCTAGATCTTGATTGTCTGAGTGGAGCTGAGTTTGTTAGAAAATAGATCACAAGGATAACATTATCATAAATATTAAAACAATATTACATGGTTTTACTATCAAGTGGATATAACCTCTATTAATTTTTAAAGGTAGCTCAATCATGTAGGACTCAAATTTATAGGTTTGACATGGATATACTGATTACGTCATTCAGAAGAGGTGAGCTTTGGTAATTAAATTTTTGGTAAATTGTAAATACAGAGTTATTATTATAAATTCATATCATCTTCTTTGTTTGTTTAGTAATCCACTGATTATTGAATATATTGATTCTAATTTGTAAGATATGGGAATTTAATTTTATTTATGGATTGATTTTCATAAAATAAAATTGATTTCACTATTGTATGATATAGAAAACTATGTATGTCGAGTCATGAATAAGTTCGTCCACTTCAAACATAGAGATGTAGGTCCCCAATAGGATTTTTTTTTACTTTTAGTAAGGGTTTAAGAAGGTATGAGTTAGTTATAGTAGTTGATGGATTTTATTATGAATTATGTGACCACCTCATCAAATACTTCCCCAATAGTAGTGAAAAAGAACAAATAATGATCTATTTTGGGCTAATTGTGTAAGGAATGTTGACTTTGTTTAATATAATGGAAAAATTCACCATGAAAAGTTTTTATGTAAATGGTTTGATGGTAAGAGGTGATTTCATCATAATTTTTGAGTTTAAATTTACTAAAATAAGGGATTTATCACTTCCCCTCATGAAATAAGTTAACAATATTGATATTATCACTTTTACTGGTGATGATGAAAAAAAATATTGACCATTAAATCTATATTAAATCTTGATCACATGATACATACCTATTTTATCATAGTTACATTATTTAGTGATGGGTAATCATGAATCATTTTATATAGTAATTTATAATTTTTGTGACACCCATTCATATGTGAGAGATCATCTATTGGGGTGTACATGTTGATTTACATTTTTTTTAAATAGATTTTTCGTCTTATTGTGATTTATTAATTATGTCTGAATACTAAATGTCACAACCCATCCCCTGGGGCCACTGCCGTGACTATCGATTCCTGCCTCTAATAGGATAGGGATGGTGAATAGAATATATTAGGCATATCCCAAAAATGGGAGGCATTTTCTTAAGTACATGTGTACACATACATGTCCCCAAGAAAAATTATTGATCTGAAAACAGTAAGAAAACAAGAATTCATACCTCTATGATAAAAAATACAGAGGAAGACAATACAAAATTAAAAAAGTAAGTGGGGACAAAATACAATCTCAACCGAAAGGAATTGTAAATGATTCTAAAATTTGTCCACAGAAACCCCTAATTTAAGGGTAGGTACTGAAACAACTATCTGAAGTCACTGATGCACACCTCATCTTTTGAGCCTCTATCTACGCACCACCTAGCCCCGGTCTAGAAAGGACTCCATAAATGTATATGTCATCTGCCCAAGACATAAAATGTGTGGTAATAGAATATGCAAGGGTGAGTAAAACAATAAATTTTAGGGAGTATGAAACCATAAAGGAAAGTACCACTAAGTAATAAACAAATTATACCATAAAGGAAAAAACATGAATTTCACCACAAAGGAGGCACATGAAGTACACCATAAAGGAAACACACAAATTAAACCAAAAATAAAACACACAAAGTACAATCAATACGGTCATCTCACATAAGTATAAGTCTTAACCATTAAGAGAAGGATTTTATGTTGTTTTCCATAGATCTATCAGTCTCTATGACACTAGAAGTGTCAACCGTGCACGAAATGTCGATATCATATGAAGAATCGATGGAACATGGAGCATAAATGGAGCCCAAAGAATCAATGTCTCACTGAGAATCGATGGGGAACAAAGCATTAATAGGTCATGCATATCCTAAGTTATGTAGTCACCAAGATCACATAGTTTCAGCTAGCCATAATATTCCGCCCGTAGCACGAATGTTCTAGGAGAACTAACTCCCCAAGTAATTAGGTCATAAACGGAATTCCACAAAACAAATTTAGTGTATCTCAAAAATACCATATCATCACAAGGGTCCCAATTCCACAAACATATCATCAAACAGACACATGGTTTGAATGATATGGCCAATTTAGTAAAAAGAGACTATTACGGTCTGACCCAACCTGGTACGACTAACGGAACACCAGATATCTGGAGTTTTTAGTCACGAGAAATATAATTTTTTCATTGATTCCAAAACTAATGTGGTCTTATGGTAAGGGTAGAAGATCTTTTATCAAGGGTTATACAAGGTCTATAATTTTCAAGATATTTTTTCCATATAATTACATAATAACTGGAGTTCAGTATGTCCTGAAATAGTAACTAATGAGAGAATATTTCATGAATAGGTTATTATTAATTATAAAAAATGACTATGATTGATTTTCTTTAATTTTATTTCAATTTTGTATTCATTACCAATATAGAATCATTAATATTGTGTTATTGGAATATATATTTTATATTATATTTTAAAATAAATATTGAAGAATATCCATGGAATACATATATTCATGAAAACACCAAATTTCACTTAGGAAACACAATACCTCCATAGTTATAGGCATTTTCTAAAAGATATTTTAATAAGGATAAACCCAAAAAATAATTTATCTTTATCAAAAATTTATCTTATAACTGATATTCAATTTTATTTTTATTTTTAATGATTAAGTACATCATTAAAAATTGTTAGAGTATAATTGAAAAAAAAACTACATATTAAGAAACCTATATTTTTTGTAAAATAATATCATATAAAAATATTTCATTGAGAGGTAATGGATAGTATTTCATAATTATTAATCAATATGATTATAATACTAAGTTTCATTAATCACTTTTCCAATATGATATAGTGTTTATATTTTTATGATAAATAATCATAAATAAGATAGGATACATATGGTTGAAAACTTTTATATTTCTCCTTAAATAACTTCTTTTTTATTAATTCCAAATCCTTTAATGAATGGACTTTTTTAATGAAAAGATAAACATGAACATGGAAAGGGATAACTAAATTTGATTTCTGAAGAATATGGAGGGAATAATGAAAATAACATTAGTTTTGAAATGGTTAGAATGAGTTTATTTTATATAATAGTTTAATGGATTTTTGAAAATATTTTGATTTTAAGGACAAAGAATATATTTTTAAAATGGAAAGTGGGTAAAAAATCTAACACTGAATTTTCAACCATTTCCCCAAAAAAAATTACTCATTATGTTATTTAATTATTTTTATAAGTTCTTAAATTATTTATTAGTAATAAGTACCCATTAAAATTATTTTCATAGTAATTCACATGATTATCTTTCTTAAAAAAAATTAAATAAATGGTAAATTATGATTTAAACATTTATATCATCGATAAAATATAATTTCTTGTTGCTTTAAATTTTTAAATCCAATAGTTAATACTAGAATTATTTTTTAAAATATTTTTCAAACCATATACTTTGACTTTTCTCCTGTTTGAATAAGTGCTATATTGACTCTATGTATGAATTGTGGATAATTATTATATTAATTAATATAAAATATAAATAACAAAAATTTATTAATTTTATTGTTTATAAATATAGTTATATAAAACATTGAGTAACACTATTTAATCCCATATATATCACGATAACATTAATAAGGACTTTTTTGACTTTTTTCCCTTATGCAAGGATTAGGTATGCATTTGGACGATTATATTGTTATATAATTCCAAACCTCATAAATATATATACATATAGTTCATTAGCCACCATATATATATATTCATTATATATAAAATAAAATTTTTCCCTTTTATATTCAATAAAAAAATACGCCAATTTTTACTTTTCAAATGTTGTGCAGACAATGTATTGGAATTAATAAATATTTTCATATTTATCCTGAAATCAAAATTAATTTATTACAATTGGATAATAATTTTATTATATATAGATTACATTATATATCATTATATTTTACCTAAGATTAATTAATTTTATTTAACATTTATATCAGGATGATCCCATAAAAGGTAAAATAATTATTAAAACCATATTTTCTTTTTACTATTCACCAAAAAAAATAAACATTGTGAGAAAAATTCCAAAAACCTCATCCTGTGATAATTTTGAAATACTAATGTGAAAAATATTTTAAATTTTATAAAATTAAATTTATAAAATTTAGATATTTACCATTAATATAAAACTATATAATATATGGAAAATAATTTATTTTGAATAAAAAAAGGTCTTAACAAAATAGAAATCATATTATTATTATGTAACATAAAAGACTATTTGACCAATAATGATAATAACAAATATTAATAATAATCCATAGAACTAATAATAATTAAATATAAAAATGATATATTATTAAAAATACATGGTTTTTCATAATGGGATTGTTGATGTATAAAGGACTATAGTCTATTCTCTTCAACACATAGTGTTCCTACAAGTGTGACAGTACTTCTTGTATATATTTTTTCAAGGTAATTTATGGATTTGGTTAAAAGGCCATAATGAATTCAATTGATTATAAATTAATATCATGATGTCCGTTTATATAAATATTTTAGTATGATTTTCATCATTTATTTGATGCCATAATATTCATCAGTAATACCTTACACCCATAGAAAAATGGGAATATGGAGAGGAGAATCAAGTATTTGGTGGAAATTTGTAAGGTGAGATTCCATGATTTTAGGTTTGTGTATTGATGTCATTTAATTGTATATTTTTATACTATGATATTTATAAAACTATTGTTTTAAGAACTTATATTGATTCATTGTATGATAAACACTTTAGAAATTTGATTCATTGGGTTTAGTAAAATTATCATTTATTAAGGATCTTGACATAGTTTAATGACATAATAGTAAATTATATGTATCGAACTTCATTCTTACTATTTAAATTATTTATAATTTTAATTTTATGAGTTTTATATTAGAGGGAATTTTTTTGGAATAATTATTTTTTCAATTAGATTGGGCGACTAGTTATTCTGTATGTTTGATGAACATTTAATTGACTATTTGGATATGGTGATAAAATTAGAAAATATCAAGTAAGGTGTTTTGGGATTAATAAAGGGATGGAAATGAGTAATGGTTGTAGGTTTCAATCAGGTTTCTCTTATAGTGTTAATAGAAGAAATATTAGTTAATTATGGTTAAATTACCCACTAAATATCCCCTAGGTAATTCATAGGGAGACACATATAACCCAGTGGTTCCTATTATAATTTTTTGTTATTGGTTTTTGGGGCTTACTATGATTTCTATATTAAAAAATCCTTTGGTACCAATTTACTTATTCTATTTCATAGTGGGATGGTATCCCCATATTCTCCTCCCCCATTCACCATTCTACAACATTTGTTCTTGATGATCTGAGAATGTTTATATTGTTAATTGTTGGTATAGTGTTCCCTTTCCTTACCATTGTCTATTCTTTTTTTTTTGTTCACTAATTATGGTTTTTTGATCTAGCGATGTGGTTTATTATTCCATTCGATGATGGTAGAATAAAATCTTATTTAGAGATATTTTTTTTCATATATTGATATGATTGAAAACATATTATTTCAGTATTTTGGTCATTATTTTATAATATGAGGGTGGTTTGGTGTGTTTCACAATCGGATTCACTAATTTGAGAATAAATTATTGATGATTTATGTTAGGGAATCTATTTATTTTTCAAAAAGGAAGCCTAAGAGTCTATATGGATTGATATATGATTATTTTCACAAGGTATTAGGGTTTATTAAATTATGATTCTTATCTTATTAATTATATAAAATTAATTATTAGTCATAAGAATATAATCATGTTACCTTTGGGATTTAGAGTGGTATTCTACCCCTTTGGTTTTCTAATTATTTTTTCTTATAATGTTTTTTCAATTAATTTATATAACATATGTAAAATTTAAATATTTTCTCTAAGAAACATAGAAGGATATTTTATTATATGAATTAGATGTTGAAATCAAAATATTATCTTTGGTATTGTTAGAAGAAATAGTTTAGTTATTCATAAATTATTTTATAACCTCTTTATCCATTATTATGTTTCCATATGTACTCATTAATCATTGGTAAATCCTATAAAATTATTTAATTCATCAAGACCCTAAATGATCAATTTTATTTGATTTTTAATGTTTCAAATGACGTTTAAAATATTTATTATATGATTATGTCACCTTGTATATTTTATAATTTATAGATGGTAATTTTTACTTCTTATATTAGATCTAGGGATTATACATTTCCATTATTTAGATAATTTGAAAGATTCATAAAAAAATATATTTTAGATAACCATCAATTATGTGGTCACTTCAGTTTCGATGTAAGGTTGGTAATTAGTAAAATTGAAAGTGATTATATATTCATGTAGTAAAGGAATAATTTATATCAATCAAATTACGATTTTAATTGTAATTGTATAAAATGTTACTACTTTTTCAATTGGGTATGAGAAATCCAAGTTAAAAACTATTGATGTATGTATTCCCAAGATTTATACCTAATTATGAGCCTTAGTAAAATTAATTAGAGAATAGAACCTCTGGGGAGAATTATGATAAAATTGTAATTTGTTAATTATTTGGGTTGATTCATTTTTTAATATTTATTATTTTCTATTTTATATACCTTTTTTATATTTGGATATTTTTTAAAATCATTAATAGGATTTTATTGTTGGGGATTTTATGTTTTTGGAGTGTTTCTCTCTCATTCTATCTGAATGATATTTACAGATTTCTTTTTTCCAATGTTTTACATTATGGTTATTTCATATGAGATATATTTGTTTTGTGTCATATGAGTAGGGTGACATTAATATTAATATTGAAGAATTATAGATTTTATGTAATTATGGTATTAAATTAGAGGGATAGTCTAGGGAGTATAATGGTTTATTTATTTATTAAATTACACTTATTTGGTAAGATGGTTCATGTGGGATTTGATTCAAGGTGTTTATTGATGTAAAATATAATTAGTGTAAATAGATAATCTACTAATAAACATTAATGATCATAGTGTGACTTTTTTTATAAGTGTTATAATTTTTATAAATATTTAATATGATTATATATTTTTTTTTTGAATCATATAATATGGAAAATGGATGTTTCAGTTCCAAAACTACTTCATTTGTTATATTATCATGAAAAATAACTTTTTATAAACATTATGGATATGTATACATTTTTTTGATATAATTATCATTCAATTTTTTGGAAAAAAATATTTTTTTTATTTTGATAGATTATTATTTTTTAGTTATGGAGCGAATGATGATATATATTTTGATATATGGTTACCCGAGTTATTTTCTTTCCAAGATAGGGTATACAAATTTTCTTCTCAATATTTACATTTCCACAAGATGTCTAGATGTTATATTCGGACAATTATAATTAATCTTGTAGTTATTTCCCCTTTTCCACTACCATAGGTTGATTTGAAGTTTCCTTCCCTCATATTCAGAATTTCTGTATTTTCTTTTATATCATGGATTCTCGTTCAATGTTTATATTTTTTCCGAAGAGATTGTGATATTAATATATAAATATATTATTTCATGAACTTGAACATTAAGTAATATATTAAATTTATACTATAATTAACTTTATTTCATTGAAAAAATTTATTTAGGATTATATATTTATTGAATTAGGTCATAAATACGGCATAGAGCCCCTATATATTATAAATTAGAAAATTATACTCAATATCAGTTTATTACACAATATAAAACATTTAAAAAGAAGTATGTTATTATTTAGTAAAAAACATTCATGACCATAAACTTGAATTATTATCGTATCATAATCATCCTTAAGCCCTATGAAAATAATTTATAAATCTGGGATGAGTGAAAATATATTAGTAAGGGGCATAAAAGAAAGAATCCTCTTAGTATATTTAAAAACATGAAATCCCATAAATTATTCACCTTTATAAAAATAATCATGGATTGTATGAAATAAATTGTATAAATATAAGAAGTAAACAAATTTATTATCAAATGAAACATTTGATACCAATAGTAAGAAAATATAAACCCTTTTCTGGAAACATACTGCATTATAGTCATAATTTGTGTTAGAAATAATAGGATCCTTGTTAAATATCTCCAATTAACTCCCTTCTTTTTACCATTAAATATATGGAACATTATATAGTGCATTTGGAAGATATATAAATCTCACCCATACATATAATTTTTATTGGGATCACACATCATATTGGCTATAGGCGATAACTCGTTATATAAAATTTATTGGGAAAACCTTCCCTATAAGATTTATTAATAAATTCCATCATAATAATAAATGCTCAAGTTCCAGAAATATAACTTTTTAATATTCATCCTTTAAATAATAAAATCCATAAAATGTTTTCTTGAATCTATATGGAAAAAACAAGAATAAATCAAAATACCATTTCTCTTTAGAACCCCAATTTCAAAAATAAATACCCATATCATTGGGAAGAAGTTATTTTATTTGATAAAAAAATTGATTCTTATGAAAGAATCCAAATATTAAAAAAAATTAGTAGTGGAAAATTTCATTGATGTCGATTGCATTAAAAAGTAAAAATTCATTTTCTTTCCTTTTTTATGGAAATAAAAAACATTCCCTATAAAAAAATTATATTTAAACTATTTAAATAAATCCAAAAAAATAAAATTCCCGATAAAATTAATTTATGATCATATAATGAATGAATAAAATTATTTTATGAATATACACACGTATTAGAATGATTTTGAAAAATTATTTTTAAAACATTTAAAATATGATTTGAAGTAAATATTTCCCTTACCTAAAGTCCAAATCATCAGATACATTATTTCTCATCTTGAATAATAAAATCATGATAATTCTTTACCTTATTATGAAATTTTTCATGTTTATGATTCCATTTATTTTATTTATTACCATGTTATACTCAATCACTTAATCTTTTAAAATCACATCATATTTTTTCATGATATTAAAATCATCTATCCAAAATGACTTTTTAAAGTTGACTATGGTCAATGTGGTCATTATTCCATTTTTCTATAATAATATTTAGGAAATAATTATCAATTTTATACATCAATTATATTATTTAATCCAAATATGAGATATTGTTATTAAAAATGATATATGTTACAATCATGGAGATGGTATGTCATACATACGAATGTAACATTTCCATTTTTCTGTGATAATTATTGAAAGAAGATAAGTAGTAATATATTTCCAAAAAATTATTATTATACTATAAATGTAATATTAAATATTTTAATAACAAAATTTAAAACAACCATGTTGTGTGGTCATGAACAAATATTCCCTTATTCTTATAGAGGTGGAAATCCATACGTACGCAAGAACAACATTATCATTTATCAATTAATGGAAAGGTAAGATATCAGATGACATATTATATTTATAAAATGATAAATATTTTATGAATATCATATATATATATATATATACATAGAATATATCATTATAATCATCCATGATAAGCATTTATGGATAACAAATTACATAATTCCACAAGGCGGTAGTATGTGTTGTTCATATTATATGAAGAGGATATAGATATACGCTTTTACATTATCATAATAACATCTTAGTATATGGATGATTATTAATTAATTATTTGATAATGGTTAAATATAACATTATGGATTTAGAAGCATAAATAAAATGAAAATGATTATTTATGAATTATACCACTTCCTCAGAAAACCTCTTTATGACTTCCACAAAATCCATTATAGAATGGTTTTAAAACAAAACAAATCCATGTAGAACATGTTATGTGAATTTGGGTAGAGAATTTTAAATGAATTTGTAGGAAAATAGAACTCAATTTGTGTTTGAAAGAGAGGATAAGCGGTTATATTTTATAAGTAAGGGAAGAAGAAATATTAATATTAATTTATGTATTAAATTCACATAAATTAAATATAATTGAAAAATGTAAAAAATTATATTATTGAAAATAGTATATTTATGTTTTAAAATAACATCATTCAATAAAATCTTTACCTATTGAGGTGATGTTTTCAACCATATCTATTTTTTAACCTGTGTTAACCATTTTTGACACTTACCACATCATCAAGGTTAGTTACTAGTTAGGGGTCAAGAATGTAACAATAAAAGTAATAGTGGCCCATAAATGGACCATGGTTGACATTATAAAATAAATACTACTCACTTTGTTGAAGAAAATATTTTTATGAATTTAAATTTATATAATAAATTATTTTTTCCCATAAAATATCATTAATATAATTTTTGAATATATTAATTTAATTTGACATTAATGGAATTAATATAGTTATGTAATTATAATATAAAACAAAATAACATAAATAATATTTTATTTAAATAAAAAAATATGTTCATAAAATTTTACTCACTCAACCAATTTCAATTTTAAATTTTTTGAAAATTTTTTTTTTATACTTCTTGCACATGCATTGAATCAGTGATGTGTATGCATTTAAGGTAATTATTTCATCACTAAAATTTTGAAATAAATTACCATGATTAAACAATTATTTATTTTCCAAATAACCAATTATAACCTAACACTCCCTATTTTTACTACAGTGAAAAATATTTTTAGATATAAAAAATGGACTTAAAATTAGTTTTGATTTATTAAGTTTAATTATATTAATGTCATTATCAATAAGAAGTTGAAGTTGATTTCCAAATTTTAAAAAATTGATGGTAAATATTGATAATAACTGAAAAATTAAATAAATAAATTTATTATCAATATTTTAGGACATATAATATTAATTTTCACCTTAATTGTCCTATTCACCATTATAGTGGTGATAAATATCTACTCTAGGTACTATTCATGGTATCATTAAATAAAAGGGGCCTATTTAAATAATTTGGACCTCTTGATTCAAAATTTGAAATCTATTTTCCTTTACTATGTTTCAATTATTATAAGAAATTAATTTGAGATAAAACAATAAAATAATAAGTAGTATTTATATTTTTTGTGTTTTTAAGAAAAATAATGATCTTATACAAAAATGTTATATAATAATTATCAAAATTAAATCAATTATATTATATATAATTAAGTCAAACTTATATTACTTTCATATAAAATTAAATTCATAATTTCAATTTTAATGAAAATAAATGACAATATTACAAAAATCATTATCTATCACTATTCACTAAAAAATCAGTCTTTCTAAAAAAATATCCCTTGGAAAATTTTGTTTTACTATATTAAAAAATTTACTAAAACTTTTTCATATGAAACATATAAAATATAAAAACTAAACATTAAAATAAAATCAAATAATTTAATAATAAAATATTAATAATAGTAAAATTCCATCTATATTTAATTAAATATTATTCAAATTTTTTTAATAAATATAACTATATAAATATAATTTATGAATAATAATATGGAAATTTATTATTATATTTTTATGGATTTTTACATTTTTTCCTATTTGAAAATTCATTCCACATAATTTAGTTCATTACATAATCAAGTGTGGATATTTTACCTTCATCACATTTTTAGATTCTAGTGTTGTTTATTTAACTATATGGGTTTTTTCAAAAACCATTACATAATTGTTACCGTACTCCAAAATACTATCTCTTTGTTGTCAAAAATATGAATATGTTTTTCTTGAAATGAATTGTTTTCTTCAAACTGAACCACTTCATGGATCAATAATATATTCTTCTAAAACATATTTTATTAGTAAAGAAACATGAAACAAGACAAGAAGCTAAGATATACTCATTGAAAAATCCAAATAGTAATCAACTGAATAAAATTTATCTATGATTTTATATAGTTTGATGAACAATAGGCATATCTTTCCCTTTTCTCCAAAACTCATAAAACTTTTCAATTGATATTCTTTATAAAAAACATGATCTCCTACCACAACAAAAATATGATTCCTTCAATAATTAGTAAAAAAAAATTGATTATACTGAGGCATCCTCATGTGTGGACAAATCATATTTAATTTTTTAACCAACTAATATACCCATTCATTTCCCAAAAACATACATTCCCCAAAATTAATCCCAATAAGATGTAACCCAACACCATTATCTATGTAATGCATCAAAAGGTCCCATCATTGTACCAATTTGAAAATTTTTATTATAAGAAAACTATATTAATTAATGATGATGATCTCAACATCCCAGATAACCCATTGAAAAAAATAGCATGTCTTATGTTATATAAATTATATCAACCTGCACTTTACAAATAATAACATTAAAAAACTTTTTCGGAATTATAAAAAATTATACAAACAGATGCAAGAAGAACATACTAGTCTGGTGCCTTTGGAATGATGGAAACATAAACACTGGTACATAAATGAGCTAAAATATCTCCGAGTAGGATCTTATAAACTAGAACCCTTGTTTGAATCCTTATATATAATACATATCTTCACAACATGGGGAATGAATCATAAAAAGGGGTGAGATCAAATCCTCAGTAATTGTAAACTTGGGAAGCATGTAATCTTAATCATGAGCATATGGGTTTTTGAATGTGATCATCAAAATAGAAGACCATACCCTACATATCAATGATCATGGCATAAATATTCACAGTTCATAAGACATAAATAATAATGAAATAGAGATAATTGTGCATGAAATAATGAAAAAAGAATAAAACATTGAATTGTTCCAGACACATAAACATAAAATTCTTTCCATAGAAGAAAAAGCATTACTTCTAAGACCATGTTAGTGGAAAAAGTCCTTCACTGAATTGGGTGAACCCCCATTCCATCAGTGTATTACTAAACTGAGTATACCCTCATTCCATCTCTATTTTATTGAAAGGATTAAAACCTTGTTCTAGCCCAATGTTACAGATATTGATCGAACCCTCATTCAATCCATGTATATTACAGGAGATATAAATATTTACCCAATGCATTGAAGGGAGATATAGGTCCCACTCGTCACATAATGAAATCATACATACATGTTCCACAATATCATAAATGAACATATCATAAACCGTTAAATGAAATGGGTATCATAAACAAATAAAAATATCATAACCTATGGAATAATAAGTTTTTAATAATCATTTAATCATATATATAACCTGTGAAAAGATGTTGGTTTCAAAAGCATATAACCCATGAAAGAGAAATGGGTTTCATAACATCATTAAATCAAGACATAATCCATTTAATAAAATAATATGAATGGATAAACCAACTAATTCACCATAAAAGAATTATTAACACCAATGGATGTTATATTATATGATAAATAATTTTGAGAGATCTTTTAAAAATACATCTTGAAGAAAATATCCTTTCCTATTTGAAATTTTTTTTTATTGCATCAATCCTTTTTTAAAACATTTATATTTCAAAAAATATTTTAAAATTTATAAAGTATTCTTTTAAATTAATAAAACCTTTTTAATATTAATTTATCTTTGATAACTATCTTCAAGTATATTTTGAAAACATTTTTTAAAACAAGTTTTTTTAATACAATAGATTTCCAACAAAAAGAGAGGTAGATTTTACTAAAAACATTATCATAAGTACCAAAGAGATAAAAATGGTACTAAAAAATAAAGATATCTTGAATAAAAATAGGATAAGGAAACTCATTAATAAACTTGATATATAGATCATAATATTTCATCAAAGTAATCATACATATAAATAATCTTGAAATGTAATGAGATTGTCTCAATAAACTCTTATAACATGGTGACTTGGGATCATACGCTGCATGTAAGAAAATTAAATTACATAATGATTAATATATCTTTAAAAATTATTAGACTCATGAAAAAACATGTAAAATCGAACTATATACACCTCAAAAATTATTTTAGGTTCATAACCAAACATGAGTATCAAAGAATACTAATTGAGACAAAATTGTTTCACCGATTTGTTAACTTTTGAAAGTTAAATCCCATGAAAGAAGGATCATAAAATAGAAATGTGAATACCCATAAATTTAAGTATAATATAAATATAACACAATCATGTTAAGTACATACACCACAAAAAATTAAATAGTGGATAACATAACATGTATCTCATGGATATTAAAAGTGAGATGAAATTCCCTTACCTTGTGCCTTGACTCTCTCCGTACTCATCCATGATTCATATATAATAAATATAAGTTTATCATAAATATTTTACAGAATAAAATTCTTATATCTATCACCATATATGGATTTATTATAACATTATATTACATTCTTTTTAGCGATCCTATGTGAAGTATTCACTTTGAGTATAATTTACTTTGTTCTTTACATGGGTATTAATTTGTTACAAATTTAGTCCTTAAACTTTTCTCATTATTATTAAATGTATAAAATTATATAAATATATTTTATATTCATTATATTAATATTATATAAATTTTAAGCATAAATAATAATGAAATTTAATACATTGTTCATTCATATGGTAAGTAGTTCATATGTATGAACGATGCTTCCGCTTTATTTTCATATTGAAAGAAAGAATGTAAATGACATGTGTGTGTGTGTGTGTGTTTATATATATATAATTATTAAATTATAATGGATATATTATATATATCATATAATTAAACTAAACTCATCTTTAATACATTCCATGTGGTGTGTGAAAGAATCACATCACTTTGAGGGGGATGTATTTCCCACTTCCTCACACAAGATTATCATATTTACACCAAATAGATGGTAAAAAGATGTTTGTTTTAAAATTAACACAGATTATTAAATACATAATAAATATAATATATTAAATAAATAAATATATTGTATATCCTAATGGTCACCATTATTGGGGGTAAAGGATAAATTAACCATCATCGTTTCATGAGGCAGTAGTTCGTTGTACACAGAAATAGTATGTTCAACATCCATTAGATGGAGGTGTGTGTAAGTGTAGGTTAGAACATTTTCATAACAACATACTAATTTATGGAGTATATTTTTTTCACAAATAATCTAATAAATAGATTTTAGGGGTGAAGAATGTAAATAAAGGTAAGGATATTGACAGAATATGTTACCTCTTCACCGAGTAACTCCTTTTGGTTTGTGCCAAAAGGATTCAATAAGAATATCTCTTCCTAAATATAGGATTGATGGTAAAAGGGAGGATTTTAGTTAGTCTTATTGGGTAGTTTTTGGACAATCTTAAAAGGTTTTATAGGTCTGAATAATGGGTATAGGTGTAACGCCCCAACCCCAGTTACCCAGAGTCAGTGCATTATTACATAACATTGGAATGATCACGAGAAAGATCATGTCTCGAAAGACTGATTAGTTTAGTAGCCTTGGAATAACTAGATACATTCATAATGTTTACATTACATCATAAAGTGAAAACTACTACAACAAAATATTTTCTTCATATCCCCTCATATTATCCTTGCAGTTCATTCTAAAATTACTTCTTCACATCCTGGGAAAAATAAAACATTGAAAGGGCTGAGTTCAGATTCTTAGTACGGATAACAATATAGAAGAAATATTCATAAATAAGAATAAACATTTAAAGAAATGTATAACTAAAACAAAATCCTTTTAAACTTAAACTTCAGCATAATATGGCAAAGATAAAATGAAATAATGACATTTACTTATTCACATTGATATTCTACTAGTCGAATAATCACATGCAATGTCGATAACCACTTTTATAATGATGGAATGTATAATGCCAGACTATCCTAACCACGTATCCAAGGCCTCGTTCCAAGACTAAAAATAAGATTTTTTCAAGGCCTCGTGCTAAGACACTAGTTTGTCTCGTGAGACCTACCGATGCATCGAGGAGCTATAGCAGGCTCCACCCATCACTTACTAAGTCCAATTCGTTCCTCATATAAAAAGTATGAAACATAACATAAACATTCGTATTAAAACTAGCATATGAAATGTCAATACTTTATCCACAAACCATGAATGGTATAAAAATAGAACATCCACAGTCAAACATAACTCATTCAATACAATATGGAAGATTGTATTTTAATAGATTAACCTCAATCGAGAATAATTAAGGATATTGACATAGATGAAAATAATCTTCAAAACTTTTGGAGATAAGTATCCCCCTTTTTTGAAGTCATTCAAAAGTATCATTATTTGTCCAGAAGCCATTTAAAATATATTATTGAATCAAACTATCTCATACCACTTTGAAACTTTTAAAAGGAATCTTGATTTGAAGACTGTAATGTCCATATAAATAAATCCCTAAAACCATTTTTAAAACATGGACATTAATGAGAAAGATTTAATATAATAAATATTTAAAACATTTTAAAATGATATTTTAGTTAAAGTTCCTAACCAAAATAGAGACACTTGAATAAAAATAATTGAGGTAATAAAAACGTCATAATATCATGAGAATACAGGGATTCCTGATATATTATGTCAAAGTACATTATATACACCATATAAAAGTGATTTGGTGTATAACAACAATGAAGTCTCAATGGAATGTAAATTGAGATGAATTCTCTTATAAAGACCATATCCTTTGGTTAAGGATAAATCAACGACATAATTATGTGTGAAAAATATAAATACACTCAATATTATTGGATATTTAGTGTAAATAAATCAGATGAAATTCAAACATATTCTTGTAAAAACAACACTAATGAATTGGATATTTAACTCAACAAATGGAGATTGAGTTAAAATTACTCTTATCAAGTTCAAATCGATGACTTGGGAATTTATCAATGGAGTGATTATGGGTATAAAAAGTATATCCACATAAAGGGGAGTAGAAATTATTACATAATCAAATGAATAGTGATTCCACGCATAATCTTCTAGTAAAATAATCAATGAAGTATGCCTAAAGCTGAATGAGTGAAAATTGAAATTTCAAATTCCCTTATCGATTAGGTAACCTACGAAACATACACCCATGAAATAAGGATCATACAATGATTATGTAAATACCCATAAATTAATATATATTACACAATGAATACAATCATTGGTAGTGCACATACACCAAATGCAATAAATAAGTGGTGAACAATGGAATTCTCACGAAATTAAGAGTGAGATAAGAAACCCCTTACCTTGTACTTTTCCTTAGTCGATGGTATGTTAACCTCCTGTATAATAGTTAAAAAATTGTTATTAAATTATACAAGAACCATATACATAATTATGATATCATATATGATCTTCTAATAATACTTTGTTAACAATACTTTAGTATTATCGTCGTTTTGGGTGTTAACTTTATCGTTTTCTTTTATATGTTTTGTTACATTATTCATGTTTTTTATGGATAGGTTGTATCTTATTTATATCCAGAATGATATAAAGTTCATAATCATTAATTTTAATCATCAAATGAGAATTAGTCTTGAATGGATACGATGGGGAATGAATCTCATCACGTTCGTGGAGACGGTAGTCCGTACGTACGCACGAGCGACAATATCATTCTTTTGATATTAAAATAATATATAATCGGATGGTATATCATATATACAGAATATTTATCATGTTATATTTATTATTTAAATGAATTAAACATCATTATTATACCCATACAAATAATAAAATATTGAATAACAATTACACCACGACGTGGAGACGGTAAGCCGAACGTACACACGTATGGTGACATTTCATTCAAAGGATGGATAGAATCCTGAATATGGTTGTACCATATTTATAATAACATTACAGTATATATTAGATACTTGATTTATTATTTTAGAATGGGAATAACAAATAATGAATAAGTTGAATAAGAAATGAACTTGAAAAAGGGTGGTGAAAACATTACCTCTTCTTCGGGTTCTTCCTTTTTATTTGATCAAAAGGGCTCCTTAGGCTGGATTTATGATCAAACTAAGGACTCTAGGTTTAAGTGAGGGAAGTTTATAGAATATTTGGGCAGGTTTTGGCTGAACCAAAAGGCTTTTAAAGTGTGATTAATTGGTTATAAATGGTGTCCTTTTATAAGGGTGGAGGGGCACCTTAGGAAAATCAAGAAATATTATTTTATAAGAAATTCATATTCGGTTTCTAATGGCTCAAAAGTTGATTATTTAAAGGTTGATGTGGGGATGGGTCTAAAACCACTCAACAAATATAATTTAGACAGGTTTGGGTCATTATATTAACCTTATCCTTTAGTTTTAACTCCTAGTTAATTAGTTTGACATTTTCCATGTCACTTTGTATTTTTATATTATATAGTTAATAAACATACTATATACAGAAAAGTGACCCCCATGTGGTCCATTAATGATACAAAAATCATGATATAAGTCTCTTGGCCTAATCTTATATTTTTAGGAATTGAATATAAATTAATAATAAAATATGTTTTAAAAAATCTTTTATGTCAATTTTGACACTATACAATAATTGATTTCTGTTAAAGTATTAACAACTTTATTAATTCGAAAAAAAATCCATTTAATCAATAATATAATGTCATATTAATCAGTAAAATTCATTAATGTCATCAAAACATTCAAATTATTTTAATTTTAACATTTACAATACCAATTATTTTATTCTTTCATTAATAAGGAAAATACTGCATAATTATTGTGTCATAAATAAATTTATTTATTAATTTTATAAAAATTATAAATAAAATACCATTATGTACGAAATTATTTTAACTTTATAATGAATATTTATAGTTGAAAATCCATCCTATATAACCTAATCTAAAAAAAATTTCTAAAAGATATATGCTTATGTCATTTTGGTATTTATTTTAAATTAATTAATATAAAGTGTCACTATCACTTACAAGTGGCTTCATTGGGTACCAAAATTGACCAAAAGATTCCCAGGGTCGGAAATGTTTCAACCAATAAGGTTAGGACATGTTTTAGGATAATTTATTTTTTTATTATATTATTTATTACCCTTATTTACCGGATTTACCCTTTAACCCTGGTAAATAAAATATTTACCGAAGTAATTATTCAAAATGTATAAAAATAAAAGTTACCTATTTACACAATTTGGACATCCTGATTCAAAATTTGGAATCCATTTTTCCAAATTAAAAACACATAAGTGGCAGAAATTAATTTAAAATTAATTCCTGTTGTTAAAAAAAGCGTGTTTTTAGATGATAATAACTATCAAAAGATTGACACTTGTTTATGTCTGGTTTAATTGTGAAATTATGTCCAATGACCAACATATTATTAAATGGTAAAAATATATTCTAGATATAATTTAAAACACCTCAAATTTTTAATTTATCACTATTAATTATTTCAATTAAAAAGGTTCTTTTTAATTAAAATTTAGTAATTTTCACTATTCATCAAAATATAAAAGTTATCCGAAAAGTACCAAAATTTTACCCTAGGATAATTTCAATATTCCAAATCCAAAAATGAAATCAATTTTGAGAGATAAAATTTATAAAATTTCAAAAATTGGGTATTACTATTCATAACGGCTACTTTGATTGGTCACGGCGTGTTAGAATCTCGAAGTTGCGTACAACACATGCTTCTGTATTATTCAAAGGGAAGCGTACCGTTGAATATTGGGGTGTTACATTCTACCCTCATTCATTAAATTGCATCCTAGAAATTTTTAAAATTGGGCTTGGGAATATAATGGAAAGTCCCACATCTGAAAAAGGGTCAATAAAACTATCACTTTAAAAGAAAGGAAGAGAAGTACAAAGGTCTCTCGAGATAACCTATACGAGGATTCCATGTATAAAAACATGGATGTGGATGATAAACTAAGTGTCAAGTTATGATAGAGAGGGGTATAAAACATGATCAGGAGAAAGTTAACAATAATAAAACCACATACTTGTGATGGGACAAACGGTTATTAGTTTCCCAATAGGAAAAGAAAACAGGCAACATTTTTATTTTTATTTTACCTTGAATTTACATTACATAAAGTTGAGGAATTAATTTCTGATATTGAATATGAACATAAAAAGATATACTTACTTTTTAAGTGAAGTTTCATTCTTTAATAAATTTCAACTATTAACTCATTTTTAAATGATGAGTATTCCAGAATACTTCGTCACACTAGAAGAGCTAGAATAAACTTATAGATAATAACATGATCCACAAAGGATATAATATATATTTACCTTTTCTTTAGAGAATAATCAAAACCAAAATGGTTAGTACAAGACATGATGATCCTCCAAAAGGATATTCCATTAGGGAAAGAAACACTAATCTTAATTTCTATAATTAAACCAAAAATACCCCAAAGTTAAATAAATTGAAGTCAATAAAGAACTGTACTTAAAATCCTTCAATAAAATCCAATTGAAACTCAAAACTTAGAAGAATTTCGTTATGTTGTCATCCATGTTAAATGGTATCTTCAAATGACATCAACTACTCTTAAAGTCACATAATTAATATTTATTAACCTAATCACATATTATCTATTATAGGTTAATCATTTCCATAAATAACCCAAATCACTATAAATCTACAATAAAAACATAGGTAAAAAACTACCATTACTCCTCAAATGAAATCCCATAGTATTCTATTTTCCTTGGGTATATAGTGTTCCCAACAAAGCGAACATCTTCCAAAATAACATTTATCACTTAATCACCAAATTTTTTTCCTATACTAAGGGTATTCATTTGATAAGACATAAGATCCCAAATCAAATTATTATTGATCAATAAAATAATTTAACTAAAAATAATAGTCACACTAACCTGGGTCATTATGTAGTCTAGTGGTAGGCGATAAATCCCAATCGCACTTTGGTTGTGGGTTCGATTCCCACAGCTTTTTCCGACGCGATGGGTTGTCACATGGTCTTCGTGTTGTCCTTTTTCAAAAACTATATTTTATAACATTACAAAAATGAGATTAGTTCCTCAAAATAACCATAACATAATTTTAACCAGAAATGTTATCTAATACCTTACATTTTCATCCCAAAATATAATAACTTGTAATTACCTCAAACCCAATGATCATATAAAACCAAATGGTTATTTATAACTATATCCACAAGGGAAAAGATAAGACTTCCTCAAATATCATTATCATATGGAAAACTACTGGGTTAAAAATATAAGAGAAAATTATTCCAATGTAATCCCATCAACAAGGATCATTACTAATTGTAAACATTTCTCCAAAATTTTATTTCCACATAGCTTCTTCTTTGACCAAGAAAATATCCTATAGAATAGGGCATTCACTCGGGTAATGGACAGGTCCCCTACATTTACGGCAGATGACTATAAATGGATTCTTGGGACCATTTTTATTTTCTCCCATAGTACTCTTTATTTTTCCTCGGCAATTATTCACTTTATGTCATTCTTTCCCGCACGTAAATCATTTCATTGTTCCTTTGAGACACTTTCCTGGGTGTCTCCTTCCACATTTTCTGCATGATGGAAATTTAGGATTATTTTCTCCTAATTCTCCACTGTTGGAGATCTTATCATTCATCACCATTATCTTCTTTGTTGAGTCTAGGATTTGGTTAATATATATGTTGTTGATCATATTTTTGGAAAACTGATTTGGCATGAACACGATATCTTTTACGCTTATCAATATCCCATTTTTTGATCATTTCCACCACTGTTCTCACCTTGTACATCATTCTCAATGTTACTATGACTTCCTTGGACTCCAGCCATTGACTAAAACTAGAAATCATTGTAAAAGAAACATTAATCGTAAAATCATTTAGAGAATATCATGTCACCATATTCTCAATTTGAAACACATTAGGATTAACGAAGGTCATTTACTCTCATAATACTTCAATTCGGTTTGTAAAGAAAATGTAAATTATCCTAATCATATCTTTCGGGAGTGTCATAACCAAGAGTGTAGCAAGGCCCATTGTCGTGCACCAGTTCTCGATCGAGTCTAGCTCAAAGTGGTGTTTTCGGGTTTTACCCCTAGGTACATCTGTTCTAGAGTCGCCTCTATCTGCTCATATCTAGACAAAGATGTATTGCTCGAAAAACTCACAAAATCTCTACAATACCAAAATTCTAGAAAGTTATTCTATACTAATCCTGAAAGTCTATCTTAGGTCTATGTGATCTAATCAGAGTTTATCTAAATCTAGAATCTAAGGTTTGTACTAAACTTCCTCTGATACCAATTGTAACTCCCCAACCCCAGTTACCCAGAGTTGGTGCATTATTACATAACATTGGCATGATCACGATAAAGATCAAGTCTCGAAAGACCGATTAGTTTAGTATCCTTGGAATAACTAGATACATTCATAAAGATTACATTACATCATAATATGAAAACTACTACAACAATATCTTGTCTTTATATCCCCTTATATTATCCTTGAAGGTCATTTATAAATTACTTCTTCACATCCTAGGAAAAATAAAACATTGAAAGGGGTGAGCTCGGATGCTCAGTAAGGATAAAAATATAGCAGAAACATTCATAAATAAGCATAAAAATTTAATCCAATGTATAACTAAAACAATAGCCTTTTAAACCTGAACTTCAGAATAATATGGAAAAGATAAAATGAAATGATTCCATTTACTTATTCACATGTATATTCTACTAGTCGAATAATCACATGCAATATCAATAACCACTTTTATAATAATGGAATGCATAATGCCAGACTATCATAACCACATAGCCAAGGTCTCGTGCCAAGACTAAAAATATTATTTTGTCAAGACCTCGTGCCAAGACACTAGTTTGTCTAATAAGACCTACTGATGCATTGAGGAGCTATAGTGGGCTCCACCCGTCACTTACTAAGTCCAATGCATTCCTTATATGAAAATTATGAAACATAACATAAACATTCATATTAAAACTAGCATATGAAATGTCAATACTTTATCCACAAACCATGAATGGTATAAAAATAGCACATACACATTCAAACAAAACTCGTTCAATACAATATGGAAGATTGTATTTTAATAGATTAACCTCAATTGATAATAATTAAGGATATTGACATAGATGAAAATTATCTTCAAAACTGTTGGAGATAAGTATCCCCCTTTTTTGGAGTCATTCAAAAGTATCACTATTTGTCAAGAATCCATTTAAAATAGATTTTTGAATCAAAGTGTCCCATATCACTTTGAAAATTTTAAAATGAATTTTGATTTGAAGACTTTAATGTCCATATAAATAAATCCCTATAACCATTTTTAAAACATGGACATTAATGAGAAAGATTTAGAATAATAAATCCTTAAAATATTTTAAAATGATATTTTATTTAGAGTTCCTAACCAAAAGAGAGACACTTGAATACAAATAATTGAGGTAATCAAATATTTATAATATCATGATAATAAAGGGATTCATGATATACTATGTCAAAGTACATTATATATACCATATTAAAGTGATTTGGTGTATAAGAACAAAGAAGTCTCAATTGAATGTAAATTGAGATGAATTCTCTTATAAAGACCATATCCTTAGGTTAAGGTTAAATAAACGACATAATTATGTGTGAAAAATATAAATACACTCAATATGATTGGATATTTACTGTAAATAAATCAGATTACAATCACACATATTCTTGTAAAAACAACACAAATGAATTGGATATTTAACTCAACAAATGGAGATTGAGTTAAAATTACGGTTATCAAGTTCAAATCAATGACTTGGGAATTTATCAATGGAGTGATTATGTGTATAAAAATTATATCCACAGAAAGGGGAGTGGAAATTATGACATAATCAAATGAATAGTGATTCCACACATAATCTTGTGGTAAAATAATCAATGAAGTATGCCTAAAGCCGAAAGAGTGAAAATTGAAATTTCAAATTTCCTTATCGATTAGGTAACTTACGAAACATACACCCATGAAAGAAGGATCATACAATGATGATGTAAATACCCATAAATTAAATTATATTACACAATTAATACAATCATGGGCAGTACACATACACCACATGCAATAAATAAGTGGTGAACAATGTAATTCTCATGAAATTAAGAGTGAGATAAGAAACTGCTTACCTTGTACTTTTCCTTAGTCGATGGTATGTTAACCTCCTGTATAATGGTTAAAACATTGTTATTAAATTATACAAGAACCATATACATAATTATGATATCATATATGATCTTATAATAATGCTTTGGTAATGATACTTTAGTATTATCGTCGTTTCGGGTGTTAACTTTATCATTTTCTTTTATATGCTTTGTTAAATAAGTCATGTTTGTTATGGATAGGATGTATATTATTGATATCCATAATGATATAAAGTTTTTAAACATTAATTTTAATCATCAACTGTGAGTTAGTCTTGAATGCATACGATGGGTAATGAATCTTATCGCGTTCGTGGAGACGGTAGTCCGTACGTACGCACGAGCGACAATATCATTATTTTGATATTAAAATAATATATAATTGGATGGTATATCACATATATAGAATATTTATCATGTTATATTTATTATTTACATTAATTACAGATCATTATTATTCCCATCCAAATAATAATATATTGAATAACAATTACACCACGACGTGGAGACGGTAAGGTGTACGTACGCATGTATGGTGACATGTCATTCAAAGGATGGATAGAATACTGAATATTGTTGTACCACATTTATAATAACCTTACAGTATATAGGTGATACTGGTGTTATTATTTTAGAATGGTAATAACAAAGAAAGAAGAAGTTTAAGAAGAAATGACCTTGGAAAAGGGTGGTGAAAACATTACATATTCTTTGGGTTCATCCTTTTCATTTGATCAAAAGGGCTCCTTAGGTTGACTTTATGATCACTTAAGGCCTCTATGATGAAGTGAGGGAAGTTGATAGAGTATTTGGTCAGGGGTTGGCCGAACCAAAAGGCTTTGAACGTGTGAAAAATTGGTTATAAATGGTGTCCTTTTATAAGGGGGAGGAGGGGCTCCTTTGGAAAATCTAGAAATATTATTTTATAATAAATTTATATTTGGTTAATAATGGATAAAAAGTGTACTATTTAAAGGTTAAGGTTGGGATGGGTCGAAATCCACTCAACCAAAAGAATTTAGATATGTTTGGGTCATTATATTAACCTTATCTTTTAGTTTTAACTCTTAGTTAATTAGTTTGACATTTTCCATGTCACTTTGTATTTTTCTATTATATAGTTAAAAAACTTACTATGTACATCTGAGAGACCCCCAAGTGGTCCATTAATGAGACTCCTATGATGATATAAGTATCTTGGCCGAATCTTAGATTTTTATGAATTGAATATAAATTAATAATATAATATTTGTTTTAAAAACTCTTTTATGTAAATTTTGAAACTATTCAATAATTGATTTATGTTAAAGTATTAAAAAATTTATTAATTCGAAACAAATTCATTTAATCAATCCTATATTGTCATATTAACCAATAAAATTCATGGATGTCATCAAAACGTTCAAATTATTTTAATTTTAACATTTATAATACCAATTATTTTATTCATTCATTAATAAGGAAAATACTACATAATTATTGGGTCATAAATAAATTTAAATATTAAATGTCTAAAATTTATAAATAAAATACCATTATGTAGGAAATATTTTTAGCTTTCTAATTAAAATTTATAGTCTAAAATCCAACATATATAACCCTGTGTAAAAATTGTTTTTCTAAAAGATATATGCTTTTGTTTTTTTGTATTTATTTTAACTTAATTAATATAAAGTGTCATTATCACTTACAAGTGGCTTCATGGGGTCCCAAAATCGACCCAAAGATTACCATGGACGGACATGTATCAACCAATAAGGTTTGGACACGTTTTAGGGTAATTTATTAATATTATAATATTATTTTTTTACCCTTATTTACCAGATTTACCCTTTAACCGTGGTAAATAAAATATTTACCGAAGTAATTATTCAAAATGTCTAAAAATAAAAGTTACCTATTTACACAATTTGGAAAACCTGATTCAAAATATAGAATCCATTTTTACAATTTCAAAACACAGAAGTGTCAGAAATTAATTTAAAATTAATTCTTATTGTTAAAACAAAAAGCGTGTTTTTAAGAGATAATAACTATCAAAAGATTGACACTTGTTTATGTCTGGTTTAATTGTGAAATTATGTACAATGACCAACATTGTATTAAATGGTAAAAATATATTCTAAATATAATTTAAAACCACTAAAATTTATAATTTATCACTGTTAATTATTTCGATTAAGAAAGTTGTTTTTAATTAAAATTTAGTAATTTTCATTATTCATCAAAATATAAAAGTTATCTGAAAAGTACCAAAATTTCACCATAGGCTAATTTCGATATTCCGAATCCAAAAATGAAGTCCAGTTTGAGATAAAAAAATTTATAAAATTTCAAAAACTGGGTATTACTATTCATAGCAGCTACTTTGATTGGTCGCGGCGTGTTAGAATCTCGAAGTTGCATACAACACACGCTACTGTATTATTCAAAGGAAAGTGTACCGTGGAATCTTGGGGTGTTACAATAGGTGTTTTCTTTTATATAGAAGGAAAATGACTCACATTGAATTTCTATAAACAAGTTAGGTGTGCACATGTTCAAACCAAAAAAAAGTAATAAAACCCCAAAATCAATAATAAAAGTTTTATGGAAAAAATATGGTCATATAATGGGTATTGGAAAAGTTTATATGTCATTAGGGCCATTAATGTAAGGTTAGGTCTCTAATTAAGCTTAATTTGGCATTAACTGCTATGATTAATTTTAATCACTTTTACTAATAATTTTCGATAAATTTAAATGGATTTATTAGAAAATAAATATTATAATGAATATAATTTTTTTGGTTGAATTTTTTAAATTCACTTTATAGAAGTAGAATAATTAATATTACCAATAATATTGCAGACGAGACAGAATAACAGGTTTTAAATGTAGGAAAATGTTCAAAAGTTTGTTAAGATTTTATATTTAGTTTCAAAGTGAAATTGATTATAATGAATTTTATTATATTAATAGATGTAATATTTATCTAATTATACCTTTAAAATAGTAATAATTAATTAGAAAAAAGGTAGTTTAAAAGTAAAATACAGTATTTTTCACTATTCATTAAAAATCATGTTTCTCAGAAAAGTCCCAAAAATTAATGCTAGGATAATTTCAAAGATATGAATTAAAAAATGAATATTAATTAATAAAATTAAATTCATAAATGTGTCTAAAATTAATTATATTATTAAAATCGGTTCATTTGAGAAAATAGTGTTTTAAGACATAAAAAGGATTTTACCAAAAAACATGTCTTTTATTTTCAATGTGTTTTATTTATATAAAATAATTATAAAAAATATTTAAAATTTAGATATTACTATTAATATTACTAAGTTTAACATCTAGTTTATAATTATCTCATTTAAATAATTAAATCAATAAAAATAGATGTTTCTTAGAAACTCAGTGTTGTGTGTATCGTACGCTAACTTAGGGTTGTGTGCATCGTACACCTAGTTAGCATTGCTTCTAATGTATACCAAGTAGATGTTTCATGTGAACATAAAATTTTACATGTTTTATGGATTGATATTAAGTAAAATTGAAATTTATTAAAAAAATAGGTCTATAAAAGCTCTGGGTGTTATATTCTACCCCCCATAAAATAAATTTCACCCTCGAAATTCGTCACTCAGGTAAAGAAAAGGATAATTCTACTTCATCGTATACTCAAGTTATCATGTAGTTTCCTCTAATTGGTGATTTTTTCAGAAAAAATAGACCATGTGAGCGGTCTCATTTTGTAGAACATTCTCTGATCTATCCAGAATTTCAATAGGTTGCTCCTCATAAGAAATATCTTGCTCCTGTAGTATGATCTATGAGTTTAGTACATCTGAAGGGTTAGGTATGTACATCCTTAAGAGTGATACATGGAACACATCATGGACATGGGAGATATTTGTAGGAAGTTCCAAGTGATAGTTTAACATTATGATATGATCAATAATTTCAAAATGGTTTATATACCTAGGGCTTAGTTTCCCTTTCTTCCTGAATATCATGACTTTCTTCCAAGGTGAGATTCATAGAAACACATTTTCACCAACATAAAAATATAGATCATGCCAAAGGTTATCAGCGTAACTTTTTTCTAACTTTGAGCTATCTTGATGTGATGCTAAATGGTTCTAACCTTATCGACCATTTCCTCAACAATCTCAGGTCCCAAAATCTTTCTTTCTCCAACCTCATCCCATCATTTTAGAGAATAACATTTCTTCTCAAAGAGGAAATTATAAGGTTACATATGATTTCTTGAGTGAAATCTATTATTGTAATAAAACTAAACTATAGTAAGGTGTCAATCCAAAACAATTTTAAAATCCTTATAAAAATATACCTACATATCCTTTTTGGTTTGAGTTATTCTTTCAGACAGACCGTCTATTTGAGGATTATAATCATGGATTAAAGTCAATTATATATCAAGTTATTTATGAATACTTCTATAAGAAATTGAGGTAATCCTCAGATCCTGATCTGATACAATGGAACGTGGTACTCCATTCAACCTTACCACTTTTTTATTGTTTATTCTAGTAGGCTGATCAAGAGACAAATCATCTCTAATGGTGATGAAGTGTGATGACATAGTAAAGAGATCAACTACTACACATATAACATTAAACCCTTTAGATGTTTTTGGTATTCCAATGAAAAAATCTATAGTGATGTTATACCATTTCCATTATTTTATATGTAATGGATGCAACATCCCTTTATAAATTTTTATTTCAACCTTTTCTTGATTGCATAATAAACACCAACGTACCAAATCTGTGATATCTCTCTTCATGCCATGTCACAAGAAGTATTATTTTTTGTCCTTATACATCTTCATACTTCAAGGATCAATAGATAATGAATAATTATCAGATTTATCTAATATCTCCTTTTTCAAATCATTCATTGAAGGAACACATACACGGTTCATAAAACTTATCATTCCATCCTAATAAAGTTTAAACATAGGATCAGTTTTTACCTTATTTTATAGTTCTTCATCTTCCTTTTGTGCATCCTTAATCACCGATTGGATAGATGGTTGAACATTCAATTTTGAAAGATAATATTTTTCTTCATTATTAAGTATTTCAATATCCAACCATTGAAAATCAATAAATATTATATCTTTTGTGATCATTATCATAGATAAGATAGCATTATCTTTTCGACTCAAAGCATCAGCCACCTTGTTCTCTTTCCTAGGGTGGTAATGTATTGAGCAGTCATAATCCTTTTTTCAACTCTAATCATGTTCTCTATAACATGGTAAACTCCTTTTATGTGAATATATATTTAATACTTTTATGATCAATATATATATCACACTTTTATCCATAAAGATAATTCTTCTATATCTTTAATGAAAAGATTACCACTACTAACTCTGAATAATGAGTTGGTTAATTTTGTTCTGGAATCATCAACATTCATGATTCATAGGATATAACCATTTTATTTTTTATAATAACACATCTCAATTACTTATTGGATGCATCTCTATATATTAAAACCTCTTATCCACTATAGGTTAATGTATTCCTGAATGAACTAACCAACCTTCTTTTCAGTTCCTTGAAATTCTCCTAACATTCATATATCAAGAGGAACCTGAAACCTTTCCGAGTTAACATCGATAAAAAAATAGATAGTCATGAGAAATTCCCTAAAAAATCAATAATATCTAGGTAAACCAAGAAATCTATGGATCTTGGTCACTATGGTTGGTCTAGGATATCCTTCAATAGCCTCTGTCTTGGATGGATCTACATCAATATCATTTATAGAGACTATGTGACACAAAAATGAATCCTTTTGCAAAAAAAATTCACACATCATAAATTTTTCATATAACTTCCCCTTCATTATTATCTTCAATACAATTCACAATAAATCTTCATGATCTTCCTTTGTCCTTGAATTAATAAGAATATCATCTGTAAAGACTACCAAAAACTGGTCAAGGTAATCTCTGAAGTCTCTATTCATCAAATCCATGAAGAAATTAGGTAAAATAGTAAGACAAAAAGGCATCACTATATATTCATACTGAACATGCCTTTTACAGAATTCTATCTTGGGTATATCCTCCTTCTTTACCCTCAATTGATGATATCTATAATGAAGGTGAATCTTGGAAAATGGTTGATCTTTAGAAAACTGATCAAAAAATCTGTCAATACATGGAATAGGATACTTGTTATTGATTGTGATCTCGTTCAACTCCTTATAATCAATATAGAGTCGCATTGATCCGTATTTCCTTTTGACAAAAAGAACTGTTTCACCCCAAGGTCAAACACTCAGTCGAATAAATCCATTATCATGATTTTCCTGGAGTTGCTTCTTTAATTCCTACAACTAAATTGGGGACATTTTATAAGGATTATTTGAGATTGGTATGGAAGTTGGTATAAGTTCAATCAAGAACTCTACTTCATGTTTAGGGGGGAATACTAAGAAACTCTCCTAGAAAGACATCCAAAAAATCCCAAACAATGGTAATATTAACAATTTCTATCTTCAACCAAACCATTTGAGATAAACAACCCTTTTGAATGGGAATTAAGACTTATAAACTAGATGTAATCTGCACATGAATTTTAGGCTTATCATCACATCAATTGATGATCATAAGAGAGTTCTAAATATCGAATATAACTTCTCTTTCCTGATAATTGATGTTGTATTTTTTATAGAGAAATCCATTCCATTCCTTGTATTAAATCAAATTAAACAAAAGGAAGAATTAAAAGATTTGTAGGAAGAATATTCCCAAAACCTTCTACCGAAGAGGAATCATAAACTTGAGATGCAATCATCATGCCCTTATGAGTTTACACTACTAATTCCAGCTCTAATTGTTTTGGAGGAATTTATCAAACTTAAAAAATTGATTAGATATCAAAGGGTGGGTAGATCTAGAATCAAATATTACATTATTATACAATAAGAAACAGTTATCATAATGAAGAACCACATAATCATGAAATATCACTTATAGGATGTCTAACTTATGATACCTTCCTTAATATATGACATATTAGGATTATACTAGGTTATTAATTATAAACATAGATTTAAATAATTCATAATTTTTCTTGAAGATTTTATTAATTCCTAAATCATATCCCTTAGGAGTGTCAAACTAGGTGTGCCGAAAGGGAAATTTTCATGTAATAGATTACCTAGAGTCAAACCCAGAACATCTTGTCAGTGTTATTACCCATAAACACATCTATTCCAATGCCACATCACTTGTAGTCTCAAGACATGGATGTATTTCTGGGAATCCACTCACTCTATCCTTTCTCAAAGTTATAGGACATTTTCATATAATTTGTCTTAACCTTATACTTATCCTTAGACATATCCTTTGGGTTATCACCATGGTTTTATCATCCATGTATCCAAAGGTAAACTACAATGTTCCTTTGATACCAAAAATAGTGACTTGGGCTTTACAAATATTATCATTACCTAACCTTCTAAGAATACCAAAACATTATACAAACAAATTCAAGAAGACCGTACTATTCTAGTGCCTTTGGAAACATGGAAACATAAAAACTGGTACATAAATGAGCTACATTATCTCCGACTAGGTTTATCTTGACTAGAACCCTTCTTAGAGACCTAAAAAATAATACATATCTTCACAACCTGGGGAAGGAAACATAAAAATGGGTGATCTCAAATTCCTAGTAAGGGTAAAAAAGGGATAAATGCAATCAAAATCATGAGCATAATGGTATGATAATGGGATCATGAAAATAGAAGATCATTCCATGCATATCAAAGATCTTGACATAAATATTTCAAGTTCATAATAAATTAATCATATTGAAATAAAGAGAATAGTTCATGAAAACATAAGATAAGAATAAAAAATGTAATTTTGGTATACATATAAATATATAATGATTTCCAAAGTATCCAAGGAATCTATTATAGGACCATCTTTGTGTAAAAATTCCTTTACTAAATTAGGTGAACACCCATTCTAGACATGTATTACTAATTATAGTAAACACTCATTGTAGCCCTGTATTATTAAACAATGTAAACCCTCATTCTAACCATGTATTACTCAACCGGTTGAAACCCCGTTCCATCATTTTCTATCTCATGAGATATAAATCTTTTCCCAATGCATTGGAGGGAGATATAAGTCCCACCTGTCACATAATGAATTCATACATACGTCTTCCACAAGATCATAAATGAATATATCATAACCCATGAAGTGAAATGGGTATCATAAACATGTAAACATGTCATAATCTATATAAAGATATAGGTTTCATAATCATTTAAAAATAAACATAACCCATGAAAAGAAGAAGGTTTCAAAAGCATTTAAACCATGAAAGATAAACATGTTTCATAACATCATGACATCAAAACATAATCAATTCGGAGAAATAATATTAATTAAGACATTGAATAATTCCTTGTAAAGGCATGATTAAAACCAAAGAATTTTATCTTAGATGGGAAATAATTTTGAGTGATCTTTTAAAAACCCTTCTTGAGGAAAATATCCTTTCTTCTTTGACCAATTATTTTATTACATAAAACCTTTTTAAAACTTTTTTCCTTGACAATATATTTGAAGTCATATAAAGTAAAATTTTAAAACAATAAAAAAAATTAAAAATCCATTTTTCTAGGGTAATTATGTTCAAGGATATTTTGAAAATATTTTTGAAACCATGGTTTTTTGAAAACATGGTTTTTGAATATAATAGATTTCCGACCAAAGAGAGAGGTGGTCATATTTTACTAAAATCCATATCTTAAGTACCAAAAAGTATATAATTGTACTAAAATTAGTATATCTTGAATAAAAACAGGAGAAGTAAACTCGTGAATATTCTTGAGGTATGGATCAATGTATTTCATCAAAGGAAGAATAGATATAAGCAATCTCAAAAATCAATGACATTGTCTCAATAAACTCTTATAACATGGGGACTTGGGATCATACTCTGAATGTATGAAAAGGAAATTACATGAAGATTAAGATATAATTAAAGGAATTAGATTCAATAAATAACACATAAAATTTAATTATATACACATCACAAAATATTTTATGTTCATAACCATACATGAGTCTCAAAGAATAAAAATGAAGAAAAATCTATTTTACCGATTTGGTAACATTTGAAAGTTAAATCCCATGAAAGAAGGATTATAAAATGGACATGAGAATACCCATAAATTTATTTATTAGATACATAGAATAAAATAATTTGATGTACATACACCACACAAAATGAAAGAGTGGTTTACATAACATTTATCTAACAAAAATTAAAAGTGATATGATATCCCCTTACATTGTGTCTTACTCTCTCCGTACTCGTGCAATATTCATGTATAATAAATATAAGTTTATTATAACTATTTTACAGTATAGAATTATTATATCTATTAACATATAAGGTTTTATTATAACCTTATATTACCCACTTGTTAATGATCCTATGTTAATGTTTCACTTCGGGTAAAATTTACTTTGTTCTTTACATGTGTCTTAATTAGTTACATCTTCGGTCCTTATACTTATATCATGATTCCAGAATGTAGAAAATGTAACAAATATAATTTAGATCCATTATAGTCAAATTATAATAATTAATATCATAAAGAATAAAAAATGTAATACACCATTTATGGAGATGATAATTCATATGTATGCATGAGCATTGTTTCCGTTTTTATTTTTTGTATTGAATGAAAGTATGTAAATGACATATGTATATGTATGTATGTATGTATTTATGTATAATTATTAAAATATCATTTATATATTATATATTTCATATAATTTTACTAAACTCATCCTTAATACATTCCATGTGGTGTGTGGACAAATCACATCGCTTTGAGGGGTAGTAGTTCACAAATCCTTAAAAGAGATTATTTTATTAAGCCCAAATGGAGGGTAAAAATATGTGTGTTTTAGATGTAATAAAGAATATTAAATAAATAATAAATATAATATATTTAATATATAAATAGAGTTTCCATTATAATAGGTACCATGATTGTTGGTAAAGGAGAAATGAGAAATCTTTGTTTCAAGAGGAAGTAGTTCACTATATACAGAAACAATATGTTCATAATCCATTATATGGAGGTGTGTGTAAGGGTAGGTCTAACCCTTTTTGTTAAAACATAATGTTATATGTATTATACTATTTTTGTCACAAAATTGTGGAATAAATATATTTGGGTGGTGGAGAAGGTAAATAAAGGAAAGGAGCATGACTGAAGACATTACCTCTTCCCCAGGTAACTCCTTTTGGTTTGTGCAAAAAGGCTTCCATGAGAGGGTTTCATCCTAAATGTCGGATTCAAGGTTGAAATAATGCTTTTTGGGAGGATAATTGGGAAGATAATAGAATAAATTAAAAGTTTTGAGAGGATTGAAAAATGGGTATAGTGGGTGGCCTTTTATAGGGAAGGAAAATGACTCGCTTGGAATTTCTAGAAACAAGTCAGGTGTGCACATGTTCTTACCTGAAAAAAGTAATAAAAACAGAAAAACAAACTCAATAATGTAAGGTTTAGGTAAGAACTATGGAATGAAAATGGGTGTTGGACAAGTTTCTAGGTGATTTGGGACCTTAATGTTAAGGTTTAGTCCCTAATTAATCTTAATTTGGCCTTAACTGTTGGGAATAATTTTAATCTCTTTTACAAATCATTTTGGTGAAATATTTACATGTTACTATTATAATCATAATATTAGATAGAATAAAATGTTTCATATAGAATTTTTAAAATTCACTTCACATAAGAAGAAAATTTTAGATTAGTTTTAATCCTATAGATGAGATGAAATAACGGGGTTTTAAAGTAGGAAAAAGTTCAAAAGATTATTAAGATTTTATATTCATTTTCAAAGAGAAATTGATTATAATGAATTTAATTTTATTAGTAAATGTAATATTTATCTAATATTACCATAAAATAATTTATAATATCATTTATTGTAACACCCCAAGATTTTATAACACATTATCTCTTTAATGTAATTCAATAGCTTGAGCCACATGCAACACCGAGTTCGAGGGCACCACGACTTAACATACTAGACACTAAAAAAAGAGGTTATGAATAGTATTAACTGAATTTTATGTTTTATATAAATTCTATAATTTTAACATCCATATTATGGTTTTTTCAGACATAATATAAGAACAATTTCAATTTTTTAGATAAAAAAGTGTTTTTCAAAAAAATGCAATGTTGCCGCCTTTTAATGGATAACATTTTTTTAAATCCAATATTTGACACTTTTATATATTAAATTTGACCAAATAAAATTTTTCATTAGATGTGGGACATAAAAAATTTAATTTTGATAAATTTTTTTATGATAACTTTCATATTTTGATGAATACTGAAAAATACTAAATTTTAATTGACAAAAACATTTTTAATAAAAATAATTTAGTGTGTTAAATTATAAATTTTAATGGTTTTTAAGTAAAATTATATTATATTTTTATCATTTAATCCAATTTTGGTCATTAAAAGAAACTTTACAGTTAAATTGGACATAAATACACCTCAATCTTTTTATGGTTTTTACATCTCAAAACCCTGCTATTTGGTATTGAAAACGTTAATTAATTTTAAATTAATTAATTAAAATTTTATGTTTTGAATTTGGTAAAATAGAAATAATTTTTCAAATATGATTATCAAAACTATCATAGGATGAATTTTTTGTATTTTTTTGAAAACATTCAATTTTTCATGAATAGTGAAAAACACTGAGTTATTGTTTAAAAACGATTTTTATTTAAATATTTATTATTTTTATTTAAATTTATTTTAAATTAAAAATAGATACATAGTACCTATATAAGTTCCATTTAATTTATTGGGTTCATTTTATAATATTATTAAATATATAAAATTTTATTGAACTTTTAACGTCTTTTAGCCACCTTCTAGGCACATTTGAAAATTTGCATAAAATGTAATTTTACTACTTCTATGAAATAAATTTAAAAAATATGAGAAACACTGTTTACATCAATAAGTAAAATTTGGATCAATAGGATGAAAATAATTTTTCATCAATAGTAAATTTTGAATTTTTTTACCACGGTTAAAAGTAAATAGGGTAATTAATAGTAAAAATGATATTATAATTACCCTAAAACATATCCAAATTCTATTGGATAAGTTTATTTCAATGAAAATAAACCTTAGGAATAAAATATACTCCTTTTGGTCCTTTTGTAATTTATTAAAACATTTATTATTATTTTATTTAAAGAAGAGTTAAAAGTTTAAAATTCAAGGTTTAATAACTAAAACATTTTTAATATAGGGATAAACATAAGATAAATTCTACTATAAGTATTCATTAGAAAGATACAAAAATTTCCTATATATTTTTATTATATTTATAATTTTTAGACAATATATAATTAAATTTATTTAAGATATACTGATGAAGCAGTAATTACCATATTATTGAAAGATTAAAATAATTGATATTATAAATATTAAAATAACTTTAAATTGACATGTTTTATGTATTATATAAATTTTATAGCTTAATATGACATTTAGGGTTGATTAAATAAATGTTTTCAAAACGATAAATTTTTTATGACTTTCACGAAAACCAAATACTAAATTGTTTCAAAATTGACATAAATGTGTTTTTAAAACAAATACTATATTATTAATTGATATAATATTACTAAAAATATAATGGTCTTCCAAAGGACATATATAAGGTTCTATATATCAATAATGAACCACTTGGGTTTTTTTGGCTTCTTATACTATGTTTATTAACCATTTATTATAATAATACAAGAATACATAGTAAAATGTAAACTATTTAACTAAGAGTGAAATCTAAAATATAAGTTTAATATGGTGACTTAACCTATCTAAAAACTATAGGTTGAGAGTTTTTTGACACATAAAAACCTTATCCAAGAAAATAAATCTTTTTGGAGCCATTGTAAACGGAATATGATTGTATAATATTTTAATATTTTAAGCATTTCTTAAAGTGACCACCACCTATATTATAAAATGTTACTTCTCCTTATCTTAATTTCACCCATGAAACTCCCTTTTCCTCGGCCAAACCCTTCTCAAATATCCTCCCGATTACCCTAACTTCAACCTAGAGGCCTTAATTTTATCAGAAAGACAACCTAAGGGGCCCTTTTGATCAAATAAAAAGCAAACACCCAGATAAGAGATAATAATTTCACCACCTCTTCCAAAGGCCTTTTCTTCATCCACATCCTATTTCTTTTTTGTTTCCATACCAAAATAATAAATCCAATAACATATACATGCATTTATGTTATTATGAATATTTTAAAACCATATTCATTATTCAATCCATCCTATGAATGACAAGTCACTACACGTGCGTAGGTATGGAATATTATCTCCACGTCTTGGTGTAGTTTGTTATTCAAAAATACATTATTTGGATGGGTATAATATTGTGTATAATTAATTTAAATAATGAACATAACATAGTAATGATTCTGTATATATAATATACCATCTAATTAAGCACATTTTTACCATAGAGTGATTGATATTGTAGCCCATGCGTACATACGGATTGTCGTCTCCATGATGCGATGACTTTCATCTTCAATGATCTCCCTTCAAGAATATATATATATATATATATATATATATATTGATTAATTAATAGGTATATGAAATAATATTTCTATAGGAACAATATATATTTATGTAGATAAATATATTCTATTTACTTACTTCTATAGTATGTGATAATAAAAAGGAAACAACGGTCATGAGAATGTACGGACTATTGTCTCCATGATCAGTGTTTCCATTTCATATATCTATTGTCCCGACCCAATCTGTACTTGATCTCGAGATGCAACTACCCCCATCTTGCCTCTATAGGCCAGGGGCTGGCGACTAGTGATGAAGACACAACAAACTAGGGGAGGCCTTTGCCTAAAAAACTGTACACACACACACAGCCAACTCAATGCAAAAGTGCAGAGAAAGGAAACAAGATACAACACTGCTACAAAAGAGAAACCAAAATACATGCATCAACCTCTAAATAGTACAAGTAATGTGTTGAAAAGTACTGACAGTTAAATTGAATAGAAAAATGGGAAGAACACGTGCCCAAGCAGAACGGTGCCACAACCCGGCAACAGGTAAAACAAAGGTAAACCACTGGTGAGTCTCACACCTAGAAATTCTCCTAAGACCCCTGAACGTAGCCCAAACTCTTATTTCCTCCATGCTCCTCCATAATCTCGATTGACCTATCTATCATCTGTAAGGGCCCACCAAGTGAGGGAAATCCCAAGCAGGGGTGAGTATAAATATACTCAGTAGGATGCCCCGAATGCTCGAGAGAGCAACAAAAGAGTTACTAAAAAGGTGAGAAGTAGACATAACAAAGAATAGTGCAAGAGTACAAAAGAGAGAGTGCAGCTCAATCCCACAAAAGGAATGAATTAGACTTGTCCAATCCAAGAGGAGTTAGACATGGAAATCAAGTGGCAAACCCCGCGCATCTTCGCCCCTGCTAGAAGGAGATTAACAGACCCCAATGAGTGGGATCAAAAGTAGAGTGTATATATATGTGCTCAACAAGAAACCTGAATGAGTGTCTAATTGGATCTCTATCTCCAAGCTCAGCCCAATATGAGTCACCAACAATTCAAATGATATCTATCACTGATACCCAACCATCCAACATGCCAAAGCTGCCTCATTTATAAACCGTACAACCAAGGGCCCCGCTCAGGTATTCCTAGAGAAAAGTCACTAAATAGCCTCATAGAAGGGTTGAGTCTAAAAGAAGTCATTAGGTAACCCACTTCCAGCCCCACTAGAGGGTAAACCCCAATAAGTCAACAGTGACCCACTGCCCAGCCCCGCTGAAGGATAGACCGTAAGAAATCATCAGGTGACCCACTGTCCAGCCCTGCAGGAGGGTAAACCATAAATAAGTCGACGATGACCCACTACCCAGCCCCGCTAGAGGGTAGACCATAAGAAATCATCGAGTGACCCACTTCCTAGGCCTGGTGGAGGGTAAACCATAAATAAGTAGACGGTGACCCACTACCCAGCCCCGCTGGAGGGTAAACCATAATAAATTATCATGTGACCCACTGCACAGCCCTGCTAGAGGGTGAAACCTAAATAAGTCGATGGTGTCCCACTGCCCAGCCCTGATGGAGGGTAAACTGCAAGTTCAATTGGTATCCCACTACCCAACCTCTCTAGAGGGTAATCCCAGAACTAAGCTGATGTCTTCGCACTACCCGTGCCATCATTGGGTGCCACTAATGATGCTACCATGTGTAGGTTTGGAGTGCGTCAAAGGAACCCCGACCAATGCCCCTTCATGTTTCCACATTTAATAAGATCTCTAAATAGGCTCTGCACGCCCAATTAGATTACACCATTGTAATCCTCGCGGAAAAACACGCGAGATAGACTACTTACTCGCTAAAATTGGTCTTTTGATGGAAAAGTTATTCAACATCGCTTTATGCCCATACAACATCTCTTAGGGCCCACACCTCGATCCCGAAAGAGGTTGGACGAGCTACGCCATCACGATTATCTGGGGATATCACGCTGAATCAACTATACATACGCCCCAAAGGACTTCTGCTGAAAAAGTCACAATACGCTGAACACATCATAAAAGACGGACCATGGGGCCCACACCTCAACTCCAACATCAATGCCTAAAACCACCTCAGTCAACCTCGTTTCGATGCCAGGGTCACAATGCCATTGGCGGCGCCTAAAACGGACTACGGATGCGGAAGCTGCAACTCCCTACATCATGAAAACGGGGGCCCTGTGGAGCCCACACCTTGGGTCCGAATTTAGGCGGGTGGATTACGTCGTTGCAATCCCCTCGTAAAAACACTTAGAAACGAGTACTCAAGCACCCCAAATGGATGTCATGTGAAAAAGTGGTGTTTCACTATAAAACGTGCGAACTAGGCCCTGTGGGGCCCACACCATGTCTCCAACCCGAATACTTTGGTAAGCATCTCAAAAATACTGCATGAGGACTAGGGTCATGCTGCCATTAACGGCGCGTCAATCGGAAAACCCAAGCAAGAGTTAGGTCTGACGCAACAATTAATTAACTACTCACATTTAGCGTTTCGTGCCACTGAGAAATGAACCCAACCCGCAAAGGTTCCAAACCAACATTGGAAGGAAGGACGTTCTTAGCTCTGGGGCCACCACTCCACTAACGGAACGTCAAACGGACGTCCGGCTCGCGAGCCACGTCCATCACAACATTAATTATAATTTAATATTATTAAGTTAGAGCGTTCTGGGCTACCTGTCTTTGGGCGCAGAACCCAAAATCTCTGGTACCTACTTCAAAAAGTCCATCGTCCTAACTTGTACTTGTAGTCACTGATGGAGTTTCAAACAGATGCGAATTTTAGAAGATACGGCCCCCCGAATGCAAGGGGGCCCAACCGGGCCGGTTCACCCTGGTCGCCCAGGCCCAAACCACCAGCCCGCGGCCCATTCGCGGGTTCGGTCCCATCTGCCGTGGCCCGCTGGCCGCGGCCCGCCTCAATCCACCATACCCACCTCGCGTCTGTTTTTTTTTCGAACAGACCTGCCATCCTGGCCTTTCTCCCCCCTCGCGACGCGTCAAGGAAGACCCGCAGCACGCGGGTCTTATTCCCTCCGAGGTCACCGCCTCCACCGACTGGCCAAACTAGTCGGGCTTCTCCCGCATGTCGTGTCAACAAGGATCCACAAAATGAAGGTCATGTTCCCTGAGGTCGCTGCCTCGGGTTCCCCCTGCCGAGCGCGACGGACCAAAGCCGTCGACTCCCCCGCCTACAGCGCTCCGCCGAGACACCGCCTAGTGCTCTCCGCTCCGCCTTAGCCTCAGCTACTGGTGGGCCCAGCTCCCAGTAGCCGCCACTGCCGACTGGTACACCGGTCCCCTTCTGCACCATTACACTGGAAACCCTATTGGCCGCTCCCAATCCCGCTACATCGGCTACCCCTGACATTGCCGCTGCACCTCCGGCCTCCGCTTCCTGGCCTTGTTTCGTCGGCCGTCGGCCAGCCAAAGCCACACGCCCATCCCTGAACGCCAGGCTGCCATCTCCACCTGCTCACCACCCGCAGTCCACCACTGGCCGCCACAAGCCAGTTTTCTCCAGTGATCCATGGACCACCGCGACAACCCCGCTCATCCGAAAACTAGACTGAGACCGGTTTCAGAATCCTAGAAGAAAACTTCACAGCATCCGACTCCGCAGGATGATCAGTTTCCATTTTGATGTGCCCAAAGATTGATTAAAAATACGCGAACAAGGGTGATCACATTCATGGTTTCATGGTCATAATTGTGCAGCGACCAAAGACGATAATCAAAACAAGGATCAAACAATGACGGTTCAAATAAATTAATAATTGAAAACAATGTTGCGGAAACCATAATAAATCCTACCTCGTTGGATCCATTCGTCATTGGAAATGCCTTCATTTCGCTCCACCTTCGATCCACCGAGGTCTTGGCGAAGATCGCTCCTGGATCCGAAGAAGAATGAGGAAGAACACCGAAGATCATATGATAGAGAGAGAGGGAGAGAGAGAGAGAGAAGGGGGAAATCCCCTCCTCCCTTTAATTTTGACACTTGGAAATTATAACTCTTGGAAACTCCGCCAATGGGTGCGGATTCCAAAACATCCACACCGGATCATTTTATATTATTCATAGGAAAAACGCACCATTTCGAACTCAACGGAAGTCACAGATTTCCATTCCGAGACTCGATTTGAATGTTATTTGAAAATAACGCCAGTAATAAACATCACTAAGTCATTAATTTAAAATGACTATTTTTCTCTTGGGTGACATCTCTCACAGCAGGCCCATGCCTGAAACTTTTACACCCCGCTTAGGGTAAACGGCCCGCTCCGAACCCAACGATTCCCTCGGTTTTCCCATCCGACAAACCTTTTATGAGTTATTTAGGTTTGATCTATTAAATGAGTAATTTGATAATTTATTTATCCATTTTACACACCTCTAATGAGAGAGGGGTCCGAACGTCTCGTGCCGACTCATTTTATGTCGCACCTAGGGTAAACACCGTGTTCCGAACCCAACCATGGTCTTGGATTTCCAATCAGATCAACCGTCTAAGATATATCACATTTTATTTAGTTAACAATGTGTGTGTAATATAAAAACACTTAATATTTTTATATAATTAATTTTGGGCACACCTGGCCATGGAATTGCACGCTATCTGAACGCCCTACTCTAGAATGACATCAAGAAATTTTTCAAACTCTTAGAGTACCAAAACCTGGGTTCTTACATATTTCCCTCCTTCAATCTTTTCATCCCTGAAAAGAAAAACTAGAAAAAATACATGGCATATAGAGCTCACACCTAGCTCTCCAGCGCCCAAGAAAACTTTCACAACACCATGCTATCACAACACACGAACCAAAGAGATGGTTTTTACTTATAAGGTCTAATACTCTCGAGGAAGTGTGTAGGAATATGCACGCACCTCATCAACTGTGACATGTGGAAGACATCATGTGCCCACTCCTACTATTGGGAGTGTAGGGAAAGACGGTAGGCAACCTCTCAACCACTTGCATGATTCCTGAACAACACAAAGAAACTCGGGGGACTTCCCCAGCCGAACCTTGACTTTCCACGTTGCGACCAAAATCAAGATTTGTTCATGGAACATGGTCTTGTGATTCCCTCCTTCGAATACCCATCTGGTGAAACACCCAAGGGTATCTAGTCACACAATTTTCCACAGTTGGTGCATCATAACCAATATTCTATGTGTGAGGATGCACCTGAGACACTGGTGGTCTGAGCAAACCACAAAGCGCTCCCCCAGAAGATGGTGTCTCCACATTCGCAGTGCAAGGACCACCATCAGCACCACATAGTGAAACACGTAGCTCTGTTTATGGGGTCTCCATCACATTGACCTATACTTGATAAATATATCAAAATTGACATCGAGCATGCAAGGTTCCGACGAAAAGGGCAGGAGAGAAACTCGTCCAACCGCCAGAGGCTAGACACGGAAAGCATGTGGCATACCCCACATGTCTTTTCCCCTCTTAGAAGGTGAGTAATCCTCAAAACAGGCACTCTTCCAAACCCACTAGTGGCACATCAAGCAAAGGGAGGTCAAACAGAAAATCCCCACTAGAAAATCCAGAACCTGCTCTTACACTCCACCACCCAACCCCGTCATGAATGCAAATGTCAGAGGGACTCATACATAGCACCTCAATACTATCCGCTTTGGGTGGTTCTGACTCTCCATCATGGTTTTGATCGCATAAAAAATGCATCTCAATGGGAGATAGAACCCCTCTTTCCAATGCATTCAAATCTACGTCAGACAACACCAACACAGGGTTACACTGACACCCTACGTCACCCTCAGTAACCCCTCGAACAAGGAGTCAGACAAAAACAGTACCTCACGCAATGTCTAACAAGTTCTACTATGAAAATTAGAAAAATACACAGAGCGTACCTCTCATCATCTCATGCGATGCATGATTGTAGACATCCATAGCACATAGTCTCCTACGGCCCCGTCCGTCACCTCCCTAAGCCTAACTTGGGCCGCCAAGTGGTGGTGGAAGGTGTCACAACCCATCTTCGGGGCTCGTGTCATGACTACCCCAAACCCTCCTTCCATAGGCTAGGAGCTGGAGACTAGAACCAAAGGCGTAAATCCCAATAAAAAGTGAAGGCATTTCCTTTATGTAAGAGAACAAACACCACAGAGTAGGCAAGCTGAAGTAAACACTAAGTAAACTGAGTACAAAAGTAAGTGCTGGAAAGTAAATGGGCCAGAATACAAACCCAACTGAAAGTAAAGTACAACTGAAAAGAGAGTACAGTAGTAGAAAATTAAAGCAGCAATACTGAGCCATCCTTCAGAAATCCCACCTGAAGGGTGAGTACAGATAGTCTCCTCCGCTCCTCGGCTCCTATAGTCTGCTCCATGTACGTCCTGTCCAGTCATCCACCTCTAGGTGTCGTCCACCTCCACGAGCTCCTACCTCGATCAGCGTTGTCTGACGTCTGCATCCAACACAACATAGTGCGGGAATAACCCATGCAGGGGTGAGTATACGCTACTCAGTAGGGACCTCGAGACCCCCGAAGGTCTCCCATAATCCACAAAGGATAAACCACAAAGTAAAGATAAAATCACAAAGTAACATCCAACTCTACTTAGGTATATTCCCATACATATACCTAAGTCATCTATTCCAGGTCAGCTCCAACACATGAGGCCATATACAACCCAGTCCACACAGTAAAACATTACCCATTCCACATAGAAATTCACAACCCAATCCACATAGGAAAGCACAACCCAATCCACACAGGAAAGAACAACAATCATATCGATGATATTGATTGTAAGTTAAGACTCAGCTCACATAGGTATACTTCTTCGTAAGGCGATAGGGTTGATTAGATGTAGCCACCGATTATTCTAAGCTGTCAGAACCACATATAATACAAGACCAGCTAAGCTGTCGGTCCCACAAAGGATACAAGACCGGCTACTCTGCCGGACCCACATAGGATACAAGTATAGAGAGTAATATTGTCAGATCCTATCACACCCCGACACGCACGTTTATTTTATTTTATGATTTCTTTGACTTTGAATTATTTTGCTGGGGTTCGCGTCCAGTCTCGGATTAGATTTTTGAGTTTTTGTTAAAATGTGCGCTTTTTGACGCGACGTCATCGGGCGCGTGAGCGAAGCCTGTTCTGGAAACCCCGCTCGTCCCTGCCGGTGTTTTTGCGCATCCCGTTGTCTTTGAAATATTTTAAATAGAGTCTTTATATTTAAATCGCGCGTTAATTGTTGCGTCGTTAAAATTTTTAGTGCGTTAAGAATTAATTATCATTAAAATGATATGAACACCGTTATTGTTTTTATTTTATTTTATTTTATTTTATTATTTTATCACTATGATTATCATTATCATTATTATGTTTATCATTATGTTATAGATAAATAATTAATGTAATTTTTAATGTTGCGGAAAATAGTGCAATCGTTATTAAATATGATTTGATTTTATTTTATTTTATTTTTCTTTTTCTTTTCTTTTATCTTTTTTTTCCTTCCCTCTCTAACCCTAGCGCCCCCCCCCCCCTTATATTTTTTTTTCTCTTCTCTCTTCTCCCCGCGGAAGCAGCCGCCTCTTTCTCTTCCTCCTTCCTTCGGCGCAAGAAACCCGCGGCACCCCTCCTACCTCCTTGCAGCAGCGCGCCCGATCCCCCTCAACAGCCGGCCAACCACCCTTGCACCCCTCCTCATCCCCTCTTGCTACAGCAGCCCCACCTACCCGGCTTCTCCCGTCCGCACCCCGCACCCCTGCAGCACCCGGCCAGCCGCTGCACCCTCCTCCCTGCCTCCTTCCGCAGCAGCAAAAGCAGCGACCCGCGCCTTGCCTGCATCTCCGCGCGAGCCGCCGGCCTCCTCTCCTCCCCTGTTCAGCGCGGCCAGCCGACGTCCCGGCCTCCCCCGCTTGCTCCCTGCTCCAGACCCGCGCCCCCTTCTTCTTCTCTCCTTCCTCTTCTTCTTCTCTTCTTCTCCTTCCTTTATTCTTCTTCTTTTTCTTCCTCCTCTCCTCCCCTGTCCAGCGCGCACCGCCGGCGCCCCTGCTCTCCTCCTTCTTCTTCTTTTCTTCTTCCTCCTCTTCTTCTTCTCTTCTTCTCCTTTCCTTCTTCTTCTTCTTCTTCTCTCCTTCTTCTTCTTCTTCTTCTCTCCTTCTTCCTCTTCTTCTTCCCTTCTTCTTCTTCTTTTCTTTCTCCTTCTTCTGCTCCGCCGCAGGTCCGTTTTTTTTTTATTTAATTTGCTATTTTATTTTATTTAATATGTTAATAACCTTTTTTTATCGTTATTATTATTAATGTTAGTATTTCTAATAATAATAATAATATTATTATTATTATTAATTTTATTATTATTATTATTATTAATTTTATTATTATTATTATTATTATTAATTTTATTACTATTATTATTATTATTATCATTATTATTAGTAATATTATTACTATTAATTTTATTATTATTATTATTATTATTATTATTAATGTTCATATTATTGTCTTGTTATTATTATTATTGTTTTTCATATTATTATTATTATTATTATTATTATGTTGCTATTACTATTATTATTATTACTATTGATGTTATTACTATTTCTATTATTATTATTATTACTAATCCTATTATTATTATTAGTATTATTATTACTATTATTATCTTTATTTTCATTATTATCATCGTACTCTGGTTGATGGTGGATTTTTTATTTGTTGGCTTAGGACTTTTAGGACCGGCGCAGGGCGTTTCCAAGTGAGCGCCACCGCCGCGCCTTGTTTCCGGGGTTCCGTCATCGCCGCGCTTTAGTTTCAAGGTGAGCGCTTCTTCCCGCCGCTTGGTTTGGAATGCTCTGGTGAGTTTTGGATGTGTCTGAGTCCTTGGCTTTGATTATGCAGAGTGTCGGACTTTATCACGTGGCTTCGGACACGCGTTGTGTCATCGCGCCTCGGTTCCAAAGTTGTTTTGTCGTCGCGCCTTGGTTTTGAGGTAGGTCCCCTTGCACTGCTTTTAAAATTTAAGTTACATTATTTCATGCTGTTTGCGCACACTAGTTGTTTGAAATAAATATTTTATAAATAAGTGATGATATACAATAATTAATTTTTAATATAAGATAGTTAATTTTTAAATGATTATTCAATGTTAAAAGGAGCCGTTTATTTTATACAGGTCACATGAAACATCCTTTTTACGGGCGGACACCCAATAATGAAAGAATGCCCGTTTGGCTTTTAAACATAATTCACGGAATGTAAAACAGAGTCCTGGTTTAATGAGAAATGATTTCTTTTGAATCATGAACAAATACATTGGTTTGTTTGAGAAATTGCCCGGTTGGCTCTTAAAGTTTATTTGGAAAAGAAAATGGTTTGGTTTGGTTTATAAAAATACTGGCAACCTGTGAAGTAGTATTTTGTGGATTCTTTAAATAGTTTTAAACTAGTTTTGGTAGTGATTGTGAACTGTATTAAATGCCCGTTTGGCACTTTATGGAAAGCGATGGAAATGTTTTTATAAAAACCCTCTTAGGACGACTCTCATGCCTTGGTTGCGATTGATTGTTTGGGAGGCCGCGCTTAGAGGCTCCCAGGTACTTGAGTAGAAAAAGGCATGAGGTTGTCCCATGGAGTGGCTCGGGGAATGCCTGTTGTTCTTTATATATATATATATCTGATTGGATGCTCGGTTGGCATCGGTTGGCTCACCCCCTTTTTCTTAAACACTTAAGACATGGGAATCTGGCATATTGAGAGAATATTCTAAGAACGATTGCTGCACTGGTAGGTTATGGTACTGACCAGTGGCCCATAGTAGGTGGATATATTGGGTTTATTACTATGGGATTTGCCCTCGACCTGCCTGTGAGTGGATGATCGAGCGTTTTGTGCGTTTTGATTTCATCGTGACATGTCAATAAGGATGATTTCTCATGTATTGGTGTCTTCTGGTTTATTCTCGATCTCCTAGGTTCACCCATGTCTATTCAGCTTTTGTAGCTTGCAGTAATGATTATGATGCTCACGTGTATACTTACATTGCCCTTGCTGTATGTTTTACTTTGTGCATTCTGGCATATTGTTTTCCTTGGAAACTGATAAATTGCTTTTTAATGGGTTTCTAAAAATTGTTTTCAAATGGAAGTGTTTAATCCATTTTGTAAAAATTTGAAAATTTAAACATCACTTTCCCCTTTTCCTGAAATGTCATTGGCACTAATGAAATGAACACGAATTTGGAAAATGGCTAAGGGCAATGGTTCGTACTTTGTTTTTGAGTAGAATATTATTAAAAACATACTTTTATAGATTGTAGTTCAAACTTGAAATGATGTTTCTTTCATTTTAAAGGTAGTGCATTGGGAATAGATATCGGGCTACCCTACTGAGTTTTAATACTCACGCCTATAGTTGTTTTCTGTTTTTAGTGTTTGTGCGGGCTATAGCTTGAGTGCGCTCGCCTAGGGTGACGCTTGATCGTTGAGTCGGAGAGCGACCCACGAGGTCGCACGGAGTTTGTTCGCACGTCGTGTTTGGTTAGTTTATTTCCTGTTTGTTCATGTTTAGTCACTTTGTTTAGTTTACCTTTTTCTGCGCTGCTCTGTTTTATCTTTGCATTCTTATTTATTTATATTGGGCGAAATCGTTCCCACAGTCTCTAATGATGCCCTGGCGCTTGTCGCCAGCCCGGGAGGATCGGGAACGCCTCTCGGGCCATGTCGCGGACCGGCTCGGGTGACCGGTTCAGGGTCGACCCGGGTTGGTTCGTGACAAAATGGTATCAGAGCAGGTTTGCTCTTAGCAGACCTCACTTTTCAGAGCGCCCTTTGTTATTTGGGATGTCAAGGTAGATGGAGTAGGATTGTCGGGACTTGAGGGGTAGGTGCGAGAAGAGCGTCGCGAACTCTTTCTTGTACCGATCCTCAGGTTTCCATGGGAAGTCCAGTTTAATTTGTTTGTTTGGGTTTTTATAGAAATGTTTTGCGATTGGGGTACGACAAATGGAGTTGGGCTAATAGTCCTAAGCCGCATGGCCTGGCAAGCCATGTGGAGTTTGGGGCATGGTCCAAGAAGGCTCTCTGTGTCAGTGACGTGTTTGGCATATGGCCGCCAACCATATGGTCAAGTCACCCACTGACACTAGTCCCCTGTTTGATCTGTTTTGGGATTCCCTTGATTTTTTGAAAGTGGTTTGAATTAGAAAAGTTGGTTTTGAAAAAAAAAGTGTTGTTTGAAATGACATGTTTAATTTGTCGATTGTTTTAAAAGAAGTGGTATGAATAAATTGTTTTTGGAAAATGAAGTTGCCTTGTTTTGGCCTTGGTGTTCCGATGAGTACTCACATGCATTTTGGTATGTTGGAAATGTGGATGGATCTCTGGTATGGTGGATGGATGCCCTGGGTGGCACAGATACATGCATGTGAGTGAGACTCTAAGGGATACCAATGGCGAGGGTTTAACTTACCAAGATTGTTTAAAATTAAAGATGTTTTCAAAGAGAAAAGTTTTGATGTTATGATAACTTGTTTTCTCGGATTTTGAGCTTGTCACCTATGCAGTGTTTGATTTTGCGGTTGTTATTCATTCGCTGAGTTGGCGTTGATTGGGTTTTTGACCTTTCCTTGTCCAGCGGTTATCCCTTTGAAGCTTCGATGGGTGATCGTAGTGCGGTTGATCAACCTAAGGATTTTATGCTTGAGTTTCGGAAGCTCGATCCACCACTCTTTTAGGGTCAAGAAGAAATTTATGTGGCAGAGGAGTGGATGTGGAAGATTGAAAGGGACTTTAGCCTCATTGGGTTGCCCGAGTCGTTGAAGGTCAAGTTTGCGACCTTCATGCTTGAAGGTTCACTGTGGATGTGGTGGAAGTCAGTGTCTCGGAACAAGCCTCGTCAAGAGATTACTTGGGAGTTCTTCAAGGCTTTGTTCATTCGTCAGTTTTTCTCTGAGGAAGAAATGGTGAGAAAGGGGATGGAGATGTGTTGTTTGCATCATGGCGACGGATCCGTGTTAGAATATTTCCATCGCTTTATGGAGCTAGTCCCTTATGATTCAGAGTATGCCACAAATGACCCCGTGAAGGCTCGACGCTTCGAGGCGGGTCTCCGCCCTGATTTACAGTCGAAAGTTTCAGAGTCCAACCTGACTTCTTTTGTCGATGTGGCGAGACAAGCCTTTCATGTCGAAGCTGCAATGGCAGGAGTGCTCGAAGTAGTTCTCCCTCCTTCGATCCCTATGAGCACTGGTGAAGGTTCTGGAAAGGATATGAGTAAGCAAATGGAAGTGGATGGATCAGGTCGTGGAATCAAGAGGCCTCGAGATCTTTCATCAACCCCTTCGGAGTGAGAGATTATTGTGTGTTATCAATGTGGAAAGCGGGGTCACAAGAAGTCATCGTGCCCAAGCGCTCCGAAGCCCTGCCAGGCGTGTGGACGTCTGGGTCACTTGCGACGATTTTGTCGGGGCGTAGCAAGGAAGCGTCACAGAGGAAGTTCTCAGAAGTAGTGTGTTGTTGGTTCTTTGTTCAAAGTTTCTGGTGTAAGTTTCCTTTTAGTGTAAGTGATCTATTATCGTGGCCTATGTATGAGTGTTGTTTTGGGTTTGAAATGTATGGGAATGTCGTGGGTCTTTTGATGAACTTCGCCTTTCAATGCTGGAGTGTTTTAATTTTAAAATCTTGTCCTTCAATCTGTCAGATCAAAAGATGTATGTTTCTTGTTGGGATTATCAGAACCTGACTGCGAGGCAGGAGATGCTTCATCCATCAGAGCTCCAGCCAAAAGTTCTCGGAGCGAAGCCGGCGCGTAGTCAGGAACCCCCCGGGAAAAATTTTAAAGAGTCCGGTTAAAGTCGTGCCTCTATCGTCGTGGTGTGATAGTTTTGGTGTTGTTGCTCTGGTCTCTCTGTCGTTGTAGTTCTCTCTTGTCGCAAAGTGCGCGATGGACTTATCCCTCATGTAACATCGGGAATTGTGCCTTTTGGATGTATGTTGCTGATCAGTGACCTCGTGTGGACCACCGATGTGAATCGGTTATGGCTTTGGTATGTGTCCATCCCTAAGTAGTGGTACGTGAGTAGTTTTCCGTCCAAGTTTCAGTGATCCAATCCTTGGGCCCACCCTCCCCGCCCATGGGGGTAAGGGTTTTGGTTTGCGTAAATTTTTTTTTTCAGATCAACTCCTAATACTTTTGGACGTGAGTAAGTGGTTTAAAGGTCCTTGCTGTGCTCTTTCTAGCTGGAGTAAGGTCTCGTGCATGTCTAAGCTGGTTTCCCGTTTGGTCGTTAGTTGGTCGGTTCTTTATGGTGGGGAGACCCACCATGAGTCTCTTTGGGTTTTCTCTTAAATCGTTATTGAATGCTAGTTGAGTTCTTATGGTGGGGAGACCGTTCAGGCCTCCCCTCTGTTGGTGATTTACTTTGGGCAATGAGGTTCAGTCCTGCCGGTGGTCGTTGTGGAATCCTTGGTTAAGAGGTCGGATCGTGTTCTGTGAAATCCTTAGGTGTTGATCGATCGACTGGTTGGTGTTGTGGCTTTCCGGGGGCGGAAAGCGTTATGGTGGGGAGAATTGTCACACCCCGACACGCACGTTTATTTTATTTTATGATTTCTTTGACTTTGAATTATTTTGCTGGGGTTCGCGTCCAGTCTCGGATTAGATTTTTGAGTTTTTGTTAAAATGTGCGCTTTTTGACGCGACGTCATCGGGCGCGTGAGCGAAGCCTGTTCTGGAAACCCCGCTCGTCCCTGCCGGTGTTTTTGCACATCCCGTTGTCTTTGAAATATTTTAAATAGAGTCTTTATATTTAAATCGCGCGTTAATTGTTGCGTCGTTAAAATTTTTAGTGCGTTAAGAATTAATTATCATTAAAATGATATGAACACCGTTATTGTTTTTATTTTATTTTATTTTATTTTATTATTTTATCACTATGATTATCATTATCATTATTATGTTTATCATTATGTTATAGATAAATAATTAATGTAATTTTTAATGTTGCGGAAAATAGTGCAATCGTTATTAAATATGATATGATTTTATTTTATTTTATTTTTCTTTTTCTTTTCTTTTATCTTTTCTTTTTTTTTTCCTTCCCTCTCTAACCCTAGCGCCCCCCCCCCTTATATTTTTTTTTCTCTTCTCTCTTCTCCCCGCGGAAGCAGCCGCCTCTTTCTCTTCCTCCTTCCTTCGGCGCAAGAAACCCGCGGCACCCCTCCTACCTCCTTGCAGCAGCGCGCCCGATCCCCCTCAACAGCCGGCCAACCACCCTTGCACCCCTCCTCATCCCCTCTTGCTACAGCAGCCCCACCTACCCGGCTTCTCCCGTCCGCACCCCGCACCCCTGCAGCGCCCGGCCAGCCGCTGCACCCTCCTCCCTGCCTCCTTCCGCAGCAGCAAAAGCAGCGACCCGCGCCTTGCCTGCATCTCCGCGCGAGCCGCCGGCCTCCTCTCCTCCCCTGTTCAGCGCGGCCAGCCGACGTCCCGGCCTCCCCCGCTTGCTCCCTGCTCCAGACCCACGCCCCCTTCTTCTTCTCTCCTTCCTCTTCTTCTTCTCTTCTTCTCCTTCCTTTATTCTTCTTCTTTTTCTTCCTCCTCTCCTCCCCTGTCCAGCGCGCACCGTCGGCGCCCCTGCTCTCCTCCTTCTTCTTCTTTTCTTCTTCCTCCTCTTCTTCTTCTCTTCTTCTCCTTTCCTTCTTCTTCTTCTTCTTCTCTCCTTCTTCTTCTTCTTCTTCTCTCATTCTTCCTCTTCTTCTTCCCTTCTTCTTCTTCTTTTCTTTCTCCTTCTTCTGCTCCGCCGCAGGTCCGTTTTTTTATATTTAATTTGCTATTTTATTTTATTTAATATGTTAATAACCTTTTTTTTATCGTTATTATTATTAATGTTAGTATTGCTAATATTATTATTATTATTATTATTATTATTAATTTTATTATTATTATTATTATTAATTTTAATATTATTATTATTATTATTAATTTTATTACTATTATTATTATTATTATCATTATTATTATTAATATTATTACTACTAATTTTATTATTATTATTATTATTATTATTATTATTAATGTTCATATTATTGTCTTGTTATTATTATTATTGTTTTTCATATTATTATTATTATTATTATTATTATAATTATTATGTTGCTATTACTATTATTATTATTACTATTGATGTTATTACTATTTCTATTATTATTATTATTACTAATCCTATTATTATTATTAGTATTATTATTACTATTATTATCTTTATTTTCATTATTATCATCGTACTCTGGTTGATGGTGGATTTTTTATTTGTTGGCTTAGGACTTTTAGGACCGGAGCAGGGCATTTCCAAGTGAGCGCCACCGCCGCGCCTTGTTTCCGGGGTTCCGTCATCGCCGCGCTTTAGTTTCAAGGTGAGCGCTTCTTCCCGCCGCTTGGTTTTGAATGCTCTGGTGAGTTTTGGATGTGTCTGAGTCCTTGGCTTTGATTATGCAGAGTGTCGGACTTTATCACGTGGCTTCAGACACGCGTTGTGTCATCGCGCCTCGGTTCCAAAGTTGTTTTGTCGTCGCGCCTTGGTTTTGAGGTAGGTCCCCTTGCACTGCTTTTAAAATTTAAGTTACATTATATCATGCTGTTTGCGCACACTAGTTGTTTGAAATAAATATTTTATAAATAAGTGATGATATACAATAATTAATTTTTAATATAAGATAGTAAATTTTTAAATGATTATTCAATGTCAAAAGGAGCCGTTTATTTTATACAGGTCACATGAAACATCCTTTTTACGGGCGGACACCCAATAATGAAAGAATGCCCGTTTGGATTTTAAACATAATTCACGGAATGTAAAACAGAGTCCTGGTTTAATGAGAAATGATTTCTTTTGAAGCATGAACAAATACATTGGTTTGTTTGAGAAATTGCCCGGTTGGCTCTTAAAGTTTATTTGGAAAAGAAAATGGTTTGGTTTGGATTATAAAAATACTGGCAACCTGTGAAGTAGTATTTTGTGGATTCTTTAAATAGTTTTAAACTAGTTTTGGTAGTGATTGTGAACTGTATTAAATGCCCGTTTGGCACTTTATGGAAAGCGATGGAAATGTTTTTATAAAAACCCTCTTAGGACGACTCTCATGCCTTGGTTGCGATTGATTGTTTGGGAGGCCGCGCTTAGAGGCTCCCAGGTACTTGAGTAGAAAAAGGCATGAGGTTGTCCCATGGAGTGGCTCGGGGAATGCCTGTTGTTCTTTATATATATATATATCTGATTGGATGCTCGGTTGGCATCGGTTGGCTCACCCCCTTTTTCTTAAACACTTAAGACATGGGAATCTGGCATATTGAGAGAATATTCTAAGAACGATTGCTGCACTGGTAGGTTATGGTACTGACCAGTGGCCCATAGTAGGTGGATATATTGGGTTTATTACTATGGGATTTGCCCTCGACCTGCCTGTGAGTGGATGGTCGAGCGTTTTGTGCGTTTTGATTTCATCGTGACATGTCAATAAGGATGATTTCTCATGTATTGGTGTCTTCTGGTTTATTCTCGATCTCCCAGGTTCACCCATGTCTATTCAGCTTTTGTAGCTTGCAGTAATGATTATGATGCTCACGTGTATACTTACATTGCCCTTGCTGTATGTTTTACTTTGTGCATTCTGGCATATTGTTTTCCTTGGAAACTGATAAATTTCTTTTTAATGGGTTTCTAAAAATTGTTTTCAAATGGAAGTGTTTAATCCATTTTGTACAAATTTGAAAATTTAAACATCACTTTCCCCTTTTCCTGAAATGTCATTGGCACTAATGAAATGAACACGAATTTGGAAAATGGCTAAGGGCAATGGTTCGTACTTTGTTTTTGAGTAGAATATTATTAAAAACATACTTTTATAGATTGTAGTTCAAACTTGAAATGATGTTTCTTTCATTTTAAAGGTAGTGCATTGGGAATAGATATCGGGCTACCCTACTGAGTTTTAATACTCACGCCTATAGTTGTTTTCTGTTTTTAGTGTTTGTGCAGGCTATAGCTTGAGTGCGCTCGCCTAGGGCGACGCTTGATCGTTGAGTCGGAGAGCGACCCACGAGGTCGCACGGAGTTTGTTCGCACGTCGTGTTTGGTTAGTTTATTTCCTGTTTGTTCATGTTTAGTCACTTTGTTTAGTTTACCTTTTTCTGCGCTGCTCTGTTTTATCTTTGCATTCTTATTTATTTATATTGGGAGAAATCGTTCCCACAGTCTCTAATGATGCCCTGGCGCTTGTCGCCAGCCCGGGAGGATCGGGAACGCCTCTCGGGCCATGTCGCGGACCGGCTCGGGTGACCGGTTCAGGGTCGACCCGGGTTGGTTCGTGACAGATCCACAGAGGATACAAGAACAGTAGTCAAAAACTTCCGGACCCACATAGGATACAAGAACAGTAGTCATCATCGTCGAACCCATGGAGGATTATAGTACGGTCATCATCACTGACGAACCCACGGAGGATCCCAGTAGAGTCGGCATCATCGACACAGTCGCAGCCAGCTCTAGGGTTCATGCACACAGCATGCTCGATTCCGGGAGGGTCTACTCCATGAGCCAAGGGGGTCGATATATAAACTGACACAATGTCCAGAGTTGATGTATCTCAAAGTTCTGTCTCATCAATAAGAACTCAGCGCGACAGACGGCGCGTCAATCGGACACCCGGTCTGAGATTTATTGGCTTTTTCGTCCCAAGGGCCCGATTGGTTTTTAAGTAAAAACCAACCCGAACGTACTCCAACTGCGTCCAAACCTCAAGAGGAGTAATCCAAAAGAACTTTCTCACTAAGAGTAATCCAACAAAGTTGACAGCACATCAATCGGACGTCCGGAGCTCAAGTTATAAGTGTTTCCGCTCCGAGGGCCCGGTTGGTTTCGTGTTCGAACCAACCCGGCCGTAACCAAAGTTCTTTGAAACCTTGAGTGTAATAAACCTAAACGACCGTCTCAATCCAAGGATCGCTATGCAACTGATAGTGCGTCGATCGGAGGTCTGTAACCCATGTTATGGGCGTTTGAACGGATCTGTTCAGAAACATGGGGTTTGGGCCCGGTCCGACCTGGCCCAATACCCCCTGGGTCGGCCCAAACTGGGTCGACCCGACCAGGGTCCGAGTCCGGCCCGGTTGGTCGCAGCCCGGCCCGACGCGGTGGTCCGGCCCCGAGCGGGTGGCCCGGCCCGGAGCGGGCGGTTTTGCCCGGAGCGGGTGGTCAGGCCCGGGGGGGGGGGGGGGGGGGGATTCTGCCCGGTGCGGGCGCCCGCGCGCTGAGTGGGCGCATAAGGGGGGGGGGGGGCGCTGCCCCCCTGTTTTCCTGATACGACGGACCCCTATGGGGTTCGCCCCTAGGTATGATGGCCGGGGGTTACGACCCCCGGACTTCCCGAATCGGTCGGCCGGAATGGCCGGCCGGAGCTACCACGGGACCTGCTGGTCCTGCCTCCTAGAATGCCAGTGGCCGGCGGAGTCCGACCACCTTCCTCTACACCGCAGTGGCCTTAGGCCGCCGCCCTTTTCCAACCGGCGCGGCGCGATGGCGCCGCGCCCCTCCACCGTGGCCAGCCCCTTAGTCGCGGCTTTCTTCGGCTTCAACAGCGCGGTGCGACGGTGCTGCGCTCCTTCACCCCAGTGCGACGGTACCACGTCGCCTCCCTTTCAGGCGACAATAAAGATTCACAACAAAGGGGAGGAGGATCGACCATGTTTGTGCGGTCCGGCCTCCTCCCTTTATTTCGATAACAAGTGGCTAATTATTTAACAACTAAATTCGTTAAATAAAACTTGAATGATGAAAGAACCCCTACCTCAAAGAAGTTTGCGGAAAACGGCGTCACGGGGTGAGGCTCAGTATACGTTGACGGAGATCATCCGAGGAGGAAGCAGTGTCTCCCTTTCATTGACGTGGAGAGAAGATAGAACAGCGTGTTGGTGTTCTTCACCTTCTTCAAGGGGGAAGATGAATTTATTCAAAGTGTAGAACACTTCCTCTCTCAAATCTCCACACAACACAGTAACTCCCAAAATAAAATAAGCTACACCTAATTCTATTTTTTCTTTGCCAAACCTTTCAAAATTCAAAAGTTTAATTCATTTCATTAATTAAATCTACTGTTTTCAAAATTAAATGGAGTTTTAAGTTGGTATCATTAATTTGGAAGAGGAGTTCAGGGAATTTGAAGGAGTGGGGATCGTGTGGGCCCCACCTCACTAATATCCTATCAAGAGGAGTTAGGATTTTATTGGGTCCCACCTCAACTCCCACACATGGGGTTTAACCACTTATATGTGAAATAAAATTGTATCACAATTTTATTCCTCTTCATACTTAATCCACTTTTTTTTAATAACTCTTCATGAGCAAACGCAACTCCAGAAAAGGTCTTCATAAGCAATTACTGGCACTGCGGTTTCATTGGTGCCCTCGGATTTCGATTCCGATCACCGGTACAAAAGTTAGAAAAACCCGCTCATTCATTCACTGAACTTACCTAAGAAAAACTTCGTAAATTGATTCTGGCCACACTGGGCCTCAGAATCAGGTGCCGTCAGAAACTGTGTACTCATAAAATCCCAAAGAATTTAAGAAAAAAATTTCCTTGAATTTTACGGGTCTTTACATTACTCCCACCTCAGGGCTTTATGTCCCTGTAAAGATACCTCACAAAATAGGGGAAAAAATCGAGGTACTGAGCATGAATCTGAGCCTCCTGCTCCCAAGTGCTCTCCTGGAGGTTCCCATGCTGCCACCTGATGTGCACTAGAGTAATCGACCGCCCACATAGGGCCCTCTCTTGTCGATCCTCGATCTCCATCAGGACCTCCGCAAAAGTCACCTCTTCATCGATGTCCATCTCCCCATAGTCCATGATATGTGTCGGGTCGTTCACGTTTCTCCTTAGCTAAGATACGTGGAAGACGTCATGCACCCGGTGCAACTGAGGTGGTAGAGACAGGCGATAAGCCACCCCACCTATCCTGCTAAGAACCTAGAATGGTCCGATGAAGCATGGAGACAACTTTCCACCCCGGAAAAATCTTCGTAATCCACATCGAGGTGAGACCCGTAAGAAAACGTGGTAACCATCCTCGAACCCTAGTGGTCTCTGCCTCCTATCAGCATAAGACTTCTATCATCTCTGAGCTATCTGTATCCTCTCCTAGAGGACCTAGACCTTCTCTATCGTGGTCGGGACCATCTCTGTTCCCAAAAGTGCTGACTCCCCAGGGTCTGTCCAACACAGAGGTGATCTGCAAGGTCGGTTGTACAATGCCTCGTATGGTGCCATCCCGATGGTGGAGTGGCACTACTAGAATTTGGGTTTTTCCCAACGGCAGTATACCAATGGTTCAATTAAAACGTTGGTATACTCAGCCTTTGCCAACGGTTTACTGAAACCGTTGTCAAAGGGCATTCCAGTGACCCATTTCCCAATGGTTTTTTGAAACTGTTGTGAAAGGTTGCCTTTGCCAACGGTTTTTAAAAACCGTTGGAAAGGTTTTGCCCAAATAGCAACCCCGATCTGCTCTCCCTCATTCGAGACAGAGCCCTAATTATCCTCCGCTCCTGTGCTCTCGCGAACCCCCCGTCCGAACATCATCGACCCCCGTCCGAATAGGTACACCCCCCATCCGAACAGGTAAAAATTGATCTCAATCAAGTTGTTGTAGTTGTTTTAATGAATTGATTTTTCCATTAATTAAAACATAAACACTATGGTTCCATTTTTATAGAATCTTACATGCCAATGGTGGAAAATTTTATAATGCATACATATTCTATTATTTTTAGATTTCTTCTCTTATGGATATGTGTTGGTTTTCCACATGGAATGCCTTGACTATCTACTTAGCATGGTAGAGGGTTTCTTTTGGAAATTTCCAATGGAAATTACATGATCCTATAAACATTTTGATGAATTTTCCTAACCTAGATGGATTGTCTGATGTTTCTCTAATGATCAAGGACGGAATGTTAGGAGGACATCACAAGTCCTGACTGGTTGATCCTAGAAGCAATTTCATGATAATGGATGTAATGCCTATAGGGAATCTCTTGATTTTGGTGATCTTCTCCATTTTCATCAAAAGACATGTTTAACACACTGGGAGGGAAACTCTAGAGTCAGTGTGACATGTATTGAAGGGTGATTTATGTCCATAGTGACATGATTTGAAGACATCACATGACCTAGTTGGTGTTCCTGGAGGGTGTTAAGGGAGCTATCTAACATTCCTGACATTTAATATGAGACTAAGATAATATTTATTGATTCCCCTATATAGAAGGAGATACATATATATTGGAAAACATGTAGTCTGTATGGTGATAATTAAAGGCTTTTCATTACAAGGGTGGCATATTCATGGGTGCCATCTGATTTTATTTGACATGTCAAGGGGACATCAAATGATCAAAATAGGTTTCCAATGGAATCTATTGTGAACAGGATGAAATTTCCTAGTGCAATAAAATTTCATAGGTGATGCATGTTATGAACATTAGGGTCAACATATATTTCCTTCACCGTAGTCTCCCATATTTTAGTATTTCATCCATCCTTTTATCCAAAATTCCATAGATTTATACATTATTTTATTATATTATGTCTCAAATTATCTAAAATATGTGTTTGATGTTCTTCACGTGACCTATCATAATTCCTTCTCATAATCTATAGTGATCATGGGAAGATCCCATGCATGATTCATGATCACTCAAATTATTCTGCAGATCATACATAATGGAAGCCTTACAGGATGTGAGATGATTATATCTATGAAATCTACTCAAGTACCTGGTGAGGAAGTTCATATTAATTCAAAAAGGTAAATCGCATATGAGGATACCCTACTAATATGGTTACGGGATGAGGCATGCTCTGATGTGATAACACATTAAGTTCTTATTGGTTTTAGATTTTTTCAATAACACATTAGTATGTTTTTTTCACATGTGTAGTTGATACCATGATTATTTTCTTCCTTTATCATTTACTTAAATGTATTTTCTATTAAAGTTCAATCCTATTGAATTGTTTATGACAAAATGACTTATATGAATTCTTTTTACAGAATGGACAGAAGTTGGATGTATGAAACCGATCGTATCTCAAGCGATTTTCAAAACAATTTGGAGAGCTTTATAGATTTTGCATTTCACAATGCTTCAGATAGTGGTCGCATACACTGCCCATGTTCCAATTGTGTTGGTAGACCTTGGTTGAGTCGTGAAGAAGTCAGCTACCACATAACCAAAAATGGTTTTCAAGAAAACTACTTTGTGTGGTATCACAATGGGGAGAAAATGAAATCTCAAATTGGTGATGATCGAAATGAAAGGACTGGAATGGAGAATTTGTTAGATGATCGGTTTCCGTTTATTCGTCATCATGAAAAAGAAAGGATTTCGACTCAAGAAGACGTCGATATGAGGACAACTGATGCATATAGTGAAAATGATGATATTGATAGGGTGAAAAAATTTAATGATGCTACCATGACTCCAGTATATCGACAATGAGATAAAATGAAAAGGTTGGAATTTTTAATCCAATTGTTTCATAGAAAAACAATGTATGGGATTTCTAATACAGCAATCGATTAAATTCTTACCCTCTTGAAGGATTTACTTCCAGATGATGCAGATATTCCCTCAAACCACTATATGGCATGGAAGTTAGTTGATGAACTTAGATTTTGCAGAAACAAAATTCATGCTTTCCCGAAAGATTTCAGTTTATTCTGGGAAGAAACCGCTGAAAGAAATGAATGTATAAAATGTGGCACATCCCGCTGGAAGTCAAAATCTGATGGAACACCATCCCACATTCCACAGAAAGTAATGTGGAACTTTCCATTGATCCCCAGACTCCAGAATCTTTTTATGTCTGATGACATATCAATAAAAATGAGATGGCATGATACCGAGAGAAAGAAGACTAATGATGAGTTGGTTCATCCTGCAGATGGATTTGCATGGCAGAGATTTGATGCTCGACATCCTGATTTTGCAGCTGACGTGCGTAATGTGAGGCTGGGTCTTTCATGCGACGGTTTTAATCCGTTTGGGCAGATGCTTACTTCGCACAACACATGTCCAGTTTTTATACACATTTATAATCTTCCCCCATGGTTGTGTATGAAAAAATCTTTCACTTTCATGAGTATACTCATATCTGGTCCTTCTGATCCTGGCATTGATATTGATGTATACATGCAACCTTTAATAAAAGAGTTGAAACTTCTTTGGGATGTGGGTGTGCCCACATACGATGCATGTTCGAAAGACATATTTCAGATGCGTGCTGCGCTTATGTGGATGATCAATGATTTTCCGGCTTATGCAATGATGTATGGATGGAGCATGAAGGGAAAACTGTCATGTCCAGTTTTTATGAAGAATACACGATCCAGAAGACTGAAACATCGTTGTAGTTTCAGTTTTATGGGACATCGACGATTTTTGCCAAAGGATCATCCATATAGAATGAATCGTCGAAGATTTGATAATACTATAGAGACCGGTGATCCACCTCATCGTATGTCTGGAACTTATGTGCTTAATGAATTGAAAGATTTCAGTTTTTCGTTCGGGAAGGGTCAAATGAAATCTGGAAAGAGAAAGAATGTTTCCACAGAAACCTGTTACAATTGGAGGAAGATGAGTATCTTTTTTGATTTGCCTTATTGGTCAACCAATTTGCTACGTCATTGCTTAGAAATAATGCATATTGAAAAGAATATATGTGAAATGTTGCATTCAGTTCTTCTAAATGTCAAGGGGAAGACAAAAGATGATTTACGATCTCGACGTGACTTGGTGGATTGGGGCATCAGACCAGAATTGCATCTTGTGCGTATCAGTGAAAATAAATGGAAACTTCCATGTGCTTCTTATGTGATGACACCTACTGAAAAAAACAATTTCTGGAAGTATTAGAGACTATTAGAGTTCCTTATGGCTATTCAAGCAACATATCTAAACGGGTCAACAGAAGAGAGTTGAAGCTAAAATCTTTGAAGACTCATGATTATCACGTTATACTACATGAGTTGCTTCCAATAACAATCCGTCATCTTTGGTCCAATAATGTAAGGGTGGGTGTTATTCGGTTGTGCCATTTGTTTATAGATCTTTGTGCTAAGAAGTTGTCCATGTCTTTCTTGAAAAAAATGTTGACAGATGCCCCATTAATTTTGTGTGAGTTGGAGAAAATATTTCCCCCATCATTTTTCACATGCATGCTGCATCTGACTGTCCATATTCCAACTGAAATACTTCTCAGAGGACCTGTTTCTTTTCGTTGGATGTATCCAACTGAAAGAAATATGTTCACATTAAAGTCTTATGTTCGAAACAAGAATCATCCCGAAGGTTCTATCGTGAGCGGTTACTTAGCTCAAGAATGTATGGATTTCTGTTCGATGTATTTGTCTGGTCTTACTACAAGAATGAACAGACCAATGAGACATGAAGAAGAACAATATGAGAAAATTGAACCCAGTTTTCCATCACTTCCTCAAACAGGAGGAATTCCTGGATCATATACATTGAAGACATTAATCCATGAAGAGCGGGAGATGGCACATCACACAGTTTTGTTCAACTGTGATTTGTTCGATGACTATATCAGGTAACAAAATTGAATATGTATATATTACATATATATCTGTTAAACTATTCATATTTTTTTATCTACAGGGAACATAAAACAATGATAAATAGGAAGCATCGTTCTTTATCTTTGGAAAGGAGAGAGACTTTGCATAGCAAATAGTTTTCTGCTTGGTTAAAATTGAAGTTAAAAATATTAATGTTTAAATTAATTATTTCAATATTTACTTAAGTTTAACTATCATTTATATTGTAGGTATTGAGTTTGTCTACTGACTCTGTCTCTGAGGAAATAAGAGCTTTGGATTTTGGTCCTAATACTGTGGTTCGTGACTGTAAATCAATTGTTATCAATGGGTACAGATTTATTGTCACTGAACGAGCCAAAAACATGAGAACACAACATGATGGTATTATGGTTACTGCCACAACAGATTGTTATGCCAATGCATCAGATAGTAGACCGCGACTTAAAAATGTTGGTTATTATGGAGTCGTTGAGAAAATAATAATATTGGATTGGTACTCTCATGGACAAGTCACAATGATGAAATGCCATTGGTTTGATTCGATGATGAGACATGGCACATTTATTGATGATTGTGGATTTCGAGTAATTAATATGACCTACACTCTTGCTACCGAAGAACCATATGTGTTGGCATCAATGGCTAAACAATTTTTTTATGTCAAAGATCAACTTCAACCTGAATTTGGTGTCATAGTTGAAGTAATTCCAAGACATATTTTTGATGATGCTGATGATGGAATTGACACTGTCCCTATTGCCATTAGAACCAATCCATTTATTTCTTTTGATGACTCCAATAGCTCAATTTTCAGAGTTGATTGTGAACCTGAAGTTGTGGTTGGAAATATATAGAATCATTCATCCATGTTCTCAATTATTTTGGTTTACCACGAGTTGGGTTGTTAAGGTTAGTAATATTCATATTTATTTAGTATTGATCACAAATATGTTTTAGATGACTTGACCGTTATGTGAATTTTCAATGTTTATTGGTTGCTGTTTTATTTGAATTGCATTTTCTAATTTGGAATTGAACTGTATTCAAACCAAATAAACAATATTTCTATCTTGGTGAAAATTACAACTTGTATGTTTTATTAAATTCAATAAATCTCTTCTAAAACAATTGATAGCTAAATTACCAATGAATCCCCTCATTCCCTCATATATTTAGTTTTTTGGTTTACACATTAATTTCCTTTTTCTAATTAATTACATATTTATTTTCAAATGCAGGAAATGCATCCAATTGAAGAGAGACGAAGAAAAAAATGGCGGAGAACAATCGTCGGATGGAGGAGCTGGGCATTCCACCATTAGTGCATACAGTGAGTACTTTATTTCAAATATATATATATATATATATATATATATATATATATTTACAGAATATATAATGTCATGTGATTAATGTTTTTGTAAACTTTTTTGTAGGATCCACCGTTACGTCGACAGTTATTCGACGAGGAGCCTAGTACTGGTCCTAGTACTCAGGTCGGTGGTATGAGGAGGGTTCGTACCAGAGGTGGACGTAGAGCTATGTGTGCCCGACTAGACCCTGCCCCTCCCAATGAAATTTCATCCTTCCCACATTCTGATCCCGGTGTGTCGTTAGGGACACACGGGGTATTTAGGCCTCCCATGTTTTCGCTACCTTCTGCATCTTCTGCCCCATCATTTTCACATCCCATGATGATTCCCACTCCCTAGTTAGCATCAGGTCATACAGTTGTTCCATATTCTTTTCCTTCTACTTCTGTCTCTCTGAGCTTTTATATTCCATCATCATCGACTCCTGTTCCATCATAGGGTGTTCCATCAGGTTCTGTGGATCTGGCGCCACTCATTGATCAGACTAGCCCAGGTATATTTATAAAACCCTGAAAAAATTTTATAGCAATATATATTTTCATTATAACATGTTTTGATAAAATATTTATTTTTCTTTCATGACAGATACATCTACTGACAGGAGGCGGGGGTGGGGCCATACACGCATGCGTTCGATGTGGAACCGTCGCACACAAGTTATGGTGGAATATATGAAGACAATCAGATGGTTGAGAAAACAGGGCAGCAATGTCGGAGTTTTCTGGCGACGCTTTCCAAATACTCTGACATCATTCCCGTCAGCCCGTTGTCGTGGAGACATTTTCCACATGAGGTCAAAGATAGAGCTTGGGCAGAGATATGGTTAAAAAAATCTGTTTTATTTAATGCCATGAATTATTTTTGTATTTATATGAATTAATATTTTGATTTCAGCTTTGATTTAATTTTCCTGATGGTGAGGGTGCACGACTGGAACGTCTAAAGGATTTAGGCGAGTTTTGGAGAGCCTACAAGCATGATCTGTATATTGGCTGGCATGCTAGAGTTGGCACTGAGTTAGAGGCGGTACCAGTCGTGGATGATTATCCTATAGAGCAGTATCGTCAGATGATTACTCATTGGACGAGTACCCAGTTTAAGGTATAAATTAAATTTGCGGTATTTAAATAATAACTTTCAAGTTTTGCATTAATATTATCCTTTGCATTATCGAATTTTATTTAGGAATCATCTGGAAAAAATAAAAAAAACATTGATGCAAAAAAATACCTCCATACACTAGGACGCACGACGATGTCGGATCATGAGAGGTAGCAGGTATGACAATTGTTTATAAGTTTTCTTTACGACTTACATTTTCTTTTGTTTCCTCAATTATTTAATCATTTGCTAAAGTTTTTATATAACTTTTGTTTTCAATGTCATTGTAGAGGAAAGTAAAAAATATTGAAGGACGTGTGCCTCGAGCAAAACTGTTTTTCTCGAGTAGACGAAAAAAGGATGGAAGTGCTGTCAACGAAGCGACTCAGCAGCAGATTGTAAGTTTTAATCTGTTGATTTTATATTTTAATATCTATTTTGTAACTTAATAATATATTTATATTTGTAACAGGATGCTTTAGAGGCCCTCGATGCCCAAGAAGCAGACAATTTTGGGCCATCTGATCACTTACATCCGGTGTTGGGAGAGGATCATTCTGGCAGAGTACGCTGCCGACCTAGGATAGCCCCGACGAGGTATTGGCCTGCCTCAGGTACGAGTTGTAGTGCCACCGAGCTGCATCAAGTTAGGTAACAGGTAGAACAGGCTGAGAAAAGGTCCACAGAGACGGCAGAACAATCTGCTAGGGCAAACAGTGCATTTATGAAATTTATTGAAGTTCTACGTCCAACACTTCCAGCAGAGGCCAGCCCAGTGATTGATGAATACATGTCGTCAATACATTCTATATATGGTGCACCAGGTGGCAGTTCCAGTGGTGGTCAGGCCGATGTCCAGCTTGAAGATGATGATGGCGAGGAGTCTGATGCGGAAGAGGAGGGAGATGAGGAGGGCGAGGAGGAGGGCGAAGGCGAGGAGGAGGGCGCTGTGGAGGGTGAGGACGATGAAGAGGATGATGATAATGGTGATGGTGATGCTGATGTGGGACATATTGATCCGTTACATTTTTGACTTATATTACTGAGATTTTATGTTTAATCTATTCTAGTTGTTGGTTTTATCTAGACTCGTAGTATAGTATTGGAGTTGAGTTATTTTTATATATTGTCTGTTTTTATGGATGTTGTTGTCTTTTAGTGGGTGTCTGTTTGAGAACTCCCTGGACAACCCCCCTCATTCTTGGACCCTGGACACCCCCCTCCCCCTTGGACCCCGAACACCCCCCAAACACCCCCCGGACAGCCCCGCGGATATCCCCCTAGACAGCCCCCCGTACATCCCCCCACCCTCTACCCTGCACCCCGGATAGCCCCCGGACAACCCCCCCCCCCCACCCTCCCCCTTGGACCCCGGACAACCCCCCAAACACCCCCCGGACAGCCCCCCGGACAGCCCCCTGAACAACCCCGGACAACCCCCTGAACAACCCCTGAACAACCCTTGAACAACCCCCTGAACAACCCCCGGACATCCCCCTGAACAACCCCCGAACATCCCCTTGAACAACCCCCAAACACCCCCCGGACAGACCCCGCACAGCCCCCCCACCCTCCTCCTTGGTCCCCGGACTGCCCCCCGGACACCCACCGGACAGCCCCCCCGGACAGCCCCTCCACCTTCCTAAATTTCATTAGCTCTGAAATGTTTCATAGCACGATCAACTAAAATCTAATCCATACTAAATATGATATAAAAATATTCTATATGAATTTCCATAAGATTTTAAGTGAAAACAAAAAGTGATATACGAAAAACTGACCAAACGCATTAGAAATGTGTTGATGCTTTGTGACAACGATCCATGGGTCATATGTGACGTGTACGAATCAACCCCGCCTCAATCCGAGGCGCGGTGTGGCCGGAACAACTCAAAGTGTATGTCTTTTGTTTCAAAAGGACATCATTTTAAGTGAAAAACATCAACTGGCATACGGAAAACCGGCCAAACGCATTTGAATTGTGTTGATACTTTAAGAAAACGATCCATGGGTCATTTGAGACGTATACGAGTCAACGCCGCCTAAATCCGAGATGCGGTGTGGTCGGGACCACTCTAAGTGACTTTCTTTTGTTTAAAATGGACAGTATTTTAAGTACATACGGAAAACCAACCAAACGCATTCGGTTTCTGTTGAAACTTTAGGAGAACGATCCATGGGTCATATGTAACGTGTACAAGTCAACGCCACCTCAATCCGAGGCGCGGTGTGACCAACACCACTCAAAGTGTCTCTATTTTGTTTAAAATGGACTTCATTTTTAGTGAAAACAACAAATGACATACGAAAAACTGACCAAAAGGATTCTGATTGTGTTGATACATTATCACAATGATCCATGGGTCATATGTGACGTGTACTAGTCAACCCCGCCTCAATCCGAGGCATGGTGTAGCTGGCACAACTCAATGTGTATGTCTTTTGTTTCAAAAGGACATCATTTTAAGTGAAAAACATCAACTAGCATACGAAAAACCGACCAAACGCATTCGGTTTCTGTTTAAACTTTAGGAGAATGATCCATGGGTCATATGTGACATGTAAGAGTCAACTCCACCTAAATCCGAGGCGTGGTGTGGCCGACACCACTCAAAGTGTCTCTATTTTGTTTAAAATGGACTTCATTTTTAGTGAAAACAACAAATGACATACGGAAAACCGACCGAACGGATTCTGATTGTGTTGATACTTTTGCACAATTATCCATGGGTCATATGTGACGTGTACGAGTCAACCCCGCCTCAATTTGAGGCACGGTGTGGTCGGCACAACTCAACATGTATGTCTTTTGTTTCAAAAGGACGTCATTTTAAGTGAAAAACATCAACTGGCATACGGAAAACCGGCCAAACGCATTCGGATTGTGTTGATACTTTATTACAACGATCCATGGTTCATTTGAGATGTGTACGAGTCAACCCCGCCTAAATCTGAGACGCGGTGTGGCCGGTACCACTCTAATTGTGTCTCTTTTGTTTCAAACGGACAAGATTATAAGTGAAATAAACAACTGGCAGACGAAAAACCGACCAAACGCATTCGGAATCTGTTAAAATTTTAGGACAACGATCCATGGGTCATATGTGACGTGTACGAGCCAACCTGAGCTCAATCCGAGTCACGGTGTGGTCGGGACCACTCTAAGTGACTTTCTTTTGTTTAAAATGGACAGTATTTTAAGTACATACGGAAAACTGACCATACGCATTCGGTTTCCATTGAAACATTAGTAGAACGATCCATGGGTCATATGTGACGTGTACGAGTCAACGCCACCTCAATCCGAGGTGCGGTGTGGACGACACCACTCAAAGTGTCTCTATTTTGTTTAAAATGGACTTTATTTTTAGTGAAAACAAAAAATGACATACGGAAAACCGACCGAACGGATTCTGATTGTGTTGATACTTTAGAACAATGATCCATGGGTCATATGTGACGTGTACGAGTCAACCCCGCCTCAATCCGAGGTGCAGTGTGGCCGGCACAACTCAAAGTGTATGTCTTTTGTTTCAGAAGGACGTCATTTTAAGTGAAAAACATCAACTGGCATACAGAAAACCGGCCAAACGCATTCGGATTGTGTTGATACTTTAGGACAATGATCCATGGTTCATTTGAGACATGTACGAGTCAACCCCGCCTAAATACAAGACGCGGTGTGGCCAGTACCACTCTAAATGTGTCTCTTTTGTTTAAAACGGAAAAGATTATAAGTGAAATAAACAACTGACAGATGAAAAACCGACCAAATGCATTTGGAATCTGTTGAAATTTTAGGAAAACGATCCATGGGTCATATGTGACGTGTACGAGCTAACCCGGGCTCAATCTGAGTCACGGTGTGGTTAGGAACACTCTAAGTGACTTTCTTTTGTTTAAAATGGATAGTATTTTAAGTAAATACGGAAAACCAACCAAACGCATTCGGTTTCTGTTGAAACATTAGGATAACGATCCATGGGTCATATGTGACGTGTACGAGTCAATGCCACCTCAATCCGAGGCGTGGTGTGGCCGACACCACTCAAAGTGTCTCTATTTTGTTTAAAATGGACTTCATTTTTGGTGAAAACAACAAATGACATACGGAAAACCGACCGAATAGATTCTTATTGTGTTGATACTTTAGCAAAATTATACATGGGTCATATGTGACGTGTACGAGTCAACCCCGCCTCAATTCGAGGCGCGGTGTGGCCGGCACAACTCAAAGTGTATGTCTTTTGTTTCAAAAGGACGCCATTTTAAGTGAAAAACATCAACTAACATACGGAAAACCGACCAAACGCATTCGGATTGTGTTAATACTTTAGGATAAAGATTCATGGGTCATTTGAGACGTGTACGAGTCTACCCCGCCTAAATCCGAAACGTGATGTGTCCGGTCCCACTCTAACTATGTCTTTATTGTTTAAAAGGGACAAGATTATAAGTGAAATAAACAACTGACATACGAAAAACCGACCAAACGCATTCGGAATCTTTTGAAATTTTAGGACAACGATCCATGGGTCATATGTTACATGTATGAGTCAACCGCGCCTCAATCTGAGTCGCGGTTTGGCCGAGACCACTCTAAGTGTATCTATTTTCTTTAAAATGGACTACATTTTAAATACAAACGGAAAACCAACCAAACGCATTCTGATTGTGTTTATATTTTAGCACAACAATGCATGGGTCATGTGTGATATGTATGAGTCAACCCCGCATCAATCCGAGGCATGGTGTGGACGACACCATTCAAAGTGTCTCTCTTTTATTTAAAAAACACTTCATTTTAAGTGAAAACAACAACTGGCATACGGAAAACTGACCAAATGATTTCAGAATATGTTGATACTTTAGGACAATGATCAATGAGTCATTTGTGACGTGTACGAGTTAACCTCGCCTCAATCTGAGGCACGGTGAGACCAGTATCATTCCAGGTGTATGTATTTTGTTTAAAATGTATATGATTTTGAGTAAAAATATATGGTGTACAAAAACCCAATCAAATTATGAATTGAATTCCGGATTCCACATATGATTGTCATCTAAATTTTAAATTGAATTCTAAATGAATTATGTATGTTTTTAATTATGTTATGAATTCTAATTTAATTATGGATGAGTATATTTCCAGGATGCATTATATGTGTTGGTTGGTTGGTTTTCATTATTTAAATGTGTTGGTTTGTTCTCTATATGTATGCATTGTATATGTGTTACAGTTACAATAATTGGATTTAAAATTGAATTGAAAATGAAAATTGAATTGAAAATGAGCCCAAAACAGACCTGGTGTGCCAAAATGAGCCCAAAACAGACCTGCTGTGCAAATTTCAGGCTGCTGTGCAATTTGCACAGCAAATCCTATGCCAACGGTTTCAAACCGTTGGCATAGCCCATATGGAGCTATTTTTACCAACGGTTCATTAAACTGTTGGTAAAAACAGACTATCCCAACGGTTCAAACCGTTGGGATAGCTTTTGGAATTGGTGTTTTTACCAATGGTTGGTAGAACCGTTGGTAAAAACCTTTCCCAACGGTTTTCAAACCGTTGGAAAAGAAAATATTCATGGGATTCCCCAACGGGCCAAACCGTTGGGAAAGGCTTTTCCCAACGGTTTGGCACAACCGTTGGGGTAGCTTGATTTTTTATAACCTATCCCAACGGTTCCTTGTAAACCGTCGGGAAAAGCCTTTCCCAACGGCTTACTTCCCCACGGTTGGCAGAACCGTTGGTATAACATATACCAACAGTTCTGCAGCCTTTCCCAACGGTTCAGATTTGTTGAGAAAGGATGGATTTCCAGTAGCTGCATCCCGAATGCCTCCTTCAACCCCTTCCAAATCCGGCGTAGCTGCATCCTGAATGCCTCCTTCAACCCCTTCCAAATCCGGGAAGTAAAGCGACCATCTCGATCAGAGGCGATAGATGATGGTTCACCATGAAACCGTACAATCTCATTAATGTAGAGGCGTCCCAAGCACTCCACTGAGCCTTGCTCTCCGATGGGTAAGAATTGGGCCGACTTGGTGAGTCGGTCGACGATCACCCAAATGGAGTCATTTCTTATGGATGTATGTGGAATCCCAGTCATGAAATCCATAGATATCCCATCCCACTTCCACTCCATAACCTCCAAGGGTTGCACTAAGCATGCTCATACCTAGTGCTCCGCCTTCACCTGCTAGAAGGTGAGGCATCGAGAAACGAACTCTGCCACAACATTCTTTATACCTGGCCACCAGTGCTGTTGTCTAAGATCCTGGTACATCTTCACCACTCCTGGATGTACCGCAGAAGGGGAAGTGTGAAACTCCCTCAGCACCTCCTCCTATAATGCAGCTGGTACCATGGTACGTCCTCTGAAAAGGACGATGTGCTCTCCTCCTACAGAGAATCCATCAGGTGCGTGTCTTGATGATATCTGTGCTCGACGTGTCTCACAGTCAACGTCCACATGCTTTGCCTCTCTGACCCACTAACAAAGTGTTAGAGTGACTATGAGCGACTGTAAAAATGATGCCCCATCTCTATCCATGAAGGATATCTGTAACGTGGACAGCTACTCTGTCGCCTCTACAAATAGCTGAATGCACGTCCTCCTATTGAGAGCATAGGCTACTACGTTCCCCTTCCCATAAGTACAGAATATCTCAAATTCATATTCTTGAAGGAACTCGAGCCATCGTCGCTATCTCAGGTTCAGTTCCTTCTATGAGATGATGTACCTGATACTCTGGTGGTTAGAGTAGACTGTAAAGAAATCACCCATTAGATAGTTCCCCCACATGATCAGAGTGAAGACCACTGCGGCTAACTCCAGTTCATGGGTAGCGTAGTTCTGCACGTGCTGCCTCAACTGTCATGATCCATAGGCGATCATTGCCCGATCCTGTATCAGGAAACACTTGAGTCTGGTCCCTGATGCATCGCAGTAGACTATGTACCCTACTCCCTCCTCTAGTAGCCTCATGATGGGTGCACTAGTCAATCTTTGTATCTGCTTCTGGAAGCTCTGCTGACATCTATCTGACCACACCATGGGTTTCCCCTTCTTCATCAAAGCTGAAAGCAGTGCTGCAACTCTGGAGAAGTCTGGAACAAATCTCCGATAGTACCCAGCCAAACCTAGGAAACTCCCCAACTCCGTCACGCTCCTGGGTGGCTCCCAAGCTAGCACTGCCTCGATCTTCACAGGATCCACCACAACTCCTGCCTCAGAGATGACGTGTCCCAAGAAGTGGACCTCGTGTATCCATAAATGACACTTCTAGAGCTTACCATAAAGCTGGTGCTCTCGGAGTGTGTCCAGTACAACCCTCATATGGTAGGCATGCTCCTCCTCAGTGGTCGAGTATATCAATATTTCATTGATGAAGAATAAGAAAAATCGATTGAGGTAAGGCTGGAATATCCTGTTCATGAGACTCATGAACATTGTTAAAGCATTGGTTACACCAAAAGGCATAACCAAGAAATCATAGTGGCCATACCGACATCTGAAAGTCGTCTTCTGCACATCCTCGTCTTGAACTCTGAGTTGATGATAGCATGACCTTAGGTCTACCTTCGAGAACCACCATGCTCCCTTGAGCTGATCGAAGAGGTCGAAAATCCTCGGAAGTGGATACTTGTTCTTCATGGTCACCTGGTTTAGGCGACGGTAATCGACACATAGTCGCAAGCTCCTATCCGCCTTCTTGGAGAACAAAATCGGGGAAGCCCAGGGTGAAACACTAGGTCGAATGAATCCCTTGTCCTGCAAGTCCTCTAGCTGTACCCGTATCTCTCGAAGCTCAGCGGGAGCCATCCGATTTGCTGGAGTAGATATCAGGGCTATCTCGGGGTATAGGTAAATATAGAAGTCTACCTATCTGCATGGAGGTAGTCCTTGAACGTCGTCAGGAAAAATGTCTGCATACTGATCCACCACGACAGGAAAACTAGGACTCTGCACGTCAACAGCTCTTAGGATGAGGCTATCCAACTGATGAGTGATCAGATTTCATCTCCTCTGCGTGAGTCCATCCTGCACTGCAAAGGCTCCCTTATCTCCAGTGAAGGTGAACCTGCTCCCATCAGTGCGGACACACTGCACCTTGCGCCTAATACAGTCGATCTGATCGTGAACCGTAGATAACCAATCCATGCCCAAGATGACGTCGTCAGGCCTCGACGCCGCTACAAGAAGATCCCAGCTGAAGCTCTCACCTCCTAGAGTAAGCTCACACTACCAGCACCAGTGCGTAATCGTCGAGTCTGCTCCCATAGGAGTCTCTTGGCGTAAGGATCTAGCCAACGGATCCATCGGAATCTCTGAGATCCGAACAAGGTTAGTGGCAATGAAAGAATGACTCGCTCCTGTGTTTATAAGAACTGCAGCAAGGGTGGAGTAGACAGAGATAGTACCTCGAATCATCTCTGGTGAGCCGTGGTCATGGGCCTCCACTGCCTAGAGCTGGGCCTATCTCTGTCCGCCAGCTCCCTGTGGTCGGGGTGGACCTCCTGGTGGTGGTGGTGGTAGAGCCTCAAAGCGCTTCCCACCACCTGCTGCTCGGCTATCTCCTCTGCCTCGTCTGACTGCTCCTTGAGGACCTCCATGGCCGAACCTCTGCATCTACCTGGGTGGTCCCTTAACCGTCTACTACTCTTCAGTATGGCGGGTCGGGTAGTCACGAGCCATGTGGCCCTGCCAGCCGCATGCATAGCACTGTTTTCTCCTCGTAAGGCTGGCTCTGCGTCGTGTGACTGCACCTCTGAGCTAGTATCCTGAGGTCATCCGACTGATGGTCTGGTCCGCTTAGAACCCTATGACATCTGTCGATTTCCAGTTGTATAAGACTCCGCTACATGCCGCCCTGTGGTAGGTCTCGCTGCTTGTGTAGGCTCAGCAAGAAATCTCTCCACAAGAAGGGCTCGCTCCAGTACTCCTGAATGCATCAGTATGCTGAGGAAGATCATCGATGCCCTGATCTCATGCCTCATTCCTTGTTTTAAGGTCTGGGCCAAGAAGAATGGGTCTCATACCATATCCGTGGAATATCATGAGAGATCGGTAAATCTCACCGAGTACTGGGCTACTGTCATACTGCCCTGTCGCAGCTACAGTAACTCCTGAATGTGCACCACGCTGAGGGTCGCTAGAACGAACTCCTAGAGAAAGAGGCTCTTGAAGTATGACCAAATGAGATATGCCTCGTCGTTCACCTAGAGCATCAGGCTCCACAATCTACTTGCTTCCATGTGCAGGAGACTCACTGCAAGGATCATCATGAGGTCTGCCGGTGTCCCTACTAACCTGAAAACTCGAACAACAGCCTCAAACCAATCCTCATCTACCTGAGGGTCCATCTCCCCATGGAACCTGGGTGGTCTCTAATGCTGAAACTCGTGCAGTGCAGTAAGGCGACGTGCACTCTCAGCTGCTGGGGCTGGTGGCATCGGTGGCTCAGTGGGTAGAGGTACGCCGGTGCCCCCACTGTAAAGGGGCCCTACACCGAGTCCTCGTCACATGGTGGGCTACCGTCTCACACAAAGCTCGGAACCCTAGCTGGCTACCATCATGGAGACATCCTGAAAAGAAACAGGTGTGCCACGGTCAATACAGTATACCTGGTGAGCTGACACTAAGTAATCACAAAGAAAACTTTTGAAACACACATGCAATCAATGTTTTCATGTATTAAGTCGGAAAATCAGAAGTCAGGGTCCTGGGGTATGGATACGTCGGCTGCCGCACCAACACTGGACTCCCTGGACTGATAACCACACTCAATACCCTTAAAATTATTTATTCACATAGAAGAAAGATCAGATTCCTGAGTTCTGCGGTAGAACCGAACTCCTCTGATACCAATTTGTCACGACCCATCCTCGGGGCCTGTGTCGTGACTACCCCAAGCCCTCCTTCCATAGGCCAGGGGCTGGAGGCTAGCACCAAAGGCGTAAATCCCAATAAAATGGGAAGGTATTGGCTTTATGTAAGAAAAAAACCACAGAGTATGCAAGTTGAAGTAAACACTAAGTAAACTGAGTGCAAAAGTAAGTGCTTGAAAGTAAATGGGCCAGAAAACAAACCCAACTGAAAGTAAAGTACAACTGAAAAGAGAGTACAGCAGCATAAATGTAAAGCAGCAACACCGAGCTATCCTCTGGAAATCCCACCTGATGGGTGAGTATAGATAGTCTCCTCCACTCCTCGGCTCCAACTGTTTGCTCCGTGTACGTCCTGTCCAGTGATCCACCTCAAGGTGTCGTCTAGCTCCACGAGTTCCTACCTCAATCAGTGATGTCTGTCGTCTGCATCCAACACAACATAGTGTGGGCATAGCCCGTATATGGGTGAGTATACGCTACTCTGTAAGGACCTTGAGAACCCTGAAGGTCTCCCAGAATCTACGAAGGATAAACCACAAAGGAAAGATACAATCACTAAGTAAAAACCAACTCTACATAGGTATATTCCCATACATATACCTAAGTCATCTATTCGAGCTCGGCTCCATCACACGAGCCCAAATACAACCCAGTCCACATAAGAAAACATAACCCATTCCACATAGGATGTCACAACCCAATCCACACAGGAAAACACAACCCAATCCATATAGGAAATCACAAAAATCATATCAATGATATTGATTGTAAGTTAAGACTCAACTCACACATGTATACTTCTTTATAAGGTGATAGATATGATTAGATATAGACACTTATTCATCTAAGCTATCAGGCCCACATAGAATACAAGACCGGCTATGATGTCGGACCCAAAAAATATACAAGACCAGCTAATCTGCCGGACCCACATAGGATATAAGTACAGAGTCTAATACTGCCGGACCAACATAGGATACAAGAACACTAGTCAAATACTGACAGACACACATAGGATACAAGAACAATAGTCATCGCCGTCGAACCCACAGAGGATTCTAGTACGGTCGTTGTTGTTGTCGAACCCACGGAGGATCCCATTACAGTCGTCATTGTCGTCACAGTCGCAACCAGCTCTAGGGTTCCCGCACACAGCATGCTCGATTCTGGGAGGGTCCGCTCCACGAGCCATGGGGGTTCGATACACCAACTGACACAAAGTCCGGAGTTGATGTATCTCAATGCTCTGTCTCATCAATAGGAACTCAACGCGACAGACGGCGCATCAATCGGACGCCTGGTCTGAGAGTTATTGGTTTTTTCTTCCCAGGGGCCTGGTTGGTTTTTAAGCTAAAACCAACCCGACTGTACTCCAGCTATGTCCAAACATCAAGAGAAGTAAGCGAAAATAACTTTCTCACTAAGAGGATTCCAACAAAGTCGAGGGCACGTCAATCGGATGTATGGAGCTCAAGTTATAACCGTTTCCGCTCCGAGGGACCGGTTGGTTTCGTGTTTGAACCAGCCCGGCCATACCTAAAGTTCTTCGAAAACTTTAGTATAATATACCAAAACGATCGCCTTGATCTAAGTATTACTACACAACCTACGGTGATTTGATCGGAGGTCAATTACCCATGTTATGGGCGTTTGAATGGATTTGTTCGGAAACAGGGGGTTTGGGCCCGGTCTGACCTGGCCCAATACCCCCTGGGTCGGCTCGAACCGGGTGACCCGACCCGTGTCCGGGTCTGGCCCGGTTAAGCGTGGCCTGGACTGGCTGTCGTGGCCCGGCTGGGCCAGCCTGGCCTGACGCGGGGGTCTGGCCCAGTGCGGGAGGTCCAGCCGGGCGCGGGCGATCCGGCCCGGCACGGGCGGTCCAGCCCATTATGGGCGGTCCGGCCCAGCGCAGCCAGTTCGGCCTGGTGCGGGCGCCCACGCGCTGAGCGGATGCGGAAGGGGGGGCGATGCCCCCCTATTTTCCCAATACGGCGGACCCCTGTGGGGACCGCCCTAGGTGCACTGGCCGGGGGTTACGACCCCCGGACTTCCCGAATCGGCCGGCCGTAATGGCCCGTCGGAGCTTCCGCGAGACCTGCGAGTCCCACATCCTAGAACGCTGCCGGGAGGCAGAGTCCGGCTGCCCTCCTCTGCACCACCGCAGCCCTTGTCCGACCGGCGTGGCGTGATGGTGGCGTGCCCCTCCGCCACGGCCCGCCCCTTAGCTGCAGCTTCATTCGGATTCACCCGCGCGGCACGACAGCGCTGTGCTCCTTCACCATGGTGTGACGGCACCACGTTGCCTCCATTCCATGTGAAAATAAATATCCACAGTGAAGGGGATGAGGATCGGCCATGTTTGTGCGGTCCGGTCTCCTCTCGTTATTTCGATAACAAGCGGCTAATTATTAAACAACTAAATTCGTTAAATAAAACTCGGATGATGAAACAACCCCTACCTCGAAGAAGTTCGCAGAAAACGACGTCGCGGGGTGAGGCTCCGTATACGTTGACAGAGATCATCCGAGGAGGAAGAGACGTCTCCCTTTCTTTGACGTGGAGATAAGATAGAACGGCGTGTCAGTGTTCTTCACGTTCTTCAAGGGGGAAGATGAAGTTCTTCAAAGTGTAGAACTCTTCCTCTCTCAAATTTCCACACAACACAGTAACTCCCAAAATAAAATAAGCTACACCTTATTTTATTTTTACTTTTCCAAACCTTTCAAATTTTAAAAGTTGAATTCATTTCATTAATTAAATCTAGAGTTTTCAAAATTAAATGGTGTGCTAAGTTGGCATCATTAATGTGGAAGTGGAGTTAAGGGAATTTGAAGGGGTGGGGATCGTGTGGGACCCACCTCACTAATATCCTATCAAGAGGAGTTAGGATTTTAGTGGGTCTCACCTCAACTCCCACACATGGGGTTTAACCACATATAAGTGAAATAAAATTATAATACAATTTTATTCCTCTTCATACTTAATCCACTTTTTTTTATAACTCTTCACGAGAAAACGCAACTCCATAAGAGGTCTTCTTAAGAAATTATCGGTGTTGTTGTTTCATCGGTGCCCTCAGATTTTGATTCCGAGCACCGGTTCAAAAGTTAGAAAAACCCTCTCATTCATTCACTGAACATACCTGAGCTAAACTTAGAAAATTAATTTCGGGCACATCGGGCCTCGGAATCAGGTGCCTTCAGAAATTGCATACTCATAAAATCCCAAAGAATTCAAGAAAAAAAATTCCTTGAAATTTACAGGTCTTTACACAAGGACCTCAAAACGTCATCCTCCAACCATATTTCTTCCTTATTTTCTGGCAACAATGCCTCCCTAGGGACTACCCTATCATCACCTGGGTGTTTTATGATCACGGTATTACCTCTGCCGTGGCGGACCATATATCATCTATCTAGAAAAACTCATCACATTTGGTTGAGTAGTCCCACGCCATGTGACCTGGTACATCACAAACATAGCACTAGCCCTCCCAAGGATATCTCAGTGCTCTATGTTGTCCCCGTCCATGTTTCTAAGTCTCAACAATATGAGACCTCTAACGTCGAGGCCCTGCCTATCGACGTCCCTCTGCCAAAAATTTCTCGGTCACCAGTGCCTGCTCCAGCACCCCGAGATGGGTGAGGATGCACAAGGTCACAACGTTGGAACGAATCTCCTCTATAGATATCTCATTCAAACTTCTGTGATCAGAAGTTTCCATCATGGACCACATCTAAAGAGCACCGAGTAAGGTCTACTAACCCCGTCACGTACTCAGCCTCTGCCATCACCCCCTACTGAAGCCCCAGTAGCTCCTGAAACCGTAAAAAGCGTAAGCAGGAGAGGTAGTACTCCTCACAAAATAGCTGCTAGAAATCATCCCACTGTAGTACCGACTCATCGTTTATCTGAGTAACCCTGGATCTACAACCGCCAAACTACTTTGTGGAAAAACTGGTTGTCAAGGCCACCATCCAACTTGTCAGTGTCCGAACAAGCCTGGAGAGGTGAATCACCGACTCTACCCAACCCTTCACATTATAAGGGTATGGCTCTCCATGGAACCTCAACAGTCTTTGACGCTAGAACTCTTGTAGCGTGCTCAGCCTGCGCTCGTAATTGGCCCTCGCTTCTAGTAATATCTTCCACTCCATAGGTGGAGGTGCTACTGCCTGTCCTCCTAGATAAAAGGTAATCATATGATGGGTCTTGAACTGAGGCCTCATCACTCATGGAATCATCATCACAAACTGGAGCTAGTATCCTGGCTAGATGTCATCACAGAGACATCCAAAATCCGATCAAGGAGTACCATGGTCAAATGAGCTTATATATATCAACAACGATGGGGATCTGACTCAAGGATAGTTAAAGACTCGATTCCATTTTAAATGCATAAACCAAATTCCCTGCAATAAGTATCTCAGCATGCCGAGTCGACAAGCAGGTTATCAGGGTCTTGGTGAATGGATACGTTAGCCGCCGCACTATCACTAGACTCCCTGGCCTAAGAGCTACTCTCGAGACACATTGAAACTATTTCCCCAAAACTCAACCAATTCCTTTTTAGGGACGTCCGAACAATGCCCCATTGAATGAACCACCTTTCATACCACATTGTCACGACCCAACCCATACCCGGACTCGAGCCATAACTACCCCAAGCCCGCCTCCATAGGCCAGGGGCTAGCGACCAGTGACAAAGACACAACAAACTAGGGGAGTCCTTTGCCTATGAAATTGTACAAACTCACACAGCCAACTCAATGCAAAAGTGCAGAGAAAGGAAATAAAGATACATCACTACTACAAAGAGAAACCAATATACATGCATCAACCTCTAACCAGTACAAGTAAAGTGCTGGAAAGTACATATAAGTAAACTGAATATAAAAAGGGAAAAAACGCGTGCCCAACCAGAACGGTGCCACAACTCGGCAACATATAAAATAAAGGTAAACCGATGGTGAGTCTCACACCCACAAATCCTCCTATGACCACTGAATGCATCCCAAGATCTTGTGTCCACGCTCCTCTGTAATCTCGATCGACATGTCTGTCATCTGTAAGGGTACACCAAGTGCGGGCAAAGCCCATGAAAGGGTGAGTATAAAGATACTCAGTAGGATGCCTCGAAAGCTCAAGGGAGGAACAAAGGAGGTACTAAAATGGTGAGCAATAGAAAAACAAAGAACAGTAGAAGAGTACCAAAGACAGAGTGTAGCTCATCCCAACAAAAGAAAGGATGTAGACTTGTCCAATCCAAGGGGAGCTAGACATGGAAAGCACGTCGCATACCCTATGCGTCTTCGACCCTGCTGGAAGGAGAGTAACTGACCCCAATGAGTGGGAACAAAAGTAGGGTGTATATATATATGCTCAACAAGAAACCTAAACGGGTGTGTAAGGGGATATCTTTCTCCATGCTTAGACCAAGAAGAGTTTCCAATAATTCAAAAGATATCTATCACTAATACCCAACCCCCCCCGCATGTCAAAGTTGCCTCATTGCTAAACCATACAACCAAGGGCCCCGATCTAGTATTCACAGAGAAAAGTCACTGACTAGCCTCATAGAAGGGCTGAGTCTGAAAGAAGTCATCGGGTAACCCACTGCCCAGCCTCGCTAGAGGGTAAACCCAATAAGTCAATGGTGACCCACTGCCCAGCCCCCGTTGGAGGTTAGACCATAAGAAATCATCGTGTAACCCACTGCCCAGCCCTGCTAGAGGGTAAACCCTAAATAAGTCAACAGTGACCCACTGCCCAGCCCCACTGGAGGTTAGACCGTAAGAAATCATCGGGTGACCCACTACCCAGCCCTAGTGGAGGGTAATCCATAAATAAGTCAACAGTGACCCACTACCCTGCCCCGCTGGAGGGTAAACCATAATAAATTATTAGGTGACCCACAGCCCTGCCCTGCTGGAGGGAAAATCCAAAATACGTCAATGGTGGCCCACTGCCCAGCCCCACTGGAGGGTAAACTATAAGGTCAATGGGTATCCCACTGCCCAGCCTCACTGGAGGGTAAACCCGGAACTAGGATGATATATCCACACTACCAATGCCATCACTGGGTTCCACTAATGCTGCTATCGTGTGTAGGTTCGGAGTGCGTCAAAGGAACCTCTGATCAATTCCCTCTCATGTTTCCACATTTAATGAGATCTCGAATGAGGCTCCGGATGCCAAAACAGATTACACCGTTGTAATCCTCGTGAAAAAAAAAGCGTGAGATAGACTACTTACTCACTAGAATCGGGCTTCCGATGGAAAAGTTATTCAACACCACTTTATGCCCATAAGACGTCTCGTGGGGACCACACCTCGATCTTGAAAGAGGTTGGGTGAGCTGGTCCCTCACGATGCTCTTGGAAAAACACACTGAATCGACTATTAATACGCCCCAAACAGACGCCTGCTGAAAAATTCACAGTACGCTGCACACAGCTTAAAAGACGACATGTGGGCCCCATGCCTCAAGTTCAGATTCAACACCTGAAACCACCTCGATTAACTTTGTCTCGATACCAGGGTAACAACATCGCTGGCGGTGCCTAAAACAAACTCCGGACGAGGAAGCTGCAACTCCCTGTGTCATGCAAACGAGGCCTTGTGGGGACCACACCTTGGGTCCATATTTAGGCGGGCATATTGTGTTGTTGCAATCCCCTCCAAAAAACACTACGAAATGAGTACTCAGACACCCCAATGGATGTCAGGTGAAAAAGTGGTGTTTCACCATAAAACGTGTGCCCAAAGCCATGTGGGCCCACACCTTTTCTCCAACCCGAATGCTTTGGTAAGTGTCTCAAAAAGTCTGCACGAGGACTGGGGTCACGCTGCCACTGATGACGCATCAATCAGACATCCCAAGTAGAAGTTAGGTCCGACGCAATAATAAATAAATAAATTAAATAATTAAATAATTACTCACATTTAGTGTTTTGTGACACTGAGCAACGAACCCATCCCGTAAAGGTTCCAAACCAACTTTGGAAGGACCGTCTCAGCTCTGGGGCCACCGCACCTCTGACGGCACGTCAAATAGACATCTGTCTCGCGAGCCACGTCCGTCGTAACATTAATAATAATTTAATATTATTAAGTTAGAGCATTCCGGGATACCTGCCTTCGGGCGCAGAACCCAAACTTCCTTGTAAACACTTCAGAAAGTCCTTCTTGCTAACACGGACCTACATCCACAGACAGCGAGTCAAACGGACGCACCGTTTAGAAGATTCGGCCCCCTGAATGCAAGTGGGCCCAACCGGGCCGGTTCACCTCAGTCGGCCCGGTCCGAACCACCGGCCTGCGGCCCAGCCTTGGTTCCGGTCCAGTCCGCTGCGGCCAGCCTCAAGCCACCGGACCCACCTCGGGTCCAGTCCTTTTTCAAACAGTCTGGCCATCCTGGCCTGTCACCCCCTCGTGTCGCATCAAGGTAGACCCGTAACACGAGGGTCTTGTTCCCTTTGAGGTCGCCACCTCCACCGACCGACCAAACTGGTTGGTCATCTCCTGCATGCCTCGTCAACGAGGACCCAAAACATATGGGTCATGTTCCCTGAGGTCGCTGCCTCGGGTTCTCCCTACCGAGTGCGACGGACCGAATCTGTTGACTCCCCCGCCTGCAGTGCTCCTCCACGACACCGCCCGGAGCTCTCCGCTCCACCTCAGCCTCAGCCGCTGGCCATCCCAGCTCTCTATAGCCACCACTTCCACCTGGACCTCCATTCCCATGCTACGCCATGCCACAGCGAACCCTACTGGCCGCTCCTGATCCAGCTGCACTGGCTACCCCTGACACTGTCGTTCCACCTCCAGCCTCCACCTCCTGGCCTAGTTCCATCGGCCACCGTCCAGCCGAAGCCTCACTCCCAGCCACAGATGCCAAGCTGCCAGCTTAGCCTGCTCGCCGCCTAGGTTTCTCCATTTATCCATTCCGCAGACCACCGTGACAACCCCACTCATCTGAAAACTAGACCGAGACCGGTTTCAGAATCCTAGACAAAACCTTCACAGTATCTGACTCTGTTGGATGATCGGTCTCCATTTTTAAGTTCCCTAAAATTTATGAAGAATATGAAAACAAGGGTGATACATGCATGGTTTGATGGTCGTAATTGTGTGGCGATCAACGACAATAATCAAACCAAGGATCCAACGATGATGGTTAAAATAAATTATGAATTGAAAATAAGGGTGATGAAACCATAAGAAATTCTACCTCATTGGATCCGTTCATTGTTGGTGATTCCTTCGTTGCACTCCACCTTCGATCCACCGAGGTCTCAGCGAAGATCTCTCCTCGATCCGACGAAGAACGAGGAAGAACACCGAAGAATGGATGATAGAGAGAGGGAGAGAGATTGAGAGAGAAGAGATGGAAATTCCCCCCCCCCTTAATTCCAACACTTGGAATTTATAACTCTTGGAAACTCTGCCGACGGGCGTGGATTCGGAAACCTACGCGCCCGCTCATTTTATATCATACCTAGGAAAAACGCCCCATTTCGAACTCAATGAAAGTCTTGGATTTCCATTCTGAGACTCCATTTGATTTTTATTTGAAAATAACTCTAGAGATAAAAATCACTAAGTCATTAATTTAAAATGACTATTTTTCCCCTAGGTGACATCTCTCACAGTAGGCCCACGCCCGAAACTTTTACACCCCGCCTAGGGTAAACGGCCCGCTACGAACTCAATGATGCCCTCTTTTTCCCATACGAGAAACTATTTAGGAGTTATTCATGTTTGAGCTATTAAATGAGTAATTTGATAATTTAATTATCCATTTAACACACCGCAAATGAGTGAGGTGTCCGAACGTCCTGCACCGACTCATTTTATGTCGTGCCTAGGGTTAACACTGTGTTCCGGAGCCAACTGTGGTCTTGGATTTCCGATCCAATCATCCATCTAAGAGATATCACATTTTGTTTAGTTAACCACGCGTGTGTAATAAAAAAGCACTTAATATTTTTATATAATTAATTTTGGGCACACCGGGCCGGGGAATTGCACGCCGTCGGAACGCCCTACTCTTGAATGACATCAAGAAATTTTTCAAAGTCTTAGAGTCCGAAAACCTGGGTTCTTACATCTATCTATTGTACATATTTATATTCTGCATATATATGATATATAAATATTTTTTTATATTTTTGAAGTAGGTAAATCATGATCTATGTGATACGATCAAGAAAAACAATTTAAAATAAGTATGATAAATAAAGTGATTATTACCCAAAATGTTACATTCACATGGAAATTATTATTAAATGGGTGATATAAATTCATAAATGAATCATATATTATATATTAAATATTAATATTGTTTTGGTATAATTTAATAACATACTATGGTCACTATACAGAAGGTTAAATATACACTAGACTAAAGGAATGTACAAGGTAAGGGTTAATTCTACAATCTCTTCATTATCTGGGGTTGTTTATACATGAGTATCTACTGGGACCTCTTTATCATCAACATTCATGTTTCTAAAAAATATATTCCAAACCATTTTTACCACTTCCTTGAATATGGTTAAATGTCAAATATACCCTTCTTTAGCTTTTTATAAAATGTTTTTAAAGTAATCTTTCAGTCATTTTCCAAACATGGTCCTTTAAGACGTTTTCAGAAAAAATTAAAGAAAGTATGTTTTTTAACTTGTACAGCAGGTGAAGGTATTTTCCACCATTATAACACCTTTAAATCTTCCCTTTCAATCTTATAAGAATATTTTCAAAATAAGTGTTTTCTTTTATAATTATATTATTTTTAAAATATTTCAAAATAGAAATAGATATTTATATCAAACATTTTTTATTTCATCTATGTCAACATACTTTGATGGATTTCACACTTTTTTGAAGATGATTTATTATGATACTAACTTTCATATAGTATAGAAGGTTTTGTGATATGATTGAATTTGGATGTGTTATTTTGATCCCATTCATGTTTTATGGTTAAAGTATTAACATTTCATATGCTAGTTTTAAAATGAATGTTTATGTTATGCTTTATCATTTTCATATGAGGAATGCATTGGAATTAGTATGTGATGGGTGGAGCCCACTATAGCTCATCGATGAATAGGTAGGTCTAATGAGACAAAATAGTGTCTTGACACAAGGCCATGACAAAATCTTATTTGTATTCATGGAACAAGGCCTTGAATATATGGGTATGATGTCTGCAATTATGCATTACATCATTTCGAAATTGGGTATTGATATTAAATTTGATTATTAGACTAGTACAATATCCATGTGAATATGTAAATGGAATTATTTGATTTATCATTACCATATTATGCTGAAGTTTATTTTTAAATGACTTGTGTTTTAGTCTTATACACTTCCTTAACTATTTATGCTTATTTATGAAAGTTTCCGCTATATTGTTATCCTTTCTGAGCACCTGAGCTAACCCCATTCTATGTTTTATTTTATCCTGTATCCAAAGAAGTATATTATGACTAACCAGCATGGATAGTAGAAGGTAGAAGAATGTTTTCAAAGGAGACACAATGTTGTTGTTTTTCATTTCATAATGTAATGTAAAACTTATGTATGTATCTAGAACTTCTAAGGCTACTTAATTGATCAGTCTTTCAGGATTTGATCTCTTGTGATCATGCCAGCGTTATGTAATAATGTACCAACCCTGGGAAACTGGGGTTGGGCCATTTCAGTTGGTATTAGAGTAAGTTAAGTACAAACCTTGGAAGCTAGATTTAGAAAAAATCTGATTAGATAATAGTTCCCTAAAACTGACTTTGAGTATTAGTATAGAGGAACTTCCTATATTTTTTGTAATGTAGAAATTTTCTGAATTTTCCAAGAAATACATCCTTGTCTGGATATTAGCATGTTGAGGCGGCTCTGGCACATATGTACCTAGGAGTGACAACTCCATCAAGGAGTTTCTGGATTGACTCAAGGTATCCTGGCACATGACAGTGGGCCTTGCTACACTCTTGGTTACGACACTCCATGGGGATAGGATCAGGTTTATTCACATTTTATTTACAACCCATTTTTGAAGGATTTATGATTTAATAATTCCTCAAAGGAAACATTTTTATGATTATAAATTATATGCATAAACTTTTCAAATTACATTAGGTATTTTATAAGTTTTTAATTATGAATTGTGATTTATAAACTAATGTAGTTTATTCCATTGTTTCGAAATGGTGCCTAGTAGAAGGAATGAGAACTCCGACAATACGCATGATCCAAAGAGTAAGAAGGATCATATCTTTTATGGTATTAAGCCTACATTTACAAGGGAAATAGTCTTCCACGTATTCACATGATATGAAGAAATAGTTTCATGTGTCAGTACGATAAGTAAATAATTATCTAAGTCATATGGCATTGAAGGGAAGCCCGAGAAGAAAAGGATGGTAGAGAGAAAGATGGAAAAATGGAAGAAGGGAAATAAGGATTATCCCATATGTGATAACTGTTGAAAGAAACACCTTGGTAAATTCATGAAGGGAATGGTAGTTTGTTAAAAGTGTGGAGAAAAAGGAAACCAAGTATGTGATTCCAAGGGTAATAAAAAATGGTTTCAAATGTACAATGTTTCATCCGCAAGGAGTTGGGACATTATGCAAATCAATGTCTCGATCATATGAGTATACCCAAAATGATGTTATTGGATAATAATCAATTTATGATAATACTGCATATAAAGAGGAATAATTAGTGTTCCTATATTTTTATTAATGAATTCTATCATTTGAGTGTTGTATCAATGATGTACTGATTATATTAATTATGGAAATAAATAAGTATTGTACTATAGTACTATTTAATTGAGGATTTGAGATTATATGGTAATATAAAAAGTGACTCAATAGCAAGTCAATATTTTTGGAAAATAGATGGTTGAAAGAAAGATAAACCTTAATATTGTCTTAATACTGTGGTAGTGATTTTGGAATAATAGATGGTTGATTTGGATAAATTATATTAGATATTCTTGACTACCTTGGAACTGATTAATGGTTTTTTTATTCCATCATTGTTGTAGTATTCAAATTTTTAATATAAGGAATATATCTTGTAATCTATAAGGAATAAGGAAGCATGAATGTAATAAATATGGTTTTATGGTAATTCAGGGTGTTACCATGTTTTTAGAGAATACATGATGAAGGTACTCACATGTTATTATGTGGAAAAAAGGGATCTTTATTATGTTATGTTGACCATCCTTATAAATTTTTGGACTATGAGTTTGGACACAAGTATTTTGGATAATCCTAAATGTTGGAATGGATTAAGATGGAAATTGGATACAATGGTTTCAGGTTAAAACATTTCATAAGATTAATTTTTAATTTTTTTTAAAAAGGACACCCCGATGGTTGGGCAACAACCTGTCATCACTGGCAAGGCTGTGAGACTTAAAACCACAACCGATAAGAGACAAGGGTGCATCACCTACCACTAGCCTACGTGATGTCCTTGTTTATATAATATAGTTTTTAAAATGATATGATAGATGAATTATAAATTTTTGTTTTTGAAACCCTAAACGATTAGGATAAATAGAATATTTTTGAGCTCTATTATCATTTAGAGTGAATGATGAGTTTGTGGTAGAAATTAGTTAAAGGATGGAACTCTAATTGTAATGTTTTTTTCTTATTATAGGATGATATTAATTTTTAAACATTAATTAAATGTATTTAAAACAATAGATTTGTTATCATAATAACTTATGTTTCACTTAACTGGTGATATTTTGAATCATCATAGATTTATGGCTTTCAGGCCCTCAATTTTCCATTTATTATTCACTTGTTTGTGATTGGTGACCGCAATAACTCCCTATAAATATTTATGTTTTTCCTCAAATTATTTATCTCTAATTTCCAGCAATGTTCTCTTATTGTAGATAATAATTTGGTGGGGACTTTTTCATTTCCCTTTCCCTCTTATTAATATTAAAATTTTAACCCTATTTCTGATGTGTATTTTCCACAAATGTATTTTGTATTTTTAACCTTTCTGTTTCGAAGAAAAATTTCAAATTGTGAGGACGCAATTTATTGAAGTAGGGGAGAATGTAACACCCAAATATTTTATAATACGTAATCTCTTTAATGTAATTTGATAGCTTGTGCCACAAGCAACACCGAGTTCGAGCACACCACGACTTACCAATATAGAAGTTAAAAAAAGAAATTATGAATAGTATTAACTACATTTGGAATTTTATATACCCCATATAATTTTAAAATCCAAATTATATGTTTTTTAGACGTAATAAAAGAACAAATTCAATATTTTAGATAAAATAAGTGTTTTTCAGAAAAATGAAATTTTACTGCCTTTTAATGGAGAACCTTTTTTAAATCCAATATTTGACACATTCATATATTAAATTTGAAAAAATTAACTCTTTCATTATAAGTGGGACATAAAATTTTATTTTGGATAAATTTTTTGTGTTTTTCTAATAAATTTCATATTTTGATGAACAGTGAAAAATATTAAATTTTAATTGAAAACTTTTTTTTAATAAAAAAAATTATCATCTAAAATTATACATTTGAATTGTTTTTAAGTATAAATAGATTATAATTTTATTATTTAATCCAATATTCTTCATTGGAAGTAATTTTACATTTTAATTGGACATAAACACACACCAATCTTTTGATAGTTTTTACTTCTCAAAACACTGCTATATGGTTTTGACAACGGGAATTAATTTTAAATTAATTATTGCAACTTCTATTTTTTGAATTTCGTAAAATATAAATAATTTTTTAAATCATAATATAAAAATTATCTTAGTGTGAAATATTGGTATTTTTGTGAAAACATTCAATTTTTTGATGAATAGTAAAAAACACTGAGTTATTTTTTAAAACCAGCATTTATTTCAATAATTATTATTTTTATTCTAATTTATTTTAAATTAAAAATTTTTACATAATACCTATATTAGTTCAATGTATGTCATTGGATTTATTTTATAATAATATTAAATATATAAACTTTTATTGACCTTTTAACGCCTTTTACCCACCTTCAAGGCACATTTGAAAATATGCCTAAAATGTAATTTTACCACTTCTGTGAATGGAATTTCAAAAATCCTAGATATACGGTTGAAATTATTAAGTAAAATTTAGTTCAATATGATGAAAATAACTTTTCGTGAATAGTAACATTTTAAATTTTCCCACGGTTAAAAGTAAATAGGGTAATTAAATGTAAAAATGATATTATAATTATCCTAACACTTTACTAATTCTATTGAATAAGTGAATTTAGACCCAAATAAACCTTAGTAATAATATATGATCCTTTTTTTCCACTTGTATTAGATTAGAACATTTATGATTATTTTATTTAAAGAGGAGTTAAAAGTGTTAAATTCAAAGTTTAATAACTAAACCATTTTTAATATTGTGTTATAAATAAGATAAATTCAATTAAAAATATTAATTGGAAATATAATAATATTTCCTACATATTTTTATTTTATTTATAATTTTTTTACATTCAATAATAAAATTTATTTATGACACAATGATGATGTAGTAATTACCTTATTATTGAAAGATAAAAATAATTGATATTATAAATATTAAAATAATTGTAAATTGATAATTTTTATGTATTACACAAATTTTATAAGTTAATACATCGTGTTAGGGTTTATTAAATAAATTTTTTTCTGAAATATAATGTTTTTATTAATTTTACAAAAACCAAATACTAAATAGTGTCAAAATTGACATAAATGAGTTTTTAAAACAAATAATATATTATTAACTAATATAATATTTCTAGAAATATAAGGTTCTCCCAAAGAACATAGGTAAGGTAATATATATCAATAATTAACCACATTGGGTTTTCTTGGATTTTTATAGTATGTTTATTAACTATTTATTTTACTAATACCAGAATACATGGTAAAAGTTAAACTATTTAACTAAAAATCAAATCTACAAGATTAGGTTAATATGGTGACTTAAACCTATATAAAACCTATTTATTGAAATTTTTCACCCCATACCCACCTTATCCTCAAAATAAATACTTTTTCAGCCATTATAAACCAATTATTATTGTATAATAATTTAATAATTTATGTTTTTCTTAAACTAACCCTCACCTCTCTTAAAAAAGGGTACTTCCCCTTATCTTAATTTCACACCTCCAAAGCCATTTTTCTCGGACAAACTCTTCTCTAATATCCTCCCAAGTACACTAAATTATACTTAAGGGACTTAATTTTATCATAAATACACCCTATGGATCCCTTTTGATCAAATCAAAAGGAAACACCCGAAGAAGAGGTAATAATTCCACAATCTTTTTCAAAGTTATTTTCTTCTTCCACTTCCTTTTTATTTGTTGTTTCCATAACTAAATAATAACTCTAGTACCTTATACATACTATTATGTTATTATAAATAAGTTACAACCATATTCATTGTTCTATCCATCCTATGAATGACAAGTCAACATACGTGCGTATATACGGCTTACCGTCTCCACGTCGTGATGTAGTTTGTTTTTCAACACTACATTATTTTGATGGGTATAATATTGAGTACAGTTAATTTTAATAATAAATATATCATTGTAATGATTTTTTATATATAATATACCATCCAAATAAACATTTTTTTTCCATCAATATATTGATATTGTCGCACGTGCGTACGTATAGCTTACCGTCTCCACGACATGATGAGTTTCATCTTCAATGATAACCCTTCAAGAATTTTTATAAATATATATATTGATTAATTATGAGTTATATGAAATATTATTTATACTTTAAAAATATATATTTATGTAGATAAATATAATCTATTTACGTACTTTTATATTATATGATAAGAAAATGGAAAAAACTTTCATGCGTATGTAAGGACTACCGTATACATGAACAATGTTTCCATTTCATCTATCTATCTAATATAAATATTTATGTTCTGAATTTATATGATATATAAATCTTGGATTATATTATGGAAGTAGTTAAATCATTATCTAAGTGATACGATCAAGAATAACAAGTTAAAATACGTACGATAAAGAAAGCGATTATTACCCCAAATGTTACTTTAACATGGAAATTATTACTAAATATGTGATATAAAGTCATAAATGAACCATATATGATATCATAAATATTAATATGGTTCTGGTATAATTTAATAACATACTATGATCATTATAAAAGAGATTAAACGTACCCTCGACTAAAGGAATGTATAACGTAAGGGTTAATTCTACAATCTCTTCATTATCAGAGCTTGTTTATACGTGAGTATCTACAGGGACCTCATTATCTTCCAAATCTGGGTTTCTTAAAAATGTATTTAAAAAAAATTAATATTTCCTAGACTATGGGTTAATTTCATTTATACCCTTTTTTACATTTTATAAATGTTTATAAAGGAATCTTTCCATTGTTTTCCAAACAGGGTCATTTAAGACATTTTCAAAAATATTCCTGAAAGAATTTTCTTTAACATATATGGTAGGTGCATCTATTTTTCTCTGTTATAACACCTCTGAAGCTTCCCTTACAAACTAATGAGAATAGTTTCAAAATAAATGTTTATTTTTATAATTTAATGACTTTTAAAATATTTCAAAATATAAAGAGATATTTCTCTGAAAGATTTTTGATTTCATCTCTGTCAACATACTTTGATTGATTTTACACTTGTTTGATGATGATTTATTATGATACAATCATACATATTGTATTGAAGTTTTTGTGATACTTTTGAGTATGGAGCTGTTATTTTTATACCTTTCTTGTTTTATAGTTAAAGTATTAACATTTCGTATGCTTGTTTTAATACAAATGTTTTTGTTATGTTTCATCCTTTTCATATGAGGAATGAATTGGACTTAAAAAGTGACAGGTGGAGCCCACTATAGATCCTCAGAGCATCAGTAGGTCTCATGAGACAAACTAGTGTCTTGGAATAAGGCCTTGACAAAATTTTATTTTTATTCTTGGAATGATGCCTTGACTATGTGGTTATGATGTCTGACATTATGCATTCCATCATTATGATATTAGCTATTGATATTAAATTTGATTATTAAACTAGTATAATATTCATGTGAATAAGTAAATGGAATTATTTGATTTATCATTTCCATATTATGCTTAAGTTTATGTTTAAAAGGCTTGTGATTTAGTCTTATACATTGCCTTAAATGTTTATGCTTATTTATGAATGTCTCTGTTATACTGTTATCCTTACTCAGCACCTGAGCTCACCCATTTCTATGTTTTATTTTTACTAGAATAAAAAGATGTATATTATGACTGACCTACATGGATAGTATAAGGGAGATGAATGTGTTCAAAAGAGACACAATGTTGTTGTTTTTCATTTCATAATGTAATGTAAATCTTATGTTTGTATCTAGTAATTTTAAGGCTACTATAATGATAGGTCTTTCAGGGTTTGATCCCTTATGATCATGATAATGTTATGTAATATTGCACCGACTTAGGGTAACTAGGGTTAGGGCATTACATTTATCATTAAAAATTAATTAGAAAAAAGGAATTTTTTAAATTAAAAAGTAGTATTTTTAACTATTCATCAAAAAATGATGTTTCTTAGAAAAATCAAAAATATTCACCCTAGGTTAATTTCAACATTATGAATTCAAAAATGAAGTTTATTTTATCAAATTGAATTTTTTAATGTGTCTAATGTTAAATTTATAATTTAAAATGGTTAATTCAGGAAAACAATTTTTTTAAACATAAAAAAAAGACTACCAAAAAAACATATCTTTTATTATCAATATATTTTATCTATTTAAAAAATTATAAAAAATATCTGAAAATTAGTTAGTACTATTCATATTAATAATTTTAATATCTAGGTAATAATTATCTTGTGTCAATAATTAAAACAATAAAAATAGATGTTTTTTAGAAACTTAATGTTGTGTGTATCGTATACCAACTCAGTGTTGCATTCATCGTACACCAAGTCGGTGTTGCATGTAACATACACCAAGTTGGTGTTTCATTTAAAAGGTATATTTGAATTATTTTACTGAATTATATAAATGTAAATTGAAATTTATTAAAAAAATAGTTCTACAAAATCTCAGGGTGTTACATAAATAGTTTACTGTGACTACCTATCAGATTAAGGTTGAAATGTTATACTACAATTTAATTTAATACCCAATCCTTTCCAAAAATTGGATGTGAACCTAGTATCATAGTAAGGTAAAATTTTGTTAAAAACTCCATGTAACCTTTCTATTTCCTTGAGAAATAGTTTAGAAATATTAACTAAATACATAGTATCTCAAATTGGATGTAAATGATGAGATTTACTCATTAGAGCCTGATGCACCCAATTTGTGTATGCATTTTCATACACTTTATTAAGAATAAAAACATGTTTTTACCAAGTACCTACTTGATAGAAGAAAAATACTTTGATTTTGGCGACCTTTTCTATTTTCAGAAGTTTTATTTCCAAATACACAAATCAAGGGAAGTCTATGAAAATTTTGCAACTACACGGCGTGTCCTTTTATACACGCCGTGTACATTCAGACAGGGACATAGATCAAAGGGGAGTAAATTCCCAAGTCACCATCCAGACACTACACGCCGTGTGGGGTGGCGTTAAAAGACATGTATGACATTCTAGAAGCAGTTGGCGGTTGAGAAGAGTCTACCCGCCCATGTGGCTGATGAAGGAGATAGGTCGTGTTCCATTTCTACAAGTTGTGTCTACTATTCTATAAGTGGTTGGTGGCCAAATTTTGATACTACATGCCGTGTATGGATACACTACAAGCCGTGTACACTCACCTACCAGGTAGCGCCATGTTCAAAGTCAAAGACAGTGTGTTAGGCCGCCTACCAGTAGAGAAAAGGAAGCCAAAAGCACATTGATGAAACTACTTGGCATGTACTTTCTATACACACCGTGTACTTAATTTTCCTATAAAAAGAGGCCTTGGCCTCCGGACCAAGGGGTTGATAAGTGGAGATTGAGGTGTGGTGTGGAGAAAAAGGGATGAAGTTCCGAAGGAGGGACGCTCTACAGTCGTAATACCACCATTCTTCTACCGAAGAGTCATTTCTACCTCAAAATTCCAAGCATGATTTCATCAGGTATTAATAACTTGTTTTTGTCATTTTCAATATGTATAACTAAATACCCAGTGTGTTGGGGTTATGGGGACTGATGATTTGTAATTTGAATTAAGTTGTTGTGAATTTGTTTGTTTTAATAATCTCTTCGTATTCTTCTTAAATCACTTCATATTATCACTGAAAATTCTATACCGTACCAAGGGCAGAATCTTCAGGGATTAAAAAGAAGAATAACGATGAATAATTTCATGACCATTGAAAGGATTCGTCAGCTCAAAATGGACTAGGAAAAATAAAGATCTGTTAAAAACTAACTACCGGACCATGGAGTTGGTTACTTTATCTCTTAATATTAAGTGATCCGGACCAAGTAAACTTAATTTAAAAATGTAATCCAGTGTGTCGGATTATCATGAACAACACAACCTCATAAGAAATTTAATTTAATAATAAACTTATCAAAAATCCATAACCCCAATTCATTATTATTCTTATTTGCATCAAACCCAATTTTCCCGTCTTTTCTTTCATTCAAGAAAATTACATTGTTAAAAGAAACTTAAAAAATAATTTGTCTTTTTGTATCTAAAAACAAACAAAAAAAATCAACTCTAAATTCAGCAGCCTTCACTAAAAGATATATACTAACAAAGTCGAAAAAAGATAATAGTAACCTCTTAAGGTTCCCTGTGGGTCGACCCCTACTGGTGTTATACATGTTATGGTAATTATAATTTGAGACACCGATAACATAAATTTGGTGGAACGACTCATCAAATATTGGCGCCGTTTCCGGGGAATCTCTAAAGTTATTTTATTCTTGTTTTAATTCAATTTGTATTACATTTTAGTGAAAATAAAATTCATAAATTCACAAAAATATCTTTTCTAATCATATTTCTTTTTATCCTTCTTTTTCCCCATTTACGCTTGGTAGTTTGTTTTGTTTTATGCAAGTCCGTAAGTGTATGAGCGGCCACCTCACGTGTTCCAAGAACACCGAGTCATCAGGATTGTTCCCAACTGACCCGGAGATCAAACGAACATCCTTGAGGCGCAAACGAACACTCATGGATGAGAAAAATCAAAACAACCCCACGACATAGAACGAGGAAGGAAATCCAGCTACTGTCCAAAGATCTTGATAGCAGTTTGGTCCGGATGACAACTGGAACCAGCAAGATCCTCTTGCACCACCTTATGCCCCGCCAGAGCTCCAACAATTCCAACCAGAGAAGATTCCATATTTTAACCAAGGTCATGGGCCATACTACGCCCCTCAGGACCAACAGTACCTGCTGATTCTCTATCCTCAGCAGCCACCTCCACATTGTAATCTCATAGAGTACGGCCTGCCATCGATCCACGGGGCTGATAAGGGCATCGTTCGTCCTCCAGTACAAGCCCAACACATCGAGATCAATCCTGCTATCATGCAGTTGATTCAGAACACCGTTCAGTTTAGCGGCCTACCCAGTGAAGACCCGAATGCCCATCTCTTTAATTTTTTGGAGATCTACAATACTTTCAGGTACAATGGCATGTCTGAGAACAACATCTATTTTTGGATGTTCCCTTTCTCTGTACGGGACAAGGCAAATTACTGGATCAAAGGGTTGCTGCAACGATCCATCCTCACCTAGGAGGAGTTGGCTCTGGCATTCCTGTCCAAATACTTCCCACCTTCAAAGATAGTAACCTTGCGGAATGAGATCCACAACTTCCAGCAGCACGACTCCGAGTCATTGTACGAATCCTGGGAACATTTCAAAGAGATGTCACGTAAATTAACACACCATGTACTTCCACTCTGAATGCAAGTCCAAACCTTATACAGTGAACTAACAAAAATACAAAGTCCGTGGTGGATGTAGCTACTGGAGGAATGGTGATGCGAAAATCCCCCGAAGAACTTTTTAAACTGCTGGAAGATATGTCTGCCAATAGCTTCTAGTGTCATTCCTAGAAAGGGACCCCAAAATGTGGTATGTATATTATTGATGCTACTACCATGATTTTGGCCCAGTTGGATGCAGTGTCCAAAAGTATTGACGCATTAAATCTCAAGGGTGCATCTCAAGTCCATGCGGTGAACCATCTAGCATGCAGTGACTGTGGTAACAACCACATCCTGGGAGAATGCCAGTGACCTTCAGTCAACCCTTCGACAAGAGAAGTGAGCTATGTTTCTCAAAATAGAGGGTTGAACCAGTATTAAAAATACCAGAACCCAGCATGGTGAGATAATCATAAAACGTGTCGGATCCAATAGTAGCAGAACCCTCCGTTCTAGTGACCGTCCGACTACAATCAACCACAATATCAGAACCAGTACCAGTGGCAGCAATATGCCCAACATGGCCCTTACCAGTAGCAATGGTATTAAAACCCTCACCCGCAATATCCAAGGCAACAACCACCTCCACCAGCTGCACAACCAGCTTAGCAAGAGAATACTTCCAGGTTAGAGGATCTTATGAAAAAATTAATCTCTACTGCTGAGACCTGATTTCAAAACTAGGAGGCTCATATTCGAGGTTTCATGAGCCAAATCAGCCAATTTTCAAATCAGATCTCAGGTAGGAATCTTGGTACACTACCAGGAAACACCGAGAAGAACCCGAAGGAGGAGGCCCATGCCATAACACTACGAAGTGGAAATAATCTAAACCAGAAGGAACTAGAATAGTCAACTGCACCTATACTCCCTGTTGACAACAAATGTAAAGTTTCAGACCCCTCTTCATCCAAAAATCCATCACCGAAGGCTCAACCAGTCAAAGGAAAGGAGGTCATCAAACCATTCAAGCCTCCATTACCTTTTCCATAGAGGATAAAGCAAAGGAAGCTGGATCACCAATTTTTAAAATTCATGGAACTATTAAAAAAGTTACACATAAACATCCCATTTACAATGGCTCTGACTCAAATTCCCACATATGTAAAATTCATGAAGTAAATCTTCTATAATAAAAGGTTGATGGAGTATTTGGGCACCATAGCACTGAAAAAGGAGTGCTCCACAGTCATACAACATTCCATTCCTATGAAACATCAGGATCTAGGTTACTTTACTATCCCTTGTACAATTGGTCCCTATGAATTTGGAAAATCTCTAGGCGACTTAGGAGCCAGTGCCAACCTCACGCCATTCGGAGTTTTCCAAAAGCTCGGACTCCACGATCTGAAGCCTACCTGAGTCACCCTTCAACTTGCTGACAGATCTATTAAATATCCAAAAGGGATACTGGAGGATGTTCTTGTGAAGGTGGGAAGATTGATCCTCCCAGTGGATTTTATTATCCTCGACATGGAGGAAGATCCAGAGACACCTCTTATATTAGGTAGACCTTTCCTGACCAGAGGGAAAGACTTGATTGACGTGCACTAGGGGGAATTGATTTTCTGGGTAGGGGACGAAAGAGTCTCCTACAATGTTCTAAAGGATTTCAAACAAGCATCGTTACCCGAACATGAAGGCTGCTACAAAGTGACTATCATGGATGAACAACTAAGCAGACAAGAAGATGATTTGGTATGTTCTTCCATTTCAGATGATATTATTTTTCCAGACATGCCCACTGATGAAGCACTAGAGGACCTAAAATTCATTGAAGGCTAGTGCGGCCACCACTGGCAACGAGCTTTCATTCCTGACATCCTAGATAGGGCATAAGTGAAAACATTGGTACCTTCAGTTCTCAAGGCACCTGAGCTATAGCTAAATCCTCTCTCACCTTCCTTGAAGTACGAGTATTTGGGTGATCATCATACTTTTCCCATTATACTTAGCGCAGCACTATCACAAGAACAAGAGGATGCACTTCTTCATGTTTTGAAGCAGAGAAACAGGCAATTGGATGGACTGTTGTAGATTTGAAGGGTATCAGCCCTACCATTTTTACCCACAAGGTGCTACTCGAAGAAGGAGAAAATCCATCTAGACATCCCCAGCGGTGTCTGAACCCTCATATGAAGGAAGTTGTAAAGAAAGAGGTAATCAAGATTTTAGATACAGGTATCATTTACCCTATATCAGATAGCTCGTGGGTATTTCCACTAAAAGTGGTCCCTAAGAAGGGAGGCATCATTGTGGTATCAAACAACAAGAACGAGCTCATCCCCACTCCCACAGTCACAGGCTGTAGTGTCTGTGTAGATTACAGGAAGATGAAAGACGCCACAAGGAAAGATCATTTTCCCCTACCCATCATGGATCAGATGCTAGAAAGGCTAGCAAGGGATGAATATTACTGCTTCCTCAATGGCTACTCCGGCTATAATCAGATCTCCATTTCCCCAGAAGAATAAGAGAAGAGAAATTTTACATTCCCATACGGAACATTTTCCTACCGCAGGATGTCTTTCGGTATGTTCAACACTCCCACCACATTCTAGTGATGCATGCTGGCTATTTTTCACGACGTGGAGGAACAAATCCTGGAGGTCTTCATGGATGATTTTTTCCATTTACGGGAAGTCGTTAACCACCTTTTTGCAGTACCTATAACTTGTACTACATTGATTCGACAACACTAACATAGTTTTGAACTGGGAAAGGTGTCATTTTGTGGTGCAAAGTGGCATAGTTCTTGGCCACATAATTTCAGAAAATGGGATAGAGGGGGATCTGGAAAAAATAGAAGTCATTTCACGACTTCCCATTCTAACTTTTGTTAGAGTGAGCCGCAACTTCCTGGGCCATGCGGGTTTTTACATGAGGTTTGTCTGCGACTTCTCAAATATTTCCCAGCCCCTCACCAATCTCCTGATAAAGGATGCCATTTTCTAATTCACTGAGGCATGCACCTCATCTTTCGAGCATCTAAAGCAACACCTGGTCGAAGCTCCTGTGATGATTTCCCCCAACTAGGAGGCACAGTTTGAAGTGATGTGTGATACCAGTGACTACGTGGTGGGAGTTGTCCTGGGTCAGCGGCTGGACCAAATCTTCCGAGCCATCTACTATGCCAGTAGAACACTCAATGAGGCCCAACTGAACTACACCACTACAGAGAAGGAGATACTGGCAGTAGTCTTCACCTTCGATGGGTTTCATTCATACCTTTTATTGTCTAAAGTTATTGTTTATACTGACCATGAATCACTTAAGTACCTATTAAACAAGAAGGATGTGAAGCCCCAATTGATTTGATGGGTCCACCTCTTACAATAATTTTATTTAGAGATCTGAGACAAGAAGGGGAGTGAGAACATGGTTTCTGTTCATCTATCCCATCTAGAGCTGCCACACTTGGAGAAAGAGGAGGATCGAGAGATAAGGGAGGATTTTCCGGATGAGCATCTCTTTTCTATTATTGGATCCCCTATGCCTTGGTTTGCTGATATTGCTAACTATTTAGTTACAAGTGCCATCCATCCCGACCACTCCTTCCAATAGAAGAAAAGGTTCTTCTCTTATGTTAAGAGATACTTCTGGGAAGACACACTCATATTCTGATCCTGTGGAGACTGGGTGATCCTATGGTGCATCCTAGAGACAGAGGTTCAAGGGGTCCTGGAATTTTGTCATGCCTCACCCGTTGGAATACATCATGGTCCGGACCGTACCATAGAGAAGATTTTTTAAATTTTGGATTTTCTGGCCCACCATGTATAAAGATGTCCGACCATTCATTGCCCGTTGTGATCCATGCCAACGTACAGGTAATATGGGACGTAGAGCCAAGATACCTCTTCACCCCATCCTGGAGGACTATATTTTTTATGTGTGGGGCATCGACTTCATGGGACCATCTCCCCCTTCTTTCGGGCATACCTACGTCCTCGTCTATGTTTATTATGTCTTCAAATGGGTGAAATCCACTGCGACAGCCCATGACATAGCTAAGGTAGTCGTGACCATTCTAAAAAAACACATTTTCAGCATGTTCAGCGTTCCTCATGTGCTGATCAGTGACAGAGGGACTCACATTGACAACGTGTTAATGAAAAGACTATTGTCGAAATTTGGGGTGAAGCATCACATGGGTACACCATACCATCCCTAATCAAGTGGACAGGTGGAGCTCTCCAACCGTGAGCTCAAACAAATTTTGGAAAAAAAAGTGAATACCTCATGGAAGGACTGGTCCAAAATGATTGATGATGCTTTGTGGACCTATCACATCGCTTTTAAGACACCACTGGGGATGTCACCATTTCGTCTCGTCTATGGAAAACCATGCCATCTGCCAATGGAGCTGGATCACAAAGCATATTGGGCTGTCAAAGCCTTGAATTTCGATCTGAAGGCAGCCGTAGAGAGCCGTAAGTTCCAGCCATCGGAACTCGATGAAATTATAAGGGAGACGTATGAGGAAGCTAAATTGTACAAAAAAGTGAAAGAAATCCATTCACGACCAAATTATTTCTCGAAAAAAAAATTCAACCTGGTGATCAGGTACTCCTTTTCAACTCTCGTCTTCGTCTATTCCCAAGAAATCTCAAATCAATTTGGTCGGAACTGTTCCATATCATACGAGTATTCCCTCATGGAGCGGTGGAAATTTCCAAGGTAGATGGTCATCCGTTCAAGGTGAATGGACAACGCCTAAAAATTTACCATCCAGTGAAAGATACAGTGGGAGCGATCTGCACCACACCTCTCAGGTATGTCAAGGTAAGAAGGTCGAGCCAACGACCTAAAACAAAGGCGCTTTCTGGGAGGCAACCTAAAGGTTACACGTCGTGTCTCACTTATATACACAGCATGTACTTATCTTTCTAATTTATAATGATAATAGTATAAATCTTTATAATAACAAATAAATAACTAGGGATGATGTCGATGCTGATGGTAAAGTCACTAGAGTTTATCCGAGCCTTCCCCGGTTCGAATCCTCCCGACCTACCTTCGGCACGAGGTTCCTCCTTTTATTACACGATGCGTGTAGTAATTTATATAGTTATATATATTTGCATATAAGAAAACCCATGGTGGGGATGAATCGGTTGGCCACGATCGTAACCCGGTTCCGAAAGACCCGGGTTCGAATCCTGGAAACCGCCCCATTTCCATCATTTACCCTTTTAATAAAACCACACAGCGTGTCTTTTGATATACGTCATGTGTGCCATAATTTTCCTTACTAATTTAAAAATGTTTTCTTATAAAATAAATTCATGCGGATGAAGTTGGCAGATTGGTAAAGTCTCGGCCCTGGATCCAAAAGTCCTCGGTTCAAACTCGGCTAATCTCCCCGCTTCATCCCCTTCTTATATAATTAAAAACCACATGTTGTGATTTTCTTTCTTCCTGTGCATATAGGCCAAATAGAATAAATAAATATATAAATATAATTAATATGGGTAGCAGTACAACCTTCGCTCCAGTGGTTGAGGGCTTACGTTCGGAATGGCCGATCTCTGGTTCAAACCTCACCCCGAGCACCAGACCAAAGGTTTTACTTCTCTTTTTATAATGTTTAAACACACGGTGGGTATTTTCCCACTACATTATGTGCGTAGTTTTATTTTCATTTAATTATATATATATATATATATATATACCTATTTTAATTTAATTTTAATTAATTAATATTTATTGTTATATAATATATTTTATGCTTCTTATAAAAAAAATTTGGGAGTACACGGTGTGTAGTCCAAACATACACAAAGTGTACCATAGCTATATAAGTCACAGGCCACCCGGCTTGAGCCCATGTTGTGGGGCTTCCCATTTCTTCCCATTTCTTCCTGTTTCTTCTCCTAAACGAAACCCAAACCCCAATTTTCCAGATCCGTCCTTTTGGTTCGTTTCAAGATCTGATTTCTCTTTCATTATGATCCTCGGTCAAGGTACGCCCTTCTACACCCTCTATTTCAAATTTTTAGACTTGTTTATGGTGATTTTCAGATCTGCTGACCATTCGTCTTCTGTGGTACATGACCACAAAATGATGAACAGACGATGTGTACTCTTGTACACGGCCACAAATAAAATGCTTCAAAATTTGAATCTACATGGTCTGTTTGTTCGGTACACACCGTGTACTTTTCCCCATCGTGCCCGAGTACCCTTTTGCACATGTCCTCACACACCATTTTCACGTACACGGCATGTGTGTTTCGTACACGCCGTGTATATCATTTACTTTGGCCCCTCTGTGTGTTGCACATAACACGGCGTCTCACCCCATGTTCCCGTACATGATGTGTATGTTCGGTACACGCCATGTAGCTTATTTCTTTCGGTCAGCACGTGTCTGACCCACACACAGCCATGTTCCTCGAGTAAAGAACATTCCATGACTGTTCAATACACAACATATCCTTTAGTCTTAGAACTGATAAAAACATGGCAGTGTCGTTTGTAATATATGACCACCTACACCTTGTGTGAACACATCGTGTATTTTCGGTACATGTTGTATACCTTTACATGGTCTTTATTCTCCCTTGGAATTTTTATCCAGAGAACACATGATGCTATACATTCTTCACTACATGCCGTGTACTGTGGATGTACACGCCATGTACTATTATTTTCCTGTTTTCTCACATTTTCTTTGTTTTCTTTCTTTTCTTTTCTTTTGTTTGGTTTTTCTTTATTTTTCAGGTTATGGAAGACCGCGATCCTTCCTGGGGGAAGTGGTCATCCTTTGCCACTGAGGGCGAGAGGTCCATTTTTCAGCGGATTCGACGCCGACCTCCGACGCAGCCAGACCCAGACGCTCCGATCTACGATCTCCCTCCATTGGCCATTCTACCACCCCCGACTGCCCCCGTAGAGACTGTGCCTAGCACAACTGTACCTCCACCATCCGACATAGATCTGCCGAGCACCCCCATTTCTGCTACACTAGCTGCCACTCTCCATGCGCTATCTTTATCACCAGTAGATCCCACATCGCCTGCATCCTCAACCGAGCCTTCACCTCCTGCAGTCGATCCACCCACAGAGCCATCTCCTACTGCTGCACCTGCACCTGGACCTGGACCTGTAGGTGTTCCTTATCCATGCATGGTCTTCCTGGTCACCGATATGGAACAAGATAGGGTCTGACACTTCTCTCCCCAGCTGATACCCTTGAGTGGCCGATACCTTGACAACAGAATTCTACAGCAGCTTGGTATTTGGGAGAACTTGGAGGATCTGCTTGGACACACTCCACTAATTTCTATTTTCCAGGTTAACACTTTTGTATTCCGCGGTTTATTTATGTATTTCACGGCCTCTTTAGAGTTTAATGGATCTGTGTACCGGGAGACACCTGGTGATGCGGCGTTCGTGGTTCGATTCCGGCTGGGCGACTGATGATTCTCCCTCACCATGACCGAGTTTGGTCAAGGGTTCAACTTCTACCCCCATATTGTCACCCCACCCCCTGTTTCTACCTTTCCCCGACCTGAGCGCTCTGAGCTCGTTTCCATGTGGCAGGGATCGTTGGGCCTGACCGCCGGTATTCCCCCACTTCCTAGAAGAGCACCTTTATCACAGACCCCATCCTTCGCTTGACCCATCGATGCTTCAACACCATCCTTTTCCCCCTCCATTAGGATATGGGGGTTGTGACCGATCGTGACATGGATCTACTTACCTATGTCATCCGGCACGACTACCTGAACCTCCCATATCTAGCAACCTCCTATTTCCACTCTATGTTTACCGACCGTCAGGGCCACCTGAACGATGGGTTTTACACCACTCTCCTCACCCACCACCTTGGGGTTTTTGAGCCTTCTTTACCCCATGACTTTTTCGGTTCTCCCCAGTGGATGGAATATCTCATACATATCCACATGGGATTGTTCCGGAAGAAGGGGGTGCCTACATCCATGCCTATAATCATCCCTAGCCACCCGTTGACCCTCCTTCCCCAGATGATGACCATGATCCTCCTTCCCCACCCACTCAACCTTCTCTACCTCACCCACCTACTACTTACCCCATTTCTTCTGGACTTCCTTCTTCTGTACCACCACCATCCCCACCTACCCCCGCACCCTCGGGTGATATCGCCTTTTCCATCCGCCTAGCCATGATGGAGCAGAAGTTTGTTCATCTCGCCGGCCGCCAGGACATTATTGGGGAGCATTTTGTTCATATAGATAGCCGTCAGGACTACATGGAGTTGTTGTTGGGCCTTATTGTTCAGCATTTGGGTATTCTTTTTCCCCTGCCGCCTGCCTCAGTTCCTAGAACTTCTGTTGCTGCTCTGCTGCCATTCACATCACTGGTGACAGATTCTGTTCTACTATATACTATGGGCCCTGCTACTACTTCTTCTGCCGCCACTACTGCTACTAGTCCAGGGGGGCTGCTGATCTTCCCTTACCGAGTCTAGTGCCTGTCGCTTCTACGTCTCCAGCTTCCCATCCTGCCGCCGAGTCCGAGCCTCCAACTTCCACGACTACTAAGCCTTCTCTTCAAGCCGTTTCTGTACTGGATGATGCCTCTTCTAAGGTGAACCCATTAATGGTTTTGGGACATATTCTTTTCATTGTATATATATTTTTGTGCTCCCTCGTCCTTGTGTATGCTTTGTATGCTTTCCTTGTTTTCTTTCTCCCACCATCGCAGGTATCCTGAGACAATTTGGGCTACTCTTTTCCACCACCTACTGTTTCTCTTCGCCTAGACCGAGGGCAGTATTCTTATTCCATTGTATTCTTTTCATTCTTGATATTACTACTTTCATTGCTTCCCCTCGGTCTGGTACACTGTTGTGTCCCCACCATACCTTGTTTCTCTTTTTGGTCACTTGTTTGACCATGTGCACTCTTAAATATGGGGGGGGGGATATCTCTCAACCACTTTATTCTTCTCTCTTATCATTAATCTAGGAGACATCATTTTTGGAAGATAAATTTTTAAAATTTGAAGATTTTTAGGTTAATTATATTTTTAAATAATAAAACTGAAAGTGAAAATTTTTCCAAAATTTGCATGCTTATTGTGATTCTTAAGTGTTATAAAATGATTGTTGATATAATTTAAATTACAACTTATAATCTGTGGATAATTACATCGATTAGACTAATCAATTATTTTCAAGTCATGACCTGATTGTCTCTTATTTATTCCCACTCCTGAGAGGTATTCTAAACCCTTTTGTCATATTCTTTATAATACCCTATTTCTTGAGAGATTCATAGAATATACATACCTACCAGAATTTGGAAGTTTTCTTTTCAAAACATGAAGAATTTTTGAATTACATTAAAATGATTGAGGCATAAGATTGTTAACCCCTTTATCTGGAGCCTACCCAACATCTGGTCTTTGTAAATCCAATAGAATACATGAATAGCCTTAATAGGAATCCATATTACAAGATTATTTCCCTTCCTACCCTAATTCTTTTATGAATTTGTATGATTATTCATTTGAGTTTAAAATAAGGGATTAGAAACACATGGCATAAATTTTTGAATTTTCATGAAATTAATTATAGTGGAGTGCCTCTTGATAATTTGGGGACAAAAGAAAAAAGTTCCAGACCTCGATTTTGGAAATTCAGAAGGGTTCCCTTTGTGAAAACAATGGTACAAACAAAGGGACCTTATACACACTTGTTGGTTTGTGACTCCTACTCAGCTAAAGGAGATATTGGTGATGAGATCGTTTGATTAAAATTGTTAAGGACATTTTTTACATTGAGTTTAATTTTGAATATCATGCATTGTTATTTAAGAATTTAGCCTCCTATTCCAATCCTCAGAATTATTTTTCACATCTTTACCTACCAACCTTTAGCCACAGAATCATATGATCCTATTCGGAAATCCCTCATGATTTTTGTAAGTTAAATTTTCTAAAGTGGAGAACTAATAATTCTTGCAAACCTATGGATAGAGTGTATATTTATTTGATTGAGAAAAAAAATTATTTAAAAATTATCAAGTGTTGAGTTATTTATTGGTGAGGTAGATCATCAAGTGGCTTGCTTGTTTTTGAAAGGTTAAAACATGTGTTAGAAGAGGATGACAATAGTTAATTGAATTATATATGAGGCATGATTAGAATATCTTCAGAATTAAAACTATTGTGTATTCTTTTTGGAATTTTCTACTGTAACTTATTATTTAAAATTATGATTAACTGAAGTCCTTCCTTTTAAAGTATAGACTCTGATAATTAGATGTTGAGATTTTCCTAAGGGAAAGCAAAGAAAAAAGTATGGGGGAGTTTGATGCACCCAATTTTTGTATGAATTTTCATAAACATTATTAACAATAAAAATAAGTTTTCACCAAATATCTACTTCTTAGAAGAAAAATAATTTGATTTTGGTGACCTTGTCTATTTTCAGGAGTTTTATTTCCAAATACACAAATCAAGGGATGTCTGTGAAAATTTTGCAACTACACGGCATGCACTTTTATACACGCCGTGTACATTCAGACAGGGACACGAATCAAAGGGGGGATTACACACCCAAGTCACCATCCAGACACTACACACTGTGTGGGGTGGCATTACATGCTATGTGGGGTGGAGTTACATGCAATGTATGAAATTCTAGAAGTAGTTGGCAGCCGAGAAGAGTCTATACGCCCATGTGGCCGCTGAAGGAGACACACCGTGTTTCATTTCTACACACCGTGCCTGCTATTATGGAAGGGTTTGGTGGCCAAATTTTGATACTACACGCCATGTATGGTGGCACTACACGCCTTGTACACTCACCTACCAGGCGGTGCCATGTTCAAAGTGAAAGACGGCATGTTAGGCCACCTACCATTAGAGAAAATGAATCCAAAAGCACATTGACAAAAGTATACAGCATGTACTTTGTATACACGTTGTGTACTACTTTTTCCTATAAAAAGTTGCCTTTTCCTCTGGACCAAGGGGTTGAGAAGTGGAGATTAAGGTGTGGTGTAGAGAACAATGGATGAATTTCCAAAGGTGAGATGCTCTACCGTCGTAATACCATCGTTCTTCTACCAAAGAATCGTATCTACCTCAAAATTCCAAGCATGATTTCATCAGGTATTAATAACTTTGTGTTTTTCATTTTCAATATGTATAACTAAACACCTAGTGTGTTGGTGTTGTGGAGAATTATGAGTTGTAATTTGAATTAAGTTGTTCTGAATGTGTTTATATAATAATCTCTTCGTATTCTTCTTAAATCACTACATATTATCACTGAAAATTCTGTACCGGACCAAGGGTAGAATTTTCAGGGATTCAAAAGAACAATAATGATGAATAATTTCATGACCATTGAAAGGATTCATCGGCTCAAAATGGACTAGGCAAAATAAAGATCTATTAAAAACTTACTATCGGACTAAGGAGTTCGTTACATCAGCTCTCAATATTAAGTGATCCTGACCAAGGAAACTTAATTACAAATTGTAATCCAGAGTGTTGGATTATCATGAACAACACAACCTCATAATATATTTAATTTAATAATCAACTTATCAAAAATCCATAACCCCAACGCATTCTTATTCTTATTTGCATCAAAACCAATTTTCCCTTCTTTTCTTTCATTCTAGAAAATTACTTTGTTAAAAGAAACTTAAAAACCAATTGTTCTTTTTGTATCTAAAAACAACCAAAAAAATCGACACTAAATTAAGTAGCCTTCACTAAAAGAAATATACAAACAAATTCAATACAAGATAAGAGTAACCTCTTAAAGTTCCCTGTGGATCGACCCCTACTAGTGCTATACTTGTTAGGGTAATTATAATTTGATACACCGATAACATATCTTCGGTGCAACGACTCGTCAGAGCTAAAATAAACCAAATTAAATTATTAACATTATATTTTTTTGTTACTCCCACAAATATATTCATGGATATATTCTACCATTTCCATTATAGCATTGGAAAAGGTTTAATAATCACTTTTGTTATTTTTCATTCAAATGTAAACCATTATCAATACGAAAAATTCATGGTAAAGTCAACAATATTGATTTTATTTTGTCATAACAGTAATAGTCTTGAAGGTCTATGTATAACATAATTCTTATCGGGTTAGTGAAAGTCTGATAATTATGAGATCCATTCACTAGTATTCTATTCAACTGGGAATCACAAGGCATGCATAATCTCTTTTAAAAACCTGTAATAGCATATTCATCAATACTGAACTACTTAAACTTACCCTTATTCACAGATTCTAAATTTTCTTATAAAAACACTCCTCTTACATATATTTACCAATTATTTATAATATATGGGGTTTTATTAAAACCTGAAACAAAATAGGGGAAGTTCATTTATTTAAAATTTCTTGGCAAAAACTAATCAAATTATTAACCAAATGGTTATATTAAAAACAAAAAAAGGTAGATGTAGAAAAATCTTTTCAACTTAAAGCATATGATACTTTTTTATATTTTAGTATAGTAATGAATTGGGTAGTCATAATTAATAATCAGGTCAAGGAATCTTCTTTACCCATGGTTCAACACATTCTGAGTAAATTTATACTTCAAACATTTTGTATTATTCTGTGTTTTATTCTCTAATCCACATAAATGATTCCTCAATATTTCTAATGAAAAACTAAAATAGATAATTCTAGAACATGTGTAGTATAAGTTAACTCGTGACATTTCTATTGATATGAAGAATACAAAATTACATTCTCATTATGAATCATAATAAAACCATGTATCTTCAATGAATTATTATTGTAGATTAAAAATTAACAATTTCTACTAAGTAAGTAAAAATGAGATCATCAAACAATATTCTTTTCTGTTCATTGAGGTTATCATCACACTTTTTTTGCCTGATTAATTTATGACCTTCCTGACTTTAATTATTCATTGGCCAATATAACTGAGAAAAGTTTTCAAAAAAATGGTGGTAGTAAACCACTAATCCAGGAAATATAAGAATGATTATAGCATTTACATTTTATTACCATTCATTTAATTCATTAGTTTTATCAAGTTTAGAAATTATTGCATCATCAGAAACAATGTTCCCAGGGAACAGAACTTTTTCCTACAAAAATTATCTCTTTATAAATTTTTATATAGATTATTTTCTTTTTAGGAACAAGAAATTATAATTATGGTACATAAATTATCCTCACCAGCTCTAGAATATAACTATATATCACTAGTAAATGAAACTAAAAACATATTAAGATTTTATGGGAACCTCTATTCATATAATCCCTGAATACAACTGGTGCATATTACAAGACAAATGGAATAACCAGAAACTCAAAATGTCCATAACAAGTCTGAAACACCATATTTAGAATATATTTCACTTTTTACTTTAACTTATGGTGCCTTTTTTTGAGTTCAATCATCAAAAATTATTATGCTCTTAAGAGAAAATAAAATAAATCATTGATATGACTAAAATGATTCTTATCATAATAGTAAATTTATTCACAGTTTTATTTTAAACCCAATGTCTCAATGAACCATCAATCCATTGAAACAATTAAAATGGGTCACTCCATTGTGAAGTTATTAGATGAATGAAAACTTTGTCTAGAAAACCCAAAAAAAACATTTGGCATACAAATGTTCTAAATGTGTCACTATATAATGGGGTTATGAAATATTCATACCATAAGGTATTATATCAATAGTAAACTCAACATTCCGATAAAGAAAAAAATACGAAAATTTAAAATGGAATACATCCATATATTCATGTAGAACTGGAATATTAATTGTCTAAACTAATAATTTATTTTCAATAATACGATCAATGTAACTTTCATTTCCATCATGAATATATTTCTCAACTTCATGAAATTATATAAAATGACTCAAATATTTGATTATAAATTTCATAGAACTATAATCTATTATGAAATTATAAACTAAAATCTAATCTATACCCAATATAATGTCAAACTCTACAATGTGATGTTTTTCATGTCCACATTTCTATAAAGGTGCTTAACCTAAGCTAGAAATTAAAGAATAATGATAATATCCCCTGAGTCCTACCCCTTTTAGACTCCAAGTAAGGAACAGGAATAGAGGGTATAAATATATCCATATATGAGGAACTAACCTCTATAATAATATGGCTGGGAAAAAGGATATCAATGATCAATAAACTCTATGACATAATATAATATGGAGACCAAAAAACATCACACAAATCATGTGAATATAAATCATATATAGATAAAAGTCACTAAAAATACCCAAAATATAAGATAGATAAGTGACATAGTAACTATCCCACAATCCAAGTTTGTTGTATCCTACATAGTCCATGTATTCATCCTAGAATGCTATAATCTGTTATATATACATTATGTGGCATACAATTATACTGATTAATAAAACATCACGCATGTCATGTATGTTTGAAAAATAATACTAATGCACTTGTGAGACAAAAGAAAATCCAAAAACACCTATAAATATTAATTAAAAAAAATACCCATCCTCACCATGGATGCTCACAAAATCTCATATCCTTATTCAGTAACATAATATGAAGATTAACGTTGATAGGTAACATTCACTTCTTCAACATAGAATAGGAACACTCAGAAGCCTTGTGACCTATTCTTTGGTGATACTATCACTACCTTATAACATCACATAACATCCCTCCCATAGACACATGGGTCCTCACATTACATCACATCCATCCTGGAGACACCTAGGAAATATCATCTCATGACTAGTGTTATAGTTTATAGTGAATATAAATGGAATCAAACTTATTCCTACCTTATACAATGTATGACCCCAACTATATGTCATCTCGTCATATATCATCTCAGAAACAAATCCCAATGTAGGATGGGAGATCACCCCACACCACAAAACATCAAAAAAGTTCACTTTTGGAATCCAGACATCTTATCCCATGCATGTCATCATTTATTATAGGGTATTAGTTGTGTTTAGTCAAACATACTCACCACTTGGATTTTACCAAAAATTCACTCCCCCGCCCCCCAAATTGTTGGTTTTCTGCACTTAGTTCTTGATATGGGTGTGGTGCATATAAAAAATCACACATAAATAAAATTTATACAAAATCATTGAACACAAGACAATACAATGGGTATAAAAATGCTCTAAAAACTCACAAAAACACCAAAAATCCACTCAACACTCCCACATAAGCTACACCTACTATATGAAAAAACGCACACAATGAGGCACAATCCACATGACACATTCCATATTTTTATTACAAGACGAGATCATTCCATATTTTTATTACCATCCCATTTAATTTAAAATAATAAAACTACACCATTATTTATAGGATATTCATTTTCATATTTATTTCATTATCCCATATTGTCACTTAATATTAACAATTAACCATTTTATCCACACATACCTTATTAGTTCATTAATTAGCTAATTTCATACATTTAATGAAAAAAACTCATGAAATTTCAATTTCAGCATTATCATTTAGTTCCAATGCTACCCGAGCATCTAGAAAAACACATTAAAAACAAATAATCCAAATAAAAGACCATCCCAATCCAATAATCATTCACATAAACATCATTTCACATCCACAACACTATTCCACATCACAACCATTCTCCACATGATACATCCACCTCGCATCACATAATGACCCAACATCAAAACCACACATCACCTCCCCACAACACTGAAACACACAACCCCACATATCACATCTATAATTCACACATTTTCATGATACAAAACATTCTACAACATAAGAAAACATATTAATGGTTCTTTCCAAAAAATTACACATCAAGTGATTCACATCAAAAATCAACTAGGTAAAAAAAATGGTCTTTCAATAGACATGATTGTTAGTGTTACCAAAAGCATGGATAATCCTACTATAACAATTTTAAAAGGTTATAAAGACACATGAATCATTCCCCTACCCTTAAACTTCAATTGAAAATTTCATTATCTTTATTTGTTTGGTGAAATCCATCTTCCCTTTTATAGAAAATTGTAAAACCACTCCCTCTAAATAAAAAATGTGAAATGATGGATCCACTAACCTAGGAAGATCATTCCAATTATCTATGCAATTTTAAAACAAGAGCAAGTCCACCAATGATAAGCAAAATTATGAACCCTTAAAATCCAATAAAATACTAACCACATCTAATTATTACAAAAAAACACCAAAATAACTATTTTACACAACAGAATACTTCTCCAGATAAGAAATGGGATAAAAACAAGAAATATGAATATATGAACTCATCAAAAACATTAAAAGTTCATCCTCAATGGTCATGTTTGATAACCAGTGAAATAGATCTGAAATAGACCCTTGAGATAAACATGGTTAACTCATGAAATGAGTGAACAATATGGAATGTGGTCGGGTCTTAGGAAAATTTAATATTCATACCTAACCTGAAAAATAGAAGAATATTTTGCGACCACCCAAAACATGACATAACCCCCTATAAAAAGGAAAACCACAACACATCCAACCAAACCACGAACTATCCTTGATATTCAAATACTCACCATGATCCATATCTATATCCATGATTTGTAACCATTAAAAGTGGAGGAATACCATGGTACAACCAATACCTCTATGTCATATAACATTATCAACCTATAAAGGGATATTATGTAGCCCCTCATCCATGGTGAAATGTTTACAAAATTAGATTTATTGCAGAAAACAGACCCCGATGCCATGTTACAACAGACGGGTTCTTCATACTACAGCCTCCACCTATAAATATAGAATATTTCATGCCCATGAATCCATGAGATATCCCCTGCCAAATTAGTAGTAGAACAAGAAAATCATCACCCAAATTACCACACAACATCATGCCACCATATGTCGTAACTACCCCATTACGGGGTAGCATATATTCACCACATCTTAGCACTAACAAAATAGGCAGTTTCACACAAATTCACCTCCATAACACCTCTAAGAACCTAGAGATCTCCCTAGACACCTCTATCACCTAAAATCATCCAATGTAAGGGGATAGAAGGTCTGATATGTTACACAATATATTTTTAAATATTTTCTAAACATCAAAATAAAAACTAAACTAGAATGGAAATGTATAGTTTGTCTGAACGACTATCCCAAGAGATACCTTTTAGGGATCCTTTTATACTAAAAAATAACCACCAACCAAATGAAAACACCATCCATACATCCTACACAACCACACTTTTACAAGGCCTTTCCATTCGCAACTAATGATGCTTTCTACATAGCAATCCACAACACCATATCTCCCGGTATAAGTCCTAATACAACAATCACCACTACTATCACACAACAAAGGTCTCAACCACACAATTGATGAAATACATCTACCATGTAACGATATTATATACTTTGGGAAGAACTGACTTTCTCATGTGGTTTTAATAGAGTCATAGTATAATATATCCTAATTAGGAATTGGTTATTTCCTTATTTGTATGCATAGAGCTTCCGTCAAACATAACATCAAGTAAATTAACATCTTATAAAAGACCAACATCAACACATCACGTCATCAAGAAAAAAATGAAAACCAATTCATTATATAAAAAAGTATGTGTATCGGGTATGCATCTATATATCACAATCAAAAGTACTATACACCATGACATCATGCCTCCACAATATATTAACTAAAGGATGGACAATACATGATCAACCATATATTTAAAATACTAGGTCTCTATTTTTTACTCCATGAAATTCACTTCATCTTAGATATTTAACAATACCTAGTAAATAACATGGGGGTCATTTTAAAAATATCAATAAAGCTGAGTGATGTGGAATTTTTTTTAAATTTGGTCTAGACATGGAAAATGGTTTTTTAAAATAATCCACCTCGCCAACCTTCACAGATTCAATAAAAGGATATATAATCCATGTGTAGAGATTACTCCCCTATAAAAACTCAACTACCCATGTCAAGGTGTGGTTTTCAGGAGAATGTGGTATCCTAGCTTGAACTCTAATTTCATCCTGCTACAGTTAGCATAGAAATAATTCCTTCCCACACTTCTCTGTTACTCTCATGATCAATCCAATAATTCTCTATCATTCCTGACACTAAATCAGGAATGAGTAATGATAATTATCCAACTTCGTCCCAGCATAACCAAGAACAACCTCATTGCCCGTACAATTTTCAAATGGTGTCATATCAATGGATGATATAAAACTATTATTATATGAAAACTCAACAATAGGAAAATTTATTTCCCAAGATCCTCCAAATTCTAATATTCATTCCAAAGAAATATACTCATGTGTTTGGATAATTTTACCTATCTACCCATCCATATAAGGGTGGAAAGCACTGTTGATGTGCAACTATGTTTAGAAATTTTGGTGAAACACCCTCTAGGATTAAGGGGCAAAACAAGAATCCTGATTTGAGGTAATGTCATTATAAAACCTATGAGACTGAGCCACCTCATCAGCATATCTCCATGAAAAAAAATCAATGGTGCATGATTCCTTGATTTCTAGTATGTGGGATGATCTCATAAATAGATCAAAGATTACCCAGAAAACATCATAACCTTTCTAAGCACAGGATAACATTGTTATGTAATTCTTTTAGAAGTGATCCCATTTCTACAAAGGAATATCCAATGGAAATATAAATCCACTATGAACTTGATGCCCAACCATTACTTTCTAGAAAACCAAACAATGAGCCATAAAATTTTCCACTACCCATTTCATCTTTGGCCACCAAAACTATTCCCTCATTCCAGGGTATGTCTTAAAAACTCCAAGACATACTACCAAATGTGATCCATGATATTGCCAATGGAATCCTTCATAAATCAATACCAGATAAAACACCCATCCCTAAGCTAACATAATGTTCTAAGAATCCTCTAACCATCCCTCTGAAGAATATCCATGGAAAAAATGATTCTGCATCACATTTTACTCCATGTATCTCAATTGAGACTCCTCTTATAGTTTTATCAAATATTAATACATTGTCATATGAAACATTAAAAAATCCACCATCAATAAATCTTGATTATATATTTGAGGCTATCAAATCATTCATTTCCATCCAATAATCTCTATACTCCCAAACAACATCCTTATACGACATCATGTGGTATTAATTGTCAAAAACAATTCTCTCTAGATGTATAGGTGTTCTATGGTTCACATTAATAAATAATCTTCATCCACCTCTATTGTCTCTGGTTACAATCATGTAGAGAAAAGGTATTCCATAGACTCTTATGACTGGTTAATAACACAAAGATATCCCTAATGAGATAATGTCACCAAAACACCAACACAAATAGTACCAAAAATTTATTTAGATAATGGGTGTAATAGTATCATTCATGGGGATATAACTTCTTAGACACATAACAGAACACTTCCTTTAGCTCAATTAATACACATTAAAATCCCAAATATGAGGTTTCACGTAACACCTCAAACATCACCCCCTCCTTCAGAATGTGGAGAACTAGAGACCTGATCAACTTTTAATTTTGGTAGTAAAATGTTGACAAGAACTCATATGTCGATATGAAATCCCATTTCTTCCTAGTGAAATATTTCAATGGGCCATCAATATGTGATAAACTAGGCTCTAACGTCCATTAAATTTTTCTAATACCTAAGAGGCCACAAGACTATTCAACATTATTTAGTTTTCCCCATACAAAAAATATCTTGAATTGTGATTTATCCATGACTACATGCTATTGTGACACCATATGCTTAAGTAAATATAACTCCCAAGTCCATGACATACATTTGATAAAAAAAATTCATAGAGCTGGTGGTGTTGAAGACCTTGTAAGATAGCTCAAAGATGCCCATCTTAGTACACTTATGAATTTTTATAGATTCATATGTTTTTAGAACATTACTAAGAAAAATTACCATAATTGATGAAACATAGATTTCATGGTACCCTGTGAACATAAAAAGTGATTTGATGACACCAAAAGGTAGTACCATGAACTTGAAATCCCTATTCCTCTCTCTGAATTCAATATATAAAAAATTATCATCTTCCATATTCAAATTGTGATAATTAAAAAAATGATCGATTATAGAAAACTAATTATCTCCTCTGAAATATTAGAAAAAATTCATCTATATGAATTTTCAACTACTAAAACTTAGAAGGTGTTATCTGATTAAGAGCCCTAGAAATCAGTGATGCAGCGGGCTGCAAGTCTATCCCAAAAAAAAATCTAATAAAGTGAGTATAATTGCACCATCCTTAAGAAAAAACATATTGAAACTCTTTGAATGAACAAGTAAACTGCACTATCATATAATACAATAATTTCAAAGACATCCCATCCACCATAGAAATAATGGGAACCACACTTCTACAATCCAACTAGAAATACCACTAACTAATTTAAATGACATGGTGGCCATTCACATATAAAAACATGAATATCATTTGGAATCATTCGATAAAATATGGTATGGAATAAAATAAATTTATGTTGATAATTATATCATATGGTTGTGATTGAATCATGAATATACCCCCATGATAATTATTTGGACCCATTATCACTCTACACGACCAACACACATCAGTCATGCTAGTCTAGAGTATGATTAGTGTATTTAAAATAGGGGTAATGATAAGAGTATTTAAATATATTTCAAAATAACAGAATATAGTGGTTGTGAAATTTTTTTATAAAGGATACAAATTAGAAAATTAACAGAAAATGTTACCTGCTAAATGTATTGTTACTCAAACAATATCTTGACCCTCTAGTACTTTTATCTCAACTACCTGTGAATGGACATGCCTAAAATCATTCCCTCTTTACCAAAGGACACACTCAAGATTAGGTCTTGGGTATGAGGAACATACTTAGTTAAAACATTACCAGATCCATATTCTATTTGAATAACATAATCCTGCTACCCGTAATACTGAAATATACTCCCTAGAAAATGATGCTAAAACTGATGTTGGATGTAAATTCCTATAACAAAATAAGATCTAATGACCATAGAGAACTTATCTTATGATTCCAATGAACTCCAAGGAAAAAACTATCCCCATTCAACTAGAAAAATAATAGAAACCACCAAATCCAGAAGGTCGAAAGGGAAGATACTAATTTTGACTCTTAGAAGGTAAAATCCTAGAAAACTATGTTGTATGAGACCTACCACTAATACCTTTTATCTCATGGGGGACACTTTTAATCCCCCATAACCTCTTTTTGAGCCACATCATAGGTGTATCCTCTCAATGACCTCAGCCTTTATATGAGCCTTCAATTAAAATGCTAAGGTAAATAGTGTAACTTCACATTGTATAGAAGGAAAAAGTTACTCATCAAGATGTATTCCATAGGACTCTCCATCCAGAAAAATGTCTAGAGAAAAAAAATAGGTCCTTGAAATATATTCCTAGGTAACACAAAGAAAAAATCCCCTATTAATGATAGTATATTTATTATCACTTCACTAAAATCATGGTAAATGAAATAAACTCCTCTGAAAAATCTTTCTAAATGTCGACCCATGACACATCTGCCTCCTTCCACTGACCAAATATAGCATCCAAAAATGATATACAACTCCTAAAAATTGACCGACCACCATCCTGACTTAGTAATCAACCAATTCCTATATCAAAATAAAATTTTTCTCGATGTCCTTCAACTATCTCTATATCTCATGATTCGAAACACAACCTGTGTACATCCTACAAGTCTTCCACTAAAAAGCATACAACATCCTTGAACACTAGTGTTCATTCTTAATAGGATAAACTCTATGGAGAATAACCAAATAATTATAATGATCCTATAATACCTGAAACATATATATATAATGTCTATAAGAAAAATATTGATGGTAAATAATTATTTCCTAATTTTTTATTTTAATAAATTTAATTAATATTTAATTAATTCCTTTTAACTCTCCAAAAACCAAAATAAACTAACTAAAATAAGAAGAAAATAAAATCATGATTCATATACCAATCCAATTTTCCTAATCTACAATAATTTCCAACTCACTCTTTTTATTCCAATATTCTTGTCATTTTATCCAAGGTACCCCTAAAATCTCTTATCCTATATGGTCTTCACTTTCCTTTGTCATGAACAAAGATCACCTAACACCATTACCTTACTAACACATAAAATACACACTATTTATAACAACAAACTCTATAATATTCCTCATCCATATCCTATGATACAACTATATAATGGCCCCAATCCTCTAAATTAACCCCACCTGGGCCACCAATGAAGGAATAAGGATAATAAATCATGAGTCCTTATTTCATTAGGCCACTAGATGGAAACTAAAACTAACGGTATAAAAAAAATATCCGATGCATAGCCCAATATAATAATAATTTCAATATGAAATAAATGATAAATTTAATACATGAAATTATATAAAAAGTAAATAAAAACCCACCCATAATACATTTGAAAATAAAATAGATATAGATTAAAATCTCCATCCAATTCCTAAAAGAAATTCTAAGGTTGTGACAAAACAACTATCCTAGGGTCCAAGATCATAATATTCAAAATGATCCATGTAGTCTTATTAAAAACCAAAAACAATTGAATATACATAGTTTCAACATATATGTATATATAGAAGATAAATACAAGTCTCTTGTGAACAATAAAAATGATCATACTAATTAGGGGGAGGAGTGGTACACAATTATACAAGTTTGATGTTGTATGCCTCAAATTTCCCTTATAAACTTAACGGTCATCATATCCCATCATAGCCTTCCTAGATACAACCAGTCCATCTCATCACATCACTCCTCAATCATTACCTGGGTATTCGAGTATCACTAACATGGAAGACAAGAACCTCTTTCCCTCCTCTTACCATGAATGAACCCCAAAATAATTCATCATATCACATCCTACCTTAACACATATCATATAAATACACTTCAGCCATTACACCACATCACATCACATCATGGTAGTGCACTTTTGACGTATGGGCTCTATAGCCCTTGCATATCATCGTCACAACGATTTGGGTGCCTGGAAGTGTGGGTAGGCATGTATCTGTCCTCACTACAAGGATGTGGGGAAAACACATTGAAAACTATTGGTTTTCAACACTACCTTCTCAACATGGGTGGGGAGAAAATAGAAATTCACATGGATATACATTATATAAATTATAATTGCACATAAAATCATTATATGGGATCATATCAAGACACTAAAAACTCCAAAAATTACCATTAATCCTCTCAATAAGGCCACATTATCTATCACTGATAAATACACCACACCAGAAAACAATTTAGATTGATCAAGAAAATTTTTATATTTTTATTACAGTTCATTAAGTTTCTAGATACCCATTTCCCATGAATTTCAGTTAAAATATAAAAATTATTTAATTATTTACATCCCATTAATTTTCCCATTTACTTTATTAAACCATGACATTTCATCAAACTATGAATTATCCATTTAAACCATATATCCCACGTTAGTTCATTCATTATCGAATTCCATCCATATAGTGAAACCAACTCCTATCAATTTGGTATCTGCATCATTATTTAATTCTAATACTACTTGAGAATCTAGCATAACGCATTTCCACATAAACATGAAAAATATCCCAACTTCCCAAGATAACAAGCCCAAAAATCACTATTATTTCATAGACACATCTTATTTCCATATCACAATAATTCTTTATAGGCCATATCCACTGCTCACCACATAACCACCCTATATCACATATGTACACCACTTCCCAATATACCAACAAAAAATCACCCCCACACGCCATAACCATACATTATGCATTCACATTTTGCAACACTTTTTACATAATCAAATAAATATATCCTTATTCATAAATGGGTTCTTCACTACACCCACATAATTTTTTTAGCGGAATTATAACACAATCCATATATACTTCTACAACCAATTAGTTGGTTTGGAATATAGGATTAACCATTAATTCATGGTGGTGTTACAAAAATCACACATCATGTTTTGCACATTAATTACAATTCATGAACATCACATCACCTAGAAATTCTTCACTAACATGTGCTCTCAATGGCCATAATTTTTAATGGTATAAAAATCATGGATAATATCAAGAATAAAATATCCAATGGCTATAAAAATATGTAAATCATTCCCATTATCCTTCAATTTAGTTTAAACATTATATTGCTATTATTATGTCTTGGAAAACCATATTCACTTAGACAAACAAGAGTGAAACCTCTCCCACGTGATATAAAAAAAGATAAACCAAGGATATCATACCTTAAATAGAGCATTATGATTTGTTTTTCATGTTTGAAATTAGATCAAGGCCACTATTGATCACTAAAATGAAGAAGATCACCCTTACCAACCTATAACAAAACAACCACATCATCTTCTTACAAAAATATTACCAAAATAACTATTTTCACCAACATTAGTCTTCTTCGAAAAATAAATAGAAAGGAATATAAGAAAAAGGAAGTAAAGAACTCACCCAAATCACCATGGATTAATCCTATATGGATAGGTTTAAAATCAACTAAATGATTCCATTATGATTCACATGGGTCACTTAATTAATGTGAGGAAATGATAGAATGTTCTATATTTTGAGGAATTTAATGAATTGATTTTCATCCTAAAAAATGTAATACCGTGGAAAATTCTCCCATAAAATTCCAAATCCTTCATAAATACATGTAAAATAATATCTCACCCATCCAAACCAATCTTCAACCCTAATAGTCAAGACCCTATGATATTCTTCACTATAAAAATTTCACAAATTATATAAAGGGTAGGAACACCATGATGAATCTAGGACTACTATAGTGTATGAACTTATCAAATTAAAAAGGTCTACATAATACCCCTTTATCCATGGAATATTGTTTAAAAATTGGAAGAGCCACTAAAAAATAACCCCCATGACACTATATCACAACTAGAGTCTCCACACCCAAGACAACACTAACTAGGAGAGGCTACCCACAACCAATTCTCCAAGGAATATTTTCCCCCAAAATTTCTATAGAATGGAAAAGGCTCCACCCAATCGACCATGTAGTAGTCTACTACCTTAAAATATAACTACCCCATTAAGGTGTAGCTTCCAATATCGACATTGTATACCTACCAAAAAAGGAACTAGCACCCCCCCCACCCTTATCCACATGACCACCACCATACACATTGGGATCTCCCCACACATATCTTTCACTAGAAATACTTTACTATAATGGTTTAGGAGGTAAAATCTAGTATACTGTTCAATAATATTTTTAATAAAGGGGATCCAACTGATAATAATAGGATGAGTGTTATAAATATTGTTTTCTATAATATTTTCACCTAGAGTTATCACAAAAAGTTTGATATTCATTTCATGATGTGGTATTCCCATTTTAAATGAAATTTTCTTTTAAACAATGGAATGTGATGATCGAGAGTCAAAATGGGATCCACATAAGTCTAATAAATAGAAGCATACCTATTACAACTTTATGATTTGGAAAAACATCAATTGTACTAGTATCAAATGATTTTGCATCACCTTTTTTCTTTTGATCATGTTGATTTCCCCCCTAGGTAACCAAAATTGGAAACACATTATCATAATTCCCCAACTATTTGTAATTAATAAATCTCCCCATTGGTTGGATATATATTTCCCCATTGTTGTATTATATAAGAATCATTAATTTACAGTTACCAGCTCTTTGGATAAACATACAATAGATGTAACACTTTCCAGATTCTATAAAACATTATTTTTAAATATTTTTACCATACATGGAACATGATAGGAGTTTAACTCCAAATTTATTAGTTTTCTTCTTCTCCATTTCATTCCACCTTGAACACTTCTGACTCATACAATTTTGACTAATATAACTGTCATTAAAATCTATCTCAATGTTATCATAAAAATAATTAAATATATTATAATCTTTTAATTATAATAAAGAAAATTTTCTTATTATAAATAAATTAAATTCTAATAAAAATTTATTTATTATAATATAAATTTTATAAATAAAATTATATGTGTACCTATCCAATCATATCAAATTTTCAAGAAACATGCTACTAAATAACAATATTTTTGAAATATTTATATGAACTTATTCTTCATATTGAGTTGAAAAATATTTGGGAAGTATCTCTCCATGATTTTTTTTAAATTCAGCCCACTATGTAGAATGATTATACTCTCTTAGATATTCATAACTAAATACCACCATATATCACTATTAATGTCAAAATGTTGACTTGAATGATTTACCTTTTGGTGTTCAGAGAGTCCTAATACTTCAAATGTCATTTCCCAACCATTGATCCATCCTTTTAATACCATTGGATTTAGTCATATACATAATTTTGAAGATTTTAGTTTCATTAAATTATAAAATTATAACAATTTATTCTATGTGTAAGACCCATCCATATCCATCTTATCATACCTAGTGCATAATCTCAAACAAATATTCATGGGTATTTACAGTCTATGAAATCCTCTTTGAAGGACCTTTTTACCTCCATCATTAAATGAATTATGTTTGATCTCCATTTATATTTTTTTTACTGCAATGTTCATGACTCGTGTGGGTTATATTTTTTTTTGATAATTTTAGAAGTGTGATTTTGGTAGCCTCATATTTTTAATCCCTGATCATTCCACTTTTTGTATATTATTTATGAAAAAGACAACTCCATGACAACAAGTTGAACATGATGGATAACATCCTGGTATCATTATGTAAAACAGCATAATAAAATCCTTATTTCATGTCATTAAAATGAATGATATGTCTTCTCATATGACCATAAAATATATCATTCAAACTATATTATCTTTGATTTGAATATCAATTAGATACAAAGGACACCTATTTTAGGTTCAATAATTTCATTCAAAACACCAATCCTTTAATTGTTTCATAGTTATGATGACCTTATATCACCCTTAAGAGAACCATAATCCCTTTGGATAATCATTATATAATCATTATTTATTATATGTTCCATATGGTTCACTTTGTGGCATATATCGCTATAGTAATATTCAAACCCATAACTCACAAAGACATACACCCAGTGAATGATACATTTTCTTGATGCTCCATATGACCTTTTATAGCTATCATTAACATCTTCTCATGATTAATTCCAACACATACCATTTCTATGAAACATTTGAACGAATTACACTATAAATTAATTAGAACAAACTAGATTTGGTCCTTCTCACTTGAAGTTAATGTTTATAAAATGCATTCTAAGTGGAATAGACCTATGTAGGTTATGATTCCAATCACAAGGATATATAAGAAACCACTTCAAATGTCTCAGACAAACTCCATAACAATAATTTCTTACATTCTAGGAATTAAAACATAGAGTGTCTACATACATGGATTTAAACAACAATATCATTAATAAAATATCTCTAATAAGTAAACATAAGATAGAGAATCTCTTATTCATATATTTTTTACATCGATACATGTTTTTTATCAGACTATTGGAGAAGGGGTAACTTGTCTCATGCTAGTATTTGTGATGGTTTCACAAAAACATCCTTAATCTTTATAGAGTCCCTTAAAGGCTAATATTTACCACCAAAAGTTGTTTATGAGTCCAAATATCCATCCTATTAACAAAATTTCATTTTGATGAAATGATGATAAAAAACCCAAGTATTCCATACCATTAAGAAAATTGTACCACAATAACATTTACACCAAACCATTACAAATGAGGAAGAAAGTTATAATTTTATACTAACAAATAAAAATGTTGAACCCAAGATGAATATTTTGATAAAAAAAATTAGTATAGTTATTCTCTTATCATGAATTTTATCAAGTTACCATGAGCTCTATCATTTAATGATTCATTATTAGATGTTTTTGTTTTTGTTTTGTGTTATTAATAAAACATCACATTATAGAGAACCATTTTATCCACATTGATGGAACTATAAAAAATAAAAATAAAAATCCATGTTTACTGCTAAGCAGTTGGCCACTATGTCCAAGATTATAATGTCACACATATAGCATCATCACTAACAATTCATGAATTTACTCATGGGGGAGTAATACCTCAGTTATACCATCCACAAACTGAATTGAGTGAGGGTGGGCCTCCAATAAATCATGAAATTATACTAACCTATGTGATAAATTAACACTAAAAAAATCTAGTCGCACCAATGACCACTAAAAACCGCTCTTTGATGCTACATGAGAAACTAGATAATGAATTACTCCCTTATCTAAATTATTTATTAGTTTAATAATTCTAAAACTTCCCTACTATTAAAATGAGGTATATCAAGTCCCATTACAACAAAAACTACTGCCAATGTCATAAGAACTAGACTCCTCTATAACTAGCTTAAGGTAAAATCTATGAGGTGTTGACATCAGTCACCAATATAAGGCCCCAAACCTTAAACATTACATAATATTTAGTTTTAGTCAAAAAATTGTGTTCTTTCACATTGAGGATTTTTTAAGTCTAGAGTTGTAGAGAATTAGACTATAATTAATACAAAATAATGCAATAAAATATTAAGTGGACAATTTGGATCTGTTTCTAATTTTTCCACAATATTAAAACATTAAACAAATAAACCATGATCTCTTTTATGAAAACTCTTCATAAAACTAAAATTGACCTCTTTTAGTCCCTTCATAATCATTAAATCCAATGAAAAACATTTAAAAATTATGGAACAATATGAAAAGCTCTGTAAGGGATATAAAATGAAGTAAACTATTAGTTCATTGATAAACATTAAAAATCATGAAAAATTCATTTTTTTTAAATAACATTCTACCTAAAGAGGTAAATACCATCATTAATTAATAAAATTTATTTTAAATTTTGAAAAAAATAATCCATAACATATCATTAGGAAACAAAGAAAATTCATATAGGTACCTTGGTACATCATCACATTGAACCCTTACTAAACCCATAAAGAATACTTATAGATTGTAATAACCATACAACCATCATAAAATATTATTCTACAATAAACATAGTCATTAACCAATTGATTATACTGCTATATGTGAACACCCATCATTTAAGCTATAATGCGATCAGTCGGTGCTATTTGGAAACACCCATCATTTATAATTCATAAGAACTATAAAATTAAATAAAATATTTAATCATTTGAAATACATTTTTAAACTTGTATGATAACCAATTTCAGATTATAAAATCCATTTTATTTCAAAAATATGATTTTAAATAAAAAATAAACTTTTATTTTCTAAAACCATTTTCAATACCAAAATAACCAAATACGGAATTTTGGTTTTCCATTAATGAAAAAATGAATTTTTCAATGGAATCAAAAAATAAATTAATTTCTATGGCTAAGGAGAAGTCATTGTCATCGGGGACATTAAGAATAGAACATTCCTTTAGTCTTTTATCAATGCATTCCATATAAAACATATTAAATGATAACGTTTTTAATTTATTTTAATGAAATTAAAAATATAAATAAATCTTCATTTCCACCCTTTTATATACTTATCAATAAATATGTAAAATAATATCATGAAATTTACATTAAGAAAATATTTTAAAATTAAATATTTAATTTTCCAAGGTGTCCAATACCAATTTGAACATTTCAAACACAATCCACATGAAATAATAACATAATAAATTAAATAACATTATAATTCATAAAATATGGATATATAATGTCAAAGGGGGTGTATATACAACTTAAAAAAATAAAGGTTCATATCATAATGAAATGCCTCAATGATATAAGATTGAGATGAAATCCAATACATTGAGTATAACATGTCAGTTGTGTATTTTTATTCTTGAATTATAATATTATGTTAATTATCAGATTTATTGATAAAATATTCAATGTTTAATGTTACTTTTATATATCTTATTAAAATTTTGTAAACACCTACATAAAAAATATGTTTGTGTTGGGTGTTTTGACAATGATTGATTTATGTGTCAAAACCGACATTGGTGGGTGAAGAATAATCAAAGGGGTAATTATATAAAAAAATCTAGATTAATAAAAATATCATAATTAAAATATCTATTCATCAATAATAATTTTAAAACCAATCATGGATGATGTTAATAAAAAATTAACCATTGTAAAATCGTGGAGATAGTAGGTCGTACGTACACATCAATAACATTACCATTTTCTAACAATCCTTATAGAAAAAATATAATTAAAATCAATCTTTCCAAAATTATAATTATATAATAAATACAATATTATTTAATCATATATAATAATATGTAGAATTATTTTTATGTAAAATTAATCATGTTGCGTCGGGGAGGCAGTAGTCTACACATCCACGAACGACGTTGGAAATCGTTCGGTATATGAAAGGGTGTTAAAGAAAATAATATATTTTCATAATAGTAATTATGTCATGGATATAATATATATTTTATTTATTTTACATATATTTAATTATACCCATACTTATTACATTGAATGTAATATGTGAATGTATCACATCGCTTTGAGGAAGTTTTCATCCAGATGTCTACAGACGATGTTATTGTATTTACAAAAAATGGAATTCATGAGGGAATATATTACATAATAATTCCAGAATAATGGATACAACATTGATATAATATATATCATATAAAAATATTTTTTTGATCATAACTCCCAACCATTATAGGTGGTAAAGAAAAAAGCAAACAACATTGTTTTGTGAGGTGGTACTCTGTCATACATGAATGCTTATTTCGTTACTCATTTGATGGATGTGTGTGTAGGTTTTGTCTAAACCTTAACATAACAATATATAAATATATTTTGGTCTATTTTTTATTATATATCAAAGGAATAATAATAAATTGAGTGTTTTATAAATAAAAAAACACAATTTCACATTAAAGAATGTTACCTCTTCCTTGGGTAACACCTTTTGGTTTTCACTATAGTGCTTCCTTGGTTGGTAATATGGCCAAAGTGGTGAATAATGGGTGATGGTAGTGATTGTGGGATATTATTTTATTAGTATTTGTATGAGGAAAATGGGTTTGAGAGGTGTGATGAAATGGTGAGGATGTGTTACTTTATATATTGAATGCGAAGTGGCTTTCTTGTAAATATAAAATGACAGAAACTATTGGGAGGTCTCTCTTGAAACATGTTCCTCCAATAATTGTCCCAATTCTATACCAGAGTTGATATGGTAAAATTATTTCCAGAAAATGGGTTTTGGACATGTGTCATGGAAATTTAGACTATTGTTATTAACTTTTAACTACTATGTGACCACATTTTTACCATAATCATTGTAATTAATTTTAATTAATTTCACTAATATGTTTAGTAAAAAAACTACGTTGACCATATTAGATAGTATAATTTTGATTTGAAATGTAGAATATATTATTCCAAATTCCTATGGAATAAGTGACATAATATAACTTAAAATTAATCTCATGGATGGAGATGGTAATTTGTGTTTTTAATGTTAAAATGTTCAAAATTTGGATATGGTTTTGTATCTAAATACAATGTGAATTTGTTCATAGTGACCTAAATTAGTATAAATGATATAAAATTTATCTAATTATTCATTAAATTCAAAAAAAAAAAATTTTCTATATAATTAAATTGGAATAAAAAGTAGTTTTGAACTAAAATTTAGCAATATTCACTATTTATAAAAATATGAAAGATTTAAAAAAACTTACCAAAAATTTACCCAAAATTAATTTTGACATTTATATTTCCAAAACCATGGATATATTTTTATATATAATTTAAAAAAGTTTAAAAATTGACTTAAAACAGCTTCTCCATTAAAAGGTTTCAAAATTAACTTATTAGATAATAATAATAATAATAGTATATTATTGTTTGGTATAACTCAGTCTTGCATGAAACAGAAGACATCAAAGAAAATAATTATTTCATTTAATAAACAATATTGGACATAGTGTCACATTTAATGTATAATTAACATTAAATTAATAAATATGAAAAATATTTATTCTATAATTTACTGGGATGTTACATCTTTCCTCCATCTAGAAATTGTGTCCTCGTATTTTTATTCACTTATCAAATACGTGGGGATATTTTTCCCTCATAAAATTTTCATATTACATGTTTCCACTTGAATCATATGGTTTTTCATAAAACCATAACTATATTAATCACTTTATTCTAATACACATTCCCTATGTGGTAAATAACCTGAACTATTTATTCCTCATAAAAAATATTCTCTTCCAGTTCAATTACATCATGTTTCAAAATTTGAGATGTATATGTTAAATACATCCTTAAAATTGAATCATGAAATAAATTATGTACTTGGGATAAAATCGGAGGAAAGTAAAATTGGTAGGAAACTGATCTAAATTTATAATAGATTTCATACAGTCTAATGAAATAGGGACTCGACTTCCACTTCTTACCAAAACACATCATATAATTCCATGGATAAATTCTAAAAATTAAATGAACACTAACTCGAAAGAAATATATTCCATCCAGTTATTTTCATCACTCTTCTGCCTACTCTTCACTTAACTCATATGTTGTTGAATCAACTGAACATTCAATTCCATTTACTCAACCAACTCTGGTCCCATCAACTTCTATTCTCCAACATCATCCCAAAAAGAATGTTTTGGCACAGATTTTCATATAAGGACTCAAATGGTGACTTTTGTATAATTTAATGAAAACTCTTATTATAATAAAAATGAATCAAATTAATATTTCAATACCAACTTCCTTTATACTTTATTATTAAAGAGAGAAGTATATCTTCCAATATCTAAATTGCCAACTCAGACTATCCATCAAATTGAGGATGAAAAACTATACATAAATTTAATTAATTAACAAATGAGTACTGAATTCAATTCCAAAAAGAGGATGTGAACCTATGATCATGGTTGGATATAATGGAGAGAGTCACTCCAAGTAACCACATAATATCTTTCTGATATAGTTTAGAAATATCATCTAAATGCATTGTATCTCGAATGGGGTGACAATATGCAGAATTAGTTAATTAATCAACACTAACCCAAATATTATCATTGCCGTGAGAAGTATTCGGAAATCTAACCACAAAATCCATTGATATATTTTTCCCATTTCTACTCTGTTATTGGAAATGATTGGAGCATCCCCTTTGGTAACTATCACTTTTTGTTAACCCGTTGACAAGTCAAATACTTCATTATAAATTAAGAAATATCTCATTTCATTTCATCCCACCAGTGATACTCTTTATGGTCTTTTTACATCCCAGTTTTACATGGATGAATGGAAAATGTATAAAAATAAGCATCATTCATCAACACTTTCCTCAACTGGGAATCACAAGGCACACATGATATTTTTCCAAATCATAAAAACCCATATTTAGAAATACTAAAAGAATTAAACTTAATATAATTAAATGATTCTATGTTTTCAGGAAATGTTTGATCCACCTTCTGATCCCTCTTAATTCATTCTGGAAAAGTCAACTGCATAAAAACTGAAAACAAAATAGAGGATATCCCTACATCTAAAAAATTTAGACCAAAATTCCTCTAATTTTTAACCAATGGGTCACATTACAAATGTAAAATGGTTAATTTAGTATTAATTTTTTAATCAAATCATCATCCAAATTATTGGATTTTACCAAATGATAATTAATCATGAAATAATAATCCTTAATTAGTTTCATCTCTATCCACTAACTCCGGTTCAATTATTTCTAAGAGAAATATATATATCAGTCTTTTATGATTAGTATATATTTCACACTTTCCTCCATAAAAATTATGCCTCCAATTTTTTAACTAAAAAATCAAAATAGATAAGTATGAATCATGAGTATGGTAATTCAACTCGTGAGGTTTCCGCTGATGTGAATCATAAGAAATTACTTGATAATTCTGGATTATGACACAAATAAGTCCTTTCAAAAAATATTCACTAAAGATGGTAAATTAACCATTTCTAGAAGGCATGGAGAAAATAGAATGATTCACCAATATTCTATTATGTCCCTAAAAATAATCATAATATTCTTCTATCATAATGACCATAACTCTTTTTTTAGTTCCCATAGTCAGTGGATGAGACAATCAAACAATGTTTTCAACAAACTAGTGGTAGTGACAGGATAATCCAAGAAAACTATACATCTCAGTGATATTTTCTAGTCTTCCACATTATTTAAAAAAATTATTTTTTGAAGGATAAATAATTATTCCATTATTAAGAAACAACTTGACTATGAAATGAAATTTTTTGAAAACAAAATACACACCTACTAAATTTCCCATACAATTGTGTTTTCATTAAGAGTTTTCAATACAACCCTTAAATGACATTAATGTTCCTATTGACTTTTAGAAAATAAGAAAAATTCATTAATAATAACAACTAAAATCCAATCATAGAAATCGGGGAAAAATTATATATATAAGACCCATGAATATAGCAGATGTATTAGATAACCGAGATGACATAACTACAAATTTATAATGGCCATATCTAGTTCTAAATGCAGTCTTCTGAATTTTATCATTCTTCACTTCCAACATATGGTACCTTAACCTCTGTTCAACCTTTGAAAAATATTATTCTTCCTCAAACTGAAACAAAAAATCATAAATTTGAGGAAAAACACACTTCATCTCTATAGTGATGTTATTTATTGATTTATATCCAATGAAAATTAGTATTAAACCTGTTTTTTTAACAATCATGATAGGGTCACTCCTTAGTGAAGTTATAGGTAAGATGAAACCTTATCCAATAACTTATATATTTTATTTTTCAGAAATCAAAATCCCAATTAATACATTTGATAATAGGGTTTTTAAGTACGATTAGCTTTGGGTATTAAGTTAGTAGTAAACTCAAAATCTTGACTGGTAATAACATCGGAAAAATCATTTGAAAAGTATCCATGTATTTATTTACTAATGAAACATCACTAATTTGATATTTTTCTTTTTTTAATTAATATTATCTATTTAACTCTTATTTATATATTTAATTAATTTCACAGCTTCTTAGTATGTTACAAAAGTCAAGAAATCTATCTTAGCATGATAACCTAAATCCAATCCTTACCATGAATGATTCCAAACTCTAATATAGATAGTTCAAAAATATTTATAGGAAAAACAATTCCACTTATGATAATAGTTAGATTCATAAAATTCATGGTTTCATTAATACTTGAACCTACAGTTTTCAGCAGAAGTTATATCTCACATTCAATAAGTGATATTCCTAATTTACATGAAAATGACTCAAAAATAGAAGATTGCAATGATATAGAGTCAACTAGAGTTATTCGGATAATTTGAAAAAAGGGCAAAATGAATTTAACCACTTTATTTGATGGACCATAATCTTCTGTAGTTTTATAAAATGACATTGTTATAGCTTTTTGTTTCCAATCATGAAGATTTCTACCTTGTGAAATTATCTTCAGACAAGAATTTTTATTATGACCCATCTCGTAGTATCAAATATATCTTAAAATAAGATGGATATTGGTTACAAAATTCTCTAATTACTTTGGATTATTTTCCATTCATTCATGGGACATGTGACCGAACATTCCGCATCAGTAACACTTCCCTATATTCATAATACATTGTCAAGGTTTCTTTTTACAACACTTAATTCAAAATTTGAACTTCATTTTCAAACATCCATATTTATTTGTTTCATGTTTCCCCATATTCATCACTCCTAAACGTTTTTTACTTTTATCATCATGAGTCATACATGATCGCAAAACAACATCACAACCTTTTTATTACAATGACCAACATTATCAGAGCTTTTAAATTCTCACATGGCCAAATCACTTTTGTAACACCCTGAGATTTTTAGTAAATAGATATTTTTTTATTTTATTTGATGTATAATGTTGAACACTACCAAAATATAAGATTACACTACCCACAACTCTATATTATCTTACATGACCAGAAACACTATGTTTATATCAATACTAATTTTAGTAATATTTAAACCAGAAAATTATAACCTTGTATTAGAGTGGAATAGATCATATGATTAATTAAAATATGAATTATTGAATTATTGGGGAATAAATTTTTTTGAAATAAATATAGAACCCAATTTAAAATCAATAATGTGTTTTTATGAATGAAATATTTCCATGATGTAATTTTATTTTAATAAATGAAATAGCAATCCCATTTTAAGCATAAAACCTATATTTTTCTAAAGGAGATTTTACCAAATTTTAATAGAAAAGCTATTTTAAATCAAAAAATTTACACATTTATAAATTTTTTTTACAAAATAAACATTTTTTAAATTTTAATATAAATATATACTTTGGTTGATTTTATGGTACTTTTCTGATAAGTTTTATTTTTTATTGAACTGTGAAAATACAAATTTTTATTGAAAACTGTATTTTATTTTACAGTCATTAAAAGGAAAAACTATGTTTTGCATTAGTTTTAAATTTTAAACAGTTCATTTTTATCAAATTATGGGTTTTAAATGGATTTTATAAATTAATTTATTATAAAAACATTTACTTTTTTAAAAAGTACATTATTTAGAAAATCTATTTTGTATGACGTTTTACCAGTTTTATTTTTAATTCTGTAACTTCTATGAATTAAATTTTTAAAAATGGATGTAAAATTTGGATTTTGGAGGTCCAAATTGGTATATATTTCCCTTGTATTTTTTTCCAATATAAATAGTAACCATGTTAGATTTTGTTACCCTAGTAATGGGTAGATTAGGTAATTTAGGTAAAAAATAAAATTCTAAAGACTATAAAATGACCCTAAAATGGTAAAATTTAGTTTTATTAATTCAATTCGACCCTAAACAATTAAGGATCTAAATTATGTCATTTAATAGGCACGTTTCTATGAAAATAACTTAAATAATATTTAAATAAAAGAAGGACACAATGTTTCATTTTCATAGTCCATAAAATCTATTATATGTCCACATGGTGAAAAATTTATATTATGAAACAATATAACTACAAATTTTTAACTTAAGAATTATATATTCATGTTAAAATTTTATCTTTTACATTTTGTTCCACTATAGTAGAATTATGATATTTATATTGTTTTATTTATTAAAATTTTTAAAATGTCACATTAAATTTTAATAAATATATCATTTTTAATATAAGATTATATAGAAAACAAAATAGATTATAAATACTCATTATAAATCTATTTTTTTCTTTATTATGGTAATTTATTTGTAATTTTTAGGTAATAAATAATTTCCTTAAAGATGTATACTTTATGATGTAAAAAATTAATTAATTGATAGAAATCAATAAAATCCTTTTTATTAAAATGCTAATAACCATCAAGACACCCAAACTATAACACCTCGAACCTATATTCCTAGAGCCGGTACATTATTTTAATACATAATCATTATTACAATGAATCAAATCTTGAGGGATCTATCAGTTTAGCAGACTTGGAAAATAGATTACATATATAAACCTTTCACTACAATTCAAAACATAATATGATACATATTCCATTTTTCGAGAACGCCATTATTCTCCAAGAATAACCCTAAATATAAATTATAATACAAGTCTTGGAATCCTATGAAAATAAATCATAATAAAGGGGTGAAATCACATGCTCAGTAAGAGTAAAAAATATATCATATGCAATCAAAAATAAACATAAACGTTTAAGGAAATTTATAAAACTAATACACAATCCTTTTAAACATATTATTCAGTGTAATATCGAAATAATAAATCAAATAATTACATTTAATCATTCACATGTATGTTCTACTAGTCTAATAATCACATATAATATCAATAAATAATCTCATAATGAAGTAATACATAATCTCAGTCATCATAACTATACTATCAAGTCCTCATGTCAGGACCATAAATTAAAATTTTGTCAAGGCCTTGTTCTAAAACGCTAGTTTTTCTCATGAGACCTATCGATGCATCGATGGGATAAGGTGGGACCCACCCTTCACATACTAATTCTAATTAATTACTCTTAAAATTTGGTTAAAACATATCATAAACATTTATATTAGAACAAGCTTATGAAAAGTCAATAATTTAACTATAAATGGTGAATGGTATCAAACTAGAACATCCATAGTAAAATATATCAAAAACATTCAATACAATATGGATGATTGTATCATAATACATCAAACTCAATTAAGAATAAAATACAACAAATAATGTTGACATAGATGAAAATAATCTAATAGAATTCATAAAACTAAAAAAATATCCTTTTTTACATTGAAATCATTAAAAATATGTGAATTTATAATATAAAACATAACTTTTAAAATTAATCTTTTAATATTATATGGGAAGATTCAAAAATTTAAGGTGTAATGATGGAAAAAAATCCACTTGCACCATATAATATAAAAGAAATATTCTTTCCTTAATTTTTTCAAAAATAACATATAGTACCTCATTTTAAAAATGACAAAAAGATTCATTTCAAATATTTTATAAAATGTAAAACATGGATAAAAATGACATTAAACAATTTAAAGCTAATGGTAATCATATTTTGGATTACATTTTTAATATACATTGACATAGATGATAAATATTTCTCAATAGATATTTACGTATAAACAATCTCAAATAAGAAAAAGATTTTGAAATTAACCCTTACCATGTGATTCCTTTTTTGGTGATCACCCTTGAACATCATATATAATGGTTTGAAGAGTGTTAATATCTTATTATATAACCTTAATCAATTTTATAATATTATATATCATATCTTTATAATATCTCAATACCCTTTTCCTAACAATCATTCATTATTTCGTTATTTTGGGTGTTAATTGCCTAGTTTTCTCAGGTATGTTTTGACTTGTTATTTTCTTATGATATTGCTTATATCATTATTTAATAATATCAAGAATGTAATCCATGACATAATTATCTTATATATTTATAACATATGTATTTATAATAATCTATAATTTTTGGTGATTGAAATGAAATGCAACGTTCATGGAGACGGTAAGTCGTACGTACACATAAATGCTACTTTCATTCCTTTTTCATATTAAAATATTGAAAAGTGAATGATAAATATGTATATTATAATTCCAGTATCATATATATATCATATATGTTACATATATTTATTAAAATTATTCATAATACATTCCATGTATAGCATCAATGAATCGCATCGCTTTGAGGGGGAGGTAGTCCACACTTCCACAATCAATTTTATCATATATCCACATATGGAAAGAATGAAGGTATGTTAAATATAAAATTTAAATAATATGAAATAGGATATAATTTAAATATAAAAATATTATTTAACCATAAAAATACTTTTATGACTATCCATGAAGGTGGACATAAAAAATAACAAAAACAATATTCACGGAGTCGATTAACTGACATAACATAGACAAGAATTTCATTTCTCTTAATAAGACGAGATGAGAAATGACATTGAAATTAAATATAAAATAATAAAAATAACACTACATCATATACATTATTATAGAGATATTTTTCATTTATGGGTGAAGGATGTGAGGAGAAAGTATAAAAAGAAAATAATTTAAGAGATGTACTTTAAGAAAATTACCTCTTGAATATCACCTCTTTAAAAGAACCTTAAGGGCCTTGGATTTGGTATTTTGGTGATACTATCAGAACTTGGACGTGGTTATAGTGAGTATTAGAGGTTTTTAAAGATATTTTATGAGCTATAAGGCTTTTTTGGTCTAAATAGGGTGGTGGAGAGATGGTATTTATACTTGAGGAAAGGTGGGTTCAAGTGATTGATTTATTGATTATTTTATATTGAAAGACAACCATATAGCATTGGAATTAAATTCCATGACATTGGATTGTAATTATGTTTTATAGGATGTTTAGGGTCAAGAAACACCTCAACCGACCATTAACTTTTGTTGTTTTTTGGTATGTTAAGCTTTTAACATTTAATTTTTACCCCAGTCAAAATTTTACTTTTACTACGTTAAATATTTTTTTTACCATGGTAAAAAAAATTATATAAAATTGAAATGTACCATAAAACCCTATTTGGAACTACTGATGTAACACCCCGATCTTCCACGATACGCTTCTCTTTCAATAATGCATTGTACGCAAGTTCGAGATTCTAACTTACCGCGACCAATAAAAATAGCCATTATGAATAGTAATAACCACTTTTTGAAATTATATATATTTTATATTTCAAAATGAACTTCATTTTTGGATTCGGAATATAGAAATTAGCCTATGTTGAATTTTTGGTATTTTTCTGAGAACTTCCAATTTTTTTATGAATAGTGAAAAATACTTAAAACTTCTTTTCTAATCAAAATAATTTATAGTGATAAATTATACTATTTAGTTGTTTTAAAGTATAATTATAATATATTTTTACCATTTTATCCAATGGTGGTCATTATAATTAATTTCACTTTGAAATTGGACATAAACAATTGTCAATCTTTTGATATATATTGTTTCTTAAAAACACGCTATTTGTTGTGATAGCAGAAATTAATTATTAAATTAATTAATGAAACATATATTTTGGGAATTTTTTAAAATAGACATCATTTTTGAATTCGGAATATCAATTATAGCATAGGGTGAAATTTTGGCATTGTTCTGAAAAACTTCAATTTTTGATGAATAGTGAAACCACTAAGTGGTAGTTAAAAAACTAATTTTTTGTTTAAATGAAACTTTACCGCTTCTATGAATTGAATTTCAAAAATCCAACATGCATTGTTGTCATTAGGATGTAAAATGTTGTTCAATGGGATTAAAATAATTTTTTGGTGAATAGTAACTTTTATGTTTTATTAATCGCGATTAAAGGTAATTAGTAAAATTTAAGGTAAAGATAATGTTATAATAAAATGAAATGAACTTGACACATGTTCTACCCCTATTGGATTATTCATGGAAGACCAATACAATCCATGGGTCAACTTGGGGACCCCATGGAGCCACTTGGGTAAGAAAATGACATTAATAACTTTTTATTTAATGTAAAAATAAAATTGTCACAAACATGTGTTGTTTTAATAAAACAATTATTACATGAGGTTATATAAGTTAAATTTTCAACTATAAATATTATTTTGAAAGATAAAAAAGATTTAATACATCATGGTATTTTTTTTTATAATTTTTAGTCATTAAATAAATTATATTTTTTATGACACTATGATAATGCAGCGATTATCTCATTAATTAACGATTTAAATAAAATGAAAAGATAATGTAAAATCTAAAACATACACTTTTCAAAGACCTGTTGGATGAGTATATTTCGAACCCTTATCACCTTATCCTCTAAATATATAATTGTGGGACCTTTAAAATCTGAAACGCATTATATAATAAAGTAACATTTCATGACTTTCCAAGAGTGCCCCTCCTCTCCTCTTATAAAAGGCCCCCACCACTACCACCTTATTCACACCTTACAAGCCATTTGGCTCGGCCAACTTCTGCCCAAATATTCTCTCAAAATCCCTCTCTTACTCCTAGAAGCCTCACATTGCGCAGAAGTCTTCTCAAGGAAGCCTTTGAGCTCAAATCAAAAAGGGTTACCCGTTTTAAAGGTAGTGTTTTCTCTTGTGTTCTTATGTTTTATTTTGCTTCTCCAACCCCCTAAACTCTTTTTATTAATTTCTTTTGTAACAAAACCAGTATCCTCAATATACTAGGATGTTGTTATAAGAATTATTCGAGCTACACTTACACACACAAACATCTAATGGTTAAAGAACATACTGTTTCTGTGGATGGAAAATTTTTGCCTCCCGAAACGATGATTGTTCAACACTCATATAACACCTTCAAAGGTGGCCATTAAGATGTAACTATATTTATATATGATATATAATATGTTTATGTTTTACTTATTCTTCTGTATTTTTCATTTTTTTCATACCTTTATGGTTTCCATTATGGGTAAATGCGATATTTTCATTTTAGGAAGTGCGGACTACCGCTCCCTCAAAGTGATTTGAATCGTTAATGCCATATGTGGGATGTATAAAGGATGGAGTAAATGGTATTATACATTATATTATACTGTAATTATATTATACCTTTATATAATTATAATTTCATTCCATTAAATATGAAATAGAAATGAATGTAGCGTTCATGCGTACGTACGGCTTACCGTCTCCATGAATTTTAGTGATGTAAATTAAATTCAACGTTCATGGAGATGGTAAGCCGTACGTACCTATGAACACTACTTTCATTTCTTTATCATATAAAAATATTGAAAATTTAATGATACATACGTATATTATAATTAAAGTATCATATATATTTCATATTTGATACATATATTTTTTAAAATTATTCTTTAATACATTCCACGTATAGTATGATCTAATCACCTCGCTTTGAGGGGATGGTAGTCTACACTTCCACAAACTATGTTATCGTATATCCATAGTATGAAAATAATGAAATTATGTTTAATATAAAATTTACCAAATATGAAATATGTTTTAATTTAAATATTAAAATACTATTTAATCATAAAAATAGTGTTAAGACCATCCATGAAAGCAGTAATAGAAAAATAAAAAAAGCAATACTCATGGACTGGATTAACCATCATAACTTGGACATCAATTTTGTTTCATTGAATAAGATGAGGTTATAAATGACATGGATATATGATATTACATTAGAAAAATAACACTTAATTATTTATATTTTTTTGTACATATAATTCGTTTACAGATTAAGGTGGTGAGGAGAAATTAGAAAAAGAAAATAAATTAAGAGAGATACTTTAAGAAAATTATCACACGAATATCACCTCCTTGAAAGACCATTGAGGGCCTAAAAGTTGATCTTTTAGTGATACAATAAGTACTTATATGTTTTAAGAGTTAGGAAGATAGTTTTGGGTAGATATTTTTGGATATATAAGGATTTTTTGGTCAAAATATGGTGGTGAAGAGGTGGAATTTATACTTTAGGTGAGGTGGGTTCAAGTGATTAATTTATTGATTAAGTTATATTAAAAGCCAACCATATATTGGTGGAAATAAATTTCACGAATTTGGATTGTAATTAATGTTTTATAGGATTTTTAGGGTTGATACATGCCTCAAACAACTATTAAATTTTGTAGTTTTTAGGTATGTTAAGCTTTTAACTTTTAATTTTAATCCTAGTCAGAATTTTACTTTTACTACAGTTAATAATTTTTTTACCATCGTAAATTTTTTATACATAAAAAGTAAGGTGACCATAAAACATAATTTTGAAACTATGACTCCAAATATGTAATCCATTTTATCTAATTATGTTCATATAATTTTGAAAGTAGGATTTAAATTTAATTCTATAGACAAGACTACAAAGCGGGTTTTTAAAGTGAAACGTTTGAAAATCTGAAATGATTTTATATATATTTTTAATTTGAAACTAATTACAATGAACTGTATTGGATTAAATGATAAATAATTAATCTAATTATACTTTAAAACCAATTAAAGAGACAATATAACAATAAAAATAAATGATATGAAAAACCGTTTTGAATTAAAATGTAGTATTTTTCACTATTTATTAAAACTTGAATGTTATCCAAAAAACACCAAAAAAATATTAAAAACTAAATTTTTATGTCCCTAATCTAAATAGGAATTTTATTTTTCAAATTAAATATATTTATGTGTAAAATATTGGATTTAAAAAGGATTCACTATTAAATGGTGGTAAAACTTCGTTTTTTGAAAAATACTTCTTTTATTTGAAAAATTTTAATTTTTTCTTATATCATGTTTATAAAATACATAGTATAGATTTTAAAATTATATGTAATATATAAAATTTTAAATTTGTTTAATACTATTCATAACCAATAATTTAACAGCTAGGTTATATATTATATTAAATAATAATACTTTAATAATATATTTTGGTTCTATAAAACTAGTTCCTCTGTGTAACGCAAGACAAATAATTGTTTTTTTACCGTAATATTAACATGGTTCTATGTAAAAATAATGAAAGAAACAAAATTAAAATTATTTATAAATGAAAATATTATAAAGTCTAAGGGTGTTACAAAAAACACTTGACCAAATCTTGTTGGTCGAGTATATCTTGAACATAACAATCGAAGGATCATGTTAGTGACCATTTGGAGCCATATATAAATATTGTGTCAATTATATTATTTTATTTAAATTAATGTTAATGTTTTAATATTCATAATTTTATAAGTATATCATTTTTAATGTTGTATTTTACAATGGATAAATTCGACTACAAGTATCGTTATGAAATATAGTTTCATTATATTAATCGTAGTATTTTATTTCTAATTTTTATTCAACAAATAATTATATTTAATAATTACTTAAAATTGAGGTATTAATTATTATATTAATGAAGATATCAAATAAATGTTATTGAATAAAATTATAATAAATATAATTTTTTCTAATTAATATGTCCAATTAATTTTCTAGAAAACCTTGAATTATTAGGAATATAATGAAAAGTTGGTTTGAAGTTATAGTTTTATCCTAATATTTTTAAAAATCAATGAATTGAATAGTGTCAAAATTGACACTATTGATTGTTTAGGAAAATAATGCTTTATTACGTTATTTAAAAATCATTAAAAAATTAAAAATATATAATAATTATGATATGGTCTAAAATGTTCTAAAGTATTCTTTTATAGTCTAATTGATATAAAATATGTAAATATTTCACCCTTTTAATGTTGAAATATTTGTTACCCTAGTTAAAAATTAAACAGAATAACAAAGGGTTGATTAAAATTGTAAGGTTTAAATTGAAAAAAAAAACATTTCAAAAATTTATTGGTTGATGATATTAAAAACATAACTCATATAATATTCAAAATTAGGACATTTTTTAGCTTTTAGGATGGGATTTTATTTTATTATAAACTAATATTTTAAGAAATTCCAATGTTGCCCCAACCTCAACTATAAAAGGGAACCTCCTCCCTCACCCCTTAACTTCACCTTGAGACTTAAATATCATCCATACCCTAAAAAATTCTCTTCTAAACATCCATAGTTACATTAAATAGGTTTTTTATTCTTAAAAGACCAACTCTATTACCTTTAAGTGAATATCTAGAGGAATCACGTCAAAGAAGAGGCAATCTACTCTACCGGTTATTTCAAATTTGTTTCATCTTCTACTTCCTCATTATGAGTTGTTTCATTATAAAATAATAAATCTAGTTTCACTTATACACAGATATTTTATTATGATTATTAAAAAACCATATTCCACCTTTTATCCATCCTACTAAAATAAATCACCATGCGTGTGTACGTATGATTTACCATCTCCACATCGTGGTGTAATCTATTTTTCACCACCATCTTAATCGGATATATATAATTATGGAAATAATAAATATATATTGTTGTTAAAAATTATATGGATTATGTAACAACATATATAATATCCACTTCCATACCAATTCAACAATTATGATAATGTTATCATCGCTAGTGCGTATGTATGACCTACCATCTCCATGATGTGATGCAATTCATTCTACATGATATCCATTCAAGCAAGTTTATATAAATTTAAAGAATGAATAAATACTATATATATTATATTAATATAATTTTTTAATGATATAACTATTATCAAATTAGGAGAATCATAACATATTTTACAAAACATTCATAAGAACATAAAGCAGCTAACACCTGAATAACGAGTAACAATGAAATGTTACTAAAAAACAGATGAGAATATGATCATATATGATATCATAAAAATGACTATGATTCTATAATAATTAAATAATATTATTTAAATCATTATACTTTAGGTTCAGATACATACAATGGAAATCATACCTAAGGTAAGGGTTATTTTTTTATTCTCATTATTATCCATGATTGATTAAAAAGAAGTATTTATTGGGGTAAACTTATCATCTACATCCATGTTCCCTAAATATGTATTCCAAAATATTCTTTATATACATATAAAAAAATTTTAAGTCAATTATACACATCGGTTATTTTTTATTAAATGGTATAAATTGTGTCTTTTGACATTTTCAGTACAAATTACTTTTTGACTTTCCAATAAAATTATGATAATAATGTGTTTTTTATTTTATAATACATGAATAGATTTTTATTCATTCATGATTCATTATTTCCATGAATCTTCCATTAAAAAATTTTAAGTCTATTTTAAATTAAATTCTTTTCCTTTAAAATTAAATAGTGTTTTAAGAAAAGGAAATGTTTTTGAAGAAGAAAGGATTTTTTAGAAATAATTTCAACGATTTTATCAAACATATATTATTTAATAAGGATATGTTTCATGTATACCATTTATATTATTCCTATTATTTTATTATGGAATTATATTTATGAAATTCATTTGTTTTTCATGGATTATGTTATGATGGAATGATGTTTATGAAACTCATTTTATTCCTTGGTTTATGTTATGATGAATGATTTTTGTTTTTGTGGAACACATAAAAATGATTTAAATGTTAGATGGGTGGGACCTATATCTTCCTCTATTACATTGGGTAAATATTTATATCTTGTGAGACAGATATGACCGGAACAAAAGGTAAGTCTAGTTCAGTAATACAAGGCTAGAATGAGCAGTAAACTCGGTTTAGTAATGGGCTTTGTCCACTATGATGGTCTTCGTGTTTAGATTTAAATAATATGGAAATGATTTTCTATTATTATGTGTTTTCCATAATTCCATTTTTTATGCCAATAATATTTTTTCATGATTCATGATTCCATTATGATTTATGAATTATGAACTTCCAAGATTTACTTCATGACTTGAGATTTTAATATATATCAAATGTATTATAGTTTTCAAAATTTATGATCATGTTTTTACATTATTATGTTTATGTTTTTTATGATATTTTCCATTATTAACCTTACTAAGAATTTGATCTCACCCTTTAAATATTTTTTATTTTTCATAATATATAATGAAAGGTTTTAGTTAGGAAATGTAATGGGGGAGATCTTTGGGGGAGATGTTGAAGATCTTTTAAAAATGTGTTCCATGTTTCCAAAGGAACTAAACTAATATGATCTTTGGCTTTATTCATGTTTCATGTATAAAGTATTTTAAAAAATTAATATAGTGTATACGTACATCAAGCTTCGGTCTTTGTAGTTGGTATCATATCAAATGTTTAGTTGTCCTTTGGAAACAAGGAAGAGAAAAAATTAGTAAAATCCATTGAGATAGTTCTAAGGTATGTCTAGGGATGTCCCTAAGGATAAGACTAACTATAGGATCAAGTCCTTGAATTTTTATAATAATCATTTTTAACCTATGATTAAACCAAATATTTTAGAGATTGAAATTTCTTCTCCTTGATTATGTTGTTTTCTGAGTATTATTTTTTCCTCTCATGCTCTTTTTTTGGGGTTTAGACAATGGATTGATCCAAAAGGAACCGTGTTAATGATAAATAAAATGTAAAATGAAATGATTTCCCCCCCAAAAAACTAAATTTTAGGGGATCTGGAATGAAAAATCTTATCATTATACTTAGAGAAGATACGAATCATTTTAGACATCCAAATGAGAAGCTTTCTCTTGGATCATTCATGAGGTAACGTCCACTTTTTTTCAGTGGGTCTTCTGATCTACATTTTTCTAAACAATGGATCAATAACATTAAAAAGATATTTTCTATTCTTCGTGTTTCAGAACTAAAGAAATTAATTTTGTATATATGTCATTTAGAAGGTGAATAGGACCAGTGGTGGACTCTAATAAATTATATGTGGAATTAAGATGAAATTTAATCCATGGAATGGGATGAGTTCAAAACATTTTTTTCAATAAGTACATTACTCATATTCTTCGAAAAAATTAGGAAAAGGAGTTCCCTAATATTATGAAAAATGATATTGAATATGTTGGTACATATGAGGAAAATATTTGAAGACTTTCAATGTATTCTTCTATCTTTATCATTAAACCTGAAGGTAATGTTGATCAATTATTCATTGGTTTAAAACCATTTATTTGAAGGGAGTTGTCTATAAGATTATTTATTAGTAATGAATATATTTTTAGTTGTGCTATAAATGTATAAATTTAAGTTAGTGATATAAATAAATCTTATGGATTTGACAAGAAATGAATGATGGAGTTCTAGGGAAAATATTTTAAAAATAGTGAAATTAATTTGAGTGTTTCTATATGATCAAAGTGTGGAAATAAGCATGGGGGAGATTGTCTTAAAGTGACTAGAAAATTTTTTGTAACTGTGGAAAATAATGTCATTAGAAAGTTGAGTATTAAAATAATAGGAAAAAGGAAGTTAATTATTGAATCTAGAAAAGGCTACAGGTAATGCACCACCAATAGTTCAATGCAACTAGTTTAAGGAAATGGTGAGTTATTCTAGTCAATGCCCTAATCCTAGGTTTATGGATGATGATCGATGTCAACAACCTATTAAGGACAAATTTAATGACAAATCGCATGCAATCACTATAATTTTTTGGATTTTTGGTATGTGGAAAGACTTAATTTTTGAAATCATTCATGTTTCACTAATATTCTATGGAAATTCTAGTTATTACCATGTTTTAAGAAAATACATGATGAAGGTGTTCACATTCTTTGAATGTGACAAACAAGAGATACCTTATTATGTATGAGGATAAATGTTAAACCTGGTTAGTCAAAATCTTTCTAAAGTTTGGGATTTTTAGCTTTTATAAGGATTTTAAGGTTATAAATTTATGGTAAGTTTATGATAAACTTTAGATGATGTTTTTTTGAATAAAGGTTCATCTCACCATATGTGGTATTATAAATATTTGATATATTTTCCTAACCTATTTGTTGTTGTAAAGATATATGAAATGAGCTATCATTATATTAATGGATATCCTGATCTAATAATGCATTAGGAATGATAAATTAAACTTTATTTCATTATATAAGGGATGATTTAGAAATTGTACAAGGCATGGACAACTGTGATATTGTACTGAAATCATGTAAGTATATATTTTTAGGAAAAAAATATTCAACTTTAGGAAACGGATCTTGAAACAAAAAAAGCTACCATAGTATTATCTTATCTCATTAATCAGATGGTCCCTTAAATCATCATAGAATTATGGATTTGTGATTGTTAACTTTTTCCTAACCATGTTCTTTATCACTCCCCATAAGAACTTTATAGTTATATTTCTCTTCCATATCAATGTTTTCACTTCCCACATATGTTCTCCTACCTGGAAACCATGTGATTAGTTACTTTAGGTAACTATTGTGTTTCTAACATTCTATTTTAAAACAAAGTTTTAATATTATTTTTAACAATGTTGTTTTCCATGAACGATACTTTCAAGTATTAACCCTTTTATAACCCAGATGAATTTCAAGGGATACATTCATTTTAAGGGGTGTAGAATGAAACACCTCGATATTTTTATGAGATAGATTTTTTTTTCAAATTTTGTTTATTTCTTGTGTTGTTTTATACCCTAAGCTGTTATTTTACTACACAAAACACTGTCATATATTCCATAACATGAAACACTGAGTTTCTATGAAAACATGTCTTGTTTATATTTAAACAATAAAATAATAACCTAGTCCTTATAATGGAAAGTATAATATGATTAATTAGAATATTAAACTATGAATTCTATGGAGGCATATTTATCTGAAATAAAGATTGAAACCAATTGAAAATTAATAATGTTTTTTTATGAAAAACTATTCCAATAATGGATTTTTATTTTAAAAATAAAAGAACAAATGTAACACCCCAAGCTTCCATAGTAAGTTTCCCTTTGAATAGTGCAATAGCTTGCGTTGTATGTAACATGGAGTTTTAACACACCACGACCAATCAAACTAGCTGTTATGAATAGTAATACCTACTTTTTCAAATATTATAAGTTTTATTTTTCAAAATGGACTTCATTTTTTGATTCGAAATATCAACATTATCTTACGGTAAATTTTTGGTATTTTTTAGAAAAAAATCATTTTTTATGAATAGTGAATAAACACTGCGTTATTGTTTAAACCCGACATTTTATTTAAATAATTAGTTTTTTATTTAAATTTATATTAGGTAGAACTAGATACATAATACCTATATATATTTGATCTAATTAACTGGATTCATTTTATAATAAAATTAGATATATAAAATTTTGTTGAACTTTTTACCGTCTTTTACACACCTTCTAGGCGCATTTGAAAATTTTCATAAAACATAATTTTACTTCTTCTGTGAATTTAATTTCAAAAATACAAGGGACACTGGTGATATCAATATGTAAAATTTAGTTTAATAAGATAAAAATAATTTTTTGTGAATTGTAACTTTTGACTTTTATTTACCACTATTAAAAGTAAATAGGGTAATTTTAGGTAAAAATGACATTATAATTACACTAACACATGTACTAATTCTATTGGATAAGTTTATTTCGACCAAAATCAAACTTCGGAATAAAATATGATCTTTTTTGTCCAATTGGATTAGATTGGGACATTTATTATTAATTAATTTAAAGATGAGTTAAAAGTGTTAAATTCAAATTTTAATAACCCAACCATTTTTTATATAAGGTTATGCATAATATAAATTTTACTATAAATATTCATTGAAAATATAAAGATATTTTCTAAATAATGGTATTTTATTTATAGTTTTTAGATATTAAATAATTAAATTTATTCATGACATAATGATAATGGAGTAAATACCTTATTAATGAAGGATTAAAATATTTGATATTATAAATATTAAAATAAATGTAAATTGATACTTTTGATGAATTCCAAGAATTTTTTAGGTTAATATTACATGTTAGGGATGATTCAATGATATTAATTCGAAGTAACCATGCAGTTATGACTTTCACAAAAACAAAATACTAAATTGTGTCAAAATTGACAAAATTGAGTTTTTAGAAAAAATATTATATTATTAATTGATATAATATTAATATAAATATATGGTTAATCAAAATGACATAAATAAGGATAGATAAATTAATAATGAACCACTTGGGGTTCACCTGACATTTTATAGTATGTTTATTAACCATTTATTATAATAATATAAGAATACATGGTAAACGTTAACTATTTAACTAATAATTTAATATAAAATATAAGGTTAATATGATGACCTAAACCTATCTAAAACCTATTGGTTGAGATTTTTTAGACCCATACCCACCTTATCCAAGAAATAAATTTTTTTGGTGCCATTATAAACAGAAGATGATTTTATAATAAAATAATATTTCAAACTTTTCCTAAAGTGACGCTCACCTCTCTTATAAAAGGGTACTTCCCCTTCTATAAAAATCACACCTCCGAACCCAATTGTCTCAGCCAAAACCTGTAAAATATTCCTCCCAAATTCCCTTACTTAAACCTATATTTCTTACATATAATATAAATCCAACCTGAGGATCCCTTTTGTTCAAATCTAAAGGAAACACCCAAAGAAGAGATAATTATTTAATCACCACTTTCAATGTTCTTTTCTTCTTCCAATTTCGCTTTCATTGTTATTTCCATATGAAAATAATAAATCCAATACCTTCTACATACGGTGATGTTATTATAAATATGGTACAACCATATTCATTATGCTCTCCATCCTATGAATGATAATGTCATCATGCATGCATACGTACGGCTTACCGTCTCCACGCTGTGGTGTAATTTGTTATTCCACACTACATTATTTGGATGGATATAATGATGAGTAATATGTATATAAATAATGAAAATAACATGCTAATTTCTATGTAAAATTACTATACCATCCAACTACACACCTTTTAGTCATTAAAGAAATGATATCATCACCTGTGTGTACGTACGAATTACCATCTCCAAGACGCGATGAGATTCATTTCCACGTTCACCATTCAATGATGATTATAAAAATTTATATTATTAATAAGTATGTAATATATGACATAATAATTATACTGTAGGTATATATATATTTATATATGTAATTACATATATCTTATTCACTTTTTTCCATTCAATACGATATGAAAACGAAAATGCATTTATGCGAATGTATGGCCTACCGTCTCTATAAACAATGTTTTCCATTTTATATATCTATATATTATAAATATTTATATTCTAAATATATATTATATATAAATAATGTTTTATATTTTTGATGTATTTAAAACATGATCTAATGGATATAATCAAGAATAAAAAGTTAAAACACGTACGATAGAAAAAGTGATTATTACCTGAAATATTAATTTAACTTAGAAATCATTTTTAAAAGGGTAGTATAAAGTCATAAATGAATGATGTATGATATAATAAATATAAATATGGTTATGGTGTAATTTTATAGCATACTATGGTAATTATATAAGAGGATCAATGTACCCTCGACTAAAGGAAAGTGCAAGATAAGGGTTAATTCTTCAATATCATTCTTATCTAATATTATTTATATGCATGTATTTACTAGGAAATATTTATCATCCATGTCCATATCTAATAAAAATGTTTTTAAAAGGAATATTTTGTAGTTTTATGGAAGTGAATCATTAACTACATCATCATTTTAGTGGTTTAAATATTTATTCTTCTAAATCATTATCATTAATTTCCATGTTTTCAAAATGGATTTTAAGGTTTTATTTATGAGGACATGAATGTTTTAAAATGTTAATTCATTTAAAAAGTTTCAAAGTCGTATGGGACACTTTTATTCAAAAATGTGTTTAAATATCTTCTTTTCTAAATTGTGTGACTTTTGATTTTTTTTCATGAAAAAGGGATATTTCCCTCAAAGATTTTTACTAATCCTTTTAAATTATGCCAACATCCTTTTTGGATATTATTATTTATTGAGGATTATTTAATATAATTAAAATCTTAAATAGTGTATTTAATGAGTTATGATATTTTTGAATGTGAATGTGATATTTTTATACCATTTATGGTTTACGGTTAATGTATTTACATTTCATATGATAGTTTTAATATGAATATTTATGTTTTGTTTCAACATTTACATATTAGGAATGCAGTGGACTTAGTAAGTGAAGGGTGGGGACCTCTATAGACCCTCTAGGCATCGGTATGTCTCATGAGACAAACTTGGGTCTTGGAACAAGGCCTTGACAATATTTTTATCTGTAGTCTTGGCACGAGGCCTTGACTATGCAGTTATGATGTCCAGCGTTATTCATTACCTCATTTGAAATTAATTATTATATGTGATTATTTGACTAGTAGAATATCTATGTGAATGTTTATATGATAATTTTTTATTTATTTCTTCCATATTATGTTCAAGTTTATGTTTTAAATGCTGTTGTTTTTATTACACATCTTGACATAAAAGTTCATAGCTTCCACCAAATTATTAACAATACTGAGTAACTAAGATCACCCCTTTCTTATGTTTTATTTTCCCAAGATACCAAGAAGTGTATTATGTTTGATATGAAGGATTAAGCTATGGGAATAATGGCATTATCAATGGATTATTTATGTTGTGTTTTATGTTTGAATGTGGAATGTAACATTCATGTGTGTAATCTATTTTCCAAGACTGCTAAATTGATCAGTCCTCCGGGACTTGATTCCTTGTAATCATGTCAATGTTATGTAATAATACACTGACTCTGGGTAACTGGGGTTGTGGTGTTACAAAAAACCCATTTTTAAGAATAAAAAGATAAATTTTTATAAAGGAAGTTTTGTTTCCTTTTAATAGAAAAAATATTTTAAATAAAACAATTTACAAATTTATATATTCTATTTTATAAAATAAATGTCTTCTATTAATAATAAATATAAAAATATACTTTGGATTATTTTTTGGTATTTTTCGGATAAGTTTCTTTTTTTATTGAATAGTGAAAATACTGATTTTTATTGGAAAAAGAATTTTATTTGATAGTCATTACAAGGTCAATTTATGTTTTCGATTATTTTAAAATTTTAAATAGTTCATTTTTTTGATCCAATTATCATTTTTTAAATGTATTTTATACATGAATTTATTATAAAATTATTTTCTTATTTAAAAAAGGAAAATTTTATGAAAATTTATTTTTCTTGACATCTTACCTATTTTATTTTTAATTTTAAAACATCTGTGTATTTAATTTTTAAAAATGGCTATAAATTTTGGATTTAGGAACTCAATATATGGTATATATGTCCCTTTTATTTATTTCCAATATGAATAGTATCCATGATAACTTTTGTTACTACGGTAAAGGTTAAATAAGTTAATTTAGGTTAAAAATAAAATTCTAAATACAATAATATGACATTAAAAAATGGAAAAATTTTACTTTATGAATGAAATTATACCCATAAAAATTAATTATCTAAATTATGTCTTTTAATGGAAACATGTCCATGAAAATGACTTAAATAATATTTAAATCTAAGAAAGACACAAATTTTCATTTTCTATCATTTATATCTATTATGTGTCCACATTGGGAAAAATATCTATTATGAATGAATCTAACCGCATATATTTAAATTAAAAAATATATATTCATGATAAAATTTTATATTTTACTTTTCGGTCTAGTTGGTGGAATTATAGTATTTATTTTGTTTTATTTATTATAATTTTAAAAATTCCACATTCATGTTTTAAGAAATATATTTTTTTTTAAATAAGTTTATACAGAAAATAAATTTAGTTATATATACTCATTTGAAATATTAAATTTTTTATTTATCTTTTTAATTTATTTTTAATTTTTTTGATTTAAATAATTACCATAAGGTCTTTTACTATGTTGATGTAAAAAATTAATTAATTGATGGGAAATCAATATTTTTTTATTAAAATTAAAATAACCATCAAAAGACCCGGAAACATGACCAAATCCTTTTGGTCCAGTATATATCGACTACAAAAATCCAAGGGTAGAGTTAGTGAACATTTGGATCCTTATAAAATATATTGTGACAATTATATTATATTATTTAAAGTGTGTTAAAGTTTTAATATTCCTAATTTAATAAGTATAACATTTTTAATGTTGAATGTTAGAAAAGATAAATTCAACTACAAGTATTATTCTGAAATCTAGTACTATTAAATTATCATAGTATTTTTTTAATTTGTATTCAAAAAATAGGTATATAACATAATTACAAAAATTTGATGTACTAAATATTTTATTAATGGAGATATCAAATAAATTGTATTAATAATATTAAAATAAATATAATTTTGGATAATTTATATGTTCAGTGAATTTAATAGATTACCTCGACCTAATAGTAACGTAATAAAATAGTTGGTTCCAATTTATATTGTTATATTAATATTTTTAAAAACCAAAGAATTGAATTGTTTCAAAATTGACACTATTTATTGTTTACCAAAATAAGGTACTATTAAATTATTTAAAAATCATAAAACATTTTTAATAATATATAATAATTATTAAATTTTCTAAAATGTTCTAAATTATTCATTTATGGTCTAATTTCCATAAATAATAAATATTTAACCATTTAAATATTTAAATATTTGTTATCCCAGTTAATAATTAAATTAAATAACTATGTATTAATTAAAATAAATAGATTTAAAATGACATAAAACTTTTCCAAAAGTTATTATTTGATGATATAAAAAACATATCTCATCTAATATTTTAAATTAGATCATTTTTTAGGTTTTAGGATGGTTTTTTATTTTATTAAAAATTAATATTTTTAGAAATTTCAGAGGTGCCCCCAATATCAATTATAAAATGGAACGTCCTCTATCACCTATTCACTTCACTTTTAGCCTTCAATATCATCCATAAAATTTTAATTTCCCTTATAAATTTCACTTGTTACATTATAGAGGTTCTTTTCTTCTTCAAATACTAACTCTTGTACCTTTAAGAGGAGATCTAGGGGAAGCATGTCGAAGAAGAGTTAATCTCTTCTACCGATTATTTCAATCTTTTTTCTTCTTCTGCATAATATTCCTTATTTTTATCATTATAAAGTAATACTTATAGTATAAATTAAATACTAATATGTTATTTTGATTATGAAACAACCATATTCCATCTTTTATCCATCCAACAGAGAACAAAATCACCACATGTGCATACGTACAGCTTGTCATCTCCATGTCCTGGTGTAATCTCTTATTCACCACCTCTCACTTGGATGGATATAATGATGGAAATAATAAATATATATGATTTTTGAAACATTATATCAATTCAGTAAAAAAATATAAATTTTCCACTTCCATACCATTTCAAAAATTATGGGAATGATATCGTCGCTCGTGCGTACGTACAGCTTACCGTATCCATGATGCGATGTGATTAATTATATATTATATAAATTCATTCATGATTATATAAATGTAAATAATGAATAAATATGGTATATATTATGTTAATATCATTTTTAATTATATAACTATGACCTAATATGGATAAAAAAAACATAACAAAACATGCGTAATAACATAAAGTAGTTAACACTTAAATTATGAGTAACATTGAAATTTACTAATAAACAAATGAGAATATGATCATATTTGATGTCATAAAAATTACTATGATTTAGTAATAGTTCAATAATATTATTTAAATCATTATATATGAGGTTTTCATATTTAAAAAGTAAATATGACCTAAGGTAAGGTATAATTTATTAATCTTCTTATTATACGAGACTGCTTACATGTAATTATTTATTTGGGTTAATTTATCTTCCAAGTCCATGATTCCAAAATAAGTATTCCAAAATATTTTTTATATACTTATATAATTGTTTAAAGTCATTTTTACCCATTGTAGAATTTTTATTAATTGGTATGAATGGAATCTGTTTTCATTTTCAGTACGAGGTATTTTTTGACTTTCTAAAAAAAGTATGAGAAGAAGGTTTTTAAACTTATAAGGAATGAATGGATTTTTATGCTTTAATGATGCCTTATTTCCATGAATCTTACCTTACAAGTTTTCAAGGTTAGTTTCAAATAAATTCTTTTCTTTTAAAATTTAGTGTAATTTTAGGAAAATGAACATGTTATTTAAGAAGAACAAATATTTTTATGAAGAATTAATTTCTTGTGTTTTATCGAAATTATATTATTTTATAAGGAAATGTTTCATATATACAATCAAAATTATTCATATGGTTTTATTATGTAATTATATTGATTAAATACATTTGATTTGTTGTTATGGCTGAAGTTATATGCGTCCCAAATTAATTACCTATTCTTGAAACTTTAGTATAGCATAAGTTCGGGTTCGATCCACAGGGAACTATGGCATGCGTGAATTAAATTGACTTAATACTTAATTAGGTGAAGTATACAGAATTTAGAGTATATTGGTTTGATTTTGGTTTTGGATTAAAGCTATATTGTTTTACTTTGAATAAATGATTAACATTTTAAAAAAAACAACGAGTGAATTTAAAGAGTTTAAAATGGGATGTTTTGGGGCTGTGGTGATTAAGGAGTTATTATGTATATTTATAAATGGTTGTGTTGTTCATGATAATTCATCATTCTGGATTCTCTTTTATCACAAGATTTCCTTGGTCCGGTTCCTCTTGTTTGGAATTGAAGAAATTGACTCCTTGGTCTGGTAGTCAGTGTTTCTCAATTATTAATGTTGTTCAGTCCATTATTGAATCGGTGAAACCTTTTCAATGGTCATGAAAGCTTTCACTGTTACTTCTCTTTTGTATCACTAAGAATTCTTCCCTTGGTCTAGCTCAGAATTCTCAGTTATATTTGGTAGTGAATTAAGAACAGTAAGAATATTTACAACGAGAAAAAACAACTATATAAAACAACACACAAATTATGATCGTTTCATCCATAGCCCCAACACGAGGGGTTTAGTTACACATAGAAGGAAGGAGAGAAACGACACATGTGATACCTGATGGATTCATTGTGTAAGCGTTTAGGTAAGGTGTCGGAAGGCGGAACAGCGGAACTATGACACCTCAGTGGCTTTGGGAATGGTAGTAGCAGGGCTTCTCTCCCTTCCAATGGTTTCTAAATCCCAAAATCCAAAGGCCGAGGCCTCTTTTTATAGAAAAATAAAGTACATGGAATTTATAGAATGTACACGTCGTGTACTTTTTGTCAACACGCTTTGGCTCCAATTTCTCCATGGGTAGGCGGCCTAACATGCCGTCATTGACTTTTGAACATGGCGTCGCCTTGTGGTTGAGTGTACACGGCATGTAGCGCCGCCATACACGATGTGTAGTGTCAAAATTTGGCATCCAACTGATTCTAGAATATCATACATGGCGTGTAGAAGTGGAACACGTCGTGTCTCCTTCAACGGCCACGGGGGCCTGTAGAACCTTCTCCGCCCCAACGACTGCTTCTAGAATGTAATACACGGCCTGTAATACTGCCACACACGGCATGTAGATTCTGTCCGGTGACATGGTCATGTACACCCTCCTTCATTCTGTGTCCCTATCTGTATGTACAGGGCGTGTATAAAAAGTACACGCCGTGTAGTTTCAAAATTTTCACAGACTTCCCTTGATTTATGTATTTTAGCCAGAAAGCTCTTGAAAGTAAACAGAATCACCTAAATCAAAGAATATGTTCATGAAAAAATAGATATTTTCTGAAAAAATGTTTTTATTGTCATTTATATATATGAAAATTTATTCACAAATTAGGTGCATCAAACTCCCCCACACTTAACCGTTTGTTTTCCCTCAAGAAAAATCTCAACATCTAATTAAAAGAGTCTATAGTTGTTTAAAAGAGGATAATTTAATTAATCAAAAGTAAAAATGGTAAATTTATTGAGGAAAATTCAAAAAGGTACAAACAAATTCAATTCATAAAATATTCAAATCATGCCTCATATATAATTCACTTAACTACTCTCGTCCTCTTTCAACACATTTTTCAACCTTTTCAAAAATAAGCATGCCACTTGATGATCTACCTTACCAGTCAATATCACACTTCACAGTCAAGATGTTTTGATTCAAAGTTTTGCTCAATCTAAGGTATATACACTCTATCCATAGGTTTTCAAGATGCCTTGTTCTCTACTTCAGGAAAAATTGAATTACAATAATCATGAGGGCTTTATCAATAAGGTTCATATGTCCTTATGGCTAAGGGTTGGTACGTTCAAATGTGAAAAATAAATTATGTGGCTTGAAAAAGGAAGGATAATTCCTTTAAACAACAGTGCATGACATTAAAAGTAAAGTTCAATGAAAATGTTTCCTTCTCAAGCTCAGTCGAATGCTATTGTAATCACCACCTTTTCCCTTAGAAGTAGGGTTCTGAAATGAGCACAATGTTCCCTTCTCATTGGATTTTTTTCTTCTTCTTTTTTTGTTTAAGAAGAACTCAAGGGAAAAACTTATGAAAGCAACGAATAATTGTTTGGAACCCTTTCCTCCCCTAAATAGTCATGAGGCACTCCCCCACACTTTATTTCATGGTTGTGCACAAAAATATGCCATGTATTTGCAACTCCCTCTTTAAGACTCCAAAATGAAAAATCATGAAAAGTTCAAAAACAAATAGGGTAGGAAGGGAAATAGTCTTGTAACGTGGCTTCCTATAAATGATGTTCATGGCTTACATGGGCTTAATGAAGATTAAATGTAGGGTAGGTCTCAAGATAAAGGGGTTGAAACAATCTAATGCCTCAATAATTTTAAAGCAATTCAAAAATTCTTCATGTTTCGAAAAGAAAACATGCAAATTATGGTAGTGATTCATATCCTAAGAATCTCTCAAGAAAGAGGGTATTAGAAAAGAAATATGATAAAGGGTTTAGAATACCTCTCAAGAGTGTGAAAATAATAAAGGGACAATCAGGTCATGACATGAATATAAATGATTATCCTAATCAAAGTAATTAATCAAGGATTAAAACATGCAATTGAAACTATATCAGCAATCATTTTAAAACACTTAAGAATCAGCATAAGAATGCAACCCTCAAAAAGATCCTACTTATAACTTGATCATTGATAAATTTAACAAAAAATTGCCTCAATTTTGAAAATATATAATCTAATAATGATTTCTCCTAGATTAGTTCAAGTGCAAAGACTAAGGTGAAAGAGATAAATTCTCCCCCACACTTAATAATGCACATGGTCCCCCAAGTGCAATACTAAGGTAAAGTGTGGGGAAGGGTGAGATATGGGGGAAAAATAAGGGAATGTAGTGGAAGAAGTAAATCCAAAATGATAGAAAATAGAAATGGAAAAATACTTCCCTCGTGAAAAGTGATGCCCAATGCACTCCATGATACCTGTGACTATTGAGAAAAAAACTACAAACAAGAATAACATCACAGCACAGAAAATGACAAAAGAGATATAAAAGATAAAGAAAACTTTCACTATCATGGGGTCACCTCAGGGGAGGAAGCATCCTGTAAAAAACCAGCCGGTAGAGACGGTGCAGGAGTAGTGGAAGCGGGATGCTCTAATGTGACGCCGAAAGGGTAGATGGAAAGTAGGAGCCTCATATGCGAGACTCAGCAAAGGAATCTCAGCAGTAGGCCCTGGACCGGTAGCAGTGGTGGAGGGAGCAGGAGTAGCAGTAGGACCTACCGTAGATAGCATAATGGAATATGTGGCATGCGCAGGACAGGGCGGTGGAGTAGCAGCAGAAAGGCCAAGAGCTGAGGCAGAAGCAGGTGGCAGAAGACCAAGATGATGAGCAATATGCGCCAACATCATCTCCATGTGATCCTGACAGCTATCGAGATGGATCAAATTCCACGCTATGGTTTTCTGGCGACCGATAATACGAACCAACTAATGCTCCATCTGATCCTGGTGGTTGTCGAAGCGACCCAAGACCTGCTCCATCGCGGCTAGGCGGTGGGAAAGGGAAAGATCGACTAAGGGTGTGGGGGAAGGTGGGATGGGTGAAGGGATAGAAGAAGTGGGGTCAGTAGGAGGTTGGAGAGGTGGAGAAGCTGGAGTGGGTGGGGAAGGAGGAGCAAGGTCAGTAGCTGGGGCAAGAGGGTCAGTGGGTGGTTGGGCTCGAGCCTGAGCAAGGATGTAGGCACCCCCTGCTTCTGGACCAATCCCATGCGAAGGATCATGAGAAAGTCCATCTATTGGGGAGAACCTAACAGTCATGAGGTAAAGAGGGCTCGAATACCCCGAGGTGGTGGGCAAGACGGGTGGTGTAAAACCTGTCGTTCAGGTTTCCCTGATGGTCGGTAAACATGGAGTGGAAATAGGAGGCGGTGAGATAGGGGAGGTCTGGGTAGTCATGTCGAATAACACAGTTAAGGAGCTCCATTTCATGGCCAGTCACGACCCCCATGTCCTCGTGGTGGGTGAAAAGGATGGAACTAAAGCACTGGTGGGTGAAAAAGATGATGTAGTCAGTGATAAGCGTGCTCTTCTGGGAAGTGGGGGAGTACCGGTGGTCAGGCCCAGCGATCTCCTGCCACATAACGACGAGCTCAGAGCGCTCAGGTTAGGATAGGGTAGAAACAGGAGGTGGGGTGATGGTATGGGGTTAGAAGTCGTACCCTCAACCAAACACAATCATGGTGAGGGAGAAACGTTGCCCCCCTAGCCAGAAGCATACCATGGGCACCGCATCACCAGGTGTCTCTCAGTACTCCGCTCCATCAAACTCAAATGAGGCCTTAGACTCCAAAAATAAATCTCAAAAAATGAGAGTGCTGACCTGGAAATTATCTAGGAGTGAGGTGTGCCCAAGAAGCTCCTCCAAGTCCTCTCAAATACCAAGCTACTATGAAATGCCGTTGTCGAGGTATCGGCCACTCAACGGTACCGGCCAATGAGAGAAGCGTTGAACCCGGTCATATGTGAGGTTGGTGACTGGGAATACCTTGCAGGGATAGGGAGCACCTTCAGGTCCAGGCCTAGGTGCCGCTGTAGCAGCAGTGACTGGCTCTATGGGTGGATATGCCAATGTAGAGGGTGGCTCAGTGGAAGTTGTGCTCGATGAGGGACCAGCTGCTGATGAAGATGGCGTAGGTAGAGTGGCAGCTGGTTGAGCATAAATGGTGGTTCTCGGAAGCTCGTTGCCGGTAGGTGAAGGGGCAGCATAAGTAGGCCCGACCTCCACTGAGGGAGTGAGTGGTGGAAGAATGGCCAATAGAGGGAGCTCAAAGACTGGAGAATCTAAGTCCGGCTACGTCGGCGGTCGGAGTCGGATCCGACAAAATATGGACCCCTCGCCCTCATTGGTGGAGGCTGGCCGATTCCCTCGAGAAGGATCTGGATCTTCCATAATCTGAAAAAGAAAGAAAAAGAAAACAAAACAAAAGAAAAAGAAAAAGGAAATAAAAAAACAAAGAAAATGTGAGAAAACTAGAAAAAAAAGTACACAGTGTGTAGTTGTAAATTTAGAGTATCCCTTGTTCTCGGGATAGAAACACTGGGGGTGAACAATAGACCATGTAAAAGTACACGGCGTGTACCGAACATACACGTCATGTTCACTCAAAGTATAGGTGGTTGTGTGTTACAAATTACATGGCCATATTTTTATCAGTTCATTGAAAAACCTACACGTCGTGCAGTATAACAACACGGCGTGTCTAATACTTGAGGTAGATGGTCGTGTAGGGGGTGAGACACGGGTTGGACAAAAGAAATAAAAGACACTGCGTGTACCGAACATACATGATGTTTTTGGGAACATGGGGTGAGAGGTGGTGTTATATGCCACATACGGAGGATCCAAAGGAAATGATATACATAGTGTGTACCAAACATACACATCGTGTATGTGAAAATGGTGTGTGAGGCCATGTGAAAAGGAGTACTCGGGAACGACGAGGAAAAGGACATGGTGTGGACCGAACATACACACCATGTATATTCCAATTTTGAATTATTTTGTGTGTGTCCGTGTACAGAACTACACAGCGTGTGTTCTTCATTTCATGGCCATGTACAGGCGGAATCCGAACATTCGACTGATCCGAAAAACACCCTAAACGAGTCTAAAAATTTAAAATAGAGGGTTTAGAATGGTGTACCTTGATTGAGGATCACAATGCAAGAAGAATCAGAACCCAAATCGCCTTGAATTGGTATATCTGAGAAAAGGGGTGCGGGTGGAATTCAGGAGAAGAAAATGGGAAGAGGGGAGGAAATGGGGAGGTCATGTGACACGGGCTCAAGACGGGTGGCCCGTGGCCTATATAGGCAAGGTACACGGCGGGAATGTTTGTACTACACGCTGTGTATGCCAAATTGTTTTTTACTATATATATAAATATATAATTATTATAGTAAACTATATAATAATTATTAGTAATAATTAAAATAACATAGAAATATCGATGAATTCTATTACAGATAAACCTATACACAACGTATATCGGGAAATACATGTCGTGTAATTTATAATTAGAAAAAGAGTAGTACAACCTTTGGTCCGGTGCCTGGGGCGGGATTCGAACCGGCGATCGACCGTTCCGAATGGAAGCCCTCAACCACTGGAGAAAAGGTTGTTCTGTTGTTCATATTTATTTTATATATATATATTTATTCTATATGTCATATACACACGGGAAGAAAGAAATGCACGGCGTGTGGTTTTTATTTAGGAAAGGATGGGGATGAAGTAGAGAGATTAGCGCGATTTGAAACTGGGTCTTTTGAACCTGGTGCCGAGACTTAGCAAATCCGCCAACTTCACCCGCATGTAATTTCTTACTTTAAAAATGTTATTAATTTATATATGGAAAAATTATGGTGCACATGGCAAATATCGAAATGTACATCATGTGGTTTTATTAAAAGAATAAATGATGGAAATGGGACTGTTTTCTGGGTTTGAACCCGAGACTTTTGGAACCGGATTATGATTCTAGCCAACCAGTCCATCCCCATCATGGGTTTTATTATATTTAGACACACACACACACACACATATATATATATATATATATGGAAAATACCACACACTCCGTGTAAATAAAAGGAGGAACCTTGTGCTGAAGGTAGGTCAGGAGGATTCGACCCGAGGACGGCTTGAATAAACTTCAGTGACTTTACCATCAGCACTGACATCATTCCTGGTTATTTATTTGTTATTCTATAGATTTATACTATTAAGATAATAAATTAAAAAGATAATTACACACCGTGTATATAAGTGGTACACGGCGTGTAACCTCTAGGTTGCCTCCCAGGAAGCGCCTTTGTTTTAGGTTGTTGGCTCGACCTTCTTACCTTGATTACCTGATATTTACGGTGGATAATAGTCCCAATAGTGGCCGCCCTAGCCATCTAGGATTTGCAAGTTCTCTGGCTCTTCTTTAACAGGAATTTCTGAAATGTTAAAGTTATCAGAAATATAGGAACATACCAGATCATCCACCAGGTGATCGTCCATGGTAGTTATTGCAGAACAATCCTCATGATCGGACGATGATGCCTGCTTGATGGATTTGAGAACATTGTAGGAGACTCTCTCGTCTCCTACCTAGAAAATAAGCTCTCCCTGATGCACATCAATGAGTGCCTTCCCAGTGGCTAGGAAAGTTCTTCCCAAAATAAGTTGTGCCTCAGGATCATCCCCCATATCGAATATAATGAAATCTTCTGGGAGGATCAGCCTACCCACCTTGACCAGTACGTCTTCCAGTAGCCCCTTCGGATACTTAATGGATCGATCAGCAAGTTGAAGGGCTACTCGGGTTGGATTCAAATCATGGAGCCCGAGTTTTTGGAAAACTCTGAATGGCATGAGGTTGACACTTGCTCCCAAGTCGCATAAAGCTTTTCCAAAGTCACAGGGTCCAATTGTGTAGGGAATAGTAAAACTACCTATATCGTGGAGCTTTGGAGGAATGGAATGTTGAATGACCGTGGAGCACTCCTTTGTCAGTGAAATGGTGCCCAGATCCTCCATCTTCCGTTTATTGGAAAGGATGTCCTTCATGAATTTGGCATATATAGGCATTTGTGTCAGGGCCTCTACAAATGGGATGTTGATGTGGAGCTTTCTAAACACTTCCATGAATTTACCAAATTGGTGGTCCAACTTTCTCGGCTTCATTCTTTCTGGGAAAGGTAATGCAGGCACAAATGGTTTGACGACTTCTTTTCCATTGCCTGATTGAGCCTCTAGTTATGGCTCTTCAGAAGAAGAGGGACCTGAAACAGGACCTTCTTTATCAAAAGGGGATGGAGGTGCAGTTGACTGGTGGGTTAGTTCCTTCTGTGGAAATTCCTTTCTGATACGCAAGGTGATAGCATTGGCCTCCTCCCGTGGGTTCTTCTCAGTGTTTCCCGGTAGTGTACCGGGCTTCCTCTCTAATAGATGGATTTCTATCTGACCAATTTGATTCTCGAGGCTTCGAATGGAAGCCTCTTGGTTCTGGAATTTCGTTTCAGCAGTTGATATAAATTTATTAATCAGGTCCTCTAACCTTGATGTGTTCTCCTGCTGAGATGTCTGGGTAGGTGGTGGAGGTGGTTACTTCCTTTATTGTCGGGGCCGAGGGTTCTAGTACCCTTGTTGCTGATAGGAACCCTGCTGGAACTGCTGTCTCAGAAACTAATTCTGGTACTGAGGTTTATTGTAGCCGAGCGGTCGCTGGGGCGGAGGGTTTTGCTACTGTTGGCCCCAGCCTTGGTTCTTATTATCTCTCCATGCCAGGTTTTGGTACTATTGGTATTGATTTGACCCTCGATGTTGAGCGGCAAAGCTCACCTCACTTGTCGAAGGGTTGGATGGTGGTCCTGGGTGTTCTCCCAGATTGTGGTTGTTACCACAGTCGCCGCATGCTGGATGGTTTGCTGTATGAACTTGAGATGCTCCTTTGAGATTCAATGTGTCGATTTTCTTGGAAATGGCATCCAACTGAGTAGCTAACATATTGGTAGTGTCAATACTATGCATACCTCACTTTTGAGTCACCCGCTCGAAGTTCCACTAGAAGCTGTTGGATGACATGTCTTACAGTAGTTCAAATTGCTCTTCGGGGCATTTCTGCATCACCGTACCTCTAGTAGAAGCATCCACCATGAACATGTTATTTGTTGTGAGTCCTCCATAGAAAGTTTGGACTTTCATCCAGAGTGGGAATCTGTGGTGTGGTAATTTTCGTAACATCTCTTTGAAGCGTTCCCAGGACTCGTACAATGACTCAGAGTCATGCTGCTAGAAGTTATGGATCTCATTCCGTAGCGTCGCCATTTTTTATGGTGGGAAGTATTTGAACAATAACGCCTGGGCTAGCTCCTCCCAGGTGAGGATAGATCATTGCGGCAGCCCCTTGATCCAGTCTTTTGCCTTTTCCCATAGAGAAAAGGGAAATATGCGAAGACGGATGGCGTCTTCAGAAACGCCATGGAAATGAAATGTGTCGCATATCTCCAAAAAGTTGGAGAGATGGGTGTTTGGGTCTTCACTGGAAAGGCCTCTGAATTGGATACTTTTCTGGATCAGCTGCATGATTGTAGGCTTGATCTCGAAGTGCTAGGCCTGGACTGGAAGACGGACGATGCCCGTATCAGCTCCATGGATTGAAGGAAGACTGTACTCCATAAGAGTACGTCTTGGAGGTAGCTGCTAAGGGGGTGGAGGTTGTAGATACGACTGCTCCTGATGGTAGAAATAGGGTCGTTGGAAGAGTTTTTGCGGTTAATGCAGTTTTCCATACGCCGGAGGAGGTTGCTACGGAGGCCGTTGGTAATCCCTCCAAAGGAATTCCATGAATCCTATAGAATCCTACTCTGGTAGACCAGCAGTGGGAGGCTGCTGATCCTGGTACTTCTGCTCAGCCGTTGCATCCACGGCTGGTGCTACCTCTTCCGTGTTTTCCATGGTAGAGGGTTACTGGTTGTGAGTTTCTTTTAGTGCATGCCGAGGACGAAGTAGGGTCTGTTCGATCTCTGGGTCGAGTGGAAGTAGTTCTGATGACTCGGCTCTCCTAGACCGTGTAGGGCGTCTATTCATGCACTTTATGCTTTTGCACAATCATAACACAAATACCAGGCGTAACAGGGGAAATGTAAAAGAGAAAATTTGAAAGTGGATTAGAAAAGAGATTTTTGATAATTTTTTATTTTTATTTTCAATTAAATCAATTATTAACAAAATTTAAATCTTAGCACTAAAACCAAAAAGTTCCCCTGCAACGGCACCAAAATTTGGTCTCTCTTTTCATTATGGTTGAAGATATATGTGTCCCAAATTAATTACTCTTTCTTTAAACTTTAGTATAGCATAAGTTCAGGGTCGATCCACAGGGAACTATGGCGTGCATGAATTCAATTGTGTTAATACTTAATCCGGTGAAGTATGTCGAATTTAGAGTTGATTGGTTTGATTTTGGTTTTAAATTAAAACTATATTGTTTTACTTTGAATAAATGATTAACGGTTTTAAAGAAAACAACGAGTGAATTTAAAGATTTTAGAACGAGAATAAAAGATGTGTCGGCATTGTGGTGATTAATGAGTTCTTATGCATATTGCTTAAATAGTTGTGTTATTTATCATAATTCATCATTATAGATTCCCTTTTATCACAAGATTTCCTTGGTCCGATTCCTCTTGTTTGGAATTGAAGAAATTGACTCCTTGGTCCGGTAGTCTATGTTTCTCAATTATTAATGTGGTTCAGTCCATTATTGAATCGGTGAAACATTTTCAATGGTCATGAAAGCTTTCACCATTACTTCTCTTTTGTATCGCTAATAATTCTTCCCTTGGTCCGGCTCAGAATTCTCAGTTATATTTGACAGTGAATTAGGAAGAGTAATAAGATTTAAAACGAGAAAACACCACTATATAAAACAACACAAAAATTATGATCTTTTCATCCACAGCCCCAACACAAGGGGTTTAGTTACACATAGAAAGTATGAGAGAAACGACACACGTGATAGCTGACGAATTCATTGTGTAAGCGTTGAGGTAAGGTGTTGGAAGGCAGAATGGCAGAACTACGGCACCTCGGTGGCTTTGGGAATGGTAGTAGCAGAGCTTCTCTCCCTTCCAATGGTTTATAACTCCCAAAATCTATAGGAAAAGGCCAATTTTTATAGAAAAATAAAGTACACGGCGTGTATAGAAAGTACACGTCGTGTACTTTTTGTCAACGCGCTTTAGCGCCAATTTCTCCATGGGTAGGCGGCCTAACACACTGTCTTTGACTTTTTAACACGGCGCCGCCTGGGGGTTGAGTGTACACGGCATGTAGCTCCGCCATACACGGCATTTAGTGTCAAAATTTGGCAACAAACTCCTTCTAGAATATCATACACAGTGTGTATAAATGGAACACGCAGTGTCTCCTTCAACAGCCACATGGGCGTGTAGAACCTTCTCTGCCCCAACAACCGCTTCTAGAATGTAGTACACGGCATGTAATACCTCCACATATGGCATATAGATTCTGTCCGGTGACATGGGAATGTACACCCTCCTTCGGTCCGTGTCCCTGTCTGGATGTACATGGCATGTATAAAAAGTACATGTTGTGTAGTTTAAAATTTTCACAGACTTCCCTTGATTTATGTATTTTATCCAGAAAGATCCTGAAAGTAAATAGAATCACAAAAATCAAAGAATATGTTCATGAAACAATATATATTTGATGAAAACATGTTTTTATTGTCAATTATATATATGAAAATGTATACACAAATTGGGTGCATCAGTTCTTGTATGAGAGACCTCACTTTTGGGACCAAGACTTATGTTGGAGATTTCTAATAAATTCAAGTTTATTAAGAAGTGGTTATTGATATATCAGAGTCACCCCAAATTTTATTCCGATTAGAGGCATCGAGATCTTGAGTTTTCTATGGGTAATCAAGCGTTCTTGAAGGTGGCCCCTTGCTCAGGCCATCACCATTTGGGGAATTAGGGAAAGCTAAATCCAAGATATATCGAGCCTTTTTAAATCACTAATTGGACTGTAAAGGTGTCATACATTTTATATTTTCCTTCCTAGTTTACAATAATTCATGATGTATTTCATGTCTCCCAATTAAAAAAGTATAATCTGAATATTTCCCATGTGTTTAATTAGGAAGAGTTGGAGATAGAGCCTAATGTATTAGTGTTTGAACAGTCAGTGTGGATAGTGGATTTACAAGAGAATGTGATTCATGGGAAGTTTATTCCATTGGCCTGTGTCCTTTGGCATCATGGGAATTATGTTCATGAGACATGATATTGTAAATCATGGGTTGAGAAAGATTATTGATTCTTTTTTTTCTGATCAAGATTCTGGTTGACATTCCAGGGTAGAAAGTTTTCAGGGTTGGGATAATTGTCACATATGGGTTTCTATTTTCAGGTATTTTCCCTTTTTATTTTTTGTCTATATCTTAACCCTAGGTTCCCTTTTTATTTTTGGATATAAATGGAGAGTTTGGGGTGGACAGGTCCTGGTAGATGGTTGGCCCACGATTGGTAGTATCTGTGTGCTGAACCCTATTAACTGTGTGACAGGTCAAAAAACCTATTGGATGGCCACCGTATGGTCATGTGCCCCAGACCAAAACTGTGCAACTAGACATAGCGTGAAACATGGTTTGCAGCATGGTTTATTAAAGCATGTGGACTAACAATGCATGTCTTTCAAATCATTAACAAAAATTGTTATTTACCATTTTTACATTCTAGAATTAAAAATAATCAACCCCTATTCTTCCCCACTTGGGATTTTTGTCCATAAGTGGTATCCAATATCCCTCAAGCTCCATTGGAAACAATTTTTGAAGGGATTTTGGTGGTAGAAACTTCAAGAATCACCAATTAAGTGGATCTCTTCCTTTATTCTTTATTCACTACTAGAAAATGAGTCATTTCCAATGGTTCACAACTTTTGGGAAAGGCCGCATAATCGTTGGGAATATCTATCCCAACGGTTCTGCAAACCGTGGGGAAGTAAGCCATTGGGAAGAGTTTTCCCGACAGTTTACAAAGAACTATTGGGATAGGTTAGAAAAATCAACCTATCCCAATGGTTTACATTAACCGTTGGCATATGTTTTCCTAACGGTTTTAAGTAAACCGTTGGGAAAACCCAAAAAAATCTCTAGCTTTTCTCAACGGTTCACTCAAAACCGTTGGGAAAAAGGAAACTATACATCTTTTCCCAAAAGTTTGAAACGGTTGGGAAAGAGTTTATACCAATGGTTCCATCTGAACTGTTGGTATAAACCTCCTTAGAAGACTATGCCAACGGTTTCAAACTGTTGGCACAGCCTATGCTGTGCAAATTGCACAACAGCCTGCAATTTGCACAGGGGAGGAGCAGGGTCTCCATTCACCTGTGATTATTCAATCCCTGTCCTTTACCTGCAATAACAAACTAACATATACAGAACAAATTAATATACATTTAACATATAATACATCCTGAAACTATACACATTCAGAATTAAATCAGAATTCATAACGTAATTATAAAGATACATAATTTAGAATTCATTTAAAATTCATTTAAAATTCATTTTAAAATTCATTTAGAATTCATTTAGAATTCATTTTAAAATTCATTTAGAATTAAATTTCAAATTTAGATGACAATTATATGTGAAATTTGGAATTTAATTCATAATTTGATCGGTTTTTTGTATACAGGTGTTTTTACTATATCTGATATCAATTTTTAACAAAATACATGCACTTGGAGTAGTACCAGTCACACCATGCCTCGTATTGAGGCATGATTGATTATTGCACGTCACACATGACCCATTGATCATTTTCCTAAAGTATAAACATATTCTAAAAGGGTTTCGTTGGTTTTCCATATGCCAGTTATTATCACTTAAAATGTGGTTCATTTAAAAAAATGACATTTTTGAGTGATCCCCGCCACACCGTGACTCGGATTAAGGCGGGGTTGACCCGTAAATGACACAAATAACCCATGTATTGTTGTCTTAAAGTTTAAATAGAATCCAAATGTGTTTGGTAAGTTTTTAGTATGTCAGATGTTGTTTTCACTTAAAATGCTTTCCATTTCAAATAAAAGTGATCCATTTTGAGTTGTGGTGGCTACACCAAGGCTCAAATTGAGGCACAGTTGACTCTTACACATCAAAAATGACCAATGGATCCTTGTCCTAAAGTATCAACAAAATACGAATGTGTTTGGTCAGTTTTCCATATATCAGTTGTTCTTTTCACTTAAAATGAAGTCCATTTTAAACTATATAGAGAAACTTAGAGTGATCCTAGCCACACCGCGACTCGGATTGAGGTGGGGTTGACTCTTACATGTCACAAATGACCAATGGATTGTTGTCCTAAAGTTTCAATGGAATCTTAATGTGTTTGGTCGGTTTTAAGTATGTCAGTTGTTGTTTTCACTTAAAATGTTTTCCAATTCAAAGAAAAGTGAGTCACTTTGAGTTGTCCCGGCCACACCAAGGCTCGGATTGAGGCGCGGTTGACTCATAAACATCAAATATAAACCATGTATTGTTTTAATAAATTTTAAATAGAATTCAAATGCGTTTTGTGGGGTTTCAGTATGTCAGTTGTTGGTTTCACTTAAAATGTTTTCCATTTCAAAGAAAAGTGAGTCACTTTGAGTCGTAGCGGCCACACTGAGGATTTTATTGAGGCGCGGTTGACTCATACACGTCACAAATGACCCATGGATCCATTTACTTAAGGATCAACAGAATCAGAATGTGTTTGGTCAGTTTTCCGTATGTCAGTTGTTCTTTTCACTTAAAATTAAGTCCATTTTAAACTATAGAGAGACACTTCGAGTGATTTCGGCCACACCGCTCCTCCGATTGAGGTGGTGTTGACTCGTACACATCACCTATGACTCATGGATTGTTTTCCTAATGTTTCAATGGAATATGAATGCATTTGGTCAATTTTCCATATGTCAGTTGTTGTTTTCACTAAAAATGATGTCCTTTTGAAACTAAAGAGAGACACTTCGAGTGGTTCCGGCCTCACCACACCTTCGATTGAGGTGGGGTTGACTCGTACACGTCACAAATGACCCATGGATTGTTTTCCTAAAGTTTCAACGGAATATTAATGCGTTTGGTCGGTTTTCAGTATGTCAGTTATTGTTTTCACTTAAAATGTTTTCCAATTCAAAGAAAAGTGAGTCACTTTGAGTTTTCCCAGCCACACCAAGGCTCAGATTGAGGTGCGGTTGACTCTTAAACATCATAAATGAACCATGGATTACTTTCCTAAATTTTCAATGGAATCCAAATTCGTTTTGTGGGGTTTCAGTATTTCAGTTGTTGTTTTCACTTAAAATGTTTTTCATTTCAATGAAAAGTGAGTCACTTTGAGTCGTGGAACCCACACCGAGGATTGGATTGAGGTGTAGTTAACTCATAAAAATCAAAAATGACCCATGGATCCTTTTACGAAAGTATCAACAGAATCCGAATGTGTTTGGTTGGTTTTCTGTATGTCAGTTGTTCTTTTCACTTAAAATGAAGTCCCTTTTAAACTATAGAGAGACACTTTGAGTGGTTCCGGCCATACCACACCTTGGATTGAGGTGGGGTTGACTCGTACACGTCACATATGACTCATGAATTGTTTTCCTAATGTTTCAACGGAATCTAAATGCATTTGGTCAGTTTTTCGTATGTCAGTTGTTGTTTTCACTAAAAATGATGTCCTTTTGAAACAAAAGAGAGACACTTCGAGTGGTTCTGGCAACACCGCTCCTTGGATTGAGGTGGGGTTTACTTGTACACATCAAAAATGGACCATGGATCGTTTTCCTAATGTTTCAATGGAATTTGAATGCATTTTGTTGGGTTTTAGTATGTCAGTTGTTGTTTTCACTTAAAATGTTTTCCATTTCAATGAAAAGTGAGTCACTTTGAGACATGGCGGCCACACCGAGGATCAGATTGAGGCATGGTTGACTCATACACGTCACAAATGACCCATGGATCCTTTTACTAATGTATCAACATAATCTGAATGTGTTTGGTCGGTTTTCCGTATGTTCGTTGTTCTTTTCACTTAAAATGAAGTCCATTTTAAACTACAGAGAGACACTTCGAGTGGTTCCGGCCACACCGCACCTCGTATTGAGGTGGGGTTGACTCTTACACATCACATATGACTCATGTATTGTTTTCCTAACGTTTCAACGGAATCTGAATGCATATGGTTGGTTTTCCGTATGTCAGTTGTTGTTTTCAGTAAAAATGATGTCCTTTTGAAACAAAAGAGAGACACTTCGAGTGGTTCTGTCCACACCGTTCCTCGTATTGAGGTGGGGTTGACTCATACACATCACATATAACCCATGGATCATTTTCATAAAGTTTAAACAGAATCCAAAGGTGTTTGGTAGGTTTATCGTATGTCAGTTGTTGATTTCACTTACAATTTAGTCCATTTTGAACAAAAGAGAGACATTTTGAGTGGTCCCGGCCACACCACAGCTCGGATTGAGGCGGGGTTGACTTGTACACGTCACATATGACCCATGGATTGTTTTCCTAATGTTTAAACAGAATCCGTAGGCGTTTGGTCGGTTCCCGATATGTCAGTTGTTGTTTTCACTTAAAATTAAGTCCATTTTAAACATAACATAGGCACTTTGAGTGTTGTTGGCCACACCGGGCCTTGAATTGAGGCGGTGTTGACTCTTACACATCACATATGAGTCATGGTTTGTTGTTCAAAAGTATCAACACAATAAGAAGCCATTTGATTGGTTTTCTGTATGTACGTAAAATATTGTCCATTATAAACAAAATACATACACTTGGAGTGATACCGGCCACACCGCACCTCGGATTAAGGAGGGGTTGACTCGTACACATCACATATAACCCATGGATCATTGTCATGTAGTATAAATAGAATCAAAATGTGTTTGTTCAGTTTACTGTATGTCAGTTGTTGATTTCACTTAAAATTATGTCTATTTTTAACAAAACAAGGGAATTTTGAGTGGTGTCAGCCACACTGAGCCTCGTATTGAGGAGGGGTTTACTCGTACACGTCACATTTGACTCAGGTATTGTTTTCCTTAAGTTTCAATATAATCCAAAGGTGTTTGGTCGGTTTTCCGTATGTTAGTTGTTGATTTCACTTAAAACTAAGTCCATTTTTAACAAAACAGAGGCACTTTGAGTGGTTTCGGCAACACCAGGCCTAAAATTGAGGCAGGGATGACTCGTACACGTCACATATAATTCATGGATCATTTTTCAAAAGTATCAACACAATCAAAATCCGTTTGATCGGTTTGACGTATGTACGTAAAATATTGTCCATTTTAAACAAAAGAGGGATATTTTTGGTTGTTTTGGCCACACCGCGCCTCGGATTGAGGCGGGGTAGACTCGTACACATCACATATGACTCATGGATCGTTTTCTTAAAGTTTCAACAGATTCAAAATGCATTTGGTCAGTTTTTCGTATGCAAGTTGTTGTTTTCACTTAAAATTAAAGTCATTTTGAACAATAGAGAGACATTTTGAATGGTACCATCCACACCGCACCTCGGATTACGGCGGGGTTGACTTGTACACGTCACATATGACCCATGGATAATTTTCCTGTAGTATCATCAGAATCCAAATGCGTTTTGTTGGTTTACTGTATGTTAGTTGTTGATTTCACTTAAAATTAAGTCCATTTTTAACAAAACAGAGGTATTTTGAGTGGTGTCGGCCACACTGAGCCTTGTATTTAGGCGGGGTTCACTTTTACACATCACATTTGACTCATGGATCATTTTCCTTATGTTTCAATATAATCCGAAAGCGTTTGGTCGGTTTTCCGTATGTCAGTTGTTGATTTCACTTAAAATTAAGTCCATTTTTAACAAAACAGAGGCACTTTGAGTAGTGTCGTCCACACCGGGTCTCAAATTGAGACGGGGTTAACTCGTACACATCACATATGAGTCATGGATCATTCTCCAAAATTATCAACACAATCATAAGCCATTTGATAAGTTTGACGTATGTACGTAAAATATTGTCCATTTTAAACAAAAGAGGGACAGTTTGGGTGGTTCTGGCCACACCGCACATCGGATTGAGGCAGGGTTGACTTGTACACGTCACATATGATCCATGGATCATTTTCCTAATATTTCAACAGATTTGGAATGCATTTGGTCGGTTCTTCGTATTCCAGTTGTTGTTTTCACTTAAAATTAAAGTCATTTTGAACAAAAGAGAGACATTTTGAATGTGTTTCCGACGCTTTCGCCGGGGCGCGCGCGCATCCGTCCACGGGGGAGGGGGACGCGCGGCTTTGTTGCCCCGCATTCCCGCTTTCCAAAGGCGGGCGGCATTCGTTCCTTGTTCAGGTACGTCTGCTCCTTGATCGAAACGGGATGATGGGATGTCGGTTCTTCCTCCTGTGGATTCCTCCTCAGAACTCGTCACCTAGTCCGGGTCTCCCTTATAGATTTAATATGTAGTTCGTGAAACTCTTCCTGGTGTCATGTTTCCATGGACGCCGGTTAATTACACTGCTTCTGTCGGGACATTCCAAAGGGTCCAGTCAGGGCAGTAACCTTCGGTCAGGGGAGTAATCACGTTTGAGGCATCAGTAGCGTGTCTGGATGCTGGGGTACCTGGCATGTCTGTCTGTTATCCTCAATCATAAGGCTTCTCGAGGGCGTGGAAGCCCGAGGCATCCCACATCGAGCGCAGGGAATTACATGTCATAGACACGTATCTGAGGTTTTCCTCAGCTTCCCATGTTCAACACAGGGTATGTTGCAAGATTAACGTCTAGCAGAGACGGTTGAGAATGAAATGGGACCATCGCAGGGGGGCGACAACGAAGTTGGGCTTGAGCCTCGAAGAGACTTCCTACGTATCCCCGTGGCAGGGAATCAAAGTCTGCGTAGTTCGGGATGGTGCCGGTAAACCGACGTGAAGCTGGACCTTAGTCCGAAGAGACTTGGGCTTGAACCTCTGGGAGGATTCCTACGTACCATGCCTTGACATGGATCAAAGTCCCCGTAGTTCGAATGATACAGTTTAACGTCATGCGGGACGATAATGAACCCTGACGTGAATGAACGACGGGTGGGCTTGAACCTCGTGGAGGCTTCCTACGTACCATGCCTTGACATGGATCAAAGACCTCGTAGTTCAAGTGGTCACAACGGCTTACCGCTGGACTGGAATGAGACCCGACGTGAAAGAGCGACGGGTGGGTGTGTCGGTGAACCGACGTGAAAGTAGACCTTGGTCCACTGGTGGTGGGCTTGAACCTCATGGAGGTTTCCTACGTACCATGCCTTGACATGGATCAAAGACCTCGTAGTTCAGAATGGGTTTCGCCGGTGAACCGACGTGAAAGCAGACCTTGGTCCACTATTGGTGGGCTTGAACCTCGTGGAGGCTTCCTACGTACCATGCCTTGACATGGATCAAAGACCTCGTAGTTCAGAAGGGTTGGGTCGCAATGGCTTACCACTGGACCGGGATGTGGTTTAACGTCATATTGGACGTAGGTAGAACACGACGTGAATTGGGTGATGGTGGGCTTGAACCTCGTGGAGGTTTCCTACGTACCATGCCTTGACATGGATCAAAGACCTCGTAGTTCAGGTGAAAGTAGACCTTGGTCCACTGATGGTGGGCTTGAACCTCGTGGAGGCTTCCTACGTACCATGCCTTGACATGGATCAAAGACCTCGTAGTTCAGATGGGTCACAACGGCTTACCGCTGGACCGGGGTGCAGTTTAATGTCGTGCTGGACGGGGGTGAAACCCGACGTGAAAGACGGGTGGGCTTGAACCTCGTAGAGGCTTCCTACGTACCATGCCTTGACATGGATCAAAGACCTCGTAGTTCAGAATGGGTCACAACGGCTTACCGCTGGACCGGGGTGCAGTTTAACGTCGTGCTGGACGGGGGTGAAACCCGACGTGAAAGACGGGTGGGCTTGAACCTCGTAGAGGCTTCCTACGTACCATTCCTTGACATGGATCAAAGACCTCGTAGTTCAGAAAGTTTTGTCAGGGTCGGTGCTCACTCTAAGCCCACGTGAGTCATGCTCGGTGTGAGAAACAAGAGGTTGCAAGGACCTGACGATCACGTCGCGAAGGGTGCGTCCGTGAGAAGCGAAGAGGGGCTTACGCGTTGAGCGGCCCATGGTGTTGGGACTTACTCCAGGATGGAGGCCCATGGTGCGACAAAGCGCGGGAAAGATGGACCTTGGTCCGACAATGGGAGGTGCCTCGTTCCCTATCACGTTCCCCACTGACCTTGGTAGTGGGGGAGTACCGAGATGCACGGGTGCAATCATCCGTACCAAAGGTTAGGGATTTACGCTCTGAGGCGACCCTTCCCCTGTGAACATACACCACTCCGACAAGGAGGATCTCATTCCATGTGCGGAAGAGTTCCATTCCCGTGGAGACGAGCGGTGAAATGAATGCTCGAGCTGGGGGGGACCCTTCGTGAGGGAGACGAGGTTGGGTCACAGTTTAACGTCATGTGTTGAGGACGCGGTGCTTGGCAGTTTAACGTCCTGCAGCTCGGACGAGGTGGGTTCACTCCACACCCCTAGGGCTTACATAACCGGTACCCTCTGGTCCTTGGGGAAGGGAAGGTACCAGTAAGGCCATGGTAAAGGGGGGTCGAGGGAGGAACCATCGAGGGGTCCACGTTAGCGTGGCTATGCGAAGAAGCAATAGCCGTTAGCGTGCCTATGCGAAGAAGCATTGGGCGAAGCAACGCTACGGGAGGTGTTGTCCATGGGACTTTGAAATCACCATCGTGCAAACCTGGAGGGTCGCACGGGAGGAGGAATCGCTAAGCAGAGGAGTGTGCTTTGCAAAGTGGGGTGCCTTGGCCTTAGCATGGGGCATAGGTGGGAGTGGGTGGTGCTTCGCGAAGTGGAACAGTGTTCGCGGAGCACTGCCTCGTGAAGAAGGAGTGGTTCGCGAAGCAGGGTCCTGCCAAGCAATGTGCTTCGCGATGCATAGTTATCCTGCCTTGGCATAGGGATTACTAGCATGGGTTGGGTGTTTCGCGAAGCACGAGTGCTCCGCGGCTGCCCGGGTTCCCTTGGGAATCCCCTTCCTTTGCGAACGCCCTTGGGCTTCGCGAAGGGCATCCCTCTCGGAAGAGGGGCTCAGGACGAAACAAATCAGAGTCGTCTCGCGAAGTGGAAATACCTCGCGGAGCTCATGATTCCCAGGGCAAAGCTTGCTTCGCGATTCGGGAGAGGAGAAGCCGAAAGGTCGGGTTGTCCGTCTTTCGGGACTCAGGGGGAGTCGAGTATTTATAGGGAAGGGGCGCCGCGATGCAGGGCTCGCGCGCCGCCTTCTGGGCTTCGCGGCGGCTCGCGAACGTCAAACCGGTTCGCGGAGGATTACCGCCTCCGGAGCTTCGCGGCGGCTCGCGAACGTCAAACCGGTTCGCGGAGGATTACCGCCTCCGGAGCTTCGCGGGGCCGCTAAGGGCGGGACGCTTCGCGGCGGGGCTCCGCGGACGGGCTCCGCGGCTGTGCTTCGCGGCTGTGCTTCGCGAGGCAGCGCGCCGGCTGTCTTTTTCGTTCCTTCCTTTCGGGCCATATTTTTGGCGCCAACAAATGCCCCCCCTCAGACTTGGAGCCGCGGAGGGCGAAGGGTCGAAGTCTGAGGGACAATCGCCAAAAACTGTCGGTGGTTCGCGATGCGTCATCGCGAAGGGGGACCGCGATGCTCATCGGGGCCGTGGATCCGGACGCGCCGCGATGCTTCGCGCGGGTGAGGCGCGCCGCGATGCTCCGAGGTCTTCGCCTATAAATAGGGGGTCCGCCCTCTTTTGTCTTCACGCGTCTTGTCTTTTTGTGCGCTCTCGATTTGGCGAAGCTCCGCGTACTCCGCGACAGCACTCCGCGAATCGAGCTTCGCGGCGAACCGCGAGTCTCCGACTCCGCGTCCGCGCCAAGCGAACCTCTGTCTGCCTTGGCCAGACTTCGCGGCTTCGTCTCGCGGCCGATCTTCGCGATCTGACTTCGCGGCCGAGCTTCGCGACCGAGCTTCGCGGCCGAGCTTCGCGATCCAGGGGGAAAAACTTTTCTAAGGGTCGACATTAAGGATGGCCCATCAAGAAGCTGTGCTGGGAGTGCTCGCAGATGCTGCTCGCCGGGATGAGATGGCCAACCGTCCAGGCTTGGGGGAAATGGTTCGCAGCCATTCAGACCACACTTCTCTGACAGATCTGCTGTCGGAAGGTCAGAAGGATTATCCACAGTGCAAGAAGCTGCCGTTGTACGGCTTCGGGCTGAGGGATGACGTCTTCATCCCTGAGGCGGGAAGGGATGAACCATCTTGTTGGTTCAGGAGCACACCGTGCCAACACCAATGGTTCAGGGTGGCCGATGGTCACGCGCGGGAGGATTTCACACCCGTCACCGCCGATTGTCTCTACAATCATGTGAACGACATTGACGGGAGGCCACTGCAACCGGAGACATCCCCTCCTCTCTACCGCACCGTGCTGAAGGCGGCTCTGCAGGATCCGAAGAAGGGATGGTCCGATGAGTGGGACCTGCGCCAGGGCGGCAATTTTACCGACGACTGGGCCTGGGCCTACTAGGTAGGCGCCTCATGCGAGGAGTTCGAGGCTGAGCTGAGGAGAGTGGGATTGTACGAGGCGGCATGGGCCTCCCAGTTCCACATTTACCAGCCAAAGCAGCTGATGCCGGAACTGCTGAGTAGATGGTCGTCCAGGACCAACACTTTTCATCTGCATCACGGGGAGGTGGGCATCAGCCTGTGGGATGTCCACCAGGTTTCTGGGGTCCCGATCTTGGGGGCCATGTACGACGAGTTCCTCCCCGTCATCAGTGCGTGGGGGGATGCTGAGCAAATGCCACGGCTGGCGTCAGCGCTGATGGCGCTTGTCCCTGGAGAGGACAAGGAGGCCGTGAGGGACGTCCACTTCAAGAGGTGGTTCAAGTGTTTCCTGAACTTTCCAGAGAATCGGGAGTTCCCTCCAAGGCCTCGAACTTGTCCGAGGGCAGCCCAGCGGGGTAAGGGGCACTCGTATTGGCGGGTTTTGGAGGACAGCCAATGGAAGACTTGGGGCTTCAGCGTCAGCACCGAACAACAGCCAATAGTTAGGCTGGCGGCGTTCATCGCGGCTCTCATATGTGGGTGGATCCTACCAGTGAGAGATACAAGCATGGGGGTACGGCCCAGCTCGTTCATCATGGCGTCGATGCTGGCCATGGGGCAGCGGATCAACCTGGGGATCCCGATGCTCGCCAAGCTATACAGAATGCTGCGACGTATCAGCGAGGGCAAGAAGCCGCCAAGAATATGCGGGCCCTTCCACCTCCTGTATGGGTGGATCGCGGCGCACATCAGGGGGATTTACGAGTATCCAAACCCCATTTCGCCGCCGGGATCAGACTTTCGCCCTTCCATCCTGAACGTAGTTGGGAGCTTCCCATTCAAACTGGCCATTCCGATGGTGCTGAATAGGGTGTGGAGGGCGGACGAGTTCAACTTTCATCCCTTTCCACTGCCGACGGGAAGGCTTACTGATGATGGACGGGGAACGGAAGAGCATCGAGCTTACCTCCTGGCCTTCCGAGGTGGAGTTTTGGTGGCTCGGATAGATCGTGAGCCGATCTGTGAACCGTACACCCCACACCGTTTTGCGAGGCAGTTTCGGTGCCTCCAGCGGCTGACCCCGCAGGTATACTGGGAGGTGCGTCACGAGGAGCACCCGTGTGTGATGAGGCAGCTGTGGCTCATGTTCACACGTGAGGATGGAAAGATGCAGATCACATTACCTCCACCCACCGCTGCCTTCGGCTTAGTGAAGGAGTACGCCATTAGCTGGGAGGCCGCTTATCCTGGGGAGATGCTGAAGCAGCCAACAATCCGGGTCGGTGACGGTGGGCCTCCTTTATCTCGAGGTCGGGGTCGGAGGGCAACTAGGGCCGCCCGTGGCAGCGGGGCTGCCATGGCAGAGAGACCCGCACCAGCCGAGGGTATGGCAGCAGTGGCGGATCCGGTGGTTCCGGGAGAGCAAGGTCATCCGGAGGGGCGGCCACCAAGGGGATTCCGTCGGGTATCCGCTCAGGCTCCGTGGAAGCGGCTGCGTCACATTGACATGGCAGAAGATGCTGTCTTTCCGGAAGCTTGGGACGTCTGGGACGTCAACCGGCAATTCCTCAGCCCATCTGAGATGTGGGCCCACCTGAATCGCCTCGGGATGAGACTGCCGGGCATAGGCCCAGTCCGGGCTGGATTCATGGTGTCTCCGGCGGAGGCAGAGCAATACTTGAACAAGCTGGAGGATTACATCCACTCCAGTGGTGCCCCTCGCCCAATGACAGACCGGGTGAGGGTACTGTTGAACCAGACGGTCCCTCCACAGCCATCGGCTGCCGATCTGAGGGAGCGCTTCCCCTTGCCGGAGGAATCAGGGGACTCTTCTCAGGGGGACGAGGCTGGAGGAGGGAGCCCGTTGGAGGAGGGCGAGGTCGGAGACCGAAGCTCAGAATCCGACGACTTCACGGAGGCTCTCGAGGTAACATTCCGAACTTCTCTTCTTACAATCCCTTTTTTTTTGAATCCCTACGGACTTCTTACCAATGTTTGGGTCATGCAGGAGGAACTTGTTCGTAGGCCTCGTTCTCGCTCCTTGGCGGGTGACGATGCGGGACCTTCAGAACTCGCGCCTATGGCTGCGTCCAGTTCTGCATCTGGTGGGACCAGGGGGTCTGAGGTGGCTCCTCTGGACTCTCCAACCCTTCCAACAGTATACGGGGGGCCTCGTCTTGGAGTCCCATCGGTACCGGTCCGGGAGCAGCGCTCGGAGGTCAATCTTAGTAAGTCTCCTCCACCGGTCTCTTCGTTGCCACACGTGGGCCATGTCGACTAACTTTTATGTCTCTTTCTGTCATACAGTTCTCCGACTGGCGTGGGCTGCTGCGGCGAGGCTGGTTGGGATGTCTGGCGGCGTCCCTCCCAGGGGCATGCCCGTGATGGTGACGATAGTCCCTTCACCTCCTCCAACTGCGGCGCACACCATCACTGGCGGGACCACCAGCAGGGTCATACCTGAAGTCATCGAGGTGGACTCCGAGGAAGAGGATCAACCGGTCAGTCCCAGTCCTGTCGTGCCTGTGCCGGCGTCAGGTGTCGTACCAGACTCAACACCAGATGCGGATCCCACTGAGGAATTCCTGCAGGCATATCCTGTGTACGAGCCCGCTGACCGCGCGGATTGGGATGAAACAGCCTCTGACGAGGAAGACAGCAGCATAGTCCGCCGCCGGTCGTGGAAGCTGATCACGCGCTTTATCAGGGACACTCCCCAAGTGCAATGGCTGGCCGAAATGAATAGGCTCTGCTCACGGTTGCGCGAACTGTGTGCCGGGGGAGTGGATGCCCAACGCCCTTACGCGCTCATCCGAGACCTCATGGCTGAGAAGATCCGGGAGCATGATCATGGGCTGAGCGTGGGATGGCAGCGGAGGAAGGCGACCAGCATCAGGAAGCTCCAGGAGGCTGAAGGCGAGGTCCAACAGATGCAGATCCGGGCCAACGAGCTTTCAGCCACTCTCGATGCACAGTCTGAGCTGGTCTTACGATTGAAGGCCCAGCTGGCAAAGGCTGAGGAGCATATGGAGCAGACCTCTGGAAGGATGGCTGTCGTCCAGGCCGAGGTGGAAAGGGCCCGGGCCAGGGTTGACGGATTACGCCCCGCCGCTGCTGAAGAGGAGCGGGAGTTAAATCAGCGGCAACAGGCTCTGGACGCCGCAAGTCAACGGGTGGCGGAGCTGCAACGCTCTTTTGACGGAGTCAACCTGTCCATGGGGGAAGTCAACCCCCGAGTATTGTAGCGAACTCGAAAAAAAGCTTTTATTAACACTTCTGTGCTCCAACTCTTTCTTTCTCCTTTGTTTTGAGTTCCGTAGTACGCACGATTTCCACTGTTGAATTGCCTTGTTGCATCCCTGCAATGTTTGCGGGATGTTTGACGACAATTCCCTCAAACCAGTCCAGATTCCCAAAAGATGGGGAAGGCTTGATCGGAGGAGGAACTTCCAGGATAGCCGAATTACCGTTTCTCCAACGTGCTCTTATGCACGATCGGGGCAACACCAGGGGCGTGCGTCAGCCTGAAATGGGGACAACAAATGAGGGTCGACCGTTGACCATGTTCAAAACACGGGACCGTGTCACAAATGTTGTCGATCAATCTTTCAGGGCGTTGGCCCAGGACAGTTGGTGGACCATAGGTCAAACATCCATACTGTTAGGGGGTCCTTCCAGACATGAAAGAGGACGAGAGTCCGAATAAGGGACACGCAAAGTGTAGAACATGGAGTGGTGGCTTGTTCAAACATAATCCAACACCTCGGTAGTTACACCACCGTGGAGGGAGCACGCCAGATGGGCGCATCGACCTGATCACGGATCATTCCTTCTTGGGACAGGGCCTCTCTGGCGAGGGGATCTATCGCTTCCCAATGGGATCTTGGGGCATCCTGAACTTGTTCAGGGTAAAATTGTAGCTACATAGTTCTCCCCGAGGGGTCAGGCCAGAGGGCTGGAAATGAGGAGGAACAGGATTTTGTGATTCCTGGGGCTGAACCCTAGGCGAAATGCCTGGGCGTCTCTACGTATCCCACGTGATGATGGGAATCATGCCGCACGTAGTTCTGGAAGCGCAGTTTAACGTCGTACTGGACGAGGAGCGGCCTAACCGTGTTGGTACACATCCGGCCAAAACTACTAAGCCCACGTGAGTCGTGCTCGGTGTGGGAAACAAGTAGTAGTGGTGGGAATTTCCCGATGCAGAGAGGGGCAGGTTGGGGCAAAGGGATGCTCGGTGACTACCGGCCCAATGACACTAACACGATCATTCAGCGCATCTAGATGCGCGAAGAGAAAGAGCCGAGTATGGTGGAGTTCCACTTGAACATGAGGGAGTGGAAATGTGTGAATCATGACGCTCGAGATTCGGATCACGATGGTGACGGCGTGGCGATGGAGGACTACTGCTGACCACATTCGCAACACAGCATCCTATCGCGTTAGCCTGAAATGGGGACAAACAAATGAGGGTCGACCGTTGACCATGTTCGAAACACGGGACCGTGTCACAAATGTTGTCAAATATCCGCAGGGACGTTGGCCCGGAACGATTGTAGGGCCCTTAGGTCCAGCATTCATGGAGATCCCTTAAGCCTAGTATCCATGTCGTCCGAGGGTCCTTTTGGATGTGGAAGAGGATGAGGATCCAAATAGCGAGTTCACGAAGCTTGGTCCTGAGATGAGGGGAATGTCCCTGTGAAAGTCCCATGCTTCGGGCTTTCTGTCAAAACACATCCGAATACTTCAACGAAACCTATTAGAGAGAGGGAGCAGATTCCTTTCCCTTGGGGAAATCTTAGTTTATGGTCATAGAATTCGGACCATGGATTGGAAAAAGGGATCAGGGGACGCATAACATCACAACCTGACGTGAATGAGCTCGAGTCGAGGGACCGAACACCAGGGTTAGGCTGGACCCGCGGGGAAGTACCCGGGCGCTCCTACGTATCTCATGAGGATGAGAATCAAGCCATACGTAGTTCTCGAAGGTGGCAGGGTAAGGTACCAGTGCCAGGGGAAAGGGGAAGTGCGGACGTGGCCCTTGCACTAAAAGAAGCGGAATTTGATGTATCTTGTTTGTTCTTTGAGGTGAATGGTTTTTTTTTTGTGAAGCGACAGGCCTAGGACTGTAGGTCGTGATGTCGCCACAAGAATCAAGCCGTGATGGGCGTTGACAAATGGCATGGCGCGTGGCCAGTACCCAACGTGATGTCCTCTACAGCGAGGTCACCACAATGCGGTGCCGTTTTTCGTCGTGCGGCCAGGACGATAATGTCACAGTTTAAGGTCGTATGATAGGACCAAGCATGCATTTTATCGTCATGCAGCGCAGACGTAGCAGAGACGATGCTAGGCGGGAAATGTGCGCAGTGTTTATAAAACACATTTGACAGAGACATGATCCCACATCAAATTGTACGCCATCCGGAGGTAAAACAGGGAGAGAGACTGGCTTCCTGAATGGGTTGTACCCGGAGACAGGGCGTCTGGGCGGTCCTACGTGTCCCATGAGGATGGGAATTTGAACTTAGTCCCGAATGGATCTTAGTTTATGGTCTTAGAGCTTGGACCATGGGAGTCCCAAAGGACGCCAGGTTGCAGCTTTGTCCCCCTAGCATGCAAAGGTGCACTGAGGGATAGCGCCAAAAGTGTCGAGATTCCACCTGGACATGATGGGGTGGAAAATGATGTGAATCATGCAACCAACATTCAAGGACTGAAGGGGCTGGCGTGACGACAGAGGATTACTGCTGGCCATGTTCGCAACACAGCATCCTGTCGCATTAGCCTGAAATGAGGACTAACAAAACGAGCATCGACCGCTGACCATATTCGCAACGTGGGATTTTATCGATTTGTTGTCCGAAACCCTGGAGGGCGTTGGCCCGTATCAGTAGGAGAGCCCTTGGGCATTGTATCCAGGCCGTTCTTGGGGGTCCCTCCGGGTGTGAAAGATGATGGAAGTCCGAATAGAGGGGAACACGAAGCTTGACAAGTGGAAGGAACTTGACCAAGTTGAATCTGACACTCTTTGTCCCAGACCAGAGTACTCTCAACACATGGGTGAACCACTACAGGGAGCCAAGGGACTCAACCTTGAGGGTGATCGGGAGATGGCAGATTCCCAGGGGAAGGGGGGCATGATGCCCACAACCTTGTATCATACCTACGCACCCCCTGCTGGAGAGGGATGGACCAAGTGGCCTAGGTGACCGGGAAATCAGGAGATCTCCCCGAGGTGGGGCTGGACCCGAATCTTAGACATTCAGGTGGTCCTACGTATCCCATTAGGATGGGAATCAAGCCACACGTAGTTCTGAAAGGTGCCTTTTAATGTCATGCAGGACAGGGGATAGGAGGACTGAACCTCAGAATGGGGGCGTGCGTGGTGCAGTTGTTGCGTACCCGACGTGAATGAGGACGTAGTCCTACACTGCGCCACGCAGTCCTGTGATCAGGGTCCTGAAGGCAGGATTAGAGGGGTAAATTTGCAGAACTCAAGCTGGGTTCGGAGACAAGGGGTCTTGAACGTAGTTCCAGATGAGAGTCTTAGTTTATGGTCTTAGAGCTCGGACCGCGGGTGGTGACAACTCCCGAGCAAGCACAGAGGTCAACCCAATCCCTAAGCCCACGTGAGATAAACTCGGTGTGGGAAACAAGGGGGGGATCCTTATCGCAATACTTGGGGCATCCATTAAAGGGGATTCAGCAGAGAGTTCCGAAGGACACCTTTGATGTAGCTTGTTCCTCAAACGCGCAAACGTGCACGGGGGAAAGGTACCAAGAGTCCCGAAATTCTACTTGGACACGATGAAGTGATGAAGGGTCTGAATTGTGTACCCGGCATTTGGGCTTAATGGGTTGGCGTGACGACAGAGGAAAACTGTTATCCGTGAAGGAAACACAGCGTCTGTATCGCGTTAGCCTGAGGTGGGAGCAACAAACGAGCATCGACCGCTGACCATATTCGCAACGCGGGATTTTATCGATTTGTCGTCTGAACCCCTGGGGGGCGTTGGCCCGTATCGGTAGGAGAGCCCTTGGGCTTTGTATCCAGGCCGTTCTTGGGGGTCCCTCCGGGTGTGAAAGATGGTGAAAGCCCTGATGCGGGGATACGCAAAGCCTGGAAAGCGGGTGCGGACGTGTCCGAGTAAAGCTTGGCATTCCAGGTAATGAACCAGAGTACTCTTAAGCACATTGGAGAACCGCCGAAAAAGGGAGATCGACGAAACAAATCAGCAGGGGGTGGGAGCATGGCGTGGTCATCACGAGACCGTCGTGAATGAGGACATAATCCCACACCGCACCATATGATCCCCTCATGGAGGAAGGATAGGCCAGGGGGCCAAGATGGGATGAGGATTCCCGAGGAATGGGGCTGGACCCGGATCTTGGACATCCAGGTGGTCCTACGTATCCCATCAGGATGGGAATCAAGCCACACGTAGTTCTTGAAATGTAGTTTAACGTCATACCGGACGAGGAGGGGAATAACATATCCCTAAGCAAGGTGTACAGTGTGGCGAAAAACCGACTTGAGGACATAGCCCTACGCCATGCCGTACAACCCTATAAGATAGGTCCTGGGCCGCGGCCTGGGAAGGCCGAGGGGCCTGGGGCTGAGCCTCGGAAGGGGAGTCGTACGACATGGTACATGATCCCGACGTGAATGAGGACGTGGTCCTACACCACACCGTACGCTCCGGGTGAGGAATCCTGGGCTGTGGGCCCGATCACTGGCACCACCTGGGGAAGTTTGTCACCTCAGGATGGGGCAGAATGAATCACTGTTGACCATATTCGAAACACAACGTTCCTATGGTGACCCGCATGGGGGCAACAAATGAGCGTCGACCGCTGACCAAATTCACAACGCGGGACTTGTTTCGATTTGTTGCTTGAGAAACCCTCGGGGGCGTTGGCCCGTATCGGTAGGAGAGCCCTTGGGCTTTGTATCCAGGCTGTTCTTGGGGGCCCCTCCGGGTGTGAATCCATCCACGAAAGGGGCAAACACCCCCAGGGGGGAATGTGCAGCCGGGTCGAGGCTTGCTCGACGTGGGTCGGGGAAAAATGTGCACCCTGCCGTGTCTTGACCCGAGGGGAAGATTTTGGCTTTTGGGCTGGGCCAACGGACGAAATGTCCGGGCGTTCCTACGTATCTCATAAGGATGAGAATCAAGCCATACGTAGTTCTTGAAGGCCATGCAGTTTAGCGTCATGCGGTGAGGACGTGGGAGGGTAGAAGAACGGGAGTGGGCGCATGGTGCGACCTTTACAATCTTTGCGTGATTGGGGTTGCATAAGCGGGGCCAAGAAGGCCGACGCCTTGCTACACAAAGATCCTCCAAGGAGACCATTCCCAGGGGGAATAGTGGAAGAGAGAAGCTTGGGGCTGGGCTCGAGACAAGGCGTCCGAGCGTTCCTACGTATCCCATGAAGATGGGAATCAAGCCGTACGTAGTTCTTGACATGCAGTTTAACGTCATGCGGGACGAGGGGCATCTCGTTCGGGGATGTGTGCGGCATGGTACATGATTCGACGTGAGAACGTAGTCCTACACTGTACCGTACAATCCCGTAAGAGGGTGAGTCGGAGAGAAACGAGGGGGGCCTGGGGCCAGACCTCGGTGGAGACGGGGCCAGGGGCCCAAAGAGGCCGAGGGGCCTGAGGCTGAGCCTCGGTCAGGAAGAACTGACTGACTTGCAGTTTAACGTCTTGCAGTGAGGACGGAAATACAGTTTAAGGTCATACGGGACCAAGTCGCAGTTTAGGGTCGTGCAGGACCAAGTCGCAGTTTAGGGTCATGCAGGACCAATGCAGTTTAATGTCATGCAGGACCCTCTCGCAGTTTAGGGTCATGCAGGACCAATGCAGTTTAATGTCATGCAGGACCCTCTCGCAGTTTAGGGTCATGCAGGACCAGTGCAGTTTAATGTCATGCAGGACCCTCTCGCAGTTTAGGGTCATGCAGGACCATTTTTTTCCCTAGGCGAAGTATCGCATGAGGAATCTGGCATTGGTGGGGGGGGGGGGGTTACACGCTCTCCATCTGTGGTCACCAAGGAGTATGCTCCATTGGGGTAAACCTTATGGATGATATAAGGCCCTTCCCATTTGGGTTCTAACTTGGGCGGTTTCCTTCCGGGAATCATTGGCGCTCGCAGGGCCAGCACCAGGTCACCCTGTAGAAAAGAGCGGAGACGAACCTTCTTGTCAAAAGCTCTTGCCATCTTGTCCTGATGCCTTTCCAGATTGTGCAGGGCACGAAGCCGGTTCTCGTCCAGTGCCTCTAACTCAGCTAGACGGATCTCGGCTACCTCATCTGATGTCTGGTGATCATAAACTGCCGTGCGTAGCGACGGCAGCTGGATCTCAATGGGTAGGACGGCCTCAGCTCCATACACCAGGGAATATGGGGTCACCTGGGTAGAGTTGCGAGTCGTCGTCCGGTAAGCCCAAAGGGCGTTGGGGAGCTTGTCCGGCCAACTCTTCTTGTTCTGACCAACCATCTTCTGCAGAATGTTAGAGAGGGTCTTGTTGAATGCCTCGATCTGTCCATTCGCCTGTGCGTGGTAGCGGGAGGTATGGTTTGACCGGATGTCGTACTTAGCGTACAATTTCTTCAATTCAGCTGCTCGGAAGTTGGTGCCGTTGTCAGTGAGGACGGCGTGAGGGACCCCAAACCGGTGGATGATGTTGGAGCTCACAAAGTCGACGACGGAACGGGCCTTGACCTCTTTGAGCGGAACAGCTTCTGCCCACTTGGAGAAGAAATCTGTAGCAGTCAGGATGAACCTACACTGGCGGGCTGTTGCCGGCGGGTACGGTCCCACTACATCGAGTCCCCATACCGCAAATGGCCAAGAGTACTTGGTGGGGTGGAGGGGTTCTGGCGGCCGATGCAAGAAGTTGGCGTGCACTTGGCACGCGTGGCATCTCTTGGCGTATCCAATACAATCGTGGATCATGGAGGGCCAGAAGTACCCTAGCCTCCGGATTTGATGGGACAGCTTCGGCCCAGCTTGATGGGCGCCACAGGAACCGGCGTGAACCTCTTGCATGACTTGAGGTATCTCTACTCCTTGGATGCAACGAAGGAGGACACCATCAAAACTTCGTTTATAGAGGGTCTGCTCAAGACTGGGGCCGCTCTGGAGGGTAAACTGAAGTGCGCGACGTCGGATTCGCTCGCGCTCGGCCCGGTTGTCCGGGAGCTGGCCATTTTGGAGATAATCGACAAAAGGTGCTCTCCAATCGGGGGTCGTTTCAACCACTGCGTCTGACGAACCCGGGACTCCTGATACGGAGGGTCCGGCGGTGAGATGACTTACCCGTAGGCTATCACGGTCCTCTTGGGTGACGGGAGCAATGACTCTACGGTGGGCCACGTGTATGACCAAATCATCTTGCTCGGGTTCTGCGAGCGATGCGGCTAAGCCAGCTAGGGCGTCCGCTTGGCCGTTCTGCGACCGCGGGACATGGGTAACCTCTGGCCGAGGAGAGAACTGGGCCATTAGGAGGAGGGTGTACTCCAGCAACGGTGAAAGCTCTGGCTTCCTGACGACGTAGTCGCCATTAACCTATTTGATTACCAGCTCAGAATCTCCCTTCACATGTAGACGGGGTACATGGATCTCAAGGGCCAACTCGAGGCCGGTGATGAGAGCTTGGTACTCTGCCTCGTTGTTCGTACAACCTTCTGACAACAGGAAGGAGTACGGCAGGACGGCTTGCATCGGGGTAATGAAAACAATACCCAGACCCACTCTGTTGAGCTTGGGGTCGTTGAGCCTTCTACCAGTGGGGCTCCGGGAGGTGCCGTCGAAATGCATTTGCCAACACGGGACAGCGTGATCGACCGAGAGGATCATCTCGTCGGGAAAATCCAGGTCCAGGGATTGATCCGCGGAGGTTGGATGGGCAGCTAAAAAGTCTGCCAATGCATGTCCCTTGACGGCCTTTTGAGGCACAAACCTGATGTCAAACTGCTGGAGAATCACCGCCCACCGTGCTAGCCGACCGGTCAGCATGGGGCGGTTCAGAATGTGCTTCAGCGGATCCACCCGAGAGATCAATTGCACCTCGTGGTGTTGCAGGTAGTGTCGCAACTTCTGCACGGCGAAGACGAGCGCAAGGCAACTCTTTTCGATAAGGGAATATCTGACCTCCGTATCGAGAAGCATGCGACTAAGATAGTAGAGACTGTTCTCAGTGCCCTCGTTATTCTTCTGGGCGAGCAGCGCGCCGAGGGATCTCTCCAGGGCGGTCACGTAAAGGACCAGCGGCTTTCCAGAGACGGGTGGCATCAAGACCGGAGGTTGGAGCAAGTACTGCTTGATTTCCTCGAAGGCGATCCGACACTCCTCATCCCATTCGTAGGCAGCGCCTTTCTTCATGAGCCGAGAAAAGGGCTTACACTTGCCGGCCAGGTTCGCAATGAATCGGCGTATATAGGCTAAGTGGCCTTGCAAGCCTCGAAGCTCCCGAATGTTGCTCGGGGGAGGCATTTGGCTGATGGCCTTGATCTTCTCCGGGTCGATCTCGATACCTCGGTATCTGACAACAAAGCCCAGAAACTTCCCGGAGGTGACCCCGAAGGCACACTTCAGTGGGTTCATCTTCAGGTGACGGGAACGGAGGAAACCGAACACTTTCTCAAGGTCTTTGAGATGGTCCTGGCGCTGATATGATTTGACTACAAGGTCATCCACGTAGCATTCCACCAATGTCTCGAGGATCGGTTTGAATATGCGATGCATGGCCCTCTGATAAGTGGCACCTGCATTTTTCAAACCGAATGGCATTACCCGGTAGCAAAAGGTGCCCTGGGGAGCCCTGAAGGCAGTGGACTCCTCATCTTCGGGGGCCATCCGGATCTGGTTATACCCGGAATACCCATCCATGAAAGAGAGGGCTTGGAACCCGGCCGTGGCGTCAATCAACAACTCTGTCACCGGGAGTGGGAAGTCATCCTTCGGGCAGTGGCGATTGAGATCGCGGAAGTCGATGAAGACTCTAATCTGCCCATTCTTCTTCCCTGACTGGCACAATGTTGGCGAGCCATTTGGGGTACTGGACCTCTTTGACGAAGTTGGCCTTGATTAGCTTATCAACTTCGGCCTCAACCATAGCGCCATGGGAAGGGTGCATCTTCCTGGGCGGCTGCTTAAACCCACGATGTTTTACTGGGAGGCCCAGACGGTGGACGGCCACTTGGGGATCCAGCCCTGGCATCTCATCGTAACTCCAGGCAAACACATCGCGGTGCTGTTTGAGGAAGTCTACATACTGCTGCCGTTCCTCGAGGGACATGGCCGCACTGATTAATGTGGGTCTTGGATATGCCTCGCTACCAAGGTTCACCTGTACCAGCTCATCGACCGTGGTAGAGACGCCTTCTTCAAAGGCTGGGGGAGCATCCTCCAAGTCTTCCTCCCCAGCCGTGGGGGATTTCCCGTGACGGAAGGTACTTTCGGGCTCTCAAGACCCGAGGGGCAGCTGGTGCCGGCTTGGGCAGCAGCGGTCATCACATCGGGAGACTCACTCGTCGTGGAGACCATAGCAATGAATGCATTTGACCCTATCCCATCCGGCCTTCGGCCTAAGGGGCCACGCTTGATGATATCAAAGTAGTGGTGACGTGTCGGCCAGAGTCGGTTGATTCCGGCCCGGCGAAACAGACACGTATGGCGCACCGCCGTTGTCATGAGCTTGACATCCCGGTACCGTACAGGGGTAGGAGATTCCGGGATGACCCGAGCCTGGTTGATGTAGGAGTACGAGGTGATTTTCCGCCGTCGCTTGGACGCGGGAACATGCCTTCCTTGCGTACCCGAAACAACGAAACATTGTCCCATGTCGGGGGTCGTGGCCTCCAACCGGTGGATCGGGAGGATGTAGGCGTCGTCCATGCTCGCCCAGGTATCACTTGTGATTGGGGCGGGCTCATCCTCGCTGACCAGGATCTGCTTGTCCTTACTTTTGTAATAACCCGCATCCAGATAGCGGGCCTCACAAGAAGCGAAAGGGGACGCGTCTCCTTGGAGCACGCCTACTCGACCGTTGAGCGAGTACTTAAGGCACTGGTGATACGACGAGGGAACCGCTGCATGCAGATGGAGCCATGGCCTGCCCATCAATGCGTTATAGGCGGTGTCCTGAGAAACAACCATGAACTCGGTGCTGGCAATTAAGCCACCGAACTGGGTCTTCAGACGGATCTTGCCGACCGGGGTTTGCTCTGTCCTGTCGTACCCCTGAATCCTGAGGTCAGAGGGAGTCAAATCACCTTCGGACAAACCCAGCTTTCGCAGCGTCCGGGTCGGAATTAGATTGATTCCGGAACCCGTGTCAACAAGGCAGCGACGGACTTCCACACCGTTAAAGTGGCCAGTGATATACAGTGGGAGAATGTGCCCCTGTATAGGAGGGTCTTCATCTTCACCAGAGAACGAGATAACCGCCTGACATTCGACGTTTTCAATCGTCTCGGTATGGAAGGCCTCCGCGGCTGCCACTTCCGTCTCGAACTGGAGGGGGATCCTTAGGGCCTCGGAAAGTGCCTCGCGCATCTCGGATGACAAGCGCAGGGCCTCAAGGATGGAAAGCCTCGCCGGAATGCCGGCTAGGTGCTTTAGGACATCATACTTGCGTGCCAAACGCGAACCTCTGCTTACAGGGGGTTTTTCGGCATTTGGAGGCATAGCGGGTCCTGCTGGTTGAACTGGGGGTCGGCTAGCACTGGGTACATCCTGCTGCCTGCTAGTAGAAGCCTGGAGAGTAGTCGCCGGGCTAAGATCGAACAGCGGGGGCTGGCCCGTCGCCGGGCGAGACTGGCTGTGATACGAACGAGGCGGCTCTCCCTGATCCAGCAACACGAACGATGGTGGAGGTAGAGCCAAGGGCGCTGGATGGGTCTGCGCATGCTGAGATCTGCGCTGAGCCTGCTGCCTGGTCTCGGTAGCGTGCACGGCTTGGTCACAAGTGCCTGCTGACATACCTCGGTGACCGGCGCGATTGCGATTCCGCTGACGTCGATGTCGGCTGGGAACGTTGGGGCGGTCTGCCTGGGGTTCCCCCTCGTCGGGGGGTCATATAGGGCTTTACCAGCTCCACGGTGTTAACCGAAGCGTACCCTTGACTGTCACTCGAAGAGTCATCCACCTCTGGGCGGATTCTGGGGGGAATGCCCATTTCGGGAGGCATAAAGTCGCCGAGAGTGTGGGATGACGACGGCACTGGCGGTGCGCGTTGCTTCTTCTTGCGTCGCCGCTGCTTGCCTTTTTGGGCAGAGGTCGACTGTGAAGACGATGTTGAGGCGCCAACTACTTCTTCTGAAGGTTCCGACTGCTTCAGGCGTGCCCGGATGATACCCTGGGCACAGACGACAGTTTTTCGAGCCATCCAGTTGTCGTATTTCTGGGACCCGCGGCTAGGGACCTGCTGCCACTCACCCTCGCTGTCACTGCCGATTTCCGATCCCGCAAAGACGCCTGCCACCTGTGCTGGTGCTGGGCCCAACTTGACTATGTTGTTGTTGACCTGGTCCTGAAGCCAGTCTTTAAACACATAGCATCGCTTGAGGGTGTGCCCCAGGATCCGATGATAAGGGCAGTAGTTGGGGTGATCAGTGAGATGCGCCTCTGCCGGCCTCCTGCACTCAGGCAGACGCACGATCCCTTGTTCTAGAGCACTTCGGAAGTAACCAAGGACCTGATTTTCGTTAAACGAATAGGTATGGTACTTTCTTCTCGGGTAAGGAGCCCTGGGGGCCTGATCCTGTCGAGGGACCGGAGGGGCCTGCCGAGGGGGCGGCGCCTGGTTGTCTCGCCTAGGTGGCGGGTGGCGCGTTGCACGGGGGAACCTGTCGGTTCTGAGGCGGTCGCTGCTGGGCAGGAGCCTGTGCTTGAGGTGGAGGACCTCTGCGGGGTTGCGGGGGTGGTGCCGCCGGTAACAATTCCAGCTGCCTCGGGGCTTCTATTTGAGCCACTGCGGCGGGTTCAGCCCTGGCGGCCCTCCTGGCTGGGATCATAGGGGGCAGCAAACGTGCCTGACTAGCCTGTTGCAGGGCCTCCTCGAGGCGCTGGGCCTTATCCGAGAAGTCTCTGAACCCCCCAGGGTAATTCTGGGTAATCAAGGAGGGTACCAGCTCTGTCTTTACGTTCCCCACACACATCGTCAGTAATTGCTCCTGAGTCAGCGGCATGTCGAGAGAATACGTAAGTCCTTTCCACCGGGCGATGAAGTCTGCAACCCGCTCATCAGGCCTCTGTTTGAACTTAAAGAGGTCCGCGATGCTGGTCTTCCGCGTGGTGGAGCTGAACTGGTACAAGAACTGCCGGCGAAGATCCTCCCAGCCGGTCACTGATCCGATGGGGAGCTGGCTGTACCAGACGAATGCCGGACCTTCCAACGTCTGTACAAAACATCGGAGCTTGGCGGCTTCTTGCTGAGCCGGGGTCCCCAGCATGGGGCCACACCTGGAAGAGAAATGAGCCAAGTGCTGGGGTGGGTCCCATGTCCCGTTAAAAGGCGGGAAAGTGGGGTTCCCAAAACCCGGAGGCGCGGGCATATCATCCACCCACGCGGGATAAGGCTTGCCATCCGGTGGGACCGCCACCTGCCGTGTCTCCAACGCCTCGAGGCGGGCTGTGAGTGCCGCAATAAGGTCCTCCGGGTGGGGGTCCCTGTCTTGACGGGGGTCCCTAACCACAAGCGCATTGCCAGGTTCTTCAACACAGTAGACGGCTTCTGCTGCTCGCGGGTTGACTGGTTGGACGACCTGTTGGGCGACCGGGGGAACCCGGGTTGGGTTCTTCAGATTGCCCCGTCGCTCAGGGGGGTTTGGCGAGACGTATCGCGCCCTCTTGCCGTACGTTCCGGCTTCCGCCCTGTCCGCGGCAGTAGCATGATCAGGGTTGCCCGGAGGCATCTCACCGGGGGGAAATTGTTCCTGCCCCTGCTGTCCCGGCCTGGATTACCGTAGTCGGGTCGTCGCTCTGCGGCGCGTTCAGCTAAGAGTTCATCGACCAGCCTCTTCTGCTCAACAAGCTGCTGGCGAAACGTGGCCTTCTCAGGGTCTTCGTCCATTTTCTGCACGGAGGCGGATGGATCGGAGTGCTTGACTATCCCGACATGCTCCTTACCCTTGCCAGTGCTTCGACCGAGTGCCAGTGACTCGGTGGGTACGGGGAGGCCTAGCAGGTTCCTTTGCTGACGGGTGACTCTCCCTGATGGGTCGAGCAGTGGCAGTACGCCTTTGGATGGTAAGTCCCCATCAAGGAACTCAAGCTCATCTTCCTTATCCACAACGTCGGCCATGTGGACTGTGACCCCTCTTGAGGGCATATCCTCAATGTCGCATAGCGAATCGGGCTGTCGTCGGATAGGGTCGAAGAGGAGAGCGGCATAGCGTCCCCAACCACGAACTTGCACATGGGGGGTGGCTTCCCTGACGATCTTGCGGAGTGCCTTGAAACTCTGGACGCATTTTCGTTGGAGGGAACTCTGGTGACCGGGCGACTTGGGGTGCTGGGCCACAAGGAGCGCCGCTGCATCAATTAGGCGGCACTGTTTGCCAATCTCCTCGAAGTGCTCTCGACTCCTGGGGTACACTACCCGTTCCCAACGGAGGCGGAAGTGCGTCGCCCACAGGGTCCGACAAAAGCATCCCACTTCTTCGGGGGTAAGCGACTCGGGTACGCGAAAATTTAGCGCCGCCGTGGGCCAGAACTTCTCTGGGAAGTAGTCCGCTGCAAGAATACTCCAGAAGCTCCTGGGTTCGTCCTCGGGGTTCGGCCCTACATTTCCCCACTCATCAACCGGGGGTGGCTGAGGGACCGGTAGCGGTACCGAGACAGACCTCTGGGATAGCAAACTCGGCGGTGGAGAATACGGCGAGCGAGCAGACTGGCCACCGTACTCTGGGCCCTCCTCTGAAGAGCGAGGTGACCTGACCACAATGTCACGATAGGACGGGCTAACAGCCACTGCTTTGGGTATGGGAATTGCCGTTACCGGTGTCCGGTCATGTCGTGGCTCTACCACCGTTGACCCCCAAAGCAGCTCCTCGTGATCCCGAGTAGAGGTAGAGGGCGCTTCGGGTGACGGTGGCGGTGACTGCGCGGTCGAAACCTGCGGAATTCCCAGGATTTCTTCCTCCTGGATGTACCTGCGGAGAGAGACGGGAATCCGGTGGACCTCAAATTCCGGGAGAACGAGGCTGACGCGTCTGGTTCTTGCCCCAGTCCTTGATACGGAGGAGCTGGGAGAAGGTTCCATCGCTGAATCACATTCCGCTTCCGAATCGGAGAAGCGGGCAGGTTTGATCCCCCCCTGGGCCTTCCCAGGATTCTTCTTGTGGTGGCGACGACCCGCTCTTCTGCCCCTGGGTGGCTCTTCGGGACAGGGTTGACCCCTATCTGGCAGCCCTGGGGCGGCACTAGCGCCGTGGCGGAGAGGGCCCCCACTTGAGACAGCCGGGGTGCCGGGGGCACCAGGGCAAATATCAAAGGGTACATGGGGAGGACCTCCATGAACAGTACCCACGTGGGCGGGGCCTCTATTGGAACCGTCAGGAGCATGGGGAAGGCCTCCATGGTCGGTGCGAGTGGAGCGAGGCTGACCTTCACTCCTTGAGTTGCTGGGGCGAGAAGGATCTTCGCCAGTCGCAGAGAGGACGTAGGGGGGGCCTCCACGTCGAAGGACCGGATGGACGGTACCTTCAAAAGGATGGACTTCATACCCTGTACAGCGGGCGCGGGAAATGTTTCCGCGCTGAGCATCACTGCCCCGGGGCAGGTCTTCCTGCAGGATGGGGGCAGCACGAGGCATGCCTCCACGACGAACCTCGGAGCGGGGAAGGCCCACGCTCTGTGGAGTAGTGGTACGGGGAGGACCTCCGTACGGGGTGGTATCACCGCGGGTTAGTTCGCGACGATCATCACTGGGGCCTGCAACCCGGAGCGTCAACCCGGCCTGCCCATGGGGCGGCTGGGGTCTCAATCTTGGTTGGGCGAAGGGATGCCCCTGCTCAATGTAGGCGGGGGCTTCATAATGTACGTCGGCGGTGGCTCGCGCCACTATAGCTTTCGATGTGGACGCAGCTAGGCGAGCGTCCTCAGCCCGGGCCCGGCGCTGACGTCGGGTCAGGCGGGCCGGTGCAGGTGGTGCAGGGACATAGTCTGCCTGTTCTTCCTGCGGGGCCGGACGGCGGCGCTGACGTGACCGGACAGGAGCTCTCGCCTGGGGGTCCTGGGTCGGGGCCCTGAGCGGGCTGAGCCGGACAACACCTTCCTCTTCAGCGTAAGGCGAAGAGTCGTCAAGGCGTTCCGGGGATAGGCTCCCGAAACGATTGAATGTCTGGGTGGGGAGCGGAGGCTCCCTGCGCGGCCTGTTGGGGCGGCGTTGACGGTGGGGCCCGGAAGCCTCCAGGTCCAAACGGGCCATATCCCTGGTCGGGATGACCCCTTGTTCCTCATACCTGCGCACGAGGCTGTTGATCACCCTTCGTTGGATGACCTCTGATGGGGAAAGGGGACGTGGACGTCCCGCATCCCGTGACGTGGCGGCCGTCGTGGCGGTAATGGCGCCATGTGGAGTGGCCGTAGTGGTGTTGCCCCTGCCCCTGCGCGGGCGAGGAGCGGATGGTGACCGCATCTCTGCAATAGCAACCTGGTTCCTGGCAAACGAAGGGATCAACTCATCAGTACTGAGAGGAAAAGGATTGACAGCCAGTGCCCCAGCGTTCCTCCATCCTCCATGTTTGTGAGAAGGATCCACGCCAACACGCTGCAAAGCGGAGTGCCCCACGTTCTACTACCCCGACCTCTGGTGAGTTCCACGACTGGCCCGCCATTTACTTGGCGGGACCAGGCAACGGATATCTGAATCCGGTGACACGTCAATCTACTGGTGTCTCGAACGCTACTAATCTCCATGCTGAGGAGAAGAATTTCACGTCGGGTTCACCATTTTTGTTTCCGACGCTTTTGCCGGGGCGCGCTCGCATCCGTCCGCGGGGGAGGGGGACGCGCGGCTTTGTTGCCCCGCATTCCCGCTTTCCAAAGGCGGGCGGCATTCGTTCCTTGTTCAGGTACGTCTTCTCCTTGATCGAAACGGGATGATGGGATGTCGGTTCTTCCTCCTGTGGATTCCTCCTCAGAACTCGTCACCTAGTCCGGGTCTCCCTTATAGATTTAATACGTAGTTCGTGAAACTCTTCCCGGTGTCATGTTTCCATGGACGCCGGTTAATTACACTGCTTCTGTCGGGACATTCCAAAGGGTCCAGTCAGGGCAGTAACCTTCGGTCAGGGGAGTAATCACGTTTGAGGCATCAGTAGCGTGTCTGGATGCTGGGGTACCTGGCATGTCTGTCTGTTATCCTTAATCATAAGGCTTCTCGAGGGCGTGGAAGCCCGAGGCATCCCACATCGAGCGCAGGGAATTACATGTCATAGACGCGTATTTGAGGTTTTCCTCAGCTTCCCATGTTCAACACAGGGTATGTTGCAAGATTAACGTCTAGCAGAGACGGTTGAGAATGAAATGGGACCATCGCAGGGGGGAGACAACGAAGTTGGGCTTGAGCCTCGAAGAGACTTCCTACGTATCCCCGTGGCAGGGAATCAAAGTCCGCGTAGTTCTGGATGGTGCCGGTAAACCGACGTGAAGCTGGACCTTAGTCCGAAGAGACTTGGGCTTGAACCTCTGGGAGGATTCCTACGTACCATGCCTTGACATGGATCAAAGTCCCCGTAGTTCGAATGATACAGTTTAACGTCATGCGGGACGATAATGAACCCTGACGTGAATGAACGACGGGTGGGCTTGAACCTCGTGGAGGCTTCCTACGTACCATGCCTTGACATGGATCAAAGACCTCGTAGTTCAAGTGGTCACAACGGCTTACCGCTGGACTGGAATGAGACCCGACGTGAAAGAGAGACGGGTGGGTGTGTCGGTGAACCGACGTGAAAGTAGACCTTGGTCCACTGGTGGTGGGCTTGAAGCTCATGGAGGTTTCCTACGTACCATGCCTTGACATGGATCAAAGACCTCGTAGTTCAGAATGGGTTTCGCCGGTGAACCGACGTGAAAGCAGACCTTGGTCCACTATTGGTGGGCTTGAACCTCGTGGAGGCTTCCTACGTACCATGCCTTGACATGGATCAAAGACCTCGTAGTTCAGAAGGGTTGGGTCGCAATGGCTTACCACTGGACCGGGATGTGGTTTAACGTCATACTGGACGTAGGTAGAACACGACGTGAATTGGGTGATGGGTGGGCTTGAACCTCGTGGAGGTTTCCTACGTACCATGCCTTGACATGGATCAAAGACCTCGTAGTTCAGGTGAAAGTAGACCTTGGTCCACTGATGGTGGGCTTGAACCGCGTGGAGGCTTCCTACGTACCATGCCTTGACATGGATCAAAGACCTCGTAGTTCAGATGGGTCACAACGGCTTACCGCTGGACCGGGGTGCAGTTTAACGTCGTGCTGGACGGGGGTGAAACCCGACGTGAAAGACGGGTGGGCTTGAACCTCGTAGAGGCTTCCTACGTACCATGCCTTGACATGGATCAAAGACCTCGTAGTTCAGAATGGGTCACAACGGCTTACCGCTGGACCGGGGTGCAGTTTAACGTCGTGCTGGACGGGGGTGAAACCCGACGTGAAAGACGGGTGGGCTTGAACCTCGTAGAGGCTTCCTACGTACCATGCCTTGACATGGATCAAAGACCTCGTAGTTCAGAAAGTTTTTTCAGGTTCGGTGCTCACTCTAATCCCACGTGAGTCATGCTCGGTGTGAGAAACAAGAGGTTGCAAGGACTTGACGATCACGTCGCGAAGGGTGCGTCCGTGAGAAGCGAAGAGGGGCTTACGCGTTGAGCGGCCCATGGTGTTGGGACTTACTCCAGGATGGAGGCCCATGGTGCGACAAAGCGCGGGAAAGATGGACCTTGGTCCGATAATGGGAGGTGCCTCGTTCCCTATCACGTTCCCCACTGACCTTGGTAGTGGGGGAGTACCGAGATGCACGGGTGCAATCATCCGTACCAAAGGTTACGGATTTACGCACTGAGGCGACCCTTCCCCTGCGAACATACACCACTCCGACAAGGAGGATCTCATTCCATGTGCGGAAGAGTTCCATTCCCGTGGAGACGAGCGGTGTAATGAATGCTCGAGCTGGGGGGGACCCTTCGTGAGGGAGACGAGGTTGGGTCACAGTTTAACGTCATGTGTTGAGGACGCGGTGCTTGGCAGTTTAACGTCCTGCAGCTCGGACGAGGTGGGTTCACTCCACACCCCTAGGGCTTACATAACCGGTACCCTCTGGTCCTTGGGGAAGGGAAGGTACCAGTAAGGCCATGGTAAAGGGGGGTCGAGGGAGGAACCATCGAGGGGTCCACGTTAGCGTGGCTATGCGAAGAAGCAATAGCCGTTAGCGTGCCTATGCGAAGAAGCATTGGGCGAAGCAACGCTACGGGAGGTGTTGTCCATGGGACTTTGAAATCACATCGTGCAAACCTGGAGGGTCGCACGGGAGGAGGAATCGCTAAGCAGAGGAGTGTGCTTTGCGAAGTGGGGTGCCTTGGCCTTAGCATGGGGCATAGGTGGGAGTGGGTGGTGCTTCGCGAAGTGGAACAGTGTTCGCGGAGCACTGCCTCGCGAAGAAGGAGTGGTTCGCGAAGCAGGGTCCTGCCAAGCAATGTGCTTCGCGATGCATAGTTATCCTGCCTTGGCATAGGGATTACTAGCATGGGTTGGGTGTTTCGCGAAGCACGAGTGCTCCGCAGCTGCCCGGGTTCCCTTGGGAATCCCCTTCCTTTGCGAACGCCCTTGGGCTTCGCGAAGGGCATCCCTCTCGGAAGAGGGGCTCAGGACGAAACAAATCAGAGTCGTCTCGCGAAGTGGAAATACCTCGCAGAGCTCATGATTCCCGGGGCAAAGCTTGCTTCACGATTCGGGAGAGGAGAAGCCGAAAGGTCGGGTTGTCCGTCTTTCGGGACTCAGGGGGAGTCGAGTATTTATAGGGAAGGGGCGCCGCGATGCAGGGCTCGCGCGCCGCCTTCTGGGCTTCGCGGCGGCTCGCGAACGTCAAACCGGTTCGCGGAGGATTACCGCCTCCGGAGCTTCGCGGCGGCTCGTGAACGTCAAAAGGATTCGCGGAGGATTACCGCCTCCGGAGCTTCGCGGCGGCTCGCGAACGTCAAACCGGTTCGCGGAGGATTACCGCCTCCGGAGCTTCGCGGGGCCGCTAAGGGCGGGACGCTTCGCGGCGGGGCTCCGCGGACGGGCTCCGCGGCTGTGCTTCGCGGCTGTGCTTCGCGAGGCAGCGCGCCAGCTGTCTTTTTCGTTCCTTCCTTTCGGGCCATATTTTTGGCGCCAACAGAATGGTATCATCCACACCGTGCCTCGGATTAAGGAGAGTTTGACTCGTACACGTCAAATAAGACCCATGGATCTTTGTCATGTAGTATCAACAGAATATTAATGCGTTTGGTCAGTTTACCGTATTTCAGTTGTTGATTTGACTTAAAATTAAGTCCATTTTTAACAAAACAGAGGCATTTTGAGTGGTTTCGGCCACCCTGGGCATCTTAGTGAGGCAGGGTTTACTCTTAAAAATAAAATTTGACTCATGTATTGTTTTTCTTAAGTTTCAATATAATATGAATGTGTTTGTTTGGTTTGTCGTATGTTAGTTGTTGATTTCACTTAAAATTAAGTCCATTTTTAACAAAACAGAGGCACATTGAGTAGTGTCGGCCACACCAGGCCTCTAATTGAGGCAAGGTTGACTCTCACACATCACATATGAGTCATGGATCTTTGTGCATAAGTATCAACACAATCAGAATCCGTTTGATCGGTTTGGCGTATGTACGTAAAATATTGTCCATTTTAAACAAAAGAGGGACAGTTTGGGTGGTTCCAGCCACACCGTCCCTTTTATTGAGGCGGGGTTGACTCTTACACATCACATATGACCCACGTATTATTTTACTAAAGTTTCAACAGATTTGGAATGCATTTGGTCTGTTTTCCATATGGCAGTTGTTGTTTTCACTTAAAATTAAAGTCATTTTGAACAAAAAAGAGACAATTTGAATGGTACCGTCCACACTGCACCTTGGATTGAGACGGGGTTGACTCGTACACGTCACATATGACCCATGAATCGTTTTCCTATAGTATCAATATAATATGAATGCGTTTGGTCGGTTTACTGTATGTCAGTTGTTGATTTCACTTAAAATTAAGTCCATTTTTAACAAAACAGAGGCATTTTGAGTGGTGTCTGCCACACCGAGCCTTGTATTGAGGCGGAGTTTACTCATAAACGTCAAATTTGAATCATGGATCGTTTTCCTTAAGTTTCAACAGAATCCGAATGCGTTTGGTCAGTTTTTCGTATGTCAGTTGTTGATTTCACTTAAAATTAAGTCCATTTTTTACAAAACAGGGGCACTTTCAGTGGTATCGGCCACACCGAGCCTCGAATTGAGGCGGGGTTAACTCATACATGACACATATTAGTCATGGATCATTTTAAAAAATTATCAACACAATCAAAATCTGTTTGATTGGATTGGCGTATGTACGTAAAATATTGTCCATTTTAAACAAAATACATACACTTGGAGTGATACCGGCCACAACACGCATCGGATTGAGGCGGAGTTGACTTTTACATGTCCCATATGACCCATGGAACGTTTTTATAAAGTTTTAACACAATCCGAAGGCGTTTGGTTGGTTTTCCATATGTCAGTTGTTGATTTCACATAAAAATAAGTCAATTTTGAACAAAAGGGAGGCAGTTTGAGTGATCCTGGCCACACCGTGCATTTTATTGAGGTGGGGTTGACTTATACACATCACATTTGACCCATGGATCGTTTACCTTAAGTTTCAATAGAATCATAATGCGTTTGGTTGGAGTGGATTGGTCTAGTCGGGTACACGGAGATGCTCGTCTACCTCTGGTACGAACCTCCCTCGTACCATCGGCCTAAGCACTGAAAGAATGGAATAATGAAAATTGCACATACTTATGTACCTATAAAATCTACACATAGACAGAACATAGCTGCATCATGTCATAAAAAATAACACTAAGGATCAGACAAAATAGAAGCAGTCATGCAGAGTAATGACAAGTGCACATACAGATCAGAAGCAGCTAAAAAATTGTTGCATACATGCCGTGTTTATTTCCTAAAACCAAGTAAAAAAAGAAAAATGACAAAACTCTAGAACATGGGTTTCCTCCCAGTAAGCGCTAAGTTTTACATCTTCATCCAGATGGATGGACACTGGTCAATCGTCTTGGTCCATCAGCTCAGAACTCATATGCCTCTTACAAGAACTAGTGGTCGTGTCATCAAGCTCACAGGGACGCTTAGTGGGATTGATCACTTCAGAAGCGTAGCAGACGTGAATCTGGTGTGGAAGTAAGAGAATATGGTGCTCATCATCATCCAGACGCTGAGTCACCCATCGTGCGAGGTCATATGGAGACGGGACGTGCACATCGATGATCATGGCAGAGGCAGACAAGATAGACATTGTTGGTTAAGCTGCATCCACCAATAGATTCATTTTTATATATTAGAACCTTTATAAATGTTTGTTCCATTTTTACAAACAATTAATGTGTGAAAATTGTTAAAAATAACTTATTGGATATATAAAAATGGATTTACTCAGGGACATGATGCATAATATCTCAAATATTCCTCATTGGATCCCAATTTGAAATTTTAATCCATTATCAAATGTCTTATATCAATTTATTTTTATTTGGATCCTTAAGGTTGAACGCTTTTTGTAAAATCTATCCATGGGAGGATAGACTAGTGACTTGGAATAAAATTGGATTCTATGTGGTGAAAACCACATTATAAGCATTGTTTAGGATATTATTGAGGTGTTTTGAGGATCCAACCTATCTTCTTAGAGAAAATCCTGCATGTCCAAGTTTGGTGGTCATTGTTTTGAAGTGGGGGGTATTTGGTGGTTGAGGAGGGGGGTGAGGGGGATGTCCAAGGTCTAAGAGGAGGGGTGGGGGCTGTCCAGGGTCCAGGAAGGGGTGTGAGGGGCTGTCCAGGGTCAAGGAGAAGGGGAGAAGGGGTTTTCCATGGTCCAGGAAGGAGGGGGGCTGTCTAGGGTCCATCGAGGAGGGGGCTATCCAGCGTCCAGGGTGGAGGGTGGGGGGCTTCCTAGGGTCCAGGAAGGAGGGTGACTATACAAGGTCCTGGGAGGAGGGTGGAGGGGGTTTGTCCAGGGTCCAGGAGGTGGGTTGTCCAAGTTTCAAGAAAGAGGGGGCCAGCCTGTCCAAGTTCCAGGAGGGGGGACTTTCCAGGGTCCAAGAGGGGGGGGGGTGTCCATGGTCCATGAGGAGTGGGGGCTCTGTTAAAGAGAGTAAATCCCCAAATAATTCATTGAAAATTAACTAAACGTAATCCAAAATACATCACTATTCTAATCCATCCCCCAACCAACATCCAATTCATCCTCAATATCACTAACCATTGCATTCCATAAACAACACAACCTAGTTTAATACCAAATTAAAATAGAAAACAAAAATAATAGATTCAAAACATTAAAACTAAGGTATTACTTACAGATTTAGAGTGTATAACTACAATATTGTTTGATTTAAGATGGATCTGTGAGTGGAACGAGTTTCTGAGTCTGTATAGAGGGATCCCATATGTTTAGGTCAAATCAAAATAGAAACTAAAAAAATTGATGAAGAACATTATAACTGAGGTAGAACTTACATATTTGAAGTGTAGAACAGAAAATTTGTTTGATTGAAGAGGATGGATTGAGTTTTGGAGATTGGGTAATGAGAGAGCATCAGGAGACCTTAAATTTAGGGCTGCAGTCGAGCGGAGGGGGACTACAATCGAGCGGAGGGGCTACTGGACACCCGATGTGGATTTAGGGGAAAAACTTTCCCAACGGTTTTAAAAAACCATAGGGAATGTAGTCCTATACCAACAGTTTCTTTAAACTGTTGGTAAAGGTGGCATAGATTCCAACATATACCAATGGTTAGTGTATAACTGTTGGTAAAAGTGTATTAATTGAGGCCTATACCAACAGTTTTACAAACCGTTGGTAAATTTCTTCATAAAAGCCTCTATAACAACGGTTTTTTTAAAACCATTGGTATACATAACCATTCCCAACAGTTTGATAAATCGTTGGGATATAAGCATTGGTAAAAATGGGATTTCTAGTAGTGATTATTTTAAGGTTTATTCCTTCGTTCTTGGTGTTATATTTTTCCAGTAGCTTAATCAAGGGTTTTTTTGTTTGATCTTCACGATTAGGGTTAATTTTTTCATGTTTGTTGTGTGTTTGAGGTGCAGTTATAGATTCGCACGGATGTTTGGGAATTTTGACACCAAAGGTAGGTGGTTCCATGTATAAACATTATTTGGTGAATTATTTTGCTTTCTTAATTCATATAGTATGTTTTTTAATTACAATTTGTGGTGAGAAAGTAGGTTTTGATAGATTTTAATATGCCTTTGATTTGTAAGTGGCATGTTAATATGAAATGGGGTTTTTTCTGGTTTCAACCTATATAATGTCACCTGGATGTTTTTTTATAAATTTTGTAAATAGTTTATTAAATTTTTCAAGGGTTAAAATTTATATTTTGGTGTGGTGTTGGTGTGTATTAATTCTTAAAAGAGTATTTTAATGGGTTTTTTGTGTGTAAAACCATGTGATAATTCTTGAAACTATATTATAATCATTTTAAATGGTTTATAAAATTATATGAAGGGTGAAAAACATGTTTTTGGACTCTTTTGGTGTGAGTATGATTTTTAAATGGAATTTGGATGTACAAGTTTTGTTATGTACCATGTATGACTTGATTGAACACAAAAAGGGAAGCATGGGTATCTAGGTGGGAAGACTAGACTAGTAAGCTTGTGATTCATAAGTGGATATGGCCTTGTTTCAGATTAACTGATTGATGAAAACAATACTAACTAAATTATGATGATTTATTGTACACTAATATGTTATTCGTGTGTTCCCTACTAGTGGATCATGCAAGATAATGCAGTAATTCATAGTTTCTTTGCCACATTTCATTGAGATGTGATGTACCTAGTTTCCCATTGTTAGCTAGTACCTAGGAGTGTTTCCTGTGACAAGTGATCACTGGTTATATTTCACCTATTTTCGGCATACAATATGTTTGGTTGGTAATTTCAACAGCATGTTTTATTCTTTAAATTTTATTCTACTATAAGGTTTCATTCTTAAATAATATTTCCCATTTAATTTTTCTTTCCTTCAAATTATTAGTAGCATGTATTTTTTATGAAAACTGCAAGCTATTTTTCTTATAATGTTTATGGCATGGAATATTTTCTCAGGTGGAATCCTACTTGGATTAGGCTCACACCATACTTACACCTTTTAGTGTATGTATACTTGGTAATATTTGACATAGGTAAGGGTAATTCTTTTGGAGATGGTGGTTCATGTTTCTAGATATCTTTCTTGGTGCGGTGTCATGGAGGTAGTTTGAGGGTGATGCCCCTAGCCATATGGGGTTTTTAAGTTAGTATTGTGGTTCCTTTTTAATGTACCCTTTTTGGGTTTTAGTTTAAAATATGTAACTAGATTCTAAAAAATTTAAGGCTTGTTTGGATTGAATTTTTAGATTCGGTTTATTATTTGTTGTTAGTTTTTTATGCTTACCAAATTTGGGTAAATTGTTCCCAATCTGATTTATGATACCTGGGAACTAGTGATAGCCCATGGGGATATAGAATGCCCTTCAAGACTTTCCAAAGACTGGGTCAGGTGCCTATTCTTATGAAAAACTAACTTGGTTCATGACAACATACTCATCCAATATTGTGATGTTTGCTTCATATGAAGCATTGTAATATAGATCTTTATACCATAATTCCATGAATTTCGTTTCCATTAAGAGTTGAAAAAATATAGGGAAATACTTCTATAGTATTGGTTCTAGGTATTTTTCTCATTCCATGGTATCGAGATCATTTTTCTCTCTGATATTATTAACCAAATACCACAATAAATCAACTCCAACTTCAAAATGATAAACTACAGGGGTTAGTATTTGACATTCCAAACATCCCATGGCATCAAATATAATTTCTATATCATTGATCAAGCCTTAAAATACCACTATGTCAGATGATCCATTGAATGATGGGGTATATTACCTCATGAAATGATCCATAGAATAAATTTTTCTTCGATATAGATATGTTTCATCTCTACAATTGATTCCACCACTATTTATCACCTAATTCAATTGACCCATCACTTTATAAAATAGTTTAATTTCGATTCTGACCATCTTGGGATGTTAATTTGAATGGATATCTTCCTCTTGGTTCTATACAGCTACATATTCCATGTTACCTCTACAAAAAACATTCTAGATAGACACATTTTATATTAAGCAACATTGTAATCGTCTAATTCAATAACATTTAAACTTAACCATAAGATAAAATATTGCATTGGAATTTTATTAATATTACCCTAACCATTAATGTCATCTAAAACAACCCTTTGATACAATCTAAAGGAACAAAAAATTAAACATTACATAATCATGAGTTTTAGTAAAGAAATTAATTTCATTTACATTGAGGATATTTTCATGTTTAGAGTTTTAGATAAATAGGTCATAACTCATAAATTTAAAAACCATAAAATTCAAAATGGACACTTCTGATTAGTATCCATTTTTTCCTCCATATATGAACTTTAAAAAAATCATGATCCCTTTTGTGGAAACTAATCATGAAATTAAAATTGACTACAATCAATTTCTAAAAAATCATTAAATCTTGTGAAAAACATTTAAAAAAATGGGATGAGCATAAAAATACCGGTAATGGATGTAAAAGGAAGGAAATCATTAGTACATTGATCTACGTTAAAACTCATGGAAAATTCTTTCATGATAATATAAAATTTTACCCAATGAGGAAAATATCATTATTTAATAAATATAATTTATTTTACCTTTTGAAAACAGATAATTTCTATGAAAAATAATTTGAAAACATAAATAATTAATGTAGGTAACTTGAGACATCATCACATTAAACCCTTACAGAACCCTTAAACACTTATTGATTAAAATATCCATTAGTCCAAATTTTAATATAATTATATGGATAATATAATCATTACCTAATGAATTGGAGTTTTCTGGGCCCACCCATCATTTAAGATATAACGGGCTAACCCTATTCCATATGGGTGCACCCATAATTTATAAATTCCATGCACCACAACATGAAATAAAAAATTTCATCATTTGAAAAACTATTTGAAGCTTTTATGAAAACCAATTTCATATATTAGCATACCATTTTCTTTCAGAACACCAATTTCAATAAAAATTACACTATTCTTTTGGAAACCCATTTATAATACCAAAATACCAAAAAAAAATTAAAGAAGTTTTTTCATTTAATAAAACATTAAATCATACAAAGGATGCCAAATAAATATAATGGTCATGGTTGAGCAAGAGTCTCAAAGTTACGAACTTATCAGGGAAGATGTCCCTAATCCAGGAACTCTTGTTTTTCCTGATTCTGAAGTTGTTGTAGGTTCTACCATAAGAGACATACCAACAAATAATGAAGATTCATGTTTTTCCTTGGTAGAATTTTATCATAGGGAAGCTATTCCTGAACCTGGAACTCCATATTTTAAATCATATGATTCACATTTTGAATCCTTGGGTATGAAAGTAAATATGTTGGAGGCTCATAGCTTATTTCATAGAGAATTTTTTGAAGATGAGAAGAATTTTTTTAGGAATACAAGGTTAATTCAGTTCCAAGATCAAAGTTCGATGTTCAGAAGCTTCATTTAAGAGAATTTAAAGAAAATAACATTTCTGTTGGAGATATTAATGAGATTAAGTCCACAATGTTAAGATAATTTTATTCATAAAATGTTGGGTCTGCCAAGAAGACAGAGTTTGATGAGTTTAAACTAATGAGATGGAGGTAATTTCAATCATCCAGGGAAAGTAATCAAGCATCAACATCTTCTTAATAGACAACACTATAACTTCTTAGAAATTTTGATGTTATTACCTATGTACTGGCTATGTCTAATGATAGACTGCACACTCTTAAGTGTGATAGTACTCTTTTATGTGTGTGGTTGTAAAATTAATGAAATATGATTAGTCAACTGACTTCAAGTTAATCTTGTTTGGAACCAGTGATTAATCAAATTAAAGACAAGTTAACCTCATCCATTCAGTCTAAGGAAGTTGTGAATGAATTTTAGAAGTTCAATCTATTTGAGAATTTAATGTATGGAATTGATTCATGGAAACTACTTTAGTAATGGTCTGAATTATTCAACAACCATTTTCAGAGCCTTATTTTGAAGCTTCTTGATATTAGAAATGCAATTCATGACCTTCCTCATATAGATGACCCCTATTTCCCTCATGTTTCATCCCAAATACCTTCATTTTAAAGACCCTTTCATTGATGAAGGATTTTAATTTTGTTGTCCAAACATTTGAATCCATTTTAATTTCAATTTACATTCTTATAATGTTTTTTAGTATCTTTTACTTTAGTTTAATTTTTAAACATCCAATCATAGATTTATTTTTATCTTATTTTAGTATTTAAAAACAATTTATAATAGTTCAGTGCTATATTAAATGTGGTTTATATCATTTATTCTTTCAACCCATCTTTTTGATATCACAAAAGGGGGAGAAAATGTATAATGGGAGAAGGGATAATATCTATGAATACCCTTTGGACAAAATATTTGAAACCCACAAAATTTAATTAGAGAAAATATATTATTTATAAGTATCTTTTTTTCTTTATAAAAATATCACTTTGAAATAAAAATATAAAAATATTTTATATACCAATTTTTTGTATGTTTACAAATCCAACATTCTCTTTTAATTTTGTTATGAATTATGTTATGGGTTTTGTGATCATCAGAAAGGGGTTATTTTGAGCATATATCATCTCAACAATAATATATAATTTATTATTATTTTCATATTAAAGAATTACCTTGTTTTTTTTCTAATAACGTTTTATTCAGTGAGTTCTACTAGAATTTATATTCTTTTTTAAATAATTTAGAATTATGGGAATGAATCTGGAAACACTGTTATCAACTCTATGTTATGTTGAGAAGTGGAATTATTGCATATGGTATCAACACTACATTACTCTAAAATAGATTTCATTTGGATCAACATCATTACGTTCATAGAATCATCAAACGTATGGATTACAAACCCTATATTGGAGACTGGATTTTCTATTCGCACCCTACGTGTGGAAATGTTTAATGTATACTTAATCAATGCTACGTTTAAGATTTTATGCTTACAAGAATAAATGTATGGATTACCATCCCTATGATACTTTTTCCCAAACGTTTCATGAATATGAAAGTATGGTTAAGAAACCATATGTTGGTAGGAAACCTATGATATGCAAAGGAACCCTATGCTACTCATAGGAACCCTATGATACGCTTATCAACCCTACGTTGTGTTCTCAACGGTAAGGTTTTTCAAGACACATTTTCACTCCGAGATTGTTGTAATGGTCAATCATGAATTAAAAACTGATTAATGGATCATTTTTATTATTTCAAAAACCCATGTTCATCGGAGAATATCACTCCTTTTTCTATGGGAAGTTACAACTCCCCTTTTCATTTTAGAATTTAAATTTCCACAATCAATCAGTCTATTTTGGGATCTAGAATACCAAAGAAAGTTTTCTAGCCTATATATTAATTAAAATAATATATTCAAAAATGTGTGTGTGTGTGTGTGTGTGTGATAAGTGATTCATATATGAAACATTATTATTGAAATTATCTTTAACAGTGATGCTGCAATTAATGATTGATTCGGAAGGAAGCTACAACTTGGAGATATACATGTTCAATATTTTACTATCATAAGATTACTACTACTATTTAGTTACTACCTTATTGAAGATCATATTTCCACAAGGATCACTTTAGACTATTTAATTAATAGAGATATTATTTTCTGAAGAATAAGATCCATCATTTGTCTGTTTCTTACTCTTGAAACTATGAAGATCAACCTGAACCTTTTAAATCATACTCTTTCGATTTATTGGAGTTTCAACTGCTCGTACTCATTTCTGGTGGAATATAAGCTTCTTGATCTAAGATGTGGATGACTGGTTCTCTATTAAATAACCATAAGACTTTGTTTTTAGTCTTTTTGTAATGGTGTCAACTGTCTACACTCAGTTGTGGATTCTTGGTCTTGTGATAAGAGGACCATTGTAGTGAAATTTACCAAAATCACAGGGAGAGTTATTGGTATAGTGTACTATGAGATATTTGTTCCCAGAACCACTTTTAAAATATGTGTTAATTATTTCGGTTTATCTAATACATATTTTAATATAGAATAAAAATACTTCATATCCTCATAAATTATAGAGGGTGTCAAAATACATAATTGTGGAATATTATCAAAAATTCACAATTCACCCCCACCCCCCACCCCCCCTCTAGTGTGTTACTTTTTATTTTCCAATATTACAAAATACCCCCTTTCAAATCACTAAAAACTTTTTCAAATACCCCAATTTGCAGTTCTTTTTATAGTGTAGATAAATGAGATTTTTAATAGTTCTTTTATCTAGCACTGGATAATCCTAGTTTTGTAGTAGTAGATTTTAGAGATAATGTTAATTTTTTGGTAGTTTTTTTATAAATGTATTAATTTAATTATATTAAATAATAATTTGTCACTTTTTTCAAGATATGGATTTTACCAACAATGAAAACAGAAGCATGTCACAAACCTTCCAGGAATGTTTGGTCATGGTTTCAACAACACAGTGATATTCAATATGTTCATCTGCATGTTTTCCTTTCACCTTGGAATGTGAGTTCCAATTTCAATAATTAATTAATTATTTTTTTTTATAATTATTTAATTTTGGATGATTAGGAATGATATTGGACCTCATATGGATTTTTAGTGAATTAATGGACTTGGATGATTATAAATAAGTTTTTGGTATTTTCTTGGATAAGAGTTTTCTCCATTTTAGGTAGGTAGTCCAATGTACTCTAACCTATGGTATTTTGTATGTTTATTAAAATATGGAATGATTTCTTCACCTTGGGAGAAAGACCCTTAATTTCATATTTTTTTATGAAAAATAATGAATAATGTATTAATTTTTTATCCTTAAGTCATAATTTTTTAAAAGAATCATGCTTAATGTAATATGAAAAAGTGTTGAGGTCCATGATGAACCCTTGAGCAATGGTTTGATGTCATCCTCTAATAACTAAGGATTTATCCCTAATTATTTCCTTAATCTACATGTACTCTCTTTTATGTATGGTTTTTCTATGAGAGACCAATAATCATGAGGCCATGTTGGGTTATTGATCACATGAGTGTGCTTATTTATCTTATGAGACCGTGTTTTTTGTATTGATCTCATGTGGATTCATGTGTGGCCTGTGAGACCCATGTATGATTCTTAATCTAATAAGTGTCCTTATAATTGTTGTTATACCATTTTTATGATGATTACATGTATATTATTATTTATACTATTTCCTTATGATGACATGATTAAGATACCTTTACATGTTATTCCCTTTTGTGTGTTGTTACCTTCCTTTGGAGATGTTTCTTTGTTACTTTTGATAGGTATACCACCATGATATGGTTATATCATAGTGAGGGATTGTGATCAGTTTGTAATGATAAAGAAAATGGGCCTCATAACAATTTAATGTCATGAAAACGTTAAGGCATGACCCATGATAGTAGTATTACATGTACAATGAGTTAGTGGATATATTGTGACATGTTCACTCGATTCCTTGTGGATATTGAGAGACATGTTATCATGAAGGAGTTTGAATTTTGAGTGACATGTTATGACTGCCTATATTTTTTTATACCTTAATACATTATTTATTACATAAATATATACTTTAAAACCCCATAATTCTGTGATTCTTAGTGTCTTTGTGAAATTAGGATCATAGAACATTTACATGAATCATGGGTACAACATCATTATTTAAAAAATCCAAAATCATGCCCTTATATTCCTTGGATATTCTAAAACAACATCGAATAAACTAGGTATGTATATAACAAAGGGGTAATATCTTAATACCAGTATGGGAATAAAAAATCACAGCATAAGGTAAATTATCACATGTGATCCTAGAGGGATGTTAAGGTAACATAATAGGGCTGAGAATCAGGGTCTTGAATATTCAGGCATGATATAACAAGATGACATTAAGGAAACATAGCAATGTGGAAACAATATAAAATAGGAAACCATAAAAATAAGTTAGGGTAGAAAACCAGTATAACATAACATAGTGTACTTATGATAACCTCCTATGCAATATACATGGCATCTCATGAGATAAAAAATTTACCCAATGCACTTCAGTTCTATATAATTCATGGCCCGCCTATCGAATTCTTATCTTGTACATGCATAAGTGTTCCACATGTATCATACAATATAAGGATTTAGTTCATCAATTTTAACCCCATGATTAAGGATTTAACATAATTTAAATGTAAACCTCACTCAATTACGGATAGGTACAACTGTGTGAATACCCTTGAGTGGAAATAGATATGGGTATTCACTAAAAAAATGCTTGTCATGGAAAATTTTAGGAAAAATTCAACAGCATGATAGGGGGTCCATAAAGATTCATGGTAGGTCTTAATGAGAGTGATTAGGGTATCATATCACATGAAAATCATAATAATAGGGATAGGGATATGTAAAAACATATTCTGAGATGAATAATTGAATATTAAAAGGCTTCGTATAAAGAATGTTATTGAATAAATAATAGGATGATACGATCGATATGGTATAGTAATGAATTAGGTAAAGGTTATAATGAGAGTGGACAAATGATATCTCATTATTAGAAATTATATTCGATAGTAAAGGTATATTCCTAAAAACATGACAAAATAACCAATTTAGATTCAAAAGGTTAAATATAATGAAGGATCTTCAATGGACAATAAGAGAGAGACATCCCTTACTTATTCTTGTTAGAGTACTAGGTAAAAGACATAATGAGAGTGAATATATGATCTATCATTATTAGAGATTCAATTAGATGATAAATTTATATTTATAAAGACATTAAAATAACAAATTTATATTAAAACATCTAAATGAATATATGTTGCTTCAATGGAAAAAAAGATAGAGATATCCCTTTCATAGGTATAATAATGGAAATGATAAAGATTATAATGTGAGGAAGTAAATGATATCTCATTATTAGAACATAAATTTGATAGTAAAGGGATATTTATAAATAAATGAAAAAATAACCAATTGAGATACAAAAGACTAAATACAATGAATGATCATCAATGGAAAAGAAGAGACAGAGAGAGAGATCCCTTACTTCAGCATAGTAACGACATAAATAAATGTTATAATGAGATTGGATAGATAATATCTCATTTTTAGAAAATAAATTGGGTTGTAAAGGGATATTTATAAATACATTAAAAAACTAATTGAGATACAAAATACAAAATACAATGAAGGGGCTTGAATGGAAAATAATATAGAGATATCTCTTACCTTCAGAGGGTTAGTAAAAAATATTGGAATGAGATTTTTAAGAGCTTGGTAACACATTTGGAGGGATATATATTGGTTATGGTGAAGTAATTTTATGTTACAAGGGTGTTGATTATAGTGTAATGGGATGATTTTGGGGTTTCTATACCAAGAGTGTGTAATTATATATTAATTTCCAAATTTAGCATTTGGACTCTATATGATAAAGTAATAAAGAAACTTATTTTGGTTTTCTGCTATTTTATACTCCAAAGAGGATTGGTTTTCACAATTATATCATAAAAAGAACCAAACTCTTTAAAATTATAAACTTGGATATGTGGGGTAGAGTCATTGTGATAAATAATTTAATTTAAAACCTTCAAATATAATAATGGGTTTAGAGGATTCATTAAGGCATAATAAAATTAAAAACATCACATTAAAACACATTATATTATAGGTAAACATAATTTAGTTCTTATATTCTCTTTATTATATTTATTACATCACTTTTTCGCTTCTATGATGTCATAATACATACCATATATTTATCCCCTATATAATTTTTAACAAAAAAATTGGTTGTCTCACAAAATTATTAAAATTTTATAGTTAGAAAATTTTGACATGATTATTTCAAATATATTATTTATTTTATCTAAATAATTCAATAAAAATGGTAATTAATACATTTAAATGAAAAAAACCCTATTTAATGAAAAATATTGGCTTTATTGATAATAATTGTTTTTTGGCCCCTATATAAAATATATTTGACTTCATGAAAATATTTTATCATTTACATTTAATAAATGTTATATAATAATAATATATAATTAAAATATAATTTATTTTATAATTTCATCAATTCATCAAAAAGAGCGTCATGTTTGCAACTATATACATCCAAAAAATACAATTTGATTTTTTCCACTTTAAAATATATATTTTTATCAATCTCATTGTTTAATATTTTATACCAAACAAGTGCAGTCAGAGGAAAGGACCCCTGACCATTTATTATACAATAAAAAAGTATAGTATGAAAAAATAGAGGATGTTGTCGAACATATTTCCCACATCCAACTAGTTTAACCCCAAAGGAAAAAACTACATGTCATAATAATCATACTCTTCTCCACATCCATAATAAGACGCTTCCTCCATAGTAGCTGATTCCCACTCTGAAGACGTTTCATGTTTCTTAAAAATATTAGCGTACTTATTTCTAGTAGTCAACTGCTCCAACGATGGCTGCTCTGCACAGGATGGAATGTGACTCTTTCTATAAGCAGGGGTATCCCTTATTTCCCACTTAAATGAAGACCTAGTGGCTAGTGGATTTGGAAGATAAGAGTAGTCTTTCCTGGTTCATCTCCTTGGTGGACCAGTAATAACTCCACCACTTTCAGTCATCTTGCTTCTTCCACTTTAAACAATGTCACTATAAGAAGGTCTGACAGCTCCACTATTTTCCTTATCACTGTTAGAAACATTTCCCCATTTACCAGTGACCATCACAGAGACTAGATCATTGCATCTGTCATTCTTCCACACAAGAACACCCTCTAAAACATCCTATATCCCTTCTTACATCATTTGGGAGATCATGTTACGACCAATTGTGTAAAGATAGTGAGAGTCTAACGTGACTACAGGGCCATCACATAATAACTTCTCTATTTCACCCTCAACAGCCTCTGATTGCTTCGAATAAATCTATACATCTTCATCCAAATGAGATCCTTCAACCACAATGGGTACCTCATCAACCTCCAAGCCTTCAAACCAATTGCAAATAATTATGACTTGTATTTCCCCATCTTCACAAGTTGGGCTGTCTAAAGGCTCCATAGAACCAGGACCGAACTGCAATTGACACAAACCAGTAGTATCTTACAGTGAGGACTGCTTCCCAACACAAAGGTCACTCTTTAATCTATCATAAATTTTCCTCACTGTCAGAATTGAAGACACCTTAATATCCTTAATTCCCCCAGTGCATATAGGATCTTTTGCAAAATCATCTTGATTTACCCTCTACATCAAAACTAGATCCATTTTCTCATCTACCACTGCACCTCTAATTAGAGAGTCTCCCACTCAAACGTCCTACTCAAGAGGTCATCCATGCTCGATATGTCCAGTGTTCTCCTCAAGGAAATTGTTTCCCAATCTCACCCATTCTCTCTCTCAAACCATCCTCTTTGTGACCCATTCCCAAGGCCTGATCCAAATCAGCAGCAACACAACCATTAATGTACATCCTCTCCTCCACTTGTGAGCATCCACTCACCCTCCCACTATGAAAAACTAACACCATATAACAAAATTGGTAACAGGACACACAACAGTGAATCCATGACTCAAACACAACCTCTTGTTATAAGGACTTGACCTTAAACATTACATAATATTTAATTAAATGAATAATTCACATTGATGATCTTTTAAGGTTTAGAGTTTTAGAGAATTAGGTCATTACATTAAGAAAACAACATGAATATTACATCTAGACAATTCTACCCAGTATCCATTTTTTCCATAAAATAAAAACTCTTGAAAAAAAGAGTCATGTCTAGTTCCATGTTTTAGACAGCATGACTTTTCCTTGATCCTATCCTTGACCCTATTCATCTTTTAGTCCTGTGAAAAACATTTCAAAACTTGGTATGAGCATAAAAAGCTCAGTAAGGGGAATAAAACAAAGAAAGTAAACATTTATTCATAAATACATACAAAACATGAACTCTTCTACTTACCTCATGAAATCATAATCTTTTATGAATAACACATAGAAATAATAAATCAAAAAGTTATCTTGTGGAATCCATATCATATTTACATTGTAGAAATCACAACTACATAGGGAGTTACTTTGGAATACCCATCATAGTATATTCCCCAAATATCGTATGAGAAAAATCCACGTTTACCTCTGTCATATTACCCAATGCATTGGGGAGCTATCTCGGGCTCACCCACCCTAGGTTTATCATGGAACCACCCGTATACGTAAATAATTCCCAAGAACCATAACATGATCATAACACATAACATAAGCATAGAAGAAAGATAATATTTCCATATTGAAATAAAAAAATATCATTTCAAGATATTGAATAATAAATCCATTATAAAAATCATTTTCAACACCAAAATACGTAAAAAAGAGTATAAGGTATTTATTTTTCCTTTTAAAAACATTTCAGCTTGTTAAGGAAGACAAAGATCAAATAATACTCATGGAGGTGGAAAGGTCGTTGTCACCACTTACATAAAAATAAATTCCTTTTTGTCATTTAGTAAAATTCTTCATATAAAAATATTCCCTTTTAATTAAATGAAACTTCATAGGGGTTTATACACCATATAAAATAATGTCATGTATAAAACTAAATATGCCTCAATGAAAGGATATTGAGACGAAGTCCCCTTACTTCGTGTCCGACTTGAATCGATCGTTCTTTAATCTCCTGAATAATAAACTAAAGTTAATTTCTACTTGCTTAATAACCTTTTTCATGTTTATAATTCCTTTTATATCTCTTATTACCATGTTATAAACATTATGTAATCATTTAAGTTAATAACGTTCATTTTGTCGATATTTGGTACTTGAGTCAAAAATGAACACCTTATATTACAAGTTGTCCATGTGGTCAATTTTCTATTATATACAGAATGATATTCATGATTTATATATCATATATATCATATATATCCAGTATATACATGTATTTATAATAGTACATAACATTTGGAGGTAGGAAATGAAATGAATCGTTCATGGAGACGGTAAGTCGTACGTACACATGAATACTACATTCATTTCTATTTCTTATTTTAATGGAATTAAAACATAATGATACATAGGTATATTATAATTCCAGTATAAATTCATATAAAATATCATATAAAATATTATTAACTACGTCCTTTATACATCCCACATATGGCATTAACGAGTTATATCACTTTGAGGGGGCGGTAGTCTGCACTTCCTCTAATGAGATTATCGTGTTTACCCATAATGGAAATCATAAAGGCATGTTATAAATGGAAATTATAGAAGCATAAAGAAAACACAAACACAATATATATCATATATATTTATAGTTCCATCATAATGGCCACCATGAGATGCGGTAGGAGATAATCAAACAATCATCGTTTCGTGAGGCGTTAGTTTTCCATCCACAGAAACATTATGTTCTTCACCCATTATATATGGAATTGTGTAAGTGTAGTTCGAATCCTTCTCATAAAAAAATCCTAGTATATTAAGGACACTGGTGTTGTTACAAAAGAAATTAATAAAAAGAGTTTATGGGTTGGAGAAGTAAAATAAAAGAAAACAATTAAGAGAAATTGTTACCTTTAATTTGGATAACTCCCTTTGCTTTGAACCAAATAACTTCTTGAAGTGCCTTTTGCCTAATGTAAGGCTTCTAGGAGGAGTATAGGGATGTAGGGAGATTAATTGGGTAGATTTTGGACGAGAAAAAATGATTTATAGGTGTGTGGAATTGGTTATAAGTGGCCTCCTTTTATAAGGGAGAGGAGGGTCTCTTTAGGAATGTGTGAAAAAATTATTTTATTATAAATATATCATCGGTTTCAAAAGGTCCAAAAAATTATTAAAGTTTAATATAAGATGGTTCATATTAGAAATAAAATCATACAATGAGAATTGGACATGTTTTGTATAATATTTTAATCATTATAATCTTATTTATTTAAATCATTTATTAATGAGGTATATAAAGCATCATTATTGTGTCAATAATAATTTACTTTTTTTATCTCTAAAAATTATAAAAAAAATATCATGATGTAGAAAATATTTTTAACTTTCCAATGAATATTTATAGGCAAAATTATTACTTATATAACACCATATAAAAATTAATTTACTAAAAGATTTTGGTTTATGTCATTTTTGCCTTTACATTAAATTAATTAATCTAAAGTGTCATTATCATTCATAAGTGGATCCATGGGGTCCCAAAATCAACCAAAAAATTTCTATGGTCGGAAATTACTCATCCAATAAGGTTTGGACAAGTTTTAAGATAGTTTTAAATTATTATAATATTCTTTTTACCTTGAATTACCTTATTTACCTTTAACCGCGGTAAATAAAAGTTAAAAGTAACTATTCACCCAAAATTACTTTCATCTTATTGAACCACATTATACTACCTAATAACAACCATTTATGCTGTGTTTTAGAAATTCAATTCATATAAGCATTAAAATTTTATTTAAATGAAAAAGTCGGTTTTTTTAACTACTACTAAGTGGTTTCACTATTCATCAAAAATTGAAGTTTTTTAGAAAAATACCAAAAATTCAGCCTAAGCATTATTTGATATTCTGAATTAAAAAATGAAGTTTATTTTTCCAAATTAAAAACATAAAATTGTCATTAATTAATTTTAAAATTAATTCTCGTTGTTAAAACAAATAACGTGTTTTTAAGAAACAATAACTATCCAAAGATTGACACTTGTTTATGTCCAATTTCAAAGTGAAATTAATTCCAATGACAAACATTGGATTAAATGATATAAAAATATTCTAATTACACTTTAAAACCAATTAAGAAGATAATATAACCATATAAATAAATTATATTAAAAGGCACTTTTGAATTACAATACAATATTTTCACTATTCATTAAAAAATGAACATTATCGAAAAAATCTCAAAAATTTACACAAGGTAAATTTCAATTTCCCCATTACAAAGAAGGATTTTATTTGGTAAATTATAATGTATTAAAGTGACCAAAACTATATTTAAAGAGTTTTCGCCATTAAAAGGTGGTAAATCGACCTTTTAATGTAAATTATGCTTAAAATTAGATTCATTCACATTTTAAGGCACTAACATTTTATTGGATAAATGTAAATACATTTAACAATCATGTATAATCATATTGTAGTTAGTTTTGTTCATTCCCACCAATAAAACTTCTAGGAGTTAACTACCATTTAAAATAATAATATTAAATTATTAGTGTGCAACGTAAGATTCAAAGAAACTTGTTGTTGCGTATTGGGTACACTATAAAATATAGAAACCCCTTTATAGTAAAATTAATATTTAATTAAAAATATTACTAAATATGAAAATCTATTATTCTTCATTTACCTAGGATGTTACATCCTTCCCCCCTTTTTGAAATTGCGTCCAAGCAATTTTTATTCACTTATAAAAATAATTGTGGGTATTTATCCCTCATAGAATTTTCAGATTCCCACATTTCCTCTTCAATCATATGGTTTTTCCACAAAACCTTTACCTGGTGAATTACCTTATTTTGCAACACTTTCTCTCTATGGTCAATAATCTGAACTTGTTGTTCATCATAAGAGAGATTCTCTTCCAAATGAACTACCTCTGGGCTCAAAACATGAGACGGATCTGGCATATACTATCTAAATATCAAAACATGAAAAACATTGTGTACCTGGGACAAACATGGAGGTAAATCCACTCTGTATGAAACTAATCCAACTTTCTCCAAGATTTCATAAGGTCCAGTGAACCTCGAACTCAAATTTCCCTTCTTACCAAAACACATCACACTTTTCCATGGAGAAACTTTGAGAAAGACATGATCACCTACCTCAAAAGAAAGATCCTTCCTCCGGTTATCTGCATAACTTTTCTTTCTGCTCTGAGCTGTTCTCATGCGCTTATGAATCACCTAAACTTTCTCTACCATCTCTCTAACAATTCTTGTCCCATCAGCTTCCTTTCACCAACTTCATCCCAAAAAGCTGGAGTTCGACAATGCTTTCCATATATTTCCTAAAATGGAGCCATCTTTATACTAGAAAGAAAACTGTTATTATATGAAAATTCAATCAATGAAAGATATTGGTCCCAGATTCCCTGATAATCCAGTGAACAAGCACGTAGCATATCCTCCAAGGTCTAAATTATTCATTCTAACATCCCATATGATTGAGGATGAAAAGTTATACTAAAATTTAATTCAATACCCAACAACTTCTGAAGGACTTTCCAAAAGTTAGAAGTAAACCGAGGATCACGATCAGATACAATGAAGAGGGGAACTCCATGCAACCTGGCTATCTCTTTAACATACAACTGAGCAAGTTGATCTAGAGAAAATGTATCCCAAATATGAATGAAATGAGAAGATTTTGTCAATCGATCAACAATAACCCAGATTGCATTATTACATCGAGATGTCTTTTGTAATCCCACAACAAAGTCCATTGATATATTTTCCCATTTCTAATATGACACCAGTAAAGGCTGAAGCATCCCTTTCGGTAACTATCGCTCTGATTTAACCTACTTATAATTCAAACACTTCAAAGTAAAATCATCAATATCTCTTTTCATTACATCCCACCAGTAGTACTCCCGAAGATATCTATACATCTGAGTACTACCAGGATGAACTGAAAACGGGGAACTTTGTGCTTCACATAATAACTCATTCTTCAACATTGAATCACAAGGCACACATAATCTCTTTAAAAATCTCAAAACACAATCATTATCAACGTTAAAATCAGGCAACATACACTTCTGAACCAACACTACCTTTTTCTGCAACTCACTATCTTCTTTCTGTGCTTGCTTTATTCTGTCTGATAAAGATGATTTCACTGATTCCTGAAACAAAACAGAAGAATTTTTTATAGAAACAACTTCTATGACAAAGTTTATCAAATCAAAAATCGAAGGATCTTGTTCTAAATTTAACATGGTTAATGAAGCATTACTTTTTTGACTCAAAGCATCAGCCACTTTATTTTCTTTTCTTGGATGGTAATGAATCATGCAATCATAATCCTTGATTAATTCTATCCATCTTCTCTGTCTCATGTTCAATTATTTTTGAGTGAATATATACTTTAAAATTTTTTCGTCATTATATATTTCACATTTTACTCCATACAAATGATGCTTCCAAATTTTTAAAGAAATAACAACAGAAGCTAATTCCAAATCATGTGTAGGGTAATTTAACTCATGAGGTTTCAACAGAAGTGAAGCATAAGCAATTACCTGATCATTATGCATTATTACACAACCCATTCCTTTCAACGAAGCATCACTGTAGATAACAAAATAACCATTTCTAGATGGCAGTGACAAAACTGAAGCATTAACCAATCTCCTTTCCAATTACTGAAAACCATCATCACAATCTTTTGTCCAGATGAACTTGAAACCTTTTCGAGTTAAATTATTCATTGGACTAGAAAACCGTGAATAATTTTCAAAAAACCTCCACTAATAACCTACCAAACCACAAAAAAATTGAATCTTGGTTATATTTGTGGTTCTTGTCCATTCTTCAATAACTTTTGTTTTATTAGGATCAACAGTTATGCCATTTTTTGAATCAATGTGACCAAGGAAAGAAATTTTTTGTAACCAAAACTCACACTTTATGAATTTCCCATAAAGTTTATTTTCTTTTAAGGTTTTCAAGATAAACCTTAAATGAATTTCATGTTACTCCTTACATTTGGAATAAACCAAAATATCATCAATGAACACAGCCACAAACTTATCCAATAACTTACAAAAAATTCTATTCATAAGATCCATGAATACAGTAGGTGCATTGTTTAAACCAAAAGGCATACCTAAAAATTCATAATGGCCATATCTAGTACGAAATTTAGTATTTGGAATGTATACTTCCTTTACTTTCAACTAATGGTACCCTGGTCTCAAGTCAATATTTGAAAAATACTGAGCTCCCTAGAGCTGATCAAACAAATCATCGATATGAGTCAAAGGATACTTATTCTTAACAGTGATGTTATTCAATGCTCTATAATCAATGAAAAGTCTCATTGAACCATCTTTCTTTTTACAAAAAAAACATAAGAACCACATGGTGATGTTCTAGGTTGAATAAAACCTTTATCTAATAACTCCTTCAATTGATTCTTTAACTCTAAAAGTTCAATTTGATCCATTCAATAAGGTCATTTTAAAATTTCCTTAGCATCAAGAACTAAGTTAACAGTAAATTCAACCTCCCAAACATGTATAATGCCATACAACTCATCAGGAAAAACATCAAGATACTCATTTACCACTGGCACATCATTAATCTGAACAGTTCCTTTATTTTCAACAATATTTCTACGCAACATTCATTTCCATCATTTACTAGTATCTTAGCTTCCTGATATGTTATCAAAAATAAAGGGTCCATTCTTGTACACAAACTGAAAATAATTCTGAAAAGAAACCTATTTAGCTCTGTAGTCAATCTTATCATGATAAACAGAAAGACAATACATTCCCAAAATAACATCAAACTCTACTAGAGTAAAAACAATAAGGTTTGCAGGTAGATTCTTTCTGCACATAAGGGCAGGAATGTTCTTAGGTTTTCTTTTTTTCTCAAAATTTCCTCCAGGTATTTTTACCATAAGTTCTATATTCATATCTTGATATGGAGTTATTGATTTACTAGAAAAATTCTCAGTAATGAAAGAGTGGTTAGACCGTGAATCAAACAACACATTGGCATAATCTGAATAAACAAACAGTGTACCTGATACTACCTCATTTGATGGCCCAACATCCACTGAAGTAGATGCAAATGATTTCACCACCCCTTTCTTCTTGTAGTCTGGATGCTTTCCTTCGTTTGAGTTCTTTGTTGGACACTCATTTTCATAATTACTCATTTCATTAAACTTAATACTTTTTCCTGACTATAAATATGATTTTTTGTTACCATTACCCTGATCTTTTTCAGTGCAATTACGAGCCTTATGTACCATTTTACCACATTGGTAGCACTTACCAGAATTCAAAATACATTCCCCGGAATGCTTTTTACCACAATTTTCACAAATTGTAAACATAATTTTCTTACCATCAGAATTTTTTGAATAGTTCATCTCTTTCTCATTTCACCTCAACCTCTTATTCTGTTGTTTTTCAAAGAATACATGATCATCGGAAAACTTTATTTCCACCTTCTCTGCACAACAAATAGGTCTTTCATAAATTTTAAACTCAAGAGAATCTAAAGACCTTCGATACTTTGGGTTTAATCCTGAGTAAAAATGGTTGATTTTACTATCAAGATATCATATGAAATTTGGAGCATACCTTTCCAATCAAGTGAATTTTTCTTCATAAGAAGCCACTGAGTCATCCTCCTGCCTTAATTCCAGGAATTGTTTTTCCATCCTAAGATGAATCACAGAAGGAAAATATTTCTCATGAAATATACCTTTGAACTCATCCCAATAAAGTAAATCAATATCCTCACTATCCCTGATATTTTTCACCATCGACTACCAGTGATCAGCTTCACCTTCAGAACGGTAAACAACAAGACTAACCTTTTGATGTTCTGAACAACCCATGACATCAAAAATCGTTTTCAGTGCTTTAATCCACCCTTCTGCTACCACTAGGTCAGATGATCCTTTGAATGATGGGGGATGTTGCCTCATGAAATGCTCCACTACTGACATGTTCCTATGTGGTTGATCTGGATGATCTCGTACATGGATACCACCACCATTTATAGCCCGAGTCAACTGTGCCATCACTGCAACAAATTGTTCAGTTCCAATTCTAAACATCTCAGGTTGCTGATTTGGAAGGTTGTCTTCCTCCTGATATTGTCCCAACATAACTTCCATGTTTCCTCTATAGAAAACAATTCTGAACACAGAAATATCTTAGGCGAAGAAACATGGTAATCTGTAAATTCTATATGATTTCAATATTAACATAAATTACTTTATGGATATTAATTTAATAATACCCTAACTCCTAATGTTATCTAAACCGACCTCTGATACCAACTATAAGGACACAACCTTAAAAATTACATAATATTGAATTAAATTAATAATTCACATTGAGTATCTTTTAAGGTTTAGAGTTTTAAAGAATTAGGTCATTACATTTACATTACAACATGAATATTACATGTAGACAATTCTACCTAGTTTCCATTTTTTTCCATAAAAAAAATCTTGAAAAAAAGAGTCATGTCTAGTTCCATGTTTTAGATATCATGACATTTCCTTGATCCCATCCTTGACCCTATTCATTTTTAATTCCTGTGAAAAAACATTTCAAAACATGGGATGAGCATAAAAAGCTCAGTAAGGGTTATAATACAAAGAAAGAAAACATTTTTTCATAAATACATAAAAAACATGAACTCTTTTACTTACCTCATGAAATCATAATATTTTATGAATAACACATAGAAATCATAAATCATAAAGGTAACTTATGGCATCCATATCATACTTACATTGTACCTCTCACAGCTACATAGGGAGTTACTTTGGAATTCCCATCACAATATATTACCAAAATCTCTTAGGAGAAACATCCACATTTACCTCAATCACGTTACCCAATGCATTGGAGAGCTATCTTGAGCTCACCCACCCTAGGTTTATCACGGAACCACCCGTATACGTAAATAATTTCCAAGAACCATAACATGATCATAACACATAACATAAGCATAAAGGAAAGATAACATTTCAACATTGCAATAACAAAATATCATTTCAAGATATTGAAATAATAAATTGATTCTCAAAATCCTTTTCTATACCAAAATACGTAAAAAAGAGTATATGGTATTTATTTTTCCTTTTAAAAAAATTTCAGCTTGTTAAGGAATCCAAAAATCAAATAATACTCGCGGCGGCGGAACGGTCGTTGTTACTGCTTATATAAAAAAACATTCTTTTTTGTTGTTTAGTAAAATGCTTTGTATAAAAAGATTCCCTTTCAATGAAATGAAAAGTAAAATGGGTTTATACATCATATAAAATAAAGTCATGTATAAAACTAAATATGCCTCAATGAAATGAGATTGAGGTGATGTCCCTTACCTCATGTCCGACTTGACTTGTTCGTTCTTTAATCTCATGAATAATAAACTAATGTTAATTTATAATTTATTAAGCACTGTTTTCAAGTTTATAATTCCTTTTATATCTCTTATTACCATGTTATAAACAATATGTAATCATTTAAGTTAATAACATTCATTTTTTCGATATTTGGTACTTGAGTCAAAAATGAACACCTTATATTACAAGTTGTCCTTGTGGTCAATAGTCCATTATATCCATAATGATATTCATGATTTATATATCATATATATCATATATATTCATTATATATATGTATTTATAATAGTACATAACATTTGGTGTTAATAAGTGAAATGAACCGTTCATGGAGACGGTAAGCCTTACATACGCATGAACGCTACTTTCATTTCTATTTATTATTTTAATGGAATTAAAACATAATTATACATAGGTATATTATAATTCTAGTATAATGACATATATAATATCATATATAATATTATTAACTCTATCCTTTATACATCCCACATATGGAATTAACGAGTCATATCACTTTGAGTGGGCGGTAGTCCGCACTTCCTCTAATGAGATTATCGTGTTTACCCATAATGAAAACCATAAAGGCTTGCTATAAATGGAAATTACAGAATCATAATGAAAACATAAACATAATATATATCATATATAAATATAGTTCCATCATAATGGCCACCATGAGAGGAGGTATGAGATAATTGAACAATCATTGTTTTGTGAGGCGTTAGTTTTCCATCCACAGAAACATTATGTTCCTCATCCATTAGATGGTCATGTGTGTATGTTTAGTTATAATACTTCTCATAAAGACATACTAGTATATTAAGGATACTGGTGTTGGTACAAAAGAAAGTAATAAAATGATTTTATGGGTTGGAGAAGTAAAATAAAAGGAAACAATTTAAGAGAAACTATTACCTTTAATTTGGATAACTCCCTTTGGTTTGAACCAAATGACTTCTTGAAGTGACTTCTGCCTAAGGAAAGGCTTCTAGAAGGATAATAGGGATGTAGGAAGATTAATTAGAAAGAGTTTGGATGAGCCAAAAGGCTTTAGACGTGTGTGGAATTGGTTAGAAATGGTCTCCCTTTATAAGGGAGAGGAGGGGCTCAATAGGAATGTATGAAAACATTATTTTATTATAAACATATCATTGATTTCAAAAGGTCCAAAAAAATAATTAAAGTTGAAGATAAGATGACTCATATTCTAAATAAAATCATCCAATCATAATTGTACATGTTTGGGATAATATTTTAATCATTATAATCTTATTTATTTAAATCATTTATTAATGAGGTAAATACTGCATCATTATTGTGTCATAAATAATTTACTTTATATGATATCTAAAAATTATAAAAAAATACCATGATGTAGGAAATATTATTTTATTTCCAATTAATTTTTATAGTCAAAAATATTACTTATATAACACCATATAAAAATTAATTTACTAAAAGATTTTTTGTTTATGTCATTTTTTCCTTTACATTAAATTAATTAATCTAAAGTTTCATTATCTTTCGTAAGTGACTCTCTGGGGTCCCAAAATCGACCCAAGGATGCCTATGGTCGTCCATGACTCATCCAATAAGTTTTGGATAGTGTTAAAGTAATTTGAAACTATTATAACACTCTTTTTACCTTTAATTACCTTATTTACCTTTAACCGCTGTAAATAAAAGTCAAAAGTTACTATTCACCAAAAATTACTTTCATCTTATTGAACCAAATTTTACTACATAATAACAACCATGTAAGTCATATTTTCAAAATTCAATTCACAGAAGTGGTAAAATTTTATTTAAATGAAAAATTCAGTTTGTTTGACTACTACTTAGTGGTTTCACTATACATCAAAAATTGATGTTTTTCAGAAAAATACCAAAAATTCAGCCTAACTATATTTGATATTACAAAATAAAAAATGATGTCTAATTTTCCAAATTCAAAACCTAAAAGTTTAATTAATTAATTTCAAAATTAATTCCCATTGTTAAAATAAATAGCGTGTTTTTAAAAAACAATAACTATCAAAAGATTGACACTTGTTTATGTCCAATTTCAAAGTGAAATTAAATCTAATGACCAAAATTGGATTAAATGGTAAAACATATTTTAATTAAACTTTAAAACCAATTAAAAATAAAATATATGCATATAAATAAATTATATTGAAAGGAATTTTTGAATTAAAATACAATATTTTCACTATCCATTAAAAAATGAACTTTATCGGAAAAATCCCAAAAAATTACACAAAGTAAATTTTGATGTCCCCGTTATAAATAAGGATTTTATTTGGATATTTATAATGTATTAAAGTGACCAAAACTATATTTATAGAGTGTTCTCCATTAAAAGGCGGCGAATCGACATTTTAATGTAAATTATGCTTAAAATTAGATTCATTCACAATTTAAGCCTCTAACATTTTATTGGATAAATGTAAATATATTTAGAAATAATGTATAAAAAAATTGATGTATGTTTTTTTCATTCTATCCAATACAACTACTAGGATTTAACTACCATTTAAATTAAAAATATTATATTATTAGTGTGCAATGAAAGATTTCAAAGAAACTTGTTGTTGCGTATCGGGTATGCTATCGAACATAAGAACCCCTTTAAAGTAAAATTAATATTTAATTAAAAAATATTAATAAATTTGAAAATATCTTATTCTTATTTTAACTAGGATGTTACACCTATTTCCACTGAAACTCATGTTCATCGGTTATCCAAAAGCAGTGGATCGTTGTCCTTGAAACATCGACTTCAACATAGATTCTTGGAAAAATAGGATGACAGACAACCTAATTAAGATGATCAGAACAAATATACTTCCCTACCACGTTTCTAATTGCACATAAAATGGAATGATTTTGAAAAGATATAGGTAGACTAGGAAGTCTTACCCAAGTCTCAATCGTCGAAGGATCACGCAACATATGAAAATTGAATCTCTAATGAAATAGGTAGAAAGATGACATGTTGCATCATTGAAATGAGAATTTCATTTATATAATTTTTGGTCATTAAATTCTTCCTCCCTTTATAAATTTCACCATTGAAATTTTCTTTTTATATAATAAAATAGATTAGGGTACTTCTATTTAATTTCCCCAATCGATTCCCATATAGTTTCTTAAAACTTGTGGTTCTACCATAGCACTTTAACATGGTGAGTTTTCTTATTTCATAGAAACTTTTATCTATAATATAACATCTTCACTGGTTACTCCTCATCTTAATGATCATTCTCCAATGGTACTACCTTCAAATTTAGTTCATGTGAGGGTCTGGTATGTACTTCCTGAATATTGATACATGGAACACATCATTTAAATTTGATATGTTAGGTGTGAGTTCTATTAGATAGGCTAATAATATTATGTGATCAATTTTCTCAAATTGGTCGATGTATATAGGGCTAAGATTTCCCTTATTCCCAAACCTCAGTAATTACTTCCAAAGTGATGTTTGAATGAAAATTTTATCTCGGACCTCAAACTCAATGTATTTTCGAAGATAGTATTTAAATTTTTTATGAAAATTTTGAGAGTATTTCATATAATACTTACTTGTTTGAACATTCTCTATAATATCTCAAAAAATATCATCTCCCATCAGATTCACTTTCCTACTTCATCATAGATTTTTGGAGTCTGAAACCTCTACCCATATAGATCCTCATAAGGCACAATTTGAATTAAATAATGTAAACTGTTTTTATATGAGAACCCCACTAGGGGAAGGTGTTCTTCCCACACCCTTAGAAATCCACTGAAAAAGATATAGTATATCCTCTATATATTGAATTTTGTTTTCATACTTATCATCCATATGAGTGTGATATGTGGTGACTAATATCAATTCTGTATTCAATGGTTGCTAAAGGATTCCCCATAACCTTGAAGGAAAAAATCATATCTTGATTAGATACAATATAGATGGGAAACCCATGTAGTCTTATCACATCCCTTATATACATGTATATATTTATATATATATTGGTGAGTTGTTCAAGAAAGAAACCATCCATCATGGCAATGAAATATGAAAACTTTGTATAAGGATTGAGTATCACCCATATGGATTTATTACCTTTATGTGTCATAGAGTTTCCTATGATGAAATATATGTTTAGGATTTCTTATTTCCAATCTACTATGAGAAATATTTTCCTCATACACATAGATTTTATTTGTTCTACCTTGACTTGTTGGAATTTTAAGAATCGAGATACAAACTCCACAATATCCCACTTTATGTTATCCCACTAGATGTTTTTCTTCAAATATCTATACATCATAGAGATTCTTGGATGAATGGAGAATTATAATCTATGCACATCATTGATAAGTTCCCTATTTAATTCCGGTTTTCATGCGACATATAATAGGTTTTCAAAACATATTACTCTATCTTCAGAAAAGTTGAACTCTTGAATATCTTATACATTCATCTATAGAAACTCGTTGTATTTTTAGGCCACCTTAATCCTCTTGAAAATGGATGGTTAAGTAGTTATTTTATAAATTTGGGATTAAGATCCTTTTATTATTCCAATATTCATCCTTTCCTTGTCCAAAAAGACTGTATACCTTGAAATCATCATCATGGATATAGTTACATGTTCCTTTCAACTCAGAGAATCATCCACTTTGTTTACATTCAAAGAATCATAATGGATTGAACAATCATGATCCTTAATAAAATATTACCACCATCATTGGATCATATTATTCTCATTTTTTGTTATTATATATTTACAAATTTTTTGATTCATATATATGTCACACTTCTCCTTGTAAGGATAATGTCTCCAAATATTTAACAGGAAGATCACTACAACCAATTCTAAAGCAGGAGTGAGGTAGTTTACTCATGGATATTTATTTAGAGGTAGTAATAGGCTATCACTTTGTTATCTATAAACAGTACAAACCCTAAATAATTTTTTGGATTCATCCCTATAGATCAAAAATCCTTTTTCACTAGTGGGTAATTTATGCATAGGTGTAGTGAACATGAAACCCCATACCTTGTGTTTTCCTTGTATCTAGATGAGCCTGTAAGGGGCACAATGCTCGACTAGGGTTTCTCTCATGCCACTTCCCTGATCCCGGATCTGCACTCCTTCTTCCCTGGTTCGGAGGATTGAGGTGGTGTTTTCTATACCGCCGCAGCCTTGTATCGGCTCTTCTTGCGCGCATCGGGGTCTTCGCGACTCAGTGTTGATTCTGCGCCTGAGTCCCTGGCCCGACGGTTCGAGATCAGCAATTTGGCCATCGATATGGGGGTTTGGAGGTCGATCGTTGCATCTCTGGTTTTCTAGGATGGTGGCGTTGGGATCTTGTTTTGTTTCGAGCTGATGAGGATGGCGTCAGGAGGTTTGTCGGACGAACTCTTATTCTTAGATTTTGGTGTATGATCGTTTGAGGATGGTTTTTTCTTGAAATTAGTGATGTACTGTGCTATTAGTTCATTTTTATTTTCTCTTTTGGGTGATTCCTGGGTTTCTGGTGATGTTATTCCTCTCGCAATATTCTATGCGAGTGTTTATTGGATTTAACGAATGGGAAGGGATGGGTTTATGGGTCGTGAATCTGGCTGTTTTCTGGACATACTTATTTTTTCTTCAATGGAGGCAGTGACGGTGGTTTGGGAAGTTGGTGGCGGGGTTGGAACTCTCTCCGGAGTCCTCAACGAAGCTTCTAGAGGGGTCTACGATTGTTCCAGTGATGGCTCTGCCGCTTTCCCCTGTGAATGGTGGCACATGGTGCTCCGGATTTCTTGCCGGAAATCTGATGGGAGGCGACGCTGCGCTGACACAATCCTCGAGGTGGTTGTGCAGCTTGAGTAGGACACATGTTTTGAGCTGATTTTGAATTTTTAAATTTTGAGATGGTTTTGCTTTTGGTTGAAGTGGTTTCGCGGATCCCGTGGTCGGTTGTTAGGATGTGAGGTTTCCAGTTACCCTAAACCGTCTTTATGAAAATAAAAAAAATGGATTTCCAACCAGCTATGCATAGGTGTAATGATTAGCTACTAATATAACTATTTAATGCTTAATCCACATTCATCAGTCTTGAAAAACATACATCCATTATATTATATCTTTTTTATAGATCTTTAAAATCAGGATATGTTTCTCAAAAATCAATGATAGTACTAATCTAATCAAACAAAACTATATATTTACATCATATATGTGGTTCATGGTCATCTACCTTAGTTTTTGAAGGATCCAAAAATATCTTTTTATTGATGATACATTCCCCAGGTATGTAACATTCTCCATACAGACTCACATTTGTTATTCTTTTCATGCAACTTTTCCTTTTTCATGGTTTTCATTATAGTATTTAAATTATTCACATGTTACTAATTTATTTTCAATTATATAATAAAATCATCAATAAAGAATTCCAAAATTTTATTTCGGTAATCCCTAAAGACTATATTTATTATGTTCATCAATATTGAGAAATAATTACTGATCCTAAAGGGCATAATTATGAACTCATTGTTCCTATACCTTGTATGAAAGGTTTTCTTGTGGGTATCCTCATTCTCACATTTACTTGATAATATCTTATTAGATGGTCCACCATAAAAAGAAGTATTATGATCTACATAGATGATCGAATAGATAATCAATCCATGTAAGAGGATACTTGTTCTTTATTTATATAATTGACCTCACAATAATGAATGCATAGGAACATTGATCCATCCTTATTATTGAAAAATTGGATGGATTCCCCCATGGTGAAGCACATGGCCGTAAAAATATTTTATCCAAATTCACCTATAATTGTTTATTAAACTACTTAAGATAAAAAAAGTCATTATATATAGATTATTGAATATTATAAACATTCTTTGAATAATTTTGATCAAGAAATCAACCTATCAACTTGGAGGAAGAGCCAGAATCTCTTCTGGAAACCCATCAACAAATTCCACTATAGTGGGCTTGTCATCAAGGATGATCTTTTCTTTAGTCTCAAATTTTTTTTATTGATGCCTTTATTCAAAAGTAAATAAATACCAGTCTTGAGATGAGGTTACCAAAGAATATTCATCCCCATAATTTCACATGAATATAATTGGAGGGACATTTGTGATATAAAGATTCATTTCTATCCCTTAGAAATGTATGTTAGCACTATATGAGGAAATCCAATCCTTTCCCAGAATAGAATTGAATTATTCTAAGAGGAGTATCACAAGGTTTTATTGGAAATTAATCCACCAATTTTTGATAGGGGTGAGTTATATTATTTGGATGTAATAATTTACCAATTTCTCATCTCTACTAATAAATCAGCTTCCATATTTTGAGGTGGTGTTTGAAGAGTTCTACTAAACTAGCATGAAATGAAAGAATTCATAGAAACAAAATCCAGAAAGTGTGTTCACTATTATTGAATTAATAACTATCATACATATAACTAATTTATTTTTAGGATCCTCCCCTTTTTTGTAATAGAATAATCATTCACTTTCTCTCATGTTCATGGATGTTGTTGTCATCAATTATCATTAACAACCCTTGGCATAGTGAATTGGTTAGTATAGTGTTTTTATTCCATTAAGTTGAAAATGGATAGTGGATGAGTGTGGAATATATCATTCCATGCTACCATTATGTTTATGGGTTTCTCATATTTTAAATCACTAGATATGTTACCTTTATTTCTTATCCTAATTCACTCCCTTGTCCCCTTAAGGAATTTTTTAGGAAAATTATTCCCATGCATTTGAAAAGTTGGTTGTTGTAGTTTCTTTCCACCATGAGAATTTTTCATCATAATTCCAGAATTAAAATCTATTTTACAATTTTTATATACATACCTGTGATACCCATGATATTTTTTATCTCAATTTTGACATTGAGGTCACATCGAATAATTTTATCATAGGTGTCAATGTCATGAATTTCCAAATATTTTCTTAACCATGGATATATAACTCTAAACCAATGTTATATATTACATTTGAGGGATATGAAGAATCCATAGTTGTATCATGCATGTATTCTAAATTTTTTCTCATACACCCCAATGGATTAATCATCCTTTTTATTGAGGATAAAGAAATCCCTCTTAATTTTCAATTAGAGAGTATGAGGATAATATTTTCTGAAGATAATTTTTTAGAATTACATCCACTCTATAGCTTCGATCTCCTGGAATGGGTTTATATTTTAGTCCAAAATCCATTATTGATCGTATTCTCCTTCTATATGAAAAATAGCTAGCCCGGCCTTCTTTTTCTCAAATAATTGAAGGATAGAGAATATCATTTCAATGGATTAGATCCATTATTATATGGTTAAATGATTGGATGATCCTTTGAGTATTGGAGTCCTTTTTCACATAAAGTTATCAATTGTAACTTTCTCTATCATATTTACATTTGGGTGTTGGTCATGATTCAAGGTTCTATTCAAAACCGGATTTTATTGAGATATTATTATCATGAATTTCACAATTCTATCTCCCATTAGGGTGTTAAAATCATTTGGGATGTAATCAAATTTCCCCTCACATAGGTTATCAACTCAGTTCTTCCAATATCAAAAAATTGACAAGAATAAACGGAAACTTTTTGATAAGTATTTTTAAACTATTAAAAACCTAAAATGGAAACCATGATAATCAAAAGAATAACTCATAAACTGATATATATTCTCTATCTTATGAATTTATAGGATTCAATCTATGTTGTCCATGGTCTATTTCCTAATATAAAATATTATGGGAATTTTTGTTCGCTTCATTATCATTAAAAAGGAGTTTGTGAATTTACCAAAAAGTATCCCCTGAGACTGTTAAAAAATGTGTGTAGAAAGGCCTATTTTTGTGCACTAGGAGATGAATGAGTCCAACTTAATGATCCCTTTTTTGATTTTGTTCCCCTAGGTACAACTGTGTCAGATCCACATCCACATGTAGTATCTAAAATGGGGTGTATTTTCTTTAAAACCACATACTCTATAAATTAACAAAATTTAGTGGCATTATTATATTTTTTTATTTTCCCGATGTCTTTCAATATAGTTTTTAATCCCAATCCTAAAAAAACTAGAATTTTTTGTAATACCAACTATGTAAACACCTATTTTATTACACCTTAAATCATGGTTTTTTACATAATGATACACATAATACAACCCCATAAAGTTTTGAGGCCCAGTTTATTTGGAAAATTAAGTACATAGAACATTAACTTGAAACATGGGTACAATATAATTATTTAAAAACACTGAGACATTAACTTATATTCCACATATTTTTAAAATTGGATGGGGAAACCTGGGGATGTACATAAGAAAGGGGTGAGGTATAATTCCCATTAAGGGAATGAAAAGTTCATAGAATAATGTAAAGACACACATTTAATCTAAGAAGAATACCAAGGTAACATAAGATATGTGAGAATCATAATCTTGACCGATGAGGTGTGATATAACATGATAACAAAAATACAATATAGGATTATAATGAAAACATAAACATGAAATCGTTAACATAAGTCAAGGCTAAATGCCAAAATATTACATAGTGTAATTATCATAAACTATTTTTCACCATACATGAAATATCATGAGATAAAAACATTATCCAATACATTAAAAGACTATATAATTTTAGGGTCACCAATCACATTCATATCATCTCATGCATAATTTTATCACATGGATTATACAGCCTAAGGATTTATTTCATCAATTTTAACTCCATCGTTTAGGATTATTGGATACCTACTTGTAAATTCAATATAATTGAAGGATAGGTAAAACTATGTGACTTCTATTGAGTGGAAATGGAGATGGGGATTCACTACACAAATTTTTGGCATGGACAATCATAGGATGATTTTGGCAGTAAAACGGGGGTACATAACAATTCATAGAAGCATTTATGTGAGATTAAAAGTGGTATATCATACCATGGAAATAATAATGATGAAAAGAGGGGTATATATAACATATTACAACTTGTAAAATTTAAAATTATAATGCATAGTGTAAATATATTTATCGAATAAATAGGAGAATGATAGAATCCCTAACTTTGGTATAGTAACATCTTAAGTAAAGTGTATATTGAGAGGGGATAAATGATATTTAATTCAAAAATAAATAAATTTTAAATTATTGAGATATATATAATGATGTAACAATATAAATAATTCAGAATAAAAATACTAAATACAAATAAGGATTTTGAATGGAAAATAAGAGAGAGAGATCCCTTTCCTTAACATTGTAATGGCTTAGGTAAATGTTATAATAAGAGGGGATAATTATCAATCATTATAAGAAATTAAATTGGACATTAAATTTATGTTTATAAAAACATGAAATAATAACAAATTCATATTGAAAAGGATAAATACACATAAGTGTCTTGAAGGTAAAGGAATATAATTATAAATTCATTACTTCGGCATTGTAAGGAATTAGGTAAAGGTTATAATGAGAGGGGATAAATGATATCTAATTATTATTACTTTAATTATATTGTAATGTTATATTTATAAATACATGAAAACATAACCAATTGAGTTGAAAAGGGTTAAATACCTTAAAGAAGATTTGTAACGTCCCAAACCTAGATGCCACCCAACAATACTCTGATCCTGGTTGGTCGCATGGCCTCAAGTGCATCTCCTGATATGCCAGAGGCTATTGACTAGAAATTAGGGACTATTTGTGATAGTGGTTAGACTATTCCCTCATTTGTAGAGTGTAACACATCGTAAAACATAAAAATAGTGGAAGTAGTGATACCATATAGCAGAAGTAAACAGTAGAATATCAATAGTACAATTAAACCAAAATCATATCATACACAAGATGATGATACATGATAGAGGTTATATAAAAAAGAAAAATAGGATAAAAATATATAATATACAATACAAGTTCAAAAAGTAAAAAAGGACAAAAATTTTCCCAACAGAATCACAAGCCTCAGCTTGGTCTCATGCTCTCCTACTCCTAAACAATATATCATGTACCTGTAGGAGGGTGACTTCCCTTATCGACACCTAAAATATTATAATCTGTTTGGGTCCAAAACATAACCCAAACAGGGTGTGAGACTAAATCCCAGTAGGAAACCACCCAATGTATGTGCCAATATGTCAGTGAATATATATAACAGGTAGTGTATAATAATGAAATATTTAAGTTAATAAGCACTCAAAAGTAAAAAGTCCTATATGAACTGGTTTCTATTTCTATTCCATTTCATTTAACAAATAATTAAATTAAATTGAATTTTATAAGTCTCGATATCTGGCATAATATTGGCATCCCCCATATAGCAGTAAGCACAAAAGATGCCTCAAAAGTCCATCTAAGTAAGAAGTATAAATGATTGAATCCAAGATTGTGCTTTTTCTTGGCAGACATATCATAAACCAGTTCCAATATACATTATAAACCAATCTGATCATTTACAATCCTAATATGAAATTCAAGTATCACTCTAGGTGAAAATACACCAACACCATACAAGACTATCTTAGGAATCCACACAAGATCCTAGTATCACTCTAGGTGTGGTAAGTCTATGTCAACTGATCTTGTCATTGGTGGTCTTATAAGGATCCCCAAGTATCAATCATGACATAATCCATTCCATTTGATCCCATATATTTCATCCTATAAGGATCCATGATTCAGATAAAATTTTAGTACATAGCCTCTATGAGCCTGTCCATAGCTTCTATGGTTCACTCACGACTTTACAATTATAAAAAAATTCATTGAGCCCATCCAAGTAATTCTAATGGAATAAAAGGTTCACTCAAGGTACCAAGGTAAGATAGACATGTAATCCCATCCATTTAATTATAGTAGAATCCATGATTCACCCAATGTTATTTACATTTTAACCATAAAAGATTCAAATTAAAAATTCATTATACGTGCTAGGTTCATTAGTAAAAGCATCCAACATACATCTCACCACTAAATGTGTCTCAATTAGGAACAACCTCAAAGTATTGGCCTAAAATTACACACATGGTAAAGATTCATATTAAAATCCTATAATGTAATCAAAAACCATTATAGGGATTTGAAATAACCTAACTCACATGGATAGGTTCATAGTTGGAACCAAACAGTACAAACATGCTTAAACAAGCATAGGCATAAACATGGGTCGAGGATAAATCCACTTATTCCATACCCTAATATAATTCAAAATTCATCCATAAACATTTATATTCCATATAATTATAAATTCCACTCTAAACAACCTAGGAATGGGAATTCAAGGCATACTTCGTAGGTATCCTAAGACAAACGGCCATAAAAGTGTCAAATTGGGCACTCAACCATGGGGTGGCCATTATTAAAGGTATTAAACCTATCAACCTCTTTTAATAAACTAATTAATTACCTAAAAAATGATAGGAAACAATAGGTATGATTTATAAATCAATTTGACACCCAAAAAATGGGTGTGCGACACTCTAGAATATATAAATATCTTGACATTCAACAAAAGCACATGACCACCTACCTTAGGATCATGCTAGATAGATCATCCAATATAAGCCTCTGATTCACACCAGTTTGGGAGAAATATTAAGAATGGATGAATAAAGGGATATTAGGGCATATCATCTTAAATCCAAATAGCATAATCGATATCCATAATAATCAAGAGAGGGTAAAAAGGAATTGAGGTCTTATCATTGCGGAACAAAGGAGATAAATGACACTCGATTCAGAGGTCATATGGAGAAGGGGTATGAAAAGGGGGAATAGACTTCAAGGAGTCTCTCCCATGGTTTTTGAGGTGTTTTTGAAAGGGATAAGAAGAACTTAAGTTAAAAACAAAATAATGGAAAAATAATAAATTTACCCAAAATAACTACGTCACACGGTTTCTATGCACGGTTTTCCTAACCATGTGAAAACTATACAAAACATTATATTAGATAAGGGGGGACATTAAAGGTTACCCCAAATAGTTAGTAAAACCATGTTCAAACCATTTTGATCCCTCTATCAAAGTCTATTAAACTTTTAGAGCTTATGAGTGGTTGTACACCGCAATCTTCATGGTTTTCACTAACCATGCAGCCTCCTCCTTTCACCCAAAACTCAGACTCTAGGATCCAGACCAGCCCCAGTCACACTGGTGAACTCTACAACCCCAACCGTAATTCATACAAGGTAATAATTAAGCATTTAAACTGGGAAAATATGGAAAACTCAATATATATACCTCAAAGAAGAACTGGGTTCTTACAAACATCCCCCCATAAAAAAAAATCATCCCTGAATTGCCCTTCTAATGGTAGTGAATAAATATATAATAAAAAATATTGCCACTACGATCATACATTGACCTACCTCTCTCAAGTCTCTTTATGAACATAGTCATGTAGGTATATCACACGTACTAACAGAACAGATCGACCATCGAGAACCTTCGTACTATGATCCACAATTCATATAGGTTGATCCTCAAAGGTTTCATCTACCTGCAACTCAAACTCTTCTGGATGTAAATCATGATATGGTACTGAATAGTAACATCACAACTAAGAAACATGGAAGTAGTCATGCATAGCCCAGTACCTATGAGGTAATTACAACTGATAGGCAATTGAACCGATCCTCTATAGAATCTCAAACAGCCCGACGTATCTCAGAGAAAGTTTACCTTGTACCCTGATCCTTTGTCTCCCAACCTTAGTGCAACATGTACGAAAACCCGATCCCCAAACATGAACTCCAAAGGTATTCTATGGAGATGGAAATATTATTTCTAATGAGAATGTGTTGTAGCCATCCACTTCGGAATAAACTAAACCTACTCAATATTCTCCAAGACAAGACGAGGTCCCCGCATATGTGTCACTCCTGACTCCATCCAACACAGGGGTGATCGACATAGCCTACAATTTAAATCCTCATATGAAGACATATTAATAGTATCCTAAATGATATAATTATAGCCAAAATACACTAGGGGTATATTTCTCTCCCAGGAACCCCATAAATCCAGGACACATGTTTTCATCATTTTATTTATCATTTGAGTCGTGCGATCTTGATGGACATCTATCTATGGGTGGTAAGTTGTGCTAGAAGAACATGTGTACCCAGTTCCCTCTATAGCCCTTTCCCAAAACGAAAAGTAAAATGGGCATCCCTATCTGAAATGATATAATATGGAACCCCTTATAGTTCTATAATCTCAGAGATGTAACACCTCCCAATCTCATCAACACAGAAGGTTTCCTTGATCTGTAGTAAATGGGTATCCTTCGTGATCCTATCAAAGACATACCAAATGGAATTTTTACCTTGAGGTTACCTCGACAAACCAATCATGAAATAAATCATGACATCATTCCAATTACACTCAAGAATGGGTAGCTGCTATAAAATTCTTGTTGGTTACTGGTGTTTTGGCTTCACCTGCTGACAAGTGGAACATCTCATGAAAAAACCATCTACATACCTTTTCATAACTATCCACTAGTACTATCGATGTAAATCCCAATACATCTTGGTCACACCCGGATGCACTACCCATAAAAAGGAATGAAAATACCACATCAGATCATCATGCATGTTTTCTAAAACCCATATGTGGCCATGTAAATGTAAAACCTTATCCTAGCCTATGGACCAACTAGGGGGAGGGTCCTCACCAACCACATTATCTAATAGAACTAGGCCTTTAGAATCTAATAGCTTCCTCATCCCCAATTTTTCCATTATGGTACAGAAAATAACTAAAGAAGTGATAAATGTCTAACCATGACTGTCATGCACCTCCGTGTGAATCTTAGATAACAAATTCATAATTTTACACTCGCTAAAAGAATTATTCACTTCCTACATCTGAGTCCTCCTGCTCAAATCATTGACCACTGCATTTCCTTTACCAAGCATATATGTAATCTCTAAGTTTAAATACAGATGGTATTCCACCCTCCTTCACTACCTCAGATTTAGATCATGCTGTGTAGATATTTACTTGAAGATTTTTTAGTCTGGGTACATAAAAAATTCCCTACCAATGAGTAATTTCTCTAAAAAGATAAAGCATGAACAATTCTAGCCAACTCGATATCATATTTTGGGTAATTCTTCTAATTTGGGCGTAGCTATTGAGACTCATACACAATGACTCAATCCCCCGGAAAAATAAATGCTCCTAGATAGATAACCAATGTGTCGTAGTACATAGTGTAACTCTTACCTAGATTTGGAAAAATCAATATCGACGTTGAAGTCAATCTCCCTTTTAGCTTCGGAAAGGTTATATCATAGAAATATGTCCTTATATACTTCTCACCCTTCTTTGACTGGCTTGTCAACGGTGCTGCTAAATGTGATAATTCTTGTATGAAATGATTTTTGCCTCCAGCTAACCCTAGGAAACTATTCACTTCAAATACATTCTTGGGATGCTCATAGGATACTACTACTCTCACCTTCTCTAGGTTCATTGATACTCCTGTCTTTGAGATGATGTGACCTTGGAATTGATTCCAATCCATCCCAAAATGGAACTTTGTGAGATTATCATATAATTTATGGTCTCTCAGTGTACTGAATATGATCTCTACATGTTTGGCATGGTCATGTAGATTGTGATAATACACCAAGAAACAAACCATGAAAACCACAACAAACAAGTCAACATAAGTATGGAACACATTGTTCATAAATTCCATGAAAACCATTTGTGTTTTCATGAGACTGAATGACATAAAAAGATACTCATACAAACCATACATGTTCTTAACAGTTGTGTGAGGTATGAATAATGATCTTACATGCACCTGATGATAACTGGATCTCATATTTATCTTTTAGAAAACACATTCTCCTCAGAGCTGGTCTAAGAGATTGTCTATCTATGGAAAAGGATACTGGTTCTTAACCATAAACTAGTTCAATTTCCAATAATCCATGCATAACCTGAGGGTATTGTCCAACTTTTTCAAAAAAAAAAGACCAGATAACCCCATAGAGAAGTACTAGGTTAGATGAAACCCTTTTCCTCTAAGTCCTTTGGCTACCTCTTATGATCTTTCAAATCCATTGTAGCCATCCTGTAAGGAGGAATGGATCTCAGTGCATCTCCTGGCACTAGCTCGATAGAGAAATCAACCTCTCTCACCAAAGTTAAACCTGAAAAGTCATCTGGGAATACATACCTAAAAAAATAAACTACTAGAGGTAAATCCACTTGATGTGTTCACTAGTCATCCAGATATAAACTCACAATCTGGGATGTTATTCTGCCCAAACCATGATACTTGGATCAAGCTCATCTCACCTGGATATACCATTCACTTTTTTATTGAAATGTTCCACCCTCAAGTGAATTAAAACTCAGCCTATAATGATATCAATCTACAAAGGTTTGAAAGGAAACCAAAAATTCCATCATAAAGATGACCTCAAAGCCAATCATCTCTAGGAAATAAAGTTTCCATAAGAAGTTACACATGCCAACCTCACGGGGGAACTCCTTGCATTGATGCACACCAACCATTAAAACCCCTAAAGAGTTTTATATCATCATAATGTCATTATAATTAAAAACATAGAGACCAAGGCTCTCCATAATGAGAAGAGATATGAAACTATGTGGATCTCCTCTATCAAAAATTACAAAATCTAAAATAAAGGCTACTAGAATAGTACCTCTAACAGTAAAGGGTTTGAGATATTTATCCTACTAGGTCTGTTGCACTACATAAGTCTTTCCTATATAACGGTCCAGTGACACTACATGGATACCCTGAGATGATCTACTCTACTATCTCTGAGAGCCTAGTGTCTAGATACCATGACCCTGACCACCATCTCGGCCTGAATATCTCAATGCATTCTAGTTCATTGATTGGTAAGAAGCTACAGACCCCTCTCTTGAATGTGGAGATAGTTCAGACCCTCTCCCACTAGGTACTGGTGAGAAAAACCTATAAAAATGATGAAGATGGCCCCTATTTTTGCAAGATCGGCACTCAACTGGGACCTATAGATACTATGGCATCATATTACCCAACCTACCACACTTGTAGCACCTCACATGGATAACTAAATATATGTCCTGACTGGCCATGTCACCATGAGAAAGCTCCAGGAAATGATTCCTACTGCTTTTCGAGAGAGTACTAGACATAGGTACCAAACTACCTTAGATCGAACCTCCAGAATCCCTCAGGTTACACTCTGTGATCAGTACCTGATTTAATATAGTAGAAATTGTAGTAAACCAAAAGACATTCACCTATGATCAGATGTCATATCTGAGACCATCCTCAAAGCCCCTCACTTTCGATATATTTTCACCCATTATGATAGGTGTGAATCACTAGATCTGGGTAAAAAAGACTGAGTAGTCTATCACTGACAAATCACCCTACTCCAGATGCATAAACTCTTGAGCTTTATCATCCCATAGTGTCTCAGGATAGTAATAGTCGTATAAGACTATCTAAAAGAATCCTCTTACCATTTCACGATGAGGCCCCACCAGAGTAATCACATCCCACCATCTCTTGGTTAAATTGCACATCAAATACGTTGCAAGATTTACCCTCCTTTCAGGATGTTCCACTAGGTGATCAAATATCGAAAACATGGAATCTATATATGACTTTGTATCATGTGGTCTACCATCCCTCAAAAATGTGGTCGGATGTTGCTATTAGAACACCCACATTAGCTCTACCATAGACGTGGTAGGCTATGGTTCTCCCTAAAAGGTTTTCATAAAACCCAAAAACCCTTCCCATAATAATGCATCAGCACCTATATCTGGTATAACACCATGTGCCATAAATGGAACGACTAGAGGATCCACCTATATCTCATGGCCTACCACCTCCGGGGTATGATCATCCCCACCCTCTAGGTATATATATGTAGGTTGTTATGGTGGAATGACTCTAAAAGTTCAATAAAACAACTTAGTTCATGGTTAGTCTCAATGTTGTATCTCAATATCTTAGAACAAATATTATAGGTCAAAACCTTCCTCTAACCGTCACCCCTCTACCTTCCACATGGGTCAGGTATAGGTTTCAACAAATGAGAGACTACCAAAAAAATCACTATTAAGGTAAATTATGGTCTATTTAACTATCAAAATACATTTTAATTTCACTTGATTTCATATTTATTTCATATTTATCAAATCCCCTTTTAGAAGGGTGAACCCAATGGCATGCCAAATTCAATCCATGGGGGCTCGTACTCCCCACAAATCAAAGCGTGGAATCCACCTATTGCACATCGTAACCCTATTCAATAAGGAAAAAACATGGTCCACCATATTTTTATCCAAGAGGTCCCAAACACCTTAGGAGCCAAAGATTTACATTCATCCAATTTGAACCATATCACATACCAATACACCTATCAAAACAATAGGAATATCTATCACAGTACCTATCACAACAGAAATAAATCAATAATTCCCTCCAAGTGGCATGGTATAATGCATGGCACATGATTTATAATAAGTTTCTACATGAGGAATGAGATTTTATACCCTCATATCATTGGGTATAAACATAATAAAAACCACAATCATATTAAAAATAGCATTGCAATACATGTGTTGTAAGAACCCGGTTTCTCACTCATGTATAGATCCTTTAATTTAAGTTGTAAATCATTACTTTAGATATAATATGAATGAATAATGAGTTAGTAAAGGTTATATGGGTTTCTAGGGAATCTTTGGCACCCATAAAGCATCTTTTTGAAGAAAATAGACTCTGCACATGGTTTAGTGTAAACCGTAAAGAATTCTGCACAGTTTGGAAAACAATGCGAATGGTGTTTTCTTGGATAGAACCACCTATCTTGGTTCATGAATGTCTATATGGCTTAACCATTCGAGTACACCTTTTTCCTAGGTATCTGTGAAAGAGTTGCACATGGTTTGACAAATCATTTGGACCAAACTATTTGATTAGATCTGTCCCACGGAGTTTTCACACGATTTGACAAATCAACCAGACAAACCGTGCGTAGGCTAATTTTCTGGAAAAATTTCTAGTTTTTTTCTTAATGATCTAATTAAGTCACCCATTCCTCCCTAATCCGAGTTTATTCTAGATTGACCTATTTGTCTCTCAATATGGGGTTTTTTGAAGATATAAACTTATAATCAAGAGATATCTGGAATCTGGCATCCGATTGAGATTTCGTTCATCACATTGTATGAGAAACGGTAAGTACTCAATTCCTCTTTAGTCGTTCGTCATCTCTTTCACTGTCAACCAAGATATCATCATGTGATAATTTTTCACCTCTTCTTATATGTACTCTTATTTGAGGAAAATCAAGGATCGATACTGGAGGAGAAGGACTGTACCACTCTAAGTTGGGTGGTCTATAACTCATCACGAAAGTTTGTAGATTTTTGAATGTTCATGTGGGGTCCACCGGTATCGTTGGAAACTGTATCATAAATTTTCATGTAATGATTACACTTGATAGAATTGTATGGATATGAACTTTCCAAATATGTGATTAGTTGTTAGCAGATACACAACAAATCAATCTGCTTCATATCTAAGGTTATTCTATATTTTTGTTTTTAGTGTTTCAGCACATTTGGGAAACCGTTCAGTTGTTCCTTTTCTCTAAATTCCTAAAGGAGAGAATTTCCATAATAAATTACTAGTTATTTATGAGAATTTAAAATTGTAATGTAACATATATGCTCACCACTTGATGCGCCTAAGGTAAGTTATTTCAAATGATTATTAAATTTGAAATTTGAAATGGAATGTATACTATGTATATAACATGGACATAAAAATGAGATTGAATAAAGGTTAAATGTCTGTAGCATCCCTTTCCATTTTAATGGAAGGTATCAGAGTGAACCTCTCTAATTGAATATGCATTAATGGTTAACTTATACTTTATTTAAATGGTTGAAATGCTACTTGGCCTATCCACACTAATGGAATACAAGGCTTGCACCAATAAATAAATGGTTGAAAATCTACTTGACTTATACACACTAATGGATGGAAAGACTTGAACCACATGAATTATTACATGATACCTTAGATACACTTCTCGGAACCTTCTTTTAGTAGTAGGTTCCATGGTGAAATCCCATAGGTCTCTATATTTTCTTAGCCCTGTTTTATCTTGGTCAATCACCTTAGACTTGATAAGCGCCTTATTGTGGAATGCCTTGGATTATGATACTTTTAATACACTCTTAACCCTTATCTAGACTCAAATACTAATGAGTTAGTGTTACATTATATTTATGTTACCTTGGTTATTACCCTGGAACACCTTTACTGGATATCGTTGTCAGGTTTCCTTATTACATCATGAGAACTTCACTACTTATACTATCATAAGGTGATGTCAGTGGTGGATATTCCTCAAGAAGCCTATTAAGATTAAATGGTAAATACTTAATTAATGAACTGGTTACATGTTAAGACACCATCTGTGGGATGAAGCAGGTAATTGGGTATTTAGTTATATTTTACAACTTGCATTACTTTATATATGCATGCTTGCATACTGCTATATCCCATTACACAGGCCGGATGTTATAGACGTCGTTGGTGGTGCTCCACTGAGCTTTATCTCACACCCTATTCAGGCATTTTTATGTACACATAGTAGATTAAATGGTTTCATTTATTGTCAAATGAAAGAATACATCTTCCAATACTTGATTCCCTCCTATTGGGGTGGAGCTTGATAACAGATGACCGAGTTGGATCTCAGGATGCTTGGAGTAGTCTTTGTTCTCTTTTACTTTGTGGGATTGTTATGCCTACTATCTTGTATCCAGGTTTTCCAATTTTCTAGTGACATGAAATTACATTATCATTGTTTCAATTAATATAGTAATTATTATTCTCATTTATCCACTACATCAGTTTTCTTTCTCTATTTATTTATATATTTTATATTGCTTCTATTGTTTACTATTCCATTATATTCCTTCCACTATGATACACTCTATTAATAATGGCATAGTCTCTCCACTAACACCCCCTAGTCCCTCACTGTTGGTCGGTAGCCTCTGGAGTTTTGGGAGATGCACCTGAGGCCTTGTGGCCCACCAGGCTCGGAGCACCTATTAAGTGGCATCCTGGTCTAGGACATCACAAAGTGGTATCATAGGTGGTTTATTTTCTTTTTTTGATTTACTATTTGGAGACAATAAATTTGGGAATAGGAATGCTTGGTATTTATTCATAAGTCGTTCTTGGGAATCATGATCCCATGTTCAGGGTAAAAACCAAGTTTCCTAAATTATAATTGTTACTCTTTTTTTCCTATTACAGTTGATATTATTTCACCATTGGGTGACACACATGTTGTGTGGTGTTGTTGATTATTAATTTGTTTGATAATTTATATCATCCCTAGCTTGATGAAATTAAGAAAGGATAATTATGACATGCATCATTATAGGCACCTAGGATTCACATGTCATGCATATTACCATGCCATATTAAAGCATTTCACTACTTTTCTTTGACTAATATTCTTGTGATTTTTGAGTGATGTTGTGATAGTTTACATGTAAATGTATTATTCTTGGTAATGATTGAGTGAATGACTAACTCAAATCATGAGGTTTGTGGACCCTCATGGTTTGGGATGTGTAATTTACCAAGTCAATCCATTATACTATAAATAAATGGGTGTCATTTTTTATGATAAGTGTATGGGATCCGAGGCATCGAAAATGACTATCCATTATAAAGCGAATCCTAAGATATAAAATGTATTGGATGCACATCCTTATTCTTCCTTGTCATGTCTATGAAAGGTAACTGAGTGAACCTGTAAAGTAACTGCAAAATGACATGAAACATATACTTGAGCACTTACCGACAATTATCCATCTAAGGGGGTAGTTTGGGCAGTATTCCTTGGGTAATGAGTTTTTTTATGTTTATCTTCCACTAGTGATTATGTCTTATTCTCCAAATCTTGTTATAAGTTGTTCATGGATTTTTTAGACCAATGTCGCCATGACATCCTTGTGTTGTTCTCCAGGAGGGTGGTGATGACCATGCTCCAAACATGGTGTCCCCTGACCCTCTAGTCTTACTTATAAGAGTGACACATGAGGCACCACCTGGTGTGCTTGATCAGGGCATTGATTCCCTTGTCTGTGATAGTTTCTTATGTAAGATGAAATCCATGAAAGGTGCTCCATGGGTTGTACCTATGATGGGTGATCGGACCCATGAGTTTGAGCAGTAGCATCCTCCTATTTTTTTCAGGGTATGGTAGTCCATAGGCTACTATGTCTTGGCTAGAGGACATGATGTATATCTTTGAGCATCCGGAAATGACTTCAGAGCGTAGATTCAAGAATACTATATACATGCTTTGGGATTTTTCCAAGCATTGGTGGGATGTGGTTACCAAGGTCAGTCGTCATCAGGTCATGTTATGTACCGATTTCTAGACTACCTTCTATGATCAATTCCTTCATCAGGCACTGAGAGCTGACAGAGCAAGAGATTTCATGAATCTTGAGTAGGGTTCTATTTTAGTTATGGAATATTCATCACATTTCACTAATTAACAACACATTGCACCACTTCTAGATAGTGACGAGCTTTCACATGCTATACATTTTGAGGATGGGCTCCAGTACCCCATCCAAACTCAGGTGAATTTATTTCGCCTTCCTACCTTTTCTTCAATAGTTGATCATTACCTTTTCCATGAGTGTAAATTGGGAGATGATGAAAGTATCAGATTTAAAGGATCACTGCCACATCAGTCCAGTAGTTCTTCTGATGGTAGGAAATGTTTCCTTGAGGTTTCGTGTTTGGGTGGTGGCAGCTAGAGTATTCAGTTTGATATCTCTGTGGTGTGTCATTAGTGTGGAAGAAAAGGGAATAAAAAGCCCTAATGTGAAAGATACCTTATAGAGTACCAAGCTTGTGGCCATATTAGTCATCTTCGGCACTTTTTCAGGACCTTTCTACTGGCTTTGAGTGGAATATGATCAACTTCATCTCCACCTTCAAGAGCGAGTTCTTTTTCCCCACGTTAGGTGGGGAGTTGGAATAACACTGGAAGGTCTGGCCAAGGAGGAGGTCATGACCATTGTAGTCTGATCCCTAATCACCAGTAGAGCCAGTAGAGCATTCATGATCGTGGTATTACATACATTGCACAGGGTCATGGATCAGTTCAGTTTCATGCTTTACAGCTGATACATAAGGATCAGGTTGCGGGACCATCTACAGTAAGAGGTACTATTATTATAGCCTCTACATTTGTCTCTTCTTTGTTTGATATATGTGATTCAAACCCGTTTATTTTTGTATATATCATGGAAAGTATTGTACTAGAGATACAATATCACTATGGTGTAATGACCCTCAATACACCGTTTGGAATATGGATGGAGGGCATATTCCAGTGTAGGGACTATCCCCTTGAGGTAGGCAGTTACCCTTTCATATGGAATCTCTTTGATCTCAAGATGATGGGATTCAATTTCATTCTCGAGATGGACTAGTTAGTCTACTATCAAGCCTTTGTAGACTGATATCACCACAGAGTTTCTGTTACATCACTAGAAGGAATCAGTTATTTTTTCAAACATGAGTGGGATGTCCAGGATGGTAGAGCTAGACCGAATAATCATCAGATAGGTTAAGTGACTACTCATATTGAAAATCTTTTCATAGAGGATCAGGGTTTTCATCAAACTGATTTCCCTTCAGTAGTTGATCATTTCAGGTAAGTCTTTACTGATGACTTTTCTGGATTACCTCCTAAGAGAGAGGTAGACTTTACAATTGAGCTTATTCTAGGAGTAGCTCCAGTGTCCATTCCTCCATGCATAATGGACCCTACTGATCTTCATGATCTCATGAGACAAATAGATAACCTATAGGACAAAGGCTTTATACGGACTAGTTCATCTTCTTGGGGTTCACCCATGGTTTTCACCAAGAAGGAGGATGAAACCATACATATATGCATGTATTATAGAAGGTTTAGCCAGCTTATGGTCAAGAACCGGTATCCACTTCCTTAAATAGTTGATCTCTTTGACCAGATCCTAGGAGAAAAGGTTTTATCTAATATCAACCTGAGATCTGTTAATCATCAAGTGCGAGTCAAACCATCAGACATACCACATACAACTTTCCATAGTAGGTACGGCCTATAGGAGTATCTTGTTATGTCATTCAATATTATGAATGTGCCTTCAATTTTCATGGCTTAGATGAATAGGGTTTTCCACCCCTATCTGGACATTTTTTTCATGGTCTTTGTAGACAAAATCTTGTAGTATTTTCGCACTCATAACGATCATGCCAAACATCTTGAGATCACTTTGTGTACCCTGAGAGAGAATCATCTTTATTCCAAGCTTTTTAAATGTGACTTCTAGATCAACAAAATCCCCTTCTTGGGTCTACTGTCTCATAATTAGGTGTTTATGTTTACCCTGAAAAGGTTAGTGTTGTAGTTTCCTAAGAGCATCCCATGAATATGTGTAATATCAATATTTTTTAGGGCTTTCTAGATATTATAGGTGTTTAATACAAGAATTTTACCATATTTCTTCACCTCTTAATGTCTTACAATGAAGGGTATCAAGTTCACATGCTCAGAATCATGGTAGAAATCCATTCCATAACTGAAAGGGAGGCTTGCTCGGCACCGATTCTGATTCTTCCAGAACTAGGTAATGGTTATATCATCTTTTTTGATGCATAATGAATTATCCTAGGACCAATGTTGATGTAGGAAGACAATGTTTTTGCATACAAATCTCAACAGTTGAGGCATCACGAGAGGAATTACCTGATGCACAACATCAAGATACTAGTAGTTGTCCATTCCTTATGTTACTAGAGAAATTATATCTTGGGTGAGAAATTTGTGGTGTATATAGACCACAACAGCTTCAAGTAAATATTTTCCCAACATGACTTGAACCTCAAACAGTGGAGATGGGTCAAATTTCTATAATACATTGATTGTGTGCTTGCCTATACACCTGGAAGGGGAAATGAATTCACTGATGCACAAAGTCAGAAGAATCAAACGCAGGTCATACAAGAAGCCAATGATGAATGGAACTTAATGTACCTCTTTTATGAACTCTATATGTAGTTTCATGAAAGTCACGAGCTGTATTACCAATCATCATCAACATTTATGTCTTCCATCTATGAGAAGGTGAAGAGTACACAGTTTGAAAATCCTGAAGGTCTGGTTCTCCATGAGAGTATATCCGGAGATAACCTACCTCTGGATTGGTCTGTGGAAAGAGATGATTACCTGCATCTACGTGGACATATTTGGGTTCCTATAGATATGAGATAGGATTTGATGAAAGATTCTCACGCTTCTTAGTGGGAAGTTCATCTAGTAATCTCAATGATGTATTGAGATATGTGACGCCAGTATTGGTGGCCCAAAATTTTCAGATTGTAGGATTCATCACTAGGTGTTCAACCTGTCAACAAGTGAAGATGGAGCACCAGATACTTGCAAGCTTGTTACAAACTCTTTCAGTCTTGAAATGGAAATGGGATGATGTTTCTATGGTTTTCATAATTGGAATACCTTTTTCACCATGGGTTAGTGATGCTATTTGGGTATTCATTGACCAAATAATGAAATCATACCACTCCATTCCTATATGGGAGACATTCTCAGTTGATGAGTTTTGAAGACTGTGTGTTTGTGAGATCAAACAACTACATGGGGTTCCACGTACTATCGTTTCATATAGGTATTCTCATTTTACCTCACAGTTCAGGAAAGGTTTTTAGAAATATATGGGGACTCAAGTGATTTTAAGCATAACTATTCACCCCCAGACTGATGGACAATCAAAACAGACTCTGCAGATTCTAGAGTATATGCTTCGACCATGTGTCCTTGATTTCAGCGGATCTTGGGAGAAGCACATCCCTCCCGTAAAGTTCTCTTATAATAATATTTTCCAGGTGATGATTTAGATGTATCCATTTGAGTCCTTATATGGTAGGAAATTCTATTCACCCTTGTGTTGGCTAGATGCATGTGAGGTATCCCTACTAGGTCCTCATCTTGTTTAGAAGACTTCATAATAGGTCTAGCTGATCAGGAAGCGTATGACTACTACACAGTTTATATAGAAATCTTATGTCGATCTTCATCGATGACCTATTGTGTTCATGTTTTGGGATCATGTTTTTATTTGTGTATTTCCCAAGTTAGGGCATAGACAGTTAAGTAAGAAGGGAAATTAGTCGCCTCGTTACTTTACGTCACTTGAAATTACAGAGATAATTAGGCAGGTAGCCTACCTGTTGCTACTACCTCAGAGGTACAATTCCATACATGAAGTCTTTCATGTCTCACAACATCTCCAATATCATGTAGACCCATATCATACCTTTGATCTCGAAGATGTTGCTTTATATTCCAATTTTATCTTTGAGGAATATCAATTACGCATCGTTGACCAAAGCATGATGGCTCTTCGAGGAAACTTTGTCCCTCTCATACAGGTGCTATGGAAGCATGGTCAAGTTCAGTTCAAGACATAGGATATGGAATCCAATGTATGTGCTGAGTTTCCATATATGTTCTCATATAGTGTTCCTTTACCCTTGGAAGGAAAAATCGGGGGGAGTTCAATTAGGGGGGAGACCGTAATAACCCATTTTTTCACTCAGGTATGGATCCCTTAATTCTTTTTCTAATTCATTACTTTCAACCTAATATGGATTCCTAATGAGTTAGTAAAGGTTATCTATGTTTCTAAGGCATTTTCGGAGCCCGGAACCCATCTTCTTGAAGAAAACAGATTCTGCAAACAATTTAGTGTAAAAAATATTGAATTCTACAGGGTTTGGAAAACTGTGCAGATGGTATTTTCTTGGACAGAACCACCTCGCACGGTTGGTGCATGGTTGTGCAGCCTAATTGTGTGATCTCCCCTTTTTCCCAGGTACTCATGCATGTGTTGTGCATGGTTTGACAAACCATGTGGAACAAACTTTTCGGGCAGAGCTTCCCCACATGGTTTGCACACAGTTTGAAAAACCATGAAGACAAACCATGCACGGGCTAATTTTTTGGATAAATTTTGAAGTTTTTTCCTTAATGATATAATTAAGTCACTCATTCCTCCCTAATCCGAGTTTATGCAGGATTGGCCTATTTCTCTCTCAATTTGGGGTTTTTTGATGATATAAACTTGGAGTCAATAGATATCCATCATATGGAATCGGATCGAGATTTTGTTTATCACATTAGATGTGCAATGGTATGTGCTCAAGTCCTCTTCATCCATTCTTCTTCTCTTTCACTCTTGACTTAGATATCTTCATGTCAGCAATTTTTTCCCCTTTTCATAGCCCTACTGTGATCCCAGGAAAATCAGAGGCCGATACTGGAGTAGAAGGATCGTAGAACCCTAAGGTGGGTGGTCTATAATCATCCCTAAAGTTTGTTGATTTTGGAATGTTTGTGTGAGGTCCACCAATTTCATTGGAAACCGTTTCTTCGATATACATGCCATGATTATAATTGATAGAATCGTATGGATATTATCTTTCCAAATATGTGATTAGTTGTTAGCGGATATAGCCACAACTCAATCTAATTCATGTCGAAGGTCATTCCATATTTGGGTTATTAGTGTTTCGACATGTTTCAACCACCATTTGGGTGTGCCTTTTGTTGACCTTCCTAAAGATGAGCCTTTCCATAATAAATGACTTGTTATTTATGATAATTTCATAATGGAATGTACCATTTATTCTCGCTACTTGAAATGCCTGTGTTAAGTGCTTCCAAATGATTATTAAATATATCATCCCGCCTTTTTAATACATAACTTTTCATTAAATTTTAAACACAGAAGATCTTTAAATTCTAGTGTCTTGGAAACCAGGATCATAAAACATGAAAGCAACATAAACATTCTTCTAAACCACTTGTAAGGGTTCTTCATTGTTCATCCTAAGTTCATTATAGCATCTCATTACCTGGGAGCATACATAAAAGTAAAGTGTGCTCAGAAGGCCCAGTAAGGGAATAAAGAGAAACATTTTACATGTGAACTTGAGATACATCAATAAAGTCATGATAAATAACTTTAAGGCATGACAAATAGATCATGAGGTATATCATAATAAAAATAATGTGTTTAATAACTTGAATATGTGGCTATAACATTTAACTTAGAAAATCATTTCTGTATCACCAAGTTCCATCCCCAAGGTGCCATTAAAAATTTACCAAGGTTATTCACCAAGGTATCGTTAAAATGGTCATCCTTAGAGATTAAGTCTTTACCCAATGAATTGGAGCGATATCAGGGTGGAAACATAATTTGTCTTTATTATCATGTGAGCCACATATATAATCATCAATAATTTCATAAACAACCCATATATCATAAAAGAAATGGGTTTCATTTCATAGTCATAACATTTTAAAAATTTCTTTAAAGATGTGATCTTTGTGTCACTTTAAACCCACGGAAAAGGAAAACGGGTATCATGTATGTAAATCCAAGAATTTAAAATAGAAAATTTTGATATATATGTGAATAAACCTATAGAATAATGAGTTATGAGTATTAACTTCAAAAAATAAATGAATTTGAGAAAAATAGAGAGACATTTTGAGACGAAAATTCAGCAGCATAACGGCTATGTTGCAGGGTTTTAGAAAACATTGAAAAGAGAGGGGACATGGATCACCCACTAATAAATGATCCATGAAATATTAGTGGGACAGAATATAAAGAATATGAGAATAGGGTAATGAAATTTGAAGTACATAAAATATGAAATGAAAAACATGAAAGGAAGATAAAAATAAGATTTCTCTTATGAAGAATTCGGTAGCCTAACTGCGTTACTTAAAACTTCAAAAAAACGAGTTAATGAGATTAAATAGAGTCTCTAATCATGTGAACATAAAAGGACAGTATGATGAATATAAATATCATACCCCAACATGGAAAAAATGAACATGAAAGACTTGACATGAAAGTAGAACTTTGAAAATGGGAAGAGTGAAAGAATCCCTTACAAAAATTCGGCAGCCTAACGGCGCCACTTAAACATTCATAAAATGAAATGATGAGAGAAAGAGGGGGACTATAATAATATGAAAATGAAAAGGAAATTAATATGAATATAAAATAAAACCCCCAACATAATAACATGGGGCTTAAAAGAAATGACATAAATGAGAGTACTTTAAAAGAAGTGAGAGGTAGGATCCCTTACCTTAAAATGTAACTCTTAAAACCAAAAGTTAAGGACCTTTAGGGCTTGGGGGAACCTTGGGAGGAATCATTTAGAGATAATGAGACCAAATATTTCTTGAGGGAGAGTTGGGAGTCAAATTAATGAGGTAAATGATTGGTATTTATAGGAGAAGTGATGGGACAAAGCATTAATTGCCAAGGGACACCTCATCAGTGGTATTGGCAAAACCATGGGCTTTCCCAAGGTATTTTCCCATGGTATTTTCCACTTAGGATCCCTATTACCTTATTTTACTATTTATAAGTCGACCAGAATTATTTCATAATTATTACATCCTTAATGATGTCTTTAAACATCCGAAACTCAAAAACTGTATTTTCACTATTCACTAAAAATTCAACTTTCTCAGAAAAATCCCAAAAATTCACCTAAACCAAATATCGATGCTCTGATTTCAAAAATGAACTCTATTTTATGAAAATAATTTTCTAAATATTTTTAATTTAATTTTTAAATAAAAATAAAATTCACATAAAATTCAACTATTTCAGAGAAATCCCAAAAATTCACCTTAACCAAATATCGACGCTCTAATTTCAAAAATGAACTCCATTTTATGAAAATAATTTTCTAAATATTTTTAATTTATTTTTTAAATAAAAAACACTATTCACCCGAAAAAATTAATACTTAACCAATAATTTCTGAAATATTTATTTACCTATTTTATTGAATCACATTACTTAACCAAGGTGCCTAGATTATATTAATACTTTATTAAGTGAGGTTACTTAATCCATTTTATCACATCACTAATTATAATAATAAAATCACTATTCATAATTTACAATTCATGAAAAATTAATTTGATCTTATTAGAAAATAAATTTCTTACTGAACGTAACTATAGAAGACCATTTTTTAAAAATCATTACACATAATTAATTATTCAAGCTTTAAATAAATATTTTTAAAATATACTTTTTCTAAAATTCATCAATAATATGCATACTATATTTATCTGGACATTTGAAAATTCAAAAACTTAACAATAAAAAGAAATCACAATTTTTATTTAAATCAATGCATTACACAAGGTAGTTACGGTCTCGTTACATAGCCCCTTATAACACCAGCGTAGGACCTACGAGTAAGGAGTGCCAGGGTGATAGAATCTTGGGGCAGCTCGACCAACATTTCCTGACTATTGTTTTCTATCATCTTGAACTTCTCGTGAAGGTGATTCCGTTCTAGCTACACATGATGAAGTTTGTCTTGGGTTTGGTCTAGAGCCAAGCCCAAAGGTGCTACCTCCCTCCTGAGTACCATAAGATGGGCTTCGATCAGCCCGAGACTACTGGATGGGGCCATCGAATCTTCTTTCTATATTAATTAATCAAGATCACTTTTATTTATAGACAATAATCACAACATTTAGTTTCCAACGGTCATATTGACCATTGGTCATATAACAGTCAAAACCGAACAGTCTTATTTTAATAATACTCATTTTATTAAATTAAATAGTTTTGTTGAGTATAAAATAAAATAACACCCAAAGATAGGAAACAAAATTTATTCAAACTTTCAGGTCGTTACATTAAATGTGAAATGAGAAATTAAAAGTAAACTAAGTATATTACTAGGCCTTAAAAAATTAGATTGAATAAATGTTACATGTTCACAGCACCCCTTTTTCATTTTAATGGAAGGTAGCGGAGTGAACCTCTCTAATTGAATATGCCTTAATGGTTAATTTTTACATTATATAAATGGATCTCATTCTACTTGGCCTATCCAAACAAATATAATATAAGGCTTGGAACAATAAATAAATGGTTGAAACTCTACTTGAATTATCCACACTAATGGAAGGCAAGACTTGAACAAATTGAATTATTACATGATACCTCGAATACAGTCCTTGAATCTAGCTTTGACTAGTAGGTTCCATGGTGAAATCACATAGGTCCCTATCTTTTCTTTTCCCCGTTTTACCTTTTTCAATCACCTTAGACTCGGTTGACACCATATTGTAGAATTCCTTGGATTACGCTACTTGGATTACACTCTTAACTGTTATCTAGACTCAGATACTACTGAGTTAGAATTCTATGAGATTTACATTACCTTGGATATTTCCCTAGAACTCTGTCACTAGATATCATTGTTAGGTGTCCTTGTTACGTCTTGGAACCTTCACTATATATACCATGTTGAGGTGATGTTAGTGCTGGATATGCCTCACGTGACCTATTAACATTAAATGGTAATTTCTTAATTAATGAACTGATTACATGTTTAGACACCAGCCGAGGGATAAAGAAGGTAATTGGGTATTTAGTTATATTTTACTACTCTCTTTACTTTATATATTCATGTTTTCACACTACTATATTCCATAACATGGGTTAGAAGTTATAGAAATCGTTGGTGGTGGCCCTTTGAGATTTATCTCATACCCTCTCTAGGCGTCATTTGGTACCTATATTAGATTGCATGGTTGTAGGTATTGAAAAAGGGAATCATACAGCTTCCACTACTTGATTGTGTGCTGTTAGGATGGATCTTGATAGTAAATGACCTAGTTGGATCTCGGGATTCTTAGAGTAGTTGTTGTTTTCTTTTACTTTGTGGAACTGTTATGGCTATTATCTTGTATCCATGTTTTCATGTTTTCTAGTGGCATGACATTACAACATCATTATTCTATTTAATATAGTTATTATTATTCTCATTTATCTACTACATCAGTTTTCTTCTTCTGTCAATTTATATCTTTTATACTTCTTTTGCTGTTTACTATTGCTTTATATTTCATTTGTTGTGCTACACTCTGCTAATTATAGGAATAGTCTCCCCATGGACACACCATAGGCCCTCACTGTTGGTTGGTAGCCTCTAGAGTTTGGGGAGATGTAGTTCAAGCCATGTGGCCCATTAGGCTTGGGGAACCCATTAAGTGGCATCTGGGTCGGGATATCACAAGTGTGTCCCCCAATAGTTAAATCGAGTTAATTGAAATAAATAAAAATCCAAAATTCATAATTCAATTTGAGGAAATTTGGATTTTACCTATACACGGTGTATCTACTCCAAGTACAACTTATTACCAAATCCCATTTTCTTCCTATTCTATTCTATTGATTCCCGGAAAAGACTGGCTCTGATACCACTTTGAAACGTCCTAAACCGGGCTGCCACCCAACAGTGCTTTGAACCTTCTTGGTCATATGGCCTCAAGAATATCTCCTAAAATGTCATAGGCTACTTACTAGAAGTGAGGTCCTATGTGTGATAGTGGTCTGACTATTCAATCATTAGTAGAGTGTTGCACATTATAAAATATACTAATAGTAAAATCATTAATACCATAAAATAGAAGTAAACAACATAATACTGGTAGTATAATTAAACCAAAATCCTATCATACACAAGATGATGATACATTTTACATGTTCTAGAAAATATCCAAACAGGTTACAATTCTATCAGATACAATACAAGTTTCAAAATAAAAAAAGTACAAAAAGTATCCCAAAAGAATCATAGGCCTCAACTTGGTCTCATGCTCCTAAAAAACATATCATGTACTCATAAGAGAGAGATTTCCATTATAGACACACGCAGTCATATAATCTATTTGGGTTCAAAACATGACCCAAATAGGGTCTGAGACTAAATCACAGTAGTAAATCACCCAAGGTATGATTTAATCATTCAGTTAATATATATATTAGGCAATGTATAATAATTAATGTAGTAAACTAGGAAGCACTCAATAGTAAAAAGTCCTATAATAATTATTTTCCATTTCCATTCTATTTCATTTAATTATTAGTTAAATTGTATTTAATGTTATAATTCTCAAGATCCTTTCTAATCCCAACATCCCCCATATAGAAGTAAGCACAAAAGATGCCTCAGAAGGCCATTTAAGAAAGAATAAGAAACAACAGAATCCAAGCATTTTCATTGGATTATAAGACGCGTCATAAACCATTTGAAATATACATTATAAACTGATCACATCATTTGAATTACTAATCTAGAATTCAAGTATCACCCCAGGTGAAAATCCACCAACACCCTACAAGCCCATCTTGGGAAACATCACAAGATCCTGGTATCAATCTAGGGGTAGTAAGTCAATGTTAACTGAGCCCATACTTGGTGGTCCTATAGGGATCCCCAAGTATCACTCATGACATAATCCATGACTCTTGAGCTCCTACATGGAATCCTATAAGTATCCATGATTCACTCAACCTTTAGTACATAGCCTCTATCATCTCATCCATGGATTCCATGGTTCCCTCACGGCTTTACAATTATAAACAAACCCATTGAGCCTATCCAAGGAATTATAAGGGAATACATGGTTCACTCAAGGGACCAAGGTAAGATAGACATGTAATACTATCCTTGGAATTCAAATAGAATCCATGATTCATGCAATTATATTTACCATTTAGTCATAATAGGTTCAAATTAACAATTCATTAGACATGCTAGGATCATCACCAAAAGCATCCAACATACATCTCACCACTAAATGTGTCTCAAATAGAACCAACCTATAAGGCTTGGCCTAACATTACTCACATGGGAATAATTCATATAACAATATTATAATGTAATCAAAACCATTACAAGGCTTTAACATAACCTAACTCATGTGGGAAGGTTCATAGTTGGAACCAAATAGTCCAAACATTCTTAAACAAGCATAGCCACAAACATGGGTCAAGGAGAAATTCACCTATTCTATACCCTTAGCCAATTCAAAAGTCATCCATAAACATGGATATTCCCTTTAATTAACAATTCCACTCTAAAACCCATGAATGGTAATTCAAGGAATACCTCATTGGTATCCTAATCCAAACGACCCTAAAAGGGTCAAACTAGGCACTCACCCATGGGGAGACCCTTATTCTAGGTATTAAACCTATCACCTGCTTTGAATCACCTATATAATAACCAAAATAATTTTATAAAACAACATGTATGATTTAAAAATCAATGTGAAACCCCAAAATGGGTGTACATCACTCCAACATATATAAAAAACTTTACATTAAACAAAAAACATATGGCCACCTACCTTAGGATCGTGCAAGATAACTCATCTTGTATCGCCCTCTGATTCACCCCAGTTTGGGAAAAATATAAAGAATAGAATAATAATTGGATATTAGGGAATGTTATCCTTAACAAAAATAGTGAAATTGATATCTAGAAGAATAAATAAAGGATAAAAAAGGAATCATGCTCTTACCATTGCGGATCCAAGGAGATGAATGACACTCGATTCCGAGGTTAGACAGAAAAAGGATACGAAAAGGGAGAATATACTTCAAGGAGTACATCCCACAGTTTTTGAGGGATTTTTTGAAAGTTATAGGAGGAACAAAAGTAAAAAAAATGGGAAATGGTATATTTTCCCAAAATATCTGGGTTGCACGGTTTCTACGCATGGTTTGCCAAACCTTGAAGAAATCGTGCACAACTTCCTATAAGATAAAGGGGAACTCGAAAGGTTACCCCACACATTTAGTCAAACCATTAATTAACCATGTTGATCCCTCTATCAAAATATTATAAAAATTTTAAGCATCCCCATGGTCGTGCACCCCAACCAGCACGGTTTTCACTAACCATGGGGCATCCTATTTTCACCCAAAACTCGAGCTCAAGGCTCTAGACCATCCACGAACCCGTCATAGTCCTCCATGACCCCAATGGGAATTATTAAAAGATAATAATGAATAATTTAAGAAATAAAAGTATATAAAACTAAATATATGTACCTCAAGGAATAATTAGGTTCTTACAAGATGGATTGGAAAATAAGAGAGAAATCCCTCACTTCATCATTGTAACAACTTGGGTAATCATTATAATGAAAGGGGATAAATGATCTCACATTAATAGAAAATGAAATTTATTGTAAGAGGATATTTAAAATTAAATTAAAATATAAAAAATGAGATAAAAAAGTCTAAATACAATGAAGGAGATTGAATGGAAAAGAATATATAGATCTTAAACTCTAAGATGGTGCTTCAAAAATCCTGGGACGATCTTATTAAGATATTAAGAACACCTTGGTAGGGATATAGGGAGGTATATTAAGAATAAATTCATGATCCATTAGTTTTTAGTAAAGAGGAATATGCAGTTGAGTGGGTTTTTTAATAAAAGTTAGGTAACTTTTTTATTAATTTTCAAACATAGTTTTTGGACTCTATATGATAAAGTAATAAAAATCACAAACATTAGCATCATATTTTCCCATGGTTTCTACTAAATAAGTGTTTTTTTATTTATTTAATAATTCTGAGACCATAACTTCTTAAATAAAATTCCCTTTCTGATGTAGCTGTGTATCATGTTCATAAAAAATCGATTTTAAAACCTTAAAATATAATAATTGTTTTTAAGGATTAATTAAGTATTTATAAACCAAATAAAAAAGTTTAAAATCACATTATTTTAAAATAAAATATAATTTGGGTGATGGATATACATTATAGAATTCATTAAATTACTTTTAGTCATTTATGATGTTATAATAAATAGTGTATATTTATACCGTATTTAATTTTTACCTAAAAATTTGATTATATTTGAAAATTATGAAAAATTCACAATTGGATAATTTTGATGTTATGATTTAAAAAATAAGATTTATATTATCAAAATAATTTTCTAAAAATTATAATGTGAAAATCTAAATAAAAAATCCTCATTTAATGAATAATTATTGTTTTTTACAAAAAAACGTTCTCTAACTCCTATAAAAATTACATTTGAATTCATAAAATTATATTATAATTTATATTTAATAAATATTTTTTAGTAATATTATTTTATTAAAATATATTTTATTTGAAAAATTATTTAATTAATCAAAAATAGTTTCTTGATTAAAAATGTATATTTCCCAAAAAATACAATTCATTTTTTATCAAGTTAAAATCTAATTTTTTTAAAAATAATTCTTTTATAATTTATAAATTAAAATTAAAAATTTATAAATATAATCATTGGTTTATAAAATATAAAATTTACAATTTCATACTATTAGGGTCTAGAAACATATCACTTTGTTAAACTAGTAAATTCCTTAAGGGTAATGTGTGAAATTGTGATATTTTCATTCACTAGTCTCACAAACCAAGTTTGTGTTTTGAGATCTATGAGATTGATCTTCCCCCATAAACATTTTAACTCATACTTCAGTTATTTAATTTCGCCTTAGGCTTGATCAAGGAATAATCATAGGGATTTCATCTCTCTTGTAAGCTCTAATATATAGGATTTATTGGGTATGATCTAACTTATCAAGGCCATCGCTTCCTTTTTTAATGTAAAATAGATTTAACATAAACCTATATATATACTAATATTAATGTACATTGTAAAATGGATATATTATCAATGGTTTTTATAATTAATATTCTTTTAAATCCAATGGAAAATAACTATCCAAAATAATACAAAGTCATCCATTTTTTCTATAAAAATATTAATTAATTAGTAATTTATTTATTCAAATGGGGATTTCATTTATAAAAGTTTTTGTCATTAGACAAGTTTCCTTGATTCCTTGAGGATACATAGTGACATGTTCACTTGATGCCAAGTGGATGTTGAGTGAAATGATTACTTGATTATTTTTGGATGTCTAGTTACATGATCTCTCAATAACTTGTGGACCAACCTTATGAAAATTTCTTGAACACTTTCAACATATTCACTGCACTTATGGATTTTCAAAAAATATTTTATCTATGGGATTCTTAGAGGCTTGGTAAGTGCATGACCGTTCAGAAAAAGTGTGTTGGTTTCTTTTTTAATTAGTTGTAACATACTGTTACCCACTTCGTAGTACTTCATTACCCCTATTTTTATGATCCTTTACTTAGTTCTTATTTTAGGCCATTTGTATGGAATTTAAAATTTTTTGGATTTTTTTGGGGTTTTCACAATTGGCACACAGTTAGCTAAAACTATGTGGTTTGTACCATCAAACAATGTACCCTATTTTGAGTGTCTAAAGGGTGGAACATGGTTGGTACACAATTAAATTAAACTATTAAACCAACCCTCTAAACCATGCGACCTTGGGAAATGGGGGTTTACAAGGTTTCTATATATTTATACTAAGATTGTGTCCAAACTGCGCACCCTTTCCATAATCTAAGTGAGGGTTCATGGTTAAGTGCACATTTAGTGTTAATCATGAGGCCTTTCCCCACAAACCATTAGAATGGGTTTTTAATTAACTTTATATCCTAAATAAAATCAAGAAACACTCTTTATTAATCATAACCACCCCATGTTCAACCATAATTAAATTACCTAGTTTTTTAGGCTCCCGATATGTGAATTGGATCATCAATCATTTCTTCTTCTTGGATCGAAGTACCAGTGGATTCATTTGATCCATTTATAGTAAGTTTCATCCCCTTTATTTATAATTCCTTCTCATTTCTATTCTCACATCCTTCAAGAGTGATGGATTCTCATTTTTTGGATGTATTGGATATTTGTTTATGGATTATATTTCTAGTAATTCCTATTTATCCTTCCTCAACATTTATTCTCTATTTTTATTTTCCTGTTTATATTAATTGATAATTTGATCACTTAAAAAATATAGGTGGTTCTATAAGTATTCTCACTATAATTGAATCCTTGATTCCTTGATTTATTTGAAATGTATTTTCTATTTATTTTGAAACTATGAAAAATCATGATTTGATTATTAATTTCAAAGTCATGATATTTTTGGAATAAAACCAATTTTCCAAGGATTTAAAAATATGTTTTAATTTGAGAAAATATGTATTTAAATTATTTGATATTTATTCTTTAGAAAAATGGGATTAAATGAAAGTTTATTTTTAAGGAATGAATTTTATGAAAACCTCTATTTTGGTTTTTAAATTGAAATGGCATTTTGAAACATGAAATTGGGAATTTAAACTATGAATTTATTTGAAATTAATGAAATACCCATTGATTGATTGATTGGTTAGAAGAACATGTGATCTAGGTTAGTTATTTTCTGATTATGATAATCATGCAAAAACTTTGACTCCCTGGTAATGTATTGATGATGAAAAAACTAATTAAACTATGTTTGAAATGTTTTACCCCAATGGGGTGCATGTCCCATTGGAATGAGTCAAGGGGTATGTGAAGACATGATCCATGATCACTGATTGAGAGGTGTGAATATCCTTGAACCAAAATCTATCTAGACTTTAGGATTATGAAATTGTTATATGATATTTATTACATGATTAATTCATTCCATTGATTATAAAACATCTTTTATTCATGCCCTCAAATTTCATTGAAATTTTCATTTTGGAAAGTTTTTTATATATATTTCATATACTTGTTTTGAAAGCATGTTTTTTCTAAAACTTTTTATTGAATTTCCATGCCTTTTCTTTATTTTAAATTTAATTATGTACGGTTTATTTTTATTTTAATTTCTTATAAAAAAATTGGTGTAATACTACTAGGATGTTGACCTCACACAATACCATTTCCTTTTAAAATTTGTATATTTTGTTATGATAGGTCCAGGAAAAGGGAATGTTCCATATAGAGGTGGTAGAGTGTTTGAGCATGGGACCTTGTGTAATGGTAGGGGTAGATAGATCTATGGTCTACTCGTTTCATGGATTTTTTTAGAGTTAAATCTTGGTGTATATTGTGACATTTTTTAGATGGTGTTTTACTTTTGTATATTTTTATCCTATTGTGGTATTTTTATCCTTAAGGTTTGTCTGGAATATTGTCCAGTTTTTCTTTATCTTCTATTTTTTATCTTTATGGGTGTTCTTATGGAAAAAACATTCCAAATTTTTTGATATTATTCTAGGTTCTATCCACCAACCCATGGGGGTCTAGAATACCCATCAAGATATTTCAATACAAGCATGAATATCAGTGTACCAGGGTATCTAGGTTGGTTTTTGACAAAGTGGTATCAAAGATGTAGGTTAATAATCTTTACTTGATGCCAGTATGAATTATAAGGAGTCTTATTAGTCATGAGGTTGGATTTTTTGGACCTAATGTATAGTTTCAAGTGATTTAAAAGATAACTCTTATAATGGTGGTCTTTAAGTCACTATGGGTGTTTGGGAAAGTCATATTTGAGGAATAAATTGATTGAATTATATGTTTTTCAAAAATTGATCTCATTATTCTAAAATCCAATGATTTTTAATTCATTTTTTAATGGGAATGATGCCTCTATATAACTTCATTGATTTTATGACATAGGTATCACAATTGATAATCCTATATAGATTTTTTGTGTTGTGTAGTACCATGTTGTCGAGAAGACATTTGAACTGATCTCAAAAGGGACATACCAATGAATCATGATAGGAGAAGCCTATGGTTGATCAAAATATGGTCAATATAAGGGTTTTTGTTTTCCAAGAACTGGGAAAGGTACCCAAACTCATTCTTATTCAAACTCTGATGTAGGAACCTTAAAGGTATTGAACTAACGATCATTCCCAAGAGTTTTTTCACTATAATCAGCTTGTTTTCCAATTATCTAATAATACTAATGTGGAATAAGGTTGTATTAAATATATTTAGATTCTATTTTATTTATTATAAACACCTAATTATATAATGGGTAAATTTGATACATTTTAGATTGAAAGACCTAGAAGAATGATGATGGATTCAATGGTTACAGTGATGAAGCATGAAGTCTTAGAGTGGAAAGAAATTATATTTATTTTTATATATCAGTTCAATATAGATTCGATGGTCTTCGAAAATTCCATGGAATTTATTAGCCTCTTAAATTGTGAAAGAATGAGGACTCAAGACGCATACCTCTTTTTTGAACGTGTTTCTTTTTCTCCTGAGGTGGTGATGAACAAGAATATAAGGGATTTAATATTTGTATTGTGTCCTTGATCTAAAATTTGATATCAGGTATTCATGATGAATATCACATCTTATGAGGATGTTTTGGATAGAGAATTGATGGCTGAGCTTGACCTATCTTGTTAGTCATGGTTGATGGAAGTTTCACTTACTCCCAATGGAAATTCTCTTAATTCATTGAAATGATAGAGGAAGAGTGATGAGTCTCATGGTGTATCATGAAATTATAAATCATCCATTCCATTTTTGGTGTCGTGTAGATTCCATTTGACTTAATTATAGTGTTCCATGATCATTCATTCAAAACAAGTTTGTACTAAAGTAATAAAGATGTACGGTTATTGCAGTTTTCAGGACATCTTTGGGTGTTCTGTTATATAATTCTTCCCTACATAGTGGCACAATATTATCAACACATAAATGTAATAAATTTCAATTATATTCTTTAATAACTTATGGTCTTAATCCACATGAATCTAGAATGAAGTTTATTCATGTAATGTAAGTGTCTTCAGAGGAAACCAATGCGGGTCTAGCGATAGTGAGAGGTACCATCGCTATTGCTTCATAAATAGTGACTATTTTGTTTGATACTGATGCATATAACTCATTCATATCGAATAATATTGTGAATTTTTGGAATCCTCCAATATATATTTTATCTTATTTGGTGGATATTACTATTCCCCTCAAAACAAAGAGGGATAAAGTTCTTTGATGTCATTCTTGTTCCATCTCTTTATCAGTGACTGAGATCACCTAGGACATTATGGTTCATAATTTGAAACCGATTTATTTAATTCTTTGTATGGATTGAATTATTGTTTATAAATACAAAATTAAATATTACCTTTGATGGGTCTCTTTTACTACTCTTAACAAGGTGTTTTGTGTTTCATAAGGGGGATGGTACCTAAATTCAAGTTATGATAGACCTGATCCTCTAGAGTTGGGATGGGTGTTATTAGTGTTTTCCTTTTATATAGATTGAGAATCTTTTAATTATTATCTTTTTCCACTATTCCTCAAATTTCAAAATGTTTTTTCATCTAAATTTTTCAATTTTCTAGTAGTAATGGAATTACTATTTTTTTTCAAACTGGATATCAGGTACCCATACAATATATACCACTTCTTACCATATGGAAACATTTCAATTGATAGAGTCAAAATATCATATGAATGATTTTTTTAGACAAATTATTTATGTGCCTGAGTTTTTCACCTTTGGTGTAACCTGTTCTTTTTGAAAGAAAATATAAAAGAACACTTAACATTTGTGTTGATTATTGGGTACTCAACTGAGTTATAGTAAAGAATAAGTATTCATTGCCACATATTTATGATGTGTTATACTACTTGAAAGGGGAGAAGTGGTTATTAACGATTGATCTTCAATCTGGTAATCTCCAATTTAGAATCAATGAATCAGATACCCTAAAGACAACATTTTGGATTAGGTTATTCCATTATCAGTTCCTTGTGATAACTTTTGGTCAAATAAATTCTATTAATATTTGTATGGAAATGATGAATAGTATATTTCATGAGTACATTGGCTCATTCCTATTAGTACTTGTAGATTAAATCTTGGTTTACTCTCAGACCATGTCCATCATTTGAGAGTAGTTATGAAAATATTTAGAGAATAATGAAATTATATAAAACCATAGAAATGTACTTTCTAGATTGGTGAAGTGATGTTATTAGGATGTATATTCATAGAACATGGTGTTTTAGTTGATACTAAGAAGGTGAATTCTGTTATTTAAGATATCAACCAAATAATGTTTCTAGTATTCATGGATTATAACATTTAGTGGGGTATTACCTCTAGTTAATCAAGTATTTCTCTAAGTTGGATTCTCTAATGACCCCTCTCACTCAAAAAATAGTGAATTTAATATGGTATTTAAGGTCTTAGAATTATTTTATTGAGATGAAACAAGTTTTCATATATATGTCAGTTTTGACTCTTCTAGAGGATGGGTAGGGATATGTAGTATTTTTTGATGCATTAGGTTTGGGTTTGGGTTGCGGTCTTATAGAGAGTGATCATGTGGTAGCCTACGGTTCCCAAAAGTTAAGTCCACATGATAATAATTAACTAAAACATGATCTCAAACTCTTACATATGCTGAATTCAATCAATAGTTTTTGGAATTAACTTTTTAGAAAAAAACAATACCATCTATTTAATCCACCAAATCCTAAGTTATATCTTCTCTAAAAAATATTTGATCCACTATCTGAGGTGAAGGGTGGACTACTTGTGGTTTTTTGAAATCAAAATCACTTACACCCACATGAAATGGATTATCATTTATGAAAATTTGAGTGGTAATAATCTGACCATGGCCATGAAAGAATCATGAGAGGACTGGGATTGGATTGATCACTTTTATCTTATGTAGTTGGGAGTATGAGAGAGTGATATTGATGTTTTTTTGGTGACTTTTCAACTAAAATCACATATTCTTGAGATGATTATTTGGAATAAGTGGATTGATGATGATTTTCATAGCATTATGGACTCTCTTTATTAATGTTATTCCATCATAGAGTGGTATTATTTTTCACAGGGTTCCCTTTGTCTTTTGGAATCAGAACTTTATACCATCACCCATTAAAAGGGTTCTGATGGGGGAGTATCATAGGTCCCAGTGGGAAATGCACCAGGATAATAAAAATATATTCTAGGACATAAGATGAAGATTCTTCTTGCTAGGTATGAATTGAGAAATTTTTTATTGTGATTCTCATTGTTATACTTTCCAATAGTTCAAGGTCGAGCACTAGAGAACTTCTAGTTTTCTTTAACCCCTTACTTTCCAGACATTGAAGTGGGATGATATTTCTATGGGATTTATGGTTTAGTAATTATATACCCCTTGAAGAAATAATACTAAATGCATAGTGATTGGTCATCTTTCCAAATCATCTCAATTTATCCCGATCTGAGACATGAAAAAAGCTAAGGACTTTATAATTTTAAATGTGTAGGTGATCATTTGTTTTCATAGAGTTCCATATGTTATATTTCTGGATACGAATCCCCATTTAATTTCATGTTTTTCAAGACATCTCTTGAATTATATGGGATCCCAGGTTATTTTGAACATGTAATTTCATCTATATACTGATCTACAGATATAATGAGTTATACATATTCGTAATGATATAATAAATTCTTGTATTCTTTATTTTTATGGATCTTATGATAGAAACTTGGTACATATTGATTTTTAATATTATAATAGTTACTAGGAATTCATCAAGATAGAACCCTTTGAGGCCTTTTATTTCCTCCCATGAAAATGTATATTTTCTTGAAGTGATATTTTTTGAAACTTACCTAGTTGATCCTAGTTGGATCCAAGTGATAATGGAAATGATTTGGTTGATTTTTTAGAGAATATAAATGGAATAAAGCCAGTATAAAACTTTGTTAATATTAATTAACTCCCTTTTTATTTTTCATTTGTTAAACATGTGTTTTTTTAGGCCTACCTTGGTCAGGTCACCAATGACATGGAAACTTGAGAAATATTTCTCTATGATATGTGGGATTATTTAAGGTTGTTGATAAGATTGAAAAAGTGGTTTTCAACTTGGATTTACCATTTTATTTAACATTTATTCACAACATGTTTCACATGTATCATATCAAAAAATATCTCTCTAAACCATATCATGTTTCCAGTGTAAGTACCTTGATATGGAACCTAATTTATTAATGAATAAGAAACCAGTTCAAATTGATGATTCTAGGATGAAGGCTCTTCATGGAAGGTCCATACCCTTGGAAATGATTTTATGGTATCATGGTTCTTATTTTCATGATAATTGGGAGTGTGAGCCTCCAAGGAGAGATAATTGTCCTCATCACATTGAAATAGCGACATATTTATAGTATTTTAAGTGGAATAAATGGTTTATGGTGGGGAGATCCTCATATCTAAATACACTTTATTGGGTAATTTTTTATACTTATTTTGATCATCCTTTATATTGGTCTTATTATGGGTCATTTATTGGGGTTAATGAAAATTTTTTGGAGTTTTTTGGGTTTGTGAAAAGTTGGATATTTTTTAGGGGAAACCATTCATCTTGGGTAAAAAAATTGCACCCTTTTTAGAGGTTCTAGAGGGTAAAACATTGTTAGTGCATAGTTAGTTCAGACCCTGCGATCATCCATCAAAACCATGTAACCTGTGGTGGTTTGGGTTTGCAAGTTTTTTTCATATTTGTCCTAACCATGTATAAAAACTATACACTCTTTCCATAGTCTTAGTGAGGGAAAAAAGTTAGGGTCATGGTTAGTAAAAACAATGAACCCTAACCCTATAAATCGTGAAAATGGGATTTTCATGCCCTGAATATCCTAATTAAAATCTTGACCCCCATGTTAATAATTCATTACACCCCCAACCACCATTCATCCCTAATTCAATTCCCTTTATTTTGGAAGCTCTGAATGGGTGAATTGGATTCTCCAAACTCTCTTTTTCTCAGAAAAAAATTTTTTTGGATGCATTATTCCCTCTCCAATATGTTATTTTTCCATGATTATTGTAACATCCCAAGTAAGTAATGAATAACAGATATTTTTATCTATGCCTATTAATTAATTAGATAGTGTTTAGAGGCTTAAAATGAAAATAAATCCAATCTTAAGCATGGAATACACTAATATTTTTAAAAGATTGTTTTACTGCCTTTTAATGGAAAACCATTTTTAAATCTATCTTTTGACAATTTTATAAGCTATGTTTGTCAAACTAAACTTATTCTTTATTATTGGGACATCAAAATTTACTTTGTGTGAATTTTTGGTATTTTTCCGATAAAGTTCATTTGTTAATGAATAGTGAAAAATGTTGTATTTTAATTCAAAACCACTTTTTAATCTAATTTATTTATATGATTAGATTATCTTTTTAATTGTTTTTAAATGGAAATTAGAATGTATTTTTACCATTTAATCCAATGGTGGTCATTGGAATCAATTTCACTTTGAAATTGGACTTAAACTAGTGTCAATCTTTTGATACTTATGGTTTCATAAAAACACTCTATTTTCCATGACAGCGGGAATTAATTATTAAATTAATTAATTCATCTTATATGTTTTTAATTTTTTAAAATAGACATCATTTTTGAATTCAGAATATCAAATATAGCTTACGGTGAAGTTTTGGAATTTTTCTGAAAAACTTCAATTTTTTATGAATAGTGAAACAACTAAGTGGTAGTTAAAGGAACTGATTTTTCGTTTAAATGAAACTTTTCCACTTCTGTGATTTGATTTTTAAAAATCCGACATACATGGTTGTCATTAAGAAGTAAAATTTGGTTCAATGAGATTAAAATAATTTTTTGGTGAATAGTAACTCTTAAGTTCTTAATCGCGATTAGAGGTAATTAGTGTAGTTTAAGGTAAAAATAATGTTTTAATAATGTGAGATGAGATTTAAAAATGTCCTACCCTCATTGGATGTGTCATGTCCGACCAAGACAATCCATGGGTCAACTTGGGGACCCCATGGAGCCACTTTGGTTGGGAAATTACATAAATAACTTTTTATTTAATGTAAAAGTAAAAATAACACAAACATGAGATATTTTACTAAAACAATTTTTATATGGGGTTATACAAGTCATATTTTTTATTCTAAATAGTAATTGGAAAGGTAAAAATATTTCCTAAATCATAGTATTTTTTTATAATTTTTATACTTTAAATAAATTAAATTATATATGACATCATGATGATACAGTGATTACCTTATTAATAAAGGATTTAAATAAAATGAAATGATAATGTAAAATCTATGACCTACACATTTCCAGAACCTATTGTATGGGTGTATTTAGAACCCTTATCACCTTACCCTCGAATTATATCAATGTGGGACCTTTTGAATCTGAAAATCATTTTAAAATAAAGTAACATTTCTTTACTTTCCAAGAGTGCCCCTCCTCTCCTCTTATAAAAGGCCCCCACCTCTACCTCCTTACCCACACTTCCAAAGCCTTTGGCTCGGCCAAACCCTGCCCATTTTGTCTCTCCAATTCCCTCTCTTACTCCTTGAAGCCTCACTTTGGGCAGAAGTCTTCCCAAGGAAGCCTTTGAGCTCAAACCAAAGGGAGTTACCCGATTTTAAGGTAATGTCTTCACTTGAGTCCTTTTGTTTTATTTTGCTTCTCCAACCCCCTAAACTCTTTTTATTAATTTATTTTGTAACAACTACAGTATCTTCAATATACTAGTATGTTTTTATAAGAAGGATTTTATCTACAACTACACACACCTACATCTAATGGTTAAAGAACATAATGTTTCCGTGGATGGCGAATTTCTGCCTCCCGAAACGATGATTGTTCAACATGCTTTTAACACCTTCAAAGGTGGAAATTAAGATGAAAATATATTTATATATGATATATAATATGTTTATGTATTCCTTAAGCTTATTTATTTTTCATTTTGGGCATACCTTTATGGTTTCCATTATGGGTAAACATGATATCTTCACTTAAGGAAGTGCGGACTACCACCCCCTCAAAGTGATTTGATTCGTTAATACCATTTGTGGGACGTATAAAGGATGAAGTTATGATATTATATATGATATTACACTGGAATTATAATATACCTTTATATCATTATGATTCCATTCTATAAAATATTAAATAGAAATGAAAGTAGTGTTCATGCGTATGTACGGCTTACCGTCTCCATGAACGGTGCATTTCATTTATTACCTCTAAATGATTATGTAATATTATAAATGCATGTATATACGGGATATATATGATATATATGATATATACATCATGATTATAATTCTTCATATAATGGATACATGAAAACTTGTAATTATAAAGGGTTTATGTTTTACTCAAGTACCAATGATCGTTAAAACGACCGTTATTAACTTAAATAATTACATAGTGTTCATGACATGGCAATAAGTGATATAAAAGGAATAATGAACTTTAAAAATGTTCTTAAACAAGTAGAAATTAACTCAATTTTATTATTCAGGAGATTAAAGAACGATCGAGTCAAGTCGGACCCGAGGTATGGGACTTCGTCTCAATCTCCTTTCATTGAGGCATATTTTGTTTTATACACAACCTTCTTTTACATGGTGTATAAACCCCTTTGACTTTTACGTTTATCCAAAAGGAATATTTTTTATACGAAGCGTTTTACTAAACAACAAAAGGGAATGTTTTGGCCGTACGTATGCGGCGACAACGACTTCTCCGCCGTCGTGACCATTATTTTAGTTTCGGCTTCCTCTACAAGCCATACCTTTTTTAAAAGAAAAATAAATACCATGTTGTAATTTTCTTTTATTTTGGTATTGAAAATTTTTTTCATAATGTTTTTATATCAATGTGTTGTATTGATATCATGTGATTGAAAGGTGGAAATGTTATGTTTCCTTTATGCATGTTTTATGTGATACGATTATGTTGAGGTTCGTGGGAATTATTATGAAGACGGGTGGTTCGGTGATAAACTAAGGGCGGGTGAGCCCAATATAGCTCTCTAATGCATTGGGTAACACGAAGGAGTGAAACGTTAAGGTTTCTCCGAAGAGATTTAGGGAATATACTGTGATGGGTATTCCAAACGTAACCAAGAGGGTTACTCCCTACGTAAGAATGTTATGAATGCCTCAATTTACCTTTATGTCTTATGATTTATATGATTTATTCATGATTTGATGAGGTATGTTAAAGTGCTTATGTTTTATGGGTAAAGTATGATTTCATTCTTATGTATATATGAACTTATGTTTCCTTTCCATATTGTTATAACCCATACTGAGCTTTTTATGCTCATCCCAGGTTTTTTTGAAATGTTTTTCACAGGTCAAGGGAAAGGTACATGATATGATGATAGTGTCAAGGAAGTGTCAAGAATGAATCCATGTCTTATTTTAAATATGTTTCCATTGATGGTAAAATTGAATACTATCTTTATGTAACCACTTTGTTTATATGTGGAATGTAATGCAAGTTTTATGTTCTAATTCTCTAAAACTCTAAACCTGAAAAGATCCTCAATGTGTAATCTTTTAATAACTAAAAATTAAGTAATGTTTAAGGTTGGGTCCTTATAGTTGGTATCAAAGGTCGGTTTAGATAACTTTAGGAGTTAGAATTCTATTAAATGATTATCCAAAAATATTTTTTTCTGAAATGATATAGCATTTGATGTTTACCATGTTGCTTCATCTAAGACATGTTTGTTCATAATGGTTTTTCGTAGAGGAAACAGAATAGATTTTCTGGGAAGGCATGTAGAGGGAAATGGCCTTTCAAAACAGTATCCTGAGATGGTCAAAATCAGAACTAAACAGTTTGTTGCAGTGATGGCTCAGTTGACTCAAGTGATAAATCGTGGTTGTGTTTGCTGACGATATTTTGGTGTTTTCTAAAAGTAAAGAGGATCATGAAGGACATTTAAGGGTTATTTTTCAAACCTTAAAAGAAAAGAAATTTTATGGGAAATTCAGAAAGTGTGAGTTTTGGTTGCAACAAATTTCTTTCCTTGGTCATATTATTTCTAAATATGGGATAACTCTTGATCCTACAAAAACAAAGGTTGTGGAAGAATGGAAAAAAACCACAAATGTAACAGAGATTCGTAGTTTCCTTAGTTTGGCAGGCTATTACCGAAGGTTTGTTAGAAATTTTTCACGGTTATCTAGTCCAATGACTAAGCTAACTTGGAAGGGTGTTAAGTTTATCTGGACAAAAGAATGTGATGATTGTTTTCAGTAATTGAAAAGAAGATTGGTGAATGGTCCAGTTTTGGCACTACCTTCTAGGAATGGTGAGTTTGTTATCTACAGTGATGCTTTATTGAAAGGACTTGGTTGTGTCCTAATACAAAATGATCAGGTAATTTCTTATGCTTCACGACAGTTAAAAACTCATGAGGTAAATTACCCTACACATGATTTGGAATTAGCTGTTGTTGTTTTCGCTTTAAAAATTTGGAGGCATCATTTGTATGGAGTAAAGTGTGAAATATATACTGATCACAAAAGTTTAAAGTATATATTCACTCAGAAAGAGTTAAGCATGAGACAGAGGAGATGGATAGAATTAATCAGGGATTATGATTGTACAATTCATTGCCATCCGGGAAAAGCAAATAAAGTGGATGATGCTTTGAGTCGAAAAAGTAATGCTTCATTAGCAATGTTGCGGTTGGAACGTGATCCTTTGGTTAAGGATTTGATGAACTTTGGAATAGAATTTGTTGGTACAGGATGTTCTTCTGTTTTTTTTCAGTTATCAGTGAAATCTTCTCTATCAGATAGAATCAAGCAAGCACAGAAGTAAGACAGTGAGTTGCAGAAAAAGGTAGAGCTAGTTCAGAAAGGTAAGTTGCCTGAATTCAACACTAATAATGATTGTGTTTTGAGATTTGGGAAGAGATTGTGTGTGCCTTGTGATTCACAGTTGAAGAGAGAGTTGTTATGTGAAGCTCATAGTTCTCCATTATCATTTCATCCTGGAAGTACTAAGATGTACAGAGATCTTTGGGAGTATTACTGGTGGGATGGAATGAAAAGAGATATTGTTGATTTTACTATGAAGTTTTTGACTTGTCAATAGGTTAAAGTAGAGCGGCAGTTACCGAAAGGGATTCTTCAGCATTTACCAGTTTCAGAGTGGAAATGGGAGAATATATCCACGGACTTCGTTGTGGGATTGCCGAAGACCCCTCGAGGTAATAATGCAATCTGGGTTATTGTTGATCGCTTGACTAAATCTGCTCATTTCCTTGCTATATGAGACACGTTTTCCCTAGATCAACTTTCCCGTTTGTATCTTAAAGATATAGTCAGGTTACATGGAGTTCCTCTCTTCATTGTATCTGACCGTGATCCTAGGTTCACTTATAACTTTTGGAAAGGCCTTCAGAAGTCGTTGGGTACTGAATTAAATTTTAGTAAATCTTTTCATCCTCAATCAGATGGGCAGTCAAAACGAAAAATTCAGACCTTGGAGGATATGCTACGATATTGTTCAATGGATTATCAGGGAAGTTGGGACCAATATCTTTCTTTGGTTGAATTTTCATATCATAACAGTTTTCATTCCAGTATACAGATGGCACCATTTCAGGCATTATATGGGAAGCGGTGTCGAACTCCAGCTTTCTGGGATGAAGTGGGTGAAAGGAAGTTGATGGGACCAGATTTGGTAGAAGAGTTGGTAGAAAAAGTACATCTGATACATAAACACATGAGAATAGCTCATAGCAGGCAGAATAGTTATGCGGACAATAGGAGGAAGGATCTATCTTTCGAGGTAGGTGATCATGTTTTTCTCAAAGTCTCACCATGGAAAAGTGTGATGCGATTTGGTAAGAAAGGAAAGATGAGTCCAAGGTTCATTGGACCATATGAAATTCTGGAGAGAGTTGGGTTAGTTGCATACCGGGTGGCTTTACCTCCGAGTTTATCTCAGGTACACAATGTTTTTCATGTTTCGATGCTAAGAAAGTACATTCCAGATCCATCTCATGTTTTGAGTCCAGAGGTAGTTCAGTTGGAAGAGAACCTATCATATGAGGAACAACCGGTCCAGATTCTTGAACACATGGAGAAAATGTTATGGAATAAGGTGATTAATCAGGTAAAGGTTTTGTGGAAAAGTAACATGATGGAAGAGGCAACATGGGAATCTGAAAATGCAATGGGGGATAAGTACCCCCATTTATTCGATAAGTAAATAAATTGCTGGGATGCAATTTTCTAAAGGGGTAAGGATGTAACATCCCAAGTAAGTAATGAATAATATATATTTTTAGCTAAGTCTATTAATGAATTAGATAGTGTTTTAGAGGCTTAAAATGAAAATAAATCCAATCTTAAGCATGAAATACACTAATATTTTTAAAAGATTGTTTTACTGCCTTTTAATGGAAAACCATTTTTAAATCTATATTTTGACAATTTTATAATCTATTTTTGTCAAAATAAAATTATTCTTTATGATTGGGACATAAAAATTTACTTTGTGTGAATTTTTGGTATTTTTTTGATAAAGTTCATTTTTTAATGAATAGTGAAAAATGTTGTATTTTAATTCAAAACTTCTTTTTAATATAATTTATTTATATGATTAGATTATCTTTTGAATTGGTTTTAAAGTGAAATTAGAATATATTTTTACCATTTAATCCAATGGTGCTCATTGGAATCAATTTCACTTTGAAATTGGACTTAAACTAGTGTTAATCTTCTGATACTTATTGTTTCATAAAAACACGATATTTTCCATGACAGCGGGAATTAATTATTAAATTAATTAATTCATCTTATATGTTTTTAATTTTGTAAAATAGACATCATTTTTGAATTCAGAATATCAAATATAGCTTAGGGTGAAGTTTTGGAATTTTTCTGAAAAACTTCAATTTTTGATGAATAGTGAAACCACTAAGTGGTAGTTAAAGGAACTGATTTTTCATTTAAATGAAAATTTGCCACTTCTGTGATTTGATTTTAAAAAATCTGACTTACATGGTTGTCATTAAGAATTAAAATGTGGTTCAATGAGATTAAAATAATTCTTTGGTGAATAGTAACTTTTAAGTTCTTAATCGCGATTAGAGGTAATTAATGTAGTTTAAGGTAAAAATAATGTTTTAATAATGTGAGATGAGCTTGACACATGTCCTACCCTCATTGGATGTGTCATGGCCGACCAAAACAATCCATGGGTCAACTTGGGGACCCCATGGAGCCACTTTGGTTGAGAAATGACATAAATAACTTTTTATTTAATGTAAAAGTAAAAATTACACAAACATGAGATGTTTTACTAAAATAGTTTTTAAATGGGGTTATACAAGTCATATTTTTGATTATAAATATTCATTGGAAATATACAAATATTTCCTACATCATAGTAGTTTTTTTATAATTTTTAGACTTTAAATAAATTAAATTATTTATGACATCATGATGATGCAGCGATTACCTCATTAATAAAGGATTTAAATAAAATGAAATGATAATGTAAAATATATGACCTACACATGTCCAAAACCTATTGGATGGGTTGATTTAGAACCCTTTTCACCTTACCCTCGAATTATATCAATGTGGGACCTTATTAATCCGAAAATCATTTTAAAATAAAGTATCATTTCTTTACTTTCCAAGAGTGCCCCTCCTCTCCTCTTGTAAAAGGCCCCCACCTCTACCTCCTTACCCACACTTCCAAAGCCTTTGGCTCGGCCAACCCCTACCCATTTTGTCTCTCCACTTCCCTCTATTACTCCTTGAAGCCTCACTTTGGGCAGAAGTTTTCCCAAGGAAGCCTTTGAGCTCAAACCAAATGGAGTTACCCGATTTTAAGGTAATGTCTTCACTTGAGTCCTTTTGTTTTATTTTGCTTCTCCAACCCCCTAAACTCTTTTTATTCATTTCTTTTGTAACAAATACAGTATCCTAAATAAACTAGTATGTTTTTATAAGAAGGATTTGAGCTACACCTACACACACCTACATCTAATGGTTAAAGAACATACTGTTTCCGTGGATGGCGAATTTCTGCCTCCCGAAACGATGATTGTTCAACATTCTTTTAACACCTTCAAAGGTGACCATTAAGATGACACTATATTTATATATGATATATAATATGTTTATTTTTTCCTTAAGCTTAGTTATTTTTCATTTTGGTCATACCTTTATGGTTTCCATTATGGGTAAACACGATATCTTCATTTAAGGAAGTGCGGACTATCGCCCCCTCAAAGTGATTTGATTCATTAATACCATATGTGGGATGTATAAAGGATTAAGTTATGATATTATATATGATATTACACTGGAATTATAATATACCTTTATATCATTATGATTTCATTCTATAAAATATGAAATAGAAATGAATGTAGCGTTCATGCGTACGTACGGCTTACCGTCTCCATGAACGGTGCATTTCATTTCTTACCTCTAAATGATTATGTAATATTATAAATGCATGTATTTACTGGATATATATGATATATATGATATATAAATCATGATTATAATTCTAGATATAATGGATACATGAAAACTTGTAATTATAAAGGGTTTATTTTTGACTTAAGTACCAATGATCGTTAAAACGACCGTTATTAACTTAAATAATTACATAGTGTTCATGACATGGCAATAAGTAATATAAAAGGAATAATGAACATTAAAAATGTTCTTAAAAAAGGTGAAATTAACTCAAGTTTATTATTCAAGAGATTAAATAATGATCGAGTCAAGTCGGACCCGAGGTATGGGACTTCGTCTCAATCTCCTTTCATTGAGGCATATTTTGTTTTATACACAACCTTCTTTTACACGGTGTATAAACCCCTTTGACTTTTATGTTTATCCAAAAGGAATCTTTTTTATATGAATCGTTTTACTAAACGACAAAGGGGAATGTTTTTGTCATACGTATGCGGCGACAATGACTTCTCCGCCGCCATGACCATTATTTGAGTTTCGGCTTCCTCTACATGCCATACCTTTTTTTTAAAGAAAAATAAATACCATGTTTTACTTTTCTTTTATTTTGGTATTGAAAATGGTTTTCATAATGTTTTTATATCAATGTGTTGTATTTATATCTTGTGATTGAAAGGTGGAAATGTTATGTTTCCTTTATTCATGTTTTATGTGATACGATTATGTTGAGGTTCTTGGGTATTATTATGAAGACGGGTGGTTCCGTGATAAACTAAGGGCGGGTGAGCCTGATATAGATCTCCAATGCATTGGGTAACGCGAAGGAGTGAAACGTTAAGGTTTCTCTGAAGATATTTAGGGAATATACTGTGATGGGTATTACAAATGTAACCAAGAGGGTTACTCCCTGCGTAAGAATGTTATGAATGCCTCAAATTACCTTTATGTCTTATGATTTCTATGATTTATTCATGATTTGATGAGGTATGTTAAAGTGCTTATGTTTTATGGGTAAAGTATGATTTCATTCTTATGTATATATGAACTTATGTTTCCTTTACATATTTTTATAACCCATACTGAGATTTTTATGCTCATCCCAAGTTTTTTTGAAATGTTTTTCATAGGTCAAGGGAAGGGTACATGATATGATGATAGTGTCAAGTATGTGTCAAGAATGAATCCATGTCTTCTTTTAAATATGTTTCCATTTATGGGAAAAGTGAATACTATTTTTATGTAACCACTTTTTTTATATGTGGAATGTAATGCAAGTTTTATGTTCTAATTCTCTAAAACTCTAAACCTGAAAAGATCCTCAATGTGTAATCTTGTAATAACTCAAGATTAAGTAATGTTTAATGATGGGGCCTTATAATTATATATTCTTTATCTCTTATCATCTATCCTCCTTTTTGAGTGATGAATCCTCTTGTTTTTTATATATTAGATCTTTGATTTCATCAATTGTATTTCTAGGAATTCCTCTCTAATCTTCACCACCATTGATTCTTCATTGGTATTTTCCTATTTTGGGTGATTGATCATTTGAACATATGATAAATATATTTTATTCTATAAGAGTTTTCTTTATAATTGAAACCTTTATTTATTTCATGGTTTAAAATTTATTTTAAATTGACATTGAAACCTTGAATTTTGATGATTTGATGATTAATTCAAAAGGCATGACATTATTGAAATAAACCCTATTTTAAAAAGATTTCTTAATGTACTGTGATTTGAGAAAATATGGCTTCAAATTATTTTATATTAATTCATTAGATAAATGGAATTAAATAATAGTTTATTATGAAAGGCAAGAATTTTTTGAAACCTATGTTTTAGTTTTTAAATTGAAATGGAATGTTGAAAATTTAAATTGGGAATTTAAATTGTGAATAGATTTAAAATTATTGAATTTTACATTTATTTCTTTATTTATTGAATGCACATGTGAGCTTGGGAAGTTAGTGGGTGATTAGTACAAGCCCTCTACGACTCAGGCTACCTAAAAATGAATTGATATTGAAAAATATAACTAAACATATTTCTTCATGCTTTCCAAAGATGAAGTGTCTATAGTATTATCATAATCCATGGGACATGTTCATACCTGAATCTTGATCATTGATTGAGATGTGTGAGTATCCTTGAACAAGACACTAACTCACCTTAGGGAATAAGACATGGTATTATCATATGATTGATTTTATGATTTCGTGCCCTTAATTGTAGTACTTATTTTATTCATTTCCTCTTCTTTTACTGAGATTTTAATTTAAGATAGTTTTTTATATATGTTTCATATACTTGTTTTGAAATAATTTTATATCTAAAAATGTAAAATAAATTTTCATTCCTTGTGTTTATTTTAAATTGAAACTTATATGGTTTATTTTTATTCGAATTTCTTATGTATCATTTGGTGGGATCATTTTAGGTTGTTGATATCACTTCCTAATTTCTCCTTCAGGAATTTCTAGATTACGTTACACTATGTACATGAAAATGGAAATAACTACTTGGATGTGGATGGTGTTCGTGAGCATGGGACCATGTGGTATGGTGGTGACAGGTGGATTTATGATCCACTCATTGCATGTAGTTTTCATAGATTAATTATAATAGATGTTGTGTTTGTTTTGGACGATGTTTTACATCAGGGTGTCTATCTATTAGCTTACGATACTTTTCTCCTTGAGGAGTGTTTGGAATACCAACTTTTTTTATCCTATGTTTTTATATCTTGATGGGTTTTTCTTATGGGAAACTCATTCCCTTTGATGTTTGATATGATTATAGGTGTTATTCTCCAACCCATGGGGTTCGAGAACACCCTTAGAGCTATGTCAAGACTGGATTAGGGATAAATCTACATGGGTATTTGGGTTGGTCAATGAAATTAGTGATTATATTTATTACTTGTGTTATTATGTATTATCTGTTTAATTTTTGTTGGAATTATCACATTCATGTACACTGCATTTTTTGATTGGGTACTGGACCACCTTTTTTGTGTCATACTAAGTTGTACTCACACCCTACTGAGGTAGTCCTAGCACTTGGATACCCAAGAATACCTCACTTGTTATAGGCATATGTAACACCCCAAGATGTTACAATATTTTCCATTTAGAATAAATTTAATTTTTTTCCAAGATTACTTTATACGAAACACCATGTTAAGCTCGTGTTACTTGAAACATAAATTTTATCTTTTTCTACATTGAACACTAAAGTTATCTTGTGCTACACACAAGACTAGATTTCCTCAATGGCTTGTGTAACACCCAAAACATAGTATTACCGAACAATTATATATTATTAAAATATTATTATTTAATATAATAAGATATATCATAGTTGTTATATTGGTGGTTATGAATAGTACTGACTAAAATATGAAAATATATGGTTTATAAAAATATAATATTAATTTATTTGTTACGAATTAATTATAAATTGAAATATATACCAATTCAATATAAAGTAAATATTTTTATTTTTTTTGTTTCTAAGGGTATTTTTCCTTAATAAATTAAATTAATTTTAATTAGTTAATTTTATTAATGAAAAATATAAGTTAAATATTCTATAAAATATTTTTTATATTCATCCAATAAATTTTATTTGAAAAAGATAATAATATACTAAATTTAATTCATAAAAACCTATATTATTATAATGGTAGTTTTACCACCTTTTAATAGAGAGCCTATTTTAAATAAAAAAACTTTCCACTTCTATTGATTTTATATGTAAAATTATACTGAATATTTTAAATTGTAACATAAAAATTATTTTTTCGTGAATTTTTGGGATTTTTCTATAAAGTTTTGTTTTTTGTTGAATAGTGAAACATAGTATATTTTAATTCCAAACATATTTTTCATATAATTTATTTATAAGGTTAAATTATATTTTTAATTGGTTTAAAAGTTTAATTAGATAAATTTTACATCAATTTATAAAATTTTGGTCATTTAAATAAATTTCACTTTGAAATTGGATATGAAAACTTAGCAAATGCTTGAAAAAAAATTTCATTAAAAACTCTCTTTGTAATCCGATCTGCTGGATTAAATTAATATTAATTTCTGACAATTATGTGATTTTAATTGGGAAAAATTGATTTCATATTTTAAATAAAAATAATTTATAATTTATAATAAGATGAACGTAATTTTTTAAGAAAAAAATTATAGGAAGGAATAAAAAATAATTATAACAATTAAGATAAAATTGAGCTTAACAATGGACTAAACATTAAACATAAGGTCCAAAATGACCAATAAGCATGTTGAAAAGAAATTTTATGACCATATTTATAACTTATACCCCCCTTCCTCAAATTTGGATCATTATTTGAGTAACACCCTAAGATTTTGTGAATTATTATTTTTTGAAGTAATTTATCTTTTGGATATTTATTATTTCACGTGACACTAGAAATAGTTATTTAAATATATATATATATATATATATATTGAAACATTGAATCAAACATTCCTTTCACATGGAAATGACTTGGATTCTTATAAATGAAATTATAAATTGGATTTCACTACAAATAAAACTAACAAGGATTGCACTACATGCAAAACATAATTGGCTTGCGCTGCCCACAACACCGATTGGGTGTACGTTACACGTAACACATATGTTTTTACGAAACATCATTTTATTATTATAATTATTTAAATGAGATAGTTATAACCTATCTGTTTAAATTATTTATATGAATACCAATAACTAATTTTAAAATATTATTTATAATGTATATATATATATATATAAATATTGATGATGAAAGATGAGATTTTTTCTAGAGTCCTTTTTGTTTTAAAAATTGAATTTTCTCGAATAAACTGATTTTAATAATAAAATTAATTTTAGAAACATTTAAAAATTTAATTTTATAAAATAAACTTAATTTCTAAATATATAATGCCAAAATTTTCTTAGGGATAATTTTTTCTATTTTTCTAAGGAACTTCATTTTTTAATGAAGAGTAAAAAATACTTCTTTTTAGTTAACATCTACTTTTTCATTTAAATCATTATTAAGGTTAAATTATATTCTAAATTTTTTATGGTAACTATAGATAAATTATAAATCTATTAAAAAAATTTATATCATTATAATCAATTTCAATTTGAAATTTAATATAAAATATTAATAAAATTTTGAACTGCTTTCAACTTTAAAAACCTAAAATTTCTTCTCGTCTGTAAGATTAGCATTAATACTATTTTTTCTGATTCTATGAATTTAACTGAGAAAACATTAAATAAAAAACTCTAATCATTATAATATTTAGATACTAATTATATGATGATTATTTTTTACCAAAATTATTTGTAAAAGTGATTAAAATTAATCACAGCAATTAATGTCAACTTAATCTTAATTACGTACTAAACTTTATTCTTAAGAGCCCAAATGACCTATAAACATGTCCAAACCCCATTATCTATCCATATTTAGTACATAAACCTTAAATTATTTATTTATGTATGTTTTTATGGCTTATTTTAGGTAATATCATTTGTGCAACTAACATGTTTTCAAAAATATCAAGTGAGTCCTTTTTATTACCTATAAAAGGCAACCACCTTTCCCACATCCTCACACCTCTAAAACCTCTTAGGTTCAGTAAAAATAGGCCCAATAAACTTAAAAAACTCCCTCCCTTCATCATATAATCCTTTCCTTAGGCAGAAGAAATCCAAGGAAGCCTTTTGGTACAAACCAAAAAGAATTACCTGATTAAGAGGTAACATCTTCTCTCAAGTCCATCCTTTAATTTTTCTTCTCCACCCATCCAATATATTTATTACATTATTGTATAAAAACCAGTATCCTAAGTATACAAATATTTTTTTATTCTAATTTCCTGACCTACACTTCCACACACCACCATCTAATGGATAATGAACATACTGTTTATGTGTACGGCAAACTACCACCTCACTAAACGATGATTTTCTAATTTTCCTTACCACCTATCATGATGGAAATTATTATGGACACTAAATTTATATATATTACAAAATATATTTATTATTTCTTTAATATTTTTATATTCCATGTAAAACACAAATCGTTTTTACTTTCCATTTGGTGTTAATACCATAATTTCGTTTAAGGAAGTGTGGACTACCGCCCCCTCAATGTGATATGATTCATTCAAACACTAAATTGATTATATTAAGGATGGTTTTAGTGAATATATAAGATAAATATGATATAATAAATATAATTTAACAATGATATATATATATATACACATATATATTTATATATGTCTTTTACTTTTTTATTTCAACGGGATAATTAAATAGGAATAGCGTTCATGTGTACGTACGGCCTACCATCTCTATGAATGGTGTATTCCATTTCATACAAATATAATATATATCATATTTTACATATTTATATCATATTTATATCATATTTATATCATATTTTGCATTATGTAATCATGATATAAGTTTAAGGACCAATAATTTAACTGATTAAGACACTTACGAAGAACAAAGCAAATATTAGTCGAAGTGAAACCTAAACATAGGATGGTTAACAGTTTCTTAATGTAAGGTCATAACAAAACCATATGTGGTATTATATATAATAATATGGTTTTGTAAAATATTTATAATAAATTTATATTTATTATATAGGTTGTTTTAATAAGTATGATAAGATTCAAGACACAAGGTTAGGGGATTTCATCTCACTTTTTATTTTCGTGACATACTTTCTATGTTCCCCACTCTATAGTTTTGTGTGGTGTATGTACAACCCATGATTTTTTATATGTATCTTATAAAAAATTTATCGATAGATACATATCAATTCAGTGATTATAATTTCATGGGGTTTAAGTTTCAAAAGTTACTAAATTGGTAAAATCGTTTTGTCTCAATTTACCTACTTTGAGACTCTTATATTTTTATTTACCTAAATTATTTTTTGAGGGGTATATACTTCCATTTTTCATGTTATAACATGAAATTAATTCTTTTAATGATATTTTAAGCTTCATTTAAATTCCTTTTCTTACATTTAGTTTATGATCCCAAGTTACCAAGTTATAAGAGTTTGTTGACACAATCTCATCACTTTTGGAGATTGTTTATGTTTATGCTTTCTTGGACAAAATATTATGATCCATATCTCTAGAAAATTCATGAAATTTCTTATATTCTGGTTATTCATGATACATTCATGTATTGGTACCATCTTTTTACTCTTTTTTATATAAGATAGCTATGAAAGAATTTTTTTAAGAAATCCTGACATTACCCTCCCTTCAGTTAGAAATTTGTATTCCATTAAAACCATGTTTTCTAAAAAGGGTTTCCTATAATATTCTCCTAATATCCAATTATCATTAAAATAAAGTTTTACGGTTTCTTATTTTACCAATTTATTCAAATGAATCTTCTTATATTTTTCCTAACAAGGAATTTTTATAACCTTTTTACCATGAAAAAGGAATATTCTCTTCACCTCATATGACATGTATGGATTTATCCATCATAAATATTTTAAAGAATTATTTTCATGTCTAATGGTTAATTTTTAAAAGATATTTTCAAGTAAAATATTTTTCAAAATATTTTCAAGCTTATTTTTTAAGTTTTCATGGAAAATGGTTTTCTAAATGTTTTTAATATTATTATATATATTTTCAAGGAAAATTGTTTAAAAAATGTTTACAAACCTTATTTATAATTTTTCAAATTATTTTAAAAGATATTTTTTTGAAAAAAAAATCAAGGTTTTTCTATAATTTTTCAAGAAAAAAATCAAAGAAAAATAATTTTAAATTTTTTTAAAGCTTATTATAAATGTTTTCAAGGAAAAAAGTTTTTAAAAATTATTTAAAGTCTACTTTATAATTTTTCAAGGTTTTTTCTATGAAAATTATTTTTAAATGGTTTTATTTATTAAAAATCCCTTTTCAAAGAAGAAAGGAATTTTTTTTCAAGAAATATTTTTTAAGAATATTTCAAAATTATTTACCATTTAAGATGACATCTATTGATAATACTCATACCCTTCTAAGAAATTATCTAATGGTTCTATTAATTTTCTTTCTATTAATGGGTTGTGCTTAATGTCAAGGACCTTATGAAATATGTTTCTATTTCAATGGGTATATGTATATAAAATCCATTTCTCTCTCATAGGTTATGATTTTGATGAAATGATTATGAAACTTGTATATTTTTTAATAGGTTATGATATGTTTACATGTTTATAATACCCATTTAATTTCATGGGCTATTATATAGTTTTTTATGATATTGTGTCACATGTATGTATGATTTTATTATGAGATGTGTGGGACCTATATCTCCATACAATTAATTGGTAAAAAAATTATATCTTATGAGATAGATATAGCTGGAATCTGAAATGAACTTGGTTCAGTATTATAGGGATGAGATGATAAATGACTTGGTTCATTATTATAGGGATGGATTGGGAAATGAACTTGTTTTGATAATACAGATTGGAATAAGGGGTGAACTCGGTTCAATAATACATGGATGGAATGGGGTTTGAACCCAGTTCAGTAAAGGACATTGTACACTAAGATGGTCTCAGCGGAAATTTCTTGACTACTATGGAAATAATAATATATTCTTATGTTTCTGCCACAATTCCTTGTTTTATTCCTTTATTATGATTTCATGGATTATGTTATTTATTTCTTTAATATTTATACCTTTTGAAATGTCAATTTTCATTCCATGATTCATGTAAATGTTCTTTGATATGCAGGTTATTATCATCTATTTTCATGATTAGGTTCATATACCCTTATACTCGTGATTATGCTTATATATCTCTCTCTTTTACCCTTACTGAGCATTTGAGCTCACCCCTTTCTGAGGTTTCCTTTCCCTGGGTTATGAAGAAATTTTTTAGGTTAAATTAGAAAAGGTGGATATATTTATAGTAGATGATGAAGATATTTCACTAGTATAGAATACTTTGTTTCTAAGTCTCTAAATACACTAAACTATTATGTTCCTAGGGAATGTATTTTTGTAAAATACTAAATATTCATCTAAAAGGATGTAATATCCATGTATATAAATACTGGTTTTCTATAGTTGGTATCAAAGGAATGGTTTTGTCATCCTTTGGAAACTAGGATGATAAAACTTCAGAGATATCCCTAGGTATATTTATAAGGATATGTCTAGGGATGTATCTAAGGATAATTGTAAGGATGAGTTTTTGATTAGGAAAATGTCCTGTAATTTTGGTAAAGGATAGAGTGAGTGGTTTCCTAGAAATAAATACATGTCTAGATACTACAAGTGTATGTGGATCTGGAATAGATGTGCCTAGGGGTAAAAATTTTGACAATATATTTCAGGCTTAACTCAGTGTAATCTAGTACACAAAAAAGGGTCTTGTTGCACACATGGTTTGACACTCCTAGGGGATATTTGTTGGGAATTCACAAATTTTTCACAAACCATCATGACGGATTTAAATATAAGGTGTCTATGAATAACCTTGGATGAACCTAGGGTTTCATATATTAAACAAGGTGTCATGATAAAGACATCCAATATGTAATTCTTTCCATGAATATATGGATTTTTCTACGATAAGTAATTCTCACACTATGTTTTTAGTTTAAGTCAATTGTGGGAACTAGATGGAGTTAGATTAATATTGAATGTGATGGATGATTTTTTGATGAGCAATCAAGTGAGATGATCACTGGAGTGAAAGATTTTTTAATCATTCCTAATCAGTTTTCATGGAACATGATTAACAATATATACCATAACCAACTCTCGGACTCATAAAGGAAGAGAATTATGGATTTCCCTATGATTTAAGGTAATTATGAATATGAAAGAAAGAATATTGGGTTACCTTTGTGTCATGAATGTGGAAATAATCACCTAAGTGGATGTCTTAGAGGAATAAGAACATGTTTTGACTTTGGAAAATAAGGACACAAAGCAAGTGACTTCAAAGGAAAATGGAGATTTCAATTAATGAAATAGATGATAATGTTAGCCTCCCTGATACATCATTGACTTTTAATTGTTTTAAGTGTGTTGTAAGTGGTTATTAAGAAACTCAATGTACAAATATGAAAGCTCTTGAAGGGAACCAGCATGGTGGTGCGAGTAATGGTTACATTGCTAATGATGAAGAGACTACAGTTGAAATGTGAAAGGAAATAGGTATTGAATAATAGGATGTTGTAATCTTGTTAATGGATTGAGTATGAAGTGGAATAATAAAATTTTTTATGTGTTTGAAATAATTAATATGTTATATGAATGATGAAATATACAAGAATTGTTCTACTTATTCTTTTTTCTCAGTATTTAAAAGTTTATGTTGAATGTTACCAATGGAATATTGAAGTGATTTAATGAAAATGTGATATTTTTAATAAGGAAAGGTTTCCCTTAATATATTTTTTATGATAAGATAATGTTGTTGTGAATAAGTAAGTTGGAGGATACTGATTACCTTGGAATTAATTAAGGACATGTTGAAAAGTACTTCATGTTATCACGGATGAAGTTTACAACTTATTGTATTTATGGAATATATCCAGTAATCTATGGAATAATGAATGATGCATGTTTTCCAAAAGTATTTATGGAAATTGAAGTTGTTACCATGTTCTAAGAGAATTTACCACGAGGGTATTCACATGTTTTGAATGTGACTACCAAAAGATGATTTGTGATATATGGGTGATAGATGTTAAGATCGTTTCATGAATTTATTTCTAAGGTTTTTGATTTTCAAATTTCATAAGGGTTTTAAGGTTATCCATTTGTTAAATTTTTTAGTTCAACATTGGAGGAAATATTTATGTATTGAGATTGTATTTAAAACCCTAGTTAAAAGGATATTTAATAATTAAACTTATTTCATGAATGTCTATCATATTTTGGAAATTATATTAATAGGGTTTTATAAAATGACACCATGTATGTCGACTGACAACCAATCATGTCTGGAAAAGTTGTGGGTCTTGAACCAGTGACTGAAGGCTGATAAGGTTTTTATGCCTACCATTGGCCTATACGATGTCCTAGTTAATGTATAATTATTTTTGATGAATAATTATTTATAATAAAATTTTATTGTTACTTTTTATGTTTAATTTCTTAACAATATTAATTTTTAAGAATATTTATAGAAAAATAGTTATAAATTTCATTCTTTTATAAGCCTTAATATTTTCTAAAAGTTTATTTTATCACTTCAGGCATAAATGTAAATTTCTGGACGTCTATGTCATGAATTAAAGGATTAATTATAAAGTGATAAAAGCACAATTATAGAATTAAATTTTTTATAGAAATTTTTCAAGTATATTTCCTTATATTCCTAGTCAATGAATGAATTAATCAACATTAGGATAATGATAAAAAGAAAATACATTGTCCTAATACCTTAATTTTTTTGAATCGGTGGACTTTTAAGTCATCACATATTTATGACTTTGAGGCCCTTGAATTTTTTTCTATCATTCACTTCGTTGTGATTGAAGACCTCTATCCCTGATAATAAATATTTACACATTTCCCTCCATTCCCAGTCTTCACTCCCAACCTATGTTCTCCTATATGTAAACCTAGTTATATGTTTCTCCAGGTAATCGTTATGGTTCTAACTTTCCCTTTTGAAGAAAGTTTTAGTATTCATTTTTACGATGTGGGTTTCTATGAATTAAACTTTCAAATATTAAACCTTTGAAAACCCAAATGAATTTTGAGGGAGAAATTCATTATAAGGGGGGTAGAATGAAACACGCTAAGATTTTGGGTATTATTTTTTCGATTGAATTTATCTTTTTTATATTTTTCATTTCATGTGACATTAGAAATAGTTCTTTATATATATATATATATAATAAAACTCTAGGTTAAACATTCCGTTGATATAACACCGACTTGGACTGCACTACACACTATACTGACTTGTCTTGTTATTCACACAATACCAACTTGGCTTTCACTAGAAGCAATACTAACTTGGTTTTTGCTACCCACAACACTGACTTGAAATACGTTACACGCAACACTGATGTTCCTACGAAACAACATTTTATTGTTATAATTATTTAAAAGAGATAATTATAAACTAGATATTAAACTTAGTTATATGAATAGTAATAAAAAAAATTCAAATATTATTTATAAATTTTTTACATAGATAAAACATTTTGGTATTGAAAGATATGATTTTTGGTAAAGTCCTTCTAAGTTTAAGAATACAATTTTCTCAAATGAACCACTTTTAATAATAAAATTAATTATAGATGAATTTATAAATTTAATTGAATAAAAAAATTACATTTTTAATGTATAATGTTGAAATTATCTTAGGGTGAATTTTTGGTATTTTTTTGAGAAACTTCATTTTGTTGATGAATAGTGAAAAAACTATTTTTGAGTTAGAAATTTTATTTTCGTTTAAATAATTATTAATGTTAAATTATATTTTAAATTTGTTTTAAGGACAAATTACAACAATTATACATTTATTAATAAAATTTAGGTCATTATAATCAATTTCACATTGAAATTGAATATAAAAACTTGATAAACTTTGGAACTTCTTTCTACTTTAAAAACCCATGATTTTGTCTCATCTGCGGGATTAGAATTAATCTTAATTTTGATAATTATATTAATTTAATTTATAAAAACCAACATAAACCATTTTAGTTAGTATTATATTTATATTATAACTAGATTGTGGTTATTTTTTACCTAAATGAATAGTAATAGTGATTAAAATTGATCGCAACGATTAAGGTCAAATTAACCTTAATTTGGGACTAAACCTTAATCTTATAAACCAAAATGACCTAGAAACATGTCCAAAAACCATTTTATGGATATATTTAGTCCATAAACCTTAAATTATTTATTTATATTGGTTTTTTATGGCTTTTTTAGGTAAGATTATGAGTACACCTAACATGTTTTTTAAAATTTCGCGTGAGTCCTTTTCATTCCCTTTAAAAGTCCACCACCTCTCCCAAATTCTTACACCTATAAAACCTCTTAGGAGCAGACAAGATCATCCCAATACACTTACCAACATCAATACCTCTATCTTAGAAGCCTTACCATGGGAATAAAGAAATCCATGTAATCATTTTGGCACAAACCAAAAGTAATTACCTGATTAAGAGGTAACGTCTTCCCTCAAGTCCTTTTATTTTTCTTATCCACCCATCCACTCTCTTTATTACAATATTTTATAAAAAACCGTTGGAATCCTCATGTATTAATCATGTTTTAATGATCAAAAATCTCAATAATAATTAAAAATCTTTTTAATGAACAAAATATCAAAAATCTTATTAATCATGAACATTTATGTTTAAAGTTATATCATACCTTTTAATGGTTAAGCTCAATTCATTTTATGCATATTACTGTTTAAGTCTGAATACATTTATTTGTCTAATTATGATACACTGTGAAGCCATACACCGTAAGCAAGACACAGTGAGCCAGGAATCGTTAGGAACACACCATGAACCCTGACACCGTGAAGCCTAAGTCTCAGACACCGTGACCACAAGATACAGTGACATAGTAAGCTAGAAAGTATGAAGAAAGACACTAAGAACAGACACCATAAGCCAGACACTTTTTTTCCTAAGTTTTATACACAGTTAGCAAGACACAGTCATCAAGGCACCATGAATCCAGAAACCGTAAGCGAGACACCGTGAAGGAGACACTGTGAAGGAGACACCATGAAGGAGACACCATGAAAGAGACACCGTGAAAGAGAAACCGTGAAGGAGACACCATTTTCATAACTACTGTGACACCATTTCCTAACTATTTTGTCATTTTTCTATTTAACTTTTTAACGGCCATATTTTACGTCTTTAATGCACTAACATAATTAATGTTTTTTTGTAGACATAGTAGGAGGTATGAGGTACGACACATATGGAACCTGTCGGCTAAAGATCATGCATTGTTAAGATAAAGATAAGTGTGCCCAAGAGCGACATAAATGCAAAAACTCAAGAAATGAGTGAGCTCTGTACTAAACATAAAAACAAGATGACAAGAATGACCACGAAGAGTAGATTGCAAGATCTTCAGAGAAACCATTGTCTCATGCATGCAATCCTACTATACAGAAGAACACACGAAGTACACTTGAATCAAGAGAACATCATCATACGTGAAGAACACAAGATGGACCACGACACTCTGGATTTTCAACACAAAAACCAAATAAGGACTTAGAATCATTTTTGTCTTATCCAAGGAGTCCAGATCTAGACTACTAATCACTAGATAATTCTAAACTCATATTTACTCTCTCTTAGAGACCATTTTATTTTAATTTCGAGAAGTGTATGTAATCTGTGTATTTTACACACACACTAACTCCTACGCTGAACTGGAGGATTTCAAAATCCTCATAACAAATTATTCACTCTTGTTTACCCACGAAAACTGTAGAAGAGGTCCATGTGTGGCCTGGTCATTATTTTTTTTACCAACGAGAACTATGGAAAAGGTCCCTGTGTGGCCTAAACAGTCCATGTACTGTTGTTAACCCCAATCCAGGGTGTGGATCATAGTTTATTTATATAAACTTCTTGGTGGAAGGTGATAACCAAGTGGAGTGGATGAGGTCTCAGCTTGAGGTAGAACCACTTGTTTTATATCTGTTGCGCCATTTAAATTTAGTCTACTCTGTTTTACTACTTTACTGCACAATACAAAAAACACTAAATTCAATTTGATAGTTAGTCTTGGAAAGAATTTATATCTGATTTTCATAGTAGGATAACTTCAAAAGTAATTTTAATAATACCAATTAAGATTACAGAGAATTAATCAATCTTCTAATAAGTTGTTTAAATAGTCAAACTCTTATAACAGTATAACCTTGATTAACTAGGATGTATCTAATTTTGGGGGAAATCATTATTTGTAAAACTAATATCTTTTAAACAGAAATTTTTATATTAACTCAATTCACCCCTCCCCTCTTGAGTTAACTACTCCAACCAACATTTGGTATCAGAGGTTTCATTATTAGGACTGTGTGTAATCTTATTCAAATTTAATTATAGTTGTACTTTAAAGATCTATAAATTTTTGTTAATTTAAAATATCTAGCTCTTTTAAAGTAATTTCTTAGTATGGACAATTTATTGGAAGGTTCTACAACCAACATAACTCCATTCTTTAATGGACCAAACTATGCTGAATGGAAAATTAAAATGAAAATGAATCTAGAGAGTATGAGCTTTGAAATCTAGTCATCCATTATAGACGAATACAAATTTCTTGTGACTGATAGAAATACATGGGATGAACCTACCAAAATTTCCTACAATAAAAATTATAAAGCCATGAATGCTTTTTAATGTTCCTAAGGAGATGAAGAATTTAATAGTAATTTTTCTTGTAAAACTGCCCATGAAATTTGGGATACCTTGTCACATGAAGGCACATAAAGTGTAAAGGAAATGAGACTTAATACATATACTATAAAATAAGATAATTTTACGATGAAACCTGATGAGACTATTTCTGATATGTATCTTAGGTTCAATGAGATTTTCAACACAATGATTTATCTTGGAAAAGAAGTTACTGCCAAAGAACAGATCATGAGAATACTCAGATGTCTACCTGACAGATTGAGGGGAACCTCTGTCTCAATTAGAGAGTCATGCGACATCAGCAGGCTACTTGTAAAGGAACTAATTGGTAAAATGATGATGTATGAGGAATATTTGAAAGTCAACATAGAAGAGGAAGATGAACCATAGAGGAAATTTGTTGCATTCAAGACCACCCTCTCGAAGCACAAAGAAAAAGTAAAACAGGAAGCTTATATAGAAAGTCCCACTTCTGAACAATCATCACCAGACAGTGATGAGGAGATGGATCAACTGGCCAGAAGATTCAAATGATTTTACAAGAAGAAAAACTCTCTCAGAAAACCTAACTTCAAGGTAAGGTATGATCAAAAAGGAAACTGGAAAAAGGACCGGAAGAGAAGTGACAAAACAGATGAGATTGTATGCTATGAATGTAAGAGAAAAGGACATATAAAGGCTGATAGTCCAAAGCTCAAATATAAGAAGAAATATGAGGATAAGGACAAGAATTACAAAAAGGCAATGAAGGCAACCTGTAGTGCCTTTGAGGATAGTTCAAGTGACTCAGAGACATCACTTGATGAATATGCTAACAATGCCAATATGTGTTTTATGAAAAACACATCTGAGGTAACACTGAACTCTTCTATGCATAATTCATACTATACTAAAGAGTAAAGTGACTTTGAAAATATGACTAATGAAGAAATGTTTGAATATTGCAACATTCTTGAAGAGAAATTCAATGAATTAAAGGATAAATATAAATAATTGAAGAAACATCATGCTCTCACTATAATTGTTAAATCTGAACTTACTACTGAAAAGGAGAAAAATGCTCAACTGCTCAAAGAAAAAAATGAATGGAAAATGTCTAATGTGCAATTAATAAGTGACTTAGAAAATTTTACTAATGGTAAAAATACCCTTATGCAAATGCTAGGAAAACAAATTGTCTATAAATATAATATGGGAATTGGTTATCAACCTGGTAAAAGAAAACATGGTAGAATGAATTTTTTTTTCAAAGTCTAGGACATATAGTTTTGTTCCCAGTTCTGGACATAGCTCAACCAGCTCGAGTGATGATACACATTCTACTATTTCATGTTTTTGTGGACCAAATAGAGTTTATTTTTCAAATACTTTACATAATTCTTATAAGAATCCTATGAGACAAATATGGGTTCCTAAAGAACTTATTACTAATGTTACTGAACCCAAACAAGTGTGGGTACCAAAATCTATCATTTCTTGATCATTTTATAGGAAAATTACCTAAGAGATACTGAAAAAATCTGTGGTACATGGATATTTGGTGTTAAAAGAACATGATAGGAGAGTACTCATGCTTCTAGAATCTGATAAAAGTAGATGTAGTACATGTCACATTGGGTGACAATGCAAAGGGGAAGATCATTGGCTTAGGCCAGATTGGTAACTCTGATTCGATTCTAATTTCTAAAGTATTGTTTTATAATGGTCTAAAATATAATTTTCTTAGTATCTCACAATTGTGTGATGATGGATATCTTGTTAAATTTGAAAATGATGCATGTAATGTCTTTGATTCCAAAGATAAATTAGTATTTTCTGCATCATGGAATGAAAATGTTTATTCTGTTAATTTAGATTCCTTAACATCTAAAAATGTTTCAGTCTTTAGTGTATTTCATAAAGAATCTTGGCTTGGGAATAGGAGACTAGGACATTTTACTGTTCACTCCCTTAGAAAGTTAACTAGAAAAGGCCTAGTTAAAGACTTACCCAAACATGATTTTCCAAGTGACAAAGTGTGTAATCCCTGTCAAAAGAGAAAACAACACAAAATCTATTTCAAACCAAAGAAAGAATTTTGTACTTCTCAACCTCTCGAGTTGGTTCACATGGATTTGTTTAGACCATCTAGAGTTTCTAGTTTAAATTGGAAGCACTTTGTTTATGTTCTAGTAGATGATTTTTCTAGATATACCTGGACCTTTTTCATGGCTCAAAAAAGTGAAGCTTGCTCTTATTTTACTAAGTATGAAAAGTTTGTAGAAAATATTAGTGGCCTTAAAATTAAATCTTTAAGAAGTGATCATGGTCGTGAGTTTGAAATTCAAGAGTTTGAATCCTGTTGCTCAAAAAATGGTTATAGTCACAATTTTTCTACCCCTAGAACACCTCAGCAGAATGGTGTTGTAGAAAGAAGAAATAGAACCTTTCAAGAAATTTATAGAACAATTCTTAGTGAATATAACCTACCTATTTACTTTTGGGATGAAGCTATTAACACATCATGCTACATAATCAATAGAGTCTTGATTAGACCAATTCTCAAGAAGACCCCATATGAACTCTAGAATAATAGGAAGTCTAAGGTTAATTACTTTAGAGTTTTTGGCTGCAAAGTCATTATTCTCAACACTAAGGATAATCTTGACAAATTTGCATCCAAAATTGATGAAGGAATTTTACTAGGTTATTCAATTTCAAGTAAATATTATAGAGTATTCAATAATAGAACTAAATGTTTGGAAAAATATGTCCATATCAAGTTTGATGAAATAGATCCACATGAGCCTTGAACCATCCTCGAAAATCTGGAGGATGATGTATCAAATCTGAACATCAACTCAAAATCATCAAATACCTCTGTGAAAGAATCTTTAAAACTTCCAATTCTATAAATTCTATTCAATCAAGTCATAATGAACCTGAATCTATTGATAACCCTGAATTCACTAGTCCCTCTTTTTCAAGAAATGTTAGAACCCTTAGAAACCATCCCTTAGATATTGTTGTAGGAGACATAGATAAAGGAACACAAACTAGAGCTTCTCTTAGAAATTAGGTTGATCACCCAGCCTTCTTGTCACAACTTGAACCTAAAAACAATGATGATTCCATCAACGATGAATTTTGGGTAATGTCTATGCAATAAGAACTCAATTAGTTTGAAAGAAATAAAGTTTGGAAACTAGTTGAAAGACCCAAGGATAGTTTTGTCATAGGCACTAAATAGGTGATTAGAAATAAGGTCGATGAAGCTATAAATATAGTTAGTAATAAGGCTAGATTAGTTGCAAAAGGATATAGTCAAGAAGATGGAATTGACTATGAGGAGAATTTTTCTCTAGTAGATAGACTTGAAGCAATTAGAATTCTAATTTCTTATGTTGTACATATGAATTTCAAACTATATCAAATATATGTTAAGAGTGCATTCTTAAGTGGGTATATATCTGAGGATGTTTTTGTTGAACCACCCCCTTTATTTACAAACCCTCATTTTCCAAATCATATTTTTATACTATAAAAATCTTTATATGGTTTAAATCAAGCTTCAAAAGCTTGGTATGACATATTGAGTACTTTTCATATTTCCAATGGTTTTACAAAAGGAATAGATGATCCTACCCTTTTCATAAAACGAATTTATAATGATATTTTAGTTGTTCAATTCTATGTAGATGATATTATTTTTTGATATTCAAAAAATTCATTATGTATTGATTTTCCTAAAATGATGCAAAATGAATTTGAAATGAGTTTAATGGATGAACTAAAATTCTTTCTTGGATTTAAAATCGTTCAAAATAATGATGGAATTGTTTTAACTCAAAGTAAATACACAAGAGATGTTATAAAACGTTTTTTATTGGATATCACAAAATGTAGTGACACTCCCATGGGTACCATCTGTAAGTTGGATCATGATGAAGATGGAAAATCTATTGATCAAACCACTTATAGAGGAATGATTGGAAGACTACTCTAATTAACTGCTAGTCGTCATGATATTATGTTTAGTGTGTGTATGTGTGTTCTCTTTCAAGCAAACCCTAAGGAATCTCATTTAAATGTTTTAAAGGGAATTTTCAAATACCTCAAGCATACACCCAATCTAGGACTGCTCTATCCTAAAGGACAAACATTTGAACTAGTTAGTTATTCTAATGCTAACTTCGGAGGCTTTAAGTAAGATAGAAGGAGAACCAATGGAACATGTCACCTTTTAGGAAAGTTTCTAGTATCATGGTGTAGTAAGAATCAAAATTTTTTTGCATTATCTACTGCAGAAGTTGAATACATAGCTGCTGGCAGTTGTTGTGCACAAATTTTGTGGATGAAACACAATTTACTAGATTATGGATATCAATTCAGACATGTACCAATAAATTTTGACAACACAAGTGCTATTAACATTTCAAAAAATCTTGTTTCACATTCTAGGACAAAACATATTGATGTAAGACATCACTTTTTGAGGGATCATTCTCAAAAAGGTGATATTAACTAGGAATTCATTGGAACTGAATATCAACTTGCTGATATATTCACTAAACCATTAAATTCTGAGAGAATAGACTACATCATAAAAGATATTGGCATGATAAATCACAAATATATATCTTACTGGTCTTACTGTTTAATATTTTACTACTTTTACTTTACTGTTTCATGTTCATGGTTTCTCGGTTACTATCTCATATTTACGGTCTCACAATTAGCAGATTATATTCACGGTCTGTTATTCACTGTCTCACTGTGATTGAAAAAAGTTTACTCATTGTCTCGCCATGACTGAACAATGTTTACTTACTATATCACCGTGATAGAATAGACCACTCAATGTCTCACCGTGACGACCACTGACTGTCTCATCATGACGACCATTTATCATGGCACCGTAACGACTATCACGGTCTCACCATGAAAATTATTTTTGGTTTTCTTTTAATCTGTATTGCAGTAATTTTTATTTCACCACTTTTTACATTACCTCATTTTTACTTTTGTGACGTTTGACATTCCCAAATGATAAAAGAAAAGGATTTTCACTCGATTCTTCACACGAACTCTCTCCCACTAACTCTTTCCAAACCCTTTCAACCAAGAAACTCTCTCTCTATCTCTCTCAACCGTCAATGTATTCCAAGGATGAAGCGCCCATCTTAATCCTCATCTGGGAAGCACTGCTCGAAGAAACAGAAGAGAGAACCAAAGCTGGCACTCAAAGGACCCCTAAATCCAAATCTGGTAAATCGTGTTGTTGTACCTGAAAAAAAAAATTTCCATGAGTGGTTGTTGTCTAGAAAATATCTGGTTTTAAACGTTTGAAGAGAACAAGGCTGGCTCGAATGGTTCTCAAGGAAGGATATACCTATTTATCCGAGGTTGTTAGCTCAGTTCTATCAATATGTACAATATTCTTTTGATACTGGTGAAAGTTTTTTTGTGAGAAGCTAGATCAATGGAAAAAGATTCTCCTTATCATCGAGGTTATGGGTTTCATGCCTTAGGATACCTCATGAAGGAATTTTTGATGATTATCAGAGAGAGACCCCACCTACTACCAATTTATTTGACCTAGAAAGTGAACTGGAAACTCTAACTGTAAATGGCACCAAGATAAGGGTCATAGCTATTAAACTTGATGGGGAGACAAGGTTGTTGTTTAGATTTGTTCAAAATATGATTAGCCCGAGGAAAGGTGACTTTTTTTTCTTAAAGTATCAAGATGTGTTCTTGATTCATCTTTTGAAGAATGGACACAAAATCAATTTGTTCAAGTATATCATTCACCATATGTGTGAATTGTTCAAGGTCACATCTCAATCCACCTCTTTGTTTTACTCTAGGATGATTTCAGCAATTCATGATTCCAAAGGAGTAGTTGGACCCAATGAAGAATTACTGGTGGAATATGAATATTTTTTATCTAAACCTACCATCAGGAGGATGAAAATAAACTGTAATCCCCAAAAGAAGGAATGGGTTGAAGATAATGATAAGCTTTATGAGAAGTATAATCTTGTGGATTATCCAACAAGGTCAAAGGACATTTCTGATCCTGGTTTGGAACTAGAAGAAGTGGTTGTTTATCCAGAAGATGAAGAGGAAGAGGAAGAGGCAGTTGAAGTACCACATAGAAAAGAGGATGATATACATCATAGGGATGATTTTGGTGTTGAGGAAGAAAGGCCAATTAAACCTCATATTGTTCTTGAAGAAGAACCTCCTACGCCTAGAGATGATGTTAATCTGGAAACCTAACTTGAGGCTGCAAGAGAATTAATTGTCCGAGAATCTGAGCAGCAATCCATGGAAGAGGCTGTAGTAGGAGAACTCCCTACTGTGCAAGAAGAAACTCAAAAAGAACTCCCTGTTATAGAACAAACAAATTTTGAACAAATCCCTATTGTGGAAAAAGCAAATCTAGAAGAAATCCATGTTATGGGAGAAGAAAATCAATAAGAACTCCCTGAAGATAAATCTGTTGCTGATATTATACCCTCTACTGAAGAGAGGATGGAGATAGCGTTTCAGTTGGCTAGACAGGAGATGCTTGAGGAAATTAGAGATGAACCAGTGGATTTAAATCAAGTTCCTGGGCCTCAAGGTCCTGAAAAGGAATCACTTATTGAGGGGGAGGAACCTCAAAAACATGAGACTGGTGAAGCTAATTTTGATGAAGAATCTCAACCAAATAAGTAATATTCTATGTATAGTCAGTATATATTCCCTAGATTCTATGATGTGAGTGAATCTCAACAGGTTACTGTCACTGGGATTGATCTTTCTTCCTTGTTTCAACTGAAATCTGCCACATACTTTGCACCTGAACCTGAACCTAAACCTCAACCTGAACCAGCACCTGAGCTTGCACCTGAACCAATTCATGCACCTGTACCTCATCAGTAGTCTTCTGTCAACAAATATGATTTGAAATTCTTGGGAGACACTATCTTAGCTGGAGTTGAGAAAATATTGTCCTCTCAACCTCGTCTTGTGACCCAACTGAGTCAGGAAGATGCCTCACTGCTTTTATAGAAGATTATCTAGCACATTAAACCCAAGATGATTCATGAAATTCAAGAAGTAAGGGTTGAAAAAAAGTTGTTGAGTACTGAAGTTGAAACTCTGAAAATCATGGTTGAAGACCTACAGAAAGAACTGCATTCAAGATCAGAGCATGCTCCTGCACCTGCTCCTACTTCTCTGAAACCTTCTGTTTCAAACATTTCTAGAGATATTGTGTCCCAGATTCATCCATACCTCTTATCCTTTGATGAAACGATTGGAGAATGGCACGCACAGATGTTGCACCTCATGAGAGAGCTTGTAGAGAACTTGAACAAACTCACTGATGAATATACTGGCTATCTTCAAAAGGTCCTGAAACAGCTCAAATCTTTGACCATTGTAGTTAAAGATTCTACTTCCTCTGGTCAGACCTCCACTCCTTCCTTGGACTGTACTCTACTCAGATCTACAGTCAAGGAAGAGATTCATAATTCCTTAAGTGGCTTTGATATGGCTCCTTTATCTAAATATGTTAAAAACAGTGATCGAGTGCTTGACCTGGTTCAAATTCACTCCAAGATTTCCAATGATGCCCAGTAGGAGATCTCTAAGAAAGTGGACTTCTATTTCCACCATATTTTCTCCATGACTGACATGACCAATCACTTTAAATATATTTTAGAGAATCTGAGAATACCTCCTGTGACCCAAGCCTTCAAAACCCATGTTCAAAATCTCACTGAATTTACCATATTATTGGATAAGTTCATGGAAAATAAAGATGATTTTGAAAAGGCTATGCAGTATGGTGGAGATATTATTGCATATTTCATTAAGCTTCTGAGATTTTATCTTCATGTTCAAAGCACAACAATTGTTTCCCCATCGGCTACTCCTCTCAGACCTTGTTTACCTACTTTCACTTCTACCTTAGCTTCCACAACCATGTCTGTTGGCCAGGCTCTTAGTCAGATCAGGCCTGTCATCCTTGACTAGAAACTGTCTCGATTTTCTAAAGCTCCTACATTGGCTCCATCAATCTTCGAAGGTATCTCTTTACCTTCTTTGTCTACCACTTATATGCCTTCTTCTACATCATAAAATGCCCATATGGCTTCTTCTTCTACTGCTGATAAAGGAAAAGATAAGGCTACTTCCTGAAGAAGCCCAGTGACTATTTTTTGAGGGGGATGTCATTAATTTTTTATATTTCTATTGTCTATTGTATTCTAGACACTATTAATGGCATATTCACTATTTTCGATTTACTTTAACTTTTTGATAATCCCAAAAGGGGGAGAAAATGTTAGAAGTTATCTGTTATTATATATGTTATATTATCTGTAGTTGCATTAAATATACCCTTTAACTTTACTTGATTTGTGATCATCAAAATGGGGGAGATTGTTGGACTCCTCTTGTATTAATCATGTTTTAAAGATCACAAATCTCAATAATAATTACAAATCTTATTAATGATCACAAATATCACAAATATAATTAATCATGTGTATTTATGTTTCAAGTTATCTCATACCTCATAATGGTTAAGCTCAATTCATTTTATGCATATTACGGTTTAAGTCTGAATACAGTTATTTGTCTAAGTATAAGACACCGTGAATCCTGACACTGTAAGCAAGACATAATGAGCCAGGCACCGTGAGCAAGACACCATGAAGCTTAAGTCTTAGACACTGTGACCACGAGATACCGTGACACAGTAAGCCTGACACCCTGAATCAAGACACGAATAACAGACATCGTAATCCAGACACTCTGTTTTCCTAAGTGTTAGACACAGTTCGGAAGACACAGTCATCAAGGCACCATGAATCCATAAACCGTTAGTGAGACACCGTGAAGGAGACACCATGAAGGAGACACCGTGAAGGAGACACCGTGAAGGAGACATCATGAAGGAGACATCGTGAAGGAGACACCGTGAAGGAGACACCATGAAGGAGACACTGTGAAAGAGACACCGTGAAGGATAAACCATGAAGGATACACCGTGAAGGAGACACCATGAAAGAGACACCGTGAAAGAGACACCATTTTCATAACTATTGTGACGCCATTTCCTAACTATTTTGTCATTTTTCTATTTAACTTTTTAACGGTCATATTTTACGTCTTTAATGAACTGATATAATTAATTTTTTCTTGTAGACATAGTATGAGGTATGAGGTATGACACATATGGAACCTGTCAGCTAAAGCTCATGCATTGTAAAGATAAAGAGAAGTGTGCCCAAGAGCAACATACACGCGACAACTCAAGAAACGAGTGTGCTCTGTATTAAACAGAAAATCAAGCTAACAAGCACGACCATAAAGAGGATATTGCAAGATCTTCATAGAAATAATTGTCTCATGCATGCAATCCAACTATACTGAAGAACACACAAAGTACACTGGAATAAAGAGAACATCTTCACTCATGAAGAACACAAGATGAACCACGACACTGAGTTTTTTCAACACAAAAACTTGAGAAGGACTCAGAAGCATTTCAGTCTTATCCAAGGAGTCTAGACCTGCACTGCTAATCACTAGAGCAATCTAAACTCATATTTACTCTCTCTTAGTGATTATTTTATTTTACATTCAAGTAGTGTGGATACTCTATGTATTTTACACACACACTAACTCCTGCGCTGAACTGAGGATTTTAAAATCCCCATACCAAATTCTTTACTCTTGTTTACCCACAACAACTGTGGAAGAGGTCCTTGTGTGTCCTGGTAATTATTTTGTTTACCCACGGGAACTGTGGAAGAGGTCCCTATGTGGCCTGGACAATCCATGTACTATTGTTAACCCCAATCCAGGGTGTGTATCAGAGTTTATTTATATAAACTTCTTGGTGACAGGTGATCACCAAGTGGAGTAGATTAGGTCTCGGCTTGAGACTGAACCACTTTTTTAATATTCGTTGCGCCATTTAAATTTAGTCTACTCTATTTTACTGCTTTACTGCACTATCCATAAAAACACTAAATTCACTTGTTAGTTACTGTTGGAAAGAATTTATATCTGATTTTTCTTAGTAGGATAACTTCAAAAGTAATTTTAGTAATACCAATTAAAATTAATTAGAATTAATCAATATTCTAAGAAGTTGTTTAAACAATAAATCTCTTATAACAGTATAACCTTGATTTACTGGGTTGTATATAATTTTTGGGGAAATCATTATTTGTAAAACTAATATCATTTAAAAAGAAATTTTTATAGTAACTCAATTCACCCCTCCCCTCTTGAGTATACTACTCCAACCAACAGAAATCTCTATCCTAAATATATTATTATGTTTTTATGCTAATTTTTAAACCACACTTTCATACATCTCTATCTAATGGGTAACGAACATACTATTAATGTGTATGGTGAAAAACTGCCTCACTATACGATGATTGTTCAATTTTCCTTACTGCCTCTTATGGTGGAAATTATAACAGAAAATCTATTTAAATTTGTTATATACTATATTTATTTTTTATTTAATATTATTAATTTCTTTTACAACACATGTATTTTTACTTTCCAATTGGCGTTAATATGATAATTTCATTTGAGTAATTGTAGACCACCGCCCCCTAAAAGCGATGTGATTCATTCATACACTACATGGATTATATTAAGCATGGTTTTAGTGAATTTATAGGATATAAATGATATCATAAATATAATTTAATAATTATTTATTTATATACATATATTTATTTTACTTTCTTTCTTTCAACACGATAATTCAATGGGAATAGAGTTCTTGCGTACATAAGACCTACTTCTCCATGAACGGTGTATTTGTTTCATAATTATATATTATATTGACTAATATAATACACACATACTAGATATAAATGATATGTATATCATTGTTTACATTATATTATCCTGATATGAACATAAGGACCAAGAATTTAACAAATTAATACACATATGAAAAATAAAGTGAATATTACATGTAGTGAAATCTTAACATAGGATGGTTAACAAGTGGGTAATATAAGGTCTTAATAAAACCATATATGTTATTAGATATAAAATTATGGTTCTGAAAAATATTTATAATAAATTTATATTTATTATTCCGGTTTTTTCAATGAGTACGATGAGATTCAAGACACAAGGTAAGGGAATTTCATCTCACATTTTATTTTCATGAGATACATGATATGTTTTCCACTCTCTCTTTTTGTGTGGTGTGTATACTACCCATGATTGTATTATGTTTATATTATATTTAAATTTATTTATATTTATATATCAATTATATAAATATTATTTCATGGGGTTTAAGTTTAAAAAGTTGCCAAATCTGTAAAATAGTTTTGTCTCAATTTTCCTTCTTTGAGACTTGTGTTTTGATATGCACCTAAATTCCATTTCGAGATGTATATGCTACCATTTTACAAGTTATATAGTGAATGTAATTATTTTAATTATATTATAATCTCATTTAATTTTCTTTTATCACATGGATAGTATCATCCCAGTTTACCAAGTTATAAGAGTTTTTTGAGATAATTTCATCGATTTTCAAAATTATTTATGTCTATTATTTCTTTGATGAAATATTATGATACATATCTCAATAAAATTTATTAAATTTATTCTCCTTTGTTTATTCATTATATATTCATGTATTGGTACCATATTTCAACTATTTGGTATATATGATTGCTAAAAATCATTTTCTTATGAAATCCCAACTTTACCCTCTCTTCGATCAGAAATCTGTATTCATTTAAAACCATATTTTCTAAAATGGGTTTCCAAGAATATTAAACTAAAATCCTATGATCATTAAAATAAATTTCTCAATTTTTCTCTTTTAAAAATGTTTCTAAGGAATCTTTTAACTGCTTTCGTAAATGAAGAATTTTCTAACCTTTTTACCATGAAAAAGGAATATTCCTTTTACCTCATACGACATGTATGGATTTATCCATCTTCAATCCTTTGAATATTTATTTTCTTTTTTAAAGGTTAATTTTTTTGAAAATATGTTTTCAAGGAAAGTGGATTTCAATATTTTTTTCAAGCTTATTTTATTATTTTTCATGTACAATTCTATACAATTTGTTTTCAAGATTATTTTATATGTTTTCAAATAAATTTTTTTTCAAAATGTTTACAATACTTATTTATAATTTTTCATAGTATTTTCAAAGAAATTGTTTTCAAAAACTTTTCATGCTTTATTTATAGTTTTTCAAATTTTTTTCAAATAAAAGGTTTTTTAAAATTATTTGAAGCTTATTTTATATGTTTTCAAGTAAAAAGGTTTTCAAAATGATTTAAAGTATTATTTATGATTTTTCAAGGTAATTTATAATAAAATGGTTTTTAAATGCTTGTATGTATTAAAAATAAATTTTCAAAGAAGAAAGGATATTTTTCTCAAGAAACTTTTTTGAAAGTTATTTCAAAAATATTTTCCATCTAAGATGTAATCCATTGATGATACTCATGACCTACTAAGAAATTATTTAAAGTTTTAATTCATATTATTTTTATGAATAGCTTATGTTTAATGTCATGGTATTTATGAAATCTATTTCACTTTGTAGGGTTATATGTTTATGAAATCCATTTCTCTTTCAAGAATTATTATTTTGATTAAATGATTATGAAATCTATATTTTTTATACAAGTTATGATATGTTTCTATGTTCATAATATCCATTTAATTTCATGGGTTATGATATTGTTATTTATGATTTTGTGGAACATGTATGTATAATTTCATTATGAGATGAGTGGGACCTATATCTCCCTATAATTCATTGGTTAATGATTTATATATCATGAGATTGTCATGGATGGAATGAGAAATGAAATCGGTTCAGTATTACAGGGCTAGAATGAGAAATGAACTCGGTTAAGTATTATAGGGCTGGAATGGGAAATAAAATCCATTTAATAGTATAGGGCTATAATGAAGGGTGAACTCAGCCTAGTAATATAAGGATACAAGTGGTGTGTACCTTTTTTAGTAAAGGACTTTTCCCACTAATATGGTCATGGAAGCAATGACTTTACTACTATGGTAATAATTATATATTCTTATGTGTCTTCCATGATTCCATATTTTTTTCTATGTTATGATTTCATGGATTATGTTTTTTATTTCCTTAAGATTCATGCCTTATAAAAAACCATTTTTATTCCATGATTCATGTATATGATCTTTTATATTTAGGGTACGATCTTCTATTTTCATGATCATGTTCTCGTACCCTTATTCTCACGATTTGGCTTACATATCTACCCTTTTTACCCTTACTGAGAAATTGATCTCATCAATTTATTATGTTTCCCTTCCCCAAGTTATGAAGAAAGGTTTTAGGTGGAAGTACTAAAGGTAGAGATATTTATGGGAGATGTTAATGGTCATTCACCAGGACAGAATATTTTATTTCCATGTTTCCAAAGACACTAAACTATTATGGTCCTCTATAATGTATTTTTTTAATGTACTGAATATTGATCTAAAATGATCTAATATCCATATATGTCATGATTGGGTCTCTATAGTTGGAATTAAAGGAAAGTTTTAGTCAACATTTGGAAACTAGGATGAGAAGACCTTAGATATATTCCTAGGTATATTTCTATGGATATATCTAGGGATATCTAAAAGGATAATTGTAAGGATGAGTTAACATTTAGGAAAATTTCCTCAAATTTTGGTAAAGGATAGAGTGAGTGGTTTCCCATAAATACATACCTTCCTAGATACTAAAATATATGGATTTGGTACAGATGTACCTAGGGGTAACAAACTTGACTAGATGTTTCAGGCCTAACTCAGGGAAATCTGGTACATGACAATGGGCCTTATTTCACACCCTGTTTGACACTCTAGGGGGATATGTGTTGGGAATTCCTAAACCCATCACGAAATGCCAAAAAGTATTTAAATATAAATTGGACATGAATATCCAAGGTTGAACATATAGTGTCATAGATTAAGGAAGATTTCATGATTTATACATCTTATAAGTAATTATTTTCATGATTATGTGGTTTTCTACTATGATAAGTAATACTCATACTATGATTCTAAATTTAGTCAATGGTGGGAACTAGATGGAACTAAATTAATGTTGAATGTGATGGATGATTTATTGATGAACAGTCAAGTGATATGATCACTAGATTGAAAGATTTTGTGATCATGGCTAATCAGTTTTTAAGGAACATTATTAACAATTTATACCTTAAGAAACTCTCGGACTCACCATGGAAGAGAAATGAGGAGTTCTATGAGAGTTCTGGTAATTGATACCATGGAAGAAAGAATATTTGGTTTCCTTTATGTCAAGAATGCAGAATTAATCACCTAAGTGAATGTATTAGTGGAACAAGAAGACGTTTTTTCTATAGAAAATAAGGACACAATTCAAGTGACTATAAGAAAAAAATGAAAAGTTTGGTTAACAAAATGGATGAGAATGTTTTCCTCCAAAAGAAATCATTGATGGTTATGTTTTTTATGTGTGGATTAAATGGTAATTATGAAAATCAATGTCCCAATATGGAAGTTCATGAAGGGAACTAGTAAGGTGGTGTGAGTAATGGTCACATTGTTGGTGATTAAGTTGCTATATATTAAATGTGAAGTAGAGAGGTATTCTGAAATAGGATGAGAAAGACTTGTTAATTTTATAAGGATGAATGGAGTAATCAAATATTGTATGTGTTTAGAATCAAAAACTATTTTATATGAATGATGAAATATACAAGGACTATTCTAATTATGTTTTTTTTAATATTTAAAAGTTCATGTTGAATATTCCCGATGGATAGGTGAATTTATTTAATAAAAAGGTGATATTTTGACAAAGGTTTGGTAACTCTTAATATGTTATTTGTGTTAAGATAATGATGTTATGACAGATTACCTTGGAACTAATTAAAGACATGTTGAAAATTTGTTCATGTTATCAGGGATGAAGTTAACAACTTATTGAATTTATGGAATATATCCAGTAATCTATGAAAGAATTAAGATTGCATGTTTTCCAAAATTATTTACGGTAATTTAGGTTGTTACCGAGTTCCAAGGGAATTTACCATGAGGGTATTCACATGTTTGGAATGTGACAACCAAGAGCTACTTTGTGATATATGGGGGTCAGTGTTAAGATGGTTTCATTAATTTCTTTCTAATGTTTTATATTGTCATATTTTATTAGGTTTATAACTTTATAAATTCATGATAATTTTATGTTAGGAATCAGAAGAAGTTTTTATGTTTTGATATTGTATTGAAAACCTTGGTTAAAAGGCTATTTAGTGATTAACTTTATTTCAAGGATGTCCATCAAATTTTTGAAATTATATTAGAGTGGTTTTATAAAAGGACACAATGTATGTCGGGCTACAAAAAATCATGTCAAGAAAGGATATGAGTCTTGATCCCATGACCAAAGGACGATAAGGGTTTTATTCCTACCATTATCCTACACAATTTCCTGGTTAATATATAATTTTTTTATGAATAATTATTTATGATGAAACAGTAGTGTTAGTTTTTATGTTTAATGTATTAGCCATAATAATTTTTAATAATAGTTATAGACAGATAGTTATACATTTCATTCTTTCATGAGCCTTAATATCTTATAAAAGTGTATTTTATCACATTAGGCATAATAGTAAATTTCTAGACATCTAGTAAAGAAAGTAATGGATGAATTATAAATTTATAAAATCACAACTAAAGAATGAAATTTTGTTTATAGAAAAAGATAATGTAAGTATATTTCATTATATTCTTGGTCAATGAAATAATTAATCAATGTTATTATAATGGTCAAAAGGAAATTTGTCATCCTTATACATTAATTTTTTTAAATCGATGGCCTTCTAAATCATCATAAATTTATGACTTTGCAACCCTCAACATTTATTTGATTATTCACTTGTTTGTGTTTTATAACCTCTATCACTCCATATAAATATTTATTATTTTTACTTCATGTCTGATATTCACTCCTGATATATGTTCTTCTATGTGGAAACCCAGTTATATGTTACTCTGGGTAACCATTATAGTCCCACCATTCCCTTTTAAGGGAAGTTTTAGTATTCATGTTTATGATGTGGGGGTCTATGACTGAAACATTAAAGTATTAAACCTTTGATATCCTAGATTAATTTCAAGGGTGAAATTCATTTTATGGGGGGTGGAATGTAACACCCTGAGATTTTGTGAATTTTCTTTGAATTAATTTATCTTTTTGATATTTTTCATTTCATGTGACACTCGAAATAGATATATATATATATATATATATATATATTAAAACACTAATTCAAACATTTCTTTCACACTATACTAAATTTTTTTTCACTACATGTAATACCGACTTGGCTTGTGTTACAAGAAATACTAACTTGGCTAGCACTAACTACAACACCGACTTATCATACATTACATGCAATACAGATGTTTCTATGAAACATCATTTTATTGTTATAATTATTTAAATGACCTAATTATAAACTATACATTAAACATAGTTACATGAATATTAATAAATAATTTTAAAATATTATTAATACTTTTTTTATATAGATATAAAATATTGATGATGGAATATATGATTTTTGGTAAAGTCCTTTTATGTTTAAAAATATTATTTTCTCTAATGAACCAATTTTAATAATAAAATTAATTTTAAACACATTTATGAATTTAATTTGATAAAATAAAATTCATTTTTGAATGTAAAATTTCAAAATTATATTAGGGGTAATTTTTTGGATTTTTCTACGAAACTTCATTTTTTCAGAAATAATGAAAAATACTGTTTTTTAGTAAAAAACTATCTTTTAATTTAAATAATTATTAATGTTAAATTATATTTTCATTTTTTTTAAAGTTCACATTTGATCAATTATAAATCTATTTAAAAAAATTAGGTCATTATAATCAATTTCACATTGAAATTTAGTATAAAAACTTAATAAAGTTTTGAACTACTTTCTACTTTAAAAACCCCTAATTTTGTCACGTCTCTGAGATTATCATTAATCTTAATTTTCTGCTACTATGAATTGAATTTATAAAACCCAACATACAAAATTTTAATTAGTATACTTTTTATAGTCTAATTATATTATGTTTATTTTTGTAGAGACTCAAAGCTTGACGTACATGAACATTACATTACTTTTGCAGAATACTTAATACATAATAAAAACAGACCCACAAGGACCGTAATAGTTTAGTGTCTTTAGAAACATGGAACATAATCTTCTAATCTTGGTGAAATATCTTCAACATATCCCATAAAGATATTCCCTTTTTTTCTTACCTAAAACCATTATTTATATCTTTGGGAAAATAAAACATATAAAGGGTGAGCTCAAATGCTCAGTAAGGGTAACCATGGAGAAAATAAAACAAACCATATACATTTGAACTTCAAAACATGAACATAATGGTTAAAAATAAAATTCATGACCAATGACATAAAACATGGCAATATATAATGCATAGATCATAATGTAACATAAATAATGATAAAATGTCATGTGAATAAAACATGTAATTGTGGAAACCATTAAACACATGTTATTATTTCCATAGTATCCAAGGCATTGCTACCAAGACCATCTTAGTGGACAAAGTCCCTTTTTGAATCGAGTTCACTCCTCATTCCAGTCCTGTAACACTAAATTGGATTAACTTACCGTTCCATCCATGTCTATCTCATGAGATATAAATCATTACCCAATGCGTTTGAGGAAGATATAGGTCCCAGCCATCTCATAATGAAATCATTCTTAAGTGTGCCGCAATATAAACATAAATCATTCATCATAACCCAAAGAATAAAGTGGTTTTTACAAACACCATCCCATCATAACATAATCCATATAAAACAAATGGATATCATTTCATCATAAGAAAATTGAAACCATGTAAATCATAGACATTATACTTGAAACATACACATATGAAATAATTTCATCTTAGATGGAAAAATGGTTTTGATAAAACAAATGAAATGAATTCTTGAGGAAAATCTCCTTTCTTCTTCAAAATAAATTTCTTTTCACAAAACATCATGCAATTTTAAAAGAAATAAATTTTGTTGAAAATAGTTATGAAATATTTTGGAGGAAGCTTCATGAAAATTAGGCTTTATAAAACTGTAAAAATCCTTTCATGCCGTATAAGTTAAAAAAAATTCTTCTTGTACTTTTTCCAGAGAACTCAAAAAGTACCTCATATGGTAAAAAAAGAATAATTCCATACATACCACGTAGTAAAAGTCAAAAATTTGTAAAAAGAAATTTAAACATAAATGAAACCATTTTTAGAAAGTAGGAACATGGATGATAAATATAACCCAGTGAATACTTAAGAATAAACAATATCGGATAAAACCCAGATTGGAAAAGTTATCCTTTACAAAGATCTTTTTGAAAATAAAATAGTTCACTTATGTGTATTCACTGTAAGGTCACATAAATAAATTATAAATTCATGATAAGATATAAAAATTCATTTCTCACATAATCAAAGAACGACATAAACAAGAAAGAAAAGATCAACCCAAAGAACGGAAATTGGGTTAAGAAGTTCCCTTACCTCGTGTCCGACTTGACTCAATCGTTCTTTAATCTACTAAATAATAAACCAAAGTTAATTTATACTTGCTCAAGAACCTTTTTAAAATTTATTATTCCTTTTATATCACTTATTACCATGTTATAAACATTATGAAACCATTTAAGTTAATAATGTTCATTTTGTCGATATTTGGTACTTGAGTCAAAAATGGACTTCTTATAATTTCATGTTGTTCATGTGGTAAAAGATTAATTATATCCAGAATTATATTAATGATTTATATATCATATATATCATGTATATCCATAATATTCATGTATTTATAATATTACATAACATGTGGAGGTAAGAAATGAAATGCACCATTCATGGAGACGGTAAGTCGTACGTACACATAAACGCTACTTTCATTTCTATTTCTTATTTTAATGGAATTAAAACATAATGATACATAGGTATATTATAATTAAATTATAATATCATATATAATATCATTAAATATATCCTTTTTACATCCCACATAAGGCATTAACGAATCACATCACTTTGAGGGTGTGGTAGTCTGCACTTCCTCAAATGAGATTATCGTATTTACCAACTATGGAAACCATAAAGACTTTTTATAATTGGGAAGTAAATAATCATAAACAAATCATAAAACTAATATGTATTATATATAAATACAGTTACATCATAATGGCCACCATGATAGGCGGTAGGAGAAAATCGAACAATCATAGTTTCATGAGGCGTTAGTTTTCCATCCATAGAAACATTATGTTCTTCATCCATTAGATGGGGGTGTGTGTAATTTTAGTTCAAATACTTCTCATAAAAACATCATAGTATATTTAGGATACTGGTTTTGTTACAAAATAAAGGATTAAAAAGAGTTTAGGGGTTAGAGAAGTAGAATAAAATAAAACAACTTAAGAGAGACTGTTACCTTTTATTTGGGTAACTTCCTTTGGTTTGGACCAAAAGGACTTATTGAAGTTCCTTCTGCCTAATGTAAGGCTTATAGGGGGAGGAGAGGGATGTAGGGAGCTTAATTGGGCAGATTTTGGACGATCCAAATGGCTTGAGAGGTGTGAGGATTTGGATATAAATGGTCTCCTTTTATAAGGGGGAGGAGGGGCTCTTTTGGAAAGTGTGAAAATATTATTTATTATAAACTTATATTCTGTATCAAAAGGTCCAAAAATCATTAAATGTTATGATAATATGACTCATTGTCGAAATAAAATCATCAAATCATAATTTGAAATGTTTTGGATAATATTTTAATCATTATAATCTTATTTATTTAAATCATTTAATAATGAGTTAAATACTACATCATTATTGTGTCATAATAAATTTAATTCATTTTATGTCAAAAAATTATGAAAAAAATACAATGATTTAGGAAATATTTTTATCATTCTAATAAATATTTATAGTCTAATATATGACTTATATAACACCATATAAAAATTAATTTGCTGAAAGAGTTTTGTTAATGTCAATTTTGTCTTTACATTAAATTAATTAATCTAATGTGTCACTGTCTTTCATAAGTGGCTCCATGGGGTCCCAAAATCGACCCAAGGATGAACATGGTTGGCCATTACTCATCCAATAAGGTTTGTACAAGTGTTAAGGTAATTTGAAATTATTATAATATCCTTTTAACCTTGAATTACCCTATTTACGTTTAACCGTGGTAAATAAAAGTAAAAGTTACTATTCACAAAAAATTATTTTTATCTTATTGAACCACATTTTACTCCTTGATATTAACCGTGTCTCTCAGATTTTCGAAATGCAACTCACATAAGCGGTAAAATTAATTTTTACGAACAATTGCAAAAGCTCTTAGGAGATGAGTAAAAGACAATGAAATGTTCAATACAATTTTTATAAATCTAAAATTATTATAAACTGACACAAATGAATTTCATTGAAAATATATAAGTATTATGTATCTATTTTTAATAAAAATAAATTTAAATCAAATAAATTATTATTTAAATAAAAAGTTGGTTTTAACCAAAAACCCAGTGTTTTCACTGTTCATCAAAAATTGATGTTTTTCAGAAAAATACCAAAAAATCAACCTAAGATATATTTGATATTCTGAATTAAAAAATTATGTCTATTTTTTCAAATTCAAAACATAGAAGTGGAATTAATTAATTTTAAAAGTAATTCCCGTTATCAAAACAAATAGCGTGTTTTTAAGAAACAATAACTATCAAAAGATCGATACTTGTTTATGTCCAAATTCAAAGTAAAATTTATTCCAATAACCAACATTGGATTAAATGGTAAAAATATATTCTAATTACACATTTAACCCAATTAAAAAGATAATATAACCATATAAATTATTGCGATGAAAAGAAGTTGTTTTTAATTAAAATATAGTGTATTTTTACTATTCATCAAAATATGAAAGTTATCAGAATAATATGAAAATTTTATCCAAATTAAATTTTTATATCTTGATTCCAAGGAAGAATTTTATTTTGTCAAATTTAACTTATAAACATGTCAAAAACTAGATTTAACGTGGGTGTGCCATCAAAGGCGGCGGAACTTCATTTTTTTTAAAATACTTATTTTACCCAAAAAAATTATTTTGTTCTCATATCATGTTCTAGAAAATATGTAAGATTAATAATAATGTTATAAAATTCAAAATTTTGTTAATACTATTCATAACATCTAGTCCATAATAATATTATAACAATATATCATTGTTTAGTGAAACCCGGTATTGCATACTACACACGCTATCGAGGAAGGTCGCGATTGCGTGTAATGCAAGCCAAGTCAGGGTGACGTGTAGTGCAAGACTCCTTTATTGTTGCATATAAAAAAATACAACCATATTTCATTTATACATTAAAAAAATATATACTTAATTTTGCATAGAATAATTTCTACAAGACGAACTTGAAATTGTGTGTAACACGAGCCAAGAATAGTGTTGTGTATACTGCAAGCTAATACGGTGTTGCGTATAGCGCAAGATAATCTTGGTGTAGCGTACAACAGAAGACATCAATGAAATTAAAAAGAATAATTCTAATAAAATCTCGGGTTGTTACAATTTTTGTCCAAAATGAGTAGTAAAAGTGATTAAAATTAATCACATCAATTAATGTCAAATTAAGCTTAATTAGGCACTAAAACTTAATATTAGTATCTTAAATGACCTATACACTTTTCCAAAACACATTTAATGGAAATATTGTTTCCATAAATCTTCCATTTATTATTTATGTTTGTTTTTTATTACTTTTTTAGGTAAAATATTTTGTACACCTAACCTGTTTTCAAAAATTCCAAATCTGTCATTTTCATTCCAAATAAAAGGCCATCACCTCTCCCACATCCTCAGACCTATCAAACCACTTAGGTTTGGATAAGAAAAAATCAATAAAATCTCTAAATTTCCTCCCTTCCTCATATAATCTTTCCCTTGGGTATAAGGAAATCCATGGAATCCATTTGGCACAAATCAAAAGGAGTAAACCGATTTAGAGGTAACGTATTCTCTCAATTCCTTCATTTTATTTTACTTCCCCAACCCATACACTATATTTATTCCATGATTTTATAAAAAATAGTATCATAAATATTCTATGATTTTTTTTCTACTTTTTTGACCAACACTTACATGCACCTCAATCTAATGGGTAATGAACATACTATTTATATGTACAACAAACTACCACCTCACTAAACAATGATTGTTCAATTTTCCTTACCACCTCTCATGGTGGAAATTATGATGGAAATTTTGTTTATATATGTTATATAATATATTTATTATTTATTTAAGCTTCTATATTCTTTTTAAAACACATATCTTTTTACTTTCCATTTGGTGTTAATATGATAATTTTATTTGAGGAAGTGTGGACTACCGCCACCTCAAAGCAGTATGATTCCTTCATAAACTACATGGATTATATTGAAAATGATTTTAGTGAATATATAATATATGAATGGTATCCTAAATCTAAATTAATGATTATATATATACCCATATATATACATATATTTATTTTACTTTGTTTCTTTCAACATGACAATTAAATAGGAAAAACATTCATGTGTACGGTCTACCATCTCCATGAACTATGTATTCTGTTTCATAAATATCTATTCTATAGATTATTATAATAAACATATACTGTATATAAATATATTTATATCACATTTACATTATGGAATCCTGATATAAGTACAAGGAATCACAATATAAAAAATTAAGACACATATGAAGAACAAAGCGAATATTACCTGAAGTGAAACCCTAACGTATGATGGTTAACAAGTGGGTATAATATAAGGACACAATAAAACCATATATGGTATTAGATATAATAATATGGTTCTATAAAATATTTATAATAAATTTATATTTATTATAGAGTTTGTTTGCACAATAATGATGAGATTCAAGACACAAGGTAATGGGATTTCAGGTCACTCTTTATTTCTGTGAGATACATGTTATGTTCATAACTCTCTCATTTTGTGTTGTGTATGTAATTACCATGATTTTATTCAATGTATTTTATATTTAAATTTTTGGATAATTACATATCCATTCTATGATAATTATTTAATGGGGTATAAGTTTCAAAAGTTACCAAATCGGTAAAATAGTTTTGTCTCAAATTGCTTCTATCATGCTCTTGTTTTATTATGTACCTAAATTCTTTTTCATGGTGTATATAATTACATTTTACATGTTATATCATGAACTTAATTATTTTCATGAAATTTTAAACTTTATTTAATTTCATTTTCTTACATGGAGATTATGATCCCAGGTTACCAAGTTATAAGAGTTTATTGAGACAATCTCATTGATTTTCAAGCTTGTTTATGTTTATACTTTCATTGATGAAATATTATGATCCATATCTCGACAGAATTCATCACATTTATTATCCTATGGTTATAAATTATATATTAATTTATTGGTACCATATTTCTATTAATTGGTACATGATATAGCTAAAAACTTTTTTTTAAGAAATCCCGACATTACCCTCTCTTCGGCTAGAAATCTGTGTTCCTTTAAAACCATGTTTTCTAAAAAGGGTTTCTAAGAATATTATACTAATATAATATGATCATTAAAATTAATTTTACATATTTTTTCTTTTATCAATTTTTTCAATGGAATATTATTCTCGATTTCTGAATGAATCATTTTTATAACCTTTTACCATAAAAAATGAATATTATTTTTACCTCGTATGACATGTACAGATTTATCCACTATCAATCCTTTGAAGCTTTATTTTAATGTGTAAAGGTGAATTTTTTTAAAATATATTTTCAAGAAAAACTATTTTCAAAAAAATGCAAGATTATTTTATAAGTTTTCATGTAAAATGGTTTTCAGAATATTTTCAAACTTATTTTATATGTTTTCAAAATGATTACAAGCCTTATTTATGATATTTTGAAGTATTTTGAAAGAAATGGTTTTCAAAAAAATTCCAATATATCTTTTTAATTTTTCAAATTGTTTTCAAAGAAAAGTATTTTTAAAATGTTTTAAGATTATACAACATGTTTTCAAAGAAAAATGGTTTTAAAAATGATTTCAAGTATTCTTTATAAGTATTCAAGGTATTTTCTAGGAAAATGATTTTCAAATGGTTTTATGTATTAAAAATTATTTTTCAAAGGAGGATATTTTCTTCAAGAAACGTTTTTGAATGATATATCAAAATTATTTTCTATCAAATATTACATTAATTGATGATACTCATGCCCAGATAAGAAATGATCTAAAGGTTCCATTCATATTCTTTCTATGAATGGTTTATTCTTGATGGCATTGTCCTTATTAAATCCATTTCTCTTTCATGGGTTATGATTTTGATGAAATGATTATGAAACCTGTATCTTTTTTCATAGGTTATAAAATGTTTACAAGTTTATAATACCTATATCATATCACGGGTTATGATATTGTTATTTATGATCATGTGGAACATGTATGTATTATTTCATTATGAGGTGGGTGGGAAAAATATCTCCCTCCAATAAATTTTATAAAGATTTATATCTCATGAGATAGACATGGTTGGATTGAGAAATGAACTCATTTCAGTATTACGATGATGGAATAAGAAATAAACATGGTTCAGTATTACAGGTAAGGAATAAGAAATAAACTTGATTCAGTAATATTGGGATGGAACAAGGTGTGAACTTGGTTTAGTGATACAGGTCTAGAACAGGATGTGAATTCGGTCCTGTAAAGGACTTTTTCCACTAATATGGTCTCAGTATCAATTCATTAACTACTATGGAAATCATTACATATTCTTATGTTTATGCCATAATTCTAGGTTTTATTTCTATGTTATGATTTCATGGATTATGTCTTTTATTTCCTTTAGATCCATGCATTATAAACTACTATCTTTTATTCCATGATTCATGTATATGACATTTGATATATAGAGTATGATCTTCTATTTTCATGATCATGTTATCATACCCTTATGATCATGATTATACTTATATATCTCCATTGTTTACACATACTGAGAATTTTATCTCACCCCTTTATTATGTATCTTTCCCCCAGGTTATAAATTAATTTTTTAAGAAGAAGTATTAAAAATAGAGATCTTTATAGGAGTTTATAAAGATCTTTCACCGGGATAGTATATTTTTTAAAATGTTTCCAATGATGCTAAACTATAACGGTCCTCAGGCATGTATTTTCGTAATGTACAGAATATTAATCTATATTTATATAATATCCATGTATTTCAATCCTGGTTCACTATAATTAGAGCCACTTGACATGGGAAAACATGGTTTTAATTCCATTTTCTAAAATTTACAAGAATTCCACTCCTCCTCCACTATAAAAATCCACTCACTGCTCCTACTTCCTCACACCTCTCAAGACACCTGATATTAACTAAAATATTCTAAAATATTCTCCTAACATCCCTACCCTTATCCTAGAATACTCCCTTTATTCATAAAACTATCCATGGAATCCTTTCAGTGCAAACCAAAAGGATTTTCCCAAATAATAGGTAACATACTTCCTCAAGATCTTTTGTTTTATTTACATTCTCCACCCCCTAAAATATTGTTATTCAATTATTTTATAATAACCTCAGTATCTGAAATATACTAAGATGTAGTTTTATTAATATTTTTACCTTCACTTACACACACATCCATCAGATGGGTATTGAACATACTATTTGTGTGTCTGGTGAACTATCGCCTCACAAAATGATGTCGTTAATTTTTCCTCTACCACCATTCATGGTTAGACATTATGATGGAAATGATGTTTATATGTGATATAAATGATATTTATAATGCATTTATGCTTTATTAATTTTTATATATAACACACCTTTACGATTTCCATTTTGTGGGAATACGATAACATCATTTGTGGAAGTGTGGACTGTCACCTCCTTAAAGCGATGTGATTCGATCACGCTATACATGGAATGTACAAAGGATGGTTTTAATTAAAAATATGTGACATAAATTAAATATATATGATACTAGTGAAATAATTACCTTCTATAAATATAATATATCATTTTATTTATTACCATTTTTACAAACTAAAAAGTGATAATGTCTTTCATTGGTGTGTGGACTACCACCTCCTTGACACGATGTGATTCCTTTTAAATTTCATGAATTATATATATATATATGATTAAATAAAATTTTATTTATGATATAAATATCATTATGGAAGGATATAATGTCATTTACCTTCTTTCCATAATGATCACTGAAAAGTGCAAACGTTACTCATGTGTACGTACGACCTACTGTCTTCATCATTGTAACATTGGTTCATTTATCATAATAATCAGTCATTATTGGTTTTAAAAGTGTAATTTATATGTAAATAGTATAATTATGTAACTATAATTATTCTTTATATGTTTATATAATGACCCCTTTGACCTTAGTTTACCTACCAAAGTCATTTTTGACACATAATCCCAATATGGTCAAAATATGCAATATAATATTAATAATTTAAGTGGTTGTTTACAATATTGTATTAAGAGAAATAAAAGTAATGTTAAATATGATAATTATCTAGAGTAACTAAATAATTTAAATATGTTTTTTATTCATAAATATAAAGGGAGACATCAAAATTCGGACTCAAGGTAAGGTATTTCATCTCAATTTACATTCCATTGTGGCTTATCTTTTTTTATGCACGAATTCACTTTTATATGTGGTATATATTCCTCCCTTTGAAATTTGGTATCATGAATATCCTCATTCACATGATATTATAAGTTTAATTTGATGTGATTCCTTCATTGGTATTATTATTTCAAATGTTTCTAGGTGGTATGGGACACTTTGGAGCGTTTAAAGATTATTTTCCTCAAGAATTTTTTAATGATCTTTAAATGGTATTTCCATTAATCAACATAAAAAATAATTATTTTAACTTATCCTCCAGTGAGTAAATATTAATAAATTTGTATCCTTTATTCAATAACAGTATTTAGTAAGGAATATTTTTATTAATGGAATCAGTTATTTGATATGAGGAGTGATTTGGATAGGCAATGACGGGTTGGCCCCAGACATAATATATCCCCTTGATGCATTGATAGGTTATCATAAGAAAAATAAGTTAGAAAAATTAAATGGATTTATAACCATAGTTTTAAACCATCTTGTGAAAGTTCTTGACCGTATAGGTTTTCATGTGCCTCATACATGACGTCCAATAATTAAGCATTTACATCATAGATATTTCAGTTAATATTGTTATTATCTATGATATTTTCGTATGAAAAAATATATGGATGCCTTTAATTCAAAATTTATTTATTTAATGTCTTGTGTTTTCAGTTTATTTCATTGAAATATTTATTATTACTTATTCTGTTATTTTTAATGGCATGTGTTATAAGTTATTTACCTTTCCATGTTGAGTTATTCTTATTGATCATGTATTTCTTACGTTGTACTCACCCTTACTGAGAAACTGAGCTCACCCATATTATGTTTATTTTACCCATGTTATTAAGAGGAATCTTTTTAATGAGTTTCAAGGTTACTGAGCAATTAATAATGTTATAATTTATTTTCTTTTCCCAATATATTATGGGTATCATGTATGTAATATGGTTTTCCAAAAATACAAAATTTTATGGTATTTTGGGATTTGAATTTTTTTCTATGAAAATGTAAAAAATTAATGCACTAGCTTTGGGATTATGTGTTCGATGTGCTATAGTTGGTATCAGAGTAGGTTTAGTAGTGACCTTAAAAACTAGATTTAGAAAAATTAGATTATGGAATATAACCCTATGATGGTCTTGAAGATATGTATTGAAGAACATCCTATAATTTTTTTAACATAGATATTATATTGGTATTACTACCAATACATCTATGTCAAGATAGTATAAGTGTATGTGGTTCTAGAACAGATGTAACTAGGGTTAACAACTCTGAAAATTTGTGTTGAGCCTCACTAAAAATAACCTAGTACATGACAATGATCCTTACTGCGCACCTAATTGGAAACTCTTGGGGGATATGCTTATGATAATTTAAATTTTCATTAAAAACTTCTAGAAAATATTTAAAAGTAAAAATTTCCCTCAAATAAACCATGTGTATGATTATTAGAATATCTACAAATAAAAATTTCAATTTATGTTAAGTATTTTACTATTTTTGGGATTATACAAATTTTTAATAATGATATAAACTAATTTAGTGTATTTAACCATTTATAAATGGATTCTATTAGAAGGAACATGATCTTATCCAATGTACATGATCCAAAGAGTAATAAGGATGGTATCTTTTTTTGTCATAGGCTAATATTTTGAAGGGAAATATTCTCCGAAGATTTCTCATCATATGAGGAAATAGTATCATGTGATAATAATATAGGTAAATAATTCTCCAATTCCTATACATTTTAATGAAAACAATAAAAGAAGGATATGGTAGTTTTGATGATGTATAAATGAAATAAGGGAAAGATGTTTTTTCCCACATGCGTTAATTTTGGAAAGAAACACCATAGTAATTTATTGAAGGGAATGGGAGTCTATTATAAGTGTGTAGATAAAGTCCATGAAGTTTGTGATTTAAAGGGAAAGAAATAAAATTACAACGTGTAATGCTTCCACTGTAAGTAGATGGGACACTATGCAAATCAATGTCTCGTGTATCAAAATAATTACCCCAAAAGAGGCTAATAAATCATGGTCAATATTATTCTACTACCATAAATGAAGAGGAATGATTAATGTTCTTATGTTTGTAACCATGAATTATGTTATTTTAGTATTTCACCAATGATGTAATGGTTATAAAAATTATAGAATATATGAGGATTTTACTAAGGTACATTTTCAATAAGGATTTGTGATCATATTTTGAATGGTACAAATAAAATTTATTCAATAGAAAGTAAAACATTTTTGGAAAAAAGTAGTTAAAGGAAATATAACCTTTAATATATTCCTAATTTTATGACAATGATGTTTGGATATGTAAATTATTTTTTTGGATAATGTAAATCAGATAAGTACAGAATACCTTGGAACTGAGTAGTGATTTATTAACGAAGTGCTTTTTTCTATCATTTATGGAGTTTAAATCATTTTTGGACTTAAGTAATGTATCCAATAATCTATGTTCTATTTAAGTAATATGAATCATGAAGTTTTTAAATAATTTTTTTTAGTAATTTATGTTATTTCTATATTCACATGTTTGGTAGGAGATTATTAAAATCCACTTCATGTTATTTGATAAGTTCCTTTTAGAAATTATGTGACCTTCCTTATAAAGTTTTGGTTCATAATATTTTGGAAAATTTATCCACTTATGAAATGGTTTAAGTTGATATTTAGATGAGGTTTTAAAGGTTAATGTATTACTTCACCATGTGATGCATCATGTTCTAAGAAATAATGTTGAAATAGTTAAATACACAACTAAAGTATAATATTATTTTTATGAAATTGAAATGAATATTTACTTATATTCTTATAGAGTGAAAGAATTCCTAAACTATAGAAAAAAAGTTTGGAAATGATAATTTTGTCCTATTATCATAATTTTTTATGATATCAATAACCATTTCATGACAGTGTTTTAAGGATTTGTGTTCATTAACATTTAGTTGAACATGTTCTGTAGAACTCTCCATCAAAACTTAATTGTTAGATTTTTCTTTCATATCCATGGTTCTATTTCCCACCTATGTTCTCCAACTAGGGAAACTAGTAATGTGACCATTGTACTTTCCCTTATCTCTTATTAAGAAGATGTGTTATTAACCTAATTCATGATGTGGGTTTTTCAACAATATTTTATTTTCTAATATAAATTCCTTGATTATCTAGATAGAGTTTAAATTGTGAGGAAACAATTTACATAAGGTGGGTACAATGTAACCCCCCAATACATTATAATATTTTCCATTTAGAATAAATTCAATTTTTGTTCCTAGATTTCTTTATATGAAAAACCAAGTTAATCTTTTTCTACATTCAATATAAATATTACCTTTCTCTACATAGAACTTGGGGGTTATCTTTAGTTATACTTAATACATACTTTACTCGATTGCTTGTGTAACATGCAAGACCAAATTTCACCAAACAATAATATATTATTAAAATATTATTATTTAATATAATAAGATATAACCTAGCCGTTATTTTGGAATTTATGAATATTATTGACTAACTTATGAAAATATATGGTTTATAAAAATATAATATGAATTTTTTGGTAACCAATTAATTAGAAATGAAATTATAAAACAATTGAATATAAAAAGAAATATTTTTATTTTTAATATTCCCAAACATGTTTTTACTTAATAAATTAAATAAATTAAAATTATTTAATTATATTATTTAAATATATAATTTAAATATTTTTTCAAATATTTTTTTTATATTCATCAAACATATTTTATAGGAATAATATAAGACCAAACCCAATTTTACCCATAAAAACCAATATTTTTATCAAGGTGGTTTACCACTTTTTAATGGAGACCTATTTTAAATACAATTTTAGGCACATAATTGATTTTATAGGTCAAAATTAACTTCATATTTCAAAATAATAAAATAAAAACTAGCTTAGGGTGAATTTTTGGTATTTCTATATGAAATTTCATTTTTTATGAATAGTGAAAAATATTGAATCATAATTCAAAACTTATTTTTCATATATATATTTTATAAGTTTAAATTATATTTTTAATTTTCTTAAAGTTAAATTAGATCAATTTCACATCAATAAATCCAATTTAGGTCATTGTAATCAATTCCACATTGAAATTGGATATAAAAACTTATCAAACTTCTGAACATTATTATCTTAAAAACACACTTTGTCATCCCATCTACAGGATGAAACTTAAGTTAATTTACACCAATTATATGGTTAGAATTTTTAAAAATAGATTACAAATTTTTTATAATAATAATAATTTCTAATTTCTAATAAGGTCAAATTATTTTTTGAACAAAAATATTAGTGAAAGTGATTAAAATTAATTAAAGTGACTGAGATAAAATTAAACATTACAAGGGACTAAAACATAAACTTAAGGGCTAATATGTCTACAAACTCTTAAAAAAACCATTTCATGAAAATATTTCTAAAATATCCACCATTTTATATAATATGTACCATTATTGGATCCAATTTAAATGAGAAAATCATGGGTGGAATTCCCTTTTAAAAAATGAACTAGAATCCCACTCCTCCTTCACTATAAAAAGTCACTCTCACCCATAACTTCGTCACACATCTCAATAAACTTTTTATCAACCAAAATCATCTCAAATAATCTCCAAAAATCCCTAAAATTGTACTATAATAATTCCTTTGGGAATAAATCCATCCAATAAATCCATTTGGTGTAAACCAAAAGGAGTTATCCAAATAAGAGGTAACATCCTTATACAAGAAATGTTGTTTTTTTAATTCTTCACCCCCTAAAATATTCTTATTAAATTATTACATAATAACCTCATTATCCTAAATATACTGATATATTTTTATATTAATATTTAAACCTACACTTACACACACTTCCATCAAATGTGTAAAAAACTAATCGTTCATGTTTTCGGTGAACTACGACCACACGAAACGGTGTCATTCATTTTTCCTTTTCCAAATTTCATGGTTGGAAATTATGATGTAAATTATTTTTATATATTATATATATTATATTTATAATGTCCTTATTCTTCGGTAATTTTAATATAGGTCATACATTTATGATTTTCATCTTGTGGGAATATGATAACATTTTTTGTGGAAGTGTGGACTACCTCCTCTTCAAAATGATGTGGTTTATTCACACTATACATGGAATATATAATGGATGGTTTTAATATATTATTTTCATTATTTCCCTTTTCTCGCACTTAAAAGTTATAACATCGGTCGTGGACATGTGGAATACCACCTCCTCGACATGATGGGATCCCTTTTACATAACAATAATTATATATATAAATAAATATGATTAAATAATATGGGATTTGTGATATAATTAATATTATCTAAAGATATAATTCCACTTACCGTTTTTACTCAATGATCACTAAAAAAATGGGAATGTTACTCATGAGTATGTTTGGCCTACCATCTCCATGATTGTAACGTTTGATCTTTTTTCATAATCACATTTAATGATTGGTTTTAAAAGTATAATTTATTTATAAATATGATAATTATTTAATTATTATTAATCAATATATATTTCTATAATGAACCCTTTTACCATAGTTGACCTACCAACTTCATTTTTGACACATAAACCGAATATGGTCAAAACACCTAATGTAAACTTAATTGTTTAAGTAGTTGTTTAAAACATTGTAATAAGTGTAATAAAAGTAATGATAAAAATGAATGAGGTTTTTAATAGAGTAAATAATTATCATATGATTATTATTTAGAAAAATAATTACACACGTGACAAGTCAAAATCAAGGTAAGGGATTTCATCCCAATTTACATTCCATTAAGTCTTATTTTTTGTTATGAACCAATTCACTTTTATATATAGTTCATATACAGACCTTTCACATGTTATATCATTAATATCCATAGTCTAATGATAATATAGGTTACATTTAATGTTATTACTTCATGGGGATATTGATTTTAAATGTTTCAAGGTTGTAAGAGACACTTTGGAGTGTTTAATGATTATTTTCCTAAATAATATTTTAATGATATTTTAATGGTATTTCCATTCATAAAAAAAATCCATTGTTTTTACTTATCCTCCACTGAGGAAATATTGATAAATATATATCCTTTTTTCAATACAAATATTTATTAAGGCATATTTTTTATTAATTGAATCGGTTATTCGATATGAGGAATGATTTGGACATGTAGTGATGGGTGGGGAATAGACTTTATATATCCCCTTGATGAATTGATAGGTTATAATGAGAAAAATATGTTGGAAAAATTAAATGGGTTTCTACCTATAGTTTTAAACTATCTTGTGGAAGGTCTTTATAGTACAGTTTTTCATGTGCCTCAAACATGACATCCAATAATTAAGCATTTTGTTCATACATATTTCAATTATGATTATTATTATCCATGATATTTTCATATGATAAAATCTATGGATGAATCTTATTCTTAGTTTATTTAATTAATAGAATGTGTTTTAATTTTCTTACCTTTACATATTGTTTGTTGCTTATACAGTTATTTGAATGGAATGTGTTCTTAGTTATTTATGTTTCTATGTTGATTTATTCTTATTGATTCATTATTTCTTCCATTGTAGTCACCCTTACTGGTCATATGTACTCACTGCTATTTTATTTCAATTCAAAGGTTATGAAGAGGAATCCTTTGAATGAGTTTTAAGGATACTGATCTTTTACTTATTTTATGCTTTATTTTCTTTTCTAAATGTATTATGGTTATCATGTATGTAATTTGGTTTTCCGAAACTTTTAAATTATTCATTCATTTGGGATTTAAATCTTATATCTAAGCCAATATAATAAATTAATGTATTGGTTCTAGGATTCTAGGTTTGGGGTGCTACAGTATAGGTTGGGTTGAGTCTCGAGTTTGAGCACCTAGTTGGATGCCTCATTATGAGTCTAGAGACTAAGATGAGTCATCACTTGGAGTTGGGTTCAGACCATAATTTTTTGTTACTTTTATATATATATGTCTAATTTAATTGATGAGTGATAAATGTCCTATATTCAATTATGAATGCTGAGTTTATTATTTCTACATTTATTCATTATATATGATAATTTTTTTGGAACCTACATACTCTGAAAACCTATTGTTATATGTTTGGTTATTTATTTTAATTTTGCGAACTGATAGTGGGTATAGATTCCCATGACTCCACCATAGACTCTCACTACTAGTCTACAACTTCTAACATATGAGTAAGTGTGCCTATGATATTGTGGCATTCAGTTTCAGATCAGGTTACTTTGGTTGGTATGTTATCAACATAAAAAACATCCTTTTAATATTATTAGACAAATCATTTTTGAAAATAAAAAGAAGTATCCACTTTTTGAAATTCACGAGAACTCCCAAAAATATTTTTTTAAATAAAATAATTTTATGTTGATAGAACATTTTTAAAATTACCCTTTAAAACCAAAAAATGTTTTCAGAAAAAAAATATTAAAGAAATATGCTTTCACAAAAATTCAATCTAAACACATAGAGACACTAAAGGAAAATTTCTTAAAAACAAAATACTTTAAAATATCTTTTAAAATTATGAATTACTTTCAATAATTAAACTATTACTTTTAAGGAAATATAACAATATTTACATTAATTTACAAGAAACATAAGAATTAAAACCATTTTGAATATATTTTAAAAAATGGAAAAATTCACAAATAAAATTTCTTAAGAGGATAAAAAATTATAAAAGTGTTTTTTGGAAAAAAATTTAACATAGTTTTAATAGATGAAGTTGTTTTTCCCATTCAAAAGTTATTTTAAAATAAATAAAGTGAAAACAATTGAAAACATATACACTTAAAAATAATATTCAATAATAGTTCCTTGAAATTTTCATAATATTTTTTCGGATGAAATATGTGGTAGAAGACAAAATATATAATTTTGAAATGAACATAATTTTAAAGTAATCTTAAAATACCATTATCTAAACCCACATAATAAAAAGTATGGTAAAGCATTATTTTTAAAATGGGTAAATATAAATAAAAAATCCAAAGAGATAAAATATATTTAATTTTAATTTTAAAAAAATGGAATGAATTAATATGGATGTTGAGGGAAAACATCCAATAAATATGAGGGAAATTATTCTCTACAACATTCTGTTTTTATGAAGAAATAAATCCATTGAAGGAAAATAATTGATGTAACGGTACTTTAAAATATATTTCATCATAAATAATTATAAATATATATAAAAGAAAGTATAAATACAATATAATTAAATCATAAGTTATAATATACCCAATTTATATGAACAAAGTTCAAGAATAATGATCATACCTCAATGGAAGAATATTTAGTTGAGAAAAACCCTTATGACATTGAAAGATTTTTAATAGAATGCTCATGAAATAGAGAACATGAAATAGAAAATTAAATAAAATGAATATAAACAGAATCATGATATAATATTTCAGTGATTCAGTATATAAACCATATAAAAAATATTTTTATAATACAAAACATATCTTGAGAGAGGTATTTCAGATAAGAACCCCTTATAAAATTGGTAACAAATGATTTAAAAGGATTTTAAGGGTGGATTAATGAAATAAAATATAAATCCCATGAAATAAAAATTAATAATAGGAATATAATATATGTGATAGTAAGTAAATAATATAAAAAAGAATGGGTGCATAACTTCAAAAAAACCTCCATGAATGGAAATAAAGAAAAAAACCCTAACCTATTACTCTATTCATTTATAAAATTTATTTATCTTTCTATAAAAAATATAACTATTATAGAAACTCATTTAAAAAAATTATTCATGTCTTTAACCCTTTTTACCCTCTGTTTATAATCATTTATCACATTTTCATTTTTTTCATTTATATCTTATTTTCATTATCGGGTGTTGTAATTTTGATTGTTTCATGCATGTTTTTTTATTGTGATATTAAAAAACATTATTTGATACTAAATTCATAATTAACTTATTATAAATGATATTTAAATCATTTTTTTGATCATTTATGTGTCCCTAGTTTATCTTAATGGAAACTACGGACATGGTTCAAGAGAAAGAAGTCAAATTTGAGCTTATTATGGGTAACTGATATCTACAGATTAATTTATATGATCATCGGCTTTTATGACATAATTGTAGAATAGTATTAAATATATATATATATATATATATATGAATCCTTGATATCCTATATATTCCTCATATATTTTCTATAACTATATGTGTAATATGGTGATGAAAAAATAAATACACGCATTGCGGGTGTGGTAGTCCCCACTTACACACAAACGATGATTATTTTTTTCATAGAACTGGAAGAAGATAGAAAATTGAATATATTTTATGAATAATAAATATGTTATAAATAACAAAATTATTCATTAAATTTCCTTTTTTTACCATCCATTTTAGGAATTTATAAAAAATGAAATATGTTTCTTCGTGATGGTTATAGTCTGTGTGTATGCACGAACATCATTCTAATTTTTCTAAGGGGAAGCATAGATAAGGGTTATATCATTAACATAATAATTTTTAATTAAATTAATAATTTTTTCCCTTATATTAGAATGAGTAAAATATATTTGAAGGATAGCGTATGGGGATTATAAAGAATAAAATATTACGGGTGGGAATTATTCACGTTGATAACTTGAACATTTCCTTGGAAGACTCCATGGAAAAGGCGAACTTGGTGTAATATAATGTAAAAAAGTTATATAAAATGTAGATAGGGATTATAGAATTGGTATAATGTTTATATATTATAGTAAATTTTAAAAATAGAAGTATGGCTTGAAGTGGGAGGAAGTGGGCTCCTATTATATGTGAATAGAGGGACTTTTCCTTAGAAATGAATGGTACATATGGGGTAATAATGAGAATGAATGTGATTTAGTTGAGTTATGTGAGGAATATTTGGTGTTACATTTTGGTATGAATTTAAAAAATAAAAAAAACCTTTTATATGGTATACATTTCATGTAAAATTAATAAAATTCAAACCATATAAGTTACCCATCTTAACCCCTATTAACCTCGACTAAAAATCAACCATGTTAATTATTTTATCACCAAAAATATAATATGACCCTTCCTACATAATTAAAAAATTATTAATATTAATTTGAGATAAATTTAATCTAGATAAATTTCTATTTATGAGAAAATTTACTTTTTAATTAAATCACAAGATATTGAAAAGAGTTGTTTTGAAGAAAAATATTATATTAATCATTTTATGTTGTTTATATAATATCATACCAATTAGTAATTAAATTAGTGTTAAAATATTATTCAAATCAAAAATATATTTTACCATCATTTACCATGATATATTTAGTTTCATTAAATAAAAATTCATGGGGATAAAAAATAAACTATTTGAAAATACATGTTTAAATTTTTTTTAGCTACACTAATTAAAATTTATCAACGAATTAGTATTAAAAATTTTAATTGTTTTTTTTATACATTGATTTTAAAATTTTGTTACTTCAATTTATACCAACCAATTAAATGACTACATTATATTGGTATCATTTAATACATATAATATTGTCTAAATAAAATGTTTCATGATTTTGTATTAGTTCTATGTTGCATGTGAAACAATCTAATTAATATAGTGTTAATTTAATTTATAATTACATATTGATATCTTAGGGTGTTACATTCTCCCCCTTAAATAAATTTCATCCCCACAATTTTAATTATTACATTCTAATTGAAGTTTCTAAGGTATTAATAAGAAATATGTGACTCAAGATACGATTTCTACTAAGATATCAACCTCACTAACATAGGTAATACTGGGGAACTAATATATTACTTCATAATAGACATATATAAAATATTTAGTTTCTTTATAACCATTTGAGACTTGATTCCCTCATTTTTTTCTACCAATACCCATATTATAGAATTTTCTTTCAAAGGGAGTTCAAAATTATCCTTTGATTGATAGGATATCATAGGATGATATGAATTTTGATTTCTTTATTTTGAAAATTAATTCTACTTATATGTGTAGATAACGAATCTATTTCCAAAATGACATTAATATTGTCTAGAGGAAAATTAATAATATTTTTTTGATTCTTCTTCCCACACACTTAAAATTGGGATATATTAACTGTATAACTATATATTTTTTCTGATATTTCAATGCAAAATCATTGGGTTAAAGATTTCATGTTCTCATAGATATTCCTAGATATAATATAGTTATAAGAATCAAACTCCAATAATATATCTATAACTCTATATTAGATGATATGTGTACCATAATTATCATGATCCACTATAGAAGTTGTCATATTTTAGGCCTTTCCTTGTTCCCTTGGTCAAGTAGGTTGTTGGAGAGACTCAGTTTATTCCTTGTAAAAAATTAAAATTTATATATCTAGAGTTAGGTGCTAATATGGCGTATGATTTCAATGCCCGCTGTTCCCAGAATTAATTTTATAAAATATTAAATATATTTTCTATTGCATGTGCACAAATTATTAAATAAAATGGTATAAGTCTTAAATGGTAGTTTGGATTAGAAATCTGAGTTCAAATTTGAGTCTAGAACGTTTTTTTTACCATATACATGAAATTAAATGAGTCGGTGTAGGGCGTTCAAACTCTTTACTCAGTGGTGGTATGTTAAGTGGATTAATTAATTATTAAATTAATTCATTAATTAATTTTTAACCAAATTGAAATATTATAAATATATCATTATGGTGGAATTTATAGGGTCATCCTCATAATTCTGATTTTTTAAAAAAATCTATCCCTCATCCATCCTCTAGTGGATCATCTCAAACGGTGACGGAACTTGAGATCAAAGAAGGTCAGGATGTTGCAAACACACTAGAATATCCCAAATCATTGGTGTATGAGTTCTTCATCAATGATCGATCTATAATTGAGGTGTGACTCATCAATTGGTCTCTTTACACTCTTTATTAAATATATTTAGAAGATTTATTTTTTCTCTCCAATCTGTGCCCCTTTGCAGCCTCTACTTGTTCCCATGTACATAAAATAAATCATTTCAGTTTTTTTCTAAACTATAATCCTTGATCATGGTTATTTTCCAAGAAAACATGACCAATTATGTTTATACTCTAGTTTATGGTGCCTTTCTCTCTCACTGCTTTGCATTCTTCACCGATTGGATCCCCTCTATCCCGGTTCGACATTGCTGGGAAGTACTGAGATCAATAAGACCCCCAGATTCATAGAGTATTTTTGAATAATGAATGTTTTGATGATATAAGAATATATTTGAGAACATTATTTTTCCAGGATGGCTGATTTTTTTAATAAAAATCAAGAACATGATGAACGAATGTGCAGCTGCATGTAGAAAAAATAACAAAACCCTCAATGAACTCTGGTGGCCTTTTTTCAGTGATCGACAGTCAAGAACTATGATATAAGGATAGTTCCAACATTTTAAAAAAATATTGCAACTATATATTAATATATGGATCTTGATTCATTGTGTGTCTGTCGGATCTAGAATTAAGGTGATAAACACAACTACACTTTATGTTTAAGAATGAAAACACGATGTGTATCCCCCTCATCAGAGATGCTAGGGTTTTAGAAAAATCCTGGATTATATGTCGTGTAGTCCTCCCTTACACCCCATGTACCCTATAAAGGTTATATAACCTATATAAAAGACCACAAGAGTGTGAGTCTATGTAGAAGTACACAGACACAGCCATCAGGACATAGCTCGGTCCCAGTTATCCTGGACACACTATCTATTCCACATACATGGTGTGTACTACTACACAAATAAGGATCCATGTAATGTATAGGGACATGTGCTGGCTATGAAACAGGACCACACCCCATGTGTATCCCCTCACACTCCATTTATCCCTTGGTTCCTATTTAAAAAACTTCAATTCTCTAAATCTATTTCATTTGAACTCAGATTTTGACCCCATGAGTAGCCTATCCATAGTTTTTTCCATGTGGAACATGATAGTTCCCTTGGTTGTGGCTTTAGAGATAAATTTTCCAGGAATATAACCTTCTAAGGAAAGGCCCGATGATGTAAGTGGACAGGTATGATCACCATAGGTAGACTCCCAAGCGGAACCCTCTATTTGGGTTCAGTATAGGTCCTTTATAGACTCCTGAGTGGAACCCTCCAACTTGAATGTGCATTATTTCTCAATGACTTTTAGTGTGGGACCCTCTAACTGGGCTGGGAATGGGTCCTCTACCAACTCCTAGAGTGTAACCCTCCTGTCGGTACATGGCATGGGCCCTCTATAAACTCCTAGACTGGAACCCTTCTATCAGCATAGGGCATCGGTACTTTACAGACTTCTAGAGTATAACTGTCTTGCTAGGATAGGCAGGGGTCCTTGACTATTTGAGTGGAACCCTACTACTAGGTAGGGTAGGGGTCCTCTATCAACTATTATATTGGAACCCTTCTATTGTACCAAGTCATTAGTCCTTTACCTGGAGATTCTATCCCCTTGACTGAGTGGCGTAGTGATGAGGCCTAGCTGGACTTAGACATTTACTTCTGGACAAATGTGTGAGATCAAGGGAATTGTTAATGGAATTTTGGAATTGTTGGATACTCTTCTACTTGGGATAAGCTATGAGTTGGAGATCCCCTTACTCTCACATTTTGGTTTCTTTTGATGGAGTATATATATATACCTTTCTTCTACATCAACACCTTTAATTTGGATACTCTCCTTCTAGGAGAGGAAAACCTATGTGGGGTATTCCACATACATTCTATGTTTATCTTTTTGTTATTGGATGATTCTACTCTCCAAATATTGGTGGAAAATACTCAATGAATAGTTCATCTAATCATTGTGTTTATCCCCTTGTTTTTGGAAAATATTAATTTCAATCTTGGTTTGGGTTGAGCTATACTCTATCAATATAAATTGTTCTATCTACTAATTTACTCTTCTATTATATCTCTTATTTATCCCCCTTCAGATTTTGGGGTGTCCCACTAGGTATTCTTATAATCTCCCCTACATGGACATTTCCCGCACTTATCATGCCTTATACCAACAATGGATAGGTTGATCGTGACTATAGATAATATTAGGGATACATGGTGATTGGACCGCATATGGTGGTCATAGATTGGGATTCAAGAGCTAGGCTCTCTTTCAGCTGTTTACTTTTCTTGTTTTGTCAGGTTGTTACACACTTCTAGTTGGGTGTGTATTTTTTCCCTTTACATTTAGTTTACACTACAATACTTTTGTACTATTTAGAGGTTCATGCATGATTAGTTAACTTTATAGTCGTGTTGCATATTTTATTCTTTCCATAAACAATTTTTCATTGAGTTGGATGTGTTTGGGAATACATGTACTTAGGAAATGTCCTCCCTATGTTATTTATGCCTTTGGCTTTTGTCACCACCCTCTGGCCCATAGAGGTGGGCTTGGGGTAGTTGCGGCTCGAGCTCCATCTTGGGAGGGGTCATGACAGATTGGTGTCAGAGAATGTTCATTCCTTAGTATGTTATTATGATGTATCCCCTTAGTATTATTTGGTTGGGTTTGGGGGAATGGTTTCAAACTATCTCGAGTGTGGCTCTCAGACTAGGGAATCTAGTGATGGTGCGACGGTCGATGTACCCATTCACCAGGACATTGACTACCTTCTTGTAGACTCAGTATGCTGAGACTTTATTACATGGATTAATGGTATGTGAATCATATAGTATTGAGTCATTTAATGTCTTTATTTAGTAAAATACCCATTTTTTGTAATATGTTTGTGTGTGTGCACGTGCTGTTATTTGACTATGGTACTCCTTGATAAATTTTATGATTTCTATGAAATGAAAACCATCCAAGATACTAATTTTGGTTTGTGAAAATGATCTTATGAGTGATGAGGCCTCAGTTCAGGGTCCACCCCATAACCCCCTTCCTCCTGGTGGGCATGTAGCAGCACCTCCCCATATTGAGCAGAAGATCATTCCAACAATGTAGGCTAAGGATGTGTGCAGGCTCTGCGCGCTCTGCAAGTTACATCATTAGAGGCCACTGAGGATTTTTGGTGAGCTATATCCTCAATCAGTAGAGTATTTTCTATATTCAGTGGTATGTTTCTTCAATATTTTTTGAATCCTGATGGATCAGGTGTTTGTGCTAGAAACTATCCTTTTTCACGGATCAGTTGGGCATTTGTGTATAATTATTATGATGATGTACGATGAGTCGAATCTATCATGGACTGGATTTTAGCAGCTGTTATATGAGGATTAATACCCCTCTTTGTTGTGATCATTCTATATCTTGGTGATTATGGTGGTACAACATGGAGAGATAATAGTACATGAGTGTACATTGAGGTTCAAAAAACTTTACTTGGTAATCTCTTGACAAGATCTAGGATGGATACTTTCGAGCACAAAAGTTTTAGTAGGGACTTTGTGGAGATATATGAGCTAGAATTATACCCTTTAACATCCCCACCTATGACAAGGTTCTATAGCGAGTACCAATGACAAGGATTTTTCTATTAGAGGAATGATAGATATTTGGAGCTGGTAGTGGGTGCCACAGAGCTGAGTCGTCTACTGCAGCAAGTAGATTCCATGTTCCTAGATCTCAACATGGAAAATCCTTCCATGATCAGACATAATAAAATTGTTGTACAATGTTTAGGGGACCAGAGTATCCTAGAGAGGGGTGGTGTTTTACTTGTGATAGGTGAGGTCACGTGGCATGAGACCGCCCAACCAGATGTGTGGAATGAAATATGAAGATAGTTGACAGACCACCATAGCAGAGGGATCACCTTGATTGGGGATCTCTTAGGTTAGGTATGGGTGGTCCCTAAGGAGGATCAGCTAGAAGAAGAGAAGTAGGATATGTGGTTGGTGTAAACCATTATGATATCCTTCCACCACCACCACCAGGCAGCCCATGCAAAGATTATGTAGCTAGCGGTTGGGGTCACGGGCAGCTGCAGGATTTGGAGGTTTATAATCCCACCTCAAGTGAGATGATAAGTGGTAGAATCTATGTATTTTATAATATTACATAAGTGTTATTAGACACATTTTTCATTCATTTTTTATCTCTATAGACCTGGTGTGAGAGCTAGAGCTCCTAGTTGAGGCACTATCCAAGAAGATTCATCTTGATGTTCCTATATAGAACACTTCTTCTATGTCTTTCATATTCTGGTAGTGTGAGCTATCTCTTGATGGATATAGGTTCATCTAGGACATTTTTAGGTTCATGATGGAACCCTATGATGTCATCTTAGGTATGAATTAGCTATACATGGTCTGAGACTAGATCTATTATCACCACAAACAAGTCAAATACCAATACAGTGATGCGTTGAGATTCTCTTTTTCTGGTAAGAGACATCTCATGGTAGGGAAAGTGGGTTATGTGAGCTGGAGGCTACATCCCATCACCCATTAGTTAGAATGTACATAACTTGGTGCATCAGGATCTTTAAGAATCTTGATTCATTCATTTTTTTGAATATTACAAGGACATCTTCCCCAAGAATGTTCTAGGACTACCACTAAGGTAGGATATGGATTCTTTCATCAACTTGCATCCAGGGACCGCATTGTTATCTTCTATGTCATATCAAATGGAACATATCAATCTTAGGGAGCTATGGTTATTTTCGGAGGACCTTTGTGAGAAAGGTTCCATTAGACCCAGTGTGTCCCTTTGGGTATCTCCAATCCTTTTCATGGAAAAGTTTTATGGGATATTATGTCTTTTTGGGGATAATTTTCGCCTAATATATACCACAATAAAGAAATAAGTACCCCTTGCCAATGATTTATGACCTATTTTACCAGTTTTGATGTGCAAGATGGTTCTCAATGATCGATCTCAGGTCTGGGTACCACTAGTTGAGGTTTTGTGAGACTAATATTCCGGAGTTATCTTTCCAATGTCACTACAGACACTATGGGTTCCTATTGACTCCCTTTGGTGTGAAAAATTCCCCCCACCAAGTTTATGATTTTGATAAAAGGGGAATTCCAACCGTACTAGGACCGGTTTTTTGTTTTCACCATTGATGACATACTCATCTAATCTGCATCATAAGAGGGGTATATAGAGAACTTAAGGATATTCCAATAATTTCTTTGAGAGCACCCGCTTAAGGAAAAGCTTTCGAAGTTCTAGATCTATATTCCTGAGGTTCACTTTCTAGGGAATTTTATTTCTAAGAATGGTTTATCCATGGATATAGTGATGATCTATTTAGTACTTGATTGGGATCCACCCATGAATGAGTCAGAGGTGTGGAGATTTCTTGTCTTGGTGAGTACTATATGAGGTTTTTAGAATATTTCTCTAGAGTCACAGCCCCTTTGACCACCCTGATGTGGAAAGGAAATTTTTTTACCTAGTATGAGTATTTCCAGAGAAACTTTGAGTACTTGAGGAAGAGTCTAATAAGTTCTCTAGTGTTGAGACCACTAGGGGAAGATGTGGAGATCATAGTGTATTCTGATGCCTCACGATTTGGTCATCGTTTCATGTTGATTAAAAGTCATACAGTTATCAAATAATGATCAAGGTTGTTGAAACCCCATGAGAAGAATTATTTAACCCATGACCTATACCTAGTAGTGGTAGTCTTCTCCTTGAGGATGTGGAGATACTACCTTCTAGGATAGCACTTTATGGTTTACTCATACCACTATACTCTTAGGTATATCTTCATGTAGAGAGACCGAAACATGAGACATAAACACTAGTTGAAGTTCTGTAAGGAATAAAACTTTGAGATATTCTATACTCCCATGATGGGAAATGTTGTAGCAGACACCCTTAGCAAGAATTATTAGACTCACTTAGTATAGGAATCTTTTGAGTACTTAGATTCCCTGTTGTTGACCCTGGTGGAGTAGGAGATGCATTTTTTATTCAGTCGATGGTGTTTAATCCTTTTCTTCTTTAGTTTGTGAGAGAGTCCCAGCTAAGAGACATCAAATGTGAGGTTTTACATGATCAGATATCCATAAGTGACACATTGGATTGATATTCTAAAGGATGGAATCACATCATATTTTTTCAGGGATGGATGGTGGTTCCATTCATGATGCTGGATGAGTTGACATGAGATTTCAACACTTCTCCCCTTGTTGTAAATCCCAGCATGGGGAATATGCATAGAGACCTTTAGTGTAAATTTTTGTGGTCCCGCATGAGATAAAGAATAGGTGAGTTCATCTCCTGATTCCTTTCCTATTAGATGGTTTAGGATGAGCACCATGTTCTGAGAGGTAGGTTTTAGCCCCTTGTGATCTCAGAGTGGAAATGGGATAGCATATTCATTGAATCTTTCATAGGAATCATGTTCCAAACGAAGATCCATGACACTATATGAGTGATAGTGCATCGTATTATAAAGTCAGTACACTTCTTTTTTTAGGGAGTAGAGTTTTGTGGATAGTTTAGTGTAGTTATACATATGGGAGATTGTTCACCTTAATGGGGTACCCTTGACAATTATCTCTAATCAAAATGCATTGTTTATATTGTGATTGTGGAGAGTCCTATAAGAGGCATTTGGAACCCAGATAGGTATGATTACATCCTCTCACCCCTATACCAATGGGAATATTGGTTTCACTATCGAGGTGTTGGAGGATATGCTGAGGCATTTTGTGTTAGACTTTGGCCGGATCAGGTAGTTTTTCCTACCATTGATATAGTTTTCATACATAAAAAAGATACCACTCTACCATCAACATGGAACATTTTGAGGCCCAGTATAAGAGACCCTTCAGATAACCCTTCTGTTGGATAGAGAACGGTGAGGCATCTCTGGTGGGCGCAGAGATGGTGAAGATAGTAAAGAAGAAGGTCCAGGTCATCTGTGAGTAGATGAGTATTGCCCATAGTAGATAGAAATCTTATGTAGATCGTCACCATAGGCCCTTGGAGTTTGATTAGGGATACCACATATTCTTGAGAGCCTCCCTATGACATAGATTATAGAGTTTTAATTAGGGATTCATGTTATCCCCAGGGTTCATCAAGCCATTCTAGATTGTGAAGACGGTTGGAAAGGTTTCTTATCACCTCTCCCTACCCTCATATTTGGAGTGGGTTCATGATATATTCCACTTGTTGCGGTTGAGAAATATGTGAATGACCCTATACACATCATTGGATGGAAAATGTGGACATTGAAAATGGATCTACCTTTATAGAGAACCTAGTGGTGATAAAGGATCAGTAGAAGCAAGCCTTGTGTGGATAGACCATCCCTTCGGTTCATATGTTGTGGAAGTACAGAAACGTACATGGGAGTTCCTGAGAAAAAGTGATCCATGTTAGGGTTTAGTATCTAGATTTTTTTCCTAGTTTTGATTTTCACGGAATCAAATATTAAAGGATAAAATAATGTAGATACTTAGTTTTGTCTTATAATACTTTGAAATATTTTGATATATATATTTCCAGAGCTATGCACTAAGACGGTGTGTGATTTTGAGGGCCAGTGTTCCTAAAATTAATTTTATAAAATATTAAATATATTTTTTGTATCATGTTCACACATATTCTTAAATAAAACATGATAAATCTTAAATGGTAGCTCATATCAAAAATATGAGACCGTGGTTGAGCCCAAGACGTGGTGTTTACCCTAGGGGAAACTTAAAATGAGCAGGCATGAGGCGTTCGGACCCTTCACGATGTGGAGGTATGTTAACTGGATTAACTAATTATTAAACTAATTCATTAATTATTTAATTTTTTACCTATATGATATATTATAGATATATAATTATTGAAAAAATCTCCAATTTTAGCCTCATAATTCTGAAATTGCCGACGAAGCTCTCCTTCCTCATTTCTTTAGAGGATCATCTCGGATGATAACGGAACTCAAGATCAGAGCAGATCAGGATGCAGCGAACATAGTGAAATCTCCAAAATAATTTGTGGATAAATTCTTCATCAAATGTAAATCCATTATAGAGGTAGTAATTTTCAATTATTTTTTGACACACTTGATTAAATATATCAACTAGATTGAATTTTTTTCTTCTATCTACACCCCATTGTAAACTATTTTTGTGCCCATGTACAGAAATTAAATTTTCTCATAATTTTTCTAATATGGAATCCATGTTCTTGGTTTTATGACAAGAACACTTGTACAATGACATTTAAACATTGTTTTATGATTCCTTTATACATCACTGCTTCGCGTTCTTCACTGGTTGGATCTTCATGGTCCTGTTTCGACATTGTCGGATGGTACCAAGCCTGATCGGACCCCCAGATTCATAGAGGATTTGAAAATAATAATCTATTTGATGATATAAACATAGATCTAGGATCACTGTGAGATGAGGATGAATGATCTACTGATTAAACATCAATAACTCGAGGAATGGTGGTGTGGTGGAATGCGAAAAGAAAAAAAAAACCCAATGCCCTCTGGTGGTCATTTTCCAACAAGTGACCACCAAGATCCATGATATACGGCTAGATGCACCTTTTTCATATGATATTGGATTAATATCTGAAGTAGTGGATCTTGATTCATGGAGGAGAATCTGAATCTATAATTCTGGTGAAAACCCCAACTACACACCATGTTCAAGAATGAACACACATCGGGTATCTCCCTCAGCAGTGGAGCTAGGGTTTTTGAAAGATTAAGGATGGCATGGATTGTAGTTCTACCCTACATGTTATGTACCCTATCCAGGTTGGATAACATATCTATCAGACCACATAGGTGGGGGTCAATATAGAAGTACAAAGACACATCCAATATGACACGCTTCTATCCTGGTTAGCTTGGACACACTGTATAGTCAACCTACATGGTGTGTACTGCTACACGGGTAGTGTGTTGTGTACTAGAAAGGGACATGCATAGGATATGAAATGGGACCACACATCGTGTGTTTCCCCTCTCATTACATGCATCCCTTGGTTCCTTTTTAGGAAAATTAAATTGTTTGTATCTCCTTTATTTGAACTCACATTTTTGTCTTATGAGTAACCTATAGTGAAAGTTTTTGTGGGTATAACGTGATGGTTCTCTTGGTCATGGATTTGGAGATATGATGTGAAATTTTATAGTCATGGAACCATCTAAGGTGATGCCCGATGATGATAGTGGTCAGAAAGGATCACTAGAAGAATTCTCCTCAGTGAAACCCTCTAACTAGGCTTGCCATGGATCCTCTACAGACTCCCAAGTGGAACCCTCCAGTTAGGCAAGGCATGGTTCCTTGATGACTTTTAGAGTGGAACTCTCTTGTTGGGCTGGGAATCAATCGTCTACTGACTCCTGGAGTGGAACCCTCGTGTCGATATAGGAAATGGGTCATTTATAGACTCCTAGAGTGTAACCCTCCTATCAACATAGGGAATGGTTACTCTACAAATTTCAAGAGTGGAACCCTCTAGCTAGGTTGGGAATGGGTCCTCTACCATCAGAGTGTAAACCACATTCTGGGTAGGTCATGGGTCTTCTGTTGACTATTAGAGTGGAACTCACTTATTATACCATGTCATGGGTCCTCTAACAAGAGATTATAGACCATTGATAATGTGTCACAGTGACGATGTGTGGATTTAATTTTATGGTAACTTCTAGAAAGATGCATGAGATACTGGGTATCATTAATGGGATTTTAGAACTATTGGATTCGCCTATTCTTTGGATGAGCTATGATATGGATATCCCCTTACTCTCTCGTTTTATCTCCTTTTGATAGAACATATATATATATATATATATATATATTCCTTTCTTTTATATCCACATCTTGGATTTGGATACATTCATTCTAGGAGAGGTGAAGAAGCATGGGGTATGCCACGTGCTTTATGTGTTTATATTCTCATGGTTGGATGAGTATACTATTCTGATATAGGTGGAAATGTCTTGAAGGTTAGTTCATCTACTCACCTTTTTTAGCCCCTTATGTTTGGATGATCTTACTTTCACTCTTGGTTTGGTTTAATCTATACTCTTTCATTGTACATTGATTTACCTACTATTTTCCTCTTCTATTGTATCTCTTACTACTCCCCCTTCATCTTTTAGGGTGTCCTACTAGCTATGTTATACTCACCCATGTATGGGCTTTGACCACATATATTGTGTCTTAAGAAAACGATGGACAGGTTGACCGTGACTACCGAGAAGATTCGGGATACTGGGTTCTTGGACCATGTACGGTGGTTGTAGCTTGGAATTTAAGAGTTGGGATCTCTTTCAGCTATTTACTTTTCTAGTTCTTTTAGTTTAGGATAATTTTCTAGTTGGGAATGTATTTTTTACCTTTACTTTAATTTTACACTACCATACTTTTGTATTGTCAATAGTTTTATGCATGGATGGTTTATTTTATAGTAGTTTTGCATCTTTTATTATTTACCTATACACTTTTTCATTGATTTGGTTATGTGTGTGCATAAAGTTACTTTGGAAAAGGCCTCTCTGAGTTATTTATTCCTTCGGCACTTGTCTCCATCCCCTAGACTATAGAGGAAGGCTTGGGGTAGTTGTGGATTGAGCCCCAGATTGGGTCGAGTCATGATAGTTGTCGATGGTCATCATCCTTGTTAGCCCTTTGATTTGGTCATTACCATGGATAATTCCAAAGTTTCTCAGATTTAATACTTTTAACTATTACTCCTTCCATAGGATGAAATTTATTTTCCTCCATTCTGCTAGCTTAACTCTTTATTTTATCTCATAAATTAGTTTATATATGTCCTTCATTCCATGCATCAAACATATTCCAGATCCTTATAGACATTTTCCTAGGTGATTATTCCTACATTATTGACATGTATGAAATTAAATATTATTTCCTACATGGTCTTTATTCCTATAACATCCATGAAACTCCTCCATTCTCTTATTTGGTGTGTTTTGGAATTTAACTATCTTAAATTTTTTAATCGTAGTTTTTTATAGATGTATAGGTATATCAAGGATATTCATTAAACTATAACCCATTATATTTTGTTTCTCATTGGGATAATCACTAAATTACCCCCACTGTTAACTTGGTTCCTTCATTTCAATCCATTTACTAAAATTGTGGGAAGTTAAGGATAGAGAATCTTGATTTGATGTGATTAGAAGAAGTAAAACTATTTACATAAAATAAATGAAACATAAATGACATATATACCCTTAGAAATTTATAGCTTTTAATCTATGTTTACCGTGGTCATTTCAAAGTAGTTTATATAACATAACTAGTTATATATTTCATCCTTAAATTCCATTTTATTCCATCATAATAGTTCATAAATAGAATGTGAGTCAACCAAAGCATGTCACTCAAGATTTTTAGACCAGGCATATAGTTAGGAACCTTTTTCATGAACCAAGTGAAGATTTGGATAATATCCAACTATCCTTTTGAGGTTATTTCCCCTTGGTGAGTCTATAAAATTGAATTCATCAAATTATTTGTATCCATACAATGAAATTATTTCTAGGTATCCCCACACTCTAGACATTAACAAAACATTATGATTTTTTCCTATACTGAGAATTTTCTATAGAGTATATTAGAAGGTTATGTTCTCTAATATATGGATTCCTAAATCTAGTATTTATGGTTTCTACTAAACATGATTTGATACCAACTGTGACACCCTGACTCTAGTAAACTGAATCCAGTGGTTACAACATTACATTTTCACAAGATACAAGAGTTCACATCATAAATAATTGAATCATTTATTAGTCTTTAGATATTACATTCAAATATATTTTCCATATTCCATTTTAGGCATAAAACATAGGAAAAAAACATCATGAAAAATTTATCATTCCTTTTATTACATCCTTAAAATCACTCGTTGGCCCTTCTTGGTACTATAGGGAAGGAAATAAAATAAAAAGGTGATCTTGGATGCTTAGTGTAGCACCCCAAGTTTAAAGTAAGTAACCATTTCTCTCTTCTTTTGTGTATGTATAGTGTTTGGGTGATGTCTGGGAGGTTTTGGACGACTATTGGAAGGTTTTTTTTACTCTTTTAAAGGCGTTCAATTTGAGCATAGTTATTGAAAATTGTGAAATACCTACAGGAAATCGTGAAAGGTGAAATAGGGGATTCTAGGTAGGCACACGGTTTTTCCAGACCATGTGGCCACCCAGGAGAAAATGTACAAAGTGGGGAAGAGGTATTTTTTATTGTTAGTGAATAGTTTGTCTAACTATGTCTCCCAACCATGTGCGGTGATTCTTGATGAGGCCAGTGCACAATTAGCACAAGGTTTTCCTAACTGTGCAACTAACCATGCACATTTTGAAATTTATATCCTAAAAAATTTATATGGCTTGTTATTAGCACAAAAATTATCTATTTTCACTATTTTCAAACCTAATACGTTTTTTCTTCCTCCCAAAGGTTGTGTAGTCTCTCATATTTTAACCAAAAGTTATCCAAAGTCTTTTATTGGTGAGTTTAAGCATGATTCCCATGGTAAGTCTTCATTTTTTATAGTTTTATTTAGATCTAATTCTCTTCCCTTTCTTGGATACATATATCTAGTCTAATGTGGATAGATATATGGTTTTTTATGATAATAATGATGAGATATGGCTATTTTTATGATAGGGGAAGAAATCTAGGGAAGGTTTTTGGAGATTCAACCCAGTTTTGTTGGCGCTTTCAGGTCGTTCTTCATTTTCGTAGTAATTTCCAAGGTAGGTGGATTCACTCTCGACTCCACTTATTAGAACTGGAAGGATTTATTTAAAATTGATTTTTTATTTAAATTTTGCTGTGATATTTTCGTGCATATCTTTTTGGAATCTATCTTTAGTGATAGTTTATGGAATTGTGGTATTATTATGAAATGTGATTTAAAAATGTTTTTAAAATATTGTTTTTAAAATAGTTGTTTGTTTTGATTAATGGAAAAAAAAATTGGAAAAAAATTCAATAAAAATATTGTTTTAATGAAATGATTTTAGCATGATTGTATTGTCATGTTTTTTAGAAATACTTGGTGGTGTGTGTTCATATTGTATATAGGGACTAGTTGAAATATGACTAGGTGTGTGGTTATAGATGTGTAATGGAAGATAGGATATTAGTTACCATGTGATGACTTAGTAGATCGATGAGAGATCACTCATGAGTATGGAACTATAACATAGGCATGCATCTGTTGATGGTTCGATGTATGGATTGGACTGGGTTTGCCAAATGTATTAGGAAATGGTTTGGAAAACATCATTGGCTTCTTTACATGGAAAATGGTTTTGTTTTGGAAAATTATTTTTCATATAAATAGTTTTGTTTTTAGTATAAACAGTTTAAAATTGTTTTATATAATATTTTTATTTAATTTTTTTATGTGAATTTGATAAAAAGTTTTATCCTAGTGGTTTGATTAGGGAATTCGTTTGTGGAAAACCTACTCAGTTTCATTACTTTTCCCTTCTTTGGAACATTGGTGCTTTTGATAATATTTTTCATGAAGACACAGGTAAAGTTAGAGAATCAGATGTATTTAGTGGTGCTTTGTGATACTTGAGCATTGAGTTTGAGTTAGAGATTGTAGTTATGTTTGTAGTCTTTGAGTTTTATTGCTTTTGTCTTTTATTTTATACTTTGATGTTAGTATTCTTTCACTATAGTACTCTTTTGTAGTTTTGTTTTGATATTAATGGTATTACTTTGATATGTTTTACATTATTATCATGCATTATTTAGTGGTTTTGTTGTTATAGTGGGTTTGGTTAGGTTTTTTATTTCTAATAGGTAAAATCATCCCCCAATTGTATTCAAGACCTTGGAATTTATTTCCAGCCTTTGGAACCTTGGGGATGTTGCTAAAGTCCAATAAAAAATTCCACCTCATATAAAGACGGTGATGGGAGGCGGGATGTTACAAGTGGTAAAATCTTGTTCATTCATTGACTTACAAGAAGTATTAGTTTTTTTATACTTGTTATCAATTGTGTTGATCTTGGAGTTGATAATCATTCTGATTAATGCTTGAGTTGGGATGGTAGAAATGAGTATAATTTTCGAGACATGAAATGTAGAGCATAAAAAAGTGTATCTAACCTTTTTATGATGAACTTAAAGTTATCAATGAGTTGGGTGTATAAGTTTTTTAAATACACTTATAGGATTTGGAATCTCATTTTTATGGTTTTATCCAATGAGACAAGTATGACATGCATTTTAGAGAATAATTCTTACTAGGATTACATATTCCATTTTAATAAATGATTTATGATTTTTTGTAAAAACGATGTTTTTTGAAAAATGTTGAATTTTTTTTCAAATATGAAATTTTGAAAAGGGAATTATTGTGATATTTTGAAAATAGTTTGATTTTTAAAAGAATAATGAAATTTTAAAAAATGGTTGAATGTGGAAAATATTGAATTTTGGGAAAGCCTTGTTGTGATATGTGTGATGTGGTATAATTTGAAATCATTAAACCATCAGTTTATATAGAGTGAGACTTATGATGTTTATTGTATTTATAAAAAATAGAACCCATTAGGAATTATAGAAAGTAACTAGATGAGGCTACTGATAATGTGGTCACACCGAATCCATAGGTGAACCAACATCTAGTTTAGCATATAGTCCAAGATTTTCAAACTGTGGATTGAGGGAACTGAAGGGATGAACCATGAAAAATGGATCATTTCATTTAGTTCAAAAAGAAAAATTCATCCATATTTCTGGGTGATTAGGAACCAAAGAAGGTATAGGTGTGTCTTAATAAGATAAATCAAATATTTTACTTCCTTGGCACATCAGTTGAGATGAAATCCAAGTTGGCCATGTATATGATATAGAAACTTGCATGCTAGTTGTGAGATTTATATGTTCAAACTTAATTATACAAAGGAATTGGGTGGAAGGATTATAAAGAATTTTTCGATTAAAAATTCTATCCTCATATGTTCAAGATTACAAGGATGATATAATTTTTCATCTTGAAGCATGAGATCCTCTCAGGGAAAAAATATGCAGTTAAATTCATGAATTTAGTCTGCTTTTCACTCGAAGTTGTTGTTAGTGCATCATTGAAGAATTCCATATTTGAATTGGGTATGAGGCAAGAGACTCACTCAAATACATATTTTCTCTATGTAAATAATTATATGGAAATTTTGAATATATTGATGGTGGTATAAAGGTGAATCTAAAGAGATACGGGTGGAGGGAGCATGTTTATACCTATATGAAATGGTGTGAAATCTAATGTTGGGATAAAGTGGAAGAGGGAAACCTATTTACAAGGTATGGGGATGACTCAGAATCAGATAGTTAGATCAGTGAATCTTCCTCCAAAACCCAATGGAAAAGATGGATGTTTCCAATGTGGTTCATTCGACCACATGAAGTGAGAGTGTAGTAAAACATCTAGATCATATCATAATTGCAATTAGATGGGGAATATTCAGCACTATTATCACAGTGCTCTGAGGTCGGGTGTTTGGGAAACTTCTCATGTGTTTTAGATGTCATATGCTTTGATGGAACGAGGGCAGTAGAATAATCCTCATCTTAATAATAGAGTTATCTATTGTGATTCCAAGAATACCATGACACTTTAATAAGGGAAATCTCAATAAAGAAATAAAGAACAAAGTGTAGAAAGTAAGCAGTTATATGGAGCTGAATAGGTTATTATGGATGATCAGTTTGTACCATCAACTGTGAGAGGTATGATTCTTTTTATTTATACCATTATGAAATCTTTTTTTGATATGGGTGCATCCCATTAATTTATTTATTCTTATACGGTTGATTTACTTCATTTGGGTGTTGAGATGATGCCTTCTATTTTGAAACTTCAAACTCCTCTTAGTCAAATAGAATGTCGAGCCTTTATGTGTAAATAATGTTCTATTATTATTGATGAAGATTAGATCATATGTGAATTCTCTATTCTTGATATAGATGTCTATAAAAAATATTGGATATGAGTTACTTGATAACGTTTGAGGCCCACATTGACTATTATACCAAAATGGTTAGTTTCACGACTGATGATGGTGTGGGGTATCTATTTAAAGGAGACTAAAATGTAAAGGTAGGGGAAATGGGTTTTTTGGCACCATCCATTAGAACACTCTCATACCAGTTTGAAGAATTGACTTTGGAATCAATGTAAGAGATGGATAATAGCATTTTTCTAGTGATTTTTTATCATTTTACATATGTTTTTACCAAAACTTTATCAAGGTTTCCACCCATAATATAAATGTAGTTTACAGTTTATCTATTTATGAGGACTATTCCTATTTCCCTTATGTATTATAAGTTTTTAAAAACATAATTAAGGGGGATGAAGGTTTAGTTGGAAGAGATAGAATGAAAAGGGTTCATTCGGCCATGAAAACCTCTACGGGAAGAACCAGTCTTGTTTGTCAAAAAGGTGGATGGAACTTTAAGAATGTGTGTCAATTATTGTAAGCTTAACCAAGTTACAATAAATAATTGGTATCCACTTCCATGAATTAATGATTTGTTCAATCAATTTTGGGGATCCCAGTGGATCTATAAGATATACATGTGATCATGATATTGCCAATTGCTATTTTGGACGGTGAATATTCCAAATACAGATTTTAGGAGTAGAGATGTCCATTATGAGTATGTGGTAATTCTTTTAGGTCTTAAAAATGAACCAGAGGTCTTTATGGAATTGTTGAATCAGATATTTTAGAGATATTCGGATTCTTTTTTGGTGGTTTTTTTGTATGACATATTGGTGTATTCAAGGAAAAGGGATGAGTATGAGCAACACTTGGAGACATTGTTGGTAATATTGTGGGATCATCATCTATATAAAAAACAATAAATGTGTAATTTTTTTATATAAGAAGGATGTTTACTTGTACATGTAATCTCTTAAAGGGGTTTTTCTGTGGATCCAAAGAATATTGAAGTTGTTATCTCTTAGAAACATCAAAACAATGTCTTTGAGATATGTAGTTTCCTTGGTAAAGATGGTTATTCTTTCATGTTCTACATGTGGCCAGCCTCTGTTGTGAAAAAAATTAACTCCATGATGAAAAAAGTTGTATGGAGTGGAAATTTGATGGAAAGGAAGATCATCACTACTAAATAGAGCACATGTTGCATGCTAACCAAGTAAGGAGGTCTGTGAATTATGAATTTAAACAATTTTAATTAGGATTTACAAGCCAAAATTATCTAGAGCCTTATTCACATCAACTCGGTCTCTCTTGATTTACTGAGGAGAAGAATTGTACCAAGGCTCATTGAGGGGAGGTATGGATACATGGATTCCTCAATCTAGACTAGTCTACATTCTGTGTTTAGCACAATCATGAGGTACTCACGTTGGGTGGTCAATGCAGATTCATGTTTGAAAATATGGTCCACCAACTAGACAGGTACACTACTTATGGAAAGGATAAAAATTTATGAGCAGGTCATTGACAACAGCTTATCCATCAAAGATCATCTTCAATGCAGAGGTGACATCTAGATGAAACCGCCTCTATGATTAACAACTACGATTTTATCAAGCAGGAGTATTTGCTATTATGGGAAGGGTCTTAGGCTGGCCTGCTTAACTCTAATAGCTTCTACAATTACCTATTGAAGGGTGAGGTAAGTTGGATTGTCTCTTTGAAAAGAAACTGGATACTTACCTCTATATTTTCACTTATCTAGAGGCTTTATCATAACAAAATCCCAATGGACGTGGACATACCAAGAGTGGAGATTTCATTTCGCTTGAGGTGTGCACTTTTTGGTCATCATAGAGAGGACATTGATCAATTTTTCTTGTCCTGAAACACGTCTTCTTCAATGTGGAATGTATTTCTTAGAATATTTGAGCTAGAACCTCCCAATACCCCCTCAGCTATACAGTAAAGACAACATCTGTTTAGTGTTCAGCAATCCAACCAAATAAATGCATTGTTGCAAGTGGCATGTACTGAACTGATATATGCAATATGGAACGCTTTCAACAGCTTTGTGCATCGCCATGAAATATTTAATGAAGCCAATTCAATTAGAAGCATTCTAGGGGCCACTCAAAATTCCAACTCAGTGATTAATGAGCATTGTAACACCTCGGTCAGGGAGTTCATGATACTCAGAAGATTAAAGGTTGTGGGTTACTATCCCAACCCAAGGGGTATGATGGAGGTGATATGGACTGCCCATTTTAATGGATGGCTGAAATTAAACATGGATAGAGCCTCCAAAGTAAACCCTTGACCATCTAGATATGGGATAGTTTTCCAGAATCAGTATGGGGAGGTTGTGGAATGCAATTATGGTCCATGCGGGCACACTGCACCATTAGAAGCTGAAATGATGGCACTCATCAGAGTGGTGGATATCACTTGCCAATGTCATTAAAACAACATTTGGTTCAAGTGTGACTTAGCCATGGTGGTTCATGAAATTAGGATCAGTCATAAAATATTGGTATGGAAGCTAGAAGGTAAGTGGATAAATTGCATTGAAAAAATCTCTTCCCTAAACTACTTCATCATGTATATCTTCCAGGAGGCGAATTACATTGCAGATGTCCTTGCAAACAAAGGGGTGTTGGAAGAGAGGAGCATCCACATCAACACCATTACTAATGAAATGGTCCATATTCTTACTAGGGACAAACGTAAAATGCCTTCTTTCTGTCTTTTGTAATGTTTTATCTTTATCAATTTAAGATCCCTCATGCTCATCTTTCTTAAAAAAACAACATGAGATTGAATTTTTCTTTCAATATTCTTTTTTTCCTCATTTGGTTGATATAGTTAAAGAGGAAATTATTTCAAATTTAGAATTTGTTGTGATAAGGTCAAAATATGAGGGTGGGATACCATTAAGGGAAGAAATCTATATGGGAGTTATGTTTTGTGGTTTTAAAATCAAATGGTCATAGCTATGTATTTTTAGGAAAACATTCTTCACACTTACCACCATTTAAGATGGGTTGTTCATCCTGAAATATAGAATATGTATAGTGCATTGGAAAAATTGTTTTTGTGGGTTGGTATGAAATGAAATGTGGCTGATTTTGTTTCAAGATTCTTAACTTGTCAGCAGGTTAAATCCCAGCACCAACGACCAGAAATGTTATAGACTTTACCTATTTATGTTTGGAAATGGGAGAAGATAGACATGTTTTTTGTAACAAGTCTCCCAATAATGATTCAAAAACATGATTTCATTTTGGTGATAGTGTATTGTCTCACAAATTCATCCCATTTCATCCCTATTCATGAATACCGTATAGTGGAGGAATTTTTAAAATTCTATATCTAAGAAGTGATAAAGAGGCATGGTGTACCAATTTTAATACTATCAGAAAGAGATCTGAGGTTTACATCTCATTTCTATAAATCTATACAAAAATACCTTTGGAATCAGTTGACCATGAGTATGGAATATTATCCGCATATGGATGGGAAATCGGAAAGGATGATACAATCTTTGGAAGACATGTTGCAGGCTTGTGCAATGGATTTTGGTGGCTCATGGGAGGAGCATGTACCATTATTAGATTTCTCATATAAAAAAGTTACTAATATTTGATACATTTGGATCCTTTCAAATCATTGTATGGATATAATTGTTGTTATCTACGTTGTTGGGTGGAAATAGTTGAGACTTCACTGCTTTGATCGTACCTTGTCCAAGAGAAAGAAAATAAGATTATGTTGATCAAAAAAAATAATGGAGATGGATTGAAGTCTTCAAAATTCATATGTAGGTCATTTTAGGCAATCATTTTCATTCTAGGTGAGTGGTAATTTGTTCTTAATAATATCTACAATGCTTGTGTATCATTTTTTTGGGAAGAAGGTAAAGTTATTTCCTTGATTGATGGGCCCTTTTGGGATACTTGAAGAGGTTGGTGAGGTGTCATATCGGTTGGCTTTTCCCCCATGGTTTTGTGAATTGCATAACGTGTTTTATATATCTCAATTGAAAAAGTATCATACTTATCTTGACCATGTTATTTGATGAGATCACATTAACTTATATTCATATGATTCATTAGTACACATGTCATAATGTATTATTGATAGGAAAGGGAAATTATTTCATGGGAAAAGCATCGGTCAAGTACGGGTTTTGTGGCAACATGTTCAGATTCAGGAAGAATCGTGGGAATGAGAGAAGGAAATGGTCATGAAATGGCCAGAACACTTTTAGAGTAAGGGTTTTTTTTCTACATTTTAATTTATGGAAAGACCAATGGTGTGGATAATGTATCACCCCATGTAATAAGGAAGTAACCCTTTCTTTATTATTTTTATCTGTGTAATGTGTTTGAGTGAAGTTTGGGAGGGTTTGAAAGACTTTAGGAATATTTTTTACAATTTTTTAAAGGTGCGCAGTTTGATCATGAATAGAGGAAATTGTAAAACACCTATAAAAAATTGTTTAAGGAAAAATAGGGGCTTCTGGTTAGGTGTACAGTTAGGCACATGGTTCGGACGAACCTTGCAGCCACCCAATAAAAATTGTCCATACTAGGTCAGAGGTATTTTTCAAGATATGTGCATGGTATGTCTAAACATGAAGGCCAATCATGATAGGTTCTCCTTGATTCATAGGATATCACACATTTAGTGTGTGGAATTCCTAATTATGTGACTAACAATGCATGGTTTAAAATTTAGATCCTAAATATGTGGATCTGGATCAAGATTATCTCTAAACCTATCTTGTTTGACTACTTTTGATCCTAATAAATTTTTTTGTTCATAAAGGATATGGAGCCTCTCCCCTTTAAACTTTAAGTGATATAGAGGCTTTTCTTGGTGCATTAAATCCTGATTCCCTTGCTAAGTCTTCATTTTTTGTAGTTTTCCGTATATATGCTTCTCTTACCTCTCTCAGATAAATAAATATTGTCTGTTGTGGATAGATATATGGTTTTCTATTCCAATCATGATGATATATGACTGTGTTTATTCTAGGGAAAGAGATCTAAGGTTGGATTTTTTATATTCACCCGATTTTGTTGGCGTTTTCATGTTGTTCTTTGTTTTCACCATAATTTTATAGGTGTGTGTTTTCACTCTCAAATAATATTATTAGAACTGGGAGGCTTGATTTAAAATAGATTTTTCTATTTGAAATTCATTGAGAAATAGTTTTGAAAATTTTTTGTGGAAACCTTATTTAGTGATAGTTTATGGAATTGTGGTATTATTGTGTAGAGTGCTTTGAAAAATGATTTTAAAATGTTGATTTTAAAATAGTTTTTTGGTTTGATTCATGGAAAAAAAATTTGTGGAATATTTTTCAATAAAAATATTTGTGTACTGAAATGGTGTTGGAATGATTGTATTGGAATGGTTTTTGGGAATACTTGGTGGTGTTTTTTAATATTTCATATGGGGCCTAGTTGAAATATAACTTGGTGTTCGATGCCAAAGGTGTAATGGCACATAGGATATTCGTTACCATGTGATAACTTAGTAGATTGAAGACAGGCCTCTTATGAGTATGGAATTGTCACATAGGCACAAATTTGTGGATGGGTGGATGTGTGGATTGGAATGGGTTATTCCAAATGGATTATGAAATGGTTTTAAATACTTGTTTGATTTTTTCCATGGAAACCGGTTTTGGTTTAGAAACCAATTTTTCTTAAAAATAATTTTGGTTTTATGATAAACTATTTTAAATTGTTTTATATTTTTTTATATAAATAGTTTTATGTAAATTTTTTAACATGTTCTATCCTAGTGGCATGAGTAGGGAAGACATTTGGGGAAAACCTACTAAGTTTCACTTCTCACCCCTAATTTATATCTTTAGTTCTTTTTCAGATATTGATTATCAAGACACATGTAAAGGTAAATCATCACACTTCTTTAGTGGTGCTTCGTGATACATAAGCATGGAGTTGGAGTTAGATCTTAGAGTTATGTTTTCAGTCTTTGAGTTTGGTTGGTTTTCTCTTCCTCTTTTTACTTTAATTCTAGTTGAATTCCATTTTGGAACTCTATTGTAGTTTGGTCTTGATATCAATGGTATTACCTTGAGTTATCTTACATTGTAATCATGCATCATTTAGTGGTTGTTTTTTAGGGTGGGTTTGGTTGGGTCATTTTATTTCCAAAAGGGAAAATATTCCCCCAATTGTATTGAATCCCTTGGTATTTATTTCTAGCCTTTAGATCCTTGGGGATGTTTTTTAAGATCAAGTTTAAATTCTACCTAGTCTCAAGCCAATGAGGAAGAGAGGCATGTTATATGTGGTATGATCTTGATTGGTCATTCAATTACAAGTAGTGTCAGGTTTTTTTATACTTGGTTTTCAATTGTGTAAATCTTGGAGTTTATAATAATTCTGATCAATCTTTGAGTTCAGAGGGTAGAAAGGAGTTGGATTTTTGGGACTTGAAATGTAGTGCATAAAAATATGTACCTGACTATTTTATATTGAACTTTAAGTTACCAGGGATCTAGGTGCATAAGTATTTTGGAGACACATATAGGATTTGCAATCTCACTGTTAAGGGTTTAGACAATGAGACAAGCATGACATGAATTTTAGAAATTATTTCTAAATAGGTGTACATATTTAATTTAAATCAATGATTTATTATTGTGTGAAAAATGCAATTTTTTGAAAAATGTTAACATTGTTTTCAAATGTGAACTTTTGAAAATAGTTTTATTTTCGAAAGAATGGTGAAGTTTTCAAAAATGGTTGAATGTGGAAAATATTTAATTTTAAGAAATCCTTGTTGTGATATGTGTTATGTGGTATAATTTTAAATAGTCAAGCATTTATTTTCTATAGAGTGAGACTTTTTTTATGTTTTGTTTATAGAAAATGGAACCTAGTAGGAATTGTAGAAACCAACCAAAAGAGGTTCAAGAGAATGTGGTTATACTTGAGCCATATGTGAACCAATATCTAGTTCAGCGTATGGTCTAGGATTTTTAGGTTTTGGGTAGAGGGAACTAAAGGGATGAACCAAGATGAGTGGATCATTTCATTTAGTTCTAAAAGTAGAATCCACCTTTCTTTCAGGGTAATTTAGAACCATAGAAGGAAGAGGTGTGGCTGAATAGGATAAATCGAATCTTCAATTTCCTTATCACTCCAGTGGAGTTGAAATTTAAGTTAGTGATATATATTGTAGAGGATCTTTCACACCAGTTTTGGGATTTAATTGTTCATACTAAATTAGACCAAGGCATTAGATGGGAGGATTTTGAAGAATTTTTCGACAAAAAATTCTATCCTCACATGTTCAAGGTTAAAATAATGATATAATTTTTCATCTTGAAGATCAAGAGACTCTCAATGATGGAGTATGTGGCTAAATTAACAAATTTAGTCCACTTTTCACCTGAAGTTGCTACTAGTGTATTCTTGAAGTCATGCATATTGAATCCAGGATGAGGAAATAGATTCACTCAAATATTATTATGTTCTGTATAGAGGATTATACAGATATGGTTAATATATAGATGGTGGAATAAATATAAATCTCAAGATATATGGGAGGAGGGACCATATTGATACCAATGAGAAATGGTGGAAACTATAATACTGGGAGAAAGTGGAACAGGGATACCTATTTCCAAGGTATGGTGATGACTCTGAATTAGATATCTCTATGCGGTGAATATTCCTCCAAGACCCAAGAGAAAATCTGGATGTTTCCAATGTGGTTTGTTCGACCACATAATGAGATAGTGTACGACACCACTTAGAGAATGTCAAAATTGTAATCTGATGGGGAATCACTGGTGCTATTGTTTCAACACTCTAATGTCATGTTTTTAGGACACTTCTCATGTTTCACAGATTTCATATGCTTTGATGGAACAAGGGAAGCAAAATAATCCTCATCATAAAAATATATCTATCCAATGTGATTCTAGGAATACCATGACTCCTCAGAAAGGGAAATCATAATGAGGAAATAAATAACAAAGTGTAGCATGTATGAATTTATATGGAGCTGAACAAGTTATTTTGGATGATTAGTTTTGACCATCGATCGTGAGAGGTATAATTATTTTTAATTCTACCCTTAAGAATGTTTTGTTTGATATAAGTGAATCCCATTAATTTATTTTTTCTCATGGTGTTTATTTTTTCATTTGAGTTTTGATATGATTCTTTCTATTTTGAAACAGAAAACTCCTCTCAGATAAAGGGAATGATGAGCCTTTATGTGTAAATCATGTTCTATAAATATTCATGGAGCTGAGCTAATATAAGAAATCTCTATTCTTGATATTGATGTATATGAAATAATCTTGAGTATGTATTTCTTTAAAAAATTTATGGCCCACAACAAATGTTTTACAAGAATAGTTATTTTCACGACTAATGATAGTGCCAGGAATCTCTTTAATGCAGACTGAAATATATAGGTAGGGGCAACGGGATTGTTCGCACTAGTAGTTGGAATGATCTCATGCCAATTAGAATTTTTGACTTTGGAATTGATGGAATAGATTGAGAAGATCAGTTTTCTAAAAAATTATCAGTTTCCATATGTTTTCCTAAATATTTCTCAGGGTTTCCACCCACAAGAGAAGTGGAGTTTACGATTGATCTCTTTTCGAGGGTGATCCCTATTTCCCTTATTTCTTATCATATGAACCAACCAAATTAAGGGAATATAAGGTGCATTTTGATGATCTATAAACCCAAAGGATTCATTTGTCCATGCAAATCTCTATGGGAAGCACCATCCTTATTTGTTAAAAGGGTGGATAGAACTCTAAGACTGTGTGTTGATTACCGTAATCTTAACCAAGTTATGATAAAGAACTAGTATCCAATTACATGAATTGATGATATGTTCAATAAATTTAGGGGATCCTAGTGGTTATATATGATTGAACTATGATCTAGATATCACCAATTACGGGTTTGTAAGGAGGATATACCAAAGAAATCATTTAGGAGTAGATATGGCCATTATGAGTATGTGGTAATACCTTTCAATCTTACGAATGCACCAATAATATTTATGGAATTGATAAATTGGATATTTTAGAGATGTATATATTATTTATTTTTTGGGGTTTCTGGTTGAAATTTTGGTGTATTTAACTTCAAGGGTTGAGTATGAGAAACACTTGGCGATAGTGATGGAAATCTCATGGGATCATCGTTTGTATACCAAACTATCAAATTGTGATTTTTGGATAAAATAAGTACTTTTAATTAGCCATGTAATCTCCAAAAGAGGTCTTTTTTGGATTGATAAAATATATGAAGATGTTATCTCTGGGAAACCTCTAAATAATTTCTTCAAGATACCCAGTTTCCTTGGTCTACCTGGTTATTACAAATGATTTATAATGATTTTTATTGACTACCCTCACATATGAAATCATTAAAAAAGAAAAATGTTTCATTTAAATGGAATGATGAATGTCATAAGGTTTTTCATAAGCATAAAGGTCACCTTACATCATCACCAACCTTGATATTTCTTGAATCAGGACAAGGGTACGTGGTGTAGTGTGATGATTCAAGATCTTGTTTGGGATGCATTCTCATATAGGGAGATCATGTGGTTGTTTATGGCTAACTAGAGTTTTTTTTTTCATGAGAAGAACTATTGAAAACATGATTTGGATTTAGTTATCACAGTACATGCTTTGAAGACTTGTCATCATTACCTCTTTGGTGATAAATTTTTTGTGTTTAACTATCATAAGATCATGAAACATATTTTCTCAGAAATAGATTTGAACCTAAGACAAAGAAGATAGACGGAGTATCTATGAAGGTTCAATTTTTCTTTGAAGTATAGACTAGTTAATGGGAATACAGTGAAAGATTCATTAACCAAAAATCTATATGCTCAGTTGGAAAAAGAGGCTTCAGACTAATGGAACTTGATGTCGGTGATAGAAAACATGGACATGGAATGTAAAAACCAAGGTGTGATTGTGGTTTTATTTCTAGTTTCTTTTGATTTTTATTTGGTTTAGATATTTAAGTAGGCACATATGTTTTATTAAAAATGTGTTGTGATAAGGTAAAAACTCAATGGTGGGTAGGATATTGAGGGATGGAAACTGGATGGGAGTTCAGTTTTTTTGTTTTGAAATCAGAATCTTGTACTTATGGATTTTCAGGAAATATTCTCATGATTACCACTATTTGGGATGGTTTTTTGATCCTAGAATATATAATATGTTTAAATCATTGAAAGAAAATTTTTGGATGGTCAGTTTTAAAATAAAGTTTCCTCAGTTTGTTTCATGATGCATAACTTGTCAGCAGGTTAAAGCGTAGAACCATCAAAAAATAGGTATGTTGTAGCCTTTACATATTATTATTTTGAAATGGGATAATATATCCATGGATTTTGTAACATGTCTCCCAATAAAGGTTCAGAAACATGATTCTATTTTGGTGATAGTGGATCGACTCACAAATTTGGACCATTTCAACCCTATTCATGAATCTCATACAGAGGAGGACTTGTTAAAAATCTATATATGATAAGTGGTAAAGAGGCATGGAATACTATTTTTGATAGTGTTAGACATATATCTAAAGTTAATATCACATTTCATGAAATCCTTATTGAAATCCCTTGGGACTCAGTTGACCATGATTACGGTGCATCATCCTCATATGGATGGGCAATCCAAAAGGACGATATAAACATTGGAAGATATATTGAAGTCTTGTGTAATGGATTTTGGTGGATCATGGGAGGATCACATATCATTAGTGGGGTTTTCATATAAAATAGTTATCAAGACTCAATAAATATGGATTATTTTAGATAATTGTATATACATCATTATTATTCTATACTTTCTTTGGTGGAAACAAGTGATACTTCACTGGTTAGACCAAGCCTTGTCATAGAGACAATAGAGAAGATTCAGTTGATCAAGAAAAGAATGGAGATGAATCAAAGTCATCATAATTCATGTGTTCATCATCTTTGATGGCCATTTTTGTTTTATGTGAGTGATCATGTGATCTTATGAATCTCTCCAATAATTGGGAATCATCATTTTGGGAATCAGGGAAAGCTATATCTTTGATACATAGGCTCATTTGAGACACTTGAATGTGCTGGGGAGGTGGAATAACATTTATTTTCCCCCAAGGTTCAATTCATTGAATAATGGGCTTCATGTATCTCATTTGAAAAAGTATCAGGTTGATCCTAACCATTTGATTTGATGGGATCACATTGGCCTAGATCTGGATGATTAATTGGTACACATGACACTATGGATTGTGGATAGGAAAGAGAAAGTATTCTGTGGGAAAATAATCAGTCTAATACGGGTTCTGTGGAAACATAGTCAGATTCAAGAAGAAAATTAAGAATGATAGAAGGAAATGGTTGAGAAATGTCCAAAACTCTTTCATGGAAATAATGGTTTTATACTTTTTAAGAACAGAAAGACCAATGGTGGGGAGAATGTATCACCCCCGGTTTCAAGTAAGTAACCCTTTATTTATGATTTTTATGTATGTAAAGTGTTTGGGAGATGTTTGGGTGATGTTTGGTAGGGTTTGAAAGACTTTTGTAATTTTTTTGATACTTTTATAAAGGTGATCGGTTTTATCATAATTAGTGAAAACTGTGAATTTCCAATAAAATCCATTCACTTTCAAAAGGTGGATTTTGGTTAGGTGCACAGTTAGGAACACTATTTGGCCAGACCATGCAGCCATCCAAGAAAAACCATTCAAAGTGGGGTAGATGGATTTTGTATGGTTGGTGCATGATTTGATTAACCATGTGGGCCAATTGTGTGAGGTTCTCCTTGAGGCAAATGTTGGAACACAATTATCACATGGATTTTATAACTGTGTGACTGACCATGCATGATTTAAAATTTAGATCCTAAAAAAGTGGATCCGGCTTGGGATTATCTCTAAACCCCTCTTCTTTTTACTATTTTTGACCCTAAGACGTTTTTCTTCCTCCAAAATGATGTGGAGTCTATACCCTTTAAACTGTAACTGATCTAGAAGCTATTTTTGGTGCATTAAAGATTGATTCGCATGTTAAGTCTTTGTTTTTGGTAGATTTCCCTAGATTTAATTATCTTTCCTCTCTATTATTCATAGATCTTTTCCATTATGGATAGATCTATGGTTTTTTATGCCAATAATGATGATATATGGATGTTTTTATGCTGGAGAAAGAGACATAAAGTAGGTGTTTGGAGATTCAACATAGTTTTGATTGTGTTTTTTTTATTGTTCTTTATTTTCACAATAATATCTGAGGTAGGTGGTTTCACTCTTGACTCCTCTTATTATAAATGGATGGATTAAATTCAAATTGGTTGTTTTTCATTAAATTTATTGTGAAATTATTCTTTAAATATTAGGGAAAACCTTATTTATTGATGTTTTATGTAACTATGGTATTATTGTGTAAATTTCATTCAAAAATGATTTTAAAATGTTTATTTTAAAATGGTTGTTTGGTTTAATTCATGGAAAGTGGTTTTTTGGGAAAAAATTCAATTAAAATATTGTTTTCTTGATATGGTTTTATTATGATTATATTGGCATGGTTTTTGGGCATACATGGTGGTGTGTGTACATATTGCATACGAAGACTAGTTGAAATATAACTTGATGCTTGGTACCAAAGGTGTAATGGAACATGGGATATTGGTTACCTTGTGATGACTTGGTAGCTCAATGAGAGACCACTCATGAGTATGGAACTATCACATAGGCATGCATGTTTGGATGGGTTGATTTGTGGATTAGAATGGGTTATTACAAATGAATTATTAAATGGTTTGGAAAACTGGCTTGGTTGGTTTCCATGAAAAATGGTTTTGGATTGGAAAACTATTTTTCTTAGAAATATTTTTGGTTTTGTGATAACCTATTTTAATTTTATTTTTTATTTTTTTTATATTTATTTTTTTATGTAAATATTCTAATATGTTTTATCTTAATGGAATGAGTAGGGATGCCATTTAGGGAAAAACCTACTAAGTTTCATTACTCACCCATGATTTGGAACATTGGTGATTTTGAATATATTGTTTCTTGAGAAATAGTTAAAGGTAAGTAATCATACTTCTTTATTGGTTCTTCGTGATAATTTTGGACGGAGTTGGAGTTGAATCTTGGAGTTATGTTTGGAGTCTTTGAGTTTTGTTGTTTTTTCTTCTGCTTTCTACTATGAAGTTAGTAATCTTTCGATGTGGCACTCTATTGTAATTTTTTTTTGATATCAATGGTGTTATGATTAGTTTTCTTACATTGTTATCATTCATCATTTAGTGTTTTTTTTCTTATGGTGAGTTTGGTTGTGTTGTTTTATTTACAAAAGGAAAAATCTTCCCCCAATTTTATTTAAGACCTTAGTATTTTTTCCAGCCTTTGGGGCCTTGGGGATTTCACTTAAGTCCAAGTAGTAATTCTCCCTCATCTCATGGTAATGAGGAAGGGTGGTATGTTACACACAATAAGGGAAAGCATACAGTATAAGATATCATGGATTCAAATGGAATACAAATTATCAAAGAGTGAATAATCAATAAAAATTTTATATATTCAAATACATTTAGCATTAAATATATTCATGGATAACATGGTAATATAAATATTCAAATAGATAACTGTAACTAAATTCAGGGTGATGGAATGCATAATGTGAAACAAATTTCACTTATTGTCAAGGCCTTATTCCTAGACATCAATCATATCATCAAGGTAATATCCAAGACATCATTATCTATATAATGTCCATAACCAAGAGACTATTACTTAATTGGGTAGGAATACACTAAATACCTAAACCTTTTGTCTCATGATACCAACTTATGCATCAAGGAGCTATATAATTTTGAACCACATTCATTTTTTTACTTAGTCCAGTGCATTCACCATATTAAAGATATGAATAAAAAAACATTGAATAATAAATTATCCATTGTAATAAATAAAAATACATATTGGAATAACATCATATGGGGCTTCCAGACATTCCTTGGTTAATAAACATGATCATAATACTTCCACATAAATAATATGAATGGTATTATTAAATAATATCCCCCATGGGAAATAAAATAGTTTCATGAAAACTTTCATGAAACATCATTATCTTAAGACATACTGGGGTATAATATGGATAGTATCATAAGAACATATTCCAAATGTAACATATGGAACATCAAATCATGTTTTGATAAATGAAAAACAACCTTTTTAAGATTATTGGAAAAATCAATTTTAAAAACTGGAAAAAAATACCTTTTTAAATTTCTTTACAAATCCTTAAAATGTTTTATTTAAAAATAAATTGTTTGAGTATTATAAAACATTAAAAAATTAACTTTTAAACCCAAAAACTATTTTTAGGAAATGAATTTTTAAAAAATTATTCTTTCAAGAAGTTTCTTTGAGAATACAAAACAACTCTGAAGTATTATTTCATAAAAATCAAAGACTTTAAAATCCCTTTTCAAATAAAGAATCCCTTTTAAATATAAATCTTTACTTCTAAAAAATATAATAATATTTATTTTTCATTCAAAAATAATTAACAATTAAAATAATTTATAGAAACATTTTTAAATATTAATGGAATATTCATAAATAATAATTCACATAATGATGGATGAAACCATTAAATAATTTTTATAAAAAAAGTACCATTGTTGTAAAATATGATGTTACAGGTCACATTCAAAATTCAATTTCATAGAGGCGAAGTTAAATATTTTAAAAAATTATAAATTTAAAAGGAATATTAAATAATTAATCCTTAAAAATTATATCTATATTTTATAAGGGGAAATTGTAGTGGAATATAAAATATATAATTGTGAAAAGAAAATTCTTTTACAATATTTTTGAAAAACATTTATAGAAACACACATTATAAAAATCATGATATAAATTTCTTTTGAAAAGTGGTAAAGATAAATAAAAAAAATACATGAGATAATACATATTTTGGTTTTTGAAAATGAAATCAAAAAATTATTGAATAAAATAATGGGGATAAAGAGGTAAATTTTCATTAAAGATAATGGGGATTATTCTCAAAAATTCTATATTTTTAGGAAGAAAAAACTCCATCAATGGAAAATAATTGATGTAAAAATACCGTAAAAATTATTTCATGAGAAAGAATTAAAAATACATAGTATATAAATTTAAACTATAATATAATTAAATCATATGGTATAATATCCGATTTATAATAATAATGTTCTAGAATAATGATCTTAACTCAATGAAAACAAATTGAGATGGAAATAACCCGTATGGATTTGGTGTCATTTTAATAAAATGATATTGAAAGAGAGAATTTGAAATAGAGACTTAAATAATATGAATATAAATATAATAATGATTAAATATTTCAAAGATATATTATATAAAACACAAAAAATAAAATAGGTGGATAATATAAAACATGTCTCAAGAATGGAATTTGAAACAACAAACCCTTAGAATTTTAATAATAAATGAATAAAAAATATTGGAAGGTGGGATTCATGATAATAATCTTAAATAAAATGAAAGAAAATTATTAATTGTATTATAATACAACGGTTTGGTAATTAAATAATATCAAATTAGAATAGTGTCATCACATGAAAACATACCTCAATGAATGGAAATTGAGATGGAAACCCTTTCCTTTTACTCTCTTCATTCACAAAATATATTTAAACTCATATATAATAAACACAACTACCATAATAAAAAATTTAATAACATTATTCATATCATCAAAATTTCTCACTGTTTTTTAGAAATAATTTATTATAAATTCATTAGTTAGTCATCTCTTATTTCCATTATCAGATGTTGCAATTTTTCTTATTTTGATGTTGTTTTGTAATGGATACATCAATCCCCGTTATTTTATAATAAGTTGATAATTTCTATATTATAATATATATAAAAATTATTTTTTAAAAATTATTTATTCATAGCTATGTTTTCTTGAAGGAAACTCTGGGCATGTTTTGAGATAATGAGATCCATAACATGCATGTTTTGTGTAATTTATCAATATCAACGAATTAATTCATAATGATCATTAGATTTCAATTCAAGGTTTCAGAATTATATATATATATATATATATATATATATATAACTCCATGATATCATAAATATTTATGAAATTTTTTTTAGAACCATCTATGTAATTTTGTGATGGAAAACAAAACATGTCTTGTTGTATAAGTGGTAGTCTCCATGTACACACAAATGACATTTCCATTTTTCATAAAATGGGAGGAATTGAGAATTGTTTTATCTTTAAATAATCATAAATATTTTATAACTATAAAATTAAATATTTAATTTAATTTTTATAACCATCCATTTAAGTTATTTATGATAAACAAAATACATTTCTTTGTAGAGGTGGTAGTCCACGCATACGCACAAATGGAATTCTCATTCTTCGAGGGATGGGGAAAGGATAAACAATGGTTATACCATTAACATGATAAAATTTTAGTGTATTAATAATACTGATGTGATTATATTATAATGGGTAAAATATATTTCTAGGATAACAGATGAGAATGGTAAAGATGAAAAGACTGGGGGTGGAAATTACTCATCTTGAGAACTTGAACCTTTCATTGGATGACTCCATCAAAATCAAGTCCTAGGAGAAATTTAATGTAAAAAAAAGGTTTTGAAACAAGATTATGGATTATAATAGAGGTAAAATTGATATATTTTCAAGTTTATATTTAAATTTTATTGTGTCTTTAAGTGGGTGGAAGTGGCCTTCTTTTGTTTATTAAAAATAGGGACCTTTCCTTGGAATTGAATGGTATGTAAGGAGTAATAATGGAATTTATTGTGAGTTTGGTGTGTTATGATAGGAATGTTTGGTGAGAGATGTGGTTATTAATTTATTACCTTAAAAATATTATCTATATGTTCTATGTATCATGTAAACTTAATAAAATTTGACTCACATAAGTTTCCCATTTTTTAACCCTTATTAACCTTGATTAAAAATTAACCATTGTAATTATTATATTACTAAATATATAATATGAAGAAACTAGAATAATGTATATATTATGAATCCTATTGGATCCATTTAATCAATTTTAATTTCTAAATAAAATAAATTTTGGTTTAAATTAAATAATAAGATATAGACAAAAACATTTGTAGAAAAATGTCATTTTCATCTTTAGGTGTTCTAAATATAATTTCATATCAATTACTAATTAAATTATTGTTAATATATTATTCATATAAAAAATATATTTTATCATCTCATAACCATAATATATTTAGTTCTTCAAAAAAAGGATAATGTCTAAAAATGAAATTTATAGGAAAATACAATTTTAAGTAGAAAATGAACTTTTTGATTATTTATCATAGATAATTTAAATTTATAAATAAATTAGTACTAAATAATATATTAATATTAGTTTATAAATATATTCAATTATTATTTTATTCCAATTTATACCAACTAATAAAAAAACATTATAATGGTTCAATTTCATTGTTCTAATTTTTTCTTAATAAAATGTATTGTATTTTCATTTTAGTCTGGTTTTTTATGTGAAAAAGATATTCAACATAATTTTTATTAAATATATAATAACATATTGAAATCTTGTAGTGTTACACATTGCCTCATGACCCCACCAACCCTTGTTAGGGTAAGGTACCACAAGGATCATACATAAGCAGGATCCATATACATATTCATACTAAAGGTCACATCCTTAGGATGGATGAGTAGAACACCACCAAGAGACTGTGCTATAAAAAAATATTTTGTTTATTATTGGCCCATTAAATAGACATATTCATTCCATTATAAAACTATAATATAAATTACAACTGATCACATGCATTTCAGGTAATCCCAACATTCCTAACAATATGTGTGAGTACCATATCTTTCCTCTCAGGGAAAAGAGTTCAGAACATAAATGCATAACATAAAATGAAAAAACATTTAATAAATTAATTAATTAGTAAGAAATAAAACAAAAAAATACCAATTCTCTAGGTTTCATGGACTTCAACCTAGACTTTTCCATTCCATGACCACACCCAGACATCCATCCCATGTTCAATTTCCAATTATGGTGGAGATCTTTTTCTAAGTCTCCATTAACCCCAACTAAAATGAAAAAATGATTTTCAATAACCTTAATTTAATACCACTTGGTAGAAACCAAGCTCTAATACCACTTTTTGAATCCCTATCCTAGTACACTCCACATTAACTGGATTAATAATTCATTGGACCATAGACACACATATTCATACACCAAAGGATACTGAATATTGATAAGGGTCTAAAATGTGATTGTGGGTAGATTATACCCTCTATATAAAATAGTAATAATATCATGAAAATATTATAAATAGTTAATAATAGAAATAAAAAAAAATTTATCCACACATATGATAAACATAATAAACATTTATCATTCCTTTCTAGTAAAAAAACCCAATTGACTTCCCATATACTAATAACTAATTTAAAAGTAATAAAAATGATCAAAAATAATACCACTTTGACACTGAGGAACTACCCGTATTATCAAGAAAACCATGCCCTTTAGATTTTAAAAAATCTACAGTTCTATATCCACTTGAATCTAGACATCTATTATTTACCTTTACCTATACTATGAGTCATAAAGTATGCACATGTTCTAGAGGGGTCTTAAAGGGTGTGAGTATAAACTCAATTATATACTATAAATCATGTCCCAAACTAATATCCATATGTTTACCGTTGAATGAAAATAATAATAATAAATAACTAAATATAACAACACAACCTTCTCAACTCATGCTCAACCATCCCCAATTGAACCTTTTCCTAACTCGACCAAAGTTGTAATGGAACAATATATACAAGGTCTATCTTATTAAAATAACCCTTTTCCTTTAAACTAATTCTATATCATATGGATTCAAAATTACAATTAAAACATGACATCCATGTATCACACCCTCAATCCATATCTTCAGACCGATACTCTTGCAACCCTTTACCAATCGTTGTCTCAACATCCTGTCAAACCCCAAGCCATGAGGATACCCATCCTTTACCATTTTAACCTAATCAGACCCATTTTATATCTTATAAATGGTAATAAACATTCTACCATATAATGGTATTTCAAATTACCAATAGTTCCTAACTAATTAGTATCATCATCTATATCAATGAACATTATCATCTTCATATGATACTTAAATATACATGATACCAGGAAGAAAGAAATGGTCAACACCACCTCATGAGTCCTGAACTATGTTCACATGGTCCAAATGAAATCTTTCCTCATAGTTAGTGGGATCCCTAACATCCTATGGACATACATTTATAAACCCTTACTGGACCCCATAGAATTAGTCAACATCTTCTACATCAAATAAGAAAACCTTATCCCCACATTCTCTAAGATCAGAATCACCCAAGGTAACATGGGTTAGACCCATAATGTTTACAAGGAACTACATCAATCTTTACATAACAAGAAACCTTTACCCTAACATATAGAATCAAGACCATCAATACCTAAAACCACACAACCAATCCATATTTGGATAAACAAATCATTTTACACATGATACTACACCTAGGTATTTCATAGTAATAATTTATAATCTAAGTGGTTTTTTCCTAATTTAACATATAAAACCCTACCCATGAAAATTTATTACGTATCATATAACACATGTACAACATCATCATTAGTTAAGGACCGCCTACCTATGGTATTCATGGATCTACTCATCAATAAACTCTATCTAATATATCAGCAGTTAGAAGAAAACTATAAATCTACAAAAAATACATATTTTAGGGTACCATCAATATAAAATAGGGATATGATGAGAAGAAAATCTAGTAAATACACTAGAGAAACTATCCTTACATTCGTTTACTTCATGAAACAACCAACATAATGAAATGATCATAATCAGTGAATAAATCCCAACAAGATCAAATGAATGAAAAATATTAATAAACTAGGGAATATTGTGTGAGTTCTAGTTAAAATGTACCTTTTCCTATTTTTATAATTGAATCACCTAATAACAATTCACTTCAATTATTTTATAAATGTTTAGGAAAATTAAAAATATTAATTTTTTCACAAACATAAGGAATATTATGTAACATAACCTTGTGTATTAGACCCTTACATATATCAATCAACCCATAAACGTTACATACTACCCTTAGATATTGATATGGCCTTATAAAACTATTAAAATGATCCTTACAAATCATTAGGGTTCCCCTCACTTAACTATCTTTCTAAAACTTTCGTATTAGATGACCGTCATGTATAAAAATATTATATTTTCATATCATAGGCAGTGCTCTCACCACTTTACTGAATTTACTAGATGAAACCTATATGGCTCTTACATATCATGGATTTACCCTTATATATTATAGGGTTCCAAACACTAAACTTATTTTCATATCACATGATGATATTTACATATCCATAAGTAACATTTATACATACCCTTTGTCAAATATTCACTCATACTTATACAGGGTCACTGAAGAGTTACTCTTTTGTATCACTTATCCATTTTACCAACTCTTCCCAGAGTTACTTTTATGTGTAAAGTATGACCCTTACATATAAAAAGTGTCCCTTATGTTGAAGACATATCATTTTTTCCTCATCATGGCTATTATGTCAAGTGGATTTTACTAACTATAGTTAATAAAAAAATTGAAATATACTACTACTTTTAAAATAAATCCACAATTCACCCAAAGATCTCCCAGAATAAAAATTATCAGAAACAACCACATAAAAACACTTCTAACCAGTAGAAAAATTTAAAAAAATACCTTGATTAAAATAAATCATTCATCCCCTAATCCCTGACAAAATCATAGGAATCATTCCTCAACATATACTAACACCCTCAATAACTCAATATAGTAAAAATTCTCAAATTCAATCCAAGATTAGACCCAAACTACCACTCTCAAATAAATATAACATAACAAATTACACCTTGACTACTTTAGAATATACTATATATAAAATTATCATCACTATTTATTATAATTTAATTTAAAAAAAGATTTATTCAATTAATTTAACATGTTATCGTCTATGTTTTTCTTTCAAACCATATATGGATCATAATATTTTGAAATTTTTCTTTTATTTATCATTTAACAAATACCCTTATGTTTAATCCATATGAATTTTTTCATTTAAATCACCATTTAAGATTTCTTTTCATATATTTGGGAAATTTATAGATTATTAATGAAAAAAACACAATTTTATAATTAAAGAAGTCATTTCCTTGAGAGAATATGTATTATACGATTTATATTCTATATTTCCTATAAATTTCTATTTTTTATTGATTAATTTTGATTCATTCTGAATTATAATGAAAATAAAATAAAGTTTTCTGTTTATAAAGTATGTTTCATCATTTATTTCTTTCTCCCAAAGAGATGCATCAAAATATGATATAATTTCTTTTGAAGTTTTTGTATCAAACTATATATTTAATAAAATATCAATTGTAAAGACCAAAAATCATGCTTACAGGTTCATCACATATAAATGTTGTTTATTTTTTTATAAAATAAACTAAACAAATAATAAAAATTAATTACATAACAAGATCTTTTATCTGTATAGGATTTGGAGAATTAGATACAAGCCATATAAATTAAAAAAACTGTAAAAAATGAAATAAATAAAAGTATTTGAGAACAAAGCTTCCTTAATGTAATACAGATCACAAGGTAATCTACTAAACCTATCAAAAATAAATTAAAAACATAGGGTGATCAATTATTTTACTGAGTAAGGGGTTTTAAAATCTTTGATAAATACTTTCAAAATGTTATATTGAAAAATAATTTCAAAAAATAAATTTATAAATACATTTTAAAAATATTTTTGAAATCACTTACACCTTAAAAATTATGCATTTAATTGAAAATTAATTACGCTCAAAAATTTATATAAACATATTCAAATGATTTTTAGGAAAACTATATGTAAGCTTCTAAAAAACACTAAGGGAACACGAGACATCAAAGGTTGTTTTGGCCCTACCCACTTACTGAGGGATGGGTTCATTACACAATTCCCTACCATATTTACAACTTTAATGTGATGTATTTTATAAAAATATCTTAATCTTTATCTATGGATACATACATTATTTAATGGTTTTCTACTTTAAAAACATTGACCATGTCGGATAATAAATAAATTTACACATATAACTTAATTTAAGAAATATTATGATAAATTGGAGTAGCTTACATTCTCCACTTTTCATAAATACATATAATATTATAAACATTCTCACATAAAACAAATTCGAAAATAATTTCCTAGGAAAATATGATTAAATACACTTATATACACAATTAATAAGAAATAATGCATGCATGATATGTCATGTATTATATATTATTTCCATATCTTAAAATATGACATTAATGTATATATAAAAACTTTTTTCACATGAAATGATAGGTTTTATTAATAATTTTCAAATAAAATGATAACATTTATCATTTATAAATAAAAATATAGATAAAATAATAATTGTAAAATGATCATCTTATCACATGAAGATTTTATTTATGAAATAACCCAATTAAACTAAGAAATTTAAATACATAAATTTAAAGTAAACAATTTGAAATAATTAATACAATTTGAAGTAATTAATTTTAAGTAAAAAATAACAAAACAAAGTTTTTTTATTGTATTAAAAAATAAATATATTACGACATCATTCATTAAAACATTAATTTCTTGCAAAAAAAATAAAAAATAAATGATTAATCCTTTTCAATTCTTCATTCAAATAAATATAAATATATAAAAATATGTGTATATATATATATAAATCAAGCATGTTTTGATAGAATAAAATGAAAAATGTTACATGGTTTTATAAAATTTGAAGAAAAAGAATATTCTTATATAAATTGTATAAAAATAACCCCTAAATTATATGTTCTGAAAATAATTAAGGATAGTTAGATAGATATACATATATATTTATATTTATTTAAAAAGTAAACAGAGATTGATAAAAAAATAAATCAAACCCTTATATGGATTGAAGATGAATTTGTTGAATACCGAGCAAGGAGAGAAAGGAAAGGGGTATATTTTGAGGTGTTTCAAAGTGTTGAATTGAGGGTTTAAATAAAATGATTCACATATTTAATTAATAAAATAATTGAATATAGTGTAATTAAGAAAATATGTTTTCAAGGGTGTTCGGTTTTCCATTATTGATACATAATATATATATATATATATATATTATATTTTCTGTTGTAATAATTAAAGATACACTGTGGATTTGAAATTAACCCAAGGAAGGATCAAAAAATGGTTCTAATTAGTATAAAACATAGAAGAAATTAAAATATATACATATAATCATTCCATGTATATTAAGTCAAGAATGGTGGGGGATTCGTCAAGGGATTTGTTTCAAATAAGACAACATTAGCATCATTTCCTTGTAAAAGATGAAACTGGGATGGGCCTTGGGAGGAAGGTAACATATATGATGGGGATTAGTTTGGTGGAATCATCCTACTACTATGGTATGCAATAGTTTTAATGAGGGATAATAAGATCAAGAAAGTAGGGAACGACTCAGATCATCTGAGATTTGATCAGATGGATAGAAATAAATTTGGTATTTTAAAGAAGGAGAATGGGAGATCCCAATTAGTGGAAGGGAAAAGGATGACCTATATTGATTATTCTGTGGAAACACACATACCCCATTGAAAATGGGGGTTTATACAACTACCTTATAATATTGATTCCTCCTTCTCTCATCTTGATGTCATAAGAAAACACCACACATTGAGGGCCTTATACATGGGCTCCCCCATGGGCTTCGAACACCTATGCATGGTTCAATTCTAAGGGGCCCTATACACGAGCCTTACCACTAGACTACTTGATATGGGCTTAAACATTTCCTCTCTGAATAGTGATCACTTCAAAAATTTCTTGTACAAAAAATTCAAAACAAGGAAAAATATAAAAAAAATCACATAATCATATATATATATATATCACTTTTATCATTTAAACCATTTAATTTTATGAAAAATTAGTTTTTCATTATTATAAAATTATATTTTTATTAAATTATCAAATTATAATATCATATTTAAATAGCTTAAATAATAATTAAAACATTATAATTACATGTCATCATTTTTTTCTTATTTGTAAATATTATTTAAAATTCATTTTAGATTTTAAGACCATGTAACAAAAATTAAAATAAAACCCAAAGGTTATCAAAAACATCAACGGTAACTAAAAATTATAATGGATACAATTTTACAATGGTCACAAAAAAGATTAATAAATACCCATTTATTAGGGTATTCAAGGAAACATCAAGAATTTGTTGGAGTAAACATTCATCATAATGGTGCAATTCATCCATTTGGTTCTTAGTATTATCATTATTATTCTTTCCATTACTTTTATTATTATTGTAGATCCAAGAGATAAAGGCTACACAATCGGTCTCACGGTGCTAATGGGAGGTGTTCCGGTGGTTCTCTTATGGATTGCAATGAGTTTTCAAGATCAGTTGTGGTCTTTATACTTGTAATGATGTAATGTATTAGTGTTTTATTAAAAGAAATATATCTAGTATGTTATTATTTATTTAATTCATATAAATTAATAAAATTTATTAGCATAAAATAATAATAATAATAACAATGAAATTAATAACACATTTACATCATGGGTTTGGGGAATTACATCAATTATAGTAGAAATAATATCTTTTATACTAAAAATATCTAGTATTAATTAGGGTTGTTATTTAATATGTAACAATACCCTGGTGTGCCTCTAATGACCCATCAATAATAGACTTGATGTTGGTGATTAACATGATTAGTGATTAATATAATAACCATATAATTAACCTAAATGGAATTTCATTAACAACTAACAATATAAAAACTGTAATCTATAAATAAAGAGTATTTTTTATAATAAATGAAAACCTACAACAAATCTTGACTCATATGACACAAATTAATAAAAATTTAGACTTTATGGGATTTATATGAACTATGATATGTCATATATAAGTTAATAATTTCAAAACCAAATACCCAATATTAATTAGAAGATAAATTAGTAAGAAAAACTAAAAATCATGAAAATTATAGATATTTCCCATGTATATCTAAGAATGATTTCAGACTGTTATTTGATACATTTGATAAATATAATTAGGATATTAAATTTACACACTTTTCAATAACCAACAAATTATTGACTCTGTAGGTAATCTATTGGCTATAGTAATAATAGATATAATCTATATAACCCATCTACTACTCATTAACTGCTAGAGCCTCTATAAGAACTAATACTGAAGTAATTTACTATGAATTGTGAAAAGAATTTCATGTGATCCTATCACCACATTTTTTACTTTATAATAGTTATCCTTTTATAAAACCACATTTATTATTAAAGAATATCCTAAAATATTAATCATTTTCTAAATAATTATAGATTTAATGAAATAAAACTCTTATTACATCCACATAAAATACATCAATCCTCTATTGATGTTACACTCTTCAATATCCCATAACCAGTGTTGAAAGTTTCAAAATAAAAAATAACACTATTTGGCATCATCCATCAATGTGTATATATGATGATAAATAATGATAAAACAAATGGAAATATGATGGTATCATATAAAAACTTATAGAACTTATAACCATGATATAGAAAAATCAAATCCATGGTAATTATCGCCATGTCTTGATTTTTATTAAGTATGTTGTACTTTTAATATCTTAATTTCAATAAATATTCATAGGCCATTACTGATAAATCACATTTTAACATCATATAAAACAATTTATGAAATTAGATTAAAATTTATTTTATATAACACTCTGAATTCCATTGGATTAGTTATCATATATGCCTTGTTGTATTTTGTAAAAATATTTTGTACCAAAATAAATGAATATTTTAATATCATTTTGTTTGACCTTAGGGGAATTTGTTTCATTAAAGATGATTGTGAACTCATAATTCATAACAATAAAAAATATCCAATGAGGGATTTCATGATTGGAACTATATCTTTTTTTTTCATCCCATTGTGTTGGGTTTCAATACTCCACTACCTCAACATTTTTTCCCGATTTAGGGAGTTTTTTCACCTGGAATCTATTTCAATTTTACCTGATCATAAGATATGACACTGAGTATCTCATTGGATATTGATTTATTATAGTTTTTTTTCTTTATCTTCTTCTAGGAAATAACCCTATCATTATTGTGACACATATTCACGACAAGTGAATTCTCCTCCTTGACATCCCCTATCACGCATGGTGCAATGATCATCCATAAAGACTAATAATTCTAACCAACTAGATCCTAGAAAATATTTTTTCCAAAATAACCTTATCTAATAAGAAAATAATAAATCCATCAAAGGCCCTAGCCCAGCTATTTTCTCAATTCCTTTTTCCCATATTTTTTTAGGTTTTAACCCAATGTGTGTTTATTTATAATAGATCTTTCCAATTGATCCTTCTAGGAAATCAAAATACCATTTAAATTACTTGTATGGTTATAGATAAAAATACCTAAAATATTAGGGACCTCATAGTACATTTTATAAAAACCAACAGCAAATAGTTACCTTTAAAAAAGAATCAATGATACTCATAATATAAAGCCACAGTCTCTATTAAACATATATATCATCCTATATGTAGTTTGACTATATGTATCTTCATACATAATTTATATTAATACAACACCATTATTAAAAATATCTTGTATAAACTAGGAACATGGAACATTCTAGACTTATATTGTCCATGTAACGAACTGACCAGGGTTTCCCTCAAACCTGGCACCCAACCCATTCCATCACATACCCGAAGGGCATTCCCGATCCCCATGGGCTAGCAAAAAGCTCCCAGGAATCGAACAAAACAGTAGATGTAATTATTTCATCCAAAATAAAGAACCAAATGGAATATATATATATATTTATTTAAAACAATAAATAAACACCAGAAGACTAAAAAATGTATATAGGCCACAAATGTAAGAAAACTAGTGGAACCAAAACAACTATAATGGTAGTTAAAACTCCAAAATACAATTCCATATGAAAAGGACTACAACCAATAGCTACTCTAAGAAATAGTATATAAAAACATCCATCATCTCACCACCAGTTACCTAACTAGCTGACACGAACCTCATTTCCTTACTACGGAACCTTGTCGTTCCATGCACATGAAGACAAAAAAAGGTCTACGCACCACGGAAAAGGTGTACAGGTTGTGAGCTATCAGGCTCAGTAGTATCCCAACCAATTGTTCCATGACAAGTTTCTGTATAAAAAATCATGTATTCTTATTTTTAATTCTAACATGGCATAATAAGAAGTAAAGTAGTTTTATAGAAAACATGGTAAACATTTCCCTTTTTCATTACTCTAAACAAAAGCAAGTATATCGATTTAAAATCACATTTTTTCATATTATCTTCCATAAGAATAAAAATTCATATCAAGGCTAACTCATAAATCCAAGTAGTAAAAAATAGAAGCACAGATATCACAAAAATCAAGTGAACAAAATCTTATCCTAGAGAACAAGCCTAGGAATCATAGGAATACCTCATTATTAAACCCCCCAAAATTTCAATATCGGACACCTGGAAAAATAGGCCCAGAAAGTAAAGGAAATAACCAAGACAATTCTCCTTGATAATAAAAAAACAATGGATGATGGCCTCAAGCTAAAACTTACACCTAAGTACCCAAGGTAACCCATGTTCTCTTTTCTAAAAATAATTTCAATGATTTGAAAACCATTTCAAAATCACATAAAAATACATTTATAAAAATACAAGGAAAAACCATTTCCCCTTTAAAACCATTTTTTAACACACATAAAATATCATGCCAATTTAATAAATCAATTTATAAAGCAAGAGAAATCAATATTATTATCATAGTCTAGAGACGGAACCACCCACCACAAAACATGGGTCACAACATACCAGCAAATAAATCCACCAACAATGAAAACCAACCACACCAGAAGAGACCCTAGAATTGAACTCAGGTATCTTAGTATTGATTCAATTTTTAAGATAAGATTTCAGTGGATATAAGAAAACCCACATAACTAAAAAAACAAACATTCTCCACACAAAAAATAACCATGGAATGGACTCCGAAATAGGATCTCACAATAGATCTAGAAGAAGACAAGAAATAACATACAACATAGATCAACTAATCTGGTACCACAAATATAGGGTGCTACTGTGACCACATACAATGAAAGAGAAAAAAGGTTACTCACTCGGAGAGATACACCACACTCTAAAATAGATATCATATGTCGAACAGGCTGATCCAGAAGGAAAGAAACCTCTAAAAATTTCTTAGGAAGAGTCTCTGTTTGAGATTGGAGGATTATGGAAAGAAAATACTGATTAAAACTACCAAACGCATGTTTTAAAATTGGACATGATCTGAGTCATGATGTGTAACCCCTGGTCATGTCATGAAGTCCAAACTAGATAAGTATGCTAAAAACTCATCACCTCACCTTAAAAATGGAAATTTTAGAAAGTCACTTCATGTAATCCTCAGTCATGATGTTTAACCCTTCACAGCATGATCTCCTATTTCAAGACTTATACCTTGAAACCATTACATGGTGTGTAGCATGGTTACACAATGTATAACTATTCTTCAACCTATAGAAAATCCAAAAAACAAATTTTAAATACATTTAAAAAAAGGTAACATGAAGAGAGGTAAAAAATTACCTAATCAAGGTAACATGATGTTACAAACTCCCCACTATAAATACATTTTGCCTCTAGGATGTCGTGTGTAAGAATAAATACCTGAAAAGAGATGATTCCATTTACCCCTTATCAAATATTCACGTTCCCATGTCTCATGAGAATCTAATCCTTATTTCCATATGACTCTGACTAACAAAATCGAATTCCCACGCAATTGTTTCACTTGAGAGTCAACAATATAAAGTGGTTCCTCAAGAACAGAAGCATATGGATCTGACTCAATTTCTTCCCAACTCAAAATTTGAGCAGGATCAGGGTGATATTTCATGAGCTGAGATATGTGGAAAAAATCATGAATGTTTTTCAACTGAATTGGTAGTGTTAACCGATAAGCAAACTTTTCGAGATTTTCAGTGATCTCAAACAGTCCAACATATCTCAGAGCCAATTTTCTTTATTTTCCATGTCAATGGTGACCCAAATGACAAGAAAATTTTAAAGAGACCCAATCCCCTATGGAAAACTTCAAAGGAAAATTTTGATATTCTACATATGATTTCTGTAGACTCGGGGTTGTAACCAGACATCGATAAACCTCCCAAATCTTCACGGATGTTTCCTGAACCAAATTTGGTCCAACTAAAGATACTTCACCCACCTCTACCCAACAATGATTTTATTTGCACAGTTGACCATACAATTCCTTCAAGGTATCCATTCCGATTGATGAATGATAACTTTTATTATAAACAAACTCAACTAGTCCCAGATGGTAATCCCATGATCCACCAAAATCCAAGACACGGGCACGAAGCATATCCTCTAGGATCTGAATTACACACTCCATATGACCATCTGTATGTGGATAGTATGCTGTGATCAATTTGATCTAAGTTCCCATTGCCTCTAAAAGACTCCTCTAGAACCTTGAGGTAAACCTAGGATCCCTATCTGAAACCACAACAAGGGGACTTCCATGTAACCTCGTGATCTTCTTCAAAAACAGCTTATTGAGATCTGTATCCTTAATGGTGTCTCTGATCAGAATGAAATGAAAAGACTTTATCAACCAATCTACAACCACCTAGAAATAATTCTTCCCTCGGAGTTTCCATGGAAATCCAACAAAAAATTCCATGGATACTTCTTCCCATTTACAAACTGACACCAAAAGAGGCTGAAGTAAACTGGAGTGTTTCAAGTGCTCTGCCTTTATCTATTGTCAAGTGTAAAAGAAAGAAAGAAACTCTATGATATCATGCTTCATACCCAGCCACAAGAATCATTTTCTCATGTCATAATATATCTTTTTTGTGCCTATATGTAGAGACCATGAAGAGATATTAAAATCAAATCAGACTAAACTCCTCACAGGTGCTGGGATGAAAAATCACTTCCCAATGTGAAGTATGCCATATGAATAAAGAGACCAACAAGGAACAGTATCCCCACCATAAAGGCTTTCTCAAAAATTACTAAACTCATCATACTATTGCTGACTCATCAAAATAGACTCCAAGAGAGATTATGATAATAGAAAATTGGTTATAACCAAACCTTAAACATCCTCCTAATCATCCAAGTGCATCTGAGCAAAAATCCGTATAATATTCCACTCCTCCTCCAATTCCAAAACATCCTATAATGGTAATCACCTACTTATATAATCTATGAAAACATTCCCCTTCCACAAGGTATGGGACATATCAAAGTCAAATGTCTGAATGTATTCTACCCATTGTCTCCACTAGATATTCAAGTCCTTCTGAGAAAATATGTAACTCGGACTCTTTTGATTAGATAAAACTATGAAATTCTCCCCAAATATATAGTTCCAAAAACACTTTAGTTAAATCATGACTAATACATGATGGAAATAATGAGTGGGGTAGTTCTTCTCATGTGGCCGGAGGTGATGAGATCCATAAGCTACCACATGGTTATCCTGCTTAATAATACATCCCAAACTAGCACCAAATGCATCACAAAATATCATGTACCCTTTTCCAATCTTAGGTAAGATTAGAATAGGTACTGATATCAGAATTCATTTTAGTTCATCAAAAGATGACTGACACTTTTCATCCCATATGAATTTTACTAATTTCCTGGTAAGAGCAGTTAAAGGTTATGCCAACTTAGAGAAATCCTTGAAAAACCATCTGTAATATCCAGTAAGGCCAAAGAATATACTAATTTAAAATACATTTTGTGGTTCCTTCCATGAAAAAATAGCCTTTAACTTCTCTAGATCAACTAATATTCCACTCTCAGAAATTCTTTGTCCTAATAAATTCACTTGTTGAGTCTATAAACTACATTTTGAAAGCATTCTATATAGATGGTGATTTATCAGAATTACTATAACCAAACACAAATGGTGGTCATGCTCACACTCAGAATTTGAATAAACTAGAATATCATCCATGATCACTACAGAAAAAGTTTCAAGATACTAATGGAATATTATATTCATCAAATCCATAAAAAATAACGGAGCATTAGTCAGACTAAAAAGAAACGTAAGAAATTCATAATGGTCATACATGCTCCTAAAGCCTATCTTTGGTATATAAAACTCCTGAACTCTAATCTAATGATAACCAAACCAAAGATTAATCTTCAAGAACCACTTTTCCCCCTTCAACTGATCAAAAAATCAACCACATGAGGAAAAGTATATTTGTTCTTAACCATTACCCAGTTCAAATTTTTATAGTTCACACATAAATGAAGTGAACCATCTATTTTCATTTAAAAGAGAACTAGGGATTCCCAAGGTGAAACTCTAGGGTGAATGAAACCTCCTTCTAATAGGTCATCCAACTAAATCTTGAGCGCTTTATTCCCTATTGGTTCTATATGATAAGTAGGTATCGATAGGGGTTTTGTACCTAGCACTAGATCAATCATAAACTCTACCTATCTATCTCTAGAGGAGGACTGGAGGAATAATCTGGGAAAAATTTAGGAAAATATAGAACAAAAACAAGAAAATAATCAAAAGAAGAAAAATTATCATGATCCAATGTAACATCAACCAAAATACTCCTGAGCTCTGGGCAGGAAGGTCTTTCAAAAATAGACCTAGGGTCCCACTCCCCTTGAAACACACAAGAGCTCCCATTTGAATTAAGAAATGAAACAATCCATTGATAAAAATCAACATCATCTTGATGAGTGACAAGACAATCCATAATTACGATGAAATCAAATAGATCTAAATCAAGAACATGAAAATCCTAGACCAACTCTATATCAGTTGTCATTAATGAACAAGAAGGACAATGAAACCCCTATTATTTCCTCTTATAAAGAGGTGTCTTTAACTTCATTTTAAAGAACATATTCTTCGTTAGAAGTTTATGAACATAAATAATACATGAATATATAAAAGAGTGGGAGGAAACAATATCAAATAAATAAATTTTTATTGAATATGCAATAAGGATAGTACCTCTCAATATTTCCAAACCTACATCGACTTCTTCTTGACACTCACCTACTACATGAAAATATTTCACTCCAAAGTCCTATGACTGGAACCCTATACTCTTTGAAGCTTCTGACTACACCACAGTATCCCTTTGGAGATAATGAACTCAAACCATATCGAGTTGTGTTCATAGCCAAATAGAAACTTTGTAGATGACTAACATAGCCATAGCTATTTCACATCTTCGACGTCATAGGATAGGAACGTCTAGTGTATCCTCCCTTAACACACAAATTGAAAGTGATAGGCACAATACCAACTGCAACGGACGATGTAGAGGAGGATCACTGCTGAGACCCACATCCACCACTTCTGCAATGGTCCGGTCACTTCCTCTTCTTCCCATACACGCCACTGAATCTGTCACCAGTTGGAAGATAATAGGTGGAAAAGATGACCATTCCTACCATATTCATCTCTTACATCATATCTTTGTCCATTTTCTCTACATAGGTAGAAATTTTTAGCATAAACACTTATTATTAGGTATCCAGTCGCAGACCCTGTAGGTAGCTCTGCACCTTCATTTGGTCATTATTTACCACGTACAGATAAAAACAGAAAATCTCAACAAACTAGTTGGTGTATACTGACACTAAATGCTCTACCTGTTGTAAATACAAGAACTCTAGAGAGTTATCCAGAATTAGTGACTCTGAAAAAACTACTAAAAGAATAGGGTTTTGAAATCCTTCCAATACAAGCCCACATGCTTGTCTGCCTTCATCATTGAATCCCACCAACGCTTGTCAGAACCCTAGAGTATGAATGTTGAACACATCACCCTGACATCCTCAGGTGTATCTAGGAAGTCAAATATTTTATTGATTATGTCCATCCAATACTCTACCTCTTGAGGTTCAGTCATTCCTTTAAAGGATAGTGGCTTCCCATGCAAGAAATCCTATGACCAATCTCCTTCTCCTCCAGGTCTTGGTTGTACCTCAAAAAAAATGTTCTGAACCTGTGGTACGTCCAAATAAATAGAAATTAATTCTCATACGATCGTCTTAATGAGTTTCTGATCTATTGGTGGGTTACCTTGAGGAGAACCAGCTACACCCTCCTGAGGAACTCATGGAAGATGTCTTGGAGGCATACTGTTTCACACTGAAACATAAGAATGATCATATAATAAAATAAATCACAGTCCAAACTAGAAAACCCATAATAAAAAACCAAGATTTTTAAAATAAAAACCAATACTAGAGACACATATCCCAACATCTCATGGAAACAAGAGTCTTGTTACAACAAGAGCTGTCTAGGCACTCATTGCAACATACATATCAAGTCCCGAAAATCCTATCTCTCATAACGCCCTGACCCCAGTTTCCTAGAGTCGGTGAATTATTAATTACATTGTCAAGATCACTAGAAAATGAAATCCTGAAGGACCAGTCAGTTTAGTAGCCTTGGAAATCTAGATACAAATATAATCTTCACAATACATCTTGAAATGAAAAGAAACATATTATCCCCTTTGAAAACTCGCATGTCCCTTAGACAATCACTACATGTCAATAATAATATACTTCTTCAGATCCTGAGGAAAAATGAAACATAAGATAGGGGTGATCTAATATGCTCAGTAAGGATAAAAATAGTGCGGAAGCTATCATAAATAAGCATAAACTTTTAAGGAAAGGTATAAAACTAAAACACAAGACTTTTAAACATAATATTCAGTACAATTTAGTAAGAATAAATCAAAAAACTGCATTTTATATTTCACATGGATATTATACTAGTCAAATAATCATATGCAATATCAATAACTAATCTCATAACAAAGAAATGCATAATGTCAAACATCATAACCATATTGTCAAGGCCTCATGCCATGACCATTACCATACTGTCAAGGACTTGTGCCAAGAAACTATTTTGTCTCATTAGACCTACTGATACATCGAGTGGCTATAGAGGGCCCCACCCATCTCTTTCTAAGTTCAACATATTCATTATATGACAAGGGTGAAACATAACATTAAGATTTGTATTAAAACTAGCATTAAAAAATGTTAATACTTTAGCCATAAACCATGAATGGTATAAAAAAGCACATCCATAGTCAAACATATCATAAAACCTTTAGGACAATATAGAAGATTGTATATTAATAAATCAACTTCAATTAATCAAAAAATCCATCAAAGGATGTTAACATGGATAAAAATTCTCTAATAAATTTATTAAAACTCTTTGAGAGAAATATCCCATTTTTATTTGAAATCATTTAAAATCCTTGCAATTATAAAAGAAAACATTTATTTTGAAAATAACCTTTTCAGATTTTAATAAAATATTCAAAATGTTAAGGTGGTATAATGGAAAAAAAAAATCCTCTCATGCCGTATAAGTTAAAAAACATTTTTTCTGTAATTTTTCAAAAAGGTCACAAAGTGGATTGTTTGGAAAACGATAGAAATATTCCGTTAAAAAAATTTATAAAAATTAATTCATGGGTATAAATGACTTTAAAAAAAATAGAGAGAGATAGAAAATATATTTTGAAATGTATTTTTATGAAACATGGACATGGATATTAAATATGTTCTAGTAAATACTTACATATAAAAAACCTCTGATAATAATGAGATTGTGAAATTAAACCTTACCCTGCACTTTCCGTTAGTTGAGGGTGTCTTAAACTCATGTATAATTGTTATAGAATGTTATTAAATTATACCAGAACCATATATAGATTTATGATATCATATATGACTATATTTTATCATTTTGTTAATAATAGTTCAGTATTACCATTGTTTTAGGTGTTAACTACTTCATTTTACCATTCATTTTTTCATTTAAGACATGTTTGTTACATATAGGATGTATTTTAGTCATATAGAAAATGATATTTATTTCATAATTATTATTTTTACTCATCATATAAATTTTATAATTATTATTTAATGGTGAACATCCATAATGAATCTCACTGCACCATGGAGATGGTAGTTCGTACGTACGCTCGAGCGGCAGTATCATTCACCTGATGGTTAAATGGTATATAATTGGATGGTATATTAATTGTGAAGAATAATTATCATGTTATATTAATTATTTAAATCCATTATAATTATCATTATACCAATAAAAATAAAGTATTTTTGAATAACAAATTTCACCACAGTGTGGAGACAGTAAGTCGTACATACATACACATGGTGATACAGTAGCAGGCATTGTAGTAGTTACTATAGCATGTATTGTTCGGTACTGTATCATCCAGAACGATTCATCCATGTGGGCCTTTGGGCCACCAGTTTGGTCCTCGGGCCCTACAAGGCTTTCGGGCCACCCAAGGTCTTCTTGATAGTTGATTATCTAAGGCCTTCGGGCCAAATTAAGTCCTTTGGGCCACCCCAAGTCCTTCGGGATACATGAAATGCAGATGTACCAGTCATACTACATGAGACAAGGCTTCATAGGAGGATTTAGGACAGGCACATTCACTAGAGCAGAGCTAACCGAAATTGGAATAATTAGAGGGTATGGCTTGGCCATCCGTACCAGGCCTGTGCAGCTTTTCATATGATAGCTAGAGAACCAGCCCTATTAAGGTGGAGTGATGATATCATGACATATGCTGGGGAGGAGCCATTCCATGTTTTCTTGTCTGGGTGATTCCTCTAAGACCTACAGGCCATGTAATTTTCTCTAAGCCTTCGGGCCTTGTAAGGCTTCCACCTCATCCCATGAAAGTTGGATTATAAAAAATAATAAAAACTGAAGGCCTTCGGGCCATTCTGACCGAAAGAGAATGAGAAGTGACCTTTATAAGAGAGTGTATGGGCACCCTTGGAAACACAAAAACTATTAATTTATTATAAATTGATTTTCGGTTTCAAATATCTCCAAAGTGAGTTATTTCAATGATAATATGGGGATTGTTTGAAATAGTATCAAAAAATAAAATTTAGACATTTTTTTATTTTATTTTAAACCTTTTCATTTTGATTTATCCTTGTTTAATCTATTTAGGTTTAATTGTGGTAATAATATTCTAAATATTAAATTGCTATAAATATATCATTATGTGGTGTAAATTGTCTATAATTAGAAACCTTGTGGAATTTTATACTTTTTAATTTTCACCTTTTAATTTTTAAATATTTTTATGACTTTTAAATAATTTAATAAAATGTGATTTTTATAAAAATATCAATAGAGTCAATTTTGACACTATTCATTTATTTGACTTTAAGTAAAATTTACACAGAAGATAAATTCGAATAAAAAAATTAATACACTCCCAACAAGTCATAGTAACCTAGAAAATTCTTGGATAACATTAATTAGTTCATATTATATTTCTTTTAATATTTTTAAAACCATCTATTTGATATTTCTTTTAATAAAATAATTTCTCTATCACTATTGTGTCATCATTAATGGTAATTATTTAATCTCTAAAAATAATAAATAAATTTCTATGATGTAGTTAATTATTTTATATTTCTATATACTACCTATATATGGTGTTATCTCCTATTTATCCATTTATTTAAATTAATATACTTATATAAAATGAGATTGGACATTTGGTCACATTCATTAATTTTTATTATATTCATGTCATATTCATATCCAATTGGCCATTAAGTGATTTAATTTATAACCATTGATTATAAGAGTCGAATTTAGTCATCTAATAGGTTCTTTAAAGGTCTTAATTTAATTTTATTATATTTTTTACACTTAATTACCTGATTATCTTAAACCAACTATTCATAATACCAAAAAATAAAAGTATCATATTAACATAATTTGGACCAAATAATTCCATATAAGGAATCTATTTTTCAATATTTAAAATATAAAAGTTATATTAATTAATTTAAAATTAATTCCCACTATCAAAACAAGAAAATGGTTTTTTGAAAATTAAAAAACATCAAAAGATTGACATGTGTTTATATCTAATTTTAATGTAAAAATAATTCCAATGAGATAAATTATATTAAATGATAAAAATATATTATAATTATACACTAAAACCATTCAAATTTATAATTTTACACTATAAATTATTTTGATTATAAAAAAATTTTACAATTAAAATTTAGAATTTTTCACTATTCATAAAATATGGATATTATCAGAAAAACACCAAAAAATCCAAACTAAATTTTGATATCCCTCTTACAAAAAATAAGTTTATTTTTTAAAATTTAATATATAAAAGTGTCAAATATAGGATTTAAAAGGGTTTCCCCATTAAATGGTGGTAAAAATTCATTTCTAAATAATACTTTTTTTCTATTCGAAAAGTTGAATTTGTTCTTATATAATGTATAAGAAACAAATGAGATGAATATTAAAATTATATGGAATATAGTAAATTAAAAATATGGTTAATAAAATTCATAACTGATTCTTAAATGTTTATTCGTGGTGTGCTCGAACTCAATGTTGTGTGTTGCGCAAGCTATTGAATTATTAAAAAGAATCATACTCTAGAAGCTTGGGGTGTTACATTCTCCCCTCCTTCAATAAATTCCATCCTCACAATTTAAACATGGGAATGAAAACTAAGGGTTTTACATTTAAAAATATCTTTGTTTAAATCCCACATTGAAAAATGGATTAATTAGACCTCTATTTTAAAATAAAGGGAAGTATGAAGGTTATCAAAAATAACACATATTAGGGTTATATGTAGGAAAACATGGACATTAAAGAAAACTTTCTCCATAATGTAATGATGGAAAGTGATAGATAACATGATGAGGATAATGTTAACAATCACAAAGCTATAAATCTACATTGATCTAAGGGACCATTTGATTCATCATAAAATATACTAGAATAGAATTTTAGGTTTCATAATCCTTTCCCTAGAGTTAAAGAATTATTTTACTATTCAAAAAAAGCACTTAATTGATTTATTTCCATATATTAAGCTTAGTCTCATTCTTTGGTTGGGCTTAGATATATTTCACTTCATTCCTTACACCAGGAAATGAATGTCCAAAATGTATTCTTCACACCTCAAGCACTTTTGATAAATCATAAGGCTCGCAAGTACTTCCTTAAGCCTATAAATATTTCCTGAAACCAAAAAGGTTGGTCCAAAGTATCCAATAAATCATACTTTAACCAAAAACAATAATATCCAGTGTTCAAATTTCTCTCTTACAACCTTTAGGCTTATCCAAAATATTTCTTTCCAAAATCACAGTAAAAAATTTATAAGGAAGGTCACATGACATAATGCAGATTTTTTTGTCACATAACAAGAACAAGAATACATTAATCATGTAGTCACTTTACTTGGTACCATACAATCTAAAATCCTTAATTAAATAGTATTGTAGCACAATCCTTGTATACTCTATAATTCTTATAACCATACTATTTATAATTAAAATAAAATAATTATTGAATAGGAATATTAATCATTTTTCTTCATCTGTGATAGTATCATAACTTGATCATTATCCAATAGCATCATCTGGTGTATATTCCTTTAATTATTGATACATTTATTCTAATAGTGTCCCATATCCTTATAGTTGAAACATTGTACACTGGAAACCTTTTTCTTACCCTTGAAATCAGGAACATGGTGTCATTTTTTTCCACACTTATAACAAACTTCCATTTCATTCAAGAAGTTACCAGGGTGATTCTTTCCACAATTGTCACATGTGGGAGAATCTGTCTTTCCCTTCTTCCCCTTATCCATATTTTTCTCTATCATCCCCTCCTTCTCTTTCTTCCCTTTAGATACAAAGGACTCGGATAATTAATTACATATCTTATTAACACATAATATTATTTCTTTATATGATGATAATACATGGGTGACTATTTCCCTTTTAAATTTCTTCATAAGACCATGAAATATATGATTCTTTTTACCCTTTGGACCATGTTCATTGATGAGGTTCACATTCCTTCTACTGGGCATCATTTCTAAATGAGAAAATACACTAGGATAGATTATATCATAATGTATAATCCAAAAAGTAGTAAAATTATTAACATAAATTGAATATTTACATGTATCTAGTCACATAATAAAAAAATGATTTCTTTGGGGACATATTTACTCATAATCCTTCATAATAGTTTGTAAATAAAATTTTAATTATCCTAAGAATATCCCCTAGTAGTTTCAAACCAGGTGCGCAGTAAAGCTCATTGTTGTGTAAAAGGTTACCCCGAATCAAGCCTGGAACAACTTTTTGGAGTTATTACTCCTAGGTACATCTGTGCCAGAACCACATCCACTTTTATTATCCAGATAGGGATGTATTATCTAGTAGTACCCACATAATCTATAAATTATCAAAATTATATTATGTTCTTCTATACTTATCCTGAAATTATATCTTAGGTTAAGGTTCCCAAATTATGATTTTTATAAATCCAGTTTTCAAGGTTTGTACTAAACTTCATCTGATACCAACTATAATGCCCCAACCCAAGTTTCCCAGATTCGGTTCATTATTTTATTACATTGACATAATAACAATAAAATAAAATCTCAAAGGACTGATCAATTTAGTATCCTTGGAAATACTATATATAAATATATGTTTTATATTACATCTTGAAATAAGAAAGTAACATATTATCCCATTTTAAAACACTCATATCATTTAGAAAATAACTACATATAAATAATAATATAATTGTTCACATCCTGGGAAAAATGAAACATAAGAAAGGGGTCATCTCAGATTTTTAGTAAGGATAAACAATATAGTAGAATCTATCATAAATAAACATAGTCTTTTAAGGTAAGGTATAAAACTAAAACACAGTCTTTTAAAACATAATCTTTAGCATAATATGGCAAGGATAAATCAAATAATTCCATTTAAAATTTCGTGTGGATATTCTACTAGTCGAATAATCACATGAAATATCAGTAACTAATATCATAAAGAGGAAATTTATATTTCTAGACATTATAACCATATTTAAAAGGCCTCATTCCAAGACCATTACCATACTGTCAAGGCCTTGTTCTAAGACACTAGTTTGTATTACTAGACCTACAGATGCATAGAGGGGATATAAGGGGGCCCACCCATCAATTACTAAGTCCAATTCATTCCTCATATGAAAAGGATGAAACATAACATTAACATTTATATTAAAACTAGCATACAAAATGTTAATAATTTAACCATAAACCATGAATGGTATAAAAATAGAACATCCATAGTCAAACATATTATAAACTCTTCAATAAAATATGGAATATTGTATCATAATAAAACAACCTCAATCAAGCATTAAATCCAACAAAGGATGTTGACATAGATGAAAATACTCTAATAATTTTATTAACTCTTTGAGAGAAATATCCCATTTTACATTGAAATAATTTAAAATCCACACAATTATAAAATAAACCATTTATTAAGAAAATAACCTTGTAATATTATAAGGGAATCTTCAAAATGTTAAGACGACACAATGACATCAAAATATGCTCACACTACATAAGTTAAAAAAACCATTCTTTCCTTAATTTGTTGAAATGGTCACAAAGTACCTTGTTTGGAAAACAATAGAAAGATTCCTTTCAAAAAAATTATAAAACATAAAACATGGGTATAAATGACTTTAAACAATCTTAGAGATAGATAGTAAAAACATTTTGAAATTTATTTTTTCAAAACATGTACATGTATAATAAATATGTCCTAGTAAATACATACGTATAAACAACCTCGGATAATAATGATACTGTGAAATTAACCCCTAACTTGTACTTTCTATTAGTCAAGGGTGTGTTAACATCATGTATAATGGTTAAAGTGTGTTATAATGGTACCAGAACCATATACATTTTTATTATACCATATATGATAATATTTTATCATTTTGTTAACAATATTTCAGTATTACCATTGTTTTGGGTGTTAACTGCTTCATTTTCCCATTCTTGTTTTGTCATGTAAGTCATGTTTTTTATGCATATGATTTATTTTAGTAATATATTTAATGATATTAAGTTCATAATTATTATTTTTACTCATCATATAAATTTTATAATCATTCATGAATGGTTAACATGGATAATTAATCTCACCACGCCGTGGAGACGGTAGGTCGTACGTATGCATGAGCGACAATATCATACACTTGATGGTTAAATGATATAGAATTAGATGGTATATTAATTATATAGAATAAATATCATATTATATTAATTTTTTAAATCCATTATACTCATCATTATACCCATCCAAATAAAATAGTTTTGAATAACAAATTTTGCCACGGCATGGTGAAGGTAAGTCATACGTACGCACGCATAGGGATATATTTATTCATAGGATAGATAAAAGGAGGTAGAAGGTTGTAAAATAATTATAATAATATCTAGGTATGCGTATGATACTAGAGTTATTATTTTGATATGGATGTAACATAGAAATAGGAAGTAGAAGAAGAAAAGAACTTTGAAAGAGTTGGTAAAATAATTACCTCTTTTTTGAGTGTATCCTTTAGTACAAAAAGACTCTTTAAGATGGATTTATACCCAATGTTTAGCCTCTATGATGAATTTAGAGATGTTCGGAGAAGAAATGGGTCAATTTTGGCTAAAACAAAAAGCTGTATAGGTGTGATTAAAAGAGAATGAGAAGTTCCCTTTTATAAGATAGGGGAGGGACACCACTGGAAACACTAAAACTATTAATTTATTATAAATTGATTCTCAGTTTCAAATAGCTCCAAACTGGGTTATTTAAAAGATAATATTAGGATGGTTCAAAATAATCTAATCCAAAAAAAATTATATGTTTTTTTATTTTATTTTGAACCTTATCATTTTGATTTGTCCTTATTTAATCAATTTAATTTTAATTGTGGTAATAATATTCTAAATATTAAATGGTAATAAATATTTCTTTATGTGGTATAAATTGTATATAATTCGATAATTTATGAAATTTTAGACCTCATAATTTTCACATTTTATTTTTTAAATATTTTTTTGACTTTTGAATAATTTAATAAAATGTGATTTTTATAAAAATGTCAACAGTTTCAATTTTGACACTACTCATTTATTTGTCTTAAAATAAAATCCAAATAGAAGATAAATTCAAATAAAATATTTAATACACTCCTAAAATTTATTTATAACCTATAAAATTTTTCGATAACATTAATTATCTTTTATTATATTTCTTTTAATATTTTTAAAACCATTTATTTGATATTTCTATTAATAAAATAATTTATGCATCACTATTGTGTCATCATTAATGATAATTACTTAACATCTAAAAATTATAAATAAATTTCTATGGTGTATGTAATTATTTTAGATTTCCGGATACTATATATATTCAATGTTATCTTCTGGTTATCTATGTATTAAAATTAATATACTTATATAAAATGAGATTGTGACATTTTGAAACATTCGTTAATTTTTATTATATTCCTGTCATGTTCATAGGAAAGTGTCCATTAAGTGACTAAATTTATAACCATATATGATAAGGGTAGAATTTAGTCATACAATAGGATTTTAAAGGTGTTAAGGTAATTTTATAATATTATTTTTACCTTTAATTACCTGATTTACCTTAAACCTTGATAATAAAAATAATTACTAAAGTTACTATTCATAATACCCAAAAATAAAAGTATCTTATTAACATAATTTAGACCAAATGATTAAAAATTTGGAAACCATTTTTCAAAATTTAAAATAGAGAAGTTTCAGTAATTAGTTTAAAATTAATTCTTGTTGTCAAAATAATAAAACGGTTATTTCAAAAGTAAAAACCATCAAAATATTAACTTGTATTTATATCTAATTTTATAGTTAAAATAATACAAATGACCTACATTATATTAAATGATAAAAATTTTATCTAATTATAATTTAAAACTATTCAATTTATAATTTAACACTATAAATTATTTTGATTAAAAAAGTTGTTTTCAATTAAAATTTAGTATTTTTCACTATTAATCAAAACATGAAAGTTATCAGAAAAACACCAAAAATTTATCCAATATAAATGATGATGTATCTCTTCCAAAGAATAATTTTATTTTTTTCAAAATGAATATATAAACGGATTGCAAGAATGAGAGGGTATGGCACCTGCCATCAGAACAAGCATGTACGTGCACGGGAATGCCTAGTCGAACATCCATGCGAAGGTGGAGAGCTGATTTCATGATGAAGATGCTAGGGAGGGGCAGTTCCAAGTAGTTTTTCTGGGTTGTATGTAATGTTTGAATCCTATGGGCAATTATTTCCTCTAAGGCCAACGGGCCATGTAATACTTATGCCTATGGTCCTTGTAAGGGTTCCACCTCACCCCTTGAAAGGTGGATTATCAAAAATCAATAAAAAATGAAGGCCTTCAGGCTATTGGAGGATTTAAAATGTGTTCTCCATTAAAAGGTGGTAAAACCACATTTTTGAATAATAATTTTTTCTATTCGATAAATTGAATTTGTTCTTATATAATGTATAAAAAACAAATGAGATGAATATTAAAATTATATGGAATATATAAAATTAAAAATGTGGTTAATACTATTCATAATTTCTTCTTAAACAGCTAGTCAGGGTGTGCTCAAACTTAGTTTTGTGTGCAGTGTAAGCTATTGAATAATTAAAATTAAGCATACCGTGGAAGCTTGGGGTGTTACATAACATGTATAAAATATTTCCTAAGATATGTAATCTTGAAGAAAGACCTCCTCTGATACCAAAATTTAACGAACTGAACTAGGTTTACCTCAAACCTGGCACCCGACCCATTCGATCACATACCTAGATGGCATTCTCGATCCCCTTGGGCTGGCAACAAGCACCTGGGCATCAAACAACACAACAAAGGGAAAATTTTCACCCAACCTGAAAACCCATTGTCATAAATATATAAAACAAGAAAGAAATATTATAAGACTACTGAATTTATATATGCCATAACTACAAGAAAAATATCGGAACATGAATAACTGTAATGGTAGCTAAAAATACAAAAGTCAAGTCCAACTGTAAAGGACTACAACCAATGGCTACTCTAACAATGGTGTGGAAAAACTCCCACCATCTCACCACCAGCTACACAACCAATTGAAACAAACATTTCGACCTCACTACGATGGCTTTCCTTTCCTTACACTAGATGAAAAACAAAGGTCTACACACCACTGAAAAGGGGCATAGGGTATGAGATAACAAGCTCAATATTATCCAACCTAGGTGTTCTATAACAAGTCACTATCTAAACAATCATGTATTATTATATTAAATAAAAATATGGAATGATGATTAGTAAATTAGTTTTATAAAAAACATGGTAAAAATTTCCCTTTTTCATAGTTCTAAACCAAAGAAGGTATATCAATTTCAAATCACAATTTTCTATAACATTTTTCACATGCATAAACATGAATATCGAGGGAACCTCAGAAATACAAATAGTAAAAACTAGAAGAACTTGTATCACAACACTAACGAATACTACAGGTCCTAGCCACAAACTACTTGTACCTGTAACGCCCCGACCCAAGCTACCCAGAGTCGGTGCATTAATTACATAACATTGGCATGATCACAAGAAAGATCAAATCCCGAAAGACCGATTGGTTTAGTAGCCTTGGAAACACTAGATATAATCATAGGTTTTACATTACATTTCAAAGTGAAAAACTACTACAACAACAAAGTCTTCATATCCACACTATTAACCCCTCATAATATCCCTGCAAGTCATTCATAAATTACTTCTTCACTACCTGGGAAAAATAAAACATAGAAAAGGGGTGAGCTCAAATGCCCAGTAAGGATAACAATATAGCGGAACATTCAAAATAAGCATAAACATTTAAGGCAATGAATTACTAAAACAAAAGCCTTTTAAAATTGAACTTCAACATAGTATGGAAAAAGTAAAATGAAATAATGCCATTTACTTGTTCACATGGATATTCTACTAATCGAATAATCACATGCAATATCAATAACCACTTTCATAATGTTGGAATGCATAATGCCAGACTATCATAACCACATAGCCAAGGCCTCGTGCCAAGACTACAAATAAGATTTTGTCAAGGCCTTGTTCCAAGACACTAGTTTGTCTCATGAGACCTACCGATGCATCGAGGAGCTATAGCGGGCTCCACCCGTCACTTATTAAGTCCAATGCATTCCCATATGAAAAGGTTTAAACATAACATAAACATTCGTATTAAAACTAGCATACGAAATGTCAATAATTTCACCATAAACTATGAATGGTATAAAAATAGCACATCCACAGTCAAACATATCACAAAAACTTCAACACAATATAGAAGTTTTGTATCATAATAAATCAACTTCAAATAATCTTAAAATCCATCAAAGGATGTTGACATAGATGAAATCAAAATTCTTTTTAAAGAAGTATCTCCTTTTATTTTGAAATCATTTAAGATCCATATAAAATAAAACATTTTCTTTGAAAATATTCTTATAAGCTTGTATGGAAAGCTTCGACGATTTTATAACGGCGAAAAATAACCGCACCCACCGTATAAGTTAAAAAAAACATTCTTACCTCAATTCAGTCGAAAAGGTTAAAAAGGACCTTGTTTTGAAAACGACGGAAAGATTCCTTTATAAACCTCTTATAAAAAGTCAAACAAGGGTATAAATGACTTTAACCCATATTCTTGTAAATAGTAAAAATGTTTTGAAATACATTTCAAAGAAACATGGATGTGGATGATAAAGAGATCCCAGTAGATTATTACGTATAATACAACCTCAGATAATGAAGAGATTGTGAAATAACCCTTACCTTGTACTTTTCCTTGGTTGTGGTAGGTTAAACTCCTGTATAATGGTGAAATAATTGTTATTAAATTATACAAGAATCATATACATTAATATGATATCATATATGATCTTTTAATATTGATTTGATAATAATATCTTAGTATTATCGTTGTTTCGGGTGTTAACTTACTTGTTTTCTTTCATATGTTTTATTACGTAAGACATGTTTGTAAAGGATAGGTTGTATATTATTCATATCCAGAATGATATCAAGTCCTTAAACATCATTTTTAAATCATAAAATGATAATTATACTTTAATAGTTACGATGGAGAATGAATCTCATCGCGTTCGTGGAGACGGTAGTCCGTACGTACGCACGAGCGACAATATCATTCTTTTGATATTAAAATAATATATAAATGAATGGTATATAATATATACAGAATAATTAACATGTTATATTTATTATTTACATGAGTTAAACATCATTATTATACCCATGCAAATAATATTATATTGAATAACAATTACACCACGACGTGGAGACGGTAAGCCGTACGTACGCACGTATGGTGACATGTTATTCAAAGGGTGGATAGAATACTGAATATGGCTGTACCATACTTATAATAACATCACAGTATATGTGAGATACTGGAGTTATTATTTTAGAATGGTAAGAACAAAGGAAGAAGAAGTGGAAGAAGAAATGAACTTAGAAAAGGTTGGTGAAATCATTACCTCTTCTTCGGGTTCTTCCTTTTGATTTGATCAAAAGGGCTCCTTAGGTTGGCTTTCTGATCAAACTAAGGCCTCTAGGTTGTAGTGAGGGATGTTGGGAGATTATTTGGGCAGAGTTTGGCCGAATCAAAAGGCTTTGAAGGTGTGAAGAAATGAGAAGGAGGAGTGCCCTTTTATAAGAGGGGTGAGGGGTACCTTTGGAAAAGCTAGAAATATTAATTTATAATAAATTCATATTCGGTTTCCAAAGGCTCCAAAGTTGACTATTCAAAGGATGAGGTGGGGATAGGTCGAAAACAACTCATCCAATAGAATTTAGACAGGTTTGGGTACTTATATTAACCTTATCTTTAAGTATTAACTCTAAGTTAATTAGTTTCACTTTTACAATGTCTCTTTGTATTTTTATATAATATGGTTAATAAACTTACTATATACATCCAAGAGACCCCCAAGTGGTCCATTAATGATTAACCTATAATAATATAAGTCTCTTGGCCGAACCTTAGATTTTTAGGAATTTAATATCAATTAATAATATAATATTTGTTTTAAGAACTCTTTTATGTCAATTTTGACACTATTCAATAGTTGATTTTTGTGAAACTCATAACAGATTGATTACTTCGAACAAAGTCCATTACATCAATCCTAATATATCATATTAGCCTATAAAATTAGTTTAATTCATTAAAAGTTTCATATTTTATTTATTTGGGTATTTATAATATCAATTATTTTAATTTTTCACTATTTTAGTAATTACTGCATCATCATTGTGTCATATATAAAATAAATTATTTAATGTCTAAAAATTATAAATAAAATATAATTATGTAGGAAATCTTTTTAGCTTTCTAATGAATATTTATAATCTAAAATCAAACATATATAACCCTATGTAAAAATTGTTGTTCTAAAAGATATATGCTTGTGTCATTTTTGTATTCATTTTAACTAAATTAAAATAAAGTGTCATTATCACTTACAAGTGGATCCATGGGGTCCCAAAATTGACACAAAGATGCCCATGGTCGACCACCTATCAACCAATAGGGTTAAGACACGTTTTTAGGGTAATTTAGTATTATTATAATATTATTTTTTTAACCCTTATTTACCGGATTTACCCTTAACCATGGTAAATAAAATATTTACCGCAGTAATTATTCAAAATGTCTAAAAATAAAAGTTACCTATTTACACAATTTGAACATCCTGATTCCAAATATGGAATCCATTTTCCTAAATTCAAAACACAGAAGTGGCAGAAATTAATTTAAAATTAATTCCCGCTGTCAAAACAAAAAGCGTGTTTTTAAGAGATATTAACTATCAAAAGATTGACACTTGTTTATGTTCGGTTTAATTGTAAAATTATGTCCAATGACCAACATTATATTAAAATGTAAAAATATATTCTAAATATACTTTAAAACCACTAAAATTCATAATTTATCACTATTAATTATTTTTATTAAAAAATTTGTTTTTAATTAAAATTTAGTAATTTTCACTATTCATCAAAATATGAAAGTTATCCGAAAAGTACCAAAATTTCACCTTAGGCTAAATTCGATATTCCGAGTCCAAAAATGAAGTCCATTTTCAAATATAAAATATATATAATTTCAAAAATTAGGTATTACTATTCACAACGGCTAGTTTAATTAGTTGTGGTGTGTGTTAGAACTCGAGGTTGCGTACAACACACGCTATCGCATTATTCAAAGGGAAACGTACCGTAGAAGCTTGGGGTGTTACATTCTCCCCTCCTTCAAATAATTGCGCCCTCGCAATTTCTAGGGTATTACTGCATAAAAAGACTCGGGTGGTTCTTCATCATAAGTTCCTCGGGTTCCCACGTTGCCTCTTCCATCTTATGATTCCTCCACAAAACTTTTACCAGACGCGTCATCCGATTTCTCAGCACTTGTTCTCTCGTATCAAGAATCTTGATGGGCTCTTCGCAATAGGAAAGATCGGGTTCCAGTTCTAATTCCTCATAGGTGAGTACATGCGTCGGATCAGGCATGTATTTCCTCAATAGAGATACGTGGAACAGATCGTGAACTTTGGAGAGACTTGGCGGCATTGCCAATCGGTAAGCTACAACCCCAATTCGTTCTAGAATTTCGAAAGGTCCGATGTACCTGGGACTCAATTTACCTTTCTTACCAAAACGTATGACTCCCTTCCACGGAGATACCTTCAGGAAAACATGATCACCGACTTGAAATTCCAAATCCTTCCTTCGATTATCGGCATAGCTCTTCTGCCTACTTTGAGCTGCTTTGATGTGATTTTGGATTACTTTCACCTTTTCCACCGTTTCCTCCACCAGTTCTGGGCCTACAAGTTTTCTTTCACCAACGTCATCCCAACAGGTTGGTGTACGACATCTCTTTCCGTATAACGCTTCATATGGTGACATCTGAATACTCGAATGGAAGCTATTGTTATAGGAAAATTCTACTAGTGGTAAATATTGATCCCACATACCCTGAAAGTCAAGTGAGCAAGATCTCAACATGTCTTCTAAGGTTTGAATAGTCCGTTCTGATTGTCCGTCTGTCTGAGGGTGGTAAGCAGTGCTCAAATAAAGTTCAGTATCCAGGGATTTCTGAAGACTTTTCCAAAATCTTGAAGTAAAACGGGGATCACGATCAGAAACAATCGATAGGGGAACTCCATGAAGTCTCACAACTTCATTAATGTATAGTCTTTCTAGACGTTCCAGGGGTAGATCTTCTCTTATAGCAAGAAAATGTGCTGACTTGGTAAGACGATCAACAATAACCCATATTGCATCGTTCCTTCTAGGAGTCTTTGGTAGCCCCATGACAAAGTCCATCGTAATATTGTCCCATTTCCACTCCGGTATGGGAAGAGGTTGCATGACTTCTCCAGGCTGTTGCCTTCCAGCTTTCACTTGTTGACAAACCATACATCTTGACACAAAATCAGCAATATCCCTCTTCATATTGTCCCACCAAAAATGTTCTTTCAAATCTCTATACATTTTGGTGCTCCCAGGGTGTATAGAGAAATTGGAACTATGATCATCATCCAAAAATTCCCTTTTTAGATCAGGTATATTGGGAACACAAAGTCTCTTCCCGAATTTCAAAATTCCACCTTCATACGCAAAGTCTCTCAATATCCCATCATTCACAGCTTTAATCTTCTTTTGGAATTCTTCATCATCAGTCTGAGAACTCTTAATCCTTTCTAGTAAAGATGGTTTGGCAACCATTTGAAAAAGCATTGATGTTTCACCTTCCCTGGTTATTCCCATGTCCATCTTCACTAGCTCCATGAAAGTTGGATCCCTTTCAATTCTCATATTGTTCAAAACTCCATGGTCTTTTCTACTCAAAGCATCTGCCACCTTGTTTGCCTTCCCTGGGTGGTAGTGTATCGTACAATCATAATCCTTGAGTAATTCAAGCCATCTCCTTTGCCTCATGTTGAGTTCTTTTTGTGAGAAAATATACTTCAAACTCTTGTGATCAGTATAAATCTCACATTTTTCACCATAGAGGTAGTGCCTCCATATTTTCAAAGCAAAGATCACTGCTTCTAACTCGAGATCATGAGTAGGATAGTTTTGTTCATGAATTTTCAACTGTCGTGATGCATAGGCAATAACTCTATCATTATGCATAAGGACACAGCCAAGTCCTTTCTTTGATGCATCACTATAAATAACGAACCCATCATTCCCCGATGGTAGAGTCAATATAGGAGCATTGACTAATATTCTCTTCAGTTCTTCGAAACATTCTTCACACTATTTTGTCCAAACAAATTTAACCCCTTTACGTGTGATCTTCGTTAATGGGTTAGCCAATCGGGCAAAATTCTGGACGAAACGTCGATAATAACCTGCCAAGCCAATAAAACTACGTACCTCAGTTATACTCGTAGGTGCTGGCCATTCTTGGATTGCTTTGGTCTTAGAAGGATCAACAGAGATTCCATCTTTAGAGACAATATGGCCAAGAAAAGAAATCTCCTGAAGCCAGAATTCACACTTGCTAAACTTTCCATATAATTCATGCCTCCTCAGAGTCTTCAAGATAATGCACAAGTGATTTTCATGATCTTCGTAGGTTTTGGAGTATACCAAGATATCATCAATAAATACCACCACAAATTCATCGAGATACTCCTTGAAAACTCTATTCATCAGATCCATGAATACAGAGGGTGCATTAGTCAATCCAAACGGCATTACAGTAAACTCGTAATGCCCGTACCTGGTTCGAAATGCTGTCTTCGGAATGTCTTCCTTCTTTACACACAACTAATGGTATCCAGATCGAAGGTCAATCTTTGAAAAGTATTGAGCTCCATGCAGTTGGTCAAATAAATCATCAATACGAGGTAGGGGATACTTGTTCTTTATCGTTATAGCATTGATCTCCCTGTAGTCGATACATAACCTCATAGATCCATCTTTCTTTTTAACAAAAAGAACAGGGGCTCCCCATGGAGAAACACTAGGGCGAATAAATCCCTTATTACTCAATTCCTCTAGTTGTTTCTTTAGTTCGACTAACTCTACAGTGGCCATTCTATAAGGGGTCTTCGATATAGGCCTTGATCCAGGAATCAAATCAATAGAAAACTCAACTTCTCGTTCTGGAGGATGTCCAGGTAAATCTTCCGGAAATACGTCTACAAATTCTTTCACAACAGGTACATCCTATATTTGAACATTCCTTTCCTCACCGACAGTTATTTCATTCTCTTCCTCCCCGATAATTGAATTAAGTTGAGCTACAGGGGGTGGATCTAAATAAGAATTAGGTGGTGACGATTCTGCTCTAAAAATAAGGTGCTCCTTATCATTATCATCAAGAATCGTAACCTCTTTCTTCTTACAATAAATCTTCGCATCATAGTCCGAAAGCCAGTCCATACCGAGGATTATATCAAACTCAATCATAGGTATGACGATGAAATCAGCAGATAAAGAAAATTTATGTGCTCTACTGGGGACTGATTCACAAAACTTTGTTGCAACGATACTTCCCTTAGGAGTTTTAACTGACAACTCCCTTATTAAATCAAATTGGAAATATCTAATTTTCTTAGCAAACTGGGAAGATATGAAACAATGTGATGATCCAGAATCAAATAATGCATTTGCTAAACTTGAGGAAACCATTAAATTACCTGCCACCACGTCTTTCGGAGCTTCTACCTCAGCAGTAGTGATAGCATAAGCCTGGCCTTGATCCCTTGGCCTTTTCTGAGGTAAGTTCTCCTGACGCTTAGGACATGCATTTGCATAATGCCCCATCTCCCTGCAATTGTAGCACTAAACGTTGGTAGCTTCCTTCTTCCCCTTGCAATCATGAGCTTGGTGGCCTTTTTCACCACACTTGTAACAGACTCCCATTCCCTTCAAGCAAGTACCAGGATGTTTCTTCCCGCATTTACCACAAGATGGATATTCAACCTTTCCCTTCTTCCCCTTATTTCCATTCCCAGATTGATCAGCAGGTCTCTTCTTCTCTTTCTTTGCTTTAAAGTCATAAGACTTAGAGAATTCCTTTTCGGTCTTTATAGCACATGAGACAATGTCTTCGTACGATGAAAAGGATTGTGAGACTAATGCTCGACGGAGAAATGGTTTTAACCCATCAAAGAAACGATCAATCTTACTTCTTGGGTTGCGAATATAATCACCAGCGTACCTCGCTAACCTTGTAAAGTTAGCCTCATACTTTGTGACATTCTCATCCTCCTTTTGTCTCAGACTCAGAAATTGCCTTTCCATATCTGCTCGATGGTCACGAGGGAAGTATTTTTCTAAAAACAGCTCTTTGAACTCCCTCCATTCCATATTTGATACTTCATCATCTTCCTTTGTATTTTGAATCAATGACCACCATTGATCAGCATCTCCAGTGAGGCGGTAAACTGCCATGATAACTTTTTCCCTTTCACTGCTCCCCAAAGCCTGAAATATTTTCTCTAGGGAATTTATCCATTGCTCAGCTACTAAGGGATTTGTACTCCCATTGAATGTTGGTGGTTGTTGCCTCATGAATCGATCTAACATTGATCCTCCACGCTGCGGATCAGGGTGCTCCATACGGGTAAGGTTATTATTCATAACCTGAGTAAGTTGTCCCAGTATGGTGATTAGCTGATCGGCACCAGTTGCATCACCAGCCCCACTATAATTATCTTGAGCAGGAGGGCAATCCCTACATGGAGTGCGTGCATTGATACGGTTTCCATTTCTTCCACTAGGCGCCATTTCTAAACAATGGCATAAACTAGATCAGTTTATGAATCAAAATACATAATCCCATACTTATAAAACACTTAACATAAATTGAACTATTTATGGATATAATCCATAATCATAAAAATGTTTTTCTTTGAGGAAGTATATACTCATAAACCCTTCATAATGATTTGTAAAGATAATGAGAGTTATCCTAAGCATATCCCCCGGGAGTGTCGTAACCAAGAGTGCAGCAAGGCCCGTTGTCGTGCACCAGTTCCCGTTCGAGTCTAGCTCAAAGCGGTGTTTTCAGGTTTTACCCCTAGGTACATCTGTGCCAGAGCCGCCTCTACCTGCTCGTATCCAGACAGGGATTTATTGCTCGGAAAACTCACAAAATCTCTACAATACCAAAATTCTAGGAAGTTCTTCTATACTAATCCTCAAAGTTCATCTTAGGTCTATGTGCTCTAATCAGAGTTTATCTAAATCTAGCTTCCAAGGTTTGTACTAAACTTCCTCTGATACCAACTGTAACGCCCCGACCCCAGCTACCCAGAGTCGGTGCATTAATTACATAACATTGGCATGATCACAAGAAAGATCAAATCCCGAAAGACCGATTGGTTTAGTATCCTTGGAAACACTAGATATAATCATAGGTTTTACATTACATTTCAAAGTGAAAAACTACTACAACAACAAAGTCTTCATATCCACACTATTAACCCCTCATAATATCCCTGCAAGTCATTCATAAATTACTTCTTCACTACCTGGGAAAAATAAAACATAGAAAAGGGGTGAGCTCAAATGCCCAGTAAGGATAACAATATAGAGGAACATTCAAAATAAGCATAAACATTTAAGGCAATGAATTACTAAAACAAAAGCCTTTTAAAATTGAACTTCAACATAGTATGGCAAAAGTAAAATGAAATAATGCCATTTACTTGTTCACATGGATATTCTACTAATCGAATAATCACATGCAATATCAATAACCACTTTCATAATGTTGGAATGCATAATGCCAGACTATCATAACCACATAGCCAAGGCCTCGTGCCAAGACTACAAATAAGATTTTGTCAAGGCCTTGTGCCAAGACACTAGTTTGTCTCATGAGACCTACCGATGCATCGAGGAGCTATAGCGGGCTCCACCCGTCACTTATTAAGTCCAATGCATTCCCATATGAAAAGGTTTAAACATAACATAAACATTCGTATTAAAACTAGCATACGAAATGTCAATAATTTCACCATAAACTATGAATGGTATAAAAATAGCACATCCACAGTCAAACATATCACAAAAACTTCAACACAATATAGAAGTTTTGTATCATAATAAATCAACTTCAAATAATCTTAAAATCCATCAAAGGATGTTGACATAGATGAAATCAAAATTCTTTTTAAAGAAGTATCTCCTTTTATTTTGAAATCATTTAAGATCCATATAAAATAAAACATTTTCTTTGAAAATATTCTTATAAGCTTGTATGGAAAGCTTCGACGATTTTATAACGGCGAAAAATAACCGCACCCACCGTATAAGTTAAAAAAAACATTCTTACCTCAATTCAGTCGAAAAGGTTAAAAAGGACCTTGTTTTGAAAACGACGGAAAGATTCCTTTATAAACCTCTTATAAAAAGTCAAACAAGGGTATAAATGACTTTAACCCATATTCTTGTAAATAGTAAAAATGTTTTGAAATACATTTCAAAGAAACATGGATGTGGATGATAAAGAGATCCCAGTAGATTATTACGTATAATACAACCTCGGATAATGAAGAGATTGTGAAATAACCCTTACCTTGTACTTTTCCTTGGTTGTGGTAGGTTAACCTCCTGTATAATGGTGAAATAATTGTTATTAAATTATACAAGAATCATATACATTAATATGATATCATATATGATCTTTTAATATTGATTTGATAATAATATCTTAGTATTATCGTTGTTTCGGGTGTTAACTTACTTGTTTTCTTTCATATGTTTTGTTACGTAAGACATGTTTGTAAAGGATAGGTTGTATATTAATCATATCCAGAATGATATCAAGTCTTTAAACATCATTTTTAAATCATAAAATGATAATTATACTTTAATGGTTACGATGGAGAATGAATCTCATCGCGTTCGTGGAGACGGTAGTCCGTACGTACGCACGAGCGACAATATCATTCTTTTGATATTAAAATAATATATAAATGAATGGTATATAATATATACAGAATAATTAACATGTTATATTTATTATTTACATGAGTTAAACATCATTATTATACCCATGCAAATAATATTATATTGAATAACAATTACACCACGACGTGGAGACGGTAAGCCGTACGTACGCACGTATGGTGACATGTTATTCAAAGGGTGGATAGAATACTGAATATGGTTGTACCATACTTATAATAACATCACAGTATATGTGAGATACTGGAGTTATTATTTTAGAATGGTAAGAACAAAGGAAGAAGAATTGGAAGAAGAAATGAACTTAGAAAAGGGTGGTGAAATCATTACCTCTTCTTCGGGTTCTTCCTTTTGATTTGATCAAAAGGGCTCCTTAGGTTGGCTTTCTGATCAAACTAAAGCCTCTAGGTTGTAGTGAGGGATGTTGGGAGATTATTTGGGCAGAGTTTGGCCGAACCAAAAGGCTTTGAAGGTGTGAAGAAATGATAAGGAGGAGTGCCCTTTTATAAGAGGGGTGAGGGGTACCTTTGGAAAAGCTAGAAATATTAATTTATAATAAATTCATATTCGGTTTCCAAAGGCTCCAAAGTTGACTATTCAAAGTATTAGGTGGGGATAGGTCGAAAAAAACTCATCCAATAGAATTTAGACAGGTTTGGGTACTTATATTAACCTTATCTTTAAGTATTAACTCTAAGTTAATTAGTTTCACTTTTACAATGTCTCTTTGTATTTTTATATAATATGGTTAATAAACTTACTATATACATCCAAGCGACCCCCAAGTGGTCCATTAATGATTAACCTATCATAATATAAGTCTCTTGGCCGAACCTTAGATTTTTAGGAATTTAATATCAATTAATAATATAATATTTGTTTTAAGAACTCTTTTATGTCAATTTTGACACTATTCAATAGTTGATTTTTGTGAAACTCATAACAGATTGATTACTTCGAAAAAAGTCCATTAAATCAATACTAATATATCATATTAGCCTAGAAAATTAGTTTAATTCATTAAAAGTTTCATATTATATTTATTTGGGTATTTATAATATCAATTATTTTAATTTTTCACTATTTTAGTAATTACTGCATCATCATTGTGTCATAAATAAAATAAATTATTTATTGTCTAAAAATTATAAATAAAATATCATTATGTAGGAAATCTTTTTAGCTTTCTAATGAATATTTATAATCTAAAATCCAACATATATAACCCTATGTAAAAATTGTTGTTCTAAAAGATATATGCTTGTGTCATTTTTGTATTCATTTTAACTAAATTAAAATAAAGTGTCATTATCACTTACAAGTGGATCCATGGGGTCCCAAAATTGACACAAAGATGCACATGGTCGACCATCTATCAACCAATAGGGTTAAGACACGTTTTTAGGGTAATTTAGTATTATTATAATATTATTTTTTTAACCCTTATTTACCGGATTTACATTAACCATGGTAAATAAAATATTTACCGCAGTAATTATTCAAAATGTCTAAAAATAAAAGTTACCTATTTACACAATTTGAACATCCTGATTCCAAATATGGAATCCATTTTCCTAAATTCAAAACACAGAAGTGGCAGAAATTAATTTAAAATTAATTCCCGCTGTCAAAACAAAAAGCGTGTTTTTAAGAGATAATAACTATCAAAAGATTGACACTTGTTTATGTTCGGTTTAATTGTAAAATTATGTCCAATGACCAACATTATATTAAAATTTAAAAATATATTCTAAATATACTTTAAAACCACTAAAATTCATAATTTATCACTATTAATTATTTTTATTAAAAAAGTTGTTTTTAATTAAAATTTAGTAATTTTCACTATTCATCAAAATATGAAAGTTATCCGAAAAGTACCAAAATTTCACCTTAGGCTAAATTCGATATTCCGAGTCCAAAAATGAAGTCCATTTTCAAATATAAAATATATATAATTTCAAAAATTAGGTATTACTATTCACAACGGCTAGTTTAATTAGTTGTGGTGTGTGTTAGAACTCGAGGTTGCGTACAACACACGCTATCGCATTATTCAAAGGGAAACGTACCGTAGAAGCTTGGGGTGTTACAGTACCACTATAATCAAGTGTACAAAATATGATCCTAGAACTCGAGCCTATGAATAAGAGTAATACCCCATGAGTTAACCCGCCAAAATGTCAATATCGGTCCCCAAGAACAATAGGACTATGAAACAAAGGAAATCCCCAAGACAAACCTCCTTGATAATCACATAACAATAAAATATGGCCTCAAGCTAAACCTTCCACCTATGTACACAAGATAACCCATGTGCTCTTTTCCAAAAATCATTTAAATTCATTGAAAACCATTTCAAAATCACTTCACAATCCATTTATCCAAAGCTATGGAAAACCCATTTTCCCTTTAAAATCCATTTCTCAATGCACACAAACAATCATTCCAATTTAATAAATCAATTTATAAAGCAATAAAAATCCGGATTATTATCATAGGCTAAAGACAGAACCACCCACCTCAAAACTCAGGTCACACAGTCCCAAAAATAGAATCCACCAACAAAGAAAACCAACCATGCTAGAAAAGACCCTAGAATCGAACCCAAACATCTTAAGATTGATTCAATTTAAAAGACAAGGGGTTATAGGATATAAGAAAAACCACATAACTCTAGAACAGATTTCCTTCGCACCACAACTAAACATGGAATGGAATCTGGAACAAGATCTCCTAATGGATCTAGAAAAAGACAATAAGGAACATCCATCATAGATTAATGTATCTGGAACCAAAAATCTAGGGTGACACCGCGATCACTTGCAATGGAGTGGAAAGTTTTCTCACTCAAATAGACCTACTACACTCATAATAAATATTGGATGTTGATTGGGCCGGTCCAGAAGGAGAGGTTCCACTTGAAATTTTCTAAGAATATTCTATGTTCAAGAGTGGAGGAGTGTGGAAAGAAAGGTGTGAGAAAAATATCCAAACGCGAGTTTTAAAACTGGGCATAGGCCGAGTCACTATGTGTAACCATTGGTCATGTTGTGAAGTCCACACTGGATATGTACACCAAAAAACTCATCACCTTATCTTAAAAACTAACCTTTTAGCATGTCACATTGTGTATTCCCTAGTCACGACGTGTAACCCTTCATAGCATGATCTCATCATTCACGACTTGTAACTAGCAACCATTACATGGCATATTGCGTGGTTAATTAGCATGTAACAGTTCTACTACATTCAGAAAATATAGAAAACAAATTTTAAAGACATTTAACCAAAAATAAACTTGGAGATATGGAAAAACTTACCTGATCAAGGAAATAGGATATTACAGTCCAATGAATACATTAATGATTCTACCATTTAAACTCCCCAAGATCAATGAGAACATCACATATTTTTATCCAAGTAGATAAGAAAAGTGCATGTCACTCAAATATGTATGGTCGTATAATTACTTAGGATTTCTCAAATGAGTTCCCGGATATAATAAATCTCATAGAATAGAAAAAATCAAATATTTGTTAAGAAAGACTCACTGCATGCTCAAAAAATCACCCAACCGCACCCTAATTAGTTGAATCATTAAAACTAGTGTCATAAAGAAATTAATGTATGAAGGTTAACATATAAGTTAGCTTTTGAACCATGTGTATTAGTTATAACTATGAAACATAAAACCTAATTATACTAAGGATATTATGTATCACATTTTATATGGTAAAATCAAGTGACTCAATAAACTCTACACACATACTTTTATTTTATGAATGGAATCTACATGTATGTATGAGTATTTACTCATATCAATATTAGTATATTATCAAAATACTTATATTTCCATGACGATCATATATTTCTCATAACTCAATGATTTTTATCTAAGGTGTTATTCATCATTGAAATATCATATTATAATTTTAGTACACATAAATGAACTATAACGTAGATACTTTTTTTATAAAAACATAATACATTTTTATATTTCTAAGTATTTCATAACATGGATAGCATATACAATAAACTAACATGACCATGCATATTACAAAAAATCCTATACTCACTCAAATATATATGTTTTGTTATTATCAAGAAAATCTAATTTCTTGGGGAATGAATACAAACATCACAGTATATAAGGACTTTCAAATGTATAAATGTCATTATTGAATTAGTGGTCCCATATGATAATGTGTGAAATTAATATGAAACACAAGATACATCATATTTTTTCCACCATAAGAAGCATTATATCAACCCCCACCACTCATTATTCCTTCTAATGAGATGGTATTCAAGAATACATATTATGATTTAATGGTGGGATTTTTAATTTATCCATTATTATAAATAACCACAAGTTAAAATCATCAAATTATAAATAATATCCTTCAATAAATATAATTATTTTATTGTAATTAATATGTTTTATGAAAACAAATTGATGGAGTTATTCAACCTTACTAAATACCCCAGATTTACTAATGAAGATGGTTTTTTATTTTTTCAATATAGTGGTGTGAAGGAAAGCCAATATGTGTTTAACGTGGATGATTGAATAATATCCCTATATAGTTAAATAAAAATGTTTATTAAATGTATTAGTAAGATCCACTAATGTGTTGTAAATGGATTTTAGTTAAGATTCTTCTTAATGAGTATCCCTTAAAGCAGACGATTGGTGAGATGGTTTTTAAAGCATCAAATATAAGTGTTTATGAAACTAAGAGAATAGGATATAATAGTTTACTATGAAGTGAAGATGTTATCTAATGTAAGACTAGTGAATATATAATTAAAATAAAGGTAAATCATTTTTCAGTCTCATGAAACAATCAAAATTTTATCTTGAATTAAATATACATAATAAAATGAACTAAATCTCTTGGGTTAAGGTTTTTCGAAGCTAATTTTGAAGCTAGAGTGAATAAGCGGTGATGATACATTGGAAATACTCAATATATGTGTTTATATGATACAAAATAATTTTTAAATGAGGATTAATAGGCTTAAAAATGTTCTCATAATTTCAAATAGTTATTTAATCTATTTTCGGTTAGATGGAAGGTCCCTAAGATAAATTAAAGTGGTTATGAATAGATTTTAAGATGTATATAATCATATGTAATATATTTGTTTTGGATTAAAACTAAATATTATGGAAATTTTCATAAGTATATGATGATATGTAATATATTTAACTATATTTAATATATTTACAAAAGAGTGCTCTGAAAACTGATGAAGGCCTTCTAGATATATAAAATGATTTATATATTTACACCTTGTTTGTACTGTTTAGAAAACTTGAAAGGGAAAAAATATTTCATTTTAATTTAATTTCCATAGTGGACCATACATAAGGTGTTCCTATGAGAAAGTGAAGAACATTGAAAAAGTAAAAATATATGTATATTGTTGAAATATACTACTTACATTTATTGAGTTTAGCTTCAAAAGGAAATGAATCTACTCCACCTTTCATTTTCATCTCCTTTAGTTTCCTTCCCTTATGATTGTAATTTTTTGGTGTTTGAGTATTATCTTGGCATACATTACTTAATAACACCTTGACTTATTTGTGTATTTGTCTTTAATAATAATTTATGCTTCAGCCATTAAATTATTTTAGTGAAATGAGACTTGAAATTTATCAAAGGAAAAAAATTATTGTATGTGTAAGAGGTTCAAAAACCTTTTTATGAGTTATTCTAGAATGAGATAATATAACGATTCATTATCGTATATAATAATACTTGATGATATATAATATGTTTGGTGAATATGAAAAAAAAAATTGGATGCATATGGATTATTTCCATTGTATAAGTAAGATGTTCTCTAATATGTAAAAGGAATCTGTTATTGAGAAGTGTGAATTTGAAAAGGAATTGGATACATAAGAGGATACAGAAGAGGTTTTCCTAATAATGAAGATGTATTATATTCATATGGTATATGTATTGTTCATATATAAGAATATTTTTAGGGAGCTCAATGAAAAATAAAAAATTTATAAATCATGTGTGATGTGTAAGAAGAATAATATCTTACATGCTGGTCACCTATTTGAGAAATATATGAAAGTGAATAACTAACACTGTGATATGTATAATGTTATACTCTTTATATAAGAACCAATAAATAGCAAAAAAATTAAATCCCCATAAAAAAACTGTGAAGATGGAAATTAAATATTATGATATTGGGACTATTCTTCAGTGGATTGAACATCATAACTAAAATTTTGATTCAAGATGAATGAGTGAGAAACATAATCTTCATGATTCATAAGATAAGATCATATTGTGATAATATATATGAATCAAATTAAAATTTTATTATGATTTTATAAGTTCATATATTTTTACAACTATGAGAAAAGTTTCATGCCGTAATAGTTTCTATATTGTATATTTAATAAAAATAGTAAGATTTTTTATTTTAGCTTTTATGGGAATATTTAGTGTAACAGGTTCCATAGAATTATATAAGAGTTAAATTGATATTTACTCAATTGGGATAAGATGATATTGAAATGAGATAAGGGTATTCTTAGAAATTCATATTGGACATACAGATATGAAAAATATAATATTGAGTGATGATGGGAAATGACTCATGTGAAGTCATTAAACAAAATGAGAGGATATTATAACAACAATATTGTTATTGGTATCATAGGTGAACCTTATTAAAGATTTTATAGCTATTTTATTCTTTTAATTGATACCAAAAACTTTTATCCAAGGCATACCCTTTTTGGAATCTTCAGTTCTGCTCTATATTCTTAATATTTATACCATTAATTTTAATAACAGGTTATCTTTAAAAAGATTGATTTAACTTTGTTTATATTTATATGATTATTTAAGATAACTTGTATCTAATTCCTTAACAATACTAAAGAAGTATTTATTTCAATGATGGGGAATCAAGATATTGAATTCATGAACTAGTTGAGACCACATCATTTCAATGTAAGTTATTATGGATATTAGAAAGATAAAATAAAGGTATTTTTGAAAAATATAGGTATTGAATTTTTGACTATCATTGTTAAACCTTATAAAATAATTGAAGTTTATCTTGATACATTAACTATAAATGATGCTGAAAAATATGTTTTGAATTAAAAATTTATGAAATATAATTATTTCACACTTAAAATATGTCTTTATCACCATATATATTCTTGTAAAACATCATCAGACAGATGGAGTTCTTTAAAAGACACTCATAAAGGAAGTGAAAAATTGAAAAAACTAGTCTTTGAATTCATAGGGATAAATTTCAATAATTTAGAATGTATGATCATGAAATATTAATTGAAATTTTAAACTAGTTCACAATGATTGTTAGAATTATGATTTCACTTAGTGAAACTATGATGAAGGGAGTATTGATTGAATGGATACTTCATGATTTTAGAAAAGTGGCATTAAAAGAATGTATCTATTAAAAAAATAATTTTTTTTCAAAATAATATATGTACTAGATGATTGTATCTCTATTGCAATAGGATATTTAATTAAATAACAATGAGATTCATTCATCTGAATAAAAATAAATGGATTTTCTTTTAAATATAAATATGTTTGTTTTGTCTCTTCTAGATATTCCTCAAATTATTATAACTCATATAAGGATGATGATATAAAAGAATTTGTAAAATTAATCATGGACCCATAAATAAAAATCATACTACCAATAAGGATTAATGGAAAATAAATATCTACAAGCATAATTTGAAGATAAGAGGGAAGAAATGTGAATCAACAGTCTTTTTTATGAATATAGGAAACCCAGTCATACTAAATATGAGTGTCCAAAGTTTATACAAGAAGTGAAATATAAGAAATAAAAATGGAAATGATATTTTCTAAACATGTTGACATGCATTATTACATGTTTATAAACTTTAACATCAAAAGTGTTCATGTGAATTATTTTTATTTTATTATGTTTTTTTATTATTTTATATCACAATTATATATATACATATATGGGTGTGTGATTGTGTCTTTAAATATACTTTTAATTTTTTTATATCATTATATATCAAGATACAGTACTTCATAAATATATAAAAATATGTTTTTATATGTATATTACTCTTTTATAAATCATCTCGTCCTTTATTGAATTATTGCTCCCCTACCAACTGACTCAAGAATCTTCAACACCAGTATAGCAGAAGCCATGGTTCTATATTCATGAACTATTGGATTGTGTTGTACTCTTTAATATTGGTGATGGTAGTAGCCTTCTCACCTCCCTCATAGAATCATCACCTCCTCCGCCCAATGGAAGCACTAACATAGCTACTTCTCTCTAGCATTTAGATTACTCTGATAGCAAACCCTCTTCATATATTTTACATATAACTTCATTCATGATCTTCCATGCACATCTTTATCACACTGGTAGCAGCATTCCTTATCCTCTCCCTTCATGTGAAATGATGGTTTCATATCCTTATACCAATGGTAACATGTAGTGGTATCTCCCATGTTCTACTTCTAGCACATCAATTATAATTGTAGAAGGTTTTTCCATTAATGGTAGCAGACATCAATTCCCCTTTTACTTGCTTGATGATAGAAACTTCTGCATCAGAAGTGGTATCAATGTTTCAATGTAATTGATAGAAAACTTTTTATACTAGCAGGTAAAATTTTTCTCACATTCCATGTTATAGTTTTTGTAATACCGTGAGATACAAATTTTAATAAATCCATCATCCTTTATTTATACTATCATAAGTCTAATAAAATCATTGTAAAAATATTTATGACCATTAGTTAGGAAAATTTATGACTAAAACTTATTAGTTCTTCAACCACTGGTTAAAATATATGAACATCATATTCCATCATTCTTTTGTTTAAATTAATCTTAATTTAAAATTTTTGAATGCTCTGTTTTTTATGATTTTAGATATTTATTTTTTGCATGATTTCCAATATTATTTGATTAATTTCATTGTGTTATAATTTTTTTTCATTTCATTTCTACGAAAAATTTATCGAAATATTTTAAATTAGTTTTAAATATTATTTTCATTTATTCTTAATGTTTCATTGAAACTTACAGCTTTTTTAAATATTTAAAAATAATTTATTTCTCTTTACATTCATTATATTAATTTATTCAAAATTATTTTTTAATATTTTTAAATTATTTTAAAGTTGTTCTAATATATTGAATTCATGTTAAAAAAAATTTATATTTTACTCATTCCATTTTTTTAATAGTCAATTTAATTTCTATTTTCATGTAAATCATTGGTTGAGTATATTAGATATAGTTTGAAAGATTTATTTAATATGTTATGATAATTTAAACTTATTCAAACATTGTATTCATATTATTTTGAATTTCTTGATATTTCTATAAAAAACATATCTTTTTGAGATTTATGGTTAACTATATTTCTATTATATTCAATTATTTTAATGGTTTATTCAAGGGTGTAGACCAAATTGTTTTCTATTTAAGGGACTCAAAGAATTCATGGACCAACACAATGAATATAATGATAAACAATAAAAATCCACTATTATAAAATCCCATGATTTTCATATATAGACATTACATCATTTTTTTATAAACATTTACTATATTACATGAACATGTGCATGTGGGTCATAAAGATATAGTGGATATAAAAGAATGGAAACATAAACAACTGGTTCAAATGTGAACTAAATCATATATCACTCTGTTATTCATAACTAGAACCCTTATTAGACATATCATATATAATAAATTTCTTTATAATATGGGGAAAGGAAGCATCAGAAACGGTGATCTCATATTGTCATTAAGGGTAAACGAGGGAGATACATCAGTATAACATCAACATAAGGGTATGAGAACATGAGGATAAAATTTGAAAACCATACAAATATATATCAAATATCATAATCATAGGAAATGGAATAAATATTGGTAGTTCATAAGATATAAATAATATGGGAATAAAATAACATGATCCATAAGCACATAAAATTTCAATAAGAGATATATTTCTGGTGTAAAAATAACCATATAAAATAATTTCCATAGTAGTCAAGACTCACTTAAAAGGCCTTTATATCGGAAAGTGTTCACTCCCCAAAATATCATAGTAGTCAAGGTTCACTCCAAAGACAATCACTATGGAAAAATTCCCTTTCTGAACTAGGTTTCCTCCACATTCTAGTATTGTTTATCTCATGATATTTAAATATTTATCCAATGAATTTGATGGATATATAGGCCCCACCCATCAAATAATAAAAATAATATATATGTGTGCCAAAATATAATTAAAAAATCATTATATAATAACCCATGGAATAAAATGGTTTTCATAAACATTTACTCATATCATAACCTATGGAAAAGATATAGGTTTCATAATCAATTCAACATTTTATCATAGTATAACCTATAAAAAGAATCTTGTTTCATAAACATTTTATCACAGTGTAACCTGTGGAAGCGAAACAAGTTTCATAAACATCTTTTCATCATAAAAATAAACCATTCAGGGAAAATTATAATGGTATCATTGGTTCATGTCCCCATTAAATAATAATAACATAAAAGTACTCCATCTTAGAAAGAAAAAGATTTTGAAAGAAAAATCACTTGAATGTTTCTTGAGAAAAATATTCATTCTATGAAAACAAATTTTTTAAAAATTAAAAATTCCTAATTTATATTTTGAAATAATTTTCAATTAAAATAACCTTGATATATTATAAATTAATCATCAATGTAAATAAAAAACATGAGTTTTAAAAATTATATTCATGTCTTACATGTAAAAACAAATATTATTTTTATATTTTAGGTAAAATCCAAATGGGAATTGTTTGGAAAATGACACTAAAATAGTTTTTTAAAAATTAAAACATGGGTTAAAATGTATTCAATAAATAATTTGGAGAATCTTATAAACTGTTTTTAATTTTTTTATAAAATATGCTTTAGGTTGAAAATTTGGGTTTCGACCGAAGAGTTAAATAAAAATGTTTTTCTTAAAAACATTATTTTGAAATATTCAGTAAATATTGAGTGAAAATGAAGGTAAAACATTTTATATAATTTTATAAAAAATGGAGAATATAATTCATGATTTTCTTGATATATGGATCATAATTGTTTATCTTCAGAAACATAATCATAAACTATCATGGTAAACTATGACATTTTGATATAAAATCCTTACAACTTTGGTAACACTGAATTTTAAGCCCCGTGATGGGATAACATGAAGTAAAACATAAAATATCATAAGAATAAATAAATTCATGATAATAAATTTTAATATTGATTTATATAAACCACATTAAATAGGATAGGTGCATAACATAATATATGTCTCCATGAAGGAAAATTGAGAGAAAAATGCATTACCTTAAGCATCGACTTACGTCGTACACGTTAAAGCCTCCTTTATAATAAATAATACTTTATTATAAATTTATTATAAAAATATAAATATATATATATATCATGCCATATATTATTTACTTAAGACTATTTGTTACGTGTTTATTAACAATTAGATGTTAAAGTCACGTTTTAGGCAATAATTGCTCTGTTTTTTGTATTTTTTTATTTTTTATTTTTTCCTCTTATCATGGTTCAATCATATCCAGAGTTTTAACCATTAAATAAATTTCATATATATTCATTATATATGTTTTTATATAGATCCATAAGATCTCTATATATAAAACAAAATACATCAATCATAGAGACGGTAGGTCGTACGTATGCATGAATGTTGTTTCAATTTAATAAATATATTGAAAGAAAGAAAGGTATTTAATACATAACCATTAAAAATCGTTTTAATTTAATATATATCACATATTTTCATTAAAACCATCCTTATTACCTTCCATGTGAAGTGTGAATGAATTACATTGTTTCGTATGGCGGTAGTTCGTCGTACACACGAGGGATGTTATCATATTCCAATATTATGGAAAGTAAGAAGTTATATGTGATATAATAACTCAAAAAGTATAATAATATCATTAATATCATATATAAAATTTTAATCCACAATTATATCTAGTTTTGAGAGGGTGTGATGGAAAATGAATAACAGCAGTTCACTTAGTGGCTGTCAACCGTACACACAAAGGATGATTTCGTATCTCATTTGATGGAAGTAGATATGGTTCTAGGTTATTCCATTAACATAAAAAAATAGTATATGGAAGAAAAAAAGTTTATTATATTAGAATGTTCTATTTATAATTTATGTAATTGGAGGGATAAATAAATATAAAATGCTCAGTTAGGGGTGTTACCACTTCTTCGGACAACTTCTTTTAGTTTTCACTATAAGGATTGTTAGGTTGCCTTTGTAACCAAAATAAGTCCTATAATATGTGATTAGGGATTTAAGTAAGTTATTTGTTTAGTTATTGGCTGAACCAAATAGTTTTGGTATTTAGAAGAGGATATGATAGGGGTGGCCTTTTATAAGTGAGGTGTGTGGAATATATGTAATTGTTTAAAAGAAAGAGGTATACCCACATTTGTCACGTGAAAAATGATCCAAAATGGACCATAATAGATCCAAGAAGAGACAATGTCCAAATATATCTAGAAAATGTTTGGCGTACAATTTTTTGAGTCATTTTAAACCATTATATTTTTAGTTTAACCCCTCACAGAACCAATTTTTACCTTAACTATGGTAAATAATTTTTACTATTTTTACTATTTGTTATGCTAAAAAATTAAGTTGAACTTATTATATAATATAAATTATTTTTATTCTTAATATAAGGTCCATTTTTTAAAATACCATTAATATAAGTGGGAAAATATTATTTAAAATTAATCTCACTTATGCGATGATATATCGGTTTTCCAAATATAAAATGTTAAAAATATTAAAATGGTTTTATATAAAAATTCGATATAAAAATGATTTGAATAACCTAATTTGTATTAATTGATGTATAATTTATGTAATTTTAGATCTAAACCAATTTCAAAAAAACCTTATAAATTATTTAAATTAAAATTTGGTTTTCAATAAAAACACTTATTTTTTACTATTCACTTAAAAATTATTATTTTCATAAACATACTAACAATTCACCCTATAATAATTTCAATCTGATGATTTAAAAAATTGATTTTATTTTATAAAATTTATTTTATAATAGTGCTAAAAAATAATTTTATTATTTTTCATAAAAACGAAGAATTTTTTGTAAGAAAATAGTATTTTAAAAAGGTATAAAAAATTTAATGGAAATTAAGTGTTTTTTATCAATATTTGTTCATTATATAAAACCATTACCAAATATTTAAAAATTAGTTACTATTATTCATATTTATAATTTTAATGGATAGGTTATAATAGTTGAGTAAAAATAATAGTATTAATAATATAGTGTTCTTTGATAAAACTTGGTGTTGGGTTGAACTCAAGCTAAACTTAGTATTGCTTATAACATAATATATCAAAGAAATTTGATTTAATAAAAAATAAAAACTCTAGGTATTAAATTATACCCCTTGAAATAAAAAATTTTCTCAAAATTTATATCTAATACAAAAAATGAGGATACTTCTAAATCATCATTTCCTCAAGTTCCCATATAGTTTCTTCGAACTGGTGGTTTTTCAAAAAAACATTGGCCAGGTGAGTGGTATTGTTTTGTAGAAATTTCCTTATACGATCCGAGAATAATAATTGGTGATTCCTTATAATACATATCCTTCTCATGTGGTACGACCTATAAGTTCATTACATGTGAAGGATCATATATTTAATTCCTCATTAGAAATACATGTAACATGTCATGAACTTCAATATAGTTTGGTAGAGGGTTTTACTGATAGGATAACATCCTGATATGATCAATAATTTCAAATGGACCAGTATTCTTAGAGCTTAGTTTTACCTTACTTCCAAATCACATTACCTTCTACCATGGAGAAATTTTTATAATCAAATGTTCACCAACATGAAATTCTATCACAACTACAAAACACTCTTTTAATAGCGCTAAAAAATGATCTTTGTCAGGACTTAAAGGAACTGACAATCTAAGTGATATTAAAAAACCAAAATCTTTATCACTATTAGAAAACAATTCTGAAAAATAATCCTTTTATCAACATTTTTTAGTAGCACTGATAAAGGGTGTCTTTATCATTTCTTTATCTAGATGTGATAAACAATCCCTTTATCAGTTCTAGATAAATCACTAATTAAGAAAGTCTTCTTCTTTATAAAATTTTCCCCGCATGGGCCTGGACCTAGAAAATATTTGGTGATAAGGTTTCTAAAAAATCATGACTACATCATACCATCATCGAAGCTTTCTCTTCCATCCTCTCCTCTATTTCAGCCTGTAGTCACTTTTACTGAAGATGAAGTCAACATTTCAGTGGATGATTTTCTTAATACTCTTCTTAGGGTTTCCCATGGAGGGAGACCCTCTCTTACTTCAATTTTCCACATAATAAAGGTAATTAGTTTCACTAAAATGAATTTTGTGCTTTTGTGTGAGGATTTTGTTATGATACACTTTGAGGATTGAGTGGAACCTTATCAATACAGGAGGTCATAGAGCAGTAAAATCACTAGTTTCAATATGAAGATATATAAATAGAATTCATTCACCTTGGAGGGTTGTGAATATTTTATTGTGCTGATCTAGGTAGTTTTTCTCATCCTTCACCTTCATCATTTCTACTCTGAATCCCTTTTAATGATTTCAATAGTTTTAGGATCCCTAATCAAAATATACTCCTTGAATATTAATCTTTCTCATCCTTTAGTATCTTATGTTTGTATTGTCCTAGATATTATAGAGGAGTTGCCTCAATTCATGTGTATCATGAATGGAAGGAAATGTTTTTTCCTGGGAGTACACTATGAATATCATCATCATTTATATAGTAGATTGAAGATATTTGGTCACTTTTATTTGGAATGTGCTCGTAAGGAATGGTTGAGTAAGGGAAGGGGGGTCAAGCAAGATGGAAATCCAATTATTTGAGCAAAGGATAATGAATAAATTTACCCAGATTAAATAGAGTTGTTTATATATAACATGGATGGCCTATAAATTGGTAACCTTATAGGTTCCTTCTAGGTAGAAAAGTTTTAGAATAATCTTATACATAGCATGAGTTCTGATGTAACTAAAGGGCTTGATTCTAGTGATGCTAATGAGTATAATTATAACCTCCAATATAATTTAGGTGTAGGAATTTCTGATGTTGCGAATATCATGTTTGAAGTAGAAACTGGACTGGGTTTCATTATTATGTATAATTAAAATCATTGCAGTAGGGAGGCAATGGCTGAAGACACTCATCAGTTTTCGAATGAGGAAGAGGCATGGACATAGGAAAAGGAACATGTGAAAGGTACTATCAAGACTTATGAATCTTATGAAAAACCAATTAATGTTGATGTGGATAAATATAAATAACCAGCTTATATCACTGACAGTGATGTGTTTAAAGCTATAAAAGAGATGAAATATCGACCATGAAGGGACAACTCAGATACCCATAGAACTGTCAATATGAGGACTACTCAAAATTCTACAACTTTTTTGATGGTGATCCATAAAAATAAAGATAATGATTTCATCCTGGGTGGATTCAACAGTAATGATAATTCTATAAAATCTCAAATTGAATCTATCAAAACTCATAAGCTATGTCCAGGGGAAAACATTGAACCATGCAACACCATGGGAAGAGGCGGGATGATTTCAAAATCTCCTAAGAGGACTAAATTCCTTTTAGATGAAAAACTAATTAATAATATTCCTAATAGGGTTTTCATATGGCTATAATTATCAAGGTACTTGATTCCATCCTCTCTTTAAATTGGACTTACTGTCAGGGTTCCCACTAAACCAATAAAAGTAAAATATCCTAGAAATGGAAATATTGACTTATAACAAAGCAATAATAAAGAGACCCCTTATTAGTGGTAGATGAAGGGATGATAAATTGAATATTTATAAGTTCTATATTATGCATTGATAAAGGGACCCTTTATTAGTTCTTTATCATGTACTAATAAAGGCTATTTCAGTTGTTACATAGCTGGATCCCTATAGCATCCATGTAGCAACCTTGTAAAATCTAACCCAATAAAAATACATAAAAAGGAATATAAATATATAGAAAATCATATTTAAATACAAATGGAACATTTCAATATCATTTAAATTCAATATTTACATACAAAATATTTACATTAATGTCATATTTACAATTAACCAAAAAAATTAAAACCCATATACACAATCATAACTAGTAGAATATTTTCAATGATAAACCTCTGTATAAAATTCTATTTGGGAAATAAAATCAATGTTTATTTTAATAACATTAAATATAAAAAATAAAAAAAAAATTATTTTTAATGTTTTATAATCCATATATGATAAATTATATTATTAATTACTATATTTATTAATGATATTATCAGTTAATCATGTGTCAGATTGATGTGTGTTTGATTAATTCACATCAAATATATATTATCAATCATGTTCCTAAATTTTAAAAACAATCCAAGATCATATTCTTATATTTGGATATGTGAGTCTCATTATAAACATAAATGATTCCTAAATTGAAAACATGCACTTCGAGCCATATTGACCACATCTTCTGTCGGATTGATGTGTGGTCGATTCCTATATGTAAAAAATGAAATGCAGATCATTTTTCTAATGTTTGAGAACAAATGAAGCACATTTTCTTGATTTTGGATATTTAATTTGCTATTTAAAAAAATTAAAAGTTTTATTTAGAAAACACACACTTCGGGTCATATCGATCACATCATCTATCGGATTGGTGTGCAGTCAATACATACCTGTCAAAAATGAATCATGGATTGTTGTACTAAATTTTAAAATAAATTAGATATTTTTTCTCTTTTTTGATTATGTGAGGCACTTTTTAAACTAAAATGACACTAGTATTGAAATCATGCACTTTTATTCATACCAACCACATCATTATTCATATGGATGTGTGGCAGGATCCTACATGTAATAAATATATTATGGACTTTTTTCCAAAATATTGAAAATAATATGAGATTATTTTGGGGTTTTGTATATGGGATGCATGTTTTTAATTAAAATGAAACTTCTATATTGAAAACACATACATCCAGTCATAATAATCACATCATGTGTTGGAATAATATGTAGTCACTTCGTACATGTCAGAAATATATTATGGATTATTATCCTAAAATTTGAAAAAAATCTAATATATTTTTCATTATTTTGGCTACGTGATACATGTTTTAAACTAAAATGAAACTATTATATTTAAAACATACACTTTGATTCATACCGACAACATCCTGTATTAAATTGACATGCATTTTATTCATATATGACATAAATATAGTATGAATCATTTTAATAATGCTTGAAAATATTCCAAGCTATTTTTCTCATTTTCTATTATGTGATAAGTGTTTTAAGCTAAAATTAAAATTCCATATTAAAAACATGAACTTCAACTCATATCAACCACATCATGTGTCTTATTTACATGCAGTTGGTTCTTACAAGTCAAAAATATATTATGGATCATTTTACTAGAATTTGAAAACAATATGAGCTTTTTTTTCTTCCTTTTTATTATTAGATGTGTGTTTTAAACTAAAATGGCACTTTTGTGTTGAACACACGCACTCTGAGTCATATCGACCACATTGTGTGTTGATTTGATTTGCATTCAATTCCTCCATGTCAAAAATATAATATGGATCATTTTCCTAAAGTTTAAAAAATGAATCATATTTACTCTATTTGTCTATGTGATATGTGTTTTAAATTAAAATGACACTTCTATATATAAAATATGAACTTCAATTCATACCAACCAAATCATTTTCTAGATTGACATGTGGTTAATTCCTACATGTTAGAAATATATTATGGATCATTTTCCACAAATTTGAAAATAATCTAAGCTCAATTTCTTGGTTTGGTCTATTTGAAGTGTGTTTTAAATTAAAATTAAAATTTTTTATTAAAAAATAAAAATTGGTTAATATCAACCACATCGTGTGTCAAATTGAATTCTGGTCAACTCATAGATTTGAAAAATTAATTATGGTTTCTTTTCATAATTTTTGAAAAAATTATAAGATTTTTTTCTTGGTTTTTTCTATTTGATGTGTATTTTAAAATAAAATGAAAAATTGTGTATTGAAAACACACACTTTATTTTATATCAACCATATCATATTTTAGATTGATGTTTGGTCAATTCTTACAAATGGGAAATGAATTATGGATCATTCTCCTTTAAAAAAAACTTTGAGCTCTTTTTCTTAGTTTTGACTATTTGATGTACATTTTAAAATAAAATAGTATGTTTCTATTGAAAAAAACGAACTTCAGGTCATATCGACTACATCGTTTCTTGGATTGATGTGTGGTAAATTCCTACATGTGAAAAATGAAATTTAGATCATTTTAAAAAATTATGCAAATATTTTGATCTATTTTTCTCTATTTTGGCTACTTGATATATGTTTTTAAATAAAATAGTACTTTTGTATAGAAAACATGAAATTTGGGTCATTTCTACCATATCATGTATTGGATTGATCTTTTTTCAATTATAATGTATGAAAAATGATATATAGATCATTTTCCGAATTTTAGAATATAATATGAGCTCATTTTCTTAGTTTTGCGTATTTGATGAGTTTTTAAACTAAAATGGAAACTTTTTATTAAAAATATACACTTTGGGTCATATCGACCACATTTTATCTTAGAATTATGTGCAATCATTTCTTACACATGAAAAAGAATTATGGGTTATTTTTCAATAGTTTGAAAACAATTTGAGATTGTTCTATCAATTTTGGATACTTGATGTGTTTTTTAAACTAAAAAGAAACTTTTTATTGAAAACATGCACTTCGGGTCATATCAGACACATCATGTGTTTGATTAATGTGCATTCAATTCATACACATGAAAATTAAATTATGGATTTTTTTAATACAATTTAAATAAAATACAAGACTGTTTTTTCGATTTTGGATATTTAAATTCTATTTTAAACTAAAATGGCACATTTCAATAGAAAACACTCATTTATGGTCATATCAAGCGCATTATGTCTCAGATTGATGTGTAGTCTATTACTACATGTGATAAATGAATTATGGATCATTATTCTAAAATTTGTAGGAAAATATGAGCTCATTTGATTAGTTTTGGCTATCTGATGTATGTTTTAAAGTAAAATGAAACTTTTGTATTAAAAACAAGTAACTTGAGTCATACCGACCACATCAGGTGTCATATTGACGTGCAGTCAATTACTATACATAACAAATTAATTATGGATTTTTTTACTAAATTTTGTAAAAAAATATATGCTTTTTTCCCATTTTAGGCTATGTGGCATGTGTTTTAAACTAAAATGACATTTTTATATTGAAAACACACACTTCGAATCATACTAAAAACATCATGAGTCAGATTGGAATACGGTCGATTACTACACATTTTAAATGAAATTTAGAATATTTTCATAATTTTTGAAAATAATATGATTTTATTTTCTCATTTTGAGAATGTGAAGTGTGTTCTGTGCTAATGTATAAATTTTAAAAAAAAATATTAGATAAAAATTATAAGGAAGTTGACTAAAAATGTAGATAAAATGATTGTGGAATTAACTAAATAAGTAGTAAGAAATCACCTCTTCATGATTTTTGTATACATTCTAACACAAAATATTCTTTCCATTAATTTTAAACAAATTGATTTCTTCAATTATATTTCTCCTTGATAAACTGATCAAAAACAATATAAAATTATTCTAACACTAATTATTCATACCCCAAATATATTTCAAAGGTCATAGATCATGCTATATCACAAAATTAGTAGGTATCACCTAAATTTGATGTTAAAAACATTATGAAACTTTTCACACTACCCACTCATCTCTAAAATAATTTAATTGTTCTTTTGAGTAAATATATTGTCGAAAAATTTGGTTTTACTGAGAAAATATTGAAAAATAAATTATTATGAAATATTTTTAATAAAATTATAATTACCATCTAAAATTTCATGTTTATGGAAGTTAATATATTGATGGATTATGATATCTTTCATAAATTATCAAACATAATATCCATAATTATTGTTTTTATATTGCTTCAGACACTTAGGAACATATTGATCAAAAAAAAGAAAATTGTTTTGAAATATTTATTGCTAGTTAAATATTTCTATATATACCATAATATTATTTCATTTGATTTTATCCATAGACTTCTTGTATTTAGTCACTAACTTCATACCATGATTTTTCCTATATTTTGTTACCACTGTACGATAATAAAATTATTGTAAAAACATAGTGTAAAACAAATGATCTTATGTTAATCTATAAAATTTTGATTGCAATGCATTGAAAATCATAATATGAATAATGTATGGTAATTTTGATGAAGATCCATACATATGATCCAAATAATAAATATTTGGGGTATCTAGATTGATTAAAATCAGAATCCAATGCTTACTAAAAAAAGAAAAAATAGATAAGTATTGAAAAAAATAAAAATATATTTTATATGATTAGATTAAAGAGTTTTACCCATACATTGTAAGCATAAAAAATATTTTTTAATATATTATTTCCTTTTAAAATTCCTTGTTTATCTTATACTTTTTTATTATCAATTACTTTATACTCCAATTTAATTTAATCTATAGAAACGATACATGGTTTAATGAATCCACATCACGATTTGCTTGTTTTCCCATTTATATAGTGGTAATATAAAGGCTCGTCGAATATATGAATAGTTATTAACTTTAATGAACATATTATATCATTTTTTAGAAATAAATTCTATGAAAAATTACCTTAAATATGTATTTAGAACTGAGACTCCTAGCCCTTGAAACTTAAAGATCTCATTTATACTATCAAGACCAACTGTGTCTATAATGATAGTTCAAAATATTTCTTATTCATATGGAATGTAGGAAACATCTTCATCTTTGAATGTGGTTCCTATATGAAATTGTAATAATAATATATGTTGTAGTGGAACTAGCGGGGAGAAGGTACTCCCATAATGTCTTTTTTTTTCTTGGTCAATTAACTAGAATATTTGATTCGGCTTTCTATTTCAACATAATTTTATCCATATATAATATCATATCTCACTTCAAACATTTTTCCATCATTTTTTATAGGTTTATCATTTGAAAAAATTTGTTAAGGACATACCTCATGTATCATTATAAGATTAAATGACCATGCTATAAAAGTTCTAATTACATCATTGACTATTGTAATATCTAGATCGTCAAGTGGAATTGGAAACTCAGTGATTAGATCTTTATATACCTTAATCCCCACTCTCATGTGATATTTTGAGAGTTCATTATTGTGTAGAATGTCTCCTAGTATATTATAAAACATACCCCTTGTAATAAAGTGGTGCATGGGTATTGAAAGATAGAAATCACATAAAACTTCACCCTATAGAATTTTAGTAATATAAATTTATCAAAAGATATTAAATTCACATTTAGGAGAATAAATAATGAAAATATTTATTTCCTTGAGTTTTTATTAGATTTATGGGAATGACTAGCCTTAAAGATTGAGGGGTCATTTGATTTTTCATGTACTGATCTTTATTTAACTAACGGTTCTCTTTGATCCTTTCACATATATTGGTCTTCCAAACTAGACCAAACAATAATATATTTCAAATCATCTATGTGCACCTGAAATCCTTTTATCATCTGATATGTATATTCTTATGGTTTTTTCTTCTTGAAATATATTTAGGAGATACTTTAAAATATATACCTCTATCCTGACCATATTATTCCAACCGCATTAAAGATAATGAAAGTAGTTTTTCTTCTGGTAAGGTCACTGTCAATTCTTATATCTGAACCATATAAACAACATATGAAAATAAATAGATATTTTTAAAAAATACTATTATAAAGCGTAATGAATTAATATTATGTGATAATTATACATGTTTCTCATACTTATTTTGGGTTTTCATTAATTATTTTACCCTCTTTATTTACACGGGCCTCCTTTAATTGAAAATAATGTGGGATGGGAGTGGATTTTGATTTTGATTCATAAATATGCATATAAAAAAATGTAATAATTATGTTTCGTATCAAATTAAACTTTTATCTTTGATTTAAAATATATAAAAATTTCTTCTCTAGTGAAGCCTTTTCCATCCTTGCTTTTCGATAGTAGTATATTGGTTTTGAATCATGTTGTTTATTTTCAACACTCCTTTTCTATTTCATAAATTAAATAATTTGAATCAAATTAGAAAAAATAAATAATTTAATATAATATATTATCTAATATAGTGTACCTGAAATGATTTCTCATCACAAATACTGATGAAAGATATAACATCCTGAGTTTTTAATATATAAATACTTTGTTTGATAGAATACCTAAAACACCAAAATGAGCTTAAACAAACAACTAAATAATATTTAAATGTTACCATTAAAACAAAGCCATTAGAATGGAAAGAATGAATAGTATTAAACAATTATGAAAATATGGTTTATGAATGTATGTATAATTAATTATTTGGTGACCAATTAATAATGAATAAATGTAAAACCCTTTTCAAAATAAAAGGAAATTCTTTTTTGAAAAACTATTTAAGTCTGAACAAGTATGTTTTATACCAACAAATTAATAAATCACTCCTATTGGATTATATTAATGATATATATATATATATATAATACATATAATTTAATGTTTTACATTTCTATTATATGTTTTCTAGATATGATATAAGAAAAAATCCATTTTTATGAATAAAAGAAGTATTTTTCAAAAAGGTTTTTTTACCGCCTTTTGATGGCGCACTATTTTTAAATATAGTTTTTGACAATTTTATAAATTTTATTTGAAAAAAATAGCATTCTATTAAATTATAGTTTCAAAATTTACATTGGTTTATTTTTTGGTATTTTTCTGATAAGATTCATTTTTTGATGAATAGTAAAAAAAATAATGCATTTTAATTGAAAAATAATTTTTCATAAAATTTATTTATAGTATAAAATTATGATATTGAATGGTTTTAAAGTATAATTATATCATTATTTTATAATTTAATCCAATTTAGCTCATTTAAATTAGTTTTACAATGAAATTGGATATAAAAACATTGTCAATTTTTGAATGTTTTTACTTAAAAAATGTTTTCTCATTCCGTCAGTGGGATTAATTTTTAATTAATTTATTCCAATTAGTTGTTTTGAATTTGGAAAAATGGATTTCATATTTTTGAATCAGGAGGTAAAAATTATGTTAATATGTCCCTTTTATTTTTTTATATTATGAATAATGGATCTACTAAAAAATGTATTACCACGGTTAAGGGTAAATCGGTTAATTAAAGGTAAAAATATTATTATAACTATTATAAAACTACCCTAAAAATGACCTAATCTCATTGGATGATTTGGTGTCCTAAAAATATTCCTTTGGATAATTTTATTACCACATGGTTCCACTTTTGATGGATTTATTCCACTTATAGTATATTATTTTAAAAAAAGACAAAGATGACATACTCATGTTTTAATAGCTATAACATTTTTAATATATAGTTATTTAGAATATATATTCAACTCTAAATATTATTTTAAAAAATAAAATTTTTACCTACATCATGGTAATTTATTTATAATTTTTAGGAAATAAATAATTAAATTAAATGGAGACACAATGATGATACAGTAATTTCTTCATTAATGGAAGAATCAAATAAATTATAATAAAAATGTTAATATAAATATAATTTGATATGATTTATACCATCCACAAATTCTATGTATGACTTTGACATATTAGTGATGATTTAAATGATTTTTCTTTGAGATATCAAGTTATTATGATATTTTTAAAAAGTCAAATAATGAATAGTGTCAAAATTGACATTAATGATATTTTAATATAAATAGTATTTTATTAAAAGATATAAAACTCATAAAAATATAAAATTTTGAAAAATTATTTAGTTAAGTATAAAAATTTTATAAATTATCCATTTATTAGTATTTTTCATTTTATAGTAATTATATTAAGCGTCAAAGTGTAAATTACATGATATCATGGTCAGAGTTAAAAGAGTTAAATAAGGGTTAAAACAAATAGATAAGGATTAAAAAATAGAGAAAACTTATCTAATTTTCTTTGTATGAATATTAGTATACCCATATAACCATATATTATAAATAAATTAGTTTGGATCCATTTTTATTAGAAAATTAATATATATTAATTTAATATTTTCAAGAATTCCAAGAGTGCCCCACCCCTGTCCTATAAAAGGGTACCAATTATTATCTTTTATTAACATTTAAAAACATCTTTGGTTCATCAAATATCTACCTAAATATCTTTCTATAATCAATCCCCACATTCTAGAGTCATTAGATCATACATAACACCATCCTTATAGGTGTTAATCTATTAATCAAAGAAGAACGTCCGAAGAAGCGGTATTGTTTTAATTATGTATTTTTATTTTATTTCATCATCCACTTCCTTAAAATATTATTCCACCATGTTGAAATAATAAATGCAGTATAATAAATATAAGGAGATGATATTATGTTAATATCATCTCCTAAACTCATCTCCACTTCCATCAAATGGGGAAATAATTAATCATTTGTGTGTATTTGTGAACTATCACCTCCATGATCTGATATAATTTGTTTTCCATAATCATCTCTCAATACTGGTTATAATGTTGGACTTTATATTTATATATGATATTCTTTACATATTTATCATTATAATATAATAATATTTCAATTAATTTCTTATTTTACATGCACATAAAAATGATAATGTCATTCGTATGTACATGTGAACTATCACCTCCATGAAGTGATGTGATTCATTTTTAATAATCACATAACATGGATAATATTTATATAAGTATATTTAAATTATTAATATGATATTAATGATATTATTATCATTATTGAAATATAAAATAATACTTACCTTCTTTCTATGATGATCATCAAAAAATGGAAAAGTTACTCATGCATAGGTACAGCTTACCGTCTCCATGATTGTAATATAGTTCGTTTTTTCATATAAATATTTAATGGATGTATTTAAAAGTAATATTTATTTATAAATTTTATTATTATTTCATTAATATTATTCTATATATTATTTACTAATGAAAAAGTTTTACTATTGACATCTTACTAAAGCCATTTTAGAGCCATGTACTGAATACCGACAAAACGTCTGGTATGAACGTAAATAATTAAGTAATATTTTTAACATGATAATAAGTGATATAAAATGAATAATAATCCTGAAAATGGTTTTCAGGAAATAAAATAATTAATATAAGTATATTATTGGTGAAGATAAATATTGTATGTGATGAGCCGGACCCAAGGTAAGGGATTTTGTCTTAATCTCCTTTCATTGAGGTGTTTCTTGATACTATGAAACATTATTATTTTATAAGAAGTATATATGGCTAATATGTCATTTAATATCCATATTTTATCTATAATAATTTTATTTAATGTTTTGGTAAATTTATTCATTCATGAACATTATGATTTAAATGTTCAAAGGGGTATGGGACACTTTAAATTTTTAAATATTTAATTATCAAATATTTTTCTCCATGTCATTATTATTGATATTATTTTACATATTTATTTATATGGATATAAAATGAATATAACTTAATTTTTAGGTATATTTTTAATTTCATTAAAATGTTTTCAAAAATTAATCTTTTTACATATTTTTATACAGAATGTTTTGATAAATGACAAAAAGAATGTTATATTCTAATCATTTGCGACGACAATGACTTTTCCACCACTTTTAATATTATTAAATTTCTAAATTCCATTGAAATATTGCATGTTTTATTGAATGGAAATCATTATTTTTATTTTTGGGGTATTTTAGTTTTGAAAATAGTTTTTCATGGAAAAGAGTGTGTTGGTATTGAAAATGGGTTCTTAAAAGAAAATGGTATTCTTATATGAAAGTGTTTTTAATATAGGAAAAAATAGTTAATAATGGGTTTTATAATGAAATTGTTTTATTAATGATATGGTAATTGAGAATTATTGTAAATGGCTGAGCCCGGTGTAGCTTATACATGGGGTGTCCTAGATAGCACTGGGAAAGCCCATTATAGCTTAACAAGGGGTAGCCCAAATAGCGCTGGGAAAACCCATTATAGCTTAACATGGGGTGGCCAGATAACACTGGGAATTACTATTATATCTTAACATGGGGTGACCTAGATATCATTAGGTAATCTCATAATATATTATTTATAAGTCAACTTTATGGTTGTTCCAATTGAAAGGGTTTTGAAATGGTTTTATGTATATGATGATCTAAGTTACCTAAAGGGGTTTTAAATGCTTGCTATAAGTTTTAATTATTTTCTTAGAGAAAAATATATGTTTTCTTCATGTGAAAATGTTTTATTTCATATTCTAAAAGTAATTTTAAGATCAAAATAAATGTTATATGAGTTTTTATGTTTTTACTAAACTAATGGTTTCCTTTGTTTTTATATCCCTTACTGAGATTTTTTGCTCACCCTAAGTTTTTAAAATGTCTTTTACAGGGTTTAAGGTGGAATAGATAAATGTATCAGATCAATGGGATAGTTGTGAAGATTTTTCATAAAGATAAATTTTTTTTATTTTAAATAATTTTATTTTGTGGAAAAATTGGATACTATGTATAAGTGTCCACTCGTAATGTATGGGTATACATTATAATATTTTGTCCCAATTCTCTAAAAATATAAACTGATAAGATCCTAAAATTTAAATTATATTTTAAAAAACAAGAATAAGTTTTTTTTAAGTTTGTGTCCTTACAAAATCATTCCATGTTTCCTGGTTTTTAATGTGTGCGTAAGTAAATTTTGGGTGGGGATTTACTTTCCCTTCAGCATCACTAAGATGAAACATGGTATCATAAGCCACTGTGGAATTTTCCAAAATCCATTAAGGAATATTCATTATAAAAAAATATAAAATAAAAAAAGTAAGTAATAATGAAAATTAAATCAATGCTTCAATAAATTATTATTCCATAAAATAGTGAAAGTATTCCATAACATTACCTTTATATCTTCATAAAGGGTTTTCTTAATTGCAATCTAGAAATCGAACCATTAATCTATATCAATCACCACATTCATCCTCATTGTTACCCCAAAATAACTAATGATCATTGAATTGTTGGGGTAAATATGTTAGCCTCATTTATTCCATCCATCTTAAAATTTCATACCCTTACTAATTTACATGAAAATTTTAGTCAACATTGTGATGCTACATCATTCTTTTTTCTTCATCAACATGTTTTTGATTCATTAATAGTTTTATATTCTTATCATTGACCACATATTCTTCCTTGATATTTTTTACATCATATTGTGAATAATACAATTTCTTCATGATTTTTCAAACATTTAATTTTGATAATATTAATAGAGTATAAAATTAATAATATTATAAGGAAATCATATTATATTAAAAAACATTATAACCTTCTCATTGAACTATATTTAGTTTTTCAAAAGGCTTATGGGATTAGGATCCACTATCAATAACCGAAATCCCCTCTCTGGTCCTCTATATCATACAATACATTGTCAAAATTGGTACTACCTTGAACTGATTGAGATATCCCAATAAAAGGGTCATCTTTGATTGAATTTTCATCTGACCCTACAATTGTTTTCATTTCCAGATGGATAATCAAAAAAATATTGTTTTCTAGATCTAAGACATAAAATACATACACTTCTTATGATTCCATTATGAATGACTCATCCTTTTCCACTTCCATGCTGAAATTCACCTCCATGATGCCCATTTCATCAACTTTCCATACACTCTTATTATCAACCCATTTTTAACAGAAAATCAACACATTAAATGTTATATAATCCAACTAATCTGTCTTTTTTATAATTAAGAAATATTTAATATACACAAAAATTGGATTATTATTCTTTGAACCAGATATGTGCATCACTTCCACCACAAGCATTACTCCAATTTTTTTCTTCATACTATAGTAATAATGTTATTTTTTATAGAACCTATAACCTTTTATTAAAAAACATTTATAATATATAACATTTTCATTTAGTTACCTAGTTATCTATTGAATTATTTCGGAAAATGATTTCATATTATTAGATAAACCATTATAAATAGGATCTTGATATAATCTTATAAACTATTGATTATGTGTATTTGATATCCAAATTTTATCCCTTGATGTATTAAAATATCTAAGAATTTTGTTGTGGGATTCAATGTATAAATAAAAATATTTACTATTATATAAATGAAATGGTGTTTTTACTCTAAATATATGATGGTAATTGTAACACCATCTCTTTCATAAATCCCTTTTCCCATAAGGTTTCCCCCATGGCGATACATTAAGATACTGATGCAATAAACATCGGATGTGTAATCGATATAGAATTTAACAGCTTTATCAACAATATATCATTCATCAATACAACCTTCTTGAAAATTTTGATTCTTGACATACCCTTTAAAAATCTTCATATACCATTCAATGGGTTATATCCCAATATAATGTAAATAACCACTTAGTTAAACCTCTCTAACCAAGTGAACCATCAGGTGGATATTCTATCATATAATTATAGAGGGAAGAACGTATCCAATTCAAATAATATGACTTCAACATCATTATTCATGATTGGAAACATCATCGGGTCTATAAATTTATTATATATGGATTTGGAAAAGAATAATATTATGGTTAATGTATATTTTATATTTTTAAATAGAATGATACGTAAAGCGAGGGGCATCAAATATTGCTTTAAAAAAATTCAATTGTGTGATTTTAGTGCTTGTAACATAAAAATATTCAATGAAAAAAACATTATTTATATTTAATTAATACTAAAATGTAAATTTTACCCCATTAAATAAAATAAAAAATTGTTATTTTTCCTATTTGGATAGACTATATTTTAACAGAGGAAGAAAAGTATGCCATTTACCCTCACTAGTGCCAACTCTTCCCTTATCCTGATATGAATCTTGTCCAACCTATCCTTAATGGAATCTTTTTTTTTCAGGAAGATTTAGCAATATTAAGATAACACATTCAAATGCATTTTTTAATCATGAAATACATCAAAAAAACGTCTAACTTACAAATGATTCCAATATGTTTATTCAAAGAAAACTGGTCTCTTTTTCCAACCTGATTTCATATGGTTTTTCCAAAAATGGTTTACTAAAAATTGTTTCAATGTATTTTACTTTATTGAAATTTTCATCACAATTTAGTTTGTATGGTGTTGTGCCTTATATAGTATTCCTATATAATATTGTTATCTAGGATCAGTATTTATGTCATCAAGGTAAAAAAAATTGATTTCCAAAAAACATTTTCCTTGAGGAATTATTCAACTGAAATGATTGTGTGTATTCCTCAAAAATGGGACACCCCAACATTCCTTTAATGATATATCCTAATAGTTTTTCATAAGTAGGAAATTTATTTATCATACCATACAATGTGGACCTCAATGTGCATTCTTCACTTCTATGAGCATCATACATTATAACACATGTATCGCATATCAATTTTAGATTTTTAGACAATGGTATTAATTTTTATTCATTTATTCACTTGATATTTACTAGTATATGTGGTGTTTCATTGAAACCCTTAGTGGATATTTAAAAAGGGTTAGAAAGTTCTAGTAATTGTCACTTATCAGTGGAAAAATGTCATATGTGATTAATTTGAAGATCCATAAAAAGAATTGAGCTATTGAAATCATATTGGACATTAAACCACTGACATGTATCGGGAAACCCTTTATCCTTATTTCCATTAATTGTGACATCATACAAATGATAGGTAGCTACATCAAGAATAAATGTTTCCTATATCATTTATTCTGATTTAAAATGTTCTGCTACACTTTATATCATATATCAAGGGATTTCAAATCATTATTTCATTTATAATTATAAATAATCTTATTAACAATGTTATTGGAGTGGATTTATTACTCAACTAAATCAATTAAATACATATATTAATATAATCATCACTAATAAATATGTTTTAAAACAAAATTTATTTATTATTGGATTGAATACATCAATTAGAAATTCTTGTATCTTTATTTTCATTTAATAATGTCCTGGATTTCTAAATTTGTGTAAAAATATCATTCCATTAAACATACAATGTCATGTAATCATAATATTTTGACACAGGGTCGAGGAGCATGAAATTTTATGAAACTAATGGGTGAAACATTTATTCATGATAGTTTTGAAGTTATATTCCATGTTACTCTATTTTTTTGTAGATTAATCTTGATATTGTATTATGGGAATGCAACAAATATATATTTTTACTATAAACCACTAACTTCATGTTCTTTATTGCAATCCTTAAAATCATATAATGATTGAACACATTTTTTTTGTTTCTATTCATATCATTTGTAATTGTTAACATATATAATATGAATTATTTATTTATTAATATTAATGATATTTTCTTTTTCATTAAACATAAAATTTCTAGGAAGATAAAATTTCCATTCCATTCAAACAATATTCCACAATTTTATAAATATATAATGTTGATATTTTCATAATTATGTTTACATTTACAACTAAAATTTTCATTTTTTAGGAACAATGATATACATATCCTTCTTGATTTATTATGTATTTTCATTTATCTTGTTCATCTATTTTTGTTCAATTTTATTCCATATATATATTATACATTATTTAAGGACCTTTTTCTATGAAATGATGTTCCATACCATTTTTAATATATTATATTTCTATATTCGAACTGGGTGGTTATATATATCATAAAACATTAGGAACTCAACATTCAAAAAATTTTAATTTTTAGATCAATCCTATAGATGTTAAAAAAAATTGCATTTCCTCGCTAGTTTTATTTATCTATACACAGCTAATATTTTCTTATTGTTTATTTCTATATATGAATTTATAGACATCATATAGAAAATAACCATATGTTCATACATTCTCCTCAAGGGATATCATTTCTTTCAATGTTTTCCAATATCTATTTTCATTTGAACGTACCTATATGATTATACAATCCATGAATCTGTATTTTATTGAAATGATTATTCATTAGTAGTTGGATATATAACCCTAAATATTTTTCATAATTATTTAGTGGATTTAATTAATAACTATTATTTCATTCAATGTCAATTCATTCATATAATGTTCTCCTGCAAATGTATCTTTAAATGTCTAAAAATTTAATGTTAACCCATAGTGTATTTAAAAAAGGATCACTACTCAAAATGGTTATCTATATCATTAAAATGATTATATAAAACCCATGTTCACAGAGTCCACTATAATCATAATATAGAATAAAAATGTGCAGTGATTATCCATTGACCCTTATAAAATAAAATATTTCCTATCCTATGTAATTTTCTCCCCTATAAAAATTGATATAGATTTTAAAATTTAATAAAAATTGAATCTTCACTGATCATAGACATACATCATAATATTTTCATGCCATATTTTCTTCATAATCTTATTCTATATAAAATTATTATTCACTTTCTACTTTCTCTATGATTCTATACTATATCAATACTAAAATATTTTCCCAAAACTATCATAGAAAATGAATCAAGTCGGGGTGGTGAATGGATTGATTTAAAATAATTTTGAAAATAATAACTCTTTTCTTAATATTGGTTTAGTTTTAACCTTTATCTATTATTTATATTATAAAACAAATAAATTGTAAATAAATATTATTACAAAAGTTTTTTTTATATTATTTCATTGTTATAAATAATATACCCTAGTAAACTCCATCAACACCCAATGTAGTCCTGATGATATTTATTTCAAACATTTTTCGTGTGATCTCATTGCTGACTGTAAGAAGTTGAAACTATATACAATATTCTTGGAGATTTTACCATGATCATAATTACAATGATTATACATTGAATTTAGATACTTTTCCTAGGGAACTAATAGTTGAGCAAAAGTAATTGGAACATTGTCTCTTACACTTTGTGTTATAAGTGAGCACGTAAAATAGAAATAAATCATATATAGGAATTTTAATATAGTTGAAAACGCATGGTGGAATCCATAATTTTTAGATTATGATTCTTCTTAAAGATAATATTTATGTAATAAAAGTGAGAGACTAATGAATCCATTAGTAGAATAACCAGTGTTTCATAATGGTAACAAGCTTCTATCTTGATTATTCTCCCTTCTCTTTCAATTTAAAAGCTATATTGAATTTTAGAAGTTTGAAAAGAATCGTGATAATCATAATTTTGCAATCCATTTTAGCTTTTATCTAACTACCAAAAATTCATAAATGTAACTCAAAAATAAATCTGGCTATTCTATTCTCCCTTATTTAAAAATAAATTAAGTCAATGTAATCCATTATTTTATCATTGAAACTTTGAATTCCTAGAATTAATTCACTTTATGATTTTCTCTAAAAATTGAGTTTCATATATATATATATATATTATAGAAATATTCTAGAAATAAATTTCAAAACAATCCCTGAAAAAATACATTTTATAAATTAAAAACCATATTTTTTAAAATTACCATCTTCAATTTCTCATAACTGTCGAGAGAGGCTTTGAAATTCTTAAAAATTTGTAATTGAATCGACTTGGTCATACCTCTCCAAAATATCTTAAACATTTATAATATTAAAACTGAAATAATAATCTCATATAAATCTAAAACAACAAAAAATATTTTATTTTATATTGCATAAATGTAATCAATATATAATATGTAGTAGTAAAAAAATTGAAACTTGAAGGATAGATAAAATTATATTCTCAAAATATGTAAAGTTAAATTTTATTCATTGAGTGTTAGTAGATAACAATAAATACATTAGTGAAATGTGTTTCAAGATATAATATATGAAATATTTATTAAAATATATTTCAACCTTATAAAATCCATAGGAGATATAGTCTCCCACCGTGAGACAACAACCACGCTCTACCATAGCAAGCCTAAGTAGTGGAGAAGATGACATGAACCACTACTATGTAGTGATAGAGAGATCCTATAATGGGGTGACACTAAGAGAGGGAGTAAACCAATGCATTTTGAGTAGCTGGTAAACACAAAAAACAAAACACAACATGTGAACTGAGTAGGACCTATAGGAGCCATATTAGGGTAAAATTAGGAATGTAGAGACCCACAAACATGGAACTACTAGAGGAGGATAAACGATGGTGGGGAATTCATCGACAAAACTCATAAATATGGAACCACAAAACCTTCACTCCAAGATAACCCTAAACTATTTCACAATGTTGAATTCAAACAAGAAATAAACAATATTAGAGGAAAAAAATAGAATAAATTAGATTTTAGGCTTCATTCATCCAAGAGAAGGTCAAGGGGGTAGTGGCAGCACGTACATTAGGGGAAGATCAAACAGTGTGATTGAAATCGGTGTGGTTAGGCTTATTATTAAAATATTGGGTAGGTTTTAATCAGTTATTTCAAAAATTGTTGATAAAAGGGGGTTTTAAAAGTGTTAAACAAATAATCACTAATAAAATTCCTCTTTATTATCCCTAAACAAGAACTAGTAAAAATGTATTTTTTCAGAACTTGTTTAGCACTAACAAAAAATTATAATAATAATTATAAATAAATATATTTGTAAACTTTTTATAAATATATTTATATAATTTTAAATTTATTTATATCATTATATATATTTATATAATTTTGGATTCATTTTCTGTATAGAAACAACCTCAGTTTTATGGGACTTTGGGTTCACAACAAGGTCCTCAAAATCAAGCTGAGATAATGTTGCAGAATGCTATTTTAGGTAATCATGGAAAGGATTCCACTACATCATCAAATGATTCCATTTTTAGTCAATAGGAAATGATCAATTGTGAATTGGATGATGAAAATGAAGGGTTAAGAGGAAAACTTGCTGCCCAGTCTGAAGTTGATAAACAATTGTTCCAAGAGTGAAATATTCCTTCCAAATATAAAGGGAAGATGATGATGGATGTCCACTCCTCTCATGGAGGCCAGGATAGGTAAGGTTCAATTTTCAGTAAGAATGTGATGGGTAAAGGTGTGGTTGCAGTGGCAGTTGTTGATGCATCTTCTATTTCCTTTATTCAACTTTCTTCAGAGGAGGGATTAAATGATAAATTTCCTCGTATAATAAAAATTAGTACTAATGAGACCTTTGTGGTGGTCATAAAGGAAAAAAAGAGACTACAACTACTGTTCATGGTGTTTCCTTTCATTCAAAAGCAGTGAAATGGGAAGCTACAGGTCAAGGAGTCCATGTGCATAATAAAAAATGCTCAGCTGAGCAACTTGAGGCCTCAAAGACAACTCTTGATGAGGTCCAACTAAAGTTAAGGTATCATTAACATACTCTTTTCAACATTTTAAATATATCCAACAGTAGGGTGTTTTTCCTTGCATAATTTAGCAATGGTGAGAGGAGTTCTGATATGAATATATTATCAGAGGGTGAAGGTTCAACTGGTGGATGAGATCCTCAACCACATGAGGATCCCACTCCACCTAATGGCTTTTTTGACCCTTGATCTAATGATGATAAGCTGCGAAAAAATCTCAATGCATGGAAGAGGGGTTGTCATACGAGAAGTAGGAGTGGTGGTCGATCTCAGTCCACAAGATGAATTTTCTTACCTTGATTCTAGGATGATATTATTTTCTTGTTTTGCGATAGTAGTGTGTCACTATTTTTAGCATGTCATCTTCTTATGTACTTTATTTTTCATAATTTTCAATAAATTTTGGGATCATGGGTTTTACCCATGGTTCACGCCATTCGAATATATTTAATAAATATATAAAAATTTAAATATAAATATTTTAAATATATTCATTATTTAAATATATTTATTATAATTTTATAATTAATTAAACATATAATAATTTATTTATAATTATATAAATACTTTTTTGAAATAATATTTATTTATTTATAATTATAAATATATAATTTTAAAAATATATTAAATATACATTTATAAATAAATATTTTTGAAAAAATATTTATAATTATAAATATATTAATATCATTATATATATTTATATAATTATAAATATATTAATATCATTATATATATTTATATAATTATATATATATAATAAATATATGTATATATTAAATATATTCATTATTTAAATGTACTTATTCTAATTTTATAATTATAAATATATTTATATCATTAAATATATTTATCATTATATATATTTATTCCATTATATATATTTATATAATTATATATATTTTTGATAAATATATATAAATATAACTATAAATATAGTGAATATATTCATTATTTAACAATATTTATTATAATTTTATAAGTATTTAAAAATATAAGTATTTATTTATAATTATTTAAATGATTTTTGAAAATATATTTATTTATAATTATAAATATTTAATTTTATAAATATCATAAATATACATTTATAAATATATTTATTTATAAATATTTATCTATAAGTATATTTTTAACATTATTACTGAATATATAATATTAAATGCATGAATGTTAAAAATGAGTAAAATTGAATGATTAAAAATGAGTGCACTTTAAAAATATTGAAAAAAAGGAAAATTTTTCTTAATTAAATAAATTATAAAAAATATGAATATATATTGAAATAAAGATGACTACATATTAAAAATTATATAACATAGTAAAAAATATGTATAAATAAATATTATAAAATGATTAAATTCCAAAATATATATATATTAAAAATGAATAAATAATACTAACTATAATAATATTAAAAATAAATAAATAAATTTAATTATTAAAAATTTAATATATTAAATATATGATGTTACTAAATAAAATTTTAAAATCATTATTAAAATTTGAATAAATTACATAAATATTATGTGTGTGTGTTTCTATATAACATTTTATTAATTAGGTAAATATTTGTGTGTGTGAAATTAATAACATTATATAATATGTAGTGTCTATTAATGAAATAAATAATAATTATTATTATTAAATTCTAAAAAAATTTAATAAGTAATACATAGTTTATATTGAAAAAATATATTAAAATTATAAAAATTACTTTTTAGAAACATAATATATATTAAATATATTATGTTAATAAATATAATTCTAAATTAAGTATTAAAAATTGAATAAGTTACAAAACACATTAGGTGTGTGTGTGTGTATTTTAAATAAAAATGCATTAATTACATATATGTATGTTTGAAATGAATGCAACTGTAACGTCCCGGTACCGAAAGCTACTCAACAGGTGCCCCGGACCCGGTTGGTCACATAACCTCAAGCGAATTACCCCAAACGCTAGAGGCTGCCGACTAGCAGCGAGGGACCAGGTCTGATAGTGGGGAAACTATGCCCTCATTTGTCAAATTGTAGCACATCGGAATAAAATATACAAACATACAACAACAGCGGAAGCAATAAATCATACACATTTAAAATGAACAACTGCAGTAAAAGATAACCAATAGTTAGATAGATAATAATGCAACATGTCTCTAGTTCTAAGAAAACATCCAGAACATGTTTCACAGCAAGTACAATACAATACAATAGAGAGTACAGAGTATAGGAAAGCAAAACAAAACAGTGCAACAGGATCTTAGCAGTATCGTAAGCCTAAGCTTGGTCCCATGCTCTCCTACTCCTCTGAAACAATCATGTACCTGTATAGGGACCCTTGACCTTATCCACACCTACAACAACAAAGTATTTTTGGACCGAATACATGACCCAAACAGGGTGTGATAAATAAATCCCAGTAGGCACCCACCAAAGGCATGTTCCCAACTGTGTGAAAATATGCAAGTACAGGGTGCAAAAGTAAATGCAGTAAACCAGTAAGTACTCAAAAGTAACTATCACTACCAGTTTCATTTCCATTTTTTTAACCATTTTATTTAATAATATTATGTTCTCATCAGAACCAAGCCCTCAGGCCAATCAGAATCTTTCCCTCGGGATAATATAGTAATACCATGCCCTCAGGCTTGCCCTCAAGCTATATAATAACCACGCCCTTAGGCTTTCCCTCAGGATATATAATAACCAGGCCCTCAGGCTTTCCCTTAGGCTATATAATAACCACTCCATCAGGATATATAATATCCACACCCTCAAGCTATATAATATCCACACCCTCAGGCTATATAATATCCATGCCCTCAGGCTAAAGTAACCAGGCCGATCCCAAAGCACAAACATGAAAATTATATATAATTCCTCTCAAGGAAAAATTAATGCACAAAATAAACATGGCATACCCTTGGGTATCCTGGAAAAATGGCTAAACAGAGGAATGTTGTAACGACCCGGACCCGTCCAGCCACCTGAACAGTGCCGAATGGGTCGGTTGTCACTACCTTAGGCGCACCTCCCCTGAACGCCAAAGGCTGCCGACTAGCAGCGAGGGTCTGATAGGTATAGTGGGGAGGCTATACCCTCCCGGAGGAATAAAATGGTACCAGTCCAAGTAGAATACTAAATATACAGTGGAAATAAATGACTCAGCAGACTCAAACCAGACCCGCATAGCGGAAGCACATTCAATAACAATAAACAACAGAAGCAAAATAAAAACAACATCAGCGAAAAGTAAATAGAATTTCATGCCAACAATCAACTACAATAACTGATAAAACAACCAATCATGCATCCAATCAAGTCATACAAATCAATACACATATAATGGCACCAATGGCTAACCAGTAGTAGCTACAATATAAATTAAACATGCTGATGCAAGAAAAGAATACTAAACAAGTAACTCCAATACGGCATAGCCTCAAGGTCCATGCCAGTCTCCAAGTCAACAGCACTAAAGTCCATCTCCTGAGGTTGACCCTCCACCTGCATGCAATTTCACAAAGTCTACAAGCGTCCTGAAGGGCCCGTGTAGGGTGTGAGACAAGTCTCAGTAGGATACCACCCAGAGGTGTGTATCTAATATAAGTGTCTAGGCAGACATGATTATACAAGAAAAACAGTAACAGTGCAATGCCCAAAAGTAAACAAAGACTTCACTGGTGCTCAGCAGCCACCAGGAAGTGTCACCTGCTTCGGCCAACGCCGGAAAGTCTGATCTGCAGCTCGGCACCTCGTGCCAACTAACACCATGTGTCTCAAGTACCGACGTCCCGAAGGCACGCCAAACTATCGTAACCCGGCTCGAAATCTCGACCTTCCCATAGCACCACATCCAAAGGAATAGTGATACCTGTCCTCAAAAGATAACCGAAGGGACAACGATGTCTTCCCTCAAATCACGGCGAGCCTCTGTCCCCAACCTGGCCGCCTCAAAGATGTCTCCCAAAGGCTCCTCACCTTCCCTGTGGCTTCCTATGGCAAGCACCCCCAAACCAAAAATACCTAACCGCATCTACCGGGGGCCTCTACCCAGCGAGTGGTCGTACCACCTCATCCCGAAGTCTATCTGTGTGCACACTACCCAAAAGTACCCGGTGAGCGGTAATCACCTCAGTATGTCCCAAGCCACAACACCTCTGACACCTCGTGTCCCTGCGAACCTGTCGCTCAAGTCAAATAGCCTCTCCATCCAAGTAACCCGGGCCAAAGCCCAACCTGACAGTCCAACTGCCTCAACCGACGCCCATAACTCCCAATCCCGTGGTAGCAACCACCCAAAGTAAACCGAGCCAAAGCTCCAACCTGTGATTCTCATCACTCAACAAATATGCGGGCCACGCCCAACACAACAAGCAGTTCAACACAGGCAATATCACACATTGCATATTCATACTTGGAAGCATCACTTTAAATAGGCAATTACCAAATAGTCAATTTTCAATACTTGTGTTATCCCATACCAGTACCTAACTCATTCACAATTTAACAATTAACCTGAACAGTTTAACTAGAGACATTCAATAAGCAGTAATAACATAGCAGTTTAACAATGGTCCAATTCACACGCATTTCGGAACCCCCGGCCGAATTTCCCCAAACGAGCAATGACCTCTAACCTGGTCTTTATCAATCACAACAGGGTCAGGGAATGCCTAGAGTCATCCCACAAAGCAGATAATTAAATAAAAACAAAATAAACAGGGTTTTTCTCAACACCTGACACCGCGCTCAAAGGTCTCCACCCCCAAAAGTCTAAGAAAACACAAAATAAGGTATGAACCACCTACCTCGTACTTGTACGATGCCACTCCTTTGATTTCAGCCTCTAAATCGGAGTGAATCGCGGTAGATCTGCATTTCCATCAAATCCGGAAATTCTGTTCAGATGGAATCTATAGAAGAACAGGTGATGAATCAAGGATGAAGAAGGGTGCGCGGGGTTAGCCTCTCCGATGCAGTCCCGCTGCCACCGACGGATCGAAGAACGGAGGTCGTACGGAGATTCTGGAAGGGTTTGAGTTTTCGGGGTTTTTCGGACAAACTGTTCGTCCAAAGGGGGAGAAGAAGATGGTTATGGGAATGAGACGTGACGGCGGCCCGATCTCTCAAATAAAAAAAGTACACGGCGTGTATTCCCAAAGTACACACCGTGTAGATGTGTTTCCGTACTCTGACTTAAGTGGAGTCCGGCACACGGTCTGGACTGGGTACACGGTCAGCACACGGCCAGGGTCTCGGACGCAACACGGGGCAAGGGTACACGGCGTGTCAAGGAAGGCTACATGTCGTGTAGATGGAAATTTATACCTGGCACCACACGATGGGTACCTGGCCTCGCACGGTTAAGGGATACACGACGTGTCTATAAATACATGTCGTGTAGTAGGAAAGTTCTACACGACCTTCACACGGCATGTACTCGGAGAGCACACGGCCGGTCACTCGGGTAACTCATACACAGCGTGTACTTAAAGTACATGGTGTGTAGTCTGGGAATTTCCAGAAACCGCCCATATTTTCCAGACTTCCAAAAAAACCAGTCAAGAGTTTAAACAGGGCCGGGTTTTGACCCGTTTCTAGAAACTCAGGTTCTTACAAATGCACCCCCGGGGTGGTCCTGGATCCAAGCAGTGATCCCAAACAACTGTTTATTATCACATTTAATTACCTATACAATTCTAGCTACTTTAAACAGCCAAGGCCTCATCCACACGACACCCCAACAAGGGTTCGTAGGACAATGGTACACGCAAACACACAATAGTTGGAATTTAAACACCAAGCCACCTACCTTAATTTCCCCTGACCGATATACACGGACGACGCTCCTTGAAATGCCCGAGATCGATGTAGATCTGAGGTAAAATAATCCCCGTTCAAACGTAAATAACTTCCATTAGAGGAAGAATTAGCAATAATGGTTCTAGGAGAAGGAAGAGCTTACCCGTACGATTCCAACGAGATAGACATAGGCGGAATCGGATTCTCAGTGCTTGATCAGGTGATCTCTAAAGTTCTGGTCGTCCTCCCAATCTCTCCTCCGGTTCTATGCCTTCCCTGTGAAACGGGGAGGCTACTTCCCATTTTAAGTGAAAAAAATAGAATACACGGCATGCACTATTGGTTACACGGCATGTAGTTTTCAATTTTTTAATTGTTCCTTCGGTGGCCTCTCACCAGCGTGGAACTGTTCATTTTTTGACATGAGTACACGACATGTAATACCTAAGTACACGGCGTGTACTGTCGCTCAGCTAGCCACCGCCTTACTGTTTGCCTATCGACTGACTACACGGCGTGTAAATACCCACTACACGGTATGTAGTTGGTTTTTACACCCATCATCATCGACCGGCCTACACGCCCTGTGTACTCCTTCCACATGGCCAAAGTACACTGCGTGTGGAAAAGTACATGGTGTGTAGTCACAAAATTTAGGATTTTCTCCCATTTTCTTTATTTTCTCAAAAATACTTAAGGAAAAGAGAAAATAAGAAACATGTACCTCAAGAATAAGAACCGGGTTCTTACTAACTTCCCCCCTTAAAGAAATTTGTCCCTAAATTTCCCTTCCAAGGGTGGTGAAGATAATGCTGAGAATAACTCTGGCCACTGAGGGTGTATGTTGGTCTCCCGCTCCTAGGTTATGTCCTGCACTCGGCCAAGCTTCCATAGCACCTGAATGAGAGGAAATGACTGGCCTCTGTGAACCTTTGTTCTCCTATCAACAATATGAATTGGATACTCCTCAAAAGATGCATCTATATGAAGCTCAACATCCTCTGGTTGAAAGACGTTAGACGGGTCTGAATGATAGTGGCATAACTGAGATACATGGAAGATGTCATGCATGGCCTGGTACCTCTGTGGTAACTGCAACCGATAGGAAACCGGCCCAACTCTCTCTAGAATCTCAAATGGCCACACATACCTCGGTGAAATTTTACCCTATCTCATAATCTGCCTGTGTCCCAACCTCAGTGAAACATGAAAGAAAACCTAATCCCCGACAACGAACTCCAAGGGTCGTCTACGGCGATCAGTATAAGATTTCTGATGAGATTGTGTAGTAGCCATCTGCTTCTAAATCAACTAGAACCGCTCAGTAGTCTCCTACATGAGTTGTGGTCCTAGTAAAGCTACCTATCCTTACTCTATCCAGAACAAAGGTGATCGGCATGGCCTACCATATAAATCCTCGTAAGGTGCCATCTCAATAGTTTCCTGAAAACTATTATTATAGGCAAACTCAACTAAGGGTATATGCTTCTCCCAGGAGCTCCCAAAGTCTAGGACGCATGCACACAGCATGTCCTCAAGCACCTGTATAGTACGCTCTGACTGGCCATCGGTCTGAGGGTGGTAAGCTGTGCTCAGAAGCACCTGTGTACCCAGTGCCCTCTGAAAGCTCTGCCAGAAATGAGACGTAAAACAGGCGTCCCTATCTGAAACGATAGAATGAGGGACCCCATGAAGATGTAAGACCTCCCGAATATACATCTTTCCAAACTCATTAACACCGAAGGTCTTATTGATCATAAAAAAGTGATCTACCTTCATGAGTCTATCCACAACAACCCACACGGCATCATTTCCTCAAGGTGACCTAGGAAATCCAGTCACGAATTCCATCGTGAAATCATCCCATTTCCACTCTGGAATGGGTAACTGCTATAATAGTCCAGCTGGTCTCTGATTCTCTGCCTTCACCTGCTGACAGGTGGAACATGTCGTAACAAGACCATCTACATCTCTCTTCATACACAGCCACCAGTACTAACGTCTCAAGTCATGGTACATCTTGGTAACTCTGGGATGAACTGCCCAAGCTGAAGTATGAAACTCCCGCATCATCTCCTCATGTATATCCCCTTGAACCCATACTCATCCATGGAAACAGAATACCTCATCATCGCCTATCGTCCAACCAGGAGGAGGGTCCTCACTTTCCACTGACTCCCATAGAACTAGGCCTTCTGAATCAGATAGTTGTCTCATCCTCACTCTATCCATGAGGGTAGAGTTCACAGCTAAAGATGAAAGATAGGTTTTCCCCTGACTGTCGTACACCTCCAAATGCATCTTAGAGAAAAAATCCATAAGCTTCCACTCACCATTGGCCTCATGCACTGCCTATATCTAAGTCTTCCTACTCAGTGCATCACTAACTTCATTACCCTTACCAAGTGTATAAGAATGCTCAAAATCGAAGGACTGAAAGTATTCTACCCACCTTCGCTGCCTCAGATTCAAGTCACGCTGAGTAAAGATATACTTAAGACTTTTGTGGTCAGGGAAAACCACAAAATTATCTCGCAAGGGATAATGTCTCCAACAGCGTAACACATGAACAACTGCAGCTAACTCGAGATCATGTGTCGGGTAATTCCTCTCATGTGGCCTCAGTTGTCAAGACCCGTATGCAACAACTCGATCGCCCAACATCAACACAGCTCCCAGCCCAATACTTGATGCACCACAGTAAACTATATAGCTCTTCCCCTGCTCTTTGATTATTAGGATTGGTGATGATGTCAACTTTCCCTTCAGCTCCTGAAATGCTATCTCGCAAACTCCTGACCAAACGAACATCACACCAATCTTAGTCAAACCTATCAATAGTGCTGCTAAGAGAGAGAAGTCCTAGATGAAGCACCTCTAGTAACCAGCCAGCCCTAAGAAACTCCATATTTCAAACACGTTCTTAGGCTTATCCTAAGAAACTACTACTCTCACCTTCTCTGGGTCTACTGCAACTCCTGCCTCTGAAATGATATGACCTAGGAAGTAAATATGGTCCATCTAAATGTGGAACTTTGAGAGCTTAGCATATAATTGGTTCTCTTTCATTGTACTCAATACGATATCAAGATGGGTGGCATTGTCGTGTCGAGTGTCAGAGTACACCAAGATATCATCCACGAATACTACCACAAATGAATCCAGATAAGGCTGGAACACAAGATTCCTCAGAGCCATGAAACTTCTAGTGCATTTGGAAGTCCGAACGGCATAACCAAGTACTCATATAGACCATACCTACTCCTGAAGGTTGTGGGGGGTATATCAGATGGTCTAACATGCAACTGATGGTATCCAGATCTCAATTTAGTATTTGAGAACACTCATGCACCTCGAAGTTGATCAAAAAGATCATCAATCATTGGTAAGGGATATTGGTTCTTGATAGTCAATTGGTTCATCTTTCGATAATCCACACAGAGTCTGAGGGTACCGTCTGCCTTCTTTGCAAATAGGACAAGAGAACCCCAAGGAGAAGTACTGGGTCGGATGAAACCCTTTTCCCGTAACTTCTCTAATTGTCTCTTGAGCTCCTTCAACTCTGGTGTATCCATCCTATAAGGAGGAATGGACACTGGTGCTACTCCTGGTACAATCTAAATAGAGAAATCCACCTATCGCTTCAGAGGTAGACCTGAAAAGTCGTTCGGGGAGACATCCCTGAAACGATCAGCCACTAGAGGGAAATCCTTATGACAAATTCCCTGGTCATCCAGATATAAACTCACAATCTGGGCTGTGACTCCACCTCTCCCATGATGCTCTGGTCCAACTCGACTCGCCTAAACATCCCACTCACCTTTGAATAAAAACTCTCTGCCCTCTGTTGATGTGAAACGCACCCTACGACGATAGTAGTCTAAAAAGGCTCGAAAGCAAACCAAACATTCCATCCCGAGAATAACATCATAGCTTGTCATATCCAAGAAATAGAGGTCCCAAAGAAAGTGACACCCACCAACCTCTAGGGGCACTAATTTCACTGATGCACACCATCCATTTTAGTCCCCAACGGAGTTTCTAGCGTCATAACAGCAGAAGAAGAAGAAACAAAGAACCCAAGGCTCTCCACAACAGGAATAGATACAAATCTATGTGTAGCACCTGTATCGAAAAGTACTGAAGATGAGACAGAATCTACTAGAATGGTACCTCTAACAGTAGAATTTTTGGGATCTTACTCCTATTGGGTCTATTGCACTGCATATGCCTACCCAATTCCATGGCCCTGTGACACAGCCTGGCTACCCTGAGTTATCCCGCCCTGTTGTCTCTGAGATCCTAGTGTCTGGCTACCACGGCCATGACCACCATCCCTGCCTGCATGCACTGACGTATTCCACTTTTCCAAATGGTATGAAGTTGTTGGTCCTTCTCCCGCACGCGGAGTCTGCATAGAACCCCTCTCAATAGCCACTAGGAGAAATGCCCTACAAAAGCACTGTAGATGACCCATCTTGCCGTAAGCTCAGCACTCCACCGGGTCTCTAGTACACTGGGGTATCTTGTGCCCCTGTCTACCACACTGATAGCACATGATCGGGCCACCTGAAGTAATGGATTGTCTAGTACTGCCACCGTGAGAGAAACTCATCTCCCGCTTCCCCTTCCCAGTAGAAATAGTACCAAAAACTGGTGTCGAACTGCCCTGGCCCACACCACTAGCCTCCCGAAGGTTCCTCTCTATAATCAGCACCTGGTTCACAATCTCATGTACTGTAGGCAACCTGAAAACATTCATGAGTGCTCAGATGTCATATCAAAGACCATCCTCAAAGCGTCTAGCCCTCAACGTCGCATCACCCACCAGAACGGGTGCAAAATGCTAAATCCCGGTGAAACGAGCAGAATAGTCCATCACCGACATAGCACCCTGCTGCAGATTCATGAACTCTCGAGCTCTATCTTCTCCCAGCGTCACTGGGAAGAAGAAATCATAAAAATATATCTAAAAATATTATGACGCCATGTCTCTATGATGATCTGTTTGAGTGGTAACATCCCACCACCTCTTGGTGGAATCACGCAGCATATAAGTCGCGAGATTGACCCTCCACCCTGGAGGCATCTCAAGATGCTCGAAAATAGTCTACATAGAATCCATCCAAGACTCGGCAGCCTATGGTCTTACATCCCCTGAAAATGTAGGCGGATGCTGCTGCTAGAAGATATGAGTCAGCTCAGCCATAGATGTGGAAGTCAGTGGTGCTCCCTAAAAGGTTTGCATGAACCGCATGAAGCCTTCACATAACTGCGCCTGCGCACCTGTGTCTGGTATAACGGTCAGCACTGCATCTAGCTCTGCTGGAGGATCCACTGGTATCCCATGGCCTACCATCTCTGGAGTATAATCATTGCTGCTCTCTTGGTGAAGAATGTGTGGTTGTCTTGGCGGCATGACTCTACAAGGTCAAAAACACACCTTAGATTCAAGTTTATCAAGGACTGAAAAACAAGGGGATCAAAAAGGGAACAAAAGGAAGAAGGAATTTCAATATTGGAAAAAACATGACTACACGGAGTGTTCATTAACTACACGTCGTGTACCTGACTTTTCTTCCCCTACCCGGGTCCTTCTACACGGCTTAGCCACACTGATTTCTTTTGTACAAAACTGCATGGTGTGTATAACATCTGCACGGCGTGTTTGGTATAATTTCCAACAACCCGTGTCGTTCGTGACACGGCTGACTACTCGGCTAATACTACACGGTGTGTTACACCCGCACACGGCGTGTACACCACCTTGTTTCCCTAGACACATGGCTAAGTCCACATGGTCTCATATCATCAAGGACTACACGGCGTGTCCCTCAGGTACACGGTGTGTTCAAGAAGAGGTAACACTGACCCGTGTTTGTTAGCTACACGGCTGGGTCTCTAAGTCAGACTACACAACGTGTTATACAGTGGATATGGTGTGTATGTATTAAGGTCTCCTCCATCCATGTTTTTATTTAAATGGCCAGACTCTAGGTCAACACTACATGGCGTTTACATTCAGTACACGGCATGTTTTTCCCAAGCCTTTCCCTTCCCCGTGTCCCCACCCACATGGTCTATGACACGGAAAGAGACTACACGGCGTGTACTGAGGGTACACGGCATGTACTCAAAAAAATTTTGTTTCTTCCCGAACATAAGAACAAAAGGAATGTGTTCATAAAACTACTTGTCGTTTATACTAGGTTCTCCAGACAGTAAACCTCAGATACTTCTCCAGAACCCAAAAAATACTGAAAAACAACACCTAAGTGCCAAATTCCGATTCGTGAAGTCCCATACTCCCCATGAATAAAAGTTTGGCATCTTATACATGTTATACACAAGTCAATGGTCCACCAAATTCTGGTCATTGAAAGACCATACTCCCCAAAAACCAAATTTTGGCGTCCATACTATCAACAAGCTCACACCAAAATTAACCTATCACATAGTAGGTATTTATCAAAGTAGCTATCACAACAGCATGTTTTTCTAGCACAACAACTATCACAACAGCATGCAATTTCTAACGCGCCTACATGACATGGAACTATGCATTGCATGTGATTTCTAACATGTGTCTAAATGATGCATGAGTTGGCATACCCTCATCTCATTGGGTTGCAACTAAATAAAACCCATGGATAACATATAAATAGAAAAATCACAAGTGTGTCACCCAATGGTGAAATCAAATCAACTATAAAATTTGAAAAATCAGAATAATTGCAAAAATATGAGGTAGACTGGCTTTTCCCGGTACACGAGTTAGCTACTCCCGGGCACAGCTTATTACCAACTACATTTTTCATCATATCCCTGACTAAGGCTCCAAATAGTAAGTTAACGAAAAGAAATGAAGCTCCTTTGATACCACTTTGGAACGTCCCGGTTCTGAAAGCTACTCAATGGGTTCCCCGGACCCGGTTGGTCACATGACCTCAAGAGCATTTACCCAAATGTCAGAGGCTGCCAACTAGCAGCGAGGGCGCAGGTCTGATAGTGGGGAAACTATTCCCTTATTTGTCAAAGAGTAGCGTAGTGGAATAAAATATACAAAAATACAACAATAGTGGAAGAAATAAACCATACACATTTAAACTGAACATCTGTAGTAAAAGATAACCAACAGTTATATAGATAATGATGCAACATGTCTCTAGTTCTAAGAAAATAGCCAGAACATGTTACACAGCAGTACAATATAATACAACAGAGAGTACATAGTATAGCAAAGAAAAACAAAACAGTGCAACAGGAACTCAACAGCATCGCAGGCCTAAGCTTGGTCCCATGCTCTCCTACTCCTCTGCAACAATCATGTACCTGTATAGGGACTCTTTCCCTTATCCGCACCTGTAGTAACATAGTCTGTTTGGGCCGAAGACATGACCCAAACAGGGTGTGAGAAATAAATACTAGTAGGCACCCACCAAAGGCTTGTGACCAACTATGTGAAAATATGCAACTACAGTGTGCAAAATTAAATGCAGTAAACCCGTAAGTACTCAAAAGTAACTATCAATACCAGTTTCTATGCCATTTTTTTTAACCATTTAATTTAATAATATTTTTGTGCTCATCAGAACCAAGCCCTCAGGAAAATCAGAATCTTTCCCTCATTCTAATATAGTAATACCATGCCCTCAGGATTTCCCTCAGTCTATATAATCACCACGCCCACAGGCTTTCCCTCATGCTATATAATAACCATGCCCCCAGGCTTTCCCTCAGGCTATATAATAACCATGCCCTCAGGCTATATAATATCCACGCCCTCAGTCTATATAATATCCACGCCCTCAGGCTATATAATATCCTCACCCTTAGGATAAACTAACTGGGTTGATCCCAAATCACAAACATGAAAATTATAAACAATTCCTCTAAAGGAAAAAGTAATTCAGAAAATAAACATGGCATACCCTCGGGTATCCTGGCCAAACGGCTAAATAAAGGAATGCACCCTCAGGGTGGTCCTGGATCCAAGCAGTGATCCCAAACAACTGTTTATTATCACATTTAATTACCTATACAATTCTAGGTACTTTAAACAGCCAATGCCTCAGCCACATGACACCCCAACAAGGGTTCATAGAACAATGTTACACGCAAACGCACAACAGTTGGAATTTAAACACCAATCCACCTACCTAAATTTCCCCTGACCGATATACGCGGATGACGCTCCACAAAACGCCCGATAAGGACATATATATGAGGTAAATGAATTCCCATTCAAATGTAAATAACTTCCATTAGAAGAAGAATTTGAATGAACGGTTCCAGGGGAAGGAAGGGCTTACCCGTACGATTCCAACAAGATTGACGGGGGCGGAATTGGATTCTCGGTGTTCGATCAGGTTATATCCAAAGTTCTGATCATCCTCCAGATCTCTCCTCTGATTCTAAGCCTTCCATGTGAACAGGGGAGGCTATTGCCTATTTTAAGCGAAAAAACAGACTACACAGCGTGTACTATTGTTTACACGGCGTGTAGTTTTCATTTTTTTTAACTGTTCCTTTGGAAACCTCTCCCCAGCGTGGAACTGTTCATCTATCGACATGAGTACACAGCATGGAATACCTGAGTACACGGCGTGTACGGTCGCTTAGCTGGCCCATGCTTTACTGTATGCCTGCTGACTGGCTACACGGCATGTAAGTACCCACTACACGGCGTGTAGTCAGTTTTTACACCCATCATCATCGACTGGCCTACATGCCCTGTGTACTCCTTCCACACGGCCAAAGTACATGGCATGTGGAAAATTACATGGTGTGTAGTCACAAAATTTTGGATTTTCTCCCATTATTCTTTATTTTCTCAAAAACACTTAAGGAAAAGAGAAAAAAAGAAACTCGTACCTCAAGAATAAGAACCGGGTTCTTACAGCAACACATGTTTGATACATGTTAATGTGAAAAAATAAAATTACATTTAACTAAATGTCCATTACTGTAATTTCCCTGACCTAGAAGCCACTAACTGGTTCCCCGATCCGGGTTACCACATGACCTCAAGCACGCCTCCCTGTACAAAAGAGGTTTCCAACTAGTAGTGAGGCTCTAATTGATCATGTGTGAAGACTATACTCTTTTTACCAGAGTAAGCCACAACAGATAACATATAAAATAAGCTAAACAATAAACTCAAACCAAAAACATGCATTACTAACCATTTCCCAAAATAGTTACAAACCACAACCAATAAATAAATATTCCATGTCATGCTAACAGTGCCAAAGTGAAAAAAACCCAAACTAAATACAAACAGCTAAACCCCCAAAATGGATCCGGACTCCATGTCTTGATCCTCATCCATGCACATACGAAGCCCAAATCAACTCCCTAGCATAGGTCCCATTCCATTGTCCTGGCCTACAACCATGAAATATGCTCAGGTATCTAATGGAGGCATGAGCAGGGCGTGATTATAACTCAGTTGGCAACCACCAATGGTGTCTAAAAAATATCTAGTCTAAACAGATAGCACATGAATGTTTGAAATAAATGACAAGATAAAAAAATATAAAACTTGTGTTCCATTAGTTAACAATATTTACTTTAACCATTTTCCATCATTATTTTACTTTTCATCACTTAGACTATCTCCATTACTAAATTCATTTTCATCCCATCTTCCATGGGTTAGGCATTTACATCATTTACACAACTTCTTAAGTCAGTCAATTATCTGGCATAAGGGAATAATTCAAGTTCTCCATCTCACTAGGGATGAACATTTAATAAATAATTATAACACAATTACCTTGGAGCCTCAGTATAGGTAGTCTCATCCAAAGCAACTGTTAGGGTCCTAGAGCCTCGGTCCAACTCACTAACCCGTGCATTCTAGGGTGGGGTTTAGAGCCTCAGTCCAACCCGACCCATGTGGGGAGCCTTAGTCCATTATCCCACACCACCAATCCATGTGAACAAGGTTATTTATACATTTACCACATATACAAAATCACAAACCATACACACCCAATATACATATCATTTACAACTCACATTTCATACATTATATAAATTGATAACAAGCCTTAACCCATTAGCACATTTACCATTCACATTTCATAGAAAACATAACCCACTTCCCCTTTTCATACCTTAACCCATTTATAATATTCAAAATTCCCATAAATTAACCAGTGAACATATTCATCAATTCACAAGAATTTACCCATTTATTCCATTCAATTATATACTCATAAGTCATTTAACACATTCACTTTATTCCATTTGACCCTTTTCACATTTTTTCAAGAAATCCCTTATGCCATTTCCAATGAAGAGACATAACTACCATTAGTTTCTTTTTATAATTAAAAATAACATGTCCCCACATTTATCATGGGATCTATTTTAACACAATTGAAATCAAGGCTTAACTTTATAACTTTCCATGTTCAAGAAAATTGGTGCACCCCATGGGTGGACCTAATACAGTCTAGTCAATCTCAATGCATCCCTCGGGGAGCATAAGAGGTATAAATCATCATTTATCTAACAATTTTACCAAATATTACTAAAGGAATCAAATTAAAATCAAGATGGATGCAATATCACAACCACACATGTACAAATAGACAACAATTTTGTGGGATATAACTTGAAGACCACCAACCTTGAATCTGAAGATGAATGTTCCCTTAACCTTAAAAATAGATCTAGATTCAAGAACCCTTTGAATCCCCAAACTACGATCCACTAGAAAAAGTGAGTTTTAGTGATTTGGAATAATAATGAAACCCCAATCCCTAATCCAAATGAAGGATCAAAAATAACTGTTAGACTCGCCTGGAGGTTCTATTTGCAGCTAATGGAACTCCAAACTACTTAGAATCAAAGGAGGTTGATCGTTAGGAAGCTTGGGGTAGTTTAGTTCATAACTAGGCATAGAGGAGGAAGAAATGGGGATAATATCGGTTGATGAACTTAAAATAACAAGGGGGAAATTTGGTAATTTTTCATTTGTTAATGGGTTGCACGGTTTGACCGCATGGTTTGGAAAACCATGCACCTACCACTATCCAAGAAGAGTCCAATTCGCACAGTTACCTATGGATTCTACATGGTTTGAAAAAACATTCACCAACCATGAAAAATTCATTTTTCCATGGTTTCACAGTTTGGCCTAACCCTTTTCAAGATTTTCACTAATCGTGTGCCAACAACCATGCAACATGCACAGGATGGCCCAATTTCCCGTACTTTCATGTCCCAAACCTTCAAAACACCACCATTATTTCTTATACACCATGTAATCATTACATTAACCCAAATTAAGAGATTTAAACCAAAATTAAAATAGAGACATACCTCTATGAAGTCTAGAATATTACAACCTCCCCACCTTGCTCATCCTCAAGCCATGCCATATATCACTAAGATTCCGAAGAAAATAAATCGGGCCACTTGGCTCGCATATTTGAATCCCTCTCACAAGTTTATTCTTCAACATTGACGTGCTACCACAAAACTAAAATCAAAGGCACAGTCTTTCCTCGCAGTACTTTTTCACTATGATTCACAATGTGAACCATATGCTCTTCGAAGGATTCATCATCCTCAAGCTCTATATCCTCAAAATCAATCACATGAAAACGGTTAGGGTGATACTACCAAAGTTGTGACACATGAAAAAAAAATGTTCATGCCACTATACTACTATGTAAGAGCCAATCAGTATGCCAATATCTTGATCCTATCTGCCACCTCAAATGGACCCACATACTTGGGTACCAACTTACCCTATTTTCAATTCCAACGGTGTCCCAACCTTGTTGCAACCCAAAGAAACACATGATCACCCACTTCAAACACAAGAGGTATATGATGCTAATATTCATACAACTTATTCATACATTTAACCATTTCCATACACTTTTAGAATAACTAAACCCACTATGAAGTTTCATACATGAGACTCAGTCCCAAAAACATTAATTTCCCAGCTCCATTCTAACATAATGGTGACCTACACTACCTACTATTGATCACTTCACAAGGTTCTATATGAATCACAGCCTTGTAACTATTATTGTAGGAAAAATCAACTAATGATAGATATTTTTCTAATGATCAACCAAAATCTAGGATGCAGTCCCTCAATATATCATCTAGTTCCTGAATAGTATGCTTCTATTTCCCATCCTTCTATGGGTGAAAGGCCATACTCAAGAAAACCTGGGTACCAAGTGCCTTTTTCAATCCCTTCCAGAAGTGTGAGGTAAAACATAGATCATGATCTGAAACTATGGTCTATGGTACACCATGAAACCTCACTACCTCTCAAACATATAGCTCACTAAACTGGTCAATAGTGAAATATTCTTGAATAGGTAAGAAATGAGCTGCCTTAGTCAACTGATCCACAACTACCCAGATCACTTAACTCTTCAGAGGTGTACATGGGAGACCCACCAAAAATTCCATCATCGCATCAACCTATTTCCATTTTGTAATGGGTAATGGCAGCAACAAACCACCTGGTCATGAATTCTCGGTCTTCACCTACTAGAAGGTGAGTAATCATTCCACAAAACATGTAGCCTATTTATTCATCCCCAGTCACCAATACTGCATATGAAGGTTACGATACATTTTTTTCAAACTAGGATACACTTCCCACTTTGACGCATGAAACTCACACATAAACTATTCCCACAAACATGTCGTCATAATGACATGGTCACGAACATAAACAATTCCACCATCACCAATTGTCTATCCAAAAGGTGGCTCATCACCTTTAAAACTATCCCTTAAATCCAAAAAATCAGAATCGTAATACTATTTCTCCTTGATCTGGTTCAAAATAATGGACTCAGCTTCCAAGGATGCAAGGTTCATCTACCCTTGTCTATCCTACACCTCCATATGCATATCAGTAAATAACATCATCATTCTCCACTTAGAATTGGATTCTTGAGCTGCCTAATTTTGAGTCTTCCAGTTAAAGGAATTTGCAACACTGTTTCGCTTTTCCCAATGTGTAGACCAACTCAAATTCAAAATATTTCATGTATTCAACCCATCTACACTGAATAATGTTAAAATCACGTTGATATAAGATGTACTTTAGGATTTTATGATAAGTATACACAATAAACCATTCCAACCAGAAAGTAATTCAACCAATATTTTAAGTAATGAATCACTATGGCCAAATTAAGATCATGAGTAGGGTAATTTCTTTCATGAGGCCTCTGATGTCATGAACTATATACAACCACCCACTAATTTTGCATCAACAATTCCCTAAGACCAACACTAGATGCATCACTAAACAAGGTGTAACCATTGCCTATCTTGGGTAATATTGGAATTGGTGTATTAGAAAACCACTCATTTAACTCTTAGAAAGAATTATCACATTCCCCAGACCATTCAAACTAGATGCATTTCTTGTTCAATCCCAAAAGTGGTGATGCCTTGTGGGAAAAGTCTTTAATGAACCTTCAGTAATATCCCACCAAACCAAGAAAATATTGAACATCAGAAACATTCCTAGGATTCTCCCAAGATACCACTGCCTACACTTTCTTTGGATCAAACAACACACCCTCCTCAGAGATTATGTGACCTAATAAATGCACCATATCAATCTATAAATGAAATTTTGAATTCTAGGTATATATATTATTATATATTAGTGTACTTAGTATTATGTCAATATATTTGGCATGCTCATCATGAGTCTTAGAGTACATCATGATTTCATCAAAAAAGAAAAATAAAAATTGATCCATGTATGGGTGAAATATTCTTTTCATTAGATACATAAACATTATCAGTGCATTGGTCAAACCAAAAATCATCACAACAAACCCATAATACTCATACCTACTCCTAAAATTAGTATTTAGTACATCATATGGTCTCACCCTCATCGGATGATACCTTGATATAAAATCAATCTTGGAGAACACTAACTCGCCCTTTAACTAGTCAAAAAGTCTATTGATTCTAGGAATATGGTATCTATTATTAACCTTTATCTGATTGAGATACCATTAATTGAAAAAAAAAATATATAGACCAGTTGGTATTCTTGGAAAAACACGAGATATATCTAAGGTGGTATACCGGGATGAATAAACCCCTTGTTCTCTAGTTCCTCCAATAGAGTTTTATGTTCATAGAGATCTTTCGGTGCTATTATGTATAGAGGAATGGATACTGGTTCTGCACCTAGAAGCAACTCTATTGTGAAATAAACATCTCTATAGGCTGTAAGCCTTGAGAATTCCTTATGAAACACATACTAAAACTAATCCACCACTGGAGTAAAGACAAACTACTCTACTCCGCTTACATATAGAATGAGACAAGCCACTTGGGTTGTAAGTTCACCCAACTACTAACAAATCGACCAAGTATGGCCTGCCCGGGCATCACATTCCCCACATTGTACATAATTTTTCCCCTCAATAGACATGAACATTACCCTACGATGGTGACAATAAATATGGTCTTGGTATAACACAAGTCAATACATGCCCATGATCAGATCAAAACCTAACATCTCAAGCACAAACAAGTCCAACCAAAAAATGGCACCCACCGACTTCAAGAGAACACCCCTTACTTTGCTTGATATTTTCTGCTCACACCTCTAACAGTGTATCGATCAACATGACCCCACACACATATTCCACCATTAGGACCAACACACTCACAAACTATATAGAGATAAAATAATGTGATGCACCTTTATCGAATAAATGACTAGAAATCATGGAGGCTATAAGGATCGTACCTTGAATAGTCGATGGTCCATCCTTACCAACTACAGGTGTAGAGTGAACTGAATGGAGCTGACCTATCCCTCTACCCTAGTCTATGGACTAAATTCTTATTGTTATACCATCATACTGATATGAATGCTCTCTCCCTAGAGTACCACATCTTCCACCTCTACCGGTACAGCCAGTATAGCTACAACTACCTTCCTAATATGGTCTTACTGACCCCCTTACTATACTCTACATTGGTCTTAGGCCTCCCTCACTGCCCACCTATCAAGGGTTCCTACAGGACCTCTAAACATTCCCAATTCTTCCACACACTCTACACTGAACCAGTGGTAGGGTGTAGTGATTTTTCATGTGTCATTTCCAACCGCACTGATAGAAGAAGACATGATTATCTATTCTAACTACTTTTTTCCAAACTATACTAGTGTAAATTTTCAAAATAGAACATCCTTCTATCAGAATTTGTGCTACCGGATCACCCAACTGGAGCTACACATCCACCACTAGAAGCTTTCTTGATATTTCCCTCTGAAATAAGGGTCTGATCCAACACATCATTAAACCTATTTAAAAAATAAATTCACTTGGGACTTAACCTCATGTCTATGTTCATACTCTAAATTTCATGACATAGCCACCTCATCCCCCACCAAAGTTGGAAAAAAAACGTTGCAAGTCAGCGAAATGGCCAGCATAATCCATCACTTGCATAGACACTTGCATCAACCTTATAAACTTCACAACCTTTTCCTATATCAAGTTATATGGATAGAAATGTTCTATAAAATTTCCCTGTAAGTCCTTCCATATCATACCGTCATCTTTCTGGGTATAAACTAGAATATCCCACTAGCATTTCACCTAAAATCGTAGCATATAAGCCACCAACTTGACCCTCTTCTCAGGAGGAGTCTCTATGTGATCAATAATCATCTAAATGAACTCTATCTAGAACATAGTTTCATACAGTACACCCTCACCATAAAAATTTAGAGGGTTTTGCAGTTGTAACTCCTTAGATAGCTCAAACATACATAGTGCAACCTTCCCTAGGTCTCATTCCATCATCTGCAAAAAAACGAGAAATGTTCTCATAGAATTTATCCTCTCCCCTATTACCCTGAATCATCGGGTTCCCTTGATCAACCTATGGAATATATTTCTCAGTGACATCCTCTTGTCTCCCAACTTTCACAAAAGGTTTTGGTGGTGTCGTCCTACAATTCCAAACACACATCTCAAGGAACATAATGCAAAGAATCCACAATTTCATAAAATAAGTCTCTTCATTATCCATAAAAACCCCCATTTCACATACACTATCGCAATGGACATAGTCACATTGATATAACTACCATTGACCATTAATACCATGGTTTTTGGATCACATGAGGTTACCAATATACATAATAACCAATATTTCCTTAGACACCTTTTTAAAATCATTTCCACACTCACAAAGTAAATCTTTATTCTTAGGTACATTTCCTATTTCAAAACTTATTACAAAAAACTTTTTAACTCATTTAAAAACCTTCATTAATCACAATTCATCTAACAATTCGTTAACATTATTTCCATTTACCCATTTTTATCACATTTATTAAACATAAATGTCTTCAAATTTTAAATGAAGTGAAATGCATTTTACCTTTAATGTCCAATACACCCATTTCATGTGTGTCTATCAAGATTCATTCCACCTATATACCTAGGTACCTATAATGATTCATGAATGTGAGACCTCATTCCAATTCATCCATGAGAAAAATATCATTAAATAGTCACATATCACAAAAATTGCATCAACCAATGGGGAAATATCATTCGACTGTAAAAACACATCTCAAAAATAGCAATCCCACCCTGGGGACTTGGATTTTCCCCCATACATGGGTTAGATACTTCAAAGAACAAGATCATTTCCAAGACCTGACATGTCCTAATCTCTCGTCTACCATCAAAAAATAATAAGAACACAAAAAAGAACATGATCTGATACCAATTTCTAACATCCTTAACCCGAAATCTACTAATTAGTGGCCCGATCTAGGTCACCAGATGACCTCAAGTGAGCCACCACATATGCCAAAGGTTTCTGACTACCAGTGAGGTTCTAATTGATCACATGGGGATACTATACTCTCTTTACCAGAGTAAGACACAGTAGATAACATATAAAATAAGGGAAACAATCAGCTCAAACCAATAACATGCATTACTAACCATTTCCCAAACTGGTTACAAACCACAAAAAACAGATAAATATTCCATTTCAGGCTAATAGTTCCAAAGTGAAAAAAACAAACTAAATACAAATAGATGAATCCTAAAAATTGTTCCTAACTCCAAGTTTAGATCCTTATCCATGCACATCCCAAGCATAACTCAACTCCCTTGAATATGTCCCTTTCCCTTTTCCGGACCTGCAACCAAGAAATCTGCTCAGGTACCCAATGGAGGCCCATGTAGGGTGTGAGAAAACTCAGTAATCCACCACTAAAGGTGTCAACAAAACATCTAGTCCAAATATATTATGTGTGAAGTTATGAAATAAATGACATGATAATCCAAAAAAACTAATGTGCCATTAGTTAACAATATTTAATTTAACCATTTTCCATATTTATTTCCCTTTTCATCACTTAGAACATCTTCATTACCAAATTAATTTTCATCACATGTTCTATGGATTAAGCATTTACATCATTTACACAATGTCCTAAGTCGTTAAATTAACATGAATAAGGAAATAATTCAAGTTCCTCATCTCAAAAGGGATGAAAATTTCATAAATAATCATAACATAATTACCTTGGATCCTCAGTCTAGGTAGTCTCGTCTCATGCAACTATTAGGGGCCTAGATCCTCAGTCTAACTCACTAACCCATGCATTCTAGAGTGGGGTTTAGAGCCTCAGTCCAACCCGACCTGTGGGAGGATCCTGGGCTTATTATCCCATACCACTAAGCCAGGTGAACAAGATTATTTATCCATTTAACACATATAACACATCACAAACCATACACACCCAATATAAATAACATTTACAACTCACATTTCATAAATTATATAAATAAAAAACACAACATAACCCATTAGCACATTTACCATTCTCATTTAATATCCAATTTAACCCACTTACCCTTTTTATAACTTAACCCATTTAGAATATTCATAATTCCCATACAATAACCCATTGAACATATTTATGAATTTAAAACAATTTACCCATTTATTCAATTCAATTATAAACTCATAAATCATTTGAATCATTCACTTTATTCTATTTGACCCTTTTTCATATTTTTTTCAAACAATACCTTATGCCATTTACAATAACTATAAATAACTACCATTAGTGAATTTTTATAATTAAAAATAACATTTCAAAACATTTATCATGGGATCTATTTTAACACAAATGGAATTTAGGCTTAACTTTACATCTTTCCATGTTTGGGAATATTGGTGTAACCCATGGGTGGCCCTAATATGGTCTAATCAATCCCAATGCATCCCGCAGGGAGAATGAGAGGTATAAATCATCATTTAGCGAACTATTTTACCAAATATTACTAAATGAATCAAATTCTCATTAATATGGAAGAAATATCACAACCACACATGCATAAATCAACAACTAGTTTATGGGATATAACTTGTAGACCACCTACCTCGAATCTAAAGATGAATTTACCCTTAACCATAGAAATATTTCTAGATTCAATCACACTTTAATTACCAAACCTAAGATCCCCTATAAAAAGTGGGTTTTAGGGATTTGGAAGAAGAATAATGAACCCACAATCCCTAATCCAAAAAAAGGAGCAATGTGAATCATTAGAATCATCTTAAGGTTCGATTCACAGTTGATGGTGCTCCAAATGGATTAGAATCTAAGGAGATTAATCTTTAGGAAGATTGGGGGAGTCTAGTTCTTCAATAGGTCTATAGGAGGAAGAAATGGATAGAAAATAGAGTGATGAACTTAAAATCCCAAGGGGGAAATTTGGTATTTTTTTCACTTTTTAATGGGCCGCACGGTTTGGAAAATAGTGTGCCAACTGTGCACCTACCTCTATCCAAAAAGAGTCTAAGTCACACAATTACCTACGGATTACACATGGTTTGAAAAAAAATCACCAACTATGAAATTTTTTTTGTCTACGGTTACACAATTTGGCATAACCCCTTGCATGGTTTTCACTAATTGTGTGCCAACCATGAAACATGCACAATATGGCCTGATTTACCTTACTTTCATGTCCTAACCCCCCAAAATACCCCCGAGCTTCCTCATACACCCAGTAAAAATTAAATTAACCACAATGAAGAAATATAAACCAAAATTTAAATAGATACGTACCAACATGAATTTGAGGATATTACAACCTCCCCATTTTATAATGGTTCATCCTCGAGTCATGCTTCCAAGCATAACTGAGATTCCGAAGAAAAGAGATCAGGCCACTAGGATCACATATCTAAATCCATCTCCCAAGTTTCTTCCTAAAAATTACTATGCTACCATAAAACTCAAATCAAAGGAACAGACTTTCCTCGCATGACTTTTTCACTACAATCCATAATAGGAACCAGATTCTCTTCGAAGGACGCACCAGCCTCAAGTTGTACATACTCATCATCAATCACATTAGATGGGTTAGGATGACACTACCAAAGTTGTGACACATAAAAAAAACATGACACTATACCTCTATGTAATATCCAGTCGGTATGCCACTAGTCTGATCCTCTCCACCACCTTAAATTGACCCCTATACATGGGTGCCAACTTACCCTATTTCTAAATCCAACAGTGACCCAACCATGGCGACACCGAAAGAAACACACAATCATCCACTAAAAACAAAATATGTCTACAATAATAATACACATATGACTTATTCCTACTCTAAACCATTTCCATATGCTTCTAGATTAAATAAAACTACTCTGACATCTCCTGCATGAGACTCAGTCCCAACAACCCTAATTTCCTAGCTTCTGTATGACATAATGGTGACCTACACGGCCTACTATAGAGTTCCTTATAAGATTCCATATAAATAATATCCTAGTAACTATTAATCTATGAAAATTCAACCAACAATAGATATTTTTCCCATGATCAACCAAAATCTATTAAGTAAGCCCTCAACATATCCTCTAGTGCCAAAATAGTACACTTTGATTTCCCGTCCTTCTGTGGGTGAAATGACATGCTCAAGAACACCTGGTACCAAGTTTATACTACAATCCCTTCCATAAGTGTGATGTAAAACATGGACCATGATCTGAAACTATGGTCCATGGTACCCCATGAAACCACACTACCTCTCAAACATATAGCTCACCTAATTTTTTAATAGTTAAAGTGTCTAAAATCAGCAAGAAATGAGATAACTTAGTTAAAAGATACACAACTATCAAGACTGTATCACTCTTTTGAGGTTTATTTGGGAGATCCACCACAAAATACATCATTATGTCAACCCTTTTCCATTATGAAATGGGTAATGGATGCAACAAACCACCTGACCACTAATTTTCACTCTTCACCTACTGGAAGGTAAGGAATAATGCCATGAAACCTGCAACCTCTTTCTTCATCCGTGGTTACCAATACATCCTATGAAGTTCATGATACATTTTGGTCAAACTTGGATGCACTTCCCACTTCGATTCAGGAAACTCATACTTCAACTCTTCTTGCAAACATGTTGGCAAAATGACATGGTCACAAACAAGAATGAACCCACCATCACCAATGGTCTATCCAAATGGTGGCTCCCCACCTTTAAGAAATTACCTTAAAGCCAAAAATTCAGAATCCCCATATTGTTTCCCCTTGATCTGGTTCAGAAGCATGGACTCGGATTCTAAGGATGTTAGGTTAATTTTTCCTTGTCCATCCTACACCTCTAGATGCATCTTATAAAACAACATCATAATTCTCCACTCAGAATTGGATTCCTAAACTACCTGATTTTGATTTTTTTGGCTCAAAGAATCTTCAACACTATTTCTATTTCCTGGTGTGTAGACCAACTCAAAGTTGAAATATTTCATGTATTAAACCCATATTCTCCGATGAAGATTCAAATCACATTGAGTGAATATGTACTTCTAGATTTTATTATTTGTATACACCATAAACCATTCCATCCAACAAGTAGCTCCACCAAAATTTTAAGGAATAAACCATTGTTTCCAAATCAAGATCAGGAGTAGGGTAATTTCATTCATGATGCCTCAGCTGTTGTGAACTGTATACAACCACCCACTCATTTTTCATCAACAATTCCCAAAGAACAACACTAGATGCATCACAAATAAAGGTGTAACCTTTACCTGGATTGGGTAAGATTGGAATCAGTGCGGTAGTCAACCACTTCATTAACTCATAGAAATAATTATCACATGCTCCAGACTATTCAAACTTGATGCCTTTATTATTCAAGCACAAATGTGGTAATTCCAAATGGTAAAATTATTTAATGAACCTTCGGTAATATCCCAGCACACCCAAAAAAATTTAGACATCTGAAACATTCCTAGGATTCTCCCAAGATACAACTACCTACACATTCTCTAGATCAACTGAAACACTATCCTCAGAGATTATGTCACCGAATAAATGAACCATATTGATCCATAAATGACATTTTTATAGCTTTGCATATATCTTATTCTCTCTTAGTGTGCTCAAGATGATTTCAAGATATTTGGAATGATCCTCATGAGTCTTATAATACCCGAAGATGTCATAAAAAAGACGAGTAAAAATTAATCCAGGTACGGATGAAATATTCTATTCATTAGGTCCATAAACATTATCGGCACATTGGTCAACCCAAATGGCATCACAATAAACACATACCACTTGTACCTACTCATGAAATTAGTATGTAGTACATCATAAGGTATCACCCTCAGCTGATGATACCCTGATCTCGTATCAACATTGGAGAACACTAAATAACCATTTAATTGGTTAAAAAGATAATATATTTGAGTAATATGTTATCTATTCATAATCATCATCTGATTCAGCTACCTATAATTGAGACAAAACTACAATGTATGATCAGCCTTTTTGGAAAAAAACACTATAGATCTCTAAGGTGATGTACTTGGATGAATAAAACCCTTATTCTATAATTCCTCCAAGTGAGTTGTAAGTTCCTGTAGTTATGCCAGTTTCATTCTGTATGGTAGAATGGACACTGATTCTGCTCCCAGTAGCATCTCTATTGTTAACTCAACATCTCTCTCAGGTGTAAACCCTACGAATTATGCATGAAACACACCCTAAAACTGATCCAACACTGGGGGAATGACAAAATACTATACTCCACCTTCATCTATCCTGAGACAAGCCACTTGGGCTATGAGTTCACCTAAATACTAAAAAATCGACCATGTATGGCCTGTCTGGACATCACATTCACCAAGTTCAATATAAGTGTCTCCCTCAAGAGATGTAAATGTTACCTTATGATGGTAATATTCCATATGGTCTTTGTATAACACTATCCAATATGTGCCCAAAATCTGATCAAAACCTAACATCTTAAGCACAAACAAGTCCAACAAAAATTAGTACCCACCAACATCAAGATCACACCCCTTAAATTGCATAATATTTTCTAATCACACCTCTAATGGTGTATTGATCAACATGACCTCGCACACCTATTACACCATTAGGTGCAACAAACTCACAAACTAAGCAGACATAAATGAATGTGATGCACCTGTATCAAATAAATCACTAGTAAGCATGGAGGCTACAAGGATCGTGCCTCAAATAGTCGATGGTCTAGCCTCACCACCCCCATATTTAAAGTGAACTTCATAGATATGACATGTCTTTCTACCCTGGATTATGGCTTGAATTCCTGGTTTTGTACTATCCAAATGATATGAACACTCTCACCCTAGAGTACCATGTCAGCCACCTCTACTAGTATGGCCAATAGAGCTCCAACTACCTACCGGATATGGGGTAACTAAACCCCTTCATATAATCTACATTGGTCTTAGACCTCCATCATTACCCACCTATAGAAGGTTCCTACATAACCTCTGTGCATTCCCCATTCATCCGTAAACTTGACACTCAATCGGTGGTTGGGGGCAGTGACTGTGCATGTGTCCTGGCATGCCTCACTGATAGCAGAAAACTCGATCACTACTCTGAGAGGATAATTTTCTCTTCTGAATACTCTTTCCTGAACTGTGCCATTGTAAATTATAAAAATGAAACTTCCTTATGTTGTAAGTCATGCCACTGGTATGCCCAACTAAAGATATGAATCCACCATTAGAATATTCCTTGACATTCCCCTCCGAAAAAAGGGTCTGATCCAGAACATCATTAAACCTATTTAAATGAAATATATTCTCCTGGTACTTAACCTCATGTATATTTCCTTCCTGGAAACATCTCGACATAGCTACCTCCACCCCCACCAAATATAGAAAAAAATATTGCAAGTCATTGAAATGGCCAGTGTAATCCATCACTGACATAGACCCCTGGGTCAACCTCATAATCTTCATATCCATTTCCTATCTCAAGTTCTCTAGATAGAAATTTTCTTGAATCTTTTCCTGGAATTACTTCAATATCATACCATCATCTTTCTGGGTCTAAAACCGAATATCCCACTAGTGCTTTTCCTAAACTCGGAGCATATAGGCATCCAGCTTGACCTCCTTATCAGGAGAAGTCTCTAAGTGATCAAGAATCATCTGGCTGGACTCTATCTATAAATAAGATTCATCCAGTCCACCCTCTCCATAAAAAGTCATAGGGTTTTGTAACTAGAACACCCTAGTCATCTCAAACATACTTGGTGCAACCCGATCTAGGTCTTGTTCCATCATCTTCATAAAACAATCAAGTTCTCATAAAATTGATCATCAACCCTATTATCCTGAATCACTGGGTTGCCTTGCTCCACCTATGGAGGATATTTCTCAGTGACTTCCTCTAGTCTACCAACTGGAACATGACATCATGGTGTCATATTCCTACAATTTCAAGCAGGCATCTCAAAAAACATAACACGATGAATCTAAAATTTAAAAAAATAAGTATCTTCATTATCCATAAACAACCCATTTCACATACACTATCCCAATAGAAATTTCCATGTCTAGATCACTACCCTCGGCCATTCCTACTATGGTTCATGGATCAAATGAGGTAAACAACATACATAATCACCAATATTTTTTTGGACACTTTTTTAAAATCATTTACACACTCACAACATAAATATTTCTTCTTAGTCACATTTCCCATTTCACAACTTGTTACAACCAACTTTCTAACTCATTTAAAACCCTTCATTAATTTTAATATATTTAACCATTCTTTAAAATTATTTCCATTTACCCATTTTCATCACATTTATTAAACATAATTTTCATCAAATTTTTAAGGAAGTGAAATCCATTTTACCTTTCATGTCTCACACACCCATCTCATGCATGTCTATCATGATTCATTCCACCTATATCATTAGGTTTCTATAATGATTCATGAATGTGAAACCTCATGCCAATTCATCCATGAAAAAAATATCATAAAATAGTCACATAGCACAAAATATGCATCACCCAATGGTGAAATATCATTCAAATATAAAAACACATCTTAAGAACAATAATCCCACCTTGGGCACTTGGGTTTTCCCCCATGCATGGGTTATCTACTCCCAAGAATAAGCTCATTTTCAAGACCCAACACGTCCTAATCACCCATCTACCATCCCCAAATAATAATACCATAGAAAATAACATTATCTGATACCACTTTCTAACATCTCTGACCTGGAATCCACTAATTGTTTCTCCAATCTAGGTCACCACATGACCTCAAGCATTCCTCCCCATATTCTAGAGGCTACTGACTAGCAGTGAGGTTCTAATTGATCACATGGGGAGAATATACTCTCTTTAAATGAGTAATCCATTCTATATAACATATATATTAAGGGAAACAATAAGCTCAAACTAGAAACATGCATTAATAACCATTTCCCAAACCAGTTACAAACCAAAAACAATAGATAAATATTCCATTTCATGCTAAGAGTTCCAAATTTAACAAAACCCATACTAAATATAAATAGATAAATCCCCAAAATGGGTCTTGACTCCATGTTCGAATCAACATCCATTCATATCCCAAGCCCAACTCAACTCCCTAGAATGTGTCCATTTTCCTCATCCTGACCTGCAACCATGAAATATGCTCAAGTACACAATGGAGGACCAATCAGGTTGTGAGAGAACTTAGTAGGCCACCACCAATGGTGTCTACAAAATATTCATTACAAACAGATAGTGCCTGCAAGTATGAAATAAATGACAACAAAAACCAACAGATAATTCGGGTGCCATTAGTTAACAATATTTACTCTAACCATTTTCTATCCTTATTTCCCTTTTCATCACTTATAACACATTTATTACCAAATTAATTTTCATCACATGTTCCATGGGTTAATCATTTTTATCTTTTACATAACGTTCTAAGTCGGTCAATTATCATGAATAAGGAAATAAGTCAAGTTTCTCATCTCACTAGGGATGAAAATTTCATATATAATCACAACAAACTTACCAAGGAGACTCATTCAAAGTATTCACATTCAATTCAATAATTAGGGGCCTAAATCCTTAGTCCAACTCTCTAACTTGTGCATTCTAGGGTGGGGTTTAAAGCCTCGGTCCAACCCGACCTGTGGGAGGAGTCTCAATCCATTATCCTGCACCACCAATCCATGTGCACATGCTTATTTATCCATTTACCACATATAAAATATCACAAAATATAAACACCTAATATACATAACATTTAAAACTCACACTTCATGCATTATATAAATCAACAACAAGCCTTAACCCATTAGCACATTTACCATTCACATTGAATAACCTATTTAACCCACTTCCCTTTTTCATACCTTAACCCATTTAGTATATTCAAAATTATAATATATTAATCCATTGAACATATTCTTCAATTCACAATCATTTACACACTTATTAAATTCAATTACAATCTTATCATTCATTTGACACATTCACTTTATTCCATTTGACCCTTTTTCACTTTTTTTCAAACAATCTCTTATGAAATTTCCAATTACTAGACATAACTACCATTATTTCATTTTTTTATAATTCAATATAACATATTGACACATTTATCATTGGATCTATTTTAACACAAATGAACTTTAGTCTTATCTTTACAACTTTCCATGTTCAGGAATATTGGTGCAGCCCATTGATGGCCCTAATCTAGTCTAATCAATCTCAATGCATCCTCGGGGGAGCATGATTTTTCTAAATCATCATTTAGCCATCCATTTTACCAAAACATAATAAATTCATCAAATTCACATCTAGATGAAATCAATATCACAACCACACATGCACAAATTGACAACAAGACTATAGGATATAACTTTTTGACCACCTACCTCGAATTTGAAGATGAACACACACATAACCTTAGTATTAGATCCATATTCAAGTACCCTTTGAATACATAACGTAAGATATACAATAAAAAGAGGTTTTTAGTGATTCATAGGAAGAATAATGAAACAACAAGCCCTAATCCATAAAATAGAGTAAATAGAAGTGTTAACCACACCTGGAGCTTTGTTTCCCAACTGAAGGTTCACCAAACGGCTTTGAATCAAAGTAGATTGGTCATTGGGAAGATTGGGGGAGTTTGGATTATTATTAGAGATAGAGGAGGATGAAATATGGAGAAAATTGTGTGAGTAGCTTAAAATCCTGAAGGGGTAATTTGGTGATTTTTCATCTTTTAATGGGCCTCACGGTTTAGAAAACCATCCACCAACCGTGCACCCGCCTCTATCCTAGAGGAGTCCAAGTTGCATTGTTACCTAGGGAATCTGAATGGTTTAAAAAACCATGCTCCAACCATGTGAAATGCCTCTATCCAAGATTGCATGATTTGGCCTCACCCCTTACATGGTTTTCACTAACCACGCACCAACCGTGAAAAATGCATAGGATAGCCCGATTTCCCTTCCTTTCGTGTGCCAAACCCTTAGAACACCCATGAGATTCCTCATATACCCAGTAACCATTACATTAATTAAAATTTATATATTTAAATACCTCCAAGAAGTTTGAGATCTTATAATTACTCAACAAAATTACCCAACATTTTTAATTAATATTAATTTTTTATTATAATTATTTTTGACTAAATACATGACTTATTTAATGTAAGGATAAAAAAATTATTTTATATATAATATTTTAGGAAATATATATATACACATTAATATATTTCTATATTAAAAATATTAAATATAGTAATGGTTAATTATGTATAAAAACTATTAAAAATGAATCATACATTAATATGTTTCTAATTATTACATTTTATTAATTTTTACTATTTATATTTAATATATTTTATTTATTTAAATTTATATTTAATTTATATATATATATATATTAAATTTATTTATTTTTATTAATAAATGTTTCAATAATTAATTTTTTAATTTTTTAATTTTAAATTATTTTTGTTTAATTATTTTAATTTATTCATTGTGTATATCTATATTTAATATATACTATTTGTTAATAATTACAATATATATATGTATGTATAATAAATTTATTTATTTTTATTAATAATTATTTGATTAATAAAAAAATTAAATAATCTTTCTAATTTACTCATTTTTAATTTTTATTTGTTTAATTATTTAAATTTTTTTATATATCTATATTTAATATATAATATTTATCAATAGATATATATATATATATATATTAAATCTAATAATATTTATTTAATTAAAAAATGGGTCATTTCCTAAATGGGATGGTGGTTCGGGGCGTATATAGACCTATACAAAGCATGAGAAGGTGGTATGGTAGGTGTATACATCTGCGGGAAGCAAATAGTGGGCCAAGGACAATGTAGTCCAAGGCCCATATAACTATGTGGAGTGTTTGTGGCAGCCCATCCGCGCACTAGGATTTTGATGTTCTGATGTGGTGGAATCATATATACAGAAGTGATTGAACATCTGTTATTTTAATCTGGGACTCACGCATGCGATTAGGTCCTTTATTAGTGTTAGACAATGCACTAATGAATGATTTCATTATCAGTGCTAAAAACATCATTGATAAAGTATTCCTTTTATTATAACTTTTTTTAGTGCTAATAAAATTTACCCTTTATTCACAATTTTTTTAGTTCTGATAAAGGATAATGTTGTATATTCCCTATTTTTTAGTAGTGTTGATCACATTGACGATTTTTAGTATAACTTTTCGACCAACTCTGAGTTTCCATGATGTGTTTCTGAATGGATTTTACCTTATCTACCATTTCTTCATCTATCTCGGGTCCCAATAGTTTTCTTTCTCCAACTACATTTTATCACATTGGATATTTTCACTTATTTTATAATGACTAAGGCTTTCAAACAAGTATATTACAAATTTTTAGATGAATATTTGTTATATTACACAAATATATGCCTGAGGATCATAATATTTTAGTGCCTTTGAAAACATAAAATACATTCTTCAAATTTGGTGAAAGATATTAAAAATATCCCATAAGTATCTTCCCCTTAAGTAATTCTACTTAAAACCTTTATTTATATCCTGGGGAAAGAAAACATAATAAAGGGAGATCTAAAATGCTCAGTAAAACATGAAATCTATATAAGCATAACATGGACATAAGGTTATGAAAACGGAGCATATCATTTGATAAGAATACCTTGCATATCAAAGATAATAATCTTGAATCATGGAATTAATGATTGATAGTTCATAATACCTGAATCATAATATAATCACAACACATGATCCATGATAGTATAACAATGGCATAAAACATAGAATTTGTGGCATGCACATAAGCTTAGAATATCATATGTCAATGATACCTCCCAAGACATTCATAGTAAGTTGGGATTGGGTAATCACCCATTTACCTACTTAAGGCTTGAGATGACCTCCCATGTACCTTCTAGTTTTAGGATTAGGATGTCCTCCCATGTACCCTCTTGTTGCAGGATAAGGATGACCTCATGTGTACCCTATTGTTGGGGGATTAGGATGACCTCCCTTGTACCCTCTTGTTGTGGGAATAGGATGACCTCCCGTGTACCTTTTGAGATCATAGAAAATTTATCATTTCCCAATTAATTGGAGGGATATATAGGTCCAACCTTTAAAATAATGAAAACAATACATATGTCTGCCATGGGACAATAAATCATTCATCACATCAAAAATCCTGAAATGAAAAAGTTTTCGTAAACATTTTAGCATAGCATATCTCATTGAAAAGTAAGAGGATTTGTAAACATCATTTCATCAAGACATAAACCATTCAGTGAAATAATATTAATAGGATCCTTGGCTAATATCCCCAGTAATTCAAGAGTAACACCAACATATTTTATCTTATATGGAAAATAAATTTGAATGATATTTTTTAAAACATTTCTTGAGGAAAATATCCTTTACACTTTGAAAAATGATTTTTTAATCATTAAAACTTTATCAGAAATTTTTCAGTTAAAATAACCATGAAAAATATAAATTAATCTTTGAGAAGCATTTTAAATGTCGTCGATATCTTTTTCCTTGAAAATTCATAAAATATAATCTTTGAAAATATTTTTAGAAATCACGGTTTTTTGAATAGAACAAATTCCCAATCGAAGTGAGAATAAAATTAAAAAAAACTTATAATATCATAAAAAGAAATAGATTCAAGATAAAACATGTCAAAGTTTCTTATATGCACCATGTAATTTAAAATTTTTGTGTAACCTAACATGTGTCTCAAATAAGGAAAATTGTGAAAAAATCAATGTACCGATTTAATAACTTTTGAACCATGAACCCCATGGAAGAGAGATCATAAAATGGATATATAAATACCCATAAATTTAATGATAAGGATCATATATCACATTAATGGTTAGTATATACACAATTCAAAAGAAACAAGTAGTGTATAATGTATATGTCCCATACAAATAAAAGTGAGACAAAATATACATTACCTTATGTCTTGACTTCCTTTATACTCATTAAAAAATATTTAATAATAATATGAGTTTATTATACATATACCATAGAACCATATTCATATATATAATACCATATATAATTTACTAATGACTTTATATTAATATTTTATTAACAAAATCATGTTAAAGTTACAGCATTGTTTCTCCTCTTTCAATTCTGCTGGTCTTGAAAATTATTCCAAATCTTATGTAATCCTAACTCTCCTCAATTTCTTCGATGTTGTATGTATTGATCTCTTTCAAAATTTCCTCACAAAATAGTTGAATCTTCTTTGTATTCTTCAACAAATTTATTTAACAACATATAATATATATGTATATGATAATAATAATATTTGTAATATCAATTTTTCTTTCACATAATCTTACATATTTTTCTTCATGATTTATTTTTCATAACTGTATAAAATCGATGGAAATTATTCTTTAATTTTAATTAATTTAGATTAAAATATAAATTTTTTCACATAATATATAGATATTAATTTTTTTTAATATCCCAAAATAATTCATCAAATCAGTGATCCTTCAAATACCTGGTAATCTTGGGTCATCTTCTAGATTTATAATATCTTCAGCCTCATTGAAATACATGTATCATCCAGTTTAAAATTCCCACATGACTCAAGATTATTCATTTCAATAACTCACCTTAAAACACTTGAAATATTCAATAATTCTCCCTTTTATTCATGAGATATTAAATTGTTTTTAATTTCTACATATTCATATTTTTCACTACTTCAATAGAATATGTGATTTTTTAACCTTCATGAAATTAGCTATGTGATGCTACTTAGCAAAATAGGATATTCAAAATATTCTAAAAAATTATATTTATAAATCAGTTATGTGAAACCCATATGTAGCATAAATGGATACATAAAGTCATTTGAAAATTTGGATTTGATAATGTCATTCTCTTCAATAAATAGATATGTGGCATAATGTCTATGTGAACTCCCATTAGTCGTAATCATCTACGTGAATCATTTCATCAAAAATGGAATGGAAATGTCATTAAATTTATATACATGAAAGTGAAACTAAATTTATATATTATTTATATCATGCCTGTTTATTAATCAATATTTTACTTTATTTGAAAGTCAATATTCAATTCAGGAATCACATCGACATTTCTTATTTATAATAGTACACTTTCATGAACATCGTATGCATGAATCTCATATTTGGAGTTGGCATCAATATATGTTTTTAATCAAGTTTAAATTGGTTGATCATATATGGATGCTTAATAAAAATATCATGGATTCATTATGATCACTATAAATCATAAATGGGGTATGACTAAGCACTACTAAACATTGTAGATATCGAAGGTTGAAGACAAAGGTGTTTTCGCATCATGGGATCAATCATATGGATGAGATCATTTTGATTAGATGGGGGATATTATATGTGCATCATTAAATGATGGGTTAATAGTACTCTATGTATTTTTATCTTATATTAGTCTTTGGCTTGTTTGAGATCAGATGAATATATAAAGTGTTGCAACCTCACCATTGAGTCGGTACTGAGCTCGGTACCCAAATACATGTCACACACACTGGCTACATGGTTCAGACATCACCTATACAGGACCACTAACTAACCTCTATTTCTTATCATATGGGTGCTATTTGTTGGCCCACTCACTCTCCTGTAGAACCATATAGGGTGCTTGGGCTGGTTCTCCCCTATAGTTACGCTTTCTCTCATATATGATATTGATGGCCTAGACCATGTGGCATATATGGTAGGATAATTTTTTCCGATTCCTAGAAAATATCTATGTGAAGAATTCCACCATAGAGATATTCTAATACAATATAGCTTGCATTTTTTCAAGCATTCATCCTGAAAATTCTTCAAGCTATAGCCTCAAGTATCATGTGGACTTATATGGATTCTCAATCAAACATGGCATCCAATTCCTTTTGTCATTAATCCTACAAGTATTATTAATAACACATATTGAACCATTGAAAAAAATGAAATACTTACTTGGATACAATAAAATGTACTAATTAATTCCAAGTAAATAAGAATTAAATTTTAAATAAGGCAATATAAGATTCAAGGAGATATTTTTAGATTACTGATTTATGGGATCAATGTTTTTTTATTAAAGTAAATTAAGTTAATTGATAAATATGGATTATTTTATTATAATTTATATATGATATATTTATTAGAATAAATAACCATTAATCTAATGGTGGTTATAAGATAATTAAAGAGTATAAATTTTTTTATACTTCAAAAATAATTTTTTTTAAAGTGAGTTTTACTATATTTTGTGCACAAATATTCTAAATAATTTATTAAACTTGTATAAATTTAATTATATAAAATTTCAACCTTATTTAAATAGTAATAATCTTCAATTGAATTTTTTATATTTTTCAGAAATAATTTTTTTATTAGGGAATTCTAAAAAATACTATTTTTTTTCAAAAGTGACATTTTTTTCATAAAATAAACTAATTTAAAATTAACATCATTTTTTATATTTTCATTAAAATTAAAAAATGTCTCATTTTAATAAATATTATTCAATAGATTTCATAGGAATCATAATTATACTTTATTTTGGTAAAAATCACTTTTAGGATTAAAAGCACATTTTTCAAAAAAAATCATTACATTTTTTCATTATTATATTAAAATTATTTTCCAACTCATATACACATTTAATATTGAAAATTTTATTTCACATTTTTAATCATGAGTTTCAAGTTTATAAATGAGGTTAATTTCATTTTTTAGTCATAATGAATAGTAATCATGGTAAATTATTGTTGAGATTATAAAGGGTAAAACAAATTAACTAGGGTAAAAAAATGTGTTATAGATCATAAAATATTAACTCAAAATGGGTGTATGAGTATTTAATGACCAATAAGTTATCATATGTAATTTTTTATCCATTTATTATCCACTTTAAATGGTTATAACATCTATTTTATATTGATAATGTTATATTTACAAATATGTCACTTTATCTCATTTGATGTCTTAAATTGGTTTCCATAGCGATAAGAAGAAGTTATGACTGGTTATAAATATTTAATTTTAATATTCATAAATTATTTTTATGGATTTATTTTATTTTTAATTTCAAATTATGGTATAATTTCCTTGAATGATTATTCAATGTTGGTATAACACTTATACAGGCAATAGAAAAATCATGTAAATGATTTTAAAAAAATTAACAGTGATATTGTTTGGATAAGTTATGGTTTACCAATAATTTATTTGATAATTATAAGGTATTAGTGACATATAATGTAATTATATTCAAATTCTATTATTTACTTGATATATTTAATGTTAGATTTTGTGAATAGTCCTAAAATTGACATTAAATGATATTTAATGTCGGATTTTTTTATCATTATAAAATCATAAAATTGAAATAATAATGAAATTGGATAGTAAATTTTTAAAAATATAATTAATGGTTCATTTATGTGCCACATCAAATTTATAAAATTACATTCAAGACCCTTCAAATTGAAATTTTGTGAAAATGTCATTGATTGTTTTCTATAAAAAAGACCCACTTAAACATTTTCAAAACACAACTCAATTTTTGTTTTATCATAGAAATATTCTAGAATAACACTAAAAAATTTCATTCTAACATCCCTAATCCCATATAGTTACTATAAACCTCCCCTTTAAAGGCCTTAATCTTAATCAAAAGTAGGATACTAAAAGAAGTATAAGTCATAACTAATTTCTTTAAAGTATATTTCTTCTTATACCTCCTTAAAATATATCATAACCATGATGACATAATAAAATCATTATATACACTATAAAATAATGTAATTATGTTGATGATAAAACCTTTTTCCATCACCTTTTCCATAACCTTTTCCATCTAATTGAAAATGAACACTTCACTCATACATACGTGTGGACTACCTCCTCCACGAAGAGGTGTGTTTCAATTTTATTCACTACATCACACAACTGGTTATAAATATGGAATTGATTAATATATAATATTTTTTTCATTTTTATGATTTTGTAATGATAAGATATAATCTACCATATTACCCTTTCATCTATTAGAAAATGATAGTGTCCTTGTGTGTTCCTATGGACAACTAGTTCCACAAAGCGATGTGATTAATTTTTAATTATGGTCTCATATGGATGGTCATAAGTTTGGAATTAATTAATAAATATGACATTTATAACATATATATTGTCACAACCCACCTTCACCAAGATGAGGGATGGGTCATCAAATTACCATACCCTTCTTTCTTCAAGTTAAAGGAGAGATAATGACCCCTGAGTCCCAACTTCAATAGGCCCTAGAGTGGAAACTAGCACCAAGGGTATAGAATCACATGTTATATGGAATGAATTACCCTTTTTATAGAAAAATATCAGAAGATAGGATGGTGAATATCAAAAAAATCCAAATACAGAAAGTTAAAGTAAATCCAAACCCCTTTTCCCACATGCATGTTCAAAATAATGTGCTACAAGTACAAGAAAACGCCAAAGGAAAGTACCAAAAGAAAAGAAAATAGAAACAGTCCAAATGTCTGAGCTAATATGGTCTCTCACAATCCTCTAAGTCCTCCTGGAAACCTAAAAGAAGTTTTATATATGTAGGGTGAGTATATAGGTATACTCAGTAGGGAAAACCAAAAGCTCTCATGCATAAGTGGGGAGGCACTCTAATTCCCCGTGAGAAATAGAGATAACCAAGGAACCTGGAAAAAAATCTATCCACCCAACCTCACCAAGGAACACTCCTCAAATAACAAAATTCAGCTAAAGTAATAGAAATAGAACATTGATATTTGGGTACCCCACACCACTTTACCACTAGTTATTGAAGACATCCTACACATCAGATCTCCACCGCCATTTTCACTTTAGTCCCATTGCCTCCCCAACAACAACCTTTTAGGCCACCAAAACCATGCATCCTTCCCAAAAACACCTGGGACACCACAACCATACGTAACCACACCCGCAGACGCCTGGGGAAAAACAACCACCACTATGCTCACAGACACCAGGGCCACCACAACCATACATAACCATGCCCACAGACACCTAGGCGAGAACAACAACTGCCACACATAAAGACACCTAGGCCTCATCTAAGACACTTGGGAAACAAACCTGTCCGTACACACCTGGGTCAACCACCACAATGTACCCTACCTGTATAATCTTGGGCTATAATGGACCTTAGGCCATCACAGCCTACCCAAAGAGTCTTGGGCTACCCAAGATAGGGAGTAGAAAGGAGCTAATAACTAGCCACTCATAAGAATGTTGGGAAAAACATCGTCCCCCCTGAAGTGAGGGTGTTCAGCACAAATTTCTCAAGTTGGGTTGGCTGCGAATGAGAAACGCAAGAACTAAATTTATACATATAGGTAAATAAGAAATCATCCTATCCTAGGGGTCCCAAAACCAGCCCTTACACAAACACCATTGTTACTATTCATACATTAAAAAATCAATAATAGCCACAACCAGAGTACCACCCATTGAACCCATTATTTTTATCATGTTCAAGTGATTTCTTTACAATAATTATCCACTACCAGGCAACAAAGAGACACATCCACAAGTCAAAACAACTCTGAACTGGAGAGGAAACAACCGAACAGCAATTTAAGAATTTACACCCGATTATCTTGTAAAGTCACAATAATGAATGGGATCCATGAGATCCCTGAAAGTACTCGAACCAAACCAAGCCCCAACATACGGCTTCACCCGACCTCAGATTCAAAACCAACAACCCTTCAACCAGAGGTTCCATTCTCATCCACATTACCCCACACGACATTAAGCAAAGCTACCACACATATCACTGGAACTGAGCAATTATGTTTTTATTATTTAACCATACCATTCATTAAGTTCCAACATTCCGTTTGGTTAAATGGGGTGACCACACAAGGCTTCTTGTTCATTGGGAATCCATTTAATTAACAAAATTTATGTGATTAACCAGTTTCCATGTTATAGCCATTTAATCATAGGATTAACCAGAAAAATAAAGGACCATTAGTGTGCAAGGAAGGAACAACAACAACCAAAATTTTTACTAGACAGTGGCCCATAAAATTCACAATATTATTGAAAAATGTATAACACAACAACAACATCATCATCATTCCCACCTCTTCATTCTTTAAAGGACCTTTTATTATCTTCGTTGAATTTTATTTCATCTACGTCCCAAGGGAACTTCATTATACCCACACCACAAGATGTATAGTAAAGAGAGACGAAGGAAGAACCCTTACTTGGTTGATCTAGGATCAATGATTCCTCCTCACTCCAAGAACTGTGGTCGTGCGAGCAGCATGAAAATGCCACGAAGGCTGAGCGAGAAGGGTACCAGCACAGGCGCATTATTCGTCTCTGAAATAGGGACTCCAAACACACCAAGTAAAGGAAATAGACCAATGAAGAAGAAGATATGGGTGTTAAAAGGCCTGATCCTTGATTTATGGGATATGAAATCTCATACCACTTAAAAGGTGGATCGTGGTATCACCACATGGTTGGGTGGTTACACACAGTTGAATTAATTGTTAAATAATAATTTTCCTCGGATACTATAAAGATAGACCAAACTACTTGATGGATATAATTTAAATAGAAACACATTATAGGGGATAAACTAGAAACGTGGAAAATATGTGACACTTGTCTCTCCATCATTAGAAGATTTAAGACTATTAAGGGCTGAAATGACCTTAATCCATTTTAAAAGAGGTAATAAAACTAAAAAAGAAGTTACAGGAAATATAGGGGAAGGAACCCTAACAATCCTTTGTTGCACCATTCATGTGTGGCACCAATTGGTGGAACCAATCAGTGTCACCATTTAGTGACACACGGTGACACCCTGCCACCGTAACTGATGCCCTCCTGACTCACCGATGGGGTCCAGGACAGCTCAGACACTAGAATTTGGAAAATTAATGGACCAGGAGGGTCTGTTCCATTACATCAGATACCTCTCAAACTATTCTCATCCTCTATAATTCAAGGGTAAACCCTAAAGAAAAAGATGGGTCTAAACTACCACCTCGCAAGATACCTCTCAAGGACAAACCACTCTAAATTTGTTCGAAAGCGGAAACAAACCTCGATATCTAGGAACACTTCTCCCTCATCTATCTCCTAAAAAACCATGGATACACCATTGATCTTATCTCCCACGTAATCACACAAACATTTAAAGGTTACACCGTTGAGGCATATGGATTAGGGAGTTCCTTCCTCCATGTCAAGATAATATCCGCTTTGGGCAGCACTAACTTGCCCGCACGGGTTTAATGGAATCCACCTTAATACGTCTTCATTAGGGATCAGGTACTCCCCATACCATAATTATGACTTTTCATACACATTCAAAGAACAAAGGAAAAAGGTCCGTCTCATAGTTAAGAGGTTCATGCATTACATCACAGCCAAGTTACAAAAACAAGAACTTCAAGGAAGGCTCAAAACAGCAACACAAAATAGCTCCGGGTAATGGGTACGCATCTGAGCTTCTCACTTCCAAATACTATTCTTGAGGCCACCATGCCTCCACAATGCACAAACCAAAGGAATGTTCTGTCCGTGAATAACCTTCTCCTTTCGATCCTCGATCCCCAATGGTTTCTCAATGAACATCGCATCGGCCTCGATATCCAGCTCTCCCTAGTCAAGGACGTGTAAGTCATCGTGTAGATACCGACGGATCTAAGACACGTGGAAGATGTCGTGGACCCTCTATAGCGGCGATGGTAGTTCCAGCTAATATGACACTTCACCGACTCTCTGCAACACCTCGAAGGGTCTGACTTACTTGGGAGAAATCTTACTCCCCCTACCAAACCTTTGTTGCCCATGCCGAGTGGAGACCTTTAAGAACACATGGTCCCCAACCTCAAACTCCAAGGGTCTCCTCCTATGGTCGACATAAGACTTCTACCAGTCCTGATCCACATTCATCCTTTCATGCTCAAGATAAACCTTCTTCGTTGTGATCTGTACTACCTTTAGGCCAAGAAATATTGCCTCCCCAACCTCAATCCAGTATACAGGTGAATAATAAGGTCTTCTTTACAAGGCTTCGAATGGAAGCATGACAATGGTAGAGTGATATATATTGTTGTAGGAAAACTATACCAGTGGCAATTGTCGCACCAATGATCCCCCAAAGTCCAGGAAACATGCCTGCAGCATGTCCTCCAACGTCGAGATGGTCGTCTCTATCTACCCATCTATCTAGGGGTGGAAAGCAATGCTAAGGCATAGCTGGGTGCCAAAAGAATGTTTTAATCTCATACAAACTCAGGAAGTAAACCATGTATCCCAATCCAAGAATATGGTCCTCGTAACCCCATGCAACTGCACCACATCATCCACATACCTATGTGTTAAGGCATCCACTACACTTGAATCCCTGACTGCTATGAAGTGGGTTGATTTTTTCAGCCAGTCCACCGCTACCCTCATAGAATCACAGCCTCCCTAAACCCTAGGTAGTCCTGTGAAGAAATCCATATAGATGTCAACCCACTTCCACTCGGGGACATCTAAAGGCTGCAAAGGACCCACTACGATGTTGTGTTCATCCTTCACTTTTTGAAACATGAGGCACTTTTCCAAAAACACTTCCACTTCATGCTTCACCATGGGCCCCTAAAATTGATCCCTCAATCCCCAATACATCTTGGAAACTCCTTGGTGTACCACCAGGGGTGAGTTATGGATCTCAATGATAACATTATCATGCATCTTCATTAGGAAAAACATCTTTCCTCGAAACATCATCTGATTCTGACCATCTTCTGAACATTCTTCAGAAGCATTTTCCTGGCTAAACCGATCTTGTATCACTTTATCCTCTAAGTCCCCCCACTAAGACTCCTCCACCTATTGTTCCAAGGAATACTGCATCGTCATCTGAAACAGACATCCTATACCACCATCCACCCTTGCATCCAGGAGTAAGTCATCCAACTCCTCTATCACCTTCCAAGAATCAACTAATTCTCGAACCACATCCTTCTACGACTTCCTGCTCAGGAAATCATCCTCCACATTACCCTTTCATGAGGTGTAGGAAATATAGAATTCATAGTCCTGAAGAAACTCCATCCACCTTTGCTACCACAAGTTCATGTCTCACTGGGAGAATACAAACCTCAAGATCTTGTGATTTGTGAAGACCAAGAAGTGTTCCCCGATGAGGTAATTCCACCAAAACATCAGTGAAAACACAACTGGTGCATACTCCGCATTGTGGGTGTCATAGTTATGTTCATGAGTATGTAACTTCCTAGACCCATAAAAGATCACTCGCCACTACTGCATCAGTACACACCCCAATCATAGGCCGAAAGTTTCACAAAACACTTCAAACGTCACCCCTTCCTCTGGAAACCTCAACACTGGGGCACTGAACAGCTTCCCCTTTGGGTAACTGAAGGATGCTTGGCACTACTCACTTCAAATGAAAGCTCACCCTTTCTTATTCAAGGTTTCCAATAATGCTGCAACTCGAGAGAAGTCTGGCACAAACATCTGGTGGTATCCTACCAGACCCAGGAAACTATGAATATTTGTCATGTTCATGGGTTTTTTCCAAGAAACAACTGCTTTGACCTTCGATGGGTCCACTGCTATTTCCCTACTGGGACACCACCTATCCAAGTAAGTTCACATATTGTGTCTAAATATTTCACTTGTACAACATCCTGTAGAGATGGTTCTATTAGAGGACCTCTAAAACTATCCACAGATGCTCGGTGTGATCCTTCTATGATCTTGAGTAGATCATAATGTCGTCGATAAACACAACTACAAACTATTCCATATACTCACAGAATATAGAGTTCATGAGCCCGATGAACACGGATGGTGCGTTGGTAATTCTAACTGGAATGACCATAAACTCAATGTTCCCATATCTGCACCTGAGGGTAGTCTTCGAGATGTCATCCTCCTTCACCCTCAACTGGTCATATCCTGACTGTAGGTCAATATTATAGAACCAACCTGCTTCCTTCAACTAGTCAAAAAGGCCATCGATCCTCCAGAGGGGGTAATAGTTCTTGACTCTCACCTAATTCAGCCTTCAGTAGTCTATACATAGTCTGAGACCACTGTCTACCTTCTTTTTGAATAAGATTGGAGCACCCCATAGAGACCCCCTCATTCAGATAAAACTCTTCTTCATCAGGTTATCAACATGGATCTGCAACTCCCACAACTCAGAAGGCACCATCTGATAGGGAGACTTTGAAATTCTATGGGCACCGGGTTACAAGTCTATCCCAAACTCAACATCATGTCGAGGGGGTAGAGTCACCACATCTTCAAGGAAGATGTCTAGGAACTCACTGATGATCCTCAGAACTTCTACCATCTATGTATCTGTCGACTCCACTAACATCTCAGCTAACAAATAAAGAAGTGTCTCCACTCGCAATTTTCCCTCCTACAAACCCTGCTCGCCGATGAAAGTTACATGTTGGCCACCCACGTCTGAAAACACAACCCTTCCCAGGAAGTAGTTGATAATGACACACATAGAGAAAAACCATTTGATGACTAAAATGACATCATATGGCTGCATCTCTTTGTAAAGACCAGAAAATTACATGTAATTTTTTTTAATTTATTTGGAATTATTCGAGTCTATGAAAATTAACGGCGCATGAATTTGAGGCCTAGTGTGCCCAAAATGAATTTTTTGTACTTTTTAAAGGTACATTCAGTAAATGCATGGGCAACGTTTTCTATCATTTTAACCGGGGATCGGATTAAAAATCTGAGGGCACCGTTGAATCCACAGCACTGGTATTTTATTAAGGGAATCTTCACTTCAACCGTAGTAGTTCGGAAGAAAATTTTAAATTTTTGACATTACAGAAAAATAATAAAATAACATAATAAGTTATTTTATTTCTCTTTCTCTAGTGGATGTGTGGTGGTGGTGGGGAGCGGTGACTTTTCAAGCCAATTAATGGCTTGACTATTCTTTATTTGTAACCACACCATTAGGGAATTAAAGGGTTCATTCATTAAATAATCCTAATTAATTCCTCAGTGCATTACTCACCTTTCCCCCCTCTATTTAAGTGATTCCTGGGGTGGAGTTTTGACACAGCTTCACCAAGAAAGAAACCTCTGGCGAAGTGATGTGACACCTTCCACCAATGGAAAGATAAGTTCGGGTAGCATCGAACAAGGAGAGATGAACACCGATGGCTTCGTCAAAGAACAGATTCTCCTTCCACCACCATGACGACTCCAAAAATTCTCGAGGTATGGGTTTTTATTTAGTTCAATAAATTCCAACAATTCTTCTCCTTTTTCTTGATTTTTGTGTGTGGTCATTATGGGTGATTTTAAATGGGGTTTATCATTATTTTAATATGATGTATAAATTACTCCCTTGTTATAACTCTAACACGAAGGGTGTGGGCCAAAAAAACAAGGTTGGGACCCTCTGCCGCTTTATTTTTCATTACGTTATTTGGAGGTGGGTTGTTAAAAATTGACGGAACCTTGAAACTGAGAAGCGTGCAACGACGGAAACATCCTGATAGGACCGTAGGTGCATCCGGAAGGAAGAACAGACCACCAGAGCTCACCCGGTAGCCCACGGAAGAAGTGCCGGCGCAACACCGACATGGTGAAGCGAGTGACAGGTGTCGGTGGATGAGGTAGGCAGCCGAAAACCGCCTGCTGCGGTGGAAGAGAGGTGTCGCGGTGGTCGAACAGGCGGCCGATAGCGGCCGGTCATAGAGGTGGAGGCGGTGCGCCGTCGCGCGCCTTGCTAAAGTAAGTCACAACTCAAGGCCACGGCGATTCAAGGAACCTGATCCCTATGGGTCCCATGGGTGACAAGGAGGAACCACCTAGAAATGCTAATAAAGCAGCTGAATGGATCCTTTGAGCTGTTCAGGAGCAGCGAATAGCGCAAACCCACGTGGGTTGCGCCTGCCAACGGACCGGACTGCCCGGCGGGCAGTGCCCAACCGGCGGGTCGAGTAGGTCCATGGCCCAACGGGCCGAGCCCACTGCGGCTCGACCCAACTGAGCTTGTCCCAGCCAATTCGGGATGGGCCAGGTCAGTTTGACCTGGTCAGACTGGACCTGGACCCTCTCGGGCCCAATTACACTTAAATGGCCGTATCTTGCGAATCGGACGTCCATTGGACAAACCATCTATGGTGCTGGGATACTTGGAGTGGGACAATAATTTTGAGAAACCCCACAAGATCTTTTGAGATTGTTGGAGTATGGTCGGTTTGGGTCAACCATGAAACCAACTGGGACCTCAGCACTAAAATTCCTACAACATAAAAACCATGCTTCTAGTTGACATGTCGTCCATTACATTGGAACCCTTATGAAGTGATGGATCATCGACTTATTTCTTCATGGTAATTTTTTCGGTTGAAATAATACTGATGGCTTGAAGAGTGGTTCTCCCAGAATCAAGCATACTATGAGTGAGAATCTAGTGGTTGTCGGTAAGGCAGAGGTTGGAGACAGATCATAGAGAGGTTAGTACCGAGCGATCCTGTGTGGTTCAGCACCTATATATCTTATGTGGGTTAGATCCTATGTGGGTCAGCGCTCAGTGATCCTATGTGGTTCAACGCATACCTATCCTATGTGGGTCATATCCTGTGTAGGTCAGCGCTCAGCGATCCTGTGTGGGTCAACGCATACCGATCATGTATGGTTCATGTCCTATGTGGGTCAGTGGGGGTTATTACCTATCGATCCTATGTGGGTTGGATCCTGTGTAGGACTTTTGGGGGTTAGTACCTACCGATTCTGTGTGGTTCAGACTCTGTATGGTCAGCCGCAATTTCTCTCGTTAGAATAAGATGATCTAGATCCTCAACTAATCATATGTACTTCTGTGCTTTACTTATATATGGTTTGAGTTGTGTCTATTGCTTTGTGATTTGTGATTGAGATCATGCTTTGTGGTTTTTCCTTTGTGGAATTCTGAGATACCTTCAGGGGTCTTGGGGTCCCTACTAAGTACACCCCTGAATGGGCTTCGCCCGCACCTTGTTGTGTCTTGTACAGACGATGAGAAGCTTGGCTGAGACTTGTGGGATCTAGGACCAGGCGGTACATGGAAGAGATTAGCTGACGTGGAGAGCAGTGGAAATGAGTTCTAACTACCCTTCAGGTAGTATCCTCATAAGACTATTCCAAGAGTAGTTTTTTGTTTTTCAGTTGTAGTTGTACCTTTTAGTTGGGCTTGTATTCCGCCCCCTTTACATTCAGTACACACCTTTACTACTTCAGTTTTACATCATGGATTCATATTGTTGTGTTCATGGATTATGTGTTTGTACAGGTTTAAAGGAAATGCCTTCCCATTTTAGGGATACACCTTTCAGGTGCTAGTCGCCAACCCCTAGCCTATAAAAGGTGGGCTTGGGGTAGTCACGGCACAAGCCCGTGAGGACAGGTCGTGAAAAAGTGGTATCAGAGGAGTCAATTATACTGAAGAACTAGAACTCTGATATTTCTAATGGAGCAATAGTGTTAAGTGTTTTGAGTATGGTTTTCAGTTCCGAGAGTCTAGTGTTGGTGTGGTGGCCGATGTTTCCATACACTAGGATCCTGAATTCTGATTTCCAACTCAGTTCATGAAAACACTGATTTCATGTGTTTTGAAATGTTTTTGCTTTTACATTTTTTTTAAGTCATCTCACCAGGTATAACTTATTGACCTTGGAACACCTATTTCTTTTTAGGATCCCACCATGTAGACTGCCAAGCAGGATTCCTGAAAGAGTACACAATGACGGCCCACCGAATGACGAGGCTTCTGTGCAAGGCCCTCTTAGTATGTTGGCACCATCAGGTGGTGTACCAGCAACACCACCACCCATTGGGAAGTATATTCCACTGGCCCCACCAGAAGACTATGCACGCTGACTGAGCGCGTTGCACAAGTTATAGAGACAGAGGCCTCTGGGGATTCTAGGTGATATAGATCCCCAGGAAGCTGAGGACTAGCTAGAGGCTGTGGCTAGGGTTTTTCACTTGGTTGAGACACCAGCAAAAAATATGGTTATCCTAGCTTCTAGCCTTTTCCAGGGCATAGTAGGGAGATGGTGGAGCCTAACACTCTAGACACATGAAAAGGTGACCCTCGCCTAGATGGACTTTGAGAGCCTCTTCAGGGTGGATTTCATTCTAGAGACACTATTCTCTGTGTATATTCAGGAGCTCCATGTATCTTCTAAGCCTACAGGCCATGTAATCTCTGAGCCTACGAGCCTTGTAAGGGTTCCCCCTCATCCCATGAAAGGGGGGTTATCAAAAATAAATAAAAATGAAGTCCTTAGGTGTAATATCCCAAATCTTGACATATATAGACATTACATTACTTTTGCATAATACTTAATACATGAAAAACACAGATGCCCAATGACCGTATTAGTTTAGTGTCTTTGGAAACTCGGAACATAAACATCTAATCATGGTGAAAGATCTTCAACATCTCCCATAAAGATCTTACCCTTTTTTTTCTTACCTAAAACCTTTATTTATATCATGGGGAAAGGAAAACATAAAAGGGTGATCTCAAATGCTCAGTACAGGCAAACATAGAGAACATAAAACAACCCATAAATATTTTAACGTAAAAACATGAACATAAAACATAAAAATCGTGAGTAATGACATAAATTTTGGCAGTACATAAGGCATAGATCATAAAGGAACATTAATCGTGATAAAATTGAATGGGAATAAAACATGTAATTGTGGAAAACCTTTAAGCATGTGTTATGATTTCCATAGTAGCCAAGGCAATACTCCCAAGACCATCATAGTGGACAAAGTCCATTACAGAACTAGGTTTACTTGCCGTTCCAGCCCTGTATTACTGAATTTGAATTTACTTGTTGTTTCATCCATGTCTATATCATGAGATATAAATCTTTACCCAATGCATTGGAGGTCGATATAGGTCCCACCCATCTCAAAATGAAACCATTTTTATGTGTGACACAAAATAAACATAAATCATTCATCGTAACCCAAAGAATAAAATGGGTTTCATAAACATCATCCCATCATAACATAATCCATATAAAACAAATGGATATCATTTCATCATAATAAAAATCAAAGCATATAAATAATAGATACATTATACTTGAAACATAAACATAGTAAATAATTTCATCTTATATGGATAATAGGTTTGATAAAACACTTGAAATGAATTCTTGAGGAAAATATCCTTCCTTCTTCAAAATCATTTTCTTTTCTCAAAATTCCATGAAATTTTAAAAGAAAAGGATTTTGTTGAAAATAATCATGAAATCGTATAGATGAAGATTCCTGGAAATAAGGAGTTATGAAACTATAAAAATCTGTTCATGCCATATAAGTAAAAAAACATTCTTCTTGTACTTTTGTCGAAAAAGTAAAAAAGTACCTCGTATGGTAAACAAAAAAAAGATTCCTTCCATACCTTGTGGTAAAAGTCAAAAAAAGTAAACATGGATTTAAAAAAACATGGAAGAATAGTAAACATTTTATGAAAACATTTTGAGAAAACAGGGATATGGATGATAAACATAACCCCAATAAATACTTACGAATAAACAATCTCAGATAAGAACGAGATTGGAATAATTATCCCTTAAATTATGTCCAATTTCTTTCATATGTGTCTGATACTTCTGTATAGAGGGTTTAAACATATTATTAACTTTTATCATAACCATAATAATATTTACGTTATCATATATGATTCACTTACGAGTTTATATTACCCGTTCATTTGTCAATTCCATGTTAAAGCACTGTTTTGGGTAAAATTGTTTCCTTCATTGTACGTGTTTTGACTTGTAATTATTCATATGATTACATAGATCATGATTACATACTTCCAGAATGTAAAACATGATTTATATATTTTCAAAATATAATAGATCGATAAATGGAATGAAATACACCGTTCATGGAGACGGTAGACCGTACATACGCATGAACGATGTTTTGCTTTCCTTATTGACTTGAATGGAAGTAAGTAGATGACATATATATATATACATAAATATAGTAGCATTATTATGTCATATATTTCATTATTATTCAATATATACTTTATAATCATTCTTGAATAGTTAACATGAAGAATGAATCTCATCACGTCATGGAGACGGTAATCTAAACGTACGCACAAGCGATGATATTGTTCCCGTAATTATTGAATGGTATTGGAGTGGATGATATAATAGCTCAGAATAAGTATCATGTTATAATAACCATATATATAGTTATTTTTAACACCATTATACCCATCCAAGTAAGGTGGTGGTGGAAAACAGATTACACCACGGTGTGGAGACGGTATTCCATACGTACGCACGCGCGGTGATTTCATTTTCCGTAGGATGGATAGAAGGTGAAATGGGTTTGTTTAATATTTATAATAACATATCAGTATATGAGTGATTCTAATTTTATTACTTTATAATAAAACAAATAAAGAAGAGTGATTATAATAAGAAATAAATTTGAAAGAATCAGTAAAGGATATTACCACTTCTTTGACGCGCCTCTTCTAAACCTCCTCTTAGGGCACTAAAGTTGGTCTTTGAAGAAGATCGGGACCTCTAGTGTGTTTCTAGGAAAGTGAAGAAAATAAATTTATAGTTTTTGGCCGATCTTGAAGGCTCAAAATGTTTTTAATAGGAGAGGGAGGAGGATCCCTTTTATAAGAGAGGAGAGGGTCACTTTTGGAAACCTCTAAAATATTAATTGATAATAAACCCAAACCCCACATAAAAACATCAAAAATGACTCAAATTATACTATGATATGAGATAGGGTTTTAATATCATCATACAATAAAATTTAGACATGTTGGGAATTTATTTTAAACCTTATCAACTTGATTTATCCTTATTTAATCTATTTAATTTTATTTGGTGTAAGAATATTCTAAATTTTAAATTGTTATAAATAATTAATTATGTGTTGTGAATTGTCCAGAATTGGATAATTTTTGAAATTTTAGACCATATAAATTTCAATTTATAATTTTTCAAATATTTTTGTGATTTTTTAACAATTTAATAATATGGTATTTTTATAAAATAACAATAGTGTCAATTTTGAAAATATTCATTTATTTTAATTTAAATAAAATCCACACAGATGATATATTCGAACCAAAATATTTAATAGATTCATAACATGTCATATTTGTCTAGAAAATTCGTGGATCATTTTAAATAGTTTATATAATATTTATTTTAATATTTTTAAAACCATTTATTTGATATTTGAATCAATAAAATAATTTCTACATCACTATTGTGTCATCATTAATGTTAATTATATAATCCCTAAAAAATATAAATAATTTATACATCACTATTGTGTCATCATTATTTTCGATGTTTTATGATGTTTATCACCAAATTAAAATTATTACACTTATAAGATATAAGAGAGTAACTTATTTTCACTTTCTTTGGTTTTAATAATAATTACATCATTTTCATTTTCAAAAGTTCATGAAATGAATCTATTCCGACCCTTATGTGGTATTGGTCAACTTTTATTCATCTAATAGAATTTTGGAAGGTGTTAGGGTAATTTTATAATATTATTGTTACCCTTAATTACCTGATTTACCTTTAACTGTGGTAAATAAAATTTACTATAGTTACTATTCATAATGACCAAAAATAAACAAAGTAGTCTATTAACATAATTTTTACCTACTAATTAAAAATATGGAATCCATTTTACCAAACTTAATACACAGAATATGCAGTAATTAATTTAAAATTAAGCTCGTTGTCGAAAAAAACGGGTTTTTATTTAAAACATTACAAAAGATTGAAATGTTTTTACCTATGAATTCAATGTAAAATTAATGATAATGAAATAAATTATATTAAATGGTAAAAATATATTCTATTTATACTTTAAAACCATTAAATTTTATAATTTAACCATATAAATTACCTTGATGAAAAAAAAATTTGAATAAATTTAGCGTATTTTTACAATTTATCAAAATATGAAAGTTAACAGAAAAATATAAAAAAATTATCCAAAGTAAATTTTTATATCCTTATTGTAATTAATAAGTTTATTTTCTCTAATTTAACTTATAAACATGTCAAAAACTATATTTGAAGTGGGTGTTCCATCAAAAGGCGGTAAAACATCATTTTTTGAAAAATACGTATTTTACTCGAAAAATTTATTTTGTTCCCATACCATGTTCTAGGATATGTGTAAGATGAATGATAATGTTATTAAATTAAAAACAAATTTAATATTATTCATAATGTCTTATTCATAATAATTTTATAACAATATATAGTTGTTTAGTGAAACTCGTTATTGCGTACAACACACGCTATTGAGGAAGGTCGTTCTTGCGTGTAACACATGCCAAGAATAGTGTTTGCATATAATAAAAGCTAATACGGTGTGGCGTATAGTGCAAGTTAATTTAGGTTTAGCGTACAACATAAGACATCAAAGAAATTAAAAAGAATATTTCTCATAAAATCTCTGGGTGTGCATTAGGTCCATTCGGGCGTATTCAGTAGGTCTTTCACTTATAGAAGGGTAGTCTGACAGTAGTCCAGTACTCAGAAAGATTCCCGAACCTCTCGCGTTACTCCACCAACACGGTACATGACCCATTCTTCAGGTCCCAAACCATTGAGAAGGGTCTCCGGTGGGAGATCAAAGCATCCATGATATTGCTAAATATCCAAACATAGGATGGAGTGATCAAGTGAGCTTTGTTGGTGGAGAGCTTCATAGCTGAATAGGCACTGATGGTGAGAGCCGCCACCGGATGATAGGAAATCGATACATCTGCAGGAGGTAGTAGAAAGATAACGCAGAGGTCCAAGTGGGCCAGACCCACTGGTGGATGTCCCTAGGATGAAGGGTTAGAGGTTCGGAGCTCATGAGGTAGAGAAGGTCATATGGGAGATAGATTGTGCTTCACATGTGCCGATCAGGGCCACATGGCTCACGGCCACCCAACCCGTCATACCAATGATTGGAAGACGGTTCAGGGATCGCTAAGGTAGAGGTAGAGATTCGAGTGAGGAGTTCTGTAGGGCTCCAGATGAGGTAGAGGAGCAGGTTGTACAGTATGTGGTAGATAGCGATTTGAGGTTCTACCACCACCACCACCACCAAGAGGAGGTCCGCCCCGACCAAAGGGAGTAGGTGGACAGGGGAAAGCACAGTTTTAGGTAGCTGAGCCCTATGACCATGAAACTCCATAGATTATTAGAGGTACAATCTGTGTCTATTCCACCCTAGTTGAAGTACTTATAGACACATATTCTAGTCACTCTTTCATTTCCACGACACTCGTTTGGAGCTCGGAGATTACGATGGAGTTTTTTGCTTGATACTTGTTATTATAGACTCCTATGTGAGTGGATTCGATGATTACACCTTGGTGCCGATAGCATGAGAATACTCTAGGAGGTGAGATATTCGGCTAGGATCTCCTAGTATCAACATCGAGGCCTTACGACGTCATCTTGGGTATGGACTGGTTCTCAACAGTCCATGCTCAAATCGACGGTTTTTTGTGCAAAGTGTAGTGTATCCACGAGGGTGGGATCAATTTTCTCTTCATCGATGAGGATGAAACCTTGGAAGCATAGTATGGACATTCTCAGAGGAGGTTGCAGCCGATCACTCACTAGTTTGCTAGCCTCACCCTCAGGACAGTTGGCATGAGGATTCCAAGTTATCCTATAGTGGTGGATCAATATGATGATGTCTTTCCTGATGATGTTTTGAGACTACCTCCAAGTAGAGAGGTAGACTTTTACATTGACCTGTACCCCAGGACGTCACAGATATCAAAACCAGCATATCAGATGGCTCCTGTGGGGATTCAGGAGTTGTAGGTACAACTGGAATACTTGCAGGGAAAGGGGTTCATAAAGCCCAGTGTTTCTTTATGGGCATCCCCGATCTTGTTCGCCAAGAAGGTAGATGGGAGCTTGAGGATTTGTGTGTACTATCACCACCTGAACCAGGTGTCCATGAAGAACAAGTATCCACTCCCAAGGATCGATGATCTCTTCAACCAGTTAAAAGGATCTAGATGGTTTTCGAAGATAGATCTCAGATCCGGCTATCACCAGCTCAGGGTACGGGTTGAGGACGTACCAAAGATAGCCTTAAGATGCCGGTATGGACATTACGAGTTCTTGGTGATTCCTTTAGGAATAAATAATTCTCTAGAAGTGTTCATGGGGCTCATGAATAGGATCTTCTAGCCATACCTCAATCGCTTCATTGTGGTCTTCATTGAGGAGATCTTGATATACTCGGCGTCGGAGGAGGAGCATGCCATGCACCTACAGATAGTCCTGGATACACTTTGAGAGCACTAGTTGAATGGAAGGCTCTCAAAATTCTAGTTCTGGATACGGGAATTCCACTTCCTAGGGCACGTTATCTCATATGTTGGAGTTGTAGTGGATCCGACAAAGATAGAGGTAGTGCTTTCTTGGGAGCCACCTAGGAGTGTGACTGAGGTGCGGAGTTTCCTGGGATTTGGCTGGGTACTACCCGATAATTGTACCTGGCTTCTCTAGGGTAGCGGAACACTAGTCATATTCGATGAAGAAGGGTCAGCCTTTCTTGTGGATTGATAAGTTCCAGCATAGTTTTCAGGATATGAGGTAGAGACTGATGAGTACCCCCATCTTGAGGCTACCAGAAGAAGGAGTTGGGTATATAGTCTACTACGATTCATCAAGGACAGGACTAGGTTGTGTCCTGATGCAGGAGCGATCAGTGATCACCTACGGATCACGGTAGTTGAGGAATCTTGAGAAAAATTATGCTACTCATTACTTAGAGTTATCAGTAGTGGTATTTTTGCTAAAGATGTGGCAGAACTACTTGATGGGTGAATGTTTTATAGTCTTCTCTGATCACAAGAGTCTCATGTATATCTTCTATCAGAAGGACCTAAACCTAAGATAGTGAAGATGGCTAGAGTTCCTCTAGGACTATGACTTTGATATAGTCTATACTCCTGGGAGGGTAAGCATGGTAGCAGGAGGTCCGATCTACATCTGCTAAGTGAGGTGATATAGTATCTAGTCGCATTGTAGATATCCTTCCTGGATAGAGATAGAGCAGCTTGCCTTTATTCTATGACTGTCACTCCCCCACTTCTTTAGTGATTTCGGGAGGCACAACATGGCGACGTTGACTATGAGGGCTGATGTGCTCAGATATCCTCAGGATAGGCTCCTAATGGATTTCTTGAAGGTGGGGAGGGCGTCATCCTATTAAGAGGTCGCACTATAGTACCAGTGATGCTATGAGAGGAGGTGTTGATGGAGGTTCATAAATCCCCTTTAGCGGTACATCTTGGAGTGACAGAGATGTACCAAGACCTCCAGTGTCAGTACTAGTGTCCAAGGATGAATAAATCAGTGGTAGAGTTTGTATCTTGATGCCTCGCTTGTCCACAAGTGAAGGCTGAGCATTCAGTACCAGTAGGCTTAGATCAACCACTTGAGGTACTAGAGTGGAAGTGGGATGGTATATCTATGTAATTTGTTACAAGGAAACAATGTACCTCCAGGGGCCATGATTCTATCTATGTGATCAATGATAGAATCACCAAGTCAGTCCACTTCCTACCCATCTGAGATCAGGGATCATTAGATATCATGGGATGCCTCTACGTGCTGGAGATTTTATGACTTCACGGGGTGACATTGATGATCGTCGCAGATCAAAATGCTTGTTTTACATCCCACTTGTGTAAGGGATTGCATGAGGTGTTCGTAACTCAGCTACTCTTGAGAACTGTCTTTCATCCTCATAAAGATGGTCAGACAGAGCAGACCATACAAACACTCAAAGAAATTCTTCGTGCTTGTGCCCTCTATTTAGGATGAATTTGGGAGGACCACCTCCCCCTGGTGCAGTTTTCATACAACAATAGTTATCACTCCACCATCAGCATGGCCCCATTTGAGGATTTTTATGAGCGGCCATGCAGATCACCTATTTTGAGGTTATACCCAGGGGAGTCAGCACTTATGGGTTCAGAGTTGGTATAGGCTACCATAGAGAAGATACAGACCATAAAGGAGCGGATGAAGACTACAAAGAGCCTACATAAGTCTTATGTCAACAGGAGATAGAGACCCATGGAGTTTGGGGAGGGAGACCATGTCTTCCAGCGGGTCTCACCCTGACAAGGTTTACATAGGTTTGGATGGGGTGGAAAGTTATCTGTGAGGTTTTTCAGACCTTTCCACATCCTCAACAGAGTAGTAGTGGTGGAATACCATCTAGCTCTTCCCCCACATATGAACCGGGTGCATAATGTTTTCCATGTGTCACAGCTGAGGAGATACGTGCATGATTCATCGCATTTTATCGACTAGGGTGTGCTAGAAATCGATGATGGGGAAATTTTTGTGGAGTTATTAATGGAGATAGAGGATCGACAGGTGCGGGTCCTTCATGGGTAGTTGATTCCTCTGGTGCATGTTTGTTGGCATCACGAGAATCTCTAGGAAGGCACATGGGAGTGGGAAGATCATATGCATGCTCAGTACCCATACTTGTTCCCCTAGTATTGTTTTATCCTTTGGGGACAAAAATACATAATGTGGGGAGAATGTAAAGACCCAAAAATTACATGTAAATTTTTATAAAATTATTTGGGATTATTCAAGTCTACGAAAATTGACAGTGGGTAATTCTGATAAACGGTGTGCCCATAATGAATTTTTTTAACTTTTTAGAGGTACGTTGAGTAAACACATGGGTATCATTTTATATCTTTTAAATCAGTGGTCAGATTAAAAATATGAGGGCACCGTTGAATCCACATCACAGGTATTCACTTAGGTAAAGCATCACATCAACTACATTAGGTTGAGAGAAAAAGCTAAATTTTGGAATTTACAGAAAAATAATAAAATAACTTAACAAGTTATCTTATTTCTTTTTCTACAGTGAATGAGTGGCGGTGGTGGAAAAAGGTGACTTTTTAATCCAATTAATGGTTTGAATCTCCTTTATTTGTAACCTCACCATTGGGGAATTAAGAGGTTCATTCATTAAATGAACCTCGTTAATTCCTTAATGTGTTACTCACCTCCCCCCCCCCCTCTATTTAATTGAGGCTGTGGTGGAGTTTTGATATGGCTTCATCAAGAAAAAAACCTCTGGCAAAGTGACATGACACCTTCCACCGACGGAGATGGAAGCTCGGGCGGCATCGAACCAGGAGCGACGAACGCCGGCAGCTTCATCAGAGCGCAGATTCTCCTACCACCACCGCGATGAATCCAACAATTCTTGAGGTAGGGGTTGTCATTTAATTAAATAAATTCCCATTATTCTTCTCATCATTCTTTATTTTTGCGGGTGGTATTTACGGGGGATTTTGAATAGGGTTTATCATTATTTTTATATGATGTATAAATTACTCTCTTATTGTAATGCTAACGTGGAGGGCGCATGCCAAATGAACAAGGCTCGGATCCTCCTCTACTTGATTTTTCATTGCGTTATTCAGATTCAGGTTGTTCCAACATGACAGAACCTTGAAACCAAGAGGCACGCAATGATAAAGACATCCAGAGAGGCCCATAGGCACGTCCATAAGAATGACGGACCATTGGAGCTCACCCAATGGACTAAAGAAGAAGAGCCGGTGCGGCACCGGCACAAAGGAACCGGTGGACAAGGGAGGTGGCCACCAACCGCCATCCGTGTTGGGAGAGTGGTGCCACTCAGCACCATGGTGGTCAGACAGGTAGCTGGCAGTGTCCAGTCGTGGAGGTGGAGGTGGTGCGCCGTCACTCGCCACGCTGAAGGAAGCTGTGGATCGAGGTCACAGTGATGTAAGGGACTCTCTCCCTACGGGTCTTGTTTTTGATGATATGACGCAACCTGGCACTGCCAATAAAGGATCCAAATGGCTCCTTTGAGTCATTCGGGAGTAGCAGACCGAATGACCCCATGCGGGTCGCTCCAGGAAGTGGGCCGAGCCCGCCCGACTGGCCGAGCCCACCACAGCCTAGCCCAACCGATCCGTCCCAGGCCGGTTCGGGCCAGACCGAGTCAGGTCGAACCGAACCGAGTCGGGTCAGTTCGGGTTAGTATGATCGGGTCAAACCGGACCCGAACCCATTTGGGACCAATTATTCTTAACCGATCATATCTTGTGAACCAGACGTATGTTTGATGAACCATATATGGTGTTGGGATCCTTGGAGTGAGACAATCCTTTTGAGATACTCCATGAGAGTTTTGGATAAAGTTAGAGTACGGCCAGGTTGGATCGACCCCGAAACCAACTGATCCCTCAACACTAAAATGCTTATAACTTATAGACCGGACATCCGACTGATGTGTCATCTATTAGATTGGAACACTTATGATGTGATATATCATCGAGTTACTTATTATTGGGTAATAATGTTGGATGAAATGTGAATGATGGATTGAGGAGCGGTTCTCCAAGAATCAAGCATACTATGAGCGGAAATCCAATTGCTGGCAGTGAGGCGGAGGTTAGAGACAGATCATACAGTGGTTAGTACCAAGCGATCTTGTGTGGTTCACCACCTATAGATCCTTTTTGGGTTAGATCCTATGTGGGTTAGCACTCAACGATCCTATGTGAGTCAGCTCATACTGATCCTATGTGGGTGAGATCCTGTGTGGATCAGTGCATACCGATCTTGTGTGGGTCAGATCTATTGTGTGTCAGCGGGGGTTATTACCTATCTATCTTGGGAGGGTCGGATTCTATGTGGGTCTTGTGGAAGTTAGTACCTACCAATACTATTTGGGTATGACTCTGAATGGTCATCATTAGTGCCTCTCGACAGAATAAGATAATCTAACTCCTCGACTAATCATCAATACTTTTGTGCTTTACTAATACCTGGTTTAAAAAATGTCTATTTCTTTGTGCTTTGTGATTGAGATCATTCTCTATGGTTTTTCCGTTGTAGAATTCTAATAGTCCTTTGGGGGTCTCAGGGTCCCTACTAAGTATTGTTATACTCACCCTTGCACGGGCTTTGCCCGCACCTTGTTGTGTCTTGTGTAGACGACGAGCAGCTTGGCTGAGACTTGATGGATCTAAGACCAGGAGATACATAGAGGAGACTGGATGACATAGAGAGCAGCAGAGACGATATGTACCTACCCTTCAGGTAGGATCCTTGGTGGATTATTCCAGGATCTATTTTCTATTTTTCAGTTGTAGTTGTACCTTTTGGTTGGGCATGTATTTCAGTCCCTTTAATTTCAATAAACACCATTACTACTTTAGTTTTACTTTGTGTTTGCATCTTTTTGTGTTCTTAGATTGTGTGTTTGTACAGGTTTAAAGGCAATTCATTTATATTTTAGGGATATGCCTTTCCGGTGCTAGTCGCCAACCCCTGGAATATGGAAGGCGGGCTTGGGGTAGTCACACCATGGGCCCTAGGGGACGGGTTGTGAAACCATAGAAAAATAAGGTCCACACTGGACTGATGTAGCCCTACCATCATTCTTTATCCCCAAAAAACATAATACAAGTTGTTCTGACCTCTGAATGGCATACTCAACACCAGGGGAACGGGAAGTCTCTCTGTGTCTAAACCCAGGGCATGGGCTAGACTGGGGGAAACAAAGGAGTGAAAAGATCCTAAATCAAACAAGGCATAGGTAATAGTGCTAAACAAGTTGATCGTGCCATTAATGACCTCTAACTCTACTTGGAATGCTGCCTCTATGGTGTGAAACTAACCACACCCAGCTCCTCTGCCTTTTGGCTATCGGACGCCTCCCCAACCAGTCCCTGGTCAAGGTCCCTCAGGAGTTCCCTAAGGTCAGCCTCCTCCTGCAATGTCTGATCTTAGAGGAGGGGGAGCTCCTTGTCCCTACTACTGCTGCTAAAAGGGCCTGGCTAGAAACTGCTGCTGTTGAGGTGGGCGTTGAACCTTCCCACCTCTACCATATTTCACTCAGTCCGGGAAGTGATTCTAGATATTCCCATGGATTCAATAGATAAATAATCTTGGTCCTAGGCCCATAGGGAAAGGGTGAGGATGGGGAGATCAAAACTGAAACTGATAGGGCCTGCTCCCCATCGGCTGAAACCTAGAAGGACCTGAAGCCGAAGGCCTACTGCTAACGACATTCCCCTTCAATGATCTTAACATTCTCCCCTCTCACAGCACACCTCACAACGTTTTCATCCTCTCCACCACTTCATCCTTCTTCTGGACCTCCATTTACATTGGTAGAGTAAAGGGAGTAACAACATACTAAAGAGAAGGTCTAAGTGCCTCCTATAAATGTCTCGCTTGTGACTCCTCATCAGAAAATATGTCCGGAGAAAAATGAATGAGATCCTTGAACTTGATACCCAACTCCCTCACTGACATTATCCCTTGCTGAAGGGATAGTGGCTCTTGCCTCTTCCCATCCTTCATTATGGAAGAAAGGAACTCTACCTTGAACTCCTTCTCAAAGTTATCCCACAAAACCTCAGCTTCCCTCTTCTCCCCAAGGTAGAACATCCACCATTAACACACTACTTCCCACATATGGCTCATAGCCAGAGGAACCCAGTACTCGGTTGGATACTGGATCAAGGTAAAAGCTATAACTAGCTCCTCGAGCCAGCCCTCTTTCTCCATGTCTGAGATTCTTCCCTCATACATCACGAGGGCATGCTGCTGAAAGGCATGAAGAGTCTTCTGCCACTTTTTGTATTCCTCTTCTTGATTATCCCTCTACTAGTTAGCCAAATAAGCCTCTTGGGCCTCGATCTCCCACACCACTCATGGTCTTCATCTGGGTTCCATAGCTACAAGTAAAACAAGGAAATGCATAAGCCTGAATAGTGTATAATATCTTCTTTAAATTTTTATTTAAACCTGTTATTCATTTTAAACTCTCCAAACACCCAAAATACACTAGAACAAAAGACATTATGATGCATGTACCATTCCTAGGGTCTCTACCTTACAATCAGTGTAGCCTCACTTGGTCATTTGGTAGGTCTAGAGTTCTTGAATAGGATCCAGGGGGCCCCAAAAATCCCGTGTCCTAGCCGGTTTTCCCTGGACTATTTCATGCACAAAGATTTCCTAATACTTTTTTCCTACATCCCATGAAATCATCACTATTCCTAACTCCAAAATCCATCCTATCTTTCAACTATCACCTCTAATACCATTCTTTCATGACCCGCCTTCACCAAAATGAGGGACAGGCTAGAAAACTTCCAGACCCTTCCTTCTTCAAGTTGAAGGAGAGATAATGACCTTCGATTCCTGCCTTCAATAGGCCATGAAGTGGCGACTACCACCAAGGGAATAGAATCACACATTTTATGGAAGAAATTACCATTTTTATAGAAAAAAGATCAGGAGACAAGATGGTGAATATCAAACAACTCCGAATACAGAAATAAAATGTAAAACCAAACCCCTTTTCCCACATGCAAGTAAAAAATAAAGTTCTACAAGTACAAAAAAACTCCAAAGGAAAGTACCGAAAGAAAAGAAAATAGCAATAGAAATTGTCCCAACATCCGAGCTAATATAGTCCCTCACAGTCCACTAAGTCCTCATGGAAATCTAAAAGTAGTTTTTATATATTTAGGGTGAGTATATAGGTATAATCAGTAAGGAAAACCTAAATCTCTCGTGCAAAGTGGGGAGGAACTCTAATGCCCTGTGAGAAATAGAGATAACCAAGGCACCTATAAAGGAAACTATCCACCCAACCTCACCAAGGAACACTCCCTAAATAACTCAAGTCATGTAAAGTAATAGTAATAGCACATAGATATTTAGGTACCCTACACAACTCTACAAATGGTTATTGAATACACTCTACACATCAGACCTCCCCTTCCATTTTCACTAAAATCCCACTATCACCCCAACAAGAACCTTTGGGCCACCACAACCTAGCATCCTGCCCACAGACACCTAGGCCACCACTACCATATGTAACCATGCCCACAGAAACCTGGGCCAGAACAACCACCACTACACTGGCAGACACTTGGGCCCCCACAACCATATATATCTACACTCACAGACACCTGGTCCATAACAACCATCGTTGCACCCAAAAATACATGGGCCTCATCCTGAAGACACTTTGTAAACAAACCTACATGCACACACTTGGTCCAACCACCACAACATACCCTTCTCAAGTAATCGTGGGCTATAATGGACCTTAGGCCATCACAGCCTGCCTGAAGAGTCTTGGGCAACCTGGGAGGCGGAGAAGAAAGGAGCTAATAACCATCTACTCATAAGAATGTTGGGAAAAACACCCTCCCCTATGAAGTGGGGGTTTTCTACATGAAGTGCTCAACTTGGTTGGGGTTTTAATGAGAAACACAATAAATAAATTTATACCTATAGGTAAATAAGCACTCATTTCATCCTAGGGGTCCCAAAACCAGCCCTTAAACAAACACCCTTGTTACAATTCAGACATGAACAAAATCACAATAGCCACAACCAAAGCACCACCCATTGAACTCATTCTTGTTATCATGCTCAAGTGATTTATTTAGAATAATTATCCACTACCGAGCAACAAATAGGCACATCCAAAAGTCAAAACAACTCTAGACTGAAGAGGAAATAGCCAAACAGTAATTTAAGCATTCACACCTAGTTCTCTTGTAAAGTCAAAACAACGAAAGGGATATGTGAGATCCCTCAAAGTACTAGAACAAAACCAATCCCCAACATATGGCTCCACACGGCCTTATATTCACAACCAACAAACATTCAAAAAGAGGTTCTATTCCCATCCACATCGCCCCACGCGGCATTAAGCAAATAAACCACACATATCACCGGAATAGAGAAATGATGTTTTTTTGATTAACCCACACCATTCATTAAGTTCCATCTATCTGTTTGGTTAATCGAGGAGATCACACAAGGGTTCTTGTTCATTGGGAATCCGTTTAATCAACCAAGTTTACGTAATTAACCAGTTTCCATGTTACATCCATAATATCACAGGATTTACCAAAAAAATAGAGGATCATTAGTGAGAAAGGAAGGAAAAAATGGACACAATTTTCAATGGAAATAGGCCTATACAATTCACAACATAACTAAAAAATGTATAACAAAACAACAATATCATCATCATTCTCACCCCTTCATTATTTAAAGGTCCATTTATTATTTTCATTAAATTTGATTTCATCTACGTCCCAAGGGAACATAATTATACCCACCCCGCATGATGAACAGTAAATATTGATGAAGGAAGAACCCTTACTTGGTTGATCAAGGATCGATGTTTCCTCCTTGTTCCAGGAATTGTGGTCGCATTAGTAGTAGTAAAAATCCATAAAGGCTGAGCGGGAAGGGCTCCAGCATGGGGACACTTCATCTCCGGAAGAGGGACTCCAAACACATCAAGGAAAGGAAACAGACTAGATAAGAAGAAGATCTGGATGTTAAAAGGCCCGATCCTAGAGTTACGGAATATGAAATCTCGAACCGCTTAAAAGGTGGATCGTGGTTTCAACACGCAGTTGGTTGGTTACACATGATGGAATTAATTTTTATTTAACAATTTTTCTCAGAGACTGTGAAGATAGACCATCCTATATGATGAGTATACATTAAACATAAAACACATTAGAGGGGATAAATTGGAAATACGGCAAAGGTGGGACATGGGTCGCTCCATCATTAGGGGATTTAAGACACCATTTAGGGGCTTAAACATTCTTAAACCATTTTAAAAGAGTTAATAAAGCTTAAAATATATGTTATGGGAAATCTAGGGGAAGAAACCCCGACAATCCCATGTGGAACCATTCGAGTGCAGCACTGATCGGTGACACACCAATCGGTGTCACAGTTTGGTGACACCACGGTGAAACCCTACCACCATCACTCACGCCCTCTTGACTCGCCAATGGGGTTCGAGAAGGCCCAGACACCAGAATTAGGAAAAGTAATGGACTAGGAGGGTCCAGGACATTATGTAAATAAATTTTTAAAATTAAAATTTTATCAACATTATTTATTTTCCTCTTCATTGAAAAATGAAAATATTATTCAAAGGTATATACAAAATACCTTCTCTATTAACTAATGTGCCTCATTTTTCATCACTGCCTTACAAGGATTATTATAAAAGTATATTGAATTTTTTAAAATGATAACTATACATTATTTATGATTCTGAATAATTTGAAACTAAAAACTAGGTGCAAGGACTAAAATCACCAAATAAAAATATGCATGGTAAACGAGTCAATTAAAACTTAAATATAGATTTTAACAATGAATTATAAGTTAAATGATAAAAAATAAATTATGAGTTAATAGTATCTAGTAATATAGATATAAATAGGGTTATTATATGGATTTATAATAATTACTAATTTATTAAACATGAGGTAATAATATGTTTGACTATGTAGAATTCCAATGTAAGGGATTTCTCGTCTTCGTTTTATTTCATAGAGAGTTATGCCTTATTCACCGCATGTTTTATTTTATTTTTTGTACATAAGCAACAATATCACTGTATCTTCTCCCAAATATACTAAAATTAAAGTTTTTTTACAAATCCCATTCAATTTCTCTTCTTCAAAATTATTTTGATTCAAAAGATACCAAAGTGGTGTGTCATTTTTCTTTATAATATTGCTTTAAAATTTAAAAAATATTTTTCCTCCAATTCCATGATATTTTAAATGATTCATGAATATTAGTATTTATATATATAATATTTTTACATTTAATTTTCAACTAAATTTTACTTTCACTACAATGGCTTAAAAAGGAATCTATTAATCATTTTCCATAAAGTTTATTTTTTACATTTTTACAAAAGAGTAAAGTAATGTTTTTTAACATATGAGGCATAAAGGAAATTACACACCATCATGATTTTTATTATTTAATAATATTCATATATAATTTTTAATGGTTTTTTAGACAATATTCTATATCCCATTCTTCTTATAATTTTTCATTTTAATATTTTTCAATAGGAAAAGGATTTTTATCCTTATTTTTAAATGAAGCACGAAAGTGATTATGTATATAGGATAAAAAGATTATTTTATGTGATCATATACTATAAATTTATGATTATATGTTTCTTCCTCAAGATATGGTTCTCATATAGTTTATATGATAATGGGTGAGCCTCGTAATTCTATGATAATAGGTCATCACGAAATAGATTTCTAATGCATTGGGTAAAGTGACGGAGTTAATGACAATTAAGTTACTTCTAATAGATATGTTAAAATTATCCATGATGGTTATTACTTTGTATGTTTTATATAGGGTTAATTATATGTATAATTTCCCTTGATACCTACATGGTTTATCAATACTTTATATGGATTTTAAATAAAATCTTTTAATTTCATAAGGTAAGAGAATGAACTTGTGACTAAAGAATAATTTATGATCTTATAAAGGTGAAAGTTTTTTTTTAATTAGTTGCCGTGTTTTTCCTAAGTAAATTTCATGATTATTATTTTTATTATATACTTTCTTTAAAAAATATTATTTAGGAAAGTAAAAGATTTATGTGGAAATTCGGAAGATGAGTTAAGAAATTTCTCATCTCAATTTACTTTTTTGAGACTTGCACCATTTCACCACATGTTTTATTTTGTGTAGTGTATAAACTACCATATAGATTTATTTAATTATTAATTTACTGAAATTCATGTTTAAAAATTATTTTCAATGTCTACCCTTCAATATTATTTTGATTCAAACGTTTCTGTAGTCGTAATTTAATTATTTTTAAAATCAAATATGGTTAATGTGAGTACATAAAATAAAACCAGAATAAACAATCTTATAAATAAGATAAACACTAATATATCCCTTACCATGTAATATTCTATTCAATTCTTTTGATTCGGTCAAAAATAACCATAAATCTCCATAATATACTAACCTTTTAAAGTTATAAAATATTTTTAACTTATGCTCAAATAACATCATAACCTATAAAGTTATCTAAACTCATTCTCTGATATAAACTATAAAACCTTGTTTTGTTCTAATATATTTTATTTTAAATCATACTATGTCTGAGAGTGTGTGCCATAAGCAATATCAATTTTAAATAAACCAAAATATTATATTGAAATATTATTTTTTAAATATAACCGTTATAAACAAGTCATTGAATTGGTGGGTATTAATATAAGTGACTACATTATGTAATATATGTATTAAATTTTTCCATATTATCAATAATAAATTCATTATTAGTTTGTTAAAAATGATGTTAAAATAATTTTATGGTAAAAGATATATTTTTTTAAAAATCATTTTTGTATGTCTAATGTATTAGAATCTTAATATATTAAATTTATAAACATCTATAATAAAATTAATATATTATATATCCAATAAAATTAATTATCATTAATTTAATTTTGTTTATTTCATATGGAATGAGAATAATTTTTTTTATACTACAAAAATACATTTTCTTCAAAATTGTTTTTATTGAATTTTTTTGTACATATATTATAATTAATTTATGCCACTTTTATAAATTATATCTAAATAAATGAAAATAAATTTTAAATAATAATTTAATAATATTATTATGTTGATATTTTTGTATTCTTTTGAAAAGATTTATTTTTTTGGTGAATAGTGAAAATGTGTTTTTTATAAAATCTGCGATTTCTTTTCAAGTATGTTAAAAGTAACATTCTATTTTGGAATATCATCAAGGAAAAATCAAGTTAATTTTACTAAAAATAATACAATTTATGTCAAATTAATCATAATTATAGATGATTTTATTATAAAATCATGTTTATGCTTAACACATGTATTTTTCTAATAAGATTTCATTGTGTTTTAAGAAATTTTATTAAAAGTAATTTCTTCCACTTTTGAAAACTCAATCATTAATAATGGATTTAATATTTTGAATATTATGTTTCAAATTTTTTAATAAAGCTGATTTCTTTTTTAGTCCTAATGAATAGTAACCATGCTAAAAATTTGTCCCTGTGATAAGGGGTAAAACAGGTTAATTAAGGTTAAAACTAAGTGATAAGGTTACAAAATCTTATATTAAATATTATTAGACTTATTTCCACCCTTATAATATTATATTAAAATTTTAATTCTTTTATTACCATTGTATCATGAATAAGACTTCGTATTATTTCAAAACATTAAATATTTACAGGTGTTCCACTCCCCTTACTTATAAAATAGAATATCCCATTCTCTCTTATTCACAAACTTTTATCCATATAGTTTTACCAAGAAATATCCAAATTCATTCCAAATATCCCTACCCATGTCCAAGAGGTCCTAATCTCACCAAATTACTAATCCTAGAAGGGTTATGGTGTATGCCAAAGGAGGTTTTTCAATGAATATGTATAACTCTTAACCGAGTGTTTTCATGTTTATTTCTTCTTAAATCTCCATAAAATTATATATATACATTATTATATAATAACATCACTATATAAAATATAATAAAATGTTATTATGTTTATGTAAAAATATTTTTTATCTCATTTTCCATCCTCTAAGAAATAAAAACATCACTTATGTGTATATGTGGACTACCGCCACCATAAATCGATGTATTTTCTTTTTCATAACCACCTCACACGAAAGGTTACAAATATCTAATTATTTAATATATAATATTTTTATGAAATTAATATCACTCTAAAAATATAAAATATTACTTACCTTATTACCCATTCCTTCTATTTGAAAATTATAACATCCTTTATGCATACATGTAGACTTTCACCTCCACAAAGCAATATGATTAATTTTTCATTTAAACCATACAATGATAGTCATATGGTTGTTAATTAAAAATAAATATTTCATTTATAACATATTTATTATTCTATAAATTTAGAGTAATATCTAATTTATTTCTCTTCTTACAATTAGTAAAATTAAACCGTCATTTATGCATACATAAAAACTACCATCTCTAGGAAATAATGTACTTCATTTTCCATAAATGTGTTACATGGATAGTTATAAAATTACATTTATTTTATATGAATTAAACTTATAAAATTTTTAATATTCTATAGATGGTTTGACCATGAATATTTTGACCATTTTCAACACACCAAAGTTATTTTGAGGCTATAAACAGAAGGACCCCAAAATGTCAAATGTAAACTTAACCGATTTAGTAACTATTTAAGTCACGGTAATAAATGAAATAAATGGGATTAATATAAGTAAATAAACTAAAAAATGTTCTTAATCAAGTATAAAATTAATTCTTTTTTTTACTTAATAAATTGAAGTATGTATGTGGTGAGTCTCTAGATAAGGTAATGTATTTTTCATTAAAATGTTTGTATAGATGTTTTAAAATTTTCCACATCAATATCAATGTTAATAAAAATGTTTCCATAATTTTATTATTTATAATCCAATTATTATTCTTATTCATTTTCAATTATCCATAACTTTTTTAAAAGTTTTTAGAAAATTAATTATTTAAATGTGTTACGTATGTGTCGTATTTTGACTTTTTTTCCAAATCGAAAAAGAATATTATTTTAACATTTACCACATGACAACATTTTAATTATATCATAGTCATTATTAGTTATCAATCTTGCTCTATAATTTTATATGGGTTTTTAAAAAATATCTGTTATCCCTCTCTTTGGGGAATTTTTTTAAGAGTTTTTAAATGAAAATGGATGTTTATCTTTATTTTTACATAAATACCAATATTGATTCTATATATGTGTTAAAAATGATATTTTATTTTATTTTATGATTGTAATATAGTATTTTTTATTTTTTATTAATATTTGGTTATTTTATATTTTATATGATAACTGGTGAATCTGATATATCTATGATAATGAGGGATCCCAAAATAGCTCTCTAATGTATTAGGTAAAGTGATAGTGTTAATGGGAATTAAACTATGTCGAATGGATTTATTGGAATAAAACATGCTGGTTATTCCTTTATAAGGGTTATTATAATGGTGATTGTAAGGATAATGTCTGAAGATACCTACATGGTTTTTTAATAAATTTTATGGTATTTAAAATAAATCATTTCATTTCATAAAGGGAATAAACTCATATTTAAAGGAACTTTCATGATTCTCTAATGTAGAATGGTTTGTTTTCATGAGTTCTCATGTCTATGCAAGTAAATTTTATGATTATTATTTTTCCATTAATCTTTTTTACTAAATATTTTATGAAAATTTGTGTATTTGAACTTGATTTAATGCATTAGTAATGATTATTCTGAAATCAAATTTTACTAGGAAAAAAAGATAATTTCCTAACAAGTTTTCATTATTTTTTAAAAGGACAAACAATTTTCCGTTATTTTTATATCCCTTAGTGAGATTTTTTTCTCATACCATATATTAAAATGTTTTTTTAGAGATTATAGATGTGTAGGAAATATATCAATGTCATTGATGAAACATCCTGAATAAATAAAAAGTGTCATGAATGAAACTAGATTATAAACATTGGAACTATTTTTTTGGAAAAAGATGGACACTATGTGGAATTTTCTACAATTTTATGTAGTGGTCTTGTTAAGTATTTAAAAATATAAACCTAAAATATCCTAAAATTTTATGAAAGTGAAATCCTTGTTATAAATCATGTAATTATGGGTTTATTATGTTATGGGGGTGTTAAATAGAATATATTATGATATTTTATTGTGGAAATTAAATATTATATTTTTTTCTCATGATATGGTTCTTGGAAATTTTATATGATAATTTTTGAGCCTGATATAGCTCTGATAATGTGTGATCCTAATATATATCTTCAATGCATTGGGTAAAGTGATGGATTAATCAAGAATTAAGTTAATATTATGGGATATGTTGGAATTAATAGTGATGGTCATTCATTTTTAAGGGTTCTTACAAGATTTATTATAAGGATAATGTCCCAAGATAATTACATAGATTTCCAATGCTTTCTATAGGTTTTGAAGGAATTATTTTTATTTTACAAGGTAAGTGTATGAACTAATGATTAATGTAAATTCTATTATCTTCTAAAGTTGAAAGGTTTATTCTCATGAGTTCTCATATTTTTTCAAACTAAATTCCATTATTATGATTTTTGACATTATTCTTTCTATAAAATATTTTATTAAAACTTTTTAATTTGAATTTGATTTCATGATTATGTAAGGATAATTTGGAGAATATGTTTAGTTATATAAAAAGGAAAGTTTTCATGGTGGTTTTCATGAATTTGAAATTGATTAATGAGTTTTCTTTCTTTTTATATCAATTACTGAGCTTTGTTTTACTCATCCCATATTTTCAAAAGTTCTCATAGGGTTTAAGGATGTGTAGGTATTATATAAATCTAATGGTGACATGTCTTGATTGATGAAAAAGTGTTATGAATGAAACATGAATATAAATATAAGTACCTTTTTTTTGGAAAAAAAGACATTGAGTAGAAGTGTCCACATTTTATTTTAAGGATTTATTATGTAATGGTTTTCTTAATTCTTAAAAACTATAAACCTAAAAGATCATATAAATGTAAGAATGTGAAAACCTTGTTATAAATAAGGTAATTATGGGTTTTTTAAGGAATGTTTCCTTAAAATTGTTATCAGAGAAAATTAGTAGATAACTTTATAGGTTAGGATTATTCATATGAGGATATTTTAAGAGTTATAGACACCATTACAGGTTAATTACTCTATATCTAATCAAAATTTTAATGGAATATATCCCCTTGTATGTTTTATGTTATTAGAGTTTATGATGATTAAGGATATTTTGAGAGGCATTATGGGAATACAATAATTGGGTTTAGTATGTATATTGGTGAAAAGGTTATTTGAGGAATAATTATTTATAGACACATGTTTAAAGGTATTGATAATATTTAGGGTTAATATATTCTTTAATTTTGGGGTAATTATGGTTAATTAAAACAAAGGGTTAATAAATTTTGGGAACATTTGTTTTATCATATAGATAACAATGGGATTCAAAAGTGATTTGGTGACTAAGTGATTAATATAATTTTTAACTTAGATCACTATATTTTTTGGGAAAATTATAGGAATAATGGTAAGTGGGATATATTTGGTTTTGTTGTGATTTTATGTCAAAAGTAGTTTATATTCACTGAGTAACTAATGTTGAGTTAAATTTTGGAAGCATATATGTTTTGGTTATGTTTTTCGGGTGATTGAGGTTATTTATGGAAACAATTATCCTATTTTAGAGAATATATGATTTTTTAGTATAAAATTTTGGTAAGTAAATTTTTTGGTGATTAATTTTGTTCAGAGATAAATTTTATGTTGATTTCAGAATAATATGTGAATAAATATTTCTGATTCTTTTTGGGTTTCAAATTTGGTCAGGAATATTTTGAAGGGTTTTATGGTTAATTATTTATGTAATTAATTATGATGATATTTTAGTGTTATTATGAAGGTTTTTTAGATTAATGTATAAAGGTTTATCCATTTTTTATATTATCATAACTTGTGAAAACTATTTTGGTATTGGTTAATGTCTAATGATATGAAGAATAACTTATTATCCTTTTATAAATCCTATGACCTGTCAAAAGTAAATTTTAGTGTATAAGGAATGAAAATTTTTTCATGGTTATTTATATGAGATGAAGTAGAGCTAGAACACTACTCAAAAAACAACCAAATAATAAAATTCTGGAAATAAATCAAGTAATAATATTTTCCCATATTCTCTATCTTTATGGAAAAATAATTCCTCAAATAAAGAAAGAGGAAGATAAATATAAAGAGTATTATATAAAAATAATCTCTTATCTATCACAGTATGATTTTTTAAAAATATTTACAATAATGAGTCTTACAAAGTTATATTCATTTATGAAATAATAAGTTTCCTGGTCTTGACCTAAAAAATTATACTTCACAAAAAAATCAATATCAGATCTTGTTATATTGTTATGATAAATTCATTTTTTGAGAATCAAATTAATATTATGGGGACATAATTTCATTAATTGTTAAAGAATATAACACCCTAATATTTTGGATTAAAATGAATATTATGATTGATTGTGTATAACACATACAATATAAAGTGTAAAACAAACTATAATATATTATAGAAATATTAATTTTAAATATGACTATTATAACCTAGAAGCTTCATTAGAAGATATGAAAATTAGTAATAGCGATATTAAATATATTTAGAAATTTTTCCCTTAATAAAATTTTACTAATTAATTAAAAGAAAATAAGAAATAAATTTTATATAAAATCAAATAAGATTAATGGATATATTGGTCTAAAAACTGATTTATGTGCATAATTTTTTTTATCAAAGTAAATTAAGTTAATCACAATATATGAATAAATATAATGAAATTTATATATCATATATTAAATAATATTCACTAAAATTCATATAATGGTTTTTACTGGATAAGTAATGAGTATAAATTCTTTTTATACTTCAAAAATACTTTTTCATCAAAATGGTTTTTATCAAATTTTATGTGTTTATATTATGATTAATTTCTTAAAATTTGATGAAATTTAATTTTATAATGTTTAAATAATTTTATAAATCATAATAATCATAGGATTAATTTATTAGTTTTTTCTAAATAGAATGGTTTATGAGTAAATAGTGAAAATATCATGTTTCACAAAAAATATCATTCATTTTCTCTAAATAAAATAATTTTAAACTCCTGGTCTATTTTGGATTTGTTTTTAAATTAATATTAGTCCCATATTACTAAAAAAAATATAATAAATTTCATAGGAATTATTATTAAACTGATTTATCCATAAATATATTTTTAGGATTAAAGACACATTTTTCTAAAAAACTCTTCTTCGTTTTATTTTTAATTCTTATATTAAAATTAATTGTTGCACTCCTATATATTGAATATTGAAAAATATATTTCATATTTTTAATCATGAGGTTCAAATTTACTAATTAGGTCAAATTTATTTTCATTCATAATGAGTAGTAATCATGGAAAATTATTTTGACCACGATAAGGGGTTAAAATGATTAATTAGGGTTAAAAAATATTATAAGATTGGAAAATCATATCTAAAAATGGTTTTAGTATTTATAGACCACTCCCAAATCCATATTAAATTTTTATCTATTTTTTTATTCACTTTACATGATTATGAAATCTAATTTATATTGATAATGTTATATTTACAAAAAATGTCACTTTCTCTCACTTAAAGAGTTAGATATGTTTTTATAGGGATAAAAATAATTTACAGATGACTATAAATAGTGATTTTTAATATAAATATACTATTATTATTATATTAAATTATTTTTAATTTTTAGTAATTGTATAATTTCCTTGAATGCTTACACAACGTCGACACAGGGCTTCTACAAGCAGTAGAAAAATAAGGTAAATGATTTTGAAAACATTAAAAGTAATATTTTTGGATAAATAATGTTTTTACATGAATTTATTGGATAATAAAATTGTATTAGTGATTATTAAAGTATTTATATTTGAATTATATTATTTTCTTGATGTGTTTAAAATCAATTTTTTTGAATAATTCTCACAATAACCTAAAATGATATTTAATGTTTAAAATCATTTTTAAATCATTATAAAGTCATATTAATCCTATCCTGTCTAAAGTGGATAGTAAATTTTATATCCTATCATTCATGGTTCATTTATTTTCTACCATTTAGTTTTAAAATTACATTCATGATTCTTAAAGAATGAAAATTTGTAAAAATGGAATTGTTTTTTCCCTGTAAAAAGGGACACACATAAACCTTCTCAAAAAAAACTAAAGTTTAGTTCTCTCTAAATCCATTACCCAAATATCTCTCTAAAATTACATTAAAACATTCCCAATTCTATTTAGTGACCATAAACCTCTCCTTCAAAGGCCTAAACCTCAATATAAATGAGGATATCAAAATAGGTTTTATAAGTCTTATTTGGTTTCTTTTAAGTTCATTTTTTCTTCTATATATTTAAAATATTTCATAACCATGTTTATATAATAAAATCAATACCTCTAATATAATTAAATTTTATTATTTTGTTAGTGAAACCCATTTTCCATCACCTTTTCAGTCCAATGAAAAATGAATACTTCGCTCGTGCATACGTGTGGACTACCACCTCCATGTAGTGGTGTCTTTATTTTTCCATCACTGCCTCACAATGCTGGTTATAAAGGTGGAATTGATGAAAATAATGTTAGAACCAGGTTCTTCAAAGCATGATTTGGTGTATGGTTTGTGTTTGTTGTCAATCCTCAGTGGAAGTTCCGAATGTGTTCCAGCAAAGTGATCATACAGTTCAAGCAGACAACAGTTTTGAAGGTGGCGTTGTTTCCCAGTGTTTGCCAAATTTTTGGGCCTCAAAATCGGAAAATGAAGACATGGATTGTCTGCAAAAGGAGGTTCGCAGAAAAAGGAAGTGGTGCACGAAATTTTAGAGGCTTGCGCGAAATACTTATGTTAGGCGCGAAAAAACAGCGGGATACGCGAAATAGGGGATCAAGGTTTTTCGCGCAAATAGTGTTTCGAAATCAGTTCGGTGAAAAATGGCAAAGGCATGGGCTGTGCGGAAAATAAGGGTTGTGCGCGAAATACTTAAGCTGGGCGAAAGATTACGCGCCAGATGAGAGGTTTTCCGCGCCGAAGGGGATTTTACGCGCAGTGGTCTCAGTTGCCTATAAATATGAGGTGACCCCCTTCATTCAGGTGGTTGGAAGACTTATAGAAGATCCGAGGTCTGATGCGCGAAAAAGGATCGCGTAAAGGAGCTTGCGCGAAATATTTGGAGTTGCGCGAAAAAGGGGATTCTTGCGCGAAATATTTTTCCGCGCCAAAAGAAAATGTTGCGCGCAATAGGATGATTTTGCGCGCAAATGGTTGATGTTTCGCATATTTTTCAGTAAGGTTTGTCTGCACGTTTTGGTTATCCAGTTCAGTGGTTCTGTGCGTTCTAGTGCATCTCTTCCGGACTTCGATGCAAGCAGAGTCTCGTTCTGAGCAAAGGCAAAGACTTCAATGCAAATTTATTGAAGAGACCTTCACGTCTATAAACTGAGTGAGACTTCACCAACGGTAGTGAGCCAGGGGGAGTCAACAGGAGTGACCCGAGGGAAGCAGTGAGCTATCCCTAAACCTTATGTAAAGGCAGTGAGCCTGGGACAGAGTGTCTGTACCCGAACTTTTGTATCCACAGCTAGTGAAGCATAGTGGATTTAGGTACGACCGACAATTTTTCGGCGTATGCTCCTTGGACGTAGCCCTTAGTGGTGAACCAAGTAAAATTTGTTGTGTCATCTTTCTGCATGTGAATGTTTAATTGCTGATCATATCCTTCATACAGGTTTAAGAAGTTCCTGCCAACGTGGGAACAAGATCCACAACTTTAAGAAGAAAAAGTTGCCACCCTGATTCACCCCTCCCCTCTCAGGGTGTCCCGGGGTCCTTCAAGTGGTATCAGAGCGAGGTTACTGGTCTTAAATCTGTCCTTTGTCGCCATGGAGAATGCAGCCAATGTGAGGGGAGTCCCTCTCTTTGATGGAAATAATTTTCAGATCTGGAAGAATAGGATGCGATCTCATCTAAGATCTCTTGGAATAGAAGTTTTGTTTTCTATTGTGCAAGGAATACAAGTCACTGATCAAACAGGACTGGCTATGACTGACACAGACAGGAAAATTCTTGATGCAGATGCTAAAGCTCAAAATGCACTCACCGCAGCTCTTTCTGATCAGATATATCTAAAGGTGATGAGTTGCACTTCAGCAAAGTCTATGTGGGATAAACTTGAAAACATTTATGAAGGAGATAGCAAGGTAAAGGAGGAAAAACTTCAGGTTTTACATAACAGGTTTGACGACCTAAAGATGCATCCCAATGAAAATGCAGATTCATTTTTTAATCGAATTACTGAAGTAGTGGGAGCAATTCGAGGTCTTGGAGAAGAAATCAAAGACATTGATATCGTTAAGAAAATATTGAGAAGACTTCCTCCCATGTACAATGCAAAGGTGTCAGCCCTCGAAGAAAGAGATCTATCCAAACTTTCTCTGGATGATTTGTTAAGTAGTTTAGTGGCATATGAGATGAGAGTCAAACCTGAAGATGCCACGACTCGCGTGAGCAAAGAAATGGCATTCAAAGCCATGGACAAACTGAAAATTTCAGAAGATAGTAGTGGTGATGATGAAGAAGAAAAAGAAATTATTTCCCTCATCGCGAAGAAGCTGAAAAAGGGTAAAGGTAAATTTAGAGGTAAGTTACCTCTTGCATGTTTCCGTTGTGGAAGAGTTGGGCACATTGCCTCTCAGTGCCAAAGAAAGTTGGATAATGATGAGAGCGAAGCTGAAGACATTGAAAAGCCTCGGAAAAGGTTTTTCAAAAAGGGTGATTTCAAATATGGAAAGAAAATGCAGAGGAAGAGCTTTGTCTGTGAGGAAGAAGATGATGATATTGAATTCTGTGAGGAAGAAGAACCAGAATTTAAAACTGAAAAACATGATTCCATGATGGCTACCACTGAAATATCAGATTCTTCAATCAATAAAGGCATAGATAATCAGAGTACTGCCCTTGATAATCCAAAGGTTCAAATTAAGGATGCTTTCTCCAAGATTGAGAGTAAATGTAAGAAATGTAATAAGTGGAAGGAAATGGTCAAAGAGTCATCAGAATATGTTGATGAACTTGAAGCTGAAATTGAATGTCTGGAAGAGTTTGTGAAAGTTCAGTCTAAAATCATTGAAAGCAATGATGATGTATTGGATCTTAAGATAAGAATTGAAGAGCAGGGAAAGGTCATCAATGACCTCACCTGAAGACTGGAAGAAAAGTCCAAGACTACTGAGGGTCTTGAGGAGGAAATTGTTACTCTTAGGAGTAAACTTGAGACCGAATCTTTTTCAAAAGAATCAAGGAAGAAAATACAACCTAGAAGATTCTCAGATGCTTAATTATTGGCAAGAGCCAAATGTGGTTCTGATGGAGTTGAAAAAATCTTGAGCGTTCAAAGACCCGCCTGCATGGGAAAGCGTGGAATTGGATGTGAAGCTGAGACATCAACTGCTGGAAATAAAGAAATCCAAAAGAAAGACAAAACGAAGGTCGAACATGTTGAAACATTGTCTGAAGTGCTGAAAAAGGAACCCTCAATCCAAACTAGAAGGATAACTGACAATTACCATCAAACATTTAGAAATGATAGGAAGTTCAACTACTCTCACAGGGATGAAGGTATGAGGAGAAATTCAGGTGTGAAGGCATTCCCTCACATGAAGTGTCAATTCTGTGGCTATTTGGGCCATACTATGTCATATTGCGAAGAGGCAAGGAGCTACTTTAATGGAGAAGATCTGGGAAATCAACAAAGGAGACCGATTTCATATCCTCCATATTATAGAAGAAATATCTTCTATGGTTACTATTTTAATTGTTCTAACTTTGGCCATAAAGCTATGTTTTGCAGCCAGCGGTATGACAAGAGAAATTCATACAACACCCAAAGACGGGACAGGGTTCATCCTCCTGATGATGTTGTTCTCACAAATATTTTTTCTCTTCTGGAAGAAGATTATGGGTATGAAGACTCAGATTATGTGGAAGAATGTTTTAAAAGGCCATCAGTGTCTTATGCTCAATCCAATATCTCATGGAAAGAAAAGAAGAAAATCGAGAAATCCAATCTTGCGGAAGTAGCCCTCAAAGCTACAAAGAGTAGCAGCACCTGGATTCTTGATAGTGGATGTTCTTCCCATATGACAGGAAATGCTGACCTTCTGAAGAACATTGAAAAGAAGGTTGATGGAACAGTACGGTTTGGTAACGATGGCGCTTTGAAGATTAAAGGCAGTGGGAATACTGCTCTCGCCAACGGAGAGCTGAAAAGGACTGAAGTTCTTTATGTGGACGGTCTACGCCATAATCTCCTCAGTGTAAGTCAACTCTGTGACTCAGGGCTCATAGTAACCTTTAATCAAAAAGGCTGCACTATAAAAGGAAAAACAGGGAATTCTCTTATGAAAGGTTGTAGAACAGATGGAAACTTATATCAGGTTGACAGCAAAGTGAACTCTTGTTACTTGTCTGTTGACGAAGAAAACAATTTATGGCATCGAAGGATGGGGCACATTAACCAACAAGACATGGAAAAGATATCTAAGCTGAAGATAGTCATGGATATTCCCATTCTAAAATGCGAATGGGAAAAATCTTGTGATGCCTGTATTCGTGGGAAGCTGGTCTGTAATTCGTATCGTCCAAAGAAGAAAAGGGCATCACATCTTCTTGATCTCATTCACACTGATGTATGTGGCCCAATAAATGTTGCTGGAACCTATGGAGAGAGGTACTTCGTCCTTTTCATTGACGATTATAGTAGAATGGCTTGTGTAATGGTGATTCACAGGAAGCAACAAGTACTTGATTGCATGAAAACTTATCGCCGAATTGCCGAGAATGACACTGGACGGTCAATAAAAGTCCTACGTTCGGACAATGGAGGGGAATACACATCCATTGAGTTTGAAAACTACCTAGAGAAACATGGAATACAGCATGAGGTAGCTGCTGTGAGAACTCCACAACAAAATGGAGTTGTTGAGCGTCGAAATCGACAGGTCAACAATATGGCCAGGACTATGTTGATTGAGAGTGGTATCTCTCGCCATTACTGGAAGGAGGCTGTTGAAGCTGCAGTTCACATTCAGAATCGAACAGGGCTCTATATGGGAGAAACGAAGACACCGTACGAATTATGGCATGGAAGGAAGCCTTCCTTGAAATACTTTCGGGTTTTTGGAAGCAAATGTTTCATCCGGAATAAAGAAGGAAACCAAGGAAAGTATGGTGACAATGCTGATGAAGGAATTTTTCTTGGGTATCCAATGAACAGTAAAGCTTACAAGTGTTTCAATAAACGCTTGGGGAAGATTGTGGTAAGCAGTGATGTTAAGATAATTGAAGAGAAAACCACAAATGCTTCAAGGACGCCATATGCGGATGTGATGGACAATCAGGAAGAAAGTGAACGTGAAGAAAACACAAACACAGAGATAGAGGAAGTTGTTCAAAACTCTCAGCAGTCACATCATGATGTTGACTCAGAAGAAGAATCAGAAGAAGAACCTATAGCTGAAAAGAATGCTACTGAATCTCTCAGGAGAAACCGAAGAGATGAGATTGATCCATCCAACATAATTGGGGACATGAATGCACCCACTCAAACAAGGAGGATGAGAAATAACACACCTTCTGCATTTCTATCAGTTGTAGAGCCAACCTCATTTGAAGAAGCTGCAATGGATGAATCCTGGGTGAAAGCCATGAATGAAGAGTTAGATCAGATTGACAAAAATCAGACGTGGGATTTGGTCCAGAGACCCAAAGGTCACAATGTGATTGGCACCAAATGGATTTTCAAGAACAAGTTTGATGAGCATGGCAATGTTATCAGAAACAAGGCTCGACTGGTATGTAAAGGGTATTCTCAGATTGAAGGTGTTGATGTTGAAGAAACCTTTGCTCCAGTGGCTAGATTGGAGTCAATCAGGCTATTCCTTTCCATGGCTCTCCAAAGAGGATATAAAGTATATAAAATGGATGTCAAGACAGAATTCTTAAATGGTGTACTCGAAGAAGAAGTCTACATTGAACAACCAGTGGGTTTTCTTCTTGGTGCTGATGAATCAAAAGTCTGCAAGCTAAAGAAAGCACTTTATGGATTAAAACAGGCACCAAGGGCATGGTATTCTAGACTAGATTCGTATCTCAAAAAGCTGGAATTCAAAAGAGGAGGAGTTGATCACAATCTCTATGTGAAGAATTCTCCAAAAGATCAGTTCATGGTTCTTGTTTACGTCGATGACATTATATTTGGTGGCAGCAAACAGAAATCAGTGGATGAATTTTCCAATCATATGAAATCAGAATTTGAAATGTCAATGATTGGGGAGCTCACATATTTCTTGGGACTGCAAGTGACTCAGAGGAAAGACTACACTTTTATCTCTCAGGAAAAGTATGCAAGAGAGCTGCTGAAGAAGTTTAACATGCAAGACTCCAAACCAATGTCAACTCCGATTGAATTTGGAACCAAACTTGGGAAGCATGAGGATGGGAAATCTGTAGATCCCACCCTGTACAGGAGAATTATTGGGAGCCTATTGTACCTGATAGCGACACGGCCAGATATTGTCTTTGCCACATGTCTTTCTACCCACTTTCAGAGTAATCCAAAAGAGGAACACATGACAGCAGTGAAAATAATCATGAGGTATATTCAAGGTACTTACAAGTATGGATTATACTTTGCTGTAGGAAGGGATAGTGAATTATCCGCATTTTCTGATGCTGACTGGGCTGGCGATGTTGTGGACAGAAAGTCCACCAGTGGTGGAGCATTCTTTATCAGAAATAATTGTGTTGGCTGGTTGAGCAAGAAACAAGAAAGTACTTCTCTTAGTACTGCTGAAGCTGAGTATATATCTGCCACAAAGTCATGCACTCAACTGCTATGGATGAAGCAACAATTAACAGATATTGGTGATGAGGTAAAGCAGCCAATGGTGATCTACTGTGATAACAAAAGCGCAATTGATCTCACGAAAAATCCGGTTCAGCATTCTCGTACAAAACATATTGAAATACGGTATCATTTCATCAAAGAAAAGGTTGAACAAGGGGTGATTAGACTGGACCATGTGGGAACTGATAAGCAGGTAGCTGATATCCTGACAAAGCCACTGTCAGCAGCTGTGTTTGAAAAGCATCGGTTGAACCTAGGTGTTCAACCACCTCCTGCTGCATAAGGAGGTTTCGAAACTCCCCTCTCCCCGTTTGTCTTAACTGTTTTTATCTGCTTATGGCTGTGATGCAGGTTTATGGGGGAGATACTATCCAGGGGGAGTATTTCTTGAGCTGAACGTTGAACAAACTTTTCGGTCTTTGGTTTTATTGTCAATGGGGGAGAAAGGAATAAATTCAAGGCAAGAGAATTCAAGGCAAGAAATTCACGGCTTCCGTGATGGAAGTGTAAGATTGTGATGAGAAGTTTAATAAGGATAACATCGGGCGTCATGGAGAATTTCAAAACACTAAGACCCAATTCAAGCTTCCTCTCTTGTTTTCTACACCGAGCATTGCTCACGTAGACTTAGAGTGTTGGCTGAGTTGATTCTTGCGTTTTGGATGTGCTCATGGTTGGAGATCTATTGAATTTATTCTGATTGCCAACAAACCCAAAGGGGGAGATTGTTGGAACCAGGTTCTTCAAAGCATGATTTGGTGTATGGTTTGTGTTTGTTGTCAATCCTCAGTGGAAGTTCCGAATGTGTTCCAGCAAAGTGATCATACAGTTCAAGCAGACAACAGTTTTGAAGGTGGCGCTGTTTCCCAGTGTTTGCCAAATTTTTGGGCCTCAAAATCGGAAAATTAAGACATGGATTGTCTGCAAAAGGAGGTTCGCAGAAAAAGGAAGTGGTGCGTGAAATTTTAGAGGCTTGCGCGAAATACTTATGTTAGGCGCGAAAAAATAGCGGGATGCGCGAAATAGGGGATCAAGGTTTTTCGCGCAAATAGTGTTTCGAAATCAGTTCGGTGAAAAATGGCAAAGGCATGGGCTGCGCGGAAAATAAGGGTTGTGCGCGAAATACTTAAGCTGGGCGAAAGATTATGCGCCAGATGAGAGGTTTTCCGCGCCGAAGGGGATTTTGCGTGCAGTGGTCTCAGTCGCCTATAAATATGAGGTGACCCCCTTCATTCGGGTGGTTGGAAGACTTAGAGAATATCCGAGGTCTGATGCGCGAAAAAGGATCGCGTAAAGGAGCTTGCGCGAAATATTTGGAGTTGCGCGAAAAAGGGGATTCTTGCGCGAAATATTTTTCCGCGCCAAAAGAAAATGTTGCGCGCAATAGGATGATTTTGCACGCAAATGGTTGATGTTTCGCATATTTTTCAGTAAGGTTTGTCTGCACGTTTTGGTTATCCAGTTCAGTGGTTCTGTGCGTTCTAGTGCATCTCTTCCGGACTTCGATGCAAGCAGAGTCTCATGCTAAGCAGAGGCAAAGACTTCAATGCAAATTTATTGAAGAGACCTTCACGTCTATAAACTGAGTGATACTTCACCAACGGCAGTGAGCCAGGGGGAGTCAACGGGAGTGACCCGAGGGAAGCAGTGAGCTATCCCTAAACCTTATGTAAAGGCAGTGAGCCTGGGACAGAGTGTCTGTACCCGAACTTTTGTATCCGCAGCTAGTGAAGCATAGTGGATTTAGGTACGACCGACAATCTGTCGGCGTATGCTCCTTGGACGTAGCCCTTAGTGGTGAACCAAGTAAAATTTTTTGTGTCATCTTTCTGCATGTGAATGTTTAATTGCTGATCATATCCTTCATACAGGTTTAAGAAGTTCCTGCCAACGTGGGAACAAGATCCACAACTTTAAGAAGAAAAAGTTGCCACCCTGATTCACCCCACCCCTCTCAGGGTGTCCCGGGGTCCTTCAAATAAAATATTTTTATAATAATTTTATGATTATTTAAGTATAATATATCGTCGAACATCTTATCCTTCTGTCTATTGGAAAATGATAATGTGGCACATGCATACACGAATCGATGGGATTTCTTTTTCATTACCATATCATGTGTATGATCATAAGGATGAGATTAATGAATAAAAATTAAATTTATAACACATTTATTTTTCAAAAAAAATTATTATATAATTTATTTCTTTTCCTCCTATCAGAAAAATGAAAATGTCGTTCATGTGTATGTACGGACTACCGTCGCCATAGACTGATGTGCTTCATTTTTCATGATTGCATTACATAGATGGTTATAAAACTATATTTAATGTGTAAAAATGATGATTATAAAATTTTTAATATTATGAATATTATTATACCATGATCAATATGAAAACACTGAAACCACTTAATCCAAACATGCATAGGAAACTAGAATATTAACACAAAATTATTGATTTTAACAAATAATTATAAGTAAATGGGAAAAAATAAGTTATGAGTAAATGGTAAATATTAATATAAATATAAATATAGTTATTATATTGTTTTCTAATGATTAAAAAATTATTATATAGGAGAATAGTGCATTTTCAACTAAGTGGAAGTATGACGTAAGGGATTTCTCGTCCCAATTTCCTTTCTTTGAGACTGATGTTTTCTTCACTACTTGTTTTCTTTTATGTGGCATATAAAAATACATTTTAATATATTTTATCATTAATTTACTAATATTAAAGTGGTTTAAAAATTATTCTTAATTTATTTATTTCAATGTTATTTTGATTCAAGATTTACTAAAGTTGTAAGGGTTTTTCATAAAAAAGTTTTTTAAGGGTTTTAAACTGTTTTACTTCATGTCAGTGTACATTTAAATGTATATAAAATGTTTTTATTTAAATAGAAAATATTTTTAATGGTTATTTTCATCTACTTTTTAGTTTCTTTTCAAAGGATTATAATTTAATCTTCTCATAATTTCCATAAATTTTATATTTCATATTCTTTACAACAATGTAAAAAATAATGTTTTTAATGTATGCGAAATGAATGGAATTTTTTATCATCGTGAACATTATTATTTTAGAATTTTCTCTATATGTTTTCATAATTTTTGAAATAATGTCCTATTTCCATTATTTATGGGTATTTTTAATTTTAAGAGTTTTCAAATGAAAAAATGTTTTTTATCCAAAATTTTATATGAAGATCAAAATTTCTTCTAAAAATATGTTAAATATAATATATTATGAAATTTTATGATGGAAATGAAATAATTTATGTGTTTTAATCATGATATGGTTCTTGTAAATTTTTTAAGATAATTGGTGAGCCTAATATAACCCACTTAATGGGTGATCTCGATATATCTCTCAAATACATTGGGTAAAGTGAAAGAGTTAACAAAAATTATGTTACTCATAAGGGATGTTTTGGAATTAACTAAGATGGTTATTCCATTATAATGGTTCTTGAAAGGGTGAATGTAAGTTTAATTTCCCTATATACCTATGTGGACTTTTTATTCTTGATTTGGGTTTTAAATGAAATAATTATATTTCTTAAGGTAAGATAATTAAATGGTGATTAAAGTAAGGTTTATGATATTCTAAATGTGAAATTATTATTTTTAAGAGTTTTTATGCTTTTCCCAAGTAAAATTCATGATTGTGATTTTCCCTTTTTTCATTATTAATAAAATTTTATTAAAAAAATTTATTTTTAGTTGATTTCATGCAAAAGTAATGACAATTTCTTTCTTAATTATTATAATGTAAAGAAGGAAAATTTCATTCAGTGTTCTCATGAATTTCTAATGGATTAATATATTTTTTTTCTTTTTATCCCTTACTAATATTTTTTTCCCCTCTTACATTTCCAAATGTTTTTCATAGGGCATAAGAGTTTGTAGACATTATAGAATAGTCAATTATGACAAATATTGAATGAAGTAAAAGTATATTAAATTAAATAGGAATTTAAACACAAGAACCTATTTTTTTGGAAAAAATTAGCATTGAGTAGAATTTTCCACTTTTTATTATAAGGGTTTGATATGTAATGGTTTTTATAATTCTCTAAAACACTAAAACTATAATATCTTGAAAATATAAGAAAGTGTAATCATTTTTTGTTAAAAATCATGTAATTATGGGTTGTTTAAGAGAGGTATGTATAATTATAATCATGGTACACAACCTTTAAAAAACAAATGCACATATTGTAGGAAAACCCCTACATCATAAACAATTGAAAAATCACCTTATACCTAATAAAATAAATGATAATGATGGAATCTAAAAGGTAATAAATCTAAGATACGGGTAACCATATTGGTATGATTGTTAACACTTATATTTAATATTTTGAAAGGGTACCCAAAAATAATAACCTAAAAGATATCAAATAGGTTTGTGTATGAAGTAAAAGGAAGGACTTGTGGTTTTCAGGTTTAGAACTATTTTCATGGGAAAATGAGTGAAAAATAGAAAAAATTGGTGGCTTCAAGTTCAAATTTTTTTTTCAAGAAAGGATTCCACTCACACAAATATGGTTGTGCATGTTAATAAAGATTTTTTTTACAATATAGTCATCCCGGTTTAATGGGGATATGACAATGGAGTAAGCTAATAAGGTTGGATGTTCCTTATTAGCTCAAGTAAAGAAAGATAATCTATCTAAGTATAGTGATAAATTAAATTAGAGAAACAAGGTTCTAAATAATTAATTGACATATAAATTAAAGGGAGAATATATTATAATGAAATATAAAACTATTAGATCTATAGAGAAAGAGTTTCATGGGTTGAGTAACATTTATTAGCCCCATTGTTGAACTAAGAAGCTAAATATATCCATGTTATTACCAATACTACTATGAATGTGTTTTAATGATAGAAATTAATGTTAATAAATCATTTAGATAATCCCCTGAGGGGGAACTATGAAAAGAGGTATGTTTCATGTAATTTATTAATTTCTACAAACTCTAGAACTCTTGATATCCCCTTTAAAATTTAAATAATGAGGTATGATTTTTATTTCACATCACTATTTAAATAATTTTCAACTATATTTATCAAGGTGGAGTGATTATATAATCAGATGAGAGATAAATAATTTTCACTTGAAATGTTTTGATGTGTGTTTTCAAGTGAATTTTTGGTTAATGATAATTATTGAAACATTTATACAAAATTCCCATGAATGAAAATTCAGAAGTTGGAATCACATTATGGGGAGATTTCCGATATCTTATATTTCTAAACTTTTCAATATAGTTTTCTATAATGGGTTAGCCCACATAGGTTTAGTGTTGATGGGTTGATGCCACATTACTAAAAGTGTGTGGTTCCTGCCTTCTCTCATGGGATTAATGAACCAACCACTTGGAAAGTGAATGAATACATGGGATGGGGATGAATTTCTTAAATTTAAAAGAGTTGATTGACACCACCCCCATTAATTCAATTAGGGGTAGAATAACTTTAATATATTTTAAATTAGTGGTATAGAAGATGTAGAGACCCAAATCTTGACGTACATAGACATTACATTACTTTTGCGGAATACTTAATACATAACAAACACAGACACACAAGGACCGTAATAGTTTAGTGTCTTTGAAAACTCAGAATTTAATCTTCTAATCGTGGTGAAAGATCTTCAACTTCTCCCATAGAGATCTTCCCCTTTTTTTCTTACATAAAACATTTCTTTATATCTTGGGGAAAAAGAAACATAAAAAAGGTGAGCTCAAATGCTTAGTAAGGGTAAGCATAGAGAATATAAAACAATCCATAAACATTTGAATGCAAAAGCTTGAACATAAAATCTAAACATCAAAATATTGAGAAAAGACATAAATCTTGTAAGTACATAAGACATATATCATAAAGGAACATCAATCATGATAAAATATAATGGGAATAAATCATGTAATTATGTCTACCATTCAGCACTTGTTATGATTTCAATAGTAGCCAATACATTGCTTCCAAGACCATCTTAGTGAACAAAGTCCCTTTCTGAATCGAGTTCACTCCTCGTTCCAGTCCTGTATCACTGAACCGGATTAACTTACCATTCCATCCATGTCTATCTCATGAGATATAAATATTTACCTAATTAATTGGAGGGAGATATAGGTCCCACCCATCTCATAATGAAATCATTCTTACGTGTTCCACAACATAAACATAAATCATTCATCATAACCCAAAGAATAAAATGGGTTTCATAATCATCATCCCCTCATAACATAATCCATATAAAAAAATGGATATCATTTCAAAATAAGAAAATTGAAACCATGTAAATCATAGAGACATTATACTTGAAACATACACATATGAAATAATGTCATCTTAGATGGAAAATGGTTTTTATAAAACCACTTGAAATGAATTCTTGAGGAAAATATCCTTTATTCTTCAAAATCATTTTCTTTTCACAAAATGTCATGAAATTTTAAAAGAAAAATGATTTTTTTTAAAATAGTCATGAAATATTTTGGATTAATCTTCATGAAAATAAGTCTTTATAAAACCATAAAAATCTTTTCATGCCATATACTTCAAAAAAACATTCTTCTCGTACTTTTGTCGGAAAAGTCAAAAAGTACCTTGTAGGGTAAATAAAAGAAATATTCCTTCCATACCATGGGGTAGAAGTCAAAATGGGTAAAAATGACTTTAAACATACATGAAAACACTTTTATAAAACATGGATATGGATGATAGCAATAACCCTAGTAAATACTTACGAATAAGCAATCTCGGATAAAAATGAGATTTGCAAAATTATCCCTTACCTTAGGTCCGATATGCTTTGTACGTATCGGAACCTCCTGTATAATGATTTAAATAAATTCATTGACTTATTACAGAATCATATTCATTGTTATGATATCATATATGGTTCACTTATGACTTTATATTACCCGTTCTTTTGTAAAGTCCATGTTAAAGCAGCGTTTTGGGTAAAAATCATTTCATTTATTGTACGTGTTTCGATTTTTCATTCTTGATATTATTACTCATATACTTATTTACTTAATTACAAAATGTAAAACATGATTTATATATAATATATACTCAGTATATAAATATATATGATAGATCGATAAATGGAATGAAATACACTGTTCATGGAGATGGTAGGTCGTACGTACGCATGAACGGTGTTTTCGTTTCCTTATTGAATTGAATGGAATTAAGTAGATGACATACATATATATATATACATAAATATAGTATTATTATTATGTCATATGTTTCATTATTATTCATTATATATACTTTATAATCATTCATGAATGGTTAACATGGAGAATGAATCTCATCGCGTCGTGGAGACGGTAGTCCGTACATACGCACGAGCGATGATATCATTACCATGATCATGAAATTGTATTGAAGTGTATTTATAATATTTCAGAATCAATATAACTTTACAATAATCAAATAAAGTTATTTATTTACACCATTATACCCATCCAAGTAAGGTGGTGGTGGAAAATAGATTACACCACGGCGTGGAGACGGTATTCCGTACGTACGCACGCACGGTGATTTCATTTTCCGTAGGATGGATAGATGGTGAAATAGGGTTGTTTCATACTTATAATAACATATCATTATATGATTGATACTGATTTTATTACTTCATAATGAAACAACTAAAGAAGAACAAGTAGAAGAAGAAATAAAGTTGAAAGAATCGGTAATGGATATTACCTCTTCTTTGAAGCGCCTCTTCTTAACCTCCTCTTAGGGCACTAAAGATGGTCTTTAAAGAAGACCAGGGCCTCTAGTATGTTTCTAGGGAAGTGGAGAAGATAAATTGGAAGGGTTTGGACGAGATTGAATGCTCAAAGTGGTGTGAGGAGAAGAGGGAGGAGGTGCCCTTTTATAAGGGAGGAGAGCGGGACCTTTGGAAAAACTAAAAATATTATTTTATTATAAAGTCATATTCGGTTTTTAATAGCTCAAAATTGATTTATTTCGAAGTTAAGGTTGGGATGGGTCTAAATCCTTTCATCTAATAGAATTTAGACAAGTTTAGGTTTTTATTTTTACCTTATCATTTATATTTAACTTTAAGTTAAATAATTTTACTTTTATCGTGTCTTCTTGTTTTCTTACACTTTAAGGTTAATAAACTTACTATAATAAGCCAAAAGAACCCCAAGTTGTTTATTATTAATATATATAACCTTATTTAAGTCATTTGGCCTAACTTTAGATTTTTTGGAATAAAATAACAATTAATAATATAATATTTGTTTTAAAAACTATTTTATGTCAATTTTGACACTATTTGGTACTTGATTTTTGTGAAACTAATAACAGCATTATTAGTTCAAAAAAAGTTACTTAAATCACTAATAACATGTCATATTAACCTATAAAATTATTGGAATTCATAAAATGTCTCAAATTACATTTATTTGGGTATTTATAACATTAATTATGTTAATATTTCATTAATAAGGTAATTACTGCATCATCATTGTGTCATAAATAAATTAAATTATTTAATGTCTAAAAATTATAAATAAAATACCATTATGTAAGAAATCATATTAGATTTCCAATTAATATTTATAGTCGAATTTATCCTATGTATAATCCTAAATTAAAAATGTTTTAGTTATTAAACTTTGATTTTAATTATTTTAACTATTCTTTAAATAAAATAATATTAAATGTCCTAATCTAATTCAAGTGGGCCTAAATGGTCATATTTTATTACTAAGGTTTTTTTTGGTAGAATTACACTTATCCAATAAAATTAGGACATGTGTTAGGGTAATAATTATATCATTTTTACCCATAATTACCCTATTTACTTTTAACCGTGGTAAAAAAAAGTAAAAAGTTACTATTCACCTAAAATAATTTTAATCTCATTGAACCACATTTTAGTCCTTGATATTAATCGTGTCTCTTGGATTTTTGAAATTCCACTCATAGAAGCGGTAAAATTAATATTTATGTGAATTTCCAAATTCTCCTAGGAGGTGGGTAAAAAACGGTGAAGAGTTCAATAAAATTTTTATATATCTAAAATTATTATAAAATGACTCCAATAAATTTCATTTAACTTATATATGTATTATGTATCAATTTTGACCTAAAATAAAATTAAATAAAATAAATAATTATTTAAATAAAAATTCGGTTTTAAAATAGTAACCTAGTGTTTTCACTATTCATCAAAAATTGAATGTTTTCAAAAAAATACCAAAAATTCACCCTAGGCTAATTTCAATATTCCGAATCCAAAAATGAAGTCTATTTTGAAAGATAAAATTTATAAAATTCCAAAAAGTGGGTATTACTATTCATAATGGCTAGTTCATAGTAATATTATAATAATATCTTGTTTAGTGAAAATCAGTATTGCGTACTACACACGCTATCAAAGAAGGTCTTGATTGCATGTTATGCAAGCCAAGTCAGGACTGTGTGTAGTGAAAGATCTGTTTGGTGTTGCGTATAACATATTAAAAACTTATTTAATTTGTACATTAAACAAAATCTATACTTAATGTCACGTAGAATAATTTCCACAAAATGAACTTGAAATTGTGTGTAACACGAGCCAATAATAGTGTTGCGTATACTGAAAGCTATTACGGTGTTGTATATAGTACAAGCTAAACTGGGTGTAGTGTATAATAGAAGACATCAATGAAATTAAAAGAATATTTTTCATAAAATCTCAGGGTGTTACATTCTACCCCCCTTAAAATGAATTTCGCCCTCGAAAATCGTCGGGGTTATAAATGGTTTACTACTTGAAAGTTTATTTAATAGAAACCCACATCGTAAAAAATAATACAAAAACTTGACTTTAAAAACTAAAGTATGAAATGTAACGGTTACCCAAATTAACTAATCACTGGGTTTCCACATAGGAGAACATAGGTGAAAATATGGATATGGAAGAGAAATCTAACCATCATGTTACGATAGAGAGTGGTAGAGAACATGGCTATGAAAAATCCAACAATCACAAAGCCATATATTTGTGATGATCTAAGGTACCATATGATTCATCAGATATAAGGGCACTAGGAAAACATTTTTGGTTTTCAAGATCATTTCCCTAAAGTTTAAGAAATTTGAATTAGAAGAAATACGTTCTTGATTTTGGTACAGTCTCACCATTGGTCGTTCTTTGGACAATTTCCACTTCATCTCTTAAAGAAATGAAGTTGAATTTGTCATTCGTGAAGTGTTAGCAGATCATGTGATAGAATGATGGGTCATTCCATCTGTTTCAAACAAAAGGTTATAAAAAGTTATCAAATATACATAATTCCATCTATGGTGTGGTTAATCGTATATGATTCCAAAAATGGACTTATACTTCATCTATCATACCACTTAATAAAATAAAACTTGTTTCTACTAACCAGGTACTTCATGTAGGACAGTGGTAGGCGATAAAGGCCTGTTGCACTTCAGTTGTGGGTTCGATTCCCACAGCCTTGTCTGACGCAACGGGTTGTCTCCCGTCCTGCAGGTTGTCTTTTTTCTAAAATTACATCATTATGACATTCCATCGATAATGTCGAAAAAAAATTCTTTCCTTAAACTAACTTATGTTCAACATAATACATTTCAAATATTTTGGATTATCCAAAATACTTCTGTCCAAGCTTATAGTATAAAGAAAACAATTACTAGAAATGTCATCTACCGAGCATGTGAATACCATCATTTATCCCCGATATATCTTGTTGATCACATTCCAATCATGTGAATACATTAATCATGTATTCTCTTGAAAAATGAATACCCATTTAACCTTAGTGAAAGCATGAATGCTTTCAAAAGTTAAATCTTTCTACATACCAAAATCCAAAAATTTCTATATACTCAAACCATGATATCACTTGGTCCTTATTTTAGTCATGAGCTCATGATTACTATCATATTATTTTCACCTTATCCCTTTATTATGCGCATTTCATATGCTTTCCTAAAATATTTCAATCACTTTTTCATGGTTACCAGTACCATATAATTATTGAAAACCAATACATAGATTTTCCAAAATTCCACAATACCATAAATGAGATTCCATGATACTATTTTTAAATCCCATTACACAAACACTTAATCATTACACAGCATCATTTTCATACTCAACATCACAAATAGTGATTGAATGAGACTTCCCTTTATCCTTTGCCTTAAGAGGTTTCTCATTCTGATCATCATTAACCCGTGGATTAGGGAATTTATTAGCATAATGCCTCATTTCCTTGCATTTGAAGCATTGAAGTGTTGGTGTAGAGTTCTATGTAGTCTTTTCTCTATTCACATAATTAGCAACCTTTTTCCCATTACTTCGATAATCAACTACTCGATAACCTTCTTTTCCAAACTTAAAACATTTTCTAGTACCTTTTAGGAAATCTCCACTATGCTTCTTTCCACACTTTGATCATAATGAAACATTCATCTTCTTTTCACCATTGTTCTAAGATTTCTCCTTGAACTCCATCTTTTTTTTCTTTTCAAAACCATGAGATGGATATGTTACACCAACTTCCAGTTCACCCTTAATAGCACAATGCACAATTTCTTCATAGCTACTGAAGTCTCTTATAGCTAATGCCCTTCAAAGACTTGTTTTTAAGCCACTAAAAAATCGATCAACTTTACTTTCTGGTTGGATGATAAATCCAGATGCATACCTTGCAAGTATGGTAAAATTCGCTTCGTATATACCAACAAATTCATAATCCTTCTTCTTAAGCTCAAGAAACTCCTTTTCCATCTTTGTTTGAAGAATACGAGGGAAGTAATTACTGAAAAACAAGTTCTTGAACTCGTCCCATTCCATGGACTCAATTTCATCTCTTTGCCTCGTATTCTTGATAAGATTCCACCATTGATCAACATAACCTTCCAAACGATATACTGCTAAGATGAATTTATCATGATCAGAACATTGTAGAACTGAAAATATCTTTTCAGTGGTACTAATCCATTGTTCAGCCACTAAGGGATCAGAAGACCCGCTGAATGAAGGTGGACGCTGCCTCATGAAGGATTCAAAAGAATGTTGCTCCTTTCTATGCTCATTTGGAAATCCATAATGAGTCATATCTTGTGTAAGTATAGAAATAATATTGTGCACTCCATCTCCCATAAAATTTGGTTTCTCTGGAGGAAAATCATTGCATTTTCCATTACATTGATCAACACGGTTCCTTCGGGTTCCAGCCATCGTCTAAAACCCAAAAAGAACAGCGTGAGAGGCAAAACTCATCCTAGGAAAATGACATAATAAAGGGGGAGTACCTTCAATATCTAAAATATTATGTTTAATTCTAATATCGTTACCATAATTCTAGTACTATAACCTATACTTATACTTAACCTTAGGGACATCCGTAGACATACCTTAGAAATATCTCTAGGGATCTCACTAAAGTTTTCACATCCTAGTTTCCAAAGGTTGATTAAACCTTTCCTCTGATACCAATTGTAGAGACCCAAAACTTGATGTACATGTAAATTACATTACTTTTGCGGAATAATTAATACATAACAAACACAGACACACAAGGACCGTAATATTTTAGTGTCTTTGGAAACTCGGAATTTAATCTTCTAATAGTGGTGAAAGATCTTCAACTTCTCCCATAAAGATCTTCCCCTTTTTTTCTTACCTAAAACCTTTCTTTATATCCTGGGGAAAAGGAAACATAAAAATGGTGAGGTCAAGTTCTCAGTAAAGGTAATTATAGAGAACATAAAACAATACATAAATATTTGAATGCAAAAGCTTGAACATAAAATCTAAACATCAAAATATTGAGCAAAGACATAAATCTTGGAAGTACGTAAGACATATATCATAAAGGAACATCAATCTAGATAAAATAGAATGGGAATAAATCATGTAATTATGGAAACCATTCATCACTTGTTATGATTTCCATAGTATCCAAGGCATTGCTTCCAAGACCATCTTAGTGGACAAAGTCCCTTTCTGAATCGAGTTCACTCCTCGTTCCAGTCCTGTATCACTGAACCGGATTAACTTACCGTTCTAGCCATGTCTATCTCATGAGGTATAAATCATTACCCAATGCATTGGAGGGAGATATAGGTCCCACCCATCTCATAATGAAATCATTCTTATGTCTGCCACAACATAAACATAAATCATTCATCATAACCCAAAGAATAAAATGGGTTTCATAATCATCATCTCATCATAACATAATCCATATAAAACAAATAGATATTATTTCAAAACAAGAAAATTGAAACCATGTAAATCATATAGACATTATACTTGAAACATACACATATGAAATAATATCATCTTAGATGGAAATGGTTTTGATAAAACAACTTGAAATGAATTCTTGAGGAAAATATCCTTTCTTCTACAAAATCATTTTCTTTTCACAAAATGTCATGAAATTTTAAAATAAAAAGGATTTTTTTGAAAATAGTCATGAAATCTTATGGAGGAATCTTCATGAAAATAAGGCTTTATAAAACCATAAAAATCCTTTCATGCCATATACGTTAAAAAAAATTCTTTTCGTACTTTTGTCGGAAAAGTCAAAAAGTACCGTGTAGGGTAAATAAAAGAAATATTCCTTCCATACCATGGGGTAAAAGTAAAAATGGGTAAAAAGGACTTTAAACATACATGAAAACACTTTTATAAAACATGGACATGGATGATAGTAATAACCCCATTAAATACTTACGAATAATCAATCTCAGATAAAAATGAGATTTGCAAAATTATCCTTTACCTTAGGTCTGATATGCTTTGTACGTATCCGAACCTCCTGTATAATGATTTAAATAAAGTCATTGACTTATTACAGAATCATATTCATTGTTATGATATCATATATGGTTTACTTATGACTTTATATTACCCGTTCTTTTGTAAAGTCCATATTAAAGCAGCGTTTTGGGTAAAAATCGTTTCATTTATCGTACGTGTCTCGATTTTTCATTCTTGATATTATTAATCATATCCTTATTTACTTAATTCCAGAATTTAAAACATGATTTATATATAATATATACTCAGTATATAAATATATATTATAGATCAATAAATGGAATGAAATACACCGTTCAAGGAGATGGTAGGTCGTACGTACGCATGAACGCTGTTTTCGTTTCCTTATTGAATTGAATGGAATTAAGTAGATGAAATACATATATATATAAAAAATTACAGTATTATTATTATGCCATATTTTTCATTATTATTCATTATATATACTTTATAATAATTCATGAATGGCTAACAAGGAGAATGAATCTCATCGCGTCGTGGATACGGTAGTCCGTACGTACGCACGAGCGATGATATCATTCCCATGATCGTGAAATTGTATTTAAGTGTATTTATAATAATTAAAAATCAATATAACTTTACAATAATCATATAAAGTTATTTATTTACACCATTATACCCATCCAAGTAAGGTGGTGGTGGAAAATAGATTACAGCATGGCGTGGAGACGGTATTCCATACGTACGCACACGCAGTGATTTCATTTTCCGTAGGATGGATAGATGGTGAAATAGGGTTTTTTCATACTTATAATAACATATAAGTATATTATTAATACTGATTTTATTACTTCATAATGAAACAACTAAAGAAGAAGAAGTAGAAGAAGAAATAAAGTTGAAATAATCGTTAACGGACATTACCTCTTCTTTGAAGTGCCTCTTCTTAACCTCCTCTTAGGGCACTAAAGATGGTCATTGAAGAAGACCAGGACCTCTAGGATGTTTGTAGGGAAGTGTAGAAGATAAATATCTAGGGGTTGGCTGATCTTGAAGGCTCAATGTGGTGTGAGGAGAATAGGGAGGAGGTGCCCTTTTATAAGGGAGGAGAGGGGCACCTCTGGAAAAACTAAAAATATTATTTTATTATAAAGTCATATTCGGTTTTTAATAGCTACAAATTGATTTATTTAGAATCTAAGGTTGGTATGGGTCGAAATCCTCTAATCCAATAGAATTTAGACAAATTTAGGTTTTTATTTTAAACTTATCATTTAGATTTAACTTTAAGTTAAATAATTTTACTTTTACTGTGTCTTCTTGTTTTCTTACACTATAAGGTTAATAAACATACTATAACATGCCAAAACAACCCAAAGTTGTTTATTATTAATATATATAGCCTTATCTAAGTCATTTTTCCGAACCTTAGATTTTTTGGAATAAAATAACAATTAGTAATATAATATTTTTTTTAAAACTATTTTATGTCAATTTCGACACTATTTGGTACTTGATTTTTGTGAAACTCATAACAGCATGATTAGTACAAAAACAGTTACTTAAATAAATAATAACATGTCATATTAACAATTAAAATTATTGGAATTCATAAAATGTCTAAAATTACATTTATTTGGTTATTTATAACATCAATTATGTTAATATTTCATTAATAAGGTAATTACTGCATCATCATTGTGTCATAAATAAATTAAATTATTTAATGTATAAAAAGTATAAATAAAATACCATTATGTAGGAAATATTTTCAGATTTCTAATGAATATTTATAATCGAATTTATCTTATGTATAACCCTATAGTAAAAAAAATTTAGTTATTAATCTTTGATTTTAATTATTTTAACTGTTCTTTAAATAAAATAATATTAAATGTCCTAATCTTATCCAAGTGGGCCTAAATGGTCATATTTTATTCCTAAGGTTGTTTTTGGTCAAATTACACTTATCCAATAGAATTTGGACATGTGTTAGCGTAATAATAATATCAATTTTACCCTTAATTACCCTATTTACTTTTAACCGTGGTAAAAAAAAGTAAAAAGTTACTATTCACCAAAAATTATTTTAATCACATTGAACCACATTTTAGTCCTTGATATTAACCGTGTCTCTCAGATTTTTGAAATTCCACTTACAGAAGCGGTAAAATTAAGTTTTATGTGAATTTCCAAATTCTCCTAGGAGGTGGGTAAAAGACTGTGAAAAGTTCAATAAAATTTTTATATATCTAAAATTATTATAAAATGCCTCCAATTAATTTCATTGAACTTATATAGGTATTATGTATCAATTTTGACCTAAAATAAATTTAAATAAAATAAATAATTATTTAAATAAAAAGTCGGTTTTTAAATAGTCACCGAGTGTTTTCACTATTCATCAAAAATTGAAAGTTTTCAGAAAAATACCAAAAATTCACCCTAGGATAATTTTGATATTCCAAATCCAAAAATGAAGTCCATTTTAAAATATAAAATTTATAAAATTTCTAAAAGTGGGTATTACTATTCATAACGGCTAGTTCATTGTAATATTATAATAATATCTTGTTTAGTGAAACTCAGTATTGCGTACTACACACGCTATCGAAGAAGGTCTTGATTTCATGTCATGCAAGCCAAGTCAGGGTTGTGTGTAGTGAAATATTTGTTTGGTGTTGCGTATATCATAATCAAAACTTATTTCATTTATTCATTAAACAAAATCTATACTTAATGTTGCGTAGAATAATTTCCACAAAACGAACTTGAAATTGTGTGTAACACGAGCCAAGAATAGTGTTGCGTATACTGCAAGCTATTACGGTGTTGCATATAGTACAATCTAAACTTGGTGTAGTGTATAATAGAAGACATCAATGAAATTAAAATAATATTTTTCATAAAGTCTCAGGGTGTTACTAAAGACACATTAACTTTTTATACAGATTTTGACTTGATAAAAAATCTTAAGGGGGAGATTGATGTTCCCTTTTAATGTGTAAAGACAAAGTTTTAGTTTTTTCAATTATAAATGATTATTAATGAAGAATAAAGTGAAAATTAATCTAGCACTATATATATAAAGGAGTGTTTATCTTATATTGGAAAGGGGAATTTTGAGAAGATTCCAATACATGTGGGGTAATGATATAACTTCCCTTGAATATCTAGAAATATAGATTCAAAATTTAGCCTAATATCGAATGATTATTGAGTTTCTCATCATGAAAAATAAAATTGATACATGAGTGAAGAAGAATTTTCAACAACATATACAAGGAGGTAGAAGAATCAAGATGAATTGAACCCTACTAGATAGTAAGTGATGTATGATTTAAAATTCATAAAACAAGTATAATGTTTTTAGAAGAATCTAGATTGAAGTTGTAAAATCCATGTTAGTATCATTAAGTGTGTTTTTATACTAAAATAATTTATGAAATATTCTTGGATGATGTTTTGAGATGTTTTTAGAAGGCCACAGATGGTTTGGAGTGACATTGATTCAACTTGAAGAATTCTTCTAAAAAGTTGGTTATGTATTGAAATTTTTGTACGAGTCATTCAATTCAGAAATATGAATTTTTTTTGTGTCCTGGAGTAGTGTATGAGTTATTTCATACATTTTTTATGAGTAATTTTTACTTTATATGTGTTTCATCATAGAGGAGTCATGAAAAAATATTAAAGTAATTATCTTAATATGAGTGAATTTTTTATTAGGTTTGTGTCATGAAAGGTTGTGTATGTGTCTTCTAGAGATGTATATTAGTAATTTTTTGATGCATATGTGTCATTTTTATATACGTATGTGTCATTTTTTTCTATTTATGGGTCATTTATGAACTACATATATGTCATTCCATACTTAGAAAAATTATGATGTTCTACTAGATGAAAATATGAGCTTCTAGATTTTATAATTTAAAGAGGAAAAATAATTGTGATGATGTAAGATGTGTTATTAAGTTTCATAAACATCTTGAATATTTATAAATATATTATTTGATCATAATTAACTAATATTAAAAGCTTTAATAAGGAATATCAAAGCATGGAATAATGTCTACAAGATTAAAAGAGTTGATTGAATTTATTGGATTATCATGAATAATGTAGATGAAGTCATAATGAATCTTGATATATTCATAAAATTCTATATCATTGTAAATTAATCTATTTAAGAGATATGAATATATTCATGGTTATAATTTTTGGATAATTAGAGTTGAGACTATGATATAGAAAACCTAAAGACATCTTCATCCCAGATTTGAAAAGGGGAAAAATAAATAAAGGGAAATGTATTTGTTTACTATAAAGAGAAACCTAAAAATGAGATCATGTGAACATATAATGCATAATATTGAAAATGGAGATACCATATTGAGGGAGATATGGTTTTCATTTAACTTTGTCTTGCACACATATTATTAGTTATTTCTATTCTTGGAAATATGTGAGGACCCTAAAAGATAAATAATGGGGTGGAACGTGAAAAAATGATTTGGGTGTTTATAGAGTTAATTAAATTTTAAAGTATTAAATAAAATATATATTCCAAGAATAATAAAATGTTTTTATTTTCTGATTTTCTAATAAGAAGAAAAAATAGCACCCAAATGAAAAAAAGAAAAATAATAAGCCGAATAAAACAATAGTGAGGAAGATATGAGAATCAGAACATATACTGAAGAAGAAACAACATATGTGATTCAAGGAAATATGATAAGATGTTCTGAGTGAGTTGAACTATACTGCTGAATTGATATATTTGAGGAAGAAGAATAAGAGAAAAAAATATTGATCAAGAAGCGACTCGGTTTTTTAATGAGTTGAATTTTCAAGAAAGATCATTAGGAATGGGGAAATATTTTGCATACTACCCAGGTGATATATTTTTAGGATGTGATGTTGGGAAGTATTGAGTTTTAGAATCCAATAAATATATTTTTTACTAAAATAGATGTTATGGAAAAAATAGAGGTTAAGTTGCATGCTTATGTTGGTGAATACATCCTAATAGTTGAGGAATCTCTATTGTGATGAAGAATATCATAATTTGTGGGAATAAATACATTGAAATATAGGTTGTTGATCTACATTAAGAAGAGTAATGAATATTAGATATCATCTGGTGTTACACTAATTTTAATACAATGGTATGTAGTACAAATACCCCTTCAATTTTTATATATAGTAGAGGTTCATTTCACATGTGTACTCTTGTTAACACACTCACCTGTGAAATATAGTGAGAGTAGGTTACCCCACACTCTACTTGAAAATTGATAAAAAAAATAGTGTAGAATCCAGGAATAGAAATCCTATGCACATTAATGAGTAGTATTTTCAAGAATGGTTGAATTGTGTAATGACGCATTTGTTCATTTATATTCTTCCACTAAATTTCATATATATTTTAATTCTTGGCTGAACATCAAATTATCTAGTAGTATTAACCAACATCAAAGGTTTAAATTAAAATTGGTTTAAAAGGTTCAAATAATTAATCAAAATTTAGTAAAATTAGAAAACACTTGATTCACCCCCTCTTTGGTTTTTTTATGATATAATTATTTATTTAATAGAAGAAACATAGTTTCATATATTCAATTGGTAGATGTGGTGTTGGTGTGGATTTTTCAGAGCTGATGTATGGTGATGTTTGGTTATACATGATGGAGCTTGGGGGACCTTTTTGGTGGTGGTGTTGGTTTTGGGAAAAGATTATTATAGGAGTGTATGTAGTGAGGAGGATTTTTCATGATTCTTGTGTCTGTTTGATTCAAATTCTTGTTCAATATATAGTTCCTTTAATTCACCTTTGAATTTTTTGGATATATTTCTGTACCTGTTTTCGCATGTATGTCTTATATATAATTTGTTTTATTATATATATACTTCCTGCTGGTGTTTCTATGAGATTTATTCATTGAGATATTTATTTTATGAAGGTTGATACCACCTAAGGACTCCAATGTGGTTTGATATTCCAACTTAGTGATATTCATCATCCCATGTCTTATTAGAGGTGGTCTTGGGGTGGCACTATCAGTTTACCTTTGTCTTGAGCAGTGTATCGGTGGGTCAGGTCATGTCATTATTATTGTCCTTCCAATCATTAAATACAATATATTATATATGAATATACAAACCCATTTTTTAGTATACATATCTTACTCTATGTTTTGTAATGTCATATTATATGATTTTCTAATATGTATATCATATATATATGAAGGCTTTGGAAATTATTTTATTCAATCTACCACTTACACTAGAGCCTGGTGAAATTTGTGTCATTTCATCTTATATTTAATCATATATAATAACTTGTGATATCATATCCAAAAAACATTGAAATTTATAATTAACTTCACCTTGTATCACATGGTGTGTAATACCATTGGAATACTTATCCAAAATGATTTTTATTGACTCTAAAATACTTTAGAGTAGCTCTATGATTTAAACTCAATACATGTACATTAAACTACAAAGTATGATACCATGGGACTTTTTGGTGTTGATAATAAATAAAAATCCCCAGATCCATAAATTTAAGCCATGACTATCCTTTATAAAAGCTTCAGTTATACTCAATCTATAAAGGGATATGATTTGATCTCCACTAAACAAATTTATCTCTATACTTATGTCCACCAGACACATCTCGTGATAAAGTGCATTATAGTATGTTCCCGTTTTCCAAGACATAGAGTGGCCATGGGAAATAATGTATGTCAATCACAAATAGTTACCTCATATATTATAGAATCTATGAGTATAGACTAACATGGTCAATGAATACATAATATTTCATTCACCTTTATGGATGAGAACATCACATCTCCATCACTCGAATAGATAAACCCATAATATATACTATATATGTGTGGTTTCAAACACTAGGTTACATATAAATAAAGTTCCCAGATGTCATTCTCATTATACATGAGGAAAAATATCATTTTGGTTGAGCTCCAACTGATTCCTGGATCAGTAATATACCATACCACCTCAGAATAGCTATGACACAATGGCTTGAGTAATAAAGGTATCAAAGTATGATGTCTATCAGGCTAGTTATCTCACCAAAATTTGGTTAAAGGGATTCTTATATGATCCATGCACCCCTAGTGTACCAAAGACAAAATTTATGGCACTACATATTGTATAATTAGTGGGAAATCCAATGCAACAAAAAACATATTTGTACTTCATGAGGATTTTTTATATGTTTTAATAGAGTTCTACTAAGATTATCCTAAACAATTAACCATAACCTATAATACTCCTTAATGAAAATATATCATGTATGAATCAAATTCATACATTGAGGGATTAGTTATCATTGATTTTATAAAACTCATATCAATATACATGTTTATGCAACCAATTTGAATGAATGATAAAATATAAGATTTCATTTTATAAGATAAAATTTATTTTATTAAAACTTTTTTTAAGAATACTTAACAAAATTGGACATAAGAATCATTCTATAATATCATATATAAAGAACTACTATATCATATTTATACTTTCTAAATTTTCTAAGGTTTTGTTAGTACATTACATATATATGTAATTTTCCACTACATCTCTATGTGACAATTTGATAAAATCATCCCAATAATTGTGACATTTAGGAATCATATTCCTAATGTTTGACTACTTTACACATTTTCCAAATCCTCAACATCATAAAATTGAATTTTAAGATATCTAATTCTAGTTTTTATTTATAAATTTCTATATTTTAACTCTATCATGCTAATAACATTTTCCATAAAACTTTTCCTTGAATAATAATATAACTAATTACAAAATTATTCATCCTCACATCCAAAAATTCTTTAGGATAAAGTTACATTCAATTTGTATTTTAACTTGAAAAATATATTAAGAATAGTGGTATTCACTTTTCACAGTAACTAAATGTAAAAATTTATATTTTTACATACCATCATATATCCTAAACTCTTTTAGAAATAAGGTGAAAAACACTTTAATCAATAACCCTTATGATATTTTATCAATTAACATTAAGCTTCCCTGTATTCTAAGATACCCCAACTAGCTTCTTAAAAACTATATTCCATTCAAAATATCATGGTAAGATACACAAACTCTTTTGTGTAATAAATCGTTCTTATATCCAGTAGTAGAAATATTTAAAAAAAGTATTGGATCCATATCATATATGGTGTTTTATATAGCCAACCATTTTTTCCTCTGAAAAGAAGACTTTATTAAATTATATCACAAATGGGTGGTGGGAAAATCATCCCTTATATTTTAACAAACTAGATAAACTCTTTATCCCAGAAAAAATGCATTTATCATCGTATCCATTTGAAAAATATGTTATAGAATTCATAGAATCATAATCCATGTGTAATTGATTAACCATATCATAGTGTTCACGATAACACTTTGTTAATAAACAAATTATCTTATCAGATATGAGAAATTAGATAATTATAGACATCCTTCTAAGATCCTTATAATAATAATAAACATATTTATATTATATTATTTGATTTAGAAACACTTTACTTTATCACTCGAATACAAACTATAACCTCTATCAATTTATCCATTTATTTTGAACTGTTATTAACAGGCCATTCATTTATGCACTCAAATTTATTTATTTATAAAACATAAAAAATCTATCTAGTGATGAGTAGGGTCAAACCATAGATATGTCTAGTGAGTGAAAACAAACAAATAAAAAAAATACTAGAGAAAAAACAAGAGTTGATAAATTTAATATGATAATATAAAACTAATGGAACAAAGATGAAAATTCAAGATAATAGTGTGGTATATATTGAAAAGAGAAACTATTCCAAACAAGGATGAAATTAGAAGAAAACTAGACTAGAATGAAGTGGTAATATTTTCACTACTCTTACATCAGAAATATTGATACCGGGAACATTGTAGAAACATGAAGTAGTGAGTTTCAAAAAAATCACTATCTCAACATTATGACAACAAATTAAATGAAATTAAACATCAGTTTTTAACCCAAGGATCTCATGTATAAGGAATTAAGAAAGAAATTAAAATAAAACTATTACCTCATTCAATTTTGATCAAAGGTTCATTCCACTCATCCTTAGAAATAATTGTGTGAAAGAGAGAAACCTGTAACCCGCTAGATCACCCACAGACATTCCAAAATCATTATCTAACATCATAATTGGAAATATGTTTTCTATAATTGAGAATTGAGGTTTCTTCAATTCCATCACAATTAGGAGAGATCAAACTATTGGTCCTTAAACTTAGATCAAATGATTTTTTATCATTACTTCAATTTCTCTCCCTAGGGATTGAGAGAGAATTAAATAAATGTATTGAACCACTAATTTTTTTTTAAATGTTTAAATATCTAGTTTACAGCTTCTATAAATCACACTTAGGTATTTCTGGAATTTATCCTATAAAACAGACCCAAACATGACACAAAAAACACTTAAAACATTCAGAAAATATTGGGAATATTTTATCACTCACTTGTAATATTAAATTTATTTTATGTGATAAAACACAAGTCATTAACTCAACTAATGTCTCCCAAAAATATTTCAATGAACCATTAATATTAAAAATTAAATATTCATGTGAAATATATTTTTTGTTACATTCACCAAATGATTGGTGAATATTATATGTAAATAAATTCAACAATTATTATTCTAAACTCGAATAGAATTGAATTTATTTATTTCAATTGTGATCATATAATCTCGGACATTACCCAGCCCCACCATGGGGCCCACCATATCCTAAACTCCAATTCTCTTGAATTGGTAATGCTTTTAAATACACTTTGTGTGTAACCCTATAAGACCTTATATCAATTGTAGTTAGTGATATTAATAAACTAGGAGTGTAGTTTGGAAACCCATAAAGTCCACTAAGGATATAAGTATTAGTCATAATAAATAAAATATCTTATAAACACATGCTCTATAATGTAATCTATTTCTCTCGTGAAATTTTATAGATAAATATGTACACTTTACATCATAAAACTTTATTGATTTACTTATTATTGACCATATTGGACTGACTTTCCTTATTCTTCTATTAGTATGTATTTAGGGAAGGTACTCCATCCTAGTTAAACAGCCTGAGATACATATTCTTTTAGTAGTGACCAATCCTTTCTTTATCATTCAATCAATGTCATAATACTAATTATGCACCCAATGTAGGATACCTCACCTCAAAATAGATTTCAAAATTTTCATATAACTTCAAAGTACACATTCAAATATTACACACTAGCAATGAAATCAATTCAAGATACCAATACATTCTCTTGAAGATAAGAACAACCAATTCCTCCTATAACAATTGGTTTTCATATTGGTTGGCCATCCCTCATGATCTCATATATTCAAGATCACTAAGTGAGAACTTCATGGGATAAAGTATCAATTCTTATAAACCCCAAACACTAGATAGTAATATATCATATATGTATTGTAAAAATGTTTTATATAGACTATTAGACATGTTTATGATGACTATACTAATTTATATAGGTTATTATTAAATTTGGAAATTACTATAACCTTTTGATATGACTCGTAATCTAAGGAAATTAATAACTCTATAGTACATATGGAAGTAATGTTAATATCATGGTAAGAGAAGGAACATGTATATATAAAACTATATACATGTTATGGTAATCAAATTACGTACATTATTCGGGACAAGAGATGCCACTCACAACAATCCCACTTTCACTAGAGCCAACTACAATCAACTCCCAACCCATTAGTGATAAAATGAGAATGATACTTTTACTAAGATATGGATTTAGTCAGGGGATAACATGTTTTCTTCTATGGAAATTATTCGAACTATGACTTCACCTCTCTGGGTAAAACCCCTCAAGAGATGAAAAATTCAATGCATAAAATTTTTCCTCTAGTTTGAACTGGTCTTTTTGAAAAGTACAATTATGGTAGTATTATAATAATAAAATGTAATAGGTTCTGAACTCCTAGTAACAACACCAATATCTAAGACAAATTTGTATATCTAGACTACATCCTTAATAGCATCATAAGCCACAATATACATGTATTATGTTTTAGAATCTATGACCAAAGTTTTCTTTGAGCTTCTCCAGCTTGATGCATCACCACTATGAAAAAAGGCATATCCTAACAATGATTTTAGATTATCATGATCTTTCTAGAAGATATTATCAATTTATTCCCTCACTACTAGATCCTCATATCCTCTATACAACATGAATATATCCCCAATACATCTCAAGTAATTTAGGATAGTTCTTATAGCTACCCAATTCATCTCTTCTAGATTAGTTTAATATCTTACCACTATGCTTAATTAAAAATCAACCTCAAACCTTTTACATAACATGAAATACATAATAGATCCCAATGTCGAATAATAAGGGATTCTACTCATCATCTCAATCTCCTCTTTTGTTTCTGGACACGTCTTTTTAGGGATATTTATACCATGTGACATTGGAAACAACACTCTCTTGAATTGTTCCATGTTATACATTTTGAGATCCTTTTGAATATATGTACTTTTACATAGCCAAAGAAGCCTTTGAGATCTATCTAAATATATCTTGATCCCTTGAATATGGGTTGCTTCAGCTAACTATTTCTTGTATAATCATTCATTTAACCAATATTAAATGTCTATAAGACTTGCACTTCATTTCCCATAACATTTATGTCATTAAAATATAATAATAGGAAAATGATGGCATTTACACTAACCTTAATATACACACATTTTGATGTCCCAACCTAGGTGACATTCAAAGGTTCCATGAACCCCAATTGGACACAAGGCCTCAAGCGCGACTCCACATATGCTAGTGGCTACCAACTAGTAGCGAGGGACTAAGGTGTGTCCGTGCGGATAATATTCCCTCATTACCAGAGTGTATCACATCTGATAATATAATAATTGATAAATAGTGAAAGCATGATAATAAAGAAACAAACTGGAAGTGGAAGATAAGGATAAACATCCAAGCACTAAATAATAATTAAAAATTGGAAATAGATTCATATAAAAAATTATGATGATACATGTCATGTCTCTACATAAAGGAAAAATAGGTATACATGGTAGAAGGAAATACATGTTATAAAAAAGATGTACAAAGAAGAAAAAAACTGTCCAAGAATCACAAGCGTTGGCCCAGTCATCTACTACCATGTTCTATCCTAGTGAAATAAATCAAGATCAAGTGTACAAAGTAGGATTCTTCCCTTTATCAAAACCTGGATTCATATATTTTTTCTGGGTACCAATGGTAGCCCGGATTGGGTGTGAGATAAATCTCAGTTGGCCACCACCAATAATATCTATACCATCCATCCAATGAAATATAAACTGAAAAAAATTTCTGTTATATATAAATGTAGAGTAGTACAGTAATGTAAATACCCCGGTACCTTCTTCAGCATCAACTGGTGTATGAACATGAAATCATTTATTTAATTATTTTTTAGTTTATAATAAGTGAAGCAATAGGATCCACGGTATTACCAAGGAATACTATAATAATGATAATAATAATAGAGGATCTGAGGTAACAACCAAGGAATCCTAGATAATGATAATAGTGAAGTGGATCCAAGGTAATGACCAAGGAATACTTGACCTCAGGGGTTGATCCAACTTGGTAATAACCTTAAACCTGGATATAAGGGGGTCTGAGTGTAATAAAAGGGGAATCGCCTAAGTAATTCCATTGTAATATGATTCTAATGGAGTCTAAGGATCTCATCCAAGGTATTCATGTTCTAAGAAATGACTGGACCCAATGAGTGTATCAATGGTGCCACATGTCTGAAGATGTCAAGATGGATCCAAGTAGTGTATCCAAGGAATCCTAATATCTGGATGATAGCTAATGGATCTTATGGCGTCATGTTGGGCATCCACTAATAGACAAGGATCGGGTTTTAAGGTGGGTATCTCCCTTGGAACCTGGCATCCTTGATTTAGAATAGCATCCTCTAAGTTCTCAAGGAATCCCCTCGGGAATCCATGGTTGGCTCAAGTCTTACAAATACTATGAAGATAAATAGATCAATATGAAATAGTAACCTTATACTTGATTTATTATAAATATTAGACCATGTAATACTCATTCCTTTTAGTAATTCATAAGGTTTATTCCATTTCCTTTCATACTAAGTGACAAGGCTAAATAGGACATGAAACCATTTACTACATTCATTACATATTAAATTATTAGGTTCATTACTTTACCTTTCATAAGCCTGACAAGGAGGGATAAGGTCATGCCACCATACATAAATCATTTATAAATAATTGGGCTATGTGATATCAATAATTATACCTTCCATTTAACATTTAAAAGGTTAATCAATTAATTATAACACTTACCATAGAAGGTTCAAGTGATATTATACATGTAATATCCATTATCAATTCAATCGTATAATTATAATTTACCTTTAAAGAGGCCAATCCAAGCTCACCCAAATGGTGGTGTGAATAGTCATAACAAATCCATAAGAGGCACAAAAAATTAAATCACCGTACTTGGGGTGTTCGGTTTTGAGGTCACAACCTCCAATGATGAAGGAAACATATAGAATGGTCTCTAGAATATAAGCATGATTATTATAAGCATTTTGTATGAATTAAATAGGAAACACCAAATGAAATCGGCATGCGCACAGTGATGACAGTTTATAAAATGGTTAGACTTGAAGGATGAGAAATGGACCACCTACCTCGAGCCTATAGCACTCCCCTTTCCTAGTATTGACCCTTGGATTGGACTAGATCGGACGAAAATGTAAGAATAGATAAACACCCTAAAAATAGAGAATACGATCTAACGCTAAAATAACTCCTTCAAGGAGAATAGAAATAAAGAATAAAGCCTAAGGATTGTAGCACTTAGCAAGAGGAATCTAATGGGACAAATAGATCTTGATTTCGAGCCTGGAGGGAGAATAAATTGAATAACCTAAGTGGGAGAGGAGGAGGAGCTTCCAACCTGAGGAGAGGATCCCATTCTGTTTGTTCGATGAGTAAATTAGGGGCGGGGTATGTTTAAATATAGTTAAGTTCTTTTTTTTATTTTACCTATAAATTGATGGGTCTCATTTTTTGGCCACATTTTTATCCAAATCATGAGCCAACTATACACCTCCCACTACAAAAGGAGGAACCCTTCACAATTTCATGTGCATGGTTTGAGTAATTGTGTTCAAACCATGTGCATGGATCTTCTAAAAACTACAGGTACCCCCGCACGGGCATGCACCTCGGGTGAAATAGTTTCCTCGAAATGTGCAGCCTCCTAAGGACAACTGTTTATCCCTCGGTTGATTAGACATACAAAATGGCTTACATAGTTTCTACTAATCATGAATCTCAGTCCTTTTCTTTACTGGTCGGGGTTCTGAGCTCCGAACAAGCCCCAAACACCCAAAAAACAACTGTAAACTCATTAGGCATCCATATTTGGTTCATAATAAATAATTAGACCAAAATTTAATGGATCTATACATGATAGAAAAACCATGTTCTTATATTCATCCTCCATTAATGGAAATCGTCCCTGAGTTCACCTTCCAAAGGTGGTAAAACACTGTCTGATAACAACTATGACCACTAGGCACATACATTGACCTCTTGCTCCCAAGTCTCTTCATGTACCAGGTTGTGCTTACATGGCATCTATACTAAAGGGATAGACTGTCCTTAAAGAGTCTTCATGATCCATTCCATGATGTGTATAGGATACTCCTAAAATGAAAACCAATAGGCTATCGATACAAATCAATCATGAATCTCAAACAACCTAAAAAATTGTTTTGATAGATTCCCTTGCCTCTGTATCCAACTATGCCCATGTTTGTTAGATTCCCGTAGGAAAACACGATCCCCGACCTCGAATTCTAGAGTTCATCGGCAGTGATCGACATAAGATTTTTGTCTATACTAATCAGTAGACATACACTTCCTGATCAGCTGGACTTACTCTGAAGTATCCTACATGAGATGAGGACCTATTAGTGATATATCTCCTACCTCTAACAAGAATAGGGGTGAATGTCATGACTATTATACAAGGCCTCATATGCATCCATCTAAATCCTCACCTAAAAGTTATTATTATAGGATAACTTGATGAGAGGGATATGTTTCTCCCAAGAACTGTCAAAATCATGGACGCATTCCTAGAGCATTTCCCTTAACACTTATATCATTTGTTCCAACTAGCCATCAGTATGAGGGTGAAAATTATGTTCAGAAGCACCTGTGTATCCATAGCTCACTCTAACCCTTGACAGAACCTCAATGTGAAATGAGTGTCTCTGACTGAAATGATAGTTGGGGGACCATGTGTATCCATATGATCTCACATATATACATTGTTCCCAACTCATCAACTAATAATGTCTCTTTGATAGGAAGGAAGTTATCTACTTCTGTCAGTTGATCCACGACTTCCCAAACTGCATTGCTACATCAAGTAAGCCTCGATAATCCAGGTAAAAAGTACTTGAAAACATCTTCCCATTTACATTTAGGGAATAGATGTGGTTTTACTAATCTTAGAAGGTACCTGTTGCACCGCCTTCACCTACTGACAAGTGGAACACCTAGTGATAAAACCTGATATCTGACATTTTATTCCAAGCCACCAATACTGGTGTTGCATATCTCAATATATCATGGAGATGCCTGGATGAACTACCTAATGATAATAGTGGGAATTATACATTTGTTCCTCTCTCATATCATTATAAACCCATATATTCCCATGTATATAGAGAATATCATCTCCATCGACAGACCAATCCGGAGGCTGGTCCTTACCAATAATACTCTCCCAGAGAACCAACCCCTTAGGATTTGAAAATTACATGTTGTTTACCCTCTCAAGGAGTGAAGAGGTAATTTTCAAGGCTGAAACATAATACTACTCATGACTCTCATGAAACTTCATATGCATCTTAGAAAATAGGGCCACCAATTTCCATTTATCATTAGATTCCTGAACGGCATGTTTCTGAGTTTTCGGACTCAGTGTGTCTGCTACCGCATTATCCTTTCTAGTCATATAGGAAACCTCAAAATATAAGGACTAATGATATTTTATCCATCATCACAATATGAGATTCAATTCATGTTGTGATAATATATATTTGAGGCTCTTGTGGTCTATATACACCACAAAGATCCCAACTATAATATAGTGTCTCCAGCAATGTAATGCATGGACAACAGTTGTTAGATCAAGGTCATTCGTCATGTAATTTCACTAATGAGGCCTCAACTATTGAGATACATATGAAATATCTCCCTCCTCTTACATCAGACTGCACTCAGGATGATGTCTGGTGCATTAGAGATCATGGTATAACCACTATCAGGATCTGGATGAATCAAAATAGATTCTGAAACAAGTCTTCCTTTCAACTCATGAAAATAATTTTCACACGCCTATGACCAAAGGAACATTACACCCTTCCTTGTAAGACTAGTAAGAGGTGAATAATGGATTTTGAATTCCTATATTATATTATTTTAATATCTATCCATCCCCAAGAAACTCTGTATATCAAACACGTTCTTTGGATTCTCTGAGGACACAACAGCACTCACCTTCTTTGGGTCAACTAATACTCATGATTCTGAGAAAATATGACCCAAGAAGTGAACCTTGTAGATCTAGAAGTGGAACTTAAAAATCATGGCATAAATTTGATGTTCTCTTAGTGTATTGATAACGATATCAGGATGTTGAGCATTGTAACTTCGAGTTTGATAATACATGAATATTTCATCCAAAAGACCATGAAAAAAGATTCCATATAGGGGTGAAAACAATATTCATAAAAGCCGAGAAAATATTAGGTATGTTTGTAAGAATCAATGACATAAAGAGGTACTCATACAGACCATACTTGTTATGAAAAGTTATATGAGTTATGTATGACGGCCTGACTCACTCCTAATGATAGCATGAAATCAGTTCGATCTTTGAGAAAACTATATCTCCTTAGAGATCATCAAGGAGATCATATATATGAGGTAGTAGATACTAGTTCTTAACCATAATCTATTTTAACCATCAGTAATCCATGAAAATCCTTAGGGTCTCATCCACCTTCATGGAGAAAATCAAAGTTGAAGCCTAGGAGGAAGTATTGGGTCTTATAAAACATTTGGACTCTAAGTTCTCTAACTATCTATTAAGATCCTACTACTCAATAAGTGTCATCATATATGGAGGAATGGAAACTAGAGATTCTCCTAGAATAATATTGAATATTAATTCTACCTCTCTCAGGAGGTAATATAGAAAAAATGTCGGAAAATTCATCTGTGAAATGATCTACTATAGGAGGATAATCTACATGGTGTACTCCCTGCACATCTATGAAGAGAATAGAAATCTGGGTAGTTAATAGAGCTTTGAAAAAAAACCAAAAACCCATGGGAAGATCTGTTAGCCCATGTATTTTTGCAGGTTAGGGATTTGAATATTCAAGCCCGCATAAATCTGGACTACAAAAGGTCTGATTCATGAAAATCGTAGCTTATGCGAATAAGCCTGTTAGGTATCTGTGGGTTCTTTTAAACCCAAAAATATTTTATTTTACATAAAATAAAATTTCCTAAAATTTTGTGACAACCTTAATAAATGTGATAAATAAATTTAAAAAAATATTTACATCAAATAATCTATCAAAAATATATCATATATTTTTTCTAAACTAAAACGTTTTATTTATAAAACATTTATAATATATTTTTTTATAATAAATTTTTTTATTATGCATAATGAATTTTTTTACTCAAAAATATTTTCCCTTTCATGGTTTTTTAATCCATTCATTTCAAAAAAAAATTCTCAAACAATTTTTTTTTGTCTTTTATGTTTTGTTCAATCAAACTCTTTTTTTCTATCTTCCCCAAGAATGCATTGCCCCTTCCCAAGCACATAGGTGATCACCCACCCCTTCCTCTACTCTCCTATCCCTCTCCCATACCATCCCATCCACTCAAATTTTGTCCCTTCCTTGTCATTGTGGATTTTACCTCCACCTAACACACTACAGCTTCCTTACACTCTGGCTCTGACGGTCGCTACGGCTACGCCCTCCACCCGATGGTCACTGCAGCTTCCTTTAACTCTGTCATTGATGATCATTGTATCTTATTTATCCTCACATGGATTCCTTGAGTCCATCCCAAGATCCCTATGACTTCAACCTTCATTGATTCTTCCTCTGGTCTGACCAAAAAACTTTGTAGCTGCTGGTTAGTCCTGATCATTTTGATCATTTACCTCTTTTTTTCTATTTTGTCAATCTCCACCTTCTATCTCTATTTATTTTTCCCTGGGCTGAGTGTAGTGTTTCTTCTTATGTATTTTTCAGATATGGTAATTTTAGTAGGGTTTATGCATTTTTTTGGTTTTCAAATTTTGCTGTTATTTATTATGTAGGACAGAGGTTGATTGTGAGCAAGTGGATTTGTAGGTGATTTACTTTACTAGTGTTAATGTACCGGTTTCAATATTTCATTAAATGTTGTTTGTCCTATTCAAATTTTATCATTCAACTATTTCTCTTCTTATTGGACATGATAGGTAATTTACATAATATTTGTATTTTTTTCAATATGAATCATAATATTACTGATGAAATTATGGGAAATTATAATGATATTCCATCACAACCAAGAAACATCGAGTAAAAAAATCAGATTAATAGAATTGGTGTGATAGAAGGGGATGTTAATCTAGACCCTAAGAATAAGAGACAAACCACATCAGATGTTTGGAATTGGTGCACAAAAACTGATAAAAGTCGATCCAAATGTAACTTATGTGGAAAATTTTTTTTTTTTTTGTGGGGAAAACAAATATGGTACTTCAACATTATCTCGCCATTTGACCAGTTGTAAGAAGAAAAAACATTATGATGATCTGTCCAAAATGATTATTGATCATGAAGGGAGGTTGGAATCTATAAAACTTGATGAAAAACTGGTTCGAGAATACCTCTATATATGTATCATAGAGCATGATCTCCCATTTTATTTTGTTGAGTATAAAAGAATCAAAGAACTTATGAAGTTTCTTAACGTTGATTTCAAGACATATAATAGGGGCACTGCAACATCTGATGTTATGAAATATTGTTCTGCCCAGAAAGAAAATTTGAAACAAATAATGGATTCTAGTCCTAGAAGAATATGCTTCACATCTAATTATTGGACTGCTTGTAATATTGAAGGATACATATGTTTAATTTTACACTTTATTGATAATAATTTGAATTTGAATAGAAATTTATTATGTTTCTGTAAAATGGATGCTCCCCATATAGGAATTGAATTGGAAAAAAAGTTTTTGTTTGTTGGAATGATAAGGAAATTGACAAAAAAAATCTCACTTGCCTTAGGCAATGCAACAAATAATGATAACAATAATAATTTTAGAGGCAACATTTTCATAATCAAAAATCTATTATGTGATGGAAAATTTTTCCATGTGAGATGTTGTGATCACATATTAAACCTTGTTTTTCAAAAAGTTTTAAAAATATTCAGTGATGCGCGCTTTAAAATTTGAGAAAGTGTAAAATTTGTTAAATCTTTTGAGGCCAGAATGAAAGATTTTCATGTTCCTATTAAGCATGTTGGCAGTGTTGAAACTAAAGTCGAATTTCATCTTGATGTGTCAACTATTTAAAATTAAAATTTTACTATGCTAGAAAGTGATATCAAGCATAAATGAGTTTTTCATGATCTTGTTTTGAGTGATGCTAAATATCAATATTTTCCATTATAAGAGGAGTGGAAAAGAGCATCAATTATATGTTATTTTTTATGTCAATTTTATGTGATGACTAAGTTGATATCGGGATCATCTTATCCAACATCAAATCTTCATTTCATGTAAGTGTGGAAAATTGAATTTTACTCAAAGAAAAAATGACAAGTAATGATGATATTATTAAGGACATAGATTCTAGAATGAAAAATAAATTTGAAAAGTATTGGACTGAATATAGTGTTTTTCTTTCCCTTGGAGAAGTTCTCAATCCAATAATGAAGCTTGATTTGTTAAAGTTTGGTTATTTAAGAATTAATCCTTTTACTTATGAAGAAAAAGATTCAAATTTCAATAATTTTTTGTATAAGTTGTATGAAAATTATGAAAAAAAAAGGATTCTAACAATTAAGAAAGTGATAGTTTTCATGTTCAAGCATCCGCATCTTTCTCTAAACATGCCAAGGGAGGATTTGTAACCAGTCTTGATTTCTTTGATGTAAGTTTTATTTAAATTATTTTATGATAAATTTGTTTGTTTTTATTCATATTTATTATTTTATTGATATAAGAATATCTACAATATGAGAGTCAACATACGAAAAAAACTGGAAAGTCTCATTTATATATTTATTTAGATGATCAAAAATTACAAATGAACCATTTTGAGGTTCTAGATGTGGTTAAATTTTGGAAAGATCGTAAGCATCATTTTGGAGATCTTGCAAACATAGAGTGTGATATTTTAAGAGTTCCAATTACAACATTTACTTCTAAATCTTCTTTTATTATTGGAGGACATGTTTTTAACAAGTATTAGTCTTGCCCAAATTTACCCAAGTTTTTAGGGTTAAGCGGTTAATTGTAGAGTAGCTTGGGTTGTCGATTCCTTAGAGTCCTAAGAAGAAACCTATAGACATGCACATTCTATGGACTAATTTTGGCTATTAAGTGGCCAAATTTGGGTTGATTTTAGATAAGTTTAAGAGAACACTATGTGACTTAAGTGAATTCAAATTATGAGAATGGTTGATCCTAGGTTATTATATGGAGTGGATTTGATGAAATTATCTTTTAATGATTTCAATTTCTTATATTAGGGATGAGTTTATTCAAAAATATCAAACAACTTTATCAAATACTAGTTTAATACCAACACACCATGATTCTAGTCACCTATACACTTGGTGGATAAAATTTATGAGCACTCTAAGGTAATGTTTCATATTAGCACTTAAAGTATGTGGCCTTAAAATTCAACAAGGATGAAGAATATTTAAAATCATCAAATAAAAATCTCAATTAAAAAAGTGATTAGACATTAATGGGGTGATAGATAACATCCAATATGTCCCCTTGATACTCCCTTGTATCAAACCATAAGTGGGTTATCCCTACATTGATTCTATGGTTCCAATGGAAGCGGGAAGTAGACTTATGAAGGAGTAATTGATGAAGTAAAGAAAACAATAAAAAGAAAACGATCACTCCACCGTTGTGTGAATAATTTCACAAGGTTTGGTGTGAATAAAGTCACACATTCAGGCAACAATATAAAATTGAGATTGAGAAGAACATAATAATAGGATAAGAAGAACTTTTATTAAGAAACTAGGATGAATTAAAACAACATACAATTGTGGAAGAACATTACAAAGGAAAAGTGGCAGCATAACATTACAATGAAAGAAAACATCCAAGACCCTAAAATCCTCCAACACCACTACCTTAAATAGGAATTTTCGGAGCCTTGGGTATAGACTCCAATATTTAAATCTATCCCACTTGAGTATGGTAGGATTAGGGTGGTGGAAAGCTTGTGGAAATTAGACTTTTCCACTCTTAACCCGAGATGTAAGTCATCTTGCATCCACCGAACAGACGCATCAAAATGACCTTCTAGATGGTAGAATTAGAGTGGTTCATAGAAGAAGAAAATGTATATCCAGATTTCTCCTAATTGCCTATAAAATTTAAGGCCAAATTTAATTTTCTGTTTTCTGGATATTATCGAAATGGTGAGCTGTTTTTCTAGGCCTCAGAATCTGGCTCATAATTTTATCTCCAAATTGGGATGCCTAGAACTCCATTAAAACATCCGAATTATCTCTTTTCACTATTTTATGAAATGTTCTACATGATTTACTCTATCTTCATTTAAATTTAGAGAAGAATTGGTATTTTATATTGGCCACTACAGTCTCTTTATTGGGAATATGTCCAGTTTACTTTGCCTAGAATGTTGTTGTTTCGAAGCCAACGTCGGTGGTCTTCTAATGTGAATCTTCTAATACTCAAAAAACATGAATTGTTATTTATAGAATGTGATACATGAAAATAAAATATTAAAATAAAATCAAGATCATTTTGTATTTTAGGATGTGTTCCAATATGTACCAAGTAATTGTTCACTTTAATTATGAATTACAATCATAATGTGAAATAATGTTCAAAGTGTAAAATGAACTAAAATGGTGTTTATGAATATTTAATATCATGAATATTATAAATATTAATTATGAATATTATCCTATTTCAATGGATAATCACACCCACCAACTTTATTTTTACTATTCCCAAGCAAAATGTATTTAAAAAAATATGAAATTCGAATTCCCTTTTCCAAAAACATTTTAATACACAATGATCACCAAAAAAACTTATACAAAACAATTATGAAACCCATAAAAATATTTTCATACAATATAGTTTCATAAGAAGATCTCAATCCCAAGCCCATTACTTTGTTCAAATTCATCACCATATTTCATCTAATATCAATTAAGCATGAGGATGTGTTTTGAATCATAATAGACATGGGGGGTTCATCTTAATTCAAGGGGGTAATGATGTAAGTGCTAGGTGAAATCACATTTCAATATTGAGATGAGTATTATTATTTTTTTCAATTTTTCCATGGTAATTGAAATTACACTCAATAGAGTAATACCATGTAGCGAGAATTTTCTGATTACTCCCAGGCTCAAAGACCTTAGGGCACCATGTGAAACCCACATAATTGGGCATCATCTCAAGTTAACTAAGTCAAAAAAAAGTCAAATTAACAAAACTAGAGATAAAATTACTAACTCTAGGCCAAAAAACTATGGAGTCACAATCCCCAAATGTCGAAATCCATGCATTAGGTCATTTCATTGCTCTACACGCAAATATATTGTTTTTTTATTTTTTTATTTATTGAATACACATATTAAAACTAAAATGATCTCTAAAAATATGAAATTTATTTTGGGGACCCCATGAACTCCAAATAATACCCCACTATCCAAAGGATGTGGGTTGTGATCTTTTTTTATTTGGATGAAAATATAAATGATGAAATTTCACATTAGACAGTCACACTTTCCAAGATCTATGCTCATAAAATTATACATGGATTAAAATCAGAATCAGGAAATTCTAAGTTATTTGATATTTAGTTTCAAAGATTGCAATGTGTATTATCATGCTTAAGGTTAAAGGAATTATTTCTTCCATGCATTTTTTTATGCACACAAAATTAATTATTTTTTTTCATTCTTTTCACACCCCAACTTAGAATAAAAATGTCCCCAATGTTTAATGAAAATAAAATTTAGAAGGGGGTATAGGTAGATGGGAGGAGTTCTAAAAGGAATTTGAAATATGAGGATCATGTAATGAAGTCACCTAGTGGTTGGAGTTGATGTTCTTGCTGCTCTAATTTAGTCCTTTGATATCCATGTCACTTGCAGAGTTCCCTAGAGGAAAATGAAAAAAAAACATAACATAACAATATATATATATATTTATTTATTTATTTATTTATTTATTTATTTATTTATTCATATAATAAAAAAAGTAAAATATAAGTATATATATTTAAATTATAGAATAAGTAAGCACTATAAGTCGTAGGTCAGTGGTAAGCACGTGGCCTTGTCTCCCTTCGGTCCTATTTTTGAGTCCATGTGGCTTCATCGGTTGTGACGGGTTTGACCCATGACCTACAATGTGTCCTTTTAATTTTTTATTGTTATTATTATTTTTTTGTATTTTTATTTTAACTTACAAACACATAAAAATAAAATGGAATGATGATGAATTGTCTTCTTTTTAAATTTCTGGGTGAGGTATTACTTAAGGATCATACCACGTGACATGGATGAATATGGTTCTCACCTTTCATACCCATCCATACTCATAATAGAAGAAAAATTCAATAGTCTTTTTTATTTATTTATTTAATATCAAAATGATTCATTAATCCTATTTGAAAAATAAAGATGATTCAAAAATATTGGAAACATGAAAACCACGGGTTTCCTCTCATGCAGCGCTTTTGTTTAACGTCATTATCCCGACATAGATCCTAAATATATCAATTTTTTGCTAGTTCATAGGTTGTCTTAGTTAACTCAACCTCTATTTCATGTTTATTTAATGATTCAATAACTGGTATTAACCTATGACCATTGACCTTGAAAATGTGACCACTTGTGGGATTCTGAATCTCTACTGCCCCATGGGGGTACACATGATGCACTATGAAAGGACCTGACCATCTAGACCTTAACTTTCTTTGGTGTAAATGAAGTTCTGAACTATACAAGAGCATGAATTTTCCCAGTTCAAAATGTTTTCCTTTGATATTCTTGGATTTTTAGGCTTGAACTATAGCTTTATTTATCCTTGAATTTTCATAAGCCTCTATCCTAAGTTCCTCAAGTTCATTAAGATCTAATTTTCTCTTTTCTTTGGCCAAAGAAATGTCAAAATTCATTTTTTTTGATTGCCAAAAATTCCTTATGCTCAATTTCAACAGGTAAATGGAATGCTTTTCCATAAACCAAAATATATGGTTACATTCCTAGGATGGTGTTTAATGTTGTAAGATATGACCAAAGAGCATCCAAGAGTTTCTTGGACCTATCTTTCCTAGAGGGATTGATATTTTTTTTCAAGAATTTTCTTAATAAATCTATTCGCTAACTTAGATTGACCATTGGTTTTAGGATGATATGCAGTGGAAACTTTATGAGAAATATCATACTTATACGTGAGTGAAGAGAATGGGCGGTTTCAGAAATGGGTTCCTCGATCACTTATTATAGCCCTAGGAATTCCAAATCGAGAAAATATGTTCACTTTTTGAAATCGTATCGCAACATTATGGTCGTTGGACTTGATGGGAATAGAATCAACCCATTTCGATACATAATCAATAGCTAAGAGAATGTAGAGGTATCCTCTAGTGTTTTGGAAGGGTCCCATGAAATTAATTCCACAACAATCAATGATTTAAATGACCATAATGGGAGTGAGGGTAATTTGATTCCTTTTGGTAATGGATCATAATTTTTGACACTAAGGAAAAGTTTTGTAGAATTGGATGGAATCCTTAGTGAGGTTAGGCCAGTAGAAACCACTTTGGAGGACCTTTTCAGTGGTTTTATTTGTGGAAAAGTGGCCTCCACATGCCTCTGCATGAAAGAATCTTAGAATGGACTCTTGCTCAAACTCAGGAACATGTCTCCTAATGATTTGATCAGGATAGAACTTAAAGTGGTAAGGATCATCAAACACAAAGTGTTTCAAATCAGAAATGAATTTCCTCTTATCTTGGGTCCCAATAAATTTTGTAATGTCACTCATAACCATGTGTTTTGTTATGTCATCATACCATGGGAAATCACTCATAGAATAGAGGTGCTCATCGGGAAATTAATTAGACACATAAAGGTTATGTGAGTTGTTTTTGAATTCCATCATAGGGAGGTGATCAGCTACAACATTTTCAACACCCTTTTTATCCTTAATGGTTAAATCAAATTCTTGAAGAATAAGGACCCACCTAAACAATCTAGCCTTGGAATCTTGTTTTTGGAAAGGGTATTTTAGGGATGAATGGTCGGTAAAGACAATGATTAGTGATCCTAAGAGATAAGAATTGAATTTCTATAAGGCTAAGACAACAACAAGAAACTCTTTCTCAGTGTTGGTGTAGTTGATTTGTACATCATTTAAAGGTTTTCTGGTATAATCAATGACACATGGAGTTTTCTCACATCATTGTCCTAAGACTGCTCCTACAGCGAAGTCACCCACATAAAACATGAGCACAAAAGTAAGTTTCCAATTTGGATATTTTATTATTGGTGGATAGATAAGATCTAACTTGAGTGTAGAGAATGATTCCTCACAGAATTATGTCCCTAAAAATGTAGCCTCTTTCACCAATAGAGCACAAAGTGGTTGAAAAATAGAGATGAAATTCCTAATGAACCTTCTATAGAAACCAGAATGTCCTAATAAGGACCTCGCTTCCTTAACAGATTTAGGATAAGGAAGGTGACGAATGATGTCATCCTTAGCTTTATTAACTTTAATCCCTTTACCAGATACTAGATGTCCTTTAACAAGTCCTTCATTTACCAAGAAATTCATTTTTTCTAATTTAGGATGAGATTCTTATCCTCACATCTCGACAAAACCCTTTCAAAATTAAGAATTCATACCTCAAAAGTATCCCAAAATATGGAGAAGTCATCCCTTAATAACTCAAAACAATCCACCACCATGTCCTAGAAGATTCCCATTATGCACCGCTGGAAGGTACCAGGGGCATTACAAAACCTAAAGGGCATGCGCTTGAAAGAAAAAGTTTGGAATGGACAAGTGAAGGTTGTTTTTACATGATCCTCTAACGATACCTCGATTTGATTTTACCCTGAGAATCCATCTAGGAATAAATATAATTGATTCCCTACCACTCTCTCTAAGACTTGATCAATAAAGGGAAAGGGGAAATGGTATTTCTTGGTACAATATTTGAGCTTCATATAGTCAATAAAGACTCTCTATACACTACTAACCCTTGTGGGGAGAAGGTCACCATCCTCACTGGTGATCACAATGATTACAACTTTCTTTGGGACAACTTGAATTGGGCTTACCCTCTCACTCTCAGTTATGGGGTAGATGATACTCGCTTTCAATAACATAAGAAGTTCATTCCTTACCACATCCATAAGATTTGGATTGAGTCTCCACTGAGTTTGACGATATGGTTTGGATTCATATTCAAGAACAATCCTATGAGTTCTAATGAGTGGGATAATCCCAGAAATATAAAAAAGGGTCCATTTAATTGCTTTCTTATGCTTTCTTAGGATATCCAGAAGCATCGTCTCTTGATTGGCATCAGGTGAGGAAGAAATGACAACAGTTAAGGCTTGATTGTCCCCTAAGAATTCATACTGGAGTGATGAAGGTAATACCTTAAATTTGATATCATATTTGTTATCACTTTCCAAAAAAGGATGAGACTTTGTATTGAACTCGGTTTCTTTGTTCAGATTTCTTGACAGAATTGGTTTCTTGTGAACAGCATTTTCATCCACTAAATTATCCAGAGAAGTGTCATAAATGTGTATGGAATCAATGTTATTGATTTCACCCACGGTATAATTGATTGGTGATTCTATAAAATTATTAATAGAGCTATCCAAAAGAGATTCAAGCCATGGAAACAAATTTACCTCATGTGAACAAAGAAAATCAGTCTCTTCTTGACTTAAACATCCTTAAGTAATCCCTTGATGTTCCTCGAGTTCACTATCAACACTACCAATCCAATTAATCTCGTGTATCTCTTAATCATCCCCAATTTGAGAGTTTTCATTGTAGATGTTCAAGTCTAGACTCATGTTCCCAAAGGTTGTTATCATGTTCCCATTTTGAACTCTGATAACAGAGTTGATTGTTGTAAGGAAGGTACAACGAAGGATGATTGGGGTTTTCTCCCTAGAACCTAAACTTGGGTGATTGTCAAGGAAAATGAAGTCAGGTGGGTAAATAAAATTATTAGCATTCACAAAAACATCCTTTAAGATCCCCTTTGTAACTTGAACACTACGATCATCAAGTTGAAGAGTGACAGATGTGGGTTGGAGTTCTTTGAGCCCTAAATAACAATACATGTCATAAAGAATGAGATTCACACTAGATCCCAGATAATAAAGTGCTTTGGCCACTTTGCTCTCTCCTAACTCAACATTGATGTATGGAAATCCTTGATCTTTCAACTTTGGAGGAATGGTCCCTTGAATGGTGGTAGTCACATTAGCAGCCAAAATGACTTGGTTTTTTTTTGTGAAAATTTCATTTTAAAAGTGCACAAGTCCTTAAGGTACATTGAGTAGGCAGGAATGGTTTGGATTTTATCTATAAGGGGGGATGTTCAACATAACCTGAGAGAATATTTCCCTAAATGATTCATTCAGATTTGGTTTATATTTTCCTATCATGCATTGAGGGAAGGGAGAAAGTTGTTTTATTGTTTGGTGTGGTTGTAGTTCCTTCACATTCTCATTGGGATTTTTAGAATATATGGGTGGTTATTCATAAATTTCATGTTTTGTTGAAGATTTTAATGGTTCTGGAATGGTTTGTTCAGGTTTCTCAATATATTTCCCACTTCTTAAAACAGTTACTGCTTTGAGTTGTTCATGAGAGTTTTGTGTGTAACTAGATTCTCCACTTAAAGTTGAGGATGGTACTGCTTGATTAGAAATGGTTTCCTTACCATTTTTAATGGTTTGTTGTTCATGTTTAAGGGATAATACTTTTGAGGTCATTTTCTCCATTTTTTACACAACTGTTCAAGGATTGGTAGAGGGACAGATTGAGTAGGGGCTTGTGCTGGATGGTTTATCCCAGGAGGGTACATTGGTTGTTGGATTGGTTATTGAATGGTTTTCTAGATGTGTTGTTGGTATTGGATAGGAGGATGTTGGTATTGGGATGGTTTTGGTTGGAATTGGTTATGGTTTTGGAAATTTTGTGTAGGGTAGTGGTTTGGTCCTTGTGGTTGCCTAGGTTGTTGGTTATATTTCCAGCAGAAGCCTAGGTGGTCATTATACCTTGGGTTGAATGTGTTTTGGTATTGGGGATTTTGGAAATTTAGGGAATTGAGTTCAACAGGTGGTCCTCTTGGAAGAACATATTTAATAGAAGGGATGGTTGGGCAGTTGTCAGTCTTGTGGTCATGCTTGTCACAAATTGTGCAAATAAAGTCAATAGTTTGAATTTCATGGACATTCCAAATATTGATCTCCTCGACCTTCCTAGTGAGTGTAGCAAGTTTTTTTCTAAGGATTTCCTCCTCCTTAAGTGTGTGAATTCCACCAGATTTTGGTGGCTTCTCATAGTAAGGTGATGTTCTCCTTGTTTTATTTTTTTCAGCAAGGATTTCTAGATACTCATAAGACTTATTTTGGGATTTGTTTTTGAAAGTTCCATTATACATCATGTCAATGAATTGTTTGTTCCCCAGACCCAACCCTTTATAGAAAATCCTCACTTGTTGAGGAATAGAAAAACCATGGTGTGGAACCATGTTTATAGTGTCTTTAAACCTCTCCAATGTTTCATAGAATGACTCTCCCTCTTTTTTAAAAATGTTTTTGATGCTCTTTTTAAGTGAAATTGTTTTGTGGTGGGGAAAGTATTTTTTGCACAATTCTCTTTTTAATTGGTCCCAAGAGTTGATGGATGGTGGTATAAATTTTGTTTTCCAATTTTTAGTTGTATTATTTAATGAAAAAAGGAAATAGCCTCATCTTAGCTGATTCTAGTTGATTTGGGGGACACATGGTTTCTACAATGTCATTGAACTCCTTAATGTGAAGGTAGGGCATCTCAAACTCCATTCCATAGAATGTGGGTAGGTGGTTTAGGACATGGGGTTTAAAGATGTGGTTGGAATCTCCTAGGGAATTGTGTCTAATGCATGAGTTTTCATTGGACCAGGTAGGTGTGAGGTATTCATTCATGGTTTTATCGACTGTATTCCCCAAGTTTGGGGATACCTCATTTGGATTTCCATTTTGGTTCCCACCTGGGTTTATGAGTTGGTTTCTTTGAAGACCTTCCATTGAAATGGGATCAATTTTTGAATCTGGAGTATTATTAAGGTTAGTATCTAATTGAAAGTGTTCCCTTGGTGTACTTGACTCCCCAACCCCAGGACTATCCACCCTAACTAGACGGTTTGATTGTTCATGGGTATAGGCAGACATGTGCCAAAAGAAAAAAACGAGAAAGGGAAAAGATAAGAAAATTTTGATGAGAATAGAAGAAATGGGGGATAATAGAATGGGTGTTGAGATGACTTACTTTGGTCCCCAGAAACGGCCCCAAAATTTGGTCTCGCCCAAATTTACTATAAATTTTAGTGTTAAGCGGTCAATTGTAGAGTAGCTTGGGTTGTCTATTCCTCAGAGACTTAAGAAGAAACCTATAGACACACACAATCTATAGACTGATTTTGGATATCAATTTTCCAACTTTTGGTTGATTTTAGATAAGTTTAATCAAACTCTACGTGACTTGAGTGAATTCAAATTACGAGAAGGGTTGATCCTAGGTTATTAAAAAGGGTGGATTTGATGAAATTATTTTTTAATGATTTAAATTTCTTATATTCAAGATTGGTTTATTCAAGAAGATCAAAAAACTTTATCACTTATGGTTTAAAAACCAGAACACCATAATACTAATCACCTATACACTTGGAGGATCAAATTTATGATAACTTAAAGGTAAAGGTTCATATTAGCACTTGAAGTATGTGGCTTTAAAATTCAATAAGGACGAAGAAGCTTTAAAATCATCAAATAAAAATATCAATTAAAAGAAGTGATTAGACATTAATGGGGTGATAAATAACATCCAATCTATCCCCTTTATACTCCCTTGGATCAACCCATAAGTGGTTTATCCCTCCATTGATTCTATGGTTTCAATGGAAGCAGGAAGTAGACTCATGATGGAGGAATTAAAGAAGTAAATAAAATAATAAAAAGAAAATGATCACTTCACTGTTGTGTGAATAATTTCAAAAGGATTAGTGTGAATAAATTCACACCTTGAGGAAATGGGTTCAAATTTATATGGAGAAAAATAGAATAACTGGAGAATAAAAACTTTTATTAAGAAATTAGGATGAATTAAAACAACTTACAATTGAGGAATAACATTATAAAGAAAAAGTGGAAGCATAACATTACAATGAAAGAAATCATCCAAGATCCTTAAATACTCCAACACCACTACTTTTAAATAGGTATTTTGGGAGCCTTGGGTCGAGCCAACAATAGTGAAAGTCATCCCACTTGATTATGGTAGGCTTAGGGTGGTGGAAATCTTATGGAAATTAGAATTTTCCATTCTTGACCCGAGGTGAAAGGAAGATTGCATCCACCGAACAGATGTGTCAAAATGACCTTCTAGATGGACGAATTAGATTAGGACAAATAATAAGAAAATGGATATCCAGGTCTCTCCTAACCTCCTGTAAAAGTTCATCCCAAATTGAATTTTTTTTGCGAGATATTATCGAAATGGTGAGATGTTTTTCTCAGTCTCATAATTCGTCCCAGAATTTTGTCTCCAAATTGGGCCGCCAGGAACTCCATTAAAACATCTGAATTATCTCTTTTCACTATTGGATGAAATTTTCTCTATGATTTACTTTATCTTCAGTTAAATTTGAGAATCATTGAGCTTGTATCTTGGACGATACAGTCTCTTTATTGGGATTTTGTGCAGTTTACTTTACGAAGAATGTTTTTGTTTCAAGGCCAACATTGGTGGTCTTCTAATGTGAATCTTATAGTTATTCAAAAACATGAATTGTTTCTTATATTATGGGAGACCTGAAAATAAAATATGAAAATAAAATCAAGACCATTTTTTATTTTAGGATGTGATCGAATATGTACCAAGTAATAGTGAACTTTATCAAAGAATTACAATCATAATGTGAAATAATTTTCAAAGTGTAAAATGCACTAAAATTGTGTTTATGATTAATTAATATCATGAATATTATAAATATTAACAATGAATATTATCCTATTTCAGTGTCTAATCAAGTATCTATCTTCAATGCTTGATAATCATCTTCAAGCACTCATATTTACTAGAACTTGATTAAATGGATTTCAATCATTTGAAAAAAGGCATACATATGCCGTAATTTTTTGAATTTTATTATATTAATTATATTGTTCTTTCATTTTTATAATTACTAATAAACTTATTTTTTTACTATAGAATAAGATTATTATCATGATATTGAGGATGATGGTGTGTCCAATGAAGATTCTAATTGTATAGATATCGATGGAGGAGATGATGATATTGAATATATCACCTGCAAGTTATTTATTTTTGTTTTTATTTCATAATTTCTTTATTGGAATATATTTTCCTTTTTATTTTATCAATTTGTAGTTTATAATTTAGTATGTTAAATATATTTTTTATTCAAAACATGAGAAAAATATATTTTTGAGAAAACCTTATTTTGACTTTCACTAAATAATATTCTTCATTTCTATACAGGATATGAATTTTATCGTGAAATTTAATTCAACACTAATCATTTTTCTAACTGAAGAGGTGAATTAATTTAACTTCTTCATGTTCTAAAATAATTTTCTTATTTCATTATTGTTAATTGGTTTCACTTATGGTTTGATTTTTTGACTTCCAGGTTGTGTTAGATGAAAATGGCTTGGAGGACGGTAGATGTTGGGTTTTTCACTTTGGTTAGGTTTTGTTTGGTACTTATGTAAGGTGACATGAAACTAGGCATTAGATGTAAATTTATTTTATTTTTCACATTAAAAATAGGGCATCAATTTAATATTTAAATCTCTCTTAGAGAATGAATTATGATATTTATGTTGCAGGTATTGGTTGTGAATATTGAAGGGAATCTGGTCCAATGATGCATGTGTGGGAGTGCATAGAGGTGAGTATAGCATGTACTATTATTTTAGGTGTATCCATTTGGTGGTCTTTTAAGTGCTTTTTCACCTGTAGGTGTTGAAATTTGGTGTTTTTTTGAGTTCTTTGTCCCATGTAGGTGTTGACATTTGGTGATTTTTTGAGTGTTTTGTAGCTTGTACACTTAAAAATGTCAGGGGAGTTTCTCTTAAAAAATCAACCACCTATACACTTCAATATGATGGATTTTACTTTGTTTTTTAATGTATATTTTTTCATTATTCTTTATTTTTCTATAAATTTTTATATATATAAGTTTTTTGGTTTGTGGGTCGATCCGTAAATCTATGGGTCCTGTTATGGTATTGTAAGGTTCTTTATTTTACGATCTGAATTTTATAAGGATCGGTCTACTTTATTCTACTAAATCTGCAGCCCGCATGGACTGTCCCGTGGGTTGTCCCGACCCAGTCTGTTAATAGCTCTAGCTATTAATCCACCTCACCCATGATGCTCTGGTCCAGTTCTACCGACCTGGACCTCCCACTCACTCTTGTGGAGACAAATGTTATCCTCTAGTGATGTAAACAACAACTTTCAGAGATAACATTCCACATTGGTGTGGTATGGAACCAACCAATCCATCTCGAGAATAAAATCAAATACCATCATCTCGAGAACAAATAGATCTTATATGAAGGTATAACTACCTACGAAAATGGGGAAGTCCCTTCACTGGTGTATGCCCTTGGATCACACTCCCAACAATGTATTCAGGGTCATAACACCACATAAGAATAGAATATCTAACCCGAGACTTTCCATGGTTGATAAAGATATAAAGGATTGTGAACCGCCTATATCGAATAAGGAAGATTCAATAGTAGAGGCTACTAGAATAGTACCTCGTACTGTAGAGATTCCTTCATTTCGATCCTCAAGTATCGGTTGTAATACATTCAACTAACCTGGTTCATAACCATAAACTATAGCTAGACAACCCTGAAAAGGTTCAATCTGTTGATGCTGATAATCAGAAGTCTTGATACCTTGACCATTACCTCCTCCTCATCCAGTCCTACTAGTGTTACTCCAACTCCCCACCTGACATGGCATAAAATATCATGCCCCTAATGTTGGAGCTGGTGTGGATCCTCTTCCACTAGAAGTAGATAGAAAGGCCTAGTGAATCTCTGAAGATACCTCATACGGACACATGCATGGAACTCTAGAGGGTCTCTATCACACTGAAGCTTCATATTCCCCTATCATCCACACTGATGGCGTATAACAAAGCTTCCAGTGCAGTTACTCTGACAACCGTTGATCTGACAAGAAACCTAAAGGGAATGCTTCCTACTACTATAAGAACCATTGGCCTACCTCGGCATTGAACCTCTATGCCCAAATTTATCACCTTTCATCAGTTTGTGTTCAATGATAAAATATTGATTAACAATCTCAGAAAAGATAGGTAAAAGAAAGATATTCACCTGGGTACAGATGGCATATTGGAGCCCATCCTTAAAACGTCTAACATGTGATAGCTCATCACCTACTATAAGCAGTGAAAATCATTGTAAATTGGTAAAACAAATAGAATAATCCATGACATACATAGAACCATTCTCCAAGTGCATGAACTCTCTATCTTGGTCATCTCCATACATTTTAGGAAAGATGTACTCATAGAAGATAGTCAAGAAGTCATCCCAAACCATGCCCTAATGAAAACCAACCTAGGTAATCACATCCCACCAATGCTTGGCCAAATCATGAAGCATATAGGTGGAAATTTTGACCCTCCACCCAAGAGGCATCTTAAGATGCTCAAAGATAGATAGAGTGGCCTCCAGCCAAGACTTAGCAGCCTGTGGACTGCCATCCCCAGAAAATATAGTAGGATGTTTCTACTGAAAGTCACTAGTTAGATCATCCATAGTAGGGGTGCGCTATAGAGAATCCTAAATGGAATGCATCAGACATATAAAACCCTCTCGAAGCTAAGAGTTAGTTCCCAGTTCGAGTATAACAGGCGATGCCTCAATAGGCCCTCCTGGCGATAATACTGGCACCTTATGGCCCACCGTGTCTGGAGTATTATCGTTGCCACCCTCCCAACACGAGAAACAAGGACGTCGTTGTGGAATAGCTCTAAAAATGCTAAGAACACACCTCAAATAAAGATTTAAGAGTAGATAGATACAGTAATAGAAGAAAAATGTAGGAAAAAGGGCTCATTGCCCAAGGTACACTACCTCAACTACGTGCTTAGAAGTCTAGAGTATTGGTAAGTATTTATGTTTTATTTTCAGGGGTTCCAGTAGGTTAAAGGTTAGTTACACTATTTCTCTTCATTTACTAGAAACCATTTCATTTTATAAGTCAATATTTTTTTCAGTTTTCATTTTCTTGTATACATATAATGATGTTGATTAAATGGATCATCATTAACAATGAGTAAGGTCTCATGCACCTTATCACTAAAGTCGACATCTATTTAATTTCTATTAAACCTCATCTACATTCAAACATAGAATGTAATGGAAAAATATGATGGATCAACTTAGTAAAATTCCCATTCTAATCCATGAGGGCCCATACACCTCTTGAATTGAAACTAGAAATCACTCAATCACAACCAAAGAGCAGCTCATGTAACTAGTAGTGCATAGATAACATAGGTAGAAACATTCTATTTAAGATGCCACCATCAACCTATATAGAAAAACAACATTTTTATTGATGATGACACTTTAAATAATTAAATCTCTACACTGTAGAAGATGTTAGAAAAATAAGAATATATAAATAACCATGGCTTGCACAACAGTCATAGGAAACACAAGAACACAAGTAGTGTAATACACCTATAAGGCATGGAATATGCATGGAGTGTGAATTCTAGGTGCCTTTAATGATGCATGTAAAGATGCTTAATTTCCCTCATATCATCGGGTCAAGGATAAATATCAATATGGAATATCAAATAAAATAACTCATGTGAACCAACCAACAGTCAAATTATATCGACTTTAACAGGTGAAATACAGAACACAAATTCTCATTCTTAGGAAACTTAGTATTTATGTTGCGGAAACGGTGGGAGTCGCAGTGACAGATGATTGAAAGAAGAGTAAAAGGGAAAAAAGAAGAAGAAGAACACGAACACAAAGATTTACGTGGTTTGAAAAATGATCCCAACGTCCATAGAGTGGTAGAAATATCACTATAGTTGGGAGCACAAAATTACAGGGATTTTCAAGGTTCTCAAGCACATACAAAACCCTATCCCAAAATAGGCTAATAAGGAGGACAAAGTAGTATTCCACCAACAACACATAAAGTCTGTTGTGATACAATAAAAGGTGGTTGGAAGTCTGCATCGCTATAGCGCCTCGGCCACCTAAGTCAAAGCTGATACAATGTCCAGTGGATGGATTTCCTAGAGCTACAATTCCCTATCGGTGTTGTCGGTCATCCCTGCTACAGTAGTCGTGTCAAAGTTGGCACTGCTACAATGTCATGTCGTTGTCATTCGTTTCGCTCTTCTACAGTCGGTCAGAGCTGCTAGAATGCCCCCAAATTTTGGGTTGGGAGCCTTTGTCCCCTGAACCCTCAAAGTAAGGGTGTGTTTTCCCCTACAACCCCCAACGAGCTCACCGTAGAGCTCGACCCATGGATTTGTGTCCTAGTGTGCAGTATGCACCACAAGCATTCGACCAAACATCATCCAAATATGATTGGGCTACACCAATCCAACAATTTACCCCAAATGCGGGTTAGCTACTCCCATGAATATCTTACAACCAAGTTCCAACATGTTCCTGATGTATTGTCTATATTCACTAATGATAAGACAAAAGAAAAGAAAAACATACTAATACCACTTTGTGATGTCCTAACCCGGGTGACACTCAAAGTTTCCCTAAACCTAGTTTTTCACCTGGCCTCAAGCATGCCACCTCATACGCCAGAGACTGGAAACTAGAAACAAGGGCCTAAGGTGTGTCCATGGGGAGACTATTCTCTCATTACCAAAGTTTATTACAATGTATAATATAATAATGGGTAGATAGAAGAATCATGATAATAGATAAACAAACTGGCAGCAGAATCTAATGATAAACATCCAAGCACTAAATAATAATCAAAATCTAGAAACTGAATCATTTAAAAAATGATGTTGATACATGTAATGTCTCTATAAAATTGGAAAATGCATATACATGAAATTAGTAAATACATTCTATACAAGAGAAGAAAAAATAATCCCAAATCTATTCGAGAATCCTGAGTGTTTTCCTGGTTATCTTCTAATAAGTTACATCCTAATGCAAGCAATCAAGATTAACTATCCAAAGTAGGATGTTTCCCCTTATCAAAACCTTCATACATATAATCTTCTTAGGTACCAATGACATCTTGGATAGGTTGTGAGATAAATGTAAAGCAGTACAGTAATGTAAATACCATGATACCTTCTTCAGCATCATCTAGTGTCTAAATATGTAATCATTTAATTAATTATGTTCCAGATTATAATAAGTTATGAAAGAGGATCCAAGGTATGACCAAGGCATAATATAATAATGATAATAATAACATAGGATCTAGGTTATCAAAAAACACATCCTAGATGATGATAATAATGAAGAGGATCTAATATAAAAACCAGGGAATACTTGACCTCAGGGGTTGATCCAACTTAGTATAAACTTGAAGCCTAGCCATAAGGTGGTATGAGTGTAATCCAAGGGGCATCGTCCAAGGCATTCCACCATTATATAATTCTAACCCAGTCCAAGGATCTCATCCAAGGTAAGCACGGGATAAGAAATGACTAGGCCCAATGTGTGTATCCATGGTGCCACATCTCGGAAGACATCAATACGGATAAAATGAGTGGATCCAAGGCATCCTAATATCTGAATGATAGTAAAGGGATTTTACAGCATCATTCTAGGAATACACTAGTAGACAATGACCAGGTTCCAAGGTGGTTATCTCCCTTGGAAACCAGAATCCTTTAATCGAAATGGCATACTCCTGGTGTTAAAGGCATTCCCTCATGAATCCAAGGCTGGCTAGAGTTTGAACACTCCCATGAAGATGAACAAGTCCATATTCAATAAGAACATTATATTTGATTCATTATATAGATTAGACCATATAATACTCACACCTTTTAATAATTCAAAATGTTCATTCAATTGCATTTCATACTAAGTGAGAAGGATATATAGGACATGCATCAATTTATTAAATTCATTACAAATTTAATTATTAGGTTCATTCCTTTACCTTTAATAAGCATGAAAAATCAGTATAAGGACAGGAAACCATACACAATTCATATATGAATATTTAGGCAAAGTGATATCTATAAGTATACCTTCCATTTAACATTTAAAAGGTTAATAAATTAATTAGAACACTTACCATAGAAGGGTCAAGTGATATTATACATGTAATATCCATTAACAATTCAATAATCTAATTATAACAATTACCTTTATAGATTCCAAGTCAAGCTCACCCGAACATTGGCGCATATAGTCATAACAAATCCATAAGAGGTATAAACAATGAAAGTAGCCGGCATGGGGTGGTCTCTGTCGAGGTTACAACCTCCAATGATGAAGGACACATATAGAATGGTATCTAGAATATGAGAATGATAATTATAATCATGACATATGAATTTAATAGGTAAACCTAACGAAATCAGTGTGCGTATAATGATGACAGTTTATAAAATGTTGATACTTGTGGAATGAGAAATAGACTACCTACCTTGAGCCTATAGCACTCTGCTCATCTAGTATCTACCTTTAGTTTTCCATGGATCAGAAGAAAACAAAATAATGGATCAACACCCTGAAAATAAGGCATGTGATCCTACACTAAAATAACATTGTCAAGGAGAAGAGAAACAGAGAATGGAGCCTAAGGATTGTAGAACCTACCAAGAGGAATCCAACAAGACAAACAGTTCTTGACTGTGAGTCCAGATGACAAAGAAATCAAAGAACCTAAGTGGGAGAGTGGGAACTTCCAACGTGAGGAGATGAGCCTTTTCTATCCACTGGAGGAGTAAATGATGGTGGGTTTAAGTTTAAATGCATTTAAGGGAATTTTGGTCTTTTCCCCAAAAATCGCTAGGTCACACGGTTTGGCCACATGATTGGTCAACCCGTGCGCCAATAGTGAGTCTCTCACTGCTTAAGGAGGGACCCCACATGGTTTCATGCGCATGGTTTGACTAACCATGCGTAAACTGTGCACATGGCTCACCTAAAAACTACAGTTACCCCCACAAGGGTGTGCACCTCGTACTGCATAGTTTCCTCAAATCATGCAGCCTCCTAAGGCCCACTATCCTTCCCTCGCACAGTTAGAGAAACCATTCAGACTTCCTAATGTGATTTTTACTAACTGTGTGGACCAGTCCTTTTCTCCATTGTTCGAGGTTCCAATCTCCAAACAAGCCTCGGACACCCACAAAACAATTGTGAACTCATTGGGCATCCATATTGGATCTAAAATAAAGAATTAGACCATAATTTAAAGGATCTATACCTGATAGAAAAATTAGTTTCTTACAAACATGGCTCGCTTTCATTATTGAAGAAACTGAATTCTCTTATGGCCTCATTAAAATGAATATTCCATGATTATGATGTCTGCTTCAATCCGTAAATGGATCTTTATAGCTTGCATACTTTTTTGGAACTCTGATATAATAATCTCTTTGTTTTGTGTCATGTAGACATATTCAACCAACTTCCCATTTAGAAAAACAATTTTAACATCCATTTTTCCAAATATCACAATCATGGAAGTATGAAATTTTGAGTAGTATTTAGATGTATTTTTTTCATTCTGATTAGTGATAATACCTTGTTATATTCTATGCATTGATGTTGCCTAAAACCCTTCGCAACCAGTTGTGATTTATAGGTGTTAATTCTACCATCTATGTTCATCTTCTTCTTGAATACTCATTTACACCCAATAGGTTTTTTACATCAACTAGAGGGTCTACCAAAATCTACACTTTATTTTGGTACATGAACTCCATCTTAGAATGTATGGATCCATTCCATTTAGCATAATCAATTACCCCTTATAGGTAGTATGTTCATCATTCTATTGGATTAATGTGTCACCTGATTTAATGACATGAAACCCATATATATCTAGTTCTCTAACATCCCCACTAAACATACATGGTAGTTGGGTCCCAGGAACATATTCATATCCCACTGTTTCTTATGGAGATTTTTTATGTACCAACTCTTGTGCATCTGAAGTATCAACTTCATCGAAGTCAGTCTTTCACCCTCTACTTCCATTAGTAAAATGTTCCCTTCCTAGAAATTTGGAATGTATTTCCATAATAACTTTTTTTATGAAGGGTTATCGAGATAATACCCTTTAGTTTCCTTAAGATTACCTATAATGATTCACATTGTGCTTTGGGATTAAATTTTTTTATTCGGTATTATCTTGAAAAAAATCCATTCATCCACATACACATATGTGAGATAGAGAGGGGTTTACATTCCATAAATCATATAGAATATTATATTCGGCTTTAGTTGGTATACGGTTCGGTGTGTAGGTCACAGTATACAGTGTGTATCCCCAAAAGTATAATAGTGGAGTTGAATGACTCGTCAACGATCTTACCATGTCAATCAAGGTCAGATTCCTCCATTCACATACACTATTATGCTAAGGTGTATAAACAAGATTGTGGTGGGATACTATCACGCACTCCCTCAATAGATCAATGAAGTTTTGTTTAGAAATTATCCTCCTTAGTCTGAGAAGAGTTTATTTATATTTTTACCAATTTCATTTTCTAGTTCACATTGGTATTCCTTAAGACATCTAAAAGGAATCTGACTTATACCTCATTAAATCGATATATTCATACCTGTTATAATCATCAATAAATGTAAAGAGGTTTGAAAACCCACCCATTGTCTCTACTATAATTATACTACATACATCCGTATGAGTCAATTTTTATAGTTTTATGGCCCTTACACTTTTCCCAATGATGGGTGCTTTGGTCATATTCCCTTATAAATAAGTGTAACATACATCTAAGGGTTTTCACTTTGTAGTGTCCAAAAGACCTTTCTTAATGTAACTTATGTAAATGCATCTTGTTTACATGACCAATCCTTTATTTCCATAGGTTGGTATAGTATGAGTCATCCTCGCTATTTTTTTCATTGATTTCCAATACAGTTTTTTCTTGTTCAAGTAAATACAATCCATTATTAAGATGTTACATACCATAAAAAATGGTATCCATATAAAAAGGGATAACATTTTTTTCTAAACATGAAATAAAATATCATTGTCTAAACTCGACATTGAAAATATGTTTCTAGAAACTAATTGAACATAATGGTTGTTCTTTAAGAAAAGAACAAAAACATTAGGAAAAGTCAGGTGATAATCTACCACTACTAAGTCTTCTAATCTCACATCATTTGCAGCCTTGAGATCCACCTTTCCCTTTGCAATCATATGGAATCTACATGGTTCATGTATGTTAATACATATGTGTGAGGGACATTTTATATCTAACACCCAACTTATAGATAAATATAGATTGTATTCATTGAAAAATATAACTAAAGTAGAAGCATCACCTTTCTTCTTATTTCCATCTATGAAATTTCTCTTCTAGTGACCCTTTGTGCCATAAGAAAATCAGAAAACCTCCCAATCATTTCCCTCCCTCTGTATCATTGTCTTCTTGTAGGGGCAGTGCATTTCATTCCTCGGCTTAGACATTGCCTTTGATGCCTTTACCTTTCCCTTCCTCATTTTGTTCACCAAAAGGACTAAAGACTTGGTAATATTCATGTCCTTAACAGCTTTTTAAACTAAATTCAAAAGATACAGGAGTGAAATTTTAGAGTTATTCATGTTGTAATTGAAAATAAAAGTTGATAATTTTGGCAGTAAAGAGGAATGAATGAGATCAGTTACTAGTTCTTGATTCATTGTGAACCCAAGTGATTCAAGTTGCTCAATATACCCAATCATTGTGACTATATGTGGGACAACCTGACTCCCTTATGCTAGAAATCAACTATATGGTGCATTGGATATCTCATATCATTCATTTCAGGTTCTCTCCCGATAAATCTTTTAGAGATGAGACATAATTTTATAGTTATCCTCATCCTCATGCATTTTTTGCAACTCACTGGACATAGATGACAGCATGATGCATTGTACATCTAGTGCATCATAAAAATACTTCTTATACTTGCCTTTATCCCCCTAGTTATCTCTTGTGGGGTGCTTAGCAGGATTTTCATATTTCAGCACAGAGATTCCTATCTTAATATAATACTATGCACAAGTACTTGTACCACTCCTTGAAGTTATAGTTGTTTAGGAAATTCTCTTTATCCAGTATTGATCGTAGTCATATTGAACTAATGGTGGAGTTTTTAATTTCACCTAAAATATGTATATTTATTATATTACTACTTTATATTGGTTAATGATAAACATTTTCAATCAATTAACCAGTAAATGTATCCCACTATTTTTATCAAATTTAAGTATCTCTCGCCACTAGATTCGGAATACTCAGTCTCTTGAGTATTCTGGTGGTTAGTATCCTTGAAGCCTCTCCTCTAAGCTATGGATATGCCACAAAATAGATATTTTCAAGGTATTTTATTGGTTAGTCAACCACATTGACTCGTGACTCCATGAACTATTGAGTAAAGTCACATCTTTTAGAAATCATAGCCTTGACTTACTCAACACTTTAACTATAAGGTTACAACAAGTAACCAATGACTACTTCGTTGCTTCCAACTATAGTTATGTTGACCCACCATTCTCATAAGAACTCCTCAGTAGTAAGAAACACTCTCAACTAGAGGTGAAGAGCTTCTCATGCATACAGTTGTGGTTAAATGTAAGTCATGGAATGTATTTTGACTTGATATGACTTTAAGTGATTTTAATTATTCTTTGTGAATATAAACATTTTCTGTTTAATATGCTTATTCTATGTGTTTACACTCAAATCTTAACCAATCATAATTTATGAATAGTCACGACATATTATTTATTTTATCTCTTCATACTTGTTTATTATTCTATGTTCTCACATAAAATTCACATGCACAAAATAATAATAAACCATGCACAAATAAATAAACAAAATTGACTGATCATTAATGTTTACTATCAATTGATCCATTGAGTGGATATTAGATCAAACGAGACCCTATTGTTTTTACCCATGTTTTGTCCAACTCATGTCACATCACCCACCCCTTGAAACGTGCCCATGTATCATTTAGTATTATGCCAAAAAAATCTTAGTCTGCATCTTCTTTCATCTTCTTCATTATACAGAAATTCTCACAAGTGGATGAGGGAGACTCAGGCATGTCAAATATAGATAAATAACATTTATCACACTCACATGACCTTATATATAATGCTATACAGACAATGTGCAACTCGTCTTATAAATTAATTAATTATTACAAATAATCCTTACATAACATTAATTACAAAAATAAATCAATAACTAGGAAAACATAGGCCAATCTCACACATGATTTGACAATATGCAATATATTTATAGTACAAAATTAAATTCTCATTTAATATTCCCTGATGTAATTAATTATGAATTAAAATGAATTAAACTAATTTTATTTCATAATTAATAAGTCACATGGTCCTTGAAATTTTTTTGATACATTACAAAAAAAATGGTTATTTATTTGAATTTTTCTATAATTTTTCCAGCCTCCTGGGATTCAAAATAACCCCTGAATGGGTTTCCACCCTAGGTTGTCTCAAAGAGATTGCCCACAAGGGGGTTCATGGACAGGGAGGAGTGATATTCACATACCTGTATTGGAGTCTAACAACTCATCAAAGCCCCTAAAAGGATAATGTTTAGTCATAGAAATGAAAACCTCTTACAAACACACATCATGTATTGTATTCTTTTTGTCTCGTGACATCTCATAAATCATGATTCACACTTCATGTCATCATCCTTTCTTGCTTTACATATTCTTGATTATACTATATGATCTTTCCTTCTACCACAGTCATGGATTTAGTCAATGTACTACCATACTAGTCAAATAGTCAATGATATTTCTTACTTTCGAAAGTAAAAAAAAAACATTCTTGATCATTTAGTCAATGTCATACCACCAATGATCACTCAACACAAGATACTTCACTACAACATAAAAGACATAGTTTTTATCTATATTCAAAGTAGATAATCAAATGGTGCACACTAATAATGATTTCAACTCAAGAGACCAATACACGTGCTTGCATATAGGAATAACCAATGGCACATGTAACATGTGGTATTCATATTGGTTGGTTAGTCCTAATGATCTCATATACTCGAGATCATCAAATGTGAACTTCAGGAGATAGAGTGTCAATGATTTCTGGAAACTCATGCATGATAGTCATGTCATTTATATATTATAAACATGATGTGTCTAGACCATAGGACATATGATAAAAATTACTGTTGTGGTGGCTCAATGTTCACATTATAACTAGAAACTATTACAACCTCTTGATACAGCATGTAATCTAAGGAAATTACCAATTATATAGTACATTTGGTAGTAATGTTACTATCAGGGTAAGAGAAAACACATGAATATATCAAACTATATAAATATTATGGTAATCAAAGTGTATACAAGATTTGGGTCTAGGGCACCCATTAATAGAGAATTACCACATAAGTGATATAAAGTTGTGTAAAAAGAAGGAAGAAGAACCAAACTATCTTTTGATGATCATCTTTTCCCAATGATCTCTCTGAAGGGCTATAACCTCTACCAAAACAATGGAAAATGTTGATTCTTCAAGGAGAAATTATAACCTCAAACTTTCTCAATTGAAGTACATTGGTTGAAGTTAAAAGGAGAATAGAAAAGAATACTCTTCACCCATCGGTACATAGAGTAGGGAGAGATGATGATCATGAGGATTGGAAACTGAAATCACTAAATAGAATAAAAAACATTATTAACTAAGAAAAACAATAAACATCTATGATTTAAACTAAAGAAAAAAATTAAGAAAATGATTCAATTAGTTCTAATACAGGAACCCTAAAACATTTAGTTATGCATGCTAAATTTTGCAAGAACAACAAATATATTCAATATAAACGTCACGACACATCAAAATATGAAGTAAAGAAAAAGATATGAAGAAGATTCTCTGAAGAGATAGACCCCTTCCACCGGTTCGTTCTCCATTAAGCCACTACTTTGAGTCTACTCAAGCCTCTCGTCTTTCCTCTATCTATCATGACTTCTCTCCTAGGTATACATTTTCAAAAAATATGTGTTGAATCAATAATCCCCCACCTATAATATTCTTTTATTTTCCTCTAAATCATCGACATAATGTCCTACTTCAGCTCTGTGACAACCATGTAAGAGTATTAATTCTTTTTTCTTCTGTCACAGCTATTGTGACATTAATAAATCTCTCTAAAAAATTATGCCACTTTCTAAACAATATTAATTAATCCAGTTTTATACTATATTAGCATGACATCATCAAAGTTTTAAACATTCATTCAGAGAATAAAAATTTTACCGGTGAAGCCTTTGGCCATGAACTCAAGCTGCATTCTTTTTCATTTTCTATTCAGCATTGTTTCTTATATCTCATTGAGCTTGACATCTACACCCTTGACAAATTTGAACACTCCACAATCTTCAATCATGACCCATAACACATAGGTGTTCGTTCTTCTTTTTTATAGGATCAGTGCAGTGCCTGCTACTTCATCTCATGCCTGGCATGCATTCAACATCAAATTCTATCCATAAATTTTGAACATGATCTTCAGTCATTGACAAGCATTCAACCCATTTCAATCATCCATGGTGTAATTAGACAATGGAAATAGCTTCCTTTAACTCCAATTAAGATAAGTTTTTCCTTATCAAGCTCAAAAAGTGTTCCTTCTACTAAACTCATTGAGGCACGTCCTCAAAAACATGAATTGCGCTACACTTCAAGATAAAATCCATAAAAATTGGGAGTATGGAGGCCCTCTTCATCTTCATTATTAACCAACAAACAATTAAGACCATAAAATAATTTTTTTTATTCCTCAACGTATTCCATATCTAAGGCATAGGTTTTACTCCCTTTGATCATAGCATTATCAAACTTCAACACGTATCATTGATCATTTGGAAAATTGATCCAATGAATCAATATTCAACCAAACATAGTTCACAGCCTAAAACGTCTCACAATCCACCTCACTTCATTAGTCATCCTCAATCTCAATCCTTCAGTGTTAACCATCTATAGCATCAGCAAGCTCGATAACTATGGCATGGGATCTCGATCTTGTAACTTGCCCCTCCTTCATCCTCCATCGGGTAGAATTAGGTTTCTTCGGTGACCCTCAGTCTATTTTCATCCTCAGCGAGCCACAATGGATCATCTTCTTCATTGGTTTCTCATTGTTCTCTCTTCAGGGAATCATCTAACAAACTCAAAATGTACAATGAATCCCAACTTCTTTAGTATAGAACACATACCTTCAACCAGACTCATCTTCAATTCTTCTTAATTTTGACTGAACAAAATCAATGAACCCAGATTCTCAATCATCCAAACATGGCATTGGTTTTAGTTCTTCTTCAAGCTTGGGTTCGATGTTGGTTTCATCCAACCACGCTTCACTCACAAGCATCTTCTTTAATAGACGTCTCATGTTCCCCTTCACACTTGATAAATGGTTGGATGACCTTTATGATTATATGGAATCAGACATACATGCATCTTCCTTCACACTCTCGCAGCTAACTTCCACATTTACACAGCTAACCCTTTACTGCTACATTGCCGATCTGAAACATACGTCCCTGCACCTGAACACAAAATCAGAAATTGTGAAGATCTACTATTTAAACTAAATAGATTAAACTCAATGTGAAAAATTATCATATCAAATCAGATTTATTATTCATACCAAACATAAGTAGTTGGAATTAAAAAAAATCGAATAAAAATTTATTAGAATTTAAAATCAAGGATGTTTGGAATAATAAATTCCATCAACCAAATCATACAAAATTCTGCATGAAAATATATTTAAATTAAAATCCTAAAAAAATAACTAATTTATTAGTTCTTGAAAAATATAAAAGTTAAATGGAATAATTTTATACCATTTAAGCATAATAAATCACAAAAATTCAAAGAATATTTTAAATAATTATAATTTCATCACATATTATACAATATTCAATAATTGACCATTAAAATCATATTTTGGAATCAAAACATTAATATTCTCATGATATTGATGTGGATAACTTGTAATAAAAATAGGATGCATCAAATTCCTCCACATGTAACATATATCTTATCCTCAAGAAATCCATTTATCAAGTTCAATAAAGGAAAAGTAATCTTAAGAATGAAAATTTGAAGTGCCACAATGAATAGGTTTTCAAATATATTTTCCCCCATGGACTCTCTCAAGTAGTAAATATGGTTACTCTCTTTAAATAAATTGGTTTGGTGAAAAGTTAGTTTGATGTTTCACAATTTAAATTGAAACTGAAAATTTTGATTAAAATTAAACAAACTTCAATTTGAATCAAATTGAACTTCAAAACATCTCATTATATATAAGTGAACTGAATCAGGTAATTATCATAGAATAGTTATATACAACTGGTGGAAGAGGGAATTTAATAATTAAAAGGATGCATAAATACCTTGTCCACAAGTTTTAGGTTAAGAGTAAAATGCTCACAACCATTGGAAGTTCATTTTATAGCCAATTTACATAAAAGGATTAGGAGTTAAATTATAAAAAAGCCTATATTCTATGAAAATTGCAAAGCTTACTACCAAGATTTTACCAAAATAAAATTATTTCAAGAGAATATTTAAAACATGAATCCAAATAAATACATGGACAAATAATTAACCTCCTCAAAGTGGGAAAACAGTCCTCAAAGTCAAGAAAAACTCACAACCATTGAAAATGAAAAATGATTCAATCAATTTTGAAATATTTTGATCGATTTATGATGTGTGCAACATTGAAGTATATCTTATCACATTTAAAGACCCCTCCCCCACAACTAAAACTCAACAGTGTCCTCAATATTGATCCGCAAATTAGAAGAATCATTAAAAACATTTTAATGTTCAAAACAGGTTATCAATTTAGCAGTTTCAAATAAATGTTCTAGAACCACGAGAAAACTCAAACTGCAAGTTTCCAAAATTTCAGAACAAACCAAAATAGATTTTTCTGAATGCACATGAAATCATTTAATGGACAGCGCAAAGGAATATTTCAAAAAGACTCAAAACAGTAGAATGATAAATAATGTAACCAGCAAAATATGTTTAAGGCAAGTATAACACCCATCATTTTTTACCCAGAATCAACTCAAAAACATATCAGCAACTCAAACCAGGTTCCCCCACGCTTATTTTCTAGCATTCCATAGATTCACAATAAAATTTATAAATTCAATTTATGTAAAAATTTTAGGGGATTATACAACATTTTAAACATATTTTAAAATATAAAATCGAATGAGATTATTCAAAAAGTCAGTCCCATATCAATTAGTAAACTCTTATACTTAAGGCCAAAATTACTCTCCCTCAACACTACATTATCCACTTGAATTCTCCCATTCAATTACCTAAAAAAGTAGAATTACACGACTATTAATTTTAGAAAAATAATATAACATGAAATGGGGAGATAATGTGCAACGATACCCAGGTGATAGATGGATTAAATGAACAAATTTGAGGGCACGACACAAAAATAGAGGGGGGAAATTTATTTGAAATGATTAGTAAAAATTTCAAAACCACATATTACCTACCTTCCCTTGAAACACTATGTTTAGAGTCTTTAGCTATACATTCCCTTGAATTCTATCAGTGGTCATTTAGAGGAAATATTGTACTAATGATTGAAACTTCACTGTTGTGAAGACTTCATTGTATTCTCTCGACACCTCTGGAGCACAAAAGTCTAGAAAGAACATTGTAAACTCCATCAAAACAACAGAAATGAGGTTGTTCGCTACTATTTCTACGATTAAATTCTAAAAAACAAGCTCAAAAATTGGAGAAAAACCCCTAAAAAATTCTTCAAAATGGATAACAAACTCATAGTGTACCTCAACACCTAACGAATCCAAAAACTCGGAATTAGGTGAAGAGGATATTGAATCCCACTCACTATTTTAAAAAAAACCTAAATATGCATACAAATCTATAACGATATAATATTACCGCCTGAATATATCAAATTCTATACTTCCTAGAAATTTTTTAGAGTCCAAAGCTGACTCATATGAAGTGAACTTTTCAAAAAATGGTTTGAAATTACAAATCACAACATTAATCACAGCAGATAAGAAGTTATCAAGAAATAAATTTTGTTCTTATTGATAATTGTCTAGTTTAGAAATTTGTAGCCCAAAACATTCCATAGATTTAGAGATTGTTAGAGGTTAAGTTGTGTCGAGTCCCGCATCGGACTTCGGGTATCATGTTATCTTTATCATTCATTATAAATAAACACCAAGCTCTCCCTTAGAGAAACATCTCGGTATTGGGTCAGTAATCTCTTTTCCTTCATCGTATCAGACCAAATACTAACCTAACCCTCCCTCCCTTCATGTTCGTCCTACCATATTTCCCCTCAAGGGGGGCGGCGGCTCCGGCCACCATTTCAGTCGTCGCCTCGTTCGTCGTTCGCCTCCGCCTCTCCTTCCCCAACCAAGGCCATGTCAACTTGTTACTCCACCCAGGGAAGCTGCTCGCATTAAAGGGCTCCCTTGTCACCCTCTCCACCTGCGTGAGTACTGGCAAGCAGATCCACGAAGCTAACACCGGCGTCCCCTTCACCGCGCCCGCCCCCCTTCAGTCGCGGCCACATCCAGTTTCAGTTTTTCGACGACGGATGGCCGGAAAATGCCCCCCTCCGCCTCTACATTGACGCTCACCTCGCCCAGATAGAGCGTGTTGGCCACACCCTCCTCCCCGCCACGCCCAGGCCAACCGCCTCGTGTCGTGCCTCATCAACAACCCCTTCTTCCCCTGGGTCACCGACATCGCAGTGGACCTCGACATCCCCTCCGCCCTATTGTCGGTCCAGTCCTCCGCTTCCTTCTCGTGTTAGTATTTCATTGTATTATTAAAATTTTGGGCAATTTGGATTATAGCATGAAAATGAGCAAAATTATGAAAAGTGCTTAATTCTGGATTTTTTGACAGATTTTTACCACAAGAGTTTTGATCAATAATTTTAAAATATAATTCTAAATTTAGTGAATTTTATTGTGTTATAATTATGATTTTATTTCCTTCAACTTTGTCTTCTGGACCATGAGCTGATTTGGCCATCTAAAGGGCTTGAAAAATCAATGAAGTTTATGATTTTTCCGAGCGGACAGTGTGGACCCCACCACAGTAACGGAACCACAACTCATCCTAAAAACATTCAATTGAGGTACTTCCACCCGGCATAGCACGAGGATAGATAGTTCCATCTCTTCAACAAATTTGAGGGAGTTTTTAAGTCATTAAGTCTATCGTTGAATGTTATACTTGTGGAGGAACCTTCCTGGAAGCTTCGTCCAGAAAAAGAAACTTCCAATTAAAAATTCATAACTCATTCATCCGATGTCCAAAAGAGCTGAAATTTGGAGGGTGAACGACCAACACATTTATGAACAACTTTGAAGAAGGGGTCCATGCGTGAATCGGCCATTATTGGGCCAACAACGGGAAAACTTTTCGAGGATAGAATTGTAACTATAAAAGGAGGCTCTCGCCTCCTTTTCAAATAATCAGCTCGACACCCATAGCCAAGGAGGGATCCCACTATGGCACGAGCCGCTGCTGCTCCTCTCTTCTCCCCCTCATTTCTTCTTTTTATTTTATTTTAATTTTAGTTTTTTCTTAGTTTAATTTCAACTGTAATTCAAATTTTAGTTTTATAAATCCATGCATTGTTGTTTCTCCATCCATCCCACAATTCTTTTTTCTCAATTATCTTATTTTTAATAGTTATTATTATCAATATTATTAGTATTAATATTAATATTAATATTATTCTTAATATTAATATTATTATCATTTTCATTATTATAATTATCGCATTCTTATTTTAAAGCTATTTTATTTTCTCCATCTCCTTTTTCAAAAACTATTTCTCAATTATCATAATAATAATATTAAGTAGTAGTAATAATAATAATATTTTAACAATCATTATAAATTATTTATTCCCCCCTCTTTCTCTCTCATTTCTCTCTATCTCTATCTCCTTATCCATCCACCATTGCGATCTTCTACTCTCAGAAATGAGAGGCTAACCCTGAGACTTGGCTCGGGGGGGCGTCAAGGTGTTCTTAATTTTCTTTAAAGTTTATTTTATGTTTGTGGTAGATTTGAGTAACATGAATGGGTGAGGCGAATTTCCCTGATTGGGTAACGAACCCCAATGAAATGAAACTCAAACTATTTCTATTTTGGAAACGAATAGTGATTCAAACATGAGATTTCATGTTTGGATTATCAAACTAAAATCCAACACATAAAAGAAAATAATGATTGAATCCAAGACTGAACTCCAAAACCATGTTCTTTCTTCATCAACTCATTTTGTTTGCATTGCATGATAGTTTAGATTTTTCATATCAAAAACACAAAAAAATATTGTTAACGCTTTCATTTAAATGCAAAACAACAAAAAGATATAGTTTAGGTGATAAAGAAGAAGTAAGTGAACTATATTGAGAAGACTCTTCAAGAGAGACGATCCTGGTCAGCCACTGTGTTGCACTAGGAAAAATATAATCGTTTTTGTCCATGCCCTGGGACAGGCGTGCGTCACCCACCGCCTTACCTTCTTTCCCACAGAGGAGTATCCGAACATCGACGTGGAGATCCTGAAGCTGCCGCTGCTGTGGGCATGCAGCACCATCGCCGAACAAGAGTGCCCCAGATGCAGCTACACCATTGTTCCCTATCCTTTGATCACGAGCACCTATTGTGGCCTCCCATCATACAAGATCTGATGCGAGCAACGCATCCTCTGGTTCGACTCCATCAGCTCCTCCTACCCCATTATCTCCATCAATGGGAAGAACCGTCTATTGGTGATTCAGTTGTCGTTCATGTTGATCACGTCCTTCACCCCTCCCCTACTGCGCACTCCCCCTTCCTAATACAGGTGCGTGTGATCCAGGCATCCCCCCCTCCCACCATTTTGCAATGCCCCTATTGTCACCTTTTCACCTTGCCGCACCAGTTCACACCTTTCATGCCGGACATCCAGTCTCATCGCGTGTTGTTCCTGCACACTTAGATGCTCTTAACCGGATTATTCCTGTTCAGACTCGATCCGACTATTTGACACATGCCTGTCGTGGGGTGCGACAAAAAAAATATTACCTAGGTTAAAATGTAGTAAAGTGGTTAACCTAGGTTGTCTCTAGAGAGGAGTGCACAACAATTATGTTTATCACTTAAATTAAAGAAAGAAGAAGATGTTGTTTTTGAAATTGTTTAAGGTGAAAAATAAAGAAATCAATTAAAAAGAAAGGTTTAACACTAATGGATGAAGAGAGTGATGGGGTCAGAGTAGGATCACCTTTTACAATGTCATCATAGTCACAAAGATCACCTTCCCTCTCTTCCTTTTGAATGACAAATGAAAGACTCCTCGATCGATTTATCAATCACCCTTGGTTAAAGAAACAAATGGAACTCACTCTTATGTGCATGGATATGCATAAACAATTCCTAAACAACTAAGGCAAGTCGCGATCGGGAATTGTTTTTCCTTAGAACACTTGAAAAATTTCACTAGTTTCACACACATGCCAATGATCATTGGACACTCACCACCTAACACAATCTGGTCAATCGAGACAAATTGTACTAGGAAGAGGGAGATTAAAAGTCTTCAACCAAAGTTATTAATGATGAATACACCAAACCCAAAACATGATCGCATTAAGAGAATTGGGAAACAATGAGAATAGAAATTGTTGAATTATAAAATGAGAGAGACCTGAATCCCCAAGGTACTATCTAGAGGACCCCTTGAGGTTCTCTAATTCCCTAGTCCGATGTGGGATGACGACTCCAATACTCCTCCTCAAGCTAGGTGTACCTATCTTGGACACATAAAGAAAAGAGACCAAACCATACCACTGAAAAGAAATCAATCAATAAACTGCATACACTCCCCCTCAAGATGGACATACCCAGCTTGATGACAAAACAAGACAAAACAGTGTAAAAGAAAAAAGCATCAAGGCTGCTGGTCCCCCTCACGATCGCAGCTCCCCTGCATAATGATGGATGGATGATGTTGTCGCAAGCGCAGCAGAGGAACCACACAGACCGAGCCGTTTGATGGAGCGTTAGGAATGCCGCACTAGTGGGGCTAGTCGATGAGATGTAGTGAAAACCACACTAGCACCAGAAAAGCCACACTAGCGGGGCCGACGACGGTAGGCGGTGATTCCCCAGAATCGTTGTGAGATCTGGTGGTGCCAAAGGGCCCGAATCCAAGGCGGTCGAAGTGCTGCACCATGATGGAGGAAGTGGAGTGGTGTTGCACCACTGCGGTGCACAGGAGGCCGTTGTAGGGAGGTGCAGCAAGCTAGGCAGAATCAAGAGTCTTTTGGAAGGGTGCTGCGGATAAGGAGAGGTCGTACGACACCAGAAGACCGCAAGGAGGGCTACACCGGGAAGGGAGGGGGCCTGGGTAGGGAGGCGGGGGGTGTCCACCTAGAGGTGGAGGTTTCACCGGGAGGAACAGGGGTGCCGAACCTGGGATGGGAGGTAGAGGAGTCCACCTGGAGCATCGCGCGCAGGGAGTAGGACCACCGGGATGGATTTGTTTGGAGCAGTGCGAAGAGGGCGCCACAGGCCGATCGTGACCTAGGGCGAGGTCGTCGCGCACAGTGGGTAGGGGACACCAGGGAAGGAGGAAGGCTGGGACTGTGCCGCGTCAGATGTGGTGGGTCGGGAGGGAGTTGGCTGGTCGGTGCGAGGGAAGCTGGAGGTGGGGTCGTGATGGAATCGCCGGGAGAGGAGCCGCCTAGGTGGGATGGAGGACTGCCACAGGCGATGCGGAGGGAGATGCCGGCAGGGGAGATCCGTCGGGAGGGAGGCCGAAGAAGGGAACCACGACAGGAGGGAGGTCGTTGGGATAGCGGCATGCAGAGCGGCACTTGGGAGGGAGGGGAGGGGCGACGACAGAGCTGGCCATGGAGGCCACCTCCACCCTTATGGGAAAACTTCAGTAAACCCTAGATCAGAATAAAAAAAATAGATGGGAGGGAGGGTTTGGGTTTATCAAACCTCCTTTGATACCATGTTGAATGATAAAATGAGAGAGACCAAAATCCTCAAGGTACTTTCTAAAATATCTCTTGATGTTCTTTTATAATGAATGATAAAGACCACATTGGACCACAAGTCCGATGTGGGATGCAGACTCCTATAGAAATCATTCAAAAGAAAAAGAAGGTTTTACATTTAAGCACAAAACTCCGACATTACAAAAGTGAAAATCCTCCTTCCTCGATCACTCAAAGGTTTTACCCCTCTATGTGAAGGGTAGTAGAGTTGAAAAGGGAAGAAGAGATCATGATGAAACAAAGCAAAGAGAACACTCTTATTTATAGGCATGTGGAGTAGAAAATTTCCCTTCAAAATTACTCCATCGAAAGTTTGAGTCTGGTTATCATATTAAATTACTGAATCTCAGAAAGGTTTCTTCATAAATGTTGTTCTTATATGTATTTTTCATGCTTCCTCAAAATCTCAGAGAATTTGGACAAGTGTAACAAAGGTTATCCTCAAATTACTAATGAAAACTTTTTCTGCCTGAGGTGACTCTTCAACTTCATCTTTTTAGTCACATGTAATGGATGCCTTAATGATCGAATTGCTTCATAATATTTAATGTGAAGGTGATTCACAAAGTCCTCTTTCTATTACACCTATAATCACATCATGTGGACATATGTAGGCTGAGATATACCTCATTAATTAAGGTGGGGTCCATTTTGTCGGCCATCAAACTTTTTCCACTTGATGAATTTTTATGGGCCATTGTGTGTCAAATTGGACCTTGATACAGAAGACAAAGTTGAATCCCACGAGCAAGGAAATCCTAGAAAAAAGGAATCACACAATTTGGATAAAAAATTTAAAAGATATGTCCAAAAGGCAGAAGCTCTAGAAAATTGATAAATATCCAGAATTAACAAATTTCCACAATTAAGCCTATAATTCACCAAAACACTTAAATGATACAAATAATCTTAAATTGATTAATTGGAAGGGATTAAATCATTGAAACACACATGAAAAATAATTAAAATATTATCTCTATCAATTCCCCCACACTTAGCACTTGGACTCCCAGACAAGTCAACATCAAAATCAAATCAAAGCAAATTCAAAACACATACCATTGAGATCCACCAATTCCATACCAAGAAATAAAAGGTATCGTGCCTAATCAATAAAAATTATTCTAAGTTATAAAATCAGATCATTCAATACTTTTCCTCTTTATTTCTCCTCCCATGCACACAATACACCTACCTCACATGAATTTTCTCTAATCTCAAAAATATCAATTTTCAATAAAGTTTTTCTTATCCAAACCAATGCAAGGGTCACCACAGGTTTGAAAAACTCCTACTTCTAAACCTGATGTGAGTCAAGGAAATGTGTTTATCATGAGTATTTTTCATGATTTTTCTGTGGCTTTCGATTGGTAGGATTTTTATGTGAAAAATTCTGAGGCCAAATGTTGAGGGTTTGGCTCTTTTTGAAGAAAAATAGCACAATTCTAATTTTCACTCAAGTATGGTATCTGCCTCACTCCCCTTAGTAGAAATTCAACTCCATCATCATTAAAACTCTAGGAATGTTCAAACATCTCAGTATTTTAGCAGCAAAAATTTCAATCTTCTCAAACATGATTTTTTTGAAAGCTCCAGAAAAGGCACAACTTTCTTCCCCCATTAGAAGTTCCAGAAAATGCACAACTTCTTTTATCATGAAAGCTTTAGAAAAGGCACATCTTTCAACAAAATGATTTTCAGCAGCACACACATCTCTTCAACATTTTATTTTTCACCCAATGTTTCACCAAATCAGGTAGCACAACACAAGACAGTTTCCCCCACACTTAAGTTTAACTAGGTCACACAATTTCACTTCAAGAGCAGGTTGGATGAGGAAAATTGGCTTGTAATGTGGCTAACCTAATAGGTTGTTCATGGATTCTAAGGGATAAAAGGATTAAATGTACAAGGTAGGCCATAATGAAAGGTATTATCTTGAAAAGGGGGCTTTAAAACCAAAGAAATGTCTCAATCATTTAAAACACATGTACCTCAAACCCTCAAGTTTTGAAAGGAATAAATCAAATCCTGGTTAAAACAAGTATAGTTTGGTTCTCTCAAGAAATGAGGTTATTGAAAATAATATGAAAAAAATAGTTTAGAAGCTTCATGGGGTGGCGATTTCAAAGACAGACAGTGAAATGTGGCATATGATTTAAAAATCAGAGTACTTTTCATGAAATTCCCAAAGAATTGAACTTGAAACAAAGTCATTTTAAACATTCATTTAAGCTCAGTTTCATGGAATAAATGGTTTCACTCAATGACATGGGTTTTAAAAATGGAAATAATAATCATTCCAGCTCAAAAGTTTAAAAAACACAGAAAAACTGAAAAATAAACACCCAAAAATTTGAAAACACACAACATTTTTTTTTGAAAAAAAACAACAAATGAAAATTCTAAACTACAAAGGTTCCCTACCCCACACTTAAATGGTGCATTGTCCTCAATGAATTCAAGTGGATTTAACATGTAAGAAAATTTTAAAATGAATCACAATAACAAGAAAGTGTGAAGGAGAGGTACAACCTGGTGGCTCTTATTGATAGACAGGTTGAAGGAGCGGGATCTCCTCCACTGGATCTGATGGAATAGTCCCAGGGAATTTCTTCAGCCTGTTTCCATTAATAGTTAATGGCTCCTACTATCCATCCTTTACAATCTGCATAACACTAAAAGGATATACATGAGTAACTATAAATGGACCCTCCCATCTAGAACGAAGTTTACCTGGCATCGGCTTGAGTCTTGAGTTGAATAACAACACTTTATCTCCAAGATGGAAGTCTTTCGATTTGATCAGATTTTCATGAGCCACTCTTGTTCTCTATTTGTAAATCCTAGAATTTTCAAATGCTTCTCTTATAATTTCCTCCAACTCCTGCAACTGTATCCTTCTTTCTTTTCCAGCACTCTCAAGATCCAAATTCATCTTCCTCACAGCCCAATACGCCTTATTGCTCCAGTTCCATATGTAGGTGACAACTTTTCCCATAAATCATCCCATATAGACTCATTCCAATCGGGGTCTTGTAGACTATCCTATAAGCCCATAATGTGTCTTCTATCCTCTGGATCCAATCCTTCCTGTTTGGTTTAACAGTCTTCTCCAAAATTCCTTTGATTTCCCTATTGGACACTTCAGCTTGACCATTTGTTTATGGGTGATAGGGAGTTGATGTTTTATGATGTACCCCATACTTATTTAGTAAATCCTCCATTATCCTATTGCAAAAGTGAGTCCCTTGATCACTAATGATGGCTCTAGGAACTTCAAACCTACAAAATATGTTAGCCCTGACAAAATCACAAACAACATTAGCATCATTAGTCCTGGTGGATTTTGCTTCCACCCATTTGGAAATATAATCAACCGCAAGCAAGATATAATAATTTCCAAATGACATTGGGAAAGGGCCCATAAAATATATCCCTCAGACTTCAAAAATCTCTCAAAATTAAGTGGTTGTTGGGGCATTTATTTCCTCTTTCAAATGTTTATAGAAGAGTAACATTTTGTACACCTTTTGCAAAATTCATGAGAATATTTAAAAATGGTTTTCCAATAAAGTATAGATTATAAAACCTTAATTGCTATCCTTTGAGGTTAAAAGTGGACTCTACAAGATAATGTGTGACCAAACTCAAAGACATAACCAATTTCACTCTCAGGAAAACATCTTCTTATCACTTGGTCATTGCAAATCTTCCAAAGAAATGGATCATCCAAAATGTAATATCTAGATTCAGCTTTCAGTTTGTGAATTTGATGAGAATTGAAATGAGATGGGACCTGAGATGTTACTAGATAATTGACCATGTCAGCATACCAAGGCACTTATCCTTTAACCAAGTACAACTTCTCCCCTGAAAGGTGATCATTCAATGGTTCTTTTTCTAAAATTTTAGCTTCAGCAATGTTGGGAAGTCTGTTTAAATGATAAGCCACTTGGTTCTCAGATCCCTTTTTGTCCTTTATTTCAATGTTGAATTACTGCAGCAGTAACATCCATCTAACTAGCCTCAGTTTAGCTTCTACCTTCTTCATCAAGTACCTAAGAGCTCCATGATCAGAAAACACAGTGACTTTAGTTCCAATCAAATACGATCTAAATATTTCTAAAGAAAAAACAACTGCTAAAAACTTCTTTTTTGTGGTTGTGTAATTGAATTGAGCTGCATCCAAGGTTATTGAAGCATATATAATTACTTGTGGTTTTCCCTCAATTCGCTGAGAAAATACTGCTCCAACTTCTTGGTTGGAAGCATCACAAAGTAGCTCAAATGGTTCTTCCCAATTTTGTGGCTGCATCACAGGTGGTTCAATCAATCTCCTCTTCAGCTCATCAATGTATTCCCTACATGCACCATTGAAATCAAAATCAGAATCTTTCAAAAGAAATCTAGATATAGGGAGATAAATCTTACTGAAATCATTAATAAACCTCATGTAGAATCATGTATTTCCTAAAAACATCTAACATTCTTCACACAAGTTGGGAAAGACAAAGAATTTATCACTTCAATTTTTGATTTATCAATTTTAATGCCCTTTTTGGAAGTGACATGCCCAAAAACAACCCATCTCTCAAACATGAAATGACACATTTCAAAATTTAAAACAAGATTCTTTTCAATGCCAATTTTCAAAACTTTTTCCATATTTTTCAAACAATGGTCAAAAGAGTTTCCAAAAACCATGAAATCATCCAGGAAAACCTCCAATCAATATTCAATGTGATCAAAAAATATAATTACCATGCACCTCTGAAATGTACCTAGAGCATCATATAATCCAAATGGAATCCTTTTATATGAAAAAGTTCTAAAGGGACATGTAAAAGTTGTCTTCTCATGATCCTCAGGAGCAATGGGTACCTAGAAATAACCTGAAAATACATCCAAAAATCAATAACGAGTTCTCCCTTCCAATCTCTCTAACATCTAATCAATGATGGGAATTATGAAATGATCTTTCCGAGTGACCTGATTCAACTTCCTAAAATCAATGTACACTCTCTAGCTATTTTGAATTCTCACAGGGATTAATTCATTATTTTCATTCCTCACAGTGGTTAGGCCAGTTTTTTTGGAACTACATGAATTGGGCTTCCCACTGTGAATCTGAGATGGGATTGATGATCCCAAATTCCAATAGCTTCTCAATTTTCTTCTACATAACCTCCATTAAAGTGGGATTCAACCTCCTTTGGGGCTGTCTGATAGGTTTGGAATCTCCCTCAAGAAAATTCTATATGAGCATATTTTTGGGTTGATTCCTAGAATATCACCTAAACTCCACCCTATCGCTTGGATATTCTATATAAAAAGATAAATCTATGATTTCTCTTGGGTTTCAGAGATATTATTAGCAATTATCACTTGTAGTTTTTCTCCCTCCCTAAGGTACACATATTTCAAATCAACAGGGAGTGGTTATAGTTCCAGATCAGGGGGATGATTAAGGGATCAAACTAAATTGATGTTTCCCACTTCCAAATTTTGGACCTCCTGCACACAAGAAACCATATCATCTTCCTCATCATTTAACAAATCATAAAATAAATAAGATTTTACCACTTCCTCCCAGATGAAATCAGAATCTTTAGCATGTTAGGCATTCACATGTTCGATGATATTTTCAATGGAAGAAGTCTCTCCTAAGTCTAAAAATTCATAGAATATACTTGATTATTCAATGGGTTTTGTACCAACTTCATGGGAAAGTGAAAAGAGGGAGTGATCATCCGATGAGTGCCTCATGGATTCAAAAATATTGTAGTGGACCGTGCTCCCTCCAAACTCCATGGTGAGTGTCCCCTTGTGGACATTGATGATGGTTTTGGCCGTCTTCAAGAAAGGTCTCCCCAAAATGATGGGTGAATGTGAGGGGATCCTATCTTCTTCCATATTGAGCACGTAGAAATCAGCTGGGAATAAGAGATCTTTGACTTTTACAAGGACATCCTCCAAAACTCATGTAGGAAAAATCAAGGATCTATTTGCAAGCTGTACCACCACTATTGTGGGATTCAAATCTCCTATATGAAAAGAAGTGTATACTGAGTGTGGAAATACATTAATTGAAGAACCTAGGTCACACAAAGAATTAGAGAAATTTAAATAACCAATGGTGTATGGAATGGAAAATGTCCCTAGATCCTGACATTTGGTTGGCAATTGTTGTGTGATAAGGGCTAAGACACTTCTTCCCAAGTTGATCCATTAATTCCATAGAAGTATCCTCTTCTTAGTGAAAATATCCTTAAAAAATATAGCATAATTTGGAATTTGTTTGACTACTTCAAGTAGGGGAATATTGATTTCCACTTTCTGGAAGGTGCCCAAAATTTCTTTTTGAAGTGTTTCCTCTTGAAATTTATTTGATTCAATCATTCTTAATGAAAATGGTGGGGGTAAGTATTTCTACTCTCTTTGTTGCATTTTCAAGGGGGTTTCTTTTCTTTTTTTCCTTGGCCTATCATTCTCTTCCTACTCTTTCTTCTCTTCTTCACAATGCATTTTCACAGAATTTTCAGAGTTTACAACTTCATTCTCCCTCAACTCAGGTGGTCTAGTTTTAGGTTCACGAGACACTGGTGGTGAGAGTTCTTTCCCACTTCTTGTTGTTATCGTGATGACATTCTCCTTTGGGTTTGGGATTGTTTGGGAAGGATGTTTCCTAAGAATTTTGGTTATGAAATCCATGAGACTATCGAACTTGCAGTTCAAATATTTTTTAGTGTCATTCAGCCCCTCAATATCTGATAATTATTGTTGGTTCAAAATTATGGGTTGTGCACTGGTTGATGGATACTCATAGGGTCTTGGGAAAGTGGGTTGTTTGTGGTGTGAAGGCTGTTTATAAGATTTCTTTTGTTGAAATGGTGGTGGGTTTTGGAATTGTTGCTAGAATGGGGGTTGGTTTTGGAACTAGTTTTGGTTTGAGGATCTAGCTTGATTCTGCTGATTTCCAAACCCATATTAAACATGTTTAGGCTCTCTCCATCCTTGATTTTTTTGGAATTTCCTTTGCTGAAAAGTTGGCGCACAAGTTTCTGTTCCCTGTATTTCAGCACATTGGTCAGTGAAATGATCAGATGATGAGCATAAACCACAAACCTTAGCTAGTGCTTGTTGGTCACCCACTTGTTTCAAGGACATCTGTCTCACCAAACTGTTTAGCTCTTCAATATTAGTTTCTATTAAGGGTGATGGATGAGAAGTTCATACCTCATGAATACCTCTTGTGCGAGTACCTCTTGTACCAAACTGTTGTGAGTTCTGAGAAATCTTCTCAATCAAACCTTTGGATTCTTTTGGTTACTTTTCAATCAATGCACCTCTAGATGATGCATCAAGAAGGTTTATGTCATTGTCCGGTAATCCTTTATAGAATAATACAAGAAAGCGATTCTCCTCTATGGCTTGATGTGGGCAGCTGACACATATCTTTTTAAATCATTCCCAGTACTCATAAAGGGTTTCTCCAGATGATTGTCTGATGGCATAGATCTCCTTTCTGATGGTTGTGCTTCTGAAGGCAGGGAAGAATATTTTCATGAAGCATCTAACCAAGTCATTCCAATCATCCACATCTCTAGGTTGAAGACCATACAAACATTCTTTAACAGCTTCTTCTAATGAAAACGAGAATGCCTTCTACTTTACTTGTTCCTCAGCAACTCCATGTGGTCTGAAGGTTGAGCAGACATGTGTGAACTCTTTAATATGTTTGTTGGTATCTTCACCTTCCAAACCATAAAACTTTGTGAGCAACGGTATCATATTAGGTTTCATCTCAAAATCATTTTGTAACACTGGCATGATAAGTTGATTATTTTGATTAAGGAATTTTAGGTCACAAAGGTCTCTAAAAGTTGGGTTTTGATTTCCAGCCATAATGACAGGCTCAAAGTGAACACTTGAAGTTTCACTTGATTCTGTAAGATAAATATCCTCAAATTCAGATTGTAAATTGAGTTTTATGAGTCTATTCAACAAGGTTCTTTCAATTTCATGATCAATGGGGAAAGGTTCAGTGTTTGAGTTTCTAGTCATGCAACTTTGAAAAGAAAATAAGAAACGAGAAAAGAAAGAAAATAAAAGAAAATGTTGACACTACCTCCCCGATAACGATGCCAAGTTTTGACATCTGTCTGTTGTGGGGTGTGACAAAAAAATGTTACCTAAGTTAAAATGTAGTAAAGTGGTTAACCTAGGTTTTCTCTAGAGAGGAGTACACAACAATTATGTTTGTCACTTAAATTAAAGAAAGAAGAAGAGGTTGTTTTTGAAATTGTTTAAGTTAAAAAATAAATCAAGCAATAAAAAAGAAATGTTGAACACTAATGGATGAAGTGAGTGATGTGGTTAGGGTAGGATCACCTTTTGAAATGTCATTATAGTTGCAAATATCATCTTTTCTCTCTTCCTTTTGAATGACAAATGAAAAACTCATCGATCGAGTTTTCAATCACCATTGGTTAAAGAAGCAAATGGAACTCACTTCTATGTGCACGGATGTTCATAAACAATTCCTAAACAACTAAGGCATGTCCCGATCGAGAATTATTTCTCCTTATATTTCTAGAAAAAGTTCACTAGTTCCACACACATGCCAATGATCGCTAGACACTCACCACCTAACACAATTTGCTCGATCGAGACAAATTGCACTAGGCAGAGTGAGATTAAAAGTCTTCAATAAAAGCTATTAACGATGAATACACCAAACCCAAAACACGATCACATTAAGAGAATTGGGAGACACTAAGAATATAAATCATTCAAAATAAATAGTGGGTTTTACTTTTAAGTACAAAAATCTGACATTACAAAAGTGAAACTCCCCCTTCCCCGATCACTCAAAGGTTTTACCCCTCCATGTGAAGGGTGATAGAGTTGAAAGAGGAAGAAGAGAGCATGATGAAACAAATCAAAGAAAAAATATAAAATAAAAAGAACTTCAAGAACCCAATCCTCCAGCACAGCCCCTCTTGCACTTTCTTCAACCCCTTTGAATGGAAATGAACACTCTTATTTATAGGCTTGTGGAGTAGAAAATTTCCCTCGAAAATTACTCCACCGAAAGTTTGAGTTTGGTTAAAATATTAAATGGCCGAATCTCGAGAGGGTGTCTTCATAAATGTTGTTCCTCTCAATATTCTTCATGCTTCCTCAAAATCGTAGTGAATTTGGGAAATTGTAACAAAAGTTATCCTTGAATTACTAATGACACCTTTTTCTCCCCGAGGTGACTCATCAACTTCCTCTTTTTGGTCGCATGAAATAGATGCCTTAATGACTGAATTGATTCATTAAATTTAATGTGAAAGTTTTGAGCGGAGTCCTACTCCTATTCCATCTTGAATCGCCTCATTTGGATATATGTAGGTCGAGATATAGCTCATTAATTAAGGTGGGGTCCATTCTGTTGGCCAACAAACTTTTTCCACTTGATGAATTTTTCTGGGTCATTGTGTATCGAATTGGACCTTGATCCAGAAGTCAAAGTTGAAGCCCACGAGTAAGGAAATCCAAAAAAAATTAATCACATAATTTGGATAAAAAATGTAAAATATATGACCGAAATATAGAAGCTCTAGAAAATTAATAAATATCCAGAATTAACCAATTTCCACAATTAAGCCCATAATTCACCAAAACACTAAAATGATACAAATAAGCTTAAATTGATTAATTGTCAGGGGGGTTAAATCATTGAAACACACTTGAAAAATAATGAAAATATTATCTCAATCACTATTCATACCTATGAATTCCATTTTTAGCTATTCATATTGGTTTTGCATGATGAGCATTGTTCTTTGGTTGGCACATATTTTTCAGCAGCATCATCCATCATTTTCATCATGAGGGGGAGGTGAGATCACAAATTTCTTTTTGTTTTGTCTTGTTCTGTAATCAAGATAGGTATGTCTAGTTTGAGGGGGAGTGTTAGAAGTGTTATTTATTTTCTTTTCTTTGTTTTCATTAATTATATATCCAAGCTAGGTACACCTACCTAGCTTGAGGGGAAGTGTTAGAGGTTAAGTTGTTTTGAGTACCACATCAGAATTTGGGTATCATGTCATCTTTATCATTATTTATAAATTAAAATAAAGACCTCTCTTACATAGGCATCTTGGGTATTGGGTCAGTACTCTCTTTTCCTGCAGAGATTTTCAAACACTCAAAATTATATGATAATCTCTCATAAATAGGCCTGCACAATTCAGAATGAAATATTTATCACTCTGACTCAATTTTGGTCTCTCAGGAAAGAATTTCCTCACAATTGTTGATCAATAACTTGAGTGATAATATCTAAAAAACTTTTTCCATGTTTAATCACTTCATGGTTCTTAGCAATGAGTCCCCTAATATTCCCTCAAGTCTCCCCTGTCTTTCATGCTATTGTGTGGACACATATTCAATTAAATTAACCCAAATATGTTCATTAACTAATTCCTGCATTATTTCTCCAAAAGCGTCATGGTTATCCATCCTAATCAAAATATAGCTCACCTCTAGTGTAAAATACTTAAAAACATAATACTCTCCCTGATCATCACTAATATGGTTGGTCAGTTTACCCATGAAAACATTTACAACAGTCCCACATGAAGCTAATGGTCTTCCCATAATGAAAGGTACCATATTATTACACTCCATTTCTAGAAAAAGGAAATTTTTTGTTAATGAAAGCTTCCCTAAATTAACCAATAGTCCATTTACCCTTCTATATGGATGAGTAATTTATGTGCTAGAAAACTAAAGATAAATAGTGGTTGTTTTCATCCTCCCTAGACCCAACTTCTTAAATAAAGATAAAGTCATAGGAATGATACTAGCACATAAGTCACAAAAGCAATTTATCTCATCACTAATATAGATCACCAGTCAAAATATAGCTCACCTCTAGTGTAGAATCCTTAAAAACATTATACTCTCCTTGATCATCACTAATATGGAGGGTCAGTTTACCCATGAAAACATCTATGACAGTCCCACATGTAGCTAAGAATGGTCTTGACAGAATGAAAGGTACATTAATATTACACTCCATTTCTAGAAACAATAAATTTGTTGTTAATTAAAGCTTACCTAAATTAACCAATAGTCCATCTACCCTTTTATATGGATTAGTAATTTACGTACTAGACAACCAAAGATAAATAGTGGTTGATTTTAGCCTCCCTAGACCCAATTTCTTAAATAAAGAGAAATTCATAGGAATGATACTAGCACATAAGTCACAAAAGAAATTTATCTCATCACTTTCACTTATTTTAAAAGATATGATAAATCTTAAAGGGTCTTTTAATTTAGTAGGTAACTTCTTTTAAAGGACAAAAATATAATCCTCAGTTATATTTATAATGCAAAACTTTTCTCAGTCCCTTTTATCAGCTACAAACCTTCTAAGGAATTTTACATAGGAAGGGTTTTTTTTAAGTCTTCCATTAAGGTAATTTTAATGATAATGGTTCTAAAATTATCAAGGAATTTTAGATAATCAGGTTAATTTTTTTAGAACTTTGAGGAAAGGGAATGGGAGGGGTATAAAGACACAAAAGGTTGATTTTTCTTTTTCTCCTCAATCCCAACTCACCTTCCATTGTTATTTCCCAATTCATTTTACTTTGTTCCTTTTTATTTTTCAGGTTAAGATTCATCAATTTTTTTAGTTTGGACCTTTCTATACGGTTTTCCAGATTTAGTGTTTTGGAAATTTTCTTCTTCAGATTCAGTTGAATCTTCCACCTCCTCTTTTCTAGGCTAAATCCTAACATGTTCTTGTGTTTTCAGGCCCAATATGGTGGTGAAATCAATTAATTTTTTTTGGATTCATTTCAGTTGTTTTGTGTGTCTTTCCATTTTCTCATCCAACTAGGTCTCTTATAGGTTGCCTCATTCATAATTCTATGTTATGAATTCTAGAATTTGTATATTTCTTTTAGGAATCAAGTTCACCCATCATTTTTTACATCAAACCCTTTAACTCCCCTTGATAATTTTATGGTTGAAGCACATATTTGTTTTGAGATGGGTATTTTAAATGCGGTTAGAATCCAATGATAGCAGCTGATCTAAATACTCCCTGTTCTTTCTATGAAATTTTTGGATGGTTTATATAGCCTTGATTATATTTTTTTTAAATGGGACATCTGTATATTTAATCCTAGTTCTATACTCAGTATTTTTTTAATTTTCATAAGGATGGTTAGGTATGTCAAAGTTGGGGTTACAAGTTCTAGTGTGCCCAAACATGAAACAATGTTGACATTTATCCCTTACTGAATTTTCATTAACTATTACAACTTGATGGTGGGTCTCACTCCTATGAATAGTTATTTTACTATAACTTTTATGTTGTGGATTTTGAGCAATTTTCTCATTGATTCTTGTAATATCATCAACTGTCATACTAAAAAAATCACCACTTGAAGACTATTCTACTATGTTTTGGTGATATTGGGTAAGACCATTACAAAAGGTTTCCATTAAAATGTTGGGAGCTAATTGGTGATTAAGGAACTAAAAAAGTCATTCTATTAATCTATCTCATGTTTCATGAATGATTTCTCCCACTTCCAGGATAAACCCTAATATTTTTTTACCTCACATCAATGGATGTGTTCCTAAGATGAAGCATTGAAACAAATGAATTGAAGTCTAAGTCCCTTGTCTCAAAAGTTTCATCATCTAAATACTCGAAACAGATTATAGATTTAGTCTTAAAATATAATGGAAACACTCTCAACCTTATATCCTCCTCACTCAACCCATATAGAGGTAACTAATTAACAACACTACAAAAGTATCTAATAAACTCATGTGAATCCTCACTGAGATTCCAATTAAAAGAGGGTCACATAGATATGTATAATTATTCTATCTCATAGTTTATAACACTAGGGGATAACCATATTCAAGATGAGTTTTTATACACTGTGGAAATTTTAGAATCTCTAAGCCTAGGCCTCTCTACATTCTAATTTCTATCTTATGGTGGTACAAAATTTTGATTTTCATTTTAGTTTCAAGCTCTTTGATTTTCTAGATTTTCTATTTTCATTGATATTTTTCTCTTAAGAGCACTCATTTTTTTTTAATTTATTGATTTAAAAGTTCAAATTCATCTGAATTTTTTCTACTGTGCATGAAGATTTAGAATACTTGGTTGAGTTCACACAAACAAGCAGGTTCAAAAGCAACACAAGTAGATTCTAATTCTTTTTGAACAGTTATTTTCTTTCAACAGAGTTACTTTCGTTTTCCTCTTTATTTTTTACTGATCGTGTAGTCCTTCCCTGGAAAAGGCTCTAAAAATTTGATTTGTATGTCCTTTAATATTATCAAATATACAATTTATAAATCCTACAAAAACTAGCTATTGATGAGTAGGGTCGAACCCCAAAGAAGGATAGTTGGTGCAAACAAATACAAATAACTAAATAACAAATAGGAGTTGAGAAATTGAATATGAAAATGGAGAAGTAATGAAATAATGATGAAAATGTAGGAGAAAATAGTGGTAAAATAGAAAATGTATCCTATTCCAAACAAGGTTGGAATTAAGGAAAAACTGACTATAATGAACTGATAAAGATTTCACTTCTCCTATATCAGAATTATGACAAATATGCTATAAAGTTGTGTAAGATGAATGTAAAATCACTAAACTATCACATTATGATCATCCTTTCCCAGTGATGTCTAGGTGAAGTAGTTTCTACCAGAACTCATGAAAAGTATTATCCTTCATGTATAAATCAAAACTTGGACCTTTACAAAATAATTATTTTGGTTGAAGTTACAATGGATAAAAGAAACAACCACTCTTCACTCATCAAAACATATTGTAGGGAGAGATAAGGCTCATGAGGATTGTAAAATGAAATCGCTGAAGGAAATAAAACACACTTAACTCCTAGGAAAAAGATCAGACATTTATGATTTAAATTAAATAAAGAATAGGAGAAAAGGTTTCAATTCATTCTAATCCAGACCCCTTAAAAAATTTAGTTACACATAATAACTACAGAAATAGGAACAAAGATATTCCATATAAACATCACAATGTAGAAATATAGGAATTAAAGAGAATGAGATGGAGTTTCTCTGTAGAGATGTCCCCCTTCCTCCAGCTGAAAATCCATTGATCTGCTTTTTTGAGTATGCCAAATCCTATAATCTTTCCCCTCTTTGTCACGACTCATCTCTCATTCATGTTCATCTCCTAAAAATGGGTGTAGAAAAAATAATCCCCCTCATGTAATCTTATTTTATTTCACTCTAAATCATCAACTTAATACCCCTATATCAACTCTGTGAGAGCCAAGTGGGAGTATTTATTCATTTTACTTCTGGTGTAACAATTGTGACTTTAATAAAGCTATCCAAAAAATTCTACAACTTTACAAACTACACTAATTAATATAGTTGTATACTATGGAAGTACATCATCATCAGAGTTTTAAAGGTTCATGTACAAAACAAAAAATAGACCAGTAAAACCTTCTGCCTCGAACTTGAGTTTTCCCCTCCCTGATTCTCTATTAAAGATTGGTTATCATTAATCATTGATCCCATTATCCACAATACCTTCACAAATGAAAACACACCACAAGATTCATTCCTCACTCATCAAACATAGAGATCCATTCTCTGGTTTCTCGTGATCAATGTAGTAACTGCTACTTCATTTCCTACTTGGCATGGTTTTAATTTCAAAAATTTTCTGCTTCCATCAATTTGGAACTCGATCATTAAACTCATAGAAGAATTTGACCCATTAAAATCATACAATTCATAGTCGAACAATGGTAACAACTTCCTTCAACTCTGCATGACATCGGTTCTTCCCCATCAAGCTCGAACTGTGTGCCTTTGATGGGTTCAAACTTATTGAGACACTTTCTCGAACACATGGAGTGTGCCATGATTCATGTTATAAGCCACAACATTGATGAGTATGGAGACCTTGTTCATATTCATTCTAATCCTACAAACATTCAAGACCAGTGAACAAATTTTTTTCTTCTTTGACATATTCTATATCCAAGGATTGGGTCACACTTCCTTTGATTGAATCATTATCAGACTTTAATTGGTGTCTTTGGCCACTTGGAAAATCAATCCAATGAATTTCCCTTCAACCATACTTTGTTCAAGAACTTTTACATCTTTCAATCCAACTAAATTCATTAGTCAACCTCATGATAGATCCATTAGTGTTGATCAGCTATATCTTCAGCGAGCTCAATAACTATGGCATGAGATATCAATCCTAGAACTCGGCCTTCATTCATCCTTCATCCAGTGGCATTAGGTCTTCTCAGAAACCCTTAGTTATTTTTCATCCTCGGTGAGCTTGAGAAGCTTGTCTTCTTCATTGGTTTCTTGATGTTCACTCTTCAGTGAATCATCTCAACAAATCAAAATGTACAATGAAGACCGACTTCATTTGTTGAAAACGAGAAACTTCAACCAACCTCATCTTTGATTCTTCTTAATTTCGAACAAACAAAACAATCAAACACAAATCATCCATCTCAATTTCAAGGGTTTTCTTCATCCAACTGAGCTTCACTCGAAATATTCTTCTTCAACAGGAGGATTGGGTTTCCCATCACACTCGATAAAGGGTCGGATGAAATTTACATTAATATGCACTCACACTTACACATATCCTCCATCGCAATTTCACAGATGACATCCACATGTATGGAGATTATGCTTCACTGTGATGCTACTGATTTGACACAATTTTGCTACACGTTCACAAAAAATAAAAAAATGCGAAGATCAAATATTTAATCAAAATAGAATAAATTGAACAAGAAAAATTATCATATCAAATAAGATTGATTGTACAGATCAAACTTATGAAATTGAAATTAGAAAATTTTTCAATTAAAATATAATTAAATTTAAAACCATGTATCTTTGGAAAAATAAATTTAAACAAACGACTTATATAAATTTCTCGAAGAAAATATATTTCAATTAAAACTCAATAAAAAGAACAAATTTTATTGTTCTTAAAATATATGAATGTTAAATCAATGAAGTTCTTATCATTTAAGAACCAAAAATAAAACATTTTTAAAGAATAATTCAAAGAATAAAAATTCATCATAGATTAATAAATATTCAATAATTGACCATAAAAGCATATTTTTGAATCAATAAATTGATATTTTCATAAGATTGTTTTGTAAATCATGTAATCAAAACTGGCCAAATCACATGTATATTTATATAACTTGTAAAACGTATAGTTGGTATCATATACCATTCAAAAAAATGAATGAATTACTATAACATTGATACCTAACATGGACATTTCATGGAGTTTCATAAACCCTTTCAAGTATCCTGAACAATTCCATCATATGGAATCATTACTCCTTTCAGATAACATCATTAGTTTCAATGACCTCGACTAGATACTTGAAGAAACAAAATTTGAATATCCAACAAACTTTTCTTCTTATAATTTGAACTTTTATCCACTTGTATTGTCTATACAACACCAAAAACTAGACATCATATGCCCACTTTATCAATTTTTGACACTTGATAATATCGGGTAAAATTCACTTGAATTCATTCTTAGTGTCAAAATATTTCCATAGATGAAAATAGGATTAATACCTTAACTGTAATAAGCCTTCAAGTAAATCACTAACCTCAGCAATCCATATTAAATATCCTATCATATAGAATATATAACCCAAAACTAAAAAATTCCATAAGTCATTTTACATCTTATTCTTTTAAAACCCTTAGTGAATCATACTATGCTTCATATACTACTAGATTCAGATATTGAATAACTTCAACACTAGGTTACCCAGGAAGGTGTTTCTATAACACATATAACTTCTCTTAAAAAAATTTCTCCAGTTATCGGTCTAAGAAGTCACTTAAATTAAGATTCTCCTTTATATAGGATTGAACTCAATATTATGTTTGATGATGATGATATAATTATCTACAATAAAATCTTTTATCATATGGGTATCATGTTTTATTACCATTTAATATGGACTTTTATTAAATTGGATCCCACTAAAATGGTGAACCCTTCTAAACTAATAATCACTATTAGTTATTTAAGATCAATATTTCATCATGACTTAAAATGATTTAGGCATGTAAATAAGTCCTGACTATATCTCAAAGGTAACACTTATCAATTATAATGAATTTGACTCCTGAATATTCAATCAAATAAACTCCTTGTACAATCCATCATGTGGATAAACTCAACATTATTCCTATGGTATCCAAACATCTAGTGTTTCCCAGCTAGTTTAACCTAAATAAAACATCAAGAACAAGTCACCTAACCATTTGGGTCACATTATTACCTGCCTTCCATACAAAATATAATTTATGGGAACCAAACCCCTAGTGTCAATAGTATTGAATGATCGACATCTTAACAAGTTCCACTTTGAAGGGAACCTAGGAATTAGTATTTGAAGGGGATTTTATCTCACCATCTTATATCTTATTATTCCCTTTATGTATGAATACTTGTAATGATTTGGTTTTGGAATCTTAATCCCTCTAAAATCTATATGTCCAAACCATATTGATGTGTAAATCTTTACACAACCCATAGTATATGTCACTCACCCAAAAACAAATTTCAAATATATCCATACATATCCAAATACATCTCATGTATAAGGTACATAAACACTTAATGTGAAGGCTTAGAGTTACATGCGATTGATAAACACCAAATGATTAAGCTCGAAGTGAAAGATAGTCAACCCCCACATCTCTAGAATAAGGCATAACCTCCAGGCATGTGAGATGTTCAACCCCATGTCCCTCTTCTTGAGGAGACTTTCCTTAAGAGAGAATCCAATCCATCATAACTCTAACACCTAATATGAATAGACTATATTCAACAACTAAATTTAAGCTAATAATAACTATAAATCAAGGTCAAGGTATATGAAAACTAATTCTTATGTTGATGTACCTAGGATTGAAAATTTATCATAAGTTCTTGAACAACATTAATCTAAGACATACATTTGTTCACAATATAAAAAATTTATAACTATAAATAAATCAAATAATAACATTTAAATAATTTAACACTTAAAATATTTAAACACGAGATAATAATTTATAAATAATTCATAAAATAATGCTTAATCATAAAAACTATACAATTTTAGTATTTTAGAAAAATTATTATGGGAATTCCATGAAAATGAATAGAAACTCTTTATATTCATTTTACAATAAGAACCATTCTTATTATTCATTATATGGAATTTAATTTGAAAATATAATATTTTTAAGAATTGAAAAACATTTTAAATAATTTTTGAAATAAGGACTCTTTCAATTTGAACCATTTCAAATTAATTATGAACAATTCATAAAAAATACAAATTATTTATACTTTTCCCTTATTTATTAATTTATAAACAGTTTTCAAATTACTCCTTATGAATATTAAATAAATGCTTTATTTATAATCCTTAAACATTTCTATATAATTTTATGTGAAAGGAATTTTAATATTAACTTTTAATATTAAATATTTTTGATTTTTTTAAATGTTTCATAAATATTTATTTAATTTATTATAATTTTTTAATTAATAATTTTATAAAATCTTTATGAATTCATATATATCCCATAAATAATTTTTTAACATTATTCATATACATTTTATAAATAATAAACACAATGTATAATTGAATATAAAGAAAAATAAAAAAAAATTATTCACCAAGTTTATTTTACCATTTAACTTATACCATAAGTCATGGTTCACAACAATATCTATCATATTTAAAAATTACCACTCAAAACTTGGGAATCATATTTAATGATATGCGTCATATCATTTTTATGATATCATGCTCTATTTTCTGAAAATTGTGTTGTAAAAACAAATTTTACAATTTTCATAAGTCACATGCTATATAACCAATTCAAATCTATGGATTTAAAACATATCATGACTTGCAATAACATATATCATCTATCATGATATAAAACCTGCAAAATAAAGAGAACATATTTTATTTAATGATAACCTAGATGTCTGCAATACGATTTGCATAAATTTCGATTGACGCATGTTCTCATAAATCTTAATCCACGGGAGGCACAAATACCATAGTTGGGATTCATAGGTGTCTAATAACAGTTAATATGATGTGAGGAAGATATTATTTCACATCCCAAGATAACCAATGAAATTTTTTAAAGTAAAATAGTGGATATCCAATCCCCAAGGTACACTCTAAAGGAGGCCTTGAGGTTATTTTATAAGGAATAATAAATACCACATCGGACAATAAGTTCGATGTCGAAGACAGACTCCAATACTCCCCCTCAAGCTAGGTGTACCTAGCTTAGACACATAAAGAAAAGAGATAAAAGAAAATATAATACAAATCAAACAAGAAAGGTTGTAAACACTCTCCCTCATTATGGGAATACCCAGCTTGATGACAAAACAAGACAAAACAGAATAAAAGATAAAGCGTCATGGTTGTTGCTCCCCCTCAAGAAGGTGATGGATAATGGTGCTAAAAAGGACTGGATGCTAAGCCGGTCAAGCAGACCGGTCGATGGAGCGCCAGAAAATCCACATGATTTTATTCATATTTTATTTACTTATTAAATACCCCCTTTACTAATTTTATATGAAATGTGCATAATTTATGTGAAATATTAATGTTTTAATACTAAGTATAATTTTTGAACATTTTTTGAAGTAGTCCAGTTGAGTTAGTTTACTATTTTATTTATAACTATCACAATACTGACCCAAATTATTTGGTTCTTTTTTTTAGGATTATTATTTAAATATAAAACATTTCATTAGAAGGTACCATGATCCAATTTTTCCATTTGAAGGGTCATATGGTCCTCACAAACAGGACCAAAGAATCTATGAAGAAATTGGACCAGCCATGATGATTGAGTTACTGGTCTCACTTCCGAAGCCCATATTTTATGAACCTCTAACATGTGTTCGTGATTATCCAAAACAACCATGGATAAAAATTTCAGGGCCCAAATCTAAGAAAAAGGGGCCCAAATGAAGCTTTGAAGTCCAGACCACCATTCTGGCCGAGAAATAAAAGCAGTATAGTATTCAAGACATATCTCATTATATAAGCATCCAATATAGATGATATTTTTCAGTGTGAAATAGGAGATGTAGGCGGCCTACTTTGTTGAATAAATAATTCGGCTTTGAAGTCATATTCATATTCAAAAACCCTTTCACATTTTGAACTTCAAAAAGACTGGATTGAAATGGATAGATTAAAATTGTTTAATCATCTAGCCATAAATTTGGCTACATAGGTCCAAATTCCTCCATATTTTGAGATTAGTCGGGAAAATTTAGTATATAAAACTTTTAAGAAGGATATTTCTCAATATTAGGCCTTCTGAATATCCAACTTGGTGATGAAAGTGGAGGGAAAGATTGGGAATGCAAACAGTCCACTCCTTGGGTTATAAATACTCTCCCCTTCTCTCCTTGAGAGGGTTTGGCATTTCAGAAGAGATTAGATAATATTGTCACGACCAAATCCTTTCCAAAGGCTTGGGAGGACCTTCCATACTCAATTTTTCACTTGAGAGACCTTTCCTCCTCTCTTTGTTTTCATTTACTTTTATGTTCTTCATTGTTGTAATTTTGTAAGTCCTTTATTTTGTAATTCTGTTTTAATAAAAGTTTCTTCTTCAATTTCTCTTATTCTCATCCACCTTATGTATTTTAATGTTAATGTTCTTAAAATAGTTAAAATATAGCTTAATCTCCTTCCCTTATTTTTCTTTCTAATTCAATCTAATGTTTTTTTAATTCTCATCATCGTTCGTGTGTGTGTGTTCGGTGCACAAATATTTTCTTATCCCTTTCTTTATCTTATCTTCTTAATTTATCATCATAATCATTATAACCAGATTAGTAATCATTTTAATGGATGAGTAAATATTTAATTGGGGTGAGTTATAATTTAGGTATGTTAACTGATTGAGAGATTTTTCTCGATGAATGTTCTTTAAATTAACATTGTGTATGTTGGACTTAACATGTCATGGATTAATGACATGTTTTGTTTAACATATGGATTCCATGGATTATTGGAACCATAAATACACTACCAAAATCAAGTACTGATTGTGATTATAATCCTAGTTAAGTTAAGACTTGGATTAAAGCCTTAACACTTGGGAATTCAAATCAACGTCAACTTGTGACATGAGTGTTAATTTAAATGCAATATAAATCAATGCTCAAGGATATCACAAGCTTAACTACCTAATGATGAACTCACCCCAATAATTATCAATTTGTTAAATCAATCATAATAAATTAGTCATTTCAATTAATCTCTGCAAACAAACCCCCTAATCAGAATACAATCAACTAAAAACAAACAACTATTACAAAGTATCATCGCTGAGGATTCGACCAGAGTACTGTTATACACATTAGCAGAGCACCGGAACTTTGACCGGTCGATAGGCGAAAATCAGACGTGTATTTCAAATGGTGTCGTTTCTCGGGAGGGTGATTTAATTAGTCATTAGTTTCTGGTTGTTGTAAAAAAACCCAAAAAAACAAAATTTTAAAAAATATTGAAAAAAAAACACAAAGAAAAATCTGTCTTCTCATAAAAATCATAAACAGAAAACAAAAAAAGAAAAACCCATCTTCCTCTTTCTTTAAAAATCTATATGAATGCCCCGTAGCCTTCCAAATAATCCCTCAGATTTGTTTAACCCTAAAATTGAGCGAAAACTTTGGCAATTTAGGAGGAACATCATAGATAATCAAATAATTCAAGAACCAGTCCTTGTCCAACCAGTTGAATTAGAAATGGACAATCCTAGGGAACAAACCCTTAAAGAAATCGCTACCCCTGATATGAATTACCAACCTCTTGGTATTCAATATCCAAAAATAGAGGCTTACTTCGAACTCAAATCGGGTTTGATTCATCTTCTTTCTCATTTCCATGGGCTAGCCGGTGAGGATCCACATCTCCACCTTAAAGAGTTCCAAGTAGTGTGATCTACCATGAAGCCTCAAGGGGTTTCTGAAAAAAATAAAAATTCAATCATTCCCTTTCTCCCTAGCTGACACTACTATGTCATGGATTTACTACCTACCTCCTGGTTCCATAACCACATGGAATGACATGAAGCGACTCTTCTTAGAGAAATTCGTTCCTGCTTCTCGTACTGCTTCTATCCGGAAGGAAATAAGTGGTATCCATCAATTCACAAGTGAATCAATCCATGAATACTGGGAGAGGTTCAAAAAGCTTGTTGCAACCTGCCACATCACCAAATCTCTGACCAACTCTTGATCCAATACTTCTATGAGGGGTTATTGGCTATGGAGAGAAATCTCATAGATGCCGCAAGTGGCGGTGCTCTTATTGATAAAACTCTAGCAGCAGCAAGAGATCTCATAAGTAACATGGTTGAAAACACACAACAATTCCATGCTTAAGCACATGATCAAGTCAAATAAGCCCAAGATAATCAATCAATTGAGCCGAACAAGATGACAGAGTGGATGAGTGAACTTACAAGTCTTGTGCGACAACTAGTTGTGGCATCCAAAGCCCTAACCTCATATTCTCCACAATCACTGTTTCCTGGACCTATCAAAAACTGTGGAATCTGCAACTCTCCATCTCATCCAACTGACACATGTTCACAACTTCAAGAGGATCAATCTGATTCATCTGGACCAATGGAGCTCAATGCAGCATATGCTCAGCGAAACACCAACCCTCAACTATCAGGTCAGTTTGTTAGAAACTTCAACCAACCTCACTCTAAGCCCTTCTCTTCTTCCTATAACAAAGGCATGAGGTATGGTAATCCCGTCTCTCATCCCCCTCAATTCCCTCCTCATAACACAAACTAGTTTCAATATGGTCAAGGTGTTAGTAACATCCAACAACCTTATCCTTTTGTCCCTCAACCTCAAAGGATCAATCCTCCTATTCTTCCTCTTAGATTCCACTATCCTAGTGAGCCTTCCCAATTCCCAAACCAATTCAATCGCTTTCACAAGAACCCAATTCAAGGTAATCCCAATTCGGGACTAGCCTCTTCTTCTGAGAAACCATGGGAAAGTGTTGTTGAAGTTCTTGCCTCATTCACCCGTTCTAGTATTAAGAACATTGAAACCCAAATCGGCTAACTAGCATCCCACCTTAGTCAGCAGCAACCATCCAATTCTTCCCAACTCCCAGCTCATCCATTACCCAACCCCAAGGGTAATGTAAGTGCAATTGCACTTAGATCGGGAAAGAAAATTGCTATGCCTCAAGATAAGTCCTCCAACCCTCTTTTGAATGTTGAACTAGAAAATGAAAAGAAAAATAAACTTGAAAAGGAACCTGAATCCATTCCCTCACCTCCTTCCATTCCACTTAGGAATCCAAATCCTTTTCCTCAATCTGTTTCTAAACCAAGGAAGTCCTTTGAACCTGATCTTGAAATGCTCGACATGTTTAGACGTGTTGAAGTCAACATTCCTCTCTTATATGACATAAAACAAATCCCTATGTATGCCATGTTTCTTAAGGAATTGTGCACACACAAGAGGCAACTTAGGACCTTCAAAAATGTTTCAAACTAAGAGTCCATAACCATTAAGTTCAAAGATCCAGGGACCTTTATGGTTCCATGCCAAATTGGAAGTTCCAACTTTGATGATGCACTCAAAGACCTAGGAGCCTCAATTAATGTCATGCCCAAATCTGTATTCTCCAACCTTGGTCTAGGTCCTTTATATCCAACGAGTGTTGTCATTCAATTTTCCAATCAAAGCACAACCAGTCCTGAGGGAATAATTGAGGATGTCCTTGTTCATGTGAATGATCTTATCTCCCCTGCTGATTTCTATGTCCTTGACATGGAAGGTGAGAAAACTTCTTTCCAATCTCCTCTGATTCTAGGAAGACCATTCCTTATGACATCTAAAACCAAAATTGATGCCCATGCTGGCATCTTATCCATGGAATTTGGTGACCAACTGGTCAAGTTCAATATTTTTCAATCCATGTGATACCCATTAGAGAATCAATCTTTATTCTATATCCATGCTTTCAAAAGTATCTCTGAGAGTGTGTTGAATCCCAATCCAACATGTTCTTCATGTTCTACTAATAGAGAAGTTTGTGAATATTACATCCTCATTAACCAAGTCATAAATGGAGAAATTGATGTTGACATTACAAATGAAAACTCCATTGATCTAAAGGATCTTGAAAAATCTTTGGAATTTCATCACACCTCTGTTCTTCAATGCTCCAACATGGATGGTAATAAAGAAAATGAACTAGAATGCTCATTTGTTGATTCAAATATTATTATCCAAAATTCATCATTTCCTATCCATGATTCTGAAAATTTCTTCATATGCGAGGTGAACCATGAACCAATGTGTTTATATGTTCCCGATGGTAGTGATGTTTGTGATATTTGTTTCATAATTAATAAAGTGATCACTGGTGAGGTTGAAATTGACCATTATTTGGTGAACAACATTGATATAAAGGATATTGATAATTTTATTCAATCTTATGATGCCACTAATCCTCATTAATCTACATCAGTAAGTGATGAAATAAACGAGTCAAAAACAATTGGGATCTCATACTGTAGTTTTGTGTTACCTGAAACTTACATAAATAAACCATCAAAATTGAGACATATTCCTAAATTTCAAAGCATATAAAACCATCACTCTGTGGATAAAATCATTCCTCACATTAGAGACCCACAAGAGGATAGTCATATTCTCTATCCACCTCCATTTAATTGCAAGAACAAAATCATGGAAGGGGATAAATTATCCAATGAACAATCAGGCATCCCAAAGGAGAATATTTTCTGAAAGCACTCTGGAGTTGAGAAAATAATGTGGCCACCATCAGACTATAGGTAGTCCACTGCAACTATCTAGCTGTATACAAATAAATTCAGCGCTTCTTGGGAGGCAACCCATGTTTTCTTTTACTTTTATGAAATTTTAATTTCTTTTTAGTTTTTTATTAGATGAATAATGATGTTTCTTTTTCAGGTAACATCCTCCAATCCTGGAACCATATCAACTTCTACTAGACCCCAACTTCTGTAGTCGACCCACCACTAGATGGAGATGGCAACCCGCCAAATCAAAACCAGGGGGCACCTCTTTTCCTTTAACTCTCTCTCTCTATCTCTTCCCTTCTCTACCACTTTCTTCTTCTTCCTCTCTCTTTAATTTTTTTACCACTTTATTTATCAAAACCTTTCTTTTTCACTTTCTCTTTTGTGTGGGTGTATCTTTATAAAAAACAAAAATAAAAACCTAAAAAACAAAAAAACAAAAAAAAAACAATCACTTAAAAAATAAAAAAAATTATGAGTCATGCTTACTCACCATCGAGTTTTGAAATTTCATCCAACCATTTTTGAGAGTTAACAGACATGTTTTCATCACAAAAATTTTGTATTTTCATCATGATTTTGGATAAATAATTTTGTGTCAAAATTAACAAATTTTGAATGCTCAATTTTTGATTTGGAAAATTCTTTTCCCAAACCATGAGGAACAAAATTTGCTTTCATTCCAATGCCACCTATGACTATCTTTTAAAAATGTGTGTTTTCACCCCCATTTGTGAGTCTTGAGTTTTTGGACCTTCGAGCCGAATTTTCTACCATAGTGTACATTAATATGATAGAGGCATTTTCTGAACCACATGAGAATCACAATAGCCAAATAACCCCCCATTTCCCTTACATTAATCCTCATTTTGAAAGCCCCTTCGAGCCTATGAAAACCTTTTCTTTGATAGCCACATTACAAGACCCATACCTTTTCCCACCCAATATCAACATGGATTTTCATTGCATAATTTTTTGAAATTTAAGTGTTGGGGGAATGAATTTCATTGTTTGGGTACCCTATTATTGATTTTTAACGAGTAATAATCTGCTTGAGGGAAAGAATCCATTTCAGTGTGGGGGATAGGTTTTCATTCAGTGTGTTTTAGGGAATTTCATGTACTTTCATTTATGTAATTTTGTAAATGTTATTGACAAGTGTTCCAAAAAAAATAAAAAATGATCAAAAACAATTGAAAAAATGGGTTGTGTCTTGGGTAGGTCAAAAATCACTCTTACTCAACCTTTGATCTTGTTATAACAGTTACAATTAGTGTCGTGAGGAGATCATTCATGGGTTGGGATATGAGTGTGAGATATGTTTTAAGGTCAACTTTCGAAAAAAAGAAAAAAAAAAGAAAAAAAGGAACACTTGAATTATATTCTTATTGGGAGAAGTTTTGTGGTTTGTAAATATTTCATCTTCTCATCCCCTTCAAATTTTATTCCCCTATTGTGTCTTTCCTCACACAATCATTCCATTGTAAATATGTGTTTTCATTTCCTTCCATGTTTTATTTCAAAAAATATGCATTGCTTTTTCTATGTTGGTGTTTTAACCCTCTTCTTCTCTCTCTTGGACATTATATTCCTACCGTCCCATAGCAACAGAAAAACCCCTTAAAAAGACCTTTTGATTCTTGTGCACTTTGGATAGGTATTGGAAGCTGAGAGCTCTTTCAAACTCTAAGATTTACACTTTTGGTTGGTGAAAGAGTGAACCTCCACAAATGAATTTTATCATCTTGAGAGGTGTGAGTTTTGAGTGTCCACATTTTCCATTTCTAAATTTGAGCATAAAAAAATGAATTAGTTTTGGAACATTATTTCTATAACAACTTGTGGTGGAATTCAAAATGAATGAGTGAAATAATCTAAACCTCCCCAGATTGGAGAAAAAAAAATTAATATTTGTTGGTGAGTGAAAATGATTTTGTCATGTTTTTATATTTTTTTCACATGAGGACATGCACAAAACTGTGTATGGGGGAGTTGATGTTATTCATATTTTCATTTCTTATTAAATACTCCCTTCACTGATTTTATATGAAATGTTCATAATTTATGTGAAATATTAATGTTTTAATACTAAATATAATTTTTGAGCATTTTTAGAAGTAGTCCAATTGAGTCAGTTTACAATTTTATTTATAACTATCACAATACTGATCCAAATTGTTTGGTTCTTATTTTTTAGGATTATTATTTAAATATAAAACATTTCATTAGAAGGTATAATGATCCAATTCTTCCATTTAAAAGGTCATATGGTCCTCACAAACAAGACCAAAGAATATGTGATGAAGTTGGACTAGCCATGATGATTGAGTTACTGGTCTCACTGCCGAAGACCATATTTTGTAAAACTCCACCATGTGTTCTTGATTATTCAAAATAATCATGGGTAAAAATTTCAGGGCCCAACTCTAAAAACAAGGGGCCCAAATGAAGCTTTGAAGTCCAGCCCACCATTCTGGCCAAGAAATAAAAGCAGTATAGTATTCATAACATATCTCATGATTTAAGAATTAAATCGAGCTGACATTTTGTAGTGTAATAAAGGAGATATAGGCGGCCGACTTTGTTGAAGAAATCATTCGTCTTTAAAGGCATATTCATATTCAAAAACCCTTTCACAATTTGGACTTCAAAAAGGCTAGATTGAAATTGACAGATTAAAATTGTTTAATCATTCGGCCATAAATTTGGCAAAATAAGTCCAAATTCCTTAAAATTTTGAGAGTAGTCGGGAAACGTTATTATATACAACTTTGAAGAAGTATATTTCTCAATATCATACTTTCTGAATAGAAAACATGGCGATTCAAGTGGAGGGACAGATTGGGAATGCAAACAGTCCACCCCTTGGTTTATAAATACTCACCCCTTCTCTTATTGAGAGGGGTTGGAATTTCAGAAGATAGGAGATCATATTGGCATGACCAAATCATTTACAAAGGCTTGATAGGACTTTCCAAACTCATGTTTTCACTTTAGAGACCTTTCCTCCTCTCTTTGTTTTCATTTACTTTTATGTTCTTCATTGTTGTAATTTTATAAGTCCTTTCTTTTGTAATTTTGTTTTAATGCAAGTTTCTTCTTCAATTTATCTTATTCTCATCCACCTTCTATAGTTTAATGTTAATGTTATTAAAATAGTTAAAATATAGTTTAATCCCCTTCCCTTATTTTGCTTTCTAATTCAATCTATAGTTTGTTTTTAATTCTCATCATCATTCGTGTGTGTGTGTTCGGTGCACAAATCTTTTCTTATCCCTTTCTTTATCTTATCTTCTTAATTTATCATCATAATCATTATAACCATATTAGTAATAATTTTAATGGCTGATTAAATCTTTAATTGGGGTGAGTAATAATTTAGGTATGTTAAGTGATTGAGAGCTTTTGCTCGACGAATGTTCTTTAAATTAACATTGTGTATGTTGGACCTAACATGTCCTTGATTAATGACTTGTTTTGTTTAACATATAGATTCCATGGATTATTGGAACCATAAATACACTACCACAATCAAGTACTGATTGAGATTATAATCCTAGTTAAGTTAAGGATTGGATTAAAGCCATAACACTTGGGAATTCAAATCAACATCAACTTGTAACATGGGTGTTAATTTAAATGCAATATAAAGAAAAGCTAAAGGATATCACAAGATTAAATACCTAATGATGAACTCACCCCAATCATTATGAATTTGTTAAATCAATCATAATCAATTATTCATTTCAATTAAGATCTGAAAATAAACCCCCCAATCATAATACAATCAACTAAAAACAAACGACTATTACAAAGTATCATCGTCGAGGATTCGACCCGAGTACTGCTATACACATTAACAGAGCACCAGAACTTTGTCCGGTTGATATGCGACAATCGGCAGTGCGTTTCACCACACTAGCGGGGCCGGTCATCGGAGCGCTGGAAAATCTGAACTAGGGGGTCGGTCGTCAAAGCGCCAGGAAATCCACACTATCATGCCGGTCGTCGGAGCGTTGGGAAATCCACACTAGCGGTCTGGTCGTCGGAGTGTCGGGAAACCGTAAGAGGAGGCCGACATGGAGGGTGAAACAGTGGATAGGGGGGGAGTCAACACAAAAACATCGCGTCAGGAGGGCCTGTGCAGAAGGACAAAGCAGAAGCATAAGATCTGCAGGTAGAGGTGGGGGAGGTGAGGAAGTAGAAGAAGCAGCTGACCAGTAGAAGGAAGCGCACAACAGATGGGATCCGATCGAATCTAGGAGGGCAGCACCACTGCAGAAGGGATGTCTAGGGTTTTCACTCAGGGAGGTGCACAATGAGGGTCGGCGAGAAGGGGAGGCAACGTTCAGATCTGGGGGATGCTGCGGGAGCCGACATGCATAGGGAAGCAGGAGGGGCGATTTGGGAGGAGCAGCCCGTTGGGAGGGTGGGCGCCAGGAGGGATCCTTCGTGGGAGTGTTGATGACAGGGAGCTGTTGGGAGGGAGAATCCCTTGATCTGGCGTGGATCTGGAAGTGCAAGCGGAAGGGATACCGCAAGGGAGGGAACCGCAACGGGAGGCGGTCTGGGAATCACGACGGGAGGCGGGTCCAAGACACGTGATGGATGGTGGGCCGATGGGATGCCACAGGAGGAGGCGGAGCAAAGGAGTCCACCTTGAGGGAGGCAGGGCTGGTTGTGAAGCTGGGAGGGAGGGCAGGTTGGGATGCACCGTGATGCACATGGAAGGAGGTGGAAGGGTTCCGTCGGGACGAATGAGGGCAGCAGGAAAAAAAAAGAATTAACGAGATTTTCCTTTTGATACCATGTTAAAGTAAAAGAGTGGATACCCAATCTCCAAGGTACACTCTAAAGTAGGCCTTGAGATTATTTTATAAGGAATAATAAAGACAACATCAGACAACCAGCCCGATGTGGGATATAGAATCCAACAAAAATAAATATGAAAACATGAAAATAAAAGAAATAGAGATTTACTATGAACATGCATACCTTACACCGTAGTTTCCACTCCATAATCTCTAGTGCCTTCCAATGAGTTTGATGATGACGCCCAAAGATGCATACAAAGGCCTCCCACCTCTAGAAATATCCATGGGCCAACTAAAATTTTTATAATAAAAATGGGATCCACCCTTACTCCATGGAATGATAGTTCCTCAAGCGCAAAGGAGGACAATGATGATTGCTTTTTGGGTATGAGATGTCCTGGCCAAGCATTACGATAACATCAAACACACTTCCATTTTATGGAATTAGGGTTTATAATGCCTCTCTAGGATGCTCCTCTCGTGATTTATGCATTAACTCATGCATTATAATGCATGAGTTAATGTCTTTCTTAGTTCATGCATCATATGCATTAATGCGAATAGCTCCGCATGTAACATCCCATATAACGATTCCTTTGTCATGGCCAATCATAGAAGACTGTTAAGTGTTCAGTCACCACTAATATCATAGGCAGTATACTACACTATATGACATCAATACTTGGTTGCGCCCAAATTTACCCTACTGGTAAAAGCGGTCGTTGAAGTACAAGTAGGGATCGAATCCACAGGGATCGAAGAAGAAACCTTGAGACACTAAGATTGGATACGGGATTGGCTATGCAGTGGCCAACTTTGGATTGAATTGATTTGAAGAAATATTTATTCAATTTAAAGAACAAAACAAATAAAATTACTTGAATTAAAACAACTAATTAAGGTGAGTCGATCCTAGGTTGTCTCTTGGGCTTTATTGGATGTATTTGTTTTTCATTTGATTTTCTGTTCATCGGTTCAAGAGGTATCCCTTAAATGAAATAATTTCTCAATATCATTCTCCGATTTAATCCATACACAATTTCAAGTCTAATCACCAATTCACTTATAGGATCACTTAAATGAGCACTCCAAGGAATTGGATCGTACTAGCACTCAAAATGTGTCGTCATTAAATTCGGTGAAGACAAAGAAGAAGATAAATCAATGAAAGGAACTCTTAAAATAAAGAACAAATTTAAGAATTTAAGAACATCAAATAACATTCAATCCAACTCATGCAACTCCCTAGGATCAAACCATAAAAGGTTAGCCCTCCATTGATGTTATTCTATCAATGGAAGCGGGTAATTGACTTAAAGAAGCGGGATTGAAGAAGAAAGAAAAAAAACATTAATCAAAATGAACACTCCACCGTTGTGTGATGAATTCACAAGTGAGGGTGTGAATAAATTCACACTATGATTCAACGGTATCAAAGTGTAAAAAAAAGGAAAAATAAAAGTGAAGAAGAAGAAATTTTATTAAAATACTAAACGTGAATGAAAAACTTACAATAGAGAAATTGACGATGCTATTACAAAACGAAAGCGGGAAATTACAATTGAAAGAAAAACTTGGATTCAAAGGAAAATGTTAGATCCTTATTCCCTTCACCACCAGCTCCTTATATAGGCATATTAGGAGCCTTATGTCCACCCCCAACAATAAATTCACCCACCAACAATTAAGAGAGTCAAAAGGAGGGTGAAGAATCAAAAGGAAATTAACGTTACAAAGTTGACCACAAAACCAGCCAGATTCATCCTCTATTTTGACGTGTGCTTTTGACACTTCATAAGACCGAATCCGAAGGTGTCATAAAAAGAAAATATCTTCTTTCATGTGTCTTCTATAATCTATCAAAATTTCAGAAAATTTTGCTTATCTGTTTGGAAGTTATGATCGAAATGGCGGGACGGATTTCTGGGCATTAATGACGAGTCCACCATTTAAATCTCAACTTCGGATCCCTCTATCATCATGAAAACATCAGAATTAGCTCCGGCCAAAGTTGAATAAAATGATCCTCATATTTTTATCTTTCTACTGTATAAATTTGAGCTTCATTGGGCTTGGTTTCTGGGCCCCACATTTGTTTGATGGGCCTTAGGCCCATTATGCTTTTTCCAGCAAGTTTCTGCCTTCAGGCGCAAAATTCTCCATCTTCCTTTGGGATTCATCCAGCCGACCTAAAAGAAAAAATGTTCCAAACAAAGTGATAAATCATATCCCAAAATTTAAAATTCATAAAATTAATATAATATTGTCAACAAACAAATGAATGATTGGGACCAAATTTTCATTTTAAACATGAATTGCATTTTTGATGAGAAATGAAGTTCTATTTATGTAATGCACTAAAAAAATGTTTATGGAATTTGGAACAGTGAATATAAAGATATTAACAATTAATATTATCCACTTTAAGTGACTAATCACACCCCCAAACTTGAGTTTTGCTAGTCCCGAGCAAAATAAATTACAAATATGAAATTCAAATCCCCTTTTCCAAAAACATTTTAATACACATTGCTCACCCAAATATCTAATACCAAAAAAATCATGAAAACCCAACAAAATCATTAAAAACAAGCTAGGTCCATAAGCATATCCCAAGCCCAATCCCATTCCTTTGTTCAAATTCATCGCCACATTTCATCCAATTCCAATTAAGCATGATAAAGTGTTGTGCATCATAAAAGATATGGGGCCCATTTTATTGTTCAAGGAGAAAAAATGGAAGCGTTAGGTGGGAATCACATTAAAACTTAAAATGAGTATCCAATTTTTTTTTTGGTTTTTTTTCTTTTACCACAATAGATATGAAAAGACTAACTCTGGGCAAGACAACTATGGAGTCATGATCCCCAAGTGCCGGACGCCACACATATTATCAATTTCATGCTCTACAATAGAGATATAAAGCCTAACTCTGGGCAAGACAACTATGGAGTCACGATCCCCAAGTCCCGGATGCCACGCATTTGGACAAAACATTTCTCTATGTGGTCAATTTTTTTGTTTTTTTTTGTTTTTTTTTGTTTGTTTTTTGTTTGTTTTTTGTTTGTTTTTTTTTGATACTCAAATTAAACTAAAAGTGACCCCATAACCCTATGATATAATGAAAGGGACCCAAGAACTCAAATTTACACCCACGATCCAGTAGATGTGTATTGTGGCATTTTTATTTAGAGGATGAAAATGTAAACTTTGAAAAATCACATCAGAAAACCGCACTTTCCAAAAATTATGCTCATGAACTTAAACTTGCATTAAAATCAGAATCAAGGCATGCAAAATTTATTTGATATCCAATTTTATAGTTTTCAATGTGTGTTTATCATGTTTATGGTTAATGGAATTTTTCTTTTCATGCATGTTTTTATTCAAAAAATAAAAAAAAATCATTTTTTATCTCCCCCCCAAATTATAATAACATTGTCCCCAGTGTTTAAAGAAAAGAAAAGTTAGAAGGGGGTAGGAGAGGAGTTCAAAGATGAAATTGAGAATGAAAATCATGGAATGAAGTCACCTGGTGGTTGATGATGATAGCACATGCCATAGTCTCCCTTCAATCCTGGATTTGAGTCTCAGTGGCTTGGATGGTGGTGAATGGATTTTCCTTATGGCTTATGACATGTCCTTTTATTTTTTTTAAAACTATAAAAACATAAAAATAAAACAAAACAAAATAAACTGATGATACATTGTCTTCTTTATATTTTCTGGGTAAGGTATTACTCAGAGATCACACCACGTGACACAGATGAATATGGCGCTCCCCGTTCATACCCATCCTTACTCATAAAAGAAGAACATGTCAACAAATTATGGTAATTTATTATATGGAAAATAAAATGATTCAAAATAATTAGAAAACATGTAAACCATGGGTTGCCTCCCATGCAGCGCTTTTGTTTAACGTCGTTAGCTCGACTTGAACCCCCCAACTTATCCAATTCCAACTTTCAACATTTTTAGGACCCCATTTTTATCCAACTCAACAAGATTCAGATTAGGCCTTTTTTAGAATTTTTTTCATGTGAAACTCCATGCTTAATAATGAGTGTGAAAGTCCAAGGAATTTCGGTAATGGTTGATTGAGTTTCATTTTGAGTATTTCCTAATATTTCAAGGTTTATTCCTAATTTGTGAGATTCTTGATGAAAATGGATGAAAATTGAATGGTTTAGGTTTTCATAAATAGATGGATTCTTGAGTGGGGATGGAAGGATTATAATGTTGAGTTCAGTTTCATTGAATTTTCCTAAAGAAGAATGATAATTTGAATAAAAAATGGTTTCTTCTTTAAAAACATTTGAATTAATTGTTTCCTTTTGAAAAGATGATTCATCCCCAAAATTTTCCATTTGAATTTCATGAGTGGGTATAGACAAAAAATTCGTTATATCTCCCAATGGTTCAATGATCTGTGATTCTAAAAAATTGTTATTGGAGCAATATTCCGAACACTCAATCCATGAAGACAAATTTTCCCCTTGTGAATCCATAAAATTAATTTCCTCTTGATTTAAGCACCCATAAATAATTCCTTTATTATCTTCAACTATCCCAAATCCAATGGTTGGTTCTTCAATAAAGGCATGAGGGGTTTGTGTGTTACAAGATTCTTCTATCAATATTGAGTAAGGGATGGTTTGAGTGAGAATGGGGTCCACACAAGTTTTAATGCTTTGAAGTTCTTGTCTAAAACTTGATACCTCTGAATTCATTTTTTCCATTTGTTCACACAATTTTTGAAGAATTGTTTCAGGATTAGGATTGATAGATGTTTTGACATCATGGACTTCCTCATTATTCATCTTTTGAATCATTCTTGACAGGTATGGAAATTGATATTTTAAACCTTCATCATTACAAATTTCGTTCATGTTATCAGGGGTGGGGTATTCATTCAAAGGTTGATTAAAAAAGGTTGGTGATTCCCAATGTGAATTTTCAAACTGATTCCATCCTGAGTTTGTGAAGGGATATTGTTGATTATACTCTATTGGATTTATTTGAAAATTTGGAATCGTGATTTTCGGGGGTCAAAAAAAAGAAAGGGGAAAAGAGAAGAGAAATGGGGATGAGAAAATAGAAATGAGGGAGAATAGAAAGATGTTCTAAGGTGACTTACTTGGTCCCAGGCAACGGTGCCAAAATTTGGTTGCGCCCAAATTTACCCTACCAGTAAAAGCGGTCGTTGAAGTACAAGTAGGGATCAAATCCACATGGACCAAAGAAGAAACCTTGAGACACTAAGATTGGATACGGGATTGGCTATGCAGTGGCCAACTTTGGATTGAATTGATTTGAAGAAATATTGATTTAATTTAAAGAACAAAACAAATAAAATTAATTGAATTAAAACAACTAATTAAGGTGAGTCGATCCTAGGTTGTCTCTTGGGCTTTATTGGATGTATTTGTTTTTCATTTGATTTTTTGTTCATCGGTTCAAGAGGTATCCATTAAATGAAATAAATCCTCAATATCATTCTCCGATTTAATCCATAGACAATTTCAAGGCTAATAACCAATTCCCTTATAGGATTAATTAAATGAGCACTCCAAGGAATTAGATCGTACTAGAACTCAAAATGTGTCGTCGTTAAATTCGGTGAAGACAAAGAAGAAGATAAATCAAAGAAAGGAACTCTTAAAATAAAGAACAAATTTAAGAATTTAAGAACATCAAATAACATTCAATCCAACTCATGCAACTCCCTAGGATCAACCCATAAAAGGTTAGCCCTCCATTGATGTTATTCTATCAATGGAAGCGGGTAATTGACTTAAAGAAACGGGATTGAAGAAGAAAGAAAAAAAAACATTAATCAAAATGAACACTCCACCGTTGTGTGATGAATTCACAAGTGCGGGTGTGAATAAATTCACACTACGATTCAACGGTATCAACGTGTAAAAAAAAGGAAAAATAAAAGTGAAGAAGAAGAAATTTTATTAAAATACTAAACGTGAATGAAAAACTTACATTAGAGAAATTGACGATGCCATTACAAAACGAAAGCGGGAAATTACAATTGAAAGAAAAACTTGGATTCAAAGGAAAATGTTAGATACTTATTCCCTTCACCACTAGATCCTTATATAGGAATATTAGTAGCCTTATGTCCACCCCCAACAATAAATTCACCCCCCAACAATTAAGAGAGTCAAAAGGAGGGTGAATAATCTAATGGAAATTAACGTTACAAAGTTGACCACAAAACCATCCAGATTCATCCTCTATTTTGACGCGTGATTTTGACACTTCATAAGGCCGAATCCGAAGGTGTCATAAAAAGAAAATATCTTATTCCATGTGTCTTATATAATATCTCAAAATTTCAGAAAAGTTTTCTCAGCCGTTTGGAAGTTATGATCGAAATGGTGGGACGGATTTCTGTGCATTAATGACGAGTCCACCATTTAAATCTCAACTTCAGATCCCTTTATCATCATGAAAACATCAGAATTAGCTCCGTCCACAGTTGAATAAAATGATCCTCATATTTTTATCTTTATACTGTATAAATTTTAGCTTCATTGGGCTTGGTTTCTGGGCCCCACATTTGTTTGATGGGCCTTAGGCCCATTTTGCTTTTTCCAGCAAGTTTCTTCCTTCAGGCGCAAAATTATCCATCTTCCTTTGAGATTCATCCAGTGGACCTAAAAGAAAAAATGTTCCAAACAAAGTGATAAATCATATCCCAAAATTTAAAATTCAGAAAATGAATATAATATTGTCAACAAACAAATGAATGATTGGTCCCAAATTTGCATTTTAAACATGAATTGCATTTTTGATGAGAAATGAAGTTATATTTATGTAATGCACTAAAAACAATGTTTATGGACTTTGGAAAAATGAATATTAAGATATTAACAATTAATATTAGCCACTTTCAGTGACTAATCACACCCCCAAACTTGAGTTTTGCTAGTCCCGAGAAAAATAAATTACAAATATGAAATTCAAATCCCCTTTTCCAAAAACATTTTAATACACATTGCTCACCCAAATATCTAATACCAAAAAAATTATGAAAACCCATAAAAATAATTAAAAACAAGCTAGGTCCATAAGCATATCCCAATCCCAAGCCAATTCCTTTGTTCAAATTCATCGCCACATTTCATCCAATTCCAATTAAGCATGATAAAGTGTTGTGCATCATAAAAGATATGGGGCCCATTTTATTGTTCAAGGGGAAAAAATGGAAGCGCTAGGTTGGAATCACATTAAAACTTAAAATGAGTATCCAATTTTTTTTTTTTGATTTTTTTTCTTTTACCACAATAGATATGAAAAGACTAACTCTGGGCAAGACAACTATGGAGTCACAATCCCCAAGTGCCGGACGCCACACATATTATCAATTTCATTCTCTACAATAGAGATATAAAGCCTAACTCTGGGCAAGACAACTATGGAGTCACGATCCCCAAGTGCCGGACGCCACACATTTGGACAAAACATTGCTCTATGTGGTCAATTTTTTTGTTTTTTTTTGTTTTTTTTGTTTTTTTGTTTGTTTTTTGTTTGTTTTTTTTTTTGGATACTAAAATTAAACTAAAAGTGACCCCATAACCCTATAATATAATGAAAGGGACCCAAGAACTCAAATTTATACCCACGATCCAGTAGATGTGTATTGTGGCATTTTTATTTAGAGGATGAAAATGCAAACTTTGAAAAATCACATCAGACAACCGCACTTTCCAAAAACTATGCTCATGAACTTAAACTTGCATTAAAATCAGAATCAAGGCATGAAAAATTTATTTGATATCCAATTTTAGAGTTCTCAATGTGTGTTTATCATGTTTATGGTTAATGGAATTTTTCTTTTCATGCATGTTTTTATTCACAAAATAAAAAAAATCATTTTTTATCTCCCCCCCAACTTATAATAACACTGTCCCCAGTGTTTAAAGAAAAGAAAAGTTAGAAGGGGTAGGAGAGGAGTTCAAAGATGAAATTGAGAATGAAAATCATGGAATGAAGTCACCTGGTGGTTGATGATGATAGCACATGCCATAGTCTCCCTTCAATCCTGGATTTGAGTCTCAGTGGCTTGGATGGTGGTGAATGGATTTTCCTTATGGCTTATGACATGTCCTTTTATTTTTTTTAAACCTATAAAAACATAAAAATAAAACAAAACAAAATAAACTGATGATACGTTGTCTTCTTTATATTTTCTGGGTAAGGTATTACTCAGAGATCACACCATGTGACACGGATGAATATGGAGCTCCCCGTTCATACCCATCCTTACTCATAAAAGAAGAACAGGTCAACAACTTATGGTAATTTATTATATGAAAAATAAAATGATTCAAAATAATTAGAAAACATGTAAACCATGGGTTGCCTCCCATGCAGCGCTTTTGTTTAACGTCGTTATCTCGACTTAAACCCCCCAACTTATCCAATTCCAACTTTCAACATTTTTAGGACCCCATTTTTATCCAAATCAACAAGATTCAGATTAGGCCTTTTTTTAGAATTTTTTTCATGTGAAACTCCATGCTTAATAATGAGTGTGAAAGTCCAAGGAATTTCGGTAATGGTTGATTGAGTTTCATTTTGAGTATTTCCTAAGATTTCAAGGTTCATTCCTACTTTGTGAGATTCTTCATGAAAATGGATGATAATTGAATGGTCTAGGTTTTCATAAATAGAGGGATTCTTGAGTGGGGATGGAAGGATTATAATGTTGAGTTCAGTTTCATTGAAGTTTCCTATAGAAGAATGATAATTTGAATAAAAAATGGTTTCTTCTTTAAAAACATTTGAAAGAATTGGTTCCTTTTGAAAAGATGATTCATCCCCAAAATTTTCCATTTGAATTTCATGAGTGGTTATAGACAAAAAATTCGTTATATCTCCCAATGGTTCAATGATCGGTGATTCTAAAAAATTGTTATTGGAGCAATATTCCGAACACTCAATCCATGAAGACAAATTTTCCCCTTGTGAATCCATAAAATTAATTTCCTCTTGATATAAGCACCCATCAATAATTCCTTTATTATCTTCAACTATCCCAAATCCAATGGTTGGTTCTTCAATAAAGGCATGAGGGGTTTGTGTGTTACAAGATTCTTCTATCAATATTGAGTAAGGGATGGTTTGAGTGAGAATGGGGTCCACACAAGTTTTAATGCTTTGAAGTTCTTGTCTAAAACTTGATACCTCTGAATTCATTTTTTCCATTTGTTCACACAATTTTTGAAGAATTGTTTCAAGATTAGGATTGATAGATGTTTTGACATCATGGACTTCCTCATTATTCATCTTTTGAATCATTCTTGATAGGTATGGAAATTGATCTTTTAAACCTTCATCATTACAAATTTCGTTCATGTTATCAGGGGTGGGGTATTCATTCAAAGGTTGATTAAAAAAGGTTGGTGATTCCCAATGTGAATTTTCAAACTGATTCCATCCTGAGTTTGTGAAGGGATATTGTTGATTATACTCCGTTGGATTTATTTGAAAATTTGGAATCGTGATTTTTGGGGGTCAAAAAAAAGAAAGGGGAAAAGAGAAGAGAAATGGGGATAAGAAAATAGAAATGAGGGAGAATAGAAATATGTTCTAAGGTGACTTACTTGGTCCCCGACAACGGCGCCAAAATTTGGTTGCGCCCAAATTTACCCTACCGGTAAAAGCGGTCGTTGAAGTACAAGTAGGGATCGAATCCACAAGGACCGAAGAAGAAACCTTGAGACACTAAGATTGGATATGAGATTGGATATGCAGTGGAAAACTTTGGATTGAATTGATTTGAAGAAATATTGATTTAATTTAAAGAACAAAACAAATAAAATTACTTGAATTAAAACAACTAATTAAGGTGAGTCGATCCTAGGTTGTCTTTTGGGCTTTATTGGATGTATTTGTTTTTCATTTGATTTTCTGTTCATCGGTTCAAGACGTATCCATTAAATGAAATAATTTCTCAATATAATTCTCCAATTTAATCCATACACAATTTCAAGGATAATCACCAATTACCTTATAGAATCAATTAAATGAGCACTCCAAGGAATTGGATCGTACTAGCACTCAAAATGTGTCGTCGTTAAATTCGGTGAAGACAAAGAAGAAGATAAATCAAAGAAAGGAACTCTTAAAATAAAGAACAAATTTAAGAATTTAAGAACATAAAATAACATTCAATCAAACTCATGCAACTCCCTAGGATCAACCCATAAAAGGTTAGCCCTCCATTGATGTTATTCTATCAATGGAAGCGGGTAATTGACTTAAAGAAGCGGGATTGAAGAAGAAAGAAAAAAAACATTAATCAAAATGAACACTCCACCGTTGTGTGATGAATTCACAAGTGCGGGTGTGAATAAATTCACACTATGATTCAAAGGTATCAACGTGTAAAAAAAAGGAAAAATAAAAGTGAATAAGAATAAATTTTATTAAAATACTAAATGTGAATGAAAAACTTACATTAGAGAAATTGACGATGCCATTACAAAACGAAAGCGGGAAATTACAATTGAAAGAAAAACTTGGATTCAAAGGAAAATGTTAGATCCTTATTCCCTTCTCCACCAGCTCCTTATATAGGCATATTAGGAGCCTTATTTCCACCCCCGACAATAAATTCACCACCCAACAATTAAGAGATTCAAAAGGAGGGTGAAGAATCAAAAGGAAATTAACGTTACAAAGTTGACCACAAAACCATCCAGATTCATTCTCTATTTTGACGTGTGCTTTTGACACTTCATAAGGCCGAATCCGAAGGTGTCATAAAAAGAAAATATCTTCGTCCATGTGTCTTATATAATCTCTCAAAATTTAAGAAAATGTTTCTCCTCCGTTTGGAAGTTATGATCGAAATGGTGGGACGGATTTCTGTGCATTAATGACGAGTCCACCATTTAAATCTCAACTTCAGATCCCTTTATCATCATGAAAACATTAGAATTAGCTCCGTCCACAGTTTAATAAAATGATCCTCATATTTTTATCTTTCTACTGTATAAATTTGAGCTTCATTGGGCTTGGTTTCTGGGCCCCACATTTGTTTGATGGGCATTAGGCCCATTATGCTTTTTCCAGCAAGTTTCTGCCTTCAGGCGCAAAATTATCCATCTTCCTTTGGGATTCATCCAGCGGACCAAAAAGAAACAATGTTCCAAACAAAGTGATCAATAATATCCCAAAATTTAAAATTCAGAAAATGAATATAATATTGTCAACAAACAAATGAATGATTGGGCCCAAATTTTCATTTTAAACATGAATTGCATTTTTGATGAGAAATGAAGTTCTATTTATGTAATGCACTAAAAACAATGTTTATGGACTTTGGAACATTGAATATAAAGATATTAACAATTAATATTAGCCAATTTCTGTGACCAATCAATACTCATACTCTATGATTTCATTGGTGGATGAACGCAGTTACATGAAACTTGTATGAAATCTCATTTCATGCCATGACATATGTTTTCTTCAATCATACTATACGATACAACCATAGGCAGTAGAATTGGAAACTCTTCCCATACATTACGATTTCCCCACAAATCATTAAATATGTTATAATATATATGTATATACAAAACCATTTTGTAGTTTACACATCATACTCTCTATTTGGACATATCATACAATATGATATACCATTATATATATTATATATATAATGGCTTTAGGACATATTTATTCCATAAAGTTCAATATACATTGAATTTACTTCACATAACTATATTGAAAAAAATACTACATCAACTCCATTAATCTATCTGAGTTATTCAATCTCCCCCTTTTAATTATTTTTTTCAAATTCCAAATAATTTCCTTCATTGAATCTATTGTTTGGTTTTAATTAACTTTTTTTGTATTAAAAAACTGGATGAAATTATTATAGGTTACAATTTCATCAAATGAGTAAACTATAATTGCTAATTGTGACATTTTAGCATTGATTAACTCATTAAAATAAGATTTTATCAATTCAAGAACATAACTTTAGTTCTTCTCAAATATTTAATGATCATATTGATCATATTCTAGTAAACCTCAATAAATTTTGATTGTTATTTATGAAAAAATTCAAAGATAATTATACTCCCACTATCTTTCTTGTATAAAAAATACTTTTCATAACATGAGTCAATTAAATTTTTACATCACTATGTGAAACATTCTAATCTTCCAACTCAATAACCTTTATTATGTATTATACATGAACATTAAAAGATCATATTCCTTCCACTAGTTTTTTGAAAGATATATCCATTATCAAGGAATATACTTAAAAAAGTCCCAAATATTATGTGCTCATATGGATTTTAAAAAGAACCTATTTCCACCAAGGTATTTCTTATTAATGAACACATATAATATATAATACTAATATGAAAGTCATACATATGATTCATAATATCAAATCAATATAAAATAAAAATCTGGACAATTTTGTTCCATAACTTATATGGTGCCATTCATATTACCTTAAATGGAAGAAATTTTTGTATGAATTCATAAGAAGGAGTTACTAATAATAGAATGAAACTATTTTACATTTAAAATTTTTTAATGTAGAATGATGAAAGGAGAGTAACCGAATACCCAAGATGCCTCTCTAATGGAGGTCTTGAGGTTATTTTATAATGAATAATAAAGACCACATAACACCATAAGTCTAAAGTGGGATGCAGACTCCAACAATCCCCCACAAAATAGGTCTACCTAGATTGGACACATAATTAAAGAAAAAAACCAAATCCAAACAAAGAAAAGACCCTTTCAGCACTCCCCCTCAAGCTGGACATAGCCAGCTTGATGACAAAATAAGACAAAACAGAACAAAAGATAAACTGCCATGGCTACTGCTCCCCCTCAAGAAGTTGATAGATAATGATGTTGAAAAATATTGTCAACCAATGAACAACGCCCGTCATGCAGAACCAATAATAATAGTTGGAATGAGGATGCAATGGAAGGCGGGACCGGACAATGGAGCACTAGGAAAGTCACATAGGTGGGGCTGAACGATGGTGCATCGGGAAAGATGCACTTGTGGAGTCAGCCGATGGAGCGTTGGGAAAGCCGCATTGGTGGGGCTAGTCGACAAAGCGCCGAAAGAGATACGCAAGTGGGGCTGATCGACTGGAGGTGGGGATTCCACAGGAGTCATTGGCAACAGGAGGCAGGGATTCTATAGGAGGCATCGACAACAGGAGGAGGGCGTCGCTAATGAGAGGTGCTGCTCAGGGAACCGACAGTGGAGGTATGGATCCGTCGCACAGTAGGCGATGCACAGTGAGAGTCGGCGCTGCTGGAGAGCGTTGCATGGGTAAAATAGGGTGTTCCGACGGTGAAATGGGGTCATACATGGCCGCGGGTGGGTGGCGACCCCAAAGGATCCCATAGTAGATGGGATCCAGCCAGATCCGTCCAAATCTAGGAGAGGGGAGGTCTCCATAGGCTGTCACAATTGACATGAGAGGGGTGCACCTGGAGGGGTCATCGCACAGGGTCACACAATAAGAACAAGTGGTCGCTCGGTGTTGGGAGGGCCCACGGGAGGGATACGTACAGAAGTACGTCAATGGTGGAGCTCCTACGGAGGGGCCTTCACACAGGAGAGGCGGCGTTCTGGAATTCTGGGTAGGAGTCTGAGATCCAAATCCCAATCCAAGTTGCTTCAGATAGGAAATCGAAACGGAGGATCACACATAGATGCATCGTGTAGGGAGGCTTCTTGATCCGATGGGAATGGGGGGGGCGTTGGGAATCAAGTAGGAGACCTCTCAGGTGGGGGCGCTGAGGTTCGTTGCGTGCAAGGAGGCAGGCCGCAGAGGGACGTCGTGAGGGAGAGCAACAAAGGGGTTGGGATAGTTGGTGAGGGAGCGGCGGATTACCACGGAAGAGCCACGCGGTAGAGGCAGACGCGCCTCAGTGGAACACAGCGAACATGGGAGGTAGGAGAGGCCGACGAAAGAGCGTGGCAAAGGAGCTGCGCAGGTGGGCCGGCGGGGCCGACTCTCGGGAGGGTCGGCGAGGGTGCAATGGGAGGGTCGGTGGCGATCACACCAAGGGAGGGTTGTTCACGCTGGGGATCATCATCCTGCAAGATATGCAGGGGCTGCCTTATAAGGGGTCATCGGTGACAGGGCGCAGCGGAGGAAGCCGTGCAGGAAGAGGTGCGACTAACAGGAGGGGTCGCACCGGGAGACGCTAGGGACGACACTAATGTGACTGTGGCCAAGGGGTCTGGGGCCGCCGCCCCCAACGGGTGGGGGGAGATCACTGGAAACCCTAGACAGAAAAAAAAATATACAGAAGGGTTATTGGTTAGACCGCTCTGATACTATGTAGAATGATAAAAGGAGAGTAACCCAATACTCAAGATGCCTCTCTAAGGGAGGCCTTGAGATTATTTTATAATGAACAATAAAGACCACATAAGATCACAAGTCTGGTGTGGGATGCAGACTCCAACAGTTAATAAATTAGTGGATCTAGAATACCCACCTCAAACTAATAAAAGTGTTTATAAATTATTACCTAATAGATTATATGTTTTATTTGAAACACCTTCAAATTTTCAAGTATTTTAGAATATATCCGATAATTGTTTAAATTATCATTAAAAAACATATATCAATACGTACTAGTTTCAAAAAATCATTATACCATTCCATTTTTTCACCAAATATAACTTAAGTAGGTTTAGAATCAACATACTTTGACCATATTATAATATATGTTATAAATTGGATTATCCAGACCCAAAGTGAACAAATCATTAATCATATGTAAAATGATATAAAATATTTCATTCATGCATAAGGGAAAACATTCCCTCTTAAACTAGAAATAAAATACATTTTTCTCAAACAAGAAATAAATTTCAATTTTCTACATATAAATAACATGTAAATTTTTTTTTAAAACAAATATTAAATATATATGTCGATTGTATTTCCCCACCTTAATCTAGAAACCCTTTTCTTTATTAAGAACACAGATATCTACATTTCATTAACAAATATTTTTTATGCTCATAATGATTCTCTTCATAACATAAAACACCTCTTGTGTTATTATATCAATATTCAAAACAATTCCTTGAGAAGAAAATAAATCAATGTCAAATAGATTTTTTTTTAAATATTTATACAATAATAATATATTTTTAGATGATTATCATGTTTTACAAGAATTAAATAAGTTCTTTCATTGAATGCACTTCCAAAAAATTGATGGAACCTTTTACATCATATCTATTAGTGGGACAACATTAATATTTCATAATAAATTAACCTATCAAATATCATCTCTTCAGTAATCACCATTTGGGTAGCAAAACATTTTAATTATTTTATATATTACTTTTGGATAATTAATTTGACAACATATTTCCCAAATTCATTGAATAAATTATCAAAACGTCATTCCACTAACTGCATAATGATTATGTTCTCCCAACCTAGTGTAACCCAAAGTTCATAGTAAGATAATTTTTAAAGCAAGCTGAAGTCGACACCCTTTTTATTAAGAAGATAAAGGAAACTTCCTATTTAAATGGATTGAGAGGGAACCGATTACATGAACCGCAAAACTATAGGACTGAAGGCCTTAGAATATGGGTGACCTGAATACATGGAAACATCTTTCATGTGGAACCTATGGCATATTGCTTCAATAATCATAAACCACCCTCGCCCATACAGATACATTAAACCCATGTTATCGGACATGATTGCTATATTCCCCCCTCTAACCAAATCTTCTACATCATGATGGATCAGTGCACAGTGATAGGGAACCCCTCTTCCCCACAATGGAGGCTTGTAGTAAGGATGGATGATAAGTTTCAACACAACTATCTCTCTTTCGAGTCACCCACCCGACGGTGCCTGCATGGCACCCCACAACACCGTCAACCTATTTCTCCACATCATCAGCCTAGTCCTGCTGTATAAGAATCACATGGAAGGGAACCCATCCATCCCTTAGTATAGGATAGAATGTTGGATGATAAGTTTCCGCACACTCATCAATCTTTCAAGGCTTCCCACCAAGCTACACTAAAAATGTTTCCAAATTTGTGCTACCTGCCAAATGCATCGGGTTACAACCTGGTCTCAACACATGACTTATTTACCGGTGGTTGTTGGTTCGGAGGCCCATAACCCAAAGGACCAATGAAGATATGGATAAAAGTCCCAAAGGCAACTAGAAACCAAGGCAGAAACCCTAGGTAGATCCACCGGTGCCCAACACTGTCCAACCTCCCAGCACGAGCCTCCACGAAAACAGCGATGACACCCCTCATCAATGAATCCTTCATTGTTAGTCCCATCTGCTACCACCACCGAGTCCAATCTCCATGGACAATTATTTTCATCCCCAACCCTACCCCACACTTCCCCAAACTGGCACTGTCGGATGACTACATCCAAGCCAGCCACCTCTTCACCTGCGAATACCAGCCAAATCAAAGTGCCCGACTTGCCGCAGCCCACTCCAGATCTAGGAAAAGACAGCTCGGGACTCACTTACCTTGGTCTCCCATCCAAAGAATAGGAATGACGACTATGAATAGATCTATGAATATCTTCTCCCATACACCACCAGCCGTCAATAAAATCACCACCCGTCATAAGCAAAGATGGCCTTACCACCTTCCCAAGCCCATTACTTGGCTTGAGCCCGCCCTCTAATCTTCTCCACCCAGCCAAACTACTTTTTTCTACCAGATCCGACCCACACTGGTTGAACCCACCGATGCCAATCCATGAAGCCCTAAACCAGATCTACGCATATTGTGTTATGGATAAGCCCCGTAGTGGTGAAGAAACATCAAAAACCAAAACAAGCCCAACCCAAGACTGCTCCTAAGTGTCCAACAATTTTTGGGAGTTAACAGACATGTTTTCATGTCAAAAATTTTGTATTTTCATCATGATTTTGGATAAATAATTTTGTGTCAAAATTAAAAAAATTTGAATGCTCAATTTTTGATTTGGAAAATTCTTTTCCCAAACCATGAGGAACAACATTTGCTTTCATTCCAATGCCACCTATGACCATCTTTTAAAAATGTGTGTTTTCAACCCCATTTGTGAGTCTTGAGTTTGTGGACCTTCGAGCTGAATTTTCTACCTTAGTGTACACTAATATGATAGAGTCATTTTCTGAACCACATGAGAATCACAATAGCCAAAAATCCCCCCATTTCCATTACATTAATCCTCCTTTTGAAATCCCCTTCGAGCCTATGAAAACCTTTTCTTTGATAGACACATTACAAGCCCCATACCTTTTCCACCCAATATCAACATGGATTTTCATTGCATAATTTTTTGAAATTTAAGTTTTTGGGGAATGGATTTCATTATTTGGGTACCCTATTATTGATTTTTATGGAGTTATCATCTGCTTGAGGGAAAGCATCCATTTAAGTGTGGGGGAGAGGTTTTCATTCAGTGTGTTTTAGGGAATGTAATGTAATTTCATTTATGTAATTTTGTAAATGTTATTGACAAGTGTTCCAAAAAAAATAAAAAATGATAAAAAACAATTGAAAAAATGGGTTGTGTCTTGGGTAGGTCAAAAATCACTCTTAATCAACCTTTTATCTTGTTATAATAGTTACAATTAGTGTCGTGATGAGATCATTCATGGGTTGGGATATGAGTGTGAGATATGTTTCAAGGTCAACTTTCAAAAAAAAGAAAAAAAAAGAAAAAAAAGGAACACTTGCATTATATTCTTATTGGGAGAAGTTTTGTGGTTTGTAAATATTTCATCTTCTCATCCCCTTCAAATTTTATTCCCCTATTGTGTCTTTCTTCACACAATCATTCCATTGTAAATATGTGTTTTCATTTCCTTCCATGTTTTATTTCAAAAAATGTGCATTGCTTTTTCTATGTTGGTGTTTTAACCCTCTTCTTCTCTCTTTTGGACATTATATTACTACCGTCCCATAGCAACATAAAAACCCCTTAAAAAGACCTTTTGATTATTGTGCACTTTGGATAGGTATTGGAAGCTGAGATCTCTTTCAAACTCTAAGATTTTCACTTTTGGTAGGTGAAAGAGTGAACCTCCACAAATGAATTTTATCATCTTGAGAGGTGTGGGTTTTGAGTGTCCACATTTTCCATTTCTAAATTTGAGCATAAAAAAATGAATTAGTTTTGGAACATTCTTTCTGTAACAACTTGTGGTGGAATTCAAAATGAATGAGTGAAATAATCTAAACCTCCCCTGATTGGAGAAAAAAAAATTAATATTTGTTGGTGAGTGAAAATGATTTTGTCATGTTTTTATATTTTTTTTCACATGAGGACATTCACAAAACTATGTGTGGTGGATTTGATGTTATTCATATTTTCATTTCTTATTAAATACTCCCTTCACTGATTTTATATGAAATGTTCATAATTTATGTGAAATATTAATGTTTTAATACTAAATATAATTTTTGATCATTTTTAGAAGTAGTCCAATTGAGTCAGTTTACAATTTTATTTATAACTATCACAATACTAATCCAAATTTTTTGGTTCTTATTTTTTATTATTCTTATTTAAATATAAAACATTTCATTAGAAGGTATTATGATCCAATTCTTCCATTTGAAGGGTCATATGGTCCTCACAAACAAGACAAAAGAATCTGTGATGAAGTTGGACCAGCCATGATGATTGAGTTACTGGTCTCACTGCCGAAGCCCATATTTTTTGAAACTCAACCATGTGTTCTTGATTATTCAAAATAATCATGGGTAAAAATTTCAGGTCCCAACTCTAAAAACAAGGGGCCCAAATGAAACTTTGAAGTCCAGCCCACCATTCTGGCCGAGAAATAAAAGCAGTATAGTATTCATAACATATCTCATGATTTAAGAATTAAATAGAGCTGATATTTTGTAGTGTAATAAAGGAGATATAGGCGGCCGACTTTTTTAAAGAAATAATTCGTCTTTAAAGGCATATTCATATTCAAAAACCCTTTCACAATATGGACTTCAAAAAGACTAGATTGAAATTGACAGATTAACATTGTTTAATCATCCGACCATAAATTTGGCAAAATAAGTCCAAATTCCTTAAAATTTTGAGAGTAGTCGGGAAACGTTATTATATACAACTTTGAAGAAGGATATTTCTCAATATCAGACTGTCTGAATAGAAAACATGACGATTCAAGTGGAGGGACAGATTGGGAATGCAAACAGTCCACCCCTTGGTTTATAAATACTCACCCCTTCTCTCATTGAGAGGGGTTGGAATTTCAGAAGATACGAGATAATATTGGCACGACCAAAGCCATTCCAAAGGCTTGAGAGGACTTTCCAAACTCATGTTTTCAATTTAGATACCTTTCCTCCTCTCTTTGTTTTCATTTACTTTTATGTTCTTCATTGTTGTAATTTTATAAGTCCTTTCTTTTGTAATTCTGTTTTAATGCAAGTTTATTCTTCAATTTCTCTTATTCTCATCCACCTTCTATATTTTAATGTTAATGTTATTAAAATAGTTAAAATATAGTTTATTCCCCTTCCCTTATTTTGCTTTCTAATTCAATCTATAGTTTGTTTTTAATTCTCATCATCATTCGTGTGTGTGTGTTCGGTGCACAAATCTTTTCTTATCCCTTTCTTTATCTTATCTTCTTAATTTATCATCATAATCATTATAACCAGATTACTAATAATTTTAATGTCTGATTAAATCTTTAATTGGGGTGAGTTATAATTTAGGTATGTTAAGTGATTGAGAGTTTTTGCTCGATGGATGTTCTTTAAATTAACATTGTGTATGTTGGACCTAACATGTCCTGGATTAATGACTTGTTTTGTTTAACATATAGATTCCATGGATTATTGGAACCATAAATACACTACCACAATCAAGTACTGATTGATATTATAATCCTAGTTAAGTTAAGGATTGGATTAAAGCCTTAACACTTGGGAATTCAAATCAACATCAACTTGTAACATGAGTGTTAATTTAAATGCAATATAAAGAAAAGCTAAAGGATATCACAAGATTAAATACCTAATGATGAACTCACCCCAATCATTATCAATTTTTTAAATCAATCATAATCAATTATTCATTTCAATTAAGCTCTGCAAATAAACCCCCCAATCAGAATACAATCAACTAAAAACAAACGACTATTAAAAAGTATCATCGTCGAGGATTCGACCCGAGTACTGCTATACACATTAACAGAGCACCGGAACTTTGACCGGTCGATATGAGACAATCGGCCGTGCATTTCACCGCACTAGCGGGGCCGGTCATCGGAGCACTGGAAAATATGAACTAGGGGGTTGGTCGTCAAAGCGCCGGGAAATCCGCACTGGCATGCTGGTCGTCGGAGCTTTGGGAAATCCACACTAGCGGTCTGGTCGTCGGAGTGTCGGGAAACCATAAGAGGAGGCCGAAATGGAGGGTGCAACAGTGGATAGGGAGGGAGTAAACACAGAAACATCGCGTCGGGAGGGCCTGTGCAGAAGGAAAAAGCAGAAGCATAAGAGCCGCAGGTAGAGGTGGGGGAGGTGAGGAAGTAGAAGAAGCAGCTGACCAGTGGAAGGAAGCGCGTGACAGATGGGATCCGATCGAATCTGGGAGTGCAGCACCACTACATAAGGGATGTCTAGGGTTGTCACTCAGGGAGGTTCACAATGAGGGTCGGCGATCAGGGGAGGCAACGTTCAGATCTGGGGGATGCTGCGGGAGCCGACATGCATAGGGAAGCAGGAGGGGCGATTTGGGAGGAGCAGCCCGTTGGGAGGGTGGGCGCCAGGAGGGATCCTTCGTGGGAGTGTTGACGGGAGGGAGCTATTGGGAGGGATAATCCCTTGATCTGGCATGGATCTGGCGGTGCGAGTGGAAGGGATACCGCAAGGGAGGGAACCGCAACGGTAGGCGGTCTAGGAATCACGACGGGAGGCGGGTCCAAGAGACGTGATGGATGGTGGGCCGATGGGATGCCACAGGAGGAGGCAGAGAAAAGGAGTCCACCTTGAGGGTGGAAGGGCTGGTTGTGAAGCTGGGAGGGAGGGCAGGTTGGGATGCACCGTGATGCACAGGGAAGGAGGTGGAAGGGTTCCGCTGGGACGAATGAGGGCAGCAGGGAAAAAAAGAATTAACAAGATTTTCCATTTGATACCATGTTAAAGTAAAAGAGTGGATACCCAATCTCCAAGGTACACTCTAAAGGAGGCCTTGAGATTATTTTATAAGGAATAAAAAAGACAACATCAGAAAACCATCCCGATGTGGGATATAGAATCCAACAAAAATAAATATAAAAACATGAAAATAAAAGAAATAGAGATTTACTGTGAACATGCATACCTTACACCGTAGTTTCCACTCCATAATCTCTAGTGCCTTCCAATGAGTTTGATGATGATCCCCAAAGATGTAGACAAAGGCCTCCCACCTCTAGAAATATCCATGGGCCAACTAAAATTTTTATAATAAAAATGGGATCCACCCTTACTCCATGGAATGATAGTTCCTCAAGCGCAAAGGAGGACAATGATGATTGCTTTTTGGGTATGAGATGTCCTGGACAAGCATTACGCTAACATCAAACACACTTCCATTGTATGGAATTAGGGTTTATAATGCCTCCCTAGGATGCTCCTCTCGTGATTTATGCATTAACTCATGCATTATAATGCATGAGTTAATGTCTTTCTTAGTTCATGCATCATATGCATTAATGCGAATAGCTCCGCATGTAACATCCCATATAACGGTTCCTTTGTCATGGCCAATCATAGAAGACTGTTAAGTGTTCAGTCACCACTAATATCATAGGCAGTATACTACACTATATGACATCAATACTCATACTCTATGATTTCATTGGTGGATGAATGCAGTTACATGAAACTTGTATGAAATCTCATTTCATGCCATGACATATGTTTTCTTCAATCATACTATACGATACAACCATAGGCAGTAGAATTAGAAACTCTTCCCATACATTACGATTTCCCCACAAATCATTAAATATGTTATAATATATATGTATATACAAAACCATTTTGTAGTTTACACACCATACTCTCTATTTGGACATATCATACAATATGATATACCATTATATATATTATATATATAATGGATTTAGGACATATTTATTCCATAAAGTTCAATATACATTGAATTTCCTTCACATAACTATATTGAAAAAAATACTACATCAACTCCATTAATCTATCTGAGTTATTCAATCTCCCCCTTTTAATTATTTTTTTTCAAATTCCAAATAATTTCCTTCATTGAATCTATTGTTTGGTTTTAATTAACTTTTTTTGTATTAAAAAACTGGATGAAATTATTATAGGTTACCATTTCATCAAATGAGTAAACTATAATTGCTAATTGTGACATTTTAGCATTGATTAACTCATTAAAATAAGATTTTATCAATTCAAGAACATAACTTTAGTTCTTCTCAAATATTTAATGATCATATTGATCATATTCTAGTAAACCTCAATAAATTTTGATTGTTATTTATGAAAAAATTTAAAGATAATTATACTCCCACTATCTTTCTTGTATAAAAAATACTTTTCATAACATGAGTCAATTAAATTCTTACATCACTATGTGAAACATTATAATCTTCCAACTCAATAACCTTTATTATGTATTATACATGAACATTAAAAGATCATATTCCTTCCACTGGTTTTTTGAAAGATATATCCATTATCAAGGAATATACTTTAAAAAGTCCCAAATATTATGTGCTCATATGGATTTTAAAAAGAACCTATTTCCACCAAGGTATTTCTTATTAATGAACACATATAATATATAATACTAATATTAAAGTCATACATATGATTCATAATATCAAATCAATATAAAATAAAAATCTGGACAATTTTGATCCATAACTTATATGGTTCCATTCATATTACCTTAAATGGAAGAAAATTTTGTATGAATTCATAGGAAGGTGTTACTAATAATAGAATGAAACTATTTTACATTTTAAATTTTTTAATGTAGAATGATGAAAGGAGAGTAACTGAATACCCAAGATGCCTCTCTAATGGAGGTCTTGAGGTTATTTTATAATGAATAATAAAGACCACATAACACCATAAGTCTAAAGTGGGATGGAGACTCCAACAATCCCCCACAAAATAGGTCTACCTAGATTGGACACATAATTAAAGAAAAAAAACCAAATCCAAACAAAGAAAAGACCCTTTCAGCACTCCCCCTCAAGCTGGACATAGCCAGCTTGAGGAAAAAATAAGACAAAACAGAACAAAAGATAAACTGCCATGGCTACTGCTCCCCCTCAAGAAGTTGATAGATAATGGTGTTGAAAAAGATTTTCAACCAATGAACAATGCCCGTCATGCAGAACCAATAATAATACTTGGAATGAGGATGCAATGGAAGGTGGGTCGGGACAATGGAGCGCTAGGAAAGTCACATAGGTGGGGATGAACGATGGTGCATCGGGAAAGATTCACTTGTGGAGTCAGCCGATGGAGCGTTGGGAAAGCCGCATTGGTGGGGACAGTCGATAAAGCGCCGAAAGAGCTACGCAAGTGGGGCTGATCGACTGGAGGTGGGGATTCCACAGGAGTCATTGGCAACAGGAGGCAGGGATTCTATAGGAGGCGTCGACAACAGGAGGAGGGCGCCGCTAATGAGAGGTGCTGCTCAGGGAACCGACAGTGGAGGTATGGATCCGTCACACAGGAGGCGATGCACAGTGAGAGTCGGCGCTGCTGGAGAGCGTTGCATGGGTAAAAAAGGGTGTTCCGATGGTGAAATGGGGTCATGCATGGCCGCGGGTGGGTGGCGACCCCAGACGATCCCGTAGTAGATGGGATCCGGCCAGATCCGGCCGAATCTCCATAGGCTGTGGCAATTGACATGAGAGGGGTGCGCCTGGAGGGGTCATCGCACAGGGGCACACAATAAGAACAAGTGGTCGCTCGGTGTTGGGAGGGCCCACGGGAGGGAGACGTACATAAGTCTGTCAATGGTGGAGCTCCTACGGAGGGGCCTTCACACAGGAGAGGCGACGTTCTGGAATTCTGGGTAGGAGTCTGTGATCCAAATCCCAATCCAAGTTGCTCCGGACAGGAAATCGAAATGGAGGATCGCACATAGATGCATCGTGTAGGGAGGCTGCTGGATCTGATGGGAATGGGGGGGCATTGGGCGTCAAGTAGGAGACCTCTCAGGTGGGGGCGCTGAGGTTCGTTGCGCGCAAGGAGGTATGCCGCAGAGGGACGTTGTGAGGGAGAGCGACAGAGGGGTTGGGATAGTCGGCGAGGGAGCGGCGGATTACCACGGAAGAGACACGCGGTAGAGGCAGACGCGCCTCAGTGGAACGCAGCGGACATGGGAGGTAGGAGAGGCCGACGACAGAGCGTGGCGAAGGAGCTGCGCAGGTGGGCCGGCGGGGCCGACTCTCGGGAGGGTCGGCGAGGGTGCAATGGGAGGGTCGGTGGCGAGCACACCAAGGGAGGGTTGTTCACGCTGTGGATCATCATCCCGCAAGATATGCAAGGGCTACCTTATAAGGGGTCATCGGTGACAGGGCGCAGCGGAGGAAGCCGTGCAGGAAGAGGTGCGACTAACAGGAGGGGTCGCACCGGGAGACGCTAGGGATGACACTAATGTGACTGTGGCCAAGGGGTCTGGGGCCGCCGCCCCCAACGGGTGGGGGGAGATCGCTGGAAACCCTAGACAGAAAAAAAATATACAGAAGGGTTATTGGTTAGACCGCTTTGATACTATGTAGAATGATAAAAGGAGAGTAACCCAATACTCAAGATGCCTCTCTAAGGGAGGCCTTGAGATTATTTTATAATGAAAAATAAAGACCACATAAGATCACAAGTCTGGTGTGGGATGCAGACTCCAACAGTTAATAAATTAGTGGATCTAGAATACCCACCTCAAACTAATAAAATTTTTTATAAATTATTACCCAATAGGTTATATGTTTTATTTGAAACACCTTCAAATTTTCAAGTATTTTAGAATATATCCGATAATTGTTTAAATTCTCATTAAAAAACATATATCAATACATACTAGTTTCAAAAAATCATTATACCATTCCATTTTTTCACCAAATATAACTTAAGTAGGTTTAGAATCAACATAATTTGACCATATTATAATATATGTTATAAATTGGATTATCCAGACCCAAAGTGAACAAATCATTAATCATATGTAAAATGATATAAAATATTTCATTCATGCATAAGGGAAAACATTCCCTCTTAAACTAGAAATAAAATACATTTTTCTCAAACAAGAAATAAATTTCAATTTTCTACATATAAATAACATGTAAAAACAATTTTAAAACAAATATTAAATATATATGTAGATTGTATTTCCCCACCTTAATCTAGAAACCCTTTGTTTTATTAAGAACACAGATATCTACATTTCATTAACAAATGTTTTTTTATGCTCATAATGATTCTCTTCATAACATAAAACACCTCTTGTGTTATTATATCAATCTTCAAAACAATTCCTTGAGAAGAAAATAAATCAATGTCAAATAGATTTTTTTAAATATTTATAAAATAATAATATATTTTTAGATGATTATCTTGTTTTACAAGAATTCAATAAGTTCTTTTATTGAATGCACTTCCAAAAAATTGATGGACCCTTTTACATCATATCTATTAGTGGGACAACATTAATATTTCATAATAAATTAACCTATCAAAGATCATCTCTTCAGTAATCACCATTTGGGTAGCAAAACATTTTAATTGTTTTATATATTACTTTTGGATAATTAATTTGACAACATATTTCCCAAATTCATTGAATAAATTATCAAAACGTCATTCCACTAATTGTATAATGATTATGTTCTCCCAACCTAGTGTAACCCAAAGTTCATAGTAAGATAATTTTTAAAGCAAGATGAAGTCAATACCCTTTTTATTAAGAAGATAAAGGAAAATCCCTATTTAAATGGATTGAGAGGGAACCGATTACATGAACCGCAGAACTATTGGCCTGAAGGCCTTAGAATATGGGTGAACTGAATACATGGAAACATATTTCATGTGGAACCTATGGCATATTGCTTCAATAATCATAAAACACCCTCGCCCTTACAGATACATTGAACCCATGTTATCGGACATGATTGCTATATTCCCCCCTCCAACCAAATCTTCTACATCATGATGGATCAGTGCACAGTGATAGGGAACCCCTCTTCCCCACAATGGAGGCTTGTAGTAAGGCTGGATGATAAGTTTCAACACACCTATCTCTCTTTCGAGTCACCCACCCGACGGTGCCTGCATGGCACCCCACAACACCGTCAACCTATTTCTCCACATCATCAGCCTAGTCCTACTGTATAAGAATCACATGGAAGGGAACCCATCCATCCCTTAGTATAGGATAGACTGTTGGATGATAAGTGTCCGCACACTCATCAATCTTTCAAGGCTGCCTACCAAGCTACACTAAACATGTTTCCATATTTGTGCTACCTGCCAAATGCATCGGGTTACAACCTGGTCTCAACACATGACTTATTTACCGGTGGTTTTTGGTTCGGAGGCCCATAGCCCAAAGGACCAATGAAGATATGGCTAAAAGTCCCAAAGGCAACTAGAAACCAAGGCAGAAACCCTAGGTAGATCCACCGGTGTCCAACACTGTCCAACCTCCCAGCACGAGCCTCCACGAAAACAGCGATGACACCCCTCATCAATGAATCCTTCATTATTAGTCCCATCTGCTACCACCACCGAGTCCAATCTCCATGGACAATTATTTTCATCCCCAACCCTACCCCACACTTCCCCAAACTGGCACTGTCGGATGACTACATCCAAGCCAGCCACCTCTTCACCTGCGAATACCAGCCAAATCCAAGTGCCCGACTTGCCGCGGCCCACTCCAGATCTGGGAAAAGACAGCTCGGGACTCACGTACCTTGGTCTCCCATCCAAAGAATAGGAATGACGACTATGATTAGATCTATAAAGATCTTCTCCCATACACCACCAGCCGCCAATAAAATCACCACCCGTCATAAGCAAAGATGGCCTTACCACCTTCCCAAGCCCTTTACTTGGCTTGAGCCCACCCTCTAATCTTCTCCACCCAGCCAAACTACTTTTTTCTACCAGATCCGACCCACACTGGTTGAACCCACCGATGCCAATCCATGAAGCCCTAAACCAGATCTACGCATATTGTGTTATGGCTAAGCCCCGTAGTGGTGAAGAAGCATCAAAAACCAAAACATAACATGTATACAAAATTTAATGAACTACCTATATGTATTCATGATTCTAATAATTTCATTTATATATATTATTATTTTTATCAAAACTAACATGTTTTAATTATACTAATGTATAACTTTTAAACAACTAATGATTTACATCACTTCTTAAATGATATATAGACACGATTTAACCGAAGTTATTTTAATAATAAAAATATTCATATATGAAAAATTCATTGATTTAAAATAGAGAATTAAATACACAAATGGATATTTTATAAATTTAAAATAACACTTTTAAACATTAATAGTTTAACCATAATTTATGAACATTTTATATAAACTTAAATATAAACAATTTATAATTCAAAATAAAAAGTTTATAGACTTTCCCAATATGTTTCATAAACATGAACACTTCATATCTATTACTACATAGCAAGAATAAAAATTTCTAAATTATTAAATTCTAAAATTCATGTGAAATATATGAACTCTTCATAAATAATATATTAGTTGATGTGAATAATATAATAGCACAGAAGTTGCACTCTCGATTTCGGTACTAAAATCATAAATGTTATATTGTCGGCTTTGATACTAATGGAGGTGACCCAATTCTCGCCATCCAAAACATACAATATCAGAAGGAAAAATTGCATCACTTACATTCTTCAAGACCTTTTAGGTTTATAGTTTTATAGAATTAGGACAAAATCCTACATAAACAATACTCATGTTGTTAAATAATCATTTATCCCATTTAACCAAGATTTTATTATTTCACATTAAGTCATCTTCATTATCCATATGAAATCTCTTCTAGACATAATTCGTCCACCTCATTCTTTATAACCCGAGGAAACAAAAACATAAGAAGGGTGACCTCAAATGATCAGTAAGGGTAGACATAAGCATTTGAAATTGAATGTCACCAATGAGCATAATAAGTGCTTAAGGGTATGATAACGTAATCAAAGTGCATAAGTGAATCCTAAAAGAAATCATATCCATCAATACCTTGATCATCTTATATGAAAACATGGTCATGACAAGTGTCATTAGAATCAATAATCATGAGCCATGTGATGTCAATATTGACCATAAGAAACATTATAAACCCATAAAAAGTATAACAAAAACATGTTGGTGTCATGGAACATTTTTCTTCACAACCCATGTTAAACATATGTTATAATTAACTGGAGTCTTGTTAAATCTATAGGAGAAACCCTCAGGTAACTCCCTCTTTCTTGCCTCTCAACACAAGGTACATTACCCAATGCATTGGAGCACTATCTAAGTGCAATCATCGTTTAAATTACAACAATATCACCAGATGCTATCTTGGTCACCCCATTGTATAAGCTGTAATGTGCTCACCTAACACTATCCGAGTTGCCTCATCATATAATTCGTAACTTGCTCACCTGATGCTATCTGATCCCACTCATCATATATATCATCCAAGAACCACAACATGAATAGATCTTTAATTTCATCACAAAACTCATAGAAACAATCATTATTCCCTTTATAACTTGATTAACCCATAGAAAAGAAATGGTTTTCATGCCAATCTCTTTTAAACATGATTGACCCATGGAAAAGTCACGGGTTTCATAACAATCTCTTTGAAACATTATTAACCTTTGGAAGAGAAAAATATTTCAAAACAATCTATTTGAAACAATCTTATACTATCAAGAGAAATAACGAGGATGACATCATTACACAATATCCTCATCAGACCATAAGTAACAATAAGATTTATTGACATTGATGAATGAAAATACAATTAAAATATCATTAAAAATATTTTGAGGAAAATAACATTTTCATTTTGAAAATCACTCTTTTAAAAAACTAAAAATACAAAAAATATTGTGAAAATAATTTTCTTTGAAAACAACATGGGAAACATATAAATGTAGCTTTAAAAATCATTTAAAACATTTCTTATGGAATATATCCTTTCTATTTGAAAAAACACCTTTTAAAACATTTTGAAAATCCTTTTATTTTAAAATAAACTTAAAAAATTATGAAATAATATTCAAAGAAAATAATATTTGCGATGGAATAAAATTATTCTCATGTCATACATGTTAAAATAAGGATTCCTTTCACATTTTAAGTAAAATCCCAATGAACATTGTTTTGAAAATGACATAAATATTCCTATGAAAAAAAATTATGAAGACAAAATTTGCTAAAAATTTATTTAATAAATAATTTGAAGAATGCTAAAAAAAATTTGAAAAAGTTTTTAGAAATCATGGTTTTGGAAGAAAAAGAGTTTTCAACTAAAGAGAGAAATAAAGATGATTTTTCTTAAAAACATTTTCTCAATTATTTTAAATAACAAAGAGTAAAAAAATGGAACAATTACTTTAAAATATCACGAATAATCATAATTGAAGAAAATTTATGTGTTTCTTGAGAGATGGAACTTAAGGTATCATCATTGGAAGAATAATCATAAACAATCTCAATAAATGATGAAATTTTAATATAAGATTCTTATCACTTTGGTAACTTTGAATCGTAATCATCAAGAAAAAATATCATTAAATAAAGTATAAATTATCATTAGTATAAAAATATTCATGTTATAACATGTCAAATGGGAAATTTATACACCTTATAAATGAAGATAGGTGTATAACATAAAATATATCTCAAATAAATCAATTTGAGACAGAAATATCATACCGCTTTGGTAACTTTGAAACTGTAAACCACATGAAAGAGAGATCCTAAAATGTATATGTAAATCCTCATAAATTTAATTATAATAATAATAAAATAAATTCATGGGAATTATTCACATCACACAATAAAAATAACTGGCGAATATGGAATATGTCTCACATAAATAAAAGCAAGATGAGAAAACCCTTAACTTGAGTTCGATTCATCACGCTTGTTCTTTATATTCATGAATAATAAACTTATGTTAATTATTTAATAGATTGATAAAATTTATCATGTTTATTATTACTCTTATTTAACTTATTAACAATATATATACAATTACTTAATCGATTGAGTTTACGTAGGATGTTTTAACCATATTTGGCTTTGTGTGCCAAAAACAATTTAAGTGGATTGACTATGGTCAAAGTGGTCATCATTTAAACATCTAAAAAATAATAATGATGAAATATTTATCATTTTTATACATAAATTGTTGTTTTTAAGTCCATCATGAATTATGGTTATGAAAAATGAACTAACAATACGATCATGGAGACAGTAGGTCGTACGTATGCATGATTAATGTTTCCATTTTTCAATAATCGTTGTGGAAGGAATGAAGGTAATATTTTTTCTTAAAATAATTATAATAATATAATAAATACCATATTATTTAATTATATATACTTATATATAGAATTATTGTGATGTGGTGGTGAAAAAAGGAATCACATCACTTTGATCGGGCGGTAGTCTACACGTCAGCGAACAATGTTATCATTTTTTCAGTGAGTGAAAAGGTAAAAAGAAAATGATATATCATATTTTCATAATGATAAATATGTCATTAATATCATAAAAATTTCATGTATTTTACATATATTTATTATTTTTACCCTTATTACCATTCATATGATGTGTTAGTGAAAAACAAATCACATCATTTCGCGAGGCGATAATCCACCATACACACGAGAGAGGTTATCGTATCCCTTATGGAATGGAACGTAAAAGGGTATATTTTAAATAATAACTCCAAAGGAATAATTATTTCATAAATATCATATATAAACTTTATATTTATCATCATACCCAACCATGATAGGTGGTAATGAAAAAATGAATGACATCATTTCACGTGACGGTAGTCCGTCGTACATACAAATGATGATTTTGTAACCAATTTGACGGATTTGTGTGTTTTTGTAGGACATACCATTAATATAAAAATATATAATTATATGTAAGATACTAATATTTTTATATAATTATGGTAAAATAATAATTTAAGGAGGTAGAGAAATAAATAATATAAAAACGCTTGTTGAAGAACATTACATCTTCTTCGGGTATCCTCCTTAGGTTTCCTCCAAATGCATTCGTATGTTGGATTTCTACCCAAATTAAGGATTATAGGATGATAGGAGGGAAGTATGAAAGTTATTTGGGTAGGTATTTTCCAAACCTAATAGGTTTAAAGGTGTGAATAAGGGAGGATATGGGGTGACCTTTTATAAGTGGGGTGAGTGCCACATTTGTATTTTTTTGAAAGAGTAAATTTCACCCATGTTTTTTTCATTTAAGAATTCTCCAATAATGCTCCATTATCGATCCTAAAGAGGGATAAAGTTGAAATATTTCCATAAAATGGGTTTTTAACAAGTATTGGGTCATTTTTAAAACTTATATTCTAAGTTTAACCACTAAGTAAACTCGTTTTTTACCTTAATCATTGTAATTAATTTTAACTGTTTTCACTAATAATTATAGAATAAAATTAAGTTTACCTTATTAGATAATATAAATTATGATGATTCCAAATATGGAATATATTTTTCCAAAATCAAATCACATAAATTGTTGAATTTAATTTAGAATTAATCCTACATAAGTGGCGAGATAATAGGTTTGTAAGAAGAGTATTTTTTAGCAAAAGATGATTTTCTAATAAATCTATGACTAATAAAAAAATTGTATGAAAATAAATTAATATTTAATGATAAATAATATATTTATTTCTTTTAAAACATTCCACATTAGTTATTATTTTATTTAATAAAAATGGATAAACATTATGCATTTTAAAGCATTTTTTAGAAAAAACCAATTTTAAACCCAAAAACAAACTTATACTGAAAAGAAATATAAAGTTGATTCAAAGTAATTAAGTGGATTAAATATAACTAAATAATTATTAATTTACATGAAAACACATTCAAAACATATTGTTACTTTTAAATTACTTAACTTATTGAAAATAAAAGACTTTTAACAAAAATCGGTATTTTTCACTATTCACTGAAAAATCAATATTTTTCGAAAAGCCCCAAAATTTCAACCAAAGTAAATTCTGATATTCCGATTTCAAAAATTAATTTCACTTTATCAAATAAATTTTCTAAATTATACAATATTTTATTATAATATTTTTCTATAGAGAGAAATAAAAATCATTTTTGAAGAAAACGTATTTTTGAAGAATAATACCACTTTACTAAAAATTGATTGATTCTTTACTAAACATTTATAAATAATTTTTATTGAGTAATAAATTTTTATATATATTTTAGGGTCCTGAAAACTTTGATAAGGGAAGAAAATACTCCCACAACCACTTTGTAGAAGGAAGCAAGAATTCCTACAAGACTAGTAAAGCGAGTGGACTCAAATTGAGTTGCAAAATTCAGAAGAAACTTGAAGGAATTGAATTTCTCAAAGAAGATGCATAGGAAAAGACAGCTGGAGTTCGCGCCTGCTGCTTTTCAAACTTCCCCTACTGTTTCCCCCTCCGCTGGTGGCCCGTGGGCTAGGGTTCCGGCGCCAGCGTCCTTCGACCCGGGCCCTTCTTCGTCCGCCGCCGCATTGCGCTCTTCATTTCTGGCTCCTGGTCTTTTTTCCGGGGGCTGTGGTGCGGCGTATTCCTTCAAGGAGTCCCTTTGTGGCCTTTCTGGGGGGAAAGTGTGTGGTGGCTTCCCTGAGGTCTCCTCGGTTGCTGCATCGGCTTCGCGGGATGATTCTGTCTTGGTCCTAGAGATTCCGGGGGCGGCCTATGATGAGGCGGTGGTCTGTCTCATATGTACCCTTGTTGCCCGGTTTAGGCCAGCGAGGCTGCCTCTCTCAGCGTTCAAGCGTTTTGTGTCTTCCTGGGATCTTGAGTCTCCAGCTCAGGTCTCGAATATTCATCGAAACGCCTTCTGCTTAATATTGGCGTCTGAGATAGATTTTGTGCACGCCTGGTGTAAGGCTACTCGGTTCATGGGGCGCTGGAGGTTCAATTTTTCAAGATGGTTGATGGAGGTTCACAGGCGTAAGAAAAGCTCTCTTGAAGCTATGTGGATCTCTTTATCGGGGCTCCCGCTGCCTTTTCAAAATGGTGCCCTGCTCAAAGCTCTAGGAGACTCTCTCGGCGGCTTCTTGTGCGTGGATGATAGCACTCGGTGCGGTGCGGATGTATCGGTAGCACAGATTTGTGTGGAGCTGGATCTCTCCCTGCCTCTTCTGCACAAAATCTCTCTGAAGGTGGGAGATTCCTTATCCTGGAATCAAGACATAATATATCTTGTGCTCCCTCGTTTCTACTCTCACTGCTCTCTCCAAGGGCACTCAGTGACGGTGTGCAGGAATCGCAGGCAGAGGGACATTCGAGGGGCAATGTCAGCCCCTAATTTTCGGGAAGAGTGGGCTGTGTCCAAACCCTGGTCTGGGTCTGCATTGCACCTTGATCAGTCTAGTTATCAGTGTGATTTTGTCCCCAATATTTTTGGTCAGCCCTCCGAGGGAGCCTCATAGGATGTTTTAGATGCTGGTTTAATTATCGCGGGCTGCTCTTCTTTGTTGGCTCTGGAGTCGGATAGCTCTTCCTCAGTGAAGGTGATTCCTCCTCTTCCTCTGACTCATCTTCTCTCCCTCTTCGGGATTGGTTCGATTCCTGTCTAGGATTTCTGGCTCTCTTGCACGGGGTTCTCCGGGTGCGGGCTGGCTGCAAGGTTTGGGACAGAGGCGGTGTTTCAGGCAGGACATGGTCTGCTTACCTCTGATGGTTCATTTTTGCATGAGGCCAGGAAAGAGGCCCTCTCCCCAGGCTTTCTCAGTCCACACAATGTGCTATTGTTGGAAGATGATGGTGAGAGTGATTCTGGTAAGGCTTCTCAAAGTCAGTATCAACAACCGGAGACTACGGTAGGGGGCATGCATGAGGGCCCGATGCCTCCAGTGTTGACTTCCCATGATCATCGCTCCTCCCCAAGTGAGTTGAGAAGATTGCCACGGCGGAGCCTTTGTCTTTCGGTCTCTCCAAGAAAGCCCATTTCCCTGGCTTCTGGGGTATGTACAAGGTCTAAAGCTAGATTTTTTCAGGAGTGGGGTTCTCCCTCTTGAAATGAGCCCTCTGATCCTGGGGGCACTACCGTGCTTTCTCTATGTCAATGATTAAGTTTATCATTTGGAATGCCCATGGCCTAAGAGCCTGGGAGAAGTTGGACTTCTTAGCTACAAAGGTAAAGAAACCCAAGGCCTGTATTGTTGCTGTCCTGGAACACAAAAAACAGCCAGCAAAGTTAGGCGTGTTTACTTGGAAAGTTGGCATGAAGGGGGGCTTGCATGCGGATCCGACCAATCACCATATATGGATTTTTTGGAAGGAAGAGGTGCTGGTTGATTTGGTCCAGGACAGCTACCAGTTCATTACTGTTAAAGCGTCCATAGGCACGGAATCTGTTTTCTTGTCCGTGGTGTACGGGAGCTGTGATGTGCAACAGAGAGAGGTGTTGTGGCTGGATCTCTATGCCTTTGACCCGGGGGATTCCCCTTGGTTTGTGGGTGGTGATTTCAATGTTATCTCGGATCGAGCAGAGAAAAAGGCAGAGGTGTATTTCCTCATGCGGACAACTTGAGCTTTGTGAAATTTATGGCTGGAAAGGGTCTTCTAGACTTGGGATATTCAGGGGATAGATTCACCTGGTGTAATAACCAGAAAGGGGGCCGAAGATGTTGGTGCTGGTTGGATAGGTGTCTGGCTAACTTAAATGCAATTTCCAGAATCCCCAATACGAAGGTGGCCCATCTCATCCGGGGTATCTCGGACCACTCTCCCTTTTTGATATCTCTGCCTCCCGATCATGATGGTGGTGAATGCTTTCTCTTCCGGGCCTATTGGATTGGCTCCCTTGGCTATCACCACCTGGTCAGCGAGGTTTGGAAGACCACATCTCACGACTTCTCCGGTGTGGCCCTGCACAACAAGTTGAGACGACTCAAACAAAGCTTACAAGCTTGGGAGAAGGGCTGTCAATCTTCTGAACAAGACCTTGACATCCTTGAGAAGGAGGTTGAGTCCCTGGACCGGAGCCTTGAGGATACATGGGATGACACAGTCTTTGAAGAGCTCTCGAGAAAGAAGTCGGTTCTGGAGGAGTTGGTGATGAGGCAGGAACGCATGGATGAGGAGTGTGCGAGGGTGAAGTGGCTTCAGGAAGGGGACAAAAACTCATATTACTTTCACGCCTGCATCAAGGAGATAAGGAGGCCGGTGAATCCCAATATTAGGCTTGATGATGGCTCATTCTCAGGTGACAAAGATGTGGTTGGCGGCATGACCTTCCCCTTTTTCAATAACCTTCTTGAAGGTCCCAATAAGGCAATGCTCAATGGGTACCCAAGCGGTGAATCTGAGCTTCTGGAAGGGATCCCTAACCTGATGTATGGGCAAGACAATGCGGCGTTGGAAGCGATCCCGGATGAGAAGGAGGTTTTTGGTGCGGTTATCTCAACCCGAAGAGTGATCCAGGGCCTGATGGTTTCCCAGGCTCATTCTATAGGGGGTCTTGGGACGTGATCAAAGCTGATATCATCACGGCCATACAAGACTTCTTTCGAGGTGGATCTATCCCTCGGGTGGTTGGTGCCACTACCTTGGTTCTCTTACCCAAGATCAAAGACTCGTCGTCCATTCATGACTACAGGCTAGTTAGTATGTGTAACTTTTCTTACAGGATTTTGTCTAGCATAGTGAACTCTAGGATATCCATTCATATTCCTCGGTGGATATCCTTAGAGCAAAATGGTTTTGTCAAGGGGTGGTCGATTCAGGGGGTGGTGGCTTTGGCTCAAGAAATGATTCGTGAAATCAACATCAAAACATATGGCTCTAATATGGCCCTTAAGCTGGATATGAATAATTCCTATGACAGGATAGAATGAGGCTTTATTAATAGGGTGTTGGTAGGCATGGGCCTTTCTACCTGGGCGGTGGATATCATTTTTAGATGTTTCAGTTCTTCTTGGATGGTTGTGTCCTTTCTGGGGAAGACTGATGGTTTTTTCAAGCCGGCTCGGGGTCTCCGGCAGGGAGACCCCATTTCCCTGACTATTTTTATCATGTTGCAATACACTCTTAGCCGGCTTATCAATAGCAATATGTCCTTGGGGTACCTCCAGCCATTTCACAGACGAAGGAGTCGGCCCCCGGTTTCCCACCTTATGTATGCAGATGACTCTCTCATCTTTATGAACGCCAACAAAAGGTCGGTGGGTAGGCTGTCCAAAATTCTAGATGAATATTGTTTCTGGAGTGGACAGATCATTAACAAGGACAAGAGCTGTCTTTATCTTTCAGGCAGATGCAACGACCATCAGGCCACGACCCTGTGTAGTAAGTTGGGTATACAGTGGGGTCAGTTTCATTTTTCCTATCTTGGTTCTCCTATCTCTCCAGGCCGGATCAAGGTTCGCAACTATAATGGGATTGTGTGTAAGATCACCAGCCGAGTGCTTAACTGGAATAACTGATACCTTTCCTTTGGAGGTCGGATAACTCTGGTCAACAGTGTGCTTTTAGCTATTCCTGTTCATATCCTTTCGGCTGCCAAAGTGGCCAAGGGAGTTATCTCTTCCATTAACAAGATTCTGGACAATTTTATTTGGGATTCTTAGGGAGAGGGTAAGAATCATTGGGCCTCATAGAGGAGGCTGGCGAGACCAATTCATGAAGGATAGACCAACGTTCTAAGCATGGTTGATTCTGTCCATTGTTTGCATGCAAAGCTTTCATGGGAGGTGGTGGAAGAGCGTATGCTTTGGGGAAAAATTATGTCCTCCCAGAGTAGAGGGTTGGAGTGGGATGATGGGCAGGCTTCTCCGTTCTGGGCTACGATTCAAAGTATTATTCCATCTATTCGGTAGCATTCCCAGTGGATTATGGAGAGGGGAGACCTCTCATTCTTGCACCACAACTGGGCGGGTGCCATCATAGGCTTTCCAGGGTGTCCTGCTCCAATGATCTCTTTTCAGGAGGCCTGCTCGCACCCCAGTTTTACCAGCACAATTTTGAATGCGGAGCAGCAAGGGGTGCTGGATCTTATTTCACTAACCTCTGAGCCTGATTTTTGTGTGTTCACTGCATCTTCTGCAGGGAATTTCTCATCGAAGGATTTCCGACGGATTTCTCTCCCCCACGAGCATCGTGATGAGTGGAATAGTGTGGTCTGGTGTGAGAGGTGCCCGACTAAGTGCAACTTCCTTACCTAGAGGATTAAAAATCATGCGGTTCCTATAGATGATAATGTGAGGAGAATGGGGGTCAGCATGGCATCTAGGTGCCTCTGCTGCAAGGCACATAAGGAGGAGTCTTCTGATCACCTCTTTTTTGAAGGAGAATGGGATATGGAAGTATGTAGGTTTTTTGGTGGTTTCACCGGTATCTGTGATCCTTTTTTTTCTGGGTATTCGTTTCTGGACAGATGGTATCGTGGTGTGGCTGGTCCGGGGCCAGAACATAGGGTGCGATTGCTGATATTCAGTGCTGGTTGTTGGTGTATTTGGAAAGCCTGAAATAAAGCCAGGTTTGATGGAGTTGCTTCCTCTGGCAGAGCAGTGATCGCCCGCTCGAGATCCCTGTTGGTTGATCTAGTTCAGGGAGGTAAGGACTGGTGCGACGCTCCTTCGTTGAGGGATCTTCAGAGGTTTGCTCCCTCGTTGTAGCAATCCTCCACTGGGCCGAGGGGCAACTGGGTGTCGTGGAAGCCGCCTGTCACGGGCTTGAAGTTAAATTGCGATGGGTCATGTGCTGCAGGTATCATGCATGGGGGAGGGGTGGTTCGGGACCATAGGGGAAGTGTCTTAATAGCCTTCTCTGCGTACTATGGGGTGGGGAGCTCCATTTAGGCAGAGGCCAAGGCACTGTTCACAGGTCTGGAGTTATGCAGGCAGAAGGGGATCCCACTTCGGTATGTGGAAACGAACTCCAAAATCATTCATGATTCCTTTCTTGGAACGTCTGTCACTCCATGGTCGATTGTTTATATCATCAGGAGATGCAAAACCATCCTCAGCAACAACAATGTTCAGGTTCTACACACATGGCATGAGGGCAATAAAGTGGCGGATCATTTGGCATTCATGGTGGTGGAAGACCAGGGTTGAAGCGTCTTCTGTGTTTCAACTATTCTTCAACTGGGTGTTGAGGGGGATAACTTGGTAAGAGGGGATCAACTAGGGTTTCATTAATTTAGGCCTCCATAGGTCCTTGTTCTCATGACCTTGTCCTTGGCCAGTGCTTGTGTGTTTTTTCTTGCATAATAAATATATCGCCATTCATGTTCAAAGAGTTTTAAGTGACCCATGTATCATCATTGGGAAAGGTTTGCAGACCACATTGAACCGTGAACCACCAGTATGCGGAATGACCCGTGAGGTGCTGGCCCGCGGAGCGATGGCTGACGAACTCAGGAAGTCGCGAACCGCATCGCTGGGGGAATCAAGCACGCGAAGGCCACCCACATACCATCTCATGAACTCAGCAGTTCGTAGATGAAGCAAACTGACAGGGTTACGCGCACCATGACTCGCAAACCACAGTCTCCTCAAACCCTGATTGAATAAGTCTTCCACGGATCAAGATGTCTTTTCATGGGCTTCCGCAAATGGTGCTGCATGTCCATAGATATGATTACCCCAATGCTCTATAAAAGGAGCATAAAAGGAATTGAGAGAAAGGAAAAGGACGAATGTAGAAAGCACGAAGGACACCCTAGAGTTTGGAAGAAAGAATTTGGATAGGATTACAGCTTCAGTCTCGAATCCTCATCGAAGTCCAAATCGCAAACCACATTTCCATAGGTATAACCATCAAAAAACCATAAAATGAAGGAACTTAATACCAATGGGAAGACCGTGGACCTAATTAGTGTAATCGCGAACCACAATTTCTCACGGATGAACTCCCCACGAACGACTGGTTTCAGGACCCTCCTTCAAAATGGTGTTCTGCATAGTGTATCACTATCAAGGGTGTAATTTCAGTCAGGCCCGACCCAGTCTGGGTCGGGCCGGGCCGGGCTTACCCTGCAAAAAATCGGGTCGCTGACCACTATTCGGGCCGGCCTGGCCTGGCCTGAACAACCTCATGAGGAGGCCCAAGCCCGGGCTTGGGCCGGCCCAAACCTTCGGGTCGGGCCAGGCTTTTTCAAGTCGGGCCATGGTGGACTTTTATTACTTTAAAAATAATTATTTATTTAAAAAAATTAAACATTTTTTTAACATTTATTTATAACGTTTTTTTACATTTATTTTTAAATTCATGTTTTTTAGATGTATTTTTTTAAATGTTTAATATGGTTTTTTGTAAAAAAGTTTATTTTATTTTTTATTAACATTTTACAGTGGGTGGATATGTTATTTTTTTGTCTAAATAGATTTATATATGTGAATCTATATATATTATGTGCAAATTGTAAAAAAAATAATGAGGGGTTGGGGGATTCACAACAGTAGGTGAGTTTAAAACATTGTTATTTAAACATTTTTTTTAACTTATTTATAATTTTTTTAAGTGTGTGATTTTTTTATTTAATTTTTTTTATTTAGACTGTTTTTTAACATTTTTTTAAAACATTTTTTTTACATTTATCTTTAAATGATTAATTTAAAATGTTTTTTAATTTTTTTTAACGCATGAATTTTTACATGTATTTTTTTAAAACATTAACTTTTTTTAAAAAAAATTATTATAAAAAGTTTTTTTAAGTGTTTGTTTAAAAAATTTAATTTAAATTTTTGTTTTACAAACTTTTTTTAAACATTTTTATTTAAACCGTTTTTTAACATTTGTTTAAACCAATTTTTACATTTATTATTAGACATTTAATTTAAAACATTTTTTAACGCATGTTTTTTACATGTATTTTGTTTAAACATGTTTTATGTATACACATTTTTTATTAACATTTTACAGTGGGTTGATATGTTATTTTTTTCAAAATAGATTTATATATGTGTGTAAATTTATATGTATTATCTGCAAATTGAAAAAAAAAATTAATGAGGAATTGGGGGATGCACAGTAGTGGGTGGGTTTAAAGTGTTGTTATTTAAACATTTTTTATCATTCATTTAAAACATTTTTTACATATATTTTTTTAACATTTTATGAAAAGTATTTTTAAGTGTTTGTTTAATTTAAAACATTTTTTAAACATTTTTTGATTTTTTTAAACACATGTTTTTTACATGTATTTTTATTAAGCATTCAACATTTTTTTGTAAGAACGTTTATTTTCTATTTTATTAACATTTTACAGTGGGAGGATATGTTATTTTTCTTCTAAAAAAATTTATATATGTGAATCTATATATATTATGTGAAAATAAATAATGAGAGGTTGGGGGGGTGTGCAACGGTGGGTGAGTTTTTTTTTCTAAATAGATTTATATATGTATATATAGTATATATAATATATGAAATTTTCATCATATTAAAAAATAATAATGAGGTTGGGGGTGTGTGAACATCATTGGGTGAGTAGTTATTTTTATGTTTATATATATATATACATATGAGAAAATTGTAAAAAATAATTAGGGGTTGGGAGGTGTGTCATCATGGGCGGATTAATTTTTTTTCTAAATAGATTTATATATAATATATCCAAATTGAAACATACTTAAAAAAATTAACGAGGTGGGGGGCGTGCACCAACATCATTAGGTGAGTATGTTATTTTTTTATTAATACACAATAAGTTATTATATATACAATATTAAATCATTGATATATATATATATATATTATTAATAGCTTGGTTTATATATATATTATATTAAATCATTTATATATATATATATATATATTATTAATGGATTTTTAAAAGCCACACTTAATTGATATGTATATTATTAATGGCTTTGTTTATATATATATATATATATTGTATCACATCATTGATATATATATTATTAATAGAATTGTTTATATATATATACATATATATAATATGCAAGTTTTATCATATTTTAAAAAAATTAATGAAGTTAGGGGGTGTGTGTGAACATCATTGGGTGAGTGTGTTATTTTTTTTGTTAATATATAATAAGTTATTAAATATATATAATGTTAAATGATTGAAATATATAATATGAGAAAATTATAAAAATAAAAATTAGGGGTTGTGGGGTGCGCCGCAGTGGGCGGGTTAATTTTTTTTCTAAATAGATTTATATATGTATAGTATGTATAATAATATGCAAGCTGCAACAAACTTAAAAAATTAATGAGGTTGAGGGACGTGCATAAACATAATTAGGTGAGTGTTTTATTTTTTTAATTAATACACAACAAGTTATTATATATACATAATATTAAATCATTGATATATATATATATATATATATATATATTAATAGCTTTGTTTGTATATATATATTATATTAAATCAATTATATATATATATGTATATTATTGATGGATTTTTAAAAGCCACACTTAATTGATATATATTATTAATGGCTTTGTTTATATATATACATATATAATTATATATCGTTACACACACACACACACACATTATAATTATATATAATAATAGTTATATGTATATATATTATTTTTTTGTTAATATATAATGATATATATATATGTATATTTATCGTTGATATATATACATATATATACAATCTGGTGATAATATAATAGGTGTAACACCTGTGCCAGTTAGTCCAGGCGCAGCCTTGGAAGCCTGAGGTAGGGGGATCGAATATCCCTAACAGCAGCTTCCCATTATATTTTTTTACAGTGGGCCAGGCTTCGTACGAGCCAGCAGGGTGGGCTTTTTCGGGCCAGCCCGGGCCACGGACCTTCTTGGACAAGCCCAGGCAAGACCTGATGAACCTATGCCCTGAGCCCGTCCTGGCCCGACACGAGGTTTACTAGGCCGGGCCGCTCGGGCATTCGGGCCGGGCCTCTCGGGCTTTCGGGCCGCCGGGCCAAAATTAAACCCCTAATCACTATGCAGATTGGACCCGGTGTTGCATACTGCATCAGTACGCGGATGGAACCCGAAGCGGCATGGTGGACCACATCCAGGACCACGTACCATAATGGTTCACGGTGGTCCATGCCCAAGCCCGTGTACTGCTTTGGTACGTGGATGACCCCTCTACCCATGTACCACTATAGTATGCAGAGCTCTCCCCATCTTGTATGAGAAAAGAACACATGGAATGGGGCGTCTTTGGGTGTTCTTCCCTCCGTCTCAAATCTGGCCCCTTCGTTACCGTCCAGTCCTCCATAACCCCTCTATGAACTAGTCCCCCCGACATTAGGCCAAAGCCACCAGACCCATATGATCAGATCATTGGGCACATCAGCGTACCACTTTGAGTATACATACCCCTGGTAAAAAGAGACACAAAGGATCTCCCCACAACAGTTCAAACTCCAGGGTTGTCTGTAAGTCTACACTACTGGAAAACATACTTTTCCCAACACTTGTATACCAACGGTTCTTTTGAACCGTTGGTAAAGATGGATTTTGAGGGAGTTTTCCCAACAGTTTCATCAAACCGTTGGGAAAACAAAGATTTCCCAATGGTTTTTAATAACCGTTGGAAAAAACATACCCCAAATTCAACAAACAGCAGGCGACCCCCCTGATTCCAGAAGCATTGCACAGATCTCCAGAAGCGATTTCCGACTCCCAGAAGCCTTTGAGAAGCCCTAGCATAGGTGCACCTCTTCCATCAGATCAGCTGCCAGGTTAGACTCATTCCACCTCTTCTCAAGGATATCCTTCCACCTCTTCTCAAGGATATCCTTCTATTCTCAAGGATATCATTATTCCCTATTTCTAGGGTTTTTGGAAAGTTTTATGATTCACTACTCCACGAATTGTGTACTCAAATCACTAAGTCCACGAATTGTGTACTCAAATCACTACATCGGTGTACACATTGTCCAATTAACGTTTTCATTACACATATACATTTATAAGGGCATGGTGTCTCTTTCTTCTGTTCTAATTTCAAATATTCATAGTTTTTTTAAATCTCAATGCTTCAAATATTACAGTTTCATGTATATGAACTCATAAGAAATTGTTTGTAATATTTATTCATAGTATTTCATGAAAATAACTCGTTTCATTAAGATCATGTCAAACATGAAGATCTTATTCATCTTAATTTTTGTACACTATGTGTATTACATAACAATTATGTATCATGTTTCTATCAAAATCTATATATATATATATATATAAAATGACACACCGTTCACTTATCCTTTGCCCAATAGAACATATGGAGTATCTTCATGAACTTTTCAAAATAGTATGTGGTCCCTAATTATTCTTCACATAAGAAATAGGAAATACTTAACTGTACAATCCAATGTTATTTATGAATAAAATATCTACAAAGGGAACTCTCGGTGGGACCTCTCCTTTTCCCACGCAGTACTTCTTCCTTCTTCCTGAAACTAATTCACAGAATTTCAAATTTGCAATATTAATGAATATTAGTTTTCCTAATATAACCATTAATCATTCTGCCTTCAACATCATACATGAGTTATTCAATCACCATTTTAAAACATAATGACCATTTTCACTGATTTGGGGTTCCTCAAAATGCTTGGGAAAATCAGAAAAAGTACACATGTATTGAATCGTGTTTCTCATATAGTTTCATGAATACATGTTCATCTCAAAAATCATGACTACGTGGTTCAAATATCAAGAGGAACATTGGATTATTATTCTTCACACAAATGAAGTTGTTTTTTTCAACTATGTGTTTTTGTTTTCACTTTTGATTTGGCCGAAAGGGGAGATTTGTGGTCATTAATCATGGTTGTGGGTGGTCATTTAGGATGTAAGATAGTATGACTTCATTTTACTTGATATATCCAATATTATTATTGATTTATGTTCAATTTGATTATATTTGACAAGTGATGTTGTTTAATAAGTTGTTATTAATGGTTATAATAATGACGATATGGTATAAGGGTTCACATTGTGTGTATAACAGTTGAAATGGTGTCTATGATAATCTAGTGTCCTGAGAGTGTACATGGGAATGTACACATAGTACATGACTTGGTTAGCCATATAAATATACATGGCCAATCCCTTATGGTGAAAAGTATGTTTGGCCAAATGAGGTTATGAAAACGTCCCATTTACACATGACAACCCCCTCCTTCCTAGACCCAGGAAAACCCCCCTCCTTCCTGGACCCTGGACAACCCCCACCCTCCTCCCTGGACCCCGGACATCTTCCCACCCTCCTTCCTAGACAACTTCCTCCTCCTTGGACCCCGGACAACCTCCCACCAACCTTTCTGGACCCAGGACAGCCCCCCATTCTTCCTAGAACCTGGACAGCCCCCACCCTCCTCCCTGGACCCCGGACAGCCCGCCACCCTCCTCCCTGGACCCCGAACATCCCAAAAATCATTATTTGTATGTGAGATAAAATACAAGAGAACTTAAAGGTCCCTCTCCAATGAGTGGCCATCTGGGTTCGGGTCACTAATGAGTGACATCCTAGTTTGGGACGTCACAATTCTTGGATATCCTTTTTATAGGTGTTTTTAATCAAATCCATACCCATAACTATTGAAATTCCCTCTCCAAAATCAATTGGGACATGATTCAATGAATACACCCTACCAACCTGTATCTTATTTTCTTATATACACTGTATTTTGTTGTATTTCTTAATATGATTCTCATATAGAGTAACATGTCAGTTATTATTTTATTTAAAGTAAACAATTTTCATTTACCTAAATATTTTTTTGATTGAACTTAAATATTTTTGAATTTCTTTGAAATGACTTATTGTAATTTTTTTACAGAATGGATAGAAGTTGGATGTACGAAACTGATCGGATTTCAACCGATTTTCAAAATAATTTGAACAGCTTTCTAGATTTTTCATTTGACAAGGCTTCATTTAGTGGTCGCATACACTTCCCATGTTCTAATTATGTTGGAAGACCTTGGTTGAGTCGTGAAACATTTAGCTATCATATAACCAAATATGGTTTCAAAACAAACTATTATGTGTTGTATCACAACAGAGAGAAAATGGAATCTCAAAATGTTGATGATCCAAATGATAGGATCGAATTGGAGAGTTTGATATATAATTGGTTTCCATTTATTCGGCATCATGAGAAGGAAAGGATGTCCAGCCAACAATATTTCTATACAAGCACACATGATGCATCCAATGAAAATGATGATGTTGATAGGGTGAAAAAATTGAATGATTTTGCGACAACTCCAGTATATCGGCAATGTGGTAAAATAAAAAAGTTGGAATTTTTAATCTGATTGTTTCATGGGAAAACTATGAATGGGATTTCAAATACTTCAATTGATTACATTCTTACCTTCTAAAAGGATTTACTTCCAGATGATGCATATATTACCTCAAACCACTATATGGCATGGAAGTTAGTTGATGAACTTGGATTCTCAAAAAAAAATCATGCTTTCATGAATGATTGCAGCTTATTTTGGGTGGAAACTGCTAAAAGAAATGATTGTATAAAATGTGGAACCTCCCGATGGAAGCCAAAAAATGATGGAACACCATCTCGTGTGCCACAAAAAGTAATGTGGCACTTTCCATTGATCCCAATATTATAGAACCTTTTCATGTCTGAGGAAATATCAGTAAAAATGCGATTCCATGACACCGAGAGAAAAAAGAATAATAAAGAGTTGGTTCACCCTGTAGATGGATTTTCATGGCAGAGATTTGATGCTCGGTATCCTAAATTTTCAGCCAACGTGCGTAATGTGAGACTGGGTCTTTCATGTGACGGTTTTAATCTATTTGGGCAGATGCTTACTTCACACAACACATGACCGGTTTTCATACACATTTATAACCTTTCCCCATGGTTGTGTATGAAAAAACCTTACACTTTCTTGAGTATACTGATATTTGGACCATCTAATCCTGGCGATGATATAGATGTATACAGGAAACCTTTAATAAAAGAGTTGAAACTTCTTTGGGATGTGGGTGTGCCCACATACGATGCATGTTCAAAAGACATATTTCATAGGTGTGATGTGCTTATGTGGACGATCAATGATTTTTCTGCTTATGCAATGATGTATGGATGAAGCACAAAAGGAAAATTGTCATATCCTGTTTGTATGAAAAATACTCGATCGAGAATACTAAAATATCGTTGTAGTTTTAGTTTTATGGGACATCGATGATTTTTTCCAATGAACCATCCATATAGAAACAATCGTCGAAGATTTGACAATACCATGGAGACTGACGATCCACCTCAACATATGTCTAGAACTAATGTGCTTAATGAATTGAAAGATTTTAGTTATTCATTGGGGAAGGGTGTAATGAAATTTAGAAAGAGGAAAAATGTTTCCAATGATACCTGTTACAATTGGAAGAAGACTAGTATATTCTTTCAGTTATCGTATTGGTCAACCAACTTGTTACGTCATTGCTTAGACATAATGCACATTGAAAAGAATATATGGGAAATGTTTCTTTCTATTCTTCTAAATGTCAAGGGGAAGAAAAAAGATGATTTATGATCTCGGCGTGACTTGGTAGATTGAGGGATCAGACCAGAATTGCATCCTGTATGTATCAGTGAAAATAAATGGCAAGTTCAATGTGCTTCTTATGTGATGAAACCTACTGAAAAAATCAATTTTGGGAAGTGCTAGAGACTATTAAAGTTCCTGATGGCTATTCAAGAAATATATCAAAACGGGTCAACATAAAAGAGTTGAAGCTGAAATCTTTGAAGACCCATGATTATCACGTCCTTTTGCATGAGTTGATTCCAATAGCAATCCGTCATCTCTTTTCCAATAATGTTAGAGTCTCAGTTATTCGGTTGTGATATTTGTTAAGAGATATTTTTTCTAAGAGGTTTTGCAAATCCTTCTTGCAAAAACTGTTGGTAGAGACACCATTAATTTTGTGTGAGTTAGAGAAAATATTCCCTCCATCATTTTTTACATGCATGTTGCATCTGACTGTCCATCTTCCAACCGAAATACTTTTTGGAGGACTCGTTTCTTTTCGTTGGATGTATCCAACTGAAAGAAACATGTGCACATTGAAATAATATGTTCCGAACAGGAATTATCCCGAAGGTTCTATTGTGAACGGTTACTTGGCTCAAGAATATATGGATTTATGCCCAATGTATTTTTCTGATCTTACTACAAGAATAAATAGACCAATGAGAAATGAAGAAGAATAGTATGGGAAAATTGAACCCAGTTTTCCATCACTTCCTCAGACAGGAGGAATTCCCGGATCATATAAATTGACGACATTAAGCCTTGAAGAGCGAGAGTTGGCACATCACATAGTGTTGTTCAATTGTGATTTGTTCGATGAGTACATAAAGTAAGTAAATTGTACATTTATCTCTTATATTATCTCTTGTAATTTTAAATATTTGTTAAATTATTATTATTATTATCTATTGGGAACATAAAGACTTGATATATAGAAAGCATTGTTCTTTATCTTTGAGAAGGAAAGAGACTTTTCATAGCAAAGAGTTTTCTGCTTGGTTGAAATTGAAGGTAAAAATATTTCTATAATAATTAATAAAAATAATATTTAATTAAGTTTACTATTTTTTTATATTTCAGGTATCGAGTTTTCCTGCAGAATCTATTTCTAAGGAAATAAGAGCTTTGGCTTTTGGTCCTAATACCATGGTTCGTGCTTGTAAATCACTTGTGATCAATGGATACAAATTTATATCACTGAACAAGCAAGAAACATGAGAACACAACATGATGGTGTTATGCTAACTGCCACAACATACTGTTCTGCCAGTTCATCGGATAATAGACCACATTCTGAAAATGTATCCTATTATGGAGTCATGGAGAAAATAATAATTTTGGATTATTACTTGCATGGTCGAGTCACAATGATGAAATGTCAATGATTTGATTCAATGACGAGGCAAGGAACCTTTATTAATGATTGTGGATTTCGAGTTATTGACATGACTCACACTCTTTCCACCGATGAACCATATGTATTGGCATCAATGGTGAAACAAGTTTTTTATGTCAAAGATCATCATCATCCTAAATTCGGTGCAATTATTGAAGTAAATCCCAAACATGTTTCTAATGATGGTGATGATGAAGTTGACACTATCCCTACTACAATTGGAAGCAATCCGTTTATTAATTATGATGACTCCAATAGATCAATTTTCAGAGTTGATTGTGAACCCGAAGTTGTGGTGGGAAATATATAGAATCATACAGTAATGTTATCACCTACATGTTTCAACTACATCATTCAGAGTGTGTATCCTAGTACTTACCTTCAAACCACCATAAATCTTCTATTTTTTTTATCAGAATGGTTTTTATATATATTTTTTGGGTTACACATTAGTTATATGTTTCTAATTACTTTTATATTTGTTTTAATTGTAGGAAATGACACCTATTGAAGAGAGGCAGTGGAAAAAAATGACAGAAAATAATCATCGCATGACACAGATGGGCATTCCTCCACTCATCCCTATTGTGAGTATTTTATTTCAAATATATATATTTCAATAACTTATAATATCATGTGTTTACTTTTGTGTTAAACTTTTTTTCGGGATCCACACCCTAGATGAGAGATATATGACAAGGAGCCTGATATTTCTCCCAGTACAGAGGCTTGTGGTGGGAGGGGGTGTGGTGTCAGAGTTAGACGACCATCTGGTGGTCCGGGTATTGAGGCCGGTGGTACGAGGGCTCGTGGTGAGAGAGTTAGACGATCCACTGGTCGTACCCAATTGGATTATGCCCCTACCACAGATGTATCTTCTACCCCCCATTTTGATTCTGGTTTGTCTTTAGGGACACACGGGATATTTAGGCCTCTGATGTTTACACTACCAGTTGGACAGAAGTCTGTGCCATCATCTTTTGCTTCTAGTTCATTATCTCCGGGCTATTATATTCCACCTTCTTTGACTCCTGCTCTGACGCAGTATGTGGCTGAGGGGCATACACTGAGGGACACTCCACCAGTACAGGATATTTCTTTGGCTTCTACACATCTAGTGACGCCCATTGATCTGACTACCATAGGTATATTTATATAACTCTAACAAATTTTTATACCAAAATTTATTTTTATTATAACTTGTACTGATATTTTTTTTCTTTAATAACAGATTCATCTACTGATAGGAGGTGGGGGAGGGGGCGTACTTGCTTGCATGTGGTATGGAACCGCTAGACACAATTGATGGTTGAATACAATGATGATGGACAAATGATTGATAAATCTGAGCAGGAATGTCAGGGTTTTTTGGCGATGCTAGCTAAATACTCCGACATCATTCCAGTCAGCCCTCTCTCTTGGAGACATATGCCACACGAAGTCAAGGATAATGTGTGGGCACAAATATGGGTAAAAAATCTATTAGATTTAATGTAGTATTTTTTTGTATTTATATGAATTAATCTATTGGGTGTCAGCTTCGGTATAAATTCCCTAATAGAGAAGGTGCACGACCGGCGCATTTAAAGGATCTAGGAGAGATTTGGAGAGCTTATAAGCATGGGTTTTATGTTGGCTGGGGTGATAGAGTGGGCACGGAGTTGGAGACATTACCTATCATGGATGAATACCCAATAGAGCAATATCACCAAATGGTTACCCATTGAGAGACTACCAAATTTAAGGTATTAATCCCATTTGAGGTATTTAAATGACATTTTTCATATTTTTCATTAATATTATCTAATTTATTATTAAACATTATTTAGGAATCTTCTGAAAAAAAAACATTGATTCAAAGTAATACCTCCACACTTTGGGGCACACGACTATGTCAGATTATGAGAGACAGCTGGTATGATATAGTTGTATTTAATTTTTCTTTAGGACTTTCCCTTTTTATTGTTTCATACTTAAATTTTGAAATTTATTGAATATTGAATATATGATTATAATTTCAATTTATATTGTTTCAATGTCATTATAGAAGCACAAATTTAATATTGAAGGACATATCCCTTGAGCAAAATTGTTTTGCTCGAGTAGAAGGAAAAAAGATGGAACTACGGTTAATGAACCGACACAAGAAAAGATTGTAAGTTTTAATTTGTTTATTTCAAAGTTTAATATATATTTTGAAATTTAATAATATAATATTATTTTTAACAGGCTTCTTTAGAGGCCCTTGATGCCCATGAGCCTGACAATTTAGGGCCACACGATCATTTATATCAGGTTTTGGGAGAGGAGCACTCTGGTCGAGTACACTGCCGACCTGGTAAGAATATAGTCTCGATGGGGTATTGGTCCTCTCTGGGTATCCATTTTAGTACCACTGAGTTGGAACATGTCAAGGAGCATGCAAGATAGTCTGATAAAAGGGTCACAGAGTTGGAAGTACAAGTTCAAACGAGGGATAAAGAATTTATGAAACTGATGAAAGCTTTATCTTCATCACTTCCACCAGAGGCCAGCGCGGCTTGTCAGACATTTATGTCATCAATGGGTGCATTATCCAATGCACCAGGTGGCAGTTCTAGTGGCGGTTGAGATGATGACATTCCTGGTGATGATGAGGATGCTGAAGAGGATGAGGGCGAGGATGAGGATAAGGATGAGGGTGAGGATGGGGCCAAGGGCGAGGATGGGGCTGAGGGCGAGGATGGGGCCGACAATGAGCATGGAGACGATGACGAGGACGACTAAGAGGATAGAGATGGAGGTGAGGATGAGGCCGATGATGACAATGGTGATGGTGATCAAGGGCAGATTTATCCATTACATTTTTGAATTCTGTATAACTCTTTTTTTTAACCTAGTTTTTCACTATGGTATGGATATTTTTGAATTCAGTATAACTCTTTATTTTTGACCAAATATGGAAGCCTAATGATGTTATAATGGTTTGGATGTGAGTGATGATATATGAGATTTTATGGGTTATTGTGAGGAGTTTCTTTTCCTTTAATTTATTGGTTCATAAAACATAAATTGGTGCTGCATATATTATGTAATTGGAATTGGTAAAGTAAATTGCTGGTCTTGGATTTCTGAGTTGGTTATTTGGATGGTATTATCTATTAAAAGTGGGTATATCTCTATTGACTATGGGTGTATTTTCTAATTGATTAATTTATTTATTAAACTGACCATGCAATACACATTTCTCACAATATGGAAGCACCACAAAAATCATAGATAGACACTACACACCACAAGACACCCATGGGAGACACCCCTTAAGGTAGAGTCCCTCTCATAGCCTCTTTAATTTAAGAATGATTTAAATTGAATTTAGATTATTTCTTAATTCTACTTAATTATATTGAATTTCATATCTTGAATAAGTTTTCTTTAATATAATTGTTTCATTTGATAAATAAAGTCATGTTTTTATAATAAAACCCCTCCAATAGAGGTGCGCTGTCTACGAAAACACACAGTGATTTTTTAGGCTGTGATAATTTGACTCTCAATCAGTAGTTTCAACTATCTAGTACCACTTTTAAAAACAAAAAACAAAAAATATAATTTGTCTATGCCGCGGTCACGCCGCGGTCACGCCACGGTCACGCCACGATCACGCCGTAGTAATGCCATGATTTGACCCTGCTCCAGGATGACACTCCGCAGCGGTTCGTAGTCCTATCATAATTATATGTATGATACTTAGATAGAGTTTTAGATACATAACCCACCCTCCTCCCTGGACCCCAGACATCCCCCTCACCCTCCTCCCTGGACCCTAGACAACCCCCCGAACAGCCCCCCACCCTCCTCCCTGGACCCCAGACAGCCCCCCAGACAGCCCCACAACCCTCCTCCGTGGACCCTGGATCCCAATCTATGCTCTCTTCAAGATTCAACCTAAATCCTAATAGAAAATAGAGTTTTAGAGCTTCAGAAGAAGATGAGAGAAGAGTTCAAACCCTAATCGAAAAGAGGAAGCAAGGAGAGGATTAGACTCACTCGGATCTACAATCCACACTTAATGGAAGTCAAAACGCCCAAGTGACGTGTATGAGTCAACTCTACCTCAATCCAAGGCACGGTGTGTCTGGAACCACTCAAAGTGTCTCACTTTTCTTTGAAATGGACAACATTTTAAATGAAAAAAACAACTGACATACGGAAAACTGACCAAACACATTCGGATTTTGTTGATACTTTAGGAAAAGTATCCATGGGTCATTTGTGACGTGTATGAGTCAACCCTACCACAATTAGAGGTGCGGTGTGGCCGGTACCACTCAAAGTGTCTTTTTTTAAATGGATACGCTTTTAAGTAAAAACAATTGGCATACGGAAAAATGACCAAATGCATTCGGATTCTGTTGATAATTTAGGAAAACAATCCATGGGTCATTTGTGACGTGTATGAGTCAAACCCACCTCAATCTAAGGTGCGGTGTGGCCATCACCACTCAAAGTTCTCTCTTTTGTTTCAAAAGGACATCATTTTAAGTGAATACAACAACTGACATATGGAAAACCAACCAAAGGTATTCAAATTCTATTGAACCTTTAGGACAACGATCCATGGGTCATATGTGACGTGTACGAGTCAACCCCGCCTCAATCCGAGATCTGGTGTGTCCAGTACCACTCAAACTGTCTCACTTTTATTTGAATTGAACATGATTTTAAGTGAAAATAACAAATGGCATACGGAAAACTGACCAAATGCATTCTGATTGTGTTGATACATTAGGAAAACGATCAATGGGTCATTTGTGACATGTATGAGTCAACCCTGCCTCAATATGAGGTGCGGTGTGGCCGACACCACTCAAAATTTCACTCTTTTGTTTAAAATAGACATCATTTTAAGTGAAAACAACAACTGACATACATAAAACCGACCAAACACATTTATATTCTGTTGAAACTTTAGGAAAATGATCCATGGGTCATTTTTTACGTGTACGAGTCAACTTTGCCTCAATCCGAGGCGCTGTGTGGCCAACAAAACTGAAAGTGTCTCACTTTTCTTTGAAATGGACAACATTTTAAGTGAAAACAACAACTGACATACGAAAAACCAAACAAACACATTAATATTCTGTTGATACTTTAGAAAGAGGATCCATGGGTCATTTGTAATGTGTATGAGTCAACCCCACCTCAATCTGAGGAACTGTGTGGCCGGTACCACACAAAGTGTCTTTCTTTTGTTTAAAATGGATACGCTTTTAAGTAAAAACAACTGGCATACATAAAACTGACCGAACGACCTCAAAATTCTATGAAATCAGATGAAAAAAAAGGGTGGGTAAATTGTGAAATGGTTTACCAGACGGAACGTCAATCGAAGGCGTCGTTTGACCGCGGTGGTTGAAAACGCACTCCGCGTGTCGTAAATGGCCAAAGCATGCGTTTAACGGTCAAATGCATACCCAACGACATCAGAATGACATAGAATCACACGAAACCACTTTAATTATTATTCATGAGGTGTATGAGGAGACAACACATCATTCGAACGTGTGGTTTTCATGACAAGACTGAATATGTTTTTTTAGGTGTTTGGCGCGCTTGAAAAGCGTGCGTGGGGTGGTCAAAACTGGCCGAACGACCTCATAATTCCATGAAATTAGATGACAAAAACGTGTGGGTGAAATTTGAAATGGTGGGCCAGAAGGCACGTCAATCGGAGGTGTCGTGTGACCGCGTTAGATGAAAACTCACTTAGCGTGTCGTAAATGGCCAAAACATGCGTTTAACGGTCAAATGCATGCCGAACGACATCAAAATGAATTGAAATCACACGAAAACACCCTAAATATTATTCATCAGGTGATTAAGGAGACGACACGTCATTTGAACACATGGTTTGCATGGTACGACTGAATATGTGTTTTTTAGGTGTTTGTCGCGCTTGAAAAACGTGCGTGGGTGGTCAAAATAGGCCGAATGACCTCATAATGCCATGAAATCTAACGAAAACAAAGAGTGGGTGAATTTTGAAATTTTCGGCTAGACGACACGTCAATCAGAGGTTTCGTGTGACCGCGTTGGCTGAAAACTCACTCCGTGTGTCGTAAATGGCCAAAACACGCGTTTAACAGTCAAATGCATGCCGAATGACATCGTAATGACTTGAAATCACACGAAAACACCCCAATTATTATTCGTGAGGTGTAAGAGGAGATGACACGTCATTCGGACTCACGGTTTGCGCTGCACTACTGAATATGTGTATTTTAGGTGTTTGGCGCACTTGAAAAGCGTGCTTGGGGTGGTCAAAACCAGCCAAACGACCTCAGAATGCCATGAAATCAGACGACAACAAAGGGTGGGTGAATTATGAAATGGTCGGCTAGACATCACGTCAATCGGAGGTGTCGTGTGACTGTACTGGCCGAAAACGCACTCCGCGTGTCGTAAATGGCCAAAACATGCGTTTAACGGTCAAATGCATGCCGAACGACATTAGAATGACTTGAAATCGCACAAAAAACCCTAATAATTATTCTTTAGGTGTATGAGGATACCGAATGTCATTCGAACGCGTGGTTTGCACGGCACGGTTGAATATATGTTTTTTAGGTGTTCGGCGCGCTTGAAAAGCGTGCGTGGGGTGGTCGAAACCAGTTGAACGACCTCGGAATGCCACGAAATCGGACGACAACAAATTTTGGGTGAAATTTGAAATGTTCGGTTAGACGGCACGTCAATCGGAGGAGTCATGTGACCGCGGTGGCCAAAAACACACTCCGCGTGTCGTAAATGGCAAAAACATGCGTTTAACGGTCAAATGCATGTCGAACGACATTGGAATGACATGAAATCACATGAAAAAACCATAATTATTATTCTTGAGGTGTACGAGGAGACGACACATCATTCATATGTGAGGTTTGTGCAGTACGACTGAATATGTGTTTTTTAGGTGTTCGGTGCGCTTGAAAAGCGTGTGTGGGGTGGTCGAAACTAGCCGAATGACCTCAGAAAGCCATGAAATCAGATGAAAACAAAGGGTGGGTGAATTTTGAAATGTTTTTCTAGATGGAACATCAATCGGAGGTCTCGTGTGACCAAGGTGGCTGAAAACTCACTCCGCATGTCGTAAATGGCCAAAACATGCGTTTAACGGTCAAATGCATGCCGAACGACATCAGAATGACTTGAAATCACACGAAAAAACCCTAATTATTATTCATGAGGTGTGCGTGGAGATGAAAAATCATTTGGATGCGTGGTTTGCGCTGCACGGCTGAATATGTGTTTTTTAGGAGTTCAGCGCGCTTGAAAAGCGTGCGTGGGGTGGTTGAAACTAGCCGAATGACCTCGGAATGCCATGAAATCGGCCAACAACAAAGGGTGGGTGAAATTTGAAATGGTCGTCTAGACGACACATCAATCAGAGGTGTTGTGTGACCGTAGTGGCTGAAATCGCACTCCGCGTGTCGTAAATGGACAAAACATGCGTTTAACGGTCAAATGCATGCCGAACGACATCAGAATGACTTGAAATCAAATGATAACAACCTAATTATTATTCGCGAGGTGTAAAAGGATACATAACGTCATTTGGATGCGCAGTTTGCACGGCATGACTGAATATGTGTTTTTTAGGTGTTCAACGCATTTGAAAAGTGTGCGTGGGGTGGTCGAAATCAGCTGAATGACCTCGGAATGCCATGAAATTGGAAAAAAACAAAGTGTTGGTGAAATTTGAAATGGTCAGCCAGACGGCACATCAATCGGATGTGTCCTGTGACCGCGGTGGCCGAAAAACACTCTGTGTGTCATAAATGGCCAAAAACACGCGTTTAACAGTCAAATGCATGCCGAAAGACATCATAATGTCTTGAAATCAAACAAAAACACCCTAATTATTATTCGTGAGGTGTAAAAGGAGACGACACCTCATTTGGATGCGCGGTTTGTGCGGCACGACTGAATATGTGTTATTTAGGTGTTCGACGCGTTTGAAAAGCGTGCGTGGGGTGGTTGAAACCAGCCGAACGACTTAGAAACTCCATAAAATTGGATGAAAACAATGGGTGGGTGAATTTTGAAATAATCGGCCAAACGGCATGTCAATCGGAGGTGTCGTGTGACCGCGCTGGCCGAAAACGCACTCCGCATGTCGTAAATGGCCAAAATATGCGTTTAATGGTCAAATGCATACTGAACGACATCAGAATGACTTGAAATCACATGAAAACACCCTAATTATTATTCGTGAGCTGTACGGGGAGACAAAACATCATTCGGACGCACTGTTTGCACGACACAGTTGAATATATGTTTTTTAGGTGTTCGGCGCGCTTGAAAAGCGGGCGTGGGGTGGTCAAAACCAGCCAAACGACTTTGGAATTCCATGAAATCGGACGACAACAAAGGGTGAGTGAATTTTGAAATGGTCAGCCATACAGAAAGTCAATCGAAGGTGTCGTGTGACCACGCTGGCCGAAAATGCACTCAGCGTGTCCAAAATGGCCAAAACATGCGTTTAACGGTCAAATGCATGAAGAATGACATCGGAATTACATGAAATCACACAAAACACCCTAATTGTTATTTTTGAGGTGTACGAGGAGATGACACATCATTCAGATGCGCGGTTTGCACGGAATGACTGAATATGTGTTTTTTAGGCGTTCGTCTCACTTGAAAAGCGTGCGTGGGGTGGTCAAAACTGGCCGAACGACCTCAGAATGCCATGAAATCTGACGAAAAAAAAGGGTGTGTGAATTTTGAAATGGTCGGCCATACGGAAGATCAATCGGAGGTGTCGTGTGACTGCACTGGCCGAAAACACACTCCGCGTGTCGTAAATGGTCAAAACATGCGTTTAACGGTCAAATGCATACCAAACGACATCATAATGACTTTAAATCACACGAAAACACCTTAATTATTATTCTTAAGGTGTACGAGTAGACTTCATGTCATTTGGACATGCGGTTTGCATGGAACGGTTGAATATGTGTTTTTAGGTGTTCAGCGTGCTTGAAAAGCATGCGTAGGGTGGTCGAAACCAGTCGAATGGCCTTAGAATACCATGAAATCAGACGACAACAAAGGGTGGGTGAATTTTTAAATGGTCGGCCAGAAGGAACATCAATCGGAGGTGTCGTGTGACCGCGCTGACCGAAAATGCACTCTGCGTGTCGTAAATGGCCAAAACATGCATTTAACGCTCAAATATAGGCCAAACGACATCAAAATTACTTGAAATCACACGAAAACACCCTAATTACTTTTTTTTTGTGGTGTAAGAGGAGACGACACATCATTCGGACACACGGTTTGCACGAAGCTACTGAATATTTGTTTTTTAGGTGTTTGGCGCGCTTGAAAAGCGTGCGTGGGGTGGTCGAAACCGGCCGAATGATCTCAGAATTCCATAAAATCTGACAAAAACAAAGGGTGCATGAATTTTGAAATGGTTGGACAGATGACATGTCAATCGGAGGTGTCGTGTGACCGCGGTGGCTGAAAACACACTCCGCATGTCGTAAATGGCCAAAACATGCGTTTAACGGTCAAATACATGCTGAAAGACATCGGAAAGAATTTAAATCACACAAAACACCCTAATTATTATTTGTGAGGTGTATGAGGAGACAGAATGTCATTCGGATGCGTGGTTTGCACAACACGGCTGAATATGTGTTTTTTAGGTGTTTGGCGCGCTTGAAAAGCATGCGTGGGGTGGTCGAAACCGGCCGAATGACCTTAGAATGCCATGAAATCAGACGACAACAAAGGGTGGGTGAATTGCGAAATGGTCGGCCAGACGACACGTCAATCGGAGGAGTCTTGTGACTGTAGTGGTCGAAAATGCACTCCACATGTCGTAAATGGCCAAAACATGCATTTAATGGTCAAATGCATGAAGAACGACATTAGAATGACTAGAAATAAAACGAAAACATCCTAATTATTATTCGTGAGGTGTAAGAGGAGACGAAACATCATTCAGACATGCATTTTGCACGAAACGACTGAATATGTGTTTTTAGATATTTGGCGCGCTTGAAAAACGTGCGTGGGGTGGTCAAAACTGGCCGAATGACCTCGGAATGCCATGAAATTGGACAAAAACAAAATATTGGTGAATTGTGAAATGGTTGGCCAGACATAATGTCAATTAGAGGTGTTGTGTGATCACGGTGGCCGAAAACGCACTCCGTGTGTCGTAAATGGCCAAAACATGCGTTTAATGGTCAAATGAATGCCGAACGACATCAAAATGACTTGAAATCACACGAAAACACCCTAATTATTATTCGTGAGGTGTATGAGGAGATGGTACGTCATTCGGACATGCGGTTTGTGCGGCACGACTGAATATGTGTTTTTAGGTGTTTGGCGCGCTTGAAAAGCGTGTGGGGGGTGGTCGAAACCGGACGAACGACCTCAGAATACCATGAAATCGAACGACAAAAAAGGGTGGGTGAATTGTGAAATGGTAGGCTAGACAGTATGTTAATCAGAGGTGTCGGGTGATCGCGGTGGCCGAAAACGCACTCCGCGTGTCGTAAATGGCCAAAACATGCGTTTAACGGTCAAATGCATGCCGAACGACATCGGAATGACCTGCAATCACACAAAAATGCCCTAATTATTATTCATGAGGTGTACAATGAGACTTCACGTCATTCGGACACTCAGTTTGTGCGGGACGGCTGAATATGTGTTTTTTAGGTGTTTGGAGCGCTTGAAAAGCGTGCGTGGGGGGCTGAAACTAGCCGAATGATCTCAAAATGCCATGAAATCGGATAACAACAAAATTTGGGTGAGTTGTGAAATGGTCGGCTAGACGACATGTCAATCAGAGGTGTTGTGTGACCGTGGTGGCCGAAAACGCACCCCGCGTGTCGTAAATGGCCAAAACATGCGTTTAACGGTCAAATGCATGTCGAACGACATCATAATAACTTTAAATCACACTAAAACACCCTAATTATTATTCGTGAGGTGAACGAGGAGACAGAACGTCATTCGGAAACGCATTTTGCACGACACGACTGAATATGTGTTTTTTAGGTGTTTGGCGTGCTTGAAAAGGATGCGTGGGGTGGTTGAAACTGGCCGAACGACCTCATAATGCCATGAAATCAGATGAAAATAAAGGGTGGGTAAATTTTGAAATGGTTGGCTAGACAGAACATCAATCAGAGGTGTCGTGTGATCGCGGTGGCCGAAAACGCACTCTGCATGTCGTAAATGGCCAAAACTTGCATTTAACGGTCAAATGCATGCCGAACGACATCAGAATGACTTGAAATCACACTAAAACACACTAATTATTATTCGTGAGGTGTACGAGGAGACGACATGTCATTCGGACTTGTGGTTTGCATGACATTGCTGAATATGTGTTTTTAGGTGTTTGGCGCGCTTGAAAAGTGTGCGTGGGGTGGTTGAAACCGGCTAAACAACCTCAGAATGCCATGAAATCGGAAGACAACAAAGGGTGGGTGAATTGTGAAATGGTCGGCTAGACGGCACGCCAATCGGAGGTGTCGTGTGACCGCGCTGGCCGAAAATGCACTCCGCGTGTCGTAAATGGCCAAAACATGCATTTAACTGTCAAATGCATGCCGAACGACATCAGAATAACTTGAAATCACACTAAAACACCCTAATTATTATTCATGAGGTGTACGAGGAGACGACACGTCATTCGGACGCGCGGTTTGCACGACACGACTGAATATGTGTTCTTTAGGTGTTTGGTGCGCTTGAAAAGCGTGCGTGGGGTGGTTGAAATCGGGCAAACGACCTTAGAATGCTATTAAATTGGATGAAAACAAAGGGTGAGTGAATTTTGAAATGGTTGTCCAGATGGCACATCAATCGGAGGTGTCGTGTGACCGCGCTGGCTGAAAACGCACTCCGCATGTCGTAAATGGCCAAAACATGAATTTAACAGTCGAATGCATGATGAACGACATCAAAATGACTTTAAATCACACGAAAATGCCCTAATTATTATTCTTGAGGTGTACGAGAAGACAATATGTCATTCAGACGCATGGTTTGCGTGGCATGGCTGAATATGTGTTTTTTAGGTGTTTGGTGCGCTTGAAAAGTGTGCGTGGGGTGGTCGAAACCGACCGAACGACCTCGGAATGCCATGAAATCGGATGACAACAAAGGGTGGGTGAATTTTGAAATGGTCAGCTAGACGGAACGTCAATTGGAGGTGTCACATGACCATGCTGGCCAAAAATGCACTCCGCGTGTCGTAAATGACCAAAACAGTGGGTTCTAGGTCCAAACCAAAGTCCCTTTAGGAACCAAATACCAAAGACTTAATTGAATATTCATACTCACTACCCATGATGGGGATTCATATCACATCACACCTAGGAGATCAAATTATAATTAGCCACATAACCCCTTATTCTAATTGAAAAATCTATAAAAAACATGTAGGCTATTCCGGTAACCCATCTCATATGTTGAGATTGGCCAATGTTTCCCACTAACACATTAGTAACCATTTATACATGGATACATAATCATTAGAGGAATATAAACATCCCATGTGCTTCCTATAAGTCATCCTAGGTCTATGCACATGAGCAATACTATTGTCTATATTATGGGTATCATTATCCTTGCCACTCTACCCAAGTTTTTCTGTTGGTTTTAAGATACTCAACCCAAGACCATGACTAAACATCCCATGTGCTTCCTATAACATGTAGGTTTTTTCCCTCACACCTGGACACCCCCACCCTTGGGACACCCCCAACCCCTTGTATTTCATATTTTATATGTGTTATATATAATTCAGAATTCTGTATGCAACATAATTAATTTTGTTTATGTTATTGATTCATAATTCAAATTTCATTAAATAATTCATTATTCATGTATTCAATTGAGAATTAAATTATGAATTCTGTATTTCATAGGGTAATTGGGTTCATATAGATGATTATAATTGTGGTACATTCCATGGTTATAGTAGTATCATGTTTTTAAGTGCTTTTGTGTTCTATATCAGGTGTTTTTGTTGCTGTTAAGAGTGTATGCAGGTGTGTAGTTGAGTGTGCAGTGGAGGATTTTAGGTGCTGTCAAATTATAGTAATACAATATAACAACGGTTTACTAAACCATTGGTATAGTTCTGTACATATTTTTACCAACAGTTTTAGTAATCCTTTGGTAAAACATTGAAATACTCCAGCAATGCCAACGGTTTGTAAAACCATTGGCAATACTCTTTACAAACAGCCTTTCCCAACGGTTTTAGTAAACTGTTGGTATAGTGCTTTACAAACCGCCTTTCCCAATAGTTTTACAAAAACTATTGGTAATGGGATACTTCCACGCCTAACTTTCCAACGGTTTGCCAAACCGTTGGTAAAGGCTTAATTTCCAGTAGTGCTACATTCCCATGGTTTCCCGGAGTCCAACCTTGGGATGCTAATGCGAACCTCTACATTCTAGGGATTAAGGGTGATCACCTGATTTCCCATTCAATGAGGAATGGTGGTCAGTCGAGTGAATCATATCTGCTTCTTCTTTTGGCGAGAGGCGACATTCCTCCCCTTTCTCAGAACATGTTCTGGGGAACTCCCGCCGGGGTAAGTCCCCAATCTTTTGAGGTCCAAGCCGCATGACCTCCAATGTCATCCCACATTGAAAGGTTCATCATTTAACGCCTTCACCCACTATCACCCCAACTTCTTCCATCATAGGCCTGCCCTCTCCCATCAACGAGAGAGGAGGTGTGTGGTTGGTTGGATCTCTCACATCCTGTTGTTTCTCACACCGAGTATAACTCACGTGGGCTTAGAGATTTGTGATGATCATAAATTCCACACAACTAACCAAATCTAAACTATGAGAACTCTGATTCCTGGTCAAACTAGGACACATGGGATGCCTACTTGAAGGCCTGAGCTCAAAAGGGGTTCCCTTTAAAAAGGGTTCACCCAATCATGACCCCTTAAATGGGAAACTCCTATGTTTAAGCCCAAAGTTTCCCAAACTATGTGGGCTCTGATTCCTCTCCTGAGGATACATAGGAAGCCCATATTATGGGTCCGATCCCAAGATTAAGTCACCTTTTGTCCCCCTAGATGATGATAAACACCATAGAACCTTATTGCATGGATTAAGTCATCATTACCTCTGTAGCATCAAATTCATGTATGCCTTTGATGATCCTGCAAACCAGGGGTAGCCTATGGACACACTCTTTGAGAATGAACTAAGGGTTCATGAACATATGAACATGACTTAAATCTATAAGAGAGTCATGAAATAGGTAATAATTTCTCCCAAAAATGGTGAAATGAGCCCAACCTCCCATCCTCTCGACTAATGGAGTCCTTAAGTGTTGTTGGTCAAATCATCATCCAAAAAGTGCCTACCTTTAGAAATAAGGTCCATCAATCATGGATACCAGGACTATTGGGTGTTTTTGGCTCCACAAATAAACCCGTTAAAGACTATATGAGGAAGTTATATCCTAAGAGGACTGATTGCAAAAATACTTGACCCCATGAAATCGCCCGCTGGGACCATTTGACCGTGGAACCTCCTTCGCAATACAGAAGGGATAAACTGCCCAGTCCCCACTGGGTCAATCCAATCCTCCCTTAAAGGATGAAAACATGGATCAGGTCGAAACAAATATGGAAATGTGAAAGTTTTTATAATAATGGACAAATTCTTGTCACTTGTCAGACCATTTTCCATTTTCCCCAACCACGCACCCACGTCGCATCGGGTCAAAACAAAAATGGCGAAACCGACATGAATCCTTAACAAAGGTGGTTGTTTTACCCAACTCAATTCCCTTCGCCTCACAATAAAAAAGGGAGAGGATTCCAAGATTAATTGTCAAATATGCATATATTCAAGAGGATGTTACTTTGACGGGGTTTTGTTGTCCGTATATGTCATACATATATATATATATTGCAGGTTCCCTCAAAGCAACCTTCGATCCAAATGACCTCCCGACAACCAATGCATACACGCGCCTTAGTGATCCCATAGGCGACTGAGGCCCCAATAAAGAGTAGGACCCCCTTGCCTACCCAACATCTGCAACACTGGGTATCCAACACACTAATCAAAGAGTACCACCGAAATGGTACTCTCCCCACAGTGGATGCCACAAGACAAGCCCTCCCATCTGCAAAAGCTCCCCATTCACCTCCTCATCCGAAGCCAGTTACCCAACACAAGGCGGCCTTAGTGGTTGTCTCAAACTATTTTGGGAGCCTATCCCTGGAACGTGACAATGAGTACCTCCCTTATATTAGGGAGGCAGATGAAGTCGATGCTGAAGACTTCATCTCAACTACATAGGGGTCCTACTCATAGAACCCTACCAGAGAGCGTTGCTGCCAACACCAGGCAACCAATTCTCCTCATGATGAAGAGGACCTTATACTGAGGGCACTTGCTAAAGTCTAAAAGACCCGGGCCCATCAGGATGCCTGCCAAGGGTGACAAATATATAATCTGGAACAGGCTATCACCCTGGTTCCTAAGGAGCAACTCTGCTGTAAAAACGCGACAACATTTAATGGGAAGACATACAACTATACCCCCTCCACTCAAGCCCACCATAGAAACAGGGTGGCACAATATGAGCACGTGCATGTTCCTGCTAGTGCTCGCCGGTCCTGTCATGCAGACAGAGCAGCAAATTACAAGAAGATGCAGATCTCTACCGATGCACAAGAATCCCGTCATCCAAATAGGACAGAAACCGGCTACACGTAGGAAAAAATACCTACTAATGTGTATCAATATCACCATCCAAATAGGGCGACAAGAAAATATGAGTAGAGTCAAATTCGTGCAGATGCATACAAAGACAACGAGACGAATACAGTGGCAATTGAGTAGATGAAAATCCACTCTCGTGAATATAAATCCCACCAGTCAAATACGGTGGCAACCAGAAAAGACAACTGGTGACAAAATCATTCCTCTATCTCAGTACAGGGGAACTACCAGTATTTACTAGCAACCCATGAGGGACCGGAGCAGGCACAAACTCCTGCTCTGACATCAGAATGTGCCTCCATACCCATTCCAGTGAAAGATATATCTCATCACATCCTGATAATTATGGAAGACCAGACATCTATTCCAACACATATACTCCAAACATGCTAAGATCTCATTGAATCGACAATAAAGGCGATAAACCAGGCCCACAACTCGATTTTCTCGAACAGAATGACTTACTCACAAAATGGGTTAGTATCTCCGGAGCAGTTATGCATCCCTGTTCTAGTCCAGGAGGGTTGACAACAATATATCGCGATACACAGACAACTAGATCGGGAACAAATACCTGTTCCATCTAGGGGATGTCGGTCCAATGTGGTGGCCTCTCCAGGGAAGACATATATCCCTTCCAAAACTCAAGATGTCCATCGATGTATCCCAACGGCATCACGAGACCCAACAAGATAGAGAACCATATATGAAGGCCATTACCAACCGCAGGTGGCCCTATTTACCTAAAAGAGAGCGTCCAAAAATGAAATGCTCTAAAGGTAACTAGAAAATGAAGAGCACATGCATGATCCCGCTCTGCTGGAAGTTGGGATTCTTGATGCCATCAAACATATATAAATAAAGTCTCAAGACCATGTCAGACCATTAACAAATTATGGAAGTGGTAGTAGTAGTTGCAAAGACCCTCCCCACAATGTTTCTACTAGTATCTCTGAAGGTCCTCCCTCGAGAACCCACGGGGGATTACTCTGTGGGATATGAATGATCGATCACGAGAGTCTATCTTTTGAAGCATTTTATTATAACCCCCCCTTGACCTAAAGATCCAATAGCAAGAAGGTCCTACCCTTACTGTCATCCGCCCTGATGGTCCTCCCCAGGGTATATGCTGTATATATGCATCTCCCTGTAGTCGGACGTCGAGTCATGATGGTAGTCCTTGCCATGATGATAGTCATTGCGAAGGCCCTCCCCATAATGGAAGTTTTTGTAAAGGCCCTCCCCATAGTAACATCATGCAACAAGAAGGTACTCCCCTTATTGTAGTATATCCTGAAGTCCCTCTCCAAGATGCACACTGTAGAAATTTTCCCTGCATCCAGGTATCAAACTATGATAGTAGACCTAACCATCATAGCATTCATCGAGAAGGTCCTCCCCTCAATGACATAAAGTAGAAAGAAGGTCCTCACCTCATTATAGCCTACCCTGAAGGTCCTCCCCAGGCTATAAACCTTATGGAAATTTCCTGCAGACAGGCATCAAGTTGCAATGGTAGCCCTCACCATTGTGGCACCAATTGCAAATGTCCTCCGCAAAATCAAAATTCATACTGGAAATAAGGCCCTCCCCCTTACGGAACAATTGTAAGAAAGCCCTCCTATGCTGAGGCACTCGAAAATATGGATTCATACATATTAGGCACTCTATCTATGACGAGTGATATTCTTTCTCTACCAGAGGATGGTCTGGGGCCACTCTCATCTTCTGAGCCACCCCCTCATTGTTCACATGTCAATGAGGCTCCTACCAGCCCAACTGCTTGGAACAAAATTATTAAGAAGCAGTCAAGATAGGCATATCAAGTAGAGGAGTCCCTGGAAGAACAACAACATGATATGTTTCTCATGAGAAGACAACTATCTAAGGATAATATAACAGTGATGTATTATCCTACAACCACTTATCACTTCGACATACCAAGGTAGTTGTCTGAGGAATGTATGGATGAAATTCGCCTCAATATATGGATGAATCTTCACCAGCTAAAAGAAAATTTCTTTCCCTATGAAGGGTATACAGACCATGTCAACATGTTAGGGGAGCTTTGCCATCTAATCGACTTGGAAGCCCACCTGTCTGCATGGAAGCCACGATCAGAAAGGCGAATGAAAAACCATGAACTAGAATTCCTCCATGCACCGCGCAAGTTGTGTTTCCTCATTGGTGATGCCCTGACTGGAGTTCATATTTGGGGATGGAGAGAACATGGAGGTCTACACTTCACCCCACGTACATTCCAGTAGACCTTATTGGAAATTACATCTTACAACATCATTACCCAAAGACAACAATCAAATGAAATCCTTGCTCAAGAAAGATAGAATACTCAACAAGAAACGGTTCGAAGTAAGTCTTAAAAGCATCAGGTCCGAAGAGATCAAGCCATCAAAAAGATTCTAAGTTTGGAAACCGAGAACATCTAATAGGATTCCCGCCTAAGTGAAGTCAACTAGAAAGCAGTGCTCATGTCTTCAAAATCCCATAACTTCCATGCAGGTCCAGCACCATACTTGGCTCACACCCACGTGGGAGTGCGTGAAATCAAAAAGGTGGAAATAGTGGCAGCTACCACCGCAATATGGGAACAGCCCTAGCCCATAGGGATGGGGGAATTTTTAACTCAAAATTACCCTATAAAACCAACAAATCTAGGCTGTAGCGCTTTTACAGAAGAAAGAGAACAACCCTAGCCCGTAAGGCTGGGGGTATTTTTACCTCATGTTCCCCCACAACAGATGTTTGTCTTCTCCTGTCTGGGGAGAACGATGAGCAGAGAGGTCACCCGTTCCACCCTATCTTGTGGTTCGTACCCTTCGAGATGAAGGCATATTATGAGGTTAGATCAGGGCTCCCTTCGGGTCATTTTTCACCAAGAAACCCGAAGAGTACTGTAGAATAGAAGGAGACGGTCCAAAAAAGGATGCAGAAAGATTTCCTACCATTCGACACCGGGTACACCACCCCCAATGCGGTATGCATTAGTGAACGTGGTAAATGTGAACTCCACAGATCTCACAGGAAATGATAAAAAGGGCGAGGATGCAAGAGAAGATTGTTCCCTTTTGGAGGCATCCCCCACTGAGCCTAATGGTGTGCATACCTGGAACCAGAGAGCGGTCCTAAATTAAGTGACCCTTAGTTAATCCGTTACTACCTCCCTCATGAAATCCCAACAAAGAGAAGAATAAATACCAGGTCGTCCATGACCCACCACCACCTCCCCCTAAGAATGTGTCCCTCATGCTCGAGTAAAGATTCGCCAAGTAGGAGGAAGAAATAAAAGAGCTTAGACAAATTAATGCTGAGCTACGTCAAGGGAGCTATCTTGTCGGATGTGTTCCCCATGAAGAACGTCAATAGGTGTTCCCATAAGAGGTGCCCTTGCCTCAGACACTCATCCTTGTAAATGAAGTCAAGCTTAGATGCCCGTCCAACCCAGAACCGGGACTGTCAACCTACTTTAAATCCAGCCCCAGAAGGACATCAAGACTTTCCTCCACTGGGAAGGCAGCCATAGTATATTCAGGTGAACCAACAAAGGATACCCCCAGCTGGGTATCCAACCCAAATTCTAGCAGCACCGGCATGCCCAGCTTTGGCCCCTTCTGCACCCGCCCAAGCTCAAGTCCGGCAGGATATGCACCAAGGGCTCTTGAATACTGTCAAGCAACTAACAGCTCGACTAGAAGCCATGGAGGGGCGACACGCTCCAATACAACCAGAGTGAAAACCTTACCCTAATTGTGTGAGCAACGTTCTGCCACCACCAAACTTCAGAAACCCAGTTTTCCCAATGTTCAATGGCTCAGGAGACCCGGAACAGCATCTAATGCACTATGCCTCTTACTGTGACCCCATGATGGGCAATCTAGAGCAGTAAGATGTTGTAAAACTCAGGTGCTTCGTGCAAAACCTGTAGGGTTCAGCCTTCGTATGATATACTAGCTTGCCAGCTAACTCAATCACAGGCTGAGAGGACCTCTGGTGATAGTTTCTCTTCCAGTTCAGTTCGACATTGCCTAAGACAATGGTCAATGACCTCATGAACTGCAAGAAGCAAGAGAATGAAAGGGTTTCAGACTTCATTGTTAGATGGAAAGTCCTGACTTATTCCCTGAAACGGCTGCTCCCCCAGGATGAAATGCTCACTCTGGGAAAAAGTGGTTGCGATGGGAGTGCAGTTTGTGCGTCAAACCATGCGAAAGGGTATTTGTGATGGGTAGGCACCGCCCGTCGCAAATATCGGGAGGTGGTAAACACTAGTTGCGACAGGGGATCCCCCGTCACAACTAGTTCGACCCCTATAGGTTATTTGTGATGGGTCCTGTCGTAAATAATCGGCGGCGGTAAAAATCTATTTGTGACGGGATGTTGTCTCGTCACAAATAACCTTTTAACCGCCGACAGTAATTAATGCAGCCGAAGGTATTTGCGATGGGTCCCGTTGCAAAAAATTCTATTTACGACGGGGAGGTCGTCACAAATACTTCTGTCGCAACTAATCTAACCTATATATATCCTCCATCAATTTTTTCTTTCCTCCTCAATTTTTTATTTCTCTTCTTCTCTAAACTCTAATTTTAGAGTGAAAAATTTTTAGAGTTTGTTTTTTATGAAGAAGTTGTGAAGCTGTCTACAATTATAAGAGATCAAGTTTAAAGGTATTTATGTTTTATTTAATGTAGTATTTATTTCATTTATTTATATTAATTTTAATTATTGTTGATTAGTTGTAATTAAGTTAGATTTAAATTGTTTTGTCATCAATATTTATTTGTAATAATTAAATTAAATTATTAGTACAAATTCTTAGTAATTAGTAATAATTAATAATTATTAACGATAATTAGTAATGTATACAAATAATTAGCGGTAATTAGTAGTTGTATTTTGCAGTAATTAATAGTAATTAACACTAATTAGTAATAATTAAAAAATAGTAATAATTAGGAAAAAATAGTAATAAGTATTTACAATTAGTAATAAATACTAATAATTAGAAATAAATACTAATAATTAGTAATAAATACTAATAATTAGTAATAAATACTAATAAATAGTAATAAATAGTAATAATTAGTAATAATTAGTAATACATACTAATAAATACAAATAAATACAAATAAATACTAATAAATACTAATAAATAGTAATAAATACTGATAATTAGTAATAAATTCTAATAATTAGTTATAAATACTAATAATTAGTAATAATTAGTAATAAATACTAATAATTAGTAATAAATACTAATAATTAGTAACGAATACAAATAATTAGTAATAAATACTAATTATTAGTAATTAATACAAATAATTAATAATAAATACTAATAATTAGTAATAAATACTAATAAGTAGTAATAAATACCAATAATTAGTAATAATTAGTAATAATTATTAATAATTAGTAATAATTAGTAATAAATACTAATAAATAGTAATAAATAGTAATGAATAGTAATAAATAGTAATAAATAATAATAAATAGTAATAAATAGTAATAATTAGTAATAATTAGTAATAATTAGTAATAATTAGTAATAATTAGCAATAATTAGTAATAAATAGGAATAAATAGTAATAAATAGTAATAAATTGCAATAAATAGCAATAAATAGTAATAAACATTAATAAATGGTAATAAATGGTAATAAATAGAAATAAATAGCAATAAATAGCAATAAATAACAATAAATAATAATAAATAACAATAAATAATAATAAATAACAATAATTAGTAATAATTAGTAACAATTAGTAATAATTAGTAATAATTAGTAATAATTAGTAATAATTAGTAATGATTAGTAATAATTAGTAATAATTAGTAAAGTAATAAATAATAATAATTAGTAAAGTAATAAATAGTAATAAATAGTAATAAATAGTAATAAATAGTAATAAATAGTAATAAATAGTAATAAATGGTAATAAATAGTAATAAATAGTAATAATTAGTAATAATTAGTAATAAATAGTAATAAATAGTAATAAATAGTAATAATTAGTAATAAATAGTAATAAATAGTAATAGTAATAATTAGTAATAAATAGTAATAAATAGTAATAAATAGTAATATTTAGTAATAATTAGTAATAATTAGTAAAGTAATAAATAGTAATAAATAATAATAAATAGTAGGACCATATTTTTCATAATGATTTCAGGTGGTGACAGTTGCAAGAAGATGATTCATCGACGAAAAGGGGGATCTTTTGTCTGACGAATCATTTACTTGCATCTTTCTCACACTGAAATCATAATGAAGAATCTACTCGGAGGTACGCTTATACATTCTCGTATGGACGAGAATGAATATGACTATCTCTAAGTAGATTTTTCATTGTGATTTCAGTGTGAGAAAGTTGCAAGTAAATGAGCTGTCAGACAAAAGAGTAGCTGTCAATCCACTGAAAATTGTGTCGCCCGTAATTAATGGTAATTATTAAGATATAGTTGTAATTATTTATCTTCTTTTTTTGGATAGTGTTTTTCTAATTTCAAATTATTCAAAAATAGTAATGATTTTATATTTTGTAGAAAAATATGGAATAAGGAAGTTGACAACAGTCATTATTAGATGATCGCGCTTGGATAAATCAGTGCAGAAATCCAAACGGTTCTGTTTTAAATCATGTATATCTTGAGGGTGTTGATTCTTTCTTATCATTTGTATCATCAAATCAAGAATTTGGTTTAGAATTCACAATCAAGTGTCCTTGTAAAAAATGTGCTCTAAGAACGTTTGGCACATTTTACAAGGTTGGGGGACATCTCTTGCTGTTTGGTTTTCAACCAGATTATGTTTTTTGGTATCAACATAGTGAATGCAGTTCTAGATAAGATACTAATAACTTGATTCTAGATCCATCACAGTTTCAATCTTTAGTACATGATGTTGTAGGTCCATCTGTTCAACAAACTAAAACTTAGGATGATATTGAAATAACTCCTGAGTTTACAACATCTGAATTTTATGAGTTGTTGAGGTCTGTTGAGGATGCGTTATATCTTGGTTGCACGATAAGCAAATTAGAAGCGGTTGAAAAATTTATGGCTATTAAATCAGATAATGCAATGTTAAAAAAATGTTTTGATCATATATTTTCTTTGGTTAAAACACTATTACCTGAAGGAAATGTGTTGCCTTAAAATTACTATATGAGCACGAGGCTGGTTCTTAATCTGTGCCTTAGTTATCAGAAGATTCATGCATGTGAAAATGATTGCATCTTATATTCTAGTGAATATGAGTCGTTGGATGGTTGTCCCACATGTGGACAATCGAGGTATAAAGAAGATCAACTGGGGAAGTCTGGATCAATTCCTGTAAAATAGTTGAGATATTTCCCTCTTACACCTAGGTTGCAACGTTTATTTATGTCTCAAAACACAGTGTCAATGATGTCATGATACAAAACCAAGATTTCAACTAATAAAAGATTGAATCATCCATATGATGGCGATTCCTGAAAACATTTTGACTGATTCCATTCGTCTTTTACTTTATAAGCCCGAAACGTGCGATTGGGTCTTTTTATTGACGGTTTCTGTCCCTTTGGTTCTTATGGTAGTCAATATTCATGTTGGCCTATCTTTTTAACTCTGTACAGTATACCTCCATGGATGTTGATGAAGGATCCCTATATCTTTTTGACATTATTAATCCTACGACATCCGAAAAAGAATATTGATGTTTGTTTGAAACCATTGATTGATAAATTAAATTTATTATTGAGTAATGGTGTTAGTACATATGATGTTGCTGCGAAAAAAAATTTCATATAAAAAGTTGCATTGATGTGAACGATTAGTGACTTCCGGGCATATGACATGTTATCTGGATAGAGTACACATGGTTTGAAATCATGTCCTTACTATATGAAAGACAACAAAGCCTTTATGCTCGTCAATGGAAAAAACCTTTCTATTTTTACTATCATCATCGATTTCTTCCAACCGATCATCCTTTTCAGAGGAACAAATATCATTTTAGAAAAGGCACAATTGAAAGGGATGAACCTCCAAAAATGATCTCAGTTACAGAGTTAAAATCCGTTGTATTTTCATTACCTCCCATCACATTTGGGCCAACAGTAAACCCAAAAAAATTCATGGCCTTGGGAAAGAACATAATTGGATAAAACGGAGAATTTTTTGGGATCTTTCATATTGGTCTGATTTGTTAGTCTGCCACATGTTGGATGTCATGAATATTGAGAAGAACTGTTTTGATAATTTATTGCATACAATTTTGGATATACCAAGTAAGACCAAAGATAATGTAATGTCACAATTAGATCTTGCCCAAATTTACAGACAACCGGAACTGGAATTTTTTCAAAATGTCAGATCAAAGAGGTTAATGAAGCCAAAAGTAGCTTATACACTGCCCAAAGAGATTCAATTATTATTTTGTCATTGGATTGTATATTTGAGACTTCCAGATGACTATGCATCCAATTTGGGAAGATGTGTTAAGAATGCTTATATTACCGGATTAAAAAGTTATGATTGTAATGTTATAATGGAAAGACTTATGCTGATTGTATTTGAGGGTTTGTTGAATTATATGATTTGGGATTTGATAACAGACATATCATATTTTTTTGAGACATTTGTACGGTGACAACAGACTATGATGCACTAAGAAAAATGGAAGAAGATGTTGTTGCAATTATATGTAAACTGGAAAAAAATCTTTCCGCCAGCTTTCCTTGGACTCAATGGAACATATGATATTACATTTTCCACATGAAGTTAAATGTGGAGGTCCCATACAGTTTTGATGGATGTACCCATTCGAGTGATGCATACAAAAATTAAAGAAAAGAGTACGTAACAAAGTATCAGTTGAAGGCTCAATTGCTGAAGCTTATTTTCAAGAAGAAATTGGTTTTTTCTACTCTCATTATTTTGAATCTGAATATCCCTCAAAACCCAACCACATGGAATATAAAGAGGGAAATTTTGATGATGAAATGAAAAATTAATTATTAGTTGTTAATTATCCAGAGCTTGGCTTCGGTGGAGTTCATGAACGATGGCTTTCAAATGATGAACATCACAGAGCTCATACATATGTTCTGCTCAACTATGAAGAAATGACATCATTTGTACTATGAGTTCTTATATAACTTATTCTATAATTTATGTCACAGTAATTAAACTTATTTTATTTGTAGGTTATATGATAATCATATCAAGAAATAGTTTCCACAAATTACAGCAGCTGCTCTTGAAGAACACAGATTTTTTTTCTCAATGGTTTTAAAAACTGGTAACATAAATTATTGATGGTTTAACATATAAATTAAGTTTATTATTTATTATATTGATAATTTTTTTACAAATTTTTAGGTGTCTCAACATGATAATAAAATTGATAAGCGACTGTGTATATTGATTAACCCACCATCCAGAATGGTTAAATCTTATAATGTATAAGCGGTGAATGGTTTTTGATTTCATACACGTGCATATGAGGAATAAAAAAACAATAAACATGGGAGTTTTCTTGAGAGGATCACATTGTAGAGAAATTGAAGTTGACTTTTATGACATGCTGGATGAAATTATTGAACTGTGTTATCTAGGGAAATATTACATAACAATGTTTAAATGTCGGTGGTTGGATACTGAGAGAGGATTGCATGTTCATCCGATTCATGGAATCATAGATATTAAATATAAAAGTCTTCTTATAGTAAATTAACCATTTTTACTGGCTCAACATGCACATAAAATATATTACGCAAAGTACTGTGCTACTTCAAGAGACATGAGTGATTAGTGGAGCATAATAAAAATGAAATCTCGGGAAAATCAGTTTACTCAAACTGAATGTGGTTCTGATGAAGTACAAGGATTTGAAATTTTTCAAGAGACTACTCAAAATCCATCTTTTTCGCAAAGATACATGAATATCGATGATGACACCCCACAATTAAGGGTCGATGTTGACGATGATGTTAATGATGTTAAAAATAAATTTTAAATGGTAAGAGATGATGAAACTAAAACTCATATGGATATTGATGATGCCGATGATGAATATGATGATATTGAAATTGTCAGATATGAAGATGATGATGAAGGTGAACATTAACAAAGTTAAATGCTAGTTATAATCATAACTAATATATATCTATATCTAATAGTTATTTTCAACTATCTTCTAACAATAATCATTTTTTATTTTAGATGGACCCTGATCTATTTTGTGAGTTGGAGGAGGCTGAGCTACCTTTGGATGAGGAGGATTTGGGATAATCTGACCCTCAGCCTATTGACGGTTCAGGGGGTATGCGTAGGGGGCATAGTCCTGCATGATTGATGATTCTTGACCCTATCCCCAAGCGACGTCCACTTCTTGGCTTTGATCCACGCATGCATAGGTATTGTAACCTGTGCATTTTAGTTAGATTTCATTAATTTATTTATATACTAATTATTGGATTATTTGATCTTTTTTCATAGTTTTACGAATGTAGCTGTTAGAAAGGGGAGCACTATCTTGCACAATTATTTTTCTCGGCCATGGATCACATGGGAATAGATTCTCATTGATGTGAAACTGGGAATGTTAAATCATTGGCTGGTACATAAAAAAATAATATTTATTTAGAAATTTATTTCATCAATAACTTGATATTATAAATTATTTTTAGGGTTTACGGTATCCCATCGATGATAGCATGAATGAAGCTATCCATGAGGCATGGGAGGTGTCTATGTGTGAGCGTTTCCATCAGTTTTTTCACAATTTGAGGACAGTCATTAAGAAAGCATGAGTGACAGTATTTGATGAGTCATGTAGTGCCCACTGACCAGAGTACATTTCATCTCACGTTTGGGATGAATTATGTTCACACTAGATGAGTGGTGGATTTCAGAGGAGATCTTCATTGGGCCAACAGAACCGAGGGAGACAGGAGGTGACACATCGAGCTGGAAGTTGTACATTCAGTACACGTAGAGAGCACCTGATAAGTATATTTTTTAAATATTTTATATAACATTAAATATAAATAGTTTATTTTATATTCATATAGGTAGTCGAGTATCTCGATATTATGGAGTACGATGTTTATCAGAGAATGTACAGTGATCTAGCCACTGGAGAGATTAGAGCTGATCACCAGGGTCAGATTGTGGTCAGTATTATTTCTTTTTCAGTTTGAAAATTAACCGCATATAATACTTTCACTATTTTAATTTAAAATTGGAACTGAAGGAGTCATATGAGACCACGACCTCTCCAACATGGGCTGACAGTCAGGCCAAGATGGATGATCAGACTAGTGCCCACCATTTTGATGAGGCGACATGGATGAAATCAACCCAGTATGTTTTCGAGAAGGGCCGAGTAGTTGGTATCAACTCTCATTTGACTCCTGGGACTTATTATGGTGCTGATGCGATGTCGACATCCATCTCGAGATAAGATCATGAATATGCATCATCTTCTGGCTCATAGTATCAAGAGGAGTTGCGAGCTCAAACTGAGCTTATAGAGAGTTTGAAGAAGCAACCTGAAGAGATGTGTCAGTAGCAGTAGCAACAATAACAACAACACGAGGAGGACATGCGTCGATGGTAGCAGAAGTAGCACGAGCAGATGGAGTACATGCGCCATCTGACTCATAGTTTAGGAATGGAGTTTCCTCCACCATCTCCTCCAGCTCCTCCAACTCCTCCAGAAGACTATCCCCCTAGTGATTTTTTTGTTCTGTTAAAAACATTTGAATTCAACATTTATTATAACATGAACTATTTACAGTTTTGTCTTTTATATTGATGTGAATATTAAATAATTTAAATTTTATATTTTTTTAATATTTTATTATTTATTATTAGTATTATATTTTTTAATGTTTGTTTATTTTACTAATAATAATAATATTTTATGATTTTTTTATATATTTTTTCGAATATTGATAATTTTAATATTTTTTTATTTTAATAATATTAATATTATTTTTTCATTAATAATAATTTTATTATTATTTTTTATTTTATTAAGTATTTGCAATGGTGCCTTTTGTGATGGGGTCCCGTCGCAAATAGATTATATATATATTTTTTAAAACTTATTTGCGACGGTTTACTTTACTGTCGCAAATAATTTTTTGTGATGGGCCCATCACAAAAGGTTTAGGTATATATAACATATATATGCAGAGAACTATTTGCGACGGGACGATGGGCCCATCACAATAGGTTCTTGTATATATAATGTATTTAATCAGAGATCTATTTGCAACAGGAAGCGATCCCATTGAAAACAATATTTTTTTGCGACGGGCCGGTCGTAAAAAATACTAGTTGCTACGCTATTTTATACAACAGACTATTTTCGATGGGACCCCATCGCAAAAGAGTTATTGTGATGGGATCCTGTCACAAATAGCCCGTTGAAAAAAGCTGAAATTCTCGTAGTGGCTCACTATGTGCTTCGATAACCTTCGTGATGAATTACGAACACCACTCATCCTAGTGAAGTACAAAAGTGGGTTATGAGATTTCTCTGCCATTTCTCAAAGGATAGAAGACTCCTTGTAGTGAACTAATATCAAATCCTGAGTGGCCCCATTATCCCTTGAAAAAATAGCGGGAAAATATGATGTGACTTTTGTCATGCTTAAGGGACCCCGACACCAGCTCTAGTAGTGAGTCCTCCACCGAACTGTGCCGAACCCCCTGGATGCCAAAAACCACCCCCACCTTGGAAAGATGAGTGAAGGGGTGATAAAAGAAATCAGTTCGTGGATTGAATAAATAAAGCCTACTCATTCTGAGATGACCATGTCTGCAACCACTTCATAGCCGCTATGAATTGCAACTTACTCCGGCTACCAGAGCCAATGTGAATTAATGAAGTGGGTCTCGATGACCATCCAAATTATTGTCCCTATCACTGGATACTGGGGCACACCATCCATGAATGCTTTTTATTCAAGGATCTCCTACAAAATATGACAGATTCTAGGAAATTCACGTTGGGTCCATCGGTAGCACAAGTGGTGTATGTCTCTACCATAGACCCAAGGGAGGAAGAGGAATTACAAATAGTCACCATCAAAAAGGAGATTTTTTTTTGACAATTGGATGACCTAGAAAATAGTCAACCGAGATCATGGCATCCTCTAGATGCATTTGAAACAACCGATCGTGCCCCCAATAACTCCTGATGCAACACAACCATCATCCTTATCCCCGCAGTCCTCTAAAGGCCAGAAGGGAAAAAAGCAGAAGCAATAAGATGGGATGACACCAAAGCTGAATCTAGTATTGACACTTTCAGACTTCAAGCCAGTAGACTTGGGATAATGGGTGTTGCCCCGCCAAATGGTACAACGAGCGTCGCCCTGCCAAATTGTACCATCAGAAGAAGACAGTTAGATAGAATCATTATCAGATCAAGAACTGATCTTCACCTCCATTAATATCATACACATGATGAACCCCTTCTCTGATGAAGACTATGACCATGAAACTAAATTCCCTACATCCAACCGGAGAGATGACGGAAAAGGCCATAGAGGGAAAGGGTGTCCTGGAAGACATAATCATGGTAGGAGTCAAATTCTCAGCCACTCCTTAACTCAAACTTCTAACATTGCGGAAACTCGCAGAAGGACCCTCCAGAAGACACAATGGGAACTAAAATGTTTCTCCACTCCCTCCAGAAGAAATACAGGCCCAATTATCTTAGAGTATCCATCAGAGAAAGAACAGATATCAAATTACCCAAGGAATATAGACAGACTAGTTTGGTCGAATGTAGAATGGACCGCAGCGCCACCAACTCCTATCACAAATGTCGGACAATCTACTTTAAAAGATCAAGCACCTAAAGTTCTCGTGAAAGAGAATCCCTGAGCTGGGAAGAGTTGACCTTTAGAGAAAAAATATGATATTCTAAAGCATATAGCCTCAGTACTGGCGAATCTATTGATCCTGGATGCCTTGAGTCTGTCTGCAGACCTAAGGGAGGTGCTCATCGAAGCCTTAGTAAGTCCCCAGGAATTTGATGTTGAAGTAGCAGTGGACGAATTCTATCGGACGGAGACCAATCCTGAATAATGCCACACTGTCATCTCTTTCATAGACAAGGATGAAGACGCCATCATGAAAGGGTACATAAAACCCTTATATATGTCTGTAAAGATAAATGGAATTGATGTCTAGAGGATTTTTCATCAACAACAACTCTAGATTCAACCTCCTCCCACTACGAAAACTTTGTTGGTTGGGATATGATGAAGACCGTTTAACAAACTGAACCACAAATCTACTGGGATATGACAAAAGGAAGTAGAATCTATTAGGATGAATCATACATAAAACTTGTCTTTGAGACCTCATGTCTGATTCTGAGTTTCTGGTAGTGAGGAAAAGTACGGCCTTCAATGTCCTGTTAGGGAGGCCCTAACTACATCAACATACTAAAATTCTATCATTATGCCATTAGTGCGTCAAATATTGTGCTAATGGAAAAAACAGGATATTGCATACAAATAAATCCCCATTCAAGTCATGTGAGTTGCTTTACATCGACGCAACGTTCTATGAAATAAAGGAAAAGAAATCTTTGGCCGATGATGTTGGTTGGATCATTTCCCCAAATGGATTGAAAATTTCTCCCACTAATCCCCTCCAACATCTTGAGGAAGAGTATGTATTACCCATCAACCAAGTTGATTGAATAAGGCCAAGATTGGACATAGACTCAATCATCTGTATGATTTATGTTACAACCACCAAGTCCAAAGAAAATGAAGAGATAGCTGAATCCTATGATTTCAGGAAAAGCCCTAACAAAGATGCCCCCTACCCATCCTCAAGACCCCAAAATATTCCCGAATTACTCACTAAGAAAAAAGACGATTTCTCTATTATCATTGGAGAGTTCATATCGAGAATCCTCTATCCATAAAAAGAGAAAGAATATGATGAAGAGGATGATGATGATGAAGAAGAATAAGTCCTCAAATATGACCCTCCCACATTCAAAGATGGTGTCTCCACCACGATTGATGAACTTAGGGAGATAAGCTTGGGCACCTAAGATAACCCACAACCAACTCTGATTAGTATAGATATTCCTATCGAGGAGAAAGAGACATTTACCTCCTTACTGAAGAATAATCGAGATGATTTTACCTGGAACTATACAGAAATGCTAGGCCTCGATCCTGAGGTCATCACTCATCTTCTAAATCTGTCTAAAGACCACCGGGACTATAATCAGGATTCCATAAGGACCCACCCAATGAATGCTGCCAAAATAGAGGCTAAATTTGAAAATATGATCAAATACAACTTCATCCAAGAAGTCCAATATCTGATCTGGATGGAAAACATAGTCCCTATAAAAAATGAATGGACAGATTAGAATCTGTATCAACTTCAGGGACCTTAATCAACAATGCCTGAAAGATGTTTTCCCAGTCCAGATCATAGAATTGTTGATCGATGAGACTGCCAGATATGAGGCCCTCTATTTCATGGATGGAATTCTGGATACAATCAGATCTGAATGGCTCGAGGAGATAAATAAGCCACTACTTTCAGGGCCCCTCAGGGAGTGTTCTATTATAAGTTGATTCCATTTGGTCTAAAAAATTCCAGTGCTACATATCAACGTTCCATGCATCACATTTTCAAGACCTTCCTGGGAAAATTCATCGAGTACTACGTTGATGATCTGGTGGTTAAATCATGACAGTGCTCAAACCACCTAACCGATCTTGAAACTATCTTCAAGAAACTATGACAACACAATTTAATGATTAATCCCCTAAAGTGCGCCTTCAGCATTGCCACTGGGAAATTACTTAGATTCTTCTTATGCCATCATGACATCGAAGTCGACCCTGAGAAGACAAAATCCATACTTGTCATGTCTCCACCTCACAACCTCACCAAGTTGAGAGGTCTCTAGGGGAACCTGACCTATATCCTAAACTTAATAGCCAACCTTGCGGGTAAGTGTTTACCTTTCACCAGGTTAATGAAGAAAGGGGTTACGTATGAGTGGTATAATGATTGTCAATAAGCATTTGACAATATTAAAATATATTTTTCAATCCCACTAGTTCTAATGCCGCCAGTTGAGGGGAGACCACTCATTTTGTATGTAACCACCTTGGAATAGTCATTAGGTGCCTTCCTCACACAGAAGAATAATGCCAACAATGAGAAAAAACTCTATTACCTTAGCCTAAAAATCATTGATGTTGAGACTTGATATTCAAGAATAAAAAAGAATCACCTAGACCTAATCTTTGTGGTTCAAAAATTTAGGCATTACCTATAGCACCACGAGATCTAGATGGTCTCCCACTGCAACTCACTCAAGTATATCCTCAGTTGTACCATGCTAACGAGACACCTATCATAGTGGGAAGTCATCCTACAACAGTTTTACATATGATACGTTCCCTAAAAAGTTTTTCAAAGTCCAGGAGTTAGAAAACTTCCTAGAGGAGCACCCCTTGGAAGAAACAACCCCATTGGATGCTGAACTTCTGGATGAAGAAGTGTTCTCCGTCCAAGAAGGCCCCCAGACATGGGAAATGTACTTTGATGGTGCTTCCAGAAGCCCAACAGGGAAATGGATGGAGTATACCAAGCTAAAAAAAGTAGGACTGGGAGTTATACTCGTATCCCCTAAAAAGTTTGTCTTGACTTACCTATTCTTACTATTGGAGGGATGCACAAATAATGAAGCAGAGTACCAGGCCCTCATTGCGGGCCTAAACCTGGCACTTTATACACGAGCCGAACACCTGAAGATAAAAGGTGATTCAAATATGGTCATTAAGAAGGTCAATGGTGACTATTATATTAAGAAAGAGGTATTGACCCCCTTGATGAACCATGTTTGATAACTGATGGTAGAATTCCCATTAGAACCAATGCTGAACTATGTCCCTCGGTCACAAAATGCTCAAGATGATGCATTAGAAAATGTATCTATAACCCTGGATGATCCATACCGAGATGAAATGGTTATTTTCATTTCCAACCATCAGATAGTCTTGGAATATATTCAGAAAAATATAGAGGAAATCAATGAGATTATCCCTATTTCGGAGCCTTATGGTCACACCACTGACTGGATGACTCCCATTAAAAATTACCTCTAAAGTGGGGAACTCCCACCATATAGGGTTAGAAGAGAAAAAATCCAAAGATGGGTAGTCAAATTTGTATTGTATAATGGCATAAACCAAGAAAAAGTTCTCTATAAATGAGTCCTTAACGAAGTCCTTCACAAGTGCATGGAGGGAGAAGAGACTATTACCATCATGAAAGAAGTGCACGCCAGAGCCTGTGGAGCACACTAGTCAGCAACCAAAATCTCCTATAAAATTCAAAGTCTTGGATAATATTGGTTCACTATGATATATGATTATGCTATATTCACTAAGAAGTGCCATTCCTGCCATGTTCATGCCAATTTTATTCACGGACCCCAAAGCTACTTCACACAACTAAGTACTCGTGACCATTTTTTTCCTAGGGGGTGGATGTTGTAGGACCATATCCCCCTACCATAACCTTAAAATTCAAGTTAATTCTCACAGAAACTGACTTATTTTCCAAATAGGCCGAAGCTATGCCCCTTAAAGAATTCAGAGTGAAAATAATTATTAGCTTTTTAAAGGAAAAAATCATTACCATATTTGGTGTCCCTCATATAATACTGATGGACAATGACACCAACTTATTCTCTACTAAGTTGGACAAGTTATACCAGGAGTATGGAATCAAATCCAACTGTTCATCCCACTACCCTGTGGAATCCAACGGGAAGATAAAGGATTTCAAGAAGACTCTGTCCAACATACTCCAAAAGATGGTAGATAAAGATAAGAAATCGTGGCCATAAAATCTCCTTCATGATTTATGGTTTTATCGAACTACAACCCGCACTGCCACCTATGCAACACCATTTTCACTATTATACGGGGCAGAGGCGGTTTTTTCTATCTATATTCAAGTGCCATTACTCCGTGTGGCCATTTGTGATCAACTGTCCATGGATAAGATATCCTAGAGATGGTTTGATGAGTCAGATTAGCTGGATGAGAAAAGGCTGCACACTTTCACCATTTGGAAGTCTACCAAAATCAAATCGCACGAGCCTTCAACAAAAAGGTTCACCTTTGATCTTTCCTTGAAGGAGAGATGGTGTTGGTCCTTAGAACCCTGATGATACTCAAGAAGAATCCCCCAAATCTTGAATCAAAGTGGGATAGACCATATGTCGTACATAGGGTATATTCCAATGGAGCATATGCCTTGATATCAATAGATAGACAACTCATCACAACTCCCACAAATGAAAGATTTCTGAAGTACTTCGCGTAACAGTGACACCCATTTATGATCCAAACTCTACAACCCTAAACATTGAGTCATCATCCTAACCACATGACATTAAACTATATGGTATTAGTCTCTTCAACACAACATTAAACTGGGATGCTAATGTCCTCACTGCATAACTCTAAACTACACAGCATAACATCCTAGCTGTGAGATGTTAAACCGAATAGCATAAATCGTTCTAATTGCATGAAGATAAATTGCATGGTCCCCAAATAACTACATACATATTGATTTCCATTCATCAGTGGGATACGTAGTGATGCCTCAACCCTTGATCTTGGACCATCCCCCACATGGGAGAGAAAAAAATGCCTCTATTGTATCCTCTATCTCCCCATATTATCAAGAAAATCCTTGTCACTCTTTCTAACATTGAGTATAGCTCACCTGAGATTAGGATCAGTGGAAAGGATTCCCTTACATAAAAAAATTATAGAGGAATATGATAGACCCGACACCCGTAGCGGATGAAACCAAAATTCTCCTAATCCTATGTCCGAGCCAGATTAGTACAAGGAATATTCAAAACAATGTATGACTTGATTCATACCCTTGTGGGATACATAGTGATGCTAGGATTTGTTATCTCTACCTAGACACCAACAAAAAATTCCCTCTCATGTTCCAACACATAGACCAAACCTTTGTAGGGAACATTTAGAACTATGTATGGATTAATTCCTGCCCTTGCAGGATACGTAGTGGTGCCTAGATGTCATATCCTGACCCAAACACTAATTAAAAAAATGTATCTTCCTCTGTGCATAGGTCAAAATTTTACATGGAGTTTCTAAAAGTTCGTAACCGCATGACATGAAATTGCAAGTTTCCTCAAGAGTCAGGTGCAGCCCGATTCTCAAGGTTACGAGACCCCGAACATGCCCCCAATTTCCTCCACAAAAAATTTAACAAGATGACATAAATTCCAATTCTGAATTCCGAAACTCATAAGGGGTAAAAAGATCATACATCCCCCTACATATGAGTCAGATTTATGTGGAAGCTCTAGTAGTTTATGACTAATTGGGGTCTAGATATTTCTTACATTCCCATACACATCTTTCATATTTTTCAAACTCCACACTCTAAGAAATCTTGGGTCCCCATAATCATTCATGGCCATCGAGGATGGAAGGATAGTGTCATGTAGACACCTTTGTTTAACTATGCACATCATGCCCTAGTGTATCTTCATATGTCACCTACAAAACAACCATCAAACAAAGTAAAATTCAGCCTCAGGAGATTCCTCTCCTACCTCAGTATGCCTAATGGCTTCCAAGACCCATGTCATTCCTCCTAATCTAAGTTCCCCCCGGGACTATGGTTTACACCTTCTATCATAATTCATGTCTAAGGAATGCCATAATATCCCAACCACGATTAAATCAAATCTATTAATGGTCTTTGTGACATAATTTCCTCGCTTCATGACTCTAAATTGCATAGTATAATGTCCTCACTACATGACTCTAAACTGCATAACATAACTTCCTCACCACACTATGCTAAGCATTGAGGCTAGGACTATCCTTGTTGTATGATTTTAAAATACATAGCATTGGTTTATGACTAAATTTTTCCCTATTATTGATTTTTCTATTCTTAAGTGGTGATTTGGAATCCTCATAATCCCTTATTTCTCACACTGAGTGTAGAGACCCGAAGCTTGACGTACATGGAAATTACATTACTTTTTCGGAATACTTAATACATAACAAAAAATAGACACACAAGGACCATAATAGTTTAGTGTCTTTGGAAACATGGAATATAAACATCTAATCATGTTGAAAGATCTTCAACATCTCCCATAACGATCTTCCCATTTTTGTTTCCTTACCTAAAACCTTTCTTTATTTACTGGGGAAAATAAAACATAAAAAGGGTGAGCTCAAATGCTCAGTAAGGGAAAATATAGAGAACATAAAACAATCTATAAACATTTGAAAGAAAAAACGTGAACATGAAATCTAAGCATTAAAACCTTGAGCAAAGACATAAATCTTGGAAGTACGTAAGGAATATATCATAAAGGGACATCAATCATGATAAAATATCATGGGAATAAAACATGTAATTGTGGAAACCATTCAGCACTTGTTATGATTTCCATAGTATCCAAGGCATTGCTTCCAAGACCATCTTAGTGGACAAATTCCCTTTCCGAATCGAGTTCACTCCTCGTTTCATTCCTGTAACACTGAACCGAATTAACTTACCATTCCATCCATGTATATCTCATGAGATATAAATATTTACCCAATTCATTGGAGGTATATATAGGTCCCACCCATCTCATAATGAAATCATTCTTACTTGTGCCACAAAATAAACTTAAAACATTCATCATAACCCAAAGAATAAAATGGGTTTCATAAACATCTTCCCATCATTTCATAATCCATATAAAACAAATGGACATTTCATCATAAGAAAAGTGAACCATGTAAATCATAGAGACATTAAAATTGAAACATACACATATGAAATAATGTCATCTTAGATGGAAAATGGTTTTGATAAAACATTTGAAATGAATTCTTGAGGAAAATATCCTTTCTTCGTCAAAATAATTTTCTTTTCAACAAATGCCATGCACTTTTAAAATAAAAGTATTTTGTTGAAAATAGTCATAAAATCATGTAGAGTAAGCTTCAAGAAAATGAGGCATTATGAAACCTTAAAAATCCGTTCATGCCGTATATGTTAAAAATAACATTCTCCTCATACTTTTGTCGAAAAAGTCAAAAAGTACCTCGTATGGTAAAAAAAAGAAAGATTCCTTCCATACGATGTGGTAAAAGTAAGAAAAGGGTAAAAATGTCATAAACATACATGGAAGGAAAGTAAAAATTTTATGAAAAAATTTTGAGAGAATATGGACATGGATGATAAACATAACCCCAGTAAATACATACGAATAAACAATCTCGGATAAGAATGAGATTGGAATAATTATCCCTTACCTTAGGTCTGATATGCTTCGTATTTATCCGAACCTCCTGTATAATGATTTAAATAAAGTAATTGACTTATTACAGAATCATATTCACTGTTAAGATATCATATATTATTCACTTATGACTTTATATTACCCGTTCTTTTGTAAATTCCATGTTAAAGAGCGTTTTGGGTAAAATCGTTTCATTTGTCATCCGTGTTTTGACTTGTAATTATTCATATGATTACTTAGATCATGATAACTTAATTCCATAATATAAAACATGATTTATATATAATATATATTCATAATATACATATATATAATAGATCGATAAATGGAAAGAAATACACCATTCATGGAGACGGTAGGCCGTACGTATGCATGAACGCTGTTTTCGTTTCCTTATTGAATTGAATGGAATTAAGTATATGACATAAATATATATATAAATAAATCCAATAGAATTATTATTTCATATATTTCATGATTACTTATTATATATACTTTATAATCATTCTTGAATTGTTAACATGGAAAATGAATCTCATCGCGTCGTGGAGACGGTAATCCGTACGTACGCACGAGCGATGATATCGTTCCCATATTTATTGAATCGAATTGGAGTGAATGATCTAATATCTTTTAATCAGTATGATTTTATAATAATCATATGTATTTATTCTTTACACCATTATACCCATCCATGTAAGGTGGTGGTGGAAAAACAGATTACACCACGGCGTGGGGACGGTATTCCGTACGTACGCACACGCGGTGATTTCGTTTTCCTTAGGATGGATAGAAGGTGAAAAAAGGTTTTTTCATATTTATAATAACATATAAGTATATTAGTGATACTGATGTTATTAAAATATAATGAAACAACTAAATAAGAGGAGGTATAATAAGAAATAAATTTGAAAGAATCGGTAACAGATATTACCTCTTCTTCGATACGTCTCTTTGAAACCTCCTCTTAGGGTACTAAAATTGGTCTTTGAAGAAGAACAGGACCACTAGTATGTTTCTAGGGAAGTTGATAAGGGAAATGGGAAGGGGTTGGCCGAGCTTCAAGGCTCCAAATTGTGTGAGGAGAAGAGGGAGGAGATTCCCTTTTATAAGGGAGGAGAGGGGAACCTTTGTAAATATAAGAAAATATTAATTTATATTAAATCCCAACCCCACTTAAAAACCTCCAAAATGACTCAAATCCGAATATTAGATGAGATAGGGTTGTAATATCATCAACCAATAAAATTAGACATGTTAGGAATTTATTTTAAACATTATCAACTTGATTTATCCTTATTTAATCAATTTAATTTTATTTGTGGTAATAACATTATAAATTTTAAATTATTATAAATAATTACTTATTTGTTGTGAATTGTCCATAATTGGATAATTTATAAAATTATAGACCATATAAATTTAAATTTATAATTTTTAAATATTTTTGTAATTTTTAAACAATTTTATAATATTTTATTTTTATAAAATAACAATACTGTCAATTTTGACACTATTCATTTATTTGAATTTAAATAAAAAATATACAGAAGATATGTTCAAAATAAAAGATTTAATAGATTTATAACATGCCATATTTATCTAGAAAATTAGTTGATCACATTAAATAGTTCATATAATATTTATTTTAATATTTTTAAAACCATTTATTTGATATTTCTCTTAATAAAATAATTTCAACATCCCTATTATGTCACCTTTAATGATAATTATTTAATCCCTAAAAATTATAAATAAATTCATATAATGTAGATAATTTTATTATATTTCTGGATAATATTCATGTTCGATGTTTCATGATGTTTATCACTAAATTAAAATTATTATACTTATAAGATTTAAGAAAGTGACATGTTGTCACATTCTTTGGTTTTAATAATAATTAAATTTTTTCATGGAAAAAAGTCCATTAAATGATTCTAATCAGACCCTTAGGTTATATGGGTCGACTTGTAGTCATCCAATAGGATTTTGGTAGGTGTTAGGGTAATTTTATAATCTTATATTTATCCTTAATTACCCGATTTACCTTTAACTAAGGTAAATACAATTTACCATAGTTACTATTCATAAAGCCCAAAAATAAAAAGTATCTTATTAACATAATTTGGACCCACTGATTCCAAATATGGAATACATTTTTCCAAATTCAATACATAATATTTTCAGAAATTATATTAAAATTAATCCCATTGTCGAAAGAAAATGGGTTTTTGTTTAAAACGTTGCAAAAGATTGAATTGATTTAACCTACGAATTCAAGGTAAAATCAATGATAATGACATAAATTATATTAAATGGTAAAAATATATTCTATTTATACTTTAAAACCATTAAATATTATAATTTAACCATATAAATTATTACGATGAAAAAAGTTGTTTTTAATTAAAATATTGTGTGTTTTTACTATTCATTAAAATATGAAAGTTATCAGAAAAATATCAAAACTTTATCCAATGTAAAATTTTATATCATGATTCAAAATAAGAAGTATATTTTGTAAAATTGAACTTATAAACATGTCAAAAACTAAATTTAATGTGGGTGCACCATTAAAAGGCGGCAAAACTGCATTTTTTTGAAAAATACTTATTTTACCCGAAACATTTATTTTGTTCACATAGCATGTTCTAGAAAATATGTAAGTTGAATAATAATGTTATAAAATTCAAAATGTAGTTAATACTATTCATAACGGCTAGTCCATAATAATATTATAACAATATATCATTGTTTAGTGAAACCCGATATTGCGTACAACACACGCTATCGAGGAAGGTCGCAATTGCGTGTAATGCAAGCCAAGTCAGGGTTGCGTGTAGTGCAAGATTTCTTTGTTGTTTTGTATAATAGAATCCAACCATATTTCATTTATAAATTTAATATATATATATATATATATACATACATACATATATATATTCACTCAATGTTGCGATCTTGAAATTGTGTGTAACACGATCCAAGAATAGTGTTACGTATACTACAAGCTAATGCAGTGTTGCATATAGTACACACTAATCTTGGTGTAGTGTATAATAGAAGATCAATGGAATAAAAAATAATATATCTCATAAAATCTTGGGGTGTTACACTGAGAATAGATCATGTGAGATTAGGGATCTCAGCGAGAGATCCACCATGAAATCATGGAAAATCAGTCCAGAAATTTGGTCTTAGTAGCACAACCCTAAAAGGCATGATATGTTTCTATTCCCTATAAGGAACCCTACTTCCTGGGCATAAGACGTTAAACTATAGGGTACTCCAATGATGGGACGAATGTCTCACCCTGTGTATGAGTCAGATCTACATAGGGGATACTTGATCCTATGAGTGAATCACAATCTGAATGTTTCTAATGAATTAGGATACAATACTTCCATACCTCAAACTTCATGCTTTGAGTGATCCTAAATCCTGATAATTTTCTACGGAAATTAGAGATGGAAGGCTAGTGTCCTTAGGACACCTTTGTTTGACTATTCACATCATGCCTTAGTGGCTCTGCATATGTTTCCCACAAAACGACCATCAAGCAAAGGAAAATTCTTCCTTAGGAGAGTCCTATCCTATCTCAGTATGCCCAATGGCTTCAAAGCCTCGTGACATCCCTCCTGATTCGAGAACCTTCAGAGTCATGGTTTACATTCTTCTTCCTACCCACATTATGGATATATTAGAACATTCTGGCCTAATTCACCTATGGTCTCTCTTGAAGATTTTGTAAAATAAAGGTACCCCATCCATATGCATGAAGTTTATTTTCATATGAAACAAAAATGCCCCCAATTATTTCTAGGTGTCCCAGAGAAGTCCAGCCAAAGAAATGTCCCTTTTCATGCTTAGGCACACCCCTTCTTAAGAGGTCATATGTTATGTCCAAAAAGGTCCCAATATCTATAACCCTTTATGGCCATAAGAGATGGAAGGATAGTGTATTGAAGACACCTTTATTTGACTATGCACATCATTCCCCAGTGGCTCTGCATATGATTCCTACAAGATGACCATCAAACAAAGAAAAATTCATCCTCAGAAGAGTCCTTTCCAGTTTTCATATGCTCATATGAAATTCATATCCCGTCTCACCGCCCATATTTGGAAAAACCATCTAGATAACGACTTATATATTATCCCCTTTTCAAATGCCTAGAAATAAAAAAAATATTTCTAATTGAACTAACCATTCACTGGCCCTCCCTTACGCAAGTAAGAATCATGTGGGAATAGTTTCCCATCCAAAGATGATACAAGTGTCTCTAATACTTTCGGACATCATCCCTCAGACAGGCCACCCACTATGGCCCCCAACCCCAAAACAAATTCGAAGTCTTGTAAATCCTCTCAGGACATCAGAGATGGAGGGCCAATGTCCTAAAAACACCTTTGTTTGACTATGCACATCATGCACCAATGGATCTGCATATGATGTCTATAAGACAACCATACATCAAAGGAAAATTTGTCTTTAGGAGATTCCTCTACTACCTCAATACGCCTAAAATGTCTCTCAAGCCTTATACATATCCAAAACTCACAAATCCAGGGTCAATAAAAATCCATCATTCATGTTTGGAAGTTATTAGGACGTTTTCGGCTAATGTATCCCAAAATTAGCCCCCAACCCCATTAAGTTTGGTCAAAGATGATCAAACTAAAACATTAGTAATAAGTCTGATTGGAAAGACTATAAACCACCAGTGAAAAAGATACAGTAATCACCAGAGTAAAAACCCACAAAGGGAACCCCTGGATAAAAATAAAGTATCAGTTCATTGAACCCATTCAGTGTATGGTTTAGAAAAAAATGTCAAAATATCAAACACTCAAAATAGGCATAAATCTTGTTAGGTTGAAAACCCACAAAGGGAGGCCTAAGAAAAAGGTTTAGGAAAAAATGAGGGAAATAATGGAAAAAGACACAAAATTTCGCGAGGTTTCCATAAAATCTCAGCAATAGTCGAACTAAACTCACTGAGTCCCATGGATCAGGCAAAAAGTTAGAGCCCGATTCGATTATTTCAATTCATTGGTTTCAAATCATGGTTTAAAATTAATACCTGATTTAAATTATGTTTATATGACTGATTGTGATCAATTGACATGATATTAAAAGGAAAACAAGAAGTTTTGGGAGGCAAATTAATTCCATTCAGTTCAAAAAAATGGAGGAACACCCCCAGTTTAGAGTTTCTCCATAACATCAAAGGAAAATGATTACACATCATGATTTGGGAAAAATTACAATAAGACTCAGATCACCATTTCCAGAAAAATGGAAAGTGACTACCACAAGCTGTCAAGAGTTTTCTCTAAATAATTTCTCTCATCCACTTCATCCTTGACCATCATCCACATGCGTTCTATAACGTCTTTGAGGTCCTACCCTTTCTTCTGGATAGCTTTGTAATTGGCACCCAAAGAGTCCAATTGAGCCTTCAATTTTGCTATGCGGGCCTTGCATTCTCGCAGATCTTCCTTTTGGGAAATCACCAAATCATGAGCCTTTGCTTCCTCAACCTATAGGTGATTGAGTTCCTTCGAAACATCTCGAAAGGTCGTTACCTGATGATGGAAATAATTGAACTTGGAAAGTTTATCCTCACAAGAAGTGAGGTCTTCCTGAGCTATGAAAATATGGTAGATAAGAATATGAATATGCCAGTAATCAAATCCACTAGAACCCAACTCGGTAAACTGTTGGAAGTTGTCAGTCTCATCAGTAAAGATATCCAGAGGTGTTTCCGTGGCAAGGGAACATAACCGACGCCATGCCTATTTTCCCACTTCTTGGTGCCTCCCCGTGCACCAGGTCCTTGATCCTCCCCCTACATAATGGGTCTATTGGAAGGAAGTGTCAGTAAGAGAGTGGGAAGGGACCGAAGATAGGTTACCCAAGATGGGGGGTTCTCTTTACCCTTCGATGGTTCGACCGCTGGAGCTGGACACATAGGACTAGATGTGAATTTCAGGGTATCTAATGATACTATACTGAGGAAAACCTCATTAGGGTAATGGGAATTACCCACAAGTGAAGATAAGTCTAAATCACTACCCACTAAGATAGTACATAATGATGAAGCCCCTTACAGATGCATCTGATGGTGGATCGAGCATCTTCTCACCACAAGGGAAAGAATATATGATATTGTCATCGAGGCTGCTGCAGGGACAAGAATAGAAGACATAGTCGTCACAATCATCACATGAGAAGGAATATATGGAATGGTCGTTGGGGTAAAGATGTGGAAAAAGATGGTTAGAGGCTTTTGGACCTGTCGAACTGGTCTTCTCAGCACCTAATCAGGGCAACAACCCACCCACAGTTGGGAATATTCTAGTGACAGAAAAGTGGATCCCATTGTATTGGGGATGATAACCTCAATAATAGCACCTTCCCAAATCATCATAAGCCATAACTGGAAAAGAATTACTGGATGAGATTCTCCCCTTAACTGAATAGCAGGAAGAAGTGCAGTTTGTTGAAGGCACCCAAATTACCTGGTGAATCGATAAGGGAGGTATGGCTCATAAATGGCCACTCGATCTATGTGAGCATTGATAATACCATCACGAAGTGCAATAATTCATGATAATTACTCTAAATAACTGCCCCTATCACCCCTTAATTACCCATGAGGAGTAGGGTGTGGTGAAAATGACATTTAGCATCCTGACTACATCACAAATTCTTAAAGTCCTGGGATGAAAAATAGAAATGTTGAGAAGGGTAGGTTGAAAGTCAGAGCAGAGAACCCTCACAGTGTGCTGATATTGATAGAAAGGGAAGTTTTCTTCCATCCACCCATACAGGAATTGAAACGGTTCACTGGGATAATGTGGAGGTCTAACTTCTTGTATCTATCCTAACAACTCATAAAGTCGGGATAAAGTAGGAGTGGTCAGATTAATTGGTCGAACCTCTACTAGCACAGTCACCATCATTAGAGTGCAATCCCTGACCCTGGTATATACATCATGGGATGGGAAGATCCATCCACTAAAAAACATGGAAAAGAAACCTGCTAATCTAAGTGCTGGTGGCACATCCGGTTGAAGCTCATATCCCCAGGTAGTATATTGTCCCTCTTTGAGGGTAATGCAATACGACCCTGGGATCTGTCAAGACTAATAGGACAGATGAGTTTGACTGTGGTGATCTCTCATCTTAGGCCCATTCACCTACAAGAATAACCCTATCTAAGCCTCAAATGGGGTAAGAGAGCGATCCTAGAGGGGGGGTGATAAAGTAATTCCCCTGCCATGACCAGTAGGCTCCATGTTAAAGGGGACACATGGTTGGTATTATCCCAAGTAGTGGCTTCCAAGAGAAACTCATCATACATCTCTCCAAGGATGGGGAGTCCTCCAAGATGGTGAATGTCCCACAAGTTTATTATCACCTCCCTATATGACAAATGGAAAGTGTTGGTTCTTGAACACCAGCGACGCAACAGCTCAGGAAAGATTTCTCCTGGGGAAAAGGTTTCAAACTGAGAGACCCAAGATACCTGATATAAGTTCACTACCTCCAAATGGTCAGGGGACTCTAAACAGGTTTGATGTACCCATAATTCCCAGGCCCATTCGTCAGAGAAGCATCCTCCGACTCGTAGGTCCTATTTGGCCGAGCTTGAGTGCTCAAATTGGTGTGAGGAGGAGGGGGAGGAGGTGCCCTTTTATAAGGGAGGAGAGGGGCACCTTAGGAATACCTCAAAATATTATTTTATATTAAAGTAAAAATCGGTTTATAATGGTTCCAAAGGGTCTTATTTCGAAGCTAAAGTGGGGAAGGGTCTAAATCCTATCAACCAATAGGATTTAGACAAGTTTAGGATATTATTTTAACCTTATCAATTAAATTTAACTCTAAGTTAAATAATTTACCTTTTACCGTGTCTTTTTGTTTTCTTTCACTATATGGTTAATACACTTACTATAACATGACAAACGAACCCCAAATTGTTTATTATTAATATATATATCCTTATCTATGTCATTTGGCCGAACCTTAGATTTTTAGGAATAAAATAACAATTAATAATATAATATTTCATTTAAAAACTATTTTGTGTCAATTTTGACACTATTTGATATATGATTTTTGTGAAAGTCATAACAGAATTATATGTTCAAACCAAGTTGATTAAATCAACATTAATATATCATAGTAACCTAGAAAATTATTGGAATTCATAAAAAGTCTCAAATTACATTTATTTTGGTGTTTATAACATCAATTATGTCAATATTTCATTAATAAGATAATTACCGCATCACCATTGTGTCATAAATAAATTAAATTATTTAATGTCTAAAAATTACAAATAAAATACCATTATGTAGTAAATATTTTTAGCTTTCTAATGAATATTTAGAGTCAAATTTATCTTATGTATAACCCCATATTAAAAATGATTTACTTATTAAACATTGATTTTAACTATTTTAACCATTCTTTAAATAAATTAATAATAAATGTCCTAATCTAACCCAAGTGGGCCTAAATGGTCATATTTTATTCCTAAGTTTGTTTTTGATCGAATTACACTTGTCCAATAGAATTAGGACATGTGTTAGGGTAATAATAATATCATTTTTACCCTTAATTACCCTATTTACTTTTAACCGTGGTAAAAAAAGTAAAAAGTTACTATTCACCAAAAATTATTTTCATCTCATTGAACCACATTTTAGTACTTGATATTAACCGTGTTTCTCGGATTTTCGAAATTCCATTCACAGAAGCGGTAAAATTAAGTTTTATGCAAAATTCAGTTTTTAACCTACCACTTAGTGGTTTCACTATTCATCAAAAATTGAAAGTTTTCAGAAAAATACCAAAATTTCACCCTAGGCTAATTTCGATATTCTGAGTCCAAAAATGAAGTCCATTTTGAAAAATAAAATTTATAAAATTTCAAAAAGTGGTTATTACTATTCATAACGGCTAGTTTTAATAGCATATTGTTGTTTAGTGAAACTCGGTATTGCGTACGACGCAAGCTATCGAGGAAGGTCGCGATTGCGTGTAAAGCAAGCCAAGCAATTGTTGTGTAGAAAAAGATTCCTTTGATGATTTATATAACATAAAAGTCTCGGGTGTTACATTCTACCCCCCTTAAAAAGAATTTCGCCCTCGAAATTCGTCACTTTGTAACAAACAGATGAGGATACTTCTCCCTCATCATATCCTCAAGCTCCCATGTAGCTTATTCAAGTTGGTGGTTCCTCCATAAAACTTTCACCAAGTGAGTGGTCTTGTTTCGTAGGACTTTTTCGCTACGATCCAGAATCTCTATCGGCTGTTCTTCATAAGAAAGATCTTGCTCCAGCGGTACAACTTCTGAGCTGAGTACATGTGAAGGATCTGGTATGTACTTTCTCAGGAGAGATACATGGAACACATCGTGAACTTGAGAGAGATTCGGTGGAAGCGCCAATCGGTAAGCTACCTTCCCAACACGATCCAGTATTTCGAAAGGACTGACATATCTAGGGCTCAACTTCCCCTTCTTTCCAAATCTCATAACCCTCTTCCAGGGAGATATTCGTAAGAACACTTTATCACCCACTTCAAACTCTAGGTCTTTTCTTCGGTTGTCGGCATAACTTTTCTGTCGACTCTGAGCTGCTCTTATGTGTTGTTGAATAGATCTAACCTTTTCTGCCATTTCATCAACGAGATCAGGTCCTAATAGCTTTCTTTCCCCAACTTCATCCCAGTAAGTTGGAGTCCTGCATTTCTTTCCATAGAGAGCTTCATAAGGAGCCATCTGAATACTAGAGTGAAAGATATTATTATAAGAAAATTCCACCAAAGGTAGGTGTTGATCCCAACCTCCTTTGAAATCCATAGAGCAAGCTCTCAACATATCTTCTAGGGTTTGAATTGTTCTCTCAGACTGACCGTCTTTCTGGGGATGATAAGCAGTGCTGAAACTCAACTCTGTATCTAGAGTATGCTGAAGACTTCGCCAGAACTTCGAGGTAAATCTCGGATCCCGATCAGATATAATAGAAAGTGGTACTCCATGCAATCTTACCACTTCCTTTACATATATCCTGGCAAGCTGATCTAGAGAGAAATCCTCTCTAATAGGAATGAAGTGTGCAGACTTTGTAAGACGATCAACTATGACCCAGATAACATTATTGCCTTTGGATGTTTTAGGAAGTCCTGTGACAAAGTCCATAGTGATGTTTTCCCATTTCCATTCGGGTATGGGTAATGGTTGTAACATCCCCTTAGACTTTTGTCTCTCAGCTTTAACTTGTTGACAAACCAAGCATCGAGAGACATATTCAGCAACATCTCTTTTCATGCCATCCCACCAGAAGTACTCTTTCAGGTCCCTATACATCTTCATGCTTCCAGGATGAATAGAGAATGAAGAACTATGAGCCTCATCCAGCAGCTCCTTCTTTAATTCGGGGATGGAAGGAACACAAACCCGATTCCTGAACTTTATTATCCCATCACAATCAAGGTTGAATTTGGGAACATTTCTCACCTTCTTTTGTAACTCAACATCTTCTTTCTGTGCCTCTTTAATCTTCACATGTATAGATGGTTGAACATTCATTTGAGAAAGATAAGATTTTTCCCCTTCCATTATAATTCCAAGATCCATCCTTTGTAAATCCATAAATATTGGATCCTTTGTGATCCTCATCATGGATAAACAAGTATGGTCTTGTCGACTTAATGCATCTGCCACCTTGTTTTCTTTCCCAGGGTGGTAATGGATTGAGCAGTCATAATCCTTAATCAGCTCCAACCATCTTCTTTGGCGCATATTCAGCTCCTTTTGTGTGAAAATATACTTTAAACTTTTATGATCAGTATAAATATCACACCTTTCACCATAAAGGTAATGCCTCCAAATCTTTAATGCAAAGATTACCGCAGCCAACTCCAAATCATGTGTTGGGTAATTTTGCTCATGGATTTTCAACTGTCGTGAGGCATAAGCTATCACCATATCATTTTGCATAAGAACACACCCCAATACCTTCTTGGATGCATCACTGTAGATCACAAACCTTTCTCCACTACAAGGCAGTGTGAGCACAGGTGCACTGGATAACCTTCTTTTCAACTCCTTGAAATTCTCTTCACATTCCTCTGTCCAGACAAACTTAACTCCTTTCCGAGTCAGCTTGGTGAGTGGATTAGATAATCGTGAAAAATCTTTTACAAAACGTCGATAATATCCAGCCAAACCAAGAAAACTTCGGATCTCAGTTACTGTTGTTGGTCTCGACCATATTTCGATAACCTCTGTTTTTGCTGGATCCACAGATATCCCCTCTTTTGAGATTATGTGACCCAAAAATGCAACTTTTTGAAGCCAAAATTTACACTTGGTAAATTTGGCATAAAGCTTCTCCTTCTCAGGGTCTTCAATATAATTCTCAAGTGATCTTCATGCTCTTCCTTGCTCTTTGAATAGACAAGAATATCGTCTATAAAGACTACCACAAATTGATCAAGATAGTCTCTAAAGACTCTATTCATTAGATCCATGAAGATAGCAGGGGCATTAGTAAGACCAAATGGCATCACTATAAATTCATAGTGTCCATACCTTGTACGGAAAGCCGTCTTTGGTATATCCTCCCTTTTGACCCTTAATTGATGATACCCTAAACGAAGATTAATCTTGGAAAAGTATTGAGCTCCGCGTAGTTAGTCAAATAAGTCATCAATGCGTGGGAGAGGATATTTGTTCTTGATAGTGATCTTGTTAAGTTCTCGATAATCAATGCAGAGTCTCATTGATCCATCTTTCTTCTTAACAAATAGAACAGGTGCTCCCCAAGGTGACGCACTAGGGCGTATGAATCCCTTATCAAGATTCTCTTGGAGTTGCTTCTTCAATTCCTGCAACTCAATTGGGGCCATTCTATAAGGTGTCTTTGAAATTGGCAAAGCGCCCGGTACGAGTTCTATTGAAAACTCAACTTCACGATTTGGTGGAAGACCCGGTAATTCCTCCGGAAAGACATCATCAAACTCCCTTAAAATGGGCATATTCTTAATCGTGAGTTTCTCACCAACCATTTGAGATAAATAACCTTCATTTAGTGGAATCAATACCCATAAGATGGAAGAAATTTCCACTGGAAGGTTATGTTCATCCTTGCATTGGTATACGATCGTAGATTGATCTGGAATATGAAATGTGACTTCCCTTCTTTAGAAATTGATATGAGCTCCATGTAGAGAAAGCCAATCCATGCCAAGAATCACATCAAATTCCACTAAAGGAAGGATCACAAGATTTGCAGGAAGCACTTTCCCACAAACTTCGATCGGAGAAGAATTATAAACTTTTGATGCGACTGTTGTGCCATTAGGTGTTGTCACAGCTAACTCAACATCTAACTGTTGTGGTAATATGGTGATACCCTTAGAAAATTATTTATAAATAAAAGAGTGGGTGGATCTAAAATCAAATAAAACATTTGCTACTTTAGAGTGGACGGTAAGTGTACCTTTCACCACTTCGTTATCGTACTCCACATCGCTGATAGAAATTGCATGTGACTTTCCTTTGTCTTTAGCCTTAAGATTTTGTTGACGTCGACCATCATCATCAACCCTTGGATTTGGGCATTGAATGGCAAAATGCCCCATCTCCTTGCACTTGAAACATTGAAGTGTAGTAGGTTCATTCTGTGTATCCCTTCCTTTGTTTGCGTCATTAGACATCTTCTTCCCATTATCACGGCATTCAAATGCCCGATGAACTTCCTTTCCACATTTAAAACATTTACTTGTCCCTTTATGACAACTCCCTCCATGTTTCTTTCCACACTTTGAGCATAAGGAAAAGCTCATCTTCTTTTCCGTGTGCTCTTTAGATTTTTCTTTGAATTCCATCTTCCTCTTCTTATCAAACCCATGTGACTGATGGATTATTCTAATCTCCATCTCGACTTTGAGAGCACATCGAACGATTTCCTCGTAGCTATTGAAGTCCCTTATGGCTAACGCCCTTCGAAGACTTGGTTTTAAGCCACTAAAGAATCGATCGATCTTACTCTCAGGTTAGATAATAATACCAGAAGCGTACCTTACAAGTCTTGTAAAATTTTCTTCATAGGTACCAACAGATTCATCATCCCTTTGCTTCAGTTCAAGGAACTCTTTCTCCATATCTGTTCAGAGAATACGAGGGAAGTACTTATTGAAAAATAAGTTCTTGAACTCGTCCCATTCCATAGACTCAATTTCATCCCTTTGCCTCGTATTCTTAATAAGATTCCACCATTGATCAACATCTCCTTCCAAACGATACACTACTAGGATGACTTTATCATGTTCAGAACATTGAAGAACTGAAAATATCTTTTCAGTAGTACTAATCCATTGTTTAGAAACTAATGGATCAGTAGACCCGCTGAAAGAAGGTGGACACTGCCTCATGAAGGATTCAACAGAATGTTGCTCCTTCCTTTGCTCGTTTGGAAGTCCTGCATGATTCATAGCTTGAGACAGTTGTGTGAGCATGGCTACAAGATTTTGCATTCCAGCTCCCATATCGTTTGGTTTCTCAGGGGGACAATCATTGCATTGCCCATCGCATTCCGCATTAACACGGTTCCTTCGGGTTCCAGCCATTGACTAAAACCAAGAAGAATAGTGTGAGCAACACTAATTATAATAGGAAAACCACATAATTCAAGAATAAAATTTTCATGCTTAAGGTCTTATCCTAGGTTATTCATGGCCATTTCTAAAACACTAAGATTGTGTTCTATTCTTAGACTTATCTTTAGGGTTCTTACTAAGGCTTTCACATCCTAGTTTCCAAAGGTTGACTATACCTTTCCTCTGATACCAACTATAACGGCCCATACTTTACATACATTGTTAATACTTCAAAATTGAAGCACACTTATTACAACATATGACAAAACCACAAAGGACCGTATAGGTATAGTGTCTTTAGAAACTGGAAAACATAAACAACTGGTTCATAAATCTTCTACAGTGTCTCCCATTTATTTCATCATATCTAGGGTCCCTTTTAGCATATTCTACTTAATATCCATCTTCCTGACCTGGGGAAAAGAAAACATAAAAGGGTGATCTCAAATGCTCAGCAAGGGCAAATAAAGGAAATAAAAATCATATCATATATTTTTGAAAATCAAAACCTGCAAAAGAGATCATAATATATTAACATGGAATAAATCATAGAAGTGAAAATGAGATCCCCATAATCATAACATAAAACTTGAAACTTTGTGGCATGCACACATAGTCATGGAAAATCATTTCTTGTTAGTCATGACTCATTTCCAAGACTATCTTAGTGGACAAAGTCCCTTTCTGAACCGAGTTCACTCCTCGTTTCAGTCCTGTATCACTGAACCGAAATAACCTTCCGTTCTAGCCATGTCTATCTCATGAGATATAAAATCTTTACCCAATGCATTGGAGGGAGATATAGGTCCCACCCATCTTATAATGAATCCTTTCTTATGTGTGCCACATAATCATAAACCATACATCATAGCGTAACCCATGTAATAAAAATGAGATTCTTAAACAACATGACATCATAAAAAAATTCATATAAGATAAAGGAATTCATAAAAATATTTCCATCACAACATAATCAAATCCATGTAATAATAGGGATAAAAACAGAACCCTTTTATTATATTAGATGGAAAATAATTTTGATAAAATACTTGAACTTCATTCTTGAGGAAAATATCCTTTCTACTTCAAAAACACTTTTCCTTTCTTAACATGTCATACAATTGTAAACTAAAAGAAGTTGATTAAAAATAAACTTGAATACTTGTAAAGGAAGCTTCTTGGAAATAATGTTTTAGAAATCCATTCATGTCGTATAAGTTAAAAAAAACATTCTTCGTACTTTTATCGAAAAAGTCAAAAAGTACCTCGTACGAAAAAATGACAAAAGATTCCTTTCATATTATTTACTAAAAATTCACCGAAGGGTAAAATTGGATTTAAACTATTGTAAGTGGATGGAAACAATATTACATATTTATGGAACATGGATGTGGATGATAAAATACACCCCAGTAAATGCCAAAGTAAAAACAATCTCGGATAAAAATGAGATTGTGATATTTTCCCTTACCTTAGGTCCGATTTGCTTTGTACGTGTCCGAAGCTCCTGTATAATGGTTTAAATAATGTTATTGACTTATTCCAGAATCATACATATTGATATGATATCATATATGGTCATATTCTTAGCTTCTTGTTAGTAATATTTCATTGTTACTTGTTACTCGGGTCTTTATTGCCTTTTGTTCTTATGCGTGTTTTTCCGAATACATTCTTATTATTCTTTTAAGGTTATGGATACCTTATATCCAGAATGGTATTAGTGTAAAATATATCATATTTATTCATTCAATTCATTTATATAATTACTATGTAATGATGATCATGTAGAACGAGTCGCATCACATCGTGGAGACGGTATTCCGTACGTACGCACGAGTGATGATATCATTCCTATGATCGTGGAACTGTATTAGAGTATATATATATTATTTCAGTATCAATATTACTTTATAATAATCATAAATAGTTACTCATTACACCATTATACCCATCCTTTTAAAGTGATGGTGGAAAAATATATTACACCACGGCGTGGAGACGGTATTCCGTACGTACGCACGCGCGGTGATTTCATTTTTCCGTAGGATGGATAGAAGGTGAATTAGGGTTGTTTCATATTTATAATAACATATCAGTATGTAAGTAATACTTATGTTATTACTTTATCATGAAACAACTAAAGAAGAAGAAGTTGAAGAAGAAAGAAATTGAAAAGATCGGTAATGGATATTACCTCTTCTTTGGAACGCCTCTTTGAATCCTCCACTTAGGGAACTAAGATTGGTCTTTGAAGAAGACCAGGACCTCTAGGATTATTCTAGGGAAGTGGAGAGGAGAAAATGGCAGGGGTTGGCCGAGCTTGAGTGCTCAAATTGGTGTGAGGAGGAGGGGGAGGAGGTGCCCTTTTATAAGGGAGGAGAGGGGCACCTTAGGAATACCTCAAAATATTATTTTATATTAAAGTAAAAATCGGTTTATAATGGTTCCAAAGGGTCTTATTTCGAAGCTAAAGTGGGGAAGGGTCTAAATCCTATCAACCAATAGGATTTAGACAAGTTTAGGATATTATTTTAACCTTATCAATTAAATTTAACTCTAAGTTAAATAATTTACCTTTTACCGTGTCTTTTTGTTTTCTTTCACTATATGGTTAATACACTTACTATAACATGACAAACGAACCCCAAATTGTTTATTATTAATATATATATCCTTATCTATGTCATTTGGCCGAACCTTAGATTTTTAGGAATAAAATAACAATTAATAATATAATATTTGATTTAAAAACTATTTTGTGTCAATTTTGACACTATTTGATATATGATATTTGTGAAAGTCATAACAGAATTATATGTTCGAACCAAGTTGATTAAATCAACATTAATATATCATAGTAACCTAGAAAATTATTGGAATTCATAAAAAGTCTCAAATTACATTTATTTTGGTGTTTATAACATCAATTATGTCAATATTTCATTAATAAGATAATTACTGCATCACCATTGTGTCATAAATAAATTAAATTATTTAATGTCTAAAAATTACAAATAAAATAAAATTATGTAGTAAATCTTTTTAGATTTCTAATGAATATTTAGAGTCGAATTTATCTTATGTATAACCCCATATTAAAAATGATTTACTTATTAAACATTGATTTTAACTATTTTAACCATTCTTTAAATAAATTAATAATAAATGTCCTAATCTAACCCAAGTGGGCCTAAATGGTCATATTTTATTCCTAAGTTTGTTTTTGGTCGAATTACACTTGTCCAATAGAATTAGGACATGTGTTAGGGTAATAATACTATCATTTTTACCCTTAATTACCCTATTTACTTTTAACCGTGGTAAAAAAAAGTAAAAAGTTACTATTCACCAAAAATTATTTTCATCTCATTGAACCACATTTTAGTCCTTGATATTAACCGTGTCTCTCGGATTTTCGAAATTCCATTCACAGAAGCGGTAAAATTAAGTTTTATGCAAAATTCCGTTTTTAACCTACCACTTAGTGGTTTCACTATTCATCAAAAATTAAAAGTTTTCAGAAAAATACCAAAATTTCACCCTAGGCTAATTTCGATATTCTGAGTCCAAAAATGAAGTCCATTTTGAAAAATAAAATTTATAAAATTTCAAAAAAGTGGTTATTACTATTCATAACGGCTAGTTTTAATAGCATATTGTTGTTTAGTGAAACTCGGTATTGCGTACGACGCAAGCTATCGAGGAAGGTCGCGATTGCGTGTAAAGCAAGCCAAGTAAGTGTTGTGTAGAAAAAGATTCCTTTGATGATTTATATAACATAAAAGTCTCGGGTGTTACATTCTACCCCCCTTAAAAAGAATTTCGCCCTCGAAATTCGTCACTTTGTAACAAACAGATGAGGATACTTCTCCCTCATCATATCCTCAAGCTCCCATGTAGCTTATTCAAGTTGGTGGTTCCTCCATAAAACTTTCACCAAGTGAGTGGTCTTGTTTCGTAGGACTTTTTCGCTACGATCCAGAATCTCTATCGGCTGTTCTTCATAAGAAAGATCTTGCTCCAGCGGTACAACTTCTGAGCTGAGTACATGTGAAGGATCTGGTATGTACTTTCTCAGGAGAGATACATGGAACACATCGTGAACTTGAGAGAGATTCGGTGGAATCGCCAATCGGTAAGCTACCTTCCCAACACGATCCAGTATTTCGAAAGGACCGATATATCTAGGGCTCAACTTCCCCTTCTTTCCAAATCTCATAACCCTCTTCCAGGGAGATATTCGTAAGAACACTTTATCACCCACTTCAAACTCTAGGTCTTTTCTTCGGTTGTCGGCATAACTTTTCTGTCGACTCTGAGATGCTCTTATGTGTTGTTGAATAGATCTAACCTTTTCTGCCATTTCATCAACGAGATCAGGTCCTAATAGCTTTCTTTCCCCAACTTCATCCCAGCAAGTTGGAGTCCTGCATTTCTTTCTATAGAGAGCTTCATAAGGAGCCATCTGAATACTAGAGTGAAAGCTATTATTATAAGAAAATTCCACCAAAGGTAGGTGTTGATCCCAACCTCCTTTGAAATCCATAGAGCAAGCTCTCAACATATCTTCTAGGGTTTGAATTGTTCTCTCAGACTGACCGTCTGTCTGGGGATGATAAGCAGTGCTGAAACTCAACTCTGTATCTAGAGTATGCTGAAGACTTCGCCAGAACTTCGAGGTAAATCTCGGATCCCGATCAGATATAATAGAAAGTGGTACTCCATGCAATCTTACCACTTCCTTTACATATATTCTGGCAAGCTGATCTAGAGAGAAATCCTCTCTAATAGGAATGAAGTGTACAGACTTTGTAAGACGATCAACTATGACCCAGATAACATTATTGCCTTTGGATGTTTTAGGAAGTCCTGTGACAAAGTCCATAGTGATGTTTTCCCATTTCCATTCGGGTATGGGTAATGGTTGTAACATCCCCTTAGACTTTTGTCTCTCAGCTTTAACTTGTTGACAAACCAAGCATCGAGAGACATATTCAGCAACATCTCTTTTCATGCCATCCCACCAGAAGTACTCTTTCAGGTCCCTATACATCTTCATGCTTCCAGGATGAATAGAGAATGAAGAACTATGAGCCTCATCCAGCAGCTCCTTCTTTAATTCGGGGATGGAAGGAACACAAACCCGATTCCTGAACTTTATTATCCCATCACAATCAAGGTTTAATTTGGGAACATTTCTCACCTTCTTTTGTAACTCAACATCTTCTTTCTGTGCCTCTTTAATCTTCACATGTATAGATGGTTGAACATTCATTTGAGAAAGATAAGATTTTTCCCCTTCCATTATAATTCCAAGATCCATCCTTTGTAAATCCATAAATATTGGATCCTTTGTGATCCTCATCATGGATAAACTAGCATGGTCTTGTCGACTTAATGCATCTGCCACCTTGTTTTCTTTCCCAGGGTGGTAATGGATTGAGCAGTCATAATCTTTAATCAGCTCCATCCATCTTCTTTGGCGCATATTCAGCTCCTTTTGTGTGAAAATATACTTTAAACTTTTATGATCAGTATAAATATCACACCTTTCACCATAAAGGTAATGCCTCCAAATCTTTAATGCAAAGATTACCGCAGCCAACTCCAAATCATGTGTTGGGTAATTTTGCTCATGGATTTTCAACTGTCGTGAGGCATAAGCTATCACCATATCATTTTGCATAAGAACACACCCCAATCCCTTCTTGGATGCATCACTGTAGATCACAAACCTTTCTCCACTACAAGGCAGTGTGAGCACAGGTGCACTGGATAACCTTCTTTTCAACTCCTTGAAATTCTCTTCACATTCCTCTGTCCAGACAAACTTAACTCCTTTCCGAGTCAGCTTGGTGAGTGGATTAGATAATCGTGAAAAATCTTTTACAAAACGTCGATAATATCCAGCCAAACCAAGAAAACTTCGGATCTCAGTTACTGTTGTTGGTCTCGACCATCTTTCGATAACCTCTGTTTTTGCTGGATCCACAGATATCCCCTCTTTTGAGATTATGTGACCCAAAAATGCAACTTTTTGAAGCCAAAATTCACACTTGGTAAATTTGGCATAAAGCTTCTCCTTTCTCAGGGTCTTCAATATAATTCTCAAGTGATCTTCATGCTCTTCCTTGCTCTTTGAATAGACAAGAATATCATCTATAAAGACTACCACAAATTGATCAAGATAGTCTCTAAAGACTCTATTCATTAGATCCATGAAGATAGCAGGGGCATTAGTAAGACCAAATGGCATCACTATAAATTCATAGTGTCCATACCTTGTACGGAAAGCCGTCTTTGGTATATCCTCCCTTTTGACCCTTAATTGATGATACCCTGAACGAAGATCAATCTTGGAAAAGTATTGAGCTCCGCGTAGTTAGTCAAATAAGTCATCAATGCGTGGGAGAGGATATTTGTTCTTGATAGTGATCTTGTTAAGTTCTCGATAATCAATGCAGAGTCTCATTGATCCATCTTTCTTCTTAACAAATAGAACAGGTGCTCCCCAAGGTGACGCACTAAGGCGTATGAATCCCTTATCAAGATTCTCTTGGAGTTGCTTCTTCAATTCCTGCAACTCAATTGGGGCCATTCTATAAGGTGTCTTTGAAATCGGCAAAGCGCCCGGTACGAGTTCTATTGAAAACTCAACTTCACGATTTGGTGGAAGACCCAGTAATTACTCCGGAAAGACATCATCAAACTCCCTTACAATGGGCATATTCTTAATCGTGAGTTTCTCACCAACCATTTGAGATAAATAACCATCATTTAGTGGAATCAATACCCATAATATGGAAGAAATTTCCACTGGAAGGTTATGTTCATCCTTGCATTGGTATACGATCGTAGATTGATCTGGAATATGAAATGTGACTTCCCTTCTTTGGAAATTGATATGAGTTCCATGTAGAGAAAGCCAATCCATGCCAAGAATCACATCAAATTCCACTAAAGGAAGGATCACAAGATTTGCAGGAAGCAATTTCCCACAAACTTCGATCGGAGAAGAATTATAAACTTTTGATGCGACTGTTGTGCCATTAGGTGTTGTCACAGCCAACTCAACATCTAACTGTTGAGGTAATACGGTGATACCCTTAGAAATTTCTTTAGAAATAAAAGAGTGGGTGGATCTAAAATCAAATAAAACATTTGCTACTTTAGAGTGGACGGTAAGTGTACCTTTCACCACTTCGTTATCGTACTCCACATCGCTGATAGAAATTGAATGTGACTTTACTTTGTCTTTATCCTTAAGATTTTGTTGACGTCGACCATCATCATCAACCCTTGGATTTGGGCATTGAATGGAAAAATGCCCCATCTCCTTGCACTTGAAACATTGAAGTGTAGTAGGTTCATTCTGTGTATCCCTTCCTTTGTTTGCGTCATTAGACATCTTCTTCCCATTATCACGACATTCAAATGCCCGATGACCTTCCTTTCCACATTTAAAACATTTACTTGTCCCTTTATGACAACTCCCTCCATGTTTCTTTCCACACTTTGAGCATAAGGAAAAGCTCATCTTCTTTTCCGTGTGCTCTTTAGATTTTTCTTTGAATTCCATCTTCCTCTTCTTATCAAACCCATGTGACTGATGGGTTATTCTAATCTCCATCTCGACTTTGAGAGCACATCGAACGATTTCCTCGTAGCTATTGAAGTCCCTTATGGCTAACGCCCTTCGAAGACTTGGTTTTAAGCCACTAAAGAATCGATCGATCTTAATCTCAGGTTGGATAATAATACCAGAAGCGTACCTTGCAAGTCTTGTAAAATTTGCTTCATAGGTACCAACAGATTCATCATCCCTTTGCTTCAGTTCAAGGAACTCTTTCTCCATCTCTGTTCGGAGAATACGAGGGAAGTACTTATTTAAAAATAAGTTCTTGAACTCATCCCATTCCATAGACTCAATTTCATCCCTTTGCCTCGTATTCTTAATAAGATTCCACCATTGATCAGCATCTCCTTCCAAACGATACACTACTAGGATGACTTTATCATGTTCAGAACATTGAAGAACTGAAAATATCTTTTCTGTAGTACTAATCCATTGTTCAGCAACTAAAGGATCAGTAGACCCGCTGAAAGAAGGTGGACACTGCCTCATGAAGGATTCAACAGAATGTTGCTCCTTCCTTTGCTCGTTTGGAAGTCCTGCATGATTCATAGCTTGAGAAAGTTGTGTGAGCATGGCTACAAGATTTTTCATTCCAGCTCCCATATCATTTGGTTGCTCAGGGGGACAATCATTGCATTGCCCATCGCATTCCGCATTAACACGGTTCCTTCGGGTTCCAGCCATTGACTAAAACCAAGAAGAATAGTGTGAGCAACACTAATTATAATAGGAAAAACACATAATTCAAGAATAAAATTTTCATGCTTAAGGTCTTATCCTAGGTTATTCATGGCCATTTATAAAACACTAAGATTGTGTTCTATTCTTAGACTTATCCTTAGGGTTCTTACTAAGGCTTTCACATCCTAGTTTCCAAAGGTTGACTATACCTTTCCTCTGATACCAACTATAACGGCCCATACTTTACATACATTGTTAATACTTCAAAATTGAAGCACACTTATTACAAAATATGACAAAACCACAAAGGACCGTATAGGTATAGTGTCTTTAGAAACTAGGAAACATAAACAACTGGTTCATAAATCTTCTACAGTGTCTCCCATTTATTTCATCATATCTAGGGTCCCTTTTAGCATATTCTACTTAATATCCATCTTCCTGACCTGGGGAAAAGAAAACATAAAAGGGTGAGCTCAAATGCTCAGCAAGGGCAAATAAAGGAAATAAAAATCATATCATATCTTTTTGAAAATCAAAACCTGCAAAAGAGATCATAATATCTTAACATGGAATAAATCATAGAAGTGAAAATGAGATCCCCATAATCATAACATAAAACTTGAAACTTTGTGGCATGAACACATAGTCATGGAAAATCATTTCTTGTTAGTCATGACTCATTTCCAAGACTATCTTAGTGGACAAAGTCCCTTTCTGAACCGAGTTCACTCCTCGTTTCAGTCCTGTATCACTGAACCGAAATAACCTTCCGTTCTAGCCATGTCTATCTCATGAGATATAAAATCTTTACCCAATGCATTGGAGGGAGATATAGGTCCCACCCATCTTATAATGAATCCTTTCTTATGTGTGCCACATAATCATAAACCATACATCATAGCGTAACCCATGTAATAAAAATGAGATTCTTAAACAACATGACATCATAAAAAAATTCATATAAGATAAAGGAATTCATAAAAATATTTCCATCACAACATAATAAAATCCATGTAATAATAGGGATAAAAACAGAACCCTTTTATTATCTTAGATGGAAAATAATTTTGATAAAATACTTGAACTTCATTCTTGAGGAAAATATCCTTTCTACTTCAAAAACACTTTTCCTTTCTTAACATGTCATACAATTGTAAACTAAAAAAAGTTGATTAAAAATAAACCTGAATACTTGTAAAGGAAGCTTCTTGGAAATAATGTTTTAGAAATCCATTCATGTCGTATAAGTTAAAAAAAAACATTCTTCGTACTTTTATCGAAAAAGTCAAAAAGTACCTCGTACGAAAAAACGACAAAAGATTCCTTTCATATTCTTTACTAAAAATTCACCGAAGGGTAAAATTGGATTTAAACTATTGTAAGTGGATGGAAACAATATTACATATTTATGGAACATGGATGTGGATGATAAAATACACCCCAGTAAATGCCAAAGTAAAAACAATCTCGGATAAAAATGAGATTGTGATATTTTCCCTTACCTTAGGTCCGATTTGCTTTGTACGTGTCCGAAGCTCCTGTATAATGGTTTAAATAATGTTATTGACTTATTCCAGAATCATACATATTGATATGATATCATATATGGTCATATTCTTAGCTTCTTGTTAGTAATATTTCATTGTTACTTGTTACTCGGGTCTTTATTGCCTTTTGTTCTTATGCGTGTTTTGCCGAATACATTCTTATTATTCGTTTAAGGTTATGGATACCTTATATCGAGAATGGTATTAGTGTAACATATATCATATTTATTCATTCAATTCATTTATATAATTACTATGTAATGATGATCATGTAGAACGAGTCGCATCACATCGTGGAGACGGTATTCCGTACGTATGCACGAGTGATGATATCGTTCCTATGATCGTGGAACTGTATTGGAGTATATATATATTATTTCAGTATCAATATTACTTTATAATAATCATAAATAGTTACTCATTACACCATTATACCCATCCTTGTAAAGTGATGGTGGAAAAATAGATTACACCACGGCGTGGAGACGGTATTCCGTACGTACGCACGTGCGGTGATTTCATTTTTCCGTAGGATGGATAGAAGGTGAATTAGGGTTGTTTCATATTTATAATAACATATCAGTATTTAAGTAATACTGATGTTATTACTTTATCATGAAACAACTAAAGAAGAAGAAGTTGAAGAAGAAAGAAATTGAAAAGATCGGTAATGGATATTACCTCTTCTTTGGAACGCCTCTTTGAATCCTCCACTTAGGGAACTAAGATTGGTCTTTGAAGAAGACCAGGACCTCTAGGATTATTCTAGGGAAGTGGAGAGGAAAAAATGGCAGGGGTTGGCCGAGCTTGAGTGCTCAAATTGGTGTGAGGAGGAGGGGGAGGAGGTGCCCTTTTATAAGGGAGGAGAGGGGCACCTTAGGAATATCTCAAAATATTATTTTATATTAAAGTAAAAATAGGTTTATAATGGTTCCAAAGGGTCTTATTTCGAAGCTAAAGTGGGTAAGGGTCGAAATCCTATCAACCAATAGGATTTAGACAAGTTTAGGATATTATTTTAACCTTATCAATTAGATTTAACTCTAAGTTAAATAATTTACCTTTTACCGTGTCTTTTTGTTTTCTTTCACTATATGGTTAATACACTTACTATAACATGAAAAACGAACCCCAAATTGTTTATTATTAATATATATATCCTTATATATGTCATTTGGCCGAACCTTAGATTTTTAGGAATAAAATAACAATTAATAATATAATATTTTATTTAAAAACTATTTTGTGTCAATTTTGACACTATTTGATATATGATTTTTGTGAAAGTCATAACAGAATTATATGTTCGAACCAAGTTTATTAAATCAACATTAATATATCATATTAACCTAGAAAATTATTGGAATTCATAAAAAGTCTCAAATTACATTTATTTTGGTGTTTATAACATCAATTATGTCAATATTGCATTAATAAGATAATTACTGCATCACCATTGTGTCATAAATAAATTAAATTATTTAATGTCTAAAAATTACAAATAAAATACCATTATGTAGGAAATATTTTTAGCTTTCTAATTAATATTTATAGTCGAATTTATCTTATGTATAACCCCATATTAAAAATGATTTACTTATTAAACATTGATTTTAACTATTTTAACCCTTCTTTAAATAAATTAATAATAAATGTCCTAATCTAACCCAAGTGGGCCTAAATGGTCATATTTTATTCCTAAGTTTGTTTTTGGTCGAATTACACTTGTCCAATAGAATTAGGACATGTGTTAGGGTAATAATAATATCATTTTTACTCTTAATTACCCTATTTACTTTTAACCGTGGTAAAAAAAAGTAAAAAGTTACTATTCACCAAAAATTATTTTCATCTCATTGAACCACATTTTAGTCCTTGATATTAACCGTGTATCTCGGATTTTCGAAATTCCATTCACAGAAGTGGTAAAATTAAGTTTTATGCAAAATTCAGTTTTTAACCTACCACTTAGTGGTTTCACTATTCATCAAAAATTGAAAGTTTTCAGAAAAATACCAAAATTTCACCCTAGGCTAATTTCGATATTCTGAGTCCAAAAATGAAGTCCATTTTGAAAAATAAAATTTATAAAATTTCAAAAAGTGGTTATTACTATTCATAACGGCTAGTTTTAATAGCATATTGTTGTTTAGTGAAACTCGGTATTGCGTACGACGCAAGCTATCGAGGAAGGTCGTGATTGCGTGTAAAGCAAGCCAAGCAAGTGTTGTGTAGAAAAAGATTCCTTTGATGATTTATATAACATAAAAGTCTCGGGTGTTACACCGAGACCCTCTAGGTCTCACAAAACCAACAAGGATAAACCACAAAGTATGAAATCAATAGATAACCCCACTTAGGTATATGCCCATACATATATCTAAGTTATCAAGTAATTCATCTCAATAATGAGGTAAACACAAAAGTTACGGACTCAGCTCAAAATAGGATTTTATTATAGGGGTTGTATCAAGTAACATTCCCAATCACACTATCGAAACATCGGCTGCTGGAGAAATCGTCCTCTATCGAGTACAGTGGGCCTGCCGTGTCACCAAGGCGCTTCCCACTAACCGTGGACTGATGAGGTACTCCTCCTGTCGAGTACCATAGGTCTCCTGTATCACTAAGAAGCTCCCCACTGTGGGTCTGCTGCGTCACCAAGGCACTACCCCTCATAGCCTGCTGAGGTACTCCTCCTGTCGAGTACCGTGGGTCTGCCGCGACACCAAGAATCTCTCCACTGTGGGTCTACCGTGACTCCAAGGCTCTCCCCACTGGGATAGTTGAATCACTCCAAGTCAAATCGGTCACCAGTTTTCAGGTCTCTGCCAACTACTAGGTCTTCACACTAAGCTCGCTCTTCTCCGGGAGGATCCTCTCCACGAGCTACAGGTCAATACTCCAACTGTCACTAATTCCCACGTAGAAGTATCTCAAAGGTCCGCCACATCATATAGGTCTCAATGCAACAAACGATGCGTCAATCAGATGCCCAGTCTGTGAGTTATTAGCCTTTTTAGTCTCGGGGGCCAGGTTGGATTTGTGCACGATCCAACCTGACCGTATCTCAAATATACCCAAAAATCCAGTGGGGTATACTCAAAGGGACCGTCACGCTCCAAGAATACCAGTTCCACTGACGGTTCATCAAATGGCCGTCCGGTGCCAAAGATATGGCCAAAGAAAGTAAATGGGTCGGTAGTTGGCCCGGGTCTGGTCCAACCCAGTCGGACTGACCCAGTCTGGACTGACCCGGTCTGGGTTGACCCGGTCAGAACAGTTGGGTCTGGCCTGACCCATTGGGCGGGCCATCTTGTTATGTTTGGCCCGACCCTCTTGGCCCAGCCCTGTAGGCCGCGTGGGCGGTTGGCCCGGGCTCGGGGCCGGTTCAGCCCGGAGTGCCGTGAAGGTGTGGCCCAGCGTGGCTTGGCCCAGAGGGCATGGCCGGTCCAATTTTTCTAGGGAACCATGATGGGGCCGCGAGCAGCTCAGGAGGCTAGGAGGCGGCTGGGAAGGCAGACGGGCATGCCAGTGGGTAGCGGGGAGGCGGCCTGGCAGGTCGGCAGGCGAGCCGGCGGGCGGTTGGGCAGGCCGAGAAATTGCCGGGTAGGCCGGAAAGCGGGCCAGTGGGCGGAGGGGAGGCGGCCGAGTAGGCCGGCAGGCGGGCCGGCTGGTGGTTGGAAGGCGGCTGGGGAAGCTGGCCGGGGTGGCTCGGCCAGTTTGGTCGGCAGACGACGTGGTCAGGGCGGCTCCGCCGGAGGGTCACGGTTCGGCCCGAAGTGCGGCGCGGCCGAGGAGCGGCGCGGCTCGCGGAGGCCCATGGAAGAACATAATTTGCCTATTGCCTTCATCGCCTTCAATTTCTCTTCGTTGTTTCGTCGCCATGCCGAAGATCATCATAAACAAGAACGACGTAGGGGTTGGGCCATGTTGGTTTGGCCCGCACCCTCCGCGTTAAGGGTGGTAACATTTGGCTCATCAAGAAGTAAGAAAGATAAACTTAAATTGTTTCAAAACCTTTGCAAAAATTCCTTTCCAACCAAAGAAGAGAATAAGGAAGGTAATATTTCTCAAATTAACCCCCTTCCTTGATCGTTGGTCATCGACGAAGTCGCAGGGAAGAAGATGGAGGAGATCGTCGTTTGTTATGTCCGCCTCACACTTTCAATACCGAGCTCGTGCGTCGGTTCATTGATGATGATGAGGATGGAATTTGGTCATCGAAGACATCCCATGTCGGATGCCTTCGAGGAAGAATTCAAAGACACTCCTTGCCGGTGTTCTTCGTTGGAAGAACGCGTCCTTCGTTCTTCGTTAGGAGATGGGGTTCTTCATTAGAGAATTCTAATTCTCCTAATCTCTCATCTCCCCAATACTCCACCCAAATTCCAAAAGTGAATAGATAGCCTCTCCAAATAATATATTGTCTATCATTTTATATTTTTGGGTTTAAAATTCATATTATATCATTTAATTAAAAGAGATGGCTCAATTAATTAATGGGTAGGCTTTGGCATAATAAATTATGCATTGGCTCAAATAATTAAAAGGGAGGTGGTGGCACCATAAATGGTAGAGGAGATCAAGGGGATACCCTTCATTAATGAGTGGAGTTGAGAAATTTTCCTCTCCTCTCATTAATAGGGGTCGGGTGGTCCCCACCCCTATTATTCAAATTGGGAGGTTATGTGGTCTCGGGTGGTCCCCACCACATTAAACCCACATGGGAGGTTGAGAAGTGGGGGTCCCCACCACCATAACCTCTCATGGGAGGTTTATGGCCCAGTGGTCCCCACTTCCAACCTCCACAAGGAGGTTATAGATACCATGGGACCCACCTCCAAACACCCACATGGCGGGTCAAATAAAAATAATGTGAAGCTCACATTATTTTATTATTTTCCATGAAAACCCTAAAAATAACTTTTATTCTCGACTCACTGCCATTGAAGTGAAAGTCTCCTTAAGCGAATACTGGTGCTACAAGTTCAACGGTGTCCACAAATTTCAATTCCGAGCATTGGTTCAAAAGTTATAAAACCCCGCTTGTACGTTTATTGAACGTACCCAAAAAAACATTAGAAATTGATTCCGGGAACACTGAGCCTCGGAATCACGCGCCATCAGTTTTCGCGGACTTGTAAAATTCCCATGTTTTTAAGAAAAAAAATTTCCATGGAAATTCCAGGTCTTTACATTCTCCCCACCCATGGGATTTACATCCCCATAATCAACAACTCGATCTAAGGAAACAAATAGGGGTACTTAGCACGCATCTGAGCCTCCCATCCCATGTGCTCTCCTAGAGGTTCCCGTGCTTCCAGCGAACGTGCACCAGAGGTATCAACCGTCCATAAAGGAATCACTCCTGTAAATCCTCAATATCCACTGGAACCTCCGTAAAAGTCACCCCATTGTCGATGTCCAGCTCTCCATGGTTGATGATGTGAGAAGGGTCATGCACATACCTCCTCAGCTGGGATACATGGAAGACGTCGTGCACCCAGTGCAACTGAGGTGGAAGATCTAAGCACTATTCCACCTCACTGACTCTACTGAGGACCTAGAAAGGCCCGATGAACCTCAGAGATAACTTTTCACCTCGTCCAAATATCCGTAAACCTAGTCGAGGTGAGACCCGTAGAAAGATGTGGCCTCCATCCTCGAACTCCAAAGGTATCTGTATTCTGTTAGCATACAAATTATGTCTGCTCTGTGCAGTCTTCATTCACTCTTGGATGATCTATACCTTCTCTGTGGTAGCTCATACCATCTCTGGTCCCACTAGTGCTGACTCCCCTAGGTCATTCCAGCACAAAGGTGATCTGAAAAGTCATCCATATAACACCTCAAAAGGTGCCATACCTATGGTGTAGTGATAGCTGTTGTTGTATGAAAACTCCACCAAAGGTAAGTGTTCCTCCTAGTTGTGACCAAAGTCTAGGACACAAGCACCCAGCATATCCTCGAGGGTCTGAATGTTCTGTTCAGTTTGGCCATCCATTTGAGGATGGAATGCGGTTCTTAGACGAAGCTGCATCCCAAAAGCCTCCTGTAACCCCTTCCATAGCCGGGAAGTAAACCATGCGTCACAATCGGAGATAATAGATAAAGGTACTCCACGTAGCCACACAATCTCATCTACATAGAGGTGTCCCAAGCTCTCTACTGAACCCTTATCTCTGATCAGTAGGTAGTGGGCCGACTTGATGAGTTGATCAACGATCACCCAAATCGAGTCATGAACCCTGGATGTACGTGGAATTCCTATCACGAAGTCCATGGATATCCCATCCCACTTCCACTCTGGGACCTCTAAAGGATGAACCAAGCATGCTGGTACTTGGTTCTCCACCTTCACTTGCTAACAAGTGAGGAATTAAGAGACAAAATCCGCTACTTCCTTCTTCATACCTGGCCACCAGTGCATTCGTCGAAGGTCCTGGTACATATTTTCCACTCTTGGATATACCGCTAAAGGGGATGTGTGGAACTTCCTCAACACTTATTCCTAAAGTGAAATTGGTACCATAGTACATCCTCTGAAGAGGATGACATGCTCTCCACCTTTTGAAAATCCATCAGGTGCCTACCCTATGGATATCTAAGAACATCGTGTATCGCAGTCAGTGTCCCCATGCTATGCCTCCCTGACTCGCTGAAGAAGTGGGGGGGGGGGGTGACTGTAAGGGACTGAAGGAAAGATGCTCCATCTCTATTCACAAAGGATATCTGCAAAGCAGCCAGCTACTCTGTCACCTCACCTAGAAGCTGTATACCAGATCTTCTACTGAGTGCATCTGCTACAACGTTCCCCTTTCCAAGAGTATAAACTATCTCAATGTCATAGTCCTGGAGGAACTGAAGCCATCGCCACTGTCTCATGTTCAGGTCCTTCTGAGAGAAGATATACCTGAGAATCTTGTGATTAGAGTACACGGTAAAACGTTCTCCCATCAGATAGTGCAACCAAATCTTCAAGGCGAAGACCACTACTGCTAACTCCAGGTCATGTGTAGCGTAGTTCTACTCATGCTGTCTCAGCTGCCGAGAACCATATGCGATCACTTCTCACTCCTGTATCAGGACACACCCGAGTCCGGTCCCTGATGTGTCATAGTAGACTACATACCCTACGCCCTCCTCTAGAAGCCTCAAGATGGGGGCACTAGTCAGCTTCTGCCTCATCTGCTGAAAGATCTGCTGGCATCTCTCTAACCACACAAAGGATTTCCCCTTCTTTGTCAAGGCTGATAGTGGTGCTGCAACTATGGAGAAGTCTAGTACGAACCTCCAGTAATATCCAGCCAAACCTAGGAAACTCCGTACCTCCGTCAAACTCTTGGGTGGCTCCCAAGAAAATCCCGCCTCAATCATTCCTGGATCTACTACAACTCTAGACTCCTAGATGACATGTCCTAGAAATTGAGCCTCTCGGATCCAAAACTGGCACTTCAAGTGATTAACATAAAGCTGGTGCTCTCAGAGTGTGTCCAGTACTACCTGAAAATGGTAGGCATGCTCCTCCTCTGTAGTCGAGTAGATCAGAATTTCGTCGATGAAAACCAAGACAAAGTGATCGAGGTATGGCTGGAAGATCTTGTTCACGTGTCCCATGAATACTCCTGGAGTGTTTGTTATTCCAAAATGCATAACCAAGAACTCATAGTGGGCGTACCGACATCTTAAGGCCATCTTCTACACATCCTCATCTCAAACTCTGAGCTGGTGATAGCCTAATCTGAGGTCTATCTTCAAGAATCACCATGCTCCCTTCAGTTGATCAAAGAGACCGTCAATCCTCAAGAGTGGGTACTTGTTCTTTATGGTCACCTGGTTTAGGCGATGGTAGTTGACACAAAGCCTCAAGATTCCATCATCCTTCTTGGTGAACCAAATCAGGGATGTCCAGGGAGAAACACTAGGTCAGATGAATCTCTTCCACTACAAGTCCTCTTGTTGTGTCCACAGCTCGCGAAGCTCCATGAGAGCGACCTAATATGCTGGTGTAGATATCGGTGTCGTCCTGGGGTACATGTCAATGTAGAAGTCCACCTATCTATGAGGAGGTAGACCTGGGACATCATCAGGGAAAATATTCGTGTACTGTTCCACTACTATAGGATAAGTAGGAATCTCCACATCAAATTCTCCAAGGGTAAGGCAAGCCAACTGATGAGTGATCGGCTGTACTCTCCCCTAGGAAAGTCCATCCTGCGCTGCAAAGGCTCCCTTCTCACTGGTGAAGGTGAAACTGGTCCCATTCGTGTGGACACACCATACTTTGTGCCTAATATAGTCAATATAATCATAGACTATAGATAACCAGTCTATACCCAAGATGATGTTGTAAGGCCTAAACGCTGCTACGAGGAGATCCCAGCCGAAGCTCTCGCCTCCTAGAGCAAGCTCACACTGCCATCACCAGTGCGTAATCGTCGAGTCTGCTCCTGTAGAAGTCTCTAGCTGTAAGGATCGAGCCAATGGCTCCATCGGAATCTCGGAGCTCCAAATGAGGGAAGTGGAAATGAAAGAGTGACTGGATTCTGTGTTTATAAGTACTACATCTAAGGTGGAGTAGACACAGATCATACCTCGAATCATCTCTGGAGTGCCAGGATCGTAAACCTCAGCTACCTAGAGCTGAGATCTCACCTATCCACCAACTCCCTGCAGTCGGGGTGGACCTCCTGGTGGTGGTGGCGGTAAAACCTCAAAATGTCGCCCACCACTAGCTGCTCGACCATCTCCTCTACCACATCAGCCTGTGCCCTGCAGATCGCCTCAATCGAATCTATGTATCTTCCTGGGTGGTCCTTTCACCGTTTGCTGATCATTCGAATGGAGGGTCGGACAGTCACGAGCCATGTGACCTTGCACACAACATGAGAAACACTGCCCGCTCATGGCATGTATGTATTTACCCCAGGTGCCTCGCACAACTGATCCTAAGTCATGCAGTCGTCCACCCATGGGTCTGGTCTTCTTTGACCTCTGTGACATCTATCTACTTCCAGCTGCAAAAGACTCCACTGCATGTCGACTAGTGGTGGGTCTCACTACTGGAGACTACTCAGGAAAGAAACTCTCCACTAAGAGGGCTCTCTCCAACACACCTGCCTACGTTGGGATGCTAAGGGAGATCATCAAAGCCCTGATCTCTCACCTGAGCCCCTGCTCAATGGTCCGAGCCCTGAATAATGGGTCCCGTACAATATCTGTGGAGTAGCACGAGAGGTCGGTGAACCTCGCTGAGTACTGTGCCACCTTCATGCTGCCCTGCTGCAGGTGAAGTAGCTACTGTATCCGCACTGCATATAGGGTGGCTGGGATAAACTCCACCCAAAACATGATCTCGAATTCTTCCCAGAGTAGTGTCACCTCATCATGCACCTGGAGCATCAGGCTCTACTATCTGCCTGCTGCTGCCTGAATGAGACTCACGACAAGGATCACCATAAGGTCGGCTGGTGTCCCTACTAGTCTGAAGACTCTCACCACAACCTCCAGCCAATCCTCAGCTGCTTGTGGGTCCATCTCTCCCCTGAACCTGGGTGGACTTGTGTTCTGGAACTCGTGCAATGCGCTCAAGCGGTGCCCATCATCTGCTGCTGGGGTTGGTGGCATCAGTGACCCAACAGGTAGTGGTACCACTGGTGCCTCTACTGGAAAAGGGACCTGCATCGAGGCCTCGTCGATCGGTGGGCTATCCGTGCGTATAAATCTAGGGACACTCAGTGGTCATCCGTGAGGAGGCATCCTGAAAGAAACAGATGTGACATGGTCAAAAGATAATACCTGATGAGATGACCTGGTTGAGTTGACTTAAAGAAAACTTTTTAAAACACACACACAATCAGCGTTTTCGTGCACTGAGTCGGAAATCAGTAGTCAGGGGCCTGGTGTATGGATATGTCATCCACCACACTAATATTGGACTCCCTGAACTGAAAACCACACTCAGTACCCTTAACTCTACTACTTCATAGAAAAGATTAGTGTTCTATGTTTTTCGGTATAACCGACTCCTCTGATACCAATTTGTCATGACCCATCCCCCGAGGCCCGTTCCGTGACTACCCCAAGCCTGCCTTCCATAGGACAGGGGATGGCGACTAGCACCAAAGACGTAAATCCCTAAACCGGGAAGGAATTTCCTTTATAACTTGAAAACACACATAATAGAGTACGAGTCAGAAACAAAACACTAAATAAAACTTTAAACAAAAGGAGTGCTAAAAATAAAAGGGGGGGGGGATACAATCCCAACTGCAAAGTAAAAGGAAAATAAAAGTACAAGTACTGGAAAAGGGAAAACGGCTCCTGGATCATCCACCGAGAAATCCTACCTGAAGGATAGGTACAGATAACCTCCACAACACTGCACGTCCATCCGTCTCCTCCATGTACCATCACGCTGTGTGGTCCACCTCCGGGTATCGTCCAGTCCTGGTACACTCATCCTTGGTCAGCACTGTCTGTCATATGCATCCAACACAATGAGGTGCGGGAATAGCCTATGAAGGGGTGAGTATAACGATACTCAAAAGAGACCCCGATACCCTCAAGGTCTCACAAAACCAACAAGGATAAACCACAAAGTATGGAATCAACAGATAACCCCACTTAGGTATATGCCCATACATATACCTAAGTTATCATGTAATCCATCTCAATCATGAGGTAAACAAAAAAGTTACTGACTTAGCTCAAACCAGGATTTTATTCTAGGGGTAGTATCAAGTAACATCCCCAATAACACTGTCAAAACCTCGGATTCTAGAGAAATCCTCCTCTATCGAGTACATTGGGCCTGCTGCATCACAAAAGCACTTCCCACTAACCTTGTTCTGCTAAGGTACTCCTCCTGTCAGGTACCGTGGGTCTGCTGTATCACCAAGGCGCTCCCCACCGTGCGTCTTCCACGTCACCAAGGTACTCCCCCTATGGGTCTTCCGTGACCCCAAGGCGCTCCCCACTGGGCTAATCTAATCACTCCGAGTCGAATCAGTCAGTAGTCGTCAGGTCTCAGCCAGCTACTAGGTCTCTGCACTAAGCTTGCTCATCTCTGGGAGGATCCGCTCGACGAGCTATAGGTTGATACTCCAAATGTCATGAAGTCCCACGTAGAAGTATCTCAACATTTCTCTACGTCATAGAGGTATCAATTCAACAAACGATGCATCAATCGGACGCCCGGTCTATGAGTTATTAGCCATTTAGTCTCGGGGGCCCAGTTGGATTAGTACACGATCCAACCTGACCGTATCTCAAATATACCGCGAACTCGAGTGGGGTATACTCAAAGGTATCCTTGCGCTCCAGAAATACCAGCTCCTCTAACGGTTCATCAAACGAACATCCGGTTCCAAAGATATGGACAAAGAAAGTAAAGGGGTCGGTAGTGGGCCCGGGTCCGGTCCAACCTGGTCGGACCGACCCTGTCTGGGTTGACTCGGTCATACTAGTTGGGTGTGGCCCATCCCATTGGGCGGGCCAACCTATTAGGTTCGGCCCATCCCACTGGGCCCAACCCAATAGGCCGCGTGGGCGGTTCGGCCCGGAGGGCGCGGCCGGGCCGATTCGGCCAGGGTGCCGTGAGTGGGCAGCAGGCGGATCGGGAGGCCGGGAGCCAGGAGCTGGACAGGCAGGTCGGCAGGCGAGCCAGCGAGCGGTGGGGAGGAAGCTGGGCAGGCCAGCGGGCGGGCCGGCGGACGGCCGGATAGACAGGGAGGTGGCCGTGCAGGACGGATGGCGGGCCATCGGGCAGTGGGAAGGCGGCCGAGCAGGTCAGCAGGTGGCCGGGGAAGCCGACGGTGGTGTGGGCTGGGGTGGATCATCTGGTTCGGCCGACGGATGACGTGGCCAGGGCGGCTCAGCCGGAGGGTCGCGGTTCGACCTAGTGTGTGGCACGGCCGGGGCGCGGCGCAGCACGCAAAGACCATGGGAAGTTCGGCCTTTGACTGTTGCCTTCGTCGCCTTAAACGCCGCTTCGTTGTTACGTCAACATGCCAAAGATCATCACAAACAAGAAAGGCAGAGGGGTCTGGCCATGTTGGTTTGGTCTGCACCCTCCGCGTTAAGGGTGGTAACATTTGGCTCATCAAGAAGTAAGAAAGATAAACTTCAATTGTTTCACAACCTCTGTATTGATTCCTTTCCAACCAAATAAGAGTATAAGGATGGTAATATTACTTAAATTAACCCCTAACTTGATCGTTGGTCATCTATGGAGTCACGGGGAAGAAGATGGAGGAGATCGTCGTTCGTCGCATCTGCCGCACACTTTCAATCCCGAGCTTGTGCGTCAGTTTATTGATGACAATGAGGAGGGAAGTTAGTCATCAAAGATGTCCCACATTGGTTGCCTCTGAGAAAGAAGTCAAAGATGCTCCTTGCCGGCGTTCTTCATTGGAAGAACTTATTCTTCATTCTTCATTGGGAGATGGGGTTCTACGTTGGAGAACTCTAATTCTCCCAAGCTCTCCTCTCCCCAACACTCCACCCAAATGCGAAAAGTGAATAGATAACCCCTCCAAATAATATATTGTATATTATTTTATGTTATTGGGTTTAAAAATCAAATTTCAGCGTTTAATTAAAAGAGACGACTCAATTAATTAATGGGTAGGATTTGGCATTATAAATTATGCGTTGGCTCAAATAATTAAAAGGGATGCGGTGGCACCATAAATGGTAGAGGAGATCAAGGGGCTCCCCCTCATTAATGAGGGGAGTTGAGAGATTTTCCTCTCCTCCCATTAATAGGGTTCGGGTGGTCCCCACCCCTATTATTCAAAATGGGAGGTTATGTGGTCTCAGGTGGTCCCCACCACATTAACCCCACATGGGAGGTTGAGGTGTGGTGGTCCCCACCACCAAAACCTCTCATGTGAGGTTATGGCCTGGTGGTCCCCACTTCCAACCTCCACAAGGAGGTTATAGATCCAGTGGGACCCACCTCCAAACACCCACATGGCGGCTCAAATAAAAATAAAGTGAAGCTCACTTTATTTTATTATTTTTCCAGGAAAACCCAAAAACTATCTTTTATTCTCGACCCACTGCCGTTGAAGTGAAAGTCTCCTTATGCGAATACCGGTGCTACGAGTTCAATGGTTTCCTCAGATATCAATTTCGAGCACCGGTTCAAAATTTATAAAAAACCTCTCGTATGTTTACTAAATGTACCTAAACAAAACTTCAGAAATTGATTCTGGGCACACCGGGCCTCGGAATCACGCACCGCCAGTTTTCACGGACTCGTAAAATTCCAATGTATTTAAGAAAAAGGTTTCCATGGAAATTCCAGGACATTTCAATATATTCTTCCATGATAAATCAATAGTTATTCCTAAAATAAAATCCCATATGTTTCTGAAAAAAACTTAATCATTACCTATAAATATTTCATACTAACTAGGACATCACATAGGCTAATAGTATTCACAAAAACCTTATCATCCTTCAGTCACAGGTTCATGCCCCAATACCTTTCTAGATGAAACTGGTTTTCATCCAACATACAGGTTTCCTTTTTTTTATTTAAACATGAAAAGATTAATTTCTCCCAAAATAACAATTCATATTAATCCCTAGGGTTACAAACACCCCAACATAATAAAACATCTCCTAAAATGTCATTAATAACCTAGAAATTTTTACTACTTATAAACCTAAAATGGGGTATCTAAGACTTTGAACTTATGATATACCTTAATCTTATAGACCTATGATGATATCCATAAATCTTAAGATAACCTCAAATAAAAACATATTAATCTCCACTTTTTTATAAACTAAGCTCTCATACCAACTATAATAGCCCAAAACCCACACTCCTAGATTTGGTGCTGAAATCATAAACTTTACATTTCTATCTTTGATACCGATGGAGGTGACCCAACTTTCACTATAAAAACATACAATATAAAAAGGAAAATTGTATCACTTATATTCTATAGGACCTTTTAAGTTTATAATTTTAGATAATTATGGAAAATCCTATATAAACAACACCCATGTCATTAAATATAAATTTCTCTCATTGAACCCAGATTTTATTATTTCACATTAATTCATCGTCATCTTCTATAAGAAATCCCTTCTAGAGATAATTCATTCAACATCATTCTTAATAAACTGGGGAAAATTAAAAAAAGTGTGAAATCAAATTCTCATTAAGGTTAGACATAAGCATTAACAGTTCAATGTCATTAACAAGCATAATAAGTGCATAACGGTATGAAAACATAGTCAAAGTACATATGTGAATCATAAAATAAATCATACCCATCAATACATAGATCATAAAATATGAAAACATAGAAAATTAAAGAGTCATTAGAATCAATAATCATGAGATATGTGATATCAATCTTGATCACAAGAAACATTATAAAACCATAACAAACATAACAAAAATTTGTTGGTATCTTGGAATATTTTTCTCCCTAAATCATGTTAAACCCATGTTAGAATTAACTGGAGCTCAGTTAAATTCATAGGAGAACCCCTTAGGTAACTCCTTTTATCTTTCTTCTCAAGACAAGGTACACTACCTAATGCATTGAACTTCTATTTGGGCACACCCATCATTGAAACTACAATGAGCTCACCCGGTGCTATCTGGTCCACCCCATCATATAAGTTGTAAGGGAATCAATCAATTATATCTAGGTCACCCCATCATATAAGATGTAATAGACTCACCCAAAAATATATGGTCGCATCCATCATATATAATATCTATAAACCACAACAAGAATAGAGCTTTCATTTCATCATAAAACTCATATAAATAATAATTATTCTCTTTATAAATTGATTAATCTGTGGAAAAGAAATCAATTTCATGTCAATATATGTTAAATATAATTTACCAATGGAAAATAAATGGGTTCCATAAAAATATCTTTTAAACATTATTAACGCGTGGAATATAAATAGGTTTCATAACCATCTCTTTGAAACAATCTTATTCCGTCTAGAGAAATAATGGGGATGGTATCATTACAAAATATCACAATTGGATCATAAGTAACAACAAAGATTATTTATTTTAATGAATGAATGTACCATTTGATGATCATTAAAAACATTTTAATTAAAATAAAATTTTTAATTTTAAATTACTTTTTTTAAAAAACTAAAAATTCACAAAATATTGTGAAAATCCCTTTCTTTGAAAACAACCTTGGAAACATACAAAGGAATCTTTAAAAAAAAATTAATAAATTTCTGGAGGAAAATATCCTTTTAATTTTTTAAAAAACCTTTACTTATAAATGAAGCTTCAAAGTAAATAATGGTCATCAGGGTGTAGAATTTCATTCATGTTGTACACATTAAAATAAGGATTCCTTTCACATTTTCAATAAGATCCAAATGGGAATTGTTTTGAAATATACATAAAGATTACTATGAAAATATTTTTTAAGAAAAAAATTGGCTAAAAAATTCTTTAATAAATCATTTTAAGAATTATAAAAACATTTTTGAAAATAGTTTTAGATAACATGGTTTTGAAAAAAAAGGGTTTTCAACTGAAGAGAGAAATAAATTTGGTTTTTCTTAAAGACATTTTCTCAATTATTTTAGGTGAAAAAAGTGAAAAAATAATACTATTACTTTAAAATATAATTAATAACAATATGAGAAGAAACTTCATGAGTTTCTTGAGAGATTTATCATAAGTTCTCATCTTTGGAAGCATAATCATAAAAAATCTCGATAAACGATGAGATTGTAACATAAGACTCTCACAACTTTGGTAACATTGAATCATAATAAAAAATAAAAAATATCATTAAATGAAATATATATTATCATAAGAATAATTAGATTCATGATATAAAATTTAAGAGGGGTGGTATATACTCCCCATAAAAGAATAAAGGTATATAACATAATATACGTCTCAAATAAGTCAATTTGAGAAAAAAATACCATACCACTTTGTTAACATTGAAACCAAAAACCCATGAAATAAAAATCCAAAAATTGATATGTAAATCCCTATAATCCTAATTATAATAATCATAAAATACATTCACGGGAATTTTATACACCACATAATAAAAATAAGTGGTGAATATGACATATATCTCAAAGAAATAAAAGTAAGATGAGAAAACTATTAACTCGAGTTCGATTTATAACACTTATTATTTATCTTCATGAATAACAAAATTATGTTAATTATTTAATTTATTGAGAAACGTTTTCAAGTTTATTATTACTTTTAATTTATGTATTAACATGTTATAATCAATTACTTAATTGATTAATTTTACATCAGATGTTTTGACCATATTCGACTTGTGTGTCAAAAATGACTTAGGTGGGTTGACTATGGTCAAAGAGGTCATTATTTAAAAATATCCATAATAATAATATTGTATTTATAATCATTTTTATATATCAATTATACTTTTTAAATCCATCATGAAATATGTTTATGAAAATTAAACTAACATTATGATCATGGAGACGGTAGGATGTACCCACACATGAGTAACGTTTCAGTTTTTCAATGATCAATATGGAAAGAAGGTAGGTAATATTTTATCTCTATAGAGTTATAATAATATCATAAATACCATATTTTTTAATTATATATACTTATATATATAATTATTATGACGTGGTGGTGAAAAAAGGAATCATATCACTTCGAGGAAGTGGTAGCCTACACGTCCACGAACGATGTTATCATTTTTTAGTGAGTGAAATAGTTAAAATAAAATTATAAATTAATGATAAACATGTCATATATATCCTAAAGATTTTTTTTATCAAATAAATTTATTATATTTACCCTTATTACCTTCCTTTTAACGTGTTGGTGAAAAATGAATCACAACGCTCCGCGAGGCGGTAGTTCGTCCTACACACGAGCGACATTATGATATCAATTATAGAATGCATTGTAAAATGGTATATATGATATAATGAATATAGTAGTATATTTATGTTATAAATATCATATATAAATTTTATATCCATTATCATACCCAATCATGAGAGGTGATAATGGAAAAAATGGATGACATCGTTTTGCAAGGTGGTAGTCTGATGTACACATGAATGATGATTTTGTAACCCATTTGATGAAAGTTTATGTGGTTGTAGGTTGTAAAATTAAAATAAAAAATATAATTATATTTTATATACTGATTTTATTATATCATCATGGTATAATAATAATTTAAGAGGGTGGAGAATGAAATAATATAAAAATGCTCGTTGAAGAACGTTACCTCTTCTTCGGGTATCTGCCTTAGGTTTCCACCAATGCCTTACAAAGATGGATTTATTCCCAGAATAAGGATTATATGATGAGGGTAGGTTATTTTTAAAGTGATTTTGGTAGGGATTTTCTGATCCAAAGAGGTTTTAAGGTGTAAATAATCGATGATAGGGTGTGACCTTTTATAAGATGGGTGAGTGACAGATTTGTATTTTTTTTAAAGAGTGAATTCCACCCATGAATTTTTCATGTAACCAGGCCCCAATAATGTTTCATTATAAAACATAGAAGGGATAAAGATGAAATATGTCCATAAAACGTTTTTAACAAGTTTTTGGGTCATTTTACTCCTTATATTCTAAGTTTAATAACTAAGTAAACGTATTTTTACCTTAATTGCTGTAATTATTTTTACTGTTTTTACTAATCGTTATGGTTAAAAATTTAGTTGACATTATTAGATATTAGATATTATTATTATTATATATATTAAATCTATTTTTCCAAATTAAACTCACATAAATGGAAAATTTTAATTTAAAATTAATCCAATAGATGCGACATGACAATGAGTTTTTAAGAAGATATTTTTTTGAGAAAAACACGATTCTATAATAACTCTATGACTAATAATAATCATTTTATTAAATAAAATTAATATTTACTTATATATAATATTTATATTTCATTTAAAATATTCCCCAGTAATTATTATTTTAATTAATTATAATTGAGAAACATTATGCATTTTAAAACACTTTTTAGAGAAAACCCATTTTTAAACCCAAAACAAACTTATTCTTAAAAAAAATAAAGTTGATTAAAATTAAATAAGTGGATTAAATATAACTAAATAATAATTAAGTTACATGGAAACATATTCAATACATATTGTTACTTTTAAGTTAATTATTTTTTTAAAATAAAATACTTTTTATAGAAATCATTATTTTTCACTATTCGCTACAAAATCAATATTTTTTGAAAAGTCCTAAAATTTCGCCCAAAGTAAATTTTTATATTATGATTTCAAAAATGAAGTTTATTTTATAAAATAAATTTACTAAAAGTTCCAAAAATTTATTATAATATTCTTTTATGGAAAATAATAAAAATAATTTATGAACAAAACATATTTCTGAAGAATAAAACCACTAATAAAAAATGATTGATTATTTACTAAACATTTATCAATAATTTATATTGAGTAATAAATTTTTAGATATATATTTATATATTTTATAATTTATTTAATATTATTCAAACCCACCAATTTAAAAACTATGTTATAATGGTAATATATATCATAGGTTGTTTAGGTTCGATGTTTCATGTTGAATATGCTATTGAATATAAAAATATCGGGGTTGTGTATAAATCAAGATAAACTGAGTGTTACATGTAAAACAAGATGAACATAGTGTTTAATGTAATTTAAGATATACTCAGTGTTTCATTTCCTTTATGCTATCGAATATAATTTTCTTCTTTTAAAATCTCAAGGAGTTACAAATAATTTTTATTTATTATATAGTTATGAAAACATACTAATTATATATTACATGATAAATAAGTACTCTTTAATATTAATTAAAATATATAATTTATGAGAATATGAAATCCTTATATCTCATATATCAACCCATATAAACACTTCATATTTCAAAATTTTAGTAATTAAAGTTACTATATATTTAAATTTATTTTCACATATTAAAATAATTTTAGACAATGATCACATCTACTAAAAAATCAATGCAGTATAATGTTAAAAAAAATAATTCTATCCCTTAGAACATTCACTTTTAATGGTTTTTATAGATTTATGTAACAAAATATTTTTGAATAATAATAAAATTATTTTTTTGTTATAATTCAGTGTATTATTTTATCTTCATAGATGTATATTTATATTCTATATAAAATTTCATTTTTCATACACCACGCTATTTTTTCCCATCACCATGATTATTGTAGTAACAATTGTACACAATTCTTAATATTTCATTTATAGTTATTGATTTTGTTTCCCCCATAGATTATATTTACTATAACCCTATGCAATCTATGGAATCATTTCATCAATATATAATTTCAATACAATTCTATTTTATATGATCATTTCATTTTGTAAAAATTGAATTTCTAAGAAATGTTTGTTTGAGTAAACCACGGTACAAAATTTATTGGTTTAATGATGCTCAATTTTTCAAAAATATTTTTCATAATGTTTTCTAAAAACCATGATATTAAATTTATGAATTTAATATAAAACATGGAGTTTTAATATGAACCATGTCATGGTCATGGAAAAGTTATATCCAAAAATTTCTTGTTCATTGATTCATTCCTCTTATGTCTATTGATCCTTTATCGACATGTCTCTAATATCATTGATGGAGCATAGGTATTACTTACATTGTATGAATAAATTGAACATGAAATATATATTTACCTATTAATGAACTTTGTTAACCACAAATCCTTGGGCTATGAAACTCTTTTCATCAAGAATGGACCTTATTAGAAAAGATTCACAAATTGTCATACATTCATGAGTGGGAGTTCCCTTGAAATGACTAATCTTTAACCTTTAATATAATTCAACTGATGTAATTCATGGGTATACATTATATGTCATACACAATGGAATAATTATGGATCCTAAATTATAAGATTGAGTGAGAGATTAATTGGTAAGAATAAATGAAAACCATGAAATATGTAAACTCTTATAGTGAATATTTGCATAATTCTTATTCTTCTTTAAAACTCCTAATAAATATTATTTGTAATCTAACATAATCTTTCCTAAATATTAAATCTATCAATTACAGGAATCATGGATCTAATATATATAACTCTTCTTTCACTCATGACCTAGTAGAGCCTTCATAATAAACAATAGATAATAATTAGATAGATCTTCATGTTTAAGGAGTTCCTATGATTAAATTACCTCATATTTAAAGAATTGAATGATTCCCCTTTTATAATACCACTTCAATTAATGAAATGAGTTCCTTAAAAATTAAGTATTTCTAAAATTTTAATATATTTAATGAATCAAAACACTTACAATGTTCATCCTAATTCCATTAAGACTTTATTAATATTTCACTCTTCAATATCCCATGAATGTTATTGAACTCTTAAATATTCAAATAAATACATTACACATAATCTAATGTTGTATACACATGATATAAAATAATGAGAAAATGAATTGATAAATAAAAACATCAAATAATATGATATAGAACTTGAAACCATGACTGATCAAGAACCATGTTGCGGTTACTATCATTATTCTATAATTTTTCTTTAGGGAGTAACTCATTTATTACTCAACAAAATATTCCCTAATAGAATGAAAATCTATAAGAATAAAATTTCAAAATGAAACTGATAACATTACTAATTATAAAACCCTAAACATACATGTATTGATAAATATATTGATCTTACCCTCCACCAAGATATCAATCTCTATCATCTGGACATGAAAATGCATATATATAGTCATATGTGTTTCACTACACATGTTCTTATATTGGGCTAAGTAATAATACCTATATTAGATTTTAAACTACTAAAATAAACTTAGTTTTGAATTAATTATAAAATCAAAATGTTTTTTACACAACCATAATCTAAAATAAAAACCTCTAAATTGGCTCAAATATCACCATAAACCAAACACCACTATAAAATTAAAACTTATAGAAATAATAAAAATTTATGCCAAAATTGGTCCAAAAAATGAATGCATGAATAAGCCTAAACAGTGTAAATAAAGTCACTATGCCCAAAAACTCAATCCCCATATCTCAAGTAGTTATAATCCTAGCTATAATTTTGATCAGGGAAGTCTTAGTCAATATTACCAAAATTTCCTTACACTTAGATTGGTATTATTAATAATATCTTACACTCTTAATATTGAGTAGGTACTACAAACCCCTATGGTTATAACAAGAAGTGACCTAACTATTTAATAAAAAAGATATAACCTAAGATATCTAATAGGTCTTTCCCTTGAAAATAAAAAAATCAATCCTAACTAGAATAAAAAACCCAATATATTTCTATTCATTATATATCATGTGTATATGTTGAACAAGAGTTATATATTCCATGATTTTACCATATCTCATAAGTTCATTATCCATTCATCATTGGCATGCATCATCAAATTTATTGTAAATATTATCAATAGAATTTATAGTTTCTAAGATATTTAGTTGCCCAAAATAGATTTAATATAGAATTATGAAAATAATTTTATTGATATTTGTATATAGAAGTTGGTGAAACTGACTATTTTTAATCCTTAAATACAGTTTGAATGTGAATTAATGGGTAAAAATAAAAATTAATAGATGAAAGTCCAAAAAAGAACACCTCTTTTTTTTAGAGGTTCCATAATGAGAACTTCATAATTAAGCCTATTTTTCTATGTGTACTTTTAGTGTGGATGAAATCATGTGAAGTTTTACTAAGCAGTGTCTAAGAGGAGACAAATAATATGAAAATATCATGTGTTGGAACATAGTGACAATCATTATTCTTAAAATTATACCTAAAAGGTCATCGATTATGGTTGGTTAGGAAAAGAAATGTGTCACAAACCATCCAAATTAAATCCCATCTTAGGTTGGTAGTGTAGACATGAGTGATCATAAAATTTCACCTTTAATAAGCCACTAGTTTGAAACTATCACCAAGTCTATAAGAATTCATCTTGGGAAGAATTTCCATTATAAAACCCTATATGGTAAAAAAAATCAACAATCAACTGTAAACCATTTTCACAACCTAAAACCATTATAAGTTAATTTTTACAACTAAAAATAAGTGAAATGAATGGAAAAATACCTAGGACTCCACCCAGCTACCCCAACAAAAATTCCCAATTTCTAACACACCAACCTATAAAACTAACACAAAAAACAACTATAAGGAATGATCACATGGGAGAAATCAGTGGAATCAAAATATATAAAATTCAATATCTAGGTGAAATAAATATACCTCTATTAATTGCAAATATACACCACCAATACAACCTATCTCAACACCTCAAATAACTTAACTACAAAATATTGAGAACCATACATACTTTCAATAATAATAATAATATGACCCTATATATTCAATTTGTAATGTCCCTGAATTTATGTATATATTTTTTAAATTATATAGAATTATTTCAAGACTATAATATTTGATGACACGTGATTCCAAGACCTGGTGATCCCAGAATGGAATTTTGAACTTTTTTTTAAGTTCATTTAAGTAAACGTGCAAGTGAGTTTTTATAACTTTTAAACCAGTGTTCAGATCAAAAATTAAAGGGCACCATTGAAATTGGAATGCCAGGATTTTCCTATAATGGACTTGAATTCGACCGGTGAGGGTTTATCGAAAAAGATAGTTTTCAGACTTTTCAGAAAATAATAAAATAACTTAAAAAGTTATTTTATTTTTCTTTTCTCAACATTGACCGACAGAAGACAGCGCTGCGGTGCGATGATGATTCACATTAAAGGAAGTACCTTAATGGATTGTTTTTATAAATCATAACAGATACACTGTTTCATAAATGAAACAATGCAACGATGCGATGTCGCTGCGTAAGAGAAATGCTGCGACATTTTTTCTTTTAATAATATATGACATTGGAGAAACAAGAATTAAACTGTGGAAATTTTCTGATGAACCTACAGCAAGGATTCCCTCCAATGACGAACAACAAATGCTGATAGGATCCCTAGAAATATCGATGCTTTATGACGAATGGGATTGGGAAGTGACAAATTCCAAAGAAGCTTGAATCCTTGAGGGTGGAGCACTTAAATGATGAACATTGATCGATGTAGGGATTTGTTTTGTTTTAAGTGTCCCCCATTCTTATTCTAAAAATGACGAACACAGATCAACCCACAAATAGGTTGATATCTGGTTTGTTTGTTCATAAAAAAGGGTGTTCTTCTTGGGTTTTCTATAGTGGTATTAAACTATTGTTGATAGAACTTTGATCCCAAGCCTCCCCTGTTGTTAAATTTCTAACGCGGAGGGTGTGGGATAACACAAACAAGGACCAAGACCCTCCACCTTATGTGTTATTCATGGAAAAACATTTGGAATGGAGAAAATAAAAATTCTTGGCTATTGTAGGGAAGGAGACACCCTACAGAGGCCAGAAGTGCAGTCGGTGTGAAGAACAGACCACTGGTGCATACTCAGTGGCCCACTGAAAGACCTGCCGGTGCGTCGCCGCCGTCGGCATTGTCTCACGGCATGCCATGACTGTGTGAAGAAAGATCACTAGGGTTAACTAACCAAGGAGGTGTGGTAAGGGTCATCGACTAGCGGTAGGTGGATGTGGCCACCTGGCCAAGTCAATGTACCGCAGATGTAGAACTGCGCCGCGTCCCACAAGGCAAAGCCATGGTCAATCGACAGCGGCTGAGGAGCTGTCCTCACGGATGACCCACGAGGCATGGGGTGTGTTAGACATGGATTCCAGCCACGTCTCGACCAGCCGAAGGCCAGTCTGCCTATGGCGGACCGGGCAGGGTGCGGGCCGCCCCAACGGGCAGGGCACAAGCTGCCCTAGTGGGCCGAACCCGCCCCATCGGGTCGGACCCACGGTCCAACAGGCCCCAACCAAAGGGTCAGACCAGGCTGGACCCAGGATATGCTGGGTCTGGGTTGGGTCGGTGGACCCTGGGCCGGGTCGGTCTGATCGGACCTGAACCCAACCAACCCCTTTTTGGAAAAATTCAAATATCTGTCAAACTAAGCATCCTATTGATGATCCATTTGTGGAGTTGGAACCCTCACGAAAAGGATGATCTTTCTAAATAATCTATGTATAATTTCATAGAAGTTGAAATTCGAAAAATGGTTTTGGGAACGGTTCTCTCGAGATCAAGCGTGCTACGTGCAGAAACCCTATGGTTGGCTGAGACCTAAAGACTATTGATGAGCGAACCTGTGTGGACGGATACTATAGCCCAGTGGGAAGAAGCTTTTGTGTGAATCAGTAGGCCCACGTTGGGGTGCGCCATCTGGGTGACTTGGTATACCCACGATACTTGACAAGAAGAGTACCTCAGTATGGTTGTAGGTGGGTAGTGTCTTCGGTGTGACCTGGCATGCCCACGATGGGGAGAGGCTTCTGTGTGACCCAACATACCCATGGTACTCATTAGGGATAAGTACCAAAAAATTCCAAGGTTAGTGGGAAGTGGAATCTTTGTGACATGCAAGGCCCACTATACTCATTGAGGAGGAGTTCTCCAGTATCCCATGGTGTTCGATGTTATGACTTATGGTCTTAATTTCCTACTCTAGAATATACCTGGTGTGAGCTATCTTGCTTTGTGATCATGTTTGGTGATGATGATTTTTGGTTTGGTTGTGGATTTCTTTGTGGTCTTTCCTTGTTTGTTTGGGGTCCTTACTGAGTATTTTGTTACTTACCCCTGCATAGGATTTTCTTGCACGTTTTGTGTCTGGTGCAGATGACCGCTGTCTTGACGGAGGACGTGGTGGACTAGGACCTGGTGGTTCCCAATGAGACCAGGCAGGCGAGGCATACTTCTACGAATTCCAGTAGCTACTTTGTACTTACCCATCAGTTGGGGTTTCTAGTGGACGACTTTCATCATTTTACTTGTACTTTCATGTTTTCATTTCATCTTCTGTTGGGTTTCTATTCTAGCACATTTGACCTATAGTTTGTACTTTTACTCAGTGGTTGTTTAGTGGCATGCATGTTTACTTTTCAAGATTTGGGATGTGGTGGTGTGTGTGTGCGTATAGGTTCTCAGGAAAATGCCTCTCATTTACAGGTTTAAGCCTTCAATGCTAGTCGCCAACCACTGGCCTCTGGGAGGCGGGCTTGGGGTATGTCATGGCATGAGCCCCAGGTGATGGGTTGTGATAAAGTGGTATCAAAGGTGGTTGGTTCTACCTCAAAGACTGAGAGTAAGTTTCTTTGTTTTTGGGAAAAAAATGTTGATTGTTTCGAGTATGACTTTTATATTCAGGGAGTCTAGTGTTGGTGCGGTGGCTAACATATCCATACACCAGGACCATGAATTCTACTTTTTTGGCTCGATACATGAAAAAAATGGTTGCATATGTGTCTCCTTATGACCTTATTGAATAAGAGTCATCTCAACAGGTATAATCTTTTGACTATGGTACATATTGATCTATTTCAGGATTCCTCCACGCAGAAAGCCAAGTAGGATTCCGATACATAATCATGTGGATAGCTCACCTAGCGATGAGGCATTTGTTCATAGACCAGTGCTAGAGATGACCCCACCAGGTGGTACACTTGTGTTTCCACCACCCATTGATCAGCAGTTACTTCCAGTGTTACCGGTAGAGGACATACAAAGACATATTACCTAGCATGAGTTTCAGATATAGAGACCTCCTAGCTTTATAGTAGAGATAGATCCTTAGGTCACTGAGGAATGGAAAGAGGTAGTGACATGGGTCTTCTTCTTAGTGAGGACACCGCTTGACCAGATGGTGATTTCGTCCGCGAGCCTTCTACAGGGCTTGGTAGGGAGATGGTAGAGCTTGACCATCTAGATTCATGATGAGGCGACCCTCACCTAGACAAACTTAGAGAGGATTTTCTGGGAGGAGTTTTTCCCCATGACTTTGCAATCTGTGTGCATACATGAGCTGTTTCACCTACAACAGGGCAACATGTCATTGACTGAGTACTCTGTGAGGTTTACAGACCTCTATTTCTATTATACAAACATGGTGCATGGACCTTTCTTTAGGGCTCGGACCTTTGATCAGGGACCAAGACAAGAGATTAGGGAATCCATGGTGTCTCTCAACATCCCCACTCAGGATGGAGTGCCGGAATGATCCCTTCTTATGGAGAGCTTCCTGACATAGTAGGCACTGACAACTAGATCCACCAGCAGACCTGAGATGAAAGAGTTTTCAGTGGTGAGAAGTAAGCAGTATACAAGGGGACCCAAGCATGTCAAATATTTAGGGGACAACCCATGGACTCAGGGTCGGTAGTGCGGGGCTCCCAGAGTAGAGGGAGTTAGCCGATAACTAGGCTGTGCTTCACGTGCAAAAGGCAGAGACACATGGCTCATGACTGCCTGACCTGCCACACAAATGATCAACAGATGGTTGAGGGACCTCCAAGGTAGAGGAAGAGGTTAAAGAAAGATGTTTTTCAAGGTGGCAGACATGGCAGGGGAGAAGGCCGAGTAGTAGGTGGTGGATGACGGTTCGAGGTGCCACCACCACCACCCCCAGGTGGTCCACCATGGGCTCAAGGAGCCGACAGACAGGGGTGAGGCCATCTTCAGGAATTTTAGGTATACGACCATGAATCTCTAGATATTATTAGAGGTATGATCTATATACTATCCACTTTAGATATAGTTCTTATAGACATAAGTCTCAGTTGCGCTTTCCTTGCCATGGATCTAGTTTGAGGCTCGGAGATTCTAGTGGAGCTATTGGCTCGATCCTTTTGATTAGAGAATCCTACAGGAGAAGATTCAATGATTAAACACTGGTGTTAGTAGTGTGATCCCACTTTAAGAGGCAAGAGCTTCGGTTGGGATCTCTTAGTAGTGGCGTCGAGTCCTTACGATGCCATCTTGGGTATGGACTAACTATCTACAATCCATGATCAGATCAACTGTTTAAAGTGCAAAGTGTGGTGTGTCTGCAAATATGGGACTAGGTTTTCTTTCACTATCAAGAAGGGAGATTTTGTAGCACATGATAGACTTTCTCGGAGGAGGGTACAACCAATCACTCACCAACTGGATAGCCTCACCCTCGATGCGGTGGATGAGAGGAGTCTGAGATTTCCTATAGTGGTGGATGAGTATGAGGATGTCTTTTCTAAAGATGTTCTGGGACTACCTCCTCATAGGGAGGTTGACTTAGAAATCAACCTATAACCCAGGACGACATTGATATCCACACCAGTATACCAGATGTCTCCCATGGAGCTTCATGAATTGAGGGTAAAACTAGAGGACTTGTAGGATGAGGGATTCATGAGGCCCGACGTTTCACCATGGGTAGCCTTAGTGTTGTTTGATAGTAAGAAAGAAAAGATATTGAGGATATTCATGGACTTATGGAACCTGAACCGGGTGATCATGAAGAACAAGTATCCACTTTTGAGGATTAATGACCTCTTCGATCAGCTGAAGGAAGTGAGGTGGTTCTCAAAGATAGATCTCATATCAGGCTATCATCAGTTTCAGGTACGAGATGAGGATGTATTTAAGATAGCCTTTAGATACTGGTATAGTCACTATGAGTTTTTGGTGATGCCTTTCAGCATGAAAAATGCCCCATTAGTGTTCATGGGACTCATGAACAACGTTTTCCAGCCTTACCTCAATCGTTTCGTGGTGGTATTCATTGATGGAATCTTGATGTACTCAATATCAGAGGAAGAGTATTCTACACACCTACGAGTAGTTCTGGATACACATTGAGAGAACCGGCTTTATGGTAAGATATCAAAGTTCCAATTCAGGATTCGGGAGGTCCACTTTCTGGGACACGTCATCTCGAAGGGTAGAGTTGCATTGGATCCGATGAAGATAGAGGCAATGCTTTCTTGGGAGCCACCTATGATCATGACTAAGGTGCAGAGTTTCTTAGGGTTGTTTGGATACTACCAGAGGTTTGTGCCCAAATTTTCTAGAGTAGAAACACCTTTATCAGCCTTGACATGGAAGGGAAAACCCTTCATGTGGATGGAGAAGTGCCAGCAAAGTTTTCAGGAGCTGAGGCAGAGACTAACAGGTGACCCCATCTTGAGACTACCATAATAGGGCGTTGGGTATGTAGTATTCTACGATGCACCAGATACCATACTGGGTTGTGTCCTGATGTAGTACCAAGAAGTGATCACCTAAATCTCACGAAAATTGAGGCAGCATGAGCAGAACTACGTGACCCATGACTTGGAGTTAGCAGTAGTGGTCTTCTCCTTGAAGATGTGGAGGCACTACTTGATGGGTGAGCGATTTAGAATATACTATGACCAGAAGAGTCTCGGGTATATCTTCTTATAAAAGGTCCGGAACTTGAGACCACTAATATGGATGGATTTCCTTCAGGACTATGAATTTGAGATAGTCTATACTCATATGAAGGGGAATGTGGTGGCAGATGTGCTCAGTAGAAGGACTGGTTTACACCTACTGAGTGAGGTAATAAAGCAGCTAGCCGTGATGTAGATATCCATCATGGATGATGATGGAGCAGCATACCTTCATTTAATTATTGTCACTCCCCCACTCTTACAGTGAGTTAGGGAGGCAAAGCTTGTAGATGTTGACTGCGAGGCCCAATTTTCTCAGATATCCTTAGGACAAGCTCTTGATGGATTTTCAATAGGTGGGGAGAATATCTTACTTTTTAGAGGATGCACTATAGTACCAGTGAAATTGTGGTAGGAGGTGTTGGAGAGTTCTATACATACCTTATGGCGGTACATCATGGTGTGGAAAAGATGTAGCAGGACCTTCGATGTTAGTACTAGTGGTCAGGGATAAAGAAAGCAACTGCAAAGTTTGATTCACGATTCCTCACTTTTCATCAAGTGAAGGCTAAGCATCAGGTCCCATCAGGCTTGGAACAACCACTTGAGGTACCATAGTGGAAATGGGATGATATCTCTATGTAACTCATGATGGGGCTACCACACATGTCAAGGGGCCACAATTCTATCTGGGTGATCATTGACCGACTCACCAAGTCGACTCACTTCCTACCCATTTAGGAGTAGGGATCGATAGAGGGATTGTGACACCTCTACATCCATGAGATAGTGCGGCTCACATGGTACCTTCAACAATCATCACATACTGCAGTGCATGCTTTACATCCCAGTTGTGGAAGGGATTGTAGGAGGTGTTTGGGACTCAATTGTGCTTGGGCACAACTTTTCACCCTCAGAAATATGGTTAGACAGAGAAGAACATGAAAACCCTATACGACATGATTCGTGCTTGCGTACTTGATTTTACTCATAGTTGGGAGGACCACCTACCACAGGTGGAGTTTTCATACAATAACAGCTATCACTCCACCATCGGCATGGCACCGTTTGGGGCCTTGTATGGGTGACCATGTGGATCACCTCTATACTGGACAGACCCAGGGGAGTCAACAATCATGGGTCCGAAGTTGGTACGAGCTACCACTGAGAAGGTTCAGATTATCCAAGAGTGGATGAGGACTGCACAAAGCAGACAAAAATCTTATGTTGATCGGAGATGGAGACCCTTGGTGTTTTAGGAGGTAGGCCATGTTTTCCTTCAGGTCTCACCCCAATGGGGATTACATAGATTTGGCTAGGGTGACAATTTATCTCTGAGGTTTATTAGGCCTTTCCAAACCATCAGCAGAGTGGGTGAGGTGGCGTACAACCTAGCTCTTCCCCCACAGATGCCTCAGGCGCACGATGTTTTTCACATGTCACAACTAAAGAGGTATGTACATGATCCATTGCTTTCCATCGACTGGGGAATACTGGACATTGATGATGGGGTGACATTTGCGGAGTTCCCGATATAGATAGAGGAACGACATGAGTGAGTCCTTCATGGATGGTCAATTCCTCTAGTGTGCATTTGGTGGCAGCATGGGAAGATCTAGGAGAGAACATGTGAGCGAGAGGCTTAGATTCATGCTTAGTACCCCATTTTGTTTGATTATCCCTTGTTTTAGATTCCAGGGATGTAAATCTTTACAGTGGGGAGAATTTAATGTCCCATAATTTATGTATATATTATTTTAAATTATAGGGAATTATTTTGAGACCAGATGCTTTGACAACACGTGATTCTGAGGCCTGTGAGCCCGAAATGAAATTTTGAATTTTTTTTTTAAGTTCATTTAGGAAAACATGAAAGTGGGTTTTTCTAACTTTTAAACTGGTGCTCGGATAAAAAAAACTACGGGAATTGTTGAACTCGGAACAATGAGATTCACCTAGAATAGACTTAACTTCGACCGATGAGGGACGACCGAAAAAGATAGTTTTTAGACTTTTCAGAAAATAATAAAATAACTCAAAAAGTCATTTTATTCTTTTTTTCTCATAGTTGAGCAGCGGACGACAAAATTTTTATGGGACGGCGAGGCACATTAAAGGAAGCTTCTTAATGACCCATTTTTGTGATGCATAATAGATACGCTGTTTCATAAATGAAACACCGTAACGACGCGACATCGTAGTGTAACAAAAATGCTACGACATGTTATCTTTTAATAAGCTAATGCATTTGAGAAACAAGAATTATGCCATGGAAATTCTCTGATGAATCTACAGTAAGTATTCCCTCCAATGATGAATGACGAATGCTGGAAGTATCACTAGCAACATCGATGATTTACGAAGAACAGGACCAGGAAGCGACGAATGCAAATGAAAAATGAATCCTCGATGGAGGAGAAATTCAACAATGAACATAGATCGAGGTAAGGGTTTGTTTTTTTAATTATTCCCCATTCTTATTCTAAAAATGATGAATTCAGATCAACCCACAAATAGGTTGATCTGCGGATTTTTCGTTCATGTGGGAGGGTGTTCTTCTTGGGTTTTCTACAGTGGTATTAAACTATTATTGATTGAACTATGATACCAAGCCTCCACTATTGTTAAATTTATAATGTGAAGGGTATGGGCTGACATGAACAAGGTTTGAGCCTCTCCGCCTTATGTGTTCTTTGTGGAAGAACATTCAAAATGGAGGCAAGGAAAAATTGAGGCCTTCGTAGGGAAGGAGACAACCCATGAAGGCTGGAAGCGAAGCCAGTATGAAGAATGGACCACTAGTATAGACCCAGTGACCCATGGAAGGACCTAACAACGGTGGCCATGAGAGGGTGGTGGTGCACCATGACGGCATGCAGAAAGAGCATTGCAGTCAACTGACCGCGGCGATGCGACAAGGGCTGCTGGGTGGATGCGGCCACCCAATCGCGTCAGTGCACCACACCACGTCCCATGTGGAAGGGCCATGATCAATCAATAACAGCTAGGTATCTAGCCCCACGGATGACCCATAGGGCAGGGCGTGTGTCAGACGTGGATTCATGCCGCATCCCGACCAGCCAAAGGCTGGTCTGCTTCGTCGGGCCAGATCCGTGGCCAATGGGCTGGACCGGGCCAGACCCAGACTGGGCCAGGTCTGGGTCGGGTTGGCGGACCAAGGTCTGGTTGATGAACCCTAGGCTAGGTCGGGTCAGGTCGGTCCTGAACCGGACCTAACAGACCCCTTTTTGAGAAAACGCCAATATCTTTCAAATCAGGCATCCGATTGATGAGCTATTTACGGAGTTAGAACCCTCGCGATGAGGAATATATTTTTTAACACTCTATGGAGGATTTAATGGAAGTTGAAATTTAATGAATGTCTTGGGGAGTGGTTCTTTAAAGATCAAGCGTGCTACGTGTAGAAACCCTATGGTTGGATGAGACCTAAAGACTGCTGAAGAGTGACCCTATGTGGATAAAATATTATAGCCTAGTGCGAAGCGACTTCTGTGTGACCCGCCTGACCCACAGTGAGGAGTAAATTCTGTTTGACCCGATAGACCCATGGTACTCGATATGAGGAGTACCACAGTATGGGCATAGATGGGAAGCGTCTTCTGTGTGACCCGATATGCCCACAGTGGGGAGCGACTTCTGTGTGACCCAACATACCCACAATACTCATCAGGTATGAGTACCACAATAGTCCAAGGTTAGTGGGAAGCAGCTTCTGTGTGACCTGGCAGGCCCACTATACTCATTGAAGAGGACTTCTCCAGTAGCCCATGGTGTTAGATGTTATGACTTATGGTCTTACTTTCATACTCTAGAATATACCTAGTGTGAGCTATCTTGCTTCGTGATCATTCTTGGTGATCATGCTTTGTGGTTTGGTTTTGGATTGATTTACGGTATTTCCTTATTTGTTTGGGGTCTCTACTGAGTATTTTTTTTACTCACCCCTGTACGGGCTTCACCCGCACGTGTTGTGTCTGGTGTGGAGGACCACTGCCTTGATGGAGGACTTAGTGGCTCAAGACCCAGTGGTGCCTAGTGAGATGAGTAAGGTGGGGTGTACTTCTATGGATTCCAATAGCTACTCTACACTTACTCATCACGTGGGGTTTCTAGTGGATGGATTTTAGTGTTTTACTTATACATTTCTATTTTTAGATCATTTTTTGTTGGGTTTGTATTCTGGACTATTTGACCTACAGTTTGTACTTTTACTCAGTGGTTGTTTAGTGGAATGAATGTTTACTTTTCCAGCTTTGGGATGTGGTGGTGGTGTGTGTGTGCATACAGGTAGTCAGTAAAATGCATCCCACTTTCAAGTTGACACCTTCGATGCTAGTTGCCAACACCTGGCCTTCAGGAGGTGGGCTTTGGGTATGTTACGGAAAGGACCCCGAGGGACGGTTTGTGACATAATTAATCACATTACTCCAAAAAACAACATGTTGAAATAATATAAACCAAATAACTATGAAATGAGAAATATTATCAAAATACTACAACCACCACCACCAATAATAAAATACCAGGATAAAATAGGCTTAACAATTTATCATCATAATTTCACGTTAATTTATAACCGATTCTAACTCATAACCAATTAGCTATCCATGGTTAGAAAAACCATCACCTACTGATCAAGAATTTGAGAATAAACAAACTACAAAATTGAAACACCTATCCTCTTTTCACACTTAATCCAAAAAAAACAAAACCATTTTTTGTATTCATCATATTTTAACATCATCTACACTTCCACATAGATTCATACACACTATCATAGCCACAACCACCATGTTATGGAAGAGTCACATCATGATGGAAATCTACCTAATTCCCTCCTCCCCATGTGCACCTCAACCATCCATCAACATCATAACCACCTCTATCAGTAACACCACATCTCTATATACTACCACACATCAAAACTTAACTCCGTAAAACTATAAATAATTCAAATATTCACTATCACCTCAACACTAAATTTTCATAGAAAAAAAGTATCATGATTTACCACCCCTTCAACAACCAAGTTGGTAAAAAATTAACAAATTCAAAAAAATTACATTAAAAATTAATAAATCACACCATTAAGCATTCAAAAACATGAAAAAAGTGAATGAACAACCAATTTAGTTCATCAACCTCTTCCCCAATCCCAAAAAACATCGACTCTTCATCATAATATAAGGAATTTCCTATAAAAAATTATTCATATTTCTTCATCAAATATATAACACCACAAATAGTCAATTTTAATAATAACAAGAACAACATGAGAAGATAAAGAGTTAATAAAACATTTATTTTAATTACTCATTACCCAAAATATTCATTATAATAAGAAGAAAATGATGATCAACCACCAACCCACTTGAAAAAAACTCTCCACAAAACCTATAAATGAAAATCCTACATCAGCTTCTTGAAAAAACATCATTAAAATCAAACAAAAATTTCCATAATAGCCATCTCAAGAATAGGGAACAAGAGAATAATTAAGAAAATAGGGAGAGAATGTTACCTGAAATCATGAGAGATTGATCATATAAGTATAAGGCTTAAGACCCACTAATAAATGAACAATGACCATGAAAACTAAGCCAAATTACACATAGGGTGTAAATAGAGACAAGGAAATTGAAGATAATTTTAGTATACACTCAAATTTATATTAAAAACCCCGTTAAAACAAATAACACTATGATTAATGGCTTCACAATGCAATGGGGAAGGCCCTATATTTCATAGTTCAATCTCTCAAAATATATGGGTCAATTACCAATTAAAATTGATACAACTAAATAAGATAACTTTATAATGGATACCTTTATTCCAAAATTCTCAAAAACATAGAAATCGTGATGAAAACTTTGTGCCCCCACTTGAACCTAACACCCTTAATCCAAATCCACAGCACAATGAATAGGATCATAGAGTAAAAACCTCAAATAGAGTGACACCAACATCTCATGGCCAAGTATTTAAAAGTGCAACACAGCCTTCACGCCACAATCACAAGAATCATGGTATAATATAAAAGTCTATACAACTCCTCTCTTTTATCCAAAAAATATTAACATAACATATTGTATAAATTCTAGGAGAAACCACAAAAATTGATTTTATAGAATAAGAGAAAAAAGGATAAGAAAAAATAAAACAAGAAGAATAAGATCAAGAATACACATGATTTATATAGTTTGAGAATAATCCATACATACATAGATAGGTAAAATGATTTCAATAATTTCATGATAAATACTATAGGTAAATTTTAGAGTATCAACAAAACCCCATCTTGAATGTGTTCATAAATAAATTTTATGCTATAATTACCCATGTTGCTTCAGTGTCACTAATTGTACATTAAGTCTATTGTGCTATAGTTACTAGTGGCTGGAAGTACATAGAACTACAATGACCTAGCAGTGTCTCCTGTCCCATTTTTTTTAGTACCATGCCGATATCCACATTATTATAGTACCCTTTAAGTGTTTTCATATAGTTCCTCTATAGTTGGTCAGAGTTGATATAATACTCAAATTCAGTATATTCTATGACAATTGATGTCTAGAGTGTAGTATGGGATGCCAGTAGTTGTCCCAAATTCATCAAATGGATTTATATACTCCATTCCAAAACAACACCCAATATAAATGTGTTATTTGAGCTTTGAGTGGAAATTTTCATCCAAAATACACTCTTTATCCACTAATATATATGAATCTCACTACCAAAACCTCATAAAACACAAAGAAGAGTAAAAAATAATTTTAATACCCTATAAAATGGATTTATTACGAAATAAAAAATGTTTTTAATGGTCTTTTTCATGACCTTGGGAGTTTAAGACATGAAAAATATTATTAAAGGTAATAATTTCCCTGATGTTCATAGGAACTGCTTGGGATTAATGTGTAATGTATATAATTAGGATATTTTTATTTAAGGGGGGTGTAAAAAGCTTAAAAATAATTAATAAAACTAATCAATAAAAGTAATTCTGAAAAAATTTATATTTATTTTAATGAGCCTATATAATAATAAATCTATAGTTAAACATGCTTGTTATGATAAATTTAAAAAGGGATGACCTCCAAGGGATTTTTCAAGGGTGTGTGTGACTAAATAGAAAGTAAAATAAAATAATTTTTTTCTAGGGTATAGTTGTTATTGTAATAAGTGACCCTAAAATTTAATAACCTTCATTTCTCTAATAAATTCCACCACAGTGTAAAAAGTGGTCTGTGGGATTGGAGGGCTAGGTTCATGATCCATGTAAGTAAAATCAAGAAAAATATGTCCTTAAAAAGCTAACTCATCCACCAAAATTCCACCATCAATGATCAATGGATATTTACTTTTACTTTCATAATATTTAATATAGATTACATATACTTGAAAAGTATACAAATATGGGTGAGTATTACACTTAATGAAATTTTAGGAATGACCTAAATACCACTTATGGGTATATTTCAATGAATGTATATACCGATGTGGATGAATAATAAAATATGATACAATATAGTCAAATTAATAAAATGTTATTAATTGTATAGAATGAAATTCATTAATTAAAATATATATTCCATGTACATCATTCCCATAATATGAAAATACATAACATAAAAGGTGTTATCATGAACATTCCCTATTTACCAAAAGAAATAAAAAAATTATTAGGGATTCTCATCATCACCGAGAGATACTTATTTGTAATCACAATAACAACACCTAAATAAGATCAAAAATCACTATGAAAATTGGGACACTTGTCCTAACACCCTCCTAAGAAACCCATAACTTCTCAATACACAAGTCATCATTTACTATGATCTATAATTTCCACGTTAAGTTAAAAAAAACCCCATTGAAACATAATATAACTAATTGAAGCATAATTAATCAAGATAACATGCTCATAACATCATGAACCATGTGTTACATGTGGTCAAAAAATCTACTCCATGGGTCACAATTTCATAATAAAGTCAAATAAATTCATTAAATCCTTTGGAATAGGAAAATTCATTTAAATCCCCCAAAATATTATGTTCAATTCTAACTCACTATATTCTTTAATAATCAAATCCTAAGACAATATTATTCCTAAGGGTCATTTCCCTTTCAAGAACTACAACAATGAATCCCAAAAATTATTTACCATTTTTCTCATAACAAACACTATACTCACATTATAACGATGAGTGTGTTTCAAGGATAAATATTATATAATAAATAAAATTATTTCTTGATATCATAAAAATATAATCAATAATAATTAAAATGGAATAAAAATAATATTTCTAATATAAAATAAATTAAATTACTTTTTGGGTTTAATTACAGATCACTATATAATAATTATTAATTTAATCATAATCTAATCAATCGATGCATCAAAAAATAATTTAAGAAGGTATCATAAAATAATTTTCATGGGATTATTCCACTATAATACCCCCCATAAAACATATATTTACAAATATTAATTAAAAAAATACATAAATAATAATATCATAAGGAATAAAAAAACTCATCAGCTATATGAACTTCATTATATTTTAAAAAACTCTATAAAAACCATCATGTAGAAATGAAAAAATTTATATGCCATACACCCCCAAATTTAGAACCCTTAAACTACAATTGTATGCCTAAAAAATGTTACATGCATGTGATGGAAGTTAAACCACTAACCCTATATATGTATGAGCCCCATAATTTGGAAGATCGTCAAATATTGATTTCTAAGAGATATAGATTTGAGTAGATGACCCTAAAATGATAAAATCCCAATAAAAACGTTTTTTAAATTTTATATAAATCCATGGAGATCTCTATCAAAATTGAGGATTAAAAAGAGGAACAGGATACAAATCTAGAATTTATCTTGTGATTCCATTGAAATTTTTCCATGAAAGTGTAATGGGTATTCATGTGGTAAAGAAAATACAAGGGATAAAATAGAATACTCACCTCATAAATAAGGATGGGAACAAGTAGAAATGGGTGGGGTGGGGGAGAGTTACAAATAAAAGAAAATAAAACTATTTACTTAGAATCATTATAATATAAGTAATATAAAATTTTATTTTATCATTACTTTATTTCTAATTTATCATATATAAATATTATATTATATATTTCAATTTATAGAAGTAATTCCACAAGAAATAACATGTTAAAGTTCCTTATAGAGAAAATAAAAAATAATCATGTAAGAAACCCACAAATTTGGAAACCTAAAAAATATACACATTACACAAAACACCAAATTCACATAAATAAAGTTTAATCATATACCTTATATGTATATGAAAACAAAAATATATAATTTTATTGAATACTAATCACTTTTAATTGGAGATTGATATGAAAAAATTATATGCATTTTAAATATTTGTCTACAATGATTAAATACTTCAATTCTATCAAAATTGCACATTTTATTCATTATATAAGACAAATGGTTGAAAAAGATACAATGGGTTTATTTATAGAAGTTAGATTTTTATTAAAATAGATAATAAAAACCATGAAATGGTGGTTTTGATATGGTTTTTTGGAAGTCATTTTGACGGATAAATAAAAAGAGGCTGACATAAAATAGCTATAGGTAATAGATAAAAAATATATTTTTATTGATATCCCACAAAAAAAGTGTGTATTGAGTATGATACTCATTGTATTATTTTTTTGTGTAAAAACATTGCAGTTTCATGAAATAACTATAAATTTTCATCCCATTCATGAGATAACTTTACATGTTTGGTATTATGAATGGAGTTTCATTTAGTAGCTCAATAGGTTACCTTGATTAAAATTATTGGTGTTCTAGTAATTGTATGAAAAAACTCCAATGGATTTAATAAACACATGGACTTGAATTGAGTAACTTGGGATATCAGACACCTTCCAAAATGACAGAAAAAACTCATACACCACATCATTTTAGCACAGAAAAATTTATGGAGAAACATATGACATGTGTGAACCCTCGATGTAATAAGGAATTATTTTAATTAAAGTTTCTATATATAAATAGATTACTTGGATCAAGGAAGTAGAAAATTGAGGGAAACAAAATTTTAAATTTGATCTGAGACATTTAAATATTAACATATTATTACACTTTTCAATTCTTTTATTGTTTTTCCATGTGATTTAATTTTGTTATTTGAATTGAAAATGATGATGATTGAACTTTTATAAACATGAACACCCATTTTAGAGTCTAAAGTAGATTTTGAATTATAAAATTACATGGGAATAATATAGAGGATGTTTATTTTTGATCAAAGTGATTAAAAGTTCATGATTAAAGATATAAATTAAATAGGGGTCTTATTTTATAAAATATTTTGTTTTTTTGTATTTGAATATTTAAATGATTAAAGAGATATGGAAATAATAAATTTTTTCCATGGTTTATGAAATGATATTTGGATGTTGAAGTAGATATAGAATAAATGATCATTCTAAACTTCACCACATAATAGTTTACTCTATTTTTAATATATCTTCAATTTAAAACCATGGTTGTTATACAAGTGTGAGACTTAATAAAAACTGGAGGAAATTATAGTGGATAACTACTAAAATCTTTATAGGATTTTATAGAGCCTTATAGGGGATTATTAAATAAATAAATTTTCTATATAGGATTGGTGATACAATTTATTATTTCATGTGTAATCACAAAAACATGAGTGTGTGAACTTCTTTATTATAATATTGTAATTGAAGGGTGACTAGATTTGATAAGTATTTATTTATTTTAATGATGTTTTTGTTAGGTCAAGATGTACATTTTTATTATTCTAAAAATTAATATTTATATTTTCGTGATCATTTAGAGTGAACCTAATAATAAAAATTTATCATTTATATTTTATTATGTTTATTTTTGTTAAATTTATTTGGTTTATCTATAACTAAACATTATTGTTAAAGAGTGACTGGATTCATTATATTGTATTCAGAAACAATAAATCATTAAAAGACTCCATTAGAAGCATATGTTGGTATATTTTATTCCATAAATAATATATCCCATGTGTATTACATAAAAAAGTATTTTATTACATATTATTTTTTAGAATCCCATACAATATTTTAATTTTAAGTAATAAATAATATACGTGGATGCTGTTTTAAAGAGGAATTGAATAATAGACTTCTATTTAGAAGTATGAAACATATTTAAGACATTTTAAAATTAAGGGTAAAGAATATACATATTGTATTAATAATCAATTATTGAATAAATATTTATCAAAATAAACTCACAAAATAATCAATTTTAATCATAAAAAAACATTTTTGTAAAGTGCATAACATACTTCTCTAGTGCACTGAACATCCCTCCTCCGAAAAGAGTATGGGTGAGATTTTATGGAATATTTGTTTGTATATGTGTTATGACATGTATAATGACCCAGGATTCTCATACATAGATATTAAATCCTTTAAGATAAATATTCAATAATTACACAATCATATTCCTGAGGACTATAATATTTTAGTTCCTATGGACACTAGGTACACAATCTTCTAATTTGGTTAATGATCTTCAATGTCTCCAAAAATTATCTTCCCATTTATTAATATTCATGGACATACCCTACTTAAATCCTTTCTTCATACCCTATAGAGAGGAAACATAATAAAGGGTGAGTTAAGATGCTTATTAAGGGTAAAAAATGGATATATCTATAAAACATGAGCATATGGTTATGATAACATGAGAATAACATTTGAAAACCATACCCTTCATTCCATAGATCATAAACACGAGTCATGTCATAAATATTGGCAGTTCATACTATTTGAACCATAATTGAATCAAAGGACATGAGACATAAGAACATAACATTGGCATAATACGTAGATTTGTGGTATACACATTGGTTTATAACATTGTGAACATGTAAAAATAAAGGTAGTTTTACTAATTAAGTTAAGGAAATGAAATTAGGCTGTCACATAACATATGGACTTGCAACCAGGTCCACACATAACATTATAGATATGAATGATAGGTCCATGTATAACACTGTGAACATGTAATTATGTTCATGTATAACATTTTGAACATCTAATAAAGTTCATGTATAACATATTTACTCATGATTTATCCATCTTTACCCAATTCAATGGATGGAGATATAGATATCACCCATCACATAATGAAAATCATATATATGAATGCCAAAATATCATAAAATATTCATCATGTCATAACTCATGAAATGAAATGGGTTTCATAAACATTTTATTATAACAAAAGCTGTGGAAAATATAAAAGTTTCATAACCATTTCATCATTTTATCATAGAATAACCCATGATAGGAAGTGAGTTTCATAATAATTTTATCATGTTTTAACCTGTGGAAAAGGAACAGGTTTCATAAACATCATATAATCAAAAACATAAACTGTTAAAATAAAGAATAAGAATGGTTTCCTTGGATCATATACCCAAAAAATCATAAGTAACATCAAATTATGTCATATTAGATAGAAAATTATTCTTAAATATCCCTTGGAACATTTATTGTTGAAGATAACATTAATTTGAAAATCACTTTCTGAAACTAAAAATTCATAAAATATTTTTTAGATCATTTTCTTTGAAAATAACCTTCAAAACCTATAAAGGGAGCTTTAAAAATCATTTAAAACATTTTATAAGGAAAATATCCATTCCCCTTTGAAAAAACATTTTTAATCATAAGAAATTTTCAAAATCCTTTTATTTGAAAATAACCTTGAAAATTTATAAAGTAATATTTAAAACATTGTGAGGTCATTATGGCTACAAATTCCATACATGCCATACAAGTTAAAAATAATATTCCTTTCACATTTTTAGTAAAATACATACATGCATTGTTTGTAAAATGACACGAATATTCCTTTAAAAAATTTAAAAAGTTAAACATGGGTAAAAATGACTTTAATAAATCATTTTAACAATTTTAAAAAAAGTTTTGAAAACATTTTTAGAAGACATGGGTTTTTAAGAAAACGGGGTTCGAAGAGAGAAATAAAGATGATTTTTTTAAAAAACACTCTATTGAAATATTATGTGCATTAAGAGAGTTAAATGAAGGAAAAACTAATATTATATACAAATAACAATATTATAAAAATATTTATTAGTTTCTTGATATATATATCATAATATTTCATTATTGGAAGCATAATCATGAGCAATCTTGATAAATGATGAGATTATGACAAAAAACTCTTACCACTTTGGTAACATTGAATTGTAATCCCAATTAAAGAATAAAATTAAATGAAAATTAAAATTTCATGAAAATAAATAAATTTATTATATTAAATTTAAAAGGGTTTGTATATACACCTCATAAAATATGATAGGTTCATAACATGACATAATTTTCAAAGAAGGCAAATTGAGATAAAAAGATCATACTGCTTTAGTGTTATTTTGAATCGTAATCCCCAATAAAGAATAAAATAAAATGGAACATAAAATAAAATTAAAATAATTGTATTCTTGATATAAAATTTAGAATGGTTAGTATATACACCACACAAAATAAATGACTTGTGAATTTTCACATGTCTCCTAAAAATAAAGAGACTATAAATCCCATACCTTAAGTATCGAATTCCTTCATACACATTTGAATCTTCTATATAATAAATATGGGTTTATTATAAATATATTATATAACCATAATTATATATATTATACCATATACTATTTAATTATGACCATTAATTACTCATTTATTATGAATTACTTGTTAAAATCTGGCTATGGGGTAATAACTGCTTTGATTTTCATATGTGTTTTGATTTGTTATTTTTAGTCCTCATAATTTGATCATGGTTCCATAATATCCAAAATAGTAATAATTAAATAATTATAAAATTTATACATCAACTATACTTTTAATACCAATCATTAAATATGGTTTTGATAAATCAAGTATGTTACGATCATTGATATAGTTGGTCATATGTATGCATAAGTAACATTTCCATTTTTCAATTATCATTATGGAAAGGAGGAAAGTAATATTTTATCTTTCCATAATGATCATAGTTTCATAAATGAAATATCTTATATTTAAATATACTTATAAATATAATACATTTGGAGTGTTGATGAAAAGAGAGGGTCACATCGCTTCGTAAAGGAGGCAGTCCACACATACATGAACACCATTACCATCTTTCAGTGAGTGAAAAGGTAAGAAATAAAATGATATATTACCTTTTAAGAATTATAATTATGCCATTAATTTCATAATTATATAATTTATATCACATATATTCATTAAATTTATCCTTATTATCTTTTGTGTAAAGTGGTAATGAAAAACATATCACTTCGCTTAGTGAGGCGGAAGTCCGCCGTACACACAATCGACATTATCGTATCTACTAAGGAATGGAAAGGAAAAAAGGTATATATGATATAATTACTCCAAAGGTATAATTATTTTATAAATATAATATATATAATTTTTATCCATCATTATATCTAATAGTGAGATGTGGTAGTGGAAAAATGAATGACATCGGTTCTTGATGCGGTTGTCTATCGTACACATGAATAATGATTTAATTAACCATTTGATTGAAGCGAGGATGATTTTAGTTCATGAACATAAATGAAAAATATATAATTATATTTAATGTATTTATTTTATTATATCATAATGTTTTAATAATAATTTAAGTTGGTGGAATAAGAAATAAAATAAAAATGTTAGTTGAAGAACATTACCTCTTCTTCGGGTAACCTCCTTAGGTTTTCACCAAAAGCCTTCCTTGGTTGGATTTGTACCCAAAATAAGGATTTTAATATGATAGGAAGGATTTTTGGAAGTTACTTTGGTAGTTATTTTTCTAACCAAAAGGTTTTGATGGTGTGAAGATTAGAGGAGAGGGGGTGACCTTTTATAAGTGAGGTGAGTGACACACTTTTAATTTTTGAAAAAACGTTCTACCCACAGTTTTCACATAAAAATAGGTAGAAATGGAGAATTATAAAGAAATAAACATTAAAGGGTCTAAAAATTTCCATATAATATATTTTATACAAGTTTTTATGTCACTTTAATACTTATCGTTTTAGTTTAACCCCAAGTAAACCCATTTTTACCATAACCGCGGTAAATAATTCTTACTGTTTTTACTATTAATTATGGTAAAAAATTAAGTTAAACTTATTAGATAATATAAATTAGTCTAATTAAAAATATTGAATCCATTTTTCCAAATTAAATTTACATAATATGAAAAATATAATTTAAAATTAATCCCACAAACATGATAATAATTCAGGTTTTCAAAGAGAAAATGTTCAAAAGTTTACAAGGATTTTATATCAAAATTCAATAAGAAAATGATACCAATGAAATAAATTGGATTAAAAAATATATAATCAAAATAATTTTAATTATAAAAAAATTTAACATATAATTTAACTTTAAAAATAATTTAAATTAAAAGGATATTTTTAATTAAAATTTATCACTTTTCACTATTTATCAAAAATGTAATATTCTCCAAAAATTATCAATAATTCAGCATAAGATAATTTTGAAATGATGATTTCAAAAATGAAATTTATTTTTTCAAATAAATTTTCTAAAGTTTCAATTTTTTTAAAGTATGTGCACAAAAAAGGCGATAAAACTTTTTTTTTTGAAAAATATAGTTTTAAGTATAAAATACGATTTATTCTTATATATTGTATAAAAAACACATAAGATGATCATTAAATAGTTTATAAAATAAATATACTATGTAAATATCATTAAAATAATTCACCAAAAGTGGTTCATTTAATTTATTGAGGTGAAATACTTTTTTTTTTCATAAAAAATAGTTTTTCAAAAAAAGATTTCCTTTATTTTCAAATAGTTTATATTTTCATTTATAATAAACTAGTCACCAAAGATTTAATTTTATATAAATAAATAAACCATATATTTTCCTAATTTAGTTAATCCTTTTCATACCCACCATTCCAATGTCTTAGTGATAACTATTATATTAAATAATAATATGTTAGTATCATGTCACTTTTTGTTTAAACTCATTGTTGTATGTAACACAAGATTCACCTAGTGTTGCATGTAATGGAAGCTTGAATAAATGTTATGTGTAACAAAAACTAAAATTAGTGTTTCATGTAATTAAAAATATCAAAAATATTAAATTTATTTGAAAAAAATATTTCACAAAATCTTAGGGTGTTACATTCTACCCCCAAATGATTTTCACTTGAAATTGATCACTTTTTGTTGAAAAATGAGGATACTTATGAATCATTTCCTCTTCAGGTTCCCATGAGGATTCCTTAAGCTAGTGGTTTTACCATAAAACATTAACTAGGTAAGTGGTCACTTTTTATTGAAGATTCTCTATTCGCTCTAGAATCTCTACCGGTTGTTCCTCATAAGTAATATCATGCTCCAATGATATGACCTCTCAGTTTATCACATTTTATGGATATGGTATGTACTTACTTTGGAGATATACATGGAACACATCTTGAACTTGACATAGGTTCAGTGCAAGCACCAATAAATAGGCTACCATCTCGATATGATCAAGAATTTCAATGGGACATATATACCTAGGTATTAGATTTCCTTTATATAGTAAGCACAATTTCATCCTTTGGTTCTACTTAGAACAATTTCAACTTCATCTCTTACTCCAAGAAACTAAGATGGATTTTTATACCTGATGCACTAATGAATCACAATATCCATAATACAATGATATGTCATTACTTTTATCTCTAGTTAAAAATAGGTTATCACTGGTTTTCCAAAATGAAAATATATTTATATAGTGCTATAATAAATTAATCAATAAAACATAGTACAAATTTCTAATTAAACCATTCCATAAATGTTTAACCTTATAACCCTTCCAAAATACTAAAATAGAAAAATTTATAAATAAGTTCATTAAATTTCCAAAACCACCTTATCATTAATCCCTCAAACAATATGAAGTTCCTATTAATTTTCACATACCAAATATGTGAATATATTTACCATATATTTTTTAGAAACATGGTAATAACTTGAATTACCATAAAACATTATTGAAAACATACATTATTCTTTATTCCTTAAATGAAACATAAATTATTAGAGATATTACTTAAATTAAAAAATTATTTAAACTCTATCAATGATATCATAAACTACATTTTCAAAAAACCATTAATAAGTTCCAAGATAATCAATACTATCTAATTTTATCTATACATATCAATCAAAACTTTATCAAAACTAAACACCATTTTATTAACATTTGAAACATATTAAGGAATGCATTCGCTTAATTGTGTATTTTTCATAAAATTTAACATTTCTTTTATAACACTTTTCTAGTTCATAAGTACCATTCAACATATTATTTAAAATAAATAATGAAAAACATCTACAGAACAATCCTTATGTATTTCATGATTTTGATAACATAATTCTAGAATTACCATACACAAACACTTCAATAATTCCACTTCATCCTTAAGGCATTAACTGGTATTCATCAACATATTCCTTAGTACCTTATTCCTTTTTAATGTCATTCATTATCTCTTCATAATCAATAGTGAAACCATTACTTCTAAAACTTTGATGATTATATACATGGTTTTTTTCTTAGGAAATCAATTTTCATAATACCCATACATTCTACATTTAAAAAATTCAACATCCGATGATAACTTTTGGAGACCATTATTCCCATCCATAGCATTAATTGATCTTTTAATTTTCTCTCAGTAATTAAATGCTTTATGTATATATTTTCTACACTCAAAAAATCTTCTAATCCCTTTGATACATTCCCTTGAGTGATTATACCCACACTCTTGACATATAATAAATTGAATCTTCTTCCTCTATGGTCTCCACTACTCAAAATCTTAGTGAACTATATCCTTCTCTTCTTTGGTGAGTCTAAGAGTTAGTTAAGGTGAACATTATTAATCAGGTTATGTGGTAACTGATTAGGAATTATCACAACATCCTTCACTCCAGTCATCATCCCATTTATCTACTCATAATCAAATTATTTGTCACATTTACCGTTAACCTAGTTCCTTTTAATTCCCACTGTTGACTAAAACTAAAAACTAATGTGTGAGCAACAATAATCATAGTGTAAAACCACATAAATATAAAACATCACTTATATAATGTCTAAATCACGACACCTTATTTTAAATATATGACACCTTAGTCTCAACCTAGGCCATCTATGATCATCATCTATTTAAATCCTTCATGATGTTTTGTAAAGTGTTTGTGAATTTTCAAATCATATCCTAAAAGAGTGTCAAAATAGGTGTGAAACAAGGCCCATTATCATGAACTAGGTGATGATAGAGTCTATCTCAATGCACCATTTTTGGTGTTATTACCCCTAGGTACCTTTTTATTAGATCCACATGCACTTTTATTATCTAGACATATATGTAATTTCTTAGAAACCACTTCCTTTATCATTTTTACAAAATTTCAAGACATTTTTCTATATTATGACTCATCCTTAGAATTATCCTTATACGTATACTTAGACACATCCTTAAAAATATCCCTAGGGATATCACTAATGTTTTCTCATCCTAGTTTCTAAAAGTTAACTAAACCATTTCCCTGATACCAACTATAGTGACCTAGGCTTCTTGGATATAAATATTACATCTTTTTAGATGAATATTCAATACATTACACACAAAAAATACTTGGTGACCATAATAATTTAGTGAATTTGGAGACTAGGTACTCAATATTCTAATTTGGTGGATGATATTAAATATATCCAACAAATATCTTCCCATTTAGTACCATTCATAGACATACCCTACTTAAAACCATTATTCATAACCTAGGGAGAGGAAACATAAGAAAGGGTGAGTTCATTTGCTCAGTAAGGGTAGAAAAAGGATATATCCATATAACATGAGAGTATGGGTATAAGAACATGGGAATAAATTTTAAAAAATAGACCCTACACATCATAGATCACAAACATGAGCTATGGAATGAATCTTGACCATTCATAAGACATTAATAATAATGGAATCAAATAACATGATCCATGAGAATATAAAATTTTCATAAGAAATATTTTTTCCATACACATCATCTTATAACATTGTGAACATGTATAAATAGATACAGGTTCACTAATTGAGTTAAGGGCATGAAATCAAGCCCTTTCATAAACTTATGGACATGCAACTGAGTCTACACATAACATTATGGAAATTAAATATTGGTCAACTCATAACACTGTAAACATGTAATTAGGTTCATCCATAATATTGTGAACATGTAATTAAGTTCATGCACAACATATTTACCCATGAGTTAAACATATTTACCTAATAAATTTGATAGAGATATAGGTTTGACCCATTGCATAAAAAAAATCATACAAATATGTGCCACAAGATCATAAAAAATTCATCATTTCATAACCCATGAAATAAAATGGGTTTCATAAACATTTCATCATATCACAAAATGTATAAAAGAGATAGGTTTCATAATCATTTTATCATTTAATCGTAGCATAACCCATGAAAAGAATAGGTTTCATAAGAATTTTATCAAGGTATAACCCCTAGAAAAGGAATATATTTCATTAATATCTTATCATTAAAAATATAAACCATTCTAAGAAAGAATAAGAATGGTTTCTATGGATCATATTCCAAGTAAAGGATAAGTAGCATCAACGTATGTCATATTAGATTGAAAATGATTTTGAAAGACCACTTGGAACATTTCATGAGGAAAATAAATTTTATTTTAAAATCACTTTCTAAAAACAAAAATTCATAAAATATTTTGAAAATCATTTCTTTGAAAATAACCTTGAAAACTTATAAATGATGCTTTAAAATCATTTAAAATATCTTTTGAGAAAAAAATCATTTCAAATTTTAAAAACAATTTTTTAATTAGAAGGAATTTTTAAAATCTTTTTCTTTTAAAATAACCTTGAAAAATTATTAGGTAACCATTAAAACTTTGAATGGTCAAGGTGGTGGAAAATTCCGTACATGTCTTACATGTTAAAAACAAATATTCTTTTTACATTTTCAGTCAAATGAAAACATAGATTGTTTGAAAAAAACACGAAGATTAATTTCAAATCATATTAAGAAAATTCAAACATGGGTAAAAATTTATTTAATAAATCATTTTAATAATGTTTAAAACATTTTTATAAATCCTGGTTTTTGAATAAAAAGGGTTTTCAACTGAAGAGAGAAAGAAGGACTATTTTTCTTAAAAATATTATTTTGAAATATTGTGTACATAAAAATAGGAAAATGAAGGGAAAATATGTATTATAAAATAATTAGATCATAATAAAATTAATTAGTTTCATGAGAATTATATCATAATATTTTATCATTGGATGTATAATCATGAGGAATCCTAATAAATGATGAGATTGTAACATAAAACCCTTACCAATTTGGTAACATTGAATCGTAATCCCCATGAAATAATAACATTTAATGAAACATAAAATACAAGTGGAATAAATAAATTCATGAAATTACATGTCAAATGTGTGGTATATACACCTTATAAAATAAAATAGGTTCATAACATGACATAAGTCTCAAAGAAAGAAAATTGAGATAAAAATATCTTACCGCTTTAGTAACATTTTGAATCATAATGTCCATTAAAGAAAAACATAAAATAAAACATTAAAAATCATTAGAAGAATAAAATTAATGATAAAAAATTAAATGGGGAAATATATACGTCATAAAAAATAAAAGAGTGGTGAATTTTCATATGTCTCCCAAAAATACAAGATAGACTAGAAATCTATTACCTTAAGTCTCGACTTCCTTCATACATGTTTGAACCTCATGTATAATAAATATAATTTTAATTTTTTAAATCTATTATAGAACCAGAATTATATATATTATACCATATTAAATTTACTTATGATAATTCATTACCCATTTATTACCAATTTCTCGATAAAATCACGTTTTGGGTAATAATCGCTTTTCTTTTCATATATGTTTTGACTTGTTATTTTTGGTACTATTAATTTGATCATGGTTCCATAGTATCCAAAATAATAATAATGACATAATCACCATATTTAAACATAAAATATACTTTTAATACAAATAATTGAAGAAGTTTTTGAGGAATTAAGTATGTTATTATCATGGAGATGGTAGGTCATATGTATGCATGGGTAACGTTTCCATTTTTCAATGATCATTATGGAAAGGAGGTAAGTAATATTTTATAATTATATAATGAGAATAGTATCAAAAAATATATAACCTCTTTAAATATACCTATACATATCATCCATGCATTTTGGTGATAAAACAAGAGGGTTACATCACTTCGTAAAGGCAGTAGTCCACACGTACATGAATAATATTATCATTTTCTAGTGAGTGAAAAGGTAATAAAGAAAATGACATGTTTTCTTTTAATAATGATTAATATGCCACTAATATCATAATTATGTCATTCATATCACATATATTCAATAAATTTACCGTTATTATCATCCATGTAAAGATAAGTGAAAAACCAATCACATCCATTCGTGAGGCAGTAGTCCACCGTACACATGAGTGGAGTTGTCGTATCCTCTATAGAATGGAAATTAAAAAAGTTATATATGATATAATGACTATAGGGTTATAATTATGTCATAAATATTATATATATAATATATATATATTTTATATCCATCATTATAGTCAACCATGAGAGGTGGTAATGGACAAAAAATGACATCGGTTCACGAAGCGGTAGTCCGCCGTACACATGAATGATGATTTTGTAACCCATTTCATGAAATTAGGGATGGTTTCATGTACTTAGCCTAATATAAATACATCTTAGTATATAAAATATAACAAGGTTATTTTATATTCATTTTTCAATAATAATTGATGGAGGTGGAGGAAGAAATAAAAAAAATCGCTCATTGAAGAACATCACCTCTTCTTCAGGTAACCTCTTTAGAGTTTTCCCAAAATCCTACATAGGATGGATTTATTCCCATAATAAGGCTTCTATAATGAGATGAGGGAATTTGGGAAGTGTTTTGGTCATGGATTGGATGAACTAAAATGGATTGAATGTGTGAATAGTATAGGAGAGAGAGTGACCTATTATAAGTGAGGCGAGTGACACACTTGTAATTTTTTAAAATAAAAATGTGTACCCATGTTTTTCATAAGAAACTTGTAAAAAATATTGTAAAACAAGTCTATAACCATTTTTTACAAAAACCATGGGTATAGGTCTAACCAATAGTTGCAGTTTTTGGAGCACTATGAGTATAGGTCAACCCTATACCCACGGTTTTGAGAGAACCATGGGTATAGGTTACGTGGGGGGGAAAAATTTAATAGGAAGGACCTATACCCATGGTTTTCAAAAACTGTGCATATAGGTTGAGCTATACCCACATTTTTTTGTAAAACAAGGTAATAGGTTTGATGGGGATTTTTTTGGGGGAACAACCTATACCCATGGTTTGACCAAACCGTGGGTATAGGTTAGCCCCTTATTTTTGCATAATAATAACAATAATAAAAAATAATTTAATAAATATATATATATATATATATATATATATCAACTATAAGAATATAAAATGGATTATAGGGTAGTGGTAAGGTCATTGGGCTGTACGTAGGAGGTGCTGGGATCAAATCCTAGCGGATAATTTTTTTTAAATTGAATGACCTATACCCATGGTTTAACCAAACAGTGGGTATAGAACTATACAAACGGTTTGTTGAAACCATCGGTATAGGTCATGCCATTTAAATTTTATACACCAGTGGTTTAATAACTATGGGTATAAGTGTCCTATAACTATGGTTTGGTTAAACCGTAGGTATAGGTCTATACTGATGCCTAGAAATGCCACTATTCCTCATACCATGGGTAGAGGATATACCCATGGTTTTAGGGGCCATATCTACGGTTTTAACCCGTGGGTATAGGGTGTTTTTTTAGTAGTGAACTCCCCACGTTTTTATGAATTATTATTATTTTTAAATAAATTAAATTACTTTGGTGCCTTGCATTGCATGCTACACAAAATTATGATATCTTTATATGCAACACCAAGTTAATCTAGAACAACATGAAACACTTAGATTATGTTGAGGTACATGAAACAATATATTTGTCTTGTGTTACACACAATGCCTAGTTCCTTCAATAGCCTGCATTACATGCAGGACTGAGTTTTACCAAACTACAATATATTATTAATAATATCATTAAAATATTGTTATTGTTATCACCTAGCCATTGGAATGGAGGATATGAATAATATTAACTAAATTATTAAACTATTATTTAATTTTTTTTAAAATAAATTCTTTGGTAATAAATTAATTTGAAATGAAAATAAAAACCAATTGAATTTATAGGTAGTGATTTTATGAAAAAAACTATTTTATACCCACTTATACATTTTATCTTAATAAATTATATTAATAAATATTAGTGAGTGATATTAATGAGTTTTATATATTATAAATTAAACCAATTTTTTTTACATTTATCCAATAATTTTGGTAAGTGTGAAATAAGAACAAATCCAATTTTAGGCATAAAAAACTATATTTTTCTAAAAGGCAATTTTGCCGCCTTTTAATGGAAGAATTATTTTAAAACTAAATGATGGTACTTTTATGATATTTATTAAAAAAAATAAAAATAATTTTTTCAATCAGAATATCAAAATTTATTTTTGTTGATTTTTTGGGTATTTTTTTAAGAAGTTTCATTTTTTTATGAATAGTGAAAAATACTGAATTTTATTTGAAAAATGACTTTTCTTATAATTTATTTTTATAGTTAAATTATACTTTTATTTGGGTTTAATGTATAGTTTGATAAATTATACATATATTACTCCAATTTATGTCCTTTTAATCAATTTAACATTGAAATTTTATATAAAAACATTTTAAACTTTTGATCATTTTCCCTTTAAAAAATTGTTATTTCGTCTCGTCTGCAGGATTAATTTTAAATTAATTTCTACCACTTATGTGATTAGAATTTGTAAAATTTTATTCCATATTTGGAATAATAATAATTTATAATTTATAATAAGGTTAAATTAGTTTTTGACCAAAAATATTAGTGAACGTAATTAAAATTAATTACTGTAATTAAGGTAAAACTGAGTTTACTTAGTGGTAAAACTTTAACTAAAGGGAAAACATAACTTAGAAACATTTATAAAATACATTTTATGGACATTTATTGGAGGAAAATGATATAAGGGAGACCCTTAAATAGTTTTTGTATTTTTGTATTTACAAGAATGCCACTCCTCCTCCACTATAAAAGGACACTCAACCCTTTTACTTCTTCACACATATCAAGCCCTTTGGGTAGTCCCAAACCTACCAAAATAAGCTCAAAAATTTCCAAATCGCATCCTAGAATCATAAACTTGGGTACAAAGGAAACCAAGTTAGTATTTTGGTGCAAACCAAAAGGAATTACCTAAAGAAGAGGTAATGTTCTTCAATGAGAATTTTGTGTCATTTATTTCAACAACCCTTAAATTTTTCTTATTACATGATTATATAATATCCTCAGTATCATAAATATACTGATATTTATTTATTTTCAGGTTATGACCTACACTTTCACACAATTCCATAAAATGGGATATGCAATCATCATTCGTGTATATAGTAGACTACTGCCTCACTAACCGATGTCATTCGTTCTTCCATTACCACCTCTAAAGGTTGAAAATAATGACAAAACTACTATTTTTATATGATATATATGATATATATGATATATATGATATTTATGATTCATTTATGATTCTATAATTATTATATAATACATAACTTCATTATTTCAATTTTGCGTGAATACGATAACTTCGTTTGTGGACGTGTGGACTACCGCCTCCTCAAAGTGATATGACTCATTCACGCTTTACATGGAATGCATTAAGGATGAGTTTAATAAAAAAATGTGATATACATGACATAATAATTCTATTTGGAAGATAATATATATATATATGTATGTATATGTATATATCATTTACTTTTCTTTCTTTCAAAATATGATAAGAAAATGGAAACAACATTCATGTGTATGTATGGCTTACCGTCTCCATGAACAATGTATTTCATTTCATATTTCTATATTTTATAGATTATTAGAAAAAAAATATACTGAATATATATGATATTTATATCATGTTTTAAACTATTTAAATAATTAAATCATGATCTAAGTAATAGGATCCAGAATAAAAGTCAAAGCATATATGAAAAACAAAGCAGATATTACCTGAAAGGTAACTTTAACATGGAATTATTAATAAATGGATAATATAATGTAATAATAAAATAATATATGTTTTGAGATATAATAATATGTTTATGTGGAATATTTATAATAAACTTATATTTATTATATAAGAGGTTTTAATGTGTACAAAGAAAGTAAATACATAAGGTAAGGGTTTTCTCATCTCACTTTTATTTCTATGAGATATATGCTGTATTCACCACATATCCTTATTGTGTGGTGTATATAATGAAGAATAATTTTTTATATCATTAATTTACTTTATTTCCTTATATTAAAAGTTTTAATTTATGTTATTATTTCACGGGGATCATGATTAAAATGTTACTCATGCAGTAAGGGGACTTCTATTCTCACTTTAATTTCTGCGAGACTTATTCCATATTCACCACTCGTTTATATTGTGAGGTGTATATACTTCCTATGAATATATTATATGATTATCATACATAAATTTATGGGTATATATCCATTTTATGATTTCTCTTTCAAGGGGTTTATGGTTCAAAAGATACCAAATTGGTAAAGTAATTTTGTCTTAATTTTCCTTCTTTGAAACACATTTCACGTTATACACCTATATTCTTATACAAGGTAGATATACATCTATTTTACATGTTATATCATGAATATCATTATTTTAAAGATATTTTATGCTTCATTTAATGTTATTATTTCATGGGGAATAAGATTCAATGTTACTAAAGTGGCAGCAATTTAATGCTAAAATCTCATCCTATATCGAGATTGTTTATGATTATGATTCCAAAGATGAAATTTTATGATCCATATCTCAATAACTCTCATGAATTTTCATATCCTATGTTTATTCATGATATATTCATATAATGTTACATTTTTACCACTCTTTATTACTTAAGATAATTAAGAATGTGTTGTTAAGAAAATCCAAAATTATCTATTTATTCGGTCCGAATGGCTCGAAGGCCTTCTTTTTTTATTTTATTATGGATAATCCCCCTTTTAAGGGATGAAGGGGAACCCTTACATGACTCGTAAGCCCAAGTCACAATGCTCGAAATGACCCACAATATGTGAACTGAAGGGCCAGAGGCATACCATGATCAATACATGACTCGTAGGCCCAACCCACTAAAACTGCCCCTCCCCAGCTTTTGAATCATTGATCGCCTAGCTCCCAACATTGCATTGCTGATCAGCTATCATTGCCCCGTACAAAGCTGCACGGTGCCTGGTCTCGATGGAAGTTTCCATACCTTCTCTTTCTTCTAATCTGATTAGCTCTGCTTCTAGTGACTGCTACTCTTGTTGCTCTGATCCTGTTCTGGGTCTTGTTCTATGTGAACTGGGCTGCTCTATGGTCTCTGTGGCCTGAAGGCCCTAAGGGCTGAAGGCCTTTGATGACCCGAAGGCCCTTGAGACCTGTAGGCCCAAACCGGTGGCCCGAAGGCCCAAATCAGGTGAATAGTTCTGGATACTACAGTACTTCTACAGTACCCCCTAGAAATTAACCTTCACCCGGTTTTGAACCTAGGTCTCTTGGATGCCAAGAAGGAGCCCTTACCACTCAGGTACGGGCTTGTTGGCTTCAGTCATAAATATATGTTCTTTTAAAACCATGTTTTCTAATTTTTTTAAAAAAATGTTCTATTATTCTCCTATGATCATTAAAATATATTTCTACTCATGTTTTACCTTTTTAGAATTTTTTTAAATAAATATTCTTGTCACATTCTGATCGATACACTTTTATAAAACTTTTACAGTGAAAAAGGAATGTTCAGTATGTACAGATTTATCCACTATCATGACTGTCATTTCATTGATTATTATTTTGTATGTTTTCAAGGTTATTTTCAGAGAAAAAGTTTTTCTAAATGTTTTGTGTTTTAAAATTCATGTTTCAATGTGGAATGGATATTTTTATCAAGAAATGTTTTAAATTATTTTAAATCTTACTTCATTAGTTTTCAATGTGGTTTTAATTGAAAATGACTTTGGAAAATGTTTTATGATTTTCAAAGAAAGGTTATTTTCATTAATAACTGTTCTAAGTGATCTTTCAAAATCCTTCTCCATCTAAGATGAAATCCATTGATATAGTTTATGCTTTCCTAGGGATATGATCCAAGGATAGCATTCACATTCTTTCTTTGAATGGTTTATGTTTTTATGGTATGATGTTTATGGAACCTTTTTCTTTTCCATGAGTAAATCATGTTTCAAAGGGATTGACATGAAACTCATTTCTTTTCCATGGGTTAATCATGTTATGAAAGAATAATTTTTTTATTTGTTTTTACAAAAATATGAAATCTCTTTTTAAATTATTCATGTAACACCCTAATATTTCATGGTACATTTATTTTTAAATAAATTCAATAGCTTGCGCTGCACTCAACACCGAGTTCGATCACACTATGGTCCATCAAACAAGCCATTTAAAACGAGATTATGAATAATATTAACCACATTATGAAATTTATAAATTTTATTTTTCAAAATAGACTTCATTTTTTAATTCATAATATCAAAATTAGCTTAGAGTTATTTTTTGGTATTTTTCTTAAAGTTTCATTTTTTGACGAATAGTGAAAAATACTACATTATAGTTAAAAACTGAATTTTTCTTTTAAATAATTATTATATGGTAAATGGATTTTTTAAAGTTACAATATATTATTAATAAATACATATAAATCAAGTGTAGTCCATTGGAAACATTTTATATTAAAATTTGATATAAAAACTTAATGAACTTTTAAACGTCTCTTTTACCTGCTTTCTCACCACATTAGCGTTAAACTTAATTTAGCCACTTCTGTGAGTTGAATTTGGAAAAAAAGACATAAAAAATTGTAATCAATATGATATTTAGAGTCTAATAGAATCAACTTAATTTTTTTGGGTGAATAGTAACTTTAGTAAATTTTTATTTATTTAACATGGTTAAGGGTAAATCGGGTAATTAAAGGTAAAAATAATATTATAATATTATAAAATTACCCTAAAACTAGTCATAATTTCATTGGATAAGTGTTTTTTGACCAAAATCAATCTTATTCCGAAATTATGATTTTTAAGCCACTTTTGTTAGATTATGACATTTATTATATTTTATTTAAAGAAGAGTTTAAAATATCATACTCAAATTTTAATAACAATATCATTTTTAATATGAGGTTATATAAGTGATATGGTCAACTATAAATAGTATTTAGAAATATAAAATGTTTATCTATATCCTATTAATTTATTTATTATTTTATAAAATAAATAATTAAATAAAATGGTGACACAATGATGATGGAGTAATTGATTTATTAAAGGAAGAATCAATTAAATGATATTAATAATAATAAAAAAAATATAATTTGAAATATTTTATGCTATCTACAATTTTGTTTTGAAGATTTTTACATATTAGGGATGAGTTAATATAGTTTTTTCTAAGGAATCAAGTTGTTACTTTTTTTAAAAAGTCAAGTAATAAATAGTGTTAAAATTGGCAAAAATGAGATTTTAAAATAAATAATATTTTATTAAATGATATAAAATAATTAATAATCTATATTTTTTCCAAATAACTAGGATAATTTTAAAATTTTCATAAATGATCTAATTAGGTTTCTTTTTCATTTTATAGTAACTATATTAATCCTGAAGAGTAAAAATCCAAGTTATCACGGTAAGAGTTAAAGGGTTTAACTAAGGGTTAAATCCAAAAGATAAGGTTATGTTTGTGATCTAAACCTATCTAAAAATCATTTTTGGGAGGATTTATACCAATATTCATCTAATGTTCGAAAAATTTCACTTTATATCCATTTTTAATTGAAAATTAATTTACATTAATTTAATATTTTAAGAGTTTCCCAAAGTTCCCCTCCCCTCTATTATAAAAGAGAACCTATCCTTCTCTTTTATTCACACATATAAAACCATTTTTCCTGGAAAAAACCTATACATTTATCCATAAAACTTACATAAATTCATCATAGAGGCCATAATTTGGTCATAACGCCAACCTAATAAGTCCTTTTGTGCAAATCAAAAGGTGATACTTGAAGAAGAGGTAATTGTTTTACCAATTCAATTCAATTTATTTTATTCTTATACTTCACATTAATATGTTGTTTACATACTAAATTAATAAATAAAATATCATATATATTCTTATATGTTACTATGATTAGGGTATAACCACATTACTCAATTTATCCATCCTACAAATAACAATATTTCCATGCGTGTGTACGTTTGACTTACCGTCTCCACACTGTGGTGTAATTTATTTTTCATTAACACTTTATTTGAATGAGTTTAATGAGGAATATAATGGATATAAATAATCAATATGGAATGATATTGATTCTTTATAATTAAAAAACCATCCATTTCCTTACCTCTATCATTAAGAGAATGATATCGTCGCTCGTGCGTACATACGACCTACTGTCTCTACGACACGATGAGATTCATATTCTACATTAATCATTTAAGAATGATTATAAAAATATATATAATGAATAAGTATAAAATATATTTCATAATAATTCTACTAGAATAATATATATATATGTCATTTAATTTCTTCCATTCAATACAATAAGAAAACGGAAACAATGTTCATGTGTACGTATGACCTACCGTCTCCATGAATGGTGTATTACATTACATATATTTTACACACACACACACATATATAATGAATATATATGATATATAAATAATTTTTTACAATAAGTAATTAAATCATGATCTATGTAATATAACAAGTCAAAACACGTACGATTAATGACATATTTATTACCCAAAACATTTCTTTAACTTGGAATTGTTAATAAATGGGTAATATAAAGTCACAAATGAATCATATATGATATCATAAATAATTTATATTATTCTGGTATGAATTAATAACATATTTTAAACCATTATACTTGTCACTAACCATCCTAGAAGGGCTCATGCTGTGACTACCCCAAGCCCATCTCCAATAGGCAAGGGGCTGAAAACTATAATTGAGTAGGCATATCCCAAAAATGGGAGGCATTTGCCTAAGTACCTATAATCATGCACACATCACCAAGCCCAAAAATCTGAAATGCAAAAAACTAAGTAAACAATCATGAATACCACTAAGATACCAACAATAGAGTATGAAAATAGAAAATTGGGAATTACATAGGGCCATAATACATGCCCACCAAAGAAAGATTCTATAAAAGTGAACACACAAGTTCCTAAAACTCATCTGCAAAAATCCCTACTTGAAGGGTAGGTACAAGGAAAATTGTCTGAAGCCACAGGAGCCCACCTCAACTTTATGATATCTCTAAGAACCACTGGGTCCTGGTCCACCTATGACTCCATCAAAGCATCAATCATTTACAAAAGACATGACATGTGTAGGTAAATCCCGTGTAGGGTAAATTAAAACAATACTTAGAAGGACACCTCGAAACCACAATGGAATACCACTAAGAAAAACAAGAAGTATACCAAAAATAATAGTACAGTCATCTCCACATAGATATATGTCTACAACACATATATTAATAACATCCAGATATACTAATTTCAAACACTAAGTATCATAAGGTTCCAACCTCATATCTAGCAACATGATTCTCATTATAGGCTCAAATTATAACACAAAAACTGGGAGGACACACTCCACAATCTTACCCATCTCAGATAGCACCCATCTAAGATATGCACTCCATCGAGAACAACTCTACCATTCCTAATGGTATGTCTAAGAGAACATACTCTATTGGTAACATGTTACTAGGTCCATATCCCATGACCAACACTAGAGGTCCCATCATCACTGCCATGTACCCAACGCAAGCTAAGAAACCCAAGTGAAAAGGCCCTCTCCTCACCACTACACATGGTCGAGGGAGAATTGATCCAAACTATGCCCCACATGCATCTTCTCTAGAAAGAGAGAGCATAGGGACTCATATATTTACACCGAACCACACTCAAGGGAGTAATTCCCCTAACTAACTCATGAAACTTCTGTCGCTTTTGAATGGAGTATCCCGCTCCTCAGTCCGTCAAGGGATCACTAAATCCTATCTAGGTATTGTTCACACCAAGTGAATTGGCCTACTACTCATAACTGTACCCAGTAGACAAGGAAGATAAATCTCCAAGGGAGGAACTACTCCCTACATGATAAGACACACAATCTTGATAAGATGCCCAGTCTTAATTAGACACTCAGTATTGATAAGACACACAATCTCGATGAGACACTCAGTCTCGAGGACCCAAACCCTAACTTGGTAAGGGAGTGCCAATTAGTGACTAGAGTACATTAACCCTAGTAGGACAAGGTAGTATTGACTCAGTAATGGTAAGACACCCAATCTCGATAAGACACATAGTTTCTATAAGACACACAGTCTCAATAAGTAACACAGTCTCAATGTTATAGCCAGTTACAAGATTCTACTCATAGCGTGATCGTTCCGGGAGAACCTACTCCTCAATCCATTAGGTCATATTCCAATATCCACAAAAAACTCAATTACATTATCTCAAAAGGAACTTTTTTTTCTCAAGGGTCCCAACGCCACAAACGAATCATCAAACAAACACACGATTTGAATGTTATGGATGTTTTCGTAAAAAAGTACGATCTGGTCCGCCCAACCCGACCTGACCCAGTCTGGTCTGGCCTGAACTAGCCCAACATGACTCCCCTTTGGTCCATCCTACATGTTCATGGGCCGGCCTATTGCACCGCATGCGATCTTCCACAACTGCGTGCCTCCCAGCTCCATGCGGTACCACACTACGTCTCACGTGGTCGACCCACCATCCACTAGCCCCGAAGCCTTGCAACTTCTATGAGATCCATGTTCCCACCGTTTCGTGTATGTAGTCTCCTCACCATATCCCCCTCATAGCCTCATCTATGCCGTCACCTTCTTTATTGGCCACTACGGCCACCACCTGTAGCCCCGCCACTGGCCTGAACCGACCCCCTGGACCCAAGTCGCCGCTCACCTAGACTAATTGTAACTACTCCCTCTAGCCACTACTGACCGCCTCCATCATACACCACTACACCACCATCACCATTCCTCTCCATACTGACTGAATCTGCCACCTATGACCACCGCTGATCACCTCCGCCACACACAACCGCCGCCATGCCTCGCCGGACCGCCGCACTAGGTCCACACTCATGGTCCCTTCTTAGAACCACTGGGTCACATCTGACATCTGGATTTATAAAAGGATGTAGATCCAGGCTCCGTGGGTCCCGATCTACACAGATCCGGCCTTTGGTGTCAAATCACCTCAAGTATGGGGGTCTGATCGTACTCAGAATGACCAGACAATGTCGGACCGTTTCCACGAGGGTACAACAGTAATGAACACAAAGAATGGAGGGATAGAAGCATAGAAATTAAGGGTTTAACATCTTTGGACATGCATTCTTGGTCAAAGATTAATATTGTGAAGTTCAGGTTTGAAAACCAAGATAAAATCCCGATTACCCGTAGTATAATCCCTCCTGCAATATATGACTGATCCGTAGGCTAATCTGTTCATGAATTAGCCCGAATTAATCATAGAATCTAAGAACAATGAAAATAAATGACAAAGAAATAAAATTACCCACCTTGTTGGGTTCAAACATTGACAAAGAATGAAGTTGTGCTGTGATCGTTGGCAAGATCCTTTTATTTCATCATGCTCCGATCATCGATACATGATCCAATCATCGTTCGCCAAGGAAAAATCCTCTACTCTCTCCCTAGATATTCTCCGACATTCCTAGGGTCATGCGCCTAAAACTTATATTTCTGCATAAGGATTATTTTAAAAGAAATTTTCACATCATCAATAAAATAATTTATCTTTAAATTTTTTAATGATGATAACATCCTTTTCGTGTTTTCCACAAAACACCCGCACTGACTAATGTTAAGTTACCCCTTGGAAAAAAACCACATTACAAACTCAAAAGTGATCTCAAAATTTCAATATGAGTCTCTGTTCATGAGTTATTAGGATTTGAGAATAAAATAATTTTTATTTAATTATTTTCTTTACGATTATGTCCAAAAACTATCTTTCATAGTCGATCTGCGCCGGCCGATGTTAGGCCTTTCCTAAGGTAAAGCCACTACTATGAACATAATGGTGCCTTCAGATTTCTAATATGGGTACCCATTTAATATTTATTCTACTTTTTCATGAAAACTTCATGTGCATGCTATTAAAAAAACTTAACGTTTTTCAATGAACTATTTCAGGCACACCGGGCCTCAGAATCTCATTCCGTCTCATCATATAGTCTCATAATTTTCCCAAATAATTTCTAAAAATAAATTCAGGAAAATCTAAGTCATTGAATTCTCCCCAAATTTGGGATTTACATCTCTAAAAGCCAATCCAAGGGCTACCCAAACAGATGAGGGTACTGAGCACGAATCCGAACCTCCTGCTCCCATCTTCTCTCCTGGAGATTCATGTTCTACCACCGAACATGAACTCAAGGAATTGATCACCCATGAATAATCATCCCATCTATAGAAAAAAATTTAACATGAAATACCCTATAATTCCCTCCAGAACCTGAATGGTCCACTCAGTCTGGCCATCCATTTGTGGGTGAAACTCTGTCATCAAGTGTAACTAAGTCCCAAATGCCTCCCACAATCCCTTCCACAAATGGGATGTAAGGAGATCATCACAATCTGAAAATATCTTCAAAAGGATTCCATGGTGTCAAAATATATCCTACTTGTAGAGACATCCCAACCATCTACCAAACTGTGCTCCCACCTAGCTAAGAGGTGGTTTGACTTGGTGGGTCGGTCAATGATCACCCAGATAGTATCGTGTCCCCAGGACATATGTGGTAAAAGTTTCACAAAGTCCATCAATACCCTTTTCCACTTCATTCCAGGCACCCAAGAAAGAAAAAGAGTATGACAACCCGAATTGTTATTACACAATTAAACATAATTTATTACATAAACTTCACTTGCTACAACCTAGAAAATCGAATGTTCTAGTGTCTTTTGGGATTAGGATCAATAAATAAATACTTAAAACATGAAATACAACATCTTTATTGAAAACTTCCTTTACATGACCACTACACTCCCTTGTACTTATCATTGCATGGGATAACCTGAGGACATGCATAAGAAAAGGGCGAGCTATAAATCCCAGTAAGGGAATAATCATGGAATAACATGAGGAATATGATACATGTTACACAATAGGAATATTAATAGATCACAAGAGAATCATAAAAATAAATTTATGATAAATCATGATAATCATAACATGGAAATGTGGCAACAACACTTAACATGAAATTAGTATGAGCCAAGGCTCATTGCACATAGAGCATTAGTAAACCCTAATTGCACATGAATCATGAGTAAACCCTCATTGCACTTGAATTAGAATGAGTAAACACACATTTCCATTGAAATATTTTGATAATATACTTTACCCAATGCATTGGAGCGCTATAAGGGAACACCCTTCTTAAACATTTCATTTCCTGCATAAGTGTGCCACATGGATCATATAACATAGGTTCATAAAAAATCATCATTTATTCCACGATAAAGGAATGTGGAATTCATACATGAAACTTAATAATCAATAAGTAAATGTGCATAAAGTTGAATACCCTTGATAGAGAAATGAGCATGATATTCACTACATAAAGACATTGGCTTGGAAAACCGGTGCAATTTCGGCAGCGTAACAGCGTGGCATAAGAATTCATAAAAATGGTTGATGAGAGAGAAAAGGGTGTCTCATCATATGTACATGAAATGTATAGCACGTTCGTCATATAGATACATGTCCCAACAATTGTAATGGAATTTAGATTCATGATACAAAAGAATTGATTGAATGTAAATGAGGAGAGATATATTTCTATCGGAATTTCGGCATAGTAACAGGTGTACATGGGAGGAATTTAATGACAGAGAAAAGAGTCTCCCATCATTCAAACATAAAGAGGGCAGTATGGGGGAGGTGTGAAACCATACTCCAATATTTATAATTGAAATTAAAAGGGCATAACAATTTAAAGAATATTGGACAAAAATGAGAAAGGAAGAAAAAAAACATACTTGGAAGTGTGCTTCCAAAGACTTGAGAGAGGCTTGAGAGAGGATTCATGGGAGCTTGGGGCACCTTGAGAGGATTCTAGAGAGAGGATGATAGTGGTAGGACGAACTCCAAAGGCTTTGAGTGAGGATGAAGTGGGAGCTTGGGTGGGTTAATATAGGAAAGTTGAGGTAATTATTTATTATTTAGGTTTGGGACACCACACATTAAACTAATCCAAACCACAGACCAACCCATGGTTTTTTCCCATTCTTTTTAGCAAAGGAAAGTGTAAAAAAATATTTTATAAGTCTAGAGTCCTAAATTCTTAAAATAATGGGGTTGCTTATGTGGAGGTGAGTCACACTCCCAAGGAAAACAATTTAAAAAGGCAAAATGTTTAATAAGTCTTGAAAGTTCCACTAAGGCTTTGTAAAATAATTCAAACAAACCCAAAATTAAATTATTTTAATGGTAAAACATATATTGACCGAATATAAAGTTTATAGTATTTTATTACATCACTATTGGGTCATTATAATGTCATAAAACACATTATATATTAAAACAGTATTTAATTTTTACCCAAATATTTGTCTGTCTTAGAAAATTATGAAAAATTCACCATTGGATAATTTTGACGTCCTGATTATAGAAATAATATTCATTTTATATAATTTTTTTATAAATCTATTAATTTTCACTTTTGAAATAAAAACTGACATTTATAAAAAATCATGGGTTTTGATAAAAAAAATAGGTTTCAAACCTTAATAAAAATTACAATTGCATTCATAAAATTATACGATAATTTATATTTAATAAAAATTAATTTAATAATAATAATAATATTTTATTAAAATATTATTTAATTAAAAAATCCATTAATTCATCAAAATAGATTTCTTAGTTGAACATTAACTAAAAATACTATTTGTGCTTTAAAAACTATTTACAAGGTAACAATAATAAAATGAAAGTATATTCATTATTATATACAAAAATAATTTACATAACCATAATACTAGGGTCTTGTTACATAACCCCTTATAACACCCACATAGGACTGAAGAGTAAGATGTGCGATGGTGACAAACTCTTGGGGTGGATCAGATAACATTACTCAGGTGGTAATCTCTATCAACTTCCACTTCTCTCATAGGCGGTCCCGCTCGAGCATAACATATTCAAGCTAGGCTTGGGCTTGGTCATGAGAAAATCCCAAAGATGAAACCTCCTTTCTGAGATCTAACAAATGGGATTCACATGGGGAATGTATACTGGATGAGGCCATCACTTCCTTTTTCTGAGTAAATTGGATTTGTTAAATCCCTAAATTTATACTAATCATGTGATTAATGTTCAATGGCTATATTAGAAATGATCACAATTCATAAAAGTATTTTAAAATCCAAAAACATAAAACCAAAGAAGTTGAAATTTTATATAAACATTTTACATAAAGAGATATTTAATTTGATCAAGAGGGATTTCCATTAATAAAAGTTTGGGTTGTTACAATCTTCCCCCCTTAAGAAATTTTACCCTCAAAATTTTCTTTTCCCACAATAAAACAGATGTGGGTAACTCTGCTTCATCATTTCCTCCAATTTCTATATCTCTTCTTCAATCTTGTGGTTTCTCCACAACACCTTGAAGAGGGGCATTGTCTTATTTTGTAGTACGTTTTCTCTATGATCTAAGACCTTCACTGGTTTCTCCTCATAAGAAAGATCATCCTCTAAATATACCACCTCTGAAGAGAGTATATGTCAAGGGTCTTGTATGCACTTCCTTAAGAGGGATACATGAAAGACATCATGTACTTTGTCCATTGTAGGTGGAATTTCTAGTCGATAGGCCAAAACCATGACACGATCAATAATTTCAAAGAGGCCAATGTACCTTGGACTTAACTTCCCTTTGTTTCCAAACCTCATGACCATCTTCCATGGAGATATGCGTAGAAATACCATGTCTCCAACTTTAACCTCAAGGTCCCGTCAATGGTTATCTTTATAACTCTTCTATCGACTCTGGGATGCCTTAATATGCTACTGAATGGTTTTCACCTTCTTTACCATTTCGTCAACCATTTCTTGTCCAAGAAACTTATGCTCACTGACCTCGTCCCAAAACGCCGGTGTTCTGCACCTTTTCCCATAAAAGGCTTCATATAGTGCCGTTTGGATGCTTGAGTGGAAACTGTTATTATAAGAGAACTCAACTAGAGGAAGATGTAGATCCCATCCTCCTTTAAAGTCCATTGAGCACACTCTCAACATTTTCTCAAGTGTTTGGATAGTCCACTCGGATTGGACATCCGTTTGAGGATGATAGGCCGTACTGAAGTTCAGTTCAATATTCAGAGCATGTTGAAGACTCTTCCAAAACTTAGAGGTGAATCTTGGATCTGGATCGGACACAATAGATATTGGTACTCCATACAGCCTTACCACTTCCCTGATATATATCCATTCCAACTAATCCAATGATAAATCCTCCCAAATAGAAATGAAGTGTGCAGCCTTTGTAAAACGATCCACAACAACCCAGATTGCATTGTTTCCTTTGGATGTCTTCGGAAGTCCTGTGACAAAGTCTATGGTGATGTTCTCCCATTTCTATTATAGTATGGTCAATGGTTGCATCATCCCCTTAGACTTCTACCTCCCTTCCTTTACTTGCTGACACACCGGGCACTTTGATGTATATTCAATGATCTCCTTCTTCATATTATCCCAACAAAAAAGATCTTGGAGATCTCGATACATATTTCTGTTTCCTAATTGAATAGGGAAATTTGAACTATGTGCATCATCCAAAAGTTCCTTCTTCAGCTCTGGACTTTATGGAACACATAGTCTTTTCCCAAATCTCACAATTCCTTCTTCATTAACATTAAACTCTGAGGATTTACCTTTTCCAATAGCTTCCTCTTTTTCCTGAATTCCCACATCATCCTTTTGAGCATCCTTTAACATTTCCAAATGTGACGGTTGAGTAATAATTTATGAAAGGATTGATGATGTTCCCTTCTTTATGTTTCCCATGTCCATCTTCATAAAATCTAATAAGATTAGATCCTTTTAAATTCTCATCAATGATAGAATCGCTGGGTCCTTTCTACTTAGGTCATTCACCACCTTTTTCACTTTCCCAGGGTGGTAATGGATTGAGCAGTCATTGTCTTTGATCAGCTGTAACCATCTTTGTTGGTGCATGTTCAACTCTTTCTGTGTGAATATATACATGAGGCTTTTGTTGTCCGTATATATTTCACACTTCTGCCCAAAGAGATAATGCCACAAAATTTTCAAAGTAAAGATCACTATAGCCAACTTGAGGTAATGTGTTGGATAGTTCTGTTCATGAACTTTCAATTTCCTTGAAGCATAGGTAATGAATTTTTCATTTTACACCAACACACATCCCAGGTCCTTCTTCGAAGAATCACTGAATATCATAAAAAGTTCTCCACTTGTGGGTAAAGTGAGCACGGGTGTAGTGATAAGATACCTTTTAAAATCCTTGAATCTTTCTTCGCATTTATCAATCCAAGAAATATTTACTCCCTTCCGAGTTAGCTTAGTAAGAGGTTTGGAAAATCGTGAGAAATTTATCACAAATCATCAATAAAATACAGATAACCCCAAGAAGCTACGGATATCCATTACCGATGTTGGCCTCGACCATTCCTCAATTGCATCTATTTTGGAGGGATCCACAGATATCCCATTGCTTGTGATGATATGGCCTAAGAATGAGACCTCCTTCAACCAGAACTCACACTCTCTCTACTTTTATAAGAGATTTTCCTTCCACAAGGTCTCTAGTACAGTTCTTAGATGCTCCTCATGATCCTCCTTGGTTTTGGAGTATATCAGAATATCATCTATAAAGACAACCACAAATTTGTCAAGGTAATCTATAAAGACTCTATTCATCAAGTCTATAAAGATTTATGGATCATTAGGGAGTCTTAAAGACATTAATATGAAATCATAGTGCCCGTATATTGTATGAAAAGCGGTCTTGGGGATATCTTCCTTCTTCACCCTTACTTGATAATATCCCGACCACAAATCCACCTTGGAAAAGTATTGTGCTCCATGCAGATGATTGAACACGTCATCAATTCATGGGAGAGGATACTTTTTCTTTGTTGTTATTTTGTTAAGCTCTCGATAATCGATGAAAAGGTGCATTGAACCATCTTTCTTCTTGACGGAGAGGACTAGTGCACCCCATGGTGAAGCACTTGGGCCTATAAACCCTTTATCCTGATTCTCCTATAGTTGTTTCTTCAGCTCCTTAAGCTCCATAACAACCATTCTATATGGAGTCTTGGATATTGCCAGTGCCCCATGTATAAGATCAATTGACAATTCAACATCGATTCTAGGAGGAAGACCAACCAATTCCTCAGGAAACACTTCATCAAATTCCCTCACAATAGGCATGTCTTCTAAGATGGTTGACTCCTTAGACTCAATCATCTGAGCCAGATACACGTGCTCATAGGGCAGTAATATCCATGCTTGAGATGATGGAGCTAAATAAGGTTCATATTCCTCCTTGCACTTGTAAAGAATCGGGGGTTGATTCTCCACATGGATAGTGATTTCCCTATCACGGCAGTTTATGTTGGCTATATATAAGGAAAGCTAATCCATACCAAGAATTGCATCAAATTCCACCATAGGGAGTATGAAGAGGTTCTCCAAGAAGTTTAATCCACATATTATGATAGGGGAGGAGTTATACTCATGGGATGCAATGATTGGCCCATTTTCTGTACTCACCGACATATTCACTTCCATGATTTGTGGAGGTGTTGGGGTTGTTCTACTAAACGTTCGAGATATAAATGAATGCGTAGAACCTGAATCAAAAAGTACTATCGCTATTCTTGAATAAATAACTAGCGTACCTGTCACCACTTCGTTGTCGGGGTTCACTTCGGCAGTAGTGATGGAAAAGGTCACCCTTTCTACCTTGGAGGTTGTTGGTTGCCTCTGAAAACCCATGGATTAGGGAACAGATTTGAAAGATACCCCGGTTCTTTAGAATTGTAGCAATGAACCACATGTTGAGGTTCAAACGGGGCATTCCTCTCATCTACCGTAGCTGTAGGTCTTTCTTTCCGACAGTTAATAGCTGGGTTTCCTTTTGTTCCACACCTAAAGCATTTCCTCGTCCCCTTCATGAAATTTCCAGGGTAATTTTTTATGCAACATTGGAAAGTGGTGTGCCAGATCTTCTTAGTACCGTTGGATTTATCCATCAGACCACTAGAATTGAAGTCCAACTTACGCTTCTTATCCCCATGATACCTCTGATATTATCCGATCTTCATTTTGACCTTGAGGGAACATCAGACAATTTCCTCATAGCTGTTGAAGTCACGGATCGCCAGCGCTTTCCGTAGGCTAGGTTTCAACCCAACAAAGAAGCAGTCAACCTTGCATTTAGGGTTAATGAAAAACCCAGAGGCATATCATGCAAGCCTTGTGATGTTTTCCTTATACGCTCTGACAGATTCGTCATATTTTTTCTTGAGGGTAAGGAAGTCCCTTTCCATCTTAAGTCGGAGGGTGCACAAAAAATATTTATTAAAAAACAACTTCTAGAAATCCTTCCATTTCAATGGATTGATATCCTCCCAGGCTTCATATTTTTTTATCAACATCCACCATTGATTAGCTTCACCCACCTTATGATAAGGAGCCAGGAGAACCTTCTCTTGTTCCGAACATTGAAGGATGGAGAAGATCATTTCAATGGAGTTGATCCATTGTTCAACAATTGAGGGATCAGATGATCCATTAAAAGTAGGAGGCCTTAGTCTCATGAAACTCTTGATAACGACTTGTTCGTTCTTAGGGGGGGGGGGGGGGGTTGAACATTCCTCTTGACCCATGTTTCTATTAAAATATAGAGTTATCTGAGAGAGAAGCGTGAAAAAGTTCACGATTCCCACTCCCATTGGATTGGGCATCTCATTAGTATAGTCATCACATTGATCTTCACATTAGTTGTTAGCCTGAGTATTCCTATTACCGGCCATTGGCTGGAATAAAAGGAAAGTTAGTGGTAACACATAAAGGGTAATACAAGGACATAACTGATGACTTATAAATAACTTTTATTTCCTTAACATACGAATCTATTGGATTTAGTCTATGTAATCCATAATAAACTTTCAAACATATATTCATAGGGTATTTTTTAGTCCCTTAATAATGGTTCATACAAAGATTGTGAATTTACCAAAGCATATCCCCCAAGAGTTTCATAACCAAGAGTGCAGTAAGACCCATTGTCGTGCACCCATTCCCATTTAAGTCTATCTCAAAGTGGTGTTTTCAGGTTTTACCCATAGGATACATCTGTGCCAGAGCCGCCTCAGCTCGTATCCATAAATGGATGTATTTGATTGATAAATCACTTACTCAATACTCAACAAAACGTAGGGATGTTTTTATTATACTTAGTCTTGTCTCTAAGGCTTTACTAGGATTTTCTAATCCTAATCCCAAAAATAACTAAACCAACCCTCTGATACCAACTATGAAAACCCTGATTTTTATTACACAATTAAACATAATTTATTACATAAACTTCACTTGATATAACATCGAAGATGAAGAGGTATAGTGTCTTTGAACTTAGGATCATTACATATCAATGTAAAACATGAAATACAACATCTTTATTAAAAACTTCCTTTACATGACCACTACATTCCCTCATACTTAGCATTGCATGGGATAACCTGAGGACATGCATAAGAAATGGGTGAGCTATAAAGCCCAGTAAGGGGATAATCATGGAATAACATGAGGAATACGATACATGTTAGAAAATATGCATATCAATAGATCACAAGAGAAGCAAAAACATAAAGGCATGATAAAACATGATAATCATAACATGGAAATGTGGCAACAACACTTAACATGGATTTATCATGAGCCAAGGCTCATTGCACATGGAGCATGAGTAAACCCTCATTGCACATGAATCATGAGTAAACCATAATTGCACTTGAATTATCATGAGTAAACACCCATTTCACATGACTTATCATGATACTATACTCTACCCAATGCATTGGAGTGTTATAAGGGCACAACCTTCTTAAACATTTCATTTCATTCATAAGTATGCCAGATGGATCATATAACATGATTTCATAAAACATAATCATTTATTACACAATAAAGGAATGTGAAATTAATACATGGATATTTATAATAAATAAGTAAATGTGCATAATTGTTAATACCCTTGATAGGGAAATGGGCATGGTATTCACTACACAATGACATTGGCTTGGAAAATCAGTGCAATTTCGGCAGCGTTACGACGTGATGTAAGAATTCATAAAAATGGTTGATGAGAGATAAAGTGGTGTCTCATAATATGTACATGAAATGGAAAGTAGGGGGGTTATATAGATAAATGTCCCAAAAATTGTAATGGAATTTATATTTATGATACAAAAGAATTGCTTGAATGTAAACGAGGAGAGATAAATTACTTTCGGAATTTCGGCATAGTAACGAGTGTACATGGGAGGAATTTAATGAGAGAGAAAATGGTCTCCCATCATTAAAACATAAATATGGAACTATGGGGGAGGTGTGAAACCATACCCCAACATTTATAATTGAAATTAAAAGGGCATAACAATTTAAAGAATATTGGACAAAAATGAGAAAGGAAGAAGAAACCCTTACTTGGATGTGTGCTTCCAAAGGATTGGGAGAGGCTTATTGGGAGCTTAGGGAACATTAGAAGGATTTTAGAGAGATGAGGGCAGAGGTTGTACAAACTCCAAATGATTTGAGTGAGGAGGAAGTGGGAGCTTGGGTGGGTTTATATAGGAAAGGTGAGGGAATTCATTATTATTTAGGTTTGGGACACCTCACATTAAACTAATCCAAAACACAAACCAGACCATGATTTTTCCCATGGTTTTTGGAAAAGGGAAGTGGAAAAAAATATTTTATAAGGCCAAAGTACTAACCTCTTAAAATAATGTGGTTTCTTATGTGGAGGTGAGTCACACTCCCAAGGAAAACAATTTAAAAAGACAAAGTGTTTAATAAGTCTTGAAGGGTCCACTAAGGCTTTGTAAAATAAATCAAAAAAACCCAAAATAGAATTATTTTAATGGTAAAACATATATTTTCTGAACATAAAGCTTATAGTGTATTTTATTACATCACTATTGGGTCATTATGATGTCATAAAACACATTATATATTTAAATGATATTTATTTTTTACCCAAAAATTTGACTGTCTCAGAAAATTATGAAAAATTCACCATTGGATAATTTAAACATCCTGATTACATAAATAATATTCATTTAATCTAAATAACTTTCTAAATATTTTATATTTTACTTTTAAAATAAAAACCGACATTTATCGAAAATTCATGGGTTTTGAAAAAAATGGCTTTCGAACCTTAATAAAAATTACAATTGCATTCATAAAATTATACGATCATTTATATTTAATTAAAATTAATTTAATAATAATAATACTAATTTATTAAAATATTATTTAATTCAAAAATCCATTAATTCATTAAAATAGATTTCTTAGTTTAACATTAACTAAAAATACTATTTTTGCTTTAAAAACTATTTACAGGGTAACAATAATAAAATGAAAGTATATTCATTATTATATACAAAAATAATGTACATTACCCAAGTACTAGGGTATTGTTACATAACCCCTTATAACACCCACATAAGATCGAAGAGTAAGGTGTGCGATGGTGACAGACTCTTGGGGTGGCTTGGATAACATTACTCGAGTGGTAATCTCTATCAAATTCCACTTCTCTCATAGGCCATCCCACTCAAGATTAAAATATTCAAGATCGGCTCAGGATTGGTCAAGAGCGAATCCCAAAGATGCAACCTCCTTTCCAAGCTTTGAAAAATGGGTTTCGTATGGGGCACGTCTACTGGATGAGGCCATCGCTTCCTTTTTTTTTTTGAGTAAATTGGATTTGTTAAAGCCCTATATTTATACTAATCAAGTGATCACTGTTAAACGAATATATTATAAGTGGTAAAAATTATTAATAGTATTTTAAAATCCAAAAACATAAAACCAAAGAAGTTGACATTTTATATAAACATTTTACATAAAGAGATATTTAATTAGATCAAGAGGGATTTCCATTAATGAAAGTTTGGGTTGTTACAAGGAGAAACCCTTTCCAAGCACAAGTGGCTCAACATTGTGAGTTGATAAAACAAGAACTAATTCAAACGAGTACCCAACTTTCATATCAATAGGTAATCCCAACTTCAACCCATTCTGTCACCCCTGATGTACTCCCAAACACCCACATGTATATCCTGATGTATCTCACCACTCTAAGAATCCACTACTACCACAATAACCAGGCCTCCTTACCCTGTATATCACAATATTTTTCTAGGATTATCCATCCTAGGATCACATTACATTACAAGCAGTAGGAAACAAACATATAAATCGGGCTCTCGACCCTAAATCAAGGTATTCATCCTTCCCACACAATGATCTCTCATGGATCTAAAGGGAATTTACTACCCAAAGGGAAATTATGAAACTTCATCATAACCTCCTCCCTCAACATCACTAGTGCTATGGTGCATCCCTTGAAAATAATTACATGATCCCCACCTTTCGAAGGTCCATCAGGGGTATTCCCTATGGACATCTGGGCATGTAGGGTCTCATAGTAGGTACGCTCAAGCTGTGCCTCATTAACTCACTATAAGAGTAGAGGGGTGTCAACCATCGACTGGCGATAAGATTATCCATCTCAATTCACAAAGGATAACTACAATGAGGCAAAGTACTTCAATGCCTCATTTAGAAAATGAAAACTATATCTCATGCTGAGAGAATCTGTCACCACATTCCCCTTCCTAGTAGCACAAACAATCTCAAATTTATACTCCTAGAAAAACTCTATCCAATGCTTCTGTCTTGACATTTGATGGATCCAATGCACATCTTCCAACACTTCAGGAAACTGAAGAATCATAAAACCCACTACATTGAGGGTTAATCCAACCAATTAATGAGCAATTGGCTACAACATCTTTTGTGTGAGTCCATTATATGCTGTCTGGGTTTCCTTTTCACCAATAAGAAAAACCTCATTCCACCAATGTGGAAACACCACATTATTCTCCTAAAATAGTTAATCTGAGCATGAAATGTGGATAACCAGTCCATACCAAGAATAATTTCATAAGTACTCAATGCTGCTACTAAGAGATCCCAACGGAAACTCTCACCTCTAAGAGTTGGGTCACACTGTCGACATCAGTACGTGATCATTGGGTCTCCTCTAGTAGGATTTTACAAGAATAATGATTGATTCAATGGTTTAACTAGAATCTTTTAGTCTCAAACAAGATTCATGGAAAGAAAAGAATGATTAGAACCAATGTCTATTAATATGTCAACTAAGGTCGAATAGACATAGACCATACCTTGAATCATTCTGGGAGCCCTTAGGTTATGTGCTCAACCACATGAAGCTATCCCTTCCGTATCCTCTAGCTTCTTGAGCCTAGTGTGGATCACCTAGGGGTGGTGGTGGTAACAGATCGAAATGTCTACCACCTCCTGCTGCTCTCCTAGATCCTCTGCCACGTCTGCCGCCCTGCGGATATATCTGCTCCTGCTTTCCCACTACTGACAATTACTAGCTAAATTTTCTCATCCAAGGGACTCTCAACCATAATGGTTTTATCTAGAACCTGATCATTGGTAGGAATTAACAGAGGGATAAAACTGGCTCATATTTCCCTAAGCACACCTTACTTAAAGATTCGAGCCCTGAAGTACTGGTCATGTATCATATCCATTGAGTACCTGAAGAGATCGGTATGCCTCGATGAATACTCAGATATCAAAATCTCATCCTTACGAAGTTGTAGAATATTCTAAAAATGCATATCCATTTGATTATATGGTGATAACTCCTTTATGAAAAGGTTCTCAAACTATTTCCATGAAAGAGTCACCTCATTGTCAGATCGGGTTACCAAACCACACTATCACCCTGCTAAGCCATGCAGAAATCTCACTTCTAGGACCACTATATGATCTGTTGGTGTCCAGACTAGATGGAAAACTCAAGTCACCACCTTATAGAAATTCTCAGACACTTGATTTTCAGGCATGCCTTAGAACCTAAGGGGTATTTTCTACTGAAACTCACGAAGCACGCTCAGCCTTCACATCTCAGCCACTCATATTGCGGGTACCATGTGATACTCTATAGGTGGTAGTATAGTTGTTACACCACCCGAATGTTCTCCTTCTAGTAAAAATCCCTATACCAATATCTCGTCACCCCATGGATCATCCTAATGATCACATGGTGGAATCCTAGATGGATATCTACATGGAAGCATCTTGAAGTAAAACAAGATGTACCACAATCAATATAGTATATCTAGAGAGCCGACTCAAGAAGGAAATAAAACCACAACCCATTTCCACATGATGCATGTACAATTTATTTTCCATGAAACTAGTGTTTTCATGTAAAAAGTTGAAAAGCAGGTGACCAAAGTCCTGGTGTATGGATACATTGGCTATCGTACCAACAATGGAATCCTTGGACTGAAAGCTAAACTCGAAACACTTAGCAATGTTACCCCAAAACAACCTTACAGACTCCTGGTCCTAAAGTAGAACCAACCCGCTCTGATACCACTCTTTCAAAACCTGTTCTAGATGGGCCTATGTCGTGACTACCCCAAGACCGCCTCCAATAAGCTAGGGGATGACGACTAGCACTGAGTAGGTATATCCCACAAATGGGAGACACTTTCCTAATTACATGTACACACACAAACATCACCAAGACCAAAATCCTAAAATGAAAAACACTAAGTAAACAAGCATACATACCACTAAGACACAAACATAGAGTATGACAGTAGAAAACTGGAAAGTATATAGGGATAGAATAAAATCCCACCAAAGATAGAGTCTATAAAAGTAAACACACAAGTTCTTGAAACTCATCTACAGAAAAACCTACTTGAAGGGTAGGTACAGGGATAACTATCTAAAGTCGTAGGAGTTCACCTCAGCTTTTTAATATCTCTAAGCACCACTTGGTCCTGGTACACCTAGGAATCTGTCAAAGCATAAATCATCTACACATAATATGACATGTGGGGGAAAATCCCATGTAGGGGTGAGTAAAACAATACTCAGTAGGACCACCTGAAACCAAAAAGGAATACTACTAGGAAATACATGAAGTATACCAAAAATAAAAGTATAGTCATCTCCACATAGATATAAGTCTACAAAACACATATCAATAAAATCCAGATATAATCATTTCAGACACTAAAAATCATAAGGTTCCATCTTCATATCTAGAAACACGATTCTCATCATAGGATTTAATCATAACACGAAAACCGAGAGGACACACTCTATGAGCCCAACCATCTCAGATGGCACACATCTGAGAGATGAAATCCATTGGGAAAAACTCTAACCTTCCTAATGGTAAATCTGATAGAACATACTCCATTTAGAACATGTTACTAGGTCCAACTCGAATACCCAGCACTAGAGGTCCTACCGTCGCTACCTTGCACCCAACACAAGCTAAGAATCCCAAGTGAAGAGGCTTGACCATCACCACTGCACATGGTTGAGGTAGAACTTCTCTAAACTATGCACCACATGTATCATGTTTAGAAAGATAGAGAAGAGGGAATCACACATTGACACTACCCCACATTTGAGGGAGTACTACCCCTAACTATCCCACAAAACTTGTGTCACTCCTGAATAGAGTAGCCCACTCCTCAGTCTATCGAGGGAGAAATAACTCCTATCTAGGTATCATTCACACCAAGTGAATGGAACTGATCCTAATAACTGTATCCAATTGGTGAGGGAGCTCCATCTCCAAGGTAGGATCCTCTCCTCGCATGATAATACACACATTCTCAATAAGATTATCGATCTCGATAAGAAACTTAGTCTCAATAAGACACACAGTCTTGATAAGACACCCAGTCAAGAGGACCCGTACCCTAACTCAGTTGGGGAGTGCCACTTAGTGACTAGAGGACCTGAAACCTGGTAAGATAGGGTATTATTGACTTAGTCATGAAAAGACACACATTCTCTATAATACACATAGTTTCAATAAGTCATGTATTCTCAAGGTCAAAGCCAACCACAGGATTTCACTCGTAGCGCACTCATTCTGAGAGAACCTACTACTCAATCCATTAGGTTGTATTACAAATTAGACAAAAACTCAATTAGAGTATCTCAAAAGGAATTTATTGTTTAAAGGGTCCCAACGCCACAAACATCTCATCAAACAGACACACAGTTTGAAAGTTATGAATGTTTTCGTAAAACAATCTGACCCGGGTCCGATTCAGGTCCGACCTGACCCACCAGACCCAGCCCAACCCGCTGGACCAACCTGACCAGGTCTGGTAGGCCCAACCTGACCCATCCCGGCTGACATGACCCGACCTAGTCTGATTTTTCCTGAACCGTCCTGACCCGATAGGCCTGCTGGACCGTGGCATGACTCCCCTCTAGTCCGACACGTATGCGCGTGGGTCGGCCGATTGCATCGCATGTGGTCCTCCCCGACCGCATGCCTCCTGACTCCATGCGGTGCCACACTGCGTATCACATGTTCATCCCACTTTCCACCTACCCCATAGCCTAGCCTCCACCATAGTCTCCACACGACCACCTTGCCACATATACGGCCTCCTCGCTGCGTCCCCCTTGCGGCCTCACCGTCGCAGTCACCTGCTTCTACGGCCACCAACTGCCCTACCGCTGGCCTGAATCGGCCCCCCTGGACCTAAGACACAGCTCTCATGGACCAACTAGAGCTGCCTCCTCTGGCTGATACTAGCCATCTCCACCGTACCCTGCCACACCGCCACCACCATGCCTCGTCGGACCGACCAGAGCCGCCACCTTCGATCACCGTCGTTGACCGCCTCTACTGTACGCCGTTTCACTACCGCCGCCATGCCTCGCTGAACCATCATGTCAGACTCGCATTGGTGGTCTCTTATATAGACCATCGAGCCATCTCCGGTGTTCGAATTTCAAAACAATTATAGATCTGGGCTCTATGGGTCCTGATCTACACAGATCCTGCCTTTGGTGTCAAATCGGCTCTAGTTCAGGGGTCTGATCGTACTCAGAACCACCTGAAAACATCAGGTCATGGCCATAAGGGTCCAATTATGATGAAATAAAAAAATAAAGGTATAATATAACATAAATGAAGGGTTTAACATCGTTTTCCATGCATTATTGGCCACTGATTAAGATTGGGAGGTTCGGGTTAGAAAATAAGACAAAACTCCCAATAACCCGCAATATAATCCCACCTGCAATATACGATTGATCCATAGGATAATCTGTTTGTGGATTAGCCCATGTTCACTATAGAATCTATGAACGGGGGAAAGAAATCAAAAATAAATCAAACACTCTACCTCGTTGGGCTCAAACACTAATGAAGAATGAAGTTGCGCCATGATCGTTAGTGAGATCCTTTGATTTCGTCAAACCCCGATCATCGATCCATGATTCAGTCATAATTCACCAAGGGAAAATACTCCACTATCTCCCTAGTTATTCTCCAACATTTCTTAGGTTATGTAGCTAACCATGAAATTTCTACATAAGGATTATTTTAAAGGAAATTGTTTTTTCATCAACAAAATAATTTATATTTAAATTGTTTAATGGTTATTATTTCCTTTTTGGGTTTTTCCACAAAATACCCACACCAACTAATGTTAAGTCACACATATTGAAAAAAACACATTACAAAATAAATGGTGGTCCCATATTTCCAATATGAGTCTCCATTAATGAGTTATTAGGATTTGATAACAAAATAATTTTTATTTAATAATTTTATTTATGGTTATGTCCAAAAAATAACTTTTACAGCCAAACCGTGCCGACCGATGTTAGGCCTCACCTAAGATAAAGCCACTTATATGAACACAACAGTGCTCTTGTATTTATGATCCATACAATTGTTTAATAGTTATTCCACTTTTTTAGGAAAACCGTGCGCATGTGCTATTAAAAAAAACTTAACATTTTTCAACAAACTGTTCTGGGAACACTGGGCCTCAGAATCACTTGCCGTCTCAGTGCCTGATCTTATAATTTTCCCAAATAATTTATAAAAATAAATTTGGGAAAATATAAGTCATTATAGTACATGAGGTTAAAGCACATCCAAAAAAAGGAAAGTATGAGAAAAGAGTTAATTTCAAATCTCTTTATTATCCGAGATTGTTTATATGTAAGTATTTATATGTACATATTTATCATCTATGTATATTTTTCTTAAAAACATATTAAAAAATTCTCTAAAAAAGTTAAAATAATTTTTCCCCTTTTTCAAATTTTTATAAAATGGTATGAAATGATCTTTTTTTCGTTTTCCTTACGAAGTGTTTTTTTGAAAAAGTAAGAGAATAATGTTTTATTTAACTTATATGGAGTGAGCAGATTTTTCATCCATCATGCTGTGTTAACATTTTGAATCTTTCTTTATAGTCTTATGAGGTTATTTTAAAAGTAAATGTTCCCATTTATAATTTCATGAATTTTTAAATAAATTATTTCAAAATAAAAATGGCATTTCTATCAAAATGTTTCAATGATTTTATTAGGGTATTTTCATCCTTGTCAACATCCTTTGTTGGATCTTATGCTTGATAGAGGTTGATTTATTATGAAACAATCTATCATATTTTATTGAAGGGTTTATGATTAGTTGGATTGTGGCTGTGCTATTTTTACACCATTCATGGTTTATGGTTGAAGTATTCACATTTTGTATTCTATTTTTTCAATACGAATGTGTTTATTGTTTATGTTTCACCCATTTCACATGAGAAATGAATTGGACTTAGTATGTGTTAGGCATGGACCGCTATAGCCTGTTAATACATCAATAGGTCTCATGAGACAAACTAGATATGGAATTGGATGAGGAATTTCCCATTTATTTTCATATATGGATTTGGCTGAGGCCTTAACCATTTATTTTCAAATGTCTTGGATGAGGCCTCAACGGTTTGTTTCATATGTCCAATATTATGTATTCCCTCATTATGAGATTAGTTATTGATATTACATGTGATTATTCGACTAGTATAATATCCATGTGAATGTTTAAATGACATTATTTGATTTATTCTTGTCATATTATGCTCAAGATTATGTTTAAAAGGCTTGTGTTTCAGTTTCATACCTTTCCGTAAAATTTTATGCTTAGATATGAAAGTTTCTATTGTATTATTTACTCTTATTGAGCATCTGAACTCACCCATTTCTTATGTTTCATTTCCCCAGGATGCCAAGATGTGTATTATGATTGATATTCAGTGTTATGCTATGAGAATAATGGAGTTATCAAAGAATTATCTATATTTTATTTTATGTTATGAATTTTAATGTAAGGTTCATGTATTTGATCAATTTTTCAGGATTTTCATAATGATTGGTACTTTGGGATTCAACACTTGTATCTATTCCAATGTAATAAAGTAAGGAACCGGCTATAGGCTTATGGTGTCAGGGTGTTACAATTCATGCTGTGATTACAATGGGGTGACCTAGATAGCATCAGGTAAGACCATTAGAACTTATATGATAGGTTGGTCCAGATAATGATAGGTAATCCCATTACAACTTATACGATGGGGTGTCGCAGACAACACTAGGTAAGCCCGTTACATCTTATACAATGGGGTGAACAAGATAGAATTGGGTAAGCCCATTACAACTTATATGATGGGGTGTACCAAATATCACCGGGTAAGCCCGTTAAAGATTATATGATGGGTGGTCCAGATAGCACTAGGTGACCCCGTTATAGATTACATGATGTGTGGGACCTATATCTCCCTCCAATATATTGGTTAAGGATTTATGTCTCATAATATAATTATGGAAACAATTCGATAGGATTTAATCACTATGTGAAGAAGGTAAAACACGATAAACTATATGTAAAGGGATGTGACTAGTGAGGGTGGTGTGTCCCACCCAGTAGGTGTAGCCCCATTAAGTCCCCTTTTGAGCTTTGGTAATGATCATTGACTTATAGGGAATGATTTTACATGCTAATGTGTATGCCAAAATTCCATGTCTTATTCCTATGTTATGATTTCATGGATTGTGATCTCGATTACCTTTTGATCCATTTCTTATGAACTACCAATATTTATTCCATGACTCTTGATTATGATCTTTTATATATAGGTTATGATCTTATAATGTTATGATCATGTTTTCATACCCTTATTCTCATGTTATGCTTACATATCTCCTTTTTTCACCCTAATTGAGCATCCAAGCTCACCCATTTCTTATGTTTCCTTTCCACAAGTTATGAAGAAAGGTTTTAAGTAGGAGTAATAAAGAGGGAGATATTTAAGAAAAATATTGAATATCTTTCCCCAAGATAGAAGATTATGTTTCCCAGTTTCCAAGGACACTAAAATATTATGGTCCTCGGGCATGTAATTTTTTAATGTGCTGATTATTCATCTAAAATGATATAATATCCATTTATATTAAGCCTATGCTACTATAATTGGTATCAAATGAATGGTTTAGTGAACCTTTATAAACTAGGATGAAAAAACTTTAGTCAGAGACCTAGGGATATTTCTAAGGATATGTCTAGCGATTTCTCTAAGGATAAGTCAAAGGACGAGTTAAGGTTTAAGAAAATGTCCTAGAATTTTGTTAAAGGATTGATAGAGTGGTTTCCAAAAAATTACATCCCTATCTAGATACTAAAAGTTAATGTCTTAAAAGAATGAGAATATGTTTTGAATATTGTGAAACAAAAAAGTAGCTACATAGAGAAAATTAATAATTTAATTAACACAATAGATGAGAATAATGGCCTCCCTAATGCATCATCAACTATTTAATGATTTAAATGTGTAAAGTATGGTAATTGTGAAAAATAAATGTATTAAGGGAAATATCATGAATAAAATATGAAAGGTTTTAATAATAATGGTCTTGTTGTTGATAATGAAGAGACTATAAGCGGCATATGAAAGGTATGTTCTTTTCTAATGGTATTGTTTATAAGCATGATAAAATTGAGTAGATAGAATTTGTATTTAATTTTTTAGGAAATCAGTATTATGGAATAAGAAAATTAATATTAGTTAATGGATTACGGAAGAGGTGGAATGATCAAAGTGTTAATGTGTTTGAATTCAAGGATTATATTATATGAATCATGAAGTATATTAGGATTTTTTGTTGAAGTTTTTATTTAATCATTTTCAATGATATGTTAAATGATACTGATGATATAGAAATGTGATTTAATGTCATGGTTACATTAAAGGAAGGTAACCCTTAACATGTCCCTGAGGAAGAGAAAATGATATTCAACATGGATAAAGAGATTATGATATGGATAAAGTAATTTGGATAATATTATGACCTCAGAACCAATAAAGGATTTGTTGACATAGTGGTTTATTCTACCATTGATGAATTTTACAACATTTTTGAATTTAAGGAATAGATCTTATAATCATTGGAATATGGAATCATGCATGTTTTATATAAGGATTTATGGTAATTTAGGTTATTATCGTGTTTAAAGTGGATATATGATAAATTTATTCACATGTTTGGAATGTAACGACCAAGTTATGATATATGGGAGATCAATGATAAGATGATTTTGAGAAATTTAGTGACCTTATTTCTAAAGTTTTGGATTTTCATCTTTTGGAAGGGTTACAAGGTTATCTATTTATGGAATGGTTTAAGTCAAACTTTGCATGCGGTTTTAGAGATTATGGTATTAACTCATCATATAAAGATTTATTTATAACCCATGTTATCTATTTTTATATGATGTTAACTAAAATTTGATGGAATTACCTATCATTGTACCTCATGATTTTTTAGTTCTTCAGGAATGAAAAATTGAACTTCACTTTTTGGAGTAAGAGATGAAGTAGAAATAGATCAAGGCAAAACCAAAGGGTTATATTCTCCATATGAAATGGAAAAAGATTATGTATGTTTATATCCTTGTGAAAAATTCTTGAACTCTATGAAAAGGTTCAAGAAACCAAAAATTTTATCATAGTACCTTCAGTTTTTATGAATCAAATGGTCCCTCAGATCATCATAGATTTATGTTTTTATGATTTTTAACCTTTTGTGGATCAGAAAATTTATTTTGATTAGTGATCTTTATCACTCTTTGTAATTATTTACACTTTTCTTATATGTAACATCCTATTACCTTTATATCTGATATATTATAAAACTTGTTGTAGTTTTTTTTCATTGTCTGGGTAGTGTTGAGAAGGTATTGGGAGGATACCTATAAAGGTGAAGTAAAAGATTTGTTGGGTTCTCAGTGGTTGTTTTTGTAGCCATATAAAGAAATTCATGGCATGTAATATGGTTACACGTCATGAAATTCCTAAAATAAAATTAAATACATTTTAAAAAGGAGACAATGGGTTTTTCAGTGGATTCGAGAGTCACCAATTACATGATGTGTAATTGGGTTGCATGTCATGTAATATTTAGAGACTTGTTTTTAAATAGGCATACCGGTAGAATTTTCTTTTGGCCATCTTTCTAGATCTCATGCTTTCAACCCTATAGTCTTTCTTAGGTGGCTTTAGATCCATCAAACCCTTCTGGGTGGTTTTTTTTGGTGTTTGATCATTATGTGATCACAATGTGTCTCTCTGGGTAAGTACTCTTCATGCCTATCCCTATATTTCTCTATTCCTTCCATTGGTATTGATGGATCATCTTGTTTTTTATGGATCTAAGCCCCATCTTTATGAATCTTTTTTCTAGATTTTTTTCTAGACCTTCTACACCTTCGTTCCTGTTGGCGGGTTTTGTTGTGGGTGTTGTGTTTCTGTAAGAAAGGTAGGTGGTTCCCTAATTGGTTTCCAATTTAATTAACCTATAATTTCTTGATTTAAATTTAGTTTGATTTAAAATGAAATTTTTTAAACTGGATAAATTACTTTTAATCATTTTATTAAAAAATTAATTCTAGGGAATTGGGGTTTTGGTTCTCTTTGGCCTGAAATTGGGAAAATCACCAATTCCCGTGAATTGAGGTGTGTTTTTGGAATGTATGGATTTTTTTTTGGAAAATATAAAATGTTGAATTTGATTGTGGATATTTTATTTGATGGAAAATTATGCATAAAACCCAATTTCAGTGAATTGGGGTTCTGTGAAGAAATTGATGGATTTTTTTGAAAAATTAATTTTTTTGAATTTAATTGTGTAGTGGATTGTAAAATTTTCATGTATTGGTTTCAAATACTTATTTGTGAAAATGTATTAAAAACGTTTTGATATAAACATTAGGGTTTTATCTTGGTTAAAAGGCATGTTTTTTTTATTAAAAATCCATTATGGTTTTTAAAGAGGAAAAATGGAATATTTGAAATGGGGGATGAGATTTAATTGTATTTTAAGTAGTCTTAAAATAAATTGTGCATTATTGTTTGTACTTGATCACATACAAGACTTAAGTAGTTAGTGTGTTATACTAGACAACACTTTACAAATTACAGTGTTCTAAAACATCATATCAGCACATATCATTCCTTAGGCGATGGTGATGAGTCCCCTTTGACTTAATCCCAAAGAGACGTATGTACATACTTTTTGTTTGATAGTGATGGGTCCCTACAGCCTAGAACTATCATACCTATATAGCACATAACCATGTTGCTTTCTTTATTGTATTTCAAGTGTATATATTCTATTACTATAAACTATTTTACATGCCTTGAGAATTTATATAAACCATTTTATATAAATGTGTTTATTTAATAAATTTTGTGAAAAATGCCATTTGTGTAAAGAACCCTTTGACTATAGGTAAATTCCATCTTTTGAAATGTATTTCTATCATTTTAAATGTAAATAATGGATTTATAATGTATTTCAATCTTGTATATTATAAATCATGATTTGTTTAAATATGATTTTATAAATTACAAACCTATTTATTTGAAAATTTAAAGCACATTTTTGGTTAATCTGATTTTGGAATCTTTTTATGGAATCCTTGGGTGAAATCATATCGGGATTTGTCTCACACCCTAATTGTGCCTTTAGGTGTTTGTAGATTATATCCTTATAAATTCAAGTAAGGAAAAGGATATATTAGAGGTGGATCTATATGTTGAACCTTGGACTTGGTAAGTTGTGTCCTTTAAGACTTGGGTTTATTTACCTATTTTGGTACTTTGGTTGTAGTACTTCGGGCTTGTTTATGCCTTTTAGACTTTTGATACATTAAACCCAGTGAAGTTTCTTTTTATATGTATACTGTCTTGTTTCTTTTACTTCTACATTGTTAGTGGTAAAATCATTCCTACTTTCATATTGTACGATGCCATGTGCTAGTTGCTGACATGTGAGGATCAGGAATTCCCCTCGGGCTATGTACTGAATGACTCAATTATTAGGTTACCAAGGTACCTGGGATGGTTTGTGACAAAGTGGTATCAGAGGGTAGGTTTAGGATGAGCTTTTGTCTTAAAGTTAGTATGTATTTGTGAAGTCTTATCAGGACTTAATAGGTAGTTGATATTGAGTTCCTAACTAGATCTCACTATGATGAATCTTAAATCACCATGGTTGGTAAGGTAAAAACGTCTTGTGGATTAGTTCTTGTATTTTTTTCTATTTTTATTTGGATAGATTGAAATCCAAATATTGTTTGTTCTATCTGTTGGGATTAATTTCCCATTACTCTGGTTGAATATTAATCTAATGTCTTCTTGTTATCTGCTGATGATTTTTATCATCATGCCTATGAGAATACATGTGAATCAAGTTCAGGAGGAATCTGCTACTGAACTTTAGAAAGAAAATCCTATTGTGGACCCAAATATGGTAGAGGTGATCGTACACATTTTCCAAGCTCTAGGACATGAACCACCTCCAGTTCCTATTCAAGATCCAACTATGAAACCATAAAGGGAATTTTTAAAAGTTTGTTCTCAAGAGTTCCTTCACTAGAAGCCAGAGTCGTTCAAAGGATCTAATGATCCTCTAGAGTATGAGGAGTGGTTGAGATGAATGGAGTGCTTATTTGGGTTTTTGGGTACACCTGATGTGATCAAAGTAAATTGCACCACCTACTTGATAGAAAAACCAAGAAGAATATGGTGGGACACTATAGTGATGGAAAAGAAGAATGAGGGTTTATAGTGGAAGGACTCCAAGGTTATTTTCATTGACCAGTTCTATCCAGAGTCGATTCTATTAGCCAAGTCCACTAAGTTATTCAAAATTGAGTAGACTGATAGCCCGAATGACCCTAATGCCTTATTGTTTATTTTATTATGCATAATACCTATTTTAAGGGTTTAAGGAGAACCTGTACATGACCTATAGGCCCAAGTCACAAGGCCCGACAAAACCGCAATACATGACCCGAAGGCCCAGAGGCATACCACGCCCAATACATGACCCGTAGGCCTAGCCCACTTGAACTGCACCTCCCTAGCTTTTTGCATCATTGATCACCTAGATTCCCACCTTTCATTGCTGATCAGCTAGCATTGCCCTGTACAAAGCTGCATGGTGCCGGGTCCCGATGGCGGCTGCCATACCCTCTCATTCTTCCAATCCAGTTAACTCTACATCTGATGGCTTCTACTCCTGTTACTCTGACCCTATTTCGGGGCCTATTCTATGTGAAATGGGATACTCCATGGTCTATGTGACCCAAAGTCCCTGTGTCCTGAAGGGCTTTGATGACCCGAAGGCCCTAGAGACCCGTAGGCCCAAACCGGTGACCTGCAGACTGATAGGACTGTGACAGAATATGAAAACTATTTTTCTAAGTTCATTCATTTCTCACCTGATATAATATTGAATGAGAGGATTACGGTTTGAAGGTTTGAGTTGTAAATTCCTCAGGATATTCATTCTCAGGTTTTCTTTCTGAAATTTACTTCTTATAGTGATGTATTGGATAGAGCACTGATGGTCGAGATAGAACTGGTTAGTAAGTTAGGGTTTTTGGCAGTTTCTTTATCTCATAGTGGAAGTGTGCATTTGTCTAAGGAAAATATGAATAATGATGATTATCATGGAAATTCTTGATGGAAGGTTTTTTCTAAACCTCTTATAGTGCCTAAAAGAGGTCCTTTTTTTGTTTCTAGTGTGGAAAGATGGTACATTCAAAGAGGGTTTGTACAGAGCCACCTAAGAACTGTGGATCATACTGATGTTCATGGAACTTAAAACAATTATTTCATATTTATTCCAATCTATATAGTATAATGAAATCATTATCTACTCCTAAAACTGTGGGGAAATCAGATGATTTATGTGAAAAAGGGTTCCAACCACTGCATCTAGAATGGAGCTTCTTCACGCTGTGGTAGAGTCTCTAGAGGAAGCAGATATGGGTCCAAAAACCATGAGTGGTACCATTACTATATATTCATCATTAGTGACTGACCTATTTGATACTGGTATATCTCATTCATTTATTTCATCCTATGTTGTTAATTTTATTAATCTTCCTATTGAGGTTTTATCTTGTGCAATGGATATTACTACACCCCTTGGTACAAAGAGAGAGTAGGGTTTCCATAGTCCCTCTTGTATCTTATCTTTATTAGATGTTTATATTACTTGAAATTTTCTAGTTCTCAATATAAAACATCTTAATTTCATATCCATGATGGATTGGATCATTACCAATAAGGCCTGAATTAATTTTTATCTTCGACGGGTCTCTTTTACTACACCTAGTGGTGTGTCTTGTGTTTTTTCAAGGAGAATGGGACCTAAGGTCGAGTCGGACTGGACCTTCTTATCTAGAGTCATGGAAAGTAATATCAGTGTTTTATTTTGATCTAGAGTGGAAATATTTTAGCAGTGATCTCCCTCTAGTGGTCGTCTAATTTCCCAATGTGTTTTCTTATGACATCTCTGGTTTTCCGCTGGTAAGGGAAGATAAGTTTTCCATTAACTCAATGCCCGATACTCAACCAGTTTCTATTCCCTCATACCACATGACACTAGATGAAATGAAAGAGTTGAAGTCCCAGTTGGATGATCTTATAGGGAAAGTCTTTATACGCCTGAGTGTGTCACCTAGGGTGGCACCGATTCTCTTTTCTAAGAAAGCCGATGGTTTAATTCTCTTATACATTGATTACTGAGAGCTAAATCAAGTAACAGTAACGAAAAATTATCTATTTCCACATATTTATGATCTGTTTAATCAGTTAAATGGAAAGAAGTTGTTTTCAAAGATCTAACTTAGATCTGGTTACCATCATTTGAGGGTAAAATAACATGGCATTCAGAAAACCGCCTTTAGGGTCAGGTACAGTCATTATGAGTACCTTGTTATTTCCTTTGGTCTGACCAATGCTTCTATAGTTTTCATGTAATTAATGAATAAGTTTTTCCAAGAGTATTTGGATACATTTGTGCTAGTCTTTATGGATGACATAATCATTTACTCTAAGTCCAAGTAGGATCATGTGCATCATCTAAGAACAATTATGAGTTTTCTGAGAAATGACCAAATTTATTCCAAGCGTTAAAAATGTGATTTCTGGATTGAAGAAGTAAAATTATTAGGACACATGGTGTTGGAATAATAAATATCATTTGATCCTGAGAAGGTAATGACTGTTATGACATGGGAGCATCCATAAAATGTATTCCAGATTCATAACTTCTTGAGCTTATCTGGATATTATCACCACTTCATGAAGGAGTTCTAAAATTTGGATTCTCTGATGAATACTCTAACTCAAATGGGAGTGAAGTTTTCTTGGGATGATAAATTCCAAAATTCTTTTGTTGAACTGAAATTTCTTTTGACAATTGCACTGGTGTTGACTCTTCTAGAGGCTAGTCTAGGCTATGTGGTCTTTTGTGATGAATCATGTTCAAGCTTGGGATGAATTCTTATGCATGGTGATCATGTCATTGCATATAGATCTCATCAAATTTGGCCACATGAGAATAATTATCTGACCCATGACCTGGAACTCGCAGTCGTGATGCACAAACTCAATATTTGAAAACATCACCTTTATAGAGAATGGTTTACCATGTATTTTGACCTCAATATCTTGAGTTATATCTTCCCTAAAAAAGATGTGAATCTCTGCCAGAGGCATTGGGTGGAATACCTATAATCTTTTGATTTTGACATCACCTATACCCCGGGGAAAGGGAATGTTATTGCAGATACTTTGAGTAGGAAACTTCCAACCCAGGAAGTGAAGGAATCTTTAAAAGAGTAGAATTTTATGGAACTCTTTGTATAGTTTCATATTAGAGTTCATAAGAAAGGGGATGAAGTTTCTTTGGAAAGTGTTCAATTGACCTCCACTCTTCTCGAATTGATTCACCAGGATCAACAACTTGATGAAGAGTTTCATGGAATTAGAGACCCTCTTAATAGTGGGGAGATGGTTTCATAATTTTCATTCTCCAAAGAGGGCATTCTATACTATCTGAATCATCTTGTGGTACCATCTTCATTAAGGAAAGATGTGATGGGGGATTTCCATATTTCCCTATGGGCTATGTACCCAAAAATTAAAAATATGTTATATAACACGCGACGGTGGTTCTAGTGGTCATCTATGATATGAGACATGGATGAATTTGTCTCTCATTACTATATGTTCCATATAGTTAAGGCCGAGCACTAGAAACCTTTGGGTTTACTTCAACCACTTCCACTCCCTATGTGGAAGTGGGATGAGATCTCTATGGACGTTGTGGTTGGGTTGGCACATACCCATAGGAAGAAAAATGTGATATGGGTTGTGATTGATAGACTGACTAAATCGAATCACTTTATACCCATTCATGATACAACAAAAGTTGAGGAGTTTTGAAGATCTCTATTTTAAAGAGATCATTCATTTACATGGAGTTCCATATACTATAGTATCTGATAGGTATCCTCCATTCACATCTCATTTTTGGAGAGTCTTTCAAGAGGCATTGGGATCTCACATCCATTTGAGTTAATCATTCCATCATGTAATTCCTAAAATAAAATTAAATCCATTTTAAGCAAGAGGTGATGGGTTTTTTGATGGATTTAGGAGTCACTAATTACACGACGTGTAATTGGGTCAGACATCATGTAATACCCCAAGCCTTGTTTTTAAACATGCAACCAAACTTAATTTTCTTTTTTCCATTTTTCCATATCTTATTCTATCAACCCTAGAGGCTTTCGCAGTTCACTTGAGAGTCCTCAAACCCTTTCATGTGGTTTCATTTTGTGTTTGATCATTGTGTGATCATGGGGTGTCCCTCCAGGTAAGAATTATTCACGCCTATCCCTATCTTTATCGATTTATTCTTTGGGAATTGATGGACCATCTTGAGTTGGATGGATCTAAGCCATGTATTAATGAATATTATTTCTAGGTTATGTTCCTAGACCTTCTGTTCCTTCATTCATGTTGGTGGGTTTGTTGTGGGTGTTGAGTTTCCATGAGAAAGGTAGGTGGTTCCATCATTGGTTTCCAATTTAATTAACCTTTAATTACTTGATTTAAATTTAGTTTGATTTAAAATGAAATTTCTTAATTGGGATAAATTTATTTCAGTCAATTTAAAAAAAAACTAATTCCAGTGAATTCGGGTGTGTTTATGGAATAGATGGAAATTGTTTAAAAAATTAAATTGTTGAATTAAAATCTAGAAAGTTTATTTGATAGAAAATTGTGAAAAAACACAATTTTAGTGACTTGGGGGTTTTTTATGAAATTCAAGGAATTGTTTTGAAAAATTATTATTTTTGAATTTAATTGTGTAATGGATCGTGAAATTTTCATGTATTGGTTTCAAATCCTTATTTGTGAAAATTGGATTAAAAATATTTTGATAGAAACCTTAGGGTTTTATCTTGGAGTAATGGAATGTTTTTGAGTAAAAACCCATTATGGTTTTTAAAGGGGAAAATTAGCATATTTGAAATAGGGGGTGAGATTTAATTTTATTTTAAGCAGTCTTAAAATATATTTCCAATCATTGTTTGTACTTGAGCACAATAAATCCTTAGGTAATTAGTTTGTTATACTGAATAATAGTTTATGATTTAAAACATTCTAAAACATCATATAAGAACATCCCATTCCTAAGTAGATGGTGATGATTCCCCTTTGCATTAGGCCCAAAGGGGCATATGTACATACTTACCATTTCACAGTGTTAGGTCCCTATAGCCTGGAACTATTATAATTATTTGGAATATGATCATGTTGCTCACTTGTTTGTATTTCAAATGTATATATTCCATTGTTGTAAACTATTTTACATGACATGAAAATTTTTATAAACTATTATATATAATTTGTTTATTTAATCCATTTTGTGAAAAGTTACAATTGTGTAAATCACCCTTTGATTAAAGGTAAATCCAATCTTTTGAAATGTATTTCCATCATTTGAAATGTGAGACATGAATTGATAATGTACTTACATATTTTAAATTGAAATCATGATTTTTTAAATATGATTTTGTAAATTCCAAACCTATTTATTTTAAAATTGAAACAATATTTTTGGTTAATTTGATATTGGGATCTTATTAAGGAATCCTTGGGTGAAATCTTAATGGGATTTGGATCACACCCTAATTTTTCCTTTTGGTGTTTTTAGATTATCTCCTTCTAGGTTTGAGCAAGGGAAAGAGATCTCTTGGAGGTGAATTCATCTATTGAACCTTGGACTTGGTGAGTTGTGTCCTTTGGAAATTTGGATATTTTTCCTGTTTTAGTACTTTTGTTGTTGTAATTTGAGCATGTTTATGCCTTGTTTACTTCTAGTACATTACTCATAGTGGAGTTTCTTTCGATATTCATACTTTATTGTTTCTTTTACTTCCACATTGTTAGTGGAAAAATCGTTCCCACTTTCATATTTTATGATGCCTGGTGCTAATCACTGACCTGTGGGGATCATGAATTCCCCTATAGATATGTTAGGAAAAGCTCGATTATCAAGTTACCAGGGTACCTTGGTTGGTTCGTGAAATTCCATGTCCAATATTCCCTTATCACCCATGTTCTCCTAAGTGTAAACCTAGTTATGAGTTACTTTAGGTAACTGTTATGCTTCCAACTATCCCTTTTTAAAGGATATTTTAGAATTCATTTTTATGATATGGGTTTCTATGAAAAGAAATTTTAAATATTAAACCTTTTATGGACCAAATGAATTTTTAGGGAAAAATTCATTTTAAGGGGGGTAGAATGTAACACCATTAGTCTTTATGAACTAATGTTTTTGAATAAATTAAATTTCCTTAATGGCTTACATTACACGCTACACCATGTTATGCTTGATTTATACACAACATGAAATTAATATTTCACTACAAAAACCACTTATATTATCTTGTGGTACATGCAACACCATGTTTCGATTATGTTAAAAATAATGATGAGTTAATTCGATAACTTTCATTACACGCAAGACCGAGTTTTACCAAAGTACAATATATGTTTAATATTATTATTAAAATATTATTATAGTTATCACCTAGCCACTAGAATGGTAGATATCAATAATATTAACCTAACTATGAAAAAATGGTTTATATATGTTTATAAAATTAATTATTTGGATATCAATTAATTATAAATGAAAATAAAAACCAATTGAATATAAAGGAAGTGATTTTATGAAAAACTATTTTTATTCCCACTAAGGTGTTTTATCTTAATAAATTTAATTAATCACTATTAGTGAGATATATTAATGATTTTATTTATTATTAATTTGGTCGAATTTTTTTACATTAATCAAATAAGTTTTTTAGGCATAAAATAAGAGTAAACCTAATTTTTGGCATAAAAAGTTATATTTTTTCTAAAAGGTAGTTTTTCAACATTTTAATGGTAGAACTATTTTAAAACTAATTTTTGAAACTTTTATATTTTTTATTTAAAAATTCTTTATTTTTTAAATCATAATATAAAAATTCAGTTTGGGTGAATTTTTTGGTATTTTTTAATAAGTTTCATTTTTTTATTAATAATGAAAAATAATGAATTTTAATTGAAAACTGACTTTTCTTATAATTTATTTATATAGTTAAATTATATTTTTTATTTGGTTTTAAATTATATTTGGATAAATTATATATATATTAATCTAATTTAGATCATTTTAATCTATTTCACATTGAAATTGGATATAAAAATATTTCATACTTTTGAACACTTTCACTTTAAAAAATCGTTGCTTCATCCCTTCTACTAGATTAATTTTAAATTAATTTCTTCCACTTATGTGATTTGAATTTGAAAAAATATATTCCATATTTTTAATTAGATAATTTATAATTTATAATAAGTTCAAATTAGTTTTTTACTAAAATGATTTGTGAAAGTAATTAAAATTAATTATAGTAATTAAGGTAACAACGAGTTTACTTAGTGCTTAAAATTTTATTTAAGGGAAAAAATAACATATAAACACAAAAAAAAGAGATTTTATGGAAATATTTCAGCCATATCATACATTTTATAAAACATTTAACATTATATGAGGCACATTATTTAAGGGAGGCCTCTCAATAGAATTTCCCTTTTTGTATTTATAATAATGCCTCTCCTCCTTCACTATAAAAAGACACTCAACCCTCTCAATTATTAACACCTATAAATCCATTTTACAAATCCAAAACCTATCAAAATAAGCTACCAAATTCCCTAATCTCATCCTTTAAGCCTCATATTATCTATAAAGTAAACCAAGTTAGTCCTTTGGTGCAAACTAAAAGGAATTACCTAAAGAAGTGATAACGTTCTTCAATAAGAATTTTTGTGTCATTTCTTTCTCCACCACTTAAATTATTATTATTCCATGATTATATAATAACATTAGAATCCTCAATATACTTATATGTTGTTATGTTATGTGTATGACCTACATTTTCACACACTTCCATCAAATGTTATACGCAATCATATTTCGTCTGTATGGTGAACTACCGCCTCATGAACTGATGTAGTTAATTCTACCATTACCACCTATTAAGGTTGGTAATAATGATGTAATTAGTATTTATATATTATATATATATGATATTTAAGATGTATTTGTGCTTTTTAAATTATTATATAACATATTCCTTCATGATTTCCATTTTTTGAAAATACGATAACTTCATTTCTGGACGTGTGGACAATCACCTCCTCAAAGCGATGTGACTCATTCACGATTTACATGGAATATATTAGGAATGTATTTAATAAAAATATGTTATATATATGAAATAATATATATATATATATCATTTACATTTATTTCTTTTAAAATACGACATGAAAATTGAAACAACGTTCATGCGTACGTATGACCTGCCGTCTCTATGAATGGTATATTTCATTTAATATTTATTTATTTTATATATTATTATAAATACTTATATACTGAATATATATGATATTTATATCATTTTTTACATTCTTTAAATAATTAAATCAATATCTATGCAATAGGATGAAGAATAAAAAGTCAAAACATATACAAAAAATAAAGCGGATATTACCCAGAACATAACTTTATCATTGAATTGTAAATAAAAGGGAAATATAAAGTCATAATAAAATCATATATGGTATGATATATAAAAATATTTTTCTTTATAATATGTATAATAAACTTATATTTAATATACATGCCGTTTGAACTTGTATGAATAAAATCAAGACTTAAGGTAAGGGTTTTCTCGTCTCTCTTTTATTTCTATGAGATATATGCCATGTTCACCACTTATTATTATTGTGTTGTGTATATACTGAACCATGAAATTTTATACCATTAATTTAAATTATTTAATGATATTAAAAGTTTTAATTTTTATTATTCTTTCACGGGGATCACGATTTAAAAGTGACACATGTAGTAATGGGATTTGTAGTCTCACTTTTATTTCTACGAAACTTATGCCATATTCACCACTAGTTTCTCTTGTGTGGTGTATATAATATACATGAATTTATTTTATTATTATTATCCTTAAATTTATGGTTATTTACATATCTATTTTATGATATATTTTTCATTGGGTTTAGGGTTCAAATTTACCAAATCAGTAATGTAATTTTGTCTCAATTAGCCTTCTTTGAGACAAATTCCATGTTATGCACCAATATTATTCTATGAGGTGTATATAATGCCTTTTGAAATGTTATATATTGAATCGTATTATTTTCATAATTTTTTAATCTTCATGTAATTTTATTATTTCATGGGTATTATGATTCAATATTACCAATGTGGTAATAGTTTATTGCTATAATCTCCTTGTTTATCGAGATGGTTTATGATTATGATTCCATTGATGATATCTTAGGATCCATATCTCATGAAGTATCATGAATTTTATTCTAATATTTTTATTCATGATTTCTTAAATTTATAGTAACATTTTTCCACTCTTTGATACTTAAGATAATTTGGAAAGTGTTTTTAAGAAAATTTGACATTATCTATCTATTCAGTCAGAAATTCTTGTTCTTTCAAAACCATGTTTTCTAAAAAAATTTTCAAAAAATTTATAATATTATCTTTAAAATATATTCTTACCCATGTTTTAAATTTTTTAAAAAATATTTTTAAAAAATAAATATTCTGGTCATTTTCCAATCAATCAAATTCTACAAACTTTTTACAGTACAAAAAGAATGTTTGGAATGTATGGATTTATCTTCCATCATGACTGTCATTTCATTGAAGATTGTTATATAAATTTCCACAGTTATTTTCAAAGAATTTTTTTTTTCAAAATGTTTTATGTTTTCAAAATGTTTTTTCAAATTGGAAAGGATATTTTCCTTAAGAAAGTTTTTAATTGGTTTTTAAAGATTACATAATAAGTTTTCAATGTGGTTTTCCATGAAAAAGATTTTGTAAAATGTTATATGATTTTTAAATAAAGGTTATTTTCCTTAAGAACTATTTAAAGTTATCTTTAAAAACCATTCTTGATATAAGATGACATAAATTGATATAGTTTATTATTTACTAGGGATATGTACAAGAATACCTTTTAAATTATTTCTCTGAATGGTTTATGTTTTGATGTCATGATGTTTTTGAAACCTGTTTCTTTTCCAAAAGTAAATCATGTTTCAAAGAGATTGGCATGAAAACCATTTCTTTTACATGGGTTAATCAAGTTATGGAAGAATAATTTTTATGTGTTTTTATGAATATATTCAAGATCATTATACTTTATTCATGTTATGGTTCATGGACATTGATTATACAATTGGGTTGCCTAGATAGTCTCAGGTAATCCCGTTACAACTTATATGATAGGGTGGCCCAGATAGTGTCAGGTAATATTATCACAACTTATATTATGGGTAGACTAGATAGCACCAGATAATCCAATTACAGCTTATACAATGGGGTGGACCAGATAGTGCTGGGTAAGCCCATTACACCTTATACGATGAGGTGACCCAGATAGAACCAGGTAAGCCCATTATAGATTATATGATGGTGTGACCCAGATAGCGCTTGGTGAGTTTGTTATAGATTTCATGATGGGTGGGACCTATATCTCCCTCCAATTAATTGGGTTATGATTTTTATCTCATAAGATAATTATGGGAAGAAGTTCAAGGGCTTGATTAGATATAGGAAGGTGATATAACCTAATCCACTATAATAAAGGGACTTCAATTGGGTATGGTAGTGTGTTCTATCTAGTAGGTGTATCCCCCATGAACTTCCCATATATGTTTTGTAAATGAGCCTTGAATTATTGGAATTGATTTTACATGCTTATGTGTATTCCACAAATTCCATTTCTCATTCCTATGTTATTCTTTTATGGCTTATGCTCTCAATTACCTTATGATTAATGTCTTATAATATACCAATATTTATGAAACAACTCTTGATTATGATCTGTGATATGTATGGTATGATATTATAATACTACAATAATGTTCCCATACCCTTATTAGTGTGTTATGCTTACATATCTCCCTTGTTTACCATTACTAGGCATCCGATATCTCCCCTTTATTATGTTTTCTTTCCCTAGGCTATGAAGAAAGGACTTAAGTATGAGTAGTAAAGCGGAAGATATTTATATGAGATATTGAATATATTTCAAAAAGATAGAATATTATGTTTCTATGTTTCCAATTACACTACAGTATTATGCTTATCATGAATGTACTTTTGTAATGTGTTGAGTATTCATCTAAAATGATGTGATATCCATATATGTTATTCCTGGGTCACTATAGTTGGAATCAAAGGAATGGTTTAGTAAAACTTTGGAAAATTGGATGAGAAAACTTTAGTGAGATCCCAATGGATATTTTTGAGGACATGCTTAGGGGTACATCTAAGGATAAGTCTAAGTATGGGTCAATGTTTAATAAAATGTCCTTGAATTTTGGTCAAGGATTGATAAAGTGATTTCCAGAAAATTATATCCCTATCTAGATACTACAAGTGTATTTATTAGGAGAACATGAAGACGTTTTTCATAAAAGGGAACAAAGAAAGTAACTGCAAAGGGAAAATGAAAATTTTAGTTAATGAAATGGATGAGAATAATTTCCCTCCCTGAGGTATCATCAACCATTGAATGATTTAAATGTGGGAAGTATGGGCTTATGAAAATCAATGTATTAAGGGAAATATCATTAAGGAAATAAGAATGGTTATAAGAGTAATGGTATTGTTGCTGATAACGAAGAGACCACAAGTGATATATGAAAGGTATGTTATTTTATAATAGTATTGTTTACAATAATTATTAAATATAATAGATATGATTTGTATTTCATATTTTAGGAAATAAGTATTAAGGAATAAGATAATTAATCTTAGTTAATGGTTTAATTAAGAGGTTGAATTATCTAAGTATTAATGTATTAGAATTCAAGGATTATGTTATATGAATCACGAAGTATATAAGGATTATTTGTAGAAGTTTTTCTTTAAGTATTTTAAATAATATGTTAAATGATATTGATGACCTAGAAAAGTGATTTAATGGAAAGGTTACATTAATGGAAGGTAACCCTTAACATTTTATTAAGGGTCATAAAATGATATTTAGTATGGGAAAAGAGATGATGATATGGATAAATTATATGGGATAGTATTTATAACCACATAACTAACAAAGGATTTGTTGAAAAAGTGGTTTATGCTATATTTGATGAATTTTAAAACATTTTTATATTTGAGGAATATATCTAATAATCTTTGTAATAAGAAAGCATGCATGTTTTCATTATTTATTATTAGTAATTCAGGTTATTACCATGTTTTAAGAGAATAAATGGTGAAGTTATTCACATGTTTGGAATGTGACAACCAGGAGATATATTATGATATATGGGGGATTAATGTTAAGCTGATTTTGAGAAATTTAGTGACCTTATTTCTAATGTTTTGTATTTCCATATTTTAGAAGGGTTATATGGTTAAACATTTATGGAATTAATTAAGTTAAATATCAAATGATGTTTTTGAGATTAAGGTATTAACTCATCATATAAATATTTATATATAACATGTTCTAACCATTTTTCTATGATGTTAACTAAAGACATATGGAATTAATTATCATTATACCTCAAGATCTGTTATTACTTCAAGAATGAAAAACTTACCTTTATTTCTTGGAGTAAGATATGAAGTGGAAATTGATCAAGGCACAACCAAAGAGTGAAATTATTCATATAAAATAGAAGAAAATTAATTATGTATATTTCCTTGTGATAAATTATTTAACTCTAGTAAAATAATCATGAAACCAAAAATGTTATACTAGTACCTTCATTTATGATGATTCAAATAGTTCCTTATATAATCAAAGATTATGGTTTTTTGATTGAAAACATTCTATGGATCACCCAATTTAGTATGATTATTGATAATCATTACTCTCTATAATTATTTATTATTTTTTTCAATTTCCAATATTTCCTTCCCACCTATGTTCTCCTATATGAAAACCTAGTTATGAGTTACTTTAGGTAACTATTATGTTTCCAACATTCCCTTTTTAAAGGATGTTTTATTATTCAATTTTAAGATGTAGGAATATATGAATGGAACTTTCAAGTATTAAAACATTGAATAACTTGAATAATATATAGGAAAAAAAATTAATTTTAAGGGGGGTAGAATGTAACCCCTTGAGTTTTTATGAATTATTATTATTTGAGTAAATTAAATTTATTTGATGGATTAAATTGCATAGTATACTAAGGTATGATTTATTTATACAAAATATCGAGTTAAAATTTCACTACATTCCACACATAGATTATATTTTAGTACACATAACACTATGGTTGGCTTGTGTTACACAAAATTCCAATTTCCTTTGATATCTTGTGTTACACAAAATACCGAGTTTTACCAAACTAAAATATATTATTAATAATATTATTAAAATATTGCTATAGTTATCACATATCCATTAGAATGGAATATATAAATAATATTAACTAAATTATGAAACTATGGTTTAAACATGTTTATAAATTGAATTATTTGGTTATCAATTAATTATAAATGAAAATAAAAACCAATTAAATATAAAGGAAGTGATTTTATGAAAAAACTATATTTATGACAACTGAGGAATTTTATCTTAATAAATTAAATTAATCACTATTAATGAGAGATATTAATTTAATTTATATATTTTAAATTCAATCAAATGTTTTTACATTTATCCAATATTTTTGGTAGGCATAAAATAAGAACAAATCAAATTTTAGGCATAAAAAACTATATTTTTTTCATCTAAAAGGCAGTTTTTCTACCTCTTAAGGAAGGAATTTATTTTAAACTATTTTTTAGAATTTTTTATTATTTATTTAAAAAATCATTCTTCATTTTTGAAATTATAATATAAAAATTTAATTTGGGTATTTTTCTAAGAAGCTTCATTGTTTTGACCAATAGTGAAAATTACTAAATTTTAATTGAAAAATGACTTTTATTATAATTTATTTATAGAGTTAGATTATATTTTTATTTGGTTTTAAATAATATTTAGATTTATTTTACATTTATTAATAAATTTCAGGTCATTGGGATCAATTTAACAATGAAATTGGATATAAAAATATTTCAAACTTTTGAACATTTTTGCTTTAAAAACTCGTTGTTTTGTCCAGTCTACATGATTAATTTTAAATTAATTTTTTCCACTTATGTGATTAGAATTTGGAAAAATATTTTTTATATTTGGAATAAGAATAATTTATAATTTATAATAATTTTAGATTATTTATTTTTACCAAAACAATTAGTGAAAGTAATTAAAATTAATTACAATAATTAAGGTAATAATGAGTTTACATAGTGGTTAAGCTTTATCTTAAGAGGAAAAATAACCTAGAAACATTTACAAAAGAAATTTTTTGTACATATTATGACTATATCCTCTACTGGATAAAGAATTTACAATTACTGGAGGCACATCATGTAAGGTAGACCACTCAGTAGTGTTTTCCTTTTTGTATTTACAAGAATACCTTTCCTCCTCCACAATAAAATGACACTCACCCTTATCACTTGTTAAAAAATATAAAGAAATTTGTCTCATAAAAACCCTAACAAAATAATCTCCCAACTTCCCTCCACTCATCATATAATCCTCACTTTGGACATAAAGTAAACCAAGTTAGACATTTTGTTCAAACTAAAAGGAATTACCTGAAGAAGAGGTAACATTATTCGATGAGAACTTTTGTGTCATTTATTTCTACACCCCTTAAATTATTCTTAATAAATTATTATATAATAACATAATTATCCTAAATATATTTAGATGTTGTTATGTTAATTTCATGAAATACACTTTCACACACTTCCATCAAATGGGATACGCAATCATCATTCGTGTGTATGGTGGACTATCGCCTCATGAACCAATGTCATTCGTTCTTCCATTAACAGATCTCAAGGATGGGAATAATGAAACACATGGTTTTTTAAAATTATATATATGATATTTATTATGTAAATATGCTTATATAATTATTATATAACACATACACTCATGCTTTCCATTTTGTGGGAATATATTAACTTCGTTTGTGGATGTGTGGACTACCACCTTCTCAAAGTGAAGCGACTCATTCACACCTTACACGGAATGTATTAAGGAAGAGTTCAATAGAAATATGTGATATTTATGACGTAATAATTATATTATATATATATATATATGTATATATCATTTACTTTTATTTCTTTCAAAATACGACAAGAAAATTGAAACAACATTTATGCATACGTAGGACCTACCACCTCGATAAATGATGTATTTCATTTAATAATTATATATTTTATAGATTATTATAAATAATTATATAATGAATATATATTATATTTATATCATGTTTTACATTCTGTAAATAAGAAAATCAGGATCTAAGTAAGAGGATCAAGAATAATGAGTCAAAGCATATACGAAAAACAAAGCAGATATTACCTGAAGTGTAACTTTAACATGGAATTGTTAATAGATGGGTAATTTAAAGTCATAATAAAATAATATATGGTATTATATATAAGAATATGTTTCTTTGGTAGATTTATAATAAACTTATACTATTATAGAAGAGGTTTGAACATGTATGATGAAAGTTAAGACATAAGGTAAGGGTTTTCTCATATCACTTATATTTTTGTGAGATATATGATATATTCATAGCTTATTATAGTTTTTTTGGTGTATATACTGACCTATGAAATGTTATATCATGATTTTTCAATTATTTAATTACATTAAAATATTTAATTTATGTTATTATTTCATGGGGGTTCTGATTCAAAAGTTACTCATGTAGTAAGGAGATTTATACTCTCACTTTTATTTCTACGAGACTTATTCCCTATTCACCACTCATTTATATTATGTGGTGTATATACTACTGATTAAGATTTTTAATGAACATTATCAAAAATATTTATAACTAAGTGCAGTACAGGGGATGACCTAGGTTGTTCTCTTGAGGAACTGTTCCAATCAATCACTCATTACTTCTAAATCACTTTATATATATAATTTTTATTTATAAAATAAAACTAAAAGAAATTAGGTTTGAGAATTAAATAATAAAATTAAACATGAAAATAAAATTTAAACACAATGAATTCAAATAAAATGAATTTACAAATAAAGGATACATTTCCGAGAGAATCACCTAGAGTTAACCTTCATCGTATATTTATTAGTTTCAAATTTACTTAATGAACACACTCTATTGTATGCATAAACATCCAACTTTTCATATAGTTGTGAATATATGATACTCTCAATGAGTGATGAGAGACTGAAAATCCACCTCCTCGATTGAGGGAAAATATTATAGAAGTGAAAGTTAAACCTCAGGTGGCCAGTGGAGACACAATGTATTATTTCTTACTAAGATCCCCTCAGAATAAATTTAAGTAAATACGAAAAATTAAGCATGAATTTTAAAATAATTGGGTTCATTATTGGATTACTCCCTTGGGTTCTTCCTTGGCTTAGATACTCATGATAATGAGCATAATAGTTCACAGTGAAGAAGAAAATGGGGGAAGAAAACAAAAGAGAGAAACAATAAGATAGAAAGGAGAACACTTAAATTAAAACATGAAATGTGATTACAAAATGAAAATAAAATTAAATTAAAGACTAAATTACATACAATTTACAACAAAGTATACCCCTATATTTCCAACACTTTGAAATGAAGAAGGGTCACTCTTTTATAAGGAAAAGAAGTGTAATTTTTGGCTCCCAAACCATCCTATGAATGTTTCTACATGTTATCCCAATTTAATGATAGAATTTTATAAACTGGTATTATTGAAAGTTTTTAATATATTTATAATATTTCTACCCACAAAATTTGAGATTAATTGGACAAGTTTGGAGGGAGATATAGAACATTTACACTGAGAATTTATTCTGTATAGGTGACTATTCATATTCCAACTCAGCCAACTTCTCATGCATTTATTGCCTTTAAAATGAAGGAATCACATGATTACTAGTGAATAAAATATGTTACTATTAATTTTCTATTTTCCATGATAAATTTAATCTCAATTGGTTCAACCTTTTATGGGTCATGGGCCCAACAATAAAAGTTTCCAGATCTATGCACAATTTTTGAGGTTGAAATTGTGAGCTAGATTTGGGCCTTCAAATGGTGGATTGAGATTTTGGACCTGAAGAATAAAATGAATAAAATAGAGAATAGAAACCTATAAAATAATAATTTTTCAATTTAGACCATCACATAAAAATTTATGTCTAAAACATTGAAATAAATTAAAATAGTTAAAATCCAAAATATGTCATTTTAGCAATTATGCTAAAAAATGATTATAAACCATAAAATGTTATTTTTTTTTTCTAAAAATAAAACTTTTATGGGATTAAAAACATTTAAATTAAAATTAAAATAATTTTAAATATTTTCTCTATAAATTACCCCACAATTAATCATTTCACTCCAGGGAAATCATATTATACAAAGATAAAAACAAACTTCTCAAAGCATAAATGACAACACAACAAAATTATCATATCAATAAAAATATCATGCATCCTAAATGGATAAAAATTTCACAACTATCTAAAAAAAAGAATCAATTCAATATCATGTTAATTCTCACATCTCTTTGATACATATCTCCCTAAAAAATATTTCTCTCTTCAATCAAGGATTTTCAATGTGGAGTTCTTCTCATTCTCAAGAACATGTGTTATATAGATAGGATTTCTATCCTCATAGTATATCCACTTCATACAGTAAAAAATGCGTCAATAATGAGGTATTTTTCATGGTTTTTTCTGAGGCTGAGGGTTGGTAGGTTTAAAATGTAAAAACATCTGAGGCTGAATGGGGAGGGTTAAGATCTAAATTGAATTAAATGCATAAAAATAGTTTTGATCAAGAACGGTGTGCTCCTAAATCATCTCAACAATAATTAACTACCAAAAAAAATCATTCTTTGGAAATATCACACTTGGAATTTAAAAATAAATCAATTTATTCCCTATTTTCCACAATTTTAAGTATTGTTACAGCTTGAATTTAGATCTAGATATCTCTTTAGAATCATGTTTTTGAAGAAAAGAGAGGAAAATTTTTAATATTCAAAAATTGGTAAACATGTAGATCATTTTTGAAATCATATTTTGGGTCACCTATACATATTTCTATCCTAAAATTTCTTCCACCCAAGAAGTATTAAATATGGAAACAATTTCAATTCATCTCAAATAGATTCTTTAGGAATGTAAAATGCAGTTCATATTCTCCCTCCCCCATACTTGAGTTCGACAATAATCATGCATTTAACTTCTAGATAAGGATGTAAACTGATAAATGGATCATAATGTGGCTACCTAAGAAGTTATTTCATGGATACTAAGGTATTATTAAATATCATATGAAAAGTTAGACCAAAATTAGAGTTCTCTATCAAAAGGGAATTTCAGAGGGGTTCTTGAATCATACTTAACATATTCCATGAACTCCAATAGTTTTGAAAAATATAAAAACAACAAGTTATGTATCACACAACATGTATCAAGAATCTCAATAAAAATATAATTGTAAAAAGATGTAAAAAAGGATTAGAAACCACTTGGTTTGGGCATGATTTTCAATTTGGACAATTATAGTGCACATTAGTTTCACAATCTATCAAACTTATTCAAATAAAAAGATCAGAAATCAAGAAACAAATTCCATTAAAAAATAATTTAATTCCTTAAACATAAAGATTAAGAAATGTTCAAAAAATACTAAGATGGTTTGAATTTTCCAATGTATTCGATTCAGCTCAAGAATCATAAAAACACACCAAAAATGAAAATGTAAAAAATGGAAAATTAAGAAAAAGACATGAAAAACAAAATGGAATCAGATAAAAAATTCCTAAAAATAGGTTGACATACATCGCTCACAATTATTCTATTTACTACCCTCATTTAAGCTCAAATTAGATCAAGAATGTTTTATATGAAAAATTAAAATTGAGAAGTGGATAAAATAAAGAAAAGGAAAGACACAACTTGATTTAGTTTTCAGTGGTGGCCTTGAGTTAAGATCCTAGATAATACCACTTTAAAACTACAAGAAAGAAATGAAAATACAAAATAAAAATAAATAAAAATAAATAGGAATGGTATAGAAAATTGATAATGCTTGGTTTATACCCCCAAGTGGGTGCAAGGTTTTTACTACCCCTAGTCAGGCAGTTGTCGTGGATTATCCCCAATCAGATGGAGTATGTGGTTTCTTTGAGATAAACCACCACATGTGACTTTTCAAAGTTTCCATGAGTAAAAGATGAAATAAGAAAACCCAAAATAAGATAATAATGTCCCAAAACCCTAAGAAATAATAAATATCGAATTTAATGTCTAGAGTGGGAGGGAAAAGAAAATAGGGGTGCTACCTATTGATGTTTGAAGTGTCCTCCTCTATATAGTATATAGGTTGTTGTAGAGGATGGAATCACACTACATGATTCTCCACCTCTTCTTCCTTGATCACTACCAATTGGGTGGTCACTTTATTATAATACAAGGCCTATTACATTTGTGTTTTATCATAAATTTCACAGAAACAAAAGTCAAAAAACAATTCATCTTTAATAAGATTAAAACATAAAGAATAAATCAAGAAATATTCATTTTCAAGTAAGTTATCTTGGAAATTTATCTATTAGGAAAATACCATTGGAAAATCCATCTCATCAGGTGAATCTTCATCATTGTATTCAAAATAAATATAGAGGTAGAAAGGTTCTGATTTTTTATTATCAAGAATGGGAAGATCATGTAGAAGGTTATCTTCAACAAAGTAATTCTAGGATTCTTCCAAAAAATATTGATCTCCCATAAGTATATCAGCTGACATGTTTTCTTTTGGGACCTCATCAAGTAATGGTTGAGTGTGGGATGATGTGATTAGTTCCTTTAGAAGCTCCTTCTCATCCACCTCATGTTATTTAATATAAAAAATGATTGGTGAAATCCCTTCCACCACTTGTTTTGATTTAGGTTCTGGTTTCGGTTCGGGTTTCTCCTAGGATATGCGTATATATTCAGCAATCCATTATATTTGGATTTACATTTTTTTTAATTTTATCACTAATCCATTAAAAATTAACATCAAGATCATTATAAAATTCTTCTGGAACCTAATATTGTTTAGTATATGGATAATAATTTGAATTGAAAGAAATCATGAATAAAGAGATTTTTTTAATTTTTTTTGAAATTTACGATTTTTTATGTTAAAAAAAATTAAAGTAAAGAAAATAAATTATAAAATGTGAATAAAAATAGTGAGTGAAGAGCATTTGGATCCATGGAAATAATTATAATTTGATTAAATTTTATCATGTATGGTCTCAAAAATATTTATAACAAAGTGCATCACAGGGGTTGACCTAGGTAATTCTATTGATGAGCTGTTGTGGTCAATCACTCAATACATTAAAATCACATTTTTTATATTTTATTTATTTATAAAATAAAACCAAAATAAAATATTTTTGAGAATTAAATACTAAAATTAAACATGAAAATACTACAGAAACACAATGAATGCAAACCAAATGATTTTAGAAAGAAAGTAGACATTCCTGAGAAAATCACCCCGAGTGAACCTTCATCACCTCTTTATTAGTATTGAATTTAATTATGAAACACACTATATTGTATACATGAACATTATCCTATGAATATGGTTGTGAATATATGGTACTCTCAATGATCTCCAATAGACCACCCATACATCTCTTCAATCGAGGGAAAATATTACAGAAGTGAGAGTTAAACCTCAGGTGGAAAGTGGAGACACAAAGACACATTTCCCACTAAGATGACCCTCAGAATAAATCTAAGAAAATAAGAGACATTAAGCATGAATTTTTAAATAATTGTTTTCATCATGGGATTACTCCCCTGAGAACCTCCTTGGGTTAGCTACTCATGATCATGATCATAAGAGTTCATAGTAAAGAAGAAAACATGGGAAGAAAACATAAGAGAGAAATAATAATATAGAAAGGATAAAACATAAATTAAAACATGAAACGAGATTAAAAAAATAAAATAAAATAAAATAAAATACGAAATTACACTAAATGGAAAAAAAAGTCAACCCATATGTTTTTAACACTTTGAAAAGAATAAGGGATTCTCATTTGTAGGCAAAAGAGGTGGAATTTTTGTCTCCCAAATCTTCATCCAAATGTTTCTACTTATTATCCAAATTTAATGAAATAATTTTCTAAATTTTTATCATTTAAAGTTTTTATTGTTTCTCCTCTTTCTACTCATAAAATTTTAGCTTCATTGAACACATGTGGAGAGAGAGAGAGATAACCCAATTACTTCCGGAATTTATTCTGGATAAGTGACTGTTCATATTCCAATTCATTTGAATTACCATGCATTTATTTCCATAAAAATTATGGAATAAAATTATTTAAAATTAATTAAAGTTGTTACTTCAGATGTTATCTTTAACTATGTTAAACTTTATCTCCATTTATGTGGCATTTTATGGGTTATGGGCCGAATAATAAAATTTTCCAGATATGTACAGAGTTTTTGAGGCTGGATTTTTGAGCTAGATTTGGGCCTTAAAATGGTGGATTGATCTTTTAGTCTTGAAGAATAAAATTAATCTCATCAAACATAGAAACCTATAAAATAATAATTTTCCAATTTGTATAATCAAAGAAAAATTAATTTTCGAAACATTGAAATAAATTAAATCTTTTAAAATCCAAAATATGCCATTTTAACAATTATGCTAAAAAATGCCTCTAAAATATAAAATGTGACAAATGAACTAAAAATAAAACTTTTAAGAGATTAAAAATATTGAAATTAAGAATAAAAATAATTGAAAATATTTTCTCGATCAACTTCCAATGAATGTATTATATTATTCTTATCATTAAATTTATGGTTATTTACAAATCCATTTGATGATCCCTCTTTCATGGGGTTCATGGTTCAAAAGTTTCCAAATTGGTAAAGTAAGTTTGTCTTAATTTTACTTCTTTGATACACATACCATGTTATGCACCTATATTCTCATATGAGGTTTATATACTTCCCTTTTACATTTATATCATGAATATCATTCTTCTTAATGATATTTTAATCTTAATTTAATGTTATACAATGGGGTGGCCCAGATTGCACAGGGTAATCCCATTATAGATTATATGACGGGGTAGACTAGATAGTGTTGGGTAAGACTGTTATATCTTATACAATGGGGTAGACCATATAGTTTTGGGTAAACCCATTACAACTTATATGATGGGGTAGCCCAGATTGCATCATGTAAGCCCATTACTGATTATAAGATGGGGTGGCCCAGATAGTACAGGGTGATTATATTATAGATTACATGATGAGAGGACCTTATATATACCTCCTATGTATTGGGTAAAGATTTATATCTCATAATATAATGATAGGAACATGTTAATGGAAGTGATCCAAAATGAGAAGAAGGTATAACCTGATCCACTATTAGGAAAGGGCTATGAATGGTGATGGTGGTATCTCCCCACCAGTAGGTGTATCCCCTATGAAGTTCCCTTATAAGTTTTTAAATGATCCTTGACTTATAGGGAATGGTTTTACATGATTATGTGTATTCCACAAATTTCATGTCTTATTCCCATGTTTTGCTTTCATGACTTATGCTCTTGATTACCTTATTATTCATGTCTTATGAACTGCCAATATTTATGCCATGACTCTTGATTATAATATTTTATATACATGGTATTATCTTCTAATGTAACAATAATTTTCTTATACCCTTATTCTCATGTTATTCTTACATATCTTCTTGGTTTACCTTTATTGAGAATCTGAGCACACCCCTTTCATATGTTTCCTTTCCCCAGGTTATGAAGAAAGGTTTTAAGTAGGAGTAATAAAGGGGGACATATTTAAGGGAGATGTTAAAGATCATTCACCATGATAGAATATTATGTTTCCATGTTTCCAAAAACACTAAACTATTATAGTCCTCAGAAATTTACTTTTGTAATGTGTTGAATATTCATCTAAAATGATATAATATCCATGTATGTTATGACTGGGTCTCTATACCAAAAGGGTCCAAAATGGATTATTATAAATAATTAGTCATTATAGGAAAGATATATTTCCATACAATATATTTCATAAAAAAATTAGTTCATTTAAACCATTATCTTTTTAGTATAAATTTGATAAACCCATTTTACCTTAACCGCATAAAATAATTTTTATTGTTTTTAATATTCATTATGGTAAAAAAATTGGTTGAAATAATTAAAAAATATAAATTATTATTATTAAAAATATGAAATCCATTTTTAAATATTCAATTCATTAAATTTTCAAAAGTAATTTAAAATTAATCCCACAGACGCAACGAGAAAGAAGGTTATCAAAGATAAAATGTTCAAAAGTTTACAAGGTTTTTATATCAGTATTCAATATGAAAATTATTAAAATTACCTAAATTGAATTAATATATATATAATTAAACTAATTTTAATTTAAAAATAATTTAAAATATAATTTAAATTTATAAATAATTTAAACGAAATGATAGTTTTCAATTAAAAATCAGTATTTTCACTATTCATAAAAAATTAATCTTTTTGAAAAATTCAAAACAATCACCAGAAGATAATTTTTACATGTTGAATTCATAATTTAAAATTATTATTTTTAAATAAATTTTCTAAAATTTTCATAAATTGGATTTAAAATAAGTGTGGAAAAAGGTGACAAAACAGTTTGTTAGAAAAATACAGTTTTAAGCATAAAATTTGATTTATTTTTATCACATATCTAGAAAAAAATAATATAAATGATGAATAGTTTATTAAATATATATTATATACATTTCATTAAAATAATTCGTCAAAAGTGTTTTTTTTAATTTATTATTGTGAATCGTGTTTGTTTTCATAAAAAAAGTTTTTTAGAAAAAGATTTCTGTTACATTCGAATAGTTTTTAGTTTCATTTTATTTAATTTTGCACCAAACAATTCATTTTATATAAAGGGGTAAAACATATATTTTAATAATTTAGTTAATAATATTCACATCTTCCATTACAATTACTAGGTGATAACTATCATATTAAATAATTAAATTTCCTGAGCATGTCGTGTTTCGTTTATACTCGGTGTTTTGTATAACACAAGATACACCCTGTGTTGCATGTAACATAAGCTAAACTCAGCATTACATGTAACTTAAGATTAAATAATTGTTTCATGTAATTAAAAATATTAGATTTATTTTAATAAATATTTTATAGAATCTCAGGGTGTTACAAGGTGATCTTGAGGCTTATTGAAGTAGTAATATATAATTGATAACTAAAATCTTTGAAATATCCATAAACATTTTCCCCCATAGAATAGTTATGTTAGACATATCATTAAAAAGTGGAGAGAATTAAGATTTAAAGATTAATTGGTAGAAATATATTTATATTGAAATGGGGATAACTTTCTTTCATATTTATGTTAAATTAAACATTATTCAAACGATAATTTTAAATAACTCTCATATATAAATATTTTTAATTAAATTAACTCAAAATTTCAGATATTTATTAATCGGTACCACATATTTCATTACTTCCTATATGGACTCAAATATATTTATAATTTAAAAACATGAAACCAAAAATCACTAAAACTACTAACAAGTAGTATATGATATACAAGTTCCAAGGTTGAACCCATGTGAAATAAAAAATTAGAACTCAATATTTAGAAATTTTTCAGGATTTTATAAAGACTAAAATAAAATAAACTAGTGGTGAAAGATTGGAAAAAATAAAAACCAAATGGAAAGGATAAAGGTAAGATAAAAGGTATTTTATGATGGTTTTACTTTAATAAAAACTCATTCAAACTTATGAAATAATTCATATCATTGGTCGTGATACTTCTCAGGGTACATAGATCTACCTATGTACAGACTATAACTACCTAGGCCCAATGATCCCTCTCCCAAGGTAAACTACAACCCACTATATACATTATATATAAATATATATTATAAAAGCATAAGGTGGAGTTAAGTCATATCTTTCTCCCCCATTCCCCTTTATAACATTGGGTATCATCCCCTAAACACCCATTCTCACTAGGTATCAAGGAAATAAGATATAGAATATACTTAATAAAATAAGAAATAAATTAGAAAACCCACAATAAAAGAGTAATTAATACATATCAAACTCACTCCTTTCAACCAATCACACCCCTCATATGAAAGTATCCCCTCGTAGTCAATTGTTAATCAACCATTAATAATCTATAACTATAGAATATTGTATAGTAATGATAGATGATAATAATTTTTTTGAATAAAAATAGATGAGTTGATTATATTTCTTTGGAGAAACCATGAATGCATTACATAATTACACAACTAAACAAAAAATAAAAGAAAAACCAAACTATTGTCTCCCCAAGTGGTTTCTCTACTCTCACTTCTAGAACATCCCAGTTACAGATCCCATCTAAGTTATACCACTCCTCTAATTTATAGAAAAATCCCTTAACTGATATCTCCCTTTTATATCTCATGTATCTCTAGTTTTTCTTACCTATTATTCCTCATATCTTGACCATATCTATTCTCCTTCTTGAATCAGCCTCATCATATATTTAAGTGTGAATCCTCACATGTGAATATCCACTTATCTATCCCCTGAATCATCTCTTCTATCTTATATTGGAGAGGGAAAATCTTATGCTGAACTATTTTATATATGAATGTATTTTCTTTATTTCCTCTAGTATCTCAGATATATCATCCACTTGAATATATAATCTTATCTTCCCTATTTTTTGGTTCATTCGAACTCCATAGATGTTCATGGAAACACGTGTTCATATTCCACAAGAAATCTCATATAATATATCTGTGTAATTTATCTAAGATGGAGATTCATCCGAATAGTATATATGTATATATATAGATTATGTAGTTTCAGTTGTTGTTTATGAAACAACACATAATCCCCAAATATAGGCTACAACATAGGAAAATTCTGTAGTGTAAGGCTCCCTTGATGAAAAAATCTCAAGCCACTAGAAAATCCCACACCACTATGTGATTTAAGAATGCCACATCATAGCTCTATATTCCTTGAAATTATCATTTTTCTTCTTCAACATCATGATACAACTGAAAACATCATAATTTATCCTTATACAATACTTCTCTCTATCCATTTTTTATGGTGCTGTGAAAATCACCTTCACCCAAACTCTAGCATGAAAAACCCCACATTACTATCTCTGTGGTGCATCCAAGAAAATTCCTCCCAACATCCATAGTGTCTTACGATGAAATGTCGTGTCCTATGGTGCAATTTGATATTGTTCCACAATAATTAATTTATCAAAATATTGATAAAGAAGCATTTATTTTCCTTTTTAAAATTATAAATATTTATTCATCTTCCTTTTATTTATCCAAAATTATATTTAAAATTTTAGTTACCCATAAATGAAATAAATAATTTGAAAGCTTTCTATTTTTTTTAAATTAAAATAAAAAAATAATGAAGTTCAATTTAAAAAGTTTTAAAAAATCATGGTCATCATTTTTATATATAATTAAATTATTTCCATAATCATAGTCAATGAAGTTATTATAAATTCCATTACTTAGGGAATTTAAATAAATAAATTAATTGATAAATATATGTATTAATTGTTCATAGAATGTAGAAGAAGAGAGATATTTTAAAGAATAATTTTTGTGAGTTATAATAGAGGGGATGTATGGATCATCCTTATAGAAAAAATAATCCTTTAGTACTGTTTTTTACAATGATTTTTAAACACACTGTTAAATGTTAAATTTTTTTAGTGGTGGAATTTTTTAATGGTTTAAACCATCGCTAAATGTTCAAATGTATTTATTTTTTATTTAGTTCTTAGAGTGGGAATTTTGAAAACCACTATAAAATGTTTAAAATTTATAAAATTAAATAACTAGAAGTAAATATTTAATATTATATAATTTCTAATTAATAATTACTATATAATATTTAATATTAAAAAATATTTATTATTAATTAATCATAAATATTAATCAATAATTCAAAGGTATAAGGGAACCCCCTAAATCTTATTCAATTAATGTAAAAATTATAAAAAGTGAAGAGATAGATTAGTATATTATTCACTGACCAAAAGTCTAACCCAATCACTAGGTAATCCATTTAACCATAAAAGTGATGTGGGGAATAACCATTTATTATCTAATAAATTATAAAAAAATATATTCCTTAAAACATTTATTATGAAATATTATATATAATCAAGAAAAATAAGACGGTCCATCTATTGTGAGAGAAAACTCCATGATTAGGTATTAATCTTTGTATTGGTTTCATGCATTACAATAGTGGATTCCATATCAATCCATAGTTATCTCGATGATTCCTACTTTGAAACATTGATTTATATTTTGAAACATTCAATTTTTGCATCAAGAGTACATGTCCTACCATAATTTTTGAATAATAATCCATGAACATCACTATTTGAGTCATTGAATAAAACTATATAGCTTTCATCTAATGGTGAGACATTAGATCCTCCATTAAAATTCAATTGAAATTATTTAATGATTAGGTTTTTTTACAAATAATTTATAAGAAATAATTATATTTTTTGAAATTACCTATTACACCCATTCTCTCTAGAACAATCAAGAATGAGATTCCATTGGCTATAATACCTTTTTATATTATATTAACCATCCTGATGATAAGATGAAATTCATAATTTCCTAAAAAGATAATACAAAGAAATCAATCTAGACATATATGTATTTCACTAGATGATATAGTATAATTCACTTATAGACACTATTAAAAGATTCATAATTGAGAGGAGATTTCAAGTCCCATGAAGATTTGTATTTAGTACAAAGGCTTGTTTTTGAGATATGTGGAACCCCAAATAGAGAATAGTTGAAATTTAATATAGTAAATCAAAGCATCATAAAAAAGATTATTAACACTATCTTCTACAACCATACATATATTTCTAATAGAAATGATGAGTAAACTAGATTATTGAGGTTAGTTCTTAGTAGGAATTATATTTTCTATGATATTTTTCTAATAATAACGTTAACAAGAGTAATTCATGGATTGAAAAAATCCCTAAGGACCTTATAATGAGATAATTTTCCAATATTCTAGTAATCATAGAAAATAATTCTTATAAGAACCCTATTTATTATAAGATCCCATATAACAATTCCTTAATATTGGATAAAGTTACATTCATTTATGATAAACTTGACTAAGCTAGGAAGATCATCTTATGAACTCATCATATTTTCCCTTATGGAGATGTTCATGCTATTAGAAATTTAATTTGATTGAAAATTTTAAGGTAGTGAAATACCTATCCATTTATCACTCTAAAAAGTCAGATTGGATGACGTGTAAACCATCCATCTATAATTATACAGGATATTAATATAATCTAACCTCTAAGATATACAAACAGAAGAATTAAGACAATAAAAATTACCAGTATTTATCATTTTAACAAATTGATCCGTCATGAATAAATTATTAGAGTTAGATTTATTATAGATTAGCCTACATATAAATCAGTCTTATAATACATCACTGAAGAAGGAAAGGGTTTCGATACGAGCCACCACTATCCTCAATAGGTTTATATACTTTCATCTATAGATCTGTTATCGGTTTCTTATCAAGATTATTTCCACACCAGATATATTTTCGTATGTGAGTGTTCTATTTTTTATTAAACCTAATGGGACATTTATAAACCATAAAAGTGTATACAAGATTACATGTAATTATAAAATTTACCCGAAATATTATACCTATTATAATTAAATATTTTCACTTCCAAGATGAAAGATAGATCAAAATACCTTCAATAATCTATTAAAAATGACTGCTCTTTGGCCTTTATTAAAATAATGGCACAATAAGGTATTTTAATAAAAAAGAACCCTCTTTCACCTTCAATCAATCTATAATGGAGAAATTTATATAATAAGAAATATATTTTGTAAAATAAACAAATGATTTCTTCCAATTAACAAATAGCCTAGAGAAATAACCATAGTGATCCAAAATATTTTTAATAATTCTAATGCCTTTAAATCTAGCATGATAAATGAAAAAAAATATTCAAATTAGAAGATGTGTGTTGGATCATCCATATTTCTACCATCTTGTATTACCCCTAAACTAACATTTTCAACCTTTCTCTAAATGATCCTACTGAGGCAGTCCTCAACTATACCAAATATAATAACTATAGATGGGTCGCCTTACCAAACTCCCCTTACAAAACAAAAGTACAACACTAGAGTTACATTATTTAGGATAGAGTGATTAATAGTTTTGAATAATATATTAATCCATTTGATGAAAGAATCATTAAAAAAACTTCCTCAAAACATAAAACATGATTACCAAATGAATAATGTAAAAATCATTTATAATTCCAAGATAAAGTACCATGTTACACCCTCTAATATGTCTCATTATAAGATTTATACATTCATATGAAGTAATTTGGTAGTAAATTATTTTTTATTCAATTATAAAGATATGCTTATTTTGGGAAATCATAGGGTAACTCTAAATACCATCCACACTTCATTCCTATCCTCACCATCTATTATTATTTCCCTAAAGATTCCATAGTGGACTATAATTTTTCAATAATGGATTTACATTGTGGGGTTTCAATTATAGGTCTTCCGATCAAATATTAGGGACTCCCACTCATCTTAGTTAGTATAATAACATCACTTTACAATGAATTATTTAATTTATTATATGTGGATCCATGTAATTACATTGGTTTATTAAATCATAAATACTTTCTTTGTTTTAATTTTTAAAAGATATAAAATCTATATATGATATCTATAATTTTTTTTTCATAATTATGTGATGATTTTCTATTATTTGATTCTAGATATAGTATAAGGTGTTCATAAAATGTATAAATTTTGTATTTGGGAAAATATTTCACACTAAGTGTATTTAAAATTTTCAAACTAAGTTTTATAATGAAATTATGAAATGTTTTTTTGTTGAATTTTTTTATATGAATTATCAAGAATTGATAACGTGTTATTATGTAGGGTTTCAATGAAACAAATAGTGTTTGTTAAATTTAAAACATGTTTTACAAGATTTACCCTCTTTCAACATTATTTCCCCTTTTTATTATTAAAAGTTAATATACTAATTGTTTTTTTAATGCATGATGAAATTTTTAAGGGTTTGTATCTTTTAATTGTGTTTGTAGGTGATATTAGAAGTTATTTTATAACATATAATGAATTACTAATTTATTTAAGTATTAAAATTCATGGGAATACTTTGGTTATTTTATGTGGATTTTAGTTAGAAGTATATATTAGGTTTAACCATGTGAAAACCATTTTTATTCTAAATAAATATAAATAATACAAGGATAGATTCTAAAAGCCCAATTTTTAGTGTTCAAATGAAGTTGTTGGAGTGGTAGGGACATGGTCTGAAAGTCTAAAAGCTTAAAGACTTGAAGTAGGCAATCAGAAGAAGGAAATATGATGTTGGAATGATAAATCTAAAATGCATAAGTACATAAATGAAAAGGACTTGCATAAGAGTGAAGATAGGGATACTTAAGATTCATTCTAAAGTTATGTATAGTTTTCCCTAACATCAATTAGTGATATGTAAGGGTTTTCAGAAGATTACATAAGATTATACTCATAGAGATTATATAAGTGTGAACTATTAACTGGAAGGATGAGTTTTAGAGGGGGATACCTTTAACTAAGTAAAGCGTTTCTCATGAATATTTAATATATATGGGAATACTCATTGAGAATATCAGATTCCAGAGGGATTTGTTTTACTATATCAACACTTCTCTAAGTACTTGGTTAGGGACATATGTTCCAACACTTAAGATCAATTCTGATTACAACCATCTTATCTTCTTCAAATAAAATTATTTTTAAATTCACCCAATATGGTAAGTCTAATTCTAAACCATGAAAAAACATATTTTTTTTCCTTTTTTATTTGTTTTTTCAATCATTATCTTTTGTAAGTTCTCTTCTAGTGTGTTTGTTTGTGTTGCAGTACAGTTACTTAAGTGTTATTTGTCTTCTATGTTATGAATAAATCATTTACACAAGTTCATCATGATTTTTTTGGTTCATGTTCTTTGTTTCCACTATGTATGTTTAGAGTGTTTACTTACAATTTAGATATTCATCATACCCAATAAGTAGTATCCAATTTTTTTTATAATTTCATTTGCCTAGACACAATATAAAGTGTTTTAGAGCTCAGTTCAGTAGTATCATTCTTATTTATACCTTGAAGAATAATTTTAGTAAGTATTTATTAATCCCTTTTACATTTTTCAAATTTTTTCAAGAGTTTATTGATTCTGTATGTAATGGAATTAGTTTAGAGTAAGGTCTGAGTGGAGAATTTTTATGAGAAGGATTTTTAATTCTCAAATAAGTAAATAGAGGATTGTATACTAAATAAGGAAATTGATGTTCCTTTGAAAAGTACATAGAAAGAATTGATGTATAAGGAATAATGGGAACCACTAGATAATAAAGAACTAAGGTTGATCCGAATGTCACTAGCCCATAATATGGATTATAACATTTGATAGGTAAATAATAATTTTAAAATTATGAATAATCTTAACAAAATGTATGAGAAATAAACCATAATTAATAAGGTTTTATTATTATAAAGTTTATTCATCATGAGGATATATAAATTAAAGTTGATGGATGATCATATCAATAAATTCAAGATGATTCATATTTATTTGGAATCAATAAAGGTGAATTTCAAAGATCTGGAGTGGGTGTTTTTGTTACATTCATCTCTTCTACAATAATGGGATGTGATGGTCAACATAATGATTAAATCAAGTAAAAGGTAAGACTTAGTGTTCCTATACATCATAGATCATATTATAAATGAGGATATTTAGTGGATTAATATCTAGATATCTATTGATAAAACCTATAGTGTAAAATGTTGAAGAAATTACATTATAGGAGAAGTATCACAAGAAAGGAAACTAAAGAAGGAGAAGGATCTTGAGTAGCTCTATGAAATGTGGTACCATGTGTGGCACTGTGGGAATAAAGGACATCTAAAGAAATATTATAGTGAGCAAAGACTTAACTCTTTATGATATAATTCTAGAAGTGAATATGAAAATCTTGTTTTGAATAATACAAGAGGTGGGTTGTTGAGTGCGACCAGTTCACTTCATTCTTGGATTATAGACTCTAGAGTTTCATTTAACTATACATTATCGAGGGGGAGTATAGTGAATTTACTTTCAAAAGTTTTATCAATATTTATTTTTTTGATGATGAAACTCTCAAGATTATGGGAAAGGGTGATGTTTCCATCCAGGTGAAGAATAAAAACTTTATATAATTTTAAGGAGTGAATCACACCCTAGGGTTAAGAAAGAACTTAATTCTAGTAGGGTAATTAGATGATTCTTGTTTTTGTATAACTTTAGTGAATTAAGTGTGGATAATTTCAAATAGTTCTATGTTCTTTTACAAATGAGTGATGAACAATATCTTGTACCTAAAGGTAGTTTCATAAAGTGAAATGAATACCAGATCCATAACTTCCATAAAGTTATGGGATGAATTTCTTGGTCAATTAAGTAAGGGATACAAATCATAGGCACTAAAGGAATGTTGAAGATCACAAGAATGAATTATAAAACATGTGAAGAGTCCATAATAGGGAATAAATGGAAGGATTAATTCCTAAAAGATGATAGTATGCCAAATAATAGGACATTAGAGTTAGTTCATACTAATATATGGGGGATAAATTTCATTTTTTATGAAAGAGGTTAACTTTACTATGTTACCTTCATTTAAGATATGACATATTAGTTGTGGGTTCTCTTTATCAAGAAAGAATTTGGAGTATTTTGAACCTTTATTTTATGGAGAGACATGGTGGAAAAGGAGACCAAAACAAAACTTAAATATTTGAGGTCTGACAATAGTGGTGGATTTAGAAGCAGGAAATTTTAGATATTCTACTAATAATAAGGCATATAGTTCGAGAATATCATACTAGGTACTCCAAAAGAAAATATTTCCACAAATAAAAATGAATTATATATTAGTAGATAAGTTAATAGGCATGATGATTCATATAGGTTTACAATTTTTTTGGGAATAAGTAGTGACCTATACTACCTACATGAAAATTATGAGTCCTTATATACTAGGAAATAAATATCCAAAAGATTTTTGGTTTGGAAGAGTGGTTGAAATTTCCCATCTCAAAGTATTTGGTCAACCCTTATTCATCCATATTGATGTTAATGAAAGGGATACTATAGAGGCTAAGTGTTGATAATGTTACTTTATAGGGTATGATGATAAAGACTTTTGATTTTGAATTTGGTATAAAAAATTACATAAGGTTATCAGAATCTATAATTTTATATTCAATAAATAAATATTATGGAATGATCAGAATAAATAACAAGTTTATGATGAGATAAAAGTATCATCATAGGTTGAGGTTCAAATACATAGATTTTTGGAAGTTATTGATATTCTATAAGATTTATAGAGTATGTTAGTATTGGGAGAAACAATATATTTAGGAGAAGTTTCATATTGATTACAATTTCCAAATGTGTTTCCACGGAAAGAAGTGCCAAGATGATATTGGACTACAAAATCTCGGATGAGATCTTTGGAAGGTGAGGTTATGAAAGAAAAAGTCCTAGAATTAGTTGAGTCACAAGAAAAAATGCATATATTTACTAGGATTGAGTTTCAAGTGAAAATATATTGAAGTGATATACACTACTTACTTCTAATGAATGATGTAGAGCCAGATATCGCATAAGAGGGTATATGTATGAAAGACCTAAAGTAATGTGAGTTAGTGGTGAGGGATAGAAAATATTTCATACATGTTCTTAGGAAATCGTAGCTAACAAAATGACCTACTCAGAGAAGTGACCTTTAGAATAAATGGGTTTATTAGTTAAAGGAGGAAGTGGATGAAAAATAGAGGTATAAGTCAAAGCTTTTTCTGATTGATTTTTATTAAATGAGAGGTTTATATTTTTCTGAGATCTTTTATTGGGGTTTAAACACACAACTACATTACAAAAATATTGGGAGCAATAAAAAATAATTTAATTTGTAGAATAATAGTAAAAGAGATGAAATAATAATAATAAGAAGGTAAAAAACATAAATATTTACATAGTTTGAGAATAATATCTATGTCCATAGTGAGGGAGAATCATTTCACTATATCATGGATAAAATTACATGGATCTTTCTATGTTACAAAAACATTAGCTTGTGGGGAGCTGATAAAGTAGCATTATGATACAATAACCTTCACTGCTATAGTTTCAATCTATATAGTAATTGCAATATACTATAATAGTGATGGTGTAAGTGTCCACATATCTATAGTAACTTGTCAGTATTTATAGTCACATAAAGCTATAATAACCATGTAGAATTCTGCAGTTCTACAGTACCATTATCGATGTCTCTTTAGATATATCTTATAACTTATGTTGAACTATTAGATTTTTCATCTGGTGTATAGTTTGGGTCACTAGAAGTTGGACCAACACCATATAATAAATTTGATTAAACTATTCCAATAGACTATTTGGATGATAATTTTAATGGTTTTAATGAAGGGTTGTGTCAAGAAAAAATATATGTGAAGACCTCATATCTTCATAGAGAACTGGATGAAGATATTTACGTGGGGAAGTTGTTAGGTTTCAAGGAGAAACATAACAAGGATCTTGTGTATAAGAGAAAGAGAATACTTTATAAATTTAAGCAAGAGTCAAGGTAGTGGAACCATAATTACAATTCTTCTATGGTGGGATAGAAGTTCATTTATAGTAATTTTAATCATTTATATTATCAAAAGTTAATTGATGAAATAAATTTCATCATATTAATTATCTATGTTGATTATATGGTTTTTTTGACCCAATAAAAGAAATGAATGATGTGATGATAGGTTAATTATCCAAAAGTTTTTAGATGACAAATCTTTGTATATACAAATGGATTTTAGGGATATAGATAATAAGGGACTAAAATTATAAACTTTAATCCTGACTTGATCTGATTACATTTAAAAGGTGGTAGAATGCTTCACAATGAGTGATGTGGAACTAGTTACCCCTCCACTGGATAGATAATTTATATTTTAACATAGATGATACCCTTAGAATGAAAATAGAGGATAAGTACATGGAAACATTTACTTTTTCATTGGTAGCGGGAAGATTGAGGTATGTCATGGTTTGTAAATGGGTGGAAATTACACATATAGTGGGAGTAATTTGTAGGTTTATGGAGAATCTGGGTAGAGAACCCTAGGAAGTAGTAAAATGGATTCTTTGGTATCTCAAAGGTTATAGAGGGTTTTCTTTGTGTTTAAGAATTGATAAATCACTATAGAGGTTTTTAGATTCAATATTTTTCTATGATAAAAATACATGTAATAGAACCATTGGCTTTGTGTTCACTTTCAAAGGAATGATTATGATTTCAATTTAAAAGATTCAACTAGTATTTTCTGTTTCAACAACATAAGTGGATTATGTTTCATTAATGGAAGATAGAAAGGAGTTTTTTAGCTTATGGGGATATTGGATGATCTTGGGAGAAGGTAGAAGGCTAGGAAACTATTATATTATCCAAAAAGTGTGATGAACTTAGTCAACAATTTGATGTTTCATTCCATAAAAAATAATATATAGCTAAATTATCACTTTATTTAGAATTTTTTGGAGGAAAAGTGTTGGTTATTTGGAAGGTAGATGATTTTTGGAATTTAGTAGATATGATGACCAAGGTTGTAGTTCAAGATATTTTGAGGTGGTGTTACACATCAATTGGGATGGGATGGCCATAAAAATGGTTAGAGAACCTTGAATATGCAATGAATTTTTTAATGAAGAAGAGGGTTTGTGGATGTTGGTGGAGGACTTAGTGGTGAAGCCTAAAAATGATTCTAAATTGGAATATTTTTATTCTTAGCTATGTGGAATCCATTTCTTAGAATTATTTATAACTAATGGAAGGATATATTTCAAAATTCTTATTTTCAATGCTCGAATGATGATAGTAGATCACTAGTGATAATGTCCGAATATCTATAATAAAGTAGAATAAAATACAGTAGTTGAAAGATGATAATAAAAATATATCCTAATGAGTCTTAAAGGGAGAAGTGTGCTGACCAAAAGTTCTATGTAAGAGTAATTATAGGGATATATAAGAATCATTCTGATTTTATATAAATTTTTCCTTAAAAATCACAAGTGATATGTAAGGGTCTTCTGAATATTATATAAGATTAAACTCATAGAGAATACTGTAACAGCCCGAGATTTTATGAAAAATATTCTTTTTTATTTTACTAATGTCTTGTGTTATACGCTACACCAAAAGGAGCTTGCACAACATGCATCCTTGACTTTCCTTGCATTACACGCAATCGCAACCTTCCTCGATAGCGTGTGTGGTACGTAATCCTGAGTTTCACGAAACAATGATATGCTATTAAAATATTATTAAAACTAGCCGTTATGAATAGTAATAACCACTTTTTAAATTATAGAAATTTTAACTCTCAAAGTGGACTTCATTTTTGGATTCAGAGTATCGAATTTAGCCTAAGGTGAATTTTGGTACTTTTCGGATAACTTTCATATTCTGATGAATAGTGAAAATTACTAAATTATAATTAAAAACAACTTTTTTTTAATCGAAATAATTAATAGTGATAAATCATTAATTTGAGTGGTTTTAAAGTATATTTAGAATATATTTTTACAATTTAATACAATGTTGGTCATTTGATGTAATTTCACATTTAAACTAGACATAACCAAGTGTCAATCTTTTGATAGATATTGTTTCTTAAAAACACGCTATTTGTTTTAACAGCGGGATTTAATTATAAAATTAATTAATGCACCTTTTATGTTATGAATTTGGTAAAATAGACTTCATTTTTGAATTCGGAATATGAAATATAGCTTGGGATGAAATTTTGGCATTGTTCTGAAAAACATCAATTTTTGATGAATAGTGAAACTACTAAGTGGTAGGTTAAAAACTGAATTTTCCATAAAACTTAATTTTACCGCTTCTGTGAATGGAATTTCGAAAATCCGAGAGACACGGTTAATATCAAGGACTAAAATGTGGTTCAATGAGAAGAAAATAATTTTTTGGTGAATAGTAACTTTTTACTTTTTTTTACCACGGTTAATAGTAAATAGGGTAACTAAGGGTAAATATGATATTAACATTACCCTAACACATGTCCTAATTCTATTGGACAAGTGTAATTCGACAAAAAACAAACTTAGGAATAAAATATGACCATTTAGGCCCACTTGGATTAGATTAGGACATTTATTATTAATTTATTTAAAGAAGGGTTAAAATAGTTAAAATCAAAGTTTTATAAGTAAATAATTTTTAATATGGGGTTATACATAAGATAAATTCGACTATAAATATTCTTTAGAAAGCTAAAAAGATTTACTACATGATGGTATTTTATTTGTAATTTTTAGACATCAAATAATATAATTTATTTATGAGACAAAGATGATGCAGTAATTATCTTATTAATGAAATATTGACATAATTCATAATATAAATACCAAAATAAATGTAATTTAAGACTTTTTATGAATTCCACTAATTTTATAGGTTACTATGATATATTAGTGTTGATATAATCAACTTGGTTTCGAACATATAATTCTGTTATGACTTTCACAAAAATCATATATCAAATAGTGTCAAAATTGACACAAAATAGTTTTTAAATCAAATATTATATTATTAATTGTTATTTTATTCCTAAAAATCTAAGGTTCGGCCAAATGACTTAGATAAGGATATATGTATTAATAATATACAATTTGGGGTTCGTTTGGCATGTTATAGTTAGTTTATTAACCATATAGTGAAAGAAAACAAAAAGACACGGTAAAAGTTAAATTATTTAACTTAGAGTTAAATCTAATTGATAAGATTAAAATAATACCCTAAACTTGTCTAAATCCTATTGGTTGATAGGATTTCGACCCATCCCCACTTTAGCTTCGAAATAAGACCCTTTGGAACCATTATAAACCGATTTTGACTTTAATATAAAATAATATTTTGAGATATTCCTAAGGTGCCCCTCTCCTCCCCTATAAAAGGACACCTCCTCCCCCTCCTCCTCACACCAATTTGAGCACTCAAGCTCGGCCAACCCCTGCCAATTTCTCCTCTCCACTTTCCTAGAAACATCCTAGAGGTTCGGGTCTTCCTCAAAGACCAATTTTATTTCCCTAAGAGGAGGTCTCAAAGAGGCACTTCAAAGAAGAGGTAATTACCGTTACCAATTCTTTCATCTTTATTTCTTCTTCCACTTCTTCTTCATAGGTTGTTTCATTATGAAGTAATAACATCAGTATCACTCATATACTGATATGTTATTATAAGTATGAAACAAACCTATTTCACCATCTATCCATCCTACGGAAAAAGAAATCACCGCGCGTGCGTACGTACGGAATACCGTCTCCACGCCGTGGTGTAATCTATTTTCCACCACCACCTTACATGGATGGGTATAATGGTGTAAAGAATAACTATACATAGTTATTAAAACATCATATTGATTCTGATATATTGTATAATCCACTCCAATTCAATTCAATATTTATAGAAATGATATCATCGCTCGTGCGTACGTACGGAATACCGTCTCCACGACGCGATGAGATTCATTCTACATGTTAACCATTTAAGAATGATTATAATGTATATATAAGAAATAATAATGAAATATATGACATTATAATGCTACTGGATTTATGTATATATATACATATGTATGTCATCTACTTACTTCCATTTCAAGACAATAAGGAAAGGAAAACAGCGTTCATGCGTACGTACGGACTACCGTCTCCATGAACGGTGTTTTTCATTTTATTTATCTACCTATTATATATATATATATACTGAATATATATGATATATAAATCATATTTTATATTCTGGAAGTAAGTAAATCATGATATAAGTAATAATGATGTCAAGAACAACAAGTCAAAACACCTACGATAAATGAAACGATTTTACCCAAAACGCTTCTTTAACATGGAATTTACAAAAGAACGGGTAATATAATGTCATAAGTGAACCATATATGATATCATAACAATGAATATGATTCTGTAATAAGTCAATAACATGATTTAAATCATTATACAGGAGGTTCAGACACTTACAAAGCAAGTCGGACCTAAGGTAAGGGAAATATCACAATCTCATTTTTATCCGAGATTGTTTATACTTTGGTATTTACTGGGGTGTATTTTATCATCCACATCCATGTTACCTCAATATGTAATATTATTTCAATCCACCTACAATTGTTTAAATCCAATTTTACCCTTCTAAGAGTTTTTAGTAAAGGATATGAAAGGAATCTTTTTTCGTTTTTCGTACGAGGTACTTTTTGACTTTTCCGACAAAAGTACGAAGAATGTTTTTTTAACTTATACGGCACGAACGGATTTATACTGTTTTATAAAGCCTTATTTTCATGAAGCTTCCTCTAAAAGATTTCATGACTATTTTCAATAAAATCTCTTTCTTTTAAAAATTGCATGATGTTTTGTGAAAAGAAATTGATTTTAAAGAAGAAAGGATATTTTCCTCAAGAATTCATTTCAAGTGTTTTATCAAAAGTATTTTCCATCTAAGATAATAAAGGGTTCTATTTCTATCCATATTTTTACATTGATTTGACTATGTTGTGATGGAATTATGTTTATGAATTCCTTTATCTTATATGAATGGTTTTATGATGTCATGTTGTTTAAGAATCCCATTTTTATTACATGGGTTATGCAATGATGTATGATTTATGATTTTGTGGCACACATAAGAATGGTATCATTAAGAGATGGGTGGGACCTATATCTCCCTCCAATGCATTGGGTAAAGATTTCATATCTCATGAGATAGACATGGCTGGAATGGTAGGTTATACCGGTTCAGTGAAACAGGACTGAAACGAGGATTACTCGATTCAGAAAGGGACTTTGTCCACTAAGATAGTCTTGGCAATGAGTCTTGCTAACAAGAAATGATTCTCTATGATTATGTGTGTATGCCACAATGAGTAATGTTTTAAGTTATGATTTCATTTCACTACTATGATTTATCCCATGTTATGGAATTATGCTCTCTTTTGCAGGTTAAGATTTCCAAAAGCTATGTTCTTATGTATATGATGTGATTGATATTTCTTTTGTTTACCCTTACTGAGCATTTGAGCTCACCCTTTTATGTTTTCTTTTCCCCAGGATATAAAGAAAGGTTTTAGGTAAAAAAAAAAGATCTTTATGGGAGATGTTGAAGATCTTTCACCACGTTTAGAAGATTACGTTCCAAGTTTCCAAAGACACTAAACTATTACGATCCTTGTGTGTGTGTTTTTGTTATGTACTAAGTATTCCGCAAAAGTAATGTAATGTCCATGTACGATAAGCTTCGGGTCTCTACAGTTGGTATCAGAGGAAAGGTTTAGTCAACCTTTGGAAACTAGGATGCGAAAACGTTAGTGAGATCCCTAGAGATATTTCTAAGGTATGTCTAGGGATGCCCCTAAAGATAAGTATACGTATAGGATATAGTTCTAGAACTATGGTAACGATATTAGATTAAACCAAAGATGATAGATATTTAAGTTACTCCCCCTTTATTACGATTTTTTCATCTAACACTATTCTGTTTGGGTTTTAGAAAATGGCTGGAAACAAGATGATTCACAATAATGGAGGATATGATGGACAATGGAATGATATTCTTCATGAGCAACCAAATGAAATGGGATTTGGATGTCCAAACATCATTATTATGCCGAATCAGCAATCTCACAACATGATCAATAAAGTAAAATTTGGTAAGTTTCCTGACTCGACTAATAAGAGAAAGATGGAGTTCCATGATGATCATAGAGGAAAGAAAGTTCAATTTCCCCTATGTAAATCATGTGGGAAGAGGCATCAAGGAGAATGTTTCAAGGGAACTGGAAGATGCTTTGGGTGTGGAAAAGAAGGACACAAAGCAAGTAAGTGCAAAGGAAAAGGGTCGGTTAACACCATGGATGAGGATAATGGTATTGCTACGACATCAAAAATGGTTAAGTGTTTTAAATGTGGAATGTATGGGCATTATGCAAACAAATGCCCTAAGGGAAAGTCTCATGAAGAGAATCAGTATGGTCATATGGGTAGTATTTATGTGGATGATGATGAAGAGACTACAAATGATATGTGAGATGAAAGAATTTTTGAAGCTCGGTCAATGGTTTGAGAATATAGTGGAATGATTACATGTTTATCATGTGTAATTTTGGAATAAAGAGACATCTATGGATTGTTACACTGTTGTCTTTCCTTGTGTTTTGAAAGTGTATAATGTTACCAGTATCCATGAAAGGTTATCCAGATAATTTTGGAATGTAGATGATATGCGCATAATGAAGGGATAAGGAGAAAATTAAATGTTTGATAGTATTCATGAGCTCATGATTGATATAAGGACTAAGTGATATCATGGTTTGAGTATATAGAATTTTGAGGATTCTGGTATGTGGAAAGTGTTAACTTTTAACTGCACTCATGTTTTCACTAAGGTATTCAAGAGAATACACGATTAAGGACTTTGAATGTTTGGAATGTGACCAACAAGACATATCTTATGATATGTGGGGATCAACGACAGTATTAAATCTCTGGTAATCGATGTCACTATATTATGAGAGTGGACTGCAGTATTATGTATAAGCCTAAAGATTAGACTGGATTATGTTGGACATAAGTTAGTATTGTTTAAGGATAGAAGATTTTCGATATTATTGATGGGATGTTATAGTAACGTAGTTTTAGAAAAAGGGACAACCTGCAGGACGGGCGACAGCCCATCGCTTCGGACAAGGCTGTAGGAATCGAACCCACAACCGAAGTACGACTGGCCTTTATCGCCTACCACTGGCCTACAGGAAGTCCCTGTTTAGTAGAAACTAGTTTTATTATATTAAGCAGCATTATATATGAAGTTTAAGTCCATTTTAGGAACCATATATGATTAATCTCACTATAGAATGACTTATGTATATTTAATAACTTTTGCTAACCTTTTGTTTGAGACAGATGGAATGAACAATCATTCTATCACATGATCTGCTAACACTTCACAAATAATAAATTCAACTTAATTTATTTAAGATATGAAGTAGAAATTGTTCAAGGCACGAACAAAAGTGAGATTGTACCAAAATAAAGTAAGTATTTATTCTAAGCAAATTTTCAACTTTAGGGAAATGATCTTGAAAACCAAAAATGTTGTCCTAGTGATCTTATACCTGATGAATCAGATGGTACCTTATATCATCACAAATCTATGGATTTGTGATTACTGGTTTTTCCATAGCCATGTTCTCTACCACTCTCCATCAGAACATGATGGTTAGATTTGTCTTCCATATCCATATTTTCACCTATGTGGAAACCTAGTGATTAGTTTATTTGGGTAATCGTTACATTTCATACTTTAGTTTTTAAAGCCAAGTTTTGGTATTCCCTTTTACGATGTGGGTTTCTATTAAAGAAACTTTCGAATAGTAAACCATTTATAACCCCGACGAATTTCGAGGGCGAAATTCATTTTAAGGGGGGTAGAATGTAACAGCCCGAGATTTTATTAAAAATATTCTTTTTTATTTTACTAATGTCTTGTGTTATACGCTACACCAAAAGGAGCTTGCACAACATGCATCCTTGACTTTCCTTGCATTACACGCAATCGCAACCTTCCTCGATAGCGTGTGTGGTACGTAATCCTGAGTTTCACGAAACAATGATATGCTATTAAAATATTATTAAAACTAGCCGTTATGAATAGTAATAACCACTTTTTAAATTATAGAAATTTTAACTCTCAAAGTGGACTTCATTTTTGGATTCAGAGTATCGAATTTAGCCTAAGGTGAATTTTGGTACTTTTCGGATAACTTTCATATTCTGATGAATAGTGAAAATTACTAAATTATAATTAAAAACAACTTTTTTTTAATCGAAATAATTAATAGTGATAAATCATTAATTTGAGTGGTTTTAAAGTATATTTAGAATATATTTTTACAATTTAATACAATGTTGGTCATTTGATGTAATTTCACATTTAAACTAGACATAACCAAGTGTCAATCTTTTGATAGATATTGTTTCTTAAAAACACGCTATTTGTTTTAACAGCGGGATTTAATTATAAAATTAATTAATGCACCTTTTATGTTATGAATTTGGTAAAATAGACTTCATTTTTGAATTCGGAATATGAAATATAGCTTGGGATGAAATTTTGGCATTGTTCTGAAAAACATCAATTTTTGATGAATAGTGAAACTACTAAGTGGTAGGTTAAAAACTGAATTTTCCATAAAACTTAATTTTACCGCTTCTGTGAATGGAATTTCGAAAATCCAAGAGACACGGTTAATATCAAGGACTAAAATGTGGTTCAATGAGAAGAAAATAATTTTTTGGTGAATAGTAACTTTTTACTTTTTTTTACCACGGTTAATAGTAAATAGGGTAACTAAGGGTAAATATGATATTAACATTACCCTAACACATGTCCTAATTCTATTGGACAAGTGTAATTCGACAAAAAACAAACTTAGGAATAAAATATGACCATTTAGGCCCACTTGGATTAGATTAGGACATTTATTATTAATTTATTTAAAGAAGGGTTAAAATAGTTAAAATCAAAGTTTTATAAGTAAATAATTTTTAATATGGGGTTATACATAAGATAAATTCGACTATAAATATTCTTTAGAAATCTAAAAAGATTTACTACATGATGGTATTTTATTTGTAATTTTTAGACATCAAATAATATAATTTATTTATGAGACAAAGATGATGCAGTAATTATCTTATTAATGAAATATTGACATAATTCATAATATAAATACCAAAATAAATGTCATTTAAGACTTTTTATGAATTCCAATAATTTTATAGGTTACTATGATATATTAGTGTTGATATAATCAACTTGGTTCGAACATATAATTCTGTTATGACTTTCACAAAAATCATATATCAAATAGTGTCAAAATTGACACAAAATAGTTTTTAAATCAAATATTATATTATTAATTGTTATTTTATTCCTAAAAATATAAGGTTTGGCCAAATGACTTAGATAAGGATATATGTATTAATAATATACAATTTGGGGTTCGTTTGGCATGTTATAGTTAGTTTATTAACCATATAGTGAAAGAAAACAAAAAGACACGGTAACAGTTAAATTATTTAACTTAGAGTTAAATCTAATTGATAAGATTAAAATAATACCCTAAACTTGTCTAAATCCTATTGGTTGATAGGATTTCAACCCATCCCCACTTTAGCTTCGAAATAAGACCCTTTGGAACCATTATAAACCGATTTTGACTTTAATATAAAATAATATTTTGAGATATTCCTAAGGTGCCCCTCTCCTCCCCTATAAAAGGACACCTCCTCCCCCTCCTCCTCACACCAATTTGAGCACTCAAGCTCGGCCAACCCCTGCCAATTTCTCCTCTCCACTTTCCTAGAAACATCCTAGAGGTTCGGGTCTTCCTCAAAGACCAATTTTATTGCCCTAAGAGGAGGTCTCAAAGAGGCACTTCAAAGAAGAGGTAATTACCGTTACCAATTCTTTCATCTTTATTTCTTCTTCCACTTCTTCTTCTTAGGTTGTTTCATTATGAAGTAATAACATCAGTATCAATCATATACTGATATGTTATTATAAGTATGAAACAAACCTATTTCACCATCTATCCATCCTACGGAAAAAGAAATCACCGCGCGTGCGTACGTACGGAATACCGTCTCCACGCCGTGGTGTAATCTATTTTCCACCACCACCTTAAATGGATGGGTATAATGGTGTAAAGAATAACTATACATAGTTATTAAAACATCATATTGATTCTGATATATTGTATAATCCACTCCAATTCAATTCAATATTTATAGAAATGATATCATCGCTCGTGCGTACGTACGGAATACCGTCTCCACGACGCGATGAGATTCATTCTACATGTTAACCATTTAAGAATGATTATAATGTATATATAAGAAATAATAATGAAATATATGACATTATAATGCTACTGGATTTATGTATATATATACATATGTATGTCATCTACTTACTTCCATTTCAAGACAATAAGGAAAGGAAAACAGCGTTCATGCGTACGTACGGACTACCGTCTCCATGAACGGTGTTTTTCATTTTATTTATCTACCTATTATATATATATATATACTGAATATATATGATATATAAATCATATTTTATATTCTGGAAGTAAGTAAATCATGATATAAGTAATAATGATGTCAAGAACAACAAGTCAAAACACCTACGATAAATGAAACGATTTTACCCAAAACGCTTCTTTAACATGGAATTTACAAAAGAACGGGTAATATAATGTCATAAGTGAACCATATATGATATCATAACAATGAATATGATTCTGTAATAAGTCAATAACATGATTTAAATCATTATACAGGAGGTTCAGACACTTACAAAGCAAGTCGGACCTAAGGTAAGGGAAATATCACAATCTCATTTTTATCCGAGATTGTTTATACTTTGGTATTTACTGGGGTGTATTTTATCATCCACATCCATGTTACCTCAATATGTAATATTATTTCAATCCACCTACAATTGTTTAAATCCAATTTTACCCTTCTAAGAGTTTTTAGTAAAGGATATGAAAGGAATCTTTTTTCGTTTTTCGTACGAGGTACTTTTTGACTTTTCCGACAAAAGTACGAAGAATGTTTTTTTAACTTATACGGCACGAACGGATTTATACTGTTTTATAAAGCCTTATTTTCATGAAGCTTCCTCTAAAAGATTTCATGACTATTTTCAATAAAATCTCTTTCTTTTAAAAATTGCATGATGTTTTGTGAAAAGAAATTGATTTTAAAGAAGAAAGGATATTTTCCTCAAGAATTCATTTCAAGTGTTTTATCAAAAGTATTTTCCATCTAAGATAATAAAGGGTTCTATTTCTATCCATATTTTTACATTGATTTGACTATGTTGTGATGGAATTATGTTTATGAATTCCTTTATCTTATATGAATGGTTTTATGATGTCATGTTGTTTAAGAATCCCATTTTTATTACATGGGTTATGCAATGATGTATGATTTATGATTTTGTGGCACACATAAGAATGGTATCATTAAGAGATGGGTGGGACCTATATCTCCCTCCAATGCATTGGGTAAAGATTTCATATCTCATGAGATAGACATGGCTGGAATGGTAGGTTATACCGGTTCAGTGAAACAGGACTGAAACGAGGATTACTCGATTCAGAAAGGGACTTTGTCCACTAAGATAGTCTTGGCAATGAGTCTTGCTAACAAGAAATGATTCTCTATGATTATGTGTGTATGCCACAATGAGTAATGTTTTAAGTTATGATTTCATTTCACTACTATGATTTATCCCATGTTATGGAATTATGCTCTCTTTTGCAGGTTAAGATTTCCAAAAGCTATGTTCTTATGTATATGATGTGATTGATATTTCTTTTGTTTACCCTTACTGAGCATTTGAGCTCACCCTTTTATGTTTTCTTTTCCCCATGATATAGAGAAAGGTTTTAGGTAAAAAAAAAAGATCTTTATGGGAGATGTTGAAGATCTTTCACCACGTTTAGAAGATTACGTTCCAAGTTTCCAAAGACACTAAACTATTACGATCCTTGTGTGTGTGTTTTTGTTATGTACTAAGTATTCCGCAAAAGTAATGTAATGTCCATGTACGATAAGCTTCGGGTCTCTACAAATACAATGGAATCCTACTTGGAAATTTTTTTACACCCTACATACACATTACATGCGCATGTAGACATGGTCTTATCCGATAAAGGTAAAGGGAAAGTACCACATTGAGGTAGTAGATTCTTGATAGCTTTTGTTTATAGGTAGAGGAGGTGGTATGCCTAGGGAGTTTACTTATTACATGAACATGGGTAGCATTAGTTAGAAATTTTATTATGTATTTAGGAAAATTATTTTTTATATGGATCTGTATTACACCTTATCAGCTTTCCATATAACTATTTCTATTTTTTAGATATGATTTATTTTTGTATAGGTGATTATTGGATGTATAGGAATATTATTGGTCAAGATTATGTTCATTTAGATTTTATTATATTTTTATATTTATGGAATTATTTTTTAATATTATACATTGTTTGGTTATGTTATTATTTATAAACTATTTATTTCATATAAATGATATCTCTAATATATGAATAGGTCATGTAATTTTTCTGGAGTAAACACATTATTTAGTTTTAAATTTATTTTAGATAAATTTTTCCCAAAGTAAAGATTGATTCCCTTGGATTTAATTATCAACACATAGTGATTAGGAACTTTTATTGAGCCTAATAATGGGTAGGCTTGGGAGTTAGGTTTTTAATTCCTCAGAACCTCATTCCCATATTTGGTGGTCATAGTAACACACTTTACATAATCACTTTTATATTAGTGTTAAAATCCCAGATATAACCATCCTTAATTACAAAATCAAAAAATGATTATTGAGTCTCTTACATTATAATAACATTTTCAAGTTTAGAGATTTAGAGAATTCAAAAAAAATAATCTAAGAAAAATAATATCTTTGTATTAAGAGGAATTTTTTTCCAATATATATGAAACCACATAATCCGTAGTGAATCTTCACTATCCCCCACAAATTATTTCACATGTGTTATCCTTCTAAAAATTTCATGTGTACTACTTTTCTTCATAACCTTGGGAAATAGAAACATAATAATGGGTAAACTAAAATGATTAATAAGTAGAAACATACAACTGTGGTAATAATTACTTTAAAATGGAAAGAAATATTATGGAGAGAATGAGTAAGGAAAATGAATCTATAATCAACTTGAATCTAAGAGCATTCTATATACATGAAAATAAATAAAAATATGGATATCAATAATGCTATTCTTATATTGATGGAATGAATAATATAGGACATAAAAACCCTACAGTTAAAGAAATATTTCCAAGAAATTTACTTATCATTGAGACCATATTCAAGCCATATGCTAAATTGTGAAGGCATACACCAAAAATATAAACATGTTTTGTCTCATCATACATGTTGGTGCATCAAGGGGATATATAATTTTGGGCCTGACCCATCACAAGATTAAGTCCAATACAATCACTATTAGGGTCAAAAATAATTTTCCAACCATTACCTAAGTAACCTATTACTAAATAAAACATGTGTATACGTATAATTAAATATATGAAATATCAATACATGATCAACCTGCGTTATCATTCAATATTCATCAAGACTATCAATACTTTTCCTCATGTTAATAAAAGGGATAACATGGTCTTAACCCATCTATAGAAAGAAGGTGGATGGTCAAAAAATATATAGTCAACTTTTCAATAATCATTTGTATTGGAATAAAAACCTATATAATACTAACAAATTTTTCCATATAAATAAAATGAAATTATTTTTAGGTGAACATAATCCAATATGAAGTATGTTAAAGTAAGATGCTCAAATGGTATAGAGAAATGATTATAATATTAATTAAATACTATAATAATATGATCATAAGATATATAGAGAAATAAGTTGGAGGGATTGAAAATAACATTACCCCAGTTTAAAAAATTAATCTAATAAGGGTGTTGAAATAGATGAAAAAATACTTACAAAAACAATGCTTCAAACAGAATCACAAAAAATGATCAAGAATCAAAATGTATCAAAAAAAGAGATTAATCCCCCAAATTATAACATATATATATTAGATTAAAAATCCTGAAGCATAAACCCCATTAGATTAAATCCTTTTTAAAATAATGATGGAATTGGAAATGAAAATTTATATGATCTTTTAGAAGTCATTTTTAACATTGATATAAACTAAAAATTTATATATCAATTTACAAGGTAATATATAAAAAAGATACATGAAATAATTTGAAAAACTTTAGCTTTAAAAATAATAATCTATAATGAAGTCTTAAAACTAAATAATGTTTATCTTGGATAAATTTGGGTAGGAGGACAAAACCTATGAAAGTGAAAGGGGAAACCCTTTTTATTATATTCAAAATACCTTTTTTCAAAACTCACATAATAAGAAGAGTAAAAAAACATTCAATTATATTAATGATTAATTTTTAAAAATAATATTATAAAATACCATATAATAAAATATTTTCTATTAGAGAACCCATGCATGGAAGAAATAATTTCATGGTTAAAAAATACAACTCAAGGAAATGAGACTTGAGTTATCAATATCCCTTATGGAAAATAGACTCCATGAAGGATGAAACACATGAAAATGGGGTTATTTGGTAAAAATGAAAACAATGGGATAATACCACATAATACAATCAAAGGGAAGAATATACCCAACTTATATGAAATAAATTCTAGTTAAAGATCATCACTCAATGAATGAAAATTGAGTTACCTAAATCTCTTGCAACTGGAATAACCCTTGAGTCAAAATAACATTTATGAAAAGAAAATTATTTATATTATTTTATACCATTAATTTCAATATAGTTATTATATAACATTTATGGGATAGTAAATAAATAGAAAACCATACAATGGAAACATGGTTCATAACATGTATCATGTCTCAAAGAATCATAACAAAGACCAGGAAAACTAAAACAACTTGAGTAATAATTTAATAAAAACCCCATGAAAGAGATGTATATTAATTGAACTTAAAATACCATGATTTTATGTTAATTGATGAAATTATATCTCTGATAGGCATTATATACTCCACAGAAATTAAATTTGGTGCATAATACCAATCATGTCCTAAAAAGATGAATTTGAGATGAAAAACCTTACCTTGTCCTGATTTATTATCCGATTTTACCAAATGTACTAAATAATTATATTAAGATCAATAAATATATTCCTAATAACCTTATTCAAAACTATAACAATTTATAATCCTCATTTATAATCATCATTTATAAATAATCTAGTTTTACCAATTTTCAACACCGGATGTAAGTAATATTTTATTTCTTTTAACTAGTTTCTTAAAATTCATGTTGGTATCTATTATTTTCCTAGATTAAATCAATATTATATCATATAAGGTACTATAATATATGTAAAATTATATTTTATAAATTATAATTTCATTTCATGTCACTTTTGGTCATGAACCTTGAAGATGAAATCGACGATGATATTATTTCAGTGATTATTAACAAATGGAAGGAATTAGTGAATTAAATACTTATTCATACTTAATAGAAACAAAAAAATTATTTAAATATTTATATAATATTATATTATTTAATATTTTATAATATTCATCTATGACACAAATACATAGTTTTGTTTAAGTAGGTTGTTAAACTAAACCAAACATGAACCTACCATGATTAATAGATTATTATGAGAAGGTTTAGTTGTAATATTATTATACAAGAAGAATAATGATCTTTGTTAGTGTTTATTAGTGTAATATATCATAATTTTAATTAATTATATAGAGGATAAAATTTATAAAATGTCATTACATAGAAATAATAGATCATTTTCCTCTTTGTTTGAATGTTTAAAGTGATTGAATTAACGATAATCATTTATGGATCATATCATTAATAGGATATAAAATTTGAGATAAAATAAACATAATTATATCAAAAAGATCATATTTACTAATTAAATCACTCTATGAATCATCAATTATGGGTGGTGATAAAAAATGTATTTCATTGCTTGTAGTGGAGGTAGTCTGCACGTACACGCGAATAATAATCTCATTTTTATTAATGGATGAGATTGATGAATAGAAAATGAAAATAAAATTTATATAGTAACATTAAATTACATAAATTATACTAATATCATTATATAAATATGACTAGAATAAAATTTAAAGAATATAAATATGAATAAAATCTAAGTAGTTGATAATACTCACGTTGAGTACTTTATTTTTCTTTGGAATTATCATTGAAAATGAAGGAATTATACTAAATAATGAAGAACATAATCTTTTTAAAATGTGTCAGGGGAATATGAGTAGAAAATTTGAAGAGTTTCTAGGAGAAATTATAAGAATAGTTGAGTCTTAATGTGGAGGTAGTGTTTCCTTTTTATAAGTGAGAAGAAGGACACTTTTAGAAGCCCCTTTATCATTTTCAATAATGTGATGTTAAAATTCCAAGATAAATGACTAAAAAATAGAAAAAAAATTAGTTTTTATGGTTATTTTGGGTTAAGTATCCCCTCAACCACTCATTTTAGAGAAAACATTGACTATATTAAGGCTTTTTATTTTGTATTTATTTTTTTCCTTTTATTTTACCTTGGTAGTGAATTTTTAACCATAGTAATTAATATTAATGAAAAAATTAATATTTATTATTTAACATAAATTGATACTTATGATTTTAAATATTGAAATTATTTTATAAAATAAAATTTCTAGGGGTCTTAAAAGTTAATTTTAAGATTATAATACATAACGCGTAAAAACAATTTTTTTAGAAAAAAGTTTTTTTGCTTAAATTTTCTGTGTAAGCCATAGTTTTTAAAATTATAAATTAAATTGAAATAAATTGATTAATTATAAAACATATAAAAGGTATGAAACATTAATTGAAATCCAATTCTTAATCCCACTTTAAAAATACTTTATTTAAATAAAATACCAATAATAGTTTTTATTAAACAAACATTTTAATTTTATTGTAATAATGGTGGAAGTAGGATTCATAAGCTCAAATAATATTTCAAAATGCACAATGTTTTTCCATAGAACTATATTTGATCACCAAAATGTTTTTTAATATTATATATGATTCTTATATAATGATAAATTCATTGAAACTATAAGTTTTGTTAAAACTATATTTCTCTCCTAAAATACAACCTTTTCAAAAATATCTAAAGAATTAATACTATATGAATTTTGATATGAGGAACTAAAAAATGATGTTAATTTTATTAGATTTAAATTCAATAATTTATAATTTCAATTTTTAAATAAATTCATAAATATAACGAAAATTTTATTTTTTTTGAAATGAAATTTTCTAACATTATTAATTATTATTCCTATTTAATATCATTTAACAATTATATTGGGGTTAAAAAATTATTAATATTAAAAATAATTTATCATAATTATTCAAATGTTTCTTGAAATAGAAATGAATATCGCATAAAAGGATTTTTTAATAAAATTACTCTTAAACAAAAAATGATTTTATTAGCCATTTTATTTGTAAACTAATTGAATTTTATTTATATTAAACTTAGAATTTATTTCCATTATAAATATATTTCATGTAGTGGTTACTTCTATTCAGTCTTATTTATTAAATTACTAGGCTTTTATTATCATAATTATATATATATATTTTATATAATTATGTCACAGTTTTTTTTATGTCTGGTCTTGTGTGTGGAGAAAGCTATCAAACACATTGAATTAGTTAATAGTAATCATATATTAATATTTAGGGGTGTTATATTCTACCTCCAAAAAAAATTGTGTCCTTAAAATTTTAATTATCACTTACTAATGAAAGTAAGTGAGGGTGTGATTAACATATATATCATTTGGGATATAAATTATAATATGGCATATACCTTACTCACTTAGTCTAGATTAAATTACTTATGTTTTATACAATCATATACTCAGGTATGTATATACCCTAATAATTCATTCTCCAAAATACACATTTCCCAAAACCATATGAATCTCTATGAAATTAAACCACAATGAAACCATATATTCTTATATAATTTAAAGATATCATTAAACCTTATATGATATTAACTGCTAGTTCATAAGGCCACACACTAGTAAATATATATCATAATTCCAATATGAGATAAACATCACCAAAAATATCATTGAAATATTTTTCATTAAATCAATAATCAATTCCAGGGCTATCAATACAATCAAACTCACATTTCTCAAAATTCATCAACCCTTTATTACCTTAAAATTAAGAATATTTTAATCCTAAGATTTATCCATCCCTTAATCATGTGTTCCACAATAATTATACCCAAAAGAATTACCTTATCATAAAATAACTTTGAAGGTTTTTTATACAAGTTAATATGTGATATTAAGTCAATAATAAAAAAATAATGAAGAATTATCCTTAAATATTTCACACAATCCTTAATAAATTTATAAGTATTTTAAAACATAATCAATAAATATGACTTAACTAATTAAAATTGATAAGAGCATCAAGCTTCAGTTTATATTAGGATGTCATCCTCAGTACCTTAGGTAATACTAGAAACATATCCCTTTCAATCATAATATGCATATACTAAAATTATTAACCATTTAAGTATGCTCCCTTACTCACTTATATGAGATAGAAATTTCTAGACCCATAACTTTCTTATCTTTATCTTTATAATCTCATTACAATAAAATACTAAAATCAAAATAGTTATGATAATATATAAATAATGAATATGAAAACATTATTCTAAATATGACCCCTTTATGAAACCTTTTTTTAAGATATGATACTTTTGGATCAACCTTTGAATCTCATTGTTAAATCCTTATTTACCAATGGTAATTTTCTATTAAGATATCTAAACAAAAAATATTCAAATTCCTAAAAATGGTCAAAAATAAAATTAGAATTAACCAAAGCATTTCCCCTGGGAGTTTCTAGCCTGGTGTGTAGAAATACCTCTTTAACATGTACCAGGTCACAATTGAGTTAATACCCAACACACCCTATTTGATGTTATTACCCCTTGGTACATCTTTGTGAGATCCACTTCTATATATGAGTATCTTGATAGGGATGTAATTTCTATTGAAACCACATATTTATAAACTTATCAAGAATTCTATATTTCATCCACTAAAATGAATTATTCTTATTATTTTCACCAAAGTTATCTCAGCCTAATCCCTAAATAAGAAGTGCATTATTTTCTTAGCATTAAATTAAATACCACCCTAAAGGGTTATATAAACCTATAAAATTGTGGTCAACCCAAACTTATAAACCATAAATTATCCTCAACTAGCATCTTAATATATGAAGTTATCTAAAATTTTACTTCGATACTAATTATGATGCCCCAAACCATAACTCCTATATTTGATGATCATAGTCACATACCTCACAATCATTGATACCATCTATAAAACACTTGATATAAACATCCTTAATTAAAAAAATAAAAAACTATTAATGAATATATTATATTTATAGGATTATTTTAGGTTTAGAACTTTATATAATTATAACAAAATGAAAAGTAAAAAACCCAATTTATTTATATCAAGAAGAAAAATTTTCCACTATATATAAAACTAATAAATCTATAATAAACTTTCATCATGTATCATATGTTATTTCACTTGTTTTATCCTTCTAATCATGTCATGTGTACTACTTTTATTTATAACCTATGGAAATAAAAACATAAGAAGGGGTGAGAACTGGTGCTTAGTAATTAAAAGAATACAAATGAGGTAATAATGGCATAAATATGGCATAAATATTATGGAAGTAATAAGAAACCAACATGAATCCATAAAAAATTTGAAACTGAGGAAATTATATATACATGAAAATAAATAAAAACATGGGTATAAATAATATTTCTCTCATAATGACAGAATGAATAATGTTGGACATAAAAAACCCATTTCAAAGGTCTTATTTCAAGTCATTTACTTATCATTAAGACTATAGTCAAGACATATTGTTGAATTGGGTAGGAATACACTAAATACCCAAACATGTTTTATCCCATGAGATGTATTAGTGCATTGGGGAGATATATAATTTCAAGCCCCACTCATCATTCGATTAAGTCTAATGAATTCACCATAAGATTAAACAAGAATTTTCATTCCCTTTTATAAGAAACCACTTATAGAATATAACATTGTTATAAATATAATGAAAGAAATAGAGAATCACTACATAATTAACCTATGATAATAGTCAATAATCATAATAAATATCAATACTTTTTGCACATGTCAATAAAAGGGATAAAATGGTCATAACCCATCTATAGAAAAATTTTGATGGTGAAAAAACACATAATCAACCTTCCAATAATCATCTATATTGGAATAACAACATAAATAATGCCAATACATTTCCCAATATTAATTTTAGTATCCCCAATTTTAGATACATGACCCTTTATTTATGTAATTTTAGTATAAAAATGATTATTTTATGTTTTATAGGTTCAAAAGAGTTTTGGAATGCATTTAAGGTTGTTTTGGAGGTGCACAATTTGAGAACAGTTAGTAGAAACCACACAACTACTCTAGGAAACTGTGCAACAAAATCAGTTGGCACTTGGTAGGCACACGGTAAGGCACATGGTTTGTAAAAAATGTATAGATGACCAAAATAAACATTAAATGTTGGAAAATGGGATATATTAGGGTTGTCACACGATTTAACAAATGGTGTGAGCTAACCATGTGAGGTGTGGTTTGAGGTAGTGGATCGTCCATAGTTAGCGCACTATTTTCCTAACCATTAATCCTAATCATGCACCGTGAAAGATTAGATTAGAAAATTGTAGATATAATATGATTTAAATATTAAACCACTCATTTTTCCCTAAATTGGAAAAAATACAAATTCCTATTCTTCCCAAGGATGTTGTGGAAATTCCTTTTGATCTAGGAGTGATTCCAAGGTGAATCGAAGTGTGCAAGTGGCCCAAATTCATCAATAAGTTCCCATTCTTAGTGGTTTATCTTAGACATATTCTTATTTTCTCTTATGAAATCTCATGTATAATACATTTTAGATAGATATATGTTATGTAATGTCAATCATGATGAGATAGGATTGTTTTGATCGAATAGAATAAGACCTAAGTCTAATTTTGATGATCTATGATGAATTTTTGAAGTTTTTTTTCCATTCTCTGTTTTCTCTAAAGATTAAGGGGAATGTGGATTCCATCTAAACTCCTCTAGATTATCAATTAGAGGATTGGTTTCAAATTTATAGAATTTCTTGAAATTATTGTGAAACCCTTGTTTTATTGGATGGAAACCCCTTTTTTTATTTTTTTCATGGAAGTCATAGAAATTTTCTTGTTCAGTGGAATATAAATTTGATTCAAGATTTTAAAATGATAGTTTTAAAATTGTGGTTTGGTTTTGATGGATTGAAAATGTTTATAAAATTGTTTCCAATAAAATAAATGTTTTATTGAAATGTCGTACCATGGGTTTTGGAAAACATGTTGGTGTGAGTTCATTTTCATTAGACATGACCCTATGGAAGGGTTGTGTGCCTTTGGGGAACCTAATATTGGTTACCATGTAATGACTTGGTTGATCGACGAGAGACAACTCATAAGTATAGAACTGTCACCTGGGAATGCATATGTGGATGTGAGGATTGGGTATGAAAAATGTAGTTTTAAAATGGGTTTAAAGGTATCACTAATATAAAAATAGTCTTTAACGTCGGTTTTTAACCGATGTTTAAGCCCCCAATTTTAAAAGAGGGACTTTTAACAGCAGTTTTTATAAATCGATATCAAAAAATAATTATTTTATCTTTTGAATTTAGTTTTTTTGGAAAACAAATGTCAAATTTATGATTCCACAAGTTTTTTAACATCATTTTTATAGAAAACCAATGTTAAGAATCATATTTTCACTCTAGGTTTACAAAAAGCCGACGTCAAATGTAAAATAAATTATATTTCCCAACATTTTTTTTGAAAAAAAATGTGTAAAAATAATAAATCTTAATTATAATGAATATATGGTTTCTTTAGATTATATTTTACTGGTTGTGGAGCTAAAACGGACTTACAGATCAAAAGTTGTGGCCATCATAATTTTGACTTCTATAAGTTTCGATAAATACTATTTGCTTCAAAGAAAACCTGAGAAACAAGAACTTAATCTTAGGAACACCAAATGACAAAAAAAAACTTAAAAATATTCATCATAATTTCAATTATTTAGGTAGTTTCCTTCAAATAAATGTATTTTTTGTCATTATTTCTCTTCTGTTTAGGGAAGAGCTCATGCAGCAATGAGAATGATGATCGATAAAGAATTTTCTACTTCATTTGGTAAATCTGATGCATATGTTTTATCTTTATAAAATGTTTAGAAGAAATATTAATCATCATAAAAAACTATCCAGATGTTTAATGATTAAGGAAAACAATAATAAATAAATTAAATGAAGAGAATAAATACGTTATTTAAATCATTGATTGAAGAATCCTTGATAATTTGTTTGGATCGAAGAGGTTGAAAATAATGAAAAAAATAGAATAAGGATTTATATATTTTAAATGAAAATATTTTAAGTGGATATGTATTAAAATTTATGTGGGATTTTAAAAATTGAAACATGCTTTGTGAAAAAAATTGAAATGTCTAACCTGCGTAGTTGAACAAATACTTTTCACATTGATTTTCATAAATAATGACACCAAAGGTAAAAAAATACCTTTTTACATAATTTTTTCCTAAAAAAATTAAAAAATTATTAAAAATTTTTAGTTCATCTCTTAATATTCAAATTAACTAGTCATTGAGCTCAAACAGACTTAGGGATAAAAAATTATAGTCATCGAAAGTTTGACTTCTCTAAGACATATCTTAAAGAATTCCAACTTCTGATGGCAGAAAATTTTGATCCATAAGTCCATTTTAGTTATAATACTAGTCAATTAGAAGCGTAGAATACTAAATACAACTTTTAAATTATTTTTTACATTGGTTTTAGGTAAAAACAGAAGCAAAAAGGTATTTTTTTTAACTTTTGGTGTCAGTTTTTATGAAAATTGACACAAAAAGATAAATTTTTTTTGGCATCAGGTTTTTCATAAAAATAACATTAAAAAGTATTTAAAAGTTTTATTTTGTCTTATAATCTTTTATTTTACTGTTTATTGAGCTCAAACAGACTTACTGATCAAAAGTTACAGTTGTCAAAAGTTTGACTTCTCTAAGACTTCTCTTAAAGAATTCCAACTTCTGATGGCCATAACTTTTGATCTATAAGTCTGTTTTAGTTTCAAGATTAGTAAAATAAAATATTAAAAGAATAAATAAAACTTTGTAATTGTTTTTGGGGTTGTTTTTAGGAAATAGTCGATGCAAAAAGGAATTTTTTATTAACTATTAGCATCCGTTTTTACGAAAATAAACACCAAAAGTTAAAAAATACCATTTAGGTCAGTTTTTTTAAAACCAACATAAAAAACAATTACAAAGTTTTATTTAATCTTATAATATTTTATTTTACTATGCTTAGAACTAAAATATACTTACAAATCAAAAGTTATGGCTATTAGAAGTTGGTCTTATTTATGAATTCTCATAAACAAGTCTAACTTTCGATAGCCATAGTTGATCTTTAAGTCTGTTTTAGTTCCAAGACCAGTTAATTCGAAGCATAGAAAACATAATACAACTTTTTAATATATTTTTACTATATTTTAATGAAAATTGGATACAAAAATTTATTTTTGTTATCTTTTGGCATCACTTTTTATAAAAACCGACACCAAAATATATATTTGTTTATTTTAGCATCTTTTTTAGATAAAAATGATGCAAGAAATCAACGGTAAAAACGTTTTAGTGTTGGATTTATAAAAAACAATATCAAAAGTTTTACATAACATTTTTGAACAATTTTTATATAAAACTGACACCAAAACGTTCCACTATTGACCTTTTTCATCAGTGTCTATGAAACCGATGTCAAAACCACAACTTCGAAGCCGCTATTTCCAATAGTGCATTTTTGAATGTTTTCAATGGAAACGTTTTTGGATGGGAAAACTATTTTTTGATATTATATAAACTAATTTAAATTTTTTAAAATATTTTATATAAATGTGCTAACATGTTATATCCTAGTGGTGTGAGTTGGGAAGTCATTGGGGAAATCCTACTGAGTTTTGTACTCACCCCCAACTTAGAAAATTCGGTGTGTATAAAGAAGTTATCTATCGAAATGTAGGCAAAGGAATGGTATCCCATTTATTTAGCGATTCATTATGATACCGTGGGAATGGATTGTTGAGTTGGACCTTAGAAAAGGTTGAGAGTTTCTAAGTTGGTGTTTTGAGTTCTTATAAGTTTTTTTTGGTTTTTGTTTCCACTTTGTACTCTACTATAGTTTTTGGTTTGTTTTTTTAGTTGTATTTTCTTATCATGAATCATATATAGGTTTTTTTGGATATAAATTTCTTGGTTTGTTTGTTCAATTTTCCAAGGTGAAATAATCCCTTAATTTTTTTATGAATCCCTTGGCTTTTATTTCCAACATTTGGTGTCCTGGGGATGTCCCATAAGGCTCGTAACACCTCTAGCTCTTCCCCAGCCAATGGGTGAAGGGTGAGATGTTAAAAATGGTATAATTTTTTTTGGTATTGGAGTTGAAAAATCATCCTTATTTAGTCCCATAGTTGGGTTGGTGATAAGAAGATATGATTGTTGGAACTTGAAATGTAGAGAACAAAAAGGTGTAGCTAACCGATTTATAACTTCAAGTTACCATGGATTTTGGATATATGGGTGTTTTGAGACACTTCTAGGAGTTTTCATATAATTTTCATGGGTTTATCCATCGATAAGGTCATGACATGCATTTATAGTAATGAATTCCAAATATAATTTCACAATTCATTTTGTGTAATGATTTATGATCTAGTGAAAAAGTTTTGGTTTTTGATATAGTTGAAAATGGATCAATTTTTAAAAAACATGGTGGAATATTCCAATTTTTTTGAAAGAGGAATTGTTGAATTTTGGAAATCCCTTTTATGATACATGTGATATGGTGAATTTGAAATTTCTAAGACTTTTATTCATGGGGAGTGAGACTAAATAGAGTTTTTTTTGTTATAAATAATGGAACTATGTAGGCATCAAAGAAACCAAATGGAAGATGCTCTTGAAAATGTGGTTGCACCTGACCCACAGTTGAACCAATAGTTGGTATAATTTATTTTATAGGTATTTCATGTCATGGATAGAGGGAACAAGAACAATGAACCAAGGTAAGTGGATCATTCAATTTAGATCTAAAAGCAGAGTCCACAAATATTTTCGGCCGATTCAAAGCCGAAAAATGAAGAAGTGTGTCTAAATAGGATGAATTGAATCTATTATTTCCTAGGCACACCAACTAAGATAAATGTGGAGTTGGAAACTTATATACTGAAAGATTTATCATGACAGTGGTAGGGATTTATCAATTTTGGCTAAATGGGATCAAGGCATGACATGGGAGGATTTTTAATAATTCTTAAACAAAAAATTATATCCTCACAAGTTTAGAGTTTCTAAAACAACAAACTTATTCCATTTTATGTAGTATAATCTCTCAGTAACAATGTATGTAGATAAATGTATGACTTTTCTTCACCTTTTACTAAATGTTGCTACAAGTGCATCCTTGAAGGCACACTTTTTTAATCGGGATTAAGGCTAGATATTTTCTCTAAGATTTTCATCCTTTGTATAAATGATTATAAATATATGGTCAGTAGAGAGATGATGAAAGAAAGAGATATATTGGGAAACACGGTAGTAGGAAGCATGTTTATTCCTATGGGAACTGGTGGGAACCCTAGTGCTACAAATAAGTGAAAGAGGGACACCTATTCTCAATGGGGTGGTGTTTCTAAGAATCAGAATATGGGATCAGTCAACTTACCTCCTCAACTGAAGAGTAATATGGGATGCTTTTAGTGTTATTATTTTGAGAATATGAAGAGAGACAGTATAGTACCAACTTTATCATGTAACATCTCAACCATATGAGATATCTTTAGTACTATTGTCATAGTGCTCCAAGGTCGGGTACTAAGGACACATCTCATGCTTGTATGGAATCATATTCTTTGACAGAATGAGTGTAGCAGAATAATTCTCATTAGCAGAACTGATAAAGACATAGTGAATCAAGGAATACCTTGACTCCTCAACCAGTGAAATATCAATAGAGTAATAAATAGAAAAGTTCACCGAGTAATCAATTGTATGTAGATTAGATAATGATTGTGGATGATCAATCTACAACTTCTATGATGAGAGGTATGATTCTTTTAAATTATACCCTTATGTATGATTTGTTTGATATATATTTATCGAGTTCATTTATTGCTTCTCGTGATATTGATCTTCTGCATTTTCATGTTGAGATGATCCCTTCTATTTTGAAACTTCAAACTCCTCTTGGCCAAATAGAATTTCATGCCTTCATGTGAAAAGCATGTTCTATAAATATCGACAAGGGAAAATTGATTTTGGATTTCTTTGTGCTCAAGATGGATGTCTATGACTTAATCCTAGGTATGGATTGGTTGAAAATTTTCAAATATCACATCTAATATTATACCTAAAGGCTTAGTTTTAAAACTAATGATGGAATCTATAATCTCTTTAGAGGATTTCATAATGTAAAGGCAAGTGGAGCAGGATTGATGGAACCAACATTTGGAACTATCTCATACTAGTTAGTATCCTTAACCTTGGAAATTATAGATACAATCAAGAATAGTGATTTTTCAACAATTAATGATCAGTTTACTAATGTTTTTTCCAATAAATTTTTAGGGTTTCCACCTATAAGATAAGTTGAGTTCATAGTTGATCTCTCACCAGGGACCAGTCCTATCTCACTTCCATATTATCAGATGGAACCAATAGAATTAAGGGAATTGAAAGACCAGTTGAAAGAATTGGAAAACAAAGGGTTCATTTAGCCCAGTACGTCTCCATAGAAAGTACTAGTTTGATTTGTGAAAAAGATAGATCAAACTCTTATTATTTGTTTACATTATTGTAAGATTAATCAAGTTATAATAAATAATCGATATACTCTTACATGAAATGATGATTATTTTAATTAATTGAGGGTATCCTAGTGGTTATCTAAAATTTAAATGCATTTGGGATATCACCAATTATGGGTTCAAAAGGAGGAAATTCCTAAGATATATTTCAGAAGTAGATATTCCCATTAAAAGTGAGTGTTTATGCCTTTTGGTCTTATGAATTCTCTAGCTATATTTATTTAATTTATTAATCAGATATTTAAAAGGTATTTGGATTATATTTTGGTGGTGTTTGTGGATGAAATACTGGTGTATTCTAGGATAAAGGTTGATCATGAGAAAAACATGGTGATAGTGTTGGGTATCTTGAAAAATCATTTTCTGTATGCCAAACATTCAAAGAGTGATTTCTTGATAAAATAGTTATGTTTCCTTGTCCATGTTATCTATGAAAATGATGTTTTAGTAGATTCAGAAATGATAGAGGCAATGATCTCTTGGAAACTACCGAATAATGTCTTTAAGATACGAAATTTCCTTGGCCTGGATAGTTATTAATGATGTTTTATTCATTAATTAACATGAATAACTTCACTAATATATTTGAAAAGAAAAATTGTTACATTCTAATGGAAAGGTTAATGTCGTAAATATTTTCATGATCTTAATGATTTCCTTACATCAAAACTAATATTTATATTTCCAAAATCATGACAAGGCTATGTGGTGTATTATGATGCTTTTTGGACTAGTTTGGGGCATGTTCTCATGAAAGGAGATGATGTTGTTGCATATGGCTCATGATTATTATAGTTTCATGATAATAACCACCCAAAACATGATTTAGAATTATCTTCAGGGTTACATACTTTGAATCCATGATTTCATTATCACTTTGGATAGAAATTTATGGTATTAATGGATCAAAATATATTGAAACACATTTACTTGCAATGAGATTCAGATTTGAGACAAATAATATGGATGGAGTATCTTAAAATGTTTGACATTGACTTAATATATACATCTGGAAAAGGAAATTCATTAGAGGATGCATTAAGCATAAATTCATATTTTTAGTTGGTGAAAGAGGCTTCAAATCAAGGAAGCTAATGTCAGAGATAACCAATATGTACATGGATTGTGAAGACCGAGGTACTATTGTGGTTTTTTACTGGTTTATTTTGTTCCTAATTTGGATGAAAAGGTTAATGTGGCACAAACATTTGATTCTAAATGTGTTTCTATGAGGTAAAAAATCAATGGTTGGGAGACCATTATGGGATGGAATCTTGACAGAAGTTCAATATTATGGTTTCGAGATCAGATGATTGCACATTTGGATTTTCAGGAACAACTTCTTCATGCTTACCACCATTCGAGATGGCATGTTCATCCTGGAATAAAAAATATGTATAAGGAATTGAAATAATTTTTTTGGTGGATGGGCATGAAAAGAAAGGTGGATGAGTTTCTTTTGAGATGCCTCACCTCTCATCAAGTTAAGGCAAAGGACCGGTGGCCAATGGGTATGTTATAGTCCTTACCAATTCTCATGTGAAAATAGAAGCAGATAACTATGGATTTTTACCAAGTCTACCAAGAATGGTTAAAAAACACAATTCTATATGGGTGATAGTGGATCAAATAACAAACTTGGTTCATTTAATCCCTATGTGTGAATCCAATATGGTGAAATACTTTTTAAAAATCTATATTTGAGAGGTAGAAAAAAGGCATGGAATAATAGTTTAGATAGTATCAAATAGGGATCCAAGGTTTATGTATCATTTTGGGAAATAATTATATTAATCTTTGGGGACTTAGTTGAATATGTGTATTTATTATCATCCTCAAATAGATAAACAATCTGAGTGGATGATCCAAAAAATGGATGATATGATTATGTATTGTCTGATGAATTTTGGTGACTCATGGGAGGGGCACATACCATTATTATATTTATCATATAATAATAGTTATCAGGCCTCGATACATATGGATAATTTTGAATCATTTTATGGGCATAATTATAATTCTCTACTTTTTTGGGTGAAATAGGTAATAATTTGCTAATTTGATCAAGACTTGTGCAAGAAACAACATATAATATTCAGTTGATTAGCAAGTGAAAATAGACATCTTAGAGTTGTCAGAAATTATATGCAGATAATCTTTTTTGACCATTGAAATTTTAGGTGAGTGATAATGTGTTCTTGAGAATCTATCCAAGTATTAGTAATAATCATTTTGGTAAGTAGGGAAAGTTATCTCTTTGATACATTGTCCCTTTTAAGATACCTGAATAGTTTGGTGTGGTGGTATATCAATTGGATTTGACACCAAGGTTCAGTTCAGTGCATAATGTGTTTCATGTATCTCAATTGAAGATGTATCAACATGATCCTAACCATATGACTTGATGGGATCACATTGACCTAGATCCATATTCTATGTTGGTTCATGTATGAGTATAGATTTTTGTTAATCAAGAGAACATATTTTATGGAAAAAGCATATGTATAGTGTGAGTTTTAAGGAGACATGGGAAAATATTGGATGAAATGTGTGTGAATGATAATAAATGATGTTGAAATGGCATGAAATATTTCATCCCAATGGTGGGTTTCTACTTTATAAGGATGGAAAGTCCAATGGTGGAGAGAATATAACTCCCCTAGTTTCAGGTAATTGACCATTTATTTATGTATTTTTAGTATAAAAAATGATTGGGATATGTTTTTCTAGGTTTAGTGGATATTTTGAATTTTTTTGAGACTTTTATTTAGGACCACAGTTTTGTTATGGTTATTAGAAACCATTCATATTCTCCAAGAAACCATGCAACTGAAACAATGGGCACTGGGTGAGAGCACAGTTAGGTGCATGGTTTGGCCAAACCATGTGGATGGCCAAGAGAAATAGTGTAATGGTAGATAGTGGGGTATAAAATGGTCCGTTCATGATTTTCTAAACTGTGTGAACCAACCATGCGAGGTGTGGTTTGAGGGAGTGGATCATGCATGGTTAGTGCACAATTTTCCTAACCGTGTGCCCTAACCATGCACCATGAAAAATTAGATCCAAAAATTTTGGATCTAATAATATTCTCCTATTAAACTAATTGTTATTCCCATAAAAATTATATAACCAAAATTCCTCATCATTCAAATGTTTTGGAGACAATTCCTTTCAACTTGGGATCAGTTCATAGGAAAATCTAAGTGTGTTAGAGGCTTGGATTCCTCAGTAGGTGCTTGTTCTTAGTGGTTTCCCTTAAATCTCTTATTCTTACAATTTTTTGAATATTATATCTAATATATTAGGGATATATATATGTTATATTAAGTTAATAATGATGATACATGATTTTTTTTATAGAAGGGAATAAGATCCAAAATCATATTTTTAATATTTAAGCTGGAATTTTGAAGTTGTTGTGTCTTCCTTTATTTTCACCTATGTTTGAGAGGTAAGTGGGTTCTCTCTCAACTCTTATTGATTATAAATTAAAGTCTTGGATTAAAATTCATGAAATTTATTAAATTTTTTTGAAACCCTTGTGTGATTTTTTAGAAACCTCTTTAGTGACATTTTCTTGGAAATTGTGGAAATTATTTTTTTATTGAAAGTGTATATAGTTAATGATTTTAAAATGTTGGTTTTAAAAGTTTGTCTTGGTTTTTATGCACTATGAATGTATATATATATATTTTAAATAAAATAAATGTTTTATTGAAATGGTTTAGAATAGTTTTTTGAATACATGGTTGGTATGATTTCATTTTTATTAGACATGACCCTATAGAAGGGTCATGTGCCATTGGGAAACCTGGTATTAGTTACCTTATGATGACTTGGTAGATTGAAAATGTACCCCTTATGAGTATGGAGTTTTTACCTAGTAATTCATGTGTGGATATGTGTATTGGGTTTGAAAAATTGATTTTATAAATTATTTTAAATGATTTTTTGATTTCATTTAATGGAAAGTATTTTTGTTGGGAAAAATGTTTTGGGATTTGGTATAAAATACTTTAAATTGTTTTTAAATGTTATTAAATAAATTTTATAACATGTTCTATTCTAATTATGTGAGTTTTTAAGTCATTTGGTACATCCTACTGAGTTTTATACTCACCCACTAACTGGAAAATTAAGTGAAATTTTAGATGTTATCTATTGAGACACAAGTAAATGAAAGGTATCCCGGTTCTTTAGTGATGAATTGTGATACTATGGGCATGAATTGTTAAGTTGCAGTTTGGAGAAGTTTAGAAGTTTTTGAATTGGTGTTTTGAGTTATTTTATGTTTTTTTGGTTTTGGTTTCCACATTTTACTCCGATATATTTTTTGCTTTGTTTTTGGTTGAGTTGTATTTTGTACACATACATCATATATAGGTTTGTTTGGCTATGGTTATCTTGGTTTGGTTGTTCTATTTTCAAAGGTAAAATTTTCCTCCATTTTTTTATGAAACCCTTGGAATTTTTATCCAGCCATTAGTGTCCTAAGGATGTCACCTAAGGCCGGTAACACATCCTCCTCTTCCCAAGCCAATGGATGAGGGGTAGGATGTTACATTAACATAACAACATTCTTTCTAGATGAATATCATCCAATATAAATTATCTAAAATTGTGATGCTCAAACCATATAGATAAATGAGTATATGACTATGTTTATACTAAAATAAAATGATCATTATCAATCTAGAAAAATAAGGTGTATGGTTTCAATTAAAAATAACCCTAATGTATGAAAGGAAACTAATAAGGATGTCTACATAGATGAATAACATCCTGAAAAAATGCTTCGAACAGTATCACAAAATAAGAGATCAAGAATAAATTTTTTTGATACCATAATATCAATCCCCCAAAAGATAAAATATATATATTCGAGGTAAAATATTTAGACATAAACCCCATTAGGTAAAATATTTCTAAAACTTGAAATGAAAGTGAAAATTAAAACAAAAAAATATGTTTGAAAAAATTATCAATGTTAATGTAAAATTAATATTTATACATTTCTTTCAAAGATAAATTTTGAAAAGGTGATATAAAATATTTTGAAAATATTTAATTTTAAAATTAATCTTCAATAATGGGGCCTTGAATAGGAATGAATTTTATCTTGTATAAATGAGGATAGGAGAAAAAAACCTATTTTAGTGAAAGGGGAAACCACTTTTTATTATTTTTATAATACCTTTGTTCAAAACTCACATTGTAAGAAGAGTAAAAATAAATTATTTTTTTATGAAAATTTAATTTTAAAAAATTTGATTATAAAATACCATATAATAAAATATTAGGGTGGGAGAACCCAAGCATAAAATAAAGAATTTCATGAAAAAACTATATAACTCAAGGAAATTAGAATTGGGTTATCAGTATTCCTTACAAGCAACAACATCCATGAAACATGAAAAAATGAAAGGAGATTATGTGGTAAACATATAAAAAATTATATAATTACTCATAATACAATTAAATGGAATAATTAACCCACCTTATATGAAAAAAGTCCAATTGAATGATGATAACTTAATGACGAAAAATTGGGTTACCAAAAACTCATACAACTGGGGTAACACTTGAGCCAAAATAAACTTGAAGAAAAGAATGTGATTTGTCTTAGTTCATCCCATGAATTTTAAGAAAATAATTTATTTAAAATTAATGGGATAATCAATAAATGAAAAACCATATAAAAGAAACATGGTGCAAAACATGTATCATGTCTCAATGAATCAGAATTGAGACCAAGAAAACCTTTGCGACTTGAGTAACACTTTAATCAATACCCCTTGAAATATAGGGATTCTAATTGAACTTATAATAACATGATTATTTTTTTCATAATATTATATCTCAAATAGTAATTATATACACCCTATAAATTTAATTAGGGGAATAATATCAATTATGTCTCAAAGAGAGGAATTTGAGATGAAAACACTTACCTTATCATGATCCATTTTGAACACACACTAAACATCCTGAATAAATAAATTATATTAATTAAATAAGTAACCAAGAATATTATTCACAACTATAATAATTTATACTCATAATTTATAAACATTCTATATATATATATATAAAATTATCTAGTTTTTACCTATTTTCAACACTGGGTGTAAGTAATATTTTATTGGTTTGAACTAGTTTCATAAAATTCATTTTGGTATCTATTATTTTTCCAAAATACATCACTATTAGATCATATATTATATTATAATATATAATAAATAATATTTTATAAAGATATATTTTCATTTCATGTAACTTTTTTTCACAAAACATGAATATGAAATCAATAATGAACATATTTTTGTGATTCATAATGAAAAATAGTTGTTTTCTTAATTCAAGACTTAAATGTTGATATAACCTTAAAAATACCCAAAAAATATATTATATATATATATAATAATATAAAATTAAATAATTTATCATATTTAACAATGGAATAATTGTATAGTATTGTTTACGTATATGACTAAGCTAATCCAAACATTAACCTACCATGATTAATGGAAGATTATGAGATGGTTTTGTCATAATATCATTATACCAGAATCTTAATGATATTATTTAGTATTTATTAGTGTGATATATCAGAATTTTAATGTATTATAGTGAGAATATAATTTATATAAAGTCATTTCTTATAAAGAATATATCATTTTATGTTAGTTTGCCCGTTATAAATGATTGCATTAATGATAATCATTTGTTAATCATATAATTAATAGTTTATCCATATTTGTATAAAAAAATTAATGATATAATAAATATAATTTCTCCTCATTGAATCATTCTAGGAACCATCAATTATGGGTAATGATGAAAAATTAATTTCATTTCTCGTGGTGATGGTATTCTTCTTATATGCATGAATATGGATTTCATTTTACATAATGGATTGGTTATATGAATAGAAAATGAAAATAATCTTAATATAGTAACATTAAAGTTAATATATGATACTAATATCATTATATTAAATTAATAAAATAATTTTGAATGATGATAATTGAGAAGAAATTCTAAGTTATTGTTAATACTCACATCGGGTACTTAAATTTTCCTTAGCAATCTCTTTAGAAACAAATTAATTATGATAAATAATGGTGAACACAAGATTTTTAACAATGGATTGAGTTATATTAGGATAAAATTATAATATTTTAAAAGATAAATTTGATAAATAGGTGAGTATCTAAGTGGATGGAGTGTTACCTTTTTATAAGTGTGAAGAAGGGTACTTTTGGAAGAAATTTTAACATTTTCGATAATGTGATGTTACTATTCCAAGGATAATGACAAAAAAATGGACAAAATAAGAGGTAAAATTTATTTTGGGTTGAAAATCACCTTGAGAAATAAATTGTGAGAAATTGTTGACTGTTTAAATGGTTTTCATTTTAACCTTTTAACTTTTTCTCATTTACTTTTACCTTGGTAATTAATTTTTAACCTTAGTAATTAATACCAATGATAAAATTAATATTGGCAATTTAACCTAAAATAAAACTTTTTATTTAAAATTAGTAATCCTTCCAATAAAATAACATTTCTAAGGGTTTGAAAATTTAACTTTACGATTAGTATAAAGAACGCATAAAAACATTTTGTTTAGAATAAGTGTGCTTTTAAGCATAAATTTTAAGTTTAAGACATTGTTTTTTAAATTATAAAATACAATGAAATAAATTAGTTTATAATAAAAAAATTAATGAGTCTTTCATGTATATAAAAAAATTATTCTCACCTTGAAAAAACTTGATTTATGAATGAAAATAATTTTTATTCAAATAACATTTTAATTTAGTTCAAAAAATGTAGTAAAAAGGATTTATAGGAACAATAATATATTAAAATTAATAATTTTATTACATAGATACATATTTCATCACCTAAAAGGGTTTTGAATATTATAGATCATTCTTATATAATGATAAAGTCATTGAAATTACATGTTTCATGAAAACTATATTTTTCAACTAAAATCAAATGTTTTCACAAACAGATCAAAAATTAAAACTAAGAAAATTTTGATATGAGTAATTAAAAAAATATTTTCTTTTTATTAATCTTAAATTAAAAAATTTATTTATTCATACTTTGAATAAAATCATAAAATATAATAAAATCCCATATTTATTTGAAAATGAAATTTTCAAATATATACTATTATTATTCTTATTTCTTATCATTTAAAAAATAAATAGGTTTTAACCAAATTTTAATATAAAATTTAATTTCTCATTATTAATAAAATATTTCTTGAAATAATAATTCATATTGAATAAAAGTATTTTTTTAGAAAAATATTTTTCTAAAAAATGGATGAACTTATTAGTAATTTTTGGTAAACTAAGTAAATTTCGTTTATATTAAAATTAGACTTCATTTTCATTCTACATATATTTCATAAGGTGGTTTCTCCAATTAATTCCCAATAATTCAATGTATTTTTTTAACTATCATACTTAAATATTTATATTTTAACTAAATATATCATGGTTTTATTTAAGTTGAGTGCTTCATGTGGAGAAATCTATAAAATACATTAAATTATTTAAAGGCCAACATATTTTAAGATTACAAGGCGTTAAAGGGACTAGGTAGACTATACTAGTTCATTAAAAAATGGTATCAAGTCCTTTTTTTGTTTTATGATATTTGGTAAATTGTGATATAGGATATGGGGTCATTGGAAATCAAGAGGTAGGTTACAAGAAACTCTTTAGAAAAAGTTTCTTCAATACTAGACTTTAGTTTCAATGTGATATTAGGAATATGTACTTTTTTGAGTTTTATTCATTAGTTAATTTTAAAAAATTTAAGATTTTGGAAGGAAAATTTAAGGATACATTGTTTGAGTGGCTGGGCTGCTGACCATGCTGAAACCATTCAACCCATTCTCTACTTCTCTATGAACTCTGCATGGTTGATGCATGATTTAGAAAAATATGTATAAAAACTATGAATCTTATTTAAATATATCTAATAAGCTATACATAATTGGTTCATATTTTGGGAAACCATTTATCCAAACCATGAAACATCAAAACATGTTGTCTTTATTCTACTACTTTCTTAAATGGTTATCCATGATTATTTTTAGTATTTATGTGATAAGTATGATTTATATTGATATTTATAATTTTCTTCATGTATTTTATTGTATTTGATAAAATTATATTTATTTATTGTAATTTATAGTTTAGTGCTTCCTAGAAGAGTTTTAGTGAATCCTCTAGAGGGAGAAACATATAACTTCCCATAGTTAAATCATCTAGTTGATAAAAATATCATCAAGACCACTGGTCATGATATCCGTACCATGGAATGATAATTTGATCCTATACTTTTCTATGATAAATATCAAGCTCAATATTTTCAATATCACAATACTTATATATTGTTAGGTAGAGAAGATATTTAAGAAGTATAGTATTTTTAGAGTTATTGTAATATTTTTTTTAATTTCCTGAGATTCCTAAGGCCTTAAAATTGAAATGTTTTGTATTGATTATGGAGAGACCTAGTAATAAGAGGTGGGAGTCCCTTTTTTAAGATAAATCTAATGATAATATAATATTTCACTAAACATGGTCACTAGAGAAACCATAAAATATTAATGGTTCATGATGAGTGTTTTAACTAATACCCATTCAAATTTTTTCTTGTTCAAGTTACCTATATATGTTGTGGTGGTAGATAAAGTATTTTTGATGAATAAAAATCCAGATGGATTGTCTTTTATGGGTGGATTTTCCTATAATGTCCCAAGTGTAAGTGAAGGTAATATCTTATATAAGAAAACCAAGAGGTATGAATTTATATAGGAAAGTAGTAACCATTCATGGAATCAAAATCCAGGAGAAAGTTTCCTTTTGTAAGATATAAATATAGTAAAACAAGTCACTCTAGTCCTTTTTTCCATGTGGCAACTATGTATCATCACACTTGTGGTCATATGGGTAACCTCATTAGTTTCTATTGAAAGAATATTTCATATAAAAGTTATGTAGGTTCCCCAGATTTAATAGGATCCTAAGTGTAGTATGATACCTCTAGGACAATGAGATCTCATTGTAGCGATCTACCTCAACCACACTCACAAACTATTTTTTTATTATAAAGATAGGGGAACCTAAAAAATATTAAAGGGAAAAATATTACAATTAATAGGGTCTAAACTAATGGATTCTGGGTATCTGTAAAAAAATAACCCTTTTATATTATGTGGTTAGGGGACCAAGGAAAAAAGATCAAAAATCCCTATGAAGGGTCATTGTATGATTATAAAAAGTTTACTAACATATATAATTTTTCCTAGTTTGAAAAATTCTTATGTTTACTTCAATGAGTTTCTTTTACCTTACACTAACATAAGTCATTAACAAGTGAAAAGAAACTATATTCCTCAAGAAAGTAATGATCAAAAAAGAATCTAGATCCATATAGTGTATGGAGATACTTATTTCCATAAAAATTGAGAGCATGTAAAATAAATCATGGGATTATTACTTGAATGCATTTCATTTTTTTGTGGAATATTTTAATGGAAAGGATGGTAGAATATCATGTGTGATAGACCAAACCACTAACTCTTATATCAATTGATGTGCAAGATGCATCGATGTTCAACTTGAATCAATTCTTTAAGGGAAGCCAATAGATCTACGAGGCTCTAAGAAATGGGTGTAATGGTCTAGGGATATTAAGAAAATAAAGGTTAAGGTTTTGAGGGTGGAAATATGATATTAAAGAAACTATCTTTAACCAATAGAAATGAAATATAAATAGAGTAGAGAAATGTGATTATAGAAGAATAAAAAAATGAGAACTATAAGAAATAATATGGAAATAAGAAAACATAAAGTGATAAGAAAATAAGGAAAAGGTATATAACATAGAGTATTAACATGATCCAAAACTGTTTAGATCAACATGCATGGAAAGAACACCACCCCCATAGCTTATTACTATGAAAAACAATAACAGAAAGAATAAAAATAGACAAGGGATAATAAAGAGAAATGTACACATACCATAGAAACTATACATGTAGGATTTCATTGTCACTCCATGGAATCATTATGAATCTGATTCTAAGGATAGTAACATAAATCCCAAAGATGGATGAACTGACATACGTTACCCCACATAGGACAAGAAAATGAAAGAATAAATATAAAATACACAACTGATGAAAAAATAAAAGGCACCCTTACAAGATTTATCCTACATCGTGAACATGATGGATTCTCATAGAATAGATGATCAGTGCTTCTAGAGATAACTCTTCATAAAGTAGGATGCAGTTGGAAATAAGGATTTTGGGGAATAAGCTCTCCATTAGAATAGGTGACCAGAACAGGGGTGAATAAATGGAATCCCCATAGGATCCCTATCATTCTCTTGAAATCTACTTATCTATAGAACCAAAATAAAAAAGAACACTAAATATATGAATCCCTCACAGATCCCAATGTTGAGAGTGAAAATGAAGTGACACGGAAATAATTAAGATGAGGCATCAGGCATGGTATCCAAAGTGGGATAAGTGGATGGATAGGGGTGAACAAAAAGGATGGAATGGTAGGCTAGCATAAAAAACATCAAATACATGAAACAATCACATAGAATTAGTAGTGTGTTTGGGTATTAGGGGATTAATATTTCTTATGAATACAGAGTGAAAACAAACACACTAAGTAAGCATAAATCCCATGAAGAAGAGTTGCAGGATTAGTCTCAATCAATGGCTAGGAGAGAAGTCAGAAGCAGCTGGGGGATCCGGCCATGAGAAGTAGTCCAACATAACATAGAACCTCAAATCCCAAATGACTAGTAAGAGAAGGCCCAAGATGAAGAGCCCACATATAATACCAAATATAAGCCCACATAATAAAAAAACTTTCATAATAATAATAATAATAATATTTTTTATGGAATGAAGAAAATATATATTTTATTTGGAAAACTAAATAAAGAAATTTCTAACTTTTCACATAAAATGAAAACATAACTGATTATGTTATAGAAAAACCTAACCTATTGGTTAGTTTGGGTAAATTTATATAAAAATAAAACCTAAGACTAAAAAATATAATCAATGAGCTTGATTATACTTAGCAAGTACTAAAGTTGAACATTTTCTATCTAAACCACCCACATACTACTATTAAAACTGATAAAAAATTATTAGAAATAGAAAACTACAAATTAAACATCATTACAATAGATCTTATGTCTATTACCTGGGTTTCCACTAAATCCAACACTAATTGAATACCAAGGACCACCAGATATCTTCAAATAAGAAAGAATCTTCCTAGATGGAATCAAAAGAAGTTAACATAATGACCCAAAAAATATCAAATATTTAAATAGTAAAAATACATTAAAATAGACAAAAATATAAAAATAATAATCTAATAGGAGAAATTATACCCACCTAATCCCAAAAAGATCAGAACAACATATAAAACACACACTCTTCTCACCGAGCCACCTGAAAATCATATGTTGGGATAGTCCTATTAACACAAACAATAGACAACCAAGATTATATCCCTTAATATAACTAAGGGATGCTAAAAAAATAAAATAACATTCACAGTGTCAAAACTAAGGAATATTTTATTAGACTAGGCCATATTATCCATAGTTTTTAAATCATGGCATTATCTTTGAATATAGCCAGTTTTACCACACTCAAAATACTAAAAGTTATTAAAATAATTATTATCATTTTTTTCCTTACTATAATTCTTAAAATGACCCCTAATATTTACTACTATAGGTTTTTACTTCACCTTACTAAGATAAAACATAAAAATATGTGTTTGAATATCTAAAAACAATACATCTACCTTAACCCCATCTAGAGTATTAAACTCTCTACCATATATCATGGATTCTATTAAAGTGTTAAATGAATCATAAATAGAAGATAGAAAACTATTTCTTAATCCTTTTTGTCACATCGATATTAGGTAAGATAAAAATAACCATATTAAAATCATTATTAAGAGTATAAACAGAAGAATATGGTCAACATTAATATAGGTGGTGAAAGACCATCCTTCAGTGAACACAACCTCTATCAGGTTCTTGGTATATAAGATAGTGTCTACAAGTCCAATATGGATAATAATAAATCTCATTTTAACTATCCATGGATTGAAATAATTTTCACCATCAAACATATCTACTTATAACTTAACCGAAGAAATAGATAACACAATAATGATACACTTAAAAAAATTTTGAGTGTGGAAATCCAATATAGATGACAAAATATTCAACTAATACGAACAAAATGGAAATTTTATAAAGAAATAAGATTCAGAAAGAAGAAGAAAAATGACAACTAAAAAAATGATGGAAAAAAGAACACATAAAACAATAAGGAAATGTAGAAAAGGTAAATAACATAGGGTATTAATGTGCTTCATACCTATTTATTCCTATATTCAAATTAATAACCCCACCACTACAGTATATTATTATTCAAAAAAAATAAAAAAAATACAATCAAAGAAAAGATAATATAGGGAAACACTTGCAGACCATAGAAACTCTCTATGAATGAGGCCTTTGTCACTCCACAGACTCACTATAAATAAATATCCAAGGATGATAACATACAGACCAAAGTAGGAAAGACTCATGTATGTTACCCCACATAGACTAATATAAAATAATCAGAAAGATATAACATATAACCATTGAATCAAAGAATATTCACCCTTATAATCTCAGACCTACGTAAAGAACCTAAGAGATTCTCATAGAACAGAAGGTTGATGTTTCTAGGGATAACCCTTATTGATGTAGTGTCTTTTAAATAATATTTATTGAAAGAAACCATCTATTCACCAGAATAGGTGACCAGAGTAAGGACGGGAAGGAAGAATCACTGACGGTACTTTTCTATTTCTCTTGAACCCTCATTTTATCTGGAATAGAAATACAAAAGAACACTAAAGAGGAAGATCCCTCACAAATACAAAAGTTCAAGAGTGTAAATTAAGTGATAAAGAAATAATAAAGTGTATGCGATGTCAAACCTAATAGTCTAGGTAGAATGTGTGGATGGTTGAGGGTATACTAGAAATATGGAATGGTAGGTTTGTGTACCAAACATTTAATGAAGAAAAAGAACATTATATTAGTGGAGTGGTTGTGTGAAGATTAACCATGAATACAGAATGAAAAAAATACCCCAAGGAATCACAAATTGCATGAATTAGAGTTACATGATCACCCTCCATCAATGGCTAAGAGAACAGCCAGAAGTAGTAGTGGGATTAGGCCACAAGTAGTAGTCTAACCCAATAGAGAACCTCAAATCCTAGATGCCTGAAAAGTGATATACCAAGTTTAAAATACCTTAAGGAAAACCAAAAATAAGTCCAAATAATAAAAAAATTACATAATAATAAAAGGAAAACTATTTTTTTCATAAAAAAATGAAATAAATTTTTTATTTGAAAAATAAATTCTATAAATCTCCACCTGTTCACATAAAATTAAAATATAACCAATGATGTTATTTCAATACCTAAGCTATCGATTGGTTCAGGTAGATATCTATAAATATAAAATCTAATACAAGACAATATAATCACCTAATGTGATTATCAATTAGCATGTGCTATAATGGGAACATGTTGTATCTGAACCATCCATTTATTGCTATTAAAACTAATGAAACATGCTCATAAATAAAAAAATAACTAATAAACAACATTACAATAGAGATTACCTCTATTTCCTATATTTTCTCCAAATATGAAATAAATTCAATGCTAAGGATGCATGGATATATGCCCACATTAAAGAACCTTCCTCGATAGAATCAAAAGTAGTGAACATGAAAACCTAGTATGCCTAAAACAATACAATAATAAAAGTATGTAGAAACATACAACAATAAGAAAACATGATTTTGATCAGATAAATTCTTTCCACCTAAGCATGAACAACTCAAAACTACCCAAATTACAACCAATCTTCTTATTGACCCCCTACAAATAGCATATAGGGATAGTCCTGGGAACACAGAAAAGAGATAACATAAATTATATGCCTAACTCTAACTAAGTGATTCAAAAATAAAAATAAAAAAACATCTACAATATTAAAACTAAGTCATACTATATTATACTAGTCCATATTGTCCTTAATTTTTAAATCAGGTCTGTATCTTTTAATATGGTTGGTTTAACCACACTAAAAACACAGAAATTTATTAAACAGGTTCTTATCCATATGTTATTTACTATCATTTTTAAAATGAACCTTGAAATTTATTAACAGAGGTCCATAGTTCACCCTGTTACGATCCTTCTTCAAAAAAATTATTTTATGATCTCAAGAGCAGAACTTCTTTAACCTCATCAAGAGTAATGGAATGCCTACTATACATCATGGAGTGCATTAAAATGTTAAAGGAATCATATGGAGAAGTGAACCAAATTATGTATTGTTCCTCATCAATAATAGTGACATATATATTAGAAAATTTTTAAAGAACCTTATTAAAATAATTAAGAAGAGCACTAATAGAAGAACCAAGGGTCATCTAAAAGGTATAAAGACATGTATTATTTTAAAATTGAGAAATCATGGACTTATACATATAAATATGTTCATGTTTAAGACATATGTCCTAAGAAATCATTTCATGAATGAATTCATGTAAGACTTTACCTCCTAAGGTTAATAGAAGCATAGAATGATCCTTTTCCAGATTGTTAGGGTGAGGATGAACCAAGGTGGTAAAAGAATAACCTTTGGTGGACACAACCACTATGGGATTCTTTAAACCTAGAAGATCACATGTGAGTGTTTTTTATTCTTTTTTGGGTCCTGATCATGATGCATAATTATATTTCACCACATTCCATCTTTCCAAAGAGGACAAATTTCATTACATTCAATGGTGAGGTTAGCTCCTTGATTAAAATAGGATGATGGGATGTCAGTTCTTCCATTCATGGATTCCTTCATGGAACTTATTTCATACTCCAGGTCTCCCTCATAGATTTGACTCATGATGATGGAACTCATTCTCGATGCCAACTATTTGTGGATACCAGTTAATTACATTTCTCATGTCTAGACATTATACTTTTTTCATGATAGGGAATCAACCTTTGGTTAGGAGAGTAATCACATTGGCCATCACTGGGAATGTCTAGAAGCTGGGAGAATTGGTCACCAACATTCTTCCTCTTGGGAGGGTATCTCATATGAGGAATTTTTAGGTGTGAAACCAAAGGTTTCCCCTGTTGATCATGAGGAAATGATGCCAGAGGCATAAGTCTTCCAAGACTTTTTTACCTCAAATATTCCACACTTATGCATGGGGTAGGAGTTTGGGTCATGTCACAAGTTTTGTGTCCTATGGATATAGATTAAATTCCTAGTTGAGAAGGATTAGGGAAAGAGTTTAATGTCTTATGAATATGAGAATAGGGTTAATGTATTGTGTGGGATAGATTAGGAATAGTTTTAACATATTTTGGGGATAGGATGTATGGATTAGAATGCCCCTTGAGACGGATCTAGGAGGTGTGTCTTTAGGAGGAAAGATGTCACAACTGGATGGTTTGGTGAGAATTACGCTCAAGGTGATCACAGAAGGTACATCCCTATGAGGGAGAAACTATGTTTACCATTTGTTGGATGACCCTTAAGGAGAGAATAGGAAGGTTGATCAAAACACCCCTTGAGATAGATCAAGGAGGTGCATCCTTAAGAGGGAGCACCTAGGTTTTCCATTGATTAGGATGCCCCATGAGGTGGGACCCATAAGGTTGATCACAACACCCCTCGAAGTGGATCAAGGGGGTGTGTCCCTAGGAGGAAGAACCTAGGTTTACCATTGGTCAGGATACCCCTTGATCCAGGACCAGCATGTTGATCAGAATGAACCTTGATTCAGATTGAGGAGGTGTATCCCTAGGAGGGAGCACCTAGGTTTACCATTGTTTGGAATGAACCTTGATATAGATAAGGGTGGTACGTCCCTAAGAGGGAGAACCTAGGTTTACCATTTTTTTGGATTTCCCTTGATGTGTGACCCAGACGGTTGATCATAATTCTCTTTGAGGAAGATCAATGAGGTGTGTCCCTATGAAGGATGATTCCACATGTATATGGATAAACCAGAACACCCATTGTGAAGAATCTGGTATAAATGGATCAAAACTCCCCTTGAGGTGGACCCAAGATCAGAGTCCTAATTTGGGAAGATGTCACACTTGGATGGATGAACCAACACACCCCTTAAAATGAATCCAGGATGGATGGATCAGAGTGCCACTTGAAGGACCCAAGAGGCGTGTCCCTAGAGGGGAAGATGTCACACCAGGATGGATTAACTAGAATGTATATTGAGGAGAATCCAGAAATTCTCCTTGAGGTGGCATCAGTAGGTGTGTCCCTAGGAGGAAAGATGTCACACTTGGATGGATGAACTAGAATTTCCCTTAAGAAGAATCTAGGATGAATGAATTATACTTCTCCTTGTGGTTGACATAGGTGTGAAGATGTCACACCTGGAAGGATGAACATGAAAGACCCTTGAGGATAATCTGTGGGTGGATAGATTAGAATGCCGCTTGAGGTGTACCTAGGAGGTGTTTACCCTAGAGAGAAGATGTCACAACTTGATGGATGAACCAGAAAACCCCTTGAGGATAATTCATGATGGATGGATCAGAACTCCCCATGATGTAGACCCAAGTGTTGTGTCCCTAGGATGTAATATTTCACACTTGGATGGATGAACTATAATTCCCCATGAGGAGAATCTTGGATGGATTAATTAGAACTCCCCTTGAGGTGGATATGGGGGGTGGGCCCCTATGATAGAAGATGTCACACATGGATGGATGAACCAAAGAACCCCTTTAGAAGAATCATAGATTGATGGATTAAAACTCCCCTTGAGGTGGACCTGGGAGGTGTGTCCCTAGAAGGGAATATGTCACACCTAGATGGACGAACTAGAATTCCCCTTGAGAAGAATCCTGGATGGATGGTTCAAAACTCCCCATGAGGCTGACCTGGGAAGTGTCTCCCTAGGAGGGAGCACCTAGGTTTACCATTGGTCGGGATTGATCCTTATAGAGGCTTCCAACATACCCTATTTAGAATACATGGATCAAAACCCACATAGTTTGATGTTGCAGCTTAAGGTTGTGTGATAGGACTGATCCATTCAGTTTAATGTCATGGGATAAGTATGCTCATGTCACAAATGGAATTTATATGAGGGGTGGTGTGGGGCTTACACATTGAAGCTGACCTTCACAAGAGGATTTTACATGGATGGATTGTGTGGGGATTACCCATGGAATATTCCTGAAGGATATCATTCCACGTGAGTTATATAGGTTTGGGGGTAATCCCATGCCACTTATACACAAATAATCTTTTTCTTATTTCATAGGTTAAGACCACAGTTTTACATCATCTGCTAAGGAAGTTGTTATGTATTTTAACATCATATGACTAGGATGTGGAGATATAAAGGTTTATTTCATGAATATTGGACATGGGTGGACTCATTCCTTACCCCTAGGGCTTATGTGACCATCGCTCATGCTCTTTTGAAAGGATACTGGAATTGACACCACCGTAGTACAACAACGAGATGATTGGTCATTCATGAGGTCCATGTTATAGTCTCTATACTGAGAAGTAATTGGGATATTGGTACTTATGATGAGAAGAAAAATGTAGGTGGGTGGCTAGAGACACACTTGGGGTGATGTGGTCCAACACAAGATTGGGTGGATTAGGTTACATGGGTACTCGAGGGGTAGCTAAACTGGTCTTGGATTGGTATCGAGGCCCTAGAGCTCAACCTTAATGAAATGGTGTCTGTAGAATGGAGGTACCATGAAGATCCCCTTGAGAATGGTTTTTTGATTCCTGGGGCTTCATAGAGTGGTGCTTCATTAATATCAAGTTCTTTTCAAAGTCTAGGGGCTTCGCGAAGGAGTAGGCTTTGTGAAACTGGGTGACCTTGCCTCAAAGGGAAGTCCTAATTCATGGGAAGAGTACTTCATGGAGGCTGAATGCTTCATGAATCCTCAAGTAACCCATAGGTACTTATTCCTTCAATAAAGGAATAGGCCTTCATTAAAGGCATCCATCCTTAGGTTTAGTCCTTCAAGAACACATGGGAGGTGGTTTCACAAAGCATGGATACCTTAAATGACCCATTACCGCTTTGATTCACAAAGCATAGGAGGTTCACGAATTGGGAGACATTTTGGAAGTAGAAAGGTTGGTATCCATCCCTAAATCGTATGAATGAAAGGGGGATTTATAGGAAAGGGGTTTCCCTATGATATGAATCATTTCATAAATAATTTGTGGGCTTCGTGAATGGGTGTGGCTCTTTGAGTCGAATGTTGGACTCATGAAGACACCATTAACCATTAGCACATTTGAAAAGTGCATCATGACTCCTACAATCATTTAATAGAGAATCACTATATTACCTTCACATGATTGTGAAGGAACCTTCTAATCTTGGGAGATTCATGATCTCAGACCATTCGTGAAGGAGGTGAGCTTGGTGAAGTAGACTCTTTAGAGAGATTTTGCACTATTTTGGATCAAATTCACTCCGAATCAGAATTCCTTCCTCCACTATCCCCATGAAACATGTATTTAAATATCAAAAAAATATCCCCTCCTAATGGGAGAACATGGGTAAAAGGAGGGTCAAATTTTTAGGGATATCATTTAAAACTAAAAATCAACCCCAATTCATAAAGATCACTCATGGAGCCCGATCACGACACTCATTCCTTGTAGACCTTCAAAAAGTCCTGACATGCCAAATTACTATAAATAGAAGAGGGAGGACCCTTAAAATCCATGAAACTTATGTAATGATAAAATCTCTTGCTCTATTTTTGTGAAGCTCAAACCCTTCATTATAACTTTGTGATCTCGATCCCCATTGCTCGCAAAGCTCACTATCTTTGTCCACCTAGCTTTACAAATGGTTTTAGAGAACCAAAATCTGTGAACCATATCTTTATGAAGAGGCCTACATGAACCAAATATTCATAGGATACCTCCATAAATGAACTTCTAAAACTAGAATCAAAGAAAACAACTAATACCTGAATCAAATGGCTACTCAGGGATTCGATACTACCGCTACTCATAAGGAAGATATGTCTGGGAATAACATGATTGGGGAAAGTTTTTAAAGCACCTCATACCATGAATCATTAATCAAACTATTGAAAGGGGATTAAAGGGAGTGTATACTATGTAAGAGGTTGAAAATCTATGGATTTCGGTTGAGGGATAATGGATTTATCCCTACGGTGAGCAAAGATGATTTGACCTACTAGTTTAGAGGCATACATGAGTGGTACTAGTGGCCTATGGATACCACATGCCACATATGGAAAGAACATGCACCACTTATAGAGGGAATTCTATAAAACCATATCAATAATATTAATGGAGAGAATATGGAAGATTAGGCATCCCCACTTTAGTATGAGAAGATCCTCAAAGAGGGAATTAGGAACCCACTCAAAGGGTGGAACAACAAATGAGATTTACTATAAGGAGGTAATTTCACCAATGATAGGGACTCAGTCTATTGAGCATGCACATTAAGTTCTGAGTTTGAAAGAGAGCTGAAGCAAGTGGGGCTCTATGAGCTAGCATGGGCGTCATAGTTCCACATGTATTATTCTCAAGAAATCATGCTTGAGCTATTGAGAAGATGGTCACTGGGGAAAAACACCATCCATCGGCACCATGGGGTGGTCAGTGTCAGCTTGTGGGACCTTAATAAAATCACCATAATTATGATTATAGGGGAAATGTATGATGAGTTCCTCTCCACATAGAATGTGTCGGATGTCCAAGAGTAGTTTCCATCCTGAATTAAGGCATTGTTGGATTTGCTGTGGGGAACTAGTAATGAAAATCCAAGGATGATGGATATCTCTTTAAAAAATGGTTTGTCTATTTCTTGAATGATCCAATAGAGGAATAATTTATTGAAGGGTAAGATCCATAAAAGAAGCTACCGGTGAGGCCTTGAACATGTCCTGAGGGATACCAGTGGGGTAAGGAGGGCTACTAATGGAGGATCCTAAAGGTTATCCAATGGAATTTGTGGGGATACAACATCAATCCTAAGGCACAACATGTGTTTGAGATACTGGGGTTCATTGTAGTGCTTATTTGTGTCTAGATTCTCCCGGCGAGGGGTGCACACATGGGGGTGTGCCCATGAATCTTCATAATGGTGGTGATGCTGGAAATGGGGAAGAGTGTCAATTTGGTTGTCCCAGTATTGGTGAAGTTGTAAAAGGTTCTTCACCACATCGGTAAAGGAAATACATTGTTCCATGTGTGTGGGACCCTCCATTTCATGTTGAGTTGGGTGGTTGCAGACATGGGAGGATATGAGTACCTAAACCCTATATCTACTCCTACTACAAACTTTGAATCAACTATATTGAATATCATGGGGAGTTTTCTATTCAATATGGGTATGGTGGACATGATGAAGAAGGATTTATTGGAAGATCACTTTATATTTCACCCATTCCCTCTACCAATGGGGGTGGTGAGTCATGATAGAACATTGACCATAGAAAAAAGATCATACCTCTTAGCCTTCTAAGGCGGGGTAATGGAAACAAGGGTGGACTACAAGCCGATCTATGAACTGTACAATCCACAATAGTTTGAGAGACTCTTCAGGTGTCTGCAGAGGCTAACACTAAAGGTAGTCTTCTATGATCTTCATTCAAAGGTAATGAAATATATGAAGGAGCAGGAATATTTGATCTACTCTCAAGATACATTGCGTACCTTGAATGTTTGGATGAGGACGTTTCTAGGAAACTCTTCCCCTCTAGTTTCCCTTATAGGTGGTGCCACTTTCAGTGTGGCCTTGGGGTAATGAATCTGAGGGATCCTGGGGGAATTATGACTATTGAATCTTAGATGAAGACATACATTTTTCTGCTGACTAGGTAAATTCATTAATCTTTGTGTGATTTCAAACATCACTCATCCTTTAATATCATAACCCAATTCTTGCTTTATTTACCAAAATAAAAAAGCACAGAAAAGGGAGAGGTATGTGACTGGAATCACATGGGAGGTGAGGGAACCTCATCCCTTGAAGGGGTGAGCATGTGTTCCCTCACTAACAAAAATATTATGAGAAGCCAATCATCAGTTAAATCGACATCTGTGACTGAGCTGACCACTACCAGGGGAATATATTCATCAGGGGGTTTCCTATGAAACTCTTAGAACTCGTCACCAGGTTTTACCATTAACATAATATTCTCCCTCCTTTAAGCCTATATCTCCTTCTCCTGTATTCTAATGCTTGACTAATGAATTCTAAAATTGCAGTTTTAACAGTTTTCGGAGCTTAGCCATTGACACCAACACTTTCATTGATAGCGCCAGAGGTTGGGGTGGTGATAGGGGGACTAATATCTCGGAAGGGATAGCTAGGGAGGATATGGCGGTTTATCCAACCAGAGAGACACCATTTTAAAGGACTTCTAATACTATAACATCGATGGGGTGGGGGAGTGAGGTGTTACTCGTTTTAGGGATGACCGAAGAAGCTATGTTGGATGAGCCTGTGGTACTGGCACCATTGGAAATGGATATGGGAGATGAAGTCTCCATGGAAGAGGTAGTAATTATTTTGGTAGATGGAGTGATTAGAGAAGTTTCATTAGATGTGAATATCCTGAAATTTCTAGTGGTGGAAGCTGTAAGGGACAAAGCCCAGATTGCGCCACCGATAGGGGAATCTAAGGGATCTGGAAAAATTGTATCCACCTCAGTAGTGCCACAAGATGCAGTAGAGGCTTCCGCCGCTGATGTAGAGGATCATGAGGAGTTTCTTACAAGGTATATTTCAATATGATAATTACCAAACAAATGCACTTGTAGGATCAAATTGATGATATATTTGTGATCTTCCCATCTTATGAGCCTACGATGCCAGAATATTTCGATGATCCCAACCCGAACGTCATCAAAGAAAATTTAATTGTACATCAAAATGCATGGAGATGCGTGCAAAATGTCATCACCCACACCCAGATAGGTGATTTTCTAAACCCGGTTGGATCTCTCCGCCATTGGCTAGTCAGTATAGAGACTGGTGGAGTGGATTCGATCATTCTCCATTCAATGGCCCAAGACTTTCTCATGGAGTGGGTGCATGTGGAATGGAAAGCACATAACCTTTCCTAGTGGAAGCACAAGGATGAGGTATCTCATATACTCCATGATTATAAATGAGTGATATCCCACCTAGAGAAGCTAGAATAAGAGTGGGTGATGATTTTTTCTATCTAGAGCTGATCAATAGTCTGAAGGCTCAGTTGGTAGTGGTTGAGGCCAAGGAAGAAGAGGCAACATTCCTGGTGGCTGAGTGCTAGGATGAAAAAAACTGCCAGTGGATCAGAACCAAAGATGTCCTATCTAAGGTTGATGAGGATAAAAATTACCTGGTGAAGCAGTAAAGGGTCTTGGAGTCCACTCAGCAAAGGATGGATTATCTTGATCACTCAATAATTGGGGTAGAGTCATAAAAGAAATTTCAAAAAGAAGAGGCACTAGTATGTGGATGAACCTATGAAAAACTTATTTTTTTTTATTTTTTCATGCTTAAACATGTTTCTTTTCTTGCATCTCAATAATATTTTTGAGACAAACAATGACCAATCCACAAGATCACATGATCCACAATCAGTGTGAGAAATAAGGGACGACCATGTGATTTCTCATTCATATGAGAGTGTCTGGGCTGAGAAAGGTTGTGTCTAGAGAATGAGGTTCTTTGAATTCAGACACACTTTTCCAACGTGATCTAGTGCACAAATGGGATAATGACCTAGGTTTTTAATTCTATCCAAACAAAGGGGGAATGATGATTTTGAATTGTGATGGACAGAATATGGAACCCATGGAGTGTTACAAATATATAGGGCAACTGATGACCATGTTTGAAACAAAGTTTCTATATCGCTAGCCTGGGAATGGGAAAAGATGAGACTTGACCATTGACCATGTTTGAAACATGGAAATTGTCTCATAATGTCATCCAAAGTCCTCCAAGTCATTTTCCCAGGATGGTAGGTGATCCTTGGCTAGACACCATTACTTTATGGGGTCCCTTCAGAAGTTGAGGAGGATGAAGATCCAAATAAGGGGAAAGTGAAGCATGGAAATGAGGTGAGGGAATGTTCAAATGGATTCCAAAACTCTTGGAATTACACCACCATAAATTAGAGTACATCAGTGTGGGTGTGTTGATTTTAACAAATTCTAACTAATCTTACAGGGGACCATCATCTCTGATGTCGAGCAAAAGAAAAAAACATGAATGATGTGGTAGATGACTGACACTAGAGGAAAGGGCTTCTTGGGTGAGGGCCTAAGATGCATTGTAGTATTACGCCCTGCAATGAGGATGAAAGACACAAATTATTGACATTATATAGTGAGGATTTTTCATGGTAGACTTTAAAATCATGTGATATGGACACATCCCCGCAGTATAATGTCATGTTACCGGGACCTGGAGTGCATGGGGATTATGCACCAAGTTTCCCACCACTTCTTCCTAATATAAGATTAAGAGGTAATCCCATGTTCATTGTATGGGTTAGATCCATAGTTTGACATCATAAAAAAATGACATAGTAAACTAATGTGAATGATACACACCTGGCTGTAGGAGCTAAGGGTGGAGGATGGTAAAATAACGAGAGACCCCACACAATGAAATATAATCCTGGGAAGGTCACATATAGTTCAATGTCGTGTTTCATAGATGATGAGATTTTAGTTTAAGTTCATAGTGTTTGGACCATAGGGTGATACAATTAGATATGTTTAGTGTGGAGAGTTGACAAACCTAATGTGAATGAGAGCCAAGGGGACTTAGTTCCACACCACATATTCTTGGGAGGATTCACACACTGTTTAGAATAGTGATTCTTGGACTTGAAACATGATGCAGTATAAGACTAATGTCGGTAAAGGGATACCCTCTCAAATTAGTGTATTGAATATTCTCATATGAGGCATCCCACATTCATATAGGGTAAATATATAGTTTAAAATCATGTTATGAGGATCTTATTATTTTTTTGTCTCATATTTTTCATATGGGGAATCCTGGGTTGATACATCATAGAATCATCTCTAAGGTTGAGGAATCCTAAACTTGTCTAGGGTAAGACTTCAGTTTAATGTTTCATGCTGAGGATGTTATTTCCTTATATCAAGATATGAGGGAATCCCAAATCACAGGTGGGTCAAGATAATTAAATAAGGATTATATCTTGAAGGAGGCCTATATGATATTTTAGGGCGAATGCATTATAAGTAATGGATGGTTTTGTATTGAATCCACGACTGGGCTTGGAGACAAAAAGTCAATGAGTCACTATGTATCCTATGAGGATGAGAAAAAATCCACACGTAGTTCTAAAAATTAACACATAGCTTAAATTAATATGGTCTAGATAATGTAAAATAGTTTAGAGTCATGTTTCTAGGACAATGGGGGAGTATTGGTGTCAAGGGTATATGTGTGGAACGAAAAAGGAAAAACTTTAAATGAATAGAGAAAAAGAGGATAACATACCATAAAAACACTAGGGAATCAACAACATATAATTTAGGGTCATAATGATTGGACTAGGGAAAGGGAGAAAGTAGTTTATAGTCATGATTCTTGGAACGTTTTTCCATCCCATATTTCTCATATGGGGCATCCTAGTTTGATACATGGTAGAATCATAACTGAGGAAGAGGCATCCCAAAATTATCTGGGGAAATACTACAATTTAATGTCTTTCACTGAGGATGTTAGTATTTTTATTTTAAAGTAGTAGAACTCAGACTATAAGTTCTATAAATAGTATAAGGTCATAATGCTTTGGATATAGAGGAGCTATTGGTTTAATGTCATAGATTTCAGACTATGGGGAATCTCAAGAGGATATGTGTAGTGTGGTAGAGTGATAGAGCTATCATAAATGAGGATCAAGGGGGACTATCTCGACACAATAGATTCCTGAAAAGACTTTCATATATTTTAAAGTGTTTATGTTTGGACTATGGGCTCTTAGTTTAAGGTCATAGAGTTTGGATTATAAAATAGTAGGGTAAACATCTTAAAAGGAGTATGCATAGCGTGGAAGGAACAACTTGACATGAATGATAATCCTATGAGGCTCGTAATCTAGACAAAAAATTCTCAAAATAATTCATGTATAGTTTAAATTCAGGATGCTTTAACTTAGACTCCTTATTTAGGATCATAGAGTTTGGACCATGAAGTGAGTTTTCTAGCCAATAGGGGCATGTGTGGAGTGATTGGAACAACCTGACATGAACAAGGACTAAGGAGGCCTACATCACACAAAAAATTCCCCAGGGTATACTTGTATACAGTTAAAGTCATTATTTTTGGACTATAATCTCTTAGTTTAAGTTCATAGAGTTCAGACCCTAGGCTATTCCCAAATAGATATATGTAGCATGGTGGAATGAAAAACCCGGCGTGAATGAGGGCCAAGGAGTCCCACACTGCACAACATATTTCTAAGAGGACCTACACATAGTTTAAATTCATGATGCTTTGACATGGGGCTTGTGCAGCTCGACCACATGGTCACAAACCCTACAAGGACTCCTAATACCACATGAGTCATGATTAGTGTGGGAAACAAGGAGTGGTGAGGGAATTACCCTCACACCTGGAATCAATTAAGAAGGAAAAGGAGAAGCTGATTTGGGAATGTCCCAATGACACCGAACTGCTTACTCAATGAACATAGATGCATGGAAGGGTAACAAAAAGTGTGTTAGAATTCCACCAAGACATAGGGAGGTGGAAAGAAGGTAAATCAAAAATTTTGAGGCCTGTATAAGCAGCTAAAAATGGGTAGGGATTATCTATTGACCATGTTTGAAACACAGAGATGACAACTACACTAGTCAATAATGGGGAGAGAAAATGCAGAATTGATGGTTGACCAAATTTAAAACACAGAATCCACTATTTGTTTCCATAGATCCATCAGGGAATTTACCTAGGACAAGACGTGAGCCACATTTCTTGAGAACCCTCACCATTATGGGGACTATTTGGATTTTAAGGATAATGTAAATCCAAAATGAGAAAGACATGAAGTGTGGAAATCGAATGAGGGAATGTTCATGAGGAATTTAACACCCTGGGTTGCATGCCACAATGCATTTGGGAAAACCAATAGGGTATACTGTGGAGTAGGATTCGATCCCAGGTGTTTCAAATAGTTTAAGTTCATAATGTATGGACTAATGAATGTTAAATGAGTTTGTTTAGTGTGGTGAAGTTGCAAACCTGATGTGAATGATGACCATGGAGGCCCAACACCACAAACACACCCCCATAATAACTTGTATATAGTTTAAGGTTATGATTCTTATACCATAAGATATCTATCATTTTATGGTCTTAATGCTCAAACCATGATGGGGATAAGGGGCCAAGGGATTTAGTGAATTTATGGATGAGCCCAAAAATGGGAAGTGAAGGCATCAATATGTATCCCATAAGGATATGAATCAAGCCACACATATTTTTTAAGGTGGAACACACAGTTTAAGGTCATATAGTCTGGACCATGAAAAATAGTGTAAAGTCATGTTTCTTGGACTATCAGAGCAGTGTTTGTTCCAAGGATACATTTTTGTAAAGAAAGAGTTAAAACCCAATGTGAATGGAGACAAGGAGACTCACATGCCACACAAGTACAAAGAAACACATATAACATAGTTTAGATTCATAATTCTTGGACTTTTATTAAGGCCGAAGGGTTGATAATTTTATAGCTAGGCCTAGAGATGAGAAGTCTAGGCATCCTTACGTATCCCATGAGGATGGGAATCAAGACACACATAGTTATAAAAAAACACGGTAAGAGACCCACAACGGTGAGGGAAATCCCCTATAGTGATGGAATTGAGACATACCATGATTTTATTTGGATATCCCATGTTTAGAGCATCGGGTTAGGTTTGTTGATCATATCATACTTATCATACGAGGAATACCAGTTCAGGATGGGGTAAATATAATCTCTTATTTAAGAGGAATACCAATTCAAGATGGTGTATAATTGTAGATTAATGTCATGTGTTGAGGAAGTTTATTCTTCCCATGTTTATCATACGGGGCATCCCGAACTTATTTGAGGTAATACTGGAGTTTAATGTCATGCAAAGAGGACATTGAGTATCCCAAGAGGATAAGTGCAGTGTGGTGAATTGAAAATCCTATTGTGAGTAATGACCAAGGAGGCCCAAATCCACACCATATATTCATAAAGGATCTTGCATATAGTTTAAAGTCACAATGCTTAGACTTGATCATCTATTTTAAGATCATAGAGTCCAGACTTTGGGTTCATAGTTTATTTTCGTAGAGTTTAGACCAATCACATGGTTTAACATCTTGTTATTGAGATGTGGGTTATCATATAGTTTAACTTCATGTGATCAAGATATATCCCACAATTAAATTTTTTGTGACTAGGATAATAGTTCTTATGCAGTTTAACATCATGCAGCTAGGAAATGTTGTCTCATTATGTGAATTTCTATTTCAGAAACTTGGAATCAGTTTGAGGTATGGTACACTCTCCGTCCATAGTGACCAAAGAGTACACCCTATTTGAATAGACCATGGGAATGATTTAAGGTCCTTACCACTTGGTCTCAAACTTTTGAGACTTCTTTCCAGGTATCATTATCAATCTAAGGGATAAAAATATATCACACTAGAGGTAGGAGTGGAGGAAACTATTCTTCTTTAATGATCTCAATATCTTATTTTGGTGCCTCTATAGATTATGTAATGCATGGAGCCTATTCTCTTTGAAATATTTCAGCTCATCTAGATGGACTTCTTCTATTTTTTCTGGAATCTACTAGTTATAGACAACTATTCAGAGTGATGGAAACTGAACCCCAATAGGCATGACTGCCTCCATTTTGTACAATTGGGAGTATGGATTCACCTAGGTATAATTTTGAGTCATCATCTGATAATACTAGAGAGTATTGGGGAGGTTTTCCAACCAAATTATCTTGTTCTGGCCCACTATCTTCTACATAATGTTAAATAAGGTCTTATTAAATGCATTGAACTATCCATCTAATAGTGCATGATATTGAGATGTATCGATTGACTAAATATTGTACTTGGAATACAGTCTCTTCAAATTGGTAGCATAGAATTTTCTTCATTGTCAATGAGAATGGTATGATGGACTCCAAATCGATTAATAATGTGGGATCTCATGAATTCAATCACATTTCTGGGCTTTACATCCTTTATAAGAATCAATTCTTCCCAATTGTAAAAGAAATACATCATGGCCAGAATGAATCTGCATTGGAGAGCTATTTTTGGCTAATATGTGCCTATAAAATTGAGTCCCCGTACTAAAAAGGACCAAGAATACTTAGTGGTATGTGGAGGTTCTGTCGATCAATGAAAAAAGTTTTTATAGTTCTGACAGGCATGTCACATCTTAGTATACTCGATGCAGCCATGGAGCATGGTGGGATAGAAGTAGCCTAGTCTTTGAATATGGTGGGATAACTTCAATATCACTTGATCGAAACCACAAGACATGACATGAAATTATAGCATAACCTGTGAAATGTCATCTCCTTACACGCAAAAAAGTAGAATTCAATCAAAAAAACATCTATAGAGAGTTCTCTCAAGGTTGGTCCCACTATAGAGAGTAAACTGTTCTGTACCCTAATGAATTCTCTCATAATTGGATAAATTTGTTTTAATAATGTCACCTTGGAGTTACTCAATGAAAGGAGATATCCAATCAGGAGTTTCCTATACTATTGAGGAACCTAAGGGTCTTGATGTGGAAGCACCAATTGAAAGATGTATTACCTGCTTCATAATATCAACATCTGAAATTATGGGAGCAATGCCCCTCTTATGCGCAACATGAATGAATAGGTAATCCAGGTCAAGATCTACAAGAGATATGAAAAAACTAGCTAAGGTGTTAGATAAACCATTATATGATTGAGTGACTTGAGTCACTTATGGATGAGAAGGGAACTAGTTAATTAGCGGACGAGTTCACCCTAACAGGGCTATAAGTTGTGTCTTTCTGATGATATAATCATCATTAATCTGTTTGATGACTAGATTAGAGTCTCCCTTCACACACAAGTAGGGGAAGTCAATCTCAAGATGTAGCTCAAGACCAGTAATGAGAGAATGATACTCTACATCATTGTTGGTTCATCCTTCTAATAATTAGAATGAGTATGGAAGGACAACCTATGTTGGGGATATGAAGATGATCCCTATGTCCACTCTATTAAGCTTGGGATAATTGATATTTAAACCTATAATAATCTGGAAGGCACAATTGAAGTGCATCTTCCAATATGAAATGCCCTAGTCTACAGAGAGGATAGCCTCATATGGGAAGTCAACATCTGGTGGTGGCTCTTCAGAGGCTGGAGGAGCAGCCATGAAGTCTTCCAATGCCTAACCCTTTACAGGTCTCTATGGAATGAACCTAATATTGAACTTCTGAAGGATCACTACCCAACATGCCAGTCATCCAATCAGTATGGGGTGATTTAGGATATACTTTAGCGGGTCCACATGGGACACTGATTGTATCTCATGATGCTGAAGATAATTTCACACCATTTACACTAAAAAAACTAGTGTGAATTAGATATTCTTGATAAAAGAGTATCCATTATCCGCGTCAAGGAGAATACGACTAAGATAATATAAACTATTCTCTCTGTACTCATTTTTCTTTTATTATTGAAGGGAACTAAGTGATTTTTTAGGGAAGTCATGTAGAGGACTAGAGGGTTCCCTAAGATGAGCAACATTAAAGCCAGAGGTTGTAGAATATATTGCTTGATTTCCTTGATGAAGTACTGAAATTCCTTGTCATACTATTAGATGGTTCCTTTCTTAATGATCCTCTAAAAGGGATTACACTTTCAAACTATACTTGAAATGAACCAACATATATAGCCTAAGTGGTCCTGGAGGACCCCGAGCTCTCAGAGGTTGCTTGGGGGTGGGATCAGTTTGATGGATTTAATTTTCTCTAAGTCAACCTCTATGCCTTTATTTATAATAGAAAAACCAATGAACTTTATATAGTTAATCCATAATGAACACTTCAAGGGGTTGATCTTCAAATTTTGGGAGCGGATGAATTTGAACACTTTCTCAAGGTCTCTAAGATGGTCCTGACACTAATAGGATTAGACCACTAAGACATCCACCAATGTTTTGAGGATCAATTTGAAGATGAGATTCATATCCCATTAATAAGTGGATCATATATTCTTAAAATCGAATGGAATTACATGATATCAAAAGTTCCCTTATGGTGCGCTAAATGAATTAGAATATTCATCCTTAGAGGCTATTTGGGTCTGGATGTACCCAGAGTATCCATCCATAAATAATAGACCCTAGAACCTAGTTTTCACATCAATCAACAACTTTGTAACTAGAAGGGGAAAATAATTCTTTATGAAATGGAAGTTGAGGTCCCAAAAGTTGATACAGACTCTGATATTACCATTTTTTCTTATTTACTAGGATTATGTTTGCTAGACACTTTGGGTATTGGACTTCCTTGAAGAAGTAGACTTTGGTAAAATTATCAAACTCGGCCTTGACCATGGCACCGTGAGAGGGATTCATTTTTTTTGGGAGGCTTCTTGAACCCTCAATGAATCACCGGGAAGCCTAGATGGTGGAATATGACCTAAGAGTCTTTTCTTGGAATCTCTTAATAGCTCTAGGAAAAGACTTCATGGTTTTCTTTCAAAAAATACACATACTACTGAGGATCTTCTAGGTCATATCTGCACTATTCAGTGTCATCCTTGGATCTTTCTTGGTATCAAGGTTCACCTGAATCAGCTCATCCATGATGGGGAAGACACCCTCTTCAAATTTAAAAGGATTGTCTTCCAAATACTCTTCTTCTTCTGAGGTCAGAGAATCAGTAAGAGGAGGTTACTATTCTAGGCTAGCTAACTTAGGGGGAACACTGATGCCTAATTGGGAAGATACAGAACCCTTTCTAAGGGGCTCCTTCTATGCTAAAACCATATTGATAGAGGCTGTTGAGGCAATTCCATATTTCATTCAACCGCGAGGTCCATTCTTGATGTCAATGTAATGGCGATGGTTCAACCTCCATTGATTCAACCATTCCATAAAATATAGGAGGGAATGTCATGAAATGGTGACCATAAGGAGATCTTGTTATTAATTAACATGTGTGGGGCTTCTGGTATCACTCAGGCATACCCTGTGTAGTAGTATGAGGTAATATGTGAATGTTCCTTCTATTTAAGGACGCGAGAAACCTTTTTCTAGAGAAGAAAAAGAAACATCCCTAGTTTTGATTCATAGTTTCTATCCAATAGATCGAGAGAATGAATTCATCATCCATATCTACCCATGGACTGGCTATGGGGGCTATCATATCATGGGTGTGCTCAACTCTATAGGTATGAACCAACTGAACCCCTCTCTTATAGTATAAATAATCAAGATAGGTGGCGTCACAGGAGTCTAAGGGAGAAACATCACCTTGAATAACTCCTAATCAATTGTTGGTAGAGTACTTGAGGAACTGGTGATATCAGGAGGTGACTACTGCATGAAAATGGATCCAAGGATAATAGAGAAGTGCATTGTAGGCGTTATCTGGTGAGATAACCATAAAATAAGCACTTCATATCAAGCCACTAAACTGGATCTTCAACCAGATCTGTCCACATGGTCTCTGATCAGTCTTTTAATAACCCTAGATTTTCATATTGGAGGAATACAAGTTTGCTTCAATCAGCCCAAACTTGTGAATCATCTGGGTCTGGAAGATGATTATCTTAGATCCTATGTCCATAAGAAAGTGGTATATTTCCATGACATTTAACTGACATGTGTTGTATAGTGGGAGTTTGTCACCCTACACGAGGGAACCCTCATATTATCAAGATAATGAGATGATGTCTTGGCCTTCCACTTTCTCAACCTCCTCTATATAGTAGGCCTTTGCATAAGTTACCTCAGTTTAAAAATGGATGGGGCTACTCAATGATTCTACGAGGGAATCACAAATTTATTTTGATAAGTATATGTCCTCTATAATTGAGATCCTAGAGGGTATGATAGAGAGGTGATTCAAAACATGGTACTTCTACAAAAAATTAAAATTTCTACCCATAGGGGGGAACTCCTTGGCTGGGGTACAATAGGGGCTTCTAACTATACCACTGGGTTCTAGATAGTGCAATAAATGTCCTACTACTAACCATGTGACCCACTCTGAACCGCTATCTACTGACTATCAATAGGATGAGGCTTATCTCTAGCTTGATATGGCTGATCATGGTATGATCATAGTTTTTCTACTTGGTTAGTTAGAAATGTCGTCTTTGGTGATGTATCTAGTGGATCAAGTTTGGAGGATTGTGCCTGCTAAGCTCTATGAAAAACCTACCACCTATTCTTGGTAATATGCATAGATTAGTTTAAAGTGTTGGCCTAAGAATTCTGATGACTCTCATTTCCCTGACCTCCCCTTTGACGGTGTTGGATGGAGGTATTCAAGGGATTTACGGGGCATTCCTCACTATCAGGAACTGTGAAGCCGTCTACTAACTTGATGAGATTCACATAGGCACACTCCTAATCATCATTTGTGGGGTCTTATGGTACTGAGTTGACCCTGTGGTAAATTAAAAACTCAGGAGGCATTAAGTCACCAAGGGTGTAGAATGAATTTAGCACCGGAGGGGGACTCTAATTTCCCTTTCACCATTGGTGTTTTCTCTTTTTAGATTTGGATAGATTTGATATGGATTCATAGGTAGTGGATGGAGAATTCATGGCAACAAAATTGGGATCAGGTATGCCTAGGTAGTCACATACAACTCTTTGGGTTTGATAAATCACTATATGAGACAACCAATCATAAAAATTCTGCATTTTACAGCTAGAAGCTATCTTCCATTCACCTTAACTTTCACTGTCTCTTTCAAGATTGGACGAGATGTGTGTTACATGTTATGAGATTTTGGCCAACATGACAAAACCATTATCTATTTGTTCTTAATTCCAATCCTTAAACTCATAGAATTCCATGATAGTGTGTCCAAGAATCTTATGGTAAGGGAAATGATCATGGATTTTAGTGCGTCCAAATTCCCGGGGCCTCCTACACTTTGGACTCTTTAGAGTTCCCTTTTATATGAAGTAGATAAAATAGCCTATAACTTATACATCCTTGAATAAATATGTCTGGTTCCTTCTATTAAGGAAGGGAAAAATGGGATCCTAGACTTTATGGGGGTATGGAGACTGATGAGGGGCTAGAGTTTCATTCTCTTACCGAGGAAGATATGCATGGTGAGGTGGTGCTTGATGATTCTATGCTAGGTAGGGTTGATCATGGTAGGGATTCTACACTCAATGAGGATTTTATGGAAAAGGGGTAAAAAAATATTCTGGGTTAGGGGCCTCTAACTATATCACAGCTACAATCTCTTTTTTTGGCCTTTCTTGCATGAGCTAGAAGAGACAACATGTGTGACTGTTTGGCCTACTGCAGGGCTTCCTCCAAATACTGGGCCTTTTCAGAAAGAACTTGGAACCCATCCTAGAATTTATGGGTGATGAGGTTAGGGACAAAATGAGTCTTGAAATTCCTCTCACACATCGTTAAAAACTTATCTAGTGTTAGTGACATGTATAGTGAATACATGAGGCCCTTCCACCTTGTAAAAAAACTAGGACATGATCATCAGGACTTTGATTGAACTTGAAGAGGTTGGAAATACTTATCTTGTAGGTGGTGGAGATTAATTGGTAAAGGAACTGTCTGCGAAGGTCTTCCCAACCAGTGATAGATCCTATGGGTAGATGGATGTACCATAAAAGTGTGGATACTTCCAATTTATAGAAGAAACACTAGAGCTTGGTATTCTCATACTACTTTGGGGTTACCAACATCAGTCCACACATTAATATGAAGAGGGAAAAGTTCTATAGTGGGTCGTATATCTCGTTTAATAGAGAAAATATAGATATCCCAAATTCCAAGGGCGCTTGCATGTCATCCACCCATACTGGGTATGCCATTATTTTAGGTGGGATCACTACCATTCACATATCCTGTGCCTCAAGGCGATCAGTGAGAGAAGATAAAAAACCATCTTGGCAAGGGTCCACGTCTTGATGAGGATTCCTAACCACCAATGTGTTGACGGGATCATCATATCGATAAAGTGGCTTATCGGATCACAAGTCTACATGAACTGTATTCTGAGAAGGGTAGCCACAGTTCTCAAGATGGTTTGATGACTCATACCTCAGTCTCTTACCATAAAATCATTCCTCTCCTCTATTTGGATGTGACATATTTTCAATCTCAGCTTTGGGAAACTATCCAAGGGGGACTTGTTTCCCCACTAGGGATAAATGGAATCCCATCAGGTAGTGTTGTAATCATGATTCCAATTAGAAACATGCTCATAGATAATAAATTTCTTATCTACCACCTACCAGAGAAAGGTGTAAATCATAGTCTCTACCTCTGTATTAAGCACAAACTCAGATTGATCGAAAGTTCCATCATGATTCTTAACCTTGTTAACATTCTGATGGACAAAAATATTATAGAGGGATCCCTGGGGCCGAGTCTCTACCACTGTTGGCAGGTGAGGACACCTATATGAGGGTCTGTCTGGTACTATGCTACCCCTTGGGGTAAATTTTCCCTATCAAAATATGTATGTTCTCATGTTTCCCTGCTCTTATGGAAGGTTGGATATGACCATGTTTACCATTACTATACCCTGAGTATAAATGTATTCATTGACAGATAATCGAGGCTGATGCAAGATATGGATAAAGTATAGAGAAATGTACTATCCCCATCCTATGATCTGTGCATGTGAAGACACCTCTTCCATAATCTAGTGGATAACTATGAATCTCTTGCCACAATGTTATTAGAGGGCCTCATGGTAGCTAGGTGACTTAGGGAACTAAGCCATTGGGTGTGCTACCAACTCAACCATTCAACACTACTTATCAATATCCTCATGGTTCCCCTCACTTCATAGAAAATCCAATAATTATCCCAGAGATGGTGAAGTGTCTCCCAGCTCGTCTGGTAGAAACAAATGGACTTAACCTTAGTAAGGGAATTTGGGATGTCTATGTTAGGATTTGAAGATGGCCAAAATACCATGGGTAACTGGTTGATAGAAAGAACCTCCCACAATCACTATTTCTCAAATCTATGTTCCTAGTCGACTCGAGCTCTGATCGATAATGGCCAAGAAATAGGTGGTGGAACCGATGTGGATCATTTTGCAGTTTGTTTGTATTGTAGAGAATCCACTATGAGAGGAATATATTCACTACACACTAGGACATTCCTCAGAAGTGGTAAAAACAACATAATCACATACTTATAGGATGGAGTATTCACCACTTCCTCATGTTAAAGGGAAGCAGTGCGCATCTATCAATCAAACGTCTATGGATTAGAAAGGTTCTCACCATCGGAAGGAGTCATCTCAGACTAGAACAGATCTCCATTATTTTGGTTAGAGGTAGAGATATATAGTAGGGGCGATGAAGATAGTTTCACGGTGAGCCCCTGGAAGGGGGCCAGAGCTTCCTCCACCTACATGGAACTGCAGAGTTATTTGGGGATCCTGTGGAATTCACCTTCAAAGATGGTGAGTCTCACCTATAGGGATATTTCCCTAGACTATAGTAGTGGGGATGGGAACACAATCAGTGAGTCATATGTATCATTAGAATCTGAATTATTGATGATATTAATGATGACTTGTCATTTCCAAGGATTTCACCTCCAATTAAGGTTATTTTCCATTCTACCTTAGGATGACTCTTTAGGGGTAGGGTACCTCTTCGACAGGGGGAGAACCTCCATGCTAGTTAGTTGGATCATGAGGAATACCTTCATACTGGTTGAAGTGGAAAATGGTAAGTCTTTTATGTTGACGAGCAAGAGTAGTGATAAGGCCTCTGTATTGGTTACTAAAATCATGGGGAGGATCCATAGTTTGGCTAGTGATAGTGTTAGTAAGACCTCAACACTACATCTCTTCATTATGGGTTATCCTGTAACGACTTTCAGTGGTTCCAATGATATATAGAGTCAACCTGGACTGCCTATGAAGTGGATGGGGTCCTGATCCAAATCGTGAAAAGATAGATCCTTATTCAGGGATTTTTCAAGATGTGTTGATAATGGTAGAGACCTGGCAGGATGCACCGATGGTGGAAGGGGACACTAAAGACATGAAATATGATTACCCTTGTCAATTAATCTTTTTATCATACCAAGACATTGGATTTGGGTGATTTGGACTGGGACTGGCAGATTATGGGGAAAATCCACCTGTTCTTCAGCCTGAAGGATCATTCATTACAGAAATTTGTGGGGCCTAATAGGATCCCTCCTTTGTGTCACCCAGGTATTAGTCATATCGGGGGTGAATTGGGAATCCCCCACCTCCTGAATATAGGTGATAGAGTTATAGGATCATTATGAGTAGAGACTCTTGAAGAAAATTACCATTATATTGGTTATTGGTTGCTCCTTGTGTGGCCCATGGGGGAGGTTGTGGCATTGTTATGGCACTAATGCCTCCTGGTCATGACATGCCATGTTCCTTGTGGGAATAACCCCTACTACTAATACCGATGTTTGAGGGAATAAATAATACACCTATGAATGATATAATAGGGTGAGTCAGGGCATGGGTGCCTGAGGGATTATGTCATGGTAGAATTCGTGGTGGAGGTGGAGTCATGCAGGATTGCCACACTGATAATTCTTCGGCCCCAAGGCTTGTGGGAACTGGGTTGCTAATTTCCTACTGTGTGAGTCTTGTGAGGCATGTGGATTCATCCATAAGTATGGGTACAAGGAAAGTGATTCCGTATTCCCCCAACATTTTCCCATCTTTTGAATATAGAGAGTGATCCACTATGACAATGTCACATACTGATGATTCCCAATAGCTAACTACCCCAATTTATGGTGATTTACAAGTTATGCCTACCAATTTTATGGTGGGACATGGTGATAGATATTTGTATCTGGTGAAATTATAATCTATTTATGTCTTGAATTCTATTAGTACCCATGATGAGGAGAATAGTTTCATGTTAGGTTCACCATTTTTGTTCGAAAATCATGATGCCGGTAGAGTTTGAGTCCAATTCCTGATCTGATGACCAACATAACTAATCCCCATGGTTAAAAGAGAAAGGTTTCACATCAAGTTAACAATTTCTATTTATGATTCTTTCACTTGGGAACATTCATGGGGAGCATTTTTGTTTCCCCACATTCTTGCTTTCCAATGGAGGGCATTTTCATCACTTTCAAAGACGATGTCTGCTTTGGGATCGAAATGGGATGATAGGATGTTGGTTCCTACTTCCATGGATTTCCCCTTGGAACTTATCACCTAGTCCAGGTCTTCCTCATATATTTGATCCATGTTTATAGAACTTATTCTTGATGCCATATCCTTTTGGATTCTAGTTGATTACACTCCTCATGTTTGGATATTCTTCTTTTTTCTTAACAAGGCATGTAACACCCTTTGTTTTTATGAACCATTTTTTCTGAATAAATTAGTTTTCATTGATGTTTTTAATTTCAATAAGTCAAAAATTCCTCAAATATGACACCAAATTTTCATGTCCTACATGTAACACCAACGTTTCTCACGCTACACGCAACACCGACTTGGCGTGCGTTACATGTAACACATAGTTTCTATAAAATTTAATTTTATTGTTATAATTATAACCTAGCTATTAAAATTAGTAATATGATTTGTAATAAATACTTTTAATATATTATTTATAATTATTTTATATAAATAAAACAAAATGATCATGAAAAATACAATTCTTAGAAAAGTCTTTATATGTTTAAAAATATTATTTTATCAAATGAACTGCTTTTCATAAGCTTCTATGAAAAACAATAAAATTAATTTTAAACATTTTGGAAATTGAATTTTATAAAATAAAATTAATTTATAAATTTATAATGTTGAAATTATCTTATGCATAATTTTTGGGATTTTTCTGAGAAATTTCATTTTTAGATGAATAGTGAAAAATAATGAATTTTAATTCAGAACTGTTTTTTCATCAAATTTATTTTTATAGTTAAATTATATTTTAAGTTGGTTTTAAAGTAATAATATATCAACTATATTTCTATTAATACAATTAATCTCATTGAAATATTTTTTATATTGAATTTAGATATAAAATATTCGTGAACTTTTGAACATTCTCGCTTTAAGAACCTATTTTCTCTCCATGTCTACGAGATTAGAATTAAACTTAATTTTTATATTTATGTGAATTGAATTTCAAAAAATATACATACATGGTTATAATATGTTTTATATTTATAGTCTAATAGGATCAAATTAATTTTTTAACATTATGAATAAAAACTTCTGGAATTTTTAATTACCATAGTTAAGGGTAAATAAGGTAATTAAAGGTAAAAATAATATTATAAATATTATAAAATTTCCCTAAAAATTATCTAAATTTCATTTTATGAGTGTTTTTACAAAAAAATAATCGTTGGGTTGATATTATAACCTTTTTGATCCACTTGGATGAGAGTAAGGCATTTATTTTATTTTATTTTGATAAAAGTTAAAAATGTCATACACATATTTTTAATAACTATATCATTTTTAATATCAGGTTATAGAAAAGATAAATTAGAATATAAATATTAACCTGAAATATAAAATTATTATATTCAACATGGTAATTTTTTTTAATTTTTAGGAAACAAATTATTACTATTATGGCTTACACAATAATGATACAGTAATTGTTTAATTAATGAACATATGAAATAAATGTTATTAAAAATGTTAAAATAAATATAATTTGACATAATTAATGCCCTAAATTAATTATTTAGATTATTTGACATTTTATTGATGAGTTTAAGGATCTGGTTCGAATATATTATGTTTTTATGATATCTTTAAGAAGTCAAATAATGAATAATGTCAACATTGACATTAATGATATTGTAAAATAATTAATATTTCATTAAATGATATAAAATTCATGAAAATATAAAATTTGAAAAAATGGTTTGGATAAATCTGAAAATGTTATAAATTATCCATTTATGGTTCATTTTTCATTTTATAGTAACTATATTAACCCATAATGAGTAAAAATGCATGTTATAATGGTAAGAGTTAAAGAGGTTAAATATTGGTTAAATCTCAAAAAAAGGATTAAAAAATAGCCAAAACTTATATAATTTTTATTCTATGATAGGATTTAGACCCATAATAATCTTAGATTCTAAATAACTAACTTTTTATCCCTTTTTAACTGAAAACTAATATATAATAATTTAATATTTTATGAGTTTTCTAATGTTTCTCTCACCTCAATTATATAAGGTCCACCTCCTCCCTCACTTCCTCACACCACATTGAGCCTTATATCTCATCAAAAACCTATCAAAATAATCTTATAACTTACCTCCCTTACTCATTGAATCCTTTCTTTGGGCATACATCCATCCAAATAAGCCCTTTGTTCAAACCAAAAAGAGTTACCCAAAGAGGTAACATCCTTTCTCAAGATCCTTTATTTCATTTTCCTTCTCCACAACCTAAATTATTCTTAGTCCATGAAAAAATAATATCCTTTGTATTATAAATATACTGGGATTTTTTTTACATTAAAGGTTTTACCTGCACTCACACACACTTCCATCTAATGGTTAAAGAACTTATCATTCTTTTCTAAGGTGAACTATTGCCTCATGAAATAATATTTTTCGTTTCCCCTTTACCACTTCATCTGGTTGGGAATTATGATAGAAACTATATTTTTATATAATATAATATATATTTATTATTTATTTATACTTATTTATTTATTATATAAATCCCACCTTCATGATTTTAATTTTGTGTAAATATGACAACTTTGTTTGTGGAAGTGTGGACTACTGCCTCCTCAAAGCGATGTGATTCGTTCACACTTTACATTAAATGTATTAAGGATGATTTTAGTAAAATTATATGATACATATGACAAAATAATTTTATTACAAAGATATTATATAAATATATACATATATTTCATTCACTTTATTTCTTTCAATATGCCATGAAATGGAAACAACATTCAAGCGTATGTATGACCAACCGTCTCAATCAACGGAGTATTCCATTTCATATATCTATCTTTTATAGATTATTATAAATGTTTATCTACCAAATATATATGATATATAAGTCATGTTTTAAATTTTATAAATAATTAAATCATTATTTAAGTAAGAGGATCAAGAATGGCATGTCAAAACACATACGATAAACAAAGAAATTTTACCCGAAACGTTACTTTAACTTGGAATTGTTAACAAATGGGTAATAGAAGGTCATAAGAAACCCTTATACGATCTTTTATATATTAATATTATTATGGGATAAATTTATAATAAACTTATACTTATTATATAGGAGTATTTTATGTGTATGATGAAAGTCAAGACATAAGGTAAGATAATTTCATCTCAATTTTTATTTCTATAAGATACATGACTTATTCACAACTTATTTCATTTGTGTGGTGTATTTAATATACATTATTATTATTATACTTGATTTTATGGGTATTTACATTTCTATTTTATAATCTTTCTTTCATAGGTTTTATGGTTCAAAATTTACCAAATCGATAAAGTAATTTTGTCTCAATTTTCCTTCTTTGAGACACATGTTTTTTTTATGAACCTATGATTTTTTACGAGGTGTATATGATTTCAATCGAAAAGTTATATCATTAATATCATTATTTTTCATGATATTTTAGGCTCCATGTGATTTCATTTTCTTACATGGGGAGTAGGATTTAAATTTACCAAGTGGTAAGAGTTTATTGAAACAAACTCAACATTTATCGAGATTATTTATGATTATGATTTCATTGATAAAATATTATGATATATCACTCAACAATACTCATGATTTTTATTATCCTCTAGTTATTCATGATGTATTAATATATTGGTACCATTTTTTCCAATCTTTGTTACTTTAGGTAACTAAGAAAATGTATTTAAGAAAATTTGATCTCATTTCTCTTTTTGGTCGAAAATCAGTTGTATTCAAAAAACCATGTTTTCAAAAAAATGTTTTTTAAATTTTATTTTAAGATAATTTTAAAGGAAAAAGTTTTTTAAAATTTTTATTGTTTATAAATATTCATTTATATATTTTCAATGATATTTTCAAAGGAAAATGTTTTAAAAAATGTTTTATATTTAAAAAAAATTCAAAGAAGAAAGGATGTTTGTCTCAAGGAATATTTTTAAAAGATCTTTATAAATTATTTCCCATATAAGATGACATATGTTGGGGTCCTTCATTACTAATTGTGAATATTATCCAAGGTTAGATTCAATTTATTTCTTTGAATGATTTATGTTTTGATGGCATAACATTCAGGAAACCCGTTTGTCTTTCACAAGTTATATGTTTGTGAATTTTTTTTATCTTTCACAGATTATATATCTATGAAATCAATTTATCTTTCAAAATCTATATTTCTATGAAAACCTCTTCTTTTCAATGGTTATACTTTGATTAAATGATTATGAAACCTATATCTTTTCCATAGGTTAGGATAAGATTACATATTTATGACACCCATTTCATTTCATGGGTTATGTAATGAATAATGTTTTTGATATCATGGAATGTGTATGTATTATTTTATTATGAGATGGGTGGGACCTATATCTCCCTCCAATTCATTGGGTAAAAATTTATATCTCATGATATAGACATAAATGACATTGACCACTATGATTGTATTGGGAGTGAACCTTGACTACTAAGATGGTTATGAGAGTGAACCATGAATAATAATATGGTTATGGGAGTTAACCATGAATACCAAGATGGTATGGGGAGTAAACCCATTCCACTAAAATGGCCTTGGAATAAATTCCTTGACTATTAAATAAATCATTTTTATATTCTTATGTGTCTTCCAAAATTCTATGTGTTATTCCTATATTATTATTTCATAGATTATGTTCTTTATTTCCACATGATTTGTGTATTATGAATTTCTATTCTTTATTCCATGATTCATGTTTGTGATCTTTGATATGAAGTGTATGATCTTTGATTTTCATGATCATGTTCTCATACCCTTATGTTCATGATTATGCTAACATATCTCCCTTATTTACCCTTAGTGAGCATATGAGCTCACCCCTTTTTATTTTTATTTCCCCAGGTTATGAAAATATTCATTATGTTTGATGTGTCTAAGAAGGGTTCTTTTCAAGAAGAACATAGTGGGAGATAATGTAACTCACTTATGTACCAGTGTTTATGTTTCCAGGTTTCTAAAGGCACTATACTAATATTGTCTTTGGGAATGTGTTTGTGTAATGTATGGAAGGTTCCAAAAAAACAAGGTAATGTCAATGTATGTTAAGTCAGGGTCATTATAGTTGGTATTAGGGAAAAGGTTTAGTTAACCTTTTGAATATAGGATGATAAAACCTCTGTGAGAACCCTAAGGGAATATATCAGGATAATACAAGGATAAGGAGAAGTATAGGAATATGTCCTGGAATCTTGGTAAAGGATAGATTGAGTAATATCCTAGAAATATATAAATTTCTGGATACTAAAAGTGGACGTGGATATGGAATAGATGTATCTAGGAGTAAAAAATCCGACAAGGTGCATCGGTCATGACTCAGCATAACTTGGTAGAAAAAAACAGGTGTTGCTACACACCTAGTTTGACACTCCTAGGGGATATGCTTTGGGAATTCAGAAACTCTTCACAAACCACTATGAAGGATTGAAATAGGATTTGGATATGAATAAACTAGGATAAACCTAAGGTGTCATAAATTAAGCAAAGTTTCATAATTTAGACATCCTATAAGTAATTTTTCATTATTTTATGTTTCCTCATTATGATAAATGTTTCATAATATATGTTTCTGGTTTTAGTCAATGTCTAAAACCTAAAGAAACCATGCTAATTATGAATGCAATGGTAAATGAAATGATTGTACTCTTGAACAACCAAATGTTATGAGAGTTGGAATGAAAAACCATACACCTTTACTCACACAATTTATGAATCATTTTAGACTTCCTAATGAGTAGAAGAGAGAAAAATATTTTGTTGAGTCCTTCATAAGGAAACATTCACATTTTTTAAGTGGGTCTTATGATCAAATTGTTGCTGAATAATGGATTAGTACCACTGAAAATATATTTTCAATCCTGCAGTGTTCGGAATATGAAAAAGCCATTTTGGATATTTATTGTTTGGAAGGTAAAGCCGATCAGTGGTGGAATCTTATTAAGAACATGAGGGAATAAGAAGAAATTGAATCTATGGAATGAGAAAAGTTTAAGGAGACATTTTTCATTAAGTAATTCCCTCATATTCTATGAATGAATATGGAAAAGGAGTTCCTTGAGATTAATAAAAAGGATGATGAATCTATTGGTACATATGAGGAAAATTTTACAAGACCTATGAGGTAGGCTTTTTGCATTATCATCCAACCTGAAAGTAAAGTTGATAGGTTCTTCATTTGATTAAAGTAAAATCTTAGATTGGAATTATCCATAAGATAATTTAGTATCTATAAATATATTTATCACTATGAAATCAAGGTTGAAATTTAGGTTCGAGTTACGTATCAATCTTATGGTTTTGAAAAGAATATGAAGATGAAGTTCAAAGGAAAATATAAAAACCATGGAGAAAATAAGACGGTATTTCCATTATGATTTAAGTGTGGGAAGAAGAATGGAGAATTTTTTGAGGGGTATAATAAATGTTTTAAGTCCATAAAGGAAGCTCATTGGGAATTTTATTACCAAAGGGACATGAAGAAGTTAGATAACAATTTTAATGGAGGGAAAGATACATATAATTCACCTCCCCAACTCCAGTGATAAAAGTGTAAGGAGAATGAGAATTATGCTAACTAGTTCCCAAACCTAAGGGCTATTGATGATGATCAACTTCAACAACCTCTTAAGACAAGGGAAAAAAGGAAATATCATGTGATCACTATTGGTGATGTGAAGTATGAAAACAAAGTTATGGAATGATTTAGTATTTATGTAATGGAATTCCAGAATAGTTTTGTAGAAGTAATTTTATCGTATTATGGAATAATAAAACATCTATGTATTGGTCCACTTTAGTTTTTTGTAAGGATTTAAGAGCATATTATGAATGGTACTGGTAACCATGGAAAGTGATTGAGGTAATAAGGTGATATTTTTAGAAAACACATGATTAAGGGAAGTATAGCCCTAAATATGGGAATTATATTGAGATAATGATATTTAGATAATGATATTTTGGATATGAATAAGTAAATTGGATGGTACTTATTTCCTTAGAACTGATTAAGGATTTTTTGAAAAGTCATTTACGATATTGTGGATGAAGTATACAATGTTTTGGACTTAAGGAATATATCCAATAAAATTTTCAATTAGGAAACATGCATTTTTTTAATAAGGATTTATGGTAATTCAGGTTATTACCATGATTAAAGAGAATAGATGATGAAGGTATTCACATGTTTAGAACGTGACAGTGAATAACTACTCTATGATATATGCAACATAAATGTTAAAATCATTTATTAAAATTCTTTCTAAAGTTTTGGGTTTTCAGCTTTCATAAGGATTGTAAATTTATTTATGGAAAGTTAAGTTAAAATTTAGATGATTTAGATTGACGTATTATCTCACAATATGTGGATTTATGCATATTTGATAACTCGTGCTAACCTTTTTTTTGTGATAAATATAGATGGAATGATCTATCATTCTATTTATGGATATCATGATCTACTAATTCTTCAGGAATGAAAAATTCAATTTCATTTCTTGGAATAAGAGATAAAGTGGAAATTTAGTAAAGAACAACAATGGGTAAAGTTATCCTAAAATCAAGTAAGTATTTCTTCTCATGAAAAATTTTCAACTCTATGGAATGGATCTTAAAACCAAAAATTTTATCTTAGTACCTTCTTTATCAATGAATCAAATGACCTCTTATATCATCACAGATTTATGACTTTTTGATTGTTAACTTTCTCCTGACCATGTTCTCTATCAGTCTATATCAGAACATGATAGTTATATTTTTCTTACAGGTCCATGTTTTCACTTCTCACCTATATTCTCCTATGTGTAAACCTAGTTATGAGTTACTTTGTGTAAATTTTATATTTCTAGCTTTTCTTTTTAAAAGGAAGTATTAGTATTAGTTTTTACTATGTGGGTTTATATGAATAGAAATTTCAAGAAATAAAACTTTGATAAACTGATGAATTTCACGGGTGAAATTCAATTTAATGGGGGTAGAATATAACACCCTGAGTTTTTATAAACATTTCTTTCTGAATAAATTAGTTTTCATTGATGTCTTGAATTGAAATAAGTCAAAAATTCCTTACAAATGACACTGACTTAGCTTGTGCAACATGCAACACTAACATGGCTTGCACTACACACAACACAAACTTTGTGTGCATTACAGGCAACACTAAGTTTCTATGAAATATCATTTTATTGTTATAATTATTTAAATGATATAATTAAAATCTAGTCGTTAAACTTAGTAATATGAATATTAATAATTACTTCTCAAATATTATTTAAAATGTTTTTATATAAATAAAACATAATTCTAATGAAAATTTTAATTTTTGGTAAATTATTTATATGTTTTAAAAAAATATTTTCTCAAATGAACTTCTTTTCAAGTCATTTTATGAAAAATAATAAAATTAATTTTAAACATTTTATAAATTGAATTTGATAAAATAATATTATAAATATTATAAACTTACCCTAACACTTATCTAAATTTTAATGGATGAGTGGGTATCCACCAAAATCATCCTTGGGAAGATATTATAAAATTTTTAATCTTCTTGGATGAGAGTAATACATTCATTATATTTTATTTAAAGAAAAGTTAAAAATTTTAATACACATATTTTTAATAACTATATCATTTTTAATATAGAGTTTTTTAGAAAATAAATTTGAATATAAATATTAATTTGAAATATAAAATTTTTATCTTCAACATGGTAATTTATTTCTAATTTTTAGGTAATAAATAATTACCATTTTTCTTACACAATGATGATACATTAATTGTTTATTTAATGGAAATAAAAAATAGATGTCATTAAAAATGTTAAAATAAATATAATTTGACATAATTAATTTCATAAACGAATTTAATATATGAAATTTAAATTTTTGTAATGAGTTAAAGTAGTTGGTTCGAATATATCATGTAGTTATGATATTTTTAAAAAGTCAAATAATTAATAGTTTCAAAATTGACATTAATGACATTTTAAAATAATTAATATTTTATTAAGTGATTTAAAATTCATTAAAATATAAAATTATCCACAATAATTTTGATAATGTTTAAAATTTCATAAATTATCCATTTATGGTTCGTTTCGAATTTTATTGTAATTATATTAACCCTTAAAGAGTAAAAACATGTGTTATCATGGTAAGAGTTAAGGAGATCAAATAAGGGTTAATGCCAAAAGATAAGGATTTAAAAATAATAAAAACTTATATAATTTTCATTATATGAGATTATTTAGACCCATACTCATCTTATATTAGAAATAACTAACTCTCGATACTTTTTAAAATTAAAAGAATTTATATTTATTTAATATTTTAAGAGTTTCTTAAAGTTCCACTCACATAAATTTTAAAAGGGGAGCTCTTCCCTCACTTACTCAAAACAAATTGATCCTTATAGATCAGACAAACCCTATAAAAATATTCTCCCAACTTCCCTCCCTTAATCATTGAATCACCTATTTGGTTATAAATCAATCCAAGGAATCCCTTTGGTGAAAAACAAAAGGAGTTACCAAAATAAGATGTTACATCCTTCCTTAATCTCCTTTCTTTCATTTTCATTCTCCATCACCTAAATTATTATTATTATATAAAAAAATAATAGCCAAATTATCCTCTATATAATGATATTTTTTATGTTAGGTTTTATACCTGCACTTACACAAACTTCCATATAATGGGTAATAAATTTACCGTTCTTGTGTACGGTGAACTACCACATCACGAAATGATGGTGTACGTTTTAACTTTACAACCATTTATGGTTTGGAATAATGATGCCCAATTTGTTTTTATATTATATATATGATATTTATAATATATTTATACATATTTATTTATTATATAAATTCTACCTTCATGCTTTTCAATTTCTGTAAATATGATAACATCGTTTGTGGAAGTATGGACTACTGCCTCCTCAAAGCGATGTGATTTGTTCACACTTTACATAGAATGTATTAAGGATGGGTTTAGTAAAATTATATGATATATATGAAATAATAATTCTACTATAATGATATTATATACATATCTACATATATTTCATTTAATTTTTTTCCTTCAATACACCATGAAAATGGAAACATTATCCATGCATACGTATGACCTATCATCTCCATGAACGGTGTATTCCATTTCATATATCTATCTTTTATATACTATTATAAATGTTTATATACTGAATATATATGATATATAAGTCATTTTTAACATTTTTGAGATAATTAAATCATGGTTTAAGTAATAGGATCAAGAATGAAAAATCAAAATACGTAAGATAAACAAAGCAGTTATTACTTGAAACGTTAATTTAACATGGAATTATTAATTTTTGTAAAATAGAAGCTCATAAGAAAACCTTATATGGTATTATATATATGAATATTGTTATATTTTAAATTTATAATATACTTATACTAATTATATAGGATACTTGTACACATACAATGAAAGTCAAGACACAAGGTAATGTAATTTCATCTCATTTTTTTATTTCTATGAGTTACAAGCCTTATTCACCCCTAATTTATTTTGTGTGGTGTGTTTACTGACCATGAATTTATTATATTATTATTATAATTAAATTTAGTATTATTTACATATCCATCTGATGATATTTATTTTATGGGTTTTATGCTTCAAAAGTTACCAAATCAGTAAAGTAATGTTGTCTCAATTTTCCTTTTTTGAGACACATGTTTTTTTGTGAACCAATGTTCTTTTATAAGGAGTATATTATTCTAATTAAAATTTTATATAATGAATCTAATTAATTTTTACGATATTTTAGGATCCATGTGATTTCATTTTCTTATATGGGGAGTATGATTCAAAGTTACCAAGTGGTAACATTTTATTGAAAAAGCTCATCATCTATCGAGATTTTTTATGATTATGCTTTAATTAATGAAATATTATGAGCCATATCTCAAGAATACTCATTAATTTTCTTATAATATGGTTATTCATGATTTCTTCATGTATTGGTACCTTTTTTCCACTCTTTGGTACTTGAGGTAATTAAGAAAACATTTAAAATATATATATATCATTTCTATTTTCGGTCGAAAATCAATTTTATTCAAAAAACATGTTTTAAAAACATGTTTTTAAAATGTTATTTTATGTTCATTTTAATGGAAAAAGGTTTTTAAATTTTTTATGGTTTTTAAATATTCTTTTATATGTATTCAAAACTATTTTCAAAGGAAAAGGTTTTCAAAAATTTATTATGTTTTGAAAATCATTTTTCCAAGAAGAAATGATATTTTCATCAAGAAAGGTTTTTAAAATATCTTTCATAATTATTTCCCATATAATATGAAATTAATTGGTGTTAGTAATTACCTATTTGGAATATGATCCAAGGTTCTATTAAATTTCTTTCTCTGAATGGATTATGTTTTGATTTCATAACTTTCAAGAAATCTATTTTAATTTCACAGGTTTTATCTTTATGAAATATACATCTATTTAATTTGTTATATTTTTTTTTGAAATTAATTTATCTTTAACGGGTTTTATGTTTGAGAAACCCATTTATTTCCAAAGGTTATTATTTGATAAAATTAATATGAAACCTGTCTCTTTTCCACAGGTTAGGATAAAATTACATATTTATAATACCCATTTCATTTTGTGGGTTATGTTATGCACAATGTTTATGATCTCATAGCACACATATGTATGTTTAATTATGAGATTGGTGATACCTATATCTATCTCAAATGAATTGGGTAAAAATTTATATCTCATAAGATATACATAAAGGAACTTGTTTGCTAAGATGGTCTTGGGAGTGAACCTTGACTACTAATATGGTGATGGGAGTGAACCATGACTACCAATGTGGTTATGGGTGTGAAACATGACTACAAATATGGTATGGGGAGTGAACCCATACTACAAATATGGACATAGAATAAATGACTTGACTACTATGGAAATCATTTTTATATGCTTATGTGTCTGCCACAATTCTATATCTTATTCTTATGTTACTATTTCATGGATTATGTTAATTTTTTTATGATTCATATCTTATGGACTTCCATTATTTATTCAATGATTCATGTTTATAATATTTGATATTCAGTGTATGATCTTATATTTTCATGGTCATGTTCTCATACCCGTATGATCATCATTATGCTTACATATCTCCCTTTTTTACCCTTACTATGCATCTGAGATCACCCCTTTTTATGTTTCCTAACCTAGGTTATGAAGATATATATTATGTTTGATGTGTCTAAGAAGGGTGATAGTCAAAAATAACCTAGTGGGAGATAATTTAGATCACTTATGTACTAGTGTTTATGTTTCCATGTTTCAAAAGGACATATACTAGTATGGTCTTTGGGCGTGTTTTTGTGCAATGTATGTAATGTTCACAAAAAATGAAATAATTTCAATGTAAATTAATCTTGGGTCATTATAGTTGTTATAAAAGAATATTTTTTAGTTAACCTTTAGAATCCAGGATGAAGAAACCTTAGTGAGAACCCTAAGGGGATGTCTAAGGATAAGTCTAGGGATAAATAAAAGTATAAGAAAATGTCCTGAAATCTTGGTAAAGGATAGAATGAGTGGTTTATTATTAATATATCTATGTATGGATACTAAAATTGGATGTGTATCTAGAATATATGTACCAACAAGTAAGAACTCTGATAAGGTGCATTAGGCCTAACGCGGCGTAATCTAGTACATGACAACAGGTGTTGCTGCACACTTAGTTTGACACTCTTGGGGGATATGATTTGGTAATTCACAAAATATTCATGAAATATAATAATGGGTATAAATAGAATTTAGTTATTAATAACTTAGTATAAACCTAAGGAATCATATATTAACGAAGTTTTCATAATTTAGACATCTTATAAGTGAATTTACCTGATTATGTAGTTCCGCAACATGATAACTATTTCTTACTCTATGTTTTTGGTTTTAGTAAATGACTAAACACAAAGGAAACATGTTAATGATGAATTTAATGGGAAATTAAATTATTTTAATCCTAACGAAACAAATGTTATTAGAGTTGGAATGAAAAACCTTACTGTAGTACTCATATAAGCTATTACTAATGCTAGACATCCAAATGAGAAGAGGAGGGAACAACTTTCTATTGATTCCTTCAAGAGGAAACATACACCTTATTTTAGTGGGTCTTATGATCTATTTGTTGTATAACCAATGGATCAATACCACTAAAAATATATTTTATATCCTTTAGTGTTCAGAACATGAAAAAGTAATTTTGGTTGTTTATCGTTTAGAAGGTGAAGTCGATCAGTGGCATACACTTATTAAGAACATGAGGGAACAATATGAAATTGAATATGTGGAATGGGAAGAGTTAGATGGAACATTTTTAGTACTTACTTAACTCATATTATATGACTTAATATTTCAAATGAGTTCATTGAGATTAAGAAAAAGGATGATGAATCTATTGGTAACTATGTGGGAAATTTTAAAAGACTTTCGAGGTATGATTATAGAATTATGATCCAACCTGAAATTAAAGTTGATAGGTTATTCAGGGGATTAAATTCATGTATTAGAAGGTTTATAGACATAATATAGTTTAGTAGATACAAAGAGATTGTGAATTGTGAAATCAAGATTAAAATCAAGGTTTTTTATGTATCCTCCTCCAATGGCCCGAAGGCCTTCATTTTTTATTGATTTTGATAATCCACCTTTCAAGGGATTAGGTGGAACCCTATTACATGCCCGTAAGCCATATAGGAACCAATGCCCGTAGGCACAAACATTACATACAACCCAGAATAAAAACTTGGAACTGCTCCTCCCCAGCATCTTCATATTTGAAATCAGCTCTTCACCTCCGCATGGCTGTTCGGCTAGGCATTCCCGTGCATGCACAGGATTGTCCTGATGGCAGGTTCCATACCCTCTCATTCTTGCAATCCGTTTAGCTCCTTCTGTGGTGAAATCTCCTTTGCTCATCCTCCTTGTTGAGCTTGTTCCTTGTAGTTTGGTTTGGTTTTTATCTGCAGGTGACCCGAAGGCCATAAGGATAGCCCGAAGGCCCAACTGACCCGAAGGCCTGGGTGCCCGAAGGCCAATGAAGGACTCGGGGACCAAATCTGATGCCCGAAGGCCCAAACGGGGGAGTATCCATCTCATTGTTTTAACATGAAAAGAAAGATGAAGTTATAAGGAAAATGTAAAAACCCTAGAGGAAAGAAGATGAGATTTCCTTTATTCTATATGTGTTAGAAGAAGTATGGATGAAATTTTCTTAAGGGGTATAATATATGTATTAAGTGTGGAAATGAATATCATGGGGAATTTTATTTCTGAAGTGATGGGAAGAAGTTAACTAATAACAATAATGGAGAGAAAGATGTACATAATGCACCTCCCCCTCTTTAGTGCTACAAGTGTAAGGAGAATGGTAATTATGCTAACTAATGCCTAAAACCAAGGTCTGGTGATGATGATTGATGCCATCAACCTCTTAAGATAAGCGATAAAGGTAAATATCATGTGATTACCATTGGTGATGTGGAGTGTGATGATGAAGTTATTAAATGATTTAGTATTTTTATAATGGAATTCAAAAAAAATGTTTAGAAGTACTTTTATGGTATTATGCAATACTGAAAAATCTATGTATTTGTCCACTATAGTTTTTCCATAAGAATTTAAGAGAATATATTTAATGTTAATGGTAACCATGAAAAGTGATTGAGGTAATAAGGTGATATTTTTGGAAAACACATGATTAAGGGAAGGATAACCCTTAATATATGCATTATGTTGAGATAATTATATTTGGATAAAGATAATTTCGATATGAATAAGTAAATTGGATGGTACTAATTTTTTTAAAACTGATTAAGGATTTTTAGAAAAGTGGTTTATGATCTCATGGATGAAGTTTACAAATTTTTGGACTTAGATAATATATCCAATAAAATTTAGAATAAGGAAACATGAATGTTTTCAATAAGGATGTTTGGTAATTCAGGTTATTACCATGATTCAAAAGAATATATGATGAAGGTATTCACATGTTTAGAATGTGAAAACCATGATATTACATATGATATATAAGAGATAAATGTTAATATGTTTCAGTAAAATTATTTATAAAGTTTTTATTTTAAGATTTTAGAAGGCTTGTATGGTTATTTAAGGAATGTTTAAGTTAAACATGAGACAATGTTTGTGATATTGAAGTATTATCTCACCATAGGTGGATTTATGCATATTTAATAACTTGTGCTATCATTTTTTCTATGATAAAGATAGATGAAATGGAATATCATTCTATTTATATATCTCATGACCTACTAAAACATTAGGAGTGAAAAATTCATCTTCATTTCTTGGAATAAGAGATGAGGTAGAAATTGATTAAGGAACAACAAAGGGAGAAGTTGTCCTGAAATCAAGTAAATAGTTCTTCTCATGATTATTATTCTACTATGGGGAAATGAATTTGAAACCAAAAATGTTATACTAGTAACTTATTTTTAGATAAATCAAATGGCACCCTAGATCATCATATGTTTTTTATTTTTTATTGATAGCATTATCTCAACTTTTTTCAATATCACTCTCCATCAGAATATGATCATTAGATTTCTATTACATGTCCATGTTTTCACTCCACACCTATGTTAGTTTACATTAAAACCTAGTTATGATTTACTTTGGATAACCATTATGTTTCTAAATTTACTTTTTAAAAGGAAGTTTTAGTATTCAATTTTGTGATGTGGGTTTATTTGAAATAAACTTTCAAGAATTAAACCTTTGACAACCCAATGAATTTTGAGATATAAATTCATTTTAAATGGGGTAGAATGTAACAATCCGTGTTTTTATTATCTTTTTTTTTCAAATAAATTAGTTTTCATTGAGGTCTTGTACTCCACTATGTCAAAAATTCCTTACACACAACACTGACTTACATTGCGCAACATGCAACACCAAATTGTCTTGTGCTACATGCAACACCGACATGGAGTGTGTTATAGAAAACACTGAGTTTCTACAAAATATCATTTTATTTTTACAGTTATTTAAACAAGATAATTATAACCTATAACTTAAAGCTAGTAATATGAATAGTAATAACTGCTTTTTAAATATTATTTATATTTATTTTATATAAATTAAACATAATGATAATTAAAAATATAATTTTTGGTAAAGTCTTTATATGTTTAAAAATACTATCCTTTCAAATGAACTAATTTTCATGTTCTTTTGGGGAAAAAAAAAATTAATTTTAGAGATAGTAGAAATTTAACTTGATAAAATAAAATTATTTTTTTAATTAATAATGTTGAAATTATCTTAGGGTGAATTTTTAGTATTTTTCAGAGAAACTTCATTTTGGTATGAATTGTGAAAAAATACTGAATTTTAATTCAAAACTATTTTTTCATTTAATTTATTTATATAGTTAAATTATATTTTAAATTTGTTGTAAAGTTTAATTATATCAATTATACATGTATTAATCCAATTTGGGTCATTGGAATATTTTTATATTTAATTTTGATATAAAATCTTCATGAACTTTTGAACATTCTCACTTTAAAAACCCTCTTTCTTACCATGTCTACAAGATTAAAATTAAACATAATTTTTACACTTCTATGAATTAAATTTTGAAAAATTGGACATAAATGGTTGTAATAAGTGTGATATTTATAGTCTAATAGGATCAAATTAATTTTTTGATATTATGAATATTAACTTTAGTAATTTTTAATTACCATATTTAATAGTAAATTGAGTAATTAAAGGTAAAAATAATATTATAAATTTTGTAAAATTACCTTAATATTTTTTTCCAAATCTCATTAGATGAGTGGGTTTCCACCAAAATTATCCTTGGACTAAGATTATAAACTTTTTAATACACTTGGATGAGAGTAAGAAATTTATAATATTTTATTTAATGAAAAGTTAAAAATGTCTTACTCATATTTTTAATAACTATATCATTTTTAATATAGGGTTATAAAGAAGTTAAATCTGACTATAAATAGACATTTTAATGATACAATTATTATATTTAACATTTATTTTTTAATATTTGGAAAATAAATTATTATCATTATATATTACACAATGATGATGCAATAATTGTTTAATTAATGGAAATATAAAATAAATGTTATTAAAAATGTTAAAATAAAGATAATTTGAGATAATTAATGTCATACAAGAATTTTATAGATTAATTTGAAATGTTAGTGGTTATTTAAAGTAGTTGGTTCAAATATATCAAGTTGTTATGATATTTTGAAAAAGTCAAATAATGAATGGTGTCAAATTTGGTATTAATGATATTTTAAAATAATTAATATTATATTAAATGATATAAAATTTAGAAAAATCTAAAATATGGCCCAATAATTTGGATAATGTTTAAAATGTCATAAATGATCCATTTATGGTTCGTTTTACACTTAATATTAACTATATTAACCTTAAAGAGTAAAAACACATGTTATCATAGTAAGAGTTAGAGGTTAAATAAGTGTTAAATTTAAAGGATAAGGATTAAAAAATAGAAAAAACTTAAATGATTTTCATTGTATGAGAATATTTATACCCATACTAACCTTATATTAGAAATAACTAACTTTTAACCTTTTTTAATTGAAATTTAATTTATATTAATTTAATATTTTAAGAGTTTCCAAAGGTTCCCCTCACCTCAATTTAAAATGGGAACCTCTTCCCTCACTTCATCACACCACTTTGAGAATTATATATAATTAAAACCCTATCCAAATAATCTCCCAAATTCTCTAAATTACTCATTGAATTCATGTAATCCCTTTGGTGCAAACCAAAAGGAGTTACCCAAAGAAGAGGAAACATCCTCCCTCAAGCTCCTTTCATTCATTTTCTTTCTTCACCATATCGATTATTCTTATTACATAGAAAAATAATATCCTCAGTATCCTCAACATAATGAGATGTTTTTATATTAATTGTTCTAATTTCCCTTATATACACTTCCATTTAACGGGTAATGAACTGATCGTTCTTATGTACGATGAACTACCCTCTCACGAAATGATGTTGTTCGTTTTACCTCTACAACCTATTATGGTTGAGAATTATGATGTAAAATATATTTTTATATGATATATATTTAATATTTATTATGTATTTATACTTATATATTTATTATAAAAATCCTACATCCATTCATTCATTTTTTAGTAAATATGATAACTCCATTTGTGGAAGTGCAGACTACCGCCTCCTCAAAGCGATGTGATTCGTTATCACTTTACATGGAATGTATATGATGAGTTTAGTAATTGTTTTTGATATATATGAAATAATAATGATAAAGTAATGATATTATATTCATATAAACATATATGTCATTTACTTTCTTTCTTTCAATTTTCCATTAAAATGGAAACAACGTTTATTCATACGTACGACTTACAATCTCCATGAACTGTGTATTCCATTTCATATGTCTATATTTTAAAGATTATTATAAATGTTTATAAACTGAATATATATGATATATATCATTTTTTACATTCTTGATATAATTAAATCATGATTCAAGTAATAGTATGAAGAATGAAAAGTCAAAATACGTACGTTAAATGAAATGATTATTACCTGAAATGTTACTTTAACATGGAATTGTTATCAAAAAAGTAATATAAGGTAATAATAAACCCTTATATTGTATTATATATATGAATATGTTTCTATGAAAAATTTATAATAAATTTATACTTATTATACATGATTTTTGTATGTGTACGATGAAAGTCAAGACACGAGGTAAGGGAATTTCATCACGCTTTTTATTTCTGTGAGATAAATGTCTTATTCACCAATAATTTATTTTGTATGGTGTACTTAATGGATATTAATGTATTATATGGTTCTTATACGTAAATTTATGGGTATTTAATTATTTATTTTAATATATTTTTTATGGGGTTTATGGTTCAAAATTTACAAAATTAGTAATGTAATTTTATCTCAATTTTCTTCTTTGAGACACTTGTTTTGTTATGCACCTATGTTTTGTTACGAGGTGTATATGCTTCCAATTTAAATTTTATATCATTAATATACTTCTTTTTCATGATATTTTAGTCTCTACCTGATTTCATTTTCTTACATGTGGAGTATTATTTAATGTTACCAAGTGGTAAGAGTTTATTGAAACAAACTCATTGTTTATTAAGATTATTTATGATTATTATTTCATTGATGAAATATTATGATCCATCTATCAAGAATACTCATTTATTTTATTATAAAATCGGTATTCATGATTTCTTCATGTATTTGTACCATTTTATCCACTCTTTGGTACTTGAGGTAATTAATAAAATGTTTTTAATAAAATTCGATCTCATTTATCTTTTTGGTTGAAAATCAGTTTTATTCAAAAAACAATGTTTTTGAAATGTTATTTTAAGATAATTTTCAAGGAAAATGATTTTTTAAATTTTTTTATTGTTTTTAAATATTCATTTATATGTTTTTAAATCTATTTTCAAAGGAAAAGGTTTTCAATTTTTTTTTATGTTTTAAAAAGTAATTTTCAAAGAAGAAAAGATATTTTCCTCAAGAAATGTTTTTAAAAGATCTTTAAAAAATATTTCCCATATAAGATGACATTAGTTTGTGTTACTCATTCCTTGTTGGGAATATCATCCAAGGTTCTATTAAATTTATTTCTTTTAATGGATTATGTTTTGATGGAATAGAATTCTGGAAACCCATTTCTCTTTCATGGGTTATATATATATGAAATCCATTTCTATTTCATGGGTTAAATGTTTATGATTTTTTTATCTTAAAATGTTATATTTCTATGAAAAACGTTTCTCTTCATAGGTTGTGATTTTATGAAATTATTATGAAACCCATATCTTTTACACATGTTAGGATAATATTACATGTTTATGATACCCATTTCATTTTGTGGGTTACATTATGAATAAATTTTATTATCTTGTGGAACATGTATTTATGACTTCATTATGTGATGTGTGGGACCTATATCCCCCTCCATTGCATTAGGTAAAGATTTATATCTCATGAGATATACATAAAAGACCTTATCCACTATGATGGACTTGGGAGTGAACCATGACTACTATGATGGTTATGGGTGTGAACCATGACTACCAAGATGGTTATGGTAGTGAATCATGACTACCAATGTGATATGGGGAGTGAACCCAAGCTACTAATATGTCCTTTGCAGTAATGTATTGATTACTATGGAAATAATTTTTATATACTTATGTGTGTTCCATAATTCTACATATTATTACAATGATATTATTTCATGTATTATGTAATTTATTTCCTTTTTATTCATGTCTTATGAACTGGAATTCTTTATTCCATGATTCATGTTTATGATATTTGATATACAGGGCATGATATTATATTTTCATCATCATGTTCTAATACCCTTATTCTCATGATTATGCTTACATATCTCCCTTGTTTACCATTACTGAGCATCTAAGATCACCCCTTTTTATGTTTCCTTCCCCAGTTTATGAAGATATGTATTATGTTCGATGTGTCTGAGAAGAGTGCAAGTTGAGAAGAACCTTGTGGGCGATAATAAATCTCACTTATATACTCGTGTTTATATTTCCATGTTTCCAAATGTACTAGACTAGTACAGTCTTTGGGTGTCTATCTATGTAATGTATTAAGTATTCTGAAAAAGTGATGTAATTTCTATGTATGAAATGTGAGGGTCTCTATAGAGAAGAAACCTTTGATGAGGAGAGTAGTGAAGCTGGTTATTGCTAGGAATGTATGGATGTTGGGAGCATTGATCCCCAATATTCTTTCTATTGGGAAGGCATCTAATATAAGGCATCTTAAGGTGCATAACCCAAGGCTTCTTGTGTCTATGATGAGGTAATGATTCCATACGTGTAGGTATTCCAAGGTTCTCTACCTCATGCATCCCACACTTATATATGGTGTTGGAGTTTGGGTCATGTCATATGTTATACATCATGTGTATATGGATAGGAAAATTTGGTTGAGATGGATTGGGGCACTAGTTTAGCATCCTGTGGATTCAAGAATAGAGTTAATATCTTGTGGGAACTGGTTGGGTATAAATATCTTACGGGGACAAGATGGATGTATCAGAACACCCCTTGAGAAGGATGCAGGTGGTGTGTCCCTAGGAGGGAATATTTGACACCTAGATGGTCTGGTGAGAATTCCCCTTGATACTAACCTTGAAGTTACGTCCCTAGGAGGGAGTTCCTATTTTCCCCATTAGTTGGGATGCCTATTGAGGAAATACCCAAAAGGTTATTAAGAACACCCCCTGAGACATATCAATGAGGTGTGTATGTAAGAGGGATCACCAAGTCTTACCATTGTTCGGGACACCCCTTGTGGAGGGGACCTAAAGATTACTCAGAATTCTCCTTGTGGTGGATCAAGGAGGTGTGTCCCTATGAGAGAGAACCAAAGTTTAACATTTTTCAGGATTCCCCTTGAGGCAATACTTGAATGGTTGATCAGAACGCTCCTCGAGGTAGATCAAGGAGGTGTCTCCCTAGGAGGGTGCACCTAGGTTTACCATTATTCAAGATACCCCTTGAGACAGGGCTTGAAAGGTTGAATAGAACACCCATTGATACTGATAAAGAAGGTGCATCACTAAGATAGAGAACCTAGTTTTACCATTGGTCGGGACACCCCTTGAGGCAGAACCTAGAAGGTTGATTAGAATGCCCATTGAGATGGATTAAGGAGGAGTTTACCTAGGAGGGAAGATATAAAACTTGGAGGGATGGATCGGAATTCCCCTTGAGGACAATTCAAGATGGATGGATCAGAGCACCCCATTAGAAAAACATATGAGGTGCTTCCCTATGAGGGAAAATGTTACACCTATATGGATAAACCAGAATTCCCCTTGAAGAGAACTCAAGATGGATGGATCATAACACCCCTTAAGGTGGACCTAGGAGCTGTGTCCCTAATAGGAAAGATGTCACATCTATATGGATGAACCAAAACACCCCTTGAGGATAATCTGATATTGATGGATCATAAAACCACTTGAGGTAGACATGGGGGGTGTTTTCCCTATGCGGGAATGTTTCAAACCTTTAGTGATGAACCAAAGAAGAGAACCTGGGATGAATGGATCAAAACATACCTTGAGAAAGACTCAAGAGGTGTGTTCCTAGGAGAGAAGATGTCACACCTGGATGATAGAACTAGAACACCTATTAAGGATAAACCGATATTGATGGATCACAATTCCTCTTGAGGAAGACCTAGGAGGTGTTTCCCTAGGAGGGAAGATTTCACACCTATATGGATGAACCAGAACTTGACTTGAGGAGAATACAAAATGGATGGGTTAGAACGCCCCTTGAGGAGGAACTAGGGGGTGTTTCCCTCAGAGGGAAGATGTCACAACTTGGTGGATGAACCAGGATGCCCATTAAAGAGAATATGGGGTTTATGGATCAGAACTCCCTTTGAGGTAGACCTGGGAGGTGTGTCCCGAAGTGGGAGGATGTCACATTTAAAAGGATAAACTGAAATTCCCCTTGAAGATAAATCAATATGGATGGATCAGAACACCCCTTGAGGTGGACCCAAGAGGTGTGTCCCTAGTAGAGAAGATGTCACACATAGAAGGATGAATTGGGATGACCCTTGAGTATAATCTAAGATGGATGGATCAGAACACCCCTTGAGGTGGACTTGGGAGGTGTGTCCCTAAGAGGGAGAACCTAGGTTTACCATTAGCCGAGATTGAAACTTAGAGAGGAATCCTATATACCCTACTTAGAAGAGAGGGATCAAAACCCTTGTAGTTCAATACCGTAGTTTAAGGTCATGTGACATGACCTATCCATATATTTTAAAATCATGTGGTAAGGATGCTCGTGACATGAAAGGAGCATCGATGATGGATGGTGTGGGGATTACACAATGAATCTACACTTTTTGAGAGGATTTCTCTTGGTTGGATATTGTAGGGCTTATGCTTAGAAGATTCCAAGAGGATCTCATTCCATGTGAGTGGTAGAGGTGTGGGGGTCATCCTATGACACTCATACTCAGAGAATCCTATGCTTATCTCATAGGATATTACTATAGTTTTACATTATGTGTTGAGGATTTTTTCATGATGTTTAACATCAAACTATTAGGATATGGAGCTAGGTAGATTTACATTATGCATCATTGACACGGGTGGATGCACTTCTTACCCAAAGGGATTATGTGACCACTGCTCATGCACCTTTGTAAGGGGCATGGAATTGGCACCGCCAGGATACAATGTTGGGAGGAGTGGTAAATCTTGAGGTCCACAATATGTTCCCAATGATGATAAGAAATAAGGATTGTAATACGTATACCGAGAAGAAAAATGTGGGTGGGAGGTTCAGGCCACACTTTCGGTGAAGTGGGCAGGCACAAGAGTGGGTGGAATAGGTCAAATGGGGACTTGAGGTTTATCTGAAATATTCCTAGATTTGAATGAGGGTCCTGGGAAATCAACCTTCACGAAAGGGTGTCATCTGAAGGGAGGAAATATTTAAAGGCCCTAGAGAATGGTTTTGTGATTCCTAGGGCCTTATAGAGATGGTTTTCATAAAGCTAAAGTGATTTTCAGAGGTCCTAGGACTCATGAAGAAGTAGGATTCACAAAATTGGATGAGCCAACCTCAAAATAAAGTCTTAATTTATGGGAGGAGTACTTAAAGGAGGTTGAATTCTTCATAAAGACTCAAGTATCTTAGAGGGCCTTCTTCCTTCATGAAGGGCATAGTCCTTTACCAAGGGAATCCCCACCTTGGATGGAGGGATTCAAGAACTCATGGGATGTGGTTTCGTGAAGCTTGGATACCATGGATGATTCATTTATTATTTGGTTTGCGGATATTGGGAGGTTCATGAATTATGAGAAATTTTAAAATCTGAAAGGTTGGTAACCATCCCAAAAAGTTTCAGACTGAATGGAGGGATTTATATACAAGGGCTTTCAAAAATATTGGAAGTGTTTCATGATGAATTTTTGGACTTCATGAATGGGTGTGGTCCCGTGAGTCCAATGTTATAATTGTGAAGACACCGTAAGTCATTAAAACCTTTATGAAGCACTCATTAACTCTGACTGTCATTGAATAAAGAATCTCCATCATGCCTTCAGGCGCTCTTGAAGGAACCTTCTCAAATATGGAGATTCACAAGATCTGAACATTCGGAAAGGAGGTGAGCTTTATAAAGCATAATCCTTAGAGGGATTTTGGGAAGTTTTAGATTAGATTCAATTTGAATCTGCTGTTTCCTCTTCTTTTATCCCCATGAAATGTGTATTTTGGAGTCAACAGTGATTCCATAATAGATACACAACAATCTCATTTTAACACTCCATGGATTGAAATAATTTTCACCATAGAAATTATCTACCTCTAACATAACCGTATAAATTATGATCTAGATAATGAGGCTCTGATGCCAATTTTTTTGGGTTGAAATCTAGTACAAACAACATGATCATTGAATAATAGGAACAAAAGAGAAATTGAGTAAATAAATGTGATTCATGAAGAAGAAAAAAAACCAAAAGAAAAAATATGGAAACAAAAGACATTCAATGATAGGGGAACAAAAAAGAGGTAATGAACATGGAGTATTAATGTGATTTGGAAATCATTGGTCCAACATTCATAAAATGAACACCACCAACACAATTTATAAATATGTAAAAAATAACAAGCATGTAAATAGTGAATAGATAATAGAGAGAAACACACATGGACCCCAAAATCTATGCATGCATGAGACCCCTGTCACCCTATGGGATCACAATGAATCTAATTCAAAGGATTGTAACATACACTTAAAAATGATGGACTCACATAGGAGACCCCACATAGAATGAGAAAAATAGTGAAGAAAGATATGGGGAATAACCGATGAAATAAATTAAATAAAACCTTAAAATAATGGGCCTAAACCAAAAATTCATTGGATTCTCATCGAACAGATGCCCGATGTCACTAGGGATAACTCATCATGAATTAGGGCATAGTCAAAAATTGGGATTGTTGAGAGTCATATCCCCACTAGAAAAGGTAACCTAAACATAGTACTACAAAAAGAATTAGACATCAGAGGTGGTTTAAACTATCACATATTCATTTAAAGACAAATATTAAAAAAGATTCATATTACACACCCACCAATATTTTCACGATGATTGTTTTCATATTTTAGAGGTTTCTATATGTGTTGTTTTTGGATAATTTAGTAGCAGTTCCGATTTTATTTTTCAGAATTTTTTTAATATAATAAGAAAAATAAATAGAAAAAATAAACATAACCATCACTAATATATTTTTCATCAGATATACTTAGTGTTATTTAATTGTAACCACTGCTAATTAGGATTTTCATTAATTTATTTCGTCATGGTTTTTATAAACCACCACTAAAAATATTTATTACAAATATAGATATAAAACCTATAAGATATAGTAAACTAAAACATAAATTCATGATAAACCCATCATACAAACATTTTACATCCACAATCATATATATATACATCCACAGTTATTATAACCTCAATCATTATAACCTCAGTCAACCCATACATAGTCGCGAATATATACATATAAAATATATCCAACAAGAACCCATGCCCAATATACATCCACCACAAGACCTAAACTACATCAGTCTTTCTTCACATCATCTCATCAATTTAAACCGACCACATCATATCATCAACTGTAACAAAAAAGAAGATATAAATTAAAATAAAACATAATAAAATAGAATTATAGTAGAATCATTAAAAATTTAAAATATTCCATGGAAAATAAAAACCATTATAAATACCTTCATAAGAATATAATGTATTAGAATGGTAAACATCCTAACTAATTCTAACATCCATCACTTAGAAAAATAGAACATTTAAGAAAAAAATGCGAAAGAAAAAATTCACATAATATATTCAGAACGTTGTAAATAATTTTTTTTTTATTTTTAATAAAATAGATAGAATTTTTACATAAAACATATAATATATCTTACAAAACAATTTCAAAACCTAAAAATACCTATTTAAGATATGACTCAACACTTGAAATTGAAAAAAATAATTATATAACATTCTAATCAATTTTTAAATCAATGTGCGGGGTTCTTGAAATTTACATAATAATTTTTTTATAGACTTTGATGTAAAATCATGTTCTATATTTCTAAAATAACTCAACAATGGTTCTCCCATTATTTTATATCAATATGAGGTTGTTTTTTATGGATTTAACCATTACATGCATGTTTTAGTCTTTTAAAACACCGATGACACATTTATGGGCATCATGGGAAAACTGTAACTTGGAACGAAATGTTTCCAGTTCCTATATTTCAAAAACTATTAATGTATTTTTCTTCCTACTTCATGGAATCTTGATGACATTTCCACAGTTTTGACATCCCAATACATGTTTTTAAATGTTTTGGTGCCTATAAAAACTATCTACCGAGTCATTCTGACCACACCACATATCATATTAATGTGTTTTCTATGATTAAACATAAAAAATAACACAAATTTCAGTGAAACATGATCACACATAAGTATTTAGTCTTTTTCTAAGGTTTGGACATTTACATGAACGATTTAGTGTTTTAAACCACTAAAGATGCATTTATGGGTATCTTGGGAAAATTGTAACTCGAAATGACATTCTGTCACTTACTACTTTTAAAAAAGAAATAGATGGTAATTTCCTTCTAATTTCAAATCAGCATGGTATTGTTTTCCTAGTTTTGACCCCCAACACATTTTTTTAAAGGCTTCAGTACCTTTAAAAATTGTCTACTTAGTCATTCATACTACAATGCAAGTTGGATTGGCATGTTGTCTATGATTACATGTCAAAAATAACATAGAAGTTGTTATTACATGATTTATTGTCAATATTAGGTAGTTTTCTATGGTTTTGACAATTACATGCACGTTTATGTGTTTTAAAAAACTAAAAATTAATTTACAGGAATCCAAAAAAAACCATAACTTAAAATGATGTGTAATTAGTTCTTACATTTCCAAAAATCAATAGGTATCCATTTTCCAATGATTTCATGTTAATATGATATAATTTTTTAAGTATTTCCCCCTGAAAAACGTTTCTAAAGGCTTCAGTACATTAAAAAACTGTTTATCGAGTCACTCTAACAACACCACACATCATATTGATGTTTTGTCTATAGTTACAAATCACAAATAACTCAATAGTAGTTTTTTTTTATGATTTTACATTTATCTGAGGTCATTTATTATGGTTTTGAATGTTATATGAATGTTTATGTGTTTTAAAACATTAAAAATGTGTTTATGGGTATCCCCAAAAAACCGTAACTTGGAATGATGTTACGTCATTCACTACATTTCAAAAATCAACCAATGATCACTTTTCTATGATTTCATGTTAATCTAACACCATTTCCCTCGTTGTGACCCCTAACAAACGTTTTAAAATGATTCAGTACCTTTAAAAACTATTTACTAAGTCAATTTGACCACACTGTATGTCATATTGACATGTTGTCTTTGCATACATGTCAAAAATAACTCAACGGTGGTTGTACCATGATTTCACATCAATATGAGGTCATTTCCTATGGTTTGGACTATTACACGCATGTTTTAGTGTTTTAAAACATTGAAAACATGTTTATAGGGATCCCTTACAAAATATAACTCTGAATGACATTAAATCAATTATTATATTTCAAAAATATATCTATAGTAATTTTCCTCTAATATCATTATAATCCTATGTCCTTTATCCAGTTTTAACCCCTTGACACATGTTTTTAATGGCTTTTGTACCTTTAGAAAATTTTTACCCAATCATTTCAACCACACTGCATGTCAGATTGACATGTTGTCTATATGTACACATAAAAAATAACAATGGTGATTTTTACATGATTTCAAATCAGTATGAGGTTGTTTTCTATTGTTTTGACTCTAAAATGCCTGTTTTGGGGTTTTAAAACACTAAAAACATGTTTATAGGCATCCTGGGTAAACTATAACTCAGAATGATGTGTCTTTGGTTCCAAAATTTCAAAAATAAATTGAATATCATTATCCTATGATTTTATGTCAATCCAATTTCATTTTACTAGTTTTGACTCCCCGTCACACTTTTTTAAAGGTTTCAACGCATTTAAAAACTATTTTCCAAGTCATTCTGACCACACTGAATTTCAGAATGGTGTGTTGTCTTTGTGTACATATAAAAAATAAATCAACAGTGGTTTTCCCATGATTTCATGTTAATATGTGGTTATTTTTCTTGTGATTTCACATCAATTAAAGGGTTTTTCTATGGTTTGGATCCTAACACACACATTTTAGTGTTTTAAAACACTAAAAAGGTATTTACGGTAATCTTGGGAAAACTGTAACTCAGAATGATGTGTCTTTGATTACTAAATTCTAAAAATAAATATATGGTCATTTTCCTTTGATTTCATGATAATATAATTTTTTTAGATTTGGACACCTGATACATTTTTTTAAAGGCATTAGTACCATTAATAACTATTTACCAAGTCATTCTGACCACACCACATGTCAGATTGATGTATTTTCTATGAAATCACATCAAAAATAGCTCAATGATGGGTTTACCATGATTTCACATCAATATAAGGTCGTTTTCCACTATTTTCACCTTTACATGCACATTTTAGTTCTTTAAACACTAAAAATGTGTGTTTGGTCATCCTAGGGAATCCATAATTTGGAATGATGTAACATTAGTTCCTACATTTTACAAATCAATTAAAGGTCATTTTATTCTAATTTCATGTCAATATGATATCGTTTTATTGTCCTTAACCCCTCAACACTTGTTTTTAAATATTTTGGTACTTTTGAAACTATTTACCGAGTCATTCTAACAACAGCACACATTACATAGACATGTTTTCTATAAGTACACATCACAAACAACTCAATGGTGATTTTCTAAAGATTTATCATCAATCTTAGGTTGTTTTCTATATTTTGGACAATGCATATCTTAATTTTTTAAAACACCACAAACATGTTTACAAGAATCTCATGCAAACCATAACTCTCAATGACATACCGTAATTTTATATATTTTAAAAATCAATCCAACATCATTTTCTTATGATTAATTAACAATACGACATTGTTTTACTATTTTTTACCCCAAGAAACATGTAACACCCCAAGCTTTCACGATACGCTTCTCTTTCAATAATTCAATAGCTTGAATTGTACGCAAGTTCGAGATTCTAACTCAATGCGACCAATCAAAGTAGCAGTTATGAATAGTAATACCCACATTTTGAAACTATATAAATTTTATATTTCAAAATGGACTTCATTTTTTTATTCGGAATATCGAAATTATCCTAAGTTGAATTTTTTTTAATTTTCTGAGGGCTTCCAATTTTTGATGAATAGTGAAAAATACTTAAAAAAAACTTTTTTAATAAAAACATTTATAGTGAGAAATTATACAATTTAGTGATTTTAATGTATAATTAGAATATATTTTTACAATTTTATCCAATGGTGGTCATTATAATTAATTTCCCTTTGAAATTCGACATAACCAATTGTCAATCTTTTGATATATATTGTTTCTTAAAAATACGCTATTTGTTGTGACAGCGGGAATTAATTATTAAATTAATTAATGAAACATATATGTTTGGAATTTTTTTAAATAGAAATCATTTTTGAATTCAGAATATCAATTAAATCTTTGGGTTATTTTTTGGTATTTTTCTAAAAAACATCAATTTTTTGATGAATAGTGAAACCACTAAGTGGTAGTTAAAAAACTGATTTTTCGTTTAAATGAAACTTTACCGCTTCTATGAATTGAATTTCAAAAATCCGACATACATCATTGTCATTAGGAAGTAAAATGTTGTTCAATTTGATTAAAATAATATTTGGTAAATAGTAACTTTTAAGTTTTAATAATCGCGATTAAAGGTAATTAGTGAAATTTAAGGTAAAAATGATATTATAAAAATATTAAAATACCTTTAAACTTGTCCTAACCTTATTGGATGAGTCCTGGCCGACCAATAAAATCCATGGGTCAACTTGGGGACTCCATGGAGCCACATGGGTAAGAAAATGACATTAATAACTTTTTATTTAAGGTAAAAATAAAATTGTCACAAACATGTGTTGTTTTACTAAAACAATTATTACATGGGGTTATATAAGTTAACGTTTTGACTATAAATATTCATTGGAAATATGAAAATATTTCCTACATCATTATATTTTTTTTATAATTTTTAGACATTAAATAAATTAAATTTTTTATAACTCCATGATGATGCAACGATTACCTCATTAATTAACGATTTATATAAAATGAAAAGATAATGTAAACTATAAGACTTACACTTATCAAAAACCTATTGTATGAGTATATTTATAACCATTATCATCTTATACTTTAAATATATAAGTGTTGGACCTTTAAAATCCGAAACTCATTATATAATAAAGTAACATTTCATGACTTTCCAAGAGTGCCCCTCCTCTCCTCTTATAAAAGGTACCCACCTCTACCACCTTATTCACACCATGAAGCCATTTATCTCGAACAACCTCTACCCAAATACTCTCTAAACTTCCCTCTATTACTCCTATAATCCTCACTTTGGGCAGAAGTCTTCCCAAGGAAGCCTTTGGCTCAAATCAAAAAGAGTTACCCGATTTTAAGGTAATGTCTTCTCTTATTTTATTTTGTTTTATTTTGCTTCTACAACCCCTTAAAATCTTTTTATTCCTTTATTTTGTAACAAAAGAAGTATGTTCCATATACTATGATGATGTTATGATAAGGATTTGATTTACACTTACACACACCTTCGTCTAATGGTTAAATAACATACTGTTTCTGTGGGTGGAGAAATACTGCCTCACGAAACGATGATTGTTCAATATTATTTTACCACCTCTAATGGTGGCCATTATGATGAAACTATTTTTATATATGATATATATTATGTTTTTGTTTTCCTTATGATTATTTATTTTTCATTTATGTCATACCTTTATGATATTTATTTTTCATTTATGTCATACCTTTATGATTTCCATTATGGGTATACGCGATAATTACATTTTAGGAAGTGCGGACTACCACCCCCTCAAAGTGATGTGAATCATTAATGCCATATGTGGGATGTATAAAGGATGGAGTAAATGGTATTATAAATTATATTATACTGTAATTATACTATACCTTTATATAATTATAATTTAATTCCATTAAATATGAAATAGAAATGAAAGTAGCGTTCATGCGTACGTACAGCTTACCGTCTCCATGAACGGTGCATTTCATTTCTTACCTCTAAATGTTACGTAATATTATGAATGAATGTATATAATGGATATATATATATGATATATATGATATCCAAATCATGAATATAATTCTTGATATAATGGATATTTTACCAAATGAACAACTTGTAATTATATGAAGTTTATTTTTGACTCAATTACCAAAGATCGACAAAACAACTGTTATTAACTTAAATAATTACATAATGTTCATAACATGGTAATAAGTGATATAAAATTAATAATAAACATGAAAAAGGTTATTAATCAAGTATAAATTAACTCTATTTTATTATTTAGGAGATTAAAGAACGGTCGAGTCATGTCGGACACGAGGTAAGGGAACTTCTTAACCCAATTTTCGTTCTTTGGGTTAATCTCCTACATTCAAATTATGTCATGATATTATTATGTCCTATCTTGTATTTGTACATTATTTATGTGTACTTATAGTGAATACACTTAATAGATCTATTTTATTTAAAAATTATCTTTTTAAGGGACTTCGTCTCAATCTCCATTCATTGAGGCATATTTTTTTTATACACAAATTTCCTTTATATAGTGTATAAACCCCTTTGACTTTTACGTTTATTCAAAAATAATCTTTTTTATACGATGAATTTTACTAAACGAAAAATGGGAATGTTTTTTCCATACCTATGCGGTGACAAATACTTCTCTGCCACCGTGACCATTATTTGAGTTTCCGCTTCCTCTACAAACTATAACTTTTTTTTAAATGAAAAATAAATACAAAGTTTTAATTTTCTTTTATTTTGGTATTGAAAATGGTTTAGAAAGTTTTTTTTATTATATCAATGTGTTGTATTTATATCTTTTGATTGAAATGTGGAAATGTTATGTTTCCTTTATGCATGTTTTATGTGATATGATTATGTTATGGTTTATGATATGTTTAAACCTGTTCATATAAGGAATTCATTGGAATTAATAAGTGACAGGTGGAGCCTACTATAGCTCCTCGATGCATCGGCATGTCTCATGAGACAAACTAGTGTCCTGGCACGAGTCCTTGACAAAATATTATTTGTAGTCTTGGCACGAGGCATTGGCGACGTGGTTATGATAGTCTGGAATTATGAATTCCATCATTATGAAAGTGGTTATTGATATTGCATGTGATTATTCGACCAGTAGAATATCCATGTGAATAAGTAAATGGCATTATCTCATTTTAATTTTTCCATATTATGTTGAAGTTTATGTTTAAAAGGATTTTGTTTTAGTTATACATTGCCTTAAATGTTATTGTTTATTTATGAAAGCTTCTACTATATTTTTATCCATACTGAGCATCTGAGCTCACCCCTTTCAATGTTTTATTTTTCCTAGGATGTGAAGAAATATTTTATGACTGACCTATATGGATAGTATCAAGGGGATAGAAGTGTGGACTATGGAGACTATGTTATTTTTATTTTTCACTTTATGATGTAATGCAACATTTATGAATGTATCTAGTGTTTCCAAGGCTACTAAAATAATTTGTCATTCGAGACTTGATCTTTTGTGATCATGCCAATGTTACACAATAATGCCCCGACTCTGGGTATCTGGGGTCAGGGCATTACAGTTGGTATCAGAGGCAGTTTAGTACTAACCTTGGAAGCTAGATTTAGATAAACTCTGATTAGAGCACATAGCCCTAAGATAGACTTTGGGGATTAGTAAAGAAGAACTTCCTAGAATTTTGGTATTATAGAGATTTTTGTGAGTTTCCGAGCAATACATCCCTATTTGGATATGAGCAGGTAGAGGTGGCTCTGGCACAGATGTACCTAGGGGCAAAACCCAAAAACACCGATTTGAGCTAGACTCAAACGGGAACTGGTGCACGACAACGGGCCTTGTTGCACTCTTGGTTACGACACTCTTGGGGGATATGTTTAGTGTAATTCTCATTTTCTTTACAAACCATTATGAAGGGTTTATGAGTATATAATTCCTCAAAGAAAACATTTCTTTTTATGATTATTGATTATATCCATAAATAGTTCAATTTATGTTAAGTGTTTTACAAGTATGGAATTATGTATTTTGATTTATAAACTAATCTAGTTTATGCCATTGTTTAGAAATGAAGCCTATTGGGAGGAATGGAAACCGTATAAATGCATGCACTCCATGTAGGGATTTCCCTCCTACTCAAGATAATTATTGTGGAGCTAGAGATACAACTGGTGCTGATCAACTTATCACCATACTGTGACAACTCACTCACGTTATGAATAATAACCTTACTCGTATGGAGCACCCTGTTCCGCAACGTGGAGGATCAATGTTAGACCGCTTCATGAGGCAACAACTACCAACATTTAATGGGGGTAAAAATCCATTAGTAGCTGATAAATGGATAAACTCCTTAGAGAAAATATTCCACGCCTTTGGGAGTAGCGAAAGGGAGAAATTTTTCATGGAAGTTTATCGCCTCACTGGAGATGCCGATCAATGGTGGTCGCTGATTCAAAATAAAAAGGAAGATGAATAAGTATCAAGTATGGAATGGAGAGAGTATATAGATCTTTTATTAGAAAAATACTTTCCTCGTGACCATTGAGCAGATATGGAAAGACAATTTCTGAGTCTGAGACAAAAGGAAGATGAGAATGTCGCAAAGTATTAGGCCAACTTTACAAGGTTAGCGAGGCATACTATAAATTATATACGTAATCCAAGAAGTAAGATTTATTGTTTCTTTGATGGGTTAAAACCATTTCTCCGTCGAGATTTAGTATCACAATCTTTCTCAACATACGAAGATATAGTCTCGTGTGCTATCAAGATAGAAAAGGAATTCTCTAAATCCTATAACAATAAAGTAAAGCAAGAGAATAAGAGAACGATGTAACAAGAGACAGATAAAGGGAAAAAGGGAAAGAAGGATTTTCTATTAGGTGATAATTATGGGAATAATCATCTCGGTACTTTCCTGAAAGGAATGAGAGTTTGTTATAAATGTGGTGAAAAAGGTCACTAGGCTCGTGATTGCAAGGGAAAGAAAGAGGCTATCAATGTTGAATGGTACAATTGTAGGGAAATGGGGGCATTATGGAAATGAATGTCTTAAGCGTCAGGGAAACTTACCTCAGAAAAGGCCAAGGGATCAATGCCAATCTTATGCTATTACTACAGTTAAAGTGGAATAATTATTGTATTGTTGATTTTGGACTCAAGGATTATATTCTGGTTATAAGAATAATGTGATATATATATAAGGATTGTACTGCAATACTTGTTGTTTTCATTAAGGTTTTAATATTATGGAGGTAATCATATTTTTGTATGTGACAATAAGAGAAACTTTACTTTGTTTGAGGAATCTAATGATACAATTGATTTTTGAATTTAGAGACCTCTTAGAGAAAGTCTGGACAAAGGTATTTTGGAGAACTATAAAGGTTGGAATGGATTAATTTGAACTTTGGATAGTATTATTTAAGGTTAAATCATTTTTGAAGATTATTTTTGGAATATTTTAATACTATAGTTTTAGGAAAAGGACAACCTGCAGGTTAGGGGATAACCCATTGCGTCGGACAAAGCTGCAGGAATCGAACCCACAACCATAGTGCGACATGCCTTTATTACCTACCACTAGCCCACGAGAAGTCTCTGGTTATTACAAAATAGTTTTCCTAATATAAATGGTATGTGTTAATATTTTGAACCTTGTACTATTAGGATAAATATAATATTTTTGTGTTCTATTATCTTTTTGAGTGAAAGATGAGTTTGTGGTAGAAATTTGTTGAAGGTTGAAACTCTACTTTTAAAGCATAAATATATATATACCTTTCTTTTATTCTATGAATAAATTTATTCTTAAACTTTAGTAAATATATTAAAACAAAAAATGTGTTATCCTAATACCTTATGTCTTATTGAACTGATAATATTTTAAATCAACATAGATTGAAGGCTTTGAGGCCCTCAATTTTACACTTTTTTGCGATTGATGACCTCAATCACTCCCTACAAATTTTTACATTTTCCTCCAATTATATGTCTTTAATTTCCACCAATGTTCTCATTATCGAGATCATAATTTGGTGGTGACATTTTCATTTCCCTTTCCCTCTTATTAAGGCCAAATTTTATTAACCCTATTTTCGATGTGGGTTTTCCACAAAGGTATTTTCTATTTTCAACATTTTATTTTCGAAGAACATTTTCAAATTGCGAGGATGAAATTTATTGAAGGAGGGGATAATTTAACACCCCAAGCTTTCATGATACACTTCTCTTTCAATAATGTAATAACTTGCATTGTACGCAAGTTCGAGATTCTAACACACCGCGACCAATCAAAGTAGCAGTTATGAATAGTAATACCCACCTTTTGAAATTATATAAATTTTATATTTCAAAATGGACTTCATTTTTGTATTCAGAATATCGAAATTTTCCTAAGATGTTTTTTTTGTAATTTTCTAAGAACTTCCAATTTTTGATGAATAGTGAAAAATACTTAAAAATAACTTTTTTAATCAAAATAATTTATAGTGATAAATTATAAAATTGAGTGGTTTTAATGTATAATTAGAATATATTTTTACAATTTTATCCAATGATGGTCATTATAATCAGTTTCACTTTGAAATTGGACATAAACAATTGTCAATCTTTTGATATATATTATTTCTTAAAAACACGCTATTTGTTGTGAAAGCGAGAATTAATTATTAAATTAATTAATGCAACTTATATGTCTGGAATATTGTAAAATAGACATCATTTTTGAATTTGGAATATCAATTATAGCTTAAGGTCAATTTTTGGTATTTTTCTGAAAAACTTCAATTTTTGATGAATAGTGAAACCACTAAGTGGTAGTTAAAAAACTGATTTTTCATTTAAATGAAACATTACCGCTTCTGTGAATTGAATTTCAAAAATCCAACATATATCATTGACATTAGTTATTAAAATGTGGTTCAATGTGATTAAAATAATTTTTGGTGAATAGTAACTTTTAAGTTTTATTAATCGTGATTAAAGGTAATTAGTGAAATTTAAGGTAAAAATGATATTATAAAAATATGAAAATACCTTTACACTTGTCCTAATCTTATTGTATGAGTCATGGCCGACCAAGACAATCCATGGGTAAACTTGGGGACCCCATGGAGCCACATGGGTAAGAAAATGACATTAATAACTTTTTATTTAAGGTAAAAATAAAATTGTCACAAACACGTGTTGATTTACTAAAACAATTAGTACATGGGGTTATATAAGTTAACATTTGGACTATAAATATTCATTGGAAATATAAAACGATTTAATACATCATTATAGTTTTTTTTATAATTTTTAGACATTAAAAAAATTAATTTTTTATGACACCATGATGATGCAGCGATTACCTCATTAATTAACGATTTAAATAAAATGAAAAGATGATGTAACATCTAAGTCATAAACATGTCAAAAACATATTGTATGGGTATATTTAGAACCCGTATCATCTTATACTTGAAATATATAAGTGTGGGACCTTTAAAATCTGAAACTCATTATATAATAAAGTAACATTTCATGACTTTCCAAGAGTTCCCCTCCTCTCCTCTTATAAAAGGCCCCCACCTATACCACCTTATTCACACCATCAAGCCATTTGGCTCGGCCAAACGCAGCCCAAATACTGTATAAACATCCCTATATTACTCCTAGAAGCCTCACTTTGGGCAGATGTTTTCCCAAGGAAGCCTTTGGCTCAAATAAAAAAGCGTTACCCGATTTTAAGGTAATGTCTTCTCTTATGTTATTTTGTTTTATTTTGCTTCTCCAACCCCTTAAACTCTTTTTATTACTTTCATTTGTAACAAAACCAGTATCTTAAATATACTATGATGATGTTATGATAAGGATTTTATTTATACTTACACACACCTTCATCTAATGGTTAAATAACATACTGTTTCTATGGGTGGCGAAATACTGCCTCACGAAATGATGATTGTTCAATATTCTTTTAACACCTATAATGGTGGCCATTATGATGAAAATATTTTTATATATGATATATATTATGTTTTTGTTTTCCTTATTATTCTGTATTTTTCATTTATGGCATACCATTATGATTTCCATTATGGATAAACACGATAATTTCATTTTAGGAAGTGCGGACTACCACCCCCTCAAAGTGATTTGAATCGTTAATGCCATATGTGGGATGTATAAAGGATTAAGTAAATGGTATTATATATTATATTATACTGTAATTATATTATAACTTTATATAATTATAATTTCATTCCATTAAATACGAAATAGAAATGAAAGTAGCGTTCATGCATACGTACGGCTTACCGTCTCCATGAACGGTGCATTTCATTTCTTACCTCTAAATGTTACGTAATATTATGAATGAATGTACATACTGAATATATATGATATATATGATATCTAAATCATGAATATAATTCTGTATATAATGGATATTTTACCAAATGAACAACTTTTAATTATAAGAAGTTTATTTTTGACTCAAGTACCAAAGATTGACAAAACAACCGTTATTAACTTAAATAATTAAATGATGTTCATAACATGGTAATAAGTGATATAAAAGTAATAATGAACATGAAAAAAGTTCTTAAGCAAGTAGAAATTAACTCTAGTTTATTATTCAGGAGATTAAAGAATGGTCGAGTGAAGTCGGACACGAGGTAAGAGAACTTCTTAACCCAATTTTCGTTCTTTGGGTTAATCTCTTACTTTCAAATTATGTCATGATATTATTATGTCCTATCTTGTATTTGTACTTTCATTATGTGTACTTATAGTGAATACACATAAGAGATATATTTTATTTAAAAATGATCTTTGTAAGGGACTTCGTCTCAATCTCCATTCGTTGAGGCATATTTTGTTTAATACAAAAATTTCTTTTATACGGTGTATAAGCCCCTTTGACTTTTACGTTTATTCAAAATGAATCTTTTTTATACGAAGTGTTTTACTAAACGACAAATGGGAACGTTTTTTTCGTACGTTTGCGGCGAACATTACTTCTACGTCGTCGTGACCATTATTTGAGTTTCAGCTTCCTCTAAAAGCTATAATTTTTTTTAAATGAAAAATAAATACAATGTTTTAATTTTCTTTTTTTTTTTGGTATTGAAAATGGTTTTGAAAGTGTTTTTTTATTATATCAATGTGTTGTATTGATATCTTGTGATTGAAATGTGGAAATGTCATGTTTCTTTTATGCATGTTTTATGTGATACGATTATGTTCTGGTTTATGATATGTTTAAACCTGTTCATATGAGGAATGCATTGGACTTAATAAGTGACGGGTGGAGCCCGCTATAGCTCCTCGATGCATCGGTAGGTCTCATGAGACAAACTAGTGTCTTGGCATGAGGCCTTGAGAAAATATTATTTGTAGTCTTGGAATGAGGCCTTGGCTACGTGGTTATGATAGTATGGGATTATGCATTCCATCATTATTAAAGTGGTTATTGATATTTCATGTCATTATTCGACCAATATAATATCCATGTGAATAAGTAAATGTCACTATCTCATTTTAATTTTTCCATATTATGTTGAAGTTTATGTTTAAAAGGCTTATGTTTTTGTTATACATTACCTTAAATGTTCTTGTTTATTTATGAACGCTTCCGCTATATTGTTATCCTTACTGAGCATCTGATATCACCCCTTTAAATGTTTTTTTCCAGGATGTGAAGAAATATTTTATGACTGACCTACAGGGATAGTCTAAAGGGGATAAAAGTGTAGACTATGGAGACTATGTTATTGTGATTTTTCACTTTATGATGTAATGTAACATTTTTGAATGTATCTAGTGTTTCCAATGATACTAAACTAATCGGTCTTTCGAGAATTGATCTTTTGTGATCATGCCAATGTTATGCAATAATGCACCGACTCTGGGTAACTGGGGTCAGGGAGTTACAACACATGTTTTTAAAGGCATAAGTTCCTTTAAAAACTATTTACTGAGTCATAACCAATAAAATGAGATCAAATTATTTTCAAACTTAAGGATAATGATATATAATTCATTTTTTATGTGTAAGAATAAACCACACATCAACTTGACACAAGATGTGGCTGGTATAATTAAAAGTGTATGTTTTCAATATAAAAGTGTCATTCTAGTTTTATTTAAGGAATTTGTATGCATTCTTTGAAAATGTGTGAATGATTTATGAAATATATAATTTACGTCGATAGGATGTGATATAAGGCTATAAATTTCCTTGGGGACCATGCCTGCCACCTGCTGAAATAAAAAAACTAAATCATTTTCCATTACCAACCACCACTGCTCCTATGTTTTCCTATAAAACTATTGTTCTTGTATTTTTTTTATTCCAAAATTCCAATTTTTCTTTGTGATTCTCAATCAGCATACTCAAACCCCCATTGGGTGTAGTAGTAACTATTAACGATGCCCTACCAGTGATAGCTGATGGAGGATGCCTAGAACCCATCCCCCGTACCCGTATGTGATTCTCCTTCTCTAAAACAATTGCAACTACATCACTATGGGAAACCAATGATGACTATGAAATATTCACATCTCATACTTCTTGAATTTTAACCAATTAAAATTTTTCATAGTCCATGGGTGTGAAATGAAGTCTGGGACATCAAAATGAAAAAGCATTTACAAGTAAAAAACATAAAAAATTATAAGTATATTACAAAATTTTACTCATGTCTTTTAAATTAATTATCAAGGAATATTAAATTAATATTACCATTATTTGCGTATAAAAGACCTCATTTTTCCAAGATGTAGGAATATTCCTCTAATAATTATAATAAAATGAAAAAATACCCATCTCTTAAGCAAGATGCCCATGAATCTGCACATAGATTCTGACAGTGTAACTGATAGGCACCCTAAACTTATCAAATGAAAGGATAATATTAAACTACTTTTGGTACCATATATATGCCATATTCATATTTATATCCCTTCTATTTTCAAATTTATCTTTTTTAAAAACTCATTAAATGATTAATAAAATTTATAGTCTTTTTGTACAATGACATACATTCCATAAATAGTAACTTCCCAATACCACCATGATTGAGTGGTGACCAACTAATCGATCGCTAGAGGTGAATCTGACGGTGGGATACCAATAGAAATTGGGGAAACAAATGGATCTCTAGTATTCCTAGGTACAACGGAATCAATCAGATCTACTAAATATGATGGCAACGGTGGTGTGATCCAAGATGATGATAATCTAGGATCTTGATTTTTTTTGTTCTTATCATTTCTGCAATGAAAATGGTTCTGATATATGAATTTATAAAAATGAAAAAAAATAAAAAGAAAAAAATAAAATAAATCAAGAACAATGTGTGTGTGTGTGCATATATATATTTATGAAACACTTACCAATTAGAAATTGACATATATTTTCATTATCAATTTATACAATAAATTATCTTCATCTTCATTGTCTTCATTATTAACAAACTCCATTATGATGGATTCTTCATTTTCACCCTCTCTTGAAATTTATATTGTTTCAATATTTTCAAGAAAATATTGTTCAATGTTTTGTGGTTGATGAGGTTCACTGTCACAAAGTACCAATTGATCTTTATCTACCATATCATATAATTATCTCTTATTTATGTGTACAACAACATTCCAACCTTCATGTATTTCATCATCCATATAATAAACCATCTTCACTTGTTAATCCAAGATAAATAGATCATTATTTTCACAATCATTGGTAAGGATCAATTGAGAGAAGTTTATAGAAGTAAAATGTAACGAATATTTCATTATACCCCCATTAATATTGACCCACTTGCATTTGAATAAGACTACTAAAAACTAGAAAATGTTATTTTAATTCAATTATATCATCCAACTTTCCATAGTATCTCATATCTTTAAGTGTAGATACAAAAATATTTTGGGGTTTCAAGTCTTTTCATGATAAATTATATAAGACATGAATATATAAATATTGTACACATCAAATTTCTTAGCCCACCTTATAGGAAATCAATCCAAAAACTTCAAATGATTTTACATTTCAGCTCAATTTTCAATATTCATTATCTTAACAAAAATATAAGATTTTAATTTTAACCTATAAAAAATAGCTTCATAATTAGAATAGGAATATGAGTATATACTTACATGATGGGTGACCCATTCAATAGTATCCTTATTAACAAATTTTTTTAATTCAATATCATTTTGATATTGAAACCTTAGTCACCTATTTGTTTGAAATCACAATTATTTAATAAATGGATATGTAATAAGACTATTAAGTAGCACATATCTATGTTCTTATAGCCACTCTAACTTAGTTACTGTAACATTTGACCCCTTTCCCATCAGTCATTCAATAGTTGGAAATATCGATTATTGGTTTTTATAATGATAATTAGTGAATATTTCATCAATATGTCCAACATGATTGAATCTTATCTTGATCCCAACCAAATACCAAAAATAGAAGGTCAAGAACTCTTCCGCTATGTAATCTTCAATAATAGAGCCTTCTGGTAGAGATTTATTCCTCACATATGATTTAAAATGACCTATATACCTAATGAAAAAAATAAGAAACATTTTAAAAAAACACACAATGATTTTATAAAATTGAATTTGCTAATGAAAATAAAAATAATATTATCATACCTCTCAACTGGATACATACATTGATAGTTTACCAATCTACAATGTTTAGCTTATTCAACCAAATGAACAGTCAAATGAATTATCTCTATAAATAATGATGGGGGAAATAACCTATCCAAATGATGAAGTTTTAAAAAAATTATTTATTTATGTTTATAAATCTTGTTTTGATTTAGAGATTTTTAAAAAATCTCTCTGAAAAAGGTACAAAAATCAACTAGAACAACAATTTATTTTTCAGGTAATGTATTACACAATGCCAAAACAAAAATTGATCCATAAGAATATGTGTGTCATGAATTTTCAATCAATATAAAATTTTATATTTTATGTCAACACACCTTGATATGTTACTTAAATATCCATCTAACACTTTTATATTCATTAAAGTTTGAAGGAATATGTATTTCTTAAGATTTTTCATTGTAAAAATAATCAAAGGATAGTTTCCATTCTCATTTCCCACAAAACATTCTATATATTCATTGAATCCAAATACTTATGATCATTATGGAGATCCATTTATTTATAATTCTCATTAAGAAACGTGAAAATTACATTGTCACATATGTTCTTCTCAATATCAATTACATCAATAATATTAGATATCAAATTAAGCACCCAATAAATATGTTTAAAGAATATACTATTTTTCTTCCATTTTTTTTATTCTAACTACCTTAGATACTATACCTCTTATACTTCCCCTATCTTTAAACTGATTACATTTTCCAAATTCTTCAGTGACATTCATTATTTGTACCAAGATTTTTGAATCATATAACACATTCAGTGGATTTACCAATTCAATATCTCAATTGAATTGTGTATTGTTAAAACTTAATTTATGAGAAGTATTAAGAAATTGATGATGACACATAAAAAACATTTTTAGTTATGAGGTAATTGTTGAGTTTAAAAATCAAAATTAAAAACTAGAGAAGCCAAAATAGTAAGAGAGTTCCAGTATAATAAATTTCCTAATCCAGGAAATCCACTAATTTTCCCCATTAAAGCAGTATGCATTTTGAATAGTTTTCTCATTGAAGCATCATATTTTTTCATGCCATTATCCAATAATTCTCACAATTCTTTGACTGGAGGTTGAAGGTATACATCAATGTCATTTCCATGTATTTACTTTTCATTAATAATCCTAAAAATAATGAAATAAGTATTATTCATACAAATCCATGGAGGTAGATTATAGGGGAAGAAAACTACTATCTAAATGATATAATTAGTAGTTAATGTACCATACGGGTTAAAACCATCAGAATCCAATCCCAAATGTATATTCGTATGATCCGATGAAAAATCTGGATATAATGAATCAGATATCTTCCATGATGTTGAATCTTTTGGACATCTCATCAATCCATCATTAGTATCCTGAGCATGACACTTCATGACGTATGCAGTCTTAGATGACATGAATAATATTTTCATGTGTGGTTTTATAGGAATGAAATTCAATACCTTTGCAGGATTTTTCTAATTCTATTTATTCACAGGGTTGAACTGATTTATACTATCATTTTTTTGTCATTGAATTTCATATTCTTGTTTGAAAAATCTTATACAGTCTTCTTTATTAGACTCTTCTCCCTAGTGAAGAATGCAATCATTAGGGCATGCATGTATCTTTTTATAATCAAGTCCAAGTTTATTGTTGTCTTTCTTCATCTCAAATAACGATGATGAGATCTCAGATTCAATAAATCCATCATGAAGAAATTATAAAACAATGGTCATTTATTTATCAGTAATTCTATATAGACACTTGATATGATACAACTAATGTATAAAAGACAACATTGAGTACTTTCCACATCCTTCATACAGTTCTTGTTTCCCATCTTCAACTAATTCATAAAATGATTTTTTGTTGCAAAAGTTTAGATAAAGATTAACCTTCTTAGGATCAACTAAATGTTCTTTTGATCTATTAAAATATTATAAATTGTATCTAGTAAATCTATATGAATCATTTATAAAATTTCAATATAAATTCTCTTATGGTGGGTCAAATTGTATTTCATTGGTAGGATGGTTATTATTTTAAAATTCCATAACATTAGCTTCACCATTCCAAATCCAAAATACATATCGACCAGGAAACTATTTCCATATCAGATTCTCATATAATTCATTTCTATACAACCATAACTTCAATTTTCAATATGGACACAAACATTTTAATCTATAATCCACTAATAGGTTAGAAATTTCATAATCTAAAAATTCTTCCAAACCCTTGGCTTACCGAGGTGTGTTTTAAGGTAAATTAATCCAAAATTAATCCATAGGTATTGGATTTTTATTATTCTCCATGTACATTCAGATATAGAGATATAAATGGTTAATCGAATAAGTACAATCAAAATAAAACACCACCCAACTTCATTTATCTTGGTCACTAACAACATCCTATAATTATATAAATACAGTGTATAAAATTATGGTTAACATACAATAATATTCATTATTTTCTTACATAGAAACTCTCATGCTTGTGTGGAAGAATATTACTAAAACTTTAGTGAATAATCAATAAAACAAACTACTTTACTATCCTTAGATCAACAATTATCTTAAACTCACCAAGGTTTACTACTCACCAAGAATTCATGAGTAATAAATGAATCATGTAGTTACAAACTATTTACAATCCCACTAAAGAACAAGAATTCATCATATAAATGAATAATCATCCTCATTTATAATAATAATTAATGAAATCTATGTGTATATGATTCCTGATTAGTAACATTTATCATTTTATTATACAATAATATAAACTACATAATGATATATCCAAAACAATCACACAATATTGCAATATTATAGCTTATGATTACAGATCACACTTGCTGAGAAAAGGGAAATGGGGGAAATTTTTGGGGATCACTATCAAGTAGCAGGGCAGTCATTATGGGGTTTTTTTCAAGAAACATGTGGAGTCGAGGTCACAATGATCAGAGGTGAGGGTTGGGTGAGGGTCATTCTCTATCAGTATTGAGGGGCGAGCCACCGGGGTGGAGGAGGATCAGGGGAGGGATGAGATATTGGAGAGAATGAGGATTGGTGTTGGGAAGAGGTGGGGCTGAAGGGGAGGGGAGGTCACCAGTGTCAGAAAGAGGCACTAATGATGGGGAGGGCCATTCTATGGCATTGTGGAGAGGTGAGACTGTGGTGGAGGGGTGTTTGTCTTCATTAGGGAGAGATGGAGTTGAGGGGCATTCGTTGTCGGGGTCGAGGGATTGGGGGGGGGGGGGGCTAGGGTACTCTATCGAGGGGATGAATATTGGTTAATTTTTAAATATTAGTGGCATTTTAACCAAAATCTCAACTAAATGTAGAAAAATAATTATCATAGGTTTTAAATCATTTTTAATATGTTTTTTTGGAAGTCATTAGAATAGATTCTAATAAACTATATCATCCCAGGTAAATAAAGAATAAAAATTTTCAAATTTATTAATATTTACGAATTAAATATTGATTTTACTTTAAAGGGGTTTCTATGTTCGATAGCGTACCCGATACGCAACGAAGAGTTTCTTTGAAATCTTACGTTGCACACTAGTAATAAAATAATATTATTTTAAATGGTAGTAAACACGTAGCCATTGTATGGGCGAGAATGAATAGAAATAACTAAAATATGATTATATATGTTTGTTAAATGTTTTTACATTAATCCAATAAAGGATAAAGGCTTAAAAAATGAAAATAATTCAATTTTAGGCATATATACTCTAATTTTCACTAAAGGTCCACTTATCTCCTTTTGATGGAGTACCGTCATTAAATATATTTTTGGTCACTCTTATAATTTCTATTGTACCAAATAAAACTCTTCTTTATAATCGGGACATCAAAATTTACTTTGTGTAAATTTTTGGTATTTTTCCGATAAAGTTCATTTTTAATGAATAGGGGAAAATGTTGTATTTTAATTCAAATCCTCTTTTTAATCTAATTTATTTATATGATTAGATTAGCTTTTGAATTGGTTTTAAAGTTCAATTAGAATATATTTTTACCATTTAATCCAATAGTGGTTGTGGGAATTAATTTCACTTTGAAATTGGACTTAAACTAGTGTCAATCTTTTGATACTTATTATTTCTTAAAAACACATTATTTTCTCTGACAGCGGGAATTAATTATTAAATTAATTTATGTAACTTATATGTTTTAAATTTTGTAAAATAGATATCATTTTTGAACCTGTAATATCAAAAATATCTTAGAGTGATGTTTTGGTATTTTTCTGAAAAGCTTCAATTTTTGATGAATAGTGAAACCACTAAGTGGTACTTAAAAAACAGATTTTTCATTTAAATGAAATTTTACCACCTCTGTGTTTTGAATTTCAAAAATCTGACATACATGTTTTTCATTAAGAAGTAAAATGTTGTTCAATGGGATTTAAATAATTTTTTGGTGAATAGTAAATTTTATGTTTTTAATCACGATTAAAGGTAATTAGTGTAATTTAAGGTAAAAATAAAGTTTTAATAATATGAAATGATCTTGACACATGTCCTACCATTATTGGATGTGTCATGTCCGACAAAGACAATCCATGGGTCAACATGGGGACCCCATGGAGTCACTTTGGTAGGAAAAGGACATTAATAACTTTTTATTTAATGTTAAAATAAAAATGTCACAAACATGAGTTGTTTTAATAAAAAAAATTTAAATGGGGTTATACATGTCATATTTTTGACTATAAATATTAATTATAAATCTAAAATAATTTCCTACATCATGATAATTTTTTTATAATTTTTAGACATTAAATAAATTAAATTATTTATGACACCATGATGATGCAGCGATTACCTCATTATTTAACGATTTAAATAAAATGAAACGATAATGCAAAATCTAAGACCTACACATGTAAAAAACCTATTGGATGGGTTTATTTAGAACTATTATCACCTTATCATCGAAATATATAATTTTGGGGCCTTTTAAATCCGAAAATCATTTTATAATAAAGTAACCTTTTATAACTTTCCAAGAGTGCCCCTTCTCTCCTCTTATAAAAGTCCCCCACCTCTACCACATTACCCACACCTCTCAAGCCTTTGTCTTGGACAAACCCTATCCATTTTGTGTCTCTAAATTCCTCTCTAACTCCTTGAAGCCTCACTTTGGGCAGAAGTCTTCCCAAGGAAGCCTTTGAGCTCAAATCAAAAAGAGTTACCCGTTTTAAAGGTAGTGTTTTCTCTTCTATTATTATGTTTTATTTTGCTTCTCCAACCCTATAAACACTTTTTATTCCTTTCTTTTGTAACAACACCAGTATATTCAATATACTAGGATGTTGTTATAATAAGTATTCGAGCTACCCTTACACACACCTACATCTAATGGTTAAAGAATATACTGTTTCCGTGGATGGCGAATTTTTGCCTCATGAAACGATGATTGATCAATATTATTTTAACACCTTCAAAGGTGGCCATTAAGATGTCACTATATTTATATATGGTATGTAATATTTTTATGTTTTACTTAATCTTCTGTATTTTTCATTTATGTCATACCATTATGGTTTCCATTATGGGTAAACGCGATATCTTCATTTTAGGAAGTGCGGACTACCGCCCCCTCAAAGTGATTTGATTCGTTAATGCCATATGTGTGACATATAAAGGATGTAATTAATGATATTATATATTATATTATACTAAAATTACAATATACCTTTATATCATTATGATTCCATTCCATAAAATACGAAATAGAAATGAAAGTAGCGTTCATGCGTACGTACGACTTACCGTCTCCATGAACGGTGCATGTCATTTCTTACCTCTAAACATTATGTAATATTATAAATGCATGTATATACATGATATATATGATATATATGATATCTAAATCATGAGTATAACTTTGGATATAATGGATACATGAACAACTTGTAATTATAAAGAGTTTATTTTTGACTTAAGTACCAATGATCGTTAAAACGACTGTTATTAACTTAAATAATTACATAGTGTTCATGACATGATAACAAGTGATATAAAGGGAATAATGAACTTGAAAAAGGTTCTTAAGAAAGTATAAATTAACTCAAGTTTATTATTCAGGAGGTTAAAGAACGATCGAGTCAAGTCGGACCCGAGGTATGGGACTTCGTCTCAATCTCCTTTCATTGAGGCATATTTTGTTTTATACACAACCTTCTTTTATACGGTGTATAAACCCCTTTGAATTTTACGTTTATCCAAAAGTAATATTTTTTATACGAATTGTTTTACTAAATGACAAAAGGGAATGTTTTTGTTATACGTATGCGGCGACAACGACTTCTCCACCACCGTGACCATTATTTGATTTTCGACTTCATCTACAAGCCATAACCTTTTTTTAATGGAAAATAAATACCATGTTTTAATTTTATTTTATTTTGGTATTGAAAATTGTTTTCATAATGTTTTTATTATATAAATGTGTTGTATTGATATTTTGTGTTTGAAATGTGGAAATGTTATGTTTCCTTTATGCATGTTTTATGTGATACGATTATGTTATGGTTCTTGGGCATTGTTATGAAGATGGGTGGTTCCATGATAAACTAAGGGCAGGTGAGCCCGATATATCTCTCCAATGCATTGGTTAACATGAAGGAGTTAAACATTAAGGTTTCTCCAAAGAGATTTAGAGAATATACTGTGATGGGTATTCCAAACGTAACCAAGAGGGTTACTCCCTAGGTAAGAATGTTATGAATGCCTCAAGTTACCTTTATGTCTTATGATTTCTATGATTTATTCATGATTTGATGAGGTATGTTAATGTTCTTATGTTTTATGAGTAAAGTATGATTTCATTTATTCTTATGTATACATGTACTCATGTTTCTTTTCCATATTTTTATATCCCTTACTGAGAATTTTATGCTCATCCCAAGTTTTTTGAAATGTTTTTCACAGGTCAAGGGAAAGGTACATGATAAGATGATAGTGTCAAGGAACTGTCAAGAAGAAATCCATGTTTTATTTTAAATATGTTCCCGTTGATGGGAAAAATGAATACTATCCTTTATGTAACCACTTTGCTTAAATGTGGAATGTAATGCAAGTTTTATGATCAAATTCTCTAAAACTCTAAACCTGAAAAGATCATCAACGTATATTCTTGAAGTAACTCAAGATTAAGTAATGTTTAAGGATAGGGCCCTATAGTTGGTATCAGAGGTCGGTTTAGATAACTTTAGGAGTTAGAAATTTATTAAATGATTATCCAAAAATATTTTTTTATGGTCAAATTGAAATGATATAGAATTTAAAGATTACCATGTTGCTTGACCTAAGATATTTCTGTGTTAAGAATACTTTTTCATAGAGGAAATAGAATAACTTTTCTGGGAAGGAATACAGTGGGAAATGACCTTTCAAATTAGTATCCTGAGATGGTCGGAATCAGAACTAAACAGTTTGTTGCAGTGATGTCTCAGTTGACTAAGGAGTTGAAAAGAAGATTGGTGAATGATCTAGTTTTGGAACATACTTCCAGGAATGGTGAGTTTGTTATATATGGTGTTTCTTCATTGAAGGGAAATGGCTATTTCCTTATGCAGAATGATCATGTAATTGCATATGCTTCACGTCAGTTGAAAACTCATGAGGTAAATTACCCTACACATGATTTGGAATTAGCTGCTGTTGTTTTTTCTTTAAAAAGTTGGAGGCATCATTTGTATGGAGTAAAGTGTGGAATATATAACGATCACAAAAGTTTAAAGTATATATTCACTCAGAATGAATTGAACATGAGACAGAGGATATGGATAGAATTAATCAAAGATTATGATTGTACAATTCATTACCATCCAAGAAAAGAAAATAAAGTGGCTGATGCTTTGAGTCGAAAAAGTAATGCTTCATTAACAATGCTGCGTTTGGAATGTGATACTATGGTTAAGGATTTGATGAACTTTGGCATAAAAGATATTGGTGTAGGATTTCCTTCTATATTGTTTCAGTTATCAGTGAAATCTTCTCAATCAGACAGAATCAAGAAAGCACAGAAGCAAGACAGTGAGTTGAAGATAAATGTAAAGCTAGTTCAGAAGGGTAAGTTTCCTGAATTCAACATTGATAATGATTGTGTTTTTAGGTTTGGGAAGAGATTATGTGTGCTTGGTGATTCACAGTTGAAGAGATATTTGTTATGTGAAGCTCATAGTTCTCCGTTTTCAGTTCATCCTGGCAGTACTAAGATGTATAGATATCTTCCGGAGTATTACTTGTGGGACGGAATGAAAAGGGATATTGCTGATTTTACTATGAAGTGTTTGACTTGTCTACATGTTAAAGCAGAGTGGAAGTTACCAAAAGGGATACTTTAGCCTTTACGAGTACCAGAATGGAAATGGGAAAATATATCCATGGACATTGTTGTGGGATTGCCGAAGACACCTCGAGGTAATAATGCAATCTGGGTTATTTTTTATCGCTTGACTAAATTTGCTCATTTCCTTGCTGTACGAGATACTTTCTCCCTAGATCAACTTTCCTGTTTGTATCTTAAAGTGATATTCAGGTTACATGGAGTTCCTCTCTCCATTGTATCTGATCGTGATCCCAGGTTTACTTCTAACTTTTGGAAAGGCCTTCAGAAGTCGTTGGGTACTAAATTAAATTTTAGTACTGCTTTTCATCCTCAATCAGATGGGTAGTCAGAACGAAAAATTCAGAATTTAGAAGATATGGTACGTGCTTGTTCAATGGATTATCATGGAACTTCGGACCAACATCTTTCTTTGGTTGAATTTTCATATAATAACAGTTTTCATTCCAGTATACAGATGGAACCATTTGAGGCATTATATGGGAAGCGGTGTCGAACTCCAGCTTTCTGGGATGAAGTGGGTGAAAGGAAGATGATGGGACCAGAATTGGTAGAATAATTGGCAGAAAAAGTTCAGTTGATACAAAAACACTTGAGAACAGCTTAGAGCAGGCAGAAGAGTTATGCAGATAACAGGAGGAAGGATCTCTCTTTTGAGGTAGGTGATCATGTTCTTCTCAAAGTCTCACCACATAAAAGTGTGATGGAATTTGGTAAGAAAGGAAAATAGAGTCCAAGGTTCATTGGACCATATGAAATTCTGGAGAGAGTTGGATCAGTTGCTTACCGAGTGGCTTTACCTCTGAGTTTATCTCAGGTACACATTGTTTTTTATGTTTCGATGTTGAGAAAGTATATGCCAGATCCATCTCATGTTTTGAGCCCAGAGGTAGTTCAGTTGGAAGAGAATATCTCTTATCAAGAACAACCAGTCGAGATTATTGACCATAGAGAGAAAGTGTTGTAGAATAAGGTAATTCACCAGGTAATGTTTTGTGGAAAAACCATATGGTTGAAGAGGCAACATGGGAATCTGAAAATGCTATGAGGGATAAATACCCCCACGTATTTTGATAAGTGAATAAAATTGTGAGGACGCAATTCCCAAAAGGGGGGAAGGATGTAACATCCTAGGTAAATAAAGAATAAAACATTTTCATATTTATTAATATTTACGAATTAAATATTGATTTTACTTTAAAGGGGTTTCTATGTTCAATAGCGTACCCGATACGCAACGAAGAGTTTTTTTGAAATCTTACTTTGCACACTAGTAATAAAATAATATTATTTTAAATGGTAGTTAACACGTAGCCATTGTATGGGTGGGAATGAATATACATAACTAAAATATAATTATATATGTTTGTTAAATGTTTTTACATTTATACAATAAAGGATAAAGGCTTAAAAAATGAAAATAATTTGATTTTAGGCATATATACTCTAATTTTCACTAAAGGTCCACTTATCGCCTTTTGATGGCGAACCATCATTAAATGTAGTTTTGGTTACTATTATACTTTCTATTATACCAAATAAAACTCTTCTTTAGAATTGGGACATCAAAATTTACTTTGTGTAATTTTTTGCTATTTTTCCGATAAAGTTCATTTTTTTAATGAATAGTGGAAAATGTTGTATTTTAATTCAAAAACTCTTTTTAATAAAATTTATTTATATGATTAGATTATCTTTTGAATTGGTTTTAAATTTCAATTAGAATATATTTTTACCATTTAATCCAATAGTGGTCGATGGAATTAATTTCACTTTGAAATTGCACTTAAACTAGTGTCAATCTTTTGATACTTATTGTTTCATAAAAACACGCTATTTGCTCTGACAGCGGGAATTAATTACTAAATTAATTAATGTAACTTATATGTTTTGAATTTTTTAAAATAGACATCATTTTTGAATCCGAAATATCAAATATAGATTAGGGTGATGTTTTGATATTTTTCTGAAAAGCTTCAATTTTTGATAAATAGTGAAACCACTAAGTGGTACTTAAAAAACTGATTTTTCGTTTAAATGAAATTTTACCACCTAGGTGTTTTGAATTTCAAAAATACTAAAAACATGGTTGTCATTAATAAGTAAAATGTGGTTCAATGGGATTAAAACAATTTTTTGGTGAATAGTAACTTTTAAGTTTTTAATCGCGATTAGAGGTAATTAGTGTAATTTAAGGTAAAAATAAAGTTTTAATAATATGAAATGATCTTGAAACATGTCCTACCATTATTGGATGTGTCATGGCCGACCAAGAAAATCCATGGGTCAACTTGGGGACCCCATGGAGCCACTTTGGTAGGAAAATGACATTAATAACTTTTTATTTAATGTTAAAATAAAAATGTCACAATCATGAGTTGCTTTACTAAAACAATTTTTAAATGGGTTACACACGTCATATTTTTGACTATATATATTCATTATAAATATAAAAAGATTTCCTACATCACGATAGTTTTTTTTATAATTTTTAGACATTAAATAAATTAAATTATTTGTGACGCCATGATGATGCAGCGATTACCTCACTATTTAACGATTTAAATAAAATGAAAAGATAATGTAAATTATAAGACCTACACATGTAAAAAACCTATTTTATGGGTGTATTTAGAACTCTTATCACCTTATCTTCGAAATATATAATTTTGGGACCTTTTAAATCTGAAATGAATTTTATAATAAAGTAACCTTTTATAACTTTCCAAGAGTGCCCCTCCTCTCCTCTTATAAAAGGACCCCACCTCTACCACCTTACCCACACTTCTCAAGCATTTGGCTTGGAAAAACCCTGTCCATTTTGCCTCTCCAAATTCCTTTCTTACTCCTTGAAGCCTTACTTTGGGCAGAAGTATTTCCAAGGAAGCCTTTGAGCTCAAATAAAAAAGAGTTACCCGTTTTAAAGGTAGTGTTTTCTCTTGTGTTCTTCTGTTTTATTTTGCTTCTTCAACCCTATAAACTCTTTTTATTACTTTATTTTGTAACAACACCAGTATCATAAATATACTAGGATGTTGTTATAAGAAGGATTCGAGCTACACTTACACACACCTACATCTAATGGTTCAAGAACATACTGTTTCCGTGGATGGCTAATTTCTGCCTCACGAAACGATGATTGTTCAATATTCTTTTAACACCTTAAAAGGTGGACATTAAGATGTCAATATATTTATATATGGTATATAATATGTTTATGTTTTACTTAAGTTTCTGTATTTTTCATTTATGGCATACCTTTACGGTTTCCATTATGGGTAAACGTGATATCTTCATTTTTGGAAGTGCGGACTACCGCCCCCTCAAAGTGATTTGATTAGTTAATGACTTATGAGGGACATATAAAGGATGTAATTAATGATATTATATATTATATTATACTGAAATTATAATATACCTGTATATCATTATGATTCCATTCCATAAAATATGAAATAGAAACGAAAGTAGCGTTCATGCGTACGTACGGCTTACCGTCTCCATGAACGGTGCATTTCATTTCTTACCTCTAAACGTTATGTAATATTATAAATGCATGTATATACTGAATATATATGATATATATGATATCTACATCATGATTATAACTTTTGATACAATGGATACATGAACAACTTGTAATTATAAAGAGTTTATTTTTGACTCAAGCACCAATGTTCGTTAAAATGACCGTTATTAACTTAAATAATTACATAGTGTTCATGACATTGTAATAAGTGATATAAAAGGAATAATAAACTTGAAAAAGGTTCTTAAGCAATTATAAATTAACTCAAGTTTAATATTCAGGAGGTTAAAGAATGATCGAGTTAAGTCGGACCCGAGGTATGGGACTTCGTCTCAATCTCCTTTCATTGAGGCATATTTTGTTTTATACACAACCTTCTTTTATACAGTGTATAAAACCCTTTGAATTTTACGTTTATACAAAAGGAATATTTTTTATATTAAGCATTTTACTAAATGACAAAAGGGAATGTTTTTGTCGTACGTATGCGGCGACAACGACTTCTCCACCGCTGTGACCATTATTTGAGTTTCGGCTTCCTCTACAAGCCATAATTTTTTTTAATAGAAAATAAATACCATGTTTTACTTTTCATTTATTTTGGTATTGAAAATGGTTTCCATAATGTTTTTATTATATCAATGTGTTGTATTTATATCTTGTGATTGAAATGTGGAAATGTTATGTTTCCTTTATGCATGTTTTATGTGATACAATTATGTTATGGTTCTTGGGCATTGTTATGAAGACGGGTGGTTCTATGATAAACTAAGGGCGGGGGAGCCCGATATAGCTCTCCAATGCATTGGGTAACGCAAAGGAGTTAAACGTTAAGGTTTCTCTGAAGATATTTAGGGAATATACTGTGATGGGTATTCCAAACGCAACCAAGAGGGTTACTCCCTATGTAAGAATGTTATTAATGCCTCAAGTTACCTTTATGTCTTATGATTTCTATGATTTATTAATGATTTGATGAGGTATGTTAAAGTGATTATGTTTTATGAGTAAAGTATGATTTCATTGATTCTTATGTATACATGTACTCATGTTTCCTTTCCATATTTTTATATCCCTTACTGAGCTTTTTATGCTCTTCCCAAGTTTTTTGAAACTTTTTTCACAGGTCAAGGGAAAGGTACACGACAAGATGATAGTGTCAAGGAAGTGTCAAGAAATAATCCATGTTTTATTTTAAATATGTTTCCGTTGATGGGAAAAATGAATACCATCTTTTATGTAACCACTTTGTTTAAATGTGGAATGTAATGCAAGTTTTATGATCTAATTCTCTAAAACTCTAAACCTGAAAAGATCCTCAACGTGTATTCTTGAAGTAACTCAAGATTAAGTAATGTTTAAGGCTGGGGCCTTATATAAACCACTGGTAACACCTCTTTATTTGTAGTGAGGGAGGTGAATTAGAATCACCAGTGGTCCTCCCCTCTATCTCTCAAACCCTCATTCTCTTTAGAATCAAACTATGAAGAGTTGGATCCATCGTACAACAAAAATGTTAGGTGAAAAAATAAATCGATGAGAAAATAATGAAGAGAACATGACATCAAGAATGGTAGCAAATGAATGACATGTGGATGGTTGTGGGAGCATGCGAACATTGGCATAAAAAACATTGATTGACTGTGTAAAGAATATGGAAACATTTGATTGAATAGGGGTGGGTGATATAGATAACTTGTGAATAAAAAGTTCGAATGAACACACCAAGGAATAATCCCAGAAATCATAGCCAAATGATCGACCTTCATCAATGTCTTGGAAAACAACCAATAATTGCCTTGGGATCTGGATATGAGCAGTTTTCCAACACAACACACAACCTCAAATTCCAAATGACTGGAAAATGAAGGACCGAGAAGAATATCCCACATAGAAAAATAGATAAAATCCCACATAACAAAATAACCTGCATAATAATAAAAGGTAAAATAAATTTTCAAAGAAAAAGAAAAAATATATATTTTTTGAAAACCAAAATTAATGGAGGTGGTTTAAGAAGGGGATGGATTTTAGTCCAGGAAGATACATTACCATCTATGATTATGTGCCTTCCTAATAGACTATCCAGATGATGCTATGTAAATCCAACATAAATGATGGACAAACATTTTAATGATTGGGAAGCCAGTCATATAGAATCCCTTAAAGGAATAACCTTTGTTGAAGAAATTCATCATGGATCCAAACAGACACAAGGTCATGGAAGCTCAACCATATATATATATATATAATGTTTAAAAAAAAGTATTTATAAGTTTATAAATAATCGATATATATATATTTCCTTACATTAATATATTAATGCATGAGTATAATTGATGCTATATGACAATAAAGTATATTTGTGGATGTGATTGTGAGTTATGTTTTAAATATTTGGGTTTCCTATATTATGATGTCATGCACATTAATATATTCATCATCATGAATGTTCATTTATAAATTGATACCCATATGTTTCATTCACGTTGTACCCATGAACTTATCATGTTATCATAAATATTTATAAAATTATAATAAATATATTTAAATTATAAATATATTTATTAGATTTATAATTATAAATTTTTAGTTATATATATAAATATTTTTTAAATATATTTATTTATAATTGTTATTATAATTAAATATATATATTTAAATAATTATAAAATTATAATAAATACATTTATTATAATTTTATAAAAAAATATATTTATTAATATATATATATGTATATATAAATATATTTGTTATTATAAATAAATATTTATAAATATATTTATTTATATTTATAATTATAAAATTATAATAAATATATTTATAATATTTATGATTTTATAAATATATATAATTATATAAATATATTTATAAATATATAAAAATATTTAAAATTATAATTATAATAATATATATATATATTAAAATAATTATAAAATTATAATAAATAAAATTATTATATATAATTATAAAATTATAATAAATAAAATAAATATATTTATTATGAATCTATAATTATAAATAAATATTTATTTATTTATAGTTATAAGTATAAATAAATAAATATTTATTTAAATAATTATATGATTATAATAAATATATAATAATATTATAATAAATATTTATTATGATTCTATAAGTATAAATAAATAAATATTTATTTAAATAAATATAATATTACAAAATTATAAATATAATAAATATATTTACTATAATATTATAATTATTCAAATAAATAAATATTTATTTATTATTCTAACTATAAATAAATAATTATTTATAATTATAGAATCATAATAAATATATTGATAAATATTTGTATAATTATATATACTAGAAAGGTTTAGGAATCGGGCGAACCTGCTCCTACCAAAATTTATTGAAAAATAAAAGACAAAGAATGAGAAGGAGAGAGGAAAAGAACAAAAAAGGAAATATACTCATGAAAAAATGAAAATTACAAATGGATAGAACTAGGGGCATCCCCATACTTCTGATTAGAGATAACATCAATAGATTCATATTCTGACTGCGAATTCTTCTGACTGAAAAGAACACAGTACTCTTCCCTGAGTTTAATCTACTCCAAAGTGAGATCCTTTGAAGAAGTCTTGGTAGACCGACCATTCCCAACCTAGTTATCTCTACCACATCCTCGTCTAGGGTTTTTTGGATACCAACCTCACTTCCATGATTTTGTTTGCTACCAATCCCCCTCTAGTTTAGTGAGAGTTTGCTCCATAGAATCATTAATTACTCTTGAAGCCTCAACCGCTGCAGCTTGCACCCTAGTATCATTCTCAATCAACTCCATTCTATCTATAACAGGTGATGGATGTTTCTCATTAAATGGTATGCTAACAATATCAGTGGATTTTGAAGGAAATTGATCTAAACTTCCCTCCCCTACAATATTCTCCCCGACAGCAATAACTGACCATAATTTCTTTTTTCCAGTGCATTTAATGTCTGGAAGATATGTATCCCCGTCCTCCACTCGCCTAGTGTCACCTAGCAGCTGTCCAAAGGTCCCATTAGTTGGTTGTCCAGCCCCTGTACTGAACACAGGAGCAGGATCCCTCTGCCACATGCAACCCTTTTTTGTAACAACATCCACTGATTGTGTTTCATTCACAATATGTCCATTCCCAATATATATTAATTTAAATAATTATAAAATTATATTTTTTTTGTAATTTTATAATTACACAATTAAATATATATTTATAATTATAATTATAATTATAAAAATATTATTATTATAATTTTATAATTTTAAATAATTTATTAGCATCATGTCTTTATTAGCTCTAAAATATCATTGATAAAGGTCATTTTTTTCCGTACTTTATATTTTAGCACTGATAAAAGCCTTTCACCTTTTTATAAGTTGAAACCTATTAGAAGCATGCCACCACTCACGTATCAAGATTTCAGGAACCATTTCTACACCACCACCTCTGCTACCCACTCCACCGCCTTCACTGCCCCTACCACCACATCCGCTGCCCCCACTTCCTCTGCCTGCACCTCTATTTCCCCTGCTGCCGCCTCTGCTACCCCTGTCGCTGCATCCACCGCCAACATCTCTATCACTAGACCCCACTACTGCCATTGGACCTCCAAATATAAGGTAAAATATTGTTTGTGCTTATTTTTTAGTCATCAACCCTACTCGCATTTCATATTCTTTTGATGAACCCAACTCTCATAATTTTCATGTATTTTACTCCTCCATCTCTTGTCTTCATTTTTTTGGAACCCTTGCTTCAGATCCAGGGGAATCGGTCGATATTAATTCATTCAAATTCCCTTTCAACCATTTTTTCCATTCTAATTGGAATGAACCAAACTAGTTGATGAAGTATATGTAGTGTCTGTTAAAGTGAGTTCAAAAGAGATTCTTTGTTGTTAAAAAAATTTGATTGAGGAAAACAGCTGAAGGATTAATACCCTATAACCACAAACTAGTTCAACATAATTATGTTAGAAGTAGAGAAGGAAAGAGGATTCTCTCAACTAGGAGATGGAACACTAACTTTTGTATCGAATTCCAATAATTAAATTAAATTTTATTTTCTTTTTATTTTAATTATTATCAATAAGATTTGTTCTATTATAATAATTCATGTGTTCTTGAATGATTATGCATACTATTCTTCTATTATTAAGAAATTTTTTCTTCTTGTGATGTTAGTCAATTATTTTTAATTCTTACATTAGTTCATATATGGTATAATGATTTTGTATTTAAATGAAGTCATTTATAATCAATTTCAATCAATAGATATTGAATTTCATGGTTCCATATGCATTTTATTTATCTTTAGGACTTAAACTTTTGTTTTGTGTTTGTAAAATATTATTTTTGAATAGAAAATGATATTTTATTCAATGAGTTGAGTTTAAAAGATAAATTATGAGGGAATGAAAATTATTTTAATGGTTCTGAAATGTTTTAAATATGGTTTATTTTCCCTTTCTATTTTTACATGGAATTTTTGGTATTGAAATGAAAAGGAGATTTTGAGAAATGAATTAATTTTTGAAACCATGTGTGAATATTTCCTTGTAAAAAGGAATTTATTTAATTTTAAATGTTTTAAATTTGGTTGATTAAATTATGAAAAATTATAGAATATTTTTAGAATTTGTGGGAAAAAATTTAACATGAAAAGTTGAATTTAATTTTTAAAAATTTGTATTTCTTTCAAAGTGAACATGTATTTTAAATATTATTTCAACTGTCCTAGGATAGAGGTGTGATTTTAATGGAAATGAAAATTTTGAAAATGTTCTGTTGTTTTTTTTCTCCTGTGGTTTGTGCTTTGGGATATGACCCCTTGGTGTGCATTGGGACCAAGTGATTTGAGTGTCTTTTAGAACATGAAAGAGATAGATTCATGTTTCATTTTTCTTTATTTAACCTCAATGAAATGTCTTGATATGGGGTAGACAGTCAATTATGAGGATATGACTTAGGGAAAATATTCTTGTAACTTTAATGTATTATTTATAGTGATTGGATTTTCCCAAAATTTGAAAGGAGTGGTAGGGGAATGATTTGTTCACCTTATGAATTAATGATTCATCATCCTTCCTTTTTTTTATGGTGACCAAGATAATAATGAGGTTATGGAATGGTTTGATCATCTTCAAAATTTTGGGAAGTTAGAAACTCATGAGTGGTTTGAGGTGATTATTATTTTTGGGTGGTGTTCTTGATCATCTTAGAGTGGTTTTAATATTTTAAGTGATTTCCATTACATCAAGTTCTTGGTTAAAATATTTTTTATTTTCCTACAATATCCTCCATTAGCCTACATAAAAATGAAATCTCATGAAAATGCATATAATAATCTCAAAGAAATTCTATTTTTATACAAGTATATATATATATATATCATTAATGATGTGTATTTCTAAAAAAGTATCTACGCATGAAGTGACAAATTATTAGCCTTTATTATCTCCAAAAAATGGCCTATATAAATGTTGTAACACCATTAATTCATATATGTAATCTAAAAAAATATCTTAAATAAATAATACTAAATAATTTTTATTTTATTAATGAACCTTATAAAACTGTTAACTCATTATAATTAAATAAAAAACACTCAAGTCTATTTCTTTTACACCCACTAGAAATTTTTGGGAGAGATTTCAATTGAACTTATTTTGTGTATTTATTTTGTTAAATATTAATACTACCAAATAAAATAGGATGAATATGAATAAAGAATGGATAGATGCCAATCATATTAAAAAAGAGTATGAAGATGGAGTGAAAGAGTTCATCATGATTGTAAAATATCAATCATGTGACCATTATCAAATCCTGTATCCATGCTTATTCTATTCTTATTCAAGACTAATTAGTCCAGAGGAGTTGGAAGAACACATGATCTATAATTGAATAGATTAAAGTTATAAATGTTGTAATAAACCATGGGAAAAATAGAATATAGCTAGTGGATAGGATAACACTGTGTTTTATGGATCATAGGATATGATTACAAGTGTGGCCAATGAAGAAGACCATATCGAGGATGCGATTACCAATGTGAATTCCGATGAAGATCATATTGAGAAAATGATAAAGACAGTTTAAGATGAACTTCGAGATTTCCCAAAATTACTTGAGAAGTTAAAGATTTGTGCAAACATGCCATTATATATTGGTTTAACTAAATATGTATCATTTTTAGCCATACTGAAGCTGTATAATTTAAAATAAGGTGATGAATGGAGTGACAAAAGTTTTACATAACTAATTGCTCTCTTGATTGATATGATCCTAAAAGATAATGAACTCCCTATACAAACATAAGACACCAAATATGTCACGACCCGTCCTCGGGGCCCGTGCCGTGACTACCCCAAGCCCGCCTTCCATAGGCCAGGGGCTGGCGACTAGCACCAAGGCGTAAAATCCCAGTAAACAGGGAAGGCATTGCCTTTATAAGTAACAACCACACAGAGTCAGCAAGCGGAAAGTAAAGTGCAGAAAAGTAAAGGGGCCGGAAATACAAGCCCAACTGTAAAGTACAACTGAAAAGAAAAAGAACAGCAACTGAAGAAAAGACGGCGGCCTCGTGTCGTCCACTGGCAATCCCACCTGAAGGGTGGGTACAGATAGCCTCCAGGCTCCTCGGGTCCCACGTCCGCTCCGAGCACGTCCCGCCCAGTGGTCCACCTCCAGGTACCGTCCTGCTCCACGCCCCAACCGTGATCAGCGCTGTCCGTCGTCTGCAACCAACACAACAAGGTGCGGGCATAGCCCGTGCAGGGGTGAGTACAACTACTCAGTAAGGACCCCGAGACCCCCGAAGGTCTCTCGAAATCCACAAAGGATATAGCACAAAAGAAAGATGCAATCACGAAGTAACATCTGACTCGACTTAGGTATATGCCCATACATATACCTAAGTCCCCAATTCTAGCTCTGCTCACGAGCTCAAGAACAACTCAATCCACAAAGGAAAGCAAGACCCAAATCCACAAAGGAGAGTAAACAGTAAATCCACAAAGGATGGTTCAACACAATCCACAAAGGAGAGTAACATAAGATTCAGCTCAACCAGGTATACTTTTTCAGATGACGTCAAGGACGATCACTGATCCGTCTCAGTCGTCGGACCCACGAAGGATCGATAGGTACTAACCCCCGCAAAAAGACCCACGTAGGATCGGGCTCACACAGAACCTGTAGGCAGTGGCTCACACAGAACCGGTAGTAAGGACCCACGGAGGATCGGGCTCACACAGAACCTGAAGCACTGATCCACGTGGGATCGCTGAGTGCAGTAGTCGACGCAGTCCACTGAGGATCTCTGCACAGTCGTCGCCGCAGTCCACGAAGGATCTCTGCTCTGCCGTCGTCGCAGTCCACGGAGGATCTCTGCTCTGCCGTCGTCGCAGTCCACGGAGGATCTCTGCTCTGCCGTCGTCGCAGTCCACGGAGGATCTCTGCTCTGTCGTCGTCGCAGTCCACGGAGGATCTCTGCTCTGCCGTCGTCGCAGTCCACGGAGGATCTCTGCTCTGCCGTCGTCGCAGTCCACGGAGGATCTCTGCTCTGTCGTCGAGGTCACAGCCAGCGCTAGGGTTCCCGCACGTAGCGAGCTCGTTTAGGAGGGTCCGCTCCACGAGCCGAGGGGCTGATACATCAACTGACACGTAGTCCGAAGTTGATGTATCCAAAAGTTCCGTATCGACAACAGGATCTCAACGCGACAGACGGCGCGTCAATCGGACGCCCGGTCTGAGAGTTATTGGCATTTTCGTCCCAGGGGCCCGGTTGGTTTTTAGGGCAAAACCAACCCGACCGTACTCCGCCTGTATCCGATCCTCGGGCGGAGTATGCCAAAAGTTCCGTCTCACTTAGAGGAAACTACCACAGCTGACGGTACGTCGTTCGGACGTCCGTAGCTCAAGTTATGAGCGTTTCCGCTCCGAGGGCCCGGTTGGCTTCGTGTACGAACCAACCCGGCCGAACCCAAAGTCTTCCGAAACCTTGAGTATAATATACCGAAACGACCGTCTCGATCCAAGGATCGCGTAGCCGCTGACGGTTCGTCAATCGGAGGTCCCAGGCCCAAGATATGGGCGAAAGACCGTAGAGGGCCCGAAACGGGGGTACTGGGCCCGGGGCGACCCGGCCCGAACCCCCCCCCTGGGGTCGGCCGAACCGGGTCGGCCCGAACCGGGTCGGCCCGACCCGGCCCGAACCGGCTCGGCCGGGTCCGGTCCGGCCTGGGCGCGGCCCGGCCGACCGGACCGGCCGGCTCGGTCTTCGGCCGCGCGGCCGAAGAGCCGCCGCCGCGGGGTTGAACCCGCGGCTTGAGAGAAACCGCGGCCCCGCGGGGGGCCGCCTGTCACGCGGACGCGGCCGGGCCGCCGCGTCCGTCCCGGTTCCGCGCGGCCGCGGAACCGGCTGCCGCCGCCGCCGCGGCTTCAGCCGCGGCGGAAGGTTTCCACGGCGGCGCGCCTGGCGCCGCCGCCTCCGGTCGCCGGCGCCGCCGCGCCGGCGACCCGCGCCGCCGCCTCCTTCCGCGGGCCGCCGGAGATGCTCCGGTGGCCCGATTTCTTTCCCGTCTGCGCCGATGCTCCTCCCGGGGGACGATCTTCACTGCGGAGCCAACAAATTGCCCTTGCCGCACGGTTTGTCGACGTCCGCCAAATCCGCACAACCAAAATAGATCGGCGGAGGGTTGCCGGGTCTTGTTCGTTAGACCCGCACCCTCCGCGTTAGTCATAATCCACGGGAGGAACAATAAAACAATCAACAACAATTTTAAATGTTAAAATTGTTCGAAGGTCATGCTTCTTTACTTTAAAAGAAATAAATCACGGGAAGGAAAATATTCCAATCAACCCTTACTTTATCGTCGTCGTCGGAATTGCTCGTCGCGGAAGATGGAGATCGCCGCGTCGTCGCGGAATCGCTCGTCGCGTCGCCAATCTCCGGATCAAGATCAACGGATTTAATTAGTTTAAATCCGTTGATATTGAAATTAAAAAGGGAGAAGAAAAGATCTGATTCTCACCTTTGTTGCCGAACGAGGGTCGGCCGCGGAAGAAGAGGCGTCGCCGAAGAACGTCGCGGGTAGATCTCGTCGACGTCGCAGATCTTGGTGTGCGTCGTCGAATTCCGGTCGCCGGCGTTCTTCGCGTTCTTCGCGTTCTTCGCGTTCTTCGCGTTCTTCGCGTTCTTCGCGGAGAGGGTGGAGGAACGAAGATTCTCTCAAATCCTTTCCAAGGATTTTTATGTTGGTCTTATTTTATAAACATGCCAACACGAAACCGGTTAAGAAACGATCCATCAATTCGTTGAATTAATTCAACGAAAGAAACGACCCATTTAATTCACGAAGAAACAGTCCATTTAATTCACGAAATAAACCGCCCAATTAAATGGTCTGTTAAGAATTAAAGAAAACGCGTCGGTTGACTTTTCAGTTACTTTGACGGGTTTTCGCGGGTGCGTTACTTAGCGAAAGAAACGGCGGGGCTCGTGCGGGTCCCACCGCACAAATATCCTACCAAGGGGTAGGATATTTCTGGATAGCATCCTATCCAGTTCAACTCAGTTCAAGCCGTCTTTAAGTGACTTCAAGTGGCTTCCAAGCAGCTTAAGTGAAATAAAATAAAGTTGTCGCACAAACTTTATTTTATTTCTGACTTAAAGCCGTAAAATTTAAAAACCACGTCTGAGCAAACGCAACTCCGGAAGAGGCGTTTCTAAGCAAATACCGGCGCTGCGATTTCATCGGTGCCCTCAGAATTCGATTCCGGGCACCGGTTCAAAAGATAGAAAAACCCGCTCGTCCGTTCACTGAACGTACCCGAGCCAAACTTCGGAAATTGATTCCGGGCACACCGGGCCTCGGAATCAGGTGCCGTCTGAAGCTGCGTTCTTGTAAAATTCCAAAGAAAATTAAGAAAAAAATTTCCTTGAAATTTGCGGGTCTTTACAAAATAAATGCTAAGCTCGATGGGTACGATCTTTGAAAGAATACATGCCTGACTGAATGACTGTATATAATTTCTCCAGGACCAAAAATCACTTATAGAATTCCCAAAGTGTGGTGCTTCTCGATACAAGAAATAAGACTCCAATCCTATGAATGTTTTATGGTACTTTCCAATCATTCCAAGGTTTAGGAACCTATATGGATGTGAGGATATTTTAGGTCAATTGACATGGAAAGAAGAAACAAGAAATAAATATAGGAGACTATGTCACCTAACATACTCTCCTCAGTGGAAGAGAATTGATCATGAGTATCCAAAATTTGGAAATGAGATGAGAACCATTCATCTTGTGTTATCTATAGATGGAGTGAATACTTTTGGGTTTTCAAAGAAGCACACATAGTACATGGAAATTTATGTTGGTAAATTATACATGAAATGAAAATACACGAAACAAAAATACATCATTTTATCCATGCTTATATCTAGACCAAACAACTGGGTAAAGATATAGATGTATATTTGTCTACATTGATTGAGAATTTGAAATTATTATGGCATTTAAGTGTTACATTGTATGGTGCTTATAGAAATAAAGATTTCACATTGAGATCCATGTTGTATGGGATGATAAATGACTTTCCTACTTATGGAAAATTTTCAGGATATATCATTAAAGAAACTCAATAGTGCCCTATTTTCGAAAAAGGCCCACAATAAATTATGTTGAAAAATTCATCAAAGAATGTGTTTTTAGGACATCATAGATTTATACCCAATGACATAAGTACCAATCTTAGTTGAGATCATTAAACTAAAGTTAATAAGAACATAAGACACCATCTCCACTAACATGTGATCAACTGTTTGAGAAAGTAAAATATGTGGACAATAATTTTTGTAAACCATTTTTGAAAAACCTTATAAAAACCATTCGGAAAAAGAGATAAGTTTTTTTGAATTAGCATAATAAAATTTTCTATACATCAGAAATTTTCTTGATATTATTAATAATGAAAAAAATTTATGTGATAGTGCCATCATCATGTTGCTAAATGCACCTCGAAAAACAAGGGTTGGAATCAAGGCTAGGTTGGACATGGTTGACATGGGAATATAAGAAGAGTTGGCACCTTTTAAGGGTAAAAAATTAACTTTTCTTTCTCTACCTTCTTATACTATTTCCAGGTAGGAGAGATATCAGTTTTACAACTTCTTTAATGATATAAGGGTTTCAGAGGGGTATTCATCGAATATGATGAATATTGTGTCAATGATCAATTTAATGTTTAAGGGTCTAAAATAAAATGACTTACATGTTTTTTTGAAAGATCTAATTCCTATATATTTACATTTTATTTTTTTCCAAGAATTCCTTTCATACATTAAACAAGATATATTTCTTCTTCAAAGATATATGAAACAATGTTATAGACTCGACAAAATTGATGACTAGGGAAAGATAAATTTCTGCTATATTATATGAATTGGAAATGTTCTTCCCACTTGAATTATTTGATATGATTGTTCACGTGATAGTTCACTAGGGAGAGAGATTTGACTATGTGGTCATGAACATTATAGATGGACGTAACTTATTGAATGATATATAAAGATTTTGAAAGGGTATGTCAAAAATCAAATTCAGCCATATGGTTGATTGGAAGAATGATATATTTTTGAGTAAGTCATTGAATTATGTACTAGATACCTATCTGATGCAGAAAGAATTGGTATACCAAAATCTTATCACATCAGGTGGCTTACAGGTGAAGGAATTTTTGGAAGAGATGTTGTCACAATCAATATTACAGATCAGGAGCAAAATCACATTTACTTTTTTGATAATAGTTTGTAGATTTACCTATATGTTGAAACCCACAATGAAATTTTTAGTCATTTAAATCCATTAAGGGATGAAATATGGATATCAAGTACACATAATCAATAGTTTATAGGATGGTTTTAGGACCATATTTTTATGGTGTCATATGAAAATCCAAATTCAATTTCAAAATAACTTTGATGGCTATCAATAAGAGAAAGTGTGTATTTATCATATTACAATGGTAATGTAATTAATGGTTATATGTTCTATACAAATAAACATGATGAATATAATACCATGAAAAATAGTAGAGTTACACTTGTGACTAAAGTGATCTATGTTTTTCGTACCAAAGAAAGAAATCCAATGTATGAAAATATGTAATACTTTGGCATTATCAAACAAATATGAGAGTTGGATTATATAACATTCCATGTGCTAATTTTTCAATGCATGTGGGTTGATAACAAGAGTGTTGTTAAAATATATGAATTGGGAATCATGAAAGTGTATTTTAGTAAGGAAGAGTACAATGAAAAATTATTTATAATGGAATCAAAAGTAGTACAAGTATTTTATATTCCATATCCTACAAACCAAAAGTTTTCAATTGTTCTATTATTAACAAAAGCCACTGAAGGGTCAGATAAAAATTCAATTAAGGATGACCCTTTCATTAGTACACCACAATCATTTCACAACAGTACCAATGTAGATGATGTTTTTTCTGTTAGAGGAGACCATAGTAAAGGGATTTGGATACTCATTTTAGGGGTTAAATCCCATCATCTTTTTAAGAAAAGAGAGTACAATATTTTTTAAAAATATTTACATTGTGTTACCCCATTTTATTATCTGTTCACTAATGAATTTATGTAATATAAGTTAAATGTTAAACCAATTCTAAAGATAATGAATTCTGTATGTGATAGTTCTCCCAATCCTAAGGTAAAAAAGGTCTCTTAAGCTATTACTACTCTCGGTGTAGAGGTACAAAGAACTTCTTCACATGCCAATGATACCAATCTATAGAAACAATATGTTTTCAACCTTTTGCTGCTCCCAATGTAGAGGTATAACAACCTTTTTCACAGGCCAATTCTACCACTCCATAGGAACAACATATTGATGATTTTTCATTTTAAGAAATTGTAGGATAGGTAGGACTAGTGATGTGGAAAAAATAAGATCCCCACAATTTGACAGTGCTAGAAAAAATCATTAAGTAGAAAAGTAAATGAATCAAATTCAAGTTCAGATGGAATGAATGAGGCTAGAATGTAAACCCTGATAGGGCCATGTTTAGTAGTTACATTAAACTCATCACTCAAAAATGCATGTTGATTGATATTGATTTGTGGAACTATGTTGTTCCCACACATAATCCACTAATGTGGGAAGAAATTATCGTAACGTTTTGATATAATTTCTTTATTTTACTAAAAATAAAATAATGAAACATTCATTTAATCTTCATAATCCTTTTCAGAGTGCATTTATAGTAGATTAATCCCATAATAAATAATTATTAATGATTTATAGAAGGATTCAAATAGGATTTATAAAGATCATTTTTGATAATTTTTTTGACAAATTTTTTATATTTTTTAACAAATAACCTTTTTGTTTAAGAATGTTTTTGTTATCCAAGAATCCGATTTATCTACATAGTATTTAGCTCATCAGATCCAAAAGAATCAGAGGTAGAAACTATTGTTTTCTAGAAGTTTTCCTTTGTCGTAATCAGAGAAATAAAGAAGTTGTTGATGGAAGTAGTCATTTTGTTACCGAATAGGTTTGTTAAAGAACGTGAAGTTAGGAGTTAGAATGTTTGATACTTTCTAAACCAAGTTAGATGATGCTTTTATGATCATATAGTTCTCACAAGTCAGGAAAAATTTCATCATAATTTTTTTAAGAAATAGTAGAGAGGTTTAAAGGATTTTAGAGATTCAGTATGGAGATTACATTGTAATGAGACATTCATCATAATGGGAATTCCATTTTAATTGGAATTCCATCATAAAGGGAATTCCATCATAATGAGAATTCAATCAGATTCAATGAGAAGGATACAAAATTCAGATTCACTAAGAAGGATATAGAGTTCAGATTCACTACGAAGGATACATAATTCAAATTTACTAATAAGGATACAAAATTTAGATTCACTGAGAAGGATATATAATTTAGATTCACTGAGAAGGATATTTAATTCAGATTCATTAAGGAGGACACATAATTCGGATTCACTAAGAAGGACACATAATTTGGATTCATTGAGAAGGATAAAGAATTTGGATTCACTGAGAAGGATATATAATTCAGATTCACTAAGAAGGATATGTAATTTAGATTCACTGAGAAGGATATATAATTCAGATTCATTAAGAATGAAACAGGATGTAGATTCACTGTGAAAGAAACAAAATTCAGATTGACTGAGAAAGAAATATAAATTTTATTCATTAATAAAGAGACTAAAATAAGATTCAATAATAAATATATAGAAAATGTATTGAGCTGATTACCAAGAATACTCAAAAATAAAATTCCAAAATATTTATGAAGATATGAGGAGGTCAAACTTGAAATTATTATTTTTTATAAATCTCATAGAAATATAAATAGGTTTAAAGAAGTCAAATTTGAAGTTTTAAATGTGTGATATTTTTAAAGTTTTTGAAATTTGTGGAAGTGGGGAATGTTTTCAAGTTTTATCCTTTTGTTTTTTGTGTCCCCTATAAATAATATATCAGATCATTCATTCATTTGTGAACTTTCATGTAAGCAGAAAAGGAATAGAACTAAAGAAATTAAGTGAGAGTCATTACTGGCCATAGATCTCATGAGGAGGATCAAACAACTGAATGTTTGTTTACCGAGATCATATTGAGTCGATCATATTGAGAATATCATATTGATTCGATTAGACTACTAAATATCATATTTAGAATTTGAGAAGAGTTTGAGTTTTGCAGATTGAGAACGAGTTTATTGTATTGAGTCCATCGTATTGAGAGAATCAGATCTAGATTCACTATATTGATAGAATAAAATAAAGACTCATCATATTGAGAGAATCAGAACTAGACTCATTAGATTGAGAAAATCGGATCCAGCCAAATCAGACTGAGGATTCAGACTGAATAATTTGTGGAGAAGCTTCAACAAAGTCTTTATTATTTTATTTAGATCAATTTTTTATAATAAAACATTGTAAACTGACAGAATTCATTATAATAATTCCTATCGGTGGATAGAAGGTGTCTAAAGAGAGTTGGAACAAGTTGTATTCACTTCTTCTTAATATATAATTTTCATATACCAAAGGGAGTGGATATGGAAAGGACATATATTATCACACTGAGGCTGAACCTTGTAAATATTGTTTGAATTACTTGCTTTCCTAGTTTTTCATGCATGAGTATTTACTAAAATTTGATAAAGAAATAAATCTTATCAGGTTACAGGGGTTAAGCTTCTAAATGTTTTGAAACTTACAAAAAGTGAACAACTGATTCAACCCCCCCTTTTCAGTTGTCATATGATCCTTTAGAGATTCACTTTCACACAATTCTAACGACATATCATCTTAAAGATTCTTAAGGGAAAAGAAACATATACCCACCACTTATGTATGGAAACCTGATAACCCAAGAATCATGGCATGATTTTACTGTCCATCATGGGGATTTATCTTTTCAGGTACATTGTGGATGATAATAAATTGTTTGAAAATATGTTTATTCACTAATTTGATTGAGAATTTTTTATTTATGAAATAGAAACAGAGCACTGAAAACAAGTAATAGGTAGAAAACCCAACATACCTCTACCATAAAGCAAGGATGGGGTACGATTCATTTGAAAAAAATAGGTACATATTTTAAATCTACTATAATACTTTTATGTGACAAGAAACAATAACATAATTATGTTGCTCTGTTTATATTCATATTGATGAATCCAAATCCAAAGACACTTCATTCCCATGACATGTGCTATGAAAGGAGGAACATGTAAATAAAGATGAGATACTAATAGATGAAAACACATAAAAAGTGTGGGAAACATGTGTAAGTATGACATAATAAAAATTTATTTTTTATTTAAATATCAATTACATAAAAATGATTACTTATTTTACTATATTTTCTATCCAACATAGTCATAGGAATAATTAAAACCTATATTAGATGAACAACTACTATCGGTGGCCTTAAAGCATCCAGAACATTATGGCTGTGTTAGAGGGGTGGGTTTTGGGGTAACACCCCAAACATATTTTGAAAAATAAACAAAAGGAGGATAAAGTTAAATAAATGACAGAGATGAAATAAATATTATCTTCCCTTAAAGAACAATTTCATTCATAGATAGAGTTTCTAGAAAATGTTATGGTGGGAATTAAAGAGAATAAACAATGAAAGAACAACCATTACATGAAGACCCCCACCCCACCATCATTGAGGCAAGCCATTCCCCTCGAAGAGCTATCTTAGTCAAGGTAATAAAAATTTTAATAATTATTTCTATGAAATTTGCATCAAACAAACACTAATATATTTCCTATATTGATATTATATAGGGTGAAAATGTCTGTGATTTATATCGAACAACACCCATCCATCTTTTTGTAGAGAGGGATATGGTGTTCAATATCCAAGACGATATGCTACACAACATACCACTTATAATAGGTCATCAAAGAGTTGAGATTAGTTTATATCATGATCCAAGCACCGATATACCTATTCCCCTTGGTGAAAAATATATTCATATGATCTAACAATCTGTCAGATCATTCATCGCATGACCGCCAGATCATATAAAAACACACGTCAACAAATAGGTATTCATTTATAATTTATTTTTCATGATAAAACTTTAATAATTAATTAAAAAAAGGTCTAAAATGATGAATGTTATTATAGAAAGATAAAGGTAAGGGCGTGAGATGAATGGTTGAATCAAAACCATCTAAAGGATTGACCAATTAATTGAAAAGATATTCTAAAATCACTTTTACCCCGCCTAATGAATATCCTCATTTACTAACATTAAAGGTTCATGTAGATACAAAGCTACAAAGTGGTAGTAGTTACGTAGTTTATTTTGAAGAAAATATGTATATAGAGGAAGGTACTAACTATATTGATTTTGAGAATGTAAATTAAATCCCCAACTATGAATGGATAGGATCCTTAGTTATAAATTTATATATGAGTTATGTTTTCATAATTCAAATTTCCAAAAACAGATATACTATGATAATTATCACTAAATACATTTCATATTTTTTAGGAATATATATAAATACTAATTGAAGGGATTTCCCCATGAAAAAATATGGACTCATTATTCCTCATGCCACCTCTACAGAACAACCAAAAATAGAATCCAAAAAATGGATGAAATAGTGGAAAACCGGGCCAAATTGTTTAAATGAAAACATGGGGACGATAGACTCTTCTTAATACCAATGAGGCAGGGGTCGAACTATACTATTTAATCATATAAAATATATTTTTATTTATTTCATTACTTTTTACTTTTTTTGTTTTTAAAAAACATTGGATGCTCATTGCGGACAATTTGGATTCTCCAAATATTTATTTCCTAGATTCATTACACGGTTTCCCAAAAAACCAACCACACATGATGGAATTTTTCAATTTTTAATACACTACATCCAAAATTATAGAACTAAACATAATTTTATATAATTTATATTATGTTTTAATGAGGATTCTATAATGATAGGACAATTTATAAATATCATGAAAATCTTGGTATGAGGACAAGCATTGCACACAAGGACCCTTAAAATTTCTACAACTAGAGAATTATCAGGGTATTTATAATAATATTTCACTATCAAAACACATATCAAAATAAATTACTTATTTTCATTAATGTTTTAACAGTGTATGAAACAAAAAAATGTAGAAGATTGTCGTTACAATGTTTGTAAATTTATGAGAGATATCATATTCCATCAACAAACACACATCCTTAAAGAGGTATTTTGGAAGATAATTACTGTTTAATTTAAAATATTTATTAATAATTTGTGTATTTATATTTTTCCATTATTACTACAACTTTCAAAAAAAATTATATTCAAAAAATGATATATATTTCCTTAGAAATGAATGGGCATCATACCTGATCCTAGAATATTCAAAAATAACATGAAGATGTGACTTCCATAGAAGTAATGATTTTTTTTCATTTATGTTTAATTTTTTTTGTGTTACTCAGATTATAATTTTTTTCTTATACATGTGGATTCCTTTCATATTTATGGTTTAATAATGTATACAACCATCAAGAAAAGGTAAATTCCTACAACTAATTTAATTACTTTTGTCATCATTTTATCTACTATTTGTTAGTTATTTTCCCTATGATATTTATCTAATACATATTTAGTTATTTTCACAAATTTTTTTGGAATTCATATTTTTCTTTCAAATATCTACAACAATCCATTTTAGAGATAACATGTTCCTTTTTAAAATGTTACTATACATTTTATTTCTTTTCTTTGTAGATCTGCCATCACTACATATTGATTCAATGTTTTTAGCCGAAAATCTTTTCTCGAATCAATATGTAGTGTTGTATGTTAAACAAATAAAGAAAATAGTAATTATGGTAACATTGGATGTTATGATTTTTTGAGATTTTGGGCCATGTAGGAATTAGTGACACCTCAATCCGACTCATAGTGTGACTAGTATGACACTAAGTGCATCATTTTATTTAAAATTGACATTTATTTTAGAAAAATAGATAACTAACATAATAAAATATGAATAAAACATTAATATTTTTTTTGATACTTTAGGAAAATTATCCATAAGTCGTTTAGGACATGTATAAATTAGCTGCACCTTAATCCGAAACATGGTGTGACCAGTAGGATTCAAAGTGTCCGTCACCGGTTTTAAATCAAAACTTTAGTTCAAAATGTGTCACTAAATAAAAATTGAGTAAAAATACTTGTATTTTTTTATTTTATGAAATTTATTCAAAAATCAGTTGTGATTTTTAGGAATCAGTATCATGTCAAACTGATACAATATGTAACTGATATGAGTCCAAGTTCGTGTTTCCAGTTTAAAATGACATTTTAGTAAAAAAAGGGATGTAGAGAAGCAAATAAAACAAATTTATACTATTTTTAAACTTTATTAAAATTATCCATGAGTCATTTGGGAAGTGTAAAAATCAGTCACACCTAAATTCGACACATGATGTGATTGATATGATTCAAATTGCATCTTTTTATTTAAAATTAAAATCAATTTTAGTAAAAAGGAATATGTGATGTAATAAAAACCAAGAAAATGTATTCATATTATTTTTATAGTTTAGTGAAATGTTTCATGAGTCATTTGAGATGTGTAGGAATCATACACACCTCATTCTAAGTCACAATGTGACTGGTATAACTCCAAATGTGTATTTTTTATTTAAACATTAAAATAATTTTAGTGAAAAGGAAAACTAACCTACTCAAAACAAAGAAAACACATTTGGATTGTTTTTTATACTTTTGTAAAATGACCTAGGAGTTATTTGAGTCATGTAGGAATCAACCTCACCTCAATCTGATGCATGGTGTGACTGGTATGACTCTAAGTGCATCTTTTTATTTAAAATAGATATCAATTTTTGTAAAAAGGAACAAGTGATGTACTGAAAACTGAGAAAATGCATTTTTATTATTTTGATATTTTATGGAAATGATCCATGAGTTATTTTATATGTGTAGGAATCAACCACACCTCAATATGAGTCATGGTGTGACTAGTATGACTCATAGTGTGTCTTTTTTATTTAAAATTGATATGAATTTTAGTAAAAGAACAATTGACCCACTCAAAATTGAGAAAATGCATTTGTTTTGTTTTGATAATTTAGTAACACAATCCATAAGTAATTTTTGACATGTAGGAATCAACCTCAGGTAAATCCGACACATGATATGATTGGAATAACTCCAAGTGAGTATTTTTATTTGAAATTGAAATCAATTTTTCCAAAAGGAACAAGTGACATACTGAATAATGATAAAATTAATTTATATTATTTTGATAATTTAGTAAAATTATCCATGAGTCATTTGGGACATGTATGAATAATCTAAACCTCAATCTGAGGCATAGTGTGACTGATATGAATCCAAGTGCATCTTTTTTATTTAAAATTTAAATTAATTTTAGTAAAAGGAAATCTAAACTACACAAAACCAATAAAATACATTAATATTGTTTTGATAATTTATAAAAACTGCCCATGAGTATTTTTTGATGTGTAGGAATCAGAATCACCTCTTTTTGATGCACAGTGTGACCAATATGACTCCAAGTGTATCATTTTTATTTGAAATTGACATCAATTTTAGTAAAAATAGACAAGTGATGTACTGAAAACCAAGAAAATACATTCAAATAATTTCTATACTTTTTAAAAATGTTCTATATGTCATTTGGTATGTATAGGAATCATCCACACCTCAACATGAGGCATAGTTTGACCAATATGATACCAATTGTATCTTTTTATTTAAAATTGACATTAATTTTAGTAAAAAGTAATACTAACCTAATCAAAATCGAGTAAATGCATTCATATTATTTTGATACTTTATAAAAATGATCCATAATTAATTTTGGATGTGTAAGAATCAACTGAACCTAAATACGATGCATGGTGTTACCGATATGACTCCATGTGTGTCTTTTTAGTTTAAATTGTCATTAAATTTATCCAAATGAAGATGTGGCATACTAAAAATTGAGAAAATTCATTCATATTATTTTGATACCTTAGTAAAACGACTCATGAGTCATTCTGGATGTATAGTAATTATCCCCACCTCAATCTGAGGCATTGTGTGACTAGTATCAATTCAAGTGCATCTTTTTTATTTAAAATTGAAATAAATTTTAGTACAAAGGAAAACTAAGCTACTTAAAACTGATAATTTTTTTTGATTGTTTTGATACATTAGTTAAACAATCCATATGTTATTTTTGACATATAGGAATCAACCACACCTCAATCTGACGCATTATGTGACCGTTATTACTCTAACTGTGTATTTTTATTTTAAGTTGACATTAATTTTAGAAAAAGGAATAAGTGGCATACTGAAAACTGAGAAAACCCATTTTGATTGTTTTTATACCTTAGGAAGACAATCCGGGAGTCATTTGGGACATGTAGGAATAATATTTACCACAATCTAATGCACGGTGTGACCAACATAACTCCATGAACATCTTTTTATTTTAAATTAACATCAATTTTAGTAAAAAGGATACCTTAATAACTCAAAACAGAGAAAAATCATTCATACTGTTTTTATACTTTATGAAAACAATCCATAAGTAATTCTTGATGTGTATGAATCAACCCAACCTCAATCTGACACATAGTATCGATGGTATGACTCCAAGTGTGTCTTTTTATTTAAAATTTATATCAATTTTAGTAAAAATGAAAACATCCTTACTCAAAACCAATAAAATTCCTTCGGATTGTTTTGATACTTTAGGAAAATAACCCATAAGTGTTTTTTGATGTGTAGGAATCAACCAAATTTCAATTCAACACACGGTGTGACCGATATGTCTCTCAATGTGTCTTTTTATTTTAAATTGATATTAATTTTACTAAAAGGACAAAGTTCCATATAGAAAACAGAGAAAACACATTCATTTTGTTTTTATACTATAGGAAAATTATCCATGAGTCATTTGGGACATGTAGAAATCATCCACACATCAATATAATGCACAATGTGACTGGTATGAATCCAATTGTGTATTTTTATTTAAAATTGAAATCAATTTTAGTAAAAAGGACATCTTTCCTACTCAAAATTGAGTAAACACATTATAATTGATTTGATACTTTAGGGAAATGATCCATCATTCATTTGAGATGTGTAGGAATAATCCAAACCACAATCTGATTCACAGTGTGATCTATATGACTCAATGTGCGTATTTTTATTTAAAATTGACATCAATTTTAGTAAAAAGAAAAATTGACCAACTCAAATCTAAAAAAAATTATTCATATTGTTTTCATACATTAGTAAAATTAACCATAAGTTATTTGTGACAAGTATGAATCAAAATCCTCTCAATGTGATGCATGATGTGATTTGTATGACTCTAAGTGTGTCTTTTTATTTTAAATTGACTTTAATTTTAGAAAAAAGAACAAGTGACATACTGAAAACTGATAAAATGAATTCAGATTGTTTTGATACTTTATGGAAACGTTCTATGAGTCATTTTTGATGTGTAGGAATCACTCTCACCCCAATCCGATGCATGGTGTGACCAGTATAACTCAAAGATCTGTTTATCAGTTTAAAATTGACATTTTAGTTCAAAACACATGTCACTCACTAAAAACCATGCAAATAAACCCCAATTGTATTGATAATTTAGGAAAGTAATTCATAATTAATTTTTAACTTGTAGGAAGTAGTCTCATGTCAAACTGACACATGATGTGACCCATATTACTCAAATTGCATGTTTCCAGTTTGAAATGTCATTTTAGTAAAAAACAAAAGTGAGATACTGAAAACCAAGAAAAAACATTCGTATTGGTATGATACTTTAGGAAAATGATCCATAAGTAATTTATGACATATATGAATTAACCGAACCTCAATTTCACACACAGTGTGACCAATATAACCTCAAATGTGTCTTTATTTAAAATTGGAATTAATTTCATTAAAAAGAACAAATGACATACTCAAAACTGATCAAATGAATTCGAATTGTTTTGATACTTTAGGAAAACAATCTATACCTCACTTTTGATGTGTTAAAATCAACTAAACCTCAATACAATTCATGGTGTGACAAGTATAACTCTAAGTGTGTCTTTTTTATTTAAAGTTGACATTTTTTAATGTATTCTTTTATATCAATATTTAATTTATTTCTTTATAATATTACTAACATAAGATTTTTTTTCTTATATATGTGGAATCTTTTTCTCTGGTTGAGGTTATTTTTTGGAGACATATACCATGGGTAGATCTTTTTGAGAGGGGATCACAAGTGCCAAACCCAATGAAACATTAATTTTTTAAATTTTTATGGATAGTAATTGTAAATATAATTATATAAAACATTGTTTTAAATGTATATATTAGTGTTTTTTGTATCCATAATGTAAAATTTATTTCAATTAAATTACATATTTTGGGTATAGGTTACACGAGGTTGTTGTAGTGTGCTATTATAAAAACAACACACTGCAACAAATGGGGCCATTATCAGTGCTATTGAAAGTGCTAATAAAGTGGGACCTTTATTAGCACTGATAAAGGGGACCTCCTTTAATAGTGTTGAGATTAATAATGTTTTTAGCACTATTAAAATCCTGTTTTCGTGATGTTAAAGGGAATATCTATAGTAAGGAGATATTTTTAATATATATATATATATTTAAAATAGTGAATAAATATTTTTTATAACAAGAATATTTACAAATAGTTTTTTGTTTATAAATATAATTATTAATATACATTTATAAGTATATTCATAAATAATTATTTTTAAATATGTTTAGATTATATTAATATAATTATAAATATATATTTACAATTTTATAAATATAAATATATATATATTTTTAAAAAAAACATATTTTTATTTATATCTATATAATTATAAATTTGTATATATATATATATTTAAATATATTTATATTTAAAAAATTATAAATATATTTAAATAATTTTAAATATATATTTATAAATATAAATATAAATATATATTTATAAATAAAAATAAAAATAAATATATTTACAAAATTATATTCATTTATAGATATATTTATATAATCATATATATATATTCATAAATATACTTATTTATATAATTATTAATACGATTCATTAATAATTTTATATTTAAATATAATTATAAATATATATTTATATTTAAAAATATTTACTTAAAAATATATATTTTTAATTATATATATATACTTTTAAAATATTTTCAATATGTTTATATATATTATAGAAATATATTTTTTATAATGGGAGGGGATGAAAGTTCTAGAGATTCACTGTGTATTTAACACCACAAGAATTTGAAATAAGAACATTATTTTCAATATTGAATATGACACACAACACCGAGTTTTAAACAAACCACGATATACTGTTAAAATATTGTTATTTAATCTAACCATTATAAACTAACAGTTAATTTGGTGGAAATGAAAATTTTTATCCACATTATGAAAAAGGAATATAATGTTCTTATATAATGTATTTGTAAATATGTACTTAATTCTCAATAAAAACATTTTATGCTTCAAAAATAAATTTTCTTTAAAAATTGTTTTATTTTTTAATTTATGTTTGGGAATTATAATTAATTTATCCCTCTATTATAAATTGTATTTTATAAAAATATTTTTTTTGAAATCATCATATTAAAATTTTCTTAGAGTGAAAATTCGAAATTTTTCTGAAAAGGTTGATTTTTCAGTGAATGGTGAAAAATACCGATTTCTCAAATACAGTTATTTATTTTCATTTATTTAAAAAATTATAAAGTACCATTATGTTTTTTAATTTGGTTTAAAATTAACACAAGTATTATTTAGTAATATTTAATATAATTAATCTCATTTTAATCATATTTATATCCAATTTTGGTATGAGTTTTTTTATATGCTTAAAAACGAATTTTTTTAGAAACTATTTTTAAGTGCATAATGTTTATCCATTTTAATTAATTAAAATAAACAATAATAAGAAAAGATTTAAATAAAATTTATAGATTATATATCTAAAATTTTGAATTTAAATCTATCACATGATGATTACTAGTCATATAGTTAACATAAGATCATCTTAAGCTTAAAAAATGTATTCCTTGAGAAACCATTTTTTCAACACATATTGTGAGTTCATTTTAAATTAAAATTTTCCACTCATGAGAGATGAATTTGGTAAAATGGATTAAGTACATGTAATCAGCATAATTAATATTAGTTAATAAGGTTAACTTAATTTTGGGTCATAATGAATAGTAAAAATAGTAAAAATTAATTGCTGCGTTTAAGGTTAAAATGGATTTACCGAGGGGTTTAAACCAAAATATAATGCTATGTTTGGAAATTAAACTTGTGAAAACCCTATTTTATGGAGATATTTAAACCTTATACTATCTCAAATTATAATATAAGTTCATTCAGAAGGTCCCACTCCCCCACTTATTTAGAATCATTTTTCTATAGAATGGATTTTTCATCTTAGATTCTTTTGGGGAACTTTTAAGTAATTTCTAAGAAGGCCCCCGCCCCCAATTATAAAAGGAAACCCCATTACATCATTTATTCACACATATAAATCCATATATATCAAACAAAATATACCAAAATAACTCACCATCATCCTTATCCACATTCTATAGGTACTATTCTTCCCAAAAGACCAATCTTAAGGTCCTTAATAAGAGATCCAAAGGAGGTTCTTCTAAGTGAAGATAATTGTCTTCACTAAGATTTTTCTTTTTAGTTGTTATGTTACCACATTCAATTATGACTTAAAAATTCCATTATAATAACAAAAATATCTCCCATAAAATGATATTTTATTATGGTGATGAAATAATTTTTATTTATCTCCTCCTACATCAAATGGGAAACAAAGTCATCACTCGTGTGTACAGAGGACTACAACCTCACGAACCGATGTAATATGTTTTTCATCACCATATAATAAGGATAGTAATAATTATTTAAATATTGAATATTTATGATAGATATTAAATGATATTAATTCTGTAAAATTATTATGTCTTTCACATGCTTACCCTTTCACCCATTAAAGGAATGATTTCGCCACTCATCCGTATGTACGACATACTATCTCCACAAAGAGATCTGAATCATTTTCCATGACCAAAATTCATTAATTGTTATAAAAATGTATCTAGTGAATAAATATGATATTTATAAATTTATTATAATTATGGAGATTAAGGAACCAATTACTAGGCACAAGAACCATCACTTTTGAGACAAAACATGCATGAGAAAATGAAGGAGTTAACACCCGAAATAATGGTAATAAAGGAATACAATTAAAAAATGGGTTGCAAGATGATATAAAAGGATCATATATGATTATATAAATATAAATATTTTTATTTTATAAATTAATAACTTTCTTAAAACCATTATACAAGAGGTAAAACCATGTTCAACTAAAGGGAATCATGTGGTAAGGGACTTCATTTCAATTTCCATTAATTGAAGTATTTTGTAATGTGATGATCCAAATTTATTTTATATGATGAATGTAATTACTCTTTTATATTTAATATCATAAATAATTTATAATTATTGGTATTTTATGTTTTTATTTTAGTTATCTCATTGAAGGGAAGTTTAATTTAATGTTACCAACTATTAAAAAATTTCATAACTCAATTTCTTTTCATTGGGTTATATTACTTCTTCCTTATCATTCATATTCAAAGATTATGTGTCTAATAAATTTTGACTACTTTGCTTTTTATTTCCACTTTTTATGTGCATTTAAATTTTATACAAAAAATCAATTCATTGATTTATTCTCAATTCAATGTTTGGACCATTATAGGGGTTTCTAATCTCAAATTGTCTTCTTTGGGACATATGTTATGTTATACACCAATATTATTTTACGATGTGTATATAATAAACCTTTTAAATTTTATACCATTAATTTAATTATATTCTTGGTATTTAATATTTCATTTTAATTTATTCCTTTCATGGGGGGTTATGTTTTAAAAGTTACCTATGCGGTAAGGGTTTATTTCACAATCTCATTTTAATTAGGACTGTTTATAATTTAATTTAAATTGATGGAAATAATTTTATCATTATCTAATAAAAATATTTCATTTTATTCTCCTATGATTTTTCATGAAATTTTCAAGTAATAGTACTATTTTCCTCTCTTTGGTACTTAAAATGGCTGAGAAACTATTTCAAAGAAAATTTGACATTATTTATCGCTTCGGTAAAAAATAATTCGCTTTCTAAAACTATGATTTCTAAAAAAAAATTCTAGAATGTTTTCAATATTATAATATGATTTTTAAAATAAATTTTTTCCCATGATTTATTTTTCACAATATTTTTTCAAATGAATCTTTTTTTTTATTTTCCAAACAAGGTAATTTTTGACTTTTCTTATAAAAATGTGAAAGGAATCATTGTTTTAACATACCCATCATGGAAAAAAGTTCCCACCATCATGACCACTCATTTATTTGAATAGTACTTTATAATTTTATACGGTTAATTTCAAATAAATTTTTTCCCTAATCTTTTGGAAATTTTTAGTTTTTAAAAATATTATTCAACATAAAATGGGTATTTCCCTAAAATATGTTAATGATCTTTCGATGGTATTTCCATTCATCAATGAAAAAAAATATTATTGTAATTTTAATCCAATAGGGATATGTTTTAATGATACTATCCTTATCCTTTCTCTAGATTGTTGGTTATCAATTTGACTATGGAAGGTATTGACATTCTCTCTTCAGCTAAAAAGACCTATTTAATCCAAATCCATGTTTTTTTTGAAATTTATTTTTACTACTCAAAAATTATTTTTTAATGTCATTTTTACCCTTGTTTGAATTATTAAAAAATATTTTAAAGGGAATATTCTTGTCGATTTCTGAATGATGGGATTTTAACTTCAACTTAAAATGTATAATAAATAATCTTTTTTTAAACATGTACGTTATAAATATAATTTTCCATCATCATGAATGATCAATGATTTAAATATTCAATTATAATTTTATAATATTATTTTCAAAGAAACGTATTTTGAAAATGTTTTATGAATTTATAGTTTTGAAAAGATATTTTTAAAGTTGACGTCTATTTTTAACAAGAAATGTTCTAATTGATCTTTCAAAATCATTTTCTATCTAAGATGACATCCTTTGAATTTAATTATGTTTTACTGAGGATATTATCCAAGGGTACCATTCTTGTTATTTCTCTGAATGGTTATGATTATGATGAAAAGTTTTTTATGCAACCCATTTATGTTCCACGGGTTATACCATAAAAAAATTATTATGAAACCCGCTTCTTCTTCAAAAGTTTATTCTACGATGAAATGATGAAATGGTTGAAACCTATTTCTTTTACATAGGTTATACTATAATGAAATGTTTATGAAACACATTTATTTTAATGGGTTATGATATGATGAATGTTTTATGATCTTTTGGTATACATATTTATGATTTTCATTATATGATGGTTGATACCTATATCTCTCTCTAATTCATTTAGTAACGATTGATATATCATGAGATAAACTGAACTAGAATGGGGAGTGAACACTGTTCTGTAAGGAAAAATTTCAACTATGATTGTATTGGGAGTGAAACATGACTAGTATAATGGGTTTTAGAGTAAAACCATTCCATTGTGATAGTTTTTTCAATGAGCCTTAACTAATAAGGAAATTATTGTCCATACTCATGTGTATGGCACAATATTTTATCTAATGCCAATGTTATGTTTTCCTGGATCATTTTCTTTGACTATATTATGATTCATGTATTATAAACTTATATGATTTATTCCATGACTTAAGTTTATGATCTATGATATGCAGGTCATGGTTTTTAAATTTTATTCTCATATTATCACACCCTTATACTCATGATATGTTGATATCTCCCTTATTTAACCTTTCAGAGAATTTGAGAACACCCTTTTTTATGTTTTCCAAGCCCAGGCTATGAAGAAAGGTATTATGTATGCTATGTATAATAAGAGTTCTAGTTATAAAGAACTTGTTGGGAGATTATATAGATAAATTATGAACTAATTGTTCATGTATATGATTCTCCAAAGGCACTAGACCTAAATTATTCTAATATGGATCATTATGTTCTGTAATAAATATTCATCTAACAAGATATAATATCTATGTATAAAAGTTTGGGTTTTTATAGTTGGTATCAAAGCAAGGATTAGTTAAAACTTTGGAAACTAGGTTCAGAAAAAGTTACTGAGAACTATGAAGATAATCCTAAATATAGAAGAACACCCTAAGTTATGGTAAATAAAAGAGTGTGGTTTTCTTATAACTACATTTATATTTTGATACTACAAGTGGAATTGGTTCTGGTATATATATACCCAATGATAATTAATCTTAAAAAGGAACATTGGTATTGACTTGAGTGTTACCTGGTATATGAAAATATGTTTTACTAGGAACAATTTTTGACACTCCTATGCGATATGCTTCAGTTAATCCACATTATTTTTATGAACTGTCATGATGGATTTTACTAATGACCATTGTTTAAAGGTTGGGGTCAAAGCCTCATTTATTATTTAAAGCACATACCTCTTTTTAACTAGGTAGAGGGAGACCCATTACATAACCCGAAGGGCCAAGACCAAGTGGTCTGAATACAAGGACCAAAAGAACATTTTTTATCCCAAAGAGCCCTTTAGTGAATAATACTACTATAGTACCCAAGCTGCTATAGTTCCTACTACAGTATTACCACCGCTACAGTTGCTGCTACAGTGCCTCCATAGCTACAGTGTCACTGATACTAATGACCATGAATGGCCATGGTTAATCATAATGTGTCAAATACTGAAAATAAGGTGTCCTGATCTTGACATGTTATTAATTATTTTTCAGGATTATGTGGTTCTCCATTATGATTATTTTTGTTTAAATTATGATTTTAGTTTTAGTTAATGGATAGAATCCAAAGGAAGCATGTTAATAGTGAGTTCCATGAACAATTAAATGATTGTTGTCTGGAGTAACTAAATGTTATGGGATCTAGAATGAAAAATATTATTTATATGCTCACACAATATTATCAAGTTATGAATCATGCTGAAAATCCAAATGGTCAAAGGAGGGTAAAATTCTCTATGGATTCCTTAATGAGGAAACACCAACATCGTTTTAGTAAATATAATAATATACTAGTTTCTTAGAAATGGATTATTACCATTGAAAATATATTTTCTATTCTACAGTGTTTGGAGCATGAAAAATTAATTTTGGCTATCTATCATTTTCAAGGTGAAGTAGATCAGTGGTGGAATCATGTCAAGAATATGAACCAAAAAGAACAAATTGATTCCAGGGAATGATATGATATTATAATATTATTTTTTAATAAGTAATTTCCACAAATTATTTGGATGAAAAATAAGAATGAACTATTTAAGATAAATAAGGAGGATGATGGATTTATTGGTACCTATGAGGTGAACTTGTGAGATAGGATTATGATATTATCATCCAAACTGAATTAAGGTTGATTGATTATTTAGTGGCATAAAACTATTTCTCTGAATAGAAATGGCCATAAGGGACTTAATTAGAAATAATGAAATCATTATTGTACTATCAAGGTAGAAATAGATAGTGGGGGTACCCATCAATCACATGGTTTTTGTTAGGAAATAAATATAGAATTCAATGGAATCTCTAAAAACCATAGAGAAAAGAAGATGATTTTTCCTTCATACTAAAAATGTTAAAGAAAACATGGGGGAAATTATATTAATGGGAAAGATAAATGTTTTATGTGTGGGAAGGATGGTTATCGATAAATTGATTACTGAAGTGATGGGAATAAGTTAGCTAACGATGAAAAATGAGGGAAATCTCTACGTAATGCATCACTCACACTCCAGTGTTTCAAATTCAAGGAGTATTGGAATTATGATATCTAGTTTAGAAATCTAAAGGTTAATGAAGATGATCAACTTTATCATCCTCTTATGTTAAGAGAAAAAAGGAAATCTTATGTGATCACTATTTCAGATGAGGGGTGCGATAACGACATGGTGAAGGATACACTCACCATCCACTCTTGAACTGCTAATGTTTTATTTAACTCTATGTGTAAGAAATATTTTATATATGAATAATTTTCGAATGGTATCAAAATTACATACTAAATATTAGTGTTAAATTAGTAATGAAACCCTTAATGGTATAATAATCACAACACAAGTCTATGATTCTTCTCCAATTGAAGTTTATGGAAATGTGCTTCCTGAAAATCTTGTTATTCTCTCTCTGGTTGAATTTGATGTTATCTTTGGAATTAACTAGATTTCACTACATAAATCCCATGTCAATTTAGAAGGAAGGTAAGTTATGTTTTATATTATAAACCAACACATTATCATCTATTAATGTGAATATTAATATGAAATTTTTATGTAAAAAAATTCAGTGTATGGGTTTTGATTCCTTTTCAAAAGGGGTGTTTATCTCAAAAGGTTAAGGAGAAACTCCACATTATTGATAGGCCTATTACAAGGGAGTGTTTTGATGTTTTTTCTAGAATAATTTCATATTATTCTACTAAATCATGATTTTGAGTTCTCTATATGACTTATACATGGTACCTCACCTATTTCAAATCATAAAGGAAGGGAAGAAATTTTATCTTTCTCAAATAATTGTTAAACCATCTTACCATGTGGGGAAAAAGAGGCACAAAAGGAAGATATGGAGCTATAAAATAAGGTGATAAATTTTCTTGAGTTTAACCTTGATTATAATGGAATTAGAAGGTTTAAAACCCATTTACCTGTTCCATCCATGCCATATTTGAAGAAAGATCTATTAGAGGAAGCTCATAGTTCTTCATTTTATATTCATCCTAGAAGTAAAAATAATTATTGATACTTTAAAGAGTATTTCTCAATAGATGAAATGAAGAGAGATATTGTAGAGTATGTATCTCGATTCTGGGTATGTTATAAAGTTAAGGTTGAGAGATAAAATTCTAAGGGGATGTTACAAAAATTACCCATACTAGAATGGAAATGGGAAAAAATCACCATGGATTTTTTCATTGGACTCCCTAAAACATCTAAAAGACATAGTTATATATAGGTTGCAGTAAATCAATTTACAATGTCAACACACTTCATCACCACTAGAGAATATTTCTCTCTAAATCAGCTCACTATAATACTCATTAAGGAAGTGGTAAGGTTTCATGGAGTACCATATTTTATTGCAACCAATCAGGATCTAAGGTTTACCTTGATTTTCTATAGAAGTCTTTCGAATGTTTGTAATAAAAAGTTAATTTTTATCACCATGTATAATCAATAGAAATATGAAAAATCTAAGAGAACCATTAAAACCCTATAGGATATGATGAGATCTTGTTAAATGGATTTCAAATTTCTCTACAAAAAAAGTATATTTGTGGCAGTTATTTAGAGGGGGTTATGGACAACCCCCTATAAATTCATTTTTTGTATAAATTAGTGGTGGTTGTGAACAAACCTTTATAATTATAGAATTTAGAGGGGATTTTGAACCACCTATTAAATTTTAACACTTTTTTTATTATTTTGTTTTATTTTAGAGATAGTTATTCCAAAAACCACCCCTAATTTAATAATTAGTGGCATCATATATTCAATTTGGTTTTAGAGGTGCTATATACATTCATACATACATACATACATACATACATACATACATACATACACAGATATATATATATAGTATGGAATTTGTTTTTTAGGATAATATTAGGGGTTCATAACCCATTATAATTTAAGATATTATTGGGGGTTCGTAACTACCACTAATCATTGAGATTAGCGGCGGTTCCCCACCCCCTCTAATATAAAAAAATAGAGGGGGTTAAAAGCACCCTCTAATTTAAGAGATTATTAGGGGTAATGAACCCCAAATATTTTCATAAAAATAAAATTCCATACAATACAATATATATATAATTAAAATTAAATATATAAATGTATTTAAATATATTATATGAACATATAATTAGAAAAAAAAAATGTATTTAGCAGTGGTTATTTTGAGGGTATTTTAACCCCCTTTAATTTTTTTTTTCTTTTTTTAGAATATATGAAATATATTTTAGTGAAAGTATCCCCAAAACCACATTTAATTTATATTAGATTTATTTTAAGAAAATGGATGGCTTAAAAACCTCTATAATATAAATGTCTCACATTAATGTATTTAAAATCCATTTTTGAAATTTTTTCTTAGTTTTTTAACCCCCTGTATTTTTTTATTATCCTCCAAAAAATAAAATTTTATAATATGCATGTGTGTATGTATAAAAATGTATTTAAATAAATTATAAACACACATATATATAGACATTATAAAAATACTTTACGCAAATAATTATACATATAAAAATTTATATATATATATAAATATTTTTATACAAAATATAAATTAATTTATAAGTATATGTAGAAATATATTTATTCAAATATATAAAAATTATTTGTTATTTTATAAATACTATACATTTTTTGAATACATTTATATTATGATTTATATCACATATATATATTATATTAAATTCATTTTTATTATATATTAATTTATAAATAAATTCATATTATATTGTTTATAAATAAATAAATAAATATATATAATATTGAAAATATTAAAATTAAATATAAATTATTATATGATATATAATTATATTATAATTATATTATAATACCATATTAATTATAAATTATTGTAGTATATATAAAATATATTATTTAATTATAATATATATATATATATCCAATTATATGAAGGTATTTAATTTTTCATGTATGTATATATTTGTATACACGATATAATATAAATTTATATAATTACATACATAAATAAATAATATAAATGTATCTAAATATATATATATATATATATAATATAAATCATAAAATAAATGTATAGTATTTATAAAACCAACATATAATTTTTATATTTCATAATATAGGTGTAATAATAATAATAAATAATATTATTATTATCACACACACACATGTTTTAGTGTATAAAAATAATTATATAAATATATATTATAATTATATTATATCTATAAATATTCTATAAATGCACAAACACACACACAAATATAAATGTATTTATAAATATATTTTTATATATGTAAATATAATTATTTATATTATATATATATATTATATAAATAAACATGTATATAATATAAAACATGTATTGAAGTATATAAATAATAAATATGAATATATTTAAAAATATCTAAACATATGTGTATAAAATAACATTAACAGAATTATTAATATATAGAAATATACACTTACTCAAATATATTTAAAATGTGTATAAATATATAGTTTATATAAATTTATATATTAGTTATATATTTAATTGAATTTAAATATATTTTATAATATAATATTTATTTAATAAAGGGAAAATGTATATAAATAGACTGTTGTTTATATAAATATCAAAGATTAAATTAACATAGTGGTAGGGTATGAGGTCAGTGGGTGCTCGAGGTAGTGTCAATCAGAGTTCAAATCCCTTTGAAAGGGATTTTAAAAGGCGGGAATGGAATTTTAAATTATGGGTCGACGATCAGGTTCCACGTATGCATGGGAGAGGGGCTCTTTCTAGGACAAGGTGGATAGTGGGTCGGGGCTCCAATAGGGGGGGACTGGGGGGAACTGGGAACTAAAGGGGTCTAGGGTGACACATTAAGAGAAATGGAAGGAACGGGTAACTGGAGGGGGTCGGGATGCAACTGGAATAAGGAAAAAAAGTAAGAGCATATTTTAGTGGTGGTTGAAACTACCCCTAAAATTTGGAGTAATTAGGGGCGGTTAAAACACAACCACAAAATTTGATCTCCAGAATTAATTATAGGTAGTTATACATGTCTCTAACCAACAAATTAATTTGAATTGGTTTAAAACCATTCTAAAATTCCATTTTCTGGTAAATTTAAGGTAGAATTAAAAGGTGTTTACCCATTTTAATTCAACCATTTCTAATTCAATCATCTTTTTACCAACAGTTCACGAAACCACCTCTAATAGTATACCGTGGCCACTTCGGTGACGTTTCACCATAACCACCGCTGAAGAATTTATTGGCAGTTATAACCACATATAAATAATAAAACAACATCCTATAATAATAGTATTTTTTGGTAGTATGTGATTTGTATCACCACTTTCCTGTAGTCAAGTTTTCATAAAATAAATACTTTCACTCAAGCATTCAAATTTCACTTGATAAATCCATCCATGTAAAGAAGTGTAGAGATACAAAGTACTGGGATGAAGTTGGAGAAAGATAGGTATTGAGACAAGAGCTAGCTAAAGAAATGGTAGATATGGTTGGATCTATTCAAAAACACATAAGGGCACAACAAAGTCAGCAAAAATGTAATCCTGATAATCCCTAGCATGGTCAGGAATTTGAAGTTGGTGACATGGTGTTTAAAAGAATTTATACATAGAAGAAGATTATGAGATTGAAAAAGAAATGGAATATAATCCCAAGGTATATCAGTCCCTTTGAAATTATTGATCATATTGGGACGATCACTTATCGATTAGCACTTCCACTGAACCTCTCTCAAGCCCATGATTCATTCCATGTATCTATCATGACGAAGTAGATACCTGATCCTTCACATTTACTAAATGTAGAGGTTTTAATACTAGAACATGAAATTTATTATGAGGATAAACTGACTGATAATCTAGAGCATGCCGAGAAAGTTCTATGAAAAATGACCACTCACCTGGTCAATGTTTTGTGGTGAAACCACCAGTTTGAGAAAGCTATGTGGGAACCTGAGTATATAATAAGGCAGAAGTATCCTCGGTTTTTTATACCAAATTGATTTATTTTTTAGAGTTAAATTCATTTTAATGAGGTTAGAATGTAACATCCTGATATTTTCTGATTTTTTTTCCAATAAACGTAATTTTTTCAATAGTATTCATTACACGCAACACCGAGTTTTAACGAACCATGGAAAAAATTTACATATTATTATTTAAATAGGACCATTATAACCTAGAAATTAAACATAGAATTTTTAATATAAATAAAAAAAAATTAAAATATTAAGTATAAATTTTTCTATATAAAGAAAACATATTGATAAAAAATTAATTCATTTTTAGCTAAGTCCTTATATATTTCAAAAATACCATTTTCCCAAAAAAATGTTTTATTGATTTTTTTAAAAAATAAAATTAATTTTTCCATTTTTAGAAAATAAAATTTTAAAAATATAATTCATTAATAAAATATACATTTTAAATTTATATTTGATTAAATTTTTGATAATTATTCAAAAAGATTAATTATTCAATGAATATTAAACAAATAATGACTTTTATTAAAAACTTCCTTTTTGTTTAAAGCATTTAAAAAGTTACATATTATTTAAAAATGTTTTATAAGTAAAATTATTTAAATTATATATTTATTAATACAAATTAGTTCATTATAATCAATTTAATATTGAATCTTGATATTAAACATTCCATACTTGTGAAAATTTTATCTTTGGAAAACCACATTTTCATATCATCCATATATATAAATTAAAATTATATTTTTCCACTCTTGTTAATGGAATTTGAAAAAATGGATTTCATAATTCGAATCATCATAATTAATATTATATAATAATTTGAATTTAATTCTTTTTCAAAAGTAATAGTTAAATCAATAAAAATTAGTTACCATGGTGAAGGTTAAAAAAAGATTACTAGGGGTTAAACTAAAAAGATAAGGGGTAAATTTATAGAGAAAATTTTAAAAATCCCAATTTATGGAAATATTTTGGCCTTATGTCTTAGAAGGTTATATAATTACCTATTTTGTATTGTTTTTCTATTTAAAAAACATGGGTACACTTTGATATTTTCAATAATTTCAAGTTTGTCCTCTCACCCACTTATGAAAGGCCACCACCATCCTCTCATATTCACTCTTCCAAATCCATATGGTTTAATAAATTCCAAACCAAACCTATTCCATTATTCCATAAAAATATTCCAGATACCTTATATTGTTTAGGAAACCCTCCTAATTAATATTTAGTTACGAACCTAAAGAGGTTCTCAGAAGAAGAGGTAAAATTATTAAACTTGTGTTTGATTTTATTACTTCTTGAACCTCCATAAAATATTCTCCTACTATTATTTTATAATATAAATAATATATAACATATAATGATATTTTATTAAATTAATTTAATAAGTTATATCTATCTCTTATCCCATAAAATGGGAGACGAAAACGTCGATCTTTTTTATAGTGGACTACCGCATCGCGAACAGATGAAATTTGTTTTCCACCACCAGCTCTCATGGATGGATTTAATGATGGGTTTAAAATATGTATATAATATTTATGAAATTATTATATTTTTTAAATTATAATAATACTTATACCTTCTTAATTTACATTCCCTGGGAATACGATAACCTTCCTAGTGTGTACATCAGACTACTGCCCAGTGAAGAAACATGATTCATTATTCAATTATGATTTACATAGAAAGAAATAAGGATATGTTTAATGATAACAGGTAATATATATGAAATATAAATTATTCTATAAAGGTAATATATTATTTAACTTTTTTTTTTCATTATATCCTTCTAGAAAATAAAAACAACTTTCAAGTGTACATATGACCTACTGTCTCCAAGAATGGTGTAATTAATTTTCTATATCTAACATTAATGGATGTTAAAAAAATGTAATGAATATATATTATATTTAAATATTTTTAAAATTATAGAGATTATGTAACTGTGATCAATGTAAAAGGACTGAGACCACTGAACCAAATATAAATGAAAAATGATACAATTTTTACCCAAAACACGATTTTAACAAGGAATTGTTAACAAACGGGTAATAAAATATTATAAGTAAATCATATATGGAATGTTTCATATGATTATAGTTTATTAATAGTTTTATAATAGAATTGTATTTATTATAAATGAGTTTTACACATTTCTAAAAGAATTTAATACTTAAAGTAAGGGACTTTTGTCTCAATTTGTCCTCTTTGTGACATACATTATATTATGCAGATATCTTCTTTTATAATGTCTATATACATACAATTTGACAAGTAATATCATGAATTTATTTATTATCATGATATTTTATGTTCATTTAATGTTATTCCTTAATGGGTCTTAGGATTTAAAATTTACCAAAGTTTTAAGGGTTTTATGACAAAACCTCATTTTTATCAGGATTATTTATGTTATGATTCTAATGATGAGATAATAGAACCTATATCTAAATAAAATCATGAATTTTCTTATCCTCATGTTATATATTGTGAAAATATATCCCCCCAAAATTTTAATCTATTTATATTTAATAAAAAAAATATTTTTTAAATGAAAAATCTTCTTTATTTCTCCCTTTGGTGGAAAAAACCTTTTCTTCCATATCCATATTTTTAAAAAATAATTTCTTAAAAATGTTTTTACAACCATTAAATGATTTTTAAATTCATTTTTACCCTTTTTAATATTTTTTAAAAACTTTTTAAATGGATTTTTATTTTCATTTTCTGAATAATGTTCTATTGACTTTTAACAAAAATTTGAAAGGAATATTTTTTTTAAATGTGTACAACATGAATAAAATTTTCCAATGTCATGATAGATAATTGTTTATAAGATTAATTTATAATTTTCTAAAGTTATTATCGATGAAATATTTTTTGGAAATATTTTTTCATTTTTTAGTTTTAAAAAGTGTAACAACTCGTCAGTTGTATGTTTCTGATTGTATCTAATGTGCCACTCTTATTAGAGGGTATAGTCTCTCCACCATAGCACCATCACACCCTCACTTGTAGTCAGAAACCTCTGAAATATGCGGAGTCACACTTGAGGCCATATGACCCACTAGATTGGGGTATGGGTTAAGTGGATTCTAGGTCAGGATGTTACAAAGTGGTCTCAAAGAATTTTTATACTTTTTCTTACTATTTAGATATTATATAAGAGGCTAAGAGTTATAGGTATTTGGAATTGACCATGTCATTGGACATAACTAACCTATGTATATGGGAAACCCAAATTACCCTAGATGGGTAATTGATATTATTGATTTTGTCTATTATAGTTGATACAACTTCATCGTTGGGTGACACAATTATCTTATGATGTTATTTATATTGGTGTTATTGAAATGATGATTTTATTACCTAGGATCTATGAAATGATCTCTTTACATTAGCATATGAAATTTCATAAGAAAAATAGGACTAAAATTCCATGCATTTTCTATGTCATGTCTACTTTCATTGTTAATTTTCCTATTGAATATTTATAGCACCTTGAATATATGTTAAATTGTGCTGATACTTCTTATAGGGATTAGAAGACATAATTGAAACTTAAAGTGCATGCCTTAACCTAACAGTGTTTTCTAAAATAGGTTAAAGTAGACACCCTAAGCAGTCAATTATGGAATGTTGAGCCATGGATCATTGGTCATAGGGGATGGAACATGTTATGGTGTGGATTAATTGGATTCCATATTCTGGTTCATAAATAGTATGGACCATTATGGATTAGAAATGGAAATCCAACCATTTCATCAATTTAAAGTGGTTTAAATATTTGAACAAGCACAATTTTAAATTGAATATATCATTTCAAATAAAAATAATGATCTTATATATCTATAATAGAGGCTTAGACCTATACCTATCCTTAGTAGTGGGAAGTTTGGTATCTCTTACATTCTTATGGTCATTATGGTCTATTCTACAATTTAGAATTGGCTTTTAGAGCAGGTGGAGAGGCAAGATATATTTATACGAAGGATATTTACCTTTCTTAGTTTCTTATCTGAAAATTTTTTAGTGGATTAAATCTCTTCTGAGTCATTCAATTGATGTTTTAGCATTATTCCACCATGACATCCTCCGATCGAACACCCTGAAGGCAGTGAAAACCATACACCTGAGGTGGCAGGCCATAATCCACCGATGATTACTCTAGTAGTCCCACCAGTTTCACCTCTTCATGATCTAGAAATTTGAATAGATTAATAGTTCCAAGAGATAATTATACACATACATAAGGGAGAATGGGATGTGAAAGATACATGATTGGGACATGGACAATATATGCTGAGTAGTGTGGTAGTTCGGATTGCTATTATTTTCTTAGATGACCAGGGGTTATGACCCACTATTTTCTTTCATGTAGTAGAGTGTTTTTAGGGTGTCTTTCCAGATGACTTCTCTATTCTACATCTAATATGAGAGGTAGAATTCAACATTGAGATTATACGAGAAGAAGCACCAATGACCATTCCTCCTTATATGATGACACCTGAGGAGCTTCTACAACTCAAGAAACAATTGGAGGATATGGAGGCTAAATGATTTATACACCCCAAAACTTATTCTTGGGGTTCACCGGTCGTTTTTTCCATTAATATGGATGGTATTATCATGCTCTACATTGATTAATATCAATTGAAATATCTGAAGATAAATAATTGATATAAAATACCTAGAATATACAACCTCTTTAGTTAGTTATGAGGATAGAGAGTGTTTTTAAAGATATATTTGAGGTCGAGTTATCACCAGGTGCATGTAAGTTCCTCAATCATACCTCACACATCTTTCAGGAGTAGGTATGGTCTATAAGAGTACCAAATTATACTTTTAGGACTCACTAACACACATATTTTCTTCATAAATCTTATGAATCAGGTATTCCACTCATACCTAGCTTCATTCATGGTAGTCATTTTTTATGATATCTTAGTGTACTAACGATCCAGACATGTCAATACCAATCATCTAGAGACCGTGTTTAATACACTGAGAGATAATCATATATATTCTAATCTATGTAAATTTAACTTTTGGATTGAAAAATTCCACTTCCTATGTCATATATTCTCGGATTCAGGAGTTTCAGTATATCCAAAGAAAGTGAGAGCTATAGTTTCTTCGGAGTATCCTAAGAGTGTCATTGACATCAAAGTTTCATGGGGAAAGCCAGATATTATAGATGATTCATCCAAGATTTTCCACATCTTACAGTTCCATTTATGGACTTGATAAATAAAGGTGTGAAATTCATATGGTCAAATGATTGTGAAGCAGCTATTCAGAAGTTAAAGGGTCATTTGACTTCAGTGATGATACTGATTCTACCATATCCATGAATGAGCTATACTATATATTGTGAAACATTAGGTATCAGGATAATATATGTTCTGATGCAAGATGAGTGAGTCATCGCATATGGGTCTTATTAGTTGAGGCCTCATGAGAATAATTACCAAACACATGACCTTGATCTCGCTACTATTGTGCATGCATTATGCTGTTGTAGACACTATCTACATGGAGAGTGTTTTGTGGTGTTTTCGTATCACAAAATGATCAAGTACATATTTACACAGTGGAATATCAATCTCATGTAGTGCAGGTGGGTTGAGTACCTACAGTCATTTGATTTTGAGCTTACTTACATGCCTTGTAAAGGCAATGCTATTGCTGATGCTCTGAGATGGAAGAATTAGACATAGGTGATTCAAGAATCCAGTGGTGAATTAAATATCATAGAATTATTCTCAGAGATGCACATTGAGGTTTAAGAAAATTGTGGTTAGAGTACCCTTTCGAACATAGTTGTGACTTTTACTCTCCTAGAATGGGTAAAAATGAGGAAGATATCTGATCCCAAAGGCCTTTACCTTAGGGAAATAATCTTAGAGGATGATATATCTTTAGGCTGGACCATGGATCATAATGACACCTTATTGTTCCATGGGTGTGTATGGGTCTCAGCATACATCAGATAGGATATGATGTGGGAATTCCATGCCACAATATGGGTGGATTATCTCAGTGTCACCAAAATGTATCAAGATTTACGATGCCAGTATTGGTAGCTTGGTATGAAATGGGATATTTCAAAATTCATCACTCGATGATCCACCTATCAATGAGTGAAGGAATAACATCAATGTATGATAGGAATTTTATAACCATTTTCCAATACTATGTGGAAATAGGATGATGTTTCATTAGATTTTGTTAATGGTCTATCCAGATCAACTAGTGGAAATGATACAGTTTGGGTTGTCATGGATTATTTGACAAAGGTTGCACACTTCTTACACATGTCAGAGACCTTCTCGGTAGAAGAGCTAGCGAGGCTGTACACCAGGGATGTTTTACATCTTCATGGAGCTCCTATTTCTATCATTTATGATAGATATGATCACTTTATGTCATGGTTCTGATAGGGGTTGTAGGGACTTGGATAAATAGGCGCTTCTGAGAACAATCTATCACCCGCAGACTGATGGATAGATAGATTATACAATCCAAGTGATAGAGGAAATTCTCCATGCATGTTTCATTAACTGTAGGGGTTCTTAGGAGAAACAAATTTCCCCCATTTATTTTTCTTATAATAACAACTTTTAGGATACTATCGATATGTATCCTTATTAATACTTATATGTTCGGACTTTATACTCACCTCTGTAGTGGATAGAAGTAGGGGATACAACTATGCTTGGACCATGTCTTGGGAAGGAGACTATAGAGAAGGTCCAACTGATCAGAAAGTGCATGATGAAAGCTCAATCCAACAGCAGTCGTATGACAATAGGCATCGACAACCTCTCATGTTTGAGGTTGGATAGTGTATTTTATTATGATTCTTGACCATGTTGGGGTGTATTCATATTCATAAGCATGGTAATTTCTCACTAAGTTTTGTTGAACCATTCGAGGTTCTAAAACAGATCAGATCATTGGATTACCAGTGGGAACTACATTAGAGATACTGGTCTATGCATGATGTCTTTCATTTATCTTAGCTTTTTCGATACTATATAGATCCATCACATGTCTTTTATCCAGATGAGGTTGAATTGGATGTAGATTCTTCCTTCAGGGTGTATCCAATTCGTATAGTGGATCAGAGCATAAAAACACTCTAATATAGTTAAGTTCCTTAAGTATAGTTTCTATGGAAACATGGTTGAATAGAAGACAAGACTGAGGAATGGGAAGCTGATATACGACCTCAGTAGCAAAAAATATTTTCGGATTATACCTCTTTACACTAAGAAGGCCAACTTAGGTATGAGTTTCCTTAAGGAGGGGAGGTTGTAAGGACCCTTCTTTTCATGAAGGTACAAATAATTTGTTTCTCAGTTTAAATCCTTGGTTTAATATTTGTAAATGTGAACTATGGCCTAAAGAAGATCCCAAGAGTGTCCATGTCTTTTTCAGAGCCTGGAATTCAAAAAATGGGTAAAATTACTGTGTTGTATGGTTAGTCAAAACCATGTAGCCCAGACCGTATAGTCTCTAATAACCGTGCAGGGGAAAACAAAGGTGCAACAAGATCCATGTAGTTTTTCTGAAACTATGGGACTTTAGGTGCACAACCATGTGAGAAACTATACTTTTTTGACAATGGGATTTCACATAGTTTGTATATGGTTTGCACATGGTTAGGGAAACCGTGTACCTTAACAGTGTGGGGAAAATTCTTAAGTAGTGTCTTTCACACATTTTATGCATGGTTTGGTAAACCAAACACCTTAACAATGAACCCTTGTATTTTGAGGAGAAATTAAAATTTTGACCTCATTTAATCCTTAAACCTAATTCTTATTTTCCCCTTTCCCATTTCCAATGGCAGGAAAACCCTTTCTCTGCTATGGCTTCTCTTCTCCCTCAGCCTAGGATTGTTGATAACTTCTTCATCCGTTTCCCAATTCAAGATTTGGCAGATGATTTGGATTCCTTAATGTGATCTCTAAATTAATCTCCTTTCCTATCTAAGTTTATCTTTGAATCCATAGTTCTATTTAGGTGAAAGATCATTTTCCCTATTTTTATGGCATTAGACCATTTCTTATATCACTTACAACCTACTCCAAATCTAAGGATGATATCGAATGAGGAGTTATATACGACCTTGAGGTAGGTGGTCTCATCATTTTTACCATATGGTTTGATGTCTCCTAGCTATGTCGTTGTGCAACACCCTGCCTTTTTCCAAGAATACCATTTTTAATGAGTTCTTTATATCAAATTGACCATCACAACATAATAAAAATCCTTTAATCCCTCTTTATTAGTTAAGTGGATGGTTAAAACACTTATGGACACCCCTTAGGTGTGCCATTTGGAATTTTCCCTTGTTGCTAATTGATAAATTTCTTATAACACATTTTTATCTTTTTAGTTATTTTTAAAATGGAATTTCCCTTGATGTATGAGTGTTTATAGAATCTAAGGAACCTATTAGGTGTTCAGATCAACCAATAGCTAGAATTTCCCATGTAGGTAATTACCTTAATGACCATGGTACCCTTATAAATGGCTCTTTGAGACTTATAAATTGAATCACCTTATTACATGGAATTGAATGGATGAATTAAGTTGAATGGGTAATACATGATGGTTTACCTACCTAAAATGAATTAAATGGATTAAATTAAATGATTTAAAAAGGGTGTTAAAGATGTACCTATGTCTTATTCTTTATGAAATTATTTTTGAATTTCATTACGTTATTATAAATTAAATTGACCTTGAAGATACATGAGATGTTTTGAATCACGTATTAGGTTATAGTTATAGATACTCCTTAATAGATTCTGTAGTATAGTGGTTAGGGTTCTGTTGATAATTATAATATCATGCTCCCTTACGTTAGGTGTTGACCATGATGTCTCACACCATTTGTAATGACCAAAACTTTTATTAATGAAAATTCCTCTTGATCTAATTAAATGTCTTATTATGTAAAATGGTTATATAAAACATATGAAATTCTTTGGTTTTATGTTTTTGGATTTTAAAATACTATTATTTTTTTACCGTTGCTGATATAGTCATTGAATAGTGATCACATGATTAGTATACATATAGGGCTCTAAAAAATCCAATTTACATAGACAAAGGAAGAAATAGTCCCATCCAGTAGAATTTTTCCATATGAAGCCATTTTGTTGGATCTAGGAAAGGAGGTGGCAGCACTAGGATTTTCACTTGACCAATCCCAAGATGATCTTTAAGACGTTAATCTTGAACGGAACCACCTACAGGAGATGTGGAACTTGATAGAGATTATCAACAAAGTGATGTTATCTGAGCCACCGCAAGAGTTTGTCACCATCGGACACCTTACCCTTAGGTTATATACGAGTGTTATAAGGGGTTATGTAACAAGAACCTATCACTATGATTATGTGAATTATTTTTTTATAGAATAAAGAATATACATTCATTTTATTATTATTACCTTTTAAATAGTTTTTAATGCACAAATAGTATTTTTAGTTAATATTAAAATTCAATTAAGAAATCTATTTTGATGAAGTAATGTATTTTTGAATTAAATAATATTTTTAATAAAAAAATATTACTAAATTACATTTTATTAAATATAAATTATCTTATAATTTTTATGAATATAATTGTAATTCTTATTAAGGTTTGAATACTGTTTTTATCAAAACCCATGAATTTTCAATAAATGTTGATTTTTATTTTAAAAGTAAAAATTCAGATATTTAGAAAATTATTTATATAAAATGAATATTATTTTTGGAATTATGATGTCGAAATTATCCAACGGTGAATTTTTCATAATTTTCTGAGACAATCAATTTTTTGGGTAAAAATTAAATACCGTTTAAATATATAATGTGTTTTATGACATCATAATGACCCAATAGTTATGTAATAAAATATTATAAATGATATGTTTGGACAATATGTGTTTTAAATTTATAATAATGTGATTTCATAATTTTTTGATTAATTTTTTGGTACCTTAGTGGACCCTCCAAGACATATAAAATATTTTTACTTTTTAGAACGATTTCCTTGATATTGTTACTCACCTCCACATAAGAAAGACTAATATTTTAATAAGTTAGGAAATTTTACTTATAAAATATTGTTCTCTAAACCACTTTGGAAAAAACCATGGGCAAAAACCATAGTTTGTTTTGTGGTTTTGATTAGATTAATGTGTGGTGTCCAAAACCAAATTAATAAAGAATTCCCACTCCTTTCCTATATAAACCCACTAAATATCCCATTCCTCTTCACTCAAAATATTTGGAGCAAGAACAACCTCTGACATCCTCTCTATATAATCCTCACAAGATTCCCCAATCTCCCAATAAGCCTCTCTCAAGCCTCTCCCAAACCTTTTGGATAACACTTCTATGTAATGGATCCTCACTTTCCTTCCTTATTTATGTCCAAGTTTCATTATATTGCTATTACATTATATTTTCAATTAAAAATGATGGGGTATGATTTTCACCTCCCCCAAACTTCACTCTTTGTATTTTAAGGATTAGATACCCCTTTCTCTCTCATTAATTCCTCCCATGTACTCCCATTACCATGCTGAAATTCCGAAAGTGATTTCTTCCTTTCTAATCTTTGTCGAAATTTATTTATGTTTTTTGTAAAAACATGGATCTTCTTTTTAGGAATGTCTTTATTTTTTGTTTTTTTGAAAAAATAGTAGTTTCTAGACATTTTAGGAGTACATGCCTGTACTTATAAGTACACGCCGAGTACTCAGTTGTCGTGGGTGACCGTGTACTGGACGTGTAACGACCAAGTACATGGCCGTGTGGGGTGACTTGGAGGCCGCCTAATGTGGGTCCTGGTAAAGGAAAGTACATGACATGTTATTTTAAAAGACACACCATGTAATTTTTTTTCTTTAAACGGATTGGGGTTGCGTCTAATCAAGAGAACCTTCTTTTTCTCGACCTGTCTCGTCCAAGAGAATATGTATGACGCGAATCTTCTCTGAACCCATGACTCACCATCCGTTCCCCAAATCAACCACCATTGACAACATTGGGATCGCCACTATAGGATCTTCCTTCTTCTAGAGGCTCATTTTCTATTTTCTTCCCTTTAATGAGATGTCCTCAGTTGAATGTTTTTAGCATTTTTTTATATCTACATCGTTTTAGGGAAATTCAAGGTCTGGGGTTCATGTATATCAATCGTACAACACCGAGGTAGGTGTTTTGTGCCTTTATGTAGTTAGTCTTTGAGTTATATGTGAAAAAGTTATCAATACCCTTGTTCGGGGTATTGTGTGTTTCTGGTTTTTAGCCCTATTATTTACTGCTATGACTTGTGTGTGTGAGTAGTGGATTTATGACTGTAAATAGGGTTATTTTACCTTTCTATGGATGTGTTTCCCATGTTTTCTTGGTTTTTACCATTTAGTCTAGATTTTCCTATTAGGATGTTTTGTTTTCCATGCCTAGTATTGTTAGGATGGAGTATCTTTATCAGACATTCTGTGATATGTTGTAGACTTTTTTCCAAGTAGTTTTGGAAGTTTACTTTGGATACCTTTATATCATTGTGAATGATTAACTTACATAGGGCCTTAAGAACCTCGGGTAGTAGACTATAGGGAGAATGGACGTTTAAGGATTCTCTAGTGTGTTTGTTTACTTTATGTTGTTATACCATAGGGGGGATGGATTCAAGTGATCCCTAAGAGTGTCTGTATTTCGAAATTGTGAGACCACACGGGGAACTGGATGTTGACTACTTCCCTAGAGTGTCTGTAGTTACTGATACGAGACCATAGGGGGAATTGACGATGAGTTCTTCCTTAGAGAATCTTTTCTAAAGTTGAACCAGAGGGGCTAGAATGTGAGTAATTCCTAGTAGGTTTCTTGTGTTTGTTTGGCTGAACCATAGGTGATAGGTTGTGAGTAATTCCCAATGGGTTACTTGGTTTTGATTAGTTACTTACTTGATATATGAAATGTAGTTCATTTAAACTTTAGGATTGATTACTTTTGAGTACTTCCTTGTTTACTGCTTCATTTTGGTTATTTCCTACCATATATATTCATTGACTGTTAGGCACAAATATTTGGCTGGTTGCCTACTGGGATTAGTCTCACACCCTATTTGGGTCATGATTTTGGTCCTAAACAATTTATATTGTTGCAGGTATAGATAAGGGTAAGTGCCCTTCTACTTCAGGTACTTGATTACTGTGGAGCTAGGAAGAATGGGACCAAGTTGAGGCTTGAGATGCTGTTGGGGTTTAATTGTTTTATTTGTACCTTGGTTTAGTAATGTATTCCATCATTGTGACATGTTTGGTTGCTTTCCTATACATATGTATCATGCTTCATTTATATATATGGTCCAGTTATTTATTTCTTTCAGTCATTCACTGTCTACTGTTGTATGGTATAAAAATTTCTTCCTCTATTATTATCTATTTATTTCCACTGTGTTACTCTGGCAATGAGGGCATAGTTTCCCCACCATCACACCCAAGGCCCTAGCTGCTAGTCGGCCGCCTATGATGTTTGGGGAAATGCGCTTGAGGCCATGTGACCAATCGTGTACGGGGAGCCTCTGGGAGGCTTCTGAAACCGAGATGTTACAAAGTGGTATCATATGAATTCCTTTCTTCTTGATTTACTGTTGGGAGCCTATATCCAGGGATAGGAAAGAATATGTACTTGGTAATAAGTTCTTCCCGAGAGTAGTTGACCCGTGTATAAGGAAAAGCTAATATACCTCTATTATTACAATTTTGATTATTTAGCAATATTTACAGTTGATTTGATTTCACCATTGGGTGATTTACATGTTTTTTGCTGTTATTGTTGATAATATTTAGGTTCTATTTCTATTTGAATCTATATCTTTTTTTAGGTATGTATTTCTATCTTGGTTGTTTTTGAGGAAAAGAGGAGTCTCTGGAAATTTTAGGAGTACACACCGTGTACTTATAAGTACACATCGTGTACTCAGTTCCCACGGGTGACTGTGTACTAGCCGCGTAATGACCAAGTTCTTGGCTGTGTGGGGTGACTTGGAGGCTGCAAAAACGTGGCTCAGTAAATTCATGTACACACCATGTACTTTTAAAAGGCACATCCTGTAATTTCTTTTTTTCATTAAATGGATTGGGGTCCCATCTAATCAACAAAACCTCCTCTTTCTCAACCTGTCTCGTAAAGGATAATTCGTACGATGTGAATCTTTTCCGAGCCCCCGACTCACCATCCATTCTCAAAATCGACCATTGTCGACTGCATTAGAATCACCACAGTAAGCTCTTCCTTCTTCTAGATCCGCCTTTCCTATTTTCTCCCCTTTCGTGATATATCCAGAGTTGAACGTTTTTAAAAATTTTGTAGATCTATGGAATTATAGGGAAATTAAAGTCATGAGGATCATTTATATCGGTCATACAATGCCTAGATAGGTTTGTTATGCCTTTCCATAGTTAGTCTTTGAGTTATATGTGCAAAAGTGCCCAATACCCTTGTTCGGGGTATTGCATGTTTTTGGTTTTAGCCCTATTATTTCATGTAATGCCTTGTGTGCTTGGGTAGAGGATTTATGGTTTTAAATAGGGTTATTTTACCTTTCTATGGATGTGTTTCCCTTGTTTTCTTGGTTTTGACCATTTGTTCTAGCTTTTCCTATTATGTTGTTTTGTTTTCCATGCCTATTATTATTAGGATGGAGTATCTTTATCTAACATATTGTGATATGTTGTAGACTATTTATGTAAGTATTATTGAGGTTTACTTTTGATGAATTTATATATTTGTGCATGATTGACATACAGAGGGCTGTGAGAACCTAGTGTAGTAGACCATAGGAAGAATGGACATTGAGGGCTTCTCCGGAGTGTCTGTTTACTTTACATTGTGAGACCATAGGAGAGATGGATGTAAGTGCTCCATGAGAGTGTCTTTATTTACTTGTTGTGAGAACATAGGGGGAATTGGATGTTGAGGGCTTCCATAGAGTGTCTGTAGTTATTGATACGAGACCACATGGTGAATTGACGGTGAGTGATTCCTCAGAGAGTCTTTGCTAAAGCTAAACCAGAGGGGCTAGACTATGAGTACTTCCTAGAGGGTTGCTTGGGTTTGTTTGGTTGAACCATATGGGATAGGATTTGAGTACTTCCTAGAGGGTTACTTGGTTTTTATTAGTTTCTTACTTGATATATGAAATGGAATGCATTTAAACTTTTCAACTGGTTACTTTGGAGTAATTCTTGGTTTACTGCTTCTTTTTGCTTATTGCCTGCCATATATATTCACTGATTGTTAGGAAAAGATCTTTGTGTGGTTACCTACTAGGAGTAGTCTCACACCCTGTTTAAGTCATGCTTTTGGGCCCAAATAGATTATATTGTTGCAAGTATAGATAAGGGTATGTTCCCTTCTATTTCAGGTGTTTGAGGACATTATTCAAGCTTGCATTATAGATTTTGGAGGTTCTTGGGAGAAGCGCATACCTATTGTTGAGTTTTCCTACAATAATAATTTTCAATCCACTCTTCAGATGACACCTTATGAGGATTTGTACGGTAGGACATTCCAATCAACCCTATATTAGCTGGAGGTAGGATAGGCAGCTATGCTAGGACCCTATCTTGTTCAATAGAACACGAAGGAGATATACTTGATTCTAAAGAGGATGACTACTACACGGTCACATCAGAAGTCTTATGCAGATCGAAAAAGATGACCTATGGAGTTTAATGTCGGAGATTAGATTTTCCTACATGTCACACCGAGGTTGGGACCTAGGAGGATTAGGAGACAGGGTAATCTTTCGCCAAGATATGTTGGCCATCAGAGGATTTGGAGATTGTAGTTACCTCAGAGGTATAGGGATATGCATGACGTTTTCCACATTTCTCAGTTGCAACATTACTTCTCAGACCCGTCTCATGTCCTTCAACATGATGAGGTTGAGTTAGAGGTGGATGTATCATTCGAGGAGCATCCTATCAGGATTTTGATCACAATTCAATGGTTTTCCAGGGACGGTCTGTTCCTATAGTACTAGTGCTATGGAATCACGAGTGGGTACAAGATGAGACTTGGGAGAGGGAGACCGATGTATGATCATAGTGGCTGGAGCTATTCAAGGATTCTTCTTCTATGCCAAATTCTTATGGAAATTAGAGGACCAATTTCTTTAAGGGGAGATGTTTGTATGAACCCGAGTCTTCTTTTTAGGCATGTCTTTATTTTATGGGTGTTTTTGAGAAAAAGCAGAGTTTCTGGAAATTTTAGGAGTACACGTTGTGTACTTATAAGTACACACCGTGTACTCGGTTTCCACGGGTGACCGTGTACTAGCCATGTAATGTCCAAGTACATGGCTGTGTGGGGTGACCTAGAGGCCACCTAATGTGGGGCCCGAAAAAGGCAGGCACATGCTGTGTAATTTTAAAAGACACGCCATGAAATTTATTTATTTTTCTCTAAATGGACCGGGGCTGCGTCTAATCGACAAAACCTCCTCCTTCTCAACCTATATCGTCCAGGAGCATCTATACGACACCAATCTTCTCTGATCCCCTGACTCGCTGTCCGTTCTCCGAATCGACTACCGTAAACTGCGTTGGGATCAGCACGGTAAGATAATCCTTCTTCTAGAGCACCATTTTTTATTTTATCCCCTTTCGTGAGATATCCTTGGTTGAATGTTTTTGGAGTTTTTGTAGATATATGGAATTGTAGGGAAATTCAAGGCCTGAGATTCACGTATATCAATCATATAACTCTGATGTAGGTGGTTTGTGCCTTTCCTTATTTAGTCATTGAGTTATATGTGAAAAATTTCCCAATACCCTTGTTTGGGGTATTATGTGTTTCCAGTTTTTAGCCATGTTATTGCCTGATATGACTTCTATGCTTGAGTAGAGGATTTGTGACTATAAATAGGGTTATTTTACCTTTATATGGATGTGTTTACCATGTTTTCTTGGTTTGGACTGTTTGGTCTAGAATTTACTATTAGGATGTTTGGTTTTCCATTCCTAGTACTATTATGATGGAGTAGATTTATATGAAATGATGTGATATGATGTAGAGTGTTTAGCCAAGTAGTTCATGAGGTTTACTTTGGATGAATTCATATCATTATGCACAATTTACTTATATAGGTCTGTGAGAACCTGGTGTAGTAGACCATATGGAGAATGGATGTTGAGGGATTCTCCAGAGTGGCAGTTTACATTACATTGCAAGGCCAATGGGGGGATGGAGGTAAGTGATACCTTAGAGTTTATGTAGTTCCTCATTGTGAGACCACAGGGGAGTTGGACATTGAGTGCTTCCCCAGAGTGTCTGTAGTTACCGATACGAGACCACATGGGGAATTAACGCCGAATGATTCCTTAGAGAGTCTTTGTTAAAGAAGAACCATAGGGGTTAGACTGTGAGTACTTTGTAGAGAATTTCTTGTGTTTGTTTGGTTGAACCATATGGGATAGGATATGAGAACTTCCTAGAGGTTTACTTGGTTTTTAATAGTTTCTTACTTGATATATGAAATGGAATGCATTTAAAATTTATGATAGGTTACTTTTGAGTACTTCTTTGTTTGCAACTTCTTTTTTCATATTTCCTATCATATATATTCACTAATAGTTAGGCACATATATTTGGGTGGTTTTCTTCTTATATTAGTCTCACACCCTATTTGGGACATACTTTTGGGCCCAAATAGATTATATTGTTGTAGGTATAGATAAAGGCAAGCACCCTTCTACTTTAGGTACTTGATTGCTGTGGAGATGGGGAGCATGAGGCCAAGCTAAGTATTGTGATGCTATTAGATTTTATTTGTTTTCTTTGTACCTTGGTTTAGTAATATATTTCCACATTGTGACTTGTTTGGATGATTTCCTAGACATATGTATTATGCTTCATTTATATACATGCTCTAGTTATTTATTTCTTTTAGTCTTCTGCTGTCTATTATTGTATGGTATTATTATTGCTTCTGCTATTGTTTTCTATTAATTTCCAATACGTTACTCTTATAATGATGGAATATTTTTCCCACTATTACAACCAAGTCCCTCACTGCTAGTTGGAAGCCTCTGGCATTTGTGGAAATGCACTTGAGGCCATGTGACCAACCAGGTACGAGGTGCCTTTGGGCGGCTTCTAAAACCAGGATGTTATAAAGTGGTATCAGAGGAATTACTTTCTTCTTGATTTACTATTTGGAGAGTATATATAGGTATATGAAATAATAGGTACTTGGTAATAAGCTGTCCTCAAGAGTAGCTAACCCGTGTATAGGGAAAAACTAATCTACATCGATTATTACAATTTTGCTGGTTTTGCAATTTTTAAAGTTGATTTGATTTCACCATTGGGTGATTTACATGTTTTGTTCTGTTATTTTTGATATTATTGAGGTTTTATTTCTGTTGCAACCCAGATCTTCTTTTCAGGTATGTCTTTATTTTTTGGCTGTTTTTGAGATAAAATAGGTGTTTCTATAAATTTTAGAAGTACACACTGTGTACATATAAGTACACACCGTGTACTCGGTTTCCATGGGTGACTGTGTACTAGTCGTGCAACAGCCATGTACATGTCTGTTTAGGGTGACCTAGAGGCCACCTAAAGCGTGGCCTAGTAAAGGAAATTACACACAGTGTACTTTTAAAATACACGCATTGTACTTTTTTTTCATTAAATGGAACGTGGTCACATCTAATCGACATAACATCCTCCTTATCAAACTGTCTTGTCCAAGAGAATCCAAATGATGGGATTATTATCTGAGCCCCCAATTCACCTTCCATTCTCTGAATGGAGCACCATCAACTGCGTTGGGATCCCCAAGGTTATCTCTTTATTATTCTAGAGCCTCATTTCCTGTTTTCTCCCCTTTCCTGAGATATACTCGATTGAACGTTTTTAAATTTTTTTAGATCTAAAAAATTCTAGGGAAATTCAAGGTTAGAGGTTCACGTATATTGATATTACAATTCTGAGGTAGGTTGTTTGTGCCTTTACATAGTTAGTCTTTGAGTTATATGTGCAAAAGTGCCCAATACCCTTGTTCGGGGTATTGTGTGTTTCGAGTTTTTAGCCCTATTATTTCTAGTTATGCCTTGCGTGATTGCGTAGATTATTTATGATTGTAAGTAGGGTTATTTTACCTTGTTATGGATATGTTTCCCACGGTTTCATGGTTTTGACCATTTGGTCTAGCTTTTCCTATTCGGCTGTTTTGTTTTCCATGCCTACTATTGTTAGGATGGAATAGCTTTATCTGACATGCTGTGATATGCTGTAGACTATTTGGCCAAGTAGTTCTTGAGGTTTACTTTGGATGCCTTTATATCATTGTGCACTATTGACTTACACAGGGCTGTGAGAACCAGGTGAAGTAGACCATAGGGAGAATGGACATTGAGGGCTTCTGCAGAGTGGATGTTTACTTTACATAGTGAGACCATATGTGGGATGGACTTAAGTTCTCCCTCGGAGTGTCTGTATTTCCATGTTGCATGACCATTAGGGGAATTGGACATTGGGTACTTCCCAGAGTATCTCTAATTACTGATATGAGACCACATGTGGAATTGACAGTGAGTGCTTCCTTAGAGAGTCTTTGCTAAAGCTGAACCAGAGAGGCTAGACTATGAGTACTTCCCATATGGTTTCTTGTATTTTTTTGGTTGAACCATAGGGGATAGGCTGTGAGTAATTCCCAAAGGGTCACTTGGGTTTTATTAGTTTCTCACTTGATATATGAAATGGAATTCATTTAAACTTTAGGAATGGTAACTTTTGGGCAATTTCATGTTTACTAATTCTTTTTCTTATTGCCTACCATATATATTCACTAACTATTAGGCATAGATATTTGGGTGGTTGCCTACTTGGATTAGTCTCACACCATTTTTTGGTCTTGCTTTTGGGCCCAAATAGATTATATTGTTTCAGGTATAAATAAGGGTAAGCTACCTTCTACTTCAGGTTCATGAGGATATTCTTTGAGCATGCATCCAAGATTTTGAATGTTCTTGGGAGAAGCACATACCTCTTGTGGAGTTTTCCTAGAATAATAGTTTTCAATCAGATATTCAGATGGAACCTTACGAGGCTTTGTATAGTAGGCCATGCTGATAACCCCTCTATTGGTTGGAGGCTGGAGAGGCAGCTATGTTGGGACCTCTTCTTATTCAAGAGACCAAGGAGAAAATAGTGTTGATTCATTAGAGGATGGATACTGCACAATCACGTTAGAAGTATTTTGCTGATCAATGGAGAGGACCTTTAGAGTTCATGGTTGGAGATCAGGTTTTCCTGCGTGTCACATCGAGGTTGGGACACAGGAGGATCATGATACATGGTAAGATTTTTCAGAGATATGTTGGACCTTTTGAGGTTTTGAAGAGAGTCAGGCAAGTTGCTTATCAGTTATAGTTACCTCAGAGGTATAGGGATATGCACAACATTTTCCATGTTTCTCAGTTGCGACATTACTTCTCAGACCTGTCTCATGTCCTTCAACCTGAGGAGATTGAGTTGGATGTGCACGTCTCATTTGAGGTGAATCCTATTTGGATTGTTGATCACAGTGAAAAGGTTCTCTATGGCCAGTCTATTCCTCTAGTATGAGTGTTATGGTAGATGAGTGGGTACAAGACGAGACTTGGGAGAGGGAGGCCGATGTACGATCATAGTGGCTAGATTTGTTTGAGGATTCTTTTTCTACGCTGCCATATTAGGGAAATTTGAGGATGAATTTATTTAATGGGAAATGTTTTTATGAACCCGGATCTTATTCTTAGGTATGTCTTTCTTTTCTGGTTGTTTTTTAGAAAAATAGGAGTTTCTGGAAATTTTAGGAGTACACGCCGTGTACTTATAAGTACACACCGTGTACTCTATTTCTGTGGGTGACCGTATACTGGTGATGTAACAACCAAGTACATGGCTATGTGGGGTGACCTGGAGGACACCTAATGTGGGCCCTGGTAAAGGCAACTAAATGCCATGTACTTTTAAAAGACACACCATGTACTTTGTTTTTTTCTTTAAACAGAATGGGGTCACATCAAATCTATAGAACCCCATTCTTCACAATCCGTCTCATCCTGAAGCATCCATATAACGCAGATCTTCTCCAATCCCCCTGTCTAACCATCCATTCTTTGAATTGACCACTGCCGACTGAATTATGATCACAACAGAAAGCTCTTCCTTCTTATAGAGCCTAGTTTCCTATTTTCTCCCCTTTCATGAGATATCCTCAGTTGAACATTTTTAGGGTTTTTATAGATCCATAGAGTTTTAGGTAAATTAAAGGTTCAATGTTCACATATATCTATCCTAAAACACTGAGGTAGGTGGTTTATGCCTTTCCAAAGTTAGACTTTGAGTTATATATGCAAAATTTCCCAATACCTTTGTTCGGGGTATTGCGTGTTTCTGGTTTTTAGCCCTGTTATTGTCTACTATGACGTGTCTGCTTGAGTAGAGGATTTATGATTGTATATAGGGTTATTTTACCTTGATATGGATGTGTTTCCCATGTTTTCTTGATTTTGACCATTTGGTCTAGCTTTGAATATTAGGCTGTTTTATTTTCTATGCCTAGTATTGTATGGATGGAATAGTTTTATCTGACATGCTGTGATATTTTGTAGACTATTTAGCCAAGTAGTTCATGAGGTTTAATTGGGCCGAATTTATATAATTGTGCACGATTTACTTACACATGGCTGTGAGAACCTAGTGTATTAGACCATAGTGAGAATGGATGTTAAGGGCCTCTTTAGAGTGTCTGTTTACTTTACATTGCGAGACCATAGGGGAGATGGACATAAGTGCTCCCTCAGAGTGTCTGTAGTTCCTCTTTGTGATACCACAGGGGGAATTGGACATTGAATGCTTCCCTAGAGTGTCTATAGTTACCGATACGAGACTGTAGGGGGAATTGACGGTGAGTGATTCCACAGAGAGTCTTTTATAAAGCTGAACCAGAGAGGCTATACTGTGAGTACTTCCCAGAGTGTTGCTTGTGTATTTTTGGTTGAACCATATGGGATACGCTGTGAGTACATCCTAGAGGGTTACTTGGTTTTGATTAGTTTCTTACTTGATATATGAAATGGAATGAAATTAAACTTTAAGATTGGTTACTTTTGAGTAATTTCTTGTTTACTGCTTCTTTTTTCTTATTGCCTGCCATATATATTAACTAACTCTTAGGCACATATCTTTGGGTGGTTTCATACTAGGATTAGTCTTACACCACGTTTGGGTTATGATTTTGGGACCAAACTGATCATATTGTTGCAGTTACAGATAAGGGTAAGCACCCTACTACTTCAGGTGATTGGGGATATGCTTCAAGCATTCATCTTGGATTTTGGAGGTTATTTGGAGAATCACATACCTCTTGTGGAGTTTTCCTATAATAATAGTTTTCAAAAAACTATTCAGATGGAACCTTATGAGGCTTTCTCTAGATTCTCAATCATTTACTCTTGGGACATCATATTTTTAATTTCATTGTAAATTTATTTATTTTGATCCATTAAAACAAAAACTTCATCTTTACATGATATCAACCTACTAATTTCAAGCTCCATATCTTGGATCTTCATTTTCAAAACATTAACACCCTCGATTCTTTCATCAGTAGCATCGATGAAATCTTCTACAAACTTTACCATGTGAACCATGTTTGATGATAAAGTATTCATATATGCGGCTGTCTCTACAAAAATATTTTTAACTTCATTAAACTTCTCATCATTCATTTTTATATTAGAATCAAATTAGAGAGAACATTTCACTATTAGATTACATGAACATTTATGATTCTGAGAAATTCCTTGAAAAATTTTCAACTCTTCCTCGATCTAAATGATTGATTACGTTAAAGATTTTATTTAATTTGATTTTTGAGTAATACTTTATTAAAATAGGTGGCATTGATATTCAAGGTTTTTCAAATAAGGAATAATTCCTTCCAATAATTTCAATACATGAAAAATATAATTAATACATTTGTGTGCTATTTTTCTAGCTGAATCCAATTGATATTTCTCAATATTAAATGGTTTTATTCCACTTATTCCATGATAATATTCCTTTATTGTATTTTTATATATTTTTGAAATGGATTTCCAAAATTTCTTTGAAACATTAATATCATATGATAATTCCATAATTTCTATGTCTTTAAAGGATTCGTATTTATCAGAAGATTTTGTTTTTTAATTTTGATCTTCTTCATCTTTCTTTGATGAAAACTACATTTCTTGTTTAGATGAGAATTTACCTTTCTGAGAGCATTCAAAAATTCCTTTTTTATTATTATCGGAAGGAAAGTTCAATGTGGATGATTATGAAGATTCTAATGAACTCATACAATATTGAGTTTCTTCTTTATCAACCTCTTCATTCTCTTCATATTCCTCATATTCTTCTCCTACTTGTTCAATTTCTTCCTCAATTTAGTCATTTTATACCTCTTCTTATTATTTATAATCTTCTTATTTACCTCTTACATGATCATAAAATTCATTATAAAGCTCATCCTCAAGCTTCCTTTATGTTCTAAGATATAATTTTAAGTTGGTTCTGATTCCGATCGATTTTAAGAGACGATCGAGACCGATTCTTCATCCAACAATTTTTCTTTTCCTTTTTTAGTGACTGAAGGAATATCGGCATGAACCACACCTATTTCTTGAAAAACTAGACCTACTTTTGGAATTATATAATTAATTTGATATGTTGGAAGAAAAATATTCTTAGAATACCTTTTAACTCCTTTTAACAAAAGTTTAACAATTCTTTCATCTTGTAATCTCTCATTTTGATTTATTTTCCTCTCTTCTTCTCCACGGTTTCAAAATTATGAAATTTTAAGGACTTAGCCCTTATGGTAACAAGTATTATATTTTGATCCCCTTTCTTCTTTTTGTATTTATTTTTCATTATTTCATTAAAAACATCATCTGAAACCTTTTTATACTTCTTTTGTTTTTTTGGAGGAGAGGTCTCAACCTTCCTCTTATTCTTATTTTCAACTTTTTCTTACTTTCTTGATCGTTGTGCTTCCAAAGTAGCACCAACTACTTTCTCTAAAAATTCGTTTAATTTTTCATCAATGGCCAACTTTATTTTTTTTCATTTTAACCTCATTGATAAATGAAAATTTCTCCCTCTTTGGATATTATTTATTTTTAAATTTGAAAATATTTATATACTGAACAACCATATTACTTATAAAGGATAGAATCATTATGATCTTAGATTTTATAGAGTTCGACTTGATTTTTTTCATGGAGAGAAGTATAAACTTCACAAGATATATCTTTCTCATATTCAACAAAAAGTCTAATACAAAATCATATAATGCCTTTAAGGTATCTCAATATCCATTTCTCAAAATGAGATATCCCTACATCCATAGGAAAAAAATATATTGTCTAGAGTAAGGTGGGATACCTTTATTGTCTTATCATATTATAAAAACAATGATTCTTTGGCTTTGGTATTTTTGAAATATACAAGATTATCTAACAACTTGTGTTAAGGGAAATATGTTTCACCATATGAGGGAATTCCAACAATATCAAAAATTATATTATATGAAATATTGTACCTCTTACCATTAATTTTAAAAGAAATTTTTTATTTCCCATATTCCTTCATGAATTGAATAGATACATAGAATTCATGTACTACATATGGGTAGTAAAGGATAAAGTCTTTTTTTTAGTTTTTCCATGCATACTGATTCCAATCCTTGGAAAGATATTATCTTCTTAAGAGTAAAATCATATTTTTCAAACCAATATATTTCAATCAAAATCTCTCAAAATAAAAACCATTTTTAAAAATCCTATTTGGTCACCATAATATTCAAGATTGGTACTGGTGAATTGAATTAAAATGAAATAACCTTCAGAATAAGAACTTTTAAGGGCTCAACAACTCATGAGATGTTTTTTGAAGAACTGATGTGGGAATCAGTGGTGGTCCTACTTATATAGGAATTAGAGTAATGGTTCAACGTCCAAAAGATAATAAATGCTTGATATAATAACCCAAACTAATCTAACATCCAAAAATCATCCAAAAATTGTTTTAAAGATATTTTTTAACTATCAATGTTTTTTAAAAGGTTTATCATATTTAGGATGAAACTAATTAGGATTTTTTTTATAACTTGGATAAAAAAACAAATTTTTTATAAAAACTAAAAGTATAACAACAAAAATTAATGAAATAACATTATGAAATAGTGTAAAAAATAAAAATAATATAATATTACCTTTCTAAGTGAAGAAATCCATCGGTATGAATAAACATTTATTCTTGGATTTTCTAAACTAAACAAATTACAATAATTCTTAAAATAAATACTGAATATAATTATTTCTGTACGAGAATTAATTTCAAAAGTTTCATTCTAAAAACTTATTAAAATAATTTTTGAATCTTAATTTTTTTTAAGAAATTTTGAGTTCGGAAATTTTTATAAAAAATTATGATCTAGAAAAGCCTTTTGAAAATTATGAATACAAAAAATTTATAAAAAATTTGAGTCCAAAAAACTCATTATAATATAATTTTTTAGCAAAAATTCAATTTTTCACAACTAAAGGTTTTTGAAAACCTAAAACATATCTATCCCCCTTTGAAAAAGAGTACCTTAATGTAAAGAGATAGGTAAAAAGAAGTAGTAATTATTTACCACTTAACATTAATAATTATTAGATTCTGTTTGAGATATTCAAATTTATCAGAACTAAGAGGTTTTGTAAAAATTACATCAAGTTGATCTAGAATTATGATGAATTATAAAATTATATCACCTTTGAGTGTGTGTTCTTGAAGGAAATGGTTTCTTATATCTATGTTATTATCAAATGAGTGATGTGAAAGGTTTTTACTTAAATAAATGGGAATTTTATTATCACGAAGTGTTCGATTTTTAGTAAAACTCATTCCATAGTCAGTTAGTGTGTGTTATATCCATGAAAATTAAGCACAACAACTCCCATATTCCACATATCTGGCTTCATAAATGGAAAGTTCTACTAAGTTTTGTTTATAATACAACTAAGAAACTAAATAATCTCATAAGAAATGGAAAGTTCCAGAGGTACTTTTCCAATCCATTCTATAACCACCAAACTAAGAATACAAAAATATTTTTACTTCATAAATATTTCAAGAAGAATAAAAAAGTATAAATCCTATAGTTACTTTAAGATAAAAAAATCATTTTATAGATTTTATATGCTATTCCTTTAGATTTACTTGACATCTTAAACATAAACATACAAAAAAACATTAAATCTAGATGACTAGAAGTTAAGTAAAGTAAACTTCCTATCATAACTCTAGAAATATTCTAATCAACTAGTTACCTAGCCTCATCAAGATCTAAATTATTTGAGGTATCGATGGGAGTTCTAATACTTTTAGTATTTTCATATAATAATTTATTAAGAAGATGTTTTATATACTTATATTGAGATATAAAAGTTACTCCTAGTTTTTGTGAAATTTTAAAACTAATAGAATATGTTAACTCACACATCATACTCATTTCAAGCTCAAATTTAATGAGATATGAAAAGGAATATATTAAATATTGTTGAGTTGATCTGAATATAATGTCAACAACATAAAAATTTACAATAATTATGTATTTATTAACTTATTTTATAAAAAGAGTTGGATCCGCAACTTCCTTAACAAAATTGTTTTGTAACAAAAATCTAGGTAATATGTAATACCAAGCACTAGGGGCTTGGTTAAGTCCATATAAATATTTGGTAAATTAATCAACATGTTATGGATATTTTTTATTTTCAAAACCAGGTGTTTTTTAAACATAAACTTCATCTGGAACATCTTTGTTAGGAAAATCACACTTCAAATCCTGTTAAAAAAGATTTAAATTAAATAATGCTTTAAAGGATAGAAATATTTTAATAGATTAAAGTCCTAATACTAGTGTAAATGTTTCATCATAATTAATCCCATCTTGTTGATTATAAAACTTATCAACAATTCGATCGTTATTTATAAAAACTATTCCATTTTCATCACACTTATTCTGAAAAACCTATTTTACTCTAATTATAGAAGTTTCTAAAGGTCATTCAACTAAAGTCCATACTTAAATCCTCTGAAAATCATTGAGTTGATCTTAAATTTCCATAATATAAATACTCTTCACCTAAATATTCAAAATGATTCTTAGGTTTAAATTGGGATAAAAAATATATAGGTTTTATTTCATTTCCAAATGAATTTCTAGTCCTAAATTGTTGATCTACATCACCAAATGATACATTAATTAGGTTGAATCCTAAGAAACAACTAACTTCTTGGGTTTTTAAATGTATATTATTTAATAATAGTTAGAAAATATTCTTGAGGAATAACTTCTGAAACTATTTCTTGAGTTATATACATATGAGAAGAACTTTCTAAAAAAGTTTGAAAACCAGTTCTTGAAACAACATATGAGGATGTAGGTTGAGGTTTTTTAAAAACAAAATAATTTTTTTCATCAAACATAACATGCACTATTTCCTCAACATTACAAGAAATTTTATTAAAAAATCTATATGATTTAAATTTTTTGTAATAACCTAAAAATATTCCTTCATTGGATTTAGTCACAAATTTTTGTAAATTAACTTAAGTATTCAGGATGAATACTCTGAAACCCAAAAATTTAAAATAATAATGTTTTAGGTTTCTACCCATCCATAACTCATAAAATTTTTTATTAAGAAAATTTCTAATTAAAACTTGATTTATAGTGTAGCTAGAAACACTAACTGCTTCATCCCAATTTTTTAGCAATTGAGTATTCACTTAACATGGTTATAGTTATTTATTTAATAATTCAATTTCTTATTTCAACTACACCATTTTAATGAGGGGTTATTGGTTTTGAAATGTTATATTCAATACCTTTCTTACATAAAAAATTATTCAAAATCAAAATATACGAATTCTTCATAATAATCACTATGAATAGTTATCAAGTGAAGGTTTTTCTAATTTTAAACTTTGGCTATAAAAGTTGTAAAATAATAAAAGGCTTCATATTTCTTTTTCATACAATAAACCCAAGTATATCTACTATAATCATCAATTAAGACATATACATATTAATTTAAACCAATACTTCTAGTTTGTATAGGACCAAATAAGTCTATGCGTACTAATTGTAAATCATTATAAGTTGAGACTTCACTAATATATTTAAAACTTGACTTATTATGTTTCTTACCGTATTGAAAAGGGTCACATACTTTGAAAATATCAAACCTAAGTTTTGGTAGATCTTTAACATGTACATTCTATGTTTACTTAGATATGTTTCTAAGGTTAAAATGTCTTAACCTTTTCTTCCATAACCAAGATTGATCTTCCATTGCAATAAGTCAAGCTAAGTCTTGGCTCTTAGGTTATTATTATTTAAGTTTATAAATATCCTCATACTTATATATAGAAATAATAAATTCATCCTTGGAACTATGTACTAAGAATTCATCATTCCTAAAGCTCATAAGGTAACCTTAACCATATAATTGAATTATTGTTATAAGGTTGGGTTTAATATATACAAAAAAAACATTAGAAATAAGGTCTTTTCCAAGAAGAAAAATATTACCTATTTCGATAGTCTCTCCTTGAGAATTACTTCTAAAAGTTACTTTTCCACCATTTATTTTGATAATCTTCTTGAAGAAGTATTTGTTTCCTGTCATATTTCTGGAACAGACATTATCCAAGTACTAATTACTTTTGTTTTTGGTATTACCTTTTTTATCTATAAAAAATAATAGTTTTTAGAACCCAAACCTTCTTGTATTCAGTATTTTTAGAATGAAAATTTTGGGTAACCACATTTGTTTTGAGAAATATTCCTTATAAAATTCTTAGGATTTTACTCTATTCATGAAATAATTCTTCTTCCTATTCCCACCACTTTGGAACTTAGTGAAAAAATGTACAGTTTTTGGAAAAAATAATTATTACTGAAAATAGGTTTCTTAATTGTAAAATAAATTCATTTACGTTTACCATGTAGTCTAATTTGTTGGTATGTTTTATAAAAATTTTCCTCACCAGTGCTAAAGTTTGATAATTTTTTTTGAAACTAGAAATTTTGGATTTTTGTTACAAAACAGAAAATTTTCTTCATTAGTATTAGTCTTAGAATATATTTTTGTTTCCAAAATATTTTTCTTAGAAACTAATTTTTTCAAAATCTTTATTAATATTTTCTTTTTAAAAAATAGTCTAATCAATATCTTTTTACAGATATAATATTTATTTTTTAAAAACATTTATTCTTAAATCGTCCTTACCATGTTTTTCTTTAGCATTATCAATTATTTTGAAAATTTTACAATTTTTCATTCTCAAGAAATTTTGAATAATAAGAAACATCATCTTAAGAAGGTAAAGAATTATCTTCTGCTGAGGAAGATTCTACATAAAAAACGTCAAATCATTCTCACCCGGATAGTTATCATTAAAATACATTCTTGTAATGTTTTTAGCTATTTGTAAATTATCCATGAATCATTTATTAACCTCTGGTACATTGGAAAAAAGACCTACATTGCTCTGTCTGGAACATTCATTAACTATAGAACATTTAGAAGAATCACCTCTACTAGCACTCCACGTGTCATCAATTTTCATAACTTTCTTTCCTTTTGATTTATAATATTTTTTTGTATTACTTTCTAAATTATTTTATTTTCTATCTTTCCTCATCATATTTGTACAAGGTAGTTGGATGTTTCTTTATTTCTTATATTCATAGAAAGTGAATTCATATTTCTTTTAACTTCTATCATTGATACATTTTTTTGTATCAGTATTAGAAATATTTATGACCAAATATCTTATTCATCATTTTGAAAAAAAATTATAACTCATTCTCATAATGTTTAGAATTACTATAATCATATTGAACAAATACTTTCATATTTCTTGAAGACATAAAAACATTCTCTGTAGATTGAGCTTTAGAAGGTAAGGTAGATGTTGTAGCAAAGGAAACACCACTATTTTTTTCCTTTTTCCGAATATCTCTTAAGAATACCCTTGTACTTCATAAGGGTACCAATAAGATTATCCAAGGTATGATTATTATGCTTTAATATCTCATAAAAAATATTTATTTTAGATTCCTATTCATTAGGAATAAAATCAGTTATCTTTTCAACAAGGATTTCATTATCAAGACATTTCTCACCAATATATTGTAAATTGTTTATGATTGTCATGAAAATCTAGTGCATATTTACAACTGATTCTATAGGAAAGAAATAAAATGATTGATATTATTCCCTAAACATAGCTCTCTTGGTCTCAACAAATTTATAACTACTAAAATATGTGATCTCATGATATTTCCATATACTGTTAGCAGCTTCACAAGATTATATATGACTCTAAATACTTCAAGTAATCAAACATAATAAAGTATTTCTTACTCTATAGTTTAATTGATACTATTTTTTTATAGATTTGTAAAATTAGTTACTTCCTTATAATGAATCGTATAGTCTTATGTAAGAATAAAAAAATTATATACTCATGTGTTAATAACAAAGGTTTTTATCATATCCCTCCAATACTCATAATTAGAACCACTAACGATAAGTGGTCTATTTGAGTTTATATTTTCTATAGATCCAAAATTAAGACCTACCATATTAAGAAAAAATATATATTCTTTTCCACAATTCACGTTAGTGTAAAAAAAATTATAAACAAAAAGTTTATATCAAATCTTTAAACAACTTTCAATATTAATGAAAATAAAAACTCATCAAGTTAATAATTAGTAGAAGCTAACTATAATTTAAATTATAGGATCATAATAATTATCTTATATGTATTTACATACAATTGGTGAGTGTGTGTGTGTGGGGGGGGGGGGGGGGGTGGAGGGTGAATTTTTGTCTAAAAAATTTAGTTTAAGATTTTTAAACAAAAAAACACACAAGCCTCTTAAAGATACATTGTCATACTTGCAATCAGTCTGATTGAAAAAGTCAAAAAATCAGAACCAAACATCAGTCCGATTATATCTGAGTAAAAATCATAATCACAATGAATGTAATTTATAAAAGAGTGATTATAATAACCAGAGTTAATATAATAAAACAATAAGAATATAAAGATGAATACAATGACTCAATTTCTATTATATGCAACAGAAATAAATCTGGTAAACAAAAAATAATATAATAGGTAACAATTGTAAGAATGAATTTCAGAATATTTTAAAATATAAACCTATTTTAACCTCAAGTGTAAGGTAGTAAAAAAACTGAATAAATTTATCCACTTTTTTATAATTACAGTAATGTATTTATTTCCTTATGATGAAATCCTTTAGTATGAATATCATATTTTCTATGTCTTCCTATCCTCGAAAACCCTCGATAAAAAGATCGAATTTGTTCTGTCTTTCTATCCCCAGAATCCCTTGATTTTATGGATCATATTATCTATCTCCCTATCCCTAAAATTATTCAATTGTAAAAATATATTGGACATGAATACAATTTCAAAAGTTCTTAAGGAAACATCCCTAATAAGGATTCCTTAAGAATAAAACTCTCTAAATAAATAAAAAATACTAATAATGATTAGTTCACACTATGTATTCTATAGATAGATTGATAGACACAAATCATTGGATCCAAACTCTTCAAGTGACTCATTATTTATAGGTATTCTACCAAAGGTCATATTTACAAGGTTGCTAGAATGGATTCATACAACTAGTGCTTGATAGCTCAAAATGACTTGGCATAACTAAATGTATGACATTGTATTGATAAATACCATCACAATGTTTAATATATTACTTATGTAACACCTCGACCCTAGTTACCTAGATTCGGTGCATTATTATATAACATTGGCATGATCAAAAGAGATCATGTCTCGAAAGACTGATTAGTTTAGTATCCTTTTATGTACTAGATACATACAAAAGTTTTAAATTACATTATAAAATAAAAAAAAGCAACATTGTGTCTCCTTTGAACACAATCATATCCCACAGAATATCCCTATAGGTCAATCAAAATATACTTCTTCACATATTTGGAAAAATAAAACATAATAAATGGGTGAGCTCAGATACTTAGTAAGGATAACAATATAGCGGAAACTTTCATAAGTAAGCATAAACATTAAAGGTGATGTATAAGACTAAAACAAAAGCCTTTTAAAATTAAACATCAGCATAATATGGAATATATAAATCAAATAATTCCATTTAATTATTCATATGGATATTCTACTAGTTGAATAACCACATGCAATATCAATAGCTAATTTCTTAATGATGGAATGCATAATTCCGGAAATCATAACCACATAGTCAAGGCCTCATGCTAAGACTACAAATAATATTTTTCCAATGCCTTGTGCCAATACACTAGTTTGTATCATGAGACCAACCAATGCATCGAGAAGCTATAGTGGGATCCACCCATCACTTACTAAGTCCAATTCATTCCTCTTATGAATATGTTGAAACATAACATAAACATTCGTATTAAAACATGCTTATGAAATGTTAATATTTTTACCATAAACCATGAATTTTATAAAAATAACACATCCACAGTCAAACATATCACAAAACCTTCAATACAATATGGAATATTTTATCATAATAAATCAACTTCAAACAAGCATAAAATCCATCAAAGGATGTGGACATAGATGAAATAAAAACTATTTGAGAGAAATATCTCTCACTATTTTGAAATCATTTAAAAGTTACATAAGTATAAAATAAAACATTTATTTTGAAAATATTATTATAATTTTGTAAGGGAAGCTTCAATGATGTTATAATGGTGGAAAATAACAGCACCCACTGTATACATTAAAGAACCATTCTTACCTTAATTTGTGAAAAAGGTCATAAAGTACCTTGTTTGGAAAACGACTAAAACATTCCTTCAATTTTTTTTTATAAAAATTAAAAAAGGTTATAAATTAATTTAAACCAGATTCTAGAAAATAGTAAAAATGTTTTGAAATACATTTTTAAGAAACACGGATGTGGATGATAAAGAGGTCCTAGTTGATACTCACGTATAAGCAACCTTGGATAATAAAGAGATTGAAAAATTTACCCTAACCTTGTACTTTTACTTGGTTGAGGGTAAGATAAAATCCTATATAATAGTTAAATCATTGTCATTAAATTATAAAAAAACCATATACATAAATATGATATTATATATGATCTTCTAATATTGTTTTGTTAATAATATTTCAGTAGTATCATTCTTTTCGGTGTTAACTGATTCGTTTTCCTTTATATATTTTTCTATGTAAGTCTTGTTTGTTATGGATAAAATGTTTTTTATTCATATCAAGAATTATATTAAGTTCTTAAACATTGTTTTTATTCATAAAATGGAAATTATTCTTTAATGTTTATGACGAGGAATGAATTTTATCGCGTTCGTGGAGACGGTAATCCATATATACGCATGAGCGACAATATCATTCTGTTGATGGTAAAATCACATGTAATTGGATGGTATAACATATATATAGAATAATTAACATGTTATATTTATTATTAAAACCAATTATTCTCATTATTATACCCATCCAAATAATGAAGTGCTGAATAACAGACAACACCATGATACTGAGATGGTAAGCCGTACGTACGCACGTATGGTGACATTGTCGTTCATAGGATGGATAGAATAACGAATATGGTTGTAAAATATTTATAATAACATCAAAGTATGTATAAGGTACTTTATTTTTTTTATGGAAACAACAAAGAAAGTGGAAGTGGAAGAAGAAAAGAACTTTGAAATAGGTGATGAAATTATTACCTCTTCTTCGTGTGCTTCCTTTTGATTTGATCAAAAGGGATCCTTAGGTTGTATTAATGATCAATATAAGTCCTCTAGGATTAATTTATGGTAGTTGGAAATATATTTGATCTGGGTTTGGCTGAGCCAAATGAATTTGGAGGTCTGATTTTGAGAGAAGAGGAAGTACCATTTTATAAGAGAGGTGAGGGTCACATTAGAAAAAACATGAAATATTAATTTATTATAAAATCATATTTTGTTTATAATGGCTCTAAAATGATTATTAATAGGATAATTTAGGGCTGGTTCGCAAAACACTCAACCAATAGAGTTTAGACAGGTTTAGGTCACCATATTAACCTTATCGTTTAGATTTAACTCTATGTTAAATAGTTTAACTTTTACCATGTATTCAGGTAAAATTATAATACATGGTTAATAAACAAACTATAAAATGCCAATATAACTCCAAGTGGTTAATTAATTACATATATATCATTATATAAGTCCTTTGGTCGAACCTTAGTTTTTTTAAAATATTATATAAGTTAATAATATAGTATTTATTTTAAAAACTCATTTATGTCAATTTTGACACTATTTAGTATTTGGTTTTTGTGAATGTAAAAAAAACTCGATTAATTAAAAAAAATTAAATCAATCATAACATGTCATATTTACCTAGAAAATTAGTGTAATTCATCAAAAGTTTCAATTTACATTTATTTGTATATTTATAATATCAATTATTTTAATCTTTCATTGATAAGGAAATTACTGTATCATCATTGTGTCATAAATACATTTAATTATTTAATGTCTAAAAATTATAAATAAAATAAAATTATGTAGGAAATATTTTTATCTTTATAATTAATATTTATAGTCCAATTTATCTTCTCTTTAACTCTATATTAATAATGTTTTAGTTATTGAAATTTGAATTTTACACTTTTAACTCTTCTTTAATTAAAATAATAGTAAATGTCCTAATCTAATATAATTGGTTCAAAAAGGATCATATTTTATTCCTAAGTTTGATTTTGGTTGAAATAAACTTATCCAATTTAATTAGGACATGTTTTAGGGTAATTATAATATCATTTTTTCCTTTAATTACCCAATTTACTTTTAACCGTGGTAAATAAAATACAAATGTTACAATTCACCAAAAAATATTTTCATCATATTGAACCAAATTTTAATTACTGATGTCAGCCGTGTCCCTCATATTTTTGAAATTCAATTCACAAAAGCGGTAAAATTACATTTTATGCAAATTTGTTAACGTTCCTAGAAGGTGGGTAAAAGGCATTAAAAAGATCAATAAAATTTTATACATGTAATCATATAATAACATGATTCTAATGAATTACATTAATATAATATTGGTATTATGTATCTATTTTGAACTAAAATAAATTTAAATTAAATAAATAATTATTTAAATAAAAATTAGGTTTTAAACAATAACGTAGTGTTTTTCACTATTCATCAAAAATTGAATTTTTTTGGGAAAATAACAAAACTTCACCCTAAGCTAATTTTGATATTCCAAATCAAATAATGAAGTCCATTTTGAAAAATAAAATTTATCATATTTCAAAAAGTGGGTATTACTATTAATAACATCTAGTTTGATTGGTCGTGGTGTTCTAGAACTCAAAGTTGCGTACAACACAAGCTATTGTATTATTCAAAGAGAAGCATACCTTGGGAGATTGGGAAGTTACATTCTTCCGTCTTTCAAATAATTTCATCCTCAAAATTTCTAGAATATTACTGCCTAAAAATATTCCAGTGGTTCTTCATCATAAGTTCTTTGGGTTCCCACGTTGCCTCTTCCATATTATGGTTTTTCAATAGAAATTTTACTAGATGAGTCGTCCGGTTTCTGGGCACTTGTTCTCTTGTATCAAGAATATTGACATGCTCTTCACAATAAGACAGATCAGGTTCTAGTTGTATTTATTGATAGGTGAGTACATGAATTGGTTTAGGCATGTATTTTCTCAACACAGATAGGTGGAACACATCATGAACTTCGGAGAGACTTGGAGGAATTTCCAAACTGTATGCTACAACTCTAATTCATTCTAGAATTCCGAAATGTTCGATGTACCTAGGACTTAATTTACCTTTATTACCAAATCGTATAACACCCTTCCATGGAGATACCTTTAAGAAAATATAGTCTCCTACATGAAATTCAAAATCCTTCCTTCGGTTAGCGGCATAGCTCTTTTGCTTACTTTGAGATACTTTGATGTGGGTTTGGATAATCTTCACCTTTTCTATTGATTCATCACCAAGTTTTGGGCCTACAAGTTTTCTTTCACCAACATCATCCCAATAAGATGATGTACAAAATTTATTTCCATATAACTCTTCATATGGTGCCATTTGTATACTTGAATGGAAGCTATTTTTATAAGAAAATTCTACCAGAGGTAAATATTGATCCCACATACCATTAATGTCATGTGAGAAATATATCAACATGCCTTCTATGGTTTGAATAGTCTATTTTGATTGTCCATCAGTTTTAGGGTGGTAGGCAATGCTCAAACAATGTTCAGTATCCCAGGCCTTCTGAAGACTTTTCCATAATCTTGATGTAAAACGGGGATCACAATCAGAAACAATTGATAGGGGTACTCCATGAAGTCTTACAACTTAATTAATATATATACTTGCTAAATGTGCAAGTGGAAAATCTTCTCTTATAGACAGAAATTGTGCTGACTTGGTAAGATGTTCTACAATGACCCATATTACATCATTCCATCTAGAAGTCTTTGGTATCCCCATGACAAAGTCCATCATAATATCATCCCATTTCCACTTAGGAATGTGAAGAGGTTACATTAATCCTATAGGATGTTGTATTCTATCCTTCACCTATTGAAAAACCATACATATTGAATCATAATCAGCAATCTCCTTCTTCATGTTGTCCCACAAAAAATGTTCCTTCAAATCTCTATTCATCTTAGTATGACTAGGGTGTATAGTGAAATTGGAGCAATGAGCATCATCCAACAATTCCTTTTTTAAATCTGGTATATCTGGAAACACAAATCCTCCTCCCAAATTTCAAAATTCTATCTTTATATATGAATTAAATCAATATCCCATCATTTATAGCTTTAATTTAATTTTGAAAATCCTTATCATCCATCTAAGAACTTTTTATCCTTTCTAGTAAAGATGGTTTAGAATCCATTTGAAAAAGTATTGATGTTTCACCTTCCATGATTATTCCAATATCCATATTTACTAGATCCATGAACACAGTATCCCTTTCCACACTCATCTTGTTCAAAACTCCAAGATCCTTTCTGCTTAAAGTATCTTCCACCTTATTTGCCTTCCCCGAATGTTAGTGTATAGTGAAATCATAATCCTTGACTAGTTCAAGCCATCATATTTTCCTCATATTGAGTTCTTTCTATGATAAAATATACTTCAAACTCTTGTGATCGGTATATATCTCACATTTTCACCACAAATTTAGTGTCTACATATCTTTAATGAAAATATTACAGCTTCTAACTCCAGATCATGAGTGGGATAGTTTTATTCATGAATTTTTAGCTATTGTGATGCATAGAAAATAGCTCTATCATTCTTCATAAGGACACAACCAAGTAATTTCTTTGAATCATCACTATAAACAACAAACCCATCATTCCATGATGGTAGAGTTAAGATAAGAGCATTGACTAATATTCTCTTTAGTTCTTCAAAAAATTCTTCACACTATTTTGTACACACAAATTTAACCCATTTAAATGAGAGCTTGGAAAATGGGTTATCCAATCTGGCAAAATTATAGACAAAATATCGATAATAACCTACTGAACCAACAAAACTGTGTACCTCAGTTATACTCATTGGTGTTGGCCATTCTTGTATTTCTCATGTCTTAGAAGGATCAATAGTGATTCTATCCGTAAAGACAATATGGACAAGAAAATAAATATCCTAATGCTAGAATTCACACTTTCTAAACTTCCCATATAATTCATTTCTTATAAAAGTATTTAGAATAGCACGCATGTGATTTTATTGATCTTCATAGATTTTTGAGTATACCTATATATCATCAATAAATACCACTACAAAGTCATCAAGATATTCCTTGAAAACCTTATTAATGAGATCCATGATGATATAGGGTGCATTAGTTTGTCCAAAATGCATTACAGTAAACTTGTAATGCCCATACCTGATACGAAATGTTGTATTCAGAATGTCTTCCTTCTTCACACACAACTGATGTTATCCAGATCGAAGATCAATCTTTGAAAAATATTTAGCTCAATGAAGTTGATCAAATAAATAATTAATGTGAGGTAGGGGATACTTTTTCTTTATTTTTATAGCATTGATCACCCTATAGTCAATGCACTAACTCATAGATCCATCATTCTTCATAACAAAAAGAACAGGGTCTCCCCATGGAGAAACACTAGGGAGAATAAATCATTTATTACTCAATTTCTCTAGTTGTTTCTTTATTTCCACTAATTACAAAGTGGACACTCTATAACTGGTCTTCGATATGGTCCATGAACTAGGAATTAAATCAATGGAAAACTCAATTTCTCATTCTGGAGGATGTCCAGGTAAATCCTCTAGAAACACATCAACATATTATTACACTATAGGTACATTCTTTATTTAAACATTCCTTTCCTCACCCATAGTTATTTTACTCTCTTATTCCCCAATAATTGAATTCAGTTGAGCTACTAGGGGTGGATCTAGATAATAATTAGGTGGTGACATTTCTATTCTAAAGATATGGTATTCCTGATCATCATCAAAAATTGTAACCTCGTTCTTCTTACAATAAATTTCTGCATCATGTTCAAAAATGAAATCCATACTAAGGATTATATCAAATTCAATCATGGGTATGATGATTAGATTAGTAGATAAAGAAAGTTTATATGCCCTAATGGGGACTGATTCAAAAAACTTTGTTGAAATGATACTATCTTAGATGTTTTGACTGGAAACTCTCTTGTTAAATCAAATTGGAAATATGTAATTTTCTTAGCAAACTGGGAAGATATGAAAGAATTTGATGATCCAAAATCAATTAAATAATTGTCTAAATTTGAGGAAACTATTAAATTACCTCTCAACACATCATTCGGAGCTTCAACCTTAGATGTAGTGATCACATAAGATGGGATTTTCTCCCTTGTCCTTTTATGAGGTATGTTTCTTTGGCTCTTAGAACATTCATTTTCATAATTCCCCATTTCTATACAATTTTAGCATTTAACATTGACAACCTCTTTCTTTCCCTTGCATTCATGAGCTTGGTGTCCTTTTTCACCACACTTGTAACTGACTCACATTCCCTTCAGGAAAGTACCAGGGTGTTTCTTCCCACATTTACTGCAGGATGGAAATTCAACTTTTCCATTCTTCCCCTTATTTCTATTTGCAGAGTGTTCAAATGATCTATTTTTCTCTTACTTTTCTTTAAATTCGTAAGACTTAGATAATTCGTTTTCTATCTTGATATCACATGACACAATATCTTCGTACCATGATAAGGATTATGATACTAATACTTGACAAAGAAATGGTTTTAACCCATCATGTAATCGATCGGTCTTACTCCTTGGGTTACATATATAATCTGATTCTTGCCTTGCTAACCTTGTAAAGTCAGCCTCATACTTTGTGACCTTCTCATATTTTTTTTGCCTCAAACTCAGAAATTGTCTTTCCATATACGTTCAATGGTCATGAGGAAAATATTTTTCTAAGAAAAGATCTTTAAACTCCCTCCATTCCATATTTTATACTTTTTCATCCTCCTTTGTGTTTTGAATTAATGACCACCATTGATCTGCATCTCCCGTGAGGTGATAAACTTCCATGACGACTTTTTCACTTTTGCTACTCCCCAAAGCATGAAATATTTTCTCTAAAGAACATAACCATCTCTCGCCTAAAAATGGATTTGTAGTCCCATTGAATGTTGGTGTTTGTTTCCCCATGAAGCGGTCTAACATGGATCCTTCACGTTGTGGATCAGATTGCTCCATATGGGTAAGGTTATTATTTATAACCTGAGTGAGTTATCCTAGTATGGTTATAAGTTATTCAGCACCGGTTGGATCACCAACTCCACTATAATTATCTTGAGTAGGAGGGAAATACCAACATGGATTACGTGCATTGATACAGTTTCCATTCCTTCAACTAGGAACCATTTCTAAATAATGACATACACTAGATTAGTTTATAAAAAACAATACATAATTCCAAATTAGTAAAATTCCTAACATAAATTGAACAGTTTATGTATATAATCCATAATAATAAAAAATGTTTTCTTTGAATAAGTATTTACTCATAAATCCTCTATAATGGTTTGTAAAGAAAATGCGAATTATCCTATGCATATCCCCGAGGAGTGTCATAAACAAGAATGTATCAAGACCCGTTGTCGTGTACCAGGATACCCCAGTTCAAGCTTGAAACTCCTTTTCAGAGTTTTCACTCCAAGGTACATCTATTCTAGAGCCTCCTCTGCCCGATCATATCTAGACAAGGATGTATTGATTAGAAAATACACAAAATATCTACATTACCAAAATTCTAGAAAGTTCTTCTATGCTACTCCTCAAAGTATATCTTAGGATAATGTTCTATAATTAGAGTTTTTCTAAATCCTGCTTCCATGTTTGTACTAAAATTCCTCTAATACCAAATGTAATGCCCCAACCCTAGTTACCGAGAGTCGGTACATTATTACATAACATTTTCATGATCACAAGGGGTGAAGTCTCAAAAGGCCGATTAGTTTAGTATCCTTGGAAGTACTAGATACATACATAAGTTTTACATTGCATTATGAAATAAAAATGACATTGTGTCTCCTTTTAACACACTCATATCCCATATCCTATCCCTATAGGTCAATTATAATATAGTTCTTCACATCCTAGGAAAAATAAAACATAAGAAAGGGACAATCTTAGAAGCTCAGTAAGGAAAATAATATAGAAGAAACTTTCATAAATAATCATAAACATTGAAGGAAATGTATAAGACTAAAACAAAAGACTATTAAAATTAAACTTTAGAATAATATGGAAAAGATAAATCGAATAATTCCATTTACTTATTCACATGGATATTCTACTTGTCTATTAATCACATGTAATATCAATGTCTAATTTCATAATGATGCAATGCATAATGCCAAATATCATAACAAAAGAGTCAAGGCATCATTCCAAGACAATAAATAAAATTTTGTCAAGGCCTTGTGCTAAGACACTAATTTGTCTCATGATACCTACCGATGCATCATGGAGCTACAGCGGGCTCCACCCATCACTTATTAAGTCCAATGCATTCCTCATATGAAAACATTGAAAGATAAGATAAACATTCTTATTAAAACTAGGATACGAAATGTTAATACTTTAACCTTAAACCATGAATGTTATAAAAATAACACATCTATAGTAAAACATATCACAAAACCTCCAATACAATATGGAAGATTATACCATAATAAATCAACTTCAAACAAGTGTTAAATCCATCAAAGGATATTGACATAGTTGAAATCAAAAATATTTGAGAGAAATATCTATTTCTATTTTAAAATAATTTAAAAGTGACATAATTATAAAAGAAAACATTTATTTTGAAAATATACTTCTAAGATTTTATGTTATTATTTGAAGATGTTATAATAGTGGAAAACAGCCGCACCTGCCGTATATGTTAAAAAACATTCTTACCTTAATTTCTTGAAAAGGTTATAAATACCTTGTTTTGAAAATGACGAAACGATTCCTTTAAAAGTTTTTTATAAAAATGAAAAAAAGAATAAATTAATCTAACCCATATTCGAGGAAATATTAAAATTGTTTTGAAATACATTTTCAAGAAACACAGATGTGGATGATAAAGAGGTCCTAGATATACTCACGTATAAACAACCTCAAATAACAAATAGATTGTAAAATTAACACTTACCTCGTAATTTTCCTTGGTCGAGGATACATTAACCTTATGTATAATAGTTAAATCATTTTTATTAAACTATACAAGTACCATATACATAAATATAATATTATATATGATTTTCTAATATTGTTTTTTTATAATATTTCAGTAGTATCATTGTTTTGGGTGTTAACTGATTCGTTTTCCTTTATATGTTTTCCTATGTAATTAATGTTTATTATGGATAATATGCATTTCATTCATATCCATAATTATATTAAGTTCTTAAACATTTTTTTTCATAAAATGAAAATTATTCTTGAATTGTTATGATGGGGAATGAATCTTATCACGTTCGTGGAGACGGTAATCCATATGTACGCTTGTATGGCGACTTTTTCATTCATAGGATAGATAGAATAATGAATATAGTTATACCATATTTATAATAACATCACAATATGTATAGGGTACTAGAGATTTTATTTTGGTATGGAAACAACAATGAAAGAGGAAGTGGAAGAAGAAAAGAACTTCAAAAGAGGTGATGAAATTATTACCTCTTCTTCGGGTGCTTCCTTTTTATTTGATGAAAAGAGAAACTTAGGTTGGATTTATGATCAAAATATGGACTCTAGGATGAATTTAGGGTAGTTTGGAAGATAGTTTTTATGGGTTTTGATGAGCCAAATGGCTTTGGAGGTGTGATTTTGAGAGAAGAGGAAATACCCTTTTATAAGAGAGGTGAGGGTCACTTTAGGAAAAGTTTGAAATATTAACTTATTATACAATAATATTAGGTTTATAATAGACATAAAAGGATTTATTTTGAGGTTAAGGTGGTTATAGGTCTAAAACCTCTCAACCAATAGGTTTTATACTGGTTTATGTCACCATATTAATCTTATATTTTAGATTTAACTCTTAGTTAAATAGTTTACCTTTTACCATGTATTCTTGTTTTATTATAATACATTGTCAATAAACTTACTATAATATTTCAATAGAACCCCAATTGGTTCATTAATGACATATAAATCATTATATAAGTCCTTTTAATGATCCTTATATTTTTATGAATATTATATCATTTAATAATATAGTATTTGTTTTAAAAACTCATTTATGTCAATTTTGACACTATTTAGTATTTGTTTTTTTGTGGAAATAAAAAAAACTTGATTACTTAGAAAAAAATAAATTAAATCGATCATAACATGTCATAATAACCTATAAAATTAGTGTAATGCATAAAAAGTATCAATTTATATTTATTTTTATATTTATAATATCAATTATTTTAATCATTCATTAATAAGGTAATTACTGCATCGTCATTGTGTCATAAATTTATTTAATTATTTATTGCCTAAAAATTATAAATAAAATAACATTATGTAGGAAATATTTTTAGGTTTATAATGAATATTTATAGTCGAATTTATCTTTTTTATAGACCTATATTAAAAAATATTTAGTTATTAAAATTTGAATCAAACACTTTTAACTCTTCTTTAAATAAAATAATAATAAATGTCCTAATATAATACAAGTGGATCAAAGAGGATCATATTTTATTTTTAAGGTTTCTTTTGGTCGAAGTAAACTTATCCAATATAATTTGTACATGTGTTGAGGTAATTATAATATCATTTTTACCTTCAATTACCCTATTTACTTTTAACCGTGATAAATAAAATCCAAAATTTACTATTCCCCAAAAATTATTTTCATCATATTGAACCACATTTTACTTAATAATTTCAACCATGTTTCTCATATTTTTAAAATTCAATTCACAGATGCCGTGAAATTATGTTTTATGCAAATTTGCTAATGTGCCTAGATGGTGGGTAAAAGATGTTAAACAGATCAATAAAATTTTATACATCTAATCTTATTATAAAAGGACTCCAATGAATTATGTTTAACCAATTTAGGTATTTTGTATCTATTTTTACCTAAAATAAATTAAAATAAAATAAATAATTATATAAATAATAAGTAGGTTTTAAACAACAACGCAATGTTTTTCACTATTCAACAAAATTGAAAGATATCAGAAAAATACCAAAAATTCACCCTAAGTTAATTTTGATATTCTAAATCGAAAAATGAAGTCATTTTAAAAAATAAAATTTATAAAATTTCAAAAAGTGGGTATTATTATTAATAACAGCTAGTTTGATTGTTCATATTTTTCTAGAACTTGGAGTTGAGTATAGCACAAGATATTGTATTATTCAAAGAGAAGAATACTGTGGAAGCTTGCGGTGTTACATTCTTTCCTCCTTAAAATAATTTCATCTTCAAAATTTCTAGAATATTACTGCTTAAAAGGATTCGGGTGGTTATTCATCATAATATCCTTGGTCTCCCACATTGCCTTTTCCATCTTAAAGTTTCTACATTGAACTTTTACTGGACGATTCATCCGGTTTCTTAGAACTTTTTATCAGGTATCAAGAATCTTCAATGTCTATTCCCAATAAGGAATATCAGGTTCCAGTTCTATTTCTTCATAGGTGAGTACATGCGTTGGGCCAGGCGTGTATTTTTTCAACACTGATACGAGGAACACATCAGGAACTTTGGAGATACTTGGAGGCACTGTCAAATAGTAAGTTATAACACCAATTCGTTCTAGAATTTAGAAAGGTCTGATGTACATGGGATTTAATTTACTATTCTTACCAAATCATATAACACCCTTCCATGGAGATACCTTCAAGAAAATATAATCTTCTAGTTGAATTTCCAAATCCTTCCTTTGGTTATCTATATATCTATGTTTCCTACTTTGAGTTTCTTTAATGTGGGTTTGGATAATCTTCACCTTTTCCATTATTTACTCAAAAAGTTATCGGCCTATGAGTCTTCTTTCACCAACATCATCCCAACAATTTGGTGTGCGACATCTATTTTCTTATAATGCTTCATATGGTGCTATTTGAATACTTGAATGAAATCTATTGTTATAGGAAAATTCAACTAGAGGTAAATATTAATCCCATATACCTTGAAAGTCAAGTGATCTTTATCTCAACATGTCTTCTAAGGCTTGAATAGTCCATTTTTATTGTCCATAATTTTGTGGGGTGGTAGGCAGTGCTCAAATGAAGTTCAGTATCCCAGGCCTTTTGAATACTTTTCTAGAATCTTGATGTAAAATGAGGATCCAGATTAAAAACAATTAATATGGGTACTCCATAAAGTTTTAAAACTTCATTAATATATATTCTTACTAAACGTTCAAGTGATAAATCTTATCTTATAGAAAAAAATGTGATGACATGGTGCGATGATGAAAAATGACCCATATTGCATTATTCCTTCTAGGAGTCTTTGGTATCCCCATGAAAAGGTCCATTGTAATATCATCACATATCCACTAAGGTATAGGAAGAGGTTGCATGACTCCTCTATGATTTTGTCTTCCAGCTTTCACCTATTGATAAACCATATATCTTGACACATAATCAACAATCTCCCTCTTCATGTTTTCCAAAAAAAAATGTTCCTTCAAATCTCTATACATCTAATATTTACTAGGGTGTATAGAGAAATTAGAGCTATGATAATCATCCAACAATTCCATTTTTATATCAGGTATATCAGGAACAAAAATCCTACTCCCAAATTTCAACATTCTAACTTCATATACGACGTCAATCAATCTACCACCATTCACTACTTTTATTTTCTTTGGAAAATCCTCATCATCAGTCTGAGATATTTTTATCCTTTCTAGTAAAGATGGTTTGTAAACCATTTGAAAATGTATTGATGTTTCACCTTCCATGATTATTCCCATATCCATCTTTACTAGATCCATGAACATAGGATCCATTTCAACTCTCATATTGTTCAAAAATCCATGATCCTTTCTGCTTAAAGCATCTAACACATTATTTTCCTTCCCTAAGTGGTAGTGTATAGTGAAATCACAATCCTTGAGTAGTTCAAGCCATTATCTTTTCCTAATGTTGAGTTTTTATATGAGAAAATATACATCAAAATCTTGTGATCGGTATATATATCACATTTTCCACCATAGAGATAGTGTCTCCATATACTAAAAGCAAATATTAAAGCTACTAACTCAATATCATGAGTGGGATAGTTTTTTTCATGAATTTTTAGATTTTTTGATGCATAGACAATAACTCTATCATTATGTATAAGGACACAACCAAGTCCCTTATTTGAAGAATAACTAAAAATAACAAACCCATCATTCCCTGATGGTAGAGTAAAGATAGAAGCATTGAATAATCTCCTCTTCAATTTTTCAAAACATTCTTCACACTCTTTTTCCATAAAAATTTAACCCCTTTACATGTGATCTTGGTTAATGGGTAATCCAATCAAGAAAAATTATGGATGAAAGGTTGATAATAACCTACTAAACCAATAAAACTGCATACCTTAGTTATACTCGTCAGTGCTAGCCATTCTTGTATTACTCGTGTCTTAGAAGGATCAACGTAGATTCTATCCTTAGAGACAATATGGAAAAGAAATTAAATATCATGAAGCTAGAATTCACAATTTCTAAACTTCCCATATAATTCATTTCTTCTAAGAGTCTATAGAATAGTGCACAAGTGATTTTCATGATCTTTGTCGCTTTTTGAGTATACTAAGATATCATCAATAAATACCAGTAAAAATTTATCAAGATATTCCTTGAAAACTCTATTCAATAGATCCATGAATACAGAGGGTGAATTAGTTATTCCAAAAGGCATTACTATAAACTCGTAATGCCCATACCAGGTATGAAATGTGGTCTTCATAATTTATTCCTTTTTCACACACAACTAATGATATCCAAATCAAAGTTCAATATTTGAAAAATATTGAGATCAATGAAGTTAATGAAATAAATCATCAATGCGAGGTAGGGGATACATGTTCTTTATTGTTATAACATTAATCTCCCTGTAGTCAATGCACAACCTCATAGATCCATCTTTCTTATTAACAAAAAAACAGGGGCTCCCCATGGAGAAACACTAGGGTGAATAAATCCTTTATTACTCAATTCCTCTAGTTTTTTATTTAGTTACACTAATTCAAAAGTGGCTATTCTATACGGGGTATTTGATATGGGCCTTGAATGATGAATTAAATCAATGGAAATCTCAATTTCTCATTCTAGAGGATGTACAGGTAAATCCTCTAGAAACACATCAACATATACTTGAACAATAGGTACATCCTCTATTTGAACATTCCTTTCCTCACCCCTATTTATTTCACTATCTTCCTCCCCAATAATTGAATACATTTTAGCTGTAGGGGGCGAATCTAGATAAGAATCATATGGTGACGTTTCTTCTCTAAAGATAAGGTATTACTTATCATCATTGAAAATTTTAACGACTTTTTTATTAAAATAAATTTTCACATCATGGTCCAAAATCCAATCCATACCGAGGATTATATCAAATTCAATCATGTGTATGATGATGAGATCTGAAGATAAAGCACATTTATATTCCCTAATGGGAACTAATTCACAAAACATTTATGCAATGATACTTCCCTTAGGAGTTTTGAATAAAAACTCCCTTGTTAAATAAAATTGGAAATATCAAATTTTCTTAGAAAACTAGGAAGATATGAAACAATGCAATGATCTAGAATCAAATAAAGAAAAGGCTAAATTTAAGAAAACCATTAAATTAACTTCCACCACATCTTTCAAAGCTTCAAGCTCAATAGTAATGATCTCATAAGCTTGAACTTGCTCCCTTGGCCTTTTTTGAGTTAAGTTTCCTTGGAGATTAGGATATTCATTTTCCTAATTCTCCATTTCTCTACAATTGTAGCATTCAACACTAACATCCTATTTCTTTCTCTTGCAATCACGAGTTTGGTGGTCTTTTTCACCGCACATGTAACAGACTCCCATTCCCTTCAGGCATGTACTGAGGTGTTTTTCCCACATTTACTACAGGATGGAAATTCAGCTTTTCCCTTATTCCCCTTATTTCCATTTCTAGAGTGTTCAACATATCTATTCTTCTCTTTTTTTGCTTTAATGTCAAAATACTAAGAAAATTCCTTTTCTATATTGATAGAACATGATTCCATATCTTCGTATGATGAGAAGTATTATGAGACTAATGCTCAATGGATAAATGGTTTTAACCCATAAAATAATTGATCAATCTTACTCCTTGGGTTACCTATATAATATAATGCATTCCTTTCTAACCTTGTAAAGTTAGCCTCATATGTTGTGACATTCTCATCCTCCCTTTTCCTCTGACTCAAAAATTATACTTCCATATCCGCTCAATGGTCATGGGGAAAGTATTTTTCTAAGAAAAGATCTTTAAACTCCCTCTATTCCATATTTGATACTTCTTCAACCTCCATTTTGTTTTGAATTAATGACCACCATCGATCTGCATCTCCCATGGGGTGATAAACTTCCATGGGATCTTTTTCCCTTTCACTACTCCCTAAAGCATGAAATATTTTATCTAAGGAACTTATCCATTTCTCAGATACAAATGGTTTTGTAGTCCCATTGAATGTTGGTAGTCATTACCTCATGGAGTGTCCTAACATTGATCCTCTGCATTGTGGATCAGGGTGCTCCATATGGGTAAGGTTATTATTCATAACTTGAGTGAGTTGTCTCAGTATGGTTATAATTTTTTCAGCACTAGTTACATCTCTAGATCCACTATACTTATCATGAGTTGGAGGGAAATCCCTAGATAAATTACGTGCATTGATACAGTTCTATTCCTTCCACTAGGTGCAATTTCTAAATAATGGCATACAATAGATTTGTTTATCAGTCACAATACATAATTCCAAACTAGCAAAATACCTAACCCAAATTTAATAGTTTATGTATATAATCTATAATCATAAAAAAAATTATTTGAGGATGTATTTACTCATAAATCCTTTATAATGGTTTGTATAGAAAATTTTAATTATCCTAAGAATATCTCTCAGGAGTGTCATAACCAAGAGTGCACCAAGACCCTTTGTCATGTAACAGGATACACCAGGTCAAGTTCGAAACACCTTGTCAGAGTTTTCTTTCCTATGTATATCTGTGCCAGATCAGCCTCTACCTACTCATATCCAGACAAGGATTTATTTCTTGGAAAATACAAAAAATCTATACATTACCAAAATTCTAGGAAGTTATTTTATACTAATCCTCATTGTCTATCTTAGGGTAATGTTCTCTAATTAGAGTTTGTCTAAATATAACTTCTAAGGTTTTTAGTAATTTTCCTTTGATACCAACTCTAACACCCCGACCTTAGTTACCCAGAGTCAGGGCATTATTACATAACATTATAATGATCACAAGAGATCAAGTCTCAAAGGACTGATTAGTTTAGTAGACTTGGAAGTACTAGATACATACACAATTTTTACATTACATTATGAAATAAAAAACATCAACATTGTGTCTCCTTTGAAAACACTCATATCCCATAGCCTATCCCTAAAGGTCAATCATAATATAATTCTTCACATCCTGGGAAAAATAAAACATAAGAAAGTGGTGATCACAGATGCTTAGTAAGGATAAAAATATGTCGGAAACATTCATAAATAAGCAAAAACATTGAAGGCAATATATAAGACTAAAACATAAGACTTTTAAAATTAAACTTCCGCATAATATGGAAAATATAAATCAAATAATTCCATTTAATTATTCAAAGGAATATTATACTAGTCTAATAATAACATGTAATATAAATATCTAATTTCATAATGATGGAATACATAATGCTGGACATCATAACCACATAGTCAAGACCTCATGCCAAGACTAAAAATAATATTTTATCAAGGCATTGTGACAAGACACTAGTTTGTCTCATGAGACCTACCGATGCATTGAGGAGATATAACAGGCTCCACCCGTCACTTACATAGTCCAATGCATTCCTTATATGAAATGGTTTAATCATAATAAAAACATTTGTATTAAAACATACATACACGATGTTAATAATTTAACCATAAACCATGAATGGTATAAAAAAACAAATACACAATAAAACATATCACAAAACCTTCAATATAATATGAAAGATTGAATCATAATAAATCAACTTCAAATAAGTGTAAAATCCATTAAAGGATGTTGACATAGATAAAATCAGAACTATTTGAGAGAAATAACTCTGTCTATTTTGAAATCATTTAAATGTCACATAATTAAAAAGGAAAACATTTATTTTGAAAATATTTTTATAATATTTTAAGGAAAGATTCAAATATTTTATAACATTGGAAAATTTCCGCACCCATCGTATAAATTAAAAAACATTCTTACCTTAATTGGTCGAAAAGGTTATAAAGTACCTTGTTTGGAAAATGGAAAAAATATTCCTTTCAATTTTTCATAAAATGTCAAACAAGGGTATAAATTAATTTAACCCAAATTCTAGGAAATAGTAAAAAAAAATTTAAATACATTTTTAAGAAACACAGATGTGGATAATAAAGAGGTCCCAGTAGATAATCATCTATAAACAACCTCGTTTAAGAAAGAGATTGCAAAATTAACACTTACCTTGTAATTTTCTTTGGTCAAGGGTGAGTTAACCTCTTTTATAATAGTTAAATAATTGTTATAAAATTATAGAAGAACCATATACATAAATATGATTTTATATATGATCTTCTAATATTATTTTGTTAATAATATTTCAGTAGTATCATTGTTTCAGGTGTTGACTGATTCATTTTACTTTATAAGTTTTGCAACATAAGTCTTGTTTTTTATGTATAGGATGTATTTTATTTATAAAAAAAATTATTTTAACTTCTTAAAAATTATTTTTATTTATAAAATGAAAATTATTCTTCAATGGTTACGATGGGGAATGAATCTTATCGCGTTTGGGGAGATGGTAATCTGTACGTACGCACAAACGAAAATATCATTCTATTGATGGTAAAATCGTATGTAATTGGATGGTATATCATATATAAAGAATAATTAACATGTTATATTTATGATTAACATCAATCGGACCCATTATTTTACCCATGAAAATAATGAAGTGTTGAATAACAAACTACACCATGACGTGGAGACGGTAAGCAGTACGTATGCACGTATGTTGAGTTTTCCATTCATAGGATGGATAATATAATGAATATGGTTATACCATATTTATAATAAAATCAAATTATGTATAAGGTACTGCGGTTATTATTTTGGTATGGAAACAACACAAAAATAGGAAGTGGATAAAGAAATGAACTTTGAAAGAGGTGATTAAATTATTAACTCTTCTTTGGGTGATTCCTTTTGATTTGATAAAAAGAGATCCTTAGGTTGGATTTATGATCAAAGTAGGGCGTCTAAAATTATGTTAGGGAATTTGGGAAGATATTTGAGTTGGTTTTGGCCAATACAAATGGATTTGGGGGTGTGATTCTGAGAGAAGGGGTAGTGCCATTTTATAAGAGAGGTGAGGGTCACTTTAGGAAAAGCTTGAAATATTAATTTATTATACAATCATATTCAATTTATAGTGGATCAAAAAGGATTTATTTCAAAGATAAGGTGGGTATGGGTCTAAAAAATCTCAACCAATAGGTTTTAGACAGGTTTAGGTCACTATATTAATCTTATCATTTAGATTTAACTCTTAGTTAAATAGTTTATCTTTTACAATGTATTCTTATATTATTATAATACATGGTTAATAAACATACTATAAAATGAAAAGAAAACTCCAAGTGCTAAAATAATTACATATATATCATTATATAAGTCTTTTTTCCAAACAATGTTTTAGGAATATTATATCAATTAATAATATAGTATTTGTTTTAAAAACTAATTTATGTCAATTTTTACACTATTTAGTTTTTGGTTTTTTTGAAAGTCAATAAAATTGATTAATTTGAAAAAAATACATTACATCAATCCTAACATGCCAGATTAACCTATAAAATTAGATTAATGCATCCAAAGTCACAATTTACATTTATTTGAATATTTGTAATATCAATTATTTTAATCGTTCATTAATAAGGTAATTACTGCATCATCATTGTGTCATAAAAAATTTAATTATTTAATGTCTAAAAATTATTAACAAAATACCATTACGTATGAAATATTTTTATATTTCTAATGAATATTTATTGTTTAATTTATCTTATGTATTACGCTATATTAAAAATGTTTTAGTTATTAAAATTTGAATTTTACACTTTTAACTCTTCTTTAAATAAAATAATAATAAATGTCCTAATCTAATCCAAGTGGATCAAAGATGATCATATTATATTCTTAAGTTTGATTTTGGTCGAAATAAACTTATCCAATAGAATTAATACATGTGTTTGGATAATTATAATATCATTTTTATATTTAATTACTCTATTTACTTTTAACCGTGGTAAATAAAATCCAAAAGTTACTATTTACCAAAAAATAATATCATCATATTGAACCAAATTTTACTTAGTGATGTCAACCATGTTTCTCAGATTTTTGTAATTCCATTTACAGAAGATATAAAATTATGTTTTATGCAAATTTGCTAACGTGCCTAGAAGGTGGGTAAAATGCATTAAAAAGTTCAATAAAATTTTATACATATAATCTTATTATAAAATGACTCTAATTAATTAAATTGAACTAATATAGGTATTATGTATCTATTTTTAACTAAAATAAATTTAAATAAAATAAATAATTATTTAAATAATGAAGTAGGTTTTAAACAATAACGCAGTGTTTTTCACTATTCATAAAAAAATGAATGTTTTCAAAAAAATATAAAAAATTCACCCTAAGCTAATTTTGATATTCGGAATCCAAAGATGAAGTCTATTTTGAAAAATAAAATTTATAAAATTTCAAAAAGTGGGTATTACTATTAATAATAACAAGTTTGATTGGTTGTGGTGTGTAAGAAGTTGAAGTTGCATACAACACAAGCTATTATATTATTCAAAGAGAAGCATATCATGGAAGCTTTGGGTGTTACATTCTTCCATACATCAAATAAATTATTCTTAAAAATTTATATAATATTACTGCTTAAAAAGATTTAGGTGGTTATTCATCATAAGTTCCTTGGGTTCCTAGGTTTCATCTTCCATGTTATGGGTTTTCAATAGAATTTTTACCAGACGAGTCATCGGGTTTCTCAGCACTTGTTCTATGGTATAAAGAATCTTGACAGGATCTTCACAATAAAATAAATCAGGTTCCAATTCTATTTCTTTATAGGTGAGTACACATGTTTGGTTAGGAAAATATTTTCTCAATAGTAATACGTGGAACACATCAAGAACTTTGGAGATACTTGGAGGCATTTCCAACCGGTAAGCTACAACACCAATTCATTCTAGAATTTCAAAAGGTCTGATGTACTTAGGACTTAATTTACCCTTCTCACCGAATCGAATAACACCCTTCCATGGAGATAACTTCAAAAAAATATGATCTCCTACTTGAAATTCCAAATCCTTCCTTTGGTTATCGGCATAGATATTTTTCCTAATTTGAGCTGCTTTTATGTGGGTTTGGATAATATTAACCTTTTCCATTGTTTCCTAAACAAGTTATGGGCCTATGAGTTTTCTTTCCCAAATATCTTCCCAATAAGTTGGTGTGCCACATCTCTTTCCATATAATGTTTCATATGGTGCCATCTGAATAATTGAATGGAAGCTATTGTTTTTGGAAAATTCTAACAGAGGTAAATATTGATCCCACATACCTAGAAAGTCATGTGAGAAAGATCTCAACAGGTCTTCTATGGTTTGAATAGCCTGTTCTGATTGTCTATCAGTTTGAGGGTGGTAGACCGTGCTCAAACAAAGTTCAGTATCCCAGACCTTTAGAAGAATTTTCTAAAATCTTGTTGTAAAACATGGATCATGATCAGAAACAATCAATAGGGGTACTCCATTAAGTCTTACAACTTCATTCATATATAGTATTTCTCAACGTTCAATTTTTAAATCTTCTTTTATAACAATAAATTTGTTGACTTGGTAAGAAGATCAACAAAGACTCATGTTTCATCATTCCTTCTAGGAGTCTTTGGTAGCCCCATGACAAAGACCATCATAATATCATACCATTTCCACTCAGGTATGGGTAACGGTTGCATGAATCCTCTAGGATGTTGTCTTCCAGTCTTCACCTGTTGAAAAACCATACATATTGACACATAATCAGCAATCTCCCTCTTCATGTTGTCTAACAAAAAATGTCCCTTAAAATCTCTATACATATTAGTGCTACTAGGGTCTATAGAGAAATTGGAGAAATGAGCATCATCCAACAATTCCCTTTTTAGATCAGGTATATCCAGAACACAAAACCTCCACCCAAATTTCAAAATTCTGTCTTCATACACAAAGTCAATCAATCTCCCATAATTCAAAGATTTAATTTTCTTTTGAAACTCCTCATAATCAGTCTGAGAACTCTTTATCATTTCTTGTAAATATGGTTCGGAAACCATTTGAAAAAGTATTTATGTTTCACCTTCCATGATTATTCTAATATCCATCTTTACTAGATCCATGAACACAGTATCCCTTTCCACTCTCATCTTGTTCAAAACTCCACGATCCTTTCTTCTCAAAGCATCTTCTACCATGTTTACCTTCCCCGGGTTGTAGTGTATAGTGAAATCATAATCCTTAAGTGGTTCAAACAATCATCTTTTCCTCATGTTGAGTTCTTTCTATGAGAAAATATACAACAAACTCTTGTGATCAGTATATATCTCACATTTTTTACCACAGAGATAGTGTCTCTATATCTTCAAGGAAAAGATTACAACATCTAACTCAATATCATGAGTGGGATAGTTTTTTACATGAATTTTTAGTTATCATTTTGTATAGACAATAACTATATCATTATGTATAAGGTCACCACCAATTCCTCTCTTTTTAGCATGACTATAAATAACAAACCCATCATTCCCTGATAGTAGAGTCAAGATATGAGCATTGACTAATCTTCTCTTCAGTTCCTCAAAAAATTATTCACACCCTTTTTTCCACACAAATTTTACCCCTTTATATGTGATCTTGGTTAATGGGTTAGCCAATCGGTCAATATTCTGGAAGAAACATCGATAATAACCTACTAAACTAATGAAACTGTGTACCTCAGTTATACTCGTCGGTGCGGCTATTCTGTTATTTCTCCTCTCCTATAACGATCAATGGATATTCCATCCTTAGAGACAATATGGCCAAGAAACAATATCTTCTAAAGCCAAAACTCACACTTTCTAAACATCTCGTACAATTCATTTATTTAAAGAGTCTTTAGAATAATGGTCATGTGATTTTCATGATCTTCAATGCTTTTTGATTATACTAATATATCATCAACAAATACCAATCCAAAGTCATCATGATATTCCTTGAAAACTCTATTCATTAGATTCATGAAGACAAAAGGTGCATTAGTCAGTCCAAAAACAATTACTGTAATCTTGTAACACCCATAATTTATACACACTAATGTCTTCAGAATGCCTTCCTTCTTCACACACAACTAATGATATCCAGATCAAAGTTCAATATTTGAAAAATATTGATCTCCATAAAGTTGATCAAATAAAACATCAATACGAGGTAGGGGATACTTATTCTTTATTGTTATAGAATTGATCTCCCTGTAGTCAATGCACAACCTCATATATCCATCTTTCTTCTTAACAAAAAGAACTGGGGATCCCCATGGAAAAATACTAGGGTGAATAAATCCTTTATTACTCAATTCGTCGAGCTATTTCTTTAGTTCCACTAATTCCACAGTGTCCATTCTATAAGGGGTCTTCTATATGGGCCTTTAACTAGGAATTAAATCAATAGAAAACTCAATTTCTTGTTTTGGAGGATGTCTAGGTTAATCATATGGAAACAAATCAACATATTATTGAACAATAGGTACATCCTCTATTTGAACATTCCTTTCCTCTCCCATAGTTATTTCAATCTCTTCCTCCCCAATAATTGAATTCAGTTGAGCTAGTGGGGGTGGATGTAGATAAGAATCAGATGATTATGTTTCTAATCTAAAGATAAGATATTCTTTATCATTATTGAAAATTGTAACCTCATTCTTCTTAAAATAAATTTTCACATCATGGTCCGAAAGACAATCTATAATGAGGGTTATATGATATTCAATCATGGGTATGATGATGAGATATACAGATAAAGCATGTTTATATGCCCTAATGGGAACTAATTCACAAAACATTGTTGCAATGATACTTCCATTAGTAGTTTTGACTGAAAACTCCCTTGTTAAATTAAATCGAAAATATATAATTTTCTTAGAAAACATGGAATATAATAAACAATGTGATGATCTAGAATCAAATAAAGCATTGGCTAAAATTGGGGAAACCATTAAATTTCCTGCCACCACATCATTCAGAGCTTCAACCTCAGCATATCTGATCGCATAAGCTTGGCCTTTCTATATTGGCCTTTTCTGAGGTATGTTTCCTTGGCCCTTAGGACATTCATTTCCATAATGCCCCATTTTTTTTACAATTTTAGCATTCAACAATTACAGCCTCTTTCCTTCCCTTCCAATAATGATCTTGGTGGCATTTTTCACCACATTTCTAACAGACTCCCATTCCCTTCAGGAATGTACTGGGATTTTTCTTCCTATATTTACTGTAGGATGGAAATTCAACTATTCTCTTATTCAAATTATATCCATTTCTAGAGGGTTCAACAGATCTATTATTCTCTTACTTTTGTTTAAAATTGTAAGACCTTGAGAATTAATTTTCTGTCTTGATAACATATGAGACAATATATTCAAACGATGAGAAGGATTTTCAGAATAATTCTAAATGGAGAAATTGTTGTAAACCATCATAGAATAGATCAATTTTACTCCTTGGGTTAAGTATATAATATGCTCCATGCCTTGTTAACCTTGTAAAGTTAGCTTCATACTTTGTGACATTCTCATCCTCCTTTTGCCTCAGACTCAGAAATTGTCTTTCCATATCCGCTCGATGGCCATGAGGAAATTATTTTTCTAATAAAGGATCTTTAAACTCCCCCATTCCATATTTTATACTTATTTATCCTCTATTGTGTTTCTAATTAATTTCCACCATTGATTTGAATATCCTGTGAGGTGATAAACTACCATGACAAAATTTTCCCTTTTGCAACTCCCCAAAGCAAGAAATATTTTCTCTAAGGAAGTTATCCATTGATCACCTACAAATGTATTTTTAGTCCCATTTAATATTGGTGGTTGTTGCCTCATGAAGAGGTCTAACATTGATCCTCCGTATTCTGGATCAGGGTGCTTCATACGGGTAAGGTTATTATTAATAATATAAGTGAGTTGTCTCAGTATGGTTATAATTTGTTCAGTACTGATTGCATCACCGGCTCCACTATAATAATCTTTTGTAGGAGGGAAATCCCTACATGGATTACGTGCATTGATACAGTTTCCATTCCTCTACTAGGTTACATTTATAAATAATAGCATACAATAGATTAATTTATGAATCGCAATACATAATTCCAAACTAATAAAATACCTAACATAAATTGAAGAGTTTATGCATATAATCCATAATCATAAAAAAATTTCTTTTAGGAAGTATTTACTCATAAATCATTCATAATGGTTTGTAAAGAAAATGTGAATTATCCTAAGCATATCCCCTAAGAGTATCATAACCAAAAGGGGAACTAGGCCTGTTGTCATGTACTAGGATACCCTGGGTCAAGCCCCAAACTCCTTGTTAGAGTTTTCACTCCTAGGTACATTTGTGCCAGAGCCGCCTCTACCTACTCGAATCTAGACAGGGATGTATTCCTTGTAAAATACACAAAATCTCTACATGACCAAAATTATAAGAAGTTCTTCTATACTAATCCTCAAAGTCTATATTAGGGTAACATTCTCTAATTAGAGTTTTTCTAAATCGATCTTCCAAGGTTTGTACTAAACTTTATTTGATACCAACTATAATGCCATAACCCTAGTTACCTAGATTCAGTGCATTATTACATAACATTGTCATTATCATAAGAGATAAAGTCTCGAAATACCGATTGGTTTAGTATCTTTGGAAGTACTAGATACATACATAAGTTTTAAATTACATTATGAAGTAAGAAAAATAACATTGTGTCTCCTTTGAACACACTCATATCCCATATCCTATCCCTACAGGTCAATCATAATATACTTCTTCACATCCGTGGAAAAATAAATCATAAGGAAGGAGTGAGCTCTGATGCTCAGTAAGGATAAAAATATAGCAGAAACTTTCATAAATAATCATAAAAATTGAAGGAAATGTAAAAGACTAAAACAAAAGCCTTTTAAAATTAAACTTCAGCATAATATGGAAAAGAAAAATAAAATAATTCCATTTACTTATTCACATGGATGTTATACTAGTCGAATAATAACATGTAATATTAGTAGATAATTTAATAATGATGGATCCCATAATGCCAGACATCATAACCACATAGTCAAAGCCTTGTGCCATGAAACTAAATTGTCTCATGAGACCTACCGATGCATCGAGGAGCTATATCAGGCTCCACCCATCACTTACTAAGTCCAATGCATTCCTCATATGAAAAGTTTGAAACATAACATAAACATTCATATTAAAACTAGCATACAAAATGTTAATAATTTAACCATAAACCAAAAATGGTATAAAAATAAGACATCCATAGTCAACGATATTACAAGTCTTTTAATACAATAGGAAAGATTGTATCATAATAAATCAACTTCAAACAAGTGTAAAATCTATTAAAGGATGTTGACATAGATGATATCAAAACTATTTTAGAGAAATTTCTATTTCTATTTTGAAATAATTTAAAAGTCACATAATTATAAAAGAAAATATTTATTTTGAAAATATTCTTCTAAGTTTGTAAGGGAATCTTTGAAGATGTTATAACGGTGGAAAATAGTCGTACCCGCTGTATATGTTAAAAACATTCTTACCTTAATTTATCGAAAATTTTATAAAGTACCATGTTTGAAAAATGACAAAAATATTCCTTTCAAAACATTTTATAAAAAGTAAAAAAAGGGTATAAATGAATTTAACACATTTTCTAGGAAAAATTATTTTCTTTGGAAATATATTTTTCATAAACAAAAATGTTGATGATAAATAGGTCCAAGTAAATACTCATGTATTAACAATCGCGGATAATAAAGAGATTGTAAAATTAATCCTTACCTTGTACTTTTACTTGGTTGAGGGTATGTTAACCTCCTGTATAATAGTTAAATCATTATTATTAAATTATGCAATAACAATATACTTAAATATGATATTATATATGATCTTTTAATATTGTTTTGTTAATAATATTTCAGTAGTTTCATTGTTTCGGGTGTAAAATGATTTGTTTTACTTTATATTTTTTTTCTATGTAAGTCATGTTTATTATGGATAGGATCTATTTGATTGATATTAAGAGTGATATTAAGTTCTTAAAAATTATTTTTATTCATAAAATGAAAATTATTATTGAATGGTTATGATGGGGATTGAATCTTATCACGTTCGTGGAGACGGTAATCCGTACGTACGCATGAGTGAAAATATCATTCTATTGATGGTAAAATCGTATGTAATTTGATAGTATATCATATATATATAATCATTAAAATTTTATATTTATAATTAAAATCTATTATACTCATTATTATGCCCATCCAAATAATTAAGTGTTGAATGAAAAACTACACCACGGTGTGGAGATGGTAAGCTGTACATACACATATATGATGACTTTTTCATTCATAGGATGGATGGTTGTACCATATTTGTAATAATATCACAGTATGTATAAGGTAATGGAGTTATTATTTGGGTATGGAAACAATAGAGAAATTGGAAGTGGAAGAAGAAAAGAACTTTGAAAGAGGTGATGAAATTATTACCTCTTCTTCGGGTGGTTCCTTTTGATTTGATCAAAAAGGATACGTAGGTTGGATTTCTGATCAATGTAAGGCCTCTAGGTTGAATTTAGGGTATTTGGGAAGATATTTGATCAGGGTTTAGCCAAGCCAAATGGCTTTGGAGGTGTGATTTTGAGCAAAGGGGAATTACCGTTTTATAAGAGAGGTAAGGACCACTTTAGGAAAAGCTTGAAATATTAATTTATTATACAACCATATTCGATTTATAATGGCTCAAAAAAGGATTTATTTCGAGGATAAGGTGGTTATGGGTTGAAAACCTCTCAACCAATATGTTTTAGATAGGTTTATGTCACCATATTAACCATATCTTTTAGATTTAACTCTTAGTTAAATAGAATAATAATTACCATGTATTCTTGTATTATTATAATAAATGGTTAATAATATTACTATAAAATGACAAAAGAACATCAAGTGGTTCATTAATGAAATATATATCATTATATAATTCTTTTGGATGAAACTTATATATTTATGAATATTATATTATTTAATAATATAGTATTTTTTTAAAACTTATTTATGTCAATTTTGACACTATTTAGTATTTTGTTTTTGTGAAAGTCAAAAAAACATGATTAATTAGAAAAAAATAAATTAAATAAATCCTAAAATTTCCTGTTAACCTAGAAAATTATTTTAATGCATCAAATGTCTCAATTTACATTTATTTGGATATTTATAATATTAATTATTTTAAACATTCATTAATAAGGTAATTACTGCATCATCATTGTGTTATAAATAAATTCAAATACTTAATGTCTAAAAATTATAAATAAAATACAATTACTTAGGAAATATTTTAATCTTTCTAATTATTATTTATAGTCAACTTTATCTTATGTATAACCCTATATTAAAACCGTTTTAGTTAATAAAATTTGAATTTAACACTTTTAACTCTTCTTTTAATAAAATAATAATAAATGTCCTAATATAATCCAAGTGGATAAAAGAGGATCATATTTTATTCCAAAGGTTTATTTTGGTCGAAATAAACTTATCCAATAGAATTAGGACCTGTATTATGGTAATTATAATATCATTTTACCTTTAATAACCCTATTTACTTTTAACCGTTGTAAATAAAATCCAAAAGATACTATTCAAAAAAAATTATTTTCATCCCATTGGACCACATTTTACTTATTGATTTCAACCGTGTCTCTCAGATTTTTGAAATTCAATTCACAAAATAGGTAAAATTATGTTTAATGCAAATTTGTTAACGTGGGTAAAAGTCGTTAAAAAGTTCAATTAAATTTTATAAAGCTAATTTAATTATAAAATGACTCCAATGAATTACATTGAACTAATATAGGTATTATTTATCTATTTTTACATAAAATAAATTTAAATAAAATAAATAATTATTTAAATAAAAAGTAGGTTTTAAACAACAACGCCGTGTTTTTCACTATTCATCAACAATTAAAGGTTTTTCCGAAAAATACAAAAAAATCACCCTAAGCTAATTTTGATATTATGATTCAAAAAATGAAGTTAATTTTGACAAATTAAATTTATAAAATTTTAAAAAGTGGGTATTAATATTCAAAACGGCTAGATTTATTGGTCGTGGTGTGGTAGAACTCGAAGTTGCATACAACACAAGCTATTGTATTATTCAAAGAGAAGTGTACTATGGAAGCTTGAAGTATTACAACTTACATTAGAAAAAATTCTTTGTATTCTAATTAAAAAATTAGTCAGTCTGATGGAATTCCTTAATAATGTTAATACAATAGCATATATTAGTGTTAAATCGATGTTATCAGTACCGCTATCAGTCTTATTTTCAAGGATTTTGTTAGTAAGATATAAAAGACTTAAGTCTATCTGTTGGTATGATAAAGGTGAGTCCAATTAATCAGACACAAAATCATTATGATAATCCTAATAAAGAATAGTAATTTTATTTTTTTAATACTTTATAACTTTTTCTATTTATGGAAAAAAGTAATTTTTTTATAGAAACCTTTAAAAAAAACTGAGATATAAAAAGTTAGTAAACAAGTTTTAAGAATGTATTTGTGATTTACAAAACTGATGGAATGGAAAAGTAAGAAGTAAAACTTATGACTCAATATAAATAAGATAGTGTCATGGTAAGGTGGGTGAGTCCCCTTTAAGTGTAGGTTTGGGGTCATTTAGATGTGTTAATATGTCGTAAAAAGACCTGGTTGTGAAGAACAGGTGGAGGAATTCAAGGATTTCTCCAGGTAGTTGGTGGCTCATGACCTAGAGGCTTTATGTGTGTTTCCAAGGTATGTACTATGTATTTTTTACCCTTATTTCAGTTTTGGTACATAGATGAAAGCCTTAACATTGAATAAATCCCTTATACGAGACCTAGTGGGGCCAATGGTGCCCTTTATGCCTGACCCTTGTTCTTGAAGGCCTCGACAGAGGAGGATATGAGATTAAAAACTTCTACAAATAGTGTAACCTAATTCTGAGAGGAGATAGAGCCTCCAATAGAATATTTCCATAGTGGGCATTAAGGCCCTATGATTTTTTCCTCAATATGGACTAGTTTCCTATTATTAATCACTAGTATGAGTGTTACTAGTGGAGGTTATGGTATATCTGAGTCGATGGTATGTAATTTTCCTTCTTAGGTTAGAAGTATTCCCAAGAAGAGAAAGATGACATCATGTGTTCAAGGATACAATGGATTCCTTACTAGTTAGCTAGTATAACGCTCGTGGTATTGGATACTTTTATATTTCTGTTTCCTATGATGTTGGAGGATCATATGGATGTATTTTCTAAGGATTATCTGGTTTTACCTCCCCTAAAATGTTTTTTTCTTTGTAGTCCATCACCTAGGGATGACCCAATATCTTTTCTATCACATTGGATGACCCTGTATATCTACAATAGCTAATAGTGCATTTAGAGAATATATTGAGCGTGGGATTTTTTATACACAATGTGTTCTCCTAGGATGGACAATGTTGGTCAAAGAAAATAAGTATGAGAGATCAAGGTTATGTTTTAACTAAAATCACATGAACTAGGTGTGGTTGTTGTAAAAAATGAGTACCCACCCCTGAGGATCATCTTCTACTACCAGTGGGGTGGGGAAAGGTGGCCCTTGGAATTGACATCAGGATGAGTTTTCACCATCCATGGGTTCAATAGGAAGATATACCTAGGATGGAATGATAAAATTGTTAAAGTTTCCTTGATTTAATTGTGATACCTCTCTACATGTTGAACACTCCAATGGTGATGATACTTATGAATCAAGTCCTTTAATACTTCTTGGATTAGTGAATAGAAATCCTCATCAATTCCATGCTTGTGTACTCAACATTAGGGGTGGAGAAAACAAGACACTTACATATGGTTCTAGGACTTCTCCATGATTGAAAACTTTATAAGATGATATTAAAGTGTAAACTATGGTTCTTAAATGTCTAATTCTAATGTTATACCTTTTATGTTCTGTGTGTGATAGTAGACCTGACAGATATTGTGGCAATGTTTTCTTTTAATCCACCCTAGAGTGTGGAAGAGGTGAAGAGTGTCCTTGGTTAACTGGGTGATGTTAAAGTTTAATTGTAGACTATTCTAGGATAGAACACATTTTTACTCGCTTGATTTGGGAAGGGATGCTATTTTCTTGGATTAAGAACTTCCATGGCCTATGAAGAACTGATGAAAATCTTGGATAATTCCTGGGTGTTAAGACTTCTAGAGGAGGGAGACGAGTATGTAGTGTTTTGGATTACCTCTATATATGGTCTTAAATTCCTATTAATTATAAGTTAGGTAATGTTTTATTATGGGTTTAGGAAGTTTATCCCCATCAAAAGGTTTAAATGGATGACTCAGTTTTGGATGTGGCAGTCATAACCTTAGTGATGTAGAGGTGTTACCTCCTGGGTGAGTGTTTTGTTGTTTCCTCATATCACATGAGTCTACAGTACATATTTTTTGGATATTATCTAAGACTATGAATTTGATATATTCTATATTCCTTGGAATATAAATGTTGCATAATATTTTATTAGAAGGACATCTTGTTCCTGCATGGTGGAGGAGGCCTCTGAGTTGTTGGATTATTTATAGCTTTCCCTAGTAGAGAGGGGTTAAGAATTTATCTAGCTGATGGTGGTGAATCCACTTCTTCATTAGCATGTGGGAGAGGCTCGGTTGTGAGACACTGAATATGAGGTTCTATATAACTAGTTATCCATAAGAGATGTACCAGATAGATTCTATAAAAGAGGGGAGCTCTTCATCCTTTTTATATGGATGGATGGTAGTTACATTCACATTATGAAAGGTTGTTTTGGGGAAGTTTTATAATTCCCATTGTATATACATTCCAGTATAAAAAGGATGTACAAGGACCTTTAGTGGAAGTTTTGGTGGGTTGGTCTGAGATAAAGTGTTGTTGAGCTTGTTTCTTAGTGCATCACATTTCAATAGGTAAAGGATAAACATCAAGTTCTAGTACTCTTGACACAACCACTTTTCATCTAGAAATAGAAGTGTTTTGGCATATCGATTGTTTGGTAACATGACTTTCATGAGAAGAGAGAGGCCAAAATTCTATCAGGGTGATTGGTGATAGACTCCCCAAGACGTAACTTTACCATTTCATCTAGCAGAAAAGTTAGTTTATGAGTTTGTGGTAGTTTTATGTGTGGTATCCCACATAGCTTCATGGGGGTGCCCATGATGATGGTATTTGACTATGATTCTTAGTTCATGTTACAATTGTGGAGAGTCTTTAATTTAGATTATGGGACCTAGTTGTGGATGAGCACAACATTACACCCCCAGATGGATGGGTATACCAAGAATACCATATGGGTTTTAGAGGTTATGTTGTGAGCTTATGTGTTGGAAACTAGTCAGAGTTGAGAGGATCACTTTATCTTGAAATATTTTGACAGTTATCAATGTAATATCAGCATTGAACATTTGGAGTCCCTATATGGAAGACCTTGTAGGTCACCATTGTAATGATAAGAGAGTGAAGAGACATATTTTGTTGGAAAAAATATGGTTTTAGAAATGTTGGGGAAGGTTTCAAGTGATCAGTGAGAATTTGTTTATAGTTTAGTGTCAATAGAAACCTTATAAATATCAATGTTGTAGGATTTTAGAGTTTAGATAGAGAGACAAAGTTTTTCTACGAGTCTCCCCATGATTAGGTTCGTAGAGGTGTGATCAAGGAGGAGGTTAATCAAACCATTTGATATCCTATAGAGGGATGGTGAGGTTGCTTACCACTTGGCCTTTCCCATAATGTCAGATTGAGTGCATGATGTCTTACAAGTGTTGTAGATAAGGAGAGACTGACATAACCTTCTCAAGTTATGAATAGTGGTGATCTAGAAATTGAGGAAAAAGTCACCTTTTCAGAGTACCTGGTGATTATCAAGGATTTATAGGAAAAGATCCTATGTGGATACACTGTCCCTTTAGTTTGAGTGCTTTGGCTGTATTGGATCATGATAGAGATCTCATGGGAGTATGATTTCTAGATGCAAGCTCATTAGCCCAACCATTTCGTGTAGCATATTCTATTCACAAAGAAAATACTTGAAGGAGGGGGAAAGTAATGAATTCAGTCTTGTTTGTTTAGTACTTTGGATATTTCATTATATATGAATAGATTTTTCCTTAGTGTTGTCTTGGTGTTTTGGTGTCATAGAACCCTAAAAATAATATATTAAAGATATTAATATATATTAAATCATGAGTGGGCATATGTTTGTTCTAAATTATTTCCCATTGTTTGGGGGCTCATATGAGAAATCCAAGGCCATAGTTATTTCTTGTACATGATGTTTTCCCTAGGAATGATATAAAGTAATTCAATATCAGGTGTTTAGTGAAAAAAGACTGTTGATGGTCACAATAAATAAGTGATAGCATTTAATTTATAAATACAATTAATTAAATAACATCCCCTTCCCATTTTACTTCCCACACATGATTGGAATGGAGAGGGTTTCTCCCTTTCATTGTTTTTGGACTCATAAGAGAAGGTTCTGCCTGACTATGTCATTGATAGATATTACCAGTGGATTGAGATTCAAAAACATCTAGGCATGGATTTTGACCCATAACTTCACTATTTACAGAACAAGGTAGGTGGTTTTTGGAGTTTTATTTCAAAATCCCTACATATTTTTTGTTTAATGGTTTTGAAGAAAAATTTTACTACTAAGGAGCCCATGTGGTTCAATCTATAATTAATTATAGAAAATGGGGTTTTTTGAATGTTTGTAGGGACTTGTTTTTTTGGAAATTCTTACCATATAGTGGGTAGTATAAGAGGAAACACCACGTGATCTTACTATTGAGGAAAGAAGGAATTTTGAGTACTACACACCATGTCATCAATGTAAACAATTTGTAGAGGGACATGGTGATGCAACCGGGAACCTAGCCAAACACCCCATGTATGAATAAATGGTAATGTAAAAGTACACAACTATACCCCTTGTGTATATGGTAATGAATGACATACATGTGAATGGGAAAATGGATTTAATCTTGGGATAGAGAAATATATATATATATATATGATGTGTACTACATATACATTCCATATAGGATGACATGTATTGACCATCCATTTAGGAGAGGACACAACTAGGTTTCCTGGAATGTTTACACACCGTGTACTGCCAATACAAGCCATTTATGTTGACATGACATGCCAAGTTGTCTGATGGAGAAGGAATTCCCAGGTGTCTGTGCAAGGTTAGACATCATGTGACATAATGTACATGTCATGTAATTTAAATTAAATATTGTATACCATGAAGGGATATGACTAGGGTTAGAACTCATGAGACACAATGTGTACCCTTAGAGGAAACTCTATGTACTCCCCTAGAGACTTATTCCTGACATATTCCCTTCCTCAGGGATTAGATTTGGGCCTATGAGTCACCTATCCCAAGTAGTTTTCTATATAGAACGTGAAAATATACTTCTTTTTGTAAGTAGAGATATGATTAGAGGTGTTTAGGATATTTCATTCTTCAGTGACTCTTATATATTTGTAGTGATCAATTTTTACTTTAAGAGATGATTCAGGGTTGGAAACCCCCCTTCATCACACCTAGGAACAGGTCCCCCATACTATTTTCATAGGTAGCAGCTATCAATTGTGATCGTCTGAGTGTTACTTGGGTTATCAATCCCCTCATTGAGTTAGGGTGTGGGTCCCCCATACTTGATATTGGTAGGGTTGGAAACCCCCTAACTACATAGGGTGTAGGTCCTCTATCTTTGAAGTGGTACTCCCCCATGGGAGAGCTCTGGTGGGGAGTGGGTCCTCCCAAAGAGTTGGTTCTCCCTCGAGTGTGGAGTACAGTAGTGAGGACTAGGACTCTATAATTAGTTTCTTTTAAGGTGATAAAAGATGAATGAATAAGGGATATATTCACCTAGGATTTTATACAGAATGATGAGGTGAAATACCTCAAATCTGTATATTTTGTGGTTGCATGGTTCCTCGACTGGAGATTTCACCACCTCGGTTATGGAGCACAATGTTGAGGTGTGGACCCTCCATGTAGATTATATCGAGGTTGTGTGTGGTGTTGGGCATCGAATATGGGACCTTTGGAGTTATAGTAAGACTAATCATTCTTATCTAGGTTATATATATGGATATCCTATTTCTATGTTTCTTTGGTTTATTTTGAGAATATCTAAGATATTATTGTTTTGTTTCAGGATCTGAATGATATGCCTTCATGGTGTTGAGGTAACCACTCTCTCTTGGAGTTTTGTGTTTGGTGATTTTGGTACTTGGTATATATATAATAACCCATGCATGGGATTTTACCACATTTTTATGCCTTATGAAGACAACAAGCAATTTGATATTGATCCTGGTCTATATGGTTTCGGGAGAGCATAATGGATCTTGGTGTTGACCATGTTTAGTTTTTGGATTTGGATATCTTGAGTCTGGATCTCTTTAATCATTCCCCAATCCCATTTTTATCAATTTATATTTACATCTATATTTTTTTAGAAATGTATTTTCTCTATTATACTATTGTACTGTAATGTTTTCCTAGAGGTTGTTGCATGCATGTTTACACTCTAAATGTATATTTTTTATTTTATACCTCTATAGTGTTGCATGGATTCAGATGAATAGATGCATACAAGTAAACTAGATAAGGCCTCATTTTTAATCATTTCATACTTGGCACTAGTCTCTATCCCCAAGCCTATTAGAGTTGGGATTAGGGAGTTTCACTCGACTTACCATCATCCATGAAGGCCTTAGAGGGTTAGGTCATGACAGTTTCATAGACCACTTCGTCATCTTTTTCACAGCTGAAGAGGGATTACTTGAGAATTTTTATCTTACTTTAAAGGATATTATGAGGCTAAAAATGAAATTGACTCAAGAATGAATTATTTAACACCTACATAAAATTAGATTTGAAGACCCATAGTATGAAAAATCTGAATATTGATGAGGGATAAAGAGAGACCCAAAATATCAATATAAGTGGAAAGTAGTGCAAGAGATACTGCTGGAGATAGGTTATTCAAGAATTTATGTATTTCAAGATGACTTACATGTTTTCTAATCATCTATCCAAATATAACTTGGACTAATGTGGAACTTTTTTAATGTTTCATTAAGTGAATTTCTCACATGGGAATCCAAGATGCCGAAGTAGGTTTTAAGAAAATAAAGCATTAAGATCATGTATAAATTTCTTAGAGAAATCCCAAACAACTACTATTTTAGACTAGCCTTGAATTTAGTTGAAATCCAAACTAAATAAATAAGGATGTGTTTTTATTTTAAAGAGTTTGAAACCAAATTTAAATACAGGATCTCTTTCCAGAATAACTAGATGTTGGAGTTGTATGTTGTTTTATACATTAATGATTTAAAACATAAATTAATAAAAACTCCATATTATAAGATACCAACTATTTAGGCTTGAGGATATCCAAAATAATATCTTATATCCTCTAACATCCTTGATGAGGTATTTATATTTTACCAAGGCACCAATGACACTCAAATTCCACAAAAATGGAGATAATTAAATATTAGTGTGAGGAGTCAACATGACTAAAATTTGGATCATACTAAGAGTATTGGTGGAACTATTTTATTGTTTTTTATTTATATAATGTACTTAAATACCTATATATCTTCCACTTAGTATCTTAGATTGTTGTTTATTTCACCTTGGGTAACCACTGGAAGGGGGGGACATTCATCAAAAATTGAATCCATCTCCTTGAAGGTGTTATCTACACCATTGAGATATAAAGAATGATATATTAATTAAGACCAAGAGGTCCTAAACCAACCTCAAACTGCTCCTCCATTATTTATTTGAGGATGCTGGTGCCACCATAAACAAACTCTACAAGTATGTTCTCTAAATGCTATGAGGATACATTCAACTATAAATATATTAAACCATATCCTAGGGTGGAATAATGATAGGAGTTGATAAAAAACACAATCATTCACTTGATAATCATTGGAATTTTATAATATGTATTCACAATCATAGAAGCATTCTAAAAAATGTAGAATTAAAAAAGGTAGCCTCTAACACTAACATATTGTTGGGGTGGATTTGTGATTTCTAATCCTTTATGGGATAAAAGAGGGAAGGTATGAAATTTTATTCACCTATTTTTTGAAAATTAAATGGTCTATTTTTGTTAAATTTAATTATTGTGATATTAATTTCATTTTTGGATGTAAATAAAGGATTTATTTTATCTGGGAATCTTATCTTTTGTTTTTTTCTTAGGTTTTATCCTAGTCTCGTTTCTTTCCCATTATCTTGCTTGGTTAATTTCCAGCCCCTAAGGATTATATAGATATTCTAGAATAGTTTTTTCTTTGTCTATGTTACCCTCTCAGTTAGTGTTGAGTATACCCACTATGTTGTTTTATGGTTCAACTAGGATTATTATTGGCTATCCACATGTGGTTGTGTCCTAAGCTTTTGTCATATATCTCCTCTCCTATACTTTATCTAAGTAGATACTCAAATTTTTTGGTGTGAGAATATAATATGGGTAATTTATGTTTTGGGATTGATTGATCCTTATATTGGTGGTTATAGATTCACTAAGAAATAGGGTGGAGGATATGGTTTCATTAGAGGAGTGGTATGATCGGGCTCCTCCACTTGGCTCGCTGGAGAAGAAAAGTGAGGTGATGGACTAAATTCCTTTTAATATGTAAATAAAAATAAGTTCATGTTGGTTTTTCATTGTAGGGAAGTTGTGGTATGTACAACCTATGCCCATATTAAAAATAAAGGATAAAAAACTCAACAATGACCTTGTGTATGTTAGATCCCTGATAATCCAACACATTCAAGAATTGACCGAACCATGGTAATGTTTTCCCATATGGTATTTCTTCTTATAATTTTTAGGTTTAGTATTTATGATCATATTATTTTTTGTTTTTCTTGATGAGTATGTTCATATATCATGGGATTATATATCATCTCCTCAAAACCTATTTGATCACAGGTTCTTGTTATTTTCAAGAAATCTGGCTTGGATTACATCCTTGGACTATTTTTTTGAGTCTTTTGTTCTTCTTGTATCTATTTTTCAAATGATTATTATTTTATAGTAGAATACCATTCCCCCTACCCATTCACATCGAATAGTTAGATAAAGTATATAAGAATATAGTGTCATCCTTTCTTTATTTTTATTACCTATTTTCTCTTCCTATTGATGTTGATTCTTAATGACTTTTGATTATGTTAGATTAACTGATATCAAATTAATCAATTGGATTTTTTATTATACTTTTGTATCTTCTATAATTGTTTTATAAATCGAGTATATTTTATTCTCATTCTTATTCTCTTTTTTAATTTATTTTGGGTTGATAGAATGATTTTTAAATATATTCATCAGTGAGAATTCAATAAACACTTATTATATTCTTGCATTGATTTCACTAAATTAATGTATTTATAATTGTAAACATGTTTTGATTTGTGATTTTGGGAGCCAAAATTAAATCCATATAACTCCCTAGGGTTTTAATGGGAAATTACTTGCAATGAATCCCATAATAATTGGTATTAGATTAAATAGAGAATAAAATTTTCATCCAATAATTCATTGGTTATTATTCTATTTTTGTAAGTCCTGTTATAGAATGCCTTTTTAATACATTAATTTGTATTGTTATTTTTTTTATTCAATGAAATTATCTATTTTCAATTTTAATTTATAGATAGTTTTGTATAATTATTCTTACTCCAAATTCTATGTAGCTATGAATTGAGGGTAGGAGTATCTTTTGTTGGTGTTGTCCTAGTATCAATATAGTTGTGAGAGAGAGAGGTGTTTAAAATATGTTTTATACCATTTATGAATTTATTTTTGGGATGGAATTGAGCTCATAGAGTCATTCATTAAGGTACCTATTTTTTTCTATAACACCCTTTATGTGGTGTGTAGCTTAGTTAGAGTGTTCTCTTTAGGTAGAGATGTGTCTAAATTATACACAATGAGAATTATTTTGGACTTTGAATTGGTATTCAATATGGATTTACGCCATACCCTTCTATAGAAGAGGTTTATAAGGTCTTTTAACTAGATCAATGTGGTTTCAGTGTCATCCTGAGCATATGCTTTCTAAATTGGACTCATGGATAATCCTTGAAGATTGATGGGCATATGTGGATTCAGGGGTAGAGTCTAGGTGTGTAATAATATATTAGACGTGTTTTTAGATGTGTTTTCTCTTATTATTCTTGTTTTTTTATTTACTTTATCTATTATTTTTGGTCATACCTAATATTTCTATTTTCCATGTTTTTTGTTTATGGGATGGTATTTATAATTTTTATTATGTTCATTTTGGAAAAAGTGATCTGTCTGTACATCAGTTGGAAAGAGTACGAGTGGAGATAGTTTATATGATGATGGAAGCTTGGGTGAGTGAAGATATGAGTTTTCTTAAGTTATTTCTTAATTTATCATGTTTTTATGATCATATTTTAGCTATAAATAATTTATGTAATTTCATTAAGGTTGGTTTGTTTCATTGAGATAAACATAGAGAAAACACTGATTCTCTCTTAGTATTAATTAAGATTCCATATTCTCTTCAATCAATGTGATGGGTCATGTGATGTAAAGAAATTGGGGGTTTTAGCCATGTGCAATTAATTTTCAATGTGGATATTTGTGAATTTTATTCTTCCATTTATTGAAAATTATATGGTTTAATTTTGAACATAATAATTAATGTGATATTAATACAAATTTTTAGATATATATACTTGATTTATATTATATGGGTTTTCTATATTTCATTTTTTCCTAGGTTGCGTCCTAGCTCTTCTATTAATCTACTCTATTACCCTATGTATTTACTTCCATCATGGATTTTAATGATATTCCTTCTTGGATTGGTGTTTTCCTACATTACACTATCATTTGGTGTATCATGTACTCAATTTTAAATTAAATAGTTAAACTAGGATGTTATTTAGTTGTACATGAGTTTCAGTGATCTTTAGCTGTTGTAATAGATCTAATCCCAATAATATTTTCATGGGAATCCTTAATGTTGTGGGTTCACCACTCTAATCCAAAGGAGATTCAGTTTGGGAAAGGATAGATCACTAGATCGGGGGTTATGGTTTCACTGAGAAAGAGGGAGGACAATATGGTTTCATTAGAGGAGGGACATCTTTGAGCTCCTTTACTTGGCTTGCTAGAGAATAAAAGTGATTTGATGGTCCTAATTCCTTTTCATCAGTAGAGAAACAAAAATATGCATTGGTTCTTTATTTTGGGTATGTTTTGGTATATAAAACCTATACCTAGTGAATTATTGGATCATAAGGGCCTCATCATTGACTATGTTTATCTTAGATCCCCAAAGATCTGAAACATTCAAGATCTGACCAATCCATGGTAACTTGGTTTGGTCTAGTATATCTTCTTATAATTTTCAATATTGTTATTTATGATATTATTTGTTTTTTTATCAATATTATTTAGTGTGTTCCTCTATATTTTGAGTTATATAATCTCCTCAAACCCAATTTTATCACGGGTTCCTAGTCTTGTTGAAAACTATGAGTTGGATAACTTCATTATTTTTTCGGTTTGAGTCTTTATCACTTCTTGTATTTTTTTTACTCATGATTATTATTGTATAGTGGAACACGGTTACCCTTGCTCACTCACTTTAGGAAATTTTCCATAATACATAAAATCATTTTTTCCTCTTCCTTATTTCTTTATCACTTTCGTTGACCAGTTTATGTTTATTTTTTTCCCTATGATTCTATTAGTTAAACTATTATTGAATTAACCAATTTAAATTGTTTTTAATCTACATTTGGTATTTGAGATAAAATAGTTTTTTTATAATTATGTTAGATTGTATTATCATTATACTAATCTTCTTCCTTTGAAACTAGTTTGATATAATCATTTATAAATTCTTGTTTTATGGAAAATTTAATAAAAATTGGTTGTGTTCATGTATTATTTTCGCTACATTGTTATATTAAGAATCACAAACATGTTACTATTTGGGATTTTAGTAAGAAAAATTAAATCCATATAACTCATTAGGATATTTAACGGAGAATACCCCAAAACATATTCCCTAACAGAAGGTGTACCCTATAAGGTTTCAAGCACCTTCTCCTCCTTGTATTCATCAGATCCTTGGAATAAAATATGATTTACTGAATTTTATAAGGAAAGGAAACCATTGAATAAAGACTCTACTAGAAAAAACTTTAACATGGATGATACTAGCCCCTACATGAGTCTCAATAAATTACTACAAATAAATGGTTTCCTTAATGACCCTTAAAAGGATATTAAGAATTTTGTAAAAAAAGAACATACACTATGGGGATTTAGCCTAGGAATGAAATTTATTCAACAGTAAGAAACATTATGGCCTTGTAGATGGTAAATAGAGTAGACAGAAAGGTTTAAATCAAAATAAATCTTCTTAGAAAATATAATACATCTTCTCTACTTTGAAAATCATGTGTGAGTGGATTGGGATAGAAAAATACAATTCAACACAACTCTTAGCTGCCATGGTTTGTTCCATACAAAGAGTCTTTTTATTGAATGAAAATTAAATTCTCATAATAATTGAAAAAATCATGAAAAAACAATAGGATTTGGAATATAATGTATAGAAATCCTTATACAAATGGCCTATGGCGGTGTATATAAACTCTTGTGAAAAGAGATCGACAAATAAAAGATAATGAGGCATCAATTACCAAAAAAACTTTACTCTCTTGACATGTCTTGGGAAAAAATTTCATAAAAAATATGCCTATTAAAATAACTGAGTATCAAGAGGGAGATCAATACTAGGGAATAAAATAAAAATTAGATAGTGATAAATAACTTAAAATTATGGAATAATTCACAAGATATTATATTTAATAAATATTATAATGGTATAATGTGGGATAAGTTTTTCAAATTGATTGAATTTGAAAAAATTAATTTTAAAAAATTAATGGAACTATGAAGTTAATTATAAAATTATCAATTTAACTATGTTACCCCTATTTAGAGGGACTATTCATTTCTATTTAATCTTAATTTTTTATTTTTGAAACATCCATCAAATTGTGTGGAAAAAAATTCTGAAAAGGGTAGAAACCCTTTTATTCAAGAGAAAAAATCGATTTAATTTATCAATATATGATTATAAATGTTTTATTTTTAGGTAATAAATACTAAATCATAAATATATTTTAAAACAATATTATGTTCTATAAAGAATACAACACACAACAGTGAGCTTAAACCAATGAAGTGTTATTATTTTTTGACCATTATAATATGGTTGTTAAATTAGAGAGTATGAATACAAGTAACCTAATTATAATATATATAGATAATAAAAAATAAAAATTTATTGATTAATTGGTAGGAAATAAACTCTCAAATTTCTGTGAAGTCATTTTATGTTTCAAAATTATGTTTTGTTCAAAAATTATTTTATTTATTTTTATAAGAAAATATTCTAATTAATTTATCCACTTTTAGAAATAGTATTTTATAATAAGGATATATTTTTTAAAATAAAAATATTCACGTTTTCTTAGTATAATATTTTTGGTTTTTTTAAAAGATTGATTATAAGTGAACAGTGAAAAATACAGTATTTTCTAAAAAATCATTTTTTATTAAATATAGTAATTAAAAAATCCAATTTAATAATAATGTAACATAATTAACCATTAATTATAAACATTATTAGTAACTAAAAAATAATTATCATTACACTATAATATTGTATAAGTTTATTTTTAGACTAAAAAATGCATTTTTATGAAAATTGTTTTTCGTTGTGTTTTACACATTTATATTAAAATTTATTTTTATTACTTATAAGAATTTAATTTAATGAAATGGATTCTATATTTTGAATCATAAGGTTCAAATTTTTTAAATAGTTTCATTTTATTTTTGGTCATTATGAATATTAACTATGAATAATATACGTCACCTCGGTAAGGGTAAGTCACGTAATTAAGGATAAAAATAATATTATAAGGATTGAAAAAAACCTTAAATTTTTCATTTAATCTATTTTAAAGGTGGGGTTATACAATAATCATCCAATATTTTATGTTATTTTAATATTTTTTCTATTTTTCTTTGAAAATGAGTTATATATTAGTTTAATTAAAGAAAAATACAAAATGACACTCTATTGATTTTAAAATTTTCTTATATTCTCTCATAGGGATAAAATTATATCGTGAATTAATATTAATTTTTATATTTAGAATTATGAATTTATTTTTCTGGTGGAAATTTATTTCTATTTTTTAGTGATTATATAATTAAAATAAATGATTATACAACACTGACACAATGCTTGTACAAGTAGTTGAAAAATAAAGTAAATGTTTTTGAAAACTCTAAAAGTAATTTTCCTTGGGTAATTTATAGTGCGCCCAGAATTTTTTAGATAGATATAAAATATTATAGATGTTATATAAGTATATATTGTAATTACATTCTAATTTTGAGGATATTAATGTCAAATTAAATAAATAGTTAAAAAAATGACATTAATGATAGTTTCTAATAAATAATATATTATTAAATTACTTAAAATTCATAAAAATAATTTATTAAAAAAATTGAAAGGGATATATTTTTATACATAAAAAATGGTCCATTTGTTTTTCATATTTTCTTTCATCATAACTTTATTGACCCTTAAAGAGTAAAAAACTTTAATACCATGGTAATCATCAAAAGGATTAATGGGTGGCTAAAACATAGCGAGGAGGGTTAAAAAATCACCTACATTTTTCAGAATTTTATTTTATGAGAGAATTTAGAATCATACTAATAATATATATATATATATATATATATCAATTTTGTTCCTATTTTAAATGAAAAATAATTTATATTAATTTAATACTTTATGTAATTCTAAGAGTACCCCATCTGTCACTTATAAAAGGCCACCTACTCTATTTTCATTATCACTCATTTTGAGAACTATATTTCAGAAAATACATACCAAAATATGCTCAAAAAATCCCTCCCCATGTTATAGTGGTCTCAGTTTTTGTATAATACTAACCTTTGAGGGATTAATGTATAAAGTAAAGTAGGTTACCTGAAGAGGAGGTATAACTTTTAAATAATTGATTTTGTTTTATTTATTATTTTACCACCATAAAATCTTATTAAACTATGAAGATATAATAAAATAATTATTCAAACTATTCAAATATTTTATTATGACTATTCTATTACGCCTTTTCATCTTCTTTTCCATGAAATGTGAAATGAATCCATAATTCATTTGTATGGTGGACTACAATCTCACGAACTGATGTAATTCGTTTTTAATCACCACATATCATGGATGGTAATAATGATGGATTTAATTTATATATATTATATTAATTATATAATTATCATTCTATAAAGATAATATATAATCTATTTTATTACTATTACACCCAATGAAAAGCGATATTGTCATTCATTCATATGTGTGTATTACCGACTCCACGTAGTGATGTGATTCGATTTTCATTACCACATAACATGGATGGTATAAATAAGTTTATTTAAAGAGAAAATATGTTATTTTTAATATAATAATTATTATTTAAGATAAAACAATACTTATCTCTTTTTCATCATGTTTGTTATAAATGGAAATGTTAGTCATGCGTACGTACGACCTATAATCTCTATGGTTGTAACATAATTCATTTTTCATAACCATAGTCACAGTTGGAGTTAAAATTATAATTAATGTATAAAAATGTTATTTATTTAATGATTATTATTCTATATATGATTGAATAATTACCCCTTTTACCACTTTTAGTATACTAATGTTATTTTGAAGTAATGAACTGAATTTCTTAACACCATACTATGTAAATGAAACCAATTAAATATTTAAATATGTCATTGTAATAAATAAAAAAATGGTTTAATGATAAATTTAAAAATCTGGAAAAAATTCAATTTAAAATGAACTAATTAAGTAATTGAACATGTTATTTTAAAAAATAAAACAAATGGTTTAATGAAAAAGTAATAAACTTGAAAAATATTTTTAAACAAGTAAATAATGGATATAAGTTTATTATATTCGAGTAAAGGACATACATTGAATTTCTAGGCTCAAGGTAATATATTTCATCTCAATTTCCCATCATTGAGTCATATTTTAATTATATTTATCTAATTTATCTTATATGATATATATACTTCCCCCTTTAAAAGTTATAGAAAATACTTCATAATTTATTATATTTTATTTTTAAATTAAAATTATTTCCTTCAAGGGGATTTTAATTGATTGTTATCAAGTGGTAAGGGATTTACAATCTCAATTTTCATTCATTGGGTTATAATTCTACTTCATCGACTTTGTTATGCCATGATTATGTGTGAATTGATCTCTAAATTTTTTATTCTTTTTTCAACTTGTTTTATGTGGATTTATTTATATTCACACAATCACATCATGTATTATTCATCACTTCAAAAGTTATGATATTTTCAAGGTTTTCTTTTCCAAAATATCATTTTCATGAGACATATTTCCTATTTTGCACCATGATTTCATTAAATGGTGTACATAGAGTCCCATGAATGAATTTTGACATATTAATTCATGTAATTAATGGGATTTATAGCTCCATATAATATTCCTTTAGTCAATGAATTTTTATTTTGAAAGTTACCAAAGGGGTAAAATATTTATGTTATAATCTCATTTCTTTTTAGGATTGTTGTGTTTAAGGATCCTTTTAGTGAAATCATATGATTTTATTTTTTTAATCGACAATAATTTTTTTATACTTCAATTTTGAATTTGGTTTACATGTTTAGTTTAATTTTATACCCTATTTGTTAGTGAAAATTCAAGAAATATGCTTATAAGTGATACTGATCTTGTATCGTTTTTAGATTAGGAGTCTTTCTCTTTCATATCCTTGTTTTATAAAACCTGTTCAATAATTTTCATTTATAAACAAAAATTATTTTAAAAAGTTTTTTTACATAATATTTAACCTTTTAAAAGGTTTTAAAATAATATTTATTAATGTTTTCTACATGGGTCACTTTTGACTCTCTATAAAAAAGTTTGACGACAATTTTTTTAATTAATTTTTATGTCATGAACTGATTCTCCCATCTTCATGGTCATTATTTCCATTTAATATTAAATTATAAATTTCCTTATATATTTTTATATTGAAGTATTTTCACCATATTTTATTATTTTTTAGTTTTTAAAAGTTATTTTCAAAGAGGAAATGGAATTTTCATCAAGAATGTTTTTAATGATCTTCTAACTGTATTTCCATACCCCAATGATAAAAACCCTTTATGTTGCCTATGATCCAATGGGTATATTCTATAAGGACACAATAAGAATCATTTATCCTTATGTATTATAAATATTTAAAAGATACATATAGGAAATCCATTTCTTTTCTGTGGGACAATCAAGTTATGAAAGGAATAATGGTCATTTCAATGAGTTTTATGATGAATTGAAAGATCAGGTACTTTATTCATGTTATGGTTCCTGAAAATTGTTTATTATTATGGGTTGTTCCATTATAAACAAAGTATATATGGTTCCATTATAAACCAAGTATTTTTCATCCTGATATAGCTCTCTAATACATTGGGTGAAGGGACAGAGTTAATCAGTTATAGGTTTCTCCTAAGAGATTATTGGAATTTACCAGGTAGATAATTCCATTTATAAGAGTGATTGTAATAGTGATTTTAAAATGGTGTTACAAGATACCAATATGTTTTTTATTATTATTTCATCATGTTGAAATGGATCCTTTATTCAAGAATTATTTTCACATGGCTAATTATTTTTTTACTTATATGACTCTTGTCATTGTGAAAGCATAATGCCATGTTTCATGATTGATGATCCAAGTATTGATGTGTATGAATTATATTATGTTATTATCATTCACTTTGAATGTGACACCATACCTTTATGATCATCTTATACACACTAATGACATTAAACTATTAATTCTTATATTTAGCTTTACTGGGCATTTGAGCTCACCATTATTATATTTAAATCTTCCTAGGTTATAAATAATAATGTTAAATTATTTTTTTATAGAAAGGTTTCATGTGTGAATAATTTATGGGATATATTGAATAATTAATCTGGAGTATGAGAATTTGGGTATAGAGGAAAAAATAATCACTTAAATACAAGTTTATTGTGAGGTAATAGTTCTTCCTAATTATCTAAACCACTAAACGTAAAAGATCTGTTGGTAGTTAAGTGATCCAATATTTTCCATTGGATGTTGTATGTTTTTATGGATAAAATTGGGTCATGTTTATTGAAATCAAAGATAGAAATGTAAATATTATGTTTTTATCACCATATTTGACAGTGTGTCTTTGAGGCCATTATAAATACATATTTCAAGCCCCTTTATATTAAGAAAAACGTACATGTGGCATCATGGTAAGGTATTTAATTTTTTTTTCAAAATTTGAGCAATTATGTGATTTTTTCTATCTGAAAATTGACTAAAACTCAACAATAATGGTATTTTAAAAAAAATATGTGTTTTTTAAATAGTATTATTATGATTATAGGATGTTTAATATTTGGAACAATACTGTATGAGATTTTCTAATCACCAAAGTAGTCAAATCATAAAGTTAAAATTATTCCCAAATTATGTGAAAATTATACCTATTTCTGATAAATTTTATACTACTATTAGTATACTTTATTTGTTACTAAAATTCATTATTATAATATATTTATTAATTTCACAAAGTTTAATTTTTTACTGTTATGATTTATGAATATAATCTTCAGAGATATATATGCATTATGATATTTATTTATATATAAAAATAATAAATATTTCTAATTAATGTTCATATTATTTTCAAGTAATGTAAATTAAATTACTATCAATTATAATTGAGTATCAGTGTATCACCCAAAGGAGAGAACTATTACACATATTATGTAAAACATTTTATTTTAATAGATGAATTTTTATTGATAAATAAATAAATAAATTAAAGCATGTATTTATTGAAGTTATCTTTCCATTATCATCGAACCCACATGAATCAACTGTACTAGTATTTAATGAACTAAATTTAACATATCGAAGTTAGAAAATCAACTTTCCCTTTGTGGTATTGGATATTGATTTAGAACTCTAAGTAGAGAAGCCTACTATGATTTTAGATGTTAGTAGAGATGTTCATAAAATACATTATGAAACATGGAAAATATCAAATAGGTTATGTTTGATGTTTATGTGACTAAGCATATAAAGCAACATCTAGTCTAGTCTCCCAAAAACTGAAAGTGATAAATAATTTATGAACTTTTTGGTGGAATGATATAAAATTGTTGTAAAATTAATTTTTAGAGCATTATTGAGTACATTGAACACCATTAAGTATTATTTTTATCATATATGCATGATCATTTGTAACACCCCGATATTTTATGAGAAAAATTATTTTTTTTAATTTCTTTGATGTCTTATGTTGTACGCTACACCAAGATTATCTTGTGCTATACGCAACACCGTATTAGCTTACAGTATATGCAAACACTATTCTAAGATTGTGTTGCACTCCAGAGCAACCTTCCTTGATAGCGTGTGTTGTACGCAATACCGAGTTTCACTAAACGAGATATTATTATAATATTATCATGAACTAGCCGTTATGAATAGTAATACCCAATTTTTGAAACTTTATAAATTTTATCTGTCAAAATGGACCTAATTTTTGGATTCGGAATATCGAAATTAGCCTAGGGTGAATTTTTGGTATTTTTCTAAACACTTTCAATTTTTGATGAATAGTGAAAAAACTGGGTTACTATTTAAAAACCGCCTTTTTATTTAAATAATTATTTATTTTATTTTAATTTACTTTAGGTCAAAATTGATACATAATACCTATATAAGTTCAACATAATTCATTGAAGTCATTTTATAAAAATTTTAGACAAATAAAAATTTTATTGAACTTTTCACCGTCTTTTACCCAGCTCCTAGGAGAATTTGAAAATTTACATAAAACATAATTTTACTGCTTCTATGAGTGGAATTTCATAAATCCAAGAGACATGGTTAATATCAAGGAGTAAAATGTGGTTCAATAAGATAAAAATAATTTTTTATGAATAGTAACTTTTTACTTTTATTTACCACGGTTAAAAGTAAATAGGGTAATTAAGGGTAAAAATGATATTATTATCAACCTAACTCATTTCCTAATTCTATTGTATAAGTGTAATTAGACCAAAAAACAACCTTAGGAATAAAATATGACCATTTAGTTCCATAGGGATTAGATTAGGACATTTATTATTATTTTATTAAAAGAATATTTAAAAGAGTTAAAATCAAAGTTTAATAATTAAATTATTTTTAATATAGGGTTATAAATATGATAAATTCGACTATAAATATTCATTATAAAGATAAAAATATTTCCTAAATAATTGTAGTTTATTTATAATTTTTATACATTAAATAATTTAATTTATTTATGACACAATGATGATGCAGTAATTACCTTATTAATGAAATATTAACATAATTGATGTTACAAATACATAAATAATTGTAATTTGAGACTTTTTATAAATTAAACTAATTTTTAAGGTTAATATTACATGTTAGTACTGATTAAATTAACTTTTTTAGAACTAATCATGTTGTAATGATTTTCAAAAAAATTTATTACCAAATAGTGTCAAAATTGACATTAAATAGTTTTTAAAACAAATATTATATTATTAATTTTTATTTTATTCTTAAAAACCTAAGGTTCGGCCAAATGACTTAGATAAGGTTATATATATTAATAATTAATTACTTGGGGTTCTTGGGGCTTGTTATAGTAAGTTTATTAACCATATAGTGTAAGAAAACAAGAAGACACGGTTAAAGTTAAATTATTTAACTTAGAGTTAAATCTAAATGATAAGGTTAAAATAGTAACCTAAACTTGTCTAAAACATATTGGATGAGATTATTTAGACCCATACCCACTTTATATTATAAATAAATCAATTTGGAGCTATTATAAACCAAATATGACATTATTATAAAATAATATTTTAAGTTTTTTCTAAAGTGCCGCTATCCTCCCTTATAAAAGGGAACCTCCTATCTCTTCTCTTTACACAATTTTGAGCATTCAAGATCGTCCAAAACCTTCCAATTTCCCTTATAAACTTCCCTATAAACAATATAGATGTTTTGGTCTCCTAAAAAGACCAACTCTAGTGCCGTAAGACGAAGCTTAAAAGAGGTGTGTCGAAGAAGAGGTAATCTCTTCTACCGATTCTTTCATGTTTCTTTCTTCTTCAACTTCTTATTATTTATTTTTTTAATTATAAAGTAATTAAATAAGTATCAATAATATACTGATATGTTATTTTAAATATAAAACAACCTAATTTCACCTTCTATCTATCTTACGGAAAAGGAAATCACAGCGCGTGTGTATGTACGGAATACCGTCTCCACGCCGTGGTGTAATCTGTTTTTCCACCACCACCTTACTTGGATGGGTATAATGGTGTAAATAATAAATTTATATAGTTATTATAACATCATACTAATTATGATATATTATATCATCCACTACATTTAAATTCAATAATTATGGGAATGATATCATTGCTCATGCGTGCGTACGAATTACCGTCTCCACGATGCGATGAGATTCATTCTCCATGTTAACCATTCAAGAATGATTATAAAGTATATATAATGAATAATAATGAAATATATGACATAACTAATCTAATGGATTTATGTATATATATAAATATATGTCATCTACTTACTTCTATTAAAGTCAATAAGAAATGGAAAACAACGTTCATGCATACGTACAGCCTATCGTCTATATGAATGGTGTATTTAATTTAATTTATCTATATATTGTATATATATACTGAATATATATGATATATAAATCATGATTTAAATTCTGGAAGTAAGTAAATAATGATATAAGTAATAATAATATCAAGAACAACAAGTCCAAACACATACGATAAATAAAGCGATTCTACCCAAAACGCTGCTTTAACATGGAATTTACAAAAGAACGGGTAATATAATGTCCTAAGTGTACCATATATGATATAATAACAATGAATATGAATCCTTAATAATTCAATGAGATTATTTAAATCATTATATAGGAGGTTCGAATACGTACGAAGCATATCAGACCTAAGGTAAGGGATAATTATTCCAATCTCTTTCTTATCGGAGATTGTTTATTCGTAATTATTTACTAGGGTTATTGTTATCATCGAAGTACATGTTTTATAAAATTGTTTTTATGTATGTTTAATGTTCTTTTTACCCATTTTTGACTTTTACCACATGTTATTAAAGGAATATTTCTTTTTTTACCATACAAGGAACTTTTTGTCTTTTCTAGAAAAAGTATGAGGATAATGTTTTTTATAAATTATACAACATGAATGGATTTTTATGGTTTCATAACACCTTATTTTAATGAATATTACTCTATAATATTTCATGAATATCTTCAAAAAATACATTTCTTTTAAAATTTCAAGACATTTTGTGAAAATAAAATGATTTTGAATAAGAAAGGATATTTTCCTCAAGAATTGATTTCAAGTGTTTTATCAAAACCAATTTACATCTAAGATGAAATTATTTCATATGTGTATGTTTCAAGTATAATGTCTCTATGATTTACATGGTTTCACTTTTCTTTTGATAAAATGATATCCATTTTTTTGTATGGATTATGTTATGATGGGATGATGTTTATGAAACAAATTTTATTCTGTGGGTTATGATGAATGATTTATATTTATATTGTGGCACACGTAAGAATGATTTAATTATGATATGGGTGTTACCTATATCTCCCTCAAATGCATTGGGTAAATATTTATATCTCATGAGATAGACATGGCTGGAATGGCAAGCAAATCCAGTTCAGTAATACAGGGCTGGAACGGCAAGTAAACCTGGTTCAGTAAGGGATTTTGTCCATTAAGATGGTTTTGGAAGAAATACCTTGGATACTATTGAAATCATATCATGTATTTAATGTTTTTCCACAATTACAAGTTTTATTACCATGCTATTTTATCATGATTAATGTTCTTTTATGATCTATGCCTTATGTACTGCAATGTTTTATGTCATTACTCAAGATTTTGATGTTTAAACATTATGTCTATGTTTTTAAGTTCAAATGTATATGGTTTGTTTTATTTTCTCTATACTTACCCTTACTGAGCATTTGAGATAACCCTTTATATGTTTTCTTTTCCCCAGGATATAATAAAAGGTTTTAGGTAAGAAGAAAAAGGAAGATCTTTATGAGAGATGTTGAAGATCTTTCACCAAGATTAGAAGATTATGTTCCAAGTTTCCAAAGACACTAAACTATTATGGTCCTTTGGTGTCTGTTTTTGTTATTTATTATGTTTTCCACAAAATTAATGTAATGTCTATGTGCATCAGGATACGGGTATATACAGTTGGTATCAGAGGAAAAGGAGGTAGGAATGAATCCGATCCTTGGGAACTCTCACATGTGAGCGTTGGACGAAGCATAGCTCTCCGCCCAAGGGCTTCATGAGGAAATGGTTTCCATTGGGGATGGTGGTGTGTCCCTTCTAGGGGGTGTAGCCGCCCATGGAGTGCCCTGATAGGTATCAATTATAGTCTATTGGATGTAATTCCAGACCACTACAGTTGGTATCATAGGAAAGGTTTAGTTAACCTTTGGAAACTAGGATGCGAAAACATTAGTGAGATCCCTATAGATATTTATAAGGTATGTCTAGGGATGTCCCTAAGGTTAAGAATAAGTATAGGTTATAGTCCTAGAATTATGGTAACAATATTAGAATTAAACCTAAGATGTTAGACATTGAAGGTAGTCACCTTTGATTGTGAATTTTACCTCTCACACTATTCTTTTTGTGTTTTTGAAAATACATGGAAACATGAAGATTAATGATAATGGAGGATATAATGGACAATGGAATGATATTATTCATGAGAAACAAAATGAAACGGGATTTTGAAGTCCATACATCGTTATTATACCTAATAAGAAATCTCATAATATGATCAATAATCTCAACTTTAGTAAGTTTACCGACTCAGCTAATAAGAGAAAGACGGAGTTTCATGATGATCATAGAGGAAAGAATGTTCAATTTACCTCATGTAAATCATGTGGGAAGAGGAATCAGGGAGAATGTTTCAAAGGAACAGGAAAATGCTTTGGGTGTGGAAAAGAAGTAGACAAAGCCATTAATTGTAATGGAAAAGGTTCAGTTAACATCATGGACAAGGATAATGGTATTGCTAAGACATCAACAATGGTTAAATGTTTTAAATATGGAATGTATGGTAATTATTCAAACCAATTCCACAAGGGAAAGTCTCATGAAGAGAATCAGCAAGGTCGAATGGGTAGTATTTATGTTGATGATGATGAAGATAATACAAATGATATGCGAGATAAATGAATTGTTCATGATTGGTCAATGTATTATATTGGTAGTGGAATGATTACATGTTTATCAAGAGTAATGTTGTATAAGTAATCTCATGGTACTATGGAATAAAGAGAAATCTAAGGATTTTTACACTATTTCTTTTCCTTATATTTTTTAAAAGTATATGTTGAATGGTACTGGTAACCATGAAAGGTTATTCAAATATTTTTGGAAAGCATATGATATGATCATAATGAAGGGATAAAGGGAAAATAAAATGAGCTCATGAATGATATAAGGACAAAGTTATATCATGGTTTGAGTATATAGAAATTTTGGGACTCTGGTATGTAGAAAGAGTTAGCTTTTGAAAGCATTCATGTTTTCACTAAGGTTCAATGGGTATTCATTTTTCAAAAGAATACTTGATTAAGGTATTCACATGTTTGGAATGTGACTAACAAGATATATCGGGGATAAATGATGGTATTCACATGCTCATTAGATGAAAATTCTAGTAACTGTTTTCACTATACTATGAGTTTGGAAAGAAGTATTTTGGATAAGCCTAAAGATTGGAATGGATTATGTTGGACATAAGTTAGTATGGTTTAAGGCTTGATTTTTTTTTATATTATTGATGGAATGTAATAATAGTGTAGTTTTAGAATAGAGACAACTGGCAGAATGGGCGACAACCCATCGCGTTGGACGAGACTGTGGGAATCGAACCCACAACCGCAGTGCGACAGGCCTTTATTGCCTACCACTGGCCTATAGGAACTCCCTGGTTAGTAGAAACTAGTTTTATTTTATTAAGCTGTATTATAGATGAAGTGTAAGTCTATTTTTGGAATCATATACGATTAAACTCACCATATATGGACTTATGTATATTTGATCACTTTTTCTACCCTTTTTTTTGAGATAGATGGAATGACCAATCATTATATCACATGATCTGTTAACACTTCAAGAATAACAAATTCAACTTCATTTAATTAATTGATGAAGTGAAAATTGTTCAAGGAACGAACAACAGTGAGATTTTACCAAAATAAAGTAAGTATTTCTTCTAATTAAAATTCTTCAACTTTAGGGAAATGATCTTGAAAACCAAAACTTTTGTCCTAGTGTCCTCGTATATGATGAATTAGATGGTGCCTTAGATCATCAAAAATTTATGGCTTTATGATTGTTGGATTTTTTTTCATAGCCATGTTCTCTACCACTCTCCATCTAAACATGATGGTTAGATTTCTCTTCTATATCCATATTTTCACCTATATACTCCTATGTGGGAACCCAAGTGATGAGTTACTTTGCGTATCCATTTTTTTTCTAACTTTTCTTTTTAAAATGAAGTTTTAGTATTCCTTTTTATGATGTGGGTTTCTATGAAGGAAACTTTCAAGTAGTAAACGATTTATAACCCCGACGAATTTAGAGGGAGAAATTCATTTTAAGGGGGGTTGAATGTAACACCCTGAGATTTTATGAGAAAAAATATTATTTTTAATTTATTTGATGTCTTGTGTTGTATGCTAAACTAAGACTATCTTGCGTTATACGCAACACTTTATTAGCTTACAGTATACGCAAACAATATTCTAAGATTGTGTTGCACACCAGAGCTACCTTCCTCGATAGCGTGTGTTGTACGCAATATCCAGTTTCACTAAACGAGATATTATTATAATATTATTATGAACTAGCCGTTAAGAATAGTAATACCCACTTTTTGAAATTTTATAAATTTTATCTATCAAAATGGACTTCATTTTTGGATTCGGAATATCGAAATTAGCCTAGGGTGATTTTTTGGTATTTTTCTGAAAACATTCAATTTTTGATGAATAGTGAAAACACTGGGTTACTAATTAAAAAACGCCTTTCTATTTAAATAATTATTTATTTTATTTAAATATATTTTAGGTCAAAATTGATACATAATACCTATATAAGTTCAATGTAATTCATTGGAGTCATTTTATAATAATTTTAGATATATAATATTTTATTGAACTTTTCACCGTCTTTTACCCACCTCCTAGGAGAATTTAAAAATTTACACAAAACATAATTTTACCGCTTCTTGAGTGGAATTTATAAAATATGAGTGACACGGTTAATATCAATGAGTAAAACGTTCTTAAATAAGATAAAAATAATATTTGGTGAATAGTAACTTTTTATTTTTATTTGCCACTGTTAAAATTAAATAGGGTAATTAAGGGTAAAAAATGATATTATTATCACCCTAACACATGTCCTAATTCTATTGGATATGTGTAATTCGACAAAAAACAACCTTAGGAATAAAAGAAGATTTCAACTGATCCTGAATCTAAGAGATGGAGCTGAGATGGCTCTCGACTCGCTCCTCTTAGTTCAGAAAGGTGCGTCGCAAACCCTAGGATTTTGAAAATCGAAGAAAATAGAAGAGGTTTACGCAAATTCTTCAATATCTACTCCTCATGGCATTAGAAGATCTGATCTGGGAACTCCATTGTAAAGAAATGGGGATTCCAAAAATGGAGGATCCATCACATATCTCAATTTCGAGGGTAAAGGGGATATCCTTCCTTGAAGTCTTAACGGGTTCTGAGTAAACCAAGCAGCCTCCGTCGAAGTCATCAAGGATAAAGAGAACAAATGATGGCGGGTTCTGTGTGTAATCCGATCCATCAGTGATTCAACACCGCTCTCAGTATTATAAGTATTCGATCATGGGTCGAGTTGCATACCTCAAAGGTTATTCCCCCTGGTCTTATACTGATTTAAAAGTGAAGATTTCTGCTTGCTGGGGTTTTGCGAACTCGAAACTGGTTCCTCTTGGGAAAGGTTATTTTCACATGCTCTTCTTTTCACAAAAAGATATTGATCATATCTGGTCTACTGGTCATTTAAATCTGAAACCGGGCCTTCATAGACTCACTGAGTGGGATTTTTCATTCAATCCGAACTTACATAGGAATAACACTGCGTAGGTGTGGGATAAAATGTTTAATATCAACTAGTTTTTCTGGCATCCCCATATTCTTAGTGACATTGCTAGTTGCATCGGTAAAACCTTTAAAGTGGTCCAAAGAACCTTGAATGGGGACCTTGGATTATATTCTAGGGTGCTAATTGAAGTAAATATGGAAACTAAACCACTGAAATCCATTACTTTAACTGTTAATGATTATAAAGCGGTGGTGAACCTTGAATATGAAAGACTTCCATCTTATTGTAAACTTTGCAAATTGGTCGGTCACTCAATTCACAATTGTTGTAAGGTGCACAAATAGCCTGCACAAACATGCTATAATGGATGGACTGAAGTAAAAAATAATAGGAAGGGGAAATAAAAGGTTGCAGAAAAACATGAATCTTCAAAAAAAAAGTGGAATTATGGGTTGTTAAATCCAAATCCTTTGGGTTATTCGACTCTGGAAAGGACAAAAAATGGGCAGACATTGCTAAAGATAAAGAGTTGGAAATTCTTGAAAATGATTTTAAAAAAACATATTGATGATGATATCCTTTATAACACCTCACATCCTTGTGCTGACCCGAAGACAACAAGCCCTATTTTAGGGGTTTCTCTCCCTTCGGTTTCAATTTTGCAGGATGCTAATGTTGCTACAGTTGATATAGGTGATGCATTGCAGGAGCAATGCATCAATGAAAATAAGGATATGGGTGAAAAAATTGATATAATCAGTTCCTCACCTGAATGACCCATCCTCGATTCACAAAATAGGTTATCTATTTCAAAACCACAAGATGGAATTGGGGATTGAATAAAACAGGTGGAACCATCTTATAGGGCTGCACTCCTATCTTCTCCGAGCAGTCAGGACTGGACTCAAGGCACCCCTTTGTCCTCCCCTGAACTGTCTGGAAGTAAAGCCCTGGCCCTGCCTCCTCATGGACCTGATTCTTTGGCCCCCCAGGCGGCTACATTGCAGGATTCTTGCACCCAGAACAATGGCACTTCTTCTCCAGACTCCAAACAGTCTGCTGCCGAAGACTGTCACTACGGTGAACCTCAACCAATTATCTCTAGTTGTGCAGGTACTACTAACCTGGTGATTCACGATATTTCAACACAATAAAAAACAGTGTACTATTCCAATGGAGTCTAAACCTAGAATGGCCACCAGGTCAAGGACATCGGGGTCGAAGAAAAAAGGGGACAACCCCACCAGAAAGAGGTAGAAATGAATATATTGTACTAGAATTTTCAAGGTATGTATAACCTAGACACCATTAACATTTTAAAAAGATTTATCTTTTCTCACTACCCTAAACTATTTACAATAGTGGAACCCAAAGTTAACTCTGGTACCAGATTCCCTCAGACACCTCTTGGATACACATTCCTAGGGGCGTGCACTAATAGGACATCTAATGAATCGTTATGGCTTTTTTCTCATCCTACCTTGAAGAATGTCAAACTTTACAACTTCTCAAAACAATCCATCACATGTGATAAAATTTTGGATAATGTTACAGTCTTCACCACTTTTGTTTATGCTTTTAATAGATATCAAGATAGGAGAGAACTTTGGAATGTCCTCACACAATTAGGTAACTCTATTCAGCAACCTTGGTTCATTGTTGGAGAATTTAATGTTATCCTAGACCATAATGAAAAAATAGGTCCTTCACATGACTCTATTTCTTCTAGGGAATTTAAATGCTGCATTGAAATGAAAAATTTGACAGAAATAAATCTAATGGGTGCAAAATTCACCTGGTTTAGACTAAATTACAATAGAATTATGTCCAGTAAGCTTGATAGAGCATTCATTAATATCAATGCCTAGGATAAAGGGGACAACATCGCTAGTATTACCTTAACGAGAATTGCCTCAAATCTTCACCCCATTTTGGTTTCTTTTTCCCATAACTCTTCTAGACGCATACTTCCCTTTAGATTTAATAATGTTTGGTTTCTGATCCTGACTGCATGAACATCATTAAAAACTCTTGGGATAATATGCATAGTCAAAAGGATCTGTTTGCCTGCCCAGTGAAACTGAAAAGGCTTATACAGATTCTCAAATGCTGGTGTAAATCCAAATATAATGAAATTTACAATAATATCATCCTTTTGGAAAAAGAGCTAACTAAATTTCAAAATGATAATTCCTCTTCTAATTTTTCTCATGACTCTAAACAAGAAATTACCATTTCTTCTAAGCTTATCAATTGGATCAACTTTATGGATGACCTTAGAAAGAAAATCTTTAAAGAGAAGTAGCTTAATGATGGGGATAGGAATACTTAGTTCTATAATGCTCTACAGAGAGTCAGAAAGGCTTATAGGCCTTTGGACTATCTTCGTGTAGGGGACCAAATTCTTGATTCGGACGAAATTATCACTAATAACATTGTCTCTTACTTTCACAATATCTTCAATGGCACTAGTATTGATAAAGATCTTTTGCCTGACATAATTCCAAATCTTGTTACACCTGAGGATATCACTTTTCTTAATAACATACCCTTAGATCAAGAAATTAAAGATACTGTCTACAGCCTCTACCCGAATAGTTTCCCTAGCCCAGATGGTTTTAATAATGGCTTCTATCAAAAACACTAGGATGTGCTCCAAGATGACGTTTGCAGACCGGTTAAATATTTTTTCTAGAGGAATCATCCCTCATGGGATCAACTCTCAATTCTGAGTCCTCATCCCTAAAACTGATAATGCTAATGAAATTCAACTCTTCCAACCCATTTCTCTTATAAATTCCCTCTTTAAGATTATTACCAAATTAATTGCCAATCGCATGGCCTCTATTAGTAATAGAATTATCTCCTGGAACCCGTTTGGCTTCATAAATGGTAGATCTATTCAGGAATGTATCTGTCTTTCCTTTGAAACCACCAATATCTTAAATAGGAAGAATAGAGGTGGTAATGTGGCCATAAAACTTGACATTTCTAAAGCTTTTGATACGATTGATTGGAGTTTTATGTATAAAGTCCTATCTCAGTTTGGCCTCAATGATAATTTTATAAATCGGATAAAAACATTATTCATCTCGAATCATATTTCTGTCCTCATTAATGGTTCACATAGAGGTTACTTCAGTTTCTCCAAGGGAGCGAGACTAGGTGACCATCTCTCAGCGATTCTCTTCAAAATTGCTGAAGATTATCTTAGTAGAAGGATTACTCAGGCTATTGAACAAGGTACCATCAAACCCATATCTGATTCTAGAAATTTAAATCCCCCTCACATCTTTTTTATGCTGATGACATAATTATAATTACCCAAGGGGATAAAAGAAACATTCAGAAACTAAAATCCATTCCCCTCCTTTATCAAGAAGTGTCTGGTGAATACATTAACTGGATTAAATCCTACATCTAATTTGGTATAACCATTCCTCTTGGGAGGAAAAATGACACTACAAATATTTTAGGGGTTAAGGAGGGCACCTTACCTTTTTCTTACCTTGGGTTCCCCATTTTTTGGGTCAGACTGAAGGATAATCACTTCTCCTCTATCACGGACCAAAATCTTCGTCTACTTTCCTCCTAGAAAGGTAAAACCCTTTAGATGGTTTGGCGAATTTGCCTCGTTTAGTACACCATTGACTCTAAAATCATTTATTTTATGATGATTTATAAATGGCCCAAGAGTCTTATCAAGTTCATCAATGTGGCTATTAAGAACTTTTTTTGGATGGGGAGTACCTTGGAGAGAAAATTGGTTACAGTTCCTTGGGCTAATTGTTGCAAACCTATTGACAAATGCGGTATTGGCATAAAAAATATTTCTTATTTTAATTAATCTCTTCGAGATAAACTCACATGGAACCTAATTCATAACAACTCTCCCTCTATGGAGTTTCTCAAGGACCGTTTTCTCAATAAGCTTAAAAATAATCATGCGCACTTTCTCACATCCTCTATATGGCCTTCCATTAAAAACACTTTCAAGTCCGTAATGGAAAACTCTAGATGGATGGTAAATTGGAACTCAGATCTTAATTTTTGGTTTGATAATTGTACTGGTTCTCCCTTGATCTCTTTGATTGACAGTAACCAACCTCCTCCCCACACCAATGATACTATTAAAAATGTCTTGAAAATGAAAAATTCCTATCTTCCTGAAAATGTCATCCAGATTGTAGAAAATTATCCCTTCACTAACATGGATGATTTTATTATTTGGGAACTGGTGAATAATGGGATCCTAAATTATAAATGTTTTTATAATAACTTGTTAAAAAATGTAGAAAACAATTTTACCTAGTTAAAAAGATTCAGCAAAGCTTGGTTAAACCCCCGAGATTCACGGTGGTTTGGCGGAATGCTCATGATAGAATCCCTAAAGATACCTGCCTTAAATTGTTTGGTATCAATATGTGCTCCAAATGCCGCATGTGTAATCTACATAGAGAGGATTTAAACCACATTTTTCTTTCTTGTGACACGACAACCGCACTTTGGCATTATATATTCTACATCTTTGAATGCAGATAGTTTATTTGTAGTTCCATTAGCTTGCAAATACAACGATGTTTGGATGTTTTAGATTCTCTGCAAATCAAAAATCTCTTCATCGCACCGGTTTCTGAACTTCTACGTGTAATCTAGTATGGTATAAATGTTTGTATTTTTCGTAATATCACATTCATGATTAATGGAGGGAAAACCAGAATCCTCATGGCCATGCATGAGGCAGCTTCAATTCAAAAAGATCATTGCAACAACTCTGTTGGTGACTTTGGGATTCTCAGACGCATTGGGGTGAACGGGAAATACCCTCATTTGAAGCATACCCTTGAAGTGTTTTGGTGACCCCCTCCTCCTGGTGGGATTAAAGTCAATGTCGATGGAGCCTCGAAAGGCAACCCTGGCCCAGGGGGTTGTGGGGTCATCTTCAGAAATCACTTCGACCAGATGCTTGGGTGCTTCTTTGGCTCTTGTGGTACTACTTCATCCCTAGAAGCTGAGATGATGAGCGTGATTCATGCGACATATTTTTCTAGGCTTCATAATTGGAGAAATATTTGGATAGAGAGTGACTCTACTATTATTATTCAGGCCATTTGGAATGGTTCCATTCACTTGTCCTGACGCTCACCTCGCGTTGGATTGATTGCTTGGAATGCCTTTCAGGGATCAACGTCATCGCCACTCAAACATATCTTGAAGCTAACAAGATCACTGATGGTATTTTTAATATAGGTGTTTCTCATGAGATGCATTGGAGTGATGTTCTCCCTCCAGAGTTAATCCTGCTCTATGTCAGGGATGTTAGCAAAATGCCTTGTTTCAGACTTGTGTAATTTTTTTCCATTTTAATAAAAATTTAGTGTTTTGGTCTTTGACCAGAACATGAATTCTTTTCTTCAAAAAACCATAGGAATAAAATATGACCATTTAGGTCCAATTGGATTAGATTAGTACATTTATTATTATTTTATTTAAATAAGAGTTAAAAGAGTTAAAATCAAAGTTTAATTACTAAAACATTTTTAATATAGGGTTATACATAAGATAAATTCGACTATAAAAATTTATTAGAAAGATAAAATGATTTCCTACATAATGGTAGTTTAATTATAATTTTTATACATTAAATAATTTAATTTATTTACGACACAATGATGATGCAACAATTACCTTATTAATGAAATATTAATATAATAGATGTTATAAATACCTAAATAAATGTAATTTGTGACTTTTTATAAATTAAAATAATTTTTTAGGTTAATATTACATGTTAGTATTGATACAATTAACTTTTTTAGAACTAATCAGGTTGTAATGATTTTCAAAAAAATCAATTACCAAATAGTGTCAAAATTGACATAAAATAGTTTTTTTAAAAAATTTTATATTATTAATTGTTATTTTATTCTTAAAAATCCGAGGTTCAGCAAAATGACTTAGATAAGGTTATATATATTAATAATTAATTACTTTTGGTTCTTCGGTCTTTTTATAGTAAGTTTATTAACTATATAGTGTAAGAAAACAAGAAGACACAGTAAAAGTTAAATTATTTAACTTAGAGTTAAATCTAAATGATAAGGTTAAAATAGTAACCTAAACTTGTATAAAACCTATTGGATGAGTAGATTTAGAACCAGACCCACTTTATCTTATTAATAAATCAATTTGGAGCCATTATAAACCAAATATGACTTCATTATAAAATAATATTTTAAGTTTTTTCTAAAGTGCCCCTATCCTCCCTTATAAAAGGGAACCTCCTCTCTCTTCTGTTTACACAATTTTGAGCTTTCAAGATCGTCCAAAACCTTCCCATTTCCCTTATAAACTTCCCTATAAACAATATAGAGGTTTTGGTCGCCTAAAAATATCAACTCTAGTGCCGTAAGACGAAGCTTAAAATAGGTGTGTCGAAGAAGAGGTAATCTCTTCTACCGATTCTTTCATGTTTCTTTCTTCTTCAACTTCTTCTTATTTAGTTTTTTCATTATAAAGTAATAACATAAGTATAAATAATATAATGATATGTTATTATAAATATGAAACAACCTCATTTCACCTTCTATCCATCTTATGGAAAAAGAAATCACCGCGCGTGCGTACGTACGGAATACTATCTCCACGCCGTGGTGTAATCTGTTTTTCCACGACCACCTTACATGGATGGATTTAATGGTGTAAAGAATTACTATATATAGTTATTATAATATAATAATGATTATGAGATATTATATCATCTAATACAATTCAATTTAATAATTATGGGAACGATATCATCGCTCGTGCGTACGTATGGATTACCGTCTCCACGATGCGAGGAGATTCATTCTATATGTTAACCATTCAAGAATGATTATAATGTATATATAATGAATAATAATTAAATATATGACATAATGAAGCTATTGGATTTATGTATATATATATATATGTCATCTACTTACTTCCATTCAAGTTAATAAAGAAAGGAAAACAATGTTCATGCGTACGTACGACCTACCGTCTCCATGAACGGTGTAATTCATTTAATTTATCTATCTATTATGTATATATAAAATCTGAATAAATATGATATATAAATCATGATTTACATTCTGTAAGTAAGTAAATAATGATATAAGTAATAATAATATCATGAACAACAATTCCAAACACGTACGATAAATAAAACGATTTTACCCAAAACGATTATTTAACATGGAATTTACAAAAGAACAGGTAATATAAAGTCATAAGTGAACCATATATGATATAATAAAAATGAATATGATTTTTTAATAAGTTAATGACATTATTTAAATCATTATACCAGAGGTTTGGATACGTACGAAGCATATCAGACCTAAGGTAAGGGATAATTATTCCAATCTCATTCTTATCCGAGATTGTTTATTCGTAAGTATTTACTGGGGTTATTGTTATAATCCATGTTCATGTTTTCTAAAAGTGTTTTTATGTATGTTTAAAGTCATTTTTACCCATTTTTACTTTTACCACATGTTATTAAAGGAATATTTCTTTTGTTTACCATACAAGGAAATTTTAGACTTTTCTAGAAAAAGTACGAGGATAACGTTTTTTTTAAATTATATGGCATGAATGGATTTTTATTGTTTCATAACACCTTATTTTCATGAATCTTACTCTACAATATTTCATTACTATTTAAAAATAAATACATTTCTTTTAAAATTGCAAGGAATTTTGTGAAAATAAAATTATTTTTAATAAGAAAGGATATTTTCCTCATGAATTTATTTCAAGTGTTTTATCAAAACCATTTTCCATATAAGATGACATTACTTCATATGTGTATGTTTTAATTATAATGTCTCTATGATTAACATGGTTTCACTTTTCTTTTGATGAAATGATATCCATTTTTTGTATGGATTATGTTATGATTGGATGATGTTTATGAATCCCATTTTATTCTTTGGGTTATGATGAATGATTTATGTTTATGTTGTGGAACACATAATAATGACTTAATTATGGGATGGGTGTGACCTATATATCCCTCCAATGCATTGGATAAAGATTTATATCTCATGATATAGACATGGCAGGAATGACATGTAAATCCAGTTCAGTAATACAGGGCTGGAACAGAAATTAAACCCGGTTCAGTAAGGGACTTTGTCTACTAAGATGGTCTTGGTAGCAATGCCTTGGCTACTATTGAAATCATATCATGTGATTAATGTTTTTACACAATTAAAAGTTTTATTCCCATGCTATTTTATCATGATTAATGTTCTTTTATGATCTATCACTTATGTACTGCAATGTTTTATGTCATTGCTCAATATTTTGATGTTTAAACATTATGTTCATGTTTTTAAGATCAAATTTATATGGTTTGTTTTATTTTCTCCATAATTACCCTTACTGATCATTTGAGATCACCCTTTATATGTTTTCTTCCCCCTATGATATAAAGAAAGGTTTTAGGTAAGAAAAAAAAGGAAGCTCTTTATGGGAGATGTTGAATATCTTTCACCAAGATTAGAAGATTATGTTCCGAGTTTCCAAAGACACTAAACTATTACGTTCCTTTGGTGTCTGTTTTTATTATTTATTAAGTATTCCGCAAAAGTAATGTAATATCTATATACATCAGGCTATGGGTCTCTACATCATTTCATTGAAATAACAAATATTAAATCAAGACTTAACTCTTTGGGAATTAAAGTGGATGCATGTTTCCTTGTATAGTTTTCCCTAATATCATTACTGCATGAGTATAGACCATTATGAATAAAATAAATCATCATGAAATAAAAATTGAATGTGCAAGAATTTCATAATATACATGTTCTAGAGGAAGAATAATTATTGAGTAAAAGAGTCCACTCAGTCAATTAATTTCATCATTAAGGAGGAATGAAGTGTGGTGTTAAAAAGCATAGAATGGGAAAGGGTCTATTAAAAAGTAATGAGTCCTCTAGAAATTTTTTGAATAATTAAAATAAAGATAAATTCCATTTTTGTGGTAATGATATAAATTTACAAAAGGATTGTATGAAAATATATGCTTTTTTTAAATAGATATGTATTTAAAATTTTATGTGTATTTTGTATCAAATATGGATAAATTTTCATATAGTAATTGGTGGATTGATTCTAGTTGTAGGAATCATGTTTCTAATATGATTCATGGATTAATTTAAACCCAAATAAGAAGACAAAATGAAAATTTTATTTTCATCAAAAATAGAGTGAAAGTTCTAGTAGAAGAATTCATGACATACCATTCTGTATTTGACAGGGGATATTATATATATTTATTTGAAAACATTTATATACATTTTATACCTAATAATTTTTATTATCTATCAAAACATGATGCTACTAGATACTAGTTTAATTATGGGAATGGATGTTTTAGTTGTTTTAAACAAACATTCATTATTATATCTAGTTTATTATAAGCTAGTTTATATAAACTAAATGTTGATAATGGGTATACATAACCAATTATGAACATGTATCATAATTTTGGTACCAAACATGGTTTATTAAATTAAAATTCAGATTATTTATGGAATAAAATTGTATTCCATACTTCTAAAGAATTATTTTTAGAGATTTATAGAGATTGAAATCCTTGCAGATTTACATTTTACTAACCTAAATATTTTTGGGATTATATTAAAGGAAACCAAACAAGAAAGAAAAGAAAAGTTCAAATTGTAGTGATCAGATTCATGATATCATACATAATGATATATATGGAATTTTTGTTGTCAATTATTTCAATATAAAAAAACATATTTTAACATTTATTAATTATTTTTAATGTTATGTATTAATTTATTTACTTCATGATAAATATTAATAAATAAATTCCTTGTGAATTTATATAAATGATGTTGATATGTAATTAGATAGAAAATTGAATGTTATAAGGTCTAACAAGGGTGGTGAATATTATAGAAGATTTTATGAAATTGAAAATATCACAGTCCATTTAAAAACTCTTATAAATTCATATCATAAATGCATAATACACTATTCTAGGTACAATAGAACAAAATAGTATACTAGAATGGCATAATAGAAAATTTATGGATATGTTTATGAGATTTTAAGTAATTTTTCTTATCCAATATTATTGTGAAGGAATGATTTTCAAAACTTCCATGTATGTAGTGAATAGGGTTCCTAGTAAACAAATTCTAAAGATAACTTTTGAACTTTGGATTAATAGGAAAAACTATTTTTTATACCTACTTGTATGAGGCATTCAGGAAGAAATAAGATATTATAATCCATAAGAATGAATAACTAGATGCTAGAAAAATTAGTGGATACTTCATTACTCATATATGAAAATCAATGGGGTATAGATTTTATTTACCTAACCATAGTTTTATAATTGATGAAACTGGAAATTATAATTTTATTGATATTTGTGATTCCAGTGGGAGTGAAGTTCCACAAAATGAGTAAATTAATAAATATAGAGTACAAGTACTATTTTCTTGTACTCTAACATCACATGTTTCTATTACTCAATTTATGTCATCATAAAATAATCATTCAAAATGAAAATAATTATTTTCCAAATTCAAAAAGATGAAATGATTGATGTACCAAATAAAATAGTGTCAATGATATTTCTAATGGAGAAAATGTATGATATTTTTTATGATTATATGATATATCTATACGAGATAGAAAGTGATATTGGAATTGATAATGACCCAAGTTGATATTATCAATCAATTAAATGTGATAATTTCGATAAAAAGTTATATTAAAATAATTGTGAGATAAATTCTATGAAACAAATAAAGTAAGATACCTTATGGAAACGAGTGAAGGATAAAAGAGAGTTGAATTTAAATGGGTCTTCAAAATAAATTGATGAATCTCATGGTAACCTTGAATGTTATAAGGATATACATGTTTCTATGGGATTTAATAAAAAAGATGGAATATACTATAAGAATACCATCTCAAATGTTTTTAAAAAATATTATATTATAAATATTATAAAATTTTTAGATCAGTATGATTTAGATTTTTGTAAAATAGTTGTTAAAATTGCCTTTCTAAATGGAATCTTGGTGTGGGATGTATACATGGATCAACCAATGGGTTTTTCTATTGAAGGAAATGAACACATGTTTGTAAATTAATGAAATTAATATATGGACATAAAAAATATTCTTAAAAATGGTATCTTAGGATTAATGATATCATTGTATCTTTTGGATTTATGGAAAACATAATTGATCAGTGTATATACAAGAAGATTAGTGGGAGTAAATTTATATTTCTAATCCTATAGGTTAAGGATATATTTCTTACTAGGAATGATCTTTCTCTGTTATGTGAGAATAAGAGATTGCACTCTAATAATTTTGAAATAAAAGACATAGGAGAGATAAATATGTGATTGGAATAGAAATATTCTATAATATAACTCAAGGTTTATTGTGATTCTCACATAATACAAATATTAAATTTTTTAAAGAATTTAAGAATAAAAATATATTTTGAATCACCAACTCTAATTTTGAAATTATATAAATTTCATCTCAATAAATGGAAAAATAATTATTTCGAATGAAAGAAGATTGAATAAATTCCTTATACATCAATAGTTTTAATGTTGATTTATGATCAAACATGTACACGACCATATATTAGCTTTGAATTTTTTATATTGTGCAGATATCAAAAAAATATTATATTGGATAATCAGAGAGATGAAATGAAATTATCATGATATTTTCAATGAATAAAGGATTACCAGATCACTTATAAAAGATCCAATCACCTTGTAGGGATTAGATACTCTAACTTAATAAATTATTGTAGTGTTGATACAAGAAAATAAAATTTTGATTATGTGTATCATCTATCCATAGGAGAAATATCATAAAAAAGAAAAATGAAATTTGTTATAGATTATTTGAACTGGGATTATATATTTTTAGCATGCTTTTAGTTGACAATTCGGGGTACGTGGTTGTTGAAATTTATTTTCAGATGTGGACTTGTTGATGGTCTCACAAAGACCATGAAAATTTATTATGACAATGCTGAAACAATATTATTTTTAATGAATGATGAATTTTAGAAAGGGTTTCTTATATAATAATGTTTCACATATGTGACTTTAAAATGATATAAATTATAAAGTATAAATACAATCTAAATGAAATTTAAAATATTGGCTAATCATAAAAAAATAATTGAAAATAAAAATAATTTCAAAACAAAATTGATGAAAAATAATTTCAATGGAAAAAATATTTTTGCTTCAAAATATTTTATTTTCACTGATAATATCATTTTTATATAAATTTTTTTGTTTTTTTATTTTATTTTTTTGAGATTTTTTTTATTTTAAATTATTTTTTTTATGTATATTTAATGGATTAAATTTCATTTAGATATTATTTATATTTATATTTATAACATATACTATTTTTATAATGTAAAATAATTTTGGTTTATTATAATAAATAAAGTGTTTTTAATTTTAACTATTTTTTATGCTAGGTTTCTGTTTTAAATATTTTTAATTTTTAATTATATTATATATTTTACAGGTTTTCAATGTCAATTACATAAAACACAGTTTTTCTAATGTTTTAAGTATTTGAATTTTGAATCTTATAAAATCTAAACTATAAATACATTATAAATAAAATAGAAAAAATTGACTAAACCTAAAAAATAATTAAAAATAAAAAATATTCATCAAAATGATCAACATGGATTAATATTGATGACAAAAAACCTTGTTTTTTCCAAACATAACATTTATACTTTAAAACAAGTAGCTCAAGTTAAATGATTTTAAAATATAAAATATAAATAGATAATAAATTTTATTTATTACATAAACTTAAGATAAATAAAATAACTGAAAAAAATTATTTTAGAAAAATAAAAAATAAAAATATCTTGTATGAATAATAATAACAATAAAATTAATTAATTAAATAAAAATTGTATTCTTTTCCCTTTATTAATAATAATGACTAATTATATAATAATAATTATTAAATTAGTAGTTAAATATATTATATTAATAATTAAAAATATTAAATAATAATACTATTATTTACATGATCATTATTAATAATAATACTATTGTTATTATTTATAAATCATAATAATATTATGATTATCCTATATTTAATAAAAGATAATTATCATGATTTTATTATCATGATTTTCAAATCATAACTTTATAGCCAAGAATTTATTAATAACTTTCATGACTTTATTATTATAATGAATTTCTTATCGGTTGATAATTATCATGGCTTACTGTCTTCTAAGAATTAGCATGACTTCATTAATTTTTATTTTTGATCTTGGGGCTTATGGGTCATGAATTTTTTATCTTGACTTTAATAATAATATTACTATTATCATGACATTATTACTTTGAATTTATTATCATCATGAATTTATTGTGATGAATTTATTATCTATGGTCAAGTGCCCAGATGTGTGTATTTTCTAGGCATTTACATGCTTATGTAACTATCCTTAATTATTCATAATAAATTTAAAATTATTCATAAATATAATTAGAAAAAAATTACATGAAATAAAATATTATTATTTAATAAAAATTAAAAATATTATTAATAATTATTATTATCTTTTCATAATTATGTTATTATTAATTTACAGTTACATTATTATTATTATTAAAATCATCTATTATTTTATCCATTATTGTTATTTATATTAACTACAAAAAGATTTTTTCAGATCCTTTTGTGGAATTGGGAGCAACAAAAATTTACACCCATGATGGGAATGTAGGTGTTGCTGATTTCCATAAGAGAAAGCCTGCTGATCAGGTTAGAGATAGGGAGAAACGTGATAGGGAAATGGGAAATCTAATTCCCAATTTCTTATCTATTATTGAATCTCTTGAGTTAGATAGAATATACCTTGATAGATTTGATAAGGTTGAATGTAATACCAAGAAGAGAACTAACACAATGAGAGATCATGTTGAGTCCATTAAGATTTCTATACATGTTGATCCAAAACATGAAATTGGGGATGCAACCCCAAAACATGGAATGGATGGAGAAGGATGTTCTGATCCTCATTGTACTATTGAAAAGAAAAACAAAATAATATTCTAGCGTAGTTACATGTGAGAAGTAAGAGTCATTATACATGGATAATCAAGTTACATTATGAAAGGGTCCTTTGTAGTGGAGGATAAAGCAACACCAGACAGAACAAGGAATATATATATAAAAAGTGATAAAGCTTCTTCATAATGTTTATTAGTGGCGTTTCCCCAGCATTTTATGATCATATTTCCCCTTATATATTTGTGTGTGTGCATGAGTTTATTTTAATAACTTTCCTGAAGCCATGGGATTGGGGACACCAAATCTATGGTTCGAACCATCTTTTATTAATTGGATTAATAATTTTTTATATTTTATTTAAATATAATATTAATTATATTATTAAATTCATTATTAGTATTCATTATCAGAAATTATTAGTGATTATATTTTTGTTATTAATTAGATTTTTAATTTCATACATCAAAACATCTTTGATATTATTAATTACAGTTTTAAAAATATTAATGATATTGTTAATAATTATTATTATGAATTTATTAATTACAATTTATTACATTATTAAATAATAATTAATAATTTATTATTAATAATGTTTTATTATAAATTTTATATTATGCATTTAACTTTGGAAAATAGGTGTCTTCATCTCACATGAAAAATAAAGAAAAGTAATCAAGGACCACTCCCCAATAAAATAGGGGTTTTGGTGATGTTTTATTTAATATTTTTTGGAATTATATAATTAAAGTAATATTAGGTATAAATTTTTTTTAATAATGTTTACGTTTTAATTAATTGGATTATATATATATATATATATATATATAATTTTTTTAGAAAAATAGAAGGGAGAGCACTCTCTTAGAAATTACATTCTTTAATTTTTTTTAAGGATCTGTCTTAGACAACACCATCTTCAAATCAAATATGAAGAAGGGGTTTTCTAAGACCACACTTCTTTCATCCCAAAATCATCACTAGATCATGAAATATATTCTTTATTTATGCATTCTCAGATTTTCTTCATTTAATATTTCAAAAAAATTATCTATGCGAATAACACAAAGATATGATATTAGAGGATTTCATATGTAAAATATTAAAAATGTATTCATGTGACACCAATGTTAATTGGTTGAAAAAAAGACCTTTTTCTTTAATTAGGATATTTTAAAACATCCTTCATGCTAAAAAAATAACATTTCCACCTACTGTGTGGGTTAACCATGGGGGGATGACTTAACCTAGTTTGGACCCTTTAAATGTGTTAGATTTCAATTTCACTAAAAATATAGAGAAATCCTGTAAATTATATTACATTTATTATTTTATATCTAATGTTAACTAAGAGAGTTTATCACATTTATTTAGTTACGGATTCATTAGTAAGTCATTGAGTTTTTAGTTTTATAATATTTATTGTGAATTTAGTTAATTTAGGATATTTTATGGTTCAAAAATTTAGATGTTTTGGTGCATTTGTTGTCAAAAGTATTTTTTGGGGAGTCGATGGGTATTTTAATTGATTTTTACATTAACTTTATTCATAAATTTTATTTTTTAGAATAAATTGGTTTTTAGTTTGGGTGTATCAAATTATATGAATGTATAGGATAACTATTAGGTTTATACGAGCTCACTTATGATGGGTTATGGTAGGTGGTCTTAGTAATATTCCTTTCCAAAATTGGAGTATTCTGATGTTTTTCCCCTAATATATTTATAAATATTTAATAATGTTACATGTTGATTTTTACATGTATAAATATTGATATTTCTTCATGGGTTATATTATGAAACACATTACCATATTTTCCATGAAATTATTAAATGAATTTTATAAGTTACCTGGTTACTAACTCCATGTGTTATATATTAATAGATGGTTTAATGCGTTTTATAGACTCGATAAGTCTTAGTTACTCTTAATCAAATCATTTAAGTTGCACGATTCATTATTGATTCACTTAAATGATATTAGGTATGCCTATTTGTTCCCTTTCTCCATCCCATTAACTTGAGTTCTGCCCATGTGAATTCCTTGTCACTAACATGATTTGATGTCCATTGGTAAATTCCACAAGTTTGGGATGAAATTCAATTTCATAAATTCATATAATAATGAATTTATTGGCTTATGTTGAGGTTTATGAAAATTTAGATTTTTTGATAAATAATTGGGAATATTCTTTCTGTTTGAACGTTGGAAGTATTAAAAGAACTAAATAGTTTATAATAGAGTTATTCCATATGGACCATATATATGTTTCATTAAATAGGTTATAAACTTAAAATTAATTGATTAATTAGTAATTAAAATTACTTATTTAAATTGTAAAGTAAGAGTTGATTTCTAAACCAAACAATCAGTTTATAAACATTGGTATTTTAAGATAATTGTTTAAGTATAAAAAATAGAATTTAAACCAAAATTAGTTTCATAAATATTTGTAACACCCCAAGATTTTATGAGATATATTATTTTTAATTCCTTTTATTGTACACTACACCAAGATTAGCTTGTACTATACGCAACACCGTATTAGCTTGCAGTATACACAACACTATTCTTGGATCTTGTTACACACAATTTCAAGTTTGCAACATTGAGTGTATATATATATGTATATATATACATATATTCAATGTATAAATGAAATATGGTTGGATTATTTTATACAAAACAACAAAGGATTCTTGCACTACACGCAACCCTGACTTGGCTTGCTTTACACGCAATCGCAGCCTTCCTCGATAGCTTGCGTTGTACGCAATACCGAGTTTCACTAAACAACGATATGCTATTAAAATATTATTAGAACTAGCCGTTATGAATAGTAATACCAAATTTTTGAAATTTTATAAATTTTATCTTTCAAAATGGACTTAATTTTTTGATTCTGAATATTGAAATTATCCTAGCGTGAAATTTTGGTATTTTTCTGAAAACTTTCAATTTTTGATGAATAGTGAAAACACTGGGTTACTATTTAAAAATGGACTTTTTATTTAAATAATTATTTATTTTATTTAAATTAATTTTAGGTAAACATTGATACATAATACCTATATAAGTTCAAAGTAATTCATTGGAGTCATTTTATAATAATTTTAGATATATAAAATTTTATTGAACTTTTCACCGTCTTTTACCCACCTCCTAGGAGAATTTGCAAATTTACATAAAACATAATTTTACCACTTCTGTGAATGGAATTTCAAAAATCCTAGAGACACGTTTGATGTTAGTAAGTAAAATGTGGTTCAATGAGATGAAAATAATTTTTGGTGAATAGTAACTTTTTACTTTTTTTTACCACGGTTAAAAGTAAATAGGATTATTAAAGTTAAAAATGATATTATTATTACCCTAAAAGATGTCCTAATTCTATTGGATAAGTGTAATTCGACCAAAAACAACCTTAGTAATAAAATATTACCATTTAGGACCACTTGGATTAGATTATGATATTTAATATTAATTTATTTAAAGAAGGGTTAAAATAGTTAAAATCAATGTTTAATAAGTAAATAATTTTTAATATAGGGTTATACATAAGATAAATTCAACTATAAATATTAATTATAAAGATAAAAATATTTCCTAGATAATGGTATTTTATTTATAATTTTTAGACATTATATAATTTAATTTATTTATGACACAATGATAATGTAGTAATTATCTTATTAATGAAATATTGAAATAATTGATGTTATAAATACGAAAATAAATGTAATTTGAGACTTTTATGAATTCCACTAATTTTATAGGTTAATATGACATGTTATTATTGATTTAATTAACTTTTTTCGAACTAATAATTCTCTTAGGATTTTCAAAAAATAAATTTCCAAATAGTATCAAAATTGACATAAATTAGTTTTTGAAACAAATATTATATTATTAATTGTTATTTTATTCCTAAAAATCTAATGTTCGGCCAAATTAGTTAGATACGGTTATATATATTAATAGTAAACAACTTGGGGTTCGTTTGGCGTGTTATAGTAAGTTTATTAACCTTATAGTGTAAGAAAACAAGAAGACATGGTAAAAGTTAAATTATTTAACTTAATGTTAAATCCAAACGATAAGGTTAAAATAATTATCTAAACATGTCGAAATTCTATTTTATGAGAGTATTTCGACCCATCAACACCATATATTCAAAATTAAAAAATTTGGAGCTATTAAAAACAGAATATGACTTTATAATAAAATAATATTTTTAGTTTTTCCAAAGGTGCCCCTCTCCTCCCTTATAAAAGGGCACCTCCTCCCTCTCTTCCTCACACCACATTGAGCCTTCAAGCTCGTCAAAACCCTGCCAAATTCTCTTCTTTACTTCCCTAGAAATATCCTAGATGTCTTGGTCTTCTTCAACGGCCAATCATAGTGCCCTAAGAGGAGGTTTCAAAGAGGCACGTCGAAGTAGAGGTAATAACCGTAACCGATTCATTCAAATTATTTTTCTTCTACTTCTCCTTATTTAGTTGTTTCATTTTGAAGTAATAAAATCAGTATAAATCATATAATGATATGTTATTATAAATATGAAACAAACTTATTTCACCTTCTATCCATCCTATGGAAAACGAAATCACCGCGCATGCGCACGTACGGAATACCGTCTCCACGCCGTGGTGTAATCTGTTTTCAACCACCAACTTACATGGATGGGTATAAGGGTGTAAATAAATAACTAGATATGATTATTGTAAAGTGATATTGATTCTTAAATATTATACATAAACTTCAATACAATTCCATGATCATTGGAAAGATATCATCGATTGTACGTACATACGGACTACCGTCTCTACGACGCGATGAAATTCATTCTCTATGTTAACCATTAATTAATGATTATAAAGTATATATAATAAGTAATCATGAAATATATGACATCATAATGATACTGGATTTATTTATACATATTTATGTCATCTACTTAATTCCATTCAATTCAAAAAGTAAACGAAAACATCATTCAAGCGTACGTACGGCCTACCGTCTCCATGAACGGTGTATTTCATTCCATTTATCGATCTATCAGATATATATATGTATACGATGAATATATATTATATAAAAATCATGTTTTACATTATTTAATTATGTAAACCACTATATAAGTAATAATATCAATACCAACAAGTCGAAACACGTACGATAAATGTAACGATTTTACCCAAAATGCTACTTTAACATGGAATTTACAAAAGAACGGGTAATATAAAGTCATAAGTGAACCATATATGATATCATAACAATGAATATGATTCTGTAATAAGTCAATGACATTATTTAAATCATTATACAGGAGTTTCGGATACGTACGAAGCATATCAGACGTAAGGTAAGGGATAATTATTCCAATCTCTTTCTTATCCGAGATTGTTTATTCGTAAGTATTTACTGGGGTTATTGTTATCATCCAAGTCCATGTTTTCTAAAAGTGTTTTTGTTTAAATTCCTTTTTACCCATTTTTACTTTTACCACATTTTATGAAAAAAAGCTTTCTTTTGTTTACCATACGAGGTACTTTTTTACTTTTCCGAAAAAAGTACGAGGAGAAAGTTTTTTAACTTATACGGCATGAACGGATTTTGAAGACTTCATAACATCTTATTTTCATGAATATTCCTATACAAGATTTCATAATTATTTTCAACAAAATCATTTTCTTTTAAAATTGAATGACAATTTTAGAAAATAAAATTATTTTGCGGAAGAAAGGATATTTTACTCAAGAATTCATTTCAAGTGATTTATCAAAACTATTTTCCATCTAAGATGACATTATTTCATATGTGTATGTTTCAAGTGTAATGTCTCTATTATTTACATGGTATTATTCTTCTTATAATGAAATGATATCCATTTTTTTATATGGATTATGTTATGATGGCATAATGTTTAAGAATCCCAATTTATTACATGGGTTATGCTATGATGTATGATTTATGATTTTGTGGCACAAGTAAGAATGATTTCATGTTGAGATGGGTGGGACCTATATCTCCCTCCTATACATTGGGTAAAGATTTATATCTCAAGAGATAGACATGGCTGGAACAGTAAGTTAATCCGGTTCAGTATTACATGACTGAAATGAGGAGTGAACTCGATTCAGAAAGGGATTTTGTCCACTAAGATGGTCTTGGCAGCAATGCCTTAGATACTATGGAAATCATAACATGTTCTGAATGGTTGCCACAATTACATGTTTTATTCCCATTATATTTTATCATGGTTGATGTTCCATTATTATATATGCCTTACGTACTTCCACGATTTATGTCTTTGCTCAATATTTTGATGTTTAAATTTCATGTTCAAGTTTTTTGCTTTCAAATGTTTATGTATTGTTTTTATGTTCTCTATGTTTGCCCTTACTGAGCATTTGAGCTCACCCTTTTTATGTTTCATTTTCCACAGGAAATAATTAATGGTTTTAGGTAAGAAAAAAAAAGAGGAAGATCGTTATGGGAGTTGTTGAAGATCTTTCATCATGATTAGAAGTTTATATTCCAAGTTTCCAAAGACACTAAACTATTACGATCCTTGTGTGTCTGTTTTTGTTATGTATTAATTATTCCGCAAAAGTAATGTAATGTCCATGTACGTCAAGATACAGGTCTCTACATTTGGTATCAGAGAAAAGGTTTAGTCAACCTTTGGAAACTAGGATGCAAAAATATTAGTGAGATCCCTAGAGATATTTCTAAGGTATGTTTAGGGATGTCCCTTAGGATAAGTATACATATAGGATACAGTCCTAGAACTACAGTAATGATCTTAGAATTTAACCTAAGATTTTAGATATTGAGGGTACTCCCCCTTTACTATGTTGTTTTCCCTAGCATGATTTTTTCCTCTAACACTATTCTTTTTGGGTTTTAGAAAATGGCCGGAAATAGGATGATTCATGATAATGGAGGATATGACGAACAATGGAATGATATTCTTCATGAGGAACCAAATGAAATGGGATTTGGAAGTCCAAACATCATTATTATTCCTAATCAGAAACCTCATAATATTATCAATAATCTAAACTTTGGTATGTTTCCCGACTCATATAATAAGAGAAAGATTGTAGAGACCCGAAGCCTGATGTACATTGACATTACATTACATTTGAGGAATACTTAGTACATAACAAAAACACACACACAAGGACCGTAATAGTTTAGTGTCTTTGGAATCTCGGAATATAATCATCTAAACGTGGTGAAAGATCTTCAACATCTCCCATAAAGATCTTCCCTTTTTTTTCCTAAAACCTTTCTTTATATCCTGGGGAAAAGAAAACATAAAAGGGTGAGCTCAAATGCTCAGTAAGGGTAAACAAAAGGAATATCAATCACATCATATTCATAAGAACATAACATTTTGGAAATCTTAACCTGCAAAAGAGAGCATAATTTCATAACATGGGATAAATCATAGTAGTGAAATGTAATCCCATTAATCATAACTTAAAACATGAAGCTTTGTGGCATACACACATAATCATAGAGAATCATATCTTATTAGTCAAGACTAATTGCCAAGACTATCTTAGTGGACAATGTCCCTTTTTGAACAGAGTCACCCTCGTTTCAGTCCTGTTTCACTGAACCGGTATAACCTACCATTCCAGCCATGTCTATCTCATGAGATATAAAATCTTTACCCAATGCATTGGAGGGAGATATAGGTCCCACCCATCTCATAATAATACCATTCTTATGTGTGCCACAAAATCATAAACCATACATCATAGCATAACCCATGTAATAAAAATGGGATTCTTAAACAACATGACATCATAAAACAATTCATATAAGATAGAAGAATTCATAAAAATAATTCCATCACAACATAATCAAATCAATGTAATAATAGGGATAAAAACAGAACCCTTTATTATCTTAGATGGAAAATAATTTTGATAAAACACTTGAACTTCATTCTTGAGGAAAATATCCTTTCTTCTTCAAAAACATTTTTCCTTTCTTAACATGTCATACACCTTTAAACTAAAAGAAGTTGATTAAAAATAAACTTGAAAACTTGTAAAGGATGCTTCTTAGAAATAATGTTTTAAAAATCCATTCATTCCGTATAAGTTAAAATAAACATTCTTCCCGTACTTTTGTCGGAAAAGTCAAAAAGTATCTCGTACGAAAAACGACAAAAGATTCCTTTGATATCTTTTACTAAAAACTAACTAAAGAGTAAAATTTGATTTAAAAAATTGTAGGTGGATGGAAATAATATTACATATTGAGGAAACATGGATGTGGATGATAAAATACACCCCAGAAAATACTAAAGTATAAACAATATCAGATAAAAATGAGATTGTGATATTTCCCTTACCTTAGGTCCGATTTCCTTCGTAAGTGTCCAAACCTCCTGTATAATGATTTAAATAATGTCATTGACTTATTACAGAATCATATTCATTGTTATGATATCATATATGGTTCACTTATGACTTTATATTACCCTTTCTTTTGTAAATTCCATGTTAAAGAGCGTTTTGGGTAAAATTGTTTCATTTGTCGCCCGTGTTTTGACTTGTAATTATTCATATGATTACTTAGATCATGAATACTTAATTCCAGAATTTAAAACATGATTTATATATATATATATTCATAATATACATATATATAATAAAACAGTAAATGGAAAGAAATACACCGTTCATGGAGATGGTAGGCCGTACGTACGCATGAACGCTGTTTTCGTTTCCTTATTGAGTTGAACAGAATTAAGTAGATGAAATTTATATATATACACATAAATACAGTATCATTATTATGTCATATATTTCATGATTACTTATTATTTATACTTTATAATCATTCATGAATGGTTTAAAGTGGAGAATGAATCTCATCGCGTCGTGGAGACGGTAGTCCGTACGTACGCACGAGCGATGATATCGTTCTCATGATCGTGGGACTGTATTGGAGTGTATGTATAATATTTTAGAATCAATATCACTTTAAAATAATTATTTACACCATTATACCCATCCAAGTAAGGTGGTGGTTGAAAAACAGATTACACCACAGCGTGAGGACGGTATTCCGTACATACGCACGCTCAGTGATTTTGTTTTCTGTAGGATGGATAGAAGGTGAAATGGGGTTGTTTCATATTTATAATAAAAAATAAGTATATTAGTGATACTGATGTAATTAATTTATAATGAAACAACTAAAGAAGAATAAATTGAAGAAGAAAGAATCTTGAAAGAATCGGGAGAAGAAATTACCTCTTCTTCGATACGCCTCTTTGAAACCTCCTCTTAGGGCACTAAGATTGGTCTTTAAATAAGACCATAAACTCTAGGATGTTTCTAGGGAAGTGGAGAAGATAATTTGGCCGGGGTTGGCCGTTCTTGAAGGCTCAAATTGGTGTGAGGAGGAGAGAGAGGAGGTGCCCTTTTATAAGGGAGGAGAGGGTCACCTTTGGAATTCTTAAAAATATTAATTTATAATAAATCTAACCCCACTTAAAAACCTCCAAAAATGACTCATATTCTAAGATTATATGATATAGGGTTGTAATCTCATCAACAAATCAAATTTAGACATGTTTGGATCTTATTTTAAACATTATCATTTTGATTTATCCTTATTTAATCTATTTATGTTTATTTGTGGTAATAAACTTCTAAATTTTAAATTATAACAAATAATTACTTATTTGTTGTGAATTTTCCATAATTGTTTAATTTATAACATTATAGACCATATAAATTTAAATTTTTAATTTTTAAATATTTTTGGGATTTTTAAACAATTTTATAATATGTTATTTTTATAAAATAACAATAGTGTAAATTTTGACACTATTCATTTATTTGAATTTAAATAAAATATATACAGACGATATGTTCGAAATAAAAGCTTTAATATATTAATAAAAGCTTATATGTATCTATAAAATTAGTGGATCACATTAAATAGTTCATATAATATTTATTTTATTATTTTTAAAACCATTTTTTTGGTTTATCTCTTAATAAAATAATTACTACATCATTTTTGTATAATTATTTAATATACTTATTTTTTGAATAAAAATTTAAAATAAAATCCTATGATGAAGATAAATATATTAACTTTCACAATAATACATTTACTAGAATTTATCATCTTAAAATCACAATATTTAAATTATTATATTTATTAACTTATGAAGGTGACAACTTTGGCATCATTTAAAATAAAATAATATAAGTGTCATAATTGATTGTATAAGACTCCAAATGGTCAAATATTCGACCATTGGATTATTATAGTTTAAATTTACATGAAAAATAAGTTTTGGTCATGGGTTTGTGCCTTTTATGGTCACTATTAGTTTAATAAAAACTATATTCTTGATTTTTCACTAGATAAATAATTTCTGCATCACTATTGTGTCACAATTAATGATAATTATTTAATCCCAGAAAATTCTAAATAAATTCTCAGGATGTAGATAATTTTGTTATCTTTCGGTATACTATTCATGTTCGATGTTTTATGGTGTTTATTACTAAGTAAAAATTATTATACTTATAAGATTTAAGAGAGTGACATGTTGTCACTTTCTTTGGTTTTAATAATAATTAAATTATTTTCATGTTCAAAAGTCCATAAAATGAATCTAATACGACCCTTAGTTGATATGGGTTTACTTTTATCCATCAAATAGAATTTTGTCATGTGTTAGGGTAATTTTATAATATTATATTTACCCTTAATTACCTGATTTACCTTTAACTATGGTAAATAAAATTTACCATAGTTACTATTCATAATTCTCAAAAATAAAAAGTAGCCTATTAACATAATTTGGACCCACTGATTCCAAATATGGAATCCATTTTTTAAAATTCAATACACAAAAGTTTCATAAATTAAATTAAAAATAATCCCGTTGTCGAATAAAAACGGGTTTTTGTTTAAAACATTGCAAAAGATTGAATTGATTTAACCTACGAATTCAAGGTAAAATCAATGCTAATGACAAAAATTATATTAAATGGTAAAAATATATTCTATTTATACTTTAAAACCATTCAATATTATAATTTAACCACATAAGATATTACGATGAAAAAAGTTGTTTTTAATTAAAATATAGCGTGTTTTTACTATTTATTAAAATGTGAAAGTTACCAGAATAATATGAAAAAATTAGCCAAAGTAAATTTTTATTTCTTGATTCCAAAGAAGAATTTTATTTTTTCAAATTGAACTTATAAACATGTCAAAATCTATATTTAATGTGGGTACGCCATCAAAAGGCGGAAAAACTGCATTTTTTGAAAAATACTTATTTTACCCAAAAAATTTATTTTGTTCTTATACCATGTTCTAGAAAATGTGTAAGATGAATAATAATGTTATAAAATTCAAAATTTAGTTAATACTATTCATAATGGCTAGTTCATGACAATAATATAATAATATATCATTATTTATTAAAACCCGGTATTGCGTACAACACACACTATCGAGGAAGGTCGTGATTGCGTGTAATGAAAGCCAAGTCAGGGTTGTGTGTTGTGAAAGAATCCTTTGTTGTTTCGTATAACAGAATCCAACCATATTTCATTTATACACTGAATATATATATATATATACTCAATGTTGCGTAGAATAACTATTATCAAAATTGTGTGTAACACGGTCCAAAAATAGTGTTGCGTATACTGCAAGCTAATACGGTGTTGCGTATAGTGAAAGGTAATCTTGGTGTATAATACAACACAAGACATTAATGAAATTAAAATAATATTTTTCATAAAATCTCAGGATGTTAAATTCTACCCCCCTTAAAATAAATTTCTCCCTCGAAATTCGTCGGGGTTATAAATGGTTTACTACTCGAATGTTTGTTTAATAGAAACCCACATCGTAAAAAGGAATACCAAAACCAATCTTTAAAAACAAAAGTATGAAACGTAACGGTTACCCAAATAAACTAATCATTGGGTTCCCACTTAGGTGAAAATATGGATATGGAAGAAAAATCTAACCATCATGTTCTCATGGAGAGTGGTAGAGAACATTGCTATGGAAAAGCCAACAATCACAAATCCATAAATTTGTGACGATCTAAGGTACCATCTGATTAATCAGATATAAGATCACTAGAACAACATTTTTGGTTTTCAATATCATTTCCCTAAAGTTGATGAATTAAAAGAAATACTTGCATGATTTTGGTACAATCTCACTGTTGTTCGTGAATTGAACAATTTACACTTCATTCTTTAAAGAAATGAAGTTGAATTTGTTATTAGTGATGTGTTAGCAGATCATGTGATAGAATGATGGGTCATTCCATCTCTTTCAAACAAAAGGTTAGCAAAAGTTATAAGTCCATATTATGGTTAGATTAATCGTATATGGTTCCAAAAATGAACTTATACTTCATATATAATACCTCTTAATAAAATAAAACTAGTTTCTACTAACCAGGGACTTCCTGTAGGCCAGTGGTAGGCGATAAAGGCCAGTCGCACTTCAGTTGTGGGTTCGATTCCCACAGCCTTGTCCGACGCGATGGGCTATCGCCCGTCCTGTAGGTTGTCCTTTTTCTAAAGCTATATTACTATAACATCCCATCAATAATATCGAAAAACGTTTTATCCTAACTTATGTCCAACATAATCCATTCTAATCTTTAGGCTTATCTAAAATACTTCGGTCCAAGCTCATAGTATAAAGAAAATGATTACTTGAAATGTCACAGAACAATCACGTGAATGCCATCATTTATCCCCCATATATCATAAGATATATCTTGTTGGTCAAATTACAAACATGTGAATACCTTAATCATGTATTCTCTTGAAGAATGAATACCCATTGAACCTTAGTGAAAACATGAATGCTATCAAAAGTTAACTCTTTCCACATACCAGAATCCAAAAATTCTATATACTCAAACCATGATATAACCTTCTCCTTATACCAGTCATGAGCTCATGAATACTATCAAACATTTAATTTTCTCCTTATCCCTTCATTATGCGCATATCATCTACATTCCAAAAATATCTGAATAACCTTTCATGGATACTGGTAACATTAATCATACACTTTCAAAACTCAAGGAAAGACAACAGTGTAACGATCCATAGATGTCTCTTTATTCCATATTAGCATGAGATTACTTATACAACATTACACATGATAAACATGTAATCATTCCACTATATTCTTAAACCATTGACCGAGCTTCAACAATTATTTCATCTCACATATCATTTGTAGTCTCTTCATCATCATCCACATAAATACTACCCATACGACCATACCAATTCTCTTCATGAGACTTTCCCTTTGGGCATTGGTTTGCATAATGCCCGTACATTCCACATTTAAAACATTTAACCATTTCTAATGTCGTAGCAATACCATTATCCTCATCCCTGGTGTTAACTGAACCTTTTCCTTTGCACTTACTGGCATTGTGTCCTTCATTTCCACACCCAAAGCATCTTCCAGTTCCTTTGAAACATTTTCCTTGATGCCTCTTCCCACATGATTTACATAGGGGAAATTGAACTTTCTTTCCTCTATGATCATCATGAAACTCCATCTTTTTCTTATTAGCTGAGTCAGGAAACTTACAAAATTTTACTTTATTGATCATATTATGAGATTTCTGATTCGGCATAATAATGATGTTTGGACTTCCAAATCCCATTTCATTTGGTTGCTCATGAAGAATATCATTCCATTGTCCATCATATCCTCCATTATCGTGAATCATCTTGTTTCCAGCCATTTTCTAAAACCCAAAAAGAATAGTGTGAGAGGAAAAAATCATAATAAAGGGGGAGTAACTTCAATATATAACATCATTGTTTTAATCTAATATCGTTACCATAGTTCTAGGACTATATGCTATACGTATACTTATCTTTAGGGACATCCCTAGACATACCTTAGAAATATTTCTAGGGATCTCACTAACGTTTTCGCATCCTAGTTTCCAAAGGATGACTAAACCTTTCCTATGATACCAACTGTAGAGACCCGAAACCTGACGTACATTGACATTACATTACATTTGCGGAATACTTAGTACATAACAAAAACACACACACAAGGACCGTAATAGTTTAGTTTCTTTGGAAACTCGGAATATAATCATCTAAACGTGGGGAAAGATCTTCAACATCTCCCATAAAGATCTTCCTTTTTTTTCCTAAAACCTTTCTTTATATCCTGGGGAAAAGAAAACATAAAAGGGTGAGCTCAAATACTTAGTAAGGGTAAACAAAAGGAATATCAATCACATCATATTCATAAGAATATAACATTTTGGAAATCTTAACCTGCAAAAGAGAGCATAATTTCATAACATGGGATAAATCATAGTAGTGAAATGTAATGCCAATAATCATAACCTAAAACATGAAACTTTTTGGAATACACACATAATCATAGAGAATCATATCTTATTACTCAAGACTTATTGCCAAGACTATCTTAGTGGACAAAGTCCTTTTCTAAACCGAGTCACCCTCGTTTCAGTCCTGTTTCACTAAACCGGTATAACCTACCATTCCAGCCATGTCTATCTCATGAGATATAAAATCTTTAACCAATGCATTGGAGGGAGATATAGGTCCCACCCATATCAGAATGATACCATTCTTATGTGTGCCACAAAATCATAAACCATACATCATAGCATAACCCATATAATAAAAATGGGATTCTTAAACAACATGACATCATAAAACAATTCATATAAGATAGTGGAATTCATAAAAATAATTCCATCACAACATAATCAAATCAATGTAATAATAGGGATAAAAATAGAACCCTTTATTAACTTAGATGGAAAATAATTTTGATAAAACACTTGAACTCCATTCTTGAGGAAAATATCCTTTCTTCTTCAAAAACATTTTTCCTTTCTTAACATGTCATACAACTTTAAACTAAAAGAATTTGATTAAAAATAAACTTGAAAACTTTTAAAGGATGCTTCTTAGAAATAATGTTTTAAAAATCCATTCATGCCGTATAAGTTAAAATAAACATTCTTCCCGTACTTTTGTCGGAAAAGTCAAAAAGTACCTCGTACGAAAAACGACAAAAGATTCCTTTCATATCTTTTACTAAAAACTCAACAAAGGGTAAAATTTGATTTAAAGAATTTTAGGTGGATGGAAATAATATTACATATTGAGGAAACATGGATGTGGATGATAAAATACACCCCAGTAAATACTAAAGTATAAACAATCTCGGATAAAAATGAGATTGTGATATTTCCCTTACCTTAGGTCCGATTTGCTTCGTAAGTGTCCGAACCTCCTGTATAATGATTTAAATAATGTCATTGACTTATTACAGAATCATATTAATTGTTATGATATCATATATGGTTCACTTATGACTTTATATTACCCGTTCTTTTGTAAATTCCATGTTAAAGAGCGTTTTGGGTAAAATTGTTTCATTTGTCGTCCGTGTTTTGACTTGTAATTATTCATATGATTACTTAGATCATGAATAATTAATTACAGAATATAAAACATGATTTATATATATATATATATATTCAGAATATACATATATATAATAAATCAGTAAATGGAAAGAAATACACCGTTCATGGAGACGGTATGCCATAAGTACGCATGAACGCTGTTTTCGTTTCCTTATTAAGTTGAACGGAATTAAGTAGATGAAATTAATATATATACACATAAATACAGTGTCATTATTATGTCATATATTTCATTATTACTTATTATTTATACTTTATAATCATTCATGAATGGTTTAAAGTGGAGAATGAATCTCATCGCGTCGTGGAGACGGTAGTCCGTACGTACGCACGAGCGATGATATCGTTCTCATGATCATGGGACTGTATTGGAGTGTATGTATACTATTTCAGAATCAACATCACTTTAAAAAAATTATTTACACCATTATACCCATCCAAGTAAGGTGGTGGTGGAAAAACCGATTACACCACGGCGTGGAGACGGTATTCCGTGCGTACGCACGCGCGGTGATTTTGTTTTCCGTAGGATGGATAGAAGGTGAAATGGGGTTGTTTCATATTTATAATAACATATCAGTATATTAGTGGTACTGATGTTATTAATTTATAATGAAACAACTAAAGAAGAATAAGTTGAAGAAGAAAGAAGCTTGAAAGAATGGGGAGAAGAAATTACCTCTTCTTCAATACGCCTCTTTGAAACCTCCTCTTAGGGCACTAATATTGGTCTTTAAAGAAGACCATAACCTCTAGTATGTTTCTAGGGAAGTGGAGAAGATAATTTGGCAGGGGTTGGCCATGATTGAAGGCTCAAATTGGTGTGAGGAGGAGAGGGAGGAGGTGCCCTTTTATAAGGGAGGAGAGAGGCACCTTTGGAATTCTTAAAAATATTAATTTATAATAAATCTAACCCCACTTAAAAACCACCAAAAATGACTCATATTCGAATATTAGATGATATAGGGTTGTAATCTCATCAACCAATCAAATTTAGACATTTTTGGAGCTTATTTTAAACCTTATCATTTTGATTTATCCTTATTTAATCTATTTAAGTTTATTTGTGGTAATAAAATTCTAAATTTGAAATTATAACAAATAATTACTTATTTGTTGTGAATTTTCCATAATTGTTTCATTTATAACATTATAGACCATATAAATTTAAATTTATAATTTTTAAATATTTTTGTGATTTTTAAACAATTTTATAATATGTTATTTTTATAAAATAACAATAGTGTCAATTTTGAAACTATTCATTTATTTGAATTTAAATAAAATATATACAGAAGATATGTTCGAACTAAAAGCTTTAATATATTAATAAAAGGTCATATGTATCTATAAAATTAGTGGATCACATTAAATAGTTCATATAATATTTATTTTATTATTTTTAAAACCATTTATTTGGTTTATCTCTTAATAAAATAATTACTACATCATTTTTGTATAATTATTTAATATACATATTTTTTGCATAAAATTTTAAAATAAAATCCTATGATGAAGATACATATATTACCGTTCACAATAATACTTTTACTCGAATTTATCATGTTAAAATCACAATATTTAAATTTTTATATTTATTAAATTATGAAGGTGACAACTTTGGCATCATTTAAAATAAAATAATATAAGTGTCATAATTGCTTGTATAAGACTCCAAATGGTCAAATATTCGACCATTGGATTATTATAGTTTAAATTTACATGACCAATAAGTTTTGGTCAGGGTGTTGTGCCTTTTAGGGTCACTATTAGTTTAATAAAAACTATATTCTTGATTTTTCACTAGATAAATAATTTCTGCATCACTATTGTGTCACAATTAATGATAATTATTTAATCCCAAAAAATTATAAATAAATTCTCATGATGTAGATACTTTTTTTTATATTTCTGGAGACTATTCATGTTCGATGTTTTATGATGTTTATCACTAAGTTAAAATTATTATACTTATAAGATTTAAGAGAGTGACATGTTGTCACTTTCTTTGGTTTTAATAATAATTAAATTATTTTCATTGTCAAAATTCCATAAAATGAATCTAATCCGACCCTTAGTTGATATGGGTTTACTTTTAGCCATAAAATATAATTTTTGCATGTGTTAGGGTAATTTTATAATATTATATTTACCCTTAATTACCCGATTTACCTTTAACTATGGTAAATAAAATTTACCATAGTTACTATTAATAATTATCAAAAATAAAAAGTAGCCTGTTAACATAATTTGGACCCACTGATTCCAAATATGGAATCCATTTTTTAAAATTCAATACAATGAAGTTTCAGAAATTAAATTAAAATTAACCCCATTGTCGAATAAAAACGGGTTTTTGTTTAAAACATTGCAAAAGATTGAATTGATTTAACCTACGAATTAAGGTAAAATCAATGCTAATGACATACATTATATTAAATGGTAAAAATATATTATATTTATACTTTAAAACCATTCAATATTATAATTTAACCACATAAGATATTACGATGAAAAAAGTTGTTTTTAATTAAAATATAGCGTGTTTTTACTATTCATTAAAATGTGAAAGTTACCAGAATAATATGAAAAATTTATCCAAAGTAAATTTTTATTTCTTGATTCCAAAGAAGAATTTTATTTTGTCAAATTGAACTTATACACATTTAAAAAACTATATTTAAAGTGGGTGTGCCATCAAAAGGCGGCAAAACTGCATTTTTTGAAAATACTTATTTTACCCGAAAAATTTATTTTTTTCTTATACCATGTTATAGAAAATGTGTAAGATGAATAATAATGTTATAAAATTCAAAATTTAGTTAATACTATTCATAAAGGCTAGTTCATTACAATATTATAATAATATATCATTATTTATTAAAACCCGGTATTGCGTACAACACACGCTATCGAGGAAGGTCGCGATTGCGTGTAATGTAAGCCAAGTCAGGGTTGTGTGTTGTGAAAGAATCCTTCGTTGTTTCGTATAACAGAATCCAACCATATTTCATTTATACATTGAATATATATATATATATATACTCAATGTTGCGTAGAATAACTATTATCAAAATTGTGTGTAACACGGTCCAAGAATAGTGTTGCGTATACTGCAAGCTAATATGGTGTTGCGTATAGCGCAAGGTAATATTGGTGTAGAATACAACACAAGACATTAATGAAATTAAAATAATATTTTTCATAAAATCTCAGGGTGTTACAAAGATGGAGTTTGATGATGATCATAGAGGAAAGAAAGTTCAATTTCCCGCATGTAAATCATGTGGGAAGAGGCATCGTGGAAATGGTTTCATAGGAATTGGAATATGATTTGGGTGTGGAAAATAAGGACACAAAGCCAGTAAGTGCAAAGGAAAAGGTTTTGTTAACCCCATGGACAAGGATAATGGTATTGCTACGACATCAAAAATGATTAGATGTTTTAAATGTGGAATGTACGTGCATTATGCAAACCAATGCCCTAAGGGAAAATCTCATGAAGATAATCAGCATGGTCATACGAGTAGTATTTATGTGGTTGATGATGATGAGACTGCAGATGAAATATGAAATGAAAGAAATGATGAAGCACAACTAGTTGTTTAATAAGATAGTGGAATGATTGTATGTTTATAAAGAATAATGTATGGTACTATGGAATAAAGAATCATCTAAGGATTGTTACACTATTTTTTTGCTAAAGTATTTGAAAGTATATGTTGAATGGTACCGGTAACCATGGAAGGTTATTCAGATATTTTTGGAAAGTAGATGATATGCGCATAATGAAGGGATAAGAAGATAATGAGATGTTTGATTGTATTCATGAGCTCATGACTGATATAAGGACTAAGTGATATTATGGTTTGATTATATTGATTTTTTTGGGATTTGGTATGTGGAATGAGTTACCTTTTGATTGTATTCATGTTTTCTCTTTGGTTCTATGGTAATTCATGATTCAAGAGAATACATGATTAAGGTATTCACATGATTGGAATGTGATCAACAAGATATATCGGGGACAAATGAAGGAATTCAAATGCTCAGTACATGACATTTCTAGCAATTGTTTTCTTTATACTATATGCTTGGACAAAAGTATTTTGGATAACCCTAAAGATTTGAAATTAATTATGATGGATATAATTTAGTATTGTTTAAGGCTATAATTGTTTTTCGATATTATTGATGGGATGTTATAGTAATGTAGTTTTTGAAAAAGGACAACCTGCAGGATGGGCGACAACCCATCGCGTCAGACAAGGCTGTGGGAATCGAACCCGAAACTGAAGTGCGACTGGCCTTTATTGCCTACCACTGTCCTACAGGAAGTCCCTGGTTAGTAGAAGCTAGTTTTATTTTATTAAGTGGTATGATATATTAAGTATAAGTTCATTTTTGGAATCGTATATGATTAACCTCACCATAGATGGACTTATTTATATTTGATAACTTTTTCTAACCTTTTGTTTGAAACAGATGGAATGACCCATCATTTTGTCACATGATCTATTAGCACTTCACGAATAACAAATTCAACTTCATTTCTTTAAGGGATGAAGTGGAAATTGTTCAAAGCATGAACAACAGTGAGATAGTACCGAAATCAAGCCAGTATTTCTTCTAATTCAAAATTTTCAACTATAGGGAAATGATATTGAAAACCAAAAATGTTTTTCTAGTGTTCTTATATTCGATGAATCATATGGTACCTTAGATCATCACAAATCTATGGCTTTGGGATTGTTGGCTTTTTCATAGCCATGTTCTTTACCACTCTCCATCAGAACAAGATCATTAGATTTTTCCTCCATATCCATATTTTCACCTATACTCTCCTATGTGGAAACCCAATGCTGAGTTACCTTGGTTGACTATTACATTTCTAACCTTCTTTATTAAAGTTAAGTTTTAGTATTACTTTTTACGATGTGGATTTCTATGAATAGTAAATGATTTATAACACCAACGAATTTCAATGACGAAATTTATTTTAAGGGGGGTAGAATGTAACACCCCGAGATTTTATGAGATATATTCTTTTTAGTTCCTTTATTGTACACTACACCAAGATTAGCTTGTACTATACGCAGCACCCTATTAGCTTACAGTATACACAACACTATTCTTGGATCTTGTTACACACAATTTCAAGTTCGCATCATTGAGTGTATATATATGTATACATATATAGTCAATGTATAAATGAAATATGGTTGGATTATGTCATACAAAACAACAAAGGAGTCTTGTGCTACATGAAACCCTGACTTGGCTTGCTTTACACGCAATCACGACCTTCTTCGATAGCTTGCGTTGTAGGCAATACCGAGTTTCACTAAACAACAGTATGCTATTAAAATATTATTAGAACTAACCGTTATGAATAGTAATACCCACTTTTTGAAATTCTATAAATTTTATCATTCAAAATTGACTTCATTTTTGGAATCGGAATATCGAAATTATCCTAGGGTGAAATTTTGGTATTTTTCTGAAAACATTCATTTTTTGATGAATAGTGAAAACACTAGGTTACTATTTAAAAACTATCATTTTATTTAAATAATTATTTATTTTATTTAATCTCATTTTAGTTCAAAATTTATACATAATACCTAAATAAGTTCAAAGTAATTCATTGGAGTCATTTTATAATAATTTTAGATATATAAAAATTTTATTGAACTTTTCAACGTCTTTTACCCACCACCTAGGAGAATTTACAAATTTACATAAAACATTATTTTACCACTTCTGTAAATGGAATTTCAAAAATCTGAGAGACACGGTTGATGTTATTTAGTAAAATTTGGTTCAATGAGATGAAAATAATTTTCCGTGAATAGTAACTTTTTACTTTTTTTACCACTGTTAAAAGTAAATAGGGTAATTAAGGGTAAAAATGATATTATTATTACCCTAACACATGTAGTAATTATATTGGATAAGTTTAATTTGACCAAAAACAACCTTAGGAATAAAATATGACCATTTAGGCACACTTGTATTAGATTAGGACATTTAATATTAATTTATTTAAACAAGGGTTAAAATAGTTAAAATCAATGTTTTATAAGTAAATAATTTTTAATATAGGTTTATACATAAGATAAATTAGACTATAAATATTCATTATAAATCTAAAAATATTTCCTACATAATGGTATTTTATTTATAATTTTTAGACATTAAATAATTTACTTTATTTATGACACAATGATGATGCAGTAATTATCTTATTAAAGAAATATTGAAATAATTGATGTTATAAATACCCAAATAAATGTAATTTGAGACTTTTTATGAATTACACTAATTTTTTCGGTTAATATGACATGTTATTATTTATTTAATTAACTTTGTTCTAACTAATAATTCTGTGATGATTTTCAAAAAAAAATGAATTACCAAATAGTGTCAAAATTGACATAAAATAGTTTTTAAAACAAATATTATATTATTAATTGTTATTTTATTCTTAAAAATCTAAGGTTCGGCCAAATGACATATATAAGGTTATATATATTAATAATAAACAACTTTGTGTTTGTTTGGATTTTTATAGTATGTTTCTTAACCTTATAGTGTAAGAAAACAAGAAGACACAGTAAAAGTTATATTATTTAACTTAATGTTAAATCTAAATGATAAGGTTAAAATAATTACCTAAACTTGTCCAAATTATATTGGATGAGAGTATTTCGACCCATCCAAACCTTATCTTTGAAATAAATCGATTTGGAGCTATTAAAAACTGAATATGACTTTATAATAAAATAATATTTTTAGTTTTTCCAAAGGTTCCCCTCTCCTCCCTTATAAAAGGGAACCTCCTCCCTTTCTTCCTCACACCACATTGAGCCTTCAATCTTGACAAAACCCTACAAAATTAACTTATCCACTTCCCTAGAAACATCCTAGAGGTCCTTGCCTTCTTCAAAGGCCAATCTTAGTGCCATAAGATGAGGTTTCAAAGAGGCGTGTTGAAGAAGTGGTAATAACCGTAACTGATTCTTTCAAATTATTTCTTCTTATAGTTCTTCTTCTTTAGTTGTTTCATTATGAAGTAATAAAATCATTATAACTCATATAATGATATGTTATTATAAATATTAAACAACCTTATTTCACCTTCTATCCATCCTATGTAAAACGAAATCACCGCGTGTGCGTACATACAGAATAGCCTCTCTACGCCGTGGTGTAATCTGTTTTCGACCACCACCTTACTTGGATGGGTATAAGGGTGTAAATAAATAACTAGATATGATTATTGTAAAGTGATATTGATTCTGAAATATTATACACACACTTTAATACAATTCCACGATCATGGGAATGATATCATCGCTCGTGCATATGTACGGACTACCGTCTCCATGACGTGATGAGATCCATTCTCCATGTTAACCATTCATTAATGATTATAAAGTATATATAATAAGTAATCATGAAATATATGACATAATAATGATACTGGATTTATGTATATATATATGTATGTCATCTAGTTAATTCCATTCAATTCAAAAAGGAAACGAAAACAGCGTTCATGAGTACGTACGGCCTACCGTCTCCATGAATGGTGTATTTCATTCCATTTATCGATCTATAATATATATATGTATATGCTGAATATATATTATATAAAAATCATGTTTTAAATTCTGTAATTATGTAAATCAGTATATAACTAATAATATCAAGAACAACAAGTCAAAACATGTACGATAAATGTAACGATTTTACCCAAAATGCTGCTTTAACATGGAATTTACAAAAGAATGGGTAATATAAAGTCATAAGTGAACCATATATGATATAATAACAATGAATATGAATCTGTAATAAGTCAATGACATTATTAAAATCATTATACAGGAGGTTCAGATATATACGAAGTATATCAGGCCTAAGGAAAATGATAATTATTCCAATCTCATTCTTATCCAAGATTGTTTATTCGTAAGTATTTACTGGGGTTACTGTTATCATCCATGTCCATGTTTTCTAAAAGTGTTATTAAGTCATTTTCCCATTTTTTACTTTTACCACATGTTATGAAAATAATCTTTCTTTTGTTTAGCATATGAGGTACTTTTTGACTTTTCTGACAAAAGTACGAGGAGGATGTTTTTTTAACTTATACGGCATGAATGGATTTTGATGACTTCATAATGCCTTATTTTCATGAGGCTTCCTCAACAAGATTTCATGATTATTTTCAAAAAAATCATATTATTTTAAAATTGAATGACAGTTTCAGAAAAGAAAATTATTTTGCGGAAGAAAAGATATTTTTTCCTTAATAATTCATTTCAAGTGTTTTATCAAAACTATTTCCCATCTATGATGACATTATTTCATATGTGTATGTTTCAAGTTTAATGTCTCTATTATTTACATGGTATGATTCTTATTATGATGAAATGATATCCATTTGTTTTATATGGATTATGTTATGATGACATGATGTTTAAGAATCCCAATTTATTAAATGGGTTGTGCTATGATGTATGATTTATGATTTTGTGGCACAAGTAAGAATGATTTCATTATGAGATGGGTGGGAACTATATCTCCCTCCAATGAATTGGGTAATGATTTATATCTCCTGAGGTAGACATGGCTGGAATGGTAAGTTAATCTGGTTTAGTATTACAGGAATAAAACGAGGAGTGAACTCGATTTAGAAAGGGACTTTGTCCACTAAGATGGTCTTGGCAGCAATGCCTTGGGTACTATGGAAATCATAACATGTGATGAATGGTTTCCACAATTACATGTTTTATTCCCATTATATTTTATCATGGTTAGTGTTCCATTATGATATATGCCTTATGTACTTCTACGATTTATTTCTTTGGTCAAGATTTTGATGTTTACATTTCATGTTCAAGTTTTTGCTTTCAAATGTTTATGGATTGTTTTTATGTTCTCTATGTTTGTCCTTACTAAGAATTTGAGCTCACCCTTTTTATGTTTTATTTTTCCTTGGAAATAAAGAAAGGTTTTAGGTAAGGAAACAAAAAGGGAAGATCATTATGGGAGTTTTTGAAGATCTTTCAACAAGATTATAAGTTTATATTCCATGTTTCCAAAGACACTAAACTATTACGATCCTTGTGTGTCTGTTTTTGTTATGTATTAAGTATTCTTTAAAAGTAATGTAATGTCTATGTACGTCAATCTACGGGTCTCTACAATATTTTTAGATTTAAATTTATAATTTTTTTAATAAGAAAATAATTATTTAAATAAACTTTATTCATAAAAATACAAATCTTATTTATGTTAATAATGTGTTGGGAATGAGGGTGATTCTTAGATAAAACATTGACTTTATATACACTAATCACTCGTGTGGAAGTAATATTATATATGTGATCATCGAACATAAATAAAACCATGAATCTTATATATAATTGGACCCTTTATCTCTAATAAAATTTAAGACACTACTTGGGTATTTATTTATAATTATTTGATTATATAATTCCTTATTCCTTGTTTGGATGACTCAATTAACATGTTTGATCATGTTATTCCTTATACCATGTTTTTATTTCCCATTTAGATATATTTTATTATATTATGGCTGATACCATGTTTATATTTCCCATTTATCTTGATTTGATTATTTCATACCTTATTCCATGTTTGGAATTCCAATTGTTCTTGCTTTAATTTTCTTATGCCATATTCCTTGTTTAGATTCAACTTCTAGAATACCTTTTTTATGTTCTACCATGTTCCATGCTTGGATTATACATTTAGAATGATTTTTATATTATTCCTTAATCCATGATTTACTTGAACATATAGTGTGACATAATATTTTTAAGACACCTCTCATGTTGTTTGAAATTTATATTGTATGATCTATTTGAGATTTTTTCAACACTTGTAGGGGAGGGGTAAATCAACATTTGTGTCTTTCTTTCCAATTTCATATTTTTATACCTCTAAATATTTGATCAGTTAGGATCTTAATTATCGCAATCTTGGTTGACTCTCCTTTATCTCATGAAAACATATAAAAGAAAATAAACAATAGAACATGATATTTTTATAAGAATCACTACCTAGTAATAATTTTCAGTCCTTGTTTTGTTCAAAATTGACTGATAGAAAATTATCAATATAATGAAATACCACTTATAGTGGTTTGTCTGGGCAGTAACCTAAACCTAATGTGTGGTACCGTACTCTTTATAGGTGGGGTAAGGGGAGTAGAAAAAACCCTAATTCTCCCATACCAGTGCAAGAAAAACCCAAATGCTGCCTCCTATTAGATCTTTAGTATTACCACTTAAACTATGTGCATCTTCTTCAAGTGATTTGCAATAGCATTCAAGTCCGAAACCAATTGATACTTAAAATTTTCATATAACTACATGGATCCTCTTACTATTTTTTTATTTTACTTTTAGAATAACATAAAAGTGAATCCTTTTCTCCTTATATGAAAAATAGTTCACACACTTCTTCATATAGGAAAATAGTAATGCTCCTCCACCTTCTAACTACAAAAACTAAAAATTATAAAAAAAATATTATTCTTCCTCTATTTTGATGAATTAACATATCATATAACTTTATTATTCTTATCTTAATGGGTGTACTAGAGAGCACATGAATCTTATTTTCTTTCCTCTACTTATTTATTCAGTTCACATAAATTATGGTGGTAATTCTACCTTCTTATTATTCTTGTTCGCTGTATAAAAAAACATTGTAATACCCTATTTCATTGATACACATGTAATTTTGATATAGTATTTTTCACATCTCTTGACACAAGGATATTTCCTCCTATAATAGTAGTATCAAACAATCTCACCCTACAATATCTATTTTTATGAGTTTTAGTAGCATAAAATTAGTCATTCTCTTCTTCTTAAAATATTCCTACATAATGGGAATACATATTTTTCAATTGTAAGATACTAGTGTTTAGATAAGTTACAAATCCTTTAAATTTTATATCAACTCTATTATTTTATCATTATAAGAATTAATAGAGGATTAATGAAGGGTCTGTTATCTTCTGGGGTTTTTAGAGCATGCAGATCTAGTTTATAGAGAACTATAATGAGGTGAAAAGTTGCCTCATGGTTAGTGATAACCATGCAGCTCGATAGTGGTTCCCAATGAAGAGGATCATGATTTGTTTAAACATGTGGTGGTGGAAACTTAGTTGTAAAAAACCTAAAATAAATTGTAGTTTTGTGTCACAAAATTAGCACATAGTCCCTCCTAACAATATTCGTAACAATGTGAGGGGGTGGAGTCTTTGGATAGTGACCATGTATGGGATGTGTGTGGTTTGTCTAATTGTGCACCTAGTCATGAGAGGGGGATGTAACCTTGGTAAGTATGTGTGCATGGTTGGAACACTGTTTGGCCAACCATGCATCCAAACTACTCTCCATTTAAATATTTTATAAATAATTATTTTTTCCCTCGGGTCATTAACCATTATTCCATCGTTTTCCTCACCCATTCACACACTGCAGCTCCTCCAGGCATGTGATCTCTACCTCTTAAATTCCTCTAGGTTTCAACCTACCTACTAATTTTGGAATTTGATTAAAGTATCATTCATCACATTTTATAGCTAAATGTATTTCTACAATTCTTCTTCCTTCTATTATCAGTTTCTTTCACCAAAGTTAGTATTAACTTTGTGCGAGATAATATGCCCTATTTTCAGGAAATATTTATTCATATTTTATTTTAACTATTCTATCCTTGATTAATGACCGATACTAGATATAGACTCATCTACCAGTATATGGTAGATAGTCTAGTGATTTTCCATAAATCCATACCAATTTATATCATGATCTATTGTGCTGTCCGTAAAACTCTCTTTATATTGGTAAAAAGTGGTATTTTTGTAAATTAAATGTATAGGCCCTGACCTACGCGACCAATGAGATTTTTTGGATACAACAAAGGCTAAAAACCTCAATTATAATCACCCAGTAGGTGTGTTTCTAAATTGTATAATATAAACATGTTTTGAGTACATAAAAAAAAATCACCATATAAGGTGTATTATTTCACCCCTTTGTAACTGGGATGTTAAAATGTATTAAGTGAAATGTAAATTGAATTGAGAAAAAGGGGGAATGGTGAGTCCATGTTTCTGATCCCTTGTTTATTTTTTTCTTATGATTCATTTATTCCTTATAAATGAAATGCAAATTTAATTCAGTGAATTTTTAAATGGTGTAGATTTACTTCTATCCCATTACTATAAAACATGTCATGTTTAGGGAGATACAAGTGTTCTAACATAGAAAAAATGGGTGGTTTTGTTAGGAATGTTGAATTAAATGAATTATAAATAGATTATATCACACTAGGAGAAATGAAAGGATTTTTATCTAGAATATCATGGATGATATCACTTGGTAGGTTGGTTTAAATTCTTCCAAGAGTAACACTTTGGTTAAATTTGTGTAATTACTTGAATAAGATGAAAGGGAAATGAATTTTCACCATGCCGTGAGTGATTATTGGGTTCCTATGTGGAATTTCTTGGTTAATATCATAAGGTAATGGGTTTTTATAGTATAAATAGAGAAATAACTTGGATCCCAATGTGAAATACCTTGGATGGGCTTGGGATACCAACCATTTAAATGATGTGTCTTCAAATTAAAATAACATACATGGATTTGGTCAATGATTAGATACATGATTGTAATGATTTATTTTCAACTACTATGTCTAAAATTCCATGGGACTTATTGACCCCTTATATGAATATCATCACGTGGGGACACAATGGCTATGCAACTCAAGCATCGATCCTAAAATAAAAATTAAATAAAAAATTAATAAGTTCTCAGAGACATAAATACTTAGGTTGAAGAAGGTAATATTGAATAGGTGACCCATGGGGGACCTAAATGGTTATGGGTATTATGTATTACATTTACTACTTTACTATTATGCTTATGAACTACTTCATAGTATATTCAAATACTAGATGGTATTTGACACAATTGGTTGTGACCTACTAAGTTTTACTCACACATTATTCAAGACTAGGCTGGGTACCCAGATAGACATCATGGATGTAGGCAGGGAAAGGGAAAGTGTCCTTCTATCGACACTAGATTTTATATAATAGGATGGAGTATGGGAGTATAGGACCAAGCTAGCGATCATGATGCTATTAGTGATAGGTTTTTTCTTTTTTTACCAATTATTATAGCATGAACATGTATATTGATTTTTCTTGTTTCCCCTTGTATTTCCAATTATTTAGAGTATAGTGACATGAAATTATTTTATATTAGATACTAGATATTATTTATATCAATCACTTATTCATCTGGATGTTTTACTTCTACTTTTACCATTATATCATTTCCACTATTTGTTTTATTTATAATTATATAATATTTTTCCACACTAATAAATGGTGTATAGTATCTCCACCATACCATCATAGACCCTCAATGCTATTCAGTTGCCTATGGTGTATGATGTAGTGCTCTTGAGGCCATTTTTCCAACTGGAGTGATCACTTATCTATAAATCAATCCTCAACTATGACAATGTGGTATTAGAGGTTCTTCTAAATACCATACGATTTTGGGTCAGTAAAAAGGAAAATAGGACATTCCAAAATTTGGTAATGCACCTCTGTCTAGAAGTAGCTAACCCACATATGGGGAAAAGACAAGTTGCATGGGATGAGTCTTGTTTTTTTGTTTGTTCATATAATTGTTTTAATGATTTCCCCATTGGGTGAGGCAAACGAATTGTGACTTTTCCTTCTATTTTGGATTTTCTTTTACACTTTTCCTAGTGAGATAAGAATGTATTCTCTCATTAATTTTTATAAGAAACTAAGGATTTATATGTCATGAAAATGACATTCTATGTTTACTTTACTATGTACATTATATGAAACATGTTCTAGTTCCTTGATTACTATGTGGTAATTGGACTAACATTTTAATTTTGATAAATTGAATAAATAGTTAGTTACTTAAAGTTTCTTTGTCAACATAAATGGTGTTTTACCACATAGATTGATGGTGGAACCTTAACTAACAAATTTTCATATGCTTGAGCTATGTAACTATGATTACATGAGATAAAAATTCAGTTTATTTAAATTAAATGTATTTTAATTTTAATTTTAAATGAATGTGCATCTATAAAATGGGAATAGGGATCCATATAACTAGACCATCAAACATGAATTCTTACAACATGTGATAAGTTGCAAAAAGTATTATTGTAGTTACAGGAATTTCCAATTGTAACTTATAAAATATATGACTTTATAACTTGGGAATGATAACTCAAATATTGGACCATGATATATATACATATGATATTATTTAATTTTGAAAAATATAAAGAAATGTTTGTCGTTAAGTGGGGACACCAATTTCAACATAAAGATAGTTTTCCACGACAACGTTCAAATAACACTCTATATACCATGACCTTTGTTATAAAATATGAGAACATGACCCTAAACCGACCTTAATATTACACTATAAGGAGTCTCTCTTGTAAATATTCATGATTTACTATGTCACCTACATCTATATTTAGGATTATATAGATTGGTGTTGACCATTGTGTAGGAAGTATTTGTACCTATCACATTCTTTTATCAATGATCTTTCGTGTTGATAATTACTTTTCAGAGGAATGTGTTTGGAATTAGAGAAATATTTTACCACGATCACCTCAGGATGAGTGCTAGGAAGGTGGAAAGGACCATGCTATTAAAGTGATGAGACCTAACCCACCATTAGTAACACCTCTGATACCTCCAGTTGCATATCCTGTCATTCATGAACTGGTCTCTTAAGCTCAATTTATAGAGGGTTTCCTTTTCTTAGTGTAGTCCATATAGGGAGTTCCATGACCTACACTAACAATGTTTTAATTGACTATAGAATTTTAGTAGACACAACCACTTACTTTCTAAGGGGATAGGGGACCCCCGTTTTCAAAGTTATGGATAGAGGCTATCCTAGAGTTATTTGTGAATTAGGAGATTCCATGGGGTGTCAATATTTATATTTATATTCTTCATTGGCCCCCCAATAATTGTTGGGATGTTTTAAATTATCCAAGTTATCAATGGGAAATGGTCTAGAGGGACTTCAAGACTACCATTTATGATTAAATTTTCCCATAAAAATTGAGAGATAAATGATATATGAAGTTTATTCATCTTCAATAAGGTACTGTACATGTTATGAACTATTAAAATAGTTTCATAGACCTCCAACATTTTATTATTTTTATTACTAGTGATTAATTGACCAGATTAAGACAATTTGAGGATAGGATTATGCCAGCTATCCGAACTCAGATGGATATATTTTTTTGAATACAATTTTTAAAATAGTGAACCAATCCCTCATATTTGAGAATAACCTAAGGGAAACTATGAGTGTGGTTATAGTGGTTTAGTTCCTAGATAGTGTGGAAGTTCATCTAGAAAGAAGAAGTTTCAGTTTGATCTTTCATATGGGGGGAATTGTAGTTTGAGTGTGCAACCAGGTAGCCTTGTGGTATGCCATCTGTATGGTAGGATAAGACACATAAAGTCCTAGTTTATCAAATAACCATTGGAGTTATAGACTTGAAACATGATGGGTAACCTTTAATGGTTTTATAGAATTTGTTTACTTATGGTTAGTGGAAGAGTGTTTACACCGGATCTTGGTTTAGGATCAGGATTAGTAGCTCTATGGCAGGTAGGGTACTAGACTACTACTGAAAAATCTGGTTGAGGTGGCTGTAGAATTTGGAGAAGAGAGACCTATGATATGTAGCATCAATAGAGTGGTCTAACTCAAGGTATTTATTTTATAGCTTAGGACCATAGAATAGAACTATATTCATTGTAGCATACACCTTAGGAGTAGAGTGTTGGACCTTTTATAGTTTGAGGTATGATTTTAGTTTCCTCTAATTTAGTTTTTTCCTTATTTGTCAAAGGTTATTCACATTCATTCAAAGATATTATTATTATATAAAGTATTATCCCTATGATTGAATACTTTTGTGGGGTGATGAATCTAAATCCTTTTTTGGGAATTTGATTAGAGATTGTACACTTATGTAAGGAATTATCTTTAGTGATAGCCAACTATTGTTACTTATAGATCCTTTTTGTTCTCAATATGATAGGAGTTGATGTAATTCCTGGGATGGAATGGAGGGTACCCTATCATTAAAATATTTACTTTTATAATAGGAAGGTGTATTTTATATCACCTAAGGACATTAATGAAATTCAAAAGGGTGAATGGGATGTCTAGGTGAAGTGACCAGGACATGAGCATCATGGGATGGGTGGAGTGTAAGTCCAAATTTCTAGTATATTTCTAGATGATCATAGAATATGTTAAACATATTTACCTCTATTGGTGGATCATTTAAAGGATATATTTCCTAACAATTTTTCTAATCTACCTCATATGAGAGACATAAGAGTCACCATTTATCTTATTCTAGGAGTAGAATAGGTATTTATCCCACCTTAAAAAAGTGATATTTTTGAGCATTAAGAATTCAAAATGAAATTAGAAGACCTAGAAGTCAATGGGTTTATACAACCTAGTACTTCTACTTGGGTTTCACACATTCATTCTCCAATACTATGTATAATACCATTAGGTTATGCATGGATTAATGTAAATTGAATCATCTTATACTTAAGAACCATTACCATTTACCTCAAATAGATGCAATATTTAACAATATATGTGGAGATTGGGTTTTCTTAAAAACTGATTTGAGGTTGGGTTATCATTATTTGAGGGTCATACCTCTGGAGATACCATGTACAATTTTCAGAAGTAAGTATGTTTTATATGTGTATTTGGTAATGCTATTTGGTCTGATGAATGTGTTGACAGTTTTTATGGCCTAAATAAATTAGGTTTTCTAATATTAATTGGATTTTTTTTGTAGTTTTAAGGGATGATATCTTGGTGTACTCATAGGTTTGAAACAATCATTCCAAACACCATGAAATTATATTGAGTACACTAAGATATCATAGGTTTCATGCTAACCTCACAAAATTCAACTTCTGAATTAACAAATATCAATTCCTAGGTAACATTATCATAGGTGTAGGAGTATCTGACGATCCAGAGAAGGTGAGGGCTATTTCATCTTAGGAGAAGCACAACATTGTTTCTTATATACTATGTTCCTTGGGTATAGATAGATATTGTAGTCATTTCATATAGGATTTATAATTATTTTCATCATATCTTACTAGCTTGACCCAGAATGTTGAGAAATTATTAAGGCCTAATGTATGTGAGAATGCCTTTAATAAGATAAAAGGTAACCCAACCTCAATGTTGTTCCTGATTTGTACTAAACCTAGAATTGGATATAAGATTTATTGTGATGCATATAAAGTTAGTTTGGGATAAGTTATTATGTAGGGTGATAGATTCATGTAGCATGGGTCTCGTCAGTTGAGATCTCATGATTGAAATTACCCAATTCATGACCTAGATAAAGTTATAGTGGTTCATTCCTTGTGTTGTTGGAGATATTACTTGCTGGGAGAGTTTTTTGTGGTGTATACAAATGAAACAAAGCCTCAAATATATTTTCAATATGCATGAATTTAATCTCAAAAAGTGAAGATGGGTTAAATACCTTTATAACTATGAAATTGATCTTGCTTATACACAAGTGAAAAGAAATATAGTGGACAATTATTTTAGTTAGAAGACTCAGAAACAAGAAATTTTGGAGGCTAGTAGATAATTTATGTTGGTGGAACTCTTTTCTTAAATGAATCTAGATCTTAAATAATATCTGTACGAGTATATTCTTAAAAATTTAGTAGTGAACTATTAACTTATGGATCAACTGAAGAGTAAACAAATTTCTGATCCTAAATGATTGTTCCTAAGGGAGAGCATATTAGGTGAGGACCCGGCACATAACTAGGTCAATAATGAGGATGAGATCATGTAAATTACTAGCAATGCATGATTTCTTATAGAAAAGTGAGAGGATTTTATTCCAGAATCACATGAATTTGAATAGGACGTAATCCTTGGTCTCACCAAGATGTACTATGACTTATACCTCCGATGTAGGTAGTCTGGAATAAAGATTCAAATAGAGGGTTTTGTTACTCGGTGTTCCACCTGTTAGTAGGGGAATCTTGAAAATTAGAAACCTACTATCTTGTTTCATCCTTTATCCATTCATTAGTGGAAATGGTATGAAATTACTATATATTTTATGATAGGTTTTATGAGTCCACCTTGAGGTAGTGATGTATTAAAGGTGATCATAGGTAGGCTAGAAAATATTTCCAAATTATTTTATATTAGAGATATCTTTTAAGTGGATTAAATTGGAAGGATTTATGCCTGCAGTATTATAAGCCTCTATAGTGTCTTGAATACCATCATATTAGATGGGGATGCTAGTTTCACATCATGGTTTGGGAATGGGTTGCAGAATGACTTGGGTTAACAACTACTTCTGAGTGTGTCCTATCACCATAAAACTAATAGTTATCCCTAGATAATGATTTAGATGTTAGATGACATGCTCCATGAACATTTCATTGATTTTGTAGGTTATTAAGAGAAAAAATCAGATTATTCTGAGTTTTCTGATAATAACTTTTTTAATACTAATATATATATTGATATATATATTAGTCCCTCTATAGTAGGCTATGAATTTGACACCATTTTTGGTCATTGGTAGGTGAGGGTAAGCTTTGGAACCATAACTCATTCAGGATAGATCACATCATGTACAACTTATTAGAAATTGTGTGGATTCATCTCATCCTAGAAAAATTCTTATTATAATCATCATCTTAAACATTTTCAGTTTGAGGTGGGAGATTGAGTCTTCTTTCATTTTTCACCTAGAATAGGTCATCAAAAAATTCAAAGTCAGGGGAAGCTATCAACTAGATTCCTAGAAACTTTTCAGGTTTTAGAGAGGGTCGAACTACTGGATTATCAGATAGTTCTACCTTGGATATGTAGGACTATGCATGATTTCTTTCACATTTCAGAGATATATTGGTATCATCTAGAACCAAATCATGTCCATCATCCTACTGAGGTTTATTTGGATTCTAATGCTTCTTTTGTGGAGTAATAAATTTATATCATTGATCAATGCATGAAGGATTTATGAGGTTGGTTAGTTCCTCTAGTTCAGGTGCTATGGAAGCAAAACCATGTATAGGATGGGACCTAGGAGTGAGATACCAACATATATGCTCAGTGGTCGAAGTTATTTTTAGATGATGCTCAGCCACCCATGGAAGGAAAACTCGAAGATGAGTTGTTTATAGGGGAGGAGGTTGTAAGAATACCTTTTTTGATTAGGTATAAATCCAATAAATTTTAGTTTAAATAATATGTTTTATCTATATAAGAATTAAAAATGGATTAAAGAAGGGTTTTGGATAATCTAATTATGGTTAAGAGTTTGGATCTATTGTTTTTGAGGAACCGGAATATGGCATAAGGTTGGCGTAGAGTTATTTCTAACCATTAGACTAAACTGTGAAGCCCAAAGAAGAGAATAAGTATTTTTTTTACTCATGATAGGGATTCATCATGGACATTAAAAACCCACAATAAACAATAGGTGTGAGTCTCATGGTTGGAGAACTATCTCTCCTAACCATGTGACTAACCTTGCAAAGGATGGAGTCTTTAGACAGTGGGAACACATGATATATTCAATATTTTTCTAACCATGTTCCTAGACCTATAGAGTGGATGTAACCTTGGGCAGTAGGTGTTCATGATTGGTGCATAGTTAGGCCAACTGTATGGACAAACAATGTACTCTTAAAAAATGTTGAAAATAATAAATGTTCAATTTGGGTCTTTAACCATTCTTCATTTTTTCCTCTCCCATTCAACCATAATGGATCCAATAACCATGGGAAATCTCCCTCTCCCATTCCTCTTATTTTAAAAATTACTCCTATGTTTGGGGTCATATTAAAAAATCATTCATCACATTGGATATCCAATGGTATGTTTACAATTACGCTTCCTACTTTTCCTTATTTCTTTTATCATGTTTGACATTATCTTCATGTAACCTAATATATCCTTTTTTCTGGGAATTTTTCAATTTCACTGATTCCTCTTATTATAGAATATATTAGTGGGAAATACTATACAACGATTCATCTACTGATATAACATACGAGGCCTAGTGTTTTTCCCTATATGTCTATCTATTTATAATATGTTTTGTTATTCCATGCACCGAACATTCTGTGCATCACCTAAAGATTATGTTCTCTGTAATTAAATTGGTGGGCCCTAATATACGAGACTAATGAGACCTATTGTCATAAATTGAGGTTAAAAAATTAGTTAGAACCACCCCTTATGTGTCTTATTAAATGATATAAAATAATAATGTGCTTCTTATGTAATTAGAATACCTTTTTAAGGTGCATTATTTTCCCCTATCTAATTGGGATATTAAAATGAATGAAATGAAATATAAACTGAATTGAGAAAATGGGGGAATGGTGAATTTATGTTCCTTATCCCTTGTTTCTTCTTGCTTATGCTTGAGTTATCTCTTATAAAATAAAAGTAAATTGAGTTGATTGTACTGTTAAATAAAATGAATTTACTAATACCCCATGACCATTTCATATGTCACACTGAGGGTGATACATGGGTTCTGGATAAAAAATTCTTGGATGGTCTCATCAGGCATATTGAATTAAATGAATTAAAAATGGATTATGTCACACCGATGGTGATACATAGATTATTATATATAATTACTTGTATGGGAAAACCTAGTAGGTGGATTTACATTATTCCATGAGAAAAACTTGGGTTCCTTATATATAATTCCTTGGATATGATTAGAGGGAAATGCATATATACCATTCCTGGAGTGATACAAGGGTTCCTATATATATTCCATTTGACATAATCCTAAGGTGATGGGTTTTTATAATAAACATGGAGAGATACCTGGGTTTCCTATTTGAAATTACTTGGATGGTATCAATATACCAACCAATTAAATGATGTGTCTTACATGTTAAAGAACATAATTGGATCCAGTCAATGCTTAGATGCATGACTATATTGATTTATTTTCTACTGCTATGTCTAAAATGCCATTGAACTTGTTGACCCCTTATACGACTATCATTACTTAGGGGCACCTAGGCTATGAACCTTTGTCCCTAGGACTATAATAGAAATTAAATTATAAATTAAAATGTTCTCAGACACATTCCAACTTAGTCCAAAAAATGTATTATTAGACATGTGACCCATGGGCGACCTGGAATTACATAGTTATTATGTATTTCATTTATGGATTTACTATTAAACCAACACACTAATTCACAGTATATTCATTGAATATATGGTATTATACGTTGTTTTTGGTGGCCTACTGAGTTTTATTCACACCTTATTCAGGACACTGATGGGTACCAAAACAGACATTATGGATGCGGGTAAGGATAGGGGAAAGTGGATTTCTATTCACACTTGATACTTGGTACTAGATTAGAGTATGAGAGAAGTGGACTGAGGTAGTCCTTGTGATTCTATTGGAGATAGATTTGTGTCTTTTTGTTCACTTTTTTTATAACATGTACACTTTTATGACAATTTATTATATCCCCTTGTATTCCTATATTTGTATAGCATAGTTGCATGCCATCACTTTATATTAGATACTAGATATTTTTCATGTCTGTCACATATCTATCCAGATGTTTTAGTTCTTATATCACAATTATATCAATTTTTTTGTTTTATTTATTTATTACTATTTATTATTTTTCAACTCTAATAAAAGATGGTATATTCTCCCCACCTTACCATTATAGACCCTCGTTACTAGTCAGTATTCTCAGAAATATAGTGAAGTTCACTTGAGTCCATGTGTCCAACATGACCAGTCACTTATCTATGCTCTGGGATTATGATGTCACATGAATTGTTATGGTTTTTTGTAATTCAAACCACTTAGAATCCATACTATCAAATTCTCTAAACTTCCACGTCTGGACTTTATTTATTTCCAAAAAAAATTAGATACTTTTTTTCCCTTCATTTATTATAGATAATTTCAAATATATGGTAATATCCCATGGTATTCCTTTTAATTTACTCAAAAAAAATCCACATATTAAAACTCAATATATGCATGAAGATTCATTCAAATCACATTTGTGGTTGTGGACCCCTGATTTTAGGTGCACAACTCTTGAAAATAATTTTCTTTCCATCTTCAAAATAGGAATGGATCACGATGGATGTGATCATGATATATTTATTAAATAACTACATAAATTTCAATGACTAGATTAATCTTATCCATATATGTCTTCTTTTTTTAAAACTCATTGAAAGACTCCACATGCATGGAAACATTCATCTTTTCCCTGTAGACCTCACAACTAGTGGTGCAGATCCCATTTAAGAAAAGTTTTCATCTATAAAGGCATATCATAATTATTTATATATTAATGTCTTATTTATTGAAGGATTATATTTAGAAAATAAATTCCTATGATACCTTATTAGCTTCTCCATTCCATAGTAAAATCTCAATCATTTTCACTGCATCATCATTGATTTGACTTTTATAACTCAGATTCCATTTTATTCATTAACATTATCACATATCAAATTCATCATAAAGTCTTTATTTTTATGATGATAATGGGGAAGAAATTTTTTGATCAACTTCACATCTCAGTCTAGATAGAATACATGTCAAGAAAGACAATTTGGATTGATCAGATGGCCAACCATCAATAGACTATGTGAAAAATCAACCAACCCCACCAACAACCTTCAATTGACCATCTAAAGAAATGGTCATCAACCCAATAACATGAAAAAATACAACCAAACATGTGAATCCATGGTTTGTGGACTAACAACAAGTACAACATTCAGATCGATAATTACTATCTCAGTTTAAAATACTGTACTTACATAGTTTCAAATTAAGACATCCTCAAACCAACTTCAACCCACCCCAAACACCACAAAACCTCTTCCAAGATATTGTAGTTAGGGTCTCTATATCCACCGACACTAGTCCTTGATTTCCTTTAAGAACAACACACCAATCATTATATTAAAATATTAAGTCCTCTTCAAATCATCAAGTATCTTTATATATTATGAGAATAGGTCCAAAATAATTTCATGAAATTTAAAAAACTTGTAGCATATTAAATATTATATTTAAAATATTTCAATTCACATAAATGCCTTGTACTTATAGTCTAACTCCATTCCTTTCAAAACATTCACCAAATTAATATTTTAACTTGCATATAAATATTATTAATTATAAGATAATATAGGGATAGATATTCAAAAATATTCAAAATGTGATAAGAAACATTAAACATTGATCATCCAAGATGTTTCTTATAATTTCAGTCACATAATAGAACTTTACAAAACACATAATAATATCTTATTTAGTAAAAAGAATAGGTACATCCAATCCATATTCTAAGATTATTTTCTTCATTTTAAATCATCTTCACTATGTTCACATCAATAAATACTAATAATTCAATATTTATTGACAAAAAATACAACACACATAAAGTTTGATAAAAACCCTATGTTTTTTTGGAAAATACCATCGTAAATTGATATGTAAATATGAGATCATTATCCATTCATTATACCCCCCCTTTAATTCAAATAATTTTACTCTCCATTATTACTAATAGGAAATGAAAAGTTAATGAGAGAGTAAGGTATTAATTAATTATTTAGTAATGTTCTATCAATCATTCTACTTTAAATCCACTTGAGTTATTCCTCATTGAGAAAATAAAAGGGTTTTCTTTAAAGAGAAAAGAAATATATATTCAAATGAATTTGATACCAGTTGAAATTAAACACTCATTACCTTCTCAATAATTTATCTAATTATTTATGGGTGATGTAATTGATTAATACAAATGGAGATACAAAATTTAATTAAATTAAATAAACCTTATATACATGTACTCACTTCAATTCTTGGGTCAAAAAAATTTAAGAACAAATTTGTAGGTTTTAATTCATGGAAACTACCCTGAATTTTTGTTTTCCACTTTAATTTTATTTAATTGATTAAATAAATTTATTCTTATTTCTATTAGGTTCTGATTTTGATTACCAATTATTAAATTTTAAGAATAACATAACTATTCCAAAGAAACTCTTTCATGTACTTTATATAGTATTCATATTTACCATAAGGAATAACTCTTGAAGCTTCTTCAATCAATTTTCACTTGTCTCCCCCTAATAGATATAGTACTCATGAACATTATCATGGTGGGTATCTTTTATTAATATATGTCCACAAGTTTCAAGTAGATAACACACCAAAATGGTACTATTCATGTGGGTGTGTATATTTTAAATATTCTACAAAACATCAATAATGATGATCTTTTCATTAGATATTCTTTGAAATACCAATTGGCGGATGAATATAAGATTTTTTATTCATTATTTTGTGATGTGGTTTAGACAAAGTTCACTCCTTATTTGGTTCAATCCATGAGAATATTATTTTCCTTTATTTTCATGAATTATAATAACAAAGATACACTACACACACATAATTTAATAAGGTTAATCTTTATCTTTTTCAATGTGAACACCACAGTTGAGAGGATTATCTAAAACTATGTCTCTATACTTTACCTTCTATATAACTTCACAAAAGGTGTTCAAGTTTGATTTTTCCATAGGAAGCATGGTAATATTAACATCTTTAACTTATCTCATTTAAGACCCCATATTTTTATAATCCTTCATGAGTAGTATAATCCTTATTCATTTTAAGGAAACCTCTAGTGATGATAGAATGTCCAGACATGTATTATCATTATGACTAGATTCCTTGTATCGACCACATAGTTATTATTTGACATAATAATTATATATTTTTGAAAACCACTCATGAAATTTAGATTCTTAATCTGAAGCATTTTACTTCTCTTTATCACTATATTATTTTTCTCCTTCTTCCATCCATCTTTCTATTTCTAAATATATTATTCAGATTAATAAAATTTATATGGTCACTTTGGATGCATCCTTGGATTCTCCAAATGAAATATTGTGAGTAATCTTATTCAAATTAGCTTCTATAAATATAAAAATCCATATAGAATTTTTGAAATTATTTTGAACATTTTTTTCAACCATTTTTTTGTCTAAGTGTTACTTGTTCTTCTTATGAATCTTCTTGGGAATATTCCTTTTCATATTAATGATTTTGAAATCTTCCCATGGCTATATTTCTTGATTTATTCAGATTTAGTGATCTTATATCCTATTTATTTTATTTTTATGGATCATTTGACATGAATTCTTCATCCATGCGACCTGAACATTGTAAACATTACAAATTTTGTAAATTATATCAAATATATTTGAATTATTCAGGTTTATAATAATATATGGATATTGAAGATTCTCTTGAATACACTCCATTCAAATATTAATCCTTTATACTTTTAAAATTGATGAATTAAACCAAAAACTCAATACATTACTTCCAATACAATTAAAATACCAGTAATAATCGAAAAATATTGATCTCACTTATTGTACCAAATATTATCCAACATTTTAAAATTAGAGAGCATGTTGTCTCAAGAATTTATATCCTATTGGTTGGGATATTGTTGGGAAGACACCACTCAAACTTCTTATATTATCCACCATGGACATAAATTCAGTATTCACAACAATTATCCTCACACATTTTTTTACAGGCTTTAATTTGAGCCCTACATTAGTTTTTAGAAACATATTTATCCTGAGAAATAATGTTTGAAATAGTCAATAAATATTCTTCTAATTTGGATTAGGATTAATTATGGGATGATAAAAATGTATTATTTCCATATAATTGTGGTTTTTGAGAACCAAATAACTCTTTTAATCAAACTGTAATCATCAATTTCTCTCTTCATCTTAATGTTAAGACTTGGCTTGACATGTTTTCATATTTCCAAATGCAACCTCAACCCAAATATTTTTTTGTTGAGAAAATTATTCACATCCTCAACCATCCTTATTCATTATTCACCTTACTTTTTAATTATTCAATTTTTTCATCATGATTTTTCCTTCACTTACAACAATTTTTCAAGATCCTTAATCCTTTAAGATTTAACCACTACTTGTGAAATTTTTACATCCTCAATGTTTTCTAATTTGATTAAAGTTTAAGGAACTTATCTTATAATTATTATGTGGCCACATCCGTTTTAAGGATTTCATTAATCCACTCATTTTCTTACTTGGAGGTTCTTTCTTCCAATTCTATTCTTATTAATATAATGACTCAAACTTTTTGGAGATATTTATAAAAGTAAAAACCATATACTTCAAAGAATTTTTTATATTTAATGCTTCTCCTTAAAGATGAGTGATGTTTCTCAGTCATCTAGTCCTAGTCCTCTTCATGGGTTATCACTGAAAGACATCCTTCTCAATCCCCCCCCCTTATGCCTCCCTGATTCCTAACAGTTTCACTAGTCTCATCCAACAATAGTTGACTAGAATGGGCTCATATGATTTCTTTTCTATCCTTTTTTTTGAAAATTCCTCAATTATACTCAAGTGTAATTTAGTATCATGATTCATGGATGATAAGCCTTATGTGATATTCTTCTAGAACTTCAATCTTTCATGATGTTTAGAGTGCCCAACCAGAGTTTCTGAGTTAAAAAAGAAATATTTTTTTGTCGTTTTATAATCTCATGAATATCTCATAAAAGCCTAGTTTAGGAGTTGCATATCTATTAATTAGTTTTGTTTCCATATCTCCATCTAGTCAATGGAGGTTCATTGTGGAATGGAATCCCCCTTCTTAGTGGTGTGGATAAAGCTCCCCAAGTTCCCACTTCCATTTCAAAACCCTGAATTTCTAGAAAATATCAGAGACTTACATAGAGAATTATTGTGTGAGGATGATCTCACTCTCATGATTCATGAATCCTAATCACCGAATATCTTCATTTCCATAGACATGCCCCCTCCATCCCATATAATTCTTTAATTTTAGGGATCAATGGAATAGAGGCAATCAGTGGCATATCACTTGGTGTCTAATTTCTTTTAATTTCGTCATCTCTATTGTCACATGGTGTCAGAGTAAAGAAAGAAGGAATCACATCACTCAACATTATGTTTGTCATATCCCTTAGTCAGAGGTGTATCCATGTATCCTATGAATGGTAGAGCTCATCTGTCTGATTGTGTGGTTTTGATGAATGGAAATGAGAGTGTTGATTCCTCAGCTCCACCATTGAAAAGACCATCTCTCTCTCTCTCCAATATGGACTTAGGTGGTGAATAATTACTTATAATCTCCAAGAAGGGACCTCATCCCCTAACTCCCAAGGATTTCTACTCTTATAGTTATCACAACTCCAGTAAAATCCTATTACAATGAAACGTTGAATTCCAACGAGAAAGAGATTGCCTGTTTTGATTCTCTACATAGATATCCTGTCCCCTAGGACCCTAGTTTGTCTATAGGATCAGCAGTTTCATTTCCATATAGATACATTGTATTATTTCATGTGAAATAAAGGAATTCTCTTCCCCAATCAGTCTGGGGAGTAATTCGGTATGGCTCCAAACTACTATTAAAATATCCCCATACTTTCTCATTCCAGTTACACTGTCTTCATGAGTTTGAACCAAATATTACTCTAATTGAATGTCATATTATCCCATTTTTCAATCCAAAAGGCTTAAAATTCTAGGTTCTAGTTTTGTGATATCTCTTCCTCAATGTTCTCTCTTATCATTTGGAACTCCAGTGGTCTAGGAGATTGGGTATAGATGAAATTCCTCTCTAATGATTCATCCATGAATAATAATTATTTATTTGTGTTAATGGAACAAAAAAATGGTTATCCATGATTAGGGATATTTCAAAAAGGATTTTTATGGTGAACTTCATTCATGTAGATCCTATAAATCAGCACATATGGATTTTATGGATGTCCTCCATCTTGTGGAAATGGATATTTTTTATCAGCATGTCCTGGTTAGAATTGAATCTCATAATCTGGTATATTTATTTTCCTTTGTTTATGATAAGTGTGAGTACAGTATAAGATATCATATATGGTGGGATATTGAATTATTCAACCCTGGAGACTAAACTTGGATGGTGGGAGGAGTCTTAAATAGGGTTATGTGTGATTTTGAGAATAAGGGTGGAAGATTTATTCTTCACAAGGGCAGGATTTCTTTCTCGATCTTCACTATTTAGGAGTCCCTTCTTGACTTGGTATTTTCAGGAGAAAAGTACAATTGGTAAAATAAACAGAGATAGAACCAAAAGATTTAGTAAAGGTGGAATTATTTATTTTCCAATATACAATCCATCTCATCATTTCCCAATGTAGAGGTCATCCATATAGATCATGCACCATCTTACCATTCTTCTCTTATAGTCAATATTAATTATATGAATAATAGTGTGGGGAGTTTATTCTTCTCCAATCAGTGGAAACATCAATAAAACTTCCAAATAATGGTTATGGATTATACGGAGAGGTTGAATAAGGGGAAACTATACACTAGATTCCATAATATGCTTTGGGGTCTGAAAAAATATCTAATGTCCTGGAGCAATTCCCTCCCCTCTGTTCAACACAACCTAGACTCTATTAAGATTGAGATCAAATGAGTGGAATCAAAATTGGAGAAAACATGGGATGATGATTTATTTTCCTCTATTTTCTTAAAAAATATTTCGCTCAATGAGATGTTTCTAGTGAACGAGATGTGTCTTTGTGAAAGGTCTAAAGACACCTTTCTCAAGGAAGGTGATTGAAACACTATATTATTCCATGCATGCTTTAAATAAAAGTGATCTAAATATTCAGATGGATGATGTATTATTCTCTAGAAACCCAAAGGTTATTGGTGGTATGATGTTCTCTCACATTAACTCCTCGCTCTTTAACTCTAACCCGAGGATGAAAGTGGGATACCTTAGTGGTCAGGTGGACTTCCTTAGTTACATCCCAAAAGTGGTCTCTCCACTTGTCAATGTTTAATTAGAAAATATCCCATATGAGTCGAAGGTGTGGAAGATAATTCAGACTCTTAACTTGGAGATCTCGCCTAGAATAGATGGATTTATAAGGCAATTTTATGTCCATTCCTAGACAACCATCAAGAAAAAACTGGTTGAAGTCATTCAAGACTTCTTTTGAGGAAGTTCTCTTACCCAGGTTTTATGCGCCACTACTATGGTCTTGATTTTAAATGTAAAATATCCCAATTATATTTGATAATTAAGACATATTGGTATGTGTAATTTTTATTAAAAATTATTATACTTTGTCATTGATAAAATACGATCATAGTTTATCCACAAGTGGTTGGTGGAGGAGCAACATACTTTCATCAGAGGCTGGCCCATCCAAGGATCCATCGATATTTCTCAAGAGATAGTTAGATAAATTAATAGTAATATAGTAAGTTAAAAAAATTATTATTAAAGGGGATATGGATATGTACTATGATTGTATCAAGTGGAATCTTACTCTATGGGTAATGAGGTGCATGGGGATTTCAAATTGGATTGTGGAATTTCTTTTCCGGTGTTGTAGCTGACCCTGGTTCAAAATCCTTTTCATGGGGTGGAAATTTGGTTTCTTGAAATATATTAGGGGATTAATATAATTTGATCCCATATCTCCCAGCATATTCATTTTGGTCTAGGATTCCTTCAGTAGATACGTTAATTCCGGTATGCAGCTTGGTATGATCAGTCTTTACCACTACAAAGCACACTCCATTGGGATGTCTCGCCTCATATTCACTGATAAAAAGGTTTTATTTATCAATTTCCATAGTTATCATGTTAGGTTATTTAAAAAATTATTTTAATTTTACTCCAAATTAATTGGTAAAATTATCAAATTAGATAAAATCTGGGTTATTTTCCGCCCTCATGTCTAGATATGAGAAGGAAAAAATTTGAAACCATTATGGGTATGCAAAGGAATAACTTCCACATATAATATCTAGGATCACCTTTGGATTCTAGTAGAGTTCATATTAGTAATTTTTATGGATTGGTTAACAAAATCACCACACTTATCACCAATTGGAAACACCAGTTTCTTCTGTTTGGTGGGAGAATCACTCTCTTCAATTGTGTGTTGTCTTCAATTATGATGTACATCCTATTAGTGCTTAAAGTACTCATGGAGTTTTTTAATGGGGTTGAGAACATATTTTTAACATTTATTTGGGATGCCCAATGGGAGGGGAGATATCACTATGTCTCTTGGTACATGCTTTACTAACTAGTGGAAAATAGAGGAATTGATGTGAGGAATGTGGCAGAGTTAATGATTTATATCCAAGGAAAATTAGTGTTTAAAGTGATTGGAGGGAGGACTCTATAAAGCAGGTTTATCACTAGAAAATATATATTTTTTTGATAAAAATGAGTGATCACCCATACCCCCTATTTAAATCTCTCAATTTTCACATTCTAGTTATTAAACACCATTCTTGGTTGTTTTTTAGACATGGGGATAACAATTTTTCTGACTTTAATTAGGCAGGCCAAGTGTTGGGATATATATATGATTCCCAATGAAAAATTTGACCTCCAAACAGACCAGCCTTCACCCCTCCCTCATCCATGCGACTTTTTAATCCCACACGGAAGAATGTTTTTGATGGGATCATAATGGAGGATGTCCTGGATAAATGCATGTTCATGGGAACTATGTTCAATATCTTTTTAGAGAAGGTTTATAAAGAGGTGATGTGTTCATCTCAAGAAACAAACATATGGGGAGGTATTATCTAGTAAAAACTAATCCTATCCAAATTAAACTTTTTTGGTTTGGAGAATTTAGAATCATTTATTTCCTATTAATTTTGTGGTTAAAGGTAAGGGTGTTTAGTTATCCTCTAAATTCTCTTGTTTCTTGGTTTGTAAGGAGGAAACCATCATGCATCCCTTTTTCTGAAGCGAGTGGGTAGATATGATATGTGGAGTATTGGGTGAGTTATTTGGCCCACAAGTGATTGTGGAGCTTTTTAAGGATTTCATCATATGATGGATCAATGGTGTTAATAGTAATAAATATGAGTAGTTGTCTTAAATGCTTCTACTAGTAGCTAGTTGCTAATTTATTAGGAGGCAAGGAACTAGTCTCACCAAAATATCCTTAGTTTTTATGATTTGGGTTTGGGGATGAGGGATAGATATCTCTTCATGGACCTCATGAATCTTCTAAGACACTGAGAGGTGGATCCCACTATTAGTCTCTATATGGTTAGAATTTAACCCTATAGATTTTCCATATCCTTATCTTTGAGACATTGGGTGATCTAGAGTCCTCCCACCCAAGGACTCAAATGTAATATTGATGGTCCTTGTATCCATGTGAACATGTGTGTGTGTTGGGGGGGGGGTGGGGAGTTTTATGTGGTTCCATAGGCTCCGTGGGTTTTTCCTTCAATGTATTCTATAGGAATAGTAACTCTCTTTGGGCGGAGGGGATGGCCATGCTCCAAAATCTTGAAATATTCCATGCAAACCAAATATCCTTGACCTCAGCATAAATAGACTCAAATATCATCTATAAATACCATAAATTCCTATCTACTAACCCTTGGAAAACCATTTATTTGATCCATAATTGAAAGTACATCATTACTATGGGCATGAATATTCTTCATACATGGTTTGAAGGAAATCATGTGGCTGAATTCCTAGATTCAAAGGCTTCTCTAGAGTCCCCTATTATTGTGTTTTCTTTTACTGTATCCCTTCCCCCCATGTGGTGTTGAAATTGTTATTGGATATGCCCTTGGTCTCTATTTTTACAAGCCCCCTTAAATTTTATCCTAGGGTAGTTCTCTTTTTCTTTAATAAAAAATCTTGTTTGTGTGTGGAATACATATTTTAATATATTTAGATTGGTATTATACAATATATCTTTAAATGTATCAACATATATGTTATGACAATTTATGGATATATGATCACTCTCATAAATGATTGTATTTTATTAATGTCAATTTACAAAATACTTTTCACATACCTATATATAATTTGAGTTCCTTTAATCATCTTATATAGAAATTATTTCTATAAACATGGTGGTAGATTGAACTAAAATTACTTTCTCTTTTTGATTAAATAAAACATATTTAGCATTATTGTAATGAAAAACTGAAATACCCTCATCATGGAATATAATAGATAACTTCATCAATATATTCTTCTCATTATTTTTCTTCTTAAACATAGTTTTTATAGAAAAGTTATTATGATGAGAAATAGATAGATCTTCACCAAAAAAATTTAATTATAAATTAAAAAAGAAAAAAAAATTCAAACGATAACACATAAAATAATAGAGAACCAAATCAAAGGTGTAACCTCACCCTGATGAAAATTATAGGACCAGTATCTGATTTATTTAACATTGAGAGGGAAAGGGTAAGTTAACGTTTTTGTGTTTTATCTAATTTTACCCCCTTTATCAATTTTATTAGTTATGATCCGAAATATTTTAGTCTTGGTTGTATATCAATTATTATATAAAAGAATTTTTAAGAAAATAAAGAGTGGAACACAAAAATTTTACAAGGCTCAATAATCAATATGTGTATTTAGTCCTTACTGTGTCTGAAATTTTCGGATACCTAGATTACCACTATAATGAAATACCAGGTAAAATGGGGTTTCCATAGAGTAACCTAAACCTAAAATATGGAATCTTATACTCTAAGGGGGGATAGAAAAAATAAATATTTCTTTAGGCTAGTGAAATAAAACTCAAATGCAGCCACCAACGATATATTTTATGTCTCTTCCAAATAATGTAAAACTTATTCAAGTGATTTTCAAAAACATCCAAATCTATAACCACTTATAAAATCAATTTTATATGTTTCTTTCGAGTTCCACTTATTTTTATCTTCTTCCACTCTCAAAAAAATGTAATGAAACCTTCTTGTCCCTATACATAGGCTAGTACACACACTTTATTACAAACAAAAATTATATTACTCAACAAACTTCTTATAACTATACATACTGAAAATCACAACAATGTCTTCTTCTTTCTCTATCTACAAAAATTCAAGTCTCTTATTTATTTTGTAATCATATATTCCTATTATAACTTAAGTGTATAATAATATTATTTTCACTTCAATTATTATTTCTTTAGTGAACACTAATCTCATTGGTTCTTCTCCACATTCTCCTCCTTCTTCAGAGCAAATAAATAGCACTAGAACAAACTTTTTGTTTAATACTCAAGGATTTTTTATGAAGTATCAGTAATTTTCTTTTTATTGTGAAACATGGGTATTTATTATTATTATAATAGTATTGAAAAAAACTCTCAATAACTCAACTTTAAAAAAAAATCTATTTATACGAGTTTCACCGGCATCCAATTCATCTTTTTATTCTTCTCAAATTAATCTCTAAATAGTAGTAATAATTAGTTTTGAATTACCATGATTTATGTAACTCAAAACCAGTTTGAATATTTATTTTTAAATCTCTTTAAATATGAACTGTAGAATTTTTTTATTTCCACAATTGTTTTAGAAATATCTATATCATTATATTCTTAAATTTTTTTATCTCTATATGGAACTATCACATGGTATTCATTTTAATTAATTCCATAAAACCCACATATTAAAACGTTATATAAGTATTCATAATCATAAAAATCATAGTTTTTGTCATGGATTTATGATTTGCAGCTCAATACAGTCCTAAATATTTTTCATTCATGCATCAAAATAGTCCTGAATCATGATAAATATGATCATGATATTTTAATTAAATAATTACTTACATGGAAATGATTGGATTAATCTTCTCTATATTTCCTTTTTTAAACTCATTTTAAAACTCAACATACATAAAATCATGCATTTCTTCCCCATGTACCTACTAGAAAATGGTTTGGATCTCATCTCAAAACAATTATCATCACTATAAATATCTTATAATTTTTTTATGTCTTGAAGTCATATAGATTAAATGCTTATATTTGGCCTTCAAAGACCAATGATCCCTTCCTAACTTCTTCATTCCATAGAAATAACACAATATTATTCAAAACATCATCTTTGATTTCGTTTTTTTCACCCAATATAAAGTTTATTCAACATAATTTTCACCCAATTGATTAATAAAAAAATTCTATAAGCCCATGAATTAATGAAATGAAGATAAGTATGAATCAATCACACATATCAACCTTGATAAAAATATATTTGGATCGACTATGTGGATAGACCACATGATTGACCATCAATCAACCATGCGAACAATTAACTGAACACATGACCAAAATTAAATAAAAAATGGAAGAAATCATTATTGGATCCACCACATGAAAACTTTCAATTCACGGTGTAAATCCACAATCAGTGGACTGACCGCATGCACAACCTTTAGGTTAACTATGCATGTCTTACTCTAAAAATTAAATTCATGCTTATTTTTGAATTAAGACCTCATAAAATCAACTCCATACCTCCTCAAATACCATAATACTCTACCAAGAGGTTGTATAATGTATATCTACACGCACCAACACCTTTTGTTTAGTTTCATTAAGAATGAAACACTTATAATTACATTTATACACCAAAGAATATTTTAATGTTTTAAAAACCATTGGAAATTATATGAATATTTCAAAATTAATTTTATGAAGTTTTGAAACCATAAATCATATTTAATATTACATTTAGTACATTTAAATAAACTTAATTTCCAGCTTTTATTTTTAGTTTATCATTTTAAAAAAGTTCCCCTAGTGAATATTTTTACATGTATATTAATACTCAAAATACTAAGGAAATATAGGTATGATTATTAACAAATAATTAATATTTTATAAGAAACTACAATAATCATTCATCTAAGATATGTATTGAAATTTCATTCACTTAGTATTAATTAACACAACACCTGGGAATATTTTCTTCAACAAAAATATTGGGTTTATCTTATGAAGCTTGAAAGCTAATTTTTCTTATTTTTTATTCTTCATCAACATGTAGAAATCAAGAAATATTTTTAATTCAATATTTTTTGAGAACAATCAAAAAACACATAATGTGATCTTTAAATCTATTAGTATACCTTTTTTATGGTATGTCTTATTCCTTGTTGGATTTTGATTTAATATATCTTGATTATTTAATGTGGTATACCTATGAATTTAGTGATTTATTTTGATAGGAATGGGAATGTTTCATAGTATTATTATATATTATTTATGAAGTTATGATGAACCATGAAGTATTGAAAATTATAAATGTGATGGGAAAAAATATTTACCTAAATTTCATTCTCATACTTTCTTTTTCTCTAAGGGATATGAAACAATATTTCCCTAACTCTTTTGATTTCTTTTTTCCTTTTCTCGATGGGATGGGCTGTAATATTTTCCCAACATGCTAACCATTATTACCTTTCACATGGGTTATGTTTTATACCCTAACATATTTTCTTGCTTCTTATATTGATTTTAATCTAGGCATAAAGTAGTTATTCATATGTTTTAATCCTCCTGGTATTGGGAGTTACTTGTTATAAATATTAATAATATTTGATTTCAATTTATTATTACTAGGTATCACGATTTGAATATTGTTCATTTAACTATTTTATTATTATTATATATAAATATGTAATCATGTTTTGAGGCACGTGACAGAGTAAATAAGTGCAATTATTTTGTTAATATTCCATTAATTTCATTCCCTCACATTTATAAATCAATTAAGTTTTATAATATTTTGAAATTAAAGGAAGATTTCATTCTATTTTTTAAATATTACATATTATGGATTAAATTTTAAATTTAGACAATTTATTTAATTTCTATAAAAATTAACATTCATCTATTAATAATCCTTGTATTTATTATTTTGAATAAAATGGAGTTGGTTGATGTAATTGGAAGAATATTTGGAAAAGTATATAAGTTTCAGGAATTTAAAAGTACCACATATGTAATAGTCTATTAATTGAGGCATTAATTCTTAAAGGGTACCAGGTTACATATATTATGGCTACCACCACACACATAAAGGTTTTACATATAATACATAATATCCCTTATATGAAAAAATTGAAAATTTGGCAATGTAATGATGGATAAAAGTTACCAATATGATATATAAGAGTCCTTAAGTTGATACATAAAAGTAACACCAGGGATCACATAATACATAAAGGTTAATAAATTTATTGAAAAGATAAAATAATCACTATGTAAGTGGTGATAATAACTTCTTAGTGATACACAATATTTAATAGATTGATACACAAGGGTTCTCTATAGAATTTTCAAGGCTCCTTTTAACACAGCTTATGATACGTAAATGTAATTTTTTTTATGAAATCTAGATAAATTCAAGCCACATGGGAAAAAATTTAAAATACATAGAACGATTTATATCCATAGGGATCATCTTAATGCTACATCAAGCATGTTTATGTAGAGGTAACTTAGGGAAGTTCTTTGAATTATGAAAAAATGATGCTTATGAGTCCAACTGTCAATCAATGTAGTGATGATAGAATTCAATGATGTGTAATTATAGTAATCCTTAAATATAAAAAGATATTCCAATATGAGAGAATCTCATTAAATTTGACCATGAATTAATGAGGAAAGAAATAATATATGTACATGTGGGAGGTTGAGGGGGGGAATGGATTGAATATTTGATTTTTGTTTCCATTATATAGCTATTTTTTACTATACCTTTATACTTAATATAACCCCTCACATGGATGGGTAAATACCTTTAGTGATTAAGACAAGGGGTAGGAGAATACTCTTTTAATTATTGAGGTTAATCTTCAATGAATAAAGTTATTATTATATTAATTATTTTATGTATTTAATAGAAGGGTTCCATTTTAAATTCCATTGTATTTAGTTTTTCATTCTTGTTAATTTTTTATTTATTATTTTATAATAAAATTCCCCCTCAATTTTTTTTGTGTGTTCTTAGGATGGAATAGAAAAAATTAAGTTTTGAGTATCTAGAAATTATTGACATGTGTATGGAAGATAATGAATTAACTTTGAATTACTTGGGAGTAATATTAATTAATAGGGTTTTTCCTAAGTAGTTTACCAGTATTTTATTATGGATGTTTCAATTGATATCTTCCTACAAATATAAGAAGGAAATATGATCATTAGTGACTAATTATAATTAAACGTCACAATTTCTCTCAAAATAAGGTGAGTGAAAAATATATTATAGATTCTATCACTTATCAATTAAATAGAGGAAGAGTGAATTATCCTTAAGAATAGTATATCATTAATATTAGTATTCAAAACCTTGACCGATAATATATAATCACATTGGTTAAAATATAGTTATTCATTTTTTTCATTTCTCTCAAGAAAATTTCCCCAAAACCCATTTTTACTAATTGTGAAAAAATAATTTTACAATAATCCTTGGAGACCACCATTTGTTTCCACTACACTATATAATAACCCTACGTAATTTTGAGCTTTTGTCAAAACCTCATGAAAGGTGAGTCAAAAAAGGGCAACATTTCTATAGAGGTGGTGCCAAAATTATTATATTGAATGAATTGTTCTAACACTAGATATTGTTTCTCTCTATATCCAGATATTGAGAGAAATATTCTAACTAATCATAGAAAATTAAATTTGAAAACAGATTTTAATGAAATATCATTATCCAACTCAATTGAAACATTAAATGTTCACCATGTATCAATAAATATAGTAGACCACCCTATCCAAACCTTATAAGACCATTGTGAAACCCATTTCATTAAAAAATTATAATATTTTAGTCCCTATATTATAAGATATAATTCAAATTAAAATTGATATGATTCAATTGTTTCCATGATTTCACGGAATTATAGGTGGATTCCCTAACAATTATTTCAAGTAATTATTCATGGTATGTTTAACGCTAAATCCCATTGGAGTAGTTGAATAACATGTAAAATAGATATAATTATTGAAGTATCCATCAGATGAAGGCGGTGATATATTGTACTTGTTGTCAATGTTTTTTGAAAAAAATCAATGAATAATTTGAAGGTGTAGTTTTCTATAGATTTTCTATAATTATGTCCACTAGAAGTTTATACACTATACGGTGGAAACACCAAAACCAAGAGCATCATAGATGAAATATATACTATTATAATACTTAAGTCTCATTTCACTTAAAGTAAGGAGGAAGATATGGAACCAAAATCCCTTGATATTTGGAGACACATTCACTAAGGTTATCAGAAGTTGAATATACACAATAGTTCAATGTTGAGTTGATATTAATCACAATGAAAAAGTATAGTAGGATAAAGAAGAAATTTCCACATCAAGTGTTTATGAATGGGTGATTAAATGAGATATTGTAGAGATTCTATTAAGGGTGAATCCAAAGGATAGAAATGTCAGTGATCTGATGAACCATAAGTACATTAACTGTTGTTAATGATAAATTAAAAAAAAGTATTTCCCTAGGAGAAAAAATGTCCTCTAAAACTAAGTTTACAAAAATTTGAAGAAGTCCAGATTATCATAAAATAGTTTTTTAGGAAAGATGATGACATGAATATGGATAATAAATAAGCAAAAATTTTACTAAGTTATATCTTCTAAGTGATGTGAGATTTCCAAAGGCTGATGCTGGGAGATATAGAAGATGACAAGAAAGGAAATGAAATCTATGGAACCATCAATTGATGAATCAATGAAAGATTAATAATTGGGTGATAAAAAAGTTATATGATGTTTTATTGTTCAATCAATGAAATTATATCACTTTGGTGAATATAAAATTGTTTTTAAAGATACTCATAGTGCTGAAGCCCATAGTTGTAAATTTTAAGATAAAGCTGATGGTTCACCCGAAGTCTGTTCACCAAAAACATGTCCATTGAATGTATGTTAACTTGATGTACATTCAGTTGAACTAAATTCACTTCAAGTACGTTTATAAGAAGTAAATTAACTTAAATTACATTAATAGAAAGTAAATTAACCTTAAGTATGTTTTTTGGTAGTATGTTAACCAAAAATATGTTTACCAAATTTAATTTCACTCGAAGGATCTGAGTATCTTTGAATAATTAATAAAAAGTGACATCAATTATGATAATGGTAAGATGGAAATTCAAAGTTCAATATTCATTAAATAATTTTTGTGATTTAGGCTAATATCTATGGATGAGTTGAATTTTTCTGATGTTTATCTTTGTATATGATTTTAAAATGTGAAACTATGATATACACAAAAGGAATTTAGGGTTGATGACCTAAACCTGTAAGCGATAAGAAGATTCAAATTAGAGCATAGACATAACACACATTTATTTTTGGTAGCTTAGATTTATAATGGGGGGCATAATTTGAATGAAAGTAGTATAGATGAGATCGAATTGGGGGAGAGATTCATTATAATGAAAAAAATATTGAAATGGAAGAATCTGGCTAGAACATTCAATAATGATTTTGTTAGTTCAAAATTCTTTGAAGACTGGAACATGATGTTTCAATGAATTGAGTGATTCCTCTAGAGTTTGAAGGTCAGAATAAGGTGACGTAGATTGATGTTAAGAGAAATTTCGCAAAAGTTATGGATATTTTAGTTTGAGGAAGTCATATCTCAGGAATATTAGTCTACTGGAAGTAAAAATTAAGCTGATATGCAAGTGATTTCAATGGAAGTTCATGTGGAAGTTGAAAACCTATTCAAGTTGTGTGGAACATTATAATCTTGTGGTACCAAATATCATCTGAATTGGGGAGTATTTGTTTGGGATGATCCCTTTGTAGACCACATGTAATTGATAATAATATTAATACTAGAAAATACATGACTCAATGAGATCCACCTAGAAAGTGGTAGGATCTTAAAATGAGGTCTAACCTTCTAAAAATATATGTGTGATGTTTAGTTTACTTTATTTTCATTTCATAAAGGAAAATTGGTGAGTGAATTTAAAAAATATCCCTATATATTAATCAGATAAATAATTTCAATAAAATAAATAAAATAAATAATGTTAATTAGAACTTAATTGGTAATAGTTGGTGACCCCTGATCCACCCTCCTCTTAGGGTGACTTTATGATATATCAGGACTCTAAATTGGTATAGAAGTAAATATACCTCAGTTTTCATGTAAAATTATTTTTCAAGATATGTTTAACTAATTTACATGAAGTACGTATTTTCTATAATTTGAGGAAATAATATATCTATAAAGTTCAAAAAGTTATGCAAGATTTGAATAAAATAATTTTTATTCCTGGTAATAAATCCCCATTGGTTTTGACGAAGACATTGAAAAAATAGAAGAAGAAATAATCTTATAAGTAGTGAATGTTATCCTCTTATAATTAGTGGATGTAAGATCCACCAACATCATAATTTAATATTAGTGGGAGCTATTTTGATAAACCCTTTCAAAATACACCTCCAGAAGATGAATCATGCTCAAGATGTGGTTACTATGAATCCATTCAAATAATTGAGGATTTTTTCTATGAAATTGTTGGTTACATGCATAATTTACTAGTTGATGTTTTTTCATATATAATTACACATATAAAAATACTCAAGGAGTAAAAAACATAGATTTAATCTGAACTTCATGAGATAGATGACTCATTGGAAAAGATTTTCTAAAAATAAAAAATCCTCACAGTTCCTGTAGAAGAAAATTAATAGTATACTTAAATCCATATTGAATTATTATACCTACAATAATAATAGTAATTAAGAATCTATTAGAACAATATATATTATATATATTTTCCAGAAGTTGTCTATACATTTAAAATTTATATTTAATTCAAGAACTCTTGATCAGAAATTAAATAATTTAGAGTAAAAGAGCTTAGGAAATCACTATAAGAAGAGTATAAAATGAATGAAAAAAACCTTTGGAATGTATATTAGTTTGAAAAACTCACGAATCTCATTATGTATAAGGATCAATTGGTGACACTATATGTAACGACCCGAAATTTTGAATAAATATTGTTTCATAATTTTGTGTGTTATTTTATTTTATTTTTATACTCAACAAAAATGTTTCATTTGATAACATGAGTATAATTAAAATGAGACCGTTGGGATTTGACTATTATATGACCATTGGTCAATATGACCACTGGAAACTAAACGTTTTGATTATTGCCTATAAATACAAGTAATCTTGGTTAATTATTATAGAAAGAAGATTCGATGGCCTCACCCAGTAGTCTTGGACCGATCGAAGCCCATCTAACAGAACTGGGGAAGAAGGTAGCACCACTGGGCTTTGCTCTGGACCAAACCCAAGCCGAACTTCATCGTGTGAAGCTAGAACGGAATCACCTTTGCGAGAAGCTCAAACTAATAGAAATTACTACTCGTGCGATGTTAGCTGAGCCTCCCTCAGATTCTCTCACCTTAGAACACCTTACACTTAGGTTATATGGTGGTGTGATAAGGGGCTATGTAAGGAGACCGTAACTGCCTTGTGTAATCCTTTATTTTAAATAAAAATTGTAATTTCTTATTATGATGATGTTTATGAATTTTCAAATGACCGGATAAATATAGTATGCATATTTTTGATGGATTTTAGAAAAACGATATTTTAAAAATGGTTATGTAAACCTTAAATAATTAAAAATGTGTAATGATTTTCGAAAAATGGTCTTCTACAATTATGTTCACTATGAAATTTAGAGTCTAATAAGATCAAATTAATTTTTGATGAATAGTAAATTATGAATAGTGATTTTATGATTAGGATTAGTAATGTGTCCAAATGGATTAGTAATCTCACTTAAAGAAAGTATTAATATAATCTAGGCACCTTGATTAAGTAATGTGATTCAATAAAATGGTTAAATAACGGTTTCATAAATTATTATTCAAGTATTAGTTTTTTTCAGGTGAATAGTGTTTTTTAATTAAAAATTTAATTAAAAATATTTAGAAAATTATTTTTATAAAACGGATTTCATTTTTGAACTCAGAGCACCGATATTATGGTATGGTAATTTTTAAGGGTTTTTTCTGAAAAAATGAATTTTCAGTGAATAGTGTTTTTATTTAAAAATTAAATTAAAAATATTTAGAAAATTATTTTTATAAAATGGAGTTCATATTTGTAATCAGAGAATTGATATTTGGTTAAGGTGAAATTTTGGGATTATTTTGAGAAAGTTGAATTTTCGATGAATAGTGAAAATACAGTTTTTAAGTTACAGGTGTCTAATGACATCATTAAATGATGTATTAAGTATGTAATCAATATGGTCGACTTATGAATAGTAAGATAAGGTATGAGGTGTCTGAAGTGGCCAATACCATGGGCAAATACCATGGGAAAGCCCATGGTTTTTCCAAAACCACTAATGAGGTGTCCCTTGGCCATTAATGCCTTGCCCCCTCACTTTCCCTATAAATACCAAGCCATCCTCTCATCCATTCGACTCCCCACTCTCCCCCAACGAAGTTCTGGTCTCATTACCTCCCAAGGAGTCCTCCCATGGTTCCCACAAGCCCTCAAGGTCCCAACCATTGTGTTTTAAGAGTTATGTTTTAAGGTAAGGGATCTGATCTCTCTCTTTCTTTTCAAGAAATATCTTTTATGTAATTTCTTTTATGCTCCATGTTCTTATGTTAAAGGGTGTTATTCTATACTCATATTACTGCCCTTTTCATTTTCACATAATGAGAGATCCCCTCTTACTCTCATTATTTCGTTTTATGATGTTTTAAGTGGCGCCGTTAGGCTGCCAAAAGTTTTTGTAACAGATTCTTTCTCCCTTCTCATTTTTCAAGATCTATTTTCATGTAAAGTATTTCAAGTTCCTTTTTATTATGTTTGGGTATGATCTATAAATTTATCATACTGAACTTTTATGATCATATGATGAGAGACCCCATTTGATCTCTTCAATTCAGTATTTTGAAGTTTTAAGTAACGCCGTTAGGCTGCCGAATTGTTAAGTGGTTCTTCACCCTTCTCATTTTGAAGTTCTACTTTCATGTCAATTATTTCAATTTCCTTTTTGTTATGTTGGGGTATGATCACTATATCTATCATACTGATCTTTTATGACCATATGATGAGAGACCCCATTTGATCTCTTCATTTCATTATTTTGAAGTTTAAGTGGCATCGTTAGGCTGCTGAATTTTTAAGTGGTCCTTGCACCTTTCTCCCTTTTCAAAGTTCTAATTCCAGGTCAAGTATTGAAAGTTCCTTTTTATTATGTCGGGGTATGATCTATATATCTATCAAAATGATCTTTTATGTTAATATGATGAGAGACCCTATTTTATCTCATCAATTCATTTTTCGTTGAAGTTTATGTGACGTCGTTAGGATACCAAATTTTCATAAGAGAAATCTTATTTTTGACTTCCTTTCATGTTCTTCATTTCATATGGTATATTTTCAAATTTAACTACCATGATATTAAATCTCTTATATTATGTCCCTCTACTGTTTTATGGTTCATTTATGAATGTTTGACCCATGTCCCCTCTCTTTTCAATGTTTTCTAAAACCCTGTAACATAGCTGTTATACTGCAAAATTTTCATCTCAAAATGTCTCTCTCTTTCTTTGATTTTATTAAGTGAATACTCAAAGCTCTCTCTTATATATGGGTATTCACATATATACCAAAATGTTATATTTTAAATTCTGGGATTTACATACATGAAACCCACTCTCCCCTTCCACGGGTTTAAAGTGACGTAAAGATCATGTCCTTAAAGAAGTTTTTAAAACGTTTTGATTATGAAATGAAACCCATTTATTTTATGCTATAAGGGTTATTTATGAAATTTTTGATGATGATATATGTGGATCACATGATAATAAAGGAAAATTTAAGGGTGCACCCTGATAGCGCTCCAATGCATTGGGTAATGATGTAACCACTAGAGATTACAATTTTCACGATACCTTGGTGAATAACCTTGGTAATTTTCAAATGACACCTTGGGGACGGACCTTGGTGATATGGTCATGATTGTCTATGTTAAAAGATGCAGCCACATCTTCAAGTTATGAAAAATGTTATTTTTATTATGATATGCCTCATGATTTCTTTCTCATGCCTTAATGTTCTTTTCATGACCTTATTGAAGTATCTCAAGTTCACATGTAAAATGTTTCTATAGTTTCCCTTAGTGGGCCTTCTGCTCACCCTTTCTTTTGATGTATGTCCCCAGGTTATGAGATGCAGTAATGAACCTAGGATGAACATGAGGAGAATCCTTTCAAGTTTTTAAGAAGAATCTTTTATGTTTTCATGTTTAAAGTTCCTGGTTTCCATGACACTAAACCTTAAAGATCCTCAGTTTTGTAAAATGTAATGAAATATTATGTGATAAGAAGGAGGGATTCTATAGTTGGTATCAAAGGATGGTATAGTTATTTGTGGAAATTAGGATATGAAAACTCTAGGAAGAACCCTATAGAAAAGTTTAAATATAGGAAATCTTCCTGGTATTTTGGTGAGTATTGAGTAAGGGGTTGCCAAGCAAATACATCCCTATCTGGATACGAGTAGGTAGAGGTGGCTCTGGCACAGATGTACATAGGGTTAAAACCCGAAAACACTGCTTTGAGCTAGACTTGAATGAGAACTGGTACACGACAACGGGCCTTGCTTCACTCTTGGTTACGACACTCCCGGGGGATATGCTTTGGTAAATTCATAAGCTTAGTATGAACCATTGTTAAACGAACAAAGATAAAATAAAATAAAGATTCATATAAGAATATATGATCATGGATAACCTAGATGGGAACCTAGGGGATCACATGTTAGGGTATACTTTTCTTCTACAAGTTATCCTTATATGCTTTCAGTTCCTTTTCATGATTATTGGCTAAGTACTTAAGCCCCTAATTATGCTTTCTCTTCTTAGTTAATGGTGGGAAATGGAAGAACATGTCCCAACAACCAATGTGATAGGAAATGCGATGATTGTCATATTAATATGAAAGGGATGATTAGGGGATTAAAATATGATTATTATTTTGGAAGACGTTCACTATTTTGGGGACCCTATATGATCGAGGTAAATAGATTACTACGGTATTTTCATTGAAGAGTAAGGTTGACTTATATTTTGAAGAATCGATGAATTTAAGGTGGACTTATAGTAATTTAGGTTACTTATGGGAATGACTAACCTATCTTGGGTAAAATATGTTTAGGTTAGATAATTTTGTTATAAGATGTTAGGAGTGGTTGATGTTGTTTGGAGATGAACAATGACGTTTGTTTTGGAAGACTATGTTATCAAATCCTTCTTGTATTTGGGTTTCAATCTTAGTTTGGTAAATTTTGAGGAATTTTAAGGACTGTTATTTATGGAATGAACTATGATGAACTTTGGGTTGTACCATGGAACTTTGAAGATTTAAAATTAGTTTCCATTCCTATGGGATTATTTCTTTTTGAAGAGTTGTTTTACCTTACCCTTTCTGTTTTTGGGATAATGTTTAAAGATAGAAGAAATATATAGTTAATCTTTTGTGGATTATGTGATTCTCTAGAAGATGATTCTTGTGTTTTGATGAGACCAAGTAATTTTGAATGCTCATCGTTTGAAGAAAAGATTAATTTTGGTAGAAACTTATTAAAGGATGAAACTATACATGAAGGTAGGTATATTTTATTATGTTTTTTTTCTATGTAGTAAATGAATTCCTCAATATTATTAAAAGGAACGTAAAACAAAAATGTTGTTGGTTTACATTTCCTACTTGGTAATCAAAGACCGTTTACGCACATCATAAGTTTGGGATTTTCTTATGGTTAACTTTCTCCTAATCATGTTTTCTATCACTCTCCCCCAGAACTTGACCCTTTGTTTTTTTCTTCCATATCCATGTTTTCCTCCATGGAATCCTAGTATGGGTTAACTCGGGTGACCTTTGTACTTCCCTTTCTTTCTTTTAAAGTAATAGTTTTTCTGACTCCTTTTCCGATGTGGGACTTTCAATGAAATTTCAAAACCCAATTTTTTTAAAAAAAGTGCGAGGAAGAAATTTCTTAAGGGGGGAAGATTGTAACGACCCGAAATTTTGAATAAATATTGTTTCCTAATTTTGTGTGTTATTTTATTTTATTTTTATACTCAACAAAAATGTTTCATTTGATAACATGAGTATAATTAAAATGAGACCGTTGGGATTTGACTATTATATGACCATGGGTCAATATGACCACTGAAAACTAAACATTTTGATTATTGCCTCTAAATACAAGTAATCTTGGTTAATTATTAGAGAAAGAAGATTTGATGGCCTCACCCAATAGTCTTGGACCGATCGAAGCCCATCTAACAGAACTTGGGAAGGAGGTAGCACCACTGGGCTTTGCTCTGGACCAAACCCAAGCTGAACTTAATCGTGTGAATCTAGAACGGAATCGCCTTTGCGAGAAGTTAAAACTAATATAAATTACTACTCATGCTATGTTAGCCGATCCTCCCTCATATTCTCTAACCTTAGCACACCTTACACTTAGGTCCTATGCTAGTGTGATAAGGGGCTATGTAAGGAGACCGTAACTGCCTTATGTAATCCTTTGTTTTAAATAAAAATTGGAATTTCTTCTTATGATAAAGTTTATGAATTTTCAAATGACCGGATAAATATAGTATGCATATTTTTGATGAATTTTAGAAAAAGGATATTTTAAAAATGGTTATGTAAACCTTAAATAATTAAAAATGTGTAATGATTTTCGAAAAATGGTCTTCTACAATTATGTTCAGTACAAAATTTAGAGTCTAATAAGATCAACTTAATTTTTGTTGAATAGTAAATTATGAATAGTGTTTTTATGATTAGGATTACTAATGTGTCCAAATGGATTATTAATCTCACTTAAAGAAAGTATTAATATAATCTAGGCACCTTGATTAAGTAATGTGATTCAATAAAATGGTTAAATAATGGTTTCATAAATTATTATTCAAGTATTAGTTTTTTTCGGGTGAATAGTGTTTTTTAATTAAAAATTTAATTAAAAAATATTTACAAAATTATTTTTATAAAAAGGATTTCATTTTTGAACTCAGAGCACCGATATTATGCTATGGTAATTTTTGGGGTTTTTTCTGAAAAAATGAATTTTAAGTGAATAGTGTTTTTATTTAAAAATTAAATTAAAAATATTTAGAAAAATATTTCTATAAAATGGAGTTCATATTTGTAATCAGAGCATTTATATTTGGTTAAGGTGAAATTTTGGGATTATTCTGAGAAAGTTGAGTTTTCGATGAATAGTGAAAATACAGTTTTTAAGTTACGGATGTCTAATGACATCATTAAATGATGTATTAAGTATGTAATCAATATTTTCGACTTATGAATAGTAAGATAAGGTATGAGGTGTCCCAAGTGGCCAATACCGTGGGCAAATACCATGGGAAAGCCCATGGTTTTTCCAAAACCACTAATGAGGTGTCCCTTGGCCATTAATGCCTTGTCCCCTCACTTTCCCTATATATACCAAGCCATCCTCTCATCCATTCGACTCCCCACTCTCCCCCAACGAAGTTATGGTCTCATTACCTCCCAAGGAGTCCTCCCATGGTGCCCACAAGCCCTCACGGTCCCAACCTTTGAGTTTTATGAGTTATATTTTAAGGTAAGGGATCTGATCTCTCTCTTTCTTTTCAAGAAATATCTTTTATGTAATTTCTTTTATTCTACTTGTTCTTATGTTAAAGGGTTTTATTCTATACTCCTCTTACTTCCCTTTTCATTTTCACATAATGAGAGATCCCCTCTTAATCTCATTATTTCGTTTTATGAGGTTTCAAGTGGCGTCGTTAGGCTCCAGAAATTTTTGTAACAGATTCTTTCTCCCTTCTCATTTTTCAAGATCTATTTTCAGGTAAAGTATTTCAAGTTCCATTTTATTATGTTGGGGTATGATCTCTAAATTTATCATACTGATATTTTATGATCATATGATGAGCGACCCCATTTTATCTCTTCAATTCAGTATTTTGATGTTTTAAGTAACGCCGTTAGGCTTTCAAATTTTTAAGTGGTTCTTCACCCTTCTCGTTTTGAAGTTCTACTTTCATGTAAATTATTTCAAGTTCCTTTTTTTATGTTGGGGTATGATCTCTATATCTATCATACTGATCTTTTATGACCATATGATGAGATAACCCATTTGATCTCTTCAATTCATTATTTTGAAGTTTAAGTGGAATCGTTAGGCTGCTGAATTTTTAAGTGGTCCTTACACCTTTCTCCCTTTTCAAAGTTCTAATTCCATGTAAAGTATTGAAATTTCCTTTTTATTATGTTGGGGTATGATCTCTATATCCATCATACTGATCTTTTATGTTCATATTATGAGAGACCCTATTTGATCTCATCAATTCATTTTTGGTTGAAGTTTATGTGACGCCGTTAGGCTGCCAAATTTTCATAAGAGAAATATTATTTTTGACTTCCTTTCATGTTCTTAATTTCATATGGTATATTTTAAAATTTCATTAACATGTTCTTAAATCGCTTATATTCTGTACCTCTACTGTTTTATGGGTCATTTATGAATGTTTGACCCATGTCCCCTCTCTTTTCAATGTTTTCTAAAACCCTGTAACATAGCTGTTATGCTGCAGAATTTTTGTCTCAAAATGTCTCTCTATTTCTTTGATTTTATTAAGTGAATACTCAAAGATCTCTCTTCTATATGGGTATTCACATATATACCAAAATGTTCTATTTTAAATTCTGGGATTTACATACATGAAACCCGCTCTCCCCTTCCGTGGGTTTAAAGTGACTTAAAGATCATGTCCTTAAAGTTGTTTTTAAAACGTTATGATTATGAAATGAAACCCATTTATTTTATGCTATATGGGTTATTTATGAAATGTTTGATGATGATATATGTGGCTCACATGATAATAAAGAAAAATTTAAGGGTGCACCCTGATAGCGCTCCAATGCATTGGTTAATGATGTAACCACTAGAGATTAAAATTTTCATGATACCTTGGTGAATAAACTTGCTAATTTTCAAATGACACCTTGGGGATGGACCATGGTAATATGTTCATGATTGTATATGTTAAATGATGCAGCCAAATCTTCAAGTTATGAAAAATGTTATTTTTATTATGATATGCCTCATGATTTCGTTCTCATGCCTTAATGTTTTTTTCATGACCTTATTGAAGTATCTCAAGTTCACATGTAAAATGTTTCTCTTGTTTCCCTTACTGGGCCTTCTGCTCAGCCTTTCATTTGATGTATGTCCCCAGGTTATGAGATTCAGTAATGAACCTAGGATTAACATGAGGATACGCCTTTCAAGTGTTTAAGAAGAATCTTTTATGTTTTCATGTTTAAAGTTCCTGGTTTCCAAGACACTAAACCTTAAAGATCCTCGGTTTTGTAAAATGTAATGAAAGATTATGTGATAAAAAGGCGGGATGCTGTACTATATTAAGAAAAGTCCTATTGTATATAATAATATTTGCAGTGGAGTTTATGTGATAATGTATTAGTAGAAGTTGTTTGAGAAAATATTCATGCACTATAAATACACACAAAGTAATTATTAATGATAAAAATACTCAATTAGAGATCAATTAATATGAGTAAATTAACTTTATCAATCCTTGAATGTGATGATTAAGTTTAATTTTGAAGAGATACAAGATAAAAAAGTTGAATGTGATGATAAATTTAGGTGTCTTGAAGATCAAAATAACACATTAATTTTAAAGTGTCCTGAGGAGGAAGTGAAATTGAGAATAATAGAAGTTAATCAATTTCAAAATTCACATTAAGATGAGAAAATTGACACTACCTATAGTATGATAAAAATTATTACCTCTTGGAATATTAATTCCAATAGAAGGAAAACTGTAAAATCGTCAAAAGTTTCACCTTATGATTGTCTTAGAGAGAAGGAAAGACCTTCTTCTGAGGAATATTTCTACACTAATTACATGACATTGAATGTTTTGGGTTAGAGTTATAGATAAAAATAGGTATAGAAAATTAAAAACCCACTACTTATTTAAAGGTGGAATAAAAAAAGAAAAGTATAGAGAGTTTTCTTAAAAGGGTCTGGAGGAATGACGTGAAAATTCAAAATTAGGAAGTTTCATCCAAAAGATAAAATTTAACACAACATAAGAAGCCATGAATTATTATATAATATTGGTGTTGTAGAATTTTTTTAACACTTGGATAACAATTTTTAGAATAATATTCCATAGCCTAAAGAAAAAAGAATGCCTACACTAATTGGGAGGATTAGTGAAGTTAGTAAAAATTAATCTGAGTATAACCAAAGTACATGGAAGAAAAAAAAATTTACATCCAAATAATTTTAAAAATATGAAATATTGTATTAAAATTATTGAATATGTGTTCATGGTAAAAACTTCCAAATAGAGGTGACCAAGAGATAAAATCTAAATTTACCTTGAGGAGTAATGAAAAGAGAGTTAAAAAGAATGATTCACCATAATCTTATCAGATAAAATGGTTTTTGTGAAAGAGAAATCATAGTAGAATAATGATAAACATATTTCAAAGGATGGTATGCTTGTATGGATAGAATAATTAGAAGAAGCATGGTGGATGGATGATGAAGAAAATAATCATTTATGCACCTTGCTAGTATAATATGATAAGAATAATCCACATAATATTAATAATAAATAATTAAAGAAGCATAAATACATATATTCCATGAAGATCAATACATGGAAAAACATGGGTGGAATAGTGAATAAAAATGGAGTTGAGTTCAAGTGATTTTCTTGGATGATAAAATTTTATCAGCCTTGATTCTCTAACCAATGAGGAAAGGTAGATCCACTCTATTCCTTGATAAGTTGTGATTATTTTCAATAAAGAAATGAATTGATGGTGATGTAATTATGGGGGATCCCTAAAGTGAAAATAAGGCTAGTTTTTTGGAATCCTTATAATCAAAGAAAAAAAGGAAATATTCCATCCAACTAAAGTGCTCTAACATTGGATGTTGAAAAATCTAAAGAAGTATAGATTTATTTTCCTGATGGGACATGGTCCAGATGAAGATGATGTTCCATATCTCAATGATCGGGATAATTGAAGTCGATTTCATATTTGAGTTATGTGTATCTATACTCACATGCTCTTATATGATAACCATAAGTGTATATGAAATGTAGAAAAAAAAAATATTTTATAAAAAAGTATGAATTTTCATGAAGGGGGACCTAAAATTTTTAGATTTAATATTTTTAATCTATTTTGTTAGATTTTTATAGAAAATCAGTTTCATGAAAATTCATTGAATTTTCCCCAAGAATAGGTTTTGATCAGTGGTATCACTTTGTGAAACTTATATGGATAAATTAGATGTTCATGTGAATCATTATTTTTTTATATACTAATAATATATCAAGTAGGATTATATTTGGTTTATTTATGAATCATTTCATTAAGATAATTGATTTCATCCTTCACTAAACAAATTCATGGTTTACATTTAATGGAATAAAATGAGATAAGAAGGATAATTGGAAAAAAGTTCATACCTCACCCTGATATGTTAATAAATGGGATTCAAATTCAGATCCTTTAGTGGGAGAGAAAATTAATCCCTCATAAATAATACATAGAATTAAATTTAAATTAATGGAGAGAATATACATTTAATTTTTGAATTATTTAATATAAAAAAACAAATCCAAATGGGGATATTGTAGTACCCATAAGATGAGGAAGATGATTTATTTTATTTGTTGTCAATAATATTTGTAAAAGGAAATGAATATGTTAAAGGTTCAGTTTCATATATATGTTTTAAAAGTAATTCCAGTAGAAGTCCATATTCTAGATAGGGGAACCATCATATGTAGTCACATCACAGATGCATGATCTACTACAAGAAGTTGTAAGGCTCATGTGCCCATAAGAAAGCAGGGATAAATGGAAGTAAATGTAAATAAAGGATGGAGAGATAGTCTATAATGCTACTAGAAGTAACATATATATAATATTTGATTGTTAATTTGATCTTAAAGAAAAAGACAATGTGTTGAATGAAAAAGAATAACTATAAAAAAAAGTGTTTATGAATGGTTGATCAAATGGGAGATTTAAGAGATACCATTAATCATGAAGTTAGTAGAGGGAAATATTATATATCTTATGAACAAGAAGAAATTTTTTTGTAAGTTGTATAAAAATTAAAAAATATATTTTAGAAAGGGAAAAGTGGTTCTTCAAAACTATGGTTACTGAATGTTGAATATTTCAAGGATATCAAAAGATTAGTTGAGAGGAAATATGAGTCCATGAATACGAAAGATGAATAAATTGTAGTATACCCTAATTTATAACATTTATATGAGTTGATATTGTCAAAGGATGATGTTTATGGATCAAAAAAGTGATAATAAAGTAAATTAAATCTATGAAACCACTAGAGGATAATGTAGTGGAAGATAAATTACAAGATGTTTATACAATCAGATGATATTGTACTGTTCAATCAATATAAGTACATTCCTTTGGTAGAAGACCAATAATGAATCAGTTTTTTCATAGTTCTAGAGGCTGCATGGGGATGAGTTTAGATGAATCTTTGGGTTCAATAGAAGTACTTTCATCGAATGTAAGTTCACCTGAAATACATTCAACAATGGTATATTCAACTGAATTATGTTCATCAAAATTACATTCTCCTAAAGTAAGTTCATCATAACTATATTCACTAGAAGTATTTTTCTTAGGATTATGCTCACATAATATATGTTCACCAAAGGTAAATTTATTGGATGGTTATTCATATATTTAATATGAAGTTATATCTTTCATGAAGATGATAAGATGGTTACTCAAAGTTCAATATTCATGAAGGAATGTTAATGATTCTATATGATATCCATGCATGGGATGAATATTTATTATATTGAGTTTTTTTGGTGGGATTTAAAAAACATTGATATATTTGGAATATATTCAATTTTTTCGTCCAAATATTTTATGTGAGAAAGAGTTTTAAATCAGATCCCACACATTCCCCACATTTAGTGGAGGTATCTCATCTATAGAAATTGGGAACATAATTTTATTTGAAATTGAGTTAATGATAAATAATTAAGTGAAATGTGTAATTAAAAAAATAAACAATAGTGATAATAAGTAATCAAGAATAGAATTCAACAAAGATTCAATTGGGTTGAAGTTTTTAAGAGAATAGAACATGAAGTTCCAATGAATTGAGTGAGTCCTCTAGATTCTGAAGATATGAAATATGAACGATAGATTAAAGTCAATTGAAAATATATTAGTTCTATATTTCATAGTTTTAGGTAGTGAGAGATTGATAAAATAAGTCTTCCAAAATCATATAATAATATGATGTGCATGTGTGTTCAATAAAACATCAAATGTCACTGAAAGACCTGTCAAAATTGGTGGATCATTATAAACGAGGAGAACATGTATAATATAAAGTTAGGAAAATTTTATGTGGGATGAATTTTTTTTTAAATTATAAAAAAATTTAACTGAAAATTAAATTATTAGTAGAAAATTTAGGACTCTAGGAGAGTCAACATGACAAGGAGTATGTTATCACATTATAGATGAACTGTGTAAAGATATTTGTGTGTTATTTACTTAATATTATTATCATTTAATAAGGTAAGAGTTGTGAGTGAATGTAATAATTATACATATATCCTATATGATGATATAGGATTGGTCAAGATAAGTAATAAATAATGTTAAGTCAAACTTAATTGGTAAAATTTGGTCACCCCTAATTTTCCCCCTCTCAGGGTAACTACATGATCATTTGGGAATCTCACATTAAAATATATTTGTGAAGAGTAGCTAAATACTAGCTATAATACATTTATCATGGAGAATTAAATGATTGGGATGAACTTAAAAGGGGATTCTTCTAGGATTTATTCAAAACATAAAAAAATAATGACTATATGAAATGAGATATATATCCTAAGAAATATATCAAGAGAGACCCAATTTGATTATTGGGAATGATTAAATAAGATGTATAAAAGTTTTCCTCACATAGTAATTGGAGAAAAATATTTTCTTGTATATTTTATCATTTCATGCTCGATATATATACAAATATTTTGAATGAATCATTAAGAGTTTATTACAAGTAACTAGAATAATATATAGGATAGAATGAGAAGATATCTCAAAATTATGAAAACATTTTTGTAATAAGTACTGGTATAATAGGATTTCATAAAGTATTTTATACTAACTCACCTTTACTAGAGTCTAAACCTGATAAACTTACCACTTTTTTTAAGCAAATATCTCTTAAGTAGTAAAGTTAACAACTCCCAATTGAGTGGTATGTGGTCTTTATAATTCTAAAAACCATTATACTAACCAATGTGATCATGTATATGAAATAGAAATGTGGGAAACTACATATCAATATTGAAAATTTTCATTTCCCAATCATGTATTGAGAGACACATACTAAGTATATTATGTATTTTGGAACTAATAATGTCCTTTCATACCAGCCTTTCAACAATAATATCATCAACTTACACCATTACAACAAGCCTATAAGAAAATATACAACTATTAATTATTCTAACCACAAACCTTTCATTATATGAAACACTAATAACATCTATAAAATTGTTCAAAATAACCAGGGAAGAAACAAATAGTTTTAGGAATTGAGGAATTCATGAATGAGGTGAAGTAATTATAAATTTTCTTAGGAAACATTTTGGAAACAATGATAAAAAATCTAAGAAAACTACCAACTCATGTTTATTAAAATCCCCACAGTAATGTGTTCATGGTAGAAGAAATATTGGAAAGGATATTCCACTGATTCTTGAGTCTACACTAATAATGATCTAGAATAAACCTCGAAAACTAATGGTGAAGTGTATAATAGACATGATAAGAGTTAGAAGAAATAAAAAAATATAAAAAAATATATTTGGAATAAAAATTTCCTTCCACTACTATCTACATCAAGAATGGTCTAACCAAAGAATATACAAGAGGAAATGATCCAAATGTAAATTATTGAAACATTATAAAAGTTTTAAATCAATATAATATTACCTAAATCTCTCAAATATAATATCACATATTATATGTTACTTAGGGAAATATATACCAAAAAATACTTTTAGGGAATGGGAGTGAAACTTTATGGATAATATCTCATCCTTGATCAGACCAAAACATTCAGGAAAAAATCAATATTTAGGGAAATTTTATATCCCTTATAAAATTTGATCTATGTATTATAAATATGCATTATGTGAATTGGGATATTCCATTAATGTTATTCCCTATTTAATCTTTTTTTTCTTTGAATATAGGAGAACTCAAACCAATAAGTGCTATTTTCTATTTACCCAAAAGATCCGATACATTCCTAGATTGAGTTGTTGAAGGTATTCAAGATTGAGTGAAAATTTTGATATTATAAACTAATTCCTATGTGATGAACAAAGAATAAAACCAAACACCAGCTCAGTCACACTTCATTTTGGAAAGATACTTGTTTAAAACAATAATGATAATCACAAATTTCCATGAAGGAACTCTAAAAATAAATTTTGTTGATAAAAATTATTTATTTTAATATTTTTTATTTTAATACATATCAATAGGAAGAGAATTCACTATTTACATTTTCAAACTCTGATTAATGTAACCCATTTGAGGAATATGTTGTGTTAAAATAAATATTTGGTTTCTGTTATCGATTTGGATTTTAAAATTCATTGTAAAATATTGGGAAAAAATTAGAAAATTATATGAAACCATTAAAAGATGAGTTGGACCATAATATCCTTGATGATATTAATATCCATTCACTAAGAAATGAGATGATACTTTATCATCTATATATTAAATTTTATCTATAGAGGTAATTAAATAAAATAATATTTCATATTTGTTTCATCCATCAAATCATGAATTAAAACCACTAACATATAATTTAATGTATTTTTATTCAATATAAGGAAACAAGATCATAGTAATTATTATAAGAAACAAAATTGATAATAAAGAAAATATTTTAAATCATTTGAGAGAAAATGTTCAGGATATAGGATAAAATATAGAAGACAATTCTAGGAAATGTTCTAAAATCTACAAGAAAATAATTCTACTATAAAACTTGGGAAAACCTATTATGAAATCATAGAGGAGGCATAACTCAGATATGATAGATGTGTTTAAAAATAAAATTTAAAATTTATTTTAATTATAAATTATTTATCCAAATTCTTAATTAAAATAGGATCTCCATATTTATATAGTATCCAAAGGATTTGGACTGATCATTATAAAGAATGAAAAAATGAATTAATTCATGTGAGAGTGAAAAATAATTGGAGAGTTTTTACAAACTATAGGAAACTTAAATAAGTCAAAAGATAATATCATATTTCCATACCATTTGTTGACTAAATTATAAAAATACTAATAATTAAAAATGATTACTACATTATAAATGGATTTTAAATATACTTTTTGGTTCCCCTTGTACATTATCACTAAGAAAATAAAAATTTTACAAGTACTTATCATAACTTTTAATATAAGAAAAATACATAAGTATTGTGTAATACACCAGGTTCATTTGAAAGAAACATGTTAATATATTTATGTGACTTGATATAGGAATATCTTCCATCATTTTTGGATGAAATCATTATGTTTGGGAATTCTTATGATCACTCTTTGGAAAATATGGACATGCCATGAATTTTTTTATAGAAAATAATTTTCAATTGGATTTTGAAAAGTCTCATTTTATGGAAGAATGAGACATTGTTCTTGGAAATATAATTCAAAATAATTGTATAAATTTTGATCCATAGAAAATTAAATTTTAAATTAATTACCTTAAATAACATGAGTGAAACATTTCATATCATTATTTTAACATGAATGGTTTTATATATTATTCATCAAGTGTTTCTGTAATATTTTTTTATTTATTACCCGATTACTTTTAGAAGAATTTTTTTTTGTAATTTTTATCAATATATTCATGATTTTAAAGGGATAATGTGTATACCATCCATACCCATAATCATGTAGACACCGAGTTAAGAGCACCCATTTGAGTTATTGTGTGATACATAAAAAAATTATGTTTGAGCAGTGTTGTCATAGAGAATTCAAAGAAGAAACCATATCATTGAATATTATTTTAAAAACACTAGATAATTCTAAAAACCATTTTACAACCACTGTAAAGGTATTTTAAGATGTAAATTTTTTTACTTATATAATCTTAGATCATATTTTCCTTGTACAAAAATGACTATTTTCTCGGATATAATAACTCCTAAGTACCCAATGAATAAGATATATTATAATAAAAGGTTTGTGATATGGGTGTTACTACTCTAGGAGTTTCATTTGGAGAGAAATTGAAATTTAGGAGATAAAAATACAGTGGTAGATCAATTGAGAAGGCTCTCCCCCACATAGTTGAGATGAAAATTCTAGATAAAGATCAAGTTGATAACATTATTCTACGAGAAAAGTTTCATTTGATTGAAGTAGAGGTACCATAGTTTGATGATATGGGGAATTTTCTAGTAATATCTAGAGTTTCATTAAATTAGAACCAACCATAATTTTCTAGACTAAATGGTGAATCCAAGTTTTATATTTTTATGTTCCATATCTTTGGAATATTTTTATTTGTCAAATAATTATGATATGTTTCCCTAGAAGTGGGGTCTAATCTCTTATAGAGTTTTTCATACATCTACCTATGGAGGAAACCTTAGACCACAAATAACTACTAAAAATGACTTATAATCCAGAATATACTATCCCAAGTCGTTTAATGATAACAATGAGTTTTTTATTAAATGTGATAAATTACAATTCACTTGAAATATATAAAAAATATCAGACACGATTCAATAATCAATGAGATTTTGTGAAATCTTTTAAGTATGGTTCATTGATTTTTTGGGACCTCTCTATATCACTTGTATATTACAACATTTTTTTAGTTGTATAATATATCTCATGATGGGTGAATGTTAATACAAAAAAATTATAATGATGCCACCGTTTTTTTGTGGTCTTATCAGGAATAATATCCTTTTCAAATTTAGAATCCTAAGATAAATCATAAATAATAAAGGAACCAAAATTTTCAACATGAAAATGGAATATTTAATGAGTAATTATAGAGTGCAGCACAAAAAATCAACACCTTATCATCCATAAACCAGTAGACTAGTTGGTGTTTTTTACATGATGATTAAGGTAATCCTAGAAAGGTATTTCTTGAATCATATGACATATTAGTTCCTAATGGTGTAAGAAAACTTGTGGTCTTAAGGGATAGCTTAAAAAAAATACAATTTTAGTGACCCCATAATATTTGATTAATGGGAAAAAGGTTTTTTCTTCATGTGGATATAAAACAAAAGGCCTACTAGGTTATCCTAGAAGTAAATATGGAACTATTAAAATCATGAAAATAAATGAAACTTTAGATTTATGATTGAGAAGAAATAATGAGAGAAGCATTTTTATATTCTATAATTTACGTGGAGATAACAAGTGTGGAACATGACAGGAATATTTAGTAAATAGTCTTCCATATAAAACATCAGGTTATTATCTATAAATTAATGCTAAAATTAGTTCCACATGATATTAATTATAAATGGTAAGGCCCATTTATTACAACTAGTGTGTATCTATTTTGTTTTGTGTAGATAATTAAAGAAAGTGAGAAGAACCCATTCACTATTAATAAACATCAGATGAAGAATTATCTAGGATATTTTCTATAATAAATAGTATAGGTCATCACACTCTTTATAGTGACCTAATATTATCATACATAGATATTACATCATTTTGATGCATATTTATTAAATTACACAAACACATTCCTGGGGTCTATAATATTTTAATGACTTTGGAAAAATGGAAATATAAACACTAGTTTATAAGTGATCTATATCATCTCCCACTATTTTAATCATATTTAGATCCCTGATTAGAAAAATAAAACATAATAATATATTCATAAACCAGGGAAAGAGAATATATTAAAGGGTGAGATCAGATGCTCGATTAGGAAAAACAACGGAGATACGTAAGCACAACATGAGAATTAGGGTATGAGGACATGAGCATAAAAATTGAAAACCATAACTTGAATATCAAAGATCATAATCATGAATCGTGGAATAAATATTTTAATTTCAAAGTAAATGAATTATAAGATAATCAACAATCATGAACCATGAAATAATATCTGTTTATGATGATTTCTGTTGAGACACGTACCACCATGTCTTGTGTTCAGACGCTGGCTGATGGTTGCAATGTACCTCACATTCCCAATTTCCAAAGGTGGGTGACATTCATCACCACATTGGAAATTTTTTCTCCATGATCAAAACAGGATAATGGGATGTTGTTCTCCCCTTCTATGGATTCCTCCTCAGAATTCATTACATAGTCCAAGTCTCCCTTAGATATTAATATGTTGTTCATTAATCTCTCCTCAATTCCATATCTTTGTGGAAACTAGTTAATTACACATCATCTGTTAGGAAATTCTAATGGGTCAAGTCAAGGAAGGACCCTTCATTCAGGTAAGTAGTCATGTTGGGCATCACTGTCATGTCTTGATGTTGGAACATCGGTACACGTGAATTATCCCTTACTAGAGGGATTATAGAGGGAGAAAAATCACAAGGAATCCCATATTGATTGTGGGGTACTTATGCTGGAGGATTGTATATGAGGTTTTCCTTGTCTACCATGTTTAACATGGGGAATGCCATGACTTTAACATCTGGAATAGATAGACCAGACTAACCAGAAAACTGATTAGAGTGGATTATATTAGCATGTCTCTAGGAGGGAGAACATGGAGGTTTATCAGATGGATGGATCATAACACATAATGAGGGTGGACCCAGGATGGTGTGTCCCAAAAAGGAAAGGTTTCACATTATGAAGGCTAATCTGGACATCGCAAAGGGTAGATCACGAAGAAACACCCCAAAAATGGGGGAACTATGGTTTAATATTTTTTGGGATTGAACTTCAGTGAGACTTCCTATATACCCTATGTAAAAGATAGGCATCCAAACACTTGTATTTTGAAGATATGATTTTGGGCTTACACATGGTTAACTACCCATGGTGCACATGGAGAAAAATATGTGGCCTTACCATGATAAGGGTAGGGAGATGGATCATATGGATGGTGAATAAACATGGTTAGATACCCAAGGTATTTCATCCGTTCATCAGGATGTGGTGGACTGGACGAAATTAGGATGCATATGGAGGAATTGTCATTGAATGAGGAAGAGATGGAACTAAAGTGAAGATGGCAGTTTTGGGATTGAACCTCATGGAGGTTTACTATGTATGTTGATGGTGGGGAATCAATTCTATGGAGTTATAGATGAGTGGTGAGACACCTAGGGAGTCGGTTTGTGATAAATGGAGTGTACAGATAGGGAACCAAATCAATGTAACCTTTGGGTTGGGGAATTATCTTCCTGAGACACAAAGGCTGGAGAGAGATACCAAGATGGGAAATGGGTGATGGGATTGAACCTCAGGGAGGCTTCCTATGTATCTTGGTGGAGGGTAATCAATTTCCATGTAGTTTAGGATGTTGCATAGAATTAAGTCTTATACAGTGGATAGTGACCAGGAGACATGCCGGGGGCTTATTCTTGGTTACCAGCCCATCACAAGAGGGACACTTTGGGTTGAACAAGTATGGATGAAGTGTGGGGATCATGCATGGTTATCTACCTAGAGGGATTAGAACACCTCAGGGGGGGAATCTCTAGGAGATGCATCCCAAAAAGGAAAGTATTACATCTGGATGGTACATCCCTAGAAGGGAGCATCAGAGTTTACCATTTTTTTAGGATTGATCATCAATGAGGCTTCCTATATACCTAAAAGGTATTATAACCCATGTATTTTTGAGGGGGTATACTGTTTGAAATCATGAAGGAAAAAGTTAAACTGATGCGAAATGAACAAAAAAGTCGGATTGTGGGGAATGCTGGTCTTGAACCATGGAGAGGCTTTATACATACTGATCGTACCACGATTCACTGTTTTATTTCACCCTTATATTAATATATTAAACTGGTTTGGTATTTAAAATTCCAAGTACAATAAAAAAATTCACTTAATTTTTTATTCAATTATTTTGGTTTTTACATTGTTAAAAAGGGAAATGTTACTTGTTTTGAAAATTACATTGTAGCCAGAGGTGATTTGGAAGGCCCATGATAGAGTTAATGTGATGCACCTGTATTAAACAACACTTAAAAAAAGGTAGAATTCAAAAGAATCATACGTATCGTTTTTGGTGATCCTTATACTGATCCGTGAGCCCAAGGGAGTATTTTTTTGTGATCCATATCTCAGTGGTATACAACATTAATAAAGTTACCCAATCCCAATTCATCCATTAAGAGTCCCATCAAAACTGATCATTCCAATGAAATGAATCTGCATAGGTTCAAAACATTTCCTCTTTATTATAGAAATATATCTTATTATAAACAATATCTAGCCACAAAATATTACATGGAGATAAAAAGGGTTTATTCCCACAACATTTTAGTTTTTCTAAAAGATATTTAAGACTTTCTAACTACCAAAAACCATGGACCAAGAGGATTTTCAAAACCAGGGTTCCCAAAACCACCTCCAACTTTGCCTATAAATTGTAACCTTGGGAACCCCATTTGGAAGTTTAACTAGGAGGAAAAGGTATTCCATTTTGGAGTCCCAAATTATTCCTCTAATCATACCTAGAAGTTATAAGGATATAATAAGTTCTACTTCAACATCTTTTTCTTCCTCCCCTCCCATTGATTTCTAAAATCCTTGTGATCTCCCGGGGGGAACATGATGTGAATCCCAAGATTCATGTTTGTAATATTTGAATTATCTTTTTAATTAATTATTTTATGTTTTTTTCATCATAAATTATTATTATTTTATTGAGTTGTGTACTGTTATGTCATGCTCAACTCATATGATCATGTTTGGGGGTACCCATTCATGTGATGTTTCACACACCGTTCACCACTTCTTCTTCCCCTTTTCAATTGTATTATTTTTGTAGTTCATATTGTTTAATTTAACTCACATAAACACTATCATGAACATGTAATTTTACTTCATGGTAACACATTAAAATGACATACAAACCTGGATAGCTCATTGAGTTCTTCATGTATTGCCTTGGTGAGTTTCGGTTATGAAGTCGAACACAAATCAACTAATCATCGGTGGTATCAGGTGAATCATTGTGTGTTTTTGAATGAAACCTTTGAGGTATCCTAGTACAAAATCAGTAAAATTATGGTTCTAGGTATTAAAATCTAGGTATTAAAAGATTATAACCCCATCTCTTGAAACAGTGAAGGATGTGCATCATGATATTTCCTCAGGTTGATCACGCTTAATTAATTCTGTTAATTTCTACTTTGTTTTATCGCTTTCTATTTTATTTTGGATTATTAATTAATCAAAACCAAAAGTTGTAAAAATACTCATTCAATTTTATTTTATTAATAAAAATCTTATTTATGTATTAATGATCTAAATCTCCCTCGAGAGATGACTTAGGGTTCCTGCTATACTGTAGAAATTCTAGTAAAACTAAACATCTAATTTGATGCACTCGACAATGTGGTAAAATTTTGGCGCCATTTCTGTGGAGCCAAGATCATTTTTTTCTTTCTTTAAATATATTTATTTATTTTAATTCTTAATCAGTACAACTTTAAATACCACCTCTTTCCCTTTTTGGTTGATTTTGTTTTTTTTGTTTTTGTTTTTTTTGTGTGTGTTTATTTCTTTTTTTTCTTTATCTCTATTTCTATATATTCTTATCTCTCTTTCCATATAATTTTAAATTACCACTTTTTATTTTATTTTATTGATTAATGATTCTTAAGAAATTTTATTTTATGCATCCTCCATCATAAAAAAACAAACAAAATTCACAACTTACTTGCATGACCTGATCAGAAAAAGAAAAACCGCTTGAATTTGACCCAGAAATTGAAAAGATACTTCACTAAAAAATTAGGTAATCTAGAGTATGAAAATAAATTAACACTGAGGAAACCATTGTGGAGCCCTAATTGGTCCTAAACCAATCAAAAATGTTACCAAATAAAACCCAATAAAACATGGCTACAAATAAACATACTTTAAAAGAACTGACAACCCCAGATGTGGAGTACCAACCTATATACATTCTATATCCTGAAGAAGCAGTCAACTTTGATCTAAGATTAGGCCTCATCCACTTATTCCAAAATTACATGTCCTTTTTAGTTAGGACCCCCACAATCATCTTAAGAAGTTTCACAAAGTGTGATCCACCATGAAACCCCAAAATGTGTCTGGGGACCTCCTAAATTTTAGGGCCTTCCCTTTATCCCTTGATGGTGTATCCAAAGATTGGATATAATATCTTCTTACCACAATTGGGGGTTGTAATGAACTTAAAATAATATTTTTAGAGAATTTATTCCATACCTCTTGAACATCAGAAAATTAAGAAAGAAATTTGTGGCATAGGCAATCAAAAGGAGTGACCCTTTATTAATATTAGGAGAGATTCAAATTATTTTGCTGATGTTTCCCCCAAGAAAAATTTAGTTAAAAATTTTCTAATTCAATAATTCAATGAGGAAAATTTCCCTATGGATCATGTAATGATTGATGTTGTAGTTAGTGGTTCTCTAGTTGATAAAAATCCTTACACCACTCATGACATAATATCCAATAAGGATCAAAATGCACAAAAATTTGGTACATGATCTATTGCACACACCCAAGGAGTTAATGAGGCAAGTCACTCATCTCTAGAAAAAATGGTAGATAAAAAACTTGATGATATGCATACCCTTATAATGAAATTAGTTCAAGAACAAGGTAACCCACAATATTCTCCTGTTCCATTATATTGTGGTATTTATTCTGATAACACTCATTTTTCTGACTAGTGACCACAACTTTAGGATTCAACTCAGTCTTATGTAGCATTATTCTTTGGGAGTCCATTACAAAAAGATCCCCCCTTCAAGTAAGAACCACTAATCCAAATACAAACCCCCAGTAGAAAAAAACCACAATACCAACAAGGAGGAAACTCAAGATACCCCATGTAGATTTAGTATCAACAAGGCCAAGGTATGCAACCTTATTATCCATAAACATCTCAAAACAATCTTCCTCCTACCAAATCTAAACCATGACTCAAGATCATGGTAATGAAAATGGAAACCCAAAACCTCTAGTTCTAATAGACCACACAATCGACTCTTCAAGACCTAAAAACTGATGTGGGTCAATTATAAGACGACATCAATGAGATAAAGATTCATGGTTCTGGACAACTAACTTCCTAACATGTCGCTAATCCAAAAGAAAAAGTTATTTTTTGCTCAATCACACTTCACAGTGGTAAAGAAGTTTCTTCATCCAATGATTCTACCCAACAATTATGCCCCCCTCTTGAAAATACTATTTCTCCATCCATAAAAGATTATAATGAATAAAAACAAGAAAAAAGGGTAAATAAATTACCATTACGGATTCCCATGAACAATATATTCCTCTTGATTTCCCCCACAGACTCTATAAACCTAAGAAAATATATAATAATGAGATTGATAATGAAATAATTGATACATTTTAAAAAATTCAAGTTAATATTCTTTTATTGGATGTAATTAAATAGATTCCTCATTATGACAAATTTATTAAAGAACTTTTCATCCATGGATTAAGGATGAATGGGAATGAGAGAGTCAACCTAGGAAGGAATATCTCACCCTTGATTCAATAACCAATACAAACCAAATTCAAGGATCCGAGAACTTTCACGACACCTTGAACCATATGGGAGACATTCTTTTCAGATGTTATGATATATCTAGGTGTTTCAATTAATGTAATGACTTAATTTGTGTACACTACTCTATAGGTTAGAGAGCTTCAACCAATAGGCATCATAGTGAAACATTCCAACTAGAGAGAAACACACCCATTAACAGTGGTTGAGGACATCCTTATAAAAGTGAAGAATCTCATCTTCCCTACCGACTTCTACATTCTTGAGATGGAGGATACCCAAACAAAAGGAAACGCTCCTATCATACATGGGATGACATTACTCAAAATATAAAATACAATCATCAATGTTCACAATGTACATTGTCTATGGATTTTGGTGGTGAAAAGGTAATTTTTATCATTATTAGTGCCATGAAGAACCCCATTGAAGAGAAATCCAATCATCTATCTAATTTGATGAAACTTGTCTCTAAAAAAACACACACACAAAATTATATCCTCAACCCATACTCTGATTTAGTATTCTATTTATAAAAATTGGATGATTTGATTTTTTATTCATGTTTTGAGTATTGTGTGGGTTCTAAAAAGTGTAAATTTTGTGATTTAATTTATGACTTTTTTATTCTGAGGTACCCATGCCCGTTAATGATTTTGAAAACCTTATTTCAATAGATTCTCTATCCTTAGAGAATAAACATGTGTAGATAGATAGTTTCATCGACCACACTCCCCATTAATCATGTCCCTCAATCCAAAAACCACATGTGTTGGAATTAAAACCACTTCAATATAATTTTCAATACACCTATCTTGAGGGTATTGACCAATTTACCATCATTATTTCCAATAAACTATCTATACAGTAGAAATATAAACTGCTTGACCTTTTTAGAGAGTGTAAAATGAAAATAGGATGAAATTTGGAATATATTACTAGGATTATCCAATCTAATTGTATGCACCATATAATTTTGGATGATGAGGCTAAGCCCGTAAGGAAGGCTCAATGTTGGTTGAATACCACACTTCTCGAAGTGGTAAAATTGGAAGTCAGTAAATTACATGATGCTAGGACCATTTGTCCTATATCTGATACTAAATGGGTAATACTAGATCAAATTGTTCAAAAAAATTGAATAACAATAGTGTCTAATGAAAGGAATGAATTGGTTCTAACACGTGTGAAAAATAGTTGGTGAGTCTGTATTGACTACCGCCGATTGAATCAAGCCACATGAAAGGATCGCTTTCCTCTACATTTCATTGTCCAAAGACTAGAAATATTGGTTGGTAAGTCACATTATTGTTTCCTTAATGGCTATTCGGGTTATTTTAAAATCCATATAGCCCCTGAGGATCAAATAAATACCACATTTACCTATTCATTTGGCACATTCTCATACAAAAGGTTTCATTTTGGTCTATGTATTGATCTCAATACTTTTTAGTGATATATGTTGAGTATTTTTTCTGAGTACCTAGATAATTGCATGGAAGTTTTTATTGATGATTGCACAGTTTATGGAGATTCCTTTGATTATTATTCCAAAAACCTAGGTTATGAACCTTTTCGTTTAATTGAAAAATATTTGTTATTAAATTATGAGAAATTCCATTTCATTGTTGAATGAGGGATAGTTCTTGGGAAAGTTTTTTAAAAATAGGTAATTAAAGTGGATAAATAAGAAATTGAATTAATTTCAACCCTTCCATATATAAAATGTGTTTCTGAGGTGTGATCCTTATAAAGTCATTCTGTTTTTTACCACTGATTCATTAATGAATTTAGTAAGATCTCACTTCCCCTATCTCGATTTTTGCAAAAGGATTTTGAATTTGTTTTTGATAAAAAATGTGGTGATTATTTCAATTCACTAAAAAGGAGTCTCACATAACCTCCCATTATCCAACCACTAATGTGGGATCTACCGTTTAAACTTATGTGTGATGCCTCTAACGATGATGTTGGGGCATTTTTATCAAAAAGGGTTGAGAAGGATCCTCATGTCATTGTTTATGCCTCACGTACCATTGGCCTTCCCCAAGAAAACTACAAAACCCCTAAAAAAGAACTTCTTTCTATTTTTTTAACTTTGAAAAATTTCTTCCATATCTTATTGGGTTAAAAATCATTGTCTTTTTTTTATCACGATGCCCATCGTTTTCTCCTAAAGAAACCAAAAGCTAATCCTCTCATCATTTGATGGATATCCCTCCTCTAGGATTTTGAACATGAGATTAGAGATAATATAAGAGTAAGAAATTTGTTATCTAACCACATTAGTAGGATTTCCCCACCAATAGATCATCATGTTGACTCACCCCACCCTGTTGAAGAATTCTTCCCTCATGAGAACCTTTGTGATGTTGTGGACCTTACCCCATGGTATGTGGATATTGTGAATTTTCTAGAAACATCTAGGGTCTCACTAATTTCATAACTTCAAAATCCTAGAGACTGAAGCATGATTCAAGATGGTACATTTGGGTTGACCCTTACTTGTGGAGAACTTTTAGTGACCATGTTGTTCATCAGTGTGTCCCTGACCATGAGTACACCTCTGTTTTGACCGTCTACCACACTTTTTCTTATGTGGGTCATTTTGACTCTTAATATATGGTTTAAAAGGTCATTGACTCCAGAATTTATTAGCCAATATTTTATAGTGATTCCCATCAGTTTTGTAAGTCTTGTACTCAATGTCAATTCACAGGGAATATCTTTAAGAGGCATGAAATTCCCCAACAACGCATGTTATTTTGTGAGATCTTCGATGCATGGGTCATTGAATTCATGGGGACTTTTCCAAATTAACTCGGCTCTGTGTACATATTATTGGCTATTGAATATGTATCTAAATGGGTGGAAGAAAATAACCCCATGAACGATGACTCTCGAGTGGTTGTTGATTCTGCGAGGTCCCGAATTTTCAGTAGGTTTGATTTGCTGAGATTTATCATTAATGACCAAAGTTCACATTTTTTTCAATTTCAACATGAAATATTTTCATTGTAAGTATGGGTTTTTCATTAAGTATCCATGAAATATCACCCCCCAAACCAATGGACAATCAGAAATATCATATCGAGAATTTAAGAGAATCTTGAAAAAAACGGTACAACCTAATATGTCATGAACAGTCCCCCGAGGCTTGTTCCATGACTAACCCAACCCGCCTTCCATAGACTAGGGGTTAGAGACTAGCACCAGAAAGGCATATCCCAAAAAGTAAAGACATTTCCTCTAAACCTGTACACACACATAAAAGGTACACAACAAAAGCAAACCACAATGTAGAACAACTGATAGAAAAAGTGTGAACCGAATGTAAAAAGAGCCAGTATTCAAACCCAACTAAAAATAAAGTAGTGCAAAAAAATGGAATAAAACGTGATTCGGAGGTCATACACCAAGGATCCTACCTAAAGGGTAGGTATAACTTGTTGTCTTTCATAACTGCCACTCCTCACGTCTATCAATCACCTCGGAGCACCATCACGCCCTAGCTCCCCAAGTCTCATTCAAGATGTCTATAATCTACACAAGACACAAAAAGGTGTAGGAAAAACCCGTGCAGGGGTGAGTGTAACAATACCTAGTAGGGACCTCGAGACTCTTGAAGGTCTCACCAAATTCCACAAAGGAAAAATCTACAAATTATGATCTCAATCACAAAGAATAATGTAATAGAAAACTTAGGTACACAACTTATATAATTATAATAAATATGATTAGTATTAATCTAGATCAATTTATTATATTGGGTGGATTGACTACTGATTTGAGAATGGTTTCTCTATTATCGATCCACAAAGGGTCTCTCTACCGCTGATCCTCGATGGGTCACTCTACAGTCGGCCCATGTCGGGTTGCATGACTGCTGATCTATAGAGGGTCACACTATTATAGATCCACATAGGGTTTTATTTCTTCCAATCCCTGGAAGGTCGCTCTCATGTCGATCCACAGAGGGTTGATCCATTTCCGATCCATGGAGGGTCGCACTTTTGCCGATCCATGGAGGGTAACTCTCATGACAATCCATGGAGGGTCTCTCTTGACTTGACAGCTAGCCAAGAGATTTGCACACTTGGTGCATTTGTGTTCTGGAGATTATGATCCTCAAAAAATCAGTCATACATCAACCACCACTAAGTCCCACTTAGAAGTAACCAAAATGATTGTCTTGTCGTAAGGTTTCCAATGCGATAGAGGGTCCATCAATTGGACGCCTGAAGATATAGGCAAAAAGGTAAATAGAGCTCAGTTGGATTCAAGTCTGATCCAACCCGGTCATACTCCAACATATTCCAACACCCAAGATAAGTATCTCAAAAGGACCGCTTCGTCGTAAGGGTCCTCACACTACAGACGGTGTGTCCATCAAACACCCGGTTTGCGAGTTACATTAGATTTAGTGAAACAGGGTCGGTCGAGTCTGGGTTCGGTAGGGGTCTAGCCCGGATGGCCTATTAGGTCAGTCGGTCTAGCCAAGGTTGTGGGTCCGTCTCAGCTGGTGGATCCGGTTGGGATGGAGGACTTGACCCTTCTAGCGAGTTTGGCCCGCCAGGAGAACCTGACCAGCGTGGTGCGGGCCGGTCGAGTGGAACCAGACACTAGGCGTCTAGTTTCTCCCAGCTGGCGGTTCCATCAGGGTACCACCCCTCCTACCAAAATGGCCAGAATGAGCCGGCCGTTGCACCAACCGAGCTGCCTAAGCGGCCCACCATGTCTCCCGCGTGGCGCGTCAGTGCCATGCCTTCCACCCACCGTGGCTTTTATGGGCACTACCTCTCCACATGGTCGGCACATGCCGACTGCCATGCTAGTGGTGCCGCACCAGCAGCTTCTTCCATAGGCCACCGAAGATGTTTCAATGGTTCTTTTTCCTTATTCTCTATACCTACAGGCCTCTCAGGTTTCCTCCTTCACTACGATCCCCATGGATTCAACTTTCTTCCACATTTCTTGGTCACCCAAGAAGAATACTCAAAATCTATGAGTAGTTGAGGGTCCAGACCTTGTTCGGATTGGCCCATTCCCTCTATGTTTGCATTTTATCAAGGGGTGATAACATCAATTAAATGGTATAAGGAAAACCCCAAATCAAGAACCCACAACAACCCCCATAAGAACAAATGAGTCACGGGTCAACCCATTTGTCGGTTAATCTGCGTTAGTTGTATTTTTCAAGAATAGGAAAAAAATAAAATCATTTAACACATAGAAAAATTAAATTCCATCCCTGTATTCGGTGGAATCCATTACAGAAGAAGAAAAAAAATCCACATTTGAAGACATTCTTCATTGTTCATCAATGTTTGGTTCAAATCCTCTAACGGGCGTTGATTTATTATCATTATTCGTTGGAGGGTGACATCACTGACATTTTGTCAATGATTTCCCTGAAATTGAAAAGCAGTTTTCCAATAGATTGATTAAATAAAAAAACAAGCTCCATATTTTATTTATTAATGTGGTTCATTAATTAACCCTAATTAATGAACCAATTAAACACATGAGCATTATGGTTACAAAAACAATGTAACATGTCATTAAATGACTCTCATTTAATGACTGTCATTAGAGTGTGGTCCCGCCAACCATAACTAAATGGTAGTAGAAGAATAAAATAACTCAAAGAGTTATTTTATTATTATTTTAAAAATTCCAAAAATTATCTTCTTCATCCAAAAATTTCTGGTCGAAGTTAAGCTTCTCCTAAGTTAATCTCGGCACTATGAATTCAATGGTTCCCTTGTATTTTCAATCGAAGAAATGTTTTAAAAGATAGAAAATCCCACTCACACATTTACTGAAAATACCTTATGAAATGTTCAAAAATGCATTCCAAGATCACTGGGACTAGAAATCATGTGTCGTTGAATTTCGCAGTCTCGTAATAATCCCATATAATTTTAAAAAAATTATACAGAATATGTGGGTCTTTATAATCTCCCCACCTTAGGGATTTATGTCCTCAAAAGCCAAAACAGAAGCGAAGAAAACAAATGGGGGTACTAAGCATTAATTTGAGCCTCCATCTCTAATGTTATATCCTAGAGGTTCCTGTACTGCCACTGAAATCACACAAGAGGAATTGAAAACCCCCGTAGGACCCTCTCTTGTTGATCCTCTCTCTCTATAAGAAATTATGCGAACATCACATCATAGTCAATGTCTAGATCACCCCAGTCCATGACGTGCGATGTATCATGCATGTATCTCTTCAACTACGACACATGGAAAACATTATACAGCCGGTGCATCTGTAGGGGAATAGCAAGGAGGTATTGCACCTCGCCAACACTGTTGAGAATCTGGAAGGGTCCAATGAACCATAGAGATAGATTTCCATAAATCTAGTGCTCTCAGTGTGTATTGAAGAATATATGTAGATGTGTGGCTTTCTCCTTCTCCGACTCCATGTACACCAAGATGCCGTCAATGAAGACTACCATGAAGCAATCGATGTAAGGTTGGAAGATATTGTTCATGAGTCTCATGAACACTATTGGGGAATTGATCACATCGAAATTCATAACCAAGAAATTGTAGTGGCCATACCAGCATCGGAAGGTTGTCTTCGGTACGTCCTCATCCCACACCCAGAGTTGATGATAGCATGATCTGAGGTCTATTTTTGAAAACCACCAAGCTCCCTTTAGCTGATCAAAGGGGTCATCAATCCATGAAAGAGGATAGTTGTTCTTCATGGTCACCTAGTTTAGGCACCGATAGTTAACGAAAATCCTCAAACTCCCATCTTCCTTCTTGGAAAACAAAATCAGGACTGCCCATGGGGAAACACTGAACCTTATGAACCCCTTCCTCTACAAGTCCTCCAATTGTACCCTCAACTCACGAAGCTCCACAAGAGCCATCCATTATGATGATGTAGATCATAGTGTCATCCTGGGGTATAGGTCGATGTAGAAGTATATCTCTATGCGAGGAGGTAGTCACAAAACATTCTCCAGAAAGACATCTTCATACTAGTCCACCACTATAAGATAACTCTGACTCCTCTCATCCACTACACCGAGGGTATGGCTAGCCAACTAATGAGTCATCGATAGCATCGTCATCCAAGAAAGCTCATCCAATGCTTCAATGGTTCCCTTCTCACCGGTGAAGGAAAACGTAGTCCCATACTCATGAACACACCGTATGTTTCACCTAAAACAGTCGATCTGAGCCTAGATCGTGGAAAACTATTTCATACCCAAGATGATATCATAAGGCCTCGACACTGCTACTAGGAGATCCTAGCCAAACTCTCACATACTATAGTAATCCCACTCCGCTAGTACCAGTGCATAATCATCAAATCCTCTCCTGTAAGAGTCTCTAATCATATGGATCGAGCCAATGGATCCATTGAAATTTTAGAGCTCCGAACGAGAGTTGTGGAAATAAAAGAGTGATTAGAACTTGTGTCTATAAGAACTGTAGCTAGGGTGGAGTAGACACAGATAATACCTTGAATCATCTCTAGAGAATCATGGTCATAATCCTCTTCCGCCTAATGCTGAGCTCTTCCATGTCCACTTACTCCCTGAGGTTGGGGTGGACCACCTGGGGGTGGTGGCAGTTGTTCCTCAAACCATCGCCCACCACCTTCTATATGGCATGCTCCTCTTCCATGTCTACCACCATACCGACCTCCTTTCTCTAACCTCTATTTCTACCTAGGCAGTCCTTCGACCGTATACTAATAATTATTTTTGTTGTTTGGGAAATCATGATCTATTTGACCCTACTCTCCGAACAAGTAGAACAATATGTTCCTCTACTGACCTCCTATGCCTTGTGAGCTCTGCACCTCTGAACCTATATCTTGGGGTCATCCTCTAGAAGGTTTGGCCTTCTTGTTCCTCTATCACATCTGCCTACTGCCAGTTGTAGATGACTAGGTTTCCTGTCATCCGGTGATGGCTCTCACCATCAGTTCCTGCTCATCTAGGAAGCTCTCCACCAATAGTACTTTCTCTAGCACTCCAGCCTTTGTCAAGATGTTGAGTGATATCATCATCACTCTGATCTCCCGTCGGAGTCCCTGATCAAAGGTTTGAGCCCTAAATAAAGGGTATCGTACCATGTAGGGGGAGTAATGAGAGAGTTTAGTGAATCTCACTGAGTACTGGACCACTGCCAGGCTGGCCTACTGTAAGTATAGTAGCTCTTGAATACGCATTGAGTTTAATGTCACTAGTATAAAATCCGCCCTATAAAGGCTCTTGTATTACAAAAAATAGTGGGACGTCTTTTCACATGGCTAGAGAATGAGGCTCCACTATCTCCCTATTTTTCCCTGAAAGAGACTATCTTCTCGGATCACCATCTGGTATGCTGGTGTCTCAACTAAGCCGAAAACTTGTACCACAGCCTCCAGCCAGTCCTCAGATGCCTTCGGATCAGTCTCTCCTTGAAACCTTGCAATCCTTTCTCTCTGGAACTCATGAAATGTTCTCGGTCGGTTTGCATGGTCCACTAGTGGGACTGGTGGAAACTTCTACCCTATGGGTGGTGGTGCTTCACGTACATCACCCGAAGGTGCTATCGCTGTAAGGGGGACCTACACTAACACCTCATCGCTTGGGGGGACATCATCGTGATCTCTCAATGGAATCCTGAATTTCTGTATACACGGTGGCATCCTGTAAATAAACCCATACACCATAGTTAGTAAGTTATACCTAGTGAGATGACTTAAAATATATCTAAATAAAAACATTTTCCAAACACATTCAAACTGTGTTTTCTTGTATCGAGTCAGAAATCGGATCTTATGGTCCTGGTGTATGGATACTTCGGCTGCCGCACCAACAATAAACTCCTCGAACTGTAATACGAACTCAAGACACTTAACACTATTGCTCCATTGGAAAGAAAGACTCTTAGTTCTTCTGGTAGAACTGACCTGGCACAGATACAACATTTTCATGACCCATCACCTGGGCCCGTTCCATGACTAACCCAATGCCTCCTTCCATAGGGCAGGGGTTGGCGACTAACACCAGAAAGGCATATCAAAAAAATGGAAGGCCATTCATTTAATCCTGTAGACAAACAGACTAGGTACACAATTAAAGAAAACCACAAATTAGAATTGATAATAGAAATGTGTAAAACAAAAGTAAAAAAGGTCTAGTATATAACCCCAACTGAAAATAAATTAAAAAAAGGAAAAAGTGTGCTCTGGAGTTCATCCATTAAGGATCCTACCAAAAGGGTAGGTACAACATGTTGTCTATCATCACTACTACTCCTCACGTCTATCAATCACCTCCGAGCCCCATATAGATCTAGATCCCTAAGTCTCAGCCAATATTTCTATCATTTGCACAAGAAACAACAAGGTGAGTCAGAATCCCACACAGGGGTGACTATAACAATACCCAGTAGGGATCACAAGACTCTTGAAGGTCTCACATAATTCCAAAAAAGAAAATTCCACTAAGCATGATCTCAATCACAAAGAAAAAAGTAAAAGATAACTCACACCAGGTATACAACTTAGAGAATAGGAATAAATATGATTTTCCTTAAGATATATCATTATATTATATTGGGTGGCTAGGCTACTGATCTGAGTATGGTTTCTCTAATTTCGATCCATAAAGGGTTGCTCAGCCGCTGATCCTCAACAGGTCGTTCTACGGTCAGCCCACATCGGGCCACAATACTGCTGATCCATAGAGGGTCACACTACTACCGATCCACATAGGGTCTCACTACTACTGATCCAAGGAGGTTCTCTTTCATACCAATCCATATAGAATCACTCAATTGCCGATCCATGGAGGGTCGCACTGCTGCCCATCCATGGAGGGTCACTCTCGTGCCGATCCACAAAGGGTCGCTCTTCACTTGATAGCCAACCATATGATTCCCACACATGGTGCGCTCAAGATCAATATCTTCTTCTCCTAAATCCATTATTCGTACCTCAACTACCACTAAGTCCCACTTACAAGTAACCCAAAGGACTATCTTGTCATAAGGGTTCTAACATGACAGACGGTGCCTCAATGGGACGCTGGGTCTGTAAGATATAGGAAAAAAGATAAATTGATCCTAGTTGGATTCGAGTCTGACCCAACCTGGCCATACTCCAACTTCTACCAAAAACCATATGTAGTATCTCAAAAGTACAGCCTCACCGTAAGGGTCCTCACATCGTAGATAACACGTTAATCGAATGCCCAGTTTTTGAGTTACGTTAGATTTAGTGAAACTGGGTCGGTCGTGTCCTAGTTCGGTAGGGGTCTATCCTGACCGGCCTATTATGTATGTGGGTCTGGCCTACTTGGAGAACCCGGCCCATGCAGTTCAGTCCGGTCGAGCCGAAACGGACGTTGGGAGTCCGGTTTCTCCCAGCTTGCGGTGCCACCACTCCTCCCAAAATGCCTGGCATGAGCCAGCCGTTGAGCCAGCCAAGTGACCCGAGATGGCCTCTCCGTCTCTCATGAAGCATGTCGGTGTCGCTCCTTCCGCCCACTGTGGCCATCCAGCTATGGCTCCTACCATGGCGGAGCCTGCGGGCGCCGCTTCATCATGTGGCCAGCACCGGCCGACCGCTGCCCTACTGGTGGTGCTGCGTCAACGGCCACATTCGTGGTCCACCAGAGATGCTCCAGTGTTCTGTTTAATTTCCTGTCTTCACATACGAGCCTCTTGTGTCACAGCCTTCCCGACGAGCACCAGGGATTCACCTTTCTACCACTTTCCTCAATCTCCCATGAAGAACACGCAAAACCAAGAGCGTTGGAGGGTTCGAGCCTTATTCGGATTGGCCCATGCCCTCTGTGTTAGCGTTTTATCAAAGAGTAAAAACAATCATTAAATTGAATAAGGAAAACCCCATGTCAAGAACTCACAACAACCCCTCTCAAGAAAAAACAAGTCACAGATCAACCTATTTTTCAGTTGATCCACGTTCGTTGTATTTTTCAAGAATGGGAAAAAAATAAAATCATTGAACATTTAGAACAATTAAATTCCCTACCTTGATTCAATTGAATACATTGAAAAAAAGGAAGTAATCCTCATTCAAATTCATTCATCATTATTCATCGATGTTTAGTTTGAATCCACCAACAGTCGTTGATCGATTACTGTTCTTCATTGGAGGGTGACGTCATCGGAGTTTCATCAGATCTTTCCCTGTGATTACCAATCCATTTTCCAACAGATTGATTACATAAAAAGAAACAATCTTAAAATTATATTAATTAATGTGGTTCCTTAGTGAACATTAATTACTGAACCAATTAAACCCATGAGCATTGTGGTTTCACAAAAAAAGTATCATGTCATTAAAAGAATCTCATTTAATGACTGTTGTAACACTAAGGTCCCCCCAAACATCACTCAACGGTTGAATAAAAATAAAATAACTCAAATAGTCATTTTATTATTTTTCTTAAATTTCCAAAAAATATCCTTCTCATATGACCCTTGACATCGATATTAAGCTTTTCCTAAGCGAATCCCAGTGCTGAGAATTCAATGGTTCCCTCAAATTTTTAATTTGAGCATCGGTTCGAAAGATATAAAATCCTGCTAGCATGTTTACTGAATGTACCTTAAAAAAATTAAAAAATTCAATCCGGGACCTAGGGTCCTCAAAATCATGTGTCATCAAATTTTTAGTCTTGTAATAATCCCATATAATTAAAAAAAATTATACTGAATTTCCAGGTCTTTACACAATAGGGAAGTTTGAAGTTTACACATGGATAATGTACTTTTGGTGTACCGTACAACTTTTAAAACCCCAATCAGAATGTTACCTTATAGGATTGTGTTTGGAAAGGATTTTTACCTCCCAATGGAGGAAGAACACCATACATATTGTGCTATGAAACAATTTAATTTGAATCTCTCAGATGCATGTGAGTATATGAAGTTTCAAATTCAAGAGTTGGAAGAAATTTAGTGTGATGCATATGAGAACTCCCAAATCTATAAAGAGAAAACAAAGGAAATACATTATAGTATAATTCATCAGTGGAAGCTTCATATTGGTGAGAAGGTCCTCATGTATAATTCCAGGATAAAACTCTACCCTGGTAAGCTTTGTTCCCAATGTAATAGTTCATATATTATTACTGATGTTTACCATTTTGGTTATATATAGGTTTTTTATGAGAAGTGGGGAAATGGGTTTTCTATCAAGTGGAAGAAGCTCAAACAATTCAATGAGGATTTTCCAAAAATCATGTTGAGGAAATCTAACTGATTGATTCCATATATAAAACCACTTACTAGGCTTTCCCTTCTACCTACCTTTATTTACTTGTTTATTTATTTAAAATACATACATTTAGGACATTGTATTTTTTAAGTTTGGGGGAGGGTTTCATGTCATAGTTAGTATTAAAAAACAATAAACAATAAAAAGGGGTTTTGTTTTTGTTTTTTTATTATTTTGTGTTTTGAGAAAAAAAATTGTTCTTAAAAATGAAATCGAAAATATTTATTCATGATTGAGTCGATTGTATGGAAAATTTCATTATTTTCTGATTTTTTTTTTCAAATTAATACTGATATGGAATATTTTTTCTATAATTTTTATTTTCAAATCATTCTTAGGTGTTTTATGGATTTTTGAAACCCATTCCTTATTAGCACTGAACAATATTTTAATCGCTTAACCGAGCGATATTCTAAGCCCTTTATTGTATATTATTTATTTTAATCACATTGTTGAGAGTCTCAGGTCATGTAGAGAAACTAGAAATTCCCTTGATTGAATTTAAATCCATAATATTCAAGTGTGCTACATTCAGGACATAGGCCATCATTCATTGAAAATCCATTTTCACAATTTAACTCTATTTCTGGGCACCTTGACATTTAACCCTTATTAAGCCTTAGAGACCATGAAATGATTATTAGGAGCCACATGACAAGATAATTTATTTTTACCTTCCCATATCTTATGTACATTATTATTTTACTTTTATAAAGTGTGGGGGTGAGGGTGTTTCAATGGGAATTATCAGGAAAGAATCATTGTTATGGGTTGATAGAATGGAGCCTACATTTTCCTTGGGTAGTGGGTTCAGAAGCCATATTTTTTCATTATTTTAAAAAAATTCACTCATTATCTCCAATGAAAATTGTAAAAAAAATATAGTTATGTACATTGAAAAAAATAACAAAAAGTAAAAAAAATATAAAAGAGGAAGTTTATTCATTATTATTCACTGATCGGCTGTGAACCACAAAAATAGAAAATAGGGATAGTGTGTTGGAAGTGATACAAATTGTGAGGGTTTGAGTGTGTACATTCATTGTGAACACCTTCTGAATTTTGACATGTTTTTACTAAATAAATTAAAACATTTCTCTTATGCCATTGATTTATAAACATTAAATCCTACCAACCCTTGAACCTCAGAATAACCTGTCAGAAGTCCTCTTGAGTATGACACTAGTTTCTACCAGTAGAAAAATGTAGAATCTTGGAAATCATATAGTAAGATCATATGAACTATGGGAAAAGATCATAAACCTACTTGCAAATGTTCGTTGATAAATGAGGTAAAATTTCTATGTGGGGTAGCTGGAAATGTGTTGCTTGGGTGAACAAATTATGTTGAACAAATTCGAATGTGAGAAAATAAAAATGATGGGAAAATTGATTTCATTAACAAGACATGATGAATTTAATTTCAGAATAATCTTGAAAAATTTATCACCTTTTATTTAGGAATGATAATTGGTTAGGATATAATAATTTTCATAGGAGTGCAAATGTTTAGGTGTGGGGATGTGATCATACCACAATTCCCTATTTTATTTCACCCTTATATGAATGTATTAAACTGGTTTTGCATTGAAAATTACAAGTATAATAAAAATTTTACTTTATATTTGATTCAATTATTTTGTGTTTAACACTGCTAAAAAGGTCAATGATACTTATTTTGATAATTACATTGTAGGTGGAGGTGATTTGGAAGGCCCAAGATAGAGTTGATGAAAAATGGGCCAAATTGCATAGGAATGCACGAATATCTATAAACTCAACCACATAATTATACTGATATGTGAGTCCAATTGGGATTAATTTTTTTTGGTGATCCTCATATCCATGGGATAAAAATTTCATGAAGTATTCCAAGACCAATTTATCAATTAATAGGGCCATCCATACTGATATGTACAATGAAATGAATCTACATGGGGTCAAAATATTGCCTCTATATTTTAGAGATATCTCTTATTATACGAAATAAATAGATGATAAATTTTACATGGAGATAAAAAAGGATTATACTAAATACTTTATAGTTATTTTAAATGTGATTTACGACTTTATGGTTGGACAAAACCACAGCCCAATAGGATTCCCAAAATCAGGGTGCCCAAAACCACCTCCCACATTGCCTATAAATTAGCACCTTGGGCACCCCATTTGGAAGTTCGACCAGGAAGAAAGGTGATGTCCTTTTGGAGTCCCAAAGGAGTCCTCTCATCATCCCTATAAGTTCTGGATGCTATAGGGAGTGATACTTCAACATATTTTTCTTCTTCCCCTCCCATGAATTTCTAAACTCCTTGTGATCAACCGGGGGGAAACGTGATGTAAATCTCAATTGTAGTGTTTGTGTGGTTTATATTGTTTAATTGAACTCAAATAAATACTATCATGGCCATGTACTTTCATGTCATGGTAAAACATTGAAATAATATACAAACCTGGATTGCACATCTAGTTCTTCATGTTCTTCCTTGGTGAGTTTTGGTTACGAAGATGAACACGAATCACCCAATCATCGACGATATCCAGTGAATCATTGTGTGTTTACGACTGAACCCTAGGAGGAATACTAGTATAAAATTAGTAAAATTTGGGTTCTAGGTGTTAAAAACAATGGATTAAAAGACCATAACCCAATCTCTTCAAGAGATGAAGGATGATCATCATGATATTTCCCCGGGTTTATCATGCTTAATTAATTCTAATAATTTTTGCTTTGTTTTATTGATTTCCATTTTATTTTGGATTATTAAATCATACAACCCCCGTGTTTTAAAACAAACATTCCCATTTTAATTTTTTAATTAAAATATTCTTTTTTTATTAATGATATAAGTCTCTATCGAGAGATAACCTAGGGTTCTTGTTATACTGTAGAAATTCAAGTAGAACTAAACATCTAATTTGACAAGCGTGACAATGCGGTCACATGCCCCATCTAGAAGATAGGTATCAAAGTCCACATAGTTTGATAGGGCGTATGGTACATATTCATGGTTTGTGGACCAAGGAATATTTCATGGTCATTGCTTACTCTAAGACCATGTGAGTCATGCTCGGTGTAAGAAACAAGAGGTGATAAGAGACTTGATGATCGTGTTGCAAAAGGTGTGGCCACATGGGATGGCGTGGGGCATACACATGGCTAGAATCCTAGGGAAGTGGAGATTGGTACTTACTCTAGGAGGGATGCCCGAGGAGGATGTCATGATGTACAAGGTGGATACGGTACCATGTATAGAGAACACCCTGCCAAGGTGCGTCGGGGCTTATATGGAGACTGCACAAGGCACACATAGCGACAAATCCCAAAGGGAAAAAGAACAGGAGGGAGTAGATGGTCATTTTCCTTCTGGTACTCCAAGACTTATCATGCATGTAGTAACTCACAATTTAAGATCATGTGTTTGGGATGAAGGTTATTGGAAATTTAACATCATGCACTCAGACGATGAGGAATCACTTCTCATTTCTTAGAAATACATAACTTATAAAAACCCGCACTTGGGGAAGGGAAGGGACAATAGATTTTTGTAGGTAATGAGGTGGAGGAGTGTTAAAATGTGGGGCCCATGTTATCATTTCTATTGGAAGAAGTAATAGTCATTAGCGCACCTATGGAAAGAAGCATAAGGTAGGGAAATGCAACTTGAAGAACCACTTGAGGAAATATGAAATCACTTAATACGAGCCTAGAGGGCTACACGGGAGAGATGTTTTTGATTCCAGAGGAATTTTTAAAAGGGTATTCACGATGGATAGGATCTTCACAAAGGAAGGGGGATTCATGAAGGAGGGACTTCAACGTAGGAGAGATCTATCTTAGAAAAGAGAAATTTACTTAGAGAGTGATCCATAGAGGCTTAATTCTTTATAGAGCTTCATGAAACCCCAAGGGGGTACCTAATTCATGTAGGATGAATTAATTCATGAAGGGAATCCCTACAATTAGGATCCATGAAGAACGTAGCCAATAATAGTTTGAGATGCTCAAGTACTTAGGGAGATCCATTTTTTCTCTAGGTTTCACAATGCTCGGGAGATTTGAGAAATGGGGGATAAAAGGAAAAAGGTCAGAGTAACAATAGTTTAGAGGATGTGTGATCCTTCTATTTATAATCAATAGGGGTTTGTGGTGCTTGACACGAATAATGAAGAAGGCACCGTGAAGCAAAAAACTAACGCTGCATAGAAGAAAGTGTCTATTAGAGTTTTTCAGAATTTCCAAGGGACTGTTAAAGTGGAAATCATATGGCTCAACATAGAGAAAGAGTTCCACCAAAGAGAATTTGGGCTCTGTTGGGATCTATCAGACTCATGAGGACACTATCACTAGCACACACGATCAGAGAGGACAAAAACTCATAGTGCTTTTCACATAGAAATAGTGACGTCACTGAGTACCGAGGTGATGTTGGACTCCATAGAACTTGAGAAGACACCATTAACCTTCTTCATAGTTGCATTGGTGATGGTTATCCATAGAGGAACTTCACGAGACCGATCGCTTTGATTATTTGGATGGATTTCGATGCCATTTAAGTCCAAATTAGCTTCGAACCGGCCAGGTATTTGTTCATGCCTTCACCAGCATGATTTTTTGCATCAAAAAAAGCCCCCCCTTAGAATGGGACCTGGGAGAAAAGAGGGTCGAATTCTAAGGGAAAGTCACCAAAAAGGAACACACTGATCGGATTGTGAAGGTGGCTCATGGAGAATGCACACGGGGTGCACCGCGAAGCTGAAGCAGTCGAATGGCCACCACGGAGATTGAGTGAAGGGAACCAGAAATCTTGGCAGGGAATTGCCTATAAATAAGGTCATAGGGTCCATGGGTCCTTCATATAACTCCACAAACAATTAGGCTGAATATCTACGTTCACAAAGTGTTCAACCCCATGAACGTCACTTTGAAAATCGGGTTCCATAGTATGGTGATTCGGAAACGATTTCCAATGAGTTGATGGATCGTGTTCCACTTCTCCTTTGTGATGTGGACCAAGACTAAGGCTGATCCATAGGCCGCTAATTCAACAATGACATCTGTGAATGAACTTAACAACTGAGCTCTATGAATAGGCTTTGAAAAAATCATAATTCCCAGACTGATGGCTACTCAAGAGGCTACTCGGGAAGCTCAAGAGGCTAGTTAGGAGGTTCTTATTGATGCTGTTTAGAGGGAAGCAATGGAGAACACCATCATAATATAAGAGTACGTTTAGAGACATTCTGATCAAGAATCGCTAACAATGCTTTTATCAGATGCTTAGAATTATTATCCATTATACAAGAGGTTTTTACTCTATGGATTTGGATTATGGGATGAAGTCTTAAATCTAGAGGCTAGTAGAGATGATCCATCATATTGGTTCAGGATCACATGAGGACAACATGAGTGGTATAGGGGTGCGAATAGAAATATTGGGATTGACCATAGCCTTGTCACAGTGCACTGCCTTTATAACCACCTCTGCAACGTTGATGGAATGGTGTTGGAGAAAGAGACGTCCCATACTTAGTACTAGACGCTTATCAAGGTAGGGCTTAGGAACCCAGAGAAGGAGTGGATAAAATGATGGGATATACATTGGGGTGGAAAATTCATGTATGAGTGGTCATAGCCCTACTGGGTGTGCACACCCTGTACCGAGTTTAAGACTATGATGAGGTGAGTAGGTCTATAAATATCAGTTTGGGCCTCTCAATTTCATGTCTCCAAATTGAATGAAATCATTCCAGATTTGTTGATATGGTGGTCACCAAATACCAACACATTTCACTTGCATCTTGGAGAGGTTGGAATCAACCTCTGGGATCTTTATCAGATAATGGGAATCCCAATTCTTGGAAGAATGTATGAAGATTTACTCCCTATTGAGAATATTTGGGAGGATGTGGAATGTATGCCTCCCATGGAGAAGGCTTTGTTGAACCTGGTTTCAGGAATGAATAATGATAAGAAGAACAATAGGGATGTCCACTCCAAAAAGTGGTTCAGTTACTTTATGATCTTCCCAGTGGAGAAAGTATCCGTGAGACCCACACCTATCCAAGGTGAGATCAATGATGTAGGGATGGTTCTTACTGGAGGATCCTATAGGATATCCAATGGAAAGAGTGGGGCTTCAACATCGTGGAAGAAAAATGACCGATATTCAGGATGGGTGAATTCATCTCAGCACTCATCTATTGATGGATGCTGCCAACAAAGGATGCAAATATGGGAGTGTGGCCAAGAACAATCATTTAGGCAGTAATGATGGCCTTGGGGAAATGCATCAACCTCTGTATACCAGTGATAGAAAAGTTGTATCACATAATTCCACACATCAGTGAGGGGAAATGGTTGTTGCACATGTGCATGCCATTCCATTTCCTATATAGCTAGGTTGTAGTGCACATGGGAGACTAAAAATACCTTAAACCATTTCTTCACCAGGGCCAAGCTTCTGACTGGAAATCTTAAACACTGTAGAAAGCTTATAGATCAAGCTAGGTATGACAGTTATTCTGAGCAATATTACACTAGTAGACCAATTCATTTTTCACCCATTTTCTCTACTAATCGGAGCATTTAATGATGAAAACACATATACCCTATTCATATGTATACAGTGGATGAATCCAATGGTGTATCTCGAGGCACATCATGAGGACCACCCATGCAGGATGAGGTGGCTCAAGATAAAATTTATATAGGAAGATGTGGAATGAACTTCCACCATGTATCACTGCATTTGGGCTGATCCTCAAATATACATAGAATTTGAAATCTGCATAAACAGGTGATATTTTAATGAAACTGACAATCTGGGCTAGTAAATAAGTATTCCCTATGCCTCGAAGTTGGGGTCGAGTGGGATTGAGGGGAAATCATGATGGTGGTGCTGGAACAGATCATGGAATAAAGGCTGTAAAATTAAGAGCGGAAGACCAAGAACCGACACTAAATGGGGGTGAAGAATGGAAGGCAGTAGTGCTAGACCCCGTGGTTCTAATCATGAGGACCCAAGAGAGAGTGGAATAAACAAGTGGATTCAACACGAGGCCACCTCATGCTCTCAAGAAAAAGGTACATTAGGAAGTGACTCCTCCTGATGTTGTCTATCCCGAGTCCAGGAAGGACTAGTAATTATGAAAAAAGTTCCTCAACATCAATGAATTGTGGGTGAACCTGAAAACGAAAGGGATGGATATAGGAGAAATTGGATTCTCAAATGGAAGATTCAATGAGGCCTCTAATATGGGGAGAATTTTTGTGATGGAATTGGAGGAATTGTTGCACTCCCAAGGCACTGAAAAACCCATGATAAACTGAGTAAGGGTGTTGTTGAACATGACTCCCCCCTAATATTTTCAGTGGCACAGCTAGCGGAGCGATATCCCATGTATGACAACTCAGATGGATCCTGGGGGAAGAGGCAGGTGAGGAGAAAATTTTGAAGGTTTATGAGTAAAAAGATTCTAGGGGAGGCTCTCCAGAAGTAAGAGAAATCATGGCCTCAAGGGAAGATTCTCTGGATGGATTTTCTAGGTATCTTAATGTAAGCTATAACCCACCCCCATGTGCCATTATATTCATTAAAATAACTTGTCTTATCAACTAAAATTAACCTATATTGGAGTATAATTTGTAGAGTTTTCCTACTAACAAGGATTAAGGCGTGGAGAAATTCAAGGAGAACTAAGCACAAGGACTCGTGTCAAAAGATTTATAGTTTCAGAGTCCAATAGAACTAGGGGGAAAGGGAGGTCTTTTTGGAAATCTCATAACCAATCATCATATATGGGGGGCCATGCCCTAGAATACCTATGATAAAAATCCTTAAGCAAGAGTATTGGAAGCCATCACTCGACCATCATAAGTTTCCTACCACATGGAGCCAAATATGATGTTTTCTGAATCAACATGGCTAACACAACCCTTATCTGAATAGTTCTCAGCGTGGAGGGAATATTTCTAGTGTGTATGGATGGAGGACCTGGGGTGCGTCTTTTAAGAGAAATGTCAGTCCATATGGAACCAAGTATCAAAGATGGACATGCGATGGTTACTGATAAGCGACTAGCTATAATTGAGGGTGATGCCACGGGTGTGGAAGAACCTGGAGCTGGGTGGGACAACATCATCAAAATTGAGTCAAATGATGAGGAAAAGCCTAAATAATTGGAACCTGACTCTTTGGATGTGATTCTAGAAGAAGATCCTGCTCCTGAGCTCCTAGACGCATTTTTCAAATATGAACCTACTAAACCCTTGAAACTGGAAGAATATGTTTTCAATGCAGTTGAGAGAATTTAGAAGGCCTAACAAGATATTGGAAACTAATCAAATGTTTCCTTGAGAAGATTCCTAATGTTGAGTGGATAATTCAGATGGGATCACTTCATATTTGTTTGTGTGATCTATTCATTAGAGGTCATACGCATGAAATTTTCATATCCTAATCTGAGACTACCTCAATGATAAAGTACGATAGGGTAGCCAAAAATTGGACGATGCCTAGTGCTGGAACAAATCAACAAATATCCAGAAGCTCCGGGAGGTTGAGAAGGAGATCCGACACCTTGATGAGCAGATTAGAGAGCATTTAAAATTCATCATAAAGGAGACTGGGCTCATTGAAAAACTGAAGGACTAATTTGTAGAATCCCATGAGTAGTTAACATAGTTGAACCATAAAGTGGTAGAAATCTGAGATGAACGGGGATGAACATAGATCAAGTTTGATGAAATTTAATCCCCGACCATCGATGAGGAGTAAGGGGACAGGAAGAGGAAAGAAAACCTAGAAGATATGTTCTGAAGAGCATAGGAATTGAAGTATTCCATTGAAGGAGAAGATCTATAAGGGATGTGTTCATTCCATTATCTTGAAACATACTCTTCCTGCTTACATCTTTCTCACTAAGACTACAATCAAAGATATATTTCCTTTCCTACTCAATTACATCATCTCGATAACATTTTTGAAATATCCAGTGATCAATCTCTAAGATCATGTGGGTCATGTCTGATGTAAGAAACAAGGGACAACCACATAATTGTTCACTTTGGATATGAGAGCGCCCACTAAAATTTGAACACTAAGGGTATGCTATTTGTTGAGTGACCATTGAGAGTTTTTGTGTTAAGATAGGAGATTGTGACTCATGAATTGGGTTCTTAGATCATCCAAATTTCCTTTCCCAATGTGTTATAGTACATGATTGAGATAATTCCAAGGGTGTTGGAATCAATTTTCCAAGAGAGGAATGAGAAATGTGAATCACGATATCCAAAATTTAGAACACAGTGATGGTGACATAATGATAGAGGATAATTGTTTTCCATATTTGTAACATAGAATCAACATTTCATTATCCTAAAATGGGGACAATCAAACAAGGGTGAACCACTGAGAAAATTAAAAAACACAGGGCCAGACTTGAAGTATCATCCAATATCTTTCAAAACATTAGACTGTAATAGTAGGCGATCCATGAGACCAAGAATCCATACCATTAGGGGGTCCCTTCATATGTGAAAGATGGTGGAGACCCAAATAATAGGAGATGCGAAGCATTATCATACCCATGCAGTTTAATATCATGTGACAATGACGTGTGCATGGAGAGGTGCTCTGAAGGGAGGTACATGGTGTGAATACTGTAAACTTGATGTGAATGAGGACCAAAGATACCTGAAACATGCCACACACTCTCTTGGGAACCCATACCAAGAGGCTGAAAATAGTTCAAGACTCTACATTTGGACCTAGGGATAATTTTTTTGGTATCACTATGTATCCCACATTTACAGGAATCAAGCCACATGTAGTTCCTAAATGCCTTTCAATTTAACACCATGTGGTTAAGACACAGTTCATTGTTTAGTTTATCAGTATTGATCTTATACCATAAAACAAGACCTTTAAAATGGGATTATATAGTGTGGTATGATAAGGAAACCTGAAATGAATCTGGAATAAAGAGATCCACACCACACCATGTATTCCCAATAGGAACGTAGGAAAAGAAGATGAAGAGGTTATTCCATATCAAATGAGGACATCGGGGTGCTGCACAGTTTATCATCATGAGACCTAGACAATGTAGTAGTCTTAACATCATGTGGCATGGGGCCGTTTAATGTCAGAATGTAAAAAATGGCATTTTCCTTTTAAATTAATGTGAAAGGGACTATACACTCTATGTAAATTAACATCTTTCAGGTAGGACACAACTGGTTATTATCACATGGGATGGGAGATATCTTGGTATTAAGGTCATAGAACTCAGACCAAGAGGAGGAAATGTGAAGAGGTAGTGCTATAAAGTTACCTTATGTGAATGAGGATCAATAAGACCCATTCCACACTATATACCCCTAATAGAAAACCCACACATGGTTTAATGTCGTAAGGCTTGGAATAGAAGTGGAGGTGCAGAGTTGAGGATGAACGCATGATGCCAATCTTCCCTATTAACATACAAAAGTTCATATAGGGATAACACTAAGGTTTTTGAAGTTCCTTATATTCATAAGGATTTGAAAAGGAATGTGAATCACTAAGTCGATTATTTGGTACGTAGTGGTGGTGGCATAATGATGGAGGTTAACCATTGATTGTATTTGAAACACAACATCCTTATCATATAGCCTGGGATGGGAACAAACAAACAAGGGACAACCACTGAATGGATTCAAAAACATGGGGAAAAACTCTAAATGTCATCTAAGATCCTCCGGGAAGTCGGCCTAGAATGGTAGGTGATCCATGAGGCTAATCATCCATAATGTTTGAGTGTCGTTTCAGATGTGAAAGATGATGAAGATAAAAAACAAGCCTCATGAATCATAGATATGGAATGATAGAATGTAGTTGAAGAATAAATACCTCTAGGATCTATACCAAAGTGCATTTGAGCACATTAATGAGTAATAAAAGAGGTTGAGAGATTCAATTAATGGTAGATGAACCATGAAGATGAGTAGATGGGAAGAAAAAAATGGGTTGGTTCACCTGGGGATGGACCTAAAGACAAAATGTATGGTTGTTCCTAAATATCATGTGATAATAGGAATCAATCCATATGTAGTTCATGAATTTTGTGCAGTTTAACATCATGTGGTAAGGATATAGGGTAAAGGGGGAGGGCTCGGAAGGGACAAATGCTCTTCAGGGAGGTACATGGTATGACTATTGTAAACCTGATGTGAATATGGACCAAATAGGTCTCACTACACAATCTGTAACCCCTGGAGATAACTATTAATTGGAGGTTAAAAAAGATGAAAATATTAATAGAACCTCGGGTTGGACTCATAAACAATTTATGGGCATTCCTACGTATCCTGCGGGGGAAGGAATCAAGCCATTCATAGTTCTTGAATGCCATGCAGTTTAATGTTGTGTGGTAAGGATGAAGGAAGGGGTGTATTCCTAAAAGGATATGTGATATGGTATTTACATACCCAACATAAATATGGACAATAGAAGTGCACACTACACCACATGCTCCCAAAAGGAATCTTAGGCTGTAAAACCGAAAATGGGGGAACTTGAGGCTGGACTTAAAGGAAAAATGTTTTGGCATTCCAACATATCCTTTTAGGGTAGGAACAAAGCCATGAATATTTCTTGAGTGTTTTGTAGTTTAACGTTTTGTGGTAAGGATGAAGTAGTAGTTTAACGTTTTGTGGGACAAATGGGATTGTAGTTTAATGTCATGTAGGATATAACAAATGGAAAATGGGACTTGTAGTTTGACGTCATGCAGGATGATTGATGCAGTTAAACATCATGTGGGATGATGATGCTGGGAAGATTTATGTATTGCATCCTGGCTAGTAGAAATTTTTTCATATAGTGTACTACTTGAGGAATATAGCATTGGTGGGAGGAGTAATACACTCACTATCCCTAGTGATCATAGAGTATGTGCCATTCGGGTAAACCTTGTTGATGATGTAAGGTCCCTTCCATTTGGGTTTTAATATTGGTGTCTTACTTCTGGGGATCATTGTTGTCCTTAGGGCCAATACAGTGTCACCCTAAAGGAAGGAATGAATATAAACCTTTTTTGGCAGAATGATATGGATATCTTGTTCTGGTGCCTCTCCAGATTGTGCATGTCATGTAGCCTATTCTCATCAAGGGATTTCAGATCATCAAGATGAAAATCTACTATATTGTCTGAAATTTTATGATCATAGAAAGTAGTAAAAAAGCAAAGATAACTAAATCTAGATTGGTATGAATATCTTTTTTCCATATAGTAGGGAATATGGAGCCATGTGGGTGGAATTACGAGTTGTCATCTGATAATACCTAAGATCATTGGTGATCATGTACGACTAACTCTTCTATTTATGACCCTCCATATTTTGAAAACATTTAGAGAGGATATTATTTAATTCCTTGATCCTTCCATTTTTCTGAGACAAATAGCGAGAAGTATGATTGGACCTGATGTTGCACTTGGAATACAACTTCTTCAACTTAGCTGCTCAAAATTTGGTACAATTATCAGTGAGGATGGCATGAGAGACTCTAAATTGATGGATGACATCTAGGCTCATGAAATAAATGATAGAACATGCCTTGACTTCCTTGAGCATAATATATTATTCCATCTTGAAAACAAATCCATTATAGTTATAATAAACTTACACTGGTAAGCTATTACTAGTGGATATGGTCCCATGACATCGAGTCCCCACACCGAAAAGGGCCTTGGGTAATTGGTATTATAGAGAGGCTCTAGCGTTTGATGCATGGAATTGTAATGAATCTGACACATGTGACACCTCTTGGTGAATTTGATATAATCATGAACCATGGAAGGCCAGAAGTAGCCCAACCTTCATATATGGTGGAAGAGTTTTGACCCTACTTGATGAGCTCCACAGAAACCAGCATGGGGTTCCTACAAAACCTGGGGAATCTCGTCTCCTAGAATGAAACAGAGGAAGAATCCATCAAGACCTCATTTATAGAGGATCTTATCAAGTATAAGATCACTCTGAAGGGTGAACTTTACTGGACATTGACGAATTCTCTTATGCTCGACTCTATTTGTTGGTAGATTACCATGTTACAGGTAATCAACAGAAGGAGTTGTCTAACCAGGGGCCTCTTATATTGTGGTAGGGGAACCTGAAGGTCCCTATGTGGAAGCATCAATGGTAATATGTCTTACCTACATGCTATCGTCATTATCTGAAGTAACGAGGGAGATGAACCGTCAATATTCCACATAAATGATCAAGTCATCCTGGGTATGCTTTATGAGGGATGCTGCAAGGCTGTCCCAAGTATCATCTCAACTATTCCGTTACCGAGGAACATGAATGACCTCAGGCCGAGAATGGAATCAGTCCATCATTTGGAGTGCGATCTCTAATAAGGACAAAATCTCTGAATTCTTGATGATGTAATCACTGTTAATATACTAATGACTAGTTCGGAGTCCCTTTGTAGATGTAGGCGGGGAACATCAATCATTAGGGTTAACAAGAGAACAATGATAAGAGCTTGAAACTATTCCACATTGTTGGTGAAACCTTCTGACAAAAAGTAGGAATATGGGAAACAAGCTTGCGTAGGCTTCATGAAGGCTATGTCTAGACCTACTCTGTTGAGCATAGGATCATTTAGTCTCCTGCCAGTTGGACTTAAAGAATCACTGTCAAAGTGCATATACCAAAATGGTATATCTTGATCTACTAATAAGATGGCCTCATTTGGAAAATCATGATCTAGAGACTTCTCTACAGGGGCCGGATGGGCGGCTAGAAAATCATCTACTGCATGACCCTCGACATCTTTCTACGGAATGAACCTAATGAAAAAAATACTAAAGGATAAGTTACAACCGAGTTAGATGACATGTTAACATTGGGAGGTTTAGAATATACTTCAGTAGATCCACATAGGACACAGTTTCATATCGTGGTGTTGTAGATAATATTGTAACATTTTCATTGCAAAAATCAGCGTAAGGAATCTCTTATCGATAGAAGAATATATGTTCTTAGCATCGAGGATCATGAAATTTAGATATTACACACTGTTCCCTACCCCTTCTTTGTTCCCCTATGAATAAATGGTTTCAAAAGATCATTCTAGGGATGTCACATAAAGAACTAGTGACTTTCCGTAAATGGGTGGCATCAAAACTAGAGGCTGTAGTAGATACCTATTCAGTTCCTGAAAAACAGTCTAGCATTCCTCATCCCAATCATAGACGACAACATTATTCATGATTTGGGACAAGGTATTACACTTTTCAGAAATATTTTCATTGAATCTGCATATATTAGCTATGTGGCTTCGAAAACCTCTAAGACCTCAGAGGTTGCTGGGAGGAGGCATCTATCTGATAGACTTGATCTTCTCTGGATCAATATCAATACCTCTTTATCTAACGACAATGCTAAGGACGTTTCAAGAAGTAACCCAAAAGCCACAATTCAAAGGGTTCATATTTAGATGTTTGTAGTAGAAGAAGATGAACAATTTATCATGATATCTGATATGGTTCTGAAGTTGGTAGGATTTGACCACGAAATCATCCACATAACATTCTACCATCATCCTGAGGTTCAGTTTGAATATCTGGTGCATGGAACACTGATAGGTGGCTCCTGCATTCTTCAAGCTGAAAGGAATTACATGGTAACAAAAAGTACATTATGGTGCCCTAAAGGTAGTTGATTCTTTGTCCTTAGGGGCTATATAGATTTTATTATATCTATAATATTCATCCATGAAAAAGAGGGTATAAAATCCAAAAGTGGTGTCGGTCAATAAATCTGTCATAGGAAGGGAAAAATCATCCTTTTGACAGTGATGGTTGAGATCCCAGAAGTTCATTCAATCTCTGATATGTACATTCATCTGTTTGATAGGAACAATGTTGTCTAACCATCTTGGATACTATAATTCCTTAATGAAGTTAGATTTGATGACCTTATCAACTTTGGACTCGACCATATCACTATTGGAATGGTGCATCTTCCTGGGAGGATGCTTGAACCCGTGATGATTTTTTAGGAGACCAAGGTGGAAGACAGATACCTGAGGATCTAGTCCTAGGATATTGTCCTAACTCTAAGAGTATACATCATGATTCTTATTCAAGAAATCCACATACTGTTGTTTCTCTTCTGTAGGCATAACAGTGCTGATCATCATTAGCCTTAGGCCTACCATGATGCCAAGAGTCACTTTTACAAACTCATCGAAGGTTGTGTAAATTCCTTCTTCAAATGTGGGAGGATAATCTTCCAAGTCCTCTTCATTTTACATAATGAGAGGATGATTAGCATGAGACAATTATGTTGAGTCAATTGACTTCAATGAAACACTGTTACTAGCCTATGAAGTGGTGCAATCTTCACAAAGAGACCCCTATAATGATGATACCTTGGAGATGAAAGCTATAAACCGAATACCAACTGAACTTCAACCTAAGGGGCCACTCTTGACAATATCAAAGTAGTAGTGGTGTTTCATCTTGAGTCTATTCAACCCAACTTTATGGAATAAGCAAGTATAATGTATTTCTATTTCTATGGGGTGAACATCTTGATACCTTATAGCGATAAGGGGCTCTAGAATCACTCAAGTCGGATTCATATAAGAGTATGATGTGATCTTATGGAATTCATTAGACCTGGGAATGCTTTCCCACTCTTTATAAAAACAAAAAAAAGTGTCCCATGTCTAGGGTTGTGGCCTCTAATCAATTAATCAGAAAGATGAAAGCTTCATCCAAATATATCCATGGGTCAATTGAAGGAGTATCGTGCTCAACCTCATTGATCTGAACATATTTTTTCATTACCTTGTAGTAGTAAGCATCAAAATGAAGGTATTAACAAGAATAAAATGGAGATGCATCACCCTAGAGTATTCCCACTCTACCATTGAGGGAGTACTTGAGGCATTAATGATATGAGGAGGGAACTACTGCATGAAGGTGGAGTGAGGGCCTACCCATCTGTGCATTGTAGGTAGTGTCTTGTGAGACAACCATGAATTTAGTAATGGTGATCATCCCTAGGAACCAAGTCTTTAGATGGATATTACCACAAGAACTTTGATATGTCTAGTCATAACCTTGAATACTTAGGTTAGAGGGACTAAGACCATCTTCAGACAACCCTAGCTTGTGGAGAGTCCCATTTGGGATAAGATTGATCCTAGAACCTATGTCGACAAGACAATGACATAAATGCACACCATTGAATTGTATATTTATGTAATTTGGATGAATGTGACCATGTACATTAGAACCTTCATCTTCACCTAATAATTAGATGGTGGCCTGAAATTATGCATGCTCAACTTCCTCAACATGTAACACATCCTCAACTGCTAAATCTGATTTGAATTGGAGGAGGCTTACCAAATCTTTTGCTACAGATTCATGCATATCTTAGGATAGGAAGAGATACTAAAGGATTGATATATTCATATGAATACTAGAGAGGTTCTTAAACACATAATACTTCCAAGTGAGAGGTACATTCTTGTTGGTAGGGAATTTATATTTGGATTGAGGTATGATAGGCATTGTTGGTCGAGTCAGTGGATTCTGGCTGGTGATAGGTATATCCTGCTGCTCACTTGATGAATAACACAAAATTACTGCTGACTGACTGTCAGATGATTGAGGTATATCCATGACTAGATGCGGCTAACCATATCCCGGTTGTGGCATATCTTCTTGGTCAAGTAACATGAATAGTGATGAGAGAAAACCTGATGATACCGAGTAAGATGTAGACACATGTTATGCTCTACATTGGGCTTACTGTCTAGTCTTAGTAGCATTCACAGATTGGATGAAAGAAATAGCTTGAAAATTATTATGGTTCACATAGACATGACCACATTGATGATGATGCTGAATGGAAACATTAGGAGGACTAGCCTGCCATTCCTCATCTACGAGAATCATCTAAGGGTCCACCAATTCGACAATATTCACTGAGGCATAATCCTGATCATCAATTGATGGATCCTCCAATAATAGATGAATATTTGGGGAAATACCCATATCTAGAGGCATGAATTCTCTAAGATTACGAGATGGATTTGGCATCAGTATATGGATTTTCTTTCCCTTGAGATGATAGTGTCTGCTCCTCTGAGAAGATGGATAATTTTTAGATGCAAAAATTGTAGCAATAAAAATCATGACAAAATTAGAAGGATCAAGATGATTAAAATGGGAATTTTTGATACTGTGGGCATGAGAGAATTCCCTATGGGAAAACCGATCATCAAAATTTAGATACCCATGACAAGGGACCTGCTGCAATTCACCCTCACTATCGATGTCCAACCCTGTATAGAGACATGCCACCTATGCCGGAGGAGGACCCAAACAGAATATATTGTTGTCAGCCTAGTATTAGATTGAATCCTTAAAAACATATCACTACTTGTGAGTATGTCTATGGAATCAGTGATGGGGGAATTATTCAGGGCAATAAGTAAGATCAAAATCTTGGGGTCTCCGACAGTTCTGTAACCTCAGGATTCCCTGATCCAAGGTGCTTTGAAAATAGTTGGTCACCTAAGTTTCATCAAATGAGTAGGTATTATTTCTACTATCAAGGAAAGGAGCTCTAAGAGCACAGACCTAATGAGGGTTTTGATCCTAGAAAGAAGGTGGAACCTGATTAACTCATCTAGGTGGCGGTGGGGCATTACACATCGGTGTCGGCCGACTCTGTGGTAGGTGATGTTGAGCCTATGGATGGGCCTAAGGCTGTAGTCCTCGGTGAGGATGTGGATGTAGCTCAGTTAGTAGAAACTCCAACTACTTGGGGGCCTTTACATATGCAACGATAGTAGTCTTGACATTGGTGTATCATCTTGAAGGAGCTGTGGGAGGCAATGGGTGGGACTTCTTGGCCAATTGAGAAGCATCCTATCGGTGTGGATCCTTGTCAGATAAATCACACAATCCACTTTGGAAGTTATGAGTGATAAGGGATGGAACCAATTCAGTCTCTATGTTCCCCACACACATCATCAATAGTTGATATTAAGTTAGTATCATGTCGTGTGAATATATGAGTCCCATCCACCTAGCGATAAATTATGAGATGTGCTCATCCGGACATGACTTTCACTTAAAAAGGTAAAAAATACTAGTCTTTCAAGCGGTGGAGCGAAAATGATATAGAAACTACCTTCATAGATCCTCCCAACCAACTATAGATCCAATGGGTAACTATCTATTGTAGATGAATGTGGTCCCTTCTAGTGTTTGTACCATGCACTGAACCTTAGTAGATTCTTGTTGAGTTGGAGTTCCTAGAATGGGTCTACACCTTGAGATGATGTGGTCTAGATGCTGTAGTGGGTATCCCATCCCATTTAAATATGATAAGGTAGGATTATTGAATTTTGGGGGTGATGGCATATCGTTCACGCAGGCTGGATACAACTTTACATCAGGTGTGTTTTACACATGTTGCATCTCAAGGGCCTCCAAGAGGGAGATGAGATGACCCATTAGATCATCCTAGAGGAGATTCTTGTCTTGGTGACGATTTCTCACTACCAATGTGTTTGTAAGTTATTAAATGTGATAGTCTAGCTCAACAGATTGTGAAGTGGTTGGTGGAAGAACCTGAGGAGCATATGGAGGGATATAATGAGAAGTAGTTGGAGGAATGACCTGAAGTGAAACCTGAGGGGATGTTGGAGGAATGGCTCATGGAGCTGGGTTATGGAGAAGATTCTCGAAAGTGTGGGGGATTCGATGATGCATAGTATGTCCATTTTCCTTAAACTCTAGACTTTTACCTGTTAGGATGCATATGGTTATCAGAATCAATGAGAGGCACTTCACCAAGGAGAACCTGTGGTTTCCCCTAATACTCGGTGGATGGTGGATGGGACAATACCTAGGATCCCAGTAATCTTGGAAACATTATTTCATGTGTTGAGTGAGGAGGCCATCAATGATCTTCTTCAATTCTACGAGATATTGAAGTTTCTCGGACTTCTCATGATCATCTTGCATATTCATCATTGCGCCAAATGTTTCAGAGGACATAATGGTCCCATTGTGTCCTTTACCCCTTCTAGGGTCCCGACCGAGAGGAAATGACTTAGTAGGGTCAGAAAGGCCAAGAAAGTGTCTTTGTTGGCAAGTAACAATACCAAGGAAATCAAGCAGATGTTGTGATATTCACAAGGGAAAGTTCTCTTCAAAAAGACCTATCTCAGTATCATTCTCCTTAAAAGGGTTGATCTCATCCATGTTTAACATGACTACACCTGGTGGAACACCCTCAATGTCACCTAAAAAGTCAGGTTGACATAGAAGCTGGCTAAAGTGGAGAGGTGCATACTATCCCCTTCCATGAATCTGGACATGTGCAGATTCCTCAACAATAATTATATGAAGCACATTGAATCAATGCCCAAAAGGATCGAAGGCCTTCATTTTTTTTGACTTTGATAACCCCCTTTCAAGGGATGCGGGGAACCCTTAAAAGGCTCATAGGCTTAGTGATTACATGTCCCATAATCTTAAGAGACATTACATGACCCAATGGTCTTAGAGAATTCAACCAAACAATAACTACAAGGAAATGCCCCTCCCCAACATCTAAATCGTGATGGTAGATCTATACCTTCACATGACTATATGGATTTGCATCTCGTGTAAGCACATGTTGGTCCTGAGGGTGTAGTCATACCCTCTAATTCTTCCAAATCCATCGGTTCTACACTGGTGACTGCGCCTACTCTGAATTCTCCTCTAGGGCTACTCCTTTTTTTAGAGTTTTTCTGGGGAAACTACATGTGGATCAATGGCCTTGAGGTGGATTGATGGCCTTAAACGTGTCCTGAAAGGCTTACTGACCTAAAGGTCTGGGTGGCCCAAAGGCCTTAAAAACTCCAAGCCCAAATTGGTGTCCTAAGGTGAATAATTCTGTCTTCTACAATACCGAACAATACCTGCTACCATAAATTCTACAGTACCTACTATAGTACTACTATAGTACTACTACAATACTACTACAGAACCAGAATTATGCCTCTGCCTGGTTTTGAACCTCGGTCTCATGGATTCACTTAAGGACACCTCACCAACTAGGCTGAGGCTCATTTGCATTGAATCAATGAACACATCATTTATGAAAAGTCTAATGATAACCGAGCGATGTGGGGTGTTGATCCATAGAAAGAATATCTAGATCAACCATGTAGCAGTGCCATCCAATGTCTTCATGATTATCTTTTCTTTTTGGATAATCAAATCGACGATGATGGAGACAAAAATGCGTTATCCCCAAGGTTCGGCGAAAACACATGACTTCGTCCTGGGTGAGTGACTCAGGATGTAGCATCCCGAGATTTTAAAAGGAAACACAATGTGTTTAAATGAACTACTAAATAATATGTGACCTTTATAAACTAACCATTAAACATAATTTTTTCATCTTTTTAGTTTTGAATTTTGAAAAACGGGCATACAGGGTTACGATCAGTATGTCTTTTGGAGTCTGATAGAAAAAACATAATTTTTTGTGAATATTAACATAACCTTATGATTAGTAACATACCCTTATGAATAGTAACATGACCCTTAAGAATAGTAATATACCCTTATTAACCGCAACATGACCCTTATGAATAGTAGTGTGCCCTTATGAATAGTAGCTTGACCCTAATGAATAGTAATGTACACTTATTAATAGTAGCTTGAACCTTATGAATAATAATGTGCCCTTATGAATAGTAAATTCACCAATGAGATTATTAATAGAATTTATCCATCTTATAAATGTAAATATGATATAATTATTTCATATTATAAGTAAATAAATATTTTAAATTTTTTTGATTAAGTGTTGGTATTTATGTTAGTCATATATAAATTTAATTAAAAATTTATGATTAATTTAATGATTTAAATGGAAATTTATTTTCATAAAAATTATTTACAAAAAATTAGTTTTATTTCTTATGATTATAAGATAATTTTAAGAGACCTTAAGTAGTTTTTCAAAGTGTTAGAAAAACATTTTAATTTTTAAAATTGTATTTTACATGTAAATTATGATTTTATTTAAAAATTAAATTAATCATTTTTAGAAAGTTATTTTTATAAAACAGAGTTTATTTTTTTATTCTACATGTTTAAAAATGGTTGGGGATAATTTTTGGTAATTTTCTAAAATACATGAATTTTTTATGAATAGCGAAATACGATAATTTAAAAATTATGCTAAATACTTGATTTATGCAGTTATGGATGATGTTTTGCAGATTTAAGAACAATTATCTATAACTCACATGCACTTATTACTATTTTTGGTCCTTTAATCATAACTATTTCATTATTATGGAAAAATAATAAAATAGTGATTAAAATAAAGGAAAACTCCTCTTCTCCTCCACTAAAAATACCACCCATTTCAACCCTCTTCCTCCCAAACCTCTCAACCTTTATCCTATAAAATTTTATACCAAATAATCCTATAAATCTCCTTACCCATTTCCAATTCCTTCTAGTATCACTAAAAGGCCAAAACCAAGGTCTTTAATAAGGATCTCAAGGAGAGGAGTTCAACTGGTTAACATTCTCTTTTGTTTTCTTTATTTTCTTTTGATTTTCTTTTTCATTATTCTTCTTTACTAAACTCACATTATCCAAGAGTAATTAATGACATAGTATCATAAAAATTCTTTATTTTATCATGTTTATGGAAGATTAACCATTATAATTTGTCTCCTCTCCCACTTATTGAAGAAATTAAAACACCGTCTGTGATGTGTCGATTTACCGACATCATGGGCGATGTGATTTTAATTTATTTTGCCTAGTTAAAGGCTTTTAATGAAGAAATTTTTATGGTTACACAAGATTATAATTTATTTATTATATATTATATATGGTTTTGGAAACATTTTTTACACATTTTATTTATTTATAAAACAAAATGCGTTCATTATGATAAAAGAATCACCAAAATGACCTAAACAGATATCAATAATGTTTTTACTTATGAATTATCCTCATTTAAGAATTGAAAATGATAAATGGTATAAATTATGGTTATGGAAATATTTAAATACTTTTCCATTCCAATTAGGGAGTTTCACTTCCAATCGACAAGAATATTCATCATGAACCGATCATGGGAACCATATGAAGAACGCACCTAAAAGCAATGAAATTAACAAAATATTATCAATGAATTTGTGGAATGATGTTATAAAATGATCATGAAAGGTGTTATAAACATTAATATGTTAATTTAAAATATTAATAACACTATTTTAACCTTCATACATAAGGTTTAAACATGTTTAGGTAAGTTGAACCCATAGTAAGGGATCCCCTCTTTCTCACTTTTATTCAAGAATCACCCCTATGTTATGCTCTTTAATTTTTATTTCCTAATGGTGGTGTATTTTTTTTAAACCGCCACCATAATGAAATTATGATATATTAATTATGAGATACCCCATTTATATCTTATCAATTCATCCCATGTACATCCATTACCATGTTGAAATTTAATAAGGGAGTTTATAACCCGATTTTCATTCTTTGGGTTAACCTTCTACTTTATTCATTTTGTGGCATTGAGATTATTTGTATGATGATTTTATATATCATGTTTTATTATTTGTATTTATAGTGCATGAACATATCCATTACATTCTATTAATTATCACTCCAATTATATTTTTTAGACATTCCTTTTAAAATCCTTTTTAAAAGTCTCTTTTATGAAATTCAAAAAGATGTTTTATATGGAATGAGTAGTTCTAATGATTTCATGATGCTTTATTACTATGATGTTTCCATTATAGATTGACTTGGTAGTTTTTGAGTAATTTTATTTTATTTTTATATGCATGATTTTTATATTTTAAAAGTGATTTGTTTTATGAAAAAGGGAATTTTGAAAACATTAATGTGTTTTGCTCGAAGGTTAAAATGATTTATCAAGTGTTTTATTCATGAGATGTTCCTTGGACATAGTTATGTTGGGTCTATCCCATTATAGCTCAATATATGTTGGGCTGATACCATTATAGCTCAATATATGTTTGGTTGAGCCCATTAGAGTTCATGATATGTTGGGTTGAGCCTATTATAACTCATGATATGATGGGTGAGCCCCATTATAGCTCTCCAATGCATTGGGTACTCTAGAGATGGAATTTGACCGAATAGTTATTCCTTGTGAAGGGTGATTGTAAGAGTGATATGGTAAATATGTCCCAAGAAGACTACATTATGTTTCTATTCATGCTTATGAGTTTTCAAGAAAAGGGGTTTTAATGGGTTTTCATGTTTCCACTAGACTAACAATTTTTCATTCTATATGTAACTTACTAATATTTTTGTGCTCATCACATGTTTAAATATGCTTTTCACCAGATTCCTTGGATTTTTAAAGTATAGTTAATGTGCTACTATACATGAACACAATTATTTATCTTGTAATTATTTTTGTAAACTCTGATTCAATATATGTAAGTTTTTGTATAATTATCCAGAACCTAGACTAGAAAAGGTTCTCATTTTTATAATGTACAGTGTATTTTTTATTTATCTATTATACCAAAAAATATATAGCATGTTTTAGTACTGAATCTAAAAGTGTGGGTTCAGGGCTTTAGAGTTGGTATCGGAAGAATGGTCTAGAAAACATTGGAGATTAGACATTGTCTTTTAAAAAAAAGTGATAGAGTTTACTTTTAAACTTATACACAATTAAATACATATAATAAAATATTTTTTCATAATTATCGATATATATATGCGGAAATATAGGTACAATGAATGAATTGCGAGGGAACAATAAATTTAAGATGAGGATAATGTAATATCCTGATATTTTAAAAGGAAAACCCATGTGTTTAAATTAACTACTAAATTCTATGTGACCATTATAAACAAACCATTAATTTTTTTCCCACTTCTGTGTTTTAAATTTTGAAAAACAGACATACAAGGTTGTGATCAGTAAGTTTTTTGGAGTCTTATAGAATAAACTTAATTTTTTGTGAATAGTAATCTACCCTTATGAATATTAACATACCGTTATGAATAGTAACATGACCCTTAAAAATAGTAATATACCCTTATGAATAGTAACATGACCATTATGAATAGTAACTTGACCGTAATCAATAGTAATGTACCCTTATGAATAGTAACATGAACCTTATAAATAGTAATGCAACCTTATGAATATTAAATTCACCAATGAAATTATAAATAGAATTTATCCAACTTATTAGTGTCAGTATGATATAATTATATCATAATATTTGTAAATAAATATTTTAAAAATTATTGATTAAGCGTTGGTATTTTTGTAAGTCATATATATATATATATTTAATTATAAATTTAGGATTTATTTAATAATTTAAATGAAAATTTATTTACATAAAATTTATTCATAAATAATTATTTTAATTAATTATGATTATAAGAAAATTTTAAGAGAACTTAAGTAATTTTTCAAAGCTTTAGAAAAGTAGTTTAAATTTTAAAATTTTATTTTTCAAATAAATTATGATTTTATATAAAAATTAAATTAATCATGTTTATAATATTATTTTGATAAAATCAGTTCATTTTTGGATTCTACAAATTGAAAAATGGATGGGGTTAATTTTTGGTAATTTTTTGAAATACTTGAATTTTTTAAGAATAGTGAAATACGTCAATTTAAATATTATGTTAAGTACTTGACTTATTGAGTCATGGGTGATGTTTTTTTTATGTAAGAACACTTATCTATAACTCACATGAACTTATTAAAATTTTTAATCTTGGAATCATAACCATTTATTGTCTTATGAAAAAATAATAACGTAATGATTAAAATAAGGGAAAACTTTTCTCCTCCACTATAAATACCACCCCTTTCCACAATCTTCCTAACACACCTCTCAAGCCTCGAGCCTTGCCTAATTTCTTCCAAAATACCCCTCTCAAGACCCTTACCCTCTTCCAATACCTTCGGGTCTCACAAAAAGTCCAAAATCAAGGCCTTTAAGAAGGATCTCAAGGAGAAGAGCTCAAGAGGTAAACATCATCTTTTGTTTTCTTTCTTTTCTTTTGATTTTCTTTTCTATTATTCTTCTTTACTAACATACCATTATACAAGAGGAATTAATTATACATTATCTTACATATTCTGGATTTCATCATGTTTATGGAGGATTCACCATTATAATTCTTCTCATCTCCCACTTATTCAAGAAAATAAAACATTGTCCATGATGTGTCGATTTACCGACATCATGGACGATGTGAATTCAATTTATTTTTCTTCCTTAAATAATGGTAATAAAACCAATTTTATGGTTGAACCAGATTAAAATTTATGTATAATATCTTATATAATGTTCTATAATCATTTTTACACATGAAATTAATTTATAAAACAAAATGAGTTCATTATGATGAATGAATCACCAAAAGGACCTAAACAAACATCAATAATGTTTTATCTTATGAATAATACTCATGTTAGAATTAAAAATGATAAATGATATAATTTATGGTTCTATAAATATGTGAATACCTTTTTATTCCAATTTTGGGGTTTCACATTCAATCGACAAGAATATCCTTCGTGAACCGATCAAGGAAACCATGTAAAGAACGCCCTAAAAAACAATAGAATTAACAAAATATTATTAATGAATTGGTGGAATGATGTTTTAAAATGATCATGAAAGGTGTTATAAACCCGAATATTTTTATGAAAAATATTAATAACACTATTTTAACCTTTATACATGAGGTTTAAACATGTTTGAGGGTAGTCAAACCTGAGGAAAGGTATCCTCTCTTTCTCACTTTTATTGAAGAATCACCCCTATGTTATTCTATTTAATATTTATTTCCTAATGGTGGTGTATGTTTTTGATCATCCACCATAATTCCCTTATGATATATTAATTATGAGATACCCCATTTATATCTCATTAATCAATCCCATGCAATCCATTTCCATGTTGAAATTTCCTAAAGAAATTCCTAAAAAAAAATTCATTCTTTGGGTTAACCTTCTAGTTTATTTATTATGCGGTATTAAGATTATTTTTGTGATGATTTTTTATTATTATGTTTTATTACATATATTTATAGTTCATGAATAAATCCATTCCATTCCATTAATTCTCACTCCAGTTGTATTTTTAAGTGAATTTCCTTTTAAAATCCCTCTAAAAGCATCTTTAATGAATTCAAAAAGATTGTTTATATGGCATGAGTAGTTCTACTGATTTCATGATGCTTTATTACTATGATGTTTCCATTTTATGTTGACATGGTCAGTTTTTTATGAATATTATTTCATTATATTTTTCACTATTTTTATATTTTAAAAGTGATTTGTTTTATAAAAAATGGGAATTTTGAAATCATTAATGTGTTTTGGTCAAATGTTCAAATGATTTTTCAAGTGTTTTACTTATGATATGTTCCTTGGACATAATTATGTTGGGTTGAGCCCATAATTTCTCAAGATATATTGTTTTGATCCCATTATTTTCAAGATATGTTGGGTGGAGACCATTATAACTCATGATATGTTGGGTTTAGCCCATTAGAGCTCAAGATATGATGGTTGAACCACAATATAGCTCTCCAATGCATTGAGTACTCCCGAGATGGAAGTTGAATGAATAGTAATTCCATGTGTAGGAGTGACTGTTAGAGTGATTTGGTAAACATGTCCCAAGGAAACTACATGATGTTTCTATGCATGCTTATATGTTTTCAAGAAAATGGGTTTTAAAGGGTTTTCATGTTTCCACTGGACTAACAATTTTTCATTATTTATATACCTTACTGAGCGTTTTGTGTGCATACCAGGTTTTTAAAATGTTTTTCATAGGATTCCATAGATGTTGAAAGGACAATTAAGGTGCTACTATAGATGAATACAATTAGTTATATGGTAATTATTTTTGTAAACTCAGATTTAATATATGTAAGTTTTTGTCTAATTATCCAAAACCTAGACTGTAAAAGGTCCTCATTTGTATAATGTACTTTTTATTTTTCAATTATCTATTATACAAAAAGATATATAGCATGTTTTAGTACTGAATCCGAAAGTGCGAGTTCCGGGTAATACAATTGGTATCAGAGGAATGGTCTAGACAACATTGGAGATTAGAAGTTGTATTTTCATAGAAATATTTAAGTGATAGTGTTTACTTTTAAACATATAGTTAATTACATACATATAAGAAAATAGTTTTTCATAAGTATTGATATGTATATTCAGAAATATAAGTACAATGAATGAATTATGAGGGCACAATTCATTTAAGGTGGCAATAATATAACATCCCGAGATTTTAAAAGGAAACACAATGTGATTAAATGAACTAATAAATACTACGTGACCTTTATAAACTAACCGTTAAACATAATTTTTCCACTTTTGTGTTTAGAGTTTCAAAAAACGGGTATACACGGTTGTGATTAGTATGTTTTCTCGACTCTGATAGAACCAACTTATTTTTTTGGTGAATAGTAATCTACCATTATGAATAGTAACATACCCTTACAAATAGTAATATACAATTATAAATAGTAACATGACCCTTATGAATAGCAATGCACCCTTATGAATAGTAACTTGACCCTAATGAATAGTGATGTACCCTTATTAATAGTAACTTGAACCTTATTAATAGTAATGTACCCTTACGAATAATAATTTTACAAATGAAATTATAAATAGAATTTATCCATATTATAAGTGTAAATATGATATAATTATGTCGTAATATTTGTAAATAATTTTTTTACAAATTATTGATTAAGCGTTGGTATTTTTGTAAGTCATATATATACATTTAATTACAAATTTATGATTAATTTGATAATTTAAATGAAAATTTATTTTCATAAAATGTATTAATAAATAAATATTTTTATGATTTATGAATATATGATAATTTCAAGTAATCTTATGTAATTTTTCAAAGTGTTAGAAATGCAATTTAAGTTTAAAAATTGTATTTTTCAAGTAAATTATGATTTTATTTTAAAATAAAATGAATCAGGTTTAGAAAATTATTTTGATAAAATGGAGTTATTTTTTGGATTCTTCATGTTGAAAAATGGTTGGGGTAAATTTTTGGTAATTTTCGGAAATGCATGAATTTTTTATGAATAATGAAATATGATAATTTAAAAATTAAGCTAAATACTTGATTTATGGAGTAATGGATGATGTTTTTCTGATTTAAGAACACTTATCTCATACTCACATGCACTTATTACAATTTTTGTCTTGTATTCATAACTATTTCTTGTCTTATGGGAAAATTATAATATAATGATTAAAATAATGGAAAACTCATCCTCTCCTCCACTATATATACCACCCATTTCTACCCTCTTCCTCCCACACCTCTCAAGACATGAGCCTTACCTATGTTATTCTAAATACTCCTCTGAAGCTACTTAAACACGTCCAAGACCTATTGGTCTCATCAAAAGGCCAAAACGAAGGGCCTTAAGAAGGATCTCAAGGAAAAGAGATCAAGAGGTAACCGTCCTCTTTTGTTCTCTTTCTTTTCTTTTAACTTTATTTTCTATTATTATTTTTTCCTCACCTCCCCTTATCCAATAGGAATTAATGATAAAATATCTTGAATATTTTGGATTTCATCATGTTTATTGAATATTCACCATTATACTTCTTATCCTCTCCCACTTATTCAAGAAATTAAAACATTGTTCGTGTTGTGTCGATTTACCAACATCATGGACGATGTGACTTCAAGTTTGTTTACTTCCTTCAAGACTTGTCATGAAACCTTATTTATTATTTAACCATATTATAATTTATTTATTATATCTTATATAAGGTTTTGTAATCATTTTATACACATGTTATTAATTTATAAAATAAAATGAGTTCATTATGATCGAAGAATCTCTAAAATGACCTAAACTGATATCAATAATGTTTTCACTTATGAATCATCCTAGTGTAAGAATAAAAAATGAAAAATAGTTTAAATTATGGTTTGGGAAATATTTAAATACCTTTCCATTCCAATTTTAGTGTTTCACTTCCAATCGACAAGAATATCCATCAAGAACCGATCATGGAAACCATGTGAAGAACGCACCTGAAAACAATCGAATTAACAAAATATTATTAATGCATTGGTAAAATGAGGTTATAAAATGATCATGAAAGGTGTTATAAACACGAATATTTTTATGTAAAATATTAATAACACTATTCTAACCTTCATACGTGAGTTTTAAACCCGTTTGAGGGAAGTCGAACCCGAGGTAAGGGATCCTCTCTTTCTCACTTTTATTCAAGAATCACCCCTATGTTATGATCATTAATTTTTATTTCCAAATTTTGGATTATGTTTTTGAACCTCCCCCATACTACCCTTATGATATATTATTTATGATATACCCTATTTCTATCTCATTAATCTGTCCTATGTACATGCATTACCTTGCAGAAATTTCAAAAGGGAATTCATAACCCAATTTCAATTATTTGGGTTAACCTTCTACTATATTAATTATGTGGTATTGAGATTATTTGTGTGATGATTATTTGTTTATATTATGTTTTATTATTTTTATTTACAGTTCATTCACGTATCTATTCCATTCCATTTTTTCTAACTCCAATTATATTTTAATGGGACTTTCCTTTTTAAAATACTTTTAAACTCTCTTTAATGAAATTAAAAAAGATTATTTATATAGAATCAGTAGTTCTACTGATTTTGTAGTGATTTAATACTATTATGTTTCCATTATATGTTGACATGGTAGTTTTTGATGGATATTATTTTATTATTATGTGCACAGATTATATATTTGAAAAGTGATTTATTTATAAAAAAATGAAATTTGAAAACATTAATGTGTTTTACTCAAAGGTTCAAATGATTTATCAATTGTTTTTTAATGATATGTTCATTTTACATAGTTATGTTTGGTTTAGCCCATTATAGCTCAATATATGGTGGTTTGAGTGCATTATATCTCAATATATGTTGGTTTGAGCACATTATAGTTCATTATATGTTGGGTTGAGCCCAATATAGCTCAAGAAATGATGAGTGGGCCCCATTATAGCTCTTCAATGCATTGGATACTCTATAGATGGAATTTTACTGAATGGTTATTCCATGTTTATGGGTGACTGTAAGAGTGATATGGTAAATATGTCCTAATCCCACTACATGATGTTTCTATTCATGATTATTAGTTTTCAAGAAAAGGGGTTTTAATGGGTTTTCATGTTTCCACTAGACTAATGGGATTTCATTATTTAGTTACCTTAGTATTATTTTTGTGCTCATCCCAAGTTGTTAATTTTTTTTCATAGGATTCTTCAGATGCTCAATGGATATTTAAGGTGCTACTGTATATGAATACAATTAGTTATATTGTAATTATTTTTGTAAACTCTGATTCAATATATGTAAGCTGTTATCTAATTCTCTAGAACCTAGATAAAAAAGGTATAAATTTGTATAATGTACTGTGTATTTTTCAGTTATCTATTATACAAAAAAACACAACATTTTTTAGTACTGAATTTGGAAGTGTGGGTTTAGGGCCTTACACCAAAATGCTGAAGTCGAGGGTGGAAATCGGCCAAAATACCATAGGAAACTGGTCCGCTATGAGAATGTCCCAAAAGATCCTTCATTAATAAGTAGGATCTGGTATCTCATTGTCCCATTCCTCAACTTGGGGTGGATGAGGAATCAATAATGGTACTGATGTGGACTGTTGTGATAGAGGACTATCCGTTGGAGATAATGCTACACAGGCTGACAAGATGCTACATACTATTTCATCCCCCCAAGAGAGGTAATGACCATATCATCACATACCTATACGATAGGGTGTTGATCACCGCTTCATGTATAAAGGTAGTGACTACTAGTGAGGAATTTGGCTGGTTCTCATCATCTACCAGTCCCCATAATAACACCACATTATCTCATGTCGAGGTAGAGAATGATCCTAGGGATGATAGATAATATTTCATGACAAGACCCTAGAAAGGATCCAAATATCCCTCTTATTTTTTTTCTATGGAGGGAATCGTGGATCTGGTGTATTTCACTTTCTGGAAAGATGTAGCTCACACATTGAGTTCCTGCCATAGACTCTGATGTAGATGATGAGGGTGAAGGTTCCATCATTAAATCACACTCCACTTCGGAATATGAAAGGATAACTGGATTGAAAACAATCTAGAACTGCACATGATTCTTCCTTTAGTGGTGATGGTTTTCCCATTTCCATCAGTAAAATTTTTTAGGGTCGGTTAGATCTTCTATATGGGAAGGACCTCTGTATGGGGTGGTGTTAGAGTGTTGAGGACCTCTTCTAGGACTACCACGAGAGTGGTGAAGACCTCCACTCTAGGTGAAAATGAGGACATGGGGATGACCTCCATGATGGGAATGAGAGCCGGAGGCACCTAGGAAGATGTCGAATAGGTCATGGGGAAGACCATCGTGTTGAAGAACCTAGGTATGGGGAGGAACTCTATGCTGATGGGCGATGGGGTGAGGAATACCTTCAAATTGATAACCTAAAATATGGGGTAAATCACCATACCTAGGATCATGGGTGCACGGAGGGCCTCTGTGTTGGATGTCAACAAGTTGGGTAGGGCCTCCGCTTGGACTGGTGCTGGTGGCATAGGGGGGGGGGGACCTCCACGCTAGGAACATGAGTGGGGAGGGTGTCCACTCTTGATGATTATATTATATGGAGGGCCTCCACATTGAATTCCAATATCACGGGTTGGCTTGTGAAGGTTGATGCTTGTGTCGGTGACCGAAAGAGTCATCCTAGGCTATCCATGGGGCATCTGGGGTATCAATCCCAGTCAGAAAATAGGTGTGATCCTTCTCTATAATAATAGTGAGATGATAGTATGTGTTGGTGGTCGAATGGGACACTAAATATGTAGAATATGGCACCCCCTAATGAGAATCTTCATGGGATTGTGCCCGACTTTGATGTCTGTTCAGTCGAACTGGAGCTGGTGGTGTATTGGTGCATACCATATATTCCTTAGTCTGAAGGATGAGATATTAGTGGCACTGAAATGGCATGGTGGGATCCCTCCATATCATCTCCTTGGAGATAGTCATCGCCGGGTTGACTCGGATGTCCCTTACCTCGTCGGCATAGGGGAATGAGTCGTAATATCATTACAGGGAGAGATTCCTAAAATGTTTGGATGTTGGAGTAGGGATAAGTGTCTCCATTAACGGATCTTAGGGGTAGTGGTTATATAGAGGAATAAAATACTCCAAATACTGGTGGTCCATATCCCTTGTTGGGGTGACCCCCTCCTATTTGTACCATCAGATACGAGTGTCAATCACCCTTATCTGGATATACTCGGTGGTTGATATGGGGCATTTGAGCTCAATAGCTATGGTTGTGGATGACATCATGGACGAGATGGATCTGTGTGGAATTAATGTATTAGTGTTTCCCCATCCTCTGCATCTACGGGTTGGAGGCGACTGGTTTCCTATATCCTGGGTCCTACAAAGTAGGAATATTCAACTGTTGGTATAGATAATAGGAAAGTAGCGCCTAGTTCATCCAATGTTGTTTAGTCTTCCATGAATGGATAGAGAGATCCACACTGATGATGTCATAGACTGGAATTCCCAATGATTAACTACCCCAAATTTTGGTGAGTTCCACACTAGGCCCACTATTTTTATGGCAGGGCATAACACTAGAAAGCTAAATCTGGTGACATTCTTATCTACTGATTCCTCGAATGCTACGAATACCCATCATTTAAGGAGAAAATATTTACGTAGAGTTCACCATTTTATGTTTCTAACACTATATTATGTGGAGATAATTTCTATGCCACATGTTCTGACGCTGGCTGATGGTCCTATTATACCCCACATTCCTAGTTTTCAAAGGTTGGCCACATTCATCACCTCTTTGATGCTGTTTTCTCCTTGATCAAAATAGGCCAATGAGATGTCAGTCTCTCCTTACGTAGATTCCACCCCATAATTCATATCCTAGCCTGGGTCTCCCTTAGATATTAAAATTTTGTTTGTTAAACTCTCCCTAGTGCCATATCATTGTGGATGTTGGTTAATTATGTTACTTCTATCAGGACATTTCAAAGGGTCATGTCAGGGAAAAAACCTTCAGTCAGGGAAGTAGTCACATCGGGAATCACTGGAATGTATTGATATTGTAACATTGGTACACCTAAATTATACCTTATTAGAGGGATTCTAAAGGGAATGAATTCCCAAGGCATCCCACATCGATTATGGGGTACTTATGCCGAAGGCATGCCTTCGAGGTTTTCCTCATCTTTCCATTTTCAACACTTGGTATTATGTGAGTTTAATTTCTAGGAGAGATGGATCAGGATGATCAGAGAACTAATTAGAGTGGATCATATTAGTACATATATAGTAGGGATCACCTAGAGGTTTACTATATGGATAGATCATAATGCCCAATGAGGAGAGACTCGGGACAACATTTCACAAAAAGGGAAGGTTTCACACCATGAAGGCTGATCTAGACATCACAAAGGATGAATTGGGAAGGAAAACCAAAAAAAAGTGGGGTGCCAAGGCTTACCATTGCCTGGGATTGAACCTCAAGGATTCTTCCTACATATCCTGTGTAGAAGAGAGTGTTCAAAACCTACATAGTTCCAAGTGATTATTTTGGGCTTACACATGGTTAGCTGCACATGTTGCACATAGAGACAACAATGAAACCTTACTGTAATAAGGGTAAGGAGATGGAGAAGATGGATGGGGCTTATGCATGGTTAAATACCTAAGGGATGTCATGATTTCACCAGGATGTGGTGGACCAGATGAAATTAGGATGGATACGAAGGAAGTGTCGAGGAATGAGGATGAGATGGAACCAGCGTGAAGATGACAGTGTTGGGATTGAACCTCAGGGTGGTTTTTTATGTATCTCGATGGAGGGTAATCAAAGTTCACATTGTTCTAGATGAGTGATGATACACCTGGAGAGGCATAATGTGTGAAATAGAGCACATGCATAAGTACCCAATGGAAATGGATCCTTTGGGTTAGGGCATGATCCTCCTGAGACCTAATGGATTGGGGGAGAGACTAGTATGGGAAATGGGTGATGGGGTTGAACCTTAGGTAGGATTCCTACATATCATGGCGGAGGGTAATAAAAGTCCGCATAGTTCATGATGTGGCATATAATTTTGGGAATTCATAAAGGACAATGAACCGAAGACACTCTAGGGGCTTATGCATGGTTATTGTCCCATCATAAGAGGGAAACTCTTGGTTGGAGGAGTATGGATGAAGTGTGGGGATCATGCTTGGTTAGGTTCCCATAGGGATCAGAACACCTCAGGGAGGAAAATTTGGGAGATTCATCCCATAAAGGGAAATTATCGCATCCAGATGATACAAACCTACAAGGGATTACTGGAGTTTACCATTTGCTGGGATTTAACCTCAAAGAGGCTTCCTACATTCCCAAAAGGGATTAAAACTTACATAGTTCATAGGGGGAATACAGTTTAAAATCATACGGGAAGAAGGTGAACCAATTTAAAACACACAGAATAGTCAGATATAGGTAATGTGGGGATTTAACCTCATAGAGGTTTCTTACATACCCTATTTAGAATACATGGATCAAATTCAACATAGTTTGGATGGGGGCATGGGACTTACACATGGTTATCAGCCCAAGAAGGATGTCATGGTTGATTCTTACTCTAAGACCACATGATTCATTCTTAGTGTGAGAAACAAGGGGTGATAGTAGACCTGGAGACCATATTGCAAATGGTGTATCCACAAGGGATAGTATGGGGCTTACTCATGGATAGTGGCCCATGGAGTTGGAGATCGAGACTTACTCTATGAGGGAAGACCGAGGAGTATTTATTGATGTACGAGAAGGATATGGATCCATGTATAGGGAACACATAGTCAAGGTGTGTCATGGATTATGTGGAGACTGATTGAGGTGTACATTGTGACAAATCCCCAAGGGAGAAGGAATGGGAGGGTACTAATTCTCATTCTCTTTCTGGCCCTCCCAGACTTGGGACGCAGGAAGAAAATCATAGTTTAACATCATGTGTTTGGGACAAAGATGCTTGGCAGTTTAACATACTGTAGATATAATGTTGTGGACTCACTCCTCATACCTTGGACTTAAATAATTTGTACTGACCCACACTTGGGAAAGGAAAGACACAAGAAACACCAATCGAGAATGAGGTGGAGTTGTGGTCAACTGAAGGGGAAATTTTAGCATGACTATGTGAAGAAGAAATAGCCATTAACACACCTATGCGAAGAATCATATGGTAAGACAACTCAACTTGAATCACCGCTCAAGGAACCATGAAATAGCTTCATATAAGCCTGGAGGGATGCATGGGAGAGGGGTTCACAAAGCGAGAGGGATTTCTGAAAGGGGATTCAGGAAGGAGAGGAGCTTTATGAAGGAAGGTAGCTTCGTGAAGGAGGAAGTTCAGCAGAGTAGAGCTTCACCTAAGCGAAGAGATCTTTACATAGAGAGAGATCTAAAAAGGATTAAATCATAGTGGAGACTTGATCAATTAGAAGGGAATCCCTAAAAGTAGGGGCCATGATGAATGTGGCAAAGAACAGTTCATGATGCTCAAGTACATGGGGAGATCAAAATTTCTCTTAGTTTTCCAATGATCTGGAGATTCATGAAATGGGAGGTTTAATGGTGATTGGTCAGAGTAACAATCATTCGAAGGAGTGTTGAGACTTCTATTTATAGGGAATCAATGTTTTTGGTTCTCGTAGGGCTTGGTGTGAAGAAGGAAGAAGGCACCACAAAGCAAAAACTAACACTATAAGAAAAAAAGCGTCTGTAAAAGTTTGTTAAACTCACTAATGGACCATCAAAATGGTGATCACAGGGCTCAGTGTAGAGAAAGAGTTACACTGTGGAGTGTCTAGGCTCTATAAAACTCCATAAGACTCCATTAAAATCATGAATAAACCATCACTAGCACATGTGATCATGGAGGATAGGCACTCGCGTTGCTTGCTGCATAGAAACAGTGATGGCGTATAGTGCTAGGGTAGAATTAGACTCCATCAGACTCACGTAGCCACTGCCAACCTTCTTCACAGTCACATTGGTGAGGTGTCTCTGTGGGGGAACATCGTGAGACAGACCCCATTGATGATTTGGATGGATTCTTAGGACATTTATGTCTAGATTATCTTTGACCCATCTGTGTATTTTTTCATGCGTACACCAGCAGGTTTTCGGCATCAACAACAATATAGGCATAAGTCATAGATTTTTGGCCTAAACATAAGCATAGAAAACCATTTCCATATTAGTTAAGGATCACTACCAAGGATATAAAATTAGAATAAGTACACTCCCTAAACCATAATAGTAGCTAAGGTCCACTCCCAACACCATCATAAGGGAAAATTTCACTTACTAAATGGATTTAACTTCTGGTTCCAATATTATCTATCCTATGGGATAAAAAAATTTAACCAATACTTTGTAGGGAGTTACAGTTCTCAAACATCATATAATGAAAATAATATTTATATGTTCCACAAGATCATAAAAATTAAACATATCATAACCCATTAAATAAAGTGGGTATCATAAACATTTCATCATCTCATCGTTTCATAACCTATGTAAAAGAGATAAGTTTCATTATAATTTAATCTTAGTATAACTCGTGAAAAGATGAGAGTTTGATTGAAATTATCTCATTGTATAACACATCAGAGAGAAATAGATTTCATAAAAAGATTTTCGTGATAAACCAATTAGAGAAATAATAAAAATGACACCCTAGATTTATATCCCCAATAATGAACAAGTTACATTAAAGGATGTCATCTTAGATGTAATATAATCTTGATTGAACATTTAAAACATTTCTTAAGGAAAATATCATTTCTGTTTTTAAAAATACTTTTTTATAACATAAATCATTCTGATAATATTTTTTTTTAAAAATAAAAATAAGAAATTATAATGAAATATTTGTATAAATTATTGGTCATGATGTTGGAACATCATGTTCATGTCGTACACATTAAAATGAATATTCCTTTAACATTTTTGGTAAAATCCAAATAGGCATTGTTTTCAAAAACAACATGAAGATTACATTCAAAATATTTTTGTGAAAAAGTTAAAATGGGTAAAAATTCATTTTCAAAATAATATGAGAATAATAAAATATTTTTTATTTTTTTATGAAACATGGTTTTGGATGGAAATATATTTTTAACCAAAGAAGAAAATAATGTCATATTTTCTTAAATAAATTTCTCAATTATATTATTTACCAAAGATTGTAAAAATGGTACTATTAATTTAAAATATAATTAATAACTAGAGAATAATAAAATTAATTATTCTATTGAGAGAATAATAATAATATTATATCATCATAAACGTAATCATAAACAATCACGATATATGATGAGATTGTAATATAAAATCATTACCACTTTGGTAACATTGAATCATAATCCCCCTGAAAGAATAATATAAAATAGATATTAAAATATCATATGTATAAATAAATTTATGATAATACATTTCAAAGGGTCTGTATATACACCTTGTGAAAGTATATAGGTTCATGACATAACACATGTCTCAAAGAAGAAAAATTGCGACAAAACTATCTTACCTTAAATTTTATATTCCATTGTACTTATTCAAAAATATTATATACTACATATATTTTTAAAATAAATATAAAAAAGAACCATATTTATATAAAACATACCATATATAATTTTATTATAAAAATATTAGCCATTTATTAATAATTTTATGTTAAAGTCATGTTTTGGGAAATAACTGCATTATTTTCAAACTATGTTTTGACTTTTTATTTTTGGTATGAATACTTTGATCATGATTTTATAATATTTAGAATTTAAATAATAATATAATTATAATATATATATATATTATATTTATTTATAGTAATTCATAAAATTTGTTGGTTCTAAATGAAATACACGGTTCATGGAGATGATAGGTCGTACATACGAATAAACACAATTTCCACTTTCTTATCGGATTGGAAGAAAGAAAAATAAATGATATATTATAATTAAATTATCTTTTTTATGTCCAATATATTATATATTTTCATTAAACCCATAATTAATACTTTCCATGTTGATAATTAGTGAATCACATCGCTACGTGAGGTGGTAGTACACCATGCACATGAGTGACATTATCATATTCCCCCAAAAGGGGAAGTATGATAGTATTTGTGATATAATAATTAAATAATAATCATTAAATCATATATATCTTAAATATAATATATAAAATAAAAATATATCATTTAGACCATCCTTTATAGGTGGTAATGTAAAAAAACAAACGACATCGGTTCGTGAGGCTGTAGTCTGCCGTACACACAAATAGTGATTTCCTTACCCATTTGATAGAAGTAGTGATGGTTTTAGATCATAAAATTAAAATAAAAAAATATTAGTATATGAAGGATAATTTTTATTATATAATAATGGTATAACAATAATTGAAGGAGGTGTAGGAAGAAATAAATAAAAAACACTTGTGGATGAACATCACCTCTTTTCGAGTATCATCCTTAGGTTTTTACTAAAAAGCTTACTTTGTTGGGTTTATGTCTGAAATGAGGATTATATAATTAGGGAATATAATTTGGGAATTTATTTAGAAATATATTGGTTAAGAAAAATGTTCGTATTTGTGTGAAGAAGAGAGGATAGGAGGTGGCCATTTATAAGTGGGGGAGAGGACACACTTTTTATTTTTTTAAATAAGTGAGTTCTCCCAAATTTTTCATATGTCAAAATGGCAAAAAATGAAAAAATATTGATAATTATTGGTGTAATTGTTTAAATATATTCCTAGAATAGTTTTTTAAAAGTTTATATCATATTTTTACCATTATCATTTTAGTTTTATCCCCTAGTAAACTCATTTTTACCTTAAGTGTGATAATTAATTTTTAATATTTTCTCTATTAATTTGGGTAAAAAATAATATTAACTTATTAGATAATATAAAATATAATAATTCCAAATATATAATCAATTTTTATAAATTCCATTCGAAGCTGTGAAAAAATTTAATTTTAAATTAGTCTCGTAGATGCGATGAGAAGGAAGGTTTTTATAGAGAAAAGGTTCAAAAGTTTACAATGTTTGTTATCAAAATTCATTACGAAATTGATTAAAATGAACTGAATTGGATTAAAGGATTTATAATTTACCTAATTTTAATTTAAATATAATTCAAAATATAATTAAATTTATAAATAAAACAAACAAAAAGGAAGTGTTCAATTTATTATTCAGTTTTTTTCACTATTCATCTAAAAATGAAGCGTTTCAAAAAAATCCCAAAATTTCCAAATAAGATACTTTTTTACATTATGATTTCAAAAATGATGTTTATTTTATAAAATTAATTTTCCAAAATTGTTAAAATATTATTTTATTATTGTGAACAAAAATAAATAATTTTTTTTTTAAAAAATAGAATTTTCAAAACATTATAAAGACTTTATTGAAAAATTATGTACATTTTTTATAAATATGATTAATTTATATAAAACAATTATAACTAATATTATAAAATAGTTATTAATATTCTTCTTTCTTTGTTTAATGACTAGGTCATAAAAAATCACATTTAAATATCTATATTAACAATATATCATGGTTTTGTTAAAACTCTATGTCATGTGTAATGCAAGAAAAACCAGTGTTGTGTATAGTACAAGATAATGCAAAGTTAATTGAAACAAAAATAATTCTTGGTTTTCTTTATAATGTAATATGAAAAATAAATTTAATTTATTCAATAAAATAAATCATAAAAACTTGGGGTGTTACATTCTACCACCCTTAAAATGAATTTCATTATAGAAATTCATCACTCAAATACAAAATAATAAGGATAATTCTGCCTCATCATATTCTAAATATCCTATGTAGCTTCTTCAAATTGGTGGTTTTGCTAAAAAAATTGACCATTAGAGTGGTATTTTATGTAGAACTTTCATTGTATGATCTAGAATCTCTACTAGTAATTCATCATAAGAAAGATATTTCTCTTGTGGTATGACCTCTAAGTACACTACGTGTGAACCATAAAGTATGTTATTAACCATGAGAAATAAATGAACCACATCATGAACTTGATATAGGTTTTTGAAAGTGTCCAGCAAAAGGATACCGTCCTGATATGATCATAAATTCCAAAGGGATTGATTTACCAAGGTCCTAGTTTCGCTTTCTTTCCGAATCTCATAACCTTCTTATACAAAGAAACTATTAGAAACACCTTGTCACCAATTTAAAATTGTAAATCACACTGGTGATTATCAACACAAATTTTCTACTAAATTTAAGATTCCTTGTTTTGTTTTTGAATGGATATAATCTTCTCTACCATTTCTTCATCTATCTCAAGTCCGAATATCTTTATTTCTCCAACTTCATTACAACATGTTGGAGCTCTATATTTCATTACATAGATGTGTCCATGAGTATCCATTTAAATTCTTAATTAAAATCTATTATTATAATAAAAATCAACTAGTGGAATGTGTTGTTCCCTAACTCCTTTGATATCCAAATTAAAAAATAATAACATATCCTCTAGTGTTTTAATTGTTCTTTCAGATTAACCATATGTTTTGGGATGACATGCAGTGATGAAACTCAAATTCTTATCAAGATACTACTAAATAAATTCCCATAACTATGAGGTAAACCTTAGATCCCAATCAGATACAGTAGAACATGGTACTCCATATAAACTTACCAAATATTTAATGTATATCCAGGTAAGATGATATAAAGAGAAGTATTATATAATAGAGACGAAGTGTGATGATCTAGTGTGATAATAAAAAACCACACATATAGAATTATTACCTTTATCGGTTTTGAGTATTCCAATGAAAAAAATCCATGGTGTTGTTTTCCTATTTCCATTCTAGTGTGGGTAGTGGATGTAACATTCTATTAGACTTTTGTCTTCCATCCTTAACTTACTAACATACTAAGAACTAAGATACAAACTCTATGGTATCACTCTTCATGCCATTCCACTAGAAGGATTATTTCAAATATATATACATCTTCATACTTATAGGTTGAATAGAGAATTAAGAACTATGAGCTTCCTATTAAAACTCGTTTTTCAATTCTAGTATAGATGAAATTTATACAGGGTTCTAGAAACATATAATTCCATCATGGTTGAGGTTAAAAACCAAAACATTTCTAACCTTATTTTGTAGATTTACATGTTCCTTACATGACTATTAAATATTCCCTTTGATAGATGGTAGAACATTCAATTGAGTATGATAATATTTCACCACTTCATTCAGGATTTCCATATTCATTCTTTGAAAATCCAGAAATATTAGATCTATTTTAACCCTCATCTTGGATAAGATAGCATGATCCTTTAGACTCAAAGAATATTCCACCTCTTTTTTTCCAGAAATGGTAATGTATTGACTAGTCATAATTATTAATAAGAAATAACCATATTCTTTGTCACATATTTAACATATTCTATGTGAGTATATACATCAAAATTTTATGATCGGTATATATATAACACTTTTCTCTATAAAGACAGTTCCTCTAAATCTTTAATGAAAAAATTACCACATATAATTCTAAATCATGAGCAGGGTAATTTTTATCATTAATATTCAATTTTTGGGAGGCATAATATTTAACGAAGTACTTCTGTATAAGAACACATTATAATCCCTTAATGGATTCGACACTATAGATTACAAACCCTTCACTACTATAGGGTAACGTAAACCCATGTGTACTGAATAATATTCTCTTTATTTCATTTAAATCCCCCCACATTTATCTTTCTTGAGAAACTCATCTACCTTATGAGTCAACTTAGTTTGAGGATTAGATATTTAGGATAAATTCTTAAAAAATTGTTGATAATATTCCACTAAACAAGTAATCTATAAAACTAAATCATTGTTATTGGTTTGGTACAACATTCAATATGCTCCTTATTTGGTAGATCTACTCAGATACCCTCTCTTTAGATTATATAACCCAAAAAATGAAACATTTTTCATCCAAAATTCACAACTTCGATTTTTTTTTCATATAATTTCTCCTTCCTTAGGGTCTTTAGTACAATTATCAAGTAATTTTCATGATCTAAATATTTATTTGTGTAGATAATATTCTAATCATTAAATAATACAAAAAACTACTCAACATAATCCATAAAGACTCCATTCCTTAAATCCTTTAAGGTATTAGGGTAATTATTAAAACCAAATGACATAACTATATATTCAAAGTGTCTATACTTTTTAAGGAACGTTTATTGGGTATATCTTCCTTATTGACCATAAATTGATGATATATTGAAGGAATGTCAATCTTGGAAAAGTATTGAACTCTATGTATTTGATCAAACAAGTCATCAATATTGAGAAGAGGATACTTTTTCTTAATTGTGATCTTTTTCAGATCCCGATAATGAATTCATAGTTTCATTGATCTATTATTTTTTTAACAAAAAGAATAGGTGCACCATAAGGTGTCACACATGGATGAATTAATCCCTTGTCCTATTTTCCCAATATTTTCTTCTTAAATTTATGAAACTCAATAAGGGATATTGTATAGGGAGTCATTGAAATATTTATGGAACTGGGTATAAGTTCTATTGATAACTCAACCTCATGTTTTTTCTGGATGACTAGGCAAATCTTTTGGAAAGAAATCAAAAAATTCCCACACAAAAATCATGTCATCGATGTATAGTTTTTCCACAACCATGTAAGATAAACATTCTTTCTGAATGAGAATTAAGATCCATACAATGGATGTAATATCAATTATAAGTTCTTACTTATCATCACATTCATATAAAATCATATGTTGGTTTTTAATATCATACTTGACTTCACATACACAAAATTTGATGTGGGATTTATTCATAGAAAAAAATCCATGCCTAAGATGACATCTCATTAAAAAAGAGGAGTAATGAAATGATTTTTAGGAGGCACACTCCCACTAACAAAACCAAAGATGAATCATATACTTGATATGAGATCATTATACCATTAGGGGGTTTCACTACTAATTATATATATATTTCTTTGGGTGGAATATTGATACACTTATAAAATTCATTATATATGAAAGAATGCGTAGATACTGTGTTAAATAATAAATTAGAACTCCTTGAGTGGATGGTAAGTGTACCTTTCATGATGCCATTATCACACCCCTCGTCAGAAATATTTACCACATGCTATTTCTCCTTGTCTATGGGGTTAAGGGGTAACTGACATAGATCATCATCATTAACCTTAGGATTTGGGAACTGGTTAACATAGTGACCATATTTCTAGAATTTGAAACACTGGAGTATGTGTGGTGTATTCTATGTAGCTTTCTCTATATTTTCATCATTATTTAACTTATTCCCATTACACGGGGAATCAATTTCCCAATAAACTTCCCCAAAAAAATGTAAAACATTTACTATTACCTTTAATATACTTTCTTATATACTTCTTTCCACACATTGATCATAAAGGAAAGACAATCTTCTTCCCTCTATGGTTTTTGGATTTTTATTTGAACTCGGTATTCCTTTTTCTTATCCAAGCCATGATATTGACATGTAAATCCGACCTCCATTTCGACATTGATATCACATAGAACAGTCTATTCATAGCTACTGAAGTCTTTTATGTATAACTCCATTTGTATACTTGGTTTTAATCCAATGAAGATTCGATAAACCATACTTTAGGTTGGTTAATAATACCATATGTGTACCTCAAAAGTCTTATAAAAGTATCATCATAGGTACCAAAAAATTCATCATCCATTTTATTAAACATAAGGAACTCCTTCTCCATATTTGTATAAAGAATATAAGGAAATTACTTATTGAAAAATAATCTCTTTTACTTGTACCAATACATAGATTCAAATTTCATCCTATTCACTCAAATTCTTGATAATATTACACCATTGATCTATTTCACCTTCCAAATGATAGAAATACAAAATAAAATTTTCATGTTATGAGCATTGAATAATAGAAAATATATTTTCTTTGATTCTGATCCATTATCTAGTAACTAGTGGATTAGAAGTGCCACTGAATGAAGGTGCACATTATCTCTTGAGGGACTCAATAGAATTTTGTTCCCTTATTTTTTTCATTTGGAAGTCTAGCACGATTCATAGATTGAGAAATTTCTGTAAGAATAGTAATGGGATTTTTATTCCAGATCTAATAATGTTGTTCTTTCTTAGGAGGAAACTAATTGTATTTTCTATCACACTTGGAATTCAAATATTCCTTAATCTTTCAACCATTGAATAAAACCAAAAAGCATAGTTTAAGAATAATAATCTTAGCTGGGAACCAGATAATCATGAAAAATCACTTATAGGATGTCTAAATCATGACACCTTCCTTAATATATGACACCATAGGTTTTATTAGGTTATTAATTGTCATATTCTATTAAATTATATCATGATGGTTCAAAAATATTTTTTATATTTTTGAATCATATCCCCTAGGAGTGCCAAACCAGGAGTACAACAAGGTTCATTTTTTTGCACTAGTTCTCGATCAAGTCTAGCTCAATTCATTATTTTTGGGGTTTTCCCCTAGGTATATCTGTTGTAGATCTGCATCCACTTATAGTATCTTGATAGGGATGTAATTTATCAGAGGCCACTCACTCCATACTTTAAAAAAATCAAATGATATTTTCCTATACTTTGACCTATCCTTATACTTATCCTCAGACATATCCTTAGAGATATCAGTAAGGTTTTCTTATCATAGTTTCTAATGAATAACTTAAAATATCCTATGATATTAGCTACAGTGACCCATTCTTATCATTATGAAATATTACATCATTTTTATGGATATTTTTTTAAATTATACAATCACATTCCCAAGACATATAATAGTTCAGTTTCATTGGAAATGTAGAAATACAAACAATGGATTATATGTGATCTACATCATATCTCTCAACATTATTCATATTTATAACCCCTATTATAAAAACAATACATAATATATATCATTAAAACCTTGGTAAAGGAAACATATGAATGGGAAATATCATATGATCAGTATGGTTAAAAAAGGGATATACATATGTATAACAAGAGAATAAGGATATGAGGACATGAGAATAACATTGGAAGACCATAAACTTTTTATTAAATATCATAATATTTAATCATGGAATAACAATTAGTATTTTATAAAACATGAATCATAATATAATCAAATAATATGATCCATGAGATCATAATTTAGGCATAAGACCAACATTTGTGTCATACATATTTGTATAGAAAATCATTTCCATATTAGTCAAGGATCACTACCAAGGCTATCATATTGGAATGATTTTACACCCAAACCCATATTAGTAGTCAAGGTTAACTCTCTATACAGTTATAGTGGAAAATATACCTTACTAAACCAAGTAAACTCCTCATTCCAGTCATGTCTATCTCATGAGAGATAAATCTATACACAATGCTTTGGATGGGGAATTATGTCCCACACACCACATAAATAAAACCATATTTATGTGTGCTAAAAGATCATAAAAATTAATCATATAATAACCCATTAAATTAAATGAGTATCATAAACATTTCATTATATCAGAACCTTTTTAAATGTGATAGGTTACATAATCATTTCATCATGTCATAGCATATGAAAATAAGCGGGTTTCATAAGCATTTCCTCATTATATAACCCATGGGAGAGAAACTGCTTTCCTAAAAATATTATCAAGAAAAACAATTTAGTCAAATAATAATGCTACCATTGGTTCATATACCCAAAAAATCATGAGTGACATTAAATAATATCATCTTAGATGTAAAAATAATTTCAATCAATCATTTAAAACATTTCTTGAGAAAAACATCCTTTTCTTTGAAAAACAATTCTAAAAACATAAAACATTTTAATAATATTTTTATATGAAAATAAACTTGAAAAAATATAAATTAAACATAAAATCAATTATCTTCCATGATGTCAAAAAATCCCATTAATTTTGTACACGTTAAAACAAATATTCCTTTCACATTTTTAGTAAAATCCAACTGGGTATTGTTTTAGAAAATAACATGAATATTACATTCAATTTTTTGTAAAAAATTTAAACATTGGTAAAAAATTCTTTTACAAATAATATTATATTAATAAAACATTTTTTTGAAAACATGGTTTTGGAAGAAAATTGATTTCCTAACTAAGAGAGAAATAAATTCATGTATTATTAATTTTTTTATCAATTATATTAAGTACCAATGAGTGAAAAAAGGTACTATTACATAAAAATATCCTGAATACACAAGGTATAAGAAATTTCATGTGTTTTATGAGATATTTATCATAATATTTTATGGTTGGAAGAATAGTCCAAAATAATGCTGATAAACGATAATATTGTATCACAAAATCATTAACACTTTGGTGAATTTGAATTTTAATCACCATAAAGGAATAAAATAAAATGGACCATAAAATTCCATTAGTATAAATAAATTCATGTTATTACATGTAAAAGGGTATTTATGTACACCTTATGAAATAATATACGTTTCTAACATAACATACATTTAAAAGAAAACAAATTGAGAAAAACAATTTCTTACCTTAAGTCTTGAATTCATGTAGTACTCATTAATAATTAATGTATAATAAATATAAGTGTATTATATTCTTATTATAAGACCAAATTTTCATAAATCATACCATTTATTATTTTCTTGAGACATTTTCAGGATCTTTTTATTAATAATTTCATCTTAAAGTCATGTTTTAGGAAATAACTGTATTGTTTTTCGAGTATGTTTGGAATTTTTATTTTTGGTACTCTTACATTGATTATGATTTCATAATATATATAATTAAAAAAATAATTAAAATATCATATATATCAATTAAAAATGTATTTATAGTAGTTCATAAAATTTTGTGATAAAAAATAAAAGACACCCTTTATAGAGATGGTAGGTCATACATTTGCATGAACGTTGTTCCCATATTCATATCAGATGGAATTATTGAGTAGTAAATGATACATTATCATTAAAAAAATTACAGTAAACTATTTCACATATTATCATTAAACTCGTCCTTAGTACACTCCATGTAGAGCGTGAATGAATCACATTGCTTCGCGCGGTAGTAGCCTGCAATATACATAAGAGATGTTATCGTATTCTCAAAAAAATTGAGTATTAATTTATATGTGATATAATATTTATTAGATCATAATAAAATCATAAATTTAATAAATATAATAAATAAACTATAAACAATTCATTAAAACTATCCTTGAGAGGTGGTAATGGAAAAATGAATGATATCGGTTTGTAAGGTGGTAGTCCGCTGTACACACGAACTATGATTTTGTAACCCATTAGATGGAAGTAGAGATGGTTGTAGGTAATGAAATTAACACATCAAAATATAATTAAATTTAAGATACTTATGTAATTATATAAAAATGGTATAATTATAATTGAGGTATGTGGAGGAAGAAATAAAATAAAAATGTGTGTTGATAAATGTTACCTCTTCTTCAAGTATCCTCCCTAGGTTTTTAGTAAAACCTATCCTTGGTTGAATTTATATCTAATATAATGCATATAAAATGAGGGTAGGGAAGTTGGAAAGTTATTTTTTTTCCGATCATGTCTGGGAAAATTGGCTGAGAGGTGTGAAGAAGAGAGGAGAAGGGGTGTCCTTTTATATGTGGGGAGAGGACACACTTGGTATTTTTAAAACAAATTATGTTTTACCACATTTTTCTTAAGTAAAATATTCCAAAAATTAACCAATATCAAATATTATAGGTTAAATGGTTGAATTATTTTATGTAAATATTTTTTTGACAAGTTTATATGTGATTTTTCGCTTTTCTTTTTAGTTTAACCCTCGATAAGACCATTTTTACTTTAACCGTGGTAATTAATTATAATAGTTTTCACTATTAATTTTTGTAAGAAATTAATTTGACCATATTAAATAATATAAACTATCATGATTCCAAATATAGAATCCTTTTTTACAAATTCCATTCAAATAAGGGGCAGAATTTAATTTAAAATTAATCTAATCGAGATGTTGAGAGAGAGGGTTTTTTAAAGAGAAAACATTTAACAGTTTACAAAGTTTTTATATATAAATTCAATATGAAATTTATTCCAATAAACTAAATTGAATAAATGGGTGTATAATTTTTAAAATTTTAATTTAAAAAAAAAATTAAAAAAATTTACCATTAAAAATAAATCAAATGAAAAAAAAGGTTCCAAAAATAATTCAGTATTTTTCAATTTTACGCAAAAAATAGAAACTTTTCAGAAAATCCAAAAAATTAACTCTAATATAATTTTTACAATATGATTTGAAAATTAAATTAAATTTTAATAAATAATTTTTTTTAATGTTTCAAAAATTGATTTTTTTATTGAGAAAAAAAGAAATAAAAATCATTTTTGGGAAAAATAATACTTTTGAAGCATATAAACAATTTATTAAAAATTAAGTATTTTATTATAAATATGATTAATTTATATAAAAACATTATAATTAACATTTAAAAAGTATTTATTACTACTATTATTTCTAATTTTAATGTCTAAGTTATAATGGTCATGTTTAAATAACTATATTAGTAATATAATATTGTTTTGTTAAAACTCAATGTCATATGTCACGCAAGCTAAATCTGTGTTGTGTGTAGTGAAAGAAAAATCAGAGTTGAGTATAACAAAATATTTAATATGTGTTTTTATAACAAAATATTACAAATAAATTAAATTTATTTTTAAAAAATAGATCACATAATCTAAGGGTGTTACACTCCTCCATGCCTTCTACTAGTAAAACCCATAAGTTTTACATTTCCTTAACCATGTTGATTAAGGTATTTATTTTTAGTATTATAACATTTCCAATTCTGAAATACCACATTGAGGGTACTAAATCATCTATTTATGGTTGAGGTAGGCCTTTTTATCTTTTAGGAATTTCATTTTGTTTATTTTTTCACAAATTTATATTTTTCATTTTTGTTTGTTTTTGAAATCTATTGATCTAAAATTGGATAAATTTTCTTGTTGGAAATAATTTATAATTTTGATAAACCAATTTAAATATGGAAAATAAATATTTATTAATATTTAAATGAATATATTTTCATTTTCAATGTTTATTAAATTCATAAAAATAATTTTGGAATTCCATTCCATGATATACTATCCAATGTTAAAACAACCTATTTGAGAGGATTGTAGAAACATTTTTTATATATTCATTACAATTTTATCATTTCTTGATTGAACCAATCATTTATTGAATAATCTAATATTTCTATGAATCTTTTTCAAAATCAGGGATGATTGAGGAACTTGCGGTCGAAATGATCGAATAATTATTTCTATTGAAAATACATTTTTTCAATAAACGTTTATTGTGGATTACCAAGAAATAAAATGAGTTTTATCCCCTAAAATTAATTATTAACCTAATTTTAAAACCACATTACAAGATTTAAATTCCTAACTACATAGTAAATGAATCATTATAGTTGAACATAAGTGTATGTGAGGTTTTTTATGACAAAATTTGTGAAGAATGTATTTGTGATAATATCTGGAGAGAATTGTAAAATTTTGAATGATGTAAAAGAAAATATCCTTTAAAATTTAAATATTAGAATAATTTAAAAAAGAATAAATATATCATATAAAGTAATTAAAGTGAATTAACATTTACTAATGTGATATATTTTCAGGGTTAAACATTCTATGAGAATCTATAATGAGTTAAGAGCTCGAAAATTTAAAAGGGAAGTGAGTAAGGATACCATTCATTAGTGTAAACTATTAATCATTTATTTTTCTTCATTTAGTTCGAAACCTTATCATTCTAACTTTTTATTTTCATGATCAACACATAAAAAACCTTATCTATATTATAAAAATGAAAATTAGCCATGATAAACAAAGGTACATGACTCATTGGGTGGATATTTATCATATTATCAAGTCTATGGTGACCCCTACATGAGTTTGGATTGAGAAAAAATATTTTTTAAATTCATAATTTGATTTATGATATAAATTATTCTATGAAGGTAGGTTTAAATGATTATGTGAGATTATAATTGAATAGAATACCTAGATAATAATTAATAATGTACATTTATGAGGCTCGATGAGTTTTATTAATATGGATGTTGAAAAGAGGACTTATATCGGTATATGTTTTGAATGATTCTTAGGTAATATTTTTTATATTCACCCATTCAAGATTCTAAGATTTAATTTTTGGGGAATTTATTGGGGAAATAAATCAATTATAATTTTTTGAAGTTCCCTTAATTTTATTACCACAAATTTATTAATTAACCATGTTTTATTATTTTTTAAAATTAACCAAATATTTCATTGCATTTTTTCAATTGCAGCATCCTACATTTTAAACTAGATAAAAATTTTCAAGGGTTTTTAAAATATTTTCTTTATTGAATGGTTCGTTTTTAAAACATGGTGTCACAATGAATTTTTAGAGGTTGGAACCGTTGAATGCGATGAGTTCCTTTTTAATGAAATAAAAGATAATTAATTTCAATTAAAATAAAATTGACATGAGAAAAATGGAAAAAATGAAATGTGATAAAATAAACTAATGTTTTAATAACAATAACAATAAAAATAACAATATTATTGGTTATTATTATTCTTATGGTGGTTTATTATTATTATTATTATTACTATTACTATTTTTATAAGTTTTAAATTAGGTTTAAGAAAAATGGAAGGGGCTCACCTCCCTTCTCCCCCTCTTGGAGCATGAAGCACACTAACCCCCTTGGAGCCCTCCTACGCATAATCTCCTATCACTATAATGAATTATCTATAATGCTACTCTATGGCCATGAAATCCTTCAAGTGCCCTTAGTTGGAGCCCATATGGTGAGACCCTGCTTGGTCGTGACTCCCTTCACTGCGATGCAACACCTAGACGATCTCCTATAGCATAAAACATGTTCTCCTCCCAACTCCCTCCTTCTGTGGCCGTTTTCTTCCAATATCTTCATGATTTCCCTTTAACTCATTGAGGTACAGTCCTTGGACCTCTCCTCTTCTATTTATTTAGTGGTTTTATTCTCTTTGGGAAACCAGTTAGGATCACTAAATCCCTTAGTTAGGGTTTGATTTTGGTTTTTGTGGTTTCTTTTGGATTAGGATTGGGAGAATGGTCCCCGAGACTTATTTTGATGGATTCCAACATCCACCACTGATGTTGAAGCTACTTAGGATGTTTCGGTTCACCACCACAATCCTAGGTGAGGCATTATTCATGTTTTTTGGTTTTTCACCATCCATATTAGGTTCTTTAATTTTTTTAATGTTCCTAGTAATTTATTTGAGTTTATTTGGTCTTTTCTTCATTAAATTTGGATCCTTTGATGATTTAAGATGCCTTGATATTTACCTAGAAAGTTTTGATCATCTTGGAGGTCCAAACATGCATTTATCTAGGTATATAAAATATATATATACACACATCCTCTATTCACATATTCCCTCATGGTTTGGGGACTATGTGCACTAGGTTTAGGGACATATATATATTTTTATGTAGGTGTGTGTGAGGGTGTGGAGAAGTTCTAAGTGGTCACTAATAAATTGGTCAAGTGCCGAAGGTTAAATTGGTTCTTCTTTGGAGGTAGGTTACCCTTCCTTTCCCCTTTAATTTTGTTAATTCATTAATTATTTTCTTGTCATATTATTATTAGTTTTAAAATTAATGTAGTATGGTTTTCGTATTAAATGTTTCCTTTGATAAAGTTGATGTACTGATTAAATGGATAAATGAATGTTTGATAAAAAATTCATGATTTTATAATTAAACCCATATGTTGAGGTGCTCTTCCTTCAATATAAAAATTTAGTGAGTGATTTTTATGATTTCCTTCCTTAATGAATCGGTGTCTCTTTATGCTTGAGATAATAATTGTTAAACGACATGCTTGTACATGACACTTATTTATTATTTCTAAATGATGTTGATTCCTTGAAAAATGATAGATGATCCAGGACACCTCCTAAGTGCATGTATCTATATGTAATTATAATTACTAGTGTAGGTGTCTACCCTCTTCCATTTATTTCTTTATTTATATCATGTTTCACCTTTGTGCCGCTCACTGCAACCTTACGACAATGCCTTGTCATCGCTTATTAATATTTTTGGTTTGTTCTATCATGCTGTTGTGGTCTTTGCTTATGTGGAAACCTATTCGAGGTGTTGTCCTTGCCAATTGGACACCCCTTTAGGTGTTCCCATCCTAAATGTATTTTTTTCGTTTGCATTATTTTATAAATGTAATGTGATGGGTTGAGTTGAATGGCCCTCTTGAATAAGATTATTAACTTTTATAATTTAATGTCCTTGATAACCTATCATTCAAGGCATGTTGGTTCCATAATTTTTTGTTTATATTCTATCTCTCATATAAGTGCCTAATTCTTATGCCCTATTTTGGTGGCCTGATTTGCCATATGTGCTTGTTATCTTGAGATATTATAATGATAACATTGTCATGTAATTGTTGCGTTCTTACTTTTGTGATAAATGACTTATGCCATGTTGATGGATTTGATTGTTATGTGCCTTATGACTTGTTGATGGATTACAGTTCTTGTTTGATTATCATGATTTTTATGTATATTTTTGTCATGTGAAATATGTATTGAGGTTTTCTATGAAATGTGTTTTAACTGTTATGGTTCACTTGATGCAGGCTGGGTGAGAGCATGGGTTTAATATTAATGTCTCATGGATGAACTCATGTGCTCAAGTGGTTATACCATAACACACCGGGGGTGATTCTTTGGATTTCTAGGCAAGGGCATCCCAGATGGTTTAATATACTCTAATGAGATTCTAGTTCCCTATGGGGCCAACTATCAATGGACCCATTGGAATGATGGTTATTCCATGCCATATGTGATACTCAGTCCTATAGTGAGATACCTTGGATGAACTCTGATTCACTGGTCCTCGAGCGATACTTGGTTGTTTAGAATATTTCCATGGTTGGGCTCAGTGGTTTTGGATAAATAGATGGATGTACCAAAGCGGTACCTTTGGGATGAGCTCAGACTCCAACTCTAGATTTGATTGAATTGCACTAAATGATTTCTTTGGATGAATTTATTGTGCTATACTTTTTTCTTCTATTTATATGAGAGAATTCACTTGTGACATTTATCTCTTACTTGTTAGCATACTTATGTGATGGAATGGGAATTAGACCCCAAGACTAAGCACAATATTTGGGGTGTAGTTTTTTGAGTTTCCTTGTTACTTCTGGCACTGGTACACATATTATTCTTTTACAGGTACCTTCTTCTAAATTCCAGCTTATGATGAAGTAGGTGGTATAGGAAGGGTGTCTGTTTAGGAACTCTGAACAAGTTTATATTACAAACTTTTTATCACCCACCATTTATTTTATATGGAACACTTATTAATTTATAATCAATTGTATAGATTGGGAAAGACACCAGTGGTGCTGGCCTACTGAGATTTATATCTCACACACTACTCGGGCCTCTATTGCACTAGGGTACCCGAGTAGAACTTTCTTGTCTAAAGTACAATGAACTATGATTGGTTTCTTATATTGTGCTATTTGTACCTAGAAGTTATGATTAAAGGAATGAAATAGATAATAGGATGCTAGTGGAGATCACCCATGGGGATTTTGTGTCTTTTATGTATTCTTGGCATGCTACGTTATTTACTGCTTTCAGTTAAGTATCATCACCATGACATGAATTCATCTATTGTAAAATATGGAATTAGACACTTTTATTAAATTGTTAATTATTTTCTTCCTTTTCCTTTTCAATTATTTATTACCGGTTGTGTTACATTCTATTATTTTTTATGCTTCCTCTATCTAATTTATTGTTAACCACTATGAATACTCTGATCAATAATGGAATAGGCTCCTTATGGACAGATTCTAAGCCCTCACTACTAGTAAGCGACCTCTGGAATTTGGGGAGTTGCACATGAGGTCATGTGACCTAGTGGTCCAACCACCATCTTAGAGGTGAGCCAGGTCAAGATGTTACAAAGTTGTATCAAATGTGGTTTATTTTCCTTTATCTTACAATTTTGGGTTGGTAGATAGGAGAATAAGAATGTGTCAACACTTGGTTAATAATTGTGTCTAGGACTAATCACCCCACATATGGGAAATGACTATGTGTCCAAGGATGAGAATTTATATTCACGACCTTTTGATATTACATTTGATTTGATTTGACCTCGAGTGATTGGTGTAATATTCGCTACCAATGGATTTATGGAATTTATGGAAATATACCCTTGGCATGGTTCACCGGGGATGAAACATATCATGCATCATATTAGTAACATTGAAATTTACATGCTACACATAGTTTCATGCTATGTAGGTGCATTTTAGATTTCCATTTGATTTAAATTGTGTGACTTGAATGTATTCGATGTCTAGTATTCATCTAAAAATATTATTAGATACCATGTTTCATTGATATATTTATCATGATATCCTATTTCCATGTTGCATTCTTACTAGAATATTTTCCTTGTATCATGATTATGTGATTATTAGCAAATCTATGTGAATAAAATTTCATGATTTTATGAATTCATAATGTTTCTCTCTATTACATTTTTGTAGCGACATGCTAGCTAGTTTGATAATTAATTGGTTTCTTTTGATAAAAATTATCGGTTGCAATTAAAGGGGTTTCAAGTGACACTTGTAAAGTGTATGTGCACTTTATAAATTGGAAGATGGCCACCCATATGACTGGATTGTTGAACATGTGCATTTTGTTTTATGAAATAGTTTTAAATGTAAAGGGTTTTGAAATGGAACCTGTATTGGTTTCTTCTTTTTAAAACCCCTGGGTTAGGATAAATAAATCTTCTTTGTGTTGTATTAGAATGGAAGTATAGGCATTTTTTATTGGTGTTTGTTTCTTTTGGAAGTGAATTATATGATCAAATTTTGAGCTTGGTGGCTTTTTGTAGCTTGAACCAATGTTAGGGTTGATGTTTATTCCTTATATTGTGCTAGCACATGGTAGGTAGCACCCATGGAACATAAAATCCTTGAAAATGTCATGAGTGTTTTTTACCTTTTTAGTGTCGTTCGGGTGTCGTTGTCCCTAGTAAGAATTTCTGTTTCTAATGAAACCTTATTCAAATTGGGGGTCATGTTTCTTTTGATCCTTTTAATATGTTTTGACATGGTGACCATGGGTTGGAGGAATGTTACATATTCATTTATAGTGCGTTTGATCTAGAGTTCTTATAAGAAGCTAACTTATCTCTTCTTTTTATGGAAAGGAAACTCCTAAGGTGGGGAGTGTCACATTGAACCTATTAAATATTTTCTTCAATGTAGATGGAACCCAACCAACGATGACCATTAGAGTTTGGTTGGGATGAAATAAATTATATAAGACATGTGAACATTAAATCATGTCAATTATTGCTCAAAAACATGATGTTGGTGTGGTTATCAGTGTATTAAACCTTTTAGTAAAACCATTGGTCGTGGGTGGACTATGTTGGTTAAGATTGAAAGATCATATGATGCCTCAAGTGGTAAAGGATGGATGGTCGATTAATGATAGTTCATCGATTGGTGAATCCAAGTTTCTTCTGAGGTATCGAGAAATAGTGGTTCGACCATTTTCCATATGGTAATATTCTAATCCTATTAGTGTACTCTTTCTTGAGTGATGATCATGTACCCTATCTTGCCTTTATCCTTGATGAACAAAGAGTGAATCAGTCTTATTCCATGCTAAAAATTTAAAATATGTTAGGATTGTTTTGGGTGGTTTTCTCAGTGTTTCATGCTGACACATGGTTCTTATTGGGGCTTGGTTAGTCATGAGGGATCCTTGGATTTTGGTATAGGAATAACTTGGATTAACTCTTGTACACCAACTGTTTCATCTAACTTGACCGCCAAGTTGATGCCGCTCTGGGCTCAGTCAATGTTCTGATTTGGGATTCTTTTCCTTGTACCAACATCTCAATCATAAACATAGAGTATGGATTACCTTAAGATAGTTCCTTTCACCCATGTTGTGACAATCTGAGGTTAACCCGGACTTGTTGTCGAGCTTGGTGACACTTAAGTCAAGGAACATCCCGGGATGTTAGGTATGGACTTTGGTGGATGTGTTCTGGTAAATGTGAGATAACTTTGAAAAAGACATCATTGTTCAGTTTGAAAAATGCTGGTTGTCTAATCTAATAATCTTATGGAATGGGAAGACATAGTGGCTTGATTTTCTTCCTTTTTTCTAGATGTAATAATCAGTGAAAGACTATCTTTGAGAACGTTCTTAGGTAGAGACAGGTGTGGTTCGTTTTGGCTAGGGATTTTCATGAAAATCTCAATCAACTTTGTCTTTGAGGTTGACGAGAAACGGACTGTTTTATTCATTTTTTATGCCATGTGAGAAGCATCTCCAAAACACTTAAGGGAGTGTCTGGTAGGCAATTCTGATAGTGGAAGGTGCCATGGCTTGAAAATTTTCCCATTCTAACATTAAAGCCTAATGTTGAAAGTAACATTGGTTATATGTTTAATGATACAATGATGTGATCATGTATCTAGATAAATGGGATCAAGTAAGATCCATCTAGGTGTTCCTATTGGAAAATGATCATTGGATCAGATATTAACAGCTTATATGCTGCTTCCCTAATAAATGAATGAAGGTGAGTTGGGTTTTTAGAATGAAACGAGACTTTTCATGTGAGACTTCATGACCCCTGTAGATCGGATTAGGGTTAAATCATTTCCAAAGGCTTCTTGGGGATGATATGTTCTAAGTTTGGAATGTTTTAACTTCCATCATTTTGAAACGGATGAAAAAGTTCATTGGTTTTTAAAATTTTTTGCTTATTTCATGGGATATTTTTAAAACCCAGTGTCAGGATGAATTTTTGGAGGTTGGAACCCTTGAATGTGATGAGTTACTTTTTAAAGAAATTAAATAAATAATAATTTCAATTAAAATAAAATTGTAATGAGATACATGGAAAAAATAAAAATAAATAAAATAAACTAATGTTTTCATAATAATATTATTAGTTATTATTTTATATGGTTGTTTATTATTATTATTATTAGTATTACTATTATTATTATAAGTTTTAAATATTGTTTAAGAAAAATGGAAGGGGCTCCTCTCCGTTCTCCCCCTCTTGGACTGTGACACACAACAACACCCTTACATGCCACCAACACACGATCCCCTCTCCCTATAGTGCACCATCTTCAATGCTCCTCCATGTTCGTAACCTCCTTCAAGATCCCTCATCCAAACCCCCTACGGTGTGACCCCCTTGGCTATGAACCCCAATTGAGAGATGAAACACCTGGGTAAGATCCATTAGTATGTGACATAATATCTTCTTATCTCCCTCATTTTGTGACCCTTTTCTATCGATCTCTTCACAATTTCCCTTTCAATCGTCGAGGTAAGGTCATTTGATTCCTCCTCCTCCATCTCTTTGGTGGTTTTATTCTCTTTCAACAACTAGTGAGGATTGGATGAAAACCTCGATCAGGGTTTGATTCAAGTTTTTGTTGTTTCTTGTGGTTTAGGATTGTGTGAATGGTCCCCCATGACCTATTCTTGTGGATTTTGACATCCATTGCCGAAGGAAAAGACGTTCAGGATGGTTCAGTTCACCGCCACCATCCAAGGTGATATATTAATCATATTTCATGGTTATTCACCATCCAAATTAGGGTCTCTAATTGCTCTAAGGTTTTTGGTAATTTATTTTTGGTTCATTGGTCCTTACCACAATAATTTTAGGTCCTTTGATTATTTAGGAAGCCTAGATTATTCTCTAGGAATTTTTGATTAGCATAGAGGTATGTGCATGCATGTATCTAGGTGTATATATATATACCCCATGCATTTATTCCATCATGGAAAGAGGAATATGTGCACTGGGTTAAGGGATATATATATATATATATATTTATATGAAGGTATGTGCATGTGTGTGGATAATTTTCGAGTGGTCCCAGAAAAATCAGTCAAGTATCGAAGGTTAATTTGGTTTTTCTTTTGAGGTAGGGTACCTTTCCAATCCCCTTTAATTTTAGTAACAAATTAATTAGTTTCTTATCCCATCATTATTAGTTTTTAAATTAATTTAGTATGGTTTTATGATTAAGTGTTTCCTTTGATAATGTTTATGAACTGATAAAATATGATAAATTATTGTTTGATAAGAGAAGTCATGGTTTTATAATAAAACCCCTCTATGGAGGTGTGATTATTTCAATATAAAAATGTAGTGATAGAATTTTATTCTTGCCTTCGTTAATGCATTGATGAATCTTTCTACATGAGATTATAATTATTAAATGGAATGCTTGTATATGACCCATATTGGTTATTTATAAATGATGCTGATTCCTTGAAAAATGATAGATAAACCAAGACACCTCCTAAGTGCATGGATCGAAATGTAATTATAATTACCATTGTAGGGCGTCTACCCCTTTCCCTTTACTTCTTAGCTTATCTCATGTCGTTCCTTTGTTCCACTCACTACAACCTTTAGGAAATGCCTTGTCATCACTTATTAAATTGTTTGGTTTATTTTATCATGTCGTTGTTGGCTTTTCTTATGGTGAAAACCATTCGGGGGGTACACCTTGCCTCTTGGCTACCCCTTTAGGTGTGCCTAACCTAAATTTCCCTTTTACCTTATACATTATGTTATAAATGTAATGTGATGATTTGAAATGAATTCCATTCCTGAATAATATTGTTAGCGTGTATAATCTAATGTCATTGATAGCCTATGATTTTAGGCATGTTGATTCCATGTGATTTTATTTATATTCTATCATTCATGCAAGTAAAAAAAATTTATTTTCTATTTTAGTGGCTTGATATGAATTATATTCTTGTTCACTTGAGATATTAAAATGCTAATATTGTCATGTAATTGTTACGTGCTTATTTTGTGCTAAATTTTTTATGCCATGTTGATGGCTTGGATTTTTTTACATTATAGATTGAATAACATATGTATCACAATGATTGTTTGATTGGCATAATTTATGTATATTCTTGTGATGCGATATATGTGTTGAGGTTTTCCATGCAATGTTATTTGGATATTATGGTTAACTTGATGTGGTCCGTGTAACATCCCAAGAAAATATAGAATATGACAATTTCATATTTATTAATATTTTTGAATTAAATATTAATTTTATTTTAAAGGGGATGCTATATTCAATGGCATACTTGATATGCAACAATGGGTTTCTCCGAAGTCTTATGTTTCACACAATGCTGAGTCATATTAAAAATATATAATATTATTATTTTAAATGGTAGTTAACGTCTAGCCGTTTTATTGGATGGAATGAATAGAACTTACCATATTATGATTATACATGTTTTTAAATGTTTTTACTTTTATCAAATAAAATTTAAAGGCTTAAAATGTGAATGAATCTAAATTTAAGCATAAATACTCTAATATTCTTTAAAATACCGATTTACCGCCTTTTGATGGAGAACACTTTATAAATCTATTTTTCTTTTCATATTTATATGTTCTATTTGAAAAAATTAAATTATTATTTAGAATATGGACATCAAAATTTACTTTTGACGAAATTTTTGTATTTTTCTGATGATGTGCATTTTTAATGAATAGTGAAAAATACAGCATTTTAATTCAAAACTGCCTTTTTATCTAATTTCTTTATATGGTGATATTGTATTTTTAAATTGTTTTAAAGTTTCATTAGATTATATTTTTACCATTTAATCTAATTTTGGTCATTTTAAGTAATATCACTTTGAAATTGGGCATAAACAAGTGTCAATATTATGATTGTTATTATTTCTTAAAAACACGATTTTTTGAAAGTTGAGGGGAAAACCTATTTTATTAAAGAAAAAAATGTCTCCTTTTGAAGACAGGGAAAAGGAGAAACCCAATATAATGAATCATTTAAAGAAATAAAAACCAACAGGGCACACAGGCCAAACATAGACCGAAACGCCAAACAAGAAACAAACAATCCAGAAAGAAGCAGCTAACAGGGCACACATGATTTTTTGTTTTTACAATGGGAATTAATTTTAACATAATTAATGATACTTATATGTTTTGAATTTTTTAAAATATACATCATTTGTGAGTTTGTAATATCAAATATATCTTAGGTTTAATTGTTTTTTTTTACGAAAACCTTCAATTTTTGATGTATAGTGAAAACAATGAGTAATAGTTAAAAAACAGACATTACATTTAAATGAAAATTTACTTCTTCAATGAATTGAATTTTGAAAATCTGACATACATGGTTGTTATCGGTATGTAAAATTTGGTTCAATAATATGGAAATATTTTTTGGTGAATAGTAACTTTGGACTTTTATTTACCGCAGTTAAAGATAATAGGGTAATTCAAGATAAAAATAAAAATTATAATAATATAAAATTACCTTAAAGATTGTCCTAATCTTATTGGATGAGTCATGGATGACCAATAAAATCCTTGGGTGATATTTTTGTCCTTTTAAATTCATTTGGGTAAGATAATGACATTAATAACTTTTTATTTAAAGTAGAAATAAAAATATCATAAACATGTATTGGTTTGCTAAAACAATTTTAATGTGGGGTCATATAATTGATATATTTGACTATAAATATTTATTATAAAGCTAAAAATATTTCCTACATCATGGTATTTTATTTATAATATTTAGAAAGAAAATAATTAATATTATTTTTGACCCAATAATGATGCAGTTTTTACCTCATTAATGAATGATTTAAATAAATAAGATTATAAAAATAAAAACAATATTCAAAACATTTCCAATTATTATGGGATGATTTTATTTCTAAAAAGAGTCATCTTATCTTCGACTTTAATAAGATTTGGACCTTTAGAAACAAAAAATAATTATTTAATAAAATAATTTTTTTAAATTTTCATAAAAGCCCTTCCCCCTTATAAAAAGTTCTCAACTATAACCCATTACTCACATATCTCAAAAACCTTGGCTCATCCAAACTCCCCCCAAATAAGTTCTAAAAATCCCTATCTTCAACCTATATTCCTTAACATAGGCATAAGACACTTCAAGAAATCCTTTTGGTTCAGACCAAAGGGAGTTACCCGATTTAAATGTATTGTCTTCTCTTAAGTTCTTTTCTTTTATTTTACTTCTAAAACCCCATAAACACATTATATACCTCTATTTTATAACCAAAAAATTATAATCAACATACTATGTTGTTTATATAAGAATTATTTCAAATACACTTACAGACACCTCCGTCTAATGGGTAAATAACATATTGTTTCTGTGTATGGTGAACAACTATCTCACGAAATAATGATTGTTCAATCATCTCCTACAACCTATTATGGTTGTCATTAAGATGAAATTGTATTTACATGTGATATATATTATATATTTTATTTTATTTATACTTCTCTCTTTTTCATTAATATCATTCCTTTATGGTTTCCATAATGGGTAAATACGATAATTTAATTTGAGGAAGTGCGGACTACTGCCCCCTCAAGTCATATAACTCGTTCATTCCATAAATGGAAAATATAAATGATAGAATTAATTAAATTATATATTATATTATACTGTAATTATTATATACCTATGAATCATTATGTTTTCATTCCATTAAATATGAAATAGACAATAAAGTAGCGTTCATGCTTACGTACGGCTTACCGTCTCCATAAATGGTGGATTTCATTTCTTACCTTCAAATGTTATGTACTATTACAAATAAAAATATATATTGGATATATATGATATATATGATAGCTAAATAATTAATATCATTTTTTAGATAATGGGATTTTGACCACTTGAACAACTTGTAATTATAAGAAGTTTATTTTTGGCTCAAGTACCAAATATCAACAAAACAACCATTATTAACATAAATAATTGAATAATGTTTATAACTTGGAAATAAGTAATATTAAAGAAATAATAAACTTGAAAATGGTTCTTAATCATGTATAAATTAACTTTAGTTTATTATTCTACAAATTAAGTAATTAATAGGTCAAGTGAGACACGTGGTAAGGGGTTTCTTATCTCACTTTTAATTTCATGATATTTCCATTATTCACCACTTATTTATTGTATGTGGTGTATTGTGTACTTAAATTTGATATATATTATCATGATTATATTTATATTCATGTTATTTTGTGATTCATTTTGTGGTTATTAACTTTTGGTCATACGAATCGATTGATTTCAACGTGGTAAGGGCTTTTCATCTCACTTTTTTTTATTCCTGTGAGATTTATACTATATTTTCCACTATTTCCTTTTTTGTGGTTTATGTACTTCCCATGATTGTATTAATGGTATAATAAAATTTAATTTATGGGTATTTACAACTTCATTGTTTAATCCTTCTTTCATGGGGTGTATGTTTCGTAAGTTACCTAATCGGTAAGGGAATTTTTAATTTCAATTTCCACTCATTGGAATTTACACAAACTTCATTTGTTATTTTACTCCAAGATAATGTATGAAATCACTATTTATTTATGTAGTAATTTACAATCCCCTTTTTGTGGATATACTTTTGATACACACAATATCTACATTGATAATTTCTGAAGTCATCGATATGAACTTGATAAGAGTAATCTTAACTCAATTCCCATTCATTGAGTTAAACATCCATGTAATTTCTGTTGTTTTTACAAGAATATGTGTTAATGTCCTCTGATTGATTTACATTGAATATCCAATAAAATTGAGTGTATTTATATTTTTCACACATAATTATGTCATTGATTTATCCTTAAATTAAAGATAATGTATTTATAAGGGATTTTATCTCAATTTACATTCCATTGAGACTTCTTTGTTGTTATGTGAGAATTCACTTTTTTATGGTTTATATACTTCTATTTGACATATTATGTCATTATCATGATATTATAAGCTTTTATTAATGTTATTCAACAATTATTTGTATTGAAGCTTCTCTTATGTGGTTAGGAACTCTTTTACTAAAATATTGTTTGAAATGTTTTAAAGATTTATTCTTCAAAATATTACACATTAATTTCTAGGTTTTAAAAATGGATTTAAGGATTTATTTACATTTACATGAGTGTTTTGACGTCAAAATATATTTCTAAAGACTCAGAGTATCATGGTACACTTTGATTCAAAAATATATTTATTAAATGTTTTAAATTATTTTGAAAATGGTTTGATAAAGCATTGATTATGTCAATATCTTGAAATGATATGTTGCGATTTCAATGTGTGAATGTTATCTTTCCTTTATTCTTGTTTTATTTGTTATGAATATGTTATGGTTATTGGGGATTGTTTATGTATATGGGAGGTTTTGTGATAATCCTAGGGCGGGAGAGCCTGAGATAGCTCTCCAATGCATTGGGTAACGTGACAAATGTAAATGATAATGTTTCTCCAAAGAGATTTAGGGAATATACTGTGATGTGTATTCCAAATGTAACTCTCTACATAGTTGTGAAGGGTACAATGTAATTTTGATATGGATCCCACAATTTACCTTTATGATTTATGTTTTATATGTGTTATTCACAAATCTTATGATTTTATGAGGTATGTTAAAAAGATTATGTTTTGATGGTCTAATGTTTCCTTTCATTATTTTATAACCCTTACTGAGCATTTTATGCTCATACCAAGTTTTGAAATGTTTTTCACAGGACTTAAATATGAATACGGTCAATGATGAGATCATTAAAAAGTCATGTTGTCCAAAACATGGAACTAAACAAGACTCCTTTTTTCAAGAGTTTTTTTATTTTATGAAAAAATGGAAACTGAGTAGAAGTGTCTACTTTAAATTTTTTGAGATATAATGTAATAGTTATGGGATAATTCTCTATAAATATAAACCTAAAATGATCCTTAATGTAAATTATTCATTAAATTCATGATTATGTAATGTTTTATGGTTGGGTCCTTACTATTGGCATCAAAGGTAGGTTTAGATAACATTAGTGGTTAGGGTGTTATTTAATCATAAGTGACATAACCATAATGGTTATCATATTAAAAGAGTCATAGTTATTTTAGAGGTGATAAAAGGGTATAATATTTTGAGGTGAAAAATAAAAGGTATTAGATAACATTTGAGGATAAAATATGTTATGGTTATTTTTGATGAATTTGTCTCATTTTTATTGTAATTTTATGAAATTATATAATTTTTGAAAAATGAGAACATACAGACCATGCGAAAACCCATCACGTCGAACAAAGCTACGAGAATTGAACCCACAACCAAAGTGTGATTGAGATTTATCGCTTACCGCTAGACTTGGTGAAGTCTCTGGTTAGTATGACTACTTTGTTTTAGTTAAATGATTTTACGGATAAAGAATAAGATTATTTGGGATGTTATGTTTTATCAAATGGGCATCCTTAGTATAGGAAAATGATTTAGTGATTAAGTGATAAAGGTTATTTTGAAAGACATTCTCTCTTTTTGGAACACTATATGCCTAAGGAAAATAGAATAATATGGGATTTAATTAGTGGAGTAATGGTTGAAATTTTATTTTGGAAGAATATATGTTTTTATTGTGGACATTAGTTGATTTGGGTAATATTTTTTTAATTTTGGAGATTAAGAGTAGTATTTCTTTTTAGAAAGGATTATCCTTTTGGGAATTATCTGATCCTGTACAAACCAATTATGGTTTTGGTTATTGTGTAAAGATAGGGGAAATATATAGTTCATCGTTCATGGATTATTTGATTCCATAGAAGTTGATTCTAGAACTTTTTATGTGACCAAGTCATCTTGAATACTCATTGTTTGGATAAAAGATGAGTTTGTGGTTGAAATTTTGTAAATGATGTAATTCTACATGTCATGTAAGCAAGTTTTTTTTATGTTCTTATTCAATCTCATAAATAAATTCTCTAACTTTATGAAAAGGAACTTAAAAAAATGTTTTCCATTTAATTTTCCTAATATTAAACCAATTACCGTTTAAACCAACACAAATTTGTGGTTTTCTTATTGTCAACATTATCCTAATCATGTTTTATATCACTCTACATTAGAACATGACACTTAGATTCTCCTCCATATCCATGTTTTCATGGAATCCATGTATGGGTTGTCTCGGGTGACCTCTTTACTTATTTTTCTTTCTTTTAAAGTGATAGTTTTATTTACTCTTTTTCTGATGTGGTACTTTCAATGAAGTTTCCAAGACCAATTTTAAAATTAAGATGACACAATTCCCAAAAGGGGGAAAGGATGTAACATCTTAGTAAAATAAAAAATATTTAATTTTAATATTTATTAATATTTTTAAATTAAATATTAAATATATTTTAAAGGGGATTCTATATTCAATAGCATACCTGACACGAAAAAAATGGGTTTCTTCAAAGTCTTATGTTTCACACAATACTAAGTCAAATTAAAAAATATATATATAATATAATTATTTTAAATAGTAGTTAAATTATAGCCATTTTATTTGAGGGAATGAACTGAACTAACCATATTATGATTATACATGTTTGTTAAATGTTTTTACATTTATCCAATAAACATTAGAGGCTTAATATATGAATGAATCAAATTTTAAGCATGAATACTCTAATATTCTTTAAAATATTGATTTACTGTCTTTTGATGGAGAACCACTTTTAAATCTAGTTTTTATCACTTTTATATTTTATATTTGACAAAATAAAATTCTTCTTTAGAATTAGGATATCACAATTTACTTTGGATGAAATTTTGGTATTTTTATGATAAAGTTCATTTTTAATGAGTAGTGAAAAATCCGGCATTTTAATTCAAAACGGCATTTTTGTCTAATTTATTTATATGGTTAGATTATATTTTTAAATGTTTATAAAGTTTAATTAGATTATATTTTTACTATTTAATCCAACGTTGGTCATTGGAAGTAATTCCACTTTGAAATTGGACATAAACAAGTGTCAATCTTTTGATGGTTATTATTTCTTAAAAACACGCTTTTTTTGACAACGAGAATTAATTTTAAATTAATTAATGCTACTTATATGTTTTAAATTAGGTAAAATAGACATAATTTTTAGTTCAGAATATCAAATATATCTTAGACTGATTTTTTTGTATTTTTCAGAAAACCGTTAATTTTTGATGAATAGTGAAAGCACTGAGTAGGAGTTAAAAAACTTACTATTCATTTCAATTTTTTTTTACTACTTCTGTGAATTGAATTTTGAAAATCTACATACATGGTCGTTATCATTATGTAAAATGTGGCCCAATAAGATGAAAATAAATTTTTATGAATAGTAACTTTTGACTTTTATTTACCGCGGTTAAAGATAAATCGTGTAATTCAAGGTAAAAATAATATTATAATAAAATAAAATTACCTTAACACTTGTACTAACCTTATTTGATGATTCATGGATGTAAAATAAAATACTTGGGTGAGATATTTGGCATTTGAAATCCATTTGGGCAAGATAATGACATTAATAGGTTTTTATTTAATGTTTAAAAAATATCATAAAAATTTACTGTTTCGCTAAAAAAAATTTAATGCCGGGTTATGTAATAGATATATTTGACTATAAATATTCATTATAAATATAAAAATATTTCAGACTTCAACGTATTTTATTTATAATTTTTAGACATCAAATAAAAAATATTAATTTTGACATAATAATGATGGAGTGTTTACCTCATTAATGAATGATTTAAATAAAAAAGATTAAAAAAATTAAAACAAAATCCATAACCTTTACAATTGTTATTTGGTGATTTTATTTCGTACAAGAGTCATATTATCTTATACTTTAATATGTTTTGTACCTTTAGAGACCTAAAATCATTATATAATAATATAATATTTTCGAATTTTTTTTAAAAAGCCCCTCTTCCACCTTATAAAATCCTACAACTATAACCCATTACTCACATCTCTCAAGACCCTTGGCTAATCCAACCTCTACCCAAATAATCTCTCAATATCCCTCTTTTAAACCTAGAAGAGATACCTTAGGCAGAAGGCACTTCAAGAAATCTTTTTGGTTCAAACCAAATGGAGTTACCCGATTTAAAGGTAATGCCTTCTCTTAAGTTCATTTCTTTTATTTTACTTCCCCAACCACATACACTAACTTTATTCCATTCTTTTTTAAAAAAAATATAGTATCCTAAATATACTAGTTTTATTGATATGAGAATTTTTAGAACTAAACTTACACACACCTCCGTCTAATGGGTAAATAACATATTGTTTCTATGGACGACGAACTACTACCTCACCAAACGATGATTGTTAAATCTTCTCCTACCAATTATTGTGGTGGAAAATAATATGGAACTGTATTTACATGTAATATATATTATATTTATATTTTCCTTATACTTATGTATTTTTTTCATTTGTATCATAGCTTTATGGTTTCCATAATGGGTAAATACGATAATTTCATTTTAGGAAGTGTGGACTACCGCCCCCTCAAAGTGATATGACTAATTCATGACATACATGGAAAAAATAAAGGATGTAATTAATGAAATTATATACGATATTATACTGGAATTATATATACCTATTAATCATTAATTTTTCATTCCATTAAATATGTAATTGAAATGAATGTAGCGTTCTTGCGTACATACGACTTACCGTCTCCTTGAACGGTGCATTTAATTTCTTACCTACAGATGTTTTGTAATATTATAAATACATATATATAATGGATATATATGATATATATGATATCTAAATCATTAATATCATTCTGGAGATAATGAAATTTTGATCACATCAACAACTTGTAATTATAAGAAGTTCAATTTTTACTCAAGTACCAAATATTGACAAAATGACCATTATTAACATAAATGATTGAATAATATTTATAACATGGTAGTAAGTGATTTAAAAGTATAATAAACTTGAAAAATTATTTTATTCAAGTATAAATTAACTTTATTTTACTATTCAAGAGATTAAAGAGTGAACGGGTTAAGTGGGACACGAGGTAAGGGGTTTCTTATCTTACTTTTAATTCCGTGACATTTCCATTGTTCACCAATTATTTATGGCATATGGTGTATTGTGTACTTAAATTTGTTATATATTATCATGATTCTATTATATTAATGGTATTCTTTGATTAATTTGGTGGCTATTAACTTTTGGTCATACGACCCGATTGATTATAACGTGGTAAGGGGTTTTCATCTCACTTTTTTTTATTCCCGTGAGATTCATGCTATATTTTAAACTATTTCCTTTTGTGTGGTGTATGAAATTCCCAAGATTGTATTATTTGTGTAATATAATTTAATTTATTGGTATTTACTTCTTCATTTTATGATCATTTTTTCATGGGGTTTATGTTTTGTAAGTTACCTAATCGATAAGAGAATTTATAATTTGAATTTCCACTCATTGGGTTTTACGGATACTTCATTGATTATTTTACTCAAAGATTATGTAAGAAATAACTATTTATTTATTTATGTATTAATTTCCAATCCCCTTTGTATGTATATACTTTTTATGTACATAATCACTCCATTGATAAATTCTCAAGTCAACGATAAGATCTTGATAAGAGTAATCTTAACTCAATTTCCATTCATTGAGTTAAACATACAAGTAATTGGTGTTGTTTTTACAAGAATATGTGTTAATGTCCTCTGATTTATTTAAACTGAATATCCAATCATATAGAGTGTATTTATATTTTTCACACATAATTATTTCATTGATTTATCCTTAACTTAAGGCTACGGTATTTATAATGTATTTCATCACAATTTACATTCCTTTGAGACTTCTTTATTTTTAGGTGCCAATTCACTTTTATTTGTTGTATATATATCCCTTTGACATATTATATCATTATCAACATATTTTAAGCTTTTATTAATGTTATTCCACAATTATTTGTATTTATGTGTCTCTCATTTGGTTAGGAACTGTTTAACTAAAACATCGTTTTAAATGTTTTAAAGATTTATTCTTCTAAATATTTCACATTAATGTATATGTATTAAAAATTGTTTTAAGGATTTTTTATATATACATGAATGTTTTGAAATTAAAATTTCTTTCAAAAGATTCAATGGGGTATGGGACACTTTGATTCAAAAATCACATTATTAAATGTTTAAAATGATTTTAAAAATGGTTTGGTAAAGCATTGATTATGTCAATATCTTGAAATGATATATTGTTATTTAAATGTGGAAATGTCATATTTTATTTATTATTGTTTTATATGTTATTAATATGTTATTTTGTTTGGGAATTGTTTACGTATAATGGTGGTTTCGTGATAAACATAGGGCGGGTGAGCCATAGATAGCTCTCCAATGAATTGGGTAACGTGACATAGGTAAATGAAAATGTTTCTCCTAAGAGATTTAGGGAATATACTATGATTGGTATTCCAAATGTAACTCCCTATGTAGATGTGAAAGCTACAATTTAATTTTGATATGGATGCCACAAGTTACCTTTATGATTTATATTTTCTATGTGTTATTCATAAATCTTATGATTTCATGAGGTTGTTAAGAAGCTTATGTTTTGATGGACTAATATATCCATTATTTATTTTATTACCCTTAATGTGATTTTTATGCTCATCCCATGTTTTGAAATGTTTTTCAAAGGACTTACAGATTAATAGGGTCAAGGATTGGATCATGGAAAAGTCATTTTGTCCAAAACATGGAACTAGACATGACTCCTTTTCTCAAGAGTTTCTTATGAAAAAATGGAAACTGAATAGAAGTGTCGGCTTTGTAATTTTTTAGATGTATTTTAATAGTTATGGCCTAGTTCTCTAAAAATATAAACTTAAAAAGATCCTCAATGTGAATTATTCATATAATTCAAGATTATGTAATGTTTTAAGTCAGCGTCCTTATAGGATGGGTGAGAACATGAGTTCTGTATTATAGAATCATGGATGAACTTCCATGCTCAGGTGGTTATACCACAACACATTGGGGGTGATACTTTGGATTTATAGGTGAGGGCTTCCCAGGCTGTTTAATATACACCTAAGTGATATCGGTTCCCTATGGGTACAACCATGGACATACCCTTTGGAAAGATGGCTACACCATTCCTTGGGTGACACTAGATCCTCTAGTGAGATACCTAGGACAAAATCAGATTCACTGTGCCTTGAGTGATACATGGAATTTCATAATATTTCCATGTATGGGCTCAGTGGTATTGGTTAAATTGAAGGATTTACCATAGTGATACTTTCAGGATAGACTCAGACTCCTACTCCATATTTGATTTCATTTCATTGAATGAATTCTTTGGTTGAATATCTTATTCTATACTTGTTACTTATATTTTTATTAGAGCATGAACTTGGAGCTTTTCTCTCTTTTTTATTACCATACATATGTGATGACATGATAATTAGACCCAAAACCATAGAACAAGCATGGGTGTGCACTTTTTTGAGTTTCCTTGTTACTTTTGGCACTGGTACACATATTATGCTTTCAAAAGTACCTTTTTCTAAATTTCAGCTTAGGGTGAAAAATGTGGTATGGGAAGGGTGTCTGTTTAGGAACCCAGACCAAGTATCTATTACTAACTTTTTATCACACACCCTTAATTTTATATCGTGCACTTCTGAATTTTTTTGATTGGTCTAGACACTAGTGGTGCTAGACTACTGAAATTTATACCTTATAACCAAATTGGGCCACCATTGCATTGGGGTACCTGAGTAGACCTTTCTTGTTTGTAGGACTACGAACCATGATTGATTTCTATTGTTGTGTTGTTTACACCTAGAAGTTAAATGGAAAGGGTTGAGCTAGATCTTAGGATGCTCTTGGAGATCTCCCTTGGGGATTTGGTGTATTTTCTTTATTGTTGGCTTGCTGTATTGTTTTTTGTTTCAGTTAAGTATCATCACTATGACATGCATTCAACTATTGTATTATCTAGTATTGGACACTTTTATTAAAATATTAGTTATTTTCTTACATTAATTTTTCAATTATTTATTACTATTTATGATACTATATATTCTTGTTATGCTTCTGATATATAATATATTGTTAATTGATGTGGAAACTCTAATATATGAGGGCATAGTCTCCCCAAATAAAACACTATATTCCCTTGCTGCTAGTCGACATCCTTTGGGGTTCAGGGAGATGCAATTGAGATCATGTGACCCATAGGTCTGGCTACCATCTTATTGGTGATTTGGGTCGGGACGCTACATGAATATTTCTTAAAATACATGAAATTAAGAATTTAATTGATTTATTTAATTTATGTAATAAAAATGAATCAAAATCTTTTAGTATACCATTAATTTTGTATTATGATGGAAAATGAGATAGCTGAAGCTATGGGAAGAAGACATGGTAGGGTCCAGACATTTTTTGTATTTAAAAAAGGACTGCATATGTACGGTTCATTCTACCGAGGCCCTAATGTGTAGTGTTTATTAGTCCTCATACGTAAAGGTCACCACTTGATATGTAAAGTTTTCAAACCTACCGCATAAGATTCATTCTGAACTAAAAAAATGAAAATATATCAATGCCCTAATGCATAATTGTATACTTCCATATATGTATGAATCTCCATGTTGATACATAAAAGTAACCCTGTGAACCACATGATATGTAAAGGTTTTTTCCCATACCATGGGAGTAAAATACTCAATATATAAGCATTGATTAGATCTTCCAATTTATATATGAAGTTCAATAAACTAATACATAATGGTACATTAGATAATGTGTAAGGTTCATTTCATCGAAGAATATGATTTATAAGGGTCATGCCCTTTACAAGTTATAGAGAGAGGAATGTCACCTAAAGAAACATATTTTAAAATATTTATAAGTATTTACATCTAGAGATATCATATTGATGCTATGTGGAGCATGTACATATAGAGAGAACTTTTGGAAGATATTCAAATTAGGTAAGAATAAATCTTAAATTCTAACTATCGACTAATAGTGGGAAGAAATCATTAAAATATATGGATTTGTAGGAAACATATAAGATAAAATAGGATATTCAAATAGGATAGAATATCATAATGTTTTATCAAGAATTAAGTATGAAATAAAGAATCTACTAAGGGGGTGGTAGGCAGGAGGAGATGGAATCATAGTTTTGGTTTATGTTTCCATTATACTACTATATTTCGACACATTACCTTTCCAATTGTTGTAACCTATAACATTGAAGTGTAAAACATTTTGAGGATTGGGATATTGGTATTGAGGTCCCTTTTGTTATTAGTAAGTTCTTAATTCAATGAATAATGGTCTTCCCATGTTTATCAATTTCTTTATTAAGTGGATGTGTATTATTTTGAATATTTTTTTTGTTTAGTGTATTACTCATGTGAATGTTTTACTTCTTGGATTGATAATCATACTCTCCTCAACTTAGTTTTGTTTTTATATGATTGAATATAAAAGACTGAGTGTTCAGTATCTAGTTATTGTTGATACTTATGTAGAATGTAATTAATTATCTTTGAATTACATTGGAGTACCATAATCCAATTGCTGTTTCCCTAAGTAGTTTTGGGGTAGCTTATTGTTGAGGTATCATTTGATATCTCCCCATAAAAATAAAGTGGATGATTGATTATTAATGATTATTTCTAATTAAACCTAGAAATAAATCCCAACCTAAGTCAAGGGACAAATCAATTATAGATTCATTCACATAACATTTAATAAAATTAATGCTGAAGAATCATTAAATCTTGGGAAGAATTATTGTTGGTAGTCTAACCCTTGAACTAATCACTTATCATCACATTGATAAAACATTACATTTTTTTTTAAATTTTGTAATGTTCTCCCCAGATAAAGTCTCAATAGACCCTTTTTACTAATTATGAAAAATTAATTTTACACCTCTCATTAGATAATACCTTTTGTTTCCACTATTCGATATATCAACCCTAGGTAATTGAAAGCTTTTTTCACCAAGCCATGGTTGGTGGGTCAACATGCACCTAGTTATTCATAATGTGGGTTGAGACACTATTATATTTATCCTAATGAGGTTAACTTATAACACTCAACATGTGATATTATATGGATATAAATCCACTCTTATATTCATTTTATATATAACATGTATACTGGTGGTAGTTTGGTGCATTATAGACTAGATGATAGTGTATGTGGTCTTAGTATAATTTGTTTCAATGAGTCATTGGAGTATAGATTCAATGATTAATTGGTTTTGTCTTAGAAAATCACTATAATTACTTAGTTTTTTTATCTTGTAGATATACTATTATATTTTATACTATGAAACACCATATTAACTCACAATTTTGTTTCTATAGTTTTTGGCTATGTCTATCAATCAGATGAGTCATAGTGATTTTTTCGTATAATTAAATAATAAACCATTTAACTAATTGGTAAATCATTATATAAGGATAAATACAGACCCATGGAACAAGTCACATTCCTTTTAGGATATTTATATTCTCATAGGTTTAGTGATGATAATGTTTTTATACTATTTGGATATCATGTTCAAGACATTACACTCATCCTTAGGATTATATAGGTAGAGGGGAATCTTCTTATAGACTAAGATAATTGAGGAGTGGGCCTCAATGTAGAAAAAGATTATATAAATATTCTGGAATATAGGTGTATATGTTCATCTGATAAAACATTAATAGAATACAAATTTGGACTTTCTATGGTGTGAAGTTGATCGCACCGCGACTCACTGTTTTATTTCACCCTTAAACAACTGTATTAAATTGATTTTGTTTTTAAAATTAAAAATATTATCACAAATTTAAATTAATGTTTTATTTAATAATTTAATGTTTATTAATATTAAAAAATTATATTTAACTTCTTTTTTATGTTTTCATTTTATGTGGAGGTGATTTGGTGATCCTAGGATAAAGTAGAAGAAAAATGGGCCAAACTACGTAGGAACCTAAGAACCTATCTGTACTAAAATGCACACTAAAACTAATATATGAATATAATTGGGAATAATTGTTTTTAAATTATCCAAAAAATAATGATCTACAACTCTTTTTAAGACACCAAATCCCAATTCATTAATTAAGGGGCCCATCCAAATCGATATATCAAAGAAAAGTTATCTACTCGAAGTCAAAAGAGGTGTTCTGTATTTCAGTAATATTTAGAGATTTTGAGCTCCAAATGAGGCCAAAGTTTTGGTGGAGATATTAAAGAGGGTGGAAGAAAGTTTTTAGTTTTTTAAAGTAATATAATACTTTCTTAATGCTGAAAACCATGGGCCAATTTGTTTTACAAAATATGTGTTCCCAGAACCACCTTGCACTTCACCTATGAATTGGAACCTTGGGTGCCCCATTTGAAAGTTGGAAAAAGAGAAAATGTGATACTATTTTTTAGTCCTTGTGGATTATTATACTCATCCTATAAATATTTGAGGCCTATATACTCATATTGTTATCAAGGATAAAGTTGAAGTTTCACCTGAACCCCCTCATCCTCTCGATGGAGAGATAAACGGTGGAAAATAATTTCAAAGAAGCTAAACACACTTGAGAGGGAGTTAAAACACTTATTATACTACTGTTTTTTTTGTAATTTGTGTGTGAAACATTTAATTTATGTTTTATCTTAACATTCTTATTATTTGAATGTTTTGTTTTGGTTTAATCATGTGAAACACTTTTTATCTCAACAAAAATTGGTTGAGATTTCAAGTGGAAATCTTGAGTTGGTATGATTGGAAAAAACAAGCATCCCCTTTCAAATTAATATGCATGATATTTCATAATTAATTTTTATGCCTTTTTATATACTTTAGATGTAAACGTTTACAATATGATTGTTGTGTTACGGGTTCATTCTTTATGCATCATTTTAAGAGGCAAGAGGGGGAGAATTATCTTGAAGCCTCAACAAAAGAATTCCATTGAACCATGTGAAAATTTTAGAACAACGAACTATAAAATTTGTGTATTAAACTGTAAATATAATCCTTCTCTCATATTTATTGAAAAACAACCTTTATTTTTTACTACTAATATCTTTAAATTTAGATATTTTCTTAAAACTACATTCAAAACCACCCCATTTTTTAGTAATTTTTATTAAAAATATGCATTATGAAACTATACTTTTTTACTTTATAGACAACCTAGGGTCCTCCCTAGACTATAAATCAAATTTAAAATCATAATCATTTGGACATGTTCTGCCAATGTAGTCAAATTTTGGCATCGTTTTCAGGGAGTGCTTTTGTTTTTAGTATGTGGTTTTTAAAAAAACATTGCCTATTTTTTAATTATTTGTTTTCTTATTTTATTCCTTCATTTATTCAAAGATTATTTATAAAATATTTCTTGTTTAGGTTTTGTGCATGATGTGTTCTAATCTAGAAGATTTAGCACCTCTCAAAGCTGAATTAGAGAGAATCCTACATCAGCGACACTGAGACACATAGGAGAACCCTTTAAAGGAGGACACCCAAAACATTGAAAATATTCTCAATGATTATTATTCTTTTGGAACCCATGTTAAAGCTGAATGAAACCTAAATAATATGGCTGAAAAAAACCAAACATTAAAATAACCAACCTCTCCTGATGTAGTGATCCATCTCACAAACATTCAAATACAAGGAAAACCACCTAATTTTGAACTAACATCTAGTTTAATTAACTTATTACTAGGATTCCTTGGAATCACATGATAAGATCCTCATAAAAACTTATATGAATTTGACACTTGGTGTTCAACATTAAAAACTGCTAATATGGATGAAGAATTAGTAAATCTATAGGAATTACCTTTTTTATTAGAAGTCACTATAAAATATTGACTATATTATGTGAATTCCCCAATAGGAGGCTGGTTGGACATGAAATTCCTTTTTTCTGGAAATATAATTACCATAATATCAAACTAAAACTATAATGAAAGAAATTATTGGGATAATATAATCATATGCGGAAACACTTCATGATTACTAGGAAATATTTAAAATGATTTTTTCATGTTTTCCACACCACTAAATAAGTGATCTACTTTTAATACAGTATTTTTATGAAGGTTTAATTCATATTAATCAAAACATTATTGATTCTGCTACAGGAGATGAACTAGATGATGAAACCCCAATCAGTACAAGGTCCCTGATTGAGAACATGGTTTAGAACACTCAACAATTTGGCTCAGGGTCTAGTGTACCCATTCGAGGTGTCCCTAAGGTGTAATGTTATGAGTTCTAGAAGAAGTTGGATTTAAAGTTTGATTGATAAAATTATATTTCCCAAGGGAAATACCAATCTCCTCCTCCCATACATTGTGTTATCTATTCTGATGATACCGATTATTCTGAATAATTTTATCAACAGATAGAATCTTCTAAGAGTTTTGAGTAAATATTTCTAAGCCACCCCTATCAATAACCCATTAGGAAAAAAACAAACTATAAATCAAACCTTGTGTGGATATATAACAAATAATATCGTAAAGGGGTTTATTCATACCAACCTCGAATACCATAGAACCAATTGGTGAAGAGTACTCATCCACCACTACCACTCAGTAATCCACAACCACCATAAAGGCCTTTCCAACAATCCCCTCCAAAAAAAGATCCTATCCTAGACGACATAATGAAACAAATGGATAAAAACAATATCCTATTCCAACAAACCACCCAAGAATTCATACAAGACCAAAAACCCAATTAGGAAAAATTTCCAACTTGGTGGGGGGAAATCCAAATTCATGGGTCAGGAAAACTAACTTCTCAACCACTAGTCAACCCTAGGGATAAGGATAATTCTAGTTCCATCATGCATAATATTGGATTAAAACTTAAAATCTAGATGAAGTCTCCATTAGTGTTATCCGCTCATGAGGAAATCACCATCCCAACCACTGAGAATGGTCCAAATAAGAAAAAACCATATCCTGAGAGAAGCCCTGCCAATGGAAAGAGAGTTTCAATTGATGAACCACCAATCCAAACCATTACCCTTCCATTTCCTCAAAGGTCCACCCAACTAAGGAAACAAAAAAATGAACTTGATAAATAAATCTTAGAAACTTTCAAAATAGTGCTGGTTAGCATTCTCTTGGTTGATGTTGTAAAGATAATTCCATAATACGCCAAATTTCTGAAGGAGATTTGTACACACCAAAGGTAACTTCATGGTGATGAAAAGGTGAGCTCTGGGAGTAATGTATCATCATTGGTAGAACCATCACTTCCCACTAAATGTAAATATACTTGAACATTCTCGATTCCATGCACTATTAGGTAGTATTTATTTTCCGATGATATGATTGATTTCAGTGTTTCTATAAATGTGATGTATCACTCCATTTTATTTTTCATTACAGGATAGGGAATTGAATCCAAAATGAAGTTTCGTTCAAATGGAAAACCAGAGTACCACACACCCCACAGGCATGTTACTGGATAATCCTTTGAGGGTAAAAAATTAAATTTTTCTTATTGATTTTTATGTGATTAAAATGGAAGATGATAAGATGAAAGAACATGACCTATTTATATTGGGTGGAATTTCTAAGAACCACAAACACCATAATTAATTTCCACTATGGTATATTTTCTATGGAGTTTGGTGGTTACATTTCGAACTTTAACATCCTTGATTCCATGAAGCACTGCTCGAAAGAACATTACTAACTTTCCGTACATTCTATTAATTTGATCCCTTCCCATGGAAAAACTTATTTTCTTTCCCATGACCACCCTTATGATATTTTATCAATGATATAAACGCTAGGAAATGAATCAGGCATAAAATGTTGTACCAGTTTAGAAATAAGTCATGAATGTTTTTCAATTGATGATTTCCGGAACATTGAGGATCCCATAACCATCAATGATACTGATAAGCTTGTAAAAGATCATTCCTCATCTACAGATGTTATTATTGAGTAGTTACATGAGATCATTAACCTCTCACTTTCACATTAATTTCCGTAAATCCTAAACCCATTAAATTAGAACTTAAACCACTACCTCAAAATTTCAAATATTCATATCTTGATAATGGAAACAATATGACTATTATAATTACAAGTTCACTCCCTCTATATCATTAATTACGACTACTTATACTTTTGATGGAGTATAAACAAGCATTGGGATGGAAAATTGATGACATTCCTTGTATTATCCCATAAATTTTCACGCATCATGTATTTTTAAATTAGGATGATAAACCTATGAGGTAGGCACAAAGTCAACTAAACCCAAACCTCCTATATGTTGTTAAAAAATAGATAAAAAAATTACTAGCTACTGAAATCATTAACCCCATCTTTGAAAGCTAATGTGTCAGTCTGATGTAGGTACTTCCTAAAAAATTGGTCTTACTGTAATTAAAAATTAAAACAATGAATTGGTTCCAACCCATGTAGAGAATAGTTGGTGTCTCTTTATAGACTATAACTAACTACACTAATACATTAGAAAGGAAAATTTCCCAATGTCATTCAATAACTAGATGCTAGAGAAGCTAATAGGGAAGTCCCACTACTGTTTCCATTTTGGGTATTTTGGATAATTTCAAATCCATATTGTCCTTAAGGATCAGTAAAATAAAACCTTTACTTACCCCTTTAAAACATTTTCATGTAAAAGGATTCCATTTGGTTTGTGTAATGCTCCGAGTACTTTCTAGTGATGCATGGTTAGTGTGGTTTCTGATTACTTGGAGAATTTCGTAGAAGTATTCATGGATGATTTCACTGTATATGGATTCTCATTTGAAAAATGCTTGAGTATTATTGGTTCTGTCCTACATCACATTGTTGAAAAGAATATTGTCTTAAATTATGAGAAATTCCATTTCAAGGTTCGATAAGGTATAATACTTAGACATGTCATTTCTGAGGATGGTATACAAGTAGATAAATTAAAAGTGGATGTCATTTATTCTATATCATTCTCTAAAAAATGTGTAGGATTTGTGGGCTTTCTTAGATCATTCTGGATTTTACTGTTTTTTCATTCATGAATTTACTAAGACTTCACTCCCCATCTCCTAATTACTCTACAAAGAAAAAGAATCTGTTTTTGATAAATAATGTGAGGACATTTTTGAAAAAATGAAATAGAGTCTCACAATGCCCATGGTAATCCAACCAAATAGGTAGATTTTCCATTTTTTATTATGTGTGAGGCCTCTAAATATTCCATTGGGGTTGCCTTATCACAATGGGTTGATCAAGCTTCACATATAAATGCATAAGATTCACGTACACTGAACCCTACCCAAGGAAACTACACCACAACTGAAAATGAAATACTTTCCATTGTATTTGCCTTGGATAAATTTAGGTTATACCATTTAGGGTCCAAATTCACTGTGTTCTAAGAACAAGTATCCCTTTGGTATATACTTAAGAAACTAAAATCCAAACCACATCACATTCACTAGATTCTCCCACTTTAGGAATTTAATCTAGAAATTAGGGATAAAAAAGGAGCAGAGAATGTGGTGTCTAACCATATCAGTAGGATCCTCCCATCCTTGGAAATTAAATCAACTCCCTATTTTCCAATAAATGAAAATTTTCTTGATGATCAATTATGATGAGTGAATGACCCTACACTTTGGTATGTCAAAATTGAAAATTATTTGGTAGCATCATGAATTCCCACTGATTTCAACTAAAACCCAGCCGACCCTCTATAACATGAGTCTTGTTGGTACATTTGGGATGAACCATACCATTAACACACATGTAGTGATATAGTAATCAAGTTTTGTGTTCCTAATAACAAGTTTAATTCTTTCCATAGGTTCTATGACACTCTTTCTTTTGGGGGTCACCTTGGTCCCTAACAGATTTCTCACAAGGTCCTCGAATTAGGTCTGTTTTGAACATTAATATTTCAGGATTACCATGATTTTTTAAAGCTTGTCCTCACTATTAAATAATGGGGAATATCTATAAAAGAAATAAAATTTCACGACAAACCTTTCTCTTCTATGAATTTTTTTATGTTTGGGGTATTCACTTTATGGGTCTATTTCCCAATTCCTTTGGAAACTAGTACATTCTTCTGGAAATTTATTATGTGTCAAAAATTTTAGAGGCATGATCCATGAGGATAGATGATTTCATGACAACTCTATAACTATTGAGAACCAAAATTTTCTAAATGTTTTGATTACCTTGGATCGTCATTAGTGACTAAGGTTCTCATTTATGCAACCATATAATAAAATGATTCTTATGTCGGTATAGGGTCGGATGTTGAGTGTCTTCTTCTTATCAGCCACAAACCAATGGTCAAGATTAGGTGTCAATTATAGAGGAAAAACAAGTTATTGAAAAAATGGTTCAACTACATAGAAAATATTGGATTCTTAGCCTCGATGATTTATTATGGGATTACTGTACAACATTTAAAAATCCCATTGGAATGTCACCCGATCGACTTGTTTTTGAAAGAGTTATCATCTCCCAATAAAGATAGAACACTGAGACTACTGCGCCATTAAAAATGAAATTGTAATATTTATAGAAGAAATTAGAAGATATTTATACGATAAATCCCAGATTTATAAGGAGGGAACCAAGGCTGGCCCTTAGTGTCTCATCATTCATTCCCAATTCCACACTGGGCAGATGTTCCTCCTTTATAATGAAAAGCTGTAGTCGTATCTAGGTATGACTATTTCCTGCTAGTTTGATCCATACAATATTACTTATTTTTATTCAATTAGTGTTTTTCAGGTTACAAATGATGAAAAAAACAAACTTTCACTCTCTATGGATAGTGGTTGAAGCACTTTCATGAAGCCCTTCCAGAGTCCCTAATGGAGGAACTCCATGTTCAAGAAGAAACCTATGAATGACACCCACCATGTTATATCCTTACTTAACATACTCTCTTTTATTATATATATTAAGCTACATACTCTTGGTGGGGGGGGGGGGATGGGTACATTCCTGGGTTAGTTAGGAATTTTCATCATCTTTCTTATTTATCCTCTTTTTAGCTTACTAAATAATATTGTTACTTCCCACTCATTCTCCCCCTCACCTTTGTGCTGAAATTTCCATTTATTCCCTACTTAATCATGGAAACGTATTCACACTTAATCATGAAAATTATTGAAAATTCATGAAGAATTTCCCTATTTTTGGTTTATTAATAACAATCACTGATAGAATGTGTGTTTTTGGCATGAATATAATATTGAGTTGCGACATTTTCTAGTTAAATTAGAGTTTTTAGATGATATAAGTGCTTGTATCATTTTTAAACTTTTGAGAAGAATGGTACCCCTTTTGTGAGTAGTTAATGGGAAAATTGTTTCATTTAATCTCTCCACACATCTTTTCACACAACCAAGAAGTGTGAATATTTCTTACTTAATAGAAGGTAAATATAAGTTTTGTTAATTTTTATATACTTTCCAAGATGATTTTTTCTCATATGTTTGTTCCTTATTTGATCTATTTCATTACTATATCATATTTAACTATGCATGTGTACCTGTTGCTTGACTTTTTTACGCCCTAAAAAATCCAAAATAAAAAACAAAAAAACCAAAAAAAAATAAATAAATATTCAGGGGAGTGATGAAATGTAAAAAGTATGGGGATATCTAGGTCTAGAGCTTCAGGTTTGACATACTCTAATACTTAATTGAGTGTGTCTTTAAATTTGATTGCAAATTATTTTGGGATGTTTCATTGGAAAGAATCATGTAAGCAGACAAATTTTAAAATAACCTATATTTACTCGATAGAAAGTGGAAACAATGGTATGAAATAGTTGTAACAAAATAATGTAGAGAGTTAGTGACATTGATAACTTTTAAATTATTTTCTAAAATTTTTATCATTTATATCCTTGAAATTTGTTAGGATATAATTTATGAGACATCTTTTTCCATGAACACTGAGAATAACTCCTTGGTGTTATTTTTAATTTGAACACATTTTTATCAAGAATTTAATTTTAATAGAAATGTGAAATATTCATGATGATGGTAATATCTTCTTAAATAATCTTTTTGGGAAATGTGAATTTTCCTAGGCTTGAAAATGTTTAGGTGGGGGGTGTGATCATACCACGAGTCACAATTTTATTTCACACTTACACAATTGTATTAAACTGATTTTGTTTTGTAAATTAAAAATATGATAACAAATTTAAATTCATTATTTATTAAATAATTAAATTTTTATCACCTTTAAAAAGTATATTTCAATATTATTTATGTTTTCATTATAGTTGGATCTTATTTTAAGCGCCTAGAATAAATTTGATGAAAAATGGGCCAAACTGCACAAGAACCCAACAACACAAGTGGGATAAAACCCATACTTCAACAATTATGTGGATCCAATTGGGATGACATTTTGTGATATGATCCAAAAAAATGGTATATAACTATTATGTAGACACACAATCCCAATTCATCCATTTATGGGCCCATATTAATTGATCTATTCAAGAAAAATAATCCACTCTAAGTTAGTAGTGGTGTTATGTATTTTGGCCATATCTAGATCTTTCGACATCCAAATGATACCAATGTTCTGATGTAGATAGTAAATATATGGGGAACATGTTTTTAGTTTTCAAATAAGCAGGATAAGACTATATTGATTCTAAAATTCATTTTTCAAGTGGTTTTACAAAATCTATGTGCCCAAAACCACCATTCACTTTTCCTATAAATTTTTACCTTGGGCACCCCATTTGTAAGTTATACTAGGAGGAAAGGTTATAATATTTTTAAGTCCTAGAGTATTCATATCCTCATAATTAATGTTTTGGAGGCCCCAATCCTCATTTTGGGATCATGGATGAAGGTAAAACATTTCATAGTTGTTTTATCTTAAAATTATTCTTTGTTGAAAGCTTTTTTTGTTTTACTCGAGTGAAATGATTTTTATCTCAAAACCGATTAGGTTGAGATTTCAAGTGGGAATATTGGGTTGATTAGATTGGAAAAGACAAGTATAATTTTTCAAATTCACAAGTAAGAGATTTTATTATTATTTAGTACACCTTGTTCTGTTCTTGAGGAACAAACCTTGAAAACATGATTTTATGTCAAGGGTTAGTTCTTTGTGCATCGTTTTAAGAGGTGAGAGGGGAATCAAGATCTTGAGAACCATTAACTTAATAATTCAATTGAACATGTGAACATTAAAAAAGACTGAACTATATAAGTAGTGTAGTTAACTTAAAACAACACACTTCAATCATAATTCTTAAAACAAATCATTTTTTTTTCAACAATTGAACTATTTAAATTAAGTTATTTTCATAATTTTTTTTGAAAAACACCCCACTCTTTTAGTTCTTTTAATTAAAAATACTCACTATAAACCTATAAATTCTCCTTGAGATATGAATTAGGGTCATCCCTATACTATAAATCAAATTTAAAAACATAATTAATTTGATGTGTCACAAAAATGAAGTTAGAGGTATAATAATTATTTCATTATTTATGACTATTAATTTATTTGATACATATTCCTCACACTCATTTATATCTTTTTGAAATGGGAATTTTATTAATGATCCCATAAAAATAGTTTTCATGTGTTATGGAGATACTAATTCACCTTAGAAATAATATGGAGAAAGGATTACGATATCCATTATTCCTTATCTATACATTTGAAGCAGAGTAATCAAGGGATTTTCTTATCCTAAAAATTGAACTCCATGACATCATTATAGGAAGAGAATTGTTTATTGAATTCAAATATTATATTGATTTTTGTCATCAAAGTGTATATTTATTGATTCAGTTGGGAAAAATATTCTATTCAAATTATAATGGTATCCTCAATCTAGTTGAGCTAGACCCTATATTCTTGAATCTATAGAGTTATCATGTTAGAAATTTTTTTTAAGGAAGTAGATGAAGGAAATTTACAGAAATGATATCCTATTATGGCGAGAGACTTCAATAAAGTGTTTCTTGAGGATTTATCTAGCTTTTCTCTAGAGAGGTAAGCCAAATTTTCTTATCAATTTTATCATTAATATGAATCCTTTATCAGTACCATCATATAAAATGGATGCAATTTACCTAAAGGAGTTGAAGATTTATCATGATGATCTTAATAAAAAAGGATTATTCATCCTAGATTATCTCATTTGGAAGCTCTAGTTAACTTTAAAAGGAATCCTAATATATTCTTGGACCTATACATTGATTATAGCAGGCTATATCAAGTGAACAAAATGAATAAATTTCATTTTCTCAACATCTATGAACTTTTTGATAAATTTAAATGGTAAATGTTCTTCTGCAAGATTGACCATAAGTCAGGGTATCTCTATATCATAGAGAAAGAATATAAGATATATAATAAAAATTTCAGAAGAAGATATGATCACTTTATGTATCTTGTGGTTTTTTTGTTTCAAAAATCATCTTAAAGTGTTTGTGGATCTTATGCACCTCATCATCCATAATATATCGAATCCTTTTTAATGGTGTTTGTAAAAGAAATTTTGGTGTATTCAATGTTTGAAATTTAACATGATCATCATGTGAGGTTTTTTTTAATTCTTAATTATGATTGGTAAATGAGATATTTTTTCAATTTTTGATCATGGAGAACATTTCATGAAAAATTTAGTTTCAAAATATGTCTCGTCGAGTGATTCTGATAAGATAAAAACTATAATGTCTTATGAAGTGCTAAAGAATATTTTTGAGAAATATAACTTCTTAAGTTTAGTTGTATAAAAATAAAAGGTTTTTAAATTATTTTTCAGATATTGTATCACCATTCATTACCCTTACTCACAAAGGAGTGAATTTTTCATGAAGCCCTACATATAAGGCATATTTTGATGATTTGAAATAGAGGTTGATATCGATTACAATTATAATTCTTCCAAAACCTATTCAAGGACATATGGAATATTTTAATTATATATGTATGGGGTTGGGTTTTTTTCACATTTATAATAACCATGTGGTGGTGTATAGATCTCTCCAATTATAACCTCATACAAGAAACTACATGGACAATTAATTTGAGTTGGAAATGGTAATGCAAGACTATAATTAGTGGAGGAACTACTTATTAGGAGAGAATTTCACAATTTATAATGATCAAAACATTATATATTATATATTATCACATAATAATTTTAATGTTAAAGATTTTGTTGATTAGATATCTACAAAAAATAAATTATGATTTCACTTACAAACTTATAAATAGAAATTTGTAAGCTGGTTCTCTTTGTAATATGTTACCATTTGAATCATTGAAAAAACCTAGTGATGAATGGAATATGATTTTTTTTCGAGATGGATGGGTGGAGAAGGATGAAAATTTTATGTCTAACGTGTGAATTAATACCTCCCTTTATGAATTTATTCAACTAGAAAAATCATATAATAATGAATTCTAAATCAATAAGATAGTCTTAAATGGGGGTGGGGGGGGGGAGACAAACCAATAATGAATGGTTTCTTCATTATATATTTTCATCTACTTTAGGGACCATTTTTTTGTTCCACTTTTATTGAGGAAACTTATAATGATGGATTGATACCATTCCTAATGGGTAGTACATCCAGGTTAAACTAAAATTTATTATGATAATTAATTTTAATATTTAGTCACCTAGAATGAGAAGGGAAATAATAAATTATGAATATTGAGACTTCCCATGTAGATAATAAAATGCGAAGCATAAAATTTCCACTGGAATACTTCAAAGTTTTCCTACTTCTATTTGTATGTAGGATGATATATCCATGGATTTCATAACTTAATTAACTTTTAAAACCCATGGGAAGAATATTATATGTGTAAAGATTGATAGGATAACAAAAGTTAACTATGTTTCTTCCAATAAATAGAAAAATAATGGTTAAAGTTGTTGGAAATATGTACATGAATGAAATAATGAATTGGAAGGTGGTGCCTTTAGTGATAATTTTCAATAGAGATTCATGTTTTACCACATAGTTTTAGAAACACCTAAAATAGGACTCGGGTCTATAAATGAATCCTAGATTGACATATAACCCTCAAATATATGAGAAAATGTATGGAGAAATATAAATTTTGGATGATACAAAATGTTTCTATGTGTTTTATTTTGGGGGATCCTGAGATAAATATTTACGATTTGTTGATTTTTTTGTAATAAATTCTAGAAATCATATATAATTATACAAATTTTTTTATTATTATATCAAAAAACTTTATAATATAAAAATTATTAATTTTAAATTATAAATTCTTCTTTTGTGGGATCAAGCATAGTATAATAAATGATTGATAAGATTCAACTTATTTGGTAATTTTTTGGTGATATATTAGAGTTTCCATAAGTCTTACATTGATCATTATTTTATACCATTAGAGTTATTGATTGGTGATAATGTTTTTTAATGTTTATCATTAACTAGGATATTGATGAATAAAGAGAATGGTAATATTATATCGATGTATGATGGTTATTTGTAAATTTCTGAAAGACTTTGAAAATTCTGATATTGATTATAATTATCACCTTAACAAACATCAATTCTCAACACATTACATGTCTCCAAGTCAAAGAAGTATTATCATGATCCCTCCCCTATTTTTAACTGGGAGTAATTATAATTGGAATATTATTTTTCCTTGGTTTATAAACTAATTTATATCCTTGATTGTTATAATAAAGGGTTTTAATTTAAATCAATTACTTTAGATATTGTTTTACGACAGTATGTATGTGAATCTCATGGGACTTCCAAGTGAAAATACCTAATAAATGATTAGGGGGGTTATCTCTTTTCATATAATTATTATTTATAATAAATTTGGGGGATATAAAGATATATAGTGAAGGAAATTTTAATATTCATGATCCCACTTTATTCTATTTAATCTATAATTTATTGATTTTATTATATGATTTCAGAAATATAGTAAAATTTATAAATGTTAAATAGTTTTTAGAAAGCACAGTTTTGGTAAAGAGATAATTTAACTATGCATGAAAACCATATATTCATAGTAAGGGGATTTATGAACAAAATATATGGTTGGAGTTTTGTTTACCTAACCATGTGTAGCATCCCGCTCTGTAATCCACATAGTCATGCCCCGAGACGGTTGGCCACATGACATCATGTGCACCTCCCAATATGCCAAAGGTAGATGACTAGTAGTTCAGGCCATGGGTATTTCTATTTGGAGTTTATTCTATAATTTATCATAGTGTTACACATATGTATATGATCGTGGTACGTAGTGGAAATAAAACAAACAAGATACAACTGAAATAATAAATAAACATGCAATTAATATATGCAATAGAGGCTAAATAATAAATAGATACTATATGATTATGATGATGATTATATTTCTATAAAAAATGAGTACTTTAGGATATAGGAGAGTAAGAATATTTAAAAATCTATACAAAAAAACCAAAAGGACCAAAAATAGCTACTACAAGCTTCAGGATCATATACATGGTCCTATGCTCTTGTACTCTAACATAGAATTGAAACTAAAATATCAAAAGCTAGTTTCTTCCCTTTATCTACACCTTCGATCATAATGTCTACTTGGATAGCAAGGTAAGCCCAAGAAGTGTGTGAGATATAATCATTACTCCACCACTAATGTTGTCTAGATCAATCTATTATGTGAATGTAAAATGAGATGTGTGTCAATAATAATACATCCCATGAAATAAATAAATGAAATAAGATAGTCTATATTCCCCCTAGATACCCAACTGACACTTCATTTTTAGCATAATAAGGATGTATTAACTAAGGACAACCTTTTTAAGCATAATATGAGTCATTATAAACAATGTTTCAGGAGTGGATCGACCCCAAGCATGTGAATCGTCTTGGCAGACGTGTCCTAGGTATAATAGAGTTATATATAAATGCTTAGTAAAATAGTTATTAATTGAATTTTAGTGTGAGAATACTTTAGCCTGTCCAAGGTGATCTATAAATGGAATCCCAAGTATCATTCCCGACATGGTGTGGAAAAAAAGACCTCTGAGTCCATACCTAGTATCTCACATAGGGTTCCAAGTCTCACTCATGGTATGGTATAACCTTCTCACCATTGATCCCATCGATGGGGTCTCCCCTAGGGAGCTGCTATCACTCGTTTGGAGGTTGAGTAAATGCACGGTGATCCCTTCCAAGGAATACCCAGTATCTCCCCCAATGTATTTACAATTATTTGAAAAACTATAATTATAAGGCTTGATGAGACTATCCGAGGAATCCTTAAATAAAGACCCTTGTATCTCCCTCAACATAAAGTAAGGGTATGAGATGGATATCCTTATCATAACATCTAATAAGGAAAACGATTATATCATGCCCAGTAAGTTTTCCAAATCACATAATCCTGAAATTTAATTATGGAATAAAGGGTATGGGCCTTACTCCTGACCTAAAATTCCTCTTAGTCCAATTAATTAATCCAAGAAATTAATTACAATCCAGACATGACTCAAGAGGTGCTAAAAAAATAACATAGTTGAAAAATAGTCTCTCAAGGAAAGGCACCCTCATAGGGGTGTCCTATGCCATGGTAAATGGACTTTGAGGATATTTACCAACATCTAGAAGCACATTAGGAATGGGAAAACCATTTCATTTAATGAATTAAAAATTTTGGAGGCATCATCGAAAAATTTCAATGTTTGAAACAACGACCGAAAATATATAATGGAATGAAACTTAGGTAAAGAAGCTAAACCACCTACCTTAGGTTCATAGTGCTCTCTTAATCTAGTTTCAACCCTTGAATTGATCTAGAATGGGAGATATCGGAAGAATCCTAAAATTCCTTAAAAATTGGGAAGATGTGGTTGTAGAAAAGTAGCACAACAAGAGGGAAAATAAACATGAAATAAAAGGAAGAGTATTAAAGTGATTATTAAGAGGAATCCAACACACTGACAATGAAGCAAACAAATATCCGATAGAGGCACAACCAAAATATATATCTTAAAGGAGAATAAGGATTCCTAGGCATGTGGTCTACTAAAAAAGTAGGGAGGAGAAGCAATTAAGGGTTAATTTTTTTAGGGAAAACATAGTAAAATCACCCCCAGCATGGAGCTACATGGTTGGATAGAACGTGTTCCAAGCATGAATCAACTACTGCCTAAGGAACCCCCTCGTAATGGATGTCTGCATGGTTTGACTACCAGTGCACAAACCATATGAAATGGATCTAGGATTTGTCTGAGACAAGTTTCACAGTCATGTTTCCTAGCCCACATGGTTTTATACAAACCATTTAACCTCCTTCTATAAACTAGGTTCCCACATAGTTAATTTTCACGGTTAGAAATAACAATGTGCTAACTATGTGGCGCATTCTGCCTAAAAAAAAACCAAATCTCTAGGCTCCAAACGAGCCCAAGACTCTCCTAAAACACTTCTTTTCCCTTAAATAACCTTCTTATCATAAAACAAGAGGTTTTAAATATAAACCTAATAATATTCTCCTCTCTTACAGTCTTGGACATTACACCATGCATCTAAACTATAAAGGTCAGTTTTTTATTATATAATCATTTGTATGGTTGGTTCATGATTTTCTTAATCAAAAAAAATAATATATATTTTAAAACATCAATGTTTTAGTTTTTATAAATGAAAAATATAGTAAATCCCTTAAAATTATTCCCCTTTTTATTTTTTCATAGTTATTCACTATCCTTTTGCCTTCATTCATTCACGTAAGTTACTATAAATATCATATTATGTAATTCCTATACTTATATTTTCTTGGTATTCCCCTAATGGTAACATGGAGGCCTAGGGTTTGTATTGAGTGAATTTAATTTAGGGGTTTTTAGTTATTTGGATTTGAACAAACATTTAAAGACTCCATATCATCTTTATTTGAAAAATATCATCACTAGAAAATATATTCATTTGTTTTTAGTAGGATATTTAATTCCACTTGTTTACTAAACTAAAAATTATATATTTTTTTAAATTATATTTAAATGATATATCCGTTGTATATAATTTTTATATGTTTATTTTGGGGTAATTATATAACTATTTTATCTTGTTTGATTCTTTTTATGAAAGAAAATTTTCATAAAAGGAAGACAATTTTCATTAGTGTAAATACTTCACACTATGTTCTTATGAAAATGTCAAATAGAGTTTTATAATGAAATTATGAATTATTATTTTCCTGAAATTTCTTGATATTAATTATAAAGAATTGAAAATGTATTTTTATAAATGTTCTATATTAAAATAAAGTGTTTTTAGTTTATTCTAAGAGTGTATAACATGATTTTATACTTTTATACATTGTTTCTCTATTTTATTATTAAATACCAATTTATGAATTTTTTTTATAGATGTTGGGATGGTGAGTGGTTGGTTTCTTTAAAGGGTGTTTAGGTTTTAGATAAACATTAAATTTAAATCATTTTTTTAGTTTTTCATTTATTTATGTGTGAAAAATTCATGTGAATGCCTTGGGTTCTTAAGAGTGATTTTAATGATTGGTATTCCACTTGGTGATATTACACACTAACTAGATTTCTCAATTAGTTTATATTATGAAATGGATTGAATAATAGAGTTACTAATAATGTTCTAGAGAGTATAATTTGGGTCTTCTAATTATTTTTTATAACACTCTAAACTATGACCTCACCTGTAATGATCTCGACCCCAGTAGCTAAGAGCCAGTTCCTTATATTACTTCAATCACATAGATATATGATTCAAATACCAAAGTACTGACCTGTTTAGTAGTTTTGGAAAACTAGATACATATATGGTACCCATTTTTCATTGGTAATAGAAATTGAAATACAATATATAAAAAAATATAATAAACCACATTCTTGAAAATCATTCCAAGAATTCATCTTCATGTCCTAGGGAAAGAAACAAATGGCGAGATATAATACATAGTAAGGGTTAAGTATAGTGAACTATGTGATGAATCAATATGAATAATCAATAAGGAAAGCTAAATAACTAAGAACACATTCCTTTTAAATAACTAAAAAAGGCACAAATAATATATAAAGGTTAGTAATTGAAAACACATTCCATTTAATCAATAGACAAAACTAAAATGTGTCCATAATTTGTTTTCATAGTGAAAATATAATTTATAATAATAATAAATGAATTATAAATGAATTAAATGCTTAATTATTGGATTCCATGATCTTAGGAATCCGGGTAACTCTACCATCGAGACCCTTCATAATACTGTTTAAAACTATAGGTAGAAACCCATTTGTGTTGGTCAACAAATTTGTATTATGAGACCTATTAATGTTTCAAGGGGATAAATTATGTCAGGGACCACCCATATCATCAGGTCCAAATCATTCCTCATATGTTGGATAATCAATTTAATTAATCAATATTTCTTATCATCAAATATCTATATTAAATAAAATATAAAGATTTATCAGTATTTCCCCAGTTAATCAAATAAATTTCAAATTAAAAACTATATATAAACATTGTATAAGGTTTATGAAATAATAATATTTATCAAAAAAGAATATTAAAAATTAAGATAAATTTAATTTACAATGAAAATTTATTATAATAAAGTGATTGTTGCAAGAGAAAGCTAACAATAAAAAACAAGAGTGATATCGGACAATAACTTGTATCACTTGGTAGTTTTCACGTAAAATACCATTAGATGAAATAACTAAAAGTGAAACACAAAATAACCTAAGGAATTAATAAGTAATTATTGTACATGTCAAATGTGTAGTATATAAACTATATAAAATAGAATTGGAGCATAATAACAAATATGCCTCAATGAGATGTAAATTGAGATGAAATCCCTTACCTCATGCTTTCCTTTTAATCATTCTTTCTTTAAAATAATGTATAATGGTTTTAAACATGTTATTAACTTATATAAAAACCATATTAATATTTATTATATCATATATAATCCTTTTATAACATATCATAACCAATTTGTAAATAATATTTCATTATTTCCATTGATTCGGCTGTTAATCGCCTTGTTTTCTGAGTATTTTTTGACATTTTATTTTTTGTTCCTTTTACTTAGATCACGATTTAATAATACCTAGAATGTATAACATGATATAAATTTCATATATATTCAGTATATATTTATTTATAGTAATCCATAAGATTTATTAATATAAAATGAAATACAACATTCATGGAGACTATAAGTCGTACGCACGAATGAACGCTATTTCTGTTTTGTTGTCATATTTAAAGAAAAAATTGATATAAATGTATATAATCGTTAAATTATAATATTTCAATCATATATTCCAAATTTTTTGTTTAAATAATCATTAATACATACCATGTGAAGTGTGAATGAATCACATCACTTCGCAAGGCAGTAGTCCGACGTACAAATGAACAACGTTATTATATTACCAAAAAATGAAACAAATGAAGGTATGTTATATATAAATTTTTTTTGGAGCTTAAAGACATCATATATATCATAAATATAATATATAAATAGTAATTCTATCATTATTATCAACATTGATAAGTGGTAATGGAAAAATGATGACATATGCTCCTGAGGCTGTAGTCCACTACAGACACAAATGATGATTTTGTAACCCATTTGATGGAAGTTTGTATGGTATTAGGTCATATAATTATCATAAAAACATAAATTTATATTTATTATACTGATATTATTATAAAATCATGGTATAAGAATAATTTAATGGGGTTGATAAACAAATAAAACAAAGATGTATGTTGATGAATGCTACCTCTTCTTCGGGTAACTTCTATTGGTTTTCACCAAAGGACTCCCTTGATTGGATTTTTTCCAAGTTAATTATTATAGGATTAGTTTACGGAATTTTTGAAGTTATTTTTAGGGTTTTTTTAGCCAAATGGCTTCATAGGTGTGAATAAGTGATGAGAGTTAGTTCCCTTTTATAGTTGAGGAGCAGTGACATTCTTGAAAATACCTAAAAGTAAACAGTATTTGGAGGTCTTCGTTACCTCATACAACTAAAATAGTGAACCCTTTCTGGTATAAGGGGTTATATGATCTATATATGTCATTAAAATAGGTTTTGGAGATGTTTTGGGTCATTTACACACCTTATATTTTAAGTTTAACCACTAAATAAACACATTTTTACCTTAATCATCGTGATTAACATTATCTTTTTTCACAAATCAATTTGGTAAAAATTTAAGTTGAACTAATTATAAATTAAAAATTATTCGTATTCCAAAAATTAAATCCATTTTTTCATATTCAAAACACAACAGTGGAATATGTTAATTTATAATTAATCCTACCGACGTCGTGAGAAAGAGAGTTTTTAATGTCTAAATGTTCCAAAGTTTACTAAGTTTTTATATCTAAATTCAAAATAAAAATTATTAAAATGAACTAAATTGGATTAATATATTTATAATTGATATAATTTAACATTAAAACTAATTAAAAACATAATTTAACATTATAAATTATTTTAATGAAAATCTCGTTTTCAATAAAATAATGTTTTTCTACTATTAATCAAAAAATAAAACATCTCAAAAAAATTCCAAAATTTAAATTCATATTATTTTGAAAATAAATTTTTAAAAATTCATTTCAATTTTTAAAATAAAATTTATAAAATTATCAAAATTTAGTTTTAAAATAAGTCTTTCATTAAATGGTAGTAAAACTGCCTTTAGAAAAATACAGTTTTTTATGCATATAATTAGATTTTTTATTATCAGATGACTATCAAATATATTAGATGAACGAAAAAATTTAATAAAGCATTTCATTAAGATAAATAACTAATAGTAATTAATATAATTTATTACGATAAAACTCTTTTGGTAGATAATTTTTTATGGAATCATTTCCTTTATATTCAATTGGCTCTAATATTCATTTCGAGTTAATCAGTAACAACTGAATTCCAATATATATAATTTTTAATGGTTTGTTAATAATATTCATAACATTAAATTTTATGGATAGGAGGTAACTTTCATATTAAAAACTAATGTAAATTGTATATTGTTTTCAGTAAAACCCATTCTTTTGTGTAACACAGGATTTTGAATGAATTGGATATTGTTTGAAATCCAAGACAAAATTGGTGCTCTATATAATATATGCAATTGGAAAGAATGAATTTATCTGAATATGAATATATCATAAGGTATCAGCTTTTTATATTCCTTTATATGTTATGAATTTCATGTCATACAAGATATTGAATAAAATATTATTCTTTTAGGATTTCCAGGGTGTTACATTCTCCCTACCATAATTAAATTGCATCCTCGTAATTTAAATATGATATTAGAATTATAGTCTTTAATAATTGAAAACAAATTTTTTTAAAAACCATCATCATAAAAGTATTATTAAAATATCCTCTCAGTAAAATAGAAGGTATGTATAAGATCATTTAGAATAAGAATATAATAAGGGTTTCAGATAAGAGAATGTAGGTGTTAAATGAAAACATGAACATAGAAGAGAAAAATAACAATCAAATACCAAGGGAGAGATATATATAACTTTTCAAGAGAAATTTAATTCTCACTAAGCCATAACCTAGAGGTGTTATAAATTTCATTAATATCATTAAAATTGATTATTATATAACAACATTTTTGTTAAAGATCATTTCTCTTAGAGTTAAAAATTATTTCACTCTCTATGAATATAATAAAATATACTTGATATGTTTCTATTTTATAAATACAATCTTATCCTTTTGTTATACCTTGAATTATTTCTACATTATCTCTTAACACAATTTTCATCATATATTGAAGTAACACATTAATTTATAAAACCTTATCCAAAGATCTAATTAAACCATTTCATAAATGGTTAACCTTATAAACCATTAAAAAATCAAGATCCGGAATTTATTAAATAATTTCACTAAATTTCAAAAATGAAATTACCATTAATATTCAATCAACATGAAGTTTATCTTAATCATAACATACCAAATGTGTGAATACCTTCATCATGTATTTTCTCAAAAAAATTTAATAACCTGAATAACCATAAAATATTTTTAAAAACATTCATGATTTTTTATTCCTTAAATAAAATAGAAGTTATTGGATATATTTATTAAACCCAAAAATGTTTTAATGATAATCAGTGATAGTATAAATCACGTTGTCAACAAATAAATAATCAGTTCCTAGGTAGAAAATATTATCCAATATATTGTATCCATATTAATAATTTCTTATATCAACATCATTATCTCAACATCAGTAGAATATTAAGGGTAATATTCCCTTCAACCATGTGTTTTCCAAAAAGTTCAACATGATAATGAATTAATTTTCTTGGTTATTGATATCATTCAATATATGATTTCAAATCCCAAGGGAAATATTACTTAATAAAAATAATTACATATTTAATAATTATTATGATGATAATATCATTAATAAAATAATTATAAAATATATTCTAAGGATACAAATACACAGGCACATCAATAATTACACTTCTAAAGAATCCAAAACATAAGCTTTACCATGATCCCATATCTTCTTCTGTGGTATATTCCCTTTATGATTGGGGAAATAATTTTCATAGTTACTAATATATTTATAGTTGAAACACTTAATATCAGTGTTTGGTTATTCCCTTTGGAATATTTTGACTGGTGACACTTTTTTTACACACTTATAATAAACTCTCAATCCCTTCAAGAATTTCCAATAGTGATTTTTACACACTTATCACATGTGGGAAAATCCTTTTTACCTTCTTCCATTAATACATTATTTTATCTATCATCCCCTTATTCAATTTCTTCCCTTTAACGATAGAAGACTTCGGAAATTCATTCTTTGTCTTGATATTACATTAAATTATTTCATCATATGAAGAAAATGTTTGATACCCCATTGCCCTTGGGAGACTTGAATTAATCCCTTCAAATAAGTGGTAAATCATTCAATACTTATTGCATATGTAATCTCTTATATACCTAGATATCCTTGTAAATGTGTCTTTATATATCGAGGAAATTTATTCCTATTTTTTCTTTAAACCGAGGAACTTTCTTTTCATCTCAGTTTGTTTCTCATATGGGAAATATTTTTCAAAGAATATGTCCTTAAAATATTCCTATTCCATGAGTTCTATTTCCTATTACTCCCTATTATTCTAGACCAATGATCACAATTGACCATTATATCCATTGATATAATAAACATCAAGTTTAACCTTTTTACTTTTCACTATATCTCAATACCATAAATATCTTCTCCAAATAATTAATCCTTTGCACAACTACCATTGGATCAGTAGTCCCAAAAAATGATGGGGCCTCTATTACATAAAATGATCTAGTATCAGAGAGTCTCACTTTAGAATAGGTTTCTCAATCTTGGAAAGGTAATTTTTTATAACACGATTAAGATACCCTAATATATCCATAATGTTCTCAGTTCCAATACCTGCTATGTCAGCTTTATTGGTAGGGAATCTTATAAATTCTCCTTGATAATAGATACCCTTTTCCATTTCAGGTTCCATTTATAAACAATGATGCATAATATATTAGGCCATATCATTATAGAACATATTGTACAATCTCAAAACAAGTGAAATACTTATCAAAAAATGAAAATTTCATGCATAGCTAATATCATAATCATAAACATGGTCTCTTTGGGGATATCATTATTTCAAAATCCTTTATTATGGTTTGTAGGAAAATATGATTTATCATATTCATATCCCCCGAGAGGGTCAAACTAGGTGCACAGTAAGACACATTCTCATGTACCAAGTTACACTCAAGTTAAGGATGACATTCCATTTTTAGATTTATTACCCCGGGATACATCTTTTCCAGAACCACTTCCACATATAGAATCCAGATTGGGATATATTACTATGAATACCCACCTAATCTCTACATTACTAGAACTCTAGGATGTTTTTCAATACATATCCTCAAATTATATAACAGGGTTATGTTCCCAAATATTTTATTTCCTAAATCTATTTCGAAAGGTTTTTACTAAGCCTTTTTTGACACTAACTATAATGAACCCGACCCTAGTATCCCAGAGCCAGTGCCTTACTTTATTAAATTGGAATAGGTAGAAGACTCAAATACCAAAGGATAAATCAGTTTAGTAATTTTGGAAAACTAGATACATACATGGTACCCATTTAAAATTTGTAATAGAATATGAAATACTATACATAATCGAAAAATATAAACCGCATCATTCAAACTTTTCGAAGAATTCGTCAACATATCCTAGGGAAAGGAAAAAAAGATGAGCTCAAATGATTTTTTAGGGTTAAGAAAAATGGAAGATATAACGAATCAATAAGAATAATCAATATATACAGGTAAATTATTAATAAAAAATTCCATTTAAATATTTAGACAAGGAATAAACAATATGTAAAGGAAAATAACTAAAAACACATACCATTTATTCAATAGAATGAAAATGAAATGCATCCATAGTTTATTTCATATAAATATAATCAATAATAATAATAATTGAATTATAAATGAATTCAATGATTAATTTTTAGATTCCATGATCTCAGGCATCATGGTACCTCAATCATCGAGACCTTTCACCAGATGGTATAAAAAAATAGGTAGAAACCTATTTAATTTAGCCAAATGAGTTCTCTCATGAGACCTACTAACACATTGAGGCAATATATTACACTTTACCCCACATATCACCTCATATCTAACTTCATGTTACAATTTTCAGGTATTCATAAACCCCTATATTGATCATGTTTTTTTCTATGTTCCATTTATGGTTGTTTCAATTGAAAGATTGAAAATCTTGAAGGAATTTTTGGGATATGCACGGTTGGTGCATAGTTTTCCCAAATTGTGCACCCCACTAATGAAAATTTTACAAACTCAGACAATGAGGGTTTTTATGGTTGGCACCTGGTTTGAAAAATCATGCACCCATACAGTAGGGGTTTCATTGTTAGGGTGCACAGTTTTTCTATGCATGTGTCCCTACACAAGAAACAATGTGTCGGATTTTTTAATCCAAAAATTAATTTTTAAAACCACAAACCCATATTTTATGTTATTTGTGGGATCATTCAACCCCAACACTTTTTATTCTTCCTTGGAGCCTCCCAAGAGGTGATGTTGAACCCTATACACCCCTCCATAAGAAAATAGAATCTAGGTGAATGATGTTTGATCTCTTCCTAATAGGTGTCCTCTTCTCGTTCTATTTTTTAGGCTCATTCATATTTCCTCCCAAGAGTTTTTTATGTATCCATGTTATTGGAGGATCTAATCCCATCTATTATAGATGTTTAATCTATATTTTATTCCTAGATCCTTTTATGATGTTCTTCATTAGATTTTCCGATCAGGGGTTTGTGTTTTGAGATCCCACAATGTCGAGGTAGGTGGATCTGTTTATAATTGAAAATTGGATTAAACCTAAATTTATTTATTTAAATTAAATTTTTAGATTTAAATTAAATTGATTGATAAAATTTTCTATTATTTTTATTAAAAACCCAATTCCACTGTATTGGTGGATTTGGAATTGATTTGGCACAAAATTGAGGAAAACCCCCAATTCAAATGAATCATTGTATATTTGTGGAATTGATTGAAAATTGTGAGACATAAATTATAGAATTTAAATTATTAAATTGATTTGATGAAATTTATTTCAATTTTTTTTGATAAAAATGGATAAAAATGGTTTTGATAGAAACTGGGTGGTTTAATCAGGGAAAATGCATGTTTTGATTAAAAACCCATGTTCTAGTTTTTAAATGGGCATTGGGATTTTTTAAATGGTTGAATGAGATAAATTGTATTTTAAATAGTTTAAATTAATTTTCTCATCACTGGTTTTTACTAGATAACATGAAATCTGAGGTAGTTAGTGAGTTATTGGGATAACACTCTTTTTGATACATTACAACTAAAAAAACATAGTGCATTTAGTCACTTCCCTGATGGGATGATGATGAGTCTTATTTGATTAGCGTGAGAGGGTTTTGTGTATACACATATTTTCATGATCACCTTCAAGTATGTGAGGTTATAGAAGCCTAAAACTATCGTACCTTTTGGTAGATAACCATGTTTCTTGTTGTTTGTAATTGAAATACATGAAATTTTTTATAAATTGTTTCACACATGCCTTCTTAAATTTATATAAACTATTCCATATAAAATGTTTATTAAACCATTTTTAAAGTATTTCCATCATTTGAAATGTAAATTTTTTTTTAAATATTCTATAGAAAATCGATGTCTTTTTATTTAAAAGTGAAATATTTATTTGTTTAATTAAATGTTGGCATCTTATTATGAAATCATTGGTGAGATCATACTAGGATTTTTTTTCACACCCTACCTATGCATTTTGTTTAAACAATCTTCTTCCAGGTTTGATAATAGGTAAAGAACCACTAATAGGTGGTTCTAGTTGTTGGTCTATAGGTTTGGAGAGTGTTTTCTATTATAATATGGGTTGTTATTTTAGTTTTCTAGTACTTTATGGTTTTACTTTGGATTGTTTATTCCTATTTAACTTATAGTATATTTATACCTATGTATTTTTACTTGTATGAAAATTGATTTGTTTCTATTGATTCCACAATGCTTGTGGAAAATTCGTTCCCACATTCATCTTGTATTAGGTCAGGTGCTTGTCACCAACCCATGGGGATTGTGAATTCATTCCAGGCTATGTCAGGACCATATCTGTTATCAAGTTACCATGTTATCTGGGATGGTTCATGAAAAAGTGGTATCATAGATCTTGGTTGAGCTTTTTTAATAGATGTTAGTATGTAGTTATGTATTTTTGTTATGACTTAGGAGGTTATTGAGATCGAGGTTTTGGCCAGCTCTCACAATAATGAAACTTAAGTTACTAATGGTGGTTTGGGAAAATTGAGGACTATTTTTTGTATTTTCCCTAATTTTTATTTGGATATATTTAAATAAAAATATTTTAATCTATTCCTAGGGGTTAATTTCCCTTTTTTCTATGTTTGAGTGTTAATATGATGTCTTGAATGTTTATTGATGATGTTGTGTAGCATAATGCCTCTAATAAGATGGGTGATTCAGATCTAGGAGAAATATGATGACGAACCTAAATGATAAAATAATCCTATGGACCTAAGTCTAGTTGAGGTGATTGTGCATACTATCCAAGCTCTAGGACAACCACCTAGAGTATTCCCCTTTCAAGTTTCAACTTTGGAACCTCATAGGGATATTTTTCAGAATCGTGCTTAAGAGTTCCTTCACCAAAATCCACCAGAATTCAGGGGCATAAATGATCCTCAAGGGGCATAGGAAAGGTTGAAAAAGATTGAATTTTTGTTTTAGTTCTTAGAGACACTTGATGAAATAAAGGTGAAGTGTTCTACCTTCGTGCTAGAGGGACCTAGATAGAGATGGTGAGACACGATGATGATAGAGAAGAAGCATGAGGGGTTAGAGTGGAAAAAAATTCAAAGATATTTTCACCAACCAGTTCTGTCCAGAGTCTATAGTGTTGGTAATTGCTATTGAGTTTTTATACATGAACATGCCAATAAGATTGTAACCAAATATGGAAACTATTTTGTTAAGCTAGTGAATTTTTGACCTAATATAGTATCAAATGATAAGATGAAGAATTGATGGTTTGAGTTGGTACTTTTATTTAATATTCATTCGTAGGTTTTTTGTTGAAGCTACCTTCATATTTTCATGTGAAGGAAAGTGAATTGATTTTAGAAATTGACCTGGATGGAAAGTCATGGTGGATGAGAGTTCCATTTATCCCAATGGAATTTCTACAAGTTCCTTCAAAATAAAGAGAAAGCATGATTATTCTCATTTTGATTCTTGACAAAAGGGTTTTTATATACCTACTACAGTTCCTGGATGAATCCCTTTTATTTTCTAATAGTATTGAAATCCTGGTCATTCTAAATATGTTTTCATTGGGTGACCCAAGTTATGTGTCTCTGGTGGATGCTCAGTTCACCAGTAAAAGTTTTTCATTTTTTTCCACTCAACATAGTAGAAAAAGATCATTAGTGGCTATTAAAACTGCGATGCAATTAGATGATTCATTGGAAAATGGGTTCTGGAAATAAGAATCTAGAGAAAAGATTCTTCACACATTGGGAGAGTCTCTAGAGGAAGCAGATACGAGTCAAAAAACAATGAGAGGTACCATCACTATATCTTCATCAATAAGGAATGGTTTATTTGATACTAGTGCATCTCGTTCATTTATTTCAACCATATTGTCAATATGATAAATCATCATATAGAGATTTTGTCTTATGTGATGGATATTACTACACCCCTCGGAACAAAGAGAGAATAGGGACTTTGTAACCCCTCTTCTGATTTCTCTTTATTATATGTGTATATTTCTTGAGATTTTTTGGTTCTCAATATAAAACCCCTTGAAGTCATATTTATGAATGATTGGACCATTTCCAATAAAGCCAAGATTTATTGTTATCTTCGACAAGTATCCTTTACTAAACATAATGGTGTATATTGTATCTTTCAAGGAGAATGGGTACTAAGGTTTAGTAGAGATGAACCTTCTTATCAATATTTGGGGAAATTAATATTTTTGTTCTCCTTTGAATTGGTGAGGGAATCTTTGAGTAGTTATCTCCCTCTTGTTTTTGTCAAGTTTCTCTATGTTTTTCCTTCTTACTTCTCTAGTTTTCCACTAGTAAGGGAGGTAGATTTTTTAATTGATTTAGTAATTGGTAATCAGCTTGTGTATATTGCTTATTACCACATGGAAAACACTAAAATAATAGAGTTGAATAATTAGTTGGATGATCTTCTAGAGAAAGGATCTATAGGCCCGAGTGTGTGACCTTGGGAGAAACCAATTCTCTATTCTAAGAAGTCTGGTGGTTCAATTTTCATTTCTGCTCATTAAAAAACTCATTAGAGTCATAGTAAAGAAAAAAAATTTATTGCCACATATTGATGATTTTATTGATAATTTGAATGGGGAAAATAGGTTCTGGAAGATTGGTCTTCGATCTAGTTACCATTAGTTAAGGATAAACGAATAAGACATTCTGAAAAATACCATTAGGAGAATATATAACCATTATGATTATCTTGTGATTCCATTTGGTTTAACCAATTTTCCTATAGTTTTTATGGATTTAATGAAAAATATTTTCCATGTGTACCTTGATTCATTTTATCATAGTCTTTGAGGATGACATCATTATTTACTCTATATCAAAGAAGGATCTAGTACATAATTTGAGAGAAGTTATGGATTTATTGAGGAATCACCAACTTTGTACCAAGATTTTGAAATTTGATTTATGGATTTAGGAAGTCAAGTTCTTGGGACATGTGGTGTCAAAACATGGTATTTCAGTTGATATTGAATAGGTGAAGGTTGTTATGACATGAAAACAACCATTAAATGTTTTCAAGATTTAGAGCTTCTTCATTTTAGCCGGTTATTATTGTTGATTTGTAAATGACTTATCAATGTTTTCTTCTCTAAGGAATTATATAACTTATAAGGGAGTAAATTATTCTTGGGAAAAAAATGTCAAAAATATTTTGTAGAGATGAAATATAATTTATCTACTGTAATAGTGTTGAATCTCCCAAAGGCCATGTAGGTCTATGTGGTTTTCTATGATGCATCAGGTTTAGGTTTGAGTTTCATTTTTAAGAAATGTGATCATATTGTTACTTATAGCTCTTGTATTTTTAGGACACATGAGAAGAATTATCCAACACATGACTTTAAACATACAGTTATGATGAATGCACTTAAGAGTTGGTGGCACTATCTTTTCAGAGAAAGGTTTATTGTGTTTTATGACCACAAATTCATGATTATATATTATCTTAAAAAAATTTGAATCTATTCCAGAGGAATTGGGTGGAATACCTATAGTATATCGATTTTGAACACACCTATACCCTAGAGAATGGGAGTCTCATCGCAGATGCTTTGATTAGGAAAAGTCTGAATCTGGTTATGAAAGAATCACCAGAAGAATGGTACTTGATGAATCTTTTTATCACAGTTTCATATTGGAGGCTAGGAATCAGGGGATGAGGTTTCCATGGCTATTGTTCTTTTTTCATCTTATCTTCTCATGATTATTCCTCAAGATCATGGTTTTGAAGACATGTTTCGTGGCATTAGAGACTTTCTTTTTTGGTGGGGAGACTGTGCTTGACTGGCCATTCTCTACCGATGGAATTATATTATATTAGAATCATTTTGTTGAACCGTTATTAGTTAGGAAAGATGTTGGGGGGATTTCAATAATTCCCAGTGAGCAGTACACCTAAAAATCACAAATATTTTCTATGGCATGTATCGTAGATTCTAGTGGCCAGGTATGAGATGAGGCATCTATGAATTTTTCTCTCATTGTTATATGGGTTAGTAGGTCAAGGTCGAGAAACAGAAACCTCCATGGTTTCTTTAGCTACTTCTAGTGCCAACTTGGAAATGGGATGAGATCTCTATGGGATTTGTAGTTGGGTTTCCATGTACCTAGAGAAAGAATAATGTGGTATGGGTTTTGATCGATCGACTGAGAAAATTAGATCATTTTATACCCATTCGTGTTACATCCAAGGTTGAGGAGTTGGGAAATCTTTATGTGTAAGAGATTGTTAAATTATATTTGGAATAGATTCTAGAGTGTCCTCAATAATAGCATGGATATTACAGACACATGATGGAAGGGAAATATAGTGGTAGGATTCATGGCCTCTTGGAACACCCCAGCCCGATCATATACCATCTTTAATACCACTATATCCCTTCCTCATAAGTGTGTAAATATTGTGAGATATGATGCTCTCAGGAACTATTATTTTACCCCCCCCCCATTGAATTTTTCATGATCATCCCCATATCAATAAAAATTATTAATGTTGGATAGAATTATGCTAGGAGGGGTGGAAACAAATACATCCATTCCTCAGGTGTCTATCAGAGGGACCATCTTAATACATTGGACAATTATCTATCTTGTTTGAATATGCATGAGTCTCTTCTAAAATAACATGGATATTACACACACATGGTGCAAGGGTAGTATGGTGGTATAATTTTTGGTCACCTGGGAAACTCTAGAAAACTTATGAACCATCATTAAAACCACCAGATCCCTTTCCTCAAAGTGTGTAAATATTTTGAGATCTAATTATCTCAGGATCCATTATTTAAATCCCCAACGACTTATTTAGGATCTTCCCCATATAAATAAAATTTATTAACATTGGATGGAAATATATTTTTCATTTGTGTAGATTTGTATCTACTATTGTCTCTGATTGGGATCCTTAGTTCACTTTATGCTTTTGGAGAGGCCTTTAGGAGGAACTAGGATATCAGGTCCATTTGAGCTTGTCATACCATGCACATTCAGACAACCAGACATAAATACGAATAAAGATCCTTAAATATATGATCTGCACCTATATTATTGATTTTGTTGGGTCTTGGAATGACCATCTAAGGCTGGCTACGATTTATTATAAAAATAGTGACTAGTTCAAAATTAGAATGGATTCTTTTGAGGTCGTGTATGACCGACCTTGCAGACATTCATTGTGTTGGTCAGATATTGGTTAAAATTCCTTGGTTTGACTGAGATTTGATCAAGTTATGATAGTAAATATTTAATTTATTTATCAGATAAAGCTGATGGCATAGAACCGGTATACATCTTATGCTGATCATCATTGTATATCATTGTAAATCTCTGTTTGTGACAAGGTGTTCTTGAAAGTTTCACCCCAGTTGGTTCATCGATGGATTGGGATACAAGGGAAACTTTCTAATCATTTTTTGGGACCATTTTAGGTTATTGAGAAGGTGGGGAATGATTCTTATCATTTATAAATTCAACATTATATTACATCGATATATAATGGGTTACATGTATCTTAGATATTAAAGTATCTATATGATCAATCTCATGTTCTGGTCTAGAGTGATCTTGAGGTTGAACAAAATTCATCCATGGCTGAGCATCTAGTTAGGAATGTGGATTCTAAAACCAAAGTACTTCTTGGGAGGAAGATATCTTTGATTCGTGTGCTATGGCATCATGATTATGATACTAATGGGATGTGGGAGGGGTAGGCAATAATGAGTGAATAGTGGCCTCATATTTTTGATATGGAAGCTTCTTAAAAGGCTTTCTAGGGATAAAAAGTTTCTATGGTAGGGAGGTTATAACATATTGTTAAAGTTTTTAGGTGTACTTAAATATCTCTTTTGATCATTATTTTTCTTGGGTTTCATTTAAGGTTTTTTCAGGTGAAATTCTGATAAATTAATGTGATTTTTGAGCTGTTCATTAATGGAGCATGGTTTTCCAAAACTGTGGGGCTTGCTAGTGAAAATTGTACATACCCAGATAGTTAAGGTTTTCATGGTTAGTGCATGGTTTGAAAAACTATATTCCCAACAAGGAGAAACTATGAACCCCTACAATAGGTAGCATATAGTTATGATGCAAGGTTTTTCTAGCTGTGTGGCCCTATCAAGAAAACCATGCGTATGATATTTTTTTAATCCAATTATTAATTTCTAAAACCCCAAAACCGACATTTTAAGTTTTATAGGGTAACATTTTACCCCAACATGTTTTTTTCATCCTTCGAGGCTCCCAAGAGGTGATTTTGGACCCACTAAACCACTCTTTATGTGAATATTAGGTAAGATAATGATATTAGATCCCTTTTTTATAGGTTTCCTCTTCTCATTATCTTTATTATACTCTCTACTATTACCCCCCTAGGGTTTTTTAGGTCTCCATTTTATTGTAGGATCTAATCCCTTGTATATTAGATCTTAAATATTTGTTTCATTCTGAAATATTTGTAACTGACGTTATTCATTGGAGTTTCCCGATTAGGGCTTTGTGTTTTGAGATCCCATGTTCCTAAGGTAGATGGTTCCATTTATAATGGCTAACTTGATTAACCCTAAATTTATTGAATTAAATTAAATTTATTAATTATTTTCTTTCAATTGGTTTACTGAATACCCAATTCCATTGAATTGGGGGATTTGGATTTGATATAGCATAAAACTATAAAAAACCCTATTCCAATGAATTGGTTTATGTTTGTGAAATTGATGGAAAATTGTGAGAGTTAAATTATTGAACATAAATTATGAAATTGATTTCAATGATGTATTTGAGAAAAATTTCATAAAATGTTTTTGATAGAAACCCATTGGTTTTATCTCACAAAAGGAATATTTTGATTTAAAACCCATGTATTGGGTTTTAAATCGAAATTGGAATATTTTAAATGGACTATTAGAGTGAATTTTATTTTAAATAGTTTTAAAATAAATTTCCCATAACATGTTTTTATTAGAGAACATGAAAGCTTAGGTAGTAAGGGAGTTATTGTCATAACACTATTTTGAACAATCTACAATAAAAACAAAACCTAGTGTAGCAGGTCACATCTCCAATGGGATGGTGATGATTTCTCTTTAACCAGTTTTGAAGGTACATGTGCACACACATATTTTCATGATCAACTTTGAGTGTGCGAAGATCCCATATCATGGAACTATCATACCTTTTGGTAGATTACTATGCTAATATTTGTTTGTATTTGAAATATATTCCATTGTTTTTAAATTGTTTACACATGCCTTCTGAATTTATATAAACTTTTTTATAATTAAAATTTGTTAAGTCATTTGTATAAAGTATTTCCATCATTTGAAATGTAAAGCATGATTTGTTTAAATATTATTTTGAAATTCTATGCCTATTTATTAAAAACCAAAATCATTATTTGGTTAATTAAATATTGGAATCTTATTATGGAATCTATAGTGAGAACCTACTAGGATTTTCTCTCACACAATACCTATGCCTTTGGGTGTTTTTAGATTATCTTCTTCTAGGATTGAGAAGGGGTGAAACACTACTTGGAGGTGGTTCTAGTTTCTAGGAAAACATGTGTTTTATGACAAACACTTCTGAGGTAACATCTAAAACTTCTGCTTTAAATTCTTATTATTCCGGAGATGATTTTGATTCTGAAAATATGTCAAAATATGAATTGTTTGAATACTGTGATATGTTGGAAGAAACCTGTATTGAACTGAAAGACAAATACAAAGGTTTAAAGAAACAGTATGCTTTCACTGTTAAACATAAATCTGATCTTGACAGAGAAATGTAAAATAATGCTCTATTGCTTAAAGAAAACACAGAAATAAAATTGTCAAATGAGAAACTTAGGAAGGATCTAGAGAAGTTCACAAATGGAAAAGCTATATTAACTCAAATACTAGGTAAGCATATTGCACCTAGATATACTAATTGTACAGGATATCAACTTGGACAAAGGAAAATTTCTAAAAACTAGATTTATTTCTAAATCTGGACAGAATGTCGATAGTTCTAGTTCTGGAAGTCTGCATGCTTCAACTAGTTATATTCATAGTTACAGATCTAATAATGTGTATCTTTCAAAATCTGTTGATTCAAAAAATTTTATGAGACCCATAAGACAAATTTGGGTACCTAAAGTTTTATTAGCTAACCTGTCTGGACCCAAGAAGATCTGGGTACGAAAATCATTTCCTATCTAAATCTGTTTTGGAGGAAACCTGCTTGAAGAGTTCCCACGAGAAGACAAGGTATTTGGATAGTGGATGTTCAAGACATATGTCAGGGGATTACTCATGCTTCAAGAGTTTAATAAAGGTTTATGGAGGTCATGTCACCTTTGGTGATTATTATAAAGGGAAAATCATCGGCCTATGACAAATTGGTAACAGTAATTCAGTTTTAATTTCTAATGTTTTACATATTGATGGACTTAAATATAATCTACTATGCATTTCTCAATTATGTGATGATGGATTTAATGTGAAGTTTGAAAATGATTCTTGAAATGTTTTTAATTCTAAAAATGTTTTAGTCTTTTCTGATTTAAGAAATGAAAATGTTTATGCAGTTGATTTAAATTCTTTAGACAAGCAAAATGTTACCTGTTTAAATGATTTTCATAAATAGTCTTGGTTATGGCATATAAGATTAGGACACTGCAATATACACTCTCTTAGAAAACTAACTAGGAAAAACTTAGTTATAGACCTACCTAAACACGAGTTTTCAAATGACAAAGTTTGTAATCCCTGTCAAAAGGGAAAGCAACATAAAGTTTCTTTTAAATCAAAGAAACAAGTTTCAACTTCTCAACCTCTCGAGTTGGTTCACATGGATTTATTTGGACCATCTAGAGTTTCTAGCTTAATTGGGAAGCACTATATCTATGTCCTCGTAGATGACTTTTCTAGATATACTTGGGTATACTTCTTAGCTTACAAAAGTGAATCATGTTATTACTTTGTTAAATACTCCAAATCTGTAGAAAATATTAGTGGACTTAAGATTAAAACTCTAAGAAGTGATCATGGTCGTGAGTTAGAGAATCATGAGTTTAAATCCTATTTCTCACACAATGTCTATAGTCATAAATTTTCTGCTCCTAGGACACCTCATTAGAATGGCGTAGTAGAAAGAAGGAATAGAACCCTGCAAGAAATTGCTAGAACTATGCATAATGAATATGACCTACCTATTTATTTTTGGGATGAAGCTGTCAATATAGCTTATTATGTTTTTAAAAGAGTTTTGATCAGACCTGTTCTTAAGAAGACCCCTTATGAGTTGTCGAACCATAGGATACCTAAGGTTAACTACTTCAGTGTTTTTGGTTGCAAAGTCTGTATTCTTAATAAAAAAGTTAATCTTGATAAATTTGAATCCAAGAGTGATGAAGGAATTTTCCTAGGTTACTCTATTTCTATTAAATCCTTTAGAGTCTTAAATAAGAGAACCAAGTGTGTGGAAGAAACTGTTCACATCAAGTTTGATGAAACTGATCCACATGAGCCTAAAATCTCTCTTGAAAATCTTGAAGAAGATTTATCTGTTATGGACCTTAATGGAAAATCTAATGAACCTGCTATAAAGACAACAAGTTCGGGACTTATTCTAGAATCTGTTCCTAATGAACCCGAATCTGGAGAAGAACATGAAATTTCTAGTCCTACCTTTACTAGATCAACTAGAATTCTAATGAATCATCCTTTAGATGCTGTTGTAGGAAATCGTGATAGAGGGACACAGACTAGAGGTTCTCTTAGAAATCAGGTTGAACATCAAGACTTATTGTCACAGCTTGAACCTAAAAACATTGATGATGCTATTAATGATGAATTTTGGGTAATTACTATGCAAGAAGAACTCAATCAGTTTGAAAGAAATAAAGTTTGTAATCTTGTTGAAAGACCTAAGGACACTTTCACAATAGGCACAAAATGGGTTTTTAGAAATATAGTAGATAAATCTGGAAACATAGTTAGAAATAAAGCTAGGCTAGTTGCACAAGGCTATAGTCAAGAGGAAGGTATTGATTATGAGGAGTCTTTTTCTCCAGTAACCAGATTAGAAGCCATTAGTATTTTACTTGCTTATGCTGCACATATAAATTTTAAACAATATCAAATGGATGTCAAGAGTGCATTCTTGAATGGATATATTGCTGAGGATGTTTTTGTTGAAAAACCACCTGGTTTTTCAAACCCTCATTTTCCAAATCATATTTTCAAATTATCAAAAGATTTATATGGTTTAAAGCAAGCACCAAGAGCTTGGTTTGATAGATTAAGTACTTTTCTAATTTCCAAAGGTTTTACAAAAGGAATAACTTATCCTACTCTGTTTGTAAAATGAATTTCTAAATATGTTTTAGTTGTACAAATTTATGTAGATGATATTATTTTTGGATCTTCAAAGACTACATTATGTACAGATTTTTCGAAAATGATGCAAAATTAATTTGAAATGAGTTTAATGGGTGAACTTAAATTCTTTCTTGGATTTAAAATCTTTCAAAATGATGATGGAATTATTTTAACTAAAAGTAAATATACTAGAGATCTTTTAAAATGTTTTTGATTGGATAGCATAGAAATTAGTGACACTCTAATGAGTACCACTTGTAATATGGATCTTGATGAAAATGGTAAATCCGTTGATCAAACCACATATAGAGGAATGATTGGAAGTCTACTCTACCTAACTGCTAGTCATCCTGATATTATGTTTAGTGTGTGTATGTGTTATTGTTTTCATGAAAACCCTAAAGAGTCACATTTAAATGCTGTAAAGATAATTTTCAAATACCTCAAGCATACTCCCAATTTAGGAATGTTCTATCCCAAAAGAAAATCATTTGAATTAGTTAGTTATTTTGATGCTGATTTTGCTGGATGTAAGTTAGAAAGAAAAAGAACCTCTAGAACATGTCACCATTTAGGCAAGTCACTAGTATCATGGTGTAGTAAGAAACAAAATTTGGTTGCATTATCTACTACAGAAGCTGAATACATAGATGCTGGAAGTTGTTGTGCACAAATTCTGTGGATGAAACACACATTACTATACTATGGATATCAATTCAGACATGTCCCAATAAATTGTGACAATATAAGTGTTATTAACATTTCTATGTATCCTATTTATCATTCAAGAACAAAACATATTGATGTAAGACATCACTTTTTTAGGGACCATTATCAAAAAGGTGATATCACTTTGGAATTCATTGGTACTGAATATGAACTTGCTGATATATTCACCAAACCATTAAATTCTGAAAGATTATACTACATCATACATGATCTTGGTATGATTAATCTTAAATGAATATCTTACTGATCTTAATGTTTAATACTTTATTGTACTTTACTTTACTGTTTTATACAAACTGTTTCTAAGTTAATGCTTTGTGCTCACGGTCTATCAATTCACTTTCTCACTGTGACTATACAGAATTATCACTGTCTCACCGTGATGACTGCCAACTACCTCACTATGATGACTAGTTTTCATCACACCATAACGCCTACTCACGGTCTCACCGAGAAGAGTTATTTATATTTTTATTTTAACCCGTATCGCCGTAATTTTTATTTCACCGCTATTTGTTTTCCCACGTTTTTGTTTTTATGACGTTTGACATTACCAAATGTTAAAACTTAAGCGTTTTATTCGATTCCTTACCCGAAATCTCTCCTGAACCTTCTCTTACCTCTCTCCCAAACCATCAGTGGATTCCAAGGATGAAGCGTCCATCTTCACCTTCGTCTGAGAAGTGCCCCACTAAGAAACAGAAGAGGATACCTAGGATAGCTCTCAAAGGACCTCTAAACCCAAACCTGGTAAGTTGTACAGTTGTAACTTAAAAAGAGGTTTGTGAAGAGTGGGTGTTGTCTAGCATATATTTAGTTTTGATAGTTTTAAGAGAACAAGGATGGCTTGAATGGTTCACTGGACAGAATAGACCGATTTACACGAGATTGGTATCTCAATTGTATCAGTATGTGGAGTTTTCTTTTGAGTTTGGAGAAAGATTTATGGTGAAAAGCTGGATAAATAGTCAAAAGTTCTCTTTCTCTTCAAGGTTGTGGGCTTCATGCCTAAGAATTCCCCATGAAGGAGTTTGTGAAGATTACCAGAGAGACCCTCCTCCAACAACTGACATCTTTGACCTGGAGAATGCTTTGGAGAACCTGACTGGAAATGGCACCAAGCAAAGGGCCATAGCTGCTGAATTAGATGGGGAGACTAGACTTCTGTTCATGTTTGTTCAGAAATGGATTATTCCTAGAAAAGGAGACTTTGCTATGATGAAGTATCAGGATGTGTTCCTGATCCATCTATTAATGAATGGCCATAAAATCAATCTTTGCAAGTATGTTATTAACCATATCTGTGAGCTGATTAATGTCACTTCCAAATCCACCTCCTTGATTTACTCAAGGATGATCTCAGCTATGTTAGTTGCAAAAAGGATGGTTGGACCGAATGAAGAAAAGTTAGAGGACCTTGATTACTACATATCCATGCCTATCATCAGAAGGATGATGATTAGCTGGAACCCCTAGAAAATGAAATGGGTTGAGGATAATGATGAAGTGTATAAAAATTTTAATCCTGTTGACTATCCAAAAATGCCTAAAAATCTACCTGATCCTGGTTTGGAAGTAGATGAAGTGGTTGAGTATTCAGAAGAAGATGAAGAAGGGGAAGTAACAGCTGAAATATCTCCTAGAGAAGAAGCTAGAAGACCTCAAATGGAAACAGATCCTACTGAAAAATAATGGACTGTTATCCCTGCTGAAATACATCAAGAGGAGGAAGTTGGTGTTAGTTTGAGAGAAGAGGAAGCTCCTACTTCTAGTGCAGATGTAAATCTAGAAGGTCATCCTAATGCTGCAAGGAAGTTGGTTTTTCCTGATTCAGAACAGTAAGCAACATTAGAGGCAAATCCTGTTGAAGAGAATCTTTCTGTTGAGAAAGAAGCAAGTCTGGAAGATCAACCAGTGGAACAGTCGGTTCCTGAGATTATTCCCTCTTCTGAAAAGAGGATGGAAATTTCCTTTCAGCTGGCAAGGCAAGAGTTTTATGAAGAGATTAGGGATGATCCTAAGGTTCTTGTCCATGTTCATGAGACTCAAGAATCTGGAAAGGAAGCACAAGTTGAGCGGGAGGAACCTCAAATCCTTGAGATTTTGGAAGATAGATCTGCTGAAGATTCTCAACCTTCTGTCACATATTCTGTGTACAATCGGTATGAATTCCCAAGCTTTTTATGATGTGAATGAGTCACAGCAAGTGACTGCAACTAGAATGGATCTTTCTTCTCCGTTTCAACTGATGTCTTTAGCTCAACCAGAACCAGAACCAGAGCTCCAACCTCAATCCAAATTAGAATCTGAGTCTGAAGATGACTCTGAACCTCAACCAAAATATGAACCACTACCTTTACCTGCACCCTTAACTAAGCATCACTCCTTTGTGACCAAAGATGATCTGAATGTTTTTGGAGAAACCTTGTTAGCTGGAGTTGAGAAAATTGTCTCCACTCGACCTTGTCCAGTGACACAGTTAAGTCAAGAAGATGCATCAATTAACATGGAAAATATTATCTTGCATATTCAACCAAGGATGATCCATCAAATTCAAGTAGTCCGAGTTGTGAATAAGATTCTCAGTGTTGATGATGCAAATCTGAAAATTATGGTAGTAAGTTTGCAGAATGAGTTATCTTTGAGATCACAGCCTGCTCCTGTTTCTACTCCTGCACCTGTTGCTGCTTCTCTTGAGCCATCTGAATCCCTCCTTGTTATAGAGATTGTGTCTCAAGTTCATCCATTCCTACTTTCATTTGATGAGAAGATTTGAAAAAGTCACACCAAGATTCTTGAATGCATGAGAGAGCTTGTGGAAAATCTGAAGAAGCTTACAGATGAATACACTGGATGCCAGCAAAATGTTCTGAAACAGCTCAAAGTTCTAACTGAACCTGTCAAAGCTTCACCTGCTTCTGGTCAGTCCTCCACACCTTCATTGGATGATTCTATGCTCAGATCCATAATCAAGGAAGAACATCAGAGTTCCTTCAATGGCTTGGATCTATCGTCTTTGTTAGAAGTGGTTAAGAATAGTGATAGAGCATTGGACATGGTTAGAATTCATTCTAAGATAGCCAATGATGATCAACCAGAGATCACCAAGAAAATTGATTTGTATCTCTCCCAGATTTTCTCTAAAAGTGATATTAAAGATCAAATTAGATATCTTGTGGAAAATTTGAGAATCCCTCTGGTGACTCAAGCTTTTAAAGCTCAAGTTCAGAAAATTAAAGAGTTCACCAAATTTTTGGACAGATTTATGTAGAATAAGGATGATTTTGAAAAGGCTATGCAATATGGTGGTGAAATCATTACTGATTTCATCAATATTTTTAAGTGGTATCTTCATATTTAGATCATTTTTATAGTTTCTCCAGCTACTTCACCCCTTAGACTTGGTCTACCTACCTTAGCCTCCACTTCCATGACAGTTAACCAAGATCATTCCCAGATCCGGCCAGTCATTCTTGACCAACCACAGCCTAGATCTTCACCTGCTCCCACATTGGCTCCATATGTTTTTCAAGGTCTACCCTTACCCTCTTTTTCTACCACATCTATGCCTTTTTCTACTTCAGCAACATCTCCTGCTGCTGATAAAGGCAAAGACAAGGTGGATCCCTGAAGAGTCCGAGGACTGTTTTTCTTTTTTTATGGGATTTCCATTCTTGTTTAATGTTTGTACATCTCCTATATGTTCTATTTTTAACTATTTTTAATTCCAAATTCCATGTTTCATTTCATTTTCTCTACATTTTGATAATCCCAAAAGGGGGAGAAAACTCAATTTATAAAAGGGGGAGAAATCAAACTCCAAGAATAAAAGGGGGAGAAATCTCTACAAGTATAAATGGGAGAGAAAAACTACCAGTGTCAGTTATATAATGGTTTTTTCTATGCTAGTATCTTTAATATTACATGTCATTTATATTCTACCAATATCTGATTTGTGATCATCAAAAAGGGGGAGATTGTTGGACTCCACATGTGTTAATCATGTTTTAATGATCACAAATCCTATTACTGTTAATTACTCTCAATCTTCATTGCACATCTTGCTAATGCTCTTAAATCTCAATTATAACTACACATCATGTTTTAATGATAACAAATCTTATAATGTTAATTACTCTCTTTATTATTTATAAGTCTCATGCATGATCATAAATCTCGCATATATTATCAAGCCTTTATATTTATGATTCAAGCTCTTTTACTCTCTAATGATTAAACTTTATCCATATTCTGTATATTACTGCCTAAGTCCAAATACAGATATTTGTCTATGTATGGAGTCACCGTGAAGGACTCACCATGACCAGACACCGTGAAGGACTCACCGTGACAAGACACCGAGAAGGACTCACCGTGACCAGACACCGTGAAGGACTCACAGTGACCAGACACCGTGAAGGACTCACCATGACCAGACACCGTGAAGGACTCACCATGACCAGACACCGTGATGGACTCACTGTGACCACACACCATGAAGGACTCACCGTGACCACACACCGTGAAGGACTCACCATGACTAGACACCGTGAAGGACTCACCATGACTAGACACCGTGAAGGACTCACCTCCCTCTTGAGTATCCACTCCGACCAACAATATAGATATATAAAATATAATCACACACACACACACATATATATATATATATATAATATAATATGAAATTATATATATATCAACAAAAAATATAAAATATAAATAAATATATATATAATATTAATTTTTAAAAACTTAAATATATTTATATTTATATAAATATAATATAATACAATTACACATATATATATATTAATATATATAAACATAGACAAATTCTTATAAAAATATATTTAAAAATATATATTTATATATTTATAACACACACACATAGAGATATATTTATATATATATATATATTTATATATAACAACACATATATATTTTAAATTTATTCACGTTTTAAAGAAAAAAACGTTATTTTAGTGACATTTTTACCATTGATTTAAAACATACCTAATTATATACATACACATATATATATAATTATAATTATAATTATAATTATATATATAATTATAATTATAGTTATATATATGTATATATACACATATATATTTATACACACTCACACCTATTTAATATATATATATATATAAACAAAAATATAATCACATATATATAATATATAATGTAAACATATATGTAAAATATAAACATATATATATAATACAAACATATATACATATATATATATATATCAACATAAACCATTATATATATATATACATATTAACATATGAAATTATATATATATATATATAATATATTAATTTTTTAAATAGTGAAATCTATTTATATATACATAAATATAATATTATATAATATTATATTTATCATTGGTAAAGGTGAGTTGGTATGGCCTTTATGTGTATCCCCGTACATGTTATTGGTTCAAATCCTTGTGGAGTCTTATTTAATTAATTTTATCATGGTCGTTTTGTGTGGAACGTGGAGCATGGTCTTACAGAATTTGTTAGATTAAGGGAGAATGGAGGGGGGGAATGAGAGCAGTGCTGGAGAATTAATTAGAGGGAGGGAATATGGGAGGATGTAAAGGATGAGAGGAATGGGTTTGGTGGGGTCATACCAAATGAGGGGAGGGTTTGTAATTTAGTAAAAAAAATAATTTCTAAAAAAATATAAATTAAAAAAAACTGAAAAAATTATCGGCATTTTTTAAAAGTGTTGATTAATTATTTTTAATTTACCCACATTTCTAAAAAATATATAGGTAAATTAGGTTTCAGTAAATAATGATGTTTATAAACATCACTAATTTAGCGATTTTTATTTATCAATATTTATAAAAAAACATTAGTAAATGAGGTGTCACTAAAGAGGGCCATCTATAAACATCACTAAATTTGAGACACCTTAGGTAGTAACATTTTTCAGAAACTTTAGTAAATGAATTAACACCATTTTAAAACTTCACTGTTGAAAAAATATCACTAATTATGACTCTCTTTGTTGTGTGAGTGCCCTTTTATAATGGAGGAGTGAGATTATTATAAATACCAAAAAGTAAACACTATTGAGAGGTCTCCCTTACCTCATGTGACTTCAATAATGAACAATTTTTAAAAAAATAAGGGATATGGGAAAAATATATCCAACCAATGGGTTTTGGAAAATTATTGGGTCATTTTCACACCTTATCTTTTAATATAAACTACTATGTAAACTCTTTTTTTACCTTAGTCACTGTGATTAACATTGAATGTTTTCACCAATTATTTTAGTAAAAAAATTTATTTGACCTTATTATACATTATAAATTATCATGATTCCAAATTTGGAATCCTCTTTTCCAAATTCAACTCACAGAAGTGGCATAAATTAATTTAAAATTAATCCTTCATACATGTTGAGAAATTATATTTTTAATGTGAAAATGTTTAGAGGTTTACTATGTTTATATACTTAAAATAAATTTAAAAATCATTACAATAACCTTAATTGGATTAATAGATTTATATTTTTTCTAATTTAATTTTAATACCATTTTTAAATATAATTTAACATTATAAATTAGATGAAAATCCAATTTTCAATTAAATTCTCTATTTTCCACTATTCATAAAAAATGAATCCTCTCAAAAAAATAAAAAAATCAACCTAACAGAACTTTGACATTTATCTCTCAGAAATGAATTTTATTTGGTCATATAAAAATTATATAAATGTACAAATTTAGTTTTAAAACAATTTCACCATTAAAAGACTACAAAACATTCTTTATAAAAGAACGATTTTTATGCATACAATTGGATTTTTATTATCATATTCCTATAAAATATATTGGATGAATGTAAAATAATTTTATATAATATATAAATTTCACTAATATCATGGATTAATATAAATTAATTTCAATTATTAAGATAAAATACTTAAGGTGCATAAAAATAATTATTTATTAAATAATTTTTTATAGTCAATTGGTGTTTATATTCCTTTGAAATTAATTGGTAACAAATGAATTAAACCATGTATATTTTTTATAAGTTATTTAATACTATCCATAACCTCAAATTTAATGTCTATGTGGTAAATTTCATATAAAATAATAATAATATCAGTATAGTGTTGTTCGGGAAAACCCAGTCCTGAGTGTAACATAAACTTTTGAAAGAACTTAATGTTGCATGTAATACAATCGAAACTCGCTATTATGTGTAATATATGATATTATAAGTATTTAATTTATCTAAATATGAATATGAAATAAATTATTGAGTTTTTATATTCTTCTATTTTCATGGTGTTTCATGTTATACAAACTATTTATTAAAATGTTATTCTTTTAGGATTTTTTGGGTGTTATATTACTGCTATTTTAGGATTATTCTCTACTTAATGGCCTGTGCCAAGATTATTTTAATATTGAATGTGAGGATCCTCACATTCTTGATATTATAACCTCAGGAAATCTCTCATTATAATGTCTACAATTTTTATTTCATTTATGTATTTACTTATACACATGTATACCTTCACACATAAGGATGACTTGTTTACTTTTAAAAAATATATATAAATGTATAAAATCTAGTAACTTATTTTAATATAAATGTAAATTTTAGTTTATGTTTCTAGTTAAAACTAATTTTTCATGGCCTATTTTATAATTTTTATGCATATAGGATGTATTGAAATCCCATGTGGAATTTTTTTTCTCACACTCTATACACACACTAAGTGTGTATATTGATTATGTCTTTTTTTATATAGGCAAAGGAAAATAACTATTTTGAGATAGTAGATTCTTGATAAATTCTAGTCATTAGAAGAATAGGTAAAAAGTATAGAGAGTTCACTTATCAGAGGGACATTATTAACATTAGTTGATTATTTTGGATGATTTTTTGGATACACATTTTAGATATCCATGTTTATGCACCCTTATCATCTTTCCATCCAAATTTCCCTTATTTTTAATATACATTGTTTATATATGTTTTGGTTGGATGTATATGAATCCTATTGATTATGATTATGTTAAATTCAATGATATTATTATTTATAGATAGTGAGTTATTGTTTAATATTATTCCTAGTTTGGTTATGTTATTATTTAAAAAAAATTATTTCATAATAATGACACCTATAATATACAAAGAGGTTATATAGTGTTTATAGAGAAAACCCATTATTATTTTTTTATATTTATCTCCGTGAAATGATTACCAATGTATAGGTTTATTGAATTATAACTATTTACTTGACCATGTAAATTATGAATGGGCTTTGGGAATTGTAACGGGTCAGCTCAGCATAGAGACATGGTAGTATGGGTTGTTTTTATACCCTAAGTGGAGTTTGAAGAAGCTTCTTTGGTGTTTTATTTATGATAATTATTATGATATTATTAATATTAAAGATAAATATGTACTTCTAGATGATGTTTGTAAAATGATTACTTCTAAAAATAATAAAAAACTTGAATATATATGATAATTACAAGATTGTGGATTGTTTTTTACACTCAATCACTTGAAAATTAAAATAAGGATTGGAATTTTTTGTGTTAAGTGGTCATTTTGGTTTTTCCATACCATATAATAATTGTTAATATTTGTATTTTTTTGTTTCTATTTTTTATCCACTCTTAAAATTTGAATTTAATAAAATTTAAATTTACACAAAAATACAAGTTTAAAATAATTATATTTGAATATCATGGTGCTTTAAATTCCCTAAAACCACTTAAATATTCTAAAATTAGTACCATGTGTGTTAATAACCTAAAAAATCAACAATCTACTATTACCCAAAACATATATTCCAGAAAACCGTCAATAAATATGATAATAACTCCTAAATTTAAAAAATATGGAAACCACTTTTAATATCATGGTTAAAAATATTTTCTCCAAAATATAAAATCAAAACACATTAGTAAGGATACACAAAATTCGCATAAAACAAATATGTTTTAAATTTTTTAATTTTCAGTCCAAACACTCATAATAAAAAAAATCATAAAAACCCATTTTAAACTATTTATTAATGAATAAATAATTTCCATAGGTTTGTTTTACAAAACTGCACAACATCTAAACCCTTATATGTTTTCCAATACTATTAAATAAAAGCTCTATTTTTCACTTGTTGCTAAATACCAATCCATTGGATCAAGGTAACCACATTTTAATTCCAAAACACACTTAATATGTTTAAAATACAGTCAAAAATAATTTATAAATTTTTTTTATACTAATTTTAAAAATAGAAATCATATCTATTAAAATCCAATGTACAAATAATAGTATAAAATCATTTAAATCACAATTTTTTTTAAAAAAAATCAGTATCACCCAAAATGAATATATTTTCTAAATTACAATATATCAATAATGTAATAAAAATATTTTAATCACAAGAAATTTCAAAACATACAACAAAAATAAATTGTTTTAAATATATTGATACATTTTTTAAAATAAAACTAATCAAATTACTGAAATTACGTTTAATTTTTAATTCTTTTTCAATATAACATAAAATATTTAGGGAAAAAAATTGATTTATTAACCTATCTAAAATGATAAGAAAATCATCAAATCACATTTTCCTTTATAAACCATGTGTAGTGTAACACCTCTATTTAAAAAAAACATTATTCGATAGTGTATATAATACACAACCAAGAGTTCAAACGAACCCTGAAATATTATTATAAACATTATAACCTGGACATTAAATCGGTGGGTATGAATAAGATTAACTACTTTATGAAATAAATATATTATTAATAATCTATATAAACATATTGATAAATTCTTATTAAATAATTTCACAATTTTTAGTAGAGTAATTTTTTTCTTCAAAAAATACATTTTCTTCAATAATGACTCTTGTTTCTTTTTATGATAATATATTATAATTAATTTCCGCAAAATTTGGAAATTTTATTCAACCAAAATAATTTTATTTTTTAATTACCATATATAAATTATCTTATGTTAAAATTTTGATATTTTTATAAAAAGTTTGATTTTTCAATGAATAGTGAAAATATATTATTTTCTACTAAAAGCTGTATTTTCTATTGAAAATTGTATTTTCTTTTAAAGTGTTTTCAAATTAATATTTTATTTTTGATTGGTTTTAAAATTTAATTAGTTATTTTTGAATAAAAATAATCCAATTTAGTCTTTCTAATGAATTTTATACTTTAATATGGCAGAAAAAAATTTATACTTAAAAGATATTTTTCTAAAAATCCACTTTTTCCTCATGTTTTGTGGAAGTAATTTGCTATTAAATTATACCACTTCTAGGAACTGAGTGTTGAACAATGAATTACATATTTGGAATTAGGAGGCCCAAATTGGGTAAATAATACATATTTATTTTATTAAATATGTATAGTAAATATTGAATATAATTTTCAAAATGTTATGGGTAAATGTGTTAATTATTGTTAAGAATAATATGATAATGACTAAAAATTGACACAAATTCATTTATTTATCATATTTTATGAGTATATTTAAGAAATTTATATTCATGTTTTGAATGTATTTTAATGAAATAGATTTTCATGATTTTTATTTTTAGAAATTATTTAGAAAAAATTAGAGACTAGGTGCTAAGACGACGTGCGATTCTGAGCCCCGATATACTTGGAAAGATTCATTGAAAATGTTATGTTTTTAATATCACATACATGTGGATTTCTTGGTAACGTAAAATATATTTTTAATAGATGCCCAGATCAGAAATCTGAGGACATCATTGAGATCAGAAAGGCATCATTATCCTAGGTGAAACCTTACTTTGTTCATTGCAGGTTATTTGAAGAAAAAGTCACCAAGGACGTAACCGTAAATAACACAATTTAGTAAAATTATTTTAATTTAAAATCCTATTAACTCTTTAATGGTGACTTGGATTCTAAATCCGAGAAAAATTTTTATTCATAATTTGGTTTTTGTCCTAAGAGAGGACTAACATCGACCGACATGGGTCAACTAGGAAAAATAGTTTTTTGATGTTTTAATAAATAAAATAAATTGTGAGTTTATTTTATTTTTAAATTATGTCGATGCAGCTACACTGTTTATTTTAAATGAAGATGTATACATGGCCCTGAGCTTTGTATAATAACCCTAGAAATTCCTAGGTGGATTTGGAGGGAATCCATAGATAATTCTCTCAGTAGAGACGACAAACAATACGATCAGAGATCGTTCTTGACAGGTCACTAATGGAAAAAAATCATGATAGTGAACGATCCATATCCATGGTAGGGAAGTTTTTTCAAAGTTTCTTTTCCATGTTCTTAATTTCAAAGACAAACACAGGTCAATGCACAAATAGATTGATCCATGGTTTGGTCATTATTGTGGGATGGTTTATTGATCTGTGATTATGGGGATATTAGTTTTTCCTCTTCGTTTATCCTTCAAACAAGAATGAATTGAGTTCGACATGAACAAAGTCCACGGTTCATTAATTAAGAGTTCTTGTTCTTTATCTCCCTCGTTCTTGGCGTTCTTCGACGGTGGATCCTCATGATCATAGTACGACTTATTCGGAGGCTCTAAATGCGATCAAACCACCATATTAGAGGCAAGATGAAATAGAGACTGAATCAGTGTAGCTCCAGACATGGGTATGACAATGGTGTTCTCATTTAATATATTTGAGTACCATAGGAAGATTGGTGGATCATAGATTGAAGGGAACTAATGGTGGTTGACAGCGTAAGACAGCATGGAAAGTACAACGATGCCTGAATAGGTGGAAGTCACTGTGGGTGACCACATGAGCTAGATCGACCCAGAAAGTGTATTGGGTTGGGGAGTGGGATGGGCTAGCTTGGCGGGTTGGAGCGAACCCGAGTCAAACACGGGGAGTCCGAACAGGGCCATGATCGATTAGTAGTCATGGTCGAACACCATGGAATCTCAATCTACTGTATCACATTTGACCATGGGATTAGAGAGAGTGGGCGGTCGATCGCCATGGTCAGTGGAATGACCGCACGGTCGGTCCAAAACCCAGTGATCGCCCTTCTTAATTTTCAAATAGCCATAACTTTCAAACTAGATGTTCATTTGATGACCTATTTACAGTGTTGGGACCCTTATAATGAGAAGGTTATTTTTAGATATCTTAAGTATATTTTTTGGAGTGTGAATTTGTCCTAGTGACATGAGGAGTTAGTTCCCTCGGAACAATCGTGATTCGATAAAACATTTCTATGGATATTTTTGTTTTATAAAATATGTGTCTTATAGAGACTACGTGTCTTATAGAGACTATGTGTCCTATGGAGGTTGTGTTTCTTATAGATATTGTGTGTCTTATTGATATTGTGTGTCTTATGTAGGATATGTGTCTTGTTGAGACAGTGTGTCTTATTGAATTGAGTATATCCTGATGTTCTTGATATATTTTCTCTAAACATACATCTGTATAGAGCTAACTATGCATTTCTTTGTGGTATTCCTTTATGGTATTCCTTGTAAGTATTCCTTCATGGTATCTCCTTTATGGTATTCCTTCATGACATTTAGTTTTTGGTATTCCTTAGTGGTATTTCCTTTTTGGTATTTCCTTGGTGGTATTCCTTTGTGGTATTACTTGGTGGTATTAATTTGTGGTATTTCCTTTATGGTATTTCCTTTATGATATTCCTTTATAGTTTTAGGGTTTCATACTGCGTATTGTTTTACTCACCCCTGCATGGGCTTTTCCCAAATTTGTCTTGTCTTGTTTTGATGATCCACTCTTTAACTATGTTCCAGGAAGACCATGACCAAACAATGCCTTGTTAGATCGAACATGCCATGGTGTGTTCCGGTAAATTTTATAAAGATAGTCCCAGTACCTCTTACATTATTTTTTGGACCTGTGGCTACAAAATCTTTTCTTTTGATGGAATTGTTTTGGTTGTGTTTACTTTATAGTACATTCACTGACTTTGGTTATTGTGGGAAATAGTTGTTTGCATGCATTTTTTACATAGTTCTTTTACATTTTAGCATTTATGGCTTGAATATGTGTGCATGCAAACTTGTACTTAGGAAAATGCCTCCCATTTGTGGGATATTCAAACTCGGTTCTAGTCACCGTCCCCTGGCCTGTTGAAGGCATGCTTAGGGTATTCTTGACACGGGCCCCTTTTACATGGGTCATGACAGAGTGGTATAAAGGAGGTCAGTTCTAATTTAGGATAGGGAGTTTATGAGGTTGGTTTGGACCAACAACATTAAGTGTTTCGAGTTCGGATTTTAGGCCAGGGAATTCAGTATTAGGGTCGTGGCTGACATATCCATACACCAGGACTCTGGGAACCTTCTTTTTGACTTGGTACATTAAAACACTAGTTGTAGGGAAAATAATTATACATGCATAATTTAGGAATGTGTTGTGCTTTTCGTGTCGCTCTTGAGTCATCTCTCCAGATATAATCTATTAAATATGGTACATATTGTTTTATTAAAGGATTCCTCCATGAAGACAACCATCCAAGATTCTGTTGCATAATCACGAAGATAATATTCTTAGTGATTAAGCATCAGTACAAGGGTTTTTACTGGAGATGACAAATCCATGTGGTTTACCAGCTATACCACCACCTATCAAGTAACAACTACTACCAACACTTCCAGCTAAGGACGCACACAAAATGAGCATGTTTTATAAGTTTCATAGGTAGCGTCTTCCTAGGATTCACTGTGATCCAAACCCCCTGACGGGTGAGGATTGGATGGAGGTAGTTACCTGTGTCTTTTGACTTGTGGGGAATCCTTCCAACAAGATGTAAGTCATTTTTGTGAGTCTTTTTAGGGATTTTTGGGGCGATGGTTGAGATTTATGACCCAGATATATGATGATGATACTTTTTCTAGGGTAGACTTCAAGAATTCCTTCATAGAAGTGTTATTTCCAACCATGTTGTGGTCAATGCGTATACAGAAGATTTTGCATCTACATCATGGATGTTAGACTATGGCTAAGTATTCGACAAGATTTCTGATCTTTCACGCTACTCTAAAAATATTGTATGAGATCCGTTCATTAGGGCTTGGAACATTGATATGGGCTTCCACTGGGTGATCCGGGCATCCATTATATCCCTTTTCATTCCTACTTATGTCGGGGTACTTGAGTGAGCCTTACTAGAAGAGTGATTTCTAGCGGAGGAGGTTCCAGGAGTGAGAGCTACCTGCAGTCACTGGGTAGATGAGACCTCGATAGTAGGTAGAAGACAATAGTCAGTTGGACCAAATCAGGTAAGGCGCTTCGAGAGACAATCCACATACATAGGATCAGTGGTATGGGGCTCCCAGGGTATCTGAAGTTAGCTGAGGGATAGAATATGTTACTCAAGTGGCATTAAGGAAAATTTGGCAAGATATTTACTAACCCATTGCATGACCAATCATCGGATGGTCAAGGGGAAATCAAGGTAGAGGTGGAGGAAGGAACAAGGTGGTCCAAATGATGGCGTGGCATGGAAGGGGAGTAGAAAAGGAAGTAGGAGGTGGCTGGAGGTTCAAGTCATTACCACCATGACCCCCAGGTGGCCCATGACAGGCTTAGGGAACATGTGGACAGGGATGAGGCCAACTACAAGCGATGGAAGCTTTTGACCCCGAGGCTCCAGGGATGATTAGAGGTATGATATATGTATATTCTACAATAATTTAATTTTTTATAGACCCATTTGACATTCATTATTTACTTTCCATGAACCTTTTTAAAGACTTTGAGATTATGGTTGAACTATTAACTCAAGCCTAATGATTACAGACTCTTATGGGAGGAGATTCAAGGATCACACACTAGTGCCGACAGTGTGACCTTACACATAGAGATGAGAGTTTTAGTTGGGATATGTTGGTTATGATGTCGAGGCCTTACGATGTCATTCTTGGTATGGAATGGTTATCCATAGTTCAATCTCAGATTAACTATTTTTGGCAAAGAGTGTGGTGTGTGCATAGTGATGGGACCATGTTTTCCTTTTTTGATGAAAAAGAAATGTAGCAGCAAAGGATGGACCCACAAATAGGAGGCTTCATCTAATCAATCATCAATTTTCAGGCCTGACCCTTGGAGAAATAGATGATTTGAGTCTATATATTTCTATAATGGTGGAAGAGTATGAGGGCATATTTCCTAAGTATGTTCCAAGATTACCTCCCCATAGAGAGGTAGACTCTTGCATTGATCTGTAACCCAGGATGACCCTGATATCTGCACCTACATATCATATGGATCTCACAGAGTGTTAGGAGTTGAGGATGAAGATAGAGGACTTGTAGAGGAAGGGATTCGTGAGACCCAATGTTTTACCTTGAGCAACCCCAGTTTTTTTTCCAAGAAGGATGATAGGAGATTGAGGTTACGTGTGGGCTTAAAGAGCATGAACCTGGTGACTTTGAAGAATAATTATCTACTACCAAGGATCTATGACCTCTTCAATTAGTTAAAAGGGGTGTGGTGGTTCTCAAAGATTGACCTCATATTTGGATATCAAAATCTATGAGTATAGGATGAGGATATGTTGAAGACGACCATCATATGTCATTGTGGCCCCTATGAGTACTTGGTGATTTCTTTTGGCATATTGAATGCCTTAATAGTGTTTGTGGGACTCATGAACCAAATCATTCATCCTTACATAGACCAGTTCGTGGTTGTATTCATTGATAAAATCCTAGTGTACATGGAGTTCAAGGAGAAGCACGCAAGACACTTGAGGATGGTCATGGAAACACTCATAAAAAATCATTATGGGAAGATCTCAAAGTATTAGTTCTAGATTTTGGAGGTCCATTTTTTAGGAAACTTCATTTAAAAGGCAAGAGTTTCAATATTTCTAGTGAAGATTGAGTCAATTCTTGCTTGGGAAGCACCCAAGAGTGTTACTTAGGTGTAGAGTTTCCTTAGTTTGGATGGAATCTATCAGAGGATTTTACCCAAATTTTCTAGGGTGGCATCATCCTTGACAGCTTTGACATGAAATGGATAGCCTTTAGTGTGGATGGAGAAGTGCTAGGATGGTTTTTAGCAATTGAGTTAGAGATTGATGAGCACTCCCATCTTGAGATTACCCGAGGAGGGTACCAGGTACGTAGTGTTCTGCGATGCATTAGGAATCGGGATTGGTTGTGTTCTGATGTAGGGGAAAGTGGAAATTTCTTATGGTTCATCCCAGTTGAGACAACATTAGTAGAACTATGCAACCCATGATCTTGAGTTAACAGTGGTAGTCTTTTCATTGAAGATGTGGTGACACTACTCGATTGGCTAGTGGTTTATCATCTACAATGACCACAAGAGTCTCAAGTATATGTTCTCTCAGAAGTATTTGAACATAAGATAGAGGCAATGGATAGAGTTCCTCTAGGACTATGACTTTGAGATGGTCTATACATATAGGAAGGGGAACGTGGTGGTAGATGATCTTAGTGGGTGATCTAGTTCATAGTTGCTGAATGAGGAATCTGAGTAGTTGAACTCATTATAGATATACTTTGTGGATGTCGATGGATCATCTTACCTCCAGTCAATGGTTGTTACCTGTATATTTTTATAGTTAGTTAGGGAGGCACAACTTAGAGATACTGAATGTGAGACTTTACGTTCTTATATATCTATATGGAAATCCCATGATGGATATTCAAAAGGTGGGGAGCACATCATTATTTTTAGAGGGCACATAGTAGTACCGAAGGTGTTGTGGGGGGAGGTTTTGAGGGAGTACCATACATACCCATTAGCGGTACATCCAAGTGTGGTGAAGATGTAGCAGGACCTTCGACATCAGTTTTGGTGGACAGGGACGAAGAGGGGAGTTGTAGTGTTTTTTTCTGGATGCCTCACTTGTCAATTGTTGAAGGTCAAGCACCAGGTCCTAGAAGGTTTTACACAACCCCTTTAGGTGTCAGAATGGAAGTGGGATGAGATATCAATGTAATTCATGAAAGGTTTACAATATATGTCTAGGGGACATGTCACCATCTAGGTGATCTCAAGTCGGTCCACTTCCTAGATATTTAGGAGAAGATTTCAATAGAGAGTTTGAGACAACTCTATGTGTGGGAGATAGCTCGACTCCATGTAGTTCAATCAACGATAGCCTCAAATTGTTATTCTCTCTTTACATCCTGGTTGAGTAAGGGATTGTAGGAGGCATTTGGGACTCAGTTACGCTTGATCACAACATTTCACCCAAAAAAAGATGACTAGATAGAGTGGACCATATACGTTACGGAGGACATGCTGTGATCTTTCATGTTAGATTTCGGCCATAGTTGGGAGGATCACCTACCCCTGGTGGAGTTTGCATACAAAAACAACTACCATTAGACCATTGTTATGACACTATTTGAGGCCTTGTATGGGAAACCCTGCATGTCACCACATTACTAGACAGACCTGGGGGGTCAGCACTCATGGGCTATGAGTTGGTACAGGAGACTACAAAGAAGGTGAAAATCATCCAAGAGTAGATAAAGGCTACAAAGCACTGTTAGAAGCCTTATATTGACAGACGACAGATGCCTTTGGAGTTTGAGGAAAGAGACCACAAATTCATTCAAGTATTACCTCTATGCGGATTATAGATATTTGGTCAGGGTGACACATTATCTACGAGGTTCATCAGATCTTTTCTAATACTACATAGAGTTGTAAAGGTGGCATGTTTCATGGATCTACCACAGTAGCTAGATTGGGTACACGAATTCTTCCATGTGTTGCAACTGAGGAGGTATGTGCATGACCCATTTCACATCATTGAATAGAGAGATCTAGACATCAAGGAAGGTATGAATTATGCAGAGTACCTAATGTTGATAAAGGATTTATAGGAGAGGATCTTTCATGGGTAGTTGATTCCTTTAGCTCATGTTCGGTGGAAACACATGAATCTTCAGGAGAGCACAAGAGAGCGGGAGGCTCAAATTCGTTCTCAATACCCTCATTTGTTTTAGTATCCCCTTTTTTTGATTTTCAAGGATGTAATTCCATAATGTGGGGAGAATTTAAGGTCATGAATTTTCTGGATTTATGTTTTTAAAATTATTTTGGATACTTTTGAGGGCAGACACTAAGATGGAATGCGATTTCAAGGCCTGGTGTGACCAGAACAAGTGGTTAAAAAAGGTTATGTTTTTAATTGCATGTACAAGTGGATTTATTGAAAAAGTGGAATTACTTTTACCAAGGTTCCCAGATAATAAATTTGAGGGAACCATTGATCTCATAATGGAGGTTTTACCCTAGGTGAAACCTAACTTTGGTTGGCACGTGCCATCTGAAGAAAAATTCAACAAGGACGTAACTATAAATAAAATTATTAAATAAAATTATTTTATTTTAAAATACAAATAACTCATGAAGGGTGACACAGATTAGAAATATGAGACCACCTTTGAGTTCATAATATGGTTTTTCCCTAGGAGAGGCCTAACATCAGCCAGCATGGGTCGACTGTGAAAAATGGTTTTTGGACATTTTAATAAAGAAAATAAACTGTGAGTTTATTTTATTTTAATTTTACATTAACATAGTGATGTTATTTCTTTTATATGAAGAGCTTGATAGGGACCCAGGGTTAGGCTCATAACCCTGGAAATTTCTAGGATGCTCTAGAGAGAATTCTTAGAGAATTATCTCAACAGTGATGAAAAACACCAGGATATGAGATCATTCTTGATGGGTCACCAACGAAAATAAATCCTCGATAGTGAATGATTTTTATCCTAGGTAGGGTGGTTGTTTTATTATTTCTTTTCCCCATTCATAATTTCCACAATTAATGCAGGTCAATCGACAAACAGATTGATCTTCGGTTCGATCATTGTTGCAGGATGGGTTATTGATACGAGATTATTAGGAGATTAGTTTATCCTCTTGTTTTATCCTTCAAATGAAAAATAATTGAAGTTGACATGAAAAGAGGACAAGGTTATTTATTTAGTCATTATTGTTCTTTATCTCCCTCATTCTTTTTATTCTTTTTCATTGGATCCTCATGATTGTGGCCCGACTTGTCGGGAGGTTCCCAACACGTTCAGACCCCTGAATTGGAGACAAGATGAAATAGAGCTCAGATCAGTGTAGCCCAAGACCCAAGGATCACATAGGTGATTTCATTTAAAATATTTGAGCACTGAATTTAGAACGAAGGACTATGGAATGAAGAGATCTAATGGTGTACGAAGTTGAACAATGGAGGATGTGTCTGGCACCACGTGGGATGTGGCTGCTGACGCGATAGGGTGAACACGTAGACTGACAGTTGTCCCCATGGGTGACCACATGAGCCAATCCAACCAAAAAAAGAGACTAGGTTAGGCAATTGGGCCAGGACGGTGAGGTGGGATGGGCCCAGATGAAGTGGTCCAATCATTGTGGGTTGGGTCAACCTGACAGATCGGGTCAGACCCAGAGGGTTGGGTATGATCCCGCGGCTCGAGGCAGACCCAGGTCGGACCTTGGGTAGCTGGACCGAGTCATGGTAGACCGTGATATGTGGTCGACTGAGCTATCATGTGGCAGCAGCAGCTGGCAGTATGGTTGACTTCCATGACAGATCGAGCTTCCGTAACATGGTTGACTGCAGCGGTCGACCACCACAATCAGTCCATGGCCCAACGAACCCCTTCTGATTTTTTAAAATTCCTTAACATTCAAACTGGATGTCTATTTAATGAGCCTTCTATTAAATTGAGACCCTTATGATGATACACTATTTTTGAGATATCCTAAGTGTTCTTTTCTAGGAGTGTACATACAACCTAATTGCTTGAGTAGTGAGTTATCCTGAAATTAGTGTGTTTTGAAAAAACATTTTTGTGGCTGGAGTTGACCTAGAGATTATGTGTCTTATAGAGACTGTGTGTCTTATGGAGACTATGTGTCTTATAGAGAAAATGTATCTTATCGAAACTATGTGTCTTATAGAGATTATGTGTCTTGTGGAGACTTTTTGTCTTATTGGATTGATTATATCAAGATGTTCTTGATATATTTGTTAAAGACCTATATCTATGTGGATCATACTGGGAATTCCTTTATGGTATTCATTTATGGTATTCAGTATTCCATGGTGGTATTCCTTTGTGGTATCTTCTTTTTGGTATTCCTTCTTGGTATTTACTTTTTGGTATTCCTTTTTTGTATTCCCTGGTGGTATTTCCTTTGTGGTATTTCCTTGGGGGTATTCTTTCATGGTAATCCTTAGTGGTATTCCTTTGTGGTATTTCCTTTTTGGTATTTCCATTGTAATCTTCCATTGTGGTTTTGGGGTGTCCTACTGAGTATTATTTGACTCACCCTTGTATGGACGTTTCCCAGACGTGTCGTGTCTTTTGCAGACAATTGACTCTTCGAATGATTCCTAGGTAGACCAGGACAAGGCGGTACCTTGTGAGACTAAACGTGTTGTAGTGTGTTATGGGAGATTTTCAAATGATAGTCCAAATACCTCTTAATTTACAAGTTGGACCTATCACTACAGACTCTTATCTTTTACGATTCTTGTTTTGACCAAGTTTATTTTCCAGTATTTTCACTGTTGTACTTTAGTTATTCTATGATATAGTGGTTTTCATGCATTTTTTACATAGTGTTTTTACATTTCAACATTTGTGACTTGGAGATATTTGTGTGTATACGAGTACTTATGTATATGCCTCCCATGTTTGAGATATGCCTACTCAGTGCTAGTCACCGGCCTCTGGACTATTAGAGGCTATCTTGGGGTAGCCAAAACATAGGCCCCTCTGGGATGTGTCATGTCATATATATATCCAATTTGTACCATATTTCTTTGATTTTCACCTTTAAAACATTTAAGTAAAATATCAAGACAAAAATGTCACTTTCTTGCTTTTATTAACTATAATATTTTGATACACATATAAAAAACATCTGTTTGGATATAAATATTCATTTTAAAGATAATTTATTTATTTTTGTTTTTTATTTATTTCTATTTTTCTATGAAATAATTATCATAAATGCTTATGTAACACTAACACAATATTTATGCAACTAATAGAAAAATAAACAAAATGATTTAAAAATTTCAAAATTCATATAAATTGAATAAATTACTGTTTTACATGTTTTTTTCTGAAAAAAATAACATGATTCTGATGTGTAAAAGTTTTAGATTAAAATTACTTATCATTCATGTTTCATTCAATGTAAAATTAAATTAATAGCTCCAGAAATAACATTAATGATATTTTACAATAAATAATATTTTATTAAAATATTTAAAATTACTAAAAGTCCTATATTTAGTAATTTTATTGGGATATGGTTGAAAATAGCATCCATGGTCCATTTATTTTGAAATTTACCTTTTATATTAAATATATTGACCCATAAAGATTAAAAACATTGTTATCTTGATAGTTTTGAAAAAAGATTAATGGTAGTTAAAACAAAGAGAGATGTATAAAAACTCAATATAAACTTGTGAATATTTTATTTTATGATAGAATTTTATCCCATAAAAATATTAAGTTTTAATTATATCATTTTGTAGAATTTTTTCAGTGAAAATTAATTTATTTTAATTAGATATTTATTGAAACTTTTAAAGTTCCTCCCCTACTCACTTATAAAATGGAACCACTTCATATATGTTCTGAACACTTAAAAAGCCCTTTGGTTCAACCAATACTGAAAAAATCATTTCTTTAATTCTTATCCCATGTCTTAGAGGTCTTGTTTTGATAGAAAAAACTCATAGAAATGATTTTGGTGTAAACATAAAGAGGTTTTCCATAGAAGAGGTATTGTTCCTAAGAGAGCATTTTTGTTTAATTTATTCCTCCACCTCCTTCAATATTTATTCAATTATTATGCTATAATAAAAAAAATTTCACCTATATAATAATATGTTATGATTTATTATAATAAACTACATCCATATCATCTTCCATCAAATTGAAAATGAAGCTATTGTTCATGTGTATGACAGACAACCAATTCCTGAACTGATGTAATTCATTTTCCATAATCTTGTTCAATGACTATTTATGAAGATGGATTTAATGTATATATATGATATTAATGTCATATTTTTCATTTTTTAATATAAATAGATCCTTTTTTTTACCATTCCATTCATTGAAATATTATAATGGTGTTCATGCATACATGTGGATTACCATCTCCACGAAGTGATGAGATTTTCTTTTCTTTAAAATTATAGCATCCTATATTTTTAGAGAGGTATGGATCCTTGTATTAATATTAAAAAAATATTATTTTAATATTAAATTGTTATAACATGGATAAGGTTTAGTGTGGGACTGTCTGGGGCTCGTTTAGAGCCCAAAGCTCTAGATTTTGAGGATTCGGAGTGAACCACATAGTTAGCTTGTGATTAGTTCTAACTATGAGATACAACTGTGCTGGAAATCAGTGTGAAATAGGAGGAAACATGATTTGTCTACAACATTGTGATATGGGGATCATGTAAATGAAACTTTTATCAAATAATTCAGAGAGCCATTTCGTATGGGCTACACATGGTTAGTCAAACAATGTGGAAAACCTGTGTGAGGAGGTTCCCTATGTTGTAGCTACCACATAGTTGGAACACAATTTATCCAATGGTGTGCACAAAATGTGAAACCCTATAATGAGGGTTATTTTACTATTTTTAACCTAATTTTTTTACCCTCAAACCTCTTTTCCCCCTCTAGTGGAGATCCCATGTGATAGGGATCTCCTCCCTCAAGATTTTTGTAATTTTGGTTTCACCTCAATTGAATATACGAATCCTTCACCATCAGATACATTGGAAAGATAATAGTAATATATTTAATTCTATTCCTTATATCTATATTTTATCTTTCTTCTTTCAATTCTATTTAGGTGTGACATCTTTTACACTATTTTTTGGTAATTTTATGATTCGTATGATATATCAATTTCTTGATTTATTGATGTGATGAAACTAGACAAGGAGAGTGCAGTGAACCTATAGGAGGTGTCCTAGCTTCATTACCTCAATTTTACTCACTTATATAACATGTTTCATCATTATATTCAATTTATATTCCTAAAAAATCCTCTATATCAACAAATAAACTAACATTAATGCTTTATCATGCCTGATACAACCCCAGAGAGTGGAGAATCAACCCATTGGTTGATATCTAAGACTTAAGAGTCCCTAATGGATGTATTTTACCTTAGAGGACTATTTTAACCTTTATTTTATGTTTTATAAACAACACGAGAGTAGTTTTTACTTGGAATATAAGTGTTTAATTGAATTAATAGGAGTGGTAGGCCAGGAGTTGGGCCCCTTCCTTCATGAAAAAATAGAATTGCATGAATCACATAAATTGGCCAATTTGTTTTGAATAAACATTAACCATATTAAATGTTATGATCTTATTACCCAAATCAAAGATCCACATTATTCTAAATTAAATAAAGGGTCCACACTTAAGGCCACCTAGGATGGGATGATCAATCCTTATAGGTAGTTTTTGTCATGATGTGTAAATATTATAGGGGAAATTCTAGGTATGCCTTGGATGGGATCATCGTGAATTTCCACTACCTAGAGACTAGTGATACTGGTTCCATTAAGGGGAACCATAGGATAAGATTGGGATTGATATGGTTGTACCATGCTATGAGTGAGACTAATACCCCTATTTGAGATACTAAGGACATACCCAAAGGTCTTTATTGTTTATGCACTATTATGAGAGTGACAATTGTGATTTAATTTATATGTCTCCTTGGATAGAATCATATGGTATTGGGTAGATAAATATACCCTAGAGTGATACTTGGGATTCCCTCTATATTTACTTGGACTGTATAATGGTTCAACTTATTAATTTATATAGATTTCAAATAAATTAATGGATATGAATGTGTAACTGAAATTCTAGGGACATGTCTACCAAACTAAATCACATTCTTGGGGATGGTCCATCCGTTTAAATTTATTTATAATTGATCATACCATATTAAATACTTGTATAGGTTACCATTTTTAGAGACAATCAGATTTTTCCAATTTAGGTAGAATCAGACTAGTATCCCAAAAGGACCCTGGTCTAATGTATTATTATTTTCAACATTCCATTTATTATTTATATTCACAAAGCTCATTTTATATGCATGTGTTGGATTTATCTAGAAAAAGTTTTTTGTTTCCTAATAATTATATATCACACCTTTCTTAGGCTTCCTTTGGTACTCAAGTAGACTTCATGGTTGCAGGTATTAAAAAAGGGAAGCATCCAACTTCTAATTCCTTCATTTCAGTTCTAGCATGGAGTACGAGGGAAGTGGACTGAGCCTATGATCAGGATTATATTTATAGATTTTTTTGTTTTTTTACTGCATTTGTTATATTAATTTTTCCCATGTATTCCCCTGTACTCATTTTATATATCCCCTTTATGATCATCATCATTTTTACCTCTTTATTATTTTTCTTACATCTGTTTTTTATTGGTTTATTTAATAATACTATACTTACATCTATTATATACCACTATGATGTGCTATTATCTATGAGGTAATAGTCTCTCCATGGACACACCCTAGGCTCTCTATTTTAGTTTTCAACATCTTTCATATGGGGAGGTGTGCTTGAGGTTATGTGGTTGACCATCTTGAGGCATTATTAAGTGGCTTCTGGGATTGGAAGCTACAACTACATCACATGGATAGTATATATAAGTGTACGACCTACCATCTCCATTATTGTAACATAGTTCATTTTTAATAACCATATTTCAAGGTTTGTTTTAATATTATAATATTTGTTTAAAAATGATAATAATTCCATGATTATTATTCTTTAGATGATGAAATAATAACCTCTTTGGAAATAGTCAATTTACAGAAGGCATTTTATGATTTGTATCTGAATATCATCAAAACGTCCGAAGTGAACTTAAATGATTAAGTATTTAAATATAAATTGATAATAAATTAAATAAAAGGGTTAATAAAATTGAAAAATATTCATATTAATGTAAATAATAACATAAATTTATTATTTAAGAATATAAAGAACAAAGGTGAGGAGTTAGACTCAATGTAAGGGACCTTTATTAAAAACTTTCTTTTCAAAGTTCTTCTTACTCATTTCTTCCATATAAATGTTCTTATAAATGTTTCAAGAAAATTATAATTTATGATTCTATGGATGATAATGTTCATTTATTACCATGTTTAATTTCTATTTTTTTTAAAATAATCTTTTTAAGGTTTTTTGAAAAATACACTTTACTTTAAATCCTCATTTTGAATTGTTTAATGTTTAATTTTTTTATGAATATTTCAATTCTATCTATATTTTCTTAAAAATATTTTATGGATATAATTATATGATAATAAATAAATTAAATTGGACAATTTATACCTATTATAACCTTTTAAATGATTTTCAAATAAAATATTTTTTATGTATTTTATATGGAATGTTTTGAATTTTATTAAAAAATCTAAAACAGGTTATTTAATTTTATTTATCTGACATCAACAACTTTACTCATAGGATAAACCATTATTTTATATTTATATTTATTTAGATGTTTGATTTTTTATAAAAGTAAAACCATATTCACTTTTGTTGTATGTATTTTTTAAAAGGGGTTGAAATGGAATGGAGATTTTGATATTTGGAAATTATTTGTTTATGGGTGTATTGGATCTCTCTAAACCATCACTTTCTTTGGGTTATTAAATTTTTATCAAGATCACTCTCTGTATCTCTCATTAAGGTTATGGAATTATTATAAATTATGTATATTTGTATCTCAAATATATTCATATCTTATTCTCCGTTTCTATGATGGGGTAATACATTATTAATGTTCATTTCTCAAATGCCTTTATCCAAAAATTTCCATTGATTATGATATGAGGAAAGATTATGAAACCCTTTTATTTTCTTGTGTAATTATTATGATTATTACTTATAATTTATTCCCTTTTGTAGAACATATATTCATGAACACATTATGATGGGTAATCCAAGATATATCTCCAATGCATTAGGAAATTTTTTTTCTCATGAGATGTTATGTATAGAATTAGGTAGTATAAAAAAATCATTATGGGACTCTATAAACCATGATATTTTGTTTTAGCAATTAACCTTTACATTTTCTTATGTGTTTTTGTTTCTTCCAAATATCAAATATTTCCATGATCATATAATACAATTCCATTTATCTTATCCTTCCATGTGAATACTCATGAGCTTATATTTAAAGGAAAGTATATGAAACATTTTAAAGGTGAAATATATAACATTTCTTCAAAATGTTTTCATAATAATTTTTTGATTATAACGGAATATTTATGATTTTTATGTTTACCTTTAATATTTCCTATGAAATGTTTTATAAAAATATTTTGGGATGAAAACATGATTTATTGGGTATTAAAATTTTTGTTTTGATCCCAAATATGAATTTTTAAAAAAGGAAATTCTTGTATAAGTATTAATGAACTAACGTGTTTCATTATTTCTTTTTAAATATCCCTTAATAAGATATTTGTGATCATCCCAAATTTTAAAATCTTTTTAATAGGGTTTAAAGAATAAGAAGGGAAAACAAAAATGAAAAGATGAAAATTGTGAAGATATGCCATGAAAATAAAAAGTATTATATAATAAAAGTATTTTTGTGGAAAAAATGGCTACTAAGAGGAAGTTTCCAAATTTTGATGTAATATTTATCTATATAAAGATTTAGGAATAATTATCTAAACATTATAACCCATAAAAATCATTAAATGCAAGAAAAATAATTCTTGACCTTAAACTCAATATTATTTAATGCTTAGGGTTGGGTCCATATAGCTGATATCAAATAAATGGTTTAAATTACTTTAGATATTATATCCTTTTTATGTGAGGTTAACTTAAGAGTTTGTATACCATCATGAGTTTATGTGTTTAAGATTCATCATAAGCTAAAAGTATTAAAAACCCATTTTGATGTTTTAATTGATGTGATTGTAATGGGATTAATGTCATTTTGGAGAAATTTTTTTGGGTTGAGGTATATGTAACCCTTTGGTTCATCATGATGTATTATTTGATAAATAAGTATCTTTACTTACAGTTAACGCTATTGATATCCTTTAGTGTTTATATGATATTTGATGATTAATGTTATTTTTTAAGGATTTTCATCATATTTCTTGGTATTTTTTAAGAATTATATTATTATAGTTTTAGTGAAAAGGACAACATATCACATCTATCAATGTTGCAGGGCTTAAACACAAAAATTAAGGGATAAAAGGGTGCATCTCCTGACACAAGCCTACATGATGTCTTGTATAATGTGATATTTATTTTTCTAAATGACCTGACAAATAATGATTAATTTTATTTTTGAAACATATGTGTTACCATAGATATAACCTTGTGATTAAAAGAGGGTTTTTGTGATTAGGTGATTAATGTTATTTTTGAAGATGTTTACTATTATCGGAACCTTATATAAATAAGTTAAATTAACCGATATGTGATTTTATTTATAGATTAAAGGTTTAATAATCTTTCTAAAGCCTATATGATTTAGTGTTTCTTTATGGTAATTCAAGTTATTTTTTTAAATTATCTGTATATCTTAGATATTACAGGATTGGGTCATATACATTTTTGATATGATATATTATGAGTGATTGATGTTCTTTAGAGATAAATGGTAAAAATATCTTTGAAGAATATGTGATCAAATTATTCTAATATTTGGGTTTTAGTATTAGTCTGTAATATTAGAATGAATTTTAAGGTTAGTTTTATATTAAATTGTCTTAGTTTAACATTGGGTGTTATTTTTGAAGAATTTATATTTAATATTTTATTTATTCACTTGATGGATTATTAATTTTGAGAACTGCCTTGTGAATACCATTTTTCTTTTGGTTAATGTCTGAATAAAGTAATAAGAAACTATTAACCTTTAGTAGATTATTTTATCCATTTGAGGTATATTTTAATAGTTTAGGCATTAAAATCTTCATAAATACTTTTCATTTGGCGAAACTGATGTGATTGTGGTGGAAATTTATTAATGGAAGAAAGTATACTTATTAAGTAAGTATATATCCATATATTATTTATCTATATTTTAAATTAATTCCCTAACTATTTGAAAATGATCTTTAAACAAAAAATTTATCATATGGCCTTCATTTCTGATGAATTGATGGGTTTTTTTACACCTTATAGGTTTATGGGTTTTTGGTTGATATCTTTATTTTGAAAATTAAATTTATTAGGATAAATTATCACTTTCACTCTCTACAATTATTTGAAAATTACATTTTTCCCCATGCCCATATTTTAATTTTCCACTAATATTTCCCTATTTTGAAACCTAGTTATGTGATGAAATTTGTGTTTCCATTTCCCACTTTTCAAGAGGATTATTTATAAACCATTTCTATGTTGTGGGATTTCAAAAAAGGTATTTTATGATGTCAAACCCTTTTTTAGTGATCCTAGGTTCAAATTGTGAGGATGGAATTTATTAAATTGGGATTAATGTAACACCTCAATATTTTAAATGAAGAAAATTGTGTTAGATAGTGTATATGACACCCAACACTGAGATTAAATAAACCATGAAATATTATCATGATAGTTATAACCTAGAGATAAATTTAATGGGTATTAATGGGATAAACTAATTTAAAAAATATATATATTAAAACTTAATTTAAATTTATTGATAATATCATAGTAATTAATCACTCAATTTTTATTAAATTCATTTTTTTAATAAAAATATGTTCTCTTCAAAAATGGATATTACTAATTTTCATGAGAATATAATATAATTAATTTATAGAACTTTCAAAATATTTATTTGATAAAAATATTTTCATTTTTTAAATTATCATATCAAAATTATCTTGTGGAGAAATTTTGAGGTTTTTTCTAAAAAGGTTAATTTTTTAATGAAATGTGAAAAAATATAAATTTTTATTGAAAAATTTTTTTCTTTTAAAGTTTTTACAAAGTGATTTTATATTTTGTAATAGTTTTAAAGTTTCATTGGTTTTTATTAAATAAATATAATCCAATTAAAGTCAATAAGATCAAAATTTATACATGAAATTTGTATAAAAATATTTTTTTATGTGAAAAGTTATTTTTCTGAAAAAAAAACTTCTCATCACATTTTATAGGTTTATTTTTAAATTAAATTATTTCACTTCTATTAATTTAATCTAGAAAAATTATTAAAATATTTGTAATCATGATTCCCAAATTTGATAAGCATGAATCTTTTGTAGTCATTATAAATAGTAACTATAGTAAATAATTATTCCACATTAAGGGTAAATATTGTAATTGAAGTTAGAAATAATAAGATAAGGACTAAAAATGAACCCAAACACTTTCATTTATCATATTCTACATGTTTATTTGCACCATTTCAATCAAATTCTAGAATATATGCCCTATTGGTGCTATATTTAACTGTTCTTGACCATTATAATATTTATGGAAAAGATAAAGGCCAAAATTTTACATTCTTACTTTTAATATCTATAATATATTATGATAATGATAAATATATATTTTACTCAGTTATAAAAATTCATCTAAAACATAAATAATTTTTTTATCTAGATTTTTTATCTAATTTTTTGTAATGAAATAATTACCTTAAATTCTAATGCAATGCCGACATAATATTAATTTAATTAATAGAAAAATAAAATAAATGATTTTAAAATTTTAAAATGTAATATAAATTAAAATAATTATTGTGTTACATTTATTTTTTAGATAAATATAAAATTTTAGTGTTGTATAAAATTATTATATTAGAATTCAATTTTTTCATGTTATTTTAAAAGTCAAATTCATTGAATTGTTCCGAAATTACATTAATGATATTTTACAAAAATATAAATTTTTTTAAAGATTTAAATTCATAAAAATATTATATTAATCAAAACATATTTTTATATGGTTTAAAATATTCCACATGGTACATTTATTTGAAAATTTCACTTTAATCATAACTATATTGACCCGTAAATATTAAAAACATCATTATCACAGTAATTGTCAAAAAGGGTTATGAGAGTTAAAAGGACAAATAAGGGAGATAGCCAAATATAAAATTGTATAATTTTTCTTATATGATAAAATTTTGACCCATTCTCATCACATGTTTGAATTATATCCATTTTTACTTGAAAATTAATTTAAATTAGTTTAATATTTTAAAAATTACAAAAGCCTCTCTCCCCTCACTTATAAGAGAGAAATTGTTATCCTATTTTCATTACACTTAAAATTAATTATTATTGGCCCTATCCCTAAAAAAATATTTTCCTTACTTCAATGATCATTTACTAGAGGCCTTGTATTTATTATAAAACACGCTTAGGAATACTTTTGGTGTAAACCTAAAGAGGTTGTCTCAAGAAGAGGCACCGTTCTAAACTGGGAATTTTTGTTTTATTTCTTCTTCCACCTCATTAAAAAAAATTTCAACCATGATGATATAATAACATTAGTATCTTCCAAACAATTTAATTTATCATTTTAGTGGCCTAATATAAATCTATCACCTATTTTATAAAATAGGAAATGGAACTATCGTTCATGTGGATGGTGGAAAACTGCTTCGTGAAACCATTTAATTCATTTTCTATCATCTAATTTCACAACTATTTATGGTGATTGATTTAATATATATATATATGTGTGTGTTTGTGTGTGATACTCAAAATATATATATCATTATGTAAAATTAATATATCATTTATTTTCTTATATTTTTATTCATTGAATGATGATAATGTCATTCATGTGTACATGTGGATTACCAACTCCACAAAGTGATGTGATTCAAATATCATTACTACATCACATAGATAGTATTTAAATGTTAATCTAATGAAAAAATATACTATTTGTGATATACTTATTATTAAGTAAAGATAATATAACACTAGCCTTATTTCCATCATGATCATTAAAAAATGGAAATGCTACTCATGCGTACGTATGACCAACCATTTCCATGATTGTGATACAGTTTATCGTACTCAACCTAGCGATGTCATTTTTGACTTATGAGTTGACTGTCATCCAAACATTTATATTGAAATTATGTGATTATGGAATTGAATATAATTTAATAATAAATAAAATAAAATGGATAAAAATTGAAAAAAATTATTAAGTCAGTTAATAATTAAAATATTATTTTTATTTAGGAAGATAAAGAATGTACATGACGAGTCCGACTCGAGGTTATGGAATATCTTAAAAAAAACCTCTTTAAAATTTTCCCTTCCAACTATTTTATTTCATAACCATGTTCATCTAAATAGTTAAAAAAATTATTATATAAAATTCAATGTATGTAAAAATTCGTTTTCTACAATATTTTTCTTTCTTTTAAATTTTTTAAAAACAATCTTTTATGGTTTTATATAATGGAAACATTACTTTTAAAACATCATTTTTAAATGTTTTAAGGATTTATTTTATATATCATTATTTTCCATGTGCATATTAATATTATTATTTAACATATGTATTTATATGTAAATAAATAAATTATAAATTAAAATATATTCCCTTTTAAGTTTTTTCTATTTTTTTAAAATTAAATTCATTTAAATTATTTTATACCAAACATTTATTATTTATTTACAAAAGACAAAAGGAATGTTTTATTTTAATGTATACTAAGTCAATATATTTTCCCACTACCACAACCATTATTTTATATTTTTTATTTCATTATAAGATCTATTGTTTATTCATTGAAAAACCCTCTTCTATTTTGTTCTAAGTAATTTCAAAAAGAGTTATAAATGTAATAGATATTTTGATACTTGAAATGTATTTCTTATGGGTGTAAGGGATATATATAAACCACTAATTTCCTTGGGTTATAAAATTTATCTTCCAAAATTTCATTATCTATCTCTCTTAAAATTTATGGAATGGTTTTAAATTTTATATATAAATCTATCACATATATACCTAGATTATTCTCCATTCATTTTATGGGGTAATAATTTTAATGTAATCATTTCTCAAATGCCTTAATTATGAATTTATTTTTGATTATGATATGAGACAAGAATATAGAACCCATTTATTTCCATGGATATTTTTGTATTTTTATTCTTTATAATTCATTCATTTTTTGGAATCCATAATCACAAACATGTTGGTATCGGCGCACCTAGATAGCACCCCAATGAATTGGGTAGTGTTTTTTTCTCATTAGACCTTATATATAAGATTTTGGACTATAACTAATCAACTATGGGACATTTTCTACAATGTGATATTGTTTGATAAATTTAGACTTGACGTACTCTTATGTCATGTTTTGTGTTTCTACAACACTTTATTTGTTTTCGTGATCTTATGATACAATGTTTTGTAGTATGCTTCCATGTAATTACTCATGTGCTTATTTTTAAAAGGAAGTATATGATATTTATTTTGGGTGAAATGTATAATTTTTTTGAATAAGTTTTATAATGTTCTAAATTATTGAAAATGAACCTTTATGAGTTTCAGTCTTCCTTTAAGATTTCCTATGAAAATTTTTATGGAAATCATAGGGAAAAAAAGTTGATTCCTTTGGTAATAACATTTTTATTTTGATCCCAATGTTAAATATTGAAAAAAACAAATAATGTATAAGTATTATTTAATTAAGAAATTTATTTTTTTATATGTCCATTACTAAGCATTTTGTTATCATCTAAAATTTTATAATGTTATAAATAGGGTTTTAATGATTACTAGGGTAAGGAATGAGGTCAAAATGAAAAATTTGAAGATATGTCAATAAAAAATTGTTATGTTATATATTTTTTGAAAAAATGGATACTAAGTAGAATTGTCCATTTTTTATGTAATACCGATATATGTAAGGGTAATGTCATAATTCTATAAAAATATAAAGAATAAACATCCTCAAATGTAAGAAAATAAAATATTGACTTAAAACTCAATATTATTAAATGTTTACATCTGGTCCGTTACATTTAAAAATGAAAATATAATTTTAAAAAATTTAAATGTTTATGTTCATAATAAAAAAGAAATTAAAATATGGTTACACCAACTACACCCAAGAAACCACTCTAAAACACAATCTATGTGTCTAATAAATGACATGACCAACCAGTGATAAAAAAACTCACACAATATAAAAATTACATAATACCTTTTAAAGAATCCCAATAAACTTATATCTTTTAAAATAACCATTTAAAAATATTAATTAGAAACCACAAAAATAAATCATACTAAAATCAACACACAACCCATAATATGAACTGACAGTGCCCATAGAATGAAGTCACCACTTTAATAGACCATTTGACCTTGGTTATATAATTTTAAAGTGAATTTAAATTGGAATAATTTCTATCCCTCTCTATAAATCCATCAACAATCACTGAAACACCAAATAAATAACACTAATAATAAAATCCTAAATATAATTAAATGTCCCAGACATCAGGATTTTGAGACCCAAATCATTTCATAATAAGGTCCCAATCACACCTTATCTCACAATTTTCAGAGGTTGATAATTAATTCCAAGTGATAAAATAACATTTTTAAGAAATGATTTACCCTATAATGAAACAAAATAAATAAATATAATTAATTAAATGTAGTTTCTCATTAAAACCCTTTTTTAAAATAACATCAAATTGAAAGAGAGTAAATAAAAAATCAAACTACGTTCTTATTTATATAAATTAAGATACAAAATATATAATATTTATTAATAAACGCCATGGATATCCAAAAACCTATAAAAACATATGACATAGAGGCATATATCCTTGATAGAATATTTTGTGGTCCATCATAGACAATGAAGACTTCTATTTTCCTATATAATAATATAAATGTCAATATAAATAATGTGTTAAGAATAAATGGGTGAGTAAAAAAGTACCATGTAGGATTTATATGAATCATTACCATGTATTCCATAGAATGATATATTCAAAATTCATAAATTAAGTTAATTTTAAAAAATATGATAATATAATTCAATGATAACATTTTAAAAAACCATTACATATATATAACACCATTTTACGTTGAACTCACTTAAATATTTTTAAAACATTGATAAAATTATTTAATTGACCCAAAACATAACTAAAATCAAAATTAATATCATTAACATAAACATAATGTGAAAATCACATTTTATAAAAATTATTTAGGACACTGAGAAAAAAAACAATTATACACCTATAATTATAGTGTCACTAACAATGATTCACATTTCACCCAATTGTTTACTTCTAAAATTCAACAAATTTTTTCAATGGTCCTTCCCATCCAAGAAATATGATATTTTTTATGGTCTGTTCCATTACTATTACATTTTTTACTCATATATCATTTTTATTCATTTTCCCCTAAAACCATTTTTATTCTAAAAAACAGTTTTCCAGATGAAAATACACTTTTACAAAACATTTTCCATCATTAAACATTCATTATTTTAAATTTTTATATGTTATAGAAAAAAATCCATTCTATAACAAAATAAGTTGTTTTGAATTCAAATATGATTTAAAACAAAAACCCAATTTCATAATGATTTACTTCCCCGTAATGTACCTAAAAATCACATTTAAAACTAGATCCCCTAATAACTAAAAATAATCACTTTTTTCAAAATATAAAATCCATGATTTTAAAATTCAAAATCCCATGATGTATATTTAGAATGAAAAATCATTTTTAATGAATAATTTTTTTATTTAACAACACAATTTTCAATAAAAATGTATTTGATAAATGTTTTATCAAGATAAATCAATCCAAATGTAAATAGGAGAACACTTTATGGTATTACAACCATCATAGAAAAAAATATAAGTCTCCTCCCATTGATATTAATTTTTAATGTATCATAGATCTTTATCTAACGATGAGGTTCTATAATTAAAAATTCATTTCGTATCATCAAAGTACTTGATTTAGATCCAAGATTTAATTATACAATTATTCAATCTACCATTATTATTATTAAAATATATAGGGAATAAAGATATATATATATATATAAGTCACACTGCTAGAAAATTGTGTTTTCCCAACACTTGTATACCAACGGTTTGAATAAACCATTGGTATACTTAATTATTCCCAATGATTTCTGCAAACCATTGGGATAATGGGATGAGAATTACCTTTTACCAACGGTTTACTTAAACCATTAGGAAAATCTTGAAAAACCAATATATATATAACAACGGTTTTAAAAAACCGTTGGTAAATACAATCTTTCCCAACAGTTTTAACAAACCGTTGGGAACGTTTTCGCACAAATATCAGCACTTACAGAATCCCTCCATCCTCCCGATTTCATTGATAAACCTAATCCTTGTCGACGCACTCTCTTCACCCTATGGTATCTCTTGAAGCTCTCACTTTAATATGGTAATTCTATAATTCTACACTTATAATCGGAAAGTGGAATGTTGTGCATCTGTATTTTTTATTTATTTTGATTTCGCCTAAACGACATCTGTGTGGTCAGCTTCTATTTCTATTTCTCATATCATGTTCCCTTACCACAAGACCCTTCTATAAGAGCTCATCATGAGAGTTAGGTTTTATATTATTTAATGTGATGGGGGCCTTGGGTAGAAGTTCCTTCTAGTAGAATGCTTTCCATTTTTACAGTAAGTCATTCTAATGTGACATGTGGATAGTGAAAACCCATTTGAGGTGTTGAATAATTGTGATTATGTTTTTTGTGGGTTGTGTTATCTCAATTATGAGAGGTATTGGTTGTATAATGAATCTAGTTTTATGGGGGATTTCATGTATAGTTTAGTAGAAATATGATTCATCGATTTCATGTATAATGTGATAACCTATTTTGTTGATTTGTATTATTTATCTTGTGGTCTCTATTGATAAATGTAAGATGTTGTCTTTGTGTGGGTTTTTTTGGTAGACTTTTTGTAGTCACACCTCTTCATAAGAATATATATGGTGACATACTTTGTTTTTTTATTCATGTAGTACATGGAATGTGTTTGAAAGGGATAATGGTCTGAGTGACTCTTTGGGGTTATATTATTTACTGAGTTGGGTAAGTTGGAAATTGTAATGTGAGTTCCTTGTGGCCTATGGGGTATGGTTAAAACCAAGAGGGGTGTTATGCTGGGATGTGGATGAGGGTGGCTGATGAGATTGGCCATATATCGATTATGTCCTATGGGATTGTTTATAACATTAGGATATTTCTGAGTTATAGGGTATTCCTTGGGTGGTATGCTATATGGTTGGATGGGATAAGAAAATTGATGATGATTTTATTATACAAATTTCACTTATGAGGGGGGTGTGGGATGTCCCGGGAGGGAGGGGAGTTGTCCACCCTCAACCCCCTTAGACACCCCCCCGAACACCACCCCACCCCCTGGACAACCCCCAACCCCTGGACACCCCCACCCCCTAGGAAGGCCCCCCTGGACACCACCCCACCCCCTTGGATAGCCCCCACCCCACCCAGATAGACCCCCTGGACACCACACCACCGCACCCCCTGGATAGCCCCAACCCCCGGAAAACCCCCCAAGGTACCACCCCAACCCTTGGACGTCCCTCCCACCCCTGGATATCCCCCTAGACACCTCCCCCCGGAAACCCCCCCTCAGATAGCCCCACCCCCTTAGACAACACCCCTAGACACCACCTCATCCCCTTGGACAGCCCCCCTGGACACCACCCAACCCCCTGGACAGCCCTCCCACCCCCTTCGGTAGCCCCTGTGGACAAAGACCCACCCTCTAAAACAACCCCACCCCCTGGACAGCCCTCCCACCCCTTGAACAGCCCCCATGGACACCACCCCACCCCATGGACATCCCTCCCACCGCTAGACATCCCTCCCAATAAGTATAGTTTGATTTGATTTCTATTTTCGTATTATAATTCAAGTGTCATGATTATGTGAATCAAATTAATTTTAAGTCTTCATAGACACTTCTTTTAGGTGGTTTTCCTTTTTTAGTGGGGTGGTGTGGTACTTTCTGTGGACATTAGTTTGGGTGTTAAGAAATGTACTAACTTTTCAAAATATTTCCATTTTTTCCATCAAAAACTTATTTATAAAACTATCTTTACACATTCGGCATCATTCATGAAAAGTCTTCACTTTGTAATATCATGGACAATGCTTTATCAGGTCTATGGTGTCTTCTTGTTATGTGATAAATGAAAAAATTACTAAACACTCATATCGAATTTAGGCACACATAAATGAATTAATTAGTATATCTTTACATTGTTTTAATAGTTTATTACATCAACTAGAAACACCTTCCTTTATCATTTACATTAATATATTTTGTATTAAACTTCAATCTTATTGAATTGATTATGAAAAAATGACTTATAACAATTCTTTTTACAGAATGGATAGAAGTTGGATGTATGAAACCGATTAGATCTCAAGCAATTTTCAAAACAATTTTAATAGCGTTTTATATTTTTCATTTCACAGAGATTCAGATAGTGGTTATATACACTTCCCATGTTCCAATTGTGTTGGTAGACCTTGGTTGAGTTGTGGAGAAGTCAGTTACTACATAACCAAATATGGTTTTCAAGCAAACTACTATGTGTGTTATCATAATGGTGACAAAATGAAAGCTCAAATTGATGATGATCGAAAAGAAAAGAATGGACTTGAGAATTAGTTAGATGACCGGTTTCCGTTTATTCGTCATCATTAAAAAGAAAGGATTTCGACTCAAGAAGACTTCGATATGAGGACAAACGAGGCATCTAATAAAAATGATGGTATTTCTAGGGTGAAAAAATTGACTGATGCTGCTACGACTCCAGTACATCGACAGTGCGATAAAATTATAAATATTTAATTTTTAATCCTATTGTATCATTAGAAAACTATGTATTGGATGTCTAATCAATCGATTAAATTCTTACCTTCTTGAAGGATTTACTTTCATATGATGCAGATATTCTCTCAAACCACTATATGGCATGAAATTTATTTGAGGAACAGATATTTTCAAGAAACAAAATTCATGATTTCATAAAAGATTGTAGTTTATTCTGGGAGGAAACCACTGAATGAAATGATTATATAAAATGTGCCACATCCTAATGGAAGTCAAAATCTGATGGAACACCATCCCGTGTGCCACATAAAGTAATGTGTCACTTTCCATTGATCCCCAGACTCCATAATATTTTTATGTCTGATGAAATATCAATAAAAACGAGAAGGCATGATACATTGAGAAAGAAGACTATTGATGAGTTGGTTCACTGTACAGATGGATTTTCATGGTAGAGATTTCATGATTGACAAACTGATTTTATAGCTGACGTGCGTAATGTGAGGCTGTGTCTTTCATGTGATGGTTTTTATCCGTTTGTGTATATGCTTACTTCACACAACACATGGCCAATTTTTATACACATTTATAATCTTCCCCCATGGTTGTGTATGAAAACACCTTTCACTTTCAGGAGTATACTCATATCTGTCCCCTCTGATTCCGACATTGATATTGACGTATACAAGCAACCTTTATTAAAAGAGTTGAAACTTCTTTGTGATGTGGCTGTGCGCACATACGATACATATTCGAAAGACATATATTCAGATGTGTTCTGTGCTTATGTGGACGATCAATGATTTTATGGGTTATGCAATGATGTATGGATGGAGCATGAAGGAAAAACTGTCATGTTCTATTTGTATGAAGAATACATGATCCAGAAGACTAAAAAATCGTTGTAGTTTTAGATTTATGGGACATCGACGATTCTTGAAAATGGACCATCCATATAGAAATAATCATCGAAGATTTGGTAATACCATAGAGACTGATGATCCACCTCAGCATATGTATAGAACTGATGTGCTTAATGAATTGAAAGATTTTAGTTTTTTATTTGGGAAGGGTCAAATGAAATCTGGAAAGAGAAAGAATGTTTCCACTGAAACCTATTACAATTGGAGGAAGAGGAGTTTCCTTTTTGATTTGCCTTATTGTTCAACAAAATTTTTACATTATTTCTTAGACGTAATGCACATTGAAAAAAATATATGTGAAATTTTTCTTTTGACACTTCTAAATGTTAAGGGAAAGAAAACAGATGATTTATGGTCTCGACGTGACTTGGTGGATTGGGGCATCAGAACAGAATTGCATCCTCTGAGTATGAGTGAAAATAAATGGAAATTTCCATGTGCTTCTTATTGGATGACATCTACAGAAAAAAAAATTAAAGTATTAGAGACTATTAGAGTTCCTGATGGTTGTTCAAGAAACATATCTAAACGGGTCAACAGAAGAGAGATGTAGCTAAAATGTTAGAAGACTCATGATTATCTTGTTTTCCGCATGAGTTGATTCCAATAGAAATCTGTCATCTTTTTTCCAATAATGTAAGGGTGACTGTTATTCAGTTGTTCCATTTTCTTAGAGATCTTTGTGCTAAGAATTTCTCCAAGTCTTTCTTGCAAAAAATGTTGATAGATGCACCATTAATTTTGTGTGATTTGGAGAAAATATTTCCTCCATCATTTTTCACATGCATGATGCAACTGACTGTCTATATTCCCACTGAAATACTTCTTGGAGGACATATTATTATTTGTTGGACATATCCAACTGAAAGAAATATGTACACATTAAATTCTTATGTCTGAAACAAGAATCATCCTGAAGTTTCCATCATGAACGGTTACTTGACCCAAGAATGTATGGATCTCTGCTCAATATATTTGTCTGGTCATACTACAAGAATGAACGATCCAATGAGATATGAATAAGAATAGTATGAGAAAATTGAACCCATTTTTTCATCACTTCCTTAAACAAAAGGAATTCCTGGATTATATATATTGAAGACATTCAGCCTTGAAGAGCGGGATATGACACATCACACAGTTTTGAATAACTATGATTTGTTCAATGACTACATCAGGTAACTAAATTGAATATGTATATCTTATATATATATATATCTATTAAACTATTCATATTTTTTGTCTATAGGGAACATAAAACTATGATAAATAGAAATCATCACTCTATATCCTTGAGAAGAAGGGAGACTTTGCATAGCAACGATTTTTCTGCTTGGTTAAAATTGACGGTAAAAATATTAAAATTTAAATTAATTAAATCAATATTTAATTATGTCTAATATTCATTTATATTTTAGGTATTGAGTTTGCCTACTTAATATGTCTCTGAGGAAATAAGATCTTTTTCTTTTGGTCGTAATACCATGGTTCATAACTGTAAATCAATTTTTATCAATGGGTACAAATTTATTGTCCTTGAACGAGAAAAGAACATGAGAACACAACATGATGGTGATATGGTTACTGCCACAATAGATTTTTATGCCAATGCATTAGATATTAGACTGTGATTTGAAAATTTGGGTTATTATGGAGTCGTTGAAAAAATAATAACGTTGTATTATTACTCTCATGGACGAGTCACAATGATGAAATGTCATTGCTTTGATTCGATGACGAGATAAGGAACATTTCTTGATGATTGTGGATTTCGAGTAATTAATATGACTCTAACTCTTGCTACCGAAGAACCATATGTATTGGCATCAATGTATAAACACATTTTTTATGTCAAAGACTATCTTCAACCTGAATTTGGTGTCATAGTTGAAGTAATTCCAAGACATATTTTTCATGATGATGATAATGAGATTGACACCATACCTACTGCAATTAGAACCAATCCATTTATTTCTTTTTGATGACTCCAATAACTCAATTTTCAAAGTTTACTGTGAACATGAAGTTGTGGTGGGAAATATATAAAATCATCCATTCATGTTCTCAATTATTTTGGTTTACCTCGAGTTGGGTTGTTAAGGTTGGTTTTATTTGAATTGATTTAATATTGAAACCTGCATCATCTACCTGAGCTAAAGAAATTAAATTTTTCCTTAATTTTGATAATTGATTTTCCACTTATGAATCTAGTAGAATCAATTTTCCATGATTTTAATAGACTTATGGCACTTAGTAAATAATCATCCTACTAAAAATTAATTTATTTATTACATATTTTACGATTTATTGACTTCATTATATATTTGTTCAAGCTCAACTAAAATAATTGTTAGTTAAATAATGAATGAATCCCCCTATTCCCTCTCATTTATTTTGTTTTCTGGGTTACATATTTGTTATCCATTTATATTTACTTCTATATTTGTTTTCAAATGCAGGAAATGAAACCAATTGAATAGAGGCAATAAAAACAGATTTTGGACAACAATCGTCGCATGACCGAGCTGGGCATTCCACCACTAGTGCATGCAGTGAGTATTTTATTTCAAATATATTTATTTAAATTATATATAATGCCATGTGATTAATTTTTTTAAACAGCTTTTTAGGATCCATCTATTATATGATAGTTATTTGAGGAGCAGACGAATAGTGTTCCTAGTACTGGGGGTGTTCATATGAGGGGGGTGGTACCAGATCTAGACGATATGATCGACGTACACGATTAGACTCTACACCTACCCATGACATAGAATCCATTCCACATTCTGATCCCGGTGTGCCATTAGGGGAACACGAGATATTTAGGCCTCCCATTTTTTCACCACCATTTATATTTGACCCTCCTCACCCATCTGTATCATATCTGATGATGATTCCCACTCCCCATCTAGCATTTGGCCATACATCCCTGTCATCTTATTTCCCTACTACTTTGTTCTCTCTGGGATTTTATATTCCATCTTCTTTAACTACTGCTCTGCCAAGATCTGTCCATACAGAGCATACATTGGGACCCACTCCATTTGTACAGGGTGTTCCTTCAGTTTCTGCCGATCCAGCGGTGCCCATTGATCAGACTACCTCAAGTATACTTATACAACCCTAAAAAATTGTTACACCATTATTTATTTTCATTATAACATATATTGATAAAATATTTTTTTTATTTCATAACAGATACATCTACTGATAGGAGGCGCAGGCCTGGGTGTACATGCATGCATTCAGTGTGGAACCACCGCACATAGTTGATGGTGGGATACAATGAAGATAGTCAGATGATTGAAAAATCAGGGTAGCAATGTAGGAGTTTTTTGGTGACGCTTACCAAATACTCCGACATCACTTCTGTCAGCCCGATGTCATGGAGAAAGCTGCCAAATAAAGTCAAGGATAAAGCGTAGGAAGAGATATAGGTACAAAAATATATTCTATTTAATGAAATATATTGATTTATTTATTTATATGAATTAATATATTGGTTTCAACTGCAGTTTAATTTCCCCGATGGTGAGGGTGAATGGCCAGCACGTCTAAAGGATTTAGCCATGATTTGGAGAGCATATAAGCATTGGTTGTACATTGGCTGACATGATAGAGTGGGCATAGAGTTAGAGGCGGTCCTTGTTGTGGATGATTTCCCATTAAAACAGTACCCAAATATGATTACTCATTGGGTGACTAGCCAATTTATGGTATTAATCAAAATAGAAGTATTTAAATGAAAATTTTCATGTTTTTCATTAATAATAATAATTGAAATTTATTTAGGATGCATTTTCACGAAATAAAAAAACATTGATGCTATGAAATACATCCAGAAAATGGGATGTACTACAATGCAGGATCATGAGAGACAGCCGGTATGACATTTTATAATCTTTTTTTACGACTTGAACTTTCTATTGCTTCCTTTATAATTTATTTGATTGCTAAATTTGTTATATAATTTTAGTTATGCTATTATTATGTTTTTTTAGTATCCTAATTTAAATTTTGTTTTTCTAAATTCAATGACATTGTAGGGGCATAAATTGAACAAATAAGGATGTGTGCCTCGAGCAAAATTGTTTTGCTCAAGTAGAAAGAAGAATGATAGAAGTGAGGTTAATGAACCCACTCATCAGCAGATTGTATGTTTTACTTTGTAGATTTAAAATTTTAATCTCTATTTTTTAACATAATAATTTATTTATATTTGAAACAGGTTGCTTTAGAGGCCCTTGATACCTAGGAACCTGAAATATTTGGGCGAAATTATCACTTACATTAGTTTTTGGGAGATGAGCACCCTGGTAGAGTACGCGGCGGACCTAGGAAGAGTATAGTTCTGACGATGTATTGTCCCTCCTTAGGTAAGATTTATAGTGAAACCAACTTGTAGAAGGTTAAGGAACATCCAGAACAAGCTGAAAAAAGGGCCACATAGATGGAAAAATAGTCTGCTAGGGAAATCATTGAATTTATGAAACTGATGGAAGTTTTACATCCAACACTTCCACCAGAGGCCAACACTTCTTGTGATGAATATATGTCATCGATGCGTTCTATATATGGTACACTAGGTTAAAGTTCCAGTGGTGGTCAAGATAATGGTGAGGAGTAGGCCGAGGAAGAGTAGGATGAGGCCGAGGAGGAGGCCGATGTAGAGGAGGAGGGCGATGAGGAGGGCGAGGCTAAGTAGGATGGTGAGGAGGAGGGCAAGGATGATGATGGAGACGTCGATGAGGATGAGGGTGATGGTGACGATGATGGTGATTATAGTGATGGGGATGAGGGACAGATTGATCCATTACATTTTTACGGATATTACTGACTTTTTATGTTTATTGATTTATTATGCCAAAATATATGTGTGATTATGTAGGTCACATTATCTTTATTTTTTATCTATTTTAATGAAATTGTAATTTTTTAGTGAAATTCAGAAAATTGATGGCCTGATTTGAAGTTGATATATTGAAATTATTTTTTTAACCTTCATGGAATTTTCTTAGAAAATATGTAAATACCATCCCATGTGTCCATGACAGTCCCCTGGACAACCCCCACCCTCCTCCATGGACCATAGAAATCCCCTGAACAACCCCAAGAGAGCCCCCAAACAGCCCCCGGATAGCCCCCACCCTCCTCCCTGGACCCTAGACAGCCCCCCTCCCCCCTCCTCCCTGGACCTCGAAATATCCCCGGACGCCCCCCCCGGATAGCACCCCGGACAACCCCCTACACTCCTCCTTGGACCCCGGACAACCCCCTCCCCCTGGACCCTGGAAGGCCCCCCACCCACCTCGCTGGACCCCCGACAGGCCCCAGACAGCCCCCCGAATAGTCCCCTGGACAACCCCCCTAACCGCCCCCACCCTCCTCCCTGGACCCCAGACAGCCCCCGAAGAGCCCCCACCCTCCTGCCTAGACCCCGGACATCCACCCCCCTCCTTGGACCCTGGACAACCCCCCACCCTCATCCCTGGACCCCATACATCCCCCAGATAGTGTCCCGGACAACACCCCAGAAAGCCCCCGGACAGCCCCCCTCCTCCCTAGACCCTAGAAACCCCCCCCAACCCACTCCTCCATGTACCCTAGACAGCCCCCACCATTCTCCCTGAACCCTAGACACCCCCCTAGATAGCCACCACAGACAGCCCCACTCATCCCTGGACCCTGGACAGCCCCCGGATAGCCCCCCAGATAGTGCCCAGGACAGCCCCCTGACACCCCCCCCCCACCGTCCTCCCTAGACCCTGGACAACCCCCCAGACAGCCCCCACCCTCCTCCTTGGACCCCAGACAACCCCCTGACCCGACATCCCAACATTGGGGGAGCGGTGATTCAGTATATATAAAACATCATGACAATTCATGAAAGGATAAGGATTACCTACCTTGATTTCAGAGACAATACCACTCTTTATTTGGCGGCTTTAATCCCTATCTAAGAACTCTTTAAAATGGACACCACTTTAAGTAAAAACTATTGGCATATGGAAAACCGAAAAAACGTATTTGGATTGTGTATATACTTTAGAAAAAGGATCCATGGGTCATTTGTGACGTTTACGAGTCAGCCCAGCCTCAATTCAAGGCACGTTGTGGTAGGTACCACTCAAAGTGTCTCACTTTTATTTCAATAGGACAACATTTTAAGTGAACACAACAATTGGCATATAAAAAACCGACCAAAAACATTTCTATTTTGTTGATACTTTAGGGAAATGATCAATAAGAAATTCTGGCTTGTATTAGTCACCCTTGCCTCAATCTACGGCACGGTGTGGACAATATCACTCAAATTGTCTTACTTTTATTTGAAATGAACAATATTTTAAGTGAAAAAAACAACATGCTTATGAAAAACAAACCAAATACATTTTAATTATGTTGATACATTAAGAAAAAGGTCCTTGGGTATTTTGTGTCTAGTACGAGTCAACCACGCCTCAATCTGAGGCACAGTGTGGCCGGTACCGGTCAAACTGTCTCACTTTTATTTGAAATGGACATGATTTTAAGTGAAAAGAACAACTTGTATATGGAAAACTGACCAGACTCTTTCTGATTATGTTGATACTTTATCCAAAGGATCCATGGGTCATTTGTGTTGTGTAAGAGTCAACCCCGCCATAATCCAAGACATGGTGTGGTCGATATCACTCAAAGTGTATCTCTTTTGTTTAAAATAGACAATGTTTTAAGTAAAAACAACAAATATATGGAAAACCAACCAAAAATATTCTGGTTTTGTTGATAATTTAGCATAAGGATCCATGGGTCATTTGTGACGTGTACTAGTAAACCCCAAATCAATCTGAGTCATAGTGTGGTCAGTGACAGTCAAAGTGTCTCACCATTATTTGAAATTGACAACATATTTAGTGAAAACAACAACTGACATACAGAAAACTAACAAAACACATTTAGATTATGTTGATACATTAGGAAAACGATCCATGGGTCATATGTGATGTATACGAGTGAACCTCACCTCAATCCGAGGCATGGTGGGGCCGGTATCACTCAAAGTGTCTTTCTTTTGTTTAAAATGGACGCCCTTTTAAGTAAAAACAACTGGCATACGGAAAACATAACAATCATATTCAGATTGTGTTGATACTTAAGAACAAGGATACATGGTTAATTTTTGACGTTTAAATGTCAAATTCAACTCAATTTGAGGCACGGTGTGGCCGGTACCACTCAAAGTGTCTCACTTTTTTTTTGAATTGGACAACATTTTAAGTGAAAACAAAAACTGGTATATGGAAAACCAACCAAACGCATTCGGATTCTATTGATACTTTAGGAAAACGATACATGGGTCATTTGTGACATGTAAAAATCAACCCCTCCTCAATCTGAGGCATGGTGTGGCCAGTACCACTCAAATTGTCTCACTTTTATTTGAAATGGACAGGATTTTAAGTGAAAACAACAACTTGTATACGGAAAACAGACCAAACGCTTTCTGATTGTATTGATACATCAGGACAATGATCCATGGGTCATTTTTGATGTGTATGAGTCAACCCCGCCTCAATCAGAGGCATGGTGTGTCCGGTATCACTCAAAGTGTCTCTCTTTTGTTAAAAATGGGCACTGTTTTATGTAAAAACAACATACATTCAAAAAACCGACCAAAAATATTCTTATTGTGTTGATAATTTATCACAAGAATACATGGGACATTTTTGATGTGTAAAATTCAACCTCGTCTCAATCCGAGGAATTTTTTGGTCGATACCTCTCAAAGTTTCTCACTTTTATTTGAAATGGAAATCATTTTAAGTGAAAAAAAACTGACATACAGAAAACCAACCAAACACATTCGGATTCAATTGATACTTTATTACAATGATCCACGGGTCATTTGTGATATGTATGAGTCAACCCTCCCTCAATCCAAGCCACAGTGTTTCCGGAACCACTCAAACTGTTTCACTTTAATTTGAAGTGGACTAGATTTTAAGTGAAAACAACAACTTGCATACGGATAACCGAAAAAACTTTTTCGGATTGTGTTGATACTTTAGCACAAGGATCCATGGTCCAGCCTCACACAATCCCCTTCTCATGTGATAAACTCCTACCTCTATTCTAAAACACATGACATATAATACGCTAATCCCATCCCCAAATAGTGGGTTCTAGGACCACACTAAAGTCCATTTGGTAACCTAATACCAAATACATAATTGAATATTCATACCCACTACCCAAAATGGGGATTCGACTCACATAAAACCCAGGAGACCAAATTAAAATTAGCCACACACCCCCTTATTCCAATTCAAAATCTATGAAAAACATGTAGGCTATTCGGGTAACTCATCTCATATGTTTATATTGGCCAATGTTTTCCACTAACACATCTGGAACCATTTATACATGGATACATAGTCATTATAAGAATATAAACATCTCATGCGCTTCCTATAACTCATCATAGGTCTAAGCACATGGCCACTACCATTTTCTATCTTATGGGTATCATGATCCTCGTCCACTCTACCCAAGTTTTTCTGTTGGTTTTAAGATAGTCAACCCAAGACCATGACTAAACATCCCATGTGCTTCTGATAACACGTAGGTTTTTCTGTTGTGTGTATTGGTTTGGTGGTTTGATTGAGGAGTGAATTCTAAATTTTGAATACTATAATGGGTGTTAATGCTTTTCAATTATAAATTTATGAATTCTGGATGTATTGGATTCTGGTTGTATTGGTAATGAATTCTAAATTTTGAATACTATTATGTGTATTCGATTCTGGATGTATTGGATTTTAACTTTGTGTTGGTGTTATGGGTGTTATTTCATTTCAATTCTGGATGTATTGGATTGTGGATGTATTGGATTTCGGATTTTTATCTTGTGTTGTGGTTTGATTGAGGAATGAAATTTAAATTTCAAAATTTCTAAATTCTAGATGAATTTTAAACATCCCATGTAGCCTTTTGGATTCTGAGTGTATGTGTTCTTGTAGGCATATGTATACCAATGGTTTTCAAAACCGTGGGTATATCCATTTGATATATATTATACCAACAGTTTGTTATAACCGTTGGTATTAACTTTTTCCAATGGTTTGCAAAACCATTGGTATATCCTTTTCAGGTATATTGTACACTATACACCAAATTTTATAAACCATTGGTATAAGTGTAACAAATACCAACAATTTCACAAAGCGTTGGTATATCTCTTCCTTTAACACATATACCAATGGTTTACACGGAACCGTTGGTATAATCATATACAAATTGCTTACTTGGCCACGGTTTTGAAAACCATTAGTATATAATATACCAACAGTTTCCAATCCTTTACCAATGGTTCAGAACCGTTGGTAAATGGTAAAATTCTAGTAGTGTCAAATAATAAATAATATTAAATTTTTTATCATCGATGTGGTGTTAGTTTTTACAATATTTATGATATATTCATTCTACAATGGTTGAGATGACCTAAAAAATCCATAGATATATCCTAAAATTTTTAATGTAGTTTTATGTTCTCAATGGGGGTTAAAAAAGAAATATTATGGGTTTGGAAACAAAATGATGGATTATTTGAAAAATTTAGAGTTATAATGCATGTTTTGAAAATTATATAGAAAAAAATAAATTAAAAATATTTTATATTTTCAAAAAAATTATTTTTTCCTAGTTGTTTTTATAACCATGAATTTTGTATTGTCCCAAATGTAAAAAATTCCATGGTCACCTAATCATGCATCAATTATTTTACTCTATATCATTTCAAATTATTAGATATTCATGCTTACCAGACCATTAACCTACTTGTTTAACAAACCATTTATATTTCCAAAAATGTACAAAAATTATATTTTTATATAGAATTAACTAAAAATCGATATAGTTATTAGAAACCAAGAGTAATGTATCACAATTCTTCCTGGAATAAGAATTTTTAACTTTGAAAAGTCACAATTATTTATTTTCCCAAAATAACTCATTTTATTACTACCATATATGATTATATACCTCCTAAGTATCCTATTAAACTCCACTATTGTTCTATAGAACTCAAACTAATTGGATGATCCATCCCCTCAAAATATTCTCTTGAAAATCAATTAATATAACTAGTTTATCGAAAAAAGACATATATGTTTCCAAATTAATCATCTCCAAATTCAACAATTCTGACAGATATGGTTGATATATCATCTACTAAGATTCATGAAAAAATATTTATTTCCTCATACTTTATTTGAAACTACTAACTATATGGAACTTATCCAATAAAATATTTTACTTAAGGAGGTATCATATAACAGTGTGATAATTTTACATTCTTCCTAAGTTGTTGATACCTCAACTAATGATACACCTATAAGAACACTCAATGTCTTTTTTTATAATTTTTATAATATTTCTAATGACTCTCAATTATCACCATTATATTCATAACAATAAAAATATAATTTTTTAATTTATTTCATAAGACAATGGCCTAGGATAACATTAAATACAATCTCATACCCATTTAATATTGGTCATTATTCTCTAATAGAAAACTATTGGAAAGTTTTAATATGAATCAATAATTATAAATTATTTTTATAAGATAATTCAAACAATGGAATATGATCTTATGAAGATCCACCAGAATCAAATATAATAACTCAAAGTATATATATGTTACACTATATCTACCAATCCATATAAGGATTAGATGTCATACTAAACTCTAACTAAGTATCCATGGTATTCTAAATCCACTTCTAAAACCTTATATTAAAACATTTATCCTTATATGATATGATAGCGATCAAGAATGAATGGATCCTAAACACATAATTCCCTTAAATATAACCCAAATGTTTAGCTAAAAATACCTATTAAATGAGTAAGAAGTGAACTAATTTTGTATGTTAATCAATGACTTAACAAATAGTTTCTTATCTCTATAGTGAAAATGGATGGTTAATCACAATAATAATAATATATTTGTTATCACATGACTATCTTATAATGATTAATTTTATAATAACTGTACTAGTCATCAATTTCCATACTTTTCCTATTAACAAGTTAAAAATTGGGAAATCAAATTATTCTCTTTGAAATTTCTATAAACTGGTATTATTGATTCTTTTAATTATACATATTGGTATATATAAGAAGAAATTACAATCCAGAGTTATGAAAATCCTTTAGAACATATTTCTTAAAACATGATTTAGTCACAACTGATTTCCAAAAATATTGCATCAAGTCATCTACTAAAGACCACCCATCAATGGCCTCTTAATTATTTATTGTGTCAAAAATCCTCTTAAATTTTTAATAGGATTAGTATCCCTTATATTTAACTAAAAAAGTATTACAATTGATTAAATATAAGAAAAAATATTGTCTTTATATATATAAACCTTTAAATTTTAATCTTCCAACAATTTTATTAACTACTATTATCTCGCCACTCCATAAAACACTTGAATTTAAGACATTTATCATAATGTATCTATTTTAAAATTCCTATCTCTTAATGCATAATATTAAAATTTAAATATACTATAAAATTTGATCAATATTTTAAGGTTTCAAGTTTTTATCCAACTGAAATAAAAATATAATTGAAACATTTATGATTTAAATATATAATGAACTTACTATTGAAATGAAAATGTCTCCAACTCTTCAAGGAATAAAAAGAAATATTCAATCCCTATTTATAAATTAGATAATTCTATTTGTCTGGTCATAAATATCTTGATCAGTACAACACCATGTTATCCCCTTCTATAAGAATACACTATAACCCTTATCCTGATGCATTACCGTATGCCAAAATTTTATTTATAGATTAATGAAATACAAAAAAATTATAGTTAAGGTAATACTTATATCTTGTTCATAAAAACCCTCCAAGAACTTCTAATCCTATGATAACAATATACCATTTTGGGTAAATAATTCCATTAATGATTCCAATTTTATAAAATTATGCATATGATGTCAATAATATGATGAAAAAAATAATAAATATCTAAATGTAAAAAACATTATTTGTTTTTTCCAATGATATAATAACCTTATATTTACTAGTAGAAATAAATATTTTATATCCTTTATATAATCAATCATTAAATTAAACTCTCAAAACTGAAGTTAATCTCTTAATTATTTAATCTAAGTGACAACCTAGTTGGATAAAAAGATAAATAGTAGTCATGAATAATAGTGAATTTATAGTATTTATTAATATCTCAATCTTACAAGAAAGAGTAAACACTCATATCTAGTGAGACATGGTAAACTATATGACAATAATTGACAATATATTCACCAAATTTCACCAACAAATACAGCCTAATGATGAGTTAAAATTTCCTATTGTTGAGATCTTGTTCTAATATCCATTTAATATTTATGAGACCATAAATTAGGAAATGAAGAACCATAGAACACCCTTAGAGAGGAAGGGTGAATCAGGGTAGAATCTTTTTCTTTTAAAGTTGATGGATCTTGTTCCTATATTAGTTGAAAACTGTTAAACATGTGTGATAGGAATGTGCATAAAAGGAACAATCATATGCAATGATAAAACACATAAATTTTTCTTGTTTATCCCCTAAAGGATATTACAATGATCATACACTAATAGTGTGTTGATCGTACCCAAATCCACTAATATTCACTTGTTGGGGAATAATAAAGTTTAGACATAACCATTCTGTTTCAGGAACACTTCCTCTACATGGTTTTAGAGATAACACATTTCACCCCTCAAAACACTTCTATCAAATCCACCTTCCTCACTACCTTGGGCGAAGTCTTACTCAGTTTATTGACTTGAAGGTTGCTTTAGTAGATTGGCATTGAATTATTTGTACCTGACTAGCATGCGACTCTTCTTTCACTATAGACCTGAGTTGATGCATTTTCAAAGAAATATTCACTAGAACTAATTTTCCAAATTGCCTTTCATGAATCTCCTACATGAAGCTCACTCCCTTAGGGAAGCAACCTACCTTCACGGAACAAACATCCTTCACGAAGCTAAATTATCCATTGTGAAATACCCCATCATCATAAAGAACTCAATACTTATAAGAATTGGGATCATTTAAGATTTTTCAATTCTTTTTTTTGATGCTCAAGCTCACAGAGAAACCCATATTCACAGAGCTTCTAACCATCTCAAAATCAGAGAAATTTCATATTTTCTCTAATGATTTTTTCCCTTAATGATGTTGGGGGAGATTTATATGTATTTTCTCTACTGTTCTCGATGATCTACTAGCTCCAACTAATTTTTCATATCTTTTTAAAACATATTTATGGTTCTCATCCATTTAAAAATCTCCCTTGTGATTTGTCATTGTCAAGAAGATATCTATAAATCGATTACGCACTTGCGATGCTCCAATTATCTTTATTATTGAGAACACTATAAAATCATCAAGAACTCATGAAACTCACCTGTACAAAAATTATCCATTGTGAAACTTATGTCTTTACTATATATATGAATAGTTGATTCAAAAAAATTTCCCTTCATGATGCTAGCCTCTTTCTCTAGATTTTTTGCCCAAAAATTTGTCCATCATTGGGATATGACACCACCTTCAACACTATTTTCACCCAACACTATAATATCACTTGTCTTTCATACTCCTTGATCAACCCAGTGTGGATTAACAACAAACACAAAACAAAATCTATTTTCAAAAAAAGAACATCCTTGGTTCTAATATCAAGATCAATGATTGAGGAAGTGATGAGTTAATTAGAGAGTAAAATAAGTGAAGTAATGTGTTCAATTAAGTTTATTTTAACATAGATACATGGACCGTAATGGATTGTATTTAATTAGAAACCAAAATTATTAACTAATTTGTACAATAATGGTTGACTAAAATTTAATAGAAGCTTTGTCAGTGTTTGGAAATGACTAGAAATAGAAAATCATGGAATTTGTTCAAAGGATAATGATTTCTAAAGAAATTGTGTGTCTGGCTCCAGTGCCATGTGATGGATAAAAACCACAAGATGTTTTTTAGTTAGTATCATTTTATTTTTCATTATGAATTTATTGGGAATCATGGATATGTCAATATAATGTGTTTTTATCTAATGTTAGAGAATAAACGGGTAGGTCAACATGTTGGAAATTTGATGAAAAAACATGTAATTTCAAGGTTAATATCATATTCTATTTGAACTAAAAAGTTAGTTTTTGATTAGGGGAGGTGAAATTGATCTAAAAATAATTGAAACCCGTGTTCTAAATATAATCAACACATGGTTATTAAAAGATTATAAAAAATTAGTGTTTTTATTTGAAGTGTGATAGATAAAAGTATAAACATTCAGAGAGATTTTTAAAATTATGATGTCATGGAATAAGGGGGATAAAATAGAATGATTTTAAAGAAGAAAAAGTGGATGTCACGGAAACATTATTTTTCAACTAGGATAAATAATAATTTACACATTAATTGTCTGTTGGGAAAGAATAAATGAAGAACACCCAATCCTTTTTTTCTAAATAGATTAGGTCTAAAGTTATTGGTAATATGATTCACTTTTAAATACGTGTGAGAGAAAAATAATTTTGAAAAAAAATATTTTGGAAGATGTTTATATTCTCATATTGTTAAAAAAAAATCAAACCTATAAAAGTTGATTTAAGATAGAAATTTTATCATCTTGATGTATGGATACAATGAATTATCTTATCATAGAGTCTTAAGTATGATTTCTTAAATTTATATTCTAAAGAAAAACAATTATATATGTGGAGAATAATATATAATTACCTTTTTATTAAATGGATAATTATTGTAGTTCATAAGTTCATGGATAATTTTTAATCATGTGAAGGATAAATTAGTTAATCTTTATTTGCAAGAATTGTAAATAGTCAGGTTCTCTCTATAGTTTATTTCATCCATATGGTTAATTATAAGTTCATTTATCTTATATATCTAGAATTATTATTAAAGAATGAAAAATAAAATGAAACATAGGTGGTCTTAAACTCTAACAAGTGTTAGAGGATAATTTTAAGGGAAATATTAAAAAAGTGTAGTAATTGTTTATTACTGATTTACCCCTAAGTGAAAAAATTTTATAGTTATAAAATTCATTTTAATCACCAAAATCCCTATGTTATTAAAAAATCACCAATATTAACAAAAAATTGAGGGTAATTAAAATATAACTCTACCTATTATATTATGAAATTACTAATCTTCCTAAAACACAATGTCAAATATATATACAAAAACTAATCTATTACTCATGGAAATATGAATGAATTTGAGGCACTTATATCAAGATATGTAGAAATTAATGTTGATATAATAAGAGGTGTACATTTTATATGATCAAGTTAAACCTATGGATTAATTAGTTCATAATTCATAGTAAACAAATTACCCTAATACATTTACTAATAAACCTACCAATGTTTTCCACCTATCATAATTTAACATTAAATTATAGTCTTCATTGAATTCTTAGTGAATACACATGATCCTGACATATAATTTTATGTTATAAAACTTTATATTCATGTGAAGATTGTAAAAAACATCTATAAATTCCCTAAATTTTTATGTCGTGCATTCATTAGGTTTATTTGGAAAATCCCACCACAAATGTCATACACTGTAATAGTAATAACATCTATATTACCAATTTCCCATATAAATAAAATATCACAAGGATACCTTTTGTAAAATTTTCTAATAGAATTCATTCTGCTTACTCTTTTATCAATGAAAATAATTGTTACCGTTATCTATTCTTAGAGGAAAACCACTTATACATTTATTTTCAAACATGTCATCTTTAACCATCTCGAATTTTTCCCCACCAAAACATATGTAGGAATATCAAATAGAATGACCTTTGATAAAACATTTGGTTAAATATTAATCTCAAATATTTTGATCCTTGATATTATCATTGGTATCTATAATTAATATAAAATTAACCAACTAGAATAATTTACCAACATACTCATGAATTATCATGCCCATATTCCAAATTTGGTAGCTCTCGCGATTTATTCATGTTTAATGTATCAAGTAAAAAGTACTAATTAAAAAACCCATAAAACCCAATCTATGAAGGATATTACTAAACTTTCTTCTCCTTTATTTTCCTATGACTATTTTATTATAATAATTATAGTATGTCGATAGTAAGACCCACCTTTATATAATTAATAGTGCATAAGAATTATAATATCTGATTTATTCTATTAATAAAATATTTAACATCCTAAACACCACAGTCATCATTGAATATATGGGTATTTTATCTCTATAACTTCAAGGCATAATAAAATTATCTATTATTATCCTGATTTTTATACCTTAATATTTATTAGATGTGATGAGCTAAAAAGTAAAATTGATTATGGGTGCCATGCTAGGATTCTTCTTCCCCGGTTCTCTCCAAATCCGAGAATCCATGAATAGTTTGTGGCTTGTACATGTGAGTTTATATGTGTAAAAGAAGTCTCATTTCTAGGTGGTGGATGATTAATTATGAGTTATTCGTCGAACATCTATCTTGAGTGGTGAATATTGGAGACCAAGCAGAAGTTTGGCATCATGCATGTGGTTCTGACTGAAGAGCATTGCGTTGTTTTCTGGGTGTAATAGTGGTGTTCTGGGTGCCTCTGTAGTTGGAGTTCATGACTGAACTTGGTTGGTCCATGTCATCAATATTTTCAGTGGTTATTTGGAATTGGTTGATGGATGAAAATGGAGATTTAATCTGATTTGTGTGTGGTATGTATTTTTTACACTTTTAGGTATGTTTTTATTTTATTTTGTGTAGTTGGTTGGTTGATGGATTGTAGATGTCTTTATGGATTTTGGAATTTGTTTCATTGAATTTGGAAGGTAGTGAAACTTCTTGCATGTACTGCTAGGTGGGTATACTCAAAATAAGGATGGGTGTGTTGACACCCACCATCCATCCATTTTTCCTTCTTGTTGGAAGGATGGGTGCCTTGATTCGATTTTTTACAGAGATTTTGGCCTTTAGTTGTGTTGCATCAGGTTGACTAGTTGTGATATCTTCAATGGAATTGTCGGGTGGGAAGCTCAAAAGAGAGATAGATGTGAAGGAATATATCATCCAATCACCTATACAACATTTTTATATGTGTTGGAGGGGTACTCTTCCACATCATTCTTCCATCATGGTGAAACTTCTTGGCAGGAGGGAGATATACTCTCTTTGATCGATTTCACAATTGCATTATCTTTTAGGAGGGGAGATGAAACTTTTTACCTTGATTATCTTAAAATTTGATTTCCTTTGATCAATTTGGTCTTTTTTCATCCCATTGGGACTGGATTCTTTTATCTTTTTTTCCATTGTTTTTGTAATGGGTTTCCTTTTTGAACATTCTTCAATAGGGTGTTTTATTTTATATTAATAATGGGGGCCTTTTCCTTATTCTTGTTTAAGAAAAGAAAAATTTATTAGGGATATATCCTATATTACAACTCTTTACTCATGAATAATTTATCTACAAAGATATATTTATAAAATTCCAAAAAAAAATCACAAAAATACCACAAAACATGTCATTTTTGATATGTTTATTCATATAAAAAATATAATACTTCTAGATAGTCAACAAATTTTTCATAACCATTTTCATTACAATTAGATATATATATGTGTTTATTTATTCACTTTTATATATTCATTAATTTTATATTTATAGTTTTTTAAACTAGATAGTTTCAATTAAATACTATTTCAAAACACTATCAAAATTAATTTCAAAACCATGAGTCATACCAATTTCAAAATCAATCATACATAATGAAATATTTTTAAAAACTAGGAACATGTATTTAATATCTAAACATATCTAAAATGATTCATAAATTATCTAAACATCTCAAATAATCATGATTATAAGCACTTATATTCCAAAAAAAATGAAAACATAAAATAGATTCTAATATCCTTTTTTATAACCAAACTCCCAAGAAAATCGACACTATTTTTAAAGAGGGGTTTTAATCCTTTTTATTTGTACATCTTAATTCATGTCCATCCTGTCTCCAAACAGATCATATAATTCCAAAGATTCAACATAAGACTAATATGTCACATATATTATTTTTAATTCCCTAACCTAGATACCAAATCCCAAGACATAATTCAGTTTCTCCATATGGACTTGAGCACACTCCCCAGTCATTTGTGGGTGGAAACTAGTGATATAATAAAGAAAATATCATCATGATTTAACCTGAAATGAAACATGATATAACAATATTGAAATGAATTGCAGGATTTCATTAAAAAAGAATACTTTAAAACAACCTTAAGGAAAAATAAAATATAGATTAAGACAAACAAGCAATTTATATATGCATACCTAAAAAAATTAAAATTTTGTCTATTTGTATTCTATATACATAGAAACTACTCAAATACACATTTATTTGTACACAAACATACCTCTCCTTTATAAAATCTCATATGATTTATTTTTAAGCGAAAATTAATCCTTTTATATTTCAATATCATGACACAAACATTTAAATACACATTGAGGTATTCATGAAACTTTGATTACAAAATTTCCTAATTGGGTTTCCTCAAATTGTTCTCCCATATTACAATACTTTATTTAGAAACAAATTATAAATTTATTTTATTTTATTAAATTATAGTATATAATTTTCAAAACATATATTTTTTAAGACTCTTTAAAAAGTATATAAAACTATTTCAAATTCCCTGGAGTTCCAAAAAATGGGTAACCATACATGATTTAAACATAGCACCATAATTGGTTTCATATAATCAATATTAGCGTTATATATAGATAAAGTTATACCAAAAAAATTATGGCATAATGAAGAATAAACAAAAATTCACATGTATATATGATCATAATGCCACCCATAACGAATCATCATCCACCCAAGAGTTGACATCCATAGTTTTTTTTATAAATTCAATAGTCCTTTTTATAAATAAATCATGGTTTGTTTCATCATCCTTCTCATCTATATAACATATGTTTCTCATAACGTATTTTCATTCATTTTTATCAAACCCATTTTTATTCCAAAAAATATCTTTACAAACATAATTATTTTTTCCAAAATAGTTTCCATTATTCAAAATAAATTATTTTAAATCAAAAGATGATCTAAAAATATATGTATATTTTTCTCTAAAAACATTTATTTTAATTCTAATAATTATTTAAATTTATTATTTATTTTTTCTATAAATATTTATACCCGAGAATTTTCCTATAAATCATATTTTAAGCGAAACCCATCATTTTTTGAAATGAATTTATTATTTTTCAAAATTAAATCACAAGATTTTTTAAATCCGAAAACCATGATTATCATCATGATATAAATCCATTTTTTATAAAATAATGTTACATAGTACATCAAATAAATATTTAATAAGACAACTAAAAAATTAAAATCTATATAAACCAAGAAAAAAACACACTAATGGACACATAAAGATCCCATGAAAGAATAAAAGTCACTAAAATTATACAATAATTTATTAAGTCATACATATTAATATCTAATGTTGATGTTCATAATATATTACTTCAATTTTATCAAATAATTATCTTGATTTTCATTCAAGATCCCATTCCATCATGATTTTATTTCTAGTCATGAAGATTCTAAGATAGACAAATCAGGGAGAAATGGAGATATCAATTATAAAGATGACTAAATATATATTACATTTGATCTGGTATTGATCCATACACTATTTGACATAAATTCCTCACATAATGGAGGAGTGGCCTAAAAATCTCTCTATATATTCTTTAAAATATTTCAAAGTCATATTTGACTATTAATGGAGGTTAATGAAGTAAAATTGAGAGTTTAAAAAACCATAGACTTTCCTTTGAATAAAATATTAGAATACAAAGTTTCAAAATTTTACACCAAACCCCATTTGTTAATAGACTTCATTTTCCAAAAAATGAATAGTTTTTCAATCCATATAAAATATATTGTATAATATAATTCCCAAAATTCCCGAAATCAAACAGTTATCAAACATATTTAACAAAATAAACATTATATACTACTTTGATTTAAAAAACAAGGTATCTTAAACAGTAACCAAACTATACACTAAGCTTTAAATCTCAAAAAAACCTGAACAAACCTATTTTTAAACAATTAATCAGACCAAATTCAAGGTAATTATTGTATTCCAAATCAAGTATTTTATATCATACGTATCAATTAAACCATCCAGAAATATTATTTCTCTTTAGATATGTGATAGCATAATTATTTTCTATTCTCATTCAAGAAATAAAAAAACATCCACATCATATAAATTTACAATCATATACATGTATGAAAATTTATTTAAATATATTAATACATTATTCATTAGATATTTCCCCAAAATTCTTCATTAAGGTTTTCATGAACCACCCTAAGTCATCTACCCATCAGATACCCAAGTCAGCCTACAATATCCCCGATGTGCATTCCTGATCAACCCTAGGCGGCAATACGCATTAGAGAATTGAAATAAATCTCATTGGATTTGATTATACTAGTAATTATAGATTAATAATTGTAAAAATAGGCATGAAAACGATGTAGGTTGTAGGTCCATACACTAGTTGATAATAAGAAAAAATATAAATAATTAAAATAGTCAAAAAAATTAAAATAAATGTAATCCCAATACTCACCCTCAAACTCTCTCACCATAAGCTAGCTATGAATCCCACTACATTATCAAAACATACAATTAAAAACTATACACCATAAATGAAAGATGTAAGAGGCCTATTTCTATGATGCTATAAAGGAATAAAATATAAAATAAAACAACTACTACCCTCCATGTGATTCTAAGAGTCACCATCCAAAATCGATATAAACTATGATCCATGTATAATCATGTAATCAAGAAAAAACCAATAACTGAATCTCTATAGGCACGACCATAAAAACGACATGTAGGCCACCACCCACCTTGCCATAATCTTTCCCTTATATTAAAGTTCCATTTTCTTAAATGTTTGAAAATATACTAGAAAATGGTTTTTCCAGTTTAAGCTAATCCAATATCACATAAAAACATTAATAAAATATATTTTATTTTTCATTTCAATGAATAAAATCACATAGAGAACATTTATTCAAACAATACCATTGTGATAGAAAAATAAATTTTGAAAACCACTTTCATAAGAAATTTTAGAAATATTTTCTTTTCAAACTCTTTTCAACCTTTAAAGAATAATGTGAGGAAAACCACAAACATAAACCATTTATGAAATGAAGAAAGAAACATAATTTATAAATTTAAAAAAAACTAGAAGGAATACTCTAACAATTAAAAAAATAGATTATACCATGAAAATAACCATTTTAAAAATATCAACCATGGGGAAAATTCATATGCCAACTAAGGTCAATAGTATAAGAACCCAACCCTAAAAGATTATATAAACATAATTTATGTCAATAATTTTATTTTTTTCTCATTTAGGGTCGTTTTATGTTAATGTCTTTATAAAATTTGGTCATAACTCATACATAAAAAGATATAAAATAAAATTTGGGAACTTCTTATCAGTATACATTTTTTCTATCATATAATACTTTTCAAAATAAGTCTTTATCTTTTTTATGAAAATGCTTCACAAATTTCATCATGACTTCTTCCAATCCCTTACTCATAATTAAGTCCTGTAAAAAAAATTAAAAGACATGGCATGAGCCTAAAAATTTCAGTAAGGGATATTAAAATCAGAAAACAATTAGTCTATTGATAAAAATTAAAACCTACGAAAACCTTATCATAAAGTAATAATTTTCACCCTTAATAAGTAATATATAATTTTCATTTAAAATATTCTCATTTCAATGCATTTATATAATCATAAGATTATAATAAAACCCATAACTATATTAGAAAATACATTAAGGTATTGTGGGAAATTATTATACTTCTCACTATTATAAATGGAATAATTATTTTTTTATCTTCATTCATGTCACTCTTACAAATGGAATATCTGTACTACTAACTTCCATACCCAATGAACTAGAGAGTTATCATGGAACCACCCATCATTGGTTTATCATGGAACCAATTGTCAAATGTCAAAGTACTATTGTATAATCAAATAAAAGATAACATTTCTTATCTTTTTTCTCATAAATTTCATATTAATTTACTAGAAAATATTTCAAGATATTGAAATAATCTATCCATTTTAAAACCCATTTTCAATAACAAAATATCCAAAAAAGGGAAAGATGAGTTTTTTTTTATTTTAAAACATGAAGGATTATATAGGAATCCAAATTCCAAAATATGAATAAAAATTCATATATGATCCTTTTATATCCATACAAATATATATTTAAAAAAATATTTATAATTTCAAAATAGAGGAAAGGATTAAATATTTAAACATTAAAATAATCTCATTCCACTTAGAACATTTAAATCACAAGAAACATGAAGTAATAAAAATTAAAAAAACATTAAATACCATGATAATAGTTAAAATATGGATATTTAATTTCAAAATTGGTTTATATAAACTTTATAAAAGAATAAAGCTTCATAAAATCAAGAAATGTCTCAATGAAAAAAGATTTTGATGAAATCTCTTACATTGAGTCGGACTTCTCCCGTGTGACTTTATCTTCCAGATTAATATTATTATATCAATTAAATACTTGTTTTATAAGATTTTTCATGTTTATAATTACCATTATTTCACTTATTACATTTTTTTAACCAAATACTTAAACAATTGTTTTTATGTTCGTTGTTTTGACTATATTTAGTTTATTTGTCAAAAATGTATTTGGTAGGTCAAATATGGTCAAATGGGACATTAAATAAAAATATCCAGAATAATAATCAATAAATTATCATCACATGTACACATCAATTACCCTTTGAAATCAAATCATGAAATGTGGTTTTGAAAAATGAACCAACGTTACAATCACTGAGATGATATGCCATACGTACACATAACTTACATTCCAATTTTCAATGTTCTTCATGGAAAGAAGGTAAGTAACTTTTATATTTATAGAATTATTAATATATCTTAAATAAAATATTATTTAGTAATATATACTTATCTATATAATTCTTGTTTTATAAAAGGAACCAAATTGTGTCGAGGAGGCGGTAGTCCACACGTCAATCAATGATGTTATCACTTTTTCGTTGTGTGAAAGGGTAATAAAGGAAATGATATATAATATTTCCTGAAATGTAATTATTTAATTAATATAATATATATTTTATTTATGTCACATATGTTTAATGAAACCCATCCTTAAGACATTTTATGTAATTTGTGAACGTATCACAATTGTTTGGGGAGGTGGTAGTCCACATGTCCATAAATGACGTTTATATATTTTCAAAATAATAATAATAAAGGTATGAATATATAAGTAATAAATAAGTATTAATACATAATAAATATAATAAATATATCATATAAAACATTTTTCCTTCATAATTATCAACCATGAGAGGCGGTAAAGAAAAAATAGACAATATCGTTACGTGAGGTGATAGTTCGTCTTACAAGAACTGTAATTTCGTTAACCATTTTATAGAAGTTAATGTAGGTGAATGTAGAACCCTTAAAAAATATAAGTATATTTAGGGAAATTATTTTATTATATAATTATTTAATTATAATAAATTAAAGGGGATTTAAATAAATTAAACATAAATGCACATTGAAGAATGTTACCCATTTTTCAGGTAAATCCTTTTGGTTTGCAAGAAAGGACTTATTGGTTATATTTATTCCCAAGATGAGGAATTTATGGTAATGGGAGGAATTATAGGATATTATTTTTTCAGGTTTTGGATTATCCAAAGGGACTTTAGAGGTGTTAATAAATTGTATGGGTGAGTGCTTTTTTATTATGGAGGGGGAGTGACATTATTTTAAATATAAAACATAAACAGTATTGAGAGGTATCCCTTACATAATGTGACTAAAATAATGGTAAATATTCTATAAAATATGGAATATGGTCTAATAATATCCAGAAAATGGTGTTTGGAATGTTTTCTAGGTCATTTAGACTCTTAATACTATGGTTTAACCATTAAGTTACCAAATGTTTATCTTAATCACTATAACTAATTTTAATTACTTTCTCTAATATTTTTCATAAAATATAAGTTGAAAAAATTAGACAATATAAATTATGATTATTAAAAATATGGAATCAAAATTTTCAAATTCTAATCATATAACTGGAATAAATTAATTTAAAATTGATCCCACAGATGGAATGTGACAGTTGGTTTTTGAAGTGAAAATGTTCAAAAGTTTGCTGTATTTTTATATCAAATTTCAATGTGAAATTGATTAAAAAAAGATAAATTGGTTTAAATGGTATAAAATTTATCTAATAATAATTTAAAAACAATTAAAAATTTATCTAACTATATAAATACATTTGAATAAAAAGTAGTATTGAATTAAAATTCAGTATTATTCACTATTTATGAAAATGTGAATGTTCTTTAAAAAATACCAAAAAATAACCCAGAGTAAAATTTCAAATTTATATTCCAAAAATGTAGTTTATTTTTTCATATAAATATTATAAATGTTAAAAAAAATTAAAATAGGTTCTCTATTAAAATCCTGTAAAACTTATTTTTAGAAAAATACAACTTTTAAGCGTAAAACTAGATTTAGTTTTATCTTTTGCCTAAAAAATTGATTATAAAAATGTAAATATATTTTATAAACATGTGTAAACATAATACATTTAGTCCAATTCATTCCCTCTAATATAATGGATTGGCCATAACTACCATATTAAATAATAATAATAATAATAATAATAATAATAATAATATATTAGTGTTCCGTAATACTCACTCTTGCGTGCAATGCAAGAATTAAAAGAAATTCATTGTTTTGTGTCATGTAAAATATTATAAATATCAGAAATTTTAAGGTAAAATTACTAATATATTTCATAAATATAAATAAATATGAAAAATAGTCATTCTATTATTAGCTAGGATATTACATCCTTCCCCTTTTGGAAATTACATCAACACCATATTATTCACTTGAAAATAAGTGTGGATATTTTTCCCTCATATCGTTTCTGAATTCACATGTTCCTCTTCAACCATTTGATTTTTTTCAAAAAACCTTAACCTGGGGAATCACCTTATTATACCATAATTTATCTCTTTGATCAAGAACCTGAACTGGTTGTTCTGCATAAGAAATATCATCTTCCAATTGAACTACTTCATGGCTGAAATCATGAGATGAATCTAGTGAATACTTAACATTGAAACCTGAAATATGTTGTATAATTGGGATAAAATTGGAGGTAATTATGCTCGGTAGAAAAATGATCCAAATTTCTCTAATATTTAATACGATCTAATGAATTGTGGACTCATCTTCCCTCTCCTAACAAAACGAATCAAACTTTTTTATGGAGAAAAGATTAAAAATACATGATCACATACCTTGAAAGAAATATATTTCCTCTAGTTATCTCCATAAATTTTCTGTCTACTCTAAGCTATTCTCATGTGTCATTGGATCAATTGAACATTCCCTACCATTTCATATACCAAATCTGGTCCTGTCAACGTCCTTTATCCTACATCAACCAAAAAATCCAGTGTCCGACACTTTTTTTCATATAATTACTTTAATGTAGTTATCTCTATAATGGAATGAAAACTATTATTATAAGAAAAATAAACCAAATAAAGAAGTCAATCCAAACATCCTAGGTAATCTATTGAAAAATAATGAATAACATCTTTCTAGGTTTGAATAATCCACTCATATTGTCCATCAAATTAAGGATGAAAATCTATACTGAAATTCAATTTAGTACCCAATGACTTCTAAAGTGCATTTCAAAAAATTTATGTGAACCTTGGATCATGACCTGATAAAATGTTGAGAGGAAATCAATGTAACCTAAAAATATAATTTAAATACAGTCTAGAAATTTTAACTCGAGGCTTTATTCCTCTAATGGGAAGTAAATGTACAGATTTGGTTCATTGAAAAAAAATTACCCAAATCACATTATTACCTTGAAATGTTTTTGGAAGTAATACCATGAAACCCATTGATATGTTTTCCTACTTCCATTCTGGCACTAGAAATTGTTGAAGTGTCCTCTTCAGTAACATTCACAGTTTATTAACCTACTGAAAGATAAACATTTTAATTGTATATTCAGAAATATCTCTTTTCATCCAATTCCACCTGTAATATTTTTGAAGGTCTTTGTACATCAGAGTGCTTACTAGATGAATGGATGAGGGAGAACTATGAGAAATAATAAATAACTCTTTCCTCAAATTTGAATCAAAAGGCACACATAACCTTTTTCCAAATCGTAAAACACATTCTTCATCAATATTAAATTCAAGAAAATTACTATTTTTAAAAGATTCTGCCTTTTTTTCAAATATTGATCAAACTTATAAGTCACCTTAATTATTTATGAAAAAGTCGACTTTTCTAAAACACGAAACAAAATATAGGTTGTCCTTGAATCCATAACTTATCGGCTAAAAGTAATCAAATAATTATCCAAAGGGTCACATTCCAAACACAACATTATTAATGTAGCATTACTTTTTTTGACTTAAAGCATTGACCATATTAGCTTCTTTTTTAGGATGATAATGAATCATGAAATCATAATATTTTATTAATTTTATCCATATTCTCAATCACAGGTTCAATTATTTATGTCTGAATATAAACTTAAAATATATTTGATCAGTATATATTCCACACTTTACTTTGTGGAAGTGATGCTTCCATATTTTTAATGAAAAAACAATAACAACTAAATACACATCATTTATATGATAATTTAACTCATTGATTTTAAAATAACATGAAGAATAATTAATTATCTTATCATTCTTCATTAGGAAAAAATCAAATCCTTTTAATGAATAATCATTATAGATGGAGAATTAACAATTTCTGGAAGATAGGTCCAAAATAAGGGCATTGTCTAGTTTTCTTTTTAGTTCCTGAAAACAAACATCACATTCTCTTATCTAGATGATTTTAAAACCTTTTCGATTTAACTTTTTCATTGGGGAAGATAACTAGGAAAAATTTTCAACAAACCTTTAGTAATAACTCGATAATCCAAGAAAAATATTAATCTTAATGACATTGGTAGGTCTTGTACAATATTCAAAAACATTTGTTTTAGTAGGTTTAATAGTTATGACATGTTTAAAAATAATATTTCAAAGGAATGAAATTTTTTTAACCAAAATTCACTGTTTCTAAACTTCCCAAATCATTTATTTTATTTTAATGGTTTCGAAACAAAAGGTATGTACCTTTAATTTTACTAATTGATTTTCGAGAATACCAAAATATCATTTATATAAACAGCCACAAACTAATCTAAAAGAATATGGAATACTTTATTCATAAGATTCATAAATAAATATTTGAATTAGATAACCAAGTGTGAATAACAAAAACTCATAATGCTCATATCTCGTCAAAAATGTTATCTTTAGAATTTAATCCTCCTTTACCATCAATTGATGGATCATAGACCTGTGATAAATCTCTAAAAAACACTAAGATCCCAAGATATGATCAATGAAATCATCAATATGAGGAAAAGGATAATTTTTTTTAATAATAATATTATTCAAGGTTCTATAATCAATGAAAATTCTCATGGAACCATCTTTCTTATTCACAAATAAAATAAGAGCACCACATGGTGAAGTGCTTGGTCAAATGAAACCATTATGTAATAACTCATCCAAATTTTTTCCCAATTCCCCAAGTTATAATTGAGACTTTTGGGAAGGGGTTTTAGAAATTTTATTAGAATAAATAACTTATAAACAAAACATTAAACTTACCAATTAGAAAAAACAGTAGGAAAATAATCAGTAAAGAATATATAAATTTATTCACTACTGAGATTTCACAAATCAGAATTATTTATTTATTATAAACAACATGTGTTATATAACATTCACTACCATATTTAATTAATTTTTTAAATAATAATTATGTTTTGAAGGTTATGAAATCATTGAATAAAAAATTATTTTCTTTTCAATAAATTTTAGTAAGATAAACAGAATGGAATCCCATACACAAAATGATATCAAACTTCACTGTGTGCATTTAAGATATATTTTCAAGAAATACCAACAAAATATTGATAGTTGTAATTTTCCTATATACCCTAGTTTTTTTAATACTCCCACCTAGAGTTTTTACCAAAAGTTATATCTTAATTTCATGAGGTGATATTCCCAATTTAATTGAAAAAATATCATAAATTAAATAAGGAAAAGATCCAAATTCAAATAGATAATTGACATTATTAAAATACACCAGTAACATACTTGTCACTACTTCATTTGATTGGCCAACATTAACTTTATTAGTATTTAAATATTTTGACACACCCTATTTCTTTTGATCTTTATTGTCTCCACCCAAGTTAATAAACTTCGGATAAACATTAGAATAATGAACTAACTCATTGAAACTAAAACATTTGACTATTGAATTTTCATTTCTTTCCTATTCATCTTCCTTACAGTAAAAAGACATATGAACAAGCTTACCATATCAGAAGAACTTCCCAGATTTTGAAAGGAATTATCTAGGATGATTTTTACCACACTTATCATAATTTGGGAATTAGGTTTTCTTAATTCCATGATTCTTTGTTGAATTTTTCCCATTTCTGTTCAACTAGAAATCTTATTTTTATTGTTTTAATGGGACACATGTTGATCACAAAACTCCATTTATACCTTCTTATAATATTGAATAAGTTTCTCATTGATCATGAACTCATGAGAATAAAATTTCTTTTTGATATCATGGATTTTATTTTGAGTAAAAATGATTTAACTTACTATCAATATCTTAGATAAAATTTGAGACTTACCTCGCCTGTCTAGTAATATTTTCAATGTATACAACTGATGAATCTTCCTCGTTTTATCTAAATTCCAATAATTGTTTTTCTATACTAAGATGAATATCTATAGGAAAATATTATTGAAGGAAAATATTCTTAAATTAACCCCATTCCAAGGAAAAAATATATTCACCTTCCCTAATATTGATAACAATTGATCGCCACTTGTTAGCTTTACCTTCAAAATTATAAATAAAAAGAGTTAAATTTTGGGGATATGATAAACCCATGGCCTTAAATATCATTTCTAGGGATTTAATCTATTATTTAGCTATCATAGGGTTAGATGATCTTATAAATTATGGGGAATTATATCACATAAAATGATCCAATATCATCATGTTCCTCAATCATAGATCAAGTTTCTTGTTTTTATGGACACCCCCACAATTTATAGCCTATTTAAACCGAGCCATCACTATAAAAAACTACTCAGTTCTGATTCAAACGATCTCATAATGATGACTTGGAATGATATTTTACTCTTTGTTCCTTCTACCATAGTTTCCTTACTTCCTATGTGGAAAAAAATCTTAACAAACATAATTTAGATGATGATGCATGGTATTCTATAAATGTCATATCATTCTAAATTAACCATTAAAAAATTATTGTAAGGGAATGAAAATAACACTAACCTAACCTCTAAATTTATCTAAATCATTCCTTTAAAACCAATAATAATGTATCGACGTTAAAACATTACATGATCTTGAGTGAAGTTTGGATTTTTTTTATTTAATATTGAGGATCTTTTAAGGTTAAGAGTTTGAAGTAATTATGCCATAACTCATATGTAAAAGGATATAAAATACAAAGATGAAAATTTTAATCAGTAACAATTTTTCCATTATATAAAAATTTTAAAAATAAAGAATTATCACTTTTATATATACTCTTTATGAATTTCAACATGAATTCTTTTAATCCCTTACTCATACTTAAATACTGTGAAAATCATTAAAATACATGGGATCAGTATAAAAAGATCAACAATGGATATAAAAATAAGGATAGCATTAGTCCATTGATAATTATTAAATCCCATGAAAAATTTACCATAAATTAAAAAAAATTTATCCTTAATAACTAGTAAATGCAATCCTTTGAAAATAATCTCATTTTATACCTTTTATATAATCGCAAGATTATCATAAAAATTATAGCAAGAATAGAGAATACATAAAGCTATCTTGGAAAATTATTATACTTGTCACTCTTATAAATAGAATAACCTTGTGGTAGACTTCCATATATGTCACTCTTAAAAATGGAATAACCATACGACCGACTTCCATTACCAATTCATTGGAGGGATATCCCAGACCAACCTATCATTGGTTTATCACGAAACCACCCATCATTGGTTTATCTTGGAACAACCTATCGAATGTACAAGTGAAATTATATAATCATATAAAATATTTCTATTTTTAACATTTCACTCATAAAATATCATTTTTAATCACAAGAAAAAACATTTTAAGACATTGAAATTATCAATCCATTTTCAAAACCACTTTCTATAATAATATACCCATAAATAGAAAATGAGGGATTTATTTTTTTATTTAAAAACATTAAGGATTGTAGAGGAATCCAAATACCAAAATATACATAATTTTTTTATAATCCTTTTATATCATTATAGAGAAATATATAAAACAATATTAAGAATATTGAAATAGATGAAATGATTAAATCTCTAAACATTAAAAGTGGCACTTACCACATTGAACATTAAAATCACAATCCACATGAAAGAAGCACATTTTAAAAAATTTAATACCATTAGAATAGATATAATATGGATATTGAATATAAAAGGGGTTTATATTCACTTTATAAAATTATAAAGGTGTATTTAATCAAGAAATGTTCCCATAAAAATAGATTAAGAAGAAATCCCTTACCTTGAGTTTTACTTGTCACATGTGTCTTTATATTCATGAATAATAAAATTATGAAAATTATCTAATTTATTGAGAACTTTTTTAAGTTTATTATTATTTTTATTTCACTTATTATAATTTTGTAAACAAATACTAAAACAATTATGTTTACATCTGGTGTTTTCACCATATTGGATTTATTTGTCAAAAACGACTTTGGTTTGTAAACTATGGTCAAATAGGTCATTATATAAACATACCCTGAATAATAATCATGAAATAATAATCATATTTATAGAGAAATTACGCTTTTAAAACAAATCATTAAATATGGTTATGAAAAAATAACCAATATTACAATCATGGAGATAACATGCCATACGTACAAATGTGTAATGTTCCCATTATTCAATTATCTTTTTGAAAATAAGGTAAGTTACATTTATATTTACATAAAAATAATTATATCTAAAATATAAAATTATTTAGTCATATATAATTATATATATAATTTTTTTTATGTGAAATGAATTACATCGCTTTGAGGAAGCAGTAGTCTGCACTTCCACGAATGACGTTTTCACCTTTTCAATGTGTGGAAGGGTATTAAAGAAAATGATAAATTATATTTATACAAACTATATTATATAATGAATATAATAAATATGTTATGTATGTCACATATTTTTAATTAATTTCTTCCTTAATACATTCCATGTAATGTGTGAACATATCATATCAGTTTGAGGAGACGATAGTCCACACGTCCACAAACGACGTTATCATATTTACACAAATTCAAATGAATGAAAACATGTGTATATAAAAATCAAATAAGTATTAATAAATAATAAATTTAATATATTTATCATATAAATCCATTTTTCCGTCATAATTCCTAACCAAGAGAGGTGGTAATGAAAAAATAACTGATATCGTTATGTGAAACGATAGTTCATCGCACATGAATGGTAATTTCATTATTGATTTTATGGAAGTGTGTAGAGGTGTTGGTATTAAAAATAATATAAATAATATCAGTATATTTAGGAAAATTATTTTATTATATAATAAATTTAAAACAATAAATTAATGGGTAGTGAATGAAGTAAAACATAAATGCACATTGGAGAATGTTACCTCTTTTTCAGTTAACTCATTTGATTTGCACCAACGGTATTTTTTGTTGGATTTATTCCCAAGGATAGGAATCATAAGTGATTTTATGGATTTTGAGAGATTATTGGCGTAGGTTTTGGTTGATCTTAAGGGTATTGAGAGGTCTAAATAAATGGGAAGGGTGAGTTCCTTTTTATGATGGTAGGGGAGTGACATTCTTTCAAAAACTATTAAGAGGTATCCATTACATCATGTGAATCAAATAATGTTACCAATCAAATATAAGAGAGTATATGGTATTATAATTAGCATCAAATGGGTTTTTGACAATGTCCTAAGTCATTTAAACTCTTAATATTAATGTTTAACCACTATGTAACCACATGTTTACCTTAATTGCTGTAATTAATTTTAATTACTTTCACAAATATTTTAGGTAATTTTTTTTTTAAACTTATTAAAAATTGAAATTATTTTTATTTAAAATATTGAATATATTTTTTCATATTCCAAAAACATAAGTGGAATAAATTAATTTAAAATTAATCTCGCAGACGAGATGTGACAATGAGTTTTTAATGTGAAAATGTTCAAAAGTTTGCTATGTTTTTATATAAAATTTCAATGAAAAATTAATTTCAATTACCTAAATTGGTTTATATTATATAAAATTTATCTAATTATAATTGAAAACCAATTAAAAATATTATTTTACTATATTAATAAATTATACGAAAATGTAGTTTTAAACTAAAATTCTGTAATATTCACTATTCATCAAAATATAAATGTTCTCAGAAAAATACCAAAACCTTACCCAAATTAAATTTTGATATTTCCATTTAAAAAAATAATTTTATTTTTTCATATAAAAACTATAAATGTGTCAAAAATTAGATTTAAATTAGGTGCTCCATTAAAAGGTGGTAAAACGACTTTTTTGAAAAATTCAACTTTTTAGTGTAAAGCTAGATTTATTCTTATATTTTTTTTATAAGATTTACTATATGTAAGTGAAAATATTTTATAAACATGTGTAAAAATAATATAGTTAGTAATATTCACTTCCATTTATATAATTACTTTTCCATAACTACCATATTACTTAATAATAATATTAATATATTATTGTTTGGTAATACCCAGTCTTGTGTGAAACACAAGACTTCAAAGAAACTCATTATGGTGTATCGTGTACACTATTAGACATAACACTCTTTTTAAGGTAAAATTACTAATCTAAATCATACATATTAATAAATATGAAAAAAAATTATTTTATTATTACCTAGGATGTTACAAATGGTTACTTTAGTTACTTGTATAAACTCATGATCTAATAAATTTAAAATATAATGTGTATGCTGAATGCCAACGAGAAAATTTCATGGAATAGTTTCCCAATAATGTATGTCCAAGACAACATAATTCATCAACCATCAAGGACTATATTCCTTGTCTTAGTTGTGTAATAACAAGAACATTATGCCTTGGATTAGTGGTATGGTGCCATCTATCCATGAAACCCTTTATAATACACCCACAAAGGAGTGCATGTTGTGTTTTAGTGGTGTAATGTCACCCATACAAGAAACCACAACCATCAACCATGTCTATGTGTTTAGTTTGTTTTCTAAAATCCATATGTATAATTAAAATATAATTCTCATATTAGATACCCATCTTCTCCTGTGCATTATCAATTTCAAAAGTATTTCATTTCCTTCAATGGAGGGACTTTCATTTACCCATCATATATCATGTCATTTATCAAAAGAACTCATTCCTCTTGAAATATTTTCATTTCAAAAAAAATGAAGTATATAAAAATATCCCTGATATAAATAAGTTATCATCCAAAATTATCATCGAATAACATTGTAAAAAAAATTTCACAAAATATAGAAATAAATATAAAAAATTTCAACCGGACCTTTATAATTAAATTTTTAAATCCATTAAAAATAATTTTAAAATACAGGATTAGGCATCAAATTTGAATTATTAAAGTTTCAACCCCTTTTTTACCTACATGCATTTACACATACACACACACATATCAAAATACAAAAAATAACATATTCTCATGTGAATTTATGCATATATATATACAGAAGTATTTATAACCATGTATATTGGTATAACCACACAATTATTTCATAAGGAATTTGTGGAATCTGACATAAATGACCAAAATTAAACTTTTAAAAATATATTTAACACATAGTAGTTTGAAATTACTCATTAAAATCTCAATGCATGGTTAATGTACCTTGAACCCATTTTTGAAATTAGTTTCAAAATATCTCTTGAAGGATATTTGAGACATTTCATAATCCTTTGTAATGAATGATCAAATAAAACTAGATTTGACTTAATGCCAAAAATAGAAAAACTATTCACATTCCATAGAAACGAAAATGAATGATAATTTAATCTTTTTGAAATATATAAGAATTAAAAATACTATCATTTAATTAAAAAACATGCATTAAAATATAATAAATCAAGGGTAGCAAAATTAATGAGTCAAGAGTGAAAAATATCTACTAGGAATCTACTTCTTTTCATAACCAATAAATAAAACCGTCCTAGAAAGGTCCTAAAACTTCCAAGAGGTTAAGAGGAACACTAAAAAATTAACTCCTAATAGAAATCGAGACATAAGAAAAATAATACCAAACCCAACCTTGGGTTAAGACCATGATGCGTGAAACAAGGGGGAGAAGGAAGAGGAACAAAAATATAGAGGAGAAGGAAATATAACATGAGAATATCACACCCAAAATTATAGGGAGAGCCAATAATATATAGAAGAGGGAGGAGGGGAGAACGTCACACAAGGTGGTGTTCCCTAGGTGCCTCACATAGTTTCCGCATAGTTTAACAAACTACGAGCCAACCATATTCCCTTTAATGGGAACATAGAGAACGTGCTTGGTTTGACTACACGATTTGACAAAAAATGCACTAACAGTGAAAAACATCATTCTCTAGTTAAACACAAGTGCATGGTTTCTGCGTGGTTTCTACCAACCATGTTAAACCCATGTACCAGTTTTAAAAATTCAAATTCTAAAATTTCTAATTGGTTTACCATACAACAAGACTATAAAAATAAACAAATTTAACAAATAAATTAAATAATTAGTAAATTGAGGTTTGGGCTATGATAGAACTCCCAAACCTAAAACAATTCTACCCCAAAAAAGTCATCAAACATAGTAGGAATACTCAATGGGAAATTAAATCAAAAGGTATGTAAATCCATTGTAAAAAACTCTAACCACTCTAATCTAATCAAAACTTAATCACTCAAACCATATCTAAAACCCCGTACATCATTAGATCCTTGATTCAAAAATCACATCAAACCAATTACAAAAAAAGATAATGGAACAGAGACCCAAGGAAGGTATCCCCTCTAACACCCCAAGATTTTATTGTATATATATACTTAAATCAACTCAATTTATTCGATATCATATGCTGCATGCAACTCCAAGCTTAAATGAACCGTGATATACTATTTAAAATTAACATGATCATTGGAATATTAATATAACCATTTATGAATAGTAATGTGACCACCATAATGATAACTTCACCTATGAAAATATAAATAAATTTTAGGTATCTCATAAATGGAACTATGATATATTTCTGGCATGGATTAAGTAAATAAATGTTTTAAAATGATAAATTATGTGTTGGTAATTTCTTTGAAATTTATATATTTATTTACAATTTTACAATTAGTGTAATGATTTAAAAAAAAATTATTTTCACAAAATAGATACATAAATTAATATTTTTTGTATTATAATTATAATATAATTTGTGAGATCATAATAAAATTTTCAAAGATTCAAAAAATCATCTATAATATTTAAATCAGTATTTTCCAAACAATTGATGATTTTGATTAAAAAATAAATTTATCATATTTATAAAATTATTTTCATAAATGGAGTCAATTTTTAAAATCTACACATCAAAAAAATGGTTAGTTTGATTTTTTTGTTTTTTCTAAAATAGTTGAATTCTTGGTGAATAGTGAAATACGAAAGTTTATGGTTTTTAACAATTTAATCCAAATATATAAATTCTTTGGCCATGTATGATGTAATCACACATTAGTTCAAAATCAGATTCCCTATTTACTATACATATTCCCATTAATCAATTATATTTTTATTCTTGAGCCAAAATAATAAAAAATGGAATAATATGTTCAAAAACACCCCTCCCCTATCCCTATAAATACCACCGATCACCATCCCTTCTCCTCACACTTTCCAAGACTTTAATCATATATAAATTCTACACATTTTTTCTCAAGACTTTCCTACACATCCAATACATTTTGGTCTTACCAAAATACCAAATCCAAGTTTCTTAAGAAGGTTCCCAAGGAGATGATATTCAAGAAGAAAAATCCACCTTCTTTCTCTATTAATTTTGTTCCATTACTTTTCCAATCCTCATCTACCCCATAGAAAATGTAATGGGGACTCCATTATTAAATATATACTATAATTTAATTATTATAAACAAATATCAATCACAAAATCTCTTTTCTTTTCATTTTATTTTAAAAAATGAAAACATCATGTGTGATGTGTCAATTCACCTCATTCATGAATGATGAATTTTAATTTTACATTACCACTTTCAGGGTTGGAAATAACACCATTTTTATAGTTAAACAAGATTGTAATTTTTGTATTAAAAATTATCTAATTTTTTGTAACTAGTAAATAAACACAATGTTAAATAAAATGATACTAGTTCGCGATGGCCGTAAAAACTACCAAAATAAACTAATCATTTTTCATTAACATTTAACTAGTGAAGAATCCCCATATAAAAATAGAAAATTATATATAGGACCATTTATATTTATGAAATTTAATTAAAGGAATATAATTTAACTTCTACAGAATTATTCCAATTTGAAAATAACTTTCATAATTATACACAAGTGAACTGATCATGAAACCTCGAAACGAATGCTCCCAAAAAAACATTATAACGCATAAAAATGGCCAAAAATGAACTTAATAAAAATATAATAAATAAAATTTATATTTAATAGGTTTTTAGTTAATTAATTAGTTAATCAAATTTCATTATCTAAGATATTAACTATAAGTACCCAACTCGTTCACACCAAAGGTAAGGGGTTTCTTATCTTCATTTTATTTCTGTGAGATATTCCTTATTCACCACTCATTTATTTAATGTGGTGTATTTGTACATATCATTGATATATCAAATCATGAATATATTTACCTTAATGGTATTTAATGTATCATTTGATTATTATTAATTTTTTGGGGAATAAAATTTGACTGATTTCAAAGTGCAAAGTGATTTCTTAAATCAACTTCCTTTCATTGGGTTAAATATTTTTTATTGGTTATGGTATGACAAGAATATGTGTGAAATGATCTATAATTATTTTATTCTATATTTACCCTTTTATTTTGTGGAGTTAAAATTTTCAAACATAATTATTTCATTAACCTATCACAACTCCAACAATACGATCTTTTTAGAGGGTTTCTTATCTCATTTTTATTTCTATGAGATATGACTTATTCACCACTTATTTATTGTGTATGGTAGATTTATACTACCATTTGATGTATAATATAATGAATATATTAATCATCATGGTATTAAGTGTTTTATTTTATGGTTATTAATTTTATGGGTCAAATGATTTAACTCATTACAAGTTGTCTGGTTTTCCTATATCACTTTTTATTTATTTAAGATAATCCTTATTCACCATTAGTTTATTTTGTGTGGTGAATATATAATAATATTTGATATATCGTATCTTGAATTTAATTATCTTCATGGTATTCAATTTTTCATTTGTTAGTTATTAATTTCGTGTGGAATATGATTCAACTGATTACAAAGTGGTAAGGGATTTCTTAAATAAATTATCATTCATTGGGTTAAAATTCTATTTTAGATATTATGTTATGTTATGGATATGTGTAAAATAACTTTTTATTATATTATGTTGTATTTCCACTTATTTTATGTGGATTTATAATTAATATACATTATTTATTAATTTTATTAATGATAATATCCTTGTATGGAAATTCATCTCAATTTTATTCTATTGACGCATATTTTTAAAGTTATGCACCTATTTTCTTTTCTTTGGTCTATATACTTCCTGTTTTATTTATGATCATCATTAATTAAAGATTTAATTAAATATCTATATTTCTTTCCTTATGAATTTTATTATTAACAAAGCTATATCCCAATTTTCATATACTGTTTACATAGAATGTTTTTTGATTGATTGGGGAAATAATGTTAAATCTGTATCTTTTACTCAATTTGTATACTTGTGGATAATCAATATTGATTGATGAATAAATTAATCATATTAATATTTGAGGAATTCTCTAGACAAGAAGAGATGGGTGGGGCCACATTATATATAACCCCTAAATGCATCATTAGCCTCATAAGATGAAAAGGTTGGCCAAATTAAAGGGGTTTTTACACACAATGATTAACAATTATTGTGAAAAGTCATAATGTTAAAGGTACAATGATTCCTAAGATCACGGCTTCCAAATTTTTAAGAATTCCCTTCATTAATATTTCATTCATTATTATTAACTAGATGTTCATTGTGAAATTATATATAGATTAAAATTGTGCTCATGTTATTGATAAAATTTATATTATTTCCAGTCATTTACATTTCCATAATGATTATACCTTATCATATGATGATTGAAAAGTTTTTGATTAAATAGAAGTTAGTTCAGTTTCATATTCCCTTCCATATGGATTATGTTTCATTTTTTATTGATTCATGAGTGTTTCCATTATATTTAACCATTACTGAGCATCTATTCTCACCCTTTTATTTCTTCCCCAACCCCAGGTTGTTAAGATGAAATTATTGAATATGTTAAATGATTCATTTAGTTTCCTTTATTATGTTTTATAATTGATTACTAATTTAATAAGGCAACCATGTATGTATCTAGTTCTTCATGACCACTAAACTAATCGGTCCTTTGGGATTTTAATTTTTTATATATGTTAATACAACAAAGAAAGGCTCCGACTCTGGGCTACTTGGTTATGGGTCATTATAGTTAGTATTAGACCAAGTTTAGTAAAAACCCTCGAAGTTGGATTTTAAGATAAAAATAACCAGTGTGAGAAATATAATAATTCCTTATAGTATTTAAAAACATTTACCGTTGTTTTGTTTGGGTAAATTATCATGATGATTATGGGTTAACTCTGTATGTTCCATTATATAGTGATCTCACATAATGTAAGGAAAGTAATTAATACTCACAGATAATTTAGTGATTTCCCAAATGAGCATGTAAATGCATTTAGTTTTGGACCTAAGAAGATAAAGACCATGTTATGAAAATTTACTCAGGTTATGACGAGTAACAATACTAAAAATATATAGGATCATTTAACGCGGCATAATCTCTCATCTTTTAATGGGACTACTAATCCAATGGAATATGAGTAATATATCAAGTCCATTAAAAATATATTTTTGTCATTGGGATGTCATGAAAGGGAAAAGGTAATACTTGTAGTGTATTTTTTCAAAGGAGATGTTGATTAATGGTGATATTTGATCCAACATACTAAGGAGGAAGATGAAATAGAATAAATTGAATAAATAATTTTGAATGAGACATTGTTTGAAAAATAGGTATCTCATGATAAATAAACTGAAATGAAGATAAAATTATATAGCTTAGAGAAAAATGAATATGTGAGTATTGGAGAGAATGATGATACCTTCAAAATACTAGAATGTATTATATATATTAAATAAGTTATTTAGAAAACATGACTGTAATTTTTTTGAAGTTCATCAGACAAGTCTTTGAAGGGCATTGGCTTCTCAAACATTTTCATCATATGATAAAATAATACAATGTGTCATCAAAATAGAAATAATTTTATAGATCTTATATATTCAAAGGAAATAAAGATATTAAGAGGTTATATTAGAAACCTGAGAAAGGTAAATCATCAATGAAGTATAAGGGAATGACTCATTTTAAATCTTGTGAAAATTGTGGGATACAACATTCGAGGAAACGTCTGAAGGTCATTGGATTGTGCTACAAGTAAAAAAACATGGGTCATCTATCTCATGAGTGTAAGAGAAAATAATATAATGATATAAATTTCTTCAAATGAAATGTAATGATGCATTATTCAAACCAATGTCCCAAGCTTTATTGGAATCTACCAAATTGGATGGCAACGGGAGATAACCACGCTTATGTTATCACTACAGATGAGGGTGAAGTAGCAATACTAACACTACTGAAAATTTTACCTATACCAATGCATCAATACTAATGGTTTACCCACACTATTGGTATATGTCCACTCTCCCATTGGGTTTTTCAAAGCTATTAGGAAATGGGATATTGAGGCCAATTTTCCTAATGGTTTCCACAAACCGTTCGGAAAGGGTCCACTTTTCCAAATAGTTTTGGAAAAACCATTGGGAAATGGTACTTTACGATCACTTTCCCCGATGGTTTTCCTAAAATATTATAAAAGGGTACACTTTTCCATATGGTTTTCCAAAACCGTTGGGAATGGGTACATTGAGACCACTTTTCCCAATAGTTCTCCAAAATCGTTGGGAAAGGATAATTTTAGACCTCTTTTCCCAATATTTTTTCCCAAACCCTTGTGAAAGGGTCCACATTTTCCAACCGTTTTTCCAAAACCATTGAGAAGGGGTACATTGATGCCACTTTTCCCAATATTTTTCCAAATCCGTTGGAAAAGGATAATTTGAGACCACTTTTTGCAATGGTTTTCACAAACCATTATGAAACGGTCCACTTTTCTCAACGGTTTGGGGAAACCATTAGGAAAGGGTAGTTTGAGAACACGTTTTCCAACCTTTTTCCCAAACTCTTGGTAAAGGGTGGGTACTTATCCCAATGGTTCTCAAAACTATTGGTAAAGGTCTATACAAATGGTATTGAGAACCATTGGGATATGTAATTTTATTTTTTTATGAATTCTTTTGTTGAATATCATCTAATAAATCAATATAAAAATTATATATAAATATATATATATCCAAATATATTAACTAAGGTAACTCTAGGATAGTGGTAAATTCATTGATATATAATGTAGAGGTTATGGGTTAAAACCTCCATTGAAACATTTTTTTGATTTAGTTATCCCAATAGTTTGGGAATACCATTGGGAAAGACCTATCCCAACGGTTTTCCAAACTTTTGGGAAAGACCTTTCCCAAAGGTTTCAAACCGTTGGGATAAGTCTTTCTCAACATTTATTTCTAAACCATTGGGATAAGACAATACCAATGCTAAATAACCCAATTGCTTCCCAAACCATTGGTATAAACTATACCAAATGTCTAGGGATTATACCAATAGTTTTAAACCATCAATATAAGAAATATTTCCATTAGTGGACAAAATAATGCTATAGCTATAGTTTGAAAGTGTGTCTATTGGCCCAAAATCATGGATATTTGTTATAGACATGATTTAATGAGTTTTTTATAGTATTTGAGTGGCTATAAAAAATATATAACCTCAGTTCAAACCCTAACAAGAGTTTATGTCATGCAAGTCTTATTACCATGGTTCCCAACCGTGGATATAGACCTAAATCCACAATTTGAAATTGTGGAAATACACATCTTTCTATGGTTTGAAACCATGGAAATACCCTCCCTATTTTATAAAAAAATAGCATGGTCCAGCCAGTGATGCATGTTGAGAGGACTATATTTATTGTGAAAAAGCTGATATACACATGAAAACCTTCTATGCATATGACAAAAACATAAATAATACATTTACTTCTTCTTAGAGTTTCTTTTTCCAAAACATATAACTACCCCAAACTTGATTGATGACTTCCAAAAAACATAATGGATTACTCCAAGAAATCACTGGTACCCTCATAGATTTAATTTCTATAATTTAACAAATTCGTTAGGAATCTAGATGAGGATGATCGAGACGAAGTTGGGAAGATCAAAGCTACTAGATTTAAAATTTTTATAGGTGATAACAAAAGATTATAAAAACTATATTTTCAAAAAAAATATTGATTAAACATCGAAGATTCATATGATAACATCCAAGCTTCTTATAATATCATGAAAAATTCATGTTCAGACTAAAAAAGAAAAACACGGGTCTGTTCTTGGAAACCATAATAAGGATATCTAAATCAAAAATCAAGAACTCAGAACACATGAATTTTTTTGGTCACCCAAAAAACCAAATAAATAATCACCTTGTTTATAATTATTACATTTACAGTTAATAAGAATAGATTTTTTTGAATCACATTTGTAATGAAATATGATAGTGACAACATAATATAACAACAAGATCATAAAAGAACTGATATTATTACCAAAAGGATGAAAAAAAATATGGAGAATGCATAATTTGGACTTGTCCAACCTGCATTAGCCCCCCACTCCCAACCCCCACCCTACACCAGAGCACACCCACACCCTGCACCAATACCCACCATTATCATGCACACCCCTTGCACCCCCTTCCCTCTTGCACCCCACTTATACCCTCTCCTTACACCCCCTACCCCTCAACCCCCCTAACCCTAAACATTTCACCCCCACCCCCACTACCTATGCACACCCCCTACCCCAGCCCTTCCCCCCTGCACCCCACATATACCCTTGCACCCCTTCCCCCATACCCACCCCCTGCACACCCCCTCCCCCAACACCAGCCCCTCCCATTCCCTCTTACGTAGCCCCTACCCATTGCACACCCCTCCCCCTTACCTATCAAACCCCCTTCCCACTGCGCATTTCATAGATTAGTGTCTATGATTAATGATTTGGATCATGTATAGGAGAAGTGTGGTGAAATTCATGGTCAAGATGGTCGATAAGTGAAGAAAACCTGATGTAAATTTCACTAGAGGATATTTCATGGATCAAAACCATGAAAATGACTAATAAAATTCAAATTGTTATGCAGAAGAATGGGAATAATCCCAGATATAGGCTAGGCAATGATAATGATATGATTCAATCGAGAAACCAGAGTGCTGGGATGTATTGAGTTTTAATTTTATTTATGTGGCAAGAGAAAGCTTTCTAAATATCACATTAAAATATAGGAATTATGAATCTAGACAGACGTTGATATATAGATAGTTTATTATTTTATGAATGTCTAAATATAAACATGATTAGAAAATAATGGTGCATAGGGGTTATCCATTCAGGTGAAGAATAAGGTATCATGTAGTTTTAAGTAATGTGATAGGTTCAAATTTATATAGTTTAAAATTATACAACCAGAATGAAATAGGGAAATCTAAAATATATTAATAGTGAAAGAGGTATAGAAAATATTTTTCCCATATCAAATATCCTCAATGCATGAAACAGGGGTAGGGGTACTCCTGTCAAACGATAGATCTTATAAGAACTGATGATTTAATCTCATAATAATGAAATGACCACTAAGAGAGAATATAAAAATAGTATTACTAATTCGATAGATGTCCATGTTTCTTGTCTACCCTACAAACACAACAAATGGTATAATAGGGTGACATGGAAAGTTCCAATATTATTATTGAAAAAGGGGGAGTGGTTGAAGGACTATTATTCCTTATAGAATACAAATTGTAATGAAGTTTACAAATAGACCATGTAATACCATTGAACACATTTGAAACATGGTTTTGAATTCCATGTTTTCATGAACACAAGAATTCCAATGTTGTTCAACTAAAAAAATGCCTTCAACATAGTGGTAATATCATGTTTCTTAAAGTAATACCATAGGTAATGTAACAAAGATGGTATGGTTGACATTGTTTTCTAGTTTTTTCATTATAGGGTTGCTCATTTGATTATGAATGTTTTTTAGAGAAATTTAAATTATAGTGACACAAGGGTTAGAGGAGAAGAAAAATAATCAAAGGGTTATTTTAGAACCATGGTTCTATAATTTCATGTGATAGGAATATCAATGGAATACACTAGGTATGATAGAGTACCAAACCCACATAGAACATGGGAAATTGTTCGACTATGATTTAATCAAGATCGTGATATTCTATAAGTTTGTAGAGTTTAAATCCATCTAACATGGACTAATGGGGTGCTACAATTTTATGTTCATTGATCCTAAACTCGTAGGGATACAGTATCTACGGAACTGTGTGGGAATTAACCAAACCATAATTGAATTAATGAGGCCAATTCTATTATAGATATGCCATTAATTTTTTGTACCCATAATAAGTTAATGATGATGAGACTATTGGGTCATTAAATTTATGGTCATGCATCTAGGACCAAAACCATGAAATTTAATGTCATATACAAATAACATGGTTCTATGTAGTTTAATGTTATAAATACAGAAATGAATGGGGGAATGAGGAAGTAATATTTTCTATAAAATTTTCTAACACCAGTGGGTCAATTGAGCATAATCATACTTTTGTTGGTTCTAGATGGTAATCCATGAAAGCTTTGTTACTTTACAATTTTTTCTCTAATATGTTCCTCATGTTATAAAATTGGGTGACTTTTTGAGTGGATTCTTGGGGTTTTATTAGGTACCCTTTAAAAATTACTTAATCTGGTGATGCTTTATGTCTCATGACTCAATTATTTTAGAATAATTCATGTTATAATAATGTGGAATTAATTTTAAGGTCAGATATATTTTTCATTGTGGTTGTTGAGGTTCAGTATCATTAATCTAGACCCTATAATTATGCTTGTTTTAAATATTAGAAAATGGTCTATTGGTGAAGTGGACCATATAATAACCAAGTAGATACAATCTAATGTTAGTTAAAAGCCATATGTTTTACTATGAACTAGAATCAATAATAATGGAATATAGTTTAATGTCATGTAGTATGAAATAAAGGATTACTCTGAATTAAGACACTATAGATTTAACAATATAAATTCTTAATTTATTTTTATGGATCTCGAATTAGAGGATTGATATTTCCTATAGATTAATGGTTGTCCAAGGTTAACCTAAAGATCATTAACACCATTTTTCTAATCAAAATCCTAACCAAATAAAAATAGACACAGTTCAAGGTCATGATTTATGGATTGGGTGACATTGTCTATGTAGAAGTGAGGTAGATGAAAAACAAATATGAATTGAAAATATCATTTGATAGCTAAAAGAAACATCATGGAGGAAATAATTCACATTTTACATCATCATAATTCATGAACCAATGATGAATTCATCTATATGGATCATACTAAAAAAATCATTGTGTATTGGAAAGCCTACTATGGGTAGCCTCTAGAAAAAATTACATATTATAACTTCATTCTTATTTAATCAATGTTAAGTATAAATTTATTGACATATATCTTAGGACACTTGAATCTAGGTGTTGTAGTTCCTTGACACGCAAGGTGGGGTGACGATACCCAGTGAAGAGGGATTATTTTTTGAGAAATCAAATATGTTGTGGGTTACATGTGAATGGGTTTGAAGTAAGAGAACTAGGAATCACTATTTATTCTATGTAATGGGAATCATGAAACACATATTTAAGAGGAGTTGTTTCATAGTTTAGTTTTATTGAACAGAGACCAAATACGAGAGGGTCTATGGTGTTAATTGAAGGGGATAATACAAGTAAATTTTGTTTTTAGGGAAAAGGAAAATTTTCTTTTTGTTGTAGTTTAGCGACTATGACTGCTATATTTCAAGGACATATGGACTAGACCATATCGGCTTAAAGGTGACATTATCACAATGAACATATTTGGAAAAGGATACTCGATAAATATTTTTAATGTACCGAGAGAAGGCATCGATGATAGGAAACTCATGGATTATCATGAGATTGGGGATTCCGGTGTCATTATCTATCCCATGGAATGTGAATCATTCCACACATAGTTCTATAAGATATCATATAAGGATACCAAAACCCAAAGTCTGGATCCTCTCATATAAGGATCCAGAGTATCACATAGTTTAATGTCTTATGATGGGGACTATGTCACAATATTTGAAATAATTTTTTTTGAATGCTAATACATAGTATAACAGTTTACAATGAGAATGAAATTCTTTAATTGAAGGCCTTATAGCTTTTCATAATAGGTGGGATGGTTGGTGCCGAATAATTGGAAGAGAGAAACCCAATTTTGACATAGAATTCGATGCTACATCAACAACATTCAAGGGGATACACATAGTCAAATGATAAGATTATTAGACCAAATGTGGATACATAATATAAACACATAAATATAGGAATAAAATGGTGTAGTTACTTTCTACATATCATGAAGGGAAAAATGAAACCAGGTGTGAACAAAGATTTTCGTTCAACAATGAAAACCTCAAAGGGAGTGCACAAAATTTAATTTTGTAATACTTAATCAGTGAGAGAAGTTTGAACATATTGTAAATAAATTAATTATATGGGAAAATTAAATGAATATGGTCAGGATAAATTATGTAAATGATATAATCATAAAAGAAGGAGAAACTACCTCAAACTCAAGGCACATTTCTTTAGATGAAGAAAACTCTAATATTCCATTTTCTGTATGCACGCATATGCACCTTCACACATATATATGGAATCCTAACCCCTATGTACATATTAATAAAGACAAATATGCATAAGGGGGTACTTAAATATTTGTTTATACAAGCATATACCCCATTACACTTATAGGCGTATGCATTTTTCATTTATATACATAAGCACACCTAACTACAAAGTATATATTCACACTGCCACGAGTGAATATATATAAAGGTGGAGATTACATATATATATATATATATATATATATTCCTACCTATGCATACACATGTAATTAGTTTTTGGCTCTGGTGGATTGAAACCAATTTGGGGAAGTCTAAGGCGCACTATAACAATAAACATCCATTTTAACAAGTCATAAGGGAAAAATAACTATTTGAACATAATAATTCAAGAAATTAAAAGAACGACGCAAATAACTATGTTTTTTAATTTTCATAAAACCAAACACATTCATAAGCATAAAATTTAAATTCAATTAACATACCAACTAATTAATTCTAATCTACTATGAAATTAACATCTTAGAATTTAGTCAACAAAAAAATCCAGCACCAACCAATGGAAAAAGACTAATAACACTCTATTTTTATACCATCATTAAACATTAATTTAACAGATCTAAAAAATCTATTTTAAAAATAAAATTAAACAACTGAACTATATCTAGTTATATTTGAGACATTTAAATTATGTTCTATATGGTTGTACTTGTTTTTGTTTTGTTAATTACCTATTCTGAATGAATATTTATTTTTTATTTTCACACATCATAAGTCATGTTTATTACTTTAATTTGTTAAATAATGATAAGTATTATATATTTTACTTTTCAAATAATGTGTAGTAATGTGTGGAGTGATGTTTGATGGTATTTTCATGACCTGTTTAAAACATGGGGTTGTTCGAAATATGTTTTCTCAAATAAATGATAATCATTGATTTTTGTAAAGGTTGTGTGTAGTGTTGTTTAGGGAATTTATTATGTTTCTAACACTTTTTTTGTATCTCATTTTTCAAGAATCCAAAGGTCCATCATATACCTCAAGTAATTTATAATGAAAAGTAAACATTAATGGAATAGAATTTAAATTAGATTGAAAAGAATAACATGTTAGAATGAGGGTTTCTTTCTATGGATAAAAAATTCATAGTTACAAAATATGGATTCTAGAATAATATCAATATGAAAAGAGATTTGTCACAAAATGAACTACAAAATATAGAGAACCCAAATATAAAAAAATACATAATTAAAATTGATCCAAATAATAATAACAGAAGAAACCATACCCAAATATGATGTCCAAATCACTACCTTCGATGTCCATGGATAGAACCAAACTCCTCATAAGAAACAAACTATAAGAAAATAAGGGGAAAATAAGTGAGATATAATGAGTTAATATATATATGTGATCAGTGTGTTAGCTGTACATGATAAAGGATACATGAATCCATAACCAACAAAGAATATAGAATATTCAGATTGATATACACATCCTAAAACTAAATAACATGATTACTAATAAAGACTTTTTTTAAATGATATCCAATTCCATTAAATACATACACTATGGAGTGATCCACATCAACTCTTCTGAGAAAACACAAAACCATACCGAATTGAAAATATTTAAATATAGTATTGGGATTGGTTTTATAATAATAAATAAAAATAAAGAAACAATGGAAACTTATTGGGAATCCAATATGTCATGTCAATATGTTGGACTACCATGAAAGAGTAAATAAGTAGTATTAAATCAAAAGGAATCCAAACAAACCCACATGTTAAATAAATATCATCCCACTTTCAATATAAAATAATAGAGATACTGAAAGGATAAATATCGAACCAAAATACTATTCGGGATTAATTGGAAAGAATATGCACTATAAAAAAACAAACAATGAAACTTGTAATACTGAACTAAAAATATACCCATAAAACCAATTCTTTAATGAACATAACTAATATGGTCTAATTGATGAGTGACTTAAGACATGTATTCCAAAAGAAGGATCTTATTAGAATCATTAACATGTACCTGCAAAATCCATGAAGTCTAGAAACAATGAGTGGTATATTTAGGGTGTGAAAAAATTTTCCTAGATGGATTACATAGAAAAGTCTTTTCATTTTGTTTTTCAAGAAATTTTATAAAGTCAAGTTTGAAATAAAATATTGAAATTAATGATTTAATTTTAAAAAAATAACTCATGGTCATGCCTAAATCATTCTTTTTAAATCATTTGGTGTACATACATAAATCTCTTCTTTGGATTTTTTTTCAAAAACTCACTTATTTTATAGAAACCAACCATTAGAATCAAATAAGCTTCCAAAATACCATTTCAATACTAGTTTTAAATATCATAAGATATAATTTCAAGTAATCTAGTTAAAAAATAGTTGTATAAGAAATATAGATACTTAATATAGAAAGGTAAGAACCAAGTGAGTTATGTACCAAAAATTCACTATAAAATAATGTTAATTTTTAGAAAACCATACTAGGATACTGAATATATTGAAGCTGTGAAATAAAAATATAGAATGTAAAGTAGTACATATCATTGTAAGTAATGGATGAAAATAGAATAAAATTGATAGGTGTTAAAGAGAATAACTAGAGAATTCCTTTATTTCAAGCAATTACAGTGTACCAGAATTAAAATAAACTAAATGAAAAAGAATGGAACAGGAGAATAAATAGAAAATAAAGAGAGGGAGAAGAGAATGAGATGAATCCCCATGAGGTACTGCACCCAGGGTCTAAGGCCTAACCTTCTCATTCTGCTAAACAATAGCCAGCTAAACTGTCTGATCCCTCTTCTATCTATCTGTTTCCTTTTTATTTACAACTGACCCAGTCACAAAAACTTCCTAACAAACTAACAGACTAACAATGCATTTACATATTTACCCCACCCCACATTTAAACCATACAAATATCAATAATAATTACCAGAGAAGTTTTAAAAGGAAATGTCTAGGTAATGTTTTTATTATATCATATGTAACCTTCATAGATCATAGTTAAACTATACAAGATGTACTCAAGTACAATAACCTTTCAGACTATCGAAGAACATCATAATATATAATGTAAGTTTATTTCTACAAATACCCTACCTTGTGGAATTACCTCTCGAAAGATTCACTCAATGCATTAAATGATCCTAATAAGTACATAAACATGACTAGAATAGCTAAAATTTCTCAACAACCCACACAGATACCCGAAGATCCCATAAAGTTGTCTATTGGAGGTGGAGAATCATTTTATAACACATTTACCACATATATAATGTAGAATTCATAGCAAGTCATCCCAATATCAATACTTTATCCCTTCCCCATACACCATTTTTATGAAAAATTCTTTTTTATTCCACATAATATCAAATAACAATCACATTCAATTCATAAAATTTATATTTTCTTATAGAACATAATATCATGGGAGATTAAGCGAAGGGTATAACTAATTAAATGAAAAATATGTAATAAAAATTTTCAAACAGGCCGTTGGTTTTCAGGGAAATATCGAAACACTTTTGATTCTTTAAAAAAAATTGAAATCTTATTTAGCACAAAGACAACATTAAAATCAATAGAAATGTAAAATTAATCCAACAAGTCCTAATCGAATATTTTTACATTAACACAACATAATTAAAAACAAATGCAGCAATATAAATAGATGTTATGAGAAGCATAAGGGAAAATCAACCAATCGCATACAATTATAATAGTAATGAAATAATAATAAGTTTAGAAAACCCAAGAATCACATGGTTTCCAAAGAAAATAAAATATCATGGAAACACCCACCATTATCATGGGACAATGTAATGACACCATTAAATACTAGTTGGATAGAAGTAACAAAGAAATATCAGTACCCTCGATAATAAGAAACAAAAGGTGTGCTCAAATTCTCAATCTAGTGTACATAAACCGTTGACTTATTAACAAAATGAGACTTATAATAGCCATGATCGTGTCCAAGGAAGTCCAAAATATAGAAGAAACCCTAGTTTCAAGGAGAAACCACAAAAATCAGGCCATATGAGTACCTTAGGGTTCATCTGAAATAACAGTGCACATATGAACTACATCAATAGTTAGGTGGGGAGGCCTCATCAGATCCACGTTGGTGGGGAGGTGGGCTAGCTGCGATTGAGAGACATCGAAAGAGGAAGATTGTCATAGGGAGGAAGTGGGATGGCTACTTTGGAACTGCATTCAAGCCATGTTCGAGGAGGGAGATCACTCGAGGTAGGAGGTGGGATGGTTATTTTGGAGGAGGAAGATTTCCAGAGGCTAGGCCTTGATTGCGAAGAGGAATCACAAGAGAGAAGAACCGAGTGGGTAAGGGGACCACTACACAAAGGATTTGAGGGAAGCGATGGGTATGGCCACAGTTAAAATAAAACTGTGGCCTCATATAACCTATTACCACATTTTATTAAAACATGCCAATAGATGTGTATTAATAGAAAGTACTTCTAGTTATGTGGCCAATGATGTGGTAGTTGGTACATTAATCCTATTTTCAAATTTTGGAAACACTTTCTTTAATTCTAGATCATCATGTTCTTCTATATATACCCAGTTTTCCAAGAATATTAGATATTCCCATTTTGATATAATAAGGGAGTTTTCAGTTAAAACCCCTAAGGGATGTATCATTTCAATAAAGACGTGTCAAGTAGTGCCAATTATAACATATAAATTTGCTTTATTTATTGAACAGATAATAATAACAATAGTTAATTTTTATATAGTCCTCATTATCGGATGTATTTCAATATAAGATGCAAAAATTTATTCCATGAAGAATGAAATTATGATATGTAAAGAATATGTATAATTCCTTATCATTAGAGAAGAAAATTTATCATATAATTTTTTATCGAAATCCACCCCCATTAGATATACTAAATGAAATTATTGTTGAGGAAGAGAAAACAACATCTAGGGATGAAAAAGGTAAACTTAAATTCGAGGATGTACCTATTTCACTCTAATAAATTGATGTATTTCAAGAGGAATTACCTAGAATCCCTATATAATTTGAAGTTGACTTTTCTGTAAATTAAATCCCTAATGAAATACTAATATCAATGAATACCTTTAGAATAGACATTGTGGAATTAGTGGAGATGAAGAAAAAATAATAGGATTTGAGAAATAAGGTATTTATTCATCCTTGCATTTCTCCATGAGAGGCCATTATTCTATTTGTCAATAAGAAAGATGGATCTATTATGTTGTTCAGTTATTATAGAGAAATCAATGATATTACAGTAAAGATCAAGTATCCTTTTCCTCTATTTGATTATTTATTTGATCAAATTCATGGAGATCAATATTTTTTGAAGGATGAACTTCCTTTTGAATATCATCAATTGTGAGTAAAGAATGAAGACATTCAGAATACAAATTTTTGGATGAGGTATGGAAATTATGAGTTTACTATAATGCCTTTTTGAATGACTAATAGACCCTTGATTTTTATATATCTAATGAAAAACATATTCAAGTAATATCTTGATGATTTTTTTGGTATTCATTGATTATATTATGGTATATTATAAAACCTAGGAAGACTATGAAAATATCTTGAGGATAATTCTTGGAACATTGGGGAGGAATGATTTACATGGAAAATATAGAAAGTGTGAATTATGGCTTTAGGGAAATTCTTTTTGAGTCCATAATGTCTCTAAAGATGGAATCTAAATTAGTCCTATAAATATAAATGCAGTCTATGAATAGACAACACCAACAAACACAACCAGGGTACATAGTTTCATTTGTTTAGTAGGTTACTATCAGTGTTTCATTCAGAATTTTTCCTGGTCGTCTAACCCATTAACCAAGATCACATATATATGGGTAAGTTTGTATTGAAAAAAGAATGTGTACAATGTTTTCAAGAATTGAAGATAAGAATAGTTAATACTCTGATTTTGACTCTTCCATCCGGAAATGATGTGTTTCTGATATATAAATATGCATCAAAGAAAGGATTGAGTTGTGTCCTTATGAAAGATGAAAAATTTATTACATATGGATCAAGGAAGTTGAAGATTCATGAACAAGATTACCAAACTCATGATCTTGAGTTGCAACCATAATATTTTGTCTAAAGATATGGAGACACTATCTCTATGGTGAAATATGTGATGTATATATGGATCATAAGAGTTTTAAATACATAATTACATAGAAAGAACTCGATATAAGGGAAAGATTATGGCTTGAGTTACTCAAAGATTACGATTACTCAGCACACTACCTCCCTGAAAAAGAAAATATGGTTGGTGATACATTTAGTAGGAAGGACCATGGAGCTCTGACCAAGATGGGGATTTATAAATATCCAATATTTATGGATTTAGTAAACATGGATATGGAAATTGTTAAGGAATGGGAAACATTACTCCTTCAAATGATTGCTAAACCATCTTTACAAGAGAGGATAAAAAGTTATCAATCTGATGAAACAAATTTTAAAAATAAATATAATGTTGTTAAGGATGGAAGATTGTCAAAATTCATGTATGACGATGAAATTTTAAAATTTGAAAATAGGTTCTTTGATCCATCAATACTTGAGGGAAAATGGGAACTATTAGATTATACTCATAGCTCAAATTTATTTATACACCATGGTAGTATCAAGATGTAAATATATATGAAGGAATGTTTTTGGTAGGATAATATGAAGCCGCAAATTGATGACTATGTGTCAAGAGGCCTATTTTTTCAACAAGTGAAGGGTGAGAGAAATCATCCTAGAGGATTCATGCAACCTCAAACTATTCATATGAGAAAGTGGGATGAGATTACTATTGACTTCATTATGGATTACCACATACCCCTAGAAGCAATGATACGATATGAGTTATTGATGATCATCTTACAAAATCGGTACATTCTCTTTATATAAGAGAATATTTACCTCTTGAGCACCTCAGACGAATATATCACTCCAGGAAAAACTGTTATTTGTGACAGGTTATTTGCGACAGGAATAGGCGCACCACCCCAAAGACTTATGTACAGATTGGCACAGTTTGCATGACAAACCGCGCAAAAGCGGATTTGTGATGGGTAGGCATCGCCCGTTGCAAATGCCCGGAGGTGGTAAGACCTAGTTGTGATGGTGGATCCCCTGTCACAATTAGTATGACACCCGAAGGGTATTTGCAACAGGACCTGTCGCAAATAACCAGCAGCGGTATAAACCTATTTGCGACGAGATGTTGTCTCGTCACAAATACTCTGTTGGTGGGTTACTTTTTGCGATGGTCCATGTCGCAAATAACCTTTTAATCGCTGACAGTAATTAATTCGGCCGAAGGTATTTGCGACGAGACCCGTCACAGTAAGTACTATTAGCGACGAGATTCTGGTTGATAATACTCCCGTAGCAACTAATCTAACCTATATATACCCCATCAGTTTTTCATTCTCTCCTCTGGAAATTCTTCTTCCTTTACTTCTATAAACTTGAATTTTAGAGTGAATATTTTTTAGAGTTAGTTTTTTTCAAAGAAGTTGTGAAGCCGCCTACAATTATAAGAGATCAAGATTAAAAGTATTTATGTTTTATTTAATTTCGTATTTATTTCATTTCTTTATAATAATTTTAATTATTGTCGATTAATTGTAATGAAGTTTGATTTAAATTGTATTGCCATCAATATTTATTTTTAATAAAAAACATTAAATTATTAGTACTAATTCATAGTAATTAGTAATAATTAATAATTATTAACAATAATTAGTAATGTATATAAAGAATTAGTGGTAATTAATAAATAGTAGTTGTATTTTGCAGTAATTAAAAGTAATTAAGACAAATTAGTTATAATTAGAAATAAATAATAATAATTAGAAAACAGTAGTAGTAAATATTAACAATTAGTAATAAATGGTATTAATTAGTAATAATTAGTAATAAATAACAATAAATACTAATAAATACTAATAAATAGTAATAAATACTAATAAGTAGTAATAAATACTAATAAATAGTAATAAGTACTAATAAATAGTAATAAATAATAACAAATAGTAATAAATACTAATAAATACAAATAAATAGTAATAAATGCTAATTAGTTCTAATAATTAGTAATAAATACAAAGTAATAGTAATAAATACTAATAAATAGTAATAAATAGTAATAAATAGTAATAAATAGCAACAAATACTAATTAATAGTAATAAATTCTAATAAACAGTAATACATAGTAAAAAGTAGGAATAAGTAGTAATAAGTAGTAATAAATAGTAATAAACAGTAATAAGTAGTATTAAGTAGTAATAAATAGTAATAAATACTAATAAATAGTAATAAATACTAATAAATATTAATAAATACTAATAAATACTAATAAATACGAATAAATACTAGTAAATACTAATAAATAGTAATATATAGTAATAATTAGTAATAAATTGTAATAAATAGTAATAATTAGTAATAAATAGTAATTATTAGTAACAAATAATAATAATTAGTAATAAATAGTAATAAATAGTAATAATTAGTAGTAAATAGTAATAAATGGTAATAAATAGTAATAAATACTAATAAATAGAAATAAATACAAATAAATAGTCATAAATACTAAGAAATTTTAATAAATAGTGATAAATACTGATACATAGAAATAAATACTAATAAATAGAAATATATACAAAAAAATACTAATAAATTTTAATAAATACTATAAAATACTTATAAATAGTAATAAATACTAATAAATAGTAATAAATATGAATAAATAGTAATAAATACTAATAAATAGTAATAAATACTAATAGATACTAATAAATCGTATTAATTATAAATAATTAGTAATAATTAGTAATAAATAGTAATAAATAGTTATAAATAGCAATAAATAGTAATAAATAGCAATAAATAGTAATAAATTGTAATAAATAGTAATGAATAGTGATAAATACTAATAAATAGTAATAAATTGCAATAAATAGTAATAAATACAAATAAAAAGTAATAAATACTAATAAATAGTAACTAATTGTAACAATTACTAATAAATAGTAATAAATAATAATAATTAGTAATAAATAATAATAATTAGTAATAAATACTAATTAATAGTAATAAATACTAATAAATACTAACAAATACTAATAAATAGTAATAAATACTAATATATAGTAATAAATACTAATAAATAGTAATAAATACTAAGAAGTAGTAATAAATACTAATAAATACTAATATGTAGTAATAAGTAGTAATAAACAGTAATAAATAGTAAGAAGTAATAATAAGTAGTAATAAATAGTAACAAATACTAATAAATATTAATTAAAAATAATAAATATAAATGAATAGTAATAAATTGTAATAAATACTAATAAATAGTAATAAATACTAATAAATAGTGATAAATACTAATAAATAGTAACAAATAGTAATAAATAGTAATAATTTGTAATAATTTGTAATAATTACTAATAATTAGTAATAAATAGTAATAATTAGTAAGAAATAGTAAGAAATAATAATAAATACTAATAAATACTAATAAGTGCTAATAAATTGTCATAAATACTCATAAAGAGTAATAAATAGTAATAAATAGTGATAAATACTAATAAATAGAAATAAATAGTAATAAATAGTAATAAATAGTAATAAATATTAATAAATAGAAATAAATAGTAATAAATAGTAATAAATAATAACAATTACTAATAAATAATAATAAATAGTAATAAAAACTAATAAATACTAATAAATACTAATAAATAGAAATAAATAGGAATAAATTGTAATAAATTGTAATAAATAGTAATAAATAGTAATAAATAGTAATAAATAGTAATAAATAGTAATAAACTGTAATAAACAGTAATAAATAGTAATAATTACTAATAATTAGCAATAATTAGTGTTAATTAGTAATAATTAGTAATAATTAATAATAATTCATAATAATTAGTAATAATTAGTAATAATTATGAAAAATTAGGAAAAATTTGGAAAAATTAGGAATAAATAGGAATAAATAGTAAGAATTTGTAATAATTAAAAATAATTAAGAATAATTAGGAATAGTTTGTAAAAATTAGTTATAATTAGTATTCATCAGTAATAAACAGAAATAAATAGTAATAAATAGTAATAAATAGTAATAAATAGTAATAAATAGTAATAAATATTAATGAATATTAATAAATAGTAATAAATAACAATAATTAGTAATAATCAGTAATAATCAATAATAATTTGTAATAATTAGTAATACGTAGTAATAATTACTTATAACTAGGAATAAATTGTAATAATTAGTAATAATCAGGAATAAATAAGAATAATTAGTAATAATTACCAATAATTACTAATAAATAGTAATAAATACTAATAAATACTAATAATTAGAAATAATTAGTAATAAATAGTAATAAATAGTAATAAATAGTAATAAATAGAAAAAAATAGTAATAAATAGTAATAAATAGTTATTAACAGTAATAAATAGTAATAAATAGAAATAAATACTTATAATTTGTATGAATTAGTAATAAATAGTAATAAATAGTAATAAATAGTAATAAATAGTAATAAATAGTAATAAATTCTAATAAATTGTAATAAATACTAATAAATGCTAATAAATACTAATAAATACTTAGAAATACTAAAAAATAGTAACAAATGAAAATAAATTGAAATAAATACTAATAAATACCAATAAATAGTTATAAATACCAGTAAATACCAATAAATTGTAATAAATAATAATAAAAGTAAGAAATGCTAATAAATAATAAAAATTAGTAATAATTAGTAATAATTGGTAATAAATAGTATTAAATAGTAATAGTTAGAAATAAGAAGTAGTTGTAAATATTTATCTTCTTTTTTGGATATTGTTTTCCTAATTTCAAATTATTCAAAAATAGAAACGATTTTATATTTTATAGAAAAATATGGAATAAGGTAGTCGACAATAGTCATCATCATATGATCGCACTTGGATAAATCAGCACAGAAATCTAAATGGTTCTAATTTAAATCCTATATATGTTGTGGGAGATGAAGCCTTCTTATTATTTGTATCATCAAAATCAGAATTGGTTTCAAAAGGAAAAATTGAGTGTCTTTGTAAAAAATGTGTTCTGAGAGCGTTTGACACATTTTACAAGGTTAAAGGACATCTCTTGCGGTTTGGTTTTCAACCAGATTTTGTTTTTTTCTATCAACACGGTGAACACTATTCCAGAGAAGATAATAATGACTTGATTCCATATCCATCATAGTTTCAAAATTTATTACATGATGTTGTAGGTTGCTCTATTGAACAAATTGAAACTCAGGATGCTATTGATTTAACTCCTCGGTTTTCACCATCCGAATTTTATAAGTTTTTGTGGTTTGTTGAGGATGAATTATATCCTGGTTTAAAGATAAGAAAATTAGAAGTAGATGGAAAATTTATTGCTATAAAATATGATAATGAAATATCAAACAACCATTTTGATCAAATATTTTCCTTGGTTAAAAAACTGTTACCTGAAGGAAATGAGTTGCCTGAAAATTACTATAAGAGCAGGAGGCTGGTTTATAATCAGGGCCTTAGTTATCAGAATATTCATCCATGTGAAAATGATTACATCTTATATTCCGGTGAAAATGATTCATTGGATAGTTGTCCCACATGTGGGAAATCGAGGTATAAAGAAGCTCAACTGGGGAAGTCTTGATTGATTCTTGTGAAACAACTGAGATATTTCCCCCTTACACCTAGGTTGCAGCTTTTGTTTATGTCTCAGAACACAACGTCAATGATGTCGTGACACAAAAACATGATTTTAACTGATAAAAGCTTAAATCATTCATTTGATGGTGATTCATGGAAACATTTTGACTGAATACATTCGTCTTTTTCTTTAGAAGCCTAGAACAGGCGATTGGGTATTTCTACTGAGAGTTTCTATCTGCTTGGTTCTTATGGTAGTCAGTATTCATGTTGTCCTATCATTATAACTCCACACATTTTACCTCTATGGATGCTGATAAAGGAGGCCTATATCTTTTTGAATTTATTAATCCCAGGATATCCGAAAAAGAATTTTGATGTTTATTTGAAACCATTGATTGATGAGTTAAATTCATTATGGAGTAATGGTGTTAGTACATATGATGTTTCTATGGACCAAAATTTTATATTAAAAACTACATTGATGTGGAATGTTAGAGACTACCAGGCATATGACACGTTATCTGGTGGGAGTAAACATGATCCAAAATCATGTCCTTACTATATGAAATACAAAAAATCCTTTATGCTCGTCAATGAAAAAAAACCTTGCTATTTTGACTGTCATTGCATATTTTTCTAATTGGTCATCCTTCTTGGAGGAACAAATCTCATTAATGAAAAGGCATAATTGAAAGGGATGAACCTCTAAAAATGATCTTAGGTATAGGGTTTAAATTAGTTTTATTTTCATTACCTACCATCACATTTGGGCCAACATTAAACCAATAGAAAATTCATGGCTTTGGGAAAGAGCATAATTGGATAAAACCGAGCATTTTTTGGGATCTTCTATATTGGTTTGATTTGTTGGTCTGCCACATATTGGATGTAATGCATATTGAGAAGAACTATTTTGATAACTTATTTCATACAGTTTAGGATACACCAGGTAAGACCAAAGATAATTCAAAGGCATGATTAGTTCTTGCCCAAATTTGCAGATGAATAGAACTTGAACGGTTTCAAAATGTCATATCTAAGAGGTTAATGAAGAAAAAAGAATATTATACATTTTACAAAGAGATATTCTTATAATTTTTTAATTGGATTTCATATTTGAGACTTCTAGATGGATATTCTTCAAATTTTGGTAGATGTGTTAAGAAGGGTCATATTACCGGATTAAAAAGTAATGATTGTCATGTAATAATGGAAAGACTTATGCCGATTGGATTCAGAGGTTTGATGAATTCAATGATTTGGGATTCGATAATAGTGATATCATATTTTTTTCGAGACATTTTTGTAGCAACAACAGACTGTGATGCACAAAGTAAACTGGAGAAGATGTTGTTGTCATTATATGTAAACTGAAAAATATCTTCCCACCGGCTTTCTATGTCTCAATGGAACATCTGATGTTACATTTTCCACATGAAGCTAAATTTGGAGGTCCAGTACAGCTTCGATGAATGTACCCATTCAAGAGATGCATACAGAAATTGAAGAAAAAAGTACATAACAATGCATCAGTTAAAGGATCAATTGTTGAAGCTTATTTTCCAGAGGAAATTTCATTTTTTTTCAAATTATTTTGAATCTGAATATCCCCCAAAACACAACTACATGGGATGAAAAAAGGGGAATGCTAATGATTAAATAGACTATCAATTATCAGTTTTTTATTATCCAGTTCTTGGCTTCAATGGAGTTCATGAATGATGGATTTCAGATAATGAACATCACAGAGCTCATACATATGTTCTTCTCAATAATGAAGAAATGACATCATCTTTATTGTGAGTGCTTCTATCACTAATTCTATAATTTTTGTTACAGTATGTAAACATATTTTATTTGAAGGTTATGTGATAATCATATCAAGAAAAAACTACCACAATTTATAGCCGCTTCTCTTGATGAACACCGACAAAACAATTTCTCAGTGGTTTCAAAAACTACAAATATAAATTATTGATGATTTAATATATCAATTCTGTTTATTATTTATTATATTGATATTTGTTTTACAAATTTTTTGGTGTCTCAACATGCTGATAAAATTGATAAGTGCCTGTGTATATTGAGTAACCCACTATCCAAAATGTTAACATATTATAATGCATATGTGGTGAATGGTTTTCAATTTCCTACTCATGCATATGGGGATTATAAAAACAATGAATAATGGAGTTCTATTGAGAGGATCACATCACAGAGAAACTGATGTTGACTCTTATGGAATACTGGATGAAATTATTGAACTGTGTTGTCTAGGAAAAAATTACATAACAATGTTTAAATTTCGGTGGTTGGATACAGAGGGAGGCTTGCATGTTCCTTTGATTCTTGTAATCATCCATATTAAATATAAAATTATTATTACATTAAATGAACAATTTTTACAGGCTCAACAAGCACATTAAATATATTATCCAAAGTAATGTGTTACTATAAGAGACCTGAGTGATTAGTGGAGCATAATAAAAATTAAATCTTGGAAAAACCAGTTTACTAAAAATGAACGTGGTTCTGATGAATTACAAGGAATTGAAATTTTTCAAGAGACTACTCAAAATCAATATTTTTCACAAAAAGACATGAATATCGATGATGACACCCCAAAATTAAGGGTTGATGCTAACGATGATGTTAATGATGTTACAAATGAATTTGAAATGGCAAGAAATAATGAAACTGAAACTGATATGGATATTGATGATGTCGATGATGAATATGAATAAATTGACATCATCATATATGAAAATGATGATGAAGGTGTACATTGACATAGTTAAATTCTATTTATAATTAAACCTAATATATATCTATATGTAATAGTTATTTTCAACTATATACTAACAACAATAATTTTGTGTTTCAGATGCACAATGATCAATTTTTTGAGTTGGAGGAGGCTGAGCTACCTTTGGGTGAGGAGGATTTGGGATCATCTGACCCTTAGCCTGCTGGCGGTTCAAGGGGTAAACGGTGTGTCGTGGTCTTGCAAGACTAATGATTCCAGACCCTATCCCCGAGCGACATCCACATATTGGTTTCGATCCATGCACGCGGAGGTATGATAACCTGTTTATTTTAATTATCTTTCATTAATTTATTTATATACTAATTGTTTATTTATTTATTTTTTTCACAATTTTGAGCATGTAGTTGTTGGGCAGAGGAGTGTTATTTTGCAGAATTATTTTTCTCAGCCATGGATCACATGGAAACAAATTCCCATTGATGTGTGGCTTGGAATGTGAAATCATTGGCTGGTATGTAAATAAATAATATATATTTAGAAATTTATTTCATTAATAACTTGATATTATAACTTATTTGTAGGGTTTATGATATCCCATCGATGATACCATGTGTGGTGCTATCCATGAGGCATGAGAGGTGCCTATGCATGAGCGTTTCCATAAGTTTTTGCATAGTTTTAGAAGAACAACCATTAAGAAAGGAGGAGTGATAGTATTTTATGAGTCATGTAGAGCCGATCGACTAGAGTACATTTCATCTCACATTTTGCATGGATTATGTTCACACTCATTGAGTGGTGGATTTCAGGGGAGATCTTTATTGGGCTGGTAGAACCGGGGGAGACAAGAGGTAACCCATCGAGCTGGTAGCCTTACATTTGGTACGCATAGAGAGCATATGGTAAATATCTTTTTTAAATATTTTATAAAAAAGTAAGTATAAAAAGTATATTTATATTCATATAGGTAGTCGAGCATCATGATATTACTAAGTAAAATATTTATCGGAGGATGTACAATGATCCAACCACTGGAGATATTAGAGGTGATCGCCAGTGTCAGATTGTGGTCAGTATTATTTCTTTTTCAGTTTGAAAATTAAATGCATATAATAATTTTACTATTTTAATTTAAATTTAAAACTAAAGGAGTCATAAGAGTCTGCGACCTCTCAAACACGAGTTGAGAGTCAGGCCAAGATGGATGATCAGAATAGTGTCCACCATTTCGATGAGGCGACAGGAATGCTGGTGACCCAGTATGCCTTCGAGAAGGGCCGAGTAGTTGGTATCGACTCTCATTTGACTTCTGGGACTTATTATGGTATTATTGCGATGTCTGCGTACAAATCAAGAGGAGATCTTTGAGAGAAATCATCCTTTGGACCCCAGTATCAGGAGTGGTTGTGAGCTTAAACCGCACTTATAGAGTGTTTTCAGAAGTAGTAGGAAGAGATGCGTCAGCAGAAGTTGTAGCAACAACAACATGAGAATGACATGCGTCGATGGCAACAGCAGGAACAACAACAACTTGAGGAGAGCATGCGTTGATTACTGAAACAACAACATGAGTAGATGGAGAACATGCACCGCCTGACTCATAGTTTAGGGGTGGAGTTTTCTCCACCATCTCTTCCTGCTCCCCCAACTCCCCCAGAAGACTATCACCTCCAACAATTTTTTTTGTTCTGTTAAAAACATTTGAATATATCATTTTTTGTAATATGAACTATTTACAGTTTTTTTCTTTTAAAATTGTGCGAATATTTCATATTTTTTTAAATATTTTGATATTTTAATATTTATTGTTAGTATTTTATTTTTTAATGTTTGTTTATTTTACAAATAATAATATTTATAACAATAAAAATAACATTTTATGATTTTTTTTATATTTTTTTTCTGAATATATAGATTTTTAATATTTTTTTAATTTTTTATATTAATAATATTAGTATTATTTTTTATTTATCATATTTTTTTTATATTTTTATATTTTTTAAGGCTGTGCAATTACTTAGAATTTTAATATTTTTTATTTTTTTATTATTTTAATAATATTAATATTATTTTTTCATTAATCATTTTTATTTTATTATTTTTTATTTTATTAAGTATTTGCGATGAGGACTTTTGTAATGGGGGCCTGTCGCAAATATATTATATATATATATATATATATATATATATATAACTTTTTTGTGATGGGGTTGTCACTATAGGTTTTTAAAAGAAAGCTTTTTGTGATGGGTCAACGACCCTTCACAAATATATTTTTGCGACAGGCTCATTGAAAAAGGTTCTTGTATATATAATGAATTTATAAGAGATCTATTTGCGTCGTTGTTTTCTAAAATAGACTATTTGTGATGGAACCCCATGGGAAAAGAGTTTTTGCGACGGGATCCCATCACAAATAGACCGTCGCAAATATCTAAAATTCCAGCAGTGTATGATTATAAAGTTGTAAAACTTTATGGTACACCTCTATCAATTATTTCTGGTTAAGATCCTCATTTTACTAAAACAATCTTGAAGAGTCTTCAAAAGACTTTGGATGCTGATTATCATTTGAGTACTGCTTATCAACCTCAAACCGATGGAAAGTCTGAAAGGAATATTTAACCATTGGAGGAAAATTTTATATCATTCTCACATTATATTATAGGTGTATGGTATTGTTATTTACCTTTGGTAGAGTTTTCCTTCAATAATAGTTTCTACTATAGAATTCAAATGGCTCCATATGAAGCATTACATGGAAAGAGATGTCGTAATCCAACTTGATGGGATAAATTTGGTGAAAGGAAACTTATAGGTCTAGAACCTATTGAACAAAAAATGATAGAGTTAAAGACTCTCCAGGAACATATTAAAGAAAATAAAAGTATGAAAAAATATTTATATAGATAATCAGAGAAAAGATATGGAATTTCAAGTGGGAGATCATGTATCTCTGAATGTATCCCCATGAAAGGGTTTTATAAGGATCGGTAAGAGAGGGAAACTGATCCCCAAGTACAATGGACCATTTGAAAGTCTTGAATGAATTGGAAATGTAGCTGTGTTTACCAATTCCACCAAGTATATTCAAAGGTCATGATGTGTTCCACATGTCATTGTTAAAGGAGTACATACGAGACCCAACACATGTGCTCACTTATGAAGAAATATAACTGGTACCTAATTTATATTACTATGAAGATTTTATTATTATTATTGACAGTTGAGAGAATGTATCAAGAAATCGGATGACTCTATTGTAAAAGGTTCTTTGGAGAAACCATAAAATGTAAGAAGAAACATGTGAACTTGATGATGTTATAAAGAAAAACCACCCTCATATTTTTAGATGCAATATTCATGAAAATTTTGAGGATGAAATTATAGAATGAGGAAAGAATATATCACCCTAATATTTTTTGTTTGTATCATATATAATCATCTAAATTTATTCTATAGCTTACATTTCATGAATCACCGAGCATAAATGAACTGTGATATACTATTAAATATTTACATGATCATTAGAATAGTAATATGACTGTTAGGAATAGTAATGTGGACATTATAATAATATCCAAAACTTAGAATTTATAAGTAAAATTTAGGTACATCATAAATGGAAATATGATATACTTATATCGTGGTATAAATTAATAAATGTCTTAAAAATGATAAATTAAGTGTCGGTATTTTTTTGATTCCAAAGTCATTACGTACAATTTTATAAATAACATAATTATTATAATTTATTATCTTAAAATAGATTGATAAATTAATAATTCATTGTATAATAATTATAATTAAATTTTATGAGATGATAATTAATTTTTCAACATGTTTTAAAAATATTTATAATATTTAAATTGTTATTTTTTTTAATAAATGATGATTTTAATTAAAAATTAAATTTATCGCAGTTAGAAAATTATTTTCATAAAATGGAGTCCATTTTTAAATCTCAAAAATGGTTAGGGTGATCTTTTGGGTTTTTATTTCAATTTTTGAATTTTTTGTGAATAGTGATATATGGTAATTTAGGGTATTTGACAATTAAAAAAAATACAAGAATATTGTGTTCATGAATGATGTAATAACCCATTATTTAGAAATAAAATTATCTATTTATTATATATAGTCACATTAATCAATACTATTGATAATCATGAGCCAAAATAATATACAAATGAATAAAATAATCGAAAACACCCCTCTCCTCTCCCTATAAATACCACCCCTCACCACCCCTTCTACTCACACCTTCTAAGCCTTTAAGCATGCCCAAATTATGAAAAATTTGATTTCCAAGACTCTTCTCTAGATCCATGATCATTTAGTTTTACCAAAAGACTAAATCTATTTGTCTTAAGAAGGTTTCCAAGGAGATGATATTCAAGAGGTAAAATCCTTTTTTCTCTTTTTGTTTCTTTTATTTTATTATATTTTCTTAACCTCCACTATAAAAAGTGTAATGGTAACTATATAATAATTAATATATTATAATTATATTTTGATAGTAGAAAATCCATAATTAAATCTCTTCTTCTATTATTTTTTTAAAATCAAAACCTCATTCATGATATGCCGATTCACCACCTTCATGAAGGATGAGTTTTAATTTTTTCCTTAATGCCTTCATGGATAGTCATAAAAAAAATTATGTTCAAAAAATATTTTAATATGTGTATTATTAATTATTTATTTTTATGAAACAATTATATAAAAGTAATATTAAATAAAATGATACTAGTTCATGATAGTTGTAAAAACTGCCAAATTAAACAAATCATTTTTCAATATCTTTTATCTACTGAATAATCCTCATTCCAAAAAAGATAATGATATATGGGACCATTTAAATTTATAAAATTTAATTAATGTAATATAATTTTAATTATGGATAATTATTCTAATTTTAAAATAACTTCCATAATTATACACAATCTAACTGATCAAGAAACCGTGAAACCAATGCTCCCAGAACAACATTATAACTCATCAAAATGGACATAAATGAATTTAATAAAATTATAAAAAATAAAAAATAAGATTAATATTTTATGAATTAAGAAATTAATCAATCTAATTTGATTATCCAGGATACTAAGTACATGTGAAGAAATCTTTGAGACATAAGCTAAGGGATTTCTAATCTGACATTTATTTTTGTGAGATATGCCTTATTCTCCACTTGTTTCTTATGTGTGGTGTATGTGTATGTCCCTGTGATATACGATATAATGAATTTATTTATGTTCATGGTATTAAATATTTCATTTGATGATTATTAATCTTATGGGACATGTGACTCAATTGATAACAAAGTGGGAATGGATTTCTTAACTCAATTTTCATTTATTAAGTTAAACATCTGTGTCATTGGTTATGTTATACCAATAATATGTGTAAAATGACCTCTAATTTCATTATACTATATTGACAATTTTATTTTATGGATTTAAAATTTTCACACATTATAATTTCATTGATTTATCCTCACTCCAATAATACAGTATTGGTAAAGGGTTTCTCATCTCGCTTTTATTTCTATGAGATATGCATTATTGACAACCTATTTCTTATGTATGGTTAATATATAATTCTATTTTATATATCATATAATGATATTTTTATATTAATAAAATTTAATGTTTTATTTGATTATTATTAATTTTATGGGGCATACATTTCCATTTTTTAAAAGGCGTAAGGTTTTCTCGTATCACTTTTTATTTCCATGTGAAAATCTATATTCACCACTAATTTATTTTGTGTGGTATTTGTATACTACCATTTGTTATATCATATCATAAATTTCATATTCTTCAGGGTATTAAAAATTTCATTTGATAGTTATTAATTTCATGAGGAATATGATTCAACTGATTACAAAGTGGTAAGGGATTTCTTAACTCAATTTTCATTCATTGGGTTAAACTTATATTTCATTGATTATGTCCTGTTAAGGTTATGTGTAAAATGAATTTTGATTTTATTATGTTTTATTTCAACTTTTTTCATGTGTATTTATAGTGAATTTACATAATCTATTAATTTTATTACTGATATAATCTTTGTAAGGGACTTTATCTCAATTTTCATCCGTTGTTGCATATTTTTGATGTTAGTAAACTATTTTCTTCTCTATAGTGTATATACTACAATTTTTTATTTATGATCATCATTTATTGAATATTTCATTAAAACCCCATATTTTATGTTTCATGGATATGCTTATTTCTAGTGTCGTATTCCAATTTTTCGAACTATATTTATATTGAATGCTATTTGATTGAATGGGGAAATAATGTTAAATCCATGTATTTTACTCAATATAGATGTTTATTTATAATGAATATTGAATCATAAATTAAATAAATAATTTTGATAATTGAGGAATGATTTGGACATGTAGTCATGGGTGGGGCCCAATTATAGATATCCCCTTGATACATCAGTAGTCTCATGAGATGATAATGTTGGAAAAATTAAATGAGTTTTTACTAATAATTATTATACTATATTGTAAAAGGTATTGATGATAAATTTTCCATGATTCCTAATATGAAGGAATCTAAATTATTAATTATTTCATTCATTTAGATTCCAATCATTATTATCCATGATATTTTCACTGTGATATTATCTGTGGATTCAAATTGTGCCCAATTTCATGATTAAATGGATTTTGTTTTATTCAATCATTATTGAGATTTTTATCTCACCCTTTTATTTTTTATCCTTTCCCTGGTTATGAAGAATAAATAATTGAATAAGTTCAAGGATGTAATTAATTACCTTTTTTATGTTTTATAATTGATTACTAATATAATATGGGTACTATGTATGTATCTTATTATTCAATACTACTAAACTAATTAGTCCTTTAGTATTTGAATATTGTATATATTAAAATGTAATAAATTAAGGATCTATCCCCAAGCTACTAGGGTCTGGGTCATTATGTCCCCACCATTTATTAATTTCACAAGCATGGAGGTTCAAAATGATAAAGTCACTCCAAAAGAGTTACTATGTACCAAAACCCAAGACCATTATGAAACACACATCCAAAATCTCTCAAACTACTATTTAATCTTTAAAGAACATAAGGATACAAGCTCCAAAAACAACATGACATTATGAGCACCCCAAAAAAGAAAATCATCAAGATAAAGGACAATAAAACCACTCACAAACACATTTCTAACCCAAAATGTAAAATGAGGAGATATATAGCATGAGAATATCCCAAAAAGACACATGGTCCATAACCTCAAGTCAAGGAATAAGGGTAGTGTAGGTCCAAATTCCTGGGACAACAGTCATGGTTACCCCATAAAATCAAATCGACCCTAGTCATTGTGAAAATTTAACTAATAAGGCATATTTTATAGTTTCCTAAAGAACTCACCCATGGTTTTCCCATGCCCAGTGAATCTGAAGGAAATTTCACTATAACTATATCCACAAAAATCCTCAAAATAAATAGTCACATCAACAAGGAATAGGTGAAAAATATCAATGCATCACAACCCACATATAGTAACTATGAAGACACAAAATAAAAAAACATGATTTGAAACACACCAACAGTCATTAGAATTTAAACCCCTAAGAGATGAAATCTTAGATCCAAAAATTTTAAGACCATTCCAAGAGGCTTACTTTAAATATTAGGGAAAATATATTCATGATTAATAACATCCAAAACATCAATCATACCTAGAAAAAATCGAAACCCCTCTTAAAATTTCAATTCAATAAAATAAATCAACATGATAAAAAAATCATGAAATCTCCAAACACACCCAATATGAATTAAATTTTTTATTCAAAACACCAATATAAAGAACCAGAACACAAAAAAATTACCCTCTCCAACACTCATTTAAAAATCAATTGTGTTAATTGTAACACCATGAAATTATATTTGATACCAGTTTAAAAGTATCAGGTTGAAAAACCCTGTCCCAAGACTCTATGTTTTTATAAAACTATTTGATCCATGAAAATACATTATACCCTTTTAAAATTAACTCATTTCAATTTCAAATCCCAAAGTTCATTTGAAAACTGGTTTTTAAAAACTAAATGCGCCATTTTTAAATTTCAAAATCTCACTTTTTTTTTCAAAACTAGGTTTTCATCACAATACACCTTTATTAATTTCCAAATCCAAATCGCTATAATTTAAAAATATTTCAAAATCAAAAAATCATTATAAAATATATTATGAATAATTTTAAATTCCAATCATTTTTAGTTTGAAATTATCCCAAACATACTAAAAAACAATCAATAACATCAAACTCACCAAAACATATTAAATGGGACTGATGGTTGGAAACAAGCTGGGTACAAGGTTTAGCAGACCATGAACAAAATCAGGAAACTACCACTAGAAGTCATATAAAACCACAAAAATAGGATCCACATGGTTTTCTAGGTCATGTGATCTCATAATATAATGCTGGTTTACATCCCATTATCATCCCCAATAACAATTAAATCCATATGAATGAAAAAAATAAAACTATGGATAAAAACTAATATCCTATCCACGCAAGGAAATGAAAGGATCAAAGTGAGATAAACCTCTAGATTGTCTTGATACATCTACCACTTTAGTTCCAACAATACTAACACAAATATATCATACATCCTAAAAAAATAGGTATAATAAAACCTATTTCCACTTAAAAACCTCCTTATAATACCAAATTTCCAGGATCCAACCTGATATGTCCATCTAATGGTTGTCCAAGTCAGCTCGCAAGATCCATGAATTGCATTCATGATCACCCAGAGGTGGTGATAAGTGTAATAAAATAGAAATAAATCTACTGGGATTAGATCCCCCCAATCATCATAGATTAATAATAGAGTGGAAATTTTTATGAACAATTTATAAATTGGAGTTCCATGCACCAACAGATAAGTCGAAACAATATCAATTTAAATTAAATAAAATCCCTCTACTCAACACCAAACACCCTCACTTGTAAGCATTTTTGAGTCCCACTATGGACTACAAAAATATAATGCACCATAATAACCAATAACTAAATATAAGAAATATCCTATGTATAAAATTACATAAATGAAGATAAAATAAAATAAAATAATGAGTATCCTTTGTGTGACTCTAATAGTAACCATCCAAATTTGATATAAACAGTGCTCTATGTATAGTCAAGTGATGGACCCAAAACCTGATACGGAAATATACATTAGCATTATAATAATAGTTACTAGTGGGCTAGGACATGACTTTCCATATTCATACTCTTTAATTAAATATCCATTTTTTTAGATTTTGAAAATATAATAGAAAATATGCTTTATAGTTTATTAAAAAAATATAAAATTACAAATACTTATAAATTATTTTTTCTTTTTTCTTTTACATGAATACAATCACATAGAAAACATTAAATCGACCAACACCATTGTCCTTGAAAACACCATTTTAAAGCCACTTTGACATATAATTTTAAAAAACTCTATTTTTTAACATTTTTAGCCTTTATAGATGCAAGAGTTGAAGATCAGATTCTTTTACCAATTATAAAATGAATAAAGAAACAATATTTAAAAATTTATAAAATAAAATAGAAGACATACATTAAAAATTATTAAAAGAGAGAATTTACTATAAAAATAACAATATCAAGAATATTGTCCATGGGAGAAAACCCTAGACCATCCATGTTTAGTGGTCCATCTAGTTCCTCCTATAGACTCGTGATCTAATCCAATCAAAATATAATGTGCATAATTATATCCAAGGAGTACATGTCATGTCATAAGGTCATAATGGTGCATTTCCCTGACAATAAATCCAATTAGCCACTATGTAGTACATTTCTTATCCCATTGGTGTACCACATTGGAAGTAATTCCTTGGACTAGTGGTAAGGTGTCATCTTTTAAAAAAACCTTGTCCAATAAAACTACTATGGAGTGCATGTCATGTACAAGTGGTCTGATATTTTCCATCCATGAAACCATGACCTTAATCAAAGTATATGTGCTTAGTGATTGTGGAGAAATCTAGAGGGATAATTAAAATAGCCTTCCCCTTTTAGATACTTGGATTCCCATGTGCATTGCAAAATTCAAAAGTTTTTAATTTCATCTAAGTAGTTACTTTTATCAACCCATAATAAACTATTTTATTCATCAAAATAACACATGCCTTTTCAAATAATATCATTTATCAAAACTAAAGGAACCAAATAAAAAACCTGACATAAAAAATTTATAATCCTAACTATAATAACATGGATTTAAAAGAATCCATTATTCCAAATATATAGAAATCCATGTTAACCATGTCAAACTGGAATTTCTAATTCACTTTTTAAATCCATTTAAAAACCGGTTAGAGAACTTGGATTAGGTTTAAAATTTAAATTCTTACAATTTCCACCCCTCATTATACACATATACATTTTCACATGAAAACACACACACACAGATATATATATATATCATCCAATAAAAAAATCACATTTAATCATGTGAATATATATATATATACACCAATGTTTATAGGTATAATAACAAAATTAAATCATGAGTAACTCATGTCATTATATATAAATGAACAAACATTTAGCTTTGAAAAATATATGGAAAACATAATTGTTTGAAATTATTATTTAAAAATCAAATGAATAGATAAAACTCACATATACCTATTATGATATTAGTTTTAAAGAAAAAAATACATTTATTAATTTTATTATTTCTCTTAAAGTCCATTAATTTCATTTTATAAACCTTTAGTATGTGTGATCATAGAAAACTAGTTATGAAGCAATGCTCAAAATAGAAATAAATATCCGATATATATGGAAACCAAATTGGAAGATACTTTTATTATTTTTAAATATAATAAACATTCAAAATAATATCATTTGATGTCAAAAAGTTAATTTGAAATCCCATTAATCAAGTGTTCTAAAATTAAAGTGTCAAGCATGGGGAAAACCTACTTAGAACCCTCTACTTTCTATTAAGGACAACTAAACCCAAAAAAAAGGTCCCAAAAATTCCAAGAGCGTGATAAGAACCCTAAACCAATAGAAAACCCTTGTAAAACCTATCCATACGAAAAATTAGAGAAAAATTGACTAGGGGTTTAGCCAATTGTGCATACAGAAACGGGGGAAGATGAAGGGGAAGTCGAAGGAGTGGGAGATCTATCCTGATAAGTTCCTACCATAAATTAGAGGGATAGATAATTATATAAGGGAGAGGGATGATAAGAGGAATTCATTCAAGGGCAATTTTCTAATCTAGGAGTCGAGTGTCAGAGGTCAAGTAGGGGGTGGTGAAGTGTTCTAATTTAAAATCGGTAAGGGGTATTTTGGTAATTTTGCATGTTATTAAATTTCTTGACACCTTACACAATTTCATCATGGTTTATCAAACAATTCACCCTTCATTGGGAACATAGGGAACCTTAATTGTTCATTGACATGGTTTTGGAAGCTGTTCACCAACTAGGAAAATGCCACTATCTATTTACAAACACTAGGCTATGGTTACAACATGGTTTCTACTAATTATGTGTTTCACATGTTCTTATGATGAAAAAAAAATTAAAATTTATATTGTAATTAAACAATAACCCACCATTAAAAATAAAATTCAATTAATTAATAAAATAATTAATAAAACGAGGTTTGGGGTGTGATACATGGTTAAAACACCTCACTCTAGGTGAAAAATAGGAACAATGGCCTCTAAATGCTTAACCATGATATAAAGCACACATAAATCCATTAATAACATTATATTCAGTATATAAATCATAAAACCCCATGAATTTAGTTTATATTACTTTAAAAATAATACTATGTTCAATTGTGTGTATCATGTGCAATACCGAACCTAAATCGAACTATGTTATACTATTAAAATATAACAATTTAAAAAAAATGATTTTAATTGTGTTTTTCAAATATATATTAAAGATGAATTCTACCACTTCTTGAAAATGAATAATTAAAAAAGGATTTCAAATTTTGGATACGGTGGTTAACATTTGTTAAAATTTAATTTTAATTTTTTAGTAAAAATGAATAGTCTCCATGGTAAAAAGTAGTGACCAAAGTAAATGGTAAACCATGATAACTATGGTTAAAATTATATGATAATATCACAAAATATTATCTAAAAATGGGTGGATTATCCTTTATTGACCAATAACATAACCCAGGACAATATTAATCCATTTTGGATCCTCTTGACATGATTACGTCTTCCCATTTTATATTAATAAAACTATATTTACAAAAATGTCACTTTATATAAATTAATAAAATAAATTTATTTTCAAGGTAAGGGTAAGAGTAAATATATATTATTAATTAAATTAGAGGACTATTATTATTTTTAATAAATTATATTCATTTTTATAATTCATTTTATTTTTTAAAAAAAATTAGTTGTCTAAAATGCTTCCATCACGTTCATATAACAGTTATAAAATCATAAAAATAGAAAGTAAATGATTTTAAAAAATAATAATATTAATATTTTTTAGATGAATTATGGTGTTATATATATTTTATAATTATGTAGGATAGATGGTTATTTGTGTGTTTAAATTCTAATTCCATTATTAACTTGATATGTTTCAATTCCAAATTTGTAAATATTCTTGAAAATAACCTTAAATGGTATTTAATATTTTAAATTTTTTTAAGACATGATCAAATCATAAATCCCTATCTTGAAAAAATTTCAAGGTAGATAATTTATCATATAATTGATGTTACATGTATTTGTGAATATATTTTTTCCAATTTATTTTATAGCCCTTATGTTTTTTTTGAAAATTCCATTGATTTATTTATTATAAAAGGTACTAAATCTGTGCCTTACAAAAAAACATATGAGTTTGTTTTCAATAAAAATTATACCCAAATTAAATGAAAATTTTCTCTTACCTCATCCCTATTCCCCTTTAGTGATAATAAACCTATCTTTTAAAGGCCTTATTCTCAAGAGATATGAGGATATCAAAAGAGTAGGTATAAGTCCTTAATTATTTATTTTATGCTTATTTTTATTTCTTCATCCTTAAAAAATATCATCATTATACTGATGTAATATCGTAATTATATCAAATATACTTATATTTTATACTGTTTAAGGTATATCCATTTTTTATCTATTCTTTAATCCTACGAGGGATGAAAACATCGCTCGTTTGTTTACGTGGACTACAACCTCCATAAAGTGTTGTGTTTCCTTTTTCACCACTTCCTCACATTAATATTTAGTATGGTTTAGTTAACAAATATATATTTAATTTATATCATTTTTAGGATTACTAGAATATAATATATAACATACCTTCGTACACTTTTATTTAATGGAAAATGATAATGTCGCTCGTGCTCACATGCGGAATACCACCTCTCTAAAGCGATGTGGTTATTTTCCCATTTCTAATTTTCATGGTTTGTTATAAAAATGTATTTAATTTATATAAATGGTAAATATTTCATTTTTAATATTATGAATATTTTCTAACAGTTACCCCCATTGACAATAGAAAACATACCAAATATGTTCTGTGATTTTGAACTGAACATCCTCAAAACGTCCAACATGAAATTAACCAATTTAGTGACTATATAATACGTGGTAATAAATGAAATAAAATGAATTTTAATATGGTAATAAAAAATAAAAAGTTTATTAAACATTCAAATTATTTTTATAAGTTAATTATAAAGGATTTATATAACATTTGTGGGGAGTAGGACTTGAGGTGGGAGAATTTATTTAAAATTATGTTTAAAATGTTCTAAAGTTTTCTTTATGACATAATTAAATCCTTTTAAATGTATATTAAAATGATTTATTAATTTTATTATTATAATTAAATATTAGTTTAAATTTATTTTAAACTATATTTGAAATTCCTCTTAGTGGTTTAAGAAGGTACCTTTTTAACGTTTTTATACGGGTTATTATTAAAAAGGTGTGATAGGAATAATTTTTAACTTATGTGTCATGAGTGGAATTTCCATCCATCATAAATATTATTATTTAAGGATATTCATATAATTTTTTTATGGTTTCTCAATGAAACTATTATTTTTTCCTCTTTTGTGAAAATTTCCTTTTATGAGTTTTTAAAGGGGAAATTATTTTCTCCTAATTTTTATATGAAGCCCAAAAGTTCTTCTAAATAATTTTTAAACATAATATTTTAGGATATTTAATTATGAAAATTGGATATTCTATGTGTTTTATGTATGTGTTGGTTCATGTAAATTGTTCATGATGATAGTTGAGACCGATAGTGTAAATTGGATATTCTTTATGTGTTGGTTCATATTCTATGTGTTTTATGTATGTGTTGGTTTATGTATGTGTTGGTTCATGTAAATTGTTCATCATGATGATATTGGGTCATTATTTTTTTCTCTAGGGAATATATGATGGAATTAAATTGGTTGGTTATTCCCTTTCTATGAGTGGATGTAAGAGTGATTGTAATGGTGATATTAATATGAGGTCCCAATGTAACTACATGAATTTTGTAATCAAGAAAAATTGTTTTCATTAGAATAATTTCTTTCATAAGTTAAGATGACGTGCTTCTGTTTAAATGAATTTCTATGTCCCATTTTAGGGTGAAAAGTATTTTTTTCAAGAACTTTTTTTAACATGTACTCATTTTTAAGAAAAATAAACATGATTATAATTTTTTTTACTTTAATATTTCTTATGAGATGATTTTGGAAGATCACTGGGATGTTTTGTTAATTTCTTGCATAAATAAATTATTATTTTTTAGGTCAAGTTTAATTATATAAAATATTAATTTTCTAAATGATTTTATAATTTTAAAATTTTAATAAATATTTTATTTATTTTTATATCCTTTAATGATATTTTTGGGTTCGTCCCACATCTCCAATTTTTTCAAAATCCATAAGGAAAAATAGGAAATATAAAAAGATATATCTTTCTTCTAAGGGGATTCGAATTGAATGTAAAGAATATGTTTTTAATGAATAATTAGTTTAAATTTAATAATCCTATTTATTGTGGATGAAAATGGACATTTAGGTGAAGTGTACACTTTATATTATAAGGTTTTGATATGTAATATTTTCTCCTAATAGTATAAAAAATTAAACAAAAAAAATCATGAGAATATATAATAATTATATCCTTGTAACACCAATATATTTATAAATGATCAATATATTTGATAGAGTATACAACACACAACATAGATCATGAAGAGTCACAAAATATTATTATTTAAATATGAACATTATAACATAGTTGTTGAATTGGTTGGTATGAATAGATGTAACAAAAATATTAAATATACATGATGTTACTAATTAACAAAAATGTATTAAAAAATTATATTTAAATAAACACCCAATCTTTATAAAATTCAGTTTAAAAAAATTTATGATTTATTTTGGAATAAAAATAATTATACTTAAAAATAATTTTTCATAGAAAACTGCTTTTCATTGCGCTTTTTGGGTTTCATTTTAAATTGAATTCTTCAACTTTGGTGAATGAAATTTGATAAAAGGGATTCCATATTTATAATCATCATAATTATTATTTTTGAAGTAGGTCCCTTTTATTTTTTTTAATTAGGAATAGTAACTACAGTAAATAGTTATAACCAAATTAAAGTGTAAATCAGGTTAATTAATGTTAAAACTAATGTGATAATACTTTAGAGTTTTACTATAATTTTATTTTACCTTATTTTAAGAGTTTATTTTCCCCATAGTCATATATTATTCGAAATTATGGATAGTTGTATCCTTCAGTCATTGATAAGGACCTATATAATATTTTTAGAAAAGAAAAATATGAAATATCACCCTCTTTATTTTAAATTTTACTTATGTGTTCTTGTAGGAAAATATAATATTTTTGAACAAAGTATAAATTTTATTTTCATATTGAGTATATAATTATTATGAGGGAAATTTATTTCTTGTTTTTAGTTATTATGTAAGCACCCTAGAGGATTATACAATGCTGACATAAAGCTTGTGTAAGGTGTCACGACCCGTCCTCGGGGCCCGTGCCGTGACTACCCCAAGCCCGCCTTCTATAGGCCAGGGGCTGGCGACTAGCACCAAGGCGTAAATCCCAGTAAAAAGGGAAGGCATTGCCTTTGAAAAGTAAACAAGCACCATAGAGTAAGCAAGCGGAAAAGTAAACACTAAGTAAAAACTGTACAAGCTGTGCTGAAAGTAAAAGGGACCGGAAGTACAAGCCCAACTATAAAGTACAACTGAAAGGAAAAACAACAACTGAATGGAAAAGCCGCAGCGTTGAGCCGTCCTCTGAAAGTCCCACCTGAAGGGTGGGTACAGATAGCCTCCACTGCTCCTAGGGTCCACCTGACCGTTCCGAGTATGTCCCGCCCAGTGGTCCACCTCCAGGTACTCTCCTGCTCCGCACGCCTGCACCACGATCAGCGCTGTCCGTCGTCTGCAACCAACACAACGTAGTGCGGGCATAGCCCGTGCAGGGGTGAGTATAAGCTACTCAGTAGGGACCCCGAGACCCCCTAAGGTCTCCCAAAATCCACAAAGGATAATCCACAAGGAAAGATACAATCACAAAGTATCATCTGACACAGATTAAGTATATGCCCATACAATACCTAAGTCATCAATTCCCGTTCGGCTCCAACATCCGAGCCCAAGCACAACCCAGTCCACACAGGAAAGAAAACGTAAACCCACACAGGATAGCACAACACAATCCAAAAAGGAGAGTAAACAGTAAATCCACACAGGATAGATCAACACAATCCACAAAGAAGAGTATCTCAAGATTCAGCTCACACAGGTATACTTCTTCGGATGACGATAAAGATGATCACTGATCCATCTAAGCCGTCGGACCCACAAAGGATCGATAGGTAACTAACACCCGCAAAGACCCACACAGGATCGGGCCCACACAGGACCTGTAGGCGCTGGCTCACACAGAACCGCTGAGCGCTGACCCACATAGGATCGGACCCACACAGGATCGGGCCCACACAGGACCTGTAGCACTGATCCACGTAGGATCGTTGAGTGCTGTAGTCGTCGCATTCCACTGAGGATCTCTGCACAGTCGTCGTCGCAGTCCACAGAGGATCTCTGCACGGTCGTCGCCGCAGTCCACTGAGGATCTCTGCACGGTCGTCGCTGTCGAAGTAGCAGTCGCAGCCAGCACTAGGGTTCCCGCACACAGCAAGCTCGTTCGGGAGGGTCCGCTCCACGAGCTGAGAGGCTGATACATCAACTGTCACAAAGTCCTAAGTTGATGTATCCAAAAGTTCCGTATCGTCAACAGGAACTCAACGTCACAGACGGTGCGTCAATCGGACGCCCGTTCTGAGAGTTATTGGATTTTTTGTCCCAGGGGCCCTGTTGGTTTTTAAGGCAAAACCAACCCGACCGTACTCCACTTGTGTCCAAACCTCGGGCGGAGTGAGCCAAAAGATCCGTCTCACTTAGAGGAATCCACCAAAGCTGACGACACGTCAATCAGACGTCCGTAGCTCAATATATGAGCATTTCCGCTCTGAGGGTCCGGTTGGTTTCGTGTACGAAGCAACCCGGCCGAACTCAAAGTATTCTGAAACCTTTAGTGCAATATACCGAAACGACCATCTTGATCCAAGGATCGCGTTTCCACTGACGGCGCGTCGTTTGGAGGCCCGTAGCTCACGTTACAGGCATTTGACTGAAACGGTCCGAAGACGGGGGGTCCGGGCCCGGGCCGACCCGGCCCGACCCCCCTTGGTCATCCGAACCCGGTCCGACCCGGTCCGGCCCGGCCGGTCGGACCGGCATGGCTCAACCAGCCCGGCCCGGCTCGGCTGAGCGGCCGAGCAACGCGGGGGGGGGGGGGGGGGGGGGGGGAGCCGCCGCCCCTGCATGACACCCCCGCGGCACCTGTGGGGTGTCACCCTGGACAAACCGAGCGACGCAGGGGGGAGCTGCCGCCCCCGCGTGAGAACCCCGCGGCACCCGCGGGGTGTCGCCCTGGACAGCCGGACGTGGCTTCAACCGCGGTGGCCTTGTCCGGCAGCGCACCGGGACGCCGCCGCTTCCGGCTGCCGGCGCCGCCACGCCGGCGACCTGCGCCGCCGGCGGCTTCCGCGGGCCACCGGAGTCGCTCCGGTGGTCCGATTATGTTCTCGTCTGCGCCACTGCTCATCCCGGGACCCGTTCTTCACTGCGGAAACATCAAATTCCCGTTGCGGCACGTTCCGTCATCGCCCATCAAATCCGCCCAACAACGAAGAACGGTGGAGGGTTGTCGGGCCGTGTTCGTTTGGCCAGCACCCTCCGCGTTAGATAAAAAAACTACGGAGGATTTATTCAACACATGAATACATATCCGAAAACAATTTTTAATGAAATAAAATTGTTTTATGAATCGGTTTCTTCATTTTGAACGGAAACAACACGGGAAAAAGGAATTATTCACAACAACCCCTACCTCGTAGTCGTCGTCGTACGCACGTTCTTCGCAGATTTGTTCGTCACAGAAGGAGGGGATCGTCGCGTCGTCGCGGAAGGGCGTCGCGTCGTCGCGGAATCCGGCGTTGAGTCTGCGAATTCAATGGACCAAGAAAAAACAGATTTAATTATAAATAATTAAATTCGTGTTTCGGTAAAAACCACAAGGGAGGTTAAAAAGAAAATCCGAGACTCTTACCTCAAGCAGTTGGTGATCGGAGACCGGGGCGGGGAAGAACGTCTCGGATGAAGCGTCGTCCAACTCCGAGGGTGACGGCGTTCTTCGCGTTCTTCGCGAGGAAGGATGAAGGCACAAGATTCTCTGACAAAACCTCTCAACAAGTAATCCTCCAAAAAGACTTGTTGGTCTTATTTTATTATTACACCAACAAACAAAAAGGGGTAAGTAACGACCCATTAATTCGTTGAATTAATTCAATGAAAGAAACCGCCCATTTAATTTACGAAATAAACCGCCCAATTAAATGGTGCATTAAGGATTTAATAAAACGTGTCAGTTGACTTTCATAATGACGAGTTTTCGCAGGTGCGTTACTTAGTGGAAAGAAACGGCGGGGCTCGTGCGGGCCCCACCTCACAAATATCCTACCAAGGGGGTAGGATATTTCTGGATAGCACCCTATCCGTTTTAACTCAGTTTAAGCCGCTTTTAAGTGGCATCAAGTGGCTTCTAAGTGGCTTAAGTGAAATAAAATAAAGTTGTCGCAAAATTATTTTATTTCTTAACTTTAAGCCCGAAAATTTAATAACCACACCTGAGCAAACGCAACTCCGGAAGAGGTGTTTCTAAGCGAATACCGGCGCTGAGATTTCATCGGTGCCCTCAGAATTCGATTCCGGGCACCAGTTCAAAAGTTAGAAAAACCCGCTCGTCCGTTCACTGAACGTACCCGAGCCAAACTTCGGAAAATGATTCCGGGCACACCGGGCCTCGGAATTAGGTGCCGTCAGAAACTGCGTTCTTGTAAAATTCCAAATAAAATTAAGAAAACAATTTCCTTGAAATTTAAAGGTCTTTACATTACTCCCACCTCAGGGCTTTACGTCCCCGTAAAGATACATCATAAACTTGGGAAACAAATGTGGGTACTGAGCACGTATCTTAGCCTCCCACTCCCATGTGCTCTCCTGGAGGTTCCTGTACTGCCATTTGATGCGCACAAGGGGAATCGAACACCCACGTATGACCCGCTCCTGTCGATCCTCTATCTCCACTGGGACCTCCGCAATAGTCGACCCATCATCCACGTCTAGCTCCCCATGGTCAATGATGTGTGTCGGGTCGTGCACGTATATCCTCAGCTGAGATACGTGGAAGACGTCGTGCACCCGGTGCAACTGAGGTGGTAGAGCTAGGCGATAAGCCACCTCTCCAATCCTGCTGAGGACCTGGAAAGGCCCGATAATGCGTGGAGACAACTTGCCGCCTCGTCCAAATCTCTGCAGACCACATCAAGGTGAGACCCGCAAGAAGACGTGGTCGCCAACCTCGAACTCTAGTGGCCTCTGCATCCTGTCGGCATAAGACTTCTTCCGGCTCTGAGCTGTCCTCATCCACTCCTGGATGACCTGGACCTTCTCTGTCATGTCCCGGACCATCTCTGGTCCCACAAGTGCTGACTCCCCAGGGTCTATCCAGCACAAAGGAGATCTGCAAGGCCTGCCGTACAACGCCTCGTATGGTGCCATCCCGATGGTGGAGTGGTAGCTGTTGTTGTACGCGAACTCCACCAAGGGTAGGTGGTCCTCCCAGCTGCGACCAAAGTCGAGAACACATGCGCGGAGCATGTCCTCGAGAGTCTGAATGGTCCTCTCCATCTGACCATCTGTCTGAGGGTGAAAGGCGGTGCTCAGACGTAGCCGCGTCCCGAACGCCTCCTACAACCCCTTCCAAAGCCGGGAAGTAAAACGAGCGTCCCGATCGGAGACGATAGTCGATGGAACACCGTGAAGCCGTACAATATCCTGAACGTAGAGACGCCCCAATCTCTCCACTGAGCCCTGCTCTCGGATGGGTAAGAAGTGCGCCGACTTGGTGAATCGGTCAACAATCACCCAATTGGAGTCATGACCTCTGGAAGTGCGTGGAAGTCCAATCAAGAAGTCCATATATATCCTGTCCCACTTCCACTCCAGGACCTCCAAAGGCGGTACCAAGCCTGCTGGTACCTGGTGCTCTGCCTTCACCTGCTGGCAGGTGAGGCACCGTGAAACGAACTCTGCCACAACCTTCTTCATGCCCGGCCACCAGTGCTATCGTCTGTGATCCTGGTACATCTTCTCCACTCTAGGATATACCGCCAAAGGAGAAGTGTGAAACTCTCTAAACACCTCCTCTCGTAAAGAGACTGGTACTAAGGTACGTCCTCTGAAAAGGATGTCGTGATCTGCTCCAAAGGAGAAGCCATCAGGTGCCTGTCCCGAGGATATCTGTGCACGCTGCGTCTCACAGTCAGCATCCTCACGCAGTGCCCCTCTGACCCACTGCAGTAGTGGAGGAGTGACTGTGAGAGACTAAAGGAAGGCTGATCCACCTCTATCCATGAAGGATATCTGCAAAGCGGCTAGCTGCTCTGTCGCCTCCTCAAGTAGCTGGATGCCCGTCCTCCTACTGAGGGCATCGGCTACCACATTCCACTTCCCAGGAGTATAGACTATCTCAAAGTCATAGTCCTGGAGGAAATCGAGCCATCGCTGCTGTCTCAGGTTCAGGTCATTCTGTGAGAAGATGTACCTGAGACTCTGGTGGTCAGAAAAGACTGTAAAGTGCTTGCCCATAAGATAGTGCCGCCATGTCTTCAGAGCGAAGACCACTGCTGCTAACTACAGGTCATGGGTAGCGTAGTTCTGCTCATGCGGCCTCAACTGATGTGATCCATAGGCAATCACGGCTCGCTCCTGCATCAGGACACACCCATGTCCGGTCCCTGATTCATCACAGTAGACTACGTATCTAACTCCCTCCTCAGGGAACCTCAAGATAGGTGCGCTGGTCAATCTCTACCTCAGCTCCTGGAAGCTCTGCTGACATCGGTCTGACCACACGAAAGGTTTCCCCTTCTTCGTCAACGCTGATAGTGGCACTGCAACTCTGGAGAAGTATGGCACAAACCTCCGATAGTATCAGGCTAGACCCAAGAAACTCTGCACCTCCGTCACTCTCCTGGGTGGCTCCCAAGCTAGCACTGCCTCGATCTTCACGGGATCCACTGCAACTCCCACCTCAGAAATGGCGTGCTCCAAGAAGTTGACCTCACGTAACCAGAACTGGCACTTCAAGAGCTTGCCATAAAGCTGGTGCTCTCAAAGTTTGTCTAGTACAACCCGAAAGTGGTAGGCGTGCTCCTCCTCGGTGGTCGAGTACACCAAAATGTCGTCGATGAAGACCACGACAAATCGATCGAGGTATGGCTAGAAGATCCTGTTCATGAGGCTCATGAACACTGCTGGAGCGTTGGTTATGCCAAAGGGCATAACCAAGAACTCATAGTGGCCATACCGACACCTGAAGGCCGTCTTCTGCACATCCTCGTCTCAAACTCTGAGCTGATGATAGCCTGACCTGAGTTCTATCTTCGAGAACCACTGTGCTCCCTTGAGTTGATCGAAGAGGTCATCAATCCTGGGTAGCGGATACTTGTTCCTCACTGTCACCTGGTTCAGGTGACGATAATTGACACACAATCGAAAGATCCCGTCCACCTTCTTGGCGACCAATATCGGCGATGCCCAGGGTGAAACACTGGGTCGGATGAATCCCTTGCCCTGCAAGTCCTCCAACTATACCTGTAGCTCTCGAAGCTTGGCGGGGGCCATCCGATATGCTGGAGTAAATATCGGGGCTATCCCGGGGTATAGGTCAATGTAAAATTCTACCTATCTACGAGGAGGTAGTCCTGGAACGTCGTCGGGGAAGACGTCCACATACTGATCCACCACTGCAGGAAAACCAGGACTCCGCACGTCAACTTCTCCAAGGATGAGGCTAGCCAACTGATGAGTGATGGGATGTCCTCTCCTCTGCGGGAGTCCATCCTGTGCTTCTAAGGCTCCCTTCTCGCCGGTTAAGGTGAACCTGCTCCTGTCGGTGCGCACACATTGCACCTTGCGCCTAATGCAGTCAATCTGTTCATGGACCGTAGATAACCAATCAATGCCCAAGATGACGTCGTAAGGCATCGACGTCGCTACAAGAAGATCCCAGCCGAAGCTCTCACCTCCTAGAGTAAGCTCGCACTACCGGCACCATTGCGTAATCATCGAGTCTGCTCCCGTAGGAGTCTCTAGCTGTAAGGATCGAGCCAACGGCTCTGTCAGAATCTCCGAGCTCCGAAAAAGGGTAGCGGCTATGAAAGAGTGACTCGCTCCTGTGTCTATAAGAACTGTAGCAAGGGTGGAATAGACACAGATCGTACCTCAAATCATCTCTGGCGCGCCATGGTCATAGGCCTCTGCTGCCTGGATCTGTGCCAGTCTCTGCCTGCCAGCTCCCTGCGGTTGGGGCGGGCCTCCTGGTGGGGGTGGTGGCAGAGCCTCATAGCGTCGCCCACCACCTGCTGCTCGGAAGGGTCGTCTGCCTCATCCGCCTCCTCCCTACGGACCGCCACGGTCGACCCTATGCCTTTTCCTGGGTGGCACCTCCACCGTCTGCTGCTCCTCGGTACGGCAGGTCAGATAGTCACGAGCCAGGTGGCCCTGCCCGCCGCATGCGTAGAACTACCTGCCTCTCGGAAGACTGGCTCCGCGCTGTGTGCCCTGCACTGCTGAGCCAGTGTCCCGAGGTCGTTTGCCGGAAGGTCTGGCCTGCCTGGAACCCTGATTCATCCATCGGCTACCCACTGCCGAAGACTCTGCTACCTGCCGCCCTGTGGTAGGTCTCGCTGTGGACTCACCTAGAAAGCTCTTGATCAGAAGGGCTCGCTCTAGCACCCCTACCTGGGTCTGGATGCGGAGTGATATCAGCGATTCCCTGATCTCGTGTCTCAATCCCTGCTCGAAGGTCCGGGCTCGGAAGAAGGGGTCCCGTACCATGTCGGTCGAGTGGCGAGAAAGATCGGTGAACCTCGCCGCGTACTGGGCGACCGCCAAGCTGCCATGCCGCAGCTGAAGAAGCTCCTGAATGCACACCGCACAGAGGGTGTCCGGGAAGAACTCTAAGCGAAAGAGGCTCTCGAAGTCCGTCCATATGAGAGAGGCCTCATCATGCACCTGGAGCATCAGGCTCCACCATCGTCTCGCTGCTGCGTGCAGTAGGCTCGCCGCGAGGATCACCATGAGGTCTGCAGGTATCCTCACTAGCCTGAAAACTCGAACGACCGCCTCCAGCCAGTCCTCGGCTGCCTGGGGGTCCGTCTCCCCACGGAACTTGGGTGGTCGCTGGCGCTGGAACTCGTGCAGAGCTCCGAGGCGTCGTGCATCATCAGCGGTCGGCGCTGGAAGCATCGGGGGATCGACGGGTAAAGGTACCGCCGGTGCCTCTGCTGTCAACGGGCCCTGTACCGAGGCCTCGTCAATCGGCGGGCTGTCATCGTGCTCTACTCTCGGAACCCTAACTGGCTGCCGTCGTGGGGCCATCCTGAAAAGCAAACAAGTGCTCCACGGCCAGAACAGTATACCTGGTGAGCTGACACAAGTAATCACAAAGAAAACTTGAAACACACATGAAATCAATGTTTTCATGCATTAAGTCGAAAATCAGAAGTCAGGGTCCTGGTGTACGGATACGTCGGCCGCCGCACCAATACTGGACTCCCTGGACTGATAACCACACTCAATACGCTAAAATCTATTGCTTAACATAGGTGAAAGATCAGAGTCTGCGGTAGAACCGACCACCTCTGATACCAATTTGTCACGACCCGTCCTCGGGGCCCGTGCAGTGACCATCCTAAGCCCACCTTCCATAGGCCAGGGGCTGGCGACTAGCACCAAGGCATAAATCCCAATAAAAAGGGAAGGCATTGCCTTTGAAAAGTAAACAAGCACCACAGATTAAGCAAGCAGAAAAGTAAACACTGAGTAAAAACTGTACAAGCTATGCTGAAAGAAAAAGGGGCCGGAAATACAAGCCCAACTGTAAAGTACAACTGAAAGGAAAAGCCGTAGTGTCGAGCCGTCCTCTAGAAGTCCCACCTGAAGGGTGGGTACAGATAGCCTCCACTGCTCCTCGGGTCCACCTGACCTCTCCGAGTATGTCCCGCCCAGTGGTCCACCTCCAGGTACTCTCCTGCTCCGCACGCCTCCACCATGATCAGCGTTGTCCGTCATCTGCAACCAACACAACGTAGTGCGGGCATAGCCGGTGCAGGGGTGAGTATAAGCTACTCCGTAGGGACCCCGAGACCCCCGAAGGTCTCCCTAAATACACAAAGGATAATCCACAAGGAAGGATACAATCACGAAGTAACATCTGACACGGCTTAGGTATATGCCCATACATATAACTATGTCATCAATTCCCGTTCGGCTCCAACGTCCGAGCCCAAGCACAACCCAGTCCACACAGGAAAGAAAACGTAAACCCACACAGGATAGCACAACACAATCCACAAAGGAGAGTAAACAGTAAATCCACACAGGATAGCTAAACACAATCCACAAAGGAGAGTAACTCAAGATTCAGCTCACACAGGTATACTTCTTCGGATGGTGATAAAAATGATCACTGATCCATCTAAGTCGTCGGACCCACAAAGGATCGATAGGTAACTAACCCCCGCAAAGACCCACACAGGGTCGGGCCCACACAGGACCTGTAGGCGCTGGCTCACACAGAACCGCTGAGCACTGACCCACACAGGATCAGACCCACACAGGATCGGGCCCACACATGACCTATAGCACTGATCCATGTAGGATCACTGAGTGCATTAGTCATCGCAGTCCACTGAGGATCTCTGCACAGTTGTCGCCGAAGTCCACTGAGGATCTCTGAACGGTCTTCGCCGCAGTCCACTGAGGATCTCTGCACGGTCGTCGCTGTCGAAGTAGCAGTCGCAGCCAGCACTAGGGTTCCCGCACACAGCAAGCTCGATCGGGAGGGTCCGCTCCATGAGCCGAGATGTTCATACATCAACTGTCACAAAGTCCGAAGTTGATGTATCCAAAAGTTTCGTATCGTCAACAGGAACTCAACGTCGCAGACGACGCGTCAATCGGACGCCCGGTCTGAGAGTTATTGGCTTTTTCGTCCTAGGGGCCCGGTTGGTTTATATGGCAAAACCAACCCGACCGTACTCCACCTGTGTCCAAACCTCGGGCGGAGTGAGACAAAAGTTCCGTCTCACTTAGAGGAATCCACAAAAGCGGATGGCACATCAATCGGACGTCCGTAACTCAAGATATGAGCGTTTCCGCTCCGAGGGCCCGGTAGGATTCGTGTACGAACCAACCCGGCCGAACTCAAAGTATTCCAAAACCTTGAGTGCGATATACTGAAACCGCCGTCTCGATCCAAGGATCGTGTTTCCGCTGAAGGCGCGTCATTTGGAGGCCCGTAGATCATGTTACGGGAATTTGACCGAAACGGTCCGAAGACGGGGGGTCTGGGCCTGGCCCGACCCCCCCTGGGTCGGCCGAACCCGGTCCGGCCCTGCCGGTCGGACCGGCCTTGCTCGGCCAGCCCGGCCCGGATCGGCCGCACGGCCGAGCGATGCGGGGGGGGGGGGGGGGGGTGGGGGGGGGGGGTGAGCCGCCGCCCCCGCGTGACACCCCCGCGGCACCTGCGGGGTGTCGCCCTGGACGACCCGAGCGACGCGGGGGGGAGCCGCCGCCCCCGCGTGACAACCCCGCGGCACCCGCGGGGTGTCTCCCTGGACAGCCGGATGCGGCTTTGCAGCGTCCGTGTGCGCTGGACCCGAACGGCCGCGGGTCCGCGGGCGCCGCCGCCGCGGCTGAAGTCGCGGCGGCCTTGTCCGGCGGTGCACCGGGGCGCCGCCGACGGCTTCCGTGGGCCACCGGAGTCACTCTGGTGGTCCGATTCTGTTCCCGTCTGCACCGCTGCTCCTCCCGGCACCCATTCTTCACTGTGGAACCATCAAATTCCCGTTGCGGCACGTTCCGTCATCGCCCGTCAAATCCGCCAAACAACGAAGAACGGCGGAGGGTTGTCGGGCCGTGTTTGATTAGCCCGCACCCTCCGCGTTAGATAAAAAAACTACGGAGGATTTATTCAACACATGAATACATATCCGAAAACAATTTTTAGTGAAATAAAATTGTTTTATGAATCGGGTTCTTCATTTTGAACGGAAACAACATGGGAAAAAGGAATTATTCACAACAACCCCTACCTCATAGTCGTCGTTGTACGCACGTTCTTCGCGGATTTGTTCGTCGTGGAAGGAGGGGATCGTCGCGGAAGGGCGTCGCATAATCGCGGAATCCGGCGTTGAGTCGGCGAACTCAACGGACCAAGAAACAACAGTTTTAATTATAAATAATTAAATCCGTGTTTTGGTAAAAACCACAAGGGAGATTAAAAAGAAAATCCGAGACTCTTACCTCAACAAGTTGGTTATCGGAGACCGAGGCGGGGAAGAATGTCTCAGATGAAGCGTCGTCCAACTCCGAGGGTGACGACATTCTTCGCGTTCTTCGCCTTCTTCGCGAGGGAGGATGAAGGCACAAGAATCTCTGAAAAAACCTCTCAACGAGTAATCCTCTAAAAAGACTTGTTGGTCTTATTTTATTATTACACCAACAAACAAAAAAGGGTAAGTAAAGACCCATTAATTCATTGAATTAATTCAACGAAAGAAACTGCTCATTTAATTTACGAAATAAACCACCCAATTAAATGGTGCGTTAAGGATTTAAGAAAACGCGTCAGTTGACTTTCATAATGACGGGTTTTCATGGGTGCGTTACTTAGCGGAAAGAAACGACGGGGCTCGTGCGGCCCCACCTCACAAATATCCTACCAAGGGGGTAGGATATTTCTAGATAGCACCCTATCCGTTTTAACTCAGTTTAAGATACTTTTAAGTAGCTTCAAGTGGCTTCCAAGTGGCTTATGTGAAATAAAATAAAGTTGTCGCAAAATTATTTTATTTCTTAACTTTAAGCCCGAAAATTTAAAAACCACACCCGAGCAAACGCAACTCCGGAAGAGGCGTTTCTAAGTGAATATCGGCGCTGCGATTTCATCGGTGCCCTCAGAATTCGATTCCGGGCACCTGTTCAAAAGTTAGAAAATCCCACTCTTCCGTTCATTGAACGTACCCGAGCCAAACTTCGGAAAATGATTCTGGGCACACCGGGCCTCAAAATCTGGTGCCGTCAGAAACTGCGTTCTTGTAAAATTCCAAAGAAAATTAAGAAAAAAATTTCCTTGAAATTTACGGGTCTTTACATAAGGGGAAAAAATCAAGTAATTGACTATGAAAACCCTAAATGTAATATTAATTTGGATATTTATAGTGTCTCAAGAATTTTTTTGATAAATATAACATAATATGGATGTTTTAAATGTCTATAGTTTAATTCCATTAATATCTTGATTTCATTAAATTCAAACATCGTGAATAGTCAAAAAATGACTATAAGAGAATATTTTGTTAAATAACATTTTATTTTATGAATTAAATTTAATAAAAATATAATATTCACTAATTTAAATTTTATATGTATTATAATATCAAAAATGGTACAATATGGGTCAATTTCCTTTTATACTTACTTTCTTGACCAATAAAAATTAAAAAACATTAATATCACAGTAATCGTCAAAAGGGTTATCAAGGGGTTAAAACTCAGAGAAATGGGTGAAAAAATAACCTAAATGTATCAAAATTTCATTATATGAGATATGTTAGTCTCATAATCATCCTATATTAGAAATATATAAATTTGAAGCCAATTTTCCTCAAAAATTAATTTTCATTAATTGATCTCTTTAAATAACTCCAAGTCTGCCCCTCCCCTCACTTATAAAAGGAAACCTCATATCCTCTCTTACTCAAAACTATTGAGCACTATAGTTCATGAAATACTTCCCAATTATATCCCCAACATTCTTATAAATGACCTAGAGGATATTTTCTCATCATAATAATAACTTATATGGGTTATGGTGTAACCCAAGGGTGGTTTTCTGAAGGAGTGGTATACCGCTTACTTATGGTTTTTCATCTTACTTATTATTTTACCCCCATAGAATATTCTAAAACTGTGATGAGATAATAAAATAATTATATAATATATACCAAAATTTTATTAGTAATAATGTAAAAATAACATTCATTTCCTTTTCCATCAAATGGGTAAGGAAATCACCATTTGTAAATACATGTGGACTATCACCTCCACATAGCAATGTGTTTCGGTTTCCATCACCACTTCTCATAGATATTTATAATGATATATTTAATATATATATATATATATGATATTAATTTTTTTAAAAATTCATTCTATAAGGATAATATATCATTTGTTTTCTTACCCTTTTATTTATTGGATAATGATAACTTTGTTCATGTGTGCGTGTAGATCACCGCCTCCATGAAGAGATATGATTAGTTATTTATTTATGAATTTAATGGATGTTTTATTAATAATATTTCATGAATTAAATGATAATTATGTAATAATAATTATTCAGGTGATAATGGTACAATTACCTTTTTTCCATCTTCAACTCACCAAAGATGTCTTGTAACTATGAACCATACATCCTCAAAAAACATGACATGGACTTAAATAATTATGCAATTAAATATTTCATTGAAATAAATGAATTATAAGGTTTAATGATAAATTAATAAACCTATAAAAAGTTTATTGAAAAATTAAATAATTAATATATGTTTATTATATATTATATAGTAAATGTACATAGTGAGTTGGGACTCGAGGTAAGGGGTATTGTTAAATCAATTTCCATTCATTGGGGTATACATCTACTTCAATGACTATGCTATACCACTATAATATATTAAATTACCTATGATTTTATAATATTTTATTTTCAATTGTTTTTTATGATTTTGAAATTCTTATAGAAAATCAATTTAATTATTAAATTCCTACTTTAATGATGTGGTCTTTGAAAGGATTGTTAGTCTCTATATTTTTTCTTTGAGAAATGTTTTGTATTACGCATATAGTAAATTTTATAAGGTTTATATGATTACTATTGAGATATTATATTAATAATTAATATTTTTTATTATATTTAAATTTCCTTTGAAGTTCTCTCTTTCATGATACATTTATTCCAATGCTATAAATGTTGTAAGGGTTTTCATAGACTCAATTAAAATTATTTGAAACATAAATCACGTTATACACCATGTTTCATTGTATATGGTGTAATTACTTCTCCATGAATCTATTTTCACATATTTTTTAGTTTTAGTTATGGTTTTATATAATTATTTATGTTTCTTAATTCAATAGATTTTTTGATTCAGGTATTACTCGAGTTCCAAGGGGTTCTCATCTCAAACATCCATCTTTGAGACATGTTTCGATTGATGCACATATATTAATTTATGTGGTGTATACACTAGAATTTAAAATATAATATCATGGAAATATTTATACTAATGTTATCTTGTGTTTCTCGTAGTTTTTTTTATACAAATATTTTTTGGTTTTAAATGACTGAAAAGGGTTTTCTTTAAAAATGATGTTTTAATGTTTTTTAAGAACAATAACCAAACCAACCCCCTAAATTATTTAAATTATTTAAATAATGTTATTATTTAATAATAAATTATTTCTCAAAGTTATTTTTCATTATATTTGACCTTATTTTAAAATATTTTAATAGGAAACTTCATAACATTTTCTATATGGGTCACTTCGGACTCTCTTGAAAAGCGGTTTGAAAAGAATGTTTATTTTTAACATTTATGACATGAAAAAAATTTTATTTCACCATGACTATTATTTTATTTTAATATTACTTTATAATTTAACATGGTTAATTCAAAATAAAATATTTTCCACAATATTATTTGAATTTTTTTAAATGTAATAAAGAAAAGGGTTCCTCTTGTTTTATAGTAAAAAATATTAATAGTTTTAAGGGGATTTTCATCTATTTGAAGATAATATAGTTATTCATATGATTTAATTAGGATATGATCATTTATACCATTCAATTAATTTATCTGAATTCTTTATGACAATGTTTTAATGATAATTCTAGGAATCCCATTTTTTCATTGGTAAATCAAAGCTATGAATGTTTTGTTGAAATGAAAGAATTTATGTGTTTTGTTTAAGGATATGCTACTTGGAAATTATTTTTGAATGAAATATTGGGGATTAAATTAAAATCATTAAGGTAATTTTTTCGATATGTGATAGGGGGTCTATTATCTCTCCCCAAGGCATTGGGTAATGAGTGGGATTTAATTGGATAAATGAAACTCTTAATAAAAGACATAACAATATTACTACTAAGAGATGAAAATGTTTACTAGTTATAGGTTAATCCTATGAGATATGTTAGTTATCTTATTTGGTGAGACCATTATGAATGATTGATTTCCCATGATACCTAGTATATTCTTAAATTATATCTATAATTTCTAATGGTCCCTTTTCTCAAGTATTGTTTTCATATGACTTATGATTGTTAACTCACATGACTATTGTCTTTTGTGAAATATTTATTCCATTAAAAAGAATTAATGATTAATTTTTTATTTTTATATATATATTATATTTTTTTATTCTTATGATCATTTATTATTTCATTATACCATTATTTTAATCTTATCCTCATTGATTGCATCCAACTGTTAATTATTATATTAACACATGCTAATAATTTGACCCACCCTTCTTATATTTACACTTACCCAAGTTATGAAGAATTATTTTAAGTATGTTTTTGATTAAAGGGTTTAATGTGTGGATAATTTAATTAGATATATTGATTAATTATTGTGAAATAATAAAATTTGAGTATATTAAAAAATGACCACCTTAAGAAATGAGTATAATTTTGTAAGATAATTCTCTAAAACTATAAAACCGAAATATCATTTGGAATGTATGTGATATAATATCATTGTTTGATGTTCTATGTTCTATATGAATAAAATTGGGTAACATTTAATGCCGTCAAAGATAGAAATTTAATGAAAATGTTTTTAGCACTAAATCCAGTAGTATATATCCAAGACAATTATAGTTCATATCAAAGATAGTTTTAGATAATTTGGATATTAGAGTGATTTCATGTAATATTAACTTAATTTTTATGGATACCATAATGGGTTTATAATTTTATTGTTATTTATATTTTTGAATTCATAGATGAATTTTTTTAGATCTTTAAGTAATGATGTTTTAATGTAATTAATGATATGTTAAGAGAAATTTTATTAGGTATAAGTGAAAGTAACAATTATGTTTATCATGTGATTTAATATTTAGTATTAGATTGTAAAAATTTAGTTTCATCTTGAGGATGTAAGTTCAATGTTATAAGATAACCACTAAGGAAAATATATTCTTACAAAGGTTATTTCAGATAATGGATTTATTATTTTTGGAATTATTAAATTTGAAATGTTGTTATTATTGCTGAATATCAGAGGTTAATTTATAGTATATTCATATGACTTTTTTTTATTTTGTTATTATTTTTCCATATAATAACCATTTTACATTCATTAAATATTAGAAGATAATCCTTTCATAATTTTATATTCCTCATAGTCAATTAGATGTTGAATATAGTTCTTTATGTATTAAATAATTATAATTATCATTCAGTGTAAAAGATGAGATAAATTTATAAATAATTTGAAACACAAAACCAAAGGATTATATTTAGTTTATGGATTTGATGAAAATCAAGTAAGTATATTTCCTTGTGTTCTTAGTCTCGATTATAATGGAATTCCGAAACTATTGGAGAAAAAAATCCGGAAACAAAAATGTATTTCTCATTCCTTTTATTTTAACAAAGTAATGGTACTTTAAACACATCATTAAATTATTGTTTTTTTGTCATTGAATGTACCATGTTCATTCACATTATTATGAACAATGTTCTCTACCACTCTTTATTTTTATATGGCTATTACATCCCCCCTGATATCTATATTATCAATTCCCAATAACATTATCCTATTTGGAATCCTAGTTATTTGTAATTTCAAATGAACTTTCCCTCTTTTAAAATGGTATTTTCATTACCACTTTTTCACTATGTGTGTTTTCAAAAAAAGAATTTTTAAATATTAAAAAGCGTATCATTTCATGATCATATGATTTATCTTCTACTCCTCAAAACAGATTTTGAAATTAATTTAAACCCTTTATTACAGATCTCAAGTTATAATATTTGGGGAAAAATTTATTAAAAGAGATATTTGGAGAATGTAAAACCCTGATATTTTTAAAATTATTCAATGTTTGATAGAGTATATGACATCCAACACCAAACAGAATTAAACCATTAAATATTATTATTCAAATATGAAAGTTATAACACATCCATTGAATTAGAAATTATAAATTGATGTAAAATCAATATGAAATATATATTAAGGTACCATTTAATAAAAATTTATTTATATTTTTTTGAGTAAATAATCACTCAATTTTTAGTAAATTCATTTCATTCTTTAAAAATATGTAATCTGAAAAAAATGTATTTTATTGATTTTTTAGAATAAATAATATAAATATTTTTTTAATTTATATAAAAGTATTTTATAATAATTATATCACTTTTAATATAAACTTATCTAAATTAACATAGGGTGATGTTTTGAATTATTTTTGAAAAGATTGACTTTTTAGTGAATATTTTAAAAATTTTCATTTTATTTAGAAACTCTCTTCTCATTTTAATAATTTAAAAAGTTAAATTTTATTTAAAAATAGTTTTATAGTGAAACTAGTTAATTTATATTATTTATACTCTAATTAATTTCATTAAAATCAATTTTATACTTTATTTTGGAATACAAACTTTTATACTTAAGAAGAAATGGTTATGGAAAATCACGTTTCATTATGTTTTGTGGGTTTAATTTTAAATTAAATTACTCAAATTATTTTAAGTGAACTTGATATAAATATATTTTATATTTGGAAACATAATTATTAATATTGTTTAAATATCTCCCTATTACTTATAGACATTAAAAATATTAGCTATGATAAATAGTTATAACTATAGTAAATTGAAAATTGGGTTACTTTAGAATTAAACTAATCTGAAAAGCATTAAAATTTACTTAGCACATTCCATTACCATATTATATGATTGTAGTTTGTTTAAAATCATATAGGTTTTTAATTTATGGCCACTTGTATACTTTTTTCTTTGATAATGACCTATATAATTTTTTTAGTTTCGAAAAAATCAAAATATCAGTCACTTTCTTTTAAATTTATCTTTTATGTTTATAAAGAGATAAAAATATGATATAGAAAAATATTAATTTTTATTTTTATAATAATTAATTATTTTTATTATTTTTATTTATTTATAATTTTTAGTTATCATATAGTTTCCTTAAACACTTCTAAATAACTTATGTAGTGCTTATAGAATCGGTAAAAAATTAAATGATTTAAAAAACTCAAAAAGTAATATTTTATGGGTGAGTTATAGTTTCCCATGAATTGTTTAGATAAATATAACATAATAAAGATTTATTAAATGTTTATATATAAATTAAGTTAATACCATGATACCATTGATTCAAAACTATAATAATCATACAAAAAAAGACTATAAAGGTATATTATGTTAAATAAAAAAATATTTAATGATTTAAAATTTATAGATATCTTATATTCATACAATTTAATTGGATATGGTCTAGAATATAAAACATGGGCCAGTTATTGGTAACTTTCCCTCCTATAGTATATTTTTCGACCCCTAAAGTGTAGTTTTTCATGATATCATGGTAATCATGAATATAGTTAACATGGGGGGGGGGGGGTAAACAAAGATATAAGGGTGAAAAAATAACCTAAACATTTAAAAATTTTATTGGTTGAGATTACCATAACACGTACACATAATTTTGTAAAACAAATCTTTTTTTGTGATTTTTTTTCAATAAAAAATAATTTATATTAATTTATTACATTATGTAATTCTAAAAGTACCCCCCTCTATTATAAAAGAACACCTCTTCTCTTCTCTTCCTCACACCTTTTACGCATTCTTGTTCAACAAATACAAGCTCCATGAAGTGATATGATTCATTTCTCATGTACGTCTTTCATGGATGGGTTTAAAATTGTTTATAATGTTTAAAAATTATAATTATGTCATGATTATTTTTTTGTAGATAATTGATCAATTAACTTTTCGACCATGGTCAACATATCAAATATGTTTTGTATGTATGAACTGAACATCTTCAAAACACATGATGTAGACATAACTGATTAATTAATTAAATATTCCATCGAAATAAATAAATAAAATGGTTTAATGACTAAGGAATGAGGCTAGAAAAGGTTATTAAATAAGTAAATAATTAATAAAAATTCATCATACCTCATTTATTGAATGTGCGTTGTGAGGTTTGACTAATGTTAAGTGCTTTTACTAACTAAATTTCCATTCATTATTTTATACTTCTACTCCATAGACAATACTATGACAACATAATGTGTTAAATAAAATCATATTTAATTTTGTTTTATTTCAACTAGTTTTTTTATTTTTATACAATTTTTACACATAATAAATTAATTTATTAAATTCATATTTCAATGATATGATATTTTTAAGGATTATTCATCTCAATATTTTTTCTATGAAACATGTATTATATTATGAACATAATACCTTTTATAAGGTTTATATAATTCTTATTGAAATAATATTTTATTAATGAAACATTTTATAATTATATTTAATGTTCCATTGATTTTAACTCTTTCGTGAGATATTTATTCAAATGTTATAAAAGTTTCAAGTGTTTTTATTGTCACAATTTAAATTCAATGAGACATAATTCATGTTATACACAATGTTTTAATTTATATTATATACTTAAATTACCATGAATGAGTTTTAACATAATTTTTATCTAAATTATTTGTTTTATAAAATCATTTCATGTTTCTTCATTAAATGATTTATTTGGAATTACCCAATTTGCAAGGATTTCTGGTCTGCCACAACATTCAATGAGACATGTTTTGATAGATTCACCTATATTAATTTTTTTAGTATATATACTAACATATAAAATATAATATCATGTATATGTATATACTCGTGGTGTTTTAAATTCCTTATATTATTATTTCATTCAAAGGTATTTTGGTTTTAAAATTCTAAAAAATTGATTTTATTTAAAAATGATTTCTTTTTCCATTTTTAATGATTTGTACCAAACTCCCCTATACGTTATTAATCATATATTGAGATTAATATATTATGAAAATAAATTAATTATTAAAGTTATTTTCCATGATCTTTAACCTTATTTTCAATAGTTTTATTAGGAAACTTCTTAATGTTTTCCTTATGGGTCATTTCACTCTCTCTTTATAGTAGTTTGAAAAGAAATATTATTGTTAACATTTATAATATGAAAAAAATTTCCAAAGTCATGACTATTATATACATGGAATATTAATATAAAATTTATCATGGTTATTTTTAATGAAATGGATTTTGGAAAAACTTTATGGTTTTTTATGTTTTAGTGGTATAAAAACAAAATAATATTTTCCCCTATTTTACTAGAAACATTTAAAAAAAATTAAAGGTACATTCAACTATGTCAAAATAGTTATAATGATTCGTGTGTGTAATTGGGTATATGGACTTACGATATCATTAAATTCCTTTCTCTAAATGTATTATTTTGATGTTCTGTAAAGATTCATAGAAAACCCATTTATTTTTCATAGGTAAACCAAGATATGAATATTTTGAAGAAATGAAAGTATCCATATGTTTTTTTGATGATAAGTACTTTGAAATTATTTATTAAAGAATGATTGGGGAGTAAACCGAAATCCTTAAGGGATATTTTCTGATATGTGATGGTGGGTCTTATTAAGCCCACAAATGAATTGTGTAACGAAATAGAGAAAAATGGGTTGAAGTTCCTCATAGGAGATGATAGAGTTATTTTACTCCTAAGAGATGATGAAGTTTATCAGTTGTTGGCTACACTTACAAGATATGGTAATTATATGGTTTGGTTATTCCATGAAGAATAATTGTGGTTAAAAGATACCTAAACAATTATAAAATGCTTTATATGAGTTTTAATGGATCATTTTCTCAAGGATTGTTTTCACATGGATCTTGATTGTTGACTCACATTTATCCTGTCATTTGTTAATGATTTATTCTGTAAAACATGATTAATAAACCATGTTTTTATAGATATGAAATCTATTTTGTTTTTTTCATTTACGTTAATTATGCCATCAAGCCATTACATTAATCTTATTCTCATTGAGAGAATTAATTTTTAATGCTTATGTTATCCCAACTAATAATTTTAGATCACCCTCTTATATTTCCATTTCCTTAGGTTATAAATAAAAATGATATGTATTTTTTCAGTTTATGGGTTTAACGTGTGGATAATTTATTGAGAGATGTTGAATACTTATTGTGAAATAATAAAATATGGGTATATTAAGGAAATTGATCATTAAAGACAAGAGTATTATTATATAATAGTTTTTTCAACATTATCTAAAAGTGTAAACCTAAATGTTCCTTATCTCTGTAAGTTATCAAATATTTACATATGATTTTTTTTATTTTGGATTCATAAAATTGTTCCATGTTTTTTGGTATCAAAGAATGAAATGTAATGATACTGGTTTTAGCACCAGATCCAGGAGTCCGATTTCATGCCAATTATAATACTTACTATTAAACTCATAATTACGGGTTTATTAGAGTATTATTCATTTTAGGTGGTATATGATAAATTATTAATATATCTTCAATATTTTTGATGATTTATATGAGGATATTTTATCAGATTTAGATACTATCATGGGTAAATAAGACTAATGTTGGACATAAGATTAAAGGACTGGATACCCTTTTGAGTTTTTATGTGACCAATGTTTAAGATGATTAGGGATATTCCTTGGATACAATTTTTTCATTTAATAAAGAATAAATGATTGATGTATATTTAACACTTATTTTTTTATGTGATTTTATAGGAAGTATATTTGGGAAGAATGTTATTATATTTTGGGTAAAAGTTATAGATATCTATTAGGGTAAATACAGTATTTAATGTTGAGTTAATTACGATTAATTCAGATAGGGGGTTTTCATATTTTTTTTAACATTATATGATTTTAGAGAATGGAAAATTGAGCCTATTATGTGAATTAATTTAAAAAATAAGGATTGAGTATTATTTTTGAATCATATATTATTTTGTTATCTAAATTATTATCATATTTTTGAGATTACATGATTATGGAATACACATTTTCAGAATTAGAAATTATGAGAGATTGATGTTGTTTTGATATAGATGTTAAGTTGATATCGGAAGAATACATGACCAAATGTTTATGATTTTTGGGTTTCAAATTTAGTCTAGTGCATTTCAAAGAGATTAGAGCTTGGTTATTAATGTAATGTTTAAAGTGAAACTTTTGATGTTATTATTGAGGCTTTTGTGATTAATGTTGTATTTCTTCATGTATGGGATTATTCATATTAGATACTATATTATCATATTCTAAAATTATCTTTTTTGGTTAATGGATTGAAAAAACAAAAATAAATTTTCATCCTTTTGTGGATATTGTGATCTATTCTAAGGTAATTTAAGTGGTTCATGGCTGAAAAATTCATCATGATTATTAATCATTTTGAATATTTGATGAAGTAGAAGTGGGAAAAACCCAAATAATAATCAAAAGACAAAATTAAACTTTGGTTATGGAATAATTAAATTAAGTAAAATTTTATTTTAATCACTATTTTGATGGTAAAATAATTACTCAACTCTAAGAAGAGGAAGACAAATATATTCAGTCTTTTACATAAAATATTCCACTACTATGAATGTATGCTTTGTGAAACCCTTTCACTATAATGAGTCTAATTATGGTAAATTAATGGTTCAAAAAATAGTAATGAAATGATAATTTTACAATTCTAAACCTATGCAATAAATTAAATTTCTAAAGGAAGGTTATCAATGTGTATTAATATTTTTTTCTTTACAATTATGTATATTTATCTTCTACAGCTTAGGATTTACTCTAAAATAATTTTAAACAATTTTTATTAAATATGAGAAACAGTTATGATTATTAAATTTCATTTCAGGGTAGTCGGTAAAACTCTAATATTCTAGGATATATTTCTTAAAAAATGCTATGTCCAATTATGATTACTAAACACAAAAGTGAGCTTAGTAAAAACTATGATATACTATTTGAATATTATTATTTAACTTTGATGGTTATATACTAACCATTAAATTGGTGGGAATGGATAGGGGAAACCACATTATAAAATATATATAGTTATTTTTCCTTAATAAAATGAATAGTCTATCACACATTGATTATCAACTTCTTATAAAAAAAGACAAAACCATTTGATGATAAAATATATATTTTTAAAATAAATAATTGTAAGTGTATAATTTATTCTAATATTATCTTGATTAATCACTATTGAATATTTTTTTAATCAAATTAATTAAATAAATATTCAATAAAAAATTCACAATAATATTTGAGTTTTTACTTGGAATGGAATTCGAATAAATTAATTTTAAATTGCAAAAATACATTTCTTTCTATAAATATATTTTATTTTTTTTTCTGTATGGATATTATAAATAATGTATACAAATTATACAAATTAGATTTTATAAAATAAATAATTATATTTTAATTAATCCTTTTCAAATATGATTTGGGTAAATTTTTGGGATTTTTATGAAAAGATTGATTTTTAGTTAATAGTGAAAATACCAATTTTTGAAAAAAATATCATTTATTTTCATTAAACCAAGTTGCAACGACCAAATCCTCTACTCATGGATCAGGTTTTAATAATATAATATTTACATATTTGTTCTGATACTAATAAATGTGACCCAATTTTATCCATCAAAATATCACAACACAAAAGGGTGATACTGGATCATTAAGATACCCAAGAAACTTTTTCGTTTAATGTTTCATAGGATTAAGAAAAAATAATATATAAAAATACCCTTGTCTTTATGTTATCACTTTTCCCATATATAAAAATGTATTTTTCACAATATGTCTCCAATATCTCCCATAAAATTCTATACACATGGATTATTTCAAGAGAAAAATATTTTAATGTCAATACTTATATCCAAGGAAAAATGTAACATAAGAATGGTGAGTTAAAATACTATACAATGGTAAATATAATCATTGAACATAGAATCCCATCAGTGATAATAATATTAGAATAAGGGTGTGATGACATAAACAAAGAGAATCACCATAACATATGTGGACTCATACCAATATATTCCTGGATCATCAAACACAAAACATGGAATAATGCTTCATGAAGGCAGGAGTCATTAGAATCAATAATCCTGAGCCATGTTATGTCAATATCGATAAATGGAATCATTGTAAACCCATTTATTTTCACCCATAATAAGTATCAAACACTTTAATTTAGAAATAAACTCATTTTATTTCCTTACAAAATCATACGATTTATGTAAAAAACATTGAAAGGGTAGATAAATAATGTTTGTAAATTGGGACATAATTATTTATATCACTCTTAGAAATAGGATAACCATACAATTGAATTCCATACCCAATGGATAAAAGGTCTATCATTGAATCACGTGTCCTCGGTTAAAAAATTACCACGATTCGTTGGTTTATAATGGAACCACACATACATGGTTTATAATGGAACCACTAGTCATAATAAAAAATTAAAAATAACCATAATATAAATAAACTATATTGATCTTGCATTTTATAATAAAAATATTATTAACTTACATCTATGTTGTCATACCCACAAAGGATTGATAGGTAACTAACCCCCGCAAAGACCCACACAGGATCGGGCCCACACATGACCTGTAGGCGCTGGCTCACACAGAACCGCTGAGCGCTGACCCACACAGGACCTGTAGCACTGATCCACGTAGGATCGCTAAGTGCAGTAGTCATCGCAGTCCACTGAGGATCTCTACACAGTCGTCGTCGCAGTCCACTGAGGATCTCTGCACGGTCGTCGCCGCAGTCCACTGAGGATCTCTGCACGGTCGTCGCTGTCGAAGTAGCAGTCGCATTCATCACTAGGGTTCCCGCACACAACAAGCTCGTTCGGGAGGGTCCGCTCCACGAGCCGAGAGGTTGATACATCAACTGTCACAAAGTCCGAAGTTGATGTATCCAAAAATGAAGCATGTTAAAATCATAGTGATGGTAGGTCTTGAGTACCCATGAGTAACGTTTCCATTCTTTCAACGAAGATTATGGTATGAAGGTATGTAAAATTTTACCCATTTATAATTATAATTATATCACAAAAACAATATTATTTTTTTAAATATACATATATATATATATCATTCATTTTATGTGGTGATTAAAAATGAAGCACATCGCTTCTTGGAGGTGGTAGTCCACACACACATACAAACAACATTATCAATTTTTATGGAATTGAAAGGTAATAACTTAAATGATATAATATCATTATATAATTGTAAAAATTTCATTAATATATTATAAAAAAATTATTTATATTTTTATAACAATCCTTGAGAGGCGGTGATGGAAAATGAATGCCATCAGTTCACGAGGTCGTAGCCCGTCATACACCCAATCAATGGTTTTCTTTCTCACTTAATGGAAGATGAGATGGATATAGGTTGTGTCATTAACATAATAACATATAAATATATTTTAGAAACTAATATTATTATATAATAACTGTTAATAAATATTTTAAGGATTCAAAAGAAGAAATAAATCAAAAATGATTGGTTAAGAACTATACATATTCTTCGGAAAACCGCTTCTACTTTATCCTTAAGACCCATAAAGTAGGTATTCTACAAAAAGTAATGCTTATATATCATGGGGAGGTATTTTGAAAATGTATTGGTGTAGTAATGGGTGAAATAATTGTTTCTATATTTCTAAATAAATGAGATGTTGAGGTTCCCTTTTATAAGTGAGAGGAGGGTCAATTTTGGAATTTTCAAAAATATTAAATTAATTTAAATTGTTTTTGTTGTAAAAAGGGTTCTTAATAGATAATATTATAATATAAAATGAGTTTTAGTCGAAATAATCTCATCTAATAATATTTTTTCAAGATTAGATTCGATTTTTACCTTTATCTTCTTGTTTTAACCAATTTTAGCCCTTGTTGATAATTATAGTGATATCAATGTTTTTTACTCTTAAAGGGAAAATATAGTTACTATAAATTGATAAAAGGATCACAAATGTACCATGGTTGATATTATGAACCATATCATAATCCCTTGTCGAAATAGTATATTTTTATAAATTTTAAATCAATTAATAATATATTATTTTCAAAAAATATCAATATTTTCAATTTTTTTCTATTCATTTAGTTTGAATTTGAAAACACCTTACAAAATAGAATTTTAATATAATAAATTTAAATATCTAAAAGCATTATATTAATCTAAATAACAAGTTTATTAAACTAATTATTTAAAATCATATTACTTTTTTATATTTTTAATATCATTTATTTTTTCCATTAATTGAATAATTATAATGTCAACATTGAATAAGTATTCAACAAAGTTGTTTCATCAATAAATTTTAAAAATAAAATTATATTAGAAATATATATAATTTATCTTTTAAATTAATATTTGTAACTGACCATCTTTATTTTTCCCCTTGTTAAAAATATTATTGTTATTAAAACCAAGAAGAACAATTTTGACTTTTCTTTATATAAAATTTTATAAATTTCATAATCAAATTGAAATGGAAAAGGTCATATAAATGATTATTAGATTCATATTTATAAAATATAATTGACCGATAAAATTAATTCATGTTTCAGTATAATTTTCTAGTCTTTATCATGTTATTTTTTAATCTTAATTACCTGATTTACCCTACCATGGTAACAAAAAATACTAAGGTTTCTATTCATAATGTAAAAAATAAAAATAGTATTATATAAAATAATTTGACCTCTTGATTCTAAAAATAAAACCAATTTTTAAAAATTAAAATCACAGAAGTGGGAAAATTTAATTATAAATTACACCGACAAAAAATATTTTTTTTTTTCAGAATATGGTCTTTTAAGAATACTTTTTTATTCTAAATTCCTATATAAAATTAATTTTTAAGATCATAATTGTATTATTTTTAATAAAGATTATCTATTTGAATATTAAAACAAATTCACAATTTATTTTAAATTTATAAATACTTTTAAAAAAATATAATTTCAATTAAAATCATTATTTTTCAGTATTTATTGAATCAAAAAGGTTATCACATAAATTTAAAATTCTCATCATAGGACGTTTTTAATATTCTGATTTAAAATGTGAAATTTTGTTTTATGAAATAAATTTTCTAAAAGTTGAAGAAATTATTTATCTTATTGTTTCATAAAAAGAAATAAAAATCCATTTATAAAGAAAACATATTATTGAAGCATAAAATGAATTTAATAAAAATTGAATTCCTATTTCCAATGAAATATTCAATGTAATTATAGTGAGTAATGTAAATATATAGGTATTTCATAATTTAGTTAATCATATCCATACCTACCATTATATCTGCTAAGTTATAACTAAAATATAATAATATTTAATGGCTTGTTCAGGCTCGGTGTTTCATATCTTATATAATATTAAAAATATTTTTCCTTTAAAATATTAAGATATTACATTCTCTCCCCTATAAGAATTTTTTTTCTTTTAAATTTAAATCAATCTCAGTAATCAAATGTTGAAATTTTAAAATACCTTTGTTTAAATCCCACATTCTAAAAAAGGGTTAATAAAACATTCTCTTGAAATGAGAGAAATGGAAGTACAAAGTTCACATGGGATAACACATAATAGGTTTCCAAAAAGAGGAAAATTATTAAGATGTAAAGATATAGACATGGTAGAAAACTTTAATGTCTAAATTATAACCAAGAGTGATAGAGAACATTGACCATAAGAAAATTAATGAGCTCAAGAAAGTTATTAACCACAAAACTACAACCCAAAGAGGTGTTAAAAAGACCATTCATTCTTCGAAAAATAAGTTAATATGGTAAATTTTTAATTTCAGTATTATTATCCAAAATTAGAGGAGTTAATTTATCAACCATACTAATAATGAAAGGAAATAAATTTAATTTAAAAGAATAATTTCATTTTTTAAACCAACCTGCAATGAAAACTATTATTTCACTCCCAAATATGGGTATTCAAGATGAATTTTGTTATGTATGAAACCCTATAATCAACCACTAACAAATCAAAAAATACACAAAAAGATAACTTGTTCACAAAAGGTATCATAATTACCAAAATGAATAAAAAATAAAATGATGAAAAAATATTTTAATATACAACATTATATTTTAACACCCATGTTTGAACACAATATCTCCATTAATTGTTATCCTTAAAATTCTTCAAAATATTCATAATCAGGATTTAATCCCAATAGCAGAAGGATTTGATCACTTATTCCTCCATGATAAATTTAAAATTTATCTTGAAATAACACCAGTCACTCATAATGTCATATACCCAAAAATTCGTATTCCTTACTCATATAATCACCAAAATAGGATAATTATTAATATATATAACCTTAATAAAAATAATTCCACATTAAGATCATGCATTTTTTTTAAATTAAAGATAAAATATTAATCCTCAAATATAATCCATTAATATTACATGATGTTCCCCAATATTACAATGTCCTTCATCTAAAATGTCATTAATCACTTAATAACTAAGTCACTCTTTATTCTCATGGTTATCCATCTGATAAAACATATGCTCTCAAATTGTAATAACTCATAATTACCTCAATAAAAATATCATATAAACCTGAATGGATTTAAATAACCTCAAAAACATATGTATTGAGAATATAAACACATTCACCATAAAAATACATTTCATGTAAAACCTAAGGGTCACAAATACCTCAACCTAATAATTTATTTCCCAAAATTTCACTAATCACCTCATAATTCCATCACTTACAATTAAAGAATTTGTATATAATATATTGAAATTATTATAAAACATAAACTTAGAAACCCATTATGGTACCCATAATTCTTATGATAAACTCAGATGAAAAAATCATAATCTCTAATGTTTTCTAAACTCTCCTTTGATACCAATGGAAATAACCCAAAATTTATACACCTAAATCTAGTGAGAAAAAACACAATATTTAAACTTATCTATTGATACTAATAAACATGACCTAATTTTATCCATAAAAAACATATGAAAGTAAACATAAATATTGGATCACTTACATACCCTAGGCCCTTTTCTATTTATATTTTTAGAGAAGTAGTAAATAGTTTTATATAACAATACACATGTCTTTAAGTGATCAAATTTCCCACGTAAACCCATTTTCTCTTACTTTTCTTTAATTATCAATCATCTCCCATAAAATTATCCATATATAAATCCTTTCTAAACCGAAATCATTTTTCTTAATTCCTCATAACCTGGTGAAATATAAATAATAAAAGGGTGATCTCAAATGCTCAATAAGGGTAAAATAAGGGTAAATATAAGCATTTATAATTGAATTTAATCAGTGAGAATAAGATGAGAATAATAGTATGAGGACATAATCAAAGTGCACGAGAATAAAATAAGATGATTCATACCGAGAAATACCTATATCAAAAATCATGAAAAATGGAATTGATATTTCACAATGGAAACAATCATTAGAATAAAAAATCTGGATCCATGGGTTATCAATCTTGATCAATGAAATCATTTTAAACCCACAGATTTTCACCTATATGAAGTATAACGTCATTTTATTTAAACAATAACTCATTATCTTATTTTTTAAAAACAATAAAATACTATAAAAATACATACAAAATCATATATAAATATTGTATAAAAGTTAGTACATCGCTTTCCATATCATACTTACAAATGGATTAACAATATTGTCAACTTCCATACACAATGCATTGGAGGCCTATCATGGACCCACAAATCAAAAGTTATAACTTAACCACCCATAATTAGTTTATAACAAAACCAAAAATACATTATTTATAATATAAAAACAATCATATATAATTCTCAAGAACTATAATGTAAATAAACTATATAGAGGTTTAATTTCATCATAAATTAGTTAGAAACATCCATTATTCAGATAATAACAATATTATCTAGTTGAAAAGAAATGGGTTTCATGAAATATCTTTGAAATAATCATAGGTCGTCCAAATAAATAATTATGGTTGTATAATAAAAAAATATCCACTTTGTAGTATAAGTAATATCAAGTGTTTTTCAAATTTGTGAATGGAAATATCATTAAATGATCCTAAAAACATTCTTGAGGGAAATAACCTTTTCAATTTGAAAATCCCTTTTAAAAAATAAAATATCATAAAATATCATAAAAGCCATTTTTTTGAAAATAAAATTTGAAAAATATAAAGGAATATTGAAATAAAATAATGTTCATAATTGATGGAATAACCATTCATGTTTTAAAACATAAAAATAAACATTTTTTAAAAATTATAAACGGAGTCTAAAGTGTCCTATTTAGAAAACATTGATAAATTTCATTTTTAAAACCTTTTAAAAGAAGGTAAAATACAATGTGAAAAATATTTACGAGATAATTTATATTTAGAAAAGATTTGTTTTGTATATTTTTAGGAAACATTTACAAGGAAAATAATGATCCCTGATAAAAAAAATACAAGATTGGTATCACTTACACGAAACATTCATGATGTATATATAATAAATAAGGAAGGAAATGGAAATTTAACATGTAAAAAAGTTTATAAATATATTGTAATAAATGATATGTGATTAATGAAATAAGATCATATTATTTCCCCCCAAGTAACCATGAATATAAACAATCTGAAAAAGAAATAATATTGTATCATAAAACCTTTTGCACCTAGAAAACTTTTCCATCATATTCCCCATGAAATAATAACATCAAATGAAAAATTAAATATAATGAAAATATGAATATTAATGATATATCATGTAAAAGGGTCAGTATATAGACCTTATAAAATAAGATACGTGCATATCATAATCATTTTTCCCATGAAATAGAATTTGGGATGAATTACCCATATGAAGATCATAACATTGAATCATGAAACAATAAATGTATATATTATATGTAACAAATATAAGTCGACTAAAAATTGAGAATATACAATAAAATAATTTAGTGATCAATTCAAACATAATAATGGAATAAAAAATTAAATGAACAAGGGTTATAAATCAATGAATGGAAATTGAGGTCTGAAATCCTTTACCACTTGGTAACATTAAAAACAAATATACATGGATCAAATAATTCAAATGGACACTTAAAATATCATAATGTAAGAATAATTTATTATATAACAATTAAATGGGTTAGTATATATAACATAAAAAAATAAACTAGTTAGACAAAAATAAAATTTTTCTCAATGAAAAGAAATTAATACAAAATCTCTTACCTCGAGTTAAAACATTTCATAAATTTCTCATAACATTTTTATAATAAACTTATATAAATTATTTAATTTTTAAGAACATTTTATAGGTTTATTAATTTATCATTAAACTATTTTTTTAAAATTTGTAACAATTAAATGTTTATTTACATAATTAGTTGAGTCAGCAATGGGTATTTAAGGACCCTTAGTCTATAATACCAAAACAACTTTATTGTGTTTATTGTGGTAAAAGGTGTAGTAGTTCTATCTTATATAGAATAATAATCATGAAAGTTTTTATAAATAATTTGTTCTCTTAAAACCAATCACGAATGATGGTTATAAAGAATGAACCACGTTACAATCATGGAGACAATAGGTTGTATGTACATATGAGTAATATTTCTATTTTTTCAATTATCATTATGAAAATAAGGGAACTATTATTTTAAGTTCAAAAAACTATAATTATAACATGAATACCATATTACATCTTAAAATTTAATCATATATATCATTCATTTGATGTGGGGATGAAAAATAAATCACATTGCCTCGTGGAGGTGATAATCCACACGTACGCACAAATGACATTATAATTGTTTAGTGAATGAAAAGTTAAGAAAGTTAATGATATATTGTAATTATGAAATAATAAATAAGTTATAAATATCACATATAAAAATTAATTCGATCATTTTAACTAGTTGTGAGAGATAATAATAAAAATGAATGACATCAGTTCGTGAGGTAGTAATTTGTCGTACACGTGATCCACAATTTTGTTTCCCATTTTATGGATGTGGATATAGATTTAGGTTGTTTCATAAAAATAATAACATATAATTATATGGTTGTTACTGATTTTGTTATATCATCATGGTTAAGGATTATTTAATGGAGGTTGAGGAAGAAATCCATAAATAATGCTCGGTGAAGAACTATACATCTTCGATGGACAACCTATTTTCTTTACACCTCATGACCTCTAAAGAAGGTATTATTCCAAAAATAACCCATCTTAATCATGGAGGGGGATTTTAGGATCATATTTTATAGGTATTTTTTAAACCATAAGGTTATTAAGCTCTGAATATATAAAAATTTGAGGATCCATTTTATTTGAGAGGGGATAGACAATTTGAATTTAATAATATTACATTAATGTAAATTAATATTGATGTAAAAATGGGAAAACAATTGATAAAATTAGAATATAAAACTAGGTTTATTCAAATTAACCACATACAATAAAAATTTTACAAGTTTATATAAGGTTTTTACACATACCATTTGGTTTTAACCCACTTTAATTCTTTTTCTTAATTACAGTGATATCAATTCTTTTTAATATTAACGGGTTAATGTAGTTAATATAAATATATCCGGGTCGATATGTTAAACTATATGCTAATTAGTTGCATAAATATAGTAATTATATGAATTTTAATTCATTTAATGTATTATTATTTTCATGAAATATCAATTTCTCAATATTAGCACTATTCATTTACTTTGACATTAAAAGCACAAAGGTAAATATTAAATTTGAATATATTAACTTTTAGTATTCCTAAAAGGATATATTTATCTGAAAACTTAATTAGTAACACTAATTATTTAAAATTATATTACTTTAAATATTTATAATATCATTTATTTCTTTCCATTAATTTAATAATTACTCTATCATCATTTCATAAGAATTTATCGTAATTATTTTTTCACTAAAAATAATAATATGTTTCCATTATGAAGATAAATAATTTATATTTAAAATTACGATTTATAATTAAACATTTATTCTATTAAACCCCATGTTAAAAATATTATAGTTATTAGGAACATGAGTGTGATATTTTTGACTTTTCGTTACATAAATTTTATAAAGTTCATAATCACATATACACTGGGAAAAATATTTGTAACTAAATAGAAGATTATTATGAAATAAATGACTCATATAATTAAATTTTGGCAACTTTTTGGGTCATTTTACAGTCTATATCGTATTTTTTAACCATTAATTACCCAATTTACCATAGCATGGTAACGAAAACATCTAAGGTTACAATTCATAATTTCAAAAATGTAAATGGGAAACATTAAAAAATTTTGGAACTTATGAATCAAAATATGGATTCCATTTTTCATAATTAAAAAATCATATGTGGAATATTTTTTTTTAAAATAAATTAAAAAATTTGGATGAAAAATCGTTTTTCATAAAAATTCCTTTTAAAGTATAAAATGTTTTTCTATTAAATTCAAGAATAAAGTTAATTTCAAAGAACATAAATGGATTAGTTTTAAATAAGGAACTAATGAAATTAAAAAAAACCAAAATATGATTTTCTTTTGTTTATATTTTAAAAAAAATAATGTTTTAAAACATCAGAATTTTTCACTATTAACTGAAAAATAAAACATTTTAGAAAAGACATAATTTATTAATAGGATAATTTTGATATGGTAATTTAAAAAATTATTAAAAAATTTATAGAACTTAATTATATTATTCACTCATAAAAAATCAATAAAAATCCATTTCTGAGGAAGACATATTTGTAAAGCATAAAATGAATTTAATAAAAAATGAGTACTTATTTACTAATAATTAATAAATAATGATATAATGAGTATACAGTTTATATTAATTTATTAAATAGATAATCATATTCATACCAACCTATTTAATATCTATATTATTTCATTCATATAATAATATTTTGATGTTCATTTAGGGTTGTTAATTTGTATCTTGTAAAATATCAAACATGGGCTATATTTAAAAACTCAGGATATTACATTCTCCCCATCTACAAAATAGGTACATCACAATTTGAATTTTATCATAGTATTAAAAGGTTGAGATTTTGAAATACCTTTTTTTTGAAATCCCACCGCATAAAGAGGGTTAATAAAACATCCACATGAAAATATAGAAAGGGCAGTACAAAGGTCATCCGATATAACACATAATAGAAGATAAATACTGGGAAGTGAAGATGTGGACATAGAAGAAAATATTAATGTCCAAATTATAATGGATAGTGATAGAGAACACTGATCACAAGAAATGGAATGATCTTGATAAATTTAATGCCCACAAAACTAAATAGTGATGACATGTGAATAATAAAACCCATTCAATGGAAAAGAAGGTAATAATATTTGTTTTCAAAATCTTTTCCCTCAAGTTGATGAATTCATTTATCATCTAGACTAATAACATAAGTAAATATACTTGAAAATAATTAATTCATCCTATAATCTAAATTCTCTACAAAATATTTTTATTCTCAAAATAATGAGTATTCAAGATGAGTTTTTTATTCCCAAAGCACTAAAATTATCTTTTATCAAATCACATAATCCAAAAAAGAATAATAATATATTACTACAGTCTTTAGGCATTAACCAAACCAAAATGGTTTGCACAAGTTAAGATAATTCCAAAATGAGTTAATCTTCAACACCATGTTATCCCCTTCAATAAGGATACACTATAACCCTTATCCTGATGCATTACAGTATGCCAAAAATTTATTTCTAGATTAATGATATACAAACAATTATAGTTAATGTAATAATTTTATCTTGTTCATAAAAACCCTCCAAGAACTTCTAATCCTATGATAACATTATACCATTTTTGGTAAATAATTCCATTAATGATTCCAATTTTATGAAATTATGCATATGATGTCAATAATATGAAGAAAAAAATAATAAATATCTAAATGTAAAAAAAAATATTTGTTTTTTCCAATGATATAATAACCATAAATTTACTGGGAGAAATAAATATTGTATATCCTTTGTATCATCAATCATTAAATTAAACTCTCAAAACTTAAGTTAATATCTTAATTATTTAATCTAAGTGACAACCAAGTTGGATAAAAAGATAAACATCAGTCATGAATAATAGTGAATTTCCAATATTCATTAATATCTCAATCTTACAAGAAAGAGTGAACACACATATCTAGTGAGACATGGTAAACTATATGACAATAATTGACAATATATTCACCGAATTTCACCAACAAATCCAACCTAATGATGAGTTAAAATTTCCCATTGTTGAGATCTTGTTCTAATATCCATTGAAGATTGATGAGACCATAAATTAGGAAATGAAGGACCATATAACACCCTAAGAGATGAGGGGTGAATTAGGGCAGAATATTTTTCTTTTAAAGTTGAGGGATCTTGTTCCCACATTAGTTAGAGCCTATTAAACTTGTCTGATAGGAATGTGCATAAAAGGAAAAATCATATGCAAAGATAAAAGAAATAAATTTTTCCTGGTTATCCCCTAAAGGATATTAGAAGGATCATACACTAATAGTGTATTGATCGTACCTAAATCCACTAATATTCACTAGTTGGGGAATAAAAATGTTTAGAAATAACCATTCTGTTTCAGGAACACTTCCTCTACGTGGTTTTAGGGATGACACATTTCACCCCTCAAAACACTTCTATCAAATCCACCTTCCTCACTACCTTGGGCGAAGTCTTACTCAGTTTATTGACTTGAAGGTTGCTTTAGTAGAATGACATTGAATTATTTGTACCTTACTAGCATGCGACTCTTCATGCACTGTAGACCTGAGTTGATGCATGTTCAAAGAAATATTCACCAGAACTAATTTTCCAAATTGCCTTTCATGAATCTCCTATGTGACGCTCACTCCCTTTGGGAAGCAACCTACCTTCACAGAACAAACTGGCTTCACGAAGCTAAATTAAAAATTGTGAAATACCCCATCATCATAAAGAACTCAATACTTATAAGCATTGGAATCATTTAAGATTTTACTATTCTTTTTTTGATGCTCAAGCTCACAGAGAAACCCATATTCTTAGAGCTTCCAACCTTCTCAAAATCAGAGAAATTTCAGATTTTCTCTAATTATTTTTTCCCTTAATGATGTTGGGGGAGGTTTATATATATTTTCTTGACCGTTATTGATGGTCCACTAGCTCCAACTCATTTTTCATATCTTTTGAAATCATATTTATGGTTATCATCCATTGAAAAATCACTCTTGTGATTTGTCATTGTCAAGAAGATATATATAAATCCATTACGCACTTACGATACTCCAATTATCTTTATTATAGAGAACACAATAAAATCATCAAGAACTCATGAAACTCACCTGTACAAAAATTAGCCATTATGAAACTTATGTATTTACCATATTTATGAATACTGGATTCAAAAAAATTTCCCTTCATGATGCTAGCCTCTTTCTCTGGATTTTGTGCCCAAACATTTGTCCAACATTAGGATATGACACCACCTTCAACACTATTTTCACCCAACACTATTAGATCACTTGTCTTTCATACTCCTTGATCTACCCGGTGTGGATTAACAACAAACGCAAGACAATCTCTATTTTCAAAAAAAGAACATCCTTGGTTCTAATATCAAGATCAATGATTTAGGAAGTGATGAGTTTATTAGAGAGTAAAATAAGTGAAATAATGTTTTCAATTAAGTTTATTTTAACATAGATACATGGACCGCAATGGATTTTATTTAATTAGAAACCAAAATTATTAACTAATGTATAAAATAATTGCTGACTAAAATTTAATAGAAGCTTGGTCAGTGTTTGGAGATGACTAGAAATAGAAAATCCTGGAAAGTTTTCATAGGATAAATATTTCTAAAAAAATCGTGTGTCTGGCTCCAATACCATGTGATGGATAAAAACCAAAAGATGTTTTCTAGTTAGCATCATTTGATTTTTCATTATGAATTTATTGGGAATCGTGGATATGTCAACACAATGTTTTTTTATCTAATGTTAGAGAATAAATTTGAGGGTCAACATGTTATACATTTGATGAAAAAACATGTAATTTCAAGGTTAATATCATCTTTTATTTGAACTAAAAAGTTAGTTTTTGATTAGGGGAGTTGAAATTGATCTAAAAAAAATTCAAAACCTTGCTCTAAATATAATCAGCACATGGTTATTAAAATATTATAAAAAAAATAGAGTTTTTATTTAAAGTGTGATAGATAAAAGTATAAAAATTAAAAGAGATTTTTAAAATTATGATGTCATGGAACAAGGGGGATAAAATAGAATGATTCTAAAGAAGAAAAAGTGGATGTCATGGACACATAATTCTTCAACTAAGATAAATAATAATGTACACATTATTTGTCTATTGGGAAAGAAGATGTGAAGAACACCCAATACTTTTTTTCTAAATAGATTAGGTCTAAAGTTATTGGTAATATGATTCACTTTTAAATACGTGTGAGAGAAAAAAAATTTTGAAAAAAAATCTTTTGGAAGATGATTATATTCTCATATTATTAAAAAAATAACATCAAACCTATAAAAGTTTATTGAAGATAGAAATTTTATCATCTTGATGTATGGATACAAGGATTGATCTTATTATAGAGTCTTAAGTATGATTTCTTACATTTATATTGTCAAGAAAAAAAATTATATGTGTGGAGAATAATATATAATTAAAATTTTATTAAATGGATAATTATTGTAGTTCATAAGTTCATGGATGATTTTTAATCATGTGAAGGAAAAATTAGTTAATCTTTATTTGCAAGAATTGTAAATAGTCAGGTTCTCTCTATAGTTTATTTCATCCATATGGTTAATTATAAGTTCATTTATCTTATATATCTAGAATTATTTTTGAAGAATGGAAAATAGAATGCAACATAGGTGGTCTTACACTCTAACAAGTGTTAGAGGATAATTTTAAGGGAAATATTAAAAAGGAGTAGTAATTGTTTATTATTGATTTACCCCCAAGTGAACAAATTTTATAGTTATAAAATTCATTTTAATCACCTGAATCCCCAAGTTATTAAAAAATCACCAATATTAACAAAAAATTGTGGGTAATTAAAATATAACTCTACCTATTATCTTAAGAGATTACTAATCTTCCTAAAACACAATGTCAAATATATATACAAAAACTAATCTATTACTCATAGAAATATGAATGAATTTGAGGCACTTATATCAAGATATGTAGAAATTAATGTTGATATAATAAGAGGTGTACATTTTATATTATCAAGTTTAACCTATGGAATCTTTAGTTCATAATTCATTGTAAACAAATTACCCTAATACATTTATTAATAAACCTACCAATGTTTTCCACCTATCATAGTTTAACATTAAATTATAGTCTTCATTGAATTATTAGTGAATACACATGATCTTGACATATAATTTTAAGTTATAACACTTTATATTCATGTGAAAATTGTAAAAAACATCTATTAATTCCCTACATTTTTATGTGGTGACATTCATTAGGTTTATTTGGAAAATCCCACCACAAATTTCATACACTGTAATAGTAATAACATCTATGTAACCAATTTCTCATATAAATAAAATATCACATGGATACCTTTTGTAAAATTTACCAATATAATACATTACACTTCCTCTTTTAACAATTCAAATAATTATTACCCCTATATATTCTAAGAGGAAACCACTTATACATTTATTTTCAAACATTTCATCTTTAACCAACTCTAATTTTTCCCAACCAAAACATAGGTAGGAAAATCAAATAGAATGACCTTTGATAAAACATTTGGTTAAATATTAATCTCAAATATTTTGAGCCTTGATATTATTATTGGTATCTATAATTAATATAAAATGAACCAACTAAAATAATTTACCAACATACTCATGAATTATCATGCCCATATTCTAAATTTGGCAGCTCTCACGATTTATTCATGTTTAATGTATCTAGTAAAAAGTACTAGGTAAAAAACCCATAAATCTCAATCTATTAAGGATACTACTAAAACATATTCTCCTTTATTTTCATATGACTCTTTTATTATAATAATTATAGTATGTTGATAGTAAGACCCACTTTTATATAATTAAGAGTACATAACAATTATAATATCTAATTTATTCTATTAAAAAATCTTTAACATCCTAAACACCATAGTCATCATTAAACATATGGGTATTTTATCTCTATAACTTCAAGAATTAATATAATTTTCTAGGTTTATCCTGATTTTTATACCTTAAAATTTATTAGATGTGATGAGCTAAAAAGTAAAACTGATTATGGGTGCCATGCTAGGATTCTTCTTCCTCAGTTCTCTCCAAATTCGAGAATCCATGAATGGTTTGTGGCTTGTACATGGGAGTTTATATGCATAAAAGAAGTCTCATTTCCAGGTGGTGGATGATACATTATGAGTTATTCTTCTAACTTCTATCTTGACTGGTGAATATTGGAGACCAAGAAGAAGTTTGGCATCATGCTTGTGGTTGTGACCGAAGAATATTGCATTGCTTTCTAGGTGTAATAGTGGTGTTCTGAGTGCCTCTGTAGTTGGAGTTCATGACTTAAGTTGGTTGGTCCATGTCATCATTATTTTCAGTGGTTATTTAGAAATTGGTTGATGGATGAAAATGAATATTTAATCTGATTTGTGTGGGGTATGTAATTTTTACACTTTTTGGTATGTTTTTATTGTATTTTGTGTAGTTGGTTGGTTGATGGATTGTAGATGTCTTTATGGATTTTGGAATTTGTTTCATTGCATTTGGAAGGCAGTAAAACTTCTTGCATGTACTGCTAGGTGGGTATACTCAAAATAAATATGGGTGTGTTGAAACCCACCATCCAGCCATTTTTCCTTCTTTTTGGAAGGATGGGTTCCTTGATTTGATTTTTTACAGAGATTTTGGCCTTTAGTTGTGTTGCATCTGTTTGACTTGTTGTGATATATTCAATGGAATTGTCGGGTGGGAATCTCAAAAGAGAGATAGATGTGCAGGAATATATCATCCAATAACCTATACAACATTTTTATATGTGTGGGAGGGGTACTTTTCCACATCATGCTTCCATCATGGTGAAACTTCTTGCCAGGAGGGAGACATACTCTCTTTGACCGATTTCACAATTGCATTATCTTTTAGGAGGGGCAATGAAACTTTTTACCTTGATTATCTTAAAATTTGATTTCCTTTGATCAATTTGGTCTTTTTCGTCCCATTGGGACTGGATTATTTTATCTTTTTTTCCATTGTTTTTATAATGGGTTTCCTTTTTTCACATTGTTCAATAGAGTGTTTTATTTTATATTAATAATGGGGCCCTTTTCCTTATTATTGTTTAAGAAAAGTAAAATTGATTAGGGATAAATCCTATATTACAACTCTTTACTCATGAATAATTTATCTACCTAGATATATTTATAAAATTCCAAAAACAACTCAAAATAACCACAAAACATATCATTTTTGATATGTTTATTCATATAAAAAAACATAATACTTCTAGACAGTCAACAAATTTTTTATAACCATTTTCATTACAATTATATATATATACATGTTTATTTATTCACTTTTATATATTCATTAATTTTATATTTATAGTTTTGTAAACAAGATAGTTTCAATTAAATACTATTTCAAAACACTATCAAAATTAATTTCAAAACCATGAGTCATACCAATTTCAAAATCAATCATACATAATGAAATATTTTTAAAAACATAGAACATGTATTTAATATCTAAACCTATCTAAAATGATTCATAAATTCTATAAACATCTCAAATAATCATTATTACAGGCACTTATATTCCAAAAAAATGAAAACTAAAAATAGATTCTAAAATCCCTTTGTATACCCAAACTCCCAAGAAAATCGACATTATTTTTAAAGAGGGGTTTTAATCCTTTTTATTGGTATATCTTAATTTATGTCCATCCTATCTCCAAACAGATCATATAATTTTGAAGATTCAACTTAAGACTAATATGTCACATATATCATTTTTAATTCCCTAACCTAGATACCAAATCCCAAGACATAATTCAAGTTCTCCATATGGCCTCGAGCACACTCCCCAGTCATTTGTTGGTGGAAACTAATGATATCATAAAGAAAATATCATCATGATTTAACCTAACATGAAACATGATATAACAATATTGAAATGAATTGCAGGATTTCTTTAAAAAATAATACTTTAAAACAACCTTAAGGGAAAATAAGATATAGATTAAGACAAACAAAGAATTTATCTATACATACCTAAAAAAATTAAAATTTTATCTATATGTATTCTATATATATAGAAACTACTCAAATAAAAATTTATTTGTACACAAACATATCCCTCCTTTATAAAATCTCATATGATTAATTTTAAGCGAAAATTAGTACTTTTATATTTCAATATCATGACACAAACATTTAAATACACATTGAGGTATTCATGAAAATTTGATTACAAAATTTCCCAATTGGGTTTCCTCAAATTGTTCTCCTATATTACCATAATTTATTTAGAAAAAAATTAAAAATTTATTTTATTTTATTAAATTACATTATATACTTTTCAAAACATGTATTTTTAAGACTCTTTAACAAGTATATAAAACTATTTCAAATTCCCTAGAGTTCCAAAACATGGGTTACCATACATGATTTAAACATAGAACCATAATTGGTTTCATATAATCAATATTAGCATTATATATAGATAAAGTTATACCAAAAAACTAGTGCATAATGAGGAATAAACAAAAATTCACATGTATATATGATCATAATGCCACTAATAACGAATCATCATCCACCTAAGAGTTGACATCCATAGTTTTTTTTATAAATTCAATAGTCCTTTTTATAAATACAAAATGGTTTGTTTCATCATCCTTCTCATCTATATAACATATGTTTCTCATAACGTATTTTCCTTCATTTTTATCAAACCCATTTGTATTCCAAAAAATATCTTTACAAACATAATTATTTTTTCCAAAATAGTTTCCATTATTCAAAATATATTATTTTAAATCAAAAGATAATCTAAAATATATATATATATTTTCTCTAAAAACATTAATTTTAATTATAATAATGATTTGAAATTAATATTTATTTTTTCTATAAATATTTATACTTTATATTTTTCCTATAAATCATATTTTAAGCCAAACCCATTATTTTTGGAAATGTTTTAATTATTTTTGAAAATTAAATCACATGATTTTTCAAATCCTAATACCATGATTATCATCATGATATAAATCCATTTTTTATAAAATAATGTGACATAGTACATCAAATAAATCTTTAATAATCCAATTAAAAAAAATTAAAATCTAGATAAAACAAGAACAAAACACACTAAGGGACACATAAAGATCCCATAAAAGAATAAAAGTCACTAAAATTATACAATAATTTATTAAGTCATATATATTAATATCTAATGTTGATGTTCATAATATGTTACTTCAATTTTATCTTATAATTATCTTGATTTTAATTCAAGATCCAATTCCATCATTATTTTATTTCTAGTCATGAAGATTCTAAGATAGAAAAATATGGGAGAAATGGTAATATCAATAATAAAGATGACTAAATATATATTACATTTGATCTGGTATTGATCCATACACTCTTTGACATACATTCCTTACATAATGGAGTAGTGGCCTAAAAATCTCTCTATATATTCTCTAAAATATTTCAAAGTCATATTTGACTATTAATGGAGGTTAATGAAGTAAAATTGAGAGTTTAAAAAACCATAGAGTTTCCTGTGAATAAAATATTAGAATACAAAGTTTCAAAATTTTACACCAAACCCCATTTGTTTATAGACTTCATTTTCCAAAAATTGAAGAGTTTTTAACTCCATATAAAATATATTATATAATATAATTCCCTAAATTCCCGAAATTAAACAGTTATCAAACATATTTAACAAAATAAACATTATATACTACTTGGATTTAAAAAACAATGTATCTTAAACAGTAACCAAACTATACACTAAGCTTTACATCTCAAAAAAAACTTACCAAACCTATTTTTAAACAATCAATCAGACCAAAATCAAGGTAATTATTATATTCCAAATCAAGGATTTCATATCATAAGAATCAATTAATCCATCCAAAAATATTATTTCTCTTTAGAGATGTGATAGGATAATTATTTTTTATTCTCATTAAAGAAATAAAAAAACATCCACATCATATAAATTTACAATCATATACATCTATGAAAATTTATTTAAATATAATAAAACATTATTCATTAGATATTTTCCCCAAAATTCTTCATTAAGGTTTTCATGAACCATCCTAAGTCATCTACCCATCAGATACCCATGTCGGCCTATAATATCCCCGATGTGCATTCCTGATCGACCCTAGGTGGCGATACGCATTAGAGAATCGAAATAAATCTCATTGGATTTGATTACACTAGTCATCATAGTTTAATAATTGTAAAAATAGTCATGAAAACGATGTAGGTTGTAGGTCCATACACTAGTTGATAAGAAGAAAAAATATAAATAATTAAAATAGTTAGAAAAAAATAAAATAAATGTAATCCCAATACTCACCCTCAAACTCTCTCACCATAAGCTAGCTATGAATCCCACTACATTATCAAAACATACAATTAAAAACTATACACCATAAATGAAAGATCTAAGAGGCCTATTTTTATGATGCTATAAAGGAATAAAATATAAAATAAAACAACTACTACCCTCCATGCGATTCTAAGAGTCACCATCCAAAATCGATATAAACTATGATCCATGTACAATCAAGTAATCAAGAAAAAACAAATAACTGAATCACTATAGGCACGACCATAAAAACGACATGTAGGCCACCACCCACCTTTCCATAATATTTCCCTTACATTAAAGTTCCATTTCCTTGCATGTTTGAAAATATAATAGAAAATAGTTTTTCCAGTTTAATGTAATATAATATCACATAATAAACAATAATAAAATATATTTTATTTTTCATTTCAATGAATAAAATCACATAGAAAACATTTAGTCAAACAATACCATCATAATAGAAAAATAAATTTTGAAAACCACTTTCATAAGAAATTTTAGAAATATTCCCTTTTCAAAGTCTTTTCAACCTTTAAAGAATAATGTGAGTAAAACCACAAACTTAAACCATTTATAAAATGAATAAAGAAACATAATTTATAAATTTTAAAAAAAACTAGAAGGAATAATCTAAAAATTAAAAAAAATATAATATACCAAGAAAATAACTATTTTAAAAATACGAACCATGGGGAAAATCCATATGCCAACTAAGGTCAATGGTATAAGAAACCAACCCTAAAAGATTATATAAACTTAATTTATGTCAATAATTTTATTTTTTTCTCGTTTAGGGTCGTTTTATGTTAATATTTTTATAAAATTTGGTCATAACTCATACATAAAAAGATATAAAATAAAATTTCGGAACTTCTTATCAGTATAAATTTTTTCTACCATATAATACTTTTCAAAATAAATCTTTATCTATTTTATGAAAACGCTTCTCAAATTTCATCATGACTTCTTCCAATCCCTTACTCATAATTAAGTCCTGTGAAAAAAATTAAAAGACATGGAATGAGCCTAAAATGTTCAGAAAGGGATATAAAAATAAGAAAACAATTAGTCCATTGATAAAAATTAAAACATATTAAAACCTTATCATAATGTAATAATTTTCACCCTTAATAATTAATATATACTTTTTGTTTAAAATATGCTCATTTCAATGTATTTATATAATCACAAGATTATAATAAAACCCATAAATATATTAAAAAATACATAAAGGTATCATGTGAAATTATTATACTGATCACTATTATAAATGGAATAATTATTTTTTCATCTTCATTCATGTTACTCTTACAAATGGAATATCTGTACTACTAACTTCCATACCCAATTCACTAGAGAGTTATCATGGAACCACCCATCATTGGTTTATCATGGAACCAATTTTTAAATGTCAAAGTAAAATTGTATAATCATATAAAAGATAACATTTCTCAACTTTTTTCTCATAAATTTCATATTAAATTACTAAAAAGTATATCAAGATATTAAAATAATCTATCCATTTCAAAACCCAATTTCAATAACAAAATATCCAAAAAAGGGAAAGATAAGTTTTTTTTATTAAAACATGAAGGTTTATATAGGAATCCAAATTCCAAAATATAAATAAAAATTCCTATATGATCCTTTTATATCCACAGAAATAAATATTTGAAAAAATATTAATAATATCAAAATAGAGGAAAGGATTAAATATTTAAACATTAAAAGAATCTCATACCACTTAGAACATTTAAATCACAAGACACTTGAAATAATAACCATTAAAAAAACATTGAACACCATTATAATAGTTAAAATAAGGATATTTAATTTCAAAATGGGTTTATATACACTTAATAAATGAATAAAGCTGCATAAAATCAAGAAATGTCTCAATGAAAAAAGATTTTGATGAAATCTGTTACATTGAGTCAGACTGGTCCCGTGTGACTTTATCTTCCAGATTAATATTATTTTGTTAATTATATACTTGTTTTATAAGATTTTTCAAGTTTATAATTACAATTATTTCACTTATTACAATTTTTTAACCAAATACTTAAACAATTGTTTTTATGTTCGTTGTTTTGACTATATTCAGTTTATTTGCCAAAAATGTATTTGGTGGGTCAAATATGGTCAAATGGGACATTAAATAAAAATATCCAGAATAATAATCAATAAATTATCATTATATGTACACATCAATTACACTTTTAAAACAAATCATGAAATGTGGTTTTGAAAAATGAACCAACATTACAATCATTGAGACAATATGCCATACGTACGCATGACTTACATTCCAATTTTCAATGTTCTTCATGGAAAGAAGGTAAGTAACATTTATATTTACCGAATTATTAATATAACTTAAATAAAATATTATTTAGTAATATATAATTATATATATAATTCTTGTTTTATAAAAGGAACCAAATTGTGTCGAGGAGGCGGTAGTCCACACATCAATCAATGATGTTATCACTTTTTTGTTGTGTGAAAGTGTAATAAAAGAAATGATAAATAATATTTCCTCAAATGAAATTATTTAATTAATATAATATATATTTTATTTATGTCACATATGTTTAATTAAAACCATCCTTAAGACATTTTATGTAATGTGTGGAACGTATCACAATTGTTTGGGGAGGTGGTAGTCCACATGCCCATAAATGACGTTTATATATTTTCAAAAACATAATAATGAAGGTATGAATATATAAGAAATAAATAAGTATGAATAAATAATAAATACAATAAATATATCATATAAAAACATTTTTCCTTCATAATTCTCAACCATGAGAGGTGGTAATGAAAAAATAGACGATATCGTTACGTGAGGTGATAGTTTGTCTTACAAGAACTGTAATTTAGTTACCCATTTTATAGAAGTTAATGTAGGTGTAGGTAGATCCCTTAAAAAATATAAGTATATTTAGTAAAATTATTTTATTATATAATCATATAATTATAATATATTAAGGGGGATTTAAATAAATTAAACATAAATGCACATTGAAGAATGTTACACCTTTTTCAGGTAAATCCTTTTGGTTTGCAACAAAGGACTTATTGGTTATATTTATTCCCAAGATGAGGAATTTGTGGTAATGGGAGGAATTCTGGGATCTTATTTTTTCAGGTTTTGGATGATCCAAAGGGACATGAGAGGTGTGAATAAATTGGATGGGTGAGTGCCTTTTTATTGTGGAGGGGGAGTGACATTATTGTAAATATAAAACATAAATAGTATTTAGAGGTATCCCTTACATAATGTTACTAAAATAATGGTAAAAAGTATATAAAATATGGAATATGGTATAATAATATCCAGAAAATGGGGTTTGGAATGTTTTCTAGGTCATTTAGACTCTTAATACTTTGGTTTAACCATTAAGTTGCCAAATTTTTATCTTAATCACTATAAGTAATTTTAATTACTTTCTCTAATATTTTTCGTAAAAAATAAGTTGAAAAAAATTAGACAATATAAATTATGATTATTAAAAATATGGAATCAAAATTTTTAAATTCTAATCATATAACTGGAATAAATTAATTTAAAATTGATCCCATAGATGGAATGTGACAGTTTGTTTTTGAAGTGAAAATTTTCAAAAAATTTCTATATTTTTATAGCAAATTTCAATGTGAAATTGATTAAAAAAAAGTTAAATTTGTTTAAATGGTATAAAATTTATCTAATAATAATTTAAAAAAAAATTAAAAATTTTATCTAACTATATAAATATATTTGAATAAAAAGCATTATTGAATTAAAATTCAATATTATTCACTATTTATGAAAATGTGAATGTTCTTTAAAAAATACCAAAAAATCACCCAGAGTAAAATTTCAAATTTATATTCCAAAAATGAAGTTTATTTTTTCATATAAATATTATAAATGTTAAAAAAAATAAAATAGGTGCTCTATTAAAATCTTGTAAAACTTATTTTTAGAAAAATACCACTTTTAAGCGTAAAACTAGATTTATTTTTATCTTTTGCCTACAAAATTGATTATAAAAATGTAAATATATTTTATAAACATGTGTAAACATAATATATTTAGTCCAATTAATTCCTTATGATATAATGGATTGGCCATAACTACCATATTAAATAATAATAATAACAATAACAATATATTAGTGTTTGGTAATACTCACTCTTGCGTGCAATGTAAGAATTAAAAGAAATTCATTGTTTTGTGTCATGTAAAATATTATAAATAACATAAATTTTAAGGTAAAATTACTAATATTGTTCATAAATATAAATAAATATGAAAAATAATCATTCTATTTTTAGCAAGGATATTACATCTTTCCCCTTTTGCAAATTACATCAACACAATATTATTCACTTGAAAATAAGTGTGGATATTTTTCCTTCACATAGTTTTTGAATTCACATGTTTCCTCTTCAACCATTTGATTTTTTCAAAAAACATTAACATGGGGAATCACCTTATTATACCACAATTTCACTCTTTGATCAAGAACCCGAACTGGTTGTTCTGCATAAGAAATATTATCTTCAAATTAAACTACTTAAAGGCTGAAATCATGAGATGAATCTAGTGAATACATAACATTGAATCATGAAATATGTTGTATAATTGGGATAAAATTGGAGGTAATTATGCTCGATAGAAAAATGATCCAAATTTCTCTAAGATTTAATAAAATATAATGAACTGTGGACTCATCTTCCCTCTCCTAAAAAAACGAATCACACTTTTTTATGGAGAAAAGTTTAAAAATATATGATCACATACCTTGAAAGAAATATATTTCCTCTAGTTATCTCTGTAAATTTTCTGTCTACTCTAAGATATTCTCATGTGTCGCTGGATCAATTGAACATTCCCTACCATTTCATATACCAAATCTGGTCCCGTCAACTTCCTTTATCCTACATCAACCAAAAAATCCAATGTACGACACTTTTTTTTCATATAATTCCTTTAATGTAGTTATCTATATAAAGGAATGAAAACTATTATTATAAGAAAAATAAACCAAATAAAGAAGTCAATCCAAACATCATAGGTAATCTATTGAAAAATAATGAATAACATCTTTCTAGGATTGAATCATCCACTTATATTGTCCATCAAATTGAGGATAAAAATATATACTGAAATTCAATTTAGTACCCAACGACTTCTAAATTCCATTTAAAATATTTTATGTGAACCTTGGATCATGACCTGATAAAATGCTGAAAGGAAATCAATGTAACCTAAAATATCCTTTAAATACAGACTAGAATTTTTAACTCGGGAATTTATTTCTCTAATGGGAAGTAAATGTATAGATTTGTTTCATTAATAAAATTTACCCAAATCACATTACTACCTTGATATGTTTTTGGAAGTAATACCATGAAATCCATTGATATGTTTTCCTACTTCCAGTCTGGCACTAGAAATTATTGAAGTATCTTCTTCAGTATCTTTCACAGTTTATTAACATATTGAAATATAAACATTTTAATGGTAAATTCAGAAATATCACTTTTCATCCAATTCGAGCTGTAATATTTTTGAAGGTCTGTTTACAGCAGAGTGCTACCTAGATGAATGGATGAGGGATAACTATGAGAAATAGTAAATAACTCTTTCCTCAAATTTGAATCAAAAGGCACACATAACCTTTTTCCAAATTGTAAAACACATTCTTCATCAATATTAAATTCAATAAAATTACTATTCTTAATAGATTCTACCTTTTTTTCAAAGATTGATCGACCTCATAAGTCACCTTAATTATTTATGAAAAAGTATTCTTTTCTAAAACATGAAACAAAACATAGGATGTCCCTGAATCCACAACTTATAGGCTAAAATAAATCATATAATTATCCAAAGGGTCACATTCCAAACGCAACATGATTAATGTAGCATTACTTTTTTGACTTAAATCATTGACAATATTAGCTTCTTTTTTAGGATGATAATGAATCGTGAAATCAAAATATTTTATTAATTTTATCCATATTCTCAATCACAGATTAAATTCATTATGAGTGAATATAAACTTAAACCATATTTGATCAGTATATATTCCACACTTTACTTTGTGAAAATGATTCTTCCATATTTTTAATGAAAAAACAATATAAACTAAATACAAATCATGTATATGATAATTTAACTCATTGATTTTAAAATAACATGAAGAATAATTAATTATCTTATCATTCTTCATTAGGAAAAAATCAAATCCTTTCAATGAATAATCATTATAGATGGAGAATTCACTATTTCTGGAAGATAGGTCCAAAATAAGGGCATTGACTAGTTTGATTTTTAGTTCCTGAAAACAAACATCACATTCTCTTATCTAGATGATTTTAAAACCTTTTCGATTTAACTTTTTCATTGGGGAAGATAACTAAGAAACTTTTTCAACAAACCTTTAGTAGTAACTCGATAATCCATGAAAAATATTAATCTTAGTGACATAGGTAGGTCTTGTACAATATTCAACAACTTTTGTTTTAGTAGGTTCAATAGTTATGACATGTTTAAAAATAATATGTCAAAGGAATGAAATTTTTTATAACCAAAATTCACTGTTTCTAAACTTCCCAAATCATTTATTTTATTTTAAGTGTTATGAAACAAAAGTTAAGTACCTTTAATTTTACTAATAGATTTTAGAAAATAACAAAATACCATTTATAAAAACAACCACAAACTAATATAAAAGAATATGGAAGACTTTATTCATAAGATTCATAAATAAACATGTGAATTAGATAACCCAGAGTGAATAACAAAAACTCATAATGCTCATATCTCTTCTAAAATGATATCTTTAAAATGTAATCCTAATTTACCTTCAATTGATGGATTATAGACCTAAGGTAAATCTCTAAAAAACACTAAGATCCCAAGAGATGATAAAATAAATCATCAATATGATGAGAAACGATAATTTTTCTTAACAATGATATTATTCAAGGTTCAATAATCAATGAAAATTCTCATGGAACCATATTTCTTGTTCACAAAGAAAATAAGACCACCACATGGTGAAGTGCTTGGTCAAATGAAACCTTTATTTAATAACTCATCCAACTTTTTTTTCAATTCCCTAAGGAATAGTTGAGACTTTTGGGAATGGGTTTTAGAAATTTAATTAGAATCAATAACTTAGTAAACAAAACATTAAACGTACCAATTAGAAAAAACACTAGGAAAATAATCTGTAAAGAATATATAAACCCATTCACTATTGAGATTTCACAAATCAGAATTATTTATTTCTTTTAAACAACATGTGTTATATAACATTCACTACCATATTTCATTAATTTCATAAATAATAGTTATTTTTTGAAAGTTATGAAATCATTGAATAAAAAATAATTTTCTTTTCAATATATTTTAGTATGATAAACTAAAAGGAAACCCATACACAAAATGATATCAAACTTCACTATGTGCATTTAAGAAATATTTTCAAGAAATACCAACAAAATATTGATAGTTGGAATTTTCCTATATACCCTAGTTTTTCTAATAGTCCCACCTAGAGTTTTTACCAAAAGTTATATATTAATTTCATGAGGTCATATTCCCAAATTACATGAAAAAATATCATAAATTAAATAAGGAAAAGATACAAATTCTAATAGATTATTGACATTATTAAAATAAACCAGTAACATACTTGTCACCACTTCATTTGATTGGACAACATTAACTTTAATAGTATTAAAATATTTGGCCACACCCTATTGCTTTTGATCATTATTTTCTCTACCCAAGTTAATAAACTTCGGATACACATTAGAATAATGACCTAACTCATTGAAACTAAAACATTTTACTATTGGATTTTCATTACATTCCAAATCATTTTCTCTACAGTCAAAATCCATATGAACAAGCTTACCATATTAGAAGAACTTCCCAGATTTTGAAAGGCATTATCTAGGATGATTTTTACCACACTTATCATAATATGGGAGTTAGGTTTTCTTAACTCCATGATTCTTTGTTGAATTGTTCCCATTTCTGTTCAACTAGAACTCTTATTTTTATTGTTTTAATGGGACACATGGTGATATTAAAACTCCATTTATACCTTCTTAGAACATTGAATAAGTTTCTCATTGCTCTTGAACAAATGAGAATAAAATACCTTTTGATATCTTGGATTTTATTTTGAGTAAAAATGATTTATCTTACTATCAATATCTCGGATAAAATTTGAGACTTGCCTCGCCTATCTAGTAATATTTTCCTTGTATACAACTGATGAATCTTCCTCGTTCTATCTAAATTCGATGAATTGTTTTTCTATACTAAGATGAATAGCTATAAGAAAATATTATTCAAGGAAAATATTCTTAAATTAACCCCATTCCAAGGAATAAATATATTCACCTTCCCTAATATTGATAACAATTGATCCCCACTTGTTAGCTTTACCTTCAAAATGATAAATAAAAAGAGTTAAAATTTGGTGATATGATAAACCCATGGCCTTAAATATCATTTCTATAGATTTAATCTATTCTTTATCTATCATAGAGTTAGTTGATCTTCTAAATTATGGGGAATTATATCACATAAAATGATCCAATATCATCATGTTCCTCAATCATAGATCAAGTTTTTTGTTTTCATGGACACCCCCACAATTTATAGCCTATTTAAACTGATCCATAACTATAAAAAGCTACTCAGTTATGATTCAAACGATATCATAATGCTGACTTGGAATGATATTTTCCTCTCTGTTCCTTCTACCATAGTTTTTTTACTTCCTATGTGGAAAAAAATTCTTAACAAACATAATTTAGATGATGAGGCATGGTATTCTATAAATGTCATATCATTCTAAATTAACCATTAAAAAGTATTGTAAGGGAATGAAATTAACACTAACCTAACCTATAAATTTATCTAAATCGTTCCTTCAATACCGATAATAATGTCTTGATGTTAAAACACTACATGATCTTGAGTGAAGTTAGGAATTTTTTTATTTCATATTGAGGATCTTTTCAGGTTAAGAGTTTTAGGTAATTATTCCATAACTCATATGTAAAAGGATATAAAATACAAAGATGAAAATTCTAATCAGTAACAATTTTTCCATTATATAAAAATTTTAAAAATAAAGAATTATCACTTTTATATATACTCTTTATGAATTTTTAACATTAATTCTTTTAATCCCTTACTCATACTTAAATACTGTGAAAATCATTAAAATATATGGGATGAGTATAAAAAGATCAACAATAGATATAAAAAGAAGGATAGAATTAATCCATTGATAATTATTAAATCCCAAGAAAACTTTACCATATATTAAAAAAATTCATCCTTAATAACTAGTAAATGAAATCCTTTGAAAATAATCTCATTTTATACCTTTTATATAATCACATGATTATCATAAAACTTATATAAAGAATAGAGAATACATAAAGGTATCTTGGAAAATTATTATACTTATCACTCTTATAAATAGAATAACCTTGTGGTTGACTTCCATATATGTCACTCTTAAAAATGGAATAACCATATGATCGACTTCCATTACCAATTCATTGGAGGGCTATCCTAGACCTACCTATCATTGGTTTATCACAAAACCACCCATTACTGGTTTATCACGGAACAACCTATCGAATGTACAAGTGAAATTATATAATCATAAAAATATTTCTATTTTTAATATTTCACTCATAAAATATCATTTTCAATAACAAGAAAAAACATTTTAAGATATTGAAATTTTCAATCCATTTTCTGAACCACTTTCTATAATAATATACCCATAAATAGAGAATGAGGGATTTATTTTTTTATTTAAAAACATTAAGGATTGTAGAGGAATCCAAATACCAAAATATACATAAAATGTTCTTTATAATCAGTTTATATCAATATAGATAAATATATAAAACAATATTAAGAATATTAAAATAGATGAAATGATTAAATCTTTAAACATTCAATGCATCACATACCACATTGAACATTAAAATCACAAGCCACATTAAAGAAGTGCATTTTAAAAAAATTTAATACCATGATAATAGATATAATATGTATATTGAATATAAAAGGGGTTTATATTCACTTTATAAAATTATAAATGTGTATTTCATCAAGAAATGTTCCCATAAAAAGAGATTAAGAAGAAATCCCTTACCTTGAGTTTTACTTGTCACATGTGTCTTTATATTCATGAATAATCAAATTATGAAAATTATCTAATTTCCTGAGAACCTTTTTAAGTTTATCATTATTTTTATTTCACTTATTTCAATTTTGTAAACAAATACATAAACAATTATGTTTACATCTGGTGTTTTCACCATATTGGATTTATTTGTCAAAAACGACTTTGGTTTGTAAACTATGGTCAAATAGGTAATTATATAAAAATATCCCATATAATAATAATTAAATAATAATCATATTTATATAGAAATTACACTTTCAAAACAAATCATTAAATATGGTTATGAAAAAAGAACAAACATTACAATCACGGAGACGACATGCCATACGTACAAATGTGTAATGTTCCCATTATTCAATTATCATTATGAAAATAAGGTACGTTACATTTATATTTACATAAAAATCATTATATATTAAATATAAAATTATTTAGTCATATATGATTATATATATAAATTTTTTGATGTGAAAGGAATCACATCGCTTTGAGGAAGCAGTAGTCTGCACTTCCACGAACGACGTTTTCACCTTTTCAGTGTGTGGAAGGGTATTAAAGAAAATGATAAATTATATTTATAGAAACTAAATTATTTAATTAATATAATAAATATGTTATGTATGTCACATATTTTTAATTAATTTTTTCCTTAATACATTCCACGTAATGTGTGAACGTATCATATCATTTTGAGGAGGCGATAGTCCACACATCCACAAACGACGTTATTATATTTACACAAATTGAAACGAATGAAAAGAAGTGTATATATAAATCAAATAAGTATTAATAAATCATAAATTTAATATATTTATCATATAAATCCATTTTTCCATCATAATTCCTAAACAAGAGAGGTGGTAATGAAAAAACAATTGATATTGTTACATGAGGCGATAGTTCATCGCACATGAATGGAAATTTCATTATTCATTTTATGGAAGTGTGTGGAGGTGTTGGTATTAAAAATCATATAAAAAATATTAGTATATTTAGGAAAATTATTTTATTATATAATAAATTAAAAATATTAAATTAATGGGTAGTGAATGAAGTAAAACATAAATGCACATTGGAGAATGTTACCTCTTTTTCAGTTAACTCGTTTGATTTACACCAACGGTATTTTTGGTTGGATTTATTCCCAAGGATAGGAATCATAAGTGAGGTTATGGATTTTGAGAGATTATTTGCATTAGTTTTGGTTGATCTTAATGGTATTGAGAGGTCTAAATAAATGGGAAGGGTGAGTTCCTTGTTATGATGGAAGGGGAGTGACATTCTTGTAAAAACTATTAAGAGGTATCCACTACATCATGTGAATCGAATAATGTTACCTATAAAATATAAGAGAGTATATGGTATTATAACTAGCATCAAATGGGTTTTTGAAAATGTCCTAATTCATTTAAACTCTTAATATTAAGGTTTAACCACTATGTAACCACATGTTTACCTTAATTACTGTAATTAATTTTAATTACATTCACAAATATTTTAGGTAAAAAACTTTTTTAAACTTATTAAAAATTATAAATTATTTTTATTAAAAATATTGAATATATTTTTTCATATTCCAAAAACATAAGTGGAATAAATTAATTTAAAATTAATCTCGCAGACGAGATGTGACAATGAGTTTTTAATGTGAAAATGTTCAAAAGTTTGCAATGTTTTTATATAAAATTTCAATGAAAAATTATTTTCAATTACCTAAATTGGTTTATATTATATAAAATTTATCTAATTATAATTGAAAACCAATTAAAAATATTATTTTACTATATGAATAAATTATACGAAAATGTAGTTTTGAACTAAAATTCTGTAATATTCACTATTCATCAAAATATGAATGTTCTCAGAAAAATACCAAAACCTCACCCAAATTAAATTTTGATATTTCCATTTTAAAAAATAATTTTAGTTTTTCTTATAAAAACTATAAATGTGTCAAAAATTAAATTTGAATTAGGTGCTCCATTAAAAGGTGGTAAAACGTCTTTTTTGAAAAATTCCACTTTTAAGTGTAAAACTAGATTTATTCTTATATTTTTTTATAAGATTTATTATATTTAAGTGAAAATATTTTATAAAAATGTGTAAACATAATATTGTTAGTAATATTCACTTCCATTTATATAATGATTTTTCCATAACTACCATATTAATTAATAATAATATTAAAATATTATTGTTTGGTAATACCCAGTCTTGTGTGCAACACAAGACTTCAAAGAAACTAATTATTGTGTATCCTGTACACTATTAGACAGAACACTCCTTTTAATGTAAAATTACTAATCTAAATCATATATATTAATAAATATGATAAAAAAAATCATTATTACCTAGGCTGTTACAAATGGTTACTTTAGTTACTTGTATAAACTCATGATCTAATAAATTTAAAATAAAATGTGTATGATGAATGCCAACGAGAAAATTTCATGGAAGATCTTCCCCATAATTTATGTCCAAGACAACACAATTCATCAACCATCAAGGACTATATTCCTTGTCTTAGTTGTGTAATAACAAGAACATTATTCCTTGGATTAGCGGTATGGTGTCATTTATCCATGAAACCCTTTCCAATACACCCACTAAGGAGTGCATGTTGTGTTTTAGTGGTGTAGTGTCACCCATACAAGAAACCACAACCATCAACCATGTCTATGTGTTTAGTTTGTTTTCTGAAATCCATATGCATAATTAAAATATAATTCTCATATTAGATACCCATCTTCTCCTGTGCATTATCAATTTCAAAAGTATTTCATTTCCATCAATGGAGGGACTTTCATTTACCCATCATAAATCATGTCATTTATCAAAAGAACTCATTCCTCTTCAAATATTTTCATTTCAATAAAAATGAAGTATATAAAAATATCCCTGATATAAATAAGTTATCATCCAAAATTATCATAGAATAACATTGTAAAAAAACCTTTCACAAAATATAGAAATCCATGTAAAACATGTCAACCGGACCATTATAATTAAATTTTTAAATACATTAAAAAGAATTTTAAAATACAGGATTAGGCATAAAATTTGAATTATTAAAGTTTTCGCACCTTTTTTTTACCTACATGCATTTTTACACACACACATATCCCAATACAAAAAATAACATATTCCCATGTGAATTTATGCATATATATATACACAAGTATTTATACCCATGTATATTGGTATTACCACATAATTATTTCATGAGGAATTTGTGGAATCTGACATAAATGATCAAAATTAAACTTTGAAAAATATATATAACACATAGTAGTTTGAAATTACTCATTAAAATCTCAATGCATGGTTAATGTACCCTGAACCCGTTTCTGAAATTTGTTTCAAAATATCACTTGAAGGATATTGGAGACATTTCATAATCCTTTTTCATGAATGGTCAAAGAAAACTAGTTTTGACTTAATGCCAAAAATAGAAAAACTATTCACATTCCATAGAAACCAAAATGAAAGATTATTTAATCTTTTTGAAATATATAAGAATTAAAAATACTATCATTTAATTAAAAAACCTTCATTAAAATATAATAAATCAAGGTTACCAAAATTAACGAGTCAAGAGTGAAAAATATATACTAGAAATCTACTTCTATTCATAACCAATATATAAAATCTTCCTAGAAAGGTCCTAAAAATTCCAAGAGGTTAAGAGGAACACTAAAAAAATGAACTCCTAAGAGAAATTGAGACATAAGAAAAATAATACCAAACCCAACCATGGGTTAAGCCCATGATGCGTGAAACAAGGGGGGAAGGAAGAGGAATAAAAATATAGAGGAGAAGGAAATATAACATGAGAATATCACACCCAAAATTATAGGGAGAGCCAATAATATATAGGGGAGGGAGGAGGAGAGAACGTCACACAAGGTGGAGTTCCCTAGGTACCTCACATGGTTTCTGCATAGTTTAACAAACTACGAGCCAACCATATGCCCTTTAATGGGAACATAGGTAACATGCTTTGTTTGACTACACGATTTGACAAAAAATACACTAACTGTGAAAAACACCATTCTCTAGCTAAACACAAGTGCATGGTTTCAGCGTGGTTTCTACCAACCATGTTAAACCCATGTACCAGTTTTAAAAATTAAAATTCTAAAATTTCTAATGGGTTTACCATAAAACAAGACTATAAAAATAAAAAAGTTAACAAATAAATAAAATAATTAGTAAATTGAGGTTTGGGGTGTGATAGAACTCCCAAACCTAAAACAATTCTACCCCCAAAAAGTCATCAAACTTAGTAGGAATACTAAATGGGAAATTAAATCGAAAGGTATGTAAACCCATTGTAAAAAACTCTAACCACTCTAATCTAATCAAAACTTAATCACTGAAACCATATCTAAAACCCCGTACATCATTAGATCCTTGATTCAAAAATCACATCAGACCAATTACAAAAAACGATAATGGAACGGAGACCCAAGGAAGGTATCCCCTTTAAAACCCCAAGATTCAATTGTATACATATTCTTAAATCAACTCAATTTATTCGATATCATATGATGCATGCAACTCCAAGCTTAAACGAACTATGATAAACTATTAGAAATTAACATGATCATTGGAATATTAATATAACCATTTATGAATACTAATGTGACCACCATAATGATAACTTCACCTATGAAAGTATAAATAAATTTTAGGTATCTCATAAATGGAAATATGATATATTTATGGAATGGATTAAGTAAATAAATATTTTAAAATGATAAATTATGTGTTGGTAATTTTTTTGAAATTTAAATATTTATTTACAATTTCACAATTAGTGTAATGATTTAAAAAAATTATTTTCATAAAATAGATAGATAAATTAATATTTTTTGTATTATAATTATAATATAATTTGTGAGATCATAATAAATTTTTCAAAGGGTCAAAAAATCAGCTATAATATTAAAATGAGTATTTTCCAATCAAATGCTGATTTTGATTAAAAATTAAATTTATCATATTTATAAAATTATTTTCATAAATGGAGTCTATTTTTAAAATCTAGACATCAAAAAATGGTTAGTGTGATTTTTTTTGTTTTTCTAAAATAGTTGAATTCTTGGGGAATAATGAAATACGACAGTTTATGGTATTTAATAATTTAATCCAAATATATAAATTCGTGGGCTATGCATGATGTAATCACACATTAGTTCAAAATCAGATTCCCTATTTACTATACATATTCACATAAATCAATAATATTTTTATTCTTGAGCCAAAATAATAAAAAAATGGAATAATATGTTCAAAAACACCCTTCCCATATCCCTATAAATACCACCAATCACCATCCGTTCTCCTCAAACTTTCCAAGACATTAATCATATATAAATTCTACACATTTTTGCACAAGAATTTCCTACACATCCAATACATTTTGGTCTTACCAAAATTCCAAATCCAAGTGTCTTAAGAAGGTTCCCAAGGAGATGATATTCAAGAAAAAAAATCCACCTTCTTTCTCTATTAATTTTGTTCCTTTAATTTTTCAATCCTTATCCACCCGATAGAAAAAGTAATGGGGACTCCAGTATTAAATATATACTATAATTTTATTATTCTAAACAAATATCAATCACAAAATCTCTTTTCTTTTCCTTTTATTTTAAAAAATGAAAACATCATCTGTGATGTGTCAATTCACCTCTTTCATGAATGATGAATTTTAATTTTACATTACCACATTCAAGGTTGGTAATAACCCCATTTTTATAGTTAAACCATATTGTTATTTTTGTATTAAAAATTATCTAATTTTTTGTAACTAGTAAATAAACACAATGTTAAATAAAATGATACTAGTTCGCGATGGCCATAAAAACTACCAAAATAAAGTAATCATTTTTCATTAACATTTAACTAGTGAATAATCCCCATATAAAAATTGAAAATTATATATAGTACCATTTATATTTATGAAATTTAATTAATGGAATATAATTTAACTTCTATAGAATTATTCCAATTTTAAAATAACTTTCATAATTATACACAAGCGAACCGATCGTGAAACCTTGAAACGAATGCTCCCAAAAAAACATTATAACTCATCAAAATATCCAAAAATGAACTTAATAAAAATATAATAAATCAAATTTATATTTAATAGGATTGTAGTTAATTAATTATTTATTCAAATTTCATTATCTAGGATATTAACTATAAGTACCAAAATCTTTCACACCAAATGTAAGGGGTTTCTTATCTTAATTTTATTTCTGTGAGATATTCCTTATTCACCACTTATTTTTTTTAATGTGGTGTATTTTTACATAACATTGATATATCATATCATGAATATATTTACCTTAATGGTATTTAATGTATCATTTGATTATTATTAAATTTTCAGGGAATAAAATTTGACTAATTTCAAAGTGCAAAGTGATTTCTTAAATCAACTTCCATTCATTGGGTTACTGTTTTTTTATTGGTTATGTTATGAAAATAATATGTGTGAAATGACCTATAATTATTTTATTCTATATTTACCCTTTCATTTTGTGGAGTTAAAATTTTCAAACATAATTATTTCATTAACTTATCACAAGTCCAACCATACAATCTTTTTAGAGGGTTTCTTATCTCATTTTTATTTCTATGAGATATTCCTTATTCACCACTTATATATTGTGTATAGTAGATTTATACAACCATTTGATATATAATGTAATGAATATATTTATCTTAATCGTATTAAGTGTTTTATTTTATGTTTATTAATTTTATGGGTCAAATGATTTAACTCATTACAAGTTGTCAGGTTTTCCCACATCACATTTTATTTATTTAAGATAATCCTTATTCACCACTAATTTATTTCGTGTGGTGAATATATAATAATATTTGATATATCATATCTTGAATTTAATTATATTCATGGTATTCAATGTTTCATTTGTAAATTATTAATTTCGTGTGGAATATGATTCAACTGATTACAAAGTGGTAAGGGATTTCTTAAATAAAGTATCATTCATTAGGTTAAAATTCTATTTTAGAGATTATGTTATGTTATGGATATGTGTAAAATAACTTTTTTCATATTATGTTGTATTTCCACTTATTTTATGTGGATTTATAATTAATATACATTATTTATTAATTTTATTAAGGATAATATCCTTGTATGGAAATTTATCTCAATTATATTCTATTGACGCATATTTTTAAAGTTATGCACCTATTTTCTTTTCTTTGGTCTATATACTTCCAGTTTTATTTATGATCATCATTAATTTAAGATTTAATTAAATATCTATATTTCTTTCCTTAAGAATTTTATTATTGACTAAGTTGTATCCCAATTTTTATATGCTGTTTACATAGAATGTTTTTTGATTGATTGGGGAAATAATATTAAACCTGTATCTTTTACTCAATTTGGATACTTGTGTATAATCAATATTGATTGATGAATAAATTGATCATATTAATATTTGAGGAATGCTCTGGACATGAATATATGGGTGGGGGCACATTATAAATAACCCCTAAATACATCATTAGCCTCATAAGATGAAAAGGTTGGCCAAATTAAAGGGGTTTTTACCCATAATGAATAAAAATTATTGTGAAAAATCATAACGTTAAAGGTAAAATGATTCCTAAGATCACGGCTTCAAAATTTTTAAGAATTCCCTTCATTAATATTTCAGTCATTATTATTAACTAGATGTTCATTGTGAAATTATATATAGATTCAAATTGTGCTCGTGTTATTGATAAAATCGATATTATTTCCAGTGATTTACATTTCATTAATGATTATACCTTATCATATGATGATTGAAAAGTTTTTGATTAAATAAAAGTTAATTCAGTTTCATATTCCCTTCTATATGGATTATGTTTCATTTTTTATTGATTCATGAGTGTTTCCATTATATTTAACCATTACGGAGCATCTCATCTCACCCTTTTATTTCTTCCCCATCCCCAGGTTATTAAGATGAAATTATTGAATATTTTAAATGATTCATTTAGTTTCATTTATTATGTTTTATAATTGATTACTAATTGAATAAGGCTATCATGTATGTATCTAGTTCTTCATGACTAATAAACTAATTGTTCCTTTGGGATTTTAGTTTTTTATATATGAAAATATAAAAAAGAAAGGCTCCGACTCTGGGCTACTAGGTTCTGGGTCATTATAGTTAGTATTAGACAAAGTTTAGTAAAAACCCTCGAAGTTGGATTTTAAGATAAAAAATATCCAGTGTGAGAAATATAATAAATCCTTATAGTATTTAAAAACTTTTACCATTTTTTTGTTTGGGTAAATTATCATGATGATTATGGGTTAACTCAGTGTGTTCCATTATATAGTGATCTCACCTAATGTAAGGAAAGTAATTAATACTCACAGATAATTTAGTGATTTCCCAAATGAGCATGTAAATGCATTTAGTGTTAGACCTAAGAAGATAAAGACCATGTTATGAAAATTTACTCAGGTTATGACGAGTAACAACATTAAAACTATATAGGATCATTTAACATGGAATAATCCCCCATCTTTTAATGGGACTACTAATCCAATGGAATATGAGTAATATATCAAGTCCATTGAAAATATATTTTTGTCATTGGGATGTCAGGAAAGGGAAAAGGTAAAACTTGTAGTGTATTGATTCAAGGGAGATGTTGATTAATGGTGATATTTGATCCAACATACCAAGGAGGAAGATAAAATAGAATAAATTGAAGAGATAATTTTGAATGAGACATTTGTTGAAAAATAGTTATCTCATGAGAAATAAACTGAAATGAAGATAAAATTATATAGCTTAAATTAAAATGAATATGTGAGTATTGGAGAGAATGATGATACCTTCAAAATACTAGAAATGTATTATATATATTAAATAAGTAATTTAGAAAACAAGACTGATAATTTTTTTGATGTTCATAAGCCAAGTCTTTGAAGGGCATTGGCTTCTCAAACATTTTCATAATATGATAAAATAATACTATGTGTCGTCAAAAATAGAAATAATTTTCTAGATCTTATATATTCAGAGTAAATAAAGATAATAAGAGGTTATATAAGAACCCTGAGAAAGGTAAATCCTCAATGAATTATAATGGAATGACTCATTTTCAATATTGTGAAAATTGTGGGACGAAACATTCTAGGAAACATCTAAAGGTCAATGGAGTGTGCTACAAGTACAGATACATGGGTCATCTATCTCATGAGTATAAGGGGAAATAATATAATGATATAAATTTATTCAAATGAAAAGAAATGATGAATTATTCAAACCAATTTCCCAAGCTCTATGGGAATCTACCAAATAGGATTCCAACGGGAGATAACCACACTTATGTTATCACTACAGATAAGGGTGAAGTACCACTACTAACAACACTTAAAATCCTACCTATACCAGTGCATCAATACCAACGGTTTACCCACACTATTGGTATATGTCCACTCTCCCAATGGGTTTTTCAAAGCAATTGGGAAATGGGACTTTGAGACCATTTTTTCCAATGGTTTTCCCAAACCGTTTGGAAAGGGTCCACTTTTCCAAATAGTATGGGAAAACCCATTAGGAAATGGTACTTTAAGATCAATTTTCCCAATGGTTTTCCCAAACTATTATAAAAGGGTACACTTTTCCATGTGTTTTTCCAAAACCATTTGGAAAGGGAACATTGAGACCACTTTTCCCAACGGTATTCCAAAATCGTTGGGAAAGGATAATTTTAGACCTCTTTTCCCAACATTTTTCCCAAACCATTGTGAAAGGGTCCACATTTCCCAACTGTTTTTCCAAAACCATTGAGAAGGGATACATTGAGGACACTTTTCCCAATAGTTTTCCAAAACCGTTGGAAAATGATAATTTGAGACCACTTTTTCCAATGGTTTTCACAAACCAATATGAAAGGGTCCACTTTTCTCAACGGTTAGGGGAAACAATTAGGAAAGGGTACTTTGTGAACACGTTTTCCAACATTTTTCCCAAACTCTTGGGAAAGGGTGGGTACCTATCCCAACGGTTCTCAAAACTATTGCTAAAGGTCTATCCAAATGGTTTTGAGAACCATTGGGATATGTAATTTTATTTTTTATGAATTCTTTTGTCCAATATCATCTAATAAATCAATATATAAATTATATATAACTATATATATATCCAAATATATTAACAAAGGTAACTCTAGGATAGTGGTAAATTCTTTGATATATAATGTAGAGTTCATGGGTTCAAACCTCCATTGAAACATTTTTTTGATTTATTTATCCCAATATTTTGTGAATACCATTGGGAAATACCTACCCCAATGGTTTTCCAAACTGTTGGGAAATACCTTTCCCAAAGGTTTCAAACCGTTGGGAAAGGTCTTTCTCAACATTTTTTCTAACCCATTGGGATAAGCCATTACCAATGCTAAATAACCCAACTGCATCCCAAACCATTGGTATAAGCTATACCAACTGTCTAGGGACTATACCAACAGTTTTAAACCATCAATATAAGAAATGTTTCCATTAGTGGACAAAATAAGGCTATAACCATGGTTTGAAACTGTGTCTATTGGCCCAAAATCATGGCTATTTGTTATAGACATGATTTAATGAGTTTTGTTATAGTATTTGAGTGGCTATAAAAAATATATAGCCTCAGTTCAAACCCTAACAAGAGTTTAAGTCATGAAAGTCTTATTACCATGGTTCCCAACAGTGGATATAGACCTAAATCCACAGTTTGAAACTGTGGCAATACGCATGTTTCTATGGTTTGAAACCATGGAAATACCCTCCCTATTTCATAAAAATAGCATGTTCTAGCCAGTGCTGCATGTTGAGAGGACTATATTTATTGTGAAAAAGCTGATATACACATGAAAACCATCTATGCATATAAAAAAAACATAAATAATACATTTACTTATTCTTAGAGTTTCTTTTTCCAAAACATATAACTACCCCAAACATGATTAATGACTTCCAAAAAACATAATGGATTACTCCAAGAAATCACTACTACCCTCATAGATTTAATTTCTATAATTTTAAGAATTTGTTAGGAATCTAGATGAGGATGATCGAGACGAAGTTGGGCAGATCAAAGCTGCTGGATTTAAAATTTTTATAGGCGAAAACAAAAGATTATAGAAACTATATTTTAAAAAAATACTGATTAAACATCCAAGATTCATATTATAACATCCAAGCTTATTATAATATCATGAAAAATTCATGTTCAGACTAAAAAATTAAAACAGAAGTCTGTTCTTGGAAACCATAATAAGGATATCTAAATCACAAATCAAGAACACAGAACACATGAATTTTTTTGGTCACCCAAAAATCCAAATAAATAATCACCTTGTTTAGAATTATTACATTAACAGTTAATAAGAATATATTTTTTCATCACATTTGTAATGAAATATGATAGTGACAACATAATATAACAACAAGATCATAAAAGAACTAATATTATTTCCAAAAGGATGAAAAACATTATGGAGAATGTATAATTTGGACTTGTCCAACCTGCATTAGCCCCCCACTCCCAACCCCCACCCTAAACCAGAGCACACCCACGCCCTGCACCAATACCCACCATTATCATGCACACCCCCTTGCACCCCCTTCCCTCTTGAACCCCACATATACCCTCCCCTTACACCCCCTGCCCCTCAATGCCCACTAACCCTGCACATTGCACCCCCACCCCCACTACCTCTGCACACCCCCTACCCATCCCCCTCCCCCTTTCACCCCACATATACCCTTGCACCCCTTCCCCAATTCCCACCCCCTGCACACCCCCTCCCCCAACAGCAACCCCTCCAATTCCCTCTTACATAGCCCCTCCCCACTGCACACCCCCTCCTCATTCCATAGCACACCCCCTTCCCACTGCACATTTCATAGATAAGTTTCTATGATTAATGATTTGGATCATGTACAAGAGAAGTGTGGTGAAATTCATGGTCACCAAGGTTGATAAGTGAAGAAAACCTGATGTAAATTTCACTAGAGGATATTCCATGGATCAAAACCATGAAAATGACTAATAAAATTCAAATTGTTATGCAGAAGAATGGGAATAATCCCAGAAATAGGCTAGGCAAGGATAATGATATGATTCAATCGAGAAACCGGAGTGTTGGGATGTATTAAGTTTTAATTTTATTTATGTGGCAAGAGAAATCTTTCTAAATATCACATTAAAACATGGGAATTATGAATCTAGAAACATGTTGATATATAAATAGTTTATTAGTTGATGAATGTCTAAATATAAACATGATTAGAAAACAATGGTGCATAGGTGTTATCCATTTAGGTGAAGAATAAGGTATCATGTAGTTTTAAGTAATGTGATAGGGACAAAATTATATAGTTTAAAATTATACAACCAGAATGAAATAGGGAAATCTAAAATGTATTAATAGTGAAAGAGGTATAGAAAATCATTTTCCCATATCAAATATCCTCAATGCATGAAAATGGGGTAGGGGCTACTCCTATCAAATGATAGATCTTATAGGAACTGATGATTTAATATCATAATAATGAAATGAACACTAAGAGAGAATATAAAAATAGGAAGACTAGTTGGATAGATGTCCATGTTTCTAGTCTACCCTACCAACACAACAAATGGTATAATAAGGTGACATAGAAAGTTCCAATGCTATTATTAAAAAAAGGGGAGTGGTTGAAGGACTATTATTCCTTATAGAATACAAATTGTAATGAATTTTACAAATAGAACATGGAATACCATCGAACACATTTGAAACATGGTTTTGAATTCCACGTTTTCATGAACACAAGAATACCAATGTTGCTCAACTAAAAACATGCCTTCAACATAGTGGTAATATCATGTTTCTTAAAGTAACACCATAGGTAATGTAACCAAGATGGTACGGTTGACATTTTTTTCTAGTTTTATTATTATAGGGTTACACATTTTATTATGAATGATTTTTAGAGAAATTTAAATTATATAGACATAAGGGTTGGAGGAGAAGAAAAATGATCAAAGGGTTATTTGAGAACCACGGTTCTATAATTTCATGTGATATGAATATCAATGGAATACAGTAGGTATGATAGAGTACCAAACACACATAGGAAATGGGAAATGGTTCGACTATGATTTAATGAAGACCATGATATTCTATAAGGTTCTACAGTTTAAATCCATCTAACATGGACTAATGGGGTGCTACAATTTTTTGGTCATTGAGACTAAACTCATAGGGATAGTGTATATATGGAACTGTTTGGGAATTAACCAAACCATAATTGAATTAATGATACCAATTCTATTATAGATATTCCATTAATTTTGTGTACCCATAATAAGTTAATAATGATGAGACTATTGGGTCATTCAATTTATGGTCATGCATCTAGGACCAAAACCATGGAATTTAATGCCATATAAAAAAACATGGTTCTATGTAGTTTAATGTTATAGATACATAAATTAATGGGGGAATGAGCAGCTAATAATCTCTATAAAATTCCCTAACACCAGTGGGTCAAGTGAGAATAATCATACTTTTGTTGGTTCTAGATGGTAATCCACGAAAGCTTTGTTACTTTACAATTTTTCTCTAATATATTCCTCATGTTATAAAATTGGGTGACTTTTTGAGTGGTTTCTTGGGGTTTTATTAGGTAACCTTTAAAAATTACTTAGTCTGGTGAACCTTTATGTCTCATGACTCAGTTATTTTAGAATAATTCATGTTATAATAATGTGGAATTAATTTTAAGGTCAGATATATTTTTCATAGTGGTTTTTGAGGTTCAGTATCATTCAATTAGACCCTATAATTATGCTTGTTTTAAATATTAGAAAATGGTTTATTGGTGAAGTGGAATGTATAGTAACCAAGTAGATACAATCTAATGTTAGTTAAAAACCCTATGTTTTACTATGAACTAGAATCAATAATAATGGAATATAGTTTAATGTCATGTAGTATGAAATAAAGGATTACTGTGAATTAAGACGCTATAGATCTAACCATATCAATTCTTAATTTATTTCTGTGGATCTCGAATTAGAGGCTGTAGGACCCCGGGACACCCTGAGAGGGGAGGGGTGAATCAGGGTGGAAACTTTTTATTCTTTTAGTTGTGGATCTTGTTCCCACGTTGGTAGGAACTACATAAAACTGTATGATGGATATGATCAGCAATTAAACATTCACATGCAGAGAGATGACACAGCTATTTTTACTTGGTTCACCACTAAGGGCTACTTCCAAGGAGCATACACCGACAGGTTGTCGGTCGTACCTAAATCCACTATGCTTCACTAGCTGTAGGCGGCGCGCAAGTCATCCATCAGCGCGCAAGTCTCGGCCCCTACTAGGCACTTGCGCGATCAACATCCACACTTGCGCGAACATCTTGCCTTTGCCAAATTTGGATCTTCTGATCACGAAAAACTATAGGCGTGCAAGTTATAATGCATTCAAGGCGTAGGCGTGCAAGTCTCTTCCCGGCACATAATTCACCTACGCGACTTCACCAAAACTTGCACAACCCTTATCCCTTTGCCATATTTTGATGCTCTGATATTCAAAAACATATGGCGCGCAAGTTTCCTATCCTCCAAGAGTATGGCGTGCAAGTCCCTTTTCCAAAATCACTCTTCATCATTTGTTGATTTTGAGGCCCTGAAATTTGGCAAACACTGGAAAACGGTGTCACCTTGTATCTGCTCTTTTTGTACCGCCTCCATATCATCCATTTCCCTGTCGATGTTCTTGAATCAAACATAGATCGTTGACCACAACTCTTGAACTCTACATGTCACCATGGAATCTACTTTATCAACAAATTTGTATGTCGTTTGTTTGCTTTGTTGACAAGCACGATCACCTCAACAAAACTTCTTCTTGGTGATCTGTATCCTTCAGCAACTCTTTTGCTTTTATCACAAACTCCACTATTGTGATATGTATTCTTTGAAGGAACAGCTTTATTACCATCATCCTCTATGACAATGTGATGTGCATGGCCATTTCATAAGTCAACTCATTGGCACATTTCCTCCTTCATCAACCGTCATGATCAACTTCATGCAAACCATGTGATTCAATCCGTCAAGAAGTCTCTAGCATGGTTCTCACGCAATCATGCGTAATTGAATGGTCTTCATCAAAACCCATTGTTCTCATGCAATAATGAGGAATTGCATGGTCTTCATCAAAGCCCATGGTTCTTATGAAATAAAAAGGAATTGCATGGTCTTCATCCAAAAACATCATCCTGCTTTAATCATCCTTGGATGGATAACTCCTCACATTCTTCATTGTTGTAAACAATGTATCATCTTTGACACATGTTCTTTGAACTTATGATCAGCACAACAATCGTCTGAATCACTACTCCTCTACTTCATCGGAGTACTTCATGATCTCCTTCATTGTGAGCTTCCATTCCACCATTTTATTGGAGTAATTCTTGATCTATTTCATTTTGATCTCCACTGACAACTATTGACAACAAATAAAACCTTATACACAAAGTGTTTCCAACAATCTCCCCCTTTGTATTTTGTTGTCAATACCTTAAACATCTTCTGAAATGAATCCGTCAATGTCAAAATGAGAATCTTCTTCATTTCACTTTCTCTCCCCCTTATTGACATGAAATAAAAAGCATATGGTAGGGAGGGTATCAATCCTCACTTAGGCAATGTTTCATTAATCATTTCACTCTAAGTCTACTTGATCAAAGCTCGATGTAGAAAACAAGTGGATTTGATTAAGTCAACAAGGCTGTCCGTAATCCACAAATCATGATACCAACATGAGATGATAACTCATGTATCTTGTCTTCAAGGGTTTACCACTTTAATTCCAGGTAGAAGAAGATCAACTATGATAGATAATAATCAACCTGAAACTCATGCACTCACTTCAGCAAATAGATCAAAAACATTCTAGTGCAATCGGCAGGATAAGTGACCATGGGGCACTTCCATTCTCTTTATGTCACTGATCAATGTAGTTACTCCCCATTTGTAAAATAATATTTGATCTGAGTAACCAAGGGATAGTGATTGAGAAATGACATACCTTCTCCATTGGCGTGTTATTCAAGAAATTCACAGAGTAACTGCTTTTGAGTCCAGCTGGAGTTGATATTGATTGAAACAGTGATTATGGAAGCTTCTTCATTCGTCTCCCCTAAAGGGAAACACTCCTGATCATCTTCATCAAGAGTGATCCTTCATCATCATAATATTTGAATATCAATTGAATAATCTACTAAGGATGGAAACTTCTTCAGCTTGGCTATCAAGAGTTGACAGCATTCACTACTTCTCAGGTTCTCCCCCTGAGAGCATGCTTCACCTTCAATTCCCTGCGTTATTAGCACAAATACAATACACAAATGATTACGGGAATAAGGTGGTTCCTTCTTGCTTCATCAAGAAGAATTACTTGGTTGAGGTTCTTTTCTCAACCAAGTTCCTCTGTTCACTCTAGTCTTCATGCCTGCACATTTGAACATATGTTCTGGCATCTGTCGTTGTGGCATGGCTCTGTTCACATTCTCTTCAACATTGTGTGGAGAATTTTTCTGCTTAGCAGCCATCATGAATGATACATTCTTACTCCTCTTAAGGACTTATTCTTGCTCTGGTATTAAGGTTAGGAAACCTTTTGCAATGTGACCAGACTTCTTGCATCTCTCACACAGAACTTCTTTGACACGTGTTTTTCTCTTTGTTTGCAAACTCTACTGCACCGTGTCTTCATCATGTAAAAGTTTTCCTTTTCCTTTGTCACCAGTCTTGGCCTTCTCATCTTCAAGTTTTCTTATTCTTTTCAAATATTCTGGCCAGATGACCAATATGTCATTTGGAACTTTTGCAGCTGGTTTAGGGCTTCCACATGGGTTCATCCGAGATTCATCCCACTTAGTGTTTCTTTTGGATGAATGACCCTTCAATTTCATGGATCTAAAATCCTGGTTCTTCTCAGCTTCCCTACTTGAGATCTTCTTGGGGAAATGTGTGTTCACATAATTTTTTGATTTCTCCCCAAGGTAGCTGCTTCATTCTTTGACAGCATCAGAGGTCTTATTTTCTTTTCAAAAGTGAAAGCATGTTGATATGGGCATGTGCCTGCATTGTGACCGCTGCCGTTGCATACATCACATATGTTATCAAGAATTCCAAATCTGTTTGCAGTAAACAGATGCTCCTGGACCTGCTGATGTTGCTTCCTTTTCTCTGGATTCCTTCTCTTTGATATAGGCATTCTCTGTGCTTTTCCATGTAAGGTATTATAAAGACAATTTAATGCAGAGTGCCCAAATCTGTTGCATCACCAACATTGACCCAGAAATCTTTTCTTCTTTGTGTCTTCTGTATTAAGTTGTCGGGCTATCTGCTTAATCTTTTGTCTTCTATTTGAGGAACCCACTTCCTCATTTTTCTTCCCATCCACCCTAGCCATGGTGGTAGGTTTCTTCTTCTCACCTTTCTTCATCCATACTTGTTTAGAACCTTTCTTCCCACCTGCACTGATTGTAGGAGTGTATTTAGAAATATGAGTACAAAATGGTTTGGATGGTACCTTCACTTTCTCAGTTGATTTTGATAGATCAAAGAGTGAAGTCATTGTCTTCTTATCACATGTTGGAGTCCTTTTGACAATAGTATCCTCCAGTGAGCATTGAGTACCAGCAGCAACTGATTCTTGATGTGGATAATCAAGAGTTGTCATAATCGTCTTATCACATGTTGGAGGCATTTCAGCTTTAGACTCCTCCAACGAACACTGAGTGCAAGCATCACTCATTTCATTCTTTTGTGAAGTATCAATATGTGTGTTCCCAATCTTGGTCAACTAGGCTTCCAATTTTTGACCCTCAATATTGAGGATGATCTTCTGATCTTAAATCGCTATCATCTTCTCTTCACAAGTCTTCTTCAATCTTTCAACCTCATCTTCATGCATCTCAACTTTGTTTGGTAACAAAGAGTCAAGTTCCCTAAATTTAATGGAAGTTTCTTCCAAACAAAAACTCTTGACTTCATTGCTTTTCTTCAGCTCAGCTTCAAGTGCATGGATCCTTTCTTATAACGTCTTATTGACTTCCTCTTATTCTTCAAAGACTTTCACCCGTTTGATGAGCTTCAAACATTCCATAACTTTTCTTTCCAACCACTTTTCCATATTTTCAGCTTCCCTTTCAAATATATTGATCTCATCCTGCATAGATTGGAATAGGCTACAAATAATAGCAACCCTTTCTTCTGGAATATCATGCAGATATGTTCTGAGTTTTTCCTGAAAGCTTGAATTAGGGGTATCATCCTTTCCTCTGGATGAGTTCTGAGGCACCTGCTTGATACTTTCCAAGCCTAATGTTTCTTCATTATTGGAATGGCATGGAGAACAAGACACTGCATCTTCTTTGTATGTGGGGGACTTCTTCATCATCTTCTTCTCTTTCTATTTCCTATTTTTCAATGTCTTGGTGGATATAGATTTCTGCTCAGAAATGACTGCATCATTATCAAGATTTCCCTTCATTGTTGACTCTAGGAAAGTAACTCAAATCCTATTCTCAGTAGAATTACTAGAGAATATCCAACATACATTAACCTTTCCCTCTGATACCACTTGTAGGACCCCGGGACACCCTGAGAGGGGAGGGGTGAATCAGGGTGGAAACTTTTTCTTCTTTTAGTTGTGGATCTTGTTCCCATGTTGGTAGGAACTACATAAACTTGTATGATGGATATGATCAGCAATTAAACATTCACATGCAGAGAGATGACACAGCTATTTTTACTTGGTTCACCACTAAGGGCTACGTCCAAGGAGCATACGCCGACAGGTTGTCGGTCGTACCTAAATCCACTATGCTTCACTAGCTGTAGATTACAAAGGTTCGTGTATAGTCACTCTGTCCCAGGATCACTGCCTTTACAATTGTTCAGGGATAGCTCACCGCGTCCCTCGGGTCACTCTCGTTGACTCCCCCTGGCTCACTGCCGTTAGTGAAGTCCCACTCAGTTTATAGACATGAAGGTCTCTTCAATAGGTGTGCATTGAAGTTCTTCGTCTCCTGTTTAGCATGAGACCATGCTTGCATTAGGGTTCAGATTTAATGCTGCTTTTAGTTCAATCTTTCTTCTTTAGTTCAATGAATGAATGCACTAGATCCCCTTTTCTTTGTTTGCCTGAATCACAATCACTTATGTGATTGCTTACTTAATGAAGCTCAGCTTACTCAGTGTTGTCAGAATCAGTTCTCCATGTATGCATGAGATCATGCATGTATCATTTAGATTTCTTCTTCAATCTCACTTTGCACCAAAAGTATCAGGAAATGTTTCAGCTCTTGTGCAGCTCTAGAAAGGCGGGAGTGCTTTAACAATATCTGGCTCTTCTTTTTAAGCTCGGCGCGCAAGTCTCCCCCGGCGCGCATGTCTTAGGCGCGCAAGTATAAACTAGCACGCAAGTGTCTCCAAAGCACCTGCACGACTCTGCCTTCTTGAACTTCAAACCTGCGCGACTCACTTCCTTCCTTGCCCAAATCACCTGGGGCGCTCAACCATCAGTCGGCGCACAACCTCTACTTGCGCGACCCTACTCCCACTTGCGCGGTTTATCCACCTGTGCGACGAGAGCTCAAACAATCTCAAAGTCTTGAGCTCTGTTGGAAATGAGGAGGTGTGGTCCAGTATTTATAGGCAAACTGGACCCCCTGCGCAGCGGCGCACAAGTCATCCATCGGCGCGCAAGTCTCGGACCCTGCTAGGCACTTGCGCGATCAACATCCACACTTGCGCGAACATCTTGCCTTTGCCAAATTTGGATCTTCTGATCACGAAAAACTATAGGCGGACAAGTTATAATGCATTCAAGACGTAGGCGCGCAAGTCTCTTCCCGGCACATAATTCACCTGCGCGACTTCACCAAAACTTGCGCGACCCTTATCCCTTTGCCATATTTTGATGCTCTGATCTTCAAAAACAAATGGAATGCAAGTTTCCTATCCTCCAAGAGTATGGCGTGCAAGTCCCTTTGCCAAAATCACTCTTCTTCATTTGTTGATATTGAGGCCCTGAAATTTGGCAAACACTGGAAAACGTCGTCACCTTGTATCTGCTCTTTTTGTACCGCCTCCAGATCATCCATTCCTCTGTCGATGTTCTTGAATCAAACATAGATCATTGACCACAACTCTTGAACTCGACATGTCACCATGGAATCTCCTTTATCAACAAATTTTTATGTCGTTTGTTTGCTTTGTTGACAAGCACAATCACCTCAACAAAACTTCTTCTTGGTGATCTGTATCCTTCAGTAACTCTTTTGCTTTTATCACAAACTCCACTATTGTGATATGTATTCTTTGAAGGAACATCTTTAGTACCATCATCCTCTATGACAATGTGATGTGCATGGCCATTTCATAAGTCAACTCATTGGCACATTGCCTCCTTCATCAACCGTCATGATCAACTTCATGCAAACCATGTGATTCAATCCGTCAAGAAGTCTCTAGCATGGTTCTCACGCAATCATGAGTAATTGCATGGTCTTCATCAAAACCCATTGTTCTCATGCAATAATGAGGAATTGCATGGTCTTCATCAAATCCCATGGTTCTTATGAAATAAGGAGGAATTGCATGGTCTTCATCCAAAAACACCATCCTGCTTTAATCATCCTTGGATGGATAACTCCTCACATTCTTCATTGTTGTAAACAATGTATCATCTTTGACACATGTTCTTTGAACATACGATCAGCACAACAATCGTCTGAATCACTACTCCTCTACTTCATCGGAGTACTTCATGATCTCCTTCCTTGTGAGCTTCCATTCCTCCATTTTATTGGAGTACTTCTTGATCTCTTTCATTTTGATCTGCATTGACAACTATTGACAACAAATACAACCTTATACACAAAGTGGTTCCAAAAGAGGATTGATATTTCCTATAGATTAATGGTTTTCCAAGGTTAACCTAAAGATCATTAAAACCATTTTTCTAATCAAAATCCTAACCAAATAAAAAAAGACACAGTTCAAGGTCATGATGCATGGATTGGGTGACATTGTCTATGTAGTAGTGAGGTAGATTAAAAACAAATGTGAATTAAAAATCTCATTTGATAGATAAATGAAACCTCATGGAGGAAATAATTCACATTTTATATCATCATAATTCATGAACCAATGATGAATTCATCAATATGGATCATACTGAAAAAACTCATTGTGTATTGGAAAGCCTACTATGGGTAGCCTCTAGAAAAAATCACATATTATAACTTCATTCTTATTTAATCAATTTTAAGTATAAATTTATCGACATATAGCTTAGGACACTTTAATCTAGGTGATGCCGTTCCTTGACACGCAAGGTGGGGTGACGATACCTAGTGAAGTGGGATTATTTTTTGAGAAATCAAATATGTTTTGGGTGACATGTGTATGGGTCTGAAGTAATAGAACTATGAATAACTATGTATTCTATATAATGGTAATCATGAAACACATATTTATGGGGGGTTGTTTCATAGTGTAGTTTTATTGAACAGAGACCAAATACGAGAGGGACTATGGTGTTAATTGAAGGGGATAATACAAGTAAAATTTTTTTTTTAGGGAAAAGGAAAATTTTCTTTTTGTTGCAGATTAGCGACTATGACTGCTATATTTCAAGGACATATGGACTAGACCATATTGTTTTAAGGGTGACATTATCTCAATGAACATATTTGTAAAAGGATACTCGATAAGTATTTTTAATGTATAGAGAAAAGGCATCGATGATAGGAAAACTATGGATTATCATGAGATAAGGGATTCTGGTGTCATTATTTATCCCATGGAATGTGAATCATTCCACACATAGTACTATAAGATAACATATAAGGATACCAAAACCCCAAGGGTGGATCCTCTAAGATATGGATCCAGAGTATCGCATAGTTTAATGTCTTATGATGGGGACTATGTCACAATATTTGAAATATTTTTTTTGAATGCTAATACATAGTATAACAGTTTACAATGAGAATGAAATTCTTTAATTGAAGGCCTTATATATTTTAATAATTGGTGGGATGGGTTGTGCCGAATAATTGGTAGAGAGAAACCTAATGTTGACATAGAATTCGTTTCTACATCAACAACATTTAAGAGGATACAAATAGTCAAATGATATGATTATTGGACCAAATGTGGATTCATAATATAAACACATAAATATAGGAATAAAATGGTGTAGTTACTTTCTACATATCATGAAGGGAAAAATGAAACCCGGTGTGAACAAATATTTTCGTTCAATAATGAAAACCTCAAAGGGAATGCACAAAATTTAATTTTGTAATACTTAATCAGTGAAAGAAGTTTGAAAATATTGAAAATAAAGTAATTATAAGGAAAAATTAAATGAATATGGTCAGGAGAAATTATGTAAATGATATAATCATAAAAGAAGGAGAAACTACCTCAAACTCAAGGCACGTTTCTTTAGATGAAGACAACTCTAATATTCCATTTTCTGTATGCACGCATATGCACCTTCACACATATATATGGAAACCTAAACCCTATGTACATATTAGCAAGGCCAAATATGCATAAGGGGGTACTTAAATATTTGTTTATACAAGCATATACCCCTTTACACTTACAGGCGTATGCATTTTTCATTTATATATATAAGCACACCTAACCCCAATGTATATATTCACACTGCCATGAGTGAATATATATAAAGGAAGAGATTACATATATATATATATATATATTCCTACCTATGCATACACATGTAATTATTTTTTAGCTCTGGTGGATTGAAACTAATTTGTGGAAGTCTAAGGTGCACTATAAAAATAAACTTCCATTTTAACAAGTCATAAGGGAAAAATAACTATTTGAACTTAATAATTCAAGAAATTAAAGGAACGACACAAATAACCATGTTTTTTAATTTTCATAAAACCAAAAACATTCATAAACATCAAATTTAAATTCAATTAACATACTAAATAATTAATTCTAATCTACTATGAAATTAACATCTTATATTTTAATCAATAAAAAAATTCAGCACCAACCAATGGAAATAGAATAATAACACTCTATTTTTATACCATCATCAAAAATTAATTTAACAGATATAAAAAATATATTTTAAAAATAAAATAAAACAACTGAACTATATCTAGTTATATTTGAGACATTTCAATTATGTTCAATATGGTCGAACTTGTTTTGGTTTTGTTAATTATCTATTCTGAATGAATATTTATTTTTGATTTTCACACATCATAATTCATGTTTATTACTTTAATTTGTTAAAGAATGATAAGTAGTATAAATTTTACTTTTCAAATCATGTATAGTAATGTGTGGAATGATGTTTGATGATATTTTCATGACCTTTTTAAAACATGGAGTTGTTTGAAATATTTTTTCTCAAATAAATAAAAATTATTAATTTTTGTAAAGGTTGTGTGTAGTGCTGTTTAGGGATTTTATTATGTTTCTAACCCTTTTTTTGAAACTCATTTTTCAATCATCCAAATGACCATCACATACCTCAAATAATTTATAATTAAAAGTCAACATTAATGGAATATAATTTAAATTAGATTGAAATGAATAACATGTTAGAATGAGGGTTTTTTCTATGGATAAAAATCTCATAGTTACAAAATATGGTTTCTAGAATAATATCAATACGAAAAGAGAATTATCACAAAATGCACTACAAAATATAGAGAACCCAAATATAAAAAAAATAAATAATTAAAATTGATCCAAATAATAAAAACGGAAGAAACCATACCCAAATATGATGTTCAAATCACTACCTTCGATGGCCTTGAATAGAACCAAACTCCTCATAAGAAACCACCTATAAGAAAATAAGGGGAAAATAAGGGAGATACAATGAATTATTATATATATGTGATCAGTGTGTCAGCTGTACATGATAAAGGAAACATGAATCCATAACCAACAAAGAATATAGAATATTCAGCTTGATATACACATCCTAAAACTAAATAACATGATCACTAATAAAGGATTTTTTCAAATGATATCCAATTCCATTCAATACATACACCATGGAGTGATCCACATCAACTCTTTTGAGAAAAAAAACCATACCGAATTGAAAATATATAAATATGGTATTGGGATTGGTTTTATAATAATAAATAAAAATAAAGAAACAATGGAAAATTATTGGGAATCCAATATGTCATGTCAATAAGTTGGACTACCATGAAAGAGGAAATAAGTAGTATTAAATCAAAAGGAATCCAAACAAACCCACATGTTAAATAAATATCATCCCACTTTCAATATAACATAATAGAGATACTCAAAGGATAAATATCGAACCAAAATACTATTCGGGATTAATTGGCATGCATATGCACTATAAAAAACAAACAATGAAACTTGTAATACTGAACTAAAAATATACACATAAACCCAATTCTTTAGCAAACATAACCAATATGGTCTAATTGATGAGTGACCTAAGAAATGTATTCCAAAAGAAGGATCTTATTAGAATCATTAACATGTACCTGCAAAATCCATGATGTCCAGAAACAATGAGTTGTATATTTAGGGTGTGAGAAAAGTTTCCTAGATGGATTACATAGAAAAGTATTTTCATTTTCTTTTTCAAAAAATTTTATAATGTCTAGTTTGAAATAAAATAATGAAATTAATGATTTAATTTTAAAAAATAACTCAGGTTCATGCCTAAATCATTCTTTGTAAATCATTTGGTGTATATACATTAATCTCTTCTTTGGATTTTTTTTTCAAAAACTCACTTATTTTATGGAAAACAACCATTGGAATCAAATAAGCTTCCAAAATTACATTTCAATACTAGTTTTAAATATCATAATAAATAATTACAAGTAATCTAGTAAACAAATAGTCGTATAAAAAATATAGAAAATAAATATAGAAAGGTAAGCACTAAGTGAGTTATGTACTAAAAATTCACTATAAATTAATGTTAATTTTTAGAAAACCATATTAGGATACTGAATATATTGAATCTGTGAAATAGAAAGATAGAATGTAAGGTAGTACATATCATTGTAATTAATGGATTAAAATAGAATAAAATTGATAGGTGTTAAAGAGAATAACCTGGGAATTCCTTTATTTCTAGCAATTACAGTGTACCAGAATTACAATAAACTAAAAGAAAAATAATGGAACAGAAGAATAAATAAAAAATAAAGAGAGGGAGAAGAGAATGAGATGAATCCCCACGAGGTACTGCACCCAGGGTCTAAGGCCTAACCCTCTGATTCTGCTAAACAACTGCTAGCTAAACTATCTAATCCATCTTTTATCTATCTGTTTCTTTCTTATTTACAACTCAGCCAGTCCCAAAAACTTCCTAACAAACTAACAGACTAATAGTGCATTTACATATTTACCCCACCCCACATTTCAACCATACACCTATCAATAATAATTACCAGAGAAGTTTTACAAGGAAATGTCTAGGTAATGTTTTTATTATATCATATGTAACCTTCATAGATCATAGTTAAACTATACAAGATGTACTCAAGTACAATAACCTTTTAGACTATCGAAGAACATCATAATATATAATGTAAGTTGATTTCTCCAAATACCCTACCTAGTGGAATTCCCTCTCGAAAGATTCACTCAATGCATTAAATAATCCTAATAAGTATATAAACATGACTAGAATAGCTAAAATTTCTCAACAACCCACAGAGATACCCAAAGATCCCATAAAGTTGTCTATTGGAGGTGGGGAATCATTTTATAACACATTTACCATATATATAATGTATAATTCATAGCATGTCATCCCAATATCAATAATTTATCCCTTCCCCATACACCATTTTTATAAAAAATGCATTTTTATTCCACATAATATCAAATCACAATCACATTTAATTCATAAAATTTATATTTTCTTATAGAACATAATATCATGGGAGATTAAGCCAAGGGTATAACTAATTAAATGAAAAATATGTGATAAAAATTTTCAAACAGGCCTTTGGTTTTCAGGGAAATATCAAAACAGTTTTGATTCTTTATAAAAAAATATTTTGAAATCTTATTTAGCACAAAAACCTCATTAACATCAATATAAATATAAAATTAATATAACAAGTCCTAATCGAATATTTTTACATTAACACAACATTATTAAAAACAAATGCAACAATATAAATAGAAGTTATGAGAAACATAAGAGAAAATCAACCAATCACAAACTATTATAATAGTAATGAAATAATAATAGGTTTAGAAAACACATGAATCACATGGTTTCCAAAGAAAATGAAATACCATGGAATCACCCACCAAGATCATGGAAAAATGGAATGACACCATTAAATACTGGTTGGATAGAAGTAACAAAGAAATATTAGTACCCTCGATAATAAGAAACAAACTGTGTGATCAAAATCTCAATCTAGCGTACATAAAACCTTGACTTATTACCAAAATGAGACATATAATAGCCATTATCGTGTCCAAGGAAGGCCACAATATGGAAGAAACCCTAGTTGCAAGGATAACCCAAAAAATTCAGACCATATGAGTACCTTAGGGTTCAGATTAACTAACAGTGCACATATGAACTACATCAATAGTTAGGTGGGGAGGCCACATCAGAGCCGCGTCGGTGGGGAGGTGGGCTAGCTACGATTGAGAGACATCGAAAGAGGAAGATTGTCAGAGGGAGGAAGTGGGATGGCTACTTTGGAACTGTGTTCGAGCCATGTCTGAGGAGGGAGATCACTCAAGGTAAGAGGTGGGATGGTTATTTTGGAGGAGGAAGATTGCTAGAGGCTATGCCTTCATTGCGAAGAGGAATCACAAGATAGAAGAACCAAGTGGGTAAGGGGACCACTACGTAAAGGATTCGAGGGGAAGCGATGGGTATGGCCACAATTAAAATAAAATTGTGGCCTCATATAACCTATTACCACATTTTATTAAAACATGCCTATAGATGTGAAGTAATCGAAAGTATTTCTAGTTGTGTGCCCAATGATGTGGTAGTTGGTACATTAATCCTATTTTCAAATTTTGGAAACACTTTCTTTAATTCTAGATCATCATGATCTTCTATATATACCCAGTTTTCAAAGAATATTAGATATTCCAATTTTGATATAATAAGGGAGTTGTTAGTTAAAACCCCTAAGGGATGTATCATTTCAATAAAGACGTGTCATGTAGTGCCAATTATAACATATAAATTTCCTTTAATTATTGAACATATAATAATAACTATGGTTAATTTTTATATATTCCTCATTATGGGATGTATTTCAATATAAGATGAAAAAATTTATTCCATGAAGAATGAAATTATGATATGTAAAGAATAGGTTTAATTCCTTATCATTAGAGAAGAAAATTTATCATATAATGTTTATCGAAATCCACCCCCATTAGATATACTAAATGAAATTATTATTGAGGAAGAGAAAACAACATCTAGGGATGAAAAAGGTAAACTTAATTTCGAGGATGTACCTATTTCACTCTAATACATTGATGTATTTCAAGAGGAATTACCTAGAAACCCTATAGAAATTGATGTTGACTTTTCTGTAAATTAAATCCCTAATGAAATAATAATATCAATGAATACCTTTAGAATAGACATTGTGGAATTAGTGGAGCAGAAGAAAAAATAATAGGATTTGAGAAATAAGGTATTTATTCATCCTTGCATTTCTCCATGAGAGGCCATTATTCTATTTGTCAATAAGGAAGATGGATCCATTATGTTGTTCATTTATTATAGATAAATCAATGATATTACAGTAAAGATCAAGTATCCTTTTCCTCTATTTGATTATTTATTTGATCAAATTCATGGAGCTCAATATTTTCGCAGGTTGAACTTCTTTTTGAATATCATCAATTGTGAGTAAATAATGAAGACATTCAGAATACATATTTTTGGATGAGGTATGGAAATTATGAGTTTACTATAATTCCTTTTTGAATGACTAATAGACCCTTGATTTTTATATATCTAATGAAAAAAATATTCAAGTAATATCTTGATGATTTTTTGTGGTATTCATTGATTATATTATAGTATATTATAAAACCTAGGAAGACTATGAGAATATCTTGAGGATCATTCTTGGGACATTGGGGAGGAAATATTTACATGGAAAATTTAGAAGGTGTGAATTATGTCTTTAGGAAATTTCTTTTTGAGTCCATATTGTCTCTAAGGATGGAATCTCAGTTTGTCCTATAAATATAAACGTAGTCTAAGAATGGACAACACCAACAAACAAAACTAGGGTACATAGTTTCATTTGTTTAGTAGGTTACTATCAGTGTTTCATTCAGAATTTTTCCTGATCGTCTAATCCATTAACCAAGATCACATATATATGGGTAAGTTTGTATTGAAAAAATAATGTGTACAATGTTTTCAATAATTGAAGACAAGAATAGTCAATACTCTGATTTTGACTCTGCCATCCAGAAATGATGGGTTTGTGATATATAATTATGCATAAAAGAAAGGACTGAGTTGTATCCTTATCAAAGATGAAAAATTTATTACATATGGATCAAGGAAGTTGAAGATTCATGAACAAGATTAACCAACTCATGATCTTGAGTTGCAACCATAATAGTTTCTCTAAAGATATGGAGACACTATCTCTATGGTGAAATATGTGAGGTATATATGGATCATAAGAGTTTTAAATACATAATTACATAGAAAAAACTCAATATAAGGGAAAGATTATGGCTTGAGTTACTCAAAGATTACGATTACTCAACACACTACCTCCCTAAAAAAGAAAATATGGTTGCTGATACATTGAGTAGGAAGGACCATGGAGCTCTGAACAAGATGGGGATTCATAAAGATCCAATATTTATGGATTTAGTAAACATGGATATGGAAATTGTTAAGGAATGGGAAACATTACTCCATCAAATGATTGCTAAACCATCTTTACAAGAGCGGATAAAAAGTTATCAATCCGATGAAACAAATTTTAAAAATAAATGTAATGTTGTCAAGGATGGAAGATTGTTAGATTTCATGTATGACGATGAAATTTTAAAATTTTAAAAGAGGTTCTTTGTTCCATCAATACTTGAGGAAAAATGGGAACTATTAGATTACACTCATAGATCAAATTTATTTATACACCATGGTAGTATCAAGATGTATATAGATATGAAGGAATGTTTTTGGTTGGATAATATGAAGCCGCAAATTGATGACTATGTGTCAAGAGGCCTATTTTTTCAACAAGTAAAGGGTGAGAGAAATCATCCTAGAGGAATCATGCAACCTCAAACTATTTATATGAGAAAGTGGGATGACATTACTATTGACTTCATTCTGGATTACCAAATACCCCTATAAGCAATGATACGATATGAGTTATTGATGATCATCTTACAAAATCGGTACATTCTCTTTATATTAGAGAATATTTACCTCTTGAGCACCTCAGATGAATATATCACTGTAGGAAAAACTGTTATTTGTGACAGGTTATTTACCACAGGAATAGGCGCACCGTCCCAAAAACTTATGTGCATATTGGCACGGTTTGCATGACAAACCACAGAAAAGGGGATTTGTGATGGGTAGGCACCGCCCGTCGCAAATGCCCGGAGGTGGTAAGACCTAGTTGTGATGGTGGATCCCCCGTCACAATTAGTTTGACACCCAAAGGGTATTTGCAACCGGACCTGTCGCAAATAACCTGCGGCGGTATAAACCTATTTGCGACGAGATGTTGTCTTCTCGCAAATACTGTGTCGGTGGGTTACTTTTTGTGATGGTCCCTGTCGCAAATAACTTTTTAATCGCTGACAGTAATTAATTCCGCTGAAGGTATTTGCGACGAGACCCATCATAGTAAGTACTATTAGCGATGAGATTCTGGTCGATAATACTCCCATAGCAACTAATCTAACATATATATACCCCCTCAGATTTTCATTCTCTCCTCTGGAAATTCTTCTTCCTCTACTTCTATAAACTTGAATTTTAGAGTGAATATTTTTTAGAGTTAGTTTTTTTACAAAGAAGTTGTGAAGCCGCCTACAATTATAAGAGATCAGGATTAAAAGTATTTATGTTTTATTTAATTTCTTATTTATTTCATTTCTTTATAATAATTTTAATTATTGTCGATTAATTGTATTTAAGTTTGATTTAAATTGTATTGCCATCAATATTTATTTGTAATAATAAAATTAAATTATTAGTACTAATTCATAGTAATTAGTAATAATTAATAATTATTAACGATAATTAGTAATATATATAAATAATTAGTGGTAATTAATAAATAGTAATTGTATTTTGCAGTAATTAATAGTAATTAAGACAAATTAGTAATAATTAGAAATAAATAATAATAATTAGAAAACAATAGTAGTAAATATTAACAATTAGTAATAAATGGAATTAATTAGTAATAAATAGTAATAAATAAGATCAAATACTAATAAATACTAATAAATAGTAATAAATAGTATTAAATACTAATAAGTAGTAATAAATACTAATAAATAGTAATAAATACTAATAAATAGTAATAAATACTAATAAATACGAATAAATAATAATAAATACTAATAAATAGTAATAATTAGTAATAATTAGTAATAATTAGTAATAATTAGTAATAAATAGTAATTATTAGTAAAAAATAATAATAATTAGTAATAAATAGTAATAAATAGTAATAATTAGTAGTAAATAGTAATAAATTCTAATAAATAGTAATAAATACTAATAAATAGAAATAAACACAAATAAATAGTCATAAATACTAAGAAATTTTAATAAATAGTGATAAATACTGATACATAGAAATAAATACTAATAAATAGAAATATATACTAAAAAATATTAATAAATTGAAATAAATACTATAAAATACTAAACAATAGTAATAAATACTAATAAATAGTAATAAATATGAATAAATAGTAATAAATACTTATAAATATTAATAAATACTAATAGATACTAATAAATAGTATTAATTAGAAATAATTAGTAATAATTAGTAATAATTAGTAATAAATAGTAATAAATAGTTATAAATAGCAATAAATAGTACGAAATAGTAATAAATAGTAATAAATAGTAATAAATAGTAATGAATAGTGATAAATACTAATAAATAGTAATAAATACTAATAAATAGTAATAAATTCCAATAAATAGTAATAAATACAAATAAATAGTAATAAATACTAATAAATACTAATAAATAATAATAATTAGTAATAAATAATAATAATTAGTAATAAATACTAATTAATAGTAATAAATACTAATAAATAGTAATAAATACTAATAAATAGAAATAAATACTAATAAATACTAATAAATCGTAATAAATACTAATATATAGTAATAAATACTAATAAATAGTAATAAATACTAATAAGTAGTAATAAATACTAATAAATACTAATAAGTAGTAATAAGTAGTAATAAATAGTAATAAATAGTAACAAGTAATAATAAGTAGTAATAAATAGTAATAAATACTAATAAATATTAATTAATACTAATAAATACAAATGAATAGTAATAAATTGTAATAAATTGTAATAAATACTAATAAATACTAATAAATAGTGATAAATACTAATAAACAGTAATAATTAGTAATAATTAGTAATAAATAGTAATAATTACTAATAATTACTAATAATTAGTAATAAATAGTAATAATTAGTAATAATTAGTAAGAAATAGTAATAAATAATAATAAATACTAATAAATAGTAATAAATACTAATAAGTGCTAATAAATAGTCATAAATACTCATAAATAGTAATAAATAGTAATAAATGGTGATACATACTAATAAATAGAAATAAATAGTAATAAATAGTAATAAATAGTAATAAATAGTAATAAATAATAATAAATAATAATAAATACTAATAAATACTAATAAAATCTAATAAATATTAATAAATACTAATAAATAGAAATAAATAGTAATAAATAGTACTAAATTGTAATAAATTGTAATAAATAGTAATAAATAGTAATAAATAGTAATAAATAGTAATAAACTGTAATAAACAGTAATAAAAAGTAATAATTACTAATAATTAGCAATAATTAGTGTTAATTAGTTATAATTATTAATAATTAGTAATAATTCATAATAATTAGTAATAATTAGGAATAATTAGGAATAATTAGGTAAAATTAGGAAAAATAAGAAAAAATTAGGAATAAATAGGAATAAATAGTATGAATTAATAATAATTAGAAATAATTAAGAATAATTAGGAATAATTAGTAATAATTAGTTATAATTAGTAATAATCAGTAATAAATAGGAATAAATAGTAATAAATAGTAATAAATAGTAATAAATAGTAACGAATATTAATAAATAGTAATAAATAACAATAATTAGTAATAATCAGTAATAATCAGTAATAATTTGTAATAATTAGTAATATGTAGTAATAATTAGTAATAACTAGGAATAAATAGTAATAATTAGTAATAATCAGGAATAATTAAGAATAATTAGTAATAATTACCAATAATTATTAATAAATAGTAATAAATACTAATAAATACAAATAATTAGAAATAATTAGTAATAAATAATAATAAATAGTAATAAGTAGTAATAAATAGAAATAAATATTAATAAATAGTAATAAATAGTTATTAATAGTAATAAATAGTAATAAATAGAAAACAAATACTTATAATTAGTATGCATTAGTAATAAATAGTAATAAATCTTAATAAATAGTAATAAATTCTAATAAATTGTAATAAATAATAATAAATACTAATAAATACTAATAAATACTAATAAATAGTAACAAATGAAAATGAATTCATATAAATACTAATAAATACTAATAAATAGTTTTAAATACAAATAAATTGTAATAAATACTAATAAATAGTATGAAATGCTAATAAATAATAAAATTTAGTAATAATTAGTAATAATTTGTAATAAATAGTATTAAATAGTAATAATTAGAAATAAGAAGTAGTTGTAAATATTTATCTTCTTTTTTGGATATTTTTTTTTCTAATTTCAAATTATTCGAAAACAGAAATGATTTTATATTTTGTACAAAAATATGGAATAAGGTAGTCAACAACAGTCATCATCAGATGATCGCACTTGGATAAATCAGCCCAGAAATCTAAATGGTTTTAATTTAAATCCTATATATATTGTGGGTGATGAAGACTTCTTATTATTTGTATCATCAAAATAAGAATTGGTTTCAAAAGGAACAATTAAGTGTCCTTGTAAAAAATGTGTTCTGAGAGAGTTTGACACATTTGAAAAGGTTGAAGGACATCTCTTGCGGTTCTGTTTTCAACCAAATTTTGTTTTTTTTTGTATCAACACGGTGAACACAGTTCCAGAAAATATAATAATAACATGATTCCAGATCCATCAAAGTTTCAAAATTTAGTACATGATGTTATAGGTTCCTCTATTCAACAAATTGAAACTCATGATGTTATTGATTTAACTCCTAGGTTTTCACCATCTGAATTTTATAAGTTTTTGTGGTTTGTTGAGGATGCATTATATCCTGGTTGAAAGATAAGAAAATTGGAAGTAGAAGGAAAATTTATTGCTATAAAATATGATAATGCAATGTCAAATAACCATTTTGATCAAATATTTTTTTGGTTAAAAAACGGTTACCTGAAGGAAATGAGTTGCCTAAAAATTACTATAAGAGGAGGAGGCTGGTTCATAATCAGGGCCTTAGTTATCAGAATATTCAACCATGTGCAAATGATTTCATCTTATATTCCGGTGAAAATGATTCATTGGATAGTTGTCCCAGATGTGGTAAATCAAGGTTTAAAGAAGCTCAACCGGGGAAGTCTTGATCGATTCTTGTGAAACAGTTGAGATATTTCACCCTTACTCCCAGGTTGCAGCTTTTGTTTCTGTCTCAGAACACAATGTCAATGATGTCGTGACACAAAAACATGATTTTAACTGATAAAAGCTTAAATCATCCATCTAATGGTGTTTCATGGAAACATTTTGACTGAATGCATTCGTCTTTTGCTTTAGAAGCCTAAAACGGGTGATTGGATCTTTCTACTGAGAGTTTATCCGTTGGGTTCTTATGGTATTCAGTATTCATGTTGTCCTATCATTATAACTCCACACATTTTACCTCTATGGATGTTGATGAAGGAGCCCTATATCTTTTTTACCTTATTAATCCCAGGATATCAGAAAAAGAATATTGATGTTTATTTGAAACCATTGATTGATGAGTTAAATTCATTGTGGAGTAATGGTGTTAGTACATATGATGTTTTCTATGGAACAAAATTTTATATTAAAAACTACATTGATGTGGAATGTTAGTGACTTCCAGGCATATGGCATGTTATCTGGCTGGAGTACACATGATCCAAAATCATGTCCTTACTGTATGAAATACAAAAAATCCTTTATTCTTGTCAATGTAAAAAAACCTTGCTATTTTTACTCTCATTGCATATTTCTTCTAATTGGTCATCCTTCTTGGAGAAAAAAATCTCATTTAAGAAAAGGCATAATTGAAAGGGATGAACCTCTAAAAATGATCTTAGGTGCATGGTTTAAATCAGTTGTATTTTCATTTCCTCCCATCACATTTGGGCCAACATTAAACCAATAGAAAATTCATGGCTTTGGGAAAGAGCATAATTGGATAAAACCGAGAATTTTCTGGGATCTTCTATATTGGTTTGACTTGTTAGTCCTCCACATATTGGATTTAATTCATATTGAGAAGAACTATTTTGATAACTTATTTCATACAGTTTTGGATACACCATGTAAGACCAAAGATAATTCAAAGGCATGATTAGTTCTTGCCCAAATTTTTAGATGAATAGAACTTGAACGGTTACAAAATGTCAGATTTCGGAGGTTAATGAAGAAAAAAGCATCTAATACATTTTCCAAATAGATATTCTTATTATTTTTTAATTGGATTGCATATTTGAGACTTCTAGATGGATATTCTTCCAATTTTGGTAGATGTGTTAAGAAGGGTCATATTACCAGATTAAAAAGTCCTGATTGTCATGTAATAATGGAAAGACTTATGCCGATTGGATTCATAATTTTGTTGAATTCAATGATTTGGGATTCGATAATAGTGATATCATATTTTTTTCGAGACATTTTTGCGGCAACAACAGACTATGATGCACAAAGTATACTGGAGAAGATGTTGTTGTCATTATATGTAAGCTGGAAAATATCTTCCCACCGGCTTTCTTTGACTCAATGGAACATCTGATATTAAATTTTCCACATGAAGCTAAATTTGGAGGTCCAGTGTAGTTTCGATGAATGTACCCAATCAATAGATGCATACAAAAATTGAAGAACAAAGTACATAACAAAGCATCAATTAAAGGATCAATTGCTGAAGCTTATTTTCCAGAGGAAATTTCATTTTTTTCTCACGTTATTTGGAATCTGAATATCCCCCAAAACACAACTACATGGGATGGAACAAGGGGAATTCTAATGATTAAATATACTATCAATTATCAGTTTTTTATTATCCAGAGCTTGGCTTCGATGGAGTTCATGAACGATGGCTTTCAGATAATGAGCATCACAGAGCTCATACATATGTTCTTCTCAACAATGAAGAAATGACATCATTTTTACTGTGAGTGCTTATATCACTAATTCTATAATTTATGTTACAGTAATTAAACATATTTTATTTGTAGGTTATATGATAATCATATCAAGAAACAACTACCACAATTTACAGCAGCTTCTCTTAAAGAACGCCGACAAAAAAAATTTATCAGTGGTTCCAAAAACTGCAAATATAAATTATTGATGGTATAATATATAAATTTTGTTTATTATTTATTAGATTGATATTTTTTTTTAAAAAAAATTGGTGTCTCAACATACAGATAAAATTCATAAATGCATGTGTATATTGAGTAACCCACAATCCAAAATGGTAAAATATTATAATGCATATGTGGTGAATGGTTTTCAATTTCATACTCATGCATATATGGATTAGAAAAACAATGAATAATGGTGTTTTATTGAGAGGATCATATCATAGAGAAACTAAAGTTGACTTTTATGGCATGCTAGATGAAATTATTAAACTGTGTTGTCTAGGGAAAAATTACATAACAATGTTTAAATGATGGTGGTTGGATACAGAGGGAGGCTTGCATGTTCATCTGATTATTGTAATCATCCATATTAAATATAAAAGTCTTATTACATTAAATGAATTATTTTTACAGGCTTAACAAGCACGTTAAATATATTATCCAATGTAATGTGTTACTTTAAGAGACCTGAGTGATTAGTGGAGCATAATAAAAATTAAATCTTGGGAAAACCAGTTTACTAAAAATTAACGTGGTTCTAATGAAGTAAAAGGAATTGAAAATTTTCAAGAGACTACTCCAAATCCCTCTTTTTCACAAAAAGACATGAATATCGATGATGACACCCCACAATTAAGGGTTGATGGTGACGATGATGTTAATGATGTTACAAATGAATTTGAAATGGCAAGAGATAATGAAACTAAAACTCATATGGATATTGATGATGTCGATGATGAATATGAAGAAATTGACATCATCATATATGAAAATGATGAGGAAGGTGTACATTGACATAGTTAAATGCTATTTATAATTAAAACTAATATATATCTATATGTAATAGTTATTTTCAACTATCTACTAACTACAATAAAGTTGTGTTTCAGATGCACAATGATCAATTTTTGTGAGTTGGAGGAGGCTGAGCAACCTTTGGGTGAGGAGGATTTGGGATCATCTGACCCTTAGCTTGTTGGCGGTTCTAGGGGTACACGGAGGGTCGTGGTCTTGCATAACTAATGATTCCGGACCCTATCCTTGAGTGGCGTCCACATCTTGGTTTCGATCCACGCATGTAGAGGTATGATAATATGTGTATTTTAGTTATCTTTCATTAATTTATTTATATACTAATTGTTTATTTATTTATTCTTTTTTCACAATTTTGAGCATGTAGTTGTTGGACAGAGGAGAGCTATCTTGCACAATTATTTTTCTCTGCCATGGATCACATGGGAACAAATTCCCATTGATGTGTGGCATGGAATGTTAAATCATTGGCTGGTATGTAAATAAATAATATTTATTTAGAAATTAATTTCATTAATAACTTGATATTATAACTTATTTGTAGGGTTTATGGTATCCCATCGATGATACCATGTGTGGTGCTATGCATGAGGCATGAGAGGTGTCTATGCATGAGCGTTTCCAACAGTTTTTGCACAGTTTGAGAAAAACAACCATTAAGGAAGGAGGAGTGATAGTATTTTATGAGTCATGTAGAGCCGATCGACTAGAGTACATCTCACCTCACATTTGGCATGGATTATGTTCACACTCATTGAGTGGTGGATTTCAGGGGAGATCTTTATTGGGCCAGCAGAACCGTGGGAGACAGGAGGTAACCCATCGAGCCGGTAGCCTTACATTCAGTACGCATAGAGAGAATATGGTAAGTATCTTTTTTAAATATTTTATACAAAATTAAGTATAAAAAGTTTATTTATATTCATATAGGCAGTCGAGCATCATGATATTACTAAGTACAATATTTATCGGAGGATTTATAATGATCCCGCCATTGGAGAGATTATAGGTGATCGCCAGCGTCAGATTGTGGTCAGTATTATTTCTTATTCAGTTTGAAAATTAAATGCATATAATAATTTCACTATTTTAATTTAAAATTAAAACTAATGGAGGCATAAGAGTCTGCGACCTCTCAAACACGAGTTGAGAGTCAGGCCAAGATGGCTGATCAGACTAGTGCCCACCATTTTGATGAGGTGACAGGGATGCTGGTGACCCAGTATGCCTTCGATATGAGCCGAGTAGTTGGTATTGACTATCATTTGACTTCTAGGACTTATTATGGTATTATTGTGATGTCTGTGTCCAGCTCAAGAGGAGCTCATTGAGAGGAATCATCTTCTGGCCCCCAGTATCAGGAGTGGTTGTGAGCTTAAACCACACTTATAGAGTGTTTGCAGAAGTAGTAGGAAGAGATGCGTCAGTAGAAGTTGTAGCAACAACAACATGAGAATGACATGCGTCGATGGAAAGAGTAGGAACAACAACAACATGATGAGAACATGTGTCGATTACTAAAACAACAACATGAGTAGATAGATAACATGAACTCCCGGACTCATAGTTTAGGGGTGGAGTTTTCTCCACCATCTCCTCCTGCTCCCCCAACTCCTCCAGAAGACTATCACCTCCAGCGATTTTTTTTGTTCTGCTAAAAACATTTGAATATATCATTTGTTGTAATATGAACTATTTACAGTTTTTGTCTTTTAAAATGGTGGGAATATTTCATATTTTTTTAATATTTTAATATTATAATATTTATTATTAGTATTGTATTTTTTAATGTTTGTTTATTTTACAAATAATAATATTAATAACGATAACAATAATATTTTATGATTGTTTTATATTTTTTTCTGAATATATAGATTTTTAATATTTTTTAACTTTTTTATATTAATAATATTAGTATTATTTTTTTATTTAGCATAATTTTTTTATTTTTTTATTTTTTTAAGTCTATGCAAATATTTAGAATTGTAATATTTTTTATTTTTTTTCATTTTAATAATAGTATTATTATTTTTTCATTAATCATAATTGTATTATTATTTTTTATTTTATTAAGTATTTTCGATGGGGCCTTTTGTAATGGGGGCCTGTCTCAAATAGATTATATATATATTTATAAATATATATGTTTTTTGTGATGGGATTTTCACTACAGGTTTTTAAAATAAATATTTTTGTGATGGGTCACCAACCCTTCACAAATACTTTTTTGAGACGGGCTCATTGCAAAAGGTAATTGTATATATAATGAATTTAATCAGAGATCTATTTGTGCCGCTATTTTCTAAAATAGACTATTTGCGACGGGACCCCATGGGAAAAGAGTTTTTGCGACGAGATCCAATCACAAATAGACGGTTGCAAATATCCAAAATTTCAGAAGTGTATGATTATAAAGCTGTAAAACATTATGTTACACCTCTATCAATTATTTCTGGTTAAGATCCTCATTTAAAACAACACAATCTTGAAGAGTCTTCAAAAGACTTTGGATGCTGATCATCATTTGAGTACTGCTTATCACCCTCAAACCGATGGAAAGTTTGAAAGGAATATTTAAACATTGGAGGAAAAGATGATATCATTCTCACATTATATTCTAGGTGTATGGTATTGGTATTTACCCTTGGTAGAGTTTTCCTTCAATAATAGTTTCCATTATAGTATTAAAATGGCTCCATATAAAGCATTACATGGAAAGAGATGTCGTAATCTAACTTGATGGGATAAATTTGGTGAAAGGAAACTTATAGGTCTAGAACATATTGAACAAAAAACGATAGAGTTAAAGACTATCAAGGCACATATTAAGGAAACTCAAAGTAGGAAAAATATTTATATAGATAATCAGAGAAAAGATTTGGAATTTCAAGTGGGAGATCATGTATCTGTGAATGTATCTCCATGGAAGGGTTTTATAAGGATCGGTACGAGAGTGAAATTGATCCCCATGTACAATGGACCATTTAAATGTCTTGAATGAATTGGAAATGTAGCTGTGTTTACCAATTCCACCAAGTATCTTCAAAGTTCGTGATGTGTTCCACATGTCATTGTTGAAGGAGTACATACGAGACCCAACACATGTGCTCACTTATGAAGAAATATAACTGGTACCTGATTTATCTTACTATGAAGATTTTATTATGATTATTGACAGTTGAGAGAATGTATCAAGAAATCGGATGACTCTATTGTAAAAGGTTCTTTGGAGAAACCATAAAATGTAAGAAGAAACATGTGAACTTGAGGATGTTATAAAGAAGAACCACCTTCACATTTTTAGATGCAATATTCATGAAAATTATGAGGATGAAATTATAGAATGAGGAAAGAATATATCACCCTATGATTTTGTTTTTTGTATCTTATATAATCATCTAAATTTATTCTATAGCTTACATTTCATGCAACACCGAGCATAAATGAACTGTGATATACTATTAAATATTTACATGATCATTAGAATAGTAATATTAATGTTAGGAATAGTAATGTGGACATTATAATAATAACCAAAACTTTGAATTTATAAATACAATTTACGTATATCATAAATGAAAATATGATATACTTATATCGTGGGATAATTTAATAAATGTATTAAAAATGATAAATTAAGTGTTGGTATTTTTGTATTCCAAAGTCTTTACGTACAATTTTACAAATAACATAATTATTATAATTTATTTTCAGAAAATAGATTGATAAATTAATATTTCATTGTATAATAATTATAATTAAATTTTATGAGATGATAATTAATTTTTCAACGTGTTTTAAAAATATTTATGATATTTAAATCGTCATTTTTTTAATAAATGATGATTTTAATTAAAAATTAAATTTATCGCAGTTAGAAAATTATTTTCATAAAATGGAGTCCATTTTTAAATCTAAAAAAGGGTTAGGGTGAACTTTTGGGTTTTTTTAAAATTGTTGAATTTTTTGTGAATAGTGAAATATGGTAATTTAGGGTATTTGACAATTAAAAACAAATACAAGAATATTGGGTTCATGAATGATGTAATAACCGATTATTTAGAAATAAAATTATCTATTTATTATATATAGTCACATGAATCAATACTATTGATAATCATGAGCCAAAATAATAAAAAAATGAATAAAATAATCGATAAACACCCCTCTCCTCTCCCTATAAATACCACCCCTCACCACCCCTTCCCCTCACACCTTCTAAGCCTTTAAGCATGACCAAATTATGAACTATTAGATTTCCAATAATATTTCTTAGATCTAAGATCATTTAGTCTTACCAAAAGACCAAATCTAATTGTCTTAAGAAGGTTTCCAAGGAGATGATATTCAAGAGGTAAAATCCTCTTTTCTCTTTTAGTTTCTTTTATTTTATTATATTTTCTTAACCTCCACTATAAAAAGTGTCACGGTAACTATATTATAATTAATATATTACAATTATATTTTGATAATAGAATATCCATAATTAAATCCCTTCTTCTATTATTTTTTTAAAATCAAATCATCATTCATGATATGCCGATTCAACACATTTGTAAAGGATGGGTTTTAATTTTTTCCTTAATGCCTTCATGGATAGTCATAAAAAAAATTTATTGTCACAACCCGACCCTACCCGGGATCGAGCCGCAACTACCCCAGGCCCACCTCCATAGGCCAGGGGCTGGCGACCAGCGCCGAAGGCACAATAACTCGGGAGGCCTTTGCCTAAGTACCAGTACACATGCACGCAGTAACCTCAATGCAAAAGTGCAGAGTAAAAAGAAAGGGCAAGCAGAGTAAAAAGAACAACTGCTATAAATAAACCACAGAGTGCATCGACCACTACAAGTATAAAGTAAAAACTGAAAAGAAAAGGGGAAAACAAACGCCCAACCGAAAAGTGCCACAACCCGGCAATAGTTAATCAAAAATGAACAGCTGACGGGTCTCCCACCTGGAACCCGACCATGACCACCGCACACGGTCCAAGCTCCCAAGCTCCTACGCTCCACTGAAGTCACGCTCCACCTGTCCATCGTCTGCAAGGGCACACCAAGTGCGGGCAAAGCCCAAGCAGGGGTGAGTGAAAAAATACTCAGTAGGATACCCCGAAGGCTCGAGGGAGCAACAAAAGGAGGTACTGAAGGGTGAGCAGTAGAGCGAACAGGAAAAGTAGAGGAGTACAACTGAAAGTGAAGTAAAGAGTCCAGCTCAACCCAACAAGAGGAAAGAAGGTAGACTCATCCAGACACAAGGAGCTGGAAACGGTGAGAAGATGAACTTCTCGTCGAGTCTTCGCTACCTATAGTAGGAGAGTAGACTCATCCAACCACGAGAAGCTAGACACGGAAAGCACGTGGCATACACCGCGCGTCTTCGCCTCTCCTGGAAGGAGAGAAACCAAAACCCAAGGAGTGGGTACTCGAACATGGTATATACAAATCCATACGCTCTGTAGTGAAGCCCGAACCATGTTATAAGGGGATCTCCGTCGCATAGCTCATCCCAAGAAAAGTGTCGCCAACAGTCCCAGATATAACCCCATCATCGTTGCCCAGCATCCCGCACGTCTGCTCGGAACCGCAAGCCAAGGGGCTCAGTCACCGCACCTTGATACTATCCGCTTTGGGCGGCACTGACTAGCCCGCACAGTTTTAGATCGCGTCGCAATAACGCATCTCGGTGGGGAAAGTGCCCCTCATACTTGAGAGTTCTAGGAAGTCAAACCACACCTCATCACTGCCCTGCAGTCGTCAGGTCTCCTCAAAGTCAAGCCGTCACAACACTGACCCGTACAAACAAGGGTCCCACTCCGGTAATCACAGAGGTAAGCCACAGACTAGTCTAGTCAAGAGGACTGAGTCTGGAATGCCAACCGGTGTCCCCACTGCCCAGCCCTGCTGGAGGGTAATTCATAACCAAATCTCAGGTGACCCACTGCCCAACCCCGCAGGAGGGTAAACCATAATACATCATCAGGCGACCCACTACCCAGCCCCACTGGAGGGTAAACCATATCCAAATATCGGGTGACCCACTGCCCAGCCCTGCTGGAGGGTAAACCCTAACACATCATCAGGCGACCCACTGCCCAGCCCTGCTGGAGGGTAGACCTGGATTAAGTCGATAGGTGACCCACTGCCCAGCTTTGCTGGAGGGTAGACCTAGAACTAGACGACGGGCGACCCACTGCCCAGCCCTGCTGGAGGGTAGGCCCTAAGAGGTCGTCGGGTGACCCACTGCCTAGTATCTGCTGGAGGGTAGACCCTAGGAATGTCGGGTGACCCACTGCCCAGTCTCTGCTGGAGGGTAGACCCTAAGTGCATCGGGTGACCCACTGCCCAGTCTCTGCAGGAGGGTAAACCCTAGAAGTCAGTGAGCAACCCACTGTCCAGCCCTGCTGGAGGGTAAGCCCGAGGAAGTCGATGAGTAAACCACTGCCCAGCCCCGCTGGAGGGTAAAACTTAGAACTGCCCTAGCCACATCCACTGAAGGGTACAACACTGGCCAACCAGATGCGGAGTGGGTATCGTGCAACCACCGAACTCCAGAACAACTCACCCAAAGGGGGTTCAGCGTCTATTCCATCACGGGGTTCCACTAGCACTGCTACTGGCTGATCCATCGAGAACGAAACCAGGGGGAGACCACTCAACCCTGCTGGTCAACAAACGAGCACCGAGTCAGGGGAAAACTCCACCCTGCTGGTAAAAGAAACACACCGAGGGACCCTCTACGTAGCGAGAGGTCAAAGTACGTAAGGCAGAACACGACACGCACATGGGGCCCACACAACGTGTGGCCCCAAGTCAACCCCAACTGAGCGCACAAACGTCTCAGGTACAAACCACACATACCTCCAAGCGCTCTAGTATACTCCTAGAGTATACCTCGTCTCCAGCCCAAGTCTATCGTACACCTGACACCCAACGTCAGCACGAAGGCGTGACGTACCAACTCCACCTAAAAGGCCCAGGCACGGCCAACCAAGTCACCTCAAACATTTACATCGCTCACACGGGAGTGCACACGATCACTCGCCAAAGGCCCGCTACAAGCAAAGTAGGGAGAACCACCACGGGAGCACCTACCGTGCTTCCACATTTCTAAAGATCGCGCAAGAGGATCCGTACAGACAAACGGATCACACCGTTGTAATCCTTGCAGAAAAATACGCGAGTTAGACTACTCACTCGCCCGAAACGGTCAACAGGTGGAAAAGGTACTATTCACCGTGACCAACCCGCGTGGGGCCCACACCAGAATCCCGAAACAGAACCAACGGATCACGCCACTGCGATCCCCTCGGAAAAACACACGAGATTGACTACTCAATCACCCAAAACGGCCACCCGGTGAAAAAGGTACTATTCACCGTAGCCCGGTCAGGTGGGGCCCACACCACATCTCCGAAAGAGGTCGAGCGGACTGCGCCATCGCGATGCTCTTGGAAAAAACACGTCGAAAGCACTACTCGCTTGAGTAGAATGGGTATCTGGAGAAAAAGGTGTGTTCCGGCGCACCGCACATGAGCGGCGCCACGTGGGACCCGCAACACGGTCCCGAAACTCAACGAACGGATCGCACCGTTGCGATCCTCCCAAAAAAGTACACAAGATGGACTATCCACTTGTCCAAAACGGTCGCCCGGGGATTAAGATAGAAAAAAACAATGTCGACGCCGAAACGGCCCTCGTGGGCCCCGCACCATCGTGCCGAATTTGAGCGGGCGGATTGCACCATTGCAATCCCCTCGGAAAAACACCCAACATCGACAGCTTGCACGCCCCGAACGGACGTCCGAGGAAAAGAGCCGTGAAACGCCGCACGCAGCTCAAGAGACGGGTCGTGGTGCCCCCGCCTCAACTCCGGCCTCAAAACCTGAAACCACCCTGCAAACCTCCGCCTCGACGCCAGGTTCCCAACGCAACTGACGGCGCTCAAAATGAATGTCGGACGCGTCCGCGCCGTCCAAACAAGAATCCCGGAAGAAAACGCTCGTCTACTTAAAGACACGTCGTGCCTCCGCGGCCCCTCGTTTCCGGAATTAAAAATTCCCGAAACCACGTCAAAACATTCCCCTCGACGCAAGATCCGCGCTGCCGCAGACGGTGCGCAAAAACGGACGCCCGTAGCTCCAAATGCGGGCGTCCGAAATCTGAGGGCCAAAGCCCCTTGGGCCTGACAGGCCCGGACCGGCCGGTCCGCCCCTGCCTGGGCCGGCCCGCGCCGGCCGGCCCGGTCCAACCGAGCCGAGGGCCGCCGCTCCGCGGCCCACTCCTCTCCACACCCGCGTGCCCGCCGCGTGGGGCCTTGCCCACCGACCGGCCACGAGGGCCGGTCCGCTCGGTCCACGCGACGACCCGCGCTTTGCGGGTCGTTGCCACGCTTGCACGGGGCCGCCGCCTCGCGGCCCCTCCTCTGCTTGTCGGCGCCGGCGACCGGCTTCCGACAGCCGCCGCCGAGGCCGCCGCCGCCTCCCGGAAGCGCCGCCGTCACCGAAGCCCGGCCGACCGCCTCCGCCCTCCTCCGCGCCGCGCCGCCCTGCGCGCCGCCTCCTCCGCCGAGCCGCGCCGCCGCTCGAACTCGCCGGAACCCGAAAACCCGCAAAGTTTGGTTGGATCATTGCGGATGCTACGAAGCTCGGAATATGAATCAGAAAGATGCGTTGGATAGGGAATTTACTCTAATACGCATTCATGGGCTTCGATCGAAGAGAAAACAACAAATCGACGCTAAAATTGGTGTTCAATGGGTGGTTCGGGAATTAAAACTCCAAAACAAAACCCTACCTCGTGGGGCTTCGCCCGACGCTTCCCGCACGATCCGCCCCGCGCCGTTGCCTCGCCGGAGCTCGCCTCGCCGGAGCTCGCCTCGCCGGAGCTCGCCTCGCGAGAGCTCGCCGGAATGGAGGAGGGAAAGGGAGAGGGTGCGAGGGAGGAGAAGAGGAAGAAGAAAAAAAGGGGGGGTGTTTAAGTACAAAAACACTTAAACGCCCGCCCGACGGCCCCGAACCCGAACTCCCGACGGGTCAGGATTTAGCCCTCCCCTATGCTAAGAAACCACGCTCTGAGCGCAGCAGAGGTCTCAGAATTTTATTCGAGACCCCGTTCAAATGTTACTTAACTCAGCGCCCGAGGCCGCCAAATTATGAAAACACCCCTGGGGCCAATTTTTCACGAACGGCCCGCCCCCCGCGAAACTTATACCTCTCCTAGGGTAAAACGGCACGCTCCGAACTCAACGGTGCCCTCGATTTTACAATCCGAGCCACCGTTTAAGAGATACTGGAATTTCTCCATTAAACGAATTAATTAATTAATTAATTAAATCCGTTTAACGTTCCAGAAGCGGGCGAGGGGTCCAAACATCCCGCGCCGACAAGTTTTATGTCGTTCCTAGGGTAAACACCCCATTCCGGGACCCATCCGTACACACGGATTCCCTGATCCGGAAACTCCGTTTAGGATTTATCCTATTTATTTAGCGTTTCCAGTGAGAACGCACTGAATATTCAATTCCGGCCACTCCGGGGCTCGGAATCGCACGCCGTCTAAAGGCACCGCTCTAGAATATCTTCAAGAATATTCCAAAGTCTATCGTAGAAAAACTCGGGTTCTTACATCATTCCCTCCTTCAAGATTTTCGGTCCTCGAAAAGAAAAACTAGGGAGAAACACACGGTACTAAGCCCACATCTGGCGTTCACATACCCTGAAGAACCCACGCACAACTCTACGTCACCGCACACAGACCAAAGGATTGATCTGTTCATGAGAGGTCGGACATTGCCGACGTCGTGCACCCACTCCAGACTTTTGGGGTTAGGGAGAGGCGGTAGACAACCTCGCCATCCCTTTGCACGGTTTCAAACGGCCCGAAGTCCCTCGGGGGTAGCTCACCTGCCCGGTCCAACCTCTACGTCGCACGCCGCGACTGGAATCACCGCTCGCACCTGAAACAAGGCCCGGTGATTCCCTCCTTTAGAATATCCATATAGTGCAACACCCAAGGATATCTGGTCACGCAAGATTCCACAGTCGATGCTCTCTTACACGCTCAACAGGCGAAGGAGCCAACACCATCGACTAAAGGAAAAGGTCTCACACCTTTTTCCTTACTAACACAGGGTCACACCCGACGCCCTACGTCACCCTGGTAACACCTCAAACAAGGACCAGGGAGAAATGTCTTTCAACACGCAAAGCCTATCAATTCTACTGCAAGAAGTAGAAGAGTCACAAGGGGTACCTCTCACCATCCCGTGCTCCGCAGGATTGTAGACATCTAAAGCTCGCGGCTAACCGCGGTCCCCATTGTCAGCTCCCGGAGCCTGACGTGGACCACCTAGTGGTGATGGGGAGATCTCGTAATGTCGTCCCCCACCTCCAGCTCCTCCCTCTCCTCTGCTAGCACCACCTCCCTAGGTACTACTCCGATTACGGTGTTGCCTCTGCCGTGGTGGTGCGTCTACTGCCTGCCCGAAGCTCCCAGCAACTCGGGTCAGGCAGTCTCGTGCCAAGTGACCTCGCTCGTCACAATCATAGCACCAGCGCTCTCTGGACTGCCCTGTTGCCCTCCGGCGCCACTGTGGTGTACGACCATGGCCTGGGATCCACTCACGGAAGGGCATCCTCAGCTAAGGCCCTGCACCTTTTCGCCATAGTGGTATACGACCACGTCTCCGAAACCGGCAGTGGGAAGGCCACCTGTATCGAGGTCCTGCCCTCCAGCGCCTGCTAACTACGGCAGACGTCCCGGTTCCGTCGAGTCCACTACCACTACCAACCGCAAAACATTACAGGAATCCCTCTATCACCAACGCCTGCTCTGGCACCCTGGAATATGTGGAAATGCCCAAGGGTACTACGATAGCACGAATCTCTCGGCGGAGACCCTGCTCAAACTTCCGCACTCGGAGGTTGTCGTCACGGACCAGGTCTGGGTAAAAGCGTGCACGGTCTGCAAAACTAGCAGCGTACTTGGCCACCGTTATCCCTCCCTGCTGAAACTGCAGGATCTCCTGAATCCGAATGGAGAACAAGTAAGAGGGGAAAAAATCTTCAAAGAGCTACAACTGAATGTCGTCCAACAAAAACGATGACTTGTCAGGAACTGAGTCACCAGACTCCACCAACGCCAAGCTACTCCACGAAAAGGGGTGGCTTCCAAAGCTACTCTCCGATCTGTCGGTGTCTGCAGAAGCCTGAAAAGGATAACCACTGCCTCTATCCAACCCTCTGCTGCCTGAGGGTCTGGCTCACCACTGAACCTCAGCGGTCTCTGCCGCTAGAACTCATGGAGCGCGCTCAACCTGTGCTCACTCTCAGCCTACTCTGCTGAAACTGTCTGCTTCTCAACAGGTGGGGGTTCTGCCACCAGTCCACCCGGAGAAAGGTCTCACACGATGGGTCCTGGACTGTGGCCTCGTAGCTCATAGGGTCGTCGTCACGAACCCAAGCTGGTATCTTGGCTGGCTGTCTTCGCGGAGACATCCTGAATATTATCAAGGAGTGTCGCGGTCAGATGAGCATATATGTATATACCACAACATCAACGATGGAGAGCCGACTCAAGAAGGACATTCAAGACTCAGTCCTATGTGATGCACAAACAAATTTCCCTGCAACAAGTGTCTCAGCATGTCGAGTCGACAAGCGGGTTATCAAGGTCCTAGTGAATGGATACGTCGGCCGCCGCACCATCACTGGACTCCCTGGCCTGGGAGCCGCTCTCGAGACACGTTAACACTGTTTCCCTATATCCCAACCAATTCCTCTTTTAGGGACGTCCGCACAACTTCCCAAGGAACGAACCACCTCTGATACCACTTTGTCACGACCCGACCCTACCCGGGCTCGAGTCGCAACTACCCCAGGCCCGCCTCCATAGGCCAGGGGCTGGCGACCAGCGCCGAAGGCACAACAACTCAAGGAGGCCTTTGCCTAAGTACCTGTACACACGCACGCAGCAACCTCAATGCAAAAAGTGCAGAGTAAAAAAGAAAGGACAAGCAGAGTAAAAAGAAAAACTGGTATAAATAAACCACAGAGTGCATCGACCACTACAAGTACAAAGTAAAAACAGAAAAGAAAAGGGGAAAAACACACGCCAAACCGAAAAGTGCCACAACCCGGAAATAGGTAAACAAAAAGGAACAGCTGACGGGTCTCCCACCTGGAACCAGGCCACGACCACCGCACGCGGTCCAAGCTCCCAAGCTTCTACGCTCCACTGAAGTCACACTCCACCTATCCGTCATCTGCAAGGGCACACCAAGTGCGAGAAAATCCCAAGCAGGGGTGAGTATAAAAATACTCATTAGGATACCCCGAAGGCTCGAGGGAGAAACAAAAGGAGGTACCGAAGGGTGAGCAGTAGAGTGAACAGCAAAAGTAGAGGAGTACAACTAAAAGTGAAGAAAAGAGTCCAGCTCAACCCAACAAGAGGAAAGAAGGTAGACTCATCCAGACACAAGGAGCTGGAAACGGTGAGAAGATGAACTTCTCATCGAGTATTCGATACCTATAGTAGGAGAGTAGACTCATCCAACCTCGAGAAGATAGACACGGAAAGCACATGGAATACCCCGCGCGTCTTCGCCTCTCCTGGAAGGAGAGTAACTAAAACCCAAGGAGTGGGTACTCGAACATGGTATATACAAATCCATACGCTATGTCGTGAAGCCCGAACCACGTCGTAAGGGGATCTCCGTCCCATAGCTCAGCCCATGAAAAGTGTCTCCAACTGTCCTAGATATAACCCCATCATCGTTTCCCAGCATCCGGCACGTCTGCCCTGAACCGCAAGCCAAGGGGCTTAGTCACCGCACCTTGATACTATCCGTTTTGGGCGGCACTGACTCGCCCACACGGTTTTAGATCGCGTCGCAAGAACACATCTCGGTAGGGAAAGCGTCCCTCGTACTTGAGAGTTCTAGGAAGTCAAACCACACCTCATCACTGCCCTGTAGTCGCGAGGTCTCCTCAAAGTCAAGCCGTCACAACACTGACCCGTACAACCAAGGGTCCCGCTCCGGTAATCACGGAGGTAAGCCACAGACTAGCCTAGTCGAGAGGACTGAGTCTGGAATGCCAACCGGTGTCCCCACTGCCCAGCCATGTTGGAGGGTAATTCATAACCAAATATCAAGTGTCCCACTGCCCAGTCTCGCTGGAGGGTTATCCAAAATACATCGTCAGGCGACCCACTACGCAGCCCCGCTGGAGGTTAAACCATATCCAAATATCGGGTGACCCACTGCCCAGCCCGGCTGGAGGGTAAACCCTAACACATCATCAGGCGACCCACTGCCCAGCCCCGCTGGAGGGTAGACCTGGTTTAAGTCGACAGGTGACCCACTGCCTAGTCTTGAAGGAGGGTAGACCTGGAACTAGACGACGGGCGACCCACTGCCCAGCCCTGCTGGAGGGTAGGCCCTAAGAGGTCGTCGGGTGACCCACTGCCCAGTCTCTGCTGGAGGGTAGACCCTAGGAATGTCGTGTGACCCACTGCCCAGTCTCTGCTGGAGGGTAAACCCTAGAAGTCAGTGAGCAACCCACTACCCAGCCCTGCTGGAGGGTAAGCTCGAGGAATTCGATGAGTAACCCACTACCCAGCCCTGCTGGAGGGTAAAACTCAGAACTGCCCTAGCCACATCCACTGAAGGGTAAAACACTGGCCAACCAGACGCGGAGTGGGTATCGTGCAACCACCCAACTCTAGAACAACTCACCCAAAGGGGGTTCAGCGTCTGTTCCATCACGGGGTGCCACTAGCACTGTTACTGGCCGATCCATCGAGAATGAAACCAGGGGGAGACCACTCAACCCTGCTGGTCAACAAACGAGCACCGAGTCAGGGGAAAACTCCACCCTTCTAGTCAAACAAACACACCGAGGGACCCTCTATGACGCGAGAGGTCAAAGTATGTAAGGCAGAACACAGCACGCACATGGGGCCCACACGATGTGTGGCCCCAAGTCAACCCCAACTGAGTGCACAAACGTCTCAGGTACAAACCACACATACCTCCAAGCGCTCTCGTATACTCCAAGAGTATACCTCGTCTCCAGCCCAAGGCTATCGTGCACCCGACACCCAACGTCAGCACGAAGGGGTGACATAACAACTCCACCTCAAAGGCCCAGGCACGACCAACCACGTCACCTTAAGAATTTACATTGCTCACACGGGAGTGCACGCGATCACTCACCAAAGGCCCGCTACAAGCAAAGTAGGGCGAACCACCACCGGAGCACCTTCCGTGCTTCGACATTTCTCAAGATCACGTTAGAGGCTCCGTACATCCAAATGAATCACACTGCTGTAATCCTTGCGGAAAAACACGCGAGATAGACTACTCACTCGCCCGAAATGATCAACAGGTGGAAAATGTACTATTCACCGAAGCCCGGTCGGGTGGGGCCCACACCACATCTCCGAAAGTGGTCGGGTGGACTGCGCCATCGCGATGCTCTCAGAAAAACACTTCGAAAGAACTACTCGCTTGAGTAGAATGGGTATCCAGAGAAAAAGGTGCGTTCCGGCGCACCGCACACGAGCGGCGCCACGTGGGACCCGCAACCCGGTTCCGAAACTCAACGAACGGATCGCACCGTTGCGATCCTCCCGAAAAAGTACACAAGATGGACTATCCACTTGTCCAAAACGGTCGCCCGGTGATTAAGATAGAAAAAACACCGTCGACGCTGAAACGACCCTCGTGGGCCCCGCACCATCGTGCCGAATTTGAGTGGGCGGATTGCACCATTGCAATCCCCTCGGAAAAACAAACAACATCGACTTCTCGCACGCCCCGAACGTACGTCCGAGGAAAAAAGCCGTAAAACGCCACACACAGCTCAAGAGACGGGCCGTGGGGCCCACGCCTCAACTCCGGCCTCAACGCCTGAACCCACCATGCAAACCTCCATCTCGATGCCAGGGTCCCAACGCAACTGACGACGCTCAAAACGGATGTCGGACGCGTCTGCGTCGTCCAAACAAGAATCCCGGAAGAAAACGCTCGTCTACTTAAAGACACGTCGCGCCTCCGCGGCCCCTCGTTTCGGGAATTAAAAATTCCCGAAACTATGTCAAAACATTCCCCTCGACGCAAGCTCCACGCTGCTGCAGACGGTGTGCAAAACAGACGCCTGTAGCCCAAAATACGGGTGTCCAAAATCTGAGGGCCAAAGCCCCTTGGGCCGGACCGGCCCGGACCGGTCGGTCCGCCCTGCCTGGGCCGGCCCACACCGGCCGGCCCGGTCCAACCAAACCGCGGGCCGCCGCTCCGCGGCCCGCTCCTCTCCACACCCGCGCGTCCGCCGCGCGGGGCTTGCCACCGACCGGCCACGAGGGTCGGTCGCTCGGTCCACGCGACGACCGGCGCTTTGCGGGTCGTTGCCGTGCTGCACGGGGCCGCCGCCTCCCGGAAGAGCCTCCGCCATTGAAGCTCGGCCGACCGCCTCCGCCCTGCTTCGCGCCGCGCCGCCCTGCGCGCCGCCTCCTCTGCCGAGCCGCGCCGCCGCTCGAACTCGCCGGAACCCGAAAACCCGCAATGTTCGGCGGATCATTGCGGATGCTACGGAGCTCGGAATTTGAATCCGAAAGATGCGTTGGATAGGGAATTTACACTACTACGCATTAATGGAATTATATCGAAGTGAAAACAACAAATCGACGCTAAAATTTCTTTTCAAAGGGAGGTTCGGGAATTAAAACTCCAAAACAAAACCCTACCTCGTGGGGCTTCGCCCGACGCTTCCCGCGCAATCCGCCCCCCGCCGTTGCCTCGCCGGAGCTCGCCTCGCCGGATCTCGCCGGAATGGAGGAGGGAAGGGGAGAGGGTGTGAGGCAGGAGAAGAGGAAGAAGAAAAAAAGGGGGGTGTTTAAGTACAAAACACTTAAACGCCCGCCCGACGGCCCCGGACCCGAACTCCCGACAGGGTCGGGATTTAGCCTCCCCTAGGCTAAGAACCACGATCTGAGCGCAACGGAGGTCTCGGAATTTTATTCTGAGACCCCATTCAAATTTTACTACACTCAGCGCCTGAGGTCGCCAAATTATGAAAACGCCCCTGGGGCCATTTTTCTCGAAAGGCCCGCGCCCGCGAAACTTATACCCCTCCTAGGGTAAACGGCACGCTCCGAACTCAACAGTGCCCTCGGTTTTCAAATACGAGCCACCGTTTAAGAGATACTAGAATTTCTCCATTAAACGAATTAATTAATTAATTAATTAATCCGTTTAACGTTCCAGAAGCGGGCGAGGGGTCCAAACATCCCGCGCCGACAAGTTTTATGTCGTTCCTAGGGTAAACACCCCATTCCGGACCCATCCGTACACTCATATCTCTGATCTGGAACTCCGTTTAGGATTTATCTGATTTATTTAGCGTTTCCAGTGTGAACGCACTGAAAATTTAATTCCGGCCACTCCGGGGCTCGGAATCGCACGCCGTCTGAAGGCGCTGCTCTGGAATATCTTCAAGAATATTACAAAGTCTTTTGTATCAAAACCCGGGTTCTTACATTTATGTTCAAAAAATATTTTAATATGTGTATTAGGAATTATTTATTGTTATAAAACTATTATATAAACGTAATATTAAATAAAATGATACTAGTTCATGATAGATGTAAAAACTGCCAAAATAAACAAATCATTTTTCAATATCTATTATCTACTGAATAATCCTCATTCCGAAAAAGATAATGATATAAGAGACCATTTAAATTTATCAATGTTAATTAATGTAATATAAGTTCAATTATGGATAATTATTCTAATTTTAAAATAACTTCCATAATTATACACAATCTAACTGATCAAGAAACCATGAAACCAACGCTCCTAGAACAACATTATAAATCATCAAAATGGACATAAAGGAATTTAATAAAATTATAAAAAATAAAAAATAAGATTAATATATTATGAATTAAGAAATTGATCAATCTAATTTGATTATCCAGGATACTAAGTACATGTGAGGAATGCTTTGAGACGTAAGGTAAGGGATTTATGATCTGAATTTTATTTTTGTGAGATATGACTTATTCTGCACTTATTTCTTATGTGTGGTGTATGTATATGTCCCTGTGATATATGATATAATGAATTTATTTATGTTCATGGTATTAAATATTTCATTTGATGATTATTAATCTTACGGGATATGTGACTCAATTGATAACAACGTGGGAATGGATTTCTTAACTCAATTTTCATTCATTATGTTAAACATCTGTGTCATTGGTTATGTTATACCAATAATATGTGTAAAATGACCTCTAATTTCATTATACTATATTTAAAATTTTATTTTATGGATTTAAAATTTTCACACATTATAATTTCATTGATTTTACCTCACTCCAATAATACGGTATTGGTAAAGGGTTTCTCATCTCACTTTTATTTCTATGAGATATGCATTATTGACAACTTATTTCTTGTGTATGGTGTATATATACTTCTCTTTTATATATCATATAATGAATATTTTTATATTAATTAAATTTAATGTTTTATTTGATTATTATTAATTTTATGGGGCATACATTTCTATTTATTACAAGGTGTAAGGTTTTCTCGTATCACTTTTTATTTCTGTGTGAAAATCATTATTCACCACTAATTTATTTTGTGTGGTATTTATATAATACCGTTTGATATATCATATCACAAATTTCATAATCTTTAGGGTATTAAAATTTTCCTTTTAAAGTTATTACTTTCATGAGGAATATGATTCAACTAGTTACAAAGTGGTAAGAGATTTTTTAACTCAATTTTCATTCATTGGGTTAAACTTATATTTCATTGATTATGTCCTGTTAAGGTTATGTGTAAAATGAATTTTGATTTTATTATGTTTTATTTCTACATTTTTCAAGTGTATTTATAGTGAATTTACATAATCTATTCATTTTATTACTGATATGATCTTTGTAAGGTACTTTATCTCAATTTTCATCTGTTGTTGCATATTTTTTATGTTAGTGAACTATTTCATTCCCTATAGTGTATATACTACACTTTTTTATTTATGATAATCATTTATTGAATATTTCATTAAAACCCCATATTTTATGTTTCATGGATATGATTATTTCTAGTGTCATATTCCAATTTTTCGAACTCTATTTAAATTGAATTTTATTTGATTGACTGGGGAAATAATGTTAAATCCATGTATTTTACTCAATATAGATGTTTATTTATAATGAATATTGAATCATAAATTAAATATATCATTTTGATAATTGAGGAATGATTTGGACATGTAGTCATGGGTGGGGCCCAATTATAGATATCCCCTTGATGTATCAGTAGTCTCATGAGACGATAATGTTGGTCAAATTAAATGATTTTTTACTAATAATTATTATACTATCTTGTAAAAGGTATTGATGATAAAGTTACCATGATTACTAATATGATGGAATCTAAATTATTATGTATTTCATTCATTTAGATTTCAATCATTGTTATCCATGATATTTTCACTATGATATTATCTGTGGATTCAAATTGTGCCCAATTTCATGATTAAATGGATTCTGTTTTATTTAATCATTATTGAGCATTTGATCTCACCCTTTTATTTTTTATCCCTTCCCAGGTTATGAAGAATAAATAATTGAATAAGTTCAAGGATGTAATTAATTTACTTTTTTATGTTTTATAATTGATTACCAATATAATATGGTTACTATGTATGTATCTTATTATTCAATACTACTAAACTAATTAGTCCTTTAGTATTTGAATATTGTATCTATTAAAATGTAATAAATTAAGGATCTATCCCCAAGCTACTAGGGTCTGGGTCTTTATGTCCCCACCATTTATTAATTTCACAAGCATGGAGGTTTAAAATGATAAAGTCACTCCAAAAGAGTTACTATGAACCAAAACCCAAGACCATTATGAAACAAACATCCAAAATCTCTCAAACTACTATTTAATCTTTAATGAACATAAGGATACAAGTTCCAAAAACAACATGACAATAGGAGCACCCCAAAAAAGAAAAGCTTCAAGATTAAGGACAATAAATCCACTCACTAACACATTTCTAACCCAAAATGTAAAATGAAGAGATATATAGCATGAGAATATCCCATGAAGACACATGTTCCATAACCTCAAGTCAAGGAATAAGGGTAGTGTAGGTCCAAATACCTAGGAAAACTGTCATGGTTACCCCAAAAAATAAATTCGACCCCAGTCATTGTGAAAATTTAACTAATAAGACATATTTTATAGTTACCCAAAGAACTCACCCATGGTTTTCCCATGCCCAGTGAATCTGAAAGAAATATCACTACAACTATATCCACAAAAATCCTCAAAATAACTAGTCATATCAACAAGGAATAAGTGAAAAATATCAATGCATCACAACCCACATATAGTAACTATGATGACACCAAAGAAAAAAAACATGATTTGAAACACACCAACATTAATTAGAATTGAAACCCCTATGAGATGACATCTTAGATCCATAATTTTTAAGACCATTCCAAGAGGCATACTTTAAATATTAGGGAAAATATATTCATGATTAGTAACATCCAAATCATAAATCATACCTAGACACAATCTAAACCCCTCTCAAAATTTCAATTCAATAAAATAAATCAACATGAAAAAAACATGAAATCTCCAAACACACCCAATATGAATTAAATTTTTTATTCAAAACACCAATATAAAGGACCAGAACACAAAACAATTACCCTCTCCAACACTCATTTAAAAATCAATTGTGTTAATTTTAACACCGTGAAATTCTATTTGATACCAGTTTAAAAGTTCCAGGTTGAAAAACCCTGTCCCAAGACTCAATGTTTTAATAAAACTGTTTGCTCCATGAAAATCCTTTATACCCTTTTAAAATTACATCATTTAAATTTCAAATCCTAATGTTCATTTGAAAACTGGTTTCTAAAAACTAAATGCGCCATTTTTAAATTTCAAAATCTCACTTTTTTTTTCAAAACTAGGTTTTCATCACAATACCCCTTTATTAATTTCCAAATCCAAATCGCTATAATTTAAAACCATTTATAAATCAAAAACTCATTATAAAATATGTTATGGATACTTTTAAATTCCAATCATTTTTCATTTGAAATTATCCCAAACACACTAAAAACAATCAATAACACCAAACTCACCAAAACATATTAAATGGGACTGATGGTTGGAAACAAGCTGGGTATAAGGTTTAGAAGACCTTGAAAAAAATCAGTAAACTACCACTAGAAGTCATATCAATCCATGAACTTAGGATCCACATGGTTTTCTAGGTCATGTGATCTCATTATATAATGCTGGTTTACATCCCATTATTATCCCCAATAACAATTAAATCCATATGAATGAAAAAATAAAACTATGGATAAAAACTAATATCCTATCCACACATGGAAAAGAAAGGATCAAAGCGAGATAAAACTCTATATTGTCTTGATGCATCTACCACTTTGGTTCCAACATTACTAACACAAATATATCAGACATCCTTACAAAAATAGGTACAATAAAACCTATTTCCACATAAAAACCTCCCTATAATACCAAATTTCCTGGATCCAACCTGATCTGTCCATCTAATGGATGCCCATGTCAGCTCGCAAGATCCATGAATTGCATTCATGATCACCCTGAGGTGGTGATAAGTGTAATAAAATAGAAATAAATCTACTAGGAATAGATCCCTCAAATCATCATAGATTAATAATAGTGTGGAAACTTTTACAAACAATTTATAAATTCGAGTTCCATGCACCAACAGATAAGTCGAAACAATAACAATTTAAATTAAATAAAATCCCTCTACTCAACCCCAAACATGCTCACTTGTAAGAATCTTTGAGTCACACTATGAACTACAAAAATATAATGCACCATAAAAACCAATAACTAAATATAGTAAATATCCTATGTATAAAATTCCATAAATGAAGATAAAATAAAATAAAATAATGAGTATCCTCTGTGTGACTCTAAGAGTAACCATCCAAATTTGATATAAACAGTGCTCTATGCATAGTCAAGTGATAGACCCAAAACCTGATACTGAAATATACATTATCATCATACAAATAGTTACTAGTGGGCTACGACATGACTTTCCATATTCTTACTCTTTAATTAAATATCCATTTTATTTAGATTTTGAAAATATAATAGAAAATATGGTTTATATTTTATTAAAAAACAATATAAAATAAAGAATACTTATAAATTATTTTTTCATTTTTCTTTTTCATGAATAAAATCACATAGAAAACATTAAATCGACCAACACCATTGTCCTTGAAGACACCATTTAAAACCACTTTCACATATAAATTTAAAAAACTAAATTTTTAAACATTTTTAGCCTTTATAGACGCAAGAGTTGAAGATCATATTCTTTTACCATTTATAAAATGAATAAATAAACAATATTTAAAAATTTATAAAATAAAATAGAAGACATACTTTAACAATTATTAAAAGATAGAATTTATTATAAAAATAACAATATCAAGAATATTCTCCATGGGAGAAAACCCTAGACCATCCATGTTTAGTGGTCCATCTAGTTCCTCATATAGACTCATGATCTTATCCAGTCAAAATATAATGTGCACAATTATATCCAAGGAGTACATGTCATGTCATAGGGTCATGGTGGTGCATTTCCCTGACACTACATCCAATTAGCCACTATGTAGAACATTTCTTATCCCATTGGTGTACCACATTGGAGGTCATTCCTTGGACTAGTGGTATGGTGTCAACTTTTAAAAAAAACTTGTCCAATAAACCTACCATGGAGTGCATGTCATGTCCAAGTGGTCTGATGTTTCCCATCCATGAAACCATGACCTTCATCAAAGTCTATGTGTTATGTTAGTGTGGAGAAATCCAAAGGGATAATTAAAATAGCCTTCCCCTCTTAGGTACTTGGATTCCCATGTGCATCGCAAAATTCAAAAGTTTCTGATCTAATTATAAGTAGGTACTTTTATCAACCCATAATAAACTATTTTATTCATCAAAATAACACATGCCTTTTCAAATCATATCATTTATCAAAACTAAAGGAACCAAATAAAAAACATGACATACAAAATTTATAATCCTAAACTATAATAGCATGGATTTAAAAGAATACACTATTCCAAATATATAGAAATCCATGTTAACCATGTCAAACTAGAATTTCTAATTCACTTTTTAAATCCATTTAAAAAACCAGTTAGAAAACTGGGATTAGGTATAAAATTTAAATTCATAAAATTTCCACCCCTCATTATACACATATACATTTACACATGAAAACACACACACACAAGTATATATATATATCTCCCAATAAAAAACTCACATATAATCATGTGAATATATATATACCAATGTTTATAGGTATAATAACAAAATGAAATCATGATTAATTCATGTCATTATATATAAATGAACAACATTTAGCTTTGAAAAATATATGGAAAACATAATTGTCTGAAATTATTATTTAAAATTCAAATGAATAGCTAAAACTCACATATACCTATTATGATATTAGTTTTATAGAAAAAAATACCTTTATTAATTTTATTATTTCTCTTAAATTCCATTAATTTCATTTTATAAACCTTTAGTGTGTGTGATCATAGAAAACTAGTTATGAAGCAATGCTCAAAATAGAAAAAATATCCGATATTTATGGAAACCAAATTGGAAGATACTTTTATCATTGTAAATACAATACACATTCAAAATAATATCATTTGATTTCCAAAAGATAATTTAAAATTCCATTAATCAAGTGTTCTAATATTAAAGAGTCAAGCATGGGGAAAACCTACTTAGAACCCACTACTTTCTATTATGGACATCTAAACCCAAAACAAGGTCCCTAAAATTCCAAGAGGGTGATAAGAACCTAAACCAAGAGAAAACACTTGTAAAACCTATCCATATGAAAAATTAGACAAAAATTGACTAGGGGTTTAGCCAATTGTGCATACAGAAACAGGGGAAGAGGAAGAGGAAGTCGAAGGAGTGGGAGATCTATCCTGATAAGATCCTACCATAAATTAGAGGGATAGATAATTATCCAAGGGGGAGGGATGATAAGAGGAACTCATTCAATGGTAATTCTCTAAGCTAGGAGTCGAGTGTCAGAGGTCAAGTTGGGGGTGGTGAAGTGTTTTAATTTAAAATGGGTAAGGTGTATTTTGGTAATTTTCTATGTTATTAAATTTCTTGGCACCTCACACAATTTCATCATGGTTTATAAAACAATTCACCCTTCATTGGGAACATAGGGAACCTTCATAGTTCATCGACAAGGTTTTGGAAACTGTTCACCAACCAGGAAAATGCCACTATCTAGTTACAAACACTAGGCTATGGTTACAACATGGTTTCTACTAATTATGTGTTTCCCATGCTATTATGATGAAAAAAAATTAAAATATATATTGTAATTAAACAATAACCCAACATTAAAAAATAAAATTCAATTAATTAAAAAAATAATTAATAAAATGAGGTTTAGGGTGTGACACATGGTTAAAACACCTCACTCTAGGTGAAAAATACGAAAAGTGGCCTCTAAATGCTTAACCATGATATAAAGCACACATAAATCCATTGATAACATTATTTTCAGTATATAAATCATAAAACCCCATGAATTTAGTTTATATTACTTTAAAAATAATACTATGTTCAATTGTGTGTATCATGTGCAATACCGAACCTGAATCGAACTATGTTATACTATTAAAATATAATAATTTAAATATGATTTAAATAACATAGTCACTGAACTGGAGAGTATTAATCGGAGTAACCACATTAAGAAATATATATATATATATAATGTACTTCAGAAAATGAAATATTATTCATAGGTTTATTATCAATTGGTCAGAAATGAAAATAAAACCATTTTAAGCTAAACGATATATTTTTCAGAATACTATTTTTAAGTTCCAAATGAATTTTTATCTCAATTAATTTAAGAAAAATTTAATAATTATTTTTATTAAATTTATTGATAAAATATTAAATTAATTAAATTAACAATTATATAACTATTGATACTAGGAAAATAATGAGAATAAATTCAATTTATATTTTAAAAATACATTTTTTATTCTAAAAATGGTTTTTATTTATATTGTATATGATATTATAATTAATTACTACAACTTTAACAAAATTTATTTGATAAGTTGAATAAATGTTGTAAATTATGAATGTATAAAAATATTTATGAATAATTTTTTGGATTTTTCCGAAAAGATTGATTTTTAGTGAATAGTGAAAAATACCGATTTTAGAAAAACTATCATTAAATAATATAAATTAAAAGAGACATTATGTTATGGATTTGGATTAAAAATTAAATAAGTCTCATTTAATTAAAAATAATTCAACTAATTGAATGTTATTCAATGTTATACTTTATTTTGTTTTAAAATCATTTTTATACTTTAATGAGTATTTTTTTAAAAAAAATATTTTAATTGTGTTTTTCAAATATATATTAAAGATGAATTCTACCACTTCTTGAAAATGAATAATTAAAAAGGATTTCAAATTTTGGATATAGAGGTTCACATTTGGTAAAATTTAATTTTAATTTTTTAGTAAAAATGAATAGTCTCCATGGTAAAAAGTAGTGACCAAAGAAAATGGGAAACCATGATAACTATAGTTAAAATTATATGATAAAATCACAAAATATTATCTCAAAATGGGTGGATTATCATTTATTGATCAATACCATAACCCTAGACAATATTAATCCATTTTGGATCCACTTGACATGATTACATCTTCCCATTTTATATTAATAAAATTATATTTACAAAAATGACACTTTATATAAATTAATAACATAAATTTATTTTCATGGTAAGGGTAAGATTAAATATACATTATTAATTAAATTATAGGACTATTATTATTTTTAATAAATTATATTCATTTTTATAATTCATTTTATTTTTTTAAAATTTTTTTTGTCTAAAATGCTTCCATCACGTTCATATAACATTTATAAAAGCATAAAAATAGCAAGTAAATGATTTCAAAAAATAATAATATTAATATTTTTTAGATGAATTATGGTGGTTATATATTTTTTATAATTATGTAGGATAGGTGGTTATTTATGTGTTTTAATTCTAATTCCATTATTAACTTGATATGTTTCAATTCCAAATTTGTAAATATTCTTGAAAATAACCATAAATGGTATTTAATATTTTAAATTTTTTTAAGACATGATCAATTCATAAAACCCTATATTGAAAAAATTTTAAGGTAGATAATTTATCATAGAATTCATGTTTCATGTATTTGTGAATGTATTTTTTCCAATTTATTTTATAGCCCTTATTGTTTTTGAAAATTCCATTGATTTATTTATTATAAAAGGTACTAAATCTGTGCCTTACAAAAAAACATATGAGTTTTTTTCAATAAAAAGTCTACCCAAATTCAATGAAAAATTTCTCTTACCACATCCCTATTCCCCTTTAGTGATAATAAACCTATATTTTAAAGGCCTTATGCTCAAGAGATATGAGGATATCAAAAGAGTAGGTATATGTCCTTACTTATTTATTTTATGATTATTTTTATTTCTTCATCCTTAAAAAATATCATAATTATACTGATGTAATATCATAAGTATATCCAATATACGTAAATTTTATAATGTTTAAGGTATATCCATTTTTTATCTATTCTTCAATCCTACAAGGGATGAAAACATCGCTCGTTTGTTTATGTGGACTACAACCTCCATAAAGTGTTGTGTTTCCTTTTTCATTACTTCCTCACATGAATATTTAGTATGGTTTAGTTAAAAAATATATATTTAATTTATAACATTTTTATTATTACTAAAATATAATATATAACATACCTTTTTACACTTTTATTTAATGGAAAATGATAATGTCGCTCGTGCTCACATGTAGAATACCACCTCTCTAAAGCGATGTGGTTATTTTCCCATTTCTAATTTTCATGGTTCATTATAAAAATGTATTTAATGTATATAAATGGTAAATATTTCATTGTTAATATTAGGGATATTTTATAATAGTTACCCCATTGACAATAGAAAACATACCAAATATGTTTTGGGATTTTGAACTAAACATCCTCAAAACGTCCAACATGAAATTAACCAATTTAGTAACTATATAATACGTGGTAATAAATGAAATAAAATAAATTTTAATATGGTAATAAAAAATAAAATATTTATTAAACATTCAAATAGTTTTTGTAAGTTAATTATAAAGGATTTATATAACATTTGTGGGGAGTAGGACCTGAGGTGCGAGAATTTATTTAAAATCATGTTTAAAATGTTCTAAATTTTTCTTTATGACATAATTAAATCCTTTTCAGTGTATATTAAAATGATTTATTAATTTTATTATTATAATTAAATATTTGTTTAAATTTATTTTAAACTATATTTGAAATTCCTCCTAGTGGTTTAAGAAGGTACCTTTTTAACGTTTTTTATACGGGTTATTATTAAAAAGGTGTGATAGGAATAATTTTTAACATATCTGTCATGAGTGGAATTTCCATCCATCATAAATATTATTATTTAAGGATATTCATATAATTTTTTATGGTTTCTCAATGAAACTATTATTTTTCCCTCTTCTATGAAAATTTCCTTTTTTGAGTTTTTAAAGGGGAAATTATTTTCTCATAATTTTTATATCAAGCCCTAAAGTTATTGTAAATAATTTTTATACATAATATTTTAGGATATTTAATTATCAAAATTGGATATTCTATGAGTTTTATGTATGTGTTGGTTCATGTAAATTATTCATGATGATAGTTGAGACCTATATACTACTCCAACGTATTGGGTCATTATTGTTTTCTCTAGGGAATATATGATGGAATTAAATTGGTTGGTTACTCCATTTCTATGAGTGGATGTAAGATTAATTGTAATGGTGATATTAATATGAGGTCCCAATGTAACTACATGAATTTTATAATCATGAAAAATAGTTTTCATTAGAATAATTTCTTTCATAATTTAAGATGACGTGCTTCTGTTTAAATGAATTTCTACGTCCCTTTTAAGGGTGAACAGTATGTTTGTCATGAAATTTTTTTAACATGTACTCATGTTTAAGAAAAAGAAAAGTGATTATAATTTTTTTTATTTAATATTTCTTATGAGATGATTTTGGAAGATCACTGTGAAGTGTTGTTAATTTCTTGCATAAATAAATTATTATTTTTTAGGTCAAGTTTAATTATATAAAATATTAATTTTCTAAATGATTTTATAATTTTAAAAATTCAATAAAGATTTTATTTATTTTTATATCCTTTAATGATATTTTTGGGTTCATCCCACATCTCCAATTTTTTCAAAATGCTTAAGGAAAAATAGGAAATATAAAAAGATATATTTTTCTTCTAAGGGGATTCGAATTGAAAGTAAAGAATATATTTTGAATTAATCATTAGTTTAAATTTAAGAATTATATTTATTGTGGATGAAAAAGGACATTTAGTTGAATTGTACACTTTATATTATACGGTTTTGATATGTAATATTTTCTCTTAATCGTATAAAAATTTAAACATAAAAAATCGTTAGAATATATAAAAATTAAATCCTTATAACACCACTATATTTATAAATGATCACTATATTTGATAGAGTATACAACACAAAACATAGATCATAAAGAGTCAGAAAATATTATTATTTAAATATGAACATTATAACATAGTTGTTGAATTGGTTGGTATGAATAGATGTAACAAAAATTTTAAATATACATGATGTGACTAATTAACAAAAATGTATTAAAAAATTATATGTAAATAAAAACCAAATCTTTAGAAAAGTCCTTTTAAAAAAATTTATGATTTATTTTGGTATAAAAAGATTTATACTTAAGAAGAATTTTTCATAGAAAACTGATTTTCATTGCACTTTTTGGGTTTCATTTTAAATTGAATTCTTCAACTTTGGTGAATGAAATTTGATAAAAGGGATTCCATATTTAGAATCTTCATTATTATTATTTTTGAAATAGGTCCCTTTTATTTTTTTTAATTAGGAATATTGACTATAGTAAATAGTTATAACCATATTAAAGTGCAAATCAGGTTAATTAATGTTAAAACTAATGTGATAATACTTGAGAGTTTTACTATAATTTTATTTTACCTTATTTTAAGAGTTTATTTTTCCCATAGTCATTTATTATTCGAAATTATGGATAGTTGTATCCTTCAGTCATTGATAATGACCTATATAATATTTTGAGAAAAGAAAAATAAGAAATATCACTCTCTTGATTTTAAATTTTACTTATGTGTTCTTGTAGGAAAATATAATATTTTTGAACAAAGTATAAATTTTATTTTTATAATGATTATATTATTATTATGAGGGAAATTTATTTATAGTTTTTAGTTATTATGTAAGCACCCTAGAGGCTTATACAATGCTGACATAAAGCTTGTGTAAAGGGAAAAAATCAAGTAATTGACTATGAAAACCCTAAATGTAATATTAATTTGGTTATTTATAGTGTCTTAAGAATTTTTTAGCTAAATATAACATAATATGGATGTTTTAAATGTCTATAGTTTAATTCCATTACTATCTTGATTTCATTAAATTTAAACATTGTGAATAGTCAAAAAATGTCTATAAGGGAATATTATGTTAAATAACATTTTATTTTATGATTTAAATTTAATAAAAATTTAATATTCACAAATTTTAATTTTATATGGATTATAATATCAAAAATCGTACAATATTGGTCAATTTCCTTTTATACTTACTTTCTTGACCACTAAAAATTAAAAAACATTAATATCACGGTAATCGTCAAAAGGGTTAACAAGGGGTTAAAACTCAAGGAAATGGGTGAAAAAATAACCTAAATGTATCAAAATTTTATTATATGAGATATTTTAGTCTCATAATCATCCTATATTAGAAATATATAAATTTGAAGTCAATTTTCCTCAAAAATTAATTTACATTAATTGAATTCTTTAAGAAACTCCAAGTCTGCCCCTCCCCTCACTTATAAAAGGGAACCTCATATCCTCTCTTACTCAAACCTATTGAGAACTATAGTTCATTAAATACATTCCAATTGTATCCCCAAAATTCTTATAAATGACCTATAGGATAGTTTCTCATCAAAATAATAACTTATATGATTTATGGTGTAACCCAAGGGTGGTTTTCTGAAGGAGTGGTATACCGCTTACTTATGGTTTTCATCTTACTTATTATTTTACCCCCATAGAATATTCTTAAAATGTAATGAGATAATAAAATATTTATATACTATATAAAATTTTTTTATTAGTAATATTCTAAAAATAACATTCATTTCCTTTTCCATCAAATGGGTAAGGAAATCACCATTTGAAAATACATGTGGACTACCACCTCCACTTAGAAATGTGTTTCTGTTTCCATCACCAATTCTCATAGATATTTATAATGATAAATATAATATATATATATATATATATATATGATATTAATTTTTTAAAAAAATTCATTCTATAAGGATAATATATCATTTGTTTTCTTACCCTTTTATTTATTGGATAATGATAACTTTGTTCATGTGTGCGTCTAGATCACCGCCTCCATGAAGAGATATGATTAGTTATTAATTTATGAATTTAATGGATGTTTTATAAATAATATTTAATGAATTAATTGATAATTATGTAATAATTATTATTCAGGAGATAATGGTACAATTACCTTTTTTTCCATCTTCAACTCACCAAAGATGTTTTATAACTATGAACCATACATCATCAAAAAACATGACATGGACTTAAATAATTATGCAATTAAATATTTCATTGAAATAAATGAAATAAAAGGTTTAATGATAAATTAATAAACCTATAAAAAGTTTATTAAACAATTAAATAATTAATATATGTATATTATAAATTATATAGTAAATGTACATAGTGAGTTGGGACTCGAGGTAAGGGGTATTGTTAAGTCAATTTCCATTCATTGGGGTATACTTCTACTTCAATGACTATGCTATACCACTATAATATATTAAATGAACTATGATTTTATAATATTTTATTTTCAATGGTTTTTTATGATTTTAAAATTTTTATAAACAATCAATTTATTTATTAAATTCCTACTTTAATGATGTGGTCTTTGAAAGGATTGTTAGTCTCTATACTTTTTCTTTGAGAAATGTTTTGTATTACACATATACTAAATTTTATAAGGTTTATATGATTATTATTGAGATATTATATTAATAATTAATATTTTTTATTATATTTAAATTTCCTTAGAAGTTCTCTCTTTCATGATACATTTATTCTAATGCTATAAATGTTGTAAGGGTTTTCATAGACTCAATTTAAATTATTTGAGACATAAATCATGTTATACACCATGTTTCATTGTATATGGTGTAATTACTTCTCCATGAATGTATTTTCACATATTTTTTTAGTTTTAATTACGGTTTTATATAATTATTTTATGTTTCTTAATTCAATAGATTTTTTTGATTCAGGTATTACTTGATTTCCAAGGGTTTCTCATCTCAAACATCCATCTTTGAGACATGTTTTGATTGATGCACATATATTAATTTATGTGGTGTATACGCTAGAATTTAAAATATAATATCATGGAAATATTTATACTCATGTTATCTTATGTTTCTCGTAGTTTTTTTCATACAAATATTTTTTGGTTTTAAATGACTGAAAATGGTTTTTCTTTAAAAATGATGTTTTAATGTTTTTGAAGAACAACAACCAAACCAACCATATACATTATTTATCTTATTTAAATAATGTTATTATTTAATAATAAATTATTTCTTAAAGTTATTTTGCATTATATTTGATCTTATTTTAAAATATTTTAATAGGAAGCTTCATAATATTTTCTATATGGGTCACTTCGGACACTCTTGAAAAGCAGTTTGAAAAGAATGTTTATTTTTAAAATTTATGACGTGAAAAAAATTTGATTTCACCATGACTATTATTTTATTTTAATATTACTTTATAATTTTACATGGTTAATTTAAAATAAAATATTTTCCACAATATTTTTTGAATTTTTTTAAATGTAATAAAGAAAAGGTTCCTCCTGTTTTATAGTAAAAAAATATAAATAGTTTTAAGGGGATTTTCATCTATTTGAAGATACTATAGTTATTCATATGATTTAATTAGAATATGATCATTTATACCATTCAGTTACTTTATCTAAATTCTTTATGATAATTTTTTAATGATAATTCTAGGAATCCCATTTTTTCATTGGTAAATCAAAGCTATGAATGTTTTGTTGAAATGAAAGCAATAATGTGTTTTGTTTAAGGATATGCTACTTGGAAATTATTTTTGAATGAAATAATGGGGATTAAATTCAAATCATTAAGGTAATTTTTTCGATATGTGATAGGGGGTCTGTTATCTCTCCACAATGCATTGGGTAATGAGTGGGATTTAATTGGATAAATGAAACTCTTAATAGAAGACATAACAATATTAATACTAAGATATGAAAATGTTTACTAGTAATAGGTTAATCCTATGAGATATGTGAGTTATCTTATTTGGTGAGTCCATTATGAATAATTGATTTCCCATGATACCTAGTATATTCTTAAATTATTTCTATAAGTTCTAATGGTCCCTTTTCTCATGTATTGTTTTCATATGGCTTATGATTGTTAACTCACATGACTGTTGTCTTTTGTTAAATATTTATTCCATTAAAAAGAATTAATGAATCATTTTTTATGTATATATATATATATTCTATTTTGTTATTCTTACGATCATTTATTATTTCATTATACCATTATTTTAATCTTATCCTCATTGATTGCATCCAACTGTTAATTATTATATTAACACATGCTAATAATTTGAGCCCACCCTTCTTATATTTACACTTACCCAGGTTATGAAGAATGATTTTATGTATGTTTTGGATTAAAGGGTTTAATGTGTGGATAATTTAATTAGATATATTGATTAATTATTGTGAAATAATAAAAGTTGAGTATATTAAAAAAATGATCACCTTAAGAAATGAGTATAATTTTGTAAGAGTTTTCTATAATTCTCTAAAACTAAAAAACCGAAATATCATTTGGAATGTATGTGATATAATATCATTGTTTGATGTTCTATGTTCTAGATGAATAAAATTGGGTCACATTTAATGTCTTCAAAGCTAAAAATTTAATGAAAATGGTTTTAGCACTAAATCCAGGAGTATATATCAAAGACAATTATAGTTCATATCAAAGATAGTTTTAGATAATTTGGATATTCGAGTGATTTCATGTGATATTAACTTAATTTTTATGGATACCATCATGGGTTTATAAGTTTATTGTTATTTATATTTTTGAATTCATAGATGAAATTTTTTAGATCTTTAAGTAATGATGTTTTAATGTAATTAATGATATGTTAAGAGACATTTTATTAGGTATAAGTGAAAGTAACAATTATGTTTATCATGTGATTTAATATTAAGTAGTAGTTTGTACAAATTTAGTTTCATCTTGAGTATGTAACTTGAATGTTATAAGATAACCACTAAGGTAAATATATTCTTACAAAGGTTATTTTAGATAATGGATTTATTATTTTTTGAATTATTTAATTTGAAATGATGTTATTATTGTTGAATATCAGAGGTTAATTTGTAGTATATTCATATGACGTTTTTTTATTTTTTTATTATTTTTTCATATAATAACCATTTTACATTAATTAAATATTAGAAGATAATCCTTTCATAATTTTATATTCCTCTTAGTCAATTGGGTGTTGAATATAGTTCTTCATGTATTAAATAATTATAATTATCATTCAGTGTAAAAGATGAGATAAAGTTAGAAATAATTTTAAACATGAAACCAAAGAATTATATTTAGTTTATGTATTTGATGAAAATCAAGTAAGTATATTTCCTTGTGTTCTTAGTCTAGATTATAATGGAATTCCTAAACTATTGGAGAAAAAAATCCTAAAACAAAAAATGTATTTCTGATACCTTTTACTTTAAAAAAGTAATGGTACTTTCCACACATCATTAAATTATTGTTTTTTTTGTCATTGAATATACCATGTTCATTCACATTCTTATGAACAATGTTATCTACCACTCTTTATTTTTATTTGGCTATTACTTCCAGGTGATATATATATTATCAATTCCCTATAACATTCTCTTATTAGGAATCCTAGTTATTTGTAATTTCAAATTATCTTTCCCTCATTTAAAATGGAATTTTCATTAGCACTTTTTCACTATGTGTGTTTTCAATAATAGAATTTTTAAATATTAAAAAGGGTATAATTTCATGATCATATGATTTATCTTCTACCCCTCAAAACAGATTTTGAAATTAATTTAAACCCTTTATTAGAGATCTCAAGTTATAATTTTTGGGGAAAAATTTATTGAAAGATATATTTGGAGAATGTAATACCCTGATATTTTGAAAATTATACAATGTTTGATAGAGTATATGACATCCAACACTAAACATAATTAAACCATTAAATATTATTATTCAAATATGAAAGTTATAACACATCCATTGAATTAGAAATTATAAATTGATGTAAAATAAATATGAAATATATATTAAGGTACCATTTAATAATAATTTATTTATATTCTTTTTAGTAAATAATAACTCAATTTTTAGTAATTCATTTCATTCTTTAAAAATATGTAATCTTAAAAAAATGGATTTTATTGATTTTTTAGAATAAATAATATAAATATTTTTTTGATTTATATAAAAGTATTTTATAATAATTATATCACTTTTAAAATATACTTATCTAAATTAACTTAGGGTGATGTTTTGAATTTTGTTTGAAAAGATTGAATTTTTAGTGAATATTTAAAAAATAGTGTTTTTATTTGGAAACTCTCTTTTCGTTTTAATAATTTAAAAAGTTAAATTTTATTTTAAAATAGTTTTATAGTGAAAATAGTTAATTTATATTATTTATAATCTAATTAATTTCATTAAAATCAATTTTATTCTTTATTTTGGAATACAAAATTTTATACTTAAGAAGAAATGGTTATGGAAAATCACGTTTCATTATGTTTTGTGGGATTAATTTTAAATTAAATTACTCAAATTATTTTAATTGAACTTGATATAAATATATTTTATATTTGGGAACATAATTATTAATATTGTTTAAATATGTCCTTATAACTTATAGACATTAAAAATATTAGCTATGATAAATAGTTATGACCATCGTAAATTGAAAATTGGGTTAATTTAGAATAAAACTAATCTGAAAAGCTTTAAAATGTAATTAACACATTCCATTACCATATTATATGATTGTAGTTTGTATAAAATCATATAGGTGTTTAATTTATGGCCACTTGTATCCTTTTTTATTTGATAATGACCTATATAATTTTTTTAGTTTCCAAAAAATCAAAATATCACTCACTTTCTTTTAAATTTATCTTATATGTTTATAAAGAGACAAAAATATGATATAGAAAAATATTAAATTTTATTTTGATAATAATTAATTATTTTTATTATTTTGATATATTTAATTTTTTTTATCATATAATTTCCTTAAACACTTCTAAATAACTGATGTAGTGCTTGTAGAAACGGTAAAAAAAGTAAATGATTTAAAAAACTCAAAAATTAATATTTCATGGGTGAGTTATAGTTTCCCATGATTTTTTTAGATAAATATATCATAATAAACATTTATTAAATGTTTATATGTAAATTAAGTTAATACCATGATGTCATTGACGAAAAACTATAAGAATCATACAAAAAAGACTATTAAGGTATATTATGTTAAATAAAAAAATATTTAATGATTTAAAATTAATTGATATCTTTTATTCATACAATTTAATTGGATATGGTCTAGAATATAAAATGTGGGCCAGTTATTGGCAACTTTCCCTCCTATAGTATATTTTTCGACCCCTAAAGTGTAGTTTTTCTTGATATCATGGTAATCATGAATACAGTTAACATGGGGGGGGGTAAACAAAGATATAAGGGTGAAAAAATAACCTAAACATTTCAAAATTTTATTGGTTGAGATTACCATAACATGTACTCGTAATTTTGTAAAAAAAATCTTTTTTTTTGTGATTTTTTTTCAATAAAAAATAATTTATATTAATTTATTACATTATATAATTCTAAAAGTACCCCTCCCCTCTATTATAAAAGAACACCTATTCTCCTCTCTTCCCCACACCTTTTAAGCATTCTTGTTCAACAAAAACAAGCTCCATGAAGTGATATGATTCATTTCTCATGTACGTCTTTCATGGATGGGTTTAAAATTGTATATAATGTTTAAAAATTATAATTATTTCATCATTATTGTTTTGTAGATAATTGATCAATTAACTTTTCGACCATGGTCAACATATCAAATATGTTTTGTATGTATGAACTGAACATCTTCAAAACAAATGATGTAGAAATAAATGATTAATTAATTAAATATTCCATCGAAATAAATAAATAAATGGTTTAATGACTATGAAATGAAGCTATAAATGGTTATAAAATAAGTAAATAATTAATAAATATTCATCATACCTCATTTATTGAATGTGCGTAGTGAGGTTTGACTCAAGTTAAGGGATTTTACTAACTAAATTTCCATTCATTATTTTATACTTCTACTCCATAGACAATACTATGACAACATAATGTGTTAAATAAAATCATATTTAATTTTGTTTTATTTCCACTTGTTTTTTATTTTTATACAATTTTTACAGATAATCAATTAATTTATTAAATTCATATTTCAATGATATGATATTTTTAAGGATTATTCATCTCAATATTTTGTCTACGAAACATGTATTATATTATGAACATAATACCTTTTATAAGGTTTATATGATTCTTGTGGAAATATTATTTTATTATTGAATCACTTTATAATTATATTTAATGTTCAATTGATTTTAACTCTTTCATGATATATTTATTCAAATGTTATAAAAGTTTCAAGTGTTTTTATTGTAACAATTTAAATTCATTGAGACATAATTCATGTTATACACAATATTTTAATTTATATTATATACTTAAATTACCATGAATGAGTTTTAACATAATTTTTATCTAAATTATTTGTTTTATAAAATCATCTCACGTTTCTTCATTAAATGATTTTTTTGGAATTACCCAATTTTCAAGGATTTCTGGTCTGCAACAACATTCAATGAGACATGTTTTGATTGATTCACCTATATTAATTTTTTTAGTGTATATACTAACATATAAAATATAATATCATGTATATTTATATACTCGTGGTGTTTTAAATTCCTTATATTATTATTTCATTTAAAGGTATTTTGGTTTTAAAATTCTGAAAAATTGATTTTATGTAAAAATGTTTTCTTTTTTCGTTTTTAATGATTTGTACCAAACTCCCCTATACGTTATTAATCATATATTGAGATTATTATTTTCTAAACATAAATTAATTCTTAAAGTTATTTTCTATGATCTTTAACCTTATTTTCAATGGTTTTATTAGGAAACTTCTTAATGTTTTCCTTTATGGGTCATTTCACTCTCTCTTTTTAGTAGTTTGAAAAGAAATATTATTATTAACATTTAAAATATGAAAAAATTTTCCCAAATTCATGACTATTATATACTTGTAATATTAATATAAAATTTACCATGGTTATTTTCAATGAAATGGATTTTGGAAAAACTTTATGGTTTTTTATGGTTTAGTGGTATAAAAAAAATAATATTTTCCCCTATTTTACTAGAAAATTTTAAAAAAATTAAAGGTACTTTCAACTATGTCAAAATACTTATAATTATTCGTGTATGTAATTTGGTATATGGACTTATGATAACATTAAATTTCTTTCTCTAAATGTATTATTTTGATGTTCTGTAGTGATTAATAGAATACCCATTTATTTTTCACAGGTAAACCAAGCAATGAATATTTTGAAGAAATGAAAGTATCCATATGTTTTTTTGATGATAAGTACATTGAAATTATTTATTAAAGAATGATTGGGGAGTAAACCGAAATCCTTAAGGGATATTTTCTGATATGTGATGGTGGGTATTTTTAAGCCCACAATTGAATTGTGTAACGAAATAGAGCTAAATGGGTTGAAGTTACTCATAAGAGATGATAGAGTTATGTTACTCCAAAGAGATGATGAATTTTATCAGTCGTTGGCTACACTTATGAGATATGGTAATTATATGGTTCAGTTATTCTATGAAGAATAATTGTGGTAAAAATATACCTACAAAATTTTAGATGATTTATATGAGTTCTAATGGATCATTTTCTCAAGGATTATTTTCACATGGATCTTGATTCTTGACTCACATAGATTGTGTCATTTGTTAATGATTTATTCCGTAAAACATGATTAATAAACCATGTTTTTATAGATATGAAATCTCTTTTGTTTTTTTCATTCACGTTAATTATGTCATCATTCCATTACGTTAATCTTATTCTCATTGAGAGAATTAGTTTTTAATGCTTATGTTATCCCCACTAATAATTTTAGATCACCCCTCTTATATTTCCATTTCCTCAGGTTATAAAGAAAAGTGTTATGTATTTTTTCAGTTTATGGGTTTAATGTGTGGATAATTTATTGAGAGATGTTGAATACTTATTGTGAAATAATAAAATATGGGTATATTAAGGAAATTGATCATTGAAGACAAGAGTATTATTATATAACAGTTTTTCAACATTATCTAAAAGTGTAAACATAAATGTTCCTTATCTCTGTAATTCATCCAATATTTACATATGATTTTTTATATTTTGGATTCATAAAATTGGTCCATGTTTTTGGTATCAAAGAATAAAATGTAATGATTCTGGTTTTAGCACCAGATCCAGGAGTCTGATTTCATGCCAATTATAATACTTACTATTAAACTCATAATTACGGGTTTATTAGAGTATTATTCATTTTAGGTGGTATATGATAAATTATTTATATATCTTCAATATTTTTGATGATTTATATGAGGATATTTTATTAGTTTTAGATACTATCATGTGTAAATAAGACTAATGTTGGACATAAGATTAAAGGAGTGGATACCCTTTTGAGTTTTTATGTGACCAATGTTTAAGATGATTAGGGATATTACTTGGATACAATTTTTTCATTTAATAAAGAATAAATGATTGAGATATATGTAACCCTTATGTTTTTATGTGATTTTATAGGAATTATATTTGGGAAGAATGTTATTATATTGTGAATAAAAGTTATAGATAACTATCAGGGTTAATACAGTCTTTAATGTTGAGTTAATTATGGTTAATTCAGATGGGGGGTTTTCATATTTTTTTTAACATTATAAGATTTCAGAGAATGGAAAATTGAGCCTATTATGTGAATTAATTTAAAAATAAGGATTGAGTATTATTTTTGAATCATATAATATTTTGTTATCTAAATTATTATCATATTTTTTAGATAACATGATTATGGAATGCACATATTCAAAATTAGAAATTATGAGTGATTAATGTTGTTTTGATATAGATTTTAAGTTGATATTGTAAGAATACATGACCAAATGATTATGATTTTTGGGTTTCAAATTCAGTCTAGTGCATTTAGAAGAGATTAAAGATTGGTTATTAATGTAATGTTTAAAGTGAAACTTTTGATGTTATTATTGAGGATTTAGTGATTAATGTTGTATTTCATCATGTAATGGTTTATTCATATTAGTACTATATTATCATATTCTAAAATTATTTTTTTTTGTTAATGGATAGAAAAAATAGAAATAAATTGTCATCCTTTTGTGGATATTGTGATCTATTTTAAGGGAATTTAAGTGGTTCATGGCTGAGAAATTCATCATGATTATTAATCATTTTGAATATTTTATGAAGTAGAAGTTGGAAAAACCCAAATAATAATCAAAAGACAAAATTACACTTAGGGTATGGGATAATTAAATTAAGTAAAATTTTATTTTAATCCTTATTTTGATGGTAAAATAATTACTCAACTCAATGAAGAGGAAGACAAATCTATTCAGTGTTTTACATAAAATATTCCTCTACTATGAAAGTATGCTTTGTGAAACCCTTTCACTATAATGAGTCTAATTATGGTAAACTAATGGTATAACAAATAGTAAAGAAATGATAATTTTACAATTCTAAACATATACAATAAATTAAATTTCTAAAGAAAGGATATCAACGTGTATTAATATTTTTTTCTTTACAATTATGTATATTTATCTTCTACAGCTTGGCATTGACTCTAAAAAAATTTTAAACCATTTTTATTAAATATGAGAAACAGTTATGATTATTAAATTTCATTTCAGGGTAGTCGGTAAAACTCTATGATTCTGGGTTATATTTCTTAAAAAATACTATGTCCAATTATTATTACTAAACACAATACTGAGCTTATAAAAAACTATGATATACTATTGTAATATTATTATTTAACATTGATGGTTATATACAAGCCATTAAAATGGATGTAATGAATAGGGTAAACCACATTATAAAATATATATAGATATTTTTTCCTTAATAAAATGAATAGTCTTTCACACATTGATTATCAACTTCTTATAAAAAAAGACACAACAATTTGATGATAAAATAAATATTTTTAAAACAATTAATTATAAGTGCATAATTTATTCTTATATTAATTTGATTAATCACTATTGAATATTTTTTTATAAAATTAATTAAATAAATATTCAATAAAAAAATTCACAATAATATATGAGTTTTTACTTGGAATGGAATTCGAATAAATTAATTTTAAATTGCAAAAATACATTTCTTTCTAAAAATATATTTTTTTATTTTTTCTGTATGGATATTATAAATAATGTATACCAATCATACAAATTATATTTTATAAAATAAATATTATATTTTAATTGATCTCTTTCTAATATTATTTGGGTAAATTTTTGGGATTTTTATGAAAAGATTGATTTTTAGTTAATAGTGAAAATACCAATTTTTGAAAAAATATCATTTATTTTCATTAAACCAAGTTTCAACGACCCAAACCTATACTCATGGATTAGGTTTTAATAACATAATATTTACATATCTGTTCTGATACTAATAAATGTGACCCAATTTTATCCATCAAAATATTACAACACAAAAGGGTGATACTGGATCATTAACATACCCAAGAAACTTTTTCGTTAAAAGTTTCATAGAATTAAGAAAGAATAATATATAAAAATACCCTTGTCTTTATGTTATCACTTTTCCCATATATAAAAATTTATTTTTCACAATAAGTCTCTAATATTTCCCATAAAATTCTATACACATGCATTATTTCAAGAGAAAAATATTTTAATATCAATACTTATATCCAAGGGAAAATGTAACATATGAATGTTGAGTTAAAATACCATATAATGGTAAATATAATCATTTAACATAGAATCCCATCAGTGATAATAATATTAGAATAAGGGTGTGATGACATAAACAAAGAGAATCACCATAACATAAGTGGACTCATACCAATATATACTAGGATCATCAAACACAAAACATGGAATAATGATTCATAAAGGCAAGAGTCATTAGAATCAATAATCCTGAGCCATGTTATGTCAATATCGATAAATGGAATCATTATAAACCCATATATTTTCACCCATAATATGTATCAAACACTTTAATTTAGAAATAAAATCATTTTATTTCCTTTCAAAATCATACGATTTATGTAAAAAACATTGAAAGGGTAGATAAATAATGTTTGTAAATTGTGAAATAATTTTTTATATCACTCTTAAAAATAGAATAACCATACAATTGACTTCCATACCCAATGCATAAAAGGTCTATCATTGAATCACGTGTCCTCAGTTAAATAATTACCACCATTCGTTGGTTTATAATGGAACCACACGTACATGGTTTATAATGGAACCACTAGTCATAATAAAAAATTAAAAATAACCATAATATAAATAAACTAGATTGAGCTTGAATTTTATAATAAAAATCTTATTAACATCCATTATTCTTTTCATAACTTTATTAACATGTGGAAAAGAAATGGGTTACCTAAAACTCACTATATAAAAAAAATAATCCTTCAAAATAAATAATGGGGATTGTATAATAAAAAAATATCCCAGTTAGATCATTAGTAACATAAAGGTTTTTTGGAATTGATGAATAGAAATACCAATAAAAGTCCATGAAAACCTTTATTGGGAAAAATTACATATTCACATTGAATATAACTTTTAAAAACTATAAATTTCAAAAATATTATGAACTATTTTTTATTTTAAAATAAACATGGAAAATTTTGAAGTAATATTGAAAACATTTGTCATGATGGTAGGGAAATATGTTCATTTTGTAAAAGTAAACAATTAACATTTTTTTAAACATTTTGTAAAATAATTTTAAAGTGTCACATTAGGAAAATGTTGTGAAATATAATTTTTAAAACAATATAAAATATGGTTAGAGGCCATGTAAACTATTTTTATTAAATAATTTATGTTAATAAATTACCATTTTTGAAAACATTTAAAAAAAAATTATATGGAGGAGAGATATTCCTGATCTAAAAGAAGATACAGAATCAGTATCACTGGAAAATGAAATTTTTTATGATTATTTAATTAGAAAGGGAGGAAATTGAAATTTAACATGTAAATCGTATTTATAAATATGTTGTAATAAAAGATATTTTGTTCAATAAAATAAGATAATACTAATTCCTCCCAAAGGAACCATGAACATAAACTATCATGAAAATAAACGAGATTATGACTTAAATACTTTACTACATTGATAACTTTTCAATCATTAGCCCCATGGAAGAATAAAATAAAATGAAACATTAAATATCATTAAAAGAATTTGATTAAGGATATATCAACTCAAAATGGTAGTATATACAAATCATAAATTAATTTAGGTGTATATCATAAACATAAGACCCAAGAAAGAGAATTTGTGATGAATTAACATTACACAGGTCATATAATTGAATTGAGAATTAATAAATAGATAGATTATTTGAAACCAATATAAATCCCTACAAAAAATTAAAAATTAATTAACAAAACAATTTAAATATTAATTCACATATAATCATGTCATAACAATGTCAATGAAGAAGAGTTATAACTAAACAAAAGGAAGTTGAGTTAAGAAACTCTTTAGCACTTGGTAACTATCATGTCAAATACCATCAAATTAAATAATTAAAATTTAAAATTAACATATCATTATGTATTAATTATTGATTATAAAACATATATAATGGGAATTATATACACTATATCAATGAAATTATGTGCATAATAATAAAATGTGCCTCAATGAAAGGAAATTGAAATGAAATCTATTACCTTGAGTCCAGAATTTCTAGTTATGTCCTTTAACTATGGAATAATAAAATCATATAAATTATTTACTTTTTTAAGAACCATTTTCATGTTTATTAAATTATCATTAAACCATTTTTTTCATTTTTAAAATTAAATGTCTGATTAATTAATTAGTTATGTCCCCATCGAGTATTTTGAGGATGTTCAGTTCATACTATTAAAACAACATCAATGTGTTGACCATGGTAAAAATGGTCATTTTTAAATAATATTGTAGACGCCAAAAAATTTTGTAACTCCCAGAGGAAGTTTTGAAATGACAAAGTGAAGTCATATTCGGAATCAGAGTCCCGGTCCGGAGGCCCTTGAAGTGGTGCGTGAAATAAAGGAGGGCTGGCGCGAAATAATGTTGTGCACGCGAATCATTCCTGGGATTTGAGAAATCGAGCCTGTGGTACGTGAAATTTTACGCACCCGGTTCCGCACGGTGAAGGTTTGAACACTGACTGTTCCCGGCGCAGAAGATTTCACGCGCCGCCTGGATTCCTCATCGGCAGGCGCCTATAAATAGAAGGTGACCCCAAACTGTTTGGGGTTTTGGAATTCGAAATGGCTCTCGTGCTCGCAATTCGGACTCCCCCGCATGCAAGATGACTTCCAAGTAATTCCTATTTTCACACAACCTTTCCCTGGGGTTCGTTTTTGCGCGCAACTCCACTAGCTTAAGTGATTTTTTCCACTCCTCCGGGTTCTTCCCTTGTGCGCAATCCTTTCCCCATGCGCGCAATCCCCTTCTGTGCATACAATCCCAATCCTTTGCGCTCAATCCCCATCTGTGCATGAAATCCCAATCCTTTGCATGCAATCCCCTATCCGCGCAATCCTCTGGCCCTATTGCGCGTTGTGTCGGTGTTTTGCACGAAAACCTTCTCTTTGCGCACAACACCTAGAACCCATTACCTTGACATCCCTTGGATGCCTCTCCGCACCGGAACCTGATGTCTTCCCAGCTGGGCATGCACGCCATGTGTTGTTTTTCTGTACGGCCTTCCAGGCTCATACAGAGTAACCTCAAGGTCTCTTGGGTGGTATTTACCATTGCGTTTCTTTGCCTTATGCTTCTCCACATAGGCAGGCTAACGTCTATTGCTTCTTCGTATAGACATACTAATGTAGACCCCTCGATGGTTTGCCCTACGGGACCCCTTAACTACGGCCTTGCTGATGCCTTCCCTCCCATAGAGGGTATAAGGTGTTGGGTATGTAAGCCCTAGGGGTGTGGAGCGAATCCACCTCGTCCAAGATGCAGGACGTTAAACTGCTAAGCACCTCGTCCTTAACACATGACATTAAACTATGGTCTGAACCTGTGCTTCACATGCAGGGTCCCCCCGTCTCAGACATTCTTTACACCCACTCGTCTCCATGGGAATGGAATATTCCTTTCATGGAATGAGATCCTCCTTGTTGGAGTAGCATTTGTCTACGTGGGAAGGGATACCTTAAAGCGTAAGCCCCTATCCTCTCTTGAGGAAGGTTTCACCCATGCACCTCCGTACTTCCCCACTACCAAGTCCAGTGGAGTCCCTTTCCCACTGCGCTTTGTCGCACCACAGGCCTCCATTCTGGAGTAAGCCCAGGCACCAAGGGCCACTAACCACGCGTAAGCCCCTGTTTCCTTTTTGGGCCGCTCAACGTGTAAGCCCCTTTCCGCTTCTCACGGACGCACCCTTTGCGACATGATCATCCGGTCCCTACTGCCTCTTGTTTCTCTCACCGAGCATGACTCACATGGGCTTAGAGCGCGCATCGACCTTGAAATCCTCATATGGGCCGCCTCAGAGCGTAAGCCCCATACTAGTGAACTATGTGGACTTTGATCCGTGCTAACGCATGGTACGTAGGAAGCCTCTACGAGGTTCAAGACCACCACCCGGTCGTTCCGACCTCCCCACGTTGGTTCCCCGGTCACCATGGGCCTCCTCAGAGCGTAAGACCCATATCCACATTGGGCCGCCTAAGAGCGTAAGACCCAAATGCTCTTGTCCTGCATGACGTTAAATTGTATTTCATCCTGCATGACGTTAAATTGTATCTTGTCCCACAGGACATTAAACTGTATCTCTTCCGGCATGACATTAAACTGTATCTCGTCCCGCATGGCATTAAACAGTATGCCTTGAACTACATGGACTTTGATTCCCTGCCATGGGGATATGTAGGAAGCCTCCATGAGGTTGAATACCATCAACCCATCACCCTTCCTGATCTTTACCCCGGTCACCACATCCCGGTGAGATCATGCCACCTCATTCCTCTCCAAATTATCCGTTAATCCGCCCACGTACTGGCCCCAACATCGGTGCTCCCCCTAGGAGGTCCTTCAATCTCATCCACTCTCAGTGTTCTGATCAGTCCGATCCGTCTCTGCAAGACTTTAAACTCACGGCATACCCCATGTTAAACATGGGAAGCTGAGGAAAACCTCAGATTGAACACAACCCCCGTGTTCGATGTGGGATGCCTCGGGCTTCCGCGCCCTCGAGAAGCTCTACGATAAGGGACAGAAGACAGACATGCCAATCCCCTAGCGTCAAGACATGCCAACAACACCCCAACATAACCATTATCCTCACCGAAGGTTCCTACCCCGACAAGACCCCTTGCAGTGTCTCGACGGAAGCGGCGTAATTAACGGGCGTCCATGCAGATATGGCACCGAGAACGAGCTTCACGAACCCATATTAAATCTATGAGGGAGACCCATACTAGGTGATGATCTTTGAGAAGGAATCCACGGAAGGAAGAACTGACATCCCACCATCTCGGTTTCGATCAAGGAGCAGATGTCCCTGAACAAGGAATAGATGACGTCCGCCTTTGGAAAGAAGGAATGTGGGGCAACAAGCCGTGCGTCCTCCCATGCGTAATGGACACGCGCGCGCGTCCCGGCGTAAAAGCTTCAGAAACAAATATCAAGAATAATAATAATAAAATAATTTTTATTTTTATAAATTTATTCTTCATTTAAAAATAGTAATGAAATATGGTTATGAAAAATGAAGCATCTTAAAATCAAAGTGATGGTAGGTCATGGGTACCCATGAGTAACGTTTCCATTATTTCAACGACGATTATGGTATGAAGGTATGTGTAATTTTATCCATTTATAATTATAATTATATCACAAAAACAATATTATTTATTTAAATATACTTATATATATCATTCATTTTATGTGGTGATTAAAAATGAAGCAAATCGCTTCTTGGAGGTGGTAGTCCACAAACATACAAACAACATTATCAATTTTTATAGAATTGAAAGGTAAGAAATTAAATGATATAATATCATTATATAATTGTAAAAATTGTATTAATATCTTATAAAAACATTATTTCTATTTTTATAACAATCCTTGAGAGGCGGTGATGGAAAATGAATGCCATCAGTTCACGAGGCCGTAGCCCGTCATACACCCAATCAACGGTTTTATTTCTCACTTAATGAAAGATGAGATGGATATAGGTTGTATCATTAACATAATATCATATAAATATATTTTAGAAACTTATATTATTATATCATCATGGTTAATAAATATTTTAACGATGTAAAATAAGAAATAAATCAAAAATGATTGGTTAAGAACTATACATATTCTTCGGAAAAACACTTCTACTTTAACCTTAAGACCCATAAAGTAGGTATTCTAACAAAAATAATGCCTATATATCATGGGGAGGTATTTTGAAAAGGTATTGGTGTAGTAATGGGTGAAATAATTTTTTCTTTAGTTGTAAATAAATGAGATGTTGAGGTTCCCTTTTATAAGTGAGTGGAAGGTCAATTTTGAAATTTTCAAAAATATTAAATTAATATAAATTGTTTTTGTTGTAAAAATGGTTCTTAATAAATAATATTATAATATAAAATGATTTTTAGTATGGTAGGTCCACAAGGCTGAATACCCTGAAAGGGGGGGGGGGGTTAATCAGGGTATGACTAATTTAAAAATTAATGCCCGTTTTGATCTTGTTTCACTGTTAAGCAAAACACTCTTCTATCTCTCTCCTGTTGCACAAAGTAAACAGAAAGTAAAGAATGCACAAGACACAAAAAATTTACTTGGTTCACCAGAAAGGGCTACATCCAAGGATCATATGCCGACAAGTTGCCGGTAGTACCAATTCTACTAAACTTCACTAGCTTTGGATTACAATGTTCGAGCTAGATCACTTCTACGCCCAGGCTCACTGCCTTTACAATGTTTAGGGTCATCTCACTGCTTCCCCAAGGGTCACTCCCTATTTCTCTCTCTCTGGCTCATTGCTGGTGGAGAGGATCACCTTCTCTCTCTTCCTTTGCTCACTGCTCTTGGAAAGAATCCACTCACCGTTTATAGACCTGTAGGTCTCTTCATTTGCATGAAGGAATGCATATTCCTCTGTAAGTAGATGCTATGTTAAAGCCCAATTTTCACCCGTAGATGAATATCTCATTGCACCGAAGGTATTGGGAAAACCTCCAGCATCCACGCAGCCCGAAAATCACTGCTGGAAATAAACCTTACTTGGCGCGCAAGTCAGTCTCGGCGTGCAAGTATCATCACGCAAGTCATAATTGGCGCCCAAGTCCTCCTCAGACACTTGCGCGACCCAAGCTTCCTCAACTCCAAAGCTGCGAGAATCACTTCCTCTTGCGCCCAATCCAATATTGGTGCATAAATCCACACTAGTGCGTAGATTCAAACACTGGCGCCCAACTATCACCCTGGCGTGCAAGTCCCACTTGCGTGACCACACACGCCACTTGCGCGACCACCACACCTGCGCGTCGGGAGCTCTGATTTCTGAAAGTGTTAAACTCCGGTGTTGAATGAAGAGGGGTGGTCTAGTATTTATAGGAAAATGGACCACCCTACACGGCGGTGCGCAAGTCAACTGTGCGACCCAGTCTCGGTGCGCAAGTCCTATGTCCTCCTAGACACTTGTGCGACCAACTCCCAAACTTGCGTGAACCTATTTCCTTAGCCATATTTTGATCTTCTGATCATGAAAAACATATGGCGCGCATGTTTCTTATACTCCAAGTCCTCGACGCGCAAGTCCCTTTTCCAAAAACACTTTTCTTCATTTGTCGATTTTCAGGCCCAAAAATTTGGCAAACATTGGAAAACGACGCCACCTTGTATCTGTACTTTTTGTACCGCCTCCAGATCATCCATTCCATTATCGAAGTTCTTGAATCAATCATGGACCATTGAACTCATCTCTTGAACTTGACATTCCATCATGAAATCCTCTTTGTCAACAAATTTGTATGCCATTGTTTTTCTTTGTCAACAATCACCACTCATATGTCCACATTGTCAAAAAACACAATCACCTCAAAAATGCTTCAATGTTTCCTTGATGGATTTTTTCCCAACATAGTCTAAATAATATCATATAATAAATTTTTTTCAAGATTAGATTCAATTTTTACCTTTATCTTCTTGTTTTAACATATTTTAACCCTTGTTGACAATTATAGTGCTATCATTGTTTTTTACTCTAAAAGGGATAATATAGTTACTATAAATTGATAAAAGGATCATGAATGTACCATGGTTGATATTATGAACCATATCATAATCCCTTGTCGAAATAGTATATTTTAATAAATTTTAAATCAATTCATATTAAATTATTTTCCAAAAATATCAATATTGACAATTTTTTTCTATTCATTTAGTTTGAATTTCAAAACACCTTAAAAAATCGAATTTTAATATAATAAATTTAAATATCTAAAAGCGTTATATTAATCTAAAGAATTGGTGTATTACACTAATTATTTAAAATTATATTACTTTTTTATATTTTTAATATCATTTATTTTTTCCATTAATTGAATAATTATAATGTCAACATTAAATAAGTATTAAACGAAGTTGTTTCATTAATAAATTTTAAAAATAAAATTATATTAGGAATATATATAATTTATCTTTTAAATTAATATTTGTAACTGACCATCTTTATTTTTTCCCCTTGTTAAAAATATTATTGTTATTAAAAACAAGAGGAACAATTTTGACTTTTCTTTATATAAAAATTTATAAAGTTCATAATCAAATTGAAATGGAAAAAGTCATATAAATGATTATTAGATTCATATTTATAAAATATAATTGACCGATAAAAATAATTCATGTTTCAGTATAATTTTCTAGTCCTTATCATGTTATTTTTTAATCTTAATTACTAAATTTACCCTACCATGGTAACAAAAAATACTAACGTTTCTATTCATAATGTAACAAATAAAAATAGTATTATATAAAATAATTTGACCCCTTGATTCCAAAATTAGAACCCACTTTTAAAAATTAAAATCACAGAAGTGGGAAAATTTAATTATAAATTACACCGACAAAAAATATGTTTTTTTTCAGAATATGGTCTTTTAAGAATAATTTTTTTATTCTAAATTCCTATATCAAATTAATTTTTAAGATCCTAATTGTATTTTTTTTAATAAAAATTATCTATTTGAATATTAATACGAATTCACAATTGATTTTAAATTTCAAAATACTTCTAAAAAATACAGTTTCAATTAAAATCATTATTTTTCACTATTTATTGAATCAAAAATGTTATCACATAAATTTAAAATTCTCATCATATGACGTTTATAATATTCTGATTTAAAATGTGAAATTTTGTTGTATAAAATAAAATTTCTAAATGATCAAGAAATTATTTATCTTATTGTCTCCTAAAAATAATTAAAAATCCATTTATGAAGAAAACATATTTTTGAAGCATAAAATGAATTTAAAAAAAATTGAATTCCTATTTTCAAAGAAATATTCAATGTAATTATAGTGAGTAAAGTATATATATAGGTATTTCAGAATTTAGTTAATCATATCCATACCTACCATTATATCAGTTAAGTTATAACGAAAATATAATAATAATTAATGGTTGTTTAGGCTCGTTGTTTCGTATCTTATATAATATTAAACTTATTTTTCCTTTAAAATATTGAAATATTACATTCTCTCCCCATATAAGAATTTGTTTGCTTTTTAATTTAAATCAATCTCAGTAATCATATGTTGAAATTTTAAAATAAATTTGTTGAAATCCCACATTCTAAAAAAGGGTTAATAAAACATCCTCTTGAAATGAGAGAAATGGAAGTACGAAGATCACTTGGGATAACACATACTTGGTTTCCAAAAAGAAGAAAAATATTAAGATGTAAAGATATAGACATGGTAGAAAAATTTAATGTCTAAATTATAAGAAAGAGTGATAGAGAACATTGAACACAAGAAAATTAATGAGCTCAAGAAAGTTAATAACCAAAAAACTACAACCCAAATAGGTGTTAAAAAGACCACGCATTCTTCGAAAAAGAACGTAATATGGTAAATTTTTAATTTCAGTATTATTATCTAAAAGTAGAGGAATTAATTTATCATCTATACTAATAATGAAAGGAAATATATATAATTTAAAAGAATAATTTCATTTTTTAAACCAACCTGCAATGAAAACTATTATTTAACTCCCAAATATGGGTATTCAAGATGAATTTGGTTATGTATGAAACCCTATAATAAACCACTAACAAATCACAAAATACACAAAAAGATAACAATATATTCCTCATTTTTTTTGATATTTACCAAAACAATTTGTTCACAAAAGGTAGTATAATTACCAATATTAATAAAAAATAAAATGATGAAAAACTATTTTAATATACAACATTTAATTTTAACACCAATGTTTGAACTCAATATTTCCATTAATTGTTATTCTTAAAATTCATCAAAATATTCATAACCGGGATTTAATCCCAATAGCAGAAGAATTTGATCACTCATTCCTCCATGATAAATTTAAAATTTATCTTGAAATAACACCAGTCACTCATAATGTCATATACCCAAAAATTCATATGCCTCACTCAAATAATCACCAAAATATGATAATTATTAATATATATAACCTTAATAAAAATAATTCCACATTAATATCATACATTTTTTTAAAAGAAAGATAAAATATTAATCCTCAAATATAATCCATTAATATCACATGATGTTCCCCAATATTACAATTACCTTCTTCTAATATGACATTAATCACTTAATAACTAAGTCACTCTTCATTCGCATGGTTATCCATCTAATAAAACATATGCTCCCAAATTGTAATAACTCATAATTACGTCAATAAAAATATCATATAAACCTGAATGGATTTAAATAACCTCAAAAATATATATATTGAGAATATAAACACATTCACAATAAAAAAACATTACATGTAAAACCTAAGGGTTACAAATACCTCAACCTAATAATTTATTTCACAAAATTTCACTAATCACCTCATAATTCCATCACATAATATCACAGAATTTGTATATAATACATTGAAATTATGATAAAACACAAACATATAAACCCGTTATGGCACCCATAATTCTTATGATAAACTCACATGAAAAAATCATAATCTCTAAAGTTTTCTAAACTCTCGTTTGATACCAATGGAAATAACCCAAAATTTATACACCTAAATCTAGTGAGAAAAAACACAATATTTAAACTTATCTATTGATACTAATAAACATGACCTAATTTTATCCATAAAAAACATATGTCATAAAACATAAATATTGGATCACTTACACACCCTAGGTCATTTTCTGTATATATTTTTAGAGAAGTAGTAAATAGTTTTATATAATAATACACATGTCGTTAAGTGATCAAATTTCCCTCGTAGACCCATTTTCTCTTACTTTTCATTAATTATCAATCATCTCCCCTAAAATTATCCATATATGAATCCTTTCTAAACCAAAGTCATTTGTCTTAATTCCTTATAACCTGGTGAAATATAAATATTACAAGGGTGATATCTAATGCTTAGTAAGGGTAAATATAAGCATTTATAATTGAATTTAATCAGTGAGAATAAGATGAGAATAATAGTATGAGGACATAATCAAAGTGCACAAGAATAAAATAAGATGATTCATATTGATAAATACATATATCAACAATCATGAAAAATGGGATAGATCTTTCACAATGGAAAGATTCATTAGAATATAAAATCCGGATCCATGGGTTATCAATCTTGATCAATGAAATCATTTTAAACCCACATATTCTCACCTATAAGAAGTAGAACGTCATATTATTTAAACAATAACTCATTATATTACTTTTAAAAAACAAAAAAAATACTATAAAAATACATATATAAATCATATATAAATATTGTATGAATGTTGGTACATCGCATTATACTTACAAATGGATTAACAATACTGTCAACTTCCATACACAATGCATTGGAGGCCTTTCATGGACCCACAAATCAAAAGTTATAACTTAACGACCCATAATTAGTTTATAACAAAACCAACAATATATTATTTATAATATAAAAACAATCATATATAATTAACAAGAACTATAATGTAAATAAACTATATAGAGGTTTTATTTCATCATAAATTAGTTAGAAACATCCATTATTCAGATAATAACAATATTATCCAGTTGAAAAGAAATGGGTTTCATGAAATCTCTTTGAAATAATCATAGGTCATCCAAATAAATAATTATGGCTGTATAATAAAAAATATCCACTTTATAGTATAAGTAATATCAAGTGTTTATCAAATTTATGAATGGAAATATCATTAAATGATCCGAAAAAACATTCCTGAGGGAAATGACCTTTTCAATTTGAAAATCACTTTAAAAAAATAAAATATCATAAAATATCATAAAATCGATTTTTTTGAAAATAAAATTTGAAAAATATAAATTAATATTGAAATAAAATAATGTTCATAATTGATGTAATATCCATTCATGTTTTAAAAGATAAAAATAAACATTTTTAAAAAAATTATAAATGGAGTCTAAAGTGTCCTATTTGGAAAACATTGATAAATTTCATTTTTAAAACCTTTTAAAAGAAGGTAAAATACAATGAGAAAATATTTACGAGATAATTTATATTTAGAAAAGATTTGTTTTGAATATTTTTAGGAAACATTGACAAGGAAAATAATGATCCCTAATAAAAAAAATACAAGATTGGTATCACTTACACGAAACATTCTTGATGTATATATAATAAATAAGGAATAAAATAGAAATTTAACATGTAAAAAAAGTTCATAAATAGATTGTAATAAAAGATATGCGATTAATGAAATAAGATCATATTATTTCCCCCCATGGAACAATGAATATAAACAATATGAAAAAGAAAGAATATTGTAACATAAAACCTTTTAAACCTAGGAAACTTTTCAATCATATTCCCCATGAAATAATAACATCAAATGAAAAATTAAATATAATGAAAATGTAAATATTCATTATATATCTTGTAAAAGGGTCAGTATATACACCTCATAATATAAGATATGTGCATATCATAATCATTTTTCCCAAGAAATAGAATTTGAGATGAATTGCCCATATGAAGATTATAACATTGAATCATGAAATAATAAATGTATATATTATATGTAACAAATATAAATCAACTAAAAATTGAGAATATACAATAAAATAATTTAGAGATCAATTCAAACATAATAATGGAATAAAAGTTTAAATGAACAAGGGTTATAAATCAATGCATGGAATTTGAGGTCTGAAATCCTTTACCACTTGGTAACATTAAAAACAAATATACATGGATCAAATAATTCAATTGGACACCTAAAATATCATAATGTAAGAATAATTTTTTATAAAATAAGTAAATGGGTTAGTATATATTACATAAAAAATAAACTAGGTGGAAAAAATAAAATTTTTCTCAATGAAAGGAAATTAATACAAAATCCCTTACCTCGAGTTCAAACATTTCATAAATTTCCCCTAACATTTTTATAATAAACTTATATAAATTATGTAATTTTTTAAGAACATTTTATGGGTTTATTAATTTATCATTAAACTATTTTTTTAAAATTTTTAACAATTAAATGTTTATTTACATAATTAGTTAATTAAATAATGGGTATTTAAGGACCCTTAGTCTATAATACCAAAACAACTTCATTGTGTTTATTATGGTAAAATGTGTAGTAGTTCTATCATATATAGAATAATAATCATGAAATATTTTAGTTTTTTTTAAATAATTTATTCTCTTAAAACCAATCGCGAATGATGGTTATAAATAATGAACCACGTTACAATCATGGAGACAATATGTTTTACGTACATATCAGTAATATTTCTATTTTTTCAATTATCATTATGGAAAGAAGGGAACTGTTATTTTATGTTTCAAATATTATAATTATAACATGAATACCATATTACATCTTTAAATTTAATCATATATTTCATTCATGTGATGTGGGGATGAAAAATAAATCACATTGCTTCGTGGAGGTGACAATCCACACGTACACACAAATGAAATAATAATTGCTTAGTGAATGGAAAGGTAAGAAATTTAATGATATATTATAATTTTGAAATAATAAATAAGTTAGAAATATCATATATAAAAATTAATTCAATCATTTTAACTAGTTGTGAGAGATAATAGTAAAAATGAATGATATCAGTTCGTGAGGTAGTAGTTTGTTGTACACGTGATCCACAATTTTGTTTCCCATTTTATGGATGTGGATATAGATTTAGGTTGTTTTAATAAACATAATAACATATAATTATATGGTTGTTACTGATTTTGTTATATCCTCATGGTTAAGAATTATTTAATGGAGGTGGAAGAAGAAATCAATAAATATTGCTCGGTGAAGAACTATACATCTTCTATGGAAAACCTCTTTACTTTACACATCATGACCTCTAAAGTAGGTATTATTCCAAAAATAACCCATCTTGATCATGGAGGGGGATTTTAGGATCATATTTTATAGGTATTGTGTAATCCATAAGGTTATTAAGCTCTGAATATAAAAGAATTTGAGGATCCATTTTATATGAGAGGGGATGGACAATTTTAATTTAATAATATTAAATTAATATAAAATAATATTGATGTAAAAATGGGAAAAAATTTGATTAAATTAGAATATAAAACTATTTTTATTCAGATTAACCACATATAATAAAAATTTTACAAGTTTATATAAGGTTTTTACACTTACCATTTGGTTTTAACCCACCTTAACCATTTTTTTCAATTACAGTGATATCAATGCTTTTTAATATTAAGGGGTTAATATAGTTAATATAAATATATCCAGGTTGATATGTTAAACTATATCCTAATCACTTGAATAAATATAGTATTTTTATGAATTTTAATTCATTTAATGTATTATTATTTTCATGAAATATCAATATGTCAATATTAGCACTATTCATTTACTTTGACTTTAAGAGCACAAAGTCAAATATTAAATTTGAATATATTCACTTTTAGTATTCCTAAAAGGATATATTTTTATGAAAAATTAATTAGTAACATAATTATCTAAAATTATATTACTTTAATTATTTGTAATATCATTTATTTCTTTCCATTAATTTAATAATTACTCTATCATCATTTCATAAGAATTTATAGTAATTATTTTTTCACTAAAAATAATAATGAATTTCCATTAATAATATAAATAATTTATATTTAAAATTACTATTTATAATTAAACATTTATTCTATTAAACCCCATGTTAAAAATATTATAGTTATTAGGAACATGAGTGTGATATTTTTGACTTTTCTTTACATAAATTTTATAAATTTCAAAATCACATATACATTGGGAAAAATATTTGTAACTAAATATAAGATTATAATGAAATAAATGACTCATATAATTAAATTTAGGCAACTTTTAGGGTCATTTTACAGTCTTTATCATATTTTTTAACCATTAATTACCCTATTTACCTTAGCATGGTAACAAAAACTACTAGGGTTACAATTCATAATTTCAAAAATGTAAAAGGGAAACATTTAAAAAATTTGTACCTTATGAATCAAAATATGGATTCCATTTTTCATAATTAAAAAATCATATGTGGAATATTTTTTTAAAATAAATTGAAACATTTTGATGAAAAATCGTTTTTTATAAAAATTTCTTTTAAAGTATAAAATGTTTTTGTAATAAATTCAAGTACAAAATTAATTTCAAAGACCATAAATGGATTAATTTTAAATAAGGAACTAATGAAATTATAAAAAACCAAAATAAAATTTTCTTTTGTTTATATTTTAAAATAAAATAAAGTTTTAAAAAATCAGAATTTATCACTATTGACTGAAAAATATAACTTTTTAGAAAAGACAAAATTTATTAATAGGATAATTTTCATATGGTAATTTAAAAAATTATTAAAAAATTTCTAGAAATTAATTATATTATTCACTCATAAAAAATTAATAAAAATCCATTTCTGAGGAAGACATATTTTTAAAGCATAAGATGAATTTAATAAAAAATGAGTACTTATTTACTAATAATTAATAAATAATGCTATAATGAGTATAAGATTTATATGAATTTATTAAATAGACAATCCTATTCATACCAACCAATTTAATATCTATATTATTTCAGTCATATAATAATATTTTGTTGTTCATTTAGGGTTGTTAATGTGTATCTTGTAAAATATCAAACATGGGCTTTATTTAAAAACTCGGGGTATTACATTCTACCCATCTACAAAATAGAGACATCACAATTTTAATTTTATCATATTATTAAAAGGTTGAGATTTTTAAATACCTTTTTTTGAAATCCCACCTCATAAAGAGGGTTAATAAAACATCCCCTTGAAAATATAGAAAGGGCAGTACAAAGTTCATCTAACATAACACATAATAGAAGATAAATACTGGGATGTGAAGATGTGGACATAGAAGAAAAAATTAATTTCCAAATTATAATGGATAGTGATAGAGAACACTGATCACAAAAAATGGAATGATCTTGATAAATTTAATGACCACAAAACTAAATAATGATGACATGTGAATAATACAACCCATTCCATGGAAAAGAAGGTAATAAGATTTTTTTTTCAAAATCTTTTCCCTCATGTTGATGAATTCATTTATCATCTAGACTAATAACATAAGTAAATATAATTGAAAATAATTAATTCATCCTATAATCTACATTCTCTACAAATATTTTTATTCTCAAAATAATGAGTATTCAAGATGAATTTTTTTTATTCCCAAAGCACTAAAATTAACTTTTATCGAATCACATAATCCAAAAAAGAATAAAAATATATTACTAAAGTCATTTGGAATTAACCAAACCAAAATGGTTTTCACAAGTTAATATAATTCCAAAATGAGTAAATCTTCAAATGGGGAAAAATAATTTAATCTCCAAAACAAAATTATAATACCCAAATTTCTAACTAAATAATTCCATAAATAATTTTCATTATATTCCACAAAATATTCATAAAAATTCTTGGAAACTAAAAATTAGAATGATTTGACCACATGTTCTTCCAACATAAATTTAATATTTATTTCCAAATAATATTAGTCACTCATAAAATCATATACCCAAAAAGATATATTCCCTAATCATATATTATATGAAATATGCTAATCATTTCTATAAATAACCTGAATAATAATAATTCAACATTAAGATCATATGTTCTTCCAAAATATAGATTAACAATGACTCCTCAAATAAAATAACATAATATCACACAATGTTTTCTTATATTATCCTGAAATTCTTCTGAAATTAAATTGATCATTTAATCAAAAAATACCAATTTAATTATATTATTATCTATTCAATAAAATATATGTTCCCAAATTTCAATAACCCATAATTACCTTAGTAAAAAATATCACATATACCCAAATTGTTATAAATAACCTTATAAATAATGTCCAAAAAATTTAAATTATTTCTTACTCAAACAATACATCATGTAGAACCTAAGGGTTACGTATACATTAATATATTAAAAAATATCCCAAAATATCATTAATCATATCATAATTCCATCACTAAAAATATGAAAATGGTTTTCTAATATCTAGAACATATGATCAACCTTTAACATATAAACCCATGAAGATATCAAAGATTCATAAGATAACCCAACATGAAAACATCATAATCTCTAATTTTCTCTAAACCCTTCTCTAATTACAACTATAAATATCCCAAACCCACAATCCCCAATCAGTTGCTATGAAAATAATCTCTACCTTTTTATATTAATTCTAATAAACATTCCAAAATTTTAACCTTCAAAAATTCAAAACATAAAAAGTATATATTAGATCACTAACATACCCAAGGACCTTTTTGGTTTATATTTTTATATAATTATGAAAAAGATCATATATAAAAATACCCAAGTACTTAAATGATTGTTTTTACCACATTAAACCCTATTTTCTCATTTCATAATAGGTGTTTAGTATCTCCTATAAAATTCTACAAACATGAAGCTTTTTTAGAAAAAAATAATTTAACATTAATATTCATAACATGGGGAAAAGGAAAAATAAAATGGGGTAGATCAAATTCTTTATGAGGGTAAATATAATCATTAGAAATTTCATATCATCAATGATAAATAATATGAACATGAGGATTTGATGACATTATCAAAGTGCATGATCATAAAATATTGTGATTCATACTCATGAAAACTTGGTTTATCAATAATGACTCATGGAATGAATATTTAATAAAGGAAAGTGTAATGACTAGGATATTCCATGTATAATTTTTTAGATATTTTATGTTTTTTTTTAAGACTAGGTACTTAAAAGGTGTATAATTCCAAGGCTCAGTATACCCAGAATAAATTTTTGAAATGTATTAAATATATTTAATAGTACTAAACCATATATTTATTAAAAAAGTGGAATAATTTATAAATGGGTATTCAAATCAGAAGTCCAAGGGAACCTTTGAGTCTCGAATACTATGTTTATCCAAGGAATTAATTAACCATAGTCGACATGGGTCATTTGGGGAAAATATGTCATATATGTAAAATGATGAAAACAATTAGTTAAGTTATTTTATTTTTTTCATTGACATAACGACATATCAATCTAATTCCATTTCGTTAAATATATATTTATTAAAAAAATCAGGGTTAGCTGCATAACCCTACAAATCATTGGAGAGCCATTAGAGAGTGTGAAACATGATTTCATTAGTGGATAACAACCATATTGAGGATTGAAAACCAGAATAAGATAGAATCAGATGATCTATCCAATGACTTTGAAACCACATCATTATTCAATATTGATTGATCGAAATTGTGGTTGACAAATTGTTTGATTTTTTCTTCCTTGTTTCGGATTTCAATGATGAATATGAATCTATCGAATAATGTATTGATTCACGAATCATGCATTTTGCATGGTGTGTTAGTTTAATTGGGGTTTGAGAGAATCTCTTTATAATTTAAATTGTCTATTTTTTGTTTTTCGTTCTAATAGAAATGATTTGAGATCAACACAAACATCGATTAAGGTTCATTCCTATTATCTATTATTATTCTTTTCTCCCCCAGTTCTTTGTTCACCATAGAAATTCTTCATCTTCCCAAGGGATTGAAATATCATAATCAACCTATCATTTCATACCAATTTATTATTACAACGATCAAATATCATAGATCTAGAATCAATTTGACATGCAGTGGTTTGACGATGAAAGTGACAACAAATTAGATGATAAAGATACTAGATTTTCTTGTTCTGTAGAATGAAATGAAGAATGAAGAACAATCCTATTTTCAGAGAGGATAAAAGGACCATATCTTTTTAATTTGGTGATGGAATGACTTGATGATTCTCGATCTATGTTTTTGCAGAAAATCAATTTCTGGATCAAAGGCTAGAGAAAGGGTTGAGATGTGTGGAGCCAGATCTGGATTTTGGGAAAATCCCACACTGTACGCAATGTAATTTGGATCTACTTCATGTTGGGGACCCTTTGAGGTGGCTAGGGTATTAGGATGGAGTTAAGGATCACATGAAATGTGACCCTTTCACACACCATGTGGCCACTCTCTAGAGACTTTGAGTGTACCTCGGATGGTCTTGAACATAGGTTGGAGTACACAGGTTGGAGAACATTGTGTACTCTCCCACACAAATATGGCCTAGACCGAGTACATGATCTATGATGTGTACTAGTACATAGGCACATGTACATGGGTGAGAGAAGTGTACTGGAACATAGGTAGACAACATAGGCATCTTACATTCCATATAATTCTATATGAACATGGGAAATATACAAGATTCATTTACACGGGCAGGACCCGAAGTCAATGAACATGGAATTTGACCCTTACTAGACACTGTGTACCTTTTTATACATGGATTAGAGCCCTTTACCTTCATGTCTTAGACATGTTTCTTTAGGGTGAATTGCTTATATCCTTATCTCAAGGTTTAATATGGAATTATATCTTACTCCTATGACTATGATCTATTTAGTATGAACTCTTGGATAATGTCATTGGAATCCCTCTGAGATGCCCATAGTGAGACCTTCTATTTATCTTTGTTCCCTATGTGGAATTCTTGGTGTCATTGCGACCAACACTACACAATCACCAATCCTCTACATAGCAGGTCAATCTAGATTGAGTTTTTTGTATCACCCCATGGACTTGGTAGTGATTCTCATCTGAGTAATGTATCTATTTGGACCTTTAGTTTGTACTTCTAATGGTGAGACCTGATGAGCAATACCTCTTAGATGGACTTCATTGGTGCTATCAGACTAAAGTGGTTATTCTCCCAGATAAGTGAGTTGTAGAATCCTCATACTAGGATCCTCTACTAGTATACTTTTGTTTTTAATTACATTTAGATTTTTACTTTGTGGAGTATATATAGATATTATTATTATATATATTGTAGATATATACATGTATAGGGATGAATGCATTTTCATTTTTTATATTCATTGTGGTTTTGGGGTGTCCTATTGAGTATTGTTATAGTCACCCCTGAATGGTATTTTCCCACACATGTAATGTCTTTTGAATATAATCAAAACATTTGATAGAGTCCTCAAATGGAAAGAACCATACGACGCTTAGTAAGATCAGGTAGACTGTGGTGTGTTCTAGCAGCCTTTGACAGCTGTCCCCAGTTATTACTTTTAGGTTGGACTTGTGTTGCAGAATCATTATTGTGGGCTTTCATTTGGACTTATTTATTTTATTTTACTTATTTTCATAACCTAGTTAAGTGATTTAGATATATGAATTCATGGATGTTAAATTGTTTTTTTAAATTTCATCATTGTATAGGCTTGAAGATGTGTGTGTGTGTGTACTTAGGATAAGGCCTCCCATGTTAGTGATAATCCTACTCAGTGCTACTTTCTAGCCCTGGTCTTATTGGGGGTAGTATTGGGGAGTTGTGGTATGGGCCCCTATGGGATGAGTCATGATAGAGTTGTATCAGGGCTATTAGTTCTACCTTAGGACCAAAGTTTGTGAGATTGATTTAGGGAAACAATGTTATGTGTTTCATGTTTGGATTTCAGGCTAGGGACTCCAGTGTTTTTTTAGTGGCTATCTTATAAATATACCAAGAATCTGATCAACTTATTTGTTAGGTACATGAGAACACTATTTATAGGAAAAACAATCGTACATGCATCATATATTAATGGGTTGTGGTTTCCATGTCCTTCTTAAGTCAGTTCTTCAGATATACTCATTAATCATGGTACATGTTGTTTATTTCAGGATGCCTCCATGAAATATGAAAACAATGATACAACATCATGATCATAAGGTTGATCCCCTCAGTGATTATGTGTTGATATAGGTATTAGTTCCCAAGGTGTTACTCCTAGGTGGTGCTCCAGTTATACCACCACATATAGAGGAGAACGCGGTACCTACAATACCAATAGATGAGGTGTGATAGTTGAGCTCACTTCATGAGTTTTAACAGTAGATACTCCTATGGTTATGAGATGAGCCTAATATATAAAGGGATGAGGAAATACCTGATGCAACGACCCATGTTTTCTATCTGCTCAAGGCATTAGCAGATTCGATGTCCATCCAGGCGGAGCTCCTTCTTTAGGGCTTAGCAGGGCGATGATGGGGTTTGGTGACCCAATCATACTATGAGGAGACTCTTTCATTGATATAGTTTGAGTGATCTTTTATAGAGGAGTTATCACCATCTAGGTTTAGGGATATATGTATCAAGGATCTTCTGCAGCTCTATTATGGTAGCATGACAATATATTATTATTATTCAAGGTTTTCCAACCATTCCAGTTACTCGATGTATATAGTTTACAATTAGTTCTTCAGGGAACATACTTTTAGAAAATGTCTACATAGAGACATCTAGTTTAGTGTTATACCTCTATAAATCCTTACTTATGATGGGGTTCTAGTGTGAGCCTTGGTGGTAGAGAGTTTCTTGGATAAGACGATACATATTGTGGTTGTTAGTAGTGGGAAAACATGAGAAGAGACCTCGACAGGAATGTCAATAGCAGGGACCTGGATATGTAAGATCATTTATGAGGAGATATTAGGATATATTATTTGTGGTTTATAGATCACAAGGTAGATATAATAATCCTAGATAGAGGTATTTTTACTCATGTGACGATAGGGGACATGCTGCATGAGATTGTCCAACCCATTGTACAATTGACAGAGAGATTATAGATGGGCCACTGAGGTAGAGTTCGGGTAGGACCAAACATGTTTTTAGGGAATAGTATGTTGCATAGGATATAGGAGAGTATCTAGATGTGGTCGACACTTTGAATTGTTACCACCACCATCCCTACATGGTCCATGTTAGGCTCAGGGATCTAGATCACAGGGGAAAAAAAGTTGTTGGTAGTCAAAGCATTCAAACCAGAGGCTCTGGGAATTAGTTGAGGAATGATCTATGTCTTTTATACCTTACCTATAGTACTAATAGACATAGGTTCAAGTAATTAATTTATTTCCACATACCTTATATGAGACATATAGATTCCATTTGAACCCTTGTCTTGAACCCTATTCTTGGAGACTCCTACAAGAGAAGACTCAGTGATCACAAACTTATTCCAACAGTGTGACCCCAATCTTGGAAGTGAGAGTTTATGTTGGAATCTGTTAATATAATAATCATGGACTTATGATGTCATTCCTGTTATGAACTAGTTATCTATAGTTCATGCCCATATTGAATGTTTTAGGTGAAGGATGAAACATGTCCGTAGTGACAAAATCAGTATTTTATTTTTCGGTGAAAAGGAAACCCATGAAGTGAATGATAGACTTGTGCATATGAGGGTGAAACTAATTAGCCATTAGTTGGCCATGATAACCCTCTGTGTAGTGGATGTTATGATATCCCAGTTTCCTACATTGGTGGTGGAGTACAAGGATGTCTTCCCTATGAATGTTCGATGTTTACCGCCCCACCGAGAGATAGGCTTCTGAATTGATCTACACCCTAGGATGGAATTGAAATCTATGCCAACATATCGGATGTATCCCATAGATATTTGGGAGTTGAGGTTGAGGTTGGAGGACTTACAAGCTAAGGTCTTTGTTAGACAAAGTTTTTCACCCTTGGTATCCCTGGTTTCATTTTCCAAGAAGGAATATGGGAGATTGAGGTTGTTTGTGGACTATCGATGCTTGAAATAGGTAAAAATGAAGAAAAGTATCCACTACTGAGGATAGATGACCTATTGTATTAGTTGAGAGGGGCATGATAGTTCTTGAAGTTTGACCATAGGTCAAGCTATCTCTAGTTGTGAGTATGGGATGATTATATACCAAATATGGTATTCCGAGGTCTTTAAAGTCACTATGAGTTCATGGTGATGCCATTTAGCATGGATAATTCTCTAGCATTGTTCATCGAACTCATGAACTAGATATTTCAGCCTTTATTAGACTGGTTTGTAGTAGTCTTCATCAATGATATCATTGTGTAATCAGTGTATGAGGATGAACACATGATACACGTGATGATTGTTCTGGACGTACACCAAGAGCACAAAAATTACAAAAACTTTCTTAAAGTGTCAGTGGTAGATTCAGGTGGTCCTCTTTCTAGGAAATAATATCTATGTATATTGTTTGGTAGTGCACCTAGAAAATTTCTAGGCAATGTTAGCATGGGATCCACTTAGAAGAGTGATGGGGGTTTTGATATTCCTTGGGTTAGAAGGCTATTACCATAGATTCATATCCAATTTTACCATAATATCATCACCCATGACATCTTTGACTAAAAAGGATCAACGCTTATTATAGTCAGGGAGGCACTAGTAGGATTTTAAGTAGTTGTGGAAGTGTTTGATGAGTGCTCCCATATTGATATTTTCTGATGAGGGAGTCAAGTACATAGTGTTTTTTATTGTATCAAGAACATGGAATTGTTGTGTTGTAATTCAGTGGAAAGTGGTGATTTCCTATGGTTTACATCAGTTGAGACCACAAGAGAAGAACTACACAACCCATGATATTTATTTAGCAGTGATCGTCTTCTCACTAAATATGTGTAGACAATGCCTGATGGGAAAGTAGTTTATCAACTACTATGATAAAAAGATTCTGTAGTATATATATTCTCTCATAAGGATATTAACATTAGAAATATTTAATGGATAATGATACTCGATGATTAGGACATTGAAATTTTCTATACCATTGGGAATGGAAATGTGGAAGAAAATTCTCTCCACAAGAGATCTTGTTTGCTGTTTTTGAATGAGGTGTTAGAGCAATTGACCTCACTGTAATTATCCTTTATGGATGGAGATGGGGAATATTACCTCTAATTAATGATTTCCACCCCTCTAGTCTTACAATGAGTCAAGGAGGAACAACTTGTGGATACTGACTATGAGACCCTTTGTAATCAGATATCTATAGGTAATGATCCTGATGAATTTTTTAAAGGTGTGAAGCATGTTGTACTTTTCAAAGGATGCACAATGGTACCAATATCATTATAGGAAAAGGTTCTGAGAGAGTTTCATGAATCTTCTTTGGTGGTATATGAAGGTGTGGAAAATATGTACTAGGACCTTTGATGTTAGTTTAGGTGGATAGGGATGATGAAGGGAGTTGTGGAGTTTGTATCCTGATGCCTTACTTGTCAGCAAGTGAAGGCTCATCACCAAGTTCCAGCGGGTTTAGCACAACCCTTCAGGGTTATAGAATGAATGTTGGATGAGATATCCATGGGATTCATGATTGTATTACCATGTATGTTTAGGGTACATGATTCCAACTTGGTGATGATAGACTAGATATCCAAATCATCACACATCCTAGCTATCTGAGAGTAGAGTTTAATAGAGGGATTGGGATGGATCTATGTGCATGCGATAGTCCGATTCCATGGAGTTACATTGAAGATCATTTTTTATGGTGATTCTCAGCTCACATCTTGGTTGTTGAAGGTATTGGAAGAGTTTTTTAGGAATCATTTACACTTGATCATAGCATTTCACCCTCAAACCTACGACCAAACTCAGCGGAACATTCATGGTTTGGAGGACATACAGTGAGATTGTGTGTTGGACATTGAACATAGTTGGGAGGACTGCCTACCACTAGTAGAGTTTTTGTACAACAATAGTTACCATTCCACCATTGGTATGACACTATTCGTGTCTTTTTACATGAAACCCTGTAGGTCACCACTTTGCTTGACTATCCCAAGAGACTCAGCCCTTATGGGCCCAAAGTTGGTTTGAGAATCTATTATGAAGGTGAAATCATCTAGGAGAAGATGATGAATGCATATATAGATTTCATAACTCTTACGTAGATAGATGATTAAGGCATTTGAGGTTCGAGGAAGGATTTCATGTGTTCCAATCAGTTTCACCTTGATGTGAATTACAGATATTCGGACATGGTGGAAATATTAATATAATATTTGTTAGACATTTTCATATACTATGTATATTTGGTGAGGAATGGTACTTCTTAGCTATACGTCTACAATCATACGGGGTACACAACATCTTCCTTATGTCACATCTAAGAAGGTACATGCATTACCCAACACACATTATCAACTGGGGAGAGCAAGACATCGAGGATGGAGTGACCTTTACTGAGTACACAGTAGAGTTGAGGATCGAAATGATAGAATCATTTGTGGGTGAGAAATTCCTTTAGTGTGTGTTTGATGGTAGCATGGGAATATATATGAGAGAACAAGAGAGTTGGAGGCTAAAATTCATACTCATTACACACATATTTTTGAGTATACCATGATTTTTATTTTAGGGGATGTGGACCCCAAAGGCATGTATAATTTAATGAATCAAATTTTCTAGGTATTATTTTTAGATATTATATAGATTATTTTCAAGACTGGAAGCTAAGAATAAGTATAATTATGATCCCCAGTGTGTCTAAAATAAATGATTGATATGTATTAAATATATTAAATAGCATGTGCACTTTGTTTTCATGAAAAAGTATAATAAATAAAAAATAGATGCTCATATAAGTGAAATATGAGGGAATGTTGATTTTAGAATTTGTGGTTTACCCTAAGAGCTACTAAACCTTAGTCGGTGTAGGTTTATTGTTGAAAATCCTTCAAAGACATAAAATGAATAAAATAATGAACTAAATTGTTTTATTTGTTTTGTTGATGTAGTGATAAAGTGGCCTAATTCAATTTATTTAAATAAATGGTTATGGAAAATTTGTAGGGTAATCCACCAAAATCTATAAATTATCGGAGATCCATTGGAGAATATGGAGTGAGATTCCATTGGCGGATGACAACCAGATTGATGATCGATGACCAAAACCGGTCGGAATTGAAATATCTCACCAAAAACTAAATCACAGAATTGTTCTTCATCATCAATTGATCCAAATTGAGGTTGGAAGGTTTTTTTATTTTCCCCATTATTTATTTCTATGATTAATGTGAATCAACCAACTAACAAATTGATTCACGGATCGTGCATTTTGTAGGCTGGGATAGTTTAATTAGGGTTTGGGAGAATTTATTCATGATATAAATTTTTGGTTTTTCATTTGTATTTCCAATGAAAATGAATTGAGATCGACAATTAAATTGATTGAGGTTTGTTCCTCTTATATGTTCTTATGATTTTCTCCCATGGTTCTTCATTCACCCTGGGTGTTCTTCATTTGGGATAGGGTTCGACATATCCCAATCAATCAATCATTGCACACCAATTTCCTGGTGAAAAGATATGATATCATAGATATGGAATTGGCATGACATGATGGTGGTGAAATAATGGAAGTAATAGTGGATCAAACGATATAGATACCCAATTTTGATGTTCTTTAGCATGCAAGGAATAATGGTGAACAATTAAACTTTTTGAGATGATAAAATTCTTAAATCTTGTTTATTCGATGATGGAATGACGCAACGAGGCCTGATATACATTTTTTCGGTGAAGAAATCATCAGATAAAAGGCCCATGAAAGGGATGTTACGCGTAGAGACGAATATGGATTTATGGAAAATCCCATGCTATGTGGCGTGTAATACAGATCTACACACCGTGTGCGGCCCAATTTGTAGAGACTAGGGTTTCGTGTAGGAGTTAAGGATCACACAGTGTTTTAACCTATTACACAGAGTGTGAACCCCCCCTAGAGACTCGGCTTGTACCTAGGGAGATACACAGACATGTACTGGACTGAGTACACTGGATAAGATGTGTACCGGTATACGAGAACATATACATGAGTTAGAGCCATGTATTAGACCATGGTAGGTAGCCATGTACCAGCACACATGTATCCTACAAATTGTGTACTTCTACATAGACATAGGTAAGAGACATAGGCCGTTAACATGGGCATGAACTTGGGTTATGGAACAAAGTGTGTGACCCTTACTACATTTTTTGTACCTTTTTTATAATTTTTAGGGACCTTCTCCTCTGTATCATGGACAAGTTTTATTAGGGTGAATCCCCCTTATCCATTCTATGAGTTTTAGTGTGGAATTGTCTCATAATACTAAGAATATGATCTCTTCATCATGAATTCTTATATAGAGTCACTGGAATTCTTATGATAGGCCCTAGGTGAGGTCCTCTATTCATCTTTGTACCCAAAGGGTAGTTCTTGGTATTTTCAAGACTATCACTACATGGGAACTGATCCTCTACTTATTGTGTTAATATAGATTAAGTTTTTGATATCACCCTATGTCCATAGTAGATATCCTCATTTGTGTATCATATCTCTTCATAACTTTAGTATGTACTTCTAATGGAAGGACTTAATGAGAAAAACCTCTCGGACAAATGTAATCGGTTATATCAAACTTACGAGTGTGTCCTACCAAATAAGTGGTATGTGGAATCTTCAAGCTGGAATCCTCAGCAGGTATACTACTATTATGGCTAACCATTATATTGTGTGTCTTTGTTGAGTATATATATATATATTATTTTTATATGTGATGTGGATATATACCTATGTAGAACTAACATTATTTTCCTTTATTACATGATTTGTGGTTTTAGGGCATCCTATAAAGTATTGTTATATTCAACTCCACATGGGGTTTTCCCACATGTTCCATATCTTTTATAGATATCATCCTTTTAATAGATTCCTTGATAGACCAGGACCATATGGTTCTTAATAAGAACAAAAAGACCATGGTGTTTTCGTACGACTTTTGACAGCGGTCCTCATTACTTACTTTCAGGTTGTACTTATGTTTCAAACTCTTTGTGGTGGGATAGTATTTTACCTTGTTTACCTTACATTACCTCCTACCATACTTACGTTGTGGAATTTAGATATATAAATGCATGTGTGTTCAATTTTTTTTAAAATTTAATCATTGTATAGTCTTTAAGATGAGTTCATGTGTTCATGTACTTAGGATAAGGCCTCCCATATCAGTGATATGCCTACTCAGCACTAGTCACTAACCCATGACCTATTGAGGTGGGCTTGGGGAGTTATGTAATAGGACCCTCTAGGATGGGTCATGATAGAAAGATTCATTGGTATCAATAATCAAAAGACATGTGATTTCATTAATGTTCAATGTAATCATTATTAACTCATATATTTTCACCCATAAAAAGTTTTAATTAATTTTCTTAAACATAAACTCATTATATTTCCTTATAAAATTATAATATTTCCATAAAAACCCATAGAAACTATATATAAATCATGCATTTTACTTGGGAATTCATTTTTCATACCATACTTACAAATGAAATAACCACATAGTTGACTTCCATTCCTAATGCAATTGAGGGATATCAAGGTACCACACATTATTTGTTGCATCCTAACAACCCATCCTTGGTTTGTAATTGAATGGAACATATTTTTTTAGTGGAACCAAACATATTCATATATAATTTTTAATAACCAGAACATAAATAAAGTACATTTAAGATTCATTTCATCATAAAAATCTTAAAAACATCTATTATTCTTTCTTAACTTTATTAACTATTGGAAAAGAAATGGGTTCCATGGAATTCTCTTTGACACAATCATAATCAATCTAGATAAATTATAAGAATGATATCATTAATATATATCCAAGGTGTTGTATATGTAACAAAAATAGTTTTATTGATGATGAATGTAAATAGAATTGAAATTTCAAGAAAAACATTATTAAGGGAAATTTCCTTTTCAATTTGAAAATCAAGAATTAAAATTGAAAATTAATAAAATATTGTAAAAAAATATTTCCATGAAAATAAACATGGAAAAATATAAAGGAAAATTTATGTCATATAACGGTCATGATTGTGGAATAATCCATTCATGTGTTATAAGTTAAAAATAAAAATTCTTTTCCAACATAATGTAAAAGGAGTATGTAGTTTCCAATTTCTAAAATGTTAAGAAATTTCATTTTTAAAAACTATTAGAAGAAGGTAAATGATAATGTGGTATATTTTTAGGTAGGAATTTATATTTAGAAAAAATAAATTTTTAAAACATTGTTGAAACATGGATATGAAAGCGAAAAATTATCAATCTAAAAGAAGATACATGATCAGTGTCACATAAAAATGACTTTGTTGATGTTTTTTTAATCATTAAGGGAAGAAATGGATATTTAAAATGTAAATAAAAAAATAAATAATATTATAAAAGTTATTTGGTTCATGAAAATATGATCATATTATTCCCCCCAAGGAACCTTGAGCGTAAACAATCCTAAAAACAATAGTGATTGTAACATATAACATTTACCACTTTGGTAACATTTAAATCATAAGACCCATGAAAAAATAATGTAAAATTAAGATTTAAATATCATGAACATAAAAATATTCCTGATATATAATTTCAAAGTGGTAGTATATGAAAATAATAAAATAATATCGGTGCATATCAAAAACATATGTATGAATAAAGAGAATTTCAGACAAATTACCCTTACAAAGATAATATAATTTAATAGAGAATTAGTAAATGGGGATATTATGTGTTAAAATATAAAAACACAAAAAAAGGTTCAAATAATTAATAAAAAAAATTAATGATCTGTTAACACATAATCATGGAATAAAAATTTCATTGAAGAAGAGTTATAACTCGATAAAAGAAAATTGAGTTAAGAAAACATTTTCCACTTTTTAACATTCAACTAAAATCCCTTTGTATAAAATAATTAATAATGAATATTATAATATCATTATGTATGAAGGGTTAATGATATAACATGTAAAAGGGTTATTATTTATAGTATTTAAATTAAATTAGGTGCATACTAATAAAATAATCCCTCATAGTGGTATGAATCGATGGAGCATCACTCCACAGTCAAGGCATCTCTATCTCATAGGGGTTTTTATCTCCTCTGAGGTGTTTTCATTTCATCTTCAAATTTCGGATGTATTAGCCATTCTTCATTGGATTTTTCAGTGGAATAATAGTGGCTACTTAATGATTTAGATCTCTATCAGTGGATATAGTGTCTGTTGTGTCCATTATTCTTCATTGAAGTGTTTCCCCATTCCCATTTCTAAATAGAGTCACTCACTTCTGTCATTAAGTTTCTCATTTCTACCCTTGTTGTACAATCCATACCAGATTCCTATTTAACTCCATGGCTATTGTGGTTGTGGTTTCATCATGTTCTTTATTGAAAGTCAACGCCGTATATCTTTAAATCTACTACAGATCTAGGTGAGTTCATCACTGTAGCTATCAGTATGTGTTTCGAGGTGGAAAATGTTGGGTGATCAGAGACAAAATGGGACCTTATGGGTTTGAAGGTGTGTTTTTTCCCTAGTTTGTTTTGATTCAGCAATATCAAAGTATAATGGTGGTGGGGTATTTCATTCAATGGGTGTGTGGATGATCCTATATTGATTTTCATCAACTCTATTTTCAGGCATCAGTGGTGATGGTTATGGATTTCGTGAATGGTGTCCTTAGTGCCATGGATAGTGGTTGATGATCATACTCTGGTCTCCTAGCTGATTGATGGTTTTAGTGTTGGTGTGTTTCAGTTTGTACTTTTTACTATTTTAGAGAAGTTCGGATTGTTCAGTTTTTGATAGTTTTTCAACCACTATTTTTTATCTTCTTTCACTTGGTTATGGTATAAAATTTTTTAGTTGCCGCTAGGTGGGTGACTTCATTGGACAGATGGGTGTGCTGACTCACATCATTATCCATTAGTTTCTTTCTTGTAGGGAAATATGGGATCTCTTCCATTGAAACATTTCATAGAGTTTTCAGGGTGGATTGGTGTTGCATGTGGTTTACAGAGTGGTGGGATACTTTTTGATTTTTTGGGTGGTCGACTTAAAGGAGAGATATAGGTATTGGAACTTGTTCTCCAACCATTCTACCACATTTCAATGTTGGCTGGAGGGATTCTTTGCCACTTTGTGTTGAAAAGCCTGAAAAAACATCTTGGTAAGGGGAAATGAATATTATTTAACTTATTCCTATATTTCATTGTCTTTTTAAGGGGGGGAAGATTATTGTTTCGATCATTACCTAGACCATTTCTTACCTTTAATTATTCAAAACCATGTTAGGACGTTTGGGTCCTGTTTCATAAAGGAAATTGTGCCTCGGTTTATTGTATTGGTTCCCCCTTTACCAATTTCTCAAAAGATATTTTTTTTTTGTTTTTTATTCATATAATAGATTCTTTCCCTCAATCCATTTTAAAAAATAAAATTAATATATTCCTTAACATAGGGAAATTGAGAAAAATATCTTACCTCTAGTCTATAAATTCCATGTATGTCTATTAGATTTTATATAAAAAAATTTCAACATTTATTTACATGTTTAAAAACATTTTGACGGTTTATTACTTTATCATTAAACCATATTTTTCATTTTATATAGTGAAAAATTTAAAATTTTAATTAGTTCCATCTTTGTTGGGTATTTTGATGACATTCAGCTTGTAATATCAAAATAGATTTAGTGAGTTGACCAAGGTCAAAGGATTCATTGTGAAACCATATCCAGGATAATAATAATGATATATTTTTCGTTTTTATACATAAATTACTCTTTTAAAACCAATCATGAATGCTTTTTTAAAAAATTAACTATGTTACAATCATGGAGATCGTAGGTCATACGTACACATGAGTAATGTTTCCATTTTTCAATGATCATTACCGAAAGAAGGAAAGTATAATTTTATCTTTCTAGAATGATATTTTTATCATTAATAACATATTATATCTTTATATACACACACACATACTCACTCACACACACACACACACACATATATATATATATCATTCATCTATTTTGGGGATGAAAAACAAATCATATCACCCCGTAGAGGTGGTAGTCCATACATACGAATGAACGACATTATCATTTTTTTGTGAATCAAAAGGTAATAAATTAAATGATATATTATCAATAAATAATGATAAATATGTCATAAATATAATATATATTCATTAATTATGTCATTATAACCAGTAGTGAGAGGTAGTAATAGAAAATAAATGACATTAGATTTCAAATCTGTAGTCCATTGTAGAAATTATCGATGGTTTTGTTTTCCATTTGATAAACATAGAGATGGTGATAAGTTATGTAATTATGTTAACAATATCTTAGTACATGATAAATAAATTTTTTAATATATAATCATATATAATTAATATTTTATGTTGGAGGAAGAATAAATAAATCAATAAATCCCAGTTAAGATCTATATATCTTCTTAGGAAAACCTCCTTTACTTTACTCCTAAAGAACACTAAATTTAGTACAATACACAAAATAAGGAATCTAGATCAAGGGTAAGGGTTTTCAGATGTTATTTGGGGAATTATTTTCCAAAAAAATGTTTTTGAGTTGTGAATAATGATAATAAATGTTCCCTTTTATAATATACAGGAGGGGCACTTTTAAAATATCATAAAATATTAAATTAATATAAATTAATTTTGCCATTTAATGACTCTAAATTGATATGATTCAAATATAAGATAATTATGAGTTAAAATATTTTCAGAAAATAAAATTTTCACATGTTAAGATAAATATTTTACCATTATCATTTTAACCCACATTAACCCTTTTTGATATTTATAGTGATGAAAATTATTTAATCTTAAGGGTTTAATATAGTTAAAATAATTGAAAAGATAAACCATAAATAGAACATATTATATATTTTCAACCATATTATAATCACATGTCTAATGATAGGTTTTTATTAATTTTAAAACATTTAAAAAAAATATAATTTTCATAAAATACTAATAATGTCTATTTTAGTACTATTCAATTAGATTATATTTAAAAACACCAATACAAATATGGAAGGATAACATAATCCATATATATATATATATGGTTATATAAGTCTAAAAATACATGGATCACACTAATTATTTCAAAAATTTTTCTTTTAATATTTTAATATAATTTATTTTGTTTCCCCATTATTTGAATCATTACTTTATTAATTTTGACTATGCATTTAACATAATAATTTTTCAACTATGAATTAAATAAAATTGACACGATAGATATAAAACTTTTTTCATGAAAATTAATATTTATAACTAAAAATATCATTTTTTACACCTATTGTAAGAATATTATAGTTTTTAGAAATAAGATCGTGAAATTTTTTACAATTCCTTACATAAAATATTTTGAAGTTAATAATCATTTTCACATGAAGAAATACTGTATAAATGATTATTATATTTTTATTTAAGACATGCACACATAAAATAAAATTAAATCATATTTTAGGGTCATTATCTAGAACTTATAATATTATTTTTAACCTTCAATTACCTAATTTAACCTTACTATTAAAACAAAGATTTCTATGCTTACTATTCATAATTTCAAAAAATAAAAGGGAAAAATTTATCATATTCAATACTCTTTATTCATAAAATGGAATCCATTTTTAATGAATTAAAACATATAATTGGTAGTATTTTATTTACACTTAAACCAATAAAATACGAAAAATATAGTTTCTTGGAGAAATTCTCTTTTCGGAATAGAATTTTTTATACTAAATTAAATTATAAAATTAAATTATAGGACTATAATAGGATTATGTTTTATAATAAGAAATAAAAAATTAAGTCCAATACTTAATTTAATTTTTATTTCATAATACATTAAAATAAAGTATGGATTTCAATATAAATCTATAATTTTCACTGTTAATTGAAAAGAAAAACTTTTTTGAATAAATTAAAATTTTCATTAGAGGATAATTTTGATATTATTATTTCAAAAAATGATGTTTATTTTATAAAATTAACTATTTATAATTTTTATAAATTAATTTTTTTATTCTCTTAGAAAAAATAATAAAAATCTATTTTTGAAATAATGATTTTTAGAAGCATAAAATAAATTTAATAAAAAAATATTATTTCCTAATAATGAATAAATAAATTTATATTGATTGGGGAATTTATATTTATTTAATAAATTATTTAAACATATTCATACCCTCTAATTTTAGGAATAGTTTATAAGAGTTAAATAATAAAATTTCATGGTTCATTTATTTGTACTCTATTGAACATAGTATTCTCTTATAACATCTTGATATTAAAAAAGTAATTTAGAAGTCCCATTTTCTGGATTTAGTTTCAAAGTAATATAGGTTTTATTTTTTCTAAAATAATTAAAATAATTCTTTTAAAATCATCATCGTACTGGATTTTGCTGTAAATTCATTTTTATATATAAAAAACTGTATTTTTCTAAAAAATATTTTTTATTGAATTTTCCATTCTTATATTTAAATATATTTTTCTCACTTAGGGAAATTTAATCAGGAAAAATTTATTTTATATTACGAATTATGAATTTTTTTTATAAATAAGTTCAATTTCATTTTTATTTTGTAATTAATATTAACCATATAAAAAATTATTTACCACGGAAAAGGGTAAAACTAGATAATTATCTTTAACATTCAGTGATAAGATCATAAAAACTCATCAAAAAATGTTTTCATGATTATTTAACAAGAAATAACTTATCCATAGTTAATTTTATCCATTTTATATTCTCATGACAGGATTATGACTTATTTTTTATATAAATTAAATAATATTTAAAAAGAGGTCACTTTCTCTCATTTAACATCATAAATATGTTTCCACGATAGGAATAAGTGAAAATATAGATTAAGAATGAAAAAAATATGGAAATAATTATATTAAACATGTAATATTAATTTTATAATTTATTTTTATGTTTTTAATGTAATATATCATTTTTAAATGCTTAAGTTGTGTTAACGTGACATTTATAAAAACAGGACAAAAATCATGAGAATTATTTCAAAAAAAATCAAGTAATATTTTTAGATTAATTATGATTTTATATAATTATTATATATAATTATAAAATATAAGTGATGCAATATTTTTTAATTATAATTCTATTATTTTATTGATACTTTTAATGTAAAATTTTTGTGAATAGTCCTGAAAATGAAATTAAATGGTATTTAATTTTTAAAAATTATATTTAAATCACTAAAAATAAAAAGAATATTGAATTAATAGGATTGGAAAATTTTTATCCTACCATTCATGGTTCATTTATGTGCCTCTATTCATATTAAAATTACTTTCATGACCCTTAAATATTGAAAAACAATGAATATGCCATTGATTGTTTTTCCTATATATGGGAATCAATCTATGATTTTCCAAGGAAAATATTAGTTAGGTTTCCTCTAAAACTTCTTACAAAATTTATCTCCAAATTTATCGTACCAATTCCCCAAGACCCTGGATTTACCACAAACCTCTCATTAAAAGGCCTTAAAAAAATCAAAAGAATGATACCAAAAGAGGGGTATAGGTCTTATGATTTCATTCATGTTTATTTCTTATTATAAATCCTTTAAACATATCATAAGCATGATTATATAATTAAATAATTATATCAAATATAATGAAATTTCATTGTGTTTATGGCAGATCCCATTTTCAATTCATTTTCCTAACTATGAGAAATGAAAGCATCACTCCTACATACTTATGGACTACCACCTCCATGAAAAAATTTTATTCATTTTTCATTGGTACATCAAATGAATTGATATTTTGATCTATTTAATATATTTAAATTATATTTATAACATCATTATTAATCTATAACGATATTATATTTCTTACCTTCTTACCCTTCCATCCATTGGAAAATGATAGTGTCACTTGTGTGTATGGGTTGACTATCACAACTATAAAGATATGTGATTTGTTTTTAATTTTTAATACTCATAGATTGATATAAAATTTTATTTAATCTATATATTTTTTATTTTATTTTTTTAATAATATTATTGAGATGATGGAATAGATACCACTTTGACCATGGTCAACCTACTAATTTTGTTTTTGTATTATGAACAGGATGTCTTGAAAAAAACATGCCTGAACATAATCGATTTGGTAGCTATATAAGATGTGCTAATAAATGAAATAAAAGGTTTTATGATAAAGTAATAGATCTGTAAAGTTTTATTAATAAATTAAATAATTTGTATATGTTGATTATATATGAGATAAAGAATGTATGTGGCGATTAAAATTCAAGGAAAGATATTTTATTTAAAACCCTTATAAAAATGTTATACTTATTTATTTCAAAAGAATTTTCCTTCAAAACATTAACTAAAAAAAGTTCCAATAATATTATTATAATAATAAGTTTTTTGTTTAAATTCATTTTAAACTGTATTTTAAATTCCATTTAGTTATTTAAAAAAGTATATTTTGAACATTTTTGTACATGTTTTTAATGTTTTCCTTATGGTTTAACATATATAGAATGAATGAACATTCCTACCATCCAGAATATTATTATTTTAGAATATTACTAAAAATTTATTATTGGTTTTTCAAATAAAATCATATTTCTATTTCCTCACAGAAATTTTTATTTTAAGATTTTTCAATGGGATGATATTTTTTATATTTATATTTATGTAAAGCCTAAAAGTTCTTCTGCATAAGTGTGAAATAAAATATTTTATGTGATTTTATAATGGAAATGAAATATTATATGTTTTTTGTATGTTGTGGTCTTTTTAAATTGTTAATGACGATGGGTGAGCATGATATAGGTCTCTAATGCATTACTAATGAGTTTATTTTCCAGGGATTATATGTTGGAATTGACATGGCAGGAAATTAAATTTATGGTATTGTTTATATAAGTGATTTGAAGATAATTCCACAATGTACATACATGAAATTTAGATAATTTAAATTTAATATTTATGGAATTATTTTATTTTATTAGTTAATGTAATGGGTTTAGGTTTAAAGTAATTTTTATATCCCTTGTAATAGAGAACAATATGTTTTTCATGAAAATTTTTTCTTACATGTTATATAAGAAACCCTCAAGATTATTACTTTACATTAAAGATTTATTATGATATGTTTTATGAAAATATTTTCTATGTGAAGTTGATTTATTGATTATGTAAATTATTATTTTGAGTATAAGGTTTATTATAAAAAATGATAATTTTCTAAGGGATTTCATGATTTTTAAAATAGACTCAAGGTTTTATTTCTTTTTGTTCCATTACATGTTGTTTATGATCATTACACATTTTCAAATTTTTTCAAAGGGATTACATATTTTTAATAAATTTAGAATGGTATAACTTTTTCTAAGGGTATTTTTCTTAAAATAAGTGAACATGTTTTGAATGAATCATGGGTTCAAATTTGATAATCCAATTAATGTTCAATAAAATGTAAAATTTTTATAAGTGTGCACTTTTTATATTAAGGGTTTGATATGTAAATTTTTTCCTAATTATAAAATACTCTAAACATAAAAGATCATGGGAATGTATGAAAATTAAATAATTTCTATTAAAATTATAATTATGGGTTGATTAAGGTATGATACATTATATAAAAACTATTCATGCATATTTATAACTATGTTTTGTGTTTTAAACATATTATTTATAATATCACCATTTACCTTTATACACAAGTAAAAAAATATCATTTAGATTTCATTTTCTAATGGATAAATTTTTTAAACCCTAGCATAAACTAAATTGATACTAACCTTAGAAACATTCCCCTATATCACTAAAGCCTACCAATAAGTGGAATGGGTAAATACAGTAATTGGGACAGTGAATTAACTTTTAACACATTTATACAAATGTTTAACATCATTCCATTAAATTAAAATTTAAAACAATCCAATATGGTACAACCAACCACTAGAAATGAATGAATATATAAAAATATAAAATAAATAAAGTGAACATGTCAATCAAATAATCTAATAATAATAAATAAATAAAATTGCAACTCATGTATCAATGTTGTATGAAAACTATAATATAATAACAACATTACTTGGGTGACTCTATCTATAGAAAAATATCTCCGGGTAATCTCTATAATCTCTATGTGAGGGTAACATCCCTTTATTGAAAAAAACCACGAGTGATGTCTATCACATAACATAAAACTAAAATTAGGGGTAAAATGTTATCCAATTTTCACATTCAAATAGTGAGAAAAAATTTCCAATAATATTTTCCTAAAAGGTTAATAAAAATTCTCATGTTGAAGTAAACCGTGAAATTTCAAAAATATAATACAAAATAATTTGTATTAATACTCAAAACATTGAGTAGATCAATATTTTAAGATCAATAACATAACCCAGACACCAAAACATCTTTTAAGAATAAAATGGTTATTTGAACTAAAAATATTTTAAATCTACATAAAATTAAAATTTACATTCCAAAATATATATATATATATAATGGAGGGGTAAAATAACATTGTTAATGAATGGTAAAAATTTAATAATAATCATAAAAAGGGATGAAACATGGGTTATAACCCTCTCTAGGGAACACTATACACACCATGACATGATTCATCACTTTATAGAACTTTGTTTAGCCATCTAATTAGGGACATTGAACAAATAACATAGGCCACCAACCCAATTGTAATTAGTATATACATCCATAAATATATGAATGTCTTTAATAATTTCATGTACATACTAAATAACCAAAAACATCATTAAATAATAAATATCACCGGAAAATTTATTTTTACAATCCATTAAAAACAAAATATTGTTCAATCCATCAAAAATAATTATTCATAAACACCAAAAAATAGAAAAAATAACAAAACTAATTTTATTATTTAAAACATAATATCATTCCTATTAAAATATATCCTTATGAAAAAATAGTGAATAATTTAAATGTTTTAAATAAATGTTCATAAGTAATAAATAACAAAACCAATATATTATCACACTTTAAATCGCTAAAACACCCTTAAAATTTTATAATATCTATATAATCTATATTTTCCATAAAATTACATTTTGAACAATGTTTAAACCAAGAAATGAGATAAATTAATTGACACATAAAAATGATATTTTTCCACTATGAAAGAGTTATTTAAGAACATGAATCAAGTATAAAAGAATATTATTTTCAATACATAGAATATAAAAAACCGCAATTATAGTGACTATGTAACCCTATATTAAGAGAAAAAACTCATAATTAAGGCACTATAATTGAAATATTGAGATAACTAGAGAGAGAAATGAGGTTAAAATAGATTCACTTTCAATTTAATTTATAACGATGTACTCAAAATTGATCAAGTTTAAAAAGAAGTGACAATCCTCCAAAAATATCATTGTGGTTGGGCAAAATCCCCCATTCCGTGCATCGAGTTCAAATAAATGAGAGAAACAGTGATTAGATTTAGAAATATTAGAGATTATTTAAAATGAAATAATATTTTTTATTTTTTTTATTTTTTAATAACCACTAAATTAAATAAGAGGAATATTCTAAATTTTTTAAGTAGTTTTAATATAGTTTTATAAACATTATTATTCGAAAATTCCTTCCATAACCTCTATTTTTATCCCAAATCAATAATAAATGTAAAAACATTACTCAATAAATTTTAGGTTGTAAATAGGTATAAACCATGTAAATATTATATACTTACATTAAATGATTTATGTTTAATTTTGTTTTGTAAAAGTATGATTATGAATTAATGAGAAAATATAATTACTTTATTAATTAACAATATCTTTATATTATTAATTATAAAAACTAGTAAATGTTGATTCACCCCTCCCACCTATCAGAGTTGAACCTACACATTCATGATATCAACTAGTGATATCAAAGACTTAATACTCCCAATGTCCATTATATGAAGTTCATATCTAAATTAAATCATAATAAATTTTCTATTATTTATATATTATTATTTTAGAGAAATATAAACATTATTAATTTTATAAATAGTAATGCAATTCGTTTATTTTATTGAAATATTTATCATGTCTAAAAAATATTATATTACAAGATATTTTTTATTTAGGTATTGGAATTTTTTAATTTTATACAATTTGATTTTTCCCACTTGAAAAGTGAAAATCTAAGATGACAACATATAAGAATAATATAGAGAAGTATGAAAAAGGAAAGAATATCATTTTGAGAATCTTATCGGTAAAGAATTTTAATTTAGTCATATATACACAGTGGTTTTTATTACATTGATAACTAATTATGTATGAGATTTCATACGATTTAAATTTTAGTTTCTTTAAGATACAAGAATAAATATATAGAAATTAAATTATATTCCATGATAAATATATAATTCTTCATATAAAGAAGATAGTCTTCATATTACATATAGTATCATACATATTATTAATCTTGATAACCAAGGGAAATGAGGAGACATTGGAAGAAGGGGTCATATAAAATAGTAAAAAAGGGATACCATATTGAAAAAAGTAATTACATTAATAATTCATCATGACATACAAAAAATGATAATAATTAATATGTTATCATGTAATATGAAATTCGAAGCATTAAATATAAATGGATAATATTTCAATGAAAACCACAATGAAAGATGAAGTAATTATAGATAACATAATTATGTATTTTCATAATTTTAGATAGTTATAAAAATATATGGAATGATTGGTTCTGAGAAAACATATATATAGTATAAGTATTCTCACATTATATTGTATTATTTGTCTTATGAGACTTACCGATGCACTAAGGGGATTTATAATTTTAGGCCACACACATATATGAAATCAACCACTAAATTATATTATAGGATAATAATTGATAATAAATATATATCAAAATGTTAAATAAGGGAAGAAATATCAATATACAGATTAGTTATCAATGATTTGATTTACACGGTTTTCATTTATATAATAAATGGATATAAGATCATGTCAACATATTTAACTTAACAAATGAGTGATATATTTATCTACATGAATTCCCTTCTACCAAATAATTTAGTGCATGATATTTACCCATTAACTCCATTTTTTATTAAAATAGAAATTCACATATAATGAGATCGGTGGCCCTTTACTAATACAAAAACCAACATAAATTTAGTTAGAAAAAAAATAATTCCTATGTAAATAATTTTTGATTTTTTTCATATATCATTCTAATTCCTTTCTCAACATGTGGGTAATCAACTGCATATGTACACTAGAATTAATGGTTTTAAAGTCATCATTTTCTATCAACATCTTTTTCTCTCTAGAAATTTTACTCTAAAATTACTATGTATCTTGTTTTTAATTGTTAGACTTTTAAAAAAAATTAAATAGACTCTAGATATTAATATTCCAATCAATTTTATATTTTTCATGTTGATAATAATGATATAGTGTTTTCAATGATTTATTTTGGTAGCTCTATTTTGGTTATTTTAATCTCATGTAATCCTCCAAAATTTTAAAGGAAGGAAAACTCTCAATCTCTTAGGGTGACTTGAATGGTCCATTTTACCGTAAAAGAGGATTGGAGGACGACGCATCTCACTAGGGAGTTTTATTTACTATATTGGACAATTATATTTATGGTCATGTTAGCGAAATCCAAACATGTAACAATAATGGCTATCTTTATTTTGAAAGTCATTGATGAAATACAAATATTCATGGGAGCCTTGAGTGTATGATAGGTTATCTATTTGTATGTATGATAGTATCTCCATATTTTCATACAATGGTTGATTATGTAGTGGTTACAATCCATAAAACTGAGTGCTCAATAATTTTTCTCCATTGAAGGAGGAAAAAAGTGTTATGGAGTTAGCATCGGTCCCATAAAAGGGGATTCCTATATATCATTATGAGGATAATAAGATCATAGATTTTCTAGTTTTATTTAATGAGACACATCATAACTTTTAAGGTCATTGATATGAACCATCTTGGTTACTTTTGAGGTTGTATGACCATGACCAATGATAAGCCTTTTAATGTCATTCATTTAAGACCAATGGGTTCGAAAGGATTATGGTCATATGACTATGAACTATTCTGAGCATTTAAAAGTCCTAAATAATTTAATAATATGTAGGTGATACCTATAATTGGTTTTATGTGGGATTATATAGATATGACCCCTTTTTTAGGAAATGTACCATGTTAGAGGAACATTTTTTTTGATCTTATATCTGTTAGTGATGAACAAGGTGGGAAGGATGACTGAATTCATGTTTGATATAATAGAGTGAGAGGTGATCTTGGAATTTCAATGGATCAACATACCATTTTAAATTTCCCTATTTTATTAAACAAAATGAATCTAATATAGTAATTCAGATCTAGGGGAGGTAGTTTATAATATCTAGGATGAGCGTATTGATCTAGGAGAGGGTTCACTTGTCTAAAAAGAATATAGATATTTATTATAAAATTAATATATTATTTATTTAACTATGAGGACTCTAATATATAGTGAGGTTAGAAATTTATATTCCATTTATAAAACTAAAACATGAAAAAAAATTCAAAACAATGATCTATGTAATGACAAAAACATGTATGGTGGGTTCCACAGAATATGTCTAAGAAGAATGGGATTTTTGGGATTTCGATTTGGACCAATGGGAATAAAATAGTTCTATTGAGTATTTTTTAAAAGGGGTTGAATAATACCTACTAGGTCATAACGGTTAATTGTGTCCCTGGGTGTAGCCTTAAAGGTTGGGTGTGACTCCTCTTTGAGGTATTATAAGTTTCATAATTAATAATTATAGAAATGATCTTTCATGGGGAGTGTTACCTTAGATTAGATTTTTTTTGCGAAGATAAACTATTTTAAAGTGTGTAAAACATAATTCCAGAATCCCTAATTCTTCATAAAAGTGTTGGTTTATGTGGACATATAGAGTCTACATGGATTTTAGAGTTTTAAGGATGGTTATTCCTTAAGTTTTATAATCTAGAATCCATCCATGAAAGATTCACATCAATCCTGTCAAAAAGATTTTATATATACATGAATGAAAATATTTTATGTTTTGAATATATGGAAATGAAAATATTATACTGTGGGTTTGCTCAAAATTAAAACATATATGTTCATTTTACCAATGGGAATTTATATTTGAAGAATATAGCAACAAATATTTTCTAAAAAATTGATGCAATTTATTAGACTCATGTTCTGAAAATATTCAAGTTCCCCAAAATTTGAATTTGTAGATATATTTATAGGAAACAATTGGTGGTTAACGGCCAAGTAAATACAATTCCTTTAATAACATACTAATCTTATGTATGGATGATTTCCCTACCTCACTACCTTAAATTATGAGGTCTTCACATAATTCCATCATTACCATATGAATTTTTAACATTTCAATTGAAAAGGAAGATTCCACCACAAAAGATTTCTCATAATATTATAAAATAGAAACTTTTGATCCTAAAATGAAGATTCTCCATAAATTATTGGTTCCAAAAGATCATATAATTTTATGGGGTCCATATAATTTTGTGATAATCAAATAGTATTTGTACGCTGGCTAATTTTTTCTTATCCTATAGCACAAGGTTTTTCATAAAATCATGTTTAATCCTATCATCAAAAATGAGGATGTAGTATCCAAGAAATTTCCAATTTTAATAAATTACCCCCTAAAAATTAGTTCCACTTGGAACAAAATTGATCAAATTATGAGGAATGATACGAACTTTTCCATAATATTCATTCATCCTACATAAAAGGGAAATTGGAAGGCCATCATTTTCTATATAAGTAGAGATATAGGGTGACTATTGGTATCCTATAAAAGATCTAATTAAATGGTCTCCTTTTGTACATGGTGAGTTATCTTGGATTCTTATCACCGTATAAAGTAGTTTGACATAGAATTTGTGTGGTTCATTCACCAAAAAAGTTATCACATAATAATTAAGTTGAATATAAACATTTTATAATATCCACCCTTGACCATAATCAAATTACAATGAAGAAATTTATTATGATAAATTTTTCATCGTATTCTATAATTCAATTATTTTTTCATGATTAGCATTATATTGGGTCTTTTTATCATTTTATATAATGAAATTGTACTAGAACCTTATTTTGAGGTCATCAATTAGATCGGTGGATAGATATGAATAATATTTTTGACTATGGATAAATCCACCTTGCACACCCTTATAAAAATATTCTTGCATAGCTAATGGGAGAAATCAACCCCCGGAAATACTGATGCTATATTGATTTGGGCTATTGAGAAATGTGCTCATTCCTCATAATAGGTTTTCCCACAACTAGTGAGAGTGCCCAATAAAAAATTATTATGGAATTTACCAAGTAACATGAAATTTAATAGGTGCTTCATTAAATAGGTTTATGTTGGATAAAGACATGTCCTCTGTTATGAACCCTAAATTTTGGTCCAAGAAATCTTGGATTTAGAGTTCAAAAATCAAAACTACACATCCATGAATCAGAGAGTTTTCATGGATCAATGAAGAGAGTGGATTTCAATCTAGGATCTATATCATGAGGGTTTCATTGAAATAGACCAAGGGAGTACTTACTGGGCTCATCAAATCTATATGGAATTTCAGATACAATTCAATGATTTAGGGTTTTATAAATGGAACACATGACCTCACAATCATTATCACATCACAATATGAATCTCAAACCTAATATGATTAGTTAATAGAGCTCTATAACTAACATGTTATATATGATTCATATATAGGTAGTGATCAACCTCATAAATGTGTATGATATCGGTGGGGATTCGATCATTGGAAACATGCAAGGTTTATTTTTTCCTCCTACCTATATATGAAGTAATTTGGAGTGGAATCCTCCCCTTGAAAAATAATTTATAGAGTTGGTGATAAATATTATATAGAAGGACCTCTGAAAACATATTGACATCCCATTTTCTACCAAGGTTAATCATGTTATCATGTCAAATAGCCATGAATCAATGTTATGTAGTCCAAATATCTACCTGACCCATAAGAGTAATAGTTATATACACTTATACTGACCAATATTTAAAGGAGGATGACACACTAAGTGGGATTGAAGGTTCACCTATGGAGTAAATCCATCTATTCTCTTAGAATCGTACACAGAAGTGTTTCTGAGTGGTTAACTTCTTTATTTATTTGAATCAAATAATATAGTAGGGATTATCCAAATCTTTATTGTAACATAATCAGTGACTAGAAAAGAAAATAAATTTAGATTTAACAATTTATGCTATGTTGTACCAACTTCAGTTGAATTTTAGTAGGGGAAGGGTATTGTTTATTTTTTTGTCATGTTTCAAGTATTTTAGGGTTGGATAAAAGATTGATAAAGGGGTTATGTTCTCATTAACCCCAAAACCATTCTATTTTCCTAATTCAGGACATATCATTAGAGTGTCTCCATGGTTTAAACAATCTCAAAAGTGTAATGGAATTCCACCACAATATTGAACATCTAAAAAAATTATTTTTTATGATATATAGATACATAACAAGAATAATCATCCAAAACACCTCCAAAACATATAAAAAATGTTCTTTTATCAACATCATATGATAGGGTGTGCTGAAATCTATGGTTGATAGAGATACCATTAAGGGAACTTATGAACCCTTTAGGTTTTTACAAAAATACCATTTTTTATAGAAAATATTCTCTACTCCTCCCCATTATGTCTGTATTTAGAGGTATATTATTACCATGCATCAATTTTGGTAGTTTTTTATACAATAGGGCATACAAATGTGAGTCACATTCCCAAATAATAATTCTACCATATGTATTTTTTTCAATTGTACAAATATCCAAATCAGGTCATACCATGATGGGATGTTGATGGACTTAGTGGTTTTTTTCAGAGGACCACCACCCCATAAAGGTAAAGATAAGCATGATCTATTGGAGTGAATGATTTCACATAGGAGTAATATTCCTAGAAATACCTAAGTTAGTTTAATGTTGGTGAATTCACTTAGGAAATCAGACACATCTCCCTCTATATAGATAGTATTTACCTATCCAACTATCCTTTCTAGTTCTAAATTTATGGTTTCCCAGAAGAAGTAGAATTATTGGAGGAAATTTAATTTTTTGGAGGATACATGGGATGCTTGGTGGGTTTAAGATATCATCTTGATAGATCTTATATAAATTTATATATCATTTAGTACATCTATTGATAATCAGCCTGATGAAGTTGACGATGCTACTAAAGAATTCAAGGTTTTGACTCATTTTAGTGATGGTAAATAGTTATATTCACATCGTGTACTCATATTGATGGGTGTAAAATCAAGTAATGATGAAAATGAGGTTGACCATGATAAAACCATGTAATAAAGGGATAAAATAATATTGAAGAGAATCTGAGATTATTATATTTATAAGAGGTAATTTAAATTAAATTTAACTTTTCATGTTGTCATTAATACCACCATAGATATTTCCTTATATATTTTACCATCATCTAGGTAAACTTCATCACCATTCAAGTCTCAATAAGGTTATCTATGTACGATTTGGTGTCCTTGAACCAATTGGTTGTGCTTTGATTACATGGATATTTAATGTATTTAAATATTAAACATATTATTTCATATTTTCCATTATTTTACATTACTATCATTTAATAATGTCATAGAATATTTTTTTCATCGATAAGGTCATGTAAGTACCCCACTATGATGAGAACCTTGAAATTCAATAAAAAAATCTTAAATATAGTTCTACGGTTGGATGATATACTATTAAGGGACACATAGCATGAAGACCGTTAGGTGCGAGTAATCATAAGAAGATGAGACTTCCCCTAATTATGTTCTAACTTGGAAATCTCCAAGATAATAGAAAATGATAACCAAACCTCTAGTAGAAATACCGCATGTTTTGGTGTCATCAGATATTTATATATGAGAGTGTTTTTATGATACTTATACTTTATGATTATCATTATTACATGTCATGACTCACAAACATTGATTTACTGACAAAAACCATCATGCAGACAGTTGGCGGGATGTATGGTATGTTGGGTGCGTCACGAGTGACATGATATTAATGGAGTCGAGGAAAGATTTGTCCCTTTTAATTATGAAAGTTGATATCTCTACCCTTTGATTGAAATAGAACCATCCTGTGATATTCCATTTCCATGGTGTAACGATGAGTTTATTTCAGGTTGTCAAAGAATGACGTATCAAGTATAAAGGTTGATGACACTATCATGAAACATACTTTATGAGATATTGAGAAAAATGATTTATATTACACAGTGTGTGTTAGTATGTGGATGTCGTTGTTGCAACTTTATGTTCTTTCCCTTTTGTGCCTTGACCTGTTTCTAGATAGTACTCCTGGACTTTAGGGAATCCCACCTAATTCCAATGAAAAAGAATCCTAGAGTGTCACATACTAAGTGTTTTTTGTGGTCTTGGTTAAATTCTCTTTGAATTTAATTAATGAATTAACTATAACTCTCAATATTGTGAATAAATTTAATTCATGTCAATATGTTCACATAAATTAAATAAAATATATTTATTTATGTTATTGAACATTTAATAAATATTTAATTACTAGTTTTTATGTAAAATATTTATTTAAGATAATAAATTATTTATTTATTTATTCTGGTGTTCAATAAATAGAAGTGGAGTTCAAGCGGACTAAGGTCGGTTTTGTAGTAAAATAATGAATTTCAAGACAATAAATAATTACTATTTGGCACAAGTTAAAACTATAATGATGCAAAATTGTATTCATAATTTCATTTTTTGCATGTTGACACACCATAAATAATGACATGGTATTATTATTATGAGCAAGAGTTTTCTCTAAGTTCATGATTGTATTTAATTATTGTTAGGAAATTAAATATTGTAACTAAAGTTCCATGAATATAAATAGACAATTATGTCTATTGTTCCATAGGGAAAAGACCACATGCTTGGTGAATTGAGAATTGTTGAGCTATATAATTTCTCTCTCGAATCATCTTCCTGTCCCTCTCAATAAATTGAGTCATTCTTCAAGGTCGAAGAACAAGAAATTAAGAACAACTGACACAAGACCCTCGCTTCACCGTGCTAGCACCCAGAGAATGTGTGGTGTTAATCAGAGGCCATTAGAGCATGTATGAATCACTGCTATATGGATTCTAGTTTAGATCCTCTCAATCACAACGAGATAATCCGGAAGGGTCATTCCAAATGATAAACATCATCAATGAAGAAAATAACGAAGATCCATGAATTCTTCCCTTTCTGAAATTGATTAAATTAATTATAAACATTATGTGCAAGATCCTATCTAATGGTTTTTGGCATATCCCTTCTTTATATAAATCTTTGAATATATTCTTTGGAAACTGGCATTCATTATCGTATTGATCCCAGAATAATCATTGAACATGGTAAAAATTAAATTTGGCTTCTTTCCCAACAGTGGTTCCACTGCACCCAGAACCTGCAAGTGGTATCAGAGGGGTTAGATCAAAGTTTATAATTATTTAAATATTTTGTTGATGATTTACACATTTAATAATTTAGTTTTTTCAATTCATGTTAACCGTTCTGTGAATGTGAATCTCGAGATCTGTTCCTCCTCTTTTGTTTCTCATTCACCTTACAGAAACGATCTTTTCTTTTAATTTTTATTAAAATAAAATATAGGTTATCATCCAGAGGTTCCAAAGCTTCCTAGAAGTACAACACACACGATGTGTATTTTTTAGTACACATCGTGTAGTCAAGATTCAATGCATCAGACTGGTTCGCCAAACCAAGACATGTGTTGGAGTATTTCTAAGTCTTAAATGACTATGTGTGTTGACCAAGAATAGGTGGCACATAGTTTCTGGATTACACACCATGTAGTCCACTGGAAAAGACATGTAATCCCTTTAGGTTATGGTTGGACCGTGTACCCCATACACGGCTTGCCCGATTGGAAACCGTGTAACATGGATACTACACGACTTGTATCCCACTAAACACATCATGTACTCCAAAGATTTCTGAAGTACATCTACACGCCATGTCCCATGGTGTGTAATTAGGATGGACAGTGAACGATAGTACATGACATGTAGTTGGAACTACACATCCTGTACTCATCCCAATAATTTAAATTTATTAAAAAATTATTATATTATTATACAAACCCGTGAGACGTGTACCATAGTGTGGGCATAAAGCTAAGGTACAACACGTGATAGGTGTTATATACATTTTTTTAATTTAACATGTGTTTAATGTTCATTTATACTCATTTGGATGTTATGAACGAGAATTTACCTGGTTTCCACAATGATACAAGTTACATATAAATATAATTTTAAATGAATTTATTTGTTTAAAATTATGATGGATGAGAATCTTAAGGAAATTCAAAAAATGGTTAAAGATCAAAGGATTGATTAATTAAAGATGATAATTATTTGATTAAAGCCTGATTTATCTTAAATAAGAACGATTAAAGAATTGAATGTCAGTTTTATTTATATGTAAATATCATTGCATGTATGGATAATCAGGATCTAGACCAAGACCTTTGTATGTGAATAGTGTCTCTTAATCTATTTATTTAAATTAAATTTGATGTACTGTGAGCCTTCTCCTCATTAATATGTAGGATCTTTGTGCACACTGTTTCTTTTATGTAAAACCCCTATTTTACCTATCACCTTCATGTGAATTTCCAAAACGGAATATGTGACGGACAAAACTCCCATGCTAGTGGAGGTGGTTCTAGATGGAGTTGAGATGAAAACAATCCCAGGAGATACATAGGTGGACAAGTGGAAATCTCTAAACACGAACCCAAAAGGTTTAAGATGTTTCACCCCTAGGTCAGGGTTAGTTTATCATCATCTATATAAACTAACCATTAGAAAAGATCATGATCATGCCCTTTATTTTATTCTTATCAGTTGCATGATTTATCATTATGGATGTGTTGTTACGATTACATAATTAATGAATTAAACAAGCATGTAATATATAACTTAAATAAACCATAATTATGCGTAAATATTATCAAGACATGGTTAATCACTTATGTAAGTTCCACTTAAAATTAACAAGAATGTGGTAAAAATAATAATAAATTCACACATAAGAGATAAAAATTCCTAAAATAAAATATTAAGTCACACGTATCCTTACGTTACTTGATTAAGACAAAAACTCAATAAAACTATGTGTTTGAACAACCCTTGTTGGGAAACTTACTTTTATATATGAATCCCTTATGAAACGTTTTGGGTTGACTTAACCATGTTACTTCAAGAGTAGTATCCCTTGCTAGACATGGTGTAATATTAGAGGAAAGATTTGAATAAATCCAAAAGACATGATTTCAGCATTGGGGAGTCCACTCAACAGATCGAGGAGTTGCAAGCCTACAATTGGAAAAGACTCGTCTACCTAAATATATTCTAATAGCTTGACAAACCCTTGTTGGGGTTATACTAAAGGGAATATGGATCCTTTCCACTAGAATGTCATGGAAACTATACATTCTGAGTTCAATGGTTAGGTCTATTGGAACTTGATAAAATAGTGGGAGGCTTAATAAAAATTTATTATTTCCCATAAAATGTAATCAAGAAAGAACTAATGATCTTCCCTTTTAATTGTAGAATAAAAATGACAATCTCGTTAACCACACTATCCCAATGATAAATTCTATATAAAGACAACATCATAACCGATAGTAACTTCTAGGAATGGTTTAGATGCCTTCAGGTTATCCTACTCCATGAATGGATGTCTTGCATGATGGAGTCAACATTACCTGATCCTCCTGCCAAATAAGTGAGTGATGAGGATTTCTTGGTCTACGAGAAATATACGAATGATGTGGTCAACATTAAATGTTTGATGATATCATCAATGTCTAGTGAGCCCATGAAGTCTCATGAAAACATAAATGCTTATAGAAATCTTGATCACCTTCGTGGTCTTTACTAGGAGAGACCAGGACATGAATGGTTTGAGATCTCTAAGGCACTCTTTCAGAGTATGCTTGAAGAATGTCCCCCAGCCGGGCCTCATGTAGTCAAGATCATTGGCTACATTGGGCTCCTATAGATTCTAGGGTTTAAACTCCCTGAATAACTAGGAATCAATCTAATTCTCTCACCACTCCCTCAGAGATTCTCTAACTTTTTTGTCAATTTCATTATGAACAACATTGGGAAGTCTCTATCTGATCTTCTTATCCTCATTCACCAAGTGTACAAAGATATGAAGCATGAAAAGCCATCTGTCTTTATGGTTAATAAGAGGAAAGGGAAGTTGAAGAGCATTAATCCCAAAGCATCTTTTGGGCCTTCCCAGAAAAGGAAGATCAAAGTGGAGGCAAAGGAATATGAGACTTTTTATTTTGTATGTGGCAAGAAGGGCCACTGGAAGAAGAACTGCACCCAGCCTAAGAAGCAAGGGGAATATTTAGGTGCATTTGGTATTAAATGAAATCTATTTGTTTCTAAAAATTGGGTATTAGATACATCTTGTTGTACTAACATATGTATCCAAATACTGGAACCAAGTAGATTCAGGATGATTGACCGAGGAGAGGTAGATCTATGAAAAGACAACGTAGCCAGAATTTCTTCTATAGCTGTCAGGGACTACCATCTCATGTTTCCAACTAAGACGATCTTTTTATTAAAGGTTGGTTATTATGTTATATTTTTTACTAAAAGCATTATTTATGTATCCAGGTTATATACAAATGGATTTGTTTTCACGTTTTGAAATGAATATTGATTCTTTTATAAAGCTAGTATTTGTTTGGGTATGGAACATTTATACAACAGTCTTTACATGTTGGATTACAAAAACCAAGTAATGTAAATCGATAATAAAGATACTACACATTAATCATACCACACACATATTTGGAATCACCAGATAGGTCATATAAACAAGAAACATTTGAAAAAGTTACATCAAGATGGATATTTAGATTATTTCAAACTAAAACAACTTGGCGTATGTCATGCATGTTTACAATGAAAAATGACTAAAGCCCCATATAGTGGGAATGGTAAAAGGGATAAATAACTTCTTAAATTGGTGCATACAAATATGTGTGAACCATTTCAGTTGATGCAAGGATAGGGTACACATACATAATAACATTTACTGATAATTTTATTAATTATGGATATGTTTATTTGTTGAGGTATAAGTTAGATTATTTTGATAAGTTCAAAGAATACAAGAATGAACATGAGAACCATATTGGTAAGAAGATTAAGAAAATCCTCTTAGACTGATGTGGAGAATATCTTAATCAAAACTTCATTGATTACTTATGGGAGTTTGGTATCACATCCCAACTCACTCCTCCAAACACGCCCTAGTGGAATGGTGTGACGGAAAGGAGGAATAACACTTTGTTGGAAATGGTGTGATAAATGATGAGTCATGAAAGTCTTTCATTATCCTTTTTGGTATATGCGTTACAAAGAGAGGCACACATACTAAACCATGTACCAACTAAATTGATAAATGGTGTTCCATACGAGTTCTAGAGTGGAACAAAATTCATGTTATAAAATTACATGTATTGGGTAGCGAAGTGTTTGTAAAGTCCTCTTTAGGTTACCAACTCGCACCCCAAGGGAGAAAGTGCACCTTTATAGGATACCCCAAGGAAACAAGGGGATATTACCTATAAAACCCCTTAGATAAAATTTATAGTGGAAAGACATTCCATATTCCTTGAGAGGGAGAACATATACAAAAGAGATAGTGAGAGCGAGATAGACTTTGACGAATTTGAGGATCAAGGTACAAAAGAGTTGGTACGAGAATAGATTGCACAAATCCCCATGGAAGATGAATCTATTCCAGAGACACAAGTACTACATAGGAGTAAAAGAGAGGTTATAGAAATGAAACAGTATGGTTTTCTAGTCACCAAGGATGGTGACTCATTACTAGTTGATAATAATGATCCTCTAACCTATAACGAAGTATTAAGTGTCACAGACGTTGCCAAGTGGAAATAAGCCATGAATTCTAAAATGGATTCCATGTATCAAAACCACATCTGGATTTTGTTAGATCCTTTAGTTGATGTAAAGCATGTTGGTTAGAAATGGGAATTTAAGAAGAAACTAGATCGGGAAGGATAAGTCAGTACATATAAGGCATGCATGGTTTCAAATGAGTTTAAAAAGCATCAAGGAATTTACTACAATGAAACCTTTTCACCAGTTGAAATGCGGAAATCCATCAGCATTATAATTTCCATTATGACTTACCATGATTATGAGATTTGGAAAACGGATGTCAAAAAAGGCTTCCCTAACAAGAACCTTCAGGAATATATCTACATGACACAACTTGAAGGGTCTATGACTCTAAGGGATGCACATAAGGTATGCAAGTTACAGAAATCCATTTATGGATTAAAGAAGGAATCCAGGACATGGAACGTTCATTTTGATGAAGCCATAACATATTTTGGTTTTATCAAGAATGAATGTGATAATTGTGTCTACAAAATTTTTATTGGGAGTTCAATAATTTTTTGAATAGTATATGTTTATGACATATTAATTATTGGAAACATGTAAATAGTCTTACAATCTGTTAAGGCATGGTTGAATCAATACTTCTCTATGAAGGACTCGGGCACAAAAACATATATTGTTGGGATCAAGATTCGTCATGATAGATCCAAGATAATGTTAGGTCTAAGTCAAAGTACATACATTGATAAGATGCTAAAGAGATTAAAAATGGAACAATCCAAGAAAGGATTGTTTCCAGCGTCACATGTAATTCATATTTCTAAGAAAATGTGTCCTTAGGTACAAGAGGAATGAATGATAATTGGAAGGACTCCATACACATCAGTGATTGGGTCAGTCATGTATGTCATGATATGTACTAGGCTGGATGTTGCCTATTCATTAAGTGTGGTAGGCAGATATCAAGCTGACCTAGGTGACCTCCATTGGATGGAAGTCAAGACTATCCTAAAGTATCTGGGGCATACTATGGATATGTTCCTGATTTATGGAGGTTATGAGGAACTAGTTATCAGAGGATATGCAGATGCTAGTATCCAAACTTATCCCGATGACATGAAGACACAAACAGGATACATATTCACTTTGATTAGAGGTGCACGGAGCTGGAAGAGCTCAAATCAGAGTGTGATCGAAGATTCTACAGAAGATTCAGAGTATATCATAGATTCTGAGGTATCTAAAGAAGCATTTTGGATGTGATGCTTCTTATAGGATATGGATGTGATACCTATCTGTAATAATCCCATCACACTATATTGGGATAATACTACAGTAGTGGCTCTCTTAAAAGAGCCAAGTTCACATCAGCGGACAGAGCACATACCTCAGAAGTATCATATATTTAGGGATTTTTTTCAAAGACATGAAGCTGTAGTGAGAATTATTTCACAGAAGAAAATGTGGTGGGACCACTAACTAAATCCTTGACTCATAAGAAACATGATCACCATGTGAGGTCTAGCAGATTGAAAGTCGTAAGCAGTTGGCTTTATTCCATGTAGGAGTTTGTAAGAGTTTGTGTCCTAGAACCAACTGGTTGTACTTTGATTACATGGATATTTAATGAATTTAAATTTTAAACATCTTATTACATATTTTTTATTGTTATTCATGACTATTATTTAATAATGTCCTAGAGTATTTGTTGCATTGATAAGGTCATGGAAGTTCCCCACTATGATGAGAACCATGAAATGCATTAACAATATTTTTAAATATAGTTCTATGTTTGGATGAAATACTATGAGGGGACACATAGCATGCATACCTTCAGGTGTGATTACTGATAAGAAGTTGAGACTTTCTCTCATAAAGTCCTCGCTTAGTACTCTCTAAGAACGTAGATTATGAGAACAGACCCGCCAGTTGGAATTCTATATGTTTTGGTGTCATCAGATATTTCTATCAATGAGTGTGTTTAATGACCCTTAGACTTTAATATTATCATTAATACATGTCATAACTCTCACACATTGATTTACTGATGAAACCTGTCACACATACATTTGGTGGGATGTAGGGTACGTTGGGTGTGTCATGAGTGACAAGATATTAATGGATAAGTCAAGGAAGGATTTGTCCCTTCCATTTATGGATGTTGATATCTTGAACCATTGATTGAAATAGAATTGTCAAACATAATTCCATGGAAATGGTGTAATGATGAGTTTATTTTAGTTAGTCAAATAATGACATATCAAGTATAAAGTTTGATAATACTATTGTGAAACCTGCTTGATGAGATATTGAGACGAAGGGATTATATTACATAGTGAGCGTTCATATGTGTATATTATTGTTGTGACTTTACATTCTTTCTCTTGGGTGCCTAAACCTGTTTCTAGATAGAAATCTTGGACTTTAGGAAAGCCCACCTAATGCCAATGAGTAAGAATCCTAGAGGGTCAAACAGTATGTGTTTTTTGTGGTCTCTGTTAAATTTTATTTGAATTTAATTAATGAAATAAATATTATTCTCAAGACCATCGACTAATTTTATTCATTTTTAGATAATCCATAAATTAAAGAACATATATTTTTATTATAATCAATATTTCATAAATATTTATTTACTAGTTTTCAAATAAAATATTAATTTAAATGAATAAATTATTTATTTATTTTTCGGATGTTCAATAAATGTAAGTGTTTTTCGAGCGGACCAAGGATGGTCTGGTAGTAAAATAGTTATTTTCAAGATGGTAAATAATTATTATTTAAACTAGATAAAATAATATTGACGCTGCTACTATGTTGTGACACAAGATATTATTCATAATTCCGTCTTGTGAAAGTTGGTGCACCATAAATAATGACACGGTATTATTATTATGATCATGGGTTTTCTCTAAGTTCATGGATCTATTTAATTACTGTTATGAAATTAAATATTTTAACTGAAGTTCCATGCATATAAATATACAAGTACATCTACTGTGTCATAGAGAACACACCACACGCTTAGTGAATTGAGAATTGTTGAGATAAACAATTTCTCTCTCAAATCCTCTTCTCACCTCTCTCAAGAATGATAGACATTATTTAAGGAAAAATAACAAGTGACCAAGAACGACCGACACAAGACACTCGCATCACAGTACTAGCACCCGAAGAATGTGTGGTGTCGATTGGAGGTGATCGGAGAACGTGTGGATCACCACTAGAAGGATTTTAGTTTGAATCCTCACAAGCGCGACACGATAATCTGGATGGCACATTCTGAGCAATCAACATCATCAACGAAAAAAATACCAATGATCCAGGTATTATTTTCTTTATAAAATTAATTAAATTAATTATAAACTTAATGTTGAAGATCGTCTATAATGGTTTCGGGCATCTTGCTTATTTATCTAAATCATTGATTGTATTCTGTGGAGACTAGAATTTATCATCATAATGATCCTTGAATAATCATTCATCATGGTAAAAAATAATATTGGGTGTCGACCCAACCGCACTTCCACTTCGACCGGAACCTTCACTAAAGTTGGTTAAATAATTTTGTCAAATGTGGACTTCGGTGATATAAATGAGGTGGACCATTAACTTAATTCATATACTTATGAGATTTTAACATTGATCATTATATTGATAATTCCACAAACTAATGATTTATGTATTTTGTCATGAAAATGATTAATAATTCATTTATGATTGATGAAATTTGGATGATTAGGTATGATTACTGAAATCTCTGTTCAAGTTATCATAACATTATACATATCTTATACACACTTATGATCCTTGATTGATATCTCTTATATGTACAGACACTAATCATCTAATGTCACCCCGTCTTATGTTTCCATTCCCTAGGTTATGAAGAATGGACTTTTTCCGGGTAAGTTTAATAAGGGATTTATGTGAGGATCTCTCTGTGGGAGATGTTGATGGTCCCTCATAAAATATGTTTTTTATGTTTCTAGTCTCTAATGACTCTAATAATTCATGATACTTGATCTTTTTTTGTAATATTATTTACTGAATATTCATATAAAATTATTTATTATATATATATATTAAATAATTAGGGTTCCTCAGATGGTGTCATAGGTAGTGTTTAGTTTTATTTAGAGATTAGAAGTACAAAATATTATTGAAAACATTAGGGATAGGCCTATGTATAGGATAATATCCCATTGTTCTAAGGTAGAGATTATGGGGTATCCATAATAGCATATCATTATATATATAATAAAAGTGCATATGGTTTTAAAAAATATGCATCTAGGGGTAATAACCCTGAAAAAAATTGTTTGAGTATATCTCACCCATAATTATAGTGCATAGTGAATGGGCCCCTACTTTGTGCCTAGTTTGACACTCTTGAGGGATATGCTTGGGTTAGTTATCATTTTATTTATAAACCATTATGAATTATTTGAATATATGAATACCATGAATGACCTAGGTTAACATTACGATCTCATAGATTAAAAATAATGGGTTATGATTCATACATCCTAGGAATTATTTTTATTTATTACATGATTACTCATCATGATTATTATTGCACACACTATGTTTTTCTGGTATTATTCAATGGATGAAATTTAAGTGATTCATGTTTACATGGAATTAATAGGTAATAGAATGTTTATACTCATGATAAAGCTAATGAAATGGGGGATGGAATGAAAAATTTGGTGATTATGAGTAATCGTCTATCTCTTTAAATGATACAAAACCGCATCTTATGTGAGTTTCATAACAAAAAATTTGAAAAAATGGTGTTCCATACGAGTTCAATTGATGAATACCCTGGAGGTAATAAGATAAAACATCATATATGTCAATTATGTGTGAATAAACACCTAGGTATATATCTTAATGGGACAATAATATGATTTATTCATGTAAAAAAGGGCATATAAAAAGTAAATGATGATGATGAACAAAGTGTTCGATTGAGGGAAATGAAGTTAATCGTAAAGTATCATTTATAATTCAATTTTTTTATGTGGGGAATATGAAAACACTCTGAGTTGTTTCAAAAATCTAGTGTCTAACTCCTTTAACAAGGAAGGGTATATGATATGTTAATAGATGAAGTTGATCGTGATGGCTATGAAATATTTATCTCTATAGTTGGGGATATAATGTTGATATTTATAAGAATGTTCCATGTGAAAATAATATTATTCAAGATTCAGTGGAATTTGATGTGATTCTGATCATTGAAAAGGACTTTCTATAGAGATCCCATTTAAATTTATAGAATATGGAAATCACATTTGATACTACTAATTAAACAATGATAACATTTTAGTGTGAGGATGAACATGAAATTTTAATATGAATTACTTCTAGTTGGCGGGTCTTACTTTATATTCATGAGGGATATCTATCTCAAATAGTTGGGGAGAAACATAAAAATGTTGACATACATATTGTTTGAGATTATGTTAATATAATTCCAGATGAATTTTCCAGTATTCCCAAAAATCACGATGATTGTATTTCAATGGAACTCATAATAAGTGATACACCAATTTAAAATAATATATATAGAATATCCCTGAATGGATTAGGAATTGAGTAATTAACTCCAGTATAATCTTTATAAAGGATTCACACATCCTACCGAATCACCATGGAGTGTACCTATTCTTTTTGTTAAAAATAAATATGGATCAATGAATTTTTTCATTGATTATGAATAACATACTAAGATCATTATTAATAACAAGTATCCCTTACACCATATCGATGATTTGTTTGATTAATTATGAGGAGATTAATATTTTTCATGATTGATCTCCGATATGTTTATCATCAATTGAGAGTCAAGAAGGACTATATTACCAATATAGAATTTAGTATGAGGTATGGTCATTATGAATTTATAGTTATTAAATTTAGAATTAAATATTATACTAATATCCCCATGGATTTAATGAATAAATTCATTAGAGATTACCTTGATCATTTTGTGGTAGATATTATAGATTATACTCGTGCATATTCAATGTGAATGGAAGTGAATGAAAAATATCTATCGATTATTCTAAAGGCCTTAAGGAAGGAGAATATATTTTATAATTTTAATTATATCTATATGAATAAAATTTTCCAGGTCATATAATCTCAAGTGATGGTATATCGGTGGATCCTTCAAATGAAAAAGTTATTAACAAATGTCCTAGACAAACCATGATAACTAGTATACTTAGTATTATTCATTTTGTAAGATATTACCAACACATTGTGAGGAATTTATCATGGTTATATAATCCAAAAGCCATGTGGACTTGGAAGGGATCCAAGTTCATTTGGATAGATGAATGTGAAGAAACGTTCAATGATCAATAAAATGTGGGTAAGGACATCTATACTTACACTACCCTATTATGGTGAAGGTTTTTTGATCATTAGTGATGTATTAAAGAAGGGACTGGGATGTTTCTTCATGTAGAATTATCTTGTGACATCATATGTCTCACACCAATTAGAAACTCATGAGAAAAATTAGCCAACTACCTTTTGGACTTGGTAGCATAATGTTTCACACTAAATATATCGAGGAATTATATTGTTGGTGAAGGGTGTGATATATATACATATCAAAAAATCACAATGTATATATTCACATAGAAATATTTGAATTTTCACAAGATGATATGGTTTTATTAGATCAATAATTATGACTACTAAATATATTACCACCATGGGGAACTGTGCAAGGTGGAATATGCTTTGTGTTGGATAGACCATGAATGTTTTTCAATAATTAGGGTTTAAAGAGATCCAATATTTATGGAAATTTAGAATATTGATCTTGAAATCATGAGGATAGGGTATGTATTATAGATTTCTTAGATGAATGTTATAACATCCATCCTTTTGAAGATTAAGGAGGTATATAAGGAACATGTAGAAGAATAGAAAAAGGTGAGAAATGTTACTAAGCACATCCATGCTTGAGATGGACTGATAAATTATAGGAACCAAGTATGTTTCTTCTCAATTAAATAATTCATAAATTTTTTTTTCATGAAACTAATTGTTCATCATTTGTTATTCATCCATGAAGTATGAATATGTATAGAAATTTGAAAGAGTATTTGTAGTGGGAAAATGTGAAAAGGGATATTGGAGAGTATATATATTATTGACTAGTAAATTAGCAAGTTAAGTCTATGATATAGAATTCTAATTTCATGTCACACCCATTACCCATACCATAATGGAAATGGGAAAACATTACCTTGGATTTCATCTCTAGACTCCCCAAAACATCTAAAATTAATAATTTTATTGGGGTTATAATAAATATCCATTCAAAATAAATTTATTTTCATGAAATAAGGGAATATTTATCTCTTGATCAGATTTACTATATATGTGTAATGGAATTTATATTGTTACATTTATTAATATAATTTATTATATCTTATCAGGACCTGAGGTTTACATTGATGTTTTAGAGAAGTATCCAGCAAGAGTTGAATATAGAGTTAAAATTTAGAATTCCTACTCACACATAGACATATTGGTAATAAAAGAAGACCATTAATACCCTATAATATACGTTTAGATCATATTATATGTATTTTAAGAGGATGGTATCAACACCTTTCACTAGTGTATTTTTTTACAATAATATCACTCCCTTAATAATTCTGATGGATCATCACGAAGGCCTCCATGGTGAGATTTTTTTTATCTAAAATGTGTTGAGATAAAGTTAGAGAAAAAAATATATTAGTAAATTATAGATATAATGAAATTATATAGAAGTTTGTACTCATTTATCCACACATCAGGGATTGTATGAGTTAATAGAAATGCTACAACGACAATCATTTGTCATATATGGAGTTCAAAGTCACTTAAAAGGTGTTCCTATGAATATATCCTTGGAATATGGTTAGGATATTTGAAAAAATGGGAAATATGTTCCCTATATATATCATTTCCATTGATATAATTCATCACATCAAGATGAATATTTATTATTGTGGACTTCCACTGAATGACTCTCAAGTTCACCATGTGTTCTATGTTTCTCTTAGTGGGAACTACATACATGATTCTTCACATGTAATGATCTTAGAGGCAATACCACTGTAGAATGATCTCTCTTATTAAGAAAAATTAAAAGAGATTACTGATTAAATATAATAAGTTTTATGGAACAAGAGTACTCACCTTGCTTTTATTTGGAAAACCCATAAATTTGATTAACTATGTGGGAACCTGTGGATGTGAGGGGGAAGAAGTATCCTTGGTTATTTATATCAGAGAAATTGTATTTTGAGGGATAAATTCATATAAGGTGGTATAATGTGACACTCCATAATTTTACAATATATTTCACTTTAAATAAAAATGATTTATTTAATACCTTTCTTTATATACAACATCATGTTTTAACAAACCATGGTATACAATTAAATTTTTTTATTAAATTGATAGTATTTTCACATCTATTATATTGATGTTCATAAATAATACTAACTAAATTTTAAAAAATAGTGTTTTAAACATGTATAAAATTAATCCACTAGTTTTAAATTGTATAGAAATTAGAATAAAATCATTCGATGTTATAAGATATGTTTTTTTGGAAAACTTTTTTCATGCATGTAATGTGTGTTAAATATTAATAAAATAAATTAATCCCAATTAATGAATTATTTTAATTAAATTTATAGATTATATATTCTATAAAATTTTTTAACATACATATAATGTCTTTTAAAGGAAATTTAATAAGAATAAATTCATTTTTTTAAAAAATGGTTTTCATTGCATTTTTTCATGTTTATTTTAAAATTAATTCCCATAAGATAAATAATTTTACTCATTTAAAAAATATTCCATTTTTTAATCATCATAATAAATATAATTTACTAGTTTCGACTAAATTTTTATTCATTAATAATAGTAACCATTGTAATGATTTCTCACCATAATAAAATAGGTTAAATATTGTTGTAACTAAGGGGTAAAACTATAAAATATATATAACACTAGATTTTATTCTATTAGATGATTGGTGTTTGACCAAATAAATATTTAATGAGTAAAATAATTTCTTTTAAAACATTATTCTGAGTTTGGAAACCCATGCTTGAATTTTGATAAGATATGTTATATTTTATTCAAATTAAAAAATTATTTTGGGTCTTTGTATTTAATGATACTATTGGAAAGTGATGATCCATTTTAGCTTATTACAATACTAAAATATTTATTTTTATTAAATATTTATTTCTTTTTTAAACCAATTTTTTATTTTATTTTAAGGTGTAATAAATTTTACTCGTGAGTCCTTTATTATCCTAATTTTTTTCATGTGTTTTGTGTTCTTTTAATAAAAGTAATTTATTACAAATAAATAAATTTAAAATTGTCAAATAGGTTCAAAATATTGATTCAGCATATCCAAATTTGGTTAGAATCAACTTTTAGTTTTTGATAATATAGTTTTGTTATCATGGTAAAAAGTTAAATTATCATAATTATAGTTAAAATGAGTTTAAAGAGGTTTAACTAGGAGTAATGCGTAACCTGTATACAAAACTCTTATAAATGTTATTGGATTAGTTCATTTAGACTCTATTAGGTAATATATTTTAAATTATATTTATTTTTTCTCACAATACTTGATTATGATATATATTATTTAATCTTTTATGCAATTCCATTTTTTTATTTCACTCACTTATAAAAGGTATCCTCCTCCCCTCCCTTTTAAGAAAGATTTTGCAGTCTATATCTACCAGAACAAACAATATTACCCTCCTAGATTCATTCCTTCCACCATATATCACATTTTCTTCCACTAATACCATCGAATAGTGACTTAAGGTGTAAGACAAAGGAGTTATCTCAAAAGATTGGTAATAATCTTACCCAACTCTTTCATAGTTTATTTAAAATTTTAAATCCTATGAATATATTATATATTTTCTAACATTATGAATTGGGTATCATCAATATAATGATATGTTAATATGATTATTTTATAACCATTTCCACTTTATTTATATCAAATGGAAAATGGAAATAGTGTTTATGTGTACAGGTAGAATACCACCTCTATATAAAAATATGATTGATTTTCCATTACTGTAATACCCTGAACCCATAAGCCTAGAGCCGTTGCATTATTTTAATACATTGGCATGATTATACTGAATAATATATATAAGAAAATAGTAATTTAGTTGTTTTTTAAAACCATATACATACATTTGTTCAACATTACAACTTGAAAAGAAGTACAACATATGAGTTTTATTGGGAACATCCACAACTCTAAGTTTATCCATGTAGGTCATTTATAATAAACATATTCCTTTTATAAAAAAATGAAACATAATAAATGGCTGAGAACATATGCACAGTAAGGGTAAGAAATATATCAGAAGATATTGTAAACGTAATCATTAGGCATGGTGGGTAACTAAAAACAGATGCCTTTAAAAATAATCTGTAACACATTATGGCAGGAATATGAGTTGTGTAATTATTTCCATAAAAAACATAATCATGGGTATTCTAGTAGTCGAATAACCACATTAACTATGAATTTCTAGCTTCATAATGAGGTAAATTAGTATGCCATAAATTATAAAATATATTGTAAAGGCCTCAACCAATATGTCTAAACATGATTAAGGGCTCGACAAAAACCATATCGCAAAATGGGTTAGGCCTCGACCAAGTCCACATCTATTTGTCTCATGAGACCTACCGATGCGTTGAGTGGCTATAACAAGCCCCTTCTGACACTTAATAAGTCCAATTCATTCCCCATATGAATGGGGATAAAACTAAATAACATATACATTAATTTTTAAACTCACATATAAAATGTAAATAACTATCACTGAATATTAATCACAAACATTAACCATTTAGAGTAAATTGGTGAATGGTTTTTTGATAGCACATCCATAGTCAAAAAATTCATAAACTATTCAATAAAATATAATTTATGATATCATAGGAGATAAACCTCAATGAGTAACAAGATTCAACAAAATATTTTGACATAGATGAATAAACTTTTAAATAAGACCATTGAAAAATCCTTGAGGAAATAATTCCTAAACATTTCAAAGTGTCCCATACCACCTTGAAAAATTAAGATAATAATCCCTTATAATATAATGAGAATAATTAGACTCTAGATATGATATACTAAATGGAAGTAAATACATAAAAAATCAAGAAATAAGTGGTGAAAAAATCATATATCTCTTAAAATTTTATGTGAGATGAGAAAAATCTGTTTTACTTTGGAAAGAAGATTTCTTTCAAAAAATCATTTATATTTGTCATGAAATCATATTGTAAACATTTATATACCAGAATTTAAAATTTAAGGTCATTGAAATTATATTATAGGATTAAATATATTCTTACTAAGGTGAAATCATATAAAAAGAGTTTTTAAAGAAGCTGTAGAAATAAAACCTTTAAATGTGGTTTATGGAAAATATTAAAGGACTTTAATGAATAAAGGAATGTTTGCATTCATAAAACTAGAAATGAACCAAAATATATTTTTCAAGTTATAATTTTTTATTTTTGAAAGATAAATATTGTATAAAAAATATTATAGAGGGAACTTTAAAATAGGAAAGAATTCGAAAAGTTCTTTGAATCTTACATGCATTTCAGAATAATTTTTGAAATATTTTTTTAAAACTTGTAACTCCCAAAAAAATAAAGAAGGATGTTGATTGTTAAAAATATATATAACACTCACACAGAATTTTTTAGGATTAAATAAGAATAAATAATAATTTCATTTAGGGGAATATAAAATAAGAGCAACCCGAATGAAAATGAAAGTTCAGGTAGAAACTACATACAACTTTTTAATCAATTGAATCGTATGCCGAAAAAATAATAATATTTGAATGATAAATTGAATGAAAATAAATATATTAATGATATTAAACATTAATGGGATTTATAAATACACCATACATAAGTAATAGTAGTGAAAACAGAATATCTCACAAAAATGGAAGTGATATGAAGAAACCCTTTACCTTAAGTTGGATGGTGTTCTTCACTTGATCCTAGTCTCCTATATAACCAAATTATATTCATTAATTAATATTTAAATAATCTGTTATTTAATAAATTTATTTAAATTATCCTTATTAAGATCATTCATGGAATTCTCGATGGGTTTGAGAGGTTTAATTTTATTTATTAGGTGTGTTTTCTTTCATGATATTCATGACCAATTTACTTATATAAATGTATGGATAAACATTTAATATGATAATGGTAGTCCATAATTGAAGTTTTATTTTATTTTTTACCATCCATAAGATTACATTTTTATAAAATTCATTTGGTTAATGGGAGTGAAGATGAATCATTATATAAAACTTTAATGATAATTGTTTGGGTTAATTGGTGGTTTTTTATCACAATAAACTCATTTTGATTTATAAATTAATATCACTTGTGATAAAGATTAAATAACCTTAAATAAGTATTAAAATGTATATTATAGTATTTTTCAACCATAAAAATGGTTTTATAACCATAATTGAAGATGGTAATAGTAATTGAAAACCTATCATCCTTGAATATGATAAATCAACACATCTTAGATGATGTTTTCATTTTTAGTATAAAATAATGGGAAAGGAAATATGATGAGGAATTATTATATTATCAAAACAATTATAGTAAAAGTAAGGTAATGGAGTTTTCATAAAATTTTGTTGAAAGGAGGTGAGGAAAGAAAAAAAAGAACTCGAAATGAAAGAAAAGTTGAGAAATCCATTATGAAAACTCGGTAGCCTAAGGGCGTCACTTAAAAATTCATAAATATTTTTATAAGAGAAAAATGGTTATTTCATCATTATTAAATAATATAGAATTTATGGGGGATATGTAATGACATATACCAATATAATCCAATTAAAATTAAATGATACTATCATAATTAGAGTGCTTGAAAAAAGAGGGATATTGAGACAAAAATTATCCAGCATAACGGCTATGCAACATGGTGTTAGAAAACATTAAAAAGATATTGTAAAGGGGTAAAACATTACTAAAAGAGTCGTTATATAGTATAGTTACAGAATAAAGTGAATATATGAACATAATATGGAAACATGAAATACATACAACAAAAAAGAGAACTTGAATCGAAAAGAGAAGTTGAGAATTCCTTTACCCTGTAGGGTAACTCCTAAAACATGAATTTTGGGACCTTGAGGGATTGATTACACATTTGGAGGACTTCTAGGAAGGTAAAACTACCAGATATTTGAGGATTATGAGTTTTGAATTTAATAAAATTATGCAATGAGTCAGTATCTATAGTAAATGAGAGGGAGATTTTTATTAATTTCAAAGGACACCTCATTAGTGGTTTTTGAAAAATCATGGGATTGCCCATGGTATTTCACCATGGTATTGACCACTTGGGACAACTCATATAATATTTTTAGGTAAACACATCTACCAGAATTTTATACCAACTATTACATAATTATGATTTCATTAAACATATAGAAAACTCAAAACTGTATTTTTACTATTTACAAAAATTCATGTATTTCAGAATAATCCAAAAAATTTACCCCAAAACATTTTTTGATGTGTAGAATTCAAAAATGAAATCCATTTTTCTGATAATATTTTTCTAAATATTTTTAATTTAATTTTTAAATAAAATCCTAATTTATTCCAAAAAAACATCTTTAAAACTACAACTCATTTTATAACACCTTGAAAAATTATCCAAGGTCTTATAAAATTCTCTTATAACCATAAGATAAAAAATAAAAATTAATTATACCATTTTATGTTAATAAATTTCAATTTTAAAGTAATAAATAAATAATAAAATTGTAATTAAAATAGTTTTGGCTTATAAAAATACCAATACTTATACTATGATCATTTTGTCACTTATAAAATGTATAAATTGTAGTTATACATTCATTGATGAAGTTTATATTTTTAGAGGATTTACTATTCATTACTATTCATAAGAGTAATGGTACTATTCCTAAGGGTATGGTACTATATCCTAAGGGTATATTACTGTTTACAAAAAATTATTTTTGTCTTATAAGACTCTAAATATCTTACTGAACGCAACCATGTATATTAGTTTTTCAAAATTCAAACCACAGGTTGAAAAATTATGTTAAGTGGATAGGTTATAACAAAGTGGTGCTTTGTATAGAATCATTTTTCATGCATTCTGTATTATATATATTTTTAAATTCTTGGGGTGTTACATTATTCCCCTATTGACTGAATTACATCCTCTCAATTTTAAACTTCACTTCGAAAGTCAATGGTTGATGTATGAAAATTCCCTTGTTGGAAACCCATATCAGAAATAGGGTTAATAAAATATCCTCTAAAAAAGTTGTTAAGGGAAATGAGGGGCTCACCAAAAAATATGCTTTCAAATGGGGTGACATTAGTCGGAAGTAAAAACTTGGACATGGAAGAAAAATATAACTATGAAGTTCTGATGGAACATGATAAAGAACATGTTTATATGAAACTTGATTACTACAAAACTATAAACTAATATAACAAAATTCAATGATATTGTAAAATATTATGATAATAGGAAAATATTTTATTCAATTATCTTTTCCTTGAGTTGAGTATTAATCCACTATATATGATTAAAAATACATGTTTCTATTTAAAAACTCATCCTTTGATTTGACTTTGAAATATCTATAATTCATCACTTAGAATAGGTTACGCTATATGGTGATGTAATACATTAACTTATAAAATCATGTACAGTGAACAACTTAAACCACTTATTAAGTAGTTAAAAATTCAAAAATATAATGATTTAACACTTTAGAATCACAGTTTGTGAATTTCCAAGATAAAGTTATCATTAACCCTTAATCAACATGAAGTAACTCTAAATTTTCACATTCCAAATGTCTGAATAAATTCATCTTGTATCCTTTTGAAATATGGTAATAATATAAATTACCATAAAATCATATTGTAAAAATTTCTTCTTTTTTATTTATTAAGTAAGATACAATTTATTTTATATATTCCTTAAATCCAAAATTGTCGTAAACTCCATCGACGATTGCATAAACCACTTGTCACCAAGTCAATAATCATTTTTGAGGTAGTTATTACTTATCTAAATCAATAATTTATTTATTATTTATCAATATAAGATATATATTAATGGTTTTCTTTCCCTCAATCATGTGTTTTAAAAAAAATTAACTATCCACTAAATATATTTTATTGGTACATTCAACTTATGGTTTCAAATCCTCAATGAAAAAGTATTGTAGTACAATAATTTTATATACCATAATTCTTATAACCAATAAATTGCTAAAAAAATATTCAGGTGACATACTTTTTGACGAGGCATATTAATCATTCTAATTCATCAGCGGAAGTATCATAAATTGTTCATTATCCAGAATATTCATTTGGGTTATATTCCTTTGACGCTTGGGACATTGATTCACGTAGTGTCTTTTCTCCTTGTAGTTAGTGAATTTTACATTAGAATCCTTTTTATTACCCTTGCAATCATGAATTTGGTGTAATTTCTCTCCACACTTAGAACAAACAACCATTCCTTTAAAGCATTTACCGAGGTGATTCTTTTTACACTTATCATATGTGGGAAAACCTTTGTTTCCCTTCTTCCATTTATCCATATTTTTTATACCGTCCTCTTCTTCTTTTTCTTACCTTCAAATCCAAAGGACATAGAGAATTATTTACATACCTTGTTAACACATGATATTATTTCCTCATTTGATGAAGACCAATGGGAGACTATCTTTCTTTGAAACAATGGTTTAATACCACGAGAGATACGATCCTTCTTATTATTGGCATCATTTTTATTATTGATGATCTTATTTTTTATGCTAGGTTCCATTTCAACACAATGTAATACATTATATTAGATTATGAATCATAAAGTATAATATTAACTTATAAGAATACATTGCATAAATTTTAATCCTATCCAAAACTAGTCTCATAATCATATAAATGGCTTCCTTGAGGAAAAAAATTAAATTTAATTCCTTCATAATGGTTTGTAATGAAAATCTAAATTAGCCTAATCATTTCCCCCAGGAGTGTCAAACCAGGTTCTTAGTAAAACCCGTTTTCCTGTACCAAGATACCCAAGGTCAAGCCCTAAACTCCTTATCAAAGTTGTTACTCATAGGTACATTTGTGCCAGAACCACATCCACTAGTAGTATCTATACTGGGATTTATTTACTAGAATGATCCACATAATCTATTCCTTACCAAAATTCTTGGACGTTCTTGTATGTTTATCCTTAGAGTCTATCTTAGGGTTTTGTTCCCTAATATACATTTTCTAAATCTAGTTTCCATGTTTTCTACTGAACACCCTTTGATACCAACTTTAAATACCCGACCCTAGAATCCCAGAGCCGGTCCATTATTTTAATACATTGGCATGATTACAAGGAATCAAATCATGAAGGATAGAGTAGTTGAGTTTTTTTGGAAAATTAGATACATACATTAGTTCATCATTACAACTTAATAATAAATACAACATATGAGTTTTATTGAGAACATCCACAAATCTAAGTTTATCCATGTGGTTCATTCATAATAAAATTCTTCCTATCATGATAAAATTAATCATAATAAAGGGGCGAGCTCCGATGCTCATTAAGGGTAAGAAATATAGGAGAATATATCATAAACATAAGCATTAGGCATGGTTAATAACTAAAAACATGTGACTTTAAAAATAAACTTGAACACATTATGAAAGGAATATGAGTTGTGTAATTATTTCCATAACAATACATAATCATGGGTATTATGCTAGTCAAATAACAATAATAACTATGAATTTCTAGATTCATAATGAGGGAACTTCATATGTTATCCATTCTAAAACTTATCATCAAGGCCTCAGCCAAGACATCTAAAAATGACTAATGCCTTGGGGAAAACCATATCTCAAAATGAGAAAGGCCATGGCCAAGTCCACATATATTTGTCTCATGAGAGCTACCGATGCATTAAGGGGCTATAGAGGGCCCCACCTAACACTTTATAAGTTTATTGAATTCCTCATAAAAATGTAGATAAACAAAAATAACATATAAATTCATATTGAAACTATCATATGAAATGTAAATTACTTTCCCCAAATATTGAGCACAAACATTAAATATTCTGAATAAATTAGTGAATGGTTTTAAGATAGAACATCCATAGTAAAAAAATCAAAAAACATTCCATAAAACATGTTGTATGATATAATAGGAAATAAACCTCAATGAGGTACATGATTCAACAATGGATGTTGACATAGATGAAGATACTTTTAAATGAGACCGTTGAGTCCTTGAGGAAATAATCCTTAAACATTGCAAAGTGACCCATACCAACATGAAAAATTAAAATTATAATCACTTATAATATCATGAAAATAAGGAGATTCTTGATATTATATACCAAATGGATGTACATATAAAATAAGCAATAAATAAGTAGCGACCAAGGAAAACATATCATAAAAGTTAAAGTGAGTTGAGAAAAAACGTTTCTACTTTAGAAAGAAGATTTATCTTGGAAAATAATTTGTATTTTTCTGAAATAAGATATTAAACATGTATATCCTTAAAAATAAAAGGGAAGGCCATTAAAATTATATTTTATTTTTAAATAATCTTTTAAAATAAATCATTTGAGTTCTATTTAAAGAAAATTGTAAAGGATTTTAAAGTTCAAAGGCATGTTTGCTTTCAGAAAACCAGAAATGAAACAAAATATATTTTTTCATGTAAAATTTTGTGATTTTAGAAATATGAATATGGAATAAAATAGATAATATATTGGACTATAATATAGGTAAGAATTCGAGAAGTTCCTTGAATCGGGCTTGCATTTCGTATAAATTATTGAAATATAAATTTATAACGTGTAACTACCCATACAAAAGAAGGATTATGATTGGTACACATATATATAACATTCATACATAATTTATGAGGAGTACGTAGGAATAAATAATAATTTAATTGAGTTGAATAGAGAATAAGAGCAACTCGAATGAAAATGGAGGTTTGTGTAAAAAATACTTACAACATTGTAATCAGTTGAATCATAAGTCCCAAAATCAATAATAATTAAATGATAAATTTAACTAAAATAAATAATTTCAAGATATTAAAAATAAATTGGCATTATAAATACACCATACATAATTAATTGTAGTGAATACATAATATCTCACAAAAATGGAAGTGAGATGAAGAAACCTCTTACCTTATGTCTGATGGTGTTGTTCTCTTGAACATAGTGTAACATCCCAAATAAATAAAGAATAATAAATTTTCATATTTATTAATATTTGTGAACTAAATATAAATTTTACTTTAAATGGGATGCTATGCTCGATGTATTACCTGATATGCAACAATAGCTTTCTTTGAAATCTTATGTTTCACACTAATAATATAGTATTATTATTTTGAATGTTAGTTAATGCCTAGCCATTGTATTAGTGATAATTAATATAACTAACTAAAATATTATTATACATTTTTTAAATGTTTTTACATTTATCCAATACAAGTTAATGGCTTAAAATATGAATGAATCTAATTTTAGGCATAAATACTCTAATATTCACTAAAAGGTCGATTTAACGCCTTTTGATGGTGAAACCTCCTTAAATATAGTTTTGATAATTATTATATGTTCTATTTGACAAAGTAAAATTATTATTTAGATTAGGGACATCAAAATTTACTTTGGGAAATGTTTTGGTATTTTTCTGATAAAGTTCATTTTTAATGAATAGTGAAAAATACTGTATTTTAATTCAAAAGTACCTTTTAAATCTAATTTATTTATATGGTTATATTATCTTTTTAATTGGTTTTAAAGTGTAATTAGAATATATTTTTACCATTTAATACAATTTTTGTCATTGTAATTATTTTCATTTTGAAATTGGACATAAACAAGTATCAATCTTTTGATAGTTATTGTTCTTAAAAAACACGCTATTTGTTTTGATAACGGGAATTAATTTTAAATTACTTAATGTAACTTCTATTCTGTGAATTTTTTTAAAATAGACATATTTTTTGAATTTGGAATGTCAAATATAGTTTAGGCTGATTTTTGGTATTTTTCTGAAAAACATCAAATTTTGATGAATAGTGAAAGCATTAAGTCGTTGTTAAAAAAGTGATTTTTTCATTTAAATGAAATTGTATTGCTTCTGTGGATTGAATTTCGAAACTCCAACATACATGGTTGTTATTAGTAATTAAAATCTGGTTCAATAATATGAAAATAATTTTTTGGTGAATAGTATTATTTGTCTTTTATTTACCACAATTAAAGGTAAATAGGGTAATTCTAGGTAAAACGAATATCATAATAATATAAAATTGCCATAAAACTTGTCCTAACCATATTGGTTGAGTCATTTATGACCATCGGCATATTTGGGTCGATTTTGGGACCCCATGGAGCTACTTAAGTGTGATAATGACACTTTATTTTAATTAACTTTAAGTAAAGAAAAAATTGACACAATCAAATATCTTTTAGTAAATTAATTTTTACATAGGGTTATATAAGTTATATTTTAGACTATAAATATTCATTGGAAAGATAAAACAATTTCCTATATCATGGTATTTTTTTAATTTTTATACATCAATCAAATAAAATTAATTTTGACAAAATTGATGCACTATTTACCTCATTAATAATTGATTTAAATAAATAAGATTATAAATAATAAAACAATATCCAAAACCAATCCAATTATAATTGGATGACTTTATTTTGACCGTGAGTCATCTTATATTTGACATTAATGATTTTTTGACCTTTTGAAATAGAAGATAAGTTTAGAATAAATTAATTGTTTCAAACATTCATAAAGATCCCCTCCCCCCTTATAAAAAGTCCTCACTTCTTACTCCTTCCTCACACCTCTAAAGCAACTTGTATCATCCAATCCTAGACTAAATAATATCTCAAGGTCACTCTCCTCCTCCTATTCGACTTACCTTAGGCAGAAGGCACTTCAAGAAGTCCTTTTGGTTCAAACCAAAGGAAGTTACTCACATTAAAGGTAACCATTTCTCTTAAATTATTTTATTTTATTTTACTTCTCCAACCCCTAAACTCTATTTATTACTTTATTTTATAAAAACACAAGTATCATCATTATACAAAAATTTTGTTATGAGAAGGATTCAAACTACACTTACACACACATTCATCTAATGGGTGAAAAAATTCTGTTTCTATGGATGGAAAACTAACGCGTCACGAAATGCTGATTGTTTGATTATCTTATATTGCCTATCATGGAGGCCATTATGATAAAACTATATTTATAAATGATATTTATTATGTTTATTGTTTCTTAAATCTTCTGTATTTTTCTTTTATTTCATACCATTATGGTTTCCATTACGGTTAAAGGTGATAATTTTATTTGATGAAGTGCAGACTACCGCCCCCTCAAGGTGATATGACTCGTTAATGAAATATATGGGACGTATAAAGGATGGAATTAATGATATTATATATTATATTATACTCTAATTACAACATAACTACATATCATTATGTTTTAATTCTATTAAAATAGAAAATAGAAAATGAAGTAGCGTTCATGCGTATGTATGGCTTACCGTCTCCATGAACGGTGCATTTCATTTCATACTTCCAAATGTTATGTAATATTATAAATACTTGTATATAATATATATATATAAATGATATGTATGATATCTAAATCATTAATATCATTCTGGATATAATGAAATTTTGACCATGTGAACAACTTGTAAATATAAGAAGTCTTTTTTTGACTCCAGTATGAAATATTGACAAAATGAATGTTATTAACCTAAATGATTACATAATATTTATAACATGGAAATTAGTGATATAAATGGAATAATGAACTTTAAAAAGGTTATTAATCAAGTATAAATTAACTTTAGTTTATTATTTAAGAGATTAAATAACCAACGGGTCAAGTCGGACACGGCGTAAGGGACTCTATCTCAATCTCCTTTCATTGAGGAATATTTCGATAATATATTCCTTCTTATTTTATATGGTGTATATAAAACCTTTTACTTTTCATTTCATGGGGATTATTTTTTATGAATCATTTTAATAAACAACAAAAAAGGAATGTTTTTTTAATGTAACAGGTGACAATGACCATTCCACCGCTGTGAGTATTATCGGATCTTTGCATTCCTTGATAAGAAATAATTTTTAAGAAAATTAATACTAAATACCCATTTACATATTTTCGTAATAAAAATGGTTTTTGAAATTGATTTATTATTTCAATATCATTAAATTATTTCTTGTGATTTAAACATAAATGTTTTTAGTGAAATGTTTATTTTTTCAATATTTTATGTGTTATGATTTTATAATGGTACGTGGACATTTGACGGGTGGTTACGTGATAAACCAAATGACGGGTGGTTCCGTGATAAACCAGGACGGGTGGTGATGTTATAGTCTCCAATGCATTGTGTATGGAAGTCTACTATACTTATATTTTATTTAGTGATATGTGTGTAAGTAGACCGTATGGTTATTCCACTTAGATATGATTATGTCCCAAGTTACCTTTATATTTTATGTGTTCTTTATATGGAGTTTATGGTAATAATTTGGAAACAAAAGGGTAAGAAATGATCTTTTATTCAGTGAAGAGTATTTACTACTTCATAAAGGTGAAAAGTATTACTTACGATAAAGTAATCATGGTTTACTTTTTGTTTTGAAAAACTAAACGTTTTCCTTCTTTGTGTATCCCTTACTGAGCTTTTTATGCTCATCCCAAGTTTTTGAAATGTTTTCCACAGAACATAAAGTGGAATAGGGTCAAGGATGGGATCAAGGAAATGTCATGCTATCTAAAACATGGAACTAGACATGACTATTTTTTTAAGTGTTTTTATTTTGTGAAAAAAATGGGAACTGAGTATATGTTTCTACATGTATTATTGAATTCGTCATGTATATGTTATGGCCTAATTATCAAAAACTCTAAACCTAATAAGATCCTCAATGTGAATTATTCGTTTAATTCCAGATTTTGTAATGTTTTAAGGTTGGTTCCTTAAACTTAGTGTCCTAAATAACCAAATATAATTCATTAATTAATATTTCCACAACCTATTATTTATGTAATTTATGTATTAAATCCATATTAAGTTCATCCATGGCCTTATCAATGAGTTTAAGAGGTTTAATTTTATTAGTTGAGAGTGTTTTCTTCCTTGGTATTCCTAAACGGTTTACTTATATACATATAAGGATAAACATGAAATATTAGAATGGTTGTCCAGAATAGAAGAAGTATTTTATTTTTTAACATCCATAATATTACATGGTAATAAAATTCATTTAGTTATTTTGAGTGCAGATGAATCAATATATATAACGTTAATGATAATTTTTTGAGTTAATTGGTGGGTTTTTATCATAATGAACTCATTTTGATTTATAAATTAGTATCACATGAACAAAATATTACAGAACCATAAATAAGTTATAAAATGTATATTATAGTATGGTTAAACCATAAAAATGGTTTTATAGCCATAATTGAAGATGATAATAGAAATTGAAAACACGTCTTCCTTGATTGTGATAAATCAACACATCTCAGATGGTGTTTTTATTTTTAGTATAAAATAATTTTAAAGGAGACATGATGATGAATTGTTAAATAATCACAAAAAAAATTATATTACATTTATGTAATAGGATTTATCATAACATATGGTTTAAATGAGGTTAGAAAAGGAAAAAAATTAAAGGATCTCGAAATAAAAGAATAGTTGAGAAATCCCTTAATAAAATTCGGTAGCCTAAGGGCGTCACTTAAAAATTCATAAAATATTTTGATGAGATAAAAGGGAGAATTTCATAATTATTAAATAATATGGAATGTAATAGGGATAATTATTGACATATCCCAACATAATCCAATTGAAATTAAAAGATAATAACATAATGATAGTGCTTGAAAAAGAAAGAGATTTTGAGATGAAAATTTTGTATCATAACGTCTTTGAAACATGGTGTTTGAAAACATTAAAAAGATATGGGAAAGGGTTCAAAAATTCTTAAAATAATCATAATATATTATAGGGAAAGAATAAAATTAAAATAAGAACATGTTATGGGAACTTGAAATACAAACAAAATTAAAGAGAACTTAAATGGAAAAGAGAAGTTGAGAATTACCATACCTTGTAAAGAACTACAAAAACATGATGGTTGGGACCTAGGGGGAATTAGGGAACATATTGAGGACCCTAGGTTTGTAAAAATACCATATATTATAGTATGATGTGTATTTAATGAATGAAAATGATTTACTGAGTGGTTATTTGTAGTAAATGAGAGGGGGTTTTTTGTTATTATTAAGGGACACCTCATTAGTCGTTTTTGAAAAATCATGATATTGGCTACCTGGGAAAATCATATAATATTTTATTGTAAACAATTATACCACCATTTCTATTAATTATTTCATTATTATGATGTCATTAAACATACAGAAAACACAAAACTTCATTTTTTTTACTATTAACAAAAAAATTCAAGTATTTTAGAAACAACCCAAAACATCAGCCCAAAAAAATTTTGACGTGTAGAATTCAAAAAAAGAAATCAATTTTTTATAGTAATTTTATAAATATTTTTAAGTTTATTTTTAAATAAAACCATAATTTATTCCAGAAAAAAAACTTTAAAACTATAACTCATTTTTTAACACATTGAAAAATTAATCAAGGTCTCATAAAACTCTCTTATAAACAAAAGACAATAAAATAAAAATTGATGATTACATTTTATGAAAAATACATTTCCATTTTATATTTTTTAATAAATCATAAAATTGAAATTAAAATATATATGACTTACAAAAATACCAATACTTATAATGTGATCATTTTGTCACTTATAATATGTCTAAATTGTCTTTATACATTCATGGGTGATGTTTCTCTTTTTTATCTAGTTTACTATTCCTTAATATTTATAAGAGTAATAATACTATTCATACGGTCATCATACTAATAATAAGGGTATGTTACTGTTAAAATTTTTTTTTCTTACCATACTCTAAATATCTTGCTGAATGCAATGGTGTATGTCAGTTTTTTGAAATTCAAATCAGAGGTTGAAAAATTATGTTTACTGGATAGGTTATAACAAAGTGGTTCTTTGTAGAGACTTAGTGTTTCATGAATTATGTATTAAATATATTTTATAATTCTTGGGTTTTTATATTATTCCCCCTTAAACTGAAGTATTTCCTTGCAATTTAAAACTACTCTTCTAAAGTCAAACGTTGATGCATGATAATTCTCTTGTGGGTAACCCACATCAGAAATAGGGTTATTAAAATATCCTCCTAAGAAGGGATTAAGGGAAATGAGATGGTCACCAAAAAAATTATGATTTCAAATGGGGTTACATTAGTTGGAAGAAATAACCAGGACATAGAAGAAAAATATAACTATGAAGTTATTATGGAACGTGATAAAGAACATGCTGAGATTAAAGTTTATTACTAGAAAACTATAAACTACTACAAAATATTCATTGATATTATCAAAGATTATGATAATATGAAAAAATTTAATTTAATACTCTTTCATTGAGTTGAATAATTATTGTACTATATATAATTAAAAATATATGTTTCGATTTAAAAACCCATCCTTTTATTTCAACTTGAACTATCAAAAATTCAACACTTAGAACAGGATACGCCATGTAGTGAAGTAATACATTAACCTATAAAATCTCATACAATGATCAACTTAAACCATTTCTTGTGTGGTAAAACATATGAAAATATAATTATTCAACACTTTAGAATGAATGTAATTGAATTTCCAAGATGAACATATCCTTAATCCTTAATCAACATGAAGAAGATCTAAATTTTCACATTCCAAACATGTAAATAACTTCATCATGAATCCTTTTGAAATATGGTAATAACTTGAATTACCGTAACATCCATATTGTAAACATAAATTTTTCCTTATTACATAATTAAGATACATGTTATTAGTTATGTTCATTAAATCCAAAAGTATTGTAAACTCCATTGATGATAGAATAATACATTTTCAACAAGTCAGTAATCATTATTGAGGTAAATAGTACTTATCCAAATAAATAAATTCTTCATCATATAACAACATCAGATATATGTTAAGGGTTTTATTTTCCTAAATCATAGCTTTTATAAAATGTTTAACTTTCCACTAAATATCAATTCTTGGTACCTTTATACTAATGTTTTCAAATCCTTAATGAAAAATAATTGCATTATAATCATCATATATTCCATAATTCTTATAACCAGTATATTGCTGACAAAATATAAAAATGACATGATTCTTGATGTGTAATATTAATCATTATAATTAATCCACATGAGCATCATATATTAATCATTATCCAAAATCATCATTTGGGGAATATTCCTTTGATGTTTGAGACATTGATTCTCATAGTGTACCATCTCCTTGCAGTTGAAGCATTATAGGTTGGAAACCTTTTTATTACCCTTGCAATATTGAACTTATTTTACCTTTTCTCTACACTTATAACAAACACCCATTCTCTTCAAGCATCTACCATGGTTATTGTTTCCAAAGTTATTACATATGGGAAAACCCTTCTTTAGTTTCTTCCCTTTATCGATAATTTTCCATACTCTCATCTTATTCTTTTACTTCCCTTCAATGCCATAGGACTCATAGAATTATTTATATACCTTGTTAACACATGATACTATTTATTCATTTAATTAGGACACATGGGAGACTATATTCATTTGAAAAGATGGTTAAATACCATGATAGATATGATCCTTATTACTATTTCCACCATGTGCATTGGTTATGATCTCATTCCTTATACTAGGCTCCATTTCTATAAAATGGAATACACTAAATTAGATTATGAATCATAATGTATAATCTCAACATATAAAAACACTTAGCCTAAATTGTAATCATATCTATAACTAAGCTCATAATTATATTCATGGTTTCTTTGAGGAAAAAAATAACATTTAATTCCTTCATAATGGTTTGTACAAAAAATTTAAATCATCCTAAGTATATTCCCCAGGAGTGTCAAACCAGGTGTGCAGTAAGGCACATTGTTGTGTACTAGGATACCCTAGGTCAAGCCCTAAACTCCTTGTTGAAATTGTTACTCCTAGGTACATGTTTTCCAGAACCACATCAACTTGTAGTATCCATACATGGATGTATTTTATAGAAATATCCACAAAATCTATTACTTTCCAAAATTCCAGGATTTTCTTTTATGTTTATCAAAAAAGTCTATATTAGGGTCTTTCCCAAAATCTACATCTTCTAAATATAGTATCCATGTTTTCTACTGAACGTTCTTTGATACCAACTGTAACGCCCCAACCCCAATAGGTCGAAGCCAATTAATTATTTTAATAAATTGGCATGATTACAAGGAATCAAATCCCAAAGTACCGAGTAGTTTAGTAGTTTTGGGATACCAGAGACATACATTGGTTTAAAATTAAAGCTTCAATATAAATACTACATATCTGTTTTATTGGGAACATCCAGAACTCTAAGTTTATCCATATAGGTAATTCATAATAAACTTCTTCATGTCCAGAGAAAATGAAAAAAAAGAAATGGGTGAGCTCGTATTCTTAGTAAGGGTAAGAAATATATCTGAAGATATCACAAACATAAGCATTAGGCATAGTGAATAAATAAAAAAACATGCCTTTAAAAATAAACATGAATACATTATGGAAGGAATATGAGCTGTGTAATTATTGTCATAACAAAACATAATCACAGGTATTGTACTAGTCAAATAACCACATGAACTACAAATTTCTAGCTTCATAATGGAGGAAATGAATATTTCAGATATTCTAAAACATATTTTCGAGTCCACTTCTATGAAATCTAAAAATGATTAAGGCATTGGCCAGAACCATATCTCTAAATGCGCAAGGCCTCATCCAATACCATGTCTATTTGTCTCATGAGACCTGCTGATGCATCGAGGGGATATATCGGCTCCCACACAACACTTACTAAGTCCAAATCATTCCTCAAATGATTTTGGATATAAATAACATATGCATTCATATTGAAACTAACATATCAAATGTAAATAACTTTTCCTAAATATTATGCACAAACACTAACCATTCAGAGTAAATTGGTGAATGGTTTTAAGATAGAACATCCATAATAAAACTAATCATAAACCAATAAATAAAACATGGTTTATGATATATTTTATATAAACCTTAATAAACTACAAGATTCAACAAAGGATATTTACATATAAGAAGATACTTGTAAATGAGACCATTGAAAAATACTTGAGGAAATAATCCTTAATCATTCCAAAGTGACCCATACCATCTTGAAACATTAAAATAATAATCCCATATAACATAATTAGAATAAGGAGAATCCCTATATGATATAACTAATGGAAGTACATACACCCCAATTTAGAAATAAATGTTTAACAAGTAATATATCTCATAAAAGTTAAAGTGAGATGAGAAAAATCCTTTTTATTTTGGAAAGAAGAGTTCTTTTGGAAAATCATTTTTATTTGTCATGAAATCAGGATGTAAACATGTATATACCAGAAAATAAAATTTAAGGTCATTGAAATTGTATTTGAGTCATTAATAAAGTCTTAATAAGGTGAAATCATTTAAAAATTTTTCTTAAGGAAGCGTTATAAATAAAACAGTTTTGTGTGGTTTAAGGAGAATATTAAAGGATTTTAAAGCGCAGAAGAATGTTTTATTTAATAAAACCATAAATGAACCAAAATATATTTTTTATGTTAAAATATTTTATTTTATAAAGATAAATATGGAATAAAACTAATTATACAGTAAACTTCAAAATATGTAATAATTCAAAAAGTTCCTTGAATCGAGCTTGCATGTCGGAATCATTTTTTGAATGATTCTTTTATAACATACAAATCCCTGTAAAATAAATAAATATTATGATTGGTACATATATATATAACATACTCATATAATTTATGAGTAGTATATAAGAATAAATAAAAATTTCATTGAGGTTAATAGAGAATAAGAGCAATAAGAATGAAAATGAATGTTCGGGTAGAAAATACTTACGACTTTTCAATGAATTGAATCATATGCCACAAAATTAATAATAATTAAATGATAAATTAGATGAAAATAAATAGATTCAAGATATGAAACATCTATGGGAAATATATACACATGATACCCAAGTAATAGTAGTGAATACTAAATATCTCAGAATAATGGAAGTGAGATGAAGAAACCCCTTACCTTAAGTCTGATGGTGTTATTTACTTCATCTTAGTGTCCTAGATAACCAAATAAATATAAATAATTAATATTTAAATAACCTCTTATATATATATTTTATTTATTATATATTTATTATTTCATTCATGTCCTTCTCGATTGGTTTAAGAGGATCAATTTTTATGTTTGGGAGCATTTTCTTCATTGGTAATCATGATCGGTTTACTTATACACATGTAATGATAAACATGTAATATGAGAATGGTTTTCCGTAATAGAATTTGTATTTTATTTTTTAAAATCCATAATTTTACATGTTTATAAAATTAATTTGAGAATTTTGAGTGAATATGAATCATTATATAAAACATTGATGATAATTATTTGGGTTAATTGGTGGTTTTTGATTACAACGAACTCATTTGGAGTCATCCCAATGAACTCATTTTGATTTGTAAATTAATATCACTATTAAAAAATATTACAGGTGATTAAATAATTTATAATATGTAAGTTATAGTATGTTTCAACCATAAAAATGGTTTCATGACCAAAATTGAAGATGATAATAGAAATTGAAAACCTGTCGTCCTCGATTGTGATAAATCAACACATCTCACATAGTGTTTTCATTTTTATTATAAAATAACGTGAAGGGAGAGATGATGATTAATTATAAAATTATCAGAAAAAAATTAAAGTAAATTTTATTTACTCTTGTTATCATAAAATTTGGATGAAATTAGGAAAGGTATGAAAACAGGAAAAGAACTCGAAATAAAAGAAAAGTTGGGAAATCCCATATGAAATTTCGTGAGCCTAACAACGTCATTTAAAAATTTATAAAATATTTTGATGAGAGAAAAGGGGGTATTTTAGAATTATTACATAATATTTAATTTATGAGTTATATATAATGAAATAACCCAATATAATACAATTTAAATTTAAAGGGAATAACATAATAAGAGTGCATGAAAAAGAGAGATATTTTGAGATGAGAAATCGATAACATAACAGCTATGCAATATGGTTTTAGATCACATTAAAAAGAGAGGGTATAGTGGTCACTCATTATTAATGGAATAATAATATATTATAGGGATAGAAGAAAATATAAATAATTACATGTTATGTAATGTTGAAATACAGACAATATAAAAGAGAACTTGAATGGAAAATAGAAGTTAAGAATTCCCTTAGCTTGTAGAGTAACTCCAAAAAATGAGTCTTCGGACCTTGGGGGCTTGAGGACACCTTGGGAGGACTCTTTTGTAGGTAAAAATAATAGATATTTGAGGATGAAGAGTTTGGAATGAATGAAAATTAAGGAATGAGTTGGTGTTCATAGTAAATGAGAGGGAGTTTTTTTCATTAATTTCAAAGGACACCTTATTAGTGGTTTTTGAAAAAACCATGGGCTTTCCCATGGTATTGGAACATGGTATTGGCCACTTGGGACACCTCATATCATATTTCAATGTAAAAAAGAAGACAATAATATTATATTCATTATTAAATCATTATGATGTCATTAAACATACCAAAAACTCAAAATTGAATTTTTAATATTCACAAAAAAATCATGTATTTTAGAAAAATCTCAAAAATTCACCCCAAACATTTTCAACATGTAGAATTAAAAAATAAAATCCTTTTTTTGAAGAAGATTTTATAAATATTTTTAATTTAATTTTTATATAAAATATGAATTTATTCCAAAAAAACAACATTAAAACTATAACTCTTTTTATAAATCCTTGAAAAATTAACCAAGGTCTCATAAAATTCTCTTAAAACCATAAGAAAATAAAATAAAAATTTATGATTACATTTTTAGAAAATACATTTCCATTTTTAATTATTAAATAAATCATAAAATTGTAAATAAAATATGTATGACTTACAAAAATACCAATACTTACACTATAATCAATTTATCACTTATAAGATGTCTAAATTGTATTTATAGATTCATGGGTGAAGTTTTTATTTTTTTCTATTATACTATAAATTATTATTGAATAGAGTAATGGTACTATTCATAAGGTCTTTTCACTATTCATAAGGTCATGGTACTATTAAAAAAAAGTTATGTTTGTCATATCAGACTCTAAATATTTTATTGAACCCAACCGTGTTTGTCAGTTTCTCGAAATTCAAATCACATAGGTGGAAAAATTAAGTTTATTGGATAGGTTATAACAAAGTGGTGATTTTTAGAGACATAATGTTTCATGAATTATGTATTAAATATATTTTTAAATTATTTTAGTGTTACATTTTTCTCCCTTATCTGAATTGCATCCTCTCAATTCGAAACATTAGTTCGAAAGTTAAAGGTTAATGCATGAAAATTCCCTTGTCGGAAACCCACATAAGAAATAGGGTTAATGAAATGTCCTCCAAAAAATCTGTTAAGGGAAATGTGGTGGTCACCACACAAATTATTCTTTTGAATGCGGTGATATTAGTTGGAAGTAAAAACATGGACATGGAATAAAAATTTTAACTATGGAGTTCTGATGGATCGTGACAATGAACATGTTTATATGAAAGTTAATTACAAAAAAACTGTAAACTTGTGTAAAAAATCATTGATATTATCGAATATTGTGATAATAGGAAAATATTTTATTTAAGACACTTTTCCTTTATTTGAGGAATTACAATAATATATAAGAGTATAAATATAAATTTCTATTTACAAAATCATCCTTTTATTTCACATTGACCTATCTATACATCATGAATTATCATAGGTTACACCATATGGTGAAGTAATACATCAACCTATAAAAGCTCATACAATGATAAACCTGAACCATTTCATAAATGGTTAAACATTCCAAAATATAATGATTAAACAATTTAGAATGAAGCTCTGTGAATTTCCAAAATGAACTTATCATTAATATTTTACCAACATGATGTTGCTCTAAATTTACACATTCTAAACATGTGAATAACTTCATCATGTATCCTTTTAAAATATGGTAATAACATGAATTACTGTAAAAACCCTATTGGAGATATTCATTATTTATTATTCCTTATGTAAGATACATGTTATTGAATATATTCCTTAAATCCAAAAGTGTTTTAAACTCCATTGATGATAGCATAAACCACTTTTCCACAAGTTAAGAATCATTTTTGAGGTAGTTATTACATATGAAAATCAATCTTTTCTTCATCATTATCTCAACATCAGATATATATTAAGGGTTATATTTCCCTTAATCACGTGTTATATAAAAATTTTAACATTCCACTAAATAAATTCTCTTGGTAGCATTCAACTTATGGTTTCAAATCCTAAATAAAAAAATTATTGCGTATATTCCTCATACATTCCACAATTATAATAACAAGTACATGGCTGAAAAAATATTCGAAAGACAATATTCATGATGAGGCATATTAATCATTATAATTTATCCAAAAATCATTATAAATTGATCACAATCTAGAATCATCATTTGGAGTATATTTATTCGATTCTTGGGACATTGATTCGCATAGTGTCCCATCTCCTTGCAGTTGAATCATTGTATATTGGATACTTATTTCCTACCCTTTCAATCATGAACATGGTTTCCTTTTTCTTCAAACATATAATAAACAAACATTCCCTTCCAATATTTACCAGGGTGATTATTTCCATAGTTATCACATGTGGGAAAACACTTCTTTGACTTCTTCCCTTTATCCATATTTTTTTATACAGTGCTCTTCTTCTTTCGCTTCTCCTCAAATCCATAGGACTGAAATAATTCTTTGCATACCTTTTTAACACATGATGCTATTTCATCATATGATGAGGACACATGGGAGACTATATTTCATTGAAACAATGATTTAATACCATTAGATATTTGATCCTTCTTACTATTTACATCATGTGCATTGGTGATGATCTCATTTCTTATACTATGAACCATTTCTAAATAATGGAATACATAATATTAGATTATGAATCATAATGTATAATATCAAATTAGAAAAATAATTGGCATAAATAGAAATCCTATCCATAAATAATATCATAATCATATATATGTATTCTTTGAGGAAAAAAATCACATTTAGTTCCTTCATAAATATTTTTAAAGAAAATATGAATTATCCTAAGAATATCCTTCAGTAGTGTCGAACCAAGTGCGTAGTAAGGACCATTGCCATGTACCAGGATACCCTGGGTCGAGACCTAAGCTCCTTGTCAATGTTGTTACTCCTATGTACATTTGTGCCATAACTATATCCACTTGTAGTTTCTATAATGGGGTGTATTTTCTTGAAAGATCCTCATAATATATTCCTTAAAAAAAATCCCAGAAATTCTTGCATGTTTATCCTCAAAATCTATCTTAGGATTTTCTCCTTAATCTATGTTTTCTAAATTTGTTTTCCGTGTTTTCTACTAAACTTCCTTTGATACCAACTATAACACCCTGACCCCAGAAGCCCAGAGCCGGAGAATTATTTTAATACATTGTCATGATTACAAGGGTTCAAATCTTGAAAGTCCGAGTATTTTAGTAGTTTTTTAAAACCACATACATACACAGGTTTATCATTATAACATGAAATGAAATACAACATATGAGTTTTATTGGGAACATACACTACACTATATTTATACCTGTAGGTCATTCATAATAAGAATATTCATGTCCTGAGAAAAGGAAACATAAGAAAGAGATTATCTCATATTCTTAATGAGGGTAAGAGATAAAGTGGAAGATATTGTAAACGTAATCATTATGCATGGTGGGTAACTAAAAACACATGCCTTTAAAAATAATCGTGAACACATTATGACAGGAATATGAGTTGTGTAATTATTTCCATAAAAAACATAATCATGGGTATTCTAGTAGTCGAATAACCACATGAACTATGAATTTATAGCTTCATAATGATGTAAATTCATATGCCAGAAATTCTAAAACATATTTTTAAGGACTCAACCAATGTTTCAAAAAATGATTAAGGCCTCGGCAAAAACCATATCTCAAAATGGGCAAGGCCTCGTTCAAGTCAATGTCTATTTGTCTCATGAGACCTATGGATGCATCAAGGGGCTATAGTGGCACCACAAAAAACATACTAAGTCCAATGCATTCGTCATATTAATGGGAATAAACATAAATAATATATACATTCATATTGAAACTAACATATGAAATATAAATAACTTTCCCCAAATATTAAGCAAAAACATTAACCATTCATAGTAAATTAGTGAATGGTTTTATAATATCACATCCATAGTCAAACTAATCATAAACTATTCAAAAAGAACATGGTGTATTATATCTTACAATATAAACCTCAATGAAGTAAAATATTTAAAAAGTATGTTGACATAGATGAAGATACTTTTAAATGAGACCATTGAAAAATCCTTGAGGAAATGATCCTTAAAAATTCCAAAGTATCCTATACCACCTTGAAACATTGAAATCATAATCCCATAGAATATCATGAGAATAAGGAGAATCTTGATATGATATATTGAATGGAATTTCATACACCACAAGTAATAAATAAGTGGTGAACTAGGCATATATCTCATAAAGGTTAAAGGGAGATGAGAAAATTCATTTTTACTTTGGAAAGAAGAGTTCTTTCAGAAAATCATCTTTATTTGTCATGAAATAAAAGTTTAAAAATGTATATACCTGAAACTAAAATGGGATATCATTGAAAATATATTTTAGGCTTAAATAAAGTCTTACTAAGGTGAAACTATTTAAAAAGAGTTTTTAATAATGCTTTAGAAACAAAAAATTGTAGTGCAGTTTAAGGATAATATTAAAGGATTTTAAAGAACAAGGGAATGTTTTCTTTTATATAACAAGAATGAAACAAAATTTTTTCCCTTGTTAATATTTGTGATTTTAGAAATATAAATATGGTATAAATAGATTATAGAGTGAAATTCAAAATTGGTAATAATTCAGGATATTCCTTGAATCGGGCTTTCTTTTTGAAATTTTTTTTGAATTATTATTTTAAAACATGTTACTACCCATTAAAGAAATACGTATTGTGATTGAAAAATATATATAGAACATCCTCATAGAATTTATGATGAGTAAATAAGAATATTTAATAATTTCATTGAGTTGAATAGATAATAAGTGTAACCCGAATAAAAATGGACGTTCGGGTAGAAAATACTTACAACTTTGTAATCAATTGAACTGTATACCTAAAAATTAATATTAATAAAATGATACATTGAATGAAAATAAATATATTAATGATATTAAACATAAATTAGTAATATACATAAATGATACACATGTACTAGTAGTAAATACATAATATCTCATAAAAATGGAAGTGAGATGAAGTAACCCATAACCTTAAGTATGATGATGTTTTTCACATGATCTTAGTGTCCTGGATAACAAAATTAATTTCCTTATTAAATACTTCCATAAACTATTATTTATGTAATATATTTATTATATCCTTATTAAGTTCATTCATGTCTATATCGATGGGTTTAAGAGGATCAATTTTATTGTTTGGGAGCATTTTCTTCCTTGGTAATCATGACCAGTTTACTTATATAAACATAAGGATAAACATGTAATATGAGAAATGTTTTCCAGAATAGAAGTTGTATTTTATTTTTAAACTTCCATAAGATTACAAGGTTATAAAATTTAATTGTTTACTAGGAGTGAAGTAGAATCATTATATAAAACTTTTATGATAATTGTTTGGGTTAATTGGTGGTTTTTTATCACAACGAACTCATTTTGATTATAAATTAATGTCACATATAAAAATGATTCCAGAACAATAAATAAGTTTTAATATTTATATAAAAGTATGTTTAAACAACTAAAATTTTTTAATAACCATAATTTATGACAGTAATAGAAATTGAAAACTCATCGTCCTTCAATTTGATCAATCAACACATCTCGGATAGTGTTTCCATTTTTAGTATAAAAGAATGGAAAAGGAAAAATGATGATAAATTATTAAATTATCAAAACAAAATTACAGTACATGTTAGGTAATTGATTTATCATAAAATTTGGATGAAAAGAGGTGAGGAAAGAAAAAAACAATGTAACTTTGAGAAATCCCTTACAAAAATTTGGCATCTTAATGAAGTAACATAAAAATTCATAAAATATTTTGGTTATAAGAAAATGGGTTTTTTATCATTATTAAATAATATGGAATTTAAGGGGGATATATAATAAAATATCCCAACATAATCCAATTGAAATTAAAAGAGAATAACATAACAAGAGTGCTTGAAAAAGAGAGATGTCTTGAGACGAAAATTCTACAGTATAACAGATATACAACATGGTTTTAGAAAAAATTAAAAAGAGTGGAGACACGGGTAAACCATTCATAAAATAATAATAATATATTAGAGGTATATAATAAAATTGAAATAATAACATGTTATGATAACTTGAAATACGTACCACATAAAAGAGAAATTGAATGGAAAAGAGAAGTTGATAATTCCCTTTTCTTGTAGAGTAACTCCTAAAACATAAAGGTTGTGACCTTGGGGGCTTGATAAAACATTGTTAAGACTCCTAGGGAGGTAAAACTACCATATATTTGAGGTTTAAAAGTTTCAAAAGAAATAAAACAAAGTAATTATTGGGTATTATAATAAATGAGAGGGAGTTTTTCCTCAATTTCAAAGGACAACTCATTAGTGGTTTTTGAAAAACGATGTGCTTGACCATGTTATATGACCTTTGTATAGGACACTTAGGACACCTTATATCATATTTTAATGTAAGCAAGTTTTCCTGAAATTTATATTAATTATTACAATATTCTGATGTCATTAAATGTGTCAAAAACTCAAAACTATATTTTTAGTATTCAAAACAAATTCTGGTATTTTAAAAAATCCGAAAAATTCACCCCAGACATTTTTAAACATTTATAATTATAAAATAAAATCCATTTTTTGATAATAGTTTTTTAAATATTTTTAATTTAATTTTAAATAAAATCAGGATTTATTAAAAAAACCACTTCGAAAATAAAAATCGTTTTATAACACCTTGAAAAAACTAATAATGGTCTAATAAAATTCTCTTATTATCATAATAAAATAAAATAACAATTTATAATCACATTTTATGAAAATATATTTAAATTTTAAATAATTAAATAAATCATAAAATTGTAATTAAACTATTTATGACTTATAAAAATACCAACACGTATACTATGATCATTTTTCACTTATAAGATGTCTAAATTGTATTAATACATTCATGGGTGAAGTTTCTTTTTTTGGCTGATTTATTATTCATTTCTATTCATAAGAGAAATAGTACTATTCATATGGGTATGTTACTATTCATAAGGTTATGTTACTATTCACCCAAAAATTTGTTTTTCTTATCACAATCTAAATATATTACTGAACAAAACTGTGTATGCCAGTTTTTCAAAATTCAAACCAATGAGTTAGAAAAATTATATTTACTGGATAGGTTATAATAATGTGGGGCTTTGTAAAGACTAAGTGTTTCATGCATTCTATATTATATCTATTTGTAAATTATTGGGGTGTTACAATAACCGTATTTAATTATTGTTTTTTCGGATAGATTTAATATTTATATATGATATTAATGATATAATGAGGTGAAATATTTTTTACCATTTTCATTCCATCCATTAAATAGTGGAAACATCCATCATGTTTGAGTAGACATTCTAGTCTCCACTAAGTGTTGTAATTAATTTTTATCATAAATTTATATGAATAGATATAAAATTGTATATAAAGATTAAATATGATATATATTACATGATTAAATATTTGGAGGTCATGGAATGATGTTCAATTTACAAGGATTAGGACTGCCAAACCCAAACTTGCATAAAAAACAAAGTAATCATCACCCAATATAGTTATTTTAAGAAATAATTATCAATTAAAGGGAGATAGGATGTTAAAAATAATAATAATATATTTATATATATATGAGTATTATTATATAATATATGTATAATAAATATATATTTATTATATTGGATGTTTGAATTTATAAAATAGAAGACAGTACTTGAGGTAAGAGATTTATGTTTCAATCTCATCTTAATCACGATAGTTTATTCTAGAATTTTTATTGAGGAAAATTATATGATCCTAATATAATAAAAAAATTTCTTTTTATTCTCCCATGTTTATTGTTTTTAAATTTATAGTACCATTTTCCTATCGGTGGTAGTCAAAATGGTTCAAAAAATTATATTAAGAAAAGATAGCCTTATTTATTCTCTTTCAGTTTAGAATATTACACCTCCATATCTATGCTCTCTAAAATGGTTTTAAGAATGCTTTTACTATATTACAATGATTATTAAAAATAATTTCCCCAATATTTTAATTTCTATAAATGTTTTTAAAAATAATCATGTTATCATTTTATGACTGAGGTATCTTTTTTTGAAGGTGTAAATAAAATATTTACTTTTAACGATTATGATATGAATATAATTTCTAGCTCTCATGAAAGCTCAATAATTTGAGGATTTTTTACACTATTACTTTGTTCATTTGGATGATTTTTTTACAAAATATTTATGAAATTCTATGAATTTAAATATTTGATTTCGAAATGAAAATGGTATTTCCGTCAAGACACATTCTAAATATATTTTAAATGAATATTTCATCTATGATTACATAATTTGATGTTATTTATGATTTATTCGATGTATGATCCAATAAAACCATCCTTATTATTTATCTTGATATTTATTTATTATAATGTAGATATTTTTTTGACACACATTTATTTTATATGGGTTATGTTATGATGATATAATGAATGTCAAATGATCTTGTGGAATTTGTATGAATGAATTATGACAATGTGACTAGTGGGCCCATACTTATATATTCCATAAATATATTTGGTAATGTTGATAGATTTGAGAAACTCTTAATATAATACAATGTTAATGAACTCCTAAGTGATGGTGGAGTGAACTAGATGAATGTTAATCGTAAGATAATGTTGGAAATGATAGGGTATGTAATTACATTATGAGACTTTGTCCAAAATGATAATTCTATGAGTGAACCTTGACCAATAAAATAATTATCTATGATTATGATTATTCCAAGAGATTATTTCATATTCTTATGAAATATTATCATAGATCATAATTGATTATTGATGATTCTCTACACTTATGAATTATGAATTTTATTATAAAAAGGACTTATGCCCAGATTTGTGGTTAGTGATCTCTGATTGATATGGCATGATTGTAGTAAGCTCTAATCTTGTTACCATACCCTTATTATTATATTATGATCACTTATGATCATTGATTGACTGAGTATGATTATTATAAGTTATAATCTTGCTTTCATAGCCTTATGATTATATTATTATCAATTATGATCATTCATTGATATCTACTATGTTTTCCCTTATTGAGAATCTGATCATAACTATTATTATTTTTCCTCTAGATGGTTAATAAATTAATTTTATAATTAGTGTAGTTAAAAAAATGTATTATTATTCATGACCTAAAAAAGTTGGGAGAGCATTTCCATGACCTTATTCACTCTAAAACCCATCATTTATTCCTTTCTCAGTAGAACATTCCTTAAATTATCCATCACATTTATTTTTAAAAATATTCCTTTAAATCCCTACCATTGATTAAAAATAAATGTTTAGGGTGAGTATCACATGATAATAATTATTATAAATAATCATATGATATGTAATGTGATTCCTTCAATGTTCAAAATTATGACATATTCATTTCAACCAATGAAAATTTAGGTTCATCCAACATAAATTTTGATTAGTTATAGGTTATTTTAGGTTTTTTCTTATTATTCATAAAAATGGTTCATAATGTGAAGATAAATAAACCAATGAATATCCTACAGGAGTGTTAAATCATGTCTGTTGTTTGAACCATTTGTTGTGCACCCAGTGAAGATCGATTTAACACCCAACCAAACTTTTTCAGGATTATTACCCCATAGTTGAATCTGAGTTAGATCAGGTATCCAACATTTTGTATCTAGCTAGGTGTTTAATTTATATTAAACCATATGAACTATAATTTATGAAATTATTTAATCATTAAATTATTATTTATTATTTATATGGTTTTCACTAATTATTTCTAGCCCTAATCCCTAAAAAATAACTAATAATAACTCCGATACCAAATTTGGAGACTTATGCTTGTCATGCATACCTAATACATCATTCTGCATGAATATGCATTACCTCCCACAATAAGTCACACTCCATAACCTAAAGGTTTAGTTTTCTTAGAGAAAAGATACATAACTAACATATTATTTAACATTTTCAAAGCATCTAACTAATAGTGTTCTCACATGAACCCATTTTGATCACATAATAAATAGTATTATTCTTCACAATTTTGGGAATGGAAACATAATAAAGGGTGAGGTCGTATTATTGGTAAGGGAAATCATATGAAACATCAATAGAAAATCATAAGTGTGCATTTGATGAGCATGTGCATATGAGAACAAAATCAAGGTACATGGTCATAACATAAGAGAATAATACCTAATAATACAATGATCATAAAACATGATACATGAAAAATGTATTTTAGAATAATATATGGCATGAGTTATAAGAGAGTGAAAAAATTAGTCTACAATCATGATCCATGGGAACACAACATAGGTATGTTTCATAAAATAAAAGTGTGGTAGAAAAATACGCATATAAATAATAAAATATGTCCAGGGTAACAACCAAGTCAGTCAAATCATAATGGGAATGGATGACCGCCTTCCCATATCATAGTGCACTTGGGATAACAACTTAAATCCCTCAACATAATTGACATAGGATAACCACCCAAATAAAATCCCATTCCCATGAGATATTAAACATTACCAAATAAATTAGAGAGAGATATATAGGGACTACTTATTACATAATGATAAATCATACATATATGTTCCACAAGAACTATATAATATTCACAATTAAATAATTGAATGATTTATGCTTGAAAAATATTAATGGTTTCATGAAAACATAAATTTCAAATTATAATAAACTATCCAGAGAAATAAATTGGATGGAATAATTATATCGTATTCCCATTGAAGCATAAGAATCATTAATGTATATTTATATAGATGAAAAACACTTTTATAATATCACTAAATTTTTATTAGATAAATAAGAAGAAATAACCATTATAATTGGATTCCTTTTAATATAAACTAAAATATTTTATAAAATAAGGGAATATAAATTTCATTGGAGAGTCATGAAAATTGGGATATGAAGTTTCTTATACAAAACCAATATAGATAGTAAGAAAATGTGGAAGTTTGAAAAAAATTTAGAAAAATAATTCCCTTTACATTTTACAAAAAAAAATCAATGATGGTGGAAATGAAATATCAAAAATATTAAAAGAAAATTAAGATTATAAAGAAAGTAAAGTAATTTGAAAAAGAAATTATGAAATCAAATAACTAGATATGATAATGTTTAGAGAACAAGATATGGAATATGGCCATGGATGAAACGATTATGAACTGAAAGGAAGAGGTCAGATAGGTTTCTATTACAAGATTCACTTCCAGTGAATCATGAACTGAAAGGGATGTCAAATGGTAGGAGGACCTGTAAAACTTATAAGAAAATAGAGGTGAAAAAAATAAAGGTCCATATCTAGATAATGATCATATATTTTTCCCAGATAGTAACTTAGTGAAAACAATATTGAATTTGAAATGTGATTGGATTGAAAATCCTAAAATCTTACTCAAAACTTACATGATGGAACATTAAACAAATACATAATAATCACAACCATATTAATCACTTATTTAATTAACATATTCATATTTATTACCCATTTGTTTCCATAAATTTTAATCATTCTAAATACATATATTATTTACGCAATTTTTTTCCAGAATCACATTATAATAATTTTTATTACTTCATACATGTTTCTTAATGGAGATGCCAGTCCCAAATCAGTAATAAAATGTATTTAACACCATTTCCTACTTCAATATAAAAATATTTTTCTGATTGTTTCTCTACATGACCTCTGGTGCTCCTCCCTGTACATCATAGGTTTTAAACTAGTAGTAAGGGTCTAATATGGTACATTGGGTAGACTATACCTATTATTTCAGAGTGAGAAATAAATATAAAACAACCAAATGTTAACCAAAATATAAAATAGTCAAAAATAGGAAAAAAATAAAAAAATGAATAATAAATACAATTATACAATACACTGAACATCCAAGACATACATATTATGATAAATGACTGGGAAAATTACATACAAATACCAAACTTAATTTAATGAAAAAAGAGATCCACTACATCCTTGAATCAAACCTCATCTAGTCCCTTGATAAAATCTGAACTACACTCTTGATCATGCTATCTTGGCCCACATCCGAACCTATGACTATAACTAAGTGAATGTATAATGGGGTACCCAAGTGAAATAGTGGATTGAGTATTGTGTGGGTACAAAACACTATAGAGAACCACCAACACAATCCCATTCAAACAGGTATGTATTTTGGTATGTTGATGTTTCATGTACAAATAAAATAAATATATAATGATATAAATCAAAATAAAATATGCAGAATTCATCTTGATGCTGGAGTTTCTCTGAGCACATCATAATGATTATGCTAATTTGGTAACCAGTTCGGATCCTCAAGTCTGTGACCATGATAAACCATGCCTACTCCGGCCAATGTCAAGATTTATCTGAGCCCGTCGTAATTTCCATTCCTACCAACATTCCCTCTGGATGATTCCAAATTGATCTTGGGAAATCCCATAACATAATGTGAATTTGACAGAAATATACATATCCATGAACAACATCAAGAGCATATGATAATAGGGAAAATATACCAATCCCCGTTACATGTGTTCTCATAAGTATAAAAATATACCCGTCATCATAGTAAAAACTAATCACCATATGAAACGTGGTAATGGGGGAAATATACCCATACCTATGACACACAAGTTAAAATAACAAGGACAAATATACCCATACCCATGGTAAAAAAAATCACTATGGATCACATGCTAATTGGGAAAATATACCCATCCCCATAACATGTATAATTTACAAATGATATAAATATACCAATCCAAATGGTACAAAATAATAAATCCTTCCTTGTCCAGACCCAAAAAAATTCTCTCAATGTGTGTGTTCGATATCCATATTGTCACAATCACACAAAGGGCTTAATATAAGATCAGAATCATGGTAGATCATATATATCACATATTCACGGAGGGTCCCTCGGTAAAAATAAAAACAAAAGGGATAGATGAACACCCACACCCATCATTATCGTCTCAGCCTAAATGACTATGCATGTTAATTCGGGTTCTTGGTGCCACTTGTTACCTTCTATACCCACACACTGACTCTACGTAAGCATGTCAATGGGCCACCCACTAGTTCTTCATAGTATCAATACAGGAGAGGTACCATCTCTTGGGTCCCTTTTCATGGTAAAAACCTTGGTTCCACAACTAACACAGAAGAATAATTTGTTCCATAACATCCTTAACAAGGTTTTCTGGGCTAGATGACTATTGAATATCTTTCCTTGACGGTTGTACTCAAGAGATATCTCATGGATCATCGCAGTCTATAAGGTCTCTCAATTTCAATCTACGAAAACAACCTGACTCCATTATAGCTAAGGTCTTTCCACCTAAGCGTACTTACAAAAAAACAGAAGAGGATCACTCATCAATCCTTGTCTTGCTGAGCTCAAAAATTTTGGAAACACAAGGGGGAAAATATGGCACACACGACCTAGGATCATTGTTCCGCCATTTCATCCTTCTTGTTGGAAACATAGACACTATTATTGGACTATTCAATCTTATCCGGCTTAACCTCAACTCACATAAGGTTTGATGTCCATCCAGAGTCTCAATCTCTCGTTCTTATTCACGGATCGCTGAGTGATAGGCTACATTACATGGGTTGTTCCTAAACCCTAACATTTATTAACTTTTAATTAAATAATTTAATTTAATTTAAAAATTATATTTAATTAGTATAACCTAGGTTGTCATCTAAATTGGTGAGATCGAGTATCAACAGGAAACATAAACCAGCATAAATTTCATATGGAAAGTATGTTATTCCACCCACATTTATTCAAATATTTCCACATTGACACCAAGGGAAAGAAATAACATCCAATTCCCATTTAACACATATAGTATTGTATAATACCAACCATTATTTTATAAATTTCCTAAGTCCCTAACTCAAAGAAAATATCAACAAATATTTAATTTCAAAAATTATAATTATTTTATCAATTTAAGAAAATGTATATAATGCCCAAAAACACATTGGATCAAGGCCTCCCATTGAAACCACCTCCAATACACCACATGACGTCCATAAGGGACTCGGTTTACTATACCTTAGAAAATCCCTATAACATGATCCTGAAGAATCTACCAATTTAATTAAATTCGAATAGAAATAATTTTAGGATTCACTATAATGACATACCTTAATGAAATGACATGTGAGGATGTATAGATGGCCTCCCGTGACATCCTATTTTTCAGAACAGATAAATACTCATCACTGGTGTTCATTTCCATCATGGTATGATGGAATAAAGATAAAAAGTATTAACTGGAGAAAATGAAAATTAAAACTAGGGGAGGAGGAAGACAGAAGAGGTTCACAAAGGGTGAGACTTACCTTGAATCATTAAAAATCACCAAAGTACACCATTAATTAGTGTGGATAAGGGGGTATCAATAGATAAGTCCCATTAACTATTGGATAGTGAAAATATAGGGATGGTAGGTATAACTATATAAATAATCAAATGAGATAAATTATAATTTCTTCTCTAAGACCCCACCAGTTAGCCAGTGGCCCTACGACAGCAGTCTCCTGTATCCTCCCATGGATCCTCTAAACCCACAAGGTGACACTTGATCCTCCATTCATGTGTACAACTCCTCTCTTGTGTTGTTTAAATATTTATAACTTGGTTTCAAATCCCATTTCTAAAATTTACACTACTTGTTTGAAAATTAAAATTATTCTTGAGTTTCAAAATCTCTCCAAAACAAAGAATCATATAATGTTCCTTATCAGAAGATTGTAAAATGTATTGAAATAATTTTTTCCAATATTTATTTATATATATCTACATTTGATGGATATTATATGTATTTTTTTTAGAATTAAATCCATGATAATAATTCTTTAGGTAATTAATCGATAATAAAAAATAATTTTTAAGAACCATTTAATTTTTTTCCTTCTTATAGAAATATATCAATGAATTATATTATTACTTAATATCACAAAATAACTCTAAAAATTTAATGATACTTATTCATGGAAAAAATGAATATTTTTATATAACATTTTTTATATAGGTTGTTGAACCCACCAAAATAAGAACTTGTTATATAAGTAACTCAGTAAGAGTTTAGAGTTATATATGAATAGTTTATTTTTTTCAAGATAATATTTATGTTAATATAGAATCATTATAAAAATGGATGATATTTATATAGGGTGTAAATGAGACAATAATTGTAATATTAAGTGAACAACATATATGTTTACATGATGAATTCACACTTTCTTTACATAAGTTTATTTGGAATGAAGAATTTAGGCTTCCTTCATGGAACTAGAATATATCCAATGTATCATAGTGTTGTAATAACTAAATCGTTGGCTGGTATTCAATAGATTTTTATAGAATATAGTGTTTTTTTAGGTAAGAGGAGAGATCCTTTTATAGGTGAAAATGTGGGAAATTTCATTGGAAAATTTAGTTAGGTAAAAGGAAAAAAAGGAATTATATGATGGTTTGGTGTGTTAGGTGATGAAATTTCAGTGAAAAAATTAATTATGAACCCCACACTTGAAAGGAACTTATATAATTCATAATTATCCAAAATTTTGACAATGATAATTTACCACTATTTACACTTATTTACCTTGATTATGTTTTTGCCATGGTAATTACTTTTTACTATAAATATAACACTACTCCTCTAACTGATTTTAGAAATGATGGTCAGAAATATAGAATCCATTTAATCTAATTCAAATTTAAAATATTATAAATTTATATTTCTAATATAAATATAAAATATAAAGAAAAAAAGGGTTTTATAGAAAATGGATTATTTGAACTTTAAGTGTAGTTATTCTCATTTCTTATGAATTACTAATTCTAAAAATTGTAAATATATTTTTTTAATCATTTAAACATTACATTCGATTCGTCATTAAAAAGTGATAAATTAAATTCATTATGTTAAAAATCATTAATACTTAGGAATAAAAATTATTTTAAAAATATCGCTTTTTGACATTAAAATATATTTTTATTATTTCTAAAAAATTGAAATTCATTCCATAAATGTTAATTCATTTGAATATATAAAAATTCATTTCCTAAAATTTCATAAAATAAGATAAATTTAACTTTTAAATAAAATCATATAATATAAAAAAATTAAATAAATCATATTTTAATATACCTGAAAAAATAAATTTGTAATCTTTATACTTCCTTAATTATTTCAAGGATTATATTTATTTAAATATAAAATCTTTCATTTTTATTAACTCATTTTATTTAAATCATTCTTCAATAATAATAATATTTTTTATGTAATGTATAACATTAATATTATTTTCTATAATAAATTGTTCTAATTAAATTTTATCAATTTATTTATTTTTTTCAATTGAAAATAATATTATTTTCAATTACAAAAAATTCACATCGAATATACCAAATAACTAAATATCTAAAAATAATGTCTCCAATGACCTTATTTCCAATTTCTATATATCCAATGATCATATTTTAAATAACCATATATATAATGGGTATATTCCATTCCTATATTTAGTATTACATATATTCTTATAATAATTCATCATATTCATTTTACTTATCTCTTAACATGTGGATAATATATTTAATTCTCTTATACATTCCAATTTTTCAAAATAGATGATGATCTTCATGTAAATCGATGATAATAAATATTTTATGTTGATGGTAATTTTATTTAATTTCAGATTTATTCATCTTCTGATTTTTATAATGATGGTTATTATTTAACTTTAAAAATGAATTTTTCTTGTGTCGTAGAATGTTATTTCATTAAATAGTACGAACAATCATTTTAGTTTAGTGCATCGTGTGAAAAAAGTTATTTAACAAATTACTTATTTAATGGAATAAACATAGTGGAACCACAGGGTTTTATAAGAAGGAACTACCATATGATAATGAAACCATGTACTTTGTTATATATCATTAAATTCTATGTGTCAGGGGAACAAAATAAATTCAAAATTGGATAAAATTTCTCAAAATTGGGTTTTTAACTAGATATTCCCAAGGTTTTTTCTCACTTTTTTTCAAATTCCAATCTTGTTAAAGCAGATATGGATGGATCAAGAACCTTATATCAATTATTGTGAAGAGTCTAAAATGAAATAAGGTTGATCAGTGAAAATATATCCATTAGGGATCAATGAACACTAATATATTCAAGTTTCTTAAAAAATATAATGTCTTGATGTTCCATTACATGGAAATTTCTTAATCTGTCACTATATAGGGAATAACTATTTGATTTTTAATCAAATAAAATTTCTCAAAATATGTTTCAGTGACAACCACTTTGGTTTTAGACTTTTTGGTGATTAACAATGCCTTATTAATGGACTCTATGTTCTTTGGAACGATGAAGGGAATTACGAATTGTAAATAATGATTGTAAAAGGGATATATCATTCATCAAATATTATTTTTGAGCCAAGAAAAAATAATTCCTTCAAAGATGATATTATCCATCTTATGGATTCAAGACTTTTTTGGTTGTGGTGGTGGTTCTATCATACCTAAATCAAAATTTGTGGTATTTTTTACGGTGGTTTAGGATAAATTAGACAATCCATATTTAATTGATCAATGTGTAGATTTTTATTTTCAAATATATCGACAAATATAATAGAATTAGAGTGATATTTTTAATATTCATGATTTGATTGATTATTCTAATGGGTCCTATGAAGTTCTTATCTACATGTTTTCACTGTATATAATAATTTTATATAGATAACACATTTACTCTTGGGTCATCCTCATTTATGTCTAGATCAACCTTGAATAACTCCTCTGTGACAATTAGAGTATTAAACTATTCTATAAGAATATTTTTTATTTATACACAAGTCTATAATATGGATGATCTAGATAGTATCATATTAGGATTCATCATCATAAGGTAGTTTAATTTTGTGGGGTGATGTTCATCCTGAAAATAATGGGGTAAGAAATCATGAATGGTATGAAATAGATTAGGCACCCATGGGGATTTGTTTCTTAGTTTTTTTATTAGTGATAATATTTAAAACATTTGGAGGGATATAAAGTTGATTATGTTACATTTTTCTTTATGGGGGAATTAGATTCACGACTAGTTCATTTCATCATGGAATGTTGATTTCATGTGTGTTATTAATAGATATCATAGTCACGTTGATGTCAAACGTTTCCCCACATCTATCGAGAATTTTTCAACACCCTGTTATTTTATGATATATTTCTCAGTATATAAATTTTATTCCTTTGAAATCATTCTTTACATGCAGTATCAAGTATAAATGATCAGTGGAATACTATTAAAATGTTATTATTTAATGTGATAGTTATTTTCTAACTATTGGATTTGTGGGTATTAATTAGACTAAATAAATTCTGTAAAATTATAATTTAAATATTTATAAAATAAATTCCTCAATTTTTAATTTCTTGAAAATTAAAATAATATAGTTTTATGGAAAAAGATATGGTTTTATAAAAAACATTTATGCACACAATTTGTTTTTATCATAAAAAAATAAATTAATCTCTATTGGTGGACAATTTTAATTTATATATGAAGATAATATATAAAATAAAATATTTTAACATTTATCTAATAGTTTTTAAATGGAAAATAATAAATGTAAACTCAATTTTATGCTTAAAAGTTCTTATTTCAAAAAATGGTTTGTTGCATTTTACCAAGTTATTTTAAAATTAATTTATAACACTTATAAAAAATGTATCTTATAAAATCAATTCTATATTTTTAATAATAATAAATAATACTTTTTTATATGTTCAACAAAATTTTTGGTTATAATGAATATTAAAAACAATATTTTTTTCAACAGTTAAGGTTAAAATGGGTTTACTGGAAGGTTATCATATGAGATATGACTTAAACTTTCCAAGAACACGTGATGTAATTTGATTGGTTCATTTTATTTAAACCTTATAATTATTATATTTGTTTATTTTGAATTTTTTTCTACCTCAATTTAGTATGAAATTAATATATTTTAATATTTTAAAAAATTTCAAGTGTGTCTTCTCACTTCGTTATAAAAGGATGCCACATCTCCTCTCTTCCTCACACATCATAAGCCTTTTATTGATGCCAAGATATAATCTAATACCATCAAAACATCCATATTCTTGTATATAGGTCATAATATGATCAGAGTATAATCATTTCAATGAATAATCTATATTCAAAATGAGGGTTCTCAATGAAGAGGAGATATCAAAGCCTATGAATAAAGTCAAGACTTGAGCTAAGGGGTATACAATACAATCTAATTAATTTTTTGGATTTTACATGTAAATTTTAAATTATGTGAAATTACATAGATCATGTTCTATAAATACAAATTACTCTATTATAATTTGGTTATTCAAATATTATATATATATTTGTACTATTTACTCTCTTTGGATATTAAAATTATCAAGAACAAGTCTTTAAAGAAAAGTGGAACATATATTTTTTTCAACAGAAATTTTCCTCCATGTCTATGATCATAAAAACAAGAATGTATATTTTCATAACTATAATTGAAATTATTTAAATTGTTCATTATCACTACCTTTTACATTAAAGACACAGGTTTAAGCAGAATATTTTTAAAGAATCATATTTTGAAAGTTTTGTTTTTGACTTTTTAAAAAAGTTTTACAATAATGTTCTCTTTTCACATTTTTTATATGAATTTATTTTCCTACTATCATGAGTATTATTTACTATCAAAATTACTTTACATAATTCCATGAGTATTATCATAGAAAACGATTTTCTCTATATTCTCATATTTTTCAATTAAATTATTATCAAAACAAAAATATATTTTTCACATGCTTTAAATGAATTTTCTGTTAGTAATTTTTGAGGTATTTTTCATCTATGTCCATATAATTTATGTATTTTTATGCTACACTAGGGATTTAATTTTATTATACCATCCTTAATAATTTTTGGGATAGATTATGATAATGATGTGATGGTTAATTATACGAACCATGTTTCTTTTCGATGAGTTTATTAAGTTATAATTATTCCTATATGAAACTATTTTATTTTTAAAATGTTATTTTATTATGAAATGATAAAATTTTTATACAAGTAATTTCCTTTACTTGGGATATGATATGATGAAATGATGATATGATACATGTTCTATGATCTCGTTCCACAAAATTTTATGGTTTTAAAAATGTGATAGGTGGGACAATAATTATATAACCCTTCAAAGAATTGTGAAAAGATGGATTTATCATGAGATAATAAGGAGTATAATGGGTAGTGGGAAAATTTTATTATGGTAATATGTCCAATAATATAGTCTTGGGAGTAAACCCTCACTACTAAAATGATTGAATAGGGAGTGAACCCACTCTACTATGATAGGCTTAGTAGTGATCCTTGACAAAGACAATGACTTTAAATGCTTATGTGTATTCCGAAAACATATGTCTTATTCTTATGATATGATATAATGGACCGTGATTTATTATTGATGATTTTTCACTTATATGTCTTATGTATTGTGATTGAAAAACATTATTCCATAATTCATGATTAAATGTCCTTGAATAATTCGTTATTATTTTTAAAAGATTTGATCATAATATAATATCCTTATACCTATATTATTCCCAATAACGATTTTTTATTGATATATCATATTTTTACCCTTAATAAGAATCAGTTCTCACCCTTTCTTATGTTTCCTTTTTCTAGGTTGCGATGAAAGGTTTAATGTAGGGTATGTCTAAGTAGTGTACTGTGTGAGAATATTTTTGTAGGGGGGTATTGATGTTCTTTCATGAAATAAGATGAATATGTTTCTATTATCCAAATACACTAAGACTTTAATATGATCAAGATTGTATTATTGTGAAATGAGTTGAGTATTCATCTAAAATGAACCAATATTAATGAATAAAATGTTCGGGTCACATTTGTTGGTATCATAGTAAGGTTTACTCAGTTTTTTGGATATTATAATTAGGGAAATTTATAGAAAACTATGGGGAAATTTATATGTATAAGATAACATCAAAAGTGTTTCATAAAGTAGAGATTTTTTTGTTTTCATAGAAAATACATCCCATTCTTGATACTCTCAAGTGGATGCGGCTATAGAAAAAATCCATCTTGGGGTAACAACTCTGAAAGGGGAAGATTGGGAATTAAATCAATCATCACTAGTGTATGAAGAGTGGTCTAAAGACTATATACATTTATTGACACTCAAATTGGATAGTCATCAGTTAATTAAAATTTTCTTTATAATCCATTTTAAATAATTTTAATGGATGATGACCATGACTGACCATGGATAAACCTAAGTTGTTAAATATTGAAAAACAATTATAATGATTTAAAAACCCTACAAATTATTTTCCATGATTACAACATTTCTTATATAACACGCTGATATTTTATGACAAAGCCCTCTTAAATCAAATTTTATTTCTTTGATAGCTTTCTTTACACAGAATATCCAATTTAACAGAGCTACAATATACTATTGAAATAATATTATTTATGTGATAATTATCACCTATCTGTTTGATTTGTATATATGAACATGAATAAATTAATTTGGAAAAATTTATATTTTACACATGTATAAAATTAATTCACCAGTTTAAAATTGATTAGAAATGAAAATAATAATCATTTTAAAGTGAAAGATATTTTTTCTAAAAAAACTATTTTTATCCGTGAAATATGTTTTTACCTTAATAAATTAAATTAATAACCATTTATTAATAATTTAAATGAAATTTAAATATATTATATATTCAATAAATTGATTCAATATCCATCTAATGTTTTTTAGGTCACGTGACAAGAATAAATATTGTTTTATTCGTAAAAATTTATTTTGTCTAAAAAATGATTTTTATTTCATTTTTTCACATATTTTAAAATTGATTTATACCAATTATAGAAATTTCCTCTAGAAAAATGGATCCGGTATTTGGAATCATGATATTCAATTTTTTTAATTAGTTCTATTTTATTTTGTTCATTATAAATAATCACCTTAATAAATGTTTTTCACCTCAATAAGGGTAGAATGAGTAAAATAGAGAAAAAAAATATGGTTAATGTTTTAAAATTACTCTAACATTTTCATTTATCAAATTTTATGAGTGTAGTTTGACTGTTCTCCTATATGCCTCAAAAATAAGGCCAGCTGGTGCAACTTTTCTTTGATTATAACGTTTATATTATTTTAAAAACATGATAAATACAAAACATCACTCCATTGATTTTAATAACAATGAATTTTTATCAAAATGTTAAAAGAGGAAAATTTTAGTTTCAAAGGATTATTTGAAATATGAATTGTTATTTTTTACCATGGAAATTTTATTATAATTTTTAGTGATTGAATAACTATAGTAAATTCTTATGCAACGCCAGCTTAATATTCATTCAATTAACAGAAAACTAAAATAAATGATTTTAAAAATACAAAAGGTAATAAAATATGGGTGTATCAATGTGTTACATGAATTTTATACAAATATATAACATATATGGAAATCGTTAAATTTTTTAGGTGAATTATTTTGATTCTATGTATTTTTAGTGAAAAATTAAATGAATAATTTCAAAAATTAAATGAATTATATTTTATGTTAAATTATCTTTAAAATTATGGAAAAATACCAAAACAAAATAAGGGATTAAATTAGGAAAATAAATTTCCTAATACATCATCCCTTTTCTATTAATGATCTAATTTTTACTTTATAATTAAAATCATAAACCATTAATATGAAAAATACATTACCAAAGTTAAGATTAAAATTGGTAAACTAAGTGGATAATCCAAATTATAATGTTTAAAATGACACAAAATCCATTATATAAATTTCATTTTATGATGATATTTAGAACTTATTATCTTCTTACTATAATATATGTCCATTTGGACCCAATTTATCTAAGAATTAATTAATTATAGTTTATTATTTTTATTTATTTCATGTGCATCATTTCCTTTCTTTATAAAAGGAAACAAGTTCTCTCTTTTCATTACACAAAATTGAGCCAAAGAGCTCTAAAATACCATGGAATGTTTTATTATCAACTTAACTGGACACAAATTAGAGGTTATGGTCTTCTTAAGATAACATCACAAGGGTCCTTAATAAATTATCTAAAGGAGGTCTCCTCAACAAGAGGTAGTTCTATTACCCAAACTCTTTCAATTTATTTCCATTTATAACACCTCTAAATCTATAGTATTCATAATAAAATAATAAATTATTTATCCTAAATATGCTAAAATTTTATTATGATCATGAAACCATAATTTCCACCATCATTTCCATCAAATCGAATGTGAAATTATTTCTCGTGAGTACGTATGGAGTACCACCTCCACATAGTGATACAATTTTTTTTTCATTACCATATTTTATGGATGAGTATTATAATGGATTTAATGTTTTTACATGATTGTTATGAAATTATTATGATTCTATATTTACAATATAATACCTAATGTCTTACAATAAAATCCATTTTAAAATGACAACCTCACTCGTGCGTATATGTGGATCACCACCTCTACGGAACGATGAGATTCATTTTTCATTTATATTTTACATTGATGGTAATAAGGATGGACATAATTAATATAAATGATTTATATGATATAATAATTATTCTATAATGGTGAATTTTTATTTTCCTTTCTTTCAATTCATCTGTCAAAAAGTGAAAACTGTGTTCAGGCGTATGTATGGCCTACCAACCATCTCCCGGCAAAGTGTAATTCAATTTCCTATATATACATTTTAAGAATGATTTTAATATATATATATATATATATGATTTTCATATATTATATTTATTTCAAAAAAAATATTTTAGAGATGATTGAAACATGATCAGAGTACATGGACCAGAACTGAAAAATGGAAATTCTCATGAAAATTAAAAAGTAATCACATAAAAACGATGATTTTAAAAAGGAATTATTAATAAAGGTATATAAAAATTTGATTTGTGTGTCATATATGATATTATATGTATTTAAATAAATTTATTTTTTAATAATAATAAATTTTAATTTATTATATTTTTTGTCAGACTACCTTTGATGTAAGTGAAAATTGAGTTAAGATATTTATATTTCCATTTCATTTTAATTAGGATCATTTATGCATGATTTTTTATTAAAGGAAATTATATGATTCTTTCCTAGTAATTAACTATTAATTTTTTATTCCCTCATTTTTTCTTTATAATATATATTTTCTTTTCATTTTCCTCTCTTTAAGTACTCAAGTGATCGAAAAAATGATTTTTAATAAAAGTATACTTTATTTCTCTCTTCGGTCGAAATTTTATTTTTTTCATTCCCTTTTATATCTATATATATTATAAAAAATGTGTTTATTATTCACCTATGATTATTTATAGTCAATTTTAAACATTTTTTCTATTTAAAAATGGATTAAATGAAAAATTCTTGATGTTTTATGCACAATGTTCTTTTGAATTTTATCAATAATGTGAATGTAATTTTGTTTTAGCACAGACAACATGAATTTTTTTCTAATTTTCATAAGAAATTATTGATTTAATGTTAATTTAAATTTTTACATGATTATTTTTAATTAAAATAATTTCCAAAATATTTTGTAATTTTTTAGAATTTTAAAAAGTCAACTCAATGTGAAAAGAGTATTTTCCTCAAAACATGTTCCAGTGATTTTTAAATTATTTTTTCATCTATGATAACATAATTTGATGTTACATATGATTTACATAGGATATGATCCAATGATACCCTATTTATTATTTATTTGGATGGTTTGTGATTATCAATATGAAATATCAATAAAACTCACTTAGTTTTCCATAGGTTATGTTATGATGAATGTTTTTATGATATTTTGTAATAAATATTAATGGATTTATGATTATGTGATGGGTGGGACAAGAATTATTTAGTTATATAATGAATTGTGAAAAGATAATTGTTTTATGATCTCAAAGGGTGTATAAGAGTTTGTCCGAAGGTCAAAAGAAGATACACAGAGGTTATCCAAATACCAAAGTAGGAACACTGGCGGTTAGCCCATGCATAACATGTTTTTAATGTCATAGTGGGTTGTCTTTTCACAATATTTATATTATTATGATTATGACACACTTTATGTGACTCTATTATCAGATGATGTTATGCTAATTTAATATTATTATGGATTATGTTCTATGTTCCCTTTATAATTCCTGACTTATGAACTACCAATATTATTTCCATGACTCATGTTTATAATCAAAGAATTATTGCATATGTATTTAAAAGGGTAATATGATATTATATTGCCGATTATTCTAATGTTATATTTAAATGATCATTTATATCACCCTCGTATACCCTTTCTGAGCAGCCGAGCATACACTTTATTATGATATCTTTTCCCTGGATATTGAGATAATTTTTAAGTATGATGTTTCTAAGAAGGGTTCTAGTTATAATGAACTAAGTGAGTGATAATTTTGATATTTTATGAGAAATTTTTTATGTATCTAATTTTACAATGAAACAAAACATTTTCATTTCTAGCATGGTTTGAAATGTTATGTATTAAATATTCATTTCATACGATTTTATTTTTATGTATGAAAACCATGGGTCACTATAGTTGGTATTAGAGAAAGGTTTACTTACATTTGGAAACTAGGATTTGAAAAAATTACCGAGAACAATAAGGATAATCCTATGTATAGGAGAATGTCACATGTTATGTTAAAGAATAGATTGTGGATTTTCATAGAAAATCTTTACTACCTAAATGCCACAAGTGGATGTAGTTTTTGTATAGATTCATATAGGGGTAGTAACTCTTAAAAGAGTAAATCGAGTGTATATCAACCATCATTCTAGTGAGTTGTGAGTGCACCATTACAGTTCACCTTGAATGACACTCACTGGGGATATGTTTCATTTAATTCACATTTTCATTACGAAACATGATGATGTTTTTGAATATATAGTGATCACGGATGAACTAGGTCAAACATATGCTACCTTATATTAAAATTAATGGTTATTGATTTAAAAATCTATAAATTATTTTCAGCAATATGGGTTTTCAAAATATGATTATTATTTATCATACTATAGTTTTTGGTTTTACTCAATATAGAAAACTTGAAAGTAAAATGTTAGTGTTGAATGAGATGGAAAATGAATTTTTTTTTCTCGCGAGTAACCAAATGTTTTGGGACTTGGAATAAAAAATATCATAGTTATTCTTACATAAATTTCTCAAGAAATAAATCATGATGAGATTCCAAATTAGAAAAAGAGGGAACAAGGTTATGTTGAGTTCTTCATGAGAAAAAATCCACCTTCTTTTAGTTGATTTTTTGATATACTAGTTTCTGAGAAATAGATCATTGACATTGAAAATGTGTTTTCCATAATCCAATGTTTATAACAGGAAGGAGTTATTTTCACTATATATTATTTGTAAGATGATACAGATCAATGGTGGATTCCAATCAAGAATATTAGGCCATGGGAACAAATAGACTCCATATAGTTGGATGAGTTTAGAAGGAGAATTTTAATAATGTAAATTATCAAATTCATTATAAGAGAATGGAGTTGTAATTATTTAAGCTAATTAAGAATGATATTTAATCCATTAATATATGTGAGAAAAATTTATAAGAGTTTAGAAGTATGTTTCCAGTATTGTCATTAAAAAATAAATTAATATTGATCAATTCATCTGTGGAATAAAAAAAAGGTCTTCAAAAGGTGTTATATATAAGAAAATTGAGTAGTTATGAGAAAATAATTCAATTTGACACCTAGATAGATATGGATATTAGAGTTACCCATCAATTTCATTGTCTTTATAAGAATAGAAATATATATTTTAATGGAAATTATAATAATAAAATATATATAGGGAAGAATAAAATATTTACACTATGCTCTAAGTGTATAATTAGACATGGATGAAATTGTTTTAAGAGAAATTGTAAATGATTTATGTGTGAAAATAATGGTCATTGACCAATTGAATGTTGAAGTTATGGTAAATTTTTAATGAATGATAGAGGAGAACCAACATAAACTTTACCACCCACACTCTTGTGTTTCAAATGCAAGGAGTATGAGAATTATTCCAATTAGTTCTCAAACTAAATGTTTAATAATTTTAATCTATTTCAATATCCTATTATTCCTAAATATGAATGAAAATCTTAAACACTCACTATTTCTGATGAGGGGTAAGATAACTAAGTGGTAAATAATACACTAGCCATCCATTCTATAACTTCCAATGTATTATTTGATTTTATATCTACCACCTATTTTATATCTAATAAATTTTATAATGGAATCACAATACTACCTCAATGATTAGATGTTGAATTATCAGTGAGCCCCCTAATGTTTTGATGAGAACATATCAAGGCTACGATTCTCCACTAATTAAATTTTATGGTAATGTGCATCATGAAAATCGCATTATTCTCCCTCAAGTAGAATTTTAAGTGATCTTTAAGGCATTGATTATTTTTTTTTAAATGAATACCAAATCAATTTTAGAGGATGGGGAGAGATGTTAGGTATCCAAAAAAAATCTATGATTATCGATCTATGTAATTATAAATATGAATCTCTAATGGAAATAATATCCATTATTATAAGTCTTTATTTCAATTAAAAATGGTTGTTTATATCAGATGGTTGGAAAGGAACTCAACATTGAAGGCATTCCTACCACATGAGTGTTTATTGATTCCTTTCTAAAATAGATTCCCACTATTCCACTAAATCATTAGGTTGCTTTTCAATAGAACACTTACCTATTTCTACACCTATTTCAAAGACACTATATATAATTCCCTTGATTGAATTATGGTAATTGAAGAAGAAACTCTTGGATAATCTGGAAAAGGGATTAATTTTACCAAGTGTGTCACCTTAGGGTACACATGTTATTTTTGTTACAAAGAAATATATATCAATGTGAATACACATTAATTATCAAGAACAAAATAATATCACCATTTTGAACTAGTATCAAATTCTCTATATTGATGACTTGTTTGATCAGTTGCATAGAGTTCAATACTTTTTCAATATTGATAATAATTATAAATATAATAAATTGACGGTCATGAAGTAGGATATACCTAAGAAAAAATTCCATACAAAGTATGAACACTAGGAATTTATAGTTATATCGTTTGGTTTTACTAATTCCATCACTATCTTCATGGATTTAATGAATAGATTCTTTATAGAGAACCCTAATCATTTTTTGTAATCATTATGTATTATATTATTATATATTCAAAGAGAAAGAAATAGAATGAAGGGAACATTAGGATAATACTAAATTCCTTATGGATGTATAAGTTTCTTGAAAATTTTACAATGTATTATTTTTCGTAAAATAGATTTTCATTTCTTGGTTATATAATCTCAATCTAGGGTATATTGGGGGATCCATAAATGAAGGATGTTATTGAAAATCAGTATAGACAAACCTTTATGATTCATATCCATAGTTCTATTGGATTTTATGGATAATATAAATTATATTTTTGCATTTTCTCAATTAAATATAGTTTAATGACAAGTTAACATAGAAGTGATCCATGTTCCTTTAGACATATGCATGTGAATAAAATTCCATGGAACTAAAGAGAAGGATACTTAGAACACATATTCTTACTTTACCCTATAAAATAGAATTTTTATGATCTATAATAATGAATTATAGAAGGGACTAGGATGTTTAATCATCTATAATTATATGGTGATTTCTGATTCATCATTCCAATTGATGGATTATGAGAAAAATTGCCCAACATGTGATTTGGATTTACGTATAGTAATTTTTATCATCAAAGATTTGGATGTAATGTATTTATGTAGAATCATGTTATATATATATATGGATCATAAAATTTTAAAGTATATATTCACATAAAATTAGCTAAATATACACTAGATAAGATAGTTGGAGTTTATTAAAGATTATGGCTTCTTAATACATTACCACAATGGGAATGTGAACAAGCTTGTATATTATTTGTTTCAAAATGATCATGATACCTTATATAGGATGAGGATAAAATAATAAAATATTGAGAGATTTTCCAATGTTGGATCTAGAAATATTTAAGGAATGAGACAAATATTATCTTTTATAAATGAGTTTCCAACCACCAATCCATATGAAAATTAATAAGGTGTAAAAAGAAGATGTGAAATCGTAGATGTTCAGAAATTTCCCCTATTTAAACATTGATTTTAATGGAATGATAAGGTTCATAAATCATGTATTTTTTTATGAATTGTTGATTTCATGAAGGATATATTGGATGAGTCTCATAGTTCATCATTCTCTATTCACCCTTAAATTATAAATATGTATTGATATTTGAAAGAGTATTTCTAGTGGGACACCATGAAGAATAATATTTTAGAGTATGTATCTTATTTATTTTTATCCCAGAAAGTTATGTTTGAGAGGTTAAATTCTAAGGAGATGTTGATACAATTACCTATACTAGAAAGAAATTTGAAAAAAACAACTATCTATTTTCTCATTTGGATTCTCAAAACATATAAATTCTATAATGCTATTTGTATTTTAATTAGAGACCATAAAAAGTCATGAAACTTCATTTATATCATAAGAAATTTGAATATTGATTAGTTTTAGAGAATATACATTAAAGGTGTATTAAGGTTCCATGGAGTACCACATTCTATTCTATCTAATTGGGATATTATAATTATCATGAAGTTTTGGAGAAGTCTTCAATAGACTTTGGATATATAGTTGAGTTTTATTAAAACATAACATCCTTATAAAGATATTCAGACTAATTGAAACATCCAAACCCTATAGGATATGTCAATGTCTTTTTTTTATTTTAATTATGGTTTGGAACAATACCTTTCTCTTGTTGAGTTTTTTTAAAACAATGTATTTCATTTGAGAAATTAGTGGGATCCTTATGAATCCCTATATTTAAATAATAGTATAAATCTCTCATGATGGGATACAGTTATAGAAAAATAGCTATCGGGATGTAATCTAGTAGAAGAAATCATAAAGAAAGTTAGATTCATTCAATATCATATCAAGGTACCTCAACGTTGATAGAATCATTATGATGTAAATCCACAATGAAATATGGAATTAGAAGTTAGTGAGAAAGTATTTCTCTGAATTAATCCATGTAATATGGGTATGAGAGTCGTAAATAAAATATATATTACAACTATGTTATAATGAACTAGGATGAACATAAATGGATATTACGTCATTTTATATTAATGTTTATCACATTAGAAAAATACATGACTAAGGAGAAAAATAATTTAGTGTCTTTGGAGACATGGAACACATGCTTGTAATTTGTTGAAGGATCTTCAAAATCTCAATAAATATCTCCCCCCTTTAGTACTCCTATTTAATAACCTTTCTGTATAACATCAATAGAGGAAACATAAGAAAGGTGTGAACTCATATGCTCAGTAAGTGCAAACAAAGAGCTATGTAAGCATAATCATGGGCATAAGGGTATGAGAATATGATTTTATCACTATAAAATCACACCCTTCATATCAATGACCATAATCAAGAGTCACTGAATAAATATTGGATTTTCATAATACATGTATTATAATGAAATCGGGAGAAAAATCCCTGAAATCATAATATAGGAATGAGACATAGAATTATGGAATACACATCGGCTTATAACATTTTGAAATTGTATATGTAGAAACGGGTTCACTCGTAACATTAGAAATATTTAATCAGGTTCAAACATAAAATTGTGGAAAAGAAACCAAGTCCATGCATAACATTGTGAAAATGTAATCCGGTTCATCCATAACATTGTGAATACATATAAGGTTCACTCATAAAATTGTGAACTTATATTCAGGTTTGCACTTAAACTTATGGACATGCAACCAGGTGAATGAATAACATTGTGAACAAATAATCAGGTTCACACATAGCTCTATTAAAATGTAATCAGATTCACACATAACATATATAATCATGATTCATCCATCATTACCCAATTTTTTAGAGGGATATATAGGTCCCACCCATCAAAAAATAAAATCATCCATGTGTTGACACAAGATTATATACAATCATCAAATAATAACCCATGAAGTGAAATGAGTATCTTAAACATTTTATCATATCATTACCAATGGAAAAGATATAGTTCTGTTAATAATTGCATAATATCATAACTTATGAAAAGAAATAGTTTTAAAAAGCATATGACTCATAGAAGATAAATGGGTTTCATAAATATCATTCCATCAAAACATGAACTATTTAACAAAAAATATAAATGGAATTATTGGATAATATTACCAGAAAAGAATAAACTATTATAAAGTATGTCATCTTAGATTGAGAAGGATTTTAAAGGATCACATAGAACATTTATTATGGAAATTATCATTTCATTGAAAATTCTTATCATAAAAGCATTTTCAAAATCCTTATCTTTCAAATAATGATTTATAAATTCATTTAAACAAATTCTTGGGGAAAATATGTTTTCTTATTTGAAAAAAAACATTAAAAAAATTCATTTTGGAAACATTTTTCTTATAAAATAGATTTTAAATCTGATAAATTAATCTTGAAGTTATTTTTAAAACCATTTTCTTTGAAAATAATTTGAAAATATAGAAAGAAGTCTTAAACTCAATTTGAAAACATTTATCTAGAAATATGATTTGAAATATTATAATGAATGTTTGAAATCATTAAAATAATATTTATTGAAGATAACTTTATGAAAAAACATAAAAGAATATTTTAAAAAAAATTTAAAAAATTTTAATCATAAATATTTTTTAGAAACCATTTTCTTTGATTCCCACATTGAAAACAACGAATTTAAAAAATATTAGGAAAACATTTTCATTAAAAATAAACTAGTAAATTTATAAAGGAATCTTTAAGGAAATGATATTTAATGATGGTGGGTAAGTCTGTATATGCTGAAAAATCTTTCTTACAAATTAAAAAGTTTAGAAAAGCTCCTTGATCAGAATATGATAGAAATATTCCATTTAAAACAAATTTTTTAAAGATAAAACTTTTTTAAAATTTATTTTAAAGAATGTAGGATAATATTAAAACATTATTGAAAACATTTTTAGAAAATACTATTTTGAAAGAACATAGATTTTTTAATGATAAAGGAAATAAATTACGATTTTCAGAAGAAAAAAAATTCTTAATTATATTAAGTACCAAAAATTGGATATTTTTAACCATTACATGAATATAACATGAATAATCATAGGAGATGATATTTCATGAGATACCTTGAGAGATGGATTATAAGATTCAATCAACAGAAGCATAATCATAAACAACCCAAATAAAAATTGATATTGTAGCCATAAACTCTAACCGTATTGGTAACTTTAAATCCTTATGCCTATGAGATAATAACATTAGAGTTTGTAACCCTATGAAATTATGATGTACGAACATCGCTTTTGATAGCTTGTGTGACATGCAACACTAAGTGCATAAAGGAATATATTATAACCATAATTTTAAATATAATTATTATTTGAAATAAATTTAATATATTATATAGATTATAATTCATGTGATACTCATTTATCACACATTTCATGAAATAATGAGTTTATTTATTGGATTAAGCTACAAGTAATACTGAGTTTTTCTGAGAAACAATATATATTTAATATATTATTATAAGATATAATGGAGTTGTTAAATTAGAGGTTTTGAATAGGATTAACTAACTTATTAAAATATATTATTTACATAGGTATCAAATTATTTCATTTACTAAAAATTAATTATAAATGAATATTTTAAACAGTTGAATATAATGAGAATGTTTTTATAGAAAACTGGTTTTATGCCTACAAAGATGTTTTATCCTAATAAATTAAATTATTTACAATTAATTATTGATATAAATTTAATATATATATTTATATATATTATATTAAACTAAATATTTTTAATATTTATCCAATATATTTTATAGTCATAAGATAAGAATAAACCCAATATTGTTTCATCAAAAATAATATTTTTTTTGAAGGCTCTTTAACCACCATTTAATGAAAACCATATTACAAATATAAATTGTGTCAATTTTATAAATTTAATATGTCAAAATAAAAATACTTTTAAATATAAACAATAAAAATCAGGTTATGGTTAATTTTTCATAATTTTATGTGAAGTTTCATTTTTTGATAAATAGTGAAAAATACTAAATTTTATTTCAAAACTATTTTTTCATCTAATTTATTGTTAAGGTAAAATTATATTTTAAATTGGTTTTAAAGTAAAATTATATATATTATTTATAAATTAATCCAAATTATTTCATTTTAATCAATTTCACTTTGAAATGGGGTATAAAAACTAAGCAAAATTTGGGATGTTTTTACTTTAAAACTCTCATTTTCATCTTGTCTGCTATATTTTAATATATTTTTTCCACTTCTATGAGTTTAATTTGGAAATATAGATTCCATACATATAATATGAATAATTTATAATTTATAATATTTTGAAATTATGTTTTGACCCAGAATTTTAGTGAAAGTGATTAAAATTAATTTAAATAATTAAGAGAAAAATTAACTTAACAAAGCACTAAACATTAAACTTAACTGATAAAATGACCTAGAGACATGTCCAAAATAGATTGTATTACAATATTTATACCCTAATATTAATTGGATATAATTTTTTCTGTTACTTTATCCACTTGACATGGGAAGAATGTGGGTCGAATCCCCTTTCAAAAAATTTTCAAAAATAGAACTCCTCCTCCACTATAAAAAGACAATCACCCCTCCCACTTCCCCACACCACTCAAGACCTTTGTCTCACCAAAAATATATTCAAATAATCATTCAAAATACCTCAAATAAACTAATAATCCTCCATCTTTTCATTAATCCAACCAAGAAATCACTTTGGTGCAAACCAAAATGAGTTACCCAAAGAAGAGGTAAGATCATTCCTCAAGATATTTTGTTTTATTTTAATTATCCACCCTCTCAAATATTATTATTACAAGATTAAATAAAAACATAAGTATCTATAATATACTGATATGTTTTTATGTTATGGTTTAAACCTTTACTTACACACACATCTATCAAATAGGTAATGAACTTACCGTTTCTGTACGGAGAACGACCACCTCATGAAATGATGATTGTTTATTTTTTCCATTACCAACTCTCATGGTTGGTAATTATGATGTACATGATGTTTATATATGATATATATGATATTTACAATTCCATTATTCTTCTATAATTTAAATATAAATCATACCATTATACTTTCCATTTTGGGTAAATATGATAACATCATTTGTGGAAGTGTTGACTACCACCACCTCAAAGTAATGTGATTATGTCATGTTATACATGGAATGTATAATGGATGGATTAAATAAACATATGTAAAATATATTAAATATATATGATAATTTAAATATAAAATACATATACATATATGTCATATAATTTTCATTATTTTAATACGATAAAGAAATGAAAGTAACGTTCACATGTACGTACAACCTACAGTCTCCATGAATGGTTCATTTCAATTATTATCTCCAAATGTTATGGATTATTATAAATAAATATATAATGGATACATATTTTAATATCATCTTGTTTTATATTATTTATTGGATTAAATAATTATCCAGGTAATAGGAATAATAAATAACATGACAAAACATACTCTAAAACTAGGTACTTAACACCCGAAATAGTTAAAATAATGAAAGATTATTGAAAAATGGGTAATAAAATGTAATATGAAGCTAATGTATTATATTATTAATATTATTATAGTTATTTAATAATTTATTAACATGTATTAATCCCTTATACATGAGGTTAAAGGACATTCACCCTAAATGAAACACAGGGTAAGGGATTTTCATCTCACTTTTTACATATGTGAGATCAAGGTCATATTCACCAATTACTTCATTTATGTGTTGTATATACTAACCATTTTGTATATTATATAATGTTTCTTTTTTCATTTTCATAGTATATTTATTTTCAATTTTAATTTTTTCTTCTAAGGGGATTTGAGTTAAATGATTCCAAGTGGTAAAGAATTTTATAACCCGATTCATTTTCATTGGGTTATATTACTTATTTTTTATAATTAATATTATAGTACTATTTGTGTAATAAATTTTTAATATATATCGTTTTATTTAAAATTATTTTTTTATTTAACGTTTACACACATAATCATTTATTGATTGATTCTGACGTCAATGTTATGGTCTTTTCAAGGGTTTAATTCACACTCTCATTTTGTTCGGGGTTGTTTACACTTAAATTTCCATCAGAGAAAATTATTTCACAATATTCAGATAATCCATTTAATTTTATTATCCTATGGATAGTCAAAAAATTTATTAATTAATAGTACCATTTTCCACTTTTTAGTACTCAAAATATTTTAGAAAATGTTTTTATTAAAACCCAAATTCGTTATTCAATTTATTCGAAGAACCTCCTTTTATCTAAAACCTTATTTTATATTTTTTTTTAAAAAGTTATTATCCTTTAAAAATGATTTATTAAATATTTATTTACCCTTTTTTATTTTAAAGACGTTTTCAAGGGAATCTTCTTATCGATTTTTGTTTAAGGAACTTTTTTATCCAATTTACCATGAAAACAAAATGTTTTTATTACATTGTAAGACTTATAAAAATTTACCCTTTATAATTTATTCAAAGAATCATTTTCAAATTTTAATGTTTTGTTTTTATAATTTATTTAAATGTGATTTTAAATAATAATTATTTTTGAAATGTTTTTTAAAATGAAAATTATATCTTCTTCAATAATGTATATAAAGTATATTTTTATAGTATTTTCCTTCATAAACAACAACAAACCTTTATCCTTACTCTAATTGGGATATTTTGTATCGATAACATCATTATTTTCACATTGGATGGTTTATGATTGATTTATCCAAGGATAGTATTGATATTTAATTCCTTGATTACTTTATTAGTGCCCTTGAAATATTCTATTTATTATGATCATTGAACATTGAATTTCCCCTAATTATTCATATTATTTATCAAGGATATTTTTATTACATAAACCATATATCATTTTCACATATGTTGTTTACTTTTCTAGTTATTTTTCTAATTGGGGAAATATTAATAAATATGTATCCTTTAATCAATATGGATATTTGACAAGGAAAATTGTATATTAGATATATGAGGAATGTTTTGGACATGAACTATATGTGTTGGGGACCAGTTAATGAATGAAATATGGGTTGAGGAATAGTTATTGTGATCCCTATGGGTTGGGGACAATTTAATGCACACCCCTCAATTAATCAGTAGTCTCATGAGATGAAATTAGTCTGTGACAAACCATTCATGTTTATTTATAAGAATAATATATGAGTTTCAACCCACAAACATTAACCATTGTGTGACAGGTTTTGATGGAAATGGTTCATGTGCTAGATCCATAATTTTCAATAATTAGGGCTTTTCTTTATTTATAATTTATTAATTATTGTTATCCATGATATTATTCATTCGAAATATCTATGGATTTATTTCATTCTCGGTTTATTTCTTAAATAGAATATATTTTCAGTTAATTATCTTTCCATATTTTTTATGTACTTCCTTAGTTGTTATTGATTATATGGAATGTGTTATAAGCTGTTTACCTTTCCATATGGATTATTCTCATTGATTTATTATTGCTTCTATTGTACTTTACCATTACTGAGCATTTGGTATCACCCTTATTTTGTTTCCTTTCCCAGGAATCTAAGAAATGTTCAATGAAAGATATGCAAGGATATGCTAGATGTAATAAAGATATTATCATTGATAAGAAAAAAATATGTTGTGATTACTGTGTTATTTTATAATATAAGACCCACAAATGTATCTTGTTTACCAAGATTATTAAACTGTTCTGTCATTTGGGATGCTAATTACTTGTATCTTATTTTAATGTAACGTTAGCATGACACTGACATTGAAATTTATGGGGTTGGGGCACAACAGTTTGTATCATTGAAAGTTTATTAAAATCCTCAGGTACTAGATTTAGTAAAACATAAATTAGATAACATATCATTAAGATATAATTTGAGGATAAATATAGAATAACATCCTAGAATTTTTGTACAATAGAGATTATGTGGGTCTTCCAATAAATACACCCATATCCAGATACTATAAGTGGATATGGTTCTAGAACTAATGTGCCTAGGGGTAACAACTCTAATAAGGATAATCATGTTAGATTCAAGCAAAACTTGGTACATGACAATGGGCCATACTACTCACCTAGTTTGACACTCGTGAGGGATACATTTTAGATAATTCATATTCTCCTTACAAACAATTATAAAGGATTTGAATAGATAATGGAAATTAATATCCAAAGTTTTACATAAGGTGATTTAGATTTAATATCATGTGTAATGATTTATATATCCAATAAATGATAATATGGTATTATTACTAGGACTATTAATATTTACACTATTATTTTTGGTTTTAGTCAATGGATGGAACCCAGAGTAGAAAAGTTAATGTTGAACATGATGTAAAATGTGGATACAATGAGAAACCAAATTTTCTTGTTGATATTCTTTAAATATATCATATTTATTCCTAAATATTTTTCAATAAATATTATTAACAACATATACCTTAACCAACTACTTAACTCACCAAAGAAGAGAATTATAGAGGTTTCTAAGAGATTGAGTGGTGATGACCATAGAGAAATGAAGGCTCAATTTTTATCATGAAATAAATATGGAATGAGACAACACATAAAGTGTCTCAATGGATAAATTAAATTATTTAGGTGTGGTAAAGTATGACATAAATAGAATAATTACAGATGAAAATGAGGAGTACGATAGAAGAAATTAATCTCATACTAAGGATCCATTTATGTTTTGTTTCCATAATTTTGGGGAACGTAGGAATTACTCAAGTCAATTCACTCTTCCAAATGATAAACATTAGACTAAGGAAATATCTATGTTGAAATAAAATAAATGAATTATTTATGTATTGGTTTTGTATTAAAAACCTTAGTAAAAAAAGTTATGTATGACCAAATTTCATGGATTTCCATAATATTTATTTTTGAAATTATATTAATATTGTTTTTGAAAAGGAAAAACGATATTTCAGGTGAGAACTCATCAAATATGGTAATACTAATGGACATGAACCCACGACCAAATGATTATAAGGATTTAACACCAACTACCGACCTACACAATTTCCTTATTAATATGTCCTTGTTTCTAGTTGAACAATTTAATGAATAAATATCAATGATAGACTAGTAGTGTCACTTTTTATGTTTTAGATATTAATGTGTTACCCATTTTGGATTTTTAAAAGGTTTGGAGATAAATAGTTATTCTTTTATGTCTATTATGGGCCTTGTGATATGTTAAATGAAAATTTTAGGGCTTAAAAGAAAGGGGTTTATTCTTGGATTTCCATTTAATATAGAAAAATATGAATTATAATTTAATAAAAGAAAAACCAAAATATGAAATTATGTCTATATAAATATATCAATTAAGTATATTTTATTATATCGTTTATTTATAAAATAATTAATCAACATTTGAAAAATTATAAAAAAAATGTTTTCCTAATACCATAATTTCTGATGAAATGATGGTCTTCTAAATTATCAAAGATTTATGGATTTGAGACCCTGAAATTTACATTAATCAGCCAATTATTTTTGATTTATGACCTCAATAACTCCCTATAAATTTTTATTCCTTTCCTCTAGATACACATCTCTACTTCCACTAATGTTCTCCTACTTAGAAACCTTGTTACTTGTTAGTCTATGTGACCTCTATAATTCCAATTCTATCTTTTCTAGATGATGTCTTATGAACCCTTATTATGTGGTAGAATTTAAATATATTAAGTATTGAAAAATATATTACTATGTTTTATTTTAAATTGCGAGGGAAAAATTTATTTAGGTTGCGGATAATGTAACACCACGGAATTCTAAAGTAAGAACAACATATTTGATAGCATGTACAACACGCAACCCCAAGTGAGAAAGGGAATATATTATCCCATGACATTAAAATATTATTTATATTTTAATAAATTTAATATATTATATAGATTCAAATGCACATTATATAGAGTTAGAAAGCATTGTACATAATAATGAGTTTAATCAATGGATTGTGTTACACTCAAGAATGTGTTTCACTAAGAAAAAATATATTATTAAAATATTATTATAAGATATAACCTAATATTTATATAATAATTTATTAATAGGATTGAATAACTTATGAAAATATTTATTTTAAACAAATATAAAGTGAATTTATTGGTTACAAATTAATTTCAAATGAATATAATATCCCGTTGAATATAAAGAGAATGTTTTTATTGAAAACTATTTTTATGCCCAATTTTTTTATCTTAATTAATTAAACTATTTATAATTATTTTGTGATATTAATTTAATATATATTTATATTATATTCATTCAAATGTATTTTACCTTTATCCAATATATTTTATAGTAATAAGATAAGAAGAAACATAATATTTCATATAAAAATCAACATTTTTCTAAAGGAACTTTATCACATTTTAATGTAGAACATATTGTAAATGAAATTTTTTCACTTTTATAAATTATATATGTTAAAATAAAATTTATTTTTCAAATTGAGACATTAATATTAGGTTAGGGTGAATTTTTGTAAATTTTTAGAGAAGTTTCAGTTTTTGCTGAAGAGTGAAAAATACTAAATTTTACTTTAAAACTACTTTTTATTCTAATCAATTTATAAGGATAAGTAATATTTTTAATTAGTTTCAAATTAAATTTATACCAATTATTTATCATTTAATCCAATTTATGTCATTTTAATCAATTCCACTTTTAAATTGTGTATAAGAACATAACAAACTTTGGGACGTTATTAATTTAAAAACCCGCATTTTCGTCTCGTTTGCAAGATTAATTTTAAATTACTTTTTCTAATATTATGATTAATTTTTTTTAAAATAGATTCTATATTTGTAATAAAAATAATTTAATATTTATAATATGATAAAAATTTTTTTACCAAAATAATTAGTGAAAGTGATTAAAATTAATTACAATGATTAAGAGAAAAAATTAGCTTAACAAAGGATTAAACCATAAACTTAAGAGAAAAAATATCATATAAAATTTTTCAAAATAAATTGTATATTTATATTTATACCATATCCTGCCTTTATATAATTTTTTCCATTATTGGAGCCACTTGAAATTCGAAAAACATGTGTTGAATTACCTTTCGAAAAATTTATAAGAATGTCACTCCTCCCCAATTATAAAAAGGAACTCATACTAACATCATAACGCCTCTCAAACAATTTATCTCTACCAACCTCTAAAAAATTAATATCCCATAATAAATACTATAAAACTATAATCCACACTTTCTGAATAAATCCAACCATGGAACCCCTTCAATGAAAACCCAAATAAGTTACCCAAAGAAGGGGTAACATCCTTCCTCAAGCTATTTTATTCTATTTTCATTCTCCACACTCTCAAATAATATTATTACATACATAAATAATAAAATTAGTATAAAAAATATAATGATATGTTTTTATTTTAAGGGTTAAACCTGCACGTACACACACATGCATCTAATGGGTAATGAACTTACCATTTGTGTATGATGAAATATCGCCTCGTCGAATTATAATTGATCACTTTTCCTTAACAAACTATAATAGTTGGGCATTACGATAGACATTCTATTTATAGGTGATATATATGATATTTAAAATTTATTTATTATTTTTTAAATTTAATATAACACACACACTTATTCTTTCCATTTTGGGTAAATATGATAACATTGTTTGTGGAAGTGTGGACTACTACCTCTTTAATGCGATGCGATTCATTCATGTTATACATAGAATATATAAAAGATGATTTTAATAAAGATATGAAACATATATGAAATATATATTGTACTTTAATTTTAATATACATACATACATATACATACATATAGATATATATTATAATTTTTATTCTTATAATATGACATAGAAATGAACGTAGCGTTCATGCATACGTATGGCCTACCGTCTCCATGAACGGTGCATTTTAATTATTATCTCCAAATGATTCAGATTACTATATATAGATGTATAATGGATATATATGATAATAAAATCTTTTTTTACCTTCTTTAGAAAATGAAATCATGATCTATGTAACATGAACACTAAATAACAAGTCAAAACATACTAAAAAACTTGGCAATTAACACTTGAAATAGTGAAAATAATGAATGATTTTTAATAAACTGGTAATAAGGTATCATAAAAAGAAAATATATGATATTATAAATATTATTATGGTTCTGGTATAAGATATTAACTTGTTTAAAACCCTTATACAATAGGTTAAATAACGTTCACCCCAAAGAAAATGCAAGGTAAAAAAATTCATCTCACTTTTTACATCCATGAGATAAATGTAATATTCACTAATTAATTATTCTGTGTTGGGTATATACTACCCATTTTGATATATTATATCATGAATAGTTTTATCTTCATGATATTTTTAGTTTCAATTTGAATTATTTCTTCAAAGTGGATTTGAGTTAAAAGTTACCAAGTGGTAAATAATTTCATAACCTAATTCCTTTTCCTTTTGTTATATTACTTTTTAATTTTCATTAATATTACAAGATTATGTGTGTAATGACATTTTAATATAAATTATTTTATGTATTCTTGTTTTACATGGAGTTAAATTTACACACATAATATACTCATTGATTGATTTTCACATCAATGTTATGGCCTTTTCTTGGGTTTACTTCACAATCCCACTTTGTTCGAGATTGTTTACACATGGAATTCCATCAGAGGATATTATTTGATAACTATATAATAAAACCATTAATTTTATTATCCGATGGTTATTCATGACCTTTATCAAGTATTAGTAAATTTTTCCACTATTTGGTACTCAAAATGTTTGAAAAATGTTTTTAAGATAACCCAACTTCATTTCTCTCTTTAGTCAGAGAACATGTTTTCTTCTAAAAACCCCATCTTATAAAACATGTTTTCCGAAATGTTTCTATCCTTTCAAAAAAAATTAAAGAAAATTTTACCCTTTATTCTTTTATAATTTTTTTGAGGAATCTTCTTATCTCTTTCCATACAAGGCACTTTTCTATCCTTTTTATGATGCAAAAGGAATGTTATTTTCACCTTGTATGGCCTGTATGGATTTACCCATTTTAATTACTATGAAGATTCCTTTTCATGTTTAAAAGGTAAATATTTTAATAAAATGTATTTAAATGTTATTTTCAATGAATTTTTTTCCAAATTTTTTTTTAAAAAAATGTTATTATTCTCAATAATATTTTTAAAATAACTTTTTGTAGTATTTTGATTCATCAATGATAACAAAACTTTATCCTAATATACTAGGTATATTTTGTATTGATATTATCCTTATTCAAGAATTGGATGGTTTATGAATTATTTTTAAAATATTAGTTTTGACATTCACTTCCTTGATTTCTTTGTTAACCTAATTGATATATTCAATTTCATATGATCATTGAACATTGAATTCCCCCTAATTATACAAATCATTTATAATGGATTTTTTTATTTCCTAAACCGTATATAATTTTTACATACTCTATTGAAAATTATAGATATTTGATTGAATGGGGAAATATTAGAAAACTCACATCCTTTACATAATATAGATATTTGGAAAGGCAGTTTTTTTATTTGATATATGAAGAATGATTTTGATGTGCATTGTATAGGTTGGATACCAATTAATAAAATACCTATAGTTTAAGGATCACATAATGCAAGCCCTATGGTTTGGGGACCATTTAATGTAATCCCCTATACGCATTAGTTGTCTCATGATATTAAATTTTTTTTCAAAAAACTAATCGAGTTTGTTTCCAAGTAGAATAGACAAGTTTCTACCCACCAAATTAAACCATCTTGTGAATGTTCTTGATGGTAGTTGTTCATTTTCCAGATATATGACATAAAATAATTAAGCATTTCGTTCATTGATAATTTATTTATTTATTGTTATCCATGATATTATTATGTCAACATATCTATGGATTTATTTCATTCTCATTTTATTGAATAAATGTCATGTGTTTTTAGTTATTTACCTTTTCATATTGTTCACACACATCCTTATCAGTTCTTAATTACATTGAATGTGTTCTCGGTTTTTTAACATTCCATATTTATTATTCTCATTTATTTATTTTTTATTCCATTTTACTTTTCCCTTACCGATCATTTGACCTCGTCCTTATATTGTTTTATTTCCCAGAAATCCATAAAATGTACTAAGAAAGATATTCAAGGATATTCTAGATGGAATAAAGTTGTAATACTCAAAAAGAAAATAATTATATTTTAAATTTTCTTTTATTTTTATAATATTAGACCCATTTATTTATCTAGGTTACCAAGACAAAAAAACGATTCGGTCCTTTGGGATGTGATTTACTTGTATATTATTCTAATACAATGGTAGCATAACTCCAGATCTGAGGTTTCTAAGGTTGTAATGCTACATATGAAGCATATAATATCATGAAAATAATAATATTCAAGACATAAAATTTCAACTATATGTTTATATTCCACATTGAAAAATATAGATGCATGACATAACATGTGTCTTGAAGAAGGAAACATGAGACATAATTACCTTACTCATTTGGTTTCTTTTGAATCATAAACCCCATGAAAGAAAGACCATAAAATTTTTGTATAAATATCCATAAATTTATATATAATTATAATATAATAAATTCATGGTCAGTATATAAACCACATAAAATAAATGACTGGTGAACAAGGAATGTGTCTCATGGATATAAAAAGTGAGATGAGAAAACTCATACCTTAAGTCTTGAATTTCATTCTATATACTTGAAAGTATTATATAATGAATATAAGTCTATTATAATTATACCAAAAATCCATATTCCAATATATAACACCATATATGATTCACTTATGAATTTTTATTACCTGTTTATAAACAATTCCATCTTAAAGAAATGTTTCGGGTAATAACCACATTGTTTATCATAAATGTTTTGAATTATTTTTATTGATCCTCTTAATTATATCATGATTATAATATTTATATAATTTAAAACATGTTTTTTATATAATATATATTCATTATATCAATATTTATAGTTATCTCCAATATATAGATATATGAAATTGAATACCCCGTTCAAAGATATGGTAGGCCTTACGTACGCCTGAACGTATTTTCCATTTTATTGTCTCATTAAAAGAAAGGAATTAAATGATATATATGTATATATATTATCATTAAATAATTATTATTATATAATATATATCATACAAGTTTACTGAACACATACTTGATACATTTGATGTAAAACTTGAACGAATCACGTCACTTTGAGGATACAGTAGTCCACACCTCTTCCAATGAAGTAATTGTATTTCCAGAAAAATAGAAATCATGAATTCATATGTTCTAAAATAATTAAATAAGAATAATACATCATAAATATCTTATATATAATACAAAAATAGCATTTCTATAATAATTACTAACCATGAGAGGTGGTAAAATAAAAATAAATAACATCGTTTCGTTAGGCGTTAGTCAGTCGTACTCATGAATTGTAAGTTCATTTACCCTTTGATGAATGTGTGTGTAGGTGTAGATAATAAAATTAGATTAAAAATCCCATTATATTAAGGAATTTTAAGTTATTATATAATCATGTAATAATAATATTTGATGTGGTGGAGCATGAAATTAAAACAAAAGAGCTTATGGAAGGATGTTACCTCTTCTTTGGGAAACTCCTCTTTCTTTTCAACAAAGGGATTCCTTGGATGGATTTTTTCCCAAAGGGATGATTATTGGATGAAGGGAAAGAATTTTGGAGGATATTTGGGTCATGTTTTTCTAAGAAAAATGGCTTTATTGGTGTGAATAAATGAGGGGGTGAGTTCCATTTTATAGTGGAGGAAGAGTGACATTCTTTTAAATATTAAAAGGAAAACACTATTGAGAGGTCCCTATCACATCATGTGCCTATAATAATTGTAATAAGTTTATATAATAAGGTATATGTTCTATATATGTCCATAAAATTTATTTTTGACATGTTTATTGGTTATTTTTTCACTAATGTTTAAGTTTAACAACTATGTAAACTCAATTTTACCTAAATTATTATATTTAATTTTAATTACATTAACTAATATTTTGGGTAAAAAAATAAGATGAATATATTATAGATTATAAATTATTTTTAATTAAAATATAGAATCTATTTTTTGAAATTCCAATCACCGAAGTGGCAGAAATTAATTTAATATTAATCTCATAAATGGGATGAAAAAGTGAGTTTTTAAAGGAAAACTTTTCAAAAGTATGAAAATTTTTTATATTCAATTACTATGTAAAATTGGTTAGAATAGACAAAATTGGATTAATATATTTATTATTTATCTACTTATACTTTAATATAAAATTAATAAATAATTTAACTATATAAAAAATTAGATGAAAAAGTAGTTCTGAATTAAAATTCAATATTTTTCACCATTCCTCAAAAAATGAGAATTCATTGAAAAATACCAAAATAAAAATCATAATAAAATTTTATTTTCCACCATAAAAAATGTTTATTTTTTTCAAATAAAAATTATAAAAGTGTGAAAAAATATATATATAATTGGTTTATCATTAAAATATAGTAAAATTATCTTTTTGAAAAGTACATCTTTGTATTCATAAAATTTGATTTATTATTATCTACTTACTAGAAAACACATAAGATGAACTTCAAATATTTGAATAAAAATAATAAATATATATAGATATTTAATTAAACCCCTTCATAATATTTTTTTAATTAATTTATTAATGAAAAACTTGTTTTATACCTTAAATATAGTTATCTAGTAAAATATTTACAATATTTTCCAAAAAAAGTTTTTATTTTCATTTATAGTTAATTGGTAACCAAAAGATTTAATCTTACATATATGTTAAAACTATATTTTTATAATTTAGTTAATCTTATTCATAACTCCCACTATAATGACTAGGTAGTAACAATAATAATATTTTAATAATAATATTGAAAGCACATTGTAGTTTGGTAAAAATAGGTCTTTCTTATAGCATAAGACATTGAAGTATCTCGACATTATATGTATCAAAAGATAAATATATTGTTGTGTTTAACAAAAGCTAATATAATTGTTATGTGTAGAATAGGATCGATATGGTTTGCATGCAGAGAAAGACAAATTTGGTACTTTCATAAAACACAAGCTATATTTAGTGTTTCATGAAATAAAAAATATCAAATCGTTCAAATTAATTCAAAATAAATATTTCATAAAATATTATGGCGTTACATTCTTTTCCCATTAAAATTAATTTTTCCCTTGAAATAAATTTGGGTTATCAACGGTTTAATACTTGAATGACCCTTCCATAGAAACCCACATCGTAAAAATGAATACTAAAAATTCCTTTAAAAATGAAAAGTTAGAAACATAATGGTTACTCAAAGTAACTCATAACTAGGTTTACATATAAGAGAGCATATATTCCAAGTGACCACATGTGAATGTAAGAGATATTGAACTATCAATTTATGATGGAGAGTGATAGAGAACATGGTAAAGAGAATTTTATCAATCATAAAGCCATAAACCAAAGAGTCTTGAAAAAGGTCATTGACATCATTAAAAATGATGATAATGAGAGAACATTTTATTTTAAGATCATTTTCTTAAAGTTGATTAATTTTCACAAGTATATATTCTTACTATATTTTATTCCATTCATATAGACAATCGTACCATTTGGTTGTGTTTTAACCAATTTCCAATTCATCTCTTACTCCAAAAAAGGTGAATTTTCTTTCCTGAAGCACTAACAGATCATAAGATCCATATGTGGAATGAGAATTCATTTCATCTATATTTAGTTATCATTATAAGAAAAATGTTATTAAAGGTTATCCATTATTGATAAATCCTCATATGTATAGATAATACATTAATATCTAAAACCCCTTTAGAATTTTAACTTAAACCATTCCATAAATGGTCAAACATGTAACCCTTATGACATATGAAAATCCAAAAAAAATAGAAATAAGATTGAAAAATTCCTTAAAATTAATTCAAAATTGATCCCCCATATATAATAAAGTAGATCTATATTTTCACATACAAAAAATGTGAATACCAGTATTATCTTTTCTCTTGAAACATGTTAATAACCTGAATTTACATATAATATTATTTAAAACATGAATGATTTATTATCCTAATGATTATTGGATATCTTCCTTAAATAAAAAAATAGTTTTAAACTTCATCCATGATGACATAGACAAATTTTTCAACAAATACTTTATGAGTTAGAAGGTCATAAATACTATTCTATTTACATTATCCATGTCAACATATTCTTATCCATAATAAATATCATTTTCTCATCCTTATGAATGCATTAAGGGTATCCTTCCCTTAATGAAAATAGCACCTTTCCATTAAATCACTTTTTATCAGGACCATTCAACCTATCCTTTTAATTACTTAATGAACAAGAATTCCTCAAAATACATATATATTTAATGATTCACATAACATAATCTTTGAATTTGAAAACATATACACTTTAATCATCTCACTTTATTCTTAAACCATTACTCGGGCTTCATTATCTTATTAATTTATAATCCCTTGAAAGAATATGAAAGATGGATCATGTATCAAGGTTCCTCAACCTCAATATAATCATGCTTCTTTTATTTAATTTAAAACATATTTTTATAAAATCCCATGTGTTTAACATATCGTATGTGGTCTATTTATCATCAATAGTATAACCAATACTTGTACCACCATCATGATTATCTTTATGATATTTCCACTTAAGAGACCAATTTTAAAAATTCACATACATTCCATATCGGAAACATTATATGTTAACCATGTTACTTATAGTTCCTAAAATTTACTATATCCAGAGATCATAGGGTGAGGAACAATTATTATAGATGAAAAACACATAATCATGAAAAAATACATATTGGATGCCTAAATCACGATTCTTACTTTTCAATTATGACACCTTAGGTTTATTCTCAGAGACATACCTAGACATATTCTTAGAAATATCCCTAGTTATATCACTAATGTTTTATCATCCTAGTTTCTATAATTTGACTAAACCATTCCATTGATACCAACTATATTGACCCAGGATATACAAACATTGATATTACATCATTTTAGATGAATATTCAGTATAATAAAAAAAACAAGCCCATGGACTGTAATAGTTTATTGTATTTGGAAACATGGAACACATAATTATAATTTGGTGAAATATATTCAATATCTATATAAAGATTCTCTTTTTTAGTTATCCTACATAAAAAACATTCTTCATAACCTAGGAAAAATAAATACAAGAAAGGGGTTATATCATATTCTCAGTAAGTGTAAACATGGATATATGTATGAATAATCATGAGAAAAAGGGTATGAGAACAAGATAATATTACTAGAGAATCATAACATATATATCAAAGACATTAATCAAGAGTCATAGAATAAATAATGGTAGTTCATATGACATGAATGATGACATTTTCAAGAGAAAAATACATTAAATATTAACATATTAATAAGACATGGAATTTTGGTATACACATTAGATCAAAACATTGTGAACATGTATAAGTAGAAATAGGTTTACTCATTAAGTTAAGGACCTAAAATCAGGCCCCCAAATAAACTTATGAACATGAAACCAGATCCATACATAATATTCTGAACATGTAATCAGGTTCACACATAACGTTGTAAACATGTAATTAAGATCGCACATAAACTTATGGACATGAAACTAGGTGTATGCATAACATTTTGAACATGTGATCAGGTTCACTTGTGACATTGTGAACACATAATAAGGTTCACTCATAACATTGTGAACATGTATTTAGGTTCATTCATAAACTTATGATCATTAAAAAAGGTCAATGAATAACATTTCTTGTCACGACCCGACCCTACCCGGGCTCGAGCCGCAACTACCCCAAGCCCGCCTCCATAGGCCAGGGGCTGGCGACTAGCGCCGACACCACAACAACTCGAGGAGGCCTTTTCCTAAGTACCTATACACACACATGCAGTGCACTCAATGCAACAGTGCAGAGTAAAAGATGAGACAAGTAAAGAAAATGGGAAAATGCTATATATAACCACAAGAGTGCATCGAACTCTAAACAGTACAAATTGAGATGAAGGTAAACTAAAAAGGAAAAGGGGAAAAACATGCGCCCAACCAAAAAGTTCTATAACCCGGCAACAGGTAAACAAAAGGAAAAATAGCTGGAAGGGTCCCCTACCTGGAACCCGACTCCAACCACCACAAACGGTCCAAGCTCCCATGCTCCTATGCTCCACTGAAGTCACGCTCTATGTAGAGACCCGAATCCTGACCTACATTGACATTACATTACATTTTCGGAATACTTAGTACATAACAAAAAAACACACACAAGGATCGTAATAGTTTAGTGTCTTTGGAAACTCGGAATATAATCTTCTAATCCTGGTGAAAGATCTTCAACATCTCCCATAAAGATCTTCTTTTTTTATACCTAAAACATTTTTTTATATCCTGGGGAAAAGAAAACATAAATGGGTGAGCTCAAATTCTTAGTAAGGGTAATCAAAAGAAATATCAATCACATCATATACATAAGCACATAACTTTTGGAAATCTTAACCTGTAAAAGAGATCATAATTTCATAACCTGGGATAACTCATGGAAGTGAAATGTATTCACAATAATCATAACATAAAACATTAAACTTTGTGTCATACACACATAATCATAAAGAATCATTTCTTATTAGTCAAGACTCATTTCCAAGACTATCTTAGTGGAAAAAGTCCCTTTCTGAACCGAGTCACCCTCGTTTTAGTCCTGTTTCACTGAACCGGTATAACCTACCATTCCAGCCATGTCTATCTCATGAGATATAAAATCTTTACCCAATGCATTGGAGGGTGATATAGGTCCCACCCATCTCATAATGATACCATTCTTATGTGTGCCACAAAATCTTAAATCATACATCATTGCATAACCCATGTAATTAAAATGGGATTCTTAAACAACATGACATCATAAAACAATTCATATAAGGTAAAAGAATTCATAAAAATATTTACATCACAATATAATCAAATCAATGTAATTATAGGGATAGAAACAGAACCCTATATTATCTTATATGGAAAATAATTTTGATAAAACACTTGAACTCCATTCTTGAGGAAAATATCCTTTCTACTTCAAAAACATTTTCCTTTCTTAACATGTCAAACAATTTTAAGCTAAAAGAAGTTGATTAAAAATAAACTTGAAAACTTTTAAAGGAAGCTTCTTGGAAATAATTTTTTAAAAATCCATTCATGTCGTATAAGTTAAAAAAAACATTCTTCGTACTTTTGTCGGAAAAGTCAAAAAGTACCTCGTACGAAAAATGACAAAAGATTCCTTTCATATATTTTAATAAAAACTCACCGAAGGGTAAAATGGGATTTAAACAATTGTAGGTGTATGGATATAATATTACATATTTAGGAAACATGGATGTGTATGATAAAATACACCCCAGTAAATACCAAAGTATAAACAATCTCGGATAAAAATGAGATTGTGATATTTTCCTTACCTTAGGTCCGATTTTCTTCGTAAGTGTCCAAACCTCCTGTATAATGATTTAAATAATGTCATTGACTTATTACAGAATCATATTCATTTTTATTATATCATATATGGTTCACTTATGACTTTATATTACCCGTTCTTTTGTAAATTGATGTTCAAGTAGCGTTTTGGCTAAAATCATCTCATTTGTCGTTCGTGTTTTAACTTGTAATTATTCATATGATTACATTGATAATGATTACTTAATTCCAGAATATAAAAATGATTTATATATAATATATATTCATAATATATATATATATATAATAGATCAGTAAATGGAAAGAAATACATCGTTCATGGAGACGGTAGACCGTTCGTACGCATGAACGCTATTTTCGTTTTCTTATTGAGTTGAATGGAATTAAGTAGATGGAATAAATATATATACACATAAATCCAGTATCTTTATAATGTCATATATTTCATTATTATTTCTTATATATACTTTATAATCATTCTTAAATGGTTAACATGGAGAATGAATCTCATCGCGTCGTGGAGACGGTAGTCCGTACGTACGCACGAGCGATGATATCATTTACATAATTATTGAATTGAATTAGAGTGGATGATACAATATATCTGAATCATTATTATGTTATAATAACTCTGTATAGTTATTTTTTACACCATAATACCCATCCATGTAAGGTGTTGGTGGAAAAACATATTACACCACGGCATGGAGATGATATTCTGTACGTACGAACGTGCGGTGATTTTGTTTTCCATAGGATGGATAGAAGGTGAAATGGGGTTGTTTCATATTTATAATAACAAATCAGTATAATAGTGATACTGATGTTATTACTTTATTATGAAACAACTAGAGAAGAATAAGTTGAAGAAGAAAGAAGCTTGAAAGAATCGGGAGAAGAAATTACCTCTTCTTCGATACGCCACTTTGAAACCTCCTATTAGGGCACTAAGATTGGTCTTTAAAGAAGACCAGAACCTCTAGGATGTTTCTAGGGAAGTGGAGAAGATAATTTGGCATGGTTTGTCCGATCTTGAAAGCTCAAATTGGTGTGAGGAGGAGAGGGAGGAGGTGCCCTTTTATAAGGGAAGAGAGGGGCACCTTTGAAATTATTAAAAATATTAATTTATAATAAATCTATCCCCACTTAAAAACCTCAAAAAATGACTCATATTCGAAGATTAGATGATATAGGGTTGTAATCTCATCAACCAATCAAATTTAGACATGTTTGGATCTTATTTTAAACCTTATCATTTTGATTTATCCTTATTTAATCTATTTAAGTTTATTTGTGGTAATAAAATTCTAAATTTTAATTTATAACAAATAATTACTTATTTGTTGTGATTTTTTCATAATTGTTTACTTTATAACATTATCTACCATATAAATTTAAATTTATAATTTTTAAATATTTTTGTGATTTTAAACATTTTTATAATATGTTATTTTTATAAAATAACAATAGTGTCAATTTTGACACAATTCATTTATTTGAATTTAAATAAAATATATACAAAAGATATGTTCGAAGAAAAAAAATTTAATATATTAATAAAAGGTCATATGTATTTATAAAATTAGTGGATCACATTAAATAGTTCATATAATATTTATTTTATTATTTTTAAAACCATTAATTTGATTTATCTATTAATAAAATAATTACTACATCATTATTGTATAATTATTTAATATACTTATTTGTTGCATAAAAATTTAAAATAAAATCCTATGATGAAGATAAATATATTACCTTTCAGAATAATACTTTTACTCGAATTTATCATCTTAAAATCACAATATATAGATTGTTATATTTATTAAATTATGAAGTTGACAACTTTGGCATCATTTAAAATAAAATAATATAAGTGTCATAATTTCTTGTATAAGACTCCAAATGGTCAAATATTCGACCATTGGATGATTATAGTTTAAATATACATGACCAATAAGTTTTGGTCAGGGTTTTGTGCCTTTTATGGTCACTATTAGTTTAATAAAAACTATATTCTTAATTTTTCACTAGATAAATAATTTCTGCATCACTATTGTGTCACAATTAATGATAATTATTTAATCCCAAACAATTCTAAATAAATTCTCATGATGTAGATAATTTTTTTAGATTTCTGTAGACTATTAATTTTCGAAGTTTTATGATGTTTATCACTAAGTTAAAATTATTATACTTATAAGATTCAAGAGAGTGACATGTTGTCACTTTCTTTGGTTTTAATAATAATTAAATTATTTTCATGGTCAAAAGTCCATAAAATGAATCTAATCCGACCCTTAGTTGATATGGGTTTACTGTTAGCCATCAAATAGAATTTTGGCATGTGTTATGGTAATTTTATAATATTATATTTACCCTTAATTACCTGATTTACCTTTAACTATGGTAAATAAAATTTACCGTAGTTACTATTCATAATTCCCAAAAATAAATAGTAGCCTATTAACATAATTTGGACCCAATGATTCCAAATATGGAATCCATTTTTTAAAATTCAATACACATATGTTTCAGAAATTAAATTAAAATTAATCTCGTTGTCGAATAAAAACGGGTTTTTATTTAAAACATTGCAAAAGATTGAATTGATTTAACCTACGAATTCAAGGTAAAATCAATGCTAATGACATACATTATATTAAATGGGAAAAATATATTCTATTTATACATTAAAACCATTAAATATTATAATTTAACCACATAAGATATTACGATGAAAAAAGTTGTTTTTAATTAAAATATAGCGTGTTTTTACTATTCATTAAAATGTGAAAGTTACCAGAATAATATGAAAAATTTATCCAAAGTAAAATTTTATTTCTTCATTCCAAAGAAGAATTTTATTTTGTCAAATTGAACTTATAAACATGTCAAAAACTATATTTAATGTGGGTGCGCCATCAAAAGGCGACAAAAATGCATTTTTTGAAAAATACTTATTTTACCCGAAAACTTTATTTTGTTCTTATACCATGTTCTAGAAAGTGTGTAAGATGAATAATAATGTTATAAAATTCAAAATTTAGTTAATACTTTTCATAACGGCTGGTTCATGACAATATTATAATAATATATCAATGTTTATTAAAACCCGGTATTGCGTACAACACACGCTATCGAGGAAGGTCGCGATTGCGTGTAATGCAAGCCAAGACAGGGTTGCGTGTTGTGAAAAAATCCTTTGTTGTTTCATATAACATAATCCAACCATATTTCATTTATACATTGAATATATATATATATATACTCAATGTTGTGTAGAATAACTATTATCAAAATTGTGTGTAACACGGTCCAAGAATAGTGTTGCGTATACTGCAAGCTAATACGGTGTTGCATATAGCGCAAGGTAATCTTGGTGTAGAATAAAATACAAGACATTAATGAAATTAAAATAATATTTTTCATAAAATATCTTTTTGTTACATTCTACTCCCCTTAAAATGAATTTCTCCCTCAAAATTCGTCGGGGTTATAAATGGTTTACTACTCGAAAGTTTGTTTAATAGAAACCCACATCGTAAAAAGGAATACCAAAACATGGATTTAAAAACTAAAGTATGAAATGTAATGGTTACTCAAATTAACTCATCACTGGGTTTCCACGTAGGAGAACATAGATGAAAATATGGATATGGAAGAAAAATCTAACCATCATGTTCTGATGAAGAGTGGTAGAGAACATGGCTATGAAAAAGCCATAAATCGCAAAGCCATAAATTTGTGATTATCTAGGGTACCATATGATTAATCAGATATAAGATCACTAGGACAACATTTTTGGTTTTCAAGATCATTTCCCTAAAGTTGATGAATTAAAAGAAATACTTGCATGATTTTGGTACAATCTCACTGTTGTTCGTGAATTGAACAATTTACACATCATTCCTTAATGAAATGAAGTTGAATTTGTTGTTCATGATGTGTTATCAGATCATGTGATAGAATGATGGGTCATTCCATCTCTTTCAAATAAAAGGTTAGCAAAAGTTATAAGTCCATATTATGGTTAATCATATATGGTTCCAAAAATGAACTTATACTTCATATATCATACCTCTTAATAAAATAAAACTAATTACTACTAACCAGGGACTTCCTGTAGGCCAGTGGTAGGCGATAAGGGCCACTCACACTTCGGTTGTGGGTTCGATTCCCACAGCCTTGTCCGATGCGATGGGATGTCGCCCGTCCTGCAGGTTGTCCTTTTTCTAAAACTATATTACTATAACATCTCATCAATAATATCAAAAAAATTATCCTTAAACAATACTAACTTATGTCAAACATAATCCATTCCAATCTTTAGGTTTATCGAAAATACTTCGGCCCAAGCTCATAGTATAGAGAAAATGATTACGTGAATTGTCGTCAACCAAGCATGTGAATACCATCATTTATCCCCCATATATCTTGTTGGTCACATTCCAATCATGTGAATACCATAATGATGTATTCTCTTGAAAAATGAATACCCATTAAACCTTAGTGAAAACATGAATGCTGTCAAAAGTTAACTCTTTCCACATACCAAAATCCAAAAATTCCATATACTCAAACCATGATATAACCTTCTCCTTATATCAGTCATGATCTCATGAATACTATCAAACATTTAATTTTCTCCTTATCCCTTCATTATGCGCATATCATCTACATTCTAAAAATATCTGAACAACTTTTCATGGATACTGGTAACATTAATCATACACTTTCAAAACTCAAGGAAAGACAACAGTGTAACAATCCATAGATGTCTCTTTATTCCATAGTAGCATGAGATTACTAATACAACATTACACATGATAAACATGTAATCATTCCACTACATTCTTAAACCATTGACCGAGCTTCAACAATTATTTCATCTCACATATCATTTGTAGTCTCTTCATCATCATCCACATAAATACTACCCAGACGACCATAAAGATTCTCTTCATGAGACTTTCCCTTATGGAATTGGTTTGAATAATGCCTGTACATTCCACATTTAAAACATTTAACCATTGCTGATGTCGTAGCAATACCATTATCCTCATCCCTAGTGTTAACTGAACCTTTTCCTTTACACTTACTGGCTTTGTGTCCTTATTTTCTACACCCAAAGCATCTTCCAGTTCCTTTGAAACATTCTCCTTGATGCCTCTACCCACATGATTTACATAGGAGAAATTGAACTTTCTTTCCTCTATGATCATCATGAAACTCCATCTTTCTCTTATTAGCCGACTCAGGAAACTTACCAAATTTTACTTTATTGATCATATTATGAGAATGCTGATTCGGCATAATAATTGATGTTTGGACTTACAAATCCCATTTCATTTGGTTTATCATGAAGAATATCATTCCATTGTCCATCATATCCTCCATTATCGTGAATCATCTTGTTTCCATCCATTTTCTAAAACCCAAAAAGATTAGTGTGAGAGGCAAAAATCATAATAAAGGGGGATTAACTTCAATATCTAACATCTTTGGTTTAATCTAATATCGTTACCATAGTTCTAGGACTATATCCTATATGTATACTTATCCTTAGGGACATCCCTAGACATACCTTAGAAATATCTCTAGGGATCTCACTAAAGTTCTCGCATCCTAGTTTCCAAAGGTTGACTAAACCTCTCCTTTGATACCAACTATAGAGACCCGAATCCTGATGTACATTGACATTACATTACATTTTCGGAATACTTAGTACATAACAAAAACACACACACAAGGATCGTAATAGTTTAGTGTCTTTGTAAACTCGGAATATAATCTTCTAATCCTGGTGAAAGATCTTCAACATCTCCCATAAAGATCTTCTTTTTTTATACCTAAAACCTTTCTTTATATCCTGGGGAAAAGAAAACATAAAAGGGTGAGCTCAAATGCTCAGTAAGGGTAAACAAAAGAAATATCAATCACATCATATACATAAGCACATAACTTTTAGAAATCTTAACCTATAAAAGAGATCATAATTTCATAACCTGGGATAACTCATGGCAGTGAAATGTAATCACAATAATCATAACTTAAAACATTAAAATTTTTGGCATACACACATAATCATAATGAATCATTTCTTATTAATCAAGACACATTTCCAAGACTATCTTAGTGGACAATGTCCCTTTCTGAACCGAGTCACCCTCATTTCAGTCCTGTTTCACTGAACCGGTATAACCTACCATTCCAGCCATGTCTATCTCATGAGATATAAAATCTTTACCCAATTCATTTTATGGAGATATAGGTCCCACCAATCTCATAATGATACCATTCTTATGTGTGCCACAAAATCTTAAATCATACATCATTGCATAACCCATGTAATAAAAATGGGATTCTTAAACAACATGGCATCATAAAACAATTCATATAAGGTAAAGGAATTAATAAAAATATTTCCATTACAACATAATCAAATAAATGTAATGATAGGGATAGAAACAGAACCCTATATTATCTTAGATGGAAAATAATTTTGATAAAACACTTGAACTCCATTCTTGAGGAAAATATCCTTTCTACTTCAAAAACATTTTCCTTCCTTAACATGTCATACAATTTTAAACTAAAAGAATTTGATTAAAAATAAACTTGAAAACTTGTAAAGGAAGCTTCTTGGAAATAGTTTTTTAAAAATCCATTCATGTCGTATAAGTTAAAAAAAACATTCTTCGTACTTTTGTCGGAAAAGTCAAAAAGTACCTTGTACGAAAAATGACAAAAGATTCCTTTCATATCTTTTACTAAAAACTCACCGAAGGGTAAAATTGGATTTAAACAATTGTAGGTGGATGGAAATAATATTACATATTGAGGAAACATGGATGTGGATGATAAAATACACCCCAGTAAATACCAAAGTATAAACAATCACAGATAAAAATGAGATTGTGATATTTTCCTTACCTTAGATCCGATTTGCTTCGTAAGTGTCTGAACCTCCTGTATAATGATTTAAATAATGTAATTGACTTATTACAGAATCATATTCATTGTTATTATATCATATATGGTTCACTTATGACTTTATATTACCCGTTCTTTTGTAAATTCATGTTAAAGTAGCGTTTTGGGTAAAATCATCTAATTTGTCGTTCATGTTTTAACTTGTAAGTATTCATATGATTACATAGATAATTATTACTTAATTATAGAATATAAAACATGATTTATATATAATATATATTCAGAATATATATATATATATATATATAATAGATCAGTAAATGGAAAGAAATACACCGTTCATGGAGACGGTAGACCGTTCGTACGCATGAACGCTGTTTTCATTTTCTTATTGAGTTGAATGGAATTAAGTAGATGACATACATATATATACACATAAATCCAGTAGCTTTATAATGTCATATATTTCATTATTATTTCTTATATATACTTTATAATCATTCTTAAATGGTTAACATGGAGAATGAATCTCATCGCGTCGTGGAGACGGAAGTCCGTACGTACGCACGAGCGATGATATCATTTCCAAAATTATTGAATTGAATTGGAGTGGATGATACAATATATCAGAATCATTATTATGTTATAATAACTCTGTATAGTTATTTTTTACACCATAATACCCATCCATGTAAGGTGTTGGTGGAAAAGCAGATTACACCACGGCGTGGAGACGGTATTTCGTACGTACGCACGCAAGGTGATTTTGTTTTCCGTAGGATGGATAGAAGATGAAATGGGGTTGTTTCATATTTATAATAACAAATCAATATATTAGTGATACTTATCTTATTACTTTATAATGAAACAACTAAAGAAGAATAAGTTGAAGAAGAAAGAAGCTTGAAAGAATCGGGAGAAGAAATTACCTCTTCTTCGATACGCCTCTTTGAAACCTCCTATTAGGGCACTAAGATTGGTCTTTAAAGAAGACCAGAACCTCTAGGATGTTTCTAGGGAAGTGGAGAAGATAATTTGGCATGGGTTGGCCGAGCTTGAAAGATGAAATTGGTGTGAGGAGGAGAGGGAGGAGGTGCCCTTTTATAAGGGAGGAGAGGGGCACCTTTGGAATTCTTAAAAATATTAATTTATAATAAATCTAACCCCACTTAAAAACCTCCAAAAAATGACTCATATTCCAAGATTATATGAGATAGGGTTGTAATCTCATCATCCAATCAAATTTAGACATGTTTGGATCTTATTTTAAACCTTATCATTTTGATTTATCCTTATTTAATCTATTTATGTTTATTTGTGGTAATAAAATTCTAAATTTTAAATTATAACAATTAATTACTTATTTGTTGTGAATTTTTCATAATGTTTTACTTTATAACATTATATACCATATAAATGTAAATTTATAATTTTTAAATATTTTTGTGATTTTTAATCAATTTTATAATATGTTATTTTTATAAAATAACAATAGTGTAAATTTTGAAACTATTCATTTATTTGAATTTAAATAAAATATATACAAAAGATATGTTCGAACTAAAAGATTTAATATATTAATAAAAGGTCATATGTTTCTATAAAATTAGTGGATCACATTAAATAGTTCATATAATATTTATTTTATTATTTTTAAAACCATTTATTGGGTTTATCTCTTAATAAAATAATTACTACATCATTTGTTTATATTTATTTAATATACTTATTTGTTGCATAAAAATTTAAAATAAAATCCTATAATGAAGATAAATATATTACCTTTTACAATAATACTTTTACTCGAATTTATCATCTTAAAATCACAATATATAAATTGTTATATTTATTAAATTATAAAGGTGACAACTTTGGCATCATTTAAAATAAAATAATATAAGTGTCATAATTGCTTGTATAAGACTCCAAATGGTAAAATATTCGACCATTGGATGATTATAGTTTAAATTTACATGAACAATAAGTTTTGGTCAGGGTTTTTTGCCTCTTATGGTCACATATATTTTAATAAAAACTATATTCTTGATTTTTCACTAGATAAATAATTTCTGCATCACTATTGTGTCACAATTAATGATAATTATTTAATCCCAAACAATTCTAAATAAATTCTCATGATGTAGATAATTTTGTTAGATTTCTGGATACTATTCATTTTTGAAGTTTTATGATGTTTATCAATAAGTTAAAATTAGTATACTTATAAGATTTAAGAGAGTGACATGTTGTCACTTTCTTTGGTTTTAATAATAATTAAATTATTTTCATGGTCAAAAGTCTATAAAATGAATCTAATCCGACCCTTAGTTGATATGGGTTTACTTTTATCCATCTAATATAATTTTGGCATGTGTTATGGTAATTTTATAATATTATATTTACCCTTAATTACCCGATTTACCTTTAACTATGGTAAATAAAATTTACCGTAGTTACTATTCATAATTCCCAAAAATAAAAAGTAGCCTATTAACATAATTTGGACCCAATGATTCCAAATATGGAATCCATTTTTTAAAATTCAATACACAGAAGTTTCAGAAATTAAATTAAAATTAATCTCGTTGTCGAATAAAAACGGGTTTTTGTTTAAAACATTGCAAAAGATTGAATTGATTTAAACTACGAATTCAAGGTAAAATCAATGATAATGACATACATTATATTAAATGGTAAAAATATATTCTATTTATACTTTAAAACAATTCAATATTATAATTTAACCACATAAGATATTACGATGATAAAAGTTGTTTTTAATTAAAATATAGCGTGTTTTTACTATTCATTAAAATGTGAAAGTTACCAGAATAATATGAAAAATTTATCCAAAGTAAATTTTTATTTCTTCATTCCAAAGAAGAATTTTATTTTGTCAAATTGAACTTATAAACATCTCAAAAACTATATTTAAAGTGGGTGCGCCATCAAAAGGCGGCAAAACTGCATTTTTTTTAAAATACTTATTTTACCCAAAAAAATTATTTTGTTCTTATACCATGTTCTAGAAAGTGTGTAAGATGAATAATAATGTTATAAAATTCAATATTTAGTTAATACTATTCATAAAGGCTTGTTCATGACAATATTATAATAATATATCATTGTTTATTAAAACCTGGTATTTCGTATAACATACGCTATCGAGGAAGGTCACGATTGCATGTAATGTAAGCCAAGTCAGGGTTGCATGTTGTGAAAGAATCCTTTGTTGTTTCATATAACATAATCCATCCATATTTCATTTATACATTGAATATATATATATATATATACTCAATGTTGCGTAGAATAACTATTATCAAAATTGTGTGTAACACGGTCCAAGAATAGTGTTGCGTATACTGCAAGCTAATACGGTGTTGCGTATAGCGCAAGGTAATCTTGGTGTAGAATAAAACAGAAGACATTAATGAAATTAAAATAATATTTTTCATAAAATCTCTGGGTGTTACACTCCACCTATCTGTCGTCTGCAAGGGCACACCAAGTGTGGGCAAAGCCCAAGTAGGGGTGAGTATAAAAATAATCAGTAGGATACCCCAAAGGCTCGAGGGAGCAACAAAGGAGGCACAGAAGGGTGAGCAGTAGAGCGAACATGAAAAGAAAAGGAGTACAATAAGGAGTGCAGTAGAGTAACAGTAGAGAGTCCCTCTCAACCCAATAAGAGGAAAAAAGATAGACTCATCCAGACACAAGGAGCTGGAAACGGTGAGAAGATGAACTTCCTGTCGAGTGTTCGCTACCTATATCAGGAGAGTAGACTCGTCCAACCACGAGAAGCTAGAAACGGAAAGCACGTGTCATACCCCTCGCGTCTTCACCTCTCCTGGAAGGAGAGTAACCAAACCCAAGAAGCGGATACCAGAACAAGGTATATACAAGATACATATGCTCAATCAAGAAGCCCAAAAAAGATCATAAGGGGATATCCATCCCATAGCTCAGCCCAAGAAAAGAGTATCCAACTGTCCCAAAAGAAAACACCACTGATTCCCAGCATCCCGCACGTCTGCCCAAAACTACAAGTCAAGGGCTCAATCACTGCACCTAGACACTATCCGCTTTGGACGGCACTGACTCGCCCGCACGGTTTTAGGTCGCGTCACAAGGACGCATCTCGGTGGGGGAAAACACTCCTCATACTTGAGAGTTCTGGGGGAAAGTCAACCACAACTCGTCACTGCCCTGCAGTCGAGAGCTCTCAAAGTTGACAGGCGACCCCCTGCCCAACCCTGTTGGAGGGTCCCTGGAAGTCAACGGGTTCCCACTACAGGAGGACCCAGAATGTCGACGGGTGCCACACTGCCCAGTCCCGTAATAGGGTAATCCACTATAGGGCGACACGGCTAAAGTCGGCGACGGGACCACTGCCCAGCCCAGCTGGAGGTAACCCGGCATCGGGGACCACTGACCAGCCCAGCTGGAGGTAAGCTCAGCATCGGGGACCACGTCCCAGCCCCGCTGGAGGTAAGCCCGGCATCGGGGACCACTGCCCATCCCAGGTGGAGGTAAGCCCGACATCATGGACCACTGCCCAACCCATCTGGAGGTAAGCCTGGCATCGGGGACCACTTCCCAGCCCACCTAGAGGTTATCCCGAAACTGCTCGGGCCATCCCTATAGGATGGTACTGCTCGGTGAACACTGTTGTACTGGCCATCCCTGTTGGATAGTAACCCACTGGCGATCCCTACTCGAAATAACCTCATCCCTACTGGTAACATCCTCTGCCATGCTGGAAACAACCTTAGCCCTACTGGAAACAACCTCAGCCCTGCTGGAAACAACCTCAGCCCTGCTGGAAAAACCTCAGTCCTGCTGGAAACAACCTCATCCCTCATGGAAACAACCTCCTGGGTAGAGGATCGGTGCCCGCGTAAAGTTTTGGTCACACCGAATCCACAAGAACTCCACCAGGGAACACGGGGTGATGGGAGAAACTCCCCAGGCCTCACAAGGCAATCCCGCTCCAATCCGTTGAGTCACTGTGGAAGCGGACCGAGACATCTCATCCCAGAAAGTGGGGAAAACGCCCACACTGTATGAACACCCGTAGTCGCAAATGATGTCACAGTCCGGGGAAAGGGGAACGATACTGAAACCCCTCACTGTTGAAGAAACAGAGGAACCAAACCATCTCTGCCGGCCAAACCATCGAGAACAAGACCAGGGGAAAACCACTCAACCCTGCTGGTCAGATAAAGAGCACCAGTCCAGAGGAAACACCACACTGCTGGTCAAACAATGAGTGCAGAGGGACCCTCTACGTCGCGAGAGGTCAAAGTACGTAAAGCAGATCATGGAACGCACATGGGGCCCACATGACGTGTGGCCCCAAGTCAACCCCAACTGAGCACACAAACGTTCTCAGGTACAAACAACCACATGTACCTCCAAGCGTTCTCATATACTCCCAAAGTATACCACTTCTCCAGTCCTAAGGTTATTGTGCACATGGAACCCAATGTCAACATGAAGGCATGACGTAACAACTCCAACCTGCCACCTCATCGGCTGAGGTAGAGCCAACCACATCTTCTTCACTCACATGGGAGTGCACACGATCACACGCCAAGGGTTCTCTGCAAACACAACGAGAAGAACTGCCACTAGAGCGCATTTCACACTTCCACATTTAATAAAATCATGCCAGAGGCTCCGCACAACCAAACGGATCGTAACATTGTAATCCTCGTGGAAAAAAATGCAAGATAGACTACTTACTCAGCTCAAACGGATATCCGATGGAAAAGTCACTAACACCGCCTCACGCCTGAACTGCGCCCCGTGATCCCGAGCGTCGGCCCTAAAAACAGTCGGGTGCATCACACCAATGCGATCCCCTCTGGAAAACACGTCAAAAGCACTACTCACTTGAGTGCAATGGATATCCGGAGGAAAATATGCATTTCGGCGCACCGCACACGAGCGGTGCTTCGTGGGACTCACATCCCGGACCCGAAGCTCAACAAACAGATCGCACCGTTGTGATCCTCTCGAAAAAGCACACAATATGTACTATTCACTCGTCCAAAACAGACACCCGGTGATAAAGATGGAAAAACACCGTCGACGCCCAAACGGCCCTCGTGGGCCCCACACAATCTTGCCAAATTAAAGCGGGCAGACCGTGCCAAAGCGTTGCCCTCGGAATAAACACCCAACATCGACTGCTCGCACGCCCTGAAAAGAAAACCGATGAAAAAGTAGCTAAACGCCGCACACAGCTCAAAAGGCGGGTTGTGGGGCCAATGCCTCAACTCCGCCTTCAATGCCCGAAACCACCCTGGAAAGTTTCGCCCCGGCGCCAGGTTCCCAACGCCACTGACGACTCTCAAAACGGACGTCAGACGCGCCCGCGCCGTCCAAAACAATTTTCTCGGAAAAACGCCAATCACTTAAAGACGTGTCGCGCCTCCAAGGCCCCTCGTTTCGGGAATTAAAAATTCATGAAACCTTCTCAAAAAGCTCGCCTCGATTCGAGAAAGGCGTCGCCGCAGAAGGCGCCCAAATTGGGCACCCTGCGAATGATTTATCGAAATAATTCATTTCCATAATAATAATAATAATATTATTATTATTATTATAAACATATTTTTTTCCTTTTTTTTCTTTTGTTTAAGTAACCAGGCCAACCAGGAGGGTCGGCCTTCTTCCACAAGGCGCCTGCAGGACCCGCGCTTCGCGTGTCCTTGCTCCTCCAATCGGCGACCGAAGTCGCCTCCCGCATGCCGGCATTGTCGTCCCCCGCTGGCTCGCCGTCGCCCGCACCTGCACGCTCTGACGATGCCGCCTCAGCCTGGAGTTCCCCCTGCCGCACTGACAGCCAAAGCCCCCCACCTTCCAGCCGCGACGCACACCAGCTCGCCGGGCCAGCGCCGCCTGCCGCCTGCCGCTGAACACCCGCGTCGCCCACTGCCGAGACTCCGCCTCATCCTGGAGCTGCTCCGCCACTGTCCGACTCACCACGCCGCCGCCTGGTATGGCAGGCCGCCGTGCCTACCCGCCGGAACACCCCATAACTCCTCCACAAACCCGCAATCATAGGTGAATGATTGCGGGTTCCTCAGAACTCCAAAACCGAATCCGAAATATGCGTCGGATAACTCATAAAACTACTACGTGCTCATGGGATTTGATTCGACAATCGAACAACAATCGACACATATAATTGAGGTTTAAATATGTTTCAGAAATTAAAATGCAACCAAATCCTCCTACCTCGCTGGGCTTCACCCGGAGCTTCACCGCGATCCGTCGGAGCCGCGCCTCGCCGAAGTTATCTTTCTGGAGGATGGGGGGAAGAGTGAGGAGGGGGAGCATGTGCCAGGGAGTGAACATGGGAGGGGGAAGGGGTTTGGTTTATGTACGAAAATAATTAATTAAAAACTTTAATTAATTAAAACTCCCAATTTAACGTGCATTCGAAACGCTTGACGAGGTCGAGGTTAAGCCTCCCCAAGAGTAAACACCAGCTCCTGAGCAAAATAGAGGTCTTGAAATTTGATTCCGAGCTTCCTTTTGGAAGTTATAAAGATGAACGCCCAAAGCTTCCAAATTACGAAAATGCCCCTAGTGCCATTTTTCACAAACGGCCCACACCCACAAAACTTACACCCCTACTAGGGTAAAAGGTATGCTCTAAACTCAATGGTGCCCTTGGTTTTCCATTCCGAGCAACCGTCTAAGAGAAACATGCGTTTCAACATTAAATGATTAAATTAATTAATTAATTAATCCGTTTAACGTTCCAAAAGCGAGGAGGGGTCCAAACGTCCCGCGCCGACAAGTTTTATGTTGTTCCTAGGGTAAACACCCAATTACGGACCCATCCATACACTCAGATCTCCTATCCGAATCACTGTTTAGGAGTTATCTCATTTATTTTTCATTTCCGGTGTGAACACACTGAAAATTTAATTCCGGCCACACCGGGGCTCGAAATCACAAAACGTCTGAAGATGCTGATTTGGAAAAACATAAAGAATATTCCAAAGTATTTATTAGCAAAAACTGGGTCCTTGCATCATTCCCTCCTTCAAACTATTCGTCCCCGAAAATCCAAACTAGGGAGAAACATAGGGTACTAAGCCCACACCTTGCTTTCCCATACCGAGAAGAACCCACACACAGCTCTGCGTCACCACACACAGACCAAAGGATTGATCTGTTCATGCGAGGTCGGCCATTGCCGATGTCGTGCACCCACTTTAGACTTTGGGGTTAGGGCAAGGCAGTAGGGAACCTCTCCATCCCTTCACATAGTGTCAAACGGCACGAAGGCTCTCAGGGGTACCTCACCTCCCCGACCAAACCACCACGTCGCACGTCGCAACTGGAGTCACCACCTACACCTGGAACAAGGGCCGATGATTCCCTCCTTCAGAATATCCATATGGTGAAACACCCAAGGATATCTGGTCATGCAAGGTTCCACAGTCGATGCTCTCTTACATGCTCAAAAGTTGAAGAAGTCCACACCATCGACTAAAGAAAAAGGTCCCACGCCTTTTACCTTACCAACACAGGGTTACACTGATGCCCCGCATCACCCTGGAAACACCTCATGCAAGGATAAGGGAGGAAAACAGTTCACACACATAGTCTAACAATTCTACTACAAAAAGGTAGAAGAGCTGTAGAGCATACCTCTTATCACCTTATGCTCTGCATGATCGTAGACATCCAAAGCTCGCGGTTGTCCGCGGTCCCAACTGTCAGCTCTTGGTGCCTGGCGTGGACCACCTAGTAGTGATGGGAAGACCTCGTAACATCGTCCCCCACCTCCAGATACTCCCGCTCCTCTGCTAACACCACCTCTCTGGGCACTACTCCGGTCACGGCGCTGCCTCTGCCATGGTAGTGCGCCTGATGCCTGCCCGAAGCTCTCAGCAACTCAGGTCGGGCTGTCTCATGCCAAGTGACCTCGCCCATCACAAGCATAGCACCGACTCTCTCTAGGCTGCACTGGTGCACTCCGGCACCACTGTGGTGTACGACCACACCCCTGAGTTCGGTTGTCAGTAAGCCACCTGCGTCGTTGTTCTGTTTGCCGAAGCCGACTAGCTGCGGTAGATGTCTCGACTCCAACGTGCCTGCTACCACCACCAACTCCAGAACGTGACCAGAAGCCCACTGTCACCAGTGCCTACTCTAACACCCCGACATATGTGGAAATGACCAAGGGTACTATGACAACACGAATCTCTCAGCGGAGACCCTTATCATTCTTCTGTTCTCAGAGGTTGTCGTCATGGACCATGTCTGGGTAAAAGCGTGCACGGTCTGCAAAACTAGCCGCGTACTCGGCCATCGTCATCCCTCCCTTCTGACAGTGCAGGAGCTCCTGAATCCGAATGGAGCGCAAGCAGGAGGGGAAAAACTCCTCACAGAATAACAACTGAAAGTCATCCCACAAAAGCGATGACTCATCATGAAACCGAGTCACCAGACTCCACCAACGCCAAGCTTCTCCATGAAAAAGGGTGGCTGCCAAAGCCACTCTCTGATCTGTCGGCGTATGCAGAAGCCTAAAAATGCTAACCACTGCCTCTAGAAAAACCTCTGCTGCCTGAGGGTCTATCTCACCAATGAACCTCAGTGGTCTCTTCTGCTGGAACTCACAGAGCGCGCTCAACCTGCGCTCAAGCCCCGCCTGCTCTATTGAAGCTGTCTGATGCTCAACAGGTGGTGGTGCTGCTACCGGCCCACACGGAGAAAGGGGATCGCATGATGGGTCCTGTACTATGGCCTCCTATCTCACAGGGTCGTCGTCACGAACCAAAGATGCTATCCTGGCAGACTGTCTTCGCGGATACGTCCTAAAAATTTTCAAGGAGTGTCGTGGTCAGATGAGCATATATGTATATACCAATAACAACAACGATGGGGAGCTGACTCAATAAGGACAGTCAAAGACTCAATCCTATGTGATGACAAACCAAATTTTCCCTGCAACAAGTGTCTCAGCATGCCGAGTCGACAAGCGGGTTATCAAGGTCCTGGTGAATGGATATGTCGGCCTCCGCACCATGACTGGACTCCCTGGCCTGAGAGCCGCTCTCGAGACACGTTAACATTGTTTCCCTAAATCCCAACCAATTCCTTTTATTTTAGGGACATCCGAATAGCGTCCCAAGGAACGAACCACCTATGATCCCACTTTTTCATGACCCGACCCTACCCGAACTCGAGCCGCAACTACCCCAAGCCCACCTCCATAGGCCAGGGGCTGGCGACCAGTGCCGAAGGCACAACAACTCAGGGAGGCCTTTGCCTAAGTACCTATACACACACACATAGCACACTCAATGCAACAGTGTAGAGTAAAAGAAGAGACAAGTAAAGAAAAGGGGAAACTACTATATATAACCACAAGAGTGCATCGACCTCTAAACAGTACAAAGCATGCTGAAGGTAAACTATAAAGGAAAATGGGAAAAAGATGCGCCCAACCAAAAAGTGCCAAAACCTGGAAACAATTAAACAAAAGGAAAAATAGCTGGAAGGGTCCCCCACCTGGAACCTGAATCCGACCACTGCACGCGGTCCATGCTCCCAATCTCCTATGCTATACTGAAGTCACGCTCCACCTGTCTGCCGTCTACAAGGGCACACCATGTGCGGGCAAAGCCCAAGCAGGTGTGAGTATAAAAATACTCAGTAGGATACCCCGAAGGCTCGAGGGAGAAACAAAGGAGGTACCGAAGGGTGAGCAGTAGAGTGAACAGGAAAAGTAAAGGAGTACAACAAGGAGTTCAGTAGAGTAACAGTAGAGAGTCCCGCTCAACCCAACAAGAGGAAATAAGGTAGACTCGTCCAGACACAAGGAGATGGAAATGGTGAGAATATGAACTTCCCGTCGAGTCTTCGCTACCTATAGTAGGATATTAGGCTCGTCCAACCATGAGAAGCTAGACACAGAAAGCACATGGAATACCTCGCGCATCTTCGCCTCTCCTGGAAGGAGAGTAACCAAACCCAAGAAGTGGGTACTAGAACAAGGTATATACAAGATTCAAATGCTCAATCATGAATCCCAAACAAGATCATAATGGGATCTACATCCTGTAGCTCAGCCCAAGAAAAGTGTATCCAATAGTCCTAGAAGAAAACACCATCGATGCCTAGCATCTCGCACGTCTGCCCCAAACTACAAGTCAAGGGCTCAATCCCCGCACCTCGACACTATCCGCTCTGGACGGCACTGACTCGCCTGCACGGTTTTAGGTCGCGTCACAAGGACGCGTCTCGGTGGGGGAAAAACGCTCCTTGTACTTTAGAGTTCTAGGGGAATGTCAACCAAAACTCTTCACTTCCCCGTAGTCGAGAGGTCTCAAAGTCGACAGGCGACCCCCTGCCCAGCCTCGATGGAGGGTCCCTAGAATTCAACGGGTTCCCACTATAGGGAGACCTGGAAAGTTGACGGGTGCCACACTGCCCAGTCCCGTAACAGGGTAATCCACTGGAGGGTGACCCGGCTAATGTTGGTAATGTGACCACTGCCCAGCCCAGCTGGAGGTAACCCGGCATCGGGGACCACTGCCCAGCCCAATTAGAGGTAAGCGCGGCATCGGGGACCACTGCCCAGCCCCGCTGGAGGTAAGCCCAGCATCGGGGACCACTGCCTAGCCCAGCTGGAGGTAAACCCAGTATCGGGGACCACCGCCCAGCCCAGCTGAAGGTAAGCCCGGCATCGGGGACCACTGCCCATCCCAGCTGAAGGTAAGCCCGGAACTGCTCTGGCCATCCCTGCTGGATGGTACTTCTCGATGAACACCACTGTATTGCCCATCCCTGCTGGATGGTAACCCACTGGCGAGCCCTGCTCTAAACAACCTCATCCCGGCTGGTAACAACCTCAGCCCTACTGGAAACAACCTCAACCCTGCTGGAAACAACCTCAGCCCTGCAGGAAACAACCTCATCCCTGGTGGAAACAACCTCAGCCCTGCTCGAAACAACCTCAGCCCTGCTGGAAACAACATCATGGGAAGAGGATCGGTGCCCGCGTAATGTGTTGGTCACACTGAATCCACAAGAACTCTACCATGGAACACGGTATTACGGGAGAAACTCCCCAGGCCTCACAAGGCAATCCTGCTCCAATACGTTGAGTCACTGTCAAAGCGGACCGAGACATCTCATCCCAGAAAGTGGGGAAAACTCCCACACTGTACGAACACTGGTAGCCGCAAACGGTTTCGCAATCTGGTTAAAGGGGCATGGTACAGAAACCCCTCACAGCTGAAGAAACAGAGGAACCAAACTATCTCTGCTGGCCAAACCATCGAGAACAAGACCAGGGGAAAACCACTCAACCCTGTTGGTCAGAGAAAAGAGCACCAGGCTAGGGGAAACTCCACCATGCTAGTCAAACAATGAGCGCATAGGGACCCTCTACATAGTGAGAGGTCAAAGTACGTAAATCATATCGCGGCATGCACATGGGGCCCACACGACGTGTGGCCCCAAGTCAACCCCAAACGAGCGCACAAATGTTCTCAGGTACAAACAACCACATGTACCTCCAAGCGTTTTTGTATACTACCAGAGTATACCACGTCTCCAGCCCTAAGGATATTGTGAAAATGACACCCAATGTCAACGCAAAGGCGTGATTTAACAACTCGAACTTGCCACCTCTTCGGCTGAGGCACAACCAATCACATATTCTTCACTCACACAGGAGTGCACGCGATCACATTCCAAGGGTTCTCTACAAACACAGCGAGAAGAACCGCCACCAAAGCGCCTTTCACACTTCCAAATTTAATAATATTGTTCCAGTGGCTCTACACAACCAAACGGATCGTACCTTTGTAATCCTTGTGGAAAAACACGCGAGATAGACTACTTACTCATCTCAAATGGATATCTGACGGAAAAGTCACCAACAATGCCTCACGCCCGAGCGGCGCCCCGTGATCCCGAGCCTCGGCCCCGAAAAAGGTCATGCACATCGCACCAATGCGATCCCCTCGGTAAAACAAATCAAAAGAACTAGTAACTTGAGTGCAACGGATATCTGGAGGAAAAGATGCATTTTGGCACACCGCACACGAGCGGTGCTTCGTGGGACCCGCATCCCAGACCTGAAACTCAATGAATGGATCTCACCATTGTGATCCTCTCGAAAATGAACACAAGATGGACTATTCACTCGTCCAAAACGGACACCCGGTGATAAAGATGGAAATACACCATCGACGCCCAAACGACCTTCATGGGTCCCGCACCATCGTGGCGAATAAAAGCAGGCAGACCACGCCAAAGTGTTGCCCTCGGAAAAAACACCCAACATCGATGGCTCGCACGCCCCGAACAGACGCTCAATGAAAAAGATTCTTAACGCTGCACGCAACTCAAAAGACGGGATGTGGGGCCCACACCTCAACTCCGACTTCAACGCCCGAAACCACCCTGGAAAGCTTCGCCCCGGCTCTAGGGTCCCAACGCCATTGACGGCGCTCAAAACGGACGGCAGACGCGCCCGCGCCATCAAAAACAATTTTCCCGGAAAACTTCAATCACTTAAAGAGACGTCGCGCCTCCGAGGCCTCTCGTTTCAGGAATTAAAAATTCCCGAAACCGTCTAAAAAAGCTCACCTCGATTCGAGAAAGGCAACGCCACAGATGGCACCCAAATTGGGCGCCCTGTGAATGATTTATCGAAATAAATCATTTCCATAATAATAATAATAATATTATTATTATTATTATTATTATTATTAACTTAATGTTTTTCCTTTTTTTCTTTTTTTATGTAACTAGGCCGGCCAGGAGGGACGACCTTCTTCCACACGACGCTAGCAGGACCCGCGCTTCGCAGGTCCTTGCTCCTCCAACCGGCGACCCAAGTCGCCTCATGCATGCCAGCACCGCCGTCCACAGCTGGCTCGCCGTCGCCCGCACCTGCTCGCTCGGTCAATGCCGCCTCAGCCTTGAGTTCCCCCTGCCGCGCCGACAGCCGAACCCCCCTGCCAGCCGCGACGCACACCGGCTCGCCGGGCCAGCGTTGCATGCCGCCTGCCGCTGAACACTCGCGCCGCCCACTTCTGAGACGCCACCTCAGCCTAGAGCCGCTCCGCCGCCGTCCGGCTCACCGCACCGCCGCCTGGTATGGCCGGCTGCCGCGCCTACCCGTCGAAACACCCCAGAACTCCTCCACAAACCCGCAATCTTCGGCGAATGATTGCAGGTTCCTCAGAACTCCAAAACAGAATCCTAAATATGCATCGGGAAGATCATAAAAACTACTAAATTCTCATGGGATTTGATTTGACAATCGAACAACAATTGACGCATATAATTGAGGCTGAAATAAGGTTCGGAAATTAAAACGCAACCAAAACCTCCTACCTCGCTGGGCTTCGCCCGGAGCTTCGCCGCGATCCATCAGAGCCGCGCCTCGCCGGAGTTGTCTTTCCGGAGGAGGAGGGGGAAGAGGGAGGAGGGGGAGCCTGCACCAGGGAGTGAACAAGGGAGGGGGAAGGGGTTTGGTTTAAGTAGGAAAATAATTAATTAAAAACATTAATTAATTAAAACTCTCCATTTTACCTACATCCGAATCCCTTGACGGGGTCGAGGTTAAGCCTACCCTAGGGTAAACATCACCTACTGATCACAACCGTTGTCTCAGAATTTGATTCCAAGCTTCCGTTTGGAAGTTATAAAGTTGAACGCCCAAAACTGCCAAGTTATGAAAACGCCCCTGGGGCCATTTTTCACAAACGGCCCACGCCCGCAAAACTTACACCTTTCCCAGGGTAAAAGATATGCTCTGAACTCAACGGTGCCCTTGGTTTTCCAATCTGAGCCACCTTTTAATAGATATTTTTGTTTCAACATTAAATGATTAAATTAATTAATTAATTTATCCGTTTAACGTTCCGAAAGCGAGCGAGGGGTCCAAACGTCCCAGGCCGAAAAGTTTTATGTTGTTCCTAGGATAAACACCCCATTCCAAACCCATATATACACTCAGATCTCCGATCCGGATCACCGTTCAAGATTTATCCCATTTATTTGGCGTTTCTAGTGTGAACGCACTGAAAATTTAATTCTGGTCACTCCGGGGCTCGGAATCACATGCCGTCTGAAGGCGCTGCTCTAGAGTAACATCAATAATATTACAAAGTCTTTAGTAGCAAAAACCAGGTTCTTACATTGTGAACATGTAATTAGGTTATTAATAACTTTGTGAACATGTAATTTGGTTCATTCAAAACATATATACTCCTGCTGAATCCATCATTATTCAATTCATTAGACTGAGATACAGGTCCCACCCATCACATAATAAAAGCTTACATATCCATGATACAATATTATAAAGAATAATCATATCATAACCCATTAAATTAAATGGGTACCATAAAAATATGATCATATCATTACGTATGGAAAGTAGATAGGCCTCATAATCATTTCATCAAAGCATAGCCTATGAAAGGAAGAAATTTTCAAAATCATTTAACCTGTGGAAGAGAAATAGGTGTCATAAAAATCATTCCATCAAAACAATAACCATTTAATAAAGAATATGAATGGTATTGTTGGATAATATTTCTAGTAAGGTATAAACTATAACAAATTAATTAATATTATATGGAGAAGGATCTGAAGGATCACGTGAATAATTTCTTAAGAAAAATAACCTTTTTATGGAAAATCCCTTTCATAAAACCATTTTAAAATCCCCTTTATTATAAATAAATCCTTATGATTTATTTTAAAACATTTTTTGAGGAAAATATGTTTTCTTATTTGAAAAAACTCTTTTTAAAAAAGAAATAATTTTGATAAGTTTTTTCTTAAAAAATTTCATTGAAAACTTATAAAGAATGGTTTGTGATATTTTGAAGACCATTTGGTTTGAAAAAAATTTTAAATCTCAGAAATGAGGATTGGAATAATTTTGAGTTTTGTTTCTATAAAATTGATTTGAAAACTTATAAATAATGATTGAAATAATTTAACAAATTTTCTTTGAAAATAACTTTTTGAAAACATATAAATTATGATTTGAAAATAATTTAAAAATATATTAAAAATAAAACATAATTTAAAACCATTTCATAGTAAAACAAAATAAAAAAAATAATATCAAGAACATTCATAAAATATATTCCTTATAAATAAACTTCTAAACATAATAGGAAATATTCAAGGAAATGATGATCATGAAGGTGGGTAAGTTCATACATGTTAGACATTATTTTTTCTCCTTAAAAAGATAACAAAAGTTCCTTGATCAAAAAAGATAAGAAGTATAATTTTAATATAATTATTTATAAAGTTAAAACTTCGGAAAAAATGTATTTTAAATATCATTGTATAATTGTAAAAAAATATTATAATAAATTTTTAGAAAATAAACCTTTAAAAGAACACAGATTTCTGACAGTAATGAGAAATAAAACCGGGTTTTCATAGAATCATTTTCATAATTATATTATGTACCAAAGAGTGTAAAATTGGAATCATTACTAGTATATAACATTAATAATATTATAATAAAATAATTAATGATATATATTGATATACGGATAATATTATTCCATCAATTTAAGTATAATCACAAACAATCCCGAAAAATGATGAGATTGTAGCAATAAACTCTTACAATTTTGTGACATTAAATCATAATACCCATGAGGTAATTACATTAAAATTAGGTTATAATAATATTAAAAGAATAATATTAATGATATTACATGTAAAAAAAGGAATTATATAAATATCATAGAGGAATAAAGATTCATGACATAACATGTGTCTTGAAGACATACACTTGAGAAAATCCTTACCTTAAGTCTCGAATATCTTTGTACATGAACAAAACTCTTTTATAATAAATATAGGTTTATTATAAATCAAAATAATTACCATATTCTTATATATAATACCTAATATTATTCACTTATGACTTTATATTACATTTCCATTAACAATTCAATGATAAATCAACATTTTGGGTAATAACCACTTTGTTTACCGTACATGTTTTGACTCGTTATTATTGATCCTCTGGAATAGATAATGATTTACCAATTTAAAAAAAAAAAATTGATTTATATATCATATATATATGGTATATAATAATTTATAATAATATAAGAAAGATAGATATATAAAATTGGATACACCATTCATTGGGATGGTAGGTCGTGCGTACATATAAAAGTTGTTTCTTTTTTCTTATCATACTAAAAGAAAGAATGTAAATGAAATATATTAATATATATATTATAATTAATGTATAATTATTATTTCATATATATCATATATTTTTAAAAAACCCATCCTTAAAACATTTCACTTAACGTATGGATGAATCACGTCGCTTTGAAGTGGTGGTAGTCCACACGTCCACAAACGATGTTATAGTATTTCCAAAAAATGGAAATATTGAAAGTATGTGTTATATAATAATTAAATAAAAATAAATAAATCCTAAATAAAATATATATAATATAAAAAATTATTTATATCATTATTCCCAACCATGATACATGTCAATGGAAAAAATGAACAACATCATTTTGTGTGGTGGTAGTCTTCCGTGCACATGAATGGTAATGTCGTTCCCCATTTGGTGAATGATTGTTAAGTTGTAGGGAGAAAACATAGAATAAAAAAATACCCAGTATATTTATGATACATATTTTATTATATAACCCTATAATTTTAAGAGTTTATTTGGTCGATAATTAATATAAAACAATAGATTCTGAATGAATAATACCTCTTCTTTGGGTTACTCCTCTTATTTTGCATCAAAGGGATTCCTTGAGTGGATTTATGATGAACATTATGCCTATAGGGTTAATTTATGAATTTTTAGATTATATTTATTATAATTTATTCTGATAAAAATTTCTTTATATGTGTGAATAATTGGGGGTAGTGATTTCCATTTTATTGTGGAGGAGTGACATTCTTGTAATTATAAAATGGTAGACACTATTGAGAGACCCTCCTTACATAATGTTCCTCCAATAATTTTCCAAATTTTATCCAAGATGGTAATTGGTTGAAATATATTCATATAATGTCATTTGGATATATTTATAGGTTATTTGGCCACATATTATAAAGTTTAACCGCTATGTAGACTTGTTTTTACCTTAATTATTGTAATTAATTTTAATTACTTCTAGTAATATTTTTTTTAGAAAAAAACAAATTTAAAATTTTTAAAAATTATAAACTATTTGTATCCTAAAAATAAAATATATTTTCCCAAATTCAAATGATAGATGTAGAATAAATCAATTTAAAATTAATCTTATAGGTAGGATGAGAAAACTCATTTTTAAAGTATATTTATAAAAAGATTAAAATGTTTTCATTTCCAAAATCAATGTGAAATTGGTTCCAATAACCTAAAATGTATTAATTTATTTATTTATTATTTAAAACAAAATTAATATATGATTTAACTATACAAATAAATTAGATCAAAATGTAGTTTTGAATTAAAATTCGTAATTTTTCACTATTAATCAAGAAATAAAAATTCATAGAAAAATTCTAAAAATTCAGCCAAAGTAACATTTTATATTAGTATTTAAAATATTATGTATAAATTTTCAAATAAAAATGATAAAATTTTCAAAAATTATATTTAAAATAGGGTCTCCATTAAAAAGCTGTGAAATTTCCTTTTTTAAAAATATATATTTTTATTCATGAAATTGGATTTATTCTCATCTATTTTCTAGAAAACACATAATATGAATGTTAAATACCTTACTAAATAAAATATATATTTCTATATATCATTAAAATAATTAATCAATTTTTTTTATTAATGTGTTAATGTAATACCTATTTGGTTGCATAAATATAGTTTTAAGGAAAAAAATCTCCTATATTTTCTAAAAAGGGGATTATATTCATTTTTAGATAATTGGTAACCAAATAATTCATCATATATAGATGTTTAAACCATATTTTAACAACTTAATTAGTCTTATTAATAACTCACACTCCAATGTTTTTGTGGTAACTATAATAATATTTTAATAATAATATTAATTGCACATTGTAGTTTGGCAGAACTAAGTCTTGCATGCAGCGCATGATTTAAAAGGAACTTAGAATTGTGTCTAACATAGACCAAAAATAGTGTTGTCTGTACTGAATTCTAATATAAGTGTTTTATTTAGTGAAAGACTAGGATTTTACTACGTACAAAGCATGAATAAATTTGTTCTTTCATACAACATAAGTTATATTCAATATTGCGAGAAATGAAAATATTGAATAGTTTAGATTAATTTGAAAAAAATATTTCACAAAATCTTGTGGTGTTCTATAGGTATATTCACTCGTAAAAAATTCATGATCGATTAAGTACTATAGCTTATTGTTCTAGGCATCAACCAAACTACTCTTAAGTTCATGATTAATTCCATGTATCCCTCCTGATAAAGTACCTAAATAATCCATCACATGTACTAAAATAAATGATTGTAACATAAGAGAATGATACTTACTATGAATAAAAAATATTATAAATATTGTATCATTGAGAAACTTTTATGTGGAATATGACTACTTAGTTTAAATTCTCTAGAGGAATCAAACATTCAGAGAAGCAACTTGGGAATGAAATGATGTAATGAAACAGAATATCCTCATTTGTTTATGTCAATGTGATGGAATTTTGAGGGTTAAATTAAATTTATGTAGGGTATAATATAACGCCCTGAGATTTTATGATATAATAATTTGTAAAAAAATTATTTCTTAGATTGTTTTCTTTACAAGAAACGCTTAGATTAAACAAACCACGATATACTATTGAAATATTATCAGTTAACGTTATAGTTATCACATCGACATTAGATTTGTGGGAATAAATATAGCTGGCTATATCATTGAAATTTTATTTTTAACAAAATTATAAAATTAATTAATTATAAATCAATTGATTATAAATAAAAATCAAAATCATTTAAAATTTACTGATATTATTTTATGAAATTCTATTTTTGTGAGTTCAATTTATTTTTATCTTAATAAATTAAAATAATCACTATTAGTGATATATTTTAATTTTATTTATATATTATATATTAAACCCGAAATTTTAACATTTGTATAATATATTTTATTATAATAATATGATAATAAACCATGTTTTATTCATAAATATGTACTTATCTAAAAAATGATTTTCCTTTCATTTTTTGAAACTATATTAAAAATAATTTTTTCCAATTATAGATATTAAATCATGAAAATATGATTTAATATATGAAATCAAAATATTAAATTTGGATAATAAAAGAAATTTATTTTCATTCATTTTGAATACTATCCTTGGTAATTTTTTGAAACCTTACTAATGGTAAAATGGGAAAAGCATGAAGAAAATTGGGTTAAGGCTTAAAATTCCTAAAAAACTCTCCTTTATTCTACATTATGAGTGGGGTTTGACCATTTTCATCAAATTATATAAAATATGTCCTATTGGTTCCATTTTAAATTGATTGTAACCATTATATTATTTTAATAAAAGGATAAATAGAAAATGTCACAGAATTACATATAATAACAGTAAATACCTATTATAAGGACAAAAGAGGAATATTTTGGTTATAAATTATTATTTTAAATATATATTAATTATTTTATCTTGGTAATTTTTTTGGATTTAATAATTACTTTAAATTGTCTTGAAATACTGACACAATACTTATTCAATTAATAGAAAAATAAAATAAATCATTTTAAAAATAATAAAAAGTAACATAATGTGGGAGAATTTTGTTGTTTCTTGAATTTTATATATTAATATAACATATTTATAAAATTTTAATGTTTTATATTCAAATTATTTTATCATTATGTTGTCTTTAATGTTAAATTAAATTTATAGTGTAAGAAACGAATGTACTGATATTTTATGTTAAATAATATTTAAATAATTTAAAAATAATAAAAATATTTCTAGAGGGAATGTAGGATGATAAATTTTAGGAAATTTCATCAATTTTCCTTTTATGATCTGATTTTTACCACATATATAAAATTATAACCTTGTAGTATTAAAAAATCATTACCACGGTTAAGATAAAAATGGTTTAGCAAGGGGTCAAACCAAAAGATAAGCATTAAAATGACACCAAATACAATATAAATATCATTGTATAATTATATTTTTAAAATTATCCTCTTTTAATTAAATCATTGTAAATTTTGATTCATTTTTCAGGAGAATGACTTCATTATTTTTTAATCTTTTTAAATTCCAACTATATCTTTTCACTCACTTATAAAAGGATACCCCTTATTTATTTTCATTATAACACATTGAGCCATATATCATTGAAAAAACTAGACCAATTATAATCTAAATATATTTATCCCATAAATATAGGTTTTGGTATTCTTAAAAAACTATTATAATGTTCCTTTAGAAAGGATCAAAATTAGGTCTCCCAAAAGAATAGGTATTCATCTTACCTGACCTCTTTCAAATTATTTCTTCCTACAAATCCTCTAAATATGTGTTATCCACCATAAAATAAAAAATTATGTGTCCAAAATATAATAAAATGTTATTATTATCATGATACCACCATTATCCCCTCTCTTTTCCTTCAAATTGAAAGTGAAAGTATTTGTCATGTGTATGTGTGGACCACCACCTCCACATAGTGATACAATTCTATTTTTATCATCATATTTAATTAAGGGATATAATTATGGGTTAAAAGTTTACACATGAAATTTATTAAATTGTTATTAATATGGAATTATAATACCATATCTAGCTTCTTACCTTCTAATCAGTTGAAAAAATAGAACATCGCTCATGTGTACATGTGGACTGCCACATCCATGATGCGATGTAATTCATTTTTCATATCCTCATTATATAGGTGTTAATAAGGATAATTTTAATGAATATATATGATATATATGATATAATTATAATAATAAAAATAATTTAATAGTAAATTATTATTCAACTTTCTTCCATTCTATCTGTCTAAATGTGAAAATGGTGTTCATGTGTGCACCCAACCAAGAGTCTCCACGAACGGTGTAATTTATTTTTATATCTCTATCTTTTATGTATGATTTTAAATGGTTATATAATGAATATATATGAAATTAATATCATAAATAAAATTCTCTATATAATGTGACCAAGATTTAATTACATGGATCAGAAATACTAAACTAAAATTCTCATGAAATACGAAACAATTTAGATCCTGAAATGAATATTTTAATAAAGTTGTATTTATAAATGGGTATTTAAATGTTATAATTGAATAATATATGATATTAAAAATTTGTAAATTATTTTATTATAATAATATAATAAATCTAAATTTATTATATACTGGTCAGTAGACTTCAAATTTAGTTAAACTTGAGGTAAAGGATATATGTTTATATCTCATTTTAATCGGGATTGTTTATGATTGAATTTATATTGAAGAAAATTATTTATTTTTTCATTATTTTTATCTATTTATCTATTTAGAAAAAATAATTCATTTTATTTTACTCTCTTTAGTTACTCAGTTGTCTAAAGTAATGACATTTTAAGAAAAAACTACATTATTTTTCTCTTGAGTGAAAATTAATTTTTCCTTTAGTCCCATTATTTTTATGAATATTATGATGATTGTTTTTAAAAATCCCATATGACTGATTAAATTAATTTTTACTCATGTTTTACATTTTAAAAAATGGTTTAAAATGAATTTTATTGTCATTTTTTAATGATGTACTTTATACTTTTACCAAAATACAAAAGGAATCTAATTTTAACATACATGACCTAAATAGGATCTCCCACCATAATGAAAGATTAATGAATCAAATCATTCTTTACCACTTTCCATATTTATTTTTAAGGAAAATTTTTTCCTTAATATTTTAGAAATTTTTAGATTTTAAATAAGTGACTCAATGTAATAAAGCGTGGTTTCCTTATGAAGTACTCTATTGATATTTTAAAGGATTTTTTAATCTATAATAACTTCTTTTTATATTAATCATGATTTATTGTGGATATGATCTAATTATACCATTTTTATAATTTATATTGATGGTTTATGGTTATGTGGATGAAATATTGATGAAACATGTTTTCTTTTCCCTAGGTTAAGTAATGATGAATTTTTTGGTGATATTTTGTTATATATATGAATAGATTTATGATATTATAATGGGTGTACATTGAATTATGTATCCCTCTGAAGAATTGGGTAAATATTAATGTTTTATGTTATCAAAGGTTACATGGTTGGGTATCCGAAGATCATAATAGGGTACATGAGATGTTATCACAAGCCCGAATCATGTACACGGTTGGTTATCCTAAGACTAAAATGTTATGAATGTCTTAGTGGGTATCATTGACATAATATTTCTATAATTATGATTATGCCACAATTTACTCCACTATTTTATGAAATTATATTATGCCAATGTTTTGTTTTGAGGGGACATGTTCTTTGATACATTTTAAATTCATGTATTCTAAACAGTTAAGATTTATACCATGACTCATGTTTAAGATCTAAGAATTGTTAGTTATCATCTTCAAATTTTAATAGTAGTTAGGGTTTTTCATAGTGGTAAGCACCCTATTGACCTCACCTGTTTTGATAATCTCAATTATGCTTTCATATACTTTGATAATCCAAAATAATGTTTATCTATATATTACTTCATTCAATCTATGACATTCTATTATCAAGTTGATAATAATATTAAAACAATCTTTGAAATATGTTTATCTGTGTTTATATGAACATTGAAATAATTCTAACTCAATCGGCATACGTGTTTCATAGAACAGATATGTATTAAGTCCACCGGTATGCACATAGCTACTGATACAGACAAACAGAGCCCTACTGGTACTTAGTCTACCGATAGACAAAGGCTACCGATAGACTGAATAGACAGTCACTAAAACAGAACAGAGCTACTAGTATTTGTAAGTCTACCGATAAGCACAACACTATGCAAATATACCGATAGAAGCAGAGCTACCGATAGAACAAGTCTACCGATATACACGATCACTGGTAAATAAAGGAGATACTAGTATTCACAAGCTATTGATACAAAGTCTACCGATAAGTATAGTCACTGATACAAACAGTCACTGATACACCAAGATACTAAGACAAGCGAGTTACTACTAGACAAAACGAGCTACTGATAGAAGAAACGCTACCAATAGGAGTCATCGGTACATAGACCAAATGATACATGGAGTAACAGCTACCGATACAAGGAGATACCGATACAAGGGAAAAAGTGTTAATGATAGGAGGTCATCACTATACAAAGTCCACCATTACATATCTACCGACAGAAGGCTACTGATGAATGACTGACCAGTCTTGCTTCTTAAACTCTATAATATGATAATATTATTTATTTATCTAGCAACGTTCATATTTGATGATTTTAATGCAACCAATGTAATTTAATGATAGTTATTGGCATGTCAGGGAACCATACCTCATACCTGTAAAAAGGTAATCATTCCCATTTTCCGAAGCTAAAATCTATAAGTGGAATGATAAAGACCGAGCAGAAAGTAACTAAGAAGGCACATGATGTATGCGAAAAACAAAGGCTGAAGAGTTCGGAAAAGTGGTGCGTACATACAGAAAATAAATTCTTCATCCACACTCAAATAACAATAGACATACACGAAGCCATTCATACAAGAAGGGAACACAAACTCAATATTAGTATAGGAGTGATGAACTAAAATGATCTCTTCATACACTCAAGCTGATCAAACTGAACATGAAGAAAACAACCCTCTGTTTTTCAAAAAAAAACAAGAGAAAGACACAGAAGCATTTCTGACAAATCAAAAGGACTCCAGAGCTGCACTACAAATCAGCAGAGCATTCTAAACTCATATCTACTCTCTTAGTGATTCTTTTATTTAAATTTCTATCAATGTGTGTGCTCTGTATATTTTATACACACACTCTCTCATGTATTAAGCTAGAGGATTTATAAATCCTCACACAAACCTTCTATAACTCTTGTGTATCCCACTATGGATTGTGGTAGAGGTCAAGTAAGACTTGGACAGCCAGTGTGCTGTTGTTTTTTTTCCACGTAGAACTTTGGTAGAGGTCTTAGTACCTGGATAGTCTCTATACTATTTTTTACCACGATCTAGGGTGTAGATAAAATTTATATATATTGTTTGAGAGGACTAAGTCTCGGCTTGAGACTGAACCTCTTGGTTATATTTGTTCTACATCTTAGATTAATTCTAAAGTATACTATATACTTTATTTTCCACTACTAATTACTTTAAAATACAATTTTTTTAAATATAATTTGATATTTAATCTAGTAAGTGTTTGTAACTATTTAATATCAGTAGGTTAGTTTCAAAAGCCAATTTAATCTTCTGATTAAATTAACTAATACATAATCAATCTTTCAAGAACCTAATCGAACCCTTATAGTTTGAAAAATTCACTACAATTTAACTTAGTTTTTATTTGGGGGATTTTAAGAGAAATATTTTAACAGAAATTTTATTTGGAACTCAACTCACCCCCCCATCTTGAGTATCTACTCTGACCATCATTTGGTATCAGATTTTTGTTTTATTTATTCAAGGTTTTCAAAATACCATGTTTTTCTATTGTGATATTAGTTGTATCATAAGGATCTTAAATTCTTGTTAGTTCTAAATTTTATCTCTCTAAATATATTTCCTAAAATAGAATTATGTATAATAGATTAGAAGGTGTTGCTACCAACAGGTCTCCCTTCTTTAATGGTACAAATTATGCTCAGTGGAAGCTTAAAATGAAAATTCATTTGGAGATTATGGGATTTGATATCTGTACTACTATATAAACTCAATATAAGATTCCAAAAACTTAGAGAACTACTTGGTATGAGCCTACTAAAATTTCTTATAAATATAACTGTAAAGAAATGAATGCTTTGTATTGTGCTTTAGGTGATGTGGAATTTAACCGAATATCTTCTTGTAAAACTTCTTATGAAATTTGGGACACTTTGGCTATTTCCCATGAGATAACAACCAATGTTAAGGAAATGAGATTGAAAACATACACTATTAAATATGATAATTTTAAAATTAATCCTGATGGACCTATTTTTGACATGTATCTCAGGTTCAATTAGATTTTCAACACTATGAGATCTCCTGGTAAAGTTGTTCCTGCAAAAGAACAGATCATGAGAATATTAAGATGTATTCTAGAAAGATAGAGAGGAACATATGTTTCCATTAGAGAATCGTGAGACATCATCAAACTTCCTATTAAAGAATTAATTAGTAAGCTAATGATATATGATGAAGATCTGAAGGGTCAACAAAGAAGAGGATGATAAACAAATGAAGAAGTCAGTATCCTTCAAGACATCTGCTTCAAAGAGTGAAGAAAAAGGAAAAATTCAAAGTGAAAGTGCTAGTTCAAGCAGTGATGAGAATGCATCTGACAGTGATGAAAAGATGGCTCAAATATCCAGAAGATTTAAGAAACTTTTATAGGAAGAAGAAATTCTTCAGAAAATCAAATTACAAAGGAAGATATGACATGAAAGGTCATTAGAAGAAGGACTAGAAAAATCCTGATAAGTGTGATGAGATTGTCTGATATGAATTCAAAAGGAAAGGACATGTGAAAGCAGACAATCCAAAGTTGAAGATCAAGAGGAAACATGACTACAAGGAAAATAAGTACAAGAAAGATATGAAAGATACCTACAGTGCTTCAAAAGACATCATAAGTGAATCTGAAGTTTCAGACACTGAAAAGAATCGTGCTAACATGTGTTTTATGACAAACACTTATAAGGTAACACTGTACACTCCTGATTTAAATTCATATTATTCTGGAGATGATTTTGATTTTGAATCTGAAAATATTTCTAGTGAATAGTTATTTGAATATTTTAATATGTTAGAAGAAACATATAATTAATTGATGGACAATTATAAGACCTTGAAGAAATATCATGCTCTAACTAGCTCTGTAAAACTTTCACATGATGTAGAAAAGGAAAAGAATGCTCAATTGCTGAAGGAAAATACTGAACTAAAGTTTTCTAATGTGAAATTAACTAATGACTTAGAAAATTTTACAAATGGAAAAGATACACTTAATCAAATTCTAGGAAAACAAGTGGCACGCAAATATACCACTGGAATAGGCTACCATCTTGGACAGAGACAGTTTACTAAAACTAGATTTATTTCTAAATCTAGACAGAATGATGCTAGTTCTTATTCTGGAAACTTGTATTCTCTAACTAGTTACTCACATGGTTATAGATCAAATAATGTTTATCTTTCAAAATCTATTGATTCTGTAAATAATTTGAGACCCATGAGACAAATCTGGGTACCTAAGGCTTTGCTTCCTATCCTGTCTAGATCCAAGAAAATCTGGGTACCATAATCATTTTATTTTTAAACCTGTTTTGTAGGAAACCTGCTTGAAGAGTTCTCATAAGAAGTTATGGTAATTGGAAAGTGGGTGTTCAAGGCATATGACTAGAGATTTCTCATGATTCAAAAGCATAATCAAAGTTGATGGAGTCCATGTCACCTTTGCTGATAACTCTAAAGGAAAAATCATCGACCTAGGCCATATTGGTAACACTGATTTAGTTTTAATTTCCAAAGTTTTATTTGATGATGAACATAAATATAATCTGTTGAGTATTTCTCAGCTTTGTGATGATGGTTTTAATGATAAATTTGAAAAGGATTCTTGTAATGTTTTTAACTCTAATTTTTTTTTAGTATTCTCTACTTTGACAAATGAAAATTTTTATGCTGTTGATTCGAATTCTTTAACTAAAAAAACATTACTTGCTTAAATTCTTTTCATAAAGAGTCTTGGATATGGCACAGAATATTAGTACATTTCCACATCCATTCACTTAGAAAAATGACTAGGAAAAACTTAGTTAGAGACCTACCTAAACTTGAGTTCCCAACAGATGGAGTTTGTAATCCCTGTCAAAAGGGAAAGCAACATAAAGTATCTTTTAAATTAAAGAAAGAAGATTCAACTTCTCAACCTCTTGAGTTGGTTCACATGGATTTTTTAGGACCTTCTAGATTTTATAGTTTAAATGGTATGCACTATATTTATGTCTTAGAAGATGACTATTCTAGATATACTTGAGTATACTTCTTAGGTCACAAAAGTGAATCTTTCTCTTACTTTATTAAATACTCCAAGTCTGTAGAGAACCTTAGTGGACTTAAGATTAAGACCCTAAGAAGTGATCATGGTCATGAGTTTGAAAATAGAGAGTTTGAATATTATTGCTCACACAATGGATATAGTCACAACTTTTCTGCCCCTAAAAACACCTCAGTAGAATGGTGTAGTAAAAAGAAGAAAAAGAACCCTTCATGAAATTTCAGAGACCATTCTTAATGAGTATGACCTACCAATTTACTTTTGGGATGAAGATGTAAATACAACTTCTTATATTATCAATAGAGTTTTGATCAGACCTTTTCTTAAGAAAACCCCTTATGAGCTTCAGAAAAATAAGAATCTTAAAGTTAATTACATCAGAGTTTTTGGTTGCAAAGTATTTATTCTCAATACAACGGATAATCTTGACAAGTTTTCCTCTAATAGTGATGAAGGAATTTTTCTTGGTTATTCTTTAACAAGAAAATCCAATAGAGTTTTTAACAAAAGAAAAAAATGTGTGGAAGAATCTATTCACATCAAATTTGATGAAACTGATCCACATGAAACTATGTATTCTCTTGAAAATCTTGAAGAGAATCTATCTACTCTGGATCTTAATGACAAAACCAAATATCCTGCTGTAAAGATATCCAGTTTTAGAAACTTTCCAGAACTTGCTTCTGTTGAACCCGAACCTACAGATGTACCTAAAATTTCTAGTCATATCTTTATTAGATCAACTAGGATTCTAAATAATCATCCTTTGGAAACTGTTGTTGGTAATCTTGATAGAGGGAAAAATACTAGAGCTTCTCTAAGAAACCGGGTTGAACATCAAGCCTTTCTTTCACAGCTAGAAACTAAAAATATCTGTGATTCAATCAATGATGAATTTTGGGTAATGTAAATGCCAGAAGAATTCAATCAATTGGAAAGAAACAATGTCTGGGAATTAGTAGAGAGACCTAAGGACACTTTGACAATTGGTACTAAATGGGTTTTTATAAACAATGTTGTTGAATCTAGACATATAGTTAGAAACAAAGCTAGGTAAGTTTCACAAGGGTACAGTCAGGAAGAAGGTATAGACTATGTGGAAACATTTTCCCCTATAGCTGTATTAGAAGCTATTAGGATCTTACTTGCCTATGCTGCTCATATGAGTTTCAAGTTATATCAAATGGATGTTAAAAGTTATTTTCTAAATAGTTTTATAATTAAAGTGTTTTTGTTGAAAAACCACCAGGATATACAAACCCCCATTTCCTAAATCATGTTTTTAAACTTTCTAAAGCTTTATATGGTTTAAAACAAGCTTCAAGAGCTTGGTATGATAGACGTAGCAATTTTCTTATTTCAAAAGGTTTTACTAAATGGATTTTTGACCCAACAATTTTTATTAAAATAATTTATAAAGATGTTTTAATAGTAGAAATCTATGTTGATGATATTATTTTTGGATCTTCTAAACATTCATTAAGTACTGATTTTTTAAATAGTATGAAAAATCAACATAAAATTAGTTTAATGGGTGAACACAAATATTTTCTTGGATGTCAATTTTTTCAAAATGAAATTGGTATTATTTTTAATCAATTTAAATATACAAAAGATCTTTTAAAATGTTTTGGTTTGGATAGTATTAAGGAAAGTGATACTCCTATGAGTACTGTCTGTAAATTGGATGCAGATGAAACTGGGAAACTAGTGATCAAAAAAAATTACAGAGGTATGATTGGAAGCTTAATTTACTTTACTTCTAGTCAAATAGATATTATGTTTATTGTGTGTATGTGTGCATGATTTCAAGCTAATCCAAAAAGAATATCATTTACTTATTGTTAAATGAATTTTCAAATATGTTAAACATACTGTAAATTTAGGTTTGTTTTATCCAAAAGGAAAATATTTTGAATAAATGAGTTATTCAGATGCTGACTATGTTGGTCGCAAGTTGGATAAAAAAGCACATCTTGAACATGTAATTTATTGGTAAAATCCTTAGTATCTTGGTGTAGTAAGAAACATAATTCAGTTTCTTTTTTCACTGCTGAAGCAGAGTGCATAGATGCAGGTAGTTTCTGTGCACAAATTCTGTGGCTGAAACACACTCTTTTGGACTATGGATATGATTTTATGCATGTTTCAATAAACTGTGATAACACTAGTGAAATTAACATTTCAAAGAACCATGTATCTCACTCTAGGACCAAGATCATTGATGTAAGGAACCATTTTTTGAGATATCATTACCAAAAAGGTGATATGACTCTTGAATTTATAGGTATTGAACATCAATTAGCTTACATTTTCACCAAACCTTTAAGTTCAGATAGGTTATGTTGCATTAGACATGAGTTAGGAATGATTAACCTTGACTGGTAGAAACCTCACTGTTAGGCCTCACCGGTATGAAACCTCACTATTACACCTCACCAGTATGGACCTCACCGTTAGTGGACCTCATTGATAGATAAACCTCACTATTAGGAATTCTCACTGGTATACCCTGCCGTTATGTATGCACTATTTTAAACTTTTGTCTTCCACCAGAATCTGTATCGTTTATACTTTACTTATTTTATTTTTATTATTTATTTTATTATTCCTAAATGATAAAACGAACTCCTAGTTACTTCTCAATCCACCTAGACTTTCCTTTACCCTCATGCCTTATCTCCTGAATCTCTCTAAAACCCTAAGTTCCTCGAACCAGAGATGGAAAAAACCAAACTCCCTACTGTTAGAGATGACATTGATGAGATGAATGCAAAGAAGAAGAAGACGGAGATAGAATCAAGTAGTAGTGTCAGTATAACATGGTCAGGGAGGTGACAAGTGAACCCAAATTTACAAAATATAGCTTTTGTAATCGAGAATGTGTTATGCATGGAATGGATGATGTCTAGAATATCGTTAGTTCTAGAGGTGCTGGAAGATCATAAGTGGGTAGAATGCTTCTCAAATAATAATGGCCCCTACTATCTGAAGCTAGTAAAACAGTTCTATGAGTTTGTGAGTTTTGAGAAATCAGAATATTAGAACCGAATGATTTCATTTTTGAATGGAAAGGAAATATTTTTTCATCTGTTGAGTGGGTGAGTACCTGAGAGTACCACATGAAGGATTTTATGGTTATTCATCGAAGATAGTACCACTTACAAGTGATATTTTTTATTATGAAACTACCTTAGAGGAGGTCAGTGGTAGTGGCGAGCAAATAAAGGTGGTGGCTGCTGAAATGAATGGAGAGAACAAATTGTTGTTCAAGTTTGGGCAACATGTGCTAAGCCCAAGAAGAGGGGGCTTTGCAAATTTAAGATATCAATATATCTATCTGTTACATCTTTTGATACATAGTGTGGATGTGATTCTGTGCAGGTTTCTAATGATTCAAATGGAGGATATGACCAGACTCAAATCAAAGACCAATGCTTTATCCTTTTCCAAGTTGATTTCTGTTAGGATTAATGTGAAGGGCGTATCTGAGTCTCAAGATGAGACAGTGGTAGTAAGGAAAATATTTTTTATCAGAAGCACAGTTTGAAAATACATGAAGATAAACTGGAATCCATGGAGAGGAGAGTGGGTTATTGATGATAAGAAGCTATATGATAAGTTCACTCCTGTGGATCATCCTTCAAGGCCTAATGATTTAAAGTATCTAGTTCTAGGAACTGGTGAAGAAGAGATAGAGTATAGTGATGATACAGAAGAGAAAGATTCCTCTGCAGCAAATGGAGGAGATCTTGACTTTCCTACTAGCCCAGCTCTTGAAGTTGTGTCACAAGAAAAGAAAAGTGCCTTGAACCTACCTAGTACAGAAAATATTTTGGATATAATAAATAAAAAGGCACCAATGGATGAGGAAAACTAGCAGAGAGAAGATCAGGAATAGGATGCTCGAGAAAATGAAGAATAAGTTCATGCAAGTGAAGCATATGTTTCAATCATCTTCAACTTTAGTCCACTGATTGGACATTCCCTAATGCCTGCTAAGGAATTTGATGAAGTTGATAGACCATTACCTATTCCTGAAGAACCTCATGTTGTTGCAGAAATGGAGATGGTTGTGCAAGATTCTTCATAGCAAGAAAGAGTTGCTGATGATTTTGTTGTTGTACAAGAGAATTCACCAGTTGAGGGGGAACATCCAACCAGGTTTGGCAGTGTTTCAGTGGTTGTTGAGTTTGAAGACTCAGCAGAGGACCCGGGGTTTATAGATTGTGGATTGGATTACCCCGACTCTAATAATGAGACATCCCTTCAGAGACCAAAAATCAATTATGATATTCAGTCCGAGATATTACCTGAATATGTGGAAGGAATACATGATTTGGATAAGTTAAATTATGACCTTAAAATCAGTTTTTTTGTAGAAATAAGGATAATAAAAGCTTCACTCGTGTCATATATTCAGACTATAATGGATAACTCTATGACCAGTATAGTATCTGAAAGAGCACCTATTGTTGTTTCTGCTAATATAGTCAGTAGGGATGATCTTTAATCCTTAATGGATGAGCTAATAGTGCCTTTATGTTATTCTTTTTCCATGTTAAAGAATCAATTTTTTGAAGAGATGAGAAATTTGGAAAAGTATTTTGAACAATCTCTCAGTTGTAATGTGTCAACCTTTGTAGAAGAGATAGTGGATGAAGTTACAGTTTGTCAGACTCAAGTATCTAGACTGGCAGAGGATGTTGAAGTTATAAAGAAAGAAGTTGTCTCTCTGGAATCCTATATGAGTTCAAAATCTCAAGGAGACAAGGATTTGGCCTATGTGAAGAGTGTGGTGAGCCAGATGGTTTTAGTTTTTGAATGATTTAAAAAGTCTGTGGAGAATCATATCAGTGCCCAAGATTCTGTAGTAAAAAATATTTTTAGTGGGCTAACTAAGAGTTTCAAGGAAACTGTATCCTTCTTTCTTGGTTCTGTAGCATCCATAACTTCAGTGGATTTGGATCAGATTAGAGCTTTGGTAAAGGAGGAGCTTGGTTCAGTATCAACCAGTGGCTCTGTGGACTCATCTAATCTGACCAAAGTGGTGACTTCTACTAGAGATACCGCTAGAGATATTATAAATATTGTTCAAGATTATATTAGAGAAGCTTCTGCTTCTCAGAAATACGTGAAAGACAAGGTAGATTACTATTTTAAGAGGTTTTACACCAAGCATCAACTTAATAATCATTTCACGCTTATGTTAGAAAACATTAAGCTACCACCCATCAATTGAGCCTTTAGAGAACAAGTCAGCAAGCTCAGGGAGTTTACCCCTGAACTAGACCTATTCATGGAAAACAAGGATGATTTCATTTCTACTATGGAAAGAGGAGGAGGAATCATTATGGATTTTAGAAACCTTTTGTTTCCCTTCCTGCATGTTGATGCTCGACCAGTGATTGTACCTCCATCTTTACATGCCTATGCCTCTACTACTTCTCCTACTCAGATGCCTCTATACCAAGCAATCTGAAGCCTTACTCTTATGATCACTTAGAGATCTACATAGTACAGTCCAGGAGCAGTTTCAGTACCTTAGCCTCCTCTGATCATTTCTGGTGTTCCTAAGCCTCCACCTACATCCACATCACCTGAATATTCTTCTGATCCCAAGGGGAAGTCTCATTCTGAGGATGTGGATTGATCAGTGGCTAGGATTTTTAATAGGAATCACTTGTATTTCTTTTTGTTTCTTTTATGTCTTTCTTTGTATCTGTTTTCTCCAAGGCATACATATGATCTTACTTTATTTTAATCGGTGTTACTTCTCTTCTCCTATATTACCTTTTTGTCCCACTTTTTTCTAATCACAAAGGGGGAGAAATGCTATCTAAGGGAAACATATCTGAGGGAGAACTAATATCTTTTATGAAAAAGGGGTAGAAATACTATATTTTCTGCATTTAATTCATTTACCTCTAGTACATTTGTTTTACATTTTACCTTTAGTACATGTGTTTTATAATATATTATTTTCTTTGATACAATTTAATTTAATGCTATATCCTCTGAAACATTACTGATTATTTTTTATATCATAAGTTGGGATTATTAAAAAGGTGGATATTGTTGACTTCACCTGTTTTGATAACCCAAATTATGCTTTCACATACTTTGATAATCCCAAATAATGTTTATCTATATATTTCTTCTTTAAATATATGACATTCTATTATCAAGTTGATAATAAGATTAAAATAATCTTTGAAATATTTTTATCTATGTTTATATGAACTTTGAAATAATTATAACTCAATCGGCATATGTGTTGCATATAACAGATAAGTATTAAGTCCACTGGTATGCACATAGCTACTGATACAGACAAACAGAGCCCTACTAGTATTTAGTCTACTAATAGAAAAAGGTTACCGATATACTGAATAGACAGTCACTAAAACAGAATAGAGATACCAGTTTGTATAAGTCTACCGATAAGCATGACACTGATCAAGTCTACCGATAGAAGCAGATCTACCGATGGAAAAAGTCTACCGATATAAACAATCAGTGGTATAGAACGAAGCTACCGATATGCACAAGCTACCGATACAAAGTCTACTGATAAGTATAGTCACCGATACAGATACTCACTGATGAACCAAGCTACCGATACAAGCGAGTTACTTCTAGACAAATGAGTTACTGATAGAAGCAAAGCTATCGATAAGAGTCACCAATACATAGAGCTACTAATACATGGAGTAACAGATACTGATACAAGGAGGTACCAGTACAAGGACAAAGATCTACCGATATGAGTTCACTGCTATACAAAGTCCTCCGTTATATATCTACCGACAGAAGGCTACTGATAAAAGACTAACTAGTCTTTCTTCTAAAACTCTATACCCAGATAATATTATTTATTTATCAAGAAACTGTCATATTTGATGATTTTAATGCAATCAATGTTATTTAAGGACAGTTGTTGGCATGTTAGGGAACCGTACCTCATACCTGTAAAAAGGTATTCATTTCCATTTTCCGGAGCTGAAATCTATAAAAGGAAGGACAAACACCGACCAGAAAGTAACTAAGAAGGCACACGAAGTGTGCGAAAAACAAAGAATGAAGAGTGCTGAAAAGTGATGCATACATACAGAAAATAAAGTCTTCATCCACACTCGAAGAACACTGGACATACACGAATCCATTCATACAAGAATAGAACACAAACTCAATCTTAGTCATGGAGTGACGAACTACCATGAGCTCTTCATACACTCAAGGTGATCAAACTGAACTTGAAGAAAACGACCCTCTATTTAAAAAAAACAAAGAAAGACTCAGATGCATTTCTGAGAAATCAAAAGGACTCCAGAGCTGCACTTCAAATCAACAGAGCATTCTAAACTCATATCTACTCTCTTAGTGATTATTTTATTTACATTTAGAGTAGTGTGTGTTCTTTGTATATTTTATACACACACTATCTCCTATGCTAAGCTGGAGGATTTCTAAATCCTCACACAAACCTTATATAACTCTTGTGTATCCCATATTGGATAGTGGTAGAGGTCAAGTAAGACATGGACAACCAGTGTGTTGTTGTTTTGTTTTCCCAAGTAGAACTGTGGTAGAGGTCTTAGTACCTGGACAATCTCTTTGCTAATTTTTACCCCGATCTAGGGGGTTGATCAAATTTATATAAATTGTTTGAGAGGACTAAGTCTCGGCATGTGACTGATCCTCTTGGTGATATCTGTTGTGCATCTTAGATTATGTCTAAAGTATACTATATAATTTATGTTTCGCTGCTAATTACCTTCAAATACAATTTGTTTTAAAGCTACTTTGATAGTTAATCTATCAAGTGTTTGTAACTATTGAAAATCAGTAGGTTAGTTTCAAAAGATAATTTAATATTCTGATTAAATTAACGGAGACCTAATCAATATTTTGATAACCTAATCGAGCCCTTACAGTTTTACAAATTAACTACAGTTTAACTTAGTTTTTAATTGGGGGGTTTTAAGAGAAATATCTTAACAGAAATTTTATTTGGAACTCAATTCACCCCACCCCCTCTTGAGTATCCACACTGACCAACACACCCATTAGTACTACATGGAAAATGGGGGTTCAAAACCCATCAGGTTTAAGAGACTTTAGCAGTACTGTAGAGGAGTGTAGCAGTGGAGGCACTGTAGCAATGGTGGGAACTGTAGAGGTGGAAGGTCACTGTAGCAACGGTAGGGGTACTGTAGCAGTGGCAGGTACTATGTATTACTATAGAAGTGTGGGTACCGTAGCAATACTATTCACATAATGGCCATTGGGATAAAAAATTGGGCATACGGGCCATGTAATGGGATAAATACCCACTGGGCCTTTGGGCTATGAAATGAGTCTCCCTCTACCCAGTTAAATATGTCTTTTATTTTCTTTAATAATAAATGCTACTTTGACCCCAACATTTTAAAAAACTCTTCAAAGTTTAAAATCATATTCTCATACCCATTATGATCTTATTATATATAAATTATTATTGATATATACCTTGTTTACCCTTATTGAGCATATGAGATCACCCATTGTTATATATTTTTTCCCTATATGTGAAGAAATTTCTTAAGTATCATGTGTCTAAGATGGGTACTTTTTATAAAGAAAAAAGTGGGAGATGATGTAGATATTTAATGAACTAGTTTTTGATGCATAAAAGATTCCAAAGACACAAAAACTTTATGGTTATGGTGCGTATCGTATTGTTATGAATTTATTATTCATATAATAATATGTGTTATTTTTGAATGAAAAGTAGGGGTTGTTGTCAGTATGATTATCATTTCATACACTATTTTTTTCTTATTCAATGTTTGGATCTAGGAGAAATTATATTAATGCTAAATGTTACAGGAAACTCAACAACCCACCACATGAGAAACCATATGAAATGAGATATGGGATATGAAATCTTTTTTATATTCTCACCCAAATCACTCAGGACATGAATGGTATCATGAATTACACTAATATTAAAAACAGATAAAGGGAGGAACAACTCACGGTTATATTTTTTATGAAATAATGTCCATCTTCCTTCAATGGTTACTATGATCCACTAATTTATGAGAATTGGATCAGTACCAATAAAAAGATCTTTCCCATTAGTCAGTGTTTGAAACATGAATTAATTTTCCTTAGAGCATATCATTTAGAAGATAAAACAAATAAATGGTGGAATCTTATCCAGAATACAAGGAACGAGGGGAAAATTGACTCCATGACATGGGAAAAGTTAAAGAAGTTATTTTTTCAGTATATATTTACCCATAACTATCGGAATGAAAATGTAAGTCGAATTCTTAAAACTAATGTAAAAATATACGAAATCCATTTTACTTGTAATGATAATTTCATTTGGTGTGAATGGTATGCTTATTTTTTTATAATCAATCCTAAAAGTAATATTGATTGATTCTTCAGTGTCCTGGGACCAAGTCTCTAAAATTAATTGGATATAGGATACTTTTTCATGTAGTAATAAATAATTTTATGTGATCTCACGCAAGAAATATAAATTTTATACTCTCAGTTTTCTCATGGTTTGAAGGAAAAAAGATAAGGATGTAATTTCGACAATATTCTAATAATAAATCCCATAATGGAAAGAAAATTTATCTTCTACCATGTAATAAGTGTTGATGGAAACATGCAGAATATTTTTATTATGGGGTTTGGTAAATTAGTTATGCCTGGAAGAGAAGCCTATTGAATAAAAGAATGGAAAAGTAATTTGAATAGGTCATAAAATAAAAGAAACAACGAAAAATATCAACCAAAAAATCTAATAATATTGAAATTATAAATTTGCAAGGAGAATAGAAAATTTTTCAATCATGGCTTGAATATGGATATTGATGATGATAATTTTCATAAAAAAACTCATATTCTAAGAGACAAATGGAATATGTATGTGATCTCATTTAGTGAAGATGGTCATGAGAATAAAGGGGTGAAAGTAACATTTACGATCCACTCTAGAAATGAAAATATTTTATTTGATTCTAGATCATCCCACTATTTAAAACCTAAAATTTTTTATGATTTTATCACATCACCACCTTAATGATTATATGTCAAGTTATCAATAAAAAATGTAAGGGTTTGATGATAACATATCATGTATATAACATCTATATGATAGATGTTCATGGGAATGTACTTCCAAATAACTACTTGGTACTCCAAAAAGTTGAATTTAATGTGATTTTGGGAATTCATTAGATCTATATATATATTAACCATATCAATTTACAAGGAAGTAAAGACATATTTGATATTTTGAACCAATATATGATCATATTTCTATGTATAGAAGAATATGAACTTCCAACGGAGATTAATTATATTGTATGGGTTTTGATTCCTATTCATGAGGGATTTTTATATTAAATGGTTGGGGAGAAACTAAATATAAAATAAATTCCAATAAATCATGATTTTGCTGATATATTTTCTGAAGAAATTCCTAGTATTTTCATGAACTGTGAAGTTTATTTTTCAATGGAATCTATACCAAGTGGTGTACTTATTTCAATGAATACATGTAGAATGCCCCCAATTTGGATACCTGAATTGAAGAAGAAACTATAGGTATTATTTATAATGGATTCATATACCGTAGTGAATCATTATAAGTTCAACATGTTATTTTTTGTTAAGAAGAATGACAGGTCAATGCATAGTGGCATTGATTATCTAAAACTTATTAGGATCATTATCAAGAACAAGTATCGTTTATATAGGAACCTAAAATTATATCAATGGAAATTCCTTTCATATAATTATTTGATATAGTATAAATCACATTAATAGTACAACACAAAATTTATAAATTTAGAATGAATAAATTAAAAGAAATCAAGGAACCTATACCAATTGAATAGTAACTTGACTGTTGGAATAGTAATTTGAACATAAGGAATAGTAATCTAGCTAATAGAATAGTAACCTAACCAATGAAATTATAAATATGATATAGGTTTATTGTGATTGAAAATATGATATATTTATATCAATGTATAAGTAATTAAATATGTCAAAAATGATAAATTAACTGTTGGTATTTTTATAAAACACAAATGTTTATTTACAGTTTTATATTTAAGAAAATGATTAAAAAATAAATTTTATTTTTATAAAAAAAATTCTCAAAGTAATACGTTTTTGTCTTATGAATATAATATAATTTTATGACACAGTAATTCACTTTTCAAAGTTTTATAAAATTGGTTATAGTTTTAAAATTGGTATTTTTCGAACAATTGATGATTTTAATTAAAGATTAAAATTTTATTGTTAATAAATACTTTTTCATAATATGTAGTTAATTTTATAAATCAACACATTTAAAAATGGTTAGGGTGAGTTTTTTGTATTTTTCTAATATAGTTTATTTTTTGTTGAACATTGAAATATAATAATTTATGGTATATAACAAATACATAAATTTTTGATCCATGTATGGTGTATGGATGATATAAGCACCACAATATCAAATCCTTATCTTTTTAATATATTTATTAATATGTTTTAATCTATTCATACTCTTGGGCGAAAATAATAGAATAATAAATAAAATATTCAGAAAACAGTCCTCTCCTCCCATATAAACACCACCATTTCCATCTTTTCTCTTCACACATCCAAATCATTGATGCTTGTCCAATTTCTACCCAATCATATTAGAAACCCTCACCCCTTATCCAGGAGCCCTTTATCTTAACAAAATACTAAAACTAATTTCTCTATAGAGGATCTCAAAGAGAATAATTTAAGAGGTAAAATCCTCTTTCTTTTTAATTTAATTTTCTCATCCTATTATTTTATTTTCTTATTACATCCTCACTTTCACTTATCAAGGTGGAATGATAACTTTAGTAAAATTTATATACTATCATTTTATTATACTAGTGGAATAATCCATCATCAAACCTCTTATCCTCTCTATTTTATTCTAAAAATGAAAATATCATCCATGATGTGTTGATTTACCACCATCATGGATGATGCACATATATTTTACTTTAACACCTTCAAGTATGGTCATAAAACCACTATAATGGTTTAAATAGACAAAAAATTTATTTTATAGCCTTTTTTTTGTTTTGGAGGTAACATATATACATAATATTAAATAATAAAATGAAACGGGTTTGTTGTGATCGAAAACCAAAAAAAATATAAATGATTATAATTAATATTGTATCTAATTATTCATACTCATTTCTATAAATAAGATAATATATAATATAATTTAATATTAAATAACTTTATTAATAAAATATAATCTCAATTAATGAGAATTAACCTCATTTTACATGAACTTCCATACATGTATACAAGTAAACCGATTCTGAAAAACCATGAAAACAAACACTCCTACAAGATGAAATTGAACTCTATAACTCATCAAAATATCCATAAACACACAAAATAAAATTGTAATGAATAAAATACACGTATAGTAGGTTCTGTAATTATTAATTAATGAATATAATTTGATTATCCCAGATATTAAAGTGATTAAAACATTCACACGTATGGTAAGAGGATTCTCAAACCCAATCCCCTTTTGTGGGTTATTCATCTTTCATACCAAATTTTCTGTTTGGATTCTCTATTAATATTTCAATAATAAATTTTTTTGTTATTACATTTCTTTATGGGATACACATTTTTCAAATCTAATTTTTTTGACAAGTGAACAGATTTGTTCCAAAAGAACACTTATTTCTAAAAAACACATATTTTACTTCTCTAGGGATTATTTCTTCTTCACTCAAGATTGATGATTCTTACAACAGGTATATTATTATATTTTTATTTCTAAAACCCCAATTTTTATTCATGAAATTATTTGTTATGAAATTATCATGAAACTCATTTCCTTTCCATGGATTATGGAAAATATTTAAATATATTCTATGTGGCATACATGATTATGTAAATTTTGTAATGTGACGGATGTGACCGAAATTATATAGTTCTCAAATGAATTGGGTAATGTTACATTTCCCAAGATAAATGTTCAAAATTAATGTACATGATTTTATCTTTTTTCATAATGATTATTTTATGATTATGCACATATGTTATGCATGAACAAGATGCTAGCTTTGTTCACAATTATCCATGGTATTTGACTTGTAAGAGATGATGTTTAATTTTTAGGCATTCCCACATTAAATGCCATTATCTAATTATTCCTCTCGTGATTGTTATGATGACCTTATAATTACTATATGATAATGATAATTATTCTCACCCATGTTATATTGATTCATGTTCTTATATATTCTCTTATTGTGCTTTTAGATCACCCCTTTATTTGATGTATATACGCAGGTGATTACTTATACTAAGGAGAACATGATGACCAATACGAATCTATATAAGAAAGAATTAATTTTTTTTATTATTATATAAATTTTATGAATGGTCCTAATTTTACTAAGACACTAAACCTTTTGATTCTGGGTTTGTAACAATTTTATGTTGTTTATCTTTAAAATGATGTAACAATCATGTAATAAATTTAGGATTGTTATAGTTGGTATCAGAGCACGTATTAGTTAATTTGGAAATTAGTATTAGAGACCATTAATAAAAACCAATGGTATGAGACTAAGTATTCATAAGAACCCATGAATATTAGTTTTAGAAAAAATTTAAACATAAGGATCACAAATGATATTCCTTTAGAGTTAATTTCAAAAAGAAATAAATTGTTTATTAATAACATGTTGACTTATTTTTTTTCAAAACATTCATTTTTTAGAAAATTGTGGGAACCATGAGAAACTAGGCCAACAACCCATGTAAGGGACAATATAGCGAATACCTGAATGACATCGCCAATCCCTTGAGAGGTGGAGTTTAAAATTTTATGGTCATGCTTTCCCAGTTATCTCAGGCAAGGGAAAAAAACCTAAATAATGTAAAAAATCATTCTTCACATAAGAGGGAGCAACTGTATATCATGTATTTTATGTGTAAATGACAACCAATGTTTAGTGGATCATCTGATACACTAGTTGCGGAATAGTGGGTCTACTCAATAGAGAATATATTTTATGTGCTTCACTATTATAAGATGGAGAAGGTGACTCTGGCCATTTATCATTTAAATGAAGATGCTTATCAATGGTGTGTTGTTTACTAAGAACATTATGCCAAAGGAAACAATTGATGAGATGGATTGGTAAGAATTTATGAAAATAATTCTTTACACATATTTCCCTCAAACTATTTTTATAAATTTGAAGACATGATTATTAGAGATGAAACAAATGGAAGGTGAATCTATCATGGATTAAGAAGGATAGATAGATTTTCTTCTTCATTTATTATCACAAGATTGAAAAAATCACAATTAAGAACAATTACACCTTCCATGGATAGATAATTTGTTCGATCAACTATGTGGTGCCAAGTATTTCTCTAAGGTATACCTTTAGTTGGGACATCACCAATTAAAGCTGAGGAAGGAAGATATTCTCAATAATTCTTTTAGAACATGTTACAAACAATATGAGTTCAAATTAAATATTTTAGAACCCATTAATACTACATAAAAATTCAAGGACTTAATAAATATAGTATTTAGATATTACCTTGAAAATTTTCTGGTAGTCTTTATCGATGATATTATGATATACTCTGATAAAAATGTGGAACATGAGGATAATATTAATAATTTTCTAAATGCCTTATGAAGGGATAAATTGTATTCCATGTATTGTAAATATGTGTTTTTGATGGAAGAAGTTTTATTCATGGTGCATGTTATCACCAACAAAAGAGTATATGTGTACCCTTTCAGGACGAAGGTAATCAAAGAGTGGACCATACCACCATCTAAAATGAATATAATTATTTTTATTAGTTTAGTTTTTTTATTAAAAATTATGTGTGAAATTTTTTTCATGATTTTCAAACCCACGAACAAAGTTGACTTTGAAGGTAGTAATGTTTTCCTACACCTATGAATGTGAAGACTGTTTGAAATAGGTGAAAATAAGGCTTATCACTGCACAAGTACTCACACAACGAACCAGTGGGGAACTCTTTGGGGAATACAATGATTATTTAAAGAAAGAATTATGATATTTACATATGAAAATGATAAATTTATAGCTTATTCCTCAATGTAGTTTAAAATACAAGAGAAAAAACTATCCTACACATGATTTGGAGTTGGCGGTTGTGATCTTTGCATTGAAATATGGCTAAATTATCTCTATAGGAAGAATTGTGTGATACATACTAATCATAAGAGCCTAAAATATATATTCACAAAGAAATATCTTAATATTCACTAGTGAATGTGTTTAGATATCATCAAATATTATAACTACTCCATACACCATCATCTCGGTAAGGAAAATAATGTAGCAGATTCTCTAAGTAGAAAGTATCCCGGAACATTATCAATGATGATAATTGAGATAGATCCAATCTTATTATATTTTTAGAAGATAGACATGAGAATAATTTTTCAAGGAACATCATAAACATTTTCTCTAATTTTTTCCCAATAATACCTTATGAAGAAAATAAGATATCCTTTATGGAATAATGTGGAATTTCAAAAGAATATGGAAGCTATCAAAAAAAAAAAAATAACTATATTTTAAAGTTTATGATGAAGGAGTTGTATGATTTGGGTCATGAATATGTTTACCATCCAATACATATATAAATATGGAGCCTCTAAATGACACACATATCTCAACTTTATCTATTCACCCAAGAAGAACAAAGTTGTATTTAGATCTCTAAGAGAACTATTGGTGTGACAATATGAAGAAGGATATCATTGAATATACATCAAAGTGCTTCGTGTTCCATCGTGTTATGGATGAAAGGAAAAAATTATGGGGATGATGCAACATTTACCCATAGAAACATAGAAATGGGAATACATCACCATGGAATTTGTCACTATAAATTTAATGACATCCAAAGGAAACAATACTATATGGGGTTTTATGGATCTTCTTAAAAATACAGATCGATTTATCACAGTTCGAGAGATCTTATCAGTAGATAAACTTGCACATATTTGCGTTAGAGAAGTGGTAAGGATGATTGGGTTACTAATATATATTGTATCTAATAGGGATCGGAGTTTGGCCTCTATGTTCTGGAAAATTATCCAATATGCTCTAAACACTAAGATAAACTTCATTAGAACTTATCATTCTCAAAAGGATACCCAATCTGAGCAAACTATTCAAAAACTTGTATACTTATTGAGATAATGTTTTATGGAATTCCATGGAAGATGGGACCAATTATTGCATTGTTTTTACAAATAAAATCAATTATGTTTTTTAAGTATATTTATAGTATTGTACAGGCCCTAGGTCATCTCTCAAGAAGCGTTGATTAGTTTATAGAGTGTATTTAAAAAAGTACTAAAACAGGAGGGTGGTTTTGAAAATAGTTTAAAGAAAATAACTTAATTTAAAAAGTCTAGTAGTTGTATAACCATGTTCATTTTGAAAAATATGAGATAAACGTGTCACTATGATTTCCCTACACACATTTTTTGTTCCTTGCTCTTATATATTCATTAAGGTTTGGAATAAATCTTTGGTTAAAATTAGATGGAATCCCCATTAATTACAATGCTTTTATTTAAATTCTTGAATAACCAAACGTTGAAATAAAAATCATATTTACAAGGTTCATAACAAATGAATGGACTAATAATTTCATAATAAGATCAAAATATAAATAATGTGGGTATGAAAATAATTAATCTATTGTCCAATCACAATAACTCAAGTCTTTCACTTAAAACCCACACTGATCGGTTAAAAATTAAGAGCAAATCAATCACATGCATCAAAACAGGCATTCAAATATGATATAACGTATGATACATGGAAAGAAATGTTTTAAAACCCTAATTAATCCAAAAAATTAGAAAATATATGCATCAAAACTCTTTCGCTATTTGTGTGGCTTCCTCATAATGAACGCCCACTGTGTAGCCTGACATTGAGAGGAGGAAGCTTGGGTGGATCTCTTTTTTCATCCCTGATTCCCCTATGAAAATATGGGCCTCCAAAACTAGTAGGAGTTGAGGACTCATATGGAAGTCCAAAATGGAAACACTTCACTCCATGGTCTATCATGAAAACGAGGTTCCCAAGGTGACCATTTAGAGCTAAATGGGAAGTGGATTTGGGTACCCATATTTTATAAAACTTCTTGTCTCATGATTTTTGACCCTTAGATAGTCTTATATCACTTTTGATAAAACTAAAAAATTCTTTTCAACCCTATTGAATATATTAATAAAAATTTTGGAAGCATTTTGGGCCTAAATATTAAGATATGGATGAAATATATAACCATTGTTTTGACATCACGTAGATTCAATTCCTTTGACAGATCAATTCAGATGGGAAAAATATTACAAAATTGGGATTGGGTGTCTTCATAAAAGGTGTCGACCACTTAATTTTGGATCATAAAATAAAATATAAACTCATTTGGAAGCTCTAATTATTATAATTGTGTGGTTTATTATACATATTTTCTTTGAACTCCATTATAATTTGGCCCAATTTTCCTCAACTTCATCATGGGCCCTCAAAATCACCTTTACCGACAATGAATTCACCCAAAAAATGAAATTACCACTTTTAATAGAGATGAACACTAAATAGTGGAATAAAAATGAATTTTAATTTATTATTATTTCTATAATTTTCAATATAAAACTAGTTTTACACAGTAATGTAAGGGTAAAATAGAATCGAGGTGCGATAACACCCCAACACTTAAATATTTTCACTCTTAAAAAAAGTCAAATTTACAAATAATTACCTATCAAAATCTTCCAAAATTTATTAATGTTTAACATTGATAATTTAATTCCTTCTAGAAATGTGATAAAATAAAAAACCACAATAAGGAGTTTTTCTTAATGATCGTGAAAAAGTTGTCTCATAAACTGTATCAGAACACAAATCATGGAGATGAATGATACCAATTTGAGAACATAATTCAAAAGAAAAAAATGTCAAAAAAAACTCCATGTGTGTGTGTGAAAACCATTCCACGGTATTATTTCCACTTTATATCTAGTAAATATAAGTTATTTTAAAAAAAGTTTGTTTAACTGATTTTTTCCACCAAACCTTCCCTAAATCCTTTGCAATCAAATATTAAGACCCACTCATTTAAGCATCTCCGAAAGTCAATCCTTAAACTCCTGACATAGATATCCCCATATGTTGTCAATTTAATCACTCTTCTCATTTATAATAATAATAATAATTATTATTATTATTAAATTTTAACATGAAATAAATATCACACTCATCACTCCACCCATGTTTGATCTCTAGAGGACACTTATTGTAATCGTTTCAACAAGATCAAAGGTGGAGGAAGAATGGTTCATGACTTTACCAATACACAACCCTTTTTTTCTTTTTTTTTGTTTATAGTTTTTTTGGGCATAAAATAGTTGGATAATAAGTACACATTCATAGGTCAATCTGGTACAGTGATGAAATAGATCGGATAAGGAATAAAAATATGGAAAAATTATTTTGGAAAGATGATAAAAATTAACTTAACCTATATTTACCATTGATTGAATAGTAAAAATTTATACTTCATAGTAGGGTGAAAATATGTGTGGAGATATTAAGTGACATAATTATCCCATAAATTACTCAAACAAAGGGTACCATTCTTTTTAATGGTTTAAAAATGATGCAACCATTTATATCATCGACAAATAACCAATTTACTTTAAAATCTAACACCTCAATGTTAAATTCATGCTAAAACACACATTTCATCAGAAATTTTTAAAATGTTAAAATAACATGAAATAAGGAAATTCCACATGATTTTTTAAAAAATTGAATGATTAAGTGGGCATAAAAATGAATATTCTAGCATAATAGTGAGGCTGAAAAAGAGGGGAGGTAAAAATACCATTCATCAAGAAAAAAAAGTGAAAAATAATAAAGGTGATGAAAATTAATAACTAAATCAAGAATATACCAATCCCCCACACCTAGTATGTGTAGTGTCCTCACTATAATAAAAGTTAATTTGGGATGGAAGGATAAAACGTGATTTGTTTCATTGGTTGATTTCTTCTTAAATATGGATTTTCTACATCGAAGACTCTAGAATTGCTGCATAGAAGTGCTTCAGCCGCTTCCCTTTGGCAGTGAAGGTTTGTTTTGTTTCTTTATTTTGAACCTGAATTAAACCAAATTTATAAACATTAGTAATAGTGTATAGGAAAAACCATTGGGAACAAATATTACCTATATGAAACTTCATCCTTGAGTTGAAAAGAAGGACCTTCTACCCAATGTGGAATTGATGATAAAGTATGTGGTTTTCATGGGCACCATTTTTCTCTCCTTATAAATATGAGATTTCTCATATGAGTCTCTTATTTTTTCTTATAACTTCTAAATCTATAAATTTTATTGATAACATTGACTGAAAATATTAGAATTGCATTGTTTAATGTACTAGAAGTCATGATGCTCTATCTCAACAGGAATGTGATAACACTTTCAGAAAACAAGATGATAGGGTGATAATACAATCAGAGTTTTGAAGGTAGTAGAGTAATTGCATAACGAAAAACTGAGTGTAAGACTCTAATCTTTTCTATTAGATTAGACTGTTTTTTCAAAAAAAACTCGTTACCTCTGTATTTGAAACCTCATATTGACCATTAGTTTGAGGGTGATAAACAATCGACACTCTATGCCTAACCTCATACTGCCACAAAAGTGATTGCATTATTTGGTTGTAAAAATGAGAACCCTGGTCACTATGGATAAACTTAGGTAATATAAGACTACATAAAATTTGGGTTCTCAAAAATTACACCAATATCTTGGAATCATCTATCCTTGTGGCTTGTGCCTCTACCCATTTTGAAACATAATCAATGGCCAAAATAATGTAAAAGTTCCTAAATGAATTGGGAAATGTCCTTATAATGTCAATTCCCCAAACATCAAAAATTTCATGTAAGAGAAAGGGTAGTTATGGGATTTAATTTCTTTTAGAGACATTCCCCATTCATTGAAAATTGAATAAAAGATTTATAGAAATCATGGGAATTCTGAAATAATGTTGGGAAGAAGATACCAGAATCGAAGACCCTGAAAGTAGTATGTTGGGGATCAAAGTGGACCCCATATGAAAGAGTGTGGTAAAACCGAAGGAAAAAATTAATCTCACTATCAGGAAGACAATGCATAAGGACTTGATCAATACATGTGTGCTAAAGTTAGGGTTCATCTTAAATATACCAACAGGACTCAAGATTTAGACGGTCATCTTGGTATTTATTGAAATGAGTTGGAATATAAGATACAATAAAATAATTTACCATTTTTTCATAACAAAGAATAGAGTATTTCACTCAGTATAATTGATCATCATTAAATATGTCATTTTTGGGAATACAGGGGGATGAGGCAATGTATGAGGATGGGAGGATCATACTGATTTGATCAGCCACCACATTCTATGATCCCTTTTATCTCTAATTTCTAGATTAAATTTCAGAAAGAGGAGCATCCATTGAATAAAATGTGGTTTGGTATCTAGTTTCTTAATAAGATACCAAGGAGCTCCATGATTTGAGAACATAATGACTTTGGACCCTAAAAGGAATGACCACCATTTATCCAATGGTAAAAGTGTGGCAACGATATATTTTTCTATTCTGATGTAGTTTTCTTTGGAATGGTATAGTGTGTGTGAGGCATATGTTATGACATGTGGAGCTTGATCAACCTATTATGATAAGACAACAAAAACTACATAGTTAGATTCATCACAAAAGAGCTAATATGGTAAATCCTACTGAAGTGGTTGGATTACCAGGGGTGATGTGAGACTCCATTTCAATTTCTTAATAGATTCCTCACATTATTTATCAAAATAAATTTATTTTTCTTTTTTGAGTAAGTGGGGGATTGGGTGTGTAATATTACTAAAGCCATGAATGAAATGAGGGTAAACTCTAGTGTTTCCTAGGAAAGACCACACATACATTATGTTTTTTGGGAATGGTAGGGATGAAATGAAATTCAATTTTTATTTATCTACTTGGATACCATCCCTAGAAAAGAAATTCCCAAGTACTAACCCTAATAACATCATGAAATGACATTTCTTATAATTTAATACAAGATTATTTTCAATACAACAATGTAGGATAAAACCAAGAATACTAAGAATTCATCAATAGAGGATACACAAATAGTAAAATCATCCATTAATACTTCCCGGAAATTCTCCCTTTAATCTGAAAAATACTAATCATGCATCATTAAAAAGTACCTAAATCATTTCACAGACCAAGTGGAATTCTTTTATTGGAAAATGTGACATAGTTTCAAGTAAAGGTTGTCTTTTACTGATCCTTGAGGGAAATATATATCTCAAAAGTATCTAGAATACCCATCAATGAATAGTAGTAAGACTTCCCAGCGAACCTCTCTTGCATCAGTTCAATGAATGGAAATGGGAAATTGTCTTTAATAGTGTGTTGGTAAAATTGATGGTAGACTATACAGACTCACCAATATTTCTCACATGAGTTGGAACCAATTCCTTTTCATTTTTTAATTACAGTAAGACCAGTTGTTTGGGAAAAACTTTCACTAGACTGAATCATTGGCTATCAGAGATTGGGTGGATGATTCTAGTAGCCAATAATTTGGTAACCTCTTTTTTAACAAAATCTTGGAGGTTTGGGATCAATCATTGTTTTTCATGCCTACCTCAAAATTTCAAGTAGCCACAATTCATGCTCCAGAGGGAGTGAACTAGGAATGATGATTGGAAGCATGTTTTTATTCTAAAGATATGAATATTTTAAATCTTGAGGTAGTTTTTTAAGTCATAAATCAGGTTAATTGCGGATTTATGGGAGTGAATATTAAAGTGGGAGTTCAATGTTGACAACTAATGTTTCAATGGTAACCTCATCATATGAGGAATATGATTTTACAAGCTTAGTAGTGTCATCAATGGTCATGGGATCATCATAATTCAAGAAATCATCAACTAATAAACATGCATGACATTTTTTCTAAACCAGTATAGAAATATATTCATGATTCATTACCCAGAATGTCTATCAAGTATAAAGACTCATAAAGAAGAGTAGGGGAAATAAAATAATTTTTTAGGGTAAGGGAGTACATCAATTAAATTAATTAAAGGATAGGAATACTGTTTTAAGGGGTGCTTCATGGAATCAATGATGTTGATGTGGGAATTTTCCCCACAAATTTCCATAGATAATGTACCTTTGTAGACATTAATTATGGTTTTGTTTGTTTTCAAAAATTTCTTCATAATATAATTGGAGAATTTCTATTTATCCTATTATCTTACATTCTATACACATAAAAATCAGCAAGAAAATTTAAAATTTTCACCCTCTCAAGAACATCCTCTAACACACCACCTAGGTGTTCTATACATCAGTTTTCTAGTTGAACAAAAATACTAATGGGCTTTAATTCCCTGACCTACATTGAAGATAAAATAGAGTACGAAATCACATTTATAAAATCACCCAAATCAATCATATCATTGGAAAATTATACCCCCATGGTGCATGGAATCAAGAATATTCAAGGATCATTGAATTTGGTAGGAAAAGATGTCTCTATCAATTTGGAGATATTATTCTCCAAGCTCACATTCTCATCACTAGGAATTCTCCTTTGGTTTGTACACATATCCTTCATAAAATCGGTGTATCGTGGAATTTTCTTCACCACATCAATCAAGGGGATGTTAACCTACACTTTTCTGAAACTTTCCATGAGTTATTTATCAATTTTGGGTTTTTTTGTTTTTTTGGTTGTTTGTCCCTTTGTGGAAATGGAAGATGAATGGTTGGGCTATGTGGCTCATTGATAGACACACTCTTTCCTTTTGTGTGATTTTGTTCAGTATAAGGATTTTTCTTATTTTGTTCATTAGGGATGGATGGGATTGTGGTTTACTCAGGAGGTGCTGACTCTAATGGAGGGGTTATTTTTCTCTTAAGTTGTGTTCCAATCCTACGGGTTATAGAACTAACATTTCCCTTATCCTTACGGTTGATTAGTGTTTGAGAGGATGTTTTCCTATACCCATAACCTTGGATTTTCCCCACCGATTTTTCTATTTGTACTAATTGGTTTTTAGGTGATTTATAGTAGCTTGGATAGTTCTTTGTAATTGGATATTATGGGAATCAATTTTTTTCATCATGTATTCTAGGATAGGTTTTGGTTTTGGAGGGGTTATTTGGATGTTCTTTGTGTTGGTTGAAGATTCCTTGTTGGTGGTGGTGGATGACTACTCTTCCCCAATTGGTTCTATGGTTCTTGAGGTTTGTTTGAATACCCCATTTACTTTAGGATTGGTTGTCTTTCTACCAAGGTTTAGATAGATAGTATGGTTATTGATTAATGGGTTATTTATAGGGGCATCCTAGAAATATTTCCTCATTGCTTTTAGAAGTTCCTCTCAATTGAGGGCATTGGTCATAATAATGGGTGTCAGTAGAATAGATACCAAAATGGATGGGATGAGGATATTGGGATTTACCTAGGGAAATAGAAATTTTTCTTATAATGGTACTCACCTCTTCAAAATATGTGTCAACCTACTTCTCAAACAAAGAACCTTTCACCTCATGGAAACATTGAATGGGTACACTATACCTTGGACTAAAATATTGAGTGTTATGCACCATGTTCTCATTGAGGTTCCTTATAGTGATATGCATTTTATCAACAAGAATACCACCTGAAAAAAAATCAATCATGTTTCTATCAATAATAATTAATCCTTTATAAAAATAATCGATTAAAATTTTATCACTTATTTGGTGGTGTCGTAAACTTAAAAAAATCCTTTTAAATATTTCCTAGTACTAGTGATGTGTTTCCCCTTGTGATAGACATATCCCAATAATTTATTTCCTTATTGTTTCAGTTTGAGAGGCGGAGAAATATTTTTCAAGAAAAAGTTGTTTCATGTCCACACAGCCTCTAATAGGGGAATTAATATAACACAACCAATATTTTGAAGTGTCTTACAATTCAACGGGAACATCCTAATGTTTAATTATTCTTCATCCAAAATAATAGGTTTTAATATATAACACAAAGTATGAAATTATTTTAAATGTTTATGTGGGTCTTCACCAACAAGTCCATGAAATAATGGCAATAAGTGAATTAGAATGGATTTTAGTTCAAAGTTTGGTGCTTCACATTGTATTTGAATATAATTTGGTGGGATATAAACATCTACAGAGGTTAGTTATTTTAATTTTTAATTATTTTCATCCATTTTATCCACTTTATGTTCAGTTTATAGTTTGGTTTCAAATGAATAGGGGTTTATAAAAGTAGATAGACATGGTGTGTCCTCCTAGAAAGGGTTGTCTTGTGTGTCTCATTGTCGTTGATGTAGGATCCACTACAGTTTGGGTTCAGAAGGTGGTAAATCTACTAGAGTAGAACTCATCATACATAGAAACAACACATGAAATAAATCATAACACAATAATATGATTAAATTTAGATGATAAAAACAATAAATATTCACAAAATCTACAAATAAATTTATCAAAAACAGACACTAAACCGAAATCTCTCACCAACAATAGTTCCAAAATTTGAACACGTTGTCATGAAATGTAAAATTGATTTTTTTTAAAGTTTATTTATAGTCTATTCTAGACCCTAGGTCATATCTCATGTAAAATTTATAGGGTTAGAGTGTGTATTTTTAACAAAAATTAACAAAAGAGGGGGGTGGTTTGGAAAACTATTTTAAGAAAATAACATAATTTAAAGAGTTTAATAGGTGAAAACCAATGGAATTTTGAAAAATATGAGAATAAGGGGACATTATGATTTCAATATAAAAATTTCAAGTTAATTATTCTTATATATTCATTTTGGTTTGGATTAATTCTTATTTTTTAAAATTAATTGGAATCCCAGTTAATTCCTAAAATTTAATTTCAATGCTTGAGGAACAAAACCTTGACATAACAATCATATTTGTTAGGTCTAGAACTTATGAATGGAATAAGATCATCCAAACTAGACTGAAATCCCAAGAATGTTTTTAATAAAAGGATTATTGTGTTTTCCAATCAGAACAATACAAGTCACACACTCAAAACCTCACACCGATCGATAAGAAATTAAGAGCAAATCAATCGCGTACATCAAAAAAAAGTTTTCAAATATGAAATAATGTAAGATAAAAGGAATCAAATGTTTAAAACCCAAATTAATCTAAACCAATAGCTAATATATACATCAAAACACCCTTGACATGTGGGTATCTCCCTCCCAATGAACTCCAACCGTTTAGCCCGACATAGAGAGGAGGAGGAAGCTCGGGTTGATATCCTTCATCATTCTTTATCCCTCTATGAGGATATGGTCCTCCAGAACTTCTAAGATGAGTAGAGGAATCATATGGAACTTAAAAATGGTATAAATACACTCCTTGTTCAATCTTTAAAATGAGTTTTCAATGGTTTCCTTTTATATCAAAAATGGGAAGTGGTTTTGGGAACCCAGATTTCATAAAACCAATTGTTATATAGTTTACGATATCTAGACAGTCTTATTTTACATTTAAAAAAACTATAAACTTATTTCCCAAATATTTAATATCTTCAAAAAAAATTGGTATTATTTGGATTAATACATAATGATATATGGATGACATTAAAAAATCAATTTTTTAACTTCATCCAGATTTAATTAGTTGGACAAATCAGTCCAGATGGGAAAAAAGATCAATGAATTAGGATTCGGTATCTTCAGAAAAGTTGTATACCATTGATATTTGGATAATAAAAAAACATCATCCAAATTGGATCCATAGATTAGTATAAGTCTGTTCTTGAGTCCAAATATTTTCTTGTATTCTGGTACAATTTGGCCCAATTTTCCTCAACTTCGTCCTTGACCCCCCAAATCAACTCCACAAAAAATGAATTCATCCATAAAATTAAAATTACCCTTTTTAACAGTGATTAAAAGAACAATGGAATCAAACATGAAGTTAAATTTATTATTATTTCTATAATTTCCAATATAAAATTATTTTAATACAGTGGTGTAAGGGTGAAATAAAACAATGAATCATGTTGCGATCAACCAACATCTATCTCTGGTCGATTTCTCTTACAACAAAAATTTACACTTTTGAATCCAAATGGCTCCATATGAAACAATTTATGTGATAAGATTAATAAAATAGAAATGATGGGATGAAGTCGGTGAACGAAAGCTACTAGGACATTAAATGGTTGAAAAAATGGTAGAAAAGTTGAAAATCACTTAGCATCATATATGGGCTGCCCAAATTTGATAAAAGAGTTATGCATAAAATTATTGATTGTTCATAGAGTTTATGGTTGGAGACTTTTTATTCCTCTACATATCTCTATGGAAGAGGATCATGGGTTTTGGGAAGAAAAGAAAGTTTTGTCCCATGTACATCATCCCCTTAGATATCCTTGATCATGTTAGAGTTTTTTTCTATAATCTATCACTTCCACCTATATTTTATCAGTTATATAACTTATTCCATGTATCCCTCAAGAGAAATTACATTCTAGATCCCTCACATGTACTGAATTCATAGGTGGTACAGTTGGAAAAAAATTATCACTTACAAGGAGTATTCGGTGATGATATTGGACCTTATAGATAAAGTCTTATGCAACATGACTACATAACTAGTAAAAGTAATATGTAAAAAGCATATGTTAGAAGTGGAAACATAGGAACTAGAGGATGTGATGAAGAACAAGTACCCTCACTTGTTTTCACCATAGTTTGTAAAAAGAAAATTCAAGAACGAAATTTCATAATGGGGGAATAATGTAACAAACCAAAATTCTATCAATGGAAATTATATTCTTATAATAATTTCATATGGTATAAATTAAATTAATAACACAACACAAACTTTATAAATTAATAATCAATAAAACAAGAGAAATTAAGAAATCTATACAAATGGAATAGTAACCTGGCCCATGGAATAATAACTTGACCATAGGTAATAGTAAGTTGACTAATAAGATATTAACCTCACCTATGAAAGTATAAATAAAATTTAGGTATCTTATGAATGGAAATATTATATATTTTTAACATGGTATAAGTAAATAAATGTTTTAATAATGACAATGTTGGTATTTTTATAAAACATAATTGTTTTTTTAAAATTTTTAAACTAATATAATGATTTAAAATAAAAATAATTTTTATAAAATGTATTCATAAATTATTAATTTTTTCTTGAGATTATAAGATACTTTTATGAGACATTAATTAATTTTTCAAAGTGTCATAAAATGAGTTATAGTTTAAAATTTTGTATTTTCTGAAAAAATGAGGATTTAATCTAAAAAAAAATTCCATTATTTAAAAAATAATTTTCATAAAATGTAGTTTATTTTTTAGGTCTACATATTGAAAGATAGTTATGGTTAATTTTCTATATTTTTCTAAAATAGTTGGCTTTTTTTTGAATAGTGAAATGTGGTAATTTATATTATTTAAAAAATACATGATTTTTTTGTCATGTATGATGTATGAATGATGTAAGCACTATAATCTAGAATCCTTCTTATTTTTTTAATATATTTAGTGATAAGTTTAAAACTATTCATAGAATTGAAACAAAATAAAAAATAATGAATGAAATAATCAAAAAACACCCCTCTCCTCCAATATAAATTTCACCCCTCATGGCCTATTATCCTTACACCATCAAAGCATTGTATTAACCAATTTATACCCAATACTCTTATCAAGCCTATCCCTCACATCCAGGAACCTTTGGTATCATTAAAAGACCAAAACCAATTTCTCTAAGGAGGTTATAAAGTATAAGAAATCATGAGGTAAAATCCTCTTTCATTTCCTTTTAATTTTCTTTTCATGTTAATTTATTTTCTTATTATATCCTCACCTTAACTTATTCAAGTGGAATGTTAACTGTAATCTATTTTATATAATGTAATTTTATTTTGTTATTTGAATAATCCATCATCAATCCTTGTCCCTATCTCCCCCTTTATTCTGAAAATGAAAATATCGTCTGTGATGTGTCGATTTACCACCATCATGGATGATCACTTTAATTTTCATTTAGTGCCATAAATACTGGTCATAAAACCATTATATTGGTTGAAATAGATTTAAAATTAATTTTATAACCCATTTTATGTTTTGAAACTAACACATAAACATAATATTAAATAATAAAACAAAACAAGATTATTGTGATCAAAAACTACAAAAATTATTCTAAACGGGTATCATTAACATTTTATCAAATGAACCATCCTCATATCTAGAAATAAAAATATATATAAGTTAATTTAATAATTTTTAAGTTCATTAATAATATAGAATCTCAATTCTATATAATTAACCAAATTTTAAATGAACTTCTATATATGTATACAAGAAAAATAATCATGAAAAAACAAGAAAACAAGCACTCTAGAACGAGGAAATAAAAATATATAAAAAATAAAAATGGTTATAAAAGAACATAATAAAATTATATTGGATCAAATAAATGTAAAATATGTTCTATACTTATTAATTAATTAATCTAATCAGATTATATAGGATATTAAAGTGAATAAATCATTCACACATTAAGTAAAAGGATTCTCAAACTCAATTACCTTTTTCTAGGAGATTCCTCTTTCATGAAAAAATTTCAGTGTGGATGTTATTTTAATATTCATCAAATATACTTTATTTTTTATTACCTTTTATTTTTGGGGATATACATGTTTCCAGTATTATTTTTTGAAAAGTGTAGAGATTTTTTCAAAAGAACTATTCTTTCTAAAAAAACACATCTTTTACTTCTCTTGATATTGTTACTTCTTCACTCAAGATTGATGATTCGTATATCAAGTATTTCATTTATTTTTTTTGTGAACCCTGATGTATATACATGAATTTATTCATTATGAAATTCTCATGAAACCCATTTCATTTCCAGTGGTTATGATAAATATTGGTACACTTTCTATGTGGCATGTGTGATTATGTAAATGTTGTGATGTGGTGGGTGAATTTAAAATTATATAACACTCCAATGCATTGGGTACTATAATGTATCTCATGAGATAATGTGAAATATGGATGAACATAATTCGAGATTTTTTCACAATTATTTTGTTATGATAATCCACATAAGTTATGTGTGAACATGATGCTAGATTTATTCACAACTATGTGTGGTATTTGACCACTAATCCATGATGTTTCATTTTTTATGAATTTCCATATTCAATTATTTTATCTAATTCTTCATATAATTATTATGATTCTGATCATATTATTATTCTATAATGATGATTATTATACTCACTGATGTTATATTGATTTATGTTCTTATCTATCCTCCTACAGGCCTCACCCCACTCTTGGATAAATAGCCTCAAGTGATTATTATACTGAGGAGAACCTGAGGACCACTAATAAGATAGATAATAATAAATTAAATAAGGTTTTTTATTACATAAATTTTATGAATTTTACTAATTTTCCGAAGACACTAAACCTTTGGATCCTATTTTGTAACACTTTTACGTTGTTATATTTAAAATGATTTGATAATTATGTAATAAAAGTAGGGTATTTATATATTACACCTCATCTATGATATATTTGATTAATTATGATGACCTCAATATTTTTCCATGATAGATCTTTGATCAAGATTTCATAAATTATGGGTCAAAAAAGATGATATACAATAGACAACCTTCCATATATGTTATGATCATAATGAATTTATAAAAATTCTATTTTTACTTATCAATGATCCTACGATCTTCATGAATTTAATGAATTTTTTCATTAGAGATTAAATTTATACAAACCCATAATTTTCATACATAGATATTAAATATTATTAAATGAATATTCAATAGAAAAAATAATGATCATTGATAGAATCATATAGGTCTAGTTCCTTTGTGAATTTGAATATATAAACAATTGGTACATAAGTGAGGTATATAACCTCTCACTAAGTTCTAAATAACTATAAGTGTTCATTGACATATCATACATAAAAAACATTCTCATAACCAAGGAAATGTATCATAAAAAAGGGTGATATTAGATAATTACTAAGGATATACAAGGGAGATATAATCATATCATGAGTATAAGGGTATGAGAACAAGATAATAACTTTTGAAAATCATACCCAACATGTTGTAGATCAAAAAATTTAGACACAATTTAACCATGGTATTTAATAAGACATGAATGATAATGGAATAAAATAACATGAGTCCCAAGAAAATAATATTATCATATGAAAAAAATTTGAGGGACACATATAAGTATAGAAAATCATTTCATCAGTAGTCAAGGCTCATTTTCAAAACTATCATAGTGGAGTGGGTTCACTCCCCAAACCATCATAGTAGTCAAGGTTCACTCCCAATACTATCATAGTGGAAAATAGTAACACACTAAACTAAATTCACTACCCATTATAGTCCTATCTATATCACTAAATATAAATATGTACCCAATTCATTGGAGGAAGATATTGGTCACACCCATCACATAATGAAACTCATATATATGGGCACCATAATTTCATAAAAAATTAATTATATTAAAACCCATGAAAAGAAATGGTTTTATTAACATTTCTTCATAGAATAAATAGTTTAAAAGAAATAGGTTTCATAATAATTTAATTATTTCATCATAGCATAATCTGTGGAAAATGAGGTGGCTTACATTAGAATTTTATCATGCTATGAACCTTAGAAGAGAAATGAGTTTCATAAACAACCTTTCATCATAAACATAAACCATTATAATAAAGAATAATATTGGTATCCTTATATCATAACCCATATAAATAATAATTAACATCAATGTATTTCATATTATATGGAAATTTATTTTGAATGATCATTTGGAAAATATATTGAGAAAAATTCCCTCTCCACTTAAAAAATAATTTTTTAGAACTAAAAGAACATTAAAAAGTTTAAAAAAAAATTTAGTTGAAAATAAATTTAGAAAAAAATATATTTAATTCATTTATCGATCATGATGGCATAAAATTCCATTCATGTTGTATGTGTTTAAAAACAAATATTTCGTTCATATTTTGGGTAAAAGTAAAAAACACCTCATTGGGAAAAAAATAATATTCCTTTTAATACACTTTGATTGATGTAACACATGGATAAAACTAACTTTAAACATTCATTTGGGTGTAGTGAAATCATTTTGTAAAAAAGATTTTTATAAAAAATGGATATGGAATAAAAAGTTTTTTCAACCGAATATTGAAATAATGATAGTTTTTCATTAAAAACATTCTTTTGGTTTCTTGATTATAACTAGAGAAAAATGGAGGGGAAAATGGGTACAAAATAAATTACTAGAGGATAAAAAAATTCATGTGTTTCTTCAGAGATAGGTCATAATATTTCATCATTAGAAGCATAAACATAAATAATCATGATAAAATATGAGGTTTTATCATAAAACCATTACAAATTTGGTATCATTTTAATTGTAATCCCTAGGAAATAATAACCTTAAATGAACTTAAAATTTCATCAGAATAAATAAATTAATGATATTACATTTTAAATTTTCTGTATATACTCCTTATAAAAAATATAGGTTCACAATATAACATATGTCCCAATGTATAAAAATTGTGACAAAAATCCCTCACCTAAATTCTCAACTTGCTTCTTACACATTGTTTTTTATAAAGGTAGCACCTCAGAAAATATGAGACACAATTTATTTTAAAAAACAACTAAATTACATGACTCTAAAATAAGATATCTTCTTACAATATTTATCATAAAAAGGGAGAAGGTCAGCAGGTAGGCTATCCATCCATGTTAAGGCATGGCTGATTCTCTTGTTAGCAAGACCATCGGCAACCATGTTTGCTTCCCAAAAAGCATGAGTGGCAATGTGGATGGTCTCATGAATCAAAGCAAGGCAGCTCATCCCACGGGTAGTCAAAGGCCAAGCAAGATGAACCATCCCCTCCCAAATAGCATTGACGACAGTGGTGGAATCACTTTCAATCCAGACATTGCACCAGCCCTTTTGTTTGGAAAAATTAATGGCATGAATCAAACCCATCATCTCAGCCTCCAACAACGAGGCCATGACACAACTACCAAATAAGCATCCATGGAACTGACCAAGATGGTCCCTAAAAATATCCCTGCATCCTGTGGGACCTAGGATGCCATTGGAGGCACCATCAACATTCACTTTGATTCATCCTGGAAGCAAATCTTTCCAGAAGACCTCAAAAGTATCTCGCGGTTGTTTGTAAATCCCATCAATCCGAAGACGATGAAGAATCTCTAAGTCTCCAACTGAGTTGTCACAATGGGATTTTTGAGTTATTTCAGCATATTTATTCACAATGAGGATACGCGTTCGACCTGCATTAAGATTAAATGAGAAATTGTTGTCGATAAAATCATTTCTATCATACCATATCACATGAAGAAGTTCATCAATAACACTTAAGAGAAGATTTTTAATCTATTGAGAGGAATCAAGAACCACAAAACATTTTAATTGAGTGATAATAGTGCCATGGAGTAACCATCTGCAATTAAAGATGTGAGAAATAAAATTCCAAAGAGCAGAATCTGTAACACAAGACAAAAACACATGCTTATTACACATTGAAAACTATTTTATAATATGTATTATTTTATATTAAATCTATTAAAGAAACAAAATCATATGAATCATACCATATATTATTTACTTATGACCTTTTATTAACCATTTTCTAACAATTCCATGTTAAAATCACGTTTCAAGTAATAACTTTTTCATTTTTCATGTATGTTTTGGTTTGGTATTCTTGGTACTTTTAATTGGATCATGGTTAAATCATATATTGAATTTTAAACAATATATAAACATAATATATGTTCATTATATTTTTATTTATAGTAATCCATAATATTTAGAGATAGAAAATGAATTAAATTGTTCATGGTGATGATAGGTCGTATGTACAAATGAACACAATTTTCATTTTCACTAAGGTTGAAATAAAAAAATTTAAATTATATTTTACCATTAAATAATCAATTTAATATTATATATCATATATTTTCATTAAAACTATTCTTTTTTACTTTCCATATAAATCATATGTGGAGAATGAATCACATCGATTCGTGAGTTAGTAGTACGTCGTACACATGAATGATATTATCATATTCCTACAAAATAAAAAGTAAGATGGTATATGTGATATTATAATACCAAAACTATAATAATGATATAAATTTAATATAATATGTTGAAATTTTCATTACATACATCCTTGGGAGTAGGTGATGGAAAACAAACATACAACGATTCACGAGGTGATGGTCTACTATACACATGATTAGCAATTTCATTTCTTATTTGATAGGAAGGGAGATGAATACATGTTATTAAATTTGACGTTTACAATGGATCGTGCAGTCACATAGAGAGGGGGTGAATCATCTGTGACTTGTTTTTACTAAATTATTTTCTTTTCAAAACCACTTCAAACCTATGTCACATTTTAGGATGAGTTGATATTGTATGCAATGCAAAAATGTAAATGAAATAGAATGCACATTATTTTTACAAGGTTCAGTACTAATTCCTACATCCATTCTACAACTTTTAATTACCCATGGTTATAGAATTTTCACTGTATGTAGATAGTTAAAACAATGGAAAGTCATATTCACATCAAAAATAAGTCCCACAGTGTTCAACTCTAGAGTCCCATTAGAGTTTACAAGTTCCAACCTACACTAGTGAATCCTGAGTCCCACAGAAGGATCTTTATACTACATCCCATTGTGTTACCAACATCCAACCAGCCTACTCTAGACTTCCACTAGAGACTACAACCACTTTAGAGTCCCACCGAAGACTTCAAAATATTAAGACACAAAATTTGATCCAATAATAGGATGATTTTATAATCATCCTCCATGAGCATATTGGATCAAACTATCCCATCTACAAATAAGGTTCCTTTGAATTGATGCTGGACTTGCTCAAATAATTATGATCACTGAATATAATTAGATGCCTCACTACAACACTAGTTGAGAAAACATTATTTCTTCTACTAAATACCCAACCTCAAAAAACACTAAAAACTCAGATACAAATATACTTCTGAATCACTGATAAAAATAATTTATTGGATTCAGTCACATATAACTGCACACAAATGAATAAATATATATTTTGTCTGAACTACTTCAAACCTCATGGGTGTAAATAATACAACTCAAGGTCATGTAATCTTGTGTCAATGAAATTTCATGTTCATGTACGTATTTATTTCATGCACACCATAACCTACAATATTAACTTTCACAAGAACTTCACACTGTCTCGATTTTTTTTCTTCATGCACACACTATCCAATATTTGACACTCAATACTTGGAGAAATTAAATTTCATAATGTTTTTATAATGTATGATACCCATCTCAAAACCTCTGTGTAGACATATCACTTGCACAATCATTGATTTATCTTTATTCTATCTATATGTATCAATCATTTGAATGTGAATTATGCATTAATTACATCTCATGTACACTATTCATTGATGAAAAATTGTATTCTGAGCTTGAGAAATATATACTTATTTCTATGAAACAATACACACTTACTTTATGTGCACAAATGAAACACTCACAATATAACTTTTTTCTTCCATGCATAGACCAAAATGGTATAAATTTTCTATGTGCGCAAGTTGTTCTTAATGTAGTGTAAGTAAACACTATTTGTGTTCCTCAAATATGTTTTCATAAAAAAGAAATGAATGGGTTTATAGTGAACTTATCTCAAGCTGGAGTGACACATATGCATATTGAGTTATCTCAAATGCTTCAAAGAACTACTTCTCCTTATTTGTGCAAACAGTAAAAGTGTGGTAACCTTTGCGAACCAGAGAGTTCAAAGTGCTTAATTTCCCCCTCATAAATAGATTTCAGATGTGAGATAAATACATATTGAAAATGATATTGGATTTGGTATTTATTAGAATCAATCAGCACCTCAAAACCTTCTAGAATCACGATGACCCATCAGATGAATAACTATCTTTGAAAATGATAACCATCATCGAATAAACCATTTTTTCATCACACTAAAATCATTGATTTTGATCTTCAATATATGATTCAAATGAAATTTCATCATATTTCAATAGTATTTTAATTTTTAGAATGATGAATTAATGATGGAAGAACTTAGATGGAGCTCTAATCAAAATAGATAAAACTTGTATGAACAATAACATGAAAAAGTAATAATGGAGAAGGAAATGTTTCTGAATGAATCGAAGAGTCTCGATAAAACAAGTATAAATTTGAAGACTCAAACAATCAATAACGGGGATGAAAATTCGAGTGGATAGATGGTCCTAGACATTTCTTTTACAAAACACAATGAAATAGACATGTATTGAGTGCTGCTTTACAATACTCAACGCGAAAACCATGTGCCAAAATTGGTTACCATATAGAATCCACTCCTGTTGGAACCACCCCATGACGGCTCTCGACTGCCGTGCTTGTCACGACCCATCCTCAGAGCCTGTGCTGTGACTACCCCAAGCCCGCCTTCCATAGGCCAGGGGCTGGTGACTAGCACCAAGGCATAATTCCCGGTAAAAGGGAAGGCATTGCCTTTGTAAAGTAAACAAACACCATAGAGCAAGAAAGCAGTAGAAGTAAACACTAAGTAAAAACTGGGTACAACAGTAAGTGTGGAATAGTAAGTGGGCCAGTATACAAACCCAAACTGAAATTAAAGTACAACTTGAAGGGAAAATAGAAACTGAAAAGTAAAACCGCAATGTCGAGCTGTCCACTGGAAGTCCCACCTGAAGGGTGAGTACAGATAGACTCCACAGCTCCTCAGGTCCAGCCGTCCGCTCTGAGAACGTCCCGCCCAGTGGTCCACCTCCAGGTACCGTCCTGCTCCGCAAGCCTCAACCACAATCAGTGTTGTCCGTCATCTGCAACCAACACAACGTAGTGTGGGAATCGCCTGTGTAAGGTTGAGTATAAGATACTCAGTATGGACCCCAAGACCCCCTATGGTCTCCCAGAATCCACAAAGGATAATCCACAAAATAAAGATACAATCATGAAGTAACATTCGACCCTGCTTAGGTATATGCCCATACATATACCTAAGTCATCAATTCTCGTTCGGCTCCAACATCCGAGCCCATGTACAACCCAGTCCACACAGGAAAGCAAAACTTAAATCCACACAGGATAGTACAATTCAATCAACATAGGAAAGAAAAACAGGATTCAGCTCACACAGGTATACTTCTTCGTAAGACGATAGAGATGATCAGATATATTCACTGATTCATCTAAGCAGTCGGACACACAAAGGATCGAAAGGTACTAACCCCCGCAATGACCCACAAAAAATCTGACCCACACAGGATCGTTAGGTAACTAACCCCCGTAATGACCCACAAAGGATCGATAGGTAACTCACCCCCGCAAAGACCGACACATGATCGGACCCATGCAGGATCTGTTGGCACTGGCCCACACAGGACCGCTGAGCGCTGAGCCACACAGGATCAGACCCACATAGGATCTGTAGCACTGATCCACGCAGGATCGCTGAGTGATGTAGTCGTCGTCGTCGAATCCACTGAGGATCTCTGTACAGTCGTCATCATAGTCACAGCCAGCTCTAGGGTTCCCGCACACAACAAACTCGTTCGGGAGGGTCCGCTCCACGAGCCGAGGGGATGATACATCAACTGACACATAGTCCGGAGTTGATGTACCCAAAAGTTCCGTATCGCCAACAGGAACTCAACGTCACAGATGGCGCGTCAATCGGACGCTCGGTTTGAGAGTTATTGGCATTTCTATCCCAGGGGCCCGGTTGGTTTTTAAGTCAAAACCAACCCGACCGTACCCCACCTGCGTCCAAAACTCGGGCGGAGTAATACAAAAGATCCGTCTCACTTAGAGGAATCCATCAAAGTCGACGGCATGTCAATCGGGCGTCCGGAGCTCAAGTTATAAGCGTTTCCGCTCAGAGGGCCCGATTGGTTTCGTGTAAGAACCAACCCGGCCAAACCCAAAGTTCTCCGAAACCATGAGTGTAATATGTTGAAACGACATTCTCGATCCAAGGATTGCATCGCCGCTGATGGTGCGTCGATCGGAGGTCCGTAGACCAAGATATGGGAAAAAGACCGAAAGAGGTCCGAAAACGGAGGGTTTGGGCCCGGACCGACCCGGCCCAACCCCCCTAGGTGTCGGGCGCCGCCACCACCTGCCGTCGTGCCGGCGAGGCGTGCTGGAGGGCCGCACCGCAGACCCCCGGACGAGTTCCGGTGGTCGGAATTGTGTGTCATCTTCACCAATGGCCCTCCCGGGGCCCGTCCTTCACTGCGAGGACCTCACATCGCCCGTGCGTCCTGCTTTGTCGTCGCCCGCTAATCCGCTCTCCAGGAACGAAGAGACAGTCGGTTCTGACTTGTTCGTTGGTCCACACCCACCGTGTTAGTGGTTTTAAAAAGTCTTACAACAAATATTTTAAACATATACCATGGGTACAGAAATCACAAGATTTAAAATGAACCAAAATAATCCATGCCGAGGATATAATTCACCAAGAATTAAAAGAACCGCAACCCCCTACCTCAATCGGTTGTTGATCGAAGATTGTCGTGGGGGAAGGAACATCGTGGAAGAAGCATCACGGAAGGAGGATCGTCGGCGTCACGGTACATGGCGTCACGTCATCGATCTCCGAGGGTTCGGCGTTCTTCGTCGCCCTTCGTCGGAGGTCGGTGTTCTTCATGTTCTTCGCGTTCTTCGCGTTCTTCGCGAAGGAGGATGAAGATCTTCAAGATTTAGAGTTTCTTTAAAACCTCTCAACAAGCCACCCCCTACAAACCTAGTGTTGTTCTTATTTTATTCCCATGCCAACAATTTTAAATTCAAAGATAAGTAAGGAAAAAATTAATTCAATGAATTAATTGCAACGAATTAACCGCCCAATTAATAGGGTCATTTAGTATTTAAGTAAACGCACCGGTTGACTTTATTTAAAAGAGGTTTTCGCGGGTGCGTTACTTAGAGGGAAAGAAATGGTGGGGCTTATGTGGGCCCCACCTCACAAATATCCTACGAAGTGGGTAGGATATCGTGGGTCCCACCTTATCCACTTAACCTGGCATAAGTGGCATTAAGTGGCTTTAAGTGAAATAAAATAAAGTGTCGCACCACTGTTATTTTATTTCCTAACTTAACCCCAAAAATTAAAAACCACACCCGAGAAAACACAACTCCGGAAAAGGTGTTTCTAAGCAAATACCGGCGCTGTGATTCCATCGGTGCCCTCAGAATTTGATTCCGAACACCGGTTCAAAAGTTAGAAAAACCCGCTCATTCGTTCACTGAATGTACCCAAGCCAAAATTTGGAAAATGATATCGGGCACACCGGGCCTCAGAATTAGGTGCCGTCAGAAACTGCGTTCTTGTAAAATTCCAATGAAAATTAAGAAAAAAAATTCCTTGAACTTTACAGGTCTTTACAGTGCTTCCGTGCATGGTGATGCTCTGTTCTTTCTCTCATACACCTCTCTGGGGTCAATTATCGGCCTCTATTATGTTGGCTAGCCAAGGGTAGATCTCAGCATCCCTTATAGTGCTGCACCCCATAGATAGCTAGCATGGTGACTATTTTTTTTATTAAACACCATTATAGTTTTTGAGCGACATGATGTGTTACTAAAAAATATGTTAAACCAAGAAAAATACTCAAATCCACAATTCTTATCATATTTCTATTTTCATTTCATTTTAAACTCAACCAAAAATCACTAATCTTTAATTCTTCTAAATTTCGTAGACATTTGTCTCAAACTCTAATAACCAAAGACACATGCCTTATGAACTACAAACCATCTCTACAATCATCACATTTAGGATTCATTGAATTTTGATATTCTTAATTAATTGATAACAATTTCAACCTTAAGAAATCATTTAGAATCTTCACCACTAACATAATAAAATATAATTATCAGTGGAATTATAGTGTTTTTATATAATAATATTTTTAGAATACTTGAAGGAGGTGGTAAAATAAGTAATTTAAAAAATAAGAGTTTATGGATTTTACCACTTTTTAGAGAACCTATTTTGGATTATATGTAAATCTCTATTATAAGGGTTTCATAATAAAAATAAGGAATCTAGGAGGTGTAGAGGGAATTAATAAATGTATTTATATAGGTCGTTGATTAACCAAAGGGTTTTGGATATGTGTATAAGATATGATAGTGGGAACCCCTTTATAAGTGGGGGAGAGGACAAAATTGAAATTTTAAAAAAGAATAAACTGTACCCACATTTTTCACATGAAAAAGCATAAACATGAGTCATTCGCAAACCATATAGGTTATAAGATTCATATATGGGTATCCAATGATATTTGGATAAGTTTATAGGCCATTTACCCCATATATGTTTAGTTTAACCCTAATTAAACTCTTTTTTACCTTAACTGAGAAAATTTATTATTATTGTTTCTACTATTAATTTTAACTAAAATTTAGTTAAAATTATTATATAATAGAAATTAACTAGATTATAGATATATATTCTATTTTTAAAAAATCAATTCAATAACACCCCAACCATTTTATGGTATATTTCTCTTTAAAAACCCAATTTATTAGATAGCCTATATTATACAAATCACTGAGTCTCTAAAAAAACACATGGTTATTTATGATATAGTCATAACCAAGGCATTAAACTTAAATTTTCCACTTCTGTGTTTTGATTTTTGAAATAAAGATACACATAGTTCCGATCAGGGTGATATTTAGAGTCTGATAGAATCAACTTAAGTTTCAGTGAATAGTAACTTATCCTTATGAATATTAAAATTACTTTATGAATAGTTACTTACCATTATGAATAGTAATATTACCCTTATGAGTGGTAACCTTACCCATAAAAGGATAAATTAATTTAAGTGCCTTAAAAATGATGTTGAATATTTTAAGTGTTGGTATTTTTTGATTAAATAATGATTTTAATTAAAAATTAAATTTATCATATTTAGAAAATTATTTTTGTAAAATTTAGTTCATTTTTTGGATTTTACATGTCAAAAAATGTTTATAGTGATTTTTAGGGATTTTTCTGAAATACATGAATTTTTGGTGAATAGTAAAATTTGCTAATTTATAAAATATGCTAAATAAATGAATTTTGGAATCATGCATGAGTCATGGAAGACGTAAATGAAAATTGGTTCAAAATAACATTCACTTATTACTATATATTATCATGTAATAATTAATATTTCTTGTCTTAGGAAAAAATAATAACTAATGATTAAAATATAAAGAAAACCCTCCTCCCCTCCACTATAGAAACCACCCTTCACCCCTCTTCCTCCCATGCTACTCAAGCTTTGATCCATACAAATGATCTTCCAAATACACTTCCCAAGCCCTCCCCCAATTCCAAGACATGATGGTCTCACTAAAAGGCCAAAAACAAAGGCCTTAAGGAGATTCTCAAGGAGGAGCCCTCAAGAGGTGAATCTCTCTTCCATTTCTTTCAACTTCTTTTAAAAGTCTCATTATTTTATTTCTCTATCCTCATCTATAATAATCAAAATTCTATGATAATTCTATTACCATACATGAACTAGAATTTTATTATGCTAATGAAATATTTTATCATCATCTCTCTTCCCCCCTCCTCTTAAACTAAAATGAAAACATCGTCCGAGATGTGTTAATTAATCACAATAAAAATGAAGGGTTTTAAATTTCAATTTATATATTTAATTATGGTCATGAAACCATTTTTATGGTATAAAAAGATCATAATATTTTTATTTAATCTTATTTAGTGTTTTTGAATCCTTTCACACTATTAATATAAAATAATAATGCAAAATAAGTTCATTATGAACAAAACAACCAAGTTAATCCAAGAGGTTGTCATTAACGTTTATCCAATGAGTCATACTCATGTTATATAACATAAATCATTATATGATCATTTATATATATTTAATTTCACTAATAATATATATTATAAAGTCTGGATGTTTAAACAAATTTCAAACAATGTTCCATTCATAAATACAAGTAAACCAATCATGAAAACCAAGGAAGATAATTCTTCCAAAATAATAAAATTGAACATCTTAAACCCATAAAATGACATTAATTAACATAATAAGGTTATACTAATTTATTTTTTAGAATTATTAATTAATGAAGATAAATTTGAATATTCAGGTCATTAAGATCAATCAAAGAACACATTCAGACATAAGGTAAGGGGTTTCTCATCTCTCTTTTATTTCTGCTATATTTCTATTTTTTCCACATATTTCTTGTATATGGTGTATGAATACATCAATTTGATATATAATATCATTATTCTCTTTATAAAAATGGTATTCAGTGATTTACCTGATGATTATTAACTCGATTGATTACAAGGTTGTAAGGGTCTTTATTTCGGCTTCCATTTCATTGTGATTTACTTGGTATTGTGCACCTAATCATTCTTATGTGGTGTACCTACTTCACCTTGATATAATTTTTCATTTTAAATTGTAAATATATTATATATCGATATTTTGGATTCATGTATATGATTATTTTCTTAAGTCGTATACCCATTTAAATACAGTGTTTATTTGGAATGTTGTTTTAACTATGGAACTATTGATGAATCTATGCCCTCAACTCTATATGGATATTAATGAGGCATATTGTAATTATATTAAATCTATTTATAAAAAAATATTTGGACTTTCAGGGATATGCGAGGCCCACTATAGCCTCACGATGCATTGACATGTCTCATGAGACAAATCGGTTGGTGACAAACCCTTTGAGTTTGTTACCAAAAATAGAATCAGATGGGTATCTACCCACAGACTTAAAAAATTTCGATGGTATATTGGTATAATGTTCCAGATACGTGATCTCTAATTGATAATAATTATCTTTATTTATTAGTAGTCATTATTATTAATGAGTTTTTCACTATGAAAAAATCTACTTACGCAGCTTCATTCTCAGTTTATTAATGGAATGTGTTTTTTCATTTATTCACCATGCCATACAGACTATGCCAATTTGTTTATTATTCAATTTTTAATGATTCATGATCCACTATTTTTATCCCTTACAGAGCATTTTATATCACCCCATTCATTTGTTTAAATTCAACTGGTTATGGAGAGGAGATAAAATATTAAGTTCTAATGGATGCAGTTTATTAGTTTTTGTTATGTATTGTATTTTGTTACCTTTAACAATGTATTATAAGTTACATGTATGTATATAGTTTCTTCAAGACTACTAAAATGATCATTCCTTGGGTATTCTGTTCCTTCTAATTGTTCCAGTGTAATAATTAATGCACCATCTCCAAGCTTCTGGGGTCAGGACATTACCGTTGGTATTAGAGGTAGTTTAGTAGAAAACATGGAATCTAGATTTAGAAAACATAGATTAGGGGGGAACCCTAAGATAGTCTTTGAGGATAAACATAAAATAAAATCTAGGAATTTTGGTAAGGAAATATTATGTGGATATTTCCGGAAAATACACCCTTGTCTAGATACTACAAGTGGACGTGGTTCTGGCACAGATGTACCTAGGAGTGAAAACTCAGACAAGGAATTTTGGGCTTGACCCGAGGAATCCTGGTACACGACAATGGGCCTCACTTCACACCTAGATTGAAACTCCCAGTGTATATGCTTAGGTTAAATCACATTTTCATTACATACCAATATGAAGGATTTAAAAGTAAATATAAACAATTTTTATGATTATGATATTAGTTGTTCGTAAATTTTCAGATTATCGTAAGTTTTTTCTAGTCATAAATTATGATCAATGACCTAATTTACAGTATAACATTGTTTAGTGATGGCACCTAATGGAATAACGGGAATTAAAACTCGTGGACAATATAGAGATTTTCCCATTGAGAAGTCAACATAGTCAGTATTGCTGCAGATCAAATCATAACCATATTGGGACAACTTACTCAACATGTGTCAAATAACCATGCCACACCTGTATTGAATTGTTTCATGTTGTAGGAGCCACAATCATTTAATGGGACTACTAATCTGATGGTAGCTGAGCATTGGATCAAATCCATTGAAAAAATATTTATGGTATTAAGATGAAAAGAAAAAGAAAAGGTAGTAATGGAAGTATATTTCCTCAAGGGTGATGCTGATCAATGGTGGTCCTTCACCCATAATACCATGGATAATAAAGAAATAGAAGATATAGAATGGATTAATTTTAAGGAAATATTCCTTGAAAAATATTTCCCTTGGGAACAATGAACTGAAATGAAGAGGAAATTTCTTAGCCTAAAGAAAAGGGAAATGAGAGTATTGCGGTGTACGAGGCTGCCTTCAAAAGAATATCCTGGTATTCTATATATTAAAAAAAATGATTCAAAAGGCAAGATTGATCATTTCTTTGAAGGTCTTAAGACAAGTCTTTAAAGGGAACTCGTTTCTCAATCATTTTTATAATATGATGAAATTTTATTATGTTTCATCAAAATAGAGAAGGAATTTGTGAGATCAAATTTGTTTAGGGGAAATCAAGATAAGAACAGGCATTCTAATAACCATGGAAAAGTTGAATTGCCAATGAAGAAGAATGGAATGAAGAAATTTCCATTATGGGAGAACTATAGAAAGATTCATCTTGGGAAATGCTTGAAAGGCGTGAGATTTTGATATCAGTGTGGAGAAAAGGGTGATAGATCTAGTGAATGAAAGGGGAAGATACAAGTCAATTATGTTCAATGCTAAAATTTTAGAGAGATGGGACACTTTTCAAATGAGTATCCTAAGATCCAAGGAAACATGCCTTATAAAAGTCCATGAGAGCGGGGGGAATATTATACAATTACAACCATGGATGTTGAAGTTTCTAATGATGTGCTGGCAGGTACTTTAATTGTTCTTTCAAACTTATCTAATGATTTCCTTGATTATGGATCATCTCACTCATTTATATCTTCCTAGTTTTCCAATAAAATTAGACAAGTCCAATTTGATTTAATAAAGGAGTTTTCAATAAAAACACTTACGGGATGTATCATTGTAATAAAGATATGTCGATCAGTCCCCCTCATGACACATAAAAGTGATTTGGTTTCTAACCATATCACCATACCAATGATTTACTTTGATATAATTCTCTGTATGAATTGGCTATCAAATTAAGATGAAAAGTTGTATTGTAAGATGAAGGAAGTTACAATTTTTCAGGTTGGTGTAGAATCCCTTACCTTAAGATAATAATCCTCGCTATATGATTCTTATCTAGATCCACCCTTAGTATCTCTACTGAATGAAATTCTTAGATAGGAATAAAACACAATATCTATTGGTGAGGAAAGAAATATTCAAATTGAAGATGTTCCTATTGTGCAAGAATACATTGATGTATTTCCATATGATTTACCTAACCATACTCCAGAGCGAGAATTTGAGTTCTCTACTGATTAAATTCCTTGTACAAGACCTTTATCAAAGACTCCCTATAGAATAGACCCTGTGGAATTAGTGGAGCTAAAGAAACCCCTAGAGGAATTGAGTGAAAAAGAATTTACTCTACCTAGTGATTCTCCATGGGGATCCCCTATCCTCTTTGTTAAGATGAAAGATGGATCCATGAGTCTATGCCTTGATTATAGAGAAATAAATGTTATTATAGTAATGAAAATGTATCCTCTACCATGCATTGATGATTTATTTTATCAACTTCATAGAGCCCAATATTTTTTGAATATTGACCTTGGATCTGTATATCATCAGCTATGTGTGAGGAAGGAAGATATTCTAAAGACAACATTTTGATCTAGGTATGGGCATGATGAGTTTATAGTATTACGTTTTGGATATAATGAATATATTTTTAAAGGAATACCTTGATGAATTTGTTGTGGTATTTATCGATTTTATCCTAGTATACTCCAAAATCTATGAAGACCAAGATAATCACTTGCGGATATTTCTGAAAATACTTAGAAGAAATGAATTATATGGGATGTTTATCAAGTGTGAATTTTTGCTTCAATAAGTTTCTTTTCTAGTCCATATTGTCTCTAAGGATGGAATCATAGTTGATCATGTGAAGACAAACATAATCCATGAATGGCCAATGCCAATGAACATAATCAAGGTACATAGTTTTATTAGCTAGAAGGTTATTATCGACATTTCATTTATAATTACACTCGACTGGATAACCCACTAACCAAGATCACATGTAAATTTTATATGTTTTTATGGAAGAAAGAATGTATAGAATGCTTTAAAGAATTTAAAATAAGATTGGTCAATGCTCCAATTTTGACTCTTCCATCTAGAAATGATGGGTCTGTGATATACAGTGATTCATCAAAGTATGGTGTGAGTTTCTTCCTTATGAACAATAAAAAAATTATTTCATATGAATCAAGAAAGTTGAAGAATCATGGGAAAAATTATCCAACTCATGATATTGAGATAGAAGTGGAAATCTTTGATATAAAAAAAATAGTGACATTATCTCTACAGTGAAAGATCTGAGATATATACAGATCAAAAGAGTTTGAAATACATTTTTACACAAAAATAAATCCACCTAAGGAAAAGAAGATGGATTGAGTAACTAAAATATTATGATTGTTCAATACACTACCACCCAAGAATGTAAAATAATGTGGAAGATATATTAAACATGAAATATCATGGACTTATGGACCAAATGAGGATTGAGGGAGATCATATATTCATGGATATTCTAAAGATTGTTATATGAATTGTTATGGAAGGGGAAAATTTGTTTCTCTTTCAAATGATTTCTAAAAAATATTTACTAGAGAATATAAAAAGATCTCAATCTGATGATGATAATCTACAAAAGAAAATTAATGTTGTAAATGATAGAATATTGGAAAAAATTGTGTATGTGGATTGAGTTATGAAATTTGGGAATATGTTATGTGTTCCATCAGTACCTGAGCTAAAAATGTAACTATTAGATGATGATCATAGATCATATTTATTTATACACCTTGATATCACTATGATATATAGAGATCTAAAGGAACATTTTAGGTGGTATAACATGAAGTAATAAATTATCGCCCATGTGTCAAGGTGTCTAGTTTGTTAGCAAGTGAAGGTCGAGAGACAAAATCCTAGAGGGGTCATGAAACCTATACCTATTCCTATATGGAAGTGGGATGAAATTATGATGGATTTTGTCAAAGGACTATTGAGGACACCTAGAAGGAATGATGTAATATGGGTAATTGTTGATCATATCACAAAATCAGCACATTTCCTTACTATAAGAGAGGATTTACCACTTGAGCGCCTGGAAAGAATTTAGATTAATGATGTCTTAAGACTTCATGGTGCACCTCTATCAATTGTGTTCGATCATGATACCCAATTTACATAAAAATTAAAGAAAAGTATCCATATGTATTAGGATACTGAGCTTCACATGAGTACTGCTTATCACCACAAACTGATGGACAGCCTGAAAGGACTATTAAAACACTAGAATAAAGGTTGAGATCTTGCTCTCTTAACATTCAATATATATGGGATCAATACTTTCATTTGGTGAAATTTTCCTAAAACAAAAGTTTCCATTCTAGTGTTAAAATGGTGACATATGATGCATTATATGGTAAGATGTGTCAAACGCCAACTTTTTTGGATGAAGCTGGCGAGAGGAAACTTATAGGCCGAGAACATATCAAAGAGGCAACTGCAAAAGTAATGCAAATTTAGGCCCATAATAAAGTATCCCAAAGTAGGAAAGAGATTTATGGTGACAACTAGAGAAAGTATTTGGAATTTCAATAAGGAGATCATGTATTTCTGAAATTATCTCCTTGGAAGGGTGTCTTAAGGTTCAATAATAATGGGAAAATTAATAACTAATTGTAAAATATTAAGAGAACTCTCCTCTCATCCACTATATAAAATTCCCCTCACCCCTCTTCCTCCCACACCACTAAATAATTGAGCCTTACCTATGTTCTGACAAATACACATCCCAAGCCCCCCCCCCATATCCAAGACCTATTGGGCTCACAGAAAGGCCAAAAAAGGCCATAAGGAGGTTATTAAGGAGAAGTACTCAATAGGTGAACCAATCTTCCTTTTTCTTTAAACTTCTATTACAAGTTCCATTATTTTCTTTCTCTCTCCTCATCTCCTCCCATCCAAATGATATGATAATTCTAGTACCATAGATGAACTGGAATTTTATTATTCTAATGGAATATGTTATCATCACCTCTATTTTACCCTAACATGGTTATACTAAAGAAGGTTATGGAATTATTAATTAATGAAGATAAATTTCATTATTCAGGTCATTAAGATCAATCAAAGAACATATTTGAACATAAGGTAAGCAGTTTCTCATTTCAATTTTATTTCCATGAAATTTTTATTGTTCTCTACTTATTTCTTGTATGTGGTTTATATATACTACCATTTGATATATAATATCATGATTACCTTTATATTTAGGTTATTTAGTGATTCAATTAATGATTACTAATTCAATTGATTATAATGATGTATGGAACATTGTTTCAGTTTCCATTTCATTGTGATTTCTTGGTATTATGCACCTAATATTTTTTATGTGGTGTACCTACTACCCCTTGAGATCATTTTTAATTTCAAATTGTAAATATATTATATATCTATATTCAGGTTTCATGGATATGATTATTGTCTTAATCTATATACCCTTTTACATGCATTTTTTATTTGGAATGTTGTTTTAACGATGGAATATTGATGAATTTGTATACTCTAGTCTATATGAATATTGAAAAGGCATATTTGAATTGTATTAAATTTATGTATAAGGATTGATAAGGAATTTTGGTGAAAGGAAGGGCCCACTATATCCCCTTGATGCTTCAACAAGACTCATGAGACAATTCAGTTGGCGACAAACCATGTGAGTTTGTTTCCAAAATAAAATCAGACAAGTATCTACCCAGAGACATAAACTGTTTCAATGGTATAATGGTATCATGTTCCAGATAGATGAAATCCACTTATTAATCACTCTCTTTAATCATTCTCAGTTTTTACTATGCATGTGGTTTTCACTATGAAAAAACCTTTGTATGTAGTTTCATTCTCATTTTATTAATGGCGTTTGTTTTTCATTTATTCACCATGGCATATTGACTATGCCAATTTTTTTATGATTCATTTTTTTTGACTCATTATTTCCCTATATATAACCCTTAAAGAGAATTTGAGCTCACCCATTTCATTTTTTACCTCAAATAGGTTATGGAGAGGAGACCATTTATTGAGTTCTCATGGATGTAGTTTATTAGTTTTTTTTATGTATTGTATTTAGTTACCTTTACCAATGTATTATGAGTTACATTTTTGTATCTAGTTTCTTCAAGATTTCTAAACTGATCATTCCTTTGGGATTACATTCCTTGTAATCATGAAAATGATGAAGTTGTTTTCCAAAGAGAAATTTTTCATAACAATAGAAAGTTTTAATATGAAAATTCAATGTGAAATGTATTCTAATGACCAAAATGAGATTAATAAATATAAAATTAAACTATTTTTACTTTTAAAACATCTTTAAATAAGATATAACTTTCAAAATTCTTTAAATGAAAAGGTGTTTTTTATAAATATCAGCATTTATTATTATTCATCGAAAAGGTATTATTTTTAGAAAATATTGATAAATTCAGTCAAAGATAATTTTGAATTGTAGATTTCAAAAATTATGTTCATTTTTTCCAAAAAAAATTTTAAAATTGAAAATAATTAATATTATGATTTTTTCAAAAAAAAATTAATAAAAACATTAGTTGAGAAAATAGTATTTTTGAAACATATAAAGACTTTTCTAAAAACTGAGTATAATTTTATCGATTTGTTTTATTTATATAAAGAAGTTATTTATAATATTTAAAAAAATATTACTATTAATTCCACTACGTTCAATGGCTAGGTTATAATGATCATGTTTAGATAATAATATTCAATATTTTTCACAGATAGTTAAAACTTTGTGTTGTGTGTAATTCATGTTACCGAAGAGATTAAATTTAATTAAAAATAAAAATAAAATATAAGGTTGTAACATTCTTCCCCCCTCCCCCAAATTAAATAAATTTCATCCATAAAATTACATCACCTTGGTACAAATAACTGTAAATACTTCAACCTCATATTTGATCTAGGTTCCCATGTAGATTCTTCAAACTTGTGGATTTTTCAGACAACATTGAATGGATGAGTGGTTTTATTTCATGGAAATTTCATTGTACGATCTAGAATCTCCATCAGTTATTCATCATTAGAAATACCACGCTATAGAGGTATGATATTTGTGTTTAGGAAATGAAAATGATCAGGTATATGCTTCCTTAGGAGAGATACATTGAATAAATCATGGAATTGATAGAGGTTTTGTGGAAGTTCCAATTAACAAGCTACAATCCTGATACGATAAATAATTTCAAAAGGACTGATATACCAATGTATTATTTTAACTTTATACTTAAATATTATAACCTATTACAATTATAAATTCTAAGAAACACATTATGACTAACTTCAACTTCCAGATCACACTGGTGATTATCAATATGACTTTTCTGCTAACTTGGTGCGGCCCTTATGTTTTGTTGAATTTCTCTAACATTTTCTTCTATTTTTTTAGGTAACTAAAGTCCAAATTTCGATATTTCTCTATCTTTATACAAATAGGTAAGAGTTATAAACTTATTTCTATATAGGTCTTCAAAAGGAACCATCTGAAAACTTGATTGAATGTTTCTATTGTAAGAAAACATGATTAGAGGATGTTTTTTTATCCCAAACAATAATGAAATATATAGAATAATATCTCTGTATATCCTCTAAGGATTGAATAGTTCTCTAAAACTAACCATCTATACTGTAACACCCCGAGATTTTATGAAAAATATTCTTTTTAATTTCATTAATTTCTTGTGTTGTATGCTACACCAAAAGGAGATTTCACAACACGCATCCTTGATTTGCCTTGCATTACACGCAATCGCGACCTTCCTCGATAGCGTGTGTAGTACGCAATAACGAGTTTCACTAAACAACAATATGCTATTAAAATATTATTAAAACTAGCCGTTATGAATAGTAATAACCACTTTTTGAAGTTTTATAAATTTTATTTTTCAAAATGAAGTTCATTTTTGGATTCGGAATATCGAAATTAGCCAAGGGTGAAATTTTGGTATTTTTCTGAAAACTTTTAATTTTTGATGAATAGTGAAACCACTAAGTGGTAGTTAAAAAACTGAATTTTTCATAAAACATAATTTTACCGCTTCTGTGAGTGGAATTTCGAAAATCCGAGAGACAGGGTTAATATAAAGGACTAAAATGTGGTTCAATGAGATGAAAATAATTTTTGGTGAATAGTAACTTTTTACTTTTTTTAACCACGGTTAAAAGTAAATAGGGTAATTAAGGGTAAAGATGATATTATTATTACCCTAACACATGTCCTAATTCTATTGGATAAGTGTAATTCGACCAAAAACAAACTTAGGAATAATATATGACCATTTAGGCCCACTTGGATTAGATTAGGACATTTATTATTCATTTATTTAAAGAAGGGTTAAAATAGTTAAAATAAAAGTTTAATAAGTAAATAATTATTAATATGGGGTTATACATAAGATAAATTCGACTATAAATATTCATTAGAAATCTAAAAAGATTTCTACATAATGGTAATTTATTTGTAATTTTTGGAGATTAAATAATTTAATTTATTTATGACACAATGATGATGCAGTAATTATTTTGTTAATGAAATATTGACATAATTGATGTTATAAACACCAAAATAAATGTAATTTGAGACTTTTTATGAATTCCACTAATTTTATAGGTTAAAATGACATGTTATTATTGATTTAATTAACTTTTTTTGAACCTATCATTCTTTTCTAATTTTCACAAAAATCAATCACTAAATAGTGTCAAAATTGACATAAAATAGTTTTTAAAACAAATATTATATTATTAATTGTTATTTTATTCCTAAAAATCTAAGGATCGGCCAAATGACTTAGATAAAGATATATATATTAATAATAAACAATTTGGGGTTCTTTTGGATTCTTATAGTAAGTTTATTAACCTTATAGTGTAAGAACACAAGAAGACACGGTAAAAGTAAAATTATTTAACATAATGTTAAATCTAAATGATAAGGTTAAAATAGTAACCTAAACTTGTCTAAATTCTATTGTATGAGAGTATTTAGACCCATACCCACCTTATCCACGAAATAAATTAATTTGGAGCTATTTAAAACCGAACATGACTTTATAATAAAATAATATTTTTAGTTATTCCAAAGGTGCCCCTCTCCTCCCTTATAAAAGGGAACATCCTCCCTCCCCTCCTCACACAAATTTGAACATTCAAGCTCGGACAAACCCTACCAAAATCTCTTCTCCACTTCCCTAGTATCATTCTAGAGGTTCTGGTCTTCTTCAAAGACCCATTTTAGTGCCCTAAAAGGAGGTCTCAAAGAAGCACTTCAAAGAAGAGGTAATGTCCCTTACCGATTCTTTCATATTTATTTCTTCTTCCACTTCTTCTTCTTAGGTTGTTTAATTATGAAGTAATAACATCATTATCACTCATAAAATGATATGTTATTATAAGTATGAAACAACCCTATTTCACCATCTATCCATCCTACGGAAAAAGAAATCACCGTGCGTGCGTGCGTACGTACGTAATACGGTCTCCACGTCGTGGTGTAATCTATTTTCCACCACCACCATACATGGATGGGTATAATGGTGTAAAGAATAACTATACATATTTATTATAACATAATATTGATTCTGATATATTGTATCATCCACTCCAATTCAATTCAATAACTATGGAAATGATATCATCGCTCGTGCGTACGTACGGACTACCGTCTCCACGACGCGATGAGATTCATTCTCCATGTTAACCATTTAAGAATGATTATAAAGTATATATAAGAAATAATAATTAAATATATGAAATTATAAAGCTACTGGATTTATGTGTATATATATGTATGTCATCTACTTAATTCCACTCAATTTAATAACAAAAAGAAAACAGCGTTCATGCGTACGTACGGCCTACCGTCTCCATGAACGGTGTATTTCTTTCCATTTATCGATCCATTATATATATGTATATTCTGATTATATATTATATATAAATCATGTTTTATATTCTATAATTAAGTAATAATGATCTAAGTAATCATATGAATAATTACAAGTTAAAACACGAACGACAAATGAGACGATTTTACCCAAAATGCTACTTTAACATGAATTTACAAAAGAACGGGTAATATAAAGTCATAAGTGAACTGTATATGATATAATAACAATGAATATGATTCTGTAATAAGTCAATTACATTATTTAAATCATTATACTGGAGGTTCGGACACTTACGAAGCAAATCGTACCTAAGGTAAGGTAAATATCACAATCTCATTTTTATCCGAGATTGTTTATACATTGGCATTTACTTGGGTGCATTTTATCGTCCACATTCAAGTCTCCTCGATATGAATAATTATTTACATCCACCTACAATGGTTTAAATCCAATTTTACCCTTCGTTGTGTTTTTAGTAAAAGATATGAAAGGAATCTTTTGTCTTTTTTCGTACAAGGTACTTTTTGACTTTTCCGACAAATGTATGAGAAGAATGTTTTTTTTACTTATACGGCATGAATGGATTTTTAAAAAATTATTTCCAAGAAGCTTCCTTTACAAGTTTTCAAGTTTATTTTTAATCAACTTCTTTTAGTTTAAAATTGTAAGACATGTTAAGAAAGGAAAATGTTTTTGAAGTAGAAAGGATATTTTCCTCAAGAATGGAGTTCAAGTGTTTTATCAAAATTATTTTCCATCTAAGATAATAAAGGGTTCTATTTCTATCCCTATTATTACATGGATTTGATTATCTTGTGATGGAAATATTTTTATGAATTCCTTTATCGTATATGAATTGTTTTATGATGTCACGATGTGTAAGATTCCCATTTTTATTACATTGGTTATGCTATGATGTATGGTTTATGATTTTGTGGAACACATAAGAATGGTATCATTATGAGATGGGTGGGACCTATATCTCCCTCCAATACATTGGGTAAAGATTTTATATCTCATGAGATAGACATGGCTGGAATGGTAGGTTATACCGGTTCAGTGAAACAGGACTGAAACGAGGGTGACTTGGTTCAGAAAGGGACTTTGTCCACTAAGATAGTCTTGGAAATGAGTATTGACTAACAAGAAATGATTCTCTATGATTATGTGTGAATGCCACAAAGTTTCATGTTTTAAGTTATGATTATTGTGATTACATTTCACTGGCATGATTTATTCCATGTTATGAAATTATGATCTCTTTTGCAGGTTAAGATTTCCAAAATGTTATGTTCTTATGAATATAATGTGATTGATATTTCTTTTGTTTACCCTTACTGAGCATTTGAGCTCACCATTTTATGTTTTCATTTCCCCAGGATATAAAGAAAGGTTTTAGGTATAAAAAAAGAAGATCTTTATGGGAGATATTGAAGGTCTTTCACCACGATTAGAAGATTATATTCCGAGTTTCCAAAGACACTAAACTATTATGGTCCTTGTGTGTGTGTTTTTGTTATATACTAAGTATTCCGCAAAAGTAATGTAATGTCCATGTACGTCAAGATACGGGTCTCTACATATACGATGATGCCACTCAATGATAAAACTCAACTTCAAATCAAGATCTTACTGAAGACTTCATTAGAACTTCAAAGAAAGGCTCAGATCCCAATCATATACAATTGAATGTGGCACTCCATGAAACCATTCCACTTCCTTAATTTATATTCAAGAAATATGATCTGGAGAGAAATATTCTCATATTAAGAAGAAGTGTGCAGCCATTATAAGTTGATCTACTACAAACCATGTAGAATTATTCCCATTAGAGTTTTTTGGAGTCCAACAAAAAAATACATGGTGATGTTTTCCCAATTTCATTATGGTATGGGTAATGGTTGTAGCTTCCCTTAAAATTTTGTTTGTCAACCTGAACTAGATAACATAGAAAGAACTAAGACACAAACTCTACAATATCTCACTTAATTCTATCCGACCATAAATACTCATTCAGATATCAATACATCTTTTTACATATAGGATAAACAGATAAATAATAACTATGTTCTTTCTATAACAATTATTTCATAGAATTTTCTTGGAATAGAATACATGCACAACTCTTATACCTTGTCATTCTATTATGATCAAGGCTAAACTCATGAAATTTATCAACTTCCTTTTCATCTCCATATATTCCTTCTACCTATTTTAAACTCACATGGATATATAGTTGACAACTTATTTGAGAAAGACGATATGTGTCCCCTCCCTATATGATTTCAAGATCAATCCTTTTTTATGTTAATAAATATTTTTTCTTTTGGAATCCTTATCATTGATAACATAGAATGATGCTTTTAACTCAAAGAATATGCGACCTTGTTTTCTTTCCCTTGGTGGTAATTGATTTAGTAGTCATAATATTTAGTTATCCTTAATGATATTATATGGAGGATATTAAAATCCTTTTATGAAAATATATAGATTAAAATTTTGTGATCGATGGATATAACACACTTTTGTCTATAATGATAACGAATCTGTATAGTTAATTAAAAAATCACTGCATCTAACACTAAATCCTGAGTAGGATAATTTTTCTCATGAACCTTCGATTTTTATGAGTCATAATCTATAACAATGTCATTCGGCATGAGAACACCTACATATCACTTCTTGTATACACCCCTATAGATTTCAAACCTTTCCCCAATGTAGGTTAACATAAGCAATGGTGTATTGACTAATCATCTCTTTATTTCCTTAAAATTTCCCTCGCATTAATCTTTCCAGTGGAACTCAGATCCCTTTTGAGTTAACCTATTGAGTGGATTACATATTCATGATACATTCTCTAAAATGATCTATAATATCATGATAAACTACGAAAACTAAGGATATCAATTACCGTTTATGGTCTAGAACAATGTTCTATGGCATCTATCTTTGATGGATGTACGGATATACCCAATCTTGAGATTATATGACCCAAAAATGAAACCTTTTGTAGCCAAAATTCACACTTTATAAATTTCTCATACAGTTTATTATTCTATACAGTATATAATGAAATTCTCAAGTGATCTTCCTAACTATCCTTTCAATTTGAATAACTGATCATATCATATCTAAAGACTACCACAAATTGATCAAGGAAATATAGAAAGAATCTATTAAATAATTCCATGAAGATAATGAGGTAGTTAGAAAGACCCAATAGAATCACTATATACTTATAGTGATTATACCTGGTAAAGAAATGATATCTTGGGTATAGCCTTATTATTTACACTCAATTGATTATATCCAGAATGAATGTCAATCTTGGAATATTATTATGATCAACACAGTTGATCAAATAATTCATCAATATAGGGTATAGTATACTTTTTCATTGATCATGATCTTGTTCCGCTCCCAATAATTAATATAGTGTTAAATCGATCAATATTACTTTTTAAAAAATAAAATAGGTTCATCCCAAGTGACACACTTGGATGAATGAATCCCTTATCAAGGTTCTCCAATAATTTATTCTATAATTCCTTCTACTCGATCAGGATTTGGACCATCCAATATGGAATCTTTTAAATAGATGAGTCACTAGGTATGATTTCTACTAAGAAATAAACATCATGTTTTGGTGGAATACTACACAAATGTTATGGGAAAACATTAACCAACTCCCTTGTAATAGAAATATCACTAATTCTAAGGTTATCCCAAAATATTGTACATAAACACGCATTTTCAATAGAAATCAAATCTCATTAAATGGATTGTATTTCTCTCGAAAGTTTATATTTATCATCTCACTAATAGATTGGTTTGGAATATAAAATGTAGCTTCACTTACTCAATAATTGATATGGAATTTATATATTGAATGTCATTCCATACATAATATAACATCAAATTCAACCAGAGGGAGAATAAAAAGATTTATAGGAATTTCATTCCAACAAACTTCAATATTAAACGTATCATAGACTTGTAATGCAATCTTTTAACTATTAGGCGGTATCAATACTAATTCAACATCTATCATTGGGTTGTCATTTTGATACCCTTGAAAAATTATTCAAATATGAAAGAGTGGGTAAATCCAGAGTCAAATAAATCATTATCAATTGTATAGTGGATGGTAAATGTACCTTTCACCCTATAATTATTTCTCCCCTCAACCAAAAATAGTGATTCCATGATATTTAACTTTATCTCACAACTTATGTTGTTTTTAAAATAAATAATCATCATTAAATTTTAGAATTGGGAATTGGTTTTTATATTTTCCATACACATTATACTTGAAACACTTGAGTGTGGATTCTGCATTTTAGGGATATTTCTCTCTATTCACTCCATTAGATAACTTCTTCCCATCACATCAGAAATCAATAAATGACCTTACTTTCAATACAAAAAAAATTAACTAGTCCCTTTAAGATATTTTCCTCTATGTTTCCTTCCACACATTGAGCATGAAGGAAAGGTCATCTTTATTTCTCCATGGTTTTTAGAGTTTCCTTTTTTCCATAATTATTTTTGTATCAGAACAATGTGATTTACAGGAAATAACAATATCCATTTATATCTTAATAACACTAAAAAAAATTTACCTACAGCTACTAAAGTACATTAAGGCCAATACCTTTCCAAGAAATGGTTTTAATCCTTTGATTAATTAATTAAAATTACTTTTAGTTTTGATGATAATACCATAATCATACTTCACAAGTCTTGTAAAATTTTCCTTATAGGTACCAATAGTTTCATCATCCCAGAACTTTATCTCAAGGAATTACTTATCCATTATCTGGTAAAGACTGCAATGAATGTACTTATTGAAAAATAGTTTTTTATATTCATCCCATTACACAAATTCAAATTCAACTTGTTGAATCATTTTATTGGTAATGTTACACCATTGAGTTTCTTCCCTTTCCAAATGATATATAGCTAAAATGAATGTTTCATTCTCTGGAAATTAGGGAACTAAGAATATATTTTCAATGGTAATGATCCATTTCTAAAAATCTTGTAGATCAATAAATACACTAAAAGAAGGTGTATGTAACCTCATGAAGGAATCAAAAATACATTATACCATCTATTTATCATTTCTATGTTCATCATTATTTATATCTTTATAATATAACGTGAAAATAATAATGATATTTTTCATTATAGATCCCATAACATTTAGTTTCTTAAGAGTGAAATCATTACATTGTATATAACACTCAACATTAAAACATTTACCTTTTGTTACAAACATTAACTAAAACTGATGGAATAATGTAAGCACTAATAATCACAGTGGGGGAACACATAATCATAAAAAATCATTAATAGGATTTCTAAACCATGACAGATTATTTTTTATTTATGAACCCTTAGGATTAAAAAAGATCATTCATGGTCATTATTAAAATAAATCATTATGGTTTGTAAAGATAATGTGGATTAAACAAAGCATATCCCTTGAGAGTTTCAAACTAGATTTATAGTAAGACTAATTAATGTATACTAGTTAATGCTTAGGTCAAGACCAACGGGCTTTTTCAGAGTTATCACCCCAAATTAAATATTTGTTAGAACCACATCCTCTTACAGTATCCATACATGGATATATTTCTAGGAAAAACACACTCCATTATTTACCATAACTTAGGATTTTTCCAATATTCTTAGAATTATCATAAGGTTTATCACTATTGTTTGCTCACCCAATTTTACAAAGGTTTAACTAAAACATTCTATGATACCAAAACTAGAGACCCATACTTTTCATACATTGATATTTCACCTTATTAAATGAATATCCATGACAAACCAAGATGATCCACACCCAAATCCTTTAGGTCTTGTTTTTTTTAAACTCAAATACATTAAAAATTGGTTTATAATTGATGAATATACTATCTGACTAAGTTCCTCATAATTGTCACACTTAATATGCATATCATATTTAATACCTTTATACATAATATGGGAAATGAAATATAAATGAGGGTGAACTCAGATGCTCTGTGTGGGTAGAAAAGGAAGATATCAACATATCACAAGCACAAGTCTACTAGAATATAAGAATAACTTTTGAAAAGGATTCCACACATATCATAGATCATAAAAAATGAGAAATCACATAAATCTAGGTAGTTTATAATATATGATTCATAATGAAATCAAAGAGATGATCCATGAAAATATAACAATGGCATAAGACAAAATTTTGTGACAAACAAGAAACCATATAAAATCACTTCCTTAGTAGTCAAGTCTCATTTACAAAACTATAATACTAGAATAGGTTCAATTTCAAAACCATCATATTAGTCAAGGTTTAAGTCCAAAACTATCATAGTAGAAAAATTACCTTACTGAGTTTGGTTCAATCACCAATCCAATATTTTTTATCTCATGAGATATTAATCTTTACCTAATGTATTAGAGGGAGATATAGGTCTAACCTATCACATAATGAAAATCATATATATGTGCACTAAATGATCATAAAACATCAATCATATTAGAACCCAAGAAAGAAAATGGGTTTCATAAAAAGTTCATCATAGAATAACCTATAGAAAATAAAGAGGTTTCATAATCATTCAATAATTTAATCAAATAATAACCCATGCGAAATGAAGTGTGTTTCATAATAATTTTATCATAGTATAAATCATGGAATAGAAACATGTTTTGAAAACTTCTTATCATCATAATCATAAACCAGTTAGAGAAAGAATAAGAATGGTAACCTTGGATAAAATCCCCAAAAAATCATAAGTGACCTCGAAGGATGTCATCTTCAATGAAAATTTATTTTTAATGGCCACTTTGATAATTTCTAGAGGAAAATAACATTTATACATTAAAAAGGAATTTCTATAACTATTTTTCTTTATAAAATAAAAAAAAAGTAAATGAAAATAATTTTAGACAATTATAAAGAAATTTTTTATTCATTGATCAGTTATGATAGTAGAAAATTCATTAATTTCATTCATGTTTAAAAATAAACATTCCTTTCACATTAAAAAAATGACAAAATAACCTTATTTGGAAAATAAAAAGAATATTATATTTAAATGATATTCAAAAAAACAAAATAAGGTAACAAATGAATTTGAACAATAATTTTTTAGTTTTCATTACATTTTTCAATGAATCCTGTTTATAAATACATTGATATGGAAGAAACAAATTCAAACGAAGAGAGTAATAATGTCATATTTTCAATAAATATAATTATTTTCATTTCTTCCATATATAAGAGGAAAATATAGTAGAAACATGTGTTCTAAGGAAATAAACAATATATAATAAAATTTATTTATTTTTTAGGGAACTGTTATAATATTTCATCATCACAAGCTTAAACATAAATAATCCAAATAAAAGAAGAGGTTGTATGAAAAACACATACAACATTGGAAACTTTTGAATCATAATAGCCATGAAATAATAACAATAAATGAACTCAAAAATATCATGAGAATTAAAAAATTAATTTTATTACATTTAAAATTCGATGTATATACACCATATAAATGAATATTGGTGTAAAACATAGTTTAAATCCCAAAGAAGGCAAATTGAGACAAAAATCCCTTATCTTAGTTATCGAATTATATAATACAAATTTGAAACTAATATATAATAAATATAATTTTCTTTTACATAATTTATATAAAAATAGTAATATATATCATACAATATAATATTTTCTTATGACTTATTACTAACAATTTATTAACAATTACATTATAAAATCACATTTCAAGAAATAACTATTTCATTTTTCATGTATGTTACAGTTTCGTATTCTCTGACGTTTTAAATTAACAATGATTCCAAAATCTCAAGAAAATTATACATGATATAAATATCATCTATATTCATTTTATATGTATTCCGAGTAATCCATTAAATTCAAAGATAGAAAATGAATTACAACATTCATGGTGTCGGTTGGCCATACGTACGCATGAATGTTGTTTCCATTTTCTCGGTGGATGAAACAAATGAAAGGTAAAAAATATATTACCTTTCTAGAATATTTATTATTTCATATATATAATTTATGTTCATTAAAGATATAATTATTACATTCCATGTGGAGAATAATTGAATAAAAATCACAATACATCACAAGGCAGTAGTCTGGCGTACACACGAGTGACATTATCGTATTCCCATGAAATGGAAAGTAAAAATTTATATATGATATTATAAATTTAGAAGTATTATAATTACATAAATATCATATAAATATGTTAAATCCATAATTATATCCATTTTTGAGAGGTGGTGATGTAAAATTAATTACATAGGTTCGTGAGGTAGTAGTTCTCCACACACATGGTCAATGGTTTCATATCTCATTTAATGGGAGAGGAGATGAATATAGGTTATTAAATTATCATAATAACATATAAAAATATGGGAGATACTGTTTATATTATATCATAATAGTTTGAGAATATATTAAGGATGTGAAGAAGAAATAAAACAAAAACACTTATTTAATAATTGTACCTCTTCTTCAGAGATCCTAATTAGATTTATATATAAATCCTTCCTAGAAGGATTTTACAATAAAAATAAGAATATATGATGTAGATAGGGAATTATATAATGGATTTGGGTAGGTATTGGATGTACCAAATGTTTTTGTATTTGTGAAGAGGTGAGGAGAGGGGGTAACCTTTTATAATGGGGGGAGAGGACACAGTTGGAATTTTTGAAAAGAATAATGTTTACCCTTATTTTTAACATGAAATATGGTTCAGAAAATGGGTCATTATAAAACCTCAATGAATAAAATGTAAAAATATTTGAATAAATTGGATTATGAAATTTCTATATGTCATTTTACCCCTTATATTTTTATTTTAACTCCCTGGTAAACCTGTTTTAACCTTAATCGCGATAATTAATTAAAACTATTTTTATAATTAATTTTCACAAAAAAAATATTTTTACACTATTAAATAATATTTATTATTCTTATTGAAAATATGATATTAATTTTTCAAATTCAATTTAGAGAAGTGGGAAAATGTAGTTTAAAATTAAACTTGCAGATAACATGAAGACACGGTTTTCCAAAGAGAGACTTTTTAGCCAACGAGCTTGTACTCGAGTGGTAGAGGCTCATGCTTGGCATCCAAAAGACCCAAGATAAAATCTTAGTAGAGGGGATTTTTGGGTTACTATAGTCATGTTGTATCATGTATTGTGTGGTCTTGTATCAACCCAAACTATTCGTCTGATTTAGGCCTTTGGGCCACCGGTTTGGGCCTACAGGTCTCAAGGCCGTTAACCACCAAATGCCTTCAGGCCAAAGGTCCATCAAGACACCAAGGGAATTCAGGCCACTAGTATTTCATGCCAAAAAAAGTCTCCAGGCCTCATGTACTTAGGGTCTCGAAGATGAAGAAGTGGCCTATGAAGATCACATAGGAGGAGGCCGAGAAGATGATTCAGAGCAAGTAGCAACCACCAGAACTAACCAGATTTGAAAAATGTGTGGGTATAGAAACTACCATAAGAACCAATCACCATGACGCTTTGTACAATGAATTTCTAGATGACCAACAATGTGAGGTTGGAACCTAGGAGCCTTCAATTATGTAAATTCTGGGGAGGGGTAGTTCTAGTGTAGTTTGATTAGGTCTTCGGGTCATTTAATGGGTATTGTGCATATGGGCCTTTCGGTCATATACAAGGGCATTGTTTCATTTTTCATATAGGTCATGTAAGGTTTTCCTATTAACCTAGTTGAAATGGATATTATACAAAAATAAATAAATAATCAAGGCCTTCAGGCCATTTAGGAAAAGTTAAACTTTTTATAAGTATAGAAATTTTTAATTTGAAAATTTAATATAAAATTCACAAAAATGACTTAAATTTGATTAGTAAATATAACATATAACTAATTTTCCATTTATTTTTTTTAAATTATTTATTAATTTTTAAAATAAATAAATAAAAACGAAGTTATTAATAAAATCAGTATTTTTTACTATTCATTAAAAAATTAAGCTTTTCAGAAAATTCTCAAAAACATTCTCCAAGAAAATTTTGACCTAAAGATTTTAAAAAGAAATATTTTTTTATAGATACATTATCTAAAAGTGGAACAAATAATTTTATAATTTTTTCACATAATTCAATAAAAATATTTTTTTAAGAAAACTATATTTTCAAAAAATACAAAGACTTTACAAAAAATTAAATATATTTTTATCAATATGTTTTTGTATAAAAATCCATTTTATATTTTAAAAGTGTATGTTACAATTTATACCTCCAAGTTTAATAGCTATGTTAACATGGTTTTGTTTAACTAATAATATTAATATTTAATCATTGTTTTTTAAAACTCAGTATTGTATATAGTACAAATTATCAATGAAATTAAATTTATTTGAAGTATTTTTCATAAAATATCAGGGTGATACACATTTGATCTGATTTTTATAGTTTTTATAGATGATATTTTCATATATTAAAATATCACGAAAGATCATGAATAATAGTTTTTGGATTTTGGTGAAGATCCCAAGGTGGGAGAATATTTAAGACGAATTTACCATATTTTATTATTTGATATAGAAGGTTACATTCTTGGATTATATAATTTCTAGACATTGTATATTTGTGGATCTTTCAAAGATGGATTTTATTAAGAATCGTCATATAACAACCATAGTAATAAACATTCAAATTATTCTTAGATTTTTTGGATACTATCAATGATTTACGAGGGATTTATCATAGTTTTCTAATCTAATAACAATGTTGACTTGGCTGGTAAAAAGGTTTATTTAGATAGATGAATACGTGGATAATTTCAAAGAGTTTAAAACAAGTTTAGTTAGTGAACCTATTATAATAATAACCTCTAGTGGAGAATGGGTTTTTATCATTACTGATGCATTAAATAAAGAACTGGGATGTTTCATTATGCAGAATGATATAGTTATATATTTCATCTCACGCAAATTAAACATTAATTAGAAAAATTACATGACTCGTGATTTGGAGTTGAAAGCTGTAATGTGGAATTGTAGATGGGGTGAAATGTTCCTATGTTAAAAATCCATTGTGATGGTATGATAAGTTTTAGGAATAATTTATTTATCCCTTCAATACTGAATTTTAGAAAGGATTTGTTGGATGATGTTTACAACTCATTATTCTCTATTCAAACTAGAAGTAAGTTCAACAGACATCTAAATGAGTATTTTCAGTGGGGTTACATGAAAATGGATACCGGAGAGTATGTATCTAAATACATGATATGTAAGTACACTAAATCTAATAGGTATAAGTTTAAGGGGTTGTTACAACCATTTCCCATACAAAAATAAAAATGAAATAAACCACTATGGATTTCATCATTAGACTCCCCAAAAATTCTAAAACAGACATTTCTATTTCGATTGTAGTCTATCACCTTATGAAACTGAAACATTTCATTTTATTACCTTTATTATATTGCTATAAATTAAAATATGGAAGTGGTAAGGTTTCAAGTAGTACCATATTAAATTGTATTTGGTCAGGACATGAGGTTTACCTCTATGTTCTGGAGAAGTCTTTAGTAGTTTGTAAATATAGAGTTTAGTTTTAGTACTATATATTATCCTTACATAGATGGTTATATTAAGAGGACCATACAAAAACTGTAAGGTATTTTGAGATCATGTACTATAGAATTCAATGTTTTTTTGTATTAAAACAATACTTTGGTGGGATTTTATTATAATATAAAATTTCACTCGAGCATATATATGGTTACTTGTGAAACCGTCAAAGGAGAGAAGTAAAAAACTCCAACATGATGGGATGATGTTGGATAAGAAAGGTATTTGGAACTAAGATAAATGGGGAAATGGAAGAAAAGTATAGGGCTATTCAACATAACATCATGGATGCTCAAAGTCAATAAAAAAGAGATATGTTGACATTTTTTAGTCGTATCATGAGTTTAAAGGTAGTAAAAAGTTATTCCTATGAAAATATCCATGGAATGAGGTAAGGAGATTTAAAAAAAAGGGAATTATTGGCCCTATATATATCAATCCCTTTGAGATTTTTTGATTTTACCATGAATTTTTATCATCTCTTGTAAATTCACTAAATCTCCCTTTTATTGACGATGTGTTCCATGTATCTCTCACTAGGACGTATGTACTTGAACCTTCACATATAATGAACTTTGTTTTTGTACCACCAGAGTATGATTTCTATTAGGAGGAACAATTTTCTGAGAATCTGGATTAAAGAGAGATTGTTTTAGGAAACAAGACCACTAACCTGATAAATTCTTCTGTGGAAAACCCCTAAATTTGAGGAAGATACATGGTAACCCAATAATGTGGTGAGAAAAAATTTATCCTCAGCTTTTTTGTATCATAGTGATAGAATTTGAAGTATTAATTCTTATACAATGGTAGAATATAACACCTCAATGTTATTAAGATATTTCACTTTATTTAAATTTAATTTCTTCAATATCTTTCTTTAAACACAATTTAGAGTTTAAACAAATAACAATATATGATAAAAATACTATTTTTGAATTTTAAAGTTATTGACTAGTCATTTGATTTGAGGGTGTGAATAGGAATAAATAAATTATAAAAAATTAATATTTAAATATATATAAAATAAATTCAGTAGTTTTTAAATTTGATAGAAATTAAAATAAACTCCTTTAAGGAAAAAAGTGATGTTTCCCTAAAATAATTATTTTTATGAGGAAAATGTGTTTTTATATTGATAAATAAAATTAATCTCAATTAATAATGGATTTTAATTAAATTTTTAAAAATATATATCAATTAAATATTTTAATATTCATGTAATAGTTTTTACATGGAAAGTAATAATGGTAAACATGATTTTATGGTTAAAAATTCATTTTTATAAAAAACATTGTCGCATTTTCATTATTATTTTAAAATGAATTTATAACACTTATAGAATTTGAATATTATAAAAATTATTCCATATTTTGAATCAAAATACTTGACATTATTTAATAACATAAACATGATTTTTGGTTTTAATGAATAGTAAAAATAGTTAATTCTTTTTATCATTATTGTGGTTAAAATGGGTTTACTGAGGGTTATCCTAAGAGATATGATTTAAAATATCACCAAATAATTTCATTAACTTGGTTGGATAATGGTATTTATAAGATTTCAATCTTATTTTCAACGAATTGGAATTTTTTATCCACTTCACTTGAGTAAGACATTAAAATATTTTTATCTTTTGAAAAATTCCATGTGTGTGCTCTCCCTAACTTATTAAAAGAAATCACATATCCTATTTTCCTCAAAAAACATGAACTTACTAGTGCTTAAAATCCCTATAATAATTCCTTCATAACAACCACCCCCATGTCCTTTAGGTACTATATTTATGATGATACCATCGTTCCAAGGATTAAGGTGTACACCAAAGGTTGGTTTTAAATGAAGTGGATATTTTAACGTGAATGAAGCATGATAAATCTTGTGGTAAGGGGTTTATATTATAATAACATTTATTTTCAATGTTTTATATGAAACTTTTCTATCAAGAGAAAATATATGGATCATAACCTTAAAAACTCATCTATTTTCTCCTCATATGGTTTTTCATGGAATTTTTTTCATTAGTATTATTTTTCACTCATTGGTTCATAAATTGATCAAGAATATTTTTTTAAAGAGGAGTCAACCTTATTTTCTTTTTGGTCTATTAACACCATCATCCATGTCCATTCTCTTAAAAACATATGGATGTTTTTAACTATAATTTATTTTTTTATCAATACCTAAAGATTGTTTTACTTGTTTCCAAGGACAATTTCCAGGAAAATCTTGTTCTTAATGTTGTTGGTTTTTTTTTAAATATTATCAAATGAAATGAATATTTTTCTCATTTTTTTCAAAGAATGGAGTGATATTTATTTTTAAATGTTGGTGATGATTTAAGGATAATTCTATAAAAGATGTCTCTATACATAGGTAAATGAATTTATAATGAAATCATTGTGAAGAAATTTTCTTTCCCATTGGTTATACTATAATTAAATGATGTACTATTTATTAAACCCATTTTCATTCCAATGGTTAATATATGATTATATGATGATATGATGAATGTTTTATGATCTTGAAGAACACATATATATGGTGTTCATTATGTGATGGGTGGACTCAAAATTATCTATCCTTGTAATGAATTGGTTAGTGATAGATATATCATGAGATAATAAGGACCGAAATTGGGAGTGAACCTAGTTTAGTGAGGGAATTTTTCAAATAATATATTCTTAGGAGTGAACTTTGACTAAGGAAATGATGGAATAGGGAGTGAACCTTTGCTTCTATTATAGACTTGGAAATGATCCATGATTAAGGAAATGATTTTATATGATTAATTATATGAAAAAAACTTACATCTTATGCATATAATATGTTCACATAAATCATGATTAATTATTTATTATTCTTCACACATATGTGTTATGTCTATTTATTTAAAAAAAATTATTCTATAATTCATGATTAAATATCTTTGAATAATTAGGTATGATTATTTTATGTTATTATCATTCTCTCATAACATTTTTGTTATCTTATACCCATATATGATTATTGAGTGATATAACATATGTTTACCCTTATTAGGAATCTACGAACAATATTTTTTTATGTTTCCTTTCCTTAGGCTATGAAGAATGGTTTTAAGAAAGGTATTTCAAATGAGTGTACTATGTTATAAGATATTTGTGGGAGATATTTAATAACTTTCAATAAATATGAGGATTATGTAACAAGTCCTTAAATACACAAAACATTTATGATCCTTGGGCGTGTATTATTGTGAAATTTATTGAATATTATGCTAAATTGATTCAATATTATTTTATGAAATTATTATTCAGCCTAAAATTTATTTTAATTCTCCTTGTTCTTTTGTTAGATCATCTGGAATATATGAAACACTAGTTTTGGGACTCTTAAGAGTTTCCCACTTTTCAAAAAATATCCTCTAGAGTATCTCCTTGAAGAAAAAGTAGTCTTGGATTTTATTCATGTGCATCAGATGTTGATGGAAATAGTTCAAGGACTCATTCAACCCAACTTAATAAAGCTTTCATATCTCTCAAATAATAAATATTTTTTTCTCTAGGGAAAAAATTAAATACCCATATTCATACTTTTTATGGAAGTAATGTACTCTTTTACTCTTACATTAATTTTTTGAAGAATTTTCTCATTCTTTTTTATTCATTATATATATTATTATGATGATTGAGTTGTTTTTCATTCGTAAGAGAAGATATCTCATAATATTTTCGTAGGATCAAAGGATGAAGTTATCACTGGTATTTATTTAAGAGAGACAACCACAATTTATACCATTCCCAACTTCCATTCTTGTATTGATGATCCTGGTATAGATTTTGATATGGAAAACCAATAAGAATTTTGTAACCATAGTGACACTATTGTGAACTCCTAAAATTTTAGAGGACATATTATAGGTTTTATATGAAGATATAAGATAATTATACATGTGATAGAAACATATTCAATGATTAGGTTATACCCTTTCATCTAATAATGAATTTTATTACTCTCTCATTCTCTCACTGGTTGTAGTTTGATAGGTCGTGAATTTTTTTTCGTACTTAGTATTGAGTTGAATTGATAGAGGAACTATTTTGAAAGATCCAACCAACTATAAATGGATCAAGATACTATATTTTTAATTAATAAAAATATAGTTACATCCAATTTTTTTATAAAATATCTTAGTTTCACCACATATTCTCTATCTGGTGATCCAAAAATTTTATAAAATTGGGATAAAAAATGTGTAAGTTGATATTTTGGAACTAAACTTTCATTAAAAAGTGGAAAACAAGGGTTAAAGTGTTTGAAGGAAGAGTGTTTTAATCCACGAACTTCTAGTACATATTCGTATGTCACTACCATAGTGTATTTTATTATTAAATATCATCCATTTGAGTAGAAAGAGATTTATGAAACTTATATGATACTACTTCTTGAGTTATTTATTGAGAAGAAACATTTTCCTGATCATGATACCATTTGTTCATCAAAAACTATTTTGGAGAACTTAACTGGGAGAGCCACAAATTATTTATTTTAATTGGTGGTTGTTATAATCCTCATATAAGGAACTTATTTCAATTAATCAGTGCTGTTATTAGGTTAATATGTTTATTTGACAATGAGTTAACTGGATTTCTCAATTATAATATCATTATTCATTCAATATTCACATGTTAACCAATATTATTTAGGAGAGGTAGAAAAATTATTCCTTAGGAGTTACACTTAGTTCATAAGTATCCTCTAAGTTACTTGAAATTAATTATCTCTGGTTTAATTATTTCTACTCGGTACCAAAAAATTGTCTTCACAAGTGAAAAAAACATAAATTTCATTAGATTATGGGTGGGTGATGGATATAGATATTTCATTATGATTATCTATAGCACTGTCTCACTGATATATTAGTAGTGGAATATTTTATAGTTCTCTCAAATATTTTTTTTTCTAATGATGAGAATGAAAATATATATTCAATTACTTAATTATGGATGTAATTTTAAATTGATTTAACTAATTATCCACGTCCCTTTACCTCAATGTTTCACTGTGAGATATTTATGGGACTTGTATAAGCAATATTGACGGGCATGGATCCTATATTAGGGTGAAATCATTATCCAGTCTAGATTAATATGGAGCCACATTGATATCAAAATACCCTTCAAGGGATAGAACATAATCCCCCCTTAACATTTCCTTGTATGATTATTTATTAAACTGGTTACCCCTTTATAGTTTTGATCTTGCATTTTACTTCTCTCATTGAAATTAATGTGTAGGATACTCATGGTTAGTCATTTTGGGTGAATCTCTTCTAATTTCCAAAAAATCTGATCACAATAAAGGGGTGAGTAATGGATTTACATTAGAACGGATAGTGGGGGAACGTAATATTGGGATTCCCCCATCCAAGAGAACATATATCTCTATAATGGGGGTAAGAATTTCCCCATCCTCTGGGTTGATGTTTTTTCTTTTCTGTTGAAAATGTATTTGTATCACTTTTCATAATTAATGAATCCAAGGGTTGTAGTGGGGAAACAAATAGCTCCATCTCTATGGGATGGGGATGACCCATTATTGTCATTGAAACTATTGTTTTTTCCTTTTTATCATTTAAAACTCATATTCTAGTATAGTATGGGTGAAATGTACTCTTTAGTTGTTATAATGGGATATTCTATTCTTTTTTATTGATTTTACTTTAATATAGTGCACTCAACTCAAGTTTTCCTCAAGCAGATCTTTTTGAGAATCTTGATGAAGAAGCCTATAAAACACCCCCTCCCATCAATTGTCTCTCTTTGGATCCCTAAAAAAATTATTTGATTGGTTTGATTAACCATAATACACAATTATTGGATTAAGAGAATTTCCAAAGGTGATGACATTATATACTTATTTATTTGTAAAATTATGTTTCATATTGTGTGAGGTGAAATTTTATACCCCAAACTCAACCTATTGACTAATTTTTTCTTGGGTAAAAATATCCAAAATTTTCCAACATAGCATCTTGTGTCCATTTATTCAATCCTACTAAAGTGTCTCATACAATGTGGTTGACTTAGTGTTTTAGGTGGTGAGGAGAGAGGATAGAACAATTTAGTGGAACCATTCATCCAATGTGTTGAGATGATAATTTTACCCATAATAATTCTATATTTTTTATTTTAAATGATAAAATTTATATTAATTATAAAAATGAAGATAATTTATTCATTTTAAATCAAGAACCACATGAAATTAATACATAGAGGTAAAAATATACAAGATCATGGGTGATTTTTTATATTTGGAAAATTCATTAAACATAACAACATAACCTTCCTCGTTTTTATTGAATAATTATTCCACCAGTTCTAAAAAAATTAGTCTATTACCTAAACATATATTTATTGGTCTAGAATAATTATATTTTTTTTGAAAATAATGTATGATTATACAATTTTATAGAGGAAATTATGGTGAGTTGTTTCTCTATTCAACCATTAACTGGGATGATACACCATCAATTGATGGTGGAGTTCCTGATGAATTTTACTTTGGCATTGCAACTTCCTCTCAATGGGAGAGATTCTTAGAGATGACTGTGTTATAGGGAAAACCTTTATGTAAATTGGATAAACTATTGTGAGCAGAATATTCACAAAATTTACAAGGAGGAGGGCCTACATAACAATTATTTCTTTAATTATTGAAGGGAGGACCTTACCAATGATAATCATAGAGAGTTACTTCAGGATAGATAATTTATTAATGGATAACATATGGATGACCCTTTTGTGGGTATTATTGGCTGGACCTACATGTTTATAGATTTATTACTCATCATTATAGGGATGAACTTTACTCTGGAAAATCACTTGATCACCATGGGGAGGACCTACTTATTTTCTAATTCAGCCGTTATTGTCTTTTGATGGAACTCTAATTTATCTAATTTACCTATAATGATATGGAGTACCTTAATGATAGCTAATTCATTGCTTACCATCATGGGGAGGACATTCACTTTATGTGTTTATTTAATCATAGAGTGAAATTCCATTGAAGACACCCCAGGGAGGACCTCTAAATTCATGGACTACATATTGATTGATAAAGAGAGGTCCTCCTTGTCAATTGATTAAAATTATTTAGGAAGAACCTCTACACCTCACTCTACTATGAGGAACTCCTTTAATATAGGATAATACTTCACAACGTGGACTTCCCTGAATAGTCTTTATACTTTTTTGAGGAATAACTTCACCATGATGAGTCCAGGGAAGATATCTGGAGTTTCCTATTTTGGACTAACCATAAGTAGGACCTCCATGGTATTTATTCTCTTTTGGTTGCCATAGTTAGGGCATCCATAGTCTGTATCCATGTTGTCATGGTGAGGGAATCTATATAGATCAATCTTGGGGTGTCCTCTAATGCTGAAAGATATTTCACTATAATGATGAATTATAGAGTTGTATATGTTTTACCTCATTGATGAGGTGTCATTTGAGGTAGTGATCAATGCCGACCTCAATATGATTTAAGGCATCCTCCTGATGATAACTTGGTGTTTCCCCAAGAAAATATCAAGGCATTTCGATGTGTCGTGGGGTTATTTTTAGAATAATTTTAGATATGGGACATGTCATGAACTTTTGTTAATTGATTTCCCTTAGCTAGTTCCCATTCTCAGTTCTTTGGCATTGTTGACATGGGATGGAACTACTTATTCAATATTTTTCTAGTGTAGTGTGTTCATACATCTATGATAATGACCACAATTTATATGAGCTCTTTTAGGAACCTTTTGGGAATCTGTTAGGATGTATGAGACATCCTATAACACTTTTTTAAGATAAGGGATATGGGTTTTGTCTCCCTTTTGGGATAGGATCCCAAAGACGTTTGAAATGGTTATATGGGTCAACTACTCACTAATGGACCATCATTGGAAGGATAATTAGAAATTATTTAGGTACTCCAAGGATTCAATGGTGGTCACTAATATTAGAATAACATTTTTCATAGGAAGTCACTCACCATGGAACTAGTGGCCTTTAGTTATAGATAGTTGTGACATCCCAGTCCAGAATCCACTGAATGGTGCCCCGAGCTGGTTGGCCACATACCCTCAAGAACACATCCCCGTACTCCAGACGGTGACGACTAGCAGTGATGGATTGGTAAGTTAGTCCTGGGGAGACTATACCCACTATTATTAGAATAAGACTCCAGCGAAAGAAAATACAATATCCAAGTATGGAAGCATATAAATAAATAGATAAATTCCATGACATATGATACTCAAAAACAAAAAATAAAATATTCAACTAAAAGGTAAAACATGCTATCCCCATGAAAATGTCAAGTGTCAACAATGCAACTGAATGTAAAGACACAACGACTCCCAGACAGATTCCCAACCACGTCTGACTCTCTCTCCCATTATTCAATCCCAAACTGCAACCTATCCCAAGGACTTATCCATATCATGTCCTGTAATAACGAAGTCTACTCGGGTTCCAATTAGGTGGCATCAATAGGGTGTGAGAAAAAATCAGTGGGCCACCACCAACAATGTCTAAAATGAGTCCAGTCAAAGATAGTGTATGCAGTTTACAGAAGCAACAAATAAAATGCATAAATTATACAGTTATAACATTGTCATTTAATCTTTAATCATCACATTTGGCCAAGTTCAAATCATGCTTCCCATTAGAATAATCATTCATTATCATTAATCATTTTCTGCATGTAATCATGCTTAGCACCCCAAATCTCATTTGAATCATTATTCAATATTTTCACTAACAATTTTGTGTACGACATCTTCCCTAGCACCACAAATCTCATTGAGTGTAGGATTTCATGCTTGGAACTCTAATTTTCATTCAGTGTAGGTTATCATTCCTAACACCCTTACATATAAGAACATAGATAACTATTGGGGAGTAACTCTATGACTAAGTCACAACTTCTACATTTTTCTAGAATGTCATACCTAACACCACAAAATCTCATCCATTTAGTCATTCATTAATTCACATGAATTTTCCACATTAATCATTTACTAATCCAATGATTACTTAAACATTTCAAAGACCTACAGTTAATTCAACAATTAACTAAGAACATAAATCATTAATTAATTCGTCAATTAATTAACCAATCAATACCATTCTCATTACATTATTAATTATTCACAATTAATTATCCATTTCAAAACCCATAAATTCATAATTAATTCTCAAAATTAATTACCTTTAAATCCAAACATCATTTTATAAATAATTATCCCAATTAATTATCTTAATACTATCAATTAAATAACTAAAATACAAAATCACAACCCATAATTAAATCTCCAAAATATCTATCACTTCGGGAAACCCCCAATTCATTTTATTCATGATTCAATTATCAATAAATCACCAAGGTAAACACACATCAATTCCACTTTTCTAAATACTCCCATTTATGATGTAATTTATCAAGGGAATCAAGAAATTTCACAAACTCATACACATGTCATAAAAAATGACTATGATATTTCAATTTAGACCACCTACCTCGGTTTAATGATAGAAGTTATCCCAACAGAAATCCCCAAAATCCGAGTGGCACAATGTCGTCAAACAATCTACAAATTTAAATACCTAAAACCAATATTAAGATTTAAGGCATCACGATCTTTCAAATTTGGATATATATCTACAATACTAGATCTAGATCCTAACCCATAGGTTTAGATCCATGTAATGATGAAGATCCTCCATGAAAAGAATTAAAAAGATGGAGGAATGAAATGGGTGAAGCATTGAGATGAAATCCACTTACCGAAAGAAGAATAAATCTTCAATCTAGGCTTCCAATCTTGAATAACGGTGTTCGGATCCCCTTAGAACCCCTTTAGAAGGAATTTAGAACACCTAAAATCTGTCAATGCCAAGGAAAGATTGAAATATGGGAGTCCTGGGGGTTTGGTTGGTTTTAAAAGAGATTTTAGGATATTAAAAACTACGCGCATAGTTTCCTGGGAAAAGGAAAACTATTAGGAAAACAATTTGCCAACCGTGTGTACTCAATTTCCCACTTCTGCATGGTTGGAATAGTTTTGTCGATTGAGTCGGCAAATCTTGCATCATCCATGCGGACTCCTTTGTCCAATTTCACACGCATGGCACGGTTTGGTCGCACAGTTTGTCAAACCGTGCACAAACTGTTCACCTTCCACTGTCCTTTAGTTTATCATAAAAATTCATTTAAACACACCCCAAGCCACTGCTCCAATTTAAAGGTACTTCAAATCTTAAAAAATTACCTGAAAAGAGCCTGAGATGACTCCAGAAAAGGTCAGGATCTTTCAATCTCCCCACCTTATAACTGCTCGTCCTGGGGCTGCACTCTCGAACTGTTATAAAATTCTGAGCAAAAAATATTGGGCCATTGAGCCCTCATGTCTGCTTCTCATTCCCAAGTTTCCTCTTGAACATTTCCATGTGTTCCATAACACATGAACTAACGGAACGGTCTTTCCCTGTAACACTTTCTCACTGCGACCCAACACACGTATCGAATTCTCCTCAAAGGAAACATCTATATCAAGGTAGAAATCTTCCACATAAATCATGTGAGAAGGGTCTGGGTGATACCTCTGTAGTTGTGGCATATGGAAAACATCATACATAGTTATGAGTTTCTGCGGTAGTGTTAATTGGTACGCCACTGACCTGATTCTCTCTAGCAACTCAAAGAGTCCCACAAACTTGGGCGCTAACTTTCCCTGCCTCTGTATCCTGTGGTGACCCAATCTAGGTGACACCCGAAGGAATACAGAATCACCCTCTGTAAAATCTAGGTATCATCTCAATCTATCAACATACAAATTCTTTATACTCTGAGCTGTAGCCATACATTTCCAAATCAATTGTACATGCTTTGATGTCTCCTGAATGAGACTCGGTCCTAATAGGTCTGACTCACCCACCTCTAACAAACAAAGAACTGATCTAAAAGGTCTATTATAAAGTTCCTCACATGCTACCATCTAAATAGTTTCCTAGTAAATGTTTTTATAGGATAACTCCACTAAATCCAAGTGCTTATACAAAGAACCACCAAAGTCAAGAACACATGCTCGCATCAAATCCTCTAAAACCTGTATTTTATGCTACGATTTCCCATCTGTCTATTCGTGGAAGGTCGTACTTAATAGAAACTATATACCAAGAGCCTTATGTAATACCTTCTATAAGAGTGAAGTAAAGTGCGAATCACGATATAAAACTATAGTCGGTGGAACCCCATTAAAACGAACTATCTCTCTCACGTACAGTTCACCCAACTATTCTACTATAAAGGTTTACTTAATTGGCCAGAAGTGTGATAACATTGTTAGTCAATCCACAATGACCCAAATAGAATCATTCTTCCTAATATTCTTTGCATGTACCAACAGAAAATATGTATTCACATCATCCCACTTTCATTCCGAAATAGGTAACGGTTCCAATAGGCCTCTAGGTCATTGATGCTCTGCTTTCACCTACTGACAGGTGAAACATCTTCTTACGAACCCTGCTATCTCATTTTTCATTCATGGCAACAAAAACTATCATTTAAGGTCATGGTACATTTTTTTCACCCTAGGATGTACCACTCACCTTGAAGCTTGAAATTATCACATGAGTTCCTCTCACATACTCATAGGCACAACAATCCGATTTTTCATAGAGATGATCTCACCCTCATCTATTTTTAGTCTGAAGGTGTCTCCCCACCATCAATGTTTTCCCTCAAGGAAAAACACTCTGGATCCTCATAATAGCTATCTATAATCTGTCTCAAGAGTGTAGACTCCACTGCTATAGAAACCAAAATCATCATCTCCAGAATCTCCAGAACTACCACATGCATTTCTTATTGTATGGTCATCATCTTCCACTCTAAACAAAACTCATGTACCAGCTGAGTTTGAGTTTTTTTACTTAAGGAATCAGCCCCACTATTCCCCTTTCCAAGAGTATATGCCAGTTAAAAATCAAAGGACTGTATATACTCTACCCATCTTCCTTGTTTAACATTCAAGTCATGTTGTGAAAAGATATACTTCAAGCATTTATGATCTATAAAAACTATAAACTTTTCACCCAAAAGATAGTGTCTCCAACATTTAAGAGCATGAAACACTGTTACCAACTCAAGGTCATGCATAGGGTAATTCCGTTCTTGTGGCATCAACTACCGTGACCCATAAGCAATGAATCTACCACCTTTCATCAACATAGCTCTGTGTATGACCCTAGCAGTGTCACAATACACCATGTACTCCTCACCTGACTTAGGTAAGATCAAAATCCGTTCCTAAGTCAAGTTCTTCTTCAATTCCTCAAAATAATCCTCTTATGGTTCTGTCCAAACAAACATTATCCATTTCTTGGTCAAAATAGTAAGTCGTGCTGCCATTCAAGAAAAGTCTTTGATAAACCTCCTGTAGAATCCAGCTAATCCCAAAAAGCTTCAAATATCAAAAACATTCTTGGGCTTCTCCCAAGAATTCACTATCTACACATTTTCTGGGTCTACTACCACACCTTCTTTCGAGATGATGTGCCCAAAAAGTGTACCCTGTCAATCCAAAACTGACATTTAGATAGCTTGGCATATAGCTGATGCTCTCTTAGTGTACACAAGACGATGTAAAGATGTTGAGAATGATCATCATGAGTCTTAGAGTACACTAATATGTCTTCCAAAAATACCACCAAAAACTAATCTAAGTACGGATGAAATATCTTATTCATAAAGGCCATAAACACTGTTGGAGCATTAGTCAACCCAAACAGAATTATGAAAAACTCATAAAGGCCAAACGTGCTCTTGAAAGCAATTCTTGGTATATTAGAACTCTGTACTCTCACCTGAAGATACCCTGATCTCAGATCAATCTTTGAAAATACACTATCCCCCTTCAGTTGGTCAAATAAATCATCAATTCACGGAAGAGGATATCAATTATTCAGTCTCATTTCATTCAACTTCCGGTAATCGACCCACAAGAGTAGACTCCCAACGACCTTCTTTACCAACAAAACAGCTGGTCCCCAAGGATATGTACTTGGATGGATAAACCCTTTATCCTCAAAATCTACAAACTGCATTTTGATCTCTTCAAGCTTAGTAGGTATCATTCTGTAAGGTGGAATAGATACTAGCTCATCCCCCGACATAAGCTCAATAGTGATTTCCACATATCTCTCAAGTGGAAACCCTAAGATGTTATCAGTAAAGACATCCTAAAATAGTTCTACTCATAGTGGAAGGACGTCTTGCCTACCACTCCCATCATCAAATAAAAGACTAGTAACTTGGGATGTGAGCTCTCCCTTTTCCAAGTGATTGGCCCAGCTCTGCCTGCATGGATATCCCACTCTCCAATAACGATATCTTAGTCACCCTCATAACATACAAAATACACTCTCCTATGGTAAAAATCTATGTGGGCTCGGTATGCGACTAGCCAATTCATACCCATAATCTGGTTGAAGCCTGTTATTTCAAGGACAGAAATATCCCAAAGGAAATGATAGCCTCAAAACTCGAGCAAACATACCTTACATAAACAGATATCTCTAGTACATGTTCCCTATAGTGTAACGATATTTATTATCCTGCTTATGGAATCCATCTCCAAGCTCAAGCAACAAACAAGATTTGAAGATATAAAGGAATGAGTGACACCAGTATCATACAAGGTAGCAGATAATGTTAAAGAGACTAGAATTGTACCTATCACTGTCAATGGACCAGCCTCTCTCTCCACAAGTGTAAGTTTCACTACATGTAAATGTCATGTAACTCTTCTATGTGGTGTCATATAACTCCCCTGAGTAGCACCACTCTACTGGTACGAGTGATCAAACCATGAAGCACCACGCGCACTATCTCTACCGCCTCTTCCCATAGAACTCCATCTTCCAGACCTATATGTTGCAGAAGACTCCCTTCCCAGACTCTAACTCTAATAAGCTTCTCCCTCAGTACCATCCTACCACTGCATCATGAAAAACCTTTTTAGATGTCCCATCTTTCCACAAAAATGGCACTCCACTATTGGTTAAGGAAAATGTGTATGATAGTGTCCATGCCTACCGCACTAGTTGAAAATCACATGAGAAAGATCTAGTGTAAATGTTCATCCATTATTTTGACTATCTTGACTAAGACTATCGTGGCGGGGCTTCTTGCTCTCCGAAGTCCAACTTCTTGATCATCTAGAAAATTGTGTAGTACTGGAAGCCTCTTTCAGGTTCCCCTCTGAAATGAGAGCCTGATTAACTACTTCTGAAAATTACTTCAGCCTAATGATATTCACCTGGGACTTAATTTCAATCTTAATTCTGTCATGAAATCATTTTTCCAAAGATTCCTCATCTGCCACCAAAGCCGGAGAAAAACATTGTAAATCTATGAAATGTTTAGCGTAATCTATTATGGACATGCTCTCTTGTGTCTGATGCATAAATTTTGTTGCCTTATCTTTCATCAATGTGTCTGGGTAGAATTACTCTAATAATTTCTCCAAAAATTCCTTCTATAACATCTCATCAATCTTTCTTGGTCGTACATGAAAGTACAACCAGAACTTCATGGAACCCCACAGATTATAAGCTGTCAACTTGACCCTCCTCTTAGCTGGAGTCTCCAAATGGTCAAGTATCGTCTCTATAGATTCAATACAAAATTCAGCTCCCTCAGGTCCGTCCTCTCCAGTAAAATTAGGACGGCGCTGCAACTGAAACTCCCATGTCAACTCAAACATGCTTTTCTGAACCCTGCTTGTGTCTCTCTACATAAACTGCGTGAAACGAGAAATGTTCTCTTGGAATTGCTCTCATCCTTCCACATCTTGCACTAATAGTTCCTCAAGCTCCCTATATGGATGTTTGTTATGGGCCATACCCCTTGGTCTCACCTTCAATAGGCATCATGGAGGCATATTTCTTCCAATACAAACACACGTCTTATGTCTCATAACATAACCTTATAACATTTATATAAGGGAAGAAACTAACACAACAAGTTTCAACAAGCCATTTCTCCCTTTTCTCACCAAATGGTCAACACTGAGGCCTTATCACTACCCTTATCCATCCTACTCTTAGGTCATGGTTAACAAGGGTCCAGTCATTATCATTAATTAATCAACCCTTAATTAATCGCATTATCTCTAATTAATTAATTCAACAATTAATTAATTAATCATTCCCATTTTATTAATCAATGTTCTCATTAGACACCAATTATTCTCATTTTTCACCATTGTTTCAACATCACATCAAGAAAAAAAGTTCAAGTTTAACAACTCACCCATGACCCATTTTCTCGTGAGTTCCTATAATGAGGCATGTGACAACAACCCTGAGTTCCTAGAGTGATGCATGCAAACCCAAAAATTGTGCCATTGTAGACCATGAATCAAAATTCAACAATTTTTAAAAAAAATAGCACATCACATCACTAGTGTGTCACCCAAGGTGAAATAATATAAAACTGTAACAACAATCACAAAAGTCCCACCCCGAGTACTTGGATTTTCCTCCGTACATGGGTTTGCAACTCCCATGCATGAGATCATTACCAAGCCTTGAACCTTCTTAGTCTCATGTCTAAATTTCCAAAAAAGGTATGAAAAAAGAAGAATAAAGAAAATAAATATCCTCTGATACCACTTTGTGACGTACCAATCTGGAAGACATTGAACGGTGCCCCAATCTGGTTGGCCACATTCCCTCATGTATGCCTCCCTGTACGCCAGAGGGTGCCAACTAGCAGTGAGGGTATGGTAATTTAGTCTTGGGGAGGGGATACCCATTGTTATTAGAATAAAACACCAGCAGAAGAAAATACAGTATCCAAGTACAAAAGCGTATAAATAAACAAAACAATTCCATGACATATGATAGAAAAAACCAGAAAATACAATATTCAAGTGAAAGGTAAAACATGATATGTCAATTAAAATGTCAAGTGCCTATAATTGAACTGAATGTAAAGACACAACGACTCCCAATGGGATTCTGAACCACGTTAGGTTCCCTCTCCAATGCTCCAATCCCAAACTACAACATATCCCAAGGACTTTCCCTTATCATCCTGCCACAGCAAAGTATACTCAGGTTCCAATCAGACAGCCTGAATAGTGTGTGAGTAAAACTCAATATTCCACCACCAACGGTGTCTAAAACGATTCCAGTCATAGATAGTGTATGCAATTTAATGAAGAAATAAATACAATGCATAAATTAAACAGTTATCATATTTTCATTTTATCTTTAATCATCACATAAGGCCAAGTTCAAATCATTTTTCCCATTAGAATAATCATTCATTATCATTAATCATTTGGTGTAGGTCATCATGCCTAGCACCGCAAATCTCATTTGAGTCATCATTCATTATTATCACTAATCATTTGGTGTAGGGCGTCATGCATAGCACCACAAATCTTGTTGAGTATAGGACGCCATGCCTAGAACTCCAATTCTCATTCGGTGTAGGTCATCAATCCTAACACCCTTACATCTATGTGCTTAGATAAGTATTGGGGAATAACACCATGTCCAAGTCCCAACTTCTACATTTTTCTAGAATCTCATACCTAACACCACTAAATCTCATCGATTTTATTATTCATTAATTCACAAGATTTTTCCACATTAAACATTTACTAATCCAATAAATAGTTAAACATTTCAAAGACCTTTTGTTAATTCAAAAATTTACTAACCACATAACCCAATAATTAATTAATCAATTAATTAACCAATCAATACCATTATCATTCCAAAATTAATTCTTCACAATTAATTATCCATTTAAAAACCCATCAAGTAATAATTAATTCTCACAATTAATTATCTTCAAATAAAAACATCATTTCATAATTATTTCTCCCAATTAATTATCTTAATATAATCAATTCCATAACATAAATACAAAATTACAACCCATAATTAAATCTCCAAAGTATCTATCATTTTGGGAAACCCTCCATTCATTTTTTCGTGAGTCAATTATCAATAAATCACCAAGTTAAACACACATCAATTCCACTTCCCTAACTACTCCCATTTAGGAAATAATTTATCAAGGGAATAAATAAATTTCATAAACTCATACACATATCATAAAAATATGATTATAGGAGTTCAATTTAGACCACCTACCTTGGTTTAATGATGGATGTTAGACCAACAGAAATCCCCAAAATCCGAGCGGCACAACGGTGTTGAACAATCTCCGAATCTAAAACCCTAAAAACAATATTAAGATTCAAGGCATCAAGATCTTAAAAATCAAGATCAATATCTACAATCCTAGATACATATCATAACCCATAGGTTTAGATCCATGGAATGATGATGATCCTCCAAGAAAATAATTAAGAAATATGGAGGAATGAAATAGGAGAAGCATCGGGATGAAATCCACTTACTCAGAGGAGAGTGAATCTTCAATCTGGTATTCTAATCTCGAAGAAAGGTGTTTGGTTTGCCTTGGAAAAACTCCATAAGGATTTGAGAACACCTAAAATATTTCAATCCCAATACAAGGTCGAAATATGGGAGTCCCGGGGGTTCGGTAGGTTTTAATAGAGATTTTTGGATATTAAAAAAATGAACACACGGTTTCCAGGGCAGAGGCACATAGTTGAGAATATTGTGCGCTAACTATGCAGACTACACTACCTACTTCTATATGGTTGGTATGGTTAGTTTGCTCGGTTAGGCAAACTGTAAGCCTACCATGCAGACTCCTCTGTCCAATTTTTCATTTTTGGCACGATTTGGTCGCACGGTTTTTCAAACCGTGTGCAAACCGTGCACTTCCCACTGTCCTTTAATTTTTATTATAAATTCATCCAAACGCTGCCCAAGCCACTACTCCAAGTTAGAGGTACATAAAAGCATTGAAAAGTGCCTTAAAATGTGCCCATAATGACTCCCTAGAAGGTCGGGATCTTAAAATATGTTCATAAGGGAAGTGAAGTTGTTGAACTCTTTTATAAGGGAACCTATTTATTGGAAAAACTTGGTGGTTCATGGATCATGAAATAAGGGGCGTTAAACCATATAAATTTCCCACATCCACATTAAATTCATCTCAAAACGTCTAAAATAATGTGGTCTTCATATAATTTTCACATAGGTGTAAAAAATTATTTCTTCACAACCACAAATGAATGGCCTTTTCATTATTGTCACATCACCACATAAAATTATAGATCTTGTTTGAAAATTAATGTTCTATAAAAATAATTGACTCCACAAGAATTCATAAAGACATGTATGAACATAATTCTTAAACATACACATTTTTATACATGGTCACAAATTAATTCATATTCCAAAGGGAAAATGTTTTTTCGGAATGCTTTTAATCTTATCCTCAACATTAGGGACGTATTAACTACTTTTCATGTGTTAATATATTGTTTTAATATTTTAGGAATAATTTATTTTTATAGGATTATAAGTATTTTTTCCAATCCCTAAAATGATGATCTTGATTCATTCCATAATTAATAACTTCCCCAACATCGGAATATCTCAAGACAACCATGCTCACCCAAGTAAGAATTTCCTTGAGAACCAGTCATTGGATAGAATTCTAGAGAATATTTATCTAGAATGAAAAGTGTAGGGTATTTACATAAAATATTCCATTGTAAAATCGAACTCATTTACATGAAAAAATTTTTACATATATTAAATATTTCATAAGGAAAGGTATCAATAGAAAATTTATTGTTATGATAGAAGGATATTTGGGGAAGGATTAAAATTAAGAATAAAAAAGGCTGGGATGGATAAATCAATTTTTATTTATAAATAATTCTATAAATATATAACTTTCAAGGGATTCAAATGAGAGGGTTTTATAAGAATAAGTGAAAAATAAATCTAGTTATCAAAGAGTTGATATAAAAAACATTCAAGGTATTAACCAATATTATCTCCCTAAAAAATGTAGTAAATGGTGACACCATAAAAAAGGCCCAATTGAAGAATGAAATAGACTTGTGATGTTTCCTTGGAAAGACACATTGGCTTAGTGACCACCCATATATCAATAAATATCATTTTAAACCTGTTCTCTTACTTCTCTCTATAAAAAGATTTAAAGAGTAAGATTAATAATGGTTTTTGGTATATATATATTTATAGAGATTTTATAGTACATATAGATAATAACTTAATTAAACAATACTATAACAAATATATAATAATATTTGAATAGGGAATTGGACATGGAAAGGGTTTCTATAAAGGAACTTCAATTATAAAACAAGAAAGACAAAAGGGATGGTACCCTTGCGTTACATAGATCTCACATAGTATATAAAAACCATAATAAACCATAAAAACATAATTTAGAAATATAATATTGGTTTTTGAGAATATAACTATTCTATGAGTATTTATAGTGAAGATAATGGGGTTGAGTGGGAGTTATTTGTTGTCACTGATGCGCATAGCGAAATCCGAAGGGTCTAAGATTTTAAATTTTTCATGACAAGAAAGATGCTTAAATCCCTTTATACATGATATGGAAATCAAAAATTACTATTCAATTTAGGTATAGGAAACCCACTTTCACGTGATCCCATTTTTTAACCATTCATGTTCTCACTCACATGATAAGATATTGCTTCTTTTGGGTTATGGATTTAGCCATTGGGAAGGCCATGTCTATACTACGTGGCTACACTGCTATTAGTGTCTTAACCTCCTCGACTAAGACTACCCAAGAGATGATATCCATGACTGTATTCCTTTTTTCAAATATCAAAACTTGAAATCGTGGATAGAACTGGTAATAGGATTATGATAATTTATTTTGTGATAAAATTTTACTTACTAGGTGTGATTCCAAGAACTGGAATATATCATTGTCTATTATACACTACTTCTTTAGCTTCCTTAGTGGCCACAAAATACTTTGTATTTATAGATATAGAAACTACTTTCTTTAATGAGCTTCTCCTACTCATTACCTTATCCTGGCATCAATATTAGATCATATTTATCTATAGTAAGACTATTTTGGGTACCCTTATAACTATTATCCCTTCCGCTCCACATACTAGGTACATATCTATTTTACCTCCTCAAGTGTAATTGGATTGTTTTGATTACTTCTCGGGTAGTTCCCTCGGATATAACTAATAGTTTCATACCATTAATTATATGTTCGAAATATCATATATAATACATATCATGGTATAAGTTTTTAATATAACATAGAAGTGTATAGAGTGTAACTTTCCACATTAACCTTCTCTTATGTCTCATATATTTGTTATAGTAGAGATTTATGTCATGTGACATTGGTAACAATCCTCTACCAAGTTGTTATGATTTGTATTTTCAATACCATATCATCATATATACTATTGACTAGGTCTAAGAAACCGTTATATCATCCTCATAGACCCCATCCCAAATAACATAGGTTTCTCCTTTAATCCAGTCTCTCGAGAGTCACTTTCATTCTCAACATAACTTACTATAAGAACAATAATTTTTTTTCATATGTTTTTCCTTAAAAATAGTGTCCCTTCCACTGATATATTATAGATAGATGGAAAAAATTATCTCCGCATTAATATTCTAGGATCTTTTTTCTTACGTCATTCGAAAATTTTATTTTAGTAACTTGCATGCCTTATTGACATTATATAGTTTCACCAACCCTTTCTAGTTGTGTAGAATTAATGCCTTCCATGACTGGTTGTCTTGAAATTCAATTCCCAATTTAACTATCATGGAAATTTGTATTGAAACGTGTAATTATAATGGATTTATGCATTAAAACATGATATAACCAATCAAGCATTATTTGTAAAACACCTATATCACCCAAGTATAGTATCACTTGAATACCCACTATAATATTCAAAATCAAAAGGACCTTTAATTTGATACATGGAATCCATTATTGAATTTCCACTAAGCATGTCAATATTAAATGATTTCCATATACTTCTTACCTAGATGATTCATTATTCGCAATAAATAATGTATCCTCAACTGCAATGATTTTTAAACCAGTACCATGGTTTTATCGTTTCTACAGGGTATGTATCTTTGAAACATTCTTTTTCCTCAATATCTTGTGGATATTATTCCTATTACAACTATTTGTGCATCTATTACATTAAATAAATCCAATATAATCTTTCTCCCATAATCACACATAGATATTTTCACCCCATTATAGAAATATAGTATATCACTTGACTACAACTTTTCCTATCTTAGGGATTTCTTAATATCCTCAAAAAAACATAAGGATACTAATGGGGATACAGTTTGTGTTTGCTTGATTCTAGTTTCTTTATATCCATAATAATCACTTTTCATCAACACACATGTTATTATGACATGAAGAGCCTAGCTGGATCATGCAGGGACACTGCGAGGGGGGGAATTAGTGTACCCAAATTTTTATAACATTTTACATTAATTCAATTAAACCCTCTACTCTAGAACCCCTATGATAAAGAAGTCAACAATCTTACTGAGTTCATGGTTTCCTTTGTACTGGTTTCAATAGTCTTTAATGGCGTAGTTTTTACTGTCACCACTAGTTCTTCAAAGATGTTCAATAAACACACCGAACAAGATCACTATACATTGAACTGGATGAACTTGCATCAATTGAATAATCATATTCCACAATTGAAGGAATTAAAATACTTCTAAATCAACAATATATTATACACCGCAGCCTTATACTGTTTAATATGTGTAAGATGAAACTTCCACTTCTCTGCTGTGTCAGAATGAACAACTGATGAATTTATCAACTCACTACAAATTGACTTCTTCATTACTTCAATTTATTGGGCATATATATCTTCTATCAACAAAGTTACTAGACAAAATAACAAATATTTTTCTATGAAAGAATCAAACTGGCACAAAATCAACTCACTTCTATTAAGTACACTTCTTGAATGGATGTTGCAAGAACTTCTTAAGGAAAAACCCTAGTAGACAAAATTCATCTTTCTTATTATTTTATGTGTGCACTACCAAGTTATGTATGGGTTATGAATTTTGGTGATTATTCACGTGTGCATGTGCTCATGCACTATCCTCCTTCAAGATTCTCATATCACCTCACTTACACCTCACACATGCAGGTTATCATATGCATGCATACTTCATGCACCATGAAGTACCTTCACATGGGGTGTGTCTCATCTGCCCACCTTGTGTTTCTTCGCAAAGGAAAAATGCTTCACGGATTAGGTTATTTGCAAAAGCCAAGGAGAATCTTTTTCACTATCCCTTTTACTTCTTGTAATTGTGACTCTGTGAATATATCGAGAGTGGTAAGCACTTGTTGAAGGACCGTGGGATTTTTGTATCTACTCTTAGAAATCCAGACGGTTGTGGTGGCTCTGTTTTTCAGAAATAAGAGCCATCTCCCAGAATTGGCAGCACTGTCTCAGACTTGGGTTCATTTCCTATTATATATGAGCACCAAATTTCATCCCATCATATAAGGTCCACATTGTATGACACATCAATGAATCATTTAAAGCTATACTTTTTATGACACAGATTGAAATCCCAAGTCATTCGGGCATTTAAATGTGTTCCGAAAACAGTGGTGTTTTATTCCGTGAGTTTTTTATGCTCCTTTACGGTGATCTCCTCTCATTTGTGCACTCATAGTATGCATTTCATTACACGATCCCGATCTCCTTTAATGGTAGATGCCCGAAAACCCCAGGAAACTTCGTTTCTACTCAGCCAAATATCATCTTCGATTCAGTCTCATGCATGCAAGACATATATTTCCTGCATGGGTTTAGATCGGTTCAATACTGAACACCTCGTTCTATCGGAAAGACCAGCAAAGGTGGTCAAAGATGAAAAAAGTGGTTCGTCTAGTTCTCCAGCTTACTGGAGCTCCTCGGGTGGCGGAAGGTAGGTTACGATGTCCCCAAGAGGTCGGACAACCCAGATGAGTCGCATTGGGTGGCCAGCGAAATGTCCGTCACTTTAATAGGCGGGTGAATAGTACCACTGTGTTTTGTCCCAAATTAAAATACCCATATTGCGGGGGTGAAATATATCACTCAACTTCCTTATAAATCATCTTGAAATCCCGCACCCCTTACCATCGTGCCGCCACTCATGGTGGCTCCGCCTCTCCTGCGGGATATAGTCCCAATCAATGCGCGATCTCGATTGTGCTCTGTGGGCGTGACATAGAGGCCTGAAGAGATTTTATACACGACCCTCTCCATGCCACCTGTAAGCTGGTCTGGGCTTCTCCTTAGGTGTGGTTGACCCTGAGTCCCTCATGTGTGGTAGTTGTGTTTCTAAGGCTGACCTAGGGGTTGGTTATATCTTTTAATGATGCATAGCATAATTAATTAGAAAACTGCTAAGTGTAGAATATAAAATACCTCAAGAAAGAGTGTAAACTTCTATTCCATAAAAAAAATATGAAAGCACATATTTAAAACTCTTTTCCCACTTCATGAAATAAAATATTGCATGGACTCTCATTATTTTTGAAAAGAATCGTCTTCTCATCCTCATGAATTGAAACACAATGCATGAACTTCTTCAAATCTTTTTCATGAAATTACTTTTTTCATGGACACCTATAAAACTTGTTCAACAATCAATTCATCATGGTAATTAATATTTTCATGGTCTTCCTGAAATCAAATATTGAAGATATTGTTCACTCTCATATTGCAATAATCACATATCTTTGAACTTAAGAAAAGTTCAACAGTTGTCATAGATGACAACATGGAGAATTTCTCAAGAATGAAATTCAATTCTTTGAATCCATAAAAACTCTCTTTGCATCATCACCATTCATGGAGAATTTACTTATCAAATTGTAATCAACGAGTCCATAACCAATTCTCCAGGCATCATCAGCAATCATCTTGAGTATATCAGGAACTCTTTGCAACTTTCTCATTCCATGATTAATAACTAACCATAGATATCTTCATCATACATTAACTCTTTATTCCTTCTTATATTTTGAAAAAAAAAACACAGCAATACTCTTCAACCGTCCACATGGAAATTTTAATCCCACACTTTTCCCTTGTTGTAAAAATAATTTCCTTAATGTCAATTTTCCTTCTCCATGTTATTGACAATAAATGCAAAGTGAACTCTTCTTCCCTTCAAGACATTGAAACAATAACATCTCCTTTTTATGAAGGAAGGATGGTAGCACTTGGTTAGCTTTGTAATGATACTTTAGTTGGTATACTCTAAATCTACATGGGCTAACCCTTTGTAGAAAACAAAAGAGACACAATCAATGTTTCTTATGAAATCCATTAACAACCATGCATGTGATATCATGCTCGTGACATATTTTTTTCTCTAAGGGGTGGGTGTTTAAAATAGGTTCATCATGTAATATATCTTCATGAATTATTTAGTAAACACATCATAAATTTCTAGTTAAAAAGTTTTTTACCCCCACTTTCCATGAGATTACTCATGAACCTACACTCCCCTTGATGTACAAATTTGATGTAATCAAGATAAAGGAAAAAGTGTAATTGGGTTACCACCATTTTCAACTTCTATTGAGATGAAATGAATTTTCAGATATTCATGAAATAATCTTTAATACCATCCCCTTCATATTTCCTCCCCCCCTCAAGGGGTGCACGCCCTTTCAATTGAAATTCATGAAAATAGCATTAGATATTATTCAAGACATTCATGTTGATAATACAACATTTTAAAACTATTCAAGTTTTAATAAGATCTTAAATATGTATTGTATCTTTTTATCTTCCACTTTGTTCACTATGTTCTCCACTTGGGAGTGATCATCACCGTCAATTCCCTTCAATATAAGTATAAAAACACTACAAAAGATATATAGGAAAAAGGTGGAACACTTGTGAGATTCTAAATAAGACACATTGAGATGACCCTAGGGAATGCATTCTCTGTATCTCTAAAGTGTCTAGTACTCATCATTATCATTTCTCCTTTATATTTGACAATCTGATCTTTTTTTACCAGAATAAAAACTTCACTTTCATTCACCTTAATCTTATGTGGATTGTTTATACTCACTTCTGTCAGTAGTGTAGTATCTACTCCTGGCTCCCGTTTTCCCATTTTTAACATCTCCCATTGAGCTTGAAGAATAATCATACAATTATTTTCAATATGTCCATCCTGCTTAAACCTACCACACAATTTATATAAGACACTTGTTTTGTCATGTGTTGACAACCTCTCATGAAATTATATATCTTCATGTGGAACAATATGTTTTTCCTTTTCCTTTACTTTAGCTAGTGCTTCAACCACAACTTTCTTAATTTCTTCAGAAACATGAAATTGACCATGGAAAATGATTAAGTACCCCTTCTTACCATATTCTATCCTATATTTTCCACATGTATTATTTAATTCTTTTGAGTTACTTTTTATAGGTAACTTTAAAAAATCTTCTATAGTAATGTTTAAAATCAATCCTATCTTCAGGTTTTTCTCAATGATTGAATATTTTTATAATTTCAGCTCATTTCCATTAATTTACATGATCTTTTTGTAGTGGTATATGGAATGGACTCTCATTCTAGAGTAGAAGTATGTTTTTTTTTCTTGACATTACATTTTTGGATTCCAACATATCATATTTCTTTGGATTATCTTGTTTCATAGATTTCTTAACTCCCTTCTTCTGTTTCTTCCCCATTTAATAAATTTCAACTTTTGTTCATTGCTTCTACATTATTGTGGTATTTTATCCTCATCAACATATGAATATTATAGGGTTGGAATTTAACAACACTCATCATAACTATGGACACTTATGTTACAATAATCATAGAGGTCTTTAAGATAACCAAATATACTATTGATAGATTATTATTTATCTGCGTATTTTGATTTAGTATTGTAGGATTATTCATCTCTTCACATCTACTCTCCTTGAATGCATTCCTTCTATAATTTTCACATGCTGAAATATTATTCCAAAAATCAATGTTCTGATGTCCAAATTTACAGCAACACTAACAATGGAAATAAATTATCCCTCTTTTAATTGTAGTACCAATCTGACTAGACTTAGCACCTTGCTATTTCTCAATTTTCCTTTCTTTTGTTGGAGCATCATTTTAGGGGTTATGTTTCTTCATTTTACTATCATCCACCATTAGTGTTTTTATGTTTTTTCAGGAATTTTATCAGCCCATAGTTTCCTAGATTTTGGCACAAAACCTGCATTAGCAGATGAGGCAACATTAGTAAAAATTTAATTAACTAAGTCATGAACTACATTATTCAATGAGTTTATAGAAGGTTGATCAAGAGATGTTATTGATATCATATTTCAAAAAATATAAGTCTCTTGAGAGACTTGAGTTACATCAAAAAGTTTGATAAAAACATCACTTCTTGGAGTTTGAATCTCATCATATGTTTTAGGGGTATAATTCATATTCTCAGCAACTTGGTAAGGGTTAGCATGTGTCTCGTTTAAAATTTTCAATTCAATATTATATTCAAGACACTTAATGATGATATCATAATTATCATTTTCAATTTATTCTATACTACCTTCCATTTCAATTTTTTTTCTTTTAATCTTATCCTCATGTTATTTCCTACCTCCATTAAATGATTTGTTAAGGTATTTGTTTTTTCTAGATTTAACTTGCCAATGTGATTACGTAGAAATGATGGTATCTTTATATGATTCTTCTAGAGAATGCGTAATATTAATATATTCTTAATGAATAATGGTATTTTATTACACTAACATGTGAATGTATTTGACCTTATATTTTTTTTCTTCAAGATGAGAATCTCTAACATTTATGGAAACATTGAAAAATGATTCTATGTTAATGGAATAATTATCCAAAATGTTTTTTACTCATAGTAATTCAATTTTTATTCTTCTACAATTATTGATATATTTTTATTGCAAAGATTCATAGATTCTTCCTTTTCTTCGACGAGGTCTGTGAGAAAATTGAACCTTTTGAATTTCTTTAAAAGTCCATCATCATGTTTATTAATTTATTATTTATGTTGTGATCTTTCATCAAAAATATCCTTTAATAAACAAAGTATATATGAAATTAATTCTTTAGGAACATTAATCACATATATTTCAAATTGAGGGTATAAGCCTTCAAATTTTTTGATAGATTACACTTCATCATACCAACCACAAGATGATCTAGTTTCATGATAGGAATCATTTTCAACTAATTTGGCATGATAACATTGATCCTTAACTTTTTTATTTTAGATTTTCCTTATTCTATTTTCTTACCTATTCTTCCCAATTTATAGATTCTTGGTAGATACCCTCAATTTTTCTTCAATAGTAGTGGAGATTAGATTTTATACTTGAGGTGATTCCGAATCATCTTCAAAGATTAACTTTACATATTCCTTGTGAAAACAACTAGGGAAATTTTTTTTGATACAATTAGAGGAAGAGTTAAGCACTATAACACTTTTATATCCTAGATGGATCATGCAGGGACACTGAGAGGGTGGTGAATCAGTGTACCCAAATTTCTCCAAGTTTTAATTTCATTTAATTAACCCCTATAATCATGAACCTATACTATTATTCTGTGGAATGGATCTATTGTGCGTTGATAAAAATAACATATACATGAAATGAATATAATAAAAGAAAAAATAGAACACAATTATTTCTACAGGGTTTTGGTATTAAGATATAATCCTTACATTGATCAACATATGATTGATTAACATATTCTCCTATCATTGTTTCATTATAATGATTACAACTTATTAGAATTGGCACAAAGTATTCAGGCAGGATGTAGACAATCTTCAGTAGTCACTGGTGTTATTTATAATGATACCACAAGTATTAAATGGAATTTTTTATACTGGACCGATAATTTCATCAAATATGTTCAATAAACAAACTAAACAAGATCTCTCTACTCAAATAGACGACCTTCCATCTTCTAAATAGTCTTGTTCCACAACTGAAGGACTTTGACTGATATTGAATCAAAAAAATATTCTGCACGATGGCCTTATAATGTTTAATTACTGCACTACTACAAAATTGGTCTTTAACAATGATAAAAAGGCCTTTATAAGTGTTATAGGAGATATGACAACAAGATCGAGATTAAATACCCTTGTCCTTTATCATTGCTAAAAATCTCTAATTAAGGGGTCATTTATCAGCACATTATAAAGGATCGCTTTATCAGTGATTTTATTTAGAATCGATAAATGGTAACTTTATGAGAAATTTTAAATGTTCTGATAAAGGGATAATTTATCAGTGCCTTCAAAAGTGTTGAGAAAGGACCCATTAATTAATTCTTTAAAAATTACTGATAAAGGGACATACTATAGTGTGTTGTAACAACACACTATAACATCAGTGAAATGTGCTATAATAGTGCCCCATAACACCAGAAACACCATGATATATGCAAAATTAAGTACCAAGGTAGATTTTAAATGAAATAAAACTTAAAACCCAAATAAAATAAAAAACACTATATTATAGAAATGTCAAACATTTGTTTATACAATTACATAAGTTCAAATTATAACATACATTCAAAAAATCAATGGTACTTTGTATTTTGATCCTGACCCTGACTCATGATATTGCCGAAAAAACCACCCATGATTGTGAACAATAACATAATTTTATAAGAAAACAATTCTTATGTTAGTAATAATATAAGGAAATAAATTAACAAAATGTTTTAATTTTAAACATATCATAGAGTCATACAAGGAACACTGTCTACCTGATTGAGTTGTGGTTGCTTCTTTCAATAACATAGTGTATCATTTTGAAATGAAATAAATTATGACACATCAAATATGAATTATTATTTTTTCCCCTAAATTATCAAGAAAATGTGAGTGTGTTTGATTGGGTTTTAGTGAGTGACGCCTTTTGAACCAAAATGTTGATTTTAATCTAATAAGAGATACTTTGAGTCATACCAGGAACATCTTGTATCATATTGAGGTGAGGCTGATTACTATATGTCAAAAATGAATTATGGATCATTTTCATAAAGTATATGAATAATCAAAATGAATTTTATCATTATTAAGTAGGTCAATTGTCCATTTTACTAAAATTGATGTCAAATTTAAATAAAAATTTGCACTTTGAGTCATATCAGTCACACCGTGCATCGGATTGAGGTGAGGATGATTCATGCACATCTTAAATGACTTATGGATAATTTCCCTAATGTATCAAAACAATATTAATGTGTTTGACTAGTTTTGAGTATGACTTTTTTATTTTTTACTAAAATTTCATTTTAAACTGAAAACATGCACTTTGACTCATTCTAATCACATAGTGTATTGGTTTGATATGAAATTGATTCCTACATTTCACCAATGACTTAAGAATAATTTTACTAAATTATCAAGATATTACATGTGTATTTGATCAGTTTTCCATGAGTGTCACTTTTTGAACTAAAATGTCAGTTTTAAACTGATAACGAACACTTTGAGTCATATCGGACAGATCCCCTATCAGATTGAGGTGAAAATAATTACCCCAAATCAAAAATGACTTATGTATCATTTTTATAAAATATAAAAACAATAATAATGTTTTTTCTTGGTTTTCAGTAGTTAAATAGTTCAATTTAAAAAAATTGACGTCAATTTAAAATAAAAGGACACATTCTAAGTCATATCAGTCACACCGTGTGTCAGATAGAGGTGATATTGTTTCCCACACATCTAAAATGACTTATGGATCATTTTTCTTAATGTATAAAAAGAATAAAAATTCATTGTTTCATATTACATCACTTGTATTTTTTTCCCAAAATGTCATTTTAAACTTAAAACACACAATTTGACTAATTTGGATCACATCGTGTATCAGTTTGATGTTAAACTAATTCCTACATGTCACAAATGACTTATTAATCACTGTTCTAAATTATCAATAATATTAGTGTGAATTTTATTGGTTTTTAGTGAGAGACACATTTTTAACTAAAATGATGTTTTTAAACTAATAGCGGACACTTTGTGTCATACCGAGCACATCGTGTATCAGATTGAGGTGTGAAAGATTCATACAGATTAGAAATGACTTATGGATCGTTGTCCTAAAGTATCAAAACAATATAAATACAATTTATTGGTTTTAACTGTGTAACTTTTCTTTTTTATGAAAACTAATGTGAATTTTTAATACAAATAAGCACTTGGAGTCATACTGGTCATACCGTGTGTTAGATTGAGGTGAAGTTGATTCCAAAACACCCCAAAGTCTAAAAAAATCATAACTGCAAATGTTATAATGAATTTATTTTCATTTATTTGTCAAAATTACAACACTATATATTTAATAGTTGTTCTTAGCCAAAACAATCTCTCATCATTAAAATCCAAAAATAATAGAGGAAGATCATATTCCCATTATATCATGATAAGTCACCATAATGACCACATGAGCTTCCAGTTATCTTCTGGCTTTTAATGGGAATGATTATTATGCTAGGAGAATTTAATCAAAATGACTTCCTAAAATATCTACAAAAAAATCTAAATAAGTATTATAAATAAATGAAAAGGAAATTAACTTATAAATAATAGATAAAGTGATGAAAAAATTAATGAAATAATTACTATGTATTCACTATTTTATGGTTGTTACATTCATTCTTAACATAGTGCCTTGTTTTCTTTATCTTAGTTGTAGGCTTAAAGTCCAATATCTCATAAGCATTACCAGCTTCAAAAAATCCACCCTAACTAAAAATAATAATTCACCTTATATGGAAAAAATTATTATATTATTAATATTAAAAAAACATAAATATGAAAAGAAATAAATTAATTCTATGTACCAATATTTTACTGAGAAAACATCAATATTACCTCTATGATTGAGAAGTGGAAGGAACTTGAAAAAAAGTGATAAATTTCAACTCTACATGGGTAAAAAGATTTTGAGGCAGAACTCTTTGGATATTTTGGTACAAAAAGGAAAGAAATATGGGCATACCACCCAACATGAACAAAAGACTACACTTATATAAGAAAACAATTACTATGTGATTCATATTGAAAAAGAATTAATATAACATAAATATGAAACAATACATTAATCATTTAGACAACTATTAATCTATTAAAAAATCAATATTTCCTCTAGGATTGAGAAGTGGTGGGAATATGAAGTAAAGTGATAAATTAAGACACTAAAGGGGTAAAAATGTTTTTAAGGAGAAGAAGTTTGTAGAAGTTTTGGTGGAGAAAGTCATGAAAGATGGAAAAACCACCCCAAATCGAACAAAAGAATCCACCAGCATAAGAAGACAATCATTATGTGATCAATAGTAAAAATAAATAAATTAATCATAAATGTGATACAATATATTAATTATTCGAAGATGATTTTATTGTGAAAACATCAAGATTACATCTGTGATTGATCAGAGATAGTGCCATTGCTCTTCTTAAAAAGGAATGAAATATGGATAGAAATCTTTTAAAATAAACAAACACTATAAGGAATAATGAAAATTAAATCAACATTCTATTATATAATTTTTTAGTAAAATAGGGAAATTATATTGAAAATTTTCATTTACATCTTTTCAAAGGGTTTCCTTCATTAAAGTTAGTTCTTCTTGAGGGATTGGTAACATCATCTTGTGGAGAAGACCTTATCTGCATAGTTGTCGAAAATTTAATTTAGATTTTGATTATACAGTAGATAACATAAAATATTATGAGGAAAAACATAGTATATTAATAAACAATTTTAGCTTCTCATTGATTTATCTTTACTTATTTTAAAGGGTTTAGGGATTTGGTTCCTCTATAGAGAATCAAAATCCCCTCTTTGTAGTCCCCTGTAATGTAAAAGACAATGTCTATAGTGGGACCAACATGAATTTATTGTTATCTCCCAACAATAGGGTCATCCTCAATTGATTTTTCATGTGACTTAATATTTGTTTCAGTTTCCAGTTTTACAAATGAAAAATAATTGTTTTCTAGATATGTGACATAAAATACTTTCATTGATTGTGATTCCATTATGAACAACTCGTTAATTTGACCTTATACCCTAAAATTCACATTCACAAAGCCCATTTCGTCAACTTTCACTGCACTCATATTGTCTACCCATTTGCAATGTAAAACTGGAACATGATATTTTGTATAATCTAACTCATATATCTATTCAATAATTCCAAAATATGACATATTTTAATAAATTGGATTTCTATCATTGGAACCAGATATGTGCACCAATTTATCCATAAGAGTAACACCACTTGTTTTCATCATTTATAGTCATCATGTTATTTTGTATAAAATTTATAACCATTGATTTCAAAACCAATATAAGATATAACATTCACATTAGGTCCCCTAGCTATCCATTGATACCATTAGAAAATTGGATTCATATTTTCATATAACTCCTTATAAATTTGATCTCTAAACCATCCTATAAACTATTGAATATGTGTATTTGATATCCATCCATCATCTCTTGATGGATTCAAATATCTATGAATTTATTTGTGGGATGAAATGTATTGATAACCATCTTCACTATTATATAAAACGTAAAGGTACACTTTCCCACACTATGTCACGGTAATTGTAACATCATCTCTTCCATAAATCCCTTTTCCTATAAGGCGTTCACTGTGAAGAGACTTTGGGATACTGAAGCTATAATAATATGATATGTAATCAGTATATAATTTAATATATTCTTTAATAATATATCATTATGTAGTACTACCTTCAGGATGACTTTGATTCTTGACATTCCCTTTCAATATCATCATATACCGTTCAATGAGGTACATCCACTGTAATGGACATAACTGCATAGTTGAACCTCTCTAACCAAGTGAACCATCAGGTGGACTATTATATCAAAGAATTAATATGGGAATAACATCTTTAATTCACATAACATGAATGAAACCTTCATATTCATGATTGGAAACGTTGTCGGGTCTATAACTTTACTGTATATTACTTTGAAAATGAAGTAGATTCTGTTTAATGTATGATGTACATTTTTATGTATAATGAAATTGAAAGAGACATGCATCAAATCATATATCAAAACATGACATTCATGTTATTTTATTCCTTTCAATTTCAAATTATTCATTTTCATGACATTCTTTATATTCTATGAATACCCCTGTAGATATTTTATACTATTATGAAAAAGGTAAAATTGAGATTTTTACTGTGTGGATAGAGTGTAATCTACTAGAGGAATAAAAGTCCACCTTTAACCCTTTATTAGTTCCAACTCTTCCCTTGTCCCCATTTAAATCATGTCCAATCTATCCCTGCTTCCGTGTTTCATTTTTCTAGGAACATTTAGTGCAGTGCCGATAACACTATTGAATAAATTTCTTATACATGCACGACATCAATAAAATGTATAAAATAAAAACAATTCTTATATGGTAATTCAAAGAAAATTGATCACTTCTTCCAACTTGATTTTGTTAGGTTTTTTTAAAACAGTTTACCAAAAATAGTTTCAATATATATTATTTTATAGAATCACTGCTCACCAATTATTGGAGATGGTGTTGTACCTTTTTTGATATTCTCATTGAATGTTATTGTCCGTGATCAGTATTTATGTCTTCGAGTTAAAAAATTTCGATGTCCTAAAAACACAATCATTATGAAATGTATCGACTAATCTAGGTATATTGTATTTTCACAAATGGGACACCCCAATATTCCTTTAATTCTATAGTCTAATAAATTTCCATAAGTAGGGAAGTCATTTATCATCCCATATATCATGGACCACAATATGAATTCTTTACTTCTATGAGAATAATACATTGTAACACTTGTATCCCACATCAAGTTCACATCATTGATTAATGGATACAAGTGGACATCAATATCATTAATAGGTTTCTTGGTCTAGATATAGGAAGAGACAATATAATGTATGTGTTCTTCATGCATAACCATGGTGAAAAAGTTATAATTTACCAACATGATAGGGCATGTACATGAGTACTACTATTTACACCAAATAGATATTGATAATGTAAGAAGAAGGTTTCTCGACCCATTTCCTAATTCCAGATACTCATAATCAATTTTCATCCACTGAAGAGATGATATAGGTTCCCATCTTTAATTCTTATATATGCATTACATATCAATTGTCTCATAGTTTCTAGACATCTATATAGTCTTAAAAACCATGGAATGATAGGAATTTACCATACAAATTTATAATGACTTCTATTATTTTTCTTCTAATGATCTATGCAACACATAGAAAATTTTATAAGTGATTCATTGTCCTTGAGAAACAATATGCAATCACTTTCATAATAATGTATTTTTTTATATCATGAGTATTGAATGTTGAATTTTTTTAGCATAATATGTTTGAAATTTTGATTCATTTTCTTATGGTATCAGATCATTCATGAGACCAATTAGTTCTTTATAATTGGTGTCACTCCATCTTCTGTCATCTTTCAAATTATACAACTTCAGTATATCTCACAATGTTGTGTATTTAGTATAACTAGTATACAATGGTCTCTTGGTCAGACTATTTAACACTCAAAAAAATAGACAATCATGAAGGTCATATTTATTTTCTATTTTCATTTCTTCCATATGATATCCATGTAGGTTCTAGGCATAGTGGAAATGTTGGAGGGACAGTTCCAAAACATTAATTTTTTCCATATTTAATGAACAATTCAGGGTCAATATGACAATGAACACTAGAATCCACAAGGGTTGAACTCTCAAGGCTTGAGAGTTTTCCCTAATTCATTGTGGACAACCACCTTGGTGTCTCTTGGTTGTCTCTTGGTAAACAAGAGAATAATATAACCAAGATTTTAATTCAGTAGGGTAATAATAAATAATATTCAAAAGTACCTTAATTATTTTATTACACCTAGAGAAACCTCCATGTCAAATAATAACAACAGCATTATTATTTTATAACATGTGCTTATCTTGTGGTTTACAATTAAAAATTATTTAATAAAATAATATTTGATATTATTACTTCTCATTGGACCATTAAACTTAGTCTTCCAATCATACTCGATATTTATTAATTATTCTTCTCACAATACATTATCTAGAATAACTAGTGATAGAATAAATGTGATAAGACATCCAGGAATAAATATTAAACCAGAACCAAGAATAATCTTTATTCAACTTTTTAAACAATAAATAATAATTTATTTAACTGAGATACTGGATACACTTAGTGTGTGACACTCTAGGCCTCTTTCTCAGTGGCATTAGGTGGAGAAACCTAAAGTCCAAGGTTAGTATCTTGCAACACGCCAAGGAACCCATAGAGAAAGAAGTTAATGTCGTAATTACATGTAACCTCATAATAACTCTTATCGTGTAACATAATATCTTTATCATGATATCTCCAATCAAGTGGGATTCATTACAGTACCATCAACCAATGTGATCGATTTCTCATTCTTTGACTTACCATACATTGAACATTAATACAGAACACCATGATCATAGATTTATTTAGGCTGTAGCATTTCCCTTAAAAATCTTGAGATATCATCTTCTATTATGGAACATAAGGGACAATTCCTTTCTCACATTAATCATTAATGCAGTATTACTCATGATGCACCCAATATATCCTACCTATCTACGAATATATTTCATCACGATTTTTCTAATATATCTAAGTGCGTGAGTCATAATACCAGATAATAATAATCTTAAATTATAAGGACCAATACACACATCCACTGATATGAACATCCAATTACACTTATAAATAGGGATTTCTTACTAGTGGCTCTCATTCTCCTAATATCCTCTTGAACATTATTAAGGGTTTAAAATATGAGAAGGTGCCTCAAAGTCCTATGAGTCTCCACCCCTAATAGCCTATATCATTGTTTTCCTTCAAATAATATCATCTGGCTATAGAAAATATATTCAAGGATAGTTTTTTGGCACTTCTGGGTTCTCATCATAGTAGGGATCATCTATGACAATTTAGCGAGACAACTACTCTTATGACATTATCAAATACAAATTCATGCATAAAACAATCATGATATGATAGTGACATTATTAATATCCATCCAATGAATACATGTTTATCATAAATTAAACATAAGTTGGTTCTAGAACACCAACTCAAATAGACTCCCACTTCAACTAGAGCCAACTGCTAACAAGCTTCAGTCTTATATCTATCACATGATACTCATACTTATTCTAATACATGCGTTTAGTTAAGGGGTCTACCATTTTCTCTTCAATGAATACTATACTCACTTCAAATTCACCCCTTTTATATAAATTACTCAAGAGGTGATACTTCTAGAGTATGTGCTTGGTCTATTGATGTGACCTTGTCTCTTTTCCTAGAGTCGCTTCTTGAGTATTATCACAATAAAATGTGATAGGGTCTTTAATGCTAGGTACCCCATCAAGACCCTAGACAAAGTTTTGAATCCATATAGCTATTTTGGCTTCATCAAAAGTAATTATATACTTGGAATCGACAGTAGAATCTGTGAAAACTGGCTGCTTTGAACTCTTCCAGCTCACAAATCCTCTATTGAGACAGAAAATATATCCCAATTTCTATATTAGTTCATGATGATATATCTAAAAACCAACATCTTTATAAACTCTAATGAAAAGCTCATCATATCCTCCATACACTAAAAACAAATCCTTAGTTCATCTCAAATACTTAGGGATAGTCTTAACAGTAGTCCAATGTTGTTCTCTATGATCTTCTTGATATCTTGTTACCATGTTCAATGAGTAGGCAACATTAATTCTAGTACATAACATGACATACATAATTGATCATATCGTCAAAGCATAAGATATCTTCCTCATTCTATCTTTCTCCTATCGTGTCTAGTGAAACATTTTCTTAGAAATATATAAACCATGTGATACTGGAACCAATCCCATTTTAGATTGTTCCATACTAAATATCTTTAGTATATGGTTAATATATGTAATTTAATTTAGTCCAAGAAGCCTCTTGGATGTATCATGAATGATCCTGATCCCTAGAATGTAGGATTCCATGCCGAAGTCTTTCATGGAGAAGCACTTGTTCAACCAGTTCTTAACAGATTGTAAGATTGCTATGTCATTTCAAATAATTAATATGTCCTCAACATATACTACTCGTACAACAACCAGATTCCCATTAAAACTTTTTTAAACACATGGATCAAATTCATTATTAATGAAATCAAATTTTTTTATTGCTTCATCAAATCAAATATTCTACAACCTGGATGCTTAATTACATCCATAAATGGACCTCTGTAACTTTGAAACCCTTTTCGAATAACATGGTGTCACAAACCCTTCTGGTTGTGTCATATAGACATCTTCCAAAAGGTTCCCATTAATTAATGTAGTTTTGAAATCCATCTTCCAAATCTCACAGTCAAGGTAAGTTGTTATGGAATGTATTATTCTTATGGATTTAGACATGGTAACTGGAGAAAAGGTTTTATTGCAGTAAATTATTTTATTCTATATAAAAACATTATCCACTATCCTTGATTTATAAGTACGTAATTTACGTTCTATGTCTAGTTTCTTTCTAAACACCCATTTACACCCAACATGTTGTACATCAACTGACACATAGACCAAAACCCAAACATGGTTCTGATACATGGAATCCTTCTCATAGTTCATAGCTTCTAGACATATTGTAGATTCTAATCTCTCTACTGCCTCCTTTTAGGAGAGAGGTTCATCAATTTCCAACAATAATGAGGCAACATCCTTGATTACTAGAAAACTATATCGTTCTGGTAAACTTACCTTTCTGTAGATCCTACATTGTACTTGTGTTTCAGGAACTACTTCTTCCATGAGGACCTGTGGAACTTGTTCCTGTTCTAACTCCTGTGTATCTTGATCATAAACTTCATCGAAGTAAATCTTTCTCCCACTATCCATTTGATGATGTGTTCCCTCTAAAAAAAGGGGGCTTTTCTAGTGATATTTACTTTCTTGTCTATGGGGTTTTATAGGTAGTATCCCTTTGTTTCCTTGGGAAACCAAATAAAGATATACCTTGAGCTCTGGGCTGCTAGTTTTTTTATTGAGAATGCCTTAATAAGCTCCTCTCATCCCCATACATGTGTATTCTACAAATTGGGTTTCTTTACACTATATAACACGTAGGGAATTATATTTTCCTCTATATTTGGTACATATTTTATTTTTTATGATGAATTTTGTAGTGCATATATCCAAAATGAAAATGGATGTTTTATATGATTCATCTTAGACCTTACTATTTCCAACAAGGTAAGGTTCCTAATTTCACTAACACCATTCCATTATGGTTTATAAGGAAGAGTGAGTTTAGGTAGAATCTCAAACTCTTGTAAAAAGTTAATGAACTCTTAGTTGAGATATTATAAGGCCCCAGCCTTAAACCTTACTTAATATTGAATTAAAAGAATAATTCACATTGAGGATCTTTTCAGGTTTAGAGTTTTAGAGAATTAGGACATAACTATTACATCTCAAAAGATTACAAATTAGACACTTCTACTATGTTTCCATAAAATAAAAACTCTTAAAAAGAAACATGTCTAGTTCAATGTTTTAGATAGAATGACTTTCCCATGATCCAATCCTTGACACTATTCTACATTATGTCCTGTGAAAAACATTTCAAAAAAACTTGGAGTGAGCATAAAAAGCTCAGTAAGGGATAAACAATGAATGAAAACTGTTAGTTTTTCAAATCAACAAGTAAACCATGTATACTTTATCAAAGTAATACTTTTCACCTTTATGAAGTAGTAAAAACTCTTCACTAAATAAAATTTCATTACATACCCTTTTGTAACCAAAAGATTACCATAAAACCCACATAAAGATCACATAACATATAAAGGTAACTTGGTACATAAACATACTTAAATGGAATAACCATACGTCGACGTCCACACATATCACTTAATGGAATTTCCATACAGCCGACATCCATACCCAATGAATTTGAGGTTATAATGTAACCACTGGTCCTGGTATTCACAGCACCACCCGTCATATGGTTTATCACGTAACCACCCGTCAAATGTCCAAGTAACATTATAAAATAATAAGACATAAAACAAATATAATGGAAAGAAAACATTTCCACACTTTGATCACAATATATCACTTAAATATATTGACATAAAAAATACATTATAAAAACCATTTTCAATACCAAAATAAATAAATGAGTATATTGTATTTATTTCATTTTAAAAATATTACGACTTATTGAGGAATCCAAAGACCAAATAATACTCGCGGCGGCGGAAAAGGTCGTTGTCACCGCGTATGTTAAAAGAAACATTCCTTTTTGTCATTTAGTAAAATGCTTCGTAGAAAAAGATTCCTTTTGTATAAAAGTAAAATTCAAAGGGGTTTATACACCGTATAAAATAATGTTGTGTATAAAATTAATATGCCTCAATGAAAGGAGATTGAGACGAAGTCCCTTACCTCGTGTCCGACGTGACTCGATTGCTATTTAATCACTTGAATAATAAACTACGGTTAATTTATACTTTATTAAGGACCTTTTTCAAGATTAATATTCCTTTAATATCAATTATTTCCATGTTATAAGCATTATGTAATCATTTAAGTTAATAATGTTTGTTTTGTTGATATTTGGTTCTTAAGTCGAAAGTGGATTTCTTACAATTACATGATGTTCATGTGGTCAAAGGTTCATTATATCCATAATGATATTCATGATTTGGATATCATATATATCATATATATCCAGCATTTACATGTATTTATAATATTACATAATCATTTAGAGTTAAGAAATGAAATGCACCGTTCATGGAGACGGTAAGCCGTACGTACGCATGAACGCTACTTTTATTTCTATGTCATATTAATGGAATTAAAACTAAATGAGAGACATGTATAATTTAATTCAAGAATTATATTAATAATTTAGATGTAACATAAATCATATATATCAATTATATATATGTACTTATAATAGTACATTACATTTGGGGATAAGAAATGAAATGCACCGTTCATGGAGACGGTACGCCCTACGTACGCATGAACGCTAATTTCATTTCTATATCATACTTTAATGGAATGAAATAATAATGATATAAAGGTATATTATAATTCCAGTATAAAATCATATATAATAACTTTAAATCCATCCTTTATACGTCCCACATATGGCATTAACGAATCAAATCACTTTGAGGGGGCGGTAGTCCGCACTTCCTAAAATGAAGATATCACGTTTACCCATAATGGAAACCATAAAGGTATGAAATAAATGATAAATACATGAGATTAAAGAAAAAATAAACATATTATATATCATATATAAATATATTGACATCTTAATGGACACCTTTGAAGGTGTTATATGAGTGTTGAACAATCATCGTTTCGTGAGGCAGAAATTCACCATCCACGGAAACAGTATGTTCTTTAACCATTAGATGTAGGTGTGTGTAAGTGAAGCTCTAATTCTTATTATAAAAACATCCTAGTATATTGATGATACTGGAGTTGTTACAAAAGAAATGAATAAAGATATTTTAGGGGGTTGGAGAAGCAAAATAAAACATTAGAACACAAGTGAAGACATTACCTTTAAATCGGGTAACTCTCTTAGATTTGAGCTCAAAGGCTTCCTTGGGAAGAATTATGCCCAAAGTGAGGCTTCTAGGAGTAATAGAGGGATGTGGAGAGACAAAATTGTCAGGGTTTGGCCGATCCAAAGGCTTTGGAAGTGTGAGTAAGGTGGTAGAGGTGGGGGCCTTTTATAAGTGGAGAGGAGGGGCACTCTTGGAAAGTTAAGAAAAGATACTTTATTATAAAATGATTTTTGGATAAAAAGGGTCCCACAATTATGTATTTAGAGTATAAGGTGATAATAGTTATAAATACACCCATCCAATTGGTTTTTGACATGTGTAGGTCTTATATTTTACATTATCTTTTAATTTTATTTAAATCGTTAAATAATGAGGTAATCGCTGCATCATCATGGTGTCATAAATAATTTAATTTATTTAATGTCTAAAAATTATAAAAAAAATATCATGATGTAGGAAATATTTTTAGCTTTATAATGAATATTTATAGTCAAAAATCTTACTTGTATACCCCCATTTAAAATTTTTTAGTAAAACAACTCATGTTTGTGACATTTTTATTTTAACATTAAATAAAAATTTATTAATGTCATTTTCCTACCAAAGTGGCTCCATGGGGTCCCCAAGTTGACCCATGGATTTTATTGGTCGGCCATTACACATCCAATAAGGGTAGGACATGTTTATAGGTCATTTTATATTATTAAAACATTATTTTTAACTTAAACTACACTAATTATCTTTAATCGCGATTAATAAACCTAAAAGTTACTATTCACCAAAAAATTATTTTAATCCCATTGAACCACATTTTACTTCTTAATGACAAACATGTATATAGGATTTTTGAAATTCAAAACATAGAAGTGTTAAAGTTTCATTTAAACGAAAAATCAGTTTTTTAAGTACCACTTAGTGGTTTCACTATTCATCAAAAATTGAAGTTTTTCAGAAAAATACCAAAAATTCACCCTAAGATATATTTGATGTTAAGAATTCAAAAATTATGTCTATTTTAAAAAATTCAAAACATATAAGTTTCATTAACTAATTTAATAATTAATTCCCATTGTCAAAACAAATAGCGTGTTTTTATGAAACAAAAAGTATCAAAAGATTGACACTAGTTTAAGTCCGATTTCAAAGTGAAATTAATTTCAAGGACCACAATTAGATTAAATGGTAAAAATATATTCTAATTTCACTTTAAAACCAATTCAAAATATAATCTAATAATATAAATAAATTAGATTAAAAATGGGATTTGAATTAAAATACAACATTTTTCACTATTCATTAAAAAAATGATCTTTATCGGAAAAATACCAAAAATAAATAGAAAGTAAATTTTGATGTCCTGATTCTAAAGAAGAATTTTATTTGGTCCAATAGAATGTATAATAGTGACAAAAAATATATTTAATGACGGTTCGCTATCAAAAGGCGATAACTGGACCTTTAGTGAAAATTAGAGTATATATGCCTAAAATTGAATTCTTTCCGTATTTTAAGCCTTTATCCTTGATTGGATAATTGTAAAAACATTTATCAAACATATATAATCATATTTTAGTTATTTCTATTCATTCCTGCCAATACAATGGCTACGTGTTAACTACCATTTAAAATAATATTGTTTTATTACTAGTGTGCAACATAAGATTTGAAAGAAACTCTTTGTTGCATATCGGGTACGCTATCAAACATAGAAATCCCTTTAAAGTAAAATTAATATTCAATTCTCAAATATTAATAAATATGAAAAGGTTTTATACAATATTTACCTGGGATGTTACATCCTTCCCCCCTTCTGGGAATTGCGCCCTCGCAATTTTATTCACTTATCAAAATAAGTGGGGGTATTTATACCTCATTGAATTTTCAGATTCCCATGTTGCCTCTTCAACCATACGGTTTTTCCAAAAAAACCTTTACCTGGTGAGTTACCTTATTTTGCAACACTTGCTCTCTTCGGTCAAGAATCTGGACTGGTTGTTCTTCATAAGAGAGATTCTCTTCCAACTGAACTACCTCTGGGCTCAAAACATGAGATGGATCTGGCATATACTTTCTCATCATCGAAACATGAAAAACATTGTGTTCCTGAGATAAACTCGGAGGTAATTCCACTCTCTATGCAACTGATCCATCTATATCCATAATTTCATATTGTCCAATGAACCTTGGACTCAGCTTTCCTTTCTTACCAAATCGCATCACAATTTTCTACGGTGAAACTTGGGGAAAAACATGATCACCTACCTCGAAAGATATATCCTTCCTTCGGTTATCCGCATAACTTTTGTGTCTACTCGGAGCTATTCTCATGTGTTTCTGAATCAACTGAACTTTTTCTGCCAGCTCTTCTACCAATTCTGGTCCCATTAGCTTCCTTTCACCTACTTCATCCCAAAAAGTTTGAGTTCGACACCGCTTCACATATAATGCCTCAAATGGTGCCATCTGTATACTAGAATGAAAACTGTTATTATATGAAAACTCAACCAAAGAAAGATATTGGTCCTAACTTTCCTGATAATCCATAGAGAAAGCTCGTAGCATATCCTCCAAGGTCTGAATTGTTTGTTCTGACTGCCCATCTGATTGCGGATGAAAAGCTATACTAAAATTTAATTCAGTACCAAATGACTTCTGAAGGCCTTTCCAAAAGATAGAAGTAAACCTGGGATCACGATCAGATACAATAGAGAGAGGAAATCCATGCAACCTGACTATCTCTTTAAGATACAATCGAGAAAGTTGATCTAGAGAGAATGTATCTCGAATAGGAAGGAAATGAGCATATTTAGTCAAGCGATCAACAATAACCCAGATTGCATTATTACCTCGAGATGTCATCGTTAATCCCACAACAAAATCCATGTATATATTTTCCCATTTCCACTCTAGCACTGGTAAAGGCTGAAGCATCCCTTTTGATAACTGCCGCTCTGCTTTAACCTACTGACAAGTCAAACACATTACAGTAAAATCAGCAATATCTCTTTTTATTCCATCCCACCAGTAATACTCCCACAGATCACTATACATCTTAGTACTTCCAGGATGAACTGAAAACGGGGAACTATTAGCCTCACATAACAACTCATTCTTCAACTGTGAATCACAAGGCACACATAATCTCTTCCCAAACCTCAAAACACAATCATTATCAATGTTAAATTCAGGCAACTTACCCTTCTGAACCAGCTCCATCATTTTCTGCAACTCACTGTTTTGCTTCTCTGCTTTCTTAATACTGTCTAATAGAGAATATTTCACTCATACCTGAAACAAAAAAAAGGACTTCCTACACAAACAACTTCCATGCCAAAGTTCATCAAATCAAAAACCAAAGGATCTCGTTCCAAACGTAGAATGGTTAATAAAGCATTACTTTTTCGACTCAAAGCATCAGCCACTTTATTTTCTTTTCCCAGATGGTAATGAATTGTACAATAATAATAGTTGATTAATTATAGAAATCTCCTATGTCTCATGGTCAATTATTTCTGAGTGAATATATACTTTAAACTTTTGTAATCGGTATATATTTCATACTTTACTCCATACAAATGATGCCTCCAAATTTTTTAAGTGAAAACAACAGCAGCTAATTCCAAGTCATGTGTAGGGTAATTTACCTCATGAGTTTTCAACTGACGTGAAGCATAAGCAATTACCTAATCATTCTGCATTAGGACACAACCAAGTCCCTTCAACGAAGCATCACTATATATAAAAAACTCACCATTCCTGGAAGTAAGTGCCAAAACTGAAGCATTCACCAATCTTCTTTTCAACTCTTCAAAACAATCATCACATTATTTTGTCCAGATAAACTTAACACCCTTCCGAGTTAGCTTAGTCATTGGACTAGATAACCGTGACATTTTTCAACAAACCATCGGTAGTAACCTGCCAAACTAAGGAAACTATATATCTTGGTCACATTTGTGGGAGTTGTCCATTCTTCAACAACTTTTGTTTTAGCAGGATCAACAGTTATGCCATCTTTTGAAACAATGTGATCAAGGAAAGAAATTTGTTGAAACCAAAACTCAAACTTGATGAATTTTCCATACAGTTTATTTTTTTTAAGGTTTGCAAGATAACCCTTAAATGAATTTCATGCTCTTTTTTACTTTTAGAAAACTCCAAAATATCATCGATGAAAACAACCAAAAAATTATACAAGAACTCATTAAAAATTGTATTCATAAGGTCCATGAATATAGCAGGTGCATTGGTTAACCCAAAATGCATAACTAAAAATTCATAATGGCCATATGTAGTACGTAACGCAGTCTTCGGAACGTCTGCTTCTTTTACTTTCAACTGATGGTACCCTGACCTCAGTCAATCTTTGAAAAATACTGATCTCCCTGGAGCTAATCAAACAAATCATCGATATGAGGCAAATGATACTTGTTCTTAATAGTGATATTATTCAAGGCTCTATAATCAATGCAAAGTATCATTGAGCCATCTTTCTTTTTAACAAACAAGACAGGAGCACCACATGGTGATGTGCTATATCAAATGAAACGTTTATCTAATAACTCCTCCAATTGTTTCTTTAACTCTAAAAGTTCAACTTGAGCCATTCGATAAGGGTGTTTTGAAATTGGATTAGAATCAAAAACTAAGTCAATAGTAAATTCAACTTCCCGATCATGAATAATACCCAGAAACACATCAGGAAAAACATCAAGATACTCATTTACCACTGGCACATCATTAATTTGAACAGTTCCTTTATTTTCAACAATATGTGCAAGGTAACATTCATTTCCATCTTTTATTAGTTTTTCAACTTCCATATATGTTATCAAAATCAAGGGTTCATTATTGTACACAAAATGAAAATCTTTCTGAAAAGAAACCATTTTAGCTCTGCAGTCATTATTAGCATGATAAACAGAAAGCCAATCCATGCCCAAAATAATATTAAACTCTACTAGAGGCAAAACAATAAGGCTTGCTGGTAGATTCTTTCCACACGCAAGGATAAGAAGGTTCCTATAATTTCTTTTTGTCTCAACGTTCCCTCCGGGTGTTTTTACCATAAGTTCAGGATTCATATCTTGATATGGAATTTCTTATTTACTAGAAAACTTCTCAAAAATGTAAGAATGTGTAGACCCTGAATCAAACAACACATTGGCATAATCTGAACAAACAAACAGTGTACCTGATACTACTTCATTCTATGTCCCAGCATCTTCTGAAGTAGTTGCAAAGGATTTCACCACCCCTTTCTGCTTGTAGTCTGGCTGCTTTCGCCCAGTTGAGTTCTTCATTAGACACTCATTTTCATAATGACCCATTTAATTACACTTAAAATATCTTACCGTTGGCTTTTCATTGCCTGCTTGATCATCTCCCTTATAGTTACGAGCAATATAACCAGACTTACCACATCGAAATCGCTTTCTAGATTTGGATAAACATTCTCCAGGATGCATTTTACCACACTTCTCATAGGATGGATATTTGGTTTTCTTACCTCCTTGCCTCTTTGATGAATTCTTCCCTTTTGCCTGCCAACTGGACCTCTTATTCTATTGTTTTTCAAAGAACACCTGATCATCGGAAAACTCCATTTCTACCTTCTCCACACATCGAACAAGCATTTCATAACTTTTGAACTCACGAGAAGCTAAAGCCCTTCGATAGTTTGGATTTAACCCTGAGTAAAAACGGTTTATTTTACTATAAAGATCTCATATGAAGTTTGGAGCATACCTTGCGAGTCGAGTGAACTTTTCTTCATAAGAAGACACTGAATCATCCTCCTGCCTCAATTCTAGGAATTGTTTTTCCATCCTAAGACAAACCACCTTAGGAAAATATTTCTCAAGAAACATACTTTTGAATTAATCCCAGTGAAGATCATCAATCTCATCACTATCCCTGATATTTTTCACCATCGACCACCACATATCAGCTTCTCCTTCAAAACGGAAAATAGAAAGACTAACCTTTTGATGTTCCGAACACCCCATGACATCAAAAATCTTCTCCAGTGCTGTAATCCACCCTTTAGCTAGCACTGGGTCAGATGATCCTCTAAATGATGGGGGATGTTGCCTCATGAAATGTTCCACCACTGACATGTTCCACTACGGTTGATCCGGCTGATCTCGTGCATGGATACCACCACCATTTATAGCCTGAGTCAACTGTGCCATTACTGCAACAAACTATTCAGTTCTGATACCGACCATCTCAGGTTTCTGATTTGGAAGGTTGTCTTCCTCCTGATGTCTTCCCAACATAGCTGATTTGTTTCCTCTCCATAAAACCATTCTGAACACAGAAATATCTTAGGCAAATCAACATGGTAATATTTAAATGCTATATCATTTAAATCATACCATAAATTAATTCATAATTTAACAATTTTCTAACTCCTAAAGTTGTCTAAACTGACCTCTGATACCAACTATATGGCCTCGACCTTAAACCTTACTTAATATTTAATTAAAAGAATAATCACATTGAGGATCTTTTCAGGTTTAGAGTTTTAGAGAATTAGGACAAAACTATTACATCTCAAAATATTAAAAAGTATAAAAAGATTACTTTTGTATAATAGTAAAAGTCAAATGGGTTTATACACCGTATAAAAGAATGTTGTGTATAAAATGAAATATGCCTCAATGAAAGAGGATTGAGACGAAGTCCCTTACCTCGTGTCCGACGTGACTCGATTCCTCTTTAATCTCCTAAATAATAAACTAGTGTTAATTTCTAATTTCTTAAGATCCTTTTTCAAGATTAATATTGATTTTATATCAATTATTTCCAGGTTATAAGCATTATGTAATCATTTAAGTTAATAATGTTTGTTTTGTCGATATTTGGTTCTTAAGTCGAAAGTGGACTTCTTACAATTACATGTTGTTCGTGTGGTAAAAGGTTCCTTATATCTAGAATGATATCCATGATTCAGATATCATATATATCATATATATCCATCATATACATGTATTTATAATATTACATAATCATTTAGAGGTACGAAATGAAATGCACCGTTCATGGAGATGGTAAGCCGTACGTACGCATGAACTCTACTTTCATTTCTATCTCATATTAATGGAATTAAAACTAAATGAGAGATATGTATATTTTAATTCCAGAATTATATTAATCATTTAGATGTAACATACATTATATATATCCATTATATATTTGTACTTATAATAGTACATTACATTTGGGGATAAGAAATGAAATGCACCATTCATGGAGATGGTAAGTCGTACGTACGCATGAACACGACTTTCATTTATATCTCATAATTTAATGGAATGAAATAATAATTATATAAAGGTATATTATAATTCCAGTATAACATAATATATAATAACTTTAAATCCATCCTTTATACGTCCCACATATGGCATTAACGAATCAAATCACTTTGAGGGGGCGGTAGTCCGCACTTCCTAAAATGAAGATATCACGTTTACCCATAATGGAAACCATAAAGGTATGACATAAATAAAAAAAACAGAAGCATAAAGAAGACATAAACATATTATATATCATATATAAATATAGTGACATCTTAATGGCCACCTTTGAAGGTGTTATATGAGTGTTGAATAATCATCGTTTCGTGAGGCAGAAATTAACCATCCACAGAAACAGTGTGTTCTTTAACCATTAGATGTAGGTGTGTGTAAGTGTAGCTTGAATTATTATTATAAACACATCTAGTATATTGAAGATACTGGAGTTGTTACAAAATAAATTAATAAAAAGAGTTCAGGGGGTTGGAGAAGCAAAATAAAACAAAAGAACACAAGTGAAGACATTACCTTAAAATCGGGTAACTCTCTTAGATTTGAACTCAAAGGATTCCATGGGAAACCTTCTGCCCAAAGTGAGGCTTATAGGAGTAATAGAGGTATGTGGAGAGACAAAAAGGGTAGGGGTTGGCAGATCCAAAGGCTTTGGAAGTGTGAGTAAGGTGGTAGAGGTGGGGGCCTTTTAGAAGAGGAGAGGAGGGGCACTCTTGGAAAGTTAAGAAAGGATACTTTATTATAAAATCATTTTCAGATAAAAAGGGTCCCAAAATTATGTATTTAGAGGATAAGGTGATAAAAGTTCTAAATACACCCATAAAATAGGTTTTTGATATGTGTAGGTCTTAGATTTTACATTATCTTTTCATTTTATTTAAATCGTTAAATAATGAGATAATTGCTGCATCATCATGGTGTCATAAATAATTTAATTTATTTTATGTTTAAAAATTATAAAAGAAATTCATGATGTATGAAATAATTTTATCTTTCTAATAAATATTTATAGTAAAAAATCTTACTTGTATAACCCCATTTAAAAATTGTTTTAGTAAAACAACTCATGTTTGTGACATTTTTATTTTAATATTAAATAAAAAGTTATTAATGTCATTTTCCTACCAAAGTGGCTCCATGGGGTCCCCAAGTTGACCCATGGTTTGTATTGGTTGGACATGACACATCCAATAATGGTAAGACATTTTTCTAGGTCATTTCATATTATTAAAACATTATTTTTACCTTAAACTACACTAATTACATCTAATCGCGATTAATAAACATAAAAGTTACTATTCACCAAAATATTATTTTAATCCCATTGAACCAAATTTTACTTCTTAATGAAAACCATGTATTATGGATTTTTGAAATTCAAAACACAAAAGTGGTAAAGTTTTATTTAAACGAAAAATCAGTTTTTTAAGTACCACTTAGTGGTTTCACTATTCATCAAAAATTGATGTTTTTCAGAAAAATACCAACACTTCACCCCTAGCTATATTTGATATTCCGAATTCAAAAATGATGTCTATTTTACAAAATTCAAAACATATAAGTTTCAGTAATTAATTTAATAATTAATTCCCGCTGTCAAAACAAATAGCAGGTTTTTATGAAACAAAAAGTATCAAAAGATTGACACTAGTTTAAGTCCAATTTCAAAGTGAAATTAATTCCAACGACCAAAATTGGATAAAATGGTAAAAATATATTCTAATTTCACTTTAAAAACAATTCAAAAGATAATCTAATAATATAAATAAATTATATTAAAAATAGGTTTTGAATTAAAATACATCATTTTTCACTATTCATTAAAAATGATCTTTATCGGAAAAATACCAAAAATTTACACAATGTAAATTTTGATGTCCCAATACTAATGAAGAATTTCATTTTTTCCAATAGAATGTATAAGAGTGACCAAAACTATATTTAATGACGGTTCTCCATCAAAAGGTGATAAGTGGACCTTTAGTGAAAATTAGAGTATATATGCCTAAAATTGAATTCTTTCCATATTTTAAGCCTTTATCCTTTATTGGATAAATGTAAAAACATTTAAAAAACATATATAATCATATTTTAGTTATTTTTGTTCATTCCCTCAAATACAATGGCTACGTGTTAACTAACATTTAAAATAATATTGTTTTATTACTAGTGTGCAACGTAAGATTTCAAAGAAACTCTTTGCTGCGTTTCGGGTACGCTATAGAACATAGAAAACCATTTAAAGTAAAATTAATATTCAATTATCAAATATTAATAAATATGAAAATGTATTATTCTTTTTTTACCAGCGATGTTACAGATATTCTCCACCTCAATCCGATTGATGTTTCTTTATCTTCTTACTATGTTGATTCTCTACTTAATTCTTGATTTCCATGAATTTCTCAAAGTAATATAACTTATAACTCATTATGTAAATATAGACATATCTACTAATGTTCTCAGTAAAAGTTATGAAGTATGAATAACCACCCCTAGATTCTACTAAAAATTTTCTTCACACATCAGTGTGTACCTATCCTAGAATCTCTGTGGCCCATTCACCATGTCCACGAAATGGTGGTTTGGTCATTTTACCTTGTAAACAAGCATTCCATCTGTTAAGTGATTTTATCTTAGAAGAATCTAAATAACCATCTTGACATATCTTTGTGAAACTCTTATCGTTTATATGATTGATAAGGTGATCCCACAGTTGGGTGTTATATGATTCATGTGAACTTGATTCATTATCAATTATTAACACTTTTTTTTGTAATTTAGTACATACAGACCATTATTTAAAAGTTCCATACCATAACATATATTTTCTTTATACAATAAATAACTTTTATTTCCGAATTTGAAAATAAACCCATCTATATCTAAACTTGATACAAGAAATTATGTTCTTGGTAACACATGGTACATAATAATAGTCATGTAAAACCAAAATCATCTTTGTAGGAAATGAATGGTGTTAGTCACCAATGGAAGGAGAAGCAAGCCTCAAACCATTGGTAGCTCATATATCCCCCTCTCTTTTGGAAATTTTCTAAAATCTACTTGGTTCCTTCATTTGAATATAGATGCGAGAACCACAAGCTGTATGTAATACCCAATGTGTAGAAATGGAAAGATTTCACTCAATAATGAATGCACCTTTGGCTTCCCCTTGCCTCTGGGAGAAGTTCCTATTCCAGTGGCTTGACATTCTACATGGAATCCCACTTCTTACTTTTCCTTGCCCTGCCATTAGATCTTCTACTTCATGGTCAGATGGTTCATGGGGGATTTAGACTATTTATAGGTCTTAGGCCCCTTTGACTTGTCATTCCTATTTCAATTCACCTAAGGACTGTGGGATTTTCACCCCCCATGTCCTTACCACTTGGATAATCAGGGTCAAAAGTTCTGATAGACTCTTCTCATTATGGATCATATTATAACTCATAATAAATCTGTAACACCCTGATATTTTATGAGAAATTTTTTTTATGTCTTATGTTATTCGCAACATCAAAGGAATTGTTCACTACACACAACACTAGCTTGGATTTCTTTACACGCAATCACGACCTTCCACGATATCATGTGTTGTACACAATACCGAGTTTTACTAAACAATGATATGCTATTAAAATATTATATAAACTAGCCATTATGAATATTATTACCCACTTTTTGAAATTTTATAAATTTTCTAGTTCAAAATGGACTTCATTTTAGGATTCAGAATATCGAAATTAGCCTAGGGTGAAATTTTGGTATTTTTATGAAAACATTCAATTTTTGATGAATAGTGAAAACACTGAGTTTTTAGTTAAAACCGAATTTTTATTTAAATAATTATTTATTATATTTAAATTTATTTTAGGTCAGAATAGATACATTATAATTATATATGTTCAATGAAATTCATTGGAGTCATTTTATAATAATTTTTGATATATAAAAATTGTATTGAACTTTTCACCGTCTTTTACCCACCTCCTAGGAGCATTTGAAATTGTACATAAAACTTAATTTTAACACTTCTGTTAGTTGAATTTCAAAAATCTGAGAGACACAGTTAATATCAAGGAGTAAAATGTTGTTCAATAAGATAAAAATAATTTTTTCTGAATAGTAACTTTTTTACTTTTATTTACCACAGTTAAAATTAAATAGGGTAATTCAAGGTTAAAAGAATATTATAATAATTCAAAATTTCCTTAACACTTGTCCTAACCATATTGGATGGGTAGTAGCCGACCAGTTTCATCCTTGGGTCTATTTTGGGACCCCATTGAGCCACTTGGTAGTGATAATGACAATTTGGATTAATTAATTTAATGTAAAGACCAAATTTGACATTAAAAAAGTATTTTAGAAACGTATTTTTATAAGGTATTATATAAATTATCTTTTCAACTATAAACATTCATTGGAAAGCTAAAACTATTTCCTACATGATGGTATTTTTTTTATAATTTTTAGACATCAGAAAAATTATATTATTTATGACACAATAATGATGCCATATTTACCTCATTAATAAATGATTTAAATAAATAAAATTATAATGATTACAATATTATCCAAAACATGTCTAATTATGATTGGATTATTTTATTTCGAGCATGAGTCATCTAATATTCATCTTCAATTATATTTGGATTTTTTGAAACTGAAGATAAGTTTACAATAAAATAATATTTTCACACTTTCCAAAAGAGGCCCTCCTCCCCCTTATAAAAGGAGACCATTTCTATCCAATTCCTCACACCTCTCAATCCATTTGGCTCGTCCAAACTATGCCCAATTAAGCTCCCGACATCCCTATCCTACACCTATAAGCCTTAACTTAGGCAGAAGGCACTCCAAGAAGTCATTTTGGTTTAAACCAAAGGAAGTTACACAAATTAAAGGTAACAGTTTCTCTTAAATTATCTTCTTTTATTCTACTTCTCCAACCCATAAATCTCTATTTAATCCATTCTTTTGTAACAAAACCAGTATCCTCAATATACTAGGATATTTTTATGAGAATGATTCGAACTACACTTACACACACCTCCATCTAATGGATGAAGAACATAATGTTTTTGTGGATGGAAAACTGACGCCTCACGAAACGATGATTGTTCGATTTTCTCCTACCGCCTCTCATGGTGGCCATTATGATGGTACTATATTTATATATGATATATATTATTTTTATGATTTCTTTATTCTTCTTTACTTCCCAATTATATCAAGCCTTTATGGTTTCCACAGTGGGTAAATACGATAATCTCATTTGAGGAAGTGCGGACTACCGCCCCCTCAAAGTGATGTGGTTCGTTAATGCCCTATATGGGATGTATAAAGGATGGAGTTAATGATATAATATATGATATTATACTGAAATTATAATATACCTATGTATCATTAGGTTTTAATTCCATTAAAATAAGAAATATAAATTAAAGTAGTGTTCATGCGTACGTACGACTTATTGTCTCCATGAACGGTGCATTTCATTTCTTACCTCCATATGTTATGAACTATTATAAATACATGTATATGCGGGATATATATGATATATAGGATATATAAATCCTGAATATAATTCTGGATATGATGAACCTTTGACCACATGAACAACATGTAATTATAAGAAGTCCATTTTTGACTCAAGTACCAAATATCGAAAAAACAAATGTTATTAACATAAATGGTTACATAATGTTTATAACATGGTAATAAGTGATGTTAAAGGAATAATAAAATTGAAAAAGTTTCTTAAGAAAGTAGAAATTAACTTTGGTTTATTATTCAGGAGATTAAAGAACGATCGAATCAGGTCGGACACGAGGTAAGAGAACTTCTTAACCCAATTTTCGTTCTTTGGGTTGATCTTCTATTTATTGTTTATGTCATTCTTTGATTATGTGAGAAATAAATTTTTATATATTATCATGTATTTATAATTTCTTTATGTGACCATTTAGTGAATACACATAAGTGATCTATTTTATTTACAAAAAGTTCTTTGTAAGGGAAAATCTCATAATCTCATTTATATATGAGATTGTTTATACATAAGAATTTACTGGGTCATATTTATCATCCACATCCATGTTTCCACAATATTTAATATTATTTATATCCTCCTAAAATTATTTAAATCCAATTTTACCCATTGGAATGTTTTTAGTAAAAGATATGAAAGGAATATTTTGTCGTTTTTAGTACGAGGTACTTTTTTACTTTTCCAGCAAAAGTACAAGAAGGATTTTTTTTAACTTATATGACATGAATATATTTTTATGATTTCATAGAACATTATTTACATGAAGCTTCTTTTACATGTTTTCAAGTTTATTTTAAATCAACTTCTTTTAGTTAAAAATTGTATGTCATGTTAAGAAAGGAAAAATGTTTTTGAAGTAGAAAGGATATTTTACTCCAGAATGGAGTTCAAGTGTTTTATCAAAATTATTTTCCATATAATATAATACAATATTATTATTATATACCTATTAATACATTTATTTGATTATGTTGTGATGGAATTATTTTTTTAAGTTCCTTTATCTTATATGAATTTTTTTATGATGTCACGATGTTTAAGAATCCCATTTTTATTACATGGGTTATTCTATGATGTATGATTTATGATTTTGTGGAACACATAAGAATGGTTTCATTATAATAATGGTGGGACATATATCTCCCTCCAATGTATTGGGTTCAGATTTATATCCCATGAGATAGACATGGCTGGAACGATAGGTTAATCCGGTTCCGTGATACATGACTGGAACGAGGAGTGAACTTGGTTCAGTAATGGACTTTGTCCGCTATGATAGTATTGGAAATGATTCTTGACTAATATGAAATGATTTTTTATGATTATTTGTGTATTCCACAAAGTTTCATGTTTTAAGTTATGATTATGGGGTTACATTTCACTACTATTATTTATCCCATGTTATGATATTATGATCTCCTTTGTAGGTTAAGATTTTCAAAATGTTATGTTCTTATGAATATGATATGATTGATATTTCTTTTTTTACCATTACTGAGCATTTGAGCTCACCCTTTTGTATGTTTTCTTTTCCCCAGGCCAGGAAGAAGGGTATTAAGTAGGATATGCCAAAAAGGGGCTCTAAATGTGATGAAATAAGTGGGAGACAATGTAGACGATTTATGAACCAGTTGTTTATGTTTCCCAGTTTCTAAAGACACTATACCTATATGGTCCTACCATGGTTTTGTTATATGTTTTAATAAGTATTCTTCAATTATGAAGTAATAAACATGTATCAAAAGTATGGGTCTTTATAGTCGGTATCAGAGGAATGGTATAGTTAACATTTGGAAACTAGGATGTGAAAACCTTAGTAAGAACCCTAAGGATATGTCTAAGTGTATATAACAATCTTAGTGTTTTAGAAATGGCCATGAAAAACCTATAATAAGACCTAAAGTGTGAAATTTTATTCTTGATCATGTGGTTTTTCTATTAGGATTAGTGTTTATCACACTATGCGTCTTGGTTTTAGTCAATGACTAGAACCCGAAGGAACCGTGTTAATGATGAATGCAATGGGAAATGCAATGATTGTCCCCCTGAGCAACCGAACGTTATGGGAGTTGGAATGGAAAATCTTGTAGCCATGCTCACACAACATTCTCAGGATATGAATCATGCTGGACTTCCAAACGATCAAAGGAAAGAGAAACATTCTGTTGAATCATTCATGAGGCAGTGTCCACCTTCATTGAGCGGGTCTTCTGATCCATTAGTGGATAAATAATGGATCAGTACCACTGCAAAGTTATTTTCAGTCCTTCAATGTTCTGATCAAGATAAAATCATCTTAGCAGTATATCATTTTGAAGGTGAAGTTGATAAATGGTAGAATCTTATCAAGAATATTAGGCAAATAGATGAAATTGAGTCCCTGGAATGGGACGAGTTCAAGAACTTATTCTTCAATAAGTACTTACCTCATATTATTCTAACAAAGATGGAGAAAGAGTTTCTTGAACCGAAGAAAAAGGATGATGAATCTGTTGGTACCTACGAAGCAAATTTTACACGACTTGCAAGTACGCTTCTGAAATTATTATCCAAACTGAGAGTAAAATCAATCTGTTCTTTGGTTGCTTAAAACCAAGTCTTCGATGGGTTTAGCCATAAGGGACTTCAATAGCTATGAGGAAATTGTTAGATGTGCTCTCAAGGTTGAGATAGAGATTGGAGAAACCCATCAGTCATATGGGTTTGATAAGAAGAGGAAAATGGAATTCAAAGGAAAATCTAAAGACCACACTAAAAAGAAGATGAGTTTTCCTTTATGATCAAATTATGGAAAGAAACATAGAGGTAATTGTCTTAAAGTGACAAGAAAATGTTTTAAGTGTGGAAAGGAAGGTCATCGAGCAATTGAATGTCGAAATAATGGGAAGAATAAGTATAACGTTGTGAACAAAGAAATGGATACATAGAATGCACCTACAATACTTCAACGTTTCATGTGAAAGGAAATGGGGCATTATGACAATCAGTTCCCTAATCCAAGGGTTGTTGATGATGATCTACGTCAACAAACTCTTAATGCTAAAGACAAAGGAAAGTCACATGCAATTAGCATCGGTGATGTGGAGTACGATAACGAAGTGGTGAAAGGTACACTTACCATCCACTCTAAAGTGGAAAATGTTTTATTTGATTCTGGATCCTCCCACTCTTTTATTTATAATGAATTTTATATGGGTATCATCGTATTACCACAACAATTGGATGTTGAGTTAGCTGTGACAACTCCTAATGGCACAATAGTTGCATCAAAAGTTTACAATTCTTCTCTGATTGATGTTTGTGGGAAAGTGCTTCCTGAAAATCTTGTGATCCTTCCTATAGTGGAATTTTAATGTGATTCTTGGCATGGATTGGCTTTCATTATATGGAGCTCATATAAATTTCCATAGAAGGGAAGCCACATTTCATATTCCAAATAAATCTATGATCATCTATCTATGCAATGATGAGCATGAACCTCCAGTGGAAATTTCATCTATTATATGGGTCTTGATTACACTAAATGAAGGCTATTTATCTCAAATGGTTGGCGAGAAACTCACGATTAAGAATACACCCATTGTACGAGAGTTTTATGATGTATTTCCAGAGGAATTTGCAGGTCTTCCACCGAATCGTGAAGTTGAGTTTTCAATATAACTCATACCGAGTGCTATTCCCATTTCAAAGACACCTTATAGAATGGCCCCAATTGAGTTGCATGAATTGAAGAAGCAAATCCAAGAGAATCTTGATAAGGGATTCATATGCCCTAGTGCATCACCTTGGGGAGAACATGTTCTATTTGATAAGAAGAAAGATGGATCAATGAGACTCTGCATTGATTATCGAGAACATAACAAGATCACTATCAAGAACAAATATCCTCTCCAATGCATTGATGACTTATTTGACCAACTACGTAGAGCTCAATACTTTTCCAAGATTGATCTTTGTTCAGGGTATCATCAATTAAGCGTAAAAAAAGAGGATAATCCAAAGACGGATTTTCGTACGTGGTATGGACACTATGAATTTATAGTGATTCCATTTGGTCTTACTAATGCCCCTGTTATTTTCATGGATCTAATGAATAGAGTCTTTAGAGACTATCTTGATCAGTTTGTGGTAGTATTTATAGACGATATTCTTGTCTATTCAAAGAGCCAAGAAGAACATGAAGATCACTTGAGAATTGTATTAAATACCCTGAGAAAGGAGATTCTTTATTCCAAATTTACCAAGTGTTAATTTTGGATATTTTTTTCATTTTTGGGTCACATAATCTCAAAAGAGGGGATATCTATGGATCCAGCAAAAATAGAGGTTATCGAAAGATGGTCGAGACCAACAACAGTAACTGAGATCTGATGTTTTCTTGGTCTGGCTGGATATTATCGACGTTTTTTGAAAGATTTTTCACGATTATCTAATCCACCCACTAGGTATACTCGAAAAAGAGTTAAGTTCGTTTGGATGGAGGAGTGTGAAGATAATTTCAAGGAGTTAAAAAGAAGGTTATCCAGTGCACCTGTGATCACACTACCATGTAGTGAAGAAATGTTTGGGATCTACAGTGATGCATCCAAGAAGGGACTAGGGTGTGTTCTCATGAAAAATGATATGTTGATAGCTTATGCCTCACGACAGTTGAAAGTACATGAGAAAAATTACCCAACACATGATTTGGAGTTAGCCATTGTAATCTTTGCATTAAAAATATGGAGACATTATCTTTATGGTGAAAGGTGTGATATTTATAATGATCATAAAAGTTTAAAGTATATTTTCACACAAAAGGAGCTGAATATGTGCCAATGAAAACGGTTGGAGTATATTAAGGACTACGACTACTCAATTCATTATCACCCTGGGAAAGCAAACAAGGTGGAAGATGCATTATGTCGACTAGACCATGCTGGCTTGTCCGTGATGAGGATCTCAAAAGATCAAATATTTATGGATTTACAAAGGATGGATCTTGGAATTATAATGGAAGGGGAAAATATTATCTTTTTGAAATTAATGTTCATCCATATATACATGTAAAGAATAAAGAGGCACATAAATAAGATGCAGAGTTACAAAAGAAGCTGAGAAATGTCCCTGAATTCAACCTTGATTGTGATGAGATAATAAGGTTCAGAAATCGGGTTTGTGTTCCTCCCATCTCAGAATTAAAGAAGGAGCTACTGGATGAGGCTCATAGTTCTTCATTCTCTATTTATCCTAGAAGCATGAAGATGTATAGGGACCTGAAAGAGTACTTATGGTGGGATGGTATGAAAAGATATGCTGCAAAAAATGTCTCTCGATGCTAGGTTTGTCATCAGGTTAAAGACGAGAGACAAAAGTCTAATTCTATATTATAACCATTACCCATACTAGAACGGAAATGGGAAAACATCACTATGTACTTTGTCACTGGACTTCCTAAAACATCCAAAGGCAATAATTCTATCTAGGTTATAGTTGATCATCTTACGAAGTCGACACAATTCATTGCTATTTGAGAATATTTCTCTCTGGATTAGCTTGTTAGGATATATGTGACATAAGTGGTAAGATTTCATGGAGTACCTCTTTCCATTATATCTGATTGGTATCTGAGGTTTACCTCGAAGTTATGGCGAAGTCTTCAGCATACTCAAAATATAGAGTAGATTTTCAGCACTGCTTATCATCCTCAGATAGACGGTCAGCCTGAGAGAACAATTCAATCTCTAGAAGATATGTTAAGAGCTTTCTCTAGGGATTTCAAAGGTGGTTGGGATCAACACCTACCTTTGGTGGAAGTTTCATATAATAATAGATTTCACTCCATTATTCAGATGGCTCCTTATGATGCTCTCTATGGAAAAAATGCAGGACTCCAACTTGCTGGGATGAAGTTGGGGAAAGAAAACTATTAGGACCTGATCTTGTTCATGAGATGGTAGAAAATGTTAGATCTATTCGACAACACAAAAGAGCAGCTCAGAGTCGACAAAAAAGTTATGCTGACAACTGAAGAAAAGACCTAGAGTTCGGAGTGAGTGATAAATTGTTCTTATGAATATCTCCTTGGAAGAGAGTAATGAGATTTGGAAAGAAGGAAAAATTGAGCCCTAGGTATATCGGTCCTTTCGAAATATTGGATCATGTTGGGAAGGTACCTTACCATTTGGCGCTTCAACCGAATCTCTCTCAATTTAGTGATGTGTTCCATGTATCTCTCCTGAGAAATTACATACCTGATCATTCACATGTACTAAGCATAGAAGTTTTACTGCTGGAGCAAGATATTTATTATGAAGAATAGACGATAGAGATTCTGGATCATCACGAAAAAGTTCTACAGAACAAGACCACTCTCTTGTTGAAAGTTTTATGGAGGAACCCCCAATTAGAAGAAGATACATTAGGGATTGAGGATATGATGAGGGAGAGGTATCCTCATCTGTTTGTTATGAAGCGAAGAATTTTGAGGGAGAAATTCATTTTAAGGGGTTGTAGAATGTAACAACCTGATATTTTATGATAATGTTTTTTATGTCTTATGTTATACGCAACAGCAAAGGAATCTTTCATTACACACAACACTATCTTGGCTAGCTTTACACGCAATCACAACCTTCCACAATAGCGTGTGTTGTACGCAATACCGTGATTTACTAAACAACGATATGCTATTACAATATTATACAAACCAGCTATTATGAATAGTAATACTCATGTTTTAAAATATTATAAATTTTCTCTTTCAAAATGGACTTCATTTTTGGATTCAGATTTTCAAAATTAGCCTTGGGTGAAAATTTGGTATTTTTCTGAAAAACTTTCAATTTTTGATGAATAGTGAAAACACTGAGTTTTTGGTTAAAACCGGCTTTTTATTTAAATAATCATTTATTTTATTTAAATTTATTTTAGGTAAAAATAGATAAATAATACTTATATAAGTTAAATGAAATTAATTGGAGTTATTTTATAATAATTTTAGATATTTAAAAATTGTATTGAACTTTTCACCGTCTTTTACCCACCTCCTAGGAGCATTTGAAAATTGTACATAAAACATAATTTTACCACTTCTGTGAGTTTAATTTCAAAAATATGAGAGAAATGGTTAATATCAAGTAGTAAAATGTTGTTCAATAAGATAAAAATAATTTTTGGTGAATAGTATCTTTTTACTTTTATTTACCACAGTTAAAAGTAAATTGGGTAATTCAAGGTTAAAAGAATATTATAATAATTCTAAATTAACATAACACTTGGCCTAAACTTATTGAATGAGTAGTGGCCGACCATGGTAATCCTTGGGTCGATTTGTGGATCCCCATTGAGCCACTTGGTTGTGATAATGACAATTTGGATTAATTAATTTAATGTAAAGATAAAATTGACTTTAACAAATATCTTTTAGTAATTTATTTCTATAAGGGGTTATATAAATTATCTTTTATACTATAAATATTAATTTTAAAGATAAAAATATTTCCTAAATGATGGTAGATTTTTTATAATTTTTAGATATCAAATAAATTATATTATTTATGACACAATAATGATGCAGTATTTACCTCATTAATAAATGAATTAAATAAATAAGATTATAATGATTAAAATATTATCCAAAACATGTCCAATTCTGATTGGATGATTTTATTTAGACCATTAGTCATCTTATATTCATCTTTAATGATTTTTGGGCCTTTTGAAACGGAAAATAAGTTTATATTAAAATAATATTTTCACACTTTCCAAAAGAGCCCCTCCTCCCCCTTATAAGTGGAGACCATTTATATCCAATTCCTCACACCTCTCAAGCCATTTTTCTTGTCCAACCTCTGACCAATTATTCTACCTACATCCATATCCTCCACCTATAAACCTCAACTTAGGAAGAAGGCACTCCAAGAATTCATTTTGGTTCAAACCAAAGGAAGTTACCCAAATTAAAGCTAACAATTTCTCTTAAATTGTTTTCTTTTATTCTACTTCTCCAACCACTAAAATCTTTTTAATAATTTATTTTGTAACAAAACCAATATCCTAAATATAATAGTATGTTTTTATGATAAGTATTATAACTACACTTACACACACCTCCATCTAATGGATGAAGAACATAATGTTTTTGTGGATGGAAAACTCACGTCTCACGAAACGATGATTGTACAATTTTCTCCTACCACCTGTCCTGGTGGCCATTATGATGTAACTGTATTTATATATGATATATATTATGTTTATCATTTTTTTATTGTTATTTACTTCACAATTATATCAAGACTTTATGGTTTCCATTGTGGTTAAATACGATAATCTCATTTGAGGAAGTGCGGACTACTGCCCCCTCAAAGTGATGTGATTTGTTAATGACCTATGTGGGATGCATAAAGTACGGAGTTAATTATATAATATATGATATTATACTGAAATTTAGACATACCTATGTATCATTATGTTTTAATTCCATTAAAATATGAAATAGAAATGAAATTAGCGTTCATGTGTACGTACGACTTACCTTCTTCATGAACGGTGCTTTTCATTTCTTACCTCCATATGTTATGAACTATTTTAAATACATGTATATTCTGGATATATAAGATATATATGATATATAAATCATGAATATAATTCTGGATATAATGAACCTTTGACCACATAAACAACATGTAATTATAAGAAGTCCATTTTTGACTCAAGTACCAAATATCGACAAAACGAACGTTATTAACTTAAATGGTTACATAATGTTTATAACATGGTAAAAAGTGATATAAAAGGAATAATAAACTTGAAAAAGGTTCTTATGAAAGTATAAATTTACTTTGGTTTATTATTCAGGAGATTAAATAACCATTGAGTGAAGTCGGACACGAGGTAAGGGAACTTCTTAACCTAATTTCTGTTCTTTGGTTTGATCTTCTCTTTTTTGTTTATGTAATTTTTTGATTATGTGAGAAATTAATTTTTATATATTATCATGTATTTATACTTTATTTAAGTGACCTTATAGTAAATACACCAAAGTGATCTATTTTATTTACAAAAAGATCTTTGTTAGGGAAAATCTCACAATCTCATTTATATCTGAGATTGTTTATACTTCAGAATTTAATGGGGAATATTTACCATCCACATCCATGTTTCATCAATATATAATATTATTTCTCTCCTCCTACAATTTTTTTAAATCCGATTTTACCCATTGGTGAGTTTTTAATAAATGATATGAAAGGAATCTTTTGTCGTTTTTAGTACGAGTTAATTTTTGACTTTTCCAGCCAAAGTATGAGAAGAATGTTATTGTAACTTATACAGCATGAATAGATTTTTATGATTTCATAAAACTTTATTTCCATGGAGCTTCCTTTACAAGTTTTCAAGTTTATTTTTAATCAACTTATTTTAGTTTAATATTGTATGACATGTTAAGAAAGGAAAAATGTTTTTGAAGTAGAAAGGATATTTTCCCCAAGAATGGAGTTCAAGTGTTTTATCAAAATTATTTTCCATCTAAGAAAATATAATGTTTTGTTTCTATCCCTATTATTACATTGATTTGATTATGTTGTGAGGTAATTATTTTTAGGAATTACATTATCTTATATGAATTGTTTTATGATGTCACGATGTTTAAGAATCCAATTTTTATTACATGGGTTATGCTATGATGTATGATTTATGATTTTGTGGCACACATAATAATGGTTTCATTATGATATGGGTGGGACCTATATCTCCCTCCAATGCATTGGGTAAATATTTATATCTCATTAGATAGACATGGCTGGAACGACAATTTATTCTGGTTTAGTGATACAGGACTGGAACGAGGAGTGAACTCGGTTCAGTAATGGACTTTGTCCACTATGATAGTCTTGGCAATGAGTCTTGACTAATATGAAATGATTTTATATGAGTATGTGTGTATGCCAAAACGTTTCATGTATTAAATTATGATTATTGGGATTACATTTCACTAATATGATTTAACCCATGTTATGATATTATGATCTCCTTTGCAGGTAAATATTTTCAAAATGTTATGTTCTTATGAATATGATATGGTTGATATTTCTTTTGTTTACCCTTACTAAGAATTTAATATCACCATTTTGTTTGTTATATTTTCCCCAGGTTAGGAAGAAGGGTATTAAGTAGGATATGTCAAAAAGGGGCGCTAAATATGATGAAATAAGTGGGAGACAATGTAGACGATTTATGAACCAGTTGTTTATGTTTCCCAGTTTCTAAAGACACTATACCTATAAAGTCCTACCATGGTTCTGTTATATGTTGTAATAAGTATGATTCAAATCTGAAGTAATAACCATGTATCTAAAGTATGGGTTGTTATAAAATCTATAAAAGGTCCTGGTCAGTGATGATAGTATGATATCATTAACCAACTTATATGGGGATTTAATCCCAAAGATGTACAGATTCTCAATGTAGCTGATAAGCTTGACAACATGAGGCCCATCTATCGTAGATTCTACAATCATAGTGGTGAACAATATGTTGGAGATCTCATACCTCTCATGTCTCATCTTCTCTTGATAGAGATCCTGAAGGTGAGACATCATGTTATAAGCACCAATTTCCCCATGTTTCTTCAAGAGCTCCTTAGTCCTATATGATATCATGAGGCACTGAACATATGTAGCATCATTCATATGTTGCTCGTAAAGAGAGATATCTTCATAAGATCAACATTTTTTTCTTTCCTTTCCTAAGGTTATAAAGAATAGTTTTAAGAATGGTATTTCAAATGAGTGTACTATGTGATAAGATCTTTGTGGGAGATATTGAGTATCTTTCAATAAATAAGATGATTATGTTATAAGTCCCTAAGGACATGAAACCTTTACAATACATGGTCATGCATTATTGTGAAATTTGTTGAATTTTTATCTAAATTGATTCAATATTAACGTATGAAATTATTGGTATACCTAAAATTTATTTTAATTATCCTTTTTCTTATGTTAGAGTAGTTGAAATATTTGAAACACTAGTTGTGGGACTCAATAGAGTTACCCACTTCTCATACACTATCCTCTAGAGTGTCTCCTTAAAGAAAGTGTACTCTTGGATGTTATTCATGTGCATCAGATGGGGGAGGAAATAATTCAACGACTCATTCAACTCTACCTAATCAAGTTTTAATATCTCTCAATGAATAAATATGTTCTTATATTGGGAAGAACTTAAATACACATATACATACTTGTTATGGAATTAATATACTATTTTACTCTTACTTTAATGTTTTTAAGAATTTTCTCATTCTTTTTCATCCTTTATATATTTATTATGATTTTTGAGTTGTTTTTGTTTACTATGAGAAGACATCACATACTATTTGGAAGGATCAGAGATTGGAGTTATTACTAGTATTGATTTAAGTGTAGAAAACACAATTTATACCTTTCACAACTTCCTTTCTTGTATTGATGATGTTGGTATAGATTTATATCTGGAACACCAATGGGAATTTTGTAACCATAATGACATTATAGTGAACTCTTAAAATACTATAGGTCATATTATAAGTTCTCAATAAGGATATAAGATAACTATTCATGTGAGAGACACATATTCAAGGATTAGGTTAAACCCTTTCATATAATAATTAATTCTATGACTCTCTCATTCTCTCATTGGTTGTAGTTTGAATGGTCATGAATATTTTTCTTCCTCAGTATTGAGTTTAATTGATAGAGGAACTATTTTAAAATAGCATACCAACTAGAAATTGATCAAGATACTATATTTTTAAATAATAAATATACATGTCCTTCTAATTTTCTTATTAAATATATTAGTTTTACTACTTCTTCTTTCTCTAGTGATCCAGACATTTTATGAAATTAGGATTAAAAAAATGTAAGGTTCTATTTTGGAACTCATGTTTCATTAAAAAGTGGAAAAAAGGATTCAAAATGTTTGAAGGAGGAGTTTTTTAATCCACCAACTTTCAGTATTGATTCTTATCACTCTACACTAGTGTATTTTAGTATTAAAAATCATCTATTTTAGAAGAAATAGGTTCAGGGAACACATATGATACTACTTCTTGAGTTATTTCTTGAGGAGGAACATTTTTCTAATCATGATTCCATTGGATCATTAAAACCTATGTTGGAAAACTTAACTGAGAGTACCTCAGATTACATATTTTAATTTGTGGTTGTTATAATCCTCCCATCAAGAACTCATTACAATCAATCGATGCTACTATTAGGTAAATAGGTTTATTTCACAATAAGATAACTAGATTTTTCAATTCTAATACCATTATTCCATAAATATTCACTTATTATAGAAGATAATTTAGGGGGGTATGAAAACTATTTCTTAGTAGTTACACATAGTTCATATGTATTCTCTATGTTACTAGAAATTTATTATCTTTGGTTTACTTATTTCAACTTTGCACCAGAAAATTTTCTTTGAAACTAAAAAACATAAATTTCATTAGGTTATGGGTGGGTGATGGATGTAGATATATCATTCTGATTATCCACAGCACTATCTCACAAATATAGTAGTAGTGGGATATTTTATGGTGCTCGCAAATAATAATATTCATTCTAATGATGAGTATGAACAATATGTTCTATTACTAAGTTATGGATGAAATTTTTAATAGATGTAACTTGTTTTCCATGTCCTGTTACCTTAATGTTGCACTATGAAATATCGATGGTACTTTTATAGACAATATTGAATGACATGAATCCTTTATTAGGGTGAAATCATCATCCAAACCAGATTAATATGGAGCCTCTTCGATATCAAAATACCCTTCAAGGGATAAAACATAATCTACCTTTACCATTTCTTTACAGGATGATTTATTAAACGTGTTACCCCTTCATGGTTTTGATCTATCATTTTAGTTCTCCTATAGAAATAAATGTGTATGATACTCACAGTTATTCATTTTGGGTGCATCTCTTCTAACTTCTAACAATTTTGATCTCAATAAATGGTTGAGTAATGGATTTATATTAGAATAAACAATGATGGAACTTCATATTGGGATTCACCCATCCTAGAGAAAATATATCTCTATAATGGGGGTAAGAATATACCCTAGCCTATGGGTTGAGGTTTCTTATTTAATGTTGAAAATGAATTTGTATCCCTTTTCATAATTGTTGAATACAAGGGTTGTGGTGGGGGTAAAAATACCTCCATCTCTATGGGATGAGGATTCCCCATTATTTTTATTGAAACTAATATTGTATCATTTTTATCATTTAAAACTCATATCCTAGTATTGGATGGGTGAAATGTACTCTTTAGTTGTTATAAATGGGATATTTATTCCTTATGTATTGATTTTACTTTAATCTAGTTCAATCAACTCTTGTATGCCTCATGCAACACTTTTTGATAATCTTGATAAAAAAGTCTATCAGACACCATCAGCCATCATTTGTATCTCATTGGTTCTGTAAAACAATTATTCCATTGGTTTGACTAACCAGAATACCAAATTCTCAGATTACGATAATGTCTAAACATGATGACATTGTAAACTTCCTTATTTGAAAAACTATGTTTCATATTGTGTGAGGTGAAATTTTATACCCCAAACTCAACTCATCGACTTATGTGTACTTGGGTAAGAATCTCCTAGAATGTCCAACATTTCATCTTGAGCTCATTTATTAAATCCTACTAAAGTTTCTCATACAACATGGTTGACTAAGTATTCTAGGTAGTGAGGAGAGAGGCTAGAAAATTTTAGTTTCACCATTCATCAAATCTGTTGAGATGACAACTTTACCCATCATATTGCTATATATTGTATTTTAAATGATAAAATTTATACTAATGATAAAAATAAATACAATTTATTCATTTGACATCAATAACCACATGAAATTCATTCTCATTGGTAAAAATATCGTGGGTGATATTTTATCTTTGGCCAATTCATTAAAATTAACGACATAAACTTCATCATTTTTATTAAATAATTCTCCCAAAAAATTGAAACATATTAGTCTATTACCTAAAACTATATTTATTGGTGTTGAATAATTATAAAATGTTTGAAAATAATGTAGGCTGATACAATTTTACGAAGGCAATTATGGTGAGTTTTTTCACTATTCAAACATTAACTAGGATGAGACACAGTAAAATAGGTGGATTACCTAATGAATTTGATATTGGCACTGCAAGTGCCTATCAATGGGAGAGATTCTTTGAGGTTACTGTGATATAGGGAAAACCTTTAGATATAGTGGATGAACTATTGTGAGGAGAATATTCACGACATGTACAAGGAGGAGGACCTACACAATAATTATTCCTTTAGTTGTTGTAGGGATGACCTTCCAAATGAGAAGCAGAGAGTGGTACTTCAGGATAGATAATTTATTAATGGATAACATAGGGATGACCCTTTTTGGGTATTATGGGACAGACCTACATTTTTATAGATTTATTACTCATCATTATAGGGATGAACCATAATCTAGACAATCACATGATCACCATGGGGAGGATATATATGTTTTATAATTTAGTGGTTACTATCATTGGTTGGACCTCCAATTTTTCTAATTTACATATCAAGATACAGAGTACCTTAATTATATATAATTCATTGGTTACTATAATGAGGAGGACATTCAATTTATCTGGTTATCTAAGCACATTGTAAAATTCCATTAAAGACACCCTAGGGAGGACCTCCAAAGTCAATGACTAATGATTTATTGATAAGAAGAGGTCCTCCTTATCAATTGATTAAAATTATTTTAGAAGAACCTCTACACCTAACTCCACTATGAGGCACTCCTTTACTATAGGATAATACTTCCCCATGGGGAGGACTTCCATGAATAGTAATTATAATTTTGAAAGGAAGAACTTCACCATAAAGTGTATATGGAATATATATGGAGTTTTCAATTTTTGGATGACCATTAGTCGGACCTCCGTGGTAGTTTATTCTCTTTCGGTTGCCACATTTAGTTCTTCCAAATTCTGTATCCATGTTTTCATAGGGAGGGTCTCAATGTTGATCAAACTTGGGGGACCTGCAATGGTACAATATTTTTCACTAGAACGATGAATTATCAAGTAGTATATGTTTTCCCTGACTGATGAGGCGTTATCTGAGGCAGTGATCAATTCCTACCTCAATAGGATATAAGGCTTCCTCCTGATGATGAATTTTAAATTTCCCTAAGAAACTATAAAGGCATGTTGATGTTTCATGGGGGTATTTTTGGAATAATTATGGATATGGCCCTTCTCATAAACTTTTTAACTGATTATCTTTGCTATTTCGCATTCTGAGTGCTTTGGACTTGGTGATTAGGGATAGAACTACTTCTTCAATATTTTCCTTTTGTAATGGGTTCATACATCTATGATAATGACCATGGTTGATATGATCTCTTTTAGGAACCTCTTGGGAATCTGTTAAGATGTATTAGACATCCTATAACACTTTCTTAAGATAAGGGATATGTGGTTTGTCTCCCTTTTGGGATAAGATCCCATAGTGGTTTGATATGGTTATATGGGTCAAATACTCACTACTAGACCATCATTGGTAGGATAGTTAGAAATCATTTAGGTACTCTGAGGATTCATGGGTGGTCACCAATATTGAAATAATATTTTTTATAGGTAGTCACTCACCATGGAACTAGAGGCTTTGAGTTATAGATAGTGTCCATAAGGGAAGTGAAGTTGATGAAGTCATTTATAAGGGAACCAATTTATTGGAAAATCACGGTGGTTTATGGCTCATGAAATATGGGGTGTTAAACCATATAATTATCTAAAATCCACATAAAATCCATCCCAACACATCGAAAATAAGGTGGTATTCATATAATTTTTTCATTTTTGTATAAAATTATTTCTTCACTACCACAAACGAAGTGAAATTTTCATTAGTGTCTCATCTCCACATAAAATTATAGATCTTGTTTGAAAAGGAAAGTTATATAAAAAGAATTTACTCTACCAAAATTCCAAAATACATGGAACCACTTAATTCTTATACATTCTCATTTATTTACATGGTCAACAATTTTTCATTTTCCAAAGAAAAAAAGTTTTTTTCGGCATGCTTTTAATATTCTCCTCGACATTAAGGAAGTATCAACTACTTTTCATGTGTCAATATCTAGTTTTAAAATTTTAGGAACAATTTATTTTTTATATGATTAGAAATATTTTTTCCAAACCCTAAAATAATGAGGTCGATTGATTCCATAATTAATAACTTCCCCAACCTGGGAACTTCTCAAAACAACCTTGCTCACCCAAGTAATAATTTCCTTTAAAACCTCTCATTGGATGTAATTCTAGAAAATATTTATTTAGTATGAAAAGTGTAGGGTATTTAGATAAAATATGTTATTAGAAAATCAAACTCATTTAAATGATATAGTTTTAATTGATATTAAATATTCCACAAGGAAATGTATCTGTAGGAAATTTATTGTTATGATAGAATGATATTTTGTGAAGGATTAAAATTAAGAATTAAAAGGGCATGGATGGATAAATCACTTTCTATGTATAAATAATTATATAAATATATAACTTTCATGGAATTTAAATTATAGGGTTTAATAATAACAATGTAAATATAAATCTATTTATAAATGATTGGGTTTTATAAAACATAGATTTATTTCATGGGTTTAGATCAGTTCGATACTGAACACCACATTATATTGGAAAGATCAGAAAAGGTGGTCAAATATGGAAAAAGTGGTTTGTCTAGTTCTATAGCTTAATGGAGGGCCTAATGTGGTTAAAGGTAGGGTTCGATGTCCCCAAGTGATTGGACAACCCAGATGAGTCGTATTGTGTGGCCAACAAAATATTCGTCACTGTAATAGGTGGGTGAATAATACCACTGTGTTTTGTCCCAAATTTAAATTCTCATAGTGGTGGGGTGAAATATATCACTCAACATCCTTATAAATAATCTATAAATCCCACAACCCTTAACACCATATCTCCCCGCATGGTGGCTCTGCCTCTCCTGCAGGATATAGTCCCAATCAATGTGTGGTCTCGATCGTGCTCTTTGGGCCTGACACACAGCCCTGAAGAGGGTTTATACAAGACCCTCTCCATGCCACCTATAGGATGGTATGGGATTCTCCTTAGGTGTGGTTGACCCTGAGTCTTTCATGTGCCTTAGTTGTGTTTCTAAGGCCAGCCTTGGGGTTGGTTATATTTTTTTATGATTCATAACATAATTACATAGAAAACTGCTAAGTGTAGAATATAAAATACTTCAAGAAAGAGTTTAAACTTATATTCCTTAAAAAATATGAATGGACATATTTAAAACTCTTTTTCCACTTTAAGAAATAAAATATTCCATGGACTCATTATTTTTGAAACACATTGAATGAACTTCATACAATCTTTTTCATGAAATTACCTTTTTCATAGACACCATTAAACCTCATTCAACAATAAATTCATCATGAAAATAAATATTTTCATGGTCTCAATAAAATCAAATATTGAAGATATTGTGCACTCTCATAGTAAAATAATTACATATCTTTGATCTTAAAAACAATTCAACAGCCATAATATTTGACAAAATAGAGAATTTATCAAGCATTAAATCCAATGATTTAAATCCATAACAATTCACTTGGCATCATCACCACTAAAGGATAATTTACTGATCAAATTACAATCAATGATTCTTTAACAATTCTCCATGCATCATCACCAATCATCTTGAGTATATATGAAATTCTTCAAAACATTATCATTCCATGATTAATAACTAGCCATATATATCTTAATCATACATTAACTTTTTATTCGTTCTTATATATTGAAAAAAAACCATACTCATCAACCATCCACATGGGAATTTTGATCTCACCCTTTTTCATTATTGTAAATTTAATTTCCTTAAAATCAATTTTCCTTCTCATTGTTTTTTATAATAAATGAAAAGGGAACTCTTCTTCCCTTCTAGACATTGAAACAATAACTTCTCCTTTTTATGAAGGAAGGATGGTACCACATGGTTATCTTTCTAAAGATACTTTAGTAGGTATACTCTAAATCTACATGGGCTGCCCATTTTTAGAAAACAAGGGAGACACAATCAAGGGTTTTTATAAAATCCATTAATAACCACGCATTTGATATCATGCTCATAACATATTTATTCCTTATATATGGGGGGGTGTAAAAAATAGGCTCATCATGTAAAATATCATCATACAAAATTTATTAAACACATCATAAAATTCATTTGAAAAATTATTTTACTCCACCTTTGTCATGACTCGTCCCCCAGGGCCCATGTCGTGACTCCCCCAAGCCGGCCTCTCGAAGGGCAAGGGATGGAGGCTATCGCCGAAGGCATAAAATTGCAAGTATGAGGTATTTTAATGACTACCTGTACACACACACACAACCACGTCCCAAAACCGGAAAGAAAAAAAAGAATACCCCTATAAATAACCACTGAGTACAAGTACAACTGAAAGTCAAATGAGAAAAAATACAAACCCAAAAAAAGACCAACAAGAAAATATGAAAGTAGAAAAGAAGTTGTAGATAGCCATATGCTGAAAAACCCACCAGATAGTTAAGTGTGGAGTAGCTACTAGAAGCTATTGAAGTGAGTCTCACCTGCCTAGTCTCACTAGGCACCACCGGGTCTAAGGCCACCATGTCCTCTATCAAGGTGTCGATCGTCTGCACCAGATACAACACATGTGGGTGATGCTAGTGCAAGGGTGAGTAAAAAAATACTCAGTACTAATCCTGAAACATATAGGAATAACCATAATGAAATACACAAAACAAATAACGAATCTTGATCCTGAAGCAAGACAGCTCACACAAGGTATAATCTAGAGTAGGAAATTTGAATCATCAGTCATATCATTGAACACATCGGCTGCTGGAGAACTCTTCCTTAATGAGTATAGTGGTTCTTCTAGGTCACACAAAAGACACTTTCCACAAACATTGGAATCATGTGGTACTCATCCATTATTAGTACCATGGATATCCCGAGTTACACAAAGTCGCTCCCCACAGTGGGTATATCGGGTCACACTGAGCTACTTCCCACCTTGGCTATACGGAGGTACTCCTCCCCATCATGTATCATGTGTATGAAGAGTTACATAGAGTCGCTCCCCACCGTGGGTATTTCATTTCACACAGAGCCGCTTCCCACTGGGCCATTGTAGCTGATTCACATAGGGTCACTTGTCATCAGCCTTCAGGTCTCAGCCAACCACAGGGTTTCCGCACGTAGCACGCTTGATCTCGGGAGAACCTCTCCCCAATAAATTCATCACATTTAAACATTCATGGAAATATTTTTAGAGTACAACAAAATATATGAAGGTTTCAACGCCGAAAACTAATTGTCAATCAGACGCCCGACTTACAAGATATTGACATTTTAGTAAAAAGGGATTGGTTGTGTCTCGGCCCAGTCCAACCTAGTCTGACCGACCCGAACCACCCAAACTAGGGGACCCACAACTTTGATTTGACTAACCTGACATCACTTAGATTAGGTCTGGGTCGGTCTCGTCTGGCCTGGCCAATGGGCCTGGCCCATTGGGCCTCATTGGACCCAACCTAGTTTGGCTGAGGGTCCTACTTGCAAAGTCACTCGACAACCCGGTCATGTCCAGCCCAGCCTGAAGGAGCTGATCTGGCCTGATGGAAGTGGGTTCAGCCCACTGAGGTGGCCCACCCCTACCCAACCCCCTTAGGGTGTGCGTTGTATGTCCAGGATGCTGCTGGAAGACGCATCCCCATCCTACCCCACGGGTCACCATAGGGACGCCTCCTCTAGCCCGGACACATGAGGAATTTTGGGAGCCTCCATGTGGTCGGAAATCCGCACACATTCAGGGGACCATGTGCTCTGATAAAAATATCCCACGACTGCAAACCGCTCCAACGACATGGCCAATGGGACGCGTCCTTCCTCCAACCGCCGTCCCAACCATCATCTCCTACTATGACTACCTTCAATAGTGTATTGTCGTAGTGCGTTGCCACTCGCCCGCAGCCGCCGCCGCGGGCCACCCACCAGTGAGTCCTTCCATGGAACATCAGGTCCACACCGGTGGTCCTTTCTTTGTGATTTATGTGCCTCCAACCTTCTTGGGGTGTCGAATTCCTTACGAAGGACTCAAATCCTTTTTGACACCATTTCGAAAACTCGATCACGAAGAATGCACAAGCAGAGGGGATCAAGTCTTGTTTGTGTCATTATGCGCCCTCCCCGTTAGAATTTCAAAATAAGGGGTTTTTCAGAGATGATTTTCTATCAAACAAAATAATTAAATCCTGATACAAAAGTCCTCTATGAAAAAAGCACCGTCCCACATTAATAAGCAATCCACGGGTCATCCAGTTTGTTTGTTGACCCACATTTATCATTTTATAATGAAGAATGGGGGAAAAAATAAATTAAATCCAACCCCTACCTTGATTGACATTCTTTAATAGAATCTTCCACTTGTGGGAATTTAGGTTCCAATCGAAGCCATTAGAGTTCATCGTTCACCAGATCTGTTCTTCATTGATGTCGTTAGAGGTTTGCCAGCATTCGACGCTCGACGTTGGAGAGATTTCTTGGTGTAAGTTCATCAGAAAATTTCCACAGTTTAATTCTCAGTTCTCCAATTCTTTAACCTATTAAAAATAAAACACATTGCATTTTTTTAGTTATGCTGCATCGTCTCGTCGTTACATTGTTTCATTTAAGAAATATCATATATATTACGCTCCACATAAAGCATCATAACATTGAACATTTACGATCCATTTATGAGCTTCACTTAATGTGCCTCGTCTTCACACCACAGAACCACCATCCACTCACCCATATGTTTCATAAAGGAAAAAAAATATATTTTATGTTATTTTTTCCAAAAGGTCTAAAAATTAACTTTTCTATCCGACCTTTGCCGGTCGAAGTTAGGTCCTTTATAATAGAATCTCAGCATTTTGAGTTCAAAGGTTCCCTTGAATTTTTGATTCGAGCACCAGTTCAATAGTTATAAAATCTTGATCGCACTTTTACTTAAAAAAAATTAAAAAAAGTTCAAAATTCTATTTCGGACTCACCGAGCCTCGGAATCACATGTCATCAAAGTGTCTTGTCTCGAAATAATTCCATAAAATTTAAAAATATATATATATAGAAATTACAAGACATTGCATTCTCCTCTCCTTAGAGATTTACATCTCCAAAATCCATAACAAGGGATAATCAAACAAATGGGGGTACTATGAATGAATCTAAGCATCTTACTCTTACATGATCTCTTGCAGATTCCCATGCTTCCACCGAATGTGCACTAGAGGAATTGACAATCCACGAAGAAACTACTCTTGTCGGTCCTCTATCTCCTCAAAGAACTCCACAAATGACACCCCATCATCAATGTACAACATATCCTAGTCAATGATGTTGAATGGATCATGCACACACCTTCATAGTTGCGAAATGAGGAAAACATCATGCACCTAGTGCATCTATGGGGGAAAGATCTAGGTAGTACGCCACCTCTCCCACTATGCTCAAAATATGAAATGGTCCCCTCAAAGATAGATTTCCACCCCCACAAAATGTCTACAATCACCATCAGGGTGAGACCCAAAGGAACACAGGGTCTCCCTCCTCAAACTCCAAGGGTCTCCATCTCCGTTCAACATAAGATTTCTATCTGCTATATGCAGTACTCATTGGCTCCTAGATGATTTGAACGTTCTCAGGGGAAGACTATACTAACTCAAGACCCATGAGTGCTAACTTCCCTAGGTCGGTCCAGCATAGAGGTGATCTACAAGGCTGCCTGTACAAAACCTCAAACGGTTCCATGCCAATGGTGGAGTGATAACTGTTTTTCTATGAAAAATCTACCAGAGGTAGTTGGTCCTCACTACTATGACAAAAATACAGAACACAGGCAGGAAGAATGTTCTCCAGGGTCTGTATGGTCTGTTCTTTCTAACCATCCATATGGGGATGAAAAGCTGTGCTCAAGCAGAGTTGAGTCCCGAATGCCTACAATAATCCCTTCCCAAACCAGTATGTAAAACATTCATCATAGTCTGAGACGATCATTGAAGGCACCCAATAAATCTGCACTATCTCCTAGACATAGAGGCTTCCCAATCCTTGTACTGATCCCTGCTCCCAGATGGGTAGTAAGTGAGCTGAATTTATGAGTCGGTCAATGATCACCCAGACAGAATCATGGCCCTGGATGTGCGTGGTAATATCATCATGAAGTCCATCGAGATACCTTCCCATTTCCACTATAGTACCTCAAGTGGATGGACCAAGCCTTCTTGAACTTGAAGCACAACCTTCACTTACTGACATGTGAGTAATCACGAAATGAACTCATCCACTTCTTTCTTTATCCCTTTATACCATTACTGACGTTTGATGTCCGGATACATCTTCTCCACCCTTGTATGTACCACCAAAGGGGATGTATGGAACTCCCTCAACACCTCCTCTCGAAACGTCACTAGAACTAAAGTCCACCCTCTGAAATGGATGTCGTGCTCCCCAATTATAAAAAATCCATCTGTAGCCTGTCTAGAGGATAACTAAGCACGTCGGGCCTCGCAGTCATCATCCACAATATGTTCCTCCCTAACTCGCTATAAGAGTGGGGAAGTGACAACCAATGAATAAATATAAGCTACTCCATCCTCATATAAAATGATATCTTCATTTTTGCTAACTTCTCTGTTGCCTCACTCAACAGCTGTAAACTGGAGTTCCTGCTAAACACGTCTGCCACCACATTCACCTTCCCAAGAGTATAAACAATTTCGAAGTCATAGACCTGGAGGAACTCTATCCATCACCACTGTCTCAGGTTGAAGTCCTTCTGGGAGAATAAATACCTGAGACTCTTGTGGTCGGAGTACAAGTTAAATTGTTCACCCATCAAGTAGTTCCACCACATCTTAAAGAAAATAACACTACTCTTAACTCCAAGTCATGGGTCACATTTTTTTTCTCATGCTGCCTCAACTACGGTGATCCTTAGGCGATCACTGGTCACTCCAGAATTAAGAAACAACCCACTCTGGTCCCTAATGTGTCGTAGAAAACTACATAACCAAATCCATCCTTTGGAAGTGTCAAGATTGGGTAACCAATCATTCTCCACCTCATCCCCTAGAAACTCTTCTGGAACTTCTCCATCCACACAAAGGGTCATCCCTTACGTGTCAAAGATGATATGGGTGCTACTACCCTAAAAAAGTCAAGGACGATCCTCTAGTATTATCCATGCAACCCCAATAAACTTTTCACCTTATTCACGCTCATGGGTGACTCCCAAGCAAGCACATTTTCTATCTTTTTTGGATCCATTTCAACTCCAACCTCTGCGATGATGTGTCCCAGAAAGCGGACCTCCTGTATCTAGAATTGGAACTTCAAGAGATTACCATAATGTTGGTGTTCTCAGATTGTATCCAGGACTATTCATAGGTGTGTAGTGTGCTCCTTATCCGATGTTTATTACACCATTATTTCATCAATGAAGACCACCACAAAACGATCGAAGTGAGGCTAGAAGATATTGTTCATCAGTTCCATTAACACTTCTGGGGCATTGGTCATGCAAAATGGAATCACAAAAAACTCATAGTGGACATACCGACATATAAAAGTTGTCTTTGGTACATCCTCATCATGTAACTGAAGCTGATGATAGCCAGAACTATGTTTTATCTTCAAGAACCATCTCGCTCCCTTTAGTTGATTAAAGAGGTCATCCGTCGTCGACAGTGGGTACTAATTGTTGACAATCACCTTGTTTAGGTGCCAGAAGTTCATACACAACCTCAAAATTCCATCTTCCTTCTTGAAAAACAACACCGGGTCTTACCATGGTGAAAATTCGGGCCTTACGAATCCCTTATCTGATAATTCCTCTAGTTTTACCATCAACTCACGTAGCTCTATGGGAGGAATCTAATATGCCGATGTGTATATCAGTTCCGTCTCAGGGTATATGTCTATATATAATACTTCCTCCATATGAGGATGTTGTCCGGGAAAATCCTTGATAAAGACATCTTCATACTCATCCACCACTACAAAAAATCTAGGACTCCTCTCATCCACCACAACAAGGGTAAGGCTAGAAAACTGGTGAGTAATTGGCTAAAACCTTTTTCGAGAAAGTCCATCATGTGCGGTAAATGTTTTCTTCATAACAGTGAAGGAAAACCCAATATCATCCTTCAAAACACACCATACTATACCCCAATAACAGTCGATCTGAGTATGTACTATGGATAACCATTCCATACCAAAGATGACATCGTAAGGCCTCGACGCCGCTACTAGGAGATCCCAACCAAAGATCATGCCTCCAAAAGTAATCTCACACTACCATCACCAATGTGAAATCTTCAAATCCCCTACCATAGGAGTCACTAGTCATAAATATCGAGCCAAAAACTCCACAAGAATATCCGAGCTCCGAACGAGAGTTATGGAAAGGAATGAGTGACTTGCACTTGTGTCTTTAAGAACATCAACTAAGGCGGAGAAGACATAGATTGTACCTCTAATAATATCTAGTGTGCCATGGTCATAATCCTCTATTCCCTGAAGCTGAGCTCTCCCTTATCCACCATCTCCCTAAGGTTGGGCTGGACCACCTAGGTTTAGTGGTGGTAGTGCCTCAAACTATCACCCACAGACTGCTGCTCGGACTACTTCAGTGCCACGTTTTCCTCCTGGCAGACCTCCTCACTTTAATCTCTTACTCTACCCTAGTGGCCCCATAAAAATTTCATAATCATCTGTACGACGGTTCATGTAGTCACAAGACATGTGTCCCTACCCGACACATGTGTAGAAAATCCTAGCTCCATGCTGACTCCCTCTTGTCTGGGAGCCCCGCACTATTGACTCTAAGTCCTGGGGTCATCCCCTGAAAGAGATGTCCCTCTTGGGCCCCCCATGTCTATTTTCTGCTACTCACCACAAAAGACTGTACTACCTGAGGGCTTCTGGTTGCTCTAAATGTCAGCACCTGCTTCAACAAGAAGATATCTAAAATAAGGGCTCGCTCCATCACCCCAACCAGAGTAGGGATGCTAAGAGACACCATAGATGCCCTGATCTCCCATCAAAGTCCCTGATCAAAGGATTGATCCTTGAAGAAAGTGTCTCAAACCATATCAGTAGAGTAGTGATAAATCTCGATAAACCTTGTTTAGTACTCATCCACCGTCTTTCCATCATGTTGTAGGTGAAGAAACTCTTAAATGTGCACTGAGCGCAATGTTGAGGGGAAGAACTCCTCCTAAAAAAGCCTCTTGAAATCTGTCTAGGTGAGGGTCTCCTCATCATGCATCTAGATTTTCAATCTCCACCATCTCTCTAATGAGACCTGTAGAACGCTCACGTCCAAGATCATCATCTAGTAAAGCAGTGTACTAACTATATAGAAGACCCGCGTCACTGCCTCCAGCCAGTCCTCAGTTACCTAAAGATATATCTATCCCCTGAACCTTGGATATCTCTGTCTCTAAAATTCATGCAAGGAACTGAGTCTACATATGTCTTCTACCGGTAATTTCAGTATTAACTTCTGACCAACAGGTGGTGGAAAAACCAGTGATCCACCCGGTGGGGAAATCTTTAGCACTTGTCCCTGATCCAATGCCTCATCCTTAGGTGGGATTCCCACACAATCACGTATCATAAGCCCAGCTAGCTGTCTATATGGAGGAATCTTTAAATAGATCAAGATGTACCATAGTTATAAGATTATACCTGGTGAGTATAATATTAGTCAAGAATATTATAAAGAGACACTTATGTAACTAGTGTTTTCATGTATAGAGCCGAAAAGAATAATTTAGGGTCCTAGTTTATGGACAGGTCAGTCGTTGTACCAACACTGGACTCACTAAATCTAAAAGTCAAACTCAAAACATTCATCACTATTGACACAAAAAAAAAACAATAGACTCTCAGTCTTTGTGGTAGAACTAACCTCCCTCTAATACCACTTTTTCATGACTTGTCCCCCAAGGCCTATTTCATGACACCTCCTAGCCCGCCTCTCGAAGGCCTGGGCTTGGAGACTAGCGTTGAAGGAATCAAACTATAAGTGGGAGGAATTTTCCTGAGTACATGTACACACACACACAACCACATCCCAAAATAGGAATGAAGTACAAGAATGCTACTATAAATAACCACCGAGTACAAGTACAACTGAAAGTCAAATGGGATTGAATACAAACCCATCAAAAGACTAACTAGAAAATAGGAAATTAAAAAAAGAAACTTTGTATAACCATTAGATAAAAACATTACCTAATGGGTAAGTGTGAGTAGCTGATGGAAGTTATATAAGTACATCTAACCTACTTGGTCTCACTGGAAACCATCAAGTTCTAGGCCACCAGGTCCTCCATCAAGGCGTCAATCATCTGCAGCAGTCACAACGCATGTGGGTGAAACAAGTGTAGTTGTGAGTAACAAAATACTCTATAGGGATCCCAAAAAACAAAGTAAAGGACACAATGAAATCGAAAAAACAAAGCATGAAGCTTGATCATGAAGGAAGATAGCTCAAAACAGGTATAATCTAGAGTGGGAAAGTAGAATCCTCAGTTATATCATCAAACACCTCAGCTGCTAGAGAACTCCAACTCAATGAGTATAGTGGGCCTACTGGGTCTTACAGAAGTTTCTTCCCACTAACCTTGGACTGATGTGGTACTCATCCCTAATTACTACCATGGGTATGCCAATTCCCACAGAGTCACTCCCCATTGTGGGCGTACTGGGTCACATAGAGTCATCCCACCTTGGCCATACTGAGGTAATCCTCCCCATCATGTATCGTGCGTTTTCTAAGTCACAAAGAGTCACTCCCCACCATGGGTATACCTGTTCAAATAGAGCTTATTACCACTAGGCCATCGTAAATGATCCACACTGGGTATATTATCAGCAATCTTTAGGTCTCAACCAACTATAGGGTTTCCACAGGTAGCATGACTGATCTAGGGAGAACCACTCCCAATCCATTCATCATATATAAAAATCCATGAAATAATCCTTAGAGTATTCCAAAATATCTTCCTCATTGTTAGGGTTCCAACGCTACAAACAGATCATCAATCGGACACCTGCATTGTATGTTATCGGTGTTTTAGTAAACAAGGGTCGGTTGTATCAGGGCCTAGTCCGACCTGGTTGGACTGACCTGACCAACCATGCTTGGGGGTCCTACATGCCCCAGTTTGATTCGAATAACCTGACCTGACCCAGTTCTGGTCTGGGTCGGTCCGGTCCGGCCTGGCTAGTGGGCCATGCCCATTAGGCATCACTGGACATGGCCCTGTTTGGCCGAGGGTCCAGCCTATCAGGTCGCCCAGCGACCTAGTCTCATTCGGCCCAGCCCAAAGTGGTGGGTCCAACTCATTGGGCACAGGTCCTGCCTACTAGTGCCGGTATGGCCTGATGGCACATGTCGGGCCTGCTGGCGTGGGTCCGACCCGCTGGGGCGGCCCACCACCTGCTTGACCCGCCTAGGGCGGGCCTTGTTTGGCCGGTAGGCAGCCGTGTTCCCATCCTACCATATGGGTCGTCACGAGGCCGCCTCCTCTAGATCAAAATCACAATGAGTCTATGGAGGCATCATGCTTATGACCATCCACATGCAGTCAAGGGACTTCCTTCCCCAAGAACCGCGGCCCGCGACTGTATGATGCTCCCCCGATGCAGCCGAGGGGAGGTGTCCTTCCTCTAACTATTGGCCTGGTTGGTAGCTCCTCCCAATGCATCATGGTATAATACGTCCACAACTGTATTCACCAGCATCACATCGTGGCGCACCGCAACCCGGCCATGACCTTCGTCGTTGGTGGCTGATGCCGACGGGTCCTTCCACGAACCACTGGGTCTGCACCAGTGGTCCATTATTCGCGTCGTCTGCACCATCGGCCTCCGTGGGGTGTCGCCTTCTTTCATAAGGCCTCAAATCTTCTTTAAAACCATTTAAAAAACTCATCAATGAAGAATTCACAAGTAGAGGGGCTCAGAACCTGTTTATGTGGGCTTGCGCCCTCTGCATTAGAATTTCAAAACAGGCGGAGGATCAGGGATGATGTTCTAATAAAAAAAATAATTAAATACCTATAGAAAAGTCCCCCAAGAAAAAAAGGAAATGTCCCACATTGATGAGTGATCCATATGTTATCTTATTCATGGGATGACCTTCGTTCACCATTTTATAATAAAGAATAGGGAAAAACATAAAATAAATCAAACCTCTACCTTGATTGACTGTCGTCACTAGAGCATTCCATTCGTAGGCATTTAGATTCCGATCAAAGCTGTCAGCATTCGTCGCTCACTGGTCATATTCTTCATCAATTCCATTGGAGGTTTTCCAAAATTCAACGTTAATTGTTGAAGATATTTCTTGGGGTAAGTTATTCAGAGAGTTTCCATGGTTTAATTCCCATTTCTCCAACATGTTAACCTATTAAAAAGAAAAAATGTCGCAACATTTCTATTACACTGCATCATCGCGTCGTTACACTGTTTCATTTATGAAGCAACGTATCTATTACACTCCACTTAAATAATTGTTAAACTACACATTTATGATCCATTAATGAGCTCCAAATTCATCATTTCACTACAACACCATCGTTTTCATGCCCAACAGTTTCAAAAAACAAAACAAAATATATTTTATGTTATTTTATTTGTCTCCAAAAATTCCAAAAATTATCTTTTCCATCCGACACTTATTGGTTGAAGTTAAGTACATTATAGGTGAATCCTTTCATTCTTTGTTCAATAGTGCCTTCATATTTTTGATCCTATAATTGGTTTAAAATTTAGAAAAACCCACTCACACATTTACTTAAACGAACTTTAAAAAAAGTTCAAAATTCTGTTCTAGGATCACCGGGCCTCAGAATCACGTACCGTCAAAGAGTCCTGTATGGAAATCATTTAATAAAATTTAAAAATAAATTATAAGTAAATTCAGGGATGTTACACCCTTTACAAGATTTTACTCATCAAACAACACTCCCCTTGATGTACATATTTGATATAATAAAGATGAGGTAAAAAGTGTAATTGATTTACCTCTATTTTAAACATCTGTTGAGATGAAATGAATTTCCAAATATTCATGAAATAATCCTTAATATCATCTCCTTCACATTTTCCCCCTCAAAGGATTCAGTCCCTTCCTATTGAAATTGTGGAAAATATCATTAGTTATTATTCATCATATTCATGTTGATAATACACCATTTTAAAACAATTCATGTTTTAATAAGATCTTAAATATGTATTCTAACATTTTATCTTCTACTTTGTTAAATAATTTCTCCACTTGGGTGTGATCATCACCTTAAATTCCCTAGAATATAAGTATACAAATACTACACAATAGATAAGGGAATAAGGTGGAACACTTGTGAGCTTCTAAATAAGGCACATAGGGATGAGCCCAGGGACTCCATTCCTTATAGCTCTAAAGTGTCTAGTACTATTCATTATCATGTATCATTTATATTTGACATTATAATTTTTCTTGGATAGAATACGAACTTTACATTCATTCACCTTCATCTTATGTGGATATTTTGTAGTCACTTTTGTCAGTAGTGTAGTATCTACCCCCAACTCTTGTTTTTTCATCTTTAATATTTCCCTTTGATCTTGATGAATAGTCATACCATTATTTTTAGTATTTCCATATTAATTAAACCTACCACATAATTTCTAGTAAGAAAATTTTATTTTCATGCCTTTAAAACCACTCATGAAATTATATATCTTCATTTAGAAAAATATTTTTTCTATTTTCCTTTACTTTACCTAGTGCTTCATCCTCAGATTTTTGTATTTCTCCATAAACATGAAATTAACCAGGGAAGATGATTATGTACTGTTTATTAAAATATTCTATCCTATATTTTCCACATGGATTGTTTAAGGAATTTGAGTAACCATTCATTGGTAACATTTAAAAATATTCTTTAAGAATTTCTTAAATCAATCATATCTTATGGTTTTTCTCCAGGATTGAATCTTCTTATTATTTTAGCCCATTCCCATTAATTTCCCTGATATGTTTGTAGTGGTACATTGAATGGTCTCTCTTTCCAGAGTATAATAATCTTTTTTTATTGACATAACATTCTTGGATTATAACATATAATATTTATTGGAATTATCTGGTTTCATAGATTTCTTGACTCCCTTCTTATTTTTCATCCACATTTAGTGCATTTCAACTTTTGTTCTTTTCTTCTATAATTTTTTGTGGTCTTTTATTCTCATGAACATATGTATAATATAGGGTTGTTTTATGACATCAATCATCTTAACTATGACCACTTATGTTACAATAATCATAGAGGTTTTCAAGAGAACCAAATGTACTACTGATAAATATATTATTCTTTATCCGTGTATTTTGATTTAGTTTTGTAGGATTATTAATCTATTCACATCTACTCTCTATGAATACATGCATTCTATAATATTCACATGCGGAAATATTATTCCAAAAATCAATTTCCAGATGTCCAAATTTACAACACTAACAATAGAAAAATATCTCCCTTATTTAATAGTAGTACCAATCTGACTAGACATAGTGCCTTGCTATTTCTCAATTTTCAATTCATTCATTTAGGAATCATTTTGGGGTTTATTTTTCTTAATCTCTCTATTATCAACCCGTAGTGTTTTGGTGGTTTAATAAAAAATATTACCATTCCACATTTTCTAATATTTTGGATTATAACGTACCCTAGCAGATGAGGCTGCATTAGTAAAAATTGAATTAACTAGGTCATGAGTGACATTATTCCATTAGTTTGTAGACGGTTGATCAAGAGATGATATTGAGAACATATTTCCACCAATATGATTCTCTTTTGATACTTGAGTTACAATAACAATTTTTTGTAGAAACATCACTTCTTAGAGTTTGAATATTTTTATATGTTTGAGGGGTATAATTCAAATTCTCTACAACTTTTTATAATGTGTCTCATTTGAAATTTTCAATTCAATATCATGTTGAAGACAATTCATGATGATGGCATACTTCTCATTTTCAATTGATTCTAGTCTACCATCCATTCCAAATTTTTTTCTTTTATTCTTATACTTATGTTGTTTCCTACCTTCATTTAATTATTTGTTAAGGTTTTTGAATTTTTTGGATTTAACTTTCAATTCAAGTTACTTGAAAATGATGGTATCTTTAGGTGATTCTTCTAGATCAAGGATATTCTGAATATAATCATCATGAATAATAATATTTTCTTACATTAACATGTCATGATATTTGACCTTATGTGTTTTTTCTTAAAGTTGAGCATCTCTAAAATTCATGGAAACATTGAACAATGTTTTAAGTGAATGGAATACTTCAAAAAAAAATTCTCATAGTAATTCCATTGTTATTCTTCTTAAATTATTTCAATATTTTGATTGCAAAGAGTCACATATTCTACTTTTTCTTTAATGAGGTTTGTGAAAAATTGAACCTTTTGAATTTCATTAAAAGTTCATCATCTTGTTTATTAATTTCTTCATTATATTGGGATCTTTCATAAAAAAATTCCTTGAATAAACAAAGTATATATGGAATTAATTATTTAGGAACATTCATAATATATCATTAAAATTGAGAGTATATGAATTCTACAATTTTGATAGATTACACTACATCATACTAACCACAACTTGATCTAGTTTCATTACATGAATCATTATTAAATTAATTGACATGATAACATCGATCCTTAAATTCTTTATTATATATTATCGTTAATATATTTTTGTACCTAATCTTCCCAATTTTTAGTGTCTTGGTAAATACCCTCACGTTTTCTTCAAAAGTAGTGGAGATTAAATTTTCTTCTTGAGATGCTTCTTGATCATCTTCAAATCTTCACTTTTTATATTCCTTGTAAAAATAATTGGTGATTTTTGATTGATATAATTAGAGGAAGTGTTATACTCTGATACCACTTGTATAGCCCAGATGGATCATGTAGGGACATTGAGCAGTTGGTGAATCAGTGTACCCAAATTTTTCTAGGTTTTAATTTCATTCAATTAACCCCTATAATCTTGATCCTCTACCCTGATTTAGTGGAATAGATCTATTTTGTGTTGGTAACAAGAAAATATACATGAAATACATATAATAAAGGAAATAGTATCACATAAGTATTTAAACAAGGTTTGGTACTAAGACCTACTCGTCTTCATGATCAACATATGATTGATTCATGGATTATCTTATCACTATTTCATTATAATGATTACAACTTCTTATAATTGGCACACAATATTCAGTAAGGATGTAAACAATATTTGTGAGTCATTGGTGTTTGTATATAATAATCCACTAGTCTTCAATGTAATTGTTTATACTGGCCCAATAATTTCTTTAATGATGTTCAATAAACACACTAAACAAGATCTCTCTGCTAAACTAGATGACCTTGCATCTACTGGATAGTCTTGTTCCACAACTGAAGGAATTTGACTGATACTGAATCAAAAACATATTCTGCATGATGGACTTATAATATTTAATGAGTCCACTAATACATAATTGGACTTTAATATTTTAAAAAATGGCCTTTATTAGTGCTAGAGAAGAGCTAACAACAAGATTGAGAATAAATTCCCTCATCCTTTATCGGTGCTAAAAAATTATTGATAAATGGGTCATTAATCAGCACTTTTATTTAGAATCAATAATGGGTAAATTTATCAGATGTTTTAAAAGTGATGATAAAGGGACCATTTATCTTTTATTTCAAAAGTTTTGAGAATGGAACCATTTATCAGCACTTTAAAAAGTACTGAAAAAGTGGTATACTATAGTGTGTTGTAACAACACACTACAACATGAGCAAAATGTGCTATAATAGTACACCACAACACTAAAAACACCACCATATCAAAAAAATCATGTACCAATACAAAATTTAAATGAAAAAAAATTTACAACAAAAATAAAAGACAAAAACACTATATTAAGGACATGTTAAACATTGTTTTTTATAATTACTTAAGTTCAAATTTTTACATACATTCAAAAATATCAATGGTAGTTTTTCTTTTGATCCTGACCCCGAATCACGCTACTTCCAAAAAAACCATACCTAATCAATAAAAAGAACGTACTTATTAATGAAAAAAATTATCATGTTTGTAATAATATAAGGAAATAAATTAATAGAATGTTTTAATTTTAAACTAAACATTGAGTTATATTTGGAACATTCTGTATTAGATTGAGTTGTGGTTTCTTCTTCCAATAACATAGTGTTTCATTTTGACATGAAACCAATTCATACACATCACAAATGACTTATTATTTTTTTTCCTAAATTATCCAGGAAACATGAGTCTATTTGATTGGTTTTCAGGGAGTTACACTTTTTGAACCAAAATGTAGATTTTAAAATGAAAACAGACACTTTGAGTCATACCAAGCACATAGTGTATTAGATTGAGGTTATCCTGATTCCTACATGTCAAAAATTACTTATGTATCATTTTCATAAAGTATTAGAACAATAAAAATGTTTTTTATTGGTATTGAGTAGGTATGTTGTCCACTTTACTAAAAATGATGTCTAATTTATATTAAAAGATGTACTTGAAGTCATATCAGTCACAATATACATCAAATTAATGTGATGATGATTTATACACATCTAAAATTACTTATGGATAATTTTCCTAAAGTATTAAAACAATATGAACATTTTTTATTTTTTTTGAGTATGTCACTTTTAAGTTTTACTAAAATTTCATTTTTATCTAAAAACATCCACTTTGAATCATTCTGATCAAATAGTGTATTGTTTTCATGTGAAACTAATTCCTAAATATCACAAATGAATTATGAATTATTTTACTAAATTATTAAGAAAACCCATGTCTGTTTGATCATTTTTCAGTGAGTTTCACTTTTTGAACTAAAATGTCGATTTTAAACTGATAACTGACACTTTGAGTCATATCGGGCACATCGTGTATCAGATTGAGGTCCAGATGATTTCCACACATCAAGAATGACTCATTTATCCATTTTATAAAGTATCAAAATAATAAGATTGTGTTTTCTTGGTTTTGAGTTGGTGAATAGTTCATTTTACTAAAATTGACGTTAATTTTAATTTAAAATATTGACGTGGAGTCATATCAGTCACACAGTGTGTTATATTGTGGTGAGATTGTTTCCCACACATCTTAAATGACTTATGGATCATTTTCCTAAAGTATCAAAAAAATAAAAACTTCATTTTATTGTTTTTTATTGGGTCACTTGTATTTTTTAATAAAATTTCATTTTAAACTAGAAACATATACTTTGACTCATTCGAATCACTTCGTGTATCAGTTTGACGTTAAAATGATTCATACACGTCACAAATGACTTAAGAGCCACTTTCCTAAATTATCAATAAGATTAGAGTGAATTTGATTGGTTTTTAGTGAGAGACACATTTTGAAAAAAATAGAGAATTTAAACTAATAGTGGAAACTTTGAGTCACACTGAGAACATCGTGTATTAGATTGAGGTGAAGAAGATTCAAACACATAAAAAATGACTTATATATCATTTTCCTAAAGTATCAAAACAATATGAATAATATTTCATGGATTTAAGTATGTCTTTTTTATTTTTTTACTAAAATTAATGTCAATTTTGAATATAAAGAAGAACTTAGAGTCATAATGGTCACATCGTGTGTCAGATTGAGGTGAAACAGATTCCTAAACACCCCAAATTCTAAAAAATTCATATCTAAATATGTTACAATGAATTCCATTTCATTTATTTGTCAAACTACCACACTATATATTCAATCGATGATCCTATCCAAAAACAAATTCTTATTATTGAAATCCAAAAGAGTAGGGGAATATCATATACCCATTATATCATGAGAAGTATCTATAATGACTACATGAGATTCCTATAATCTTTTGGCTTCCAATGAGAAATATTTTTCAGCTATGAGAATTGAATGAACATGACTTCCTAAAAGATCTGCAGAAAATATAAATAAGTATTATATAAAAATAATAAGGAAATTAACTTATAAATTGTAGATAAAATGATGAAAAAATTAAATAAATAAGTAGTATAGATTCATCTTTTCATGATGGTTTAATGCATTATTGAAGAAGTTACTTGTTGTCATTATCTCAGTTGTATGCTTGAAGTCCAATCTCCTATGAGCATGAGTAGGTTTGAACAAACCAAGCGAACTCAAGAAAAATAATTCACATGTTTAAGAAATTAATTATTAAATAATTAATAATAAAAAGAAATAAATAAAACAAAAATATAAAAAAAAAATTAATTCTATGTACCATGATTTTACTAAGAAAATATAAATATTACCTCTATGATTGAGGAATGGAATGAAATGGAAAAAAGTGATAAATTGCAACAATATAGGGGTAAAAATGTTTTGAGGGAGAAGTATTTGGATATTTTTGTACAGAAAAGAATGAAATATGGACATACCACCCCAACTTGAACAAAAGAATGCACTTATATAAGAAACCAATTGTTATGTGAGTAATACTAAAAAGAAATAAATAAAACATAAATATAAAAAATGCATTAATTATTTAGACAATGATTAATATATGAAAAAATAAGTATTTCTTCTAGAATTGAGAAGTGAAGGTAACTTGAAGGAAAGTGATAAATTCCAAAACTAAATGGGGTGAAAATGTTTTGAGGGATAAGAAGTTTGCAGATGTTTTGGTGTAGAAAGCCATGAAAGATAGATAGACCACCCCAACTCGACCAAAAGAATCCACTAGTATAAGAAAACAATTATTATGTAATTAATACAAAAAATAAATAAATTAATCATAAATATAAAATAATTCATTAATTCATGGACAATGATTTTATTTTGCTAACATCTAGATTACCTATATGATTGAGCAAATACAATGTCATTTCTCTTCTAGAAAAGGAATAAAATATGGATAAAAATATTCATAAATAAAAAAAATATCTATGGAACATGAAAATTAAATGAACACTCCGTTATACAATTTTTTTGTAAATAGATAATGTATATTGTAACATTAAATTTGCATCTTCCCAAAGGGTTTCTTTCATTATAGTTTGTTCTTATGAGGGATTGGTAACATCATCTTGTAAAGAATACGTTGTCTGCATAGTTTTCAAAATTTAAATTTAAATTATGATTATACAGTAGAGAACATATAATATTATGAAGAAAAACATAGTATATTAAAAAACACATTTACCTTCTTATTGAACACTAATTCTTTATTATAATGGTTTTAGAGATTTAGATCATCTATACGGAATCCTAATACCTTCTTTGTGGTCCCCTCTAACATACAAGACATTGTCTACATTAGAAAAAACATGAATTGATTGTTATCTCCCAATAAAAGGGTCATCCTCAGTTGATTTTTCATCTAACTTGACATTTGTTTTAATTACCAGTTATACAAATGAAAAATTATCTTTTTCTGGATATGGGACATAAAATAATTACATAGAATGTGATTCCATTATGAATGGCCAATTTCCTCTCCCACATTGAAGTTCACCTTCACAAAGCCCATTTCATCAACTATCACGACTCTCATATTGTTAACCCATTTGTAATGGAAAATCAGCACTAGAAATTTTGTATAATATAACTTTTATATTTTTTCTATAATGCCAAAATATGACAAATTTTCATAAATTGGATTTCTATCATTGGAACCAGATATGTGCATCACTTTAGCAACAAGAGTAACACCACTTGTTTTCCTTGAATTGTAGTCATCGTGTTATTTTTTATAGAAAGTATAACCATTAATTACAAAACCAGTGTAAGGTATAACAATTACATTTAATCCGTGACTATCCATTGATAGAATTTGAAACCTGAATTAATATTTTCATATAACTCCTTATAAATTTGATCTTGAAACTATCCTATAAAATGTTGATTATATGTATTTGATATCCATCCTCCATCCCTTGATGGATTAAAATATTTAAGAATTTATTTTTGGGGTTAAAGTTATGGATCACCATCTTCACTATTAAATAAAAGATAAAGTTGAACTTGCTCCAACTATGTCATGGTAACTGTAACAACATCTCTTCCAAAAATCACTTTTCCCATAAATCATTCACTATGAATAGGCTTTGGGAGACTGATTATATATTATTTGATTGGTAGTTAGTACATATTTCAATATATTATTCAACAACATAACATCATATAATACAACCTTCTGGAAAACATTGATTCTTCACACACCCTTTCAAAATAATCAAATACCATTCAATGAGGTACATCCACTGTAACAGAAATGATTACATAGTTGAACCTCTATAACCATGTGAACTATCTAGTAGAACATTATATCAAATAATTATGGTGGTAAGAACATCTATAATACATATAATATGAATACAACCACCATATTAATGATCGGAAACTTTGTCCGGTCTATAACATTACTGTTTATGGCTTTGAAAAATAAGTAGATTTTGGTTAATATAAGATGTACATTTCGATGTAGAATGAAATGGAAAGAAACATGCATCAAATATTACATCAAAACATGACATTCATGTGATTTTAGTCCTTTTAATTGCATATTATTCATTGGACTGACATTCTTGATATTTGATGAAAACCCCTTTAGATATTTTATACTATTAAGAAAAAGGAAAAATTGTAATTTTTACTATTTGGATAGAGTGTAAGCTGTTGGAAGAATAAAAGTCCACCTTTTACCCTTTATCAGTGCCAAATCTTCCCTTATCCCCATTTAAATCAATTAAAACCTATCCTATATCACATCTTTCATTTTTCTAGGAATATTTAGTAACATTCCAATAACCCTATCAAATGCATTTTTCTCTATATGCATGAAATCAAGAAAATGTATAACATACAAACAATTCCATTATAGAAATTCAAAGAAAATTGATCTCTTCTTCCAACCTGATTTTGTAATGTTTTTTGATAATGGTTTACGAAAAAAATTTCAATATCTTTTACTTTATTGAAACATTGGTCACCAATTATTGGATATGGTGTTGTACCTTGGTTGATATTCCCATTGAATGTTGTTGTCTAGGATCAGTATTTATGTTATCGAGTTAAAACAAATTTATGTCCTAAAAACAAAGTCTTCAAGGAATGTTTCAACTGAACTAGGTATGGGAATTTGTCACAAATTAGACACTGCAATATTCCTTTAATTATATAGGCAGATAAATTTTCACAAGAAGGGAAGTCATTTATTGCCCCATATATCCTGGACCTCAATATGAATTATTTACTTCTATGAGTATCGTACATTGTAACACTCTTATACCACATCAATTTTGTATCTTCAATCAATGGGTCCAAATAGACATCAATATCATTACCATGATTCTTTGGTCATGATATAATAACAGAAAATATAATGTATGTGTGCTTCATGCATAACCATGATGGGAAGTTATAATTTTCAAACATGACCAGGCATGTACTACGTGTACTACTATTTACACCGAATGGAATTATTCCATCTATTGATAATGCAAGATGAAAGTTTCTTGACCCATTTCAAAATTACAGATACTCATAATCAATTTTCTTCCACCGAAGAGAATCTATTGGATGACGTAGGTTCCCATATTTAATTTTTATATATGCATTCCATGTCAATTGTCTTGTAGTTTCGGAACATCTATATAGTCTTAAAAACCATGGAACGATAGGAATGTGCTATAAAAATATCAAATGTCTTGTTTTATTTTTCTTGTATTGAACTGCGCTATACATGGAAAATTTTATAAGTGATTCATGGTCCATCCTAAATAACATGAATTCATTTGGACATGAAAATATTTTTTAGAGATCGTGACCATTGAATGTAGAATTTATATAGCGTCATATGTTCGACATTTTAATTCATTTTCTTCCAGTATCATATCATTCATGAGACCGATTAGATCTATAAGGCTGGTGTCACTCCATCTGCTACCAGCTTTCAAATTATACTACTATAATATAGCTCATAATGTCTTGTATTTAGTACAACAAGTATACAACGATCTCTTGGTCAGACTATTTAACTACTCAAAAAATTTGTACAATCACCAAGCTCATATTTAATTTCAATTGTCATTTCATCCGTATGATCTCCATGTCGATTCTTGTCATAGTGGAAGTGCATGAGGTACAGTGCCCAACATTGATTTTATCCATATTTGATAAACAATTCAGGATAAATACGAAAAAGAATGCCAGTATCCACAAGGGATGAACTCTCTAGAATTGAGAGTTTTCTCAAATTCATTGTGCAAAACACACTTGGTGTCACTTTTATAGCACTTTCAAAATGAGAGAATAATATTACCGGGAATTTAATTTACTAGGGTAATAATAAATAATTTTCACAAGTTTCTTAATTATTTTATTAATCCCCGAGAAACCCCCATGGCCAATAATAACAACAACATTATTATTTCATACCATGTTCGTCACTTGTGAGTTATAATTATGTATTATTTAATTAAATAATATTAAATATTATTAATTTTAACTAGACCATTAAACTTGGTCTTCCAATCATCCTCAATATTTATTTATGATTCTACTCATAATATATTCTCTCAAATAACTAGTGATAGAATTAATGCGATCAGACATCCATGAATAATTATTAAACGACAACTAGGAATAATCTTTATTCAACTTGTTAAAAAATAAATAATGTATTATATAACAGAGATACTAGATACACATAGTGTGGAACCCTATAGGCCCCTTTCTCAGTGGCACAAGGAGAAGAAGCCTAATTTCCAAGGTTAGCATCTAGAAACACGCTAAGGCACCCATAGAGAAAGAAGTAATTGTCACAACGACATGTCACCTCATACGAATGCTTACTGTGTATTATAATCCCTTTGTATCGCTACCTCCAATAAAGTGGGTTGTATTCGAGTTCCATCAACTGATGTGCTATATTTCTCATTCTTTGACATCCCAGAAATTCAACATTCTTATAGAACACCATGATCAGGGATTTATTTGGGCTACATAATTTTCATAAAAGGGATTGTGATATCAACTTCTATTATGGAACAGAAGGGAAAAATACTTTCTCAGATTATTCATTAAATCAGTATTACTCATGAGGCATCCAACATATCCTACCTTGATGCGAACATATTTCATCACGATTCTTTCCAGTACATCTAAGTGTATGAGTCATAATACCCATTACCAATAATCTTAAAATCTAATGACCAATACACATGTTCGTAGATATGAACATCCAATGACACTTATAAATATTTATTTTCTTTTAGCGGTTCTGATTATCATAATAACCTCTTGAACATTACCAAGGGTGTAAACCATTAGAAGGTACCTCAATGTCCTATAAGTCTACACCATTGATAGCATATATCATTTTTGTCCCTTAAAATGATATCATCGGTCTATAGAACATATATTAAAGAATAGTGCCATGGAACTTTTGAGTTCTCATCATAGTATAGATCCTCTATGACCCTTTAGTGAGAAAAATACTCTTAGGAAATTATCACATACAATGTCATGTAGAAGAATAATCATGATTTGATAATAAGCTTATTAATATCCAATCAATGAATACATGCTTATCATAAAGTAAAAATAAGTTGGTTCTAGTCCACTAACTCCAACATATTCCCAATTGCAATAGAGCCAACTGCAAACAACCTTCAGTCTAATAGCTCTTACATGATACCCATGTTTATACAAATATAGACCTTTAGTTAAGGGATTAATCATGTTCTCTTCTTTGGATACTCTTCTCACTACAACTTCTCCTCTATGATGTAAATTCATCAAGTGGTGGTACTTCTAGAGTATGTGCTTTGTCCGTTGAAGTGTCCTTGGCTCTTATTCATGATCTTCTGCTATTGTATTATCACAATACAATGGGATTGGGTATTTAATTATAGGTAACCCTTCCAGATCCTATAAAAAGTTATGAATCCAAATGGGTTCAATTCCTACATCAAGAGCTGCTATTATATACTCAGAATCCAATATAGAATCATGGAAAACTGACTAATTTGAACTCTTCAATGTCATAGTTCCTCTATTGAGACATAAAATATATCCCGATTGTGACTTCAGATCATTTTGATCTATCTGAAAACCAACATCATCATAAAATTTGATGTCAAGATCCTCATCTTCTCCATACACTAGGAACATATCCTTAGTTCTTCACAAATACTTAAGGATATTCATAATAGTAGTCCAACGTTGTTCTCCTAGATCTGCTCAATATCTTCTTACCATGCTGAATGCATAGTAAAAATCAATTCTAGTACAAAACATCACATATATAATTTATCCTATCATTGAAGTGTATTATATCTTAGTCATTATATATTTGTCTTATTGTGTTTGGGGACACATTTTCTTAGGAACATTTAAACCATGTGACACTAGAACCAATCCCCTTTTGGATTATTCCATACTAAATATCTTTAGTATCTAGTTAATATATGTACTTTTATTTAGTCCAGGTAGCATCTTGGATGTATCATGAATAATCTTTATCCCTAGAATGTAGGCTGCTTTTTCGAATTCTTTCCTAGAGAAGCACTTGTTCGACCAGTTATTAACAGATTGTAAGACTGTTATTTCATTTCCAATAAGTACTATGTCCTCAAAATATACTACTTGGATAATGACAACATTCCCATTAAAACCTTTTCAAACACATGGATCAAATTCATTCTTAATGAAACCAAATTCCATTAAGGATTCATTGAATCAAATATTCTATGACCTGGATGCTTACTTCAATCTATAAATGGACCTCTATAACTTGAAAATCCTTTTGGAATCACCTGGTGTCACAAACCCTTTTGGTTGTGTTATATAGACATCTTCCTAAGTGTTCCTATTATGGAATGCATTTTTGACATCCCTCTTCCAAATCTCATAGTCATGGTAATCTGTTATGGCATGTATGATTCTTATAGATTTAAACATGGAAATTGGTGAAAAGGGTTCATTCTAGTCAATTATTTTATTTTATTTAAAAAATATAGCCACTATCCATGCTTTATAGGTACTTACTTTACCTTCCCTATCTAGTTTATTTTTGAACACACATTTACACCCAACATGTGGCACATCGACCAAAACCCAACATGGTTATGATACATGGAATCCTTCCCAAGATTTATAGCTTCTATCCATATTGTAGCTTCTGAGATCTCTACTACCTCCTTGTTGGAGAGAGGTTCATCAACTTCAAAAAATAATGAGTCACCATCATCTATGACAAGAAAACAATATCCTTCTAGTTAAATCACCTCTCTTGAGATCCTATGCAGTACTTGTGTTTCAGGAACAATTTCTCCCATGGGGACCTGCAGAACATTCTCCAGTACTAACTCCTTTGTCTCTTGAGCATCAAGTTCACCGAATTCAATCTTTATCCAAATATCTATTTTTATTATGTACTCCCTCTCAAGAAAGACGATTTTTCTAGTGACAATTACATTCTTGTCTAGGGGTTGTATATGTTGTATCCCTTTTTTTTCTTTATGATACCCTATAAAGATACACCTTATGCCTCTGGGTTCTAGTTTGTTGCCTGAGAAAGCCTTAACAAGATCCTTCCATCCCCATACATGTGTACGAGACCAAATGGGTTTCTTTCTACTCCATAACATGAAGGGAATTCCATTTTTTTTCTTTATTTGGTACTCAGTTTAATGTATATGCTACAATTTTTAATACATATCTCCAAATGGATAACATAAGTTTTACATGACTCATGATCAACCTTACCATTCCCAATAAGGTGTGGTTCATAATTTCACTTACACCATTCCATTATGCTGTATAAGGAGGATTGATTTGAGATAGAATCCCAAAATCTTGTAAATAGTTGATGAACTACTGGTTGAGATATTCTCCATCTCGATTCGATCGATGCTTATTTATCTTCTTACTATCCTAATTCGCTACTTCATTCCTGAATTCCATGAATATATCAATGGAATCATAATTATACATCATTAATTAAATATAACCATATCATCTCATTTCATCAGTAAACGTTATGACGTAAGAATATCCACCCCTAGCTTCTAATGAAAATGGTCTACACAAATCAGTGTGTACCAGTCCAATAATTTTTATGGCCCATTCTCTATGTCCATAGAATAGTGGTTTGGTCGTTTTCCCTTATAAACAATCATGAAATCTATAAGGTGGTTTCAGCTTAGAAGAGTCAAAATAACCATATTGACATAACCCTATCAATCTATTCTCGTTTACATGATTGAGTCTGTGATGCCACAACTGGTTGTTATATGAGTCATGTGAACTTGATTCATTCTCAATTATCAACACTTGGTTTTTGTAATTTAATATATATATTCCATTATTTAAAAGTAAAATACCATAAAATATTTAGTCCTTATAAAAAAACAACTTTTATTTCCGAATTTGAAAATAAACCCTTATGTATCTAAACATGAAACAAAAATTATGTTCTTGGTAACACTTGGTACATAATAAAAGTCGTGTAAAACAAAAAATCATCATGGTTGGAAATGAAATGTGATAGTCACCAATGGAAAGAGCAGATAGCCTCAAACCATTGGCAACTCACAGATCCACATCTCCTCTAGAAATTTTCTAAAATCTACTCGATTACTACATTTTAATACAAATGTGAGAACCCCAAGTTGTATGTAATACCCAATGTGTAGAAATGTAAATACGTCACTAAAAAATAAATGAAACTTTGGCTACCCCTTGCATCTGGGATTTGTTTCTCTTCTAGTGGCCTGAATTTCCACTTGAAAAATCTAGTGCATCCTTTTCCTTTTCCTACCTTTGGATCTTATTCTTCTTCTTTGGATGGTTCTTCGGGGCGTTAGACTATTTATAGGTCTAAAGCCCCTTTTCCATCTCATTACTCTTCCAATTCACCATTGTACTGCAGGTTTTTCACGCCCCATGTCCTAATACACTTGGAAAATTAGGTTTATAAGTTCTGATAGACTCTTCTCATTATTGAACATATTATAATTCCAAATAAAACATGGTATGGTCTTGGGCAGAGATGATAGTATGATTTATTTAAGCAACTCATTTGGGAATTTAATCCCTAAGATGTCAACATGCTCAATGTTGCCAACAATCTTGAATACATGAGGCACAACTGACATAGTCTCTCCCAACATAGTGGTGAACAATGCATTGGAGATATCATACCTCTCTTGTCTTTCCTTATCATTATAAAGATCCAGAAGGCGAGACATCACGCTATAAGCAACAATTTCCCCATGTTTCTTCAAGATCTCATTGATCATGTAAGATTGCATGAGGCACTGAACATATGTATAATCATTAATATGTTGCTCATACAGAGACAACTCTTCACCCCTCACCTCATTTCTAGGAATTCCTGTAATGGTTCTTCCAAAACATACAGTCCCTTTCATGGAAAAGGATGACCCTTAGGTGCCTTTTCCACTCCTAGAAATTAGTGTCGGTGAGAAGGTTTTCCTTTTCCAGTATATATCACAATGATATTTGGAAGTCATTTTGAATGAAATATCTATAAATAATATGAATGGAGTTTTTGTTCATTATCAGAAAAAATTAATAAAAGTAAATAAATAAATATTCATTAGTCTCCCTATATTTTATCAAAACCCAATAACCGTCACTATTGGATTCATAATATCTTATTTCTTGGACATTATATTGGTAAGTATCCACATTTCCCTTCACATTACCCCTACATTGGATGATCATGAAATTTTAACGGTTTTAGGTAGGAATTCCAAATACCAACTACATTAACTCACATTCCCTTGATCTTTTGGGTGGACTCCCCAATCATGAAATCCTTAATTTTTTATTTCCTCAACCTTTGCCTCTCAGTTTTACCATGTTCGGATTTGGCAGTCAACCCTTGATTTAAACTAAGTCATGCCAACCCAAATCCTCAAATTAAAATTCCTCAATAATTGAAATCACCCCAACTTTGGATGGTCATGCACATTGAACTATGGTTAGATTCTAAATGAAGTAATGAGAGGTTATAACGACTTAATATTTTATTGAGGGATTTTATCCTTTATGTGTAAATTACCATTTATTATCTTCCCACATACTTGTTAATATTATGTGGGATAATATTATTTGATTAACCATGTATTAGATGACATTTACACATAAGCCAGTTTATTTTAGTTCCATATTGAATGTTTTTTAATTCATTAATTATGTGATCATGAAAAAACATCCATAATGAATAACCGTACAACTGATAGAAATAAAATAAATGGAATGATCATGAGCTCATTCTAATGGCCAGTTTCCTTAGCGGTTGATAAACTACCCACTGACCTAGGGGATAAACACCTTAAACCAATTAGGTTCGGGTTTACAACTTTCCACCTATCCACCTTTGTATCTCCTTGGATATTAAATTGAACCACATCCACAAGAATGGGAGCTCCATTTGCTACATATTCTTTTACTCACACACATGTGAGGGGTAAAAGAGGTTTTACATAAAAGAAACCACTTGCATGCAGACCCTACATATTAATGAGGAGAGAAGGTACACATGCCAACAATTTAATATAATAATAAATTAAACGGAAACCAATCACATTCAAAGGTTTAGTCTAGCACTTGATCATCCACATGCAAGAAATGAATTATGAATTTAATAAAACTATCATTCAATTATTTAATTGTTCTTATTTTAGATAAATAGTTATTGAATCAATTACTTATTATCTATAATTAATCAATCCTTTTATCTTAATCATTTTTATTCATTTCCTTGAGATTCTCATCCATTATAATTTTAATCAAATTAGAATTCAATTAAAATTAACTATGTGCATAACTTGTAACTAGGAGGTAACCTGGTGAATATCCATCCAAAACTACTCAACATATATTATACATGTATACACTTTATTCTTTATGACATATATCATAAAAATTGAATAATTACTATAATAAAACTCATAGATGATGTGTAGATCTTGAATGTTATGCATATGTTATTAAAACACACACATATATATATATGTATATATATGTATATATATATCAGATCCTATAACATGGCATGTCCCATCTTTACACCCACACGCAAGTACCTGTCTCAAGGGTTAAATGACAAAATAAATTTAAAATATACATAACTGGTAAAAGTAAACAGAATGTAGATATGATCTACATTGCGTGTACAATATTGACTATGTATTCAAAGTACATGCCAAGGGACTTAGAATATGAGGCATACTTCAAAAATCATGGAGTACATGGGGTGTCCAGTGGGTCCCACGCTGTGTTGACTCCGTGTTACACGATCATCGGTCGGGTATGTTGTGTGTTGAATACACGGCCCAATCCTATTGTGAAAGTGACTACACACCATGCCTAGTGGGCCACACGATGTGTAGTATGGATGACTGTGCACCATTTTGTCTAGTTCAACACCCTATGTAATAATTAGCTACACGACGTGTTATTAATTCACATAGGTGGAGTAATTTCTTAACTAATCCTGATTAATTAATTCACATAGATGGTGTACAACCAGAGAAGGTGCCTAAAAGTCTTATCAGTCTACACCCCTGATAGCATGTAACATTTGTGTCCCTTAAAATGATATCATCTGGCTATATAACATATATTCAAAAATATCATCATGAAACTTCTGGGTTCTCATCATAGTAGGTATTCACTATGACATTTTAATGTGACATCTACTCTTGGGGAAATATCACATACAATGTCATATAGATGAATAATCATGATGTGATAAAGAGTTTATTAATAATCATCCAATGAATACATTTTTATCATAAATTGCACAAAGGTTGGTTCTAGGGCATAAACTCCAACACTCCATCATCATTTACGCCAATATTCACATCAAATGATTCACAAACCACAATATCAATCCAATCAGTGGGCATATTCTATTTACCATATGTTTATTCCAACATTTGTAGATCTGATCTATTATTTGAAAAATCAAATGTGCTTCCAACTCTCCCAAAAAAAATTCATGGATAATAACAATGTAAACAAGGACAATGGATTCAAAAAATTTCATATGCATTCTCTATTGAAAACCTAATGAACACTTTAACTTTATCATCATAATATTTTCTCAAACAATTAGTGTGCATCAATTTTTTATTCATATCCATCCTATTGAATTCATAAAATTTTATTTTTTTAAAATAAATGAATAAATACACACAAGATATTCATTATCAAAAGTGAATGTTATATATGATTCTAACAAGCGAAACCTAACATATTATTGTTTCAAATAGTTTTAATATTCTTTAAATAAAATGGGAAATGAGTATAATAAAATACTTACTCTACTATGGTATGTGTTATCCACTGAATTCATTCAAAGGTGAAGTTAATAGACAACTATCATGCTCATCGGCTTATATCCTCAACATTTATCATTGGATTTTGTTGTTCGACACATAGCCTCCATCTCTTGTGGACATGCACATATGTTTCTTGAAATACTCTAAGCGATAGTCATACATGTGATGAATATTTCTTAGAGTAGTACAAGAAACCTAGAAGTGATGGGGGATGTGTCTAAGGGGACAAAATACAATAACTAGTTGGGATATGAAACTAATGATAATGACAGTTGTTTATAAGATAGACATGGGATGAGCCTCAAGCAACTTATTTTAATAATACAAATTTTTTGACACACATCAAATATTTATTTAATACCACTAACAAATGAAAATATAATATACGAAATTAAGGGGTAATAAGAAACCCAAATATGATAAACAAGAATAATAAATTCACATTCACCCATCTTGAATATTGAAAAATGTACTGATAAAACATTTTAACAAATAAAGATTTATTTGATATACATGGATGGTAATAAGAGAATCATAGGGGTAGTACCAATACATGTAGACCTAAAATAATTTCTAATATCTTGAATTTGATAACCACCGTTCTATTTTTTGGAACAACTGGTGTAAAAAACTAAGGAATTACTACATTTAATATTAATGGTATATAAAATATTTTAAAACATCTAAATACTCTTGGGATATCATTTCTCCACACCGACCCATCCCAAGGATACTGGGGAGGTCATCACATCAGACCTACCCATCTGAAGTATTATAGGGAGGCCATTTAATACACATAGACCCATCCATGAGATTCTAGGGAGGTCTATAAATAAGTTTTCATAAATAACAAATAAACATCAATAATATATATCTCAAACAAGTGAAACATGCACCAACCATTGTAACATCTATCCCATTAACACTAGACTCTACCAAGATGGAATGACTCCCATGAGGTCACATTTTCTAAGTGTACTACCCTTACATCACTCAGAAATCTAAGTGGAATAAAAAAAATTAAAAGATATATAAAATATCACTCCCCATTTTATGTCTCCGCTAAACAAATACATAAATAACTAGTCAGTTTAACATTCCAAAAATTAGTCTCATAGGATTTCTAACCACCATCATGAAAATTAATATATATAAAATTATATAGAAGAAGTAAAATGGGATAAGAGATATATTATATAGTTATTTCCACTATTTATGTAACAAAAATAATGTATGATTCATCCACACTTTAACATAAATAAAAGAGTAGCTTAAAAATCCCTTATGTTAATTCATAACTTCAATTGATAATGAATGAGATGCTCATATGATCTGGGATTGAAGTTGGGAAGGCTCATATTATAGGTGTTTCAATCTCTAAAATTTCCAAGCATTAGAATGGATGACCGCCATGTCCAAATTTCCAAAAATGGATAACTGACCATAGTCACAGTTGAAAAACAACCTCCACTATAGCCATAACCATTGAAGTTTTACACCATGTGTTCCCCAAGAGATAATAGATAAAGACATATGTTTGATAAGAAGTAGATAAAGACATACATTAGAGCCTTGGATTCATTTTACACTTGAATAGTTTGAGCCTTGGGTTTGAGCCTTGGATTTGTTTGAGGCTTGATTCATGCATTGATTCCTTGAGGATGAGCGAATATAGAGGGAGAATTTCAAGGGATGATTCAGATACCACGATGGGTTTGTGACTGGTTAGGGATTTTTTAATAGACTCGTACACTTCTATCAGTGCTACCATAAAAACACTGGTAAAGATATATTCTATCAGTTCTAAAGTTCTAGGACTATTAAAGATGCATTTCATATATTTTTTTTAGTGTCGATAAATTTCTATCTTTATCAGCAATGAAAAATGCAAATAAATATTCCTTTTGTCAACACTTATTACATAAGCACAGATAAATGATTTATAATTATAAATATGAATAATAAATTTTATATAAATATATATATATATAATTATATATATTTAATAAATATATATAAATAGAAATACAGTAAATATATTCTTTATTTAAATATATTTATTTAATTTTATAATTATTGAAATATATAATTTATTATTTAAAAGTATATAAATATTTTCTAAAATAATATTCTTATAATTATACATATTGATATAATTATATATATATAATAAACATATATAAATATAAATATAGTAAATATATTCATTATATAAATAAATCTAATAATTATTTAAATAAATAAAATTATTTAATTATAATTACATATTTATAATTATATAAATAATTATTTTAATGAATAATAAATAATTTTTAATTATAAATATATTAAATGTGTATTTATAAATATATTTATTTATAATTTTTTATGAAATTTTTTTAACATTATTTATGGAAGTTTTGTTTCAAGTGGATGCGTGTTTAAAATGAGTGAAATTGATTAAATTAAAAATAAGTACACATTGAAGAAATTTATAAGTTATGTGTGTTCGCGTTATATATAAAAAATTCATTAATTACGTATATATGAAATCAATATAACACATGTTTAATTTGTGTTAAATTGAAAAAGGAAATGACATTAATAAATTATGCCCATTACTCTATATGTAATGCAATATTTTTATTATATAAATCATATTTATATATTCTTATATATATATATATTTAATACTATTTATTAACATTATCAATAAATATCTAATTAAATAAATGTTTAATATTTTTCTCAATTTACTTAATTTTAAATTTTATTTTTTTTACTTTTCATTATACATATATCTATATATTTAATATATACTATTTATTAGTATTCATAATTTAATTATAGTATAATTAATTCATTCTTTTTTCTCAATAATTATTTAATTAAGAATGTTTTCAATATTTTTTTTAAAATCATTTTTATTTTTCATTTATTTAATTATTTCAATTTATTTGGACCTTTATCCGTGCCAATAAAGCACTGATAAATGATCATTTTATGAGCATTAAAAATAATGCACTGACAAATGGAACACTTTAACATCGCTAAAAATAAAGACCTCATAAAGGGTGCCCTTTATCAATTCTAAAAATAAAGGGCATATAAAATATCACTTTATCAGCACTTTTGTATAGAGCTGATAAAAGTTAGTGTAGTAAAAATCCTATTTTGTACTAGTGGTGGAAGATGCAACTTGTGCTTCCCTGTTATGCTAGAATGAAGAACTGAAGAATTTATCAATTCAATGAAAATTGACTTCTTCCATATTTCAATTACCCAAGAAGATAATTATTCTATCAAGGAATTTCTCAGCCTCAATCTCAAATACTTTTCTCAACAAGAAACAAAATTGTGTAAAATTAATTCACTTCTTTTATGTATACTTCATTCATGGATGTAACATGAACTTCTTAAGAAAAAATCTTAGCACACAAAATTTAGCTTTATTATTATTTTATGTTCACACTACCATGCTATGTTTAGGTAATGTCTTTTGTTGATTCTTCACATGTGCATGTGCTCATACCCTATCTTCCTTGAATCTTCACAGATCACCTCACATACAATTCACACATGCATTTTATCATATGAAAGAATATTTTATGCACCAGGAAGTACCTTCATTAGGCGGGAGTTTCATCGATCAAATTAATCTTTATTATTGAACCCACAATATGCGTGCATGCACACACACATAGTACACCTTCTTATTATTCTCACAATCGTGGTACACTCCTTGTATGCACCACACTATCCACTATTATGTTTCTCTATGAATGGTAATTCATGTATTGGCTATATCATGTAAGTATACTACAATCTCAATGTGTCCTTGCATAAACCATTAGTAGGACCAACCTGAGGGTGAGTCCAACGAGCCCCTGTGCCAGGGAAACATATTTTAAGGGGGAAATGACCACCCCTCCGCCTCCCCTTCACATCCCCCCATACTCTGCTTCGTCCCACCATGCCTCCTTTCGGCTCGATGTAGGTTTCAATTTCTTCATCTCTTCCGCCCCGATCCACCTCCACTATTTCCCTCTCCTATAACTATTTTGTGTGCACAATATTTGACCAGCCTAACTCCACCTCTCAAATAATCTCCAATTTTAGTAGGTGTGGTAAACGACAGGTGCGAGTGACAACAAAAACAAGCGGGGCGATGAAAAGTAAATGGCATGTGACAGATGACTATGGGGGTGATGACAAAAAGTGATTTAATCAGAGGAGTGACAATGAGGGTGTGGGGAATTAGGTGAGCATTGGCCATGAAAGGGAGGGACCCGAATTTTAGGGTTTGAAGAGAGTTACAAGAAGCATTCTAAAATATTTTGGAGCAAAACGGCATCTGTTAATCGAGTTTGGGCTTCATGGTGCATGAATTTTTTCTTCCATCGACACCAAAGTCTATTTTTTTCACCAGAAAAGTCGGCTCCTGTGTTCATCTCCCTAGAACACGTTTCATCTGGAAAATAAAAATCAGTATCAATACATCATCCTTATGAAATTATTTTTTTATAAATTATAATGATTTCATTATTATTTTTGAAATTATATTTTTTGTTGTTATGATTATTATTATTTGTCTTTTATTCACTATATTTCCATGTTTTTTAGTAAATGAAAGGGAAACATTTTGTACATCGGTCTTGGGAAATCACTATGCCTAGGACAGCCCTGACCATTAGGTATTTGTGTAAGGGTATCATGCTTCCTTGCTTTATTTGCAGAACAATGTTCTTTGTGAAAGCGGAACACTCTAAAAAAATTCCTTTACAAAGACATCCTTGAGTGCTTTTTTACTTGCAGAATTCATCTGGAATCCTCCTTCATGAAGGAAAAATTCTTCATGGATCAAAATCTGTAGCATCGTCTCGAGATTGGGTTTATTTTCCTATTATAGGTGATCACCATTGTTTATCCCACCACATAAACTCTACATTTTAGGCTATGTCGATGAATAATAAAATCTCTAATTTTTATTCTGTGGATGTAAATCATGGGTCTTTCCATTATTTAAATGTACACTAAAAAGAGTGGTGTTTGAATCAATGAGTTTGTGATGCTCCTTTTTGGTGAGTGCCTCTCATTTATGTGTTCATCACAAGCATCTCATTACTATATCCTAATATCCTTTAATGGTGGATTTCAAAACTCATGCAAATACATTTTTATTTGATCGATCATCATCTTCGATTTATCCTCATGCATGCTAGAAAAACATTGTATGCCGGAGTTTGGATTGGTTCAATACTGAACAAATCATCCCATCAGAAGGATTAGAAAAGGTGGTCGGAAAATACCAGCAATGGTTCGACTATTTATCCAGCTTACTGGAGCTCCTCGGGTGGCCGGAGGTAGGGGACAATGTCCTATAGTGATCACATGACTCAGATGAGCTGTATTATGCAGCCAACCAAAATTTTGTCACATTAACAGGTGGGTGAAAAATAACTATGTATTTTTTCCCACATTGAAATGTCCACAATGATGGAGTGATGTACATCAGTCAACTAACTTCTAAGTCATATCAAATTCCACCACCCCCTACTGGCATGATGTCCTTAAGGGTGGCTCCTCATCTCCATCACGTTGAAAACAATGTTCCCTATCCTAGCACAATAAACACATGTCCTTGGAACATAATAACAGCTCAATAATTATCAGAGTTGACAACATAGAGAATTTCTCAAGCTTTCCATCCAATGATATGATTTCATAAAAAATTTTCAGGCATCATCACAACTCACGGAGAATTGTATAATAAAATGACAATCAATAAGTCCATAAAAATTATATAGACATCATCAACAATCATCTTAAGTACATATGGAACTCTTTCCAAATTTCATATTCCATGATTAATCAATAATTATAGGGGACATCATCAAACATTGATTTTTGATTCCTTATTTTATATTGACAACAAACCCCACCATACTCATCAACCATCTGTATGAGATTTCCATTTCATGTTGGAAAAATACAATACTAGAACTCATATGATATCCATTTGAAATTATATTTTTCTTATATGGTTATGGGATAAAACCTCTATTATAATAAAATGTCTTGAAATCTAGTTGATGTTTCTAAAATGCACATGATTCTTTACATTTATTATACTTTTAATTACATCATGAATTTTCAGTGTATAAGGAAAAGTGAATTTAGGAATTTCTCTATGCTACATTTTAAGGATCAAAGAAAGCTTGTAAAACTCATCATCGTTATTCCTTAGTTACATCATGTCTCAAATGATTATAAATAAATGTGTATTCAAGATTTATTCTACAATACATTTTACTAATCAATGTTTTCAAGTAAGAATCTCCATCGATCAAACTTACTAACATCACACCTTTGATGTGTATAAGAAAAAGTGATTTTAGTAATAACACCATGCCACATTTCATGATCGATGAATGGTTGGTCAAGATATTATTCAGTAGAGGGGTCCAATGTAATGAATATCCCATAACTAATCATATATAGTACTTCAATTACACAATCTTTAAACCTTTTAAAGGAATATTATAAATTATATTTAAAACTATCATTACCTTTGAATAGTTCACGCTCTCTAGCTGAACTAATTCTGAAGGATTTCTGAAATACATTTATTTTTGAAAGATTATTTTTTGAAAATTAAGCATGTAAATGTGTCGATAATAACTAAGGTCTTTAACTCCAAAGATACTAAATATATACTGTGTATATCGCTGAATTTTATTTTTCTTGAAAAATAAATTTCCTTCCAAAACTAGTATAACTCAGTCTTACATGTTATATTAATCTTGTATTTAACATGATCCATGTATTACACAACTATTGGTTGTGTATAAAATAACATAATCAACATTATTCCACAAATTGTTTTGGTGGCATTAAACACAAAATTATAGTTCTACAAGAAACATTTGCTTAACAATAAATTCATGTTCTTCACACTGTAGATGTTGGTTTCACCCATCTTTAACCTCTAGGAGAATCCACCATGACTTCTAGTAATTTTTTTTAACATCCTTGGTTTCTGTATTTGGAGAAAAATATGAAAATAAATATTTTATCAAATTCCCATGGTGAATAAATGAAGTATTTCATTTAATGATGAATATACCTGAAATAAAAGCTCATGCTTGATTCTTCTTAAATTCATTATAGAATCTATTTTGGTGACCTATCTTTTCACATACAAAGTAAATTGATTCATGTTCAATGATCTACCTCTTTATTTTTTGTTTGTTAGAAATACATTTTGAAGGTGCATCTAGTAGTGTACTTACCGTATACATTTTCACCCTATCTTTATGTTTTTTCACCTTAAGAAATAAAGAATTATCATTATTTAAATTCTCATATTATTATTTAATATTTCTAAAAAGATACTAATTTGGTTTATTAAAACTGTTCATTTTAAATTTATTATCCAAAATGAAAAAAATGGGTTGTAAGGATGAGATAATAAGATGAACTAAAAAATAATGATTTGAATTGAAATAAAATTATTATATCCATTGAATGTACATAATTATTCCAAGAACATGAGGACCAAATTGAGTTGAATATTTCAATATATACATGATTATTTTGGTCATATCCCATCAATTTCTCACTTCAATTTCTACTTGCAAACTTCTCATAGATGAGGCAACATGGTATATACATCCATGTCCTTATGTTTCACTGTGAACTCTCTAGACATTAATGTTAGAATTATTATATAAACATCAAAATCATCATCCATGAGTCTATTATAATCATATCTCTCATCCTAAATCTATATTTATGTTTCTTGACCTTAAGAAATAATTATTTAACTTTATTTAAATTCTAGTATTCTTATTGAATCTCTCTAAAAAGATACTAATATGGTTTATCCAAACTATTCATTTGAAAATTATTATAAAAAATGAAAAAATGGGTGGTAAGAATGAGAGAATAAAATGAATTGAAAGACAATGGTTTGAATTGTAAAAAATTATTATATCGATTGAATGTATATAATTTTCCCAAGAACATGAGGACCAAATTGAGTTAGAATATTTCAATATATATGGGATTAGTTTTGTCATTATCTCATTGATTTATCACTTCACTTTTTTCCTTGAAAACTTCTCATAGATGAGGCAACTTGGTATATACATCCATGTCCGTATGTTCCACTATGTACTTATTGGACATTTTTTTAGAATTATTATACAAACATAAAAATCATCATCCATGCGTCTCCTATAAGCATATGACTCAACCTCACATACACCCTGGGGAAACTAATCAGGTAGTGGGGACACTAATATATATAAATTAATTTCATACTATAGTATTATGCACAATTGATGGTACCACTCTTGGAATTTGTCACTGGTAAGGACATGATCTTTTTATAATATAGATCACAGTATATCTGTGGTATTACATTCCATTTCCTCAAAATTAAACACAATAATGTTTGTACTTTTATCTTGATTACCAATCAGACATTATGGATTAAATGAATCTTTAGATGACTCCCACTATTTAATCAAAATCTAGTATCCCTCCCAAATACATGTGGAATAATATATTTCAGGATTATTATTGTGGAATGGATCCTTGAAACTTATCCTTATAATCGTGTTTATGGAAGAACCACTACTCAGAGAGTTTCAAGGTAAGATCTAGACTAGACAATTTGATTGACTCATAGTTCCTTGAATTGTTGAGTGAAGTCCTAGATTCACAAAATCATTTCACTATTCCCTCAATGATTTAACTAAATAGTTAATTAAAGATCAATACAAATACTTATTTACTATAATATTTAGTTAATTCAAACCATAAATTTCATAAGAACTCCCCAGTAGTAGGAGGCCCCCTCAACTAGGGCTGATGATCACCTTATACACCCCTTCTTTTTCAAATTTAAGTGGCGGTGGGCATTACGAAATTATATTATTTTTAGGGTTTTTATTACCTATCAATGAATTTAATGATTTTCTATTAAATATTTTTATCCAATATGACCATGCACACAATTGAATAATGTGTTAATAAAATTAATTTTCACATCTCTATGCATTATTTGTTTATAATTTAATGTGCTTATGAAAATTTAAATATTTAAAGAATAGAAAATGAAAAAAAATAAATAAACTACATGATTGATCTTGTGAATTTATAATTGGATGCTCTATTTATTCTCAATGGATCAAACGATACCGAAATGGTATAATACTTGTGTCGGGTCTTGACTAGCATCAAAACAGGGACCCGATCTAATGTTTACACATTTCGTCTGAGATACCACCTTGTCTTCACATGGTCCATATCTTATAACACCAGTGTCATAATACAAACAAACATGCTCGCAACTGAGGGGCATCAAGAAGGAAAAATAAATATAGATAATAGATGGATGTGTATTCCCTTGTACGTATTATATTAATAATGGTGAACATAACCCGTCAATAAGTAAATAATAATTATAATTGTCACACATTGTATTAATTATTAATTTTAAAAAATTAATCTAAGAAAAATAAATGTTGATAAGAGCTCAAGACTAGTTGATGAGTAAAATAAATGCGCAGAAAAATTAAAATAATAGATATTTATGTTTGAAGGATGTTAAAGAAATTAAATTATTTTTTTAAAATTAAAAAAATTCTATTTCGTTCAGACACATAATTAATTTAAGGTTTTATGAAAATTTAAATTAATTTTAAAATATTATATTTATTATTACATTTTAGAAACAAAAATTAAAATTATTTTTGGAAGATATTAAAATACTTTTTCAGGCCCCAAAAGCTTCTTAGGTTCATTACGGGTTGTTTTGAACCTCTGTAGGCCCGTTCTAGTCCAAGAAGAACAAAATTAGGCATTTTAGGTCGGGCTGAAACAATGTAGGCCAATTATGGGCCAAGAAGAAGCCATGTTGGGTTGTTTTGATCTGGGAAGGACTCACCTTGACCCATATCAGGTTGGGCCAAACCTAGTTGGATGTGGGTCGGCTAATATGAAGGATGTATCCTACACATGGGAGCCTGATCGAGGAGAAGGACTACCGAGGGGAGGGTCCTGGGCATCAAAGAATCTGGAAGTCGAAGGGTATATCACTGCATGTAGGATTGTATGAGGGTATCATCTCATAAAAAAGAAGGGTGACCAAGTACATGAGTGCTGGGAAGTAGGGTGACAACACACTATGGTGGATCTTTAGGTGAAGGTTGCGACCAACTCTAGTGGTAGCAAGATGGCCTGATTCTCTGAAAGTAGAGAGGCGGCTAGGAGGAAGTCGCATAGTGAGATATGGAGAGTGATAATGCCATGTTGTTGTGGTGAGGCCAAAATGGTGGCTTGCTATAGCTGCGGAAGTGGATTTTAGTGGTGGTGGATGACAAACTTCTAGGAGAAGCATCAAATTTTATAATTTTTTTTCATTGATTTGCAACACTGTACTATTTTTTGAGTCACTAAAACTATAACCCCATTATTATATCCATATTTTTAAATGAGTTTTGTCTATTTGTTTTCCCTAACCCACCACCATCCCATTACAATATTTCCAAATGTATAATAAATGTAGTTTGTTTAATTTTTTTGTTTTTTTTCAAATTTCCATATATGTGTAAAAATAATTTCTCTAGGGAAAACATTTTTCCATTTGTAACATTGGATGGAACACTCTTGAAAATAAATATAAATGATAAATCCATAAATATAAAATAAACACACACACACACATGTATATATACATTCATTCTACAATTCTATACTTGTAAAAACCACATTCGATTTGAATTTTATTTTTTGGATGGACTTAAATTGGTTATATGATATTAGATTGATGTATGGTCTATTACATTGGGACAAAAAATTAATCCCTTTACATAAATTAATTGAAAATTAAATTTTCTTATTTTAAGAAATTATTGTTATCCCATTGATACCATTTATTTTTATTGGAGTGAACAACATATAACGACCCAAACATTTATTAATGAAAATCCCTCTTGATCTAATTAAATATCTTATTATGTAAAATGGTTATATAAAATATGATGTTTCTTGGTTTTTTGGATTTCAAAATACTATTAAGAATTTTTACCGTTGCTAATATAGCCGTTGAATAGTGATCACATGATTAGTATAAATATAGGGCTTTACCAAATCTAATTTACTCAGACAAAGGAAGATATGACCTTATCAAGTAGAATTTCTCCAAACAAAGCCCATTTGTTGGAGCTCAGGAAGGAGGTAGCATCACTGGGCTTCGGTCTTGACCAATCCCAAACCAATCTTCAACACGTTAATCTTGATTAGAACTACTTACGGGAGAAGTGGATGTTAATATAGATTACCACCCGAGCGATGTTATCTGAGCCTCCCCAAGAGTCAATCACCATTTTACACCTTATCCTTTAGTCTTATGCGGGTAAGGGGTTATGTTACAAGACCCTATAATTATGATAATGTGAACTAATTTTGTATAGAATAAACAATATACATTATTTTTATTAATAAATTTTTTTTTAAATATAAATTCTCGTATAATTTTCATGAATACAATTTTGAATTTTTGTCAAGGGTTGAATGCTATTTTTGTCAAAACCCATGAATTTTTGAGAAATGTGATTTTTTATTTTAGAAATAAAAAATCACATATTTTGAAATTTATTTACATAAAATGAATAATATTTTTGGAATCAGGAAGTCAAAATTATCCAATGGTGAATTGTTTATAATTTTCTGAGATAGTCAAATTTTCTGGGTAAAAATTAAATATCGTTTAATTACCTAATGTGTTTTTTGACTTAATAATGACCCAATTGTTATGTAATATAAAACAATAAATGTAATATTTTTATTATATATATATTTTAACAACAAAATAATTTAATTTTAGTTTTTTCGATTTATTTTACAAGGCTTTAATGGACCCTCCAAGACTTATAATACATTTTATCTTTTAAAAATGATTTCCTTGACAGTGTGACTCACCTCCACATAAGAAAACCCAATATTTTAATATGTTCTAAAATTGGACATATAAAATAATATTTTACACTCCCCTTTGGGAAAAACCATTGGAAAAAACCTTGGTATGGTTTGTGGTTTTGATTAGGTTAATTTTTGGTGTCCAAAACCTAAATAATAATGAATTCTCTCTTATTCCCTATATAAACCCACCTAATCTTCCACTTCTATTCACTAAAAATCATTAGAGGTCGACCAACCGATGACCCCCTCCATCTATAATCCTCCCAAGGTTCCCCGAGCTCCTAAGAATCCTCTCTGAAGCCTTTCCCAAGCTTATGAAATCACACTTCCAAGTAAGGGATTTCTTCCTTTCTCAATTTTTTCCAAATTTCATTATATTATTATACCATTTTGTTTTCAATTGGAAATTTTGGGGAATGATTTCCAACATCCCCGAAAATTTCTTCTTTATGTTTTAATGATGAGAGACCCATTTCTCTCTTATTAAGGTCTCCCATGTACACCTGTTACCATGCTGAAATTTTGTAAGGAATTTCTCTCTCCTTGTTTACATTCAAACAATTCTTTTGTATTATTAATCAAAATTCCAATAATTATGTTGGTAAATGTATATATATAAACCCATTACTTTACATTCCATTTAAATATGATGAGACACCCCTTTCTATCTCATCAACCATATTTATGAATTCTTATGTCACACTGTTTTACAACAGAATTTAAATCCTGATTTTCTAAGCGAAAAGCATTATGTTGTGAATACCATGGTCATTTCTCTATCAAGGGTATTAATGTTTATAAAAATTTACTTATTGATGATATAGTTTCATGTATGAATTCCACATTCTGTTATCATGGAATAAATTATTAGGTATAACGAATCCACGTTGTATGATTTATGTGACACACTTATGCATGAAATGAAATGATTAAGAAGGGTGCACCCTGATAGTGCTCCAATGCATTAGGTAAAGATTAGTATCATGATACATCAAGTGAAATGAGGGTTTAATCATGATAATTCAATTTCAATGACTTTTTACTCATGCTCCATGTGAAATGGGCCTTGGCTCATGTTAATATCAAGTTAAATGTTGTGGCTACATTTCCATGTTATGATAATCATGCTATATGAGGTGTTTATGTTCATGTTTCTTCTATGCTACATTGATATGATTATTTCCTGAAATTTACTGTATTCTTCATTTTATTCCTTTTTTTCTCCCTTACCTGGATTTATAGATCACCATTTTCTAATGCATGTCCTCAGGTTATCCCATGCAATTCTAAGTATGACGGAATGTATGCGGTGATGTAAGAGACGTTTTCAACAAATATGTGTATTATATGTTTTAAGATGTTATTTAATGTTTCCATGCTTCTAATACACTAGACCTCTCGATCTTCTATGTTTTATCAAGTGAATAGTTAATGAAATAAGTCCCATGTAATTGTGTAATAAAGAGAAGGGTTGTTATAGTTGGTATGAGAGGATAGGTTTAGTTATTTTGGGGGTTAGGATTAAAAAAACCCTAGTGAAAGCCTTAGGGATAAGACTAAGTATAATAAAAACATCACTAAATTTTGGTGATTATTAATTAAGTGGTTTATCATGAAAAAACATCCCTGTCTAGATATGAGTAGGTAGTGGCGGTTCTGGCATAGATGTATCAAGGGGTAAAACTTGAAAAAACCACATCGAGATAGAGTCGAATGGGAACTGGTGCATGGGAACAGGGCTTGAAACACACATATTTAAGAAACTCTTGGGGGATATTATTTATTAAATTCCCAATATTAGTATGAACTATTGTTAAGATAACAAAAAAATAACCCTAAGAATATATGTTGTGAAGTAGAACAGGGATAAAATAGATTAAAGCCATGGAATTCATAAGTTATGGAAATATGTGTAATATATAAGTTATCAATTTTTGTTTTTTGGATTACCATTTATGTGTTTCCCCTAACTTTACTTTTATTCCAATAAATGGCTGGTAATAGGAGGGCTCAGGCTAATAACTGATGCAAAGATCCTTGTGATGACTATTCTAATGAAAAGTTAAATATGATGAGAGTGGGAATCAAAAACTTTATCATGACACTGTCTCTGTTAACTCATGTTCTTAATAGAAACATTGGTCAAGAGGAATGGTCAAACCCCCTAATAAAGAACAAGTTCCCATTGAGAGATTCATGAGACAAAGGCCTCCTACTTTTAATAGATCATCTAATCCCTCAATCATCGAACAATAGATCAACTCCATTGAAAAGATATTCTTCATCCATCAATGTTATGAATAAGAGAAGGTTATTCTAGATGCTTATCATATTGAGGGTGAAGAAGATCAATAGTGGAAATTGATAAAAAATATTAAGCATAAGGAAGATATAGAGGCATTGGAATGGAAGGATTTTTAGAAAAAAATTTCCGATAAATATTTTCCATGCACCTTCTGACTTAAAATGGTAAGAGACTTATTTTCCCTCAAGAAAAATGATGATGAATCTGTTAGAGAATATGAGGTATACTTCACAAGGCTTTCATGATATGCCTACATCTTTGTCGTTACCCACTAATGCAAGGATAACCACTTATTTGGTGGGTTAAAACCTTGCCTACAGAAATCCCTGGTGATATGTGACTTCGATAGCTATGAAGAAATTGTTCGATGTTCCCTTAAAGATGAAATGAAGATTGGAAAAAATCCAGGGTATCATAGGGATAAGAAGTGTAAGTTGGACTTAAATTTTTCCATTTTGATGGATAAATACAATGGTTCTAAGAAAATCTAGAACCGATCCTGCCAAATGTGGGGAAAGAGGCACCTTGGAAATTGCCAGAAAGGGACGCGGAAATGCTTTAGGTGTGGAAGAGAAGGGCACCTAACTATTACCAACTGAAAATAATAACCCACAGCTACAATAGAAGAGTGGAATGTTCCATTCAACCCTAAAAGTGTTTTTCATTACTTCAGCTGCAAAAAAACTGGGTACTTTGCAAACCAGTGCACTAAGACAAGGGTTTTCGGAGGCAACCAACAACCTCCAAGGTAGCTAGGGTGAGATTTTTTCTATCACTACCACTGAAGTAAACCCTGTAAAGACTCGTAAAATTCAAGGGAAATTTTTTCTAAATTTTCTTTAGAATTTTACAAGAGCGCGGTTTCTGACGGCACCTGATTCCGAGGCCCGGAGTGCCCGGAATCAATTTCCGAAGTTTGGCTCGGGTACGTTCAGTGAACGAACGAGCGAGATTTTCTAACTTTTGATCTAGTGCTCGGAATTGAAATCCGAGGGCACCGATGAACTCGCAGCGCCGATATTCGCTTAAGGAGACCTTTTCCGAGGTTGCGTTTATTTCGGGATGAGAGTTAGTTTTTGGGAGTTTAGGATAAGTTAAATAAAAATTGTGTATTACATATTTTTATTTAAACTAATTAGTTAACTTCTCTCAAAGGAATTTAGGGGTGGGACCCACACCCACTTAACCTCCCTTGAGAGGATTAAGTGTGGTGGGGCCCACAGGAACCCAAAACTTTTCATCTTCTCCCAACTCCCTTAACCCCTCTTTAAATGACATGAGTTATTTAATGTTGGAGTTATCCTTTTTGAATTTCAAACCTTTGAAATTCTTTTGTTAAGTTTGTGAATAAAATAAGCTCTTATCTTATTTTGTTGGGTTAGATCTCTTTAGCCATCTTGTGAGGATTTGAGAGCTTTTCATTCTTCTTCAAACTTTGACGAAGAACGCTCAAGCTCCGACGAAGAACGCTCAAACTCCGACGAAGAACGCCGCTCCTCTCTTCTTCGTCTTCCGTGTCAACAAGAGGGAACACCGCTTCCTCCTCGGACTCCCTTCATCGACATAAGAAAATTCGCCAATGACGTACCTCTTCGTCGTCGGATTTGACGAACGATTACCGTGACGCCAACCTCCGCGACATTGTCTTCCGCGGGACGTTGACAAATCGTCGAACTTATACCCAAGGTAGGGGTTGTTGATTTTTGTTTAATTATTATTCTTGTTCGTGGTTCTAGTATGATTAACGAAAGGATATTTAAGTTGTGTTATCTTTTAACGTGAGGGGGCCGGACCGCATGAACACGGCCGAACCCCCTCCATCATTCTTGTTGATTTACCTTGCGGGTGGAAACAAGGTGGCATGGTGCCGTCGCACCACGCGGTTAATCGTGCGATTATATTGCGCGGTGCCGTCGCGCCGCGCCGTGGAAGAATCATCAAGAACGTGACGCTGTCGCGCCGCGTCAAGGGTTATCGAAGGCGCGGCGGAGGGGCGCGGTGCCGTCGCACCGCGCCGGACGACGAACACCGCGGCCGGTTCCGAGCCGCGGCGGGACGAGGAGACCGGCGGCCGGGCCGCCGGCGTCGAAAGCCGAAAAGGGGACCGGATTTTCCGGTCCCGTTGGAGAAAACTGGCCGGCAGTTGGCTGGCCAGAAGGTCAAAGGTCGGGGGAAATAAATTCCCCCGGCCAGCTCAAAAACCCCCTTCATTTAAGAGGTGGGCGGTTTCCTGGAGGGGGGGCAGGCGGCCCCCCGGTTTTTCCACGAAGCAGGCCCCCAGGAGGGGGGCCGTTGTTAACACAAGGGAGCGGCATAATGCCGCGCCGCCTTTCCAAGAAGCGGGGGGCTTCCCCCCCCCCCCCCCCCCCCGCACGCTGCCTCCATGCGGCGCCAGGCCGCCGCGCCGCCAGGCTGCCGCGCCGCCGCCGCCAGGCTGCTGCGCCGCCGGCCGGCCGGGCCGGGCTGGGTCGGACCCGGGTCGGGTCGACCCGGTTCGGGCCGACCCAGGGGGGGTCGGGCCGGGTCGGCCTGGGCCCGGACCCGGACCCCCCCGTTTCGAATCAGTTTCAGTCTTTTGGCCATATCTTGAGACACGGACCTTCGATTGACGAACCGTCTGCGGCAACACGATCCTTGGATCGAGACGGTCGTTTCGGTATATCGCACTCAAGGTTTCGGAATACTTTGAGTTCGGCCGGGTTGGTTTCTTCACGAAACCAACCGGGCCTTCGGAGCGGAAACGCTCATATCTTGAGCTACGGATGTCCGATTGACGTGACGTCAGCTTTGTTGTGTTCCTCTTAGTGAGACGGATCTTTTGGCATACTCCGCCCGAGGTTTGGACGCAGGTGGAGTACGGTCGGGTTGGTTTTGCCTTAAAAACCAACAGGGCCCCGGGGACGAAAATGCTAATAACTCCCAGACCGGGCGTCCGATCGACACGCCGTCTATTGCGTAGAGTTCCTATTGACGATACGGAACTTTTGGATACATCAACTCTGGACTTTGTGACTATTTATGTATCAGCCTCTCGACTCGTGGAGCGGACCCTTCGAACGAGCTTGCTGTGTGCGGGAACCCTAGTGCTGGCTGCGACTGTTACTGTGACTACTACTGCTTCTACTGCTACTGTGACTGCGACGACGACAGTACAGAGATCCTCTGTGGATTCGACGACGACGACTACAGCACTCAGCGATCCTACGTGGATCAGTGCTACATATCCTGTGTGGGTCTTTGCGCTCAGCGGTCCTGTGTGAACCAGCGCCTACAGGTCCTACGTGGGCCCGATCCTGTGTGGGTCTTTTGCGGGGGTTAGTTACCTATCGATCCTTCGTGGGTCCGATGACTTAGATGGATCAGAGATCATCTTTTTCGTCTTTTGAAGAAGAATACCTATGTGAGCTGAATCCTGTTGCTTTCCTATGTGGATTGTGTTGTGCTATCCTGTGTGGATTACGTTTTTCATTCCTGTGTGGAATACGTTTACTTTCCTGTGTGGACTGAGTTGTACTTGGGCTCGGAGTTTGGAGCGTATTTGAAATTGATGACTTAGGTATATGTATGGGCATATACCTAAGCAGTGTCGGTTATTACTTCGTGATTGTTCCTTTCTTTGTGGTTTATCCTTTGTGGATTTGAGAGACCTTCAGGGGTCTCAGGGTCCCTACTGAGTAGCTTATAATCACCCCTTCATGGGCTTTGCCCGCACTACGTTGTGTTGGTTGCAGACGACGGACAGCGTTGACCTTAGCTGAGGCTTGCAGAGCGGGACGGTGCCCGGAGGTGGACCACTGGGTGGGACGTGCTCGGAGCGGACGGCGGGACCCGTGGAGCAGAGGAGCTATCTGTACCAACCCTTCAGGTGGGATTTCCAGTGGACAGCTCGGTGTAGCGGCTTTTACCTCTCAGTTGCTGTTTTCCCTTTCGAGTTGTACTTTACTTTCAGTTTGAGTTTGTATAATGGCCCTTTTACTTTTCCGCACTTTTAGTTGTACTCTGTTTTTTCTTAGTGTTTACTTTCCGCTTGCTTACTCTGTGGTGTTTGTTTACTTTACAAAGGCAATGCCTTCCCATTTTACCGGGATTTACGCCTTGGTGCTAGTCGCCAGCCCCTGGCCTATGGAAGGCGGGTTTGGGGTAGTCACGGCACGGACCCCGAGGGCGGGTCGTGACAAATTGGTATCAGAGGAGTTCGGTTCTACCGCGAATTCTGATCTTTTCTATGTGAAGCAATAATGTTTAGCGTATTGAGTGTGGTTATCAGTCCAGGGAGTCCAGTGTTGGTGCGGCGGCCGACGTATCCGTACACCAGGACCCTGACTTCTGATTTCCGACTTAATGCACGAAAACATTGATTGCGTGTGTGTTTCAAAGTTTTCTTTGTGATTACTTATATCAGCTCACCAGGTATACTGTTCTGACCATGGCGCACCTATTTTTCTTTTCAGGATGGCCCCATGACGACAGCCAGCTAGGGTTCCGAGAGTCGAGCGTGACGACAGCCCACCGAGCGACGAGGCCTCGGTGCAGGGCCCTTTGTCAGCAGTGGCACCGGCGGTAGCTCTACCCGCCGAGACCCCGATGCTTCCAGCAGCAGCCGCTGACGATGCACGTCGCCTCAGCGCACTGCATGAGTTTCAGCACCAGCGACCGCCCAGGTTTCGCGGGGAGATGGATCCCCAGGCAGCAGAGGACTGGCTGGAGGCAGTGGTACGAGTGTTTAGGCTAGTGAGGACACCAGCAGACCTCATGGTGATCCTCGCTGCGAGCCTACTACACGCAGCAGCAGGACGATGGTGGAGCTTGATGCTCCAGGTGCACGATGAGGCAAATCTTCTTTGGACGGACTTTGAGAGCCTCTTCCGCTCGGAGTTCATCCCAGCCACCCTTCGTGCGGTGCGTATCTAGGAGCTTCTCCAGCTATGGCAGGGCAGCATGACGGTCGCTCAGTACTCGACGAGATTTAATGATCTCTCGCGCTACTCGACCGACATGGTACGGGACCCATTCTTCCGGGCTCGGACCTTCGAGCAGGGTTTGAGACACGAGATCAGGGCATCGCTGATCTCCCTCAGCATACCGACTCAGACAGGAGTACTGGAGCGGGCCCTTCTGATCGAGAGCTTCCTTGCGGAGTCCACACCAGCGCAGCGACCCACCGCAGGGCGGCACGTGGCAGAGTCATCTGCAGCAGGTAGTCGACGGATGACTCAGGGGTCCAGACAGACCAGACCTTCGGGCAGACGACCTCAGGACACTGGCTCAGTAGTGCGGGGCACACAGCGAGGAGCCAGTCTTTCGAGAGGCATACTGTGCTACTCGTGCGGCGGGCAGGGCCACATGGCTCGTGACTGCCCGACCCGCCGTGCCGAGGAGCAGCAGACGGTTGAGGGACCACCGAGGCAGAGGCAGAGGGTCGACCGTGGCGGTCCGCAGGGAGGAGCCGGACATGGCAGAGGAGCTGGACGAGCAGCCGGTGGTGGGCGACGCTTTGAGGCTCTGCCACCACCACCACCAGGAGGTCCACCCCGACCACAGGGAGCTGGCGGGCAGAGACAGGCACAGCTCCAGGCAGCAGAGGCCTACGACCACGGCGCACCCGAGATGATTCAAGGTACTATCTGTGTATATTCCACCCTTTCTTCAGTTCTTATAGACACATGAGCGAGTCACTCTTTCATAGCCGCTGCCCTTGTTCGGAACTCGGAGATTCCGACAGAGTCGTTGGCTCGATCCTTACGGCTAGAGACTCCTACGGGAGCAGACTCGACGATTACGCACTGGTGCCAGCAGTGTGAGCTTACTATAGGAGGCGAGAGCTTCGGCTGGGATCTTCTTGTAGCAGCGTCGAGGCCTTACGACGTAATCTTGGGCATGGATTGGCTATCCCCATGCACAGATTGACTGTTTTAGGCGCAAGGTGCGATGTGTACGCACCGACGGAAGCAGGTTCACCTTCACCGGCGAGAAGGGAGCCTTAACAGCATAGGATGGACTTCCGCGGAGGAGAGGACAGCCCATTACTCATCAGTTAGCTAGCCTCATCCTTGGAGCAGTTGACGTGCGTAGTCCTGGTTTTCCTGCAGTGGTGGATCAGTTTGCGGACGTTTTTCCCGATGACGTTCCAGGACTACCTCCTCGCAGAGAGGTAGATATTTATATTGACTTGTACCCCGGGACAGCCCCGATATCCACTCCAGCATATCGAATGGCCCCCGCCGAGCTTCGAGAGCTACGGGTACAGTTGGAGGACTTCTAGGGCAAGGGGTTCATCCGACCCAGTGTTTCACCCTGGGCTTCCCCGATTATGTTCTCCAAGAAGGCAGACGGAAGCTTGTGACTTTGTGTTGACTATCGTCGCCTGAACCAGGTGACAGTGAGGAACAAGTATCCGCTACCGAGGATTGATGACCTCTTTGATCAGCTCAAGGGAGCACGGTGGTTCTCGAAGATAGACCTCAGGTCATGCTATCATCAGCTCAGAGTCAGAGACGAGGATGTGCAGAAGACGACTTTCAGATGTCGGTATGGCCACTATGAGTTCTTGTTTATGACTTTCGGTGAAACCAATGCTCCAGAAGTGTTCATGGATCTCATGAACAGGATATTTCAGCCATACCTCGATCGGTTTGTCGTGGTCTTCATCGACGACATTCTGATTTACTCTACGACAGAGGAGGAGCACGCCTATCACTTGCGAGTTGTACTAGACACACTCCGAGAGCACCAGCTTTATGGTAAACTCTCGAAGTTCCAGTTCTGGATACGTGAGGTCCACTTCTTGGGACACGTTATCTCTGAGGCGGGAGTTGCAGTGGATCCCGCGAAGATTGAGGCTGTGTTAGCTTGGGATCCACCCAGGAGCGTGACTGAGGTTCGGAGATTCTTGGGACTAGCTGGATGCTATCGGAGATTCGTGCCAGACTTCGCTAGAGTTGCGACATCACTCACAGCTTTGACGAAGAAGGGGAAACCCTTCGTGTGGTCAGACAGATGTCAGCAGAGCTTCCAGGAGCTGAGACAGAGATTGACTAGCGCACCTATCTTGAGGTTTCCCGAGGAGGGAGTAGGGTACGTAGTCTACTGCGATCCATCAGGGACCGGACTCGGATGTGTTCTGATGCAGGATCGGGCGGTGAACGCCTATGGATCACGTCAGTTGAGTCCGCATGAGCAGAACTACGCTACCCATGACCTGGAGTTAGCAGTAGTGGTCTTCGCTCTGAAGACATGGCGACACTATCTGATGGGCGAGCGCTTTACAGTCTTTTCCGATCATCAGAGTCTCAGGTATATCTTCTCGCAGAAGGACCTGAACCTGAGACAGCGGCGATGGCTCGAGTTCCTCCAGGACTATGACTTTGAGATAGTCTATACTCCTGGGAAGGGGAACGTAGTAGCCGATGCCCTCAGCAGGAGGACGGGCATTCAACTACTTGAGGAGGCGACGGAGCAGCTAGCCTCATTGCAGATATCCTTCGTGGATAGAGATGGAGCAGCCTTCCTCCAGTCTCTCACAGTCACCCCTACACTACTACAGCGGGTCAGGGAGGCACAACGTGAGGACGCTGACTGTGAGACACGACGTGCAAGGATATCCTTGGGACAGGCACCTGATGGTTTCTCCCTTGGAGCAAAGCACGACATCCTTTTCAGAGGACGTACCATGGTACCAGTCGCTTTGTGAGAGGAAGTGCTGATAGAGTTTCACACTTCTCCTTTGGCGGTACATCCTGGAGTGGCAAAGATGTACCAGGACCTCAGACGACAGCACTGGTGGCCGGGCATGAAGAAGGCGGTAGCAGAGTTCGTTTCTCGATGCCTCACCTGCCAGCAGGTGAAGGCAGAGCATCAGGTACCAGCAGGCTTGGTACAGCCCTTGGAGGTTCCGGAGTGGAAGTGGGACGACATATCTATGGACTTCGTGACTAGACTTCCATGCACTTCTAGAGGTCACGACTCCATCTGGGTGATTGTTGACCAACTCACCAAGTCGGCACACTTCTTACCCATCATAGAGCAGGGCTCAGTGGAGAGCTTGGGACGTCTCTACGTTCAAGAGATTGTGCGGCTCCACGACCTGCCATCATCTATCGTATCCGATCGAGATGCCCGCTTTACTTCCCGACTTTGGAAGGGGTTACAGGAGGCGTTCGGGACGCAGCTACATCTGAGCACAGCCTTTCACCCTCAAACGGATGGTCAGACGGAGAGGACCATTCAGACTCTCGAGGACATGCTCCGCCCATGTGTTCTCGACTTTGGTCGTAGCTGGGAGGACCACCTACCCTTGGTGGAGTTTGCGTACAACAAAAGCTACCACTCCACCATCGGGATGGCACCTTACGAGGCGTTGTACGGCCGACCTTGTAGATCTCCTTTGTGCTGGACAGACCCTGGGGAGTCAGAACTTGTGGGACCGGAGATGGTCCAGGCTACGATAGAGAAGGTCCAGGTCATCCAGGAGCGGATGAGGACAGCTCAGAGCCGGCACAAGTCATATGCTGACAGGAGGCGAAGGCCACTAGAGTTCGAGGATGGCGACCACTTCTTCTTGCGGGTCTCACGTCGACGTGGTATTCGGAGATTTGGCCAAGGCGGCAAGTTATATCCGCGCTTCATCGGACCCTTCCAGGTCCTCAGCAGGGTTGGCGAGGTGGCTTATCGCCTGGCTCTGCCACCTCAGTTGCACCGGGTGCACGACGTCTTCCACGTATCCCAGCTGAGGAGATACGTGCACGACCCGACGCACATCATTGACCATGGGGAGCTTGACGTTGACGATGGGGTGACTTTTACGGAGGTCCTGGTGGAGATAGAGGATCGACAGGAGCGGGTCCTGCGTGGGCGATCGATTCCTCTTGTGCACATCTGATGGCAGCACGAGAATCTCCAGGAGAGCACATGGGATCGGGAGGCTCAGATGCGTGCTCAGTACCCTCATTTGTTTCCCTAGTTTTTGATGTATCTTTACGGGGACGTAAAGCCCTGAGGTGGGAGTAATGTAAAGACCCATAAAATTCAAGGGAAATTTTTTCTAAATTTTCTTTAGAATTTTACAAGAGCGCGGTTTCTGACGGCACCTTATTCCGAGGCCCGGAGTGCCCAGAATCAGTTTCCGAAGCTTGGCTCGGGTACGTTCAGTGAACGAACGAGCGGGATTTTCTAACTTTTGATCCAGTGCTCGGAATTGAAATCCGAGGGCACCGATGAACTCGTAGCGCCGATATTCGCTTAAGGAGACCTTTTACGAGGTTGCGTTTATTTCAGGATGAGAGTTAGTTTTTGGGAGTTTAGGATAAGTTAAATAAAAATTGTGTATTACATATTTTTATTTAAACTTATTAGTTAACTTCTCTCAAAGGAAGTTAGGGGTGGGACCCACACCCACTTAACCGCCCTTGAGAGGATTAAGTGTGGTGGGGCCCACACGAACCCTAAACTTTTCATCTTCTCCCAACTCCCTTAACCCCTCATTAAATGACATGAGTTATTTAATTTTGGAGTTATCCTTTTTGAATTTCAAACCTTTGAAATTATTTTGTTATGTTTGTGAATAAAATAAGCTCTTATCTTATTTTGTTGGGTTAGATCTCTTTAGCCATCTTGTGAGGATTTGAGAGCTTTTTTTTCTTCTTCAAACTTTGACGAAGAACGCACAAGCTCCGACGAAGAACGCTCAATCTCCGACGAAGAACGCCGCTCCTCTCTTCTTCGTCATCCGTGTCAACGAGAGGGAACACCGCTTCCTCCTCGGACTCCCTTCGTCGACATAAGAAAATTCGCCAACGACGTAACTATTCGTCATCGGATTTGACGAACGATTACCATGACGCCAACCTCCGCGACGTTGTCTTCCACGGGACGTTGACAAATCGTCGAACTTATACCCAAGGTAGGGGTTGTTGATTTTTGTTTAATTATTATTCTTGTTCGTGGTTCTAGTATGATTAACGAAAGGATATTTAAGTTGTGTTATCTTTTAACGTGAGGGGGCCGGACCGCATGAACACGGCCGAACCCCCTCCATCGTTCTTGTTGATTTACCTTGCGGGTGGAAACAAGGTGGCGTGGTGCCGTCGCACCACGCGGTTAATCATGCGATTATATTGCCCGACGCCGTCGCGCCGCGCCGTGGAAGAATCATCAAGAACACGACGCTGTCGCGCCGCGTCAAGGGGAATCGAAGGCGCGACGGAGGGGCGCGGTGCCGTCGCACCGCGCCGGATGACGAACACCGCGGCCGGTTCCGGGCCGCGGCGGGACGAGGAGACCGGCGGCCGGGCCGCCGGCGTCGGAAGCCGAAAAGGGGACAGGATTTTCCGGTCTTGTTGGAGAAAACCGGCTGGCAGTTGGCCGGCCGGAAGGTCAAAGGTCAGGGGAAATAAATTCCCCCGGCCAGCTCAAAAACCCCCCTCATTTAAGAGGGGGCGGTTTCCTTGAGGGGGGGCAGGCGGCACCCCGGTTTTTCCACGAAGCAGGCCCCCAGGAGGGGGGCCGTTGTTGACACAAGGGCACGGCATAATGCCGCACCGCCTTTCCAAGAAGCGGGGGGCTTTGCCCCCCCCCCCCCCCCGCGCGCTGCCTCCGTGCGGCGCCAGGCTGCCGCGCCGCCGCCGCACCGCCGGCCGGCCGGGCCGGGTCGGACCCGGGTCGGGTCGACCCGGTTCGGGCCGACCCAGGGGGGGTCGGGCCGGGTCGGCCCAGACTCGGACCCCCCCGTTTCGAATCAGTTTCAGTCTTTTGGCCATATCTTGAGCCACAGACCTCCGATTGACGAACCGTCTGCGGCAACGCGATCCTTGGATCGAGACGGTCATTTCGGTATATCGCACTCAAGGTTTAGGAATACTTTGAGTTCGGCCGTGTTGGTTCGTTCACGAAACCAACCGGGCCTTCGGAGCGGAAACGCTCATATCTTGAGCTACGGACGTCCGATTGACGTGCCGTCAGCTTTTTTGTGTTCCTCTTAGTGAGACGGATCTTTTGGAATACTCCGCCCGAGGTTTGGACGCAGGTGGAGCACGGTCGGGTTGGTTTTGCCTTAAAAACCAACCGGGCCCCGGGGACGAAAATGTCAATAACTCTCAGACCGGGCGTCCGATCGACACGCCGTCTGTTGCGTAGAGTTCCTATTGACGATACGGAACTTTTGGATACATCAACTCTGGACTTTGTGCCTGTTGATGTATCAGCCTCTCGGCTCGTGGAGCGGACCCTTCGAACGAGCTTACTGTGTGCGGGAACCCTAGTGCTGGCTGCGACTGTTACTGTGGCTACTACTGCTTCTACTGCTACTGTGACTGCGACGACGACAGTACAGAGATCCTGTGTGGATTCGACGACGACGACTACAGCACTCAGCGATCCTACGTGGATCAGTGCTACAGATCCTGTGTGGGTCCGATCCTGTGTGGGTCTTTGCGCTCAGCGGTCCTGTGTGAACCAGCGCCTACAGGTCCTACGTGGGCCCGATCCTGTGTGGGTCTTTTGCGGGGGTTAGTTACCTATCGATCCTTCGTGGGTCCGACGACTAAGATGGATCAGAGATCATCTTTTTCTTCTTTTAAAGAAGAATACCTGTGTGAGCTGAATCCTGTTGCTTTCCTGTGTGGATTGTGTTGTGCCATCCTGTGTGGATTACGTTTTGCTTTCCTGTGTGGATTACGTTTACTTTCCTTTGTGGACTGAGTTGTACTTGGGCTCGGAGGTTGGAGCGTATTTGAAATTGATGACTTAGGTATATGTATGGGCATATACCTAAGCAGTGTCGGTAATTACTTCGTGATTGTTCCTTTCTTCGTGGTTTATCCTTTATGGATTTGAGAGACCTTCAGGGGTCTCGGGGTCCCTACTGAGTAGCTTATACTCACCCCTGCACGGGCTTTGCCCGCACTACGTTGTGTTGGTTGCAGACGACGGACAGCGTTGACCTTAGCTGAGGCTTGCAGAGCGGGACGGTACTCGGAGGCGGACCACTGGGCGGGACGTGCTCGGAGCGGACGGCGGGACCTGTGGAGCAGAGGAGCTATCTGTACCCACCCTTCAGGTGGGATTTCCAGTGGACAGCTCGGTGTAGCGGCTTTTACCTTTCAGTTGCTGTTTTCCCTTTCGAGTTGTACTTTACTTTCAGTTTGGGTTTGTATACTGGTCCTTTTACTTTTCTGCACTTTCAGTTGTACTCTGTTTTTGCTTAGTGTTTACTTTCCGCTTGCTTACTCTGTGGTGTTTGTTTACTTTACAAAGGCAATGCCTTCCCATTTTACCGGGATTTACGCCTTGGTGCTTGTCGCTAGCCCCTGGCCTATTGAAGGCGGGCTTGGGGTAGTCACGGCACGGACCCCGAGGGCGGGTCGTGACAAACCCCAACAATGAAGTGGTGACATGTGCATTGTTTATTCATTCAAGAATAGAGAACATGCTTTTTTATTCTGGTTTTACGCATTCTTTTATATCCCAAATGTTTAGTAGAAAAATATGAACACCATCACAAATCATGGAAGTAAAGATGTTGCTGAGAATGAAAAATGGGGAAATCATTGCAACCCATGAATATAACTCCTCCCCAAACACAATTTGTGGATTTATCTTTTCTTTGAACCACATCAGACTCCCTCTGGTGGAAATTGATGCAATTCATTGGATGGATTGAATTTCCAAATATAGAGCCAACATAAATTTCCATGAGAGGGAAATAACTCTCCATATGGCAAATCGACCCCCAATTCTATACAAGTTAAAGGTGGAGGATGAATCTTCCTTATAACCATTATCTCAAGCATTGATATTATTGCGCTATGATCACGCATATCATTCATATATGATTTAGTCTATGGAAGCAACCATCCTTAAAGTTGTTCTTATTGTGAGGGAATCATCTGAGGGTTTTGATGAGGAATTTCATAATCTTCATCCTAAAACAGATGTTGAATTCTAAATTGATCATATACCTAGGGCATTGTCAATATCCTAGAATCTATATAGAATGGATGTTGTGATGCTTGATGAGATAAAGAAACTTCTATAGGAGAATCCCGATAAACAGTTTGTTCGCAAAAGTGCTTCACTATGGTGTGCACTAGTCCTCTTCGTGAAGAAGAAGTATGGGTCAATGCGCCTTTCCATTGATTATCGTGAGCTCAACAAAATCGTGATAAAGAACAAGTATCCTCTGTCCCAAATTGATGTCTTGTTTGATCAGCTACGTGGAGAATAATACTTTTCCAAGGTGGATTTGCATTAGGGATATTACAATGTAAGGGTAAAGAAGGAAGATATCCCCAAGACTACTTTTCATACAAGGTACGAGCACTATGAATTCATAGTAATTCCATTCAAACTCACTAATGCTCCAAAAATCATCATGGACATAATGAATAGAGTCTTTATAGATTACCTCGAATTTTTTTTGGTATTCTTTATAGATGATATTCTAATATACATCAAAACCAAGGAGGAGCATGAGGAGCATATAAGCACTGTACTAGGGACCTTTCAAAAGGAGATTCTCTATAAAAAGTATAACAAGTGTGATTTATGGTTGAAGGAAGTCTCATTCTTGGGTCATATAATCACAAGTAATGGGCTATCTGTGGATCCCTCCTTGATAGATGCAACCGAGGGATGGTTGAGGCCAACATCGGTAACATAGATCCATATCTTCTTGGGGTTAGCAGGATGTTATCACCGATTTGTGAGAAATTTCTCACATTTTTCAAACCCTCATACCAAGATAACTTATAAGGGAGTAAAGTTTTCTTGGAGTGATGAATGTAAAGATAGATTCAAAGATGTGAAAATGAGGCTTATCATCAGGCATTCTCTCACATTACTCATAAGTGGATAATTTTTTTTGGTATTCAGTGATTCGTAAAAGAATGTAATGAGATGTGTGTTGATGAAAAATGAAAAAGAAATTTCCTATGCTTCAAGGAAATTTAATGTTCATGAGAAAAACAATCCCACACCTGATTTGGTGTTGGCTGTGGTGATATTTTCTTTAAAAATTTGGAGAGAATACCTCTTTGGGGAGAAGTGTGACATATATACAAACCACAAAATCCTCAAGTATATATTCACACAGAAAGAGTTTAATATGCACCAACGAAGATGGTTAGATCTTATCAAAGACTATAACTTCTAAATCCATTTGCACCCTAGAAAAGTGACCAAGGTGGCAGATGCTCTGAGTAAAAAGGACCCAGAAATTCTATTATTGATGATAATTGAAAAGGATACAATATTCTTAGATTTGATGAGTATGGAAATGGAAATAATAAAGAAGGGAACATCATCAATCCTTTAAGAAATGATTTCTCAACAGTCTCTTTAGGAAAGGTAAAAGGATGCCGAAAAAGATGATGAGAGAATTAAGAAGAAATAAGAAACTATCAGAAAAAGGGAAATCCATAGAGTTCAATGTTAATGAATAAGGAATTGAGAGATTTGGGAAAATACTATATGTTCCCTCAATTCTGGAGTTGAAGAAAGAACTTTGGGATCATTCACATAGTTTGAATTTTTGCATTCACCCTAGAAATACAAAGATCTGTCGAGATCTATGAGAGAATTATTTGTGGGATAAAATGACTAAGAAGATCACCATGTATACATCAACCTGCCTGATATGTCAAAAAGTGGAAGTAGAGAGGCAGAAGTCTAAGGGGATCACTTATAGAAAGGTTATCTTTCCCAACACTTCTATACCAATGGTTCAAAAGAACCATTAGTGTAGAAGTCCTTTACCAATAGATTTAATAAACCATTGGTAATGGTGTGGTTAGGGAGGTATTTCCCAATGGTTTTTAATAACCATTAGGAAATACATGCTTTTCCAAATGGTTATTAAAAACCGTTGGGAACCCCCCCCCCCCAAAAAAAAAATTCACACAAACAGAACCCCTGACTCCCAGACGGGCCCCATTTATAAAAGCACATTCCCGACTCTCAGAAGCACCCGCCCTGGTGAACCTCTTCCATCTAATGACCTACAACTCCCCCATTTAGGTTAGACTCCTTCAACCAATTCTCACATTAGCTAAGGATATCCTTCTATTCTCAACATTTCTCCATTTATTTCACTATTTAGAAAGATCACGTCATTTTCCCTTTTTCTAGGGATTTTGGAAAATTTAATGATTCACTACTCCCTTAAGGAATTGTGTACTCAAATAACTACATCAATGTACACTTTGTCCAATTAATTTTTTCATTACACATATACATTTATAAGGGCATGGCCTTTTTCTCGTGTTCTAATTTTAAAGATTCATAGTTCTTTTTTTAATCTCAATGCTCCAAATATTTTAACTTCATGTATATGAACTCATAAGATATTTTTTGTAATATTTATTCATTGTATTACATGAAAATCAATCCTTTCATTAAGATCATGTCAAACATGAAGATATTATTCATCTTCATTTTTGTACACTATGTGTGTTACATAACAAGTATGTATCATATTTCTACCAAAACATTTATATATATAAAATGACACACTGTTCACTTATCTTTTTCATAATAGAACATATGGAGTATCTTTTTCTACATTGAATAATAGTATGCGGTCCCTAATTATTTTTCACAGAAGAAATAAAAAATACTTAACCGTAAAATCTAATGTTCTTTATGAATAAAATATCTACAATGGGAACTCTCGGTGGGACCTCACCTTCTCCCATGTATTACTTCTTCCTTCTTCATGAAACTAATTTACAGAAAAATCATTAATATTTTTTCTCTGGAACTATACAAAACCCTTTTAGATTTCATATTTGTCTCTTTAATTTATCATATCATTATATTAAAATGTCATTTAAATACACTGGATAGTTATAGACCTATCGGAGGTCATCTAAATGAATTGGATTTCACACACTGTTTAAGATTCCATTGGGTACCCGTATAAACTACATGATTATATGTTTAGATAATGGGGAACACCATTTTACAGATGCATTACTACTCACATGACATAGGATGGAGCATATAGCGGATGATTGGGTTGTAGATCTAGAAGCTAGGTCGAATTTTAGAATTTATTGAGCCTCTTGCATAGTATTACTTCCTACTAGTTGTAACTATGTTTTTCTTCTTGATACATGACATACATCACCATCATTCAGTTTATGATTCTATTATTAGTTGGTATTACTAATTTGGTTATTTTCATCTATTTCTAATATTTTCCCATTGTTATCTTTCTTCAACTTTTTAACTGATAATATTAAAATTGTGAAACTTAGGCAATGAGGGAATAGTCTCCCCAGACACACCAAAGGGACTCACTCTTAGTCAATAACATTTAGAATTTTGGTAGATGTTCTTGAGGCCATGTGTCCATATGGGTTTTGGTCACTAATGAGGGGCATCCTGGTTTGGGACATCAAAATTCATGGATATCCTTTTTATATGTGTTTTTAATCAAATCCATACCTATTACTATTTAAGGTCCCTCTCCAAAATAAATTGGGACATGATTCAATGAAAACACCCTACCAACCTATGATCTATGGACCCAAACCTAGGATCTTTTAATACATGGTTAGGGTGAAACATGATAAGTACATAACATCTTTTGATGTGATCATCATCCTAATCCTCATCTTGATCTCCTTGAGGAAGTTAAAGTATAAAACTCATGTACTCCCAACAATAACCTTAAGGATTTTTTATTCCTTAATCCACATCGAATATCTTATTGGGAAATCCTTGAATATAGGAATTAGAAATTCTGTATCTTATTTTCTTATATACAATGTATATTGTTGCGTTTCTTAATATAATTCTCATATAGTGTAATGTGTCAGATATGAGTTTATATAAAGTAAATAATTTTCATTTACCTAAATATATTTTTTATTGAATTTCAAAATTATTCAATTTCTTTGAAATGAATTATTGTAATTTTTTTACAGAATGGATAGAAGTTGGATGTACAAAATAGATTATATTTCAAATGATTTTCAAATAATTTGAATAGTTTTTTAGATTTTGCATTTGAAAATGCTTCAGATAGTAGTCGCCTACATGTCCCTTGTTATAATTGTGTTGGAAGACCTTGATTGATTCATGAAGTAGTTAGCTATCATATAACCAAATATGGATTCCAAACAAACTATTATGTGTGGTATCAAAATGAAGAGATAATGGAATCTCAAAATGTTGATGATCCAAATGTTAGGAAAGAATTAGAGAGTTTGATATATGATCGGTTTCCATTTATTTGGCATCATGAGAAGGAAAGGATGTACAACCAATAATATTTCAATATCATCACACATGATGTGTCCAATGAAAATTATGATGTTGATTGGGTGAAAAAATTTAATGACGCTGTGACAAATCCTGTATATCGGCAATGTTGTAAAAAGAAAAAGTTGGAATTTTTAATATGATTATTTCATGGGAAAACTATGTATGGGATTTCAAATACTGCAATCTATTGCATTCTTACTATCTTGAAGGACTTACTTCTATATGATGAAGATATTCCCTCAAACCACTATATGGAATGAAAGTTAGTTGATGAACTTGGATTCTAAAAAAAATTCATGCTTTCCCGAATGATTGTAGCTTATTTTGGGATTAAACTGCAGAAAGAAATGATTGTATCAAATGTGGAACCTCCCGATGGAAGCCAAAAGTTGAAGAAACACCATCTCGTGTGCCACAAAAAGTAATTTGTCACTTTACATTAATCCAAATATTACATAACCTTTTTATGTCTGATGAAATATCAGTAAAAATGCGATGGCATGTCACCGAGAGAAAAAAGAATAATGAAGAGTTAGTTCACCCTACAAATGGATTTTCATGGCAGATATTTGATGCTCAATATCCTGAATTTGTAGCTATTGTGCATAATGTAAGACAGGGTGTTTCATGTGACGGTTTTAATAAATTTGGGAACATGCTTACTTTGCACAACACATGGCTAGTTTCCATACACATTTATAACCTTCCCCCATGGTTGTGTATGAAAAATCTGTACACTTTCTTTAGTATATTCATATCTGTCTCTTCTGATCCTAGCAATGATATAGATTTATATAAGAAAACATTAACAAAATAATGAATCTTCTATGGGATGTGGTTGTGACCACATACGATGCATGTTCTAAAGACATATTTTAGATGCGTGTTGTGCTTATGTGAACGATCATTTATTTTCCTTCTTATGCAATGATGTCTGGATGGAGCACAAAAGGAAAATTTTCATGTCCTGTTTATATGAATAATACTCTATTGAGAAGACAGAAATATCATCAAAGTTTTAGTTTTATGGGACATCGACGATTCTTTCCAATGAACCATCCATATAGAAACAATCTTCAAGGATTTTAAAATACCATGGAGACTGACGATCCACCTCAGCATATGTCTGGAACTGATGTGCTTAATGAATTGAATGATTTCACTTATTAATTTGGGAATGGTGTAAATAAATATAGATATTGGAAAAAAATTCCAATGATACCTGTTACAATTGGAAGAAAAATATTATATTCTTTCAGTGGTCATATTGGTCAACCAACTTGTTACGTCATTGGTTTGATGTAATGCACATTGAAAAGAATATATGTGAAATGTTTTTTTTCGATTCTTCTAAAACTCATGGGAAGATAAAAGATGATTTCCGATCTCGGCATGACTAGGGTGATTGGGGGATCAGACCAAAATTTCTTCCTATCTGTATCAGTGAAAATAAATGGCAAGTTCTATGTGCTTCTTTTGTGATGAAACCTAATAAAAAAAATTTCTGGGAGTTCTAGAGACTATTAATGTTCTTTATGGCTATTTAAGAAATATATCAAAACAGGTCAACAAAAAAGAGTTAAAGATGAAATCTTTGAAGACTCATGATTATCACGTCCTTTTACATGAGTTGATTCCAATAGAAATCCTTCATATCTTGTCCAATAATGTAAGAGTCTCAGTTATTGAGTTGTGATATTTGTTTAGAGGTATTTGTGGTAAGAAGTTTTCCAAATCCTTCTTGCAAAAACTGTTGGTAGAGACAATAATACTTTTTTGGGAGTTAGAGAAAATATTCCCTCTATCTTTTTTTACAAGCATGTTGCATCAGACTGTCCATCCTCCAACCGAAATACTTCTTGGAGGACCTGTTGCCTTCCATTGGATATTTCCAACTAAAAGAAACATGTACACATTGAAATCATATGTTCAGAACAAGAATTATCCAGAAGGTTCTATTGTGAACGTTTACTTGGCTCAAGAATTTACGGATATCTACTCAATGTATTTGTCTAATCTTACTACGAGAATAAACAGACCAATGAGAAATAAAGATGAATAGTATGAGAAAATTTTATATAGTTTTCCATCACTTCCTCAGATAGGAGGACTTCTTATATCATATACATTGACGACATTAATCCTTGAAGAGTAAGATATGGAACATCACACAGTGTTGTTCAATTGTGATTTCGTCAATGAGTATATCAACTAAGTAAATTGTAAATGTATCTCTTATCTTATATCTTCTAATTTTAATATTTATTAAACTATTATTATTTTTATCAGTAGGGAACATAAATAAATGATATATATAAAGAATCATTCATTATCTTTGAGAAATAAAGAGACTTTTCATAGCAAAGGGTTATCTGCTTGGTTGAAATTGAAGGTAAAAATATTTCTGTAACAACTAAATAAATAAAATATTTAATTAAGTTTAATATTTGTTAATATTTTAGGTATCAAGTTTTCTTGCAGACTCTGTTTTTGAGGAAACAATAGCTTTGGATTTTTGTCCTAATACCATGGTTCGTGCTTGTAAATCACTTGTGATTAATGGATACAAATTTATGATCAATGAATGAGCAAGAAAAATGAGAACACAGGATGATGGTGTTATGAAAACTTCCACAAAAGTTTGTTATGCCAGTTCATCGGATGATAGACCTAATTCTGAAAATGTAACTTATTATGGAGCCGTGGAGAAAATAATAATTTTGTATTATTACTCGCATGATCAAGTCACGATGATGAAATGTCAATGGTTTAATTCAATGATGAGGCAAGGAACCTTTATTGATGATTATTGATTTCGAGTTATTGAAATAACATGCACTCTTTCCACCAATGAACCATATGTATTGGCATCAATGGTGAAACAATTTTCTTATGTCAAAGATCATCTTAATCCTAAATTACGTGAAATTATTGATGTAAATCCCAGACATGTTTTTGATGATGGTGATGATGAAGTTGACACTATCCCTACAGCAATTGGAAGCAATCCTTTTAATACTTATGATAACTCCAATAGCTCAATTGTCAGAGTTGATTGCGAACCCAAAGATGTGGTTAGAAATATATAGAATCATAAAATCGTGCTCTCACCTATATGTTTCACCTCTATCATTTAGAGTGTGTATCCTAGTACTTACCTTCAAACCACTATAAATCTCTTGTTTCTTCATGTTTTTTTATCAAAATGGTTTTTCTATATATAATTTTTTGGGTTACACATTAGTTATTCATTTCTAATTACTTCCATATTTGTTTTCATTACAGGAAATGACACCCATTGAAGAAAGGAGGCAGAAAAATATGAAAGAAAATAATCTTCGCATGACACAAATAAACATTCCTTCACTCATACCTATTGTGAGTATTTTATTTCATATATATATATTTCAATAACTTATAATTTCATGTGTTTACTTTTGTGTTAACCTTTATTTAGGATCCACCCCCTAGACAAGAGATATCCAATGAGGATCCTGATATTTCTCTCATTACATAGGCTGGTGGTAAGAGGGCGGGGGGGGGGATTGTAGAGTTAGACGATCATTTGGCGGTCCTGGTACTGAGGCCGGAGGTATGAGGGGTCATGGTGCGAGAGTTAGACGATCCACTGGTCATAACCTATTGGACTTTTCCCATACCATAGACATGTATACTACTCCCCATTTTGATCTTGTTGTGTCTTTAGAGATGCATAGGATATTTAGGCCTCTGATATTTACACTACAAGTTGGCCAGACGTCTGTGCAATCATATTTTTCTTCTCGTTCATTATCTATGATCTATTATATTCCACATTATTCGACTAATATTATGTGGCTGAGGAGCATACATTGAGGTACACGCCACCTATTCAAGATATTCCTTTAGCTTCTAGACATCCAGTGACGCCCATTGATCCGACTACCACAGGTATATTTATATAACTATAAAATAAATTTATACCAAAATTTATTTTTATTATAACTTGTACTAATATTTTTTTCATTAATAGTAGATTCATTTACTAATAGGAAGCTAGGGAGAGGGCATACTTGATTGCGTGCAGTATGGAACCTCCAGACACAGATGATGGTTGAATACAATGATGATGGATAGATGATTGATAAATCTGGGCAGGAATGTCGGGGTTTTTTGGTGACACTAGCCAAATACTCCGACAACATATCGGTCATCCCTCTCTCTTGGAGACATCTTCCACATGATGTCAAGGATAATGTGTGGGCACAAATATGGGTAAAAAATATATTGGATTTAATGTAGTATTTTTTGTATTTATATGAATTAATATATTGGGTGTCAGCTTCGGTTTGACTTCACTGATAGCGAAGGTGCACAACAAACACATTTAAAGGAGCTAGGAGAGCTTTGGAGAGATTATAAGCATGAGTTATATGTTGGTTGGTGTGATAGAGTGGTCACGGAGTTGGAGACATTACCTATCATGGATGACTACCTGATAGAGAAATATCGCCAAATGATAACCCATTGGGCGACTGCCAAATTTAAGGTATTAATCCCATTTGAGGTATTTAAATTAGAGTTTTCATATTTTTAATTAATATTATCTTATTTATTATTAAACATTATTTAGTAATCTTCTGAGAAAAAAAAAATTTATTCAAAGCAATACCTCCACACTTTGGGGCACATTACTATGTTAGATCATGAGAGGTAGCCGGTAAGATATATTTGTTTATAATATTTCGTTAGGACATTCCATTTTTATTGTTTCCTATATAAATTATGTTATTTATTGAATATTGAATATATGATTATAATTTAACTTTATATTGTTTCAATTTCATTACAAAAGAACAAATTGAATATTGAAGGACGTATCCCTCAAGAAAAAATGTTTTTCTCTAGTAGAAGGAAATAAAATGGAATTGTATTTAATGAACCGACATAAGAAAAGATTGTGTGTATTAATTCCGTTATTTCAAAGTTTACAATCTATCTTGAAATTTAATATTCTATTAATATTTCTAACAGGATGCTTTGGAGGCCCTTGATTCCCAAGAACATGAAAATATAGGGCCATAGGATCATTTATATCAGGTTTTAGGAGATGAGAACTCTGGTCAAGTAAGCTGCTGACCTGGTAAGAATATAGTCTTGATGAGGTACTGGTCCACTCCAGGTATCCATTCTAGTACCACCGAGTTAGAAAAGGTCAATAATCATGAAAGATAGTCTGATAAAAGGGTCATAGAGTTGGAAGAACAGGTTCGAACGAGGGATAACGAATTTATGGAACTAATCAAAGCTTTATCTTCATCACTTCCATCAGAGGCCAACGTGGATTTTCAGACATATATGTCATCGATGGGTGCATTATCCAATGCACCAGGTGGTAGTTCTAGTGGAAGTCGAGATGATGATGTTCTTGGTGATGATGAGGATGCAGAAGAGGATGAGGGCGTGGATGAGGATGTGGACGAGGGCGAGGATGGGGCTGAGGGTGAGGATGGGGATGAGGATGAGCATGGAGATGATGACGAGGATGAATATGGGGACAGAGATGGCGGCGAGGATGAGGCTGATGATGACTGTGGTGATGGTGATGGTGATTAGGGGTAGATTGATCCATTACATTTTTGAATTCTGTATAACTCTTAATTTTTTGAACCAGGTTTTTCACTCTGGTATGGATATTTTTGAATTCAGTATAACTCTTTATTTTTGACCAAATATTGAAGCCTAATGATTTTATAATGGTTTGGATCTGAGTGATTCTATGTGAGATTTTATATGTTATTTTGAGGAGTTTATTTCCCTTTAATTTATTGGTTCATAAAACATAAGTTGGTGTTGCATATATCATGTAATTGGAATTGGTAAAGTAAAAGGTTGGCCTCAGATTTCCGAGTTGGTTATTTGGATGATATTCTCTATCCAAATTGGGTATTTATCTATTGACTATGGGTGTATTTTCTAATTGAATAATTTTTTAATTAAACTGGCCACATAATACACATTTACCACAATACTGAAGCACCACAGAAATCATAGATAGACACTACACACCACAAGACACCCATGGGAGACACCCCTTGAGGCAGAGTCCCTCTCATATCCTCTTTAATTTTAGAATTCCTTCAATTGAATTTAGTTTTTTTATTAATTATGATTAATTTTATTGAATAGAATATCTTGAAAAAGTTTTATTTAATATAATTGTTTCATTTGTTAAATAAAGTCATGTTTTTATAATAAAACCCCTCCAATGGAGGTGCGCTGTCTGTGAAAACCCACAGTGATATTTTAGGGTGTGATAATTTGACTGTCAATCAATATTTTCAACTACCTAGTACCACATTAAAAAACAAATAATATAAAATATATATCTTTATCATACCACAATCCCGAATCAAGAGTCTGTTTTTATAACATAAGATCAGTTTCTATAATGTAAAGGACAACTACATAGGATTTATTTGGAATCCTGGCCAGACGATGCTGCCCCACAAATGTCGTTGGACCAGGACAACACGCCGCGGTCATGCCGCGGTCACGCCGTGGTCACACCACTGTCACGCCACTTCCATTCCGTAGTAATGCCATGATTTGGCCCTGCTCCAAGATGACACCCCGCGACGGTTCGTATTCTTGTCGGATTTCGATGTATGATACCTAAATAGAGTTTTAGATACATTACCCACACTCCTCCTTGGACCTCGGAAAACACCCCGACCCTCCTCCCTGGACCCCGGACAGCCCCACCACCCTCCTCCCTGGGCCACAGACATCCCCCTAGAAATCCCTCTGGAAATCCCCCCAAACAGCCCCCCACCATCCTCCCTAGACCCCAGACAGCCCCCAGTACAGCCCCCCAGACATCCCCCCCCAACCTTCCAACCCAGTCCCCAGACAGCCCCCCCCCCCCCCCGTATAGCCCCCCACCCTCCTCCCTAGACTCAGGATATCCCCCAGAAGTCCACCCTAATATCCACCTAAACCCACCTCCCTGGACACCAGATCCCAATCTATGCTCTCTACAAAATTCACCCTAAATCCCAATAGAAAAGAGGGTTTTGGAGCTTCAGAAGAAGATGAGAGAAGAGTGCAAACCCTAATAGAAAATAGGAAGAAAGGAGAGTATTAGAATCACCCAGATCTTCAATATGCACTTGATAACACTCAAAACAACCAAGTTATGTATACGAGTCAGCCCTGCCTCAAACCGAGGCACGGTGTTGTCGGTACCGCTCAAGCTGTCTCACTTTTATTTGAAACGGACAAAATTTTTAAATGAAAACAACAACTGACATATGGAAAACCGACCAAATGGATTAAGATTGTGTTTATACTTTAAAAACATGATCCATGAGTCATTTTTGACGTGTATGATCAACCCCACCTCAATTTGAGGCACGGTGTAACCGGTACCACTCAAAGTGTCCTTTTGTTTAAAATGGATACTCTTTTAGGTAGAAACAACTGGCATATGGAAAACCAACCAAATGCATTCATATTGTGTTGATCCTTTAGTAAAATGATCCATGAGTCATTTTGTATGTGTACCAGTCAACCTTGCCTCAATCTAAGGTGCAGTGTGGCCAACACCACTCAAAGTGTCTCCCTTTTGATTCAAAAGGACGTCAATTTAAGTGAATAAAACAACTGACATACAAAAAATTGACCAAACGAATTCATATTCTGTTGAAACTTTAAGACAATGATCTATGGGTCATATGTGACATGTACGAGTCAACCCCACCTCAATCCAAGACATTGTGTGACCGAAATCACTTTAAATATCTCACATTTATTTGAAATGGAAAGGATTTTATGTGAAAACAACAACTGACATACTAAAAACTGACCAAACACATTCGTCTTGTGTTGATACTAAAAAAAGGTATCCATGGGTCATTTTTGATGAGTAAGTGGAAACCACGCCACAATCCGAGGCACAGTGTGGCTAGTACCACTCAAAGCATCTAACTTTTATTTGAAATAGACAATATTTTAAGTGAAAACAACAACTAGCTTATATAAAACCTATAAAATCAATTTTAATTTTGTTGATACTTTAGTAAAAGGATACATGGGTGATTTGTGACATGTATGAGTCAACCTTTCCTCAATATGAGGCATGGTGTGGCCGATACCACTCTAAGTGTATTTATTTTGTTTAAAATTGATACACTATTATGTAAAATCAAATAGCATATGAAAAACTGAAAAAATTCATTCGGATTATGTTGATAATTTAGGAAAACTATCCATGGGTCATTTGTGACGTGTATGAGTCAACCCTTCCTCAATCCGAGGAGCAATGTGGCCGGCACCACTCAAAGTGTCTCTCTTTTATTTCAAAAGGACATCATTTGAAGTGAATACAACAACTGACATACGGAAAACCGACAAAAGGAATTATGATTCTGTTGCAACATTAGGACAATGATCCATGGGTCATATGTGATTTTTACAAGTCAACTCTGCCTCAATATGAGGGCCGGTGTGGCCGACACCACTCAAACTGTCTTACTTTTATTTGGAATGGAGATGATTTGAAGTGAAAACAAAAACTGACATACAGAAAACTAAACAAACACAATAGGATTGTGTTGATACTTTTGGAAAATGATCCATGGGTTATTTGTGATGTTTATGAGTCAACACCGCCTCAATACGAGGTGTGGTCTGGTTGACACCACTCAAAATGTTTCTCTTTTGTTTAAAATGGACATCATTTTAAGTGAAAACAACAATGGACATACGTAAATCTGACCAAACACATTCATATTCCATTGAATCTTTTGGACAGCGATTCATCGGTCATTTTTGATGTGTACGAGTCAACCACGTCTCAATCCAAGACGCGGTGTGGCCGAAACCAGTGAAAGTGTCTCACTTATCATTGAAATGGACAACATTTTAAGTGAAAACAACAACTAGCATACGAAAAACATACCAAATGCATTTTTATTCTATTGATAATTTAGGACAAGGATCCATGAGTGGTTTCTGACATGTATGAGTCAACCCTACCTCAATCCAAGTTAGGTGTGGCTGGTACCACTCAATGTGTCTTTCTTTTTTTTTTTTAAAATGGAAACTTTTTTAAGTAAAAATAACAGGAATACGGAAAACCAACCAAACACATTCTTATTGTGTTGATACTTTATTAAAATTATCCATGGGCCATTTTCGTATTGTACGAGTCAGCCTCACCTCAATCTGAAGCACGGTGTGGCTGACACCACTCAAAGTGTCCCTCATTTGTTTCAAAAGGACATCACTGTAAGTGAATACAACAACTAACATAATGAAAACCAACCGAAGGAATTCTAATTCTATTATAACTTTAGGAAAATGATCCATGGGTCATATGTCACATGTATGAGTCAACCTCGCCTCAATCCGAGGTACGGTGTTGCCGATATCACTCAAAGTGTCTAACTTTTATTTGAAATGGACAGAATTTTAATCGAAAACAACAACTGGAATACAGAAAACAAACCAAATGAATTTGGATTGTTTTGATACTTTAAAACAACAATCCATGGGTCATTATTTATGTGTAAGAGTCAACCTTTCCACAATCCGAGGCATGGTGTGGCTGGTACCACACAAAGTGTCTCACTTTTATTTGTAATGGACAACATTTTATGTGAAAACAACAACTAACAAATTGAAAACTGATGAAATTAATTTATATTGTGTTGATACTTCAACACAAGGATCCATGCGTCATTTTTTACATTTAATACTCATCCTCACCTCAATATGAGGTGTAGTGTGGCTGACACCACTCAAAGTCTCTCACTTTTCTTTGAAATAGACAACATTTTAAGTAAAAACAACAATTGACATACAAAAAATTGACCAAACACATTTGAATTATGTTGATACTTTAGGAAAAGGAACCATGGGTCATTTGTGATGTGTATGAGTCATCCTCTCCTCAATCTGAGGCACAATGTGGCTGGTACCACTCAAAGTGTCCTTCTTTTGTTTAAAATGAATACTCTTTTAAGTAAACAAAACTGGCATATGGAAAACTGACCAAACACATTATGATTATGTTGATACTTTAGGAAAACGATTAATAGGTCATTTGTGATGTGTAAGAGTCAAACCCACCTAAATATGTGGCGCGGTGTGTCCGACACCACTCAAAGTGTCTCTCTTTTGTTTCAAAAGGACATCATTTTAAGTGAATACAACAACTGACATACAGAAAACGGCCACATGCATTAGGATTCTGTTTAAACTTTAGGAAAAATATCCACGGGTCATATGTGACATGTATGAGTCATCCCTGCCTCAATCCAAGGGCTGGTGTGGCTGGTACCACTCAAACCGTCTCACTTTTCGTTCAAATGGAAAGGATTTTAAGTGAAACCAACAACTAGCATATGGAAAACCGAACAAACACATTAGTATTGTTTTGATACTTTAGGATAACTATCCATGGGTCATTTTTGATGTGTATGAGTCAAAAATGCCTCAATTAGAGGCGCGGTGTGGCCGAAACCACTAAAAATTTCTCTCTTTTGTTTAAAATGGACATCATTTTAAGTGAAAACAACAACTGATATACGGAAAACCAACCAAACACATTTATATTCTGTTGAAACTTTTGTAAAACGATCCATGGGTAATTTTTGATGTGTAAGAGTCAATAATGCATTAATCCGAGGTATAGTGGGGATGACCCCACTCAAAGTGTCTCACTTTTCATTGAAATGGAAAACATTTTATGTGAAAAAAACAACTGACATATGGAAAACTGATCAAACGTATTCGGATTCTATTGATACTTTAGGAAAAGGAACCATGGGTCATTTGTGACGTGTACGAGTCAACCCTTCCTCAATCCGAGGCATAGTGTGGCCGGTAATACTCAAAGTGTCTTTCTTTTGTTTAAAACAGATACACTTTTAAGCAAACAAATCAGCATATGGAAAACCAACCAAACACATAAGGATTGCCTTGATACTTTAGGAAAACGATCCATGCGTAAATTGTGACATGTACAAGTCAACCTCGCCTCAATCCGTGGTGCGGTGTGGCCAGAACCACTCAAAGTGTATCTCATTTGTTCCAAAAGGACATTATTTTAAGTGAATACATCAACTAAAATTTACACTCATCAACGATAACAAATTTTTTTTTTTCATGAGTTGGGTAGTTTAACTCATGGGGTCATAAATGAAGAGACTCCTATGAAAAGAAATTTTTACCATATATTATAAAAAATACTAGTTCATTGCAAAATGCATCACAAATCATTACATACCCAAATCTAGTATCAGAAAAACAAACATTGGGATTTGAGCCAATTTCAAACTCTTATTCAACTCTAATATGTATTTCTCAGTATATTCTGCCTATTAGAATTTGATAGCGAGGTGGAGGGGCAGTGCTGGTTGGTGGGGTTGTGCAGGGGTGAGGTGAATTACATCTGGAATAGTGGTTTTCATATGAAGATTGAAATGGGATTAAATAACATTTGAGTTATTGAAACTGTTATTCAAATATACTGGATGATTTTTTTCATATGAAGATTGAAATATGAAATTGTATTATATTACATGGTTGGAAGAGTTTAATGGTTTTATGTGTTTTTATGTTCTATTGTAGGTGTTTTTATGGAGATTTAAGTCTGTTTTTATGTGGTTTTTGTTCTATTTTATATGTAGGTGTCTATTGGAGGGGCTACTGGAGTGGATGTTGTGCAATAGTTCTGGAAATACACAATACCAACAGTTTTAAACCATTGGTATACTTTGATAGAAATTTAAGAACTATCCCAACGGTTTTAAAACCGGTGGTATAGTGTTTATTCTTCAATATATACCAATGCTTTCAATGAAACCATTGGTAAAAATTCTTTACAAGCTTATATCAATGATTGGCCTAAAACCTTTGGTAAATCAGTAGATACAGTGGCCTATACCAATGTTTTAGATCAAACAGTTGGTATAGGAATTTCCTCATGGATTACTACCCTACGTTTTGGAAAACCATTGTTATAGGCTATACCAATGGTTTTCCAGCCTATACCAATGGTTTAAAACCATTGGCATAACCTTCATTTCTAGTAGTGGATGATGCAACCATTACCCATACCATCATGAAAATTGGAGAACATCACCATGGAATTTTTCAAAAGACATCTACAAAATAAAAAAGAAACAATGTTATATGGGTTGTTGTGGATCGTCTTACAAAGGCTTCACACTTCATTTCAATTTGAGAGGATTTCTCATTGGATCAACTGGCACAGATATACATCAGATATTTGGTAAGGCTGTATGGAGTACCACTATCAATTGTATCCGATCAAGATCCAATATTCATCTATATGTTCTGGAAGAGTCTTCAACATGCTCTAAATATGGAGCTGAACATCAATACGGATTATTATCCTCAAACTGATGGCCAATCTGAGAAGACTATCTAAACATTTGAGGTCATGTTGATAGCATGCTCAATGGACTTGAAATGAAGATGTGATCAACATATTCCTCTAGTTGAGTTCACTTATAACAACATTTTTTACTCAAGCATCCAAATGGATCCTTATGAAGGCATTTATGGGAGGAGGTGTAGAACACCGGCATGTTGGGATGATATTGGGGAGAGAAAACTCATAGGTATAGAAATAGTTGAAGAAATAGTGTAGAAGGTTAAGACTATCCAGAGTCAAATTAAATCTTATCAGAGTCGATAAATGATCTATGCTGATAATCGTTGACGAGACCAGAGATTGATGTCAGAGACATGGTATTCTTCTGCATATCACCGTGGAAGAGAGTTATGAGATTTTTGAAGAAGGGAAAGCTTAGTCCAAGGTACATCAACCCTTTTGAGATCACCGATCACATTGGAGTAGTGGCCTATCGATTAACACTCATACCAAACCTATCTTAGGTACATGATTTATTCCATGTATAACTCTTGAATAAGTACATACCTGATCCATCTCATGTACTCAAACATAATGTGTTACCATTAGAGAATTTCCTATCCTTTAAAGAGAAGTCGGTGAAGATATTAGATCATATTGAAAAAGTTTTATGAAATAAGAAAATTCTCCTCATCAAGGTATTGTGGTGCAACCACAAGTTTGAAGAAGCAATGTGGTAATTAGAGTAAGCGATGAAGCAGAGTTACCCTCATCTTTTTAGTGTCAGAAAAGGAAATTTGGAGGGAAAACATTCTTAAGGGGGGGGGGATTTTAATGAACCAAACTTTTATTAATGAAAATTTATCTTCATATAATTAAATGTATTATTAGTTAAAATGGTTATATAAAATATGAACTTCCTTGGTTTTATGGAGGACAATATACCTTTAATAATTATTACCATTGCTAATATAGCCATTGAACAGTGATCACATGAATAATATAAATATAAGACTTTTAGAAATCCAATTTACTCAGACAAATGAAGTGATGTCCTCATCCAGTAGAATAGATCCATATGAAACACATTTGACAGAGCTTGGAAAGGATATAGACTCACTGGGCTTCACTCAGGACAAATCCAAAGTCTAGCTTCAACACGTTAAGCTTGAGAGGAACCGCCTATGGGATAAGTGAAAGTTAATAGAGATTACCACCCGATCAATGTTATCTAAGCCTCCCCAAGTGTCTTTCATGATTTCACATCTTACCCTTCAGTATTATTTAGGTAAGGGGTTATGTAAAAATACCCTAGCACTATGATTATTTTATTTATTTTTCTATATAATAAATAATATACATTCTTATTATTATTGATACTTTTTAATAGTTTTTATTAAAGGAAAAATATTTTTTGTTAATATTCAATTATGAAATCAATTATGATAAAATAATGTATTTTTTAATTAAATTAGATTAAAAAATTATTATTACCCAATTAATATTTTTTAAATATAAATTATTGTATAATTTTTATGAATACCATGGTGATTTTTTATTAAGGTTTGAAAGCTGTTTTTGACAAAACACACGAATTTTTGACAAATGTAATTTTTTAATTTAAAATTAAAAATTCACATATTTATAAAATTATTTAGTTAAAATTAATATTATTTTTGGAATTAGGATGTCAAACTTATCCAACAGTGAATTTTTCATAATTTTCTGAGACAGTCGATTTTTTTGGGTAAAAATTAAATACCATTTAATTATATAATGTGTTTCATGACATCATAATGACCCAATAGTGATATAATAAAATACTATAAATGGTATATTCTTACAATATATGTTTTTACATTAAAATAATGTGATTTTAGGTTTGTTTTATTTATTTTACAAAGCTTTAGTGGACTTTCCAAGACTTATAAAACATTTTAACTTTTAAAAATAACTTCATTGAGAGTGTGACTCACCTCCACATAAGAAAGAATAATATTTTAATAATTTCGGCCTTTTTACATATAAAATAATGTTTTACACTAATATTTTTAATAATCCATGGGGAAAACCATGGGATGGTTTGTGGTTTTGATTAGTTTAATGTGTGGTGTCGAAAATCTAAATAATAAATAATTCCCTCCCCTTTCCTATATAAACCCACCCAATATCCCACTTCTCTTCACTAAAAACATTTGGCGCTCGACCAAACTCTGACCCCCTCTATCTATAATCCTCCCAAGGTTCCCAAAGACCCCATGAATCATCTCTCAATCCTTTCCCAATCCTTTGGGATCAAACTTCCAAGTAAGGAATTTCTTCTTTTCTCAATTTTGTCCAAATTTAATTATGTTATTATACCATTTTGATTTCAATTAGAAATGTTGGGGTATGATATATAACCTCCCCTATACTACCATATTTTTGTTTTAATGATTATATACCCATTTTCTCACATTAATTCCTCCCATGTACACCTGTTACCACAACAAAATTTTGTAAGGAACTTCTCTCTTCTCATTTACATTCAAAAAATTATTTTTTATTATAAATCTAAATTCCATTACTTATGTTAGTACATGTATCTATATAACCCCTTAAATTTCATTTCATGTACACATGATGAGACACCAATTTCTCTCTAATCAACCATTTTTATGAATTTATGTCACACTTTTATGCTTCCGAAATTGCACTACGATTTTTCAAGCCAAAGTCATCGTGTAGTGAATACCATGCCCATTTCACTATCAGGGGTATTCAAATTTATTCACATTTACTTACTTATTATATATTTTTAGGTATTAATTCCTCATTCCTTTATAATTTAATAAATGATGATTTTTATTGAATCCACATTGTATGATCTATATGGAACACTTAAGAATGAAATAAAATGATTAAGAAGGGTGCATCCTGATAGCGATCCAATGCATTAGGTCAAGATTAGTATCATGGTATTTCTAGTAAAATGATGGTTTACTAATTTTAATTCAAGTGCAATGAGAGTTTACTTATTCTCTATATGTAATTGGCCTTGGCTCTTGCTAATACAATGTTAAGTGTTGTTGTGACATTTCCAGGTTATGATAATCATGGTATCTCCGGCCTTTATGTTCATATTTATCTTATGCTCCATTGGCATGCCGATTGCCTAATATGTACTTTATTCTTCATGTTATTCCTTTTTTACTACCTTACTTGTCTTTATAGCTCACCCTTTTCTTATTCATGTCCTCATGTTATCTCATGCAATGTTAAGTCCGAAGGAATGTGTGTGGTCATGTAAAATTTGTTTTCAATAAATATGTGTATTTCATGTTTTAAGTTGTTATGTAATGTTCCTAATCCCTAAATACACTAGACCTATCGATCATCAATTTTTGTATCAAGTGAATATTTAATTTAAAAAATAATATCTAAGTGTGTAATATAGAGTGAGGTTGTTACAAAATAGATGCCGACGATACACGGATTTCAAAATTTTCATCACCAGATCGATGACACTTCATCATCTCTAGAAATATGAGCTCTATTAATGGATTGCGGATAAAATATGAATTTGATTAAGAAAATAAATATATATATGAAATTTTATCTCAATAATATTTATGACATGCTCGAAAATTACACATTGTTGACGATCATCACTCGAATGATTTTAGTTTGAATCCGTATACATTATCTACACAATCTTAAAGAATCATTGAGAACAATGATCATCAAATTTCAGGAGATATCAGGGAACTTTAATGAATCCTTCTACATCTCTATGATCACCATGATTTTGTTCCTTTGATCTATGATAGTGATTGAATATCAAGTATATAGAACAACCATTTCACTCTCTATGATTTGGGAAGGATGAGAGATGAACTCTCAAATTCTTGGGAATGAATAGCCCCACAAAAATGAGGTCATAAATTCTTAAACCTTGAGTATTAAATTACCTAAAAGGGTTCTCTATCCCTCGTATATATAATTCCCACTAAATAATCTAGAAATTAAATGTTATGAAATACTCAATGAATCATAAAAATCATTTATATTTTACTACCTACTTGTAATATGTAATAAATATATTTCATGATAAAATAAATCCATCGACTTGAATTGAAATTCTTGATAATATTAAATGATTATTTAATATTAAAATAATATTTTTTCATGTATTCACTTAATAATTTGCGAATAATTTTAATAAATTAATTCAAATACCATTATTATACACTCAAATAGTAATGAATTTACATATCCATTGGTGATCATTAATGCTTGGTCATCTCTTAGACTTGGTGGTGGGGCCCAACATTTTTTATACACCTATTCATTATAATATGGTATCATTTTTAATATCGAGTTGTGTGTGACCCTCTAGTCCCTTATATTTATTGTAGTTAATATCATTCAAAGAACATGAGTAGAATCAAACAACTTACCAAGGCCCCTAAAGTGATAAGGGAAAGTTATAGAAATGTTAAGATTTCCTATGAACACACATCATGTAATATAGACTATTTTTATTGTGATATATAATAATGACCAATTCACAACTTTTATCATTATCCATTATTTAAATAATATTCACGAACTTAATTGGGTGGACATACCTTCTTCTACCATGACCATGGATTTAGTGAATATTCTATGATCATTCTCAAATAGGACCAAGATATAACATCCTTTCAGAGGTCAAACATTATATCTTGACTATTCAATCAATTCTGTACTACCAATGACACACCCAAATCAAGACAACTCTCTACCACATCAATTCCACTATATTCCACTTGCATCAAAGCATATGATCAAATTGTATATGCTCATAATAACCTCATGTCATTATACCGTTACATGTGTTCAAAGTTATGAACTACCAATGGAACCTAAAACATGTTGTGTTACTTTTTTCTGTTCAACTAAAATTATATCATCTACTCAAGATCTCCATGTGTGATATTCATGAGAATAATTCTCAATGATTATGATCCCCAAGCGTATGATGGCCACACATCATAAATGTCCTATCAGTATGATGTGTCTATACTGTAGAATGTATGTTTACGACTATATCATTTTACCTCAAGGTTCTCATTATATTATAGGAGATGTTATATCCTTTCGATATGCTGGATAATCTATGTAAATTTCCATTTAAATAGTGGATGCCTAAATGTAAACACTATTATGGTATGATTATGTCATTCATAACTCACTATATACATGACATGGTAATCAAAAAGTGCTATTCAATTTGGGTTTACGCTACCTACTTTTACAAAAGTATTTATACTGAAATTTAGGATCACATAGATTATTATTGTTTGATAATCATTATATTAGTCTAATTAAATTAAAAACTCACATATAGATTTTCAAACATATGTTTCGACTACCAAAAATTGATATTTGATTGATTTTTTATTTACATTGAAACCCCTCTAAAAATGAATGTGATCATTTGATTAAGGTATAAAATATATGGAATCAAGAATAGTTTTTAAATATAATAAAATATGTTTTATAATTTTAAAATACATATTATAATTTTGAGTGATAGAATCCTGAATTGAGTCTAAACTATTATATTTTAGTATAAATCAAATCATGGTCTATGTTAGTTTGATCCAAAATGTTGTAAAGGTCACTATGCTAGGGTTTTGGGCATGGAAGTGCATGTGATATGCTATATTTCATTATCCAAAAACATTATTCCACTTGAGCTATCATGGTTGGTTGAGAATATCATCTATTGATATTCACAGGAGATAGAACATCCAAAAAAATTGTCTATATATTAAATAATTATATGTAAAATGTCATAAATAGTTTTGACTTATGAAACCTTTATGAAATATTTCATTCATGGAATAATTTTTAAGGAATGTTTTAGTTTTATGGAGTTTCATTAGATAGTTATATAAATAAGTTCATCACCTATGAGATAGATGTATGTGAGACTATACTAAGATCTCAATAAACTCCCTCAAAACCAAATATCTATTTTCATTAATCCATTAATAAAAATTTGGGGAAAATCATAGCTTAAATAAAATCATTCCCTATTGATTTTACATTCATAACAATATGTGCATATACAAGTAAGAATGATTCCTTTTCCAGCTTCACAGTGATCATAGTCAACCATTGTGAAGAAAAATAAGGAACACGACTCATCCAGGAAATGGTACATTCACTACTTAAACTTATTCTATTCAAACAAATTCATGGATGGATACACTGGAAAATTGGGTTTAGTGTTGAATTTATACTATTTTTAGATTAGTTTTGTAACCTCAAAAACCATTTGTGGTAGTAAATCTACATCCATTACATTTGGATTATATTTTTAACTGATAAGGAATATTTGAAAATAAATTTTTATGATTCATGAAATTTTTTATGAAAAATAGTTTTTGTTCTTGATATGTTTCATAACTCAGATAAATTATAATAAAAATAGGTTTATTTTATGAAACTAAGTCATATTTTAAGATAAATGATCACATACAGTTTTTCCAAAACTATATCATCATAAAACATGTATTATTCAATGGTTTATAATAAAATAGTTATGGTTCATATACGAAAAAGAATAAAAAAAATAAATTTTAGTAAAAAAATGTCATGATTTAAAATGAATGAATTTTAAAATCTATTTTGAAAAATATAATATCTTATAGAAAGAAATACGGTATTCTCTGAAAGATTTTTCATGTGGGAAAACCAAATCAAGGTTTATTTCTAAATTTTTTTATGATATTTTTTTGAAACTTCTTAAAATTCTGGAAATATTTTTCTAACATAGGTTTTAGGGTTTGCAAAAAAAACTAGAGTGTATTTAAATTGTATTATGTTTTTTTGGATGATCTGATATAGGTTAAGAGTACTTTTAAATGATTTAAATTATATACTGTTTTTAAATTAAATAATACTGCTAATAAAAAATGTTTACACTGATATATGAAAAATTTATAAACAATAATAAAAAATTATCATATTGAAGGCCTTATTTGAAAATTTATATAATACATTCCAAAAATTATTTGGGTTGATTTGATCAAGGGGATTAAATATAGAGAAATATGTGGTATTTAGTATATGTTATATGCTTATATAAAATATGATGTGTAGATTTATATTGTTTTTGAGATATGAAGTTAATATTAAACACCATGTAAATTTATAATATGACATAGTTTATATTGAAATAAATTTTTAATATTCAGGTTTATTTGTTTAAGGATTATCCTTAAATCATGATTAATTATATAGTGTTTCTAATTTTTTTCGAAATTTTAATAAATGATTATCATATGTTTATGTTTATGAATTCATAATTTATTTATTCAAATACCCTTATTTATCTAATTCATTAACATAAAATGTTTATAGTATGAAGTATATTGTCTTTATTTTAATTTGTTAAACTATTTCATATAAATGTCATACCATGACTATAAGGTGTTAAATGCTATATACGAAACAAATATTTAGTTACAAAAAACTATAATAGTGATTTATTTTTTGGTTATGATATTTAATGTAGTAGTTGGTTAATATTTATGCATATTAGATTTTAAGATTATATTTTAATTGATATCTCCATTGATCATTGATTTATCGATAGTGGGACATTAGTTTCACTTCTAATGGCCCAAAGGGAATTTCAATCTGTCTAGAAAAGTAGTGGTTAGTTAAATATTAATCCATACTTTCCATTTTGTGAGTTTTAGTTTCAATTTATTTTAAACTTATACATGAATGAGTTTTATTACCTTATATATGGGATATATTTGGATATCTGTTGATATAATTTAATTTTACTTTAGAGTATGTAACATAAATACTATGTTCTATAAAGTGTTAAATATTAACATGTTTGGAACATATAAATTTTCGTTAAGGTATATCATACAAAAAAATCATAATAATAATTAATACCTGAATGGAAAAGTAACTCCATAGTTCCAATTATAGTAAGTAAATATTTCTTTCTAAAGGAAATATATCAAATTTCACATAGATTTATTCAATAATGTGATAAAAATATAAATTCCAAAATTTTATTATTTTAATTTTTTTAAATTAATTTAATTTTTCAAGTAATATTTTCAAAATTATCCTAGCATGTGTTTTTTTTGAATTTTATGAAATATTTTATTTTTATGTGAATAGTGAAAATAGTGATTTTATAAATAATCTCTCATTTATTACATTACCGGGATATATGTATAAATTGAGAGTTTATAAACCCCATTTACAAAGAAAATATATTTGTATGAATAAATTTGATGCATTTAAATATAGACTTTTGAGCATATAAATCTATGTTTAAAAATTCGAAAATTTAAGTAATCTATTCCCTTAATAAATGTCTGGTTTGGCTGTTTTATTCAATTAAGTGATCCTAAAGTTACATTAATTTTGTTTAAGGTAAACAAAATATCCTTATTAAACGAAATTTAGTAAACTCCATGGGAATCATCATTATAGTTTATTTTTTTTAAAAATCGTTTATATGTTTTAAATGGGAATTTCTCTATAAATACGTTTTCATTTTGTTTTGTGTTCTTATATATAAATCAATTTATTTATCTTCTAAATTTAAATATTTAAATATTTATTTAATATTTGTAATTAAAATTTTAAAATTTATTATATATTTTGACCCCATTTTTTGATATCATGAATAGTAACCAAGGTGAAAAGTTCATTACTTTTGTATGGTTTAATAGGATTAATTGGGGCAAAGTAAAGAGATAAGGGTTAAAATGAAATATTTTTTTTATAAATCATATTTTTTGAATTTATTCCAAAAATATATCATAATAGTATAAAAATTGAGTCATATTGGGGAAAAATTCCCATTAAAGTGGCAATATACAATTTTAATGTTTTGAATAATTACCAATCTGCCACTCCCCTTACTATTAAAATGAATCCACCTATAATCTATGATTAAAATACTTTTAATCATTTATATCAACCAATTAATACCTAAATAACTTACCTAAATTCCTCCCCATTTTGTATATGTATTTTTATCATCAATGTTTCTATTCAATAATGCTTCAGGTGTATGTTAAAGGTTGTTTTACAATGGAGAAAAAATCATCTTAACCAAATCCTTTGAATTAATTTATTACTGTAAAAACATTAGATATATTTTATCCACAATAAAATAATGAATTAATTATCATAAATAATGTTAAATGTTAATATGTTAATGGAAAAATTGTGATCTTCGTCATTTCAATACAATGGAAAGTGGAAACATCGCTCATGTGTACATACAAACAACCATCTCTATGAAGTGATGCACTTATTTTTCCATCACCATGACTGAAGGATGGTTATTATAAATGATATAATATATAAATATATATGGTATCTATGAAACAATTATTTTTTAGAAAGAAAATATATCATATACCTTTTTACCCTTAAATCTGTTGCAAAATGGTAACAACGCCTGCACGTTTGTACGGACTACCCCCTCCACAATCCAATGTGATTCATCTTCAATATCTACCATAGTTTTATATTTATAAATATATATTTAATTAATATATATTATATATATGATATATATTTGATTATAGAAAAATTAATAATTATATACTTTCAATCCATTCCAACCATTGGGAAAATGAAAACGCCATCATATGTACATGTGGACTACTACATCTGTGAATGAAATATTTTGTTTTTATTTTAATATCTAGGATGAATGATTATATATTTTATATAAAATCAATATAAATTATATAAATTGGATTAGTAAAATTCTGTATAGGATGAAACCATTTCATAACACCTTTGACCATGGTAAACATATTGAAATAGTTTTAGAGAAATTGACCAAATAGTATTAAGTGGTTGATGTAGACAGGAAAAATACAATGAATGGATATAAAATATTAATAAAATGACCATAAATAAGAATATATGTTTAAAATATTATTATTAAATTATTTAATAAATTAAAATTTATATTTTTTGAGGATATAATGTGTCTGATCAAGCAAGAGTCTAAGGTAGGGGGTTTTCATATAAATGTCACTACATTATGGTTTTTTTATTTTCTGCGCCTAGTTTTATTTATATGGTCTATATACTAACAATTTTAAATTTTATATATTTAATCCCAATTAATTTATTATATTAATGGGATCCATTCATTTTTTATATATTAAGGTTCTTTGATTTAAAATGTTAGTAAATCCATACATGTTTATTTTACAATCTCACTCTTACTCATTATTGTTAATGTCTAATTTATATAAGAAAAATTATATAATATTTCAATATTAAAACCCATTATTTTATTCTTATATATTTATTTTTAGGGTTTTTATAATTTTCATCCAACCTTTTTTCTCTTTTTACTTAAGGATTGAAGATTGTTTTGAAAAACCCGAACCTGTTTCTATTTTTTGTTCAGGAATCTTTCTCTTCTATATAAATATTCTTCAAATTAATTTATTAAAAATTATATACATTGTTAAATTATTTGATGTTTTTATATTTTATTTTATTTTTTTATAATGGTTTAAAATGAATATTTTTTATTGTTTTCTAGAGACATTGTTTTTCAGTTTTTAAAAAAGTGTGAAATGGATTCTCTTTTTAAAACATATAGGATAAACATCTTTTACAACCTCCTCGAACATTATTATCTATTGAGATTAATCTAAAAGTGACTATTTTTTCCTCAAATTAATATTTTTTTATTAATTCATGAATTTATTGGTTTTATACTTAAATAAAAATGAATTATTTTCTTAAAATTTTAAAAGACTTTCGGAAATGATTTACATCTTCGTTTTTAGAATATATTAAAAAAATTATTGAAATTTATATTTTAATTTTTTTTAAATTTTCCTCTATATTTATAAAAATATATTCCTTTATTTCAAAATTTATGGTTGGATGCATTTATAGTCTTATATCATCCATTAAATTATTATAGATTATATCTTATTTTGAGATCATTCAATTTTCTTTGATCATGTTCTCTCTCACTCTCCATTATTCATTGAACATTATATTTCTCTTTCATGTAATTGTTTTATATATCATGGTTTCATTAATCATATTTTCTTTATTATATATATATTTTATTAACTCTTTACCATTTCAATATATGTTTTCAGTTGAATGAATCATATTAAGAACGTTATTTCATTTACTATTGAAATATTGATTCTCTATATCCTTGATTCAATATTGATATTTAATGATTTATAAGGATTATTGATTATTTATTAATATATGAGGAATTAGTTGAACATATATAATTCATGATTGGGGATTTATTATAAATACCCCTTTGATGCAACAGTAGGTTGCATGAGACCAACAATTTGCCAAACAAGTGGGATATTTGGTGTATACATACCCATTCATTAAAATGTATTAGCATAATGCCTTAATGGTGAGGTTCATGATGTATTTTCATAATAACTTGAAGGAAAGATCGTTACATCTAATATTATGTATTTACATAATCAATATTTTATTTTTTATTATCCATGTAATTTTTTTGTTCATATTTTTCATGCATACATTTTAAATTCCAAATTGTTGACTAAATGGAATATTTATTAATTACAATCTTTACCATATTTTTAATTCCTTATCTACTCCTCATATCTTCTATTGTAAACTTTCAATTAATATGCATCAGAGATCACACTTTATTATGCTCTCCTTTCCCATGAATACGAAGAAGGAATATTTGAATGATTTTCAAGGATGCAAGAAATATATTCATGATATGTTTTTAACTTCCAATATAATATGGAATTAATTTAACTATATTGTTTTCCATGAATTATATATATATATATATATATTTATATTTTTTAGTGTGGTCTCTTGTATCTTTTACCAATAAAATAATTTATAAATATTCTCTAGGTTATTGTGGTTACTGTTGTTACAATTAGTAATAAATAAAATTTATTATAATCCTTGTGAATTATATTTAAAAAAATGACTTGAAAAATTATTATGATATTCCATTATAATATTTTATAACTTTTAAAGTCATTAGGTGTTTATTTGACTACTAAATATTCAAGAATTTATGAGCTAATTATATGTGTTTCATTGTTTAGAGACGATATCTAGTGGATGAATGAGAAATCAAGCCAACACCCGTAGTCAATGTAGGGATTTACTTTATGAGACTGTCAATAAATTAAGTCTTATAAATTAGAAGATCATGGTTATATTGGGTAAAATGACCTAAGTTATAAAAAATATACTTTTCTATAAAGAGAAACATATTTTTCTAATGAATTATTCAACTATGTTGGTTCCCTTTATTTGAAAGAAGCCTCAATAATTTAATAGATGTACTATTATATTATAAACAATGAAATGGATTAGGTCCCTTTAAGAGTTATTCCATACTTTGGGAATTAATAAAAGGAAAATTGTTATTTGGTTATTATATTATTTAATGGGATATGTTTATTAATAGTGGTTATTAATCCATAATACAAAATAATATGATAAAATATAAAGTATGAATTGTGAACATTGAAAGTGATATTCTTTTGGAAATATTTCCCTCAAGAGAAATGAAATAAAATATATAGAATGTTATTCAACAAAAATAAGAAGGAAGAGGAAAGTATTTTTATATACAAGGATACATTTATAAGATTAAAAAGGCATGAAAAAACAACAAACATAATATAGAAAACCTGATTGGAAGTTTATTTTATGGTCTTATGGAAAAAATTTGAACGGAAAAGTTCTCAAAAAAATTTTCATTATATAATGATATAGTATCATATAATATAAATATAAAAACATATTTTTATAGGTATTATATCTTTAAGGGAAATAAAGAAAATAATATGTCAGAAGATAACCATGAAACAAATGTATAAAAAATAAGAATTGGAATAATGGATTTTCACTTCATGAAAATAGATTAAAAAAACATCTCGTTAAATTATTAAAGGGAATGTGAGTGTGTTTCATATATAGAGATAATTCCCATATATATATATAATTAATGGGTATGAATGAAACCACTTCTATCTTGTTTTTTAACAATAATGATATGTTGATATATTCAAACTAATACAAAAAGAATCAAAATAATTTCCCATGAAAGGGGATAAGGTGGTAAGAAAAACCATATTAGGTTAAATCAGTTAAATTATATGTACATAAATATATATTGGAAGGTACTTTGATTGAAAACTAAAATTTGGAAAATTATTTATTTGATTAATGATCTTAAAACTCTTTTATATCTTTATTTTTTGGAAATATTCAATCATTCAGTAGGACCCTAATAAGGTAGTTTTTAATCAATTCACCGAGAATAAATATTTTTAAGACAAGGATATGTTAGTCAATCCCCATTCCAATACATATAAACGCCCTATTTCAAAACATTATTATTATACATATGGTTGAATTCAATATGATCCTTGATTTTTATTTAATTTAAAATTATAATGTAAAAAAATTCCAATAGAAGATTATTACAACTCATGAAGGTTATGTGGAATCCATTATCTTTAGAGGGGAGTCTTCATTACATTAATCATGTCTAGATCCATTAGTAGTGTCTCACCTTAATGAAATTTTATGAGAACAAAAGCATACATAACTAATGAATGAAATTTGTATCCTTAGAATAGATGATGTACATATTCTGTAAGGATACATTGATGTATTTATGAACGAGTACCCTAGAAATACATATAAGTGTGAATTTTAGTTTTTCATTAAACTTAGTCCTGATGAAAAAATTATATCGAAGACTACATATAAAATGAATATAGTATAATTTCTGTAACAAAATAAACAAATGAATTAGTTGTGTAATAAGGGATTCATTTTCCCTAGTGTTTCACCTTTGGGAGCCCATGTTATTTTATTTAAGAAAAATGATTGGTCTATGAGGTTCTGCATTGATTATAAAGAAATCATTTCCACTACTATAAATAACATGTATTATCTACCTTGTATTGTTGACTAATTTGATCTAATCCATGGAGCATAACATTTTTTCAAAATTTGATCTTGATTCCACGTATCATCAATTGCGTGTAAGGAAGAAAGATACTTAAAATATGGAATTTTTCATGAGGATTAGACATTATGAGTTTATAATAATTCTATTTTGATTGAATAATATATCCTATGTTTTATGGATATGATATATAGAATATTCAAAATATTATCTTGATAGTTTCACTAGTGTATTTATTGAGTTTATATTGGTAAACTCTTAAAGTTAAGAAGATCTTAAAATCCATTTGAGAATCTTTATTTAAACTGTAAATGAATGGATGTATATGTGAAATTTAGTAAATGTAAATTTTGGATTCAGGATGTTTCTTTTCAAAGTAATATTTTATCCAGGGATGGAATATCATTTGACCTATTAAATAAAATTTCCATAAAATAATTTTATATATCAATGACCGTAACTGAGAAATGAAGTTTCTTGGGATAAGTAGGTTACTATCGACATTATTTCAAAACATTCCCAGGTTAGCTAACCCATTAACCATTTTTACACATTAAGGGGTTATGTACATTTGTTCAAAATAATGTAAACAATGTTTTGATGAAGTAAAGAGAATATTGGTCAATAAACTAATTTTGAAATCACCATATGGAAAGGATGGTTTTTTATTTATAGTGATGCTTCTAAGAAATTATTGAGAAGTATATATATTTGTAATAACATAATTTTTTCTTATGAATCATGGATATTAATGATCCCTGAATAGAATTATCCAAACCATGACTTTGAATTAGTAGTCACATTACTTATCGTGATGATATTTAAGAATTTTCTATATGGTGAAATATGTAAAGTATATATGGATCAAAAGATTTTTTTAAATACATGTTTTTACAAGAAATATCTTAATATGATACAAAGTATATGACTTGATCTACTAAAGGGTTATTATTTCACAATAAATTAACACCCCAAAATGGAAAATAATTTGGTCAATACATTGAGTAGGAATGATCATGGATTTTTGACTAAAATGAGAATTGGAAAACATAATATATTCATGGGTTTGGTAAATTTTCACATGGGAATAATTAGGTAAGTGGAAACATCACTATTTATATAAATTATTTTAAACTATATTTATTGAATAAGATAAAAAGGTCTCAAATTTGTGATAAGAGTATTAAAAGTTAATTTAATTTCATGAATGATTAGAATTTGGATGACTTTTTTTATTATGATAGTATACTGAAATTCATAATGAGGTTATTTTTTCCAAAAATACCCAAGTTAAAAATGAAATTACTGAAATAATCCCATAACTCAAACTTCTATATACACCCAGATAATATTTAGATGTGTATGGATTTAATAGAACAATATTGGCAGGACAATACAATGTAGGAAATTACTGACATTATTTCACATTTTATGGTTTTTCAATATGTATAGAATTATGAAAAACCTCCTAAAGGTGTCATGAAACTTATCCCTATTCCTATAGGGATGTGGAAATATATTACAATGAAAAGTTTCACTGGATTTCAAGAATACTAAATGAAAATATTCCATATGGGTTATTGTTGATCACCTTACAAAGACCACACATTTCGTCAGTATAAGAAAAGATATACCTCTTGATTTACTCACATGAATCCATATCAATGAAGTTGAAACACTTCTTATTAGACCTCTTTTGATTGTATCTAATTATTAACAACTATTTACATCAATGTTCTAGAAAATTATTCAAAAGTATATTGACACTAAGAAACATTTGATTACTCTGTGTCACACTCATGTAGATGGAACTTCCAAATGGACTATACAAATAAAAAAATATATATTGATGTTTTGAACGCTTAACATTCATGTCATGTGGGTCAAAAATTTACACATGGTTGATTTTTTATAATAATTCCTTATATTAAATCATTAAAATAGAACAGTATGATGTGTTTTACATGAGAAATTATTATACAACAACTTGTTAGGATAATTTTATTTGAAGAAATATTTTAGGACCATAACCTTTTGAGGAAATAGTGAAAAAAGTGAGAAATATTTAGGGTCCTGTCAAAGTCGCACAAACAAGAAAAATAAAATATACTGATAAAAAAAGAATGATCTTGAAATTAATATAGGGGATCATATTTTATTGAAGTTATATCCATGGAAAGTCATTATAACATTTTTAAATAAATGGATAATATGTCCCTGGAACATCGTGCCTTTTTATATTTTATAAATAATTAGAGCTATGGATTAGCATTTAGAAATGTTGTATAACCTATCTAAAATGCATGATGTGTTCCATTTCTCATTATTGGTGATGTATATTCTAGACCCAATTCATGTAGTCACCTTTTAATAAACATAATTGGATCTTGATTTATCTTACTGTAAAGATCCTATCTAGATTCTTGTACTAGAGAATAAGTGTTACATAATTAGACGACTTAGCTAGCAATATTACAATGTTGAAATCATAAGATAGGGGAGGGAACATGGGAATATAAGGAATTTATGAGGAATAAATACCCCCATTTTTTATGAGGTGACTCTCCTGAAAATTTTAGATTGAAATGTTTTAAGGGGGAAAAATTTAACACATGATCTTTAATTATGGAATGTAATTATTTATTTCTAAATAAAACATAACAGAGTATAGATAACATTATAAAAAATTATGATTAAAATTAAAATTTTAAAATTTTTATTTCATACAATTAATTTTATTTATTATCTCAATATGTCAAATAGATCATAGTGTGATTTGTTTTGATTTTTAAGAAATATTTTATTTTTAGGTGAATAGTGAAAAATAATGATTGTAAAAATGCCAATTTTAGGAATCAATCAAGATATAAGAATGAATTGAGAGGTTATGAACCCATTTTCAAGTCCAAATATATATTTACAATGTAGTATAAAGTTTTTATAAATATTATGTTGAACATAAAAATATAGGATTGACATTTTGAAAATTTCAGTATTATGTTATAATAATAAAAGAATATTTTTTGTTCTTTTAATTTATTAATTAATTACAAGGTTAAATTAGGTTCTTTTAGATTTTAAAGAAAAATGAGTGTCATTGTATTAAATATAAATAAATAAATTCATTTTGAATCAACATTACACTTGATTTTAGTGTAAAATCATTTATATGTAAAAAATGAGCATTTTTTAAAATATGGGATATCATTACATCTTTGGTTATTATATTAAAGATAATTTATAAAACATAAATAAAAATATAATCGTAAAATATTGTTTCATTTTTTTAGAATTAGTATTTTAAAATTTATTTATTATTTCAATTTCATTTATGGATCTAATGAATAGTAACCAATGTAAAAGTACATTACTACGGAAGAGGTTAATAGGATTAATGGGGGTCAAACAAAAGATATAAGGATTAAAATAACCTAAAAATATGTCTAAATCATATTGGATAAATGGATTTAAAACCCATATAACCTCACCTTCTAAATTGATTCATATTAGAGCCACTTTTTTATTTAGGTGACCAAATATTATTTTAAGGTTTAGAATAATTGCATGTGCACCACACCCATCTCTTATAAAAGGGAACCTCCTCTCTTGTATTATTAACATACATTGGAAATTTATCCCAACCAAGACCTACCAAAAAAACCTTCCCATAATCACAACCCATTTCTTGTAAGTCATAGTCTCATCAAACCACTTTAAAAAGGCTAAAGGTGTAAGCCAAATGAGGTTTCCCAAAGGAGAGTTAATCATCCTAACCAAAGACTTTCAATTTATTTCTTCATAATACTCATTAAAATATATATTATCTATCTAAAAATAATTAATTATGTTTCATAAATATAATAGTTACTTATATTAACGTAAAAACTATTATATACCATATTTCCATCCTATGGGAAAGAAATCATTTCATATGCGTATATATGAACTACCATCTCTCGGAAGTGATGTATTTTATTTTTTGTCACCGCCTTTAATGGGTTGTTGTTATGAACGATTTAATATATATATATATATATATATGTATGAAATATTTAAAATAATTATTTTTTAAATTTTAATATATCATATACCTTATTACCATTATATCTATTGGGAAATGATAACATTCGCCGTACATACGTGTGGACTACCACCTCCATGAAGTGATGTGATTAATTTTTAATATATTCACTACATGGTTGGTCATAAGGATATATTTAATGAATAAATATGATATTTATGATATATATATTTTTATTTAATGATTAATCATTATATAATTTATTTTCTTTTCAACCATTTTGAAAATGAAAACATTTTCATGCATAAATGATGACTACTGTTTGCACAAACAACGTATTTCATTTATCAGTTGTTGTGTTACATGGTTGGTTCTAAAATTTTATATATTAATGATAAATTGAATTCATTAAATTTTTAACATTTTTGTGATGACAGAACAATTTCATAACACATTTGGACATGATCAATATACAGAAGGAGTATTTGTGAAATTGGATGAATAACATCAAGTGATCGATGTATGTAAGAACTAAAAAATGAATGGATGTAAAATAATTTTAATATAACAATGATAATGGAATATAAATGTAAAATTATCTTATAAAACTACATAATAAATTTAAATTGATTATTTCTTTGGATATAAAATGTATAACCAAATAAGAATTCCATGTAAGGATTTTTCATCCCAATTCCACTCCATTGAGTCATATTTTATATTATGCATATAATTTTGTCTATATTGGGTATATAATTTTCCTTTTAAATTTTATATCATGAATACCACTTTAATAATGTTATTTAATGTTTTAATTCATATTTTCCATTTTAATAGGTATATTTTCAAATGTTATTAAATAAAAAAATTCATATTTTACAACCACACTCTCATTCATGATTATCCTTGTTTAAATTTACGTTGTAAGGATTGTATACTCTTTATTTTTTTATAACCCATCTATTTTATTCCACTAGTTTCATTTATAGGGTTTATATGTTTTTATTCAAACATTTCACATCTTTGGTACTCAAATATCAAAAGAATGTTTTTAAAAAATACAAATGTTAATTATCTTTATCAGTTAAGTATATTTATCTTTAATATCCATATTTTTAAAATTGATTTATGGATTTTTTTATTTAATTTTATGTTATTGGTAAAGGATATTTATACTAAATTTTAATTTATTAAATTGTTTTATATGGTATATTTTTATTGTTTTCTGAACAAGTTATTTTTGAATTTTTTTTAAAGTTCAAAAGGGTTTACTTATATATACATCGTAAACAACATTTCCTACATCCATAACCATTATAAGTTATTTGTATTCCTCAAAGAGTTTATTAGTTTTATTTATAGAAAATATGTTTACATTAATATATAAATTTATAGTTTTTTATATTAAAATTAAAAGGAATTATTTTATGAAATGTTGAAAAGAATTTTTAAATGATTTATAACATTTTTTTTAAAAAAAGATACAAAATATTTAAGGAATGATAATTTTAATGTCATTCATCAATTTTACTCTTTAATTCACCAAATAAATTTATTTATTTAAAAACATCATATTTTATGAGATGAGGGTCCTATATTAATCATTAGTAATTTACGGATGTACCATATTTTGATATTATTCACTTTATTATGCTTTCGTTATCTATCTCTCCCCATTTTTATTTGAACATCATTTTATCCTTAATGTCCATGTATTTAGTGTCATAGATATATTTGGTATTATAGAAACCCATACTTTTCATATATAGATTTTACATATTATTATAATAATATTCATTAGAAAACATAGTAATCTACATAATATTCATTTAGGCCTGGAGCCTTTGTAAATTTGAAAACACATGCAATTTTTTCAAAAGTGAGAATTATCATTCCCCACTAAGTTATTCACAACTAAAAACATTCTTAAACATATAATATATAATACCATTCTTCAAACAATGGTAAAAGAAGCATAAAAATGGTGACCTCAGATACTTAGAAGGGGTAAATAATTGAAATATAAATATATCATAATTATAAGGGTGTGAGAACCTGAGAATAACATTTGAAAACCACAGTCTACATATAATAGATCATAAACATGAGTCATGGTTTTGTTTTTGTATATTCATAATACATGAATAATAATAGGATCGAAGGACATGGTCCATGAGAACATTACATTAGCATAAGACATAAATTTATGGCACACGTATAAGAATATAATGTCCTTTATTTATTAGTCAAGGCTAATTGAAAAAACTATTAGAGTGGAATTGGTTCACTCTTAAAACCATCATATTCTTTAGGGTTAACATCTAATAATATCAAAGTTATGGAGGTCAATTAATCAATTTGGTTAAGTCCCAAATTCTATTCCTTTTTATCTCATGAAATATAAATCATTAACCAATGAATTAGAGGGAGATATTGGTCCCACCATTCACATAATGAAAATCATACATATGTGATCTACAACATCATGAAACATTCAACATATTTTGACCTATGAAAAGAAATGGGATTCATAAATATTTTACAATATCATTCTAAAGACCCGGAAATTTCAATGAATTTTTTTTCTTAAATATTTTGGAATTTTACGAGTCTGTGGCTTCTGACGACACTTGATTCCGAGGCCCGGTGTGCCCGGAATCAATTTATGATGTTTAGCTCAGGTATGTTCAGTAAAGGAATGAGAGGGTTTTTCTATCTTTTGTACCGGTGCTCGGAATTAAAATCTAAGGGCATCGATGAACTCGGAACGCAGGTAATTGCTTAATGTGGGCATTACCATAGTTGCATTCGCAATGGAGGAGAAGTTAATTTTTGGGGGTTTATTTAAGAAGTAAATAAAAATTGTCGGAACAATTTTTATTTTATAAGGAGGTTATTCCCTCCCATGGGTAGTTAATGGTGGGGCCCACATACATATAACGACCCAAGTGTGTATGTTAGAGGTGTGGGGCCCACACAAGGCCCGACCATTTAATTTCCTCCAACTCACTAATGACCCCTCTGTAAATTGGCATCCCCCATTAAATTCCAATCTCTCCACCTCACTCCATTTATTCATGTCAACCCAAATATTAATGAGGATATTTCCTATTTCCACCATTTTTATTTAATTTCCAACGATTTTATTAAATGGGGACCTTCCCTCTCCCTTCCTTAATTGATTTTTAACACGTTTTATTTAATGTGGTGATTTAATTTTGGGAGAGTTTCTTTGCGTGTGTAATAAAATAATAGGAGGATCCTATTATTTTATTAAGGGGGATAGCTTTCATTGTGCGGGGAAGATCGAGAGAACTCTTGAGGTTTTGGAAAAAACACCGGCCTCTGATGAAGAACGACGAAGAACGTCGGTTCCACAAAGAACAACGATGTGCCACCAATCCTCTTCTCTGCGACAAGTGAAGAGACGCCACTTCCTCCTCAGCACACTCCGATGACACCTACGAACCCTTTCCCAATGACGCCATCTTCCAAGACGCTGACGTTCATCTTAAATTGTTGATGTAGGGGAATTTTTATATTTCATTATGTGATCTATACCCTCGGCATGACGTGTAATTTTTGGGTGATGTTTTAAACCACTAACGCGGTGGGTACGGACTAAAAAACATGTCTGAAACCACCGCTATTTTGTTCTTGATGTGTGGAATATTTGGTGACGATGAAGCAGGACCACAATGGCGATTGGAGGCCTTCATAGTGATGTACGAGTCTCGAGAAAACTGCAGGCGTAGACGGGAGAAAAATCAGACCACCAGAATGACTCTGGTGGCCCGCGGAAGCCCCTGGAAGTGCAGGTCACCGGCACAGCGGTGAAGGTCACCGGCGCGGCGGTGCCCCGGCATTCCACTGGCAGAAGACTGCCGTGGTTGAAGAAAGTGGGGGACTGCGCCACCCTGGCACCGCATCTGCAGAAAGCAGGGGCCGCGCCCTGGCGCCTCGTCTGCAGAAAGCGGGATCCTGGGGAGCCAGCGGCGCCACCCTGGCACCGCGTCTGCAGAAAGCTGGGGCCGCGCCCCCTGCTCGGCTCGCTGGCCGAGCCAACGCACCCCCCCGGCTAGGCCAGGGCGGGTCAGGCAGACCGGGCCGTGCCCTCCCGAGCCCGACCCGGGGGGGGGGGGGGCAGGTCGGACCGGGGCTGGACCCCAGCATCGGACCGTTTTTCAGTCTTTTGTGAGCTACATACCAACGATCGATGCACCGTCAGTTGCGTAGGATTACTTGGACTAAGATGGAATTTTTGGTATATTACACTCTAGGTTTTGGAAATGTTTGGGTACATTCGGGTTGGTTCGAACTTGAAACGAACCGTGCCCTTGGAGCGGAAAGGCTAATAACTTAAGGACCGGACGTCCGTTTGACGTTCCATCAACTGCGTTGAATTACTCTTGATGATACAGTCCTTTTGGCTTACTCCTCTTGAGGTTTGGATGCACTTGGAGTACGGTCGGGATGGTTTTAGCTTAAAAAACAACCGGGCCCCTGGAACCGAAAAACCAATAACTCTCAGATCAGGCGTCTGATTGACGCATCATCTGTCGCATTGGGTTTCTTTTGATGAGATGGAACTTTGGGATACATCAACTCTGGACATCGTGACAATTGATATATCAACTATTTTGGTCGAGGAGCGGACCCTCCTAGAATCAAGCTTGCTATGTGCAGGAACCCCAGAGCTGGCTACGACTGCATCGACTACTGTAATGGAATCCTCCGTGGGTTCAACAACGACGACTACCATACTGGAATCCTCCATGGGTTCGACAACGATGAATACTATTCTTGTATCCTATGTGGGTCCGACAGTATTGACCTATGTATTGGTATCCTGTGTGGGTCCAGCAGAGTAGCTGGTCTTGTATCCTGTGTGGGTCTGACAGTGGAGATAAATCAGTGGCTACATCTGATCATCTCTATCTCTATACAAAGTTGTATACCTGTGTGACCTCAGTCTTGACTTCAACCTTTATCATATATGTGATTGACTTGTTTTCCTGTGTGGACTGGGTTGTGCTTTGGATCGAGAGTTGGAGCTGTTTTGTAATTGATGACTTAGGTATATGTACGGACATATACCTAAGTAAAGTCGGTTGACACTTCGTGATTGTATTTTTCCTTTTTGGTTTATCTTTCATGGATTATGAGAGACCTTCGGGGGTCTCGGGGTCCATATTGAGTATCGTATACTCACCCCCTGCACGAGCTATGACCGCACTACATTATGATGGATGAATACGATGGAAAAAACTGATCTAGGTGGAGGCTTGTGGAGTTGGGCGGTACCCGGAGGTGGACCACTTGGCGGGATGTACACGGGGCGGACGAACGGACCCGAGAAGCTGAGGAGACTAGCTATACCCTCCCTTCAGGTGGAATTTCTAGAGGATGACTCAATGTTGCAGTTTTACTTACTGTTGTTGTACTTTCCTTTCAGTTGTACTATACTTTCAGTTGGGTTTGTATACTGTCCCATTTACTTTTCAGCACTTACTTTGTATCCAATTTTACATAGTGCTTACTTCACTTGCGTACTCTGTTTTGTTTTTGTTTACTTTATAAAAGGCAATGCCTTCCCTTTTATCAGGATTTACGCCTTTAGTGCTAGTTAAAAACCCCTGGCCTATGGAAGGCGGGCTTGGGGTAGTCACGACACGGGCCCCAAGGACGGGTTGTGACAAGCATAACTAGTGGAAATTATACAGGATTCATAATTATTTTACCATTTCATCATAGCATAACCTGGGAAAAAATAACTGGGTTTCATAATAATTTTGTCACTGTATAACCTGTGGAAGTGAAAAGAGTTTCATAAACATATATTCATCATAAAAATATAAAATCCAGGGTAATAATAAGAATTATATCCTTGGTTCATATCCCCAGTAATGAATAAGTAACATCAATGAATTTCATCTTATATGGAAAATTATTTTGAAATATCACTTAAAAAATTTATTGAGTAAAATAGCCTTTCCACATTAAAAATAAAATTTAAACACAAAAAATTCATAAAATATTTTAAAAATTCATTTAGTTATAAAAACTTTATAGAAATAAATATAATTCTTTAAATCATTGATTTATCATGAATATGAAAGACTCTGTTCATGTCGAATATGTTCAAAAAAATATTGCTTTCACATTTTTTTAAGATTCATAAGCACCTCATTTGGAAAAAAATTTACATTTAAAAAATAATTTAAAATTTAAAAAAATTGTATAAAGGAATCTAAAAAATAATTTTTTAGTATTATTAAAACTTAAAAAAACAGGTATATGAAAGAAATTTTTTTTACACTAAAGAGAGAAATAAAGTCAATTTTTATTTAATTTTTTTTGTTTCTTCAATATAAAGAAAAGAAAATGAATGGGAAATATGTGTTTTCAAAAAATAACTAGAGAATAATAAAATTCATTTTTTTCTTTATATATAGGTAATAATAATTCATTATTCTAAGAATAAACAAAAATAGTCCTAATAAAATATTAGGATGTATCATAAAACCCTTACAACTTTGGTAACTTTTGAATCATAGGAACCATGGAAGTAAAAAATTAATAGAACATAAAATATCATAATAATAAAAAAATTCATGATATTATATGTAAAATTGGATGTATATACAACATAAAAATGGAGATAGGTGCCTAACATAATGTATGTCTCTAATAAGAAAAAATAGAAAAAATATCTAACCATTATTATTAACTTCCTTCATAAATGTTCAAAACTCATTTATAAAAAATTTAAGTTTATAAAACATCTATTAGATCACCATAATTATATGTATGACATCTTACATTATTTAAATATAAGCATTTATGACCTTTTAGTTAATAATTACTTATTAAAATCACATTTCGGGTAATTAATATTTCATTTTTCATGGGTTTTTTAGTTTGTTATTCTTGGTAAATATATATTAGTAATGGTTAAATAAAAAAAATAATGTAAAAAATTATATAAATACCATATATATTCATTATATATGTTTTTATAGTAACCCATTAAAGTTATATATAGAAAATTAATTACACCTTTCATAGAAATGGTAGACTGTACGAACGCATGAATTCCTATTCCATTTTCTGGAGGGATGAAATTAAAGAATGTTGAATAATATATTTAAATTATATAATATTATTTATTTCATTTATATAAATTAATTTTATAAAAACTAACTTTATTAGATTTCATGTAAAGCATATGTGAAGAATGAATGACATCGCTTCATGAGGCAGTAGTCTGTTGTACACACTATCAATGATTTCGTATTCCAACAGAATAGAAAGTAAGATGGTATATGAGATATTACAATTACATATGTATTAAAATTTCATAAATGTCATTTAAATTTGTTAAATAAATCATTATATTTTTATGTGATAGGTGGTGATGGAAAACAAATTACATCGATTTTCAAGGTAGTAGTCCTCCATACACATGATCGGCAGTTTCATTTCCAATTTAATGGAATAGGAGAAGGATATTGGTTATTACAATAATATAATAACATATAAATATATTAGATTCAATAATTTAATTGTACCTTCAAATTAGAAGAATATTCGAAGGAGGTGGAAGAAAAAATAAAACAAAAACACAAGTTTAATAATTTTACCTCTTCTTCAGAGAAACTCTTTAGGTTTATACATAAATCATCATTAAGAGGGTTTAATAATACATATAAGGCCTGTATGATGTTGGTATGGAATAATTTAGGGAATTTGGGTAGGTATTTTATGAAAAAATGGTTCTAGAAGGATGATGTGGAGGGGATAATGGGTTTCCTTTTATAGGAGGGGGAGCAGACTCACACAAAATTCATGAAATGAATAAAGTGTACCCCTGTTTTTCACATGCAACGAATTATGAAAATGGTTTATTAATGATTCTTATATGTTATATGTTCTAAATATTCCCATAAAATGGAATTTTAACATGTTTCAAGGTTAGTTTAACCCATTTCATTTTAGTTTATTCACTCGGTAACCCATTTTAACCTCAACCATTATAGTTAATTTTTAATGTCTTTACAATTCAATTTGACCCAAAATTAATTTGAACTTATTATATAGTATTAATTATATTATTTTTTAAAATTTAATAATTTTGAAGAAATTATATTCACATAAGTGGATACAATAAATTAAAAAAGTATCTCACATATGTGATGAAAAAGTGGTTTTCCAAAGAGAAAATTTTCATAAGTATAGAAAGTTTTAATATAAACATTAAATATATGAATGATTAAAATAAACTATATAGGATTAATAAATATATATTTGAAGTAATTTTACAATTATGAAAATTTTAAATTAGGTGGAAGTTTTAAAATTTGTTAAACCAAAAGGCACTTTTTAATAAATGTCAGCATTTTTTACTATTTATCAAAAATTTAATCTTTATAGAAAATTTTAGAAAATTAACTCAAATATAGAATTAAAATTTATATTTCTAAAATGATGTTTATTTTTTAAAATAAATTTTATAAAATTTAAAAAATAATTTTATTAAATTTTGACAAAATGCTATAATTTTTTTGAGAAAGTAGTACTTTCAAAACATTTAATGACTTTACTGAAAAGTGTATACTTTTTTATCAATATGTTTTCATTATGTAATAAAATTATCAACTATATTTAAATTATTTATTATTATTCATACTAATAATTTTAACAAGTAGGATATAAATTTCTTGTCTGAATAATAATATCAATAATTTATCACGGTTTGTTAAAACTCAGGGTTGCATGTGAGGTAAGATTTCAAAGACATTATATTTATTAAAAAGATATTTCCTAAAAGATATTTGTGTTAAATTCTAACCCCATATAATTAAAATTTACATCAATATTATATCACTTTGGTACAAATAATTGATGATACTTCATCCTCATTACAGGTAATGGTTCCCACATTGCTTCCTCAAGTCGGTGATTTCACCATAAAAGTTTAACCATGTGAGTGGTCCTATTTCATATAAAATTCTTTTTATGATCTAAAATTTCCACCAATTACTCATAAAAATAATAACATTTTCCAGCGATGTGACTTTTGAGTTTAGTACCTTTGTTGGATTAGGTATGTACTTCCTCAGAATAGATACTTGGAACACATTGGGGATTAGAGAGAGGATCGGTGGAAGTGCCAAATGATAGTCTACCATGATAGCATGATCAAGAATTTTAATGGGACCCATATAACTAGGTATTATTTTCCATTTCTTATGAAATATCATAACATTATTCCACGCATAAATTCTTAGAAACACATTGTCACCATCTTCAAATTCCACATCATGCCGACGAGTATAATTGTATCTTTTCTGCTAACATTGTCCATCCATTATGTATTATTGAATTGATCAACCATTATATTTAATTTATTCATATTTATATGATCCAAATAGGTTTATTTCTCCAAATTCATCCAAATATATTGGGGTTGTATACTTATTTACGTAGAGGGATTTATTAGGAGTCATATAAATGCTCAAATGATATATATTTTATGAAAACCTGAATAAAGGGCGGTTTTGATACCAACCACATTTTAAATCAACAGAATAAGATCTCAGTATATCTTCCATGTTTTAAATATATCTCTTAGACTAAATAACTATTTGAAGATGACATGTAGTGCTAAAACTCAACTCTGTATCTATAATATTTTTAAGAATTTAACAGAACATGAAGATAAACCTTATGCACTGATTAGATACAATTAAATGTTTTACTCTATTAAAACTTAACAAAAACATAATAAATATTCATGAAATATTATCCAAATATAAATATAATCGTATAGTGATGATGTGTTATGAATTTGTATAGTGATTGACTACAACCCATATAAAAGTATTCCCATTAGTTGTTTTGGGGAGTCCAATAACCAAATCCATGGTGATGTTTTCCCATTTCCAATCTAGTAATGGTAATTGTTGTATCAACCCCTTAGAATATTGTATCTCAACATTAAACTAATGATATACCAAGCACTGAGATACAAGATATGAAATATCTATCCTCTTTCCATCCGACCGAAAATACTTATTCATATCTCTATACATCTATATAATTCAAGGATTAATAGATATTGAATAAATTTGTGCTTCCTCTAAAATATATATTATCAAATATGATATGGATAAAACACATAAATATTTCATAAACATTATCATTCAATCATGAACAAGGTTAAACTCTTGATCACTTAACTCCTTATTTTATAGCTCCATATCATCATTCTACACCTATTTAATCCTCACATGGATCAATGGTAGAAATATAATTTAAGAAAGATGTGATTTCATCCATTGGTTCAATATTTCAATTTTCATAATTTTTGAATCCATAAATATTGGATATTTTTTTATCCTTATCATAGATAAGCTAGTATGATCTTTTTGAATCAATGCATCAGCCACATTTTTGTCTTTCCCAGAATGGTAAGGTATGGAGATGTTATAATCATTAATAGGCTCCAACTATCTTCTATGGTGCATATTCAACTCCATATGTGTGAGTATATACTTTAAATTTTTATAATTTATGTATATATCACAATTATCTCTATAAATATAATTCAACAATATATTTAATGAAAATATTACTATAGAAAACTCTAAATCATTAGTTGGGTAATTTTTCTCAAGAGCCATCAAATTTCATGAGGAATAATCTATAACCATGTCATTCTCCATGATAATGAAACAAAATCCATTTTTTGATGAATAAATATTGATTATAGATATTTATCCACCATATGGTTATGTAAGCACAGTTTCAAAAACTAATCTTATATTTAGTTCCTTAAAAGTTCCCCTATATTCATCTATCCAAAGTAACATGGATCCTTTCCAAATTAATATTTTTGAGTGAATTTTATATATGTGAGAAATTTACCTAAAAAATTCAATACAATAAACCTAAACCAAGAATACTATTGCCCTTAGTTACCGCTGTTGGTTTTGGAAAATGTTCAACAACCTCCATCATTTATAGATATACTTATATACCCTATATTGAGATTATATGACAAAAATGAAACCTTTTGTTTAAAAAATTCACACTTTGTAAATTATTCATACATTTTATCATTCCTCAGGGTTTTGGTACAATTATCAAGTGATATTGATGCTCTTAGTTTCCATTTTAATAACAAAAATACTATATATAAAGACCACCAAAAATACATCATGCTTATATCTAAATACTCTATTAATTAAATAGATGGACAGTGGGGGAATTAGTAAGACCAAATGGAATCACTGTATACTCATATTGTTCATTCCTTTTATGGATAATTTTCCTATGTATTACCTCATTCATGACCATCAAATGATGATATATAAAATAAATATCAATATTTGAAAAATATTGAGCACCACACAGTTGATCAAATAGGTCATCAAGATGGGGTAGAGGATACAAGTTATTGACTATGATCATAGTCTGATCATTATAATAAATATCTAGTCACATTGAATTATAATTATTTTTAACAAATAGAACGAGTTCACCATAAGGTGACACACTTGGCGGAATGAATCCCCTATAAACATTATCATATAGTTTATTTTTCAATTTTTACAACCCAATCAGGTCCATCCTATAACGAGTATTTGAAATAGGTGAGGCACTGTGTATGAGTTCCCTTGAGAACTGAAAATTACATTTTGGTGTAACAATAAGGAACTATTTAAAGAAAACATCAACAAAATCCCTCACAATAGGCAGATCGCCAATGTTTACTTTGTCCGCAACCATTTAAGATAAAAAACCCTTCTGAATAGGAATAAAAACCCATAAGATAGATTTTATTTCCATTAGATGTTCATATTTATTATGGCACTGATAGATGATCATGGGTTGGTATGGAAAATAAAATGTTATGTACCTTCATTGATAATTCATATGGGATTTATGTAATGAAAGACAATCCATTCCTAAGATAACATAATGTTCAACTAGAGGAATAATAATAATATTTTCCAAAAAAACATTCCTAAAAACAACAGTTGGAGAATAATCAAATACTTTTGATGTGATAATTGTACCATAAGAATTTTTCACTTCAAATACAATATCTAATCTATATGGTGGAATTTTTAGAAACATAGAATGTTGTTCAAATATAAATAATTCTTTAGATATCGAGTCAAATAAAACATTAGAAATTATAGTGTAGATTATAAGTGTACCATCCACCATGTCATTATCAAACCCCTCCCATAAAATAGTTATCTAATGATATTTACCATTATCCCTTAGCTTAATAGGTTTTCAACTTTTATAACGATAATTAACCTTTTGATTTGGGAACTGGTTAAGATAATTCCCATACTCCTTGCATTTGAAACACTGGAGTATGGGTTGTGCATTCTCTGTATATTTCTCTAATATCAAATCAATAGATAACTTTTTACCATCAATTCAGAAAAAATTTCTTGATAAAATTAGTTTCCACAATAAAAACATTTACTAGTCCCCTTAATACAACTTCCACCATGATTCCTTCCACACTTCGATCATGAAGGATAATTCATCTTGTTTTTATAAGTTTTTTAAAGTTTACATTAAATTAAATATTTCATTTCTTATCAAAACCATGTGACTAATGGGTAATCCCAAAATCCATTTCACTTTGATAGATCAATGAATGATTTCTGCATAACTAATGAAGTCCCTTATAGAAAAGTCTCTTTGGAAACATGGCTTTAAGCCACTAAATAATTGATTAACCATACTATTATATTGGCTAATAATACCAAATATGTAAATTCAAAAGTCTTCTAAAATTTTCCTCATAGGTACCAATGGATTCATCATTCATACTCTTTAACTCAATGAATGTATTTTATATTTTTAGGAAAATAATATGAGGATAGTACTTATTTGAAAATACATTCTTATTGTTATCCCTTTCCAAGGAGTCAATTTCATCTTTGTTGAAGGAAATTTTCGATAAGAGTACACCATTAAACACTTCCCCTTCCGAATGATAAATATCCAAAATGACTTTTTCATGCTATTCACACTAAAGAACATAATATATATTTTCAATGGCACTAATCCATTTATCTGCAATTGGTGGATCAGTTAAGACACTAAAAGAATGTGTATGGTTCCACATAAAAGAATTAATAGAACATTATTCCCTCCTTTTCCCTTTTGGAAGTATAGTAATACTCATATCTTCAGAATTTTTTTAGAATAAAAATGATATTTTTCCTTATATATTCCATAACATTTAATTAATCTGGAGGAGAATCATTTCATTTTCTATTTCATATATAATTAACACAGTTACTTTATGTTTTGAGCTTTATCTAAAACCAAAATCATTGTTTAATAAATACTAATCATACTGGTGAATTACATTATCATTAAAAATCATTAATAAGATGTTTGAATCATGTCACATTCTTTTCAATCAGTGACACCTATGGATTAACCTAGGCCATTGTTGGTAATTATTCAAATCCTTCAAAATGATTTGTAAATGGAATGTGAATTAACCAAAGAATATCATCTAGGATTATCAAACTAGGTGTAAATTAAGGGACATTGTTGTTTACTAGGTAATGTTCGAGGCAAGACTAATGAACCTTTTATGAAGTTATTACCCCTTAATATATTTTTATAATTCCATATCCACTTATAGTATCCCGAGTAGGATGCATTTCTATGAAAACCAGACTCCTTTATTTACCATAACAAGGGAAATTCTTCTGTACTTAGGATTTTACTAAGGGTTCCAACTAACATGTTCTCATCATAGTTTCCAAATATTTAACTAAACATTTCTCTGATACCAACTATTACAACCCCTACATTTCATACATAGATATAATGTATTATTAGATTGAAAATAACTGTAAAACTTAATGATCTCTGTAATAATCGTTTTTTTCAAGCGCCTTTCAAAACTCTGATACATAAATAACTGGTTCATAAGTGTGTTATATCATATCCCACTAAGTTCATAAAATCTAGAACCCTTATTAGACATATCATAAAAAATACTTTACTTCATAATTTGAGAAATAAATCATATCAAAATGTGAGATCAGATACTTATTAAGGGTAAAAAGGTAGATTTCAATATATTATTCCGTAAGGAATGAGAAAATGCTAATAACAATTAAAATACATACCTTGTATATCATATATCATAAACTTGAGTCGTAGAATAAATCTCAGTAGTTCATAAGACATGGATTATGATGGAATCAAATAACATGATCCACGAGAACATAAAATTGGTACATTATATAAACTTTTGGAATATATATATAGTAAATAATTTCCTTAGTAGTTAAGGCTCATTTAAAAAAACTATCATAGTATAATGGGTTCATTACCTAAAAAATCATAGGAGTCAAGGTTCACTACTAAGACTATCATAGTGGAAAATTTCCCTTAATGAACTGGTTTCACTCCCCATTCCATCCATGTCTATGTCATGAGATATCAATATTTACCCAATGCGTTTGAGGGAGATATAGTCCCCACCTGTCTCATAATGGAAATCATACATTGAAGTTCTACAAGAATATAAAATATTCATCATATCTGAACCCATGAAAAGAAATTGGTTTCATAAAAAATAATCATAGCATAGCCAGTGGAAAAGAAATACATTTCAAATTTTTTTCATAATATCATCATACTATAACCCATGGAAAAAATAGTGGGTTTCATAATAATGTTATCATGATATAACCCATGGAAGATAAATGAGTATTATAGACATATTTTCATCATAAATATAAACCATCTAGATGGAGAATAGGAATGTTATCTTTATACCATATCCCCATTATTTAATAAGTAACATAAAACGATTTCATCTTAGATAGAAAATGATTTTGAATGTTCATTTGGAAAATATCTTGAGAAAAATATCATTTTAACTTAAAAACCCAATTTTCATAACTAACAATTTATAAAACATTTTCAAAAGTTTTTTTGAAAATCAATTAATTATCATATAATTGAATCTTTAAATCATTTATCGATCATGATGGTTTGATGTTTTGTTAATTCCATACTGGTTTAAAAATAATTATTCCTTTCATAATTATTGTAAAACTCAAATGAACAATTTTTTTAAAAATAACCAGAAGAATACTTTTTAAATTTTTCTAAAAATGTAAAATAGGGGTAAAAATGACCTCAAAAAAACATTTTATAGTAGTAAAAAAAAATTTTATAAAGAAATTGTTTTTAGAAAAATATGGATATGGAAGAAAAAGTTTATTTAACCAAAGAGGTAAATAAGGTCAATTTTCCATTAAAAAAATATTATTTTGGATTACTGAGTATAAATATATGAAAATTAATGTAAATCATAATTAATCAAGAAATTAATATATGAGAATAAAATTCATGAGTTTTTTGGGAGATAGGTCATAATATTTCATCATCAGAAGCATAAACATAAAGAATCCTGATAAAATATGGGGTTGAATAATAAAAACCATAATTTTTTTTACTTTTGAATCATATGTCCCATGAAATAATAAAATTAAATGAAATTATAATTTCATGATAATAGATAAATATCTAAAATTTACTGTTAATTTTTCTGTATATACACCTTATGTCTTATGATAGCTGGACAACATAATGTAAGTCCCAGAAAAGGAAAATTGGGAAACAAATCCCTCACCACAAGTCTAAAATTCATTTTTATACATTTAAAAATCCTATAAAATAAATATATGTTTATCATAAATCTATTAATGAAGTATACTCATATTTATCCCATCATATTTATTTTACTTATGACGTTTTGTTGAAATTTTTTAACAATTCTTTGTTAAATTATGCTTTAGGTAATAACTATTTCATTTTTAATGTATGTTTTGGTATGGTATTCTCAGGACATTTACTCTGATCATGGTTCCCTCATCACCAAAATATTAAAAAATATATGAATATAATATATAATAATAATATAAATATTTATATTAATCCATTAATGTTATAGTTAGAGAATTAATAACACCATTCATAGAGATGGTTGGTCATATGTATGCATGAATGTTGTTTCCATTCTCTTGATGGATGGAATGAAAGAAAGATAAATAATATATATTAACATTATAGAATCATTTTTAGGTCATATATATCACATATTTTCATTAAAATTATCATTATTACTTTCCATGTAAAGCGTAAGTGAATAACGAATCACATCGCTTTGGGAGGCAGTAGTTCGTCGTACACACTGTAGACACTATTTTATTCCTAAGGAATGAAATGAAGAATCTAAATTTTGTAATTTAATTTAAAAATTATAATAATGTCACAAATATAATATAAATTTGTTAAATATATCATCATATCTACCCATTTCAAAGCAGCTGCTTTAAGGGAGACTGGAAACCGAAAGGATACAAAATTAAATCATGACCCATTCAAAACTCAAAATTCAAAAATAAACTGGCGATACATAGAACAAAAGAATATTTGGGTAGGTATCTCATGAACCAAGTGGTTTTATAAGTGTAAAGAGTTGAGTAGAGGGGGTGGCCTTTTATAAGTGGGGGATAAGGCACACTTGCAACTTTTGAAAGGAATAGAGTAACGTGACATTTTTAACATGAAACAAAGATCCATAATGAGTCATTATAGAACCTTAGAGATGATAATGTCCACATATGGACATAAAATGATATTTTTACAAGTTTCCAAGTCATTTTACACCTTATAATTTTTATATTAACCCATTGTAAATCTTTTTATCCACAAGCATGGTAATTAATTTTTACTGTTTGTACTGTTTATTTTGACCAAAAAATAATTTTTCCTTATTATATAATATTAATTATATAGATTACAAATATGGGCTCCATTTTTAAAAATTCCATTTACTTAATTGGGCAAACATATTTTCAAATTAATCTTAGAGACATGGTAAAATAGAGATTTCCCAAAGAGAGAACTTTTGTAAGTATAGAAAGTTTGTATACAAAAATTCAATATGAAATTGATTCCAATTACCAAAATTGGATTGATAAATATAAAATTAAACTATTTTTACTTTTAAAACATTTTCAAATAACATGAAATCTTATAAATTCTTTAAACCAAAATGCAGGTTTTAGTAAAAGTTTAAACATTTTTATTATTCATCGAAAAATTAATCATTATATAAAATTTTAAAAAAGTCACTTATAGATAATTTTGAAATTTATATCTCAAAAATGAAGTTTATTTTTAAAATATATTTTATAAATTTTGAAAAAATTAACTATATTATATTTTTAAAAAAATAATAAAATCATTTTATGAAAGAAGTTTATTTTTGATACATATAATGAATTTATTAAAAAATAATATTTTTTTTATAAATATGATTTATTTATATATAAAAATTATAATTTATATTACAATTAATATTATTACCACTCATTAACCCATGTTTAATGGCTCAGTTATAATAGTCTTATTTAATGAATAATAATACTAATTTCTCACGCTTTGTTAAAACATGGTTTTTCGTGTAACACATGCCATCAAATAAATTAAATTAATTTGAGAAAAACAATTCATGATATCTCAAAGTTTCATAGGTTTATTTTTTAATAATTTGATATTATCTTAATTATATAATATTTCAATATACTATGTTATTTGTATGAAACTTATAATGGCTAATGGGCCAAAAAATTTGGCCCTACGAGCTATGTAATGGGATACAATCCCACTGGGCCTTTGGGCTATGTAATAGGTTTCCCTCTACACATTGAAAAGATATCATTGCTTTTCTTTAATAATAAAATGAAGCTTCGACCCCAACCATTTAAAAATATTTTATTTCATTTACTGGGAGATATTGACGTACAATATATTTGATTCAGTAAATATATTTATTGAATGATAAGGTTTATGGATTATGTATTATAGTATTGGCTCAATATATAATAAATTAATTTGACACATATATTTAAGTGATGAGTGGTTATATCTACAGTTATCCCCTTTATGCGTCGACATGTCTCATGAAGTAAACACATTCCCAAATCTATTGGAAATTTTGTGTATACAAACTAATTTATTAAAATATATTTGCATAAGTCATTGAATATAAGGTTCAAGATATCATGTAATGAGGCCTTGATATAAAGATCAATAAATATAACAGTATTCATTTCCTTCATTAATATTTCAATTATTATTATCCCTGTGATTGGTACAATGATATTTTATAGGGATACATTTTGATGCTTGAGTTACTGACAATATAAAATATTTTTTCCCCAAATAGTCCGAAGGAATTATTTTTATTTTATGATGGATAATCACCCTTTTAAGGGTTAAAGGGGAACCCATACATGACCCGTATTCCCAAGGAACATGGCCCGACATGACTTGAACAGATGACTCGAAGGCCCAGAGGCATACTATGCCCATTACATGGCATGTAAGTCCAACCCACCAGAATTGCCCCTCCCTAGCTTCAGTATCATTGATCACCTAGCTCCCCACCAATCATTTATGATTGGATATCATTTCCCCATACATGTTTCATAGTGCATGGTCCTAATGGAGATTTCCATACACTCTCATTCTTCCAATCTGGATAGCTCTGCTCTTGGGGACTACTATTCTATGCTCTAATCCTCTTCTGGGGAAAGATCTGTGTGAATTGGCCTACACTATGGTATTTATGGCCCGAATTCCCTGAGTCCCAAAGGCCTTTGATGACCCGAAGGCCCTGAGACCTGTAGTCCCAAAGGCCCAAATCGAGTGAATAGTTCTAGATGCTACAATACAAAACAATAACTACTACAGTGCATGTTATAGTGCATGCTATAGTTCTTGCTATAATACTACTACATTACTGCTATAGTACCCCAAAAAATTAGCCTCCACCTAGTTTCAAACCTAGGTTTCTTGGATGCCATACAGGAGGCCTTACCACTCGGGTACGAGCTCGTTGGCTAAATAAAATATTTGTTGATTATACAATCTTTTATATTGTCAATTCCTTATATACTCATGATAGTTTTAATTTTATGGTTTTCTTACTGATCATATGTGATGACCCTTTATTATGGTTTCCTTTCCCAAGGATATGAATATTAAATCTTTGAATGTTATTCAAGGATATAATATAGTTTTTGATGATATTTTTTTAAGCAAAAATGTAATATATAATTCATGTATGTATCTAGTTTTCCAAGGCTTCTAAAATATGAAATACTTTTTGCTAATATCCCTTGTATATTGAACCAGTCAAACAATTTAGACATTGAATCATTGTTACTAGATCCATATTTGTTACAAAATATATGAGGTAAAATTTTTAGATTTTAAAATCCTTATAAAATACTAAGTTCCAGATTCCTTCTGATGAAAAAAGTTACAAGGTTTGGATTATACAAATAGGCAAGACATTTAGACGATGGGATCTTATTTTATATATTATATAAGGTGAGAGGGATATAGGTGACAGTGGTGGTTAGGTGCCTATTCCTAGTGTGATATTTAGATTGTTATTGATCTGGGGCCTTAAAGGTTTGGATACTAAATAACTGAAAATTAATTTTTTATTATGAAAGAGAAAAATAGCTAAAACAATTTAGGGGGGGTTTAAATAATAAATTCCACTACTATTCTCAAGAATAATGTTTTTATATTTAATGGGAGGATATATAAGAAAGAAAAAAAAATGAAGAACATGATCGATATCAACTTTCATCATAATAAAATTTATTTCTCAATTCCCATCTATTTATGTTTAAAATAACACTTCATCTTGATTTATAATTAGTTAAAATTCATGGATGTTGTAGATAACAGACCAATGAACCAGGGAAAGTTGACCCAAGAATCTAATGACTAATGTTGAGTCGAAATAAATGATTAATAATGGTATACCTCTCTATTTTTAAATATTCGGGTTGATATGAAGATCCATACATAGTAAGGGATCACCCCCCACTGAAAGGTGATGATTTTTACGATAACCTCCCCTTATTTCCTTCGAATAAGACCTACAAACATTATAATTCCATTAGATAAATCAATCTCAATATTTATTTTGTAATCTAATTATCGGGGAATCTATTAATCCTATTAACCATACCTCCTTCTAGAAAAATTACTATGATCTTCCATGTGACCATTGTATAAGACTTGTATAATGGATGAAATTTTAATTCCTCAAATAAGAAAATACATATCATAAATCATATTGATCAACATAATTATCAGGATTAATATAATTTTCAGCATAATCATCTATCTGGAGTAATTCATTTTAGCCAAGAGTGTCCAAAAAACAGCCATAAATTCTATAATTTGTACTGAAATAAGCCTAGTAAAGGAGTTATCAATAACAAACCACGATGAATGTAGCTACTCAAATGAAAAAATATTAATGGGAACATATATATGATCCCCTAGGAAATTCAATACAATCCATGTACATTCACCTCCTCATAAGATATGATACACCATTTTAGAATGTGAAAATGCTATAATTGGCATCGAGATTCCAAATGGTAACCCCTACATTGAATATTATTTTTAGCGGATAAAAAAGGTGACACAATCAAGAGACTGGGAAACTAAAAATTGGGGGAATAAAATTTTTTCAAGGGATCACACCACATTCATCTTTATATATTTATGTATATTCATAAAAATGATTATTATACATTTTTAGACAGATGTTTTCTGAATGATCCATAGTAAAAATACAGTACATTAATTCACCCTCCATTGGGATGTAATTAAATTACTCCCTTTTTTAATAATTATAATCTATATCAATAATAATTAGAATTTTTTTTCTTTTAATGTCATCTATTGAGTTGGGAAATAAAGGAAATATAGAGGGCTTCCATGTTATTTTTACTTATAGAAAAATAACACATCCTTTTCGATTATCCACTATGAGTTCCCTTAGAGAAGGCTAATATAAAAACTAGAAACTAATAGAATAGAGTTAGGATGTTCAATAAGATAAATTTTGAAAATGATTATGATATTAAACAATCCAAGAGTAAAATTCAATTTGATTGATAATATTTTATACTAGATATAGATATATATTACGTTAAAATCTTAACTAGGATAAGTCATGATGAAAAATAGATGTTATCCTGCTAATGGATATGTTGTAATTTTAAATGAGTCATTATTTTTGTGGGATTAGGATTCAAGAAATTTCTTTATAGATAAGTATAAAACAATATAATTGTCTTAAAAAGATTGTAATATTGATAAAATTACATCTTCTTTAACTTTGTATTTTGGATAAATTCATGAAGAGGTAGCTTAATATAAAAAACTTCTTATAATAGTGAAAAAATTAATAAGGTAAACATTAGAAAATTATTGATTTTTTATTTTACTGTTTTGACAAGTTTTTTTAATTTGAATAAGAGACACTTTTGGTGGTGACACATTAAGTACATAAATACTAAATCATATGATAACAAAATCCCATCCACAATATTAAAAAATAGAATCACAAAAACCCAATTAGGCACACCAAAAGCTAATCCCTATTATTTTTTTAATACTACAAAAAATCCTAGACAAGTGAATATGATGAGGCCCAAATACACATTAAGAGGATAGAAACTATAAAAAATCACCAAAATCAACTTCTAAACTACTGTGAAGATATTAATGATTGCTAATAAACTATATCCAATTATTATAGATGATGTAAGAAAAGTTTTATCACCAAAAAATATCTACAAAAATTCGATACCTATATCAACATACTAAAAATATAAAAACACTAAAACACATGATTAGTTATCAGTAGGGGCTATTTTAACAAAAAATGAACACCTTTTGAAGAACCATTATGCATAAAGTTGTGGGATAAAGAATAATTATAATTAAATATGTTTATAATAATAGGGGTCTAACAAATATAAAAAATATATTCTAAATCTTGAAGAAACAGATTAAATACACTAGTGTTTCCAAGGAATGCTATCTAAAAACTAAAATTTATAATAACAACCAAAAATCAAAACACTATTGAAGGTGGAAAACACAATAAGAGTTAAACAACACAGATATAGATAAATAAAAGTCCATATAGTGTTTGAAGGTATTAAATCCATCATTAGATGGATACGAAAAGAAACACAATAAGATACTAATGGATAATAGTAACAATCAGAACCAGACATTTAAAGGTGGAATCATTATCCTGAATCGATCTAGTAAATAGTATAATCAGGAAGGAAAAAATGAAGAAAGGTGATAATAATATATTTAAATTCAGAGGATGATTCATTTTTCTATCACTCGGTGGGGAGAATATAATAATGAATATGATTGGAGATAAAATAAAAAAACAAAATAGAGAGACCAGAAATAAATGATATTCTTTTTATCCAATAAACTGTAGAGACCTTGTTTTTTTCATATAATTTATTGAAATATTTATAAATATTTATCTAGATCTAGGTTCGGAGACGACATGAATTTTAAAGGTTGAGTATGCATGGAATTAAATTGATAGAATTATTAAATATATTTTATATTGTGCACACGTGGTTAATTAAATAAACTAGGATAAATATTAAATTGGTGATCAGATCAGAAAGCTGAGACAATGGTTTGGTCCAAAATGTGGTGTTTTTTCTAGGTGTGACATAAAATGAGTCAGCACGGGATGTTCTGACCCATCCCTTATTAGAGGTACATTTAAGTGATTAAATAATTAATATATTTAACTAATTAAATGAAAGATTAATTAAGTGAGAATATTTAAATATCTCTGTGTATATATTTTCTAGGTTTTTCACTTCCTTGATCTCTACCAACAGTTCCTACCTTCTTCCCCTCTCTATTGGAGGATGGTGAAAGAGTGGAAAAGAATGAAAAACATCTGATTTAGGGTGGATCAAAGTGGAAAAAATATATTGGATCCTCCCAAAACCCTTGTCAAGTGTGTTATTGGCCAACAATTAATCCAAGAATAGTTAGGACTCATATTTTGTGTTTTTATGCCCTATATTAAATGTTTGAGCACGCTGAACATTTATTCTTCAATCCGAGGCCCATTTGCATGATTCCAATTGCTAAAAACATACTGTTTATGTATTGATCATCTAATATGGATTCTCATTATTGAAAGGTTGTACAATAATACTTGTCCAACGATACAAACCCTACATTATAGAAATATATCCCTCAAATGTTCACATTATTCACTAGAGGAACCCTCTGGTTCTCTTATCAACAATTTCCAGGTGTCCTGGGCGTGATTAGGCACCTGGATTTGGGAAAGATTTTCCAAATGGCAGTTGAATCATGTGAAAGGAATATATCTAGAAATGTTACAATGTAAGGATGATGAATCAATAGGTTTTGAGAAAATCCATTGAGGATCGAAGTTGTGGCGTCATAAAGAAGATCCAACCAAACCATTATTTTAGAATGAGGCCAGTATTCAATGAATGATGAAGAGGTTACACATTTTTCGGTCAGATATATTGTTTTCAAAAAATAATTAGCTATCTTTGGTAGTGGTTAGAGAAGATTTTGAAGGGGGAGCTAAAAATTGGAGGAACCTTAGGTTTTCTGAAAAAAAAACCAACTATACACCATGTACCTTGAAGAACACATGGCCTGTAGCCTCCCTTAGTGGAGGCACTAGGGTTCTTCGATAGGCAAGGATGGAACTACATGTACACCCCTTGACACACTATATATTACCCTTTTTGTGTGAACAAGCTATGTGATGGAACACACAGCCAGACAGACCAACTACACGAGTTTCCCTTGTAGACACTATTCTATGTATACCAACACATCGTGTGATAGATTACATGAACATGGGGTCATATTACATAGACATAGCATGGTCCCTAGATAGATGGTACATAGAGTGTAGTCCACCTACAAGGTGTGTAACCCAACACAAATGAGACCCCTATTCCAACCGGAAGACACGACCAGACAGTGGAGGAGAACCACACACCATGTGGGACCCTTAAATTCCATGTTCTTCTAATGTTATTCTAATAAGTTTTTAAACCCCCATATCTCCTTTGTTTAGACTTGGAATTTGGACTATGATATTTTTATCCTGAGTGTTTTTCTACATAGAACACTATGGTTCCCTCAGAAGTAGATTATGATGTACAACATGAATGTTTCATGTTGGAATGAACATAGATGAAACTTGATGATGATAGTGACCAGGTAGGCTTACAATAGTAATTCTGGGATGACTCTCTAGCTAGGACCCGTACTGTAGTCCCCAATGATTCTGGGATGACACTCTAGCTGGGCTGTGAAGTGTAGTCTCTAATGATTTCGTGATGACCCTCTAGTGGGACTGGGTATTTTATTTCACAATGATTACAAGTGGCCCTCCAATGGGATCTGGATAGTGTAGTTCCTAAATATTCATGGATTAACCTCCAGGTGGGTTGGACAGTGTAGTCCTTAATGTCCTACCGGGTGTGATCTTCCAGGTGGGCTGGGTAGCGGTGTCCCCCTGATGACTCTCTAGTCATACAGTCTAGTAGTGTATGGGTAGTGGTGTTCCCCATTGATTGTCCTCAGTGGAACCCTCCATTAGGAAGGGTCATTTCCATTCTTCAGTGACTTCCAATGAAGTCCCTTGACTATGCGTTATAATGGTGAGGCCTGGCTGAACTTACCTTTAGACTCACGAGGAAAATGGGAACTTTCCCCACTGAGATAGGTTCTTGTGACGCAATATAAAATTGTGTGGGCATATCAGTGCCCTCCAAAGAATATATTATCGAGTTATGTTGGTTTGAGACCCTTTAAATTGTTCCTCTGGGTAAGATGTATGAGATGCTGGGAATTGCAGATGGCTTCACATGGAACTATCGGCTACTCACTTTATTGGGTTAAGCTGTGAGATGGAGATCCCTTTACTCTCTCGTTTGAGATTCATTGACTAAGACATTGTATATATATTTATATATACCTATCCATTTATAATACCCACTCCTTGGGGGTCATGTTTACTCTTCTTCGAGGAGAGGTGAAGATCCGTGAGGTATGTCACGTGCTTTCCATGTCTAGATTTTTGTGGTTTGATGTGTCCACTCTCTAGCTATAGGTTTCTAAGACTCGATGAAGATTTCATCTCCTCACCATTTCAAGCGACTTATGTTTGGATGAGTCTACTTTCACTCTCTTGTTGAGATGATCTCTACTCTTTCCATTCACATTTACTGTACCTTGTTCTATATAATTCTTTCCTTTTCAGTGTATATCTTACTGCCCCCCCCCTTTACCTTTGCAATGCATCTTACTGGGTATGTATATATTCACCCTTGCATTGGATTTTCCCAAAATGTGTTGTGTATTTTTTAGATAATGGGTAGGTCGATCGTGATCGTAGATGATATTAGGTATGTAGGCTACGTGGACCACATACAATGGTCAATGTTGGGATTCAGTAGTAGGTCTCTCTCAGCTGTACTTTGTTTTTCATTTTCCTTCATGTTGGGACATGTTTCTGGTTTGGGTAGGTTTTTCCCCTTTTAATTTTCTGTTGACGCTACTGTACCCTCATTAGGTTTACTTGTTTATGTAATTTTTGTTATATTTATAGAAATTTTAACATTTTATAGTTTTCCTCTATACTTATTCATTGAGTGGGATATGTGTGTGTGTATAGGTTTTAATAAAATCCCCCCCTAAAATTTTTGTGCCTTCATCTACTGTTGCCAACCCCTAACCTATGGAGGTGGGATTGGGGTAGTTGTGGCTTGGGACCTAGCTTGGGTCTGGTCATGATAATGTGGCATCAAAGGTGGTTCAACCCTTGGTACTTTCTTTGGATTTTTACCTAAAAAGTTCTTTTCCTATTTTAGGGAAAAATTTTCGATGTGTTTCAAGAATGGTTGTCGGGCCAGGGATTCTAGTGGTGGTACATGCGTTTGATGTAGCCATTCATTAGGACCCTGATTACCCACATTTCAACTGGTCACCCAAAGAAATTTATTGGGGGAACAATGGTACATACATCATATAGGATTGAGTCTTTGACAGTCTTTATTGAGTTAGAACCCAGTTGTCTTTACACACACAGTCACACACACATAGACACACACATATATTATTATCTGAATACTATGGTACTTGATAATTTTTAGGATGCCTATGTGAAAATATCCGACCATGATACCTGCTCTAGTTTGTGACGATAACCCCATGAGAGATGAGGAATCAGTTCAGTGTCTATATTACAACCCCCTTTATCCAAATGTATAGGTAGAGGCACCCCCACCATTGATTAGAAAATAGTCCCAACAGAGTAGGTTGAGGACAAGCATAGGCTGATCACCCGTTGGGTGTTTCAGTGCTAGATACTAATGAGGTTCAGTGGAGATCCAAATCTTTAGTTAGAAGAGGATTCGTTGGAGTCAGTGGTCCATGTGTTCATGCTTGTTCAGACACTAGCAGATCATATGGTTTCTTTGGTAGCCATTCTTTCCCATAATGTAGCAGGGTGCTGGTGGAGCTTAGTTACTCATATGCACACTGAGTCAAAACTCTCATGGGAAGACTTACAACAACTATTTAATGAAGAGTAATTCCACTCATTACGCCCTATTCGGATTCAAGAGCATCTAGAACTTTAGTAGGGTGTGATGACAGTGGAAGAGTAGGCAGTGTGGTTTAGAGACCTTACATTCCACTCCCTAAACATAATCAAAGATGGCTAATTCCAATCATGGAAGTTCAAGCAGGGACTCTGCATAGAGATCTTGGCTATCTTTGTGCCCATATGCATCCCCACCTGTGTCGGGGTACATGAGAGGGAACTAGTTTCATAGAGCTTCCTGATAGAGGGATGTCGGATAGTTGGAGGTATAGGTAGGTGTGATAGATCTGAGACATCTATAGAAGCAGTAAGATTCTAGAGTTCTCAAAATAGGAGACCCTTTCGATAGAAGACCCAGGGACATTGTCATTCCATACTGGGGCTGTATATAGCATCAGATTAGCCTGGAGAGGTATGTGGCTATACGTGTGATGGGATATGTCACATGGCATGGTACTACCTAACCAGGTGAGCTGAGCATCCGAGATAAGCAGTGGATGGACCACCACAACAGAGACACTACCGTGATCATAGATGACTTAGATGGAGACATGGGGTACCGAGGGAGGTAAAGTTGGTAGTGGAGAATGAGGAGTTGTAGGGGGTGATGGTATGAGGTTCTTCCACCCTACCAACACTTGACATCCCACGTCAGGCTTAGGGAGATGGAATATGGGACACGTGGAGATACAATATTTGGATGTCTATAATCTTACGACGCATGAGATGGTTCAAGGCATGATCTGTGTTTCCTTTACTCGTGGATCAATATTATTAGACACAAGTTATAGACATTCTTTAATCTCATGAATCCGGGTGAGGGACCTAGAGATCCAAATAGAAATACTAGTACAATAGCTATTCCTTGAGGTTTCTATAGGGAATGCTTACTTTATATCATTCATCTGCCGGTAGTGTGAGATATCGCTTGGAGGAGATAGGTTCATTTGAGACCTAATCGTCATCACGATAAAATCCTACAACATTATCGCTGACATGGATTATATTTCCATGGTCTTACACCAGATTGACTATCACGATAGACTAGTTATAGTTCTAATTGTTATTGGGATGAGATTCTCCTTCTTTAGTGAGAGTGAACACATAGCAGGACAAACAATATATATGATAAAAAGGTTACATCCTATTACCCATCAGCTAGAGATTATGAACCTTGGTGCTGTAGACACTTTATGCATCTGGATTCCTATAGTTGTGAAGGATTATTTGTAAATCATTCCTAGATATGATATGGGAACACGTTCAAGGTAAGAGTTGGAGTATTACAATGATATGTAACCAAGGACTTCCCTAACATCTTCTGAGGAATATCGGATGTCTCACACTGAGATCCAAGAGCTACTTTTGTATTTGGAGTACATTCATGAGGAATGTTTCATCAAAACCAGTGTGTCCCCTAAGGCATCTCTAGATTTTTTGTGGAGATGGTAGATAGCAGCCTACAGCTTTCCATGGATTATCATCACCTAAAATAGACCATAGTAATGAACAAATACCTTATTACAAGTATTTATGAACAATTTTATCAGTTTCAAGGTGCGATATGGTTTTCCAAGATTGATCTTAGGTCTGGATACCACCAGCTATAGGTTCTTGAGGGTGATATTCTAAAGATGGAATTTGGATGTTTCTGTGGGCACTACGAGTTCCTTGTAATTCCTTTCAGTGTGAATAATGTGTCCACCATTTTTATGGCTTTGATAAACCCGATATTACAAAATTATATGGAATATTTTTTTATTTTCATCATTTATGAGATAATCATTTACTCTATGAAAGAGGAGGAGTGTGAAGATCACTTGAGGATGGTCCTTGATTTACTTCAGGGGCACTAGAATTATGGAAATCTCTCAAAATGCTTGTTCTATATATAGGAGGTTCACTTTATAGGGCATTCCATTTCTAAACAAGGTATAGATGTAGATCTAACAAATATTGAAGTAGTGCTTGTTGGGGATCCACCCAAGAATGTGTCATGGGTTTAGAGTTTTATTAGTTGGTAAGGGTACTATAAAAGATTTTTGGAAGACCTATCCAAAATCTCAACCCCTTCTACTGCTCTGAAATAGAAATAACAACTATTTACATAGTCAAAGAAGTGTTAGAAGGACTTCGAGGAGTTGAGGCTGAGGATGAAGAGCACCAAAATTTTGAGACTACCTGAGGAAGGAGTTGAGTTTTTTGTATGTTACAATTCATCATGTGCTGGTCTTGGTTGCACGTTGATGCATCCACAATTGATCATCACGTATGGGTTGAGTCAATTGAGGACCCATGATAATAATTATGAAACTCATGATCTATAGATCATATTGGTAGTTTTTTCCTTGAAGATGTTGAGGCACTACCATCTGCGAGAGTCATTTTTGGTTTACTCAGACCACCAGAGTCTACGGTATGTCTTCACTCAAAGATACATAAACCCGAGGCAGTGAAACTGACTGGATTTTTTTATAGATCTATGGCTTCTAGATATTCTATATTCTAGGTAAGGTAAATGTTGTAGCAGATTCCCGTTACAGGAAGTCCAATTCTCTCATAGTGTGGGAAGCTTCAGATAATTTGGCTTCCCTGTAGCTGACCCCGGGGTAGCATGGGGGTATAGTTTTCTTATAGTCAATGGTGGTGATTCCTTTGCTCCATGAGTGTGTGAAACAGTCCCTGTTGGGGGAGATTGACAGTTAAGTTCTATGCGATCAGATATTCATTGGTGATACACTAGATTGATATTATAAAGGGGGAAATCGTGAGATCTTGTTTAAGGGGAGAACAATGGTTCCAGTTTCATTGAGAGAAGAGGTGATGTGAGAGTTATACACTTGTACATTATCTACACATCCTATAATTTGGAAGATGTACATGCACATTTAGCAGTAGTTTTGGTGGTCCAACATGAGAAGAAGTGTAGCTAATTTCATCTCACGATGCCTTAATTGTCAATAGGTGAAGGTTGAGAATAACGTTCCGACTGGTTTGTTGAAACCTATTGATATTCCATATTGAAAATAGGATAACATATACATGGATTTAATCTTAGGTATTCCATGCACAATGAAGGGCCATGGCGCCATCTAGGTGATAGTAGACCAACTCACAAAGTCGGTGTACTTTCATACCATCCGATATTAGTGTTCAATGGAGAATTTGGGGAAGCTATACATATGAGATATCATCCTCCTTCATTGTCTTTGATTGTGCCATATAGTTTACGTCATAATTTTGGAGAGGCTTGGTGAAGGAATTTGGGACCCAGCTACGAATGAGTACATCCTTTCACCCCCAGACCGGTGGGCAGACTGAGCACACTATCTAGGTGCTAGAGGATATACTAAGGGCCTATATATTATATTTTAGCTGAAGCTGGGAGGATCACCTGCCCTTAGTGGGGGTTGTGTAAAATAATAGCTACCACACCACCATCGGCATGACACCTTTGTAGGATAGTACGGGAGACCCAAAAATTCACCAATGTGTTGGATAGAGATTTGATATTCCCCCCTTAAGGGACCAATGTAAGTTCATGTGACCATGGAGAAAGTACAGGTCATACGAGAAAAGGTGATGATGACCCATAGTAGATAGAAGTCATACGCTGATCATCATCGCATGCCTTTAGAGTTCAAGCAGGGATACCACATCTTCTTAAGAGTCTCCCTATGATGTGGAATGTGGATATTCAGCTAGGGATTAAAGTTATCCAGAGGTTTGTTGGGATGTTTGAGATTGTGCAGAGGGTCAGTGAGGTTTCTTATCACTTTTCCTTACCCCCAAAGCTTGAGTGGGTGCACATCATTTTCCACATGTCGCAGCTGAGGATATACATGCATGACCTCATTCACATTATTGAAAAGGGTGAGATGAACATCGAGGATAGATCCACCTTCACAGAGCACCTGGTGGAGACCTAGGAACGAAAAAAGTAAAAATTCTGAGGATGGGTGATTCTTTTGGATCGAGTGTTATGGTATCACAAAAACTTGCAAGAGATTACTTGGGAGAAGGAGACATAGATGATGGCTCTATATCCTGGTTTGTTTTCCTAGTTTTTCTTTTTGAGGATGAAAATCATAAAGGATGAAATAAAGTTGAGACCTAGGTTTTTCTTTGTAATACTTTAAAATATTTCCTAATATTTCTCCAGAGTTAGCCGTTGAGATGATGTTCAATTCCGAGACTCAGTGTGCCCAGAATTAAATAAATAAAAATATTAAAAATATTTTATATTACGTTCAAGAAGTTAATTAAATAAAACAAGATAAATCATAAACTGGTGATCAGATTAGAAAAATGATACCATGGTTGGGTCACGAATGCAGTGTTTTCCCTATGAGCAACATTAAATTAGTTGACACAGGATGTTCCATCCCCTCGCTCATTGGCGATTCATTTAAGTGGTTAAATAATTAATTAACATAACTTATTAAATGAATTATTAATTATGTGAAAATCAATAAATATATTACTATGGAGATTTTTTAATGTTTTATTAACCCTGAGATCTTCCAATAGTTCCACCATTCTTATCCTCTCCTTTGGAAAATGATGAACACGTGAAGAAACTCTGATTTAGGGAGGATCAAAGCACATTGAACATAGTGGTTCTTCCAAAACCCATTAGAAAGAATGTTCTTGGTCAAATATCTTTCCAAGTAGAGGTAACACTAATCTTTAGTGTTTTTACACCTTAGATTAACTATTTGAGCATGTTAAACATTTATTATTAAATCTGCATCCGATTTTCATGATCCCAATTACTAAAAACATAATGTTTATTTATCATTCTTCTAATTGGGATGTGAGTTCTTGATCATTTGGACAAGAATGCTTGGACAAAAATATCTAACCTTGCTTATGATTCTTTTCTCCCTCATATTTTCATGTTCTTCGCTGGTAGAACCATCTGGTTCCCAAATCGATAAATATCGGGCGACCCAAGCTCAATTTTGTGCCCAGATTCCAAACAGATTTTCCAAATGGGGACCGAATCATAAGAAAGGCATAGATCTGGAAACAACATGACAAAAGGATGAAGAATATTTAGGTTCTGTAATAATTCGATGAGGATAGAATCCATGGAAGAGTGTGGAAGATCCAACCAAACCTTGATTTCCAAATGAGGCTGATTCATGATGAATGACGATAATTTTTCTCAATCTTTGGTCAGATCTGGTGTTTTCAGAGAACAAGAAAGAGACTTCGGCCACAGTTGGAGTAGATTTGGATGTAGTGGCAGTAAATCAGAGAAACCAATGGGTTTTTTTTTGTAAAAAATCCAACTACACATTGTGTACCTTGAAGAACAAACGGCGTATATCCCCCATAAGAAAAGGTTCTAGGGTTTCACGGTAGATATGGATGACATGATGTGTAAAACCCTTGACATATTGTTTATTATCATTTTCTTATGAACAATAATTTTGAAAGAACAGGCGACCATACACACACCATGTGCGGACTACATGGGTTTGATGCATGGACAATATCCCATGTGGACCAAAATACCCTGTTATACACTAAAAAGGCACAATATTTGAGTATACAGACATGACCAGTAGACACAGTATGGTCCTTGGATAGGCGGGTCACACTGTGTTGTCCACCTACACAACCTGTAACCCTACATGGACGAGACCTGTGTCCCAGCCATAATACATGAACAAGTAGTGGAGGTGGTCCACACACTATGTGGGCCCTATACATGCCATGTTCTTCTAGGATATTCCAAGTGATCTTTAAAAACATGTATATCCTTTATTTGGAAATAGAATTTAGCCCGTGAGATGCCTATCTTGAGTGTTTTTATGCATAGATTGAGATGGTTCCCTAAGAAGTGGATTTTGAGGTAAAAAATGAATGTTCTAGGTTAGAACGCATAGAGGCCACACCCGATGATGGCAATGATCCTTAAGAATTTTGAAAGTACTTTTGGGATGACCCTCCAACTGGGTTGGGTTGTGTAGTCCCCAATGATTCTGGGAAGACCCTCTAGTTTGGCTAGGTAGTGTAGTCCTTAGTGATTCTGGGTTGACCATCATGTGGGACTAGGAAGTGTAGTCCATGATGATTCTATGTTACCCTCTAGTGGGATCTAGTAAATGGAGTTCCTCAACATTTTTGGCTTATAGTCCAGCTAGGTTGGGTTGTGTATTCCTCAATAACCTTCCAGCTGTGACCCTCATGTTGGGCTGGACAGTGGAATCCCCTAACTACTCATCGGACTTACCCACCAGTAGTGTCTAGGTATTGGCGTTCCTCAGTGACTATCCCAAATGGTACCCTCTAGTAGGAATGGCCAATGGTGTACCTCGATTACTACTAGAGAAGACCCTTGACTATGGGGCATAGTGGTGAGGCGTGGTTCGACTTAACTTTGGACTCATGAGAAATAAGAGATCTTTCGCAACCGAGATGCATTCTTGTGACATGATCTAAAACTGTGTGGGAATATTAGTGACTTTCATAGTTGATATTTTCAAGGTATGGTGATTTTAGCCCCTTAAACTTGTTCCTCCTAGTTAGATGTATGAGATGCTGGGTATCCCAGATGGATTCACTTAGAATAATTGGCTACTCAATCTCTTGGGCTGGTCTGTGAGATGAAGATCCTTTTAATCTCTAGTTTTGGGTTCTTTGAATGAATATATATATATATATATATATATATATATATCTTGTTATAGTGCCCACTCCCTAGGACTTGGTTACTCTCCTTCTAGGAGAGGAGAAGGCACTTGGGGTATGCTATGTGCTTTATGTGTCTAGCTTCTCATGGTTGGACAATTCCACTCTCTAGCTATAGGTATCGAAGACTTCACGAGGAGTTAATATTATAAATATTTCAAGATCTTTATGTTTGGATGATTTTACTTTTACTCTCTTGTTGGGTTGAGTTGTACTATTTCCTTTAACATTTACTGCACCTTGTTCTCTCTACTGCATTCCATTTCAGAGTATCTCTTACTACCCCCCCTTCACCTTTTCTGGGAATGTTACTGGTTATGTATATACTCAACTCTACATGGGGTTTTCCAAACACATGCGGTGTCTTTTGCAGGTGGTGGACAGTTCGATCATGATCTCAGAGAAACTCAAGGATACAAGCTATGTAGACTACGTATGGTGGTCGGAGTTGGGATACAAAAGCGGGGATTTCTCAACTATACTTTTTTTTATTTTCTTTAGGTTGGGATGAGTTTCTGGTTTGGGTGTGTGTGTTTTCCCTTTTACTTTTCATTTTATGCTTTCTTGCCTTCGTTATATTTAGTGGTATGTGCAATATTTGGTACATTTATAGCAGTTTACACGTTTTTACTTTACCTATTCACTTTTTAATTTATTGTAATGTGTCCATGTGTACATGTTTCAAGCAAAGGCCACCCTATGTTTTCTGTGCCTTTGGTGCATATCGCCAACCCCTAGCCTATGGAGGTGGGCTTGGGGTAGTTTCAACTTGATCCCCTTATTAGGTTGGGTCATGACATAAACCATTCCCTATATTCTTTTTCATTATATTAGTAAGAAAAAATTGAAGGACCCAAAGTAATCCTATATCTTATGGTATCCACAAATTGATACAAATCACTAAACACTTTGAATGGTTTCCTTTAAGACACAATTTTATAAAATCTTTTATTAAATGATTAAAGGAAAAATACACTTATATTAAATGATATTTATATGATCATTTCATAGTCATAGGTATATCCATTTCAAAAGATATGAACTTATTTATATATCCGTATAAGAAAACTATTTGAAAATAAAAAATTTCTCAATTTTTTCCCATGAACAAACCATTTCCAAGGTTATATATCTTTAAAACAATTATCTCATATATTTTTAAAAATTTTATGTGAATAATTTAAATTTTAAAACTCATTAAAATATCATTGTATGATATTTTAATTAAATCATGATATATTAATGAGAAGAAAGTAGTTGAATAAGGGGTTATCGTATAATTCATTAATCTCTACGTATAAAACCATAGCGTAGTGACCATTATTATTTTCTAGTTTACTAAAAAATAAACCAAAGTACAATTTGTACAAAACAGTAATGATTTAGCTTTATTGGAAAATTATTTTAGTCTTTCACTTGAATTAATGACTCCTAGACTGAATACACTTCCACATTATGTTATATAATATGTGATATATTTTGAAACCATATTCAAATAACTCTTTTGAATGTCATTTAAAATTCATTTTAGAGAAGATATCATTCCTTTTCACTGTATATTACATCATATTTGATAACTTATGAAAATATAATTAAAAATTATTTTCAATTTCCTTCAAAATAGTTTTGGAATAATTCACACTATTGTTTTTCAAATAATTTGTAAAAAATAATAATCCCTATACACATAAACTCAAGGTGTGTCCCCACATTCATTCATAGAATTAATAATTACTATGAATTCTCTAGTAAAAAATGGTATGAAACATTAACCCTTTAGAAAAACATCAGTGATTCTAAAGATGTAAAGGGATCTAGAATAATATTCACTAAATACATGTATCCCCATTCCTTTAATTTTGTTGTGTATCTTTATATAAAATCCCCAAGACTGCATCTAATAGTCTAGAGGATAGTGACCAACACTGGAAATTATTCTGAAAATATGAGAGGCATGACCTCTAAATATGGCTTGTCACCAGTTATCATGAAATATCATCCAACATTAAAAAAAATGAAACATCAACCATGAAATATAATAAATGTATATATAAAGAATATATCTACAATACAATTACAGTATAATGAATAAATCTTTAGATAAAAATAACAAATCCACAATTTAGGTAATCTAAATTACTAATGACATGTGGTGGAAAAAATAATGAAAACGACATGCTAGTAGATACTATATATACTATATTTATTCCACCTAAATGATTTTTGATAATCTATATTTTTTTATCTCGAAGGACAAAAATTTGACAAATATTTCAGTATTCTTGTAGGGGTGTGAAATAATACTCAGTATTATCATCCAATGTAGTGAGTTGACCACATGAATAACCAGTGTTATTTTACATCATTAATAAACAATGTGAAAAAAAATTCACCATGAAAAAACATCATAATCAATCAGAATGATATTTGAGATCAATCCTTATAATGCTACCCACATTTCACTTTCATGATTCTCAGCAAATAATATTGTTTATATACATATACATATATAATCTATATATTTTAAGAATATCATTAAAAAGTGTAACCTTGTTATCTTTTCTCTACTAGAGGTCCCTAGATACCTAGGCTCCCAACCCCAATGATATATGATAAAATCCTAGGAATAATATAAATGTGTGAAATAATACCCAAGCACTGTATCCCACTATGTTACAATCTGTCCTTATAGTGTTTAATATTTATTATAATTATCTTTTTGTCCAATAATCACTATACAATTACATCATCAGATGTGGTTACTCACCCACACCACATATAGATTTAAGTCATTTAATGAAATAATATATCATAATATATAATATTATATTTTTTGTAACAATGGGTTGTAATAAATTAAATTTTATATTAATTGGATGTTTGTAGGTTTTCATGCAACAATGTTTTAAGCATGTGTAATAATGAGAATATTGGTGAGAACATTGTTCACCATTGCATTCACCATGTCTTAGTGGTTCATCATGCTGGGTATGTATTTTCTATAGTAAAAATATAAATGGATATAGTGGATATGAAACAAAAAATTTAGATATATTTTTAATTAAGGTTTCACCTATGGATAATGGTGTGGCTAGTTTATAATATGCTTTAGGTTATAGTGGTCATGGTTGAAGATATATTTTTTAATAGATTCTAAAAATGGGGATAAAATTTTTACCATGTTATGGGGATTAGTGTTTTGGGATTCCAAAATCTACGTACAAGATTAGGCAGCTCACTATATATGTTGTTCAATTCATGGTGAAACTTATGTGTAATTATTCAATATATTATAAGAATGATTAAAAAAGGAGAGAAAATTTTACCAAAGGGATGTATTTGACTCAATTAGAATTGAAATTTAGTTTTATTTTTAATTTAAAAATTTAAATTCAAGCACCCTATTTATTTTTAAAATATCATTTGTGGAAATTTAAAAAAAAATCATACAATGAAAAAAGGGGAAGGGAATTATTGAAGATCTAGAATCTGAGGATCTATAGTGAAGAGTATTTAATATCATATTTAGAATAGTAAAGTGTGATCATTTTGAATTTTAATAAAGATATATAATGGAAGAATATTTTTCTCTTAATATCATTAAGTATCTATAAGTGAAGTCAGGGGTAAAATAAAGAAGTGACATTATTTTGTATTGATTTCATTACTTCAGATCTTGTAATATCATCATGTGTGTCAAATTTATCATTGTATCACTCTTGAATAGAGTGATTGGAATATAGGACGAGTCTGTAGACTTTGGTTGAGTAACGAGTTCTTCTAAAATCATGTAACCACATACTAGTGAATCTGTGATTAATTGGAATACCAACACATCATTTATATGGGTCCCATGGATATGGATTTTTATGAGTTAACTAATTAAAAATTTTATGTACATATTATTATAATTTTATATCTTACTGTGATTACTATATATATAGAATTTTACTCTTCCAATGGAAATAAAAGATATAATTTTATATAAATAATGAATGAAATTTTAAGACACCTTAATTCACCTCAGCTATTAGGAAGTTCAGTGGGTCCACTAAGGTTCAAGAATTTGTATCAAAGATACATGTTATTTCTTAAACTCCTTTGACGGAATATTCAATTATGAAAAAAATTATGAATTAAAATGAAGTACCTAAATTTTATCAGTGAAACTAATATATTTGAATTAATAGGATGAGATTACATCTTACATATATTATGTGGGATGTTTACTCTATAAAAGTACATGTGATAAATGTGAGTGATCCCATAAGAGGATCTATTATAGAGTTTGATAAGAAGGTGGTAAGTAGCGATTCCAATGCCCAACATACCCTATCAAGATAAATTTATAATCAAATATTTTTCAATTTCATGTATTTTTCAATAATAAAATTAGATTGAGATTAAATTTGGGTAGCCATGAAGAATATAGTAATGTTAAATAACTAAAGCTGCAAGATTTATGAATTTTTTTTTGATATTAAGAAGAATTCAAGTGAATATCTTGATTGTTTGTTTAACATTATTACTGATTTATTTTGTGTTATACATCTAAAAGGTCATAATATTAAGTATTATAATATTTTTAATAAATTCATTTGAACATTACTACCAATGTGCAACCCAAAATTATAATCACTTGATCAAATGATTAATGGGGAGTTATCTATTAATGACTTAAATATTATATTGATTTCGTATGACAAGTCGGTGGAGTTAGATATCCATTTAAAATATTTATATTAAGATATTTATATCAAATAAGTTGTGAAGTAAGATGTTCATGAAGCTAAAAATGACGATGACCTATTTGGTTATTTTTTAACACTCTTATAAAAACTTACTTTCTAAAAAGGTAAAATAAAATGTATGTTTACCCAATATTTTTTTGTTTTTGGGAATGTTGGACAAATCACTATTATGTTCCAAAGATGTCTGATTAATGGGATATTAATTTTTAATTCTCACTAAAAAGGATGAATATTTTTCCTCCAATAAAGATTTTAAAATCTATAAATTCAAGTCATAATAAGTTTTATATGAATATTTTTTAATAAATAAGTAGATGATGATGCGTATAATTTATTTGAAGTTTTTACAATTGATTTTACTTATGATTTATATTATTCAACGATAGATTTGGTTGAAAAGTGTAAAATTAAAGTAAAATATAATGATAAATTAATTGGAGTTGAATACCTTCAAGTGTAGTTGGAAAGGGAACTTGAATAGCATGGTTTATAGATAAATATGAACATAAAAATCAGAGTATTATTGAAGAATTTTTCATGTTATTCATATAAACATGAAGTAGAAGTTGATTATCCTGAAATTGTAATTGAATGATGAGATAAGAATAGTGTAAAATATAAAGAAAATGTGAATTATATTTTGATAATTAAGGAACAAGAAAAAATCATTAATGATATTTTAATATATATTTAATTGAATGTGAAAAACATTAAAACTCTTAAAGAAGATGTTGTATCCTTAAAAAAGAAGATTTAGTTAGAGGCTAAAACTAATATTTCAAATAAGAATCTTTTTTATAGGAAATTATTATATGAATTCCTAAAATAGATGGCATAATGGGGTATATAATTTTTAATTAAACGATTAGTTTTCAAAGGCCATGTGGAATGGGTAAAACTACTATTTTTTGATGGTGAAACAAAAAAGGAAAATTCAATAAAAGTAAACAGTGTAAGGAAGTTTAATAATGGGTAATGTTATCAACCAATGAGAAATTATCAAAAATAATGATTTATAAAAAATTGTAGATATGGGAAAAGATGAAAATAATGTGATATATTAATTGATTTTATGTCTGTTTTGTTTTTTGTTAATTATACTATGGCTTATTATAGTGAGGCTAAAAGTAATGTAACATGATAACTTATTGGTAGTAAAAAAGAGATATATCAAGTGTAGTCTTCTTTTCAAAATAATAATTCATTCTATAGTTATATTTTAATTTATAAAACATTGGGTATAAAGATGTATATTTTAGGATGATAAAGGATAAATCCTTTTATGGATATCAAATAAAAATGGATATAATAAAACATAGTTCTATTCATTTAAAAAATACATTTATCCTCAGGTAGAATAATAATTTTTTTATATGGCCAAAGCTAATGATAACGATAAGAGGCCAACAAAATTATTACATCATTAAGGAATATCTTAGATAAAAATAAGGACAATTTAGTAGAAATTAACTTGAAATTTTAATATAATAACCGGAATTGGATATTGGATGGAATTATTTCTCATATAATAGGTAATATGAATTTATTAAAGAATGTGAAGGTTAGATTTGATTTAATAGTCTATTAAGGAAATAATATAATATTAAATATTAATGGTAGTGTTAAAAATGTAGGATGATGAAAAAATGAATAATATTTATAAACTTTATTTCAATGGTCTTCTTCCTAATATATTGAGTGTTATTCATCTTCATGAGTCAGATTTGTAAGTTACATTATTTCCAAAGGGATGAAGCATCAAATAATTATCTATAAATTCCCTATTATAAGGTTTTATAATGAGTAGAAATATATATCCAAATGATAAAAATGTGAATTTATTTCTTATAACAAGTCCAGAAGAAATCATTTTTTCCATTTCAGTTTAGGCCATGTTAATTAACAATGTGTGTAAAACTTGTCAAAATTTAGAGATTTGATGGATATTTATGTATTATATGTATACCAAGAAAGTATTTTTTTATTCTTTGATAAGATTAATTTTTTTTTAAATTAATATATTATAATTAAGAATAAATAAAAAGATTTTTTGAATTTGGTTTTCACTGATGTGTTTGATATAATTTTTCTATTTTGAACTTATAGTGGGATGTATTTCAACTTATTTATGGGTGGTTATATTATAATGGGGTGTACAATGTTTGTATAATTAATGATATAAGGGTAGGATTATAAGAAAAGGATTCAAAGATGATAATAAAATTAAATTCTAAGAATAATGAAAATTAGGATATCTGATAATGGAATGGAGTACACATCTATATGGTATAGAGTTATCTTACAAATCAAGGTATGAAACATGAATAATCTTCTATGATTACTCCCCAACAAAATGGGTTATGGAATGAATAAATTACATAGTCAACAATATGGAATGTATTTTGTTGATGGATAGAATCAACTCACATAAATATTGGAAATAAGTGGTTCAAGTGGTAGTATCTACTCAAAATTGAGTATTACTCAGTCCTGGGGTATAGAAAATACTAAATGGTATGTAGAAAATCTAAAAACCCTCTTAAAATAATCTTAATATATTTTAAAGAAACTATTTTATCCAAAATAATGAAGTAAATCAATGAAAATATGGTGATATAAAATATTAAGGTATTTTATTAGGATAATAAACTAAGAGTAAATCCAACATGCATCTAAAAAAATGGTTCAACAAGAATTTTTAAAGTAATAATGTAAAGGAAGTTGAGAATGAAGCCAAAGATTTTTTTTTAATTTATAGTTATGAATAATTATTTTAATAATATAAAGAAATAAATATAGAAAATGTATATTCTCAAAATGTTCAAAGTGATAATGATTCTAAGATTGAATCCACATAAGAACTATTAGAATAAGTGAGTTGTATAGGGAATCAGTCAATAAGTAAACTGGTTCATGTTGATCTATGAAATACCATTAGAATCAAATCTACTCCATAAATGAATTAAAGAAAGAAGATAATAATGTATGATACTCTCTTATCTAAGATAAGACCCACTTCAATTAATGAAGCAACAAAAAATATATCTTGGGTAAAATCCATGAATGAGGAATTGGATAAAAGTAACAAAAATAAAACATATGAGAATTTGAATAGAAAAAAACACCATATTGTGATTGGTACAAAGTGGTTCTCCAAGAACAAGCTTTATGGGAATGGGAAATTAATCTAGAATAAATAATGGCTGGTATAAAAATGTTATTCTCACATTAAAGGTTATAATATCAAAAAGATATATTTTTTAGTAGAATAAAGGGATCCTATTAGACATTTCTTGGTAGTGGATATTTAGTGGAAATTTAGAGTATTTCAAATGGATGGGAAGAAAATATTCTAAATTGGAATTCTAAATGAAGTGGATTATACAAGGAAACATATGATATTTGTTATTGAAAATGATGATTTAATGGTGTTTATGATTAGAAAGATATTTTATTAAAAAATGAAAGTACCTTATTCTTGGTATGCATAACTAAATAATTTCTGAAGAAAACATGATTTTAAGGGTGAAAGGATTGATCACAAACTCTATTTGAAAATTTCAGAAGAAGATAAGTTTATGGTATTTGTATATATATAACACATCATTTTTTGGAGGCAAATAAATATCTCTAATGTTAAATTCACTCAATTAATGAATTTAGATTTATAGATTTTGTTGACCAGATAATTAAACAATATTTATGGGCTTCAAATTCAAAAAAAAATATTGTAATTTATTCATCTTTTAGTGTAGTATGAAATGGAAGTGTTGAAGAAATTCTGAGAGTGAAAGACTATTTCAATGTTTATAGAAGTTGGAATAAACATTTATAAGAATTAGGATAGTGGGAGGTATACTCCACTTGCGTAGATTAATCCCTAGGAGATTAATATATTTTCTAAATAATATTTGGCGTCGAAGCCCCTTAATTAAATAATGTAAAGACCCCATTTATTTTAATTTATTAGTATCTTACTATGAAAAAGCCACATATATTTTATGATACATTCTTGGAAGCATGTTTCTATAATTTTAAATAAAAAAATTTTTCAAGTAGTGATTAGAATAATTAGGTAAATTCATGTAATGTAGAATTGTGTTTTTTTTCTAAAGTATAAAACCAATATATAATTATTCACCAAATTAGATGAAAATTTATATGGTGGCATTGTGGTTCAAATATCCAAAACTGTAGTAGAATTTTACATCAATGTAAATTTTATTGGATGTTTAATCTATAATTTTTTTGGATAATAATTTTAGATATAAAGTATATCACAGTCACCAATGACTATACATTGCTAATCTTGATGATGCAGAGCATTAACGACATCCGTGAAATGGTGAAACTTCAAGTATTATAACAAATGTTTTATTAAGTTGACTAAAAATATAACACAATATTATCATATAAATCATATTTATATTCCATATCATTTCATATAATAAAAAGTAGAGAAAAATATTTTGGAACTATAGTTTTTTGGAACTCATTTTCAAATTAAGGATTTATTCACCCAACCTTTTACATTGCATGTGCTTGAGAGGCATAAATTCAATGTCATTGTACTACCGATATCATAACACCCCAAGCTTCCACTGTAAGTTTCCCTTTGAATAATGCAATAACATGCATTGTACGCAACTTCGAGATTCTAACACACTGTGACCAATCAAACTAGCCATTATGAATAGTAGTACCCACATTTTGAAATTTTATAAATTTTATCATTCAAAATTGGACTTCATTTTTGGATTCGGAATAACGAAATTATCCTAGGGTGAAATTTTGGTATTTTTCTGAAAACATTCAATTTTTGATGAATAGTGAAAAACACTGAGTCATGGTTTAAAACCTAATTTTTATTTAAATAAATATTTATTTTATTTAAAATTATTTTAGGTCAAAATAGATACATAATACCTATATAATTTCAATTTAATTCATTGAAGTCAGTTTATAATAATTATATATATATAAAAATATTATTGAACTTTTCAACGCCTTTTACCCATCTCCTATGAGAATTTTAAAATTCCCATAAAACATAATTTTACCACTTCTGTGAGTGGAATTTCAAAAATATTATAGATAAAGTTAATATCAAGTAGTAAAATGTGGTTCATTAAGATAAAAATAATATTTCATGAATAGTATCTTTTAACATTTATTTACCATGGTTAAATGTAAATATGGTAATTAAGGGTAAAAATGATATTATTATTACCCTAACATGTGCCCTAATTCTATTGGCTACGTATAATTAGACCAAAAACAACCTTAGTAATAAAATATGAACCTCTTCGGTTCACTTGGATTAGATTAGGACATTTACTAGTATTTAATTCAAAGAAGAGTTAAAAGAGTTAAAATCAACTTTTAATAACTAAATTTTTTTTAATATAGGGTTATACATAATATAAATTCGATTATAAATATTAATTAGAAAGAAAACAATATTTCCCACATAATGGTATTTTATTTATAATTTTTAGACATTAAATAGTCTTATTTAATTATGACACAATGATGATCCAGTAATTACCTTATTAGTAAATTATTAAAATAATTGATATTATAAATACCCAAATAAATATAATTTTAGACTTTTAATGAATTAAAATAATTTAATTGGTTACTATTACTTTTTAGGGTTGATAAAATAAATTATTTTCTAAGTAATAATGCTGCTATAAATTTAGAAAAAACAAAATACCAAATAGTGTCAAAATTGACATAAAAGTGTTTTTTAAAAAAAATATTATATTATTAATTGATATTCAATTCCTAAAAATATATGGTTTTTCCAAGAGACTTATATAATGATAGTTGTATCATTAACATACCACTTTGGGGTTTCTTGGAAGTATATAGTATGTTTATTAACTATATAATATAAAAATACCAAGAGACATGGCAAATGTCAAACTATTTAACTAAGAGTTAAATCAAAATGATAAAGTTAATATAGTGAACCAAACCTATCTAAAAAATATTGGTTGAGTTATTTTTGACCTATACCCACATTAAACTTTAAATAATCTACTTTGGAGCCATTAGAACAGAATATTAATTTATTATAGAATAATATTTCTAGCTTTTCTAAAGGTGCCCGTCCCACCTCTTATAAAAGGGCACTCCCCCTTCTCTCAAATTCATTCCTTCAAAGACTTTTGGTTCGGCCAAACCCTCCCAAATATTCTCTCAACTTTCCTCAATTCAACCTAGAGGCCTCTGTTTGATCATAAATCCATCATATGGAGCCCTTTTGATCAAATCAAAAGGAAGAACCCGAAGAAGAGGTAATGTTTTCACCACCCTCTTTCAAGTTCCTTTCTTCTTCAACATCTAATTTACTTTTTATTTACATTATAAAATAATAACTACATTATCTTCTATATAATATGATGTTATTATAAATATGGTACAACCATATTCGGTATTCTATCCATCATTTGAATGACATTTTACCATATGTGCGTACGTATGGCCTAATGTCTCCATGTCGTGGTGTAATTGTTATTCAATACATTATTATTTGGATGGGTATGATAATGATGTTTAATTTATTTAAATAATAAATATAAAATTATAATTATTCTGTATATATGATATACCATCCAATTATATATTATTTTAATATCAGAAGAATGATATTGTCATTCGTGCGTTCGTACGGACTGCCGTCTCCACGGACACGATGGGACTCATTCCCCATCATATCCTTACAAGACTAAATTTCATTTGATGAATAAAAATAATATTTAAGGAATTGATATCATTCTGGATATGAATCAGATACAACCTATGTATAAAAAACACGACTTATGTAACAAAACATATAAACGAAAATGAGCAACTGAACACTCGGAACGATTATAATACCAAAATATTATTATCAAAGCTATATTAAAAGATCATATATGATATCATATTTATTTATATTATTGTTGTATAATTTAATAACAATTATTAAACTATTATATAGTAGTTTATCCTACCCCTGACCAAGGAAAATTAAAAGATAAGGGTTTATTTCACAATCTCTTCATTATCCGAGGTTGTTTATATGTAATTATCTAATGGGACCTCTTTATCATCCATATCCATGTTATTAAAAATGTATTTCAAAACATTTTTACAATTTTACAGAATATGTGTTAAAGTCATTTATACCCTTGTTTGACTTTTTATAAGAATTTTATAAATGAATCTTTCTGTCGTTTTCCAAACATGGTTTTTTAACCTTTTCGACAGAATTAAGGTAAGAATGTTTTTTTTACTCATACGGTGTGTGCGGCTATTTTCCACCAATATAAAATCATCGAAGCTTCCCTTACAAGCTTATAAGAATTTTTTCAAAGTAAATGTTTTCTTTTATAATTTATTGACTTTTAAATGATTTTAAAAAAGAGATATTTCTCTCAAATCATTTTGATTTCATCTATGTCAACATCCTTTGATTGATTTTAAGCTTATTTGAAGTTGATTTATTATGATACAAAAATTCCTTATTGTATTGATTATTTTGTGATATGTTTGACTGTGGATGTGTTATTTTTATACCATTCATGGTTTACAGAGAAAGTATTGACATTTCTTATGCTTGTTTTAATACGGATGTTTATGTTATCCTTAAATCTGTTCATATGAGGAATGAATTGGACGTAATAAGTGACGGGTGGAGCCCGCTATATCTCCTCGATGCATCGATAGGTCTCATGAGACAAACTAGTGTCTTGTCACAAGGCCATGAAAAAATTATATTTGTAGTCTTGGCACAAGGCCTTGACTATGTGGTTATGATAGTCTGGCATTATGCATTCCATCATTATGAAAGTGGTTATTGATATTTCATGTGATTATTCGACTAGTATAATATCCATGGAATTAAGTAAATGGAATTATTTTATTTTATTTCTTCCATATTATGCGGAAGTTCAAGTTTAAAAGGATTTTGATTTATTTATACATTGTGTTAAATATTTATGCTTATTTATGAATGTTTCTTCTATATTGTTTTCCTTAATGGGCATTTGAGCTCACCACTTTTTATTTTATATTTTTTCCCAAGATGTGAAGAATAATTTTATGAATGTCCTACATGCATAGTATAAGGGGATATGAGTGTGGAGACATGATGTTATTGTAGTTTTCACTTTATGATGTAATGTAAACATTATGAATGTATCTAGTGATTCCAAAGCTACTAAACTAATCGGTCTTTCGAGACATGATCTTTTGTGATCTTTCCAATGTTATTTAATAATGAAACGACATTGGTTAACTGGGGTTCAGGGCATTACAGATAGTATCAGAGGAATTTTAGTAAAAAACATGGAAACTAGATTTAGATAAACTCTGATTAGAGCACATAACCATAAGAGAGACTTTGAGGATTAGTATTGAAGAACTTCCTAGAATTTTGGAATTGTTGATATTTTGTGAGTTTTTCGAGAAATACATCCCTTTCTAGATATGATCAGGTAGAGGTGGATCTGGCACAGATGCACCTAGGGGTAAAACCTGAAAACACTGCTTTGAGCTAGACTCGAATGGGAACTGGTGCATGACAACGAGCCTTGTTGCGCTCTTGGTAACGACACTCCCGGGGAATATTCTTAGGATAATTCTCAATTTCTTTAAAAACCATTATGAAGGGTTTGTGAGTATATACTTCCTCAAAGAAAACATTTATATGATTATGGATTGTATCCATAAATTGTTCAATTCATGTTAAGTTCTTTACAAGTTTGGATTTATTTATTTCGATTCATAAACTAATATAGTGTATGCCATTGTTTAAAAATGTCACCTAGTGGAAGAAATGGAGACTGTATCAATGCACGCACTCCTTGAAGGGATTTCCCTCCTACTCAAGATAATTGTAGTGGAGATTGTGATGAAACTGGTGCTGATCAGCTAATCACCATACTGGGATAACTCACTCAGGTTATGAATAATAACCTTACCTGTATGGAGCACCAAGATCCACAGCATGGAGAATCAATGTTAGATCACTTCATGAGGAAACAACCACCAATAATAAATGGGAGTACAAATCCCTTAGTAGCTGAGAAATGGATAAATTACTTAGAGAAAATATTCTATGCCTTGGGGAGTAGTGAAAGGGATAAAGTTATCAAGGCAATTTACCACCTCACTGGTGATGCTGATCAATGGTGGTCATTGATTTAAAACACAAAGAAAGATGATGAAATATCAAATATGTAATGGAGGGAGTTAAAAGAGCTTTTTGTAGAGAAATAATTTCCTTGTGACCATCGAGCAGATATGGAAAGGAAATTTCTGAGTCTGAGACAAAAGGAGGATGAGAACGTCACAAAGTATGAGGCTAACTTTACAAGGTTAGTGAGGAATGCAGAAGATTATATACGTAACCCAAGGAGTAATATTTATCATTTCATTGATGGGTTAAAACCATTTATCCGTCGAGCATTAGTCTTGCAATCCTTCTTATCGTACGAAGAGATTGTCTCATGTGCTATTAAGACAGAAAAGGAATTCTCTATGTCTTACGACTTTAAAGCAAAGAAAGAGAAGAAGAGATCTGCTGATCACTCCAGAAATGAAAATAAGGTGATGAAGGGAAAAGTTGAATTTCCATCTAGTAGTAAATGTGGGAAGAAACACCCTAGTACTTTCTTGAAGGGAATAGGAGTCTGTTCCAAGTGTGATGAAAAAGGCCACCAAGCTCGTGATTTCAAGGGGGGGAAGAATTTACTGATATTCAATGCTACAATTACTGGGATATGGGACATTATGCAAATGAATGACCTAAGTGTAAGGGAAACTTACCATAGAAAAGTCCAAGGGATCAAGTCCAACATTATGCTATCACTACTGCTAAGGTAGAAGCTCCGAAAGACGTGGTGGCAGGTAATTTAATGGGTACCTCAAGTTTAGAAAATTCATTATTTGATTCTGGATCATCGCACTATTTCATATCTTCCCAGTTTGCTAAGAAAATTAGATATTTCCAATTTGATTTAACAAGGGAGTTTTCAGTTAAAACTCCAAAGGGAAGTATCATCGGAACAATTTTTTGTGAATCTGTTCCCATTAGAGCATATAAATGTTCTTTATCTTGCAGATCTCATCGTCATACCTATGATTGAGTTTGATATAATCCTCAGTATGGATTGGCATTAAGACCATGATGTAAAGATTTATTGTAATAAGAAGGAGGTTACTATTTTTTATGATGATGATGATAAGGAACACCTTATCTTTAGAGAAGAATCGTCACCACCTAATTATAATCAAGATCCACCCCTAGTTCCTCAACTAAATTCAATTATTGTGGAGGAAGAGAATGAGATGACTATGGGTGTTGAATGTAATGTTCAAATAGAGGATTTACCTATTGTGAGAGAATATGTTGATTTGTTTCCAGAATATTTACCTGGACATCCTCCAGAACAAGAAATTGAGTTTTCCATTGAATTAATTCCTAGTTCAAGGCCTATATCGAATACCCTTTATAGAATGGACACTATGGAATTAGTTGAACTAAAGAAACAACTATAGGAATTGAGAAATAAGGGATTTATTCTCCCTAGTGTTTCCCCATGGGGAGCCCCTGTCCTTTTTTTAAAGAAGAAAGATGGATCTATGAGGTTATGTATCGACTACTGGGAAATTATTTCTATAAAAATAAAGAACAAGTATCCCCTACCTCGCATTGATGATTTATTTGACCAACTACATGGAGATCAATACTTTTCAAAGATTTACCATTGATATGGATATTGTCAGTTGTGTGTGAAGAATGAAGACATTCCGAATACAACATTTCGAACCAGGTACGAGCATCACGAGTTTACAGTAATGCCTTTTGGGCTGACTAATGCACCCTCTGTTTTCATGGATCTAATGAACAGAGTTTTCAAGGAATATATTTTGATGAATTTGTAGTGGAATTGATTGATGATATCTAGGTATAATAAAAAAGATACAAAGATCATGAAAATAAATTGCGCATTATTCTAAAGACTATTAGAAGACATGAATTATATGGGATGTTTAGCAAGTGTGAATTATGGCTTCAAGAGATTTCCTTTCTTGGCCATTTTGTCTCTAAATATGGAATATATATCTATCCTTATAATAAAAGAGAAATCCAAGAATGGCCCGCACCAATAATTATAACCGAGGTACACAGTTTTATTGGTTTACCATGTTATTATCAACGTTTCATCCAGAATTTCCATGGATTGGCTAACCCATTAACAAAGCTAACATGTAAACGAGTTAAATTTGGTTGGACGAAAGAGTGTGATGAATGTTTTGAATATATAAAGAGAAGATTATTCAATTATCCTATTTTGACTATACCATCGAGACATAACGGGTTTGTTATTTATAGTGAAGCATCGAAGAAAGGACCCGGTTGTGTCCTTGTATAGAATGATAGAGTTATTGCCTATTCATCACGACAGCTGAAAATTATTGAGAAAAACTATCCTACTCATGATCATGAGTTAGCTGCTATAATATTTTCCTTGATGATATGGATACATTATCTCCATGGTGAAAAATGTGAGATATATACCAATCACATTAGTTTGAATTATATTTTATCACAGAAAGAACTCAACATGAAGAAAATGTGATGGATTGAACTACTCAAGGATTATGATTTCACAATACACTACCACCCGGGGAAAAAAATATGGTGGCAGATGCTTTGAGTAGAAAGGATCATGGACTTTTTAACAAAAAGAGAGCTGAAAGGGATCCAATTTTCATGGATATAGTAAAGTTGGATATGGGAATCACCATGGAAGGTGAAATAATGATACTTTTTCAAATGGTTGCCAAACCATCTTTACTAGAAAGGATAAAGAGTTCTCAAACCAATGATGAAGAGTTTAAAAAGAAAATTAAAGCTGTGAATGATGGGAGATTGAGTGAATTTGTGTATGAAGATGGAATTTTGAAATTTTGGAGGAGACTTTGTGTTCCCGAGATACCTGATCTAATAAGGGAATTGTTGGACGATGCCCATAGTTCCAATTTCTCTATACATCATGGGAGAACCAAAATGTATAAATATTTAAAGGAACATTTTTTGTGGGACAGCATTAAGTGGGAGAGTTCTAATTTTGTGTCAAGATGTATGGTTTTTCAACAAGTGAAAGTTGGAAGGCAACAGGCTGGTGGAGTATTGCAACCTCTTTCTATACCTTAGTGGAAATGGGATAATATCACAATGGACTTTGTCATAGGACTACCAAAGACTCTTAGAATGAACGATGTAATATGGGTCATTATTGATCGTCTTACCAAGTCAGCACATTTTGTTGTTATAAGGGAAGATTAAACACTTGAACGTCTATCAAGACTATATATTAAGGAAGTTGTGAGACTTCATGGTGTACCCCTATCAATTGTTTCGTATCATGATCCCCGTTTTACATCAAGATTCTAGAAAAGTCTTTAGAAAGCCCTGGATATTGAAAATTGTTTGAGAACTGCCTACCACCCTCATATAAATGGACAGTCAGAATAGACTATTCAAACCTTATAAGACATGTTGAGATCTTGCTCTCTTGACTTTCAGGGTATGTGGGATTAATATTTTCCTTTGGTAGAATTTTCCTATTAAAATAGATTCCATTCAAGTATTCAGATGGCCCCATATGAACCATTTTATGGAAAGAGATGTCGCACACCAACCTATTTAGATGATGTTGGTGAAAGAAAACTCGTAGGCCCAGAACTACTAGAGGAAACGATGGAAAAGGTGAAGGTAATCCAAAACCACATCAAAGCTTCTCAAAGTAGGTAGAAGGGATATAATGATAACCGAATGAAGTATTTGGAATTTTAGGTAGGAGATCATGTTTTCTTGAAGGTATATCCATAGAAGAGAGTAATACAGTTCAGTAAGAAAGGTAAATTGAGTCCCCGGTTCAATGGATCTTTCAAAATTCTAGAACGAATTGGGGCTGTAGCATACCATTTGGAAATGCCTCCAAATCTTTCCCAAGATCACGATGTGTTTCACGTATCACTGTTGAGAAAATACATGCCTGACCCAATGCATTTACTCACCTATGATGAAATAGAATAGGAACCCTATCTATCCTACTGCGAAGAGCCGGTCAGGATTCTTGAAACCAGAGAACAAGTGTTGAGAAACTGGATGACTCATCTGGTAAAAGATCTATGGAGAAACCATATGATGGAAGAGGCAACATGGGAACCCGAGGAACTTGTGATGAAGAACCACATGAGTCTTTTTATGTAGTACTATTCTAGAAATCTCGAGGATGAAATTATTTTATGGGGGGGGAGAATGTAACACCCCATGATTCCATGTTATGTTTCTCTTTGAATGATGCAATAGCTTGCATTGTACTAAACTTCGATATTATAACACATCGTGACCAATCAAAATAGCCGTTATGAATAGTAATACCCACTTTTTGAAATTTTATAAATTTTTTCTATCAAAATTGACTTCATTTTTGGATTTAGAATATCAAAATTAGCTTAGGGTGGATTTTTTGTATTTTTTTTAAAAACTTTCAATTTTTGATGAATAATGAAAAACACTAAGTCATTGTTTAAAACTAAATTTTTATTTAAATAATTATTTATTTTATTTAAATTTATTTTAGGTGAAAATAGATATATAATACCTATATAAGTTCAATGTTATTCATTGGAGTCAATTTATAATAATTTTAGATATATAAAAAGTGTATAGAACTTTTCACCGTGTTTTACCCATCTCCTCAGAGAATTTGAAAATTCACATAAAACATAATTTTACCGCTTATGTGAGTGGAATTTCAAAAATCAAAGAGACACAGTTAATATCAATGAGTAAAATGTGGTTCAATAAGATAAAAATAATTTTTGGTGAATAGTAACTTTTTACTTTTATTTACCACGGTTAAATGTAAATAGGGTAATTAAGGTTAAAAATCATATTATTATTAGCATAAAACAAGTCCTAATTCTATTGGATAAGTATAATTCGACCACAAACAACCTTTGGAATAAAATATGAACCTCGTTGGTCCACTTGGGTATGATTACGACATTTATTATTATTTAATTCAAAGAAGAGTTAAAAGAGTTAAAATCAATGTTTTATAACTAAACCATCTTTAATATAGGGTAATATATAATATAAATTCTATTATAAATATTCATTAAGAAGATAAAAATATTTCCTAAATAATGGTATTTTATTTATAATTTTTTGACATTAAAAACTTTAATTTAATTATGACACAATGATGATGTTGTAATTACCTTATTAGTAAAATATTAAAATAATTGATATTATAAATACCCAAATAAATATAATTTGATACTTTTAATGAATTCCATGAATATTTAGGTTATTATTACATGTTTTGGTTTATTAAATGAATTAGGTTCGAAGTAATAATGTTGTTATGAATTTAGAAAAATCAAAATACCAAATATTGTCAAAATTGACAGAAAAGTTTTTTTAAAAAATATATTATATTATTAATTGATATTCAATTCTTAAAAACCTACGGATCGTCCATGAGACTTATATAATGATAGGTGTATCATTAATGGACCACATGGGGGTCTATAGGAAGTATATAGTATGTTTATTAACTATATAATATAAAAATACCAAGGGATATGGTAAATGTCAAACTATTTAACTATGAGTTAAATAGAAAAGATAAAGTTAATATAGTAAAACAACCCTATATAAAACCTATTGGTTGTGTTTTTTTCTTCCTATCCCCACCTTAACCTTTAAATAATCCACTTTGGATCCATTTGAAATTAAATACGAATTTATTATAAAATAATATTTCTAGATTTTCCAAAGATGCCCTTCCCCCCTCTTATAAAAGGGCACACCCCCTTCTCTCAAATTCATACCTTAAAATCCTTTTGGTTCGGCCAAAAACTGCCCAAATATTCTCTCATCTTCCCTCACTTCAGCCTAGAGGATTTTGTTTGATCATAAATCCAACCTAAGGATCCCTTTTGATCAAATCAAAAGAAAGAACCTGAAGAAGAGGTAATGTTTTCACCACCCTCTTTCAAGATCCTTTCTTCTTCTACTTCTTCATTCCTTGCTATTTCCATTCTAAAATAATACCTCCAATATATTATATATACTATGATGTTATTATAAATATGGTACAACCATATTCAGTATTCTATCTATCCATTGAATGACATGTCACAATACATGCATATGTATGGCCTACCATCTCCACGTCGTGGAGTAATTGTTATTCATTACATTATTATTTGGATGTGTATGATAATGATTTGTAATTTATGTAAGTAATAAATATAATATGATAATTATTCTGTATATATGATTTACCATCCAATTATATATTATTTTAATATCCAAATAATGATATTTTCCCCCGTGCGTACGTACGGACAACCGTCTCCAAGAACGTGATGAGATTCATTCCCTGTCGTTTCCATTCAAGACTAAATTTCATTTGATAATTAAAAATAATATTTAATGACTTGATATAATTCTGGATATGAATAAGATACAACCTATGGATAACAAACACATCTTATGTAACAAAACATATAAAATAAAACGAGCAAGTGAACACCCGAAACGATGATATTACTAAAATATTATTAACAAAGCAATATCAAAATATCATATATGATATCATATTTATGTATATGATTCTTTTATAATTTAATGACAATGATTTAACTATTATATATGAGTTTAACCTACCCTCGACCAAGGTAAAGTACAAGGTAAGGGTTTATTTCACAATCTCTTCATTATCCGAGTTTGTTTATACGTAATTATCTACTGGGACCTCTTTATCATCCACATCCATGTTTCTTAAAAAAGTATTTCAAAACATTCATACAATTTTATAGAATATGTTTTAAAGTAATTTATACCCTTGTTTTACTTTTCATAAGAAGTTTATAGGGGAATATTTCTGTCATTTTCCAAACAAGGTCCTTTATATCCTTTTCGACAGAATTAAGGCACGAATGTCTTTTTTAACTTATACGGAGTGTGCGGAAATTTTACACCATTTTAAAATCATCGAATCATCCCTTACAATCTTATAAGAATATTTTCAAAGTAAATGTTTTATTTTATAATTTTTTTACTTTTAAATTATTTCAAAAAAAGAGATATTTCTCTCAAATAGTTTTGATATCATCTATGTCAACATCCTTTCATGGATTTTAAGCCTATTTGAAGTTGATTTATAATGATACAAAACTTCCATATTGTATTGAAGATTTTTGTGATATCTTTGACTATAGATGTGTTATTATTATACCATTCATGGTTTATAGAAAATGTATTGACATTTCGTATGCTAGTTTTAATACGAATGTTTATGTTATGCTTAAACCTGTTCATATGAGAAATGAATTGGGCTTAATAAGTGACAGGTGGAGCCCTCTATAGATCCTCGATGCATCAATATGTCTCATGATGCAAACTAGTGTATTTGCACACGACCTTGACAAAATATTATATATAGTCTTGGAACAAGGCCTCGACTATGTGGTTATGATAGTCTGGCATTATGCATTCCATCATTATGAATGTGGTTATTGATATTGCATGTGATTATTCGACTAGTATAATATCCATGTGATTAAGTAAATGAAATTATTTCGTTGTATTTTTTCCATATTATGTTGATGTTCAAGTTTAAAATTATTTTGTTTTAGTTATACATTACCTTAAATGTTTATACTTATATGTGAAAGTTTCTTCTATATTGTTATCCTTACTGGGCATTTGAGCTCACCGCATTCTATGTTTTATTTTTTCCAGGATGTGAATAAGTATTTTATGAATAACCTGTACGGATAGTATAAGGGGATATGAGTGTGGAGACAATATGTTGTTGTAGTTTTCACTTTATTATTTAATGTAAACTTTATGAATGTATCTAGTGATTCCAAGGCTACTAAACTAATTGGTCTTTTGAGACTTGATCTTTTGTGATCTTTCCAATGTTATGTAATAATGCACCAACTCTGGGTAACTGGGGTCGAGGCATTACAGATATCCTAAAACTAAGGAATCTTTAATTCTCAACCCCCCATTGAATATAATTATATATTACAATACTATTTTTATCTATAGGAGATTATATTTTATTAGATAAAAAAGGAAAGGGGGAAACATTATCTATGAGAATCAATAAAAAATTACTCTTTTAACTATTGTTTGGGAAACATTGTTTCATTTTATTATTATTTTTCTAAACTAATATATCAAGTATTGAAAATAATATATATATTTTATTAATAATATTTATCTATTGGGGATCCTTTTTTGTGGTGGTTATTAATATTTTGGATAAAAAAATAATCAAAATGGGAAGATTATTAGACCCATAGGCTGTAGTAAGTTGGATTTTTTTTCTATTGGAAGTTGTATGGTTATTAGAAAAATATGTCTAATGTATGTATCATGCTGATAAAAATGGTGTGCACATTCTTCACTAAGATATTCACTATAAAATGGTGGGATTACATGGTGTTTGTTGATTTTCTATAAAGAATATGGAAACAGATATAATAGAGATTTATTGTACATTTTAGATGAAATTTTAATTTAGATGTTTATCTAGGGAAAATGGTGAGACTGGTATCTAGTATTTTGTGTCCATGGTTGAAGATGTATTTATCTGAATATTATCCAATTTTAGATAAATTTAATACCCCAGTGTGGAGATTAGTGTTTTGGGATTAAAAAATGCATATAAAACATGAGGAGTATCACTATAGGAGTTGTGAAATTCGTAGTGAAACTCTTACAAAAGCATATAATTTCATATAATTGAGATCATAATGGAAAATAAAAACATTCCATGTTATGGAGGTTGGTGTGTTGTGTTTAAATAATTCATATTTTAAATTATGTACAACTCTTTGTTTTTTTAGAGGCCCTAAATATTGATGGTTCATGAAATGTTATTTACAAAGATGATGAAACACATACATGTTAGCATAGTGGAGGCCATGTTGAATGGTGTGCTTGACATATAAAATAATTTTAATTAGATAACACACCATGTAATTTCAATGACTGGAGTTTGTGATTTGTTTTACTTGTTCAGAACCTCATTAACTATTTCAATGGTTATAACTTAGATCTCAATAGGTTAAATGGATTTCAATGGATGAAATAAGAAGGAAGAAGATCAATGGGATGGAATTGAGTTAATGGAGTTTAGAATTTATTAACTGGTGTAATTTTAATTTTGAAATTCTAATGACCTCTATTTTTTTTAAAACTATCATCATTGAATAATTAGGAAAAATAATACATTGAAAAAATATAAATATAAAGAATGAATATATAGAATAATGACATCACTAGTAAAGAATATTGGATATTTAATATAGATTGGTTAATGGTGATTAATATATATTTAATTAAATATCAATACTTGAAGAAGATTCATTTGATCATATATTTGAATACCTAGAAGTGAAGTCTGGAAAAACATGAAGAATCCCCTTGATGTTTTGTATCAAAATCTTTATTTAAATTTTTTTTAGATGAACATGTGTGTAGAATTTATCATTTTATCCCCCTTGAAAGTAGAGAATATAATATAGTAACAGGTTTCAAGACTTGGGTGAGTATTGAGCTATTTATAAATATTATAATGATATACTAGTGATGTATTAGTTATTTATCATATCAAAACATCATTGATATGTCCTCCTTGGATGTAGCCTTCTACGTGTGAACCATGTACAAATTCTGTGTGAACTATTTTTTACTATTTTATATCTTATTTTGATAACAAAGTCGATTCAAATTTTATTTTCAAAGAAAATAGAAGATCTAATTTATTCCAAAAAAAAACAACTTTCAAGAAACCCTTGTTCACCCCCAACATAGAGAATTTAATAAGACCCATGTGTTAAAACAATATCACATCCTTTAAAATTATTTCACCCAAAATAATTCACCCTAGATATTGAATTGTATGATATGAAAGGAAAACCTATGTACCTATGTAATAATAGAATTATGGGTGAGTATCGATCAAGTATCAACCAAAAGCTATGATTGAGAAGATAGAACTGAATATAAAATCTTCCCCACTAATAGAAACATGGGTTATCCCCACAACCCTATCCAAATGGTTTTCCCTAACTATTGGGATATGGAATTATACTAAAGTATAACCCAATAGTTGTTTAAAAACCAATGGTATGGTCTTGCCTATGCCAATGGTTTTTAAAAAATATGGGCAGATTCCCTCTTCAAATAGCCTAAAACCAGTGCTCCCCCTCACACTCCCCTTCTCCCATCCTGACTCCCCCTTGCACTCCCCTTCTCAATCCTGACTCCTGCAATTCCACTCCCCTCCTCCTATATCGAGGACTAGCAGTGCAACACCACTCCCATCCTTACATCCAAATCCTATGATAAGATGAACCCCTCATCACATCTAGATCCTTAGCGGCGTTATTCCCCTCCAGATATAATCCCAAGCCAACAATTGTGTACACCACTCCCCTACTCCCATCCATATCTAATCCCTATCCCCCACAATAGCCATGTTTCACTGTATTCCCATTCAAAAAAGTTAGGATTATCTTGATTTTATTTAATTATTCATCAATATTAAATCAGTGGGTCCCAAATCCTTTATGTATTCTATGAATAATCCATTTTATTTTTATTTTTTTTCTAAATTTTTTCATATTATTATTTTTATGATAATTAAATTTATTTTGATACTATGGCTTGATTTAGGCTTTCTTATATCTGGTTCATGTGTGTTTGGGTTAGTTCATACCAGTTTGGTTCAGTATGGGTTTGTTCTGTTAAATTTTGGATTGGTTAATTATTTTATTTTGTGTGTCATTTTGGTTTCAGTTAGTTTACTCCAATCTCTATATTTCATTTTTATTTCATTATAAATATTTTCTTTATTGTTAATCATCATTGAGATCAAAACAATCAATTATGTTATATATATTTTTTTCTAAAGTTGTTCATAATGTGGGAATCATCAAGTGTAGTGGAATTTATTGGTGGAAATTTATTCGAATTTACATCATCATGTTTATGTGATTGTGGAAAATCATATAAATAGATTATGTATTTTTAAAAAGACCTACACAATTTAATTTCTTATACAACATGTACTATATTATATTTTCAGTCAATGTTACATATTCATAGTGTCTGTATGTTCTATGTGAAGTTTTTCACAATATAAAAATTATATATTTCATATAGTAGTGTCTACATATTGTAGTTTAATATCAAAGATTATTATATGTCATTATTTAATGAATAATAAGTCAATGTGATGTTTAAGAACACAAGTTACTATTTTATAAGATCATATAATTTATGATTATATAGAAATTAATTTTTCATATGGGAAATGGTAATGAATAATAGAAAAATTAAATCCAAGAAGATATGTGATAATTATTCCGTAGGTGTTCTATTTGAGGGAGAAGTAATAATGAGTATGGCTTCTAGAATTTTATTGCTCAAATTTCCACCATATACATGAAAGTAATTGATGAAAAGAGTGAAACATAATATAAACTTGAAATAATAGAAATCAAGGGAATAAAAAAATTAACCATTCATGGATATAATAGTAATTCTTAGATCATGGTGTGACGCGGCATGGTCTTATGGAAGGATAGTGGTGGTGCGGATCGTGTCGCGACTACTTTTTTATCCAACCATGGGCCAATTAATTTAATTTAATTTAGATAATTATATATATATATATGTATATATTCTAAAAAAATAGGAAAAAAATAAAAAATTAAACACCTAGAAATTCATAATGAAAATCATCCATAATACATCAAACACATGTCCAATAATGTATACTGATATTATTATATAATTAAATAATTTACTTAAATTAAAAAAATTAAATATAATATAAAAAATCCTAAATAAATAAATAAAAATATGACAAAATGGGACTAAACTGAAAAAAATACTATGAAAGAAATTCATAATGTAAAAATATAAATAATAATACAAATAAATAAAATAAAAGCTTAAAAAATAGGTGAAAAAAAATCATTGAAAATTGAAAAAGTGAAAAATAAATAAATCTGATCTTGAAGGGGTTTGAGGGGTTAGAGAAAAAAAATTTGGTGTGACAGGTTGTGATTGGTTACAAGGGGGTTGCGGATGGGTTGATGCGTTACGAGTTGGGAAAGCGAGGTATGACTGTTTATGAGGGAAAAAATAAAAAAATATAAATTGAGTTTCATTGGGAACCAAATCTCAACACTGCCACTCTAACCATGATCCAAGAGTGTCTGTGACTACTAGGATCATGGGTGGACCAGTGAGATCACATTACACATGCAATTTGACTGCTAGATGTGGTGGATTGCTGCTCCGCACCGCACCACTGAGATCGTGGACCCATCATTTTATCAATACTATATTTATAAATTTATGTTCCAAATTATATTCCTAAAAATAACTACATTTAATAAATAAACACATAAGCCATAATTTAATGACACCACTTAGTGGAGAGTCAATAAGGCACTTATTTGAAGGACCTTTTGGCCTCATCAATTTATTCGGTCAATTAAATATCATTTTAACAAGACCTCTAGGTATTTATATCGCATAAGACACATTTTCATCATTAAATCATTGAACCTTGATAGGTCTTTCACATTATTACTCCTTGAAAAAATGGAATTCAGTATCATGGTTTTATATATATAGTATTTTCTTATATATATTGAATTTTTTTGCCTTTTATATTATTATTCTCATATATACTAGTGTGTCAGTTCTGTTTTCATATAACTTAAAGAGTTCTCATTTCCATAAATATATGTTTGATTAAAATTAAACATTATTTAATTGACCTTACAAAATGAGATATAATTTCTTTACATAATGGATTGAACTTGGATGTGTGAAATTGATCAGATCTCAAGTGATTTTCGAAACAAGTTGGAGATGTTTTAAGATTTTTTATTTGAAAATGTTTCAGATAGTGGTCACATACATTACGCATGTTATAATTCTATTTGAATAACATGGTTAATCCATGAAGAATTTATATTCTATATAACCAAATATGGTTTTCAAACAAACTACTATGTGTGGTATCACAATTTGGATAAAATTAAATCTCAAAATTGTCAAGATCCAAATGAGAGGATTGGATGGGAGAACGTGTTAGATAATCAGTTTCCATTTACTCTTTATCATGAGAAGGAAGAGATTATTACACAAAAAGACTTAAATATGATTACACATGGTGTGTCTAATGAAAATTATGGTGTTTAAAAGATGAAAAAAATGAATGATGCATCCATGACTCTAGTATATAGAAAATGTGGTGAAATGGATAAGTTATAATTTTTAATCTGAATATTTCAAGGGAAAAAAGAATGGGATTTCTAATACCACAATAAATTAAATTCTTACATTTTAAAGGAATTGATTTCAGATGATGAAGATATTCCTCCAAACCACTATATGTCATAGAAGTTAGTTGAGGAACATGGATTTTCAAAAAACAAAATTCATGATTGTCTGAAATATTGCAGCTTTTTCTTAGAGGAATCTATTGCACGAAATGATTTTATAAAAGGTGGGACATCCTGATTGAAGTAAAAATATAATGGAACACCTTCTCGTGTGCTATAGAATGTAATGCGGAACTTTCTATTAATCTGTTTACTTCAAAACCTTTTCATTCCTAATGAAATATTAATAAAAATGTGATGGAATGATAATAAGTGAAATAAGAATAATGATGAGCTGGTTCTCCTAGATGATGAATTTTTGTGGAAAATATTTGATGCTTTATATCTTTATTTTCCAGATGACATGCATAATGTTTTGTTAGGTCATTCATGATATGGTTTTAAACTGATTGGGAGGATACTTACTTCTCAGAACACATGGCCAATTTTAATACAAAATTATAACCTTCCTCCATGGTTATGTATGAAAAAAATCTTTTACTTTAATGAGTATACTCATATGTTGACCTTATAATCTTGAAAATGATATATATGTATACATTTATCCTTTAATAAAAGAGTTGAATCATATTTGGAATTTGGGTGTCTGTATATAAAATGCATGTTTGAAAGAAATATCTTATATACATGCAGAGTTTATGGGGATAATTAATGATTTTCTTTCTTATGAAATGATTTTTAGATGGATTATAAATGGAAAACTATCATGTCTTAATTGTACAAACAATACAAGATATAGAAGACAAAAATATCATAGTATTTTTAATTTTATGGGATATCAGTGATTCGTTCTAAGGGAATATCCATATAGGAATAATCATTGAAGATTTTACAATAACATAGAGGCCAAAAAGCCACCTCAACATTTTTATGGAACTGATATGATTAATTAATTACAAAATTTTAGTTTCTAATTTAGGTAGGTTTATATTAAATATAGAATGAAAAATAATGATTCCACTGAAACCTATTAAAATTTTAAGTAGAGGAGTATATTCTTTGAGTTTCATTATTATTCAACTAATTAATTATTTCATTTCATAGATGTAATGAACATTGGAAATAATATACATTAAATATTTCTTTCAATTATTATAAATTTCAAGGAAATGAAAATAAGATGATTTAAAATCTTAGCCTGACTTGGTGGATTGGGGCACCATACCAAATTTTCATCCTCTATGTATCATTGAAAAAAATAAAAAGTTCTATGTGTTTCTTATGTTATGAAAACTGAAGAAAAAATTAAATTTATAGAAGTACTACAAACTATTAAAGTTCTTAATGGCTATTCAATAAATATATCAAAATGTGTCAACATAAGAGAGTTAAATCTAAGATATTTGAAAACTCATAACTGCCACATTCTTCTGTATGATTTGATTATAAGAAAAATACATCATCTTCTGTCCAATAATTTTAGGGGGTCAGTTATTCGGGTGTTCCATTTATTTAGATATCTTTTTTAAAATTAGTTTTCTAAGTTTATCTTGCAAAAAATGTTGGTAGAGGAATCATTAATTTTGGGCAAGTTATAAAAACTTTTTTACTCCATCATTTTTCACACGCATTCCATATCATACTATCCATCTTCCAACTAAAATACTTCTCGGAGTACTTGTATGTATCCAACTGAAAGAAACATGTTCCCATTGATGTCTTAGGTCTTAAATAGAAACCATCATGAATTTTTTGTCATCAAAGGATACTTTTATCAAGAATGTATAGATTTTTGTTCAATTTTTTTTGTCTAATCTGGCTATGAGATGGAATATAAGAATAATAAATGAAGAAGAATAATAAAATGAAATGTAACATAGTCTTATTTAACTTTCCAAAATGGTGGAAATTCTTGGATCATATACATTGGTGACATTAAGCCTTGAAGAGTGGTAGATGACACATGACACAACATTGTTTAACTGTGATTTATTTGATGAATAAATAAATAAAGTAAATTGAACAGGTGAATATTATTTCATATGATGTAATTTTACATATATGTTAAACTAATTAGATTTTTTTGATAGGTAACATAAATAAATGATAAATATAAATCATTATTCTTTATTGTTGAGAAGGATAGATGATTTAAAAACAAAGATTTTTCTTCTTGGATCAAATTGAAGGTAGAAATATATCTATTATAAATTAGTGAAATAAATACTTAATTAAGTTTAACATTCATTGATATTTCAGGTATTGAGTTTTCCTTATGGATATGTCTTGGAGGAAATGTGATCATTGGCTTTTGGTTCTAATCACATGGTTCATGAATGGAAAATAATTAAGATCAATTGGTATAGATTTATTATCAGTAAACAAGAAAAGAACATAAAAACACATCATGATGGTTTTATGGTAAATTCCATAATAGACCATTATGCAATTGCATAAAATAGTATACCTCAATTTGAAAATGTATATTATTATGTAGTCATTTAGAAAATACTAATATTGGATTATTAATCTCATTGTTGAGTCACTCTGATGAAATTATTATGGTTTGATTCAATGATGAGGAATAATACATTTATTGATTATTGTGGATTTCAACTTATTGAGATGACTCACACTTTTTCCAATGGTAAACAATATGTATTGACATTAATGGAAAAATATGGTTTTTATGTCAAATATCATATTTTACCAGAATTTTGTGTCATTATTGAAGTAATCCCAAGACATATTTTTTATGATGGTGATAATGGAATTGACACCATCGCTTCTCTCATTGGCCTCAATCCATTTATTACTTATGATGACTCCAATACATCAATTTTTAGAGTTTACTATAAAAATAAAGTTGTTTTGGGAAATTAAAAGAATCATCCATCTATGTTCTCAGTTATTTTGGTTTAGTTCGACTTGGGTTGTTGAATTTGGTGCTATAAAAATTGATTTAGTATTGATTAAAAATATTGTGTATCCAACTAATCCTTCATGAAAATTTCCAATATTTACTGGTTGTAGTTTTCTTTGATTTTCATTTTCTAATAATCAATTTAACTATATTCAAACACATCAAACCTAAAAAAACTGAAACAATTGAATTATAACAAAAAAAATGAATTTAATTGGACATATTAGACTAATTAATATGAAAATCAAAACTAATGAAAATAGTGAAATAACTTAAAAATGAAAAAATAACCAAAAAAATTGAATAGAATAAACTAAGATAAATAATAATGGAGAAATGAAATAAGTAATTGAAAAAATGATCCAAATGACCTAACAAAAATATAAATGGAAAAATGACCTAATCAATTGAATAGAATGAACCAAATGACCTAAATAAAATTGAATTGGATCACATTGAAAACTGAAAAAACTATATCATACGCATGATAAACATGATAATTTTAACATGTTGTTTTTTCTATTACATGTATTATGTTTTTATATTCTTCCCACTAGATACGGAATGTTCATTATATCAATACATATCTTTTATTTTTTTGTCAAGTGATATTTTTCAATTAATCTATGCCACATATTCTTTCTCATTTCAGTTACATAGTAGTTATTGATTTATTATTAATTCCATAATTATTTTCAAATGTATGAAATAAAAAAATGAGGATATATGAATAAAAAATAGAAAAAAATAGTAGATGAATCAGTGAGACAGGTATCCCTCCTCTAGTGTCTGTTGTGAGTATTTTATTTCAATGATATATATCAATAACATATAATATCATGCGATTAATTTTGTTTTTAACTTTTAACTAGGATCCAAAACTAAGGAACCATTTATTAAATGACTATAATAGTGGTTCCAATGCTTTGGCCACATATTCAGGGGGGTAGTACAACTGGGAAATACAGTCAATGTACCTGATCACACCCTATACCTCCTCTTTATATACCATAAACCACACCTTCTGATATCACAGTGACAGTATATACCCCCGAGATATTTAGGTCACCCATGTTTGCACCACCATTTGCATCTGAGCCTCCTAATATCTCTTTCTTGTATCCGATGGGGATTTTTACCACTCATCCTTATAATAAATTTCCACAACCCTCTATGAAATATTCTTTTCCATCTAATTCCTTCTCCTTTGGATACTACATTCCCTCTTCTTCAACCGATACCCCGACACCTTCTGAGCCTGTAGTGAAACACTGGGACCCCGATATAAGTATAGGTTGATTTTTCTCCAGTGCCTTAGGATCCAGTGACCCACATGGATCAAACTACCTCAATTATATTTATAGAACCCTATGACATATTTTTTACAATGATTTATTTTTATTATAAGGTGTGTTGATATAATATTTTTATATTTAATAGTTGGATATACTGATAAGTGGAATGGGTTTACATGCATGTGTGAAATATGTAATCAATGCACATAGATGATGTTGGAGTAAAATTAAGACAAAACAATGATTGAAAAATATAGGATGGGAATATAGGTGTTTTTTGGTGATGCTTTCCAAATACACTGACATCATTTTCATCTGTCCACTCACCTAGAGACACATACCAAATGAAGTAATGGATAATTCTTAGGAATAAATATGGGTAAAAAAATTCACTTTATTTAATGTTATATAATTGGTTTATTTATATGAATTAATATTTTGGTGCCAGATTCATTTTAATTTTTTGGATGGTTAGTCTGTGATGCTAGCATGACAAATGGAATTAGGTGATCTCTTGAGAGGCTATAAGCATGCATTGTATACTAGCTAGAATCCTAGATTCCACATGGATTGAAAGGGAACAACTATTTTGGATGACTGTTTGGTAGAATATTATTAGGAAATGATTACTCATTAAATGAGTATTGAGTTCTAGGTATTAATAAAATATGATATTTTTAAATGAAAATAACCATGATTTTAATTAATAATTACTTTTATATTATTTATCTTTTTAGAAATCACTGGGAAAAAATAAAAAAAAGGATAGTGCGACAAAAATTCACACTTTGGGAAGGAATATGATTCCAAATAATGATAGGAAGCAGGTACGACACTCATTTACAAAGATTTAAATAATTTTTTATTTCTCATGAAAATATATTGGTTATCCAACTTACAAATTTCCTTTCCAAAAAAGTAGTTAATGTAAATGATATGGTCCTTCCTAGAGAATAGAATCATAAATTTTATGTTTTATCCCTTCATGAGAGGACTTTAATTCTTGTACCACATATTTTATAGTTAAATTTTTTCCTAGGAATTAGGGTGTTATTCCATCAATTTTTACTTCCCTGAAAAATGAAGATAATAAGAAACATGATAACTATGGAATTGATGATGACATGTATAAACCGAAATGAAATTTAATCTAATAAAAATTACCTAAACCAATGTAAAAATTGTTGAAATCAGTAAAAACAAATAAAATCATCTTAACCTGACCCTAACTGAATAGAATTGAACTTAAATGAAATTAACTAAATTAAAAATAAACAAAGTAAATCTGAATTAGTATTAAATTACCTAAACCAAACCAAGAAAACATGAACAAAACGAAATACTACTAAAAATAACTTATCTACACCATACATACTCAAACTAAACTAAATTGATCTAATTTAAAATAAACTAAACTATCTCCCCATTATTCATGTTGAACCATGCCACATAAAGAAAATTATTGAAACATAATCAATCACGTAACAAAAAAGTTATCTAAATTAAATCAAATTAAATAAAAATAAATTAAACCAATGAGAATTTAATGAAATTGATCCTTATAAAATAAAACAAAAATAAAACTACCCTGAGCTAAACTAAGATAACTCAACCCACTTTACATGAAATTGAATTAAACTGAATTTAACAGAATTGTTATAAACTTAACTAAATCAAATATATTTGAAAAAAAATTATTTGCAATTATTTGACATAGATACAACTAAATGAAATGTAAATTAATTAAACAAAATCAATTAGACATAAATAATGTTGAATTTAATTAGACAGGATCAAAGAAAACTGAACTAAGCTAAATTAGCCCAGAAATACCTAATCATAAGTGATCCAAATTGTACTAAACCAATATGATCAAACCCAAAATGGTCTATAATAATGTAGATTTAGCTGAAGTTAATTGGAATTAACTATCTAGATCTAAAGGAAATGAAATTGGACCAAACAAAAAATAATCAATTAACAAAAAATATAACTAAATTAAGATGATTCAACCCATATAAAAATAAACTATAAAAATATAAATCAAACCAAATGGAATAAATCACAATAAAACATAGTAAAACTAAAAAATACACTTAAATGGATTAATTATGAATTGAACTAGAATGAACCACCCACAACCAATCTTATACCAAACTAAAGATAATCAAATTTAAATAAATCAAAATTGAATAGATAAAACATAGTAAACATTAATGAATATTTTCTGATGAAACATGATTAGAATGAAACTGTACTATAATAAAATAAATTCAATCTAAATAAAAAAAATATTAATATTAGAAAAAAACAATGGAAAAGAACTCTTTTATTCATGATTTGGATCACAGTAAAAGAGTGAGTGGTTCCAAAGAAAAAAATGACCTCTTGTGATAGAGAATCAAAATTTAACATGAATCATTAAAATAAAAAAAATTAATACATTTAAAATCACAAAATGGTCATTTATGGAATGAACTGTGTATTATTAAATCATAATAAAACATTATTTCTTTATGTTATAGTCAGGATTAGATTGTTAATAACCATTCATTCATATTTCTTTATGTTAGAGTAATAATTATTCCTCTAATCATTAATTATGGTGATCATAAAACCACCTTATTATTGACTATTGTGATGACCTGTTCACTTATATATATGTTATATATATTGATAACCCTTTAATTGATACTTAGTTATAATTCATCTACCATGTGTTATTCTTTTTAGATTTACATAAATTTAATATCAATTTGATTTTAGTTAGGAAATTCATTATTAATAAACAGTTTTTAATTATGGTTTCTTATAATAAATATCATTATATAGGGTGGTTTTAAATATTGAAGGATGCGTGCCTCAATAAAAACTATTTTTCTGGAGTATAAATAAAAAATATTGAAGCATAGTAAATGAACCAACACAAAAATTAATTTTAAGTCTTACTTTTTAAATTTAAATTTATAATATATATTTTTAAATTAATAGTCTATTTATATTGGTAATATATTGTTTTAGAGAACCTTGATTCCCAAGAACCTAACAACATTGGCCCAAAAAATCACTTACATCATGTTTTGTGAGATGTTCACCCTGGAAGAGTATGTTACAGATAGGGGAAGGTTATTTTCCCGACGAGGTATTCTCCCACTTCAAGTGAGAATTCATGTAACACTGTGTTTGAAAAGGCTAATAAACTAATTGAACAAGATAAGGCTATGGCAAAAATGTCCAAAAAGGTCCCTAAAGGTGAACGATTGGAATCAAAGGGAAAGATTTGAATTTTTTAAACTGATGGATGTTTTATGTCCATAAATTGCACCAGAGATCACCACATATTGTGATTCATATATGTTTAATATGAATATTTTACATAGTAAACAATAAATTATTCCTAGGGTTGGTCAGGATGATGACGTTCCTGGTGATGGAGATGGAGAGGAAGCCCATGAGGAAGAGGGTGGGGATGATGGTAATGAAGAGGGTGAGGCTGAGGTCGAGGCTGAGGGTGAGGATGAGGTCTATGATAAGAATGAGGATGTGGATAAGATGATGATGGGGAAATGTATAAGCATAATGGTGGTGATAGTGAAGGTGATAAGGGATCTATTGATCCGTTACATTTTTTTTTGATAATTATGAAATTGTTTGTTTAATGATTTGGTGTGAATAAATATATGTGATATTTATTATTATTTTTATCATTGGTTAAATGAATAAATTGATTTCCTATGTTATAATTATTCATGTATTAGATTATTTTTATTGGATGATGCTTTATTGGTTTCATTGTAGGTTATTGTTTGTTGAGTATGTTCTATAGGTATCATTATAGGTTGAGGATGTCCTATTTTAATTACGGGTGTTCTGTTTGGATTGCAGGTGTAGTGGGAAGTTAGTTTCATTATTTACTATGTTATGTTATGATTTCAAGTATTTTTTATTGTAGGTGAATTTTTATGTTCGTTTCATTATTTCTTGTGTTATGTTTTTTGGTATTTATTACAGGTGTAGTGAGAAGTGGTGATGCATCTGGTTATGGAGTGTGTTTTTTATACCAATGGTTTTACGACTATCTGCATACTTCTATTCCAACAGTTCACAATAAAGCAATTTTAAAATAAAAGTATGTACACCCTATTCCAATTGTTCACATTGAACCATTCATATAGGTCTTTTCCAACAGTTTTGAACTGTTTGGATAACTCTATCCCAATGGTTTGAACCACTGGTAAAGCTCTTTCCCAATGGTTTTGAACCGTTGGAATATCTATATCCCAATGGTACATAATTAACCATTGGTATAATGAATTTAGAACCACCCTACACCAATAGTTCACTATGAACCATTGGTATAGGCCTTACCCAATTTCACTATATTCATCAATTTATATAATCATTATATAGGCTATACAAAGGGTTCTACGGCCTATACCGATCATTTTGAACCATTGGTATAAACTAATTTTCCAGAAGTGCCCAAAACCTTGTCTTTTTAGTGAGTTAACATAATACGATTTTTCATCTCCATGCACATAAAATATAAAGGCTTGGAAGACAATGACTATAAAAATTCAAGTGAATTATGATATATTGAAATTCTATATATCATCAATATTCCCTAACTGAAACTCTAGGGGAATGGAAATAAATACACAAATAGGTTATCATTGGACACTACCCTGAATTGTGGCTATAATGAGTAAATTTCATCATCTCGTGGAAACCCAATATTTTATATGAGTATAATGTAAAAAACAATCATTTTATCCCCATTAGTATTAGTCAATCCGTAGACCACAATAACATGAATTCATTAGTATAAAATTTAATCATTTTACTAAACTAAATATCTAATCTACTTATTGAATAAGAAATTCCACATAATAATGAAAGGCCATTGTATTTCCCTAAATGAATTTATATATCCTTATCTAATTAAAAGATAACAATAATAATGAAAGAATAGTTAAATGTAATATATTAAAATATTCAGTTAATAAAATCATATCTTGGTTGATGTGAACACCCATATAAGAAGTTAAATTCTCATTATCTAAAGTGACCCAAAGTAATTTCAACATATTTCTCAATGATCTCACAGATTATATGAATATTTTTTGAAAAGTTTAAATCACATTAATTTATCATAGTTCATGATAACCTAATTTTTAGCTTCTAAATGATTTCTGATGTCAAACATTGAAAATCCATAACATTTTCAAGGAATGTCTTATCATTTCCATGACACTTATTTAATAAAAATTATGTTCATCAACCCTTTACTTTCACAATTGCATTGATAGGATTTAAAACCCTTTTTAATTAACCCATCATCTTAAGATACATTATACCACTTTAAAAAATAATATAAATTAGAGTATGTCAATTTATTAACATAGATTTCAATCACATAAATATATGTAACATTCTCATGTTTTTGAAATAGAATTTATTTTCAATTATATAATTAACATACATCATTTATTTATATTTTTTCATTACCATAAATAATTTGATACACCCCACTATTTTAATAAATTATTATACATAATATTTTTAATTTCAATTTAATCCACACATAATTTCTATGAACTCAATGCTATCACATAATATTAATTTAATCCCACTGAATTTAGTATGAACCTTTAATATCTTCAAGATATCACATGTTAAATTTTTAATACTATTAAGGATTTATTTTCATTAATATAATTATTATCTAATCCGATAATCATAATCTACAGATCATTAATACAGTATATTTAAATTCATCTCTGAGTAAATACTTCATCATTATAATTATCAAACCATAATATATATTTATATAATATCTCACTAAATTCAATATTTATTATATTATAAGTCATTTAATTATGTGAGATTTTTATCAATTATTAATATTAGGTTATAAAATTATCAAAAATAAAATTTAAACACAATTTTAGTGATTCAAAAAATCAGTTTGGGTTCATGTCATTTATTAATTTACTATCAATATATAAGTACAATTTATTCATATCCACACTTTTTTAAAACATAGTATTATTATTATTTTTGAAAATATAATTTCAATAATTATTTAATTTTTAATGCTTATTTCTCCATTAAAACATATCCAGAATGACCAAATAAATGTTTTATTAGTTTTAATGTGTTCAAATTAGCCCAAAATAACTTTTTTGTTCCATAATCGGATCTTATACCTACCCAAAAATTCCCCTCACCATCTTACAACTCATGAGGTCCCATATGAGACAATTCATTCACCCACTTAGCATCACCCAATTTGTTGTATCCCTCTATATATTTTGATATTTTTATTTCATGTATCGAACAAACTTTATCCACATGGATCAACCTATTTGATTCACTCTATTTAAATTCACCCTAGTTATTTGATTATGCAGATCAAACCACATATAATCACTCTTGAAATAAAGAAAATTTCATTGCTACTAAAAGATAGTTATATTTTTCTTATCCTATAAATGTCTAATTAGTTATTAGATATATATGATTCTTCTAAAATCATATCTCATCATATAATTAATTTATCATTATCACAACCACCACCACCCTCTATCTCATGAAATAAAATCCTAAAGTGATAATGTAGAAGTTTTATACCATATTTCTATAATAGCTTTTCTTCATCACAAGGTTATTATAAATTATCCTTTTATGGTTTAAATCAAATTTTAAGACCAATAAAATCATAGAGAATGATAAAATGATATAAAATATTCACATTAATAACTATTAGAAACAAAGTTAGAATGACACTTTGTTTGTATCATTGGATTTATTTTTTTTCAAAAAAATTAAAATGGTATATATTTTGAAAAAAAATTATTTACAATTTTATGTAAATAATAAAATTAATGATAAACAAAATGAATTATATACCTACAATATCAATAAAATTGTAATTTATTTTCCCCTAAAATTTATTCTATTATAATGAGAATGAAACAATAATTAACATATATAAATAATTACTTAAGAGTATGAATTTTACAACATAAAAGAATGGAGAGAAGATTAAATGTGTAAGCATTATCTCATTATTTAAGGAAAATAAATTCATCTGATTTTAGTTAATAAATAATGTTATCATTGTTATAAATTTCAGAACAAAGAAATTCATTATTATCAATATATTACTAGGAGATAATAACTGATGATTAAAAAGTTTCAAAAATTTACAACTAGAATCAAGGAACCTTCAATAATTCTCACTGATTCCTTATTTTTTGATGATACTTTTAGCTCTGTAGAAAACATCCTTCAAGAAAGAATAATATATCACTAAGGGAACATTTACAATTACATTCTTTTTACCTTTAAACATTTCACCCTCAAAATGAAAATATTCCATAGATAATCCAATCAATACATCCATACCCCAAAAAAAATTAATTGGAAAGAATACAACCTTCATACATATATTAATTTGTAATTGAAAATTACAGACCAATAAAGGTATATTGATGAATTATACATCATGTGTAATGTTCTAGAAATTTTGTGTAATTTTTTTTAAATAATATGGTATTATTTTGAGACCAGATTCTCTTATAGGACCCGATTATGAGGCCCGATGATCCTAGAATAGAATTTTGAACTTATTTTAGTTCATTTAAATAAACGTGTGAGCAGGTTTTTTTAATTTTTAACCCGATGGTTGGATTAAAAACTCCAGGGCACTATTGAACTCAAAACAATGGGATTTTCCTAGAATAGACATGTTGTTGAACAATAAAAATTTGATAACGTCTTAATGTATGTTTTAGTATGAAATAAAATCTATGGTTATTTCTTATGATAGATTCACCTTGGAAAATGGTATAATAGGGTTATGAAATGTATTCATATAATTTGACTACAATTAGTGGTTCAAACTAGAATAGAAATGACCTAAAAAATATGTCAATGTATAAAGTGGTATTTGAAAGAAAAGGGGAAATTGGTAGAATTAAATACTGTTTCTTTTGTTATGATGTTGTGTTTTAATTACCATTATAATTTTTGTTCTGATTTACACTAAAATTATTTTATATAATACTTTTACTAGTTAAGTAAAAATACTTATATAGAGGGATTAGAACAGTAATTCTAAAATGATTATTTATAGGGCTTGGATTAGTTATAAAGAAATGCTTATATAGAGGGATTGGACTAGATACTAAAATTATTATATAGAGGGATATGTATGGATACTGAAATGCTTATACCGAGGGATTTTCATAGTTATATGATTATACCATGGAATTTTTGTTATGGTTTCTATGGTATGATACATGTTCAGAGATATTCTAGAATGTATTTTAAGAAGTTTGATTAAATCATTGTATAATTTTACAAATTAATACACGTGTTCATCACCTTATTACATGAACTTATTATCATAATGGTTGTTTTAGACAAGGTTTTTTAACCTATTGAGTTTTACGAACACACTGTTTGGGCCACAGTTTGGTACCTAAGAAGATCACATGGATACTAGTTTGGATAAGTGTAAGGGACAATGTAGTTGATTATTACATGATGGATGGGTTAGAGAATGGTGGAGGGACCAACATGGGCTTCTGGTCTTGGTTTTTTGATTTGTTTATGTCATAATGTTATTTTACTATTTTTGACTTCTATCAAATCATTTAGTTATATTTTATATTAAAATTTCATGGTTAACTATTATATGGTTTATTAGTTCTTAATTAACCATTCAGTTGTATATTGTATTGTTTTCTCTTTCTTGGATAATATAATATTGTTATTATTGAATATTTTTGTAGTATTGTAACTATGTACCATAGTGTATAGTCTCTGGAATATATTATTTACACCATTATTGCTAGATAGAAGCCTATGGAATATGGATATGAACACTCAAGGTCCCATAAAAAACCTTATTAGGCCACGTTAAAGTGTTTCAGACCAAGGTATATTAAAACGTTGTACATAGGTAGGATTATTTTTGGTTTCCTTACTATTTGGAAAATGCTGAAATGAAAATATGATGATATAGTACATGGTAATGATCCTTTAAATGTGAGTATATAAACCATATCTGAAGGAAAATATGAGTGCTTGGGGATGAGATTATTGTTCATGATTTTCATTTATTAAAGTAAATATTAACTCACCTTGGGTGATTCACATATTGTGTGATGTTATTGTTTATTTAGATTTATACTCATGGACCGGTAAGGCATGATATGAGTATCCATGCATCATGATAAACACATAAGGATATATATTGACATATATTTTTAATGATAATGTCATAGTTATTACCGGATTTATATTTTTATATATGAACATTGAAATGAGATATATGTTATATATGATAAATGTAATGAATGAACTGATATGTCATGATAAATCACTTCACAAGACATGTTAAGAGTGGATATATGCATGTGGTTCTCTATTTTTTCACATATTTGGGTTGCTCCTATTGTTATTCAGTTTTCTAATGAGCGTGTTTATACTATTGAGAAAATGTATCCTCATAATACTAGAATTGAGAATCAATAGAGGGGAAATTATAACACTCCTAACACAATAGATATGTTTCTTCCTGTCTCTCATGAGGATCGAAAGGATGTTCGACTTGAGACAGCTTCATAAAGTTTATACAATCTATGGATAGGGAATTTTTTCACACAATGACTTTAATGTCTTATATAAAGAGAGAGTTTTATCTAAAATATCCACCTATGTTCACTATAGGGAGGCCCCGAGGCAGCTGAGTAATAAATTTATTTGGTCAATATAATCTTCATGAACCTTGATACACCCATGTATAAGATGGTGAATTTTGCTGCGTAAATTCATCATGGACCAGTAAAGCATTGGTGGGAAATTATAGAGGAAGATGGGAAGAAAAACTAGTTATCTTGGAAATACACCAATGTAAAGTTTCTAAGACCTTTATATTATTTGATGTTGATGTATGAGAAGTATTTCAAGTTCATACACCTGACATAGGAGGGAATAATAGTTATAGACTATGCTATACATTTCATGACTTTCACCACTTTGTAAAATGAATAACTGTTGATGATAAATCCTAGGAGATATTTTTTCAATATTTCCATCATAATGTGATCTGGTCACAAGTGAAAATATTTTACTTGATAATATTTTTAGACACGATGAATCAGGAACTCATCACAAAAGAGAATCTCATAGTGTTCCTAAGTAGTGGCTAGGATATTTTATTGGGGAAAACTGGGATCTCTTCTTCTAGGAGAAGGAAACAACTCTATGGTCATTATCACCAAGGAAATAGTATGATGAGTAGTCCGGGTAGTGGGAAGTCATCTCAAGATCATATTCTATTATAGTGCAATATGTGAGACATGTTTGGACACAATTGTCCTTAGTTCTTTTACCCTTATTTAGATTTCTTTCCTTGCATTATTATGAGTCACCTCTATAGGTTTTTTAGGGTCATACAATAATAGAGTAGTGGAAGGGGATCAAGATATGTACCAAATTATGGGAAGGACTGAACTACCCCTCAAAAGACTAATAACTAGAGTTATAATAGATTTTCAAGTTGAGGAAGGGGGCATGGAACACCATGGAAAGAGTGGTAGAACCAAACAAAGAGAATATCCCAGGGTATTCATATAAAATACTAGAGTAGAGGGAGAAGTTATCTACATGTTATGCAACCTACTCTGGCTTATGTGGATGAAAGATCATCTACTGTTAGAGATATGATTCTTATGCCATATAACCTTTCTTGTGTTTTTTGATATAAGAAAATCATATTACCTTTTATATACCATTTTTGAAAAGTATGATCATGGGTTTTGATATCTTGGATATTTTTTTGACCATCGATAAACTATTTGTATTTCAGTTAAAGATTATCAAATATCTCAAGGTGTGTTCTCTAGAAATTTTTCATTACCATTTCTTTTGGGAACAATTCACGCTAGAAACGACTAGATTCAATTTGATTCTTGTTATGGATTGGATAGTTCTATTACAGAATCATATTTAATTATATAATAGGATAATTATCTTTTGATCTTCAGAAGGAGGTATAGATTTTTACTAAGGTGAGTGGGATCTTTTGGAAGGTCATAAAGTACCAATTCAATGAATATTTAGGATTGTCTCAAGGTTCAGATTGTTGGTATGTCTCTAGGTGATGATGGAATGAAGAAAGATTCTTTTTCTATAGTGGTAAACCACATTTATGGTGTATTTCTTACCATATTCTAGGGATTACCACCTAAATTGGAGATCAATTTTATGATTGAGTAGGTTCCAGGAAAAAATCTTGTTTCTATTCCACTTTATAGGATAGAACCAATAAATCGTTATTAGTTTAATGTATAGTAAAAATATCTAGAATCTAATGATTTCATAAATAACAGTACATTTCCATGAGGTTATCCATTTATTTTCACCAATAAGGCATACGGGACATTGTGCTTATGTGTTTATTATTAGAGAATGAAACAGATGATAGTCAGGAATCTGTATAATCTTCCATGCATAAATCATATCATTTATCTACTAATAGGAGATATAGTCTTCTAAAATGTAAATTTGAGATTAGGATACCACCGTCTGAGGGTAAGATCAATGAAGATACCATGAACTTATTTTAGGAGTATGTATGGATTATATGAGTTCATGGTGATGTCATTTGGTTTGACGAACACATCAGTGGTATTCATGGCCTTGATGAATCGTATATTTGATCCTTTTTTTGTATCAGTTTGTGGGATATTTTTTCTATGATATCTATGTGTTCTCCTAGTAAGAGAAAATCATTCCCAATATATTGAAATATTCTTGATTACATTGTGAGTGCATCAGATTTACACTAATCTAAAAAAATAATTTGCATGGATTGATAAATTGAACTACATAGACCTTATCATCTCAGAGGATGGAGTGTTAATGAATAAAAAAAGGTCGTAGTTTTAATATACTGGGAGTTTCTTGATAATTTCTTTAAGATTCAGAAATTTCATAGATTAGCATATCAGTATTAGCGCTATTTCCAAGACTTCTCTTGTATAGAAGCACCAATGTTTGGGATGACCAAGAAAGTGATGAAGTTTGTTTTGTTATATAAATGTGAGAGGTGTTTTTAGGAGATGAAGAGAATGACCATCTCAAAACCTATCCATAATTTACCTGATCTGGGTAATACATAATCCATGTAATGTGATGCATCCATATTTGAACTCGATGTAGTTCTGATGTAAATGGATCGAGTGATTTCTTATGTATATAGATAGCTGAGACAACATGATAGAAATTATATTACTCATTACTAAGAGTTCACAATGGTGGTAAAAGCCCTGAGATTATGGACACATTCTTTTATGGGTGATAGAGTTGTAGAGTAAACAAACCATAAAAGCCTTAGGTACATTTTTTCTCAAAGTTAATTGGACCTTTTGTATAGAAAGTTGGTCGAGTATTTGAAGTCTTTTAACATAAAAATAGATTGTTCATAGGTCTAGATAAATTTAATTTTCAATTATATATGATAAAAGATGCAGTAAAAGGTAGTTTAGGAGTATTGTGTTGAGTGGTAGATGATGAAACTCATTTTAGACATGAAAATTGATGTTCAAGAGTCTCAGGGATGATCAACTATGATTTTTCATCTATTATACCCATGTTTTTATATTGTTCATAAACGAGCAGTTATCTTACCCTAAGGGTTATGTTATAAGGGAAAACTTATATAGTTAGGAGCCACCAGCTGGATGATCTTTGGGAATCAGTAATTCTCTTATTTTTTAGTCAAAAAATGTGTCATTTATGATTAACTTTATAATATATCACACTAGGTAATAACAGAAACTTTATTTGGACTAGATTTTGTTAAAAATTATAGGATTATCATTAATTTCATAAATTATATTTGATCAATATTCTTTCCAAAAACATCTTAGATAGATTTATTCAAACTAAGATATATCATCGAATAGGTTTTGAATAATCCGTTCAAATTATTTTAATTAATTTATTGGAAAATATTTCCTATGATAAGAAAATGTGATCAACATCTTGATAAAATTAAAATACATGAAATTATATCATTCCTACCATCTTGGACATATTTATACGGAAAATATTTCAAATTATTCTTCATTAATCCCATAAAATATGATATCACCAACACAAATAATCACAATAAGAGAAAGTTATTAATTGCAAAATCCCGGTTCTGGAAGCCACCTAAAGGCACCCCGTACCCTTTTGGTCACATGGCCTCAAGAATATTTACCCAAATGCCATAGGCTGCCGACTAGCAGCGAGGGCCTTGGGTGTGATAGTGGGGAAACTATGCCCTCTTTGGCAGAGTACACAATGGAAATAAATAAACATGCAATAGTGGAAGAAGTAAATAACCAACAATAATAAATAGCGGAAGGCTAAACTAACAAACAATTGGAGCACACATGTATATATATGAAATGATGCACGATATATATTTGTCTATGAAAACATCCAATCAAGTCACAATGCTGGAAAACACCACCATACAAAAATAATTAAAAAAGAAAAGAAAAACAGCTCCTCAGCATCACAAGCCAAAGCATGGTCCCTTTCCCTCCTGATCTAAGCAATCATGTACCAGAAGTCTAAGGGAGCTTTCCCTTGTTTATACCTGCAACAACATTGTATGTTTGGACCCAAAAGCATGACCCAAACAGGGTGTGAGACTATATCCTAGTAGGAATTCACCTGAAGATCTGTTCCTAATAGTCAATGATTATATGGCAAGTAAATGTATAGTAAGCAGTAAACAACAATAGCAAAGCAGCAGGCTGTAAACCGGATGATACACAACAACAATCAACCCACAAACAATAGTATTAGTGAAGAAAAATATCTAACACAACAGGAAACCCTCTGTAAAGTACCAACATCCATCCCCTCTGGTCCTAACCAAGAAGTACCACAACCCTCTGGGTAGTGCACTTATCGTAATCCCTCTGGATTGGTCATATGAATTTATGAGACTCTCTAGGTAATCTCACCCAGTCAATTACCATTATAGTACAGGGTTTTCAGGGACTCCCTGAAGAAGAAAATGTGGTCTAACCCTCTTAGACCCAAGGTCTATAGACTCTATGAGGAAGCTATCTCAGTCAATTCCTCCTATAGCCTCAGGTATACCACAGACTCTATGAGGAAGCTCACTCTGTCAATTCCTCCTCTAACCTGGGAAGGTTCTTAAAGAGAAATTAAACAAGGTAAGACTCTCTGAGGAAGATCACTCGGTCTACCCTCCTGTAGTCTATAAAATCTGAAGGCACTCTGGGAAGCTTGCTCGGTCTATCCCATGTGGCCTATAATGTCTAAGACTTGCTGAGGAAGCTCACTCGGTCTACCCACCTATCGTCTATAATGTGAAGAATCTCTGGGAAGCTCACTTGGTCTATCCCTTATAGTCCATAGCACCAGGTTATCATAGCCTCATTCCAGTCAGTGCATGATAATGCTATAAGGCCAAAGTACACCTATAGAGTTATTTGGATAAAAAAAGTACACATATAGAGATACTTGACTAGTATTCTACATGACAACAAGCATGATATGGACCTCACTCCATCCTATGGTCACAAGGCATTGAAATAGGTGTAACAACCAAAGGAAAATGAAACCCAAAGGTCGTAAACAGAAAAAAGCATGGGAAAAACATCCAATCACTACAAAATATCATACTAAATGATAAATTTACCTCTACATAAGCATAAATCAAGGCAGGAAAACAAAAAAGGAAAAAAGGTAACCACACAATACCCCGTTCATAGGTATTGGTGGAATTTGCACATAAAAAAAATTGAATTCTATGGAACAAACCACCTACCTTGATCCTAGGATATCGATATACTTGATCCAAGACGAATGATTCTCCCTTGAACAATATAGATCTGAGAAAACATCCAAAACGCTCAAACCACAATAACTTGAGAAAGAAGAAGAATCAAGGAATGAAACTCAAGAGGAAGGAAGAACTCACCGATGCTGTTCCAACGCAATCAACAACGGTCGAATAGGACAACAAATGGAAGATCAGGAATCTAGAGAAGTTTCACCACTATACGGTGTCTCTCGGTCGAACCTGACATAGAAGAAGATGTTTATGGCGATCAGGCGCGACCCTGGTCAATTTAATGAAAAAATAAATTAGACGGTGCGTACTTTTAGAGTACACGACGTGTAGTGGGTTTTTTCGTACTCTGTTTAAATGGGCCTCAACATCACCCCTACACACCGTGTGTGTGGCCTGGACACGGCCAACACACGGCTTCGAACGGGAAAAGAGTACACGACGGGTACATCAAAAATTTACAGAAACTCCATTTTTCTCAAAAACTCCAGAAAAAGGAAAGGCATACCTGAAATGAAGATCTGGGTTCTTACAAACTCCCCCCCTTATATAAATTCTTCCCTAAATTTCCCTAGAGAGGCGTAGAAGAAGAAACCCCAAACAGCTCCGAACACTATGATCGTACATCGGCCTCCCTCTCCCAGGTCTCGTCCTGTACTCGTCCATACTGCCAAAGAACCCATACTAAAGGAATAGACCGCCCACAGAGGACCTTCGTACTGCGACCGACAATCCGGATGGGATGCTCCTCAAACGAAGCATCCACTTTGATCACAAACTCTTCAGGCTGAAAGACATGTGACAGGTCCAAATAGTAATGTCGGAGCTGAGAGATGTGGAAGAAGTCATGCATGGCCCGGTACCTCTGAGGTAACAGCAACCGATAGAAACCATCACAACTCTTTCCAAAACCTCAAACTATAACGCCCCGACCCCAGCTACCCAGAGTCGGTGCATTACTTCGTAACATTGGCATGATCACAAGAAAGATCAAATCTCGAAAGACCGATTGGTTTAGTATCCTTGGAAACACTAGATATATTCATAAAGTTTTACATTACATTTCAAAGTGAAAAACTACTACAACAAAAAAGTCTTCATATCCACACTATTAACCCCTCATAATATCCCTGCAAGTCAATCATAATTTACTTCTTCACTACCTGGGAAAAATAAAACATAGAAAAGGGGTGAGCTCAAATGCCCAGTAAGGATAACAATATAGCGGAACATTCAAAATAGGCATAAACATTTAAGGCAATGAATTACTAAAACAAAAGCCTTTTAAACATGAACTTCAACATAGTATGGAAAAAGTAAAATGAAATAATGCCATTTACTTATTCACATGGATATTCTACTAATCGAATAATCACATGCAAAATCAATAACCACTTTCATAATGTTGGAATGCATAATGCCAGACTATCATAACCACATAGCCAAGGCCTCGTGCCAAGACTACAAATAAGATTTTGTCAAGGCCTTGTGCCAAGACACTAGTTTGTCTCATGAGACCTACCGATGCATCGAGGAGCTATAGCGGGCTCCACCCGTCACTTATTAAGTCCAATGCATTCCCATATGAAAAGGTTTAAACATAACATAAACATTCGTATTAAAACTAGCATAGGAAATGTCAATAATTTCACCATAAACTATGAATGGTATAAAAATAGCACATCCATAGTCAAACATATCACAAAACCTTCAATATAATATAGAAGCTTTGTATCATAATAAATCAACTTCAAATAATCTTAAAATCCATCAAAGGATGTTGACATAGATGAAATCAAAATTCTTTTTAAAGAAATATCTCCTTTTATTTTGAAATCATTTAAGATCCATATAAAATAAAACATTTTCTTTGAAAATCTTCTTATAAGCTTCTAAGTAAAGCTTTGAAGATTTTATAACGGCGTAAAATTACCGCACCCGCCGTATAAGTTAAAAAAAACATTCTTACCTCAATTCTGTCGAAAAGGTTAAAAAGGACATTGTTTTGAAAACGACGGAAAGATTCCTTTATAAACCTCTTATAAAAAGTCAAACAAGGGTATAAATGACTTTAACCCATATTCTTGTAAATAGTAAAAATGTTTTGAAATACATTTTTAAGAAACATGGATGTGGTTGATAAAGATATCCGAGTAGATTATTACGTATAAACAACCTCGAATAATGAAGAGATTGGGAAATAAACCCTTACCTTGTACTTTTCCTTGGTTGGGGTAGGTTAACCTCCTGTATAATGGTGAAATAATTGTTATTAAATTATAAAAGAATCATATACATTAATATGATATCATATATGATCTTTTAATATTGATTTGATAATATCTTAGTATTATCGTCGTTTTGTGTGTTAACTTACTCATTTTCTTTTATATGTTTTGTTACATAAGTCATGTTTGTTGTATCTTATTCATATCCAGAATGATATCAAGTCCTTAAAAATCATTTTTAAATCATTAAATGATAATTATACTTGAATGGATACGATGGAGAATGAATCTCATCGCGTTCGTGGAGACGGTAGTCCGTACGTACGCACGAACGCTACTTCCATTTAATTTTTATTTTAAAAGAATCGAATCCAAATGATACATAGGTATATTACTATTCCAGTATAATATAATATTTTATATATGTTACTTAAGTTCATTAACACCATCCTTTATACGTTCCATGTGTGGTATGAACGAGTCATATCATTTTAAGGGGGCGGTAGTCCGCACTTCCTCAAATGAAATTATCGTATGTATATACAACATGAAACGAATAATGGTATGAAATAAAATGGAATTAAAGAAGCTTATATATAAAATATATATCATTAATATCATATTTAATTACAGTTCCATCATAATGGCCACCATGAGAGGCGGTAAGATGTATTTGAACAATCATCGTTTCGTGAGGCGTTAGTTTGCCATCCACAGAAACATTATGTTCATCATCCATTAGATGGAGTTGTGTGTATGTGTAGTTTGAATCCTTCTTATAACAACATCCTAGTATATTGAGGATACTGGTGTTGTTACAAAAGAAAGGAAATAAAAAGAGTTTGGGGGTTGGAGAAGCAAAATAAATGAAAATAATTTAAGATAAATCGTTACCTTTAATTTAGGTAACTCACTTTGGTTGGAACCAAAGGACTTCTTGAAATGCTTTATGCCTAAGGGTAAGCTTCAAGGAGGAGGAGAGGGATGTGGGGAGCTTAGTTGGGCAGAGTTTGGACGAGCCAAGTGGCTTGAGAGGTGTGAGGAATGAGTAGAAGTGGTCTCCTTTTATAAGGGAGAGGAGGGGCTCTTTAGGAAAGTGTGAAAGTATTACTTTATAATATATTTGTATTCGGTTTATAATGGTCCAAAAATCATTGAGATCGAAGATAAGATGACTCATATTCTGAATAACATCAACCAATAAGAATTGGACAGGTTTTAGATAATATTTTAATCATTATAATCTTATTTATTTAAATGATTTATTAATGAGGTAAACATTGCATCATTATTGTGTCATTAATAATTTAAATTATTTGATGTCTAAAAATTATAAATAAAATATCATTATGTAGGAAATCGTTTTATCTTTCTAATGAATATTTATAATCGAAAATACAACATGTATAACCCTATGTAAAAATTGTTCTTCTAAAAGATGTAAGCTTATGCCATTTTTATTTTTATTTTAACTTTATTAATATAATGTGTCATTATCACTTACAAGTGGATCCATGGGGTCCCAAAACAGACCCAAAGATGCCCATGGTCGACCATGTATCAACCAATAGGGTTAAGACACGTTTTAGAGTAATTTAGTATTATTATAATATTATTTTTTTAACCCTTATTTACCGGATTTACCCTTTAACCATGGTAAATAAAATATTTACCGTAGTAATTATTCAAAATGTGTAAAAATAAAAGTTACCTATTTACATAATTTGGACATCCTGATTCCAAATATGGAATCCATTTTCCTAAATTCAAAACACAGAAGTGGCAGAAATTAATTTAAAATTAATTCCCGCTGTCAAAACAAAAAGCGTCTTTTTAAGAGGTAATAACTATCAAAAGATTGACACTTGTTTATGTTCGGTTTAATTGTAAAATTATGTCCAATGACCAACATTATATTAAATGGTAAAAATATATTCTAAATATACTTTAAAACCACTCAAATTCACAATTTATCACTATTAATTATTTTGATTAAAAAAGTTGTTTTTAAATAAAATTTAGTAACTTTCACTATTCATCAAAATATGAAAGTTATCCGAAATGTACCAAAATTTCACCCTAGGCTAATTTTGATATTCTGAATCCAAAAATGAAGTCCATTTTCAAATATAAAATATATATAATTTCAAAAAGTAGGTATTAGTATTCACAACGGCTAGTTTAATTAGTTGTGGTGTTTGTTAGAACTCGAGGTTGTGTACAACACACGCTATCGCATTATTCGAAGGGAAACGTACCGTGGAAGCTTGGGGTGTTACATTCTCCCCTACTTCAAATAATTACGTCCTCGCAATTTCTAGAATACTTATTACATGAAAAGACTCGGGTGGTTCTTCATCATAAGTTCCTCGGGTTCCCACGTTGCCTCTTCCATCTTATGGTTTCTCCACAAAACTTTTACCAGATGCGTCGTCCGGTTTCTCAGTACTTGTTCTCTTGTATCAAGAATCCTGACGGGCTCTTCACAATAGGAAAGATCAGGTTCCAGTTCTAATTCCTCATAGGTGAGTACATGCGTTGGGTCAGGCATGTATTTTCTCAACAGAGATACGTGGAACACATCGTGAACTTTGTAGAGACTTGGCGGCATTGCCAATCGGTAAGCTACAGCCCCAATTCGTTCTAGAATTTCGAAAGGTCCGATGTACCTGGGACTCAATTTACCTTTCTTACCAAAACGTATGACTCCCTTCCATGGAGATACCTTTAGGAAAACATGATCACCGACCTGAAATTCCAAATCCTTCCTTCGATTATCGGCATAGCTCTTCTGCCTACTTTGAGCTGCTTTGATGTGATTTTGGATTACCTTCACCTTTTCCACCGTTTCCTCCACCAGTTCTGGGCCTAAAAGTTTTCTTTCACCAACGTCATCCCAACAGGTTGGTGTACGACATCTCTTTCTGTATAACGCTTCATATGGTGCCATCTGAATACTCTAATGGAAGCTATTGTTATAGGAAAATTCTACTAGTGGTAAATATTGATCCCACATACCCTGAAAATCAAGTGAGCAAGATCTCAACATGTCTTCTAAGGTCTGAATAGTCCGTTCTGATTGTCCGTCTGTCTGAGGGTGGTAAGCAGTGCTCAAATGAAGTTCAGTATCCAGGGATTTCTGAAGATTTTTCCAAAATCTTGAAGTAAAACGGGGATCACGATCAGAAACAATCGATAGGGGAACTCCATGAAGTCTCACAACTTCATTAATGTATAGTCTTGCTAGACGTTCCAGGGGTAGATATTCTCTTATAGCAAGAAAATGTGCTGACTTGGTAAGACGATCAACAATAACCCATATTGCATCGTTCCTTCTAGGAGTCTTTGGTAGCCCCATGACAAAGTCCATCGTAATATTGTCCCATTTCCACTCTGGTATGGGAAGAGGTTGCATGACTCCTCCAGGCTGTTGCCTTTCAGCTTTCACTTGTTGACAAACCATACATCTTGACACAAAATCAGCAATCTCCCTCTTCATGTTGTCCCACCAAAAATGTTCCTTCAAATCTCTATACATTTTGGTGCTCCCAGGGTGTATAGAGAAATTGGAACTATGAGCGTCATCCAACAATTCCCTTTTTAGATCAGGTATATTGGGAACACAAAGTCTCTTCCCGAATTTCAAAATTCCATCTTCATACACAAAGTCTCTCAATCTCCCATCATTCACAGCTTTAATCTTCTTCTGAAATTCTTCATCATCGGTCTGGGAACTCTTAATCCTTTCTAGTAAAGATGGTTTGGCAACCATTTGAAAAAGCATTGATGTTTCACCTTCCCTGGTTATTCCCATGTCCATCTTCTCTAGATCCATGAAAATTGGATCCCTTTCAATTCTCATCATGTTCAGAACTCCATGGTCTTTTCTGCTCAAAGCATCTGCTACTTTGTTTGCTTTCCCCGGGTGGTAGTGTATCGTGCAATCATAATCCTTGAGTAATTCAAGCCATCTCCTTTGCCACATGTTGAGTTATTTTTGTGAGAAAATATACTTCAGACTCTTGTGATCAGTATAAATCTCACATTTTTCACCATAGAGGTAGTGCCTCCATATCTTCAAAGCAAAGATCACAGCTGCTAACTCAAGATCATGAGTAGGATAGTTTTGTTCATGAATTTTCAACTGTCTTGATGCATAGGCAATAACTCTATCATTCTGCATAAGGACACAACCAAGTCCTTTCTTTGATGCATCACTATAAATAACGAACCCATCATTCCCCGATGGTAGAGTCAATATAGGAGCATTGACTAATATTCTCTTCAGTTCTTCGAAACATTCTTAACACTCTTTTTTCCAAACAAATTTAACCCCTTTACGTGTGAGATTCGTTAATGGGTTAGCCAATCGGGCAAAATTCTGGACGAAACGTCGATAATAACCTGCCAAGCCAATAAAACTACGTATCTCAGTTATACTCGTAGGTGCTGGCCATTCTTGGATTGCTTTGGTCTTAGAAGGATCAACAGAGATTCCATCTTTAGAGACAATATGGCCAAGAAAAGAAATCTCCTGAAGCCAGAATTCAAACTTGCTAAACTTTCCATATAATTCATGCCTCCTCAGAGTCTTCAAGATAATGCGCAAGTGATTTTCATGATCTTCGTAGGTTTTGGAGTATACCAAGATATCATCAATAAATACCACCACAAATTCATCGAGATACTCCTTGAAAACTCTATTCATCAGATCCATGAATACAGAGGGTGCATTAGTCAATCCAAACGGCATTACAGTAAACTCGTAATGCCCGTACCTGGTTCGAAATGCTGTCTTCGGAATGTCTTCCTTCTTTACACACAACTGATGGTATCCAGATCGAAGGTCAATCTTTGAAAAGTATTGAGCTCCATGCAGTTGGTCAAATAAATCATCAATACGAGGTAGGGGATACTTGTTCTTTATCGTTATAGCATTGATCTCCCTGTAGTCGATACATAACCTCATAGATCCATCTTTCTTTTTAACAAAAAGAACAGGGGCTCCCCATGGAGAAACACTAGGGCGAATAAATCCCTTATTACTCAATTCCTCTAGTTGTTTCTTTAGTTCGACTAACTCTACAGTGGCCATTCTATAAGGGGTCTTCGATATAGGCCTTGATCCAGGAATCAAATCAATGGAAAACTCAACTTCTCGTTCTGGAGGATGTCCAGGTAATTCTTCCGGAAATACATCTACAAATTCTTTCACAACAGGTATATCCTCTATTTGAACATTACTTTCCTCACCGACAGTTATTTCATTCTCTTACTCCCCAATAATTGAATTAAGTTGAGCTACTGGGGGTGGATCTAAATAAGAATTAGGTGGTGACGATTCTGCTCTAAAAATAAGGTGTTCCTTATCATTATCATCAAGAATCGTAACCTCTTTCTTCTTACAATAAATCTTCGCATCATAGTCCGAAAGCCAGTCCATGCCGAGGATTATATCAAACTCAATCATAGGTATGACGATGAGATCAGCAGATAAAGAAAATTTATGTGCTCTAATGGGGGCTGATTCACAAAACTTTGTTGCAACGATACTTCCCTTAGGAGTTTTGACTGGCAACTCCCTTATTAAATCAAATTGGAAATATCTAATTTTCTTAGCAAACTGTGAAGATATGAAACAATGCGATGATCCAGAATCAAATAATGCATTTGCTAAACTTGAGGAAACCATTAAATTACCTGCCACCACGTCTTTCGGAGCTTCTACCTCAGCAGTAGTGATAGCATAAGCCTGGCCTTGATCCCTTGGCCTTTTCTGAGGTAAGTTCTCCTGACGCTTAGGACATGCATTTGCATAATGCCCCATCTCCCTACAATTGTAGCACTGAACGTTGGTAGCTTCCTTCTTCCCCTTGCAATCATGAGCTTGGTGGCCTTTTTCACCACACTTGTAACAGACTCCCATTCCCTTCAGGCAAGCACCGGGGTGTTTCTTCCCGCATTTACCACAAGATGGATATTCAACCTTTCCCTTCTTCCCCTTATTTCCATTCCCAGATTGATCAGCAGGTCTCTTCTTCTCTTTCTTCGCTTTAAAGTCATAAGACTTAGAGAATTCCTTTTCGGTCTTGATAGCACATGAGACAATGTCTTCGTACGATGAAAAGGATTGTGAGACTAATGCTCGACGGAGAAATGGTTTTAACCCATCAAAGAAACGATCAATCTTACTTCTTGGGTTGCGTATATAATCTCCAGCATACCTCGCTAACCTTGTAAAGTTATCCTCATACTTTGTGACATTATCATCCTCTTTTTGTCTCAGACTGAGAAATTGCCTTTCCATATCCGATCGATGGTCGCGAGGGAAATTTTTTTCTAAAAACAGATCTTTGAACTCCCTCCACTCCATATTTGATACTTCATCATCTTCCTTCATGTTTTGAATCAATGACCACCATTGATCAGCATCTCCAGTGAGGCGGTAAACTGCCATGATAACTTTTTCCCTTTCACTACTCCCCAAAGCCTGAAATATTTTCTCTAGGGAAAATATCCATTGCTCAGCTACTAATGGATTTGTATTCCCGTTGAAAGTTGGTGGTTTTTGCCTCATGAATCGATCTAACATTGATTCTCCACGCTGCGGATCAGGGTGCTCCATACGGGTAAGGTTATTATTCATAACCTGAGTAAGTTGTCCCAGTATGGTGATTAACTGATCGGCACCAGTTGCATCACCAGCCCCACTATAATTATCTTGAGCAGGAGGGCAATCCCTACATGGAGTGCGTGCATTGATACAGTTTCCATTTCTTCCACTAGGCGCCATTTCTAAACAATGGCATAAACTAGATCAGTTTATGAATCAAAATACATAATCCCATACTTATAAAACACTTAACATAAATTGAACTATTTATGGATATAATCTATAATCATAAAAATGTTTTCTTTGAGAAGTATATACTCATAAACCCTTCATAATGATTTGTAAAGAAAATGAGAGTTATCCTAAGCATATCCCCCGGGAGTGTTGTAACCAAGAGTGCAGCAAGGCCCGTTGTCGTGCACCAGTTCCCGTTCGAGTCTAGCTCAAAGCAGTGTTTTTGGGTTTTACCCCTAGGTACATCTGTGCCAGAGCCGCCTCTACCTGCTCGTATCCAGACATGGATGTATTGCTCGGAAAACTCACAAAATCTCTACAATACCAAAATTCTAGGAAGTTCTTCTATACTAATCCTCAAAGTTCATCTTAGGTCTACGTGCTCTAATCAGAGTTTATCTAAATCTAGCTTCCAAGGTTTGTACTAAACTTCCTCTGATACCAACTATAACGCCCCGACCCCAGCTACCCAGAGTCGGTGCATTACTTCGTAACATTGGCATGATCACAAGAAAGATCAAATCTCGAAAGACCGATTGGTTTAGTAGCCTTGGAAACACTAGATATATTCATAAAGTTTTACATTACATTTCAAAGTGAAAAACTACTACAACAACAAAGTCTTCATATCCACACTATTAACCCCTCATAATATCCTTGCAAGTCAATCATAATTTACTTCTTCACTACCTGGGAAAAATAAAACATAGAAAGGGGTGAGCTCAAATGCCCAGTAAGGATAACAATATAGCGGAACATTCAAAATAAGCATAAACATTTAAGGCAATGAATTACTAAAACAAAAGCCTTTTAAACATGAACTTCAACATAGTATGGCAAAAGTAAAATGAAATAATTCCATTTACTTATTCACATGGATATTCTACTAATCGAATAATCACATGCAAAATCAATAACCACTTTCATAATGTTGGAATGCATAATGCCAGACTATCATAACCACATAGCCAAGGCCTCGTGCCAAGACTACAAATAAGATTTTGTCAAGGCCTTGTGCCAAGACACTAGTTTGTCTCATGAGACCTACCGATTCATCGAGGAGCTATAGCGGGCTCCACCCGTCACTTATTAAGTCCAATGCATTCCCATATGAAAAGGTTTAAACATAACATAAACATTCATATTAAAACTAGCATACGAAATGTCAATAATTTCACCATAAACTATGAATGGTATAAAAATAGCACATCCATAGTCAAACATATCACAAAACCTTCAATACAATATAGAAGTTTTGTATCATAATAAATCAACTTCAAATAATCTTAAAATCCGTCAAAGGATGTTGACATAGATGAAATCAAAATTCTTTTTAAAGAAATATCTCCTTTTATTTTGAAATCATTTAAGATCCATATAAAATAAAACATTTTCTTTGAAAATATTCTTATAAGCTTCTAAGTAAATCTTTGAAGATTTTATAACGGCGTAAAATTACCGCACCCGCCGTATAAGTTAAAAAAAACATTCTTACCTCAATTCTATCGAAAAGGTTAAAAAGGACCTTGTTTTGAAAACGATGGAAAGATTCCTTTATAAACCTCTTATAAAAAGTCAAACAAGGGTATAAATGACTTTAACCCATATTCTTGTAAATAGTAAAAATGTTTTGAAATAAATTTTTAAGAAACATGGATGTGGTTGATAAAGATATCCGAGTAGATTATTACGTATAAACAACCTCGAATAATGAAGAGATTGGGAAATAAACCCTTAACTTGTACTTTTCCTTGGTTGGGGTAGGTTAACCTCCTGTATAATGGTGAAATAATTGTTATTAAATTATAAAAGAATCATATACATTAATATGATATCATATATGATCTTTTAATATTGATTTGATAATATCTTAGTATTATCGTCGTTTCGTGTGTTAACTTACTCATTTTCTTTTATATGTTTTGTTACATAAGTTATGTTTGTTGTATATTATTCATATCCAGAATGATATCAAGTCCTTAAACATCATTTTTAAATCATTAAATGATAATTATACTTGAATGGATACGATGGAGAATGAATCTCATCGCGTTCGTGGAGACGGTAGTCCGTACGTACACACGAACGCTACTTCCATTTAATTTTTATTTTAAAAGAATCGAATCCAAATGATAAATAGGTATATTACTATTCCAGTATAATATAATATTTTATATATGTTACTTAAGTTCATTAACACCATCCTTTATACGTTCCATGTGTGGTATGAACGAGTCATATCATTTTAAGGGGGCGGTAGTCCGCACTTCCTCAAATGAAATTATCGTATGTATATACAACATGAAACGAATAATGGTATGAAATAAAATGGAATTACAGAAGCTTATATTTAAAATATATATCATTAATATCATATTTAATTACAGATCCATCATAATGGCCACCATGAGAGGCGGTAAGATGTATTTGAACAATCATCGTTTCGTGAGGCGTTAGTTTGCCATCCACAGAAACATTATGTTCATCATCCATTAGATGGAGTTGTGTGTATGTGAAGTTTGAATCCTTCTTATAACAACATCCTAGTATATTGAGGATACTGGTGTTGTTACAAAATAAAGTAAATAAAAAGAGTTTGGGGGTTGGAGAAGCAAAATAAATGAAAATAATTTAAGAGAAATCGTTACCTTTAATTTAGGTAACTCACTTTGGTTGGAACCAAAGGACTTCTTGAAATGCTTTCTGCCTAAGGGTAAGCTTCAAGGAGGAGGAGAGGGATGTGGGGAGCTTAGTTGGGCAGAGTTTGGATGAGCCAAGTGGCTTGAGAGGTGTGAGGAATGAGTAGAAGTGGTCTCCTTTTATAAGGGAGAGGAGGGGCTCTTTAGGAAAGTGTGAAAGTATTACTTTATAATATATTTGTATTCGGTTTATAATGGTCCAAAAATCATTGAGATCGAAGATAAGATGACTCATATTCTAAATAACATCATCCAATAATAATTGGACAGGTTTTAGATAATATTTTAATCATTATAATCTTATTTATTTAAATGATTTATTAATGAGGTAAACATTGCATCATTATTGTGTCATTAATAATTTAAATTATTTGATGTCTAAAAATTATAAATAAAATATCATTATGTAGGAAATCTTTTTATCTTTCTAATGAATATTTATAATCGAAAATCCAACATGTATAACCCTATGTAAAAATTGTTCTTCTAAAAGATGTAAGCTTTTGCCATTTTTATTTTTATTTTAACTTTATTAATATAATGTGTCATTATCACTTACAAGTGGATCCATGGGGTCCCAAAACAGACCCAAAGATGCCCATGGTCGACCATGTATCAGCCAATAGGGTTAAGACACGTTTTAGGGTAATTTAGTATTATTATAATATTATTTTTTTAACCCTTATTTACCGGATTTACCCTTTAACCATGGTAAATAAAATATTTACCGCAATAATTATTCAAAATGTGTAAAAATAAAAGTTACCTATTTACATAATTTGGACATCCTGATTCCAAATATGGAATCCATTTTCCTAAATTCAAAACACAGAAGTGGCAGAAATTAATTTAAAATTAATTCCCGCTGTCAAAACAAAAAGCGTGTTTTTAAGAGGTAATAACTATCAAAAGATTGACACTTGTTTATGTTCGGTTTAATTGTAAAATTATGTCCAATGACCAACATTATATTAAATGGTAAAAATATATTCTAAATATACTTTAAAACCACTCAAATTCACAATTTATCACTATTAATTATTTTGATTAAAAAAGTTGTTTTTAATTAAAATTTAGTAATTTTCACTATTCATCAAAATATGAAAGTTATCCGAAATGTACCAAAATTTCACCCTAGGCTAATTTTGATATTCCGAATCCAAAAATGAAGTCCATTTTCAAATATAATATATATATAATTTCAAAAATTAGGTATTAGTATTCACAACGGCTAGTTTAATTAGTTGTGGTGTGTGTTAGAACTCGAGGTTGCGTACAACACACGCTATCGCATTATTCGAAGGGAAACGTACCGTGGAAGCTTGGGGTGTTACACAAACCGCCTGATGTACTGCGGTGAATTTTTACCCTATCTCTGAATCCTCCTGTGTCCCAACCTCAGTGTGACACGTAGGAAAACCTGATCTCTGACCTCGAACTCCAGAGGTCGCCTCCACTGATCAGCAGATGACTTCTGTCGAAACTGTTCTGCAGCCATCCTCTTCTGAATCAACCCTATCTACTCTGAGGTCTCCTGAACAACGTGAGGTCATAGTAGAGCTTCCTCTCCAACCTTCATCTAGCATAAGGGTGATCAGTATGGCCTACCGTACAAATCCTCGTAAGGTGCCATCTGAATGGTATCCTGAAAACTGTTGTTGTAGGAGAACTCCACAAGAGGAATATGTTTCTCCCAAGAATTGCTGAAATCTAGAATGCAAGCTCGGAGAATATCCTCAAACACCTAGATCGTGCGCTCGAATTGGCCATCTCTCTGGGGATGGTATGCTGTACTCAAAAGTACCCGTGTACCCAAAGCCTTTTGAAGTCCCTTCCAGAACCGAGAAGTAAAGCGCACATCCCTATCTGAAATAATGGAGTGTGGAACTCCATGAAGACATACAATCTCTCATATGTACAACCATCCTAGATAATCAACACTGAAGGTATCCTTGATCAGAAAGAAGTGAGAAACCTTTGTAAGCCTATCGACGACAACCCAAACAACATCATTTCCCTGAGGTGACCTCAGCAACCTGGTCACAATGTCCATCGCGACATCATTCCACATCCACTTGGGAATGGGTAGCTACTGTAAAAGCCCTGCTAGTCGTTGATGCTCTGCTTTCACCTACTGACAAGTAGAAAATATCATGACAAAACCAGCAACATCTTTCATCATACCCAATCAAGAAGTTTATAGGTAACGGATACAGAAGATAGGACAGTCTGTCCCTGTCTGTCATGAACTTCCAAGTACATCTCAGAGAACATAGCCATAAGCTGCCACTCACTTCTAGCCTCCTGAACTGCCTGAATCTGAGTTCTTCTAATCAATGCATTTGCCACTACATTTCCCTTTCCTGATGCATAGGTGAGATCAAAGTCAAAGGACTGAAGATACTCAACCCACCTACACTGTCTCAGATTCAGATCACGCTGAGTGATGATATAATTGAGACTCTTGTGGTTTGTGAAAACCACAATGTTCTCTCCTAGAAGGTAGTGTCTCCAACAGCGTAAGGCATGAACAACAACAGCCAAATCCAGATCGTGGGTTGGGTAATTCCTCTCGTGTGGTGTCAACTACCGAGACTCATACACAACGATTCCATCTCCCTGCATAAGCATAGATCCCAGCCGGATACCTGAAGCATCACAGTAAACATTGTAGCCCTTTCCCGGCTCTGAAAAAACTAGTATCGGTGCTAACGTCAACCTACCCTTCAGCTCCTGAAAGGCTGACTCACAAGAATCAGACCATAAAAACTTCGCCCCCTTCTTGGTCAGACCTGTCAGTGGTGCTGCTAGGCACGAGAAGTCCTGAATGAAGCGTCTGTAGTATCCCGCCAGCCCTAGGAAACCGCGTACCTCAAAAATGTTCTTCGGCTGCTCCCAAGACACTACAGCTCTCACTTTCTCTGGGTCCACAGATAATCCAGCCTCTGAGATGACGTGACCCAAGAAGTGAATCTGATCAATCCAAAAGTTGTACTTAGAGAGTTTAACATACAGCCGATGCTCTCTCAGTATACTCATAACGATCTCATGATGTGTGGCATAGTCGTGTTGAGTGTGAGAGTACTCCAAGATATCATCCACGAAGACCACGATGAAGAAGTCCAAGTATGGATGGAACACTAGATTCATCAGTGCCATGAAAACTGCAGGCGCGTTCATGAGACCAAACGGCATGACTGTATACTCGTATAGACCATACCTGCTCTTGAAGGATGTAAGGGGTATATCGGATGGTCTAATGCACAAATGATGATAACTGGACCTCAAATCGATCTTTGAGAACACCTGGAATCCTCGAATCTCATCAAAGAGGTCATCTATCCTCGGCAAGGGATATCGGTTCTTGACCGTTAACTGGTTCAACTTCCGATAATCCACAAAAAGACGAAGGGTACCGTCTGCCTTCTTTCTAAAATAGGACTGGCGAACACGAAGGAGAAGTACTAGGTTGGATGAAACCCTTTTCTTGTAACTCCTACAGATGCTTCTTGAGCTCCTGCAACTCAGGTGTAGCCATACCAGAAGGAGAAATGGACACCGGTGCCACTCCTGTAACGAGCTCAATCGAGAAGTCTACCTCACACTCCAGAGAAAAACTTGAAATGTCCCCTGGAAAAACATCCCTGAAACGATCCACCACTGGGGGAATGTCTAACTATGAATTCCCCTGGTCATCCAGATAAAGAATGGCAATCTGGGTTGTAACTTCCCCTAGCCCATGATGCTCTTGTTCGGATCTACCTGCCTGGACATCCCACTCGCCTCTATGAAGGAAAGATCCACCCTCTAGTGATATGAAACTCACCCTGCAGGGATAGCAATCAACGAATGTATAGAAGGAAACCAACCAATCCATACCGAGAATGATGTCATAGAATGTAATTTCTAATACCTTGAGGTCCGAAAAGAAATGACACCCCACAACCAAAAGAGGGCACTCTCTGCACTAACATACGCTACATTTACTCATTCCCAAAGGCGTGTAAAGAGTCAACAAGTCGGAAGATGAAAAGATACAAAGCCCAAGGATCTCCATGACTGCAACAGAGATAAAGATATGGGAAGCACCAGTATCAAATATAGATGAAGATAAAATTGATGCTACTAAGATCGTACATCGAACTGTAGAAGGTTCGGGATCCAAATCCTGATAGGTCTTCTCCACGGCGAAAGACTGGCCTGCACCATTGCCCTGCGCCCCTGGTAGACCACTCTGAGCTGATCCACTATGATGTTGATGATGACCTGGTGACTGACCACCACGGCCGTGACCTCCACCTCAGCCTGAACGGCCAGAAGAACACTAGTTACCAGACTGGTGCGAAACTAGCGAAGCATCTCCAGAACGCAAGGTCATAGAGGAACCCCTAACACGAGCTGATGGTGAGAAGATCTGACGAAAACGTTGAAGATGGCCCATCTTGCTGCAGTATCGGCGCTCCATCAGATCTCTTTGGTACTGAGGCCTAGTATGTCCACTCCTACCACACTGGTATCATAAAACCTGGCTGCCAGAAGATGCATACCGCGAACCCCGATCTCCCTGAGAAGACTCTATGCGACGCTTCCTACTGTCCGTAGGAGGAACACCGACTCTGGATGTCGAACCACCCTGGCTCACTGCTTCATAATCCCTCACATTGCACTTAGTAATTAGTGATTGGTTGACAGTGGAAGATATAGAGGTCAACTGGAAGATATTCACCTATGAGCGGATCTCCTGTCTGAGACCGTCCTCAAGATTCCTAGAAAGGAACAACTCATCACCTACTAGGATCGGTGTGAAATGTTGCAGCTCAGTAAAACGGGACGAGTACTCCATGATAGAAAGAGTACCCTGTTGCAGACTCATAAACTCCCAGGCTCAATTGGACCTAAGGATCTCTGGATAGAAATAGGCATAGAAGGTGCGTTGAAACTCATCCCTTGACATACCCGGATGGCGTCCTGGCTGTGAGATCACCTCCCACCACCTATTGGTGGTTTCCTGGAGAATATAGGTGGAAATATTTACCCTCTTCTCTGGGGGGTTTCTCCAGATGCTCAAAGATAGTTAGTGTGGCCTCGAACCATGACTCGGCAGCCTAAGGTCCTCTATCCCCCGAGAAAGTAATAGGATGATGCTGCTGGAAAACCCACGTCAACTATAACGACCCATACTATACATACATTGTTATTACTTAAAAATTGAAGCATACTTATTACAATATATAACAAAACCATGAAATGACTATATAGGTATAGTGTCTTTGAAAACTGGGAAACATAAACAACTGGTTCATAAATCATCTACATTGTCTCCCTTTTAATTTATCATATCTAGAGTCCCTTTTAGCATATCTTACTTAATACCCTTCTTCCTGGCTTGGGGAAAAGAAAACATTCAAAGGGTGAGCTCAAATGATCAGTAAGGGTAAACAAAAGAAATATAAATCACATCATATTCATAAGAACATAACATTTTGGAAATCTTAATGTGAAAAAGAGATCATAATTTCATAACATGGGATAAATCATAGTAATGAAATGTAATCCCAATAATCATAATGCTGAACTTTGTGTCATACACACATAATCATAGAGAATCATTTCTTAGTATTCAAGACTCATTTCCAAGACTATCCTAGAGGAAAAAGTCCATTTCTGAACCAAGTTCACTCCTCATTTCAGTCCAGTATCACTGAACCAGATTAACCTTCCATTCCAGCCATGTATATCACATGAGATATAAATCCTTACCCAAATAATTGGAGGGAGGTATAGGTCCCACCCATCTCATAAGGATACCATTTTTATGTGTTCCACAAGATCATAAATCATACATCATAGCATAACCCATGTAATAAAAATGGGATTCTTAAGAATCATTCCATCATTACATAATCCATAAGATAAAAGGACATCATAACATAATCAAATAAATGTAAAAATAGGGATAGGAACATAACCCTATATTATATTAGATGGAAAATAATTTTGATAAAATGCCTGGACTCCATTCTTGAGGAAAATATCCTTTCTTTTTCAATTTTTTTCCTTTCTTAACATGTCATAAAATTTTAAAATAAAAGAAGTTAATTAAAAATAAACATGAAAACTTGTAAAGTATGATTTGTGGAAATAATGTTCTATTAAATAATAAAAATCCTTTCATTCCATGTAAGTTAAAAAAACATTCTCCTTGTACTTTGGCCAAAAAATTCAAAATGTTTCTCGTACTTAAAATGACAAAAGATTACTTTCTTATATTTTACTAAAAATTGACCAATAGGTAAAATTGGATTTAAAAAATTATTGGAGGATAGAACTAATATTACATATTGAGTAAACCTGGATGTGGATTATAAATATGCCCTAGTAAATACAGAAGTATAAACAATCTCGGATAAAAACTGAGATTGCGAGATTTTCCATTACCTTGGGTCTGATATGCTTCGTACGTATCTGAAAATCCATTATAATGATTTAAATAATGTCATCGACTTATTACAGAATCATATTCATTGTTATGATATCATTCATGGTCGTATTTTTATCTTCTTATTAGTAATATTTTATTGCTACTTGTTATTCAGGTGTTCATTGCTTTATGTTCTTATGCATGTCTTGTTGAATAAATTATTCTTCTTCTTTTTTAGGTTATAGATACATCACTTCCAGAATGGTATTAGTGTAAAATATATCATATTTATTCATTCAATTCATTTATATAATCATTATTCAATGAAGATCATGTAGAACAAGTCGCATCACATCGTGGAGATGGTAGTCCGTTTGTACGCACGAGCGATGATATCGTTCCCATGATCGTGGAATTGTACGAGAGTGTTTGTATACTATTTCAAAATCAATATCGCTTTAAAATAATCATATATATTTATTATTTAATCAATTATAACCATCCATGTAAGGTGGTGGTGGAAAACAGATTACACCACGGCGTGGAGAGAGTATTCCGTACGTACGCACGCGCGGTGATTTCATTTTCCGTAGGATGGATAGAAGGTGAAATAGGGTTGTTTCATATTTATAATAACATATCATTATATGAGTGATACATATGTTTTTACTTCACAATGAAACAACTAAATAAGAGGAAGTAGAAGAAGAAATAAATTTGAAACAATTAGTAGCGGACATTACCTCTTCTTTGAAGCGCCTAATATTAACCTCCTCTTAGGGTACTAAAGATGGTCTTTGAAGAAGACTAGGTCATCTAAGATGTTTCTAGGGAAGTGGAGAAGATAAATTGGCAGGTTTTTTCTAGAATTAAGGCTCAATGTGGTGTGAGGAGGAGAGGAAGGAGGTTCCCTTTTATAAGGGTGGAGAGGGGCACCTTAGAAAAAACATAAAATATTATTTTATTATAAAGTCATATTCTGTTTTTAATAGCTCCAAATTGATTTATTTCGTTGATAACATGGGTATGGGTCGCAATCCTCTCAACCAATAGATTTTATACATGTTTAGGTTACTATTTTAAACTTATAATTAAGATTTAACTTTAAGTTAAATATTTATACTTTTACTGTGTCTTCTTGTTTTCTTAAACTATATGGTTAATAAACATACTATAACAAGCCAAAAGAACCCCAAGTGGTTCATTATTAATATATATAACCTTCTCTGTGTCATTTGTCCAAACCATATATTTTTTGGAATAAAATAACAATTGATAATATAATATTTGTTTTAAAAACTATTTTATGTCAATTTTGACACTATTTGGTACCTGATTTTTGTGAAAATCATAAGAGCATGATTAGTTCGAACAAAGTTAATTAAACAAATACTAACATTTCATATTAACCTATTAAATTAGTTTAATTCATAAAAATTCAAAATTTACATTTATTTGCATATTTATAATATCAATTATGTTATTAATTAATAAATAAGGTAATTGTTGCATCATCATTGTGTCATACATAAATTAAATTTTTTAATGTCTAAAAATTATAAATAAAATACCATTATGTATGAAATCGTTTTATAATTCTAATGAATATTTATAGTCGAAATTATCTTATGTATAACCCTATATTAGAAAAAATTAGTTATTAAACATTGATTTTATCTATTTTAACTCCTCTTTAAATAAAATAATAATAAATGTCCTAATCTAATCCAAGTGGACCTAAATGGTCTTATTTTATTCCTAAGGTTATTTTTGGTCAAATTAAACTTATCAAATATAATTAGGACATGTGTTAGGGTAATAATAATATCATTGTTACCCTTAATTGGCCTATTTACTTTTAACCGTGGTAAAAAAAGTAAAAAGTTACAATTCTTCAAAAATTATTTTTATCTTATTGAACCAGATTTTACTCCTTTATATTAACAATGTCTTTATGATTTTCGAAATTCCACTCACAAAAGCTGTAAAATCATGTTTTATGTAAATTTTCAAATTCTCATAGGAGGTGGGTAAAAGACGGTGAAAAGTTAAATAAAATTTATATATATATATATAATATTATTATAAAATTACTCCACTGAATTGCATAAGACTTATATAGGTATTAATTATCAATTTTTACCTAAAATACATTTAAATAAAATAAATAATTTTTTATATAAAAAGCCAGTTTTTAAATAGTAACCCAGTGTTTTCACTATTCATCAAAAATTGAATGTTTTCGGAAAAATACCAAAAATTCACCCTAGGATAATTTTGATATTTTGAATCCCAAAATGAACTCCATTTTAAAAGAGAAAATTTATAAAATTTCAAAAAGTTGGTATTACTATTCATAACGGCAAGTTTTAATAATATTTTAATAGCATATCATTGTTAGTGAAACTTGGTATTACGTACTACGGAAGCTATCGAGGAAGGTCGCGATTGCATGTAAAGCAAGCCAATCTGGTGTTTTGTGTAGTGAAAGATTCCATTGATGATTTATGTAACATTAAAACAAAATATTTATCATAAAAATATCAGTTTTTACATTCTACCCCCCTTAAAATGAATTTCGCCCTCGAAATTCGTCACTTTGTAACAAAAAGATGAGGATACCTCTCCCTCATCATATCCTCAAGATCCAATGTAGATTCTTCTAATTGGTTATTCCTCCGTAAAACGTTTACCAATATAGTGGTCTAGTTCCATAGTACTTTTTCGCTATGATCCCGAATCTTTATCGGTTGTTCTTCATAAGTAAGATCTTGCTCCAGTGGTACAACTTCTGAGCTTAGTACATGTGAAGGATTAGGTATGTATTTTCTTAGTAGAGATACATGGAACACATCATGAACTTGTGAGAGATTCGGTGGAACTTCCAATCGGTAAGCTACCTTCCCAACATGATCCAGTATTTCGAAAGGACCGATATACCTAGGGCTAAGCTTTCCCTTATTTCCCAAACTCATTACTCTCTTCCAAGGAGATATTCGTAAGAACACATTATCACCCACTTCAAACCCTATGTCTTTTCTTCCGTTATCAGCATAACTTTTTTGTCAACTTTGAGCCACTTTTATGTGTTGTTGAATATATCTAACCTTTTCATCTATCTCATCAATAAGATTAGGTCCTAATAGATTTTTTTTCCCCACCTTCATCCCAACAAGTTAGAGTCCTACATTTTTTCCATAGAGAGATTCATAAGGAGCAATCTAAATAATGGAGTGAAAGCTATTATTATAACAAAATTCCACCTAAGGTAGGTGTTGATCCCAACAACCTTTTAAATCTATAAAGCAAGATCTTAACATATCTTCAAGAGTTTGAATTGTTCTCTCAGTATGACCATCTGTCTAAGGATGATAAGCAGTGCTGAAACTCATCTCTGTATCCAGAGTATGCTAAAGACTTCGCCAATACTTTGAGGTAAACCTCAGATCCCGATCAGATATAATGGAAAGTGGACTCCATGCAATCTGACGGCTTCCTTCACATATATCATGGAAAGATGATCCAGAGAGAAATCTTCTCTAATAGCAATGAAGTGTGCCAACTTCATAAGATGATCAACTATAACATAGATAGAATTATTGAATTTGGATGTTTTAGGAGGTCCAGTGAAAAATTCCATTGTGATGTTTTCCCATTTCCAATCTGGTATGGGTAACGGTTGTAACATCCCTTTAGACTTCTGTCTCTCAGCTTTAACTTGCTGACAAACAAAGAATCAAGAGACATATTCAGTAAGATCTCTTTTCATTCCATCCCACTAGATGAACTCTCTCAGGTCCCTATACATCTTCATGCTTCCAGGGTGAATAGAGAATGAAGAACTATGAGCCTCATCCAGTAGGTCCTTCTTTAATTCTGGGATGGGAGGAACACAAACCCTATTCTTAAACTTTATTATCCCATCACATTAAAGGTTGAATTCAAGAACATTTCTCACCTTCTTTTGTATCCCTACATCTTCTTTCTGTGCCTCTATAATCTTCACATGTATAGATGGTTGAACATTCATTTGAGAAAGATAATATTTTTTCTCCTTCCATTATAATGCCAAGATCCATCGTTGGAAATCCTTAAATATTGGATATTTTTTGATTCTCATCATGGATAAGCTAGCATGGTCTTGTCGACTGAATGCATCTGCCACCATGTTTGCTTTCCCAGGGTGGTAATGAATTGAGCAGTCATAATCCGTAATCATCTCCAACCATCTTCTTTGACGCATATTTAGCTTCTTTTGTGTGAAAATATAATTTAAACTTTTATGATCAGTATAACTATCACACCTTTCACCATAAAGATAATGCCTCTAAATATTTAATGCAATGATTACAGTAGCTAACTCCAAATCATGAGTTCGGTAATTTTGCTCATGGATTTTCAACAGTCGTGAGGCATAAGCTATCACCATATCATTTTGAATGATAACACACCCCAATCCTTTCTTGGATGCATCACTATAGATCACAAACCTTTCTCCACTACAAGGTATTGTGAGCACATGTTCACTGGATAACCTTCTATTTAACTCCATGAAATTGTCTTCACACTCTTATGTCCAAATGATCTTAACTCCGTTTCGAGTCAACCTGGTGAGTGGATTAGATTAACGTGAAAAATCATTCACAAAACTTCGGTACTATCTAGCCAAACCAAGAAAACTTCAAATCTCAGTTACTGTTTTTGGTCTCGACCATCTTTCGATAACCTCTATTTTTGCTGGATCCACAGATATCCCCTATTTTGAGATTATGTGACCCAAAAATACAAATTTTTGAAGCCAAAATTCAAACTTGGAAAATTGTGCATAAAGCTTCTCTTTTCTCAGGGTCCTCAATACAATTATCAAGTGATCTTTATGTTCTTCCTTTCTCTTCTAATAGACAAGAATATCGTCTATAAAGACTACCACAAACTGATCAAGATAGTCTCTAAAGACTCTATTCATCAGATCCATGAAGTGGCAGGGGAATTAGTAATACCAAATAAAATCACTATAAATTCATAGTTTCCATACCTTGTACGGAAAGACGTCTTTGGTATATCCTCTTTTTTACCCTTAATTGATGATACCCTAAATGAAGATCAATCTTGGAAAAGTATTGAGCTCCACGTAGTTGGTCAAATAAGTCAACAATGCATGGGAGAGGATATTTGTTCTTGATAATGATCTTTTTAAGTTCTTGATAATCAATGCAGAGTCTCATTGATCCATCTTTCTTCTTAACAAACAGAACATGTGCTCCCCAAGGTGATGCACTAGGGCGTATGAATCCCTTATCAAAATTCTCTTGGAGTTTCTTCTTCAATTCCTGCAACTCAATTGGGTCCATTATATAAGTTGTCTTTGAAATAGGTAAAGCACCCGATACGAGTTCTATTGAAAACTCAACTTCACGATTTGGTGGAAGACTAGGCAATTCCTCTGGAAAGACATCATAAAACTCTCGTACAATGGGAATATTCTTATTCGGGAGTTTCTCTCTAACCATTTGAGATAAATATCATTCATTTAGTGGAATCAAGACCCATAAGATGGAAGAAATTTCCACTAGAAGGTTATGTTCATCCTTGCATCGATAGACGATCATAGATTGATCTGGAATATGAAATGTGACTTCCCTTATTTTGAAATTGATATGAGATCCATATAAAGAAATCTAATCCATGCCATGAATCACATCAAATTCCACTATAGGAAGGATCACAAGATTTGTAGGAACCACTTTCCTACAAACTTTAATCGGAGAAGAATTATAAACATTTGATGTGACTATTGTGCCATTAGGGGTTGTCACAGCTAACTCAACATCTAATTTTTGAGGTAATACGGCGACACCCGTAGAAAATTCTTCAGAAATAAAAGAGTGGGTGGATCCAGAATCAAATAAAACATTTTCTACTTTAGAGTGGATGGTAATTGTACCTTTCAAAACTTCGTTATCGTACTCCACATCGCTGATAGATATTGCATGTGAATTTGCTTTGTCTTTTGCCTTAAGAGTTTGTTGATGTCAATAATCATCAAAACCCCTTGGATTAGGGAATTGATTGGAATAATGCCCCATTTCCTTGCACTTGAAACATTGAAGTGTAGGAGGAGCCCTCTATGTAGCCTTTTCATTGTTCACATCATTACAGATCTTTTTCCCATCATTACGGAATTCAAATGCCCAATGACCTTCTTTTCCACATTTGAAACATTTACTTGTCCAGTTAAGGAAACTCCCTTCATGTTTCCTTCCACACATTGAGCATAAGGGAAAACTCATATTCTTTTCAGTGGGATCTTTAGATTTCCCTTTGAATTCCATTATCCTCTTCTTATCAAACCCATATGACTGATGGTTAACTCTAATCTCCATATCAACCTTGAGAGAACATCAAACAATTTCCTCGTAGCTATTGAAGTCCCTTATGGGTAATTCCCTTCAAAGACATGGTTTTAAGCCACTAAAGAATCGATCGATCTTACTCTCAAGTTGGATAATAATACTAGAAGCGTACCTTCCAAGTATGGTAAAATTTTCTTCCTAGGTACCAACAGATTCCTCATCCTTTTTAATTAGTTCATTAAACTCCTTCTCCATCTTTGTTTGAATAATACGAGGGAAGTACTTATTGAAAAATAATTTCTTGAACTCATCCCATTCCATGGACTCAATTTCATCCCTTTTCCTATTATTCTTAATAAGATTTCACCACTGATCAGCTTCTCCTTCCAAACGATATACTGCTAAGATGACTTTATCATGTTCAGAGCATTGAAGTACTGAAAATATCTTTTCAGTGGTACTAATCCACTGTTCAGCCAATAATGGATTGGTAGACCCTATGAATGAGGGTGGAAACTACCTCATGAAGGATTCAACAGAATGTTCCTCCTTACTTTGATCGTTTGGAAGTCCTTCATGATTCATAGCTTGAGAAAGTTGTGTGATCATGGCTACAAGATTTTTCATTCCATCTCCCATAACGTTTGGTTTCTCAAGGGGACAATCATTGCATTTCCCATCGAATTCCGCATTAACACGGTTCCTTCAGGTTCCAACCATTGACTAAAACCAATAAGAATATTGTTATCAACACTAATTATAATAAGAAAACCACATAATCAACAATAAAATTTTATACTTAAGGTCTTATCATAGGTTGTTCAGGGCCATTTCTAAAACACTAAGATTGTGTTCTATGCTTAGACATATCCTTAGGGTTCTTACTATGGCTTTCATATCCTAGTTTCCAAATGATGACTATGCCTTTCCTATGATACCAACTATAATGACCCATACTTTACATACGTTGTTATTACATCAAAATTGAAGAACACTTATTACAACATATAACAAAACAAAGAAAGGACCATATAGGTATAATGTCTTTAGAAACTAGGAAACATAAACAACTGGTTCATAAATCATCTACACTATCTCCCTTTTATTTTATCATATCTAGAGTCCCTTTTGGTATATCATACTTAACACACTTCTTCCTGACCTGGGAAAATGAAAACATACAAAAGGGTGAGCTCAAATGTTCAGTAAGGGTAAACAAAATAAATATCAATCACATCATATTCAAAAGAACAGAACATTTTGGAAATCTTAACCTGCAGAAGTGATCATAATTTCATAACATAGGATAAATCACAGTAGTGAAATGTAATCCCAATAATCATAACAAGAAACTCTGTGGCATACACAAATAATCATAGAGAATCATTTCTTAGTAGTCAAGACTAATTTCCAAGACTATTCTTGCAGACAAAGCCCATTTTTGAACCGCGTTCACTCCTTATTTCTGTCTTGTATCACTAAACCGGATTAACCTGTCGTTCCAGCCATGTCTATCTCATGAGATATAAATCTTTAACCAATTCATTGGAGGGAGATATAGGCCCCACCCATCTCATAATGATACCTTTCTTATGTGTGACACAAGATCATAAATCATACATCATAGCATAACCAATGTAATAAAAATGGGATTCTTAAGCATCATGACATCATAACATAATCCACAAGATAAAAGGAAATCATAACATAATCAAATAAATGTAAAAATAGGGATATAAACAAAACCCTATATTATCTTAGATGGAAAATAATTTTGATAAAATGCTTGAACTCCATTCTTGAGGAAAATATCGTTTCTTCTTCACAAACATTTTTCCTTTCTTAACAAGTCATACAATTTAAAAATAAAAGAAGTTAATTAAAAATAAACTTGAAAATTTTTGAAGGAAGAATCATGGAAATAATGTTCTATGAAATCATAAAAATCCATTCATGTTGTATAAGTTAAAAAACATTCTTCACGTTCTTTTCCCGAAAAAGTCAAAAAGTATCTTGTACTTAAAATGACAAAATATTCGTTTCATATCTTTTACTAAAAATAAAAAAATAGGTAAAATTGGATTTAAAAAATTGTAGGACGTTATAAATAATATTACATATTGAGTAAACATGGGTGTGGATGATAAATATTCCCATTAAATACCGAAGTATAAACAATCTCGGATAAAAATTCAGATTGCGAGATTTTCCCTTACCTTAGATCTGATATGCTTCGTACGTATCCGAACCTCCAGTATAATGATTTAAATAATTTCATAGACGTATTAAAGAATCATATTAATTGTTATGATATCATACATGCTCATATTTATATCTTCTTATTAGAATTATTTTATTGTTACTTGTTATTCGGGTGTTCATTGCTTTATGTTCTAATGCATGTCTTGTCGAATAAATTCTTATTCTTCTTTTTAGGTTATAAATACCTCATTTTTAGAATGGTATTATTGTAACATATATCATATTTATTCATTCAATTAATTTATATAATCATTATTCAATGAAGATAATGTAGAATGAGTCGCATCACATCGTGGAGACGGTAGACCCTACGTACGGATGAGCGATGATATCATTCCAATGATCATGGAATTGTATTGAAGTGTATGTATACTATTTCAGAATAAATATAACTTTAAAATAATCATATATAGTTATTATTTACCCCATTATAACCATCCAAGTAAGGTGGTGGTAGAAAATATATTACACCACGGCGTGGAGATAGTATTCCAGACGTACGCACGCATGGTGATCACGTTTTCCGTAGGATGAATAGAATGTGAAATAGGGTTGTTTCATATTTATTATGAAATATCAGTATATGAGTGATAATTATGTTATTACTTCATAATGAAACAACTAAATAAGAGAAAGTAGAAGATGAAATAATTTTAAACAATCGGTAAAAGACATAACCTCTTCTTTGAGGCGCCTCTTCTTAACCTCGTCTTAGGGCACTAAAGATGGTCTTTGAAGAAGACCAGGACCTCTAGGATGTTTCTACGGAGGTGTAGAAGAGAAATTGTCCAGGTGTTTCTGAGCTTGAAGTCTCAAAGTGGTGTGAGGAGGAGAGAGAGGAGGTTCCCTTTTATAAGGGAGGAGAGGGGCTTCTTAGGAAAAACTTAAAATATTATTTTATTATAAAGTCATATTCTGTTTTTAATAGCTCTAAATTGATTTATATCGAATTCAAGGTGGGTATGGGTAAAAATAAACTCAAAAAATATATTTTAGATAAGTTTATGTTACTATTATAACCTTATCATTATGATTTAACTTTAAGTTAAATGATTTTACTTTTACCGCGTATTCTTCATTTCTTACACTATATGGTTAATAAACTTACTATAACAAGACAAAAAAAACCCCAAGTGGTTCATTATTAATATATATAACCTTATCTAAGTCATTTGGACGAACCTTAGATTTTTAGGAACAAAATAACAATTAATAATATAATATTTGTTTTAAAAATTATTTCATGTCAATTTTGACAATATTTGGTACTTGATATTATGTGAAAATCATAACAGCATGATTAGTTTGAAAAAAGTTAATTAAATAAATACTAACATGTCATATTAACCTTTAAAATTAGTTTAATTCATAAAAAGTCTCAAATTACATTTATTTCGGTATTTATAATATCAATTATGTTAATAATTTATTAATATGTTAATTATTTCATAATAATTGTGTCGTACATAAATTAAATTATATAATGTCTAACAATTATAAATAAAATACAATTATGTAGGAAATATTTTTATATTTCTAATGAATATTTATAGTCGAATAAATATTATGTATAACCCTATATTAAAAATGTTTTAGTTATTAAACTTTGATTTTAACTATTTTAACTCTTCTTTAAATAAAATAATAATAAATATCCTCATCTAATCCAAGTGGACCTAAATGGTCTTATTTTATTCTTAAGGTTGTTTTTGGTCTAATTAAACTAATCAAATAGAATTAGGACATTTTTTAGGCTAATAATAATAACATTTTACCCTTAATTACCCTATTTACTTTTAACAGTGGTAAAAAAGTAAAAGGTTACTATTCAGCACAAATTATTTTTATCTTATTGAACCACATTTTACTCCATGATATTAACCATGTCTCTCCTATTTTTGAAATTTTACTCACAGAAGCGGTGAAATTAAGTTTTATGTAAATTTTCTAATTCTCCTAGGAGGTGGGTAAAAGATGGTGAAAAGTTTTAATAAAATGTTTATATAACTAAAATTATTATAAAATGACTCCAATGAATTTCATTGAACTTATATAGGTATTAAGTATCAATTTTGACCTAAAATAAATTTATATAAATTAAATAATTATTTAAATAAAAATTTGGTTTTTAAATAGTAACCCAGTGTATTTACTATTCATCAAAAAATGAATGTTTTCAGAAAAATACCAAAAATTCACCCTAGGATAATTTCGTTATTCCGAATCCAAAAATGAACTCCATTTTGAAAATAAAATTTATAAAATTTCAAAAAGTTGGTATTAATATTCATAACGGCTAGTTTTAATAATATTTTAATAGCACATCGTTGTTTAGTGAAACTCGGTATTACGTACAATGCATGCTATCGAGGAAGGTTGTGATTGCGTGTAAATAAAGAAAATCTAGTGTTGTGTGTAGTGAAATATTCCTTTGATTACTTATGTAACATAAAAAAAATTCTCATAAAAATCTCAGGTGTTACATCAACATAGACATCAATGGGGAAGGAGGTGGCGCTCCCTGAAAATTCTGCATCATCCTCATGAAATACCCCCCTAAACTGTGCATCAGTGCCTGCGACGGGTATAACTGCTGGTGCCAAGGCTGGCACAGCAGGAGGATCAATAGGAGGTCCCTGATCAGCCATTTCTAGTGTCTCGTCACCATTCGGCAACTCACTTATGACCAAAGGACGTCTCAGAGGCATAGATCTGAAAGATCAAAAGCACTCCTTAGATCAGGATTAACAAGGATTGAAAAGACAAGAGTACAAAATGGTAACAGGGGAAGAACATCAAGTTTTACAAAACATGACTACATGGCGTTTATTAAAAACTACACGGCGTGTCCGTTGAATCCATTAACATGGGTGTGTACTCCTGCCACTACTAGTCGTGTAACACCCCAAAGTACACGATGTGTTGTCCCCACACATGACACATACTTGAACTCTAAACTCCTACCCGAGTCTCCTTACACGGCTTAACCACATGGTCCAAACTAACCCCAAACTACATGGAATGTTCTATAGGGACACGACGTGTACTAGACAAGATCTTGATAGCCTGTATTGTTAATAACACGGCCGTCTACACGGCTGCCCTTACACGGCATATTCTGAACAAACACGGCGTGTATAGGAGAAGATAACACTGACCTGTGTTGTTCGTGACACGACTGGGTACCTGGGAAAAAACTACATGGCATGTTCTTTACCAAAACGGTGTTTTCTACTTGAGCTTCCCCGGACCGTGTTGTTAGTGGCACAGTCGGGTACACGGCTCGAAACTACACGGCTTTCACCTACCGTACACGACGTGTTCCTGATGGAATTTCTACAACAGCATGTCCCTGCTCACACGGTCTAAAAACTACATGGAATGTAGTCAAAATGTACATGCCGTGTATTTTGGGTTTTTCTGGGCAATAGCTCAGAAACTACACAGAATCCCAAAAAACATAAAAAACAAGGCAAAGAGGTTCCAAATTTCGATCCGTGATGGCCCATACTCCCCGCGAATCAAAGCTTGGAATCTCTTACAGTCATTGACAAGAGAAATCAGGATCATGATCCACTAATTTCCGATTCAAGAGGGCCCATAATACCTCAAGAATCAGAATTTGGAATTCATTTAAGCAATGTACAATACAAACAATCCTATAACAAAGAAACCGAGATTCTATCAAGCATCCATCACAACAACATGAAAAATCTACACAAAGTCTATCACAACAACATGTAATCACTAATGCACCCTAGATGGCATGGAAAGAATGCATGGAATGTGGTTTCTTCAAGTGTCTATATGATGCATGAGATGGAATACCCTCATAGCATCGGGATGCGATAGAAATAGAACTGTAATATTCAAAACAATAACAACACAAAGCATGTGAATCACTCTAGGAGAAATCATATCAACTGTAAAATGTCAAAAGCATAAAACTGCAATAAACGAGGTAGTATGGATTTTCCGTGTACATGGGTTAGCTACTCCCAAGCACAACATAATACCAAGTACCGAATCCATCATATCCCTGCCTAAAGGCTCCAAACAGTAAATGAAGAGAAAATAATTCCTCTGATACCACTTTGTAATGTCCCGGTTCTAGAAGCCACCTAGAGGCGCCCCGTACCCAGTTGTTCACGTGGCCTTAAGTGCATTTCCCCAAATGCTATAGGCTGTTGACTAGCAGCGAGGGCCTTGGGTGTGATATTGGGGAAAATATGCCCTCATTGGTACAGTACATAGTGGAAATAAATAAACATGCAACAGCGGAAGCAGTAAATAACCAACAACAATAAACAGCAGAAGGTTAAACCAACAAACAACTGAAGCACACATGTATATATATATGAAATGATGCACGATATATATATGTATTGGAAAACTGCCAAACAAGTCACAATGCTGGAAAACACCACCGTACCAAAACAAGTAAATAATAATAGGAAAATAGCTCCTCAGCATCACAAGCCAAAGCTTTTCTGTTGCTCTCCTGCTCCAAGCATTCAAGTACTAGAAGTCACAGGGCGCTTGCCCTTGTCTATACCTGCAACAACATAGTCTGTTTGGGCACAGAAGCATGACCCAAACAGGGTGTGAGACTAAATCCCATTAGGCATTCATCCAATGATTTGTTCCTAATAGTCAATGAGTATATGGAACATAAAAGTACAGTATGTAGTAAACAACAACAGCAAAGCAGCAGGAAGTAAAAAGGATGATACACAACAACAATAAACCCACAAACAATAGTAGCAGTGAAGAAAAATAGCTAACACCGCAGGAAACCCTCTGGAAAGTACCCACAACCATCCCCTCTAGTCCTATCCAAGAAGTACCACAACCCTCTGGGCAGTGCACTCGGCCTAACCCCTCTGGCTAGTCATACGAATTAATGTGAATCTTTGGGGAATCTCACTTAGTCAATTCACCTTATAGTCCATGGTAGTCTGGGACTCTCTGAGGAAGATCACGCAGAATAACTCTCTTAGCCCCAACGTCTAGAGACTGTCTGAGGAAGCTGTCTTGGTCAATTCCTCCTATATTCTCAGGTATACCACATTCTCTCTGAGGAATCTTACTTGGTTAATTCCTCCTCTAGCCTGGGAAGTTTCTTAAAAATAAATCAAACAAGGTAAGAGTATCTGGGGAAGCTCACTCGGTCGACCCTCCTATAATCTATAAAATCTAAAGGCACTCTGGGAAGCTCGCTCGGTCTATCCCCTATGGCCTATAATGTCTAAGACTCACTAAGGAGGCTCACTCGGTCTAACCTTCTGAAGTCTATAATGTCAAGACTCTCTGGGAAGCTCACTTCGTCTATCCCTTATAGTCTATAGCACCAGGTTCTCATAGCCCCGTGCCAGTCAGTTCATGATAATCGTATAAGGACAAAGTACACCTATAGAGCTACTTGGCTAACCAAAGTACACCTATAGAGCTACTTGGATAACATTCAACAGTACAAAAAGCATGTTATGGATCTCACTCCATCATATGGTCACAAGGCATGGAAATAAGTGTAACAGCCAAAGGAAAATGAAACCCAAAGGTCATAAATAGAACAAATCATGGGAAGAACATCCAAGTACTACAAAATATCCTCTAACATGATTAATTTACCTCTACACAAGCATACAAGCAAGGTAGTAAAACAACTAGGGAAAAAAGGTAACCACGCAATACCCCATTCATGGGTATTGGTGGAATTTGAACATAAAACTCAAATACATTGAACGTTAAGGTACAAAACACCTACCTCAATCCTATGAGATCGATATACTTGAACCACGAAGACTGATTCTCTCTTGAGCATCGTAGATCTGAGAAAACGTCCAAAATGCTCAAACCACGATAACTTGAGAAAGTGGAAGAATCAAGGTATGAAACTCAAGAAGAAGGAAGAACTCACCGCTTTGGTTCCAACGCAATCGACGATAGTCAAATCGGCCAACAGATGGAGTCTAGGGAATCCAAAGAAGTTTCATGGTCGTACGATGTCTCTCGGTCGAACTAGACCTTGAGGAAGACGTTTATGGGGATCAGGTGTGACCCCGGTCAGTTTAATGAAAAAAAAGAATGTACATGGCGTGTCCTTTTAGAGTACACAACATGTAGTGGGTTTTTCCGTACTCCACTTAAATCATCCTCCACCTCACTCTTACACACTGTGTGTGTGGCCCGGACACGGCCAGGACACGACATAGAGGGGGAAAAAAGTACACAATGTGTACTCAAAAAATACAAGACGTGTACTTGAAAAATTACCTGAAACTCCATTTTTCTCCAAAACACCAGAAAAAGGAATGACATACCTGAAACAAAGATCTGGGTTCTTACATTAATTTTAATGTATATAGAAGTTATTTTCTACTATTACCTTCATCAATTCAATAATTTTAAAACATGAATCCATCTTGGAATACCATGTTATTGGGGATTCCATTAGATTATATAAATCCTATATAAATTTAGAAAAAAAATTGTTTTCTATTCCTAGAAGGAAAATAATTGGTTATTTAATATAAAATACTTCTACCAACTATCCATTAAGAATTTAATACTTGAAATCCATTCAGAATATTTTACTACTCTTTTTTATTGAAATATCAAGAAAGATTACATTTATTTTAAATATTGAACATGGATAAAATTTATCATCCTCATAAGTTCTTCCAACCATTGTGTAACCCTTAATTTATTACATTTCATTGTTTCTTATAACATCCCCTCATTCATTCATATTTTTTTGAAAAATAAATTTTCTTCCAATCAAATTTTTATTTTCTATGAAGGGTATTAGATCCCATGTATAAATTTTCCCATATTTATCCAATTATTAATTCATAGAATCAAGTCTCACTTGATTATCAAATGATTTATCAAAATCTGTTTGATAAATGTTTGAAACAATTATGTGTGTGAAAATTCCCTCAATGTTCTTATGGATTGAACATATTTACCTAGATCTCCAAGGATATTATATGCCATTACATGCTTTGGTAAACATAGATGATATGAGTTTAATAGTCCATAATTATAGGAAATGGATGGATCCTTTTTTTCATTTAGTATAATTTATATATCCTCATATCTGTTATAAACATTGTTATTTTTTCACTAAAACAACATTATCTTCACAACCACATATTTATATAGATGAATATGGAATATTTCTATAAAACATTATAAGAACATTAACATATCTAGATTAAGAAATCCTTTAAACTTCATTTACTTAACATCATTCTTCTCTACCATGAGGATGGTATCTAAGAAATATAACCTCAAAAACGTTTTTCTAAAACATCCAAAAATTCTAATCCTTATCCTTGAAAATCAAAGGTACGTCGAAAATCCTTAAGGATTTCAGACGTGGGGAGACTTTGTAAATAATATCTTATATATTAGTATCAGATATCTTCTTGAACAAACAATCATTCTAAATTTAAACTATTTCTCAAATAACATGTATAAACAATAATTGAGAAGTATAATGTTCAATCATTAGGGTTTGATTCAACTCAAAAAGCATTGATTAATTATATTAGAAATAATATTTTGTGGTGGTGTGTATGGTAAACAATGTTCATGATTAATTCCATCATTTTTATTATAATATTTAATCATCCTATTTTTTTATTCATCATAATTATCAGTTTGAATCTACATCATGGAATATTGATATTCATGTTTGGTAATTCTCTTAAAATATTAAATAATACTGAAGACCTAGAATTTTTATTTCAAAAAAATAATACATGAAATATGAGTGAAATAAAAAATATTTAAAATGAAATACATTAATCCATTAATCTATTATGTTCTCATGGGACAACATATGTTAGAATGAATAAGATCTAAGGTACTAGTCTAATGCATCTCAACCGTAATATTTACTGAGTTTGGAATATTTATTTTCTATCATATAAAACATCAATAGTATATTCTTCTTATCATGTCACGAACATCACAAATGTATCTATATTACAAAAAATCTTTACCATCAAAATTGGACACATGTTGTGATTAAATTAATTTATAGACTACTAAAATGTTACTCTTTTAATTTTATTTCTTATCAGGCTTAAAAAAGTATCGATTTTTAGCTTATTATTCAATAAAATATTATTTATTATAGATTCTAAAATTTCGGAATTTTCTTCTTTGGGAAACATACATGGTCTTCTTCCCTCGATTATTTTTATGAGGATTATTTCCAACACTCTCAAACTTGGGATTAAAATTTTTAGTTAATGTTTTCTAATCCACCTAAGCATCATCTTTATTAGACAATTCTTCTACATACTAATTTAATTTATGAATTATTTATATTCCTTATTTAGTTTTGATCATTTTTTGTTTGAAATAATCAATTTTTTCACTTAAACATCAATTCTTACCAAAATGTTTTCATAATAGTTTTCTATTCATTAATAAATTTCTTGAAATTTCTGATCTCTTTAAAAACCTAGATTTTTATTCTAGACCTATTTTTTCAATGTATACTGATATTTTTTTCTCTTCAACTTCACGATATCTATCATGTTATTATCAATTTTTGAAAGAAACTCATTCAATTACCTTTTATGGATAAACTCCATAATAATTTAATATTATTATTTTTATTTATAATATATTCATTTATCATTTTTCAAACTCCCATAATTTATTTTTACAATAATAATCTTCTTAGTACAATCATCAGTGCGATTTTTAGTTTCAATTTTATTGTCATAATTTTTCTCACATTTGGAAAAAAATTTATCTCTTTATATATTGATAAATTTTTATCATTTCGATTTGAATAGTTCTTTTATATTTCTAAATTCTTATTCAAAGGAATTATTATCTATCCATGTACTTAATCATAGTCTTCATGTTCCTTTAATCTGGAACTATTATTTATGAAATGTCTAATGGATCCGTAGTTAAATCACACCAATATAGTAGAAAAAATACTTTGTAGTTTATAAAATCAGGATATATCCATTAAATTCATAATATTGCAGTCCTATGAAAGTGAATATACTTATTAAAAAAATAATATAAATTTTTATTGTAACAAAAAATCATTCATCATTTACAGGATTCAACACATCATCACCATAGTATTTAATGTTTTCACATTTTCTTTTCTATAAGTTATATCTTTTTCCACTTTGATTTCATATACAATTGTGACAAAAGAACCTCTATCTAAAACTTCTTTATATAGATTTTTTCGTTTGGATCATCTCTATATCATACTTATACATTCGATCATTCTTCATCCAGATCCCCACACATTCTTCTCGTAAATTATTTTTATGGAATTATATTTTCTTGATACCTCACTTCTTTATCTAGTGCCTTCAGCATGTACTTACCTATCTACATTCCATTCATTGCAATCTTTAATATAACAATCCCTTAAGAAATATTTTTTGGATCCTCACATATTCTAGAAATACTCAAAAATAACATGGTCTCCTTTTTACACCCATCATTAATTTGAAAAACAGAGGAGGTGTGAAAACATCGAATTTCATTTTCTGAGTTCAAATATTAATTCATACTCATATATTTATTCAATTGGAAACCTCTAATGGCTCTAGATATATTAAATTCCAAAAATTCAATAAAAAATGTCCTCAAATATATAATTCAATGATATTAAATTTTTCACAAATATAGACTAGAATAATGATCACTTAATCAGGATTATTATGTCCTTGAATTCCAACATTATATCATCGCAATTTATGTCTATATAAATTTTTTTTACAGTTACTCAATCATATGTTTGGTGATTTATTGTAATTACTCATCCCTTTGTTTAATCATAAAAAAAATCCCCTAACCATTAATTATCCATCTGATATGCATTTGTATTGATCTTATTTAGTCTTTACATATTTTATGCAACCATTCCATCAAGAAATCCTCACATATGTATGTTTGACAGGCCTTATAAGTATCCATTTTTGGATATTTTCAAGTTACTCTATCTGATGAACATAAAACAAGTGTTCTAAAGAATATATATCTATGTTTAATTACTATATTTATTTATCAAAACTCATCTTTTAATTCTTTGTTCAATATTCATTTTTCTTTTTTTACTCCAAACTATAAATCTATTAATGTTACATGTTTTCTTCTTGGAATGTTTTTCCAGAAGCCTGTTTCTAGAAAACATTATTCGAATTTTTTTTAAAAAAAAAATAATGTTTCTAAAACTCATTCCTTTTAGAAAAATTCCTATAAAATCATTAATTTGTTATAGTAATCCTTATTTTTGTAACATTGAAGAAACATAATGCCTTAGTGAGTTAGTTTTTCTACAAAACTCAATCTGTTGTCCATATAAACAATTTATGACAAAAAATATTTCATATATTTTGTCTAATCTCCTCGGTCTGATTGGAGCATGTGTCTTTGACAGGTATACTATATTCTAAATAATCAAAAAAATATCTCAAAATATTCATGTCATTTATGTACCAACAAAAAATAGAACACCAAAGGAAAACCTTCTTTCTACAAACCAAATTCTTTCGACAAATCTAAACCTTTCAGTATCAATAGAGATCATACAAGGCCTCTTATATTTTATCTCACTCTTAGAGGCACACATAGGTTCAATCACAGAAAACTAGTCTACATACACTATACAAACATTGATTCTATGAAATCCAAAAATTTAACCATTATTCATAAAATACCAGATCTAATGTTTTTTATTGTACATACATGAGATAACAGAAGATATAAAAAATAATTAGGTCAAACCATATAATCACTATATTAATTCTGTTATGATTGATTTATATTATTTGGATGAGATATATAATATATTTTTTAATTGGAATATTGAGGGAGAAAGGAGATAATAGGGACTGAAGGGGTCATGATCAGTTGGTTAGGGAGGAGTAAAAAACAATGGGGGAATTTTTTTTTAAAATTAAACTAAAATGAATAATGTTACTTAAAATAATGGGGGGGGGGGATAGTGTTACCAACCAATATTAGTATCTTACTACTATAATTCTAGATTCACCCCATAATCCTCATAGTAGAGGTATGATACTACCAAATAAAAAAATTCATTTACCTCAAACCCAAGAGTACATCTTAGGTCTTTTTCACCCACTCCCCTACATATACAATTTATGTCTTAATTTTTTTGAAATATCTTAAAATTCTCACCCACAATCCAAATTATAAAATTTAAATCTAGTTTTCTTGAGATTCATTGGAACCCATAACATTTCTAAATTTAAGTAAGTCATGAATGTTCAGGCCATTATAGGTGTGATAAATTTATTTAAGTAATGGTTCTTAGAAATGTGAGGACAATTTATTGTGTTTATTATCCTTACCATTAATTTATTATGTGTTTTATAGATTGACCAAAGGGATGTTTATGATGAATTCAATCATAATATTCGAGAATCATTAAAGAAATAGATATAATTGTGCCATTTATGACTACACCAACTATGAATAGTGTTGGTAAGTTATGTAAAATTTCTACCATGACTGTAATTTTATATATATTTTCCTGGGTCAAGAATACAATTATTTCATGTTTGGTATTATGGGACTATTCTATAGGCATGGATACCCTTGTTCCACCACTGATATTGAGAACCTCTCTTGAGGTTGGATGCTTCTGGATCACTATCATGATTATTATTGAGTAAATTTATTATATCCATTCATTCTGATATCAATCATATTATCCTGGAGGTATCACTCTTTTTCTTGGATATTACTGACATACTATTAATATTATTAACATAGAATGTTCCTTGGATCAAAAACCAATATACAGAGCCAACTATCAATGAGATTTATCTTATTATTGGATGGTTTTAATGTAAAATTACAATTATGTTTCAAGAATTATATAAAGGGGATTTCAAAAAAGAATAAATTCTAATTATTAATATCAAATATCGACTTATGATTAAACCTGGTGTCTGATTCAATTATATTTAGTCTACAATTATGGGGATTCATCATAGGAATACATATTGTTGGCCTACTACTAAGATTATAGTCAATATTTGGATACTCATTTTCTAATGACCATTTATTTTATCATTACATTTTAAAAAATATCATCATGAATATATAAGTAAATTTAATTTTTTTATGTGGGGAGGGGAATAATTTTTCATTGTGGAATTTTTTATTTAAATTTGAAGACTCGGGACGAAATTATATTTGTTTTCTGTTGTAGTTTTATATGATAATGTTTTGTAGAGGATTAGGGTAGTTCTGTAGTGGTGTTACCATCATTTTTAAAGATTAAGGTAGAACTAGGAACCTAGTGGGAGTAAACCTAGTACCCAATGTAGAGGGAATAGTCACTTGGAAACTATGGGTTCATAAGGCACTCAATTTTCTGGATGTTGTAATACTGTATGTTTTTGTGATTTTGTTTTGTAATAATTTATTCTTTTTGATATTTTTCATTTCAAAAAACAGAGAATAATGATTTTTTAGATGAAATAAATATGTTTGGATTGGATTATATAAATAAACGAGTTAATTTTTCTTTATATTCTACAATTAGTTAATCATGCACTATATACAACACCTACTTGGCTTTCATTACATGCAACACCGAGTTTCTACAAATTTTGTTATTATTATTATAAATATTTAAATGATATAAGTATAACATAGCCATTAAACATAATAATATTAATATTAATAAAAAAATTAAAAATTATATATAATATTTAAATATAAATAAAACATATTGATAATAAACCATATGTTTTTTGAATAAGTCTTTAAATGTTTGAAAATAATATTTTCTAAAATGACCTACTTTTTATGTCCATATATAAACAATAATAAAATTAATAATAGAAAATTTTATAGATATAATTTTATAAAAAAATTCATTAATTATTTAAAATTGTTAAAATTATATTATGGTGACTTTTTAGAATTTTTTTAAAAACATCATTTTTGGATGAATAATAAAAAATATAAAATTTTAATTCAAAAACACTTTTTCATCTAATTTATTTATATTATTAAATTAAGTTCTAATTTTGTTTAAAAGTAAAATTAGATAAATATAATATAAATAAAACCAATATTTATCATTAGAACCAATTTCACCTTGAAAGTTGATATAAAAACATTTCAAAACTATAAACATTTGTGGTTAAAAACTAGTTTTGTTGACATGTCTATGAGATTAATTTTTAATTAATTTATGAAACATTGATAATTAGAAATTATAAAAATGGATTATATGTTTTGAATGAAAATAATATATAATTTCTAATTAGGTTAACTTTATTTGACAAAAAAATAGTAGTTAATGTAATTAAAATTAATTATAATGATTAAGGTAAAATGAGAATACTTTACGATGAAACATAGAATATATTATGTAGAAATGACCCTACATTTTTTTAAATATTATTTTATAGACATATTTCTACCATTAAACCTATAAAAATATTCAATGATCTATTTTGTAACCTTATGGGTGAATTAAAACGTGGGAAGCACTCAAATATTTTCAATAATACCCAACGTGTCATTTTTCACACATATAAAAGGCCTCCTCTCCTCCTCCCTTATTCAAACCTTTGAATCCATTTAGGTCGGAGAAAACCTACCCAAATATCCTACCGAATTTCATAACATCTCTCTAGAATCCACCAATTGGAATTAATCCGAACAAGGAATCCCTTTGGTGTAAACCAAAAAGTGTTACCCAAGAAGAGGTAACATCCTTCCACAATATCTTTTCTTTTATTTTCATTCTCTACCCCTTGAATATTATTATTCCATGATTATATAATAAAATTGATATAATAAATTTACTGATATGTTTTTATGTTATGGTTTCTCCCTACAATAACACACACTTCCATCAAATGGGATATGCAATAACCATTCATGTGTACAATAGATTGCCACCTCTCGAACTGATGTCACTCATTATTCCATTTCTACCCTTCAATGTTTAAAATAATGATGTAATTTTTATTGTTATATGATATATATTATATTTATATTTACTTTATGATTCATTAATTATTATTCAACACATACCACCATGATTTTTATATTTTGTATCATGATAACTGTTTTTGTGGTCATATCAACTACTGCCATCTCATAGCAATGTTATTCGTTCACACGTTACATGAAATGTGTTAAAGATGGGTTTAATAAAAACATATGATATATATGATAGAATAATTCTTCAAGAATAATATTACATATATAGACATATATATTAGTTACATTCTTTCTTTCAATACGATAATAAAATGAAAACAACATTCATGCGTATGTATGACCAAACATCTCCATTAACAGTGTTCTTCATTTAATATTTATCTATTTTATAGATTATTATAAATACATATGTATGGAATATATAATATATTTTTATTATTTTTTATATTTTTTATATCATTATATAGGTATAAGGACCAAAAATATTACAAGTTAATGAATAGGTAAAAAAGCAGTTATTACCCGAAATATAACTTTAAGATGGAATTGATAATAAAAAGGTAATATAATGTCCTAAGTTAGTCATATATGATATTATATAAATAAATATTGATCTTTTAATGATTCATAATAGACCTATATATTTCGTACATGAGTTTATAATGAGTACAATGAGAGTCAAAAAATATAGTAAGGCGATTTCAAGTCTCACTTTTATTTCTTCTTGACTTATATATTATTCACCAATTTTTTTATTTTTTGTAGTATAAATACTACCGAAAAATGTATTATATGATTAATATAATTAAATTTATCGTTATTTCCATTCCCATTTGACAATCCTTATTTCATGTCGTTTTTTGGTTCACATGTAACCAAATCAGTAAGGTAGGTTTGTCACAATTTACCTTCTTCGAGACACATATTTTATTATGCACATATATTATTTTATGATGTTTTTATATCCTAATTTAAAATTTCATATCATGAATCTAATTATTTTAATAATATTTTAAGATTCATGAAATTATATATTCTTACATTGAGAGTTTATTCAATGTTACCAAAGTGGAAGGAGTTTATTACAAAAAATATTATAATTTTTCATCATTTTTTATAATTATGATTCCATTGATGAAATATTATGATCCATCACTCAAGAAATATTAGGAAATTTATTTTACTATGGTTATTCATGATATCTGTATATAATGGAACTATTTCCACTATTTTTGTACATATATAATTAATAATGTTTTTTTATGAAAATCTGACTTTATCTCTCTTTGGTCAGAAATTTGTGTTCATTCAAAACAATGATTTCTAAAAATGTTTGTAATTTTTTATATTCAATAATTCTTTAAATAATTTTCAAATAATACATTAATTTATATTAAAATACTTTCAAATAAAAATATTTACAAATTTTTTTATGCTTAAATAGGTTATCAAATTTTTTTCAAACATCATTTATAAGTTTTCAAAGAAATATGGTTTCAAAATATTTTCCTGATTAATTTAGTAGTTTTCAAGAAAAAGTGTTTTTTTTTGCATCGTTTATTTTTTTTTAAATTTTATTTTAAAGGAATTTTTTTTTAATTTTTTTTTATGTTTTCAAAAGTATTTTTTTTCAATGAATAAATGATATTTTCTTGATTAAATGATTTTAAGTTATTTCTTAAAAACTCTGTTCTATCTAAGATTATATTTGTAGTAGTCAGTCACTCCTTACTAGGGATATTATCCAAGTGTACAGTTCATATTATTTTTTAATGGTTTATGTTTTTATGGAATGGTGTTTTTGAAACCTATTTCTATTTCACAAGTTATATGTTGCTAAAAATCATTTCAATTTCATGGGTTATATGTTTATGAAACCCATTTATCATTCCTGGGTTAAATACTTATGAAAATGCTTCTTTCCATAGGTTATTCGTCAATGAAGTAACTAAAAAACATGTATATTTCTTAAATGTTATGATATGATGATATGTTTTTTATACCCATTTCATTTCATGGTTTAGGATATCATGTTAATGAAACCCATCTCTTTTTAATGGGTCTTGATATGATGATTTTTTATGATCATATGGCACATGAAAGTATGATATCATTATGAGATTGGTGGGAAATATATCTCCCTACAATACATTGGGAAATGAATCATATCTCATGAGATAATGATATATAACAAGTCGACATGCTTGATCTACTTTGAGATGAAGGGGTATCCTGATCCATTATGGAAAGAAGGTGAAACATAATACATTATGGTAAGAATGAAAAACCCAATCCCTTACTTGGAATGGACTATGGCCTTAGATGGTGATGTGTCTCGTCTAATAGGTGTAGTCCTCATAAAGTGCCTTGATATTTTTTTGAAATGATCATTGAACTATAGGGAATGATATTATGTTTATATGTGTCTACCAAAATTCCATGTCTAATTCCTATGTTATGATTTCATAGATTATGCTCTTTATTCCCTTATGATTCATGCCTTATGATATATTACTAGTTATTTAATTACACTTGACTATAATCTTTGATATGCAAGTTATAATCATCTAATGTCATGATATTGTTCTTATACACTTATTGTCATGTTATTCTTACATATCTCACTTGTTTACCCTTACTGGGCATCTGAGCTGATCCATTCTTTATGTTTCCTTTCCCTTGGTTATGAAGAAAGTCTTAGAAGTATTAATGGGAAAGATCATTAAGGAATTTTTTGAATAATAATCACCATATTAGAAAATTTTGTTTCCATGTTTCCAAAGAAACAAAACTATTATGGTCCACATGCATGTTATTTTCTAATGTATTGAATATTAATCTAATCTTATATAATATCCATGTATGTTAATCCTGAGTCACTATAGTTGGTATCAAATGAAATGTTTATTCAACCATTATAAAATAATATGAAAAACAATTAGTCATACCCCAAGGGATATCTTTAAGGATATTCCTAGGGATGTCTCTAAGGATATTTATAAGGAGTCATTGATTAAAAATAAGGTGTCATAATTTGTACATCATATAAGTGATTTTTCATGACTATGTGGTTTTATGCTATGATAAGTGATGATTAAATTATGATTTTTGGTTTTACTCAATGGTGGGTACTAGAAGGAATTTGGTTGATGTTGAATGTGACTGATAATTTATGGATGAGTAGTCAAATAGGATTATCACTATAGTGAATGATGTGGTGATCATGCCTAATTAGTTTTAATGGAACACGATTAACAACATATACCTCAAAAAACTCCCAAAATCACCAAATAATATAAGGAGTTCACTAGGATTTCAGGTAATGTAGACCATAAAGGAAAGAAGATTCAGTTTCCTTTGGTATGGGAATGTTGAAAGAAGCACCCAAGTGAATGTCTTATAGGAATGAGAGGATTCTTTGAATGTGTAAAAAAAGGACACAAGGAAAATAACTTGAAAGGAAAAATGAAAAGTTTAGTTAACTCAATGGATGTAAATATTTCCCGACCTAAGGTATTATTAATAGTTAAATGTTTTTTGTGTGGAATTAATTTTGATTTTTCAAAGAGATGTCCTAAGAGGAATGATCTCAAAGATAATCAACAGGTTGTATCAGTAATGCTTATATTTTTGGGGATGATGAGACTAAAACTGAAGTGTGAAATAAAAAAGGTATTAAGTAATATGAAGAGGTTTTCTTGTTAATGGAATAAGGATGAAGTGGATTGATCAAAATATTTATCTATTTGAATTCAAGAATTATGAATTGTGAAATACATTAGGATAGTTTAGTTTATGTTTTTCTCTAAGAATTTAAAATAATATGTTGAATGATTCTGATGGACTAATATTTTTATTTAAGGGAAATATACCATTTTGAATAAGGGAGATAACCTATAATATGTTATTGATATTTATATAATGATGTTTGGATAATGATATATATGATATGAATATGTAAATTGGATGCTACAGATTACCAGAGAACTGAAAGCGGATTTGATGATAATATAGTCTGTGATATCATGGATGGAGTTTAAAACAATTTTTATTTAATGAATACATCCAATAAACATAAGAATACAGAAACATACATTTTTTTAATAAGTATTTTCAGTCATTATCACGTTTCAAGAGAATACATGATGAAGGTATTCCCAGGTTTGGTATGTGACAAACAATACATACATTATGGTATATAGGGAATTAATGTAATTTTTTAAAAAAAATTGACGGACCTAATTTTTAATGTTTTGAACTGTATTCATTTAGATGTGTTATAAAGATAAACATTTATGGAACGGTTTAAGTTAATATTAAGAATTAGTTTTAGATATTAATGTATTTTCTAGACATAAGTGGATTTTTAATATTAGATGACTTGTGATAACATTTTTTTGTGATAATGACATATGGATTGACCTATCATTCTATTTATAGATCTCATGATCTACTAATGATTTATGAATATTAAATTCTTCTCCATTTCATAGAATTAGAGTTAAAGGGGAAATTTATTAAGGTGTAACAGAGAGTGAGGTTTTCTAGAAATCATGTAAGTATGTCTTCTCATTAAAATTCATCATATTTAGGAAAAATGGTTCTTGAAATAAAATTTTGTCCAATTATCATCATTTATGGCGACATCAATTACCACTTTCATGATTCTTCATTTTATAGTTTTTTTATTATATGAATCACCCAAATTCTTATGATCAAGGATATTTAAAAACATATATTATTATTTAAACTTTTCTTCCAATTACTTGTTTTCACCTGACACCTTCTCCTATGTCGAAACATAGTTATGAGTTTCTTTGGGTAACTGTTATGTTTAAAACTTTCCATTCTCAAAGAAAGTTTTAATAGTTATTTTTATGATGTGCTTTTATAATAAATAAACTTATATGTTTTAAAACGTTGATAAACCATCTTAATTTCAAGGGTGAAATTCATTTTATGCAGGGTAGAATGTAACACCTCAAAATTTTGTGATAGAAAATTTCAAATTAATTTTATCTTTTTGAAATTTTTCATTTTAAATAGAACTGAGTTTTAATTTTCTAATTTGAATGTACTATGATTAAATTAAATTATTAAAAAACCATTTTAATCTTTCATTACATTCTACAAGTTAATATTGTTCTACACTCAACACCTTTTTGTCTTGCGTTACACCCAACATTGACTTTCTACAAAAAACATTTTATTTTTAAAATTATATAAAAAAAATATTTAAAACATAGTCATTAAACATATAATTAACAATAGTAATTAAAAATATTTATATATTATTTATAATGGTTCTATATAAATTAAACATGGTGATAATAAAATATATAATTCTTTTGTAAATTATTTATATGTTGGAAAATATATTTTTCTCAAATAATCTAATTTTTATGTACTTCTGTGAATAATAATAAAAATAATTTTAAAATATTTTAGAAATTTTATTTTATAAAATAAACAAAATGTTTGAATTCAAATTTTCAAAATTTTCTTAGGGTGATTTTTTGGGATTTTTTTGAAAAACATCATTTGTGAATGAATAGTGAAAATATAGAATTTTAATTAAAAAAAGTTTTTCATCACATATATTTCTATTTATAAATTATATTTTAATTATTTTTAAAGTGTAATTATATAAATTTTAAATACAATAATCCAATTTAGTTCATTAGAACCGATCTCACATTTAAATTGGATGTGATAACACTTTAAACTTTTAAAAATTCTCGCTTAAAAACTCATTGTTGCGACATGTCTGACAAATAAATTTTAAATTAATTTTTTCCATTTTGTGATTTTAATTAGGAAAAATATATTCCTTGTTTTTAATACTAATAATTTATTAATTATAATAAGTTAAAAAAAATTTTACAAAAAAATATTAATGAAAGTAATTAAAATTAATTGCAATGATTAAGGTAAGAATGAGCTTCATTAATGTCTAAACATAGAATATAAGACATAAAAATGACCCTAAACATATAAAATAATTATTTTCTGGAAATATTTCCACAATTAAACCTATAAATATCTATAGTGGTTGATTTTATATCCATTTTTGGACTACTAAAACATGAGAAGCTCTAAAATATTTTAAAAAATACACAATATGTCCTTTTCCCAACTTATAAAAGGCCTCCTCCCACCCCCTCTCTAAAAACCTCCCAATAAATTTATCTAAGACAATATATGAAAAAATAAACTTCCAAATTATTTACCTTAATCATAGAAGCCTTCCTTTGGGCATAAATCCAACCAAGGAATCCCTTTGGTGTAAACTGAAAGGTGTTACCCAAAGAAGAGGTAACATCCTTCACATGATATTTTATTTTATTTTAATTCTCATCCCCATAAAATATTATAATTCAAAAATTATATAACAACATAAATATCCATAAAATATTTATATGTGTTTATATTATATCTTTGACCTACACCCACACACACTTCCATCAAATTGGATATGCTGTCATCGTACATGTGTATGGCGAACTTCTACCTCATGAACTGATATCCCCCGTTCTTCCATTTACACCATTAAATATTTTAAATATTGATAGAATTTATGTTTTTACATGATATATATAATATTTACGATTTCATTATTCTTATTTAATTATTATTCAACACATACCTTAAATGATTCCATTTTGTTTGAACATGATAACTTCATTTGTGGACATTTAGTCAATATCCTCTTCAAAACGATGTGATTTGTTCAAACATTACATGGAAAGTATTGAGGATGGGTTTAAAAAATATATATGATATATGTGAAATAAAAATTATTCAATAATTATATTATATATATAAATATATTTCATCTACATTCATTATTTAATTACGATAAGAAAACAAAAACAACGTTCATGCGTACGTACAACCTACCTTCTCCATGAAAGATGTATTCCATTTAATGTATATATATAAATATATTTTATAGATTATTATGAATACATATACACAGTGCATATATGATATTTATGTCATGGTTTACATTGTGGATATCATGATATAACAATGAGGACCAAAAATGTAAAAAATCAAAGAACATATGAAAAATAAATCGATTATTATTTGAAATGTTACTTTAACTTGAAATTGATAAAAACGATTATTATAAATTAATAATTAAATAATAATCGGGATTATTTAAATGTATTTAGTTATTTTATATATGTATAATATACCTATATTTATTATAAAGGATGGTTCAATGAGTACGATGAGATTCAAGTCATAAGGTAAGGGGATTTGTAGTCTATCTTTTATTTTGGTGAGATTTATGCATTATTCACTACTCATTTGTTTTGTTGGGTGTATATAAATCCCATTGATTTATTTTTTGATTAATATTATTAAATTTATGTTTACTTTTATACCCATTTTATGTTCTATATTTCATGGTGTTTTACGGTTCAAAAGTTACGAAATGAGAAAGGTAGTTTTGTATCAATTTTCCTTCTTTGAGAGACATGTTTTTTATGCACCAATATTATTTTATGAGGTGTATATAATTCCATTTTACATGTTATATCATGAATATAATTATCTTGATGATATTTTATGCTTTATGAAATTTTATTTTCTTACATTGGGAATTTATTTAATATAACCAATGTACAAAGTGTTTATTGCAAAAAATATCATTATTTTTTGAGATTTTTTGTAATTATGAATCTATTAGTGAAATATTATGATCCACATCTCAAGAAATATCTTGTATTATATTATAATTAAATTTTTAATGATATATTTATGCAATTTTACCATTTTTTCACTCTCTTCTACTTAATATAATTAATATTGTGTTTCAAGATAATATGACTTTATCTCTCTCCTTTTCAGAAATTCAGGTTCTTTCAAAACCATATTTTATAAAAATATATTAAAAAATGTTTTTTGTTCAAGAATTATTTTTAATTATTTAAAATTCTTCCATTAAATTTTTTTAAATCTATTTTCAAAGAATAAGTATTTCAAAAAAAATTATGATTAGTTTCTTTTTTTTTAAATTATTTCAAGATTTCTTTATAAGTTTTCAATGAAATAGGTTATCGGATTGTCTTCAAGATTATTTTATAAGTTTTAATGGGAAAAAGTTTTAAATTTTTTATCAATCAGCCATTAAAATTTTTCGTGTTTTTTTAAAATAAAATTGTTTTTAAAATTATTTATGTTTTCAAAATTATTTTTTTATAGAAGAAATGTATTTTTCCTTAATAAAAGATTTTAAATGAATTTTAAAAAATTTTGTTCCATAAAATGTTTCATCCTTTGGTGTTACTAATGCCTTACTTAGTATATGATCCATGGATTCTATTTAAATAATTTCTCTGAATGATTTATGTTTTGATGGTATGGTTTTTATGAAACCCATTTTTCTTTAATGGGTTATACGTGTATTAAACTCATTTCTCTTTCAAAGATTATTTGTTTATGGAACCTGTTTCTCTTTCATGGGTTATATTCATATAAATCCTAATTATATTCAATGGTTATGATCTGACAAAATGATTATATAACTAAACTATTTTCCATAGGTTATGATACCCATTTCATTTCATGGGTTATGATATGATGTTTATAAAACCATTCCCCTTTTATGGGTCCTCGAATTATTATTATTATTTATCATCATGTGGAACATGTATGGATGATTTCAATATGAGATGTGTGGGACCTATATCACCGTCTAATGCATTGGGTAATGATTTATATCTCATGAGATAATTATGGAGAGAATAATGATATACTTGATCATCTATAAGAATAATGGGAAACACAATCCACTATGGGAAGAATGGGAAACCCAATCAACTATTGGGTGAAGGGGAATCCCAATCACTTAAAGGAAAGGACTATGAATGGGGGTGGTGCTATGTACCACCCGATAGGTGTAGTTCCCATGAAGTTCCTAGATAAGTTTTCACAATGAGCCTTGATATACAGATAATGATATTACCTGTTTATGTGTATGAAACAATTCCATGTATTTTCTTATGTTACGCTTTCATTGATTATGATCTTGATTACTTTATGATTCATGTATTATGAAATACCTCCAATGTCTTGAAGGCCTTCGTTTTTTTATTGATTTTTTGACAATCCACCATTCAAGGGGTGAGGTGGAACCCTTAAAAGGCCCGTAAGCATAAGTACTACATGGATCGTAGGCCTTATAAGAATTCATTCCCCATAGGCTTGAAACATTACATACAACCCAGAATAACTACATGGAACTTCTCTTCCCCAGCATCTTCATCATGAAATCTGCTCTCAACTTTTTCATGATTGTTCGGCTAGGCATTCTCGTGCATGCACAGGGTTGTACCGATGGCAGGTGCCATACCCTCTCATTCTTGCAATCTGTTTAGCTTCTCCTGTGGTGAAAGCTCCTTGCTCATCCATCTTGTAGAGCTTATTCCTTATAGGTTGTATGGTTTTCATTTCCACTTAAAGGTGGCCTCAAGGCCTTGAGATGGCCCTAAGGCCTTACTGACCCGATGGCCTGGGTGGCACGAAAGCCTAAAAGGACTCAGGGACCAGATCTATGGCCCGAAGGCCCAAAAGGGGGCATATTCCCGGCTGCTATAGTACTAAACATTGAATGCTACAGTTCCCACTATAGTAGTTGCTACAGTATTTCACAGTTCACACTACATTACTGCTATAGTGCCCAGAAATCCTGCCTCTGCCTAGATTTGATCCCTGGTTGCTTGGATCCACTTACAGAGTCCTTACCAACCGGGCTAAGGCTCATGTGCATATTATTAACTACCAATATGTATTCAATGACTATTTATTGTGATCTTTGAAATGATGGGTATGATCTTCTGATGTTATAATCATATTCTCATACACTTATACTCAAGTTATTCGTACATATCTCCCTTTTTTACCATCACTAGGCATATATGGTCGTACCTTTATTATGTTTCTTTTCACCAGGTCACGAAGAATGGTTTTAAGTAGGAATACTAACGGTGAAGTTTGTTAAGGGAGATGTTGATGATTTTTACAATGATAGAAGATTATGTTTCGAAGTACCCAACGACACTAAACTATTATCTTCCTCGGACATGAACTTTTTTAGTGTTCTTAATATTCATATAAATTTATGTTATATCAATGTATGTTAATCTTGGGTCACTATTGAAGTTGAATTCTCCATTTAGATCTTCCAAACATGGTATTGTGTTCCTTTATTCTCTTAATCTTAAAACCGAAAATGGGGGACTCAAATATCACTCACCCTAATCTTCTCAAATAATCATCATGGATCTCTCTTCTCATCTGCTTCAAGCTCTCACACACTCCTTAACCAAGGATAGATCCAAGGGAGTAATTTCATGTTTAAATTATTGTAAATACATCTATTTATTCTCCTATTTATTTATCCTTATTTTTTTATTCCCTTATTGTAATATTTTCTATAAATTATAAATTTAGCATATTATAGGTGAAATACATTTCAATTCATGGGTTGCTACTTATTTAGGTTAGGTATGACTTAAGAATGTGATTTCCAATATCATGAACATTGATTATCATAGGTATTGTTGCCCAATTATTTATTTAGGGTTTTCAATATATTATACATTGATTTAAGTCATATTAAGGATGATTAAATTGGGAATCTATTTTCATTAGAAATTATTATAATTATTTTTGGTATTATATCTAAATTATGGCTAATTTTTTATCAAATTTTGAATATGGGGAATTTGGTTTCCATATTAACTGTTTTTAAATGATTATAGATTATGATTTGCTTATTATTATCAAGTTATTTAGGAAAATTGATGCATGAGGGGGTACTATTCAATGGGATGTGAATGGTATCTTAGTCTGATGAATATAGAGAATCTTGCAACTTTCTTTAATAGAGTAGCTAATATTTTACATAAATTTAAGAAATTAAATTCTATATACTTTTATGGTATGAATTAATTTTTTTTTTGTGAAAACATAATTATTTAACCATAATGTTTTTCTAGGAAACTATACCCATTAACATGGAATAATATTTTACATTTTCATATTTTTTATTATAAATTATTATTAAAATGGAACACGAATGATTCATAATATTAAAATGTCAATTAATATTTTTTAGTATTTGCTGTTATTTGTGTCACCTTGAAGATTTTTATCCTAGCCATACACATTTTGTGGTTAAAATAAATTCCTTTGACTCTTTGGAAATATATTTTCATATCCCTTGGTTGAATTATTAAATGAGTTTTGAGATCATATATTGTGGTTTAACTAATAAGGTCTCGAGAATAAAGACCATATATTTTCATAATTAAAAATAGTAAAAAAATATTTATTTTTTGTTTTTTTTTACATTCATTATAATATAAAATTTAAAAAAATAATTTGGTACTTAAATATTAAATAATGTTTTAATATATTACAAAATTTATAATAATATAATTTGTTTATAAAAGTATCACATTATAGCCTAATATTTTTCATAATTTATTTTTGTTATATATCAACTTATTTTGTGTAAGTGGGTAGATATTTTTTCCTAACTCTAAACAGGTTATCTTGAAACCTTGTAGACTCGCAATTAATGTAATGGTTATTTAAATGGTTTATAATAAACAATAGAGAAAGGGAATTTAGGTTAAATTTAATTTAAACCCTTCCTCTTCTATTGCTTAAACATGTTAATAAGGTGATCATTACTTTCCACCTTAGATTTCATTTTTCAAAATTCAATGATCCATAATTAACTAGGGTTAATAGGTTGCATCAATGGTGTGGTGATATATGGGTTGTTTAGGTGGAAAACATGATATGATTTGTAAACACTTTCATTTATAATAATCCGGGTATCACTGAAATGAAACATTATTTTCAATTACAACCCCGCCATTTCTTATTTTATATTGTGCGAGGCATAAAAATGGTTATTTTATAAAACCAAGTTTTATAAAAATTCCACATTTAAAAAATATATTAAATAATATTGTTATAAAATGTATCAATTTAAACACATAACTTTGTTGAATATAAATGTTTTACTTGAAGACAATTTCCATTAATTTTTTTTAAAAGGTAAAAAAATATTTGGATGAACTATATTATTAATTTTTTTAATTCAATACTTATACACTGTAAAATTCTATACTTGGATTACCGTGGGTAGGTGTCGGTTAAGACTGATACAATCCTCATTAATTTACCTAGTATTTATATGTGCACACTTGTTATTAACCATGAATGAGTTAAAGCCTTATTTTTTTGATATTATCATTAATATATTAACTACTACTTACACCATATTTTGATATAGTTATAACATGCATTTATAGTAATATAATGTCCAATATTTTATTATGTTTTATTCCCCATTTATTTTATTCTTTTATACTTGTTTTGTTTCTATAATGTAGCTGTTATTGTCACTACCCATCCTCGAGACCCATGCCGTGAATACCCCAAGCTCGCCTTCCATAGGCCAGGGGCTGGCAACTAGCACCAAGGCATAAATACCGAAAAAAGGGGAAGGCATTGCCTTTATAAAGTAAACAAACACTAGAGAGTAAGCCAGAAGAAGTAAACACTAAGTAAAATGAGTACAATAGTAAGTGCGGAAAGTAAATGGGCCAGAATACAAACCCAAACTAAAAGTAAAGTACAACTGGAAAGAAAGTACAAAATCTGAAAAGTAAAGAAGAAACGTCGAGACGTCCACTGGAAATCCCACCTGAAGGGTGGGTACAGATAGCCTCCTCATCTCCTCGGGTCTAGCCGTCCACTCCGTGTACGTCCCGCCTAGTGGTCCACCTCCAGGTATCGACTTGCTCCACAAGCCTCAACCACGATCAGTGATGTCCGTCGTCTGCATCCAAAACAATGTAGTGCAGGCATAACCCGTGCAGGGGTGAGTATACGATACTCAGTGGGGACCCCGAGACCCCCAACGGTCTCTCGGAATCCACAAAGGATAACTCACAAAGGAAAGATACAATCACAAAGTAACATTCAGAACTACTTAGGTATTTTCCAATACATATACCTATGTCATCAATTCCAGTTTGACTCCAACATCCGAGCCCAAGTTCGATCACGTCCACATAGAATAGTACAACCCAATCCACACAAGAAATCACAACACAGTCCACATAGGAAAGCAAGTCAATCATATTGAAGATAATGATTGAAAGTCAAGAATCAGCTCACACAGGTATACTTCTTCGTATGGTGATAGAGATGATCAGATGTAGCCACTGATTCATCTAAGCTGGGACCGACGTAGGATACTAGACCAACTAAGCTATCAGACCCATGTATGATACTAGACCAGCCTCTCTGTCGGACCCATGTACGATATAAGTACATAGTCAAATACTGCCAGACCCACATAGGATACAAGAACAGTAGTACTATTGGACCCACATGGGATACAAGAACAGTAGTCATCGTCGTCGAACCCATGGAGGATTTCAGTACAGTCGTCATCGTTCCCGAACCAATGGAGGTTTTCAATGCAGTCGTCGTCACTACTGAACCCATGAAGGATTTCAGTGCAGTCCTCATCGTCGTCGTAGTCGCAGCCAACTCTAGAGTTCCCGCACACAGCATGCTCGATTCTGGGAGGGTTCGCTCCATGAGCCAAGGGGGTAGATACATCAACTGATACGTAGTCTGGAGTTGATGTATCCCAAAGTTCCATCTCAACAAAAGGAACCCCACATGACAGACGACACGTCAATCGGACGCCCGGTCTGAGAGTTATTGGCTTTTTCGTTCCAGGGGCCCGATTGGGTTTTAACTCAAAACCAACCCGACCGCAATCCAACGGCATCCAAACCTCGATCGGAGTAAGACAAATGGTTTGTCTCACTAAGAGGAATCTAAAAAAGTCGACGACAGGTCAATCGGTCGTCTGGAGCTCATGTTACAAGTGTTTCCGCTCCGAGGGCCCAGTTGGTTTCATATTCGAACCAACCTGGCCACACCCAATGTTCTCCAAAACCTTTATTGTAATATTCCAAACGACGGTCTCGATCCAAGGATCACATTGCAACTGACTGTGCGTCGATCGGAGGTCCGTAGCCCATGTCACGGGCATTTAAACGAACCTGTCCGGTTTTAGTGGGTTTTGGGCCCGGACCGACCTGACCCGAGACCCCATGGGTCAGCCCCAACCGGGTCAACCCGACCCGAGTCCGGGTCCAGATGACTAAGGTGTGGCCCGGCCTGGATGGCGTGGCCCGGCCCAGCAGGCCCGGCCCGGCCCGGTGCGGGCGGCTCGGCTCGGTGAGGCCGGTCCCGCCGGCGCGGCCGGTCCTGGCCAGCACGGGTGTCGCACGCCATGTGAGTGCGGAATGGGTGGAACCGCCACTCCTTTTGACGAAACGGTGGACCCGCAGGGGGTCCGCCCAACTGCGCTGACCGGGGTTCAAACCCCCGGTTTTTCCAGATCTGGCCCACCGCAATGGCCGACCAGCACACCACATGAGACTAGTTGGTCCCTCCCTCCAGATCACTGGTGGCCGGCGGCTTCGGCCGCCCTCCCTTGCTCCGCCGCGGCTAAAGGTCGCAGGCTTGGTTCGACCGACACGGCACGACGGTGCCACGCCCCTCCACCGCGGCCCTTCTCTAGGCGCGGCCTCCTTGAGGTTCTCCGGCGTGGTGCGACGGTGCAACGCCCCTTCGCCACGAACCGACTCTGCCCGTGGCTTCTTTCGGCCTCAACGGCGCGGTGCGACGACACCGTACTTGTTCACCGTGTTCCTCTTTGTTTCCGCGCGGTGCTGTTGCACCGCGCTGCCTTTGTTCTTGCCGCAACAAGTACAACATCAAAGGGGGAGGCAGGTCATCCATGTTCGTACGGTCCGACCTCCTCCCGTTATAACGATAATAGGCAGCCCAAAATAAATAAATTCAACAAAGCAAGCACAAATTTATTCCATTAAATTTGAACTCAAAACCCTACCTCAAGGAGTTGTCGAACGATGGTCGTCGCAGAAAAATGGCATCATGGAAGACGGCGTCGCGGAAGACGGCGTCATGGAGGACGACGTCATGGAAGATGACGTCGCGGAATGAGGCTCCGTATATGTTGTCGGTGCACACCCGATGAAGGATGTGGTTCGTCGTCATTCTCCAAAGAAGGAGTCTCTCACCGGCATCGGAGAGGATAGGATACGACACGAAAATTACCTTGCGGTGTTGGAGTTCTTCGTTGTAGACTCGGCATTCTTCGCGTTCTTCGACGAGGAAGAAGATATTCTTCAGAGCGTAAGAGTTCTCTCCTTGTTTCCATATAACGAATGAACCCCAATAAAACAAGACATTGTCTTATTTTATTCACACTTCTGCATGACAAAATTAAATTTGAAACTTAAAAAGATCCCATTCAAATAATTAAATTAATTGAATAGCCTTCAAGAATCCATTAAATTGGGAGAGTTGACCATTCATTTAAAAGTGGGTATGGGTGTGTTACAAAATTAAATGCACGAGGGAGGTTTTAAGGGTTTTGAAGGGGTGGGGCTCGTGTTGGCCCCACTTCACTAATATCCTACCTAGTGGAGTTAGGATGTAGTTGGTCCCACTCCAACCTCCATGCCTAGGTTATAACCTCTTATAATAGAAATAAAAATTTTAGCATAAATTTTTATTTTATTCTTTGGTTAACCCATTTATTTAATAACCTCACCCGAGAAAACGCTACTCCAAAAATGGTGTTTCTATGAAATTACCACCAATGCGATTCCATCGGTGCCCTCAGATTTTGATTCCAAGTACCAGTTCAAAAGTTAGAAAAACCCACCCGTTCGTTCACTAAACGTACCTAAGATAAACTTCAGAAATTGATTCCGGGAACATCAGGCCTCGGAATCAGGTGCTGTCAGAAACTACGCACTCATAAAATCCCAAAGAAAATTAAGAAAAAATTTCCCTTGAAATTTATGGGTCCTTACATTAATCCCACCATAGGGATTTACGTCCCCATAAAGATACATCACAAACTAAGGGAACAAATGAGGGTACTGAGCATGCATCTAAGCCTCCCGCTCCCAAATTCTCTCCTGAAGGTTCCCGTGCTGCCATCTAATGCGCACGAGAAGGATCGACCACCCACGTAGGACCCAATCCTGTTGATCCTTGATCTCCACCAGGACCTCTGCAAAAGTCGCCCCATCATCAATGTCCAGCTCCCCATGGTCAATGATATGCGTCAGGTCGTGCACGTATCTCCTCAGCTGAGATACGTAGAAGATGCCATGCACCTGGTGCAACTGAGGTGGTAGAGCCAGGCAATAAGCCACCTCACCTATCCTGCTGAGAAACTGGAATGGTCTGATAAAGCGCAGAGATAACTTGCCACCCCGGCCAAATCTCCTTAATCCAAGTCGAGGTGAGACCCGCAAGAAAATGTGGTCACCATCTTCGAAATCTAGTGGTCTCTACCTCCTGTTATCATAAGACTTCTGTCGGCTCTGAGCTATCCTCATCCGCTCCTGGATGACCTGGACATTCTCTGTCATGGCCTGGACCATCTCTGGTCCCAAAAGTGCTGACTCCCTAGGGTTTTTCTAGCACAGAGGTGATCGGATTGGTCGGTCGTACAATGCCTCGCATGGCGCCATCCCGATGGTGGAGTGGTAGCTGTTGTTGTACGCAAACTCCACCAATGGTAGGGGGTCCTCCCAGCTTTGACCAAAGTCGAGGACACATGAACATATCATGTCCTCGAGAGTCTGAATGGTTCCCTCCATTTGACCATCTGTCTGTGGGTGAAAGGCATTTCTCAGATGTAGCTACGTCCCGAATGCCTCCTGAAACCCCATCCAAAGCCGGGAAGTAAAGAGATAATATCGATCAGATACAATAGATGATGGTACACCATGAAGCCGTATAATCTCCTGAACATAGAGACGTCACAAGATCTCTACTGAGACCTTCTCTCTGATGGGTAAGAAGTGGGCGGACTTGGTGAGTCGGTCGACAATCACCAAAATGGAGTTGGGACCTCTGGAAGTACATGGAGGCCCAGTCAAGAAATCCATAGATATACCATCCCACTTCCACTCCGGGACCTCCATGGGCTGCACCAAGCCTGCTGGTACCTGGTGCTATGCCTTCACCTGCTGGCTGGTGAGGCATCGAGAAATGAACTCTGCTACAGCCTTCTTCATACTTGGACACCGGTGTTGTCGTCTGAGATCCTGGTACACCTTCACCACTCTTGGATGTACCGCTAAAGGGGAAGTGTGGAACTCTCTCAGAACCTCCTCCTATAAAGCAGATGGTACCATGGTACATCCTCTGAAAAGGACGATGTGCTATCCCCCCATAGAAAAACCATCAGGTGCATGTCCAGTGGAAATCTGTGCATGCCCCGTCTCATAGTGAGCATGTCCCCGCTGTACCTCTCTGACCCACTGCAGTAGTGGAGGGGTGACTGTGAGTTACTGAAGAAAGGCTGCTCCATCTCTATCCACGAAGGATATCTGCAACGCGGCTAGCTGTTCTGTTGCCTCCCCAAGTAGCTGAATGCCCGTTCTCCTGCTTAGAGCATCGACTACTACGTTCCCATTTCCAAGAGTATAGACTCTCTCAAAGTCATAGTCCTAGAGGAACTCAATCCATCGCTGCTCTCTCAGGTTCAAGTCCTTCTGTGAGAAGATATACCTGAGAATCTGGTGGTCAGAATAGACTGTAAAGCGCTCACCCATCAAATAGTGTCGCCACATCTTCAGAGCGATGACCACTGCTAATAACTATAGGTCATGGGTAGCGTAGTTCTACTCATTATGCCTTAATTGATGTGATCCATAGGAGATCACTACCTGCTCCTGCATCAGGACACATAGGAGGCCAGTACCTGATGCATCACAGTAGACTACGTACCCCACTCCCTGCTTCGGTATCCTCAATATAGGTGCATTGTTCAATCTCTGTCTCAGCTCGTGGATGTTCAGCTAACATCTATGTGATCACACGAAGGATTTCCCCTTCCTCTTCAAAGCTGAAAGTGGTGCTGAAACTCTGGAGAAGTTTGGAACAAACCTCTGGTAGTACCTATCTAGCCCAAAGAAACTCCCCACCTCCGTGACACTCCTGGGTGGTTCCCAAGATAGCACTACCTAGATCTTTGCAGGATCCACTGCAACTCCCGCCTCAGAGATGACATGTCCTAAGAAGTGGACCTCACGTAACCAGAACTGACACTTGAAGAGCTTACCATAAAGCTGGTGCTCTCGGAGTGTGTCTAGTACAACCCCCAAGTGGTAGATGTACTCCTCCTCAGTGGTCGAGCATATCAATATGTCATTGATGAATACCACAAAAAATCGATCGAGGTAAGGCTGAAATATCCTATTAATGAGACTCAAGAACACATCTGGAGCATTGGTTATGCCGAAAGGCATAAACAAGAACTCATATTGGATATACCATCATCTGAAGGTCGTCTTTTAAACGTCCTCGTGTCGAACTATGAGCTGATGATAGCCTGACTTGAGGTCTATCTTCAAGAACTACCATGCTCCCTTGAGCAGATCGAAGAGGTCGTCAATCCTCGGTAGTGGATACTTGCTCCTCAAAGACACTTGGTTCAGGCAATGATAATCGACACACAGTCACAAGATCCCATCTTCCTTCTTGGAGAACAACATCGGGGAAGCCCAGGGTGAAACACTGGGTCAGATGAATCCCTTTCCCTATAAGTCTTCTAGTTGTACCTGTATCTCTCGAAGATTAGTGGGAGCCATCCGATATGCTGTAGTGGTTATCGGGGCTGTCCTAGGGTACATGACAATATGAAAGTCTACCTCTCTACGAGATGGTAGTCCTGGAACGTCGTCTGGGAAAACGTCTGCATACTGATCCACCACTACAGGAAAACTAAGACTCTGCACATCAACGACTCATAGGATGAGGCTATCCAAATGATGAGTGATGGGCTGTCCTCTCCTCTACGTGAGTCCATCCTGCCTTGCAAAGGCTCCCATCTCATCGGGGAAGGTGAACCTGCTCCCATTTGTGCGAACACACTGCACCATGTGCCTAATACAGTCGATCCGAGAATGGACTATAGATAACCAATCCATGACCAAGATGATGCCGTAATGCCTCGACGCCTCTACAAGAAGATCCCAGCCGAAGCTCTCGCTTCCTAAAGTAAGCTCACAGTACTGACACTAGTGTGTAATTGTCGAGTCTACTTCCGTAGGAGTCTCTAACCGTAAGGATAGACCCAACGGCTCCATCGGAATCTCCAAGCTCCGAACAAGGGAAGCGACAATGAAAGAATGACTCACTCCTATGTCTATAAGAACTGCATCAAGTGTGGAGTAGACACAGATTGTACCTCGAATCATCTCTGGAACCCCGTGGTTGTATGCCTCCACTGCCTGAAGCTGGGCCTGCCTCAGCCCGCCAGCTCCCTGTGGTCGGGGTGGAACTCCTGGTGGTGGCGGTGGTAAAGCCTCAAAGCGTAGCCCACCACTTGCTTCTTGGCCATCTCCTCTTCCTCGTCCACCTGATCTCTGCGGACCGCCACGGTCAACCCTCTGCCTCTACCTGGGTGGTCCTTCAACCATCTGATGCTCCTCTGCATGGTTGGTCGGGTAGTCACGAGCCATGTGGACCTACCCGCCACATGCATAGCATTGTATGCTCCTTGGAAGGCTGGCTCTCGCCGTGTGCCCCACACCTCTGAGCCAGTGTCCTGAGGTCATCAGCCTGGACCCTTGTGACATCCGTCAACTACCAGGTGCATACGACTCAGCTATGTGTCGCCCTGCGGTAGGTCTCACTGCTGTTATAGGCTCAGCAAGAAAGCTCTCTATGAGAAGGTCTCGCTCCAGTACTCCTTCCTGTGTCGGAATGCTGAGAGAGACCATCGATGCCCTGATCTCATGCCTTAGTCCTTGCTCGAAGGTCCGAGCCCTAATGAATGGGCCTCGTACCATGTCCGTCGAATAGCATGAGAGATCGGTAAATCTCGCCGAGTACTGGGCTACCATCATGCTGCCTTGCCGCAGCTGTAGTAGCTCCTGGATGCGCACCACACGGAGGGTGGCTCAGATGAACTCCGAGCGGAAGAGGCTCTCAATGTACATCCTGAGGAGAGATGCCTCGCTGTGCACCTGGAGCATCAATATCCACCATATGCCTACTACCACGTGCAGGAGGCTCACTGCAAGGATCACCATGAGGTCAACTAGTGTCCCCACTAACCTGAAAACTCATACAACAACCTCCAACAAATCCTCAGCTGCCTGAGGGTCCGTCTCGCCACTAAACCTGGGTGGTCTTTGACGCTGAAACTTGTGCAATGCACTAAGGCGACGTGCACTCTCAGCAGTTGGGGATGGTGGCATCAATGGCTCGGTGGGTAGAGGTACCGCCAGTGCCTCCACTGAAAAAGGGCCTTGCACCGAGGCCTCATCACTCGGTGGGCTATCGTCTCGCACAATGCTCAGAACCGTAGTTGGCTACCATCGTGGGGTCATCCTGAAATGAAACAGGTGTGCCACGGTCAAAACAGTATACCTGGTGAGTTGACACAATGTAATCACAAAGAAAACTTTTTAAACACACATGAAATCAAGGTTTTCATGCACTGAGTCGGAAATCAGAAGTCAGGGTCCTGGTGTATGGATACGTCGGCCGTCCCACCAACAATGGACTCCCTGGATTGATAACCACACTCAATACACTTAACACTATTGCTTCACATAGATGAAATATCAGAGTCCTGAGTTATGCGGTAGAACCGAACTCCTCTGATACCAATTTTTCACGACCCGTCCTCGGGACCCGTTCTGTGACTACCCCAAGCCCACCTTCCATAGGCCAGGGGCTGGTGACTAGCAGCAAGTCGTAAATCCCAAAAAAAGGTGAAGGAATTTCCTTCATAAGGTAAACAAACATCAAAGAGTAAGCCAGCAGAAGTATACACTAAGTAAACTGAGTATAATAGTAAGTGCGGAAAGTAAATGGGCCAGAATACAAACCCAAACTGAAAGTAAAGTACAACTGGAAAGAAAGTACAGCAGCTGAAAAGTAAAGCAGCAACGTCGAGCCGTCCACTAGAAATCCCACCTGAAGGGTGGGTACAGATAGCCTCTTCAGCTCCTCAGGTCTAGCCGTCCACTCCGTGTACATCCCTCCCATTGGTCCACCTCCAGGTATCGACTTGCTCCGCAAGCCTCAACCACAATCAGCACTGTCCATCGTCTGCATCCAACACAACATAGTGCGGGCATAGCCCGTGCAGGGGTGAGTATATGCTACTCAGTAGGGACCCCGAGACCCCCGAAGGTCTCCCAGAATCCCCAAAAGATAATCCACAATGTAAATATACAATCAAGAAGTAACATCCAACACTACTTAGGTATATACCCATACATATACCTAAGTCATCAATTCCAGTTCGGCTCCAACATCTGAGCCCAAGTTCAATCACGTCCACACAGAATAGTACAACCCAATCCACACAGGAAATCACAACCCAATACACATAGATAAGCAAGTCAATCATATCAAAGATATTGATTGAAAGTCAAGACTCATCTCACACAGGTATACTTCTCACTAAGGTGATAGAGATGAACAGATGTAGTCACTGATTCATCTATGCTAGGACTCACGTAGGATACTAGGCCAGCTAAGCTGTCAGACGCATGTAGGATACTAGACCATCCTCTCTGTCAGAACCACGTAGGATACAAGTACAGAGTCAAAATAATACCAGACCCACGGAGGATACAGGAACAATAGTACTGCCAGACCCACATAAGATACAAGAACAGTAGTCATCATCGTCGAACCCACGGAGGATTTCAGTACGGTCGTCATCACTGCTGAACCCATGGAGAATTTTAGTGCAGTCGTCATCGCTTCTGATCCCACAAGGGATTTCAGTGCAGTCATCATCATCATCGTAGTCACAACCAGCTCAAGGGTTCCCACACATTGCATGGTCGATTATAGGAGGGTCCGCTCCACGAGCCAAGGGGGTCGATACATCAACTGATACGTAGTCCGGAGTTGATGTATCACAATGTTGCTTCGCGACAAAAGGAACCCAACATGATAGACGGCGCGTCAATCGGACGCCCGGTCTGAGATTTATTGGATTTTTCGTTCGAGAGATCCGATTGGTTTTTAAGTCAAAACCAACCTGACCGCACTCCAACGGCATCCAAACGTCAAGAGGAGTAAGACAAAAGGTCTGTCTCTCAAAGAGGAATCCAACAAAGTCGACGGCACGTCAATCAGACATCCAGAGCTGAAGTTATAAGCGTTTCCGCTCCGAGGGCCCGATTGGTTTCGTGTTTGAACCAACCCGGCCATACCCAATGTTCTCTGAAACCATGAGTGTAATATATCTAAATGACCGTCTCGATCCAAGGATCACATCGAAACTCACATTGGATCGATCGGAGGTCTGTAACCCATGTTACGAGCATTTAAACCACCCTGTCCGGTTTTAGGGGGTTTTGGGCCTGAACCGACCCAGCCTGAGACCCCCTGGGTCAGCCCGAACCGGTTCGACCCGACCCGGGTCCAAGTCCGGCCCAATAGGGCATGGCCCGGCCTAGCCAGCGTGGCCCGACCCGGTGCGGCCCATCTAGCCGGCGCGGCCGGTCCAGGCCGGAACGGGCACCGCAAACCGCGTGAGCACAGAAGGGGGGCAACCGCCACCCACTTCGATGAAATGGCGGACCCGCAGGGGGTTCGCCCAGATGTGCTGACCAGTGGTCGAATCCTCGGCCGTTCCGAATCTGGATGGCCGCAATGGCCAGCTAGCGCACCACGCGGGACCGGTTGGTCCCTCCCTCCAGAGCACCGGCGGCTCCAGCCGCCCTCCCTTGCTCTACCGCGGCCAAAGGTTGTGGCCTTGGTTCGACCGGCGCGGCGCGACGGCATCACACCCCTATGCCGTGGCCCCGCTCTGGCCATGGCCTCCTCGTGGCTCTCCGACGCGGCGCGATGGCGTCGCGCCACTTCGCCCCAGGCCGACTTCATCCACGGCTTCATTCAGCCTCAACGGCGCAGCGCGACAGTGCCGCGCTTCTTCGCCGCGTTCCTCTTTGTTTCAGCGCGATACCATTGCACCGCGCTGCCTTTGTTCGTGCCGTAAAAAGTAAAACATCAAAGTGGGAGGAGGGTCGGCCGTGTTCGTTCTGTCCGACCTCCTCCTATTATAACAATAAGAGGTGGCCCAAAATAAATAACTTTGAAAAAGAAAGCACAAATTTAATCCATTAAATTTGAACTCAAAACACTACCTCAAGGAGTTGTCGAACGATGGTCGTCGCGGAAAAACAGCGTTGTGGAAGACGGCATCGCAGAGGACGGCGTTGTGGAAGATGGCGTCGCGGAAGACGGTGTCGTGGAACTAGGGTCTGTATACGTCGTCGGTGCACGACCGATGAAGGATACAGCGAGTTGTCATTCTCCGATGAAGGCATCTCTCACCGGCTGTGGAGAGGAGAGGAGACGTCACAGAAATTCCTATGTTCGTACGGTCTGACCTCCTCCCATTATAATGATAACAGGCGGCCGAAAATAAATATATTCGACAATGGAAGAACAAATTTAGTCCATTAAATTTTAACTCAAACCCCTACCTCAAGGATTTTTTGAACGATGTTCGTCAAAGAGAAATGGCATCGTGGAAGACGGCGTTGTGGAGGACGGCGTCGCGGAGGAAGGCATTGTAGAGGACGGCGTCGCGGAAGACGGAGTTGCGAAAGACAACATCACGGAGGATGGCGTCGCAGAAGATGGGGACGCGGAAGACTCCTTCGTGGAACGAGGCTCCGTATATTTCATCGGTGCACGACCGATGAAGGATGCAGCGAGTTGTCGTTCTCTGAAGAAGGCGTCTCTCACCCGCTGCGGAGAGGAGAGGAGACGACACGACAATTCCCTTGTGGTGTCGGAGTTCTTCATCGTAGACTCTGCATTCTTTGCCTTCTTCAATGAGGAAGAAGATGTTCTTCAGAGCACAAGAGTTCTCTCCTTGTTTCCGTACAACGAATCAACCCCCAATAAAACAAGACACTGTCTTATTTTATTCACATACCCGCATGCCAGTATTAAATTTGATATTTAAAATTATCCCATTAAATTAATTAAATTAATTGAATAGCCTTCAACAGTCCATTAAATAGGGAGAGTTGACCTGTCATTTATAAGGGGGTGCGGGTGTGTTACACAATTAAATGCATGAGGGAGGTTTTAAGGGTTTTGAAGGGGTGGGGCTCGTGTGGGCCCCACTTCAGAATTATCCTACCTAGTGGAGTTAAGATGTAGTGGGTCCCACTCCAACCTCCATGCCCAGGTTATAACTGCTTAGAATAGAAATAAAAAATGTAACACAAATTTTTATTTCATTCTGTGATTAACCCATTTATTTAATAACCTCACCCGAGAAAACGCAACTCCAGAAAAGGTGTTTCTATGAAATTACCAGCACTGCAATTCCATCGGTGCCCTCAGATTTCGATTCTGAGCACCGGTTCAAAAGTTTTAAAAACCCATTCGTTTGTTCACTGAATGTACACGAGCTAAACTTCGGAAATTGATTCCGGGCACACCGGGCCTCGGAATCAGGTGCCGTTAGAAACTGCTAACTCGTAAAATCCCAAAGAAAATTATGAAAAAATTTCCCTTTAAATTTACGAGTCTTTACAGGTGTTAATTCCTCTAGATTGTATTATCTTTGTGTCTAAATTTGAGTTATGATTTATTGATATGAGAAAGAACATAGTGTGTAAATGTAATACCCCGACCCCAAAATCCCAGATTTGGTGCATTATTTTAATACATTGGCATGATTACATGGAATTAAGTCATGATGGACCGATCAGTTTAGAATTATTGGAAAATAGATTACATAAATGAATGTTACATTAAACTTTCTATTATACAACACAACATAAATAATCCTTCGAGAACGTCATTGTTCCCTTCGGTTAACCATGCATATCAATCACAATACCCTTCTTGGAATCCTTGGAATATAAAACCTAAGAAAAAGGTGATCTCATATTCTTAGTAAGTGTAAATAATTTAGCGGAAGCTATAAACTTTTAAGTAAATATGTATAATAAAAAAATCCTTTTAAATATAAAACTTAAACAAAATATGTTAGAAATATATCAAGAATTTCCATATAAACATTCAAATTGATATTCTAATAGTCGAATAATCCAGTGTAATAACTAATTTTATAATGATGTAATTCATAATGTCAGACATCATAACCACATAGTCAAGGCCTCGTTCCAAGGAAATAAAATAAATATTTTGTCCTGGCCTTGTTCCAAGACACTAGTTTTCCTTATGAGACCTACTGATGCATAAAGGTGCTATAGCGGTCTCTTCCCATCACTTACTAAGTCCAATTCATCCCATGTAAGAAAATGTTGAAAAATAACATAAACAATTCATATTAAAAATAGCATATGAAATGTCAATACATTAATCGTAAACCATGAATTGTATAAAAATAGAACATCCGCAGTTAGACATATCATAACCCATTCAATACAATTTGAAATATTTTATTATAATAAATCAACCTCAATCAATAATAATTTCCAGTAAAGTATGTTGACATAGTTGAAAATGATCAGTAAAACTCTTTGAGAGAAATATCCATTTTTCATAAAATTATTTAAAAGCCTCACAATTTATAAAGGAAGTCGTTTAAAAGCGATTTTTGAATCAATGTGTCACGTGCCACTTTGAAACTTATGAACAGAATTAAAATTTTATAACAATTATGTCAATATAAAAAAATCCTTAAAATCATTTTAAAAACCCAGACATTAATTAAAAATATTTGTAAAAATAAATCATTAAAAAAATTAAAATGAGGATATTTATAAGGAGTACCATAAAAAAACATAAAATATTCATTTTAAAAACTTTTTTTATAAAACATGGACATGGATGATAAATATTTCCCAGTAAATACTTACACATAAACAATCTCAGATAATAATGAGATTGGGGAATTAACCCTTACAATGTACTTTCCATTGGTCGATGGTAAGTTTATCCTCATGTATAATGACCATAGAATATTATTAAATTATACCAGAACCATATTCATATTTATGATAACATAAATGATTCATTTATGACATTATACTACCAATTTAATATTAATTTCCATGTTAAAATAACATTTTGGGTAATAATCACTTTCTTTATCGTACACGATTTAACTTTCTATTATTGATCATATAAATTATATAATTATTTTATTTCTTAAAAAATATAAAAAATTATTTATTTATCATATATATTTGGAATATAAATATGTATAATATATAGATATATGAAATGGAAGACACCGTTTTTTGAGACGGTATGTCGTACGTATGCATAAACGTTGTTTCGGTTTTCATATTATTTTGAACAAAAGTAAGTGAATGAAATATATTTGTGTGTTTGTATATATATATTTATAGTAGAATTATTATGTCATATATTACTTACTTATTAATAATATATATTTTTATAATCATCATTGAATGTTGAACATATAAATGAATCTCATCGCGTCGTGGAGATGGTAAGTCATACGTACGCACGAGGGACGATATCATTCTATTGAGGGTAAAATCATATGTAATGGGATGGTATATTATATATACTGAACCATTAACATGTTATATTTATTATTTAAATCAATTATATTCATTATTATACCCATCCAAATAATGAAGTGTTGAATAACAAACCACACCACAATGTGGAGATGGTAAGCCGTACGTACACTTGTATGGTGACTTTTTCTGTCATATGATGGATAGAATAATGAATATGGTCATAAAATATTTATAATAACATATAAATATGTATAAGGAATAGGAGTTATTATTTTGGTATGGGAACAATAAAGAAATAGGAAGTGGAAGAAGAAAAGAATTTTTGAATAGGTGATGAAGTAATTTCCTCTTCTCCGGGTTATTCCTTTTTATTTGAACAAATGGGAACCTTAGGATAGGTTTATGATAAAATTAATCCCTATAGGTTGAATTGAGGGTATTTGGGAGGATATTTGAAAAAGGTTTGACCATGTAAAATGGATTTGGAGTTGTGAATTTGAGATAATGGGATGTACTCTTTTATAAGAGATGTGATGGGCACTTTTGGAAGAGATTGAAATATTATTTTATTATAAAATAATTATCATTTTATAATGTCTCAAAATGGATTTAAACATAACATAAACATTTGTATTAAAAATGGGATACGAAATGTAAATACATTATCCATAACCTAGGAATTGTGTAAAAATAACACATCCATAGTTGAACATATCACAATACATTCAATACAATATGGATGTTTTGTATCATAATAAATCAACTTCAAATAAGCTTAAAATCTATCAAAGGATGTTGACATAGATGAAATCAAAAACTTTTTTCGAGAAATATCTCTTTCTATTTGGAAATCACTTATAAGTCATATAATTATAAAAGAAAACATTTATTTTGAAAATATTATTATAATATTTTAAGTTAATCTTGGATGATGTTATAATGGTGGAAAATAGCCTCAACCGCCGTATAAGTTAAAAAAAATTCTTACCTTAATTTTGACGAAAAGGTCATAAGTTACCTCATTTGGAAAATTACTGAAAGATTACTTTCAAAACATTTTATAAAATGAAAAAGTGTATATATTAATTTTAAATATAGTCCAGTAAATAGTAAATATTTTTTGGAATACATTTTTAAGAAACATGGATGTGGATGACAAAGAGGTCCCTGTAGATACTTACTTAAAAAAACCTCGAATAATAAAGAGATTGGGAAATTAACCATTACCTGATAATTTTACTTGCTAAAGGGTAGGTTGACCTCCTGTATAATCATGAAATAATTGTTATTAAATTATAAAATAATCTTATACATTAATATGATATCATATACAAACTTTTAATATTGCTTTGTTAATAATATTTTAGTATTATCATCATTTCAGGTTTTAAATGATTCGTTTTCATTTATATGATTTGTTATGTAAGTAATGTTTGTAATTCATAGGATGTATATTATTCATATTCAGAATTATATTAATTATTTAAACATTATTTTTAATCATATAATGAAAATTAGTCTCGAATAGATACAACGGGGAATGAATCTCATCATGTTCGTGGAGACGACAATTCGTACGTACGCATGAGCAACAATATCATTCATTTGATATTAGAATAGTATTAATTGGATGGTATATCATATATACAGAATAATTATCATGTTATATTTATTATTTACATCATTTATACATCGTTATTATACCCATCCAATTAATAATGTATTGAATAACAACTACCCCACGACGTAGAGACCGTAATCCGTACGTATGCACGTATAGTGACATGTCATTAAAAGGATGGATATAATAATGAATATGGTTGTAACATATTTATAATAAAAGCACATTATGAATAAGATACTGGATTTATTATTTTAGAATGATGAAAACAATAAAGGAATAAGTGGAAGAAGAAAAAACCTGAAAGAGGTGGTGAGAAATTTACCTCTTCTTCGGGTTCTTCCTTTTGATTTGGTCAAAAGGGCTCATTTGGATGGATTTATGACTAATGGAAGGCCTCTAAGATGAAGGTAGGATATTGGAGATGATATTTTTGCCAGGGTTGGCCTAGACAAATGGCTTTGAAAGTATTAATTTGAGAGAAGGGGAAATGCCCTTTTATAAGAGGGGTGAGGGGCACCTTAGGAAAAGATTGAAATATTATTTTATAATAAAATCATTTTTAGTTTCTAATGGATCTAAAATGAATTATTTAAAGGATAATGTAGGGATGGGTCGAAAATCTCTCATATAATTGGTTTTATATAGGTTTTTGTCACTATATTAACATTATCTTTTATATTTAACTCTTAGTTAAATAGTTTGACATTTACCATGCTCATTGTGTATTTATATTATATGGTAAATAAACTTACTTTAAACTTCCATGTGAACCCCAAGAGCTTTATTAATGATAAAAATATCATTATATAAGCCTTTTGGCTGAACCTTATATTTTTAGGATTATTATATCAACCAATAATATTTTATTTGTTTTAAAAACTCATTTATGTCAATTTTGACATTAGTTAATAATTGATTTTTATTAAAGTCCTAAAATATTCATTAATTAGAAATAAATACATTTAATAAGACCTTATATGTCATAGTAACCTATAAAATATGTGTATGGCATCAAAACATTCAAATTATATTTATTTTAGTATTTATAATATCATTTATTTTATTGTTTCATTAATAACAAATTTCAACATCATTATTGTGTCATATATAAATATATTTATTTTATGTCTAAACATTATAAATAAAATATCATGAGGTAGTAAATATGTTTACATTTATAATGAATTTTTATAGTCTAATAGATCAATTATATAACCTCTTATAAAAATTTATTTATTAAAAGAAATTTTCCTTTGTTATTTTTTTCTTTACTCAAGATTATTTAATATAAAATGTCATTATCACACCCATGTGGCTCCATGGGGTCCCAAAATAGACAAATATATGCCCATGTTTGGAAATGTATCATCCAATAGGGTTAGGATACGTGTTAGGGTAATTTAAAATTATTATAATATTATTTTTTAACCTTATTTACTGGATTTACCTCATTAACCATGGTAAATAAAATATTTACTGAAAAAAAATATTCCTAATGTATAAAACTAAAAGATACATATTTATACAATTTGGACCTCATTATTCCAAATATGGAATCCATTTTTTCAAATTCAAAACACTTAAGTGGAAGAAACTAATTTAAAATTAATTCTCATTGTCAAAACAAAAAGCGTGTTTTTATGAAATAATAACTATCAAAAGATTGACAATTGTTTATGTCTAGTTTAATAGTGAGATTACATCCAATGACATAAATTATATTAAATTATAAAAATATTATCTAATTATACTTATAAACCATTCAAATATATAATTTAACACTATAAATTATTTTTATTAAAAAAGTTTTTTAAAATTAAAATTTATTATTTTCACTATTCATCAATAATTGAATGATTTCAGAAAAATACCAAAAATTCACACTATGATAATTTCCATATTACGAATCAAAAAATGAAGTCCATTTTGAATGATAAAATATATGAAATTTAAAAAAGTGGGTAATACTATTCATAATAGCAAGTTTGATTGGTTGTGGTGTGTTATAACTCGATGTTTCGTACAACACATGATATTGTATTATTCAAAAAGAAGCGTACCGTGGATGCTTGGGGAGTTAAATTCTCCCCTCCTTCAACTAATTTTGTCATCAAAATTTCTAGAATATTACTATATAAAAGACTCAGGTGGTTCTTCCTCATAAGTTCCTCAGGGTCCCATTTAGCCTCTTCTATCTTACGGTTTCTCCATAGAACAATTACCAGATGAGTCGTCCGGTTTCATAGCACTTGATATCTTTTATCAAGAACCTTGACATGATATTCACAATAAGGCAGACTGGGTTCCAGTTCTAATTCCTCATAGGTGAGTACATGCGTTGACTCAGGCATGTATTTTCTCAACAGTGATACATGGAACACATCGTGAACTTTAGAGAGACTTGGCGGCATTTCCAAATGGTAAGTTACAACCCCAATAAATTCTAGAATTTAGAAAGGTCCGATGTACCTGGGACTTAATTTTCCATTCTTACTGAAATGTAAAACACCCTTTCATGTAGATACCTTCAAGAAAACATCATCTCCTCCCTGAAATTACAAATCCTTCCTTTTGTTATTGGCATAGCTCTTTGCATACATTGAGCGACTTTAATGTGGGTTTGGATTACTGTCACCTTTTACATCATTTCCTCCACAAGTTCTGGGCGTAGGAGTTTTTTAACCAACATCATCCCAAGTGGTTGGTGTGCGACATTTCTTTCTATATAACGCTTTATATGGTGCCATCAGAATACTTGACTGAAAATTAAATTTTTATTATTCAAAATATTTTGAGTGAAAAGTGAAAAACCATACACAAATTCATGACTTAGGAAAATCAAAACACCCTCAAACAAAAGTTTATGGCCAAACAACACCAAGCCTACATAGAAGATCCCCACCCAGCAACATAAACAATATGATCAGCCTCCTTCTACTCATCGCTGCAGGCTAACCGTCTCGTGCATAAGTGCAAGGGCCTGAAATAGATGGCAAAGCCATACCCTCTCAAACATCCAATTCCGGAGTGAAGAAAAGATGAGATCCAACTACTCAAAACTCCATCTGGAGTAAAACCATATAAGACAGATGCAACAACCCTCAACCTCGAACTATAAGGCCATAAAGATCATGCCACAAATTCAATTTATTCAATCAACACCTCCACCAATTCATAGCATTAAACACAAAAATAAAAAACATCAGATCCGACTTATGAGTTTTCCCCCAATGATCATTCACAACACCTCCATAGAACATTTATAGAGCTAGTAGGTTCAACTCCTCTACATTCAAAAACTCAGACTCAGCATCAAAAATTTGTAGTAATGAAATCACCATCCATGACCAGAATCCCAAATCAAAACCGGCATAGGACACCAGAGACATGAATAGCTTGAACAAAATAGTTGACCCAAACACCAAAAATCATCCTGAACTAATATCCCAAACATCAATTCAACCAAAACCAAAACATGAATAGCATATCTATCCAAAACAAATAGATAAATCATAAATCAAGGATCAAGAGACCATCACCTCGTTGAGGACCATACGAACACATATCTTGCAGGAACATACCACAATCCCACACCCAAATCTCGTCGCTGCATCCAAACGCCTCAGAGACTATAATGGATTACCCGCCGCACTCATGGGAGACTAGGAAACAACCCTCAGACGCAGAAACTATATCTCAGCCACATAAAATCACTGTGAGGCCTTTGGAAACCCTATCCAGCATTGGTTGAGTGAGGTGAGAAGAACGCCATCACCGGAGAGAAACATCAAGGTGGAAGATCCCCCAATGTCACACAACCCCACCAAATAAGGAGGACTTCTCTGTGAGAATTCCGTTAAAGCACTGAGGAGGTTTTCACCGACCCAGAGAGAAGGGGAGGAATCTATGACAGGGAAACCATAGCAGCAGAGTGCCCCTTATGGGCCCTTCAGGTTGTTTCGGTTCATCACAAATCACCATCTGAATACTTGAATGGAAAGCTATTGTTATAGAAAAATTATAACATTGGTAAATATTGATCCCACATTACTTGAAAGTCATGTGAGCATGATCTCAACATGTATTCTAAGGATTGAATAGTCCATTCTAATTGTCCATCAGTTTTGGGGTGGTAGGCAGTGCTCAAATGAAATTCAGTATCCAGGGCTTTCTAAAGACTTCTCCAGAATCTTAATGTTAAATGTGGATCAAGACAAGAAAAAATAGAAAGGGGTACTACATGAAATCTCAGTACGTCATTAATATATTGTCTTTCAAGATGTTCATGTTGTAAATCTTCTCTTATAGCAAGAAACTTTTCCGACATGGTAAGATGAAAAACAATGAACCATATTGCATCATTCCTTCTAAGAGTCACTGGTAGTCCCTGGAAAATGTCCATCATAATATTATCCCATTTCCACTCAGGTATGGGAAGAGGTTTCATGACTCCTCTCGGATGTTTCCTTCTAGCTTTCACTTGTTGAAAAACCAAACATCTTGACACAAAATCAAAAAACTCCCACTTCATGTTGTCCAACCAAAAACGACCCTTCAAATATCTATACATCTTAGTTCTACCAGAATGTATAGAGAAACTAGAGATAAGAGAATCATCTAACAATCCTATTTTTAGATTAGGTATATTGGGAACACAAAGTATCTTCCCAAATTAAAAAATCCCATCCTCATATACGAAGTCAATCAATCTCCCATCATTCATAGAGTTAATTTTCTTTTGAAATTCCTCATCTTCAGCCTGAGAACATTTTATAATTTCTAGTAACTATGGTTTGGAAACCATTTGAAAAAGAATTTATGTTTCACCTTCTATGGTTATTCCCATATCCTTATTTACTAGATCCATGAAAATAGGATCCCTTTCAACTCTCATCTTGTTCAATACTCCAAGATCCTTTTAGCTCAATGCATCTCGAACCTTATTTTCCTTCCCTAGGTGGTAGTGTATTGTGAAATCATAATCCCTGAGTAGTTTAAGTCATATCCTTTACCTCTTGTTGAGTTCATTCTGTGAGAAAATATACTTCAAACTCTTGCGATCAGTAAATATATCACATTTTTCTCCATATAGATAATTTCTCCATATCTGAAAAGAAAAGATTACAGCTGATAACTCAAGATCATGAGAGAGATTTTTTTTCATGAATTTTTTGTCGTCGTGATGCATAGGTAATAACTCTATCATTCTGCATAAGGACACAACCAAGTCCATTCACTGATGTATCACTATAAATAACAAAACCCTCATTCTACGACAATAGAGTCAAGATAGGATCATTGACAAATCATCTATTCAGTTCTTCAAAACATTATTCACACTCTTTTTTCCAAACAAATTTAACCCATTTACGTGTGAGTTTTATTAATTGGTTAGCCAACTAGGCAAAATTATGGACAAAACTTTGATAATAACCTGCTGAACCAATAAAACTGTGTACCTCAGTTACACTCATTGGTGCTTGCCATTCTTGGATTTCCTTTTCCTTATAAAGACCAATAATGACTCCATCCATAAAGACAATATAGTCAAGAAAATAAATCTCCGGAATCCATAATTCACACTTGCTAATATTATCATATAATTCATGCCTTCTAAGAGTCTTTAGAATAATGCACAATCAATTTTCATGATCTTTGTCACATTTGGAGTATTCCAAGATATCATAAATAAATACCACTACACAGTCATAAAGATATTCCTTAAAAACTATATTCTTTAGATCTATCAAGATAGAGGGTGCATTAGTCAATCCAAAATGCATTATTTTAAACTCGTAATGCCCATACCTAGATTGAAATGCTATTTTTAGAATGTCTCCCTTTTTCACACACAACTGATGATATCCTGATCTAAGTTCAATCTTTTGAAAGATATTGAGCTCCATGAAGTTGGTCAAATAAATAATAAATGTGAGGTAGGGGATACCCGTTCTTTATTATTATAGCATTGATCTCCCTATAGTCAATGCACAACCTCATAGATCTATCTTTCTTCTTAACAAAAAGAACAGGGGATCTCCATGGAGAAACACTAGGGTGAATAAATCCCTTATTACTCAATTCCTTTAGTTTTTTCTTTAGTTCCACTAATTCTACAATGGCTATTCTATAAGGGGTCTTCGATATGAACCATAAACCGTGAATTAAGTCAATAGAGAACTCAATTTCTTGTTCTGGAGGATGTCTAGGTAAATCCTCTGGAAACACGTCAACATATTCTTGCACAATAGGTACATCCTCTATTTGAACATTCCTTTCCTCACCCACAATTATTTCATTATCTTCCTCCCCAATAATTTATTTTTTTTGAGCTATTGGGGGTGGATCTAGAAAAGAATTAGGTGGTGACATTTCTGATCTAAAGATAAGTTAATCCTTATCATCATCAAAAATTGTAACCTCCTTCTTCTTACAATAAATTTTCGAAACATGGTCCAAAATCCAATCCATAATGAGGATTATATCAAATTAAATCATGGGTATGAGGATGAGATCAGCAGATAAATAAAGTTTATATGCCTTAATGGGAACTGATTCACAAAACATTGTTATAATGATACATTCCTAAGGAATTTTTACTGACAAATCCCTTTTTAATTAAATTGGAAATATCTAATTTTCTTTGCAAACAGGTAAGATATGAAACAATGCGATGATCCATAATCAAATAAAGCATTGTCTAAACATGAGTAAACCATTAAATTACCTGCCACTACATTATTCAGAGTTTCAACCTTAGCAGTAGTGATAGCATAATCTTGGCTTTGATCCCTATGCCTTTTTTGAGGTATGTTCTCTTGATGCTTATGACATTCATTTGAATAATGTCCCCTTTCTCTATAATTGTTTCATTCAACATTAAAAACCTCTTTTCCCCCTTGAAATCATGAGCTTCGTGGACTTTTTCACCACAGTTGTAACAGACTCTCATTCCCTTTAGACAAGTACCAGGGAGTTTCTTTCGACATTTACTAAAAGATGGATATTCAAATTTTCCATTCTTCCACTTATTTCCATTTCCAGAGTGTTTAGTAGATATGTTGTTATCTTGTTTTTCTTTAAGGTTGTAAGACTTAGAGGATTTATTTTCTGTCTTGATAGCACGTGAGACAATATCATCATACGATGAGAAGGATTGTGAGACTAATGATTGATGGATAAATGATTATAACCCATCAAAGAAATGATCAATCTTAGTTATTGGGTTATGTATATTTTCTATAGCATGCCTCGCTAACCTTGTAAAGTTATCTTCATACTTTGTGACATTCTCATCCTCCTTCTTCCTCAGACTAAGAAGTTGTCTTTCCATATCCGCTTCATGGTCATGAGGAAAATATTTTTCTATGAAAATTTCTTTAAACTCCCTCCATTCAATGTTTGATACATAATCATCTTCCTTTGTGTTTTGAATCAGTGACCACCATTGATCAGCATCTCTAATGAGGCAGTAAACTGCCATGACAACTTTTTCCCTTTCGCTACTCCCCAAGGCATGGAGTATTTTCTCTAAGTAATTTATCCATTGGACAGCTACTAATGGATTTGTACCCCTATATAATGTTGGTGGTTGTTGCCTCATGAAGAAATATAACATTTATCCTCCACACTGCGGATCAGGGTGCTCCATACGGGTAAGTTTATTAATCATAACCTGAGTGAGTTGTCTCAATATAGTGATAAGTTGATCATCACCAATTGTATCACCAACTCCACTATTATTATCTTGAGAAAGGGGGAAAACCCTACTTGTATTATGTGTGTTTATATAGTTTCAATTCCTTCTACTAGGTTCCATTTCTAAACAGTTTCATACATGAGATTATTTTATGAATCGCAATACAAAAATCCAAACATTTAAAACACTAAACATAAATTGAACAGTTTATGGATATAATCCGTAATTATAAAAATGTTTTCATTGAGGAATTATATATACTCATAAACCTTTCATAATGGTTTGTAAAGAAAGTTGAAATTATACTAAGCATATCCCCCGAGAGTGTCGTAACCAAGAGTGCAGCAAGGCCCGTTGTCGTGCACCAATTCCAGTTCGAGTCTAGCTCGAAGCGGTGTTTTCGGGTTTTAACCAAGGTACATCTGTTCCAGAGACTCCTCTACCTATTCATATCCAGATAGGGATGTATTTTCACAACCCCTCCCACCAAAGATGCCCCTCCTGAGATGGAAATGGTGAAAGGGATATAATGACCCCTGAGTGCCGCCTCCAGTTGGCCATGGGATGGTGACTAGCACCAAGGGTATGAGTTTTCCCAAATATGGGAGGCATTACCCTTTTTATTATTTAGGATCAGGAAATAGGACAAGTTAACCACAAAAAAGGGAAATGAACAAGTGTATACAAATAAAATCAAACCAAGCCAACATGCATGGTTAAACAACAAGGTACAAGTACAAGAAAGCTCAAAAGTACAATACCCAAAGAAAACCAGAGAAGAACTACTACAAAAACTCCAACTGCCTGACTAGTAGGGTCCCGCACGACCCTCTTAGTACTCTAGGAAACCTGAAAGTAAACGTAGGGTGAGCATACAAGTATACTCAGTAGGGAAACCTAAAGCTCTCGTGTACAAGTGGGGAGACATCCTAATGTCCCGTGAGAACAACAGAAGAAACATAACAAGGGAATCTATCCACCCAACCTCACCAGCCACACTCACTAAAACACAATCACAACTGGTAGGAGTAGTATAAGAACAAGGGTATTGGGTACCCCGCACCATTTCCCAATAGTTAGCTGAACGTCCTGACACTGTCACACTCTCCCCGCCCTCACACACATGGGCCTCACAACTACACATCCAATCCGCACACACCTGGGCCTCACAACCACACATCCCGCCCGCACACACATGGGCCTCACCAACACACATCCCTCCTGCACACACCTGGGCCTCACCACCATGTATCCCGCCAGCACACACCTGGGCCTCATCCCGAAGATTCTTGGGAACAGTAATAGTAACAGAACTCTCGCCCGAAGACACCTGGGCCTGGAATCGAAACCTACCTGAAGAGTCTTGGGTGTAAGGTCGCCTCAATGCATCACATCCTAGGGGAGAAGGAGCAGGAAGGAGCTAGTAGCTATGGGAATAAACCCTTTCCCATGAAATGGGAGTGTTCGACACTATGTTCTCAACATGGGTGTGGTGCGATAAAACAAAAAAGATATAGATATATATATATAGAAACCACTCAGCCCAACCTATGGATTCTAAAAAGAGAAACTGAGCACGTTCCTTGGCATTGATACCACAAATAATGCATTCAACAAACAACCCCAACCCCATTTAGGTTTTCACATTTAAGCAGAAATCAGCTTATTAAGTTCCTTAACTACTGGGCAACTATCCACAACCAACCACTTCAATCATTCGTAAAACATATCCCTTCCATCCACAAAACATGTTAGGGAAACACAAGAAGCACAAAAAAACCCTTCTTAACAACCAACCAACCCATTGATTATTATTTATGTTTCATTACCAAGCCCCATCATTCTTCCACATTTATTATTTACTAAACACAACCCATAGTCCGCTCACATTTAAACCCATCCCTGCAGCCCCGCTGCCAACCACCATAACCACACCACACATCGTTATCCATTTAATACCATTTATTTCAGCCCCACTTCCCATCACAATCACAACATTCACACCAACCCACAACAAAGTCAACCGCATCCACGCTGCTCACCCAATCCACAACAACCCACAAAACACCACCAACACATGCCATGTACCCAAGCCAACAATCACACGTTCATTATTCCATTTTGTTTTACTAGGGTGATCACACAAGGGTTCCAGATTTTCATTTAAATAGAAAAATTTACGTGATTAACCAATTTCCTCATTCAACAATGTTTCACTCACAAAAATGGTCTAGAAAGATAGGTCAACATTTAATTGCGCAAGCAAAGGCCCCCAACGACCATGATTTTCAGTAGGCATAAGCTTATTCATTTCACAGCAAAATATCACAGGATATAAAAGGTAAAGTAACGGCAATCACAAACTTCCCATCCCCATTCTTTATCCATTTATTATCTTTATTTAAAGGTTCAACCATTTCTCATGAAAACAAAAAGGATACCCACCCCGCATGATTCACCAATTAGAGAGACGAAGGTAAAACCCCTACCTCAACAGGTTCTTGATTGCAATGCTCCCCAGATCAACTTTAGAAGGCGTTTGTCTGTGTCCCAGAAAAACCTCCTTGGGTGGAAAGTAAGAGCCGAAGGAAAGACAACGGATCCAAGCTTGGACGTTCCACCTCATCGTTACGATCCCGTGGCCGTTGACGGATCGTAAATCGTAGCTCGGATGAAAAAGTTATGGAAGAATGATCCTTCGAGTCTCTTGAGAGAGCTCTGCTCAGAGGATAGGGGAGGAGTGGTGTGAGTTGAAAGGTGGAGGGGACCCCTCCTTTTATAGGCGTGAAAATCAAAAGTACATGGCGTGTACTTATGGTACACGGCGTGTACTCGGTCATTTTCACACGGTCTCCATGCGGCCTCCAACGCGGCTCCGCGGCCGTTGAATGGTCAAAACACGGTTTGAAGGTGACGCATACGCGGGGAAGGACTAAAAGGCGTGTAGTTTCGATAGATAGAGTGTACTCATTTATTGCACACGGCAAGGACATGGCTCCAATACGGTACACGAACGTTGACTGGTAATGCGTATGCGGGGAATGACTACACGACATGTAGAACTGGACACAAGGCGTGCACCGATTACTCCACCCAGCAAGGACACGGACTGCAACACAGGGTATTCCCGGGAAGGGGGTACCCGGCGTGTACTCAAACTACACGGCGTGTCGTTTCAAACTTCTGGAAGGTGTGTAAAAAGTCAATTTCACCCTCCAGAACACTTCTTGACCTTTTTTTGACAAAGGAAAAATGGGCCGGAGATGTTTGGGCCATTACATCATATACCTCTTAAAACATTCTCGTCCTCAAGAATTCAAAAACCAACCCAGAGGAACCCAACAAGATACCTCTTAAGGTTCTCGTTATAACAGGAACCTAACCAACAACCCTAATCATATGTGTTAGGAATTCCTTCTCCTATGTCGAGATATTATCTGCTTTAGGTGGCACTGACTCGCCTGCAGGAGTTTAATCGCATCCTCATTAATGCGTCTCGATTAAGAATTGGGTCTTCCCACTTTCATGCATTAGGATTTTTCAACTCGCACTAACCCCAGCACCACACAACCAACACACTGCCCGAACACATGGGTTTGGGAAATTCCTTCACCTATGTCAAGATATTATCCGCTTTAGGTGGCACTGACACACCCACACGGGTTCAATCAAATCCACATTAATGCGTCTGGATTAAGGGTCAGGTTTTTCCCCTTTCCCACGCATCCGGACATGTTACAGATTACCAAGGAACAAGAAAAAAAAGGTCTCACAACTGATAAGCCAAGCATTCCATATATCAAAGGTATATAGTACAACATCAACACAAAGCTCATAAGAACAAAAGAAAAACACAAGTCAAAACAACTCCGCGTACTGAGCGTGCATCTGGGTCTTCCACTCCCAAGTGCTCTCCTCGAGGCCGCTATGCCTCCACAACACACGAACCAAGGGAATGGTTCGTCCATGGAGCAACTTCTCTTTATGATCCTCGATTCTAACTGGTCGTTCCTCAAAGGTCACGTCATCTCCCATATCCAACTCTCCCCAGTCGATAACGTGAGAGTCATCGTGTAAGTACCGACGAAGCTGGGAGGCGTGGAAGACGTCATGAACATTCTCCAACTGATGTGGCAGGGCCAGCTGATATGCGACCTCGCCGACTCGCCTCGGCACCTCAAAAGGTCCGATGAACCTAGGTGAGAGCTTTCTCCCTTTCCCAAACCTCTGCTACCCCTGTCGAGGGGAAACATTCAAGAACACATGGTCTCCCACCTCGAACTCCAAGGGCCTCCTCTGACGATCAGTATAAGACATCTGTCAGTTCTGAGCCGCCTTCATCCTCTCACGTACAAGCTGGACGTTCTCCGTGATGCTCTACACTACCTCTGGCCCAAGATCACCAATCTCACCAACCTCTGCCAAGAAAATGGGTGAACGACATGGCCTTCCATAAAAGGCCTCAAATGGTGCCATGCCAATAGTAGAGTGGAAGCTGTTGTTGTAGGAAAACTCTACTAAAGGCCAGTGTTGTACCCATGATCCTCCAAAATCTAGAATGCATGCTCGTAGCATGTACTCTAATGTCTGGATAGTCCGCTCTGTCTGCCCGTCGGTCTGGGGGTGGAAAGCAGTGCTAAGGCATAGTTGGGTGCCAAAAGCATGTTGTAACCCCCTCCAGACTCTTGAGGTCAACCGAGTATCCCAGTCTGAGACGATAGTCCTCGGAACTCCATGAAAACTCACTACCTCGTCTACGTACCTCTGTGCTAAGGTACTCACCGGGCCCGACTCCTTGTTTGCTATGAAGTGAGCCGATTTCGTCAGTCATTCCACCAATACCCAGATAGCATCATAACCACCCTGAGTTCTGGGTAGTCCTGTGACGAAGTCCATCGAGATGTCATCCCACTTCCACTTAGGGAAATATAAAGGATGAAACAAACCACCGGGAACACAGTGTTCATCCTTCATTTGCTGACACACTAGGCACATAGCCAAAAACTCCGCCACTGCCCGTTTCACCCCAGGCCACCAAAACTGATCCCTTAGGCCTCGGTGCATTTTTGAAACTCCTGGATGTACCTATAAGGCAGAGCTATGGAACTCACGGAGAACTCCCTCATGCATCGCCTCTGGGACAAACAACCTTCCACAGAAAAGCATCTAATGTCAGCTGTCCTCTGACCATCCCTCTGGATAATTCCCCTGATCAACACGATCCTGCATCACCTCTGCCTTAGAGTCCCCCCACTGAGACTCCTCCACCTGCTGCGACAAGGAGGATTACACCATCATCTAGAACAAACAACCTCTAACACCTTCTTCCCTTGTATCTAGGTGCAGGGTAGCCAACTCTCCCATCACCTTCCAAACATCAGCGGATTCCCGAACCGCTTCCTTATGTGACTTCCTGCTCAGAGCATCAGCCACAATGTTTCCCTTACCTTCAGTGTAAGAGATCTCAAAGTCATTGTCTTGGAGAAACTCAACCCATCTCCACTGTTGTATGTTCAGGTCATGCTGGGAGAAGATATAACGTAGGCTCTTGTGATCTGAGAAGACCACAAAGCGCTCCCCAAAGAGGTAATGTCTCCACAACTTCAATGCGAACACTACTGCTGCAATCTCCAGGTCATGGGTGGCATAGTTACGCTCGTGAGGGCGTAACTGCCTAGACCCATAACAAATCACGCCCTTCTTCTGCATCAGCACGCACCCTAGACCAAGGCCAGAAGCATCGAAAAACACTTCATACAAAAACCCTTCCTATGGAAACCTGAGTACGGGAGCACTGACCAACTTCTCCTTTAGGTAGTCAAAAGATTTCTGGAACTACTCGCTCCACAGGAAGACCTGGTTCTCCCTAATCAAAGCTGTCAATAGAGCAGCAACTCGAGAGAAGTCCGAAAAGATCCTCCGATAGTAACCTGCTAACCCCAGGAAACTACGAAATTCTACCACGCTCTTGGGTGATTCTCAAGAAACAACTGCCTCCACCTTCGACGGGTCCAATGATACTCTATGTTGAGACACCACGTGCCCAAGGAAGTGTACTTCTTGTGTCAAGAACAAACACTTCGAAAATTTCCGGTAAATTTGGTGGTGTTGAAGGACTTCCAAGACTTCCCTGAGATACTCAACGTGCTCCTCCTATGATCTTGAGTAGATTAGGATGTCATCGATAAACACAATGACTAACTGGTCCATAAACTCTCGTAAGACAAAGTTCATAAGTCCCATGAACACAGCTGGTGCATTCGTAACTCCAAACGGCATCACTACAAACTCGAAGGGCCCACACCTGCACCTGAAAGCTTTCTTTGAGATATCACTGTCCTTCACCCTAAGCTGATGATATCCTGATCGTAAATCAATCTTGGAAAACCAACCTTCTCCCCTCAGTTGGTCGAAAATATTATCTATCCTCGGGAGGGGATAGCAGTTCTTGACCGTTACCTGGTTCAACTGTCATTAGTCTATGCATTGCATGAGACCACCATATGCCTTCTTCACGAACAAAACTGGAGCACCCCATGGCGACATGCTGGGTCGAACAAAACCATTCTCCATCAGATCGTCAATATGAATCCGCAAATCCCACAACTCTGAAGGTGCCATCTGATAAGGGGCCATTGAAATCGAACGGGAACCAGGCTGTAAGTCTATCCTAAACTCAACGTCTCGTCGGGGGGGGGGGGGGGGGTAGAGTTACAACCTCCTCAGGAAAAACATTGAGGAAATCCCCAACAACCTCTGGGACATCCATCATCTTTGTATCAGCTGGAACCACTGATAACCCGCTCAACAAGGAAAGGAGAGGCTCCACACGCTGGCTTCCCGCTTGATAGCTCCTCTCACCAACAAAAGATACGCGCTGCCCATCCACGTCAGAGAACACGACTGTTCTTCGAATGTAGTAGATAACAGAGCTAACAGAAAACAACCAGCCGATTCCAAGGATGACATCGTATGGCTGCATCTGTAACAGGAGAAGGTCCCCACTAGATCGATGTGGTCCCAACGTCAGCCCACATCCCCGACAAACAAAAGATACGCTGGTCTGGCCTCCAACTGGTGTACTCAGCACCAGTGGTACGAAAAGTCTATCGAAGTCTAATCCCAAAACATGGGCTAGACCAGGTGCAACAAAGGAGTGAGAAGCTCCCGAATCGAACAAAGAAGAAACAAGACTGATGAACAAACAAATCGTACCTCGCACCACCTCTGGTCCTGCTGGAGCTGCCAACTTTGCTGCGTGCAACTGTCCACGCCCAGCTCTTCTGCCTCTCTGATGTCGTCCACTCCCCCGACCACTCCCTGGTCGAGGTCCCTAAGGATCACCCTGAGGTCCACCTCCTCCTGCAAAGTCTGCCCTCGGAGGAGAATGGTCCGGCTGCGGTTGGAAGGGCCTCCCCGACAACTAGTGCTGCTGCGGTGGGCGCTGAATCTTCCCACCTCCACCGTACGGAGCTCGGGTCGGGCACCGACTCCGAACGTGCCCGAAACCTCCACAAGAAAAACACCTCAGTCCCGGGCTTGTGGAAAAGGGACGAAGACCCGAAGATCCAAACTGGAACTGCTGGGGCCTGCTCCCCAATGGCCTGAACCTGGAATGTCCTATCGCAGGAGACCTGCTGCTGACTACCTTCTCCTTCGATGAACCTGGATGAAACACCTCACGCGGTGCACCTCCCAGCAAGTTTATCCTCTCTACGACCTCTGCCTTCTTCTGCACTGCCAAGTACGTCGGAAGGGTAAAGGGGGTGACAGCATACTGGAGCGAAGGACGAAGCGCCTCCTCCAAACGTTTTGCCTGAGACTCCTCATCCGGAAAGAGATCCGAAGTAAAGCGCAAGAGATCCTTGAACTTGATCCCCATCTCTCGTACCGACATACTCCCCTGCTGAAGGGAGAGTAACTCCTGCCGCTTCTCCGCCTTGATCATGGAAGAAAGGAATTCCTCTCAAAATTCCTTCTCAAAGTCAGCCCACGGAACCTCTGCCTCTATCCTCTCTCTGAGGTAGAGAGTTCACCACTGTCGCGCCGTACCTCTCAGATGACTGACTGATAGGGGGACCCAGTACTCCCTCGTAGTGCGGATCAAGTTAAAAGAAATCCCTATCTCCTTAAGCCACCCCTCCGTCTCCGTATCTGAAGTACTAACCTCGTAATTCTTGAGGGTCTGCCGCTGGAAAGAACGAAGAGTCTTCTACCACTGGTTATCTTCCTCCTCTCGGTCAATCCTCAACTGATCGACCACCTGGATCTGCTGGGCCTCGGTCATCTGAGCCACTCGGGGACGACGTCCAGGTGCCATAGTTGTACGGTAAATAAGGATCACATAAGCCCAAGTAGTACGGAAAAACTCAAGGTTTAATTTTATCATTTTATTTCAATTTCTTTCCCAGAACACCCAAATCAAGTAAAACACAATCATGATGATTCATGTACCTTCCCTAGGGTCTCTACCCTGTAATCAATGTAGTCTCACTTGGTCGTTCTATAGGCTCAGAGTCCTTGCATCGGATCACGGGGGCCCTAAAATCCCGTGTCCTAGCCGGTCTTCCCTGGCCTATGTCACACACCAAGGTTAACTAACACTATTTCCCTACCATATCATGCAATCCTCACTGTGCCTAACTCCAGACTCCATCCTATCTCTCAACCATCACCTCTGATACCATTCTGTCACGACCCCCTCCCACCAAATATGCCCCTCCTGAGCTGGCAATGGTGAAAGGGAGATAATGACCACCGTGTCCCGCCTCAAGTAGGCCCCGGGTTGGCGACTAGCACCAAGGGTATGAGTTTTGAAAAATATGGGAGGCATTTCCCTTTTTATTGTTTAGGATCAGGAAATAGGACAAGTCAACCACCAAAAACGGAAAAGAAAAAGTGTATATAAATAAAACCAAACCAAGCCCACATGCATGGTTAATAATCAAGGTACAAGTACAAGAAAGCTCAAAAGTACAATACCCAATGAAAACAAGAGAACAACAACTGAAACAAATCCAACTACCTAACTAGTAGGGTCCCGCACGGCCCTGGTAGTCCTCCTGGAAACCTGAAAGTAAACGTTGGGTGAGCATACAAGTATACTCAGTAGGGAAACCTAAAGCTCTCGTGCACAAGTGGGGAGACATCCTAATGTCCTGTGAGAACAACAGAAGAAACCTAACAAGGGAATCTATCCACCCAACCTCACCAGCCACACTCACCAAAACACAATCACAACCGGTAGGAGTAGTATAAGAACAAGAGTATTGAGTACCCCGCACCATTTCCCAATAGTTAGCTGAACGTCTAGACACTGTCACACTCTCCCCGCCCGCACACACCTGGGCCTCACAACCACACATCCCTCCCGCACACACCTGGGCCTCACAACCACACATCCCGCCTGCACATACCTATGCCTCACCACCACAGATCCCACCCGCACAAACCTGGGCCTCACCACCACGTATCCTGCCCGCACACACCTGGGCCTCATCCCGAAGATTCTTTGGAAGAGTAATAGTAACAGAACTCTCGCCCGACGACACATGGGCCTGAAATAGAATACCTACCTGAAGAGTCTTGGGTGTAAGGTCACCTCAAGCCATCACAGCCTAGGGGAGAAGGAGAAGGAAGGAGCTAGTAACTATGGGAAAACACCCTCTCCCATGAAATGCGAGTGTTCGGCACTATGTGCTCAACATGGGTGTGGTGCGATAAAACACAAAAGATATAGATATATATATATATATAGAAACCACTCAGCCCAACCTATGGCTTCTTAAAAGATAAACTGAGCACATTCCTCAGCACTGCTACCATGAAGCATGCATTCAACAAACAACCCCAATCCCATTTAGGTTTTCACGTTTCAGCAGAAATTATCTTACTTTGTTCCTTAACTACTGGGAAACTATATACAACCAACCACTTTAATCGTTCTTAAAACATATCTTTTCCATCCACAGAACATGTTAGAGAAACACAAGAAGCACAACAAAACCCTTCTTAACAACCAACCAACCCATTGATTATTATTTTTGTTTCATTACCAAGACCCATCATTCTTCCACATTTATTATTTATTAAACACAACCCATAGTCCACTCACATTTAAACCCATCCCTGCAGCCCCGCTGCCAACCACTATAACCACACCACACATCGTTATCACTTTAATACCATTTATTTCAGCCCCATTGCCCATCACCATCACAACATTCACACCAACCCACAACCAAGTCAACCGCAGCCCCGCTGCTCACCCAATCCACAAAAACCCACAAAACACCCCCAACACGTGCCACGTATCCAAGAAAACACTCACATGTTCATTATTCTATTTTGTTTAACCGGGGTGATCACACAAGGGTTCCAGATTTTCATTTAAATAGCCAACATTACGTGATTAACCAAATTCCTCATTCAACAAAGTTTCACTCACAAAAACGGTCTAGAAATATAGGGAAACATTTAATTTTGCAAGAAAAGGCCCCCAACGATTGTGATTTTCAGTAGGCATAAGCTTATTGATTTTACATCATAATATCACAGGATATAAAAGGTAATGTAACGGCAATCACAAACTTCCCATCCCCATTCTTTAACCAGTTATTATCTTTATTTAAAAGGTTCAACCATTTCTCATGAAAAAAAGGATACCCACCCCGCATGATGCACAAATTAGAGAGACGAAGGTAAAACCCCGAACTCAACAGGTACTTGATTGAAACGCTCCCCAGATCAACTTTAGAAGATGTTCATCTGCGTCCCAGAAAAAACTCCTTGGTTGGAAAGGAAGAGCCAAAGGAAAGACAATAGATCCAATCTCGGAAGTTCTGCCACGTCGTTACGATCTCGTGGCCGCTGACGGATCGTAAATCGGAGCTCGGACAAAAAAGTTATAGAAGAAAGAGCCTTCGAGTCTCTTGAGAGAGCTCTGCTGAGAGGAGAGGGGAGGAGAGGTGTGAGGTGAAAGGAGGTTGGGACCCCTCCTTTTATAGGCATGAAAAGAAAAAGTACACGGCATGTACTCGGCTGTTTTCACATGGTCTCCACGCGGCCTCCAATGCGGCTCTGTGGCCGTTGACTGGTCAACACGCGGTTTGAAGGTAACGCATACGCAGGATAGGACTACACAGCGTGTAGTTTAGACACACGACGTGTACTCATTTATTGCACACGGCAAGGACACGGCTCCAACACGGTACACGGCCGTTGACTGGTAACGCGTATGTGGGGAAGGACTACACGGCGTGTAGAACTGGACACACGTCGTGCACCCATTACTCCACCCAGCAAGGACACGGCCTGCAACACGAGGTATACCCAGGAAGGGGGTACACGGAGTGTACTCAAACTACACGGCGTGTAGTTTCAAAATTCTGGAAGGTGTGGAAAAAGTCCATTTTACCCTCCAGAACACTTCTTGACCTTCTTTTTGACAAAGGAAAAATGGGCCGGAGAGGTCTGGGCCATTACATGTATTGCGTGGAAAACTCACAAAAACTCTACAATACCAAAATTCTAGGAAGTTCTTCTATACTAATCCTCAAAGTCTATCTTCGGGAAATGTGCTCTAAGTAGAGTTTATCTAAATCTAGTTTCCAAGGATTGTACTAAACTTCCCTATGATACAAACTATAATACCCAGACCCCAGTTACCTAGATTGGGTGCATTATTACGTATCATTGGCATGATCACAAAATATCAAGTCTCGAAAGACCGATTAGTTTAGTAGCCTTGGAAGTAGTAGATAAATTCATAAGGCTTACATTACATCATAAAATGGAAATCTACAACAACATTGTATCCATAGAAAACACTGAGATCCCATAGAATGTCCCATTAGGTTAGTTATTATATACTTCATCGCATTCTGGGAAAAATAAAACATAGAAAGGTGTGAGCTCACATGTTCAGTAAGGATAACAATATAGAAGAAACATTCATAAATAAGCATAAAAATTTAAGGCAATGTATAGAACTAAAACATAATCCTTTTCAACATAAACTTTATCATAATGTAGAAAATATAAATCAAAATAATGCCATTTACTTACTCATATGGATATTCTACGAGTTGAATAATCACATGAAAAATCAATAGCCACATTCACAATGATGGAATGCATAATGCCAGACTTCATAACCACATAGTCAAGGCTTTATTCCAAGACTAAAAATAAGATTTTGTCAAGGACTTATACCAAGACACTAGTTTTTCTCATGAGACCTACCAATGCATCGAGGAGCAATAGGGGGCTGCACCCATCACTTACTAAGTCCAATTCATTCCTCATATGAAAAGGTTTAAACATAACATAAACATTCATATGAAAACTACAATGAAAAATGTCAATAATTTATCCATAAACCATGAATGGTGTAAAAATAACACAACTATAGTAAAACATATCAGAAAACCTTCAATACAATATGGATGTTTTGTATCATAACAAATAAACTTCAATTAAGTTTAAAATCCATCAAAGGATGTTGACATAGATGAAATCAAAACTTTATTTTTAGAGAAATATCTATTTCTATTTTGAAATCATTTAAAATTCATTTAGTTATAAAATAAAACATTTATTTAGAAAATATTCTTATATGATTGTAAGAGAAGCTTCGATGATGTTATAACGGCAGAAAGTATCTGCAACCGCCGTATAAGTTAAAAAAAATTCTTATTTTAATTTTGTCGAAAATCTCATAATGTACCTTGTTTGGAAAACAACGGAAATATTCCATTCAAACCATTTTATAAAAAGTAAGACAAGGGTATAAATTACTTTTACCTAAAGTCTAGTAAATAGTAAAAATGTTTTGGATTACAATTTTAAGAAACATGGATGTGGATGATAAAGAGGTCACAGTAGATACTTAAAAACCCCCGAATAATAAAGAGATTAGGAAATTAACCCTTACCTTGTACATTTCGTTGGTCGAGGGTAGGATAAAATCATCTATAATGGTGAAAAAATTGTTATTAAGTTATAAAATAATCATATATATTAATATGATATCATATAAGATCTTTTAATTTTACATTGTTAATAATATTTTAGTATTATCGTCATTTTGGGTGTTAACTGATTCGTTTTCCTTTATATGATTTGTTACGTAAGTAATGATTGTTATGGATAGGATGTATCTTATTTATATTAAGAATGATATTAATTCTTTAAAAATTATTTTTAATCATCTAATGAAAATTAGTGTTGAATGGGTACGAAGGGGAAAAAATCTCATCATGTTCGTGGAAATGGTAATCCGTACGTACGGACGAGCGACAATATCATTCTTTTGATATTAGAATCGTATATAAATGGAATTGATATCTTATATACATAATCATTATCATTTTATATTTATTATTTAAATCATTTACACATCATTATTATACCCAATCAAATAATAATGTATTTAAAAACAATTACGCCACGACGTGGACATGGTAAGCCGTATGTACGCACATATGGTGACATTTCATTCAAAGGATAGATTGAATAATGAATATGGTTGTACCATATATATAATAACATCACAATATATATAAGAAATTGGATTTATTATTTTATAATGGAAATAACAAGGAAAGAATAAGTGGAAGAAGAAAAAACATGAAAGAGGTGGTGAGGTATTTACCTCTTCTTCGGTTTATTCTTTTAGATTTGATCAAAAGGGATCCATAGGTAGGCTTTATGACTAAATGAAGGCCTATTTGATGAGGGTATGATCGTGGAGAGGATATTTGGGTAGGTTTTGGCTGAGCCAAATGGCTTTGAAGGTGTGAATTTGAGAGAATGAGAAGTTTCCTTTTATAAGAGGGGTGAGGGGCACCTAAGGAAAAGATTGAAATATTATTTTTTAATAAAATCATATTCAGTTTATGATGGATCCAAAATTAATTATTTAATGGATAAGGTGGAAATGGGTATAAAACCTCTCAACCAATTGGTTTTAGATAGGTTTGGGTCACAATATTAAGCTTATCATTTAGATTTAACTCATAGATTAATAGTCTGACATTTACCATGCCTCTTTGTATTTTATATTATATGGTTAATAAACTTAATATAAACTTCCAAGAGAACCCCAAGTGGTTTATTAATGACAAAACTATAATTATATATGTCTTTTATAAGATCATTAGATTATAAGGATAATTATATCAACCAATAATGTTGTATATGTTTTAAAAACTCCTTTATGTCAATTTTTAAATTATTTAATAATTGATTTTTTTTAAGTCCTAAAAACATTATTAATTCAAAATAAATACATTTAATAAAACCTAACATGTCATAGTAAGCTATAAAATATGTTTATGGAATACAAACATTCAAATTATATTTATTTTAGTATTTAGAGTATGATATTTTTGATTGTTTCATTAATAAAGAAAAATACTGCATCATTATTGTGTCATATACAAATATATTTATTTTATGTCTAAAAATTATATATAAAATATCATGAGGTATTAAATTTCATTATATTTCTAATGAATATTTATAGTCGAATTAATCAATTATATATGCTTATATAATTTTTTTATTAAAAGATATTTTATTTTATTATTTCTCTCTTTACTTTAGATTATTTAATATAAAATATCATTATCACTCCCACGTGGCTCCATGCAGTCCCAAAATTGACCCATGGATGCCCATGATTAGATATTTACCATCAAATAGGGTTATGACACGTTTTAGGGTTATTTAGTATTATTATAATATAAATCTTTAACATTATTTATGGGATTTACATCCTTAACCATGGTACATAAAATATTTACTGAAGTAAATATTCCTAATGTATAAAAATAAAAGTTAACTATTTACACAATTTTTAAATTATGATTCCAATTATGGAATATATTTTTCCAAATTCAAATCGCAGAAGTTGCAGAAATTAATTTAAAATTAATACCTTTTGTCAAAACAAAAAGTGTGTTTTTTTGAAATAATAACTATAAAAAGATTGACACTTGTTTATGTCCAGTTTAATCGTGAGATTACATAAAATGACTTAAATTATATTAAATGATAAAAAATATAATCTAATAATACTTAAAAGCCATTCAAATGTATAATTTAACACTATAAATCATTTCGATTAAAAAAGTTGGTTTTAATTAAAAATTATTATTTTCACTATTCATCAAAATTGAAATTTTTCAGAAAAATACAAAAAATTCATCCTAAGATAATTTAGATATTCTGAATCCAAAAAAGAAGTCCATTTTGAATGATAAAATTTATAAATTTCAAAAAGTGGGTATTACTATTCCTAACGGCTAGCTTGATTGGTTGTGGTGTGTTAGAACTCGAAGTTGCGTACAACATAGGCTATTGTATTATTCAAAGAGAAGCATAACATGGAAGCTTGGGGTGTTACAGTATTTTTCTTTGTGGTTTTTTATTGAGATAAGGATTTTTGGTATTCCTTTTTAGATTTTTGAGAGACCATCGGGAGTCTCGGGGTCCCTACTAGGTATTGTTATACTTACACATGCACGTGCTTCTCCCTCACCTTGTTGTGTCTTATGCAGATGATGGGAATCCATGACATAGACTGAGAGAGTTAAGACTAGACAATGGACAATGGTGACGGTTGATGAGAAGAGATATGGAGACGATCTATACCTACCCTTCAGGTAGGATCCTTAGTGGACAATCTCAAGAGCTGTTTCTGTTTCTTATTATAGTTGTATCTTTCCGTTGGGCTTGTATTCCAGAACATTTACTTTTCGTACTAACTTTTAATGTGAGTGGTGGTTTTTAGTTGTTGTTTTACCTTTCTTCTTCTGTTTTTTTCTTATTCACATTGTTCCCTGACTGTGTGTGCATAGGTTTTTGAGGAAATGCCTTCCCTTTTTAGGGATATGCCTTTCCAATGCTAGTCGCCAACCTCTACCCTATGGAAGGTGGGTTTGGGGTAGTCATGACTTGAGCCCCAGGGGATGGGTCTTGAAAAAATATGTATTAATAATAGATATATGAAATGAAAAACACCGTTTACGGAGACAATAGGCTGTACGTACGCATAAATGTTATTTCCGTTTTCATATGTTATTGAACGGAGGTAAGTGAATGAGATATATGTAAATACATATATACATAAATACACACACAAACACACACACACACACAGATATATATATATATATATATACTTCCAATAGAATTATTATTTCATAAATTACAAAATTATTAATAATATATATTTTTATAATCATTGTGGAATTGTAAATGTGGAAATGAATCTCATCGCGTCATGGAGACGGTAAGTCGTACGAAGGCATGAGCAATGATATCATTCTATCGATGGAGATATAATATGTAGATGGATGGTATATTATATATACATTATCATTCACATGTTATATGTATTATATACATAAATTATACTAATTATTATACCCATCCAAATAATGAAGTGTTGAATGAAAAACTACACCACGACGTGGAGATGGTAAGTCTTACGTATGCACGTATGGTGACTTTGTCAATCATCGGATGGATAGAATAATGAATATGGTTATGCCATATTTATAATAAAATATCATTATATAGAAGGTATTGTATTTATTAATTTAGTATGTAAACAAAAAAAAAGAGAAAGTGGAAAAAGATTTTTTTGAAAGAGGTGATGAAATAATTACCTCTTCTCCGGGTTCTTCCATTTGATTTGAATAAATGGGATCCTCATGATAGATTTATGATCACAATAAGGTATATAGGTTAATGTTATGGTGTTTTTGAAGAGATTTATTTAGTGATTGACCGATCCAAATGGATTTTCATGTGTAAATTTGAGAGAAGGGGAAGCACCCTTTTATAAGAGAGGTGAGGGGCACTTTAGGAAGAGCTTGAAATATTATTTTATAATAAAATAATTTTTGGTTTCTAATGGCTTCAAATGGATTTATTTATAGTAAAATGTGATGATGGTTCGATTTCATCTAAACCAATATGGTTTAGGAATGTTTAGGTTACCATATTAACCTTATCTTTTAGATTTAACCCTTAGAAAAATAGTTTAACTTTTACCATGTGTTCTTGTATTCTTGCACTACATGATTAATAAAATTACTATGAAATTACAAGAGAAACTCAAGCAGTTAATTGATTACATATATAACATTATTTATGTCCTTTGAAAAAAATTTAAATTTTTTGGAATATTATGTCATTTAACAGAGTAGTATTTTTAAAAAAAAAACTCATGTATGTAAATTTTTTCACTATTTAGTTTTTTGTTTTTTTGTGAAAGTCCTAACAACTTGATTAATTTAAAAAAAATACATTGAATCAACCCTAACACGTCATATTAAACTATAAAATTCTTGTATGGAATCATATCATTCAATTTAAATTTATTTTAATATTTATAATATGAATTATTTTAATCTTTCATTAATAATTTAATTATTGCATCATCATTGTGTCATAAATAAATTTACTTATTTAATGTACAAAAATTATAAATAAAATACTATGATGTAGGGAATATTTTTATATTTATAATAAATATTTTTAGACGAATTTCTATTATGTATAAGCCTATATTAAAAATTATTTAGTTGTTAAAATTTTAATTGAACACTTTTAACTCTTCTTTAAATAAAATATAATAAATATTCTAATCTTAACCAAGTGAATAAAAAAGGATAAATTTTTTTTTCCTAATGTTGATTTTGTTATAAAAAAAATTATCCAAAAGAAATAGGACATGTGTTGGGGTATGTTTATATTATTATAATTTTATTCATACATTAAATTACCCCATTTACTTTTTAGTGTGGTAAAAAAAATTCAAAAGTTACATTCTTCATATTGAACCACATTTTACTTACTGATGTAAACTATGTCTCTCAAATTTTTGAAATTCAATTCACAATTGTGGAATAATTATATTTTATTCAAATTTTCAAATGTTCCTAGAAGGTGGCTAAATGTGCCTAGAAGGTGGGTAAAAAGATGTTAAAAAAAGATCAATGAATTTTTATATCTAATTTTATTATAAAATGACCCAAATTATATACATTGGGATAAAATATGTATCATGTATATATTTAAACCTCAAGATAAATTTTAATTAAAAATAACTTTTTTAATGAGAAGGTAGGTTTTTATGTACTATGCATTATTTTCCACTTTTCATCAAAAAATGAATGATTCCATAAAAATACAAAAAATTCATCCTAAGATTATTTTGATATATTGAATTCAAAAATGAAGTTTATTTTAAAAAATTCTATTAATAAGAGTGTCTAAAATTAATTTTTATTATTGTTCACAAAGGACATAAAAAGTAGTTATTTTAAAAAAGTATTTTTTTAAAATATATAACTATTTTAACCAAACTTATACATTTTATTATAAACACTATAAATGAAATTTAAAATTTATCTGTACAATTCATATTAAACTATTTAATTTATAAATAAATATATAATTTAAATAATTATAATAATAATGTTTTGTTTCACATAGACTCAAACTTTAAAATAACGAAATCCTAGTCCGTGTTGCCTGCAATATAAGTTATTAAATTACTTGTAAGGGATGATGTACTATGAAATCATGGGGTGTTACAGTGAAAAAATTTATCATCTATTTTATTAATAAATATTGGTCTTATGGGATAATTATTATTGATTAATGGAAATTATATTATTAAATTATGAGAAAATATTGGTGGATATATGTATCTTGGTTACATAAAATGAAAGAATGAATTCCAACTATTAATGTATAGATAGTCATAGGATAATCTACAAGATTACAATTCCACTATTGTAGAATAGGCCTGAAAATACCTCACTCATTCTTTCGATTGAAAAATGTATTTTAGTGACTCACTATAACCATTTGATTATTTCATGGGATAAACATGAATATTTCCATTACTCTCTAAGAATAATTTTTTCACATTATGATGAGACTCCCATATCCTGAAATATTTTTCATTGATTTACTCATATATCTTGGTAAATATGTATATATGTGTCAACAATAATATATTTTCCTATTGACTCTCATAAAGGATAGCTCTATATTATCATCTCAGATTCTGAATGCTAGACGTAAAGTAGGAATATCCAGTATTGATCCTAAAATGACAAAAACTTTTATAAATAAAATTCCATTTTTAAAGGAATAAATTCATTATTTTGTAAAGTAGTAATAGAAAAAACATAAAGTACTTTAGATATTTTGGACCATTATAAAAAATATCTAGTTGGATTTAAATTATTGTGTATATTATTAATCATTGATAATATAGTAGATATAAATGATTAATATTATATATAATGCTTATCATAATGTATAATTTACACATATAGAAGAAGTGAGAGCCTCAACCAGTATTATTATTCATTATGAATCTAATTTATTAGAGATTTAGAGTGAGATGAAATTATTGGGATTTTACCTTGACCAAGCCAAGCCATGTATTCCACAACTGAATCATGAACACAATAGTTTATGTGATAAGTTCAAGATTATTAAGATCATGACCCAAACTATGTTCTCCAAACCACCACCTGAAATCACCACTATCATGAACCATTCATGTAGGGAATACACTGCGGAAATAAGGGTTTATGTATCCAGAACCTAGAAATATAAATCATAATATTTTACTTTAAATAAAATAATTATAATTTTTTAAAATTTTTAAGATTACATAATAAATGATTATATAAAGGGTTTGATAAAAATTATATTTTTATATAAAGGAACTAAAATTATATTTTTGGAAAATAAATATTTTCAATTATAACAATATTTTGATAAATTAATATATTTTTTGAGATAATTTTTATATAAAAAACTGTATAATTAAATAGTATTTATTTTAATATAAGTGATCATATAATGAAGTCCATTTTAAATTTTTAAAGGCAAAAAGTTATTAGTGTTGAAAAAGCTATTAATTTCCATTATATAAATATTTTTTATTTAAAAGTACATAATATAAAATTTAGAAATTTATTTTAGGAAAATAAGTATTTTCTTTAACTAGTATATCGAAACTAGCCAAGGGATTATTTTTTGTAATTTTCTCAGATTGTTTAATGTTTTTGTAAAAATTAAATATAGTATAAGTATGTGGCATGTATTATGACATCATCATATCCCATAAGTGATGTAATAAATTCTATAATGTTATTACATGGCCCAATATATATTTTCCATTTAACCTGATGTTTTAAACTCATTTGAATAATTTTATAAACTACTAATGAACACTATAGAGACCCATAGTTTTCATACATATATGTTAATATTATTAGATAAATATTCATTAAAAAAACTAGCCATCCATGCTTGAATAATTTTGGTCTAGTTCTATTGGAAACTCACATATATAAAAAATTACTTCATAATTGGGAAATGTCATCTCCTAATATTTTCTTCATATCCAGAACCATTCATAGACATATTATACCTAATAAATTTCATCATAACCTAGAAAAGTAAACATAATAAAGGGTATGTTTCCATACTATGTAAGAAAAAATAATGGATATATCAACATATCAATAGCATAAGTGCATGGGAATATGATATTTTTATTAAAACCATACATTGTATATCATATATTATAAAAATGATTCATTAAAAAATATCATGGAATTTAATATGATAGGAATAATAATTTAATGAATGAACAAGATACATGAGAATATAAAATTATCCTAAGAAATAAATTTTGAGCCCACACATAAGAATAGAAAAACATTTCATTAGTAGTCAAGTCTCATTTCCAAAACAATCACAGCATAATTGTCTCACTCGCCGAACACTCATTGTAGTCAAGGTTCACTCCCAAGAATATCATAGTAGAAAAAGTCCCTTACTAAAATCGATTCACTCCACATTCCAATCGATATTATTTCATGAGATATATGCCTTTAACCACTGAAATAGAGGGAGATAGATGTCCCTCCCATCACATAATTAAAATCATACATATATATTACACAACATCATAGAATATTCATCATATCAGATCCCATGAAAAGAAATGTTTTTCATAAAATTTACATAATATAAAAACCTATGAAAAATACAGGTTTCATAATCATTAATTTATTTCATCATAGCATAACCTGCTGAAAAGGAATTGGGTTTAATAAGAATTTTTTCATTTTATAACCCATGGAAGAGAAATAGGTTTCATAAATATTTTCCATAATAAAAAAAACTATTTAGGGGAAATTATAAGAATGGAATCGTTGGATCATATCCCTAGTAAAGATCAATTAACATCAAAAGCTGTCATATTATAAATAAAATTATTTTTAAAGATCACCTGGAATATTTATTTAGGTAAATAAACTCGCTTAATTAAAAATCAATTTTCAAAACTAAAAATTAATAAAATCAATTCAAAATCAATTTATTCAAAAATATATTTTAAAAAAATCACAGAAGTATTTGAGTAATCGATCGGTCATGATGGTGAAGAATTATTTCCATGTCATAGATGTTTAAATAAAATTATCCTTCTTACATTTTTTGTAAATGTAAAAATAAACTCATTCAGAGAATGAAAAGTAGATTAAATTTTAAGAAAATTGTAAAAAAGAAATAAAGGGTAAAAATAATTTTAAATTACTATTTGATATTATAATAAACATTTTCTAAAGATTTTATATAGAAAAACATGGATATGGAAGAAAAACTTTTTTTGACCGAAGATTTAAATAACGTCAGTTTATATTTAACAACAATATTTTGGTTTCTTGTGTACAAAGAGAGGAAAATGAATTGGAAACTTGTGTTCTAAAAAATAACTTTAGGAGAACAAAATTCAAGTGTTTCTTGAGAAAAATTTCATATTATTTCATTATCAAATGCATAAACATAAACATTCCTTATAAAATATGTGGTTATATCATAAACCCTTTTAATTTTGATAACATTTAAATTGTACGACCCATGAAAAAAACATTAAAGAACATAAAATATCATTTGAATAAATAAATTCAAGATAATGAAATTAAAATTGGATATATATACACCATATAAAATAAAATATGTTTACAACATAATGTATGTCCAAAAGAGGACAAATTGAGACAAAAGCCATTAACTTATGTCTTGGTTTCGTTTTTTACATGCTATAACCACATATATAATGAATTTATGTTTATTATACATGTATTAAAAAGTCACAATAATATGTATCATTCCATATAACATTTAATATTTATATTTATTACCTTTTTATAAACAATTCCTTGTTAAAATCATTTTTTGGGTAATAACTATTTCAATTTTAATTACGTCATTCTTTTGTATTAAATGAGAATTTACTTTGATCATGATTAAAAATCTAAATAATTTTTAAAATTATATAAATATAATATATAATCATTATATATTTATTTATTTTAATCAATTAAAGTTAGAGATAGAAAATGAATTTTAATATTTATGGAGACTGTTGGTCGTATGTATGCATGAATGTTGTTTCTATTTTCTCAACAGATGAAAGAAATAAAGGGTAATAATGTGTTATCATTAAATAACTGTTTATATATCATGTATATATCACATATTTTCATTAAAAAGTTCCTCATGACTTTTCATGTAAAGCATATGTGATGATCGAATCACATCACTTTGGGTGGTGGTAGTCCTTCAAACACACGAGAGATGTTATAATATTCATAAGAAATGGAATGTAAGAAGTAATATGTGATATTATAATTAAAGAAGTATAATACAGTCATAAATATTATAAAAATATGTTAAATCAGTCATTATATCCATCCATGAGAGTTGGTGATGGAAATCGAATAACATCCGTCCGTGAAGCAGTAGTCCACCATACACACGGTCCACTATTTTATTTCGCAATCGATGGTAAATGATATGTATGTTGGTTATTTATTAAAAATAATAAAATTTAGTTTTATGGGAGAAAAATATGTGATTATATTAGAACATTTTTGCAATATTTTGAAAGAGTTGGAATGAGAAATAAAACAAAAAGTCATGTTCAAAATTTTTACCTCTTTTTTCATAGAAACTCTTTATGTTTATTCCAAAAGTCTTCATAATAGGGCTTACTAATAAAAAAAGAATCTGAGATGTGTATGTGGAATGATGAAATTAATTTCGGTAGGTAATAGATAAACCAAAGGGTTTTGGAAGTATTAAGAAGAGGTGAGAGTGGGTGGGATTTTATATGTAGTGAAGTGGGAACACATGGAATTTTTTTAAAGAAATAATATTTACCCAAGTTTATTACTTGAAAAAATCTAAAAAAGTTGACATTTGAAAACCTAATTTGTGATAAATACAAAATATGACCAGAAAAGTGGATTTGGACAAGATTTTAGGTCATTTTTCCAATTATATTTTTATTTTAACACTTGATAAACTATTTTTAACCATAAATATGGTAATTAATATGCACTATTTTAATATTTATTATGACCAAAAATTAATTTTTTGTTATTATATATTATTATTTATTTTTATTAAAAATATGTAGTCTATTTTTAAAAATTGTGTTCATAGAATTGGAAAATCATAATGTAAAATGAAGCCCACATACAAGATTAAAAAGTAGTTTCCAAATTATTTTTCCCCATATGTATAAAATGTTTTAATTTTAAAATTCATTATGAAACAGATTAAAATGAACTAAATTTTTTAATTAAATATAAAATAGATCTAATATTTGTTTAAATTAATTTTTAAATATTACGAACCTATGTAATTTTTTTTAAAAACATGTCAGTTTTTAATAAAAGAAAGTATTTTTTATTCCTTAAATAATCAATATTTTTAGAAAATTCATAGAAATTCACTCAAATATAATTTGGAAATTCTAATTTCAGAATTGAATTATAACTTTTAAAATATATTTTCTAGAGTTTCATAAAATTTATATTATTTTTTATTTAAAAAATTCAATACCACCATTTTTTGAGAAAATAATATTTTTGAAACTTATAAATGCATTACTAAAAATTAATAGTGTTTTTATCAATAATTTTTATTTATATAAAGTAGTTATTGTTATTATTTTAAAAGTGTGTTTACTCTTTGTAACATGAATTTTAATTTTTGGGTTATAACAATCTTATTTATGTAATAAGAATAATAATTTATCATGGTTTGTAAAAAATCAATGTTTTGTGTAACTCAAGAAATCAAATAAGTTAGATTTATTTTAAAAATTCATAAAATATTAGGGTGTTATACTCTAAAACCATTTAAAATGATTTTCCCTTTAAATTCCGCCCCTTTGGTACAAACAAAAGAGGATACTACTTCCTCAGTACATCCCCAAGATCCCACATATCTTCCTTAAAAAAGTGGTTACGCCACAAAACATTGACAAGGTGAGTGGTCTTATTTAGTCAAACATTCTCTGTATGGTACAAAGTCTCCATTGGTTGTTCCTCATGACAGTGATCATTATTTGGTAGTTTTACATATGATTTCAATATATGTGGGTCATTAGGTATGTACATTCTCTGGTGATATACATAGAAATTAATGTGGACTTGAGAGAGGTTCAGTGGAAGCCCCAATATATAAGCTATTGTCCTAAAATGATCAATAATGTAAAATTAAATGATATAACTTGGGATTAGTTTTTAATTCTTCCAAAATATAATAACCTTCATTCATGGATAAATTATTATAAACACCATGTCACTAATATCAATTTCCCTATATCATGTGTGATTATCAAAATAACTTTTCTACTGACTTTGTGATGCCCTTATGCGTTCGTGAATAAATCCAAAATTATCTACCATATCTCAATCTATAAGTAGTTCTAATACATTTATTTCTCCACATTCATCCCAATACATTGTATTTATACACTTCATTACAAATAGGGCTTCAAAATGATCCATATGAAAGCTTGATTAAAACCTATTGTTGTACGGAACATCAAATTGATGATGGTGTTAATCCCAAATACTTTTAAATACGTAGAACAAGATCTTATCATATCCACTACAATTTGAATGGTTCTCTAAAATTTTCCATCTATTTAAGGATGATACAAAGTGCTAAAACACAAATTTTTATCAAGATATTTCATAATAAATCACTCAAACGTTAAGGTAAACCTTTGACCATAATCAAATACTACTAAATGTTGTACTTTATGAATCCTTATCGCTTAATTATTATATATTCTAGAAATATAGACTAGTGATAAATCTTATCTAATAGATGTTAATCTTGTTGAATTTATATGTTGATTGAATAAAACCCATATTTCATTATTCCCTTTACATGTTTTGGTGAGTCTAATGATAAAATCATTGATGATGTTTTCCCATTGGCATTCTGGAAATCGTAATGGTTGTAATATCCCCTTATACTTTTGTTTCGTAGCCATTAATTGATAATACACTTGGAACTAGTATAAATACTCTAAAATATATCTCTTCAATACATCCCACAAAAATTACACTATCATATCTCTACACATATTTCTACGTCGAGGATAAATAGATAATGAAGAACTATGTCTTTCCTATAATAGATCATTATTTAAATCCGATATGGATAGAACACTTACATGGTTATTTAACCTTATCATTCAATAATGATCATGGTTAAACTTAAGAACATATCTGACATTAGTCTTCTACTTTATATCATCCTTCTACAATTATTTAATTATCTTATGGATAGATGGGTGATCAATTATTTGAGAAAGATAAAATTTCTCCCATTCCTTAAAGATTTCATGATCTGTCCTATGAAAATACATAAATATTGTATCTTTTGTGATTGTTATCATAGATAATATAGTATTACCCTTTTATCCCAATCCGTTGTCCACCTTGTTTGCTTTATTAGGGTGGTAATGTTTTTAGCAATCATAATCTTTAATCCTCTCTTATTTATTCTCTGGTGCATATTAAACTATTTATATATTAATATATACATTAAAAAAATTGGATTATATATAAAATTTTCACCATAAATATGATAAATCTATATCTTAAATTAAAAAATTACCACTGTTGGATCTAAATAAAGAGTTGGGTATGTTTACTCATAAACCATTAGTTTTTGTGAGGCATAAGCTATATCCATTTCAGAAAACATCATAAAACATGGTATTGACTTTTTAGTTTCAGCAATATACATTAAAAAACATTCTCTATTGTATAGTAATCTAATAATAGGTTCACTGACTAATCCACTATTCAATTCCCTAATTTTTTCCTCAAATTTAGTAGTCTAGATAATCTTGGATCCCTTCCATGTTAACAAGGAGAGTGGATTAGATAGTTATAGGAAATTATCTATAAACCATTGATAATATCAAACTAAATGAAGAAAATTGTGGATCTCATTTACCATTTTTGGTTTGGATCAATGTTAAATATCCCTTATATTTGATAGATTTACTCTTATAACCACTCTTGAGATTATATGACCTAAAAATAAAATACTATGGAGAAAATTTCAAACATTGTAAATTTTTTATAGGTTTATCCTTAGGTTATTTAGTAAAATTCTCAATTTATCTTCACGATCTTCCATTGTAATTGAATAAATGAGAATATTGTCTATAAAGACTACCAAAAATTTATAAAGGTAATATTTTAAGACTTTATTCATAAAATACATGATGATAACATGGGATTTAGTAATACCATATGGAATCACAATATGATTATACTATTTATACCTTATAAGGTATGTTATCATGGGTATTTCCTCCATCTTCATGCTCAATTAATGATATCCAAAATCAACTTCAATCATGAAAGCATATTTTTCTCCATTTAGTTGATCGAAAAGGCCATCAGTATGGGGTAAATGATCTTTTTTATCACGATGTTGTTGAGATCCTAATAATCAACATAGAGTTCCAACAATTCATATTTTTTTAATAGATATAGTATGTGTACCCTAAGCTGATACACATGGCTGAATGAATCCATTTTTAATTTTCCCCTGGAGTTGATTCATCAATTCATGTAACTCAATAAGGTGAAATATATAGAGAGTATTTGAAATTGGATAGGCACCATGTATGATTTATATTAAGAACTTGTATTTATGTTTTAGTGGAATACTAGAAAATATTTCAAAAAAACATGAAAAACTACCTCATAATAGGCATATAATTGATGTTCAGTTTCTCCCAAACCATCTAAGATAAACACCTATTTATAATAGGAATACAAACCCATAAAATGGATTTGATTTCCATCAAAATTTCATATTTAACATCACACAAATAAATGATCATGGGTTGGTTTGGAATATCAAATGTGACTTTTCGTCCTTATCAATTGATATGGGATTATGCAGTGAATTCAAATCCATTTCTAAGATACCATTAAATTTTACTAGATAGAAAATAAAACGATTTGAAGGAATCACATTCCCACATAATTTATCTAGAGAAAAATTATAGACAAGTGATATGATCATTGTACCCCTAGTGGATTTCATTACTAGTTCAACATCTAGTAACTAGTGTGGAATTTTAACAACCTTATCAAATTCAAATGATATTAAATAGTTTGTAGATGAAGATTAAAATAAAACATTAGAACTTATTATATTGTATGATATGTGTACCATTCCCCACATTTTCATCATACCACTCATTTAAAGTATTGATCGAATGAGATTTCCCTTTATCTCTTGGAATAAGATTTTTCCGATGACAATCATTATCATTACCCTTCATATTTGGGAACAATTCAATGTTATTCCCATATTCCTTTCATTTGAAACATAATAGTGTGGGTGCTGCAATTTTTAGAGCTTTCACTCTATTCAAATCATTATCTAAATTCGACCCATCACTTTGGGAATCAATTTCTAAATGAACTTCCTTCGCACACTAAAAAAATTTAACAGTCTCCTTAAGAAAATTTCCTCTATGTTTCCTTCAACACTATGAGAATAAAGGAAAGATCATATTACTTTTAAATGGTTTCAGAGTTTATTTTTAATTCCATCATTCTTTTATGATCAAAACCATGCAATTTATCAGAAAACATCATCATTGTTTTTATCTTAACATCAACAAAATTGATTTTCTCATTGATAAAAAACATTCTTATGGAAAAAAACTGTTAAATAATTTGTTATAAGACACAAAAAAATCATTAAACATTAATTTTATCTTGGATGATAATACCAAAAACATACATCGAAAGTCTTGTAAAATTTTCCTCATAGGTACAAACAGATTCATCATCCTTATTCTTTATGTCATGGAATTCCTTCTCTATTTTTGTCTGAAGAATATAAGGAATGCAAATATTAAAAAATATTAATTAAACTCATCACATTATATGGATACAACTTCTTTTGTTGACTCATATTCTCGATAATATTCCACAATTGATATGAATTTCCTTCCAAAAAATAGACAACCAAAATAACATTTTCAAGCTATGAACACAAAATAAAAATAACTTTTCAGTAGAACTGAACAATTTCTTAAAAAATACTGGATAAATAGGAGAACTAAAATAAGGTGTAAGTTTCCTACTAGAGGAATAAATGGAATTTTGTTCCCTATTTTCTCATCTGAATTTTTAAATTGGTTAATAGATTGAGAAATTTATGTGAGCAAAGAAATGAGATATTGCATTTATTCTCACATAACATATTCTTTATTAAGAGTAAAATCATTGAATTTTACATTACACATAGCAATAACATTGTTCCTTTGGGTTCTATCCATTAAAAACAACCAAAATAATAGATTATGAAATAATAATCATAGTGGGGAACCGCATTATCATAACAGATAATTAATATGATGTATAGATCATGAGACTTTATTTTCAATCTATGACACCTTAGTCATAACCTAGGTCATTCATGGTAATTATTCAAATCCTTCTTGATGGTTCATAAAAATAATATGAATTATCTAAATCATATCCCCTAATAGTTTCAAACCCAATATGAATTAAGGACCATTATTGTATACTGGGTAACTATTGAGTCTTGTCCAACATGATATTTTGGTCTAATTACCCCAATGCACATCTTTTTGAGAACCACATCTACCTTTTGTTTCTAGACAAGGATGTATTGTTAGGAAAACCATATTCCTTTATTTACTATACCTTTTTATGTTATCCTATACTTAGATTTATCCTATAGATTCTCACTAATATTTTATCATCATAGTTTTCAAAGGATTAACTAATCCATTATCTGATACAAACTATTGTAGCCCGTACTTTTCATACATGGATATTAACTATTTTTAGATGAATAATCATTACAAAATAGAAGTATCTTTGAAGGAATATTTTTTCTCTAGGGCCTTTGTAAAATCATATATATATATATATATATAAATAGTTCATAAGTGAGATATATAATTTCACAGTAAGATCCTCAGAACTAGTGCACCTCTTATACATATCATACATAATAGCGTTATTTATAACCTATAAAATGAAACATAAAATTGGTGATCTCAAATGCTCAGTATAGGTAGATAAGGGAGATAACAATATATAATTTGCATATGGGAATGAGAACTTAAGATTGAAAGTTGAAAACCTCACCCTATATATCATATATCATAAAATTGAGTCATGGAAAAAATTATGGTAGTTTATAAGGAATGAATCATAATAGAATCAAATATTATGATCCACGATGACATGAAATTAATATAAGACATAAACTTATTGTGTAAACATAAGAATATAAAATCAGTTCCTTAGTAGTCATGGCTCATTTACAAAACTATCATAGTGGAATGGATTCAATTCCCAAACAATCATAGTAGTCAAGGTTCAATATAAATACTATCATAATAGTAAAATTCTCTTACTAAACTCAGTTCACACCCCATTATAGTCCTATTTATATCAATAGATATAAATCTTTACCAAATTCACTCGAAGGATATATAGGTTACACCAACCATATAATGAAAATCATACATACTTGTTCCACGAGATCATTAAAAAATTTATAATATCTGAAACCATGGAAAAATGATTTTCATAAACATTTCACTATCACATTACCTATGGAAAAGTAACATGATTTATAATCATTTCATCATTACATAATAGTGTATGTCATGGAAAAAGTAGCAAGTTGCATATGAAATTTATCATTTTATAACCCAAAGAAGTGAAAAGAGTTTCATTAATATCCTTTCATCATAAAACTAATATATTTGGAGAAATAATAAGAATTGTATCCATGGATAAAATCCCTAGTAAATCATAAATAAAATAAAAACATTTCATCCTATATGGAAAATTATTTCGAAAGGTCACTATAAAAATTTTTTGAGGAAAAAAGAATTTCCCCTTTAAAAATCATTTTTTCAAAACAACAAATATGTAAAAAAATTCAAATTACTTTCATTTGAAAATAAAATTAGAAACATAAAATGGAATCTTTAAATCATTGATCGATCATGTTGATAGATTATTTTATATCGTATATGTTTATAAACAAATATTCATTTCACATATTTGTCAAAAGATATAAGAACATTGTTTGGAAAGTAAAAAGAAGATTTATTTTAAACAATTTTTTGAGATTCCAAACAGTGGTTAAAATTAAATTTAGGAATTATTTATATTAGTTAAAACAAATTTTAATAAATATTTTTTTTAAAAATAGAGATATGGTATAAAACTATTTTTTTGACTTAAGAGACAAATAATGTTGATTTTTGTTTTAAATATTTTATTTATTTCTCAAGATCTTTTAAAGAGTGAAATAAAGGGTAAACATGTGTTCCCCCGAAATGATCAGAGGGAAAAAATTTAGGAGTTTCTTCAGAGATATCTTATCATAGTTCATCATATGAATCATAAATATAAACAACCACAAAAAAATACGAGGCTATATCATAAACCCTGACATATTTAGTCACATTGTAATCATATGAATCATGAAAAAATAACATTAAATGATCATAATATAGAATTAGAATAACTAAATTAAGGATATTACATACCGAAGGGTCTGTATATACACCATATAAATAAATATAGGTTCGCAACTTAACATATGTCCCATAAGAGGCAAACTAAGACAAAACCACATTACCTTATGTCTCAACATCCTTTATACATCTTCAAAACTCTAGTATAATATTTATACGTTTATCATAGATATACTATATAACCATACTAATTATAATAATACCATATAAAATTTTCTTATGTCATTTTATTTCCCTTTTACAAGTAATTATATATTATATTCACGTTTGGGGTAATAACTTTTTTGTTTTTTATATATGTTTTGGTTTTGTAATATTAGTCATCTTAAATTGATCATGGATCCATAAAATGAACAGTTTTAAAAATGATATAAATATTATAAATATTCATTATATTTTTATTTATAGTAATCCATTAATTTTTGTAATTGAAAAGGAATTACACCATTCAAAGAGATAGTAGGTCATACGTACGCATGAACACTCTTTCCATTTTATTTATAGATGAAATTAAATAAAGTTAAATAACATATTAAATTTATAGAATAATTTTGATATAAAATATTTCAAATATTTAAATTAAAAGTATCGTTATTACATTTAATGTAAATTGTAAGTGAATAATGAATCACATCGCTTTGTGAGGTGGTAATCCGTTGTACACAAGAGTGATTCCATTGTATTCCCATGGAATGGATAGTAAGAAATTATATCTGATTTATAAATCCAAAAATAAAATAATATCTTAAATATAATATAAATATATTAAATCCTACATTATATCCATCTTTGACAGGTGGTGATAGAAAATTAATTACATCGATTCGTGAGGTACAAGTCCAATGTACGCAAAATCGACGGTTTCCTTTCTAATTTAATGGGATAGGTGATGGATATAGGTTATTACATTATCATAATATAATATTAGTATATTATAGATATTTTTAAAAATATATCTGCATATTTGGAGAATATTTTAGGTAGGTGGAAAAATAAGTAAAACAAAAATAAAATTTTTAGAATTTTAACACATCTTCAGAGAAGCTCTTTAAGTTTATTCCTAAAGACTTAATATGATGTTTTCATAAAAAGAATATGGAATAAAATATATAGGGAGGTAATTAAGTATCTTACTTTTGAAGGGATGTTCTGAACCACTTTTTTAGTATTTTTGAAGAGGAGAGGAAAGGGGGTGGCATTTAATAACTGAGCAAGATGAAAAATTTAGAATATTTGAAGATAATAATGTGTAACCGTATTTTTTCACATGAAAAATTACTAAAATTTATTTTTATTGAACATTATAGTTTATAATGTCGAAATGTTTCCATAAAATGGGATTTGGACATGTTTATAGGTCATGTAAGTCCTTATCATTTTAGTTTAATCCCCCCATTAACCAGTTTTAATATTAACTACAGTAATTAATTTTTACTATTTTTAATATTCATTTTGTTCAAAAATTATATTGATATAATAATATAAGATTAATAATTCTAATTCCAAATAATAAATTAATTTTTTAAATGTCCATTCATATAATTGGAAAAGCATAATTTAAAATTAAGCTCGCATATGTGATATAAAATGGGTTTCCAAAGTGAATATTTTCATAAGTATAAAATGTTTTAATGTCCAAATTCAATATGAAATTGATTGAAATTAATTAATTCAAATAAATAAATATATAATTAAACTAAATTATCTTTTTAAAACTGTTTAAAATAATATATAACTACTTATATTCTTTTAATGAAAATTAAATTTTTAATAAAAGTCTGTATTTTTTTACAATTTGAAAAAAAATTAACCATTAATGAAAATTACAAAAAAATATCTGAATGATAAATTTGAAATGTATTCATGAAGAAAGTTTTTTTAATTTTTTTAAAAAAATTTATATAATTGGAATAAATTACTTTTATCATTCCCTTACAAAATTCAAGAAAAACATTATTTGAGAAAATAGTATTTTAAAAACATATAATGACTTTACTAAAAAATAATTAATATTTATCAATATGTTTTCTATATATAAATCCTTTATACATAAAATTTTAAAAGTTGTACTTCTTATTCACTACAATATGTTTAACGTTTATGTTATAACAACCTTTTTTTAAATAATAATATTAATAAATTATCATGGTTGATTAAAAATAAATGTATCTTGTAAGACAAGCTATCTAAAAAATAAAATTTATTAAAACAAATTCATAATGTATCAGATTTATTCAAATAATCCAAAAATCATAAATTATTTTATGGTTTCAAAGTAAATTCTTTATGAAAATGATTGACTTTTAAATTTTTTATGGTTTTATTTTAATACATTTTGTTCCTTTCCAAATAAAATACTAAAACCCCTATTACATGGAATAAATAATTGAAATACCCCATGGTAATGTTCATGGTATTGATTATTTTATCATATTCCATTACATATGTTTATAAATTAATAAATAATTCTCGTCTCTTTTTTAAAATTAACCACCCAACATCGCAGTCCTCTTTATTCAAAACCCATTGAGCATGAATTTCCTCTCTCAATCCATCTATAAATCCCTCCCAATGTGTTCCTAAACACATATGAAGCTCATATTAATGTTCTAGAAGTTATATCTCATGGTAAGGGGTTTTATCCTACTCTATTTTATTCAATCACTTTCTTTTAGTTATGCATTTTTTTTTCAAATTTTCCTTTTTAGATATATTTTAAACATCCATTTACTATGCTTATGAAACCCAAGTAATGGGAGACCACCTTTAACTCTGGTAAAATATATATATTAACCATTATGTTTATTTGTTACATTGCCAAAATTATCCTATTAGTTTCCTGGAAAATCAGTTTTGTTGTGTATAATCATCACTCTTTCCCCTTGAGGGAGTTCACCAAGATATGAACATCCTTAATTGACTAAGGAATACCATTTATGTAAGTCATACTACATAATTATGGGATTACACATGATAAAATAAATCCTTATGTTGTATGATATATATAGAAGAGAAATTTATGTATATAATAGGGTGGGCCAAAATTATTCAACCCTCCAAGGAATAGAATAATGTTTTTTTATCTCATTAGATACCATGTATATTTCATGGGAGGATACCCTAATAACACTATGTTATGATGTCTCAATAGTTATCCATGACTTATGCTTATGATATCATGTTTTATATTGTTGTTGTATTCTTATGTTGTCTAAATGATATCATCTTATATTACAATTCAATGATAACTTTTTTTATTATCACCCCTTTTATGTCAATTTGATATACCTTTTGAATCAGATGTATTACTTTTATAATGTTATTCTTTGATTACTCTCTTAATTTGATTTTTTGATATCCCTTTTCTTATTTATATCCCCAGGTTATCATTCATAGTATTAGATAAACAATGGATATAATGGCTTTTTTGTAGTTTTTAAAATTTTTATTATAGCATTGTTCAATGTTATTGTGATATGCATTTAATTACCCACACACAGTATCCCTAAAGATATTTTGGGATTGTATTATATTTATCTTTATATAATAATAATGAATTAAGGACTATTAAAGATATGGGTTGTCATTTTTTGTATCAAAGAAAAGTCAAGTAATTTTTTAGATTGAGATTAGAAAACAATATCAGATCCTTAGGGAAATGACTCAAAATAGGAAAACATCCACAAATGTTTTGTAAAATATATAGAAATTTCTCTCCAAGAAAAAAAATCCTTACCTAGATAAAAAAATTAGATGTGGCTTGGGTATTTCTCCACCTAGGGGTTATGTCCTCGAAAAGGGCATTTTGGGTATTAACTCAATTATCACTTATTGTATGGAAAAGATGTCATGTTTCACATATTTCTTACACTCTTGGGGGATATGATTTATTGAATTCAAAAACTCTTTATGAGTCATTCTAAAGGAATCAAAAATTATTATGAAATCATTTTTTAGGGAATATAATATTTATAACATCAATTGAAACCAATAAATTAGTAGGTTAATGAAAGTATTTATTTATGAGTTATCCATTAAATGTTCACGGTTTCCATTTTATGTGTTTAAAAGTTAAAATTTATCGTCCCTAATTTTTCCTTTATTTTAGTTAATTACTGGAAATAGGAGAAATCAAGTTAATAACCCATGTGAAAGGAAATGTGATGACTATCCAAATGTGTTTCCCAACCTGAGGGTAGAAGGAGTGGATGAGTTCTAAAAAATAATTACCCAACTAACAAATTTTTTTGAACCTAAACTTAAATTAGGGGTAAAAACCATGTACTCATAAGAAAGATAAAGTTTCAATTGATACCTTTACTGGATAATGGCTTCTGACATTTAGTTTTTCTTCAGATTCTTTAGTCATAGAAAATGTATCAACCATACATAAAGGATATTTCCATTTATTTAATTATATGATAAAGTGAATGTTGCACTTGATGTTTATCATATTCAAAGAGATGGTGATAATTAGTGGATTTTGATTAAAAAAATACGAATCATTAAGAAGAGATCGAATTGATGGAGTGGAAATAATTTTCGAAAATTATTTTAATTAAATATTTTCCTCTCACTTTATGAATTTATATGGGGATGTATTTTATTGTCCTTAAGGAAAAGGATGAAAAATCCATCAAGGTATATGAGGATAAATTCACAAGACATGCACAATAGACCAATCTAATATTTATTGACCACTAATGTAATATTCAATACTACTTTAGAGGGATAAATCCAAATATAATAGAAAAATATTTGGCGATTCGAGAAATTAAATGATATGAAAAAATTGCATGATTTCAACTAAATGTAGAAGTAGATATCATTCAATCTCAAGGTAATCATGGGCCAAAATATAGAAGGATGAGAATGGATTTTAATTTTGGTAGACTGATAGGAAAATATCAGGATGTAAATAATGTCAAACATACCACTTGTAAAAATTCTGGGAAGAAGCATGAAAAAAATTCCCAAAATGGGATATTAAAATTCTTTAGGTGTGGGAATGAAGGGAACCAATCACGACAATACTGATGGGAGAAACCCACCAATGTCAAGGAAGAAATTAATTATGTATTAAAACCTCAACCAACTGTCTATTGATTCTAATTAAAAAAACAAGGAAACTATGATTATTAATAAACTAAGCCAATGGTTTTCAAAAATAACTTGCAACAACAACCTCTAAAACTAGACAAAAAAAAAGAGATATTGTTATAACAGAACTATTTAGATGGATATTGACAATGATTTAGTTACATGTATGTGATTAATTTATTTAAGGGTAGAGAACACAATATATTATTCTGGTTCTACTCATTCATTTGTATCATGAACAATATGTTAAACTATTTAAACACCACCTCAAATCATATAATTAGAGAAATTTATAAAAATGATAATTGGGAAATTATTAAATCCAAAGTATATAACTTATTCTATATCTATGTTTGTATTATTATCATCCCAATTAACTCTATGAAACTCTGTTCATAAAAACTTTATGATATTCTCTCTATGTATTAGCATTCCTTATATATATCCAACATGAAATGTTAAGAGAAACAAATCACCATCCATGTCATAGAATCCCCTGCAATTATATGAAAGTTAAAGGAGTGGGATGGATCTACTTTGGAATCACTATCTTAGTCATGTATAATGATACCTTATGAGAATGTGTATCTATCTCATATAATTAATACTAATTAAAATATCATCCTTGATAAATGACCATTAAAACAGAATATGCAGATGTATTTCGTGATGAATTTCCCAGTCTTCCTCCATGTTGTGCGATTATTTTCTCAATTGGTATTACACATAGTGCTTTTCCAATATCTGAAACTCTTTATTTAATGGACACTATTGAACCTGAAGAGTTCATGAAGGAATTATTAGATAATATAGGTAAAGGGTTTATATGAAAATTTACTTCACAATAGGGTGTGTTAGTCCTCTTCATCAAGATGTAGGATTGGTCAATGTGCCTATATATTATGTATAACGAGCTCCGCATGACCAAAATAAAGAACAAGAATCCTCTATCATGGATTGTGACTTATTCAATCAGTTTCATGGTTCCTTTTACTTATCTAAGGTGGATTATTGGCTTGGTTATTATCATGTAAAGGTTAATAAATATGATATCCCCACGATTAAGTTATAGTCACTATGATTTTATAGTGATTCCATTTGGAGTCACTAATGAAATAAAAATTTTAATGGTCGTAATGAATATATTCTTTAGGGATTATATAAAATATTTTGTGGTACTCATTATAGATGATGTTATTTTCTACTCCAAAAGCATGGAGGAAAATCTGAAGCATTTGATTATTGAATAGAAGACCATTAAAAGGAAATGTTTAATGCAACGTATAGAAATTGAATAATTTGGGTTGAGAATGTAACATTTAAGGGGAATGATATAAAAAAGAGGAATATCCATGGATCCATTAAAAATAATGGAATTTGATGGATGACCTAGAATAGTATATCTAATAAATATTTTTAGTTTCCTTTTGTTATACTGGGTAGCATAATTTAGTTTTTAGAAACTTATCATGATTTTCAATACCACTAAGCAAGAAAACATGGAAGGGAGTGAACCATCTTTTGAATGATTAATGTGAAGATATATTTAAAGAGTCAAAGAAGAGGCTAATCACTACACCAGTGCTCACATTACCCACCTATTGGGAAGGATTTTTTATTCCATGAACCATGTAGGTATTCCTTCAAAACCAACACCTAACCCGATTCATGGTATGAGCTTATGGATGTTCATGATCCCTACAGGCTGGGAACTAGTTCCTGGGTATCAAAATATACTTTTTAAATTATTTCATTCAATTATATTCACATATAAAACCTATATAAATAAAAATCACAATGACTAAAAAGTATAACCAATGAGGTGCAATAATTTTTTAGAATCATGTCTTAAAACTTTAAATAAAAAAATCAATAACTGAAAGGTAATAACAACATTATCCCAAAAACTCCCATGGGACAAGAGATTCATGAACCTCAATCCACCACCACCAAAATCTATAATAAGTAGAAAACTAGAAACCATCTCCACCATCATCATCATGATGCATCTTTCCTTTACTAGGGTCATACATATCAAGATCTACATACACCGAAAGGTGTATGCATGGTGTGATCCAAATCCTATAAATATGCAACCAAAAATAAAATATTCCATTATATAACATTATAAGACAAATCAACATTCACATTTTTAGAAGAAAATTTTAATCATTTTTGAGTATTTTTTTAAAGGAAATCATTTTTCAAATACGATTTCTTAAAAAAAAGTGCACATGGTATTATGTATGCAAATGGCTAGAACCATTTCTCATGAGAATCATGTCAAAAAAGATAACCATGGGAAAATACATATAGGAAGATATCACTAGGTGGTCCCAATAAACCTAATACCTCATTAACAAAAATATATTACTATACTACCTAAAGTTTCTTCATGCATGATCCACTATAGGCGAACACATCCCATATTTCAGTTGTCTCTTACAATATCACATGTTTAATTACTGTTGTAATCCATAATATTTCTAGATGAAGCTAAGACTCATCCAATTTTGAATAACCTTTTGAAATATTTCTAGTTCACCCATCTAAATATTTTGGATTCCTTTTGTCCTAAAATTCTATTTCACATATCAAATAAATCATTACATTCAGACTTACATTCGAAGAATCACAAGTGCATAACTAAATCACGTATTTTTCACAAAAAAACACTTTCAAATTTCACATGCACACGAAAAACAATTTGGAATAGATTTAAAACAACTTAAACAATTTATTAAATACATTATGAATAAAAATAAGTAGAACACATGTGTAAGAAAAACATTTCCAGAGGAAAGTCCCATTTTCAAGTTCACATTCACATTAAAAACATTTTTATAACATGATTCACCATTTCAAGATATTTTAATTGTTAACCAAAAAGTATCCATCATGATACAAAACTCATTTCTCTTGAAAATCTACTTCTATAACATTTTCACCATTAATCTCTTTTAATACAAAATTCATACCTTTCATGAATGTTATAAAATATTTTCCAGAATCACTATGACAATTAACATAAAAAAATATAAACTATTTCTTTTCAAAAACCTACCTCTATCACAAATTAATCAAAAATGAAACTTGGATATACGGTTTTCTAAAGAAGTCGCATGGTTTCCCCTACCCAGGAATCACCTTATATGAGAATAAAAATCACCATTTTATATCAAAAAAACATGGGTAATAAAAGTGAAAATATCCAAAAAATAAATAAATATAATCTATCATAAAAAAAACATAGATGTGACAATTATTTCCACTATGAAAACATTCCTCCCCAAAAAGTCATTCTAAATCATGATTTGAGAACAAAAAAAGATACTTCCCCTAAACCAAATAATTCCCCTCCCTTGTATCGTGACCATAATTTCCATGTTATCAATTATATTTTACTAAAGAAATATAATTTCCATGAATCTATTTTTCCTAAGAATCCACAATCTACACTGGCCATTAAAAAATAGAAAATCCATGCTCAAATTACAAATATTTCCAATTTAGCACAGGAGACAAATCTAGGTTTCACTTTTTCATTTGAGAGACATGAAAAATGTCCTAAATTAATGTCCACCGAGATGGAAAAGCTAACATGTATGTTGCCTTACCAATCCACTCTATAATCTCAAAAGGTCCAACAAACCTCGATGTTAGATTCCATATCAAACCCAAATGACGATGACCCAAGAGACGTGACACTTTCTGGAACACCTGATCTCCCACAGAAAACTATGAACCTCAAAACTTTGGATTTTCATAATATTTACAATGAATATGATCTACCAACCAACACTGCCTCAACAAATTGAATTTCTTTGATGTTTCTTGCATAGGTCCCAATCCTAAAAGTGAGGTCTCACCCACCTCATCCTAATACGAAGGTGACCAACACGACCAACCATAAAGCACCTAAAAGGGGGTCATTTGAATTGAGTATTAGTAACTATTGGTATATTAGAACTCAAACCATCCTAAATGGTTATCCCATGAACCTCTAAAATCCAACATGCACACTACGATCAATTCTTCCAATATCTTTTTCGCTCGTTATTTCTGACCATCCATTTGAGGATGGTATGTCCTGCTCAACTTGACCTGTGACCCCATGACCATTTTAAGGACTTACCAAAAATATGAGGTAAAATGGTGTTACCTATCAAAAATAATTGACGATGACACACCATGAAGCCAAAAAACCACTTGAACATATAATCATCCCAACTCATCCACATTGGATAAATCCTTGATTGGAAGAAAATAAGATGACTTAGTCATATAATATATCACTACCAAAATGAAATTCCTCCCCCGAGTTGTATGATGCAAGCCAAAAATAAAGTCTATAGTGATCTCGTCCCACATCCATGTAGGAATGCATAGTGAATGAGGAAAACCAAAGTGACTTTTGTGCTCTACTTTAACATTATGACATGTATAACATGATGATATGTAGTCACCTATATCTCTCCTCATACCTGGACACTAGAACTGCTGATGCACATCATAGTACATATTAGTAGAACTAGTTTGAATGGACCACTGAGACTGGTGGCTAGCTTTCATCACCATCTTCCTCAATGAAAATATAACCACGAAGCGACCCTTGAAGCACAAAACTCCCTCAGGTGACAATATCAAATTAAAAGGAATCTTCTCACCATTTAGGAACTGCATAGAATACTAGAACAACTAATCAATCGGTTTCTCTTGATGAATTAACTCCAAAAGATAATTTTATAGCTACGTGCTATCCAATAATGGGCCTCTACTATGCTACTTGATTTCCAGGTGAATATAAGAAAAATGCTCCCTCAAAGTCCACTCATCACTTGACTACTTCAATATCTCCACTACTACTTCCTTACTCAATGTATATGGAAAAACATTACCTTTACCTAGGGTATAGACTATATAAATATATAACCATTGATGGTTCTCAACTCAATGATGTTTCCTTAAATATATATATTTTTAAGAGAAAATATAGGAATTATTATTATGATCAAAATATTGCACAAACTTCTCCCAAAAATATAATGACCCTACATATTTATGTCATGCTTCACCACTGATAACTCCAGGTTATGGGTTGGGTAATTATTTTCATTTGGTCGGAGTAAGAAATAACTATATGCAACCACATTGTTAACATACATCATCACACATCCAAGACAGATACCTTAAGCATCACAATATACCAAAAAACATATTCCATAATCTAGCATGATAAAAATGGTTGTTGTGGTCAACTATTTTATGATCTCCTCAAAGGACGCTAGACACTCTAGGATCTATTCAAACACCACCCCCTTTTGGGTGATATATGTAACAAATGAAGAAAGCAATGAGAAATTCTAAAAAAATACCTGTAATACCCTACCAGGGACACAAATATTCTAATTTTAAACACATTATTCAGTTCTTCTGATGAAATCACTGCACTGATCTTCTCAGGGTCCACCAAATCCCAATTGTTCTAAGATCACATAACCCAAAAACATCTATGGTCTTATATAGAAGGTGCGGTTAATGATATTCACTTAGAAATGATGATCCTGAAGAGTTCCCAATATAATAACGAATGACACTCATTCCCCAACATAGTCCAAAAAATAGGACAGGATATCAGCCACAAAAACCAGAAGAAAGGATTTGAGATACTTATGGAACACCCTATTCAGAAGTGCCATAGAGGACCACCATATAATTTGTCAACCTGAAAGGAATGAACAAGTATTAAAAATGTTCATATATTCTTTGGAAGTCTATTTTCAAAACATCCTCTTATCTGACTCTGTCTTGATGATTCCCAGAACACAAGTCAATTTTTCAAAACCACATTTTTCCTTTATGATGATCAAAACTGTCATGAATATGGGGAAAAGGGTATATGTTCTTGATTTTTACCTTATTCAATTTACAATAATCAATACAAAACTAGAGAGATCCATCAACCTTTTTCACAAACAGAACATGGGTTTCCTAAGCTAAGATGCTCGGGAGAATGAGTCCTTTAGATTATACATCAACCAAATGTACCTTTAATTCCATCAACTCAGTTGGGGGCATATGGATTGAGTGAAGAGAAATGAGTTGTTTAATTTGATGGTAAACTCTGTATCCCACATTAGAGGAAAACTTGAAAAATTGTCAGGAAAACCCTATGGGAAATCATCCACCATAAGAAGTAATCCCCTTTCAGGAGAACCACTATCATCCCCCCAACCTGAGCGATGGTATCTGAAAAACAAGGTTTCCCAGCTCATGAAGTGGGGGTCCATCACCTCCTTACTGAAGATCCCATTCACCATTAAAATCATGGTTACTTTCATTATGTGAAACAAAAATCACTCACTATCGATAGAAATCAAGGTGTGTATGAAATTGTATAATTAAATACATACCAAGGATCACATCAAATAGGTCCATATCCAAAATAATAAAATCTCACTCCAAATGAACACCTGATATGATGAGTTCATAAGATAGACACAAAAAACCATGTTCTCACTTCTTAACAAGTGGTGTTACTGATTCAATCACATATGGAATGATCTTGTTTTGAAAAAGAAACAAATAAAAAATTAAAGAATAAATAAAAGAAAAATAGTCACTAGTATCTAAGAGAACATAAAACAAAGATAATAGAATGAGTAAAATTACTCAAACTATCACAGACCCAGCATCTGATTCCACTGGTTCTCAATCCACTGCATGGAGTTGTCTCATCTTAGCCGGACCCTAAAAATGAGGATTGACCTACATATTTTCCCGAAACTGACTCTACTTTGATGATGATCCAATCATGCCTCCATGCCCTCCAAACCGAGAAACCACTACCTTAGATAGTTCTGGATGAGTTTTCATCCACTTCAATCTCATATATCATGAACCACTTTTATATCGGTGTGATACTTTATAGAATCGCTGTAAGTGTCTCGTAGTTCCACAAAAATGATATATTCTGGGTGGAGATGAACATGTAGGTCACATGTTCCCTACCCTCCAAAACTGATGAAACACTATCAAACTATCATTAGAATCTACATTTGAAGAAATATGAGAATGATGGCATAAGAAACCACCTCCCTTCTTCCTCTCCACATCCCTCTTCATCTTCTTCGGAGATGAACTGCAACTACCCAATGCCAACATTCCTCCAATGAAATTAGACATAACTTCACAATTAATCTTGACCATCATGTCATTGTCAACCACCTCAGAATAAGATTTCATCATGAATGATTGAATATTAGATTAAATTTCTTCCCTCAACCCCAATTTTATATTCTAGGCATTTATCTTCTCATTATAAATGATCTCGGTTGAGTACGAAACTAACTATACAAAGCATTTGGAAAACTCCATCATTGTCCAGTCTCTGTGGTTAATCGCTAAAAACACCGAGGATCTGGAAGGGGACAAAATATCCTAAAAATACCACCTTTTGAAATTGACCTTGATATTTTTCCAACCTATATACTAATGATTTCCATCTTGAACCACAAAGTCCCATCACTTCGACTAGTACCTTGCAACATGAAAAAATTACATTTAACTCTGACCACCTCAAGATGTCAAGATACTGAAATATTCTCCCTATCTTCTCAGTCCACTATTTTTCTTCTTGATGTTATGGGCTACCATGAACTGATGCAGGCTTGTTCTTGGGAAATTCTTAAGCCATATCCTTTCCAAGACCTGGTAAAAATTCACTAACCTGAGAAGGAGTATATCCTACACCTTTTCATTAATCTTGGAAAACTTGAACAATGACTTCCACTAACATATTATATTAGTGAGGGAGAAATCTATTTGGCCTCTTCATGCAATCACATAGGGAGTCTCTAGAAAGGAATATATCAACAATAAACAATAATCAAAATAAAACCCATTAATATATCCATTCTGTAAATTTAATTCTACAATCACAACAAATATCAAACACTTCTATAAATGAAACATAAAAAAATCCATCACAATAACATGGAATACCAAAACACTCTTCCCGACCTAGTGTCCATATATAGTCTGCAACCAGTATATATCACTAGAAGGATAAGTCAAACCAAATTTCCCAACATCCCATGGCGACTAAAGTGCCATCATGAGGGGTGTTTTATAGGAATCCTACTCTCAACTAGAACTTAAAGAGCCACAAAACCAAGCTATAATATATCCAGAATCATCCCCAAATAACTTGACCCAAAAAACTAGGACCTGATCTGATTTCATTTTGTCACAAACGAAGACAGGGTATCATCCAAAATTACCCCTGACCGGATCCATGTCATGGCATGAATAGTGTTCCCAATCCTCATAGGCTAATAACTAGTGTCTGGTTATCGACAATATATATTGGGAATTATTTTAACCATTTACATTATCATAAAAAACTGACAAAAATAAACATGATAATAATTAATAAGAATAACCAAACAAGGTTCATCAATTTTCAAAATCAAGTTTTATAACATAAAAAAAATTCTGTAACTAAATGGGAAATACACCATTCGAAAAAACACCATGTGATAAGAGAGTCATCAACCTCAAGAAACCACCACCAACACCTACAAGGAGAGAAACATTGGTATCCATATTCACCATCACCATCATGATGCATCTTTACTTTTCTAAGTTCATACATAACAAATACCACATACACCCAAATGTGTATGCAGGATGTGAGCCAAAGCCCATAAGGTTTTCACCAAAAAGAAAACATTCCATGATATAAAATTAGAAGACAAATTAACATGAACCTTTTTATAAAAACATTGGAATCATTTTTACGAAAATAGTTTTTTAAGGAAGACCATTTATTAAATAAGATTGCTTGAAATAAAAAAGTACACATGGTCTACCATATGTTGATAGCTCTAACCATTTCTCAGAAGTATCATGACACAAAAGAGCACTAGGGGTTATTAACTATAGGTATCTAGCAATTGTGGGATCCTAGAAATCTCATACCTAAGTGATTAAAATCCTTAACTAAACTTGACATAGCATCCTCATGCACAAGAAACTCGAGGTGAATTGATCCCATGGTCCGGTGGTCTCCAAAATAGTGTTCCTTTGTACAATCCACTACATTGGAACACATCCATTATTTTAGTGGTCTCCAATAATATCATCTGTTTAGTTAGTTTTGTAATATTTAATCCTCCTAAATGAAATTGGGCCTCATCCACTTCTAAATCAACTAGAGAACTAGTTCTAGTTCACCCACCTAGATACCTAGGATTCCCTTTTTGCTAAAATTCTATTTCACATATCATATAAATTAATACATTCACACATACTTTCCTAGAATCACAAGTGCATAAGAAAATCACTAATTTTACACACTAAAAAACACTTTCCACTTTCAGACACACCTCAAAACCATTTGGAAATATATTTCACACCACCTACACAATTCATAAAATCTTTTTGGAATCACAATAATTGGAACACATGTATATGACAAGCATTTCCAGGGTGAGGGCCTCTTTTCAAGTTCATATTCACAAAAAACCATTTTTATAACATGCTTCACCATTTCAAGACATTTTAAAGGTTCACCACAAAGGATCCAACATGTTACAAAAAACATTTCACTTCGTAAATCTATTTAGTACACATTTCAATCATTATTAACTTTTAAAAAAAAATCTCACATTTTTCAAGGGGTAAAATATTTTCAAGAAGAACCATCACAAAGAACATAAGAAATATAACAATTTTTTTCAAAAAACCATCTTCCATCACATATGCATCAAAAATACTTTCAAAAAGATGTTTTTTCCACACAAACAATCCATAAAGAATATTTAACGAATCATGAAAGAATATCACTACATCAAAATAGGCTATTGTCAGTGCTAAAAATGCTTTATCAATAGAGACACTATTAGGGGGAAGCCTTTATTAGCACGATTTTTAGTGGGGATAAAAGAACCACTTTATCAGCACTAAAAAATCATTGATAAAGGACACCCTTTATCAGCACTCAAAAAAGCACTGATAAAGGCCCCGTATATCAATGCTATTTGGAAGGGTAGACAAATTCCCTATTTATCAGCACATTAGAAAAGTGATGGTAAAGGATTCCTTGTTTGAGTGTGTTGTTTATATAATATCACAGCTAGAAACCAGAAAATAAAATAAGCAACCAACAAAAATAATCAAACTAGTAAAAGTAACCTTCAAAAACCAACACAAACCTGCTAAAAAATGACCACTCATAGTATATATATACCAAATAACCACATACACATTGGAAATGATGAAGAAACAAGAAATTCACACAAAAGTTTAGAAAAAAATGCTATATAAATTTAATTTACATAATGAATACAAAAATATTCAATCATTGTATATACCAAAAAAATACTTCTATATAAATTTTGAGAAATTTTTTATAAAATTGCATATAAAAATATCTATCAAATAGTTAAAAACATTAATTTTTTTTCTTTTTTGGTATGTGGTCCCCTATAAAAAATGTCCTTTGATGGTAATAGTCATTGAAAAAATAATCCCAATTCAATGAAAAGGATCCAACTATATATGAAAAAATATTACATTAATAATACTATAAATAAATAAATAAAACATTAATACAAATAATACCTTAAAAAATGTCAATTTTTAATAAATAAGACACATATGGAGTCATATCGGTGATATTGTTCATTAGATTGAGGTTCAGTTGATTTCTACACATCACAAATGACTGAGGGGATATTTTCCTAATGTATCAAAACAATCAGAATGCATTTACTTGGTTTATGTTTGTTGTGTTTTTATAATAAAATGTCATTTCAAACCGAGAACATGAAATTTGAGTCATACCGATCAGATCGTGTGTCGGATTCATGCGAGAATACTTTATACATGTCACAAAAGACATACGAATCATTTTCCTTAATTTGAAAGACAATCCGAGTGTGTTTGCTTGGTTTTCAGTGAGTGACCCATTTGGAGTTAAATGTCTATTTTAAACTTATAACGGACACTTTTAGTTATACCGGTCACACCATTTATCATAATGAGGTTATGTTGACTTATACACATCAAAACTGACTCATGGATCATGGTATTAAAGTATCAAAACCATCGTAATGCATTTTCTCAGTTTTCAGTATGTCAGTTGTGTTTTTAACATAAATTACTATCAATTTGAAATAACAAGACACATTTTGAGTCATACTAGTGACACCATGAATCTTATTGAGGTCTGGTTGAAACCTGCAAGTCCAAAATGACTGATGGATTTTTTTCTTAAAGTATCAAAACCATGAGAAATCATTTCATCAGTTTTCAGAATGTTAGTTGTGTTTTTTTACAAAAAATGTCTTTTCAAGTCAAAAAAATACAATTTGAGAAATACCTGTCACATCGTGCATTAGTTTTATGTGATAATGCTTGATACACAGCACATGGAATTATGAATAAATTCCTTTAATTTGGAAAACAGTCGGAGCATGTTTTCTTGGTTTTTAGTGCGTGGCACTTTTCAGTTAAAATGCCAATTTTAAACTGATAGGGGACACTTTTAGTAACACCAGTCACACCGATCATCGGATTGAGGTGGGGTTGATTCCTACATATCAAAAATGACTCATGGATTGTTTTACTAAAGTTTCAAAATAATCCTAATATGTTTTCTCTATTTTTAGTATGTCAGTTGTGTCTTTTTACTTGAATTAATGTCAAATTTAGAAAACATGACTCATTTGGAGTCAAACCGGTTACACTGTGTGCCGGATTAAGTTTAGGTTAATTCTTACAAATCAAAAATTCCCGATTAATCATTTTTCAAATGTATCAAATCAATCAAAATGCATTTTCTTAGTTTGTAGTATCTTTGTTGTGTTTTTTACTAAAATTTCATTTCAAACAGAAAACATGCAATTTTGGTCATACCGGTCGCATCGTGCATCACTTTGATGTGAGACTAATCCATACACGTCAAAATGGACTTAAGAATCATTGTACTTAATTTAGAAGACAATTAGAGAACATTTTTTTTTCAGTGAGTGGCATATATTCAGTTATGATGTAAATTTTAAACTAATAGTGGACACTTTTAGTCACACTTTTCGCACCATTCATTGGATTGAGGTGGGGTTGATTCTTAAACATCACAAATAACTCATGGATCATTTTCCCAATGTATCAAAACAATACGAATGAGTTTTCATGGTTTTCAGTATGTTAGTTGTGTTTTTTTACATGAATTAATGTCAGTTTAAAATAACAGGACACATTGGGAGTCATACCGGTGACACAATGCATCAGATTGAGGTGTGGTTGATTCGTACATGTCACAATTGAATGATGGATCTTTTTCTTAAGGTATCAAAACAATCGTAATTCATTTTCTCAGTTTTTAGTATGTCAGTTGTGTTTTTTTACAAAAATGTCATTCCAAACTGAAAACATTCAATTTGAATCACACAGGTCGTATCATGTGTCTATTTGACGTGTGACTGCTTTATAAACATAAAAAGGAATTACGAATTATTTTTTGTAATTTGGAAGTCAATCAGTGTGCATTTTCTTGGGATTTATTGAGTGACACCTTTTGAGTTAAAATGCCTATTTTAAACTGATAACGAATGCTTTTAGTCACACCAATCACATCATTCGGTGAATTTAGGTAGTATTGATTCCTACACATCACAAATGAATCATGGGTCATTTTACTAAATTATTAAAACAATATGAATGAATTTTTATAGTTTTTAGTATTTTAGTTGTGTTTTACCACATGAATTAATGTCAATTTTAAATAACAAGACACATTTGGAGTCATACTTGTGCCACCACACGTCGGATTGAGGTGCGATTGATTCATAAACATAAAAAATGACCGATGGACCATTATCCTAAAGTATTAAAATAATCGAAATGCATTTCTAGTATTTATTGTATGTTTGTTTTGTTTTGTTTTTCTGAAATGTCATTTCCAACTGAAATCATGAAATTAGAGTCATACGGGTCGCATCGTGCATCAGTTTGATGTGAGACTACTTCATACACATCACAAAGGACATAATAGTTATTGTACATAATTTTGAAGACAATCAGAGCATGTTTTATTAGTTTACAATGAGTGGAACTTTTTGAGTTAAAATGTCAATTTTAAACTCATAACAGAATCTTTTAGACCCACGAGTCACAGTGTTCATCAGATTGAAGTGGAGTTGATTCTTACACATCACAACTGACACATAGAACTTTGTATTAATGTATAAAAACTATAGAAATGTGTTTTCTTGGTTTTCAGTATGTCAATTGCGTTTTTACTCAAATTATTTTCAATTTTAAATAACAAGACACATTTGGAGTCATACAGATGACACCATGTGACAGATTGAGGTGTGGTTTATTCCTACACATTAAAAATGACTGATGGATTATTTTCCTAAAGTATCAAAACAATCAAAATGCATTTACTTGGTTTTCAGTATGTCAGTTCTGTTTTTTCACTAAATGAATTGTTCGTTGATTGATTTTTTAAAATAAATCGGTGGTCCTCATTAACAGGGTATGTGTGTTGCTGATAGACCACAAAAGATAATGAGTATCCAGAGGAGTTTTCCCAATCCCTTGAGTTTATTCTAGTATATTTTATCCCTGTATGGGTTACATGGAATAAAATCCTCCTTCTGTAATGACCCAAACATTCACTAATGGAAATAACTATTGATCTAATTAAAAGTCTTATTATGTTTATCTAAAATGTGAACTTAATTGGTTTTATTTTTCTAAATTTTAAAATACCATTATGAATTGTAACCATTGCTAATATAACCGTTGAACAATTATCACATGATTAGTATAAATATACGGCTTTAACAAATCCAATTTACTCAGAAAAAGGAAGTGATGGCCTCATCAAGTAAACATTACCAATAAGAAGCCCATTTTTCAGAGCTCAAAAAGGAGGTTGCGTCATTGGGCTTTGCTCTTGAACAATCCCAAGATGAGCTTGAACACCTTAAGGTTGAGCAGAACTGACTGTGAGAGAAGAGGAAGTCAATAGAGATTACCACCCGAGCGATATTATCAGAGCCACCCCAAGAGTCTGTCACCATCACACAACTTACCCTTAGGTCTTATGTGGGTGTTATAAGCGGTTATGTAACAAGACCCTAGAACTATGACAATGTACATTATTTTTTTATAAATAATGTTCATTCATTTTATTATTGTTACTTTGAAAATAGTTTTAACAGCACAAATAGTATTTTTAGTTAATATTCAACTAAGAAATCTATTTTGATGAATTAATGGATTTTTAAATTAAATAATATTTTAATCAAATATTATTATTAAATTAACTTATATTAAATATAAATTATCATATAATTTTTTGAATGCAATAGTAATTTTTGTTCAGGTTTGAAAACTGTTTCTGTCAAAACCCACGAATTTTCGGTATATATTTGTTTTTATTTTAAAAGTAAAAATTTACATATTTATATAATTATTTATATAAAATGAATATTATTTTGGGAATTAGGATGTCGAAATTATCCAACGGTGAATTTTTCATAATTTTATGTGACAGTCTAATTTTTGGGTAAAAATTAAATACCGTTTAAATATATAATGTGTTTTATTACATCATAATCACCTAATAGTGAGGTAATAAAATTATATAAGTATTATGTTCAGACAATATATGTTTTAACATTAATATAATGTTATTTTAGATTTGTTTTATTTTTTACAAAGCTTTTGTGGACCCTCTAAGACTAATAAAACATTTTGTCTTTTTAAATTATCTTCTTTGAGAGTGTGACTCACCTGCACAATTGCTACCCAATTATTTTAAAACATTCGGCCATTTTCTATAAAAAATATTGGTTTCCACTCCCCTTTGGAAAAAACCATGCTATGTTTTGTGGTATTGATTAGCTTAATGTGAGGTGTCCCAAACCTAAATAATAAATAATTCCCTCTCATTTCCTATATAAACCCACCCAAGGTCTCAATTACTCTCCATTAAATTCCATTGGAGTTCCACCAACCCCTGACCTCCTCTATCTAGAATCCTCCCAAGGTGCCCCAATCTCCCAAGAATCCTCTCTCAATTCTCTCCCAATCCTTTGGGATCACACTTCCAAGTAAGGGATTTCTTCCTTTCACATTTTTTTCTAATTTTCATTAAGTTGTTATTCCCTTTTGTTTTCAATTACAAATATTGGGGGTATGATTTATCACCTTCCCCATACTATCCTATTTATGTTTTTATGATGGTATACCCCTTTCTATCTCATTAAATCCTCCCATATTCACATGTTACCATGTCAATATTCTATGAGGGATTTCTCCCTCCTCATTTACATCCAATTAATTCTCTTCCATTATGCATCTAAATTCCATTATGTTTATTGGGAAATGTTTCCATATGAACCCATTACTATCCATATCATGTTCATATTATGAGACACAATTTTCTATATCATGAACTATTTTCATGAATCCTTATGTCAGGTCGTTATGTTGTCGAAACTGCACCCCGTTTTCCAAGCCAAATCATTGTGTAATGAATTCCATACCCATGTCTTTATCAAGGGTATTAACCTTAATGAACATATACCTATTGAATGGTACTTTCATGTATTTATTCCATATTACTTAATCATTAAATAACTTATTATATTGATTTATTCCACGTTATATGATCCCTGCGGCACACTTACGCATGAAATGAAATGTTTAAGAAGGGTGTGCCCTGATAGCGCTCCAATGCATTGAGTATAGTATAGTATAATGATACGTCAGGTAAAATGGCTGTTGACTCATGCTAATTCAAGTGAAACAAGGATTTACTCATTCTTCATGTGTAATTAGGGCTTACTCATGCTCTATGTGCAATTAGCCTTGGCTCATGCTAATTCCTTGTTAAGTGTTGTTGCCACGTTTCCATGTTATGATTACCATGCTTTATCATGCCTTTATGCTCATGTATCTCTTGTGCTATGTTGATATGCCTATTGTCTAATAGGTATTCTATTCCTCATTTTATTCAATGTTTATTCCCTTACTGGGATTTATAGATCACCCTTTTTGTTATGCATTTCGTCATGTTATCTCATGCAATGTTAAGTACAAGGGAATGTAATGGACATGTAAAGTAAGTTTTCAATAAAGATGTTGTGTATTTTATGTTATAAGATGTTATTTAATGTTCCTAATACCTAAATACACTATAGATCAAAATATTCTATGTTGTATCAAGTGAATATTTTTTTTAATAAACTACATTTAAGTGTGTAATAAAGAGCAGGGTTGTTATAGTAGGTATGAGAGGATAAGTTTAGTATTTTTTGGGATTTGGTTTAGGAAGCCCTAGTGAAAACTTGGAGACAACAATAAGTATAATAAAAATATCCTTAAGTATTGGTGAGTATTGATTATGTGGTTTATCAAGAAAATACATCACAGTCTGAATATGAGCAGGTCGAGGCGGCTTGGGAACAGATGTATCCTAGGGGTAAAACCTGAAAACCCTTCTTTGATCAAGAATCTAACGGGAACTGGTGCATGAAAATGGGCCTTTTAGCACTCTTTATTATGGTACTCCCAGGGGATATTCTTTGGTAAATTAATAATCATTGTATGTACCCTTATTAAGGGAATTCAAACAATTCCGCTAATAATATATGTTAGAAAGTAGATCATGGATATCATAGATTGTAGCATATGGATTCATAAGTTAAGGAAATAAATGTTATTTATAATTCATAAGTTTTGTCCTTGGATCACCCTATAATTTTTTACCCCTAACTTTCCTTTTATTCCAGCCAATGGCCAGTAATAGAAGGACATGGGCTAACAACCGATGTGATGATCAATGTGATGACTATGAAAATGATTTTCCAAATATTATTGTAGCTGGAATCACGAACATTGTCACACTTCTCTCTCAGTTAACTCATGATTTCAATAGAAACATGGGTCAAGAAGAATGTTCAACCCCCTCCACCCCTAAGAAAGAACAAGTCGCTGTCGAGAGCTTCCTGAGGCAAAGGCCTCTTACTTTTAATGGATTATCTGATCCCTCAATGACGGAACAATGGATCACCTCCATTGAAAAGATTTTCTCCATCCTTTAATGTTCTGAACAAGAGAAGGTTCTTCTGGCTGCTAATCATATGGAAGGTGCAGTCGATCAATGGTGGATGTTGATCAAAAATACAAAGCCTGAGGAAGAGATCGAGGCATTATAATTGAAGGATTTCCAGAAGACGTTTTACGATAAATATTTTCCATGCACCGTATGACATAAGATGGAAAGGGACTTACTTTAACTCAAGAAAAAAGATGATGAATCTATCAGAGTGTATGAGGTAAACCTCACAAGGCTTGCATGATATGCATCCAGATTTTTTGTTACCCCTGAATTCAAATTTGATCACTTCTTTGGTGGGCTGAAACCTAGCCTCACTACAACATAAATCGCCTTTAGCAGTGGTTTTGGAAACCGATGCTAAACCCTTTTTTAAAATGGTTTCACAGCGGTTCATAACACACAGCCATGAAACAATTTTTTTTACACTGTCAACCATTCACCCCCACCCTGACCCATTCTCACCCCGCGATCCCGCTTCCCCGGGCCTCCTGATTCCCACGCCACCACAACCCCGACGAACCCACAACCTTGGCGACCTCGTGACCCCAGTGACCCCGCGACCCCGGTGACCCCGGACCCCTGCGACCCCAGTGACCCTACTTCCCCCAGCCCCTTGAGACCTCGACGACCTATACGAACCCTAAGGGTTGAATTCAAGTAATTTTCTTTCAATTCTTGTCTCCTTATATTTTGAATTATGAAGATTCATGGTTGATTTTCCATTCGATTCATTAAACATACACATAACCCGTGATTAATCTGTTATACTTGATAAAAAAACTTATTATCACTTTGTTATTATTTATGTTTAATCCCTTTTGAATATTTCAACAACATAAGGTGTTAAATTAGAATCTCCCTTGGTATTGTACATTCTTAGGTGACCAAACCACATTCTTTGTGGTTTTTTCTTAAATCAAAATTGTAATGAATATAATGAATTTGATGAGAAGGGTTTCATGAGACCATATCACATGTTTCTATATAAAAAGGATACTCCCTTGTTAAAATATAATGTTGATAGAATATAAGGCCTACTTGACTATAATGAATTATGACACTTTGGTATGGAGTTCCTTATACATTTGATACTCGATCATGGAGTCCATCAAACATGTGTTACTCAAGCATTGCATCCCTTATATGTGTGGCACTCGGGAATTGTGTCCCGTATACTTGTGGCAACCAAGCATGGTGTCCCTAATACATAAAATAATTAGTCATTGAATCCCTTATATATATAATACATGGTAATCACATCCCTAATTATATTATTACTAAGGTCCGGAGTACCTCATACTTGTGATATGTGGTCATGGAATCCCTTATACTTTTAATAAATTTTCATGGAATCCCCTACTACTGTATGAGACTCTAGTGACTTTATAGGGATTCCTAAGTAATGCCTCAGGTCATGGATTGTTACTGACAAGTTTTAATCTTTTCTATTCAGTAAAATGGAATGTTGTAGTGTTTCTCCCTTAGAAGCTATAATTTCAATCCAAACAACATAAAACTGAAGTTATCTTTCATGCTGTGATTTACTTTACTTTGAAAAAATTAATTTTGTGTGTTGAAGTGAATGGTATTGAATTCATTATAACTTATTCTAGTGGTTTGGATGAATATAATTCTTCCAAGTTCCTAAATATAATATTTAGAGAGAATTCCTTCTGGGATCTATTTCCAACTATGTGATTTTGATTATCTTATTATGTTGTCCTAGATGATAGTACCAAAACCCCACATTTCATCTCCAAATTCCAAACATGATTCTAATATGAAACACCAATCACCAAGCCCAAACACGTCAAATATTTTTCAAATACCATTCTTTTATCCTCAAACCAGATTGGCCTCATCTTGAACAACATTTCTGATGTGGTCTCCACCATACCACATCAATTTTTATGCAATAACACCAGAAAGTTCTTATCTAGAGGAATTATACCAAAGGCGATCAGTCCCACCCACCAATGCGCTATCATATCCCATCCATGATGCCTTAAAACTCAAGGAAAAACAAAAATTCTCAATACCCATACCGAATATTGAATCTGAATCTTAGTTCAACTCCATGGTCAGATCCTCGATCGTCCCATTTAACCATAATTATCCACTCCTGAGCACTAACACATGTATGATCCAAATCACCCTCATATCACACCACCACTCTTTTCTATGTGAATAAACCAAATAGAGGTCTAGTAATTCAATCCCCATAAGGTTCGTAGAACCTCAAAAACTAATCTCCCATGATATTTCATCATGAATTTCAATGAACACCACCACTTATCATTCCTCAAGACTACCATACCTCACATGGTTCTTACCACTCCAAGGAACAAAAAATGAATTAATCCAAATCTAAGGCCCTGACCCCCACAACCCCATGACCCCGACGACCCCACGGCCCCAGCGACACCGCTACCCCCGGCCCCCCGCGACCCTTATTATACCATTTATCAACTAGATAATTTCCACGAATGGTTACTATATTTCAATAATAATTTTTGGTAAAGTGATTTTATCCCCAATGGAGAACGGGTTCATTAATGGGATTATTTTTTGGTAGTGATAATACCCAATAGTAATTTCCTTGGATTGTATTGGTTACCCTTTTATATTGTTCTATGGTGTTATGTGGTTTTCCAAATTAGATGAGTTCCACCTTCAATAGTGAATGGGACCCTATTAGGTGTATCAAGTAGCGCCAACCCTTGAGAAGTGGTAGTCATTTTCCCATCAGATCGTTGCATGGTTTTATATGACTTAGGGGTGGTTGAGGATTTATTACATATGGTTTCATGGTTTTGTTATATAATATTATATATCGATGCTATAAAGGATTTCAAAAGTCAAGGGTTGAAAATTTAGAGATTTGGGAGAAACATGATAGGAATACTGTTTAGCATAACTTTTAGTATTAACCACATGGTAATTGAGTAATATGGCATTGTTGGTTCTATTGATGATTTTTATTATTTCAGAATATTTCCCTTATCCATTCATTTCCATGAATACCATTTGGATGAATGGAATATATTATAGATGATTTCTCTAACCTTAAGAATGATTTTTATATCAACGTAGTTATTCCAAATTAACAATGTTCTTTGGTTTTCATGGTAAAGTATTTACCACGTTGTTAGCACACTATTTATCTTTACCAATGAATCATCCCCTATCCCAAACACTAGAGGGTTCATATCTAGCTCAGGGGATCATCATTATTATATTATGTTTCTGTAATCTTATATTATCGTATATATGAATCTTTTTCTCTATTTAGTAGTAACTGTGTGTTTTAATTTTTTTTTATTGTGTAGGCACATTGTGATATACATGGATAAAACCTAGACCACATTACCGAGGAACACACCTTGGTATGTTATGGGTTTGAATGAGTTTTTAGATTTTGTAATTTCTAATCAATCTGTTGAAGGGAGAATAAGATTTCCATGTCTTAAATGTAAATTTAGAACATGGATGAAGAGAGGTGAAGTTTATGAACATTTAATACTGAAGCAATTCACTGGACAATATTTGTTTTGGATTTGGCATATAGAATTGAACGTTACAGAAAGATTGAGCACTGATGTTAATCCACAAAATGAGGTCCCAAGTTCATAGACAATGGAAAATGAAATGCAAAATCTCATAAACAATGCATTCTGCACTGGAAGACACCACTATCAGTATCAAAACATATCAGAACAACCAGATGAGGGTGCCACAAATTTCAACATGACAGTGATGTTTTTGAGACTATAACACAAGAAGATCAAGATTGTAACATATCATTGGATCATCCTCTTGATTCTGTGGAGCCAAATATAAGAGAAAACTTCACTGAGGAAAATGTGTTTCCTGATTTAGATGACGATTGAAATAAAGAGTTTTATAGTGGGTGTTTTAAATATTCAAAGCATTCATTTATGCTGAAGTTGTACCATATCAAATGTCTATGTGAAATTACAAACAAGGAAATGCCCATGATATTGGAATTGATTCATGATGCATTTCATGAAGCAAAAATCACAGAATCTTTTTATGATATGAAAAAAATTTGTTAACAATCTTGGTTTGAATTATATAAAAATACCTGCGTGCCCCAATGATTGTATGCTTTATTAAGGAGCGGATTAAAGTGGACAAAAATTGAAGAAATGTTCTTCTTCTAGGTGGAAACCAAAGGGTGATGTTGGAAGTTTGAAAGAACATAATTTCATAGAGAAGAATAAAAGGAACACACTTGAAAAGGTATTTCATTACGTTCCTTTGAAGCCTCAACTGCAAAGATTATTCATGTCATTGAAAACAGCCATACACATGAAGTGGCAATCTGTAGATAATAAGAATGATGGGTTAATGAGACATCCATGAGATTCCCAATCGTGGAAGACATTTGATTCATTACATCCATATTTCATAGCTGATCCTCAAAATGTTCGATTGGGATTGGCTACCGATGGATTCAACCGATTTGGGACTTTGAGTACCAATTATAGAATTTGGCGAGTTGTTTTGATCCCTTATAATCTGCCTCCGTGGATGTGTATGGAACAAAAATCTTTTATCATTTCAATGATTATTCCTAGAAATAAAATAACTGTAGATGATATTGATGCATACTTGCAGCATTTTATTGATGAATTGCAGGAGTTATGGAGTAACGGTGTTGAGATATTTGATGCTTCTTCTAAAAAAATATTCAAAATGCATGATTCTTTAATATGGACCATTAGTGACTTCCCCGGGCTTGGGAATTTATCTGGTTGGAAAATTTACACTAGTTTGACTAGTCCCATTTGAAATATTGATTTTGATCCCAAACAGCTACCTCATAGTAGAAAATGGTGCTTCTTGTACCGTCGAAGATTTCTCGATGCATCTCATAGGTTTTAGCCGAACAGATCAAAATTTAATGGTTCTGTGGATCGTAGAGCACCTCCAAAGTTGTCAACTGGTTTTAAAATATTTACACAGCTTGAGAATGTTGAAACAGAATTTTGAAAGGTTAATCATTTGAATGATAGCAGAAAACGGGTCCGAATTGCATCGTCAAGTGAAATTTGAATGCAACAACAGAAGAAAAAAAGTACATTCTTCTAACTTATGCATTGGGAATTTAATCTGTTTCGGCACAATCTGTATGTGATTTATATTGATAATAATGTCTATGATAATTTTATTTTCACTTTTCTTAACAAGCATGGAAAGTCAAAGGATCGTCTCAATGCTCGCAAAGACTTACAATTAATGAACATAAAAATTGATCTCTTACCAGATGAGAATGAAAAGTATGCTTCAACCATTTTTGCAATGAAAAATAGGGATAAAGACACATTACATAGAATTTTAAAGAATTTGATGGTATCTGGTGGGTATTCGATTAACATCTCGAGGTGTGTTGACTTGAAGAACCATAAGTTACATGGATTGAAAAATCACAATTCACATATTTTGTTACAACAGTTACTACTATTTTCATTGCGTATATTATTACCTGAAAAAGTCACTGATGTTGCACTCCAATTCTGCACATTTTTCAGGCAATTATGTGAGAAATCTCTACATAAATTTAATCTTGACAACCTCTATGAGAGGTTTATATTGACCCTTTGTGCAATGGAGATGATCTTTCCTCGATCGTTTTTTACTGTCATTGATGCATTTAACCGTGCATTTGGTTGAGGAAGAAAAATTAGGTGGCCCTGTTCATTATCAATGGATGTATCCAATTGATTGGAATTTTATTTAAATGTTTTTCAGTTAATTAAACTATTTTTAGAATTTAAATAAATGAATAATATTATTATTTTTTTTTACTGATATATTGTGAACATGAAAGCATACGTGAGAAATAAAGCTCAACCAAAATGCTCTATTGTTGATGGCTATGTGGATGAGGAGTTTCTTACCTTTTGTTCTAGATATTTGGATGATATTGAGACAATATTTAATCGCGTTGGACGTGTTGAAGACACATCAACTCAATCTCAAATGCATCAGAAATAAAAAATATTTCCTTCTACTGGCCGATCAGTTGGGAGGACCTCAAATGTGACACTAAAAGAATTAGAATTATTACAGTCACATAAATATGTGCTGATGAATAGTGAAATTGCAGTTCCATTTATTGAAGATTTTAGGATACAGACAAGGATACTAATGAGAGGCATAACACGAAATGAGAAAGATATAACGAAAGCTATGAATAAAGAGCTTGTAGAACGGTTTGGACGACGTGTAAGTTCATAAATATTTCAATAAATATGAATATTTGTTTGAAACATACATTTTGTAAATCTATTAAATTATATTTCTTTTTTCAGATCATGAATACTGATACTCGATCAGACTTTTAAAAATATTTGAAGTTTCTTTGTAGAGGTCCTATAAAACAATTTAGAATGTTTGACACTTATAATGTGAATGGATTTAGATTTCGTACAGTCATTCGAGAAGTGGGTTTGAACACATAGAATAGTGGTATATTTACATTTTCTAAAGTGGGATAATATGGAAAGATGCATGTTATTTTTGAATTAAAATTCCATGGAAATTTTTCTGTTGTTTAATTCAAATGAAAATAGGTCAATATTATCAGAGGTGTTAAAAGTGATTCCTTGAAATTTACTTCGGTGAACTTCTCTCACTTGATGGATGTTGGTGATCAAGAACTGCATGATCCATCTACCTTAGCATCACAACAAAAATGGTATATTCTGTGAATGATGTTGTGGATGAAGGGTGGAGTGTAGTTTCTCACGTAATACAAAGAGATTTGTATGATACGGGTGATGAAGTAGAATATTTGACCTCTGAAATTGAATTTAATCAACAATAAGATGCAGAATTATTTTTCCATCATGATATTGAAAATATTAGTCTAGAAAGGATGAAAGAAGTGGATGAATCAACGGTGCAAGAAACTGACATGATTGAAGGGGAAAATGATTTTATGAACAATTTTTTATTCATTCAACAACCACTTATTCCATTTCTGTAGTCATTCATTATCATTGTTATATATATTTTTTCTATTAGCACTGGTCATCTATTATCATTTTTATTTTTTTTGCATAATTTTTTTAAATATATATTCTAAACTTAATTTTATGTGATTAAATGACATGAATTCCAAGGAGGAAGTAGTATAATATTTCATCTAGTTTGGCGACTGATGATGATCCATCTGGCTCCCTCCCCATGGCATCTGAGGCACCAGTTTCCTACACCCCAGAACTATCTTCCTCTGTACCATCTCTCACACCATTTGTGGATGTCCCATTATAGGTTGAGTCATTGACTCCCCCTTCCGAAGCCTCAGATGTGGGGCAGCGACACACCCATTCTAGTTCATCACGGACATACTGGAGTGTCACTATTATAGGTACAAATTTTAATTAAATAAATTTATTTCATTTTGTTTATACTAAATGTTTTCTCATTGAAGATGAAAAAAATGAATCTGTGGAGAAAAACATAAAAAGTTAAGATGTTTGGAATATGAGTGTAAAAAAGATAGTCATGCCATTTGATTCTTATGGGGTCCTTACAGATGACGTCGTGGGGTTACATGGCCAGATTCTAGGCCAGCTAGCAGCGGAGCCCATTTCCCTTATTATTTCGTTTGATGATTAGAAAAATTTAACTCTAAGATGAAAAAATGATTTTCTTGATTCCCAAATTAAGGTAATTTTATTAAATTATGTTTTAATTTAATTTTATGTTACTAATATGTTCAAAATGAATTTCTGTATACAGATGTTCTTCCACTTTACAGTTGCTGATGTGATATCACATAAGTGGAAGTTGAAAAATCTTGGTAAGAAATGAAAATATTTCAAATGGGGATTATGGTGTGATGTTAATGATACTTTGTTGACCATGAAACAAATATATGAGAAGCTACTAGTGGGGTACCAAAAGAACAATGGAATGTTTTTGTTGATAGACATCGTGATGAGAAGAGGATGGTATTGAAATACATATTATTATAATATCATCATTTTATATTTATAAATTTATATGAAGAGGAGATGGCCTTGAATAAATTACTATAAAATTTCATTTTATTTATTTTAGGATCTCTCAAGACAGAATGCATCAAACCAGGATAAGCAAGTCATCCCTCACATTGCGGGCTCAAAAATATTTTCTAGAAGACGAAATGACATTGGTAATATTTTAATTAGTTTAAATATTTATAAGACAATATTAAAATTTTAATATATTGAATTTTTTAATTATCTTTTCCTAATGCAGTCACAGAGTTTAGGGCACGATGATTCCTGAACTGAACTGTGGTTGGATGTTCACAAAAAATCAGATGGATGTTTTGTTAATGAGCCTTCCAAAGAAGTTCGGGTATGAAGCCAATTTTTTATTATAATAACTTATTATCAGTTTTTACTATGTAAAAATATATTGATATTTTATTTATAGGTAAAAATTAAAGAAATATGGGATGTCAATCCTGGGAAGTCCTACTCAGTCTCCAAGGATAACCCAGTTTCTAAAGTCATTGGGAAGGAGCATCCTGGTAAAGTGAACAGGATGGGTTTCAGACCCGTACCATCTGAGGTATTTGGCATGCCACCAGTGATTCCAGCTACATTCACTCCTGGTTATAGTAATTCCATACCTAAAGATGCTGAGTGGGATATTGCTTCTCTACGAACCACATTTCAAGACCAGGGGGTTCAGATATCTGCTTTGTAGAAAGAAATGATTGATATACATCAGCAGATGGGAAGATATGCCCCTGGTGGTAGTGCATTGACTGATGGTATGCAGGTAAATCACAAAAAATAAAAATCATTTAGTTTGAAAACATTCAATGGTTTACAGCTAAAAATATGAATCAATATTTAATTTTCAATATAATGTTCTTACAGGTGACACCAGAAAGTGGAGATGGAGGTAGAGAGGGTGAGGATGCCTCATCAGACCGTGAGTAGTTGTATTTTTGATGTGTTGAATAAACATGGGAACAATTTGTTTGTATATGTAACATGTGTGGCACATAGTTTCCACCAAACATTTTCATGTCCTAACATTTCCTTGATTTCTCATTTTTCCTTTTAGGCGTTTTATTTATTTCTGATGTTTCCTTTTATGTATTGATTTCTCGAGTGTGTATACATCATTCCATTTAGTCCAGTCTTTGAATTGGTAGTCGATATTTTGGATGACTATGAGTTAAACCAATAGTTGATGTGTTGAACAAATTGGGTCATTTCATAGTGATCAAGGGGATAGTGTTGTGGACACTTTGGTGAGGCAGAATGTGTAGATAGTGAATCTTCATGAATTGTTAATGGTTTTCATATTCTATTCAAGATGATAAAATGTGGTCATACCCCATATAAAACCTAGTTTCCCCTTAATGGGAGATGGTATTAAAGCGCATAATATTGGGGTTCATTTTTTTTATGTTTATTGGATGATCTAAAAGTCATACACTATATAAAATTTGGATTCATCTTATGATAATTAAGATATTTTCAAAAAAATTACCTCATATAAGACATGGAAGAATCACATTATGTGAGATTAAAAAAATTCATTTTCATCAACACATGACATTAAATTTATCATCATGGTCTTGGTTGTGTGATATTACACTATGTGCAATCATATTCAGGATTTCCTCATGGGTAGAAGGGCCTATTTTATCCTATAACCCCCGGTTTTATTCACCAACAAAAATTCTGGATTCCCCCACCTCACCAATCTATACTATAATAGTTTATATCAAGAGATCCCTAGTCCAAGCATTATGAAAATAAAATATGCTTATACATCCATTACATGGGTTTATTTATCCCATGAGTTTCATCAAACATCTATTTCCAAAAAATTCTAGAACTATGGGTGGATAGATTCCCATTTCCATGGGATATGTATTGATGCATATATCTTCTATATTTGAGCCTAGATGATGTTTCAACATATAATAATCCATTATATAAGGTGTAATTTCCCTAAAACACTCACATGAGCCTCTGTTTTAAAAATAACCTCCTTTCATTTTTGTTGACACATCAGTGGGCCAAGATGCTCTCATTTCCTGATATGAGGAAGTAAATAATGGGTATATAGATGCAAAATACCTTCTAAAATCCCAATGAGATAAATTTAAACTATATCATTACCTTATGTAAAATATATATACCTATTAATGAAAGATAATTTAACCCCATAAAAATTGATATGTCTCTTAAAGAGAGATAATTTCACCTCTTATAAATTCTCAATGCATAATATTATAATATGTAATTATTCCATATCATCATCCAAGAATGTAAACCCTTCTGGTGTTTGTATCCTATAAAACCGTGAATCATAAAAACATGTGGATTGATTCCAATAATCATGATATAAGTAGTTATATATAAATATTTAATCCAGGGCATAACCCTATCACCGATTCATTATTGGTTTATCCCCTTCCTATCTACATTGGTCAAATCTTGGAGACCTTTAACTGAAACCAATTCTTATATTTTGAGCTCTAAGAGTTTAAAATAGTTGTATTTATAGTCCATGTTGTATGATTTTAAACATCAAATCACAATTTCCTTAGCAAACAATGTTAATTAACAACCATACCCTATTAAATAAAATAAGGATGCCTCATCCTATAAGTGTGGGATGATTATAAAAATAATTACCACATATAAAACTGATATTCCTCATATGATAAGTATGAAATGAACCACATATTACCCATATAAAACATGTATTTATTTGAATATGAGATGGTATGATATCCTTTCCAGAGATGAAATCACTCCATCGAAAATAGTCTCTTACCATGTCATGCATCAAAACTATGTTTGTCTTGATGCCCATTATGAGGAGACACATATTGATTCATGTATATTTCATCTCAATCCAATCCCTAACAGCAACTCATAATGGGGACGTTTCCCTCTGGGTCAAGCTTGAATCTTGTCAACCCACATGTTTAAATAGAACATTTGATCACATGAGGAAATACCTCCCATTGAACCTAATACTCTATATGGTACATCCCCACATACACTTGTGCGGTTCACACATTCTACTATTTGGATAATCCTCACCCTACCAATCTTAATAAGATCTCTAATGAATTGATTCATGGACATAGTGGCTTACATACCATCTAAGGATCATTAAATGAAGTACATTTACTGATAAAAATCAGTTCTCATGCTTTGATCTCCATAAATAGTAGATCATGATATTTTTCATCCTATCCTCAACTAGCTCAGGTATCCTATGTTTCAAACATGACCAATAATAATTTTTTTCTATCGATTGCTCCCATTTCACTTCCCAATTCTCAAAAGTTGTAATTGTCATCGTGATATATTTCAGGTCACTTCTTCCCCTCATTGGGTTCACCCCTATAATCAATTATAAATATATAAATATCCATGATTCTGGAATCAATCATGGCTCATCAGGGCTTAGGGGTTGAGAGTAATTCCACCTCAAGCATGGTTGAGTTGAATGATAACCACACGGTCCTAATTATATAACCTAAAATGAGTATTCGATGTCCATGAATAACTATTCTAAACTAATTTTAAATCAACCTTAAAATGTGTTGGGTGGTGTTGTACCCATTCTCTATCAATTCAGGTCATATTTTTTACTCCTCCTCACTACACATATCCATTTATGATGTTCCACTATATTTTCAAAGCATCACGACCATAAATTTTTTACTAGTTGTCTACATTATTTTTTAATTTTTTTGTGAATTAATCTATTAGGCTATTGGAATTTCTGTTTTGATTTTTTTTTCAGGGCAGTGGTGTAGTGGAAGAAGAAAATTTATATTTTTTTTCTATTCATCTTTTCTTGGTGGGTTTAACCTCCAAGAAAAGTATACAGGTAAGACATTAGAGGTGGCTAAAACTACTGCAAAATGTACGCATTTTTTACATTTAGATGTGCTTTTAACCACCGCTATTGGATTAAATTTAGCGGCGGTTTTAATAGCCTCTATAGAGTTGCATCACCTGCGTGCATTCTGCAGCGGTTCTCCTAACTTTAATGGAGGTTTTTCGGCCACTGGATATTATTTTATTCATGGCGGTTATAACCGTTGCTAATAAAATAAAATACAGGGCTCGTAAAAACCACTCCTAAAATTAGTAAAAGCAGTGTGAAATGAGGAAGCTACGACGCTTCCCTTAAACAGACACTAAATGTAAATATCCACCACTAATAGATTATTGATTCCCAATTTAGCGGCGGTTTTTGTTAATCGCTGCCAAACCATGTAGCGGCGGTTTTCTTGTAGTTCCTATGGAAAGAGCTGGAATTCCATGACTTCAACAGCTATGAGGAAATTGTCTGATGTTCCCTCAAGGTCAAAATAGAGATCAGAGAATCTTAGGGTTATCATGGGGATAATAAGCATAATGTGGACTTCAATTTTGGTGGTTTGATGGATAAATACAACAGTTCTATAAAGATCCACCACCCCACTTGTCAAAGGTTTGGAAAGAAGCACCCCAGAAATTGCCTGAAGGGGATGAAGAAATGCTTTTGGTGCGGAAATGAAGGGCACCTATCTGTTAACTGCTGACAAGAAAAAACCCACGACTGCAATAGAAGAGAGGAATACTCCGTTAAAAACTCAACATGTTGTTCATTGCTACAACTGCAAAGATCCAGGGCATCCTGCAAATCAATTCCCTAAGCCAAGGGTTTTCGGAGGCAACCAACATCATCCAAGGTAGTAAGGGAGATATTTTTCCATCACTACAGCTGAAGTGAACCCCGACAACGAAGTGGTGATAGGTACAATAGTTAATCATTCAACAATAGCGAACATACTTTTTGATTCAGGTTCTATGTATTCTTTTATATCCTATAATTTTATTAGAATAATCCTAGCACCACCACAAATCGTGGAAGTGAAGATGTCGGTGTGTACGACAGATGGGAAAATCATTGCATCCTAGGAATATAAATCCTCCCATATCATAATCTGTGGATTGAATTTCTTGTTGAACCTCTTCATTCTCACTTTGGTGGAATTTGATGAAATTTTTGGCATGGATTGGATTTCCTTGTATAGATCCAACATAAATTTCATTAAGAGGGAAATCATTCTCCATGTGGAGAATCGACCCCTAATTATATACAAGTGAATGGATGAAGACAAATCATCTATTTCTCCATCATATCAAGCGTGGATATTACTTCCCTATGAGCATTTATAGCTAGCTCAAATGATTGAGTCTAAGGAGGCATCCATCTTACAAGACATTCCAATTGTGAGACAATTTGATGAAATGTTTCCCAAGGAAATTCATGGTCTTCCTCCAAGAAGGGATGTTGAATTCTCAATTGATCTTGTACCTTGGGTGTTTCCAATATCCAAGACTCCATATAGAATGGCTGTTGTGGATCTTGAGGAGCTGAATAAACAACTATAAGAGAGTTTGGATGATGGGTTAATATGCCCAAGTGATTTACCATGGGGTTCACCAGTCCTCTTCATCAAGAAGAAGGATGGGTCAATGCACCTTTGCATCGATTATCATGAGCTTAAAAAAATCACCATAAATAACAAGTATCCTCTCCCATGAATTTATGAATTTTTCTATCAACTGTGTGGATCACAATACTTCTCCAAGGTGGATTTGCGGTTGGGATATTATCAAGTAGGGGTGAAGAAAGAAGACATCCCCAAAACCGATTTTCATTCAAGAAATGGGCACAATGTATTCATAGTAATGCCTTTCGAACTCATTAATGATCCAAAAATCACCACGGACTTGATGAATAGAGTCGTTAGGGTTTAACTCCACAAATTTGTGGTAGTATTTATAGATTATATTATGATATACTTCAAAACCAAGGAGGATCATGAAGAGAATCTAAGAACTATACTATAGAAATTGTGGAAGGAGAATCTCTATGAAATGTAAAGCAAGTGTGAGTTCTGGTTGAAGGAAGTATCATTCTTTGTCCATATCATCACAAGTAATGGGATATCTATAGATCACTCCAAAATTGATACAATTGATGGATTGCCGAGGCCAACATTGGTAACAGATATCTGTAGATTCCTGGGGTTAGCTGGATATTATCTAAGATTTTTGAGAAATTTTTCATGATTTTCCAACCCTATTACAAAGCTAACAGAGAAGGGAGTATATTTTTCTTAGAGTGATGAATGTGAAGAAAGCTTAAAGGAGTTAAAAAGGAGGCTTATCACTTCGCCCATGCTCACTTTACCCACAAGTGGAGAAATTTTTGTGGTATTTAGTTTTTCTTCAAAGAAGGGTATGGGTTGTGTGTTGATGCAAAATGACAAATTCATTTCATATGCTTCAAGGAAATTGATATTTCAAGAGTATAATTATCAAAAACATTATTTTGAGTTAGATGCGGTGATCGTCGTTTTAAAAATTTGGTGGAATTATTTTTTTGGGGAGATGTGTGAAATATATGCAGACCCCAATAGCCTCAAGTATATATTTACAAAGATAGAGTTCAACATGCGCCAACGAAGATGGTTAGAGATTATCAATGAATATGACTGCACAAACAATTACTACCCTAGGAAAGAAAAAAAGGTGGAAGATGATCCATATAGAAAGGTCCCAACAATTATATCATTAATGAGAATTGATAAGGACCAAATATTCCTAGATTTGATGAAGATGGACATGGGAATCATAAAGAAGGGAATATCATCAATCCTTTCATAAATGGTAGCTCAACCATCTCTTTTGGAATGGTTAAAAAATGCTCAAAAGGTTGATGAGGAAATTAAAAAGAGATTGGAAGGTATCATAAAAGTTAAATCCTCAAAGTTCAATGTTAATGAAGAAGGAATTGTGATATTTGGGAAAAGACTATGTGTTTCGTCAATCCCAAAGCTGAAAATGGAACTTTTGGATGATGCGTATATTTCCAATTTCTCTATTCACCTTGGAAACACAAAGATGTATCGAGATCTATAAGATCATTATTGGTGGGAAAATATGAAAAAGGATATATTTGAGTATATGTCAAAGTGCCTAGTGTGTCAGAAAGTGAAGGAAGAGAGGCAAAAGTCTATGGGGATGATGCAACCATTGCCCATACTAGCATGGAAATGGGAGAAAATCACCATGGACTTTGTCACTAGATATACAAAGACATCCAAAGGAAACAATGCAATCTGGGTTTTTGTGGATCATCTTATAACGTCTACACACTTCATTGTAATTTGGTAGGATTTTTCATTGGATCAACTGGCATAGTTATATATCAAATAAGTGGTAAGACTGTATAGAGTACCATTATCTATTGTATCCGATCGAGATCCAAGATTCACCTCTATGTTTTAGAAGAGTCTTCAACACGCTCTGGATACTAAACTGAACATCATAATGGCTTATCATCCTCAAACTAATAGCCAATACGAGCAGAATATCCAAACACTTGAGGACATGCTGAGAGAGTGTTCTATAGACTTCAAAGGATGGTGGGACCGACATCTTCCATTGGTTGAATTATCCTACAACAACAATTTCTACTCAAGAATCTGAATGGATCCTTATGAAGCCCTATATAAGAAGAGGTGCAGAACACTAGCATGTTTGGATGAAGTCGGTGAGCATAAGATGCTAGGAATAGAAATGGTTGAAGAAATGGTGGAGATGGTGACAACCATTCAGCAGCATATCAAGGAATCCTGGAGTCGACAGAAGAGTCATGTAGAAAACCTTCGATGAGACCCTGAGTTTAAATTTAGATACATCATATTTCTATGCATATCTCCATGGAATATGTTCATGAGGTTTGGAAGGAAAGGGAAGTTAAGTCCTAGGTACATTGGCCCCTTCGAGGTTCTTGATCGTGTTGGGGCTGTGACCTATCGACTAGCACTTCCACCTACCATGGCCAAAGAACATGATTTCTTTTATGTATACCTCTTAAGGAAGTACATACTATACCCTTCATATGTACTCTCTTTAAGGGTAGTACAACTTGAGGATGATATTTCTTTCAAGGAGAAACCAGTGAAGATCTTGGATCGTAGAGAAAAATTTCTACGATATAAGACAATGCCCCTAATCAAGGTGTTGTGGTGAAACCACAAGTTTGAAAAAGCATCATGGGAATCAGAGTAAGTGATGAAGCAAAGGCACCCACATCTGTGTTAGTGTGGGAAAAGGAAAATTTGAGGGAGAAATTTCTTAAGGGGGGAATATTGTAACAACCCAAACATTCATTAATGGAAATTCCTCTTGATATAATTAAATGTATTATTATTATTATCTAAAATTTTAACTTCATTAGTTATATGTTTCTGGATTTTAAAATACTGTTATGAATTTTGATCGTTGCTAATATAGCTATTGAACAGTAATTGCAAGATTAGTATTAATATAATGCATTAACAAATACAATTTACTCTAACAAAGGAAGCAATGACCTCATCCAGTAGAATTGCCCCATACGAAGCCCATTTTTCAGAGCGTGAAAAGGATTTGGAGTCATTGTTCTTTGATCTTGACCAAGCCCAAGCTGAGCTTGAACAACTTAAGCTTGAGTGGGACCGACTACGGGAGAAGTGAATGTTAATAGAGATTACCGACCGAGTGATGTTATCCGAGCCACCCCAAGAGTCTGTCACCATCACACACCTTGACCTACAGTCTTATGTGGGTGTTATAAGGGGTTTTGTAACAAAAACCTATCATTATGACAATGTACATTATTTGTTTATAAATAATTTTATTACATTTTATTATTGTTACTTTGGAAATAGTTTTTACAGCACAAATAGTATTTTTAGTTAATATTCAACTAAGAAATATATTTTGATGAATTTATGGATTTTTGAATTAAATAATATATTAATAAAATATTATTATTAAATTCATTTTTATTAAATATAAATGATCATATTATTTTATGAATGCAATTGTAATTTTTATTAAGGTTTGAAAACTGTTTTTTTCAAAACCCATGCATTTTCGGTAAATGTCAGTTTTTACTTTAAAAGTAAAAATTCACATATTTATAAAAATATTTAGGTAAAATGAATATTATATTTGGAATTAGGCTGTTGAAATTATCCAATGGTGAAATATTCATAATTTTCTGAGACAGTCGAATTTTTGGGTAAAAATAAAATACCGTTTAAATATATAATGTGTTTTATGACATCATAATGACCAATAGTGAGTTAATAATAGATTATAAACATTATTTTAGGCCAATATATGTTCTATCATTAAAATAATGTGAATTTATATTTTTTGATTTATTTTACATAGCTTTTGTGGACCCTCTAAGACTTATAATACATTTTGTCTCTTTAAATTGTTTTCCTTGAGAGTGTGACTCACCTCCACATAAGAAACCCTATTATTTTAAGAAGCTCCTCCATTGGCCTTATAAAATATTGTTTTCCACTACCTTTTGGAAAACCCCATGGGAAAAAACCATGGTCTGGTTTGTGGTATTGATTTGTTTAATGTGAGGTGTCCCAAACCTAAATAATAAATAATTTCATATACATTCCTATATAAATCCACCCAAGCTCCCACTTCCTCTTCACCCAAATCCTTTGGAGTCAGACCAAACCATTCCCTCCTCTCTCTATAATCCTCCCAAGGTGCCCCAATCTCCCATTAATCCTCTCTCAAGCCTCTCCCAAGCCATTGGGATCACACTTCCAAGTATGTGATTTCTTCCTTTCTCATTTTTTTCTAATTTTATTTAAGTTTTTACGCAATTTGTTTTTCAATTAAAAATGTTGGGGGTATTATTTTTCACCCCCCATAATATCAAATTTATTTTTGGATGATGGGAGACCCTTTTACCTCTCATTAAGCTTCCCATGTACACTCGTTACCATGACGAAATTCTTTGAGGGAATTTTCTCTCCTCTTTTACATCCAAGTAATTATTTTGTGTTATGCATCTAAATTTCATTATGTTTGTTGCAAAATGTATCCAAAGGACCCCCTTACTATCCATTTCATGTTCATATGACGAGACCCAATTTTCTATCTCATCTACTATTTTCATTAATCATTATGTCACACCGTTATGCTGCCGAAATTGCACTGCATTTTTCCAAGACAAAATCATTGTGTAGTGAATACCGTACTCGTGTCTCTATCAAGGGTATTCACCTTTACGCACATATAATTATTTAATGGTACTTTCAGGTATTTATTACACATTAATTAATCATGGAATAACTTTTGATTTTGATTGATTCCATGTTATATGATCAATGCGACACACTTATTCATGTAATGAAATGTTTATTAAGGGTGCGTCCTGATAGAGCTCCAATGCATTGGGTAAATTATAGAATCATGATACGTCATTTTTACTGGGTTTTGACTCATTAAAATTCAATTTAAACAAGTTTTTACTCATTATTCATGTGCAATGAGGGTTTACTCATTCTCTATGTGCAATGAGCCTTGGATCATGCTAATTCCTTGTTAAGTATTGTTGCCACATTTCCATGTTATGATTATAATGCTTTATCATGACTTTATGTCCATGTTTCTCTTGTGCTATATTGATATGCCTATTGTCTAACATGTATTGTATTCCTCATGTTATTTGATTTTTATTCCCTTATTGGGTAATATAGCTCACCCTTTTCTTATGCATGTCCTCAGGTTATCCCATGAAATGCTATGTATGAGGTAATGTAGTCATCATGTAAAGGTAGTTTACAATAAAGATGTTGGGTATTTTATGTTCAGAGATGTAATGTAATGTTCTTATGCCCTAAAGACACTAGACCTTTCGATCTTCTATGTTATATCAAGTGAATATTTTATGTAATAAATCAGTTTTAAGTGTGTAATAAAAATAGGGTTGTCATACATTCTACAACATAGCTTTAGTTAGCCTACTGAAGAACCAACTATCATATATTCAGGACCTCATAATGAATATATATAGTTGGTTCTTCACCTGGTCGACTAAATAGTGAAGTAAGCTTATGTGCTTGTTATGTCTCAAGATGTCACAACAAACTCAATGGAAGGGGAAACCCATTCTTGATACTCATTATCTTTTGAGGTCTATCAACAACATACATACCCTATAAATGATGACCACCAATTTCTTTTAAAAACACTATCATCATTAAATCCATTTTGTATGAAAAAAAGACCACCAACATCCACATTTTCTATGGGGAGTTTATCCCATACAATTCACAACATTTCCATCAAACAAAAAGAAAGATAAGGCAGATGTAATGCCCCGACCCTAGTAACCCAGATTTGGTGCATTATTACATAACTTTGGAATGAAACAAGGAATAAAGTCCCAAAATACCGATCAGTTTAGTATTATTAGAAACAAGATACATACATAAGTTAAACATTATAACTTGAAAAGAAATACAACACTAATTTATTCCACTAGAAACATCCAAGCCTCCTAGATTATTCCTGAAAATCACTCATAAATAACTTCTTCGTATCATGGGAAAATGAAACATAAGAAAGGGGTGAGCTCAAATGCTCAATAGGGATAAGAAATATAGTAGAAGATAACATAAACATTAGGCAGGATGAATAATTCAAAACACATTCCATTACAAATAATAAAACTGAACAAAATATGGCAGGAATATGAACTGAGTAAATAATGCCATAATAAAACATAGCCATGGGTATTCTACAAGTCGAATAACCACATGAACCATCATTATTATTTTCATAGTGAGGGAATGTATAATGCCAGACACTCTGAAACATCTTGTCAAGGCCTTGGCCAAGACGTCTAAAAATGATTTAGGCCTTAGCCAAAACCATATATCAAATTGGGAAAGGTCTTGACTAATCCCATGTCTAATTGTCTAATGAGACCTACCAATTCACCGAGGAGCAATAATAGGATCCACCCCTCACATACTAAGTCCAATACATTCCTCATGTGAAAAGGTTGAAAAATAACATAAACATTTATTTTAAAACTAACAAATGAAATATCAATACTTTAACCATAAAACATGGATAGTATAAAAATAACACATCGAATGTCAAACATATCACAAAACCTTCAATACAATATGAATGATTTGTATCAAAATAAATCAACTTCAAACAAGTTTAAAATCCATCAAACAAAGTTGATATAGATGAAATGAAAACTATTTGAATTAAATAACTTTTTCTATTTTGAAACTATTTAAGAGTCACATAATTATAAAAGAAAACATTTATTTTAAAAATATTCTTTTATTATTTTTAGGGAATTTTAGATGATTTTATAACAACATAAAATAGCTTCACCCATCGTATTAGATAAAAGACCATTCATACCTTAATTTTGTCGAAAAGGTTATAAAGTACCTTGTTTAGAAAACGATGAAAAGATTCCTTTCAAAACATATAAAGTAAAATAATGGTATAAATGACTTTAAAACATAGTCTATTAAATAGTAGAGATCCCTTGAAATACATTTTTATGAAAACACAGATGTGTGTGATAGAGAGGTAACAATAGAAACTTACGTAAAAACAACCTTGGATAGTAAAGAGATTATGAAATTAACCCTTACCTTGTACTTTTCCTTGGACTATTGTACGCTAACCTCCTGTATAATAGTTAAATAATTTTTATTAAATTATACAAGAACTATACACCTAAATATTATATCATATATGATCCTCTAATATTTCTTAGTTAATAATATTTCAGCAGTATCATTGTTTCGGGTGTTAACTGATGCGTTTTCCTTTATATGTTTGGTAAGGTAAGATAGGTTTTTTATGGATAGGATTTATTTGATTCATATACAGAATGATATTATGTTCATAAAAATTATTTTTAGACAATAAATGAAAATTATTCTTGACTGGTTACGAGGTGGAAATGAATCTCATTGCGTTCGTGGAGATGGTAATCTGTACGTACGCACGATCAAAAATATCATTATATTGATGGTGAAATCATATGTAATTGGATGGTATATAAAATATACAGAATCAATATAATGTTATATTTATTATTTACATAAGTTATAATCATTATTATACCCATCCAAATAATGAAGTGTTTGAATAACAAACTACATCATGACGTGGAGACGGTAAGTCGTACGTACACATGTATGATGAATTTGTCATTCATATGATGGATAGAATAATGGATATGGTTGTAACATTTTTATAATAAAATCACAGTATATAGAGGATACTAGAGTTATTATTTTAGAATTGAAACCACAATGAATGAGAAAATTTAGGAAGAAAAGAACTTGAATGAGGTGATGAAATGTTTACCTCTTTTTCTGGTTCTTCGTTTTGATTTGATCAAAAGAGAACCATAGGTTGGATTTCTGATGCAAATTAGGCCTCATAGATTAAGGGAGGATATTTGGGAGGATATTTGGGCAGAGGTTGGCTGAGCCAAATGGATTTGGAGGTGTGATTTTTAGAGAAGGGGCAGTGCCCTTTTATAAGAGAGGTGAGGGTCACTTTAGAAATATTGTGAAATATTAATTTATAGTAAAGAAATTTTAGGTTTATAATGGCTCAAAAAATGATTTATTTAGAGTCTAATGTGGGGAGTGGATTAAAAACTTTCAACCAATAGGTTTTAGATAGGTTTAGGTCACCATATTAACATTATCATTTAGATTTAACTCTTAGTTAAATAGTTTAACATTTACCATGTCTCTTTGTATTTTTATAGTATATGGTTAATAAAAATACTATAAAATTCCCATAGAACCCCAAGTGGTTCATTATTAATATATGTAACCTTATTCATGTATTTTTTCTGAGCCTTATATTTTTATGAATATTATATCAATTAATTATATTGTATTTGTTTTAAAAACTCAATTATGTCAGTTTTGACACAATTTTGTATTTGGTTTTTTTGAAAATTATGAAAGCATGATTTCATCAAAATAAAATTATATAATAAATTTTAACATGTCATATTAAACAATAAAATTAGTTTAATTAATCAAAAGTCTCAAATTACAATTATTTGGTTATTTATAATATCAATTATTCTAATCATTCATTAAAAAGGTAATTACTACATCATCACTGTTTCATAAATAAATTAAATTCATTAATGTCTAAAAATAATAAATAGAATACGATTATGTAGGAAATATTTCTAGATTTCTAATGAATATTTATAATCAAATTTTTGTTATGTGTAACCCTATATTAAAAATAGTTTAGTTATTAAACTTTGAATTTAACTTTTTCAACTCTTCTATAAATAAAATAATAATAACTGTCCTAATCTAATCCAAGTGGACCAGAGAGGATCAAATTTTATTCCTGAAGTTGTTTTTGGTCGAATTATACTTATCCAATGGAATTAGGACATGTGTTAGGATAATTATGGTATCATTTTTACCCATAATTACCCTATTTACTTTCAAGCATGGTAAATAAAATTCAAAAGACACTATTCACCAAAAATTATTTTCATCTTATTGAACCAAATTTTTCTTATTGATATTAACCGTGTATTTTGGATTTTTGAAATTCAACTTACAGAAGTTGTAAAATTATGTTTTATGCAATTTTTCAAATGCTCCTATGAGGTGGGTAAAAGACAGTAAAAAGTTCTATATATTTTTTATGTATCTAAAATTATTATAAAATTACTCCAACGAATTACATTGAACTTATATAGGTATTATTTGTCTATTTTGACCTAAAATGAGTTTAAATAAAACAAATAATTATTTAAAAAAATTCGGTTTTAACAAATAATGCTGTGTTTTTCACTATTCATCAAAAATTGAATATTTTTAGAAAAATACCTAAAATCAACCCTAATCTAATTTCGATATTCCGAATTCAAAAATTAAGTCAAATTTGAAAAATAATATTTACAAATTTTTAAAAAGTGGGTATTACTATTCCTAATGGTTAGTTTGACTGGTCGCTGTGAGTTAGAGTCTCAAAGTTGCATACAAGGCAAGCTATTGCATTATTCCAAGGGAAACATACTGTGAATGCTTGGGGTGTTACCACAGACAAGATTATTAAAGTCAAAATTATTTCATACGTTTACCATATTTATTATATATTTGGAAATTCTTTTATCAGGTATGATGACCATTCGTTTCTAAGAATATATATATTGTCTTCTGAATATTACTGTTTTATTCTGTCATGGTAGCCCTAAAAAAATATAAATAAAAAAACGATTAATATTTATTTTAAAAGAAAATGAAATTATTTCCAAAAATAACTCTTTAGGGATGCTGGTTTGTTCATGGAATATGATTTCTTTAATAAATTTACAAATATAATAACCATAGTCTTTACCATTTGATTGTTTTCAGGAACTGGTGAAACATTGAAAAAAATAAGTAATTTTTTTTGTGTTTGGATAGAAAAAATACTATTTTATATACCCGGATTTGTATCAAGTCGTAGTACTTTTTAGGTTTCTTATCCTTTTCCACATGCCTCATTCCTTGATGTAGATTATATTCATGCACCGTACTATCATAATATAATCCTCATTAAAATATAATATCAATTATATAACTAGATGATTAGTTCCAAAATTTTTGATGTAGTGTAATACAAATTGAAAACCGTCATCATTTTTGTTCAGTTTTTTAGATATCTAGAAATTGAATCCATAAAATAAATTATTAGAGTATCCAAATTGACCTCAATGAGCATCCAATAATTCCTAAGAACACAAAAAATAATAAGTAATGAACGAAATTAAAATAAATTTGATATGATAAAATAGTAGAGTTTTACCCATGCATCGTTGGGATTAAGAAGAGTCTGTAATCTGTAATTTTTTTGGTAAACAATTTGAAATGTACTGCCACTATTTCACCCTCTTTATTGGATGTTATGTCTTTTGGTTCTTTATATGTGACGTGAGGACTAACGAGTCCAAAATTGTGTTCATGGGGAAATCCCTTAAATTGATTCTCATATATACTACTATGAAAAATACTAAATGTATTTAGTCATAATTATCATAGTACATATATTTTTTGGAAAATAAAATCGTGAAAAAATACCTCATGTAATCATTTACAACTGAGCTTTCTAACCAATCATAGTCGAGGAGTTCAGTTTCACTCTCAACACCAATGATTGGTCGATCATACCCTCTATAAATATTTTCATCAAACACAATTATGTGATTACCACCATATTTCATCTTTGTATCTAAATGATCCTTCATTGATAATAAATGTGGATATAGAACCGGGGGATTAAAGTGCTTTGAGTAGATCATTATGATCAGTTTGTTGATCCTTGAGATGGTTTTGAACTGGTATTTCATTTCACCCCTTCCAATTGTCTATTTGTAATAATTTCATTGGTTCAGACTTTTTTTCATTAAATGTATAATTTTTATCAGGAAAATTAAATTAGAAATTAATACCACATTATCGAAATGTTTTTTTACAAAATGTGACAAATAAGAAATTAATGTCCATAGAGATTGTTCAACTGTATGAATATCTGCTTCATCTATTGGAATATGTATCTTAGTGCTCACCTCGAGGGAAACAATAATTGACACTCTAACATAATCTATTAGAAGTGGTCTGTTGTGCGGAAGGTTGTTTTGGATATTTAACACTGTATCCCTCGCTACCAGGTGATGGGTGGGTGTTGATAGATATAAATCATAGTAATTTTCACCTTGTATAATATCAATATAGGAACGATATCAGTGTCTAATGTCTAACTAATTCTCATTTCATAGAATCAATTATTAGAAAATTTACCACCTTAGTTAATAATTGTTTTTAGGGTAATGGATTGCCACAGAACTGGTGGGGGTGGGGCGGAATATTATCATGTGGGATGTTCTTGAGTTGTTTCTTCTCTTTTCCTCCCCTATAAAACTTACTATCAGCTCTCTATGGTATTGTAATTATTTTTTGAACAAAGATAATGATTCTCTCATTTTTTTCATTTTTTAGTTGGATCCTCCGCTAGTTTTTCTTCCTCAAAATATGTTCGTGGTGTCACCAAAAACTCTCACCTCTGATGCGGCCATACTTTTCTGGATTCTTCAAGGATACTGAAAGTATATCTATATTTGTTGTGGTTTTTGTTGATTCTTGTGACTATCTCAGATAGAAAATAAATGAAAATAAGTAATCATTGTTATGTAATTGTGATTTGATTTAATTTTTTTTATTATTTTATTCTTACACATGTTTCCCACACTTTTTGTGTGTTTTCACCTTTTAGTTTTCCATATTTATTTATAGGTGACACCCTCCATAGCACATGGTGTGGGATAGAAGTGGATATGTATTTGGACTCTTCAAGATGCATATAATCCAAACAACATAGTTATTGTGTAGTTTTATGGAACATTAAAGTATTATGGTCGATTGTAAATATGTACCAAATTTGTTTCAAGTGATGTATACCACATCCCTGCTTTACGGTAGGGGTAAAATGGTTTTGATTCCCATTTTTCATTTTTAGAACTTATTTTCTATTTCTCAAATAAAATAATGTCAATAAAAGGGATGAATAAATGTACCGTCAAATAATTTATTACCGGACATATTATACATGAAAATACTTCTTCACACGACGACCAATAAACTCATCCCATGATTCTTAGGTTATCAGGGGTGCATAAATAAGAGGGGGGTGTGGTTTTATTTTCCCTTCTGTATCTTTTAAATGATATTTTATTAAATGTTTGTGAACAACCCTATGAACCCTTCCATAAATCCTTAAGACATAGTATTTGTGCAATTCATCTACTACAAATCCACTCTGTAAGAGGTGATGAAGTGTAAGTGAATGTTTCATTATTTCATTTTTAGTAAATTAAAAAAAATGATGTCATAATGTTAGCATAATATCTCCCCACATCAGTGTCTTAATCTCAGCCACAAAATGGTTCCATGAAGTTACATCAATCGCCACACGTTTCCAGGTAACGATTCTAATGTAACTACTAAACATGGCCTTCTTGGGGTTAACATGTTGGTCTCTCTTATTCCATCCAATATTGTATTTGATTAATTTGTATTTAGACTTAATGATTTTTTCTAATACTGTCAAACTATGACGCTCCATTATTTTCTATGTTTCCTGTGTTACGTCACATTTCATTTCCTCAGATCCACAATCATCAATATATTCTTCTGGCTCTAGAGGGCTTGCATTTACATGTGCAGATGGTTGTTCTACCTCTACACTGAGAGCAGCAACAGGTTGAGAAACCTGTTGTTTGTCTATACTGTGAGAAACAACAGGTTTAGAAACCTATTATTCCTATGGATTAGGAGCATACTCAAGTAAAAAATGCATTATCTACAAACGTTTTTATCATTTAATTTAGATAACATAAAATAAAAAATGAACATATATTAACATAGGGCAATCAGTTGAGAAAATTGTTGTTCATCTGCACTGTGAGCTGGAGCAGGTTGAGAAACTAGTTGTCCATGAGGATTGGGAAAAAATCACAATCAGAATTAATTATCTACAAATGTGGTTTAACATTTAGTTTAGATAAGGTAGAAGCAACAATGAACAAATATTAAAACAAGGCAACAAGCTGAGAATCCTATTGTTCATCTACAGTGCGAGCACCGGTAGGTTGAGAAACCTGTTGTGTCTGGGGATTTTGAGCATCATCACGTGAAAAACTCATTATCTAAAAAACTAGTTTAACATATAATTTATATAACATAAAACAAAAAATTAATAATGTTAACATAATGTAACACAATGTGTTTTATAGAAAATATAACACGTATACTAAGATATCTTTTTTAAATAGTGGAAGATATTTGACCCCTCTATCAACTATCCAAATCTATTCATTGTGGTCTCCTCTGATATAAAAAATGTTTTATACAATGAGAACACTACTAAATGATTTCAACATCCCAGTAAAAGGGTCATCTTCCATTGAATTTTCATCTGACTCTTCTGTGGTTCTGGTGGGTAACATAACAATTGACTAGTTTTTGTTTGCAATATCTGGAACATAAAATTTTTGTACTACTTTTGATTCCATTATAAATAGTTTTCCTTTGTACACTTCCTTACTAAAATTAATTTTCATTAATAAAAAATAATATATTTTTATATAACTTTTTTTATCGACCCACTTGCATTGAAAAATCATCACTTAGAATGTCGTATAATCTAACTCCCATATTTTTTTTGATGATGCCAAAATATGACAACTTCGCATAAATTGGATTTCTATCCTTAGCACCAGAACCATGCATCGCATCAGCTACAAGTGTAACTCCACTATCATTTATCGTACTATATTCATCATGTTCATTAGTATAGAATGTATAACCATTAATTACAAAAGCATTTTAAGATAATACATACACACTATGTCCTCCAGGTAGCCATTGATGTCATTCTAAAATTGAATCTGGATTTTCATTTAACTCCTTAAAAATATGGCCTTGAAAGAATCCTATAAACAATTGATTATGTTTATTTGTTATCCATTTTTCTACCATTGATGGATTCGAATAACTAAGAATATAATTTTGGGTTTCAACATATGGGTCAACTTCCAAACTGTTATTCAAAATGTAAAGGTGGGAGAACTACAAATCTATAATATTTATTGTGATGACCTCATTTATAAGAATTCCTTCACCCGAAAGTTATCCAGTGTAATGAGATTTCATTAGATTAATTCATTTCACACTGGATTGGTATTTGGTACATAATTCAATGGCTTCCTCAACAATATATCGCTCTACAATACAACCCTCTTGCTGACTACGATTTTTGACATACCCTTTCAAAATATTCATATACCATTCAAAGCTATATATCCATATATAGTGTACAAGACCATATAGATGAATTTCTCTCACCAATTGAACCATCAAATGAACCATCATATCAATGAATTTTAGTTGAAAAAACATTTAAAATTCACATAATATAACGAAAATTTCTCTTTCCTTAGTCGGTAATTTTGTCAAGTCTATAACTTTGCTACATATATCGTTGAATAAGAAACAGTGCTTCATCAATGATTGATGGATATTCTTGGAAAAAATTCAATTTAAACATATAGAAATTATACATTTCATCAAAACTAGGTAGTCATGTGATTTCAAACCTTTAAACATTAAATTGAGCATTGACATGATGTTCTTGATATTCGATGAATACCCTTATTGAACCTTTATGTCATTCAAGAAGTTGAAAAACCAATATCTCGCCTTCCTGGAATGAGTCTAAGGAGCAAGAAGAAGAAATGTCCATTTTTTTACCCATCATTGGTGCCAACTCTTCTCTTATTACTCGGTCAACCATGTCCAACCTAGACTTAATTCCATAAATTATTTTATTTGGTGTATTCAGAAACGTACTAATGAAACTATCACATATATTATTTTCAATATGCATAACATCAAGAAAATGTCTGTCGTATAAACAATTCTTTTATGGTAATAAAAAAATGGATTTCTTTTTCCAACCAGTTTTCATAAGGTTTTTTAAAAATTATTTACCAAAAGCAGTGTCTACATCATTAACATTCTCAAACATTTGATCACATGTTAGTGCAGATAGTGGTGTACATTCTTATTAAATTGCATAAAATGTTGTCATCTAAGATCAGAACTTATGTCTTCGAGGTAAAAAATTTTGATGTCCAAGAATTACAGTTTTCAATGAATGTTTCAACCTAATTTATTGTGTACCTTGTTCTCATATGAGACACCCAATAGTTCCATTAATAATATATCCTGATAAATTTCTATAAGTAGGAAAGTGATTTATCATCTCATACAACATAAATCTCAATGTATAATCATCATTTCTATAAGAATCATACATTGTCACACCTGAATCCCACAATAGTTTCAAATTATTGATCAATGGAGTCAAATAAACATAATTATCATTACCTGGACGTTTTGGTCTTAATATAAGAATATATAACATGATCTGTTTTCTTTTCATGCATAACCATGGTGGAATGTTATAATTTACCAATATATCAGACCATGTACTATGATTGATTCTTTGAAAACCAAAAGGATTCACTCCATCTATAGATAACATAAGATGAAGGTTTCTCATCTCATTTCCAAAGTCATGATACTCATGTTAAACTATATTCTACTAAGGAGTGTTTTTTAGATGCAATAATTTTCCATATATAATTCTTCTATCAGTGTGCCACATCAATTGCTCTGCAGTCTCTTCACTTCCATATAGGCGTCTAAACCATGGAAATATTGTAAAGTACAATGTAACTTTTGTAGGACTTGATTCACCTTTCTTGTATCGAGAAGCACAAAACTTTGGGCACTCTCGATTTGATTTTTTATTATTACTAAATTGTATACAGACATTCAATCAAGAATGTATTCTTTAAAATATCATACCAATCAAGCGTAGCATTCATTTGGTGTTGTATGCTCAGCTCGAGAGTTCATTATCTATTGGGAGCATCCCATTCAAGATAGAAAGTAATTCTATAAAACTGTTGTCAATCCATCCATTGCTTAATTTCAAAATATACTGCTTTAGTATGGCTGACAATTCTGTATATTTAGTGCAACCATCATACAATGGCGTCTTTACCAACTCTTTAACTTCTCAAACAATTTTTGGAAATTAAAAAGTTCATCACCAACTATCCATGTCATTTTTTTAATACAATCTTTATCATCATGCACATATATTATCACACCCTTGATGTGGTCTTCTTCATTTTCCATTCTTTAAATCGTATAAAATGATCCATAAAACATAGTTTCATCCCATTCACTAGATACATTATCTTTTACCCTTGTTTATTCCAACATTTATAACATCAATATATTTTGTGACAGATAAAATGTTCTTCCAAATCCACTGGAATAACATTTCTTAAATATCATCAGCGTAAATAAAGACAAAGGATTCGAGAAGGATCATATGCATTATCTTTTTCAGACCCGATGAACACTTTCACACCATCTTCATACTCTTTTGTCAGATTATTATCATCTATACATTTTTTATTCATATCTATCCTATTTGATTAGGAGATATTAATATTTAACAAAATAAATACAAAAAACATTGATATAAAAAATAACTAAATATAAAAAAGTTTTAGATATTATAACATCTTTGAAAACTATTTATAATATTATAGTTGAAATCCCATTAAAAACCAACCATTTACACAAATTCCTTTTTAGAATAACAAGATTGTTTTTAAAAAATAAACCAATTTGCTAATGTCCCCTGGCTATGTTCCTGAACAAGTTATAATATTGACACATTTATAAAATATTAGAGGGAAATTGGGATTTATGTCATCATGAATACATTCTATGTCGGTGGATAGTTTCATTAGTGAAGTCCTAAGTTGTTCCAAGACCATTGAGATTGGTATACCATGTTGTGTTTAACTTTTTGACGTGGTTTACTTTATGTTCAAATTTAAGATGTTATATATATTAATATGTATCTTTTATAATGATTCTCATTAACTTTATTCTTTGTTTTTTTTTGAAATCATTTTTGTTTTCAAAGTAAATGAAATGTAATTAGTTTTTCCTCATGAAAAATATAAAAAATATATATTATAAATCGAAATTTAGACTTAAATTTTGAGTTTGGATTAGAAATAAATTACATAGATTCATAGAGATATTCTATTGGGTAATACAACACACCATAAATACACACTTGTCAATGAATATAGGCTTTACTTTATCTAATATTGATAAAAATAAGTAATCGTCCTCTTTTTGCGGTATTGTTTAGTCACTATATGTTTTCCTTAGTGATGGTGATGGTTTGGTGGTGACCTCTGATCACATAGAGAAGACAAATTGGGTTCATAAAAATTAATTAAAATCTTTTCTTTTCCAAACAAACATAAATATATATATATATCATTTTTTTGTCAGAAAATTGAAACAGTTTTTTAATTCTATAACAAGCACTACCTTAATCCAATATAAGGATGGATTTAGTTCATTTTCCCTATAAAGGATATAAGGTTGTTCATCATTCTTCTAATTAACACTTAAATGTCACCTTTATAACGAATGTTAATGTATACATCGGTCTCCTATTGAGGGATGGCCATGGGGTTCCCTTCAAAATCCTTGAAGTACTCCTCTACATTCAAAGGGAGTAAGATATCATTTATTCACTTATTTCATAAATAAATTCTTATCATTTATGGGTATATGACTAAAAATCCTTCAGGATCAAATCCTCTCACCCCACCTAAGGGGATCCCACTCACAAATGGGGGTGGATCTCACCTCACTTACTTTATTGTGTATCACCACATAGTACTATCATTAGTATCTAATATATATTAAGGTAGGTACCACTGGATCTCACATCTACCACAGAGTAATATCCTTAATGAAATACTTTTATATTAAGTACAACATCACTGTACCAGTTGGGGGTGAGGGAAATACAGTATTTATTTTGGGAAATTCTCTAGATGATAAAGGTGTGTCAATGAGATTCGTTGGAATCTACAACTCCCAAACATATGGTGTAGGAAGAATAACTCATTTCAATGATATCTAGTATGTGGGTATATCAATAGAGTACCCAAATTGAACTAAAAAATACATATGTTGATGCCTAACCATGGTCATCCGTCACACATATATTTCCCCATATTTAAATGAAAATACCTTATACTTGACAAGAACTAACTAAAGGTATTGATTATGGGATTGAATTAATGCATCGTTCATATCCAACTACTCCTGCACCATTGAAACATCCATTGAACATATCCCTTTTTGGAAATTAGGCCTATAATAGGTGGGTCTATAATATGGATGTTATCTTCTATTTGGAGGTCCATCCATGGAACCACTATTGATTTATTTATTTGAAACACTAAGGAACTCCCATATAAATGGTGGATCTTTACTAATAATACGCAAATCTCGAATCTCACTTGGGCGAAAATATCAAAGAATTTTATTGCACGAAAACAAAACTATTACATGAAATAAAATCCTCTAATGTGTCCACCCAAACAACATAGGTTGAAAAATTACACATTAAAACAAGATCGGTGAATACCTTTCTTGGTCCATGGGATTCGAAGCTTTCTAAGACACAATCAAGATTCCTTATAATGGGTCCATCATCCTTAGAGAAATAACCATCCTGAACAAGGGATCGAAATCAAAACAAAATAATGTAGTCATATCATGACTTTTAGAAAAACATCATCCACTAATGGATAATTGTGTTATGTAGGGATCCTATTGAAAAAATGGTAGCTTGTGAGTGAGAGTCTAAAATAGATAAAAGAAAATGACATAGACTTTTGACAAAGCTCTTTTTCATAAGGATTAAGCTTTCTTTAAAAACCCATGATACCAATATTGGTATAACACATAAAATATATCTAGAATATGGGTATTATTAACCAACTCAACAAGATATACCATATTATTTATAAGAAAGTGTATACTAATAAAGGAGGGGATAAGATGTAATTCAGATTCTGAGTCAAAAAGAAATCAGGACTGAGTCTCAAAAACCCCTCATTGCAAAATAATTTGTAGCAAGAGGTCCAAATATAAGAGTAGAATCATCTTGGATCTATCATTTTACATAATCTATGTACCATTATGTATCACACATTATTTTATAGGATAAAATCATGGGGATTAGAGTATATCTATATAAGAAGAAATATGAAGGATAGGTATGGACATAACATATCACTATATGAAGCATTTACCAAATTTAGTTTACCTTGTAATCAATGTATTATAGATATTGGATAACTAACAGGTTAGAATAGTCCTAATGAAATGACATGTCGGCTACCACACAGATGTTGGTCTCCTTGGTCTAATAACCAAACTCAAAACCTCTTAAACATTATTTCCCTAAATTCTCAAATCACTATTCACGTGATTAAAAACACCAAACTCAACCCTAAGTAATAAATAGCTATGATATTACTCTAAAATTACCCAACCCACTCAGGAACCATCGAGGCTAGCATTAAGTTATGTGTTCCACACCAATCCCACCTATAATAGGTGAGGGGATGGTGGCTTTTACTGAGTAGGCATATCACACAATATGGGGGGCCATAACCAATATCAACCTATAAAAAAAATGTATCCAATGCATAAAATAATCATAAACATTATCTATGTATATGTATATAATAAAAACCAATCTACATACAATGCAATCACGAGATATCACATAGTGATTACACCACCATATAGGGGAAACACCATAAGTACTACACATCTTTCAAGGTCATAAAACCCAATGAACATGGAACAAGGGATGTATTATCTATACTATAAAGACTCATAGATTATCCTACAACTATAATATTAATCAACAGTACCATGGAACATCAATCTCTATGGAGTACCATCCGCCTTTAGTTCAGAACAAGATAAACCATCTGCATGTCCACTAAGACCACCTTCAAACCCTATTTTTCCTGCATGGACACAAAACATGTGGGAATAAATCTTATGTAGGGTTGATTATAAACATAATCAGTATGATGCCCTAAAACCTAATATTAAAGATAGAAAACTACTCTGATCAACCCCTGGTCCAGGAAAATGATCAGGAGAACGACATGGAAGGATTGAGACATTCTCTACCACTATAAGACTCATTGATGCGAATAAGACTAAGTAATCTTGGAACTAATCCATTAAGGTTGTTCTCATGAGAAACTAGAGATTATCATTGTATTTAAAAATAAGTGAAGTTTGAAGTTGATATCCTAGTTTTAAGTCACATCTCTAAGGCAACGAAGGGGTACCTGATAAGTCACAAGTCTTAATGTAACTAATGTGTTCAACCATTATTCTAAAATACCCCCAAAATATATTAAGGGGACACACTCCTTATTGATCTATGAACACAAATCAATGGAGTAATATACATTATTTCCCACCACTATATCTTTACGTTTCTAGAAACCTATAGAGGAATCTATGCCTTAACTAATGACAGGTCTTGATCAAGGGTGTATTAAAACCTTCTATTGTAACAACCCAGTTATGAGAAAACCCATGTCAACTATATATAAAGGGGAAAACACCTTGGGAATAAATATGCATTGGTCATTGGTGTTTAAACCCTAATATTGGACCCTATCCACATCAAGGAGTGTCTAATAGATGATGGAGTATCAAAATATATGCATTTGTGGGAGAGTAATAAAATCTATTAGCTGTGTGCAGGGGATCAATACCTCATTAGTGTTGAGGGTGTACCGACCACATGCTCCATTTGGGAGGCATGTGCTCTATGTGTGTGGTGGAGTACCAAAATTCATGAAGAATATGGGGGACCTACACCTTTCCATCAGCATATAACTATGGGAAAACCCTACCCTAGGAATGATTTGATCAACATTCACAGTTTGTATCTTCATTCCTACGGAACAAAGGTTATTAAATTGAATGAATCACATCACATACCACCTATGATGATAAAGAGAATTTCACAACTGAATTCTATATTAAAAATGAACATGATATATTCATGCACATAAAACTTGGTCATGAACTAGGTGATACAAAAACCCAGGAAGGTATGCAAAAAAACATGGCATGTTCTGTAAGGGTACATAGTGTATATCCCCTCATCAATAGTATTTTCACATGTTTCCTCTTCACATAGCATGTGGAGTCATTGTACATGGATTTAACTATGATGTTTAGAAATTATAAGACCAATAGGTACGTGAAATTTATCTTTAATACATAGATCCAAGTCATATCAGGGTACATTTAATTATTTAGGTGATATATAGTGTGTGATTCCCACAAGAGTACATAGTTTGTGATATTTGATAGTCAAGACATGTAGTCCCTGACTAAATAATGTGCCTTTGTGGACACATGTTGTTTATTCTATGTACGCCACATTTGGTGTGTACTACTACCTGAGTCATGTCATGTAGGAATACATGGAATGTACTCAAAATGCTATTCTTGTGGCTAGTTATGTACTCATCCTCCTAACTTAATCTCATGCATGTGGAAGTTAATTTTATAAAGACTACACGGTGTATAAATCAATACTATATGTTTTGTGATAAATATAATTTCCTAAAATACTATCACCCCATCTAAGGAGGTACATAACATGTGTTCCTTCGAATTTCACATTTTGGAGTCATGTTCTTCACCCATATTCCAATATTCGTCCATGGTTCAAGCATTCTACACCATAAATCACCAAAAATAACATAATAGTTCACCTCATTGCTATCCAGGACCCTTGAGGGTCTTTCCCGCTAATATACTCTTCCAATTCACACCCCCTCATAGTTTATTTATCCACCCCTGACCAAATACAAGCCAAATATCCACTCTAAAATCACCTTGTGTGCATTTAACATTATACCACTTTCCCACATCACCTCTTCATACCATTGTTCATTTATATTCCTCACAAACACCTCAATCCCTAATATGTGAAGAAATATGAAGATACAATCAAGTATAAGGGATCCAGAAGAATAAAGGAGGAGGTAGAATCATTACTGATGAAAACTTGTCCACACAAAGTTATCATCAAAGGATCATTTGATTATGGATACTCAGGGAATAAATGGAGGCTCTAAGAACAATCCATTCAATGATGTTAGGTACTCCACCAAATCACTTGGAAGGGATGAATCTTCATTAAAATTATTAGTTGAAATATCATAACATAAAAAAGAATCATTTTTAATGCATCTGGTTGTGCAAAAAATTATTCAATGCATGAAGATTAAAAATTCATAAAGTTCATTAGAAAAATACGAATTACGTGGTAAAAATAAGAATACAATACATACCACAATACGGATTTTGTTCGCAATGAAAGAGGAGTCAGCAGCTGAGGAGGAGAAGGACGTCGAAAGGAGGGTGGAGAGGAGGTGGCAGAGGCAGTGGCATTGGGGACAGGGGCGGTAGGGATCAAGTTCCACGATATCTTGAGGGTGTAAGAAAGTAAGAGGATGTTAGGGTTAATTTATAAAACCTAGCAACACCTTTATCAGCTCTAGATAAAAAGCACTCATAATATATGCCTTTATCATCGCTTTTATTGCAATGATAAAGGCTGATCTTTATCAGCGCTAAAAAAGCGATGTTAAATGGATGTTTTATAAATGATTTTTAATTACAAAATATAAAACATATCATTTATTCATAATTATAAAATTATGAACAATATATTTAATACATTTTTTTATTTTATAAATATATATAATTAATATTTTATTTGAATTTAATAAATTAAATTATAAATAAATATTTATAAATATATATTGATATATTATTTTTCATTTTAATTTCATAATTATTTATATATATATATATATGTATAAATATATAAATATGTATGTGTCTGTGTATATATTCATTAGAGACATATATTTATATATAAATATATTCAAAATCTATTCATAAATATATATTTATCGTTCAATTTTTTTTGGTAATTTAATAATTATTTAATAATATTTATTATTAATTACTTATATATATTTATAATTATATTTAATATATTTAAAAAGTAAATAATTATATATAACTAAATATTTATATTTTTAAATATAATAAATAAATTAATTGATTATTTAAATATATTTATTATGATTTCAAGTACTTATGAGAAGATAAAGCTTCATATATATTAGAAATAAATGAATACACCAAGTATATATAGTACTATAGTATATATGGAAAACATTAGGGTAAACAATGAACATATATTCATGAAAAGAACGTAGGAATCATTTGACACATTCATTTGGAGACATAAATTTATTTAAATATATAATTATTTAATAAGTATGTGTATATATATATTAAATAGTATTTATATATAATGTTATAAACACATAGTATAACAAATATATTATGAAAATATAACTAAAACTAATAAACATAATAAAAATAAGTAAAACATAAACATAATAAAATTAATAAACATGAGTTTTTATTTAATTTATAAATATAAACATTATTATTGAATATAATTAAAATATTTTTATATAAATTAATTAAATTTTATATTAAAATATTTTATCAGTGATATTATTAATACTGATCAAGGCTCCTTTTCATCTGTGATTTTTGGCAGGGTTGATAAAGGGGGGACTTTATTAGTGCCAATATTAGTGCTGATAAAGGGTATATTTATCAACTCTTTTTTCTTCCCCTATAAAATTCCCCCTCATATCAGTTGTTTTATAATAAATCCGATAAAACCTGAGCGCTTCCATTTCATGCATTTGTGGTAGTGTATAAAAATCAACTAATAATGTAAATCCATGGAACCACCTACCTCAAACTTGTAAACTATAACACCCCGAGATTTTCTAAGATATAATCTTTTTAATTACTTTCATATCTTCTTTTGTACACTACAAAAAGATTATCTTGCTCTATACGCAACACTGTATTAGCTTGCAGTATACGCAACACTATTTTTGGCTCATGTTACACACAATTTCAAGTTCGTTTCGTGGAAATTATTCTACGCAACATTAAGTATAGATTTTTTTTGATCTATAAATGAAATAAATTTTATAAGCAATAGAAAATGGAGCTTTAAATACACGTAGCTCTGACTTGGCTTGCATTACATGCAATCAAGACTTTATTCGATAGTATGTGTAGTACGTAATTCCAAGTTTCACTAAACAAGATATTATTATAATATTATTATGAACTAGCTGTTATGAATAGTAATACCCACTTTTTGAAATTTTATAAATTTTATCTTTCAAAATGGACTTCATTTTTTGATTCGTAATATCGAAATTAGCCTAGGGTGAATGTTTTGTATTTTTTCTGAAAACATCCAATTTTTGATGAATAGTGAAAACACTCGGTTACTATTTAGAAACCAGTTTTTATTTAAATAATTATTTATTTTATTTAAAATAATCATAGGTCACAATTGATACATAATACCTATATATGTTCAATGTAATTTATTTGAGTCATTTTATAATAATTTTCGATATATAAAAATTTTATAGAACTTTTTACTGTCTTTTACCCACCTCATAGGAGAATTTGAAAATTTACATAAAACATAATTTTACCACATCTATGAATGGAATTTCAAAAATTCAAGAGGCAAAGTTAATATCAAGGAGTAAAATGTGGTTCAGTAAGATAAAAAACTTTATTTCTGAGTAGTGACTTTTTACTTTTTTTACCACGGTTAAAAGTAAATAGGGTAATTAAGGGTAAAGATGATATTATTATTACCCTAAAACAGGTCCTAATTCTATTGGATAAGTATAATTAGACCAAAAATAACCTTAGGAATATAATATTATCATCTAGGTACACTTGGATTAGATTAGGACCTTTATTATTTTTTTATTTAAAAAAGAGTTAAAGTAGTTAAGAACAAAGTTTAATAACTAATTTTTTTTAATATAGGGTTATACATACGATAAATTCGACAATAAATATTCATTAGAAATATAAAAATATTTCCTACCTAATAGTATTTTATTTATAATTTTTATACATTAAATAATTTAATTTATTTATTACACAATGGTGATGTAGTAATTACCAAAATAATGAAATATTAAAATAATTGAAATTATAAATACACAAATAAATTTAATTTGAGATTTTTTGTGAATTAAAATAATTTTATAGGTTAATATTAAATGTTATTATTAATTTAATTAATCTTTTTCGAACTAATAATGCTGTTATGAGTTTCAAAAAAATGAAGTACCAAATAGTGTCAAAATTGGCACAAAATTGTTTTTAAAACAAATATTATATTATTAATTGTTATTATATTCCTAAATATCTACGGTTCATTAAAATGACTTATATAAGGTTATATATATTAATAATGAACCACTTGGGGTTCTTTTGGCTTGTTATAGTAAGTTTATTAACTATTTAGTGTAAGAAAACAAAAAGACACAGTAAAAGTTAAATTATTTAACATAGAGGTATATCTAAATGATATGGTTAAAATAGTAACCTAAACTTGTCTAAAAACTATTGGTTGAGAGGATTTAGACCCATCCCTACCTTATCTTCTAAATAAATCAATTTTAAGATATTAAAATCCGAATATGACTTTATTATAAAATAATATTTCATGTTTTTTCAAAGGTTCCCCTCTCCTCCCTTATAAAAAGGGCACCCCTTCCCTATTCACTTCACACCATTTTGAGCCTTTAATCTCATAAAAACCCTTCCTATTCCTCTTCTAATACTCTATATTTATATAATAGAGGTTCTGGTCTTCTCATAAGACTAACACTAGTTCCCTAAGAAGAATTTTAAAGGAGGTGCATTGAGGAAGAGGTAATCTCTTCTACCGACTCTTTCATGTTTCTTTCTTCTTCTACTTGATATTATTTGGTTGTTTCATATTAAATTAATAACATCAGTATTAATTATATAATTATATGTTATTATAAATATGAAACAACCCTATTTCGACTTCTATTCATCCTACGGAAAACGAAATCACCGCTCGTGCATACGTACGGAATACCGTCTCCACGCCGTGGTGTAATCTGTTTTCGACCACCACCTTAAACGGATGGGTATAATGTTGTAAATAAATAACTATATATTATTATTGTAAATTGATATTGATTATTAAATATTATACATAAACTTCAATACAATTCCACAATCATGGGAATGATATCATCGCCCGTGCGTACGTACGGACTACCGTCTCCACGACGTGATGAGAATCATTCTCCATGTTAACCATTCATGAATGATTATAATGTATATATAATGAATAATAATGAAATATATGACATAATAATGATACTAGATTTATGTATATATCTATGTATGTAATCTACTTAATTCCATTCAATTCAATAAGGAAAGTAAAACAACGTTCATGCATACGTACGACCTACTGTCTCCATTAACGGTGTATTTCATTTCATTTATCTGTCTATTATATATATTTATATACTGAATATATGTTATATATAAATCTTTATTTACATTCTGGAAGTAATTAAATAATTATATAAGTAATAATAATATAAAGAACAAAAAGTCCAAAAAAGTATGATAAATGATACAATTTTATCCAAAACGCTGCTTTAACATGGAATTGAAAAATGAACGGATAATATAAAGTCGTAAGTGAATCATAAATGATATCATAAATTATATTATGGTTAGGTTACAAGTTAATAAAATGCTTAGACCCACTATACAAGATTATCGGACACATACAGATGAAATTGGACATATGGTAAGGGATAATTATTCCAATCTCATTCTTATCCGAAATTGTTTATTCGTAAGTATTTACTAGGGTTATGTTTATTATCAATGTCCATATGATCTCCAAATGTTTTCATAAAATATTTACTTTTCTTCCATGTATGTTTAAATTCATTTATACCCTTTTTTTACTTTTACCCCATCGTATGGAAGGAATATTTTATTTGTTTACCATACGAGGTACTTTTTGGCTTTTCTGATAAAAGTTTGAGAAGAATGTTTTTTAAATTATATGGCATGAATAAATTTTTATGGATTTATAATTCCGTATTTTAATGAAGGTTATTCTACAAGATTTAATGACTATTTTCAAAAAGATACTTTTCTTTTAAAAATGCATGGCATTTTTTGAAAAGAAAATGATTTTGAAGAAGATAGGATATTTTCTTCAAGAATTCATTTCAAGTGTTTTATCAAAACCATTTTCCATATAAGATGGAATTATTTCTTATGTGTATGTTTCAAGTGTAATTTCTCTATGATTTATATGGTTTCACTTTTCTTATGATGAAATGATATCTATTTTTTGTATGGATTATGTTATGATGGTATGATGTTTATGAAACCCATTTTATACTTTGGGTAATGATGAATGATTTATGTTCATGTTGTGGCACAAGTAAGAATGATTTCATTATGAGATTGGTGGGACCTATATCTTCCACCAATGAATTGGGTAAAGATTTATATCTCATGAGATAGATTGGGCTGGAACCGTAAGTTTATCCAGTTCAGCAATACAGGACTGGAATGAGGAGTGAACTCAATTCAGAAAGTGACTTTGTCCACTACGATGGTCTTGGAAGCAATTCCTTATATACTATGGAAGTCATAATATGTGCTTAATGGTTGGCACAATTACATTCTTTATTCCCATGATATTTTATCATGATTGATGATCCATTATGATCTTATCCTTACGTAGTTTCATGTTTATGTCATTGCTCAAGATTTTGATGTTTAAATATTATGTTCATATTTTGAAGTTCGAATGTATATGGTTTGTCTTATTTTCTCTATGATTAAACTTATTGAGCATTTGAGCTCAGCTTTTATATGTTTACTTTTCCCCAGGATATAAAGAAAGGTTTTAGGTAAGAAAAAAAGGATGATCTTTATGAGAGATGTTGAAGATCATTCACCATGATTAGAAGATTATGATCCGAGTTTTCAAAGACACTAGAATATTATGGTCCTTGTGTATTTTTTTTGTTATGTATAAAGTATTCCGAAAAAGTAATGTAATGTCCATGTATGTCAAAATTTGGACCTCCATATTTGGTATCAGAGGAAAGGTTTAGTCAACCTTTGTAAACTAGGATGTGAAAAAATTAGTGAAATCCCTAGAGATATTTCTAATGTATGTATAGGGATGTCTCTAAGGTTAAGAATATGTATAGGTTATAGTCGTAGAATTATGGTAACGATCTTATAATTAAATCTAAGAAGTTTGATATTGAAGGTACTCCCCCTTTATTATGTTGTTTTCCCTATCATGATTTTTGCCTCTCACACTATTCTTTTTGGGTTTTAGATGATGTCTTGATCCCGAAAGAACCATGTTGATCAATGTAATGGACAATGCAATGATTGTCCTTCTGAACATAACAATTTCATGGGATATGGAGTGAAAAATCTTATTACTATACTTACACAAGCTATGAATCATTCTGGACATCCTAATGAGTAGAGAAGGGAACAATATTCTATTGAGTCCTTCATGAAGCAACATCCACATTCTTTCAGTGGGTCTTCTGATCCACTTGTTACTGAACAATGGATCAGTACCACTGAAAAGAAATTTTCCATACATCATTGTTCGGAACATGAAAAGGTCATTCTAGCTATTTACCGTTTAGAAGGTGAAGCAGATCAATGATGGACTCTAATTAATAATACAAGGCCCTGGGATGAAATTGAATCCATGGAATGGGATGAGTTCAAGAAATTATTTTTCAGTAAGTACTTCCCTTGTATTCTTCGAACAAAGATGGAAAAGGATTTCCTTGATCTTAAGCAAAAGGATTATGAATAGGTTGGTATATATGAATAAAATTTTACAAGGCTTGTAAGGTATGCATCTGGCTTTATCATCCAAACTGAAAGTAAATTTGATCGATTATTAAGTGGCTTAAAACCAATTCATCGAAGGGAATTAGCTATAAGAGACTTCAGTATCTATGAAGAAATTATGTGTTGTGCTATCAAGGTAGAAATGGAAGTTGGTGTTACATATCTATCTCATGGTTTTGACAAGAAATGAAAGATGGAGGTCGAGGAGAAATATCATAACAATGGTGAAAAGAAGATGAATGTTTCTTTATTCTCAAAGTGTGGAAGTGAGCATGGTGGAGATTGTACAAAAGGTACTATAAAATGATTCATGTTTGGAAAAGAAGGTCATCAAGAAGCTGAGTGCCGAAGTAATGGGAAAAAGGATTCAAATGAGATGAATAGAGAAAAGACTACATAGAACGCTCCACCATCACTTCAGTGCTTCAAGTGTAAGGAAATGGGGAATTATGCTAATCAATGCCCTAATCCAAGGGTTAAGAATGATCAATGTGAGCAACCTATTATGGAAAAGGATAAAGGGAAGTCACATGCGATCACTATTTGTGATGTTGAGTATGAAAATAATTATGTGTAATGATTAAGTGTTTATGTAATGGGATTTCTAAATAGTATCATGGAATCTCATTTATGGCATCATGGAATTCTGGAATATCTATGTATTGGTTTTCAATAATTATATGGTAGCGATAACCATGAAAAGTCATTGAAATATCTTTTTAAAGAAGATGATATGCACATAATTTAACGATAAAGAAAAAATGAAATGAGCTCATGACTGATATAAGGACAAAGTTATATCATGGTTTGAGTATATAGAAATTTTGGGATTTTGGTATTTGGAAAGTGTTAGATTTTAACAGCATTCATTTTTTTACTAAGGTTCAATGGGTATTCATTTTTCCAGAGAATACATGATTAAGGTATTCACATGTTTTTAATTTGACCAACAAGATATATTGTATGATATATGGGGGGTAAATGATGGAATTCACATGCTCGGCCGATGACATTTCTAGTAATTGTTTTCTTTATACTATGAGCTTGGACAAAAGTATTTTGGATAAGCCTAAATATTGGAATTGATTATGTTAGACATAATTTAGTATTGTTTAAGGCTAGAACATTTTCGATATTATTGATGGAATGTCATAATGATGTAGTTTTAGAAAAAGGACACCCTGATGGACGGGCGCCAACCCATCTCGTCAGACAAGGCTGTGGGAATTGAACCCTCAACCGAAGTGTGACAGGCCTTTATCACCTACCACTATCCTACAAGAATTCCCTGGTTAGTAGAAACTAGTTTTATTTTATTAAGAGGTATGATATATGAAGTATAAGTCCATTGTTGGAATCATATACGATTAATCTCACCATAGATGGACTTATGTATATTTAATAACTTATTCTAACCTTTTTTGTGATAGAAACAGATGGGATGACTTATCATTCTATCACATGATCTACTAACACTTCATGAATGACAAAATCAGATTCATTTAATTAAATAGAGATGAAGTGGAAATTGTTCATTGAATGACCAATGATGATATTACACTGAAATCAAGTAAGTATTTATCATTATATAAAAGTTCATCAATGTTAGAGAAATGATCTTGGAAACCAAAAATGTTGTTCTTGTTCTCTTATATCTGATGAATCAGATGGTACCTATGATCATCACAAATTTATGGCTTTGGGATTGTTGGATTTTTAATATCCATGTTCTCTACCACTCTCCATCAGAACTTGACGGTTAGATTTCTCTTCCATATCGATATTTTCAACTATGTTCTCATATGTAGAAACCCAGGGTTAAGTTAATTTGGGCAACTGTTACGTTTCATACATTAGTTTTTAAAATTAATCTTTAGTATTTTTGTTACAATGTGAGTTTCTATTAAAGAAACTATCAAGTAGTAAACGATTTATAACCCCATCGAATTTCTAGGGTAAAATTCATTTTAAGTGGGGTAGAATGTAACACCCTGAGATTTTATAAGATATATTCTTTTTAATTTTTTCATATCTACTGTTTCATGCTACACCAATATTATCTTGCTCTATATGCAATACCGTATTAGCTTGCAGTATATGCAACATTATTCTTGGTTCCTGTTACACACAATGTCAAGTACGTTTTTTGGAAATTATTCTTCGCAACATTAAGTATAGATTTTCTTTAATGTATAAATGAAATAAGTTTTATATGGAACAACAAACAGATCTTTCACTACACACAGCCCTTACTTGGCTTTCATTGAACGCAATCAATACCTTCTTAGATAGCGTGTGTAGTACGCAATACCATGTTTCACTAAACAAGATATTATTATAATATTATTATGAACTAGCCGTTATAAATAGTAATACCAACTTTTTGAAATTTTATAAATTTTATCTTTCAAAATGGACTTCATTTTTGGATTTGGAATATCGAAATTATCCTAGGGCGAATTTTTGGTATTTTTCTAAAAACTTTCAATTTTTGATGAATAGTGAAAACACTGGGTTACTATTTAAAAACCGACTTTTTATTTAAATAATTATTTATTTTATTTTAATTTATTTTAGGTCAAAATTTATACATAATACCTTTATATGTTCATTGTAATTAATTTGAGTCATTTTACAATAATTTCAGATATACAAACATTTTATATAACTTTTCACCGTCTTTTACCCACCTCCTAGGAGAATTTGAAAATTTACATAAATCTTAATTTTACCACTTCTTGGAATGGAATTTAGAAAATCCGAGAGACACGGTTAATATCATGGTGTAAAATGTGGTTCAATAAGATAATTTTTTTTGGTGAATTGTAACTTTTTAATTTTATTTACCACGGTTGAAAGTAAATAGGGTAATTAAGGGTAAAATTGATATTACTATTACCCTAACACAAGTCATAATTATATTGGAAAATTATAATTTGACCAAAAACAAGACTAGTAATATAATATTATCATTTAGGTCCACTTGGATTAGATTACGACATTTATTATTTTTTTTAAAAAAAGAGTTAAAATAGTTAAAATCAATGTTTAATAACTAAAACACTTTTAATATAGGGTTATAAATAAGATAAATTCGACTATAAATATTAATTATAAAGATAAAAATATTTCCCACCTAATGGGTTTTTATTTATAATTTTTAGACGTTAAATAATTTAATTTATTTATGACACAATGGTGATGCAGTAATTACCTAAATAATGAAATATTAAAATAATTGATATTATAAATACCCAAAAAATGTAATTTTGGATTTTTTATGAATTTCAATAATTTTATAGTTAAATATGACATGATATTATTGATTTAATTAACTTTTTTAGAACTGATAACACTGTTATGATTTTCACAAAAATCAAGTACCAAATAGTGACAAAATTGACATAAAATAGTTTTTAAAACAAATATTATATTATTAATTGTTATTTTATACCTAAAAATATACTCTTTGGTTAAAAGACATAGATAAGGTTATATATATTAATATTGAACCACTTGGGGTTCCTTTTTCTTGTTATAGTATGTTTATTAACCATTTAGTGTAAGAAAACAAAAAGACGCGGTAAAAGCTAAATTATTTAACCTAGAGTTAAATCTAAATAATAAAGTAATAATAGTAACCTAAACATGTCTCAAAACTATTGGTTGAGAGTATTTAGACCCCTACCCACCTTATCTTCAAAATAAATCAATTTTATGCTATTAAAAACTGAATATGTCTTTATTATAAAATAATATTTTTAGTTTTTCCAAAGGTGCCCCTCTCCTGCCTTATAAAAAGGGCACCCCTTACCACTTCACTTCACACCATTTTGAGCCTTTAATCTTGTACAAACCCTAAAAATTACTCTTATATACGTCTCTAGTTATATAATAGTGGTTCTGGTATTCTCAAAAAACCAACTCTAGTGCCCTAATAAGAAGTTTAGAGGGTGTGCGTCGAGGAAGAGGTAATCTCTTCTACCAACTCTTTCAAGTTTCTTTCTTCTTCTACATCCTCTTCTTTAGTTGTTTCATTATAAAGTAATAACATCAGTATTACTTATATACTAATATTTTATTATAAATATGAAACAAACCTATTTCACCTTCTATCCATCCTACAGAAAATGTAATCACCGCGCGTGTGTACGTACGGAATTCCGTCTCCACGCTGTGGTGTAATCTGTTTTTGACCACCACCATACTTGGATGGGTATAATGGTTTAAATAAATAACAATATATGATTATTGTAAATTGATATTTATTCTTTAATATTATAAATACACTTAAATACAATTCCACGATCATGGGAATGATATCATCGCTCGTGTGTACGTACGGACTACCGTCTCCACGACGCGATGATATTCATTCTTCATGTTAACCATTCATGAATGATTATTAAGTATATATAATGAATAATAATGAAATGTATGACATAATAATGATACCGGATTTATGTATATATATATATATATATGTATGTCATCTACTTAATTCGATTCAAGTCAATAAGGAAAGGAATACAGCGTTCATGCGTACGTACGACCTACCGTCTCCATGAACGATGTATCTCATTCCATTTATCTATATACTATATATATATATACTGAATATATGTGATATATAAATCATGATTTACATTCTGGATGTAATTAAATCATTATGTAAGTAATAATAATATCAAGAACAACAATTCCAAACAAGTACGATAAATGAAACGATTTTACCCAAAACGCTTCTTTAACGTGGAATTGACAAATAAACGGATAATATAAAGTAATAAGTGAATCATATATGATATCATAAATATTATTATGTTTCTGTTACAAGTTAATAATATGATTAAACCCACTATACGAGAGTATCAGACACATACTGAAGAAATTGGACATAAGGTAAGGGATAATTATTCCAATCTCATTCTTATCCGAGATTGTTTATTCGTTATCATTTACTGTAGTTATGTTTATTATCCATGTCCATATGTTCTCAAAATATTTTCATAAAATATTTAATTTTCTTAATTGTAAGTTTAAATTCATTTTTACCCTTTTTTACTTTTACCACAATATATTGAAGGAATCATTTATTTGTTTACCATACAAGGTACTTTTTGACTTTTCTGGCAAAAGTAAGAGAAGAATGTTTTTTAACTTATACGGAATGAAAAGATTTTTATGGTTTCATAATGCCTTATTTTTATGAAGCTTATTCTAAAAGATTTAATAACTATTTTCAACAAAATATTTTTCTTTTAAAATATCATTGAATTTTGTGAAAATAAAATGATTTTGATGAAGAAAGGATATTTTCCTCAAGAATTTATTTCAGGTGTTTTATCAAAACCATTTTCCATATAAGATGGAATTATTTCTTATGTGTATCTTTAAAGTATAATTTCTCTATGATTTACATGGTTTCAATTTTCTTATGATGAAATGATATCCATTTTTTTGTATGGATTATGTGATGTTGGTATGAGGTTTATGAAACCCATTTTATACTTTGGGTAATGATGAATGATTTATGTTCATGTTGTGGCACATGTAAGAATGATTTCATTATGAGATGGTTGGGACCTATATCTACCTCCAATACTTTGGGTAAAGATTTATATCTCATGAGATAGACATGGATGGAATAGTAAGTTAATCCGGTTCTGTGATATAGGACTGGAACGAGGAGTGAACTTGATTCAGAAAGGGACTTTGTCTACTAAGATGGTCTTGGCAGAAATGTCTTGGCTACTATGGAAATCATAACATGTTCTTAATGGTTTCCACAATTGCATGCTTTATTCCCATTCTATTTTATCATGATTGATATTCCATTATGATCTATGCCTTACGTACTGTGATGTTTTATGTCATTGCTCAAGATTTTGATGGTTAAATATTATGTTCATGTTTTGAAGTTCAAATGTATATGGTTTGTTATATTTTCTCCATGCTTACCCTTACTAAGCATTTTAGCTCACACTTTATATGTTTTATTTTCCCCAGGATATAAATAAAGGTTTTAGGTAAGAAAAAAAGGAAGATCTTTATGGGAGATGATGAAGATATTTCACCACGATTAGAAGATTATGATCTGAGATTCCAAAGACACTAAACTATTAAGGTCCTTGTGTGTTTTTTTTTGTTATGTATTACGTATTTCGCAAAAGTAATATAATGTCCATGTATGTCAAGATTTGGACCTCTACATAATAATTCTGAAATTAGTGTCAAACCACAACTACACCACCACAACACACTAACAAGTAAATATTAAAAAACAAAAATCATGATCTAACTCAAAAAAACAATATGAAACCCTCATTCGATCAAACAGTCTATTAAAAAATGGTAACTGAAGAAAGAGGGAGGGTAACCATATAAATAGGGGGAAATCATGATAAAAGGGGCTTACTTTATGTTTCCTTGAATAATCGGGGGTTGAAATACCCATGGATTGTGGTTATAAGGATTCATAAAATATTGGTGGAGGCTACCATGTCTCAAATCCTAAATGCGGAAGATAATAGGTGAGTTAAAGTTAAAATAGATGGGGGAAATATGGTATATTCCATCTTTTTAATGATATGGGAATTCCATATTATTTGTGCCCTTTTTTTCAAACCACACAACAATTGCGCACCCCTCAAAATCCAAGAGGAAGAAGCCTCATGGTTAGCCCGCATAGTTTTGAAAATCTGCACCAACTATGCAATTGCCACTGTCCAAAATGACACTTGGCCTCATGGTTTCTTGGAAATGGGTTAACAGTTTCCCCTAACTATGCACCAATTGTATGGAATCTTCTATAAATCCCAAAATCTTGATTTTTCATAAAAACACATGGTTAACCGAATAGATAGGAGAAAAACTAAAAATAAACAAAATATTACATCAAAACAAAAAAACTGATGTGACATGTGATCTAAAATGTCATTTCCAAAAAAACAATTGGGTTTTGTACACATTCTAGATGAAAACATGATAGCATTTTTATCTAATCAATTAAATATTAATGTGTATAACTACCCCTCACACGATCCAAAATTATCTATAGTGATATATATTGAATATTGGGTGACATTATCTGTATGGAAATAAGTGTGAAATATATATGAATCATAAAATATTAAAGTATATATTCACACAAAAAGGGATCAATATGTACCAATGAATGGGGTTATAGATTATCAAGGATTATGATTTTCCAATCCATTACTGTCATGGGATGGGGAACATAGTGAACAATTATCTATATAGAGATCTTTAAAATGTATACATGATGAGGATTTGAAGGGATCTAATATTCATGGATAGGAAAATGATGGTCTTGAAAAAAATAATAATATGTTTATTATACCTTTCTAACATATCTACTCAACTATCTATTCTTGAGAGGATTTAAGGAGGACCAAAATAAGGATGAGAAACAAGATATAAAGGTATCAAATATTCCTAAATTCAACTTTCATAAATATGGAGTTATAGGTTTTGGATCCTAGATACATATCCCATAAAAACCATAGCAAAAAAAATTGAACTTATGGATGATGCAGATAACTTATCCTTCTCCATTAATCTCAAAATATGTATATGGTATATGGATATAAAAAAGAAAATTCTAGTAGGATAACACAAAGAGAGACATTTTAGAATTCATTTCATCATAATTGGTTTGGAAATAATTCATATTGTAATGTTATAATTCTATGTGTATGAAGAAACCACTGCTCATGTTAGAATAGAAATGGGAAAAATAATAATAGATTTCATTATAGGACTCACCCTGACATTTAAAGATAATAACACCATCTTGGTTATAGTTGGTCACCATATAATGTCAATGTATTTCATTTATATCATGGAGGATTTCACTCTTTACCAACTCACTATGATATACATAAGGCATGTGGTATGACTGCATGGATCTCCACTCTCCAATTTTTATTATTAAGATATAAAGTTTAACTTGATGATATAGAGAAGCCTTCATAATGTGTGGGAGATATATTTGAGTTCGAATACTGCTTATCACCCTAGTTGGATAGTTATTCTGAGACAACTTTTCAAACTCTAAAGTATATGAAAATATCATGTTCAATATATTTCCTTGTATAATATTATTAGAACCTTCCCAAGTGGAGTTATAATGTAACGATATATTTCATTCAAAAATTCAAATGGAACCTTATAAAGACCTATATGAAAATAGTTTATGGACTACAACATACTATGATGAATTTAGAGAGTAGAATCTTGGTGAAGCTGATATTATCCAAGAGATAACATATAAGTTTTAAAAAATTCAATATCATATGAAATATCTAGAATATAGATAGAAAATATAGTCATAAAATAATCAATGAAACCTATATTTTGAGGTTAAATATAATATATTCCTTTGTATATTGAAATGGAAGAAAGTCATGAGGTTTGGGATGAAGGTAAATATGAGTCCAAGATACATGAGCCCCTTTGGGGTCATTGAGTGCATATAACCCTTGTCCTATCGACTAGCACACATACCCAACATATCTCATGTACATGATGTGTACCATATATCCATATTGAGTAAGTACATACCAGACCTACACATGTACTGAATCTAAAAGTGTTACTTTTAGTGAATGATCTCTTATATGAGGAGATGTCAATAAATTTCTCATATCACAGAGAACAAGTTCTACTAAACAACATAACTCACCTGGTTAATATTTAATGACAGAACAACATGTTTGAGGAAGAAACATGGGAACTATAAGACACAATGAAGTAGAAGTACAATAATTTATTTTAGTGTATGAAATGAAATATCAACGGTGACAGTTTTGAAGGAGTGATAATGTAATGAACCAAATTTTTATAAATTAATTTCCATTTTTTAATGAATATATTCATTTTTATGTAACACAGTTATATAAAACACATGAATTACTTTAGTTATTTTGGACCATTATAAAATATAGTCTGTATGATTTTGTAAATTGTGAATAATCTTAATTTTTGAAAATATAGTGGTTAAATAGTGATTGTTATGATTATTATATATATAAATGGTTATGATGATATTTGGTTTAAATATACAGAAGATGTGACGGTCTCAACCAGTAGGATCACACATTATGAATTCCATTTATTGAAGCTTTTGTGGGAGATTGTATCCCTCTTATTTTCCCATACCAATATGAATTTAATATTCAAAAAATGAAACAGAAATGAATCTATTTATAGGAGAAGTTAAAGATTATCGAGAGCACATATCAAACTATATTCTCTAAATCAACTGAATAAATCACCACTATCATACAACTTACCTATAGAATGTATACTGGTGTAATATGAGGTTATGAATCCTGAACATATTATAATAATTTTTAAATCCTATATTAAATAAAATAATTATTATATTTGCAATATTTTTAAATTACATTATATATTATTAAATTAATAGTCTTATAAAAATATATTTTGATACAAAGAAAAGAAATTTTTATTTTTCAGAAATACATATTTTTTTATTAAACTAAACATTTTAAAAATTCAATATTTTTCGAAATAAATTTATTTTAATAACATTTTCATAATAAATAAAATTTATTTAAATATACATGATTTCATAATTAAGTGAAATTTAATTTTTATATGGGTCATAAAGTTGGTAGTGTTATAAAAAATATTATTTTCTTATAAATAAATATCTATTTAAAATACAAAATTATCATATTATAAAATTATTTTCCTAAAATAAATATTTTTTTCAAAATCGTCATGTCAAAATTATAAAATGGAGAATTTTTCATTTTTATGACATAGTAAAATTTTTTTAGTAAAAATTAAATACGGTTTACATATATGGTCTGTATTGTGATATCATAATAGAAAATGAGTGATTTAATAAATGAACTAAAATGAATCCACAACTATATATAAGTTTTCCGTTTAAAATAATTTGTTTTTGAATTTATTTGATTAATTTTATAAACCAATGATGAATACTTTTATACCAATATAATATTTTAGGGTTCTAAAATAAATTATTTATGATCCCTACTCACTTCCAAAAAATCGTGGATGTTACATTAATATTTCAATATATTTGACTTATAAAATATTAAAAACAACTACTCTTTAGTGGATACCATGTGAAAATACCAAGGAATAGTTTTTGGTTCTGATTATTTTATCAAATACTGTCTAAAACCTATGTTTAGAAATTACTAAAAAATCCCACTCTCTTTTACTATAAATACTTACCCAACCTCCCAATCCTCTTTAATAAAATCTCATTTAGAATTAAATTCTTCTATCTATCCATCTCTATATCCATTTCATCATTTTTTTAATATCTTAATAATATTTTTTCATTCTTTTGGAGGCTTCCACTTAAGGTAAGGGGGTCCTATCCTCATATTTATTCATGAAATTTCATTGAGTTTTTCCTTTAAATTTCCAATTTTTTCAGGATGTAATTAGTTTTTACACATCCCTTTATTTTCATTATGATTAACAATCAATGAGAGGGAACCTCTCACATTAAAAGGCCCTTCCCTAAACCATTATATATGCCTATTATTCTGCCAAAATTATCCCGTTATTTTTCATGCCAAACACTTATGTTATATATACCTATCCTCATTTCCATCCATGGGAATTCAATAATATTTTCACATCCAATATTTTTTGGGAATCCGTTATATATAAACCATGGTCATTAATCATGTGATTATATTTTTGGAAAGAAATATTTATGTCATATGATCTATGTGGCATACAAATGCATGTACATGATTTGAATGTGATGGGTGGTCCTAGAATTTTATAAACTGCTAATGCTTCAGGGAGTTTTTTTATCTCATGAGATATTTTGTAATGTATTTGGGGTTTCATCCAAGTAACCCTAAATTATTATGACTCAGTGTTTATCCATGACTTAATCTTATGATCTAGTATTTTTTATTATTTCAACATTACAATTTTCCTTGATGTTATCATCTAATATCATGCTTTGATTTACAAGTTTATAATTATTCCACCTTTATGTCACTATGATATTCCAAATGAATCACATGTATTACTTTCATATTTTTATGATTTTATTACTCTAATACAAAGTTTATACCTCACATAATTCTTATGTATGTCCCCATGTTATCCCATTTATAATTAGAAGATCAGAGGAAAATAAAGTCATGTTTTAATGTTTTTGAATAATTATCGTATAAAATGTTTCATGTTATCGTGACACATATCTAATTACACAAATTCACTAGTCCACATGATCTTTTTGGATTATATTAAGTGTATCTTTATCTAATTTATCATAAATTAAGTTGTATTGAGGATATGGTTTGTCCTCAATCTTCCTTGTAGAGAGAGTAGTACATTAAAACTCCTTTGTATTATGATATCACTTATGGTTATTTTAGGAATTATTATAAAAAAATGATTTTTTACATTTATGTAAATTATTAAATTAATATATTTTATTTACATGAATGCATTATTTATTTGATTGAATTTTTCTATTTATATACAGAGTATTATATAACCATGATCTATATGTGAAACTTTATAGAAATATAGATTTCATAGTTTTCTTATAGGTATCTTCCAGTATTAGTAGATGTTTCAAGTTTTTCATCTTATAAGAGGTCATTATTGGTGTGTGTTGGGATCAATTTAGTTATAGAGATTTAGATTTGGGATCGTGTATTTCACATAGCCACTGGTGTTATTATCAAAGTTGATTGTATAAATTTCATTATTTTTTTCAAATTTGATAGTTTTTTTATACTTTGGAAAATTCACATTGGTAGTTTATATTCTTAGTACTTTCGTCAGTATATTAGTAATTTGTTTTCCAGGTTGGAAAATCATTTTTTAAATAATGAATTAAAACCTGTGGTGCTAGTTGCTAGCCCCAAGGATCAATAAATTACCTTGGGGTTCTATGGTGGATATGTCCATGGTCATTTGAGTTAATAGGGAAATAGTCATTATAAATTAATGTGGGAATAGTTTTTTATGTCATCACTCACATAATGATTTCAAGATGGTTGATATTGATTTTATACTACAGTTAGGATAGTTGGGAATTGATAAGTAACCCTTAAAATGTATTTGTATATATATATATATATATCTTTAGTTAAAAAGGATTTTCAGATAGTTATGTAGGAACTGTAAATGTAAATGAGGTCTTTGTTTGAGTACCTAATTTTTTAAGAGGTAAGATATATAGACTATTTTTGTTCTAAACCGAGAACAAAATCTTTCAAGAAATCAGGAAATATTTGTTTACCGAAACACTAGTACATGTGAAAACATATGTTATGATCAAATTTATGGACCCATTAATTAATTATAATAAACTAATAAATTACATAGTTCATTTTTATACCACATTACAAGGGATGAAATTATCTAATGAAATCACATTGATGATTGTTGGTTTTTTATTTCCTAGTAAGATTTTAATTTTTAATTATTTTACAAAAAATGATATATTTAAAACATTTATCTTGTTTATTTTTTCAAGGTAGTATTACATATATTTAAATAAAATTATATTTTTTTATTGGTATACTAATTTTATGCTTGTAGTCATCACTGGTTAAATCATACTCTTACTATTTATAGTTAAGTTATTCATCTACTGAGTGTAATATTGGTAAAAAAATCCCATCATTTATTTCCAAACATCTAGTTATAATGATACTAGTAAATGATTATTTTAGAATGTTTCTTCTGAGTAACAAATGCCTATTTCAATTTAGAGTGATAATATCAATTAAATCACACTATTTATTTAACATTATTAGTTATTTGTATCATTTTATTGAGAATATATACTATCAATGACTAAATTTTTTTACTTCCATGAATCTATAATAGATTTCATTATGTTATTTTTAATTTTATATCATGATATTTTGGAAAGAAATTAGTTTTACAAGATAAAAGGGAAATCCTTAAATTTAGAACAATGATTTTATGAAATGGACCATTTTGGAAACAAAATTTATAGTAGTTTTAAAATAATGTTATTGGATTTTTTAAATTTAATAAGGAAAAGTGTTTTCTAAATAGACATTTGTATAAATAGTTGAAAAAAACATCAAGGAAAACTAAAAAGTTTTCCATTATGGGATTGATAAATTATTTTCAAATAATTTTTTATTAAAGTACTATTTTTCTTTGTATTTTGAAATTAAATTTTTATTTTTTTATAAATTAAAACATTATAAAAACGAAATCAATATTTAATAAGTAAGAGTAGTTCCTATGTAAGTCTTTTGGTGGGTAGAACAATAATATGAATGGTAATATGATATCTAGAACCATGGTAATCTAATAATGGATTTTATTTATGGTATTTTATAATATGCATGTCATTAATCATAGTTTATATATTTATATATATGAGTTGTCTTTAGCTATTATAAGTTATTTGAATTTGTAGAAGGAATATTTCAGTTTCTCAATATTTTATAGTTCACACATTTTAAAATAATGATGTCATAATTACTATGATTAACATCATTTTAGGAGTAAATTCTTTGATGTTTTGATGTGTTCTTTAATTTTTAGATTAGGGTATTCCTAATAAAATTCATGGTTTAGAGGCATATTAGACTTTAATTTAATGATTCATTCTATTTTTTATGAATGAAAACACTATTTTATGGAGTATTTACGGAACCTAAACATGGTTCTTATGTATTTGGAAGAAAATTATTCATTAAGTTTCTTAGAAAGTTGAAATTTTGGATCAATATTGTTGGATAATTTTTTATTTGGGAATCTAGTATTTGAATTTTAAGACCCGTGATGAAATTATTGGAGTGTTTTGGTGTGGTTATAGTTTTTGGTGCTGACAAGGATGGAATGTTCATGATTTTTTAACATGAAATATTAATATAGATTGTGCCATTGTGTACTTAATGGGGGTTCATTGGGTTCCAAGTGTGGAGGTAAGTGTCCTTGAGAACCTAGTGGTTCCACTAAGTCACTAGTAAGACCATATTGAGTAGTTGGTATTCTTGCAACTTATTTTTTTCATAAATTCAACCCAAATGTGTATAATGGTATTTTAATATCTTAATATTAAACCCTAAATTGTGTACACACCACTCACACCCTCATAGACACTCTAATGATCTCCAAGGCTCTCTTTTCTCATCTCATTCAAGATCATACACCCTCCATGATCATGGGTTGTTCAAAGAGAGTTATTATATATTTTAAGTCTCGATAATCCCTCTCTTACTTCTCCCCACTCTTTCTCATATTTACTTCAAGTTCTATTTTGGTAATTTATTCTAAAAATATTTATGTCACTAAAGACATAGTGAAATCCAATTTGATGTATGGATTCCATCTTGTTTTTTGGGAAGTCATTAGAGGGTGATTAATAATTGATTTCTCACTTTTCCAAATTTTCCTATTGTGAAAAACATTAGTTAATTTTTTCTTGATTTAAGACATTTATTTTAGCCATATTATGACTTATATAATTGGTAATTTTGTTCGAATAAATATTAATATAATTATTTCAGTATTATAAATTTGTTTTGGTTATGTCTTGGTCGAACTTTCAATATGGTTATTTTGGTTTCTATTGAAAATTTCTCTAAATAATTATATATTATGATTTTATTATTATTAAGGAATTATATGGTGTTATTGGGGGTAGTAAGGGAATCATTAAGGCATAGTGAATGGTAGGTGGTCCAGCCCAAATGGAAACTCTTGGTGATTTCATAGATTATTTTGGTACTATTTTTCATAAATAAATTAAATCAAATTCTCCTCACTTTTAACGTATGAATGAATTGTTTCTAAATATCAGATTAGTTATTCAAAAAATTGTTTTTCTAAGAAAAAATCACTTTTATATGAGTATCAATGTTTCATTTTAACAATTTCTCCATTAAATTCATCTTTCTATTGTGAATAATTAAAAATTATAAATTTTATATTACGAATTTTTTTAATTAGTTTAAACATTCATTGATCTGGATTCCATAAATTCTTTATGATAGAAATACATGAATTCATATCCATTGTATACAAATGTCTTTGTCTCCCTTGGATAAATTATAAAAGTGGAATGGATATATTTTCCCATGGTTTAACTAATCCATTATGAAAAATAAAGACCACAATTATTCAAAAATAAAACTTGTAAATAAATAATTTATCACAAAAAGTTATTGTCAAGTTTTAACATATTTAATGTAAGATAAGCCTTTAATATGTTTTTTAAATTTTCACATTGGTGTATAAAAGTGTGCATAATGTATCTTCCCCAATATAGTTCACATCCACATTGACTAAACCTAGATGCATATTCATTAATCATGTGTCCCTCTACAATAGATGATTCTGACCCTAGAGATGGTCTATATATGAAGTGGGGATAATATACCCTAATTGGTAATGTTAGCCACAAATTAATAAAGATATATTAAAACAAATGAAATCACATAAATAAACCTAGAGTAATTTATGTCTTCATAGCTAAATTTCATATTCAACAATAACATCACCCATACTATAAGAAATGATTTGTTTCAATATATGGTTGTTATTCACATAAGAAAATGATATTACATGGGAAATATTATAACACAATCCCAAAAATATGAAAATATATATTTATGTTAGTAAAAATGGTTCTATGTCTATCCCATGTCCCATCTCCTAACTCTTATCCAACTATGTATCTTACCCATCAATACTAGGGCCCTTACCACAAAAAAGATCATAAATCATAAAGTCTTGTTAGGTAATAGTGTTCCCTTGTAGGTTGTGAGTATAATAGAGTAGGTTCCCAATAATGGTGTCCCTAAATAAATATAGTACATATAAGTGCATGTAGAATCTGATATGCTCATTATTGTAGACCATGTGAAATAGTAGTATTAAAAAATATTATACAACCACACATACTACATAACCACCCGAGTGTGAACATACCTATATAGGCCAATGTTGTGGTGTCTTTGATCATAACACACAATAATAAACTGGTAACCACTTACTAATTCATAGTCAAAGGGAATATAATTATTTTAATATTTAATGACTAACACACCAGTCATTTGTCCAAATAACATAACCATAACAATGGAAATAACATTTATACTATAAAAAACCCAATACGTGGGTAATACATCTAGATAAAATAGTCACAACCCTGGACATAACATACCAAATCAATCACGTAAAATATGTAATAACATCATATCTATGTCATCAATATATTGAATAACATTTTTAGTTATAGGAATAACAATAAAAGGGAAATTCAACCATCATATCGGGCCATGTCACATGAGACGGAATCATGTCCCAATATATCCACTCTTAATGGGATTCTCATCCCCTTATTTGGAAGAGTATCGTCATGGGAATTACATCCAACTTATATGGTAAATCAAAAATAGATAGTTATAGAATCCAATTATAATGAGCATAGTTTCCTAATTAAAAACATATATTAATATGGGGAATAAAATCCATCAATATTGAAATCATAATACACAAGGGTATTTCATCCCAATTATATTCATCATTGGAATAAAGGGTTTAACATTCTATAAGCATGAAAAAAATTACAATGAAGGTATGATTAATATCTTTAGTATCATAATAAAAACAATTATTTTTAAGAATGGAATATTTTCCAACCCACTTGAAATGATTTCTTTGTTAATAAAATCATACTTGGGAGATATTGATAAACATATATAAGGCATAAACTACCAAGTTCTCTTATCTAGTAGGGGAAAACACTCAAACCCACCCCAATTCCACTATATAATAGAAAATAAAATCTCTATAGTTCCACATAATCCTCTTAAAAAGACTAAAATTTTAATTATATATTAATTATAAGTATAAGGAAACTAATAGGTATAAAATATAGTCCAAGGAATCATAGAATTACTCAACACGGGTCTTACTAGGTCACAGTTAAAAATTCTAATGAACATTAAGTCAATTTAACAGAAGTTAGTGACTATTTCATCATGTTATAGAAACTTGAGGGTCCAAAATGGACATAAATGTCCTTATGCACCTCACATGGGTCTTGGGAAACCATTTCAGATTTTTTCCAAACAATCAAACAAGGTAGGAAAGATTTCACATCATACATCACATGAAATGAGAATAAATCGAAGGGATTAAATAGAAACCAACTACCTTGGTCCATAAGAAGTATTCTCATTAATGATTCCTAGGGGATTCAAAATTATATTTTGGAAATCGAATACCATTGAAATTTTTTAATTAGTTAATAACCCCCGATACATTGAAAAATAGAAATTAATCTTTAAAATAAAATTAATTGAAGTTTTATCCCTTCCTATGGAACTTTAATGTGATAGGAGACAATATAATCATCTCATGGAAAATGAAAATCCATAATATAAAGATGATTAATAATGAGTAAGAATATAGGTATAATAGAGGTCTGCAACTTCCTATACAAGAATGTGGGAAATTCCCCATTTATTTCACTTTAAATCCATTTAATAAAATTTTATTTAAAATTAAAAATAACAATTGGGCCTAGAAAAACCCTACCAAGCACCCACTTGAACTCTAGTTTCTCTAATGATGATTCAAAACATCTCCATCACCTTTCTCAGTGTTAATAGAAACTACATCTCCCCCCCAGAAATCCGAGGGGCTGCCACTGGACTTTTGATGGAATTTAGAAACTCAATAGATTTTTCCTACACCATCCCATTTCCTCAAAATCTAATCCCAAGTGAAATATTATCCATAAAACTTACAAGGAATACCAAAATAAATATGGATTATGGGGATATTTATTGAATCCATAACTAATAAAGGTAGAGGTATTATAATATCCACTATAGAAAGACTCATCACAGATATGAAACAATGAGCATAACTGAGAATTTTTATGAAAATTTTGAGCCACTACAAAAGATTATTAGGGTATAACTCCCACATATCCTCTTGAATACACTCGTGCTTCCACTATGTAAAAATAAATGTAACATTCTTCCCAAAAAGTGACTTCTCACTTTGATCCACTATTTGAATTGGTCACTCATCAAATGACACATCTGGCACCAGCTCGACCTCATTAATATGTTCTATATGAGAAGGGTTAGGATGGAATATTTAGAGATTAGATAAACAGAAATTGTAATTAATAGAAATATATCTATAATAAAAATATAACTAATACACCATATTACTTATTTCCATGAAAACTTCTATAGATCTCATAATCATGGAAACCAAATTCCACTACCTCGAAAACTGACAATGTACCATATGTTTATAATTAAAAATAAATCCCTATCAAATACCTCAAAATTAAGAGGAAAAAAAATTGGACTACATATAAATGATTCATACTCTAATCAGTCTCTATCCTCATCTAGATAAACCACATATACTCCACTATCTCTTGGATGAGACCCAGTTTAATAACCACTATCTCCATATCCATAAGGAGACGTCAAGGTGATCGACATCACATTCCATGTAAATCCCCCAAAATTACCATCAAAATTGATTCCTAATAAATTTTATTATTGGAGAACTTTTTAAGTATGAGATTAATCTCCCATGAATTACTAAAAACAAGGACACATTCTCGTAGTGTATCCTCCAGAATCAAAATGGTTTTCTTAGACATCCCATTGCTCTAAGGATCTTAGGCCATTCTCAAGTGAACCTATATATCCAATTTTTTCTACAAACCATGTTAAACATGAATGTCAAATTGAAATAACCTTTTAAAACAATACTCAAAGAAACCTAATGAAATCACATAATTTCACAAACATACAAACTTTTAAACTTGTTAATGGAGAAAGCCTCAGTGATAGTTATGAAATGTAATGTATTCATAATTTGGTCAATAATAATCAATATTAGATCACTTCCCTAGGGTGACTATCATTATATAATTATAAAATCCATGGTCAAATGATTCCACTTTTACCCATGAATGGGTAGTGACATGGGAAAACTTGTGTGATGATGGTTCCAAGCCTTTACTTGCTGATGGAAAAGCATCATTAAACAAAGAAATATATGTTTTTATTCATTCCACACTACCAGCACAACCTATGAATAACATATTAAATCTTCATAATCCTTAGGTTAATAGAATATCTTGATGTTGAGGAATCCCGTATCAATACATATTTCATACCCTTAGGGATTACCAAAGAACCCAAATATAAAGGAACTCATAATCACTATGGGGAAAATTAGGGGGATGCTTAAAACCATATATATTTTCCCCTATCATAGTAAAATATGATATTAATAACCAAATTTCATTTACTAACTTAAGGAATGATGATTAAAAACCCTTATCGTTAATGATTTCTTGACCCAAATATTCCTGAATGTTAAGGCACATCTTAATGAAGAGCATTATCACATTCTACTTTCTAATATCCCCCTAAAATCCTTTCAATTATGTATTCTTACTTATTAGGACATAAATATCATTCAACATACCAATGGTATGTTCCATCCCAAAATCTAATGAAAAAAGATAATCACTCATCCAATACTATCAATATTTTATCTCACACTATGAAAATAAATTCCTAAGGAATGTATTTTTATTATATCTTGAACTTCTCATCCAAAAGATTGTAATTCCAACATCGACAAGAACACACTAATGTTTCAAACTCCATACAATGAGTTGTATAATTCTATTCTTGTGACCTATAATACCTTTATCAATGGGTAGAATTATATCTATCTTGTATTATCATAGCTACCAAACCATCGCTTGATTTATCACACTATAAGTTGAAATCCTTACTCGGCTTATATTTTCAAAATGATACATATTTAAATATACCTTTTAACTCATATGGGGTTATCTCATAAGGATTTGAAAAATCAATGTTTTATTCCTTCTTGGTCAGTTCCACCATATATTCTACTAGTTAGGGTATGTATTAAATTAATCTTATTTAATATACAGCCAATCCCAAAATGTTATGGATCTCAAAAACATTATTAGAAAAACCATAAAAAACCACACCCTCAACCTCCCAGTATCAATTAATATACCTGAAATCGAATTCACGTGATTGAAGAAGAAAACATCACTAAAATAATGGAAATAATTTAAAATCATAGCTTAAATCCAATGATCACTCAATATGATTAGATAAATATCTAGGTGTAAAGCATAGACCACCCATGACTTGAATTACATTGTGAAATCATCATTAAATATCCCCAATTTTTTTTAAATATGGATGAAAACCCAAATTCATCATGTCTATAAACCATATTTTCATGTTTCCAAATCAAATCAATATCACAATATACACATATTAGAAATAACTCTTCTTGAAATCAATATGAGGAATATCATAAATCCTCCAATGAAGATAATTATATCTTTTACTTATGTAAATCTTTGAGAACAAATCAGACCCACAAAACTGGTTAAATTGATCATTAATATGGAAAATATAATACCCATTCTTCACTATCAACCAGTTTAATAAAGAGAAATCTATACACATTTTAATGAATGGTCCACTTTCATGGAGAGAAAAAATCGGGCACCCTAATTTGATGTTTTTGGATGAATAAATCCCTTTACCTCATGATCCACTTGTTATGCCTTAAAATATCATATCATTAAATGATAAAACATGTAAGGTTTATTATATATGAGATTCAGATATGGAATGATATCAATTATAGACATAGACTCTATCTTGAAGGGTGACTGAAATAATTCCTTATGAAAATTTTCCCAGAACTTGTCAAAAATAAGATGAAAAACTATTTAATTTATCTACTCATCATCCATAATAGTTGATGTTCAATTAAAACTGAGTTAGCCTATCCATTTCAAGGGTAAACAAATATAATAATATCTCTAAAAAAATAAATCCAAAATATGGTGTTATCCATTAATAATGATGATACACTCAAAGAATCCACAAATTCTATCATATCTCACTCATATAGGCCTATCGATAGACATCACCCCATAAAGGTAGTCTATGGTCAACCAGAGATCACTAGCACACTAGGAAAAGGTAAATTAATGTGATTCAAAACTATCAAATAAATTATATAAAAGGGTAGATTATAAATGGACTTACATTATACAGTCTTATTCCACCCATAATGATTAGAAGATTTTTCATTAATTCCTTAACACTTGCTTTACCATATACATATACCATTGAATTCATATCACTCATTACCCTGAAGAGAACAAGTCTAGTAACTCCATTGACCCTATGAACCATTACAACCTCTATGAAAAGATATGTTATAATAAATAAAGCTACAACCCCATAGTATTATACCTAATCCCTCTATATATACCTATGCATGTTAATCAATACATCCACTAATAGAGAGAGAAGAACATTATAAAAAGTAAAATATATTTTGTATCTTCCAAGATGAGTGACTGTCCACATCAGATAAATGGAAACTTTTTCAGGTATATATTATCCTTTTTAACTGATAAAATACTAATGTAGACCTCCCATGATAAGAATAAGAATATCCATAGTCATCTCTAGCCTACCTATCAATATTGGAGATAGAATCATTGAAAGGTTATTTTTTGTTACCTTAATATCCACCCCTAGACCTTACATAAGAATATAAATGACCAAGGACTCTATCATGGGCCAATTAACTCTATATAATAAGGGACTAATTCACCAAATAATGAATTGAATGTATCATTAAATCTGTAAAAAATTGGGACCATGTTGTTGTCACTACATCCCAATAAAGGAAAACAAATGTAACCGCTTTGTAAAATGAGAATAATAGTTGATAAATATCTTTATAGTAGATACCAAATTGAAAATTTCCCATTCTTGATACACTCTCACTCCATCATGAATGAAATAACGAAAATGGATTACCAAAATGTACTTCCATAATATCCCTATATGTCAATCTTCCTATACAAGGAAAACCCAATAGAGTCTCATTATTACTAAGAGAATATACACTAAAAGCATTGTGAATCTATCTTGATGTGTCTCTATATGATTGAATATATCATTATTAGACACAAAATATATCTCAAGAGACAAAGTTTCATCCACTCTGGCAATAGTGGTGGATGCTTTAACTGATTGTCCCAGCCATGTTGATGATAAAGATTCAACAGGGGGTGAATTTCGTCCTTTAAATCAATTTTACCAAACATAAGGTTCCCTCATTATGTTGTTTGAATGTGTACTTATATTACTAAACATGTAATATACTATAAATATAATTTTATATTAATTATGGTATACTGAATTCTTATAATGGTTTATGGAAATAAAAACATTACCTTGTCCACTCTACTAACACCCAATATTGGATTTCTTCTTTTATTTAGCTCATTTTCCATGGGATATACCAACTTTGTTAAAGTAGTTCTAACTTAGTATAAAAACAATTTTAATGGGCCTTCATATACTTTTATCATGGTCCTTAAGGATAATAATAATTATTTGGAACTTACACCACAACTATGTAAAATTAGCTAACACTTGGCTACAACTAAGTACAAGATGACAACATTTAGTCAAAAAATGACTACAAGTAGTTGACACTAATATTTAAATAAATGAGATATAGAATTTAAAAATAGTTTCGGTTCATAGTTTTAAAAAAAGATACCGGTATTATATTCCTCCTCTAAAAAAATTAGTGATACTTCAAGGAAAATATCCTAGAAATGGGTTTATTAAATTTTTTAATGAATGCATTGAAGAAATATATTCTTCAAGTTTTCGCAACAATGCTTCCAATTTTCACATTATTCACTACTTTGATTCCTCCTTATTCATTTCATAAAATATTATACAAATTTTTATAGTCACATTAATAAGAATAATGAACTTTCATTGTATTTCACTTCATCTTTTATAGTATATATATTTTTTTACTTTTATCTATCTTTATTAAAATAAAAATATAAGATAAAAATAATATATTCATTGTAATATTATTATTCCTTTGGTATTTAAAAAATAAACAAAATTAAATATTCCTTGCATTTCAACATAATTTAATCAAATTTATTAAACATATTTTACCTAAAATAATTCTATGAATAATCGAGTAAAATTATTCCCTAAATTTTCACTATATTATTATTACAAAAATTTTATTTAAAATATTATTTCAACTCATTGAATCATTTTTAAATTCTCATAATATTTTCCATTAAAAATATAATCATTCTAATTTTGAATTAAAAATATGTTTCCTAAAATACCACTCAATATTAATAAATAATTTTTCATAAAATGAAATATTTCATAGAATGAAAAATTATAATAGTCCAAAGATATTAATATCTAAAACCATTAAATATTTAATGTCAGTATGTAATATCCTTATTCACATAGTAATAAATAATTTAATTTCCAAATTCCATAGAATACATAGGAAACATCACTTAGATAAATTTTCAAACATAACAATTTACATAAGATTTTATCCTATTTAATGCATAATATATTCATTATGAAACATATTGTTATATTATTTATATAAAAAATCCCTAAAATTTATATTTTTATTCTATATTGTATACATAAAATTATTTCTGCAATTCATAGGATAGTTAACTTAGAAAAAATATCACGACATAAGAAAATTAAATCATTTTATTAATGTGTAACATGTTTTAATTTTAAACAATTGAAATAGATAAAATATGTATGATAATTTGTAATTTATTATTTTAAGTGTATGTTTCATAAGATAAATATTTTTATAAACATCCCCAATAATTCATATTCTTTATCCATGTGTAAAATAATTCAATTTGTGTAATATATTTTCCCAACCACTAATGATACACAATACTTTTACCTTTTCTATATTATATATTATATTTATTAAGAAATATATACTATATTACATTGAACCTCCAAAACATATTAATATTATATACATAGACAAAAGAACTAAAGTCCATTTTCCAGATTCCAATGTAAAAACTTCTATTCCAAATTTATTTTCCCTTAAATTATAATTTTTCTATGAAACAATTTGTCAACAAAAGATGTAAATAAAATATAAATAAAATATAAAATTCGAATATAAAAACATAATAAATATAAAAAATTGAACTCCAATTGGTTATATAGTTCATTATTAATAATATTTAATAATTATATAATACTTTATATTAGATTATATAAATTAAATGAAATATAATGAAAAATAAAGAGCAAGGGATAAAGTTGTTATCAAAAAATAAATAAAGAGGAATAAAAAATAGAAACTCAATATCTTCCCTACCTTATTAAATAAAAAAACCCAACCCAACCAGTATAATCTCCTAATCAATGAAATTCTTGCCCTATTGTAAGGATATAAATATTAATATAATGAAGGATGTATCAAATATAAATTGGGGAACAAAAAAATAAGAAAAATAGTATCTCCATACAAAACAGAACATAAATATCAAGGTCATGCCAATATATTATCCCTCATAGCACTTGATACCAATTAAACTAGAATTATCTCGCTATAAATATATAAAGTCAAATAGAAAGAACAAGCTTTCCATGAATAAACTTAAAAAGGAAAAACATAATTGAAAAAAATTAACATTATCCACTCTACCCCTTTAATACTAATCAGAAAATAAAATATCATAATAAATAAGTCAAGTATTCTATAAGATCAAATTAACATTAGACATAATATTTATAAGAAATTATAAAACACATTTTATAGAATCCTTTAATGTAATATAAATGAGATAAATTTTAATGTTAATGTAAATTCAATTATTCCTAAACATATGAATATAAAATATATATACTAACTATTAACCAAATGAACCATGATGAAAAAATTGTAAAAGGTATAACATAATATAATTTTTCCTTACATGAAAAGATATTTTTGTGAAAATTCATCAAGTTGAACCCTTTCTGTATAAGTCTCTTAACCATGAAATATATTAAGATATTTAGTGAATTAAATTTAAATAGAATTTAAAATCATGCTAATATGATTTTAAAGTATATTTCATATGAAAAATTTAATCCCACTTAAAATAAGAAAATACATAAGAAAATATATTTATTGATTTAAATGATCTATACACATTTTAAAAAAAATTATAAATTTTTTTAATACATGAAAAAAATGGAATTGAATACATAAATTTATCATTTTAGTCCATGCAATAATAACATAATGATAGAATATGTGATTAAACCAAATAAAAATATAGTTAATGTACTATAATTAGATAAGTATCAACTTAAAATTAATCACATGGAAGAATACTAACAAATAGAACTATAAAGATTATTTAGGTTTCTGACACCATTATATTTTAAAATAATATTATGACTGATAACTTATATGTTATGCAACACCAAGAATATAGGAATGATATATTATTTTTTATTATATTCATAACTTACATATTGAATTAGAATGTATGAATAGAATTAAAAAATTATAATATATATAGGTCATAATATATAAAAATTTATTGATTAATTATTACGAAATAAGAACTTGAATATTAGTAAATTCATTTTATTCTAAAAAATATGCTTTCTTCAAAAATGGTTTTATTTTTTTTGTATGTGAATATTATAATTAATATATATATTTTATAAATTTTTCTTTTTAAAAATAATAAAAAATTTCAAATCAGTATATCAAATCAATTTTGGATGCAATTTTCATATTTTCAAGAAAATATTTATTTTTCAGTAAAGAGTGGAAATACAATGTTTTTTTGTGAAAATTCCATTTCTCTTTATTGAAAGTCTCATTTCCAATTGAATTTTAAATGAAATTAATTTAACGATGATTTAATTAGATATAATAAAACATAATAAATAGTAATCATTATTATTCTTCATTTTGGTTGGGATTATTTCTATTTATAAAAACTTATTTGTCATAAAACTATTTTTTTTACAAAATGGTTTTCCATTTTAATTGAATAAAATAATCGATAATTATGAATTTGAAAAATGAAATTTATATATTTTTTATCCATATATATGAATTTAAATCCACAAAATGATGATTAATAGTCATATGGTTTATGTAAAATCATCTTATACTTGAAAAATGTATTTGGTTTTCTAAAAACAACCTTTCGTCATGTTTTGTGATATTAATTTTAAATTAACTTGTACAAATTAAAGGAATTAATTCTTAAAAAATTGATGTTACATTTGGAATCACATGGTTTAAATTTTTTAAATAATTAACTTTTATTTTGGACATTATTAATAGTTACCATCATAATTATTTGTTAGCATAGTGAGTGTAAATTAGGTAATTAAGGTTATAAGTAATTGGATAATGTCTAAAAAGAACCCTAACACATTCCTTGAAAAATGAATTTGTTTACAACATCAATAAAAAAGATTATTTCAGTTATAATGAAATAATTTTTATATTTCTAATTTATGTCTAATTTATAGTGGTCATAAAATTACTTTAAATTATTATACAATGATGACACATCGCATGTGAAGGTAGTAGAAAAAGAAAGTATATGATTTTAAAATCTATACAAGTAATTTTATTTGGGTGATTTATAGTACACCAATAATTATATTTATATATACATATATTATTAGTGATGTTTTAGAATTATTTATTCTAATTCCACTATTATCATGATGAATTTATATCCAAATTAATAGAATAGTTACAAAAATGACTTTTATGATATTTTAGAAAAAAAATATTTTATTAAAGGATTTAAAATTTATAAAAATACTATATTCGACCAATTTAATTAGATTAGGTTAAAAATATAAATCATGGATTTTTATGATTCAGATATTATTTTATTTTAAATTTATTGACCAATAATGAATAATAAACATTCATATCACTGTAATTATTAAAAGGTTTACCGGGGGTTAAAAAGTGAGAAGAGGGAAAATCACCTAAACATGTTAATATGTTATTTGAAAAGAGGATATGTCATAATGGTAATTAGTTATTTTAATTATCTCAATTTATAACCTCATCATATTGAAAATTAATTTATATTAATTTAATACTTTAGGTAATACCAAGAGTGCCCCTCCCCTCACTTATAAAAGGGAACCTCCTCTCATCTCCTACTCACTCATTTTGAGAACTATAGATCTCAAAATATCTACCCAAATAACTTAATAAAATCGACCCTTTCATCCTAGAGGTATTATTTTTGGAGTAACACTAATATTATAGGGGTTAAGGTATAATGAAAAAGTGGGTTTCAAAAAAATAGGTATGATTTTTAACCAAATGTATTAGTTTAAATTCTTTTTCCACCTCCAGAAAATATTATTAATCCTTGATTATATAATAACATCACTACATCTTATGAACATAAATGATATTATTACTATGTTACAACCCTTTTTCATCTCATGTTCCATCAAAGGGGAAATGAAATGATCATTCTTGTGTATGATGAACTACAACCTCATGAATCATTGAAATTTATTTTTGATCACTACCAATCAAGACTGAATATAATGATGGATTATATATATATATATGATATTCATGAAAAATTTAATATTCCAAAAAGATGATATATAATATATTTTCTTACCATTTCAACACTTGAATATTTATAACAACATTTTCAAATACACCAAACCTAGTAGCCTAGATCTGGTGGTTAATTAATTACATTTAAATTAGATAAAAGCGATCACATCCCATTGAAAACAATAGTTTATTAGTATTTGTAATATATATAAAAACCTTAAATACATGTTATATTTTAAAAAAATATAATATACATTGTTTTTATTTAATAATGTCATTTTTCCCTATTACATATCCTTGTATATCAATCACAAAACTCGTCCTAGTATCATAGGGAAAATAAAATAATAGAATGGGGAGATCTTAGATTATTATTAAGGGTTTGTGTACATTGAAATATATCATGAATAAATTAAAAAAATTAATATTTATTGGTAAATAACTAAAACGTAAGTAATTTAAATAAAAACATGATAATAATGTTGAAGGAATAAAATATGATAATACCAACCCATATAAATAATCACATGATCCTGAAAAATATCCATGGATATTCTAAGTAATCAAATAACTACATCAAAATTAATAAATGGTCACATATTTTGGGAAATCATAATTCTTGACGCTATAAAAGAAATGTTAATCCATTTAGATGGTAGTTTAAAACTACTTGAATAAAAAACATTTAATCATTCCAACTGATTTATCTCATGAGAACTAATGATGCATCGAGAGTATTAATTTTTCACCCTAAAAATCACTTAATATTTCCCATGCATTATTCATATGAAAGGGTAGAAACCTAATAAATATAAAAAATAATACTGAAAAACTAACATATTAAATGTTAAAACCAGCCCTAATAAATAATCATAAACCATCCAGAGTAATATTGTGAATGGTTAAAAAATAGAACATCCATAGTAATAGTTACCATAAAAAATCTAAATAAATAACAAGGATATATTAATTATAACATAACACCTATATATTATAAGTAGAATATGGTTTTTGTTATTTATAAATAGAAATTCCTTGAAAGGATCATTAAAAACATTCTGGAGAAAAAATACCTTCACATATTGAAAATAACAATTTAAAACAATAATTATAAAAAAACATTGAAAAAAAATTATTATAAAAAAATATTTGAAAAATTGAGTGGTTATGAAAGTTGGAAATTTTATACAAGTTCTATAATTTAAAAAACATTTCTTTCACACTATTCTAAACTGGGTAAAAAGTACGTCGTTTTGAATATGAAAAGGACATTCCTTTTGTTCATTTTTTAAAAATTAAAACATGGGTAAAATTTATTTTAATAAATCATTTATATAAAGATAAAAATATTTTCGAAAACATTTTTATAAAGAATGGTTTTGGAAGAAAAATGATTTCCATCCAAAGAGAAAAATGAAGTTGGATTCTTATAAAAAAAATTTCCCAACCATCATAAGTACCAATGGGTAGAAATGTGGTACTATTACATTAAAATATCATGAATAAAAGGATTACAAGAAAATATTTTTTTTAATCTATAAATATAAAATAATTCCATAAAGGTAGACTTAAACATAATCAATTATGAACAATATGAGATTTTGTTATAAACCATTGCCACTTTGGTAACTATTGAATAAAAATATTTATTTAAGAAGAAACATTAAGTGAAAACATAAATAACATGAACATATATATATTCATGATATAATGTATGAAATTGGTCAAAATATACATCACACAAAGGAATATGCGGTGAATATAGAATTGGATTATAGAAGTAAAAGTGATACGAGAAACCCATATATCATGTATGACTTCCTAAATATCTATATAATAATACTGTATAATAATTATAGTTTTTTAATAAATATATTATAGAACCATAATAATATATATCATAAAATATATTCTTTATATATTGTATTTTATCACCCTTTTTATAACAATTCTTTCTTAAAATCATTTCATCTTGTAATAAATGTTTAATTTTTCATATATGTTTTTGTTCAGTAATTTCAGTCATTTTATATTGATAATGGTTTCACAATTTTCATAATGCTATCAATTATATTAATATAGTATATATTTATTATATATTTATTTATATATATCTATAAAAATTAGATATACAAAATGAATCACACCCTTCATGGAGACGGTAGTCCGTACATACACATGAATGTATTTTTACATTTTGTCGAATGACATAAAAAAGGAAGGTAAAAAAATATAAAATGTTATAGATTCATTATGATTTATGAGATATCACATATATTAATTAAATTTATCCTTATTAACATTCATGTATAGTGTTTGTAAATAAAAAGTCACATCGCTTTACGAGGTGGTAGTCTGTCATACAGACGAGCGACGTTATTATATCCCCTATGGAATGGAATGTAGGATGATATATATGATATAATAAGTATGTAGTTATAATTATTTTAAAATTATTATATAAATTTATTTAATCTATATATATTACCGTCCATGTATAAATGAATTGGGAAAAACACATCACATCGATTTGTGAGATGGTAGCCCTCCGTAAAAATAAGGGGTGTTGTTACCTTCAAATGAATTGGAAGGTAAGAAGGTATATGGGATATTATAATTACAGAAGTGTAGTTATTTCTTATATATAATATAAGTAAATTATATAATTAATTATACCCAATCGTGAGAGGTAGTGATGAAGCATAAATTGCATTATTTCACAAGGTAGCAGTTCACCATACACATGATTGATGTTTCATATCCCATTTGATGGAAGAAAAGATGTATATAGGTCATTAAATATAAAAAATAAAATATAAAATTATGGAATATTCTGATTTTATTATATGATAATATTTTATCAAGATTTTATATAGTCATAAGATGAAATAAAATAAAAAAGCTTTCTTAAGAATGATACCTCTTCTTTAGAAAACTTCTTTAGGGTTGCACAAAAAGCCTTCGTGGTTGAATTTATAATCTAAGAAAGGAATATTGGATTTTCAGGGATTTTAGGAAGTTATTTTGGTAGTAATTGGTCGAAATATATTTTTATGAGAGTGTGTAGATAAGAGAAGAGAGTGTATCCCTTCATAAGTGGGTGAGAGGACACACAGAATTTTTTAATGGAAAAAGTGATACCCACGTTTTTCTGAAGAAAAAACCAAACAAATTAATTCATTATATAAAATATCAATAAATAAGGTATTAATATTTATATAAAATATGATTTAGATAATATTTAGGTCATTTTTAATCCTTATCTTTTAGTTTAACCCACCAATAAACCCGTTTTAACCTTAACTATGGTAAATAATTTCCACAATTTGTACTATTAATTATTACAAAAAAATTAGGTTGAAAATATTATATAATATAAATTATTATTACTAAAACTTTATAATAAATTTTACAAAAAACAATTTATATATGTGGCATAATTCAATTTAAAATTAATCCTATATATGAGTTAAAACACTGCTTTTCAAAAGTAAATCTTTCAAAACATCAATAAGTTACTTATACTGAGTATAATATGAAATTGATTCAAATGATATAATTATGTAAATTATAATATATTTTAACTAATTTTACTTGGAAAATAATTTAATAATTAATTTATCTTTGTGAATAATTTAAACAAAAAAACGGTTTTCAATAACAATCATCATTTTCCACTTTTAATAAAAAATATTAAATTTTAAGAAAATTATCAATAGTTACCCAAATATAATTTTGATATGCAGATTTAAAAATAAATTTTTTTTTCAAATATTTTTTCTATCCGAGGTAAAAATAGAATTTAAATTATGTGTTCACATCAAGTCTAATATAAATTTTAGAAAGATATAGTTGTTTAGAAAACATTAATTTCTCTTTAAAATGGGTCTTATTTTCTTTACAATTAATAAATAACTATTGAATTTATTTTATATTTGTGTAAACCATATAATATTAATAATCTAGTTATTCATAATCATATTTACCAATTTTATATCCAGGTTATAGTGGTAATTTCAGAATAATAATATTTTAGTAGTGTGTAATGTTTTGATTAAACTCAGTGTTGTGTGTATCACAAGTTATTAAAAAGATTAAATATTTTTTAAAATTAAAATATCATAAATTATTTAGATGTTACATTATCTTCTAATATTAATGATTCATTTTATATGAACTATTCAACATGATGTTACACTTTTAAAATATTGGGTTGTTACATTCTACCCTCTTTAATAAATTGTGTCATCAAAATATACTCTTGATCTTAGTAATCAAGGGTTTGAAATTTGAAAATACTTTTGTTGGTAACCCACTTAATAAAAATGGTTAATATAACTTACATATTATTATAGATAAATGGAAGTATTAAGGTCATCTAGAATAACACATTAATCAGTTTTTAAGTAGAAAAACACTGGGGGAAAGTAAAGATATATGCATGGAAGAAAACTGTAAATAATTATAGAGAGTGAGAGAGATCATTCATCATAACAAGAAGGATCTAGAAAATTTATTTACCACAATGAGAAAAATATATAATGTGTTAAAATAAAATTTTATTCACTATTAATGAATGTACTATGATTTTTTTTATTTCAAGAACCTTGTCATAGTGTTAAGGAATTCGCTTACCATCTAGACTTAGAACAAAAAATATAGACTTTCCAGATAAATTTTTATTTCATAGGTAGAATTTTATTCTTTGGTTGTGATTCGATAAATTCAAACATTCTTTATTACTCTAAGAAATGAATATACCAAATGAATTTTTGAGCCTAAAGTACTAAAATTAACTCTTAATGGAACATCAAAACAATGATAATTCATTCCTCCAATCTAGATATATCTTCCAAGACCAAAATGGTTAACCTAAGTTATACATTAATTTATAAAATATCAGTAAGGTCCCCAATGATTAAATTAATCCATTTTATAAATTTCCAACCTCAATACTCATCCAAAATATATCTTCCCAATTTCAATGTCCAAAAACTTAAAAGTAATGTTACTAAATTTATAAAATCTACTTAAAATAAGATTCCAAAAATAAAATAATACCAATATTATTATCACATAAAAAATATATTAATACATTTATCACATTAAAAACCTAATGAAAATATTAATGTATCCAAAAATTATTTTTATCCTTATGCCTTAAATAAAATCTCAAATTATCAAATTTATTACATAATTCATAAAATGCAATAAAATAAAATAAAGCTAACATAAACCATCAAATAACACAAATATCATTGTCCCGTAAATTATCCCATAAATATATAGTTATCCTTATTTCTCAACATTGGGAAACAATTAAGGGTTATCCACCATCAATATTGTGTTTTCTAGAAAAGGTCAACTTTTCAATGTATCACATTTCTTGGTCATCGATACCCTTCGACGTATGGCGTAAAATACAAAGAAAAAAATATTATTTCACAATCCTTATATATTTTATAATTCCTATAAAGATTATATCATTTATAAAATACTTATATAAGATAAATCTGTAATCCAAATACACAATCTCTTTAATCATTCCACTTCGATCATAATAATAATAGAAGATGAACCTTGATCATGTAACATCATCTAGGGTATATTACCTTGATTCTTGGGACATTCAATTTCATAGTAACCGATATGTATATAGTTGAAACACTGAAAATTTGAACAAAAATTATATCCATAGAAATCATGAACACAATGTCATTTATGTACACACATGTATCAAACTCACATCCATTGAAGCAAGTATTAGGGTGTTTATTTACACAATTATTAGAAGGGTAAATCCTTCTTTACCTTCTTCTATTTATTCATTTTTCTTCCAATCATAATCTTCTTCCATTTCATCACTTTTAAGTCATAAGACTTGTATAATTTCTTATTTTTTGTATAACAAGATAATATGTCTTCATATGATGATAATGTTTTGTATACTAGTTACCATCAATGAATTGGATCAAATATAGTAATGAAATGGTCAATATTTCACATTGGATTATGTATATAGCATCTAGAATACCTTAGCAAACGTGTAATGTTTTATTTATACTCATTATCAATTTTATAATACTTACGAGTTATACATAGGGATTTTCTCTACATATCTTCTAGTTACACACGAGGAAAATAATTTTCCAGGAATTTTATGTTTAAATACATATAATAATTTTTATCTATTTATTTTTCATACTTAGTTTTTTTAATCAATAAAAAACTTTGATAAATATCACTAGAGAGATGATAAACCTCCCTGAAAGCTCTATCACATTCATTGATTACCAAGGATGAAATACATTGTCTAAGTAAATTATATATTTCTCTGATATAAATAGATTTTTTCCCACTAGATTATCAAGTTCATTGACATATAATGTAATCTGAAAGTGTTACACACATGGTGGATTATTCGGATGCGCCATAGGGATAAGGTTATTACTCATTACCAGAGTAAGCCTTACCAATATATTTATAAACTAATAAGTTCCCATTATAGCTCTCCATAATGTATCATTTCCTTCCCCATTAGGGAAATATCTACCTAGCATATTTGAATTTAATTAATTTTTGTTCCTTCTATAAGGTTTCATTGAAAAATAATGAAAATAATAATAATATTAGATTATAAATTTGTGAAACATAAGGTATTTTCCAAAAACTAGTGAAACACATAGAATAATTTAAAATTTTATATATGTATAATCAATTAATCATAAACATTGTTTATTTAGAAAAATTTTCAAATCATAAAAATATATTGAAATCCTTCATAATTTTTTAAATAAAATGTGAACTAATTAAAGAATTTCCTTTGAGAGGGTTAAATCAGGTATACATTAAGGCCTATTATTAGGTATTATATAACACTCTAGTTAGCCATAATATATTTTTTCAATAATCTAGTTTCTCTGGTTTCAACTAAACATTCTCTAATACCAACAATTTATACTCATACCCTAGTAGCTGAGATTCGGTGGCCACTTTAACAAATTTTTACTAGATGAAATAAATAATACTCTAAAGGACCAAATTGTTTTTTAGTCTTTATAAAATACAAACATTTATGAAATTCAAATAAAATTTAAAAAATACACAAAGGGTTTTTTAGATTTACATTATTCCCCTTAGAATACCCCTACATATCAATCAGAAAACACTTTTTGTTATCCTAGGGGAAATAAAACATATAAAAGGTGTGGGATCAGAATCTTGGTAATTTTATATATAGAGTGGAAGATATCAAGAATAAAAATCATAATAAATATTCATTTTTTTAAAAAACTAATTTCATTTAAACAAATACAATATCTTATTGAAAGGAATAAAGGATGATAAAATAAAAAAAATAAGTAATTACTTGATCTTGAAATATATCCATTTATATAAAATCTAATAAAATAATATCAGATAATACATAATAACAAACATCATAATCATATTTTTAAGACCTCTAAAAAGATAGTTTAAAGCTATGGGTAAAAATAGATTTAATTCGGCCAATTGATTTGACTAATGAGACCTATAGATACGTCAAGGGGGTACATAATTTTTCAACCCACTCATGTCATAATAAATTTAATTAATTCGTTATATTAAAGGGTTTAAACATAATCAATATAATCTTTTGTAGTGAAAAATTACTATACAAAAGATTAATACTAAAATTAGTCAATAATCATAAACCATCTAAATTAATATGGGTAATAGTAACAAAATATTATATACCTTGAAATAATTGACATAAAAAATCCTGATAAATAATAAGAATGGTGTAAATAAAACATTTCTCTATTTTCTAATATGTAGAATAAGGGTTTCTATCATTGATGAATATAAATTCCATGAAGAAATATTTATAAAAACTCTTTTGGAAAATAGTTTTTTCTCTTTTAAAATCACCTCTTAAAACTCATATTTCCCAAAAAAAATTATTTCCATTGAATATAACATTTTAAAATATAAAAAAATATTAAAATCATTGAGGCTTCAATATGGTGGGAAATTCTACATATGTTGTATAAGTTAAAAAATATTCATTTCACACTATTGTAAACATAGTAAAAAGTAATTCATTTAAAAAAAAGAATATTTATTTCAAACGTTTCATAAAAAAATGGGTAAATTTTTCTATTATAATTAATTTGGATAATGTTAAAAAAATTAAAACATATTCATAAAACATGGTTTTAGAAGAAAAAATATTCTCGACTGAATAAGGAAATGCAATCATCTTTTCTTAACAACATTTTATCATTCATTTTAAGTAATTAAGAGAGGTAAAATTGTATTGTTACATTAATATTTCATGATTAATATAATAATAACGAAATATATTGGTTTCAATAAAGAAATAAAAAATAACTCCCTCTAAGGGAGACATAAACAAAAACAATCCCTAAAAATTATGAGACTGTAAAATAAATCCCTCCAACTTTGGTAACTTTTATAGCATCATGCACATGAAGGAAATTAAAAAAATGATACATTAAATAAAATTAATAGAATTATATTCATGATATAAAATATCAAATTGGATGTATATAAACCACACAAATAATAAAGTAATTAATATGGAATATGACTTAGGGATTTAAAAGATAGATGAGAAACCCTTACCATAGGTTTGACATCTTTATTATGTGAATGAACCTATTATATAAAAAATATTTATTAAGAATAATTTTATTAAATAACCATAATAACTTGTATCATTCCATATATTATTTATTTAAAATCATTTATCCATAGCTTGTTAATAATTCTTCATTAAAATCATTGTTTTTTGTGAAAATTATTTCATTTTAAATGTATGTTTTGGACTGCTAATTTCATTCATTTAACTTTTATAATGGTTATATAATAACAATAATTTTTATAATGATATTAATATACTATATATATATATATTATATATGTATTTAGAAAAATATATAAAACATACAAATATAAAATTTATTACACTGTTTATGGAAATGGTAGATCGTACGTACGAATGAATTCAATTTTCATTTACCTCGATGAATGGATTGAATGAAAGATAAATAAGATATAAAATTTAATATATTCAATATTATTTCTTATATATCACACATATTAATTAAATTTACCCATATTACCTTCCCTCTAATGTGATAATGATGAATGTTTTACATACGATGGTTAGGCAGTAGTCTATCTTACACTAAAGCACTATTTTCATATCCCCCATGAAATTAAAAGTAAGAAGGTATATGTGATATAATAATTCTATTGAAATAATTCTCATAAAGATATCCTAAATATTCTTTTAATATTTCCTTATTTCTATCCATGTAAAACATAAATGGGAAAACAAATCACATCAGTTTCCTAGATAGTAGTCTGACGTATTCATGAGGGACATTATTATTTTCCAACCATTTGGAAAGTAAGAAGGATAATGAGAAATTAAAATTAAAGAAGCATAGTAATATAATTAATATAATTAAAATATGATAAATTTATCATTATATCTGACTGTGTGAGGTACTAATGAAAATAATTACATTAGTTCATGAGGCAGTAGTCCACTATACACATGATTGATGATTTCATTTAGCAATTAATGATAAGGGAGATTACTATAAGTGATTACATTAAAATTATAACATATAAATATATGTAAGATATATAATATATTATTTAATCATTGTTTGGTAATATTTGAAGGATATGTAAAAAGAATAAAAATTAAAAATCATGTTTACGAATATTACCTCATATTTTGACAATTTATTTATAGTAGCACCAAAATTCTTCCTAGGATAGATTTATAATAAAAAAAATTGGCCTCCAAGATGTTGGGAGGGATGAGTGGAATATATATTTTATGTTATTTGTTGCATAAAATCTATTATTTAGTGTAAATAGAAGAGGAGAGGGTGTGGAACATTATAAGTACTGGAGAGAAGACACATGAAATTTTTAAAAAGAAATCATGATATCCAATTTTCTCTCGTACAAAATCCTCAAAAATGGTTTATTCCTGATATATGGAATATATAGTATCTAAATATCTACATAATACATAATTTTGACATTTATTTCGTCATTTTATAGCCTTATGTTTTTTTCTAACCCCCGGTAAACTTGTTTCAACCCTAACAGTGGAAAATATATTTTTTACTATTTTTACTATTTATTATGGACAGAATTAATTTGAAATTATTATATAATATAAATTATTTTAAATCCATATATTCAATCAAATATTCCCACATTTAATTCATATATTTTGTATGATTTAATTTAAACTAGAACTCATCGACATATCGAAAAATGGGTTTTCAAAAAATAACATTCAAATGTTTGAAAAGTTATCATAACCAAATTAAATATTAAATTGATTAAAATGACATCAATTAGATAAATTTTATATAAATAAACTAATTTTACTTCAAAATGGATTTTATATATTTTATAATTTTTCTAAAAAATAAAACGAAGAGGAAGTTTTCAATAAAAATATGTATTTTCACTATTCATAAAAAAATTAATCTTTTCAATAAATTTTAATTTTTTTATAATTATAATGTTTTACATTTAGATTTTAAAAAATAAACTCATATATTTAAAAAAAATTGTTAAAAATTACTTTTAAATTATTCTCACAAATCATGAATAACCGCCCTTTAAAAGAAATACAGTTTTTAAGAAAAGATTACTTTTTCTTTCAAATGATTCATATTTTATTTCAAATTAATATGTAACCACTAATTTTATTTTTAAATTCTTAAAGCGTATAATTTTCATAATTTATTTTTTCCTATTTATACTCTTCAAATTAATGCCATGTTTATAATATTCATGTTTAAATAATAATATTATAATTGAGTATGATGTTTCGTTTAGACATTGTGTTTCATACATCAAAAGATATTGAAGAGATTTAAATTAATTAAATAGAAATATATCATGATTATCTCAAAAAAAATATATTCTAATCATAGTGATGTATTTCATATACACTGTCAAACATGATGATCGTTTTTTAAAATATTGATGTGTTATATCGTTCTTACGTATATGTGGATAACCATCTCCACCAAGATATGTAAATAATGTTTCATCACCACATCACATGGAAAATATAAATAAAATTATATAAATATATGATTCGATATTATTAATATAATAATATTTCATTAAATCTATAACAACACTTATCTTTTAACCATTATGTTGTATGAAAAATGGAAATGTTACTCATTCTTATGTACAACTTACCATATTCTATTATTTTACCATAATTAGTTTTTCAAACAATGTATTTTTTGATTATAAAAGCATAATTAATGTATAAAAATTATAATTATTTATGGAATATATTTCTTCAGATAATGGAATAATTTCATCTTTGACAATAGTAAATATACAAAAAAAATTATGTTTTGAACTGAACAACCTGAAAACAACTTATGTGAAGTTAACAAATTAAATAATTAAAATTTTCATTGTAATAAATGAAACAAATGGTATAATTATAAATTAATAAACCTATAGAAATTTATTAAATAATTAAATAATTTTTATAAGTTTATCATATAGGAAATTGAGGGAATATATGGATGGTCTCGGCTCAAGGTAAGGGTTTTTAACTCATTTTTATTTTTTTGAGGAATTTATTAATATTATGCACTTAATTTATTTTATATGACTTATATAATACACATTTTAGATGATATATAATTAATCCTTAAATGTTACTATTATTTTATGTTTCAATCATAATTATTTCTTCCATGCTGATTTTACTTGAAAGTTAACGAGTGGTAAGGGGTTTTGGAACTCAGTTTCCACTCATTAGGTTATAGTTATACTCCATTGAATTTTTCATGAAATTATTATGTGTGAAGTGATCTATAAATTATATTATTCTATATTTATAATTTTAATGTTCATTTAATTATATTCACATAGTCACTTCCTAGATTAATTTTCACTTGAAATTTTATGATAATTGTAATTTTTTTCTTTATCACAATTTCATATTCTGTACACATGTTTCATTTCACACACAATTATATACTTTTAGGGTGTAATTACTGCCTCATAAATTAATATTTACATATTACATCTGGAAATTTATCATATTTACAAATCCATGTCAGAATTAAACAATCAATGAATATTTATTTTAAATTTACCAATGCGGTAAATGAATTATGTTATGATCTACTTTCTTTTCAAGATTTTCTTTATTCATTATTCCATTAGAGAAATCATATACTCTTATTTTCTTGAACAAAATATGTTTTCTTCTCATGTGTTTGTGAATTTTTTTAAATTTTAATTTTTTATTTCCTCAAACATTTATTAATAAATCATCATGAAATTTGTTTGTAACTGATACTGATCTTATATCTTCTTTTAGATCAGAAATATTTCTCTTTAATATGTTTGTTTTCTAATAAGTTTTCAGTATATATTATTAATTAAAAATAAATTATTTAGTAATTTCATTTTCATGTATCATTGATTTTTTTACAAATATTTTAAAAAGGAATCTTTTTAATATTTTACATATGATACATTTTGGCCTTCCTTACCAGAGTGTATAAGATATGTTTTCTTTTAACATTTAAGGCTTAATTATAATTTTGCACCATCTTGATTATTTTTGTCCTGACTATTCTTTTGTATACATTAAATATTATTTTCAAAGGAAATATTTTTCCTAATATTCTATAATTTTTAAATTTTTTAATGTTTTCTTCAAATTGGAAAAGATATTTTCCTTACGAATATTTTAAATGATCATCTAATGTAATTTTTATTCATAAATGTCAACTCCACTTGATAATAATTATGATATAGTGGGGATATGTTTTATAGAGATTATCCATATTATTTTTATGAAAATATTATGACTATTTCATTGATAATGGAATGTAACCCATTTATTTTTCATGTGAAAATTATGTTTTGATGGTTTTGATGAAATGCATGGGTCCTTCTGTTTTTTCATGATATGGTATATATATTTTATTTTTCAATTTTTGATTGGGGAGTAAACTAATATACCTAAGGTAGTTTTTTTGATATGTTACTTGTGGGAATGTTATAGAGCCGTAATGCATTTGGTAATGGGATAGGGTAAACTAGTTATAGGTTTATCAAATGATATTTTAAGGGTTTACCATATAGATTATTACATTTATAAGAGTGATTTGAAGAGTGATTTGAAAATAATGTACTAAGTTAACAATATTTTTTATTTATTCTTAAATCAAAATCTACAATATCTTTTCCCCAAGTATTGTTTTCACATGGGTGATCATTATTGACTTAAATGACACTTTTATTATGATAAAAAGAATATATAATGTGTCTGATTTATGTTCCATGTTTTAATGGGTTATAATTATCTTATGTTATTCTCATAAAATTTTATTTTACCATCATACCATTATTATCATCATATTCTCACTAAGTAAACTGAATTTTTAATGCTTCTAGTTACCCTTACTATAAATTTGAGTTCATCTTTTTTATGGTTTTCTTTTCCCCATATTTTAAGTAGTGGTGGAAAATGAAATATGTCAAAATGGTTTCATTTGCAATTAATTTTATCATAGATGATAAAGAATTATTGTGAAATAGAAAAACATGTGTATATTGGAAAAAATCATTTGAAGAGATGGATATTATTATGTATGGTTTTTCCTAATTCTATAAAACTCTAAACCTAAAAGGTCTTCGGTATGTAAGTGATCCATTATTTAATTTTTATGTGGCATGTTTTAAATTTTCCAAAATTAGTAACATTTATCTGTATCAAATCTAGAAATGTAAAATTATATTTTTAGCACCGAATCTAGGTCTGAAATTCTGGGAAGTAAGAATTTCTATCAGAATAAATTTTGAAAACATTGTAGATTAAGATGTTTTCTTATGTGATTAATATAATAATACTATAATGGGTTTATAATTTTAATGTTTATAATATGTGAAAAGGAATTTAAAACACATTTCTATGTTTTAAGTGAAGGGATTTTAAGGTGATTTACGATATTTTTAGAGATGTTTTATTGGGTTGAGGTCAATTTAACCCTTATAATAACTTAATGGATAATTTTAGGAGAATATTGCTAAATTTTTTGGGATTAAATCTCATAGATATTATATAACCATTAATGTAAAAATATTATTTAATGTTGTGGTTATTGAGGTTATTTTTTATTTATGTTTATTTATTTATGGAAAGATTATTTTGAACCCTTTCATTTATTATTTAATTTTGAAGACTAATGTATTATTTCTCCATTTAAAGGTATATATATTTTGGATATTATATTACCAAGTGATAACTATTTAAATATTGGTTAATATATTAATGTAGGAGGAATAAATTATTATCTTTATCTCGATTATTTAATGCATTAGAATTTGACATTAGAGTTTCAATCATAAATAATTCTTCTCAAATACAAATTGTTTAGACCATTAAATGAGGCTATGGTGAAAATTTATTTAATGATGAAATTCTACAAATCAAATAAGTATATTACATTACATTCATTGTATTGATGGTTGACAATTGACTCAATTATAAGAAAATGGTCTCGAAATAAAAATGTTTCCTAACTACCTTTATTTCAAAAAATCAATTATCTCTCTCACACCTCATTGATTTATGGTTTATTTGGTCTTTGAATTTCTCTTGATGATTCACTTTACTGTGATTAATTTTTTCTATCACTCTTAATCATAATATAGACAATAAATGTTTACTCCTTTTCCACATTTTCACTTCTCACTAATGTTCCCCAGTCACTAAACCATGTTAGGTGTCATTCTAGATGACCTTTATATTTACCTTTCCCACATTTCAAGATTATGTTTTATTAAAACAATTATGATGTGGTTTTCCATCAAAGGTTTTCCCAAATTTGAAAACCATGATTAAAAATTTCAAGATCAAATTATGAGGATATATTATATTAAAGGGGGAATGTAAAACCCCAATATTTTAAAAGAATGTTATATTCAATAGTGTATATTAAATGAAACATTAAGATCAAATGCGTGAAATATTATTATTTTATGAATATTTTAACATAGTAATTTAATTTGAATCTATTAATAGAAGTAACTATATTATTATTATTATTATTATTATTATTATATATATATATATATCGTAATAAATAAAAATGAAATGGTTTTTTCTAAGGAAAAACACTCAATTTTTTGAAAAGTCAATTTATTCTCCAAAAATACATTTTCTATAAAAAAGTATTTTATTATTTTTATAGAATATCATAATTAACTTCAAGAAAATTTGGAAATTTTATTTTATAAAAAAATATAATTTGTGAAATTATTTAATCAAAAAACTTTTAGGTTGAAATTTGGTATTCTTAATGAGTAAATAATATAATGAATTTCTGTTAAATTTTCATTTATTTTAACTAAAATACTATTATAAATTTAAATTATTATTAAATTACAATAAGATATGTTTTATTAGATATAAATTAAGTAAATATCTAGTAACATACATTATAATTTATTTTTGTATAAATTTATTTTTATCCTTCAACATGGATATGTCATAAATCTATTTTTGGTAAATATTATTTTCCAATTTAATTAATAAAAAATATTTAAAACCATGAATTATTTAATCGAAATGTATAGATAATATATCTATATAAATAATAATTTATATTCAAAAAAATTATTATTACTCATCATAATGTTAATGTAAGATCTTCTAATACTTGAAAACTGAATTTTTTTAAATACCATTTTTCTTCATGTTTTTCATATTCAATTTCAAATTGATTTATATCATTTATAAAAACAAAATATCATAAAATTAATCTAATATTTGGTATCAGGGTCATAAAATTTTAAAAATAATTTGTTTTTATATATGGTCATTATTAATAGTAACCATAGTAAATATTTTTCACCTCAGTAAGGGTTAATTAAGTAATTAACGATAAAAATAATACGATAAGGACTATAAACAACCAAAACCCATGTATTTAATCTTTGGGATGAGTTTATATTTATCATAATAAATAAAATTTTTATGTTATAAACATTTTATCCATCTTTCTTCAAAAATGAATTGAATAATGTTTTATATAAAGAAAAATATAAAATGTCATTCTCTTTTGTAAAAATTTCGATTATATGATCATGTAAGGATAAAAATAAGTTTTTAATAAATCATAAAGGTAATTTTGAGAATAATGAAATTAATATTTAGTGGTAATTTATTTTTTATTATTATTTATTATATAATTAACTTAAATACTTATGAAATGCTATGAAGGTGCTTGTGAAAGCATTCGAAAAATAAATTTAGTGATATTAAAAACACTAAAAGATTTTTTTTTAATTTATTGTGTCCCATGATTTATATATATATATATAATATTAGGGATGATTTAATGCCTATAATAAAATTATATTCTTTTATTGAATAAATTAAATTTGAATTAAATGAATAGTTCACAAAATATTACTAATGATAATCTATAATAATCAATAATCTGTTAAATTATTTAAATTTATAAAAGTAATATATTTGACCATGTAAAAAGGATTATGGTATAGAATCTTAAAATTTAGTTATTTGTGGGTGAATTTTCCTTTTACAGTAAATTTCATGACCTCAAAAGAGTAAAAACTATGGATATCATAGTAATTGTCAAAAGGGTTATATGGGTGTTAAAACAAAGAAATAATTGTGAATAAATAACATAAAACTTTAAAACAATTATTGGATGAGTGTATTGAGAATTATACTCACACTTTAATTTAATTATATTAATTGGAATCCAATCTATAATAAAAATTAATTTATATTAATTTAATAATTTACATAATTCTTAGAGTGTCCCTCTCCTCACTTATAATATGATACATCTACTCTTCTCTTCCTTGCAACATTTGATAACTCTAGTTCAGCCAATACATGATCAAAGAAATTCCAACAATTCCTCATAATGTCATATATATATTATTATGTTTATAATACCAACATTATAGGTATTATGGTATAAAAAAATGAGCAGGTTTGAAGAAGGGGTATAACGTATAATGGAATGTTTTAGTTTTATTTCTTCTTTTAGCTCCTTCAAACCAACATAAATAATAACTGCATATTAAAATAAATACATAATAAATACATAAATATTATTATGAATATTTTTGACCATTTTTAATTTCCTTTACCGTCAAATGGAAAATGAAACCATCATTCGTGTATACAATGGACTACCGCCTTTTGAACTGATGTTATTCGTTTTCCACCAGCACCTCTCAAAGCTACTTATAATTATGGATTTAATTTTTATGTATGATATTAATGAAATATTTATAATTAAAAAAATACATTATATCATCTATTAATATACCTTTACATCCATTGAAAAAAGATAACTTCAGTCATGTGTACGTGTTGATCAACACATCCATGAAGCAATGTGATTATATTTTTATGAAAATAGAACATGGATGAAATAAATAATTATATGTGAAAATAGATTATTATATCTAAATTTTTAAAATAATTATTTGATTATAAATTGATCATAACCTTATTACCTACATATCTGTTTAAAAATTGAAACGTTATTCATGTGTACGTATAACATATTGTCTCTATAGTTGAAACATAATTCATTTAAAAACTAGTATTAATGGTATGTTTTTAAAGTATATTTAAGGTATAAAAATTATAATTATTTCATGTTTATTATTCTAGAGATCATGGAATAATTAACTCTTTGACCATGGTCAACATACCAAAGCCATTTTCAATTTATTAAATGAATTTCCACAAAGTGGAAGATAGAAACATAACCAATTAAGTAGTTAGATATGTCATTATAATAAATGAATACGAAGGATTATTGATAAAAATTAAAATTCTAAAATGCTATTAAATAATTAAATAATTTATAAATATTTATTATATTGTAGTTAAATGACACACATGATAATTTTTTGGTTCGAGTTATGTGATTTTGTTTCAATTTCCCTTCGTTGAGGCATATTTTAATGTTATAAACCTAATTTGTTTTATATGTTGTATATACCATCCTTTTTACATTATATATCATGAAACATTCATAATTCATGGATTTTTATTTTTCAATTCAAAATATTTCATCAAAAGGGATTTGATGTGGATGTTTCCAAATAGGGAGGTATTTTAGAACTCAATTTTCATTCATTAGGTTATAATTCAACATAAATGAATTTTTTATACCATGATTATGTGTAAATTTATACCCAAATTTTTGTATTCTATATTTTAATTTTTTAAATAGATTTAAAAATTTCAACAGAATCACATCATTGATTAATTATCACACCAAAATTGTTAATCATTACAATGTTCTTTTTTTCTGATTATCATTTTCAAGATTCATGTTTCACATCATGTACCAACATTACCTTGTATAATTTAATTAATAAATATTTAATGAAATTTGACATAATAAATCATGAAATTAATTATATTTAAATATCCATATCATACACTTTATTTCAAAGAATTTTTGTTTCAAAATTTACCAAAGCTGTAAAGGCTTTTTGTTACAATATTCTTTATTTTTGACAATATTATTTTTAATGTTCAATTAGAGAAATGACATTCCATTATTTTATTGATCCATATATTTTTTCTTCTACTATATTCAGGAATGTGTTTTACATTTTTAGTTCCAATTTTCTCCCTTATTTATTAAATATACATCAATAAAGAAGTTTGTAAGTGTGATTGATCTTTTATCATCTTTTAGATTGAGAATTTTTTTATTTATACATTCATGATTACTAAAATGTTTTCAAGAATTATATTTTCCACAATTTTCTCATTAATTAATTTTATTTTTATATATTTGTTACTTTAATTAATAAAATAAAAATAAAATATTGTTATAATTTATTGTATAATACATTTTGATTTTCTTTACCAAAGTGTAAAAGAAATTGATTATTATAACATATATATATATATATATTAACTACCATTTTAAATCATCATTAGTATTTTTTCTATGTAAGTTATTTTAAATGTATCCAGGTTTAATTTAAAATAATTTTTTTCCCTAGGATTTTTGATATTTTTTTTTTAAAGTTAGTTTCAATTTTCAAATTGTATTTTCCTTAAGAATGTTTTTAATGATATTTTAATTTTATATATATTAATAGATGGAGAAATTTTTTTTTACTTATAATCCACTATGGATATGATGAACTGATACCATCCTTATTATTTCTATAGATAGACTCCTATTACATTAGAGATTTTGGTATGGAACACATTCCCTTTTCACAAGTATGTCATGTTTTGATGAAATGACTGAATACATGTGTTTCTTTTCATGATATGGTAATTAGAAATTTTTAATGAATGTGGGATTTGGGATGGAACCCAAACCCATAATGGAATTTGTATCATATATGATGGATTGGTCTTTTATAGTCCTCTAATGCATTTTGTAATGGGACCGAGTTAACTTGTTATGGATTTCTATTAAAAGTCTATTGGAATTTACAAGGTAGGTTATTTCATATGTAAGAGTGATTATGTGAGTGATATTAAAATGTTGTTCCAATTAGCAATGATGTTTTATTTATTCATTCATAAAGTTTTAACGCATCATTGTCCCAAGTATTTATTTCACGTAGTTCAAGATTATTGCCTAAAATGACTCTTTTCTTATGTTAAATAAATATTCCTTATATCAAACATTATTATCCATGTTTTTATGTGTATGAATTATATTATTTAATTCTATTTAACATTGATTATGTCATTATTTCCTTATGTTCATCATATTCCCCCAAATGACAATGAATTTTTATTATTAATGTTTACCATAACAAAGTTTTTGAGGTCACTATTATTATGTATTCCTTATCCCCATGTTTTGAATAATTATGTTAAATTAATTATGTCTAAAAAGTTTCCATCTATGAATAGTATTATAGAAGATGTTGAATACTTAATGTGGAATAAGAAAAGATAGGTATAGTAGGGAAAATAATTATTTGATGACTGGGGTATTATTTTGTAATAGTTTTTCCTAAACTCATCAATAAGTTAAACCAATATAGTCCATATATATGTAAGTTTTCCAATATTTCGTTTTATTCTTGTGTGTTTTCTATTTTTATTTTTTTTATGCTGATTAGTATCATATCAGGAAATGTAAATATTATTTTTTTAGAGCCAAATCAAAGAATGTATATTCGGGGTTGTAATAATGTTGGTGTAAGTTAAAAAAACATAAAAAATATAATATCAAATGAACATATTAATTATGAAATTTCCATAATAGTCAAAAATAATGTTTAAGGGAAAAATAAAAGGAAATAATGAGCTATAAACATGGTACTTTTGTTGTGGTTTAAGGATACACGAACATCCCCAAGTCCCCTCCACCAACACTGAATATAGTCTTAGTGATTTTATCTAGATCATATTACTAGGGACATCCCAAATGAGTGTAAGAGTGTGTGAATTTGTAAAATAAGAATTTTCATGCCTTAAAATACATTTAACATGGACCTAATATCTTTGTGATAGTAGTTGACACTTACTCCATACCTGAGTACAACTAGATAAAAATTCACCACAACTGGATACAGAAAGAAGGCAATTTATCTACAACTAATTACAAGAAGTTGAAAAATTATTAGAAATAAATGAGATAAATAATTAAAAAATAGTTCTTGCAGATAATTTCCACTCATGAAATAGGAAGCATAGTCATACTACACCCAATGAATCAAATATAAAGGTTTAAATCATGGAAATGAATTCATAAAGTTATTCAAAGAACTCATAGAAAGAAAAAAATTCTTCAAGTTCACGAAATAGTACTTCATATTTTACCCTCCTTATGTTCCATTTTATCCCCAATAAAAAGGTCATAAAATATTATATAACATTTTATAATTTTTAAAGAGAATAGTTAGTGTGAAAATTATTCTCTTTTATCCTTTCAAATGATATATTGTTTGTTTTTAAATTTATAAATACAATATAAAACATATGTATTGGATATAAATAATATTTTCATTGTTATATTTTTATTCATTAGATATTTCATATTAATCATAATAAAAGATCCCATAAATTTCTTCATGATTTAAGCATAGTAATTGATCAATTATTTCCTAAAAATATACTTTGAATAACAGAGAAAACTTATTTTCTAAATTCTATACGTAATACTAATATTGAACACCTTTATTTAAATCATATTTTAAATAATTGAATAATCCTTGAAATATCCCAATATCATTCACTAAAAATTCAAAAATTCATATTTTTATTTTTAAACAAGTTTCCAAAAATGTTCGTCCCAAAAAAATAATGTTCAATTCATTGTGTCATTTTTGACTTAGTCATGATTCAATAACTGATAACTCTTATCTTCAAAAACATTAAAATATCCAAACTATATAACATAATATTTTCATACAAACTATATTTTGTAATAAAATTTTTATACTTTACATAATTCATTATAAATATCACATCTATAACCTTCTAAACATAAAAACTCATGTCTTATTTTATACTATATTATATATATGATATTGACTCTAAAACATAATACACTCTATTTTATAGAAAAATATATCTCCCGATATAATATTATCAATATCTACTATATATGTAATATTCATAATCAATCATGTAAGATATTTGACTTAGTGGAAATACCAATAAATAAGAAATTTAAATTATTACTTGGATGTTAAAAACATATTCCGTTAATGAAATAATAATTAGTAATATATTTCTAATAATGTGTATGATATTATTTAATGAATTTTGTAACACACCAAGGTTTTAAAATTAAATTGAAATTCATGAAACATTGTTTTAATTAGATAGTTATAATTAGCACTAAACTAAAATTTTGAACTTATGTAATTTCAATTTTTTAAAACAGACATACACGGTTGCAATCAGCAAGTTATTTAGAGTATGATAAGACAAACTTAATTTTGTGAATAGTAACATACCCATATAAATAGTAATGTTACCTTTATGAATAGTAACATACTCTTATGAATATTGAACTCACCTATGATAATATACCTATAGGATTTAATTGAAGTTTTAATATACCCATTTGTTAGAATATGTAAATAAATGTTTTAAATTTATTGTTTTTTGGAATGAAATATTATTTTATTCAAAAATTAAATTAATCATATTTGGAAAATTATTTTCAAAAAATAGAGTTCATTTTCTACATTATACACGTCAAAAAATGGTTAGGGTGAATTTTTTGGATTTTTTTAAAATATTGTAATTTTTTATGAAAAGTGAAATACCATAAAATATTGTCTATATATTATCAGTTAAATACAATATTCCCTACATCCTATCAAACTTATGTAACCATTAGATCGAAACTCAAATGCACTTATTAAATTTTTTTTGAATCCTTATTATTGCTTGTATTGTGGAAAAATATGTAAATAATGATTAAAATAATGTAAAACACTTCCTCTCCTCAACTATTAATACCACCACTCCCCTCTTTCTCTAACACCCTTCAATCCTTGATCCTTTACAATTTCATACCAAATACTCCTCTCAAACCCCCTCCACACGTCCAAGACCATATGGTCTCACCAAAAGTCCAAAACCAAGGGCCTTAATAAGGATCTCAAGGAGAAGAGATCAACAGGAAAACATCCTCTTTTGTTTTCTTTCCTTTTCAATTTATTTTATTTTCTATTGTTATTATTTCCTCAACTACCCTTATCCATGTTGAATGAATGATCTAGTATCTTACCAATTCTGGATTCCATAATGTTTATTGAATATTCACCATTATACTTCTTCTCCTCTCTCACTAAATCAATAAATTAAAACACTGTCTGTGATGTGTCTATTTACCGACATCGTTGATGATGTGATTTAAATTTATATTACTTCTTTAAATGATGTTCATGAAACCCTTTTATTGTTGAAACAGATTATAATTTATTTATTATATCTTATGTAAGATTCTAAAATATTTTTTTACACATTTTATTAACTTATAAAAAAAATGAGTTCATTATGATCGAAGAATTTCCAAAATGACCTAAACAAGTATAAATAATGTTTTAACTTATGAATAATTATCATTTCATAATTAAAAATTAAAAAATTTATAATTTATGGTTCTGGAAATATGAAAAAACATTCTTATTCAAATTCTGGAGTTTCACTTCCAATCGACAAGAATATCCATTATGAACCAATCATGGAAACCATGTGAGGAACACACCCAAAAACAATGGAATTAGTGAAATGTTATTAATGAATGGGTTGAAATGTAATGCTTCGACCCCAGCTACCCAGAGTCGGTGCATTACTTCGTAACATTGGCAGGATCACAAAAGATCAAGTCTCGAAAGACCGATTAGTTTAGTAGCCTTAGAAACACTAGATACATTTGTAAACGTTACATTACATCATAAAGTGAAAAACTACAATAACAAAGTCTCCATAGTCCACACTCATATCCTCTTATCACAATCCCTGCAGGTCATTCATAAAATACTTCTTCACATCCTGGAAAATATTAAAACATTGAAAGGGGTGATCTCAGATGCTCAGTAAGGATAACAATATTGCGGAAGCTTTCATAAATAAACATAAAAATTTAAGGCAATGTAAAACTAAAACAAAAGCCTTTTAATCTTGAACATCAACATAATATGGCAAAAGTAAAATGAGATAATTCCATTCACTTCTTCACATGGATATTCTACTAGTCGAATAATCACATGAAATATCAACAACCACTTTCATAATGAGGGAATGTATAATGCCGGACATTCTGAAACATTTTGTCAAGGCCTCAGCCAAGACGTCTAAAATGATTAAGGCCTCGGCCAAAACCATAAATCAAATTGGGAAAGGGCGTCGGCCAATTCCACGTCTAGTTGTCTCATAAGACCTACCGATGCATCGAGGAGCTATAGCGGCTCCACCCGTCACTTATTAAGTCCAATACATTCCTCATATGAATAGGTTTAAACATATCATAAACCATAACATAATCGTATCACATAAAACATGCATAAAGGAAAAATAACATTTCCACATTTCAATCACAAGATATCAATACAACACATTGTTATAATAAAAACACTTTCAAAACCATTTTCAATACCAAAATAAAATAAAGTTAAAACTTTTTATTTATTTTTCATTAAAAAAATGATGGCTTGTAGAGGAAGCCAAAACTCAAATAATGGTCACGGCGGCGGAGAAGTCGTTGTCGCCGCATATGTAAGGAAATAAAAACATTCCCTTTTGTCGTTTAGCAAAACTCTTTGTATAAAAAGATTCTTTTTGAATAAACGTAAAAGCCAAAGGGGTTTATACACCGTATAAAAGAAAGTTGTGTATAAAACCAAATATGCCTCAATGAAAGGGATTGAGACGAAGTCCTTAAAAAGATCATTTTTTTAAATAAAGTACATCTATAATGTGTATTCACTATAAGTACACATAAATAATGTAAAAATACAAGATAGGAAATAATAATATCATGACATAATTTGAAAGTAGGAGATTAACCCAAAGAATGGAAATTGGGTTAAAAATTCCCTTACCTCGTGTCTTGTCCTGACTCGACCGTTCTTTAACCTCCTGAATAATAAACTAGAGTTAATTTATATTTAATTAATAAACTTTTTCATGTTCATTATTCCATTTATATCACTTATTACCATGTTATGAACATTATTTAATTATTTAAGTTAATAACGGTCGTTTTGTCGATCTTTGGTACTTGAGTCAAAAATAAACTTCTTATAATTACAATTTGTTCATGTGGTGAAATATCCACTATACCCATAGTTATATTCATGAATTAGATATCATATATATCATATATATACAGTATATACATTCATTCATAATGTCACGTAACATTTAGTGGTAATAAATGAAATGCACCGTTCATGGAGACGGTAAGCCGTACGTACGCATGAATGCTACGTTCATTTCTATTTAGTATTTAATGGAATTAAATCATAATTATATAAATTTATAATATAATTACAGTATAATATAGTGTATAATACCATTTAATCCATCCTTTATACATCCCACATATGGCATTAACGATTCAAATCACTTTGAGGGGGCGGTAGTCCGCACTTCCTAAAATGAAATTATTGCATTTACCCATAATGGAAATCATAAAGTATGTCATAAATGAGAAATACAGAAGCATAAGTAAAACATAAACATATTTTATATCATATATAAATATAGTGACATCTTAATGTCCACCTTTGAAGGTGTTATATGAGTGTTGAACAATCATCGTTTCATGAGGCAGAAATTCGCCATCCACAGAAACCATATGTTCTTTAACCATTAGATGTAGGTGTGTGTAAGTGTAGCTAGAATACATATTATAACAACATCCTAGTATATTGAGGATACTGTTGTTGTTACAAAATAAATTAATAAAAAGATTTTAGGGTGTTGGAGTAGAAAAATAAAACAAAACAACATTAGAGAAGACATTACCTCAAAATAGGGTAACTCTTTTTGATTTGAGCCAAAGGCTTCCTTGGGAAAAGTTCTGCCCGAAGTGAGGCTTCTATGAGTAAGAGGGGGAAGTTGGGAGAGTATTTGGGCAGAGGTTGGCAAATCCAAATTGCTTTAAGGTGTGAATAAGGTGGGAGAGGTGGGGGCCTTTTATAAGTGGAGAGGAGGGGCTCTTTTGGAAAGATTGAAATGTTACATTATTACACAATGCTTGTCGGATTCTAAAGGTCCCAACTTATATAATTCGTGGATAAGGTGATAAGGGTTCGATATCTACCCATACAATAGTCTTTGGACAACTGTATGCCTTGGATTTTACATTATCTTTTCATTTTATTAAAATCGTTAAATAATGAGGTCATCGCTGCATCATAATGATGTCATAAATAATTTAATTTATTTAATGTCGAAAAATTATAAAAAAACTACTATGATGTAGGAAATCTTTTTAGCTTTCCAATTACTATTTATAGTAAAAAATATGACTTGTATAACCCCATGAAAAAATTGTTTTAGTAAAACATTTCATGTTTGTGTCATTTTTTACTTTAACATTAAATAAAAGGTATTTATGTCATTTTCCAACTAAAGTGGCTCCATGGGGTCCCCAAGTTAACCCATGGATTGTCTTGGTCGGCCATGACTCATCCAATAGGAGTAGGATAAGTGTCAAACTCATCTCATATTATTAAAACATTATTTTTACCTTAAACTACACTAATTACCTCTAATCACGATTAAGAACTTAAAAGTTACTATTCACCAAAAAATTATTTTAATCTCATCGAACCACATTTTTCTTCTTAATGACAACCATGTATGTCGGATTTTTGAAAATCAAATCACAGAAGTGGTAATATTTCATTTTAACGAAAAATCAGTTTTAACAACCACTTAGTGGTTTCACTATTCATCAAAAATTGAAGTTTTTCAGAATAAGGCCAAAATTTCACCCTAAGCTATAATTGATATTCCATATTCAAAAATGATGTCTATTTTACAAAATTCCAAATATATAAGTTGCATTAATTAATTTTATAATTAATTCCCGTTGTTACAATAAATAGCGTGTTTTTAAGAAACAATTTATATCAAAAGATTGACAATTGTTTATGTCCAATTTCAATGTTCAATTAATTCTAATGACCACCATTGGATAAAATGGTAAAAATATATTATAATTATAATTTAAAACCACTAAATAGTATAATTTATCACTATAAATTATTTTGATTAAAAAAGTTGTTTTTAAGTATTTTTCACTATTCATAAAAAATTGAAGTTCTCAGAAAAATACCAAAAATTCAACATAGGCTAATTTCGATATTCCGAATCCAAAAATGCAGTCCATTTTGATAAATAAAATTTATAATATTTCAAAAAGTAGGTATTACTATTCACAACGGCTAGTTTAATTCGTTGTGGTGTGTGTTAGAGCTCGAGGTTGCATACAACACATGCTATTTCATTATTCGAAGTGAAACGTACCGTGGAAGCTTGGGGTGTTACATTATCCCATCCTTCAATAAATTGCATCCTCGCAATTTGAAATTTTTCTTTGGAAATAAAAGGTTGAAAAGAGAAAATACCTTTGAGGAAAACCCACAACGGAAATAAGGTTAATAAATATATAACATTAAAAGAAAGCAAGATAAGTACAAAGGTCACCCCATATAGCCCATTATAGGATTCTATGAAAATATTGATATGGAGGAGAAAAAAACCATCACGGTCTGATGGTGAGTTATAGAAAATAGGATTAGGAGAAAGTTTAACTACAAGAAAATCACATACTTGTGACTGGTTAAACGGTCATTGAATCCCCAGTTGGAAAAGTTAACCGAAAACATTTTTGTTTTAAGTTACCTTTTATAATGTTGAGGAATTTATTTAGGAGATTTACTAAGAACGTAAGGGGATATACATACTTGTTATGTATACTTTCATTCGTTAATAAATTTTTACCACAAACCCATCTTTAACTCCAAATGGTAACAGAACTCAAAAATATTCTTTTTATCCTAATTGTATAAGGTTTCAAATATTAACACATGCCATTTAGATTAGTAAAACTATTTTGTAATAACTAGGGACTTCCTGTAGGCTAGTGGTAGGAAATAAAGGCTTGTCGCACTGTGGTTGTGGGTTCGATTCCTGCAGCTTTGTCCAACGTGACGGGTTAATCCCCACCCTGCAGGTTGTCCTTTTCCTAAAACTATAGTATTATAATATTCCAAAAATAATCTTCAGAAATGCTTTAACCTTAAACAATACTATCCAAAGATCAACTTAATCGACTCCAACATTTATAGTTATCCAAAATACCTCTATCCAGACTTTCTCTAAAAGGTCTCTTAATTCCAAAATCAATTGTAACATAAGATTCCCCAAACAAAGAAAAGTTTCTCTTATTGTCACATACTAAAAATATGATTACCTTAATCATATTAAAACCTTACTAAAATAAAAAAGTACTGCAGTACAATCCATATATATATATATCACATTATTTTTATAACCAGAATACAATCATTAAGTCCAAAAGAACCAATACATTAATTATTCCGCTTCAACTGTAGTCACAACATAAGATTGGCCTTCATCCCTTGGAATTTTTTGAGGTAAGTTTCCTTGACGCTTAGGACATTCATTTGCATAATTCCCCATTTCCCTACAATTGTAGCATTCAACTTTGACAGCCTCTTTCTTTCCCTTGCAATCACGAGCCTGGTGACCCTTTTCTCCACATTTATAACAAACTCCCATTCCTTTTAGGCACGTACCAGGGTGATTCTTCCCACAATTATCACATAATGGAAAATCCTTCCTTCCCTTTTCCCCTTTATCTGTCTCTTGTTCCATCATTCTCTTCTTCTCATTCTTTACTTTGTTGTCATAAGACTGAGAGAATTCCATTTCTGTCTTGATAGCACATGAGACAATATCTCCATATGATGAGAAGGATTGTGATACTAAAGCTTGACGGATAAATGTTTTTAACCCATCAAAGAAACGATCAATCTTACTCCTTGGGTTACGTATATAATCGGAAGCATTCCTCGCTAACCTTGTAATGTTAGCCTCATACTTTGCGACATTCTCATCCTCCTTCTGCCTCAGACTCAGAAATTTCCTTTCCATATCTGCTCGATGGTCACGAGGAAAGTATTTTTCTAAGAAAATCTCTTTGAACTCCTTCCATTCCATATTCGATACGTCATCATCTTCCTTTGTGTTTTGAATCAACGACCACCACTGATCAGCATCTCCAGTGAGGCGGTAAACTGCCATGACAACCTTCTCCCTTTCACTACTCCCCAAGGCATGAAATATTTTTCTAAGGAATTTATCCATTGCTCAGCTACTATAGGATTTGTACTCCCATTGAAGGTTGGTGGTTGTTGCCTCATGAAGCGTTCTAACATTGATCCTCCATGTTGCAGATCAGGGTACTCCATACGAGTAAGGTTATTATTCATAACCTGAGTGAGTTGTCCCAGTATGGTAATAAGTTGATCATCACCAGTTGTATCTCCAGCTCCACAATAATTATCTTGAGCAGGAGGGCAATCCCTAAACGGAGTGCATGCATTGATACGGTTTCCATTCCTTCCACTAGGCGCCATTTCTAAACAATGGCATAAACTAGATTAGTTTATGAAATAAAATACATAATTCCATATTTGTAAAATACTTTACATAAATTGAACTATTTATGGATATAATCCATAATCATAAAAAGAAATGTTTCCTTTGAGGAAGTATATACTCATAACCCTTCATAGTGGTTTGTAAAGAAAATGAGAATTATCCTATGCATATCCCCCGGGAGTGTCGTAACCAAGAGTGCAGCAAGGACCGTTGTTGTGCACCAGTTCCCGTTCGAGTCTAGCTCATAGCGGTGTTTTCAGGTTTTACCCCTAGGTACATCTGTGCCAGAGCCGCCTCTACCTGCTCTTATCCAGACAGGGATGTATTGCTCAGAAAACTCATAACATCTCTATAATACCAAAATTCAATGAAGTTCTTCTATACTAATCCTCAAAGTCTGTCTTTGGGCTATGTGCTCTAATTAGAGTTTATCTACATCTAGCTTCCAAGGTTAGTACTAAACTACCTCTGATACCAACTGTAACGCCCCGACCCCAGCTACCCAGAGTCGGTGCATTACTTCGTAACATTGGCATGATCACAAAAGATCAAGTCTCGAAAGACCGATTAGTTTAGTAGCCTTGGAAACACTAGATACATTCGTAAACGTTGCATTACATCATAATGTGAAAAACTACAATAACAAAGTCTCCATAGTCCACACTCATATCCTCTTCTCACAATCCCTGCAGGTCATTCATAAAATACTTCTTCACATCCTGGAAAATATTAAAACATTGAAAGGGGTGAGCTCAGATGCTCAGTAAGGATAACAATATTGCGGAAGCTTTCATAAATAAACATAAAAATTTAAGGCAATGTATAACTAAAACAAAAGCCTTTTAAACTTGAACATCAACATAATATGGCAAAAGTAAAATGAGATAATGCCATTCACTTCTTCACATTGATATTCTACTGGTCGAATAATCACATAAAATATCAACAACCACTTTCATAATGAGGTAATGTATAATGCCGGACATTCTGAAACATTTTTTCAAGGCCTCGGCCAAGACGTCTAAAATGATTAAGGCCTCGGCCAAAACCATAAATCAAATTGGGAAAGGGCCTCGGCCAATTCCACGTCTAGTTGTCTCATGAGACCTACCGATGCATCGAGGAGCTATAGCGGCTCCACCCGTCACTTATTAAGTCCAATACATTACTCATATGAATAGGTTTAAACATATCATAAACCATAACATAATCGTATCACATAAAACATGCATAAAGGAAACATAACATTTCCACATTTCAATCACAAGATATCAATACAACACATTGTTATAATAAAAACGCTTTCAAAACCATTTTCAATACCAAAATAAAAGAAAGTTAAAACTTTGTATTTATTTTTCATTAAAAAAATGATGGCTTGTAGAGGAAGCCGAAACTCAAATAATGGTCACGGCGGCGGAGAAGTCGTTGTCACCACATAAGTACGGAACGAAAAACATTCCCTTTTGTCATTTATAAAAACTCTTTGTATAAAAAGATTCCTTTTGAATAAATGTAAAAGTCAAAGGGGTTTATACACCGTATAAAAGAAAGTTGTGAATAAAACCAAATATGCCTCAATGATAGGGATTGAGACGAAGTCCTTAACATGATAATTTTTTTAAATAAAGTACATATATAATGTGTATTCACTATAAGTACACATAAATAATGTAAAAATACAAGATAGGACATAATAATATCATGAAATAATTTGAAAGTAGGAGATTAACCCAAAGAATGGAAATTGGGTTAAAAATTCCCTTACCTTGCGTCTTGTCTTGACTCGACCGTTCTTTAACCTCCTGAATAATAAACTAGAGTTAATTTATATTTACTTAAGAACCTTTTTCATTTTCATTATTCTATTTATATCACTTATTACCATGTTATGAACATTATTTAATTATTTAAGTTAATAACGGTCATTTTGTCGATCTTTGGTACTTGAGTCAAAAATAAACTTCTTATAATTACAAGTTGTTCATGTGGTGAAATATCCACTATACCCAGAATTATATTCATGATGTAGATATCATATATATCATATATATAAATTATATACATTCATTCATAATGTCACGTAACATTTAGTGGTAAGAAATGAAATGCACCGTTCATGGAGACGGTAAGCCGTACGTACGCATGAACGCTACTTTCATTTCTATTTCGTATTTAATGGAATGAAATCATAATTATATAAATTTATAATATAATTACAGTATAGTATAGTGTATAATACCATTTAATCCATCCTTTATACATCCCACATATGGCATTAACGATTCAAATCACTTTGAGGGGGCGGTAGTCCGCACTTCCTAAAATGAAATTATCGCGTTTTACCCATAATGGAAATAATAAAGTATGCAATAAATTATAAATAAAGAAGCATAACTAAAACATAAACATATTTTATATCATATATAAATATAGTAAAATATTAATGGCCACCTTTGAAGGTGTTATATGAGTGTTGAACAATCATCGTTTCGTGAGGCAGAAATTCGCCATCCACAGAAACCGTATGTTCTTTAACCATTAGATGTAGGTGTGTGTAAGTGTATCTAGAATACGTCTTATAAAAACATCCTAGTATATTGAGGATACTGGTGTTATTATAAAAGAAATGAATAAAAAGATTTTAGGGGGTTGGAGTAGAAAAATAAAACAAAACAACATTAGAGAAGACATTACCTCAAAATCGGGTAACTCTTTTTGATTTGAGCCAAAGGCTTCCTTTGGAAGAGTTCTGCCCAAAGTGAGGCTTCTAAGAGTAAGAGGGGGAAGTTGGGAGAGTATTTGGGCAGAGGCTGGCCGAGCCAAATGGCTTTAAGGTGTCAATAAGGTGGGAGAGGTGGGGGCCTTTTATAAGTGGATAGGAGGGGCTCTTTTGGAAAGATTGAAATGTTACATTATTACACAATGTTTTTCGGATTCTAAAGGTCCCACACTTATATAATTAGTGGCTAAGGTGATAAGGGATCGAAATCTACCCATCCAATAGTCTTTGGACAAGTTTAAGCGTTGGATTTTACATTATCTTTTCATTTTATTAAAATCGTTAAATAATGAGGTCATCGCTGCATCATAATGATGTCATAAATAATTTAATTTATTTAATGTCTAAAAATTATAAAAAAATACTATGATTTAGGAACTCTTTTTATATTTCCAATGACTATTTATAGTAAAAAATATGACTTGTATAACGCCATGAAAAAAATTGTTTTAGTAAAACATTTCATGTTTGTGTCATTTTTTACTTTAACATTAAATAAAAGGTATTTATGTCATTTTCCAACTAAAGTGGCTCCATGGGGTCCCCAAGTTGACCCATGGATTTTCTTGGTCAGCCATGACTAATCCAATAGGAGTAGGACAAGTTTCAAGCTCATCTCATATTATTAAAACATTATTTTTACCTTAAACTACACTAATTACCTCTAATCGTGATTAAGAACTTAAAAGTTACTATTCACCAAAAAATTATTTTAATCTCATCGAACCACATTTTGGTTCTTAATGACAACCATGTATGTCGGATTTTTTAAAATCAAATCACAGAAGTGGTAATATTTCATTTTAACGAAAAATCAGTTTTTAACAATTACTTAGTGGTTTCACTATTCATCAAAAATTGAAGTTTTTCAGAATAAGGCCAAAATTTCACCCTAAGCTATAATTGATATTCCGAATTCAAAAATGATGTCTATTTTACAAAATTCAAAACATATAAGTTGCATTAATTTATTTTATAATTAATTCCCGCTGTTACAACAAATAGCGTGTTTTTAAGAAACAATTTATATCAAAAGATTGGCAATTGTTTATGTCCAATTTCAATGTTAAATTAATTCTAATGACCACCACTGGATAAAATGGTAAAGTATATTCTAATTATAATTTAAAACCACTAAATAGTATAATTTAGCACTATAAATTATTTTGATTAAAAAAGTTGTTTTTAAGTATTTTTCACTATTCATAAAAAATAAAAGTTCTCAGAAAAATACCAAAAATTCAACATAGGCTAATTTCGATATTCCGAATCCAAAAATGAAGTCTATTTTGATAAATAAAATTTATATAATTTTAAAAAGTGGTTATTACTATTCACAACGGCTAGATTAATTCGTTGTGGTGTGTGTTAGAGCTCGAGGTTGCGTACAACACATGCTATTGCATTATTCGAAGTGAAACGTACCGTGGAAGCTTGGGGTGTTACATGAAAGATGTTATAATATTATTATGAAAGGTGTTATAAACAATAATATGTTTATATAAAATTTTAATAACACTAGTTTAACCTACATTCAGTAGTTTTAAACATGTTTGAAGGATGTCAAACCTGAGGTATATGATCATCTCTTAATCAATTTTATTCAAGAATCTCTTCTATGTTGTGCTCTCTATGTTTTATTCATAAGGATGGAATATATTTTTTCACAACCCCAATACTACCCTAATGGTTTATTGATGATTATAGACCCATTTATCTCTAATTAATCCCTCCCATGTAAACCAAATACCAAGCCAATTTTTTTAAGTGAATTCTCTACCCTATTTCCATTATTTGGGTTAACCTTCATCTTCAAGGGGTTTTACCATACTAAGATGAATTGTGAAATTTAATTTTGTTATATAATGTTTTACTATATTTTTTATAGTATATATATATATTATAATCATTTAATAAAATATCTCTTCAATGTTATAATAATTGTAAACGACTTTCCTTTTAAAACCATTTTTAAAATTTCTTTTATTAAATCCAAAGAGATTGTTCTTTTTTATGACTTGAATTTACTTTTATAATTTAATGATGTTCTATTTCCATAGAGTATCCATTATATGTTTTTTGAAAAAATATTTTATAATCTTTTGTGCAATGTTAATTTTATAAGAGGGGTTTTTAGGGAAAAGGGGTATTTTGAAATGTGAATGTGTTTTTTTCAGGGGGTGTAAATGAGTTATGGAGTGATTTATTCATGATATGTTCCTTGGAAATTATTTAAGTTGTTTTGAGACCATTATTTATCAATATGTGATAGGCGAGACTCATTATAACTCAATATATGTTGGGTTGGGGCCATTATAACTCAAGATATGTTGGGTTGATCCCATTATAGCCCAAGATAAGATGGGTGAGCCCCATTATTTCTCTCCAATGCATTTTTTACTCTAGAGATGGAAGTTAACCAAAGGATTATTTGATTTGTAAGTGTTAATATAAGATTTATATGGTAAATGTTTCCCAAGTAAACAATCTGATGTTTCTATGTATATGAGTTTTCATGATTATGGGTTTTATTGGTTTTTTATATTATCATGTGACTAACAATTTTTTTCTTTATAACCCTTAATGAGTTTTATAATAATACCATGATTTTAAAATGATTTTAATATGATATAAGAATAGTTAAGAGAAATAAGGGAGTCATATTAAATTTTATGGAGTGTTGTCATAGAAATCATGTATTATGTTTTAATGATTAATATTTTGAAAAAATGGATACAATTTTTAGTAGCATCATATTTGTATGAATGTGGTATGTTATGTATATAATATATCCTAATTATATAAGAATCTAAAACCAAAAAGATTATCAATTTGTAATAATGTATTTTTTGACTAAAATTCAAGATTAAATTCTCATGACCAGTCCACCGGGGCCCGTTTCGTGACTACCCCAAACCCACCTTCAATAGGCCAGGGGATGAAGAATAGCACCAAAATGTGTATTCCCTATAAATAGGAAGGCATTGACTTCATAACCTATAAACACACACAACCAAGAACACAACAAGATACGAACAAAAGTCAACTGTATTGCAAAAAGAGTACTGGATGTAAAAAGGGGCTGGAATACAAGCCCAACAGTAATAGTACAAGTACAACGGAAATACAAAAAAACTAAAGAAAAAGAAAGTCAGCTACTGGGTCATCCTCTAAGGTTCCTACCTGAAGCATAGGTATAGATCACCTCCTCATCACCCGACGTCTGCCAGTCTCCTCTGCGAACCGTCACTCCGTATGGTCCACCTCCGGGCCCCGCTTAGCCCTGGTACCCTCATCGTCGATCAATGATGGCCATCATCTTCCCAAACACGACAAGGTGTGGGAATAGCCCATGCAGGGGTAAGTATAATGATACTCATTAGAGACCCGAGACCCTCAGGGTCTCACAAAATCCACAAACGATAAACCACAAGGAATGAAATTAACTGACAACCCTACTTAGGTATATGCCAATACATATACCAATGTTATCAAGTATACCCATCTAAATCACGAGAAAACACAAGGTCTGACCCAAAAGAAAAAAAATAAATTGTTCCACCAAAGAAATGAAAACCACACTGGTATGCCACATAGAAGAATACCACCAAGGTACTACCATGAAGAAAAGTTCCACACAATTATTAACATGGCTCACACCAGTTATAAATAAAGTATATTAGTAGAGACGATTATATGTAACTACTAATTCATCTTACTATGTTAAGAGGCTTTAGGGCTGACCCACATAGGATCACTCGGTGCGGACCCACAGATGATCACTCGGTGCTGACCCACATAGGATTTCTCGGTGCTGACCCACATAGGATTTCTACGTGCTGACCCACACAGGATATATCGGTGCTGACCCACATAGGATCTCAAGGTACTGACCCACACATGATAGCTCTTCATTCTTCACGTCACAGCCATAGACTGGGTTTCTGCACTAGGCATCCTCATCTCTGGGAGGGTCTGCTCATCAAGCAACTGGTCGATACTCCAACTACCAGTAAGTCTCACAAAGAAGCATCCTAAAGGACTTCAATGTCATAGGGGTCTCAACGCAACATACGGTGCATCAATCAGAAGTCTGTTCTGTGAGTTATTAGCCTTTCGGTCTCGAGGGCTCGGTTGGAATCATGCTCTATCCAACCGAAACATTCCCCAACTTTATCCAAACCTCCATATGATTATAACAGAGTTATCTTCTCGCTCCAATCTTTCCAGTTCCGCAGGGATTTCATCAAACGGATGCCCGGTGACAAAAACATGGTCCAAAGTGCATATGGGGGTGTCAAAACTAGTCTGGGTCTAGTCTGACTCGGTTTAGGTCGACCTGACCCACACTGGGCAGCCTGACCAGGGTAGAGGCCTCCAGGGTGGCAGAGGCCACGAGGGAGGAATGGCCGAGAGGGTGGAGAGGTCGCGAGTGTGGTGAGGTCATGGGCGGCGTGAGGCTGCGGGACGGCGAGGCCACAGAGGGCCACAAGGATGTGAGACCGCGGGTGGAGGCGGCCGCGGAGGGCAATGGCCACGGGGGCCGCATACAGTGGATGCCATGGGGCGGCGGAGGCAGTGGGGCAACACCGGCCACGGATGACAGAGGTCGAGGGGTGGGGTTGGCTACGGACGACGGAGGCCGCGGGGAAACGGTGGCCATGAGTAGTGGAGACTTTGGGAAGCGTGATGGCCGCAGGGAAGCACCATTGCGCTGTCACCTTCGCCGCGGCCGACGGTGGTGCCAACTTCCATTCTCGTGCCCCACTAAGTTTGGTTTCCATCCTCCACCATCTTAATGAACACAAAAATAATGAAGAACAATAGAGGGGTTGAGCCATGTTTGGTTGGCCTGCACCCTCTGGGTTAGAGCGGTTGCAAGCGGCTCAACATAACATTGAATCAAGAATGTCAAACTCTAAAATTTCATATGAATCATTGATCAACTCATTTTGGTTGATCAATGTTCACCATGAATCCCAAGAACAAAGAATTTAATTGAGAAATTTCATGAATTCAATAACAACCCCTTCCTTGTTTGATTATTGACATCAATGAGAGAAGTTGATGTTGTCGATGTTCGTCACTCCGGACACATGCCTCTGATCTCGAGCTCATTCATCAGATAAAGGCTCTTCTATGTATTTGGTTCTTCTTTATTGAAGATTTCCACCATTGGGGGATGTCCTGAGGAAGAAGTCGAAGTCGTGTATTGGCGTTCTTCTTTGGAGGAGCTCTTAGTTAGAGGATGTGTTCTTCCATGTTCTCCTCTTGCAAACTTTTTCCTCTCAATTCCACCAAAATGAAAAATATCCCACATAATAGAACAAGTTATCTATTATGATTGTTGGAATAACTTCAAATTAGATTAATTAATTAATTGATGATTTGGTATAATAAATTAAGGGGGTGACATAAATAAAGTGGGGGAGTTCAAGAGGTTATTCTCCCATAAAGAGGTGAGTTCAAGGGTGTTTTAATCTTAGGTGGTCCCCACCACCATAACCTACATAGTAGGTTAATTATAGTGGTCCCCACCTCTATAAACTCACATCGGAGGTTTAGTTAAGGTGGTCCCCACCTCTCAATATCCAAATGGGAGTTCTGATGAAAATAAAATTTTACACCATTTTATTTTATTTTTTTCTTTCACAAAAATACCATATTCTATATTTCACCCTTGAACTACTGCGGTTGAGGTGAAGGTTTTTGTAAGTGAATACCAGCACTACTATTTCAACGGTGCCCTCAGATTTCAATTCAGAGATCCAGTTAATAAGTTATAAAAACCTGCTCATACGTTTACTAAAGGTACCTAAAAAATGTTCATAATTTCATTCTGGGCACACCGGGCCTCAGAATCAAGCACTGTCAATTTTCACAGACTCGTAAAATTTTAATTTAATTAAAAAAATTGAAATAGAAATTCTAGGACTTTACATTCTCCCCACCTTGGATTTTTACTTCCCCATAAGCCACAACACAAAACTAGGAAAACCAGTGGGGGTACTAAGCAAGAATCTGAGCCTCCCACTCTCATGTGCTCTCCTGTAGGTTCTCGTGCTGCCAGTGAACATGCACTAGAGTTATCGATCATCCATGAAAGACTCGCTCTTGTCAATTCTCAATCTCTACTGGATCCTCCAAAAATGTTTCCCCATCGTCGATGTCTAGCTCACCATGGTTGATGATGTGAGAAGGGTCATGCGTTTATCTCCTCAGCTTGGATACGTGGAAGACGTCATGCACCTGGTGCAACTGAGGGGGAAGAGAAATGTAGTATGCCACCTCACCAAATCTATTGAGGACCTGAAAGGGTCCAATGAATCTCAGAGATAACTTACCGCCTCAGACAAATCTCTGAAAACCTCGTCGGGGTGAGATCCTTAGAAAGACGTTGTCACTATCCATGAACTCTATAGGTCTTTGTCTCCTATCGAAAAAAGACTTCTGCATGCTCTATGCAGTCTATATCCACTCCTAGATGATCTTCACTTTCTCTGTGGTAGTCCATACTATCTCTGGTCCCACTAGTTCTTACTCCCCTGGGTCAGTCTAGCACAACGGTGATCTGAAAGGTCGCTCATATAACACCTCAAAAGGTTCCATTACAATGGTGAAGTGATATCTGTTGTTTTATGAAAACTCCTCCAGAGGAATGTGATCCTCCCAACTGCGACCGAAGTCGAGGATGCTAGCATGCAGCATATACTCAAGATTCTAAATGGTCTGCTCAGTCTAGAAATCCATCTGAGGATAGATGGCGGTGCTCAAACAAAGCTTCATCCCTAAAGTCTCATGAAAACACTTCCATAGTAAGGTAGTAAAACATGCATCATGATTTGAGAAAATCGTCAAGGGTACTCCATTTAGCCACACAATCTTCAGCACATAGAGGAATCCAAATCTCTCTACTAAACCCTGCTCTCTGATCGGTAGGAAGGGGGCCAACTTGGTTAGTCGGTCGACAATCACCCAGATAGAGTCATGACCTCTGTATGTACATGGAAGGCATATCACGAAGTCCATGGATATCCCCTCCCACTGCCACTATGGGACCTCTAAAGGCTGAAACAAGCCTACTAGTACCTGATGCTCTGCCTTCACTTGATGAAAAGTGATGCACTGAGAGAAAAACTATACTATTTCTTTCTTTATTCCTGACCATCAATGCAATCGTCGGAGTTCCTGGTACATCTTCGCCACTCTAGGATGTACTGCTAGAAGGGATTTGTGGAACTCGCTCAATAATTCCTCTCAAAGTGACACTGGTACCATGGTTCATCCTTTGAAGAGGATGACATGCTCCCCACCTTAAAAAAATTCATTAGGTCCATGTCTTGTGGATATCTGAGCATGCTGTGTCTCATAGTCAGTGTTCCCATGTTGCGCCTCCTTGACTCGCTGAAGAAGTGGGGGAGTGATTGTAAGAGACTAAAGAAAATCTACTCTATCCTGATCTACAATGTGTATCTGTAAAGTGTCTAGCTGCTCTTTATCCTTACCTAACAGCTGTAGACTAGACCTCCTACTGAGTGCATCTTCTACAAAATTCCCCTTTTGAGGAGTATAGACTATCTCGAAGTAATAGTTTTGGAGAAACACAATCCAACATCGATGTCTCAAGTTCATGTCATTCTAAGAGAATATATAACTAAAACTCTTGTGATCATAGTAAACTGTAAAACATTTTCCCATCAGAGAGTGACGCCACATATTCAACGAAAAGACCATTGTTGCTAACTCTAGGTCATGGGTAGCGTAGTTCTGCTCCGGATGTCTCGAATTTTGAGAACCATATGAAATCACTACTATCTCCTACATTAGGACACATCTGATACTGGTCCCTGATGCATCGCAATAGACTACATACCCAATGCCCTCCTATGGAAGCATCAAGATTGGGGGTTCTAGTCAGCCTCTGCCTCAGCTTCTGAAAACTCTGCTGGCATTTCTCCGACCAAACAAAGGGTTTCCCCTTCTTTGTCAATGCTGATAATGGTGCTGCAAATCTGGAGGAATATGGCCCTATCCTCTGGTAATATCCAGACAATTCCAGGAAACATAGTATCCTCTATCACACTTCTTGGTGGATCCCATGAAAGTACCGCCTCAATCTTCGCAGGATCCACTGCAACTCCATCCTTTGTTATGAAATGTCCTAGAATGTGAACCTCTCAGATCCAGAACTGACACTTTGAGAGCTTACCATAAAGTCGGTTCTCTTGGAGTGTGTCTAGTACTACCTACAAATGATAGGAATGCTCCTCCCCATTAGTCTAGTAGATCATAATTTCATTGATGAATAATACTAAAAAGTGATAAAGGTATGGCTGAAAGATATTGTTCATGAGTCCCATGAACACTGATGGATTGTTGGTTATGCCGAACGGCATATCCAAGAAATCATAGTGGTTGTTCCGACATCTGAAATCCATTTTCTGAACATCTTCATCTTGTACTCTGATCTGGTGATAGCCTGATCTGAGGTCAATCTTTGAGAACCATCGTGCTCCCTTCAGCTGATCATAGAGGTCTTCAATCCTCAGAAGTGGGTACTTTTTCTTTGCGGTCACCTATTTCAGGAGATGATAGTCGACCAAAAGTCTCAAGCATCTATCTGCCTTCATGGTGAACAAAATCGGGGCTTCCCAAGGAGAAACACTAGGCCGAAGGAACAATTTCCCCTACAAGTCCTCCAGCTCTACCTGCAACTCACGATGCTCTGTGGGAGCCATCCGATACACTGGTGAAGATATTGGTGCCGTCCCGGGGTACAATTATATGTATAAGTCCACCTCTCTTGAAAAAGGTAGACCATGAACATCACCGGGGAAGAGATATGGATACTAATACACCACTATAGGACAACTCAGACTCCCCACACCAACTAATCCAAGGGTAAGGTTAGCCAACTGATGAGTGATCGATTTCACTCTCCTCTGTGTAAGTCCATCTTGTGATACACAGGATTGCTTCTCACCAGTGAAGGTAAACCTAGTCTCATCTGTGCAGAAACACCTAACTTTTCACTTAATACAGTTAATTTGACCATGGAATTTAAATAACTAGTACATACCCAAGATGACTTCATAAGGCCACAATGCTACTATTAGGAGTTCCCTGCAGAAGCTCTCACCTCCTAGAGTAAGGTCACACTTCCAGCACCAGTGCGTAATCATAGAATCCACTCTCGTAAGATTCTCTAGCCCTAACGATCGAGCCAAAAACTCTGTAAGAACCTTTGATCTCCAAATGAGGGAAGATGAAATGAATGAATGACTGGTACCTATGTATATAAGTACGACAACTAAGGTGTAATAGACACAGATCGTACCTCGTATCATCTTCAGAGTTCCATGATCGTATGCCTCAGCTACCTATATTTGAGCTTCCCCCTATCCACCTACTCTCTATGGTCAGGGTGGACATCCAAGAGGTGGTGGTGGTAACATCTCGTATCGTCTCCCACCACCATCTGCATAGTCATCTCCTCCTCCACACCCACCTACTCCCAACAAAACTCCTTGAACGAACCTCTATCACTGCCTGGGCGGTCCTTAGACTATCTTATGATCATCTCTATGGTAGGTTAGACATTCACGAGCCATTTGAACCTTCCCGCTGCATGTGTAACACTGTCAGCTCCTGGCATTATTGGCTCTGCCTCTGGTACCCTACACAACTGACCCAAAATCATGCAGTTGTCCACCTATAGGTCTGGTCCTTTTGGACGTCTGGGACATCTGTCTGCTGATAGCTACAGTAGACTCCGCTTTGTGATGACTGGTCATGGGTCTGGCGGTTGGTTACTGCTCAGCAAAGAAACTATCCACTAAGAGGGATCTCTCTTACACCCCCGCCTGCGTCAGGATGCTAAGAGAAATCATCAAAGTCTTGATCTCTTTCTTGAGCCCGTGCTCAAAGTTATATGCCCTAAATAATGGGTCCCACAACATATCTGTGGAGTAGTGTGAGAGGTAAGTGATCCTCGCTGAGTACTGAGCCACAATCATGCTGCCCTTCTGTAGATGAAGTAGCTCTTATATGCGACTGCGCAAAGTGTCGCTGGAACAAAATCTTCCAAAAGAGGCTCTTGAAGTCTACCCAGAGAAGTATCAACTTGTCATGAACTTAGATCATCAAGCTCCACCATCTGTCTATGCTCTCCTATATTATACTGGCATAAAGGATCACCATGAGATCAGCGGGTGTCCCTGCTAGTTGGCAGACTCTCACTACGGCCTACAGCCAATCCTCAGCCGCCCGTGGGTCCATCTCTCCCCTGAACCTGGGTGGCCTCTGGCACTGGATCTCTTGAAATGTTCTCAAGCAGTGTGCACCCTCACCTACTGGTGATGGTTTTATCGGTGGCCCAATGGGTAATGGTACTGCTGGTTCCTCCACTAGTGCCTCTACTGGAAGAGGGCTCTACACCGATGCCTCGTCACTCGGTGGACTATCAGTGCATACTACACTTGGAACCCTAGATGGTTGTCTACATTGATGCATCCTGAAAAGAAACAGGTGCACCACTATCAAAAAGTTATAAATAGTGAGATCACTTAAAGAGATCACAAATAATACTATTGAAAACACATACACAATCAGTGTTTTCATGCACCGAGTCAAAAATCAAAAGACGGGGTCCTGGTGTATGGATACGTTGGCCGCTACACCAACACTGAACTCCCTGAACTGAAAACCACACTCATTACACTTAACAATATTTCTTTACAGAAAATATTAGAGTCCTAGTTCTTCGGTAGAACAGAACTCCCCTGATACCAATTTGTCATGACCTATCCCTCGAGGCCTGTTCCGTGACTAACCCATGATCACCTTCCATAGGTCAGGGGCTGGAGATTAGAACCTAATGGCATATTCCATATAACTAGGAAGTAACATCCATTATAACATGTAAACACACGCAACCAAGAACACAACAAGATACAAACACAAGTCAACTATATTGAAAAAAGAGTGTCAAAAGTAAATAAAAGGGTCCAGAATACAAGTCTAGTAGTAATAGTACAAGTACAACAGAAAAACAATACAACTGATGAAGAAGAAAGACAGCTACTAGGTCATCCTCTGAGGTTCCTACCTGAAGGGTAGGTACAGATCGCCTCCTTAGCATCCCACGTATTCCCGTCTCCTCTACGTACCATCACTCTGTATGGTACACCTCAAGGCCCCGCCTAGCCATCGTAACTTCATCCTCGATTAGTGATGTCTATCGTCTGTACCAAACACAACAAGGTGCGACATATCCCGTGAAGGGGTGAGTATAACGATACTCAGTGGGGACCTCGAGACCCTCAAGGTATCACAAAATCCACCAAGGATAAACCACATGGCATGAAATCATCTGAAAACCCTACTTTCGTATATGCCCATATATATACCTAAGTTATCATGTATAACCATCTCAATCATGAGGAAACACAGGGTCCAACCCAAAAGCCCAAAGCTCAACAATTCCATAAAGGAAGGAAAACCACAAAGTTAAGTACCACATAGGTACACCAAATAAAAAAATATAACCAAGGTATTACCACGAAGGAAAGTAAAACATGGGTATGAACTCAACTCACACCATGTATAACTAAAGTATAGTAACAGAGATGATTAGACGTAACTACTAATTCTTCTAACTCTGTTAAAAGGATTTGTTTTTGACCCACACAAGATCGCTCAATGCTGACCCACACATGATCGCTCGGTGCTGACCCACACATGTTCGCTCAGTGCTAACCCAAATAGGATCATTATGTGCTAACCGACACAAGATCGCTCAATGCTAACCAACACAGGATCACTAGGTGTTGATCCACACATGATATCTCTTCATTATTCACGTCATAGCCAGTTGCTGGGCTTCCACACGAGGCCTGCTCATCTTTGGGAGGGACCACTCCTAAAGCCATTTTTCGATACTCCAACTTCTACGAAGTCTCATGAAAATGTATCAATGGAACACCATGTAATAGGGGTCGCAACGCAAGAGACAGTACGTCAATTGGATGCCCAGTCTGTGAGTTATTATCCATTCAGTCCCGAGAGCCTGGTCGGTTTCATGCTCGATCCAACCCAACCATTTCCCAAATTTATACAAATATTTAGTGGGGTATACCAAAGGGATAGTCTCACTCCAAGGTTTTTCGTACTCCTGGTAGTTTGAAAAATGGATGCTCGGTGCTAATGATATGATCGAAAGTGCTTATGGGGGTCGAAACTAGTCCAGGAATAGTCCGACCTAGTTGGACCGAACCCGAATGACCCATTGGGTCTGACATGGCCCGCTGGGTCCGACTCGGCCCATGATTTGTGGCCTAGACCATGCTGGGTGGCCTGGACTGGGTAGCGGCTCGCCGGGGGGCAGAGGCGGCGGAGCGGCATAAGGCCGTGAGGGCAGCACATAGGCCATGAGGGTGACACAGAGGCTACGAGGGGGGGCATGGAGGTTGCGATGGTGGAGATGTTGCGAGGGAGTAAAGGCTTCGTGTGGTGTGAGGCCACGGGACGACGATGCTACGGAGAGCCGCGAGGCGGCGAGACCGCGGGCGGTGGTGGCTGCAGATGGTGGTGGAAGCAGGGCGGTGCCTGCCACAGACGAAAAAGGCTGTGGGCGGTGCGGGCCGCATATGGCAAAGGCCGCGGGGCGGCGGTGGCTCAGGACGGCAGAGGCCGTAGGCGGAAAGGTGGCCGTGGGGCAGTGCCATTGCGGCATCGCCTTCCTCGCGGCCGGCGGTGGTGTTGGCCACCATTCGAATTCCCACCGAGGTTGGTTGATGTCCTCCTCAATTGTGAAAAGCACAACAATAAAGACAAACGGTGGAGGGGTGGAGCCATGTTTATTTTTCATGCACCCTCCGTGTTAGTGAGGTAGCAAGCGGCTCAACAAAATATTGAATCAAGAATGTCGAACTCTACAATTTCTTACAAATCATGGATCAAATCATTTTGTTTGATCTACTTTCTCGCTGCTTTCCAATAATGAGGAATTTAATCAAGAAATTTCATGAATTCAATAACAACCCCTACCTCATTTTACTTTTAAAATCGACAAGATAAGTCAAAGTTTTCGAAGTTCATTGCGCCCACCACATGCCTCCAATCCCGAGCTCCTTCATTGGATAAAGACTCTTCGATGGAGTTGGTTCCTCATTATTGAAGATTTCCACCATTGGAGGATGTCCTAAGGAAGAAGTTGAAGTCGGGTGTTGGTGTTCTTTATTGCAAGAGCTCTTCGTTGGAGGATGTACTCTTCCAAGATCTCCTCTTGCCCACCCTTTCCTCTCAATTCCATCAAAATGAAAAGTAGCCCACATAATTGAACAAGATATCTATTCAATTTGTTGGCATAATTTCAAATTATCTTAATTAATTAATTGATGAGTTGGTATAATTAATTAAGGGGGTGGCACAAATAAAGTTGGGGAGTTAAAGAGGTTATTCTCCGATAAAGAGGGGAGTTCAAGGGGGTTTTAGTCTCGGGTGGTCCCCACCACATTACCCACATGGGAGGTTAATTCTAGTGGTCCCCACCTCCATAACCTCACATGGGAGGTTTAGTTATGGATGTCCCCACCTCTCAACATCTACATGGGAGTTCCAAAGAAAATAAAATGTTACACAATTTTATTTTATTTTATTCATTCTCAAAAATCACAAATTCTATATTTCACCCTCGACCTACTACGGTCGAGGTGAGGGTCTCTTTAAGATAATACCAATGCTGCAAGTTCAACAGTGCCCTCGGATTTCAATTCTGAGCACCGGTTCAAAAGATACAAAAACCCGCTCATACATTCCTTGAACATACCCAAAAAGAAGTTCAGAAATTCATTTCGGAAAAACTGGGCCTCAGAATCATGCTCCGTCAATTTATGAAAACTCGTAAAATTCCCCTTTAATTTAAAAAAATTCAAAAAAAAATTCTGGGTCTATACATAAGTAATATTTTAAAGATAGTACCTTATACATATAATTATTGACTGAATCAATTTCTTGAACATCACTAATACCTTTGATTCTTCATTCACACCTTATACAATTACTTTTTATAATATATTTCTTCATCTTCAAATGATATAAAATATTTTTTTACATTTCTTCAATACAAAATATATTTTTCAGCCAATATGTAATATATTAAATTTATTCCCCTCTTTTATTTAATATCATGTCCTTACCCAAAAACATAACATCCTTTTTCAAAATTCCGAAGTAAACACTTCAGTTTCTGAATTCCTTTTCCATTCAAATAGGTTTTATTATAAAAAAATTAGTTATTATATAATTTTAATTATAAATTAAGAATCTCAAAAATAATAATAAATAAATAGAATAAATATAAACCAGGGTGTACCAATTAAAAATATATTTTAGGAGTAATTGAAATGAATAAATATATAATTGTGAATACCACAAAATTTAAATCAAATGAAATAAAATGTAAATTAATGATTCAAGTATAATTTAATAATGAAATAAATAAAGGGAAATATTAAAATATATTCTCTACACAATTAAAACTCCTTGGTCAGATCAATTTTAGAAGACCCACCAATAAAATCTTTACATACCATATATTTAATAACATCATGAAACATCACATGGAGGTTTTGATTTAAAGGAGGTACATCACAAATTAGGGATACATATCCATAACTGGTGGGGAATCCCCTTCCCCTCCCTCCATCCACTCAATGAGAAGTCATCATAAAGGCATGTTAGTACAATCATAATGAAATGACTTAGTATCAAATATACAACTATTCTAAATAGAATATATGGGATAATAAATATTTGGAAAATTAAATATGCTTTGTTATACACACACCGTAGAATTCTAGGTGACATACATTACATAAATTTCAGTCTATATCCATTACTACCCACACTCTATCAGAAAAAAACCAGTTAAAAATTGAGTTCACATTATTAATTTAATAATAAAACACATAGTCATGGCTTGGATAAGTATGATTCCGCTATTAAGTAATGTAGGACAATGATACACACACACACACACATACATATATATTTAGACCCTTTAAGTGACCAACCCCTGTATAGTAACTGAAAGATCAATTATTGGAAAGAATACTAATATATTTTAAACCCTATGATTTAAGAATGATTTTATAAGAATACTGTTGGCCAATAATAAAAATATAAAATCATAAATTATTCTCCAAATACATCGTATTTGGTTAAAGTACCCCATAATTAAAAGAGAAAACAAAGAAGAACACTCTCATCCTAAACAATTATACATCCCTCACATTCGAGGCACAAGTTCCATACTAATCCCCCCAGAAAACCATTATCCTTCCCACCATATCAAAAATATTAAAAAAATTGATATGACAACACTTTGTAGGATCCTTGGTATAGTCCTCCTCCACCACGAACAAACTCGGTTCCACATACATCATCCCCTACATCCCATATAAAAGGTTCTATTGAGTGGTTTAAAGGGTCTATATATAGAGTGTAAATACTATTCCTTATTTGGAATAATTATACATAAATCACAATAGAAGTAATACATTAAATAAAATTTCAAAATTAATATTAAAATTATGGATCACACCACTACCAAATTCTAGATACAGTAATAATGACACCCATTCTATAACAACATCAATAATTGAAATACTAGATAATAATAAAAAAAAATAACTTGTTCTTATATGGGTGGATCGTGTACCATAATCCTTAAAATTTGAAAAATAAATGAGATAATAGAAAAACTTGTCTCAATTACAAACCTGATCCCATATCCCTACTCCTAAAAATTTCTACTACTCATCCATCGATAGTAAGACCCTTTCCACTACGTAGATCATAAACCATTATTTCCTCTAATATACTAGTTATATATGTAAAACAATATTGGATACCACCAATTGTGTCTAAAAACATATCAGGTTAATAAAACTGAATCTATAGTGTGATATTCTCTAAATATTAATCAATAGGAAATGAATGTTCTAATAACTATATTACGATCATTGGAAGTAAATAGTCATCTGGGAGGGACCATACACACCTTTTATAAGGTGTGGATATCTCTAAAAATATCATATAACAATCAACATTGGATCACATCCCAAGTCATCATCAAGGGATATAGAATCCAATCATTGTTTACTAAATAATACAAGGGCGATTTATCACAATTGCACATCTCAAAAATAACATGGTCAAAAATACATTTTTAGTATTTATAGGTACAATACATGAAAATTTGTGACATTATCTCTAATCCCACATAAAAAATTAAGAATCGCATACCATCAATATCATCAAAATATGGAATAATGTTCCTAGGAATATGTAAAATAAAAAATGGGCAATACATTCATAGTCTCATGTCACTATGTGTTAGAGGGAATCACATCCAATCATTAAAATTCTCATATGGGAGTCTCATACCCTTCCTAAGAAGAATCTCATTATGTGTAGTGTGTCCCAATTCAAAGGGAAATCATAAATAGCTAGGCATAACATCCCATTAATATGGGTAAATTATCATATTTATAAACATATTAAATAATTGAAATAACATCCCTCATCAGAAAAGGAATAACACTCATGATAATTTTTTATCAATAATAACAATGAATTTTATAAAGGATATTATTTCCCATAAACACAACAAAATCATTCAATGGAATATTTAAATAAAATTAAATCATTATATAAATAATTACTTTAAAGGTTTTCATATCATCAAACATGCATTAAATGATTGTTAGATTAGTCAATGCATAATTGAACTAAATTTATAAATGTAACTGATTAATAAATAAGATAACCAATTCCACTAGCTAGTTTAGGGAACACACATTGTAGCCCAATTCAACAAATGAATTTATAAAGGGATAATCGGTATTTCTACAGAGCCTAATCCCAAGCTAGACCTTCCAAATTCTTAATTAATCATATGACTATGGAGGAAAAAATTCTCCAAATGAAGGTCTTTTTCATCATTTGATAACTCAAGGAAATCCCCAATAAATACTATTTAAAAAATATAAATACACTATATAACAATATTGTAGAAATTGGTGTCAATTTCATTATGGTATAGAAATTAGATGGTCTATCAAGGCCCTAAACATCCAATAAAGACAAGGAATTTCCATGGAAAATTTTTTCTTAAATACATGGGAGTTTTACGAGTCTGCAGTTTCATGAAGACACTTGATTTTATGGCCCAGTGTGCCTTGAAACAATTTCTAATGTTTTTTTTGGGTATGTCAGTAAACGTAAAAGCCAGTTTTTATAAATTTTGAACCGGTGATCAGAATTTAAATTATATGGCACCATTGCGCTCGCAGTGTCGGGGATTGCTTATTGAGACCTTCACCGTAGTTGCGTTCTGACGAGATTAGAAGTTAGATTTTGAGGTTATTAGTTAAATTGAATAAAAATAACCATTAAACATTATTTTTATTCTATGGCAGTTAAAACCTCCAAGAGGAGGTTAGTGGTGGGGGCCACAAAATCATAACCTCCCATGAGAGGTTATGGTGGTGGGGCCCTACCCGCACATAACCTCCTTTGGGAGAATGTCCTTTGGTGGGGACCACCCGAGAGATGAAACCCTTGGAACCCCCAATTAAGTGTGAAACCCTTGAACTTCCCCGCCATTTAATTGACAACTCTCCACCCATTAATTAAGTTAATAGTTTCATTTACTTTAAATATTTTTGAATTATTTGGAAAAAATTAAATAATGGGTTGTCTTAACCCATTATTTTTGGTTGGTAATTCATTTGGGTGGAACCTTGAGGGAGAACTTCATCCTCTCAATGAAGAACGCGAAGAATGCTCCATCCACTGAAGAACGAAAAAGACCATCTTCTTCCTTTTCGACTAGGGCAAGGAAGTGGAAGCACCACCACCCACGAAGAACGCTAATTCCAACCTCGACTTCTTTTTCCTAACGTCAACAAAACAATGCTCGTTTCCCACGACTCTATCATCAATTAACAAGAAAGGTAGGGGGATTTGAGTTGTTTTATTCCCATTGAACATCGTTAATATTTTGGTATTCATTATGCTGAATGTTATCAACATAACAGGGGGGATTAGACCACACCAACACAACCGAACTTCCCCCTTTGGTTGATCTTTTTTGTTGATGATGGAGGAACAGACCGTGGAAAACAACGACAGTTGGCAATGGGTCGGCCACGAAAGTAACTAGTGGCACAAAGGCTACCGGGTTGCCAAGAGGGCGTGGCACCGCCTCGCTACGCGGAGGAGAGTCACAGCCATGTCGGGTCGCGGTAGAGGCGCATGGTACAGTCGCACTGCGTGGAGCGTAGTAGGAGGCTGCGACCAAGGTGGGCCATGCCGGACGGGCGCGATGCTGGCACGCCATGCTGGTGGGGAAGGACCACGGCCAAGGCGGGCCGCAGCGAGAGAGTAGGGGTGCAGTGCCGTCAAGCTGTGCCAGAGAAGTCTCGCGGCCTATGGCCATGGTGGACAGGGTAGGGAGGCCGGATGAGCCGACTACCGGGGCGTGCTACACTAGTGGGACCCTTTGGGTCATGTGGTTACAGGGGACGGGGCCATGCTCTGGCCGTTAAGAACAAAGGGGGCACGAAACACACCCACGGCATGGCCATCCGGGCCACGCGGCCAGCCAGCCGCGACCAGTCAGTCTGGGCCACACTGCCAGCTGTCAGGCCACACGGCCAGCCGTGATGGGCTACTCGTCGAGTCGGGCTGGGCCCTTCGTCCAGTAGGGCCGGGCCACATGGCTTGCCAGCCAGGGCCACACGGCCAGCCGAGCGAGGCCACACGGCCAGCCAGGCCTGGCCACACGGCCAGCCGGGTCGGGCCACACGGCCAGCCAACCGGGTCAGGCCGTACCTTCGTGCGAGGCCTCCCCCTTCTATCATCCTTCGGGCAAGGTCACCTTCAGGTCGGGGCAGACCCGTGGATAGGATCGGACCCCAGTCCAGACCCATCAGACCTGAAAACACCTTTATGCTAGTAACTCGGGCTACGAGTGTCCTATCGACGAATTGTATGTGGTGAAAAAAATCATTGAGTGAGTCGATTCCTTTGGCATATCCCACATAAGTTTTGGACATATTTGGAGTACGGTCGGGTTGGTTTGACCTAAAAACCAACCGGTACCCTGGGATGGAAATGCCAATAACTCACAGAATGGTCGCTCTATTGGTGCACCGTGTGTTGCGTTAAGACCCCTATGACATGTCGGTCCTTTGAGATACTTTCACGTGATACATAGTTAAACATGGAGTATTGACCAATAGCTCGTGGAGTAGATCCTCCCAGAGAAGAGAGTACAAAGTGAGAAGACCTAGTAACTGACAGACATAAAGACTTCTTGACTGATTCGACCCAGAGTAATTCGACTAGCCCAGTGGGGAGCACCTGGTATTTGGCGGCAGACCCATGGAGGTGGAGTGCCCGATATTTGGAGGAAGACCCATAGCGGACAGAGTTCCTGGTAGTTGGCATCAGACCTGAGGTACTCGACAAGAGAAGAACCTCAACAGTCTATGGTTAGTGAGAAGCACATTGGTGTCGCGACAAGCCCACTCTTCTCGACAGATAAGGAGTTCTCCAGCATCCATGGTTTCGATAATAAAAAATACAGGTTTGAACTCAGTGAATGACATTTGTGTTTTCCTCGTGATTGAGATGGGTTACTAGATAACTTAGGTATATGTATGAGCATATACATATGTAATGGTTATCCGTTGATTCATACCTTTTGGTTTATCCTTGTTGGATTTTGTGAGATCATGAGGGTCTCAGGGTCCTTACTGAGTATCATTATACTCACCCCTGCATGGGCTATGCAAGGACCTTGTTGTGTTGGATGCAGACGATAGACATCGCTGATCGAGGCAGAGTTTGTGAGAACTGAACGGTACCCGGAGGTGGACCTCACGATGAGACAGTACCCAGAGGAGACGGACAGACGTGGAGCACTGAGGAGGCTATCTGTACATAACCTTCAGGTAGGATATGTGGTGGATAATCCATGAGCTTCTAGACACCTTCAAGCAGTTTTTCTTTTAGGTTTACCTGTTTGTCTTTTCCTTATACTATATTGTAGGTCATTTATTTCCAACCCATTTTACTTTCTAGAACATCTTTTGATATATAGTTTTTACGTAGTGTTTCCTTTTTCTTGTACTCTGGTTTTGTGTGTTTACATTTTATAAAGGAAATTCCTTCCCAGTTAAATGGATTTACGCCTTTGGTGCTAGTCGTCAGCCCCTGGCCTATGGATTGTGGGATTGGGGTAGTTACGATACGGGCCCCAGGGGATGGGTCGTGACAAATTGGGATCACTGGAGTCGGTTCAACCGCAGAACATAGGACTCTAATATTTATTTTTTGTGAAGAAATAATGTTAAGGGTACTGAGTGTGGTCTTCAGTTCAGGGAGTCCAGTGTTGGTGCGACAGTCGATGTATCCATACACCAAGACCTTGACTACTGATTTCCGACCCAATGCCCGAAAATACTAATTGCGTGTGTGTTTTCAAAAGTTTTCTTTAAGTCAGTTCAAACCAGGTTAGCTCAACTGGTATAGTCTTTTGAGTCACATATGTTTCTTTTAGGATGACTCCCCGCAGATGACAAGTTAGAGCCCCGAGAGTTGTATATATTGACAGCCCGCTGAGCCATGAGGCCTCAATACATGGCCCTCTTCCAGTTTAGGCACCAGCGATACTACTTTCCGTTGGGCCACTGATGCCACCAGCCCCAGCAGCAGAGAGTGCACACACTTGAGTGTGCTACATGAGTTCTAGTGCCAGAGGCCACCCTGTTTTAGGGGAGATTCATGCTCGCAGGTGGTTGAGGATTGACTGGAGGCTGTGGTGAGAGTCTTCAGACTGGTAGGGACACCAGCTGACTTCATGGTGATCCTTGCTGGTAGCCTCCTTCAGGTAGCAATATGCAAATGGTGGAGCCTGATGCTCTAGTTCCATGATGAGGTGACACATCTATGAAAAGACTTCAACAATCTGTTTCAAGCATATTTTTTACCAGACGCATGTCGAGCGGTGTGGATATAGGAGCTACATCATCTACAACAGGGCAGCATCAGTGTAGCTCAGTACTCAGTGAGGTTCACCGACCTCTCGTTCTACTCCAGTGATATGGTACAGGACACATTCTTCAGGGCCCTGAGCTTTGTGAAGGGACTCAGGAAAGATATTAGAGATTTAGTTATCTCCCACAACATCCCAACGTAGACAGGGGTGTTATAGATAGCCCTCCAAGTGGAGAGTTTCCTTGCTGAGCAGTCTCTAGAAGTGAAACCCACTACTAGTCGACTTATCGCGGAGTCTTATGTAGTTGGTAGTAGACAGATGATGTAGTGGTCCAAGGGGACCATACCTATTGGTGGAAGACTGCACGGCTCAGGATCGGTTGTGTGGGGCACCCAGAGTGGAGACAGATCCAGACATGCCAGGAGCGAACAGTGTTACTCCTATGATGGGCTTGGTCACATAGCTCATGACTATTTGAACCGCTGCTCTGATGGCCAGCAAACAGTTGAGGGACCTCCCAAGCAAGGGCATAGGTTCGATCGAGGTAGTCTGCAGGGCACTGACAGACCTGGCAGAGGAGCTGGTCGTGTAGCTGGCGGTGGATGACGTTATGAGGTGCTACCGGCACCACCACCAGGAGGTCCACCCCGACCACATGGAGCAGGAGTATAGGGAATAGTTCATCTTCAGGCAGCTGAGGCCTACAACCATAGTGCTCCGGAGATGATTCGTGGTACGATCTGTGTCTACTCCACCTTAGATTTAGTTCATATAGACACAGGCTCGAGTCACTCATTCATAGCCACTACCCTCTTTTAGAGCTCGAAGAATTCGACGGAGCCGTTGGCTCAATCCTTATGTCCAGAGACTCCTATGGGAGCAGACTTGATGATTACACACTAGTGCCGGCAGTGTGATCTTACTCTAGGAGGTGTGTGCTTCAACTAGGATTTCCTCGTATCGGCGTCAAGGCATTACGATGTCATCTTGGGTATGGACCGGCTATCTACAATTCATGTTCAGATTGACTATATTAGGCACAATGTGTGGTGTGTCCACACATATGGGACCAGGTTCACCTTCACCAGTGAGAAGGAAACATTTGCAGTGCAAGAACAACATACTCGGAGGATGGTGAAGCCGATCACTCACTAGTTGTCTTGACTTACCCTCAGAGTAGTTGATGTAGAGACTCTGACATATCTTGTAGTGGTGGACCAGTACGTGAATGTTTTCCATTATGATGTTCGAGGACTACATCCTCATTGAGAGTTGGAATTATACTTTGACATGTACCCTAGTAAGGCACCGATATCTACTCCAGCATATTGGATGGCTCCCGCATAGCTTCGTGAGCTATGTGTACAGCATGAGGACTTACATGGGAAGGGATTAATCCGACCTAGTTTTTCTCCCTGGGTAGCCCCGATTTTGTTCGCCAATAAGGCGGATGGGAGCTTGAAGCCTTTTGTCTACAACCATCTCCTAGAACTAGGTGACAGTGAAGAACAAGTACCCAATCCCAAGGATTGACGACCTCTTTGATCAGCTCAAGGGAGCATGATGGTTCTCAAAGATATTACTTAGATCAGGCTATCACCAGCTCACAGTTCGAGATAAGGATGTGAAAAAGATGACCTTCAAGTGTTTATATGACCACTATGAGTTCTAGGTTATTCCCTTCAGCATATCCAACTCTCCATAAGTGTTTATGTGTATCATGAATAGGATCTACCAGCCTTACCTCAATCTCTTTGTTGTAGTCTTCATTGACTACATTTTGATCTACTCGACTACTGAGGAGGAGCATTCATACCATTTGCAGGTAGTACTGGACACACTCTGAGAGAACCAACATTATGGTAATCTCTCAAAGTGCCAGTTTTGTATTTGAGAGGTTCACTTCTTGGGAAAAGTCATCTCAAAGGCTATAGTTTTAGTGGATCCAGCAAAGATCGAGGAGGTACTTGTGTGGGAGCCACCCAAGAGTGTGATGGAGGTACTGAATTTCGTGTGTTTGGATGGGTACTATCGATGATTTGTGCCAGACATCTCTAGGGTTGCAGCACCACTATCAGCCATGATGAAGAAGGGCCAACCCTTCGAGTGGTCGGAGTGATGCCAGTAGATCTTTTTGGAGCTCAGGTAGAGGCTAACTAGTGCACCCATTTTGAGGCTTCCAGAAGAAGGGGTAGGGTATGTAGTCTTCTGCGACGCATTAGAGACCAGACTTGGGTGTGTCCTGATGCAGTAGTGAGTTGTGATCACGTATGGTTCTCAGCAGTTGAAACAACATGAGCATAACAACTCTACCCATGACATGGAGTTAGAAGCAATGGTCTTCTCTTTGAAGATGTGGCGGCACTATCCGATGGGTGAACCTTTTATTGTGTACTCTGATCACACGAGTTTCATGTATATATTCTATCAGAAGGACCTAAAAAAATATAGAGGGGATGGCTTGAGTTCCTCCAGGACTATGACTTTGAGATAATATATACTTCTGGGAAGGGGAATGTTGTTGTGGATGCGCTCTGCAGGAGGACTAGTATACAGCTTCAGGAGAGGTGACAGAGCAGATGGTTTCCTTATATATATCCTTTATGTATAGAGATAGAGAAGCCTATATGCATTCTCTTACAGTCACTCCCCCACTTATTCAATGATTCAGGGAGGCACAACATGGGGATGCTGACTGTGTGATGTGATGTGCTCAGATATCCACAGGGCAGGCACCTGATGGATTTTTCTGAACATAGGGATCACGTCATCCTCTTCAGCTGATGTACCATGGTACCTGTTTCACTTAAGGAGGAAGTGTTGAGGAATTTTTACTATTCCCATCTAGCGGTATATCCTGGAGTGGCGAAGATAAACCAGGACCTATGATGACCGCACTGGTGGCCAGGTATTAAGAAGGCAGTTGAAGAGTTTGTCTCACGGTGCCCCACTTGTCAGAAAGTGAAGGAAGAGGACCATGTACCAGCAGGCTTGGTTTAGCACTTATAGGTCCTAGAGTGGAAGTGGTATGTGATATCCATGGACTTCATGACAGGTCTCCCACATACATCTAGGGGTCACGACTCGATTTGGTTGATTGTTGACCGACTCACCAAGTCATCCCACTTCCTACCGATCAGAGTGCAGGGCTCAGTAGAGATCTTTGGATGCCATTATATGCTAGAGATTGTGTGGTTACATGGAGTACCTTATTCTGTTGTCTCTGACTGTGATGCACAGTTTACTTCCTGGCTATGGAAGGGGTTACAGGAAGCCTTCAGAACATAGCTTCGCTTGAGCACTGCCTTCCATCCTCAAACAAATGATCAGACGGATAGGACCATCCAGACCCTCGAGGACATTCTCCGTGCATGAGTCCTCGACATCGGTCATAGATGGGAGGATCAATTGAATTTGGTGGAGTTTTCATAAAAAAAAAAGATATCACTCCACCATTGGTATTTCACCCTTTGAGGCCTTGTACGAGATGCCTTGCAGATAGCCACTATGATGGACAGACCTAGGGGAGTCAGCACTAGTGGGGCCAGAGATGGTACGGGCTACCGTGGAGAATGTGGAGATCATCCAGGGGCGGATGAAGACTAAAGAGAGTTGGCAGAAGTCATATGCTGATAGGAGACAGAGACCTCTTGAGTTTGCGGATGTTGACCATGTCTTCTTACGGGTCTCACCTTGATGAGGTCTACATAGATTTTTCCAAGGAGGAAAGCTATCTTTGAGGTTCATTGGACCTTTCCAGGTCCATAGAATATTTGGCGAGGTGTCTTACCACTTGGATCTTCCACCTCAGTTGCACCGGGTGCACGACGTCTTCCACGTATCTCAACGAGGAGATACGTACCTGACCCTTCTCACATCATCGATCATGTAGAGTTGGACATCGATGACAGGGTGACTTCTATGAATGTTCTAGTGGAGATTGAGGATCGATAGGAGTGGGTCCTATGTTTATAGTCGATACATCTAGTGCGCATTCACTGGTAGCACGGGAACCTCCAGGAGAGCACATTGGAGTAGGAGGCTCAGATGCATGCTCAGTACCCCCATTTGTTCCCTTAGTTCGAGTTGTAGCTTATGGGGACGTAAAGTCCTGATGTGGGGAGAATGTAAAGACATGGAATTTCCATGGAATGTTTTTTCTTAAATACATAAAAAATTTACGAGTTCGCAGTTTCTGACGACGCTTGATTTTGAGGCCCAGTGTGCACAGAAACAATTTATGATGTTTTTTTGGGTATGTTCAGAAAGAGTTCAAGATAGTTTTTATAACTTTTGAACCAGTGCTCAGAATTAAAATAAGAGGGAACAGTTGAGCTCGCAGCGTCGATGATTTCTTAGTGAGACCTTTACCGCAGTTGCGTTCTGATGATATTGGAAGTTAGATTTTGAGGATATTAGTTAAATTGAATAAAAATAAGTGTTAAACATTATATTTATTCTATGGTGGTTAAAACCTCCAAGAGGAGGTCAGTGGTGGGGCCACCACACCATAACCTACCATGAGAGGTAATGGTGGTGGGGCCCACCTGAACATAACCTCATTTAGGAGATGTCCATTGGTGGGGACCACCCGGGAGATGAAACCCTTGGAACCCCCAATTAAGAGTGAAATCCTTGAACTTCTGCACCATTTAATTGCCAACTCTCCACCCATTAATTAAGTGAATGGTTTCATTTAACAAAAATATTTTTGAATTCTTTTGAAAAAAATTAAATAATGGGTTGTCTTAACCCATTATTTTTGGTTGGAAATTCGTTTGGGCGGAACCTTGAAAGAGAACATCATCCTTGCAACGAATAATGCAAAGAATGCTCCTTCCACCGATGAACGATGAACACCATCTTCATCCTTTTCGACTGGGAAAAGGAATTGGAAGCACCACCACCCAAAAAGAACACCGACACCATCCTTAGCATCTTCTTTCCTGACGTCAGTGAAACGATGACCTTTTCCCATGGATTAGTCATCCATTAGCAAGAATGCTAGGGGTATTTGAGTTGTTTTGTTACCGTTCTACGTCGTTAATATTTTGATATTAGTTATGCTGAATGTTGTCAACATATCATGGGGGGTTCAGACCACACCAACATGGATTAACTTCCCCCTTTGGTTGATCTTGTTTGTTGACACTGGAAGAATGGACCGCGGCGAATAACGATGGCCAGCGATAGGCCAGCTGTGAAACAAACCGGTGGCGCAAAGGCTTTCGGGTCGTCAAGAGGGCACGGCACCGCCTCGCTATGAAGAGGAGAACCATGGCCACATCAGTCTATGGAGGAGGAGCCTGGTGCCATCACGCTGCATGGAGGGGAGAAGGAGGCTGCGGCCAAGGCGGGCCACGATAGAGGGGCATGGCGCCATCGCGCCGCGCCGACGGTGCAGGACCGCGGCCAGGGTGGGCCGCGGCTGGAGAGTAGGTGTGCGCCGTGCCGGAGATGACCCATGGGCTATGTCTGCGGTGGACAGGGGAGGGTGGCCGGCTGAGCCGGCTCCCCGTGCACGCTACACAGGCGGGACCCTTCAGTCCCACGGTTAAATGTGCATGCGCCATGCGCCAGCCATTACGAACAAGGGGGGGTGCGAAACCCCCACCCCCATGGCGTGGCCATCCAGGACACACGGCCTTCCAGCCGTGGCTAGCCAGTCCGGGCCACACCGCCTTCCGTCAGGCTGCATGGCCAGCCGGTCGGGCCACACGACCAGCCGGGCCAGGCCACACAGCCAGCCGGGTCGGGCCACATGACCTCCCAACTGGGGCGGGCCACGCCTTTGTGTTGGTCCTCCCCGTTCGGGCCACCATCGGGCTGGGCCGCCTTCGGTGCGGGTCGGACCCGCGGACCGGGTCGGACCCTAGTCAGGACCCATCAGACCCAAAGACACCATTACGCCCGTAACTCGGGCTATGGGTGTCCTATCAATGAACCGTCTGTGGCAACAAAAAGCATGGAGTGAGACGATTAATTTGGAATATCCAACATTTGTTTTGGAAATAGTTGTATTATGGATGGGTTGGTTTAAACCTAAAAACTAATTGGTCCCCTGGGACGTAAATGCCAATAACTTACAGAATGGGGGTCCGATTGACACGCCGTCTATTGCATTGAGACCCTTATGACATGGCGGTCCATTGAGATACTTTAATGTGAGACTTTGTAACACTTGAAGCATTGACTAGTAGCTCATGGAGCAGATCATCTCATAGGCGAGCGTACATAGTGCAGAGCCCTAGTAGGTGACATACCTGACGACTACTTGATCGATTCGACTTAGAGTGATTCGACTAGCCCACAGGGGAGTGACCTATATTTGGTAGCAGAACCATGGTAGAGGAGCACCCAGTATTTGCCTGTAGACCCATAGCAGAAGGATCGCATGGTGGTTGGAAGCAGACCCGCGGTACTCGACAGGAGGAGTACCTCAGCTGTATAAGGTTATTGAGAAGTGGCTTGGTGTAACGATAGGCCCACTATTCTCGACAGAGGAGTTCTCCAGCAGCCATGGTTTTGATAATGAAAAATCCTAGTTTGAGTAGAGTTATTTAACTTTGTCATTTTCCTCAGGATTGAGTTGGGTTACTATATAACTTAGGTATATGTATGGGCATATACCTATGTAATGGTTATCCGTTAATTCATACCTTGTGGTTTATCCTTGTTGGATTTTTCCAGAACATGAGGGTCTCGGTGTCCCTACTGAGTATCATTATACTCACCCTTGCATGAGCTATGAAAGAACCTTGTTGTGTTGGATTAAGATGACAGACCACGCTGATCGATGCAGAGTGTGCGAGGACTAGACGGTACCCGAATGTAGACCTCACGACGAGATGGTACCCAGAGGATACGGACGAACGTTGAGTGCTGGGGAGGCTATCTGTACCTACCCTTCAGGTAGGATCTATGGTGGATGATCCAGGAGCAACTAGACACCTTCCAGTTGTTTTCCATTTAGTTGTACCTGTTTGTCTTTTCCTTGTACTGTACTGTGGGGCTTGTATTTTCGGACCCTTTTACTTTCCAAAAAATCTTTTGTTATACAGTTTTTACATAGTTTCTTCTTCCTCTTGTACTCTAGTTGTGTGTGTTTACGTTTTATAAAGGTAATGCCTTCCCCTTTATGTGGATTTACACCTTTGGTTCTAGTCTCCAGCCCCTGGCCTATGGAAGCTGGGCTTGGGGTAGTTACGACAAAGGCTCTGGGGGACGGGTCGTTTACCTACCTAAAAAATATTAATGGATACCATTTTAGATTTTTTCAGGGCCAATCACACATGGGAAGTGAGACATCACATATCACATCCCATTAAATGAGCATAAAACATAGGGATTCGTTTTCTGACAACTACCTTGGACTAATAGAATTTTACTCAATGAAGATTCTAACATGATTCATCACCACATTGTTGAAGTAAAATAACTGAATAAACTCTTTATTAGATAATAATCAATATTATATGGAAAAATAGTGGGGAATAAAAATAATATAATTAATAGGATTGGTATCATTTCCCATAGAATTAACCTATGTTAAAAGATACTATTATCTAAGGCCTAAAAAAGATGATCAAATCTTGGAGGAGGAGGAATAAAGAAGAAGAGTGGGAGAAGGGAGGTGAATTTATGTCTAGGAAAGAATGTCGTAAACCCCTATTTTATTTCATATAAAATCATGTTAATTTAATTTCATTCAAAATATAAAAAACTATAATTAGCCTACAAAATGTTCATTTGGAACCACCAGAACTCTAGTCATCCCATCATGGTTATGCTACACCCCTAGTAGACATCAACTAGAAGTGGTTGTAACCACAACCTCCACTATTAAAACTATTATGTGGTCCCTCTAGACTTATTGTTGGAATATAATACTTTCAATATTTCACTATTATTGACCCATTTCCATGAAACATAATGTAAATGCACCTATAACCCCTCCAACATCCATAAAATACTAATACAATCAATATTTAATGAGAAAGAGATCAAATTCATAAATTTTAAAGGTTCGAGTGTCAAAAAAAATATATTTTTATAAAATATCAACTTATCTTCTATAAGTGGGAAGAAATATTTAGATAACATCAATGTTGTTCTCTTGAAACCATTTGGATATTCTATTGGAGTGGTGGCTATTTAAGGGGTTTAAAATAAATAATTAATCATGGATAGTTTGATTATATTTAATTATAATCTTTCATCCATGATTCCAAAAACATGTTTTTAAGGATATCAATACATCACACCTTAGCTTATATGAGTCAAAATTATGTGATTCACACATAACATGAGATAATAGGTATCATTTATTGGGATATTATCATGAGGTTAATTAGGTAGGGATGAATTATTTGATTTGAAAACACATTTAGTTGTAAAAATCAAGTTATCTTCTAATTGAAACATACTTTCTAGTGAAAAAATATTTTTTAATATTTCATAAAGTGTGAGACTCTATATTTTTTTCTTTTATAATTCCCTTATATTGTAATATGGTATTATAAAGCTTCACCCTTTCAAAAATAAAATAAAATCTATATTTTTTCATGTAGTTTATTTTTAACAAAAAACTTCCATGAAGATCATGTTTTTTATTAAACACATTTTTTCTTATAAAATTTATGTTAAAATCCCAATTGTATGAACTATGTATTTAAATTCTTATTTTAATTCAATATTTGTACATTTCTCAACTCATAACCTATGTTACCATGTGTAGGTATTGGTTATGACTGATATAACCCTTGGTAATTTTCATAGTAGTTAAAGTGTACACTAGTTACTACCTATACATGATTTAAAGCCTCATTTTATCAGATTGTTAATAAACCTCGAACCACTACATACATCATATTCTAAAGTTATTATAGAATTATTTTATATTAATATGAATATAAATATTGTACAATGTTTTATATATTTATGATTTTGTATACTTGTTAGGTTTCTATAATCTAATACTCATGGATTTTTCACACCTTTATTATCTTCATGTGTGACATTGAGTTATGCTTTATTGATATGATAATGAATGTATCATTTGAAAAATATATAATCTTTATATTATTAAGAATTCATTCGGTTATGGTTCCATTTATACTAAGTAATGCATGCTATTTTGTCAAATTATGAGTGTGTTCATAGATATATGTATGGTAGTTATAAAACCCCAAAGAGGTTACATCAACTATTTTCGTATAGGTTATTAGAGGATATACTACAATATTGACATACCCCTAGTTTGGGTTGGGAAAAAACCATTAATCATTCATAGGATGGGAAAAGGTATTTTGATGGATCTTTATAACAATACCCCTATTCCCTAGAATCAATAATATGATTTACCTAATTAGATAGGTGTAATTTTCTCCCTATGAGATGGGTCAATTGGGCCTTGAATTCGTTTACACACATATACTCATATCTGTGGTTACCCATCTTTATATTTGTGAGATATTATAGATTTTTCTATCACCACTTATTGAAGATATTTTTTTATTATCATCTTAGATTCCATGCACTGGGATCAAAGTAAGAATATTGGGACTAGATCCTCCTTATATTGAAAATTAAATATTTATACTGATTTGTGTTATGTATTATTCATATAGTTATTCTATGAATTGTTATGTTAATATTTATTTTTTACATATATGTAAATGAGTACATTGTTTTATCTCACACACCTGAGTTTATTCCATGTTTTTTGTATTCATTGTGTTTATCAAATGATTACTCTATGCACACACCATATATGTTTAACCTAGTGGAAATGTAGATTTACCATTCTATTTTAATGAAACCTATAAGTAATCTTGAATGTTTCAACTCATTTATGTTGTTAATGGATGATGTTTGAGTCTGTCAGGCTCCACTCAGTGATAGAGATTGTGTCATGGTATTATGTAATGAAATTATCCACTGATGTTACTATTTGTTTTCTTTCGTTATATTTTTACTCTTAGGTCTGATTTGAATATGTTTTGAGGAATTGGTGAATTTTTATTACTAGATTTTATTTTTTTTACAGTCATTATTTTTTTAATACTTTATTTTATAACTGGTAAAATCCTTCCCTAAATGATGACTTAGAACATATTTTTATGGTCACTAGCCCATAGGTACTGGTCAACACCCTTTGGGTCACATGGTGGATTATTATGGTTTCATTTGGATGAATAGAATTATATTCATTACAAATTTGGTGTCAGGGTTGGTTCATGATTTAATTTCTCACATAATGTTCTCAGTATGGTTGGTATTGATAGTAAACGGGTGTTAAGATATCTAGATTTGATAAATATTCTATAAAATGGAACTATGAATCTCTTTACAGAGGAATCTAAAGTTACTTGGGATATTTAGGTAGGTAGGTACACACCATGAATTTAAAGGATGCCTTATTTTTATTACATTAATTATTCAGAGCTAAAAATTTGTAATTTTTTTTCCGGCTATATGGAAAGAAAAATCTTTTAGAGACTCAAGTACCATTTGGAATCTAAGAACGCCAACACATGTATGTGCTTATTATATGATCAAATACACATGAAAAATTAATTAGTTTATATAATTATTAATTTATATAATGATTTACTACATAACTTATTATGGGTAATGTAAATAATTGTGGAACTCAAATGGGTGGTTATTGGTTTGTTATTACTCATCACATTTTTTGGATTCCTTTACTATATTGAAATTTTATATTTAAAACATGTCTCTTATATTATTTTTCCAAGATAGTATTCATGATCTTTGAGCATGATTCTATAATTTTATTAGTATACTACATCCATCCTAGTAGTTATCACTAGTTTGGGAATGCTCATACTATTTTCCATTATGTTATTCATTACCATAGTGATATTATTGATCAACGAATTTCAACTTATACTTCCTAAAATATAGTTTATCTGAATGTTTTTAATGTTTACATGATAAAATTATAATAAATTAAATCATATATATTTCTTTCTTGTGTTTTAATATTGGTTAAATCATGACATTTATTATATATTTTTATATGATATTTTCATTATTTTGAGCATTACTTATGTTTGAAAATTAGTTCTATGATACTTTTTTGTTAATATAAATTGTCTTTAATTGATGTTACATGTATGAAAATATTATTTGGTATAAAATGGGTGTTATAAACTAAAATTATTCCATTAAATGGAAATAAAAATATTTTTTTTGACAAAATGAACATTCTAATTAAATGTAACATATGTTATTGAAATAAATATGTAGATATTTTTAGGTAATTCAGAAAACAATTTTTTAAATAGAGAGTTTTATATAATTATTAGAAATGAAATTTCAAGTGAAATAAAAAATATTTTTATTTGTTGAATGAATTTTTTTTTATCAAAAAAACATTATAATACAATAAACATTTAAATGGGATTTTAAAATGGATTTTGAATTTTTTTTAATATAAAGTAGTCGAAGAATAAAATAAGTGGAATATAAGTATGAGAAGGTCATTTATAAGTCTTATGGTGGGGAGAACCATGATATAAATGTTATTTTGAGTTTTTTCACCTTCAAAATCCTAGGATGGATATAATTTAATGTTATCATAGACTGTATATGATATGGATCATAGTTTAGAGTTTCAAATTATAGATAATTATAAAGAGATGTCAGTAGTTTTTTAGTGGTAAAATTTTAGTAATTTAGAAAATTTTTATTTCAATTTCATAATGTAATATAGTATACTTATCTTGGAATTACTATTTTGGGATGATTATGTATAAATTATTTTTTAGATTAAACTATTTAATTTATAAAATGATATCCTGAGGTTCTAGATTATGGTGAGAATTTGAAATGAGATGATTTTGAGACTGAGGAGATTATTGATTATTGATACCGTTAATTTTTTTAGCAACGAATAACACTATTGTGGGAAGTATTTATTAACCTAAAATTGGTCAATCTGTTTTTGGAGGAAAATTATTCATGAAGTTTCATGGAAATTTTAATTTTTAAATACAGAAATGGAGGGTCAATTTTTTAAGACCTCAGAAGAAATTATTGACATTTTTGTGAGCGGTTGAAGGTGTTGGAGTTGGTACATAAGATAAACGAATTTCTAGGGTGGTGGAACCATTATTAGTAAGACTACAAGTGACACTAGTTACCCGTAGGAGATAAATCAGGTACTTGGTGTATAGGTTAGGGTTCATGGGAACGCTATGGTTCCCCCGGGTACCCAATAGTCATGCATTTCAATTTTTAATTAAATTATTCCCAAAAGTGTAAAATAGTATTTTTTCATAATAATAAAACCCTAAAATATGGAAGTGAAACATTTCTCCCACCCAGTCACATAAAAAATCCACAATGAACCCTTTTATTCTCCCTTTTGTGCTCTTACTCCCTCAATGATCAATGATTGATCCAATGAAATTATCTAATGGTTGAATTATGGGTATGACCAACCTTATATATCATATTTCGTTTCTATGATGACCTTATTATTAAGTTACGGTAATAGATTCTATAATATTTTTGACTAAATTAATGGGGAAATCCATTCCCATATATTATATTTCTTTGTTTTCCGGGTTACGGAATACCTAAAAGGGTTATTTAGGATCTCTTGCACTATTATTTTGAGATGAACAATTTTTAATTTTTTTTAGTTAGGGTTACATTCATATTATATATTTATTTAGGTTCGGTTAGGTCTAATTAAAAATTTTATTTATTTTCATTAGTTATTTGATTAATTTGTTGGGTACTCTACCTAATCATTGGCTAATGTTTTGTTCTGTATTCAATAGATTGTTTTTTCTTGGTTAATTGATTATAAATGATTTTGGATTATGATTTTATAATTATTAGGGGCTGATATGGTTATATTATATTATAGTTCAAGTATTATCATGGCTAATCAAATGGTACTTCATTTTAACTTATATATAATCTCTTCATACATCCTTAGACCTGTCTACTACAGCTTTTCATAATGTTAATAAATGAAATTATTCATAATTTTAATGAAATAATTAATAATTCTTAGTGAACACCTTATTTATTCATTGAAATATTTTTAATGAAAGTTCAACAATTATACATTGAAGAATGTGTCACATTTCCATTTTCTTTCTTTATATTCTATTTTAATTGGTTTTCCATTGATTATAGAATCACAATATGTAAATTAAGATTGTATTTGAAATTTATTTGATATAAGAATAACCCTTAATAAGTCCTCCCTATATTTACATATTTATAGATTGAAATATATGTATTTATATCCCTTTAGTTTGCATGCCTTTATCTCCCTTCGTTAAATTATTAAAGTATAATAGAGGGCACATCTTGTGGTTTAACTAACATAGGATGAACAATATTGATCATACATTTTTTAAATATAACTAATAAAAATAATTTAGTACATAATGTTACATGATTGTATTAAGATATAAAAATATTTTAAAACTCCAAATTTAGTTAGTGGAGTGTCACTTTGGTACTTATTGATGGGTATAATTTATTTTATTTAAGAATTGACTAATATTTTATATGTGAAAAAAAACTCAACTATTATCTTTAATTAATTTATATTTAATACATAGGGAATTCCAATGGATGTTTTAGTTTCTTAATATGTTTAGAAAAATAAAGGAAGAAATTGTAATTAAATTATATTAAATTAGAATCCTCCATCTTTGATTCCATAAACATACTAATATAGTGAGCACAATTTTCCACCATAACTTTCATGAGTCAAAAGTCACCTACCCACAATTAACTATTGTTAATATGTTTCATTATTGGTCAATTTATGGTTGTGTTAATTAGGTGGGAAGAAATTATATGAATTATAAACCCTTTTGGCAGTAATACTTGAGTCATCACCCAATTTAATTACACCTTCCAAAGACAAACCTTTTCACCTAATTTCCTAATGTGTCGGACTTGATAGTTGGTTATTTGATAAAACCTCCATATTAAAATTTAATTTTAGGAAACTTACTCATTTATAAAATCTATTAAATGATACTTTTTTTTCAAGGTACTATTTTAAATGAAAAATGTCATTGAATATCATGCTTATACATGAAGGACAATTTTCATTAGAATATTATTTAAGATAAAAAACAAATATTATTTAAAATTATTTTTAAATTCGTATTTTAATTCAACACTTATACCTTGTTAAATTATTTACACAGTTACCATGGGTAGGTGTTACTTATGGCAGATACAACCCTTGGCCTTTACCTACTATTTACAAGTGTACACTAGTTATTACCTATTCATGAGACAAAGCCATGTTTTTCAATGTTATTGGTAAAATGTAAAAATCTCATAAAACTATATTATGAAGTTAGTATAACATGTGTTTAGATTAATATGTTGAGAAATGGTGACCCATGTTTTATATCATGTTAATTGTGTTATTTAATTCTTTTAGGGTTTTATTAATGTAATAGTATTGGGTTTCTCATGAATTTGTGGTGTTTTAGTGTGAATTTGAGTTATGATTTGTTGACAAGGTAATAAATGTATCATATGAAAAAATATACTCTAATTTATTAAACATTTTAGTCTCTTTAGTTTTATTTTTTCTTGAACAGGAAAACTATTTTAATAAAATATTATGTATTTTTATTATATAAATTTCATGAATTTACACCTAAAATCAACATAAGGGTTGTTAAAAGACATGATTAAGTATTTTCTTTCCACTAGGGTGGGATGGGATCACAATGTCTCAAAATGTTCTTAGTTCAAAAAATTGGATTACATTGACTCATTATACATATTCTATTATTCATTAGGAGGGGATATAATATTTCCTTGATGGGTTAATACATGTTTTTTTCACTAGGATGGTTCAGTAAATCCCACATTTCTTTTACACACATCTACTCATCTATGCGGTTGAATATTTGTATATGGGCGAGTTATTATATATTATGGTATCACCTCCCATATGAGGTGACCCTATATTTTTATCTCATTTTCTATAATATATGGTCAAATTTTGTATAGTAGGTATAGATCTAACCAGTTTGAGGATTTATGCATTTTGATAGCTTCATATTATATTTTTTTCATGTGGTTTTTCTATGAATTATTTTGTTAAAATTATGTTGTTTACATCAATGTAAATGATTTGTTAATCTATCTTATACATTGAATTTTATTCCATGTTTATTGGAATCAGGGTGGTTTCTAACTATGTAATATATGCACAAGCCCTATAAGTGAATAAATATGAACAGGTTGATTTCATACTTTTTTTCCTCTTATTTAGATGTAATATTATATTTTTAGTTTTTATGACATGTATGGATATTGTTGGTGCATATTGGGCTCCACTCGGTGATGGTTCTGGTGACTAAGGATCATTTCTGGAACTTAACCACTAATGCTACTTTCAAATTTAATTATTTATATTTTAAATTATTTGTCTCATATGACTATGGTGTGATGTATCAGATCATAAATATTGTTAGTTATCTTTTTGTTACTATCATCATTATGTAAATACGTAGTTTTACTTGAACAAAAAATGTTCCCCCAGAAAATGAATTAAAACCCATTTGGTTTTTTACTAACACCTCGGGATTAGGGAACTAACTTAAAGTCATTGGGATCCCTCTTCTAGTGGAATTAAACTAAATCGGTTCATATTAAATACACATGTATATTTGAATTTTCAAATGAGTATTACTTATATGACTATATCATACCTAGGATTTGAATACATGTATACAGACTCAGTTGTAGGAGGATCCTCTTTTGATAATAGGGGATAAACTAATTTTTGTTGGTTCCTCTATAAATTTAGGAAACACCATCCAAAATACCACTGAATATTATAACATGCATGTCACAAGTGTTTTTATACCAAATCTATTTCATAATGTACATGCATACAGATAAATTCTTGTTTATATAAGAGTCTCATTAGTTTTGTTCTAATGTGGTTTATACTGACACCTACATATACACCATGATATATGAGAAAACCATATATAAGATGTGAATATCATAGAAGGACCCCAGTATATGTGGTAAAGTAGAAATATATAAATTGGGATATATATACTACCAATGGTATTACATGGTTCTACATAAAGAGTCATAGTTTTGATTCATTTATTCTTTTTGTTTATACAACATGTCTAATATTCCAATTGTATGGTCCCATATCATAATATATGACAGTATTTTTTGACATCAGTATATTTTATTATTTTATGTTGTATGTAAATTGTTACAGTTAGTTTTAAAATAATATTCCATATTATATTAATATTAAAATATATTTATAAATTTTCTTGCTGTTTAATATTATTTTATGGTTGTGATGAAAATGATATTTTATCCCCATGGTATATTATCTATCCCACGTTAATAGTGAGTAGAATCTAGTATATGGAGAGTCATGCCTATGGTCATTTAATAATTCATATTATGTTGTTTAATGGGAAACAATATTAAGATGTCACACCTCTATAGAATAAGTAAAAGTAAATTTTCCCTTTCATATAGTAGAATATTTATTTGATAACCAATAAGATTCTTTCATTGTGTTTAGGTTATATCATCATTTTTTGAGTGGGCATCTAATTTTTTTTTATGCTCTATGACATATAAAATATTAGCACCCTCATTTATTAATAATTTCACCCTTTTTGAAATATGTTGAGGATTATACGCTCTTTAGTCCTCTAATTTTCCATTTACACATGTCTAAGGTGTTATAGTGGGGATTTTGATGATTCTATATGAGATAAGTTGATTTTTTGTTTCCTTTGGAGTAAAATGTCTATTGATAGGGTGGATTGTGCTTTGGAGGTCATCTACAAAGAAGAACAAGGTGTAGTCTCTAATGATTCTTGGTGAGAGTTCTATGGGAAATAGGATGGGTGAAACAAATGTTGTATAGGCTGGGGTGTGGTATACTATATTTATATACGTTATATATTATGGTCATGTTTTGAAAGAATGTTATAAACAGAGTGGTCAAAAAATATTTTTATTGTGGTTCTTAGTTAGATTTAGGGTTTGTGGTTGAAACATATGTTTGTAAAATAGCTTTTATTGAGAGGAGGTGATACCAATTTTTAAAAAGGTTAAAATAATCATTATATTTAATGAAATGTTGTTATTTTAGATTCAACATGATTCATATATAATTTAAAAAACACACAATATGATGATAGTGTATTCAAAATGTCATTGTGGGTTAGATAAAACTCTGTTATAAATACTGGATTGTGTCTTCCATTAGTTTTATTTATTTCATTTTTTCTCATACCCTATAAAACCAAAGGACATATGTGGTTGGTATTTTATAACATTGTGGGGTTAGAAACCTTGTGCTATTTATAAAAATTTACATATTTTATAAAGGGTTGATCATCCTCCAATCATTTATATTCTATTCACCTTTCACTCATCCATTCTCTCTTCTTCCTTCTCATAATACCATCGAAGGTGTTGTGGTTTATTTTAAATGGCCCTTGATTAGGTTATTGTTATTGGGATAATGTATATATATTTTGGGGAGTTTTACTTATGAGTCATTATTTATTTAATAATCTTTATTCAGTTTATTATGTTATTTAAATCATTAAAGATTAATTTAAGTTGGGGGATTCATAATCTCTCTTATATTATTATTTTTGAATGTGAAATTATGTTTATTTTTTTCTAAAGAAAAATATATGGAATTAATTTTAATAAGATAATGAAATGGGCTTAAATTAAAAAAAATTAAGAGTTTTTATTCAAATGTGCACTGAATGATTTAGTGTAACTGATGACATGTTACTTCATAGATTTATTAATGAACTTGTTACTTTAATATCAATATTTTTATAGCTTTTATTGGCCTACCCATAATTTGATAAAAAATTAATTAAGGTGAGGTAAAGTTTTTTTATTAATCTAGATAAGTTATTTTATAAAACATGATCATTTTTTTGGGTACGGTAGATAATTCTTTTTTTTAATTGAAGTTATATTCTACTATATTTTATGTTCTTTTGTGGTTAGTATTTTTAATAATTATCATTGTTATAGTTATATAATTTTTGAAACGATTATCTATTTTGTTTCTGCAGAAGTGTATTATGTGTTATTAATGGGAGATGATGCGTTGTTGATATGGTGATAGTTTGGAATGATTTATGATGGGACAGACTGGTAGATATTTATTATGGGTGAGAATTTTGTTAATTTGGTTGGGAACATATAGTGTAGAGGATGTGAGAAGTGGTAGCAGTAATATTTTAGTGGTTGGTATAGAATAAATTAAAAATAAATAAATTATGTTATTAATTTAATGTTTAATTATCTACGGTGAATATGATGATAATTGTAATTAATTAATAACAAAGAACATAATTGATGTATCGTGGTAATTTAAATTAAAAAAATTATATCGAATGTGCTTATATGTAGTGTAATGTTTGAAATTATATATGACATAAGGAATATAGTGAATACGGTAAAAGATCAAGTTGTTAATAATAAATTATAAAATGAATTAATGAATAAGTGACTAAATTATGAGTTAAAATGTTTTTGGTCATTTATTACTATGAAAATGATGATCATGAATGAAATAGGGTGAACATAATTTGCTGTAAAATTATAAATTTGTGGTGTTATTGTGGAGTTTATTGTGTTCCAATAAGAGGTGGTAGTGATATTGATGTTAGGAAATGTTAGTTATAACTTATTATCATGGTGTTAGGTAGTTTAACCTTATGTTAGGCATGTGTTAAGATATATATTAATTATAATTTATGTTATTTATTACATAATATCACCCAATTCAGGTAAAATGACTGACACCCATTTGAGATTTTTAGTAATTGGTGTTCTTCCAAAATATAGAAGTTGAATAGGATATAAATGATTGACTTCACCTATTCATAATTTTTTCTACCATACATAGTGTGAGATGTGGTGGCTTGAAATTGTTATGTTTATGATGTTCATGAAAAATGTGGGTGTACATGGAAAGAGGAGTGAATTGTAGCCATGCCCATAATAATTATATACCTTAGAATGAGATGATATGTGGGAATGTAATTTATGCAATTGTAGATATGTGGTTTTATTTCGTATTTTAATATAAGGATTTGTGGATGCGTGATTATGGCTATATAGAGATGGTGGGAGCACTAAGACATATGTTAATAGAGAGAGGATGGCCCATTTAGTGGGAAGTGGATGTGAATTTACATCATATAAATATATATTACAATACTTATATGAAAATTTATGTGAGTGTTCTTGGGCGTGATTTGGGAATTTTTTGACCCAGTTAGGTAACAAGTTGATTTCAATAATTATTCACTAAAAAACTAGTATGCCTCTACCACATCTGAATGAGAGGTTTTAGTGAGGATATAACTAAGCATACTTTTATTTACACAAATATATACGAATATATATATATATATATATATATATATATCTCAGCTCATGAGGATATGGTTGGTGAACATAATGAACATTTCAAGATCATGGATTTTGTTGGTGTTATCTGGTGTACATAAAGTTACTTCCATAGGAGTCTCATTATTGTATTATTTTTATATAATTTCTTTCATGTATGAAATTAAAATAATTTTGGTATTAATTTAACATATTATATTTTTTATTTTATTTGTGCTTATTTTTATTTATAGGATTTATAAGGGTAATGCCTCTCATTCAGGAGTGTGTGTGTGTGTGTATACACTCAATACTTTTCACCAATCTATGACCAACTAGATGAGGGATTTAGGGTCACAATTTTCTTAACTACCATCCTAGTAGGGGTCCCGATAGAGAGGGGTCATAACATGATGTTATCTGAGCTTTTATTTAAGAGATATGATGGAGTTTAGAGTTAGTCACTACAGAGGACTTCATGGGTTCTTTTAGGGAAAAAATTAATCAAACATAGTATGTGAAGTTAGAAAGGGAGACCATCTAGGAAATAGGATATTGTGCCTTATTGTGATCTGATTCAAGGACCTTATGAATAATTAATATAATATGTGAGATGGTAACTATTTCAAGGTATATACCATGGTTTGGTTCATAAATAATGCTTGATTGTGTTTTTGAGTAAATTTTAAATGTATTTTGAAAAAAATGAAGATAAATAAATTATATTATTATCGGAGATATTCACTTAATACAATAATTTATGTGATCTATTTTATCCTGTATTAAATTTTATGATACCCAGATATTGTATGTGACAGTATCCAATGAATGTTCCATGCATGATACTGTCTTTTATGATGGTATATAATATCACTTCTCAACATATTTTGTCATATCTTACTATATGATATGTTTGTATCATAAAGTATTGAAATAGAAAATTAACAGAGGCAGTATAATCTAATTATCAATAACACTAGCTATAATTAATATATACAACATAATGAGAACCATAATGAGTTAATGTGATAATTTTCTGTTTGTTCATTGGTTAAAAAAGGATTTTACAGCTATATAAATTAACTAACATATTTTTTTAGTAACATATGAATTAATGCATGACAACATGAGGAGTGTCTTCAATGGTGTTGTAATAATCCACTTATCTTTGGTCTGATGTGTTTGGGTATTCTAAATTCTACCAAATGATTCAATTACACATATATATATATATATATTTACTTCCTCTCAATAAGTTTGGGGAGATACATTAATATCTAGGTTATGGTGGGGAATCCCACCAAAATCATTGGGTGATTAGGTCTCCTGTTTGGACAGACAAAGGAGGAGTGATTCCTTCCATCTCCTCTAATAGACCATTATCAATCATGTGGGATGTAGGAAATATTTTCAACAAATCCATGGTGAATATTAAAAAAATTTCACCTTTTTAAATATATCGTGGTTTAATGTTTATTTCATGGTGACCTTTATAATATGGGGTTTTTATACCATTAATATCATTCATTGAATCTTTATAAAACTTTTAGTGGTATCAAATCCACAAGATATGAATTTATTTATTATATTATGTCATAAAATGAAGAAACAAAGTATTAACTCACTATTAAGATATTGGGTATATTTTAAAATTTATTACATGAATTTTATATTTAATCTTTTATATTTTTATGCACTGGATTTAATATTTCATAGGCCTATCTATGAGATATTACCCTTATGTAGTGTCTATAATAACCAGTTATTACTGATGTATAGAGGTAATGGTCCTTGAGCCATTATATGTCGGGACAAATCTCACGTTTGTTATTTTGTTAACTTGTTCATTGAAAACTATCATCGATACCATGACACATGATTTAATCCTACATAGGACCCCAATAATCTTCTCTTTTCTTACATAAGATATACCATAAATAGTGGAAATCCACCACTAGAAATAAATCATATACCCATGATTATAAAACATTGGAATATTCTACAAAATCATTGGTAAATATGTACAAGAATTTATATAAACTACTAGTAACATATATTTATTTATAAGGTTGTACCAATTTTTTTTCATTAATAATATTAATATGTATCTATAAAAATGGTTTAAAGCTATTAATATTACCACTATGCCAATAGGTTTTTGAAACCATTGGTACATATTTATATAAAAGGTTTTAAATACTGTTTTTATAAGGGTGTATCTATATTATATCCTTCATACACCTCCTATTCAACTCAAACTATAATGATAATCAAAACAATATAACCGGAAAATAGTTAGTTATAGATATTAATTTAAAATCTTAATAAATTAGATATATTATGTAATGAAACAATTAACCATTTAAATTTAAATTGATTATATATTCAGTGATTTTAGTTAAAAGATATTAGTTTATATAATCAGAGTGTCATAAACATAATATCACAATTGAAAAGGATCAATGTAACACTATAGAAAATAGTTACCAAGATCACCATTATGATCTTGGTTATTATTACCATGACCCTCATCAGGAACATCATCAATAGAATCACTATCTTCAAAAACATCATCACAATAAACACTAGGATGGTCTTATCCTTGACCAATCACTTATACCTTTATCAGTATTGTATATATCATCACATAAGTAGTGCATAAATAACATGCATGCATCAAAAATTAGAAGTGGTACTAGTGGATGTGATGAATATAAATCTATCATATCTTTTCTGAACTTCATAGTGTCCTTTTAACTTCCTTCATGCTCTTTCATGGTCTATTGTTTGAAGTCTATAAAATGTGCATGATTGTCTAGTAACCCAATTCTAGAATACGTGTTAGTATTTCTAAAATTGGACTAACATTGTGTTGTAATGATACTCATATCAAGTTAAGAATAGACACCCCTTGATCTTGTCACCAAATACCTGTCGAAATTTTTATTTTTCTTATAGTTATGATCTTGCTTACCATCAAGTGCCTCTATAAAATTATATTGAAAACATAAATGAGATTATTAGTTATGAAATAGATTTAAATTTTTTAAAAAATTAAAATAATACATACAATATTATCTTACATTTTAACATTAATAACACTACTTTCTTTCCTTTTCTTCTTAGGAAAAATAACTTTTCTCAAGGTACATTCCCTCTGATGTTTAATTAAACCCTCCTTAAATGAAAATGGAAAAAGAGAAAAATATTCAATAATCCCATTGATGTTAAAAATGGCCAATGTAATTGAAAATGGATATAAGAGAATAATATTTAGTAATATTATATTGATGAACAAAAAATAAAATTAAACTATAAAAACAAACTAATTTTATTTATTCTTTTCAACTAAACTCATAAATAATATAATTAAAATAGTTTGAACATAAATAATATCTGATTTCTCTCATGTTATTGTATATTTAATCATACCAAAGTGTTTGAATACTTCATAGTTGTCTATTTATTTAATTTCATTATGAGTAATTATAAAAAATAAAATAAAATAATAAAAAACAAAGTATAAATTAAAATAATAATATTTTTCAATAAAAAATTATTTAATTTTGAATAATACATTAAACCCATATTTATTCAAATTTTAAATTATACCATGGCATTTTGTAACTAGAGAATCAATGATGGTTGTTATAACCTCTGACACTATTATAAGTCTACTATCCTAGCCAATACATAACTCTTTATTATATACACTCCACATTTCCCCTAATCATATAAATCAATACTACCTTATTCCTTGTCAATCAATAAAGTAAAAGTTATTTTTAAAGATAAATATTAATTTATATAAATAAAATAATAATATTCATTTAAATTTAATAAAAAAATTATCCATATATAAACCCATGAATTATCTTTGACTTAATCCCTAAAATGACTCCATGAGAATAGATTCATGGAAATTTTCTCACCATATTTTTCTAAAATCACCATAAAATGTATACTCCCTCTACTTGGATTACCAATAAAATGGGTATCATTATTTTATTATACAATAATTTTGTAATGGAGGTAATATAAATCATACATACAATTATTCCCACATTAGTAATTAGATGATATATAATTAAAAAATAGATATTTTTAATTAGTACACATAACAAATTAAACAATATTAATGAAATAGAAATAATAAAACTTTTAAACATATACATTATGTTCATGATTAGTGTAACTTTGTGGATCTATTGGTTTTGGAAGATTAGTGGCATGAAAATAATGTGTAGGCTCCCAAGCATTGTTTAGATGATCAGAAAGCTATGAAGTAATATTCACCGAAGCATGAGTGATGAGAGTGAGAAATATATACAACCTAAAAGTTTCATGAAAATTAATTAAGGTATAAGTATCCATCATGGGTATAAAAAATAAATTTGAGAAGATTAACCTTTATAAAATTGTAAAGAAATTGTAATTGAGAATATCAATGGTAACTCATTTTGAATTGTTGGGCAAAGAGTACAATATACTGGATATTTAGTAGTGGGACAATTTGTGATTAGTTATTTTGAGTGTTTTGAGTCCCTATAGTACCTCCCCCACTCAATCATCCATGATACTAAATATTTTTAGTGTTTTGATTAGGTAACTATTTATTTCTTTATATGTATTCATGAAGTAATTTTTGAAATAAATAATAATATGATAGTTAATGTATTTTAATTGATATATATTATAATTTTTACACGCACTATGAGCACTAGATGATGTTGTACCTTCTCTATAATTTTTATACCTTTTTAATAAAATATATTTCTACATATTTATTAAATATATTTCATATTCTATATAGGCATAAAATTTACATTTTAATGAAAAAACGCATATAATGGGAAATAAAAATAACTCGTAAGATGCGTCATTGAATAATTAAGGAACTTTAATTATTATGTAAAATAATGAAAACAAGGAGGAATGAAAAAACCAAAGAATAATAATTCGTAAATAAAATAGGCAAAAAACACAACATAACATAATCAAGGAATATAAATTATAATGTTAATAATTTCTAAAGAGTTTTATAGCCTAACAAAAATGTATAATTTTGGAAGCAATAATTAAAAAAATTATTCATCATATTTAATATCATGTTCTTATCCAAAGATATATCAATACATAATTATATAGTATTTATATAATTAAAATTTTAGTTTAATTTAGTTTTTGTGGCTATGATCACTATTGATATTATATAAATAGTATTGATTTTTAATTTTGATTCACTTTAATATAATGTTAGGATGTAGGATATTGTGTTTCATCAACATATAATTAGAAATAAAAAAATGTATATCTTATAGAATTGATTGATTCATAGAGGTTTATTCTCAAATTGTATAAAAGTTTTATGATATGATTACAATTTCAGTTAGGGTTTTAGTCAAGTTGTAAGAAAAACCCATCAGACTTCATGAGGTTTGGGGGTTCAACTTCGGATGTCCCCTAATATTGGGGAAATTTCATAGGGTACTATAGTAGAAATGTATCATGTATTTTAGCAGTGACACCATTTTATCGACTACTATAACTATTGATGCCATTGTAGTGATAGGTATTGTAGAAATGGTGGACACTACAGTAGCACTATTTATAGAACGAGTCTCTTGGCCAAGATAAAAGTTTTTTTAAGCCATAGGTCATTTGGGAAATCAAATTTTAACTTGAATATGGGCTACTGGGCCATTAGTGTATGTTTGTTTTACCTATTGACCATTTTAAAAGAGGGATTTCTTAGTTTAATGGTGTATTTTTCCCTACCTATTTAGATAAAAAGAAATATTTTCAGTAAATCATTTTTGTTGGATAAAAAGAATTTAACTTTTTGTGTATAAGATATTTATTTTAAAATATATTTTTTATAAATTTGTTATAAGTTTTATTTTTACCATGTCTTAGTTGATTTAATGTTTTTTTAATTTGGATTGATTTATTTTAGTTACTTTAATTTATTTATGATGATGTAATGGTTATTTTATAACAAAAAAGTTAAAAATCTGTTTATATTCAACATGATAAAAATTATGTATTTATAAAATAAATGGATAATGTTTTGAAGAATTTTCCTTATGTGGTGGAAGTTGTATTTTCTTTATGTATGTGTTCTATTTATACCGATTTATGATTTTCTTTTATGATAAAGAGTATTTAAGAATGAGTTTTATTGTGTAAAGTCATGTTTTAATCTTTACATGAATTGAAGCATGTTTTAAAATTACTATAAAATTTTAATCATATATTTTTAGGAATTTAAATACTTGTTTTAATGGTATTTAAAGAGTTTCCATTTGTATGTGTATGCATACATTATTAAAGGATATTCTCAAAATAATTGTGAAGCATTTATAAATAGATATCTTGAGTTTTCATGATTGATTGTAAAGAGGTCTTTAGTTTTTATCTATATATAATCAATGGATTAGTTTTTTGAGAAAAATGAATAAAATTAAGTATATAAGGAATTTTTTATTTCTATTTTTATTTTGATGTTAGTTTTTACAATATTAAGATGATTTTTTCGATTCAGGTTCATTTAGGTAATATTTAGTGCAGATCAAATCTGGTTAGGTCTACTAGTTTTAGTATTATTCAATTCTATTTGGATTAGTTTTGTATAGTTAAAATTGGTTTGACATAGTTATAAAATATTTATATTATATTCAATTTAGTTGTTTTCAGATTATTTTAGTTCCATTAAATTTAAATCATGAAGAATCAAATTAGATATGTTCTGGTTATATCTTGTTCATCCAGTTTAGTTTATTTTGGTTTAATGTTATTTTAACATGTGAAATAAATAGAAAGAAATTGAAAAAAACCTAAAATATGTCAATAAATAAAATAAAATAAAATAAATTTAAATTTAAATATACAAATTAATCCAAATTTAATAAATAATTGAAAATTTATTTAAATATAAAACATTTATTTTCTAGTTTAATTGAATTTATATTTTTGATTATGTCTATAATTATGTATTCTAATGCTGATTGATTCATATAAAATTGCAATTATTAATAAAAATCTAAAAAAAATCAATGATAGTCAAATTTGATTTTAACATTTATATATCACAAATATGATTGGAACTCACTACATTGTTTATGTAAAAAATAGTCATTTTCAAGATTAGATTACTTTAGGTTATTTATGACAAATATAGTTACAGTTTTCATAATTGTGAGAATATTAATATTTGGGGAAACTAATAAAAATATATATATATTTCAAATACACCAAAAATATTTCTCTATTTTTATAGTAATAATTTAATCTGAATTCACTGATGAGAAATATTATAATGTTTATAGAGGTTTTATGCCATATATTTTTTAAAATATATATTTCCCATCACTGCATTAGGTTTATATTCAACTATAAAGATTGAATTATTTGAGTCATTATAGAGAATATATTGGTTTTGACCAGTGGGAATTATTATAGAATCAATTTCGTCACCACAATAATAATAAATATGTCTTCATATCAATTTTGGAATGACACTAAATCTAGGTCTTAGAGAATATTTCACATACAAAAAATATATCAACATTTGTTACCAAAAATAAATAGCTACTTGGTAGCCTAAAAGTTAGTCATATTAATTAATCTAAATAAAAAGTTATCCAAAAATTCTCTATGAAATTTCAATGAATCATAAATATTTTATTTTATAATAGAAACTTAAACATAGGAGTTACAATCTAATATCACAATTTTCTAAAGAACTCCATAATAAGAAAAAAATACAAATTCATGTTATCTAGAAGATGCATTAGCATAATAGTATTTCATTGATGTTAATAGAACATAATTATTTTTTGTTCTCATTTTATTTGAATTACTAGTTATAAAAAATATTCCATTACTAGTAACATATTATTTACATTAATAGACCCCATTATTATGACCAAAATCCAATAGTCTTATTTTTTGAGAGTCATCGTCAACCAGTAAAATCAATACCTAATATATATATATTTGTGTGTCTGTGTGAGTGTGTTTGTGTGTGTGTAAAAATTTTAAAAAAAATTATGGATATTTTTTTATTTAATTTATAACATTTATGTCTATGCCTTATATCCAAACTAATCAGGAAACTCTTTACTATGGATAATCCCTTTCCTTCTCAAAGGTAATGAATAAATAAATCCAATTAAAATTATTTCAAGTTACCTATATAATATGGTAGTAAAAAATTTATATATAGTTCAACTATATACGATAAAATATAATATATATGTTCAAATCAATTACTTTATGTAGTAATCAAACAAATCACAATTAAACAAGACTATGCGATGTGTCATCTCTTTTTCTTGGAGGATAAATGTACCCAATATATAGGATCCAAAAAATCCTCTATTTGAAAAAATTATGTATAAATGGGCTCAATTTTATGATATAAATTATTTTCATTTCTCATTTTCTAGAAACATATTTAGCACATATAATCAAAATATATTGAAAAAAATTATTCCTTTTTAGATAAAAAACCATTCAGATATGATTCACCAGGAATATTCTATTATCTAACATAATAATTCATTATGAACGTATATCAATCCATTATATACATAAAATAAAAATTAATGAGTCCTCCATGAATTATTTCAGTTTGAACATGGAAAATTAGATAGAGAATACATGTGTAAAAAGAAAGAGGAGAAATTTTCCCCTACTCACACATAGTTAATGCAGCCGCTTCCAACATTTTTTTTCAAGAAACATGTAACACCCTAGACCCTCACTCCTGGAATAATGTGTGAATAAACACATACACCACGTACCACATTTCAAAAAAATTGAAGGGACCTAAACATATCGTTATATAATTAAAATATAAACATCAAATTGCGAGTCACTAACACACCAATGACCTTTTACATTTAAGGTTTTAGAGAGTAAGGAAAATATTTTATCTAACAAAACCATTTTCCCCCATACAATTGAAATTATTCCCATTATACCATGATTTATTTACTCTAAAATATGTTTTCCAAAACTCTGAAAAAAATCTACATGTATGAAAATCTTCTAGACATATCATGTGTAATAATTTTATTCATAACCTCTGGAAATGAAAACATAAAAAGGGTGATCTTTAATGCTTATTTATTTATTTTCATATTTTTCAGTGTTGGGTTGGATAGAGATTTAATATTTTTTTATTTTTTAGTATAAGTGCACCCTTGGTGCAGGGTTGGTAGAAATCACACATAGACTCTGTGAGGGAATATTTTATTTTTAGAAGAGAAAATGGAATTTTTATTGAATTTTTCACTTAATTGTGTGATCTTTCCCTGTGGGTTTCAAGAGACCTAGAGTGGGTCGCATGATTGGCATATAGTCAAGACATCTGTGGGCCCAAACCATGAAATCTATAAAATTAAAATTAATAATAAATAAATAAATAAATATTAATGTAAAATACCCTTATCTTTTCCCCACCACTTGGAAAATTCCCTCCCCCATACCCTCACCCTCTCGTGTAACCCAGCTACCTCCCCTCTTCTTGTCGCATGCCATGAGATCCCATCCACCTTATATTTGAGGCAATTTTCATCATAATATTGGGTGTGATATCTTCTAATAATATCTTCCTCTAATCCTACTTTTTTCTTTTCATCCTTTAATCTAGGTTTTATTATCTTCAGCGTGGTTCACATTCAAGGGTTGTTCTCTAACCCCATTTTGGTAAAACTATTTATTTATTCTTGGTTCATAGGGATAGTGGGGTTAAGTTAAGGTTAGTTCAAGCCACATATATTAATGGTAGTGAGTTTGATATCAGTTTTAGGTAGGTTATATTATTATCATATTATTTGGTTTAATTATAATTAGGGATGTAACATCTTTTGGGTTCTTTATATTTTTCTAGTGCACCTTGGTATTACTTGTGGTGGATTTAGACCGCTGATGGTGAGGGTAATGTCTTGTGGCTCTCTGGAGACCGCTTTCACATAAGTACATAGGTATGAACGCACACACACACCCACAAACACACACACATATATATCATCTTTGTACATATTCCATTTTTGGAAATGAGAATATATAAATTAGTTCAAAGGGTATGTGTGTGTGTGTTGGTGTGTATTCATTTATGTGTGAACTGTCCATCATCAATGGAATTGTGTTTTGAGGTAAAATTCATATGTCCAATTCATTGATTTGTTTTAAATTATTTATTATTTTATTCATCATGTTATTCTTATTTATATTTGGGAAATATATTATATTTAATTGTTTGATTTCAAGTAATTGGCTTCTTACCTTCATTCAATGTTTTTCCCATCAAACATTCAACATGGTTTCCATTGGTTTCAAAATATATTAAATATTTTTATTTAATAAAAATCATTTAAATGGTTTAAATTAATTTTCTAAATGATCATTGTCGATTTTCAAAAATCTAATTCTTATGTAACACTTTCTGAAAGAATTAAAAAATTAAAGAACACTCTAGTGAAATATAAAATTAGATGTTGTTATGAAACTCAGATTAATATGTTTTGGCATGATTTTATGATTTTGTGTAAAATAGGGATTCAAATTAGTTGTGCATGTAATGTCTCAAAAATTCCATGTAATTTATTTTAATTATATATAATTTTTTGAGACCAGACACTTTGAAGAAACCTGATATCGAGTCTTGGTGAGCCCAAAAAAGAATTTCTATTTTTTTTAAGTTTGTATAAATAAATTTGCGAGTGGGTTTTTCTATCTTTTAAACTGGTGAATGGATAAAAAATATGAGTGCACCGTTGAACTCAAAACATCATGATTATCCTAGAATGGAGCTATCTTTAACCAGCAATGGTTAAATGGAAATTATATTTTTTAGTATTTTCTGATGATAAATAAAATCACTTAAAAAGTTATTTTATATGTTTTACTTCACCGTTGAGTGGTGGAACATTGTCACTATGGTGTGGCGATGAGGAAATGAAAAATACCATTAATGAGGCTCATAAATGTGATGTGTATTGACTCATTAATTTTAAGCACAACAGAAATGTTCATTCTTAAATGTAATAGAGAAACGATGTGGAGACACAACATAAAAGAAACGTTGTGACACATTTCTCTTTTAATGGAATAACAGGTTAGAGAAATAAACAGAAATTTTGGAAATTCCTGTGATGAATTGATAACAAGGAATCCTTTCCAATTATGAGGGCCTATGAGTCACTAGTGACAATGACACCCTCAAAGAATAGTTCCAGGACTGGATAGTGACGAACACAAACCCTAGCAGATATATCGACATTGGAAATGTGCTTCACTCGGATCGAACCTTCTCTAGGTAGGGGTTACTTTTAGTTTTTTTCTCTTTCTTCTTTACAAAAACAATGATTGTGGACTAACTGAAACATAGTTTGATTTCCAGGTTGTTAATCCTTCGGGAGAATTACCTACATCTGGTTTATGATTTGGGATAATTATTTTTGTTTACTAAAACTAAATTTACACTTGTTGTGTTTCAAAAAAACTAATGCGGAGGAATTAGGCCAACCAGAATAAGGCCTTGATTCCTCGGTCTTGGGGCATTCTTGTGTTGTTCGTGACAGGACTTAATATTTGATAGTAAGGTGGAAGTGGGACCATAAGAGAAAATATGGCGCCATAAAGAATAAGGGGGTTGCATACAGTTTATAGAACTGACCAACAGAGTAGACATGGTGGTTCGCAGAAGCGGCCATGGGTGGGAGACGGCGCTCCATGATGGAACATGGAGGTGGGAACCACGGCCAACTCAGGTCGTGGTAGTGTAGCAGGAGCTTCCAGCAATAGGTCAGTTGATAGTGGATAAGGACATGACCATCTTGCCACGTCGGTGGGTGGCCCATGTTGTGCAGGCCTTGGTGACCCATTGGCACGTGGTCTAGTGGGGACCTTGTGTGGGACCATGACATGACCTTGTTAGTCGGCTGTAAGTGCTGACTCGAATGCCAAGTGTCATTTGGGCTGGATCAGACCGGCCCACCAGTGTAGGCCGGGCTGGCAGGGAGCGAAACAGTTTGACGAATGGACCGTGATGGATTAAGTTAGACCTCTATTGTTGGCTGGGCCTGTGGTATAAAACCAGGCTGCAGGGAAGCCCGGGGTGGGAGAGAATCGGCCTGCCTATTCCTGGAAATACCATATTGAACAGGGTCATTGGGTGACCTAGCGGGATGGACCCACGACCGAACCAGGCCGACTCCAGCAAGGCCAAATGGGCTTAGCCCATTGGGTAGGCAGGACTAGGCCAGAACAAACCCGAATCATGTAAGGTCAGATCGGCGGAACAAGGCCAAGCCATGTAGGGCCCCCAAACTAGGTTGGATGGGTTCATCCGACCGAGAGGGACTGGGCACAGACAAAACTATCCCCCGTTTAGTAAAATGCCAATATCATTCATAATGGGAATCTGATTAATGATCCATTTATGGCGTTGGGACCCTCACGACAATACAGTTCATTTGGAAAGCTCTAAGGAGGCTTTCCTATAAGTTGATATATGACGAATGGCTTGAGGAGTGGGTTCTACTAGAATTAAGCACACTACCTGTGGGAGTCCTATGGCTGGAAAAGACCTCAAGACTTCTACAGGTGACCCTATGTGGATCATCTATGATGGCCTAAGTGGGAAGTGGCGCTTTGTGACCTAGAAGGATGATGGTGGGGAGAGTCTCTGTGTGACATGGTAGACCCATGGTACTCAATCTGGATGAGTACCTCAGTAAGATGACCTAATTGGGAAGCGACACTGTTTGAACCAATATTCCCATGGTGGGGAGTATCTCTATGTGACCCATCATACCAATGGTACTCATTAAGGATTAGTACATCAGTAGTCCATGGTGTTCAGTGTTACAGCTAATAGACACTCTTTACATACATTAGATTATACCTATGTGAGATAACAATATCTTTTTTTTATTTCTTTTATGGTTTTTATTTTATGTTTTACTCACCCCTACACGAGCTTCGCCCACACTTGTTGTTTCTAGTGAAGATGATAGGAACTCCGATAGAGACCTTAGTGGCCCGGGACCAAGCGGTTCCCATTGAAATATGATAGGTAGGACGTACTTCTATTGCTACTAGAAGCCACCCCTTGCCTACCATTCATGTGGGGTTTTCAGTGGATGAATTTTCAGATCTCCTTCACAATTTCCTTTTTTCATATTATCTTTTATAGGGTTTGTATTATGGACCATTTGACATAAAACTTGTACCTTTACATAGTGGTTGTTTTCAGTATCATTCTTATTTTATATTCATTTGCTTTTGGGGATGGGGTAGTGTGTTCTTGTGTACATATACATAGGAAAATACCTACAACTTGCAGGTTGATTCACTAAGTGCTAGTCGCCAACCCCTGGCCTTCGGGAGGTGGGAATGGGGGCGTCATGGAATGAGCCCCAGGGGATAGGTCATTACAAAGTTGTATCAGAGGTATTTGGTTCTACCTCAGGTATCAGGAGTCTATGGTTTTGTTTTTGGGCAACAATGTTGAATGTTTCATGTTCCATTTTTTGGTTCGAAGAGTCCAATGTTGGTGCGGAGGCTAACATATCCATACACATGGACCCTGAATTCTTCCATTTAACTCATTACATAAAACCAATGTTTGCATTCATCATATAAGAAGATGGTGTTTCTCTATGTTCTTCTAGAATCATAGTCTTCTCACCAAGTTTAATATACTGATTGTGGTACATCGTGATCTATTTCAAGATTCCTCAATATTGATAGCTAGCTTGGATTCTAGTATGTGACCATGAAGACAACCCACCTAGAAATGAGGCATCATTTTCGGGACCCATTCTAAAGATGGTCCCATCGGGCAGTGCGCTACTGTTAAAACCACCTATTGATTAGAAATTACTGTCAGCGCTACCGGTGGAGGATGCACACAGACCGAGTTCCATGCATGAATTTCAGTGACAATGACCTACCATGTTTTGTGGAGAGACAGATCCTCAAGTTGTTGATTACTAGATGAAGGTAGTGACATGGATTTTCTTACTTAGTGAGGATACCACTTGACAAGATGTAGATCTTATCCATGAGCCTTCTCTTGGGATTGGCAGGGAGATGATGGAACTTGGAGATATAGAATCTTAATTAGGATACCCTCACCTGGATAGACATTGAGCACCTCTTAAGGGAGGTGTTATTCCAAAAGATGTTGCACTCTATGTGCATACATGATCTTCTGCACCCACAGCAGGGTAGCATGAAAGTATCAGAGTACTCTGCAACATTCACCATGATTTCTTTCAACTCTAAATACATAATGCAATACCTGTTTTTTGGGCTATAACCTTTGTGCTAGGAATGTGCCAAGAGATTAAGGCATCCATGGTGTGTCTCAGAATCCCTACTCAGGCTGGAGTGTTGGAGAGAGCCCTACTTGTAGAGAGATTCATAGAAGAGACGGTGTTGATGACTAGATCCACTAGTAAACACTATGCGGGAGAGTCTCTATTGGTGATCAGCTGGCAGCAGATGCGAGAACCCAAGTGGGTCAGCCCTTTCATGGGACGACCCCATGACACATGTTTGGTAGTTTGGGGCTCCCAGAGCAAGGGGAGATATTAGGGGGCCAAGTTGTGCTTCGCATGAAGCTGTTAGGGGCACATGGATCGTGACTTCCTGACCCACCACACAGACAATCAGTAGATGGTCAAGGGATCATTGAGGTATAGAGAGAGGTTTGAGCGAGGTGGTATGTAGGGTGGAATACAAGACAGAGGAGAAGACTGAGCAGTAGGAGGTGGAAAATGGTTTGAGGTTCTACCACCACTACCCCCAAGTGTTCAACCCTAACATTGGGGAGCAACTGTACTGGGGCAGGCTCAGCTTCAAGCAGTGGAAGCTTATAACTACGGTCCTCCAAATATTCTTATAGGTACGATCTATTTCTTCTCTAAATTAGTTGCAGTTCTTATAGACATTTGGTTCAATCACTATTTCCATTACAGGGACCTCATTTGATGATTAGAGATTTTAGTGGATCCATTGGCTCGATCCGTATGATTAGAGTCTCTAATGGGAGAATATACAATGATTACACACCAGTGCTGACAATGGGAGAATACTCTTGGAGGTGAGAGCTTTGACTAAGATCTCTTAGTAGTTGTATTGAGGCATTACGATGTCCTCTTGGGCATGGTATAGTTATCCAAAATTCATGCTCAAATCAACTATCTTAGGTGTAGAGTGTGGTGTGTTAGTAAATATGGGACCAGGTTTCACTCCACTGGGGATAAAATAACTCTTATAGAACATGACAAAATTTCTTAGAGGAGGGTGAAGCCAATCACTCACTAGTTTCATAGCCTAAACCTCAGTGGTGTGGAAGAGAGGATTCCCAGATTTCTTTTACTGGTTGATGAGTATGAAGACATATTTATTGAGGATGTTCAGGACTACCTTCTCATAGGTAGGTATAATTATTTATCGACTTGTACCCTATGATGACACCAATATCCAATCCAGTATATCAGATGGATCCCATGGAGCTTTGGGAGATGAGGGTAAAGCTGAAGGACTTGTAGGATATGGTATACATGAGGCCTAGTGTTTCACCAGGGGTAGCATCCATGTTGTTTTCCAAGATGTTAGATTAATTCTAGAGGCTATGCATGGACATCTGGTGCCTAAAACAGGTGACTGTGAAGAAAAAATATCCATTTTTGTGAATTAATGACCACTTAGACCTGTTAAATGGAGAGAGGTGGTTCTTTAAGATAGACCTTAGCTCTGGATATCATTAGCTTCAGGTACGTGATAAGGATGTATTGAAGATATCCTTCAGATGACGGTACGGACAATACGAGTTATTGGTGATGCTTTTCAGCGTGACCAATGCCGAAAAAATGTTCATGTGACTCTTTAACAGGATCTTCTAGCTTTCTCGCATTCATATCATGGTGGCCTTCATTGATGACATCTTGGTGTACTGGCATTAGAGGAGGAGCACGTTGCACACTTGTGGATAGTCTTGGATACACTCCGAGAGCACCAGTATTATGCAAATCTATCGAAGTTATAGTTTTGGATTTAGGAGGTCCACTTTTTGGGACACATCATCTTGTAGGATAGAGTTGTAGTGGATCATGTTAATATAGAGGCAGTGCATTCTTGGAATCCATCAAGGAGCGTAAATGAGGTGTGGAGTTTCTTAGGGTTGGCTGGTTACCACTAGAGGTATGTGCTTGACTTTTTCAGAGTTGCATCACACTTATCAGCTTTCACACGAATGTGAATGTCCTTTGTGTGGATGGAGAAGTTCTAGGAGTGTTTCCAAGAGCTAAGGCACAGAATTACAAGTGCCCCCATCTTGAGACTACTAGAGGAGGGAATTGGGTATATAGTTTTTTGCGATGAATTTGGGACCAGACTGGGTTGTGAACTTGTAACACCCCAGGTAAACAAAGACTATGACATTTTCATATTTATCCAAATTTTTTAATAAATTATCAATATTACTTTAAAGGGAATTCTATGCTCGAGGGCGTACCCAATACTCAACAACGACTTTCTTAGAAATATTACGTTACACTCTAATAATAAAATAATATTATTTTAAAAGGCAGTTAACGCCTAGCCGTTATAATGGCGGGAATGAACAGAACTAATTAAAAGATGATTATATATGTTTGTCAAATAATTTTACTTTTATCCAACAAATTTTAGAGGCTTAAAATGCAAATGAATCCAATTTTAAGCATAAATCTTCTAATATTATTTAAAAGGTCGATTAACCACCTTTTGATGGATAACCATTTTTAAATATACATTTAACAATTTTATATATTTTGTTTGAAAAAATAAATCCTTCTTTAGAATCTGAACATCAAAATTTACTTTGTGTTAAATTTTGTTATTTTTCCGATAAAGATCATTTTTATTGAAAATGTTGCATTTTAATTCAAAACCTCCTTTTAATCTAATTTATTTTTATGGATAGATTATAATTTTAATTTATATTAAAGTGTATTTAGAATATATTTTTACCATTTAATCAAATTGTGGTCATTGGAATTAATTTCACTTTGATGTTGGACTTAAACTAGTGTCAATCTTTTAATATATATTGTTTCTTAAAAACACGCTATTTGTTTTGACAGTGGTAATTAAATATTAAATTAATTAATGCAACATATATGTTTTTAATTTTTTAAAATATATATCATTATTGAATCCGGAATATCAAATATAGCTTAGGGTGAATTTTTTGTATTTTTCTGAAAAACATCAATTTTTGATTAATAGTGAAACAACTAAGTGGTAGTTTAAAAACTAATTTTTCTTTTAAATGAAACATTGACACTTCTGTGATTTGAATTTCAAAAATCTGACATTCATGGTTTTCTTTAGGATGTAAAATGTGGTTCAATGGGATTAAAATAACTTTTTGGTGAATAGTAACTTTTATGTTTTTAATCGCGATTATAGGTAATTAGTGTAATTTAAGGTAAAAATAATGTTTTAATATTATTAAATGACCTAGACACATGTCCTACCCTTATTGGATGTGCCATGGCCGACCAAAAAAACCCATTGGTCGATTTTGGGGACCCCATGGAGCCACTTGGGTAAGATAAAGACATTAATGCCTTTTATTTATGGTAAAAGTAAAATTGGCACAAACATGAGTTATTTTACTAAAAAAAATTTAAATCGGGTTATACAAGTCTTATATTTGACTATAAATATTTTTTAGAAAGATAAAATGATTTCCTACATCATAGTATTTCTTTTATAATTTTTAGATATTAAATTAATTAAATTATATATGACACCATAATGATGCAGCGATTACCTCATTATTTAACAATTTAAATAAAATAAAAATATAATGTAAAATCTAAGACCTACACTTGTCAAAAACCTATTTTATGGGTGGATTTAGAACCCTTATCACCTTATACTTGAAATTTATAATTTTGGGACATTTTAAATTCGAAAATAACTTTATAATAAAGTATCCTTTTGTAACTTTCCAAGAGTGCCCCTCCTCTCCTCTTATAAAAGGCCCCCACCTCTACCACCTTACCCACACCTCTCAAGACGTTGGCTCGGCCAAAACCAACTCATTTTGTCTCTCCACATCTCTCTCTTACTCCTAGAAGCCTCACTTTGGGCCGAAGTTTTCCCAATGAATCATTTGAGCTCAAATCCAAGAGAGATACACGAATTTAAGGTAATGTCTTCACATGTGTTATTTTGTTTTATTTTGCTTCTCCAACCCCGTAAAATCTTTTAATTATTTTCTTTTTTAACAACACCAGTATCTTAAATATACTATGATGTTTTTATAAGAAGTATTCGAGCTACACTTATACACACCTTCATCAAATGGTTAAAGAGCATACTGTTTCCGTGGATGGTGAATTTTTGCCTCATGAAACGATGATTGTTCAATATTCTTCTAACACCTTCAACGGTGGCCATTAAGATGAAACTCTATTTATATATGATATATAATATGGTTATGTTTTAGTTAATCTTATGTATTTTTCATTTGTGGCATACCTTTATGGTTTCCATTATGGTTAAATGCGATATCATCATTTTAGGAAGTGCGGACTACCGCCCCCTCAATGTGATTTGATTCGTTAACAACATATGTGGTACGTATAAAGGATAAATTTAATGATATTATATATGATACCATACTGGAATTATATTACTATTATGTATCAATATGTTTTAATTCCATTAAATAAGAAATAGATAGGGAAGTAGCGTTCAGGCGTACATACGGCTTACCGTCTCCATGAACGGTGCATTTCATTTCTTACCTCTGAATGTTAAGTAATATTATAAATTAATGTATATAATGGATATATATGATATATATGATATCTATATAATTAATATAATTCTGGATATAATATATATTTTACCACATGAACAACTTCTAATTATAAAGAGTTTATTTTTCACTCAAGTAGCAATGATCTACAAAATGACCATTATTAACTTAAAAAAATTACATAGTGTTCATAGCATGGTAGTAAGAGATATAAAAGGAATAATGAACTTGGAAAAGGTTCTAAAGAGTGTAGATATTAACTCAAGTTTATTATTCAGGAGGTTAAAGAACGATCGAGTCAAGTCGGACCCGAGGTAAGGGATCCTACCCCTATCTTTCTTTTTAAGTACACTCTTTTATTCATTCCTTTTAAGATCATATTTCTTATTATTGCGATGTTATTTTATATTAATCTTATTGTACTTTTTATTTTCACATGATTAGATACCCTATTTTCTCTCATCAATCCATTTTGGAAGATTTAATTGGCGCCGTTATGCTGCCGAAATTTCATAAGGGTCTTTTTCTCTCACTTTGTGTTTTTGTGAGATTCATGCTACATTTTCCAATATTTACTTTTAAGTGGTGTATGTACTGTCAATTTTTCTACTCTTTGTGTAAAATACTTTCGTTTATGAGTATTTACATCAATTTTTTATAGTTCTTCTTTCAAGGGGAATATGTTTCGAATGTTACCCAAATCGTTATGGGAACCTTTCACCCTCCTCCTTTTAAAAGACGTCTTTTGTTATGACTTTTAATTTTCATCTTATTATGTGGGGATATGTTCATATATATCCTTATTTCCCTAAATGTTTTATCCAAATTATGAGATACACTTTATCTCTCTCATGAACCCTTTTTTTAAAATTTGATGTGACACCGTTAGGATGTCAAGGGAACTTCTTAACCCAATTTCGATTTCTTGGGGTTCAACATGTAGTTATTGAATATGTCATCCTTTGAATATGTGTGAATGAAATTTGATTATTTTACACTTAATATCCACTTATATTGGGTGTATTTATATTTTTCCCACATAATTATGAGATTGATTTATCTTTAATTTAAGGATACCATCTTTATAATGGATTTCTTCTCAATTTACATTTCCATTGAGACTTCATTGTTGTTATACACCAATTCACTCTTATATGGCGTATATAATGTCATTTGGAATATTATATCATGAATCCCTTTATTCTAATGATATTATAATGTTTTGATTAAATTTTATTCCTCGATTATTGTATTCAAGTGTCTCTCATTTTGTTAAAAACCCTTTAACTAAAATATAGTTTTAAATGTTTTAATGATTTAATCATATAAATATTTCTCATTAATATACATGTTTTCAAAATGGTTTTACAGATTTATTTATATGGGTATTAATGGTGTAAAATGATGAAAGCTTCAATGTGGTATGGGACACTTTGAATTAAAAATATTTTTATTAAATATTTTAAATGGTTTTGAAAATGGTTTTTAGGATGGATTCATTATTTCAATATCTTAAAATGTTATATTGTTATTACAATGTGGGAATTTTATCTTTCCTTTATACTTAAGTTATATGCTATGATTATGTTATGGTTCATGGGCATTGTTATGAAGACGGGTTGTTCCGGGATAAACTAAGGGTGGGTGAGCCCGATATAGCTCTCCAATGCATTGGGTAACGTGAAGGAGTTAAACGTCAAGGTTTCACCGAAGAGATTTAGGGAATATACTATGATGGGTATTCAAAAAGTAACCAAGAGGTTTTCTCCCTACGTAAGAATGTTATGAATTCCTCAAGTTACCTTTATGTCTTATGATTTCTATGATTTATTCTTGATTTTATGAGGTATGTTAAATTGCTTATGTTTTACGGGTAAAGTATGATTTCATTATTATGTATATATGTACTCATGTTTCCTTTCCATACTTTTTATAACCCTTACTGAGATTTTTATGCTCATCCCTAGTTTTTGAAATGTTTTCACAGGTCAAGGGATTGGTACATGATATGATGATAGTGTCAAGGAAGTGTCATGAAAGAATCCATGTTTTATTTTAAATATGTTTCCGTTGATGGGAAAATGAATACTATATTTTATGTTACCACTTTGTTTAAATGTGGAATGTAATGCATGTTTTATGATTTATTCACTAAAACTCTAAACCTGAATAGAACCTCAATGTGTAATCTTGTAATTACTCAAGATTAAGTAAGGTTTAAGTCTGGGGCCTTATAGCTGGTATCAGAGGTTGGTTTAGATAACTTTAGAGGTTAGAGTGTTGTTTAAGAAAAAGTGACAAGTTGTGTATAACCACAATGGTTAGTATATTAGATGGATTCATCGTTTTTTTAATGTTAGAATGAGTTTGAGATAACTTGGATAAGTATATCCTGGTGTTTATCTTTCTCTTTTTTTATTTGATGATTTTACTAATATACTCACACTGACCTTTTTGGTTTTAGTAAATGGCTGGATCTAGCAGGAATCAAAGTAATAATGGATTTGAAGAAAAAGATGATGGTTTTATGAAATAACAACTAAATGATATGGGATCTTCAATGAGAACTCTTGTGGTTATCCTCAACCAAATATCTGGAGTCATGATTGGCCACCTAAACCTTATGGATTTTTATAAGGCATCGTATATGCGAGAAAAAAATCCCTACGGAATTTCAGGTAATAATCATAAAGGTAAGTATGTTCAAAAACCTATGTGTCAAATATGTGGAAAGAAACACATAGGAAAATGTTTCAAAGGGACAGAAAGATGATATAGGTGTGGAAATGAAGGTCATAAAGCAATAACCTACCATGGAAAAAGGAATCATCTAGTTGACTCTAGGAAAGGGAAAGAAGTTATTTCTGAAGGATCAATTGAATGTTTTAAATGTGGTGTGCATGGTAATTATGGGAAAACATGTCCTACGAAGATGTTTCGGGAATGGGGTCACCAATATCGTACAAATATTCATTTACCAATACCTAATGCCATTCTGATTGAGGATGAAGAAACTGAAAATGAAGAATGACAGGTATGGATTATTTCTTAACATATACTTTCCTATTATTGGAATCTTAGGATATGATTCATTATTTTGTTTGTAGGAAAGAAATATTTCAGAATAAGTTGAAAAGGAATGGAAAATGGATTATGAAGAATGTTGAATGAGTAAAAAGTCATCATATAAGGGATTCAAGAGTTATGGTAGATTTTAGGATGGTGAAATTTTTAGATGTATTAAGTTTCCTTTGATGATGGGGTTACATTAGAAGACTTTTTATAGTAACCCTCATGTTTGATATACTAAAATATTATTCAAGGAATAATTATCCTTTCTTTTGTGGATGTAGTTATAAAGAACCATTTGGCTTTATATGATCCTTGGATTTGGGGGAATTATTGGTTAATACATTTTGGGTTTCAATCTTAGTTTTTTTACTTTGTAGAATTTTATGGATAGAAGTTTATTGAATGGTTTTTGTTGAACTTTGGGTTTTGTTTGAAAAATTTTGGAGATTAAGAATAGATTTTTTATATATAAAGGATTATCATTTTTGGGCATTCTCTGATCTCATACTAGCCTTTTTGGTTTTATTTTTGGTTAAGGTCTAAAGACACGAGAAATATATAGTTCTATTCTGTGGATTAGGTGATTCTCTATAAGTTGATTATAACTCTCTTAATGTGAAGAAGTCATCCTAATTACTCGTCTATTGGATAAAATATGAGTTCGTGTAAAAAATCTAGTAAAATTTGAAAGTCAACATGACAATTAAGTATGCTTTCTAATGTTTTAGTTAAGCTCATAAATAAATTCCTCAATTAAAAATAAACTTAAAACAAAAATGTTGTCTGTTAATTTTTCCTACTGGGGAATCAAATACCATTTCACCCATCACAAGTTTGTGATTTTCTTCTAGTTAACTTTCTCCTAGACATGTTTACTATCACTCTCCATCAGAACATGACCCTTTGTTTTCTCCTCCATATCCATATTTTCATACTTGGAATCCTAGTATGGGTTAACTCGGGTGACACTTGTACTTCTCTCCGATTATTTTAAAGTGATAGTTTTATTTACTCTTGTTCCGATGTGGGATTTTCAATGAAGCTTCCAATCCCAGGTAAATAAAGAATATGAAATTTCCATATTTATCCATATTTTTTAATAAAATATTAATATTACTTTAAATGGAATGCTATGCTCGAGGGCATACCCAATACGCAACAATGAGTTTCTTAAAAATCTTACGTTCCACTCTAATAATAAAATAATATTATTTTAAAAGGTAGTTAACGCCTAGCCGTCATAATGGAGGGAATGAACAGAACTAACTACAAAATTATTATATATGTTTGTCAAATATTTTTACTTTTATCCAATAAATGTTAGAGGCTTAAAATGCAAATGAATCCGATTTTAAGCATAAATCTTCTAATATTATTTAAAATGTCGATTAACCACCTTTTGATGGAGAACCATTTTTAAATATTCTTTTGACAATTTTATATGTTGTGTTTGACAAAATAAAATCCTTCTTTAGAATCTGGACTTCAAAATTTACTTTGTGTAATATTTTGGTATTTTTCCGACAAAGACCATTCTTATTGAAAATGTTGCATTTTAATTCAAACCCTCATTTTAATATGATTTATTTATATGGATAAATTATATTTTTAATTTAGATTAAAGTTTATTTAGAATATATTTTTACCATTTAATCTAATGGTGGTCATTGAAATTAATTTTACATTGAAATTGGATTCAAACTAGTGTTAATCTTTTAATAGACATTGATTCTTAAAAACACGCTACTTGTTTTGACCGTGGGAAATAATTATTAAATTAATTAATGAAACATATATTTTTTTAATTTTGTAAAATATACATCATTATTTAATTCATAATATCAAATATAGCTTATGGTGAATTTTTGGTATTTTTCTGAAAACTTCAATTTTTGATGAATAGTGAAACCACTAAGTGGTAGTTTAAAAACTGATTTTTTTGTTTAAATGAAACTTTTCCACTTCTGTGATTTTAATTTAAAAAATACTATATACATGGTTTTTATTAGGATGTAAAATGTGGTTCAATGGGATTAAAATAATTTTTTTTTGAATAGTAACTTTTATGTTTTTAATCGCGATTAGAGGTAATTAGTGTAATTTAAGGTAAAAATAATGTTTTAATAATATGAAATGACCAATAAACATGTCCTAACTTTATTGGATGTGTCATGGACGACCGAGAAAACCCATGGATCTATTTTTGGGACCCCATGGAGCCACTTGGGTAAGATAAATACATTAATGCCTTTTATTTAAAGTAAAAGTAAAAAATGACACAAACATGAGTTGTTTTACTAAACCAATTTTTAAATGGGGTTATACAAGAAATATTTTTTACAAAAAATATTCATTATAAATCTAAAAAGATTTCTTATGTCATAATATTTTTTTTATAATTTTTAGATATTAATTAAATTAAATTATTTATGACACCGTGATGATACGGTGATTACCTCATTTTTTAACGATTTAAATAAAATGAAAATATAATGTAACATCTAAGTCCTACACTTGTAAAAACCCTATTGGATGGGTTTATTTTTAACACTTATCACCTTATCCTTGAAATTTATAATTGTGTGACCTTTTAAATCCTAAAATCATTTTATAATAAAGTATCATTTTGTAACTTTCCAAGAGTGCCCCTCCTCTCCTCTTATAAAAGGCCACCAACTCTACCACCTTACCCACACCTCTCAAGCCTTTGTCTCAGATAACCCCTGATCATTTGGTCTCTCCACATACCTATCTTACTCCTAGAAGCATCACTTTGGGCAGAAGTCTTCCCAAGGAAGCCCTTGAGCTCTAATCAAAGAGAGATACCTGATTTTAAGGTAATGTCTTCACTTGTGTTCTTTTGATTTATTTTGATTCTCCAACCCCCTAAACTATTTTTATTCTTTTAGTTTATAACAACAAAATTATATTAAATATAATAGGATATTTTTATAATAAGTATTAGAGCTACACTTACACACAACTTCATCTAATGGTTAAAGAGCATACTATTTCCGTGGATGACGAATTTCTACCTCAAGAAACGATGATTGTTCAATATTCTTCTAACACGGCCATTAAGATGACAAAATATTTATATATGATATATAATATTTTTATTTTTTTACTTAAGCTTATGTATTTTTCATTTGTGGCATACGTTTATGGTTTCTATTATGGTTAAATGCGATATCTTCATTTTAGGAATTGCGGACTACCGCCCCCTCAAAGTGATTTGATTCGTTAACACCTTATGTGGTACGTATAAAGGATAAATTTAATGATATTATATATGATAACATACTGGAATTATATTAATATTATGTATCATTATGTTTTAATTCCATTAAATAAAAAATAAAATTGGAAGAAGCGTTCATGCGTACGTACGACTTACCGTCTCCATGAACGGTGCATTTCATTTCATACCTCTGAATGTTATGTAATATTATAAATTCATGTATATAATGGATATATATGATATATATGATATATACCTAATTAATATAATTTTTGATATAATATATATTTTACCACATGAACAACTAGTAATTATAAAGACTTTATTTTTGACTCAAGTAGCAATGATCTACAAAACGACCATTATTAACTTAAAAAAATTACATAGTGTTCATAGCATTGTAGTAAGAGATATTAAAGTAATAATGAACTTGGAAAAGTTTCTTAATCATGTAGATATTATCTAAAGTTTATTATTCAGGAGGTTAAAGAACAATCGAGTGAAGTCAGACCCGAGGTAAGGGATCCTACCCCTCTCTTTTTAAGTACACTCTTTTATGTCATTCCTTTTAAGCTCATCTTTCTTATGATTGGGATGTTCTTTTATATTTCTCATACTGTACTTTTTATGTTCATATGATGAGAGACCCTATTTTTTTCATCAATCCATTTTGGAATATGTAATTGGTGCTATCAGGCTGTCGAAATTTCGTAAGGGGCTTTTTATCTCACTTTGTGTTATCGTGAGATTCATGCTACATTTTCCAATATTTCCTTTTTATTGGTGTATGTAAATTCCACTATTATACTCTTTGTGTAACATACTTTCGTTTATTATGATTTACATCAATGTTGTATAGTCCTTCTTACATGGGGAGTACGTTTCGAAAGTTACCCAAATCGGCAAGGGAACCTTTCACCCTCCTCTTTTTAAAAGACTTCTTTTGTTATGCCTTCTAATTTTCATCTTATTATGTGGGTATATGTTCTTATATATCCTTATTACCGTAAATTTTATGTCTAAGTGATTATATACCCTTTATCTCTCTCATCAACCATTTTTCTAAAATTTGATGTGACGCTGTTAGGATGTCAATGGAACTTCTTAACCCAATTTAGATTTCTTTGGGTTCAACATGTAGTTATTGAATATGTCATCCTTTGAATATGTGTGAAGGACCATTGATTATTTTACACTTAATATCCACTTATATTGGGTTTATTTATATTTTTTTCACATAATTATGAGATTGATTTATCCTTAATTTAAGGATACCATCTTTATAATGGATTTCATCTCAATTTATATTTCCATTGAGACATCATTGTTGTTATATACCAATTCACTCTTATATGGCGTATATACTATCATTTGGAATATTATATCATGAATCCCTTTATTCTCATGATATTATAATGTTTTGATTAAATTTTATTCCTCAAGTATTGTATTCAAGTGTCTCTCATTTTGTTAAAAACCCTTTAACTAAAATATCATTTTAAATGTTTTAATGATTTAATCATATAAATATGTCTCATTAATATCAATGTTTTCAAAATGGTTTTAAGGATTTATGTATATCGATATTAATGGTTTAAAATGTTAAAAGCTTCAATGTGGTATGGGACACTTTGATTTAAAAATCTCTTTATTAAATGTTTTAAATGGTTTTGAAAATGGTTTTTAGAATGGATTCATTATTTCAATATCTTAAAATTTTATATTGTTATTTAAATGTGGGAAATTTATCTTTCCTTTATTCTTACGTTATGTGATATGATTATGTTATGGTTCTTGGGAATTTTTATGAAGATGGGTCGTTCCGTGAAAAACTAAGGTCGGGTGAGATCGATATAGCTCTCCAATGCATTGGGTAATGAAAAGGAGTTAAACCGTAAGGTTTCTCCGAAGAGAATTAGGGAATATACTGTGATGGGTATTTCAAACGTAACCAAGAGGGTTACTCCCTATGTAAGAATGTTATGAATGCCTCAAGTTACCTTTATGTATTATGATTTCTATGATTTATTCATGATTTTATGTTGTATGTTTAAGTGCTTATGTTTTATGGGTAAAGTATGATTTCATTCTTATGTATATACGTACACATTCTTCCTTTCCATACTTTTTATAACCCTTACTGAGCTTTTTATGCTCATTCCATGTTTTTGAAATGTTTTCACAGGTCAAGGGATTGGTATATGATATGATGATAGTGTCAAGGAAGTGTCCAGAAAGAATCCATGTTTTATTTTAAATATGTTTCTGTTGATGGGAAAATGATTACTATATTTTATGTACCACTTTGTTTAAATGTGGAATGTAATGAAAGTTTTATGATCTAATTATCTAAAACTCTAAACCTGAAAAGATCCTCAATGTGTAATCTTCTAATAACTCAAGATTAAGTAAGGTTTAAGACTGGGGACTTATAGTACTGATGCAGGAGTGAGCAGTGAATGGTTATAGTTCACATTAGTTAATTTATAATGAGTAGAACTACAAGACCCATGAACATGAATTAGAAATAGAAGTATTTTCATTAAGGATGTGGAATCACTACATGATGGGGAATTGGTTTATCATATACTCCAACCACAAGAGTCTCAGGAATATCTTCTCCCAAAAAGACCTGAACATGAGGCAATGGAGATAGATGAAGTTCCAATAGGACTATGACATTGAGATAATTTATACTCATGGTAAGGAGAATTTGGTGGCAGATATGCTTAGTAGGATACCCAGTTTTTAGCTCCCGAATAAGGTGACAGAGTAGCTAGCCGCAATACAGATATACTTTGTGGATGACGATGGAGTAACTTACCTTCAGTTGATGACCATCCCTCCCCTGCTCTTATAGCAAGTTAGGGAGGCACAACAGGTGGATATTTAATGTGAGGTCTGACAAGCTTATTTATCCTCAGTACAGGATCTTGATGGATTTTCAGTAGGGAGGATCACATCATTCTTCTCAGAGGACGCACTGTAGTACCAATGGTGTAGTGAGGGTAGCTTTTGAGGGAGTTGTATACCTCCCACTTGGTAGTACATCCTAGAGTGGTGAAGATGTACCAAGATCTCTGATTTCAGTACTTGGTCTAGGGATAAAGAAAGAAGTGGCCTAGTTCATTTCACGGTGCCTCACTTGTAAGAAAGTGATGTCTAAACATCCAGTTCCAGCAGGCTTGGCCCAGCCACTTTAGGTACCAAAGTGGATGTCATATGGTATCTCAATTAACATAATTATGGGATTACCAATCACATCAAAGGTCCATTATTTTATCTATGTTATCATTGAAAGACTCACCAAGTCGGATCGCTTCATACCCATCCGCGAGAAGGGATATGACGAGGGCTTGGGATGCCTCAATGTCCAAGAGATAGTGAGGATACATGGGGTTCCTTTGAAGATCATCTCATAATGTGATGATCTATTCACATCCATGATGTGGAAGGGATTACTGGAGGAATTCAAGACTCAGTGGTGCTTAAACACAACCTTTCACCCACATACTGATGGTCAGAAGAATCAATCCATACAAAACCTAGAGAAAATGATTTTTGCTTCAATTCTTGAGTTTTTTTCATAGTTGGGAGGTCCACCTACCACTGGTGGAGATTTCATTCTACAAAATATATCAATCCACTATTTGTATGGCACCATTTGAGGAATTGTATGGGCATCTTTGCAGATAACCTTGATGTGGGAAAAAACCATGGGATTCGACACTCATGGGTCACGAGTTTCTACAGGATACAAATGAGAAGGTGTAGATCATCTAGGATCGGATGAGGACTACACATAAAAGGAATAAATATGATGCTAATAAGAGACAGATGGCCTTCGATTTCAAGGATGGAGACCATGTTTTCCTTTTGGTCTCACCCTAATGAGGATTGTGGATATTTTCTCAGGGAAACAAGTTATCTCCCAGGTTTATCAGCCCTTTTTGTATTCTGAGAAAAGTTGGAAAGGTGGTGTACAACCCAGATCTTCTTCAAAGATTCATCTAGTGCACACAATTTTTCACATGTCGTAGTTGAGGATGTACATGCATGATCCATCACAAGTCATCAAATTAGGAAATATGGGAATTGATGATGGGGAGATGTTTGTAGTGTTATCAGTGGAGATGGAGGATTGACATGAGTGGGTTTTTCATGGATGGTTGATTCCTCTATTTCACATTGAGTGGATGCACAAGAATATCTAAGATAGAACATGGAAGAAGGAGTCTCAAATTCATTCTCAATACCCCATTTTTTTATTTAGCATTGTTTTGGATTATAGGGATGTGAAGCCATAATGGTGGGGGCAATATAATGTCCCAAAAATTCCATGTTTTTTTAATAATATTTAATTATTATGAGACCCGATGCTTTGATGACACCTGATTCCTAGGACTGGGGATCCTGTAATAGAATTTTGAACTTTTTTAAATTTTTTTTAATTAAACATGCAAGAAGGTTTTTCTAACATTTAAAACATTTTCAGATCAAAATTAAATTTCATCATTGATCTCAGAACATCGGGATTTTCATAGAAAGAACATAACTTCAACTGGCGAGGTTCGACCAGAAAAGATAGTTTTGGAACATTTCAGAAAAAATAAAATAACTTAAAAGGCTATATTTTTATTCACTGTTGAGTTGTGGCATGTCATCAATACAGTACAATAATGAGGCAAATACGAATACAATTAATGAGGCTTGTAAAGGTTCTGCGTAATGACTAATTAATTTGAATCATAATGACATCATGATGCAACATAACTGAAATATTTTAACGCATTTATCTTTTAATATTTTTAGGGTTTTGGAGAAAAAGAGGGAAATATGGGGAATTCCTATGATGAATCAATGACGAGGAATCCTTTGTAATGATGAACGCCAATGAATCACTAGTGACAATGATTCCCTCAAAGAATGGGTCCAAGACTAGAGAGAAGAGAACACTAACCCTTACAAATGGATCGATGTTAGTAATGAGATTCCCTGTGATAAAACCTTATTTAGGTAGGGCTACTTTTTGTTTTCATTTCTCTTTCGTCATTCTAAAACCAATGAACATGGATCAACCCATGAACATGTTGATCCACATGTTATTAATATTTTTGTGGGATTCCTAGAATCAGGTTTTTTCTTCAGAATAATTTATTTTTGTTGATAGAAACATAATTTCCCCTTCCCATGATTAAAAAAATCTAACTTAGAGATATCAGGATGATACAAACAAGGACAATATTCATCCATCTTTGGGTGTTTTTGTGATGGTCATGATTGGAATTATAATTTGATGGAAAGAAATCATTGAGGCCATAGTAGGAAAGACGATGCCCCAAGGAACTTAGGGGGGAAACATGGTTTTTAGAACAGAGCACTAGAGCGTACCTGATGGTCCGTGGAAGGAATCCTCGGTAGGGTCTTGCGGTGGTGGCTATAGGTGGTGTGCCACATCGGCACACTGAGGTCACCGTTATGGATTTATTTGGCTGAGATGGTGCTTTAGAATCTAATTGAACTGGGAAGACGTCTAGAGGATAGGGACGTGACCACTCAGTGGTGTTTTTGGGTGGCCCATGTCGTGCGAGCTGTGGAGACTTTCTGGCACGTGGTCCAGTGAAGACCACATGTGGGACCAAGGAACGACCATCATATATGGCCCTACAGTTCTGAAACGGATTCCAGGTGGCGTCTGGACTGGAGGAGACCAGCCCACTAGTTGGGGGGCTGGCTGGTGGGGAGCGAACCCGGCGATTGATCTTCCTAGGTTAGAGTATGCCAACCCGCATTTTCAAGCCTAGCCGGTAGGATAAAACTGGGCCGCTAGGTAGCCTATAGTGGGAGAGATCATGCATGCCTGTTGTGGGCTATGATATATAGAAATGGGTCACTATGTGACCTAGCAGGATGGAACCATGCCCGAACATAGCTGGGTCTAGCAAGGCCCAAGGGGCCTCGACTAGATCCGATATGGGTCGGGATAAGTCGGTCAAAATGGGACAGGGAATATGGGGCCCCTAGGTCGGGTCAGTCAGGTCCATCCAACCGGGTCGGAGCTGGCCCGTACACAACCGAGATTTGTTTACTAAAACACTGATATCTTTCAGACTAGGCATCCAACTGATCCTCCATTCACAAACATGGGACCCTTGAAACAAGATAGTTCTTTTGGAATTCTCTTAGGAGGATTTCATGGAAAATGATATAGAATGAATGGCATGAGGAGTGGATTATCCTGGAATCATGCACACTACATGTAGGAATGTTATGGCTTAATGATACCTTAAGACTACTATAAGAGAACCTATGTGAATCAGCTACAATGGTCTAGGTTGGAAGTGGATCTATGTGACCCAGATGACCCATAGTGGGGAGTGGCTATGTGTGAACCTACAGACCCATGGTACTCATCTGGGACGAGTACCTCAGTATGATGGCATTAGTGGGATGTAGCTCTACGTCACCCGATAGGCCCACAGTGGGGTGTAACTCTGTGTGACTCAACATACCCACAATACTCATTAAGGAAGAGTACCTCAATAGTATATGGTGTTCTGTGTTACGAATGATAGTCTTTCTTTCTATAATTTAGATTTTAACTATGCAAGATGATAGTACCCCGTGTGTTCTTTCCTTTGCGGTCATTCCCTTATGTTATAGGGTCCCTACTGAGTATTCTATTACTCACCCCTACATTGTCTCCACCAACATATTCTTTGTCTAGTGAAGATGAAAGGTGTTTCAATAGAGACCTTGGTGGCATGGGACCAGGTGGTTCCTAGTGAGATATGATATGTAGGATGTACTTCTACAGTTATAGGTAGCCACTCCTTGCATACCCTTCAGGTGGGGTTTTCAGCAGATGCCTTTTCATTGCTCCTTCGTACTTTCCGTCTTTTAGTTTATCTTTTGTTGGGTTTGTATTTTGGCCTATTTGATTTATAACTTATACCATTACTCAGTTTTTGTTTATGGTAGCATTCATCTTTTCATTTCCATCCCTTTTGGGGACGTGGTTGTGGGTGTGTGCATACAGGAACTCAAGAAAATGCCCCTCACTTGGATGTTGACACCTTTTTCACTAGTCACCAACCCCTAGCATATGGAATGTAGGCTTGGGGGTGTCATGGCGTGGGCCCTGAGGGACGGGTTGTGATAGTGTATGGAGGTGGGGTGTTGTCTATTACTTCATTATAGTGTTGTGTAATTTGAAATATGTTTAAATACAACACCTATATTATGTATTATGGTTATGTGCATAGAATATGAGAATCCTAGGTATCAAGATGAGAAGACTAGGAAAATTATTCTAGGAATAACCTACCATAACTTGTATGATCATGAAACAACACTAAATAAACAATGATAATGGGGATTGAATGGAATGAGTAGGATATGGACAACTTCATCCAGGATCAATCATCGAGGGTATGCAGATTCTATAACCTAGTAACCCTATATATATCATAATTTCCAATGGTTCTTCACCTCATTTACTTATATGTTTGTCAAAATATTTTTTAATGCTCTCTATTTATTTTACTTATACATTTAAAACAATAAAAATCATAATTTCCATCCATTTATTTTATTTCAACAGATGTTGTGATTTTCTACCTTATTTTTCTTTGATATGATTATTTTATCTTACCATTCATTCAATATAATTATTTAATGGAAGGTACATTATTATTTGTAAATTATTTTATAAATCAAATAAGTGAAATGTTTTTTTCTAAAAATTTAGTTGATTAATTTTTTCTAGAAAAATTTAGAAACCCATTTTTAGTATATATTATTTTTATGTAATCTTGACTATATTTATCTTTATATGAATGGAATGGGGCATTTTCTATCCTTTATAATCACTAACGAGTTTCTTGGTGATCACACCAACATTAACAGTTTCACTTTCAGGTTAGGCTCGGTTTGCCTCCGCTCTTGAAATGAGATTAGTTTAAATGCTTGTGTTGAATCCTGTTTTAATATGGAGGTATGTATGAGGATTTTTTTCTTATTTTTAGTTTCTCTTCCAATGTGATTATTATTATTATTTATTTATTTTATCATTTATTCATTGGTAAAACCATTTAAAATTAAGTTATATTTGATTCCAAAAAGTAGTTGCCAACCTGGAAAGGTTGGGAATGCCTCTCGGGCCTTGTTGTGGGTGGACATGGGAAACCGATTCACAGATAACCAATTTGATTCATGAAAAAAATTTCTTAGATAATTCCATTATTATTTGGTGTGTCAGGTAGACTGGATATAGGACTATCAAAATTCAAGATGTTTGATCAAGAATAACTTCGTGAACTCTTACTCATTCAAAGCCTTAATTTTCCATGGATTATTGGTCTTTATGGATTTAATTTATATTTTGGGTTTATGTGGTTTTGGTTTACTTGGTTTGATGATATTATGCATGTTGGTTATTGATAATGGATGTGATATGGTGTCACACTCTAATTTTACATAGCATACTTAAATATGTGGGACTTGAGTTCATGGAATAGATGATTCAACTAGATGGTGTAGAATTGGTCATGTTCTGCTAAAATAGGTGGTTGAGCTATGAGTGATCACATGATTCCCATTAAAAGGATTAAGTGGGAGTGAAGTATTGTAATTCTTTTTTTTAGTGATAGGATTTTGAATCAAAGATGGATTTCGGTGTGTTTTTTTTTAAATTTTAAAACTAATCAAAAGGGATTCCTTTCGAATGTAATTTTTCGTTTCCAATAGGAATTCAAAGTGTTATTTTGGCATTAAAGGTTGATATGTTATATTTTTTTATACCAAGTGGACTTGAAATCTGAAAATTATTTTTACAAATGATTTTTTTTCTTGGAATAGTTCTAGAAATGTTAAATGATTCTAATTTCAAAATAGGGAATCAAATTTGTAAATGGTGTTGTTTAAAGAGGGTTATTGATTTGTTTTGTGTTGTTGTTTTGGTTTTATTAATATTTAATTTGGTTTTGTTCATTGATGTATTTGTTTATAAATATAGTGTTTGTTATACAATGTTAATTAGTTTAGTTTTAGTTTAATGTTTATTTGGTTATTTCCGTTACATTGTTTAGTTTTTCCACCCAGAAAGTCCTAAAAGTTTTCTAAGGAGTCTTTATCAGTTGTTGGACCTACCGGGACTCCTTGTTTAGTGGTGAAGTTGTTATATTTCATTAATTATATATCATTGATATATATTGTGGTCCTTTATATTATTTGGAGTGTCTTTAGATAAATTTATGTGCCTTCAAGACTTTGGGAACTCTAGATGTTGTGAGGGTGTGAGTAGTCTTGGGATTGTTTGAAGGATCTGGACTAGACTAGCTGAAGGTGATCATTGCATCCTCATTGTGAGTTAGATATCCTAGGATATATTCAAGACCATATTCATAAAATACATTATTCTATATGGTGTAAAGTAGATTAAATAGAAAAATTTTAGAGACATCTAAAAAGGAAAACATGTAGTGAAGGGTTTTTTTTACTATTTTAGTGACCATGTTTTCTTTTCTCCAAAGATAGTGTTGAGTTATCGTTAAAATATTCCCTTTTCATGTGGCTTATCCATCTTGATATTAGGGATCTCATTAATTCATCATGATAATTCATGTTTGGTAAGCTATTGTATAAGTATTTTCTAGCTATTATTTTTCTAAGAGGGCATCCAATAGTAGTTTATAGTATGGTTATATTTATTTATTTCAAAGGTTTACCATTTAGTGAGTATGGACTAGAGGAACTTGTTCATGAAAATTTTAGATTAACAGTTCCATCTTCTCATCATAAAGAACACTTTATCATTTGTTTAACGATTGGGTTGTTTGGATATTCCAATTCTTCTTTCCATAATCCCTTGATGTCTTGTAAATGGTGGGACAAATTAGCATACCTAAATAGGTTCTCCATGTTTTGTTTTCAAGATATAATGTTACAGGCTAATTATGAGCTCCAAAATGTAGAGAATTATATGATTTTGGACATCAGGGATCTAGGAATAGGTTTTAGAGTGAGGTTTTTCATATTATGGAGCTACTAGGTGTGGGTGGTGTAGATCCAATTCATTAATTCCAACATCAGAGTGGAAACCGTATGAATTTTTCAATTTATTGGGTTTTCTGTTCGTGGAAATATATTTATTTAGGAATTTTAGTTTCCTCATTTTCTAGTGGTTCTAATGTTTTTAGCTTGTGAATGTGTGGTCTTGAATGAGTCACATTCTATTTGAATTGTTTTATCTCCTTTATTGTCTTAATTTAGAGGTCTATAAGCCTTGGGAGTGGATTTTAGGATGGTTTGGTGTTGGTTGTTTCTCTACGTATTTATAAGTTTTTTACATTTCATAAGAATTTGTGTTCTAACAGAAGTAAATTTTTGGGAAGTAATTCTCACTCTTCTATTTGTGGATGATGGTGTTTCTCATTCCACTTCTCGTATTATGTTAGTTTTTTTTCTTATTTTGGAAACAATAGTTTGAATCACTATCTAAAATGGTAGGAATACTATCATAGGATGATATTGTTGTTAACTTTGTCAACATAATTTTTCTTCATGAGGAAATTCCTTATTCTATCCCTTCCAAACCTATACCATTATAGTTTAGTTGGACTAGATTACATGTCATGTGACAAATACTAGTATAAATTCTAAATAAACTATGATGAATTTTTTGGTTCTTATATGTTATGGGTTGGGTTGTTCCATGTTTTTAGTTTTTGTCTCAAAATGTAAAAATCCATATCTTGATTATTTCATTTAATGGTTTGAGTTCCTTTATTTAACTCTCTACGTCTTGGGATGCTTCTCTTAGTTCATTAAAATTATTAATTTGGTTTATTTTATATATTGAGATTTTGGGTTTTGAATAAAATAGTGAGCCCTAGGTCTTTGATAGTACAATTTGGGATCTCATCTTGAATAATATTTTTCGTTGTGTTTATCCTAATTAACTAAACCATTATGGGAATTCTAGAGGATTAAAGACTCATAATGTGTAAAATTATCACACCTAACCCATATCCAATAATTATTTATAACCATTTTATAATTTTTAGCTTTATAATTTGAGTTTTGGGGCATACCTCAATTTTAATTTTAAATTTTTGGGGTTTTTAGAAAAGGAATAAGGTCTTTGTATGGTTCATAAAAATTTTACATAGACTATGTGAGGGTTTATATGAATTTAAACGGAGTGAACCTAAATATCAAGGCACACTTTCACCAACCATATGCCAGACCCTTGTGGGGTGACTATAGTCTTGGAGTGGGATGCATGGTTAGACCATGGTTTGGAATGTTGTGTGGACAAACCATTAAAATTGATAAAATTTAATATTAGATATAATAACAATAAACCAAAACTACTATTACCTTCCCCCGCACCTACCATTTGGCCAAAAAACTCCCCCTTTCACCTTTCACTATCTTGTGACCCAGAACCATATCCTCTTATAGCCATGCACCATAACCTCACCTCCTACCTTGGTTTAGGGATAATTTCCATCCTAGTATTGGGTGTGATCTCCTCTTATATGGTCATGCTCTTCTCCTCTTCTTTATTTTTCTCCTTTTCAATTAGTATTCTTTTCTTCCATTTATTGTGCATGCCATGGACAAACCATTAACTGAATATTTGTATTATATTTGTTAAATATTGTTTCCTAGAGTTCATGAGGATCATTTCACATTAGTTCTAGATTAACTTTTGAAATTTCAGTGTTTTACATCCGTTTAAGGTAGGTTTTATTCAAATGTGATTATTTGGCACAATTTTAATTAGTGAATTTGGGACTTTTGGGTGACTTATATTTTTCCGATGTCCCTTGTTACATCACGAGGTATATTTGGATTTTATTTGGTGAGGATAATTTCATGTGGATCCTTGATGGTGGGTTTTGCACATATACATAGGTAAATACACACACACACATACCATTTTTGAATATATTGCCTCATGAAAACAGGAATATGTACATTGCTCAAAAGCTGTATATATATATATGTGTTTGTGAAGGATTATATACATGAAAGTGTGAAGTCAATATCAACAATGGTAGTGTGATTTGAGGTATGATCCTTATGTTTAATCCTTTGATTTTAATTCGGTGATTGTTTGTTGTTTTACTTGTGTGTCTTCCTAATTATATAAAATGTATATGTATTGTAATATTTATTATTCTTGAAATTTTATTCCTACATTATTTATATGTTTTTATCTTAAGAATTCAAAATGGTTTCCAATTATTTAAATATATTTTAATGATTGTTCATAATTAAAAATCATCATAATGGTTGAAGTGGTTTTTTAAATGATGGTTGTTTATTTAAAAATAACTAAGGCTAAGTTAGAAGATTAAAAACAATTCAAAACATTATGTACATACTAATGGATGCCCAATTTCTATGTTTCTATTGACTTTGGATGGATATTTTTTTACATGATGATATTCTTTTTTTATGTAAAAAGGGGTTTCGCATTGGTAGTTTAGGCAGGTGGGGTGTTGTGTGTTTTTTATCTGGTAGTGTTGTGTAAAAAAATTGGTTTCATTACTACAAACAAATATGTATTCTTGTTAACATCATGGAATGTGATAATTTGGGATATATATGTTGGCATACTAGGTCAATTACTCTGGTTATAACCCACATTACCTAGATGGATCATAATACAACACTAAATAAACTATGATGATGAGGACTGGTTGGATGAAGTAGAATAAGTTCCTTAATTTCCTGAATCTATCACTGAGAATATAAAGATCCCATATCCCTATAAACCCAAGATACATAGAAATTTAAAATAGTGTTTTATCCTATTTAGTTATATTTTTATGGAACTATTTTTTTTAAATTCTATAAAATTTAGTTTCCTTTTTATTTCTAAAATAATGAAAAGAATATTTTCTTTCCAACAAATTTTATCACATTATTTCACAGATTTATGACTTATTTTTTTACAATTCTATTAACTTTTCTACTCATCCTTTCTTTATAATGATATAATGAAAATAACCTCATTAATTGGAAATGTTTCAATAAATGAATGAAGTGAAATCTTTTTCTAAAAATTAGATGATTATTTGTTTTCATGAAAGTGGTAGGAAACCCTATTTTTTAAATATCTTATTTTCAAACTAGGAATATTGTATTTCTATTTAACGGTTAGGAATAGATATTTTTTTATAATTTGGAATCCCTATTGTTAATTTTGGTGATCAGGACAACTTTATCATTTTATGTTTTAGGTTATGCTTTGTTTGACATCAATCCTAAATCTAGCTTTTTTTTATGGTTGGTGGCGACCTTTGGGGTCACATGGAGGTATGTATGATGTTTATTTTATTTTTTTCAGTTTCTTGTTTCTATATAAACAAAAATATTAATTTTTTATTATATTTTATTTATTTATTTTTTATGGGAGAAAACATTCCCAATTTAATTATATTTGTTGCCCGAAACTAGTTTTCAGCCCAAGAGGATTTAGAACACCTCTATGGCCTTTTGTGGTCTATTTTGGGTGATCGGCTTATGGTTTAACTAGGTTGGTTTGTGAAATGAAAAAACATATAAAATTAATTCACCATATAAAATAAATGAATAATAATACAATTCATAATCATCTTTCCAGAGTAATCAATTAACATCCATATTAAAATAATAAGCATACGGTTTATCAATGTTATCCCCAAACAATAAATAGAATAACATGGTCATAACCCTCTCAATGAAATAAGTTTTTTTGATATCATTAGATTATATAATTGGTTATTTTGAGTAACATTAATTTAGGTTGACTTAGATGAAAGAAACATATTATATTATTATTTTATAAATAACTTTGGAAACATGAAGAAATATCTCATTTTCTAAATTCTTGAAAACTCATTAGAATTTTTTTTAATTAAATACATTTTGGTTGATATTTTTTAATAAAATAAATAATTTTTTAAAAAAAATTCTTTCAAAAAATATTACAAAAGATATTTCCATTGATAAAATTTCATGGAGAAGATATAAAATACTATAGATTTATTTCTTAAAAGGAGTGGCTTGTAAAACCAATTTAAAAATCAATAAATAATTTATAAAATCAATTTTTTACATATAATAAATATAAATAAATTAATCTTTTTTAAAAAATTATTAGGAATTAAAATCATTTGTAAAACAATTTCAACATTTGAGAAGGAATTTTCATAATGAAGAATACTAAAAATAGTAAATCATGTTCTTATGATTTTTCTAAATTTTAAATCTAATGATACTAATATAGGGGAAAATAAATCGGAATTTAAATACCATTAATATAAAATAATATTCAAATAATATTTTAAAGAGTCATTATATAAACCACACAGAATAAAACAAGTGGTGAATAGGGTATATGTCTCAAAGAAAGAAAATTGAGAGAGAACCCTTAAAACAATCATAAATTATGAGTCAAATATGCATAAAAGAGAAAACATGAGATGATTTTTTTATTTAATATAATTTTATGAAGGTTTTGATATTTTGAATTTAAATTTTTGTATATACACAACCAAAAAAAATAATTTCGGTATTTGGTATATTCCTTAGTGGAATAAAATTTAAGGTGAGAAACACTTATGGATATTATAACATTTGAATCAAAAAAATTTCAAATAGGTAGGTTTAAACATAACTATAAAAGCCATGAATTAATTATTTAATCATAATATAGTACTTTAAATTTTAAATATACATACCTTATAAAATAAAATACATCTATAGTACAAAACATGTCTCACGAAGGGAATTGGAGGTATGAAACCCTAATTTCTTAAGTATTAAAGGAAAATAAAAAGTGTGAAGGTAGGATCATGAATAGATTTGTAAAATACATTAAATAATCATTAATAATGATATTATAATCCATTATTTTTATAATTTCACCATATAATATAATAATAAGTGCATCATATGAAAACATGTGTCAATAAAAGAAAATAAAACCAAACCCCTACCATAACCCTTGACTTTTGTGAAAGTGATTTAGCCTCCTATATAATAATCATAACCATATTAATAAATCTTATAATAACCTTATTCATATATTTATTTTTTTATTATATTTAATTATAGATCTTTATTATTTATTTATTAGTTAGTTATAATTTTCTTTCACTATTGTATGATAACCTTTTTTATTATTTCAGGTGTATTTTAAAATTTCATTGTATTTTAATATTTTTTAATAGTATGTTAATCATTAAAATATTATAAAATGTAATGTAAAATATTCCTTATAATCATTTATAATGAACTAATATATTTCCGTGGTAGTTTTAATTATGGTTAATTTTGATTAAATCACAGACATACATGTTTTGACCATTTTTAATTAATGAAATATTGTATCTTAATTAATGAGTTATATATTAATATTGTCTTCATAGAAAAAGAATTATTTACCAAATAATATCTTAGTTATTTCTTAAATTCATTCTTATAACACTCCATGTAGGGATGTGATGAAAATAAAACTCTTCCTCTGTGGAGGTGGTAGTCTGCAGGTATGTATGAGAGAAAATTTCTTTTTTCATAAAACTTATGAAAGGTAGAAAATGAATTATAATTTTATATAATTAATCATATTATAAATATCATATTTATTCATCAATTAAATTATCATAACGATACTTTTATGGTAGTTATAAAGAAAATACGTTGTTTTGTGAAGGCCATAGTCTCCACATACATATGAATGACATTCTCATTTTTCTATGGAAGGGGGGGGGGGGTGGTGAAGATAATAGTTATAAAATAAACATAATAATATTTTTTGTAAAAAAATAATACCTAGTTCATTATATTATAAGGGTTAATATATATTTTTATGAAAATGGATGAGAATGATAATGAAGATAATACTAGGGGTAAAAATTAGTCTTCTTCGGAACATAAATATTTTATTAGAAGGCTCTTTGGAGATGGTTGAATTTTGATTTTTTTTTAAAATAGTGGATTATAAAATTGTAATAGGATTATAAGTAATTTTAAATGGTACAGGTTCTAATAATAATTTTAATATATATAGTGGTTTTTTGTTTATTAATGTGATCTCTTTTATAGATGTGGGGAGTTACATTTTCACAAATATCAATTACTAAATGTGTCTGGAATGTTTTTTTACCTGTATAATTGATCCGAATTTCGGAATAATGGATAAGGATGGATATATGGTTGATAAAGACTTTAAAGAGCATTTGGAAATAGGTTTTGAGAAATTTATGTCTTTTTATATTTTATATTTTCTTTTTACCCTAATTTACTTTTACTATAGTAATTATTTTTCACCTCGGTTACTTATTTTTTATGCTAAAAATGATAATAAACTTTTTATAGAATTTTTATATTATTTATAAAAATATGAAATCCATTTTATAATGTTAAAATTTTAAAATAAATAATAAATAATTTTGAAATAAAAAGTTTATAACACATGAAAACATTTTTTAAAATAAATATTTCATAGGTTACAAAATTATAATTATAGGTTATTAAATTAAAAAATATATTCAACTTATAAATTAACTTATTAAATATGTAATTAATTATTAAGATAATTGATAGATTTTAAATTTATTCTTGTATACAAAATTTGTCCCACATGTCATGATGCTTATAAAAACAGAATTATCAATATTCACATAAAAATAATCTTTTAGAAAACTGTAAATTATACTAAATATACTATTAAAATGATGAATAAAAAATTAATTTCAAAATTTTAATTGAATATTATAATATTTATGAATTTTTATTTTCAATGGAAACAAAATATATAATGACAAATTATTATTCAAGGAAAATGTATTTTAGATATTAACTACATTTATTCCCACTTTATTAAAATTATTATATAAATTAGTGTTACAAAATTATTCATATCAACAATATATTTTAACATCATTTAAAAATAATATATTTACTTTCTTAAAATAAAAATATATTGCATATCAAAACACTCATTTTTCAAAAATTTCATTCTTACGAATAAAATGATCTTATTAGTTGTTTAACTATACCAATTGAATTCTATTTATGAATTTGTATGAAATGTTTCGTTCAATTTTATTTATAAATACACTTTTTAATGTTTATACATTGATTTAAACCATCCCATTTTATTACTACTTTTCAATAGTAACATTGATCTAAATTAAATGGAAGGAATTTTATTTTGGTTTCGTGTTGTTAGTTAAGTAGTATGTTTGATAAATAATTATTTAAAAAGGAATATATTCTTATTTATCTGTTAGTTAAAAAAATTATTGTAAAATGTTTAATTAAAAATATCCCTATGAAAGTGGGGAAATTGAATCGTGATATCCCTAACATTATTGGATATTATGTTTCAGATTATTATTAAAATCCATTCATAAATAAGGATTTGATAGTTATAATTTCATGGTCTTATACTTCAACATCTATAATATTTTCACATTTCAATATGTTTCTTAAATAACTGTTTATGTTTTGATAGTATTTAGTAATTATAAAAATTATATTTTCTATGAATTTTTCAACACATAAAAAGTATGGAGACATTTCTAGTTATTTGTAATGATTATCTTAGGATTTAGTTCTGGTTTGATACCCCAAGACACTAAGTCCCTCCAATATCATAATTAATCATTGTTTTCCACTTTAATTTGTGAATGATTCAAAGAATTATTTTTTATATACTTTTCTCACTCTATATTACATCTAAACAACAATTTATCAATCTAGTTTACTAGTAAAGAATATTTAGAAACAATATTTTTTGACTCTAATTGTTATTATATTCAGTGGAAGAATTTTTCCACATTCTATATCGTGTCTAAACATACCAAAATAAAAAATTCATATTTTTTAATTCCATAATATCATAAATTCTAATCATAATCTGAAGTGGCTTCATAGTATCAATGGTGTTGTTAAAATTTCACTGATTTTTTCTATATGTTCTTTTTAATTTAATTAATCATCAGTATCTTATGAAATTTTAACTATAAGAATATTTAATACATTTATATATTAAATAATTTGAATCATTTTTCAAGGATATATTACCTATTATACTCAATTTAGAAAAAATTCCATATGTTTGAAAATCATTTATCATCCACATAAAAATAAAACACAACTGAAATATGTTTTTTTTAAAATCACCATATGTGTGCACACCCAAATTCTAATGTTTATTCAACTCTTTCATAAAATGTTTCATATAAATTCATATATTGAATCACAGAAAGGGTAGTTATATATGAGTGTTTTTTTCAAAGTGTTTATATAACGAATATCAATATTAAAAATATTTCTTGGAATATGTAATGAAATTTCTATTATTATATTCAAGAAATGAGTATAATTGAATTTATTTTTAGTTGGATTATTATATACATATAATAACTATTTAGATAATCCTCAATTAAATTATCAAAATGTTTTGTTGAATGAATGAAGAAATATCTACAATATGATTTAATCTATTTTTGATATATTGGATGCTAAAACAATATAAGGGAGTTGTGATTGAAGAAGTAAAAAAAATGGATGATGTTTTGAGGAATCTATCGTAGGTTTAATGAGAATGAATTATCCTATAATATGTATAGAATCTCATTTTGATGAATATTTTAGATATTTACTTTGTTTATTTAATTTATTGGCATGTTAGATACTTGGAAATATTCTAAATTGAGTATTTAATAGACCAAATTCACTGAAATTTATGTTGATGAAGTTTTATAATTATTATGATAAATTTCATAATATTTTTATTATAATTGAAATTCTATAAAGATAATTCATTGTGTTCTTATTTTTGATAAATAATTCAATAATTTTTGTGTTGAAGGTGGAAATTTGGATGAGGCATTGCATGTGTATGGTTTTTCTCAATAATATAAGAAATGTGAATTTCTTTGATGTTTCATATATAAATAGGGTTTTGTTTTTAGATGAGTTTGAAAAATAAAATAAAAAATTATTTAGCAAAAAATATTGTTTTGTTAAATAGATCAGTGAAATTTTAAAATGAAACATATTATAGAGTAATATTTAAGATATTTAATGACTTGAAGTTGTAGAAATGGAAAAGTTAAGTTATGGATATGATAATTTATTCATCTATAACATATTTAAGAGTGATGATTAAATTGAGGAAAATTATTAGATCATAGAGTAATGCATAACAATTATTTTTTACAATAATATTTTTCATCATACACATTACATTTTATACATTTTATATGTTTCTGTCTTAAGATCATCCAAAAATCAAAAAATGGTGAACCTTACATGGAATGTAAGGAGTGTAACATATATATACATTGGTCATTTATTATTAAAATTGAAATGGGGAAAACCTTATGTTTATGTATAAGTTTTTAAAAAACCAATAATAATTCTATTGTTAGGAAAATGATCAATGAAAAAAAATTACTCTATGTATATATTTCAGTTCCATGCATAATATTCTTATATTTCTCAGATACTATTTTATTGTTTAAAAAAATTGTTATTTGTGGATATTAATGTATTCAATGGTTGGTTTTTCTTTATGTAATGAAATTCCATGAAGTTGTTGGTCAAGATGTGATTATTGAAAATATTTGGGTGGAATTATATTTGAAGATCATGAAATTATATCTCCACGAATATCAAATATAAATATTTGAAATTATTTATTAGGATAATAGTTGCAATATTTGTTAAGAAAAAATTTACCAGTTTAAAAATGAGAAATTATGAAGAGATCACACACCCAAAATTATATGAGGATTATATATTCCAAATATATAAAATATATTTGCTTTTATTTTTTAATGGAATTTTAATAATAAAATATTCTATGAATAAAAAATGGGAAAACAGAAGGAGAAACATGTGATATCTATTTTTTTACTCTTTTGAATATATTCTATTAGTAAAAGAATAAATAGATGATTATAGTGTGTTAATGATAATATTTCCTTGACATCATCTATGTATTAAAGAATGTGCACACAGTTCGATTCTGTAGGTATATAAGAGTGAATTTTAGGGTAGTTTTGAGATAGTTGATGATGTGCATTAAATAAGAAATAAGTACAATATGAAAAATAATAATAAGAATAATCCCAATTATATTCTTATATCGTATATGATGATTGAGAGAGAGACAAAACCCTATTTCTAATCTTCAATAATGTTTATGTGTTAATGTATTTAATGAAAATTGGGTAAAGATAAAAAATGTTGTATCATGACATATATATGTGTAGATCATTCTAAAATTTATTCAAGGACAATAATGCTGATGTAAAATAAATAGTTACAGAAGAAATATAGTGTAATTATTAGTTAAGAAAATTTTACTACTAAGAGGGTGATGGGTGAATTAGTGATAACTTTTTCTTTTGTGTTTTCTTACAAATGAAATAACCTTCACCTCCGATTAAACATTTATTTCCCTATAGAATAAAAAATCAAATACACATCCATAGGAACATGAGTATTTTCAAGGTTAACTATTCACTACAATTAGTTATTACCTTGGTATTATTTTAAAATAATAAAATACCATATAATCCAATAGAAAACAATATTTTTTGTATTGAATATAATGAGTATGATATTACATATCACTCGTGTAGAACTATGTAAATATTCTAAAAGTGTGTATGCTCCTTCTAGAACAAATGATGTAATACAACGTTATTAGAACAAGCAATGTGATGGTACTCCTTCTCAACATTCAAAAAAGTTGTCTTTTAAAACAACTATTCATTTTCTTACCCATAACATGGTAAGAAATTCCATGACATTGTTTTAAAACTAAATCTGAATTCCCTATCTAATTTTTTGAAGTCCAATTGTTCAATACGGAAAATATACCTCTGTTAGAATATGTTTAAGACAATTATGATCACATTCTGCTCTAGTATAGAAATCTCAATATAGTAATCCTTCCCAATATGATAACTATAGGAATATGATAATGACTTAAATAGGATGATCAACTAAATACATTACAATACTGTCTCTTCTCTTTTCTCTTCAATATGGTACAATTTCATCAAGAAAAACAATCCAGAAACCGCTTCTTCACACTAGAATATCTGTAGTGCATATCCTTATCTCTACATCTCATGATTATTATTTTAATATGTAAAGAATAGTTTAACTTTTACATTTTATACTAATCCAAATAAAATTAGTGGGATTCAATAAAAGATTCTTGCTCAAAAAAATTACCCAAATTTACATGTTTCTTTGAATTTCGGGTGCATCGTGATTTTTTCAGTGTTTCCCAGTTTTCTTGTTTCTTCTCGATTATTCTTGAATATGAAAATAACATCAAATATCTTATGACTTATTTCAGAAATACAATTCCAATTCTGATTTTCCATTCCTATTTTCTTAGTACAAATACTTAATTATGAAGCTCCGTACAAATTTCATGTATGAATAAATAGACATTTTCAATCTTCTTCACAAACCCTAGTTTGATTCCATTTCTCCATTACGATATCTTGATACAATTTTTCTATTACATTTCTCTGTACTAAATTAAAGACAATATTCCCATTCTAATTTTTTTCATTGTGATCTTTTCTATTATGATGATGATAAAATATTCTTTGAAACATATTCAATCAATTCTACTTCATCATTTATTTAGTGTGATGTTACACTGTAAACTCCAACACTATGGATCTTGATCCAACTATTAAAATCACCTTAAAACAAATTATATTTTATATTTCTCTTATTAATACTATACCAATAAATTTATTTCACAATTGTTTTTGTCTTTAATGAATATGATGGTACACAAAAAAGATGTATCGTCATCAAGATCTTCAAATTATTTGGTCTCATCATTATGATCATCCTTCACATATTTTAAACAAATATGCATTCGAAAAAACCCATTATGATAATATTGATACTAAAAATCTTCATCTTCATTAAATTTTTTCCTTCACATACTTCTGCTTATGTCATGAATTCCTTCACAACATTGAATACATTGAAGATCAATTTTAGCATTGTTTGACTTTAAATGGAATGTCTTGCAACTTACCATTCCTCCAAAAATATATTTCATACCTTCTCAACCTAAATATGATTAATAGTATTTATTTCACTCCCCTTTATTACATCAAGCTTATATAACATGTTTTGCGAAATAATTATGATTTATGAGAATTCCATGATCAAAAATGCATCGTCACATTTATATCATTTTCATGCATAATCCAATACTCCCCCATTGTAATATATTCTTCCAGTATAACCTCAAGATGAGTATGATTTTCTTGAATATGATGTTTAGTCCAATTATCAAAAAAATAAAGTGAGGTAAATTATTTTCTTCTTAAACACCCTTTTATTTTTAATATTTATTGAAAACAAAAGAAAACACATGAATATGATCATCCTTATAAGCTTGGTCCATGTAATCTCTCCCTTTGGATTCTTTCTGTTGACCAAGATTCATTAATCACATAGCTTTGTATCTTCTAGCTATAGATTTGTTATCAACAATTCTACGTCTACATGAGAAAACTCATTGTATCAAACGAGAATCATTAATAGAAAAACCATTCCATTCAAAATTTATGATCATGAAACACCTTCAATTTTCATCACAAATTTCATCCTCAACTTTATCCACTTCTTTAATTTCCTTGGGATACTAAAATTTATTTTCCAACAACCACTCCTAAAAAATTTAAAATAGTTCACACACATGTAATGTTAGATTCACAGCATACCCCCAACGTTCCCTATTTACATGTTTCCATGATGATATATTTAAGAAAATATTCTACCCCTTGACAACATTATTCAATGGTATGATGGGGGAGGGGAGAAAAACACAATCCTCAAACCTTGATGAGAAGTAGGTTTGATGCCCATATTCAACCTCAAGTTAGAAAATGATTCATTTGCTAAAGGTTTTGGGAATATGTTAAAAACTTATTCAAATGTATAAACATACTCCAGATTCAATTCATTATTCTCCACATACTCTATAATGAAGTGTTATTTGATATCAATATGTTTTGAGTGAGAATGTTAAATCAGATTCCTAATGATATTGATTACACTTTGATTATCACAACCCAAGAGCAAGGATAACTTCACTTCAACAAGAAATTCTTATAATTGAGTTTTTATCCACATGATTTGGGAAGAATCTGGAGTAGTAATAACATACTCATCTTCATCCATACCAGGATTTAATAAATTAGGTTTCTTTTTATAGAAACCAACACAACCATTAACAGAAAAAGAAAAAACCACCGTATGTGGATATTTTATCATCAACAGTTCTAGCCCAATGAACATCTAAACACTCAAACAAACCAATAAATTCTGAGCAATTATACTAGATTGTAAAATTTCTTGTTCCTTTGAGGTATATTATAATTATTTCTCTAGAATTAAATTTGATTCTTTTGGAGTAATATGAAATCTTTCACATAAGGTTAAAAGATAAAAAATATAGGTATTGAGGTAGTTAAATATAACAAACATCCAATCAGCTTTAAAAATTAATTTTGATTAACTTCCTTTTCTTCTCTATATTTAGAAAACATTTTTCCCACTAAAATAGGTGTGTAAATAGGATTTGGGTTTTCTATGATAAAATTATTGAGAAGTTCCTTAAAATACTTTTTCTTAGAGAAAAAAATGTGTTGCTTATTTTGTAAAATTTTTAAGTGAAGAAAGTATTTCATTTCCCCTAGTATGAAAATTAAAATTAATTTTTAAATTTAATGATAAAATATATCACAGTATTTTTAATCATTCCCATCAAAAATAATTTCATCAATAGAAACAATTAAAATTTGGAAAAACTCTTGAATTTATTTGATTTAAATATTGATATCAACTATTCCTTTCTTAAAACTCATATTCCTTAAAGAAGAATCCAATTTAGAATACCATGCTCACATCGCTTTTATCAGGTCATAGAAATATTTATTTAATATGTAAACATTATTTTCACCTTTCCAAAAAACAAATCCACTTGTATTTTTGATGTAATCACCCTTAAAAGGAACCCCATTTAGAAATCTGGACATTATATCCATTGAAAAAATTTTGTAACTTCATTATGCAATAGTATTAGTAGTAATTTGGTTTGATTTTAAAATTTCCAAAGGAGAAAAAGTTACATAAAAATAAACAAATTCAATTTGTGAGTAACCTTTTCATAATAATCTTTATTTTTTTATTATCACTACACCTTCTTTATTCAACTTATTTTGGAAAACCCACATTATGACAATAACATTTTTTATCTATATTAGGAAGAAGTTTTCATGTATCATTATTTTTTATCTGATCCATATCTTCCTTCATGTCATGAACTCGTTTTGTATACTCCAACTCTTCATTCCCATAATTCATCTTGAATTTGGTATATAAGGATGTATGTGTAATATAATTTTTTATTATTCTTATTGGAACCATTTCATGTTGATCACTTATAATATTTTCGGCGTCCACGTGATTCCTCAACCTGGTATGAGATTTTCAAGATTCTTACTCATCAATTAAAATTTCTATGTCTGATTAATCTCTATGAGTAGGATTACAATTTACAGTATCCTTAAAAATAATTTCCTTTATCCTGGTCAACTTCTTTACCAACATGAGTGTGATTATCTTCCTCCACCTATTCAATAACTTTCACAAAAATTGAATAAAAAATTATTATTTTTATTTGATGAAACATATGTATTATATTCCTTATAGATCATAGCCAATAAAAATTCCATCTTCATTTTTTTTCTAAGACATTCTAAACATTCCACCTTTATTCTTTATAATGCATGGACTCCACAGAAAACATCGATGTTTCAATCTTGGAGTTTTTTAATAAAACAATTCATATAGATTAATTTATTAATTTCTCCTATAGAAACATTGGTTTAGAATATACTAAACAGTACTCATGGATTTCCACCGATAGTAATGAGAAAGACCATGTTCAAGTAACATATTTATCCTAATTTAAGAAAAAAAACTATTATTTCTTTTAGCTAACCCATTTTTTGATGAGTGTATACAAAACTATAATCATTTCGAATTATATGCTTCTAAAGAATTAATTAAAACTATTCATTCTTATACTAACAAAAATTATCACTCTCAACTTCATAACTGAATACTCACACTCCTTATGAGTTTTCCTTCTGAAAAATTTAATCATTTTAAAATCACATTTTATATGTTTCATATAGATTACTAATGTAATGTGAGTAAAGTCATCAATGAAAGTGATTAAGTATTTTATCTATTTGTTGATTTTTTTCTCATTGACCGACACATATTAGAATGAATAAGATACATGAGTTGTTTTGAACAAATCTCAACATTATTATGTATAGACTTTTTAATATTTTCTTTCAGAAAAATAGGTCAACACCAATATATTATTCATGGAAAATCATGAATTTCATGAAAACTATCTCTCTTTGATAAATTTCTCATGTTTCTCGAGCACATGTGTCCGATCCTTTTGTACCACAATTGATTATATTCCACCATACTAAACAAATAAGTGTTTTTTATTTCACCAACTTGAAACAAGTTTCCTTTTAAAAGATGGAATCTTTTAATTATCTTTCCATATTCCTCACATTTCACAACAATCCAATATTTCATAAATATAATATTGTTACCCTCATCAAAAAGTTTTTTAAACACTTAGAAATTTTTGTTTTTCCAACAAACATATAAATTTTTCTTGGAATTCAACTTTTCTTTCCCAATGATGGATAATCCAACATCTTTGATTTCAATGGATTCATCATTAACAAATTTCATTTTTCCTTATATAATGTATTTGGAATTCCTTAAAAACATCAAATATACTATCATATGAGAAGAAAACCAATTGTAAATAGTCCAGGATTGTTCTACTTTTGTATATTTTAACATAGTTTTTACAAAAAAAATACTTTTCTTTCTCTATTTTTGACTTAATAGAATTGTTGGAAATCATTTTTTGTGCTAGTAACAAAACAAGACATCATTTTGGAAGGTTTCAAGGTTCTTCACACCATTAAAAATAGTTTCCAGTGGTTGGAAACTATTTCAAATTCTTACTCCAAACTTATAAAACTTTTTCAAAACAAACATCTCAAACTTCTTTCTTTGAAGAGATTGACCTCCCCTAAAACATTTCCTTCCATAACCTATGGAATAATAGTAATGTTTTTGGTTAAACCAAAAAATGTTTTATATATTTCCAAATCTACCAAAAATACCAATTTTGGAGATAAAAGGAATAATTCCCTTTAAAACATCCATAATGACTGGTGTTTTGAAAAAGTTTCTTTACAACCTTCCACATGATCTTATCTAATTCATCAACCTTTTTATTGTCAATCTGAATCGTCTTTTTTAGCTTGATTTTTTTCCATATTTAATGAAATAAAAATTATTAGAATATTTTTTGGATTTATAATGTTTGGAAGAATTTTATTTCTCATTGTATTTTTAATCATTTGTATTGTCCACTGTTAATCTTGACTATATACATTACATTACCAAATTTCTTATTTTCAGAAACTATTCTATCATTTTTATCACCTTTTGAAGGTATATTTTTTTTGAAACTTCTCAATTTTTTCCTTATATGAACTTTAACCAACATTAGTGATAGAGTTTTTGAAACTTGTACCTTTCTATTACACTTTATAAAGTTTTTTGGACAAGTTACAACTCTTATACTTTTTTCCATCATCTTGAATTCTATATCTTCATTATGATTCTATTCTCCTTTAAATGATTTATTTAATTAATAGATTTATTTTACTATCTTCACTTTCTCAACTAGGAAAAATAATTGTATTTTGGTTAAGGAAAATTCATTCCTAAACTTCCTAGTTTCTTTCTCTTTCCTACCAATATTTCTCATGAATTATTTCAATTATTATTTAATATGATATTCTAATAGAGTTTATTCTTCTTCAAAACTATATTTTCTGAATATTTAGTTATTCAATATTAAAATAAATGTATATCCACAAACATACTCAGTGGATTTTTTATTCTCACTATAAATGTCTTCTTCTTCTTCACTTTTAGATAAGAAACTTATTCTTTTGGATTTTAAGAATTTTATATCCTTCCATCTATAAAAATCATTATCTTTTTCAACATATTCCTTCCAATATTTTATTGTTTTTCGTTACTATTCATCACTATCCAATTATTTCATTATTCTAGGATAATTAGCAGAAAAGTTCCAAAAAACCCCACAGTAAAAGTATTTCAATGGATTTTTCCTTTTTTATTTACATATAAATATTATTACATTTCCAGAAAACATGGATAAAATATCATAAATATTTTTACATACCTCATTTTTGGAATCATAATCACCATCTACTTCATCATTAAGATTCTTCTTTGATTTTTCTTTCTTAAAAGCCTTGAAATAAACTTTTCTATCAATTTTTGTTTTTATTTTCATGGATTTATCCCTTGTCATTTGATAAGTAATGAGAGTGATATGAAAATCATCTAAAGATAATGTTTTAGGATCACAATCCTTTAGTGAGAACCATTTAGCATCGACCTTATCAAGAATGATACATATAATATTTTCAATAATTTTTGAATCATATAACTTTTCACCAAGATATATGATAGTTCTAAAAAAGTCATTCACCCCTGTAATGAAATCCCTAATAGGTTCATACTCACTCATAATCAAATCTTCATAAATCAGCCTCTAGATTTTAATTTTTCCTTCTTTGAATTTTTATTACCTTCTTATATTTTTTTCAACATGTGAAATATACCTTTATCTATAAACGTCTTTTAGGCTTAGAAATTAACATAAAAAAAGCGGTGAAAACAAAGCATTATTGGCCCTAACATCATTTTCAAGATTATTCTTGTCAGTAGGTGTGAGAGTTACTTTTTCATAAATATGAGGAAACCCATATATAGTTGCTTCAAGAACATTATATCCAATTGACATAAGATAAGTAAACATTCTATATTTCCAGATATGATAATTCTTACCATAGAAAACAATAATTTCATTACTATTCACATAATTCAGATTCTCCATCAACTACTCTTCAAAAAATCATCAATGAGTATGTAAAGGCAACCTTTGGATCTGATACAAATTTTAATTTATCATTCAGGATAATTGTATCCCAAATAGAGGGAGGGGTGAACCAGTTATAATTTTTTCATTATATTTCCTTAAAAATGAAATACTTATTTCCTCCTGTAAATGATTTATTTCCATAATGAAAAATACAATACACACATTGATAGGAACACAAGTATTTATAATTTTCACTAATCAATAAGAATTTTTATGTCCTTGGTATAGTTTGAAAATATTCTAATACCACACAATAGACTAGAAAAAAATCCTTTTGTGGAATAAAATGAGTAGGATATGCCCTATCACCCGTGTAGCAGTATGTTAGAAATATAATAGAGCATGTGATCCTTCTAGAAAAAATGATGTAATAAATTTTTTTTTTCTAATAGACCCATTTTATAGAGCTGCTTTATCATCTTTCACAAATGTATAATTTCAAAACAATTCGTTGTTTTCTTACCCCTAATCTTGTACAAAATTCCTGGACATTATAATAAAACTAAATTTGAATTCCCAGTCTGATATTTTCTGCTATGATTCCTCAATAAGAAAAATATACCTATGTTAAAATATTATTGAAACAATTATCAACACTTTTTAACCCAATCCAGAAATCCCAATATTATAATCCTACCTAATATGATAACCATATCAATATGTTAGTTAGTTGAATAAGATGATTTGATAAATACATTGCAAACTTGTATCTTATCCTTTATCTTATGTCTCATGCGATTTAATCAACAAAAACAATCTGAAAACCTTTTATTTTCTGTAGAATTTCCTTAGCACTCCACCTTCTCTCTAATTCTGATGAATAGTACATTGAAAGAAGAGTACAATGTAATTTTCTCCTTTTATATTAATCCCAAATGGGGTTTGGGTGGGATTCCTAAAAACATTCATACTCAACCAAATTACCCATATTTTCATGTTCCCATGAATTTATGGTATATATTTACTTCATCAATGATTCTATACTCTTCTAATTTATTTTTTATTTTTCTTGAATCTTCTAAACACTTCATCTCTCTTCTAACTTATTTCAGAAACCCCAGTCAGATTCTGATTTCGCATTATGATTTTCTCAGGATTATTTCTTCATTACGATGCTCCATACCAATTTTAGGTATAATGAAATAAAAAACATCAATATTCTTCAAAAACCCTAATTTTATTCAATTTATTCATTCCAATTTCCTAATAAGATGTCTGTATTATGTTACTCTATAAAAAATGAAAGAAAATCTTTCCATTTTTATTTTGTCATTACAATCTTCTCCATTAATATGATGATAACATATTCTTTCAAAATTATTTAATCAGTATTAATTCTTATTTTATTAATTCTGATCATTCACTATCAACTAAAATATTATGTCTCTTGACCTAATTGATGGAATGAATAAATAACAAACCGGATTTCTTCTTTTTCTTATAAATACGATACTAATGAATTCCCATCACAAATAATTATATCTCTAAAGAATATAATGGTATACTGAATATAATGGCTCATCATCAATAGCTTAAAATTATTTCTTCTCATCATTAATATCATCCTTATTGTATTTTAAACAAATATTCATTCAAAAATCTCATTATGATGATATTGAGACAAGAAATATTTGGATTCATCAAATTTATTCTTTCACAATTTATTCTTGTTTTAGAAATTCCTTCATGACTTTGAATATGATGATGATCAGTTTTAGCATCATATTACATTCAATGGATAGTATTGTAACCTCCCATTTATCCAACAATATTTTTAATTATTGTTAAGAATGAATATAATTTATAGAGTCTCTTTCACTCCCCCATTCATTCATCATGATTTTGGCACATGTTTTGTTTAACATACTTATGATTTATGAGAACTCCAAAATTAAAAATGCATTGTTACATTTATATCAAAGTCGTACAAATTAAAATTCTCCCCCATTATGATATATTCTTATAGTCCCTACAAGGGATGGGTAGGATTTTCATGAATATAATGGTTATTCTGATTTTCACTGATTAAAATGTGAGGTGATTTATTTTCTTTTTAAACACCCTTTTCTTCTTAAACTTAGTTTACAACAAAAGACAACACCTAAATAAGATCATCCTTATCATCTTGTTCGTAGTAGTTATGTAGTCAAAGGATTATTACATGATGAAGAATACCATATTATCTATGATTAATTTATATACAAGGAATATAGAAGATGTTGTTAATGGAGTTATATTTTGTGGACTATAGAAGACTATAGAGATCTAATAAAAAAAATTTATAACCTTCCAGAAGGATGATGATTATCTAGGGGTAGTATAATGATCTTATTTAGAGAAAATTATTTTTTATATAAATACTCAATGATGTACAATACATTAATATAGTAATGTAATTGGAAAAACATTCAAGAATCATGGAAGAACACTATTATGATCACCTTGTATTTAATTATGTCATATTTTGAATATTTTTGTCTCAAAAGTAAACCTAAACAAAGAAATATTTATGTACCCACATTGGAAAAAAACTTTTAAAATACTGGTGTGACTATATTTTCTCTTATTCTGGACATTTCCTATTAAAGTTACATTAATGGATCCACATTTCTTAACTAAGAAATGATTTTTAATAAAACGATAGTTTAGTAAAAATAGAAATATATATTTGGTAGAATGGTGGGATACTAATTCACTCATAGTATTCCTCCAGAGTCCACTAGGCACGTCAAGCTCACTAGATAACCTCTTATGGAATCATTTTTTTTTTCGAATTATTTTTTCATAACTCTAGGATGTGTATTTTGGAATACTGTTTAAAAGTGACTGAAATAGAAAATTCATATTCCAAATCTGAAAAATCCAAAAAGAAGGTTTATTATAAAATTATATAAAATAAGAAAAAAATGGGCTTATAATCTAATTAAAGGATAAAATAATAAATAGAAAAAAATACCTCTTCAAGGTAATCAAAGTGTTAGTTCATTTATTGGGTCTATTGAGAGTCATCATCTTTTAGTGTTGGATTCAAAAAATGAAGATGGTGAATCTATAAAATTTGTAGAAAACCTCTATTATATGGTTAAATATTTCTTAATGAAAGTTCCTGGATGTTCTTTTAAAAAAATATTTAGAAGTTTATCTAGGAACCAGATGATTAAAACACACAATTGGAATCATATGAAATATATTTTGTAAAAATCATTGAGAAATATGTTTCAAGAGTTAAATATTCTCTTAAAATGGATTAAGATAGGGATAAAATTATGTTAATATTTTGAGATGAATAAACAATATTTTAAGAATAACAAAAACTATTTTTTTATGAGAATAATAACATTAGAATTTGTATATAAGAGATACATTCATTGAATGAATTACTTAGTATCAAAAAACATAGTTAGAGATCAAAAATAGAAAATTAAAATAGCATGAAATCTATTTTCATGTATAAAATAATATTTAAAAATATACTATTAATAAGATAAAAAAATGTTATGATAAAATGTAGAATTTATTGGAGGATATGAAAGAAATTATAGATAATAATCATCTTGATCTTGAATTGAAACATACAAATATAGAAATTTTGTATGTATGTTTTTACACTACGATGAGATATAAGATTTTTCAACGCATATTACCAAGAATTATTTAAGTGACCAAAAATATATTTTCTATAAATAAGTGTAATATATCCAAAACTTATGAATAGATATCCATTTTAAAGATAAATATACAATATAATTGAAAAAATATTGGTCTTTCTCATTATGGTTTTGTTTCTAATTCATGTTAAAAATCAAATTATGGACAAGAATGTATAAAGGAAATTGATGATAACCCACACCCCACCCCCTGAAAATAAAAACCCATATATAAGTTATTGGTAAGATTATGGGAAGTTTTATCATAAAGAAAACCAAATTAAAGATTAATATTAAAGACACATGAAGAATAAAATAAAAATTATAAAGACTACAATTTAAAGATGAAAATCGTTGTTTTTAGGATATTGATTGTATTATGAAATGTTTTTGCTAGATTTTTTATATTTATAGAAAAAAAATTCAACATAAAAAGGGAATAAATTACTAGTATTGAGGTGGGTATAAATAGAGTCAATAATAAATTAGCTGTATCAAAGAAACATTTGTAAAAAAAATATAATACTATTATTCAAGAATAAATTTTATTGTCACACAAATTTAAAAGAGAATTACATAAAATGTGGTCAAAGTAGATTATTTTTTTCTTTAACAAAATTCCATTCCTAATCAATATATTTATTTAATGATATGGATACAAATTAAAAAAATGGTAAAATTAGTTGGTTTTGTCTTGGGGTTCTAACAAGTGACGAAAGTTGTTATAAAACGTTTATGGAAAAATAATATACAAATTGATGTTACACAAACAAATAAAATATTCTTCTACCATGGATGAAAAGGTCACATCATAGACAGGTATAAAATTTTTATGAAAATAAATATTAAAGGGTGAATGATGGTATCCAAGATAGAATCATTCTAACAATGGAATAAAATGATTGGTTTTGTGGAAGAAATCTCAAACAAAGAGAATAAGTAGTTACAGAAAAATTTATAACAGAAAATATTCCATGAAACCATGTCAAAATTAGAAAGGCTAATATTGTAAAAAATATGTGATTAAATATTTGTCTAGTAAAATTAGAATTGGATAGAAAATTGAAAAAATCTGAGATTTGTATGTTATAGAGGGAAATAGGCTGTTCCACAAGAAGAATAACTAGAATTTCATGAGAGGTTATATGAAAAGGATGATCCAATAGTTATAGAAGAAAAATGAAGATGGTTAAAGTAAGTTGGTTATGTCTCAAATGAGTTTTTTTATCCTACAATATCAAGAATAAATGATTACAATGTAAATGTTTCCACCATGAGATGTACATGATTTTATGTAAGACATTATGAATACAAAACTACATAAAGATACTATTAAAAAAAGTTGTAGTCCATGTTCTCTATGAAAATGAAATTTTATAAATTAATTATTGTATAAATAAATAAATAACTCTCATATAATTATATTAGAAAAAAACCAGTGTTTAGGATGATAAAAAAGTATCATCTTTGTAAATATCATTAAGGATCTTATAGAGACTGTCACGACCTGACCCAACGGGGCTCGAGCCGTAACTCCCCAAGACCACCTCTAAAAGGCCAGGGCTTTGCGACTAGCACTGAGTAGGCTATCACACACCTGGGAGGCATTAACCTAATGTAGTTGTACACATTCACCCACATACACCTCCATGCAACAGTGCAAATATATATATATGTGTGTGTGAAAAAACTGAAAAGGGAATGCATGAATTTATCTATCCCAAACCGGAGTGAAATAGAAGTACAAAAGGGAAAACATGTCCCACCAAAGGAAAACTAAAAAAGTGTCCAACCTGCTAAGAAGGACGGAAAACTCTGCCAAAAACACATGCCGGTAAGCTCCTTAGCATAGCTCTAGTAAACTCCCCAGCCAGTCTCGCTCACTAAGTTTTTCCTACTCTAGGACCTCCTAGATCCCCGTCGAAAGGCCTATGGTCTGCACTAGACACAAACATGTGAGAGTGATGCCCATGTAGGGGTGAGTATAAAAAATACTCAGTAGGAACCCCAAAACCCACAAAATAAAAGGGAGCAACTGAAATAAAATAGTCAGCTCATCCCAGCCAGAGGGGACCCAAATGAGAGAGAAACTCTATCATGAGACCATCCATGGCTAACATGACTAGTCAAATCATCTTAGGTGTATGCCCATACATACACCATGAACATCCTCTCTAGTTTATGCCATTACATATACCATGAGAAACCATATATACTCATTCCATGCACCAAGCCTCATGTGGTTCCGTCCACAACACCTGTGATAGGTAAATAACTAGTAGAACACACTCCATGAGCTCTGTCATCCCAAATGAAACTCGACTGAGAGATACACTCCATCGGGTCTCACACTAACATCACAGATGCCCATCCGAGAGATCAAGATCATCAGATATCATCACAGAGAATATCACACTAAAACAATAGAAACACTAAACTTCTAGGATAGGGGATCACTCATAGTGTCCGCTAGGGGGTAAAAGAACCCACTCTAGTATCTCGAAGATCTCACAGAGAGGGGATCACACCCAGGATCCTATAGGGGATACCAGAACCCGATCTTGATGTTCTAAAGTTCACATCACTCTGATAGAGGATCATCGTCGGTGTGAAGATTGTCATGATGTTGCTGGAAACCCCATCTGGTATAACTTGTGATGTAGGGGATCGAATTGATGATTCACCAACACTACTGAAAAGCACACGCTGAGTAGGGGATCATATAACCAATGATTTCACAACCCTACTAAAACCATGTGCTGAGTAGGGGGTTGTATACCCAATGATACCACAACCCTACTATAAACCAAATTCTTAGTAGGGGATCATATACCCAATGATTCCACAACCCTACTATGAATAGCCCACTATGTAGGGGATCATATTACCGATGATGTATCAAACCCTACAAGATTAACCTGCTAGATAGGGGATCACCGCCCTTGGATAAGCAGTAACAGTGATACCAAGAACCCGATCCAAGGAAATGAAGCTAAAGGATCCCACTCTGAACTCGCTGGAGGGATACCACAACTCTATCTAGAAAACATCATATTGGGGGGATCACAAACCAATACTAAGGTTGTAATTCCACACGAACCCTCAAAGGAATGAACCAAGGGATTACACTCAACCAATATTGGTCCAAACATTTCTATCCCAAGTGACCCACAACATAGCCACACCACGCACCCCCTAGGCCTATACCGAGGCCACCACCGTGATCTATGCGGAAAAAAATGTAGGATTGGAAATTTAATCGCACAAAACGGACAACTGGTGAAAATGGTACTATTCACCGTAGCAAACCCAGGTGGGGTCTACACCTCAATCCCTAAACTCATCAAATGGATCTCACTATTACGATCCCCTCAAAAAAACACAGGAGATCAACTACTCCTTCGTCTAAAATGGATATCAGATGAAAAATTTATGTTTCTTTGTAAATGCCTAAAACTGGCCTCATGCGTCCTGCACCACTATTTCAGTTTAAGCACCAAAAATCGGCCTTGAAATGTCTACCTCCACTCCAGGGTCACAATTCCCCTGACGACACGTCAATCGGGCGTTGTATGCAAAAGTACATTTTGATGCAAATTTTCCAAATACTAATAATTATATTATTGTTATTATAAACGGACATTTTGTACCCCCAAGAATTTATCCCGACATAAAAATGTTCTCAAAGTATTCTCAAAATACTTTCCTCAATGCAAGGGTCATGTGGCCGTAGACGACACGTCAATCAGACACCCATTTTGAAAAATATGGGGGTTTAAATGCCTATGGACCAATCTGGTCAGACTGTCATCAGAGCGCCTGCCGGACCGCCACCGCCCTACTGGAAACCACCTTGTCGGACCACCCCCAGAGCTGCTGGACCAACACCGGAACCACCAGAAAACTTATGTGGACGAACACGGTCACTCTGATGGTCCAAAACACAATCCGGGACTAGATCCGGAATTCTTGGTATTACACATTTATAGCGCTTGCCTCCGCTCGACGATCTATCGTCATTTCCGCATCACAAAAAGTAACTGTCACTTCCTCTATCCATTGTGCTTCCTTCAGTGCCTAAAACATGAACCTGAGCATAGATTGGGACTCCACAGGTCAAGAGTTTCGTAAACATATGTCTTTATCCTTGATTCATTGATGATTTGGGGAGGTGAAATGTTGATGGATGAAGAACGCGAAAAACGCGAAGAATGGGAAATTAGAACATTAAATAGATGATGTACATTGTTCATTGGACCATCATTAAAGGATTCAATATCAACAAGAACAAACAGAAAGGTTTTATGATGATGAAATATGTAATTGGAGGGCTGCAGAATCAGAAATACCAATTCTACCTTGAATCAGGATACGTCGTTGCGTTCACTACGCCCTGATCTAATAGCATCTGATGTTTCATAACGATCTGGTAACATTTGGACGTCGAATCACTATCATCCAAATATTTTCCTTCTAAGAGGGGAATGGAGAAAACCCTTCTCATTTCCTTAATTCAATATTTATAGAAAACTGCTGGCAGACGTGAAATCTGAATCTCCCACGTCTTCTCAACTTAGATCACCCCTAGGGTAAAATCCATGCTACAAACTCAACGATGGTCTTGGACTTCCTATCTTAGATTCTATTCAGGAGTTATTCTAGCTGATACTTATAATGAAACTTGTCAATTTATTTATGAAAACGCCCCTGGTGGTTTTTTCCACAGCAGGTCATCACCCTCAATGATTACACACTTCCTAGGGTAAACGGCACGCCCCAGAAACAACTACGCCCTCATATTTCTGATTCGAGCTATCGTTTATGAGAAAACACAACCCAAACACATTCATAGTACAAACAAATACATAATATATTTATAAAATTAATTTTGGGCACACCGCGCCTCTGAATCGCAATCCTTCTTCATGCTTAGCTCTAAAATTATTCATAGAAATATTCCAAATCCCGTCATGGCCAAAACCTGATGTGCTACATCCTCCCCATGTTAGAACCTTTTTTCCCAAACAGACATAAAAATAAAGAACAAAATTGAACTCTCAACTGCGTCTCCCACACCAGTGAGTTCTCCAACAAACACCCCTGTCCGAACGCATAAGTTATAGGAACTAATCCACCACACCTCAACACTATCCACATTGGGTGGCACTGACTCGCCTGCATAGTTTTAATCATGTTCAAAAAATGTCTCTCAGTGGGGAAATGATCCCTCTTCCTCAGGTATTTGAAGCACGCTGAACAACTCCCACATATGGTCTTACCAACACCCTGAACAAAACTCAAGAATGAAATGGAAAATAAAGAGTACCACTAAACAATGCCTATTAAAACTAATGTAGAATGTCTAAAGGACACAAGGAGTAACTCTATCCATCCGTGGATCCTATAGTTCAATAGCCTCTAAGTCTTGCAGTTGTCCCCACACTCTCCCTCTAGCTCCCTAATCTCGGTGTGGACCACCTGGGGGTGTTGGTGGTGGCATCTGATATAGCTTACCACCTCTCGCTGCTGCACCAGCATTGTCACTACGTCCGCATTCCTGTTGACCACCGAATTCAAGACGTTGTCGCTGACAAGGCCGCCTATCGACTGACTCCCACTCAGCTGCATGGTGGGACATACACTCCCTAGAATGTTTTCCCCAACCGTTGAAAGCGTAACCCTATCTCTCCTGTGACTAACCAAAACTGGTCTGAGAGCTCTGAGATCCTTGAGCCTCAGATCCTCCATTCTGGGGTCTCCTCCTGAAATGTCTGGCACATATAGACCCCTATGCCTACCGTCGACTACTAGCTACTGAGGTCTCAGGTGCCACATCCCTAGAACTGATAGACATAATTTGCTCAGCCAGAAATATCTCCACCACCAAGGCTCACTCTAATAGTCTAGCATTGTTGGGAAAACATAAGGAAACCACACCTTCTCAGATGTCTTATCATAGCCTCTACTTGAAGGTCTAGTTCCTAAAGAACTGGTCTCAAACCATATCCCGAGAGTAGCGTGATCGGTCAGTAAACCTCACTGAGTACTCCGACACAATCATTCCCTCCTACCGAAGTTGCAGAATCTCCTAAATCAACACTGACCTCAGTGTCACCGGATAGAACTCTTCCCTAAAGAGACACTCAAAAACAGAGCACATGAGCCTCTACTCATTGTGGGACTGTGTCACCAAACTCCACCATCACCCAGCTGAACCATGTAGAAGGCTCACTGCTAGGACCACCATCTAATCTGGAGGTGTCCTCACTAGGCGGAAAACTCGGGTGACTGCTTCGACCAAGTCATCAGCTACCTGAGGGTCTGGATCGCCCCGGAACCTCAGCGGTCACTACCTCTAGAACTCGTGCAGGGCACTCAGCCTGCGTGCAACCTCATCCTGCACTACCGACATAACCAGCTGCTCAATAGGTGCTGGATCAACTGGCGGACCACCTGGAGGTCCAGCCTCAGAACCTGCGCCCTGGTCCACAACCTCTACACAGGGCGGATCATCCCCACGATCTTACTACGGAACTATCTCTAGTTGTCATCATAAAGCCATCCTGAAATAAAATCAAGATTCACAATGGTCAAAGAGTATATCTGGGGAGAATACTAAAGATAAATAAGATAAATACAAAACCCATTCCAAGATGATGCATGTACCGTTAAGTCCCTGCGACTAGTGTCTAAATTTCTCGAGTCGAAAGGTGTGTTATCTGAGTACTAGTGAATAGATATGTTGGTCATCATACCAACACTGGAGTTCCTAGCCTAAAAGCCTAACTCAAAACATCATAACACTACCTTTATGCAACCCAAACCAAGCTCATAGCTATATCATCTATGCTCTGAGATCCCGAAGGAGGAACCTCATGAGAAACCACTTTTTTATGACCCGACCCAACGGGGCTCGAGCCATAACACCCCAAGCCTACCTTCAATAGGATAGGGGCTGGTGACTAGCACCAAGTAGGCTATGACACACATGGGAGACATTAGCCTAAGGTTCCTATACACACACTCCCACATACACCTCCATGAAACAGTGCAGATATATTTGTATGTAAAAACATAAAATGGAATGGATGAATACATCTATCCCAATCCAGATTGAAACTAAAGAAAAAAAATTAAAAAATAGGGCCCACCAAAGGAAACTACAAAAGCATCCAACTTACTCAGAAGGAGGGAAAACACTACCAAAAAGACTGACTGGTAAGCTCCTCATCACAACACCGGTAAACACCCTGGTTAGTCTCGCTCACTATGCTCTCCCACCTACGGGTCCTCCTAGAACTCCAACGAAAGGACTGTGGTCTGCACAAGACACAAAAATGTGCAGGATAAGATCGCGTAGGGGTGAGTATATAAAATACTCAGTAGGCACCCCAAAACCCCAAAATCAAAGGGAGTAACTGAAAGACAATAATCAGGTCATCCCAACCAGAGGGAACCCAAACAAGAGAGAAACTCTATCTCAAGACCATCCTTGGCTAACATGACTAGTCAGCTTAGCTCATGTGTATGCCCATAAATACACCATGAACATCTGCTCAGGTATATTCACATACATATACCATGAGTAACCAGATATACTCATTCCATGCACCAAACCTTATGTGGTTCCATGCGCATCACCTGTGATAGGTAGATAACTAGGAGAACACACTCCATGAGCACTGTCATCCCAGATGACACTCTTTTGAGAGTTACACTCCATCTGGTCTCACACCATCATCCCAGACGCCCATCCGAGAGATCACACTCGTCGGATATTTTCATTGAGAACATCACACTAAAACGAAAGAAACACTAAACTTTTATGATATGGGATCTATCCTAGGGTCCTCTAGGGGATACAAGAACCCACTCCGGTATCTCAAAGATCTCAAAGATAGGGGACCAATCCTAAGATCTTCTGGGGGATATCAGAACCCAATCTTGACATTCTATAGTTCACATCATTCAGATAGAGGATCGTCTCCCATGTGGAGATGTTCACAACGATGCCGGAAAACCCATCTGGTATAACTCGTGATGTAGGGGATAGGATTGATGATGCACGAACCCTACGTAAAACCATGTGCTAAGTAAGGGATCATATAACCAATGATTTCACAACCCTACTAAAACCATGAGCTAAGTAGGGGATTGTATATCTGATGATCCCACAACCATACTATAAACTGCATGCTGAGTAGGGGATCGTATACCCAATGATTCCACAACCTTACTATGCATATCGCACTACATAGGGAATCATATTACCGATGATTCCTCAAACCCTAGGGGATTAACCTGCTAGATAGGGGATCACCGCCTGTGGAGTAACAGTAATAGAGATACCAAGAAACCGATCCATGGAACCAAAGCTTGAGGATCCCACTCCGAACCCACTGGAAGGATGCCGCTACACTATTAGAAAAACATCATATTGAGGGGACACAAAACCTATACTAAGGTTGTAATGCCACACAAACCCTCATAGGAATGAAATATGGGTATACACTCAACAACTACTAGTCCAAACATTGCTAACCCGAGTGACCCACAATATCGCCACACTACGCACCTCTTAGGCCTATATCGAGGCCACCACTATGATCTACGTGAAAAAACACACAAGATATGCTATTTACTCACCCGAAAAGGACAACTGGTAAAAAAGGAACTATTCACATTAGCAAGCCCAGGTGGGGCCCACACCTTGATCCCGAAACTCATCAAATGGATTTCTCTGTTGCGATTCCCTTGAAAAAACACACCAGATTGACAACATGTTCATCTAAAATGGACATCGGAAGAAAAAATTCTTGTTTCTCCATAAATGGCCAAAACCGGACTCATGGGCCCCACAGCACTGTTTCAGTTTAAGCACCCAAAATCAGCCTTGAAATTTATTTCTCAACTCCAGGGTCACAATACCCCTAAAAGTGAATCTATCAGGCATCATATGCATACATATGGTTCGATACAAATTTCCCGAATAATGATAATTACATTATTATTATTATTAAAAATGTACATTCCATACCCCCAAGAATCGATCATGACACCAAATGTTATCAAATTATGATATAAAATACTCCTTGAAGAAAGGCTTGCATGGCCATAGGCAGAACACAAATCAGACAACCGATTTGAAAGATGCGGGGGATAAAATGCCTCCAGACCAGTCTAGTCGGACCGTCATCAGAGCGCCTGCCAGACTGCCACCGCCTTGATGGAAACCCCCGTGTCGGACCACCGTCGGAGCTTCCAGACCGCCACTGGAGCCAGCAGAAATCTGGATGAAAACTTTTTCATACCACCATGGACACTCCGGTGGTCCAAAACACAATTTGAGAACAGATCTGGAATCCTTGGGACGACACATTTACAACGCTTGCCTCCACTCAACGATACATCATCATTTCAGCATCACAAAAAGTAACCGCCATTTCTGCTAATCGCTGCACTTCCTTCGGAACCCGAAACTTGAAAATGAGCACAGATCGGGACTCCTCATATCGTGAGCTTCCAAAACATATGCCTTGCTCCTCGATTCGTTTATTATTGGTGAGGCAAAAATTTGATGGATGAGGAATGCGAAGAAAGTGAAGAACATGTAATTGAAAAATTAAATAAATGATGGCCATGGTTTTTTTGACCAATATTAAAGGATTCAATAATAGTGATAACAAATATAAAGGTTTTCTGATGATGAAATATGTAATCAGAGGGCTACAGAATCCGAAATAGCAATCCTACCTCGAATCTGAAACCATCGTTGCATTTGTTTTTCCCTGATCAATCAGCATCTGATGTTTCCTTGTGATCAGATAATGTTTGGACATCGAATTGTCATCGGCCAGACCTTCACCATCTGAGAGGGGAAAGGAGCTAACCCTACTCATTTCCATAATTCCATATTTATAACGATTTGTTGGCTGACGCGAAATCCGAATCTCCTATACCCTCTCAACTAAGGTCCCCCCTAAGGTAAACACAATGCTACGAACTCAAGGACGATCTATAATATTCGATCCAAGATTATGTTCATGAGTTATTCGAGTGGATTCTCATAAAGAAACATGTCCATTAATTTATGAAATGCCCATGGTGGTTTTTTCTAATGCAAGCTCGTGCCTGCAATGTTTACACCCTGCCTAAGGTAAACGTCACTCCACAGATGCAACTGTGCCCTCATATTTATGATCCGATCTACCGTTTAGGACAAAACACAACCCCACCACACACATAGTACAAAAAAATAATTAGTATTTTAATAAAATTAATTATGGTCACACCGGGCCTCAGAATCTCATGTTGTCTTTACCACTATCATTGGAATTATTCAAAGGAATATTCCAAAGTCTGACTGGGCCAAAACTTCAGTTTCTACAAAGACCCTCTTTATTCATATAATTTTTATTTTTTGATCATGTGTTTAGAATTGAAAGTGAAATATAAAATTGGGGAGATAGATAAAGTGTTTTAATAATTATAAAACAATAATATTTATCCATCATGGAGTGTTTAATGTTTCCTTGAAACACTTCAATTAGTTTCAAAGGATTTATTGAGATTATCTTTTAAAAAATCAACCATACTGAAGGTTATTGGAGTCAATTCCTTGACGGGAATCCAGGAATATAATATTATTCAAATGAATAAAATTCCTATGAATCTATAAATATATAAAAATCCTTAAAACTAATAGTCATGTTTTGAAAAAATCTCTTCCCATTCTTGTTTTGGATTATATAGAATATTTTTATTAATGAGATTATATGTTGAATAGAAAAGGGAGATACATATTCTTTCCCATGAATTTTTTGAATGTGTTCATCAATGATGGGTGCATATATATATTTGTAAAACCAATTAAACAACACAATGAAATATATATTTGATATGGTATCACATGATGGAATGTTTTATAGAAAATTGTGAGTTCAGGATTAAACCCCCTTTCTTTCTATACTGAAAATTGATCAAGTAGACATAAAGTTAGTTTATTTTTAAATAATTACTAAGAAAAATTGGTTTCCATAATATTATAAACTAAATAATGGATTATCTCTCAATAAATTTATAGAATAAAGAAGGTATTATAGAGTAAATAATCATGCTATATGTTTATAGATCGATGAGACTATCCCTTACCATCTCACCTCTACATTTATTGTTATTGAGGGTAACAAATATTGACTCTATAATTTCAATGATTATTGAATGGTAAATGATAAAAAATCCTAAGGGGGATATTTAATAGCCCAAATGGATATTAAATATGCTATTTTTATTTTTTTTCTATGTGTTTATAGAAGAAAATTAAATACTTACAAGATAATAATTCATATATAAGGGAATATTGTATCTTATATTTCCAAAAAGTATAATTTACTTTTCTAGGTGTGAAACCAACATAAATAAGATGATTACAGAGATAATAAAATTGGGAATTAATGAAAAGTGTTGTGGAATTATAAAAGCACTTCCGAAAACATGTTTCAATTGATGTTTGAATATCTCTCTATTAAAATAGATTAGGGGAGCTATGATTGAATAATAGAGAACTAGGAATTGGTTTTAAATTATCCATACTAGGGTTAGTGAGCATGAAGTTGGATATAATACATTGAGAATCTCACTTTCATGAAGAATTTAGATATCTAAGATGAATATTGAATTTATAGAGTAGTGAGATATATAGATATAATTTAAACTGTGTATTTAATTACTATCATTATATATACATAAAGACAATATGTATTTGAATTATTTTAATAAATTATAAAGTTTTATTAAAGTGATTGGAAATGATATGAGTAGATTTTAGGATGATTTTTGTTCGTATAAAAATATTCCAGAGTTCTGAAATACATGGAAAAAAATGTTTATTAGGTAATTGATATGTGTGGGTTTCCCTCATAAATATAAGAAATTGAAAAGTCCCTTGATTTTATGATATATGTTAGTTTTTATTTGAAGATGTGTTAAAGAAATAAACAAATCCATGATATATATAATATATATTTTTTCTACAAATAATTAATGAAATCATCAAAGAAAACATCTTATAGAGTGATGCCTAGGATATTTTATGAGTTAAAGTTGTTGAAATGTAAAAGTCAAGTGATGTGAAATATAATTAAAGAATGTGTAAGATATTTTGGAGTGACTATTGAATTATGTAAAAGGTTTTAAGAATAATTTGATATGAAATATTTTGTTTTTAAATAATTTTTTAAGGTGATGTGTAATATATTTCATATTATTCATAAGTTTTTTCTATAAATATCATCCTGATGTTGGTTAAGGGAAAACGTTATGCATAATATAAGGATTACGCATAACATAGGAATAAGTATTCTTTTGAGAAATCATTAATGGGAATAACATTATAATAAAGTTTGATGATTTTAAAAACCTATACATGTTCAATTATTTGGAAAATGAGGAATGGGAAAAAAATATACCCTATTATGTAAGGATTTCAGTTCCATGTATAATATTATTAATCTTTTTAAATGTTAGAAAAGAAACTATATTTCATAATATAGATTTTATATTTTTAGAAAAACTGATAATTTATGAATCTAAATAAGTCAATGCATGAGTTATTATTTAAATAATAAATTATCAAAAAGTTATTAGTCAATCCATGATTCCAGAAAATATTTTTGGAGAATAAATTTGGATGATTGGAAAATTATATAACTTTCAATTAAAAATTTTATATTTTAAATTGAGTATAATAATGAAATCTATATTTCATTTCAAGAAGGTAATGACAATTTTAAAAAAACAAAAAGTTAAAAAAGGATTCCATCTCAAAATATATAAATTGTATTATTTTTATTTTTTTGAAAAAGAATATTATTCTTGATATTCTATCTATAAAGGGAATAAGAAAAGGAATAAGGTGTAATACAAATATTTTTTTAGTATTGGATATATTGTATAAATTTACGAAAAATGATATAATTGATGTTTTTTATACTACTATTATCATGAGATCATTTTTGTATCGAAGGAAGTCTAAGGAATGTTCAATTATGAGTGTCAAAGAGGGAATTTAATGGAAATTTTTAGAGAGCATACCATGTTAGTCTGAGAGGAATGATAGAGAAGAGAAAGAATAAGAACCCCAGCTATATTCTGATATCATAGAGGACGATTGAAAGAGAGACCTACCACTATGACTACAACTAAATATACAAAATTTCAATGCAATTTATAAATATTATAGAAGAAAATAATTCAAACTATCTTAATATCTTCTTGTACTAAACATTCCAATATTTAATTGATGACTGCAAGGTTGTCATGGATACTATAATTCAAGAAGAAATAATTTTTTTGTCAAAAATGTGTTTATATAGGAAGAATATATTATCACATTTGAAGGATTTTCATATGAAGCATAATTAATATGTTACTTAAGAAATTCACTAAAGTATACCACTATAGATTGGAGGGATTATAAAACCCTTATATTGTAAAAGGATACAATTATATTCAATAACTTAAAGTACATGTGACACTGATTTTATCATGCATTACATGCAACACTAAATTTATCTTGTGTCATATATAACAATCTATTTATGTTATGTTACATGAAATCCTGGTATATTTTTTCAATAGCATATTCCATATGATCCACCGAACATAAAATGACACGTGATATATATTACCTTTATAAAATAATCATTAAATTGGTGGGTTTAAATAGTATTAAATTATTATATATATATATTACCCAATATATATTATTCATATATTTTTATTAAAAATCTATTAATATTTAGTAATGTGTTTTTCTTCTTCAAAAAATGTTTTCGTAAAAAATGTTTTTTATTAAATTTAATAAAACATATTATAATAGATTTTTGGAACTATAAGAAAATAAATTTTATAAAATTAACATAATTTTTGGATTTAGAATATAAAAATTTACTTTAAATGAAATTTTGGGACTTTTTGGAACATATTTTGTTTCAGCAAATAGTGAAAAATAACGATTTTTTAAAAAAAGTATTTTATTTTTTAGTAAATTAATAAATTTAAATGTAATAAATTGTTTCGAATATTTTTTCAATAAAATAATTTTTATTTATTTGTATTTAATCAAATTAATTACTTTTAATCAATATTAAATTTGTTTTTATTATAATTTTTCTTTAGGTTTAAAACTATTCTTTCTAAAAGTTGTTTTAAATTGCATAGAGTTTCTCCATTTTAATTATTTAAAATAATAAAAAATGAGTAATTTTTCAAATGATGTAAATAGATATAATATTTTTATATATTATTTTTTAAAAATTTATTTTTATTAGTCATAGTGTAATTATTTAATCATCATTTTCACAAAACAAATATTCATATTAAAAACCCATTGCCTCGTCTCGTCTGTAAAGTTAATTTTAAAATAAAAATCTATCACTTTTTTGAATTTATTTTGACCAAATTGATTAAATATTTTGATTTATAATAATTAATATTATACAATATTTTCAACATTATTTTTGACAATAATTGTTCGTGAAAAAAGTAAAATTAATTACAATGATTATGGTTAAAACAAGGTTTTGCACATTACCTGCATTTGTATTAAAATTAATTTTACACATGCATATGAATTTTTTTAATAAATTTGATTTCATATTTAGAATAATTTGTTAAATATTATTCAAATAAAAAATTTAATTATAGTATTAAATAATAAATTAAAAAGGGAAAATGAAATATACAACATACCGTGGTAAAAACTAAAAGGGTAAAATTTAGTAAACATAAAGACTAATGAATAACATGATATTTTTATTTTATTTTTTCATGTGGAGGTTTTTATAGACAAAATAATAATAAACTCCATTATTATTCAATTTTTGAGGCATATTGTTTTATGGGATACCTCCAAAGGTTGAATACATTTGGGTATTTAGAAAACTAAAACTCCTCTTCAACTACAAATGGGAACCGGATCCCCTCACTTCTTAACACCACTAGAACTATATTTTATCAATCAAAACCTACCAAAATAACTTCCCAACATACATACCCTCATCATATAATCCTTATGATTGTGATAAATCTAACCTATGAAGGATTTGGTGAAAACCTAAGAAGACTTCTTAAAGAAGAGGTAACATTCATCCACAAGCATTTTTGTTTTATTTAATTTTCCACCCCCTTAAATTCATATTATGACCAAATTATATAATAAAATCAGTATATCTCATACACTTATATGTTTTTTTGTTAATATCATAACCTATATCATTTCCCACTTCCATCAAATGGGTTACAAAATCATTAACTATGTGTACGGTGGATCACCACCTTGCGAAATGATGTCATTCATTTTTTCATTACCACCTCTCACAGTTGGGTATGATGGTGTATCCAAAGTTTATATATATATATGATATTTATAAAATATTATTATACCTATATATTCATTATAAAATATATATATATTTACATTCCATGCTGTAAGGGACATGATAATGTCGCTCGTGTGTACTTTGGACTACTATCCCGTGCAGCGATGTGATTCGTTTTTCACTAATGTGTTACGGGGAAAGTAATAATGGTAATTCTAATGAATATATGTGATATTAATGAAAAAATTATTATATTTATGACATAATTATCATTATATAAATATAATGAGTCGTTTTCATTCTACCCTTTTAACTCACTGAAATAGTGGAAACATCATTCAGGGATGATTTGACTACCGACACCTAAAAGTGATGTCATTTTTTTATTCACCACTAAATAATAAGAAGTATATATATACATATATGTTTATATAATTAAATAATATGTTAATTATCTTATTATTATCTGTCTGTAAAGAAATAATATCACATGCTTTCTTTCTATAATGATCAATGAGAAATGGAAACGTCACCTATGATTATGTATGGCCTACCATCACCATGAATATAAAATTAGTTCATTTTATAAAAAAATTTCATGATTGGTCTTAAAATTATAAATTATGTATAAATATGATAATTATTTAATTATTAGTGTTCTATATAATTTTAAATAACAAAATCATTGACCATAGTCAACCCACCTAATCCTTTTTTTGACACATGCCGAATATGGTCAAAATATGTGATGTCAACTTAATTGATTAACTGATAATATATATCATGTAATTAATTGAAATTAAATAAACAATAAAATTTAAAAATAGAATAAATCAAGTAAATAATTAAAATATTTTTATTTTTATGGAAGATAAAGATACACGTGGAAAGTCGTACTCAAGTTAAGGGTTTTCTCTTTTCACTTTTATTTATGTGAGATATATGAAATATTCATGTCTTATTTTTGGTGTGTGTTTTATATATTTCCCATGAATTTATTTTATTATAATTATCATTAAATTTATGGGGATTTTAATTTCAATTTTTGGAAATTTATTTTTTAGCTTTTATGATTTCATAGTTACCAAAGCGGTATAGTATTTTTTGTCTAATTTTCTTTCATTAAGACATATGTTATGATATAAACCTATATTTTTCTATGAGGTGTATATAAATACCACTATACATATAATTTAATGGATATATTTACTCTAATAATTTTTTATGTTTAATTTAATTTTATACATTCATGGGGATTACAATTCATATTTACCAAAGTGGTAAGATATTGATATTACAATCTCATCGTTTATCATGATTTTTTATGATTATGCTTCCAAGGATGAGATCATGTGATATATTTCTTAATAATTCTCCATAAGTTTCTTATCCTCATGTTTTTAATGATATTTTATTGTTATATTACCATATTTACACTCTTGGGAACTTATAATAATTTTTAAGATGTTTTTCAAAAAATATGAATTCATTTCACCCTTCAGCAGGATTCCTGTTTTCTTCAAAAAAAATTAGTATGTAATTTTTTTTCAAAAAAGTTATTTATATTTTCAAAATCATTTATTAAATAAATTGTTAGCCATTATTTTATTTTTTTAAAAAAAATTAAAATGTTTCTTCTTGTAAATTTATGAATTACTAGCTACTCAATAATTTTTACTGTAAATAAGGAATGTTCTCTATGACATGTATAAGATAACCCACAAATATGACTGTCATTTCACTGAATCATAATTTTTATGTTTACATGTTTATGTTTTCTTAATATTCTATAAAATCTTATTTATTTTAAATTAAAAATATTTTTTTAAAAAAATTGTTCTAATTATTTATCATCAAAATGAAAAGGATATGTTCCTAAAGAATGTTTTTAATTATCATTAAATAGTATTTCCTTTCATCGACATCAAATAGAATTTTTTTCACTTATACTGCACTAAAAATATTTAGTATTGATACCATTCATATTATTTCTATTGATACAATAATATTATTTCAACGATATTGTTATGAAAAACATTCATCTCACAAGGTTTAATCATGTTTCATAGAGATTTTCATGGAACCCATTTCCTTTCCATGGGTTAAAAATGTTATGAAAGGAATAATAATTGTTTTATGAATTTTTTGATGATGTTAAAGATGTTTTAACTTTTTCATATTTTTTTTCTTTGAAATTATTTATATAATAGGGAGGCCTAGAAATCATTGGGTGATCTTGTTACAACTTATATGATGGGGTATCCCAAATAGCATTAGGTAATCCCTTTACAGCTTATAGAAATGGGTGGCCAAGATAGAGATAGGTGATCCTATTATAACTTATTTTATGGGTTGTACTAGATACAACATGTGATCCCATTAAAACATATATGATGGTGTATCCCAGATAGCACCGAGTGATATTATTATAGCTTAAGCAATGGGCATGCCCAGATATCACTGCAATTCATTGGGTAAATACCTTTTCAGAGGAGGGATGAAGGAGGACATTACCAAAATATTTATCCTATGGATTTAACTATGATAGTATTATTTATGACATGGGTTTAACATGAGTTATGAAGAAAACATTTCTAAGAAACCAACACATTATTTATGTTTTCTATAGGTTTATAGTTTTTCATATGGTCAAGATTGATATCACATGGATCATTGTTAATGATTTTGATAAATCTTTCATTTTCCATGTTTTTATAATTTATTATCCATGTATTTACAAGTATGAGTTATTTTATGATTTTTTCATGAACTTTGATGATAACTTCATACCATTATAAAACTCTTATTGTTGTTGATGGAATTCAATTGCAGTTTCTTATGTTTACAGTTGATAATAATTGGAGCTCACCATTATTATGTTTCCATTCCCCATGTTATAAATAATTAGGTTTAATGAATTATTACAAGAATGTATTTCATATAGATGAAAATGATGAATAATAAAGACTATGTTAAATAATATATATTTTCATTTAACATCATGGGATTTATTTTTATAGAAGTTCATCATAATTATACAATACATAAAACATAAAAATTGCCCCATAATGTAAATGATCTAAGTATTAATTTTGGTATTTTATGGTTTTAATGGAAGAACATTGGTCATAATTATCGACATCAAAATCAAAAATGTAAATTTTGTGATTTTAGCACTAGATCCTATAGTGTGAGTTATGGGCTATAATAATTAGTATAAATCATTAGTTTAGATAACTATGGTTATTCAGATGTCGTCATGGGAGTTTATATTAAGTGTAATGGATACTATCATAGTTCTATAATATTAAGGTTGATCATAACTTTAATGTCTTAGACATCACTTTATAGGGTTTTAAGTTGTAGAAAATTTGAGGATATTAGAATTTGTTTATTACGTTGATGTATTTGTAACACATATTATCAACATAAAGTGTTATTTATTATTGAGTTGTGTTTCATTTTTAAAGTAAAGGATGAAAGCACATATGCATGGTGACATCCTATTTCACATACAAAGGTAGTGGGTATGTACCCATGATTGGAGTATAATAAGGGTTTCACTCTTACCACTATCCAATGTGATATCCTAGTTGGTGTGTTATTTTTTATGACTAAAGATTATGTTTATTTTGGAATCATATAAGATTTTCATATAAATAATAGTTGAATCATATTAGAAGAATATAAAATAAAATCCTTCTCGTATTTGGGTTTTTAACTAGGTTAGGAAATTATTGAATAATTTTAAGGATAGTAATAGATGGAATTATTTGGTTTGATGTTTGGTTATTACAATTGAAGTTTTTAGATTGATATATAAATTTTTATTTATTTCTTGAATTATATTACCTTGATGTAACCATTTTTTTTAGTTAATGTAAAAAAATATTAGGACTATCTTTTTGTTGTATTGGGGACTATGTGGTCCTTTAAAAGTTTATTTTAGAGCCCCATGCTTGAAACATTCATCATAAATACACATCGTTGGAGTAATAGATGAGATTGGAGTGGAAATTTATTAATGGATGAAATTATACACCTTATGTATGAATATTTCCATATTCATTTAGTTTAGATTGTAACAAAATTCCTCAACTCTATAAAAATGATATTTTGAAAAAAAAATGTTTTCGTAATATATTCAATTTTGTATATCCAATAGTCATTTCCATCATAATATATTTTTTGTTTTAAATCCTTTAAATTTATATTAATTAATAAATTTTTTGTGATAAATGATCTTGACCAATTTTTATAATTATTTATGTTTTTCTTTGATCCCCACCCATGTTTACCTATTTGGAAACATAGTTATGTGTTATTTTATATGTCCTTTGTACTTACATTTATCTATTATAAAGAGGATGTTTTATTAATACTTTATATTTAGATTTAAAATAAAATTGTTTTCAAATTTCCAACCATTTATTACCAAGATAAAGATCAAATAGGGAGGACAGAACTTATTAAAGGGGGACGATATTACACATTGATATCATAAAAGAAAAAAATTATATTTGATAGCATAAAGGAAATGAAACATTGATTTTATCTTTTGTTACATAGTAGTCTATGTTCATATTTTATAATGTGAACAAATCAATTTATATTGCATTAAATGAAACCTTGATTTTTTTATGTTCGGTAGTATATTCAACTTGTAACATCGAACTTAAATGACCCCTGATATATATTAATGTTAAAAAATAGTCATCTAACTGTTTGGTATATATAGTAATATATTCTTAATAAAAAATCTATATGAATATATTTATTACGAAATATAAATTATGGATATTTTTTAATAAATAACCACTCAATTTTTAGTAAAGTGGTTTTATTCTTCCAAAATATTCTTTCTTAAAAAAATGATTTTATTGCTTTTCATAAAAAAAATATTAATATAAATTTTTAGAGAATTTGAAAATGTATTTGATAGAATGAAATTAATTTTTTAAAGTGGTAAAACTAGAATATAATTAGGGTAAATTTACTTTTCAAAAAATAATGATTATTTAGTGAACAGTAAATAAAATAATTTTTATAAATAGTTTTTTCTTTTCCAAAAATTCAGAATTTTAAAAGTAATATTTCGTTGAATATTATATAAATTAATGTAAATAATATTTATTTATATATAATCCAATTAATCATTTTGAATCAAATTTTTATTTTTTAGTAGGAGTTTTTTTAGGTTTTAAAAATGAGTTTTTATACTAACTATTTTAAAATTCATAAATATTCTCAATTTAAATTAATAAAAATAATCCCAAATTGGGAATGATTTAAATAAAATATAAATATTATATATCACATAATATTAATTAAATTTCTTAATAATATTATTATTATCTATAAAGTAATATTGAATCATCTATTTTCTAAAAACAATAATCTTCTTAAAACATGATGTCTTGCCGCATCTACAGAATTGATTTTAAATTAAAATATACCACTTCTATGAGTTGAATTTGTCCAAATAGATTCCATAGTAATAATAATAATAATTTAAATTATATAATAATTTCAAAATAATTTTTCACCATAATTATGAGAGAAAATAGTTAAAATTAATTACAATGATTATGGTTAAAACAAGGCTTTGCGCATGACACACATTTTTATTAAAATTAATTTTACACACATATATGAATTTAATTTAATAAATTTGATTTAATATTTTGAATAATGTTTTCTATATTATACAATAAAACTCATTTTTATTGAAATATTGACTTAAAAATAACCTATTTATGGAAAAGGATACAAGTTACCATTATAAAAACAAAAAGGGTAAAATTGAGTAAACTAAAAGACTAAAGAAGAACTTGATAAAAATATTTTTTTGTGTAGTGGAGTTGTTTCACGATTCAATAAACCCTCACCTCCAACGTTATTCAATTTTGGAGCCACATGTGTTAATGGAGACCAGCCAATATACAATACTCCTGGGTATTTAAAATAATTCATCTCCTCACCAACTATAAGAGGGGACTCACTCCCCTTACTTCTTCACACCTCTTAAGCCACGTGTTTTTACCGAAACATTCAAAAATCACATTAAAGAGTCCTGCCATCATATTATAAGACTTAATTCATTTATAAATTTATAAAATAAATGATTTTGGTGTAATACTTTTGGGGATACATGAATAATATGTTTTGTTCCTCAATGATTATTTTTTTATTTATCCACCACTTAAACTCTTAATAAACCATGAATATGTATAAAAAATAGTATATTACATATACTGAGATATTTATTGGTTAATATAATTTCCAAAATCATTTCCATCTTCCTTCAAATGTGTTATGAAATTATTATTTGTGTATATGGAGGACTACCGCCACGTGAAACGATGTCCTTTGTATTTCCATTACCACAAATCACAGTTGGGTATGATGATGGATCTAAAAAATATATGTTATATTCATAAAATAATAATATAAATTTAGTAATTGTATCATATATATAACGGCCCATACTTTAGATACATGGATATTACTTCATAATGGAAGTATACTTATTAAAACATATAACAAAACCAAGGTAGGACCATATAGGTATAGTGTCTTTAAAAACTGGGAACATAAACAACTGGTTCATAAATCGTCTACATTGTCTCCCGCTTATTTCATCATATTTAAAGACTCTTTTTTGAATATCCTACATAATACCCTTATTTCTGACCTGGGGAAAAGAAAACAAACAAAACGGTGAGCTCAAATGCTCAGTAAGGGTAAAGAATGGAAATATTATAAGAACATTGCATTTCAAAAGCCTTAACCTGCAAAAGAGATCATGATATCATAACTTAGGATAATTCATAGTATTGAAATTTAATCATAGATCATGGAACATTGTGGAATACACACATAATCATAGAAAATATTTTCATATTATTCAAGTCTCTTTACCAAGACCATTATAGCGGACAAAGTCCATTACTGAACCGAGTTTACTCATCGTTCCAGTCTTGTATCACTGAACCGGTTTAACATGCCATTCTAGCCATGTCTATCTCATGAGATATAAATCATTACCCAATGCATTGGAGGGATATATAGGTCCAACCCATCTCATAATGAAGCAATTCTTATGTGTTCCATAAATCATAAATCATACATTATAGCATAACCTATGTAATAAATGTGTGATTCATAAACATCATGCCATCATAACATAATCCATAAAAAGACTTGATAAAAATAATTCCATCATAACATAATGAAATCAATATAATAATAGGGATTGAAATATAACCCTATGTTATCTTATATGGAAAATAATTTTGATAAAATACTTGAACTCTATTCTTGAGAAAAATATCCTTTCTATTTCAAAAACATTTTTTTCAATCTTAACATGTCATGAAATTTTAGACTTACATAAGTTGATCAAAAATAAACTTGAAAATTTTTAAAGGAATTATCCTGGAAATAATGTTCTATGAAATCATAAAAATACATTCATGCCGTATAAGATAAAAAAATATTCTTCTCATACTTTGGCCAGAAAAGTCAAAAAGAACCTCGTAATAAAAACGACAAAATATTCCTTTCATATCATTTACTAAAAACTCACCAATGGGTAAAATAGTATTTAAAATTTTTTTTGAGGATAGAAATAATATTAAATATTGAGTAAACATGGATGTGGATGATAAATTTTCCCCAGTAAATACCGAATATAAACAATCTCTGATAAAAATTGTGATTTGCGAGATTTTCCCTTACAAAGATCTTTTTGTAAATAGATCACTTATGTGTATTCACTATAAGTCCACATAAAGAAAGTATAAATACATTATAAGATATAAAAAATCATTTATCACATAATCAAATAATGACATAAACAAGAAAAAGAAGATCAACCCAAAGAAAAGAAATTGGGTTAAGAAGTTCCCTTACCTCGTGTCTGACTTGACTGAATCGTTGTTTAATCACTTGAATAATAAACCAAAGTTAATTTATACTTTATTAAGAACATTTTTAAAGTTTATTATTCATTTTATATCTCTTATTACCATTTTATAAACATTATGTAACCATTTCAGTTAATAACGTTTGTTTGTCGATATTTGATACTTGAGTCAAAAATAGACTTCTTATAATTACATGTTGTTCATGTGGTAAAAGGTTCATTATATCCAGAATGATAATCATGATTTATATATCTTATATATCTTATATATACATCATATACATGTATTTAAAATAGTTCATAACATATGATGATATGAAATTAAATGCAAAGTTCATGAAGACGGTAAGTCATACGTGCGCATGAATGGTACTTTCATTTCTATTTATTATTTTAACGGAATTAAAAAATAATTATACATAGATATATTATAATTTCAGTATAATATCATATATTATATCATTAACACCATCCTTTATACATCCCCCATAGGGCATTAACGAATCACATCACTTTGAGGGGGCGGTAGTCCGCACTTCCTGATATGAGATTATCGTATTTACCCACTATAGAAACCATAAAGGCATGATATAATTGGGAAGAAAAGAAGAATAATGAAATAATAATCATAATATATATAATATATAAATACAGTTCCATCATAATGGCCACCATGAGAGGTGGTAGGAGAAAATCAAAAAATCATCGTTTGGTGAGGCGTTAGTTTGCCATCCACAAAAACATTATGTTGTTCATCCATTAGATGGTGGTGTGTGTAAGTGTAGTTCAAATCCTTCTCATAATAACATACTAGTATATTTAGGATACTGTTTTTGTTACAAAATAAAGTATTAAAAAGATTTTATGGGTTGGAGAAGTAGAATAAATGAAAACAATTTAATAGAAACGGTTACCTTTAATTTGGGTAACTTCCTTTGGTTTGAACCAAAAGGACTTCATGGATTGCCTTCTACATAATTTAAGGCTTATAGGGGGAGGAGAGGGATATAGGGATATTAATTGGAAAGATTTTGGAAGATCCAAATGGCTTTAGAGGTGTGATGAATTGGACAGAAATGGTCTCCTTTTATAAGGGGGAGGAGGTGCTCTTTTGGAAAGTGTGAAAATATTATTTTATAATAAACTTATCTTTTTCTTCAAAAGGTCCAAAAATCATTAAAGATGAATATAAGATGACTAATGGTTAAATAAAATTATCTAATCATAATAGGATATGTTTTAGATTATATTTAAATCATTATAATCTTATTTATTTAAATCATTTATTAATGAGGTAAATATTGCATCATTATTGAGTCATAAATAATAGTATTTAATTGATGTATAAAAATTATAAATAAACCATCAGGAAAGAAATATATTTAGTTTTAAAATGTATATTTATAGTCTAAAAGATAATTTATATAACCCCTTATAAAAATAAATTACTAAAATAATTTTGTTAATGTCAATTTTGTCTTTACATTAAATTAATTAATCCAAATTGTCGTTATCACTACCATGTGGCTCAATGGGGTCCCAAAATCTACCCAAGGATTCCAATGGTCGGACAATACTCACACGATATGGTTAGTACAAGCGTTAGGGTAATTTTGAATTATTATAATATTCTTTTATCCTTGAATTACCTTATTTACTTTTAACCATGGTAAATAAAAGTAAAAAGATTCTATTCACCAAAAATTATTTTTATCTTATTGAACAAAATTTTACTCCTTGAAATTAACCGTATATCTCGGATTTTAGAAACTCAACACACAGAAGTGGTAAAAAAATGTTTTATATAATATTTCAAATGCCCCTAGAAGGTGGGTAAAAGATGGTGAAAAGTTCAATACAATTTTTATATATCTAAAATTATTATAAAATGACTCCAATGAATTTAATTGAACATATATAAGTATTATGTATCTATTTTGACCTAAAATAAATTTAATTAAAATAATTGATTATTTAAATAAAAAGTCGGTTTTAACCAATAACAAAGTGTTTTCACTATTCATCAAAATTTGAAAGTTTTCATAAAAATAACAAAATTTCACCCTAGGCTAATTTCGATATTACGATTCCAAAAATAAAGTCCATTTTGAAAGAGAAAATTTATAAAATTTCAAAAACTGGGTATTACTATTCATAATGGCTATTTTATATAATATTTTAATAGCATATCATTGTTTAGTGAAACTTGGTATTGCGTACAACAGACGATATCGTGGAAGATCGTGATTGCGTTTAAAGCAATCCAAGCTATTTTGTGTGTATTGAAAGATTCATTTGATGTTGCGTATAACATAATACATAAAAATATATATATATTTCTCATTAAATATCACAGTGTTACATTCTACCCCCTTAAAATTAATTTTACCCTCGAAATTCATCACTTTGTAACAAACAGATGAGGATACCTCTCCCCCATCATATCCTCAAGCTCCCATGTAGCTTCTTCTAATTGGTGGTTCCTCCATAAAACATTCATTAAGCGAGTGGTCTTGTTCCGTAGGACTTTTTTGCTATGATCCAAAATCTCTATCGGTTGTTCTTCATAAGAAATATCTTGCTCCAGCGGTACAACTTCTGATCTTAGTACATGTGAAGGATCGGGTAAATACTTACACAGGAGATATACATAGAACACATCATGAACTTCAGAGAGATTCATTGAAAGCACCAATCGGTAAAATTCTTTCCCTAAACGATCCAGTATTTCGAAAGGACTGATATACCTAGGGATCAGCTTTCCCTTCTTTACAAATCTCATTACTCTCTTCCAAGGAGATATTCGTAAGAACACTTTATCACCAACCTCAAACTCTAGGTCTTTTCATCAGTTATCGATATAACTTTTTTGTCGACTCTAAGATGCTATAATGAGTTGTTGAATAGATATGACCTTTTCTGCCATCTCATCAACAAGATCTGGTCCTAATAGCTTTCTTTCCCCAAATTCATCCTAGAAAGTTGGAGTCCTGCATTTTTTTCCATAAAGAGCTTCATAAGGAGCCATCTGAATACTGGAGTGAAAGTTATTATTATAAGAAAATTCCACCAAAGGTAGGTGTTGTTCCCAACAACCTTTGGAATCCATAGAGAAAGATCTTAACATATTTTCTAGAGTTTGAATTTTTCTCTCAGACTGACCGTCTGTCTGAGGATGATAAATAGTGCTGAAACTCAACTCTGTATCTAGAGTATGCTGACGATTTCGCCAGAACATTGAGGTAAACCTCAGATCCCGATCAGATATAATGGAAAATGGTAATCCATGCAATATTACCACTTCCTTCATATATATCCTGGAATTTTGATCTAGAGAGAAATCTTCTCTAATAGAAATGAAGTGTGCCTACTTCGTAAGATGATCAACTATAACCTGGATAGAATTATTTCCTTTGGATGTTTTTGGAATTCCAGTGACAAAGTCTATAGTGATGTTTTCCCATTTCCATTCTGGTATGGGTAATGGTTGTAACACACCCTTAGACTTTTGTCTCTCAGCTTTAACTTTCTGACAATCCAAGAATCGAGAGACATATTCTGCAACATCCCTTTTCATGCCATCCCACTAGAAGTACTCGTTCATGTCCCTATACATCCTCATGCTTCCAGGTTGAATAGATAATGAAGAACTATGAGCCTCATCCAGTAGCTCCTTCTTTAATTCTGGGATGGGAGGAACAAAAACCCGATTTCTGAACCTTATTATCTCATCACAATCATGATTTAATTCAGGAACATTTCTCACCTTCTTTTGTAACTCTACATCTTATTTTTGTGCCTCTATAATCTTCACATGTATAGATGGTTGAACATTCATTTGAAAAAGATAATATTTTTCCCCTTCCATTATAATTCAAAGATCCATCCTTTGTAAATCCATAAATATTAGATCTTTTGAGATCCTCATCATGGATAATCTAGCATATCTTTTCTACTTAATGCATCTTCCACCTTGATTTATTTCTCAGGGTGAAAATGAATTGAGAAGTCGTAGTCCTTAATCAACTCCAACCATCTTCTTAGGTGCATATTCAGCTCCTTTTGTGTGAAAATATACTTTAAACTTTTATGATCAGTATAAATATCACACTATTCACCATAAAGATAATGCCTCCATATTTTTAATGAAAATATTACTGCGGCTAACTCCAAATCAGGAGTTGGGTAATTTTTCTCATGGATTTTAAACTGTCGTGAGTCATAAGCTATCGACATATCATTTTTCATGAGAACACACCCCAGTTCCTTCTTGGATGCATCACTATAGATCACAAACCTTTCTCCAATACATGGTAGTGTGAGAACACGTGCACTAGATAACCTTTTTTTAACTCCTTGAAATTCTCTTCACACTCCTCTATCCAAACAAACTTAACTCCTTTTCAAGTTAACCTGGTAAGTGGATTAGATAATCGTGAAAAATATTTCACAAAACATCGATAATATCCAGCCAAACCAAGAAAACATCAGATCTCAGTTACTTTTGTGGGTCTTGACCATCTTTCAATAACCTTTGTTTTTGCTGGATCCACAGATATCTCCTCATTTGAGATTATGTGACCCAAAAACTGAGACTTTTTGAAGCCAAAATGCACACTTGGTAAATTTGGCATAAAGCATCTCCTTTCTTAGGGTCTTTAATACAATTCTCACGTGATCTTCATGTTATTCCTTGCTCATTGAATAAACTAGAATATCATCAATAAAGACTACCACAAACTGATCATGATAGACTCTAAAGACTCTATTCACCAGATCCATAAAGATATCAAGGGCATTAGTAAGACCAAATGGCATCACTATAAATTCATAGTGTCTATACCTTGTACGAAAAGACGTCTTTATTATATCCTCACTTTTAACCCTTAATTGATGATACCCTAAATGAAGATAAATCTTGGAAAAGTATTGAGCTCCACGTAGTTGGTCAAATAAGTCATCAATGCATGGGAGAGGATATTTGTTCTTGATAGTAATCATGTTAAGTTCTCGGTAATAAATACAGAGTCTCATTGATCAATCTTTCTTCTTAACAAATAGAACAGGTGCTCCCCAAGGTGATTCACTAGGGCGTATGAATCCCTTATCAAGATTCTCTTGGAGTTTCTTCTTCAATTCCTGCAACTCAATTGGGGCCATTCTATAAGGTGTCCTCGAAATAGGTAATGCACCCGGTATGAGTTCTATTGAAAAGTCAACTTCATGATTTGGTGGAAGACCAAGGAATTCCTCCGAAAAGGCATCATCAAACTCCCGTACAATGGGAATATTCTTAATTGTGAGTTTCTCTCCAACCATTTGAGATAAATAACCTTTATTTAATGGAATCAAGACCCATAAGATGGAAGAAATTTCCACTTGAAGGTTATGTTCATCCATGCATCGATAGACGATCATAGATTGATCTGGAATATGAAATGTGACTTCCCTTCTTTGGAAATTGATATGAGATCCATATAAAGAAATCCTATCCATTCTAATAATCACATCAAATTCCACTATAGGAAGGATCACAAGATTTCTAGGAAGCACTTTCCCACAAACTTTAATCGGAAAAGAATTATAAACTTTTGAGGCGACTATTGTGCCATTAGGGGTTGTCGCAGCTAACTTAACATCTAATTGTTGAGGTAATATGGCGATACCCTTAGAAAATTCTTCATAAATAAAAGAGTGGGTGGATCTATAATAATAATAAAACATTTTCTACCTTAGAGTGGATGGTAAGTGTAACTTTCACCAATTCTTTATCATACTCCACATCACTGATAGAAATTTCTTGTAACTTTCCTTTGTCTTTGGCCTTAAGAGTTTGTTGAAGTCAATCATCATAAAAAACACTTGGATTAGGGCATTGATGGGCATAATGCCCCATTTCCTGGCACTTGTAACATTGAAGTGTAGGAGGTGCACTCTGTGTATCCTTTACTTTGTTCGCATCATTAGAAATAATCTTCCCATCATTGTGGCATTCAAATACCCAATTACCTTCTTTTCCAAATTTGAAACATTTACTTTTCACATTAAGAAAAATCCCTCCATGTTTCTTTCCACACTTTGAGCATAAGGGAAAACTCATCTTGTTTTCAGTGTTCTCTTTATATTTCACTTTGAATTCCATTTTCCTCTTCTTATCAAACCCATATGACTGATGGGTTACTCCAATGTCCATCTCAACCTTGAGAGAACATTGAACGATTTCCTTAGAGCTATTTAAGTCCCTTATGGCTAACGCCCTTAGAAGACTTGGCTTTAAGCCCCTAAAGAATTGATCGATTTTACTCTCAGGTTGGATAATAATCCCAAAAGCGTACCTTGCAAGTCATGTAAAATTTTCTTCGTATGTACCAATAGATTCAATATCCTTTTGATTTAGTTCAAGAAACTCATTCCCCAACTTTTATCGATGAATACAAGGGAACTAATTATTGAAAAATAAGTTCTTGAACTCATCCAATTCCATGGACTCAATTTCATCCCTTTTCATCATATTCTTAATAAGATTATACCATTCATCAGATTCCACTTCCAAACGATATACTGATAAGATGACTTTATCTTGTTCAGAATATTGAAGAATTTAAAATATCTTTTCTGTGGTACTGATCCACTGTTTAGCCACTAATGGATCAGTAGACCCGTTGAATGAGGGTGAACGCTTCCTCATGAAGGTTTCAACAGAATGTTAATCCTTCCTTTTCTTGTTTGGAAGTACTGCATGATTCATATATTGAGAAGGTTTTGTGAGCATGGATACAAGATTTTGCAATCTAGCTCCCATAATGTTTGGTTGCTCAGGGGGACAATCATTCCATTGCCTATCGCATTTTGCATTAACACGGTTCTTTTGGGTTTTAGACATTGACTAAAACCAAGAAGAATAGTGTGAGAAAAACTAATTATAATATGAAAAACACATAATCAAGAATAAAATTTCACACTTATGGTCTTATCATAGGTTGTTCATGGCCATTTCTAAAACACTAAGATTGTGTTCTATGCATAGACTTATCTTTATGGTTCTTACTAAGGATTTAACATCATTTTTTCCAAAGGTTGACTATACGTTTCCTCTGATACCAACTATAACGACCCATACTTTAGGTACATGGTTATCACTGCAGAATTGAAGCATACTTATTACAACATATAACAAAACCATGGTAAGACTGTATAGGTATAGTGTCTTTAGAAACTGGGAAACTTAAACAACTGGTTCATAAATCGTCTACATTTTCTTCCGTTTATTTCATCATATTTAGAGCCCCTTTTTGGAATATCCTACTTAATACCCTCCATCCTGAACTGGGGAAAAGAAAACATACAAAAGGGTGAGCTCAAATGCTCAGTAAGGGTAAATAAAGGAAATATTATAAGAACATATCATTTCAAAAGTCTTAAACTGCAAAAGAGATCATGATATCATAACATGTGATAATTCATAAAAGTGAAATGTAATCATAAATAATGGAAATTTTGTGGCATACACACATAATCGTAGAAAATCATTTCATATTAGTCAAGGATCTTTTCCAAGACCATCATATCAGACAAATTCCATTACTGAACTGAGTTTACTCCTAATTCCAGTCCTGTATCACTGAACCGGTTTAACATTCCATTCCAGCCACGTGTATCTCATGAGATATAAATCTTTACCCAAATAATTGGAGGGAGATATATGTCCCACACATCTCATAATGAAACCATTCTTATGTGTGCCACAAAATCATTAATCATACATCATATCATATCACATGTAATAAAAGTAGGATTCATAAACATCATGCCGTCATAACATAATCCATAAAAGGACGTCATAAAATAATTCCATCATAACATAATGAAATCAATGTAATAATAGGGATATAAATAGAACCCTATATTATCTTAGATGGAAATTAATTTTGATAAAACACGTGAACTTTATTCCTAAGGAAAATATCCTTTCTATTTGAAAAACATTTTTTTCTTTCTTAACATGTAACGAACTTTTAAACTAAATGAATTTGATTAAAAATAAAAATGAAAACTTGTAAAGGATGATTCATGGAAATAATGTTCTATGAAATCATAAAAATCCATTCATGCCAAATAAGCTAAAAAACATTCTTCTCGTACTTTGGCTGAAAAAGTCAAAAAGTATCTCATAATAAAAACGACAAAAAATTCATTTCATATATTTTACTAAAAACTCACCAATGGGTAAAATTGGATTTAAAAAATTGTATGACGATATAAATAATATTACATATTGAGTAAACATGGATGTGGATGATAAATATTCCCCAGTAAATACCGAAGTATAAACAATCTCAGATAAAAATTGATATTTGTGAGATTTTCCCTTACAAGTATCTTTTTGTAAATAGATCGCTTATGTGTATTCACTATAAGGTCACATAAATAAAGTATAAATATATTATAAGATATAAAAATTCATTTCTCACATAATCAAAGAATGACATAAACAAGAAAGAGAATATCAACCCAAAGAACGGAAATTGGTTTAAGAAGTTCACATACCTCGTGTCCGACTTGGATCGATCATTATTTAATCTCCTGAATAATAAACAAAAGTTAATTTATAATTTCTTAATAACCTTTTTCAAGTTTATTATTCATTTTATATAACTTATTACCATGTTACAAACATTATGTAACTATTGAAGTTAATATCATTCATTTTGACGATATTTGGTACTTGAGTAAAAAATGGACTTCTTATAATTACATGTTGTTCTTGTGGTCAAAGGTTCATTATATCCAGAATGATATTAATGATTTATATATCATATATATCATATATATCATACATATCCAGCATATAAATTTATTTATAATAGTTTATAACATATGGAGGTAAGAAATGAAATGCACCGTTCATAGAGACGGTAAGCCGTACGTACGCATGAACGCTACTTTCATTTCTATTTCCTATTTTAATGGAATTAAAACATAATGATAAAAAGGTATATTATAATTTAAGTATAATATCATATATTATATCATTAACTCCAACCTTTATACATACCACATAGGCCATTAACAAATCACATCACTTTGAGGGGGTGGTAGTTTCCACTTCCTCAAATGAGATTATCGTATTTACCCACAATGGAAACCATAAAGGCTTGATATAATTGGGAAGTAAAGAAGAATACAGAAATAATAAACATAATATATCTCATATATAAATATAGTTCCATCATAATGGCCACCATTAGAGGCGGTAGGAGAAAATCGAACAATCATCATTTCGTGAGGCGTTAATTTTCCATCTACAAGAACATTATGTTCTTCATCCATTAGATGGAGGTGTCTGTAAGTTTAGTTAGAACCCTAATCATAAAAACATCCTAGTATATTTAGGATACTGGCATTGTTAAAAAATAAAGGATTAAAAAGATTTTAGGGGTTAGATATGTAGAATAAAAGAAAACAATTTAAGAGAAACTGTTACCTTTAATTTGGGTAACATCCATTGGTTTGAACCAAAAGGACTTCTTGGAGTGCCTTATACCTAAGGTAATGCTTATAGGGGAGGAGAGGGATGTAGGGAGACTAATTGGTAAGAGATTTGACGATCCAAATGGCTTGATAGGTGTAATTAATTGGATAGAAATGTTCTCCTTTTATAAGGGGGAGGAGGTGATCTTTTGGAATGTGGAAAATATTATTTTATTATAAACATATATTCAGTTTAAAAAGGTCCAAAAATCATTATAGATAAAGATAAGATGACTCATGGTAGAAATAAAATCATCCTATCAGAATTGGACATGTTTTGGATAATATTTTAATCATTATAATCTTATTTATTTAAATAATTTATTAATGAGGTAAATACTGCAACATTATTGTGTCATAAATAATTTAATTTATTTGATGTCTAAAATTTATAAAACAAGTACCATAATGTGGGAAATACATTTCTATTTTCAATGAATATTTATAGTCTAAAATATAATTTATATAAACCCTTATAAAAATAAATTACAAAAATATTTTTGTCATTGTCAATTTTGTGTTTACATTAAATTAATTAATTAAAATTGTCATTATCACTACCAAGTGGCTCAATGGGGTCCCAAAATCGTCCCAAGGATTCCCATGGTCTGTCAAGACTCATCCAATAATGTTAGGACAAGTTTTAAGGTAATTTTGAATTATTATAATATTCTTTTAACCTTGAATTACCCTATTTACTTTTAACCGTGGTAAATAAAAGTAAAAAGTTACTAATCACCGAAAATTATTTTTATCTTATTGAACAAAATATTTCTCCTTCATATTAACCATGTCTCTCAGAGTTTCGAAATTAACCACATAGAAGTGGTAAAATTATGTTTTACGTACAATTTCAAATGCTCCTAGGAGGTGGGTAAAAGACGGTGAAAAGTTCAACACAATTTTTATATATCTAAAATTATTATAAAATGAATCCAATGAATTTTATTGAACTTATATAAGTATTATGAATCTATTTTGACCTAAAATAAATTTAAATAAAATAAATTATTATTTAAATAAAAATTCAGTTTTAACCAGAAACTCAATTTTTTCACTATTCATCAAAAATTGAAACTTTTCAGAAAAATACCAAAATTTCACCCTAGGATAATTTCGATATTCAAAATCCAAAAATGAAGACCATTTTTAAAAGGAAATTTATAAAATTTTAAGAAGTGGGTATAACTATTCATAACAGCTAGTTTATATAACATTTTAATAGCATATCGTTGTTTAGTGAAACTCGGTATTATATACAACACACGTTATCGTGTAAGGTCGCGATTGCGTGTAATGAAAGCCAATCTAGTGTTGTGTGTAGTGAAAGATTCCTTTGATGTTGCGTATAACATAAGACATAACAAAATATATATTTCTCATAAAATATCAGGGTTTTATAATATATATCTTCTTTTATTCAATAATTTATGAGATAAGATAATGTTTCTCATGTGTATGATAGACTATAACCTTGCAAAGTGATGTGACCCATTTTTCACTAATGTGTTAAATGGAAGGTAATAAGGGTAGAGTAGATTAATATAACTGATATAAAATAAATAGTTATGATATTAATGAAATACTTATCATTATTAAAATATAATATAACATTTTATTTCTTATATTTTCCTCACATAAAAAGTGACTACATCGTTCTTGGAGGTCTGATCTACTACATCCTCAAAGTGGCGTGATTCCTTTTTTCACCACAACATTTTAGGAAATCTATAAAAATATATAAAATTAAATAATATTGAATTTTTTGATTTTATTACTATTTTCTATATATAAAATATTTCATACTTTCAATAATGATCATTGAAAAATTAAAATGTTACTCATATGTATGTATGACTTTCCATCTCCATGATTATAACGTTAGTTCATTTTTCATAACCATAATTCATGATATTTTCAAAATTATCATATAAGTAAAATATTATAATAATTTATTAATTATTATTTTATATATGGTTAAATAATTACAACACTAACCATATTCAACCAACCTATGTCATTTTTGACATAAGTCAAAAATGATCAAAACATGTGACATAAAGTAAATTGATTATGAAAATATATTTTACTCGATAATAAGTGAAATAAAAGTAATAGTAATCAATAATATGTATCTAAATTGAGTAAATAGTAAATTGAATTTTATATTTCATGAATATAAAGACCCACATGACATGTCGAACTCAAGGTAAGTGTTTTCATTGCTCACTTTTATATATGTGAGATATATGACATATTCACCACTTATTTTTGTTGTGTGGTATATCTTGTAATCCCCCGACCCCAGAAGCCCAGAGTCGGTGCATTATTTTAATAAATTGTCGTGATTACAAGGAATCAGGTCTTGAAAGACCGATCAGTTCAAAAATCATGGAAAATAGATTACATACTGGAATATTACATTACATATTATAAAATAAAACACAATATAATCGATCCATTGAGAATTCTAATAATCCCCTAGCTTAACCCAACATATCAATTATTATAAACTTCATGGAATCCTTGGAAAATTAAATATAGGAAAGGGGTGAGCTCAGATACACAGTAAGGATAAAAATTTAGCAGAAAATTTATAAATAATTATAAACATTTAAGGCAATGTATAAAACTAAAACAAAAGCCTTTTAATCCTAAATTTCAACATAATATGGAAATGATAAATCAAATAATTCAATTTACTTATTCAAATGGATATTCTACTAGTCAAAAAATCATATGCAATATCCATAACTAATTTCATAATGATGGAATGCAAAATTCCAGACTTCATAACCACATAGTCAATGCCTTGTGCCAGGACAACAAATAATATTTTGTCAAGTCTTTGTTCCAAGACAATAGTTAGTCTCATGAGACCTACCAATGCATCAAGGATCTATAGCTGGCTCCACCCGTCACTTACTAGGTATAATGACTTCCTCATATGAAAAGGATTAAACATAACATACACATTTTCATTAAAACTAGCATACAAAATGTCAATACTTTATCTATAAAACATGAATGGTATAGAAATAACACATCCATAGTCAAACATTTCACAAAAAGTTCAATAAAATATTGAAGATTTTTCTCATAATAAATCAACTTCAAAAATGCTTTAAATCCTTTAAAGTATGTTGACATAGATAAAAATGATTTGTAAAACTCATTGAGATAAATATTCATTTTTTCATGAAAACATTTAAAAGTCACACAATTTTGAAATGAAGACATTTACAAACATTATTGAATCAATGTTTCCAATACCACTTTGAAACTTCTGAAAGAAATTAAAATTCTAAAAACATTCATTTCCTTATAAATAAATCCTTAAAAACCTTTTTGAAAACATATAAATTAAGGATAATGATTTAGAAGAATAAATATTTAAACCATTTAAAAGGATTATCTTATTAAATATTCCCTTCCATAAAACCTTAAAATATTCCTTTTGTAATTTTTTTATGAAAAACAGATGTTGATGATAAAGAGGTCCTAGTAGATACTCATGTAGAAACCACCTCGGATAATGAAGAGATTATAGAATTAACCCTTATATTTTACTTTTCCTTGGTTGAGGGTACGTTAACCTCTTGTATAACAGTTAAATCATTGTTATTAAATTATACAATAATCATATAAATAAATAAAATATCATATATGATCTTCCAATATTGATTTGATAATAATATTTTAGTAGTATCATCATTTACGGTGTTAACTTATCCGTTTTCCATCATATGATTGGTTATGTAAGCCATGTTTGTTATTGATAGGATGTATTTGATTAATATATAGAATTATATTTAGTTAATAAAAATTATTTATAATCATAAAAAGAAAATTATTCTTGATTGATTATGATGGGGAATGAATCTCATCGCGTTCGTGGAGATTGTAATCTGTACATACGCATGAGCGACAAAATCATTATATTGGTGGCGTATGTAATTGGATGGTATATCATATATACATAATAATTAAAATGTTATAATTATTATTTACATCATTTATAATCATTATTATACCCATCCAAATAATGATATGTTTGAATAATAAATTACACCATGACGTGGAGACAGTAAGCCGTATGTACACACGTATGGTGAATTTGTCATTTATAGGATGAATAGAATAACGAATATGGTTATACCATATTTATAATAACATAAAAGTATATAGGAGGTACTTGATTTATTATTTTGGTATAGAAACAACAAATAAAAAGGAATTGTAAGAAAAAAGAACTTGAAAGATGGAGGTGAAATTATTACCTCTTCCTCATGTGTTTCCATTTCAGTTGATCAAAAGGGCTCCTTATGTTGTATTTATGATAAAATTAAGAACTCTAGGTTTATTTGAGTGATGTTTAGAGTTTATTGGGTCATGTTTTAGCTGATACTAATGGATTTGGAGGTGTGATAATGAGAGAAGGGGAAGTTCCCTTTTCTAAGAGCGGTGAGGGTAACTTTAGGAAAATATTAAAATATTGATTTATTATACAATAATATTTAGTTAATAATGGCTCCAAATAAATTTATTTTGAGACTTAAGTGGTTATGGGATGAAATACCCTTAACAAATATGTTTTATACAAGTTTAGGATACCATTTTAAACTTATTTTTTAGATTTAACTTTTATTTAAATAGTTTAACTTTTACCGTGTCTTCTTGTATTCTTACACTATATAGTTAATAGAATTACACTAAACTTCCAATAAAACCAAAAGTGTTTCATTGATGACATATATAATATTATTTAAGCTCTTTTTCAGAACCGTACTTTTTTAAGAATATTACATCTGCCAATAATATATTATTTGTTTAAAAAATTAATTTAGGTCAATTTTGACACTATATGGTATTTTGTTTTTGTGAATGTTATAACAACCTTATAACTTCAAAATAATATATATAATCATACCTAACATGTAATATTAATCTATATAATTTTTAGAATTCCTCAGAAGTCTCAATTTACTTTTATTTTAATATTTATAATATTCATTATTTTAATGTTTTATTAATAAGGTAATTACTACATCATTGTGTCATGAATAAATTATATTTTTTAATGTATAAAAATTATAAAAAAATACCATCATGTAGGAAATATTATTATATTTTTAATTAATATTTATTTTCTAATTTATATTATGTGTAACCCTATATTAAAAATGGTTCAATTTTTAAAATTTGAATTTGACACTTTTAGCTTCTCTTTAAATAGAATAATAATAAATGTCCTAATCCAATCCAAGTAAACCAAATAGGATCATATTTTATTCCTAATGTTGTTTTTGGTCGAATTACACTTATCCAATAGAATTAGGACATGTGTTAGGGTAATTATAATATCATTTTTACCGTTAATTTCACTATTAACTTTTAATCATGGTAAATAAAAATCAAAAGTTACTATTTACAAAAACTATTTTTATCTTATTGAACCAAATTTTACTTACTGATCTCAGATGTGTCTCTTAGATTTTTGAAATTCAACTCAGAGAAGCTATAAAATTATGTTTTATGCAAATTTTCAAATGCTCCTAGAAGGTGGGTAAAAAAACGTTAAAAAGTTCAATAATATTTTATAGTTGTAATTTTATTAGGAAATGACTCCAATGAATTACACTGAACATATATAGGTATTATATATAGATTTTGACATCAAATAAATTTAAATAAAATGAATAATTATTTAAATAAAATGTCATTTTTAAATAATAATGTAGTGTTTTTCATTATCCATCAAAAATAAAAAGTTTGTAGAAAAAATTCCAAAACATCACCCTAAGATAATTTTGATATTATTAAATGAAAAATGAAGTCTATTTTACCAAATTAAAAACATATATGTTGAATTTATTAATTTAAAATTAATTCCCATTGTCAAACCAAAAAAGAGGGTCTTTAAAGGTATAAACTATCAAAAGATTGATATGTGTCAATGTCAAAATTAAATATGAAATGACCTATATTGACCTAAATTGTATTAAATGGTAAAAATATAATCCAATTATACTTACAAACCATTATATTGTATAATTTAACAGTACAATTTTTTTTGATTAAAAAGATGCTTTCAATTAAAATTTAGTATTTTCACTATTCACTCGAATATGAAAGTTATCTGAAAAATACCAAAAAAAATATTCATACTAAATTTTTATTTCCTAATTAGAAAGAAGAAGTATATTTTTTGAAATTTAGTATATAAAACACTCAAATATTGGATTTAAAAAAGGGTTTTCCATTAAAAGGTGGCCAAATTGCATTTTTTTGAAAATACTTCTTTTATCTAAAAAATGAATTTGTTCTTATATTATGTCTACTAATTAAATAATATGTATGTTAAAATTTATATGGAATATATAAAATTAAAAATGTAGATAATAATATTCATAACTTCTTTTTAACAGTTAGTTTGGTAAGTTGTGGTGTGCTCGAACTCGGTGTTGTGTGCAATGTAAGTTATTTAATTACTTTAAAGAAATAATGTACTTTGAAATATTGGGGTGTTACATCTCTAATTACCATTAATATATTTTATAATTATTATTATTAAATTTATATGTATTTAAATATCTATTTTAGGATCTATCTTTATAGGGTTTTACATTTTCAAATTTACCAAAAATGGTATGGTATTTTTGTCTCAATTTTACTTCTCTGAAACACATGTTAGGATATACACATATGTTCATCTGTAAGGGGTATATATATAACCTCTAATATGTAATAACATTAATTAATTTATTCTCATGATATTTTGTTTTTTAATTTAATTTTATCCATTAATGGGTCTTATTATTCAAAGTTACAAAAGTGGTAAGAGTTAGGTATTATAATCTCATCGTTCACTTGGATTATTTATGATTATGCTTCTAATTATAAGAAATTATGATCCATCTATCAAGAATTATCATGAAGTTTATTATCCTATAATTATTCATTATATATTCAAATAATATTATCATTTTTCAACTCTTTTGGTACATAAAATAATCAAGAAACTATTTTTATTATATTCCAACTTTATTTCTCTCTTCAGGGGGAAATATGTTTTCTTCTGAAAACATGTTTTCTAAAAATGTTTTCAAAAATTATTTTAACCTTCTAAAAATTATTTGTTAAATAAATTTTTAAATATTTTTCCTTTTTGAAAAAAATGAAAGGAATCTTCTTATCGATTTCCATGCAGGGAACATGTCTAAAAATTTTAACATGAAATTGGAATATTATTTACAAATTGTACGGAATTACCCACTCACATGACCATCATTCCAATGATGTTTCATTTTCAGTTTTAAAATTTTATGTTTTTATAATATTTTATATATTCATAGTGATTTTTATAGATACATATTTTCAAAATTTGTTATGTTCTGAAATGTGATCTTCAAGATGAAAAGGTTATTTTCCTCAAGACGTTTTTAATGATCATTTAATGAAATATCTATTCCTAAAATTTAACAAACTTTATTGTTACTTATCATCCACTAGGGATATTTGGTATTGAATCCATACTTAATCATTCACTGTATTGAATAATATTATTTCAGTGAGATTTTTATGAAACATGATTCACTTTCACAGGTTAATCATGTTTCAAAGATACGTTCATAGAATCTATTTCATTTACATTGGTTATCCATGTTATAAAAGATATAATGATTGTTTTTATGAATTTTATAATAAAATGAAATCTATTTATACTGTATTCATTTGTTAGTTCTTGTAAATTACTTATACAATAGGGGGCCCAGATAGTTCTAGGTTATCCTGTTACACCTTATACGATGGGTTAGCCAAAATAGGATTGGGTGATCCCATGATAACTTATACAATGAGGATGCCTAAATAGAAATGACTGAGCCCATTATAGATTCTTTTATGGGTTTTCCCATATAATTTTCAGTTATCCTATTATAGAGTAAATTATGGGGCAACCCAAATTACATCGAGTGATCCCGTTACAGTTTAAACAACGGGTGAGCCCATATCGTGCTCAAATGAATTGAGTAATGTACATTGTCCTGAGAGGAAATAAGTGGGGACTTAACAAAGGGATTATATAAAGTATTTAATTAGGAACAAGTAATTTATAACATGGGATAAACATGAGTTATGAAGACAAATTCTATAGGATACCATAACATTTTAGCTATTCATGTGATGGGTTTATAATTTTTCTTATATCTATGATTGATATGATATTTCTTATGGTTTTTGATTCTGATAAATATTTGCTTTTCCATGTTTTCATATATGATGATATGGGTACTGATTGGTATGAGTTCTTTTATTTTTTCATATTTCAATAATATTGTATTGTCATACTGATATGCACTTCTTATTATCATTGACGAAATTCCATTACTAATTATTATGTCTACCCTAACTGAGAATTTTAGCTCACCCAACTTATGTTTCATTTTCCATCGGTTATAAAGAATTAGGTTTAATTAATTTTTTCAGGAAGTGATTACATATGGTTAATGGTGATTAATATGAAAAACATTATTAAATATGAGAATTACTCATTTAATGTCCTTGAAAATATAAATTTTAGAATTTATCCTTATTCTCTAAAACTCTAAACCTAAATGGTCCTCGAAAATGTATATTATCCAAGTTTTACTTTTGAGATTATAGGGTTTTAACTAAAATATTTGGGTCAAAATTGTGGCATCAAATCCAAAAATGCAATTTTATAAATTTAGCAACAGATCTGGGAGTACGAGTTTATGGAATTTCAAGGGATCCTTCACAAAAATATTCACAACCATTCTAGAGGTTGATGACTATCAGGATGCAGTACAACAAACCTATCAAGAGATAACTGTTTTCACAATAGAAATAATCAAGTAATAATATTTCACTTTCCTTGTAATAGAATTGTGAATCCTTGAAGGATTTGAGGGATAACATTTATATCATACTATTTTATTCAACATCATCATATTGTTAATATTTGTGTCTTGTATCTTCACCTGAACACTGTAAGGATTACATACCAACATTGGGAAAAAACCATATAAATCCCTCCATGATAATATGTTATTATTCACTAGATTTCATGTTGTGGTGTTTTTAGGGTGATTTAATTGATTCATACTTCATAACTGAGATAGTGACAAGAATAAAAACACAGGTTGGATAAAAGAGAAATTGAAATTCAGTTGCATAGGGGAATACTGATTCACCCCTCCCCCTATCTGTTTTCTTACAGGGTCTACTGGGAACTTAATATATCATTTCTAGGATTAAAAGGTACATATTTGATTATACTCAAAAAGTAAATGGATTTTTCATACACAAACATATAAGAAGGAAATTAATGGGAATGAAAACTGAAAACATATTTTTTGAAGTAAGAATCTATCCAAGTAGTGTAAACCTGTCACACGATAGTCCCAACCTGACATAATGTAACTCATCTAAATTTTGTTGATATCCTACATCAATTTTATTCTATAGTAATTTATCTATTGGATGAACTGGGTCATAATTTTCCATAATTATTTTAACATAATTTCAGCACATGGTTTTTCAAATTTCATTAAACATGAAATTATTTCAGATCCTAGGATTTAATAGAATGTTTTGTGCTACATTATATGGAACAAAAACTTGTGTTCTATCTATAGTTGAATTTCGTCAAGATGTACCACATATTAAATAGTAATTTCTACCTATGGTCTCTTTAAAAGATTATATGTGATTTTTTGTCATGCATTCAATATATTAGTTGGGAAACCATTTAGGTCAATTTAAATCCATGCAATATAAAGATTTATTGGAATATCAATATAATAATTATATAATTCTTTAAAAGGGTGAGAATATAATTTATAATAGTATTAGAAATTCAATAATTGGTCTTACCATGACATTATAAAACTAAAAACTCTAACATTTTCTTTTTACTACATTCCCTGTATACATGATACATTTCATCATCCACCAATTTTATCACCCTATAAATACCATTATTTTAATTAGCTTCATTATTTTATTCATGTTACTTTCATCATCAATTTGATCAATTTATTTTTTATTATGACGAACCAATATAAATTGTTCAAATATAAAATTCTATATTCAACTCTTTTCATTTAGATCATGAATAGTATGATCATTCTTTTTCTCTCATTTGTGATACCATACATAATAGTTTGATTGAGAACCTACAATTTTTATATTATATATAAACTATTCTCCACTTATCCAACATATTTCAATAATAATTTAATAAGGGAAGTGTATTATTCCTCCATTTAAATCATTCTTAAATGAAAATATAAATAAATACAAATTATATGTAAAATCATTAAATATCTTATTAGAACCACATATCCAACTAATCTATATTTTGAACCTCAACTAAATAATTTTTCAATTTTTTTAAAAATAGAATTTCTGAAAAAATTATTTGGTAAAATTGATGGTATCCAAGGAAAAAAATTACACATTGATCCACTTATATATGATTTTTTTCATTTATATAAAATTTGGTCCCCTCTTAAGACATATCAAAGAACCCAATTATGTTTTAGAATTGTGAAATTTCATTATATATAAAAATAATTACAAAAAATCCAAGTGGATATGATTTCAACAAAAAATATATTATACAATTATAAAATTGTTTGAGAACTAACCCATACCAAAACACTTTAATAATGGGATCACAACATGTTTTTTTTTTCAACATATTATTTGGTTTAAAAATAAATTCATGGCCATTAAATTTCTAAAATAAACAAAATTATTGTTTATAAAATTATGTTTTCTTTCAAAAACAAATTTTATACTTATTTAATTTAATATAAACGAAATTACTATAAATAAAATTAATGTTTTAACTAAAAGCACAATTCAACCATACATAATGAATTAATGATGAAATAATATAACTTGAACATCTTTTATTTAGTTCCTAAATAAAAAAAATCAATGAGTTTTTTATACATTATCAAAGTAACAAATTGGCATAACCACAACTAAAACCGATCAGTTACTCTCATTATAAAACATAACAACATAGAAATTTCTTCAATAAGAACAATAATGTAACTATAAACATGATAAATGAACATCCCATTTTATAAAACATAAGAAATTAATATTTTTTCATTGCGTTCACCTGTGTACCCATTTAATTAGTATATTATCAATAAATTAAAAACCAATATAGAAATATTTCATATTATATGCAAAAAATTAATAAAATAATATTTTATTATTAATTGTTTTTTTTGTAATCCCTGAATGAGAAAATGTATAAATAATTTATGAAATTATGACACAAAATTTAATAGAAATTATAAAAATTATGATAACACATTAATCGGTATATAACCAAATACCTAATCAAAATAACTTATTTAGTTTCAATTAATATTCTCTTGGAATATCTTTTTAATATGATTTTATTGTATTTTTGTAAAAACTGAAAAATTAATTTGAATAATTTAAAATGAGTTATAATTTTTATAAAAACCAAAAGTGGTATAAAGAAACGCCTACAGGAGTGATGAATCATATGGATCCTTGTGTTTAAAAAAAAAAAAAAAACAAATTGATGATGTTAACAAAACCAATTTATAGAAATCTAATGAAATTCATCCAAAATTAAATACTAATTAATAATTTCAATATAGGTCTTAAAAATGAAAAATGAATATAGTAAAAAAATATAGAATGTGAATGAGACCAACATAACGTCATAATTGTACCCAAAAATTTATGCAAAATGATAATAATAAATGAATGATGAGGGGGTTAAAGGGGTAGTAGTAAATTCACATAGATACGTGTTAATTTGGGTCTAGAAATGGTAGGACATGCTAAATATATTTTCTACACTATACCTTATTAATTCAAAAAACTATTTTCAAATACAATTTTTTGAAAAAATCAATACACTAATATTTACATAGATTTTACTTGATATTTATTGTTAGGGTTTTATCTGTTTGATTTGTGACATTGGATTATCTGTTCTATTAAATTGAGGATATCCATATAATTTATAGAACATATTAGAGAATTTTGATGGTTCACTTAACTTATTTTCTATATATTTTAGATGATTGGAAACCATTTAATGTTGTTACCAAAAAATGTAAAGAACATGGAATATAACTATTGAATATTCATACGAAGATTCATATAAATTGGAAAAAATATTTGAGAAATTAAATATACTAGCAACTCATTCAATCAAGATGAATTTATGAATCATATTATATCCTAGTATGCTTCCAACTATGTTATTATTTCAAATTGATTTTATAAGATCTAGATTTTTGTGAGGTTACATTATAAAGCACCGAGTTTTAACTTTTACTTTTTCAACTAATTATATACATGATCAATGAGATTATATCGAAAATATACTTCATCTAATTTATTTGTATGATTAGACACTAAGGATAAAAGATGACTACTTTTTAATTATGAATTTTGATGATATCCTATGTTCTTGGACTTGTTGTTGATTAGTGATATAAAAGTGGTTCTTTTGTATAGTGATACATTCTACTGACATCTATGATGATGAAATTAATTTTAAGGTAGATAATACTTCCAAATATCTTAGTTGTGGAAGTTATTTTATTTGGAACATTGATACCTTCAATATGATATACTAATCTAGCTTTCACTTTGTTTAAAGGTGAATACTTCATATAATTAAAATTATTTATTAATAATATCCTTTAATTGGGTAAAAAAATTATGATCACATTTTTTAACTATTTTACATACATTATATTTGTATTTTCTAATTGGTTTTTATGATTTATCTTAGTTTGTTGTTAAACTTCTATCTTATTATTCCACTTCATGTTTATATTGTTTAATATGATCTAATTGGAACTTGTAAATTTTGATCTACAAAATAATTGAATGGGAGAAAATTGATCAATTCAATATTGACTACAATTAACAACCCTCTTATAGATTCCATATTTTTCATTTACAAGGAGAACATTTGGTATCATAGGAACCTATTTATTTTTAATTTTTAATATTATGAATATAGATTTTCCCTACACTAACATTTAGTATATAATATATGTTTTACCTTTTTCTTTAAAAAGATCATTTGTAGTTATATGTTTTTACAATATAAAATATAATAGAGTACATATATTTGGGGGAAATAATTTTATATATTCTAAACACTATAAAAATCATATGTTATAAATACTTGTGTGTAAAATTAATGTATGCTTTGTGAAATGTAAAAAATACCTGAGAAGGAAGTTATTAATTTTACACATTATGAGTGAGATATATTTTAGTTGTATTATTAAGTAAGAAATACTATATTATATGTATGGTTGCGCCCAAATTTACCCTACAGTTATTCGGTTGTTGTAGTACAGGTAAGGGTCGAATCCATAGGGACCGAAGAAGGAATCTAAAGACACTCTGATCTTGGAAGGATTTGGCTATAGAGTGGCCAACTATTTGGATTGATTTGATTTTAATAACTACTGATTATTCTAAATAAAATAATTTAAAACATACAATTACTTAGTCAAAAAAATTAATGGAGATGAGTTGATCCTAAGTTGTTACAAGGGTTAGATTGGATGCATTTATTTTCTTATAACGTTCGTTTCACTAATTCAAGACGTATCCACAAAATGATATAATTCCTCAAAATCATTCACCAATTTAATCCATAAAAAATTTCAAGGCTAATCACCAATGCATTTAGAGGATGAATTTAATGATCACTCCAAGGAATTGGATCGTAATAGCACTCAAAATGTGTCATTGTCAAAGTTGGTGAAGACGAAGAAGAAAATAATCATCCAATGGAAGTCTTAAATTAATGAAATGATTAGAGAATTTTATATCATAAAATAAAATCCAATTTTCCCCATGAAACTCCCTAGAACCAACCCATAATGGTTTTTCCTTCTATTGATTCTATGATCTCAAAGGAAGCGGAAAGTAGACTCATTGGGGCAGAATTGAAGAAGTAAAAAAAGAACAACAACAAAAACACGATCACTCCACCGTTGTGTGAACCAAATCACAAGGTTTATTGTGAATAAATTCACACCTTGAGGCAATGGTATCAAGGTAAAAATAAGAATAAAATAATAATAGAATAAGAAGAAGTTTTATTGAAAACTAAGGTGATTGAAACAACTTACATGAGAAGGAAAAAACGCTACAAGGACAATTTGGCATAATAAAATTACAATGAAAACAAAGCTCCAAGATCCTAAATCCACCACCACTACTACCTTAAATAGAAAAGAATGAAGCCTTGGCCGAGCCCCCAACATCCCATGTGCTTTTAATTAATTATGTTGGGGAATGGTGGGTGCAACAATAATGATGAGAGACTTTTCCACTTCATGCCCCGAAGTTACAGCAAACTTGCATCCACCAGAAATATGCGCCTAAAAAACCTTTTAAAAGGACGCATTTGAGTGGGAACTAGGATACTTAAATGAATCCTAGGATGTCGCCTAACATCCTGTAAACTTTCAGCCCAAAATACTTTGTGGTTAGGGAGATATGATAAATAAAGCGGTCTGTTTTTCTGGGCCGTAGAATCTGGCCCAAAATTTAATCTTCAACTTGGGCCCCCTTAATAACCACCATTTAAGACTAATTAGCACTAGCTATAGAATAATTATTTGTTCCCCTATATGTCTTATAGTCTCCTATAAATTTTGGGCTTCATTGGGCCTATATTGTTGGTCCCACATTCCCATCAGTGGGATGATATCCAATCTCCCTTCTCCAGAATTGTTTCCTTTCTTCACCAAAAATCCTAATCATCCTTTATGAATCCTCCATTGATCCCTGAATGAAAAATTTTCATAATTTAGTTTATATACATTTAAAAAAATATAAAATCAAAATATGGATAATTAAAATCTTTTAAATCAGAAGAAAAATTGGGCCTAAATTGGTGCATATTAGGCATGAAGTACACAAATGATGAGAATTGATGTTCAAAATTAAAATACACTAACTCAGGCCCATAAGATCAAAAATTATCATTTAATACCCTTACAATTTAATCAAAATATGTTTTTTTATTGTCTAATCACAGCCCCCAACTTGAGTACCCAAATTTACCCTACAGGTATGCGGTCGTTGTAGTACAGGTAGGGGTCGAATCCACAGGGACCGAAGAAGGAACCTAATGACACTCTGATCTTGTAAGGATTTGGCTATGGAGTTGTAACGCCCCGACCCTAGTTTCCTAGAGTCGGTGCATTATTACATAACATTGGCATGATCACAAGAAAGATCAAATCTCGAAAGACCGATTGGTTTAGTAGCCTTGGAAACACTAGATATATTCATAAGTTTTACATTACATCATAAAATCAAAAACTACTACAACAACATAATGTTTCCACAGTCCACACTACAATCCCCTCATAATATCCCTGCAGGTCATTCATAACTTACATCTTCACTTCCTGGGAAAAATAAAACATAGAAAAGGGGCGAGCTCAAATGCCCAGTAAGGATAACAATATAGCGGAAACTTTCATCAATAAGAATAAACATTTAAGGCAATGTATAACTAAAACAAAAGCCTTTTAAACATGAACTTTCAACATGGTATGGCATAAATAAAATGAAATAATGCCATTTACTTATTCACATGGATATTCCACTAATCGAATAATCACATGCAAAAATAAATAACCACTTTCATAATGTTGGAATGCATAATGCCAGACTATCATAACCACATAGCCAAGGCCTCGTGCCAAGACTACAAATAAGATTTTGTCAAGGCCTTGTGCCAAGACACTAGTTTGTCTCATGAGACCTACCGATGCATCGAGGAGCTATAGCGGGCTCCACCCGTCACTTATTAAGTCCAATGCATTCCCATATGAAAAGGTTTAAACATAACATAAACATTCGTATTAAAACTAGCATACGAAATGTCAATACTTTCACAATAAACTATGAATGGTATAAAAATAGCACATCCACAGTCAAACATATCACAAAACCTTCAATACAATATAGAAGTTTTGTATCATAATAAATCAACTTCAAATAATCTTAAAATCCATCAAAGGATGTTGACATAGATGAAATCAAAATTCTTTTTAAAGAAATATCTCCTTTTATTTTGAAATCATTTAAGATCCATATAAAATAAAACATTTTCTTTGAAAATATTCTTATAAGCTTGTAAGGAAAGCTTTGAAGATTTTATAACGGCGTAAAATAACCGCACCCGCCGTATAAGTTAAAAAAAACATTCTTACCTCAATTCTGTCGAAAAGGTTAAAAAGGACCTTGTTTTGAAAACGACGGAAAGATTCCTTTATAAACCTCTTATAAAAAGTCAAAAAAAGTTATAAATGACTTTAACCCATATTCTTGTAAATAGTAAAAAATGTTTTGAAATACATTTTTAAGAAACATGGATGTGGATGATAAAGAGATCCCAGTAGATTATTACATATAAACAACCTCGGATAATGAAGAGATTGTGAAATAACCCTTACCTTGTACTTTTCCTTGGTTGGGGTAGGTTAACCTCCTGTATAATGGTGAAATAGTTGTTATTAAATTATACAAGAATCATATATATTAATATGATATCATATATGATCTTTTAACATTGATTTGTTAATAATATCTTAGAATTATCGTCGTTTCGGGAGTTAACTTACTCATTTTCTTTTATATGTTTTGTTACATAAGCCATGGTTGTTGTATCTTATTCATATCCAGAATGATATACAGTCCTTAAACATCATTTTTAAATCATCAAATGATAATTATACTTGAATGGATACGATGGAGAATGAATCTCATCGCGTTCGTGGAGACGGTAGTCCGTACGTACGCACGAGCGACAATATCATTCTTTTGATATTAAAATAATATATAAATGGATGGTATATCATATATACAGAATCATTAACATGTTATATTTATTATTTACATGAGTTACACATCATTATTATACCCATCCAAATAATATTATATTGAATAACAATTACACCACGACGTGGAGACGGTAAGCCGTACGTACGCACATATGGTGACATGTTATTCAAAGGGTGGATAGAATACTGAATATGATTGTACCATATTTATAATAACATCACAGTATATGTGAGATACTGGAGTTATTATTTCAGAATGGTAAGAACAAAGGAAGAAGAAGTGGAAGAAGAAATGAACTTAGAAAAGGGTGGTGAAATCATTACCTCTTCTTCGGGTTCTTCCTTTTGATTTGATCAAAAGGGTTCTTTAGGTTGGCTTTCTGATCAAACTAAGGCCTCTAGGTTGTATTGAGGGATGTTGGGAGAGTATTTGGGCAGAGTTTGGCCGAACCAAAAGGCTTTGAAGGTGTGAAGAAATGAGAAGGAGGAGTGCCCTTTTATAAGAGGGGTGAGGGGCACCTTTGGAAAAGTTAGAAATATTAATTTATAATAAATTCATATTCGGTTTACAAAGGCTCCAAAGTTGACTATTCAAAGGATGAGGTGTGGATAGGTCGAAAACAACTCATCCAATAGAATTTAGACAGGTTTGGGTACTTATATTAACCTTATCTTTAAGTATTAACTCTAAGTTAATTAGTTTCACTTTTACAATGTCTCTTTTTATTTTTATATAATATGATTAATAAACTTACTATATACATCCAAGCGACCCCCAAGTGGTCCATTAATGAGGAACCTATCATAATATAAGTCTCTTGGCCGAACCTTAGATTTTTAGGAATTTAATATCAATTAATAATATAATATTTGTTTTAAGAACTCTTTTATGTCAATTTTGACACTATTCAATAGTTGATTTTTGTGAAACTCCTAACAGATTGATTACTTCGAACAAAGTCAATTAAATCAATCCTAATATATCATATTATCATAGAAAATTAGTTTAATTCATTAAAAGTTTCATTTTATAATTATTTGGGTATTTATAAGATTAATTATTTTTATTTTTCACTATTTTAGTAATTACTGCATTATCATTGTGTCATAAATAAAATAAATTATATAATGTCTAAAAATTATAAATAAAATATCATTATGTAGGAAATCTTTTTATCTTTCTAATGAATATTTATAATCGAAAATCCAACATGTATAACCCTATGTAAAAATTGTTCTTCTAAAAGATGTAAGCTTATGCCATTTTTATTTTTATTTTAACTTTATTAATATAAAGTGTCCCTACCACATACAAGTGGCTCCAAGGGGTCCCCAAATTGACCAAAGGATGCCCATGGTCGGTTATGTGTCCACCAATAAGGTTAGAACATGTTTTAGGGTAATTTTTTATTATTATAATATTATTTTTTTAACCCTTATTTACCGGATTTACCCTTTAACCATGGTAAATAAAATATTTACCGCAGTAATTATTCAAAATGTCTAAAACTAAAAGATAACTATTTACACAATTTGAACATCCTGATTCCAAATATGGAATCCATTTTCCTAAATTCTAAACACATAAGTGGCAGAAATTAATTTAAAATTAATTCCCGCTGTCAAAACAAAAAGCGTGTTTTTAAGAGATAATAACTATCAAAAGATTGACACTTGTTTATGTTCGGTTTAATTGTAAAATTTTGTCTAATGACCAACATTATATTAAATTGTAAAAATATATTCTAAATATACTTTAAAACCACTCAAATTCATAATTTATCACTATTAATTATTTTGATTAAAAAAGTTGTTTTTAATTAAAATTTAGTAATTTTCACTATTCATCAAAATATGAAAGTTATCCGAAATGTACCAAAATTTCACCTTAGGCTAAATTCGATATTCCGAAACCAAAAATGAAGTCCATTTTAAAATATAAAATATATATAATTTCAAAAATTAGGTATTACTATTCATAACGGCTAGTTTGATTGGTTGTGGTGTGTGTTAAAACTCAAGGTTGCGTACAACACACGCTACTATATTATTCAAAGAAAGTGTACCGTGGAAGCTTGGGATGTTTCATTTTAAATTTTTGATGTCCCCATTTAGTCAAAAAGTTTAAAATATTGTATTTAAAAAGGGTTCACTATTAAATTTGATAATACTGAAAATGAATTTGTTCTTGCATTATATCTAAGAAACTCATAATATGGATTCTAAAATTATAAGGATTATATAAACATTAAAATTTATCTAATACTATTCATAACCTCTTTTGAATGGCTTGTTTGGTATGTCATGGTGTGCTTGAACTTGGTGTTGCATGTAGTGAAAGTTATTGAATTATTTTGAAGAACTAACACACTATGAAATCTTGGGGTGTTACATTCTCCCCTCCTTCAATAAATTGCGTCCTCGCAATTTGAAATTATTCTTCGAAAATAAAAGGTTGAAAATAGATAATATATTTGTGGGAAACCCCACATCGGAAATTGGGTTACTAAAATTTAGTCTTAATATTAGGAAAAGAGAAATGAAAGTGTCACCACCAAATTATGATCTCGATTAGGAGAACATTGGTGGCAATTTGAGACATATAATTGGAGGAAAAACGTAAATATTTATAGGGAGTGATTGAGGTCATCAATCACAAACAAGTATAAAATTGAGTTCCTTAAATTCATCAATCTATGATGAATTGAAATACCATCGGTTCAACAAAACATAGGGTATTAGGATAATACATTTTTGACGTTTCAAAATATCCTAGTTGAAATCCCACATCGAAAAATGAATTAATGAGGCCTCTATTTAAAATAAAGAGTCGAAAGTATGAAGATTACCGAAAATAACACATACTAGGGTTCCATGTAGGAAAATATGGATATGGAAGAAAAATATAACCATCAATTATCTGATGGAGAGTGGTAGAGAACATGGCTATAAAAAGGCCAACAATCCCAAATCCATAAATTAGTGATGATTTAAGGTACCATCTAGGAAAACATTTTTATTCAAAGTTGCTTTTCTTAATATTGAGGAATTTATTTATGAGATTGGATAAGATCATAAGGAGATATACTTACTTTATAATTACAGTTTTATCCATTAATAAATTTCTACCACAAACTCATCTTTCACTCTAAAAGATAATAGAATGTAAAAAAATTCTATTTACACTATTCGTATAGGGTTCCAAAATAAACGAATTTATAATTCATCTACATGATCTTTTAATAAAAACTACATTATTTAATCCAGGACATCTCATGGTCCAGTGGTAGGTGATACACCCTTGTCGCCCTTCGGTTGCGGGTTCAAGTCTCGCAGCCTTGCCGGACGCGACGAGTTGCCGCCCGACCTCCGGGTTGTCCTTTTATGGCAATCCAAAATAATCCAAACTAGAACTATCCAAAATACTTCTGTCCAAACTCACAGTCTAACATTTATAAGGAAGGTAAACATAATATAGATCCTTTTTACCCCGTAATAGCATATGAATACCTTCATCATGTATTACCATATTCCTTATTGATTACATTCATGCTCCCTTATTCCATATAGAATACTGGATATACTTCATCAATCCAAAAATGTTTTAAACCCCAAAAATGATGGAATATACAAATCATTAATCAGTTCCAAGGTAGTCAAGAATATCCAATATATTTTTTTCCAAAATAATCATGTATTATTCGAAAATCACTACCTCGGTATCAGAACTATATTATGGTTTATCATTCTCTCAACCATATATTTTCCAAAAATCTATCCTGCTAATGAGTCACTTTTCTTTGTTCCACACAATCTCAAGTCCTTAATGAAATAGTACTGCAGTACAATCCTTATATACTCCATAATTATTATAACAAGTACATTGTTGATACAACACTCAATTGACATAATCAACATAAGAACTCTAATCATTCCTCTTCATCTGTGGTAGTATCATAACTTGATTATTATCCAATAGCATCATTTGCGTCATAGTCTGATGACTGGGACATAGGTTCGCGTAGTGTCCAAACTCCTTGAAAATGAAGCATTGTACATTTGAAACCATTTTCTTACCCTTTCAGTCATGTACTTTGTGCCCTTTTTCTCCACACTTATAACAAACTCCCATTCCTTTCAGGCAAGTTCCAGGGTGTTTCTTTCCACAGTTACCACATATGGGAAAATTCTTCTTTTCCCTCTTCCCTTTATCCATCTTTCTCTCTTCTATCCTTTTCTTCTCTTCCTTCCCTTCAAAGCCATAGGACTTAGTAATCTCTTTACTTATCTTATCAATACATGATATTATTTCTTCATATGATGATAATACATGGGATACTATTTCTCTTATAAATTCTAGCTTAATACCATGAAAGATATGATCCTTCCTTCTCTTTGTATCATGTGCATTTCTGGAGTTCTCATTCCTTCTACTGGGCGCCATTTCTAAACAATGGCATAAACTAGATCAGTTTATGAATCAAAATACATAATCCCATACTTATAAAACACTTAACATAAATTGAACTATTTATGGATATAATCCATAATCATAAGAATGTCTCCTTTGAGGATGTATATACACATAAACCCTTCATAATGATTTGTAAAGAAAATGAGAGTTATCTTAAGCATATCCCCCGGGAGTGTCGTAACCAAGAGTGCAGCAAGGCCCGTTGTCGTGCACCAGTTCCCGTTCGAGTCTAGCTCAAAGCGGTGTTTTCGGGTTTTACCCCTAGGTACATCTGTGCCAGAGCCGCCTCTACCTGCTCGTATCCAGACAGGGATGTATTGCTCGGAAAACTCACAAAATCTCTACAATACCAAAATTCTAGGAAGTTCTTCTATACTAATCCTCAAAGTTCATCTTAGGTCTACGTGCTCTAATCAGAGTTTATCTAAATCTAGCTTCCAAGGTTTGTACTAAACTTCCTCTGATACCAACTGTAACGCCCCGACCCTAGTTTCCTAGAGTCGGTGCATTATTACATAACATTGGCATGATCACAAGAAAGATCAAATCTCGAAAGACCGATTGGTTTAGTAGCCTTGGAAACACTAGATATATTCATAAGTTTTACATTACATCATAAAATCAAAAACTACTACAACAACATAATGTTTCCACAGTCCACACTACAATCCCCTCATAATATCCCTACAGGTCATTCATAACTTACATCTTCACTTCCTGGGAAAAATAAAACATAGAAAAGGGGTGAGCTCAAATGCCCAGTAAGGATAACAATATAGCGGAAACTTTCATCAAAAAGAATAAACATTTAAGGCAATGTATAACTAAAACAAAAGCCTTTTAAACATGAACTTTCAACATGGTATGGCATAAATAAAATGAAATAATGCCATTTACTTATTCACATGGATATTCCACTAATCGAATAATCACATGCAAAAATAAATAACCACTTTCATAATGTTGGAATGCATAATGCCAGACTATCATAACCACATAGCCAAGGCCTCGTGCCAAGACTACAAATAAGATTTTGTCAAGGCCTTGTGCCAAGACACTAGTTTGTCTCATGAGACCTACCGATGCATCGAGGAGCTATAGCGGGCTCCACCCGTCACTTATTAAGTCCAATGCATTCCCATATGAAAAGGTTTAAACATAACATAAACATTCGTATTAAAACTAGCATACGAAATGTCAATACTTTCACAATAAACTATGAATGGTATAAAAATAGCACATCCACAGTCAAACATATCACAAAACCTTCAATACAATATAGAAGTTTTGTATCATAATAAATCAACTTCAAATAATCTTAAAATCCATCAAAGGATGTTGACATAGATGAAATCAAAATTCTTTTTAAAGAAATATCTCCTTTTATTTTGAAATCATTTAAGATCCATATAAAATAAAACATTTTCTTTGAAAATATTCTTATAAGCTTGTAAGGAAAGCTTTGAAGATTTTATAACGGCGTAAAATAACCGCACCCGCCGTATAAGTTAAAAAAAACATTCTTACCTCAATTCTGTCGAAAAGGTTAAAAAGGACCTTGTTTTGAAAACGACGGAAAGATTCCTTTATAAACCTCTTATAAAAAGTCAAAAAAAGGTATAAATGACTTTAACCCATATTCTTGTAAATAGTAAAAAATGTTTTGAAATACATTTTTAAGAAACATGGATGTGGATGATAAAGAGATCCCAGTAGATTATTACATATAAACAACCTCGGATAATGAAGAGATTGTGAAATAACCCTTACCTTGTACATTTCCTTGGTTGGGGTAGGTTAACCTCCTGTATAATGGTGAAATAGTTGTTATTAAATTATACAAGAATCATATATATTAATATGATATCATATATGATCTTTTAACATTGATTTGTTAATAATATCTTAGAATTATCGTCGTTTCGGGAGTTAACTTACTCATTTTCTTTTATATGTTTTGTTACATAAGCCATGTTTGTTTTATCTTATTCATATCCAGAATGATATACAGTCCTTAAACATCATTTTTAAATCATCAAATGATAATTATACTTGAATGGATACGATGGAGAATGAATCTAATCGCGTTCGTGGAGACGGTAGTCCGTACGTACGCACGAGCGACAATATCATTCTTTTGATATTAAAATAATATATAAATGGATGGTATATCATATATAAAGAATCATTAACATGTTATATTTGTTATTTACATGAGTTACACATCATTATTATACCCATCCAAATAATATTATATTGAATAACAATTACACCACGACGTGGAGACGGTAAGCCGTACGTACGCACGTATGGTGACATGTTATTCAAACGGTGGATAGAATACTGAATATGATTGTACCATATTTATAATAACATCACAGTATATGTGAGATACTGGAGTTATTATTTCAGAATGGTAAGAACAAAGGAAGAAGAAGTGGAAGAAGAAATGAACTTAGAAAAGGGTGGTGAAATCATTACCTCTTCTTCGGGTTCTTCCTTTTGATTTGATCAAAAGGGCTCCTTAGGTTGGCTTTCTGATCAAACTAAGGCCTCTAGGTTGTATTGAGGGATGTTGGGAGAGTATTTGGGCAGAGTTTGGCCGAACCAAAAGGCTTTGAAGGTGTGAAGAAATGAGAAGGAGGAGTGCCCTTTTATAAGAGGGGTGAGGGGCACCTTTGGAAAAGTTAGAAATATTAATTTATAATAAATTCATATTCGGTTTACAAAGGCTCCAAAGTTGACTATTCAAAGTATGAGGTGTGGATAGGTCGAAAACAACTCATCCAATAGAATTTAGACAGGTTTGGGTACTTATATTAACCTTATCTTTAAGTATTAACTCTAAGTTAATTAGTTTCACTTTTACAATGTCTCTTTGTATTTTTATATAATATGATTAATAAACTTACTATATACATCCAAGAGACCCCCAAGTGGTCCATTAATGAGGAACATATCATAATATAAGTCTCTTGGCCGAACCTTAGATTTTTAGGAATTTAATATCAATTAATAATATAATATTTGTTTTAAGAACTCTTTTATGTCAATTTTGACACTATTCAATAGTTGATTTTTGTGAAACTCCTAACAGATTGATTACTTCAAACAAAGTCAATTAAATCAATACTAATATATCATATTATCATAGAAAATTAGTTTAATTCATTAAAAGTTTCATATTATAATTATTTGGGTATTTATAAGATCAATTATTTTTATTTTTCACTATTTTAGTAATTACTGCATCATCATTGTGTCATAAATAAAATAAATTCTATAATGTCTAAAAATTATAAATAAAATATCATTATGTAGGAAATCTTTTTATCTTTCTAATGAATATTTATAATCGAAAATCCAACATGTATAACCCTATGTAAAAATTGTTCTTCTAAAAGATGTAAGCTTATGCCATTTTTATTTTTATTTTAACTTTATTAATATAAAGTGTCCCTACCACATACAAGTGGCTCCAAGGGGTCCCCAAATTGACCAAAGGATGCCCATGGTCGGGTATGTGTCCACCAATAAGGTTAGGACATGTTTTAGGGTAATTTTTTATTATTATAATATTATTTTTTTAACCCTTATTTACCGGATTTACCCTTTAACCATGGTAAATAAAATATTTACCGCAGTAATTATTCAAAATGTCTAAAAATAAAAGTTAACTATTTACACAATTTTAACATCCTGATTCCAAATATGGAATCCATTTTCCTAAATTCTAAACACAGAAGTGGCAGAAATTAATTTAAAATTAATTCCCGCTGTCAAAACAAAAAGCGTGTTTTTAAGAGATAATAACTATCAAAAGATTGACACTTGTTTATGTTCGGTTTAATTGTAAAATTTTGTCTAATGACCAAAATTATATTAAATTGTAAAAATATATTCTAAATATACTTTAAAACCACTCAAATTCATAATTTATCACTATTAATTATTTTGATTAAAAAAGTTGTTTTTAATTAAAATTTAGTAATTTTCACTATTCATCAAAATATGAAAGTTATCCGAAATGTACCAAAATTTCACCTTAGGCTAAATTCGATATTCCGAAACCAAAAATGAAGTCCATTTTAAAATATAAAATATATATAATTTCAAAAAGTAGGTATTACTATTCATAACGGCTAGTTTGATTGGTTGTGGTGTGTGTTAAAACTCAAGGTTGCGTACAACACACGCTACTATATTATTCAAAGAAAGTGTACCGTGGAAGCTTGGGATGTTTCATTTTAAATTTTTGATGTCCCCATTTAGTCAAAAGTTTAAAATATTGTATTTAAAAATGGTTCACTATTAAATTTGATAATACTGAAAATGAATTTGTTCTTGCATTATATCTAAGAAACTCATAATATGGATTCTAAAATTATAAGGATTATATAAACATTAAAATTTATCTAATACTATTCATAACCTCTTTTGAATGGCTTGTTTGGTAAGTCATGGTGTGCTTGAACTTGGTGTTGCATGTAGTGAAAGTTATTGAATTATTATGAAGAACTAACACACTATGAAATCTTGGGGTGTTACAGGAGTGGCCAACTATTTGGATTGATTTGATTTTAATAACAACTGATTTATTCTAAATAAAATAAATTAAAACATCAAATTACTTAGTCAAAAAAATAAATGGAGATGTGTTGATCCTAAGTTGTTACAAGGGTTAGATTGGATGCATTTTTTTCTTTTAACGATCGTTTCACTAATTCAAGACGTATCCAAAAAATGATATAATTGTCAACATCATTAACCAATTTAATCCCTACACAATTTTAAGGCTACTCATAAATGAACTTATATGATCAATTTAATTATCACTCCAAGGAATTGGATCCTAATAGCACTCAAAATGTGTCATTGTCAAAGTTCGTGAAGACGAAGAAGAAAATAATCATCCAATAAAAATCTTGAATTAATGAAATGATTACAGAATTTTATATCATAAAATAACATCCAATCTTACCCATGCAAATCCCTATGACCTACCCATAATTTGTTAGCCCTCTATTGATTCTATGATCTCAAAGGAAGCTAAAAGTAGACTCATTGGGGCGGAATTGAAGAAGTAAAAAAACGACAACAACAAAAACACGATCACTCTACCGTTGTGTGAACAAAAGCACAAGGTTTGGTGTGAATAAATACACTCCTTGAGAAAAAGGTATCAAGGTAAAATTAGGAATAACAGAATAAGAGAAGAAGAAGAAGTTTTATTGAAAACTAAGGTGATTGAAACAACTTACATGAGAAGGAAAAATGGTACAAGGACAATTTGCCATAATAAAATTACAATGAAAACAAAGCTCCACGATCCTAAATCCACCACCACTACTGCCTTAAATAGGAAACAATGAAGACTTTTCTGAGCCTCCAACATCACATGTTCCTTTAATTAATTATGTTTGGGAAAGGTGGGTGGAACATTAATGATGAGAGACTTTTCCACTTCATGCCCCGAAGTTGCAGCCAGCTTGCATCCACCGGAACAACGCGCCTAAAGCACCTTCTAGAAGGCCGAATTTTAGTGGGCCCTAGAAGACTTAAATGAATCCCCGGATGTCTCCTAACATACTGTAACATTGCAGCCCAAAATAATTTGTGGTTCGGGATATATGATAAATATAGTGGGCTGTTTTTCTGGGCCACAGAATCTGGCACAAAATTAAAACTTTAACTTGGGCCGCCTTAATCACCACCATTGAAGACGAATTAGCACTATATCCAGAATAATGATTTGTTCCCATATATGTCATGTAGTCTTCTATATATCTTGGACTTCATTGAGCCTCTATTGTGGGACCCACATTCCCATCATTTTGATGATATCCAACCTGCCTTCTCCATAATTGTTTTCTTTCTTCACCAGAAATCCTCATCATCCTTTATGAATACTCCATTGATACCTGAATGAAAAATGTTCATATTTAAGATTATATAAATTCCCAAAATTATAAATTTAAAATCTGGATAATTAAATTCTTTGAAATCAGATGAAAAATTGGACCTAAATTGGGGCATATTAGGCATGAAGTGCACAAATGATGAGAATTGATGTTCAAAATTAAAATACACTAAATCAGGTCCATAAGATCAAAAACGAAAATTTAATACCCTTAAAATGTAATCCAAATATGTGTTTTTATTGTCTAATCACACCCACCAACTTGAGTACCCAAATTTACCGTACAGGTATACGGTCGTTGTAGTACAGGTAGGGGTCGAATCCACAAGAACCGAAGAAGGAACCTAAAGGCACTCTGATCTTGGAATGATTTGGCTATGGAGTGGCCAACTATTTGGATTGATTTGATTTTAATAACTAATGATTTAATCTAAATAAAATAAATTAAAACATACAATTACTTGGTTAAAAAATATTAATGGAGATTAGTTGATCCTAAGTTGTTACAATGGTTAGATTGGATGCATTTATTTTCTTATAACGTTCGTTTCACTAATTCAATATGTATCCACAAAATGATATAATTCCTCAACATAATTCACCAATTTAATCCCTACACAATTTCAAATCAAATCACCAATTCACTTAGAGGATCAATTTAATGATCACTCCAAGGAATTGGATCATAATTGCACTCAAAATGTGTCATTGTCAAAGTTGGTGAAGACGAAGAAGAAAATAATCATCCAATGGATATCTTAAATTAATCAAATGATTATAGAATTTTATATCATAAAATAACATCAAATCTTCCCCATGCAACTCCCTAGAACCAACCCATAATGGTTTATCCCTCCATTGATTCTATGATCTCAAAGGAAGAAGAAAGTAGACTCATTGGGGCAGAATTGAATAAGTAAAAAAAACAACAACAACAACAAAAACACGATCACTCCACAGTTGTGTGAACAAAATCACAAGGTTTGGTGTGAATAAATTCAAACCTTGAGGAAACGGTATCAAGTTGAAAATAGGAATAACATAATAAGTGAAGAAGAGGAAGTTTTATTGAAAACTAAGGTGATTGAAACAACTTACATGAGAAGGAAAAACGCTACAAGGACAATTTGGCATAATAACATTACAATGAAAAAAAAGCTCCAAGATCCTAAATCCACCACCACTACTACCTTAAATAGGAAAAAATGAAGCCCTGGCCGAGCCCCCAACATCCCATGTTCCTTTAATTAATTATGTTGGGGAAAGGTGGGTGGAACATTAATGATGAGAGACTTCTCAACTTCCTGCCCCGAAGTTGCAGCCAGCTTGCATCCACTGGAAAGACGTGCCTAAAGAACCTTCTATAAGGCTGAATTTTAGTGGGCCCTAGAAGACCTAAATAAATCCACAGATGTCCCCTAACATCTTGTAAACATTCATCCAAAAATCCTATGTGGTTCAGGAGATATGATAAATATAGTGGGCTGTTTTTCTGGGCCGCAGAATCTGGCCCAAAATTAAATCTTCAACTTGGGCCGCCTTAATCAACACCATTGAGGACGAATTAGCACTATCTCAAAAAGAATGATTTGTTACCCTATATGTATTCTAGTATCCTATAAATATTGGGCTTCATTGGGCCTTTATTGGGGGACCCACATTCCCATCAGTGGGATGATATCCAATCTGCTTTCTCCAGAATTGTTTCCTTTCTTCACCAAAAATCCTCATCATCCTTTATGAATCCTCCATTGATCCCTGAATGAAAAATGTTAATATTTAAGATTATATCCATTTAAAAAAATATAAAATTAAAATATCTATAATTACATTCTTTGAAATTAGATGAAAAATTGGGCCTAAATTGGTGCATATTAGGCATAAAGTGAACAAATGATGAGAATTGATGTTCAAAATTAAAATGCACTAACTCAGGCCCATAAGATCAAAAATGAACATTTAATACCCTTAAAATGTAATCAAAATATGTGTTTTTATTGGTTAATCACACCCCCAACTTGAGTTTTGCTAGTCCCGAGCAAAATATATCTCACAAAAATGAAATTTAAATGACCTTTTCCAAAAACATTTTAATACACATTTCACACCCAAAGATCTCATACCAAACAATTATGAAACCCATCAAAATCATTTAAAACAAGGTATGTACACAGGAATATCTCAAGCCCAAGCCCATTCCTTTGTTCAAATTCATTGACATATTTCATCCAAATTCAATTAAGCATGATGAAGTGTTGTGCGTCACAATAGACACTGTGGTTCATTTCCATTCGAGGGAGAATATATGGAAGCTCTAGGAGAAATCAAATTTTAATAATAAGATGAGTACTCATTTTTTTTGGGGGGGTTTTTTTTTGCAATTTTTCCATGGTAAGGGAAATTTAACTCAATCGAGTCAACCCATGTAGCATGACTTTGCCGATGACTCCCAGGCTCAAAGACCTTAGGGCACCAAGTGAAGCTCACATACTCGGGCATCATCTTGAGTTAACTCAATCAAAAACAAATTCAAATTACCACAAATAGAGATAAAATGCCCAACTCTGGGCCAGAAAACTATGGAGTCGCAATCCCCAAGTGTCGAAAGCCACATATTAAGACAATTCATTGCTCTATGTGCAATTGATTTTTTTTGAATACTGAAGTTAAAATTAAAATGATCGCCAATCCAATGCTATTTATTATGGGTACCCAAGAACTCAAACTAAAACCCCACAATCTAGAGGACGTGCATTGTGTTTTTTTAAATGGATGAAAATATAACGGTTAAAAATCACATCGGACAACCAAACTTTCCAATATCTATGCACATGAACATAAACATCCATTAAAATCGGAATCAAGTCATGAAAAATTATTTGATATCCAATTTCAGAGTTTGGAATGTGTGTTATGATGTTCAAGTTTAATGACATTTTTTCTTCCACACATTTTTATCTCCCCCCAACTTGGAATAACAATGTCCTTATTGTTTAATGAATTGAAACATAAAATGGGCAGGATAAAAGTTCAACTAAGACATTGAAAATGAAAATTATGGAATGAAGTCACCTGGTGGTTGATGTTAAAAATGCATTCCCATGTCTCCCTTCAGTTCTGGTTTGCCCCCCAATGGTTTGGACGGTTGTGACCAGCTTTTCCCAATGACCTATGACAAGCCATTAATTTTTTTAATATATATATATATATATATATATATTTAACCTAAAATACGTACAAATAACATAAACTAATGATACATTGTCTTCTCTTAAATTTCTGGGTAAGGTATTACTCAGGGATCACACCGCGTGACATGGATAAATACGGTGCTCCCCTTTCATACCCATCCTTACTCATAAAAGAAGAACATGTCAACAATCTATTTTTTTTAAATACCTACAAAAACATAAAATAAAATAAAATAAACTGATGATACATTTTCTTCTTTATATTTTCTGGGTAAGGTATTTCTCAGGGATCACACTGCGTGACACAGATGAATACAGTGCTCCCCTTTCATACCCTTCCATACTCATAAAAGAAAAACAGGTCAACAATATAAGGTAGAATAAAATTATATCAAAATGATCCACTAATCCTATTTGAAATATAAAGTTTATTAAAATAACAAAATGATTGGAAACTTGAAAACCACGGGTTGCCTCCCATGTAGTGCTTAATTTAACGTCTTTAGCTCGACTTGAACCCCCCAACAAAGACAATTCTAACTTTAAAAATTTTTAATGACCCCATCTGTCTCTACTTCAACATGATTTAGAATGCGTATCCCTTCTGGTTGGTAAGAAAATTTGGAATTTGATTCATGAACAGTCCTATTTTCTAAAATTAATGGGAAAATCCAAGGAATATCAGAAATGGTTGATTCTTTTTCTTCTGTAGTCTTTCCCAATAAATCAAATATCAGCCCACCTTTTGGGTTTCATGAGATGAATTAATGAAACCCCCAAGATCTTTCATAACAAAAATTATAGGGTACTCGATTGGGGAAGGAAGGATAATGACTTTGAGCTCGGTTTGGATAGGGCATTTAGACAAAGGTTGGGAATTTGAATCCATCTCTGCTTCATTTTCCAAATTTCTTGACAAAATTGTTTCATTCTAAACAAGAGATTCAACCAATAAATTGTAAAGAATAGTGTTAGTAACGGGAATGGACTCAATATTTTTGACTTCTCTCATTGGTTCAGTGATTGGTGTTTTTGAAAAATCATCAATAGAGTTAAACTTAGGAGACTCAATCCATGATGTCAAATTCCACTCTTGTTAAAACATGAAATCAATTTCCTCCTGATTTAAAGTCCCTTCAATAGTTTCTTGATTAACTTCCCCTACCCCAAATACAAAGGTCGGTTCTTCAATAAATTCACGAGAGGCTTGTGGGAAACTAGACACATCACATAAGGTTTTGGAAGGTATAATTGGTGTATGGATGAGTTCCTCACAAGTATTAATGCATTGTAGTTCTAATCTCAACGATGATACCTAGAAACTCATCATCTCCATTTTATTACACAATTATCAAGGAGTTTTTGAGGATTAGGCTGGATAGAATATTGTAAATCATGAACTTCATTGAGTTTTATCTCTTCATTCATCCTCCAGAGGTCTGGAAATTGATCCTTTAAACAATCATCATCCCATTGATTGTACATTTCATCGGGTGCGGGGTAATCATTCAAGGGTTGATCAAAGAAATTTTCAAATTTAGAGGTTTCCCAATATTTAATTTCAATTGGATTCCTATATGAATTTCTGACATGGTGATTTGGAAGATACTCCATTGGACAAGATAGGAAGCTGGATCCTAGATTTTCAGAACACGCACAAACAGAAAGGGGTAAAGATAAGAGAGATGGGGTGAGAATAGAGAATTTGGGGTGATAAAAGGATGATAGTGTATAAGATAACTTACTTGGGTCCCCAGAAACGGCAAAAAAATTTGGCTGCGCCCAAATTTACCCTACAGGTATGCGGTCGTTGTAGTACAGGTAGGGGTCGAATCCACAGGGACTGAAGAAGGAACCTAAAGACACTCTGATCTTGGAAGGATTTGGCTATGGAGTGGCCAACTATTTGGATTGATTTGATTTTAATAACTACTGATTTAATCTAAATAAAATAAATTAAAGGATACAATTACTTAGTCAAAAAAATTAATGGAGGTGATTTGATCCTAAGTTGTCACAAGGGTTAGATTGGATGCATTTATTTTCTTATAACGTTCGTTTCACTAATTCTAGACGTATCCACAAAATGATATAATTCCTCATAATAATTCACCAATTTAATCACTACACAATTTAAATTCTAATAAACAATTCACTTAGAGGATCAATTTAATGATCGCTCCAAGGAATTGGATCGTAATAGCACTCAAAATGTGTCATTGTCAAAGTCGGTGAAAACGGAGAAGAAAATAATCATCCAATGGAAATCTTAAATTAATAAAATGATTACATAATTTTATGTCATAAAATAACATCCAATCATACCCATGCAACTACCTAGAACCAAACCATAATGATTTAGCCCTCCATTGATTCTATGATCTCAAAGGAAGCAGAAAGTAGACTCATTGGGGCGGAATTGAAGAAGTAAAAAAAAGAACAACAACAAAAACACGATCACTCCACCATTGTGTGAAAAAAATCACAAGGTTTGGTGTGAATAAATTCACACATTGAGGCAATGGTATCTAGGTAAAAATAGTAATAACAGAATAAGATATGAATAAGATGTTTTATTGAAAACTAAGGTGATTGGAACAACTTACATGGGAAGGAAAAACGCTACAAGGACAATTTGGCATAATAACATTACAATGAAAAAAAGCTCCAAGATCCTAAATCCACCACCACTACTGCCTTAAATAAGAAAAAATGAATCCTTGGACGAGCCCCCAACATCCCATGTTCCTTTAATAAATTATGTTGGGGAAAGGTGGGTGGAACATTAATGATGAGAGACTTTTCCACTTCGTGCCCCGAAGTTGCAGCCAGCTTGCATCCACCGGAAATACGCGCCTAAAGAACCATCTATAAGGATGAATTTGAGTGGGCCCTGGAAGACATAAATGAATCCCCAGATGTCCCCTAACAGCCTGTAATATTTCATCCTAAAATACGTTTTGGTTCGGGAGATATGATAAATATAGTGGGATGTTTTTCTGGGCCGTAGAATCTGGCCCAAAATTAAATCTTCAACTTGGGCCGCCTTAATCACCACCATTGAGGACGCATTAGCACTAGATCCAGAATACTTATTTGTTACCCTATATGTCTTCTAGTCTCCTATAAATTTTTGGCTTAATTGGGCCTGTATTATGGGATCCACATTCCCATCTTTGGGATGATATCCATTCTTCCTTCTCCAGAATTGTTTCCTTTCTTCACCAAAACTCTTCATCATCCTTTATGAATCCTCCATTGATCCCTGAATGAAAAATGTTCATATTTAAGTTTATATCCATTTAAAAAAATATAAAATTAAAATATTTATAATTACATTATTTGAAATCTGATGAAAAATTGGGCCTAAATTGGTGCATATTAGGCATGAAGTGCACAAATGATGAGAATTGATGTTCAAAATTAAAATACACTAACTCAGGCCCATATGATCAAAAATGAACATTTAATATCCTTAAAATGTAATCAAAATATGTTTTTTTATTGGATAATCAATGTAATTCCTTAAAATATATATAGGAATGTTCCTTTTCAAAAAATAATAATAAAATTTGGAATATTTGGGAGGTAGCACACTTTAGAATGTAATGATTTTCAGAGGAAAAAATATTTATTTTCAATAATATTATTACTGTTTTTTATTTTTACATAGTTATTTTATATCTTAAGTAAATCAATGATTTATGACTACCATCTATATCTTATAATCCTATGAACAAAATTAAATAAAATATGATAAATTAGTCCAAAATATCATAGATATTATTAAAAAATAGTGGTAAGAAAATAGAATAGATATTGATGATATTAAGAACATTGAAATTCAGTATTAGGATGAATTGATAGGTACATTCATGAAATATAAAAATAGAATTACGATGGATTATAATAAAATAATTAATTAGAAATGGAATATATTTTTCATCTACATATAATTCCTTGACTTAAAGATTTCAAATATTAAAGTCATTTATATCGAGAAGATCCTATAAATAGTGCTTTGATGATAGTTGTTCAATACTTATAAAAGATTATATACACAATTGACTAATAATATTTTTGGATATAAAAATTTAAAGATATATTATGAAAATAAATGTATGGAAGGAATAAATGTATAAATGAAAGGAAGATGATGATAAATTTATTTTTTATGAATGCAAGAAACAAGGATACATTAGAAATGATTGTACTAGATTTAAAAATAATGAAAGGGAATATAAATGGACATTAAAATAGAAATAATGGATTTTTGGAGTTAATAATGATTTTTGTATTACTATTTATGACACATATTTGGATATATCACCATATTATAGTGATTAAAGTGTAAAAATAATTTGATTTAATGCTAATGTTCCATAGAATTATTTTTTATTCATGGGGAATGTAATAGCTGAATCGTGTATCAATTTAGAAACTTACTATGATTTCGAATAAAAATATAGAGATAAATATTTTTATTATATAGAACCCTAATATAATGAGTTGAATATATATACATTATAGAGGTTAAAATAAATTATAAAATACTCTTCAAAAGTTACATAATTCTTGAATATTAATTCATTCAGAAGAAGTCTAATCTTATTAAGTATAAGAATAAATTTTTTTAATTAACTTCTAAGTTAAGAAGAAAATATTTCATACTTTTTAATGAAAATTATTAAATTTCTAAACATACTTAGAGGTCAAAATGTATGTCTAAATTTTTTTCTACTTCTGATGAGAATGATGTAGGACCCCGGGACACCCTAAGACGGGAGGGGTGAATCAGGGTGTCAACTTTTTCTTCTTAAAGTTGTGGATCTTGTTCCCACATTGGTAGAAACTTCATAAACCTGTCTGATGGATATGATCAGCAATGAAACATTCACATGCAAAGAGATAACACAACAATTTTACTTGGTTCACCACTAATGGCTACATCTAAGGAGCATACACCGACAAGTTGTCGGTCACACCAAATTCCACTAATCTTCACTAGTTGTGGATTAAAATGTTTCAGGCATAGTCACTCTGTCCTAGGCTCAATACCTTTACAAAGGTTCAGGGATAGCCCACTGCTTCCCTCGGGTCACTCCCATTGACTCCCCCTGGCTCACTGCCATTGGTGAAGTCCCACTCATTTTATAGGCGTGAAGTTATCTTCAATAGATTTGCATTGAAGTATTTGTCTCATGTTCAGCATGAGACTTTTCTTTCATCAGAGTCCTGAGCTGATGCTATTTTGTATTCAACCTTGTACTTTAGTGCAATAACTGAATGCACTATATATTCTTCTTCTGTTCCTTTGATTCTGAATACTAACACCTAAGTTTGTTGATATATTCTCCACTTTCTGCACAGATCTGTGTTTAGTTTCACAAACCATTCTTCTTCTCTTCGTAATGAACAATGATGATGTTAAACATCAGTCATGTGTGTGCGGTACCACTTGTCTTTATAAAACCAAATTGGTCATAGTTCTTCCATCTTTGTAAATGAATACATCATTTGCTGCACCAAAGGTATCGAGAAATCTCACGGCTTTTGTGCAGCTCAAGGAAGACGGGCAAGCTCCAACAACACCTGGTGCTCTTCTCCAATCATGGCCCTCAAGTCACAATACGGCGCAGAAGTCTCACTACGGCGCGCAAGTCTCTGGCGCGCAGGTCCAAACTAGCGTGCAAGTATCACCAAACCACCTGCGCGACACTGACTTCCTCAACTTCTAACCCGCGCGACTTACTTCCTTTCTCTCTCAAACTGCCTTGGACGCACAGCCAACAATCGGCGCGCAGCTTCAGATAATGGCACGCAAGTCCACCTGCGTGACCACACAATACTTACACGACTTCCACACCTACGTGATGGGATATCTAATTTTTCTAACTGTTGATCTCCATAGGAAATGAGGAGGGGTGGTCCAATATTTACAGGCAATTTGACCACCCAGCACGACGGCGCACAAGTCAACCATCGACACACAAGTCTCGGTGCGCAAGTCTCTTCCCCTGCTAGTCACTTGCGCGACCAACTTCCAAACTCGCGCAAACCTCTTTACATTGCCAAATTTTGATCTTCTGATCTTGAAAAACCATAGGCGCGCAAGTTCTCATGCTTCCAAGGCATTGTTGCGCAAGTCTCTTTCAGGGCGCGCAAGTCACCTGCGCGACCTCACCAAAACATGCGCGACCATTATCCCTTTTCCTTATTTTGATGTTCTGATCCTCAAAAACATATGGCACACATGTTTCCAAGACTTAAAGTACAAGGAGCTCAAGCCTCTTTGCGAAAAACACTTTTTTCCATTTGCCGATTTTCAGGGCCAAAAATTTTGCAAACACTTTGAAACGGCGCCACCTTGTATCTTCTCTTTTTGTACCACCTCCAGATCATCCATTCCTCTGACGATGTTCTCAAATCAAACATAGATTGTTGACCACAACTCTTGAACTCGACATGCCATAATGAAATCCCATTTGTCAATAAGTTTGTATGTCGTTTGTTTGCTTTTTCAACAAGAACAATCACCTCAAAAACACTTCTTCTCGGTGATTTGAATCCTTCAGAAACTCTTCTTCCGTCATCACAAAATCCACTATCGTGATATGTATTATTTGAAGGAACAGCTTTAGAACCATCATCTTCTTATACAAGGAGATGTGCATGTCCATCTCATAATTTCAATCTCCGCATAGCCATCTCAGAAGTCTAAGCCCTTGCACATTGTCTTCTTCTTCAGCCGTTATTATCTACATCATGAAAAGCATATCAGTCAATTATTCAAGATGTCTCTTGCATGGTTCTCATACAATCATGAGTAATTCCATGGTCTTCATCAAAAACCCATGGGTCTCATGAAATAATAAGGAATTTCATGGTATTCATCAAAACCCATGGTTCTCATGCAATAAGGAGGAATCGCATGGTCTTCATCCAAAAACCCCATTATTCGTTAATCTTCCTCAGATGGATTACACCTCACATTCTTCATTGTTGTAAACAATGTATCACTTTTAACACATGTTCTTTGAACTAATGATCAGTACAACAATCGTCTGAATTATCATTCCTCCACTTCATCAGAGTACTTCATGATCTCCTTCATTTTGATCTTCATTTACAGTTATTGACAATAAATACAACCTTATACACAAAGTGGATCCAAAAATATCCCCCTTTGTATTTTGTTGTCAATACCTTATACATATTCTGAAATTAATTTGTCAATGTCAAAATGAGAATCTTCTCTTCAAAATGAGAACTCATATATTTTTTCTTCAAGGGATTACCACTTTAATTTTAGGTATAAGAAAATCAAATGTGATAGGGAATAATCAACCTAAAACTCTTGCACTCACATCAGAAAACAGATCAAAAACATTCAAGTGCAATCGGCAAGATAAGTGGCCTTGGGGCACTTCCATTATTTTTATGTCACTGATCAATTCATTTACTCCCCCTTTATAGAATGATCTGAGTAACCAAGGTTGAGAGATTGAGAAATGACATACCTTCTCCAATGACAAGATCTTCAATAAATTTTCAAAGTAACTACATTTGATACCAGCTGGAGTTGATATTGATTGAAAGAGTGATTTTGGAAGCTTCTTCATTTTTCTCCCCCACAAGGGAAACACATCTCATCATCTTCATCATGAGTGATCCTTCATCATCTTAATCATTGAATATCAATTGAAGAATCTACTAAGTATGGAAACTTCTTTAGCTTGGCTATCAAGAGTTGAAAGTATTCACTACCTATCAGGTTCTCCCCTAAGAGCATGATTCACCTTCAATTCCCTGCATTATTAGCACAAATACAATACACAAATGAGTAAGGGAATAAGGTGGTTCCTCCTTGCTTAATAAACATGTTCTGTATGGTTGACGTTCTTTTCTCAACCAAGTTCCTCTGTTCACTCCAGTCTTCATCCCTGCACATTTGAACATATGTTATGACATCTATTGATGTGGCATGGATTTCTTCACATTCTCTTCTACTTTGTGTGAGGAATTGTTCTGCTTAATATCCATCATGAATGATACATTTTTACTCCTCTTAAGGACTGCTTCTTGCTCTGGTATTAAGGTAAGGAAACCTTTTGCAATGTGACGAGATTTCTTGCATCTCTCACACAAAACTTCTTTGACACATGTGTTTCTCTTGGTTTACAATCTCTCATGCATTGTGTCTCTATCATGTGAATGTTTTTTCCCATTTTCACCAGCCTTGGCCTTTTCATCTTCATATTTACTCATTCTTTTCAAATCATCGGGCCAGATGACCAATATTTCATTTGGAACTGTTGCAACTGGTTTGGGTCTTCCATATGGGTTCATCTGAGTTTTATCCCACTTAGTGTTTCTTTTGGTTGAATGACCCTTCAATTTCATGGATCTAAAATCCTGGGTCTTCTCAGCTTCCATACTTGAGATCTTCTTGGGGAAATTTGTGTTCGAAATATTCTTCTGATTTCTTCCCAAGGAATATTCTTTCTTCTTAGCTGGCTTGTGTGGTCTTCTATTCCTATCAGCTCTGGATATATGTTGACATAGACATGAACTATTCTTGTGACCGCTGTCATTGCATACATCACAGATGTTATCAAGCATTCCAAATCTGTTTGCTGTAAACAAATGCATCTGGACCTGAAGATGTTGATTCTTCTTCTCTGGATTTCTTCCTTTTGATATAGGCTTTCTTTGTAATTTTCCATTAAATGTATTGTACCAACAATCCAGCGCACAATGCCCAAATATGTTGTAGCACCAACATTGACCCACAAATCTTTTCTTCTTTGTATCTTCTGTATGAGGTTGTTGGGCCTTCTTCTTAATTTTTTGTCCTCTATTTGTGGAAACAACTTCCTCCTTTTTCTTCCCATCCACCCTAGCCATAATGGTAGGTTTCTTCTCCTCACCTTTCCTCATCCATACTTGTTTAGAATTTTTCTTCCGACCTTAACTGATTGTTGGAATGTATCGAGAAATATGAGTACAAGATGGTTTGGATGGTAGCTTTACATTCTTAGTTTCTTGTGATAGATCAATGAGTGAGGTCATGATCTTCTAATCACATTTTTGAAGGTCTTTCGACAATATAATCCTCGGGTGAGCATTGAGTACTAGCAGCTACTGATTCTTGATGTGGATAATCAAGAGTTTTCATAATCTTCTTGTCACATGTTGGAGGTATTTCAGCTTTAGATTCCTCCAACGAACATTGAGTACAAGAATCACTCATTTCATTCGGTTGTGAAGTATCAATATGTGTATTCTCAATCTTGGTCAACTGGGCTTCCAATTTTTGACCCTCAATATTGAGGATGATATCCTGATCTTAAATCATGATCATCTTCTTTTCAAAATTCTTCTTCAATCTTTCAACCTCATCTTCATGCATCTTAACTTTGTTTTGTAACAAAGAGTCAAGTTCCCTGAATTTCATGGAAGTTTCTTCTAAACAAAAACTCTTGAATTCATTTCTCTTCATCAACTCAGCTTAAAGTGCATGGATCATTTCTTTTAGAATCTTATTGACTTCCTCTTTTTGTTCAAAGACATTCACCTGTTTGGTGAGCTTCATACTTTCCATAACTTTTCTTCCCAACACCTTTTCCATATTTTCAGCTTCTATTTCTAGTCGAGTGATCTCAACCTGCATAGATTGGAATAGGCTAAAAATAATAGCAACCCTTTCTTCAAGAATATCATGCAGATATGTTTTAAGTTTTTCCTAAAAGCTTGAATTAGGGGTGTCATCCTTTCTTCTGGAAGAATCCTTAGCCACCTTCTTGATACTTTCCAAGCCTGATGTATCTTCATTATTGGAATGGCATGGAGAACAAGACATAGTATATTCTTTGGTTATGAGGTACTTCTTTAACTTCTTCTTCTGTTTCTTTTTCCTGTTTGTCATGGTCTTTCTAGATGTAGACTTCTACTCAGAAATGACTGAATCTTCATCAAGACTGCTCTTCATTGTTGAATTTAGGAAACAAACTCAAATCCTCTTCTGAATATAATTACTAGAGAATATCCAACATACGTCAACCTCCCTCTGATACCACTTGTAGGACCCCGGGACACCCTGAGAGGGGAGGGGTGAATCAGGGTGTCAACTTTTTCTTCTTAAAGTTGTGGATCTTGTTCCCACATTGGTATGAACTACTTAAACCTGTATGATGGATATGATCAGCAATGAAATATTCACATGCAAAGAGATAACACAACAATTTTACTTGGTTCACCACTAAGGGATACGTCCAAGGAGCATACACCGACAAGTTTTCGGTCGTACCAAATTCCACTAATCTTCAATAGTTGTGGATTACAATGGTTCGGGCATAGTCACTTTGTCCCAAGCTCACTGCCTTTACAAAGGTTGAGGGATAGCTAAATACTTCCCTTGGGTCACTCCCGTTGACTCCCCCTGGCTCACTGCCATTGGTGAAGTCCCACTCAGTTTATAGACGTGAAGGTCTCTTCAATAGATTTCCATTGAAGTATTTGTCTCCTGTTCAGCATGAGACTCTGCTTGCATCAGAGTCCTGAGTTGATGCTCTTTTGTATTCAACCTTATTCTTTAGAGCAATAACTGAATGCACTATATCTTCTTCTTCACTTCCTTTGATTCTCAATACTAACACACGAGTGTATTGATATATTCTCCTCTTTCTGCGCAGATATGAGTTTAGTTGCACGAACCGTTCTTCTTCTATTTGCAAAGCACAATGAGGATGTTAAACATCAGTCATGTGTGTGTAGTACCACTTCTCTTCATAAAACCAAATTTTTAATAGTTCTTCCATATTTTTAAATGACTACATCATTTGTTACACCTATGTTATCGAGCAATCTCACGGCTTTTGTGCAGCTCAAGGAAGATGGGCAAGCTCCAACAACACTCGGTGCTCTTCTCCAATCCTGGCGCGCAAGTCTCACTACGACGCGCAAGTCTCCGGCGCGCAGGTCCAAATTGGCATGCAAGTATCACCAAACCACCTGCGTGACACTGCCTTCCTCAACTTCTAACCCGCACGACTTACTTCCTTTCTCTCCCAAACTGCCTTGGGTGCATAACCAACAACCGGCGCGCAACTTCAGAAAATGGCGCGCAAGTCCACCTGCGTGACCACACAATACTTGCGCGAGTTCCACACCTTCGCGACGGGAGATCTGATTTTTCTAAGTGTTGAACTCCGTAGGAAAAGAGGAGGGGTGGTCTAGTATTTATAGGCAATTTGACCACCATGCGCGACGGAGCGCAAGTCAACCATCGGCGCGCAAGTCTCGGCGTGCAAGTATCTTCCCCTGCTAGTCACTTGAGCGACCAACTTCTAAACTCACGCAAACCACTTTCCTTTGCCAAATTTAGATCTTCAGATCTTGAAAAACCATAGGCACACATGTTCTGAAGTTTCCAAGGCATTGGCGCACAAGTTCTGAAGCTTCCAAGGCATTGGCGCGCAAGTCTCTTTCACGGCGCGCAAGTCGCCTGCATGAGCTCACCAAAACTTGCACGAACCTTATCCCTTTTCCATATTTTGATGTTCTGATCCTCAAAAACATATGGAACACAAGTTTACAAGCCTTCAAGTACAAGGCGCGCAAGTCCCTCTGCCAAAAACACTTTTCCCCATTTTTCGATTTTCAGGCCCAAAAATTTGGCAAACACTGGGAAACGGCGCCGCCTTGTATCTTCTCTTTATGTACCGCCTCCAAATCATCCATTCCTCTGACGAAGTTCTTGAATGAAACATAGATCGTTGACGACAACTCTTGAACTCGACATTCTATCATGAAATCCCTTTTGTCAACATGTTTGTATGTCGTTTTTTTCCTTTTCAACAAGAACAATCACCTCAAAAACACTTCTTCTCGGTGATTTGAATCCTTCAGCAACTCTTCTGCTCTCATCACAAACTCCACTATCGTGATTTGCATTCTTTAAAGGAACAGATTTATAACCATCATCATCTTATGCACTTAGATGTGCATGGCCATCTCATAATTTCAATCTCCATGTGGCCATCTCAGTAGTACAATCTCTTTCAAATTGTCTTCTTCTTCAGCCATCATTATCTACTTCATGCAAAGCATATGAGTCAATTCTTAAAGAAGTATCTTGCATGGTTCTCATGCAATCATGAGTAATTGCATGGTCTTCATCAAAAACCCATGGGTCTCATGCAATAATGAGGAATTGCATGGTCTTCATCAAACCCCATGGTTCTCATTCAATAAGGAGGAATTACATGGTCTTCATCCAAAATCCCCATTTTTTCGTTAATCATCCTCAGATGGATTACACCTCGCATTCTTCATTGTTGTAAACATTGTATCACCTTTGACACATGTTTTTGGAACTTATGATCAGTACAACAATCGTCTGAATTATCATTCCTCCACTTCATCAGAGTACTTCTTGATCTCCTTCATTTTGATCTTTATTTATAATTATTGAAAACAAATACAACCTTATACACAAAGTGGTTCCAACAAATGAAGTTTTCTAAATGAAATCAATTTTTTGGAGTCCAAAAAAATACTTTCAAATTTTAATTCTAGAAATAATAATTGTAAAAAATTTATAATAAGTTCTTTCCAATTAGTAAAAATTCAAGTATGGGTTTTATATTTAAGAGAATATCCTTTTGTCAGTTTAATTACTTTTGGATGAAGTGTTCACCTTTATATTATAAATTCTACAGAGGTAGGAAAGTGAAGAAAATGTGTTAATTGAGAAAATGAATCATTATGAACACACAATGATTTTAAATCCAATGATATTGTTTCAATTTTATATAGAATATCTATAAAATGTTAGTTCCTAATGATTTATTTACCAATAAATTTTGACCTAAAAAGGTCAAGATTCCATGGAAAAAAAATTTAACCTATGAAATATTTTCTTATATTCGTAGCTAAATTAAAAAATCTGAAACTTGGTAGAATTTACTTTTATATTTTTTATATTTTAATTTAACATTTAATTTTAACATTGATAAAATTTATTATTATGGTTTTACTTATTTATTCTTATAGTCTTTTGAAATGTTCACTCTTACATACAATTGTTTTATATTTTGTATCATTTTTATCTTTTTTATGGATTATATTTTTTTGTACATTTTTATACATTGAATGTTTTACATTAAAATTTAAATCCTTATTCATGGGAAATTTTACTTTTTTTCTATATTTAATAAAGAAATATTTTCTATATACTAATAAAATAAATGAAAAATAGGAACATATTTTTAGTATTACTTTTGGAGTCATATTATTTGAAATAATTTCATACGAATGTATTGGAAGATAACTTTCATGAGGTTGAATTATTTATATTCATATCATATGAAGATTTTTTTAGATTATTTTTTTATTATAGATTTATGAATTTAATAAATTAATATATATCAATGTTTTATTTTTCATAGATTACATATTAATAATATAATTAAATTGTTTTTAATGAATTTGAAATATAAACTTTTAAAGATATTTGGTATCACTATTTTCATCAAAACAATTGGTGATTCTATGTTAGATAAGGATCATTGGAAGAGTAATGAGCCGATATAACAGTATATGGACCAAGAGTTTCCATATTCCATTTACTATGAAGCATTATCTTAATAAAAATTATTTCCATGATAAATATTTGTATTTTCTTAATCAAAATTATAATTTAAAGAGGGATTAAAAATATCAAAAACATTCAAGAAAGGTTTGGTGATGTAAATTAGTTTAGGAAGCATGAATATTTATTGATGAAACTTATTATATTCCATGGTTATTAATCTATAATGATTCATTGTAATAAGAACAAATTTTTTTACTATATATTTTCTGTAAATTTTAAAAAACTACTCTTTTTTATGAATCATATAGAGAAAATAAATTAAACATTTATTTTTTCCAAAAATAGTTTAACATCACGGTGAAACAATTTTTGGAATTTATTAAACTAACACTACAAGGACATCCTATAATAATTTCATATAATATTATAGAAAATTGGGAATTTTTAAATAAATATAGGGCTGAATATACCCTATTATTGATCAAAGATAATGTGAAAGAGACCAATCACTAGGACCTGGAAGAAATTACAGTTATCCAATGGGTGAAAGGTTTATTAATATTGAAGAAGGGAGGAAAATATACTATTAAAATACAAAATTTTATTTATTTAACTTCATATCGAACATATATATGGTCAATATCCTGAGATTTATAAGGGAATATATTAAGGTTCTGGTTATAGGATTGGTAATTCTCACTGTGCATTCTTTTGTGTGAATTTTGAGTTGGGCCATTATAGAAACATTAGAAGGAGATGATGCTATGGAGTTTAGAACACCCAAATAGATCAAGGAGGATTTTCTTAATGATTATTCCATTAAAAGGATAAAGATCATATTGACTCAACTAAGAAGAAGTTTACCTATAAGAAAACAAAATATCTCTTTTTCAAAGATACTAAGAAATCATTGAAATGAAATAAATTAAAAAGGGGAAATTAAACGAAACTATTATGGTAAAAAGTTAAAAATATGAGATGAAAGATAAGGGTATAGGTAATTAAAATAAATCTTAGAATAATCAGAAAGAATTGTAAAAATGTTACCATAGATAAATCATCCATACATGTAGATAAAAAATTTTCTACAGTTTATTTTGAATTATTAGTTTGAAAATATTGTGATGGTTAGAATGAGATCGCTGATCATGTTAGAAATAAAATTGAAGAAAAGAATTAAAAAAATAATATCTTTTTCTATAAAAATTAGAAGATAAGTTTTTAAGACAAGGTTAATTTTAATATATAGAGGTTGGGAAAAATAAATATTATTTGAAAATTAAAATGTCTCTATATTATCTTCCTCTTATCACTATTATAGAGCCCATAGAAGATGTTCAAGGAATTCCATAAAATAAATGAATTTCTGAAAAGTATAACAATGAAATAATAAAGGAATTATAATGTAATTTTTATAGGAAACTTATTAGAATCAATTTCAACACTAGTTATTGAATCTAACTCATGATGATAAGTGGAGTTAATGGTTCAAGATACTCTTAGAACACCACCTACTCAAGAATAGTCATTTTCATCCTCATTTAAAATAAATAATTCATCATCTTTTAGTTCATTAAAGTTAGTTAGTTTGTTGAATAATAATTCTTATAACATATAGATAGCTTCTTCTTATGAATAATATAATTAAAAATATATCTTTTAATGAAGATTCTCCTAAATAAGATATGTTACTGGAACCACTGACTGTGTAAAAATATAAATCTATAGATGTTAATAGATAAAATGGAATAGTCATTGAAAAAAATAATCTCAATCATTGTTAAAAACTAACATAATTTTTATTTATCATAATGAGAAATATCACCCAAACATTATAAACAATGATGAATATGTTAGAGTTGAACGTGATAATCCTTTAAAAGAATGTTATTTAGAAGATAGCTCAATAAGTAAAAGAATGGATATGAAATAAGGATTGATGGTATAATAATTATTGAGGGTATAAACATCATATCTATGCATCCTAATATTGATTCAAGGTTAATCATATTTCATGATTGTATAGTGGATAAACAAACCTCATTGATGTTAATGTATTTTAGTGATCAATACTTTTAAATAATAGTGGATCAATTCAATTTTTAAAAGTATTACAAGAAACAATTTTGAAATATAATGTAAATTAAAATGTATAGAATACATCAAGAACATTTAATTAAATACTTTATTGACTATATTAATGTATTAAATAACTAATTTTATATATAAAACATACATTATTATCAATATGAAAAACATATTAATAGTGAGATTATAACTTTTAAGAGTAAGAAAGAGAGAATATACATGGAATTAATAATTTAATGAAGAGAAAATTATATTTGATGAATGGGGAAGAGGTTGAAAATACTTGGAAATGTATTTTTAAAATCTCTACTCAAAGAATAAATTATATGTTTCAATCTTCCATTTTTGTGTAATCTTTTGTTTTAGTTGAATTATTTTTTGAGTTTTTATGCGTTTTTTTAATAAATAAATTTTACTGAATAGATTTATTTTTTTATTTTCCATAAAATGGATCTATTTTTTTTTATTATTTTAACTATAGTGATGATCATAAATTATAAAGAAGAAAATTTTCTATGCTTTCATTCATTGAAAATTTCAATGGGAATATTTATACATATGGAGAATATTATCAAATGATAATGATATATCACTATTTATCTATATTTATTGTGTCAAAGTTATTTATTTTCATTCCATGGAAATATTTTCAAATCACAGGGGAGGAGAAATTAATGGAATGGAAAGTTTTTCCCATGTTTAATTGGAATAATTTGATTTTGTTTTTGTAATTTTTGTTTTCTAGGGAGAGAAATATAATTATTATGGTTGAGAAACACATAACAATTTTTTATTAGACATATGAAGAAGTATTTATTCAGTATTTAAGTAAAAATATCATTTTTTTCTTTATATTTTATTATTAGAAAAGTGGTACATGTTAGAGTGTTATTATATCACAATTAACTTCAATGTTGTACTCATTGTAAAACAGTGTACCTTCTGATGTTATTTCAACCAACACGTCTGACTGTGGTCTTTTATTTAATATTATCTTTTTGTTATTTTATATTAATTCTAGTAATTATGTTTGTAGCTAATTTTTGGGCTTCCAAATTTAAAATTTTATAGTTTTTAAGGGTTTCATGATTACCCAAAGGGTTATGTAAATCATTTGGTGCTCATGTAATATTATTGTAGTTATATGTAGTATTATTTAGCATGATCATCATATAGTTATTTTTATAACCCCATCCAACTAAAGGTACCCCTCCTCAACTGGTATTCATATAAGAGAGATAGTGATTTCCCGATGACTGTCTCTAATAATCCATGGATTGGAAAAAATGACTGTAAGTGTATCATACATATAAATGGGAGGAAACACCCTCTAAAATAAAATGTCGAATGATAAATAAGACATATACACAAATCAAATACTACTAAAATATAGTAAAATAAAACCCAAGTACATGAATTTAATGTTATTATAACCCAACACAACTAGAAATTAAAAAAAGAATGAAAATGTAAAAATGGTAGTGAAGATGAAGGCCATATATCTTACAAACTACTATGATAAAGTAATATATAGTTTAATCTCCAACCAGCCTCTGCTGACCTAAAATTAGTTTATGCATACATAGATTGAGAATATATGTATACTCAATAAAATCCTCCCTAGAGACTCTTGTGAATAATATAATGTAATAAATGTATCACTTATTGAACAAAAAGTGAAACTAACATATCACATAAACAGGTATACTATGTTCCCATCCACTTTAAGGAAATCTATCACCTTGTATTGCAAACAAGTGGTCATATATTACATTAATAAAATAACGGTACCCCGCTACTACTTCCCAACTGGTTTACCACCCTCCCCTAACATTTCACATCCTCATCCATATCTCTCAAAAAGAGTATAACCCAATTAAAATTTGTTAATTATCCTAATATTAACTTCATACATCAATTCATCTCATCATCACATCCACATAATGATACAGTAACTGAGCAGTTTTTAGGAACCACCACAGCTTGTATGTCATATATCATAAATAGAGTATTGTTCCAAAATCTATGACTACTCATATTTCATGTATGTACATCGATTCAACATATATCATACATTGTATACCCATAATAATACTTAAGACACTATATCTAGAGATATATGTGTTTGAAATAACCACAATCCATTACATCCCTCTTCAAAAATATATATGAGAAAACTAACCACCGTTCATACAAGAACATAATACTATCAGGGGAAGAGAGTGAGGCCATAGGGGTCATCGGCAATCCATCCCTCATCAATGGAGATATTGAGAAGAATACCCTACCATAGTCCACTAGGTGTCAATATTCCTACTGACATGTGTGGCGTAGTGTATGAAATCAAAAAACATAAATGTTAGAATATATCAATATAAATATACTATGGGAATTTTCAAAGTCTTAGACATAACCACATATATCATCACTTAGACACCAGAATGACACTACTAAAAACTTGATATCATATTAGAATGAAATAATATTAGAATACATTCATTAAATTAATTCTATCATTCTTAACATTTCAATTTCTATTAATTATTTCATTATCCATTAAAGAACATTATTCTAATTCACATTTCATTACCAATCACAAAAAAGTGTATTCCATCTATTCATAATCCAACTGAGTCCACAGTTCCTCAAGATTATCAGCATTTTTATTCTAGCAAGCACCAACCACATGGGTTAAAAAATTAATTATTCTTTTACCATTCCATAATTATGGGTACTCTCGGAACATTATATGCTACCACAAATAGATACCTAACAATTCATGACCAACGACCTCAAGTAGTGGGGAAAATAGTATAGAAAAAATATACCTATCCTTCCTTCCATTAAACAAAACATTAAAAAAATGTCCATATTTTTAAGAAAAAATGGTTACCCAAACTTTAATACGTGTTATCAAACCCAATGTCATCCATGATACAAATATGCATATCACGTTTAAACTTTTTGTCATAGGTGTCAACTTCTGCCACAAATGTATGCCTCCCTACCCAAATCGCATCATCTATAAGCCATACCAGTATCACATAACATTTCATTGAATGGATAACATATAGATCACAACATAGAACGTATGAAAACAATAGTAAATTCAATAGGGGATTTAGGCCCTCAAAATAAGATATCCAGCCTTTATATGAAAACCATCTCTCAGGCCCACAAACCCAAGGTTCTAAACCTTCGTAAGAAAATAGTTTCAAACATCAACAAAATTTATCATTATAAAAAACCTATTATATTCCATGTTGAATTAAACAATTCGGTTATCATAGGTTACACCAATAAGTAACCAAATGTATAAACTTTTACACGTTATACATTCTTTAAAAATGATTTAAATAATAACAAACAATTTTATTGAAATTTATGAAACAAAATTCACTAATATTCTACTTATGATTGTAACCTATAAGAATTAAATTATTGGTTTTATTTATCCAATTCCATTAACACATGGAGGTGTAAAAAATTAAATATTTGTTATGCTTTAATTTTAATTTTATCAAACTATAAGAAAGAATATATTTATTAAACATGTAACTTTAGATATTTAGAAAAATAATCATTATCATATTAAAATTTAATAATTATATGAAAAATTTAATTTTTTTACAATTAATGAACACATTCAAAATCATCATAAAAATAGATAGCACACTATGCTCTAGATCAAGAGGAAAACCATTATCATAGTGAAGAACACATTAAATCACTACAACCACAAACCATGTTCATTATTTAAACTTGTTTAATTATTTTTTTATTAATTACATTGTGACCCATAGAGATAAACTATTATGACATTGTGATTTAATGAAGTACAAAATTGACAAGCAATGCTTTCCTGACCTCCGGGCTTCAACATTCATTATGGAGAAAAAAAAATTGTTTATATCTGATAAACAATGATGACAGGAAATATAATTCTCCACAAGATCCCCATGCCACAATTACACTAAAAATAAAAAATAATATCCATTAGAAGAATGGAGATAAAATATTATATCATGTTGGAAAAGAACCATTATACATCTGATAACCACTATACAATACACACCCCAGACCCTATAAAAGGAGAAGAGGAACTATGGTACATGGAAACATATTATGCCGCATAACCCATTTTATAAGAATGGGATTGCACCATAGCCTACCCCCATATCTTAGCTACCAAAGAATTAAAAGTACACCCATGGAACAATACACCATAGTAATACCCCCTGCCCCCATTTCATAGATCCCCACTATCCTACACCACATCCCTTCTCAATGATGAATCCCAAAAATATTACTCACTAGAAATCTCCATCATCCATGATATTATGAAATATCTGGACACACTAAACTGTAGTGACCAGTATTATATTTAATCTTAATCCAATATACCATAGCTGAGAAAAAAATTATAGTGGAATAATTCTGACCTCCCCAATCCTCATTTGGGAACCACCAACAACCAAAACACACAAAGGAAATGGATACTTAAATTGATGACCTTATATTATAAACCACTCAAACAATTATTTTCCTTATGTATCTACAACCAAACCATGATACAAATAAATGAAAAAAAATTTGTTTGAACAAACACCCCATGAGTATATCTCATGAATCCCATCATCAAAGAAGTTTATCTACCATACTTAGTGGAAAAATTGCAAACCCATGCAACAAAAAAAACAAGATTCTTAAAAATCTCATGGGGGAGATACCACTCATACAAGAGAAACAATACTAATAACTCATTGAGATGAAACCATATCATAAACTAGATATAGGAAAACAACAAAAAATGGGAAATTTTATAAGAGAATAGATAAACAACAAATATATTGGACACCAAGTGTGTATTTATGACTCACATTCCAATTTTATCTCCTCCACACCATTGTTCCATCAATGGGAATGGACTATAAAATATAATGCTAGTGAAACACATTCTCCTGGTGCTCTTAGATCTTCAATTTTCACTTCTTTAAGGTAACATCATTATCAACATTGATCTCACTCCAATCAGTGACATGATATTCTTCATAACGATAATGGTGAATCTGTTACAAATGAATGAAATCATGAATGTAGATCATCAATGGGGGATGTTATATCTAATACATAATGACTCCAATGTAAACAAATTCCACAAAAGGTCTTGAAAAACTAGGGAGAAGGAATACTCCCATGATAGAACCTCTGCTACCTATTATGAGGAGTCACATTAAGGAACACATGGTCAACAATATCTAACTCCATAAGTATCATCATATGATTGAAATAATACTTCAGGAAATAATCTTCTTCCTTAATCCTCTTGTGAATCACCTGAACAATCCCTAATGTACTTTTCACTAGTTATACTGAAAAATATTAGACTCTCCAACCCTAGTCCAATGCAACTTATAATGGAATGATTAGTCATACAATGATTCAAATTGATTTATAAACATTTTTTACTAAAAAATATTTTTTAAGAATAATTGACCAATGTTAGATGCCTCATACACAGACCTCCAAAATATAGGATATAATAATTTAACATGTCTTTAAGAGTATTGATGGACTTATTTATATAACCATTTATATATGGATAAAAAATACTAGACATTAATAACCAGGAGACAATATAATATTGAATACCTCTCAATTTCCTAGACATGAGATGAGTGTCACGATCATAGATGATCTTCCTCAGGTCTTCGTGGAGTCTCACTGCCTCATCCAAGTATAGCCACGAAAACAATTTCACTGAAAATGACTCCCTGATTTCCAATAAGTTGGATAGTTTCTTCAAACAGCCCACTATCACCCATTTATCATCATTGAATCCTAAGGATTGAGGAAAATGGGTAATGATGTCCATCAAGATGACCAACAACTTCTACTGAGGAATATCCAATGGATGGATGACACCATTGAGAACTCGGTGCTTTACCTTAACCTTCTAATATAACAAAAATTCAGATTGATACTATGAAACAACACACTTCATCGCAAGACACTAAAACTAACCACTCAAGGCATCATATAAATTTTTCATTCTAGGATGTACCACTTCGTGTGAACTATGAAAATCATGGAGATCCATCTCATGCATTTCTAAAGGGTTGAAAATCCACCCCTAGAACAACAACCTATATTTTTTATCCTCATACCAAAAATTGGGGGAATCACCAAATATAACTTAGTATCTCAAGACCTCCATCCTAGAATCCCCAAATGAGACTCCCCAACTAGTTTCACTAGAAATGACTACACTTTCATATGAAAAAAAACTCTTCCACCATCCTCTCCTATATCATGATTCACTACTGAGAGATACTCCATTGTACTCCATAAATATTAATATTCAAGAAAATTATCACTATTTGACGTCCTTCATAGTAAAAATTTTGCAACAATAACCATTCCTGGTGCATATGAGATATCAATAATGTAGTCCATGTAGAATTATATCCACCACTACTTTTGTATGGTCAAGTCATGATAGTATAAGTCATATCTTAGGATATTATAATTGATAAAAAATATGAAAATCTCATTGATAAGATAATGTCACATCAACATAAAGTCAAAAACAGCTTCTGCCAACTCGAGATCATGGATGGAAAATTTTCTCACTTCTAGTTGTAAGTAGTAGGACACATATTAAATGTTCAGTATATGATGAATAAAAAAAATCCCAACCATTGATTAAATGTGTCATTGAATAGCTCAAACTAAATTCCCTCATCCAATAAATGATGAGATAGAGGAATGTGATAATTCTTTATCAGGTACTCAAATGTTTCTCGACACTAAGTATATCCCCATAAAACCTAATAATTTTTTGTCAAGGCGATTAGAGGAGTTTCAACTAAATAAAAATATTCTATAAACCTCTTATAATTACCTACAAGATAATGCAAACTCTACTTTTTCAATATCCATGGGGGAAACCTATGAAACAACTACATGGATCTTATATGGATCCACATATACTCCCTATTCAGACACACCATTACCCAATAAATAATCTTCACGAGCCTGAAACTCAGACTTTGAAAACAACCTAAACCAATGATGATAGTGAAGAACTACCAAAATAGTCTCTAGATTCTATACATTATCTTCCTCATATGTGGAGTACACAAGGATGTTTTAGATCAAAACCACTATAAAACAATCCATGAAATCTCAGAACAATATCTTCATCAAACCTATAAAAATATTTGTATTTTTCATCACACTAAATGAAAACACAGTGAACTCATAATAAAAATAATAACATCAAAAAAGAAGTATTTAGAATAGTATCCCATTTTACCCATATATCATGATATCATGATCCCATATTGATGTTCAAGAACAAAATTCTAGTTCTAGATGATTGAATAAATCATCAATCCATGGAAGAGGATAAAATCTCTTCACTATCACCTGATTCAAGTGATGATAACAAATATTGAGAGGGAAATTTTCATCATTTGTCTTCAGGAATAAAACATGTTCAACTCAAGGTGAGATAATTGACCAAATAAAACATCACTACAATAGGTCATTGATGTATAATAAGAACTCTAAAAACATGGAATGTCCCATCCTATATAGATATAATGGGACCAATAAAATGATTCACTATACCTCTTTCCCAAACATTATCTCCCATCAAGGGGGTTACACCACATCATACTTAAAAAAATATCAAGTTATTATTCTAAAACCCTATGAAACACCATCGGTTGAGCCTCCTAAAAACTTAATATCATCTTATCGATTAATTAATGCAAGGATATGACACCCCTCCAACCCATATAAGGGTCTAACATGCCATCAAATATATAATACTCTCTATCAAAATCATAATATAAAACCTGTATCCTGAAGAAATAGAATATATATTACACCAAATACATCCAGTCTTTAATGAGGACAATTTCATATTACTATCCAAAAAAATAGGAAGTATACCCTATGAATGATTCCTCCCAAGAACTATCTCAAAATATCTACACACATCATTTATATAATCACAACCTCCAACTAGAATAGTAAAGGAAATATGAATTTGATGTATCTCCATCCCATGTCCAAAATCATAAACTAATAAAGGTGATATAAAAGATTTTATACATCCAAAATCAAACAATAAATTCACCCATGAAAAAAATAAGAATAAAAATACCTTGAATGATATCTGAATCTCCATGAGAAATCCACACTACAGAAAAAAAGAAAACCATGACCTACTCCAGATACTATGGGGACATGATGAAGACCACCTCCATGGTCCCTCTCTTACCTATAAGGAGGAGTATCATATCATGGTTTCCCTATGCCATCCCCATATCTTATTTGGTGATCCCTAGGGGGATTCACTAGTGGTTATACATCTGCTAAAACAACCTCAATGGGGGTACATGGAGAGGAAAATAATGTTCACTCAATCTGATCAAAATTTTTGGGTACTCCTTCCACTAGTCACATTTCCTACATAGAAAAAACATGCATCTAATCACTTAAAAAATCCTTAAGAGCTGCAACCCCCATGGAAATGAGATGAATAGGGGTGGGATATAAGACCATATATTTATAATATATTATATATAAGAAACTAGAAACACTTGAACACATCTCTATTATAAGAAGAATATGCATGACTCCCCTATCAAAATAATCCAATTCTGGCCAACATCCCCTCAACAACCTAATATCGAACCAGAAACATGAGATAATTTGACAGTATAAATGGGTGACCGAACTCTAGATATTTGGATGTGAGGGGACCTCTAAATTCCATTCTCACACCAACAAATCTAGAAATTCATTTGATGCATAATAGATAAGGGCCCTAAAAATATCTTTAACTCTTGCATGATGGGACTCCCCTATCGAAATGTAAGAAGATCCTGGTGGATAGATACATTTTCAGTTGAAGAATTTAACTCTTATTAGAACTAATCCCTAAAAATATCCCATGATACCATTGACTCATTTTGATCCCCAATAAAAATGAAACCTCCACTTTCAATCTACTTTGTGCAGCATCATGGAATCCAATGAAACCCAATTCCCCTTATGATCTTGGATCGAACTGAAGGATATCTCGACCTCCTACAACACCCAAAACTCCAAAATAAAATAGCTAATGGTATCCAAAACATTATATAATCAACCCATTTGGGGTGATAGAAGAAACCATGTGACACTCTTTAAAGGTTATAGCCTCATCTTCATGATTGGTTCAAATTTTACTAAACTATGTGTTTAAACTATATGGATCTATCAATTTTTAAATTTTTTATAATTACCTTACTACCCTTTCTAAATAAAACTAACCAAAAACTATTTTCCTCCCCTCCCTCGTGAATCAAAATTCACCCATCCATGAAATCCTATCACATGACCCCACTCTTGTGATCTATCATATTAAATGGAGATAAGTTGGGAATTCTCCATGATTAAAGGTTAAATTTCTGGGGTGGGGAATCCTCTTCGCTCTCTAATCCATCTCCACTTTTTTATTTCTTCCCCCATTACCATTACATACATTTTTGAATCTCTAGGTTCTAAAATAACCAATTTTATTTTTATCCATTTTTTGAAATCACAATACAATGGATTATAGGTAATTAACAATAGACAAGGGTTGTCAAAAACATGAAACCATAACCCAACATGATAGGATATGGCTCAATAGGACCCTGTCAATCGAATATCCAAAAATCATTGAACAAATATCCCCCCTTAGACCCATTAAAATATCTAAATCCTATAAAACTATGAATGTAACACAATTAATCCAAGTCCCATGAAATAGTGACACCTAATAGGGGAGAATGACCAAAATCTACTATTTGAGGATCCATGGCATGGGTGGGAGTACCATGACGCATCCTGTGGCCTTTCCCTCAACCTAATATAACTACATTATGCTTAAAAAGGAATATTATTTAAGGGGAACACATATTTTAGATCTAAGGGATCACAAAACCCTTGGCTTAATGGTATTTTACCTAGGCCATGCTACCGCTAATTATAAATCTACTGCCCATGATTCGATTCACAGGTCCATGCTATATAAGTTTTCGCCAACTATAATTTCATCTTAAACACTATATAAACATCCTTGAACCTTTCCCCTGAACTTATAACCATAAAATCATAATGTAACATATCCAGAAAGTCTATAATATTAACTTAGACACCTATCAAATGAGTCTCACCCTAATGAATCAAACCAAACCTAGAAGAAGAAACAAAATCTACCACCCAAACACTCCTCTCAAAGATAACTCTCAAATAGAACAAAAAAATAACTAATACCCACATAATTCTTTGATCCAAAATTACTCCAAGTATTCCTCAAAGCATGGGAGATACCTCTCAAATAAGAATAACATCACCAAACAAATCATTCCACCAACCACCCTTCTCACAACTAGATCATCATCAACTACTCCTTTCACCTAGACCATTATTTAAAATTAAACTCCTAGAAAATAACCACCATTCAATTTTAAAATATTTTTAAATAAAAATAGTTACATGAATTCATAATAATACATAAACATATTAACGTTTAAATATTAATCAATACATAATTTAAAACATGTTCGAAATACATCACAGTGTCTCAATAAATTGAGTAGTCTCACCCAAAACATCCCCAAAACTAAATCTCTAAAATGGATTGAGAAACATTTTAAATTTAGGTTATTCATACTAATGATTCCCTACAGCATTACATCAGAAAAAAATCAGATCACTATACTCTAAACACCTAAAAACACTTAATTATAGTGTGTGAATCCATGAACTAGCTCTATAGGATAATGCCATTCTCCTCTTCCAGGTTCATTGAGCCCAAAAACTCAGGGAATTTATATTAACTTCCATAATCACCCAATATTGGAATTTATAGGAAGAAATCTTATAAAATAATCGTTTATCAAAAATATGCGCTCAATCTATCACCACTCCCTAAGATATCAAATAAAGAGGTGTGATAGATTACCAAATCTATAGCCTTAAGGCAGACTCCAAAAGTTATTCATTCTCTTTCACATCATGAAGAAAAATATGGAAATAAATTTATAAGATACATAATTCATATCCCAAATATATTCACACTAACAACCCCTACCAAATCTTCTGAAGATCATTAATATGATCATCCATCTCCACCTAGAAAAATAAATCATTATTGAATATATGGAGACATTTATTATAAGATTTGACATCCAAGTCATGGGACATTATCTCACAACATATTTGAGCCACATTATAAAAAATGATAACTACCAAGGTATCTCAGAAATTATTTAGATTCTTCACTAACACAAATGAAACCAAATCTTCTTCTATGAAATCCTAAGAATCATAACTAGGATCTCCACCAGATAACATTGACACACCCTGCCACTAAAACATAATCATGGATCTATAATAGGATTCATCCTTCCCCCTTCTATAACAACTTTTTCTATGGTACTCTAGTTTGATATATTTTTCAATAAAAAAGAAATAGGGACAATATAAACCACAAAAATCACATTAACATTATCTATAACTCTAATATTTAACTGGAAATATCTTCATTTCATGCACAATTATTCTCAAATGTCTAACTGAAAAATAACTCCTCAGAACCACATAACTACATAACATACATCATATCATAATACTACCTCTATTACATTACCCACACCACCCTGTTTCTACCTAGGTAACAACCATGATATCAAATAAACATAATCACATAAATTAACCCAAAATAGAAAAAAATATGACTCTCTTACACATAATGAGATTTCATACCATTACCCAATAACAACATAGCCTATCCACTACTACTATAACATTGAGATTCGGCATCCCAGATAGCTATATGTAACATAAATTCATTAATGATCACAACATCTTATACATACAAAGAAAACAATTCCTATCCTCACTTCCTAAAAATTCAAATACCGAGACTCACCATTATAACTCTCAACCTCTCCTTAAGGGTAATAGTAAGGTTACACTGTACAATACCAACTAAAAAACAAAATAATCAACCACATTCTTATCATTAATTCATATGAATTAGGTGAATTTATAAACAAAATAATTTTTTTTTATTTCTAAATAGTTTTATTATTTCTGACATTATGTGGTTAGCCTTTTATGGGAGGTTGTTCCATAAAATAAATCACTATAACAACACAAGTTGAAACTGATATAAAACACCACTAAAATAAATATGTTTAAACTTCTTTTGGAAAATGATAATGAAATTCCAGGAAAAAAATTTATTATGAAAAACTAAACATGTAATTATACCTTTAGAATTTCTGTGTATAATTTCAAAAATAGATTTTTAGAAAAATATATAAAAGCTTTAAGGTAGTTAATATCCAAATTAAAATTTATAGATAATAAAAAATTAACACTTCAAATAAATAAATTCACTTTTCACTTCAACATCATCACTTATAAATGAATTCAACAATAAAAATAAAAATTTTCTCATACACTGTCCTCATAAATCGTGAGTAACATGTTAAAACTAGATTCTTTTCAACATTATACCACTATAGAAACATGATATCATATTAGATAAAAGGTATCATGGTGTTATTTATATATTTAATTATAACATTATCATTATAAAACATTCTTAGGAAAATAAATAGTAATATTAACATAACAAATCACAAATCACTTTTCCAATATTAGACATTATTCCAACAATAAACAATTAATATACTACCATTAATCATGACTATAGATATTTCAAAAAATACTCATTGATTGAAAATCATGTTTTCACATGTAACACATAATATATGAGCATCAGAAAACAAAGTCTATACCTGAAAAAATGGGCAAGACTATAAATTTAAATTTTTTAAATTTTTTATCATATTAGACTTATAAGAAATCATTTAATCCTCTAAAAATTTCTTAAATAAACAGAAAAATTTCATACATCCAATACATTATTAACACATAATAATTATATGGTAACACTTGGTATAAAAACTTGAATAAAAATTAAAATAATACTTACAATTGCATGAAAACAATGTACTTTATCTTATAATCATGGAATTTAAGAATGGTATCTCACTTTATAAAGGCCTTAAAAAGTCAAAAATTTAATTCAATAATAATGTCATTAGAATTATTTAATAAAAATTATCAACATCATAGAATCAAGACAATATGATACATACTTCATCCTACAAAATTGAAATAAATTTATATGAAATAATATTGTAGAAAGAATACAGCAAAAGTTTTATGTTTTAATAAGGATATAGTTAGAAAATTTATGCTAGTTAATTTCATTTAACCCTTTATGTTAAATTTTTTTAATTAGTTCATCAATTAATGAAAAAACATCAATTGCTTCAACAAAGAAGAAGAATCACTAAAACACATATAAAATAATGAATGAATATTCTAATATAGCTAATGGAAATTATACATGAACAAAACAATGATTTATATGCTTCAACGGTAATATATGCACATAAATATTTTAGTTGGTTGAAAACTCCTTGTGTTAGATTATAGGGGGGCCCTAAATTCCTATCTCTAAGATAGACTCTATTGACCAAATCACACATTAAGATCAAGTTTCACTATATATGTACTAATATCCTGCAATCCTCAGTTGTCCCAAAATTTGATCTCAACACTAACTCTCAACCAAACACTTCCATAACACTTTGTAACTATATTCCGCCCACTGTAACCAATTTTGTGCTTGTAATGAATCAAAGAGTGACCCCAAAGTCCTGACTCCAATAGCCCCATGATGGGAACTATAACACAGGTTATAAACATTCTAATGAGAATAATTACCCACATAAAATACTACTAATAATAAAATAACCCCCAAACAACCCCCAATAATCACCATTTCATAGAACAACGTTCCAACAACCCAAATTTCACTTATATGTCAAATATAAAAACCTTAATAAAATACATGAAAGAAAAAAACCCAAAGCCCCATCTCCACTATTTAAATAAAATATCCAATACTTTTCAGTCTATATTGCAAACAACAAAACACTATAGTGGCTTGATCAATTTTAAATACATTACTAGATCATCCATCTAATATAGATAATCATATGTGTGAAATAAATGTGTAAGAGAAATCATGATAAACTGTAACAAAAAAATCATAACCATATATAAAATTATAAAACATAAAAATACAACCATGGGAATCCAAGTTCCTTGTCACTACCATTATTCCTTCCATTTTTGAAACATCCACTCTATTTAAACAATATAGAAACCAAAATTATTCCATCATGAACAATTGAGAATATTCATCAATCCCATAACCGTTATCAATCACCATGAATTGTGGGCCAATATATTTCACCACTCTCACTTATCAGCAGTGTTGTTAAACCCCAAACTAGTAATTGTTTTAAAGGTTGAAACCACTACAATTATAAACAGGAATGTAAGAAGGAAAACATCTTTAACAGAATATCATTGACCATCATCCCATTCCTTCACCAACTATGAATTAAAAAACCACATTCAACAATTTAAATCCAAATACACTATTCCACTACCACATATGATATCCCCACATATCCAAAACCATATAAGACATTCCATGTAATACCTAATGTGGGTTGGAAAACATCCATACCTACCCCAACCCCTCTTAGGGTCTAACATATTAGGTTGGAATAGGACAATACATACCAAATCGACAACCAAATCAATGCATCGCATTTATAAAATTATAACTACACATTGGTAAGGTAATGAAAACACAAATGGAAACCACCTAGTTTCACCCTTCACTATACATACCCCACTCATAAACACATATACCCATTATTATCATCAAAATAATCCATTTGAACATACATGACATGAACCTCATGCCTTTATCCTACCATGCATGACTCTCACCATGAATTATCCACTCAACAGTACCCTTCATGTTCTTCCAGCACACCAAATTATACATTAGTATAGTCATACCTACATTAATCCCTCGTAGCCTGTAAAGTACCACCACATTGTCCCTTTATTACACTATATTGTCACATAACCGCTTCCACAACTCCAACGAGACAACTAAGTGATCAAATATAAAGGAAAAACGTTCCAAAATAAAACATCAACATAAAATTTACAACCAATTCTCATAGAATGTGTAATAATATGAGAATAAATTTAAAATTTCTACATCATTCTCATTCCCACAATTACCTATTTACTATCCTTAGTAAATTTATTATTTCATTTATACAACTTATATCCATTTAAACTTATTCATTAATCCTTCCCCACATTTATATCATCCATGTTTTTTTGTTTTAACAATCAACAATTTTTCAAAAATAGAAACTACCTTGTACTCGTTAATATATTCATCATGCTAAAAATTTGGTCACTCCACCAATTAACATATTATTACAACACACTAATGATTTTATTCTATACATAACCAATTCATGATCAACCATCATCAGATTCATATAAAACTCTATATTCTCTCAATTTAATATTTTTATTACATTTCATTATCAAATTTATTTATAACATGTTGTATAATTTCCAACTCAATTTTCACAAATTACTTTCATATTTTCATCCCGAATACCATTACCATAATTAAATCTTCAACCAATGTAACAATGATCATGAGTAGCCAAAAAGAAATGATGACACATCAATGAAAAAAACATATGAGAATTATAACAATAATTTATTAGAGACTTCAGATTTCAACAACACCTCTTTCAATTAATATCTTTAATTAATTACCAATTATAAAGATAAAAAGTTTCATAATGGTCCCAAAAGTAAGAAAATCATAAATGGGTCAATCTATATGTATAAGAATATAAAAATAAATGGAAAACAGAAATCACATGTATCCCCATTTCTCTTCCAATTTCAAATTTATTGAATTCCTTATATTTATTTAATCTCATTCTTCTTTAAAAAATATTTCTCAAATGTTATCCCTTCTTCCAATAAACCAAAATCACTCATATATCTTCATTATACTATATAAAATTAAGATATTATGAAACATTAAATTTAATTGTTGAAAGATAACGAAGAATATTACTCTAGATGATAGAAGATGAGTTTGGAGATCCCCTACCACACTTGTTGATTCACAATCTAATCCACAATCAAAGGAAAGAATTTTATGGTGACCTAAAGATCCATTACCATATGAGTGGAACATCATAAAACTAAACCATAATGAGCCACCATTAAAACAAAATCCAAAAAACTACTAGCCCCTCTATGATGGATGAATAAATAGAGAATAAAAAAATATGGTATAAAGTCTCAACATATAATAAGGAATCATCCACCTAATTCCAATGACAAAAAAATTGAAGGGAACAGAATGAACTCAAAAATACACTAGACTCACATAAATAGTCGAATGAAAAAAATGAAATATAAAGGGTTCTATAGGGTTCATCGAAATTATATCCAATATGGAAATTATAATACCACAACACAAAGTTAGTGACCATACCACAAGGGTTGGGAAAATACAAAACCATGGTGTAACTCAATAGGTTAAGCCATAATGGATATTGAAAAAGAAAATATCCTGAAATAATAGCATAAATCTCCACCCTTAAACCCATGTAGACAGACATATCCTATAAAACAGTAGAAAAAACATGGAATAACAAATGACCATGTTGGAAAAAAATCAAACATGGTAGAATGACCTAAAAATATTCTTCTGGACTCCACCCATAGCGGGGAGTACCATGATACAACCAACAAATAGATCACCACTATGATAAACCACCAAAGTACTATCAAATTTTAACACTATAGGCTTACCACATATAGAAAATTGAAGGGATACCAACCCTAGGGCACTAGGGTATAATAACTAGGCCAAGACACAACCAATTACAACTCAATCGTTTAGGGTGCAATGTAGACCTCCAAAGTGTAAAACTTTTCCTCGAATATAATTTTAGTTTAAAATATACCTATGTTACCTAAAACATATTCTTGATACTTACAACCCCAAAAAATCATAATTTCAATTTCCATGTGTAAAACCCAAATCTGTTAAAAAAATCTATTTGATGGAATATAAGACAGGATATACTATATTTAAATGACTCAAAAAATATATTTTTTAAATGTGACCATTATAACATAGATTTTTAATTGTTTGGTATGAATAATATTAATATAATTAATATATATATATATGAAGGACTTATAAAATGAAAATTTATTGATAATAATAAATCATTTTTTATTAGTGTCAATATATTCCTTAAAAATGCATTTTTGTCCCAAATTATTTTTTCTTCTCTTCTGGAGAAAATAATATAATAATTTTTTAAGTAATTTAAAAAATTTATTTCATAATTTTATTAATAAATTTCCCAATAAAAATTAAATAATGGAAAACTTTTGGGATTTTTATTAAAAGAGTGATTTTTAGGGAATATGGGAAAATTTTTCTTTCTAAAAATTTATGATTTATTTTTTTATAAATTATGTATCTTAATAAAAAAATTATTATTTTAATTTCATTTTAATTTAAATAATTATTAGTTATTTATTTTTAATTTAATTAATTCCCTTTTAGTCATATATATATTATTTTGTAAAATTGTATTTTTAAGACTAAAAACTCATTTTCCAAATAAAAAACCTAAGTTAAAAATGATTCTATATTTTCATTAATTAAAATAATAGTTATTGATGAAATATATTAATGAAATTTATATATTATATGTCCAAATATATGAATTTAAATCTATATAATTATTATTACTATTCATATAGATAATATAAAATCATCTTCTGCTTAAAAAGTGCTTTTCCTGAATACCCATTTTTGTCACGATTTCTAGGATTGTTTTTAAAATGAATTATTCAACTTATATAAATTAAATTTAAAAAATGAAATAATTATTTTTAATTTTAATAATAAAAATTAGGTAATATTATCAACATAATCATTAGTCACAATGATTAGTAGAATAATAAAACTTTATTAATGTTGTTATGGAAAAAACAAGGTTTCATGTCTTAGAAGTTATTAGGGTAAAATTAATTTTACTCAAATAGAAAATTTACTTTAATATATTTGATTTTATATTTATAATTAGTGAGTTAAAATTAGAGGATAAGGATATTTTTTTATAATCTTCAATGAAAAATTACATATTTAAAAAAAAGTAATTAATATGGTGAAAAATAAAATGGTTAAAGAACGCAAACATGGGGAATAAGAAAATAACATGTTTCATTTTATTTGTTGGAGTTTTGGATTGAGATTAATTTAACTCCAACAGAATATTTATTAATATTGGAGTCACTTTGGTAGATATTGACTTTCCATTATTGAATAGTATTTAGTATTTACAAAAATGGCACTCCTCAATTATAAAAGGGGACTCCATCCTGTCACTTCATAACACAAATAAATACATTTGAATCATGATACCATTAAAATATATATCCCACAAATCTATATTAAAATAATAAATGTTCTTACATCACCAAAAGACCAATCCTAAGGTCCTCAATAGGAGATCCAAATGAGGTTCTTTAAAGAGATGGTAATTATCTTCACTATGCCCTATATTTTTAATTCTTAATTTATCATCATATTTTATGACATAAAATTATAATATATTAAAACCATTACATTAAATATACTAAGATTTTTTTATTTTTATAGATTAGTATTTATCCATCTCTTCATCTATAAAATGTGAAACCAAGCCATCACTCATGTGTAAAATAGACTACCACCTCACGAAATGATAGAATTTATTTTCCACCACTAACCCATATGGTTGGTCATGATGATGAAAATAAAGATAATATATGATATATATGACATGATAATTTTTTGGTAAATTAATATAACAACAACTTCCTTACCCTCTCACTCATTAAGGGAATGATATCATCACTCGTGCGTATGTATAACCGATTGTCTCCACGAAGAGACGTGATTCAATTTCCATGAACAACATTAAAAAAAATTTCTAGAAATTTATTTAATGAATTGATAGTCTATTTATAAAAATAATATAATTCTATATATGATTTTACTATATAGTGTTCAAATGAACCGGAACATCCACGACAAAACATGCATTAATGAATAAAATTCAGAATTTATGTTATTGTAAAGAAAGATTGTTACAAAGAAAGGTGGATGAAAATAATTTATACCTTGGTTTTTGACTTTAATAATCGGATTACAGACCTTGGGGATAGATCCTCCACTATAAAATATTCTAAAAGTGACATCTGGGCCTTATTTACTTGTTAAAGCATCAACCGCAAAGTTTCATTCTATCCAATGGGCTATAATATGTCATAAGTGGATCATATATGATATTATATATATGAATATAGTTAATTTATAAATTAATAACATGATCACAATAGTTATACTTGATGTCACATCTTGTTCATCTAAATGGAAGAATGAGGTATGGTACATTACCTTAATTTCATTTCATTTAGTCATATTTTCATGTTATGCACCTAATATATTTTTAATGGTATATATAATTACCATTTTAAACATAAAAAAATGAATAATTAATTATTCATCATATTATATGTTTAAATTTTAATTATTTCATCGAAGGGAATTTGATTTTAATGTTACCATGTGGTAAGGAATTTCATATCTCAATTTCGTTTTATTGGGTTATATTAATTCTTCATTTTCATTGACATTATAATATTATGTTCATAATAATACTTTTTTTGAATTTATAATAGTTTTATTTTTACTTAAAATTAATACACATAATAAATTCATTTATTAGTTATCACTTTAATGTTATCATCTTTTTAAGGTTTTATTTCACAATCTCGTTTTAATCGGGACTATTTATGCTTAAATTTCCATTGAAGTAAATAATCCGTTCTTTGACCAATAAAAAATTTTAATTTTCTTCTAATGTAGTGATTTATTATTTTTAAGTAAAATTACCATTTTCTCCCTTTGTTAAATACAATAATTAATATAATTTTTCTAATAAACTTCCACTTTATTTCTCTTTTAGGTCATAAATGTTATTTCCTCTAAAAAAGTGTTTTCTAATAAAATTTCAAGAGTTTTTTTAATATTATATAATTATTATTTTAATATAATTTTTAACTATGATTTTATTTTTAAAAAAAAATTAAAAAAATCTTCTTGACATTTTCAAAACAGGGTATTATTTGACTTTTTATAGAAAAATGTAAAAGGGATCATTATTTTAACATACATGATATGAATTGAACATTAAGTCCATTATAACCACTCATTTATTTGAATAATACTTCTCATGTTTCGATGATTCATTTCAAATAAATAAATTATAATGTCCTTGAAATTTTTATTTTTTAAAAGTGTTTTTTAAGGTCAAAATTGTATTTTTCTCAAAAATGATTTAATTAAATTTTTATAGTATTTATATTAATTAAATAAAATAACCAGTTGCATTACTACACTAGGGTTATATTATAACAATACCATCCTTATCCTTTCTATGGAAGTTTTATGATTATTTTTAAAATAGAATGTATTGAAATTTCATTTCTAGGTTAATTTGGTAACTATTTAATTTTTCGTGACACAACTAATTTCTCGCGATTATTAAAAAATACATATGTATATTAAATATACTTATTATTTATATCATAGATAAAAATTTTCCTAAATTTTATACGATTTTTACATATGGTGTTTTTTGTTGAAATGTATATGATTGACTGGTTAAATATTGATAAATCTATATTATTTACTCATTAAAGAAATTTATCGATAAGGAATATTGTTCATGAATAAACTAAATAATTTGATATATCAAGTATGATTTGTACATGTAGTCATAGGTGAGCCTTGATAATATAATACCCATCTATTAGTCAATGGTCTGAAGGGGAGAATTAGTAAGGTAGCATTAAATGAGTTTCTGGTGTATACATACCCATTGATTAAATTATATTGGAAGAATTATTTAATAGTATAGATATCATGATGATTGATATCATGATTTAAAATATTATCAATTTATTTTATTAAGAATTATTTTATTATTATCCATGTCATTATTGATTTTCTATTATCACTGGATGCATTTTGTGCTCAATTTATTGATTAAATGGAATTTGTGTTCAGTTATTTACCTTTCCATTTTGATTATTCAATATATAATCAGGAAAGTAAATTTGTTGATTAAATGTAATGTTTTTTCAGTTATTTTGATTTCCATATTAACTATGGAGTATCTAATCATGAAAGTAATTCTATAGATTAAATTGAATGTGTGTTCATTTATTTTAAATAATGTATTGATTATAACTTATCTAATTATGATAGTCAACATACTGATTAAATAAAATTTGTGTTTTTTAATAAACCATTACATATTAATTATTACCTATTAATTCATGATATGTTCATTTTTATGTTACCCTTTGGGAGCATTTGGGAACACCTTGTTTTTTTTTAATTTCCCTAGGATATAAAGGTGAATTTTTTATGAAATTAAGGAAGATGAATCTTTTACTTTTACTTTATTTTATTTAATTTTTTTTAATGTAATACAAGGAAAATTTTTATATATAGTTTAACAAGACGAATAAACTATTAGTTCATTTGGGATGTGATTTATTCTATCTAACACTAATATAATAAAGTAACCATTGACTCTGGGCTATTAGGTTTAGTGCATTTTAGTTGTCTATGAGAATGTTTATTAGAAACATTGAGAACTATATTTATGAAAACATATATTAGGGGACAAAACTATAGAGACCCATGATTTACATACATGTGAATTACATAATTTTTTCATAAAACATAATACATTACCCAGATTGAATTGAGTTTTCCCATATTCCATAGTTGATCAAGACTGTACACATGATTCCCATAATTATCTCATGAGATATTTATATTCACCCAATGAATTTGAGGGATATATAGGTCCCACCCATCAAAAAATAAAATCATACATATGTGATCTATGATATAATAAAACTTTCATCATATTTTGACCCATAAAAATAGATTTAATTTATAACACAATATTGTAACCCAAGAAATGAAATGGGTATCATAACAATTTCAACATATCATTAAATATTGAAAAGGGATATGTCTTATAATCATATCACCAAAGAATAATTAGTAGAAAGAAGCATATTACAAAATCATATAACCTGTGGAATTTAAACGATTTTATAAACCTCATTCCATTAAAACAAAATCCATTTAAGAAAGAATACGAATTGTATTCTTGGATCATTTCCCCAGTTAAGAATAAACTATTTTATATTATTTCATCTTATATGGATAATTATTTTGAAAGATCACTTGGAAAATTTGTTAAGGAAAATAACTTTTCTTTAAAGATCCATTTCATATAACATTTTAGAAAATCCATTTGATATTAATAATTATTTTGAAATTCATTTAAAATAATTCTTGAGAAATATATCTTTTTGAATTTTAAAAATTATTTTTAAATCATAACCTATTTTGAATCCCTTTTTCCTTGAATATTAGAATGAAAATTATAAATTAATCTTAAAATAAATATGAAAATAGTTTCTATGAAAATAAATTTTAATACTCATTTAAGATGCTTGAAAACATTTCGAACACCTTTTTCTTGAAAACATAAAAAGGATGGTTAAAAATATTGTTGAAACAATTTCCATTGAAAATAAATTTTAAACATATAAATAATAATAATTAATCAAATAAAAAAATCTTATAAATAAATTTTGTTTAAAAACCATTTTTACAAAACATGGTTTTTTGAATAACATAAATTTCTTTCCAAAGAGAGAAGTAAAGATGGATTTTATAAAAAAAATTAATTATCATAAGTAACGAAGAGTGGAAAAAAGGTAACAATACATTGATATATCATGGATAACCATAGGAAAAGAAAATTCATTATATTTCATGACATATAGATCATAAGATATCGTCAGTGGAAATATAATCACAAACAATCTCAATAAATGATAAGATTATAGCAATAAACTATTGCCATTATTGTATTATGGAATCATAACAATATAGTAGGAATAAAATTAAATGAAGTTTAAAATATCATGAAAATAATTTTAACCATGATATTACATGTTAAAATGGTAGTATATACACCTAATTAAAATATATAGGTGCATAACATAGAATGGAACTCAAAGAAGTAAAGTTGAAGCAAAATTATTTTACCGATTTGGTAAAATTGAAACCATAAATCCCATGAAATAAATATCAAAATATGAATATGTTAATACCCATAAATTTCTTTATAATAATTAAATAATATATTCATGTCTAGTAAGAGAACCAAAATAATTAAAAAAGTGGTGAATAAGGCATAGATCTGACAGAAATAAAAGTGAGACAAGAAAACCCTTACCTTAATTGTTGAATTTCATTATACATATTCAATCCTACTTTATAATAAGTAAAATTTTATTATAAAACTACCAAAAAACATATTCTAATATATCATACAATATATTATTTTACTTTGAAATTATATTACCTGTTTAATGAAAATTTCATGTTTATGTTACGTTTCAAGAAATATCCTCTTTTTTGTATATGTTTTGATTTGTTATTATTTATCCTCTTACATATATCATGATTTTCATATTTAAATAATGTAATACGTGATTTAATAGAATATATATTCATCATATTAATATTTATAATAATCCATAAATAATTGGATTAAAAAAATTAATACACCGTTCATAGAGACGGTATACCATACATACACATGAATGTTGTTTCTATTTTATTCTCGTATTGAAAGAAAAAATTAAATTATACACACACACACAACCACACACACTCACACAGACATATTTATATATTTATATATTTTATTGTCATTATAGTAGAATTAATATTTTATACAAATCCTATAATTTTACTAAAATTATATTTAATACATTTCATGCAATTTTTGATTAAATTAAATCGATTTGTGGAGGTAGTAGTTAACATGCCCACAAACTGAGTTATCATATATAAAAAATGGAAACAAGAAGGTATCTATTATAAAATAATTAAATAAGCATTAATAACTCATAAATATAATATATATGAAATAAAAATAGGGGTTTCATAATAATTCATAACCATGAGAGGTGATAAAGGAAAAATAAACAACATCGTTTCATGAGGAAGTAGTTTATGATACCCAAGAACTCTAAGTTCCTTACTTATTTAAGGGATTTATGTGTAAATTTAGGTCAAAACCATAGAAAAAAACATCTCTGTATAATGAAGATACTTATTTTGTTTTATAATCAAGGAATAAGAATATCTGATGGGGTAGAGAATGAAAATAAAACACAAGAGCGTGAGAAAGTATGAGACCATTTATTTGGGTAACTCCTTTTAGGTTTCACAAAAGGAATTCCTTGGTTGGATTTATTCCCAAATTGAGGATTATAGTATTAGTTAAGGGATTTTGGTAGATTATTTTGGTATTTTTTATATGATTTATTGTGTATTAATAGGTGTATAGAATGAGAAGATTAAATGCCTTTTAATAGAGGGGGAGGAGTGTAATTCTGGTAAATACCAAAAGCGAAATGCTATTGGGTGGTTTAACATAAATAATGTGCTTCCAAAATAGGAAAATAATAGATTAATGGGTAATTATGGTTGATCCAAACCTCAAGCATAAAATACAATTGTATTTTTATAAACTTGATCCTAAACATCTATGTTTCCTCACTTTTATCATTTTGGTTTTTATAAAGGAAGTTAGTTTTCTAACTTAATTAATTTTACCAAAAAGAATAAATTAATGTGAAATTTATTAGAAACTGTATATCCCCTCAATTCTCTATATTATAACTAATTTACAAAAATAAAATCCATTCTGTGTTGGAAATTCATTTTAAAATAATCGTATGCAAGGTGCAAAAACACTACTTTAACCTGAACCATGAAAATAATGTTTTCGTTCTATTTAATGTTAGATATGTTAATTAGAAAATAAAAATTCATAAAATATTGGACCATATTTTATATTTATTAAAAAAATTAAATCAATGGGTGGAATATATATTTTTTAGAAATTATAATTCTTTTAGTAAAATATAATTTATTTTAAAATAGTATTAATGTCAATTTTGACATTATTTATAGAATTTTAATTTAAAAATAAAATAATAATATTTTAATTCAAATTTATTAATTTCACATCTATGTAACAAGATATATTTACACAAACAAATAATGTAACATAATAGTTTATTAAATTTACCTGACTTTGAATGTTTTTAGAATCATTTATTTTCATTTATTATTAACTAAATAATCATTGCATTTGTGTTTGTTAATAATTTAACAAAATTATATCATCTCTCAAAATTAAAGTCGAATTATCATGATAAAGAAACCTCATTTACCTTTCAAAATAATTTTAAATATTGAAGATATGTAGCTTCCTCCCTACTATAATGATTTATAAATGTTAAAGGTATAAATGTTTCTTATTTTATCTTTTTCCTTACATAACATATTATATATGTCACATCCATAAAATAATATACTAATAACTACTAAAAGTAAAAAAAATATGATATATGATTAAAATATTGGCCTGAAATGGATTTATTAAAGTGTATAGGTCATTTTGTCCATTAATATTAAGGATTGGCCCCTTGATAATATTAAATTTACCTAAATAACTGTAATTAATTTTAATTAATCTACTAATTTTTTTTCAAAATATAAGTTTATAATATTATAGTATAAATATTATACTTATTACAAATTTTTCTATAGATTTTTTCAAATTCATGATAATAAAGTGACAGAATTAAATTTCAGTCTAATCCCACAGACATTGAAAGAAAGTGGGTTTTTAAAGTGAAAATGTTCAAAAGTTCAAAAGGTTTTTATACATAATTTTAAGATACAAATGATTCCAATGACCTAAATTGGAATAATATCTATATAACTAATATAGTTTGACTTTAAAAATAGTTTTATAGTACAATTAATAATTATTTAATGGAAAAATAATTTCCTCACTAAAATGAAATATTTTCAATATTCATCAAAAATGAAACATCTTAGAAAAATACCTAAAAATTAATCCTAATATAATTTATAAATCACACATCGAAAAAATAATTTTTATTTTGAAAAATTAAACTGATAAAAGTGTCGAATTTTAGTTTTAGAAAATGGTGAACCACTAAAAGTCAGTAAAATTTGGTATTACATGTAACACAAGAGAAATAAATGTTACGTGTAGTGAAATATTTATAGAATAGGTTGGGGTTGAGCCGCTTTATTAGAGAAAAAAGACAAAACAATACACAAAAGAGAGAATGAGAAAGGGGTCAGACAAGAAAACCTTCCCTCATTCAAAACTAATAACAATGATAAAAAAACTCACAGATCATAATCCAGCAGATTAAAATTCTCATAGTCTTCCCAGTCTTAATCATCTCTTAGGGAGTTAATGTAATTATCCTAATCCCTCCACCCATCAGAAGAAGATGTTGATATAGTTCCCATAGTGGGATTAAGATGAGAGTAATCCTTCCTTTGATTGTATTTCTTTATTAGAGAAGAAGAGAAACCATCATTATCTGTGCTCTTTCCCTTTATTGTTGCATCCCTATAGGATTTTATTGGAGATGAGTCATCATATTCCATATTTTCCAAATTACCCTCAATATTGTTGAACTTCTATTGGTTATTGAGTGCCTCCATGAGGTCAAGACAGACATGAGCAGCAATAGTAATGTTAACATCAATTGGGATGTCAGGGGAGGGTTGTTTCTGCTTCTCAGATTGATCCAAGTCCACCTTCACCTTTGAAAGACATGGACCAACCATATTTTTGTCAAATTGTTCATTGTCATCATGTAAAAGTGGTCCTTGTGATCTTTTATTGTCCAATTCTAGACAATTAATGTCTTGAGGAACCACTAGAGAGTGTCCATAACTGTTATTCGTCGTGGCATTTGTCATGTCAGGCTCCACAACCTCTTCCTATGAGGTTGTTTGACCACATGGGAAAGAGGGTGATGGTTCATCTTCCATTGTTGATCCTCCATGCGGATTCAGCATGACACTCTCTATACTAGCATTCTGGCCCTGCAGGGTCTGTCCCGACCTAGAGATCTCAGCCAACACCATCTGCATACTGTCATTCTGTGAATGAGACATTAATTGTTCATTCCTTTTCTTAATTTAAATTCCCTCCTTACTTTTATCCCCTTCAGAGGTAGAAGTACCAACACTTCCTTGTTGAATGTTCAATATTTTCTTTATGCAGGTTTCATCATCATGTGTTTACATTGAACAGAAGGAGAATTTAATATCCCTCCCAAATTTATCCTTCGCATGGCCAATGATCTTAAAATCAGAACCAAAGTCAAAAATTTTCTCATAAACAAGCTTAAGATTCAGCTCATCATCATCTATAGATAGTATCACTTGTTCAGTTCGAACTGAATTTAAATCCACTTCAACGAGAACCCTAGAAATGTAGCCAAATCTGGCTTGTTCAGTCTTCCTATCCATTTTAATAGGAACTCCAATTGATGAAGCAATACCATATAAAATTTGGGGGTGCCACAAAGTCTAGTTTAATCCGAAACTTTTGACCCAAACTTGAGCAAGAGAATTTTTTATGTCAAAAGGATTTAAGCTAATTCTCCATTCCAAAATCTTTAGGAAATCTGGTTTCAAAGAGACCAAATATATAAAAAATTCGAATGAAATTAAAAATATAAAATATTATAAATTAATTTAAAAAGTCACAAAATATCATGGTGATACATTCAACCCCCATTAAAATGACTTTTCCACTCAATATTAGTCTTGGTTATCAAATATTCAGTAATTAAAATATCATTTAATACAAACAAATATTTCAAAAATGAATTCTAAAACCACCTTTAACAAGAATTATTTGAACCATAATTGTTTAAAAAAGTAACTCATTCATTGGAGAAAATAGGTGGAAAGTGGAAATATGGAACTTAAATAATAGAATAAATAATTATATGTATTGATAAATATAACTTGTCACTAGAAATTCGGTGATCCAAAAAATGTTAACAATCACAAAACCATAATCTACAGAAGCATGAATGTGGTCATTAATAACATAAAAAATTATTATAATAGGATATAATTTTATCTCAAGAACCTTTACATAAAGAGGATATACAAACATGATTTTATTTCATTATTTATGAAAAATATCATCCTTTAGTGGTTCCTTGATCAATTTCAACTTCATCTCTTAATCAAGGTATTGAAGATGAATTTTTCATTCCTGGTGAACTAAAATTTCATGAGGTCCATAAATATAATGATAAGTCCTTAAATATGTATTTAGTTAATATCACAACAAAATTTTAGCACATCTTATCCAGTATGCATAAATCCTTATAGAGAGAGATAATACTTTAACCTCTAATACCTCATCTGAAGTTTAACATAAACCATTCCATTAATGGGTAACCTTATAACTCTTCTAAAAGATGAAAATAAAAAACATTAGAATTAATGTCCCTAAATTATCTAAACATTGATCCCCCTTATATCATAAAATTGATCTTGGTTGTCACATTCCAAAAATATGAATAACATCATCATATATTCTCTTGAAACATGTTCAAAACCTAAATTACCAAAAATACTTTTGGTAAACATGCATGCTTCCTTATTCCATGTATTTTTGGATATATTCATTTAATCCAAGAAGTTATAAACATAATCTATGACAGTGTATGCAATTTTTCAACATATAATTATATAATTCATGAGGTTATAATTACTATCCAAATTAATTTAATCTTATTATAATATCTTTATCCATTTAAAATATCATTTTCTCATATTTAGTTACATGATAAGGGTTTTCTTCACTTAATGTATCCTTAGCATTAAATAAATTTTCATGTTTATCACTATCATTTAACATATCATTTAAAATACATAATAAAAACTTATAAAAAATAATTATATATTTCATGATTTATATAACATAATCATAGATTTTCAAAACATAAAGAATTCATTCATATAACATTTTCTTAAATCATTACGTGGGGCTCACCATCAAATTAATTAATAAAAATTTTCTAATATTTGAAATAATACTCATGTTGTAAGGTACCTTAAAGTAAATTTAATTATGCTTCTTATTCTTACTGTAAAAAACACAATTAGAACTTCTCATACCTTTCACATGTCATTAACGACCTCTTTATCTTCATAAATGTAACTGATAATCATACCATCTTCCGGATTCTCTTCGTGATATTTCCACTTAGGAAATAAATTTTCAAAATTAACATAATTTCCATATCTAAATCATTTAATATTAACACATATATTTTTAGTCCCTTCCATTTACTATATCCATAAAGAATAGTTTGAGAAACACTTATCATGGTGAAAAAACACATAATCATGATAAATTAATTATAAGATGTCTATATCAAGACACCATATTTAATCTAAGACCCCTTAAGTTTATAATATGTTATTTATAATCATATTTTACTTAAAAACTTCAAGATGGTTCATAAATATTATGTGAATTTCCAATGCATATCCCCTGTGAGTGTCAAATTTGGTGTGAAATATGGCTCATTGTTATACACCAGTTCCAGATTGAGTGTAGCTCAATATGATGTTTTTAGGGTTGTTACCCCTATGTACATATGTTCTTAGTCCCCAAAACCTTATAGTATCACGATGGGGATTTAATTTATTAGTAACCACTCCCTAAATCATTTACCAAAATTCCAATAATATTTCTTATAATTCAACACATCTATTAACATATAAAAAGCGACATCCCTGGATATATCTTTAGAAATATCCCTATAGATATCATTATGTTTTTTCATCCCATTTTCCATAGGTTAACTACCCATTTTCTCTAGTACGAACTATAGATAACCATGATTAACATACATACACAATATGTAATTTTTTCAAAATACTTATTATATTACACAAATAGATTCCAAAAGACCATATTAGTTTAGTGGATTTTGAAATATAGAAATGTAATCACTTGTACATAAGTGACCAACATTATCAACCACTAGTTTTTTCATGAATATAACTTTTTTATACACATCTTAAATAATATATACAATCATAACCTAGGGGAAGAAAACATAAAAATGGGTGAGCTCTGATCCTCAATAAGAGTAAATAAGGGAGATACATGAGAAAAATCATGAACATATAGTTATACGAACAAGATAATAACATTATAAGAAAATACCTTATATATAAAATCTCATATACAAGAGTCATGAAATAGATATTATCAGTTCATAATACATGAATCCTATGAAAATCAAGTGAAAAATCCATGAATGAAGAACATAGGAATAATACATGGAATTGTGGTTGACATATAAACTTGTAAAATCCTACCCTGTAAAAAAGGATCATTGCACAAACTAATCAAGGAACATCATTGGTACTACACATAACAGGCGGTGCATTCCCCCATCCTCATTCCTATTCAATTCCTTATAAGAAATCTTATTTCCCCATCTTCCCATAGTGTATCAGGTTTCCCCAACTTCCCATAGTAGATCGAGTTTCCCCATCTTCCATAGTAGATCAAGACCATTGAATTTATTCCCATCATTATCACATGAGAAAGAAATATTTACCCAATGAATTTAATAGATATATACGTCCCAACTATGACATAATAAAATCATATATACATGTCTCATAAGATAATAAAACAGTCATCATATCATGACCCATAAAAATAGATGGATTTCATAACACCAATCATAACACAAGAATTGAAATGGGAATCATAAACCTCTGATCATATCACTACCTATGGAAAATAGATAGGTCTCATAATCATTTAATAAACACATAACTCATGAAAATAATTGGATTTTAAAATCATATAACTCAAGGAAGATAAAAAAGTGTTATATACAACATTCCATCAAAACATAAACCATTCAAGAAAGAGTATGATTATTATTATTAGATCATATACCTAGTAAAGAATATACTATAAAGAAACTATTCCATATAAGATATATAATAATTTTTAAATATCATATGAAACATTTCTTAATTAAAATATATTTTCTTTAATGACCCATATAATATATAATTTTTAGTGATCCATTTCATATAAAGAATCCCATGAAAATTCAATTAAAATATTTCTTTGGGAAAATATATTTTTCAATTTGAATAATTATTTCTGAATAATAAAACATTTTGAAGAAAAATTTCCATGAATATATCCTTGAATCTTATAAAATAAGATTTAAATAATTTATAAAATATGTTCTCTGAAAATAACTTTGAATACTTATAATGGAATCTTCAAAACATTTTGAAAACCTTTTTCATTGAAAATTTACAAAGAACGTTTGAAAATAATTCTGAAATACAATTTTCTTGAAAATAATTTTAAAACATATAAATATGTCTTCAGAATCATTTAAAACACTTTTTAAACATGAAAAAAAATTGAAATCCTTTTTTTAAACATGGTCTTGTTAATAACATAAATTTCTGTCCAAATATACAAATAATGTAGGAATTATTGTAAACACTTTCTTAATTGTCTTAAATACCAAATATTGAAAAAATTGTAACCATAGATGTATATATTATGGATAATAAAATGATAATAATATTAATGATGTTTCTTGAAATATGGATCATACATTATTATTAATAAATGCAAAATCCTAAACAATCTTGATAAATGCTGAGATTCTAACAATAAACTGTTACAACTTTGGTAACATTGAATCATTATACTATAGAATAAATAAAATTACATGAAGCATAAAATATAAATAAAATAATGTTTTTCAAGATATTACGTGTAAAAAGGTTGTAATATACATTTCATATAAAAACATAGGTGCATAACAAAGCATGCTTCTCAAATAAGTCAAATTGAGATAAAATTACATTATGGATTTAGTAGCTTTTAAACCGTAAAACCCATGAAATAAATATCTTAAAATAGATATTTTAATAATCATAAATTTAATTATACAATTTTTTAATACATTCTTGTGTAGTATACACACCACATAGAAAAAACGAGTTGTGAATAATGTGGAAATATCAAATAAATAAATGTTAGAAGAGAAAACACTTACCTTAAGTATTGACTTTATTTTTACACATTCAAACCTCCTGTATAAAAAGTTTAAATTTATTATATATTTTAAAAAGAACACGATTTTTATATTTAATACCACATATTACATTATTATGACTTAATTTTTATCATTTAATTTTGTTTTCATATTTATGCTACATTTCATGAAATATTCACTTTGTTTTTCATTTATATTTTGAATTATTATTCTTTATCTTCTTAGTCATATCATGATTTAATTATTTAAAAAGTGTAAATTGATATAAATATATTATTTATTATTTATATTAATATTTATATTAATCCAAAAAGTATAGTAATAAGAAATGTAATACATCATTCATAGAGACGGTAGGTCGTACGTACACCTAAACGTTGTTTATATTTTATATTCATATTGAATGAAAATAACATATATGTATATAACTTTATAGATTATTAATTTAGAATTATTATTTCATATATATATTGTAATAGTAATAAAATAATATTTAATTCATTCTAGGTAAACTATGAGCGAATCACATCGCTTTGAGAAGGTGGTAGTCCACATCTCCAAAAACAATGTTTTTATATATACAAGAACTGAAAACAAACAAGGATTGTGTTATAAAATATTTCCAAAAGCATAAATAAAATATAAATAAAATTTACATAACATAAAAATATTTTTTCCATCATAATTCTCAACCATGATATGTGTTAATAGAACAAAAAAATCGTTTCTTGAGGTGGTAGTTCGTCGTACACAATAATAGTAAATTGTTTACCAATTTGATAGATGTGTGTATAGGTGTGGTTATAAACCTTATATTTAAAAAATATCAGTATCTTAAGGATTATAATTTTTTATATAATCCTAGAAGATGAATATTTTATGGTTCTATAAATAAAATAAAACAAAAGATCTTGAGAAAGGTTTTTGCCTGTTCATTGCGTAGCTCCATTTGGTTAGCACCAAATAGATTACATAGATGAATTTATTGCTAAATTTAATCTTATTGGATTATATTAGAGATATTTAGATCTTATTTTATAATGTTTTGTATGTTCCAAACTTTCTTGAGACGTGTAATGAAGGGGAAGAATTAATGTTTTTTTATAGAGGTAGAGGAGTGGAATTATTGTAAATACCAAACGGGAAACACTATTGGGAGGTATACCTTACATAATGTAATTAATAAATGGAAATATAATGGGGTAAATGTGAATTAAGGTCTATCGAGACCTATACCCCACAAAAATAAATGTATTTTTATAATTATTCTCCTTAACATTGAAGTTCCCCACTTTTACCATTTTGGTTTTTATTAAGGACACCAATTTTATAACATAAGTAATTTTTCCATTAAGACTAAATTAAAGTTATATTTATTAAAAAATATATTACCACTAAATTATTAATAAGATATATAATTTACAAAAACCAAATCCCATGTGTGTGGAGATTAATTTTGAAACAACAGTTTGTAACGCACAAAGACACTGATTTAACCAGAACCATGATAACAATGTTTATTTCGAATTAAAGGTAAATATGTGAATTATAAAATACATATATTTTATTATTTATACATATTTTATATTTATAAAAATTTATTAATCAATTGGTAGAATTTAGGATTTTTTGTAATTTTAATTCTTTTAATAAAATATAATTAATTGTAAAATAACATTAATATCAGTAATGGCATTATTTATTTAATTTTATTTTTAAAATATAAAAAAATATTCCAATTAAAGTATATTAATTTCACATCTATTTGAAATTATATATTCACCCAAAAATATAATGTCACATAAAATTTCCTTAACTTTACTTTACTTTTAATGTTTTTAGCATCATGTATTTTATATAACTATTAACTAAATAATACATCTATTAGAATTATTAAGAATTTAAAAATAATTATAAAATATTTAAAAATTAAATTGAAATTATAATTATAATAACAAATAATTTAAATTTAAAAATAATTTTTATAATAGAATCTATATAACTTCTTCCACACACTAAAGTATTATAATGTTTAGAGGAATAGAAGGTTCCTTTTTTTCTTTTTTCCTTATGTAAATTATTATATAGGTCACATTAATGTAATAGTTTCTAAAAAAATAATAAAATATTAAACAATATGGTATATGGTCTAATATTTGGCTGGAATGGGAGTTTGGACAAGTTTTTAGGTCATTTTTCACTTTAATTTTAAGGTTTATCCCTTTTTTAAGATTATGTTTTCCTTAACCAATGTAATTAATTTTAATTGATTCCACAAATATTTTGGGTAATAAACTAAGTTTATACTACTAGTATACAAATATTACATTTATTACAACTTTTAATGATCATATTTAAAAATTCAAAACACAAAATTGGAAAAATTAAATTTAAATCTAATTTTTCAAACTTGGCGAGAAAGTGCATTTTTAAAAGTGAAAATGTTCAGAAGTTCGATAATGTTTTATATCTAAATTAAAAATAAAAATAATTTCAATGACCTGAATTATACAAATAGACATAAAATTGATTTTTTTTAATTTAAAAACCAATTTAAAATATTGTTTTTCATTAACATTTATTTAAAAGTAAATATAGTTGTTAACTGAAATCCAGTATTTTTCATTATTTATCAAAAAAATAAACTTCATAGAAAAATACCAAAAATAATCCTATGAGAATTTTGAAATTGTGAATTAAAAAATGAATATTATTTTGACAAATTAAATTTATAAAATTTTGAAGGATTAGTTTAAAAAATATGTGTTCCACTAACATTTAGTAATACTCTGTCTTGTTTGTAATACAACCAAACATTGTGTTGTGTGTAGAATAATCTTATCTTGGTGAAAAATATAATGAAATATTAACTTTTTTTAGTGTAAAAAAGAAATAATAAATTGGTTCTTTCATATAGAACAATCTATAATCAATGTTGTGTGAAATGAAAAATATTAAAATGATTAAAATAATTCAAAAATATCACAACATCTTGGATGCTACAGTAACCATATGATAGGCATTGGGGATAAGAATATAACAACATCATAATGTTTTGGTGAGTAAGATATCATGTAATTTTTCTAGATATAAATCCCCTTCTAGATACAATGAGTATATGTGGTTTTGGGGTAGTTGTGCTAAATGATAATATCTCTAAGAAGGGTGCATTAGGATTTCACTCAATCATCACTTGGTGCCTAAAAATAGCTCTTACTATGAACTTAGTTTGACACTCCCAGTGGATATTCTTTGGATATTTCACATTTTTATTTCAAATCATTATTAAGTAATTAGATATATGATTATAATTAATAACCTAGGTTAAACCTAAAGTTTCATAGATTGAAATGAAGGGGTCCTGATTTAGACATCCTATAAATGATTATATGGTTTTTTCACATTGATGATTATTTCTCAACTATGATTTTTGGTTTTATTCATTGGTTGGAACCTGAAAAAATCATGTTAATATTGAATATGATGGTAAATGTAGTGATTATGTGAAACCAAGTGGAAAAATTGCTAGAGGGAAATATATCATGGTTATTCCTAAGTAGTAATCCCCACATGTGATTAAAAACCAAAACATTAACTAACCATCAGACTCAAAAAAGAATAGAAGGATGTATTCCACTAAGATCTTGAGTGGTGGATACCTTAGAGGAATGAAGTATTTATTTCATTCATTTTGGAATTTTGGAAAGGGACATAACATATAGTGTCTCGGAGGAACAATAAAATGTTTTATATTTGTCAAAAATGTAATATAGCAACAAATTTCCAAGTAAAAGTGATGGAATAAATGGAGAATAATAAATCTTATCCTAGATATTCAATTATAGTTTTCAGTATTAAATGTAGGGAAACTAAGAATTATCAAACTAAATTACCTCTTTTAAAACCTTAATTTTAATAAAATAAAGAACATGTGTTTAAGTAAAAGGGATCAAATATTTATGTATTGGGGTTTTATAATTATATTATAGAATCATTTCTATTATAAGATTCATGAAAAGTCTACGGTTTGTGTAATTTATTTTTCATATATGTCTTCATGTAATATTAACATAATAGTTTTGGATACCATCGTTCATTTATGAGTTTAAGTGATATCATAAGTTCAATGTCGTAAACACCGCCTTTTGAGGTTTTATGTGATGAGATTTTTATCAATATTACTGGTATTTTTTGACACATTTATGTCTATATATCCAATTAGTTTTGATATATTTTAGTGAAAATTTTATTTAAAGAAGATTTCATGTATATTTATTGGATATAAAATTAAAGCTAGTGGTAAATTTTAAGGATTAATTTGCCTTTAATTTTTGTGGTAATTATGGGTCATCACATTTTTGGAATCAACATAGTAATTATCTTAATTTACTTTTTTAAAACATACAATGTGCATGATCGGTGATAACTCGCCACATCTGGCAGGGCCGAGGGGCTTAAACCCACAACCGAAGGGTGAAAATGGGGCCACATCTACCACTATCCTATGTCATAGTATGAAATAATTTTTACCTATTTTTTTTGACATTTAAGTTTTATATTGATTTTGATATATTTATTATGGAATAAAATATTTTATACTTTTTTGAATTTTAGGTAAATAATGATATTTTGGAATCTGGTTTATTGTGTTGAGTTATATATAACCTTAGATTTAATGTAATGAATTATTTGGGATGAGTGGAAGAAAATTGGGATATAAGTTAAAAGTAATGAGACAATATTTGATGTTAAAACATTAATTATTATTTAGAATATTGAGGTTAATTTGTAAGTACATTTATTTATTTTTGAATTAATCTATGTTTAACCTTCGGTGTAAATTTTGAAGTAAAATGTATTATTACATCATAAAAACATTTATATATTTTTTATTATCTTAACTTACAAAAATAATTTAAATTTAAGTTGATATTAATATATATTAGAAATAAAAATCATTATGGAAATTCATTTCTTGGAGTAAGAAATGAAATTGAAATTGATCAAATAATACAAAAATGATAAAATTATTCTTATGGAATGGTAATATATTGTGTAATTTTTTTTCTGTGTTCATTGACATTAATATAAATACTATAATTTTTTAATATGATCCTGAAACAAAATTATTGTCATATTACCTTCATATCTAATGAATCAATGATCGTTTAACTTGTCCCATATTTATGGTTTGGTGGTCATCAACTTTTTATTAATTGTAAAATTTATTATGTTCAACAAATTCTACCACTCTCCATAATTATTAACACTTTTATACATTTTTTATATTTTCACATCTAACCAACTTTATCTAACATGAAAACCTAGTTATAATTTATTAAAAGAACTTTCATTTTTCCCATCCCCTCTTTTATGAGGAAGCTTTATTAACTCTATTTGCGATGTGGGTTTCCAAGAATTTTTTTTAAATATCAACCCCTTGATTTCAATGTGACTGTTGTAATTTTTTTGGAGAAATTTTTTAAATTTGAGAGGAATTTAGCACCCCTATATTTTAAAAAAATGGAATTATGTTCTATAGTGTAGAAAAATAAGTTTTTGTAAAACTGTCTGTATCTTTAAATATTTTAAAAGTATCCTTATTAAATGAATTTAATATAAAAAATAAATAAATAATATTTTATAATATTTTATTTAACTATATATTTTTGAATCATTTTTATATTTCATTTTGGTGTATGTTTATTTTTAGGCTTCAAACACATTTTTTCTGGAAATGTTTTTACGTGCATAATGCTTCTCGAGTTTAATTAAATAAAATAATATTAAATTATAATTTTTTAAAAAAAATTTATATGTTATATATCTAACTATATTAAATTAAATCCATATATTTATGATTACTTATCATATAGTTATTATAATATCATCTTATTATTAAAAAAATTCATTTCCAAAAAGCCCATTTTTTGACACGATTTGCTGGTTTATTTTAAACTAAATTACTCCTCTTATGAGAATTTCAGTTAAAAAGTTTTATTTAATTTTTGGATTCAAAATCATAAATACAATTTAATACACTAAAATTATTTTTTAGTCAAAATGATTAGTAGAAACAGTAAAATTTAATTAAAGAGGTTAAGGTTAAAACAAGGTTTTTCACATAACACAGGCTTCTACTAAAATTAATATTCCACACTTATATAGTTTTTAAATGATAAATTATACATCATATAATGATTCAGTTATTCTAAATTATCGAATATGGTTTATTTTATTTTATTCTTAAAATATAAATAACCTATGTTAAAAAAAACTAATTACCGTGGTAAAAAATAAAGTGAAAAAAGGTAATCTTAGAGGATAAGGGAATATAATATTTTAAAATGGTTATTTCTATATGGTTTGAGGATTTAAGAACATAATTTATATACAATCCATAATTTTTAAAAAATTTATACCCCTGGGGTTATAATGACATCGCACAATTAAATAGTTTTTTCTAATTACAAAAAGAAATTAGTCTTAAATTATAAAATGGAACTCCATACCTTCACTTATTCACACCTCTCAATCCAGTTGGAACAAATTATCCAAGAAAAAATCTCTCCCAAACATCCTTATCTATATTATAGAGGTAATTTTCTTCCCAAAAGACCCATACAATTGTCCTTAATAAGATATCCAAAGGAGGCTCTTATAGGTGAACTTAATTATCTACACCAAGTTCCTTCTTTTTAATCTTCTTTTATCACCTAAAATTATTTGTGTATAATTCAAATATATTAAAATCATTATATACCATATAATGAGATTTTACTATTTTTAGGTAATCATATTTATTGATATCCTCCTCCGTCAAATGTAATATAAATACATCGCTCATGTTTACGATAGACATGGCTGGAATGGTAAGTTAATCCAGTTCAGTGATACAGGAGTGGAAGAAGGAGTGAATGCGATTCAAAAAGGGACTTTGTCCACTAATATAGTCTTGGAAGCAATGCCTTGGCTACTATGGAAATCATATCACGTGCTTAATGGTTTTCCACAATTAAATGTTTTATTCCCATGCTATTTTGTCATGATTGATGTTCCTTTATGATCTATTCCTATCATACTTCCATGATTTATTTCACAACTCAAGATTTTGATGTTTAAACTTTATGTTCATGTTTTGAAGTTCAAATGTATAAAGTTTTATTTTCTCCATGTTTACCCTTACTGAGCATTTGAGATCAACCTTTCTATGTTTTCTTTTCCCATGATATAAAGAAAGGTTTTGGGTAAGCAAAAAAATGGGGAATATTTTTATGGGAGATGTTGAAGATCATTCACCATGATTGGAAGATTATGTTCTGAGTTTCCAAAGTCACTAAACTATTACGATCCTCGGGTGTTTGTTTTTGTTATGTATTAATTATTCTACAAAAGTAATGTAATGTATATGTACGTCAAGTTTGGGGTCTCTACAATTGGTATCAGAGGAAAGGCTTAGTTACCCTTTGCAAACTAGGATGCGTAAACTTTAGTGAAATCCCTCGAGATATTTCTATGGTATGTCTAGGGATGTCCCTAAGGTTACATATAAGTATAAGTTATAGTCCTATAATTTCAGTAACGATCATAGAATTTAACCTAATATGTTACATATTGAAGTTACTCCCCCTTGATTATGATTTTTTCCTCTCAAACTATTCTTTTTGGGTTTTTTGAAAGTGGCTAGAAACAAGAAGATTCACGATAATTGAGGATTTGATGGACAATTGAATGATATTATTCATGAGAAACCAAATGAAATTGGATAGGAAAGTCCACATATCATTATTATGACTAATAATAAATCTCATAATATGATCAATAGTCTCAACATTGGTATTTTTCCTAACTCAGCTAATAAGAGAAAGATGGAGTTTCATGATGATCATAGAGGAAAGAAAGTTCAATTTCCCTCATGTAAATCATGTGGGAATAGGACTCAGGGAGAATGTTTCAAAGGAACTGGAAGATGCTTTGGGTGTGGAAAAGAAGGAAACAAAGCCAGTAATTGTAAAGGAAAGGGTTCAGTTAACACCATGGATAAGGATAATGGTATTGCTAAGACATCAACAACGGTCAAATGATTTAAATGTGGAATGTACGGGCATTATGCAAACCAATTCCCTATAGGAAAATCTCCTGAAGAGACTGAACATAGTCATATGATTAGTATTTATGTTGATGATGATGAAGAAACTACAAATGATATATGAGATGAAAGAAGTTTTGAGAAATAAAATGATGAAGCTCGGTCAATGGTTTAAGAAGGTAGTGGAATGATTGTTTGTTTACCAAGAGTTATGTTAATGGTAATATGAAATAATGAAATATGTAAGGATTTTTACGCTATTGTTTTTCCTAAAGTATTTGAAAGTATATGTTGAATGGTACTGGTAACCATTAAATGTAATTCAGATATTTTTTGAAAGAAGGTGTTATGTTCATAATGAATGGATAAGGAGAAAATAATATTTTGGATATTATTAATGAGCTCATGACTGATATAAGGACAAAGTGATATCATGGTTTGTGTACATAAAAATTTTGGGATTTTGGTATGTAGAAAGAGTTAACTTTTGACAGCATTCATGTTTTCACTAAGGTTCAATGGGTATTAATTTTTCAAGAGAATACATGATTACGTAATTAAAATTCTTGGAATGTGACCAACAAGATATATCTTATGATATATGGGGGATAAATGATGGTATTCACATTCTTGGTTGATGACATTTCTAGTAATCATTTTCTTTATACTATGAGCTTGGATCGATGTATTTTGTATAAGCCTAAAGATTGGAATGAAATAAGTTAGACGTACGATAGTATTTTTTATGGCTATAACTTTTTTCGATATTATTGATGGAATTTTATAATAGTGTAGTTTAAGAAAAGGGAAAATCTATAGAATGGGAGACAACTCGTCGTGTCAGATGAGGCTGTGGGAATCAAACCCACAACTGAAGTGCGACATGCCTTTTATCACCTACCACTGGACTACCAGAAGTCCCTGGTTAGTATAAATTAGTTTTAATTTATTAATTGGTATGATATATGATGTATAAGACCATTTTAGGAACCATATACGATTAATCTCAATGTAGATGGACTTATGTATATAATTATTGCTAAATTTATGTTTGAGATAGATGGAATGACCTATCATTCTATCGCATGATCCACTAACACTTCACGGAAAACAAATTCAACTTAATTTATTTAAGTGATGATGTGGAAATTGTTCAAGGCACGAACAACAGTGATAATGTACCAAAATCAAGTAAGTATTTCTTTTAATTCAAAAATTCTTCAACATTAGGTAAATGATCTTGAAAACAAAAAATGGTGTCCTAGTGCTCTTATATCTGATGAATCATATGGTACCTTAGATCATCACAAATTTTTGGCTTTGTGATTGTTGGATTTTTCATATCAATGTTATGTACCACTCTCCATAAAAACTTAATGGTTAGATTTATCTTCCATACCTATATTTTCACCTATGTTCTCCTATGTTGAAAACCAGTGATGAGTAAATTTGGGTAACCGTTTTTTTTATACATCACTTTTTAAAATGATGTTTAGAATTCTTTTTTACGATTGGGGTTTCTATAAAAAAACATTCAAGTAGAAAACCATTTCTAACCTCGACGAATTTCGGGGGAGAAATTCATTTTAATCGGGGTAAAATGTAACACCCCGAGATTTTATGAGATATAAACTTTTTAATTTCTATTTTGTCTTCTATTGTACACTACACCAAGATTATCATGTACTATATGCACCGCCATATTAGCTTGCAGTATACGCAACACTATTCTTGGCTCTTGTTACACAAAATTTCAAGTTTGTTTTGTGGAAATTATTCAACGCAACATTAAGTATAGATTTTGTTTAATGCATAAATGAAATAAGTTTTGATTATGTTATACGCAACACCAAAGGGAGATTTCACTACACGAAACCCTGACTTGGCTTGAATTACATGCAATCACGACCTTCATTGATAGCATGTGTTATACGTAATACCGAGTTTCACTAAACAATGATATGTTATTAATATATTATATAAACTAGCCATTATGAATAGTAATATACACTTTTTGAAATTTTATAAATTTTATCTTTAAAAATGGACTTCATTTCTGGATTTAGAATATCGAATGTAACCTAGGGTGAAATTTTGGTATTTTTCTAATAACATTCAAATTTATGATGAATAGTGAAAACACTGGGTAACTATTTAAAAAATGACTTTTTATTTAAATATTTATTTATTTTATTAAATTTATATTAGGTAAAAATTGATACGTAATATCTATATAAGTTCAATGAAATTCACTAGAGTCATTTTATAATAATTTTAGATATATAAAAAAATTATTGATCTTTTCACCGTATTTTACCCACCTCCTAAGAGAATTTGAATATTTACATGAAAATTATCTTTACCATATCATTGAGTTGAATTTAGAAAATCTGAGAGACACAGTTATTATCAAGGTGTAAAATTTGGTTCAATAGGATAAAAATATTTTTTGGTGAATAATAAATTTTTACTTTAATTTACCGTGGTTACAAGTAAATATGGTAATTAAGGGTAAAAATTATATTTTTATTACCCTAACACATGTCCTAATTCTATTGGATAAGTGTAATTCGACCAAAAACAACCTTAGGAATAAAATATTACCCTTTAGGTCCACTTGGATTAGATTAGGTCATTTATTATTATTCTATTTAATGAAGAGTTAAAATAGTTAAAATCAATGTTTAATAAAAAAATTAATATATGTTTATACATATGATAAATTCAACTATAAATGTTAATTAAAATTATAAAGATATTTCCTACATAATGGTATTTTATTTATAATTTTTAGACATTAAATAATTTAATTTATTTATGACACAATGATGATACAGTAATTACCTTATTAAAAAATATTAACATAATTGATATTATAAATACCTAAATAAATGAAATTTGAGATTTTTTATGAATGACACTAATTTTATAGCTTAATAAGACATGTTATTATTGATTTAATTAACTTTTTTCGATCTGATAATGCTGTTATAATGTTCAGAAAAATCAATTACCAAATAGTGTCAAAATTGACATAAAATAGTTTTTAAAACAATTATTATATTATTTATTGATATTATAATTATAAAAATCTAAGGTTTTAAAAAATGACTTAGATAAGGTTATTTATTATAATAATTAACCACTTCGGGTTCGTTTGGTAGTTTATAGTATGTTTATTAACCGTATATTGTATGAAAACAAGAAGAGGCGGTAAAAGATAAATTATTTAACTTAGATTTAAATCTAAATGATAAGGTTAAATAGAAACCTAAACTTGTCTAAATCCTATTGGATGAATGTATTTCGACCCATCCCCACTTTATCTTAGAAATAAGTCACTTTGGAGACATTATAAACCGAATATGACTTTATTATAAAATAATATTTTATGTTTTTCCTAAGGTGCCCCTCTCCTCCCTTATAAAAGGGAACCTACTCCCTCTTCTCTTTACACAATTTGGAGCTTTCAATCTCAGAAAACCCTTGACCATTTCCCTTAACAACTTCCCTAAAAACATTATAGAGGTTCTGGTCTCCTCAGAAGACCAACTCTAGTGCCTTGGATGCTTAAAAGAGGTGCGTCGAAGAAGAGGTAATCTCTTCTACCGATTCTTTCAAGTTTTCTTTCTTCTTAAACTTCTTATTATTTAGTTTTTTCATTATTAAGTAATAAAATCAGTATCAATAATGTACTGATATGTTATTATAAATATTAAACAACTCCATTTCACCTTCTATACATCCTACGGAAAATGAAATCACCGTGCATGGGTACGTACGGAATACCGTCTCCACACCGTGGTGTAATCTGTTTTTCCACCACCACCTTACTTGGATGGGTATAATGATGTAAATAATAACTATTATAGTTATTATAAAATCATAATAATTCTGGGTTATTATATCATTCACTCAAATTCAATTCAACAATTATGGAAATGATATCATTGCTCGTGCGTACGTACGAATTACTGTCTCCACGACGCGATAAGATTCATTCTCCATGTTAACCATTCAAGAATGATTATAAAGTATATATAGTGAATAATAATGAATTTTATGACATGATAAAGTTACTTTATTTATATATATATATTTCATTTACATACAATCATTCTATCTAATAAGGAAACAAAAACATCATTCATGCATACGTACGGCCTACCGTCTCTATGAACGGTGTATTTCATTTAATTCATTTATCTATCTATATATATATATACTGAATATATATGATATATAAATCATTATTTACATTCTGGAAGTAAGTAAATCATGATATAAGTAATAATAATATCAAGAACAACAAGTCCAAACATGTACGATAAATTAAATTATTTTACACAAAACAGAACTTTAACATGGAATTTACGGAAGAACGGTTAATATAAAGTCATAATTGAACCATATATGATATCATAACAATGAATATTATTATTTAATATGAAAATGACATTATTTAAATCATTATATAGGAGGTTTGGATACGTACAATATAAAGACCCGGCCTTAAACATTACATAATATTGAATTAAATGAATAATTCACATTGAGGATCTTTTTAGGTTTAGAGTTTTAGAGAGTTAGGCCATAAGTATAACATCTCAAAATTTTAAAATGTAGACACTTCTACATAGTTTCCATTTTTTTACAAAACATGAACTCTTAAAAAAAGAGTCATGTCTAGTTCCATGTTTAAGACAGTATGACTTTTCCTTGATCCCACCCTTGACCCTATTCCACTTTACGTCATGTGAAAAAACATTTCAAAAACTTGGGATGAGCATAAAAGACTCAGTAAGGAATACACAAAGAAGTAAAACTGTTAGTTTTTCAAAACAACATGTAAACCATGGATACTTTAACATAAGTAATACTTTTCACCTTTATGAATTAGTAAATACTCTTCACTGAAAAAAATCATTACTTACCTTTTTGTAACCAAAATATTACCATAAAACCCATAGAAAGAACACATAACATATAAAGGTAACTTGTGGCATCCATATCATACTTACATTGTAGCTATCATACCTACATACGAAGTTACTTTGGAATACCCATCACAGTATATTCCCTAAATCTCTTAGGAGAAACATTCACGTTTACCTCCATCACGTTACCCAATGCATTGGAGAGATATCACGGGCTCACCCTCCCTAGGTTTATCACGGAACCACCCGTATACGTAAATAATGCCCCAAAACCATAACATGATCATAACATATAACATAATCATAAAGGAAAGATAAAATTTCCACATTGCAATAATAAAATTTCATTTCAATATATTGAAATAATAAATCCATTGTCAAAATCATTTTCAATACCAAAATACATAAAGAGTGTATATGGTATTTATTTTTCCTTTTAAAAACATTCCGACTTGTTAAGGAATCCAAAGATCAAATAATACTCACGGTGGTGGAAAGGTCGTTGTCCCCGCTTACGTTAAAAAAATTCCTTTTTGTTGTTTATTAAACTATTCGTATAAAAATATTACCTTTGAATAAAATGAAAAGTCAAAGGGGTTTATACATCGTATAAAATAAATTGTTGTATATAACTAAAAATACCTCAATGAAAGGAGATTGAGACGAAGTCCCTTACCTCGTGTCCCACTTGACTCGACCATTATTTAATCTCCTAAATAATAAACTAAAGTTAATTTCTACACGCTTAAGAACCTTTTTCATGTTTATTATCCCTTTTATATAACTTATTACCTTTTAACATTATGTAATCATTTATGTTAACAACGTTCATTTTGTCGATATTTGTTACTTGAGTCAAAAATGGACTTTTTATAATTAAATGTTTTTCATGTGGTCAATGTTCCATTATTTCCAAAATTATATTCATGATTTGGATATCATATATATCATATATATCCAGCGTATACATGTTTTCATAATAGTACATAACATTTAGAGGTAAGAAATGAAATGCACCGTTCATGGAGACGATAAGCCAAACGTACGCAAGAACGCTACTTTCATTTCTATTTTTTATTTTAATGGAATTAAAACAAAATTATACATAGGTATATTATAATTATTTTATAATATAATATATAATATCATTAACTCCATCCATTATACATCCCATATAAGGCATTAACGCATCACATCACTTTGAGGGGGCGGTAGTCCGCGCTTCCTCAAATGAGATTATCGTATTTACCCGCTATGGAAACCATAAAGGTGTGAAATAAATGATAAGTATATATTCATAAGGAAATCATTAACATAATATATATCATATATAAATTCATTTCCATCATAATGGCCACCTTGAGAGGCGGTAAGATGTAATTGAACAATCATCGTTTCATGAGGTGTTAGTTTTTCACCCACAGAAACATTATGTTATTCACCCATTAGATGGAGGTGTGTGTAAGTGTAGTTAGAATACATCTCATAAAAACATCCTAGTATATTGAGGATACTAGTATTGTTACAAAAGATATGAAATAAAAAGAGTTTAGAGGTTGGAGAAGTAAAATAAAAGAAAACAGTTTAAGAGAAATTGTTACCTTTAATTTGGTTAACTTCCTTTGGTTTGAACCAAAAAGACATCTTGAAATGCCATTTGCCTAAGGTAATACTTCTAAGAGTAGGAGAGAGATGTTTAGAGCTCAATTGGGAAGATGTTGGACGAGAAAAACGGATTGAGAGGTGTGTGGAATTGCATAGAAGTGGTCTCCTTTTATAGGGGAGAGGAGGGGCTCTTTAGGAAATTGTGAAACTATTATTTTATTATATAATTATTTTCGGTTTTTAATGGTCCAAAAATCATTAAGGTAGAATATAAGATTACTCATGATAGAAATAAAATCATCCAATTAGAATTGGTCATGTTTTGGATAATTTTTTAATAATCATAGTCTTATTTATTTAAATCATTTATTAATGAGGTAAATATTTCATCATGATTGTGTCATAAATAATTTAATTTATTTGATGTCTAAAAATTATAAAAAAAATACCATGATGTAAGAAATATTTTTATATTTCCAATTAATATTTATAGTAGAAAATATAACTTGTATAACCCTATGTAAAAATTAATTTACTAAAATATATTTGTTTATTTCATTTTGGCCTTTACATTAAGTTAATTAAAATAAAGTGTCATAATCCCTTTTAAGTGGCTCCATGGGGTCCCCAAATCGAACCAAGTATGCCCATGGTCGGCTATGACTCAACCAATAGGATTAGGACACCTATTAGGGTAACTAAATTTTATTTGTTTACCCTTATTTACCTGATTTACCCTTTAACCACAGTAAATAAAATATTTACTGAGGTAAATATTTAAAATGTCTAAAAATAAAAGTTACCTATTTTCACAGTTTGAACCTAATGATTCCAAATATGGAATCCATTTCTCCAAATTCAAAACACAAAAGTGGATGAAATTAATTTAAAATTAATTCCCGCTGTCAAAACAAAAGGCGTGTTTTTAAGAAATATTAACTATCAAAGGATTGACAGTTAATTATATAAAACTTAATTGTGAAATTTATTATAATAACCAAAATTAGATTAAATGGAAAAAATATAATCTATTTACACATTAAAACCAATTAAAAGGTTAATCTATCCATATAAATAATTTATATTAAAATGCAGTTTTGAATTAAAATACAATATTTTTCACTATTCATTAAAAAATGAATTTTATCAGGAAATTACCAAAAATTTACCCAAAGTAAATTTTGATTTCCCAATTCTAATGAATAATATTATTTTGTCAAATATAACATATAAATGTGACAAAAACCAGATTTAAACAAGGTTCACCATCAAAAGGCATTAAATCTGCCTTTTAATGTAAATTATGCTTAAAATTAGATTCATTCACATTTTAAGCCTATAAATTTTATTGGATAAATGTAAATACATTTAAATAATATGTGTAATCATATTGTAGTTAGTTTCATTAATTCTCGCCAATACAATGGCTTGGAGTTAACTACTATTTAAAATAAAAATATTATATTGTTAGTGTGCAACGTAAGATTCCAAAGAAACATGTAGTTGTGTATCGGGTACGCTATCGAACATAGAAACCCGTTTAAAGTAAAATTAATATTTAATTCACAAATAATAATAAATATGAAATATGTCTTATTCTTCATTTACCCGGGGCATTACATCCTTCCCCCCTTTTGGAAATTGTGTCCTCTCAATTTTTATTCACATATAAAAATAAGTGGGTGTATTTATCCCTCATAGCATTTTTAGATTCCCACGTTGCCTCTTCAACCATGTGGTTTTCCCACAAAACCATTACCTGATAAATTACCTTATTCCGCAACACTTTCTCTCTACGGTCAAGAATTTGGACTGGTTGTTCTTTATAAAAGAGATTCTCTTCTAACTGAACTACCTCTTGGCTCAAAACATGAGAGGGGTCTGGCATATACTTTCTCAACATGGAAACATGAAAAACATTGTGTACCTTAGATAAACATGGAGGTAATGCAACACTGTAGGCAACTAATCCAACTTTCTCTAGAATTTCATAAGGTCCAATGAACCTCATAATCAAATTTCCCTTCTTACCAAAACACATCACACCATTCCAAGGAGAAACTTTGAGAATGACATGATCACCTACTTCAAAGGAAAGATCCTTCCTCTGGTTATCATCATAACTTTTCTGTCTGCCCTAAGCTATTCTAATGTGCTTCTGAATCAACTGAACATTCTCTTCCATCTCTTCTACCAATTATGGTCCCATCAGTTTCCATTCACCTACATTATCCCAGAAAGCTGGAGTTAAACAATTCTTTCCATATAATGCCTCAAATGGAGCCATCTGTATGCTGGAATGAAAGCTGTTATTATAAGAAAATTCAAACAAAGAAAGATGTTGGTCCTAGCTTCCCTGGTAATCCATCGAGAAAGCACATAACAAATCCTCCAATGTCTGAATTATTCATTCTGATTGCCCATCTGATTGAGGATGAAAAGTTGTACTAAAATTTTATTCAGTATCCAATGCCTTCTGAAGGATTTTCCAAAAATTAAAAGTAAACGTGGGATCACAATAAGATAAAATGGTGAGGTAAAATCCATGCAACCTAACTACCTCTTTAACATATAACCAAGAAAGTTGATATAGGGACAAAGAATCTCTAATAGGAAGGAAATGGGCAGATTTAGTCAATCGATCAACTATAACCCAGATTGAATTATTACCTTGGGATGTCTTTGGTAATCCCACAACAAAGTCCATGGATATATTTTTCCATTTCCACTCTGGAACCGGTAAAGGCTGAAGCATCCCTTTCAGTAACTGCTGCTCTACATTAACCTGCTGAAAATTCAAACACTTCTTAGTAAAATTAGCAACATCTCTTTTCATTACATCCCACTAGTAATACTCCCAATGATCTTTGTACATCTTAGTACTTCCATAATGAACTGAAAACGGAGAACTATGAGCTTCACATAAAAACTCATTCTTCAATTGTGAATCACATGGCACAAATAATATCATTCTAAACCTAAAAACACAACAATTATCAATGTTAAAATCATGCAACAAACACTTCTGAACCAACTCTACCTTTTTCCGCAACTCACTTTCTTCCTTCTGCGCTTTCTTTATTCTGCCTGATAGAGATTATCTCACTGACACCTGAAACAAAACACAAGATTTTTCTGCACCAACAACTTCTATGCCATAATTCATCAAATGAAAAACCAAAGGATCTTATTCCAAACATATCATGGTTAATGAAGTGTTACTCATTTGACTCAAAGCATCAACCACTTTATTTTCTTTTCCTTGATGGTAAAGGATCATGCAATCATAATCCTTGATTAATTCCTACAATCTTCTCTATCTCATTATCAATTCTTTCTAAGTGAATATATACTTAAAACCTTGGTGATCAGTATATATTTCACACTTCACTCCATACAAATGATGCCTCCAAATTTTTAGAGCAAACACGGAAGAAGCTAATTCCCAATCATGTGTAGGGTAATTTACCTCATGTGGTTTCAACTGACGTGAAGCATAAGCAATTACCTGATCATTCTGTAATAGGACACAACCCATTCCCTTCAACGAAGCATCACTGTAGATAACAAACTCACCATTTCTATAAGGTAGTTCTAAAACTGCAGCATTCACCAATGTTCTTTTCAATTCCTGAAAACAATCTCACATTCTTTTTTCCAGATGAACATAACACCTTTTCGAGTTAACTTAGTCATTGGACTAGATAACCTTGCAAAATTATAAACAAACCTTTGGTAATAACCTATCAAACCAAGAAAACTACGAATCTCGGTTATATTTGTGGGTCTTGGCAATTATTCAACAACTTTTGTTTTAGCAGGATCAACAGTTATGCCATTTTTTGAAACAATGTGACCAGGGAATGAAATTTGTTGTAACCAAAGCACACACTTGCTGAATTTCCCATAAAGTTTCTTTTCTTTTAAGGTTAGAATGACAACCCTTAAATGACTTTCATGTTCCTCATTAATTTATGAATAAACCAAAATATCATCAATGAACACAACCACAATATTATCCAAGAACTCATGGAAAATTTTATTCATAAGATCCTAGAATACAGCAGGTGCATTGGTTAAACTAAAAGGAATAACTAAAAATTCATAATGGACAAATCTAGTACGAAATACGGTCTTCAGAACGTCTTCTTCTTTTACATTAAACTGATGGTACCCTGACCTCAAGTCAATCTTTGAAAAATAATGATCTCCCTAGAGCTGATCAAAAAAATCATCGATATGAGGCAAAGGATATTTATTCTTAACAGTGATGTTATTCAATGCTCTATAATCAATGAAAAGTATCATTGAACCATCTTTCTTTTTAACATATAAGATAGGAGCACCCCACGGTGACATTCTAGGTTGAATGAAATATTTAAATAATAACTCCTGTAATTTCTTCTTTAACTCTAAAAGTTAAGTTTGAGCCAATCAATAAGGGGGTTTTGAAATTGGATTAGCATCAGGAACTAAGTCGATAGTAAATTCAACTTCTCGATTAGTTATAATACCAGAAAACTAATCTGGAAAAACATTAAGGTACTCATTTACCACTGTCACATCAGTAATCTCAACACATTCTTTATTTTCAAAAATATGTGCAAGGTAACATTCATTTCCATCTTTTACTAGTTTCTCAACTTCCTGATATGTTATCAACAACAAGGGTTCATTTTTGTATAAAAAATGAAAATCATTCTGAAAAGAAATCTCTTTAGCTCTGCAATCATTCTTAGATTTATAAACAGAAAGCCAATCCTTTCCCAAAATAACATCAAAATCTATTAGGGGCAAAACAATAAGGTTTGCAGGTATATTATTTCCGCACACAAGGACAAGAATCTTCTTATGTTTTCTTTTTGTCTCTACATTTCCTCCAGGTGTTTTTACCATAATTTCAGTATTCATATCATGAGAGGGAATTCCCAATTTACTAGAAAACTTCTCAGAAATGAAAGAATGTGTAGAACCTATATCAAACAACACATTGGTATAATTTGAACAAATAAACAATGTACCGGATACTACTTCATTTCATGGCCCAATATCTACTGAAGTAGTTTCAAAGGATGTCTCCACCCCTTTATACTTGTAGTATGAATTCTCTCTATCACCCAAGCTCTTTTTCAGACACTCATTTGCAAAATGACCCATTTCATTGCACTTAAAACATTTTACTGATTGTAAATCTGGTTTTGTCTTACCATTACCCTGATCTTTTTCAGTGCAATTACGAGCCTTATGTACCATTTTACCTCATCGATAGCACTTACCAGATTTCAAAAGACATTCCTCAACATTTTTTTTACCAATATGTTCACAAACTGTAAACTTAAGTTTCTTACGATCATACTTTTTTGAAGAGTTATTCCCTTTCTCATGCCACCTCGACCTCTTATTTTGTTGTTTGTCAAAGAAGACCAGATCATCAGCAAACTCCATTTCCACCTTCTCCGCACAACGAACTAGCTTTTCATAACTTTTGAACTCACTAGAAGCTAAATCCCTTCGATAAATTGGCTTTAATCCTGAGTAAAAATTGTTTATTTTACTATCAATATCTCGTATGAAATTTGGATCATACCTTTCTAGTCGAGTGAGTTTTTCTTCATAAGAAGCCACTGAGTCATCCTCCTGCCTCAATTCTAGGAATTTTTTTTCCATCCTAAGATGAACCACCTTAGGAAAATATTTCTCTAGAAACATACCTTTGAATTCATCCCAATCAAGAGTATCAATCTCCTCACTATCCCTGATATTTTTCACCATCGACCACCACTGATCAGCTTCACCTTCAAAATGATAAACAGCGAGACTAACCTTTTGATGTTCTGAACAACCCATGACATCGAAAATCTTTTCCAGTGCTTTAATCTACCCTTCAGATAGCACCATATCAGATGATCCTCTGAATGATGGGGGATGTTGCCTCATGAAATGCTCCACTACTGACATGTTCATCTACGGTTGATCTGGCTGATCTCGAACATGGATACCACCGCCATTTATAGCCTGATTCAATTGATCCATCACTGCAACAGACTATTCAGTTCCGATTCCGACCATCTCAGGTTGCTGATTTGGAAGTTTTGCTTCCTCCTGATGTCATCCCAACATAGCTTCCATGTTTCCTCTGGGGAAAACCATTCTAAATAAAGAAATATCTTAGGTAAAGCAACATGGTAATCTATAAATCCTATGTGATATCAATATTAACAAAAATTACTTTATGGATATTTATATAACAACACCATTTCTCCTAAAGTTTTTTAAACAATCCTCTGATACCAATTATAAGGACCCGACCTTAAAAATTACTTAATACTTAATTAAATGAATAATTCACATTGATGATATTATCAGGTTTAGAGATTTAGAGAGTTATGCCATAACTATTACATCTCAAAATATTAAAAATTAGACACTTCTACACATTTTCCATTTTTTTACAAAACATGATCACTTAAAAAAAGATTCATGTCTAGTTCCATGTTTAAGACAACATTAATTTTCCTTGATCCCATCCTTGACCCTATTCCAATTTATGTTTTGTGAAAAAAATTTCAAAAAACATGGGATGAGTATAAAAGGCTACGTAAGTGATACACAATGAAGTAAAACTGTTAGTTTTTCAAAACAACATGTAAACCATGAATACTTTAACATAAGTAATAACTTTCACCATTATGAAGTAATAAATACAAATCACTGAAAAAAATCATTACATACCTTTTTGTAACCAAAAGATTACCACAAAACCCATATAAAGAACACATAACATATAAAGGTAACTTGTGGAATCCATATCATACTTACATTGTAGCTATCACAACTACATAGGGAGTTACTTTGGAATACCCATCACAGTATATTCCGTAAATCTATTAGGAGAAACATTCACGTTTACCTCCATCATGTTACCCAATGAATTGGGGAGCTATCTCGGGCTCACCCACCCTTGGATTATCAGGGAACCACCCATATACATAAAAAATTCCTAAAAACCATAACATGATCATAACACATAACATACGCATAAAGGAAAGATAAATTTTACACATTGCAATAATAAAATATCATTTCAATATATTGAAATAATAAATCCATTTTCAAAAAAAATTTCAATACCAAAATACATAAAAAGAGTATATGGTATTTTTTTCCATTTAAAAACATTCCGGCTTGTTAAGGAAGCCAAAGATCAAATAATACTCGCAGCAGTGGAAAGGTCATTGTCACCACTTGAGTTAAAAAAACATTCCTTTTTGTCAATTAGTAAAATGCTTCGTATAAAAATATTCCCTTTGAATAAAATGAAATGTTAAAGGGGTTTATACCCCGTATATAATAAAGTCATGTATAAAACTAAAAATTCCTCAATGAAAGGAGATTGAGACGAAGTCCATTACCTCAAGTCCGACTTGACTCGATCATTCTTTAATCTCCTGAATAATAACCAAAAGTTAATTTCTACTTGCTTAAGAACCTTTTTCATGTTTATTATTCCTTTTATATAACTTATTACCATTTAACATTATGTAATCATTTAAGTTAATAACGTTCATCTTGTCGATATTTGGTAGTTGAGTCAACATGGACTTCTTATAATTAAATGTTGTTCATGTGGTCAAAGTTTCATTATATCTAGAATGATATTCATGATTTGGATATCATATATATCATATATATCCAGCATATACATGTTTTTATGATAGTACATAACATTTAGAGGTAATAAAAGAAATGCATCGTTCATGGAGACGGTAAGCCGTACATACGCAAGAACGCTAATTTCATTTCTATTTCTTGTTTTAATGGAAGTAAAACATAATGATAGATAGTTATATTATAATTCCAGTATAATATCCCATATAACGCATTAACGAATCACATCACTTTGAGGGGGCAGTAGTCCGCGCTTCCTCAAATGAGATTATCGTATTTACCAACTATGGAAACCATAAAAGTGTGAAATAAATGGGAAGTAAAGAAGCAGAAGGAAATAATAAACATAATATATATCTTATATAAATACAGCTCCATCATAATGGCCACCATGAGAGGTGGTAATATTTAATTGAACAATCATCGTTTCCTGAGGCGTTAGTTTTCCATCCACAGAAACATTATATTCTTCACCAATTAGATAGAGGTGTGTGTAAGTGTAGTTATAATCCTTATAATAAAAACATTATATTATGTTGAGGATGTTGGTGTTGTTACAAAATAAAGGAAATAAAAATATTTTAGAGGTTGTAGAAGTATAATAAAAGAAAACAATTTAAGAGAAACTGTAACCTTTAATTTGGGTAACTTCCTTTGGTTTGAACCAAAAGGACATCTTGAAATTCCTTCTTCCTAAGGTAAGACTTTTAAGAGTAGGAGAGGGATGTTGAGAGATTACTTGGGCAGAGTTTTTATGAACCAAATGGATTGAGAGGTGTGAGGAATTGCATAGAAGTGGTCTCCTTTTATAGGGGAGAGGAGGGGCTCTTTAGGAAAGTGTGAAACTATTATTTTATTACATAATGATATTCGGTTTCTAATGGTCCAAAAATCATTAAGATAGAAGATACGATTACTAATAATCTAAATAAAATCATCCAATCAGAATTGGACATGTTTTGGATAATATTTTAATAATCATAATCTTATTTATTTAAATCATTTATTAATGAGGTAAATACTGAATCATGATTGTGTCATAAATAATTTAATTTATTTGATGTCTAAAAATTATAAAAAAAATACAATTATGTAAGATATATTTTTATATTTCCAATTTATATTTATAGTCTAAAATATATCTTGTATAACCCCATGTAAAAATTAATTTACTAAAATATATTTGATTATTTCATTTTGGCCTTTACATTATGTTAATTAAACTAAAGTGTCATAATCACTTTTAAGTGGCACCATGGGGTCCCCAACTCGACACAAGGATACCCATGGTAGTATATGACTCAACGAATAATATTAGGACACCTGTTGGGGTAAATAAATATTATTATTTTACCCTTATTTACCTTATTTACCCTTTAACCACGGTAAATAAAATATTTACTAAGGTAAATATTTAAAATGTCTAAAAATAAAAGTTACCTATTTACACAATTTAAACCTATTGATTAAAAATATTTAATCCATTTATCCAAATTAAAAACACTGAAGTGGAAGAAATTAATTTAAAATTAATTCCCATTGTCAAAACAAAAGGCATGTTTTTAAGAAATGTTAACTATTAAAAGATTGACAGTTGATTATATACAATTTAAATGTGAAATTGCTTTTAATGACCAAAATTAGATTAAATGGTAAAAATATAATCTATTTACACTTTAAAACCAATTAAAAGGACATTCTATCCATATAAATAAATTATATTAAAAGGAAGTTTTTAATTAAAATACAATATTTTTCAATATTCATTAAAAAAATGAAATTTATCATAAATTTACCAAAAATTTACCCAAAGTAAATTTTGATCTCCCAATTCTAACTAATAATATTATTTTGTCAAATATAACATATAAAAGTGACAAAAACTTTATTTAAAGAGGGTTCTCCATCAAAAGGCGGTAAATCGGCCTTTTAATGTAAATTATGCTTAAAATTAGATTCATTCACATTTTAAGCCTCTAACTTTTGTTGGATAAATGTAAATACATTTAAAAAATATGTGAAATAATATTGTAGTTAGTTTCATTTATTCCCTCCAATAAAACGGTTAGGAGTTAACTACCATTTAAAATAATAATATTTTATTATTAGTGTGGAACGTAAGATTCCAAAGAAACCCATTGTTACGTATCAGGTACGCTATCAAGCATAGCAATCCTTTTAAAGTAAAATTAATATTTAATTCAAATATATTAATAAATATGAAATATGTCTTATTATTCATTTACCTGGGGTGTTACATACGATGCATATCGGACCTATGGTAAGAGATAACTTTTCCAACATTGTTTTTATCCGAGATTGTTTATTCATAAGTATTTACTGGGGTTATATTTATCATCCATGTCCCTATTTTCTAAAATGTTTTCATGTATTTTTAAAGTCCTCTTTACCCATTTTTTACTTTTACTACATGGTATGTAGGAAATCTTTCTTTTGTTTACCATACAAGGTACTTTTTGAGTTTTCAGTCAAATGTACGAGAAGAATGTTTTTTTAACATATATAGAATGAATGGATTTTTACGATTTCATAAAGACATATTTTCATGAAGCTTCATCCACAAGATTTCATTATTATTTTCAATAAAATCTTTTTCTTTTCAAATTTAATTGAATTTTGTGAAAAGAAAATGATTTTGAAGAAGAATGGATATTTTCCTCAAGAATTCATTTCAAGTGTTTTGTCATAATTATTTTCCATCTAAGATGATATTATTTAGTATGATTATGTTTCAAGTATAATGTCTCTATTTTTTACAAAGTTTTTATTTTCTTATGATGAAATGATATCCATTTGTTCTATATGGATTATGTTATGATGCGATGATGTTTATTAAACCCATTTTATTCTTTGGGTTATGATGAATGATTTATGTTTATATAGTGGCACAAGTAAGAATGATTTCATTATGAGATGGGTGAGACCTATATCTCCCTCTAATGCATTGGGTAATGACTTATATCTCATGATATAGACATGGATGGAATGGTAATTTAATCTGGTTCAGTGATACAGGACTGGGATGAGGAGTGAACTTGATTCAGAAAGGGACTTTGTCCACTAAGATAGTTTTGGCCGCAATGCCTTGGAAACTATGGAAATCATATCATGTGATTAATGGTTTTCCACAATTAAATGTTTTATTCCCATTCTATTTTATCATGATTGATGTTCCTTTATGATCTATGCCTTACGTACTGCCAAAATTTATTTCACAACTCAATATTTGGATGTTTAAACTTTATGTTCATGTTTTGAAGTTAAATGTATATGGTTTGTTTTATTTTCTCCATGATTACCCGTACCTAGAATTTGAGCTCACCCTTTTTTTGTTTTATTTTCCCCAGGATATAAATAAAGGTTTTAGGTAAGGAAAAAAATGGGGAATATTTTTATCGGAGATATTTAAGATCTTTCACCATGATTAGAAGATTATGTTCTGAGCTTTCAAAGACACTAAACTATTACGGTCCTCAGGTGTTTGTTTTTGTTAGGTATTAAGGATTCTGCAAAAGTAATGTAATGTATATGTATTTCAAGTTTGGGGTCTCTACACATGACATATAAAGACGTTACCTATGTAACAACCATTGTACTTTTAATAGTAAATCAATTTTATTACTTATAAATCTATACTAATTATATTTTATAGAGTTTTATTTACTATAAGATTGTTATGTAATTTTTTAGTAACAAAGAAAATAGTTATATTTTTGCTAGTTTTGTATACCTATGTTATATAGTTTATTAAAAATATAAAATTTCAAATTTTATAATTTTAGTTATGAAAAAAATGAACTTCATTTTTTCATCATTAAGTTATAATTAGCTTATAGTGATTTTTTCATAATTTTCTAAAAAGGTTGATTGATCAGTGAATAGTATAAAATAATAAATTTTATTGGAAATTGCCACTTATTAGAATAAAATTTTAAAAAAATAATTCCATATTTAAATTTACTTTAATTAATATAATGTAATAGGGTTAAATAAATTATTGTCTTTATGAACACCTACCATAATAAATATTTGTCACCTCAGTTAAATAGGTAAAACTGTGTCAAAACTATGGTATAAAGCGTAAAAATATGTCTAGAAATTTCCATTATCCTATTGGATGAGTGGTTTTAGAAAATAAATATATTTATAAGTAGTAAAATTATTTATTTTAAAACATTCTTTTTTAAATTTTTGTAATCAATATTGTCTGCATTAATGGCTTGTTATATTTTAATCAAATTAAAAATTATTATTTGGTCTTTGCACTTAATGGAATAGTTGGAAGATTACATATGGTTTTGGATTTATCCAAAAGTATAAAAACAATCCATTGTTTATTTTTTTGCCAAAAAAATCAGGGATATAAGTTTATTACTTTATTTTAAGGTGAAATGATTTTTACTCCTAATTTTATTACTTTATAAAAAAGATAGTTTCATAGTTCATAGTTCTTATATTAAATGTAGGTGATTTTACATATATAATATTTATTTAATTAAATGGTTTAAAATTTTTAATTATAATGTACCTTTTATTTTTCGGGACAATTTTATTTTTGGTTATATAATTACATTATCGTGTAAAAAATTTATGTTTTCCCGGTTAAGGTTAAAATGGATTTAATGTTGTTTAACTAATAGATAAAACTTAAAATGTATCCAATACATATGAAAATGTAATTGATTTGATTTATTTTTACCCTATCACACATTATATTTAAATATATTGTTCCTTGGTATCAATTCACATGAATATTATATATATATATATATATATATATATTAATCTCTTAGGTAATTCCAAGTGTGTCCTTTCCCTCTCATATAAAAAAGAATTTTCTATCCTCTATTCATAACATATTTTTATATCTCTAATTTATTTTAGAACAAACTATTTACCACCATAACATCCCTCATCATGTCTTATAGGTATTTTTCTCACCAAAATAACAATCTTGTAAGGATTAAGGTGTATGAAAAAGAGGTTATCTGATGAGAAGGTATAAGTCATTACAAACCTATTTCATGTTTATTTATTCTTATTCATCCCTAAAGTATTCTTCAAAAATGAATAAATAATAACACAAAATAATTCATAAACTAAATCATTATGATTATTTTGTTAAAACACTTATATATCTATTTTCTATCAAATGGGAAATAAAAAATATCTCTCTTATGAACATGTGGATTTCCCCAACCACAAATAGGTGCATTTATTTTTTCATCACCATCATTCAAGGATTGTAGTTATAATTTATTTAAACAATATATATTATATTCATTAAATTATTTTCATTATTTTCAGATAATATACTATCTAATTCTTTACCTTTCCATCAACTGAGAAATGGTAATGATGTCCGTGTGTACATGTGGATGGCCACCTCCATTAAGCAATGTGATTCTTTATTCATGTATCTCTTTCAGAGATGGTTTTAAAATTTTATTTTATATATAATAATTATAGTCATATCATGATTAATATTAATTATTTAATAGTATAATGTCCCCTTTTACAATGGTCATCCTACCAAATTTGTTTTAGGATTATAAACAGAATGTCCTCAAAATCTATGATGTGAACATGGTTAATTATGTAACTACATAAAACATGGTCATAAATGAAGTAAACTGGATAATTTTAATGGAATTAAGTAGTAAAATGATCTTAAGAAGTTAAATAACTCATATAATTTTATTATTCTTGGAGATAAATAGTGTATGTGATAAGTCATACATGAGGTAAGGGACAAATTACCATAACAACATCATTTAAAATGTATTAAAGATTTATTTTCTAAATATTTTTCTTCCATATGAATATTTGGAAAATTATATTATGAATGAATTTATATATAAATAAATGATATATAATGGAAATTTTATGCCTCTTTTTATTTTCATTAAAAGGGTTTCAAAATGAATCTTTTTAACTATTTAATATGAATTGTTTTGAAGACGGAAACAAGAATGTTCTATTTCAGTATTTACAACATTAATGGTTTTTCCCACTGCCATATCCATTATTATATATGTTTAATACTTTTCAATATTTCGTTTTTTATTAAAATAAAAACCATTATTCACTTTATTTTCTATATTTCTAAATAAGGATATAAAGGGAATAAATATTTATATAATTTGAAATGATTTTCTAATGGCTGAAAAGAATATTTTTATGACTATGATAATGATAAAAGGGTTATACATATGTTTCTCATGATAATGGGTGATCTTAATATATCTATCCAATCTAAAGGCTAATGGTACAGAGTTGATTTGTTATAGGTTTCTCCTAAGAGATTAGAAAAATTTTCTAGGTTGGATATTCCATTAGTATGTGTGGCTATAATACTTATATATAAAAATTAGGGCTAAAGGTACTTATATAATTTATCTTTTCTATCTAAGGGTTTTCACATAAATTTTATGATTTCACATGGTAATATATTGAGATTATGTTTAAATGAAATTTTATGCCCCTTTTATAGGATAAAAGTATGTTCTTCATGAAAACGTGTTTGTGAGAACCCATGTTTTACAAAGAAATCCCCATTATTATTATTTTATATATTATATTTGTTATAAAAAATTTTATGAATATATTTTTGTATTGAATTATATTTCTAAGGTATGAAATTGTATATTTTTATCTCAAATATTAATATGAAAAAAAATTTATAATGTATATTCATGGACTAAAGAGATTCTTAAGTTTTTTAATATATACCTAACAAGACTATTTAGGCTCGTTTGATATTATAAACATATTCTTATAGTGTCTTAATGATGAATCATGAAAATGATGAGTTAAAGATATATTTTTTGAATATATTTCCTGAAATCAAATCATTTTAATATCATAAAAAATATCATTGTGGAAAAAATGTACTCTAAGTGAAATTGTACATTATTTAGTGTAACATTTAATTACATATAGTCTATGACCTAATTCTATAAAATTTTAAACCATTTAACTCTTTAAAAATTCAATAAAAATAATTCTTATTAAAATATTCAATTCATAGATTATTTAAGGTAGGTTCATTATATTTGGTATCAAAGTTAATGTTTATGTAATTTTATAGTATTAAAAAATGTAAAAAAAGTACCCTTAATAGATTCAAATATATGGTTATCATTAAATATCATTTAATAATTATCTCTTTTCTTCATTTAACATCTGTCTATTCAAAATGGTTTTCAATAGAGGAAACATAAATATAAAGATAGAAAGGCATCAAGAGGACATTATCCTTAAACATTAACAACCTATAATTATAGGAATTATAATTGATTTTTTGTTGTTGTGATGGATGAGTTGATGAATGTTATATATGGTGTTGGGATTAATGATAGAGAGAGTTTTTATATTCCATATTGAAATATGTCTATAGTGGATCATTTTTTTGAGACAACACCCTCATGAATTTAGTGTTTCTTCTGAATCATTGGTAGCTAAGAGATGGATCAATGCTCTAAAAAATATACTTGATGTCATGGATTTTAAGGGAATCATAAGTTAACAGTAGTTATTTAGTATATTAATGGTAAAAATGATTAGTGGTGATTAGTGGTTAAAAATATCATACAAAGATATGATATATTTTCCTTTCAATTTAATGAATTTAAAGAAGTTTTCCTTAATAAATAGTTTCTATATGTTGGTTTAATTAGGATATAAAAGTAATTATTGGAATTAAGGTATAATGAGAAAGAATCATTAGTTGCATATTAAGTAATTATCAAATGACTGGAGAGGTACGCACCAAATTTTATTTAGATTATTAATCATAAAATTAATCAGTTTTACATAGGATTAAATCGAATATACCGAAGAACATTATCCAATAGTGAATTTAAAAGTGGTGGGAAATTTTTTCACTAAGTTGAGATGGTAGAAAATGGGATTTTATGGAAATTTAATCCATTTAAATAATGAGAAAACATGGTATATATAGAAGGAAATGGAAAATAGTACCTTAATGAAATATGAATTTATGAAAATCATTTTTTCAGATTATGATAGATGTGGTAAAAACAACCATGAGGAATACCTTATAAAATCTAAGAATCACTTCCAAGGTAATAAGTTTGGGAATATGTATCATGATTCTTGAAAAAAGATCATGTAATTAGTAATATAAATTTTGATAAGAAGCCATTAAGGTATTTTTAAGGTAATTAAATGGGTCATTGTACATTTTCATCTCCAAATAAAATCATGAGTGATGGGAATTTGAATGATTACAAATATAATGGTGTGTATAAATCCCTTAAAAATACCTTAGTTGATAATTGTCTATAGAAGTAAGTAGAAATAAGTTAATTAAAATTATATTGATATTATGTAAATATTTTATTTAGATCATTTTCTACACATTCTTTAATTTATCATAAATTTTATGGTAAAATAAAACTTTCACTTCAAGAAATAAAGTCAATACATTTGTTAAAAATACCTGGGCCAGTATTAAGTAAAGAATAATTTTCAAATATCTTCTTATTTTTATCTGTGGAAATGATATACCTAAATAAATTTATCCCCCTTTTATAGTTTGATGTAATTATAGTTACATATTGGATTTTAGTTTATCATATTATGATAGATTGCATAGAAAAACAGTTTTTTCAATTGAGTTTAAGAATGTATATAAGAAATAATTATTTTTTTAACACTTAATGATGTACAAATTTTTTAGAATGACATAATTGAATTTTATATTGGTTATATTTTTTAATATAAGGATACTATTATGATTAATGATGTGTTAGTGGTAAAATAATACCTATATGTTTTTTCCAAATGAGTATCTTAGTATTATAATTGATTGGGATGTTGAAATTACTTTTTGAATTAGTGACCAATTTTAAGACTACTTCCAACCCTTATTATTGAATGGATAAAATATAACTAATATAATAATAAATTGTATAAATAATTTCTTAATAAAGGCTTAATTTATCCTAATACTTCACCATAGTGTGATTTTTTTTATTTGTCTAAAATAAATATTGTTCTTTGATGATTTTTATTTATTATAGATCATTGAATAACATTACTATTAAGAATAAGTTTGTGTTACATAATATTTATGAATTATTTGATTATCTTGAAAGAAATATATATTTTTCAAAGGATATTCTATAGTCTAGGTACCATTATCTGAAGGTGAAGGAGGATGACATCCCTGAGAGAGCGTTTCACACTATGTATGGGCATTATTAGTTTTTTGTCATTCTCATTGGGTTAAAGAAATATCAATATTTATGTAATGAAGCTAAAATTTTTATACATTTTTTTCTATAAATAAATTTTTATAATACCACCATAGTGTTATCCTATGGGTAATCATCGCGATTTTAGGTTTTATTGGTATTTTTAGATTAAATGAAAAAAATGTTCAATTGGGAATCTTTCCTATTTTAATTAACTTAAGAATTTTAAGTATTTATTTCTTAATATTGACCCAAATTGAATGATTATTTTAGTGTATAATGCATTTATTTACAGGTAAAAAATTTTATTTTGGACCAGGATCTAATTCTACCATATACATGCCCTAAAAACTCAATAATGAGGGGAAAATATTTAGGATGACTTGGTGGACACCACCTCATTCATTAGAGCATAAATCTGGATCCATATGTCCAATTATAAAGATTCAAAATTTATTTGAAATATATTTCAATTTTCTATTCATAAAATGAATTTTATTTGGATTTTATATCATTATGTATACATTGGATGCTCAAAATTGGGGATGAAATTAAGAAACATTTATCTAGAATTAATATTTCTGAATAAATGCATCATATGTTTTTCTACACAAGGATAATCTAGGTGAATGTTTTGGGTCAAACTAAGAAGACAATTTGGAAAAGTATTATATAATACCACTATTGAATATTTTTTTATTAAAGGAGTAATAATTGCACAATATTTGGGAGAATAAATTCTCGATCTATGATTTCATACTTTATTTGCCTGTAAAAATATATCCCCTCTACCTCTAAAAACATTGGAACATTTAGGTGACTATATTTTGTAGTTTAATAGTTTCATTCATTGTATAATATTATTATTAATGTTTACTATACGATATATTTTTATTTTTTATATCATTCTCTCATATTTTTATCTTTTGGGTTTTCTCTCTAATCTCCTCTATTATGAAATCATATCGTGTTGATCATGATTTGAAAACCTAAGTGTGTTCCTGTGGGATTAATCCAGTGATTAACCCAAGTCATTGAGATATCATATTTTATTTTTCTTGTTTAATTATTCTTAAGCTGAAAGGGATCATAGTGGGAAAGGAACCTTTTAGTCTCCACTTTCCACTTGTGGTTTAAAATTTTCTTCTGCAATATTATCCCTCAATCACAGATGTGGATGTGTTGTCTCTCAGTTATCATTGAGATCACCGTATATTACAATCCATATGTATAAGATTATTTTCACACATACTATGGAGTGTTTTCATTATGTAAATTAGAGACTAATAATGAGACGATGAAGGTTTACTCGGGGTGATTTTCTCAAGAATGCCTCCTTAAATTCTAAATTTATTATATTTTCTTTAATTATGTTTTCATTGCATATGCATGTTTAGTATTTTTATTTATATATAAATTATTGAAACTAAATTTATTTTTTATTTTATAAAAAATATTAAAAATATGAAATTAGAACCAGTGAGTGATTGGCCACAACATCTCCTCATAAGATCGACCTAGGTAAGCCCATGTGCTGCACTTAGTTATAAATATTTTTGAGAGCGTGTATAATAATGCATCATAAATATCCAAGGTTGATATGAATAAATTTATCCATGAATACATTGATATATATTTGGTTGTGATTATTGATTAAATTTTAGTTTATTATAATATAATGAAGGATAATGAAAAATCTCCTTGGATTGTTATATAAATCATGAAATTGAAGAGGATATATGGAAAATTTAAAAATGAAGAATTTTGGTTACCAAAGATTTCATTCCTTATAAGTATTTTAAATAAATATGTAATTACTACATATGATTCTAAAACTAATGTGGTTGATGAATGGCGAAGAACTATAAATGAAATAATGATTTTTAGTTTTCATGGATTAGTAGGCTACTATCGGGGGTTTTTTGGAAAAATTTCATGGTTATCCAGCCAACAAACTAAGTTAACATGATAAAGGCATAATATAATGTAGATGAAACAATATAATTATTTTTTAATAAATTAAAATATGATTATAAATGATCCAGTTTTGGACCTCCAATCTAGAAATGATGACTTTGTTATCCAATGATAGGTTTTTTTAATAGAAATCATAGTGTTATAATACAGAATGATCAGATAACGTATTATTATTAGTGATATATAAAACTTCATGAGTTATATTATCCTACAAATAACCTTGAACTAACACTTATCTTACTTTTTTTAGTTTTAGAGATATAATTTTAATAGTGTAAAGTGTAAAAAATATACTGATCAAAATATTTTAATGTATATATTCACTCATAGGTATTTTAACATGACAAAGATAAGATATTTGGAACATATTAATGATTTTTAAAATATAATTAACTACCATATAGGAAAAGGAAATATATTATTTAGTGATTTATGTTGGATATATAATGCATTATTAACATTGATATGTTTTGAATGGCACCTTTTGGTTAATAATTTGATGAATGTTCGCTTAGAAATTGTATACATAGTAACTCCATATATTTTAATTCATGTGTCAGTATAATTTTTATTTTTAGACTGTATTAATAAATATCATAAGGAATACCATAAGATATATGAAAATATATATTTTGTCAATAATGATATGTTTCCTAAATTCAAATTTTCAAAATAATATGTTTTAGAGTCAGAAAATAGATATGTGTTTCATGTGACAACTAGTTAAAGAAAGAACTATTGAGTGAGGATCATAACTTCTCATATTATCTTCATCCTATAAACAAAAAAATTATAGATACCTTTGGTAATATTTATTTTGGGAAGTAATGAATAGATATATTATTGATTTTACAATGATATTCTTAACATTTCAATAGGTTAATGTTTAAATAAAGTTACCAAAGTGGATGATTTCGAATTTTATAGTGATAGAATTTAAATGGGAGAATATATCCATGGATTTCATAGAAATATTTCCAAATAATTATTAGGGTAATAATTTGATTTGGGAAATAATTGATCAATAAAATAAATCTTCTCGTTGGCTTCTCATCAGAGATAAATTTCCTTTGGATCAACTTTTTTTTAATTTATCTCAAGGATATGGCTTGGATACATGGATTTACTCACTTAATTTTATGTGGAAATTATCTATTATTCAAATTTAATATCTATATAAGAATTCATAATTCATTGGGTATTGAATTTGATTTATATATAGATTATCATCTTCAATTAGATGGAATATCTGAGGGAATGATTTGGAATTTGGAGAATATGATTCAAACATTTTGAATTGATTATTATGGAAGCTGCGAGTGAAATATTCCATTGTTTTATTTTTCATATAATAATATTATTTATTCTACTATACATACAGAAGTTTTGAGTAATTATATGGAAAATGGAGTCAGATTGCAGCTTATTGGGATGAAGTTGGTGAAAGAATGATATTAGGAATATAATATGTGAAAGAAATTTTTGAGAAGGATAATATAATTCATAACTATATGATGATTGATCAAAGAAATAATAAATGTTATTAAAATAATTAGATTAATGATCTTTCATTCAAGGTATGAGATCAGGTTTTTCGTAATGTATCTCCATTGAAAAGGGTTGCAAATTTTGGTAAATATGGGAAACTAATCACCAGTTCATTGGACTGTTGAGAATCCTTGGCAAGTTTGGATAATTTTCCTACTAATTAGATTTCCTAATGAGTTTATTTGTGGAACATTATATAGTACATGTTATGTAATTCAAAAAATATGTGCTGGACGTATCCCAAGTTTTGAGCATAGAAATAGTTACTAAGAAGAAAACCATTCTTATAGGGAATAGTCTATTTAGAATTATGAACAAAAATTTTTTATAGAATTTTTTAATTCAATGGGTAATGGATTTTTGGGAAAACCCAAATGATTGAAGAATAAAATTGAAATCATAAAATGGTGCAAAGTAAAAATATCCCAACTTATTTAAAAAGTAAATAAAATTATATGGATACAACTTCCAAAAGGTGGGATGAAAGTGAACACTTTGGTGATTTTAATAGTAAATTAATTTCAGAACTTATTAAAATTAATTAGTTGTATTTTAGAGACTTATATTCTCTATATTGTTATTAATTTATATTCCAATCAATATGGAAATATTTATATACTTTCTAAATTTGTTTATATTTATTATATTGTATTTTAAAGCTATATTTCAAAAATTATTATTTTAATTTTTTAAAATAAAATTAATTATGAACTAAAAAATACTAAATAACATTATTTTTTTTGGTAATTTTATAGAAAGTGGATGTTTTTTGTTAATATTAAGAAAATAATGATTTTTATTGAAAATGTCATTATGATTCAAGAATTAAAAAGTTTTTTAATCAATTTGAATGTTACATTTTATATATTTTATTATTAATAATACAATTAATATAATTATAATCAATTTTAGGTTTTATTTTGAAACAAAAATCATTTAATATTTAAAAAGACATTTTCATGGAAACTAATTTTCTTCCCATTTTGTGGGTGTAATTTTAAATTATTTTTTGTCACATTTGTGAATTGAATTTGATTAAATAGATTATATATTTTCAATCATCATATTATTATAATGAAATATTTCTATATCAAATTTTGGTCATTATGATTTGTAACCATAGTAAATATTTGTCACCTCTGTAGCAATGGTAAAATGATGTTAAAACTATGGATTAAAATTTAAAATCTATCTAATGGTTTCTATTATCCTACTAGATTATTATTTATCTATGAATGATATTTAAATCGAGTAAAATAATTTATTTAAAAAAAATTACATTTTTGAACCCAAGAATGACTTTTCTAAAGATAAGTTATATTTTAATGAAATAGATAAAATTTTTTGGATTATTTAATTTAATGGCATGGTTAGAAGATAAAATTAAATTTTTGATATCTCAAAAATTCTAAAAACAATTAATTTTCTTTTATTTAACACTAAAAATTCATTAAAACTAATTTAATATAATATTTTAAAGTGAAATTATTCTTACAATTAAATCCAAAATTTTTTAGAAAACTGTTTTCATATGTTTTATGTTCGTATATTAAAAGTTATTTTTTTTAAAAAAATTAACATTTTTAATCATCATCCAACTTCCTTTTTATTTATTATAAACTTTATACACTTTTAAGGGAAAAGTGAGAAACCCCAAGAAAACGCATAGTTTTTTAAGGACAATTTAATCCTATTGACATTTTTATCCTTAAGAAGTTCCCAGAAAAAAGGGCTTACTGATGTTTCTGGATAATCCATAATGAGGTCTTCAAATCGACGCACCAGTCTGTCCCACACTTGCAAGTATTCCTATTTTTTGATTTTCCCCTCTTTGAGACCTCTTGCTAGGATGTAATTTTTCTTGTCGATCCAGTCCCTCTGTTCTCTATTGGTGTCCACCTGAATAGTCCTTTCCATCTTTTTAGCACTCTCATCTGTTGAAGCACCGGTTACAAGAAATTCCTCCTCCATTTCTTCTCTGGAATGCAGTAGTATCTCCACAGGTTGCTCATCATCCATGCATGAAGACTGTAGTACATTCTTGATGGGAGTTTCCCCCTCAACTGGAGTTGTCGCACCCCCTACTCACGCTGCATTGCCATTGGAGTTGGGAACCCCTTACTTCTCTTGGGCCTTCACTTTCCAGGCAGATCGGGTCTCCATTGGTGAAGGTAGGTATGAATAATCTTTACATCCTTTCTTCCCACCACGCCGGCCTTTCCTCCTCCTCGGGATACAAGTGTCACTACCACAGAACATGTGATCACTGAATCTGGATAGCTAGCTTGAATAGTCATCACCAGTCTCCTCCTGTGGGATACCCTTCTCCTCATTGTGATGTTTTTCCCGATCAGCCTCCTGGACATGCCTGACATCCTCCAAGCTCTCAAAACGGTTGCATAACTTAATAGCCTAAACAACTTTCCTTGAGTATGAAATGTTAACTGGATATGGCTCAACCCGAGGACCCAACAATCCTTTGTTCTCAAGTCCTGTAAGCACAGCTTCCATATACGAATATGCCTTGGGGCCCTCTGGACCATCCTCAAAACCCATTTGGGCTTCCACAACTGAGGTATAGCTTGCTTCATGATCCCGTACAACAACATCAACAACATGATCCAAATCAGATTCCACAGGTCCCCTTTTCACAACAGGAGTGGCTAAACCCAAGTTTATCTTGAAACGATTGACAACATCTGAAACCATGGGATTTCTCTCTGATGCCTCCCGATAAACAACCTTCGCCAGTACTGGGACAGAGTCTACAAGCCTCTTTCCCGATGATCCTTTTGCATTAACCAAGGGAAAATCCGTGCTCTCACCTCCTTGGTTATTCTCATCAACATAGTGACCTAGAAATTCAGCAACCGAGATGGAATTTCCACCACCCCCCATGGCCTGACCAAGCGTACCCTCGTCTAATGCCGCCCGAGAGACCCCCATGGACCGGTTCCGGCAACTGGAAACATCGTGACCGAGATGGCTATATGAAGAACAGAAGACAACCCAAGATTCATAGATGACCTTTTGGTACCACCGAAGCTCACCTTCAATCTCTATGACAATGGTTTCCAACTGGTCCTTGTAAACATCAACTTCGACGCAAATTCGAGGGGAAATCAGGTGGCTAACGATGTTCATCTGCTGTTCCGCACAAAGGAACTGTCCCAAGAGATTACCAATCATGTGTAGAATTGCTGGATTCTAAAATGGGAGGGGGAGGTCGGGGAGGGAAATCCAAATCTTCGAGGTTGGAGGGTCTCTTCTCAGGTGGAAATCGAACGACCACCGAAAGAGAAAAAATCACATACCTAATAAAACTCATGGGGTGATAGCCTAGGAGTAGATGATTTATTCTTTCAACGAGAAGTGAATCAGGAGGTGTCTCAAATCCAGGAGCCCAACAATCGCCCGGTCCTGGAGTTGCCACTGGTTGGCGATGAAACTGTCGAAAGCGTCCGTTGTGGGCCATTGCTTTTATAATGAAACATCATATACTCTATTACACAATCCTTTAAAGAACAATATTTTAGAAAATCCATAACCAATTCTCTTCCTAAAATACCTCCCCCAATGTCCCCACCTCTTAGGTGTCCTAGACTCATCAAAAGTTTAAAACAATTAGGCATGTAATGTAATCTAAAGATGTTATTTGAGGATAATGTACAAGTCCTGACCAACCTATTTCATGTTTATATTTTCTTCTAACTTCTTTAAAATATACATTAAACATGTTAAATTAATACCATAATTATACTGAATATTCTGAAATGTTATTTTTATTATGGTATAACCCTTTATTATCTTATTTTCTATCTTATGGGAAATGAAAACATCGATCATGAATACGTTTGGATTACCAACTCAATTAGGGGATGTGTTTCTTTTTTAATCACTACCTCACATGGATGGTTATTATGACAAGTTTGATTAATAAATAAAATATTAATGACATAATTATCAATCTATTATGTTAATATATCATAAATTATAGTATATTTCAATCCATTGAATATTGATAACATTGTTTGTTCGTTCTTGTGAACTACTTCCTCTATGAATCATTGTGATTCTATATTCGTGTATGTATTTGATGAATGGTTAACAAATAGTATTTAATTTATAAGAATTATAATTATTTCATTATCAATATTTTTTATATTATGGAACAATTACCCCTTTGAACATGTTCAAACTATTTTATTTGTTTAGGGATTAAGAACGGATCATCCTATGTACATCAAACATTAATTTAACTAATTGTATGATGAAATAAAATGTGGCCATAAATGATTTAAAAGATATAATTATAACTAAATAAATATGAATTTTTTTTTAATAATTTAAATTACTAATATAAATTTGTTACTCAAGAGAATAATAAGTATACATGATAAGTCGTACTTGATGTAAGGGACACATTACCTTAAAACAACATTTTAAATTATTTAAACATTTCTTTTTATAAATTTTTTTATTCCATGTCCATATTATCAAAATTATTTTCTGAATGTGTTTATATGGAAAACAATAATTATAATTAAATTTTATGTCTCTTTTTATTTTATATTTAATGTTTTCAAAATAAATATGTTTCCATATTTTATTTGGATTATTTTGAGAAAGGGAGAATAGAATGTTCTATGTTAACATATATAGTGTGAGTGGGTTTTCACACTATCATAATAATTATTCTCAATTTGTGTTAATTTATAGTATTTAATTTTTTTTCAAACAAAAAACCATCTTCCCTTTGTTAAGGGTACTTTTGAAAATCATGTTAAATGGAATAGATATTTTGATATCACAAAATGGATTTCTTGTGGGTGAAAAAGAATATTATGGTGAGTATAATGATGGAAAAGAAATAATTAATGTGTTATGAAAATTTTATGGTTAATGGGAATTACATTAAATGATGGGTGATCTCTATATTGCCACAGATAATGGGTGATCCTAATATATCTATCCAATTAATTGGGTAAAGGGGAAGAGTTAATTGGTTACAAGATTATCAAAATAAAATCTAAGAATTTACTATGTTGGTTATTCTATTTGTAATATTTTTGTAAAAGTTTTATGAAAATTATTCCCCAATGAGTCTTGACTAATAAGAAATGATTCCCTATGATTATGTGTGTATGCCACAAAGTTTCATTTTTTAAGTTATGATTATTGGGATTACATTTCACTACTATGATTTATCCCATGTTATGAAATTATGATTTATTTTGCAGGTTAAAATTTCCAAAAGTTATGTTATTATGTATATGATGTGATTGATATTTCTTTTGTTTACCATTACTGAGCATTTGATCTCACCCTTTTATATTTTCTTTTCACCAGGATATAAAGAAAGGTTTTAGGTAAAAAAAAGATCTTTATAGGAGATGTTGAAGATCTTTCACCATGATTAGAAGATTATATTCCGATTTTTCAAAGACACTAAACTATTATGGTCCTTGTGTGTGTGTGCTTTTGTTATGTACTAAGTATTCCGAAAAAGTAATGTAATATCCATGTATGTCAAGATTTGGGTCTCCACAGTAACCCATTTGGTGGAAGTAAAGAAAGTTTTAGTTCATTAATTTATAATAAAAAATATATATAGAATATAATGAGGTTTATATTTCAGGATTTTTGAAAAAAAAATTGTGATATAGAGAAAGAAATAAAATAATGATGCTCATTGAAGAACAATACCACTTCCTCATGTATCCTCCTTAGAACTGCACTAAATCCTTCTTTTGTTAGATTTTTGTTTAAAATACGAATTTTAGGATGATATGAGAGATGTTTTAAATTTATTTTTCTGGGATTTTATGAAGGAAATACATTTTTCAGCTTGAAGAAGAGAGGATATGGGTGTCCCTTTTAAGTGGGGGAGTGGGAACAATTGGTTTTTTTGAAAATAATTAGTCCTCTAACGTTTTTCATTTTCTAAAAGTATGAAAATTAAGATAATATAAGTCTTTATAGGTTTAATGGTATAAATATTGTCATCCAATATTTTTTTATAAAACTTTTTAGGTAATTTTAAACTTACCATTTTAGTTTAACCACTGATAAAGACATTTTTACCTTCACCGTAGTAATAAATTTTTACTATATTAACATTTAATTTTTCTATACATTATTCCAAAATATTATAAATTTTAAATTATTTAAATTATCAATATTTAATTCATTTTTTCATATTCCATTCCTAGAAGTGGAAAATTTTAATTTAAAATTAATCTCACAGATGCGATGAGAACACAGGTTTTGAACGAAAAAAAGTTCAAAATATTAAAATATTTTTTTTATAAAAATTCAATATCAAATTTATTAAAATTTCATAAATTGGATTAATTGATATAAAATTCACGTAATATTTCTTTAAAGACATTTTTAAATATAATTTAACATTATAAAAAATTCTAAATAAAAGGCAGTTTTCAATTAAAATTCAGTATTTTCCACTATTCATCTACAGTTGAAAATTTTCAGAAAAATAAAAACAAAATTATCCTTAAGTAAATTTTGATGTTATGATTTTAATAAAGTTGATTTTATTAAATTAATTTTCTAAAAGCGTAATTTTCTTTATTATTGTGTATAACAATAAATAAAAAAAAATTGAGAAAATATATTTTCAAAACATATGAACATTTATCTTAATATTAATTATATTTTCAATGTTTTTTAATAATATAAAACTATTATATATAATATTTAAAAATAGGGTTTTAGTATTCATGACACTATGTTTAACATCTTGGATCTTATGACTGTGTTCAAATAACTATATGAAGAATATATCATGGTTTATTAAAAACTCGGAGTCATGTATAATACAAGATTAACTTATTGTCTCATGAAAAATAATATTAAAATTGTGTTGCATGTAAGATAGGATAAAATAATTATTGAGTTTAACGAATGGAAAATATTATATTTAATTGAAAAAATCACAAAAATATCAAGTTGTTACATTCTACTACCTTTAAAATAAATTCTACCTTGAAATTCATCCCAGTCATCAAATGTTAAAAATTTGAAACTTTCTTCATAAAATCCACATAAAAATAGGGTTTATAAAGCATCATCTTTAAAAATAGAATGGTATGTGCATAAGTCATCAAGAAAAACCCATTCTAGGTTTCCAAATGGGAGAATATATCTGGGAATTGAAAATATAGAGATAAAAGAAAAAACTAACCCCTAAATACTTATAAAGAGTGGTAATGAAAATTGATCACAATAAATTGGGTGATAAAAATAATTATAATGGCCAAAAATCCCTAAAACAAAGTGCTGTCAAAAAAGGTCATTTATATCATCAATAATGATGATAGCAAGACAACCATTTATTTCATGATCTTTTTTCTTAATGTTAGGGAATTAATTTTCTGTATAGGCTGAGAACATATGAAAATATACTTACATGTTATAATTTTATTTCATAGGCACAATTTCTTCCATTGGGTATTCCTCTATATATTTCTACTTCATCTCTTATGCCATGAGATGACTAATTTTATGTTTGAATCAATAAATAAGATCCATAAAATATATATAGGTTTTTTATTCTATCTCTAGTTGAAAAAGTTTAACACAGGTTATCCAATAGAGATAAATCGTCATATGGTTATGTAATATGTTAATTTATAAAACCCCATACATTTCTAAAATTAAAATATGACCTAAAATAAAATCCATAACATTACAAATAAATTTACTAAATTTAAAAAATTAAATTATCATTACTCCCCCGTATACCATAAAGTGACATTTTATTATCACATACTAAACATTTAAATACCTTAATCATTTATTCCCTTGAAAATTTTGTTAACCTAAATTACCATAAACCATTATTTGAAACATATGTTCTTCCTTATTCCTTACATAAAACACAGATTAGTGGATATATTCCTTATGTTTAATAATTTCTTAAACTCCACCACTCATATAATAATCCAAATTTTCAATGAATTCTTAATCATTTTCTAGGTACTCTATACTATTATTTTTAATTATTCATATTTAATATTTCATTATCCCAACATCACTATATCAACATTAGAAACATGTTAAGGTTAATCTTTAAAATATCACTTTTCTATTAAATTATCTTTCCAGTCCCTCAACATTATTCAACATATTCTTTAAAATCCTTCATAAAAACCTTATACAAAATAATACATAAATATTTCACAGTTGATATAAAATAGTCCATGAATTATAATACATAAATACTTCATTAATCCCACTTCCTTATCAAATGATTAACCAAGATTCATCATCTTATTCTGTAATTCCTCATTCCTCTCATATGTCATTGATATTCTCTTCATCATCATCAATATCACTATTAATCATACAACATTTCTAGTTTTATTCAAGATATTTCCCATTAAGACATCTATTTTTACAATAACCATACTTATAAATCAATCAATAGACGATGATACATTAGGGAGACAAACATTACCTCCCATTTCATTAATAAGACTATTAATTTTCCCTTTATAGTTACACACTTTGTCTCTTTTTTTCCTCTATCAAAACATCTTCTTATTCCTCTAATACATTCACTGAGGTTATTCTTTAAATATTTTCAACATATAGGAAGCTTATTCTTCTTTATTCCATGGTTTCTATCACCTGAACTCTCAAAAACTATATAATTCTCTTCTTTGGTGTGTCTAAGAATTGGTTAAGTTATATGTTGTAAATTATGTTCCTCAAAACTGATTAGGAACAATCACAACATCCATTACTCCACTCATTATCCCATTTAGATACACATCATCAAATCATACATTCCATGCATTTTTAATATAGTTCTTTATGGTTCCCTTAATTGACTAAGACTATAATGCATAATGTGGGCAATTATAATATAGAAAATAACAGTCTAAAAATTAATTTTGGATATATAATTTAATACACCTTATTTTAAATCTATGAAAACTATTTTTATCTTATTTCATTATTAGTGATAATCTATCTAAATCCTTTAGGATAGATCAAAATGATTTTATAAATTTCTAAAGCATATCCCTTTGATGTTTCAAACTAGGTGTGAATCAACTATCATTATCATGCACCGGTTCTGGATCAATAAAAGTTCTATATTGTGTTTTTAGGTTTGATACCCCTAGGTAAATTTGTTATGGATTCATATCCACTTGTAAAATCCCGAAAAAAATGAAAATACATAAAAACTACACACGATATCCATTACAAAAAATCTTGGACATTTTTTTATACAAAAACACATCCTTTGACTTATCCTTAGTGACATCCCATGATATATCATATAAAATATACATTGGAAAATCACTAATTATTTCTCATACAATTTTCTAATGGTCATAGAAACCATTCATTAGATTCCAACTATATAGAACTAGGATTATCAATCATATATGTAACATCATTTTTTTGATTATTCATTACATTACACAAACACACACTAGATGAAAATAATAGTTTAGTCACTTTGGAAGCATGGAAACATAAACATAGTTATATAGGTGATTTAAATAATATCCCACTATGGTCTTCATAACTATAACCCTTCATATAAAAATCATATATAATGCATTTCTTCATAAACAAGTAAATAAAAATCATAAGGAAAGGTGGTCCCAAAGTCTCAATAAGGGTAAAAAAGAGAGAGATATATACATTACCTGAGAATAAGGGTATCAATACATGATCATAAAATCTAAAAACCAAACCCTTCATATAGAATATTATAATCTTGAATCATGGAATAATGATATGTAGTTCATACGAAATGAATCCAAATATGATCAATTAACATGATCAGTGAGATCATAACATTTGAATAATACATGGATTTTGGAGCATACACATGAGAATAAAAAATAATTCCAATATTAGTAAAGGATAGATTGAAAGGATATCATATTGGTATGGGTTCCCCCCAACCATCAAAGTGGTCATGTTTTACTCCCAATACCATCGTATTAGAAAAATTCCCTTATTGAACCATGTTCACTCTCCATTCCTTCACTATTTTACTAAACTCGGTTCACTCCCCATTCCAATCCTCTATTACTAAACCAGTTTCACTCCCCATCCCAATCTTATTTTAAAAAACAGGGTTTACTCCCTATTCTAGTCTTGTCATAATGAACCAATTTCATACCCCATTCTACTATATCAATCTCATAAGATATAAAGATTTACCCAATGAATTCGAGGGAGATATAGGCCATACATGTCTTTGGTTATAACGTAACCACCATCCTTGGTGATTACATAACCACAACCCTTGGTTATAATATACCAACCATTACATAATGAAAACGTAAATATGTGTTCCACAATATCCAAAAGCAATCATAATATCATAAACCATGAAATAAAATGGGTTTTAGAATCACTTCATCAAATCATAACCTATGGAAAATAAGGAGTTTTGATAATCATTTAATCATTTGACCATACTATAATATGTGGAAACATATGAGGGTCCCATAATAATTTTATCACGGTGTAACCCATGGTAAAGAAGTAGGTTTCATAAACACCATGCCATTATAAATATAAACCATTTTGAAAAATAATGTGAATGGTTTCCTTGGTTCATGTCCCTATGAAATCATATGTCACATCAAAGGATATCATCCTAGAAGAAGACATATTTTTAAATATCAATTGGAATATTTATTAAGGAAAATAACCATTATCTATAAATTTATTTTTAAAATATAAAACATTTTCAAAATCCATTTCATTTAAAATAAAACTAAAAACTTATAAATGAAGCATTAAATATCATTTAAAATATTTCTTAAGGAAAATACACTTTTCACTTTAATGAATTCATTTTAAAACATAATACATTATTAAAACAATTTATATTTAAAATAAATTTCTAAAATTATAAAATAATAATGAAATAATATAATTATCATGACCTCAAGATGTTTCAATCATATTTTATATCTTAAAAATAACGATTCATTTCACATTTTTAGTTAAAATCAAAAATTATTTGTATTGGGAAACTATATAATGATTCCATTCAAAAAAAATTAACAAAGTAAAACATAGGTAAAATGTACATAAAAATAATAATATTCGAATATTTATAATAGTTAGAAACATTTTTATAAGACCTTGTTTTAGAATAAAATTTATTTCCAACAGAAGATAGAATAATTCCAGGATTTTATTAAAAACTTTTTTGAAATTTTCTTATGTACCAAAGAGTGGGGAAAATAGTGCTACTAATTAAAAATATAATGAATAACTAGATGAGAATAAAAAATTTGGGTTTTTTGAGATTCGGATCATAATATTTTATTATTTGAATAAAAATCATAAACAATCTCAACAAACGAAGAGATTGTAACATAAAATCTTACAACTTTGGTAAACAAGATTCATAATCCCCAAGATGGAATAAAATAAAATGAAACATTAAATATCATTAGAATAGATAAAATCATGATATCAGATTTTCAAGGGGATTTACATACAACTAATAAAATAATATAGGTTCATAACATAACTTACTTCTCAAAGAAGGAAAATTGAGACAAAAATATCTTTCCAATTGAGTAAATTTTGAATCATATTCCCCATGAAAGAATAAAATCAATATAATAATTAATAATCAAAAAATTATAAGGATTCATAAAATATCATGTCATAGGTTATTATATAAACCATTCAAAATAAATGAGTGGTGAATGTGGAACAGGTCTCTCATAAATAAATGTTTGACTAAGAATCTATTACCAAAAGTCTGGACATCCATTGCACTCATTTGAACCTCATATATAATAAATATAAATTTTCTATACATTTATTATATACCCAAACACACACACACACACACACATATATATATATCAATCCAAATTTAAATTATTAATGTTCTTTTATTACCCTTATATTAAAAATTCTTTTTTAATTTCATGTTTTGGGTTATACTAATTATGAAATATTGTTTTAATAAATGAATTATGATATGATCATGGAGATTATAGGTCATACATACGCCTCAGTGAAATTTCGGTTTTTCAATGATCATTATGGAAAAGTTATAAGTAATATATTATATTTCCAAAATAATATTAATCTCATAAAAGAAACTATTTCATCAAATATGGTTATACATATCATATATGTGGTGTGGTAACAAAAATAGATTCATGTCACATCATGAAGGTGGTAGTCCACACATACACGAGCGACATTATGTCATTTCATTGAGTGAAAAGACACTAAAAAAATGATATATATTATATTTTTAAGATGATATATATTTCATCAATATTATAATTATGTCATGAAAATAACATAGAATCATTAACATTACAATGATCTCATTACATGTAATGCGTGAATGAATCATATCGCTTCGCGAGGCGGTAGTCCTCTGTACACAAGAGCGATGTTATAAGATTTAAATAAAATGGAATGAATAATTTTATGTGTCATATAATAATTGTATGAGTATAATAATATTATAAATATAATATATAAACAATAAACCCATCATTATTTCCATCTGTTAGAGGTTGTAATTAAAAAATGAATGACAATATTTCAAGAGGTGGTAGTCTGATGTACAGATGAATGATGATTTTGTAACCCATTTGATAGAAGTGGATAAGGGTTTATGTCATTAAATTATAATAAAAAAATAAAATTATATTTTATATAATTATTTTTCTATATCATCATGTTTTAAAAATAATTAACATGGTTGAGAAAGAAATAATATTAAAATGCATGTTGAATAACATTACCTCATTTTCGGGTCTCCTCATTAGGATTGTACTAAAGCCATCATATGTGGGATTTCTATCCATAATAAGGCATATAAGTTGAGATGATGGATTCTAGGTTGTAATGGTTTAGGTATTTTATGATCCAAATTGGTTATAATGTTTTAAGAAGAGAGAAGAAGGGGTGGCCTTTTATAAGTGGGGGAAGGACACACTTGGTATTATGGAAAAGAAATAATATCTCCCATGATTTAATTTTGTAAAAGGTTAAAAATTAATAAATTATATAACCTTTGATATTTAATTGAAAAATAATAACTATAAAATATATTTTATAAAAGTTTATATATCATTTTTACCCATATATTTCTACTATAAAACCCCGATAAACTCATTTTTACCTTAATCGTAATAATTATTTTTAAAAACTAAATTATCCTTATTATAAAATATAAATTATAAATTATTTTGAATAAAAATATAAAACCAATTTTTTAATATTCCATTCATATATTTTGCATAATTTAATTTAAAATTACTCCCAGAGACACGATGAGAAAGCATATTTTTAAAGAGAAAGGGTTCAATTTTTTTAATTTTTTTTATATAAAAATTAAATATAAAATTGATTCAAATGACCTAATTTGGATAAATATATTTAAACATTACCTAATTTTACATTAAAACCAATTCAAAATAGAATTTATGATTATAAATAATTCAAATAAAAAGGAATTTTTCCATTAAAATTAAATATTTGCCACTATTCATCAAAAAGATAAAAATTTCCAAAAATTAAAAAACAATCACCCTAATATAATTAAAAAAGTATGATTTAAAAATTTATTTTAATTTATAATTTGTTATTTCAAAAATAGTCAAAAATAATTTTTATTATTATTCCGAAAAATACAAAAAAAACATTTTTTGAGAAAATGTTATTTTATTAATGTATAATGATTTTTTGTATGAATTTGGAATCTTTTTATCTATATGTAATATATAAATGAAACCATTATACATAATATATAAAATTCATTTATTATTATTCTTGTCTCTTAGAATAATAACTACGTTAACATATTTTTGTTAAAATAGATGTCTTCATAATCGATCACGGTTCTGTTAAAAATCAGCGTCATGTGTATTGAAAGATTAACATATTGTTTAGTGTAGTGTATGCCTAACATGGTGTTGCAAAAAACTCTAGCTTAACATGGTGTTACATGTAACATAATCTAAACTAAATATTTAATTTTAGAGAAAAAAAAATAAAATATTAAATTTACATTAAAAAATAATCTCAAAATCTTGATGTGTTGAAATATTTCTATCATTTCTTCTTACATTTAAATGTGTTTTATAAAATGGATAAATATATCTATGTGTTTCCATATTATGAAATTCTTATCATGTCATTTCCAGTATATAAATTTTATTTTTTATTTTTTTAGGCTGATTTGAGTTCTTTTTCTTCTTGATTCTGTTTAATTTAATTTCTATATTTTTAACTTAATATCACTTTCAAATAAATATTATTGGTTAATGGATTTTAGAGAAATAGTTTTTTGGAATATTTGGATTTATTATACTATTTAGCTTCTTTTTCAAATTGGGTATTCATGTTAATTTCATAAGTTATGAGGGGTCTTATTAGTTCCTTGAGAAACATATTTTATATATAGATTTATTCTTGTATATCCATCAACATTGATTCCCAATTGGATAGGAAAGAATTTAGTGATCTTCTTTACTAAAATTTATATTACAAAATTATCACCAAAAGAATTTATTCTATATAATATGTCAATAAAGTGTAAAAAATATGTGTAATACATTTATTTACATGAATATAAATTCATTAATGTCTTTCCTAAACATATACAATCTAGTATGTTTATCTTTAGTTTTTACTTAATGTGTGAATTATTCAAATTTTGATATTTCATGTGTTGTTTTTCTAGTAGACCTGATATTAAATATATTTTTTTCAATCTCTCAATTGAGAACATTTGATTATTTTTTCTTTAATTTAATATGATTTAAAATATTGTTAAGTTCATTTAAATGATGATTATTTTTTAAGGGTGCATCCTCACATAACAAATTTCCAAACCTAAGATCATTTTTTACAAATAAATGGAGATATGTTATTTTTTTAATTATAGTAATTTGTACCATTATAATAATTCCCTCATCCCAAATAATGATCTACATGAGAACATTAAGAATAGGATGTAGAGGTCTTCCTACAAAAAACAAGCCTTAAAAAGTTAATCCATAGTTTAACGGTGACTTTAAAAGAAATGGTTTATTGGAGTAAGATAATAAGATGGGGTGTATTTGCTTTATAAAAATAATAAAACATCGATGGAAATCAAAAAATAACAAAAAGAATAAAAGTTATATTAATAATGTAAATAAAGGATTAAATTTAAATTAGAACAAATAAATTGAGTTAGATGATATCTTTATTTTATTGAGTAATCATTGTGGAATAATATTATGGGTATCAAAATTCAATTAGTCAAGTGCATTGAATATAAAAAATGATTAATCAAATAATTGATAGCATTGATTATTTAAACATGATGATATAATAATGTTGTATTGATGTGATTTTATTGAATTATTGTGAATAACAAATGTGATATAGACAAAAATAAATGTGATAGAAAGAGAGAAAAAATTAATTAAAACTTTTAATAATATCTCAGTGTGAGCCTCAATATCTCCTGTCCATAGGTTGAGGGGTTTTTATTATTTCTCCCTTGGATTTCATAGAAATAAATAACAAAAATCCCTTTGTATTTATGATGTTTATATCAAGAAAACCACCTATATTTCTTTAATGGTAGTAACAATATGTCTCCCTTTTTTATCGGTTGTAGAAAGGAAACAAATTGTAACATGTAGGTGATAAGAAGACTGATTTTCTTGGTGAGAAACTATTACTGAATTTCCACCTTAACTAAAAATATAGAATGATACAATTTTAGAATAGAGATACAGAAATAACAGAAGAGTACCCAAGAGAAATGAGAAATAAAATTTTCTCTAAAGAGGATTTTGAGATTAGAGCGATTTTTCTAGAGATCCTTCATTGACACATCACTAGATTTTATCATTAAATCCACAATAATTATAAGATAAAATAAAATTCTCTTAGTATAACTATATATAGGACACACAAGATTTTTATGAGTCTAGGGTCATGTTAGGGATTTAATGAGATGATTCATGGATTTTCATCAACATTTAATACTCTTGTGAAAGAGCTAGATCAAAGCTACCAAATATCTTCTTGATGCAAATGACTAGCCATTACACTTGTTGTAAGGTGTTTGGATCTACCAATATCCACCAACGAGTTTGTAATCCCCCACTAGAAAGTTGGTGTTCTTATACTACATATGGTTGTTTTTTCCAATTACACCGGTTAGTTGGTTTCATACACTAGGTAGCGGGTATTTTTTACAGTGCTTCACCATTCACATTTTACCTTCAAATATCCTTCAATACCTTATTTTTTTAGTAAATTTAATATATACATTTAACACATCCATTATGACTTTTATAGATACATATAAAGATATTAAATATCTTTATTGTAATTCACTATGATACTTAAAATTATTCCAAATAAGTCAACATTATAATCTTTTTACATCTTAGAAACTGAAATCAATTAAACTAAACCATTATACACATAATTGAGGGTTTTTTTATCCTAAAAATAATGTGAGATATAGGGGTAAAATAACTAGTATATCATTGTTTTAAATAGGAATCCCATACAATAGTTAAGTGATTTCGTTTGGCATGTGGATACACTATGAATCAGGGAGTGGTTTCACCACTTCTAATAGATATTCATCAACCATTTGGTATGAAAAAAGTGTCATCACATTCTCTATGGTAAAAGATACATAACTATTTTTTATTTTTAATCACATCATGGTTTTGGGTGTCTTGTGTGGTGATTTTGGTAATATAGATCTAAATTTTTTATTTATTTATTTAATGAGTGTCATTTAATTTTTGAATCTCATTACATAATAGATTTTATATTTTCTAGATTAGGTTTCATTATTTTCATTTTATAGTTGGCTTATGGTTATAATCATTTCAATATATAGGTTTATGAGGGGTAGTAAAATTCTCCCTCGGGTCATTAAAGATTTTATATCAATGAGGATGATTCAAAGAGTAATATATTATATAAAATTTATCATTATATACTATAAAAATAATTAAAGATATATTTCTAACTATAATATTAATAGGTTATTGGATGAGTTTTATATCAATTTTGTTTAGATTAATTCTTAGATAGATCATTGGATTTTTTCAGTTGTTTTCTTATTATGTGGAGATACTCATCAGTAGTGGAAATTTTTCTCTAGTGATTTTCCAGAGTTATATGTTTCATGGGATAATTTATCTATTCGGTTTTAGTCTTATATCATTTCATTGAAGTTAAATGTAGTGTTTTTAAAGGAGTTGATTTCTCTCTTGCATGGGACCTCTAATGTGTAGGATTTTGGAATCTAGTTCATGGACCTTATTTATTATACATATAACCATATTTTTGAATAAGAGGTTGGGTGTGGTATTTTGTGATGGAATTACATCCAATGATATATTATTAGATCACCTCATTTATGATTTCAGTATATCTTAAAGTGGTGGAAATAATAGAGGTAATAGAGAATATACAAGGTAGGACTGGTATATCTTGAGATATAAATCATCATGGTTTATCAAATGGTATAGTTATGGATTCACATGGTTGAATCTCAATTCATTTAAATTATCAAGTAGAAGGCATTCAGTTTGGGTTATATAATTCATACATGTTCAGATCTATTAGCTCCCTGACCACTACTAGATGTTATTGTGTAGTGTTCTTTTTCTATAGAGGTCTTGGTCATTGATATTTTTAGTTTCAAACATTACATAGTTGAAAATATATACATGGTTTCCATGATTTTATCAATAATAGTTCTCTCCAAATTTGTTATAATAAATAGCATATGGATCTTTAATAGGTCAATTTCGTGATTTTCCCCTTCCATCAAGGTATATAGATAACTGTAGTTGTAGTTGTTTTCATCATTAGGGTCAGCAGGGGAGAGTATAAAGGATTGGTAAGATACATTCCATGGATCTAACAATACCAGTTAGACCATATATCATTCAAGGTATCATTAATTTATGTTTTAATCTGGTATAAAATTTATTTGATTCAATATCTTCATAGTCCCTCATTTCACTTTCCATGGTCTGAGTTCCAAAAATCAAGGTAGTAAGACTTTTAGTTCTCTTTGGGTTAACTTCACCAGTTATAGCTCAGTCTAGATTACTTAATGTGTGTCCGGATTGTGATATGATGATAAGGTACCATAAATCATTAGGATACTTAAATTTTTTTGTATTTAACAATAAATTTTCAACTTATCGATGGATTTGTTGTATTTAGTAAAAGCTGTTATTTACTACTTCCATATAAGTGATTTTTACTAGAATTGTAATGTGAATGTGTAGCTCTTATTGATGAGTGTGGGAATCGAATGACTATTTTTATAAAAACACTAGATTTTGTGAATTATTTTTTTGGATTAATTTAACCTTTTTGATATTTTTCATTTCACAAAACACTAAAAATAGTTCATTTTATATTAAATCACTTTGTTTGGATTATGTTATACACAAAAATAAGTTCATTTTTCACTACACATAACATAAATATTAGCTTTCTATACATATAATATCATTGTTATCTTGCATTACATGTAATAATTACTTTCCTTGACAGCTTGTGTAACACGCATGACCAATTTTTACTAATCAATAATATATTATTCAGATATTATTATTTATTATAATAAGACATAACCTTGTAGCTAAATTAGAAGTTATGAAAAATATTAACTAATATATTAAAATATATGGTTTAGATAAATATAATATGAATTCCAAGGATAAAAGTTAATTATAAATGAATGTAGAAACCAATTGAATATAAAAGAAAATATTAATATTTTTTATGTTTGGAAAGCTATTTTAACAAAATAAAATAAATTAATTAACTTTTTTGAGTGATATTAATTTAATATATATGGTAAATATTCAATAAAATTCTTTTTTTCATCCAATATATTGGATAGACATAAGATAAGAACACACCTAATTTTATGCATAATAACTTATATTTTTTATAAATGTAGTTTTAACACATTTTAATGGAGAACCCATTTAAATCCATTTTGGAAACATTTATAAATTTATTATATCAAAATAAACATTTTATTTGTAATAATAATCAAAATATTAGTTTAAGATAATTGTTTATTATTTTTATAGAAGGATTTATTTTTTAATAAATATGTAAAAATATTGGATTTTAACTAAAAACTCATTTTTCATTTAATTTTCATATAAAGTTAAGTTATATTTTAAATTAATTTTAGAGTTTCATTAGATAATATTTTTATTAATTAGTCCAATTGAGGTCATTTTATCCAATTTGACATTGAAATTGGACATAAAAACATAGAAAACATTCGCTTATTTGTTTATTTTAAAACCCAACAATGTTGTCCCATTAGTGGGATTAATTTTAAATTAATTTCTACCACTCCTTTTATTGAAATTTGTAAAAATGGATTCCATGTTTTTAATTATAATTATTTATAATTTCTAATAATTTCAACTTAGTTTTTCTATATAAAATATTATTGAAAATAATTAAAATTCATTACATCAGTTAAAGTAAAATTAGTCTTAACTAAGGACTAAACCATATATTTAATAACAAAAAAGACCTATACACTTGTACAACATCCATTTTAGGGCCAGGATTCCACCATGAGCCTTTCATTATTGAGTTTTATTGGTTTTTTATTACTCTTTATAGGTAAAAATGTGGGTAAACCTAACTTGATTTTAACAATTCCATGTGTATCTATTCCCTTCCCTATCATAGGCCAACACCACTTCCTATTATTCAAACCTCTCAAAACACTTATGTATGGGAAATATATACCCTATACACTTAACTAAATCCCTAATTTTTTTCTTTAATCCTCACATTATGCATAAATTCTTCCCATTATGCCTTTTGGAACACACTAAAATGAGTTACCCGGTTATGAGGTAACACCTTCTCTCAAGATCCTTTCATTTATTTTCCTTCTCCACCTCCTCTGGTCTCATTATTACATGATTTTATGACAACACCAGTATAATAGAAACATTAGTATGTTTTAATTCTTATTTTTTATCCAACACTTACAGACACCTCAATCTAATGGGTAACAAATATAATATTTATGTGTACGATGAACTTCCACCTCCCAAAATGATGATTGTTCAATTTTCCTTACGGCCTATCATGGTGGAAATTATGATGGAAAATATATTTATATATATTATGTATTATTATTATTCTTTATTCAATTTACAACACATACCGATTTACTTTTCATTTTGTGTATGTACAATAATTTTGTTTGAGGATGTGTGAACTAACACCCCCTCAAAGGGAATTGATTCGTTAACACACTATATGGAATCTATTATGGATTGATTTAGTGAAATTATATGATATAAATAACATTATAATGATAATATAATCATATTATATATATATACACATATGTTTAACTTTCTTTCTTTATTTCAATATAATAATAAAAATGAAAACAATGTTCATGCGTACGTACGACTTACTGTCTCTATAAATGGTGTATTTTACTGTACATATATATTAAATAAGTTATTATAACAAAAATATAATGGATATAAATTATATTTATATCATAGTTTAAATTATGAAATCATAATATACATATAAGGACAAAAAATAACAAATTAAGGAACATGCGAAGAACAAAGAAATTATTATCTGATGTGAAACCTTATCATAGGATTGTTAAAAAAAGGTAATATAGAGTAATAATAAAACCATATATGGTATTAGATATAATAATTTTGTTCTTTAAAATATGTATAATAAATTTTTATTTATTATTCATTTGGTTTGAATGAGTATGATGAGAGTCAAGACACAAGGTAAGGGGATTTAATCTCATTTTTAATTTTCGTGAGATATATTCTATGTTCTCCACTCTTTCATATTGTGTGGTTTATATAATTCCCATTATTGTGTTATATGTATAATTTAATTTAATTTATAGGTATTAAAAAATATATTTTATGATCTTTCATTCATAGGTATTATATTTCAAATGTTACAAAATCACAGAAACAGTTTTGTCTCAATTTTTCTTCGTCGAGACTCAGGTTTTGTTATGCCCTTAAATTCTATTTTGAGATGTATATACTAAAACTTTACTTGTTATATAATTAATTTCCTTATTTTTATGTTATTTTGTGTTTCATGCATTTTCATTTTCTTACATAGAGATTATGATCCAATGTTACCAAGTTATAAGAGTTCATTGAGTCAATATCAATGCCACTCACGATTATTTAAGTTCAGGCCTCCTTTGAAGAAATCATACGATACATCTCTCAATAGAATTCATGAATTTTCTTCTCATATGGTTATTAATGAATTATACATATATTATTACCATTTAATATACTATTTAGTACATAATATTTTTACAAATGTGTTTTTATGAAATTCAAACTTTTTCCCCTCTTCAGTTGGAAATATGTGTTCCTTCGAAACCCTATTTTATAAAAAGGGACTAAATGAATATTCTTATTTTCTCCTAATATAATTAAAAACCTTTTTTACCCTTTTTAATTTTATTATTTTTTTCATAAATAAATTTTTTATTAGATTTGAATGTATAATTCCAGTACACCCAAAACATGGAAAAAGGAAAAAGGATGAGGGAAAACAGGTAGAGGGATCAGTGGGGGGGCTAATGTAGGGAAGTCCCAAACTATCTGCACAAACCAAATTGACTCAATAAAAACTAAAATATCTAAGGTCTAAAAAATAAGTTATTTGATCTCCCATCCTATAATTATATTCCAAAAAGTACATAATAATGTTCTCTTAATGCCATACATGGATAACTTCAATATTGTTGGGAAGAAGCAGTTTTCACCTTCGAATATTACACTCAATGGAACATGGAGTAAGTCTTAGGCCACATAGAGAATTATGAACCATTAATGAGTTGATTTCAATAGTTTCAAGATGGATATTCCACTAAGAACATATAATAAGGCTAGTGAGAACAACCAGAGCCTCTGTAATGAGAGTATACCCTCTACCAAGATATGTATTGAATTCTAGTGTCACTGATCCACATGAGTCCCAGATTACAATGCCTCCCCATATGAAACATGAATTTCAGAAGCCATAAGTGTTCAATTTAGTCCCCCATGGTAGGGAAACCATCGCATCCACCTTCCCTATCAAATATTTGACTCACCCAGAGTTCTAGAGTAGGACAAGAGGATATGCATTGAAGGGTAGCATCAAATTATTTGAACATTTGAAAAAAAAAATCAAGTAGAACAACTCTAGAATTAAAGTTAATCTAATATAATATTCTATAGAATCCCCTAAGTCAAAAATCATTTCTCCCTTTCCAAATGGACCAGCATCCTAGCTCAAAGGGGATAGCCCAAGATAATTTTTCAAGTCCGCTATAGCCTTCCCCCTAGAACTAGTGGTGAATAAAAGTAGAACTATCTACATCATGAGGATTCCATCCAAGGAAGATACCGAATTCAAGGAAAATATCACTTTCCCAGTCACTTTCAAAGAAGAGGTGATTGGAAATTCTCACCAGTAGTTACCTACAACAACAACACCATAAGGCATGGTGAATTCACAAATGATTAATATTATACTCAGTAGGAAGTTCATAATACTGATCCCTCTAAACCAAAAAAATATTTTTGTTGGGATTTAATTATTTCTTATAATTTCACCCCATTCAACAAAACTATGGAATTCCACTTAAGACTCCATATATCCTTAGATGATAAGACCTCTAAGTTAAAGCCCATGTAAATCCATCTTTCAGGTTTAGAATTCCTCACAATACTGCCAAAAAATATACATCGATCCCTATATAGATTGGAATACAAGAATCCCCGAAAACCACTGTCCTATCTGAATCTTAAGTCCAGCATTGGGAATCTTGGGAAAGGAAATTGTGATCCCACCCAATTATAGGGCCAAAGGATAATATCCCCCTTGAAATCTATTAATCAAGAATGGTTAATCAGCACCAGTATTAGAGGCTGGATCATAGTTCAGATCAAAAAATTCCTACCCTTTAGAAGATCCAAGAAGGTCCCATACGTGTCTTGCATGAACTTACCCCATAGAGTCCTATCGTCAATTCATTCCAAAGAAATATTAGCATGAAGTACCTAAATTACATCACCCATGCATACAACATTAATTCCACCATCTGACACTAGTATAGCCAATAAATCCCATTCATCCTAACGATGTTTTCCATAGGAATGTGAATCCCATAGAAAAGCGACCAATATCCTCTCAATTATAATGAAAAATGATTCTAAACATTAGGTGATGAGATGGTGTGTATAAGGATCAAATAAATAAAACTATTTATCAGAGTTAATTTCTTTCTACCTGATAAGAAACAGTTTTTCCAATTGACAATTCTTCCTATTATTTTCCCAATCAGCTAGTTAGTCTTTTACCAATTTTTCAAAGGAATATTCTTGTCGCTTTCATGAATGAGGACTTTTTATAACCTTTTTTCCATGAAAAATTAATGTTATTTTTACCTCATATGGCATTTATTGATTAAACAACAATCATCTCTTTGATTCTTCTTTTATATTTTTATGTGGATAATTATTAATACAGTGTTTTTAAAAGTAATTTTTAATGATTTTTTTTCAAATTTTTTTCAATATTCATTTTTTTTCAAGGAAATTTAGTTTGAAAAATTATTCTAGCACTATTTATAGGTTTTCAAATTATATTCAATTAAATGGTTTTCAAAAAAAAATCAGGCATTCTTTAAAGGTTTTCAACGTTTTTTCAAAGAAAACATTATTTAAAATTTTTTGAAGCTTATTTTATAAGTTTTCAAAGAAAAAGTTTATCAAAATGATTTCAAGTATTATTTATAATTTTTCAAGGTATTTTTTATTAAAATTATTTTCAAATGGTTTTATTTAATAAAAATATTTTTTCAAATAATAAAGGATAATTTACAAAATAATAATTTTTGAGATATATTTCAAAATTATATTCCATCTAAGATGACACCTGTTGATGTTACTCATGCCCATTTTGGAAATGATCTTATAGTTCCTTTCATATTGTTTCTATGAGTGCGTAATTCTCAATTTCATTGTCTTTATAAAACCCATTTCCCTTTCATAGGTTATATGTTTATGAAACACATTTCTCTTTCATAGTTTATATGTTTATGAAATTTGTTTCACTCTCATGGGTAATGATTTTGATGAAATCAGTAAGTAACCAATATCATTACCTAAGTTATAATATGATTACCTCTTTATAATACCCATTTCATTTCACGGTATATGATATGATTATTTATGATCTTGTGTCACTTTTATGTCTGATTACACAACTATATGGGTGGGACTTATAACTCCATCTAATGCATTGGGAAATGATTTATATCTCATGAGGTTGAATAAGATGGTATTGGGAATGATCCTTGACTACTAATATGGCCATGGGATTGAACCATGAATACCAATAATATAGTTACCCTAAACTTTTACACATAACATTACATGACGTTAAGCATATTAAGAATCATATTAGAGAACATGATCCTTAGCCCAGTTGGTGAGGACTACTTAAGTACATCTATGTGACCCAGGATCAAATCCACAAGGATGAATATTTCTGGGTACTGTAGAAGGTATTTTTGCGGGAAATGTAGCAGGTATTGGTTTAAAATATAGCAACCATGACTATTCCCCTATTTGAGCCTTAGGGCCACCGATTTGTTCCCCGAGTCCTTTAAGGAATTCGGGCCACCTAGGCCATTGGTTCAGTAGGCCTTTGGGCCAAATCAAGGCCTTTGAGCCACCATAAGTACATATACAGACCAAAAAACCTATAAGGAAACAAGCTCTAGATGGAGGATGAGCACGAAGCTTTCACTACAACAGAAGCTAAACAGATTTCTAGAATGAGAGGGTATGACACCTTCCATCGGGACAATCCTGTGTATGAATGGGAAAGCCTATCCTAACATCCATTCAAATGTGGAGAGTTGATTTCACGATGAAGATGCTGGGGGGAGTAGTTCCATGTAGTTAGTTTGGGTTGTATGTAATGTTTTAAGTCTATGGGCAATGAATTCCTCTAAAGACTACAAACCTTTTAATACATATGAATACAGGCTTTGTAAGGGTTCCACCTCACCCCTTGAAAGGTGAATTATCGAAAATCAATAAAAAATAAAGGCCATAGGGCCATTGGAGTGGATAATAATTTTAGAAACCAAGGATCAAAAAGTCCACTGTCTTGGAAGACAATGTGAATAAAACTGAAAAACATGGGACTAAATAAAATATTTCATTTTTTAGTCTTCATAAAGAGATCATAAATTACACTATTATAATACATATTCATAAGATAACCAAAGGATAACATGAATAAATGGATGAGATAAAAATACTATTAAGGGAATAAACATAATAATAAAGCATTAGCACATGGGCTAGAAGTCATGACATAATGATATAAAAAGGCCAGAAACATATGGATTCATAACATTTAAATATGATATAATATAAAAATTTATTCATTGTAATGTGGAAGAAACATAAAACATGACTTTATCATGATTCAAGGATCATTGCACATAAAGGATCACTATTCATGGTTAACCACCAAGACCATCGTACATGGTATCTTGAGTCAAGGCAAACCGCTAAGACTGTTGCACATAACGTCTCATGAGACTCAAAATTACCCAGATCATTAGAGAACAAACTAGGTGAACCCACCATAACATATTCATGAATATTATTTCTATATACAGAATCATACATATTCAATCATACATAAACATATGGGTTACCCATGGTAAGAATTGGATATCATAATCATGTCATAAAGCATAAAAAATGGGAGTATCATAAAAAGTACCTGAAGGAAAGGAATTTGATCGTTCATGTAATATAATTGGGTAGAGTAGGAATATATCAAGTAAACTGATGTAAACTTGAATTAATAATATATAAAAAATTGTACTTTTGAAACTTTGGAATTAAAACCTTTTAGTGCGGTTAAAGAAAAATATTAAATGTCATTTAAAAAATAAAATGGAATAATATTTTATATAAAACAAGAAGTGAACCAATAAGTATTTCATAATAAAATCATGGTTTTATAAAAAAAATTGATTAAAAATAGATTGTATGGTGTACTTGAAAATGGGTAAGAATTAGGAATGTTCCCTTAAAATGGGATTGGTTATCAAGAATAATTGAAGAGGAAATCATTTAAAAACATGTATATCCTAAAAAGAAATGATGAATAGATCATGATAAAATAGTTTGGATAATATACAAAGAATTTTTAATATGCATATAAAAATAATAGATAACTTCATTTGGGGAAAAGGAAGGACAAAACAACCTGAAGGAATAATGGAGGTTCAGGTAGAATCCCTTACATTAAGTCTGAAGGTGTCCTTCACTTGATATTAATGTCCTAGATAACCGAATTTAATTAATTATTATTTATTTATAGAACCTATTATATGGTTAATATATTTATTATAACCGTATTAAGTTCATTCATGACCTTTTTGGTGGGTTAATAGGTACAATTTCGTTGTTTTTGGAGCGTTTGTTTCCCTGGTTTTCATGATTGGTTTACCTATATAAATGTAATGATAAACATGTAATATGAGAATGGATGTCCAGAATTGAAGTTGTATATTTTTATATAACATACAGAATATTATATGGTAATAAAATTCATTATTTTATTTTTATTTAGGATGAATAATTATATAAAACATTAATGGTAACTCTTTTGGTTAATTGGCGGTTTTTGATCACAAAGAACACAATTTTCATTATATATAATTAAATTGTTTAATAATGATTCTAGAACATTAAATTATAATTAATACATATATTATAGTCTTTTTAGACCATAAAAATAATTTCATGACTAGAATTGATGACATTAAAAAAATTTAAAAACCCATTTTTCAACAATCTGATGAATTACCACATCACAGATATTGCCTTCATTTTCTCTTATAAAAGGAGGGTAAAGGAGAAATGATGATGAATTATCCTATCATAATTAAAAAAATTCAGTAAATGTATGGTACTAGAGTTATCACACCATTTTTATTAGGATAGGTGACGATAGTAATTAAAAAAAGGAATATGAAAAGAGAATAAAATTAAAGAAAACAGAAATTTACCTCTTGAATATATCTTCCTTGAGAGCCTCTTTAGGGGAGAGGTTTCGGTTTTGTATGAGAAAAATATCTCTTTGACGTGGGATAGGGAATTAATGAGTGATTTGAAATGAATTTGTACTAGACACATGACTTGAGAGGTGTGAAGAGAGGAGTTAAAGAGGGGTGGTATTAAAAGTGGAGGAGAGGAGGGGTTTCTAATTATTTTAATCAGTAGTTTAATATTATTGCGGAGGACAATGAATAGTCTTGATTATTCTTACAAAAAATAGTAAAGAGTTCATGTGAGTTTTAACTAATTTTCATTTACATCATCCATGGCTCAATCGTGGTTCAATAATTCATTTATTTGGCATTTATCGTTAATTATTGTATTTTACTATTCACTAAAAAATTCAAGTATTTTCGAAAAACCCCAAAAATTCAACCCAAATTTTTTTAAATTTGTAAAATTCCTAAAGGGGTACTATTTTATAAAGTTAATTTTATAAATATGTTCAATTTAATTTTTAATTAAAATCCAAATTTTCTAGAAATATAAAAATTTTAAAATTATAACTGATTTTCTAACAATTTGAAAATATTATTAAGGTCTATTAAAATTACATTATAATCATAAGTCATAAAAATAATTTTTTATGAATACATTTTATGAAAATAAATTTACTTTAATTTATTAAATTAATCTTAAAATAATAATTAAATATACATGACTGAAAAAATTTACCAACACTTAATTAATAATTTTTAAAATATTTACTTACTTATAAAATGATATATTTATATCGTATTGTCACTTATATTCTGAATATATTTTATTTATACTTTCCTTATTGAGGTTACTATTCAATTTTCTAGTTTACTATTCCTAAGGGTTACATTACTATTCCAAAGGTCATGTTACTATTTCATCGGTATACATTTATAATAATCAAGAGATACCTTTTATTTTACTCATTATTAATTTATTAGGTTTGTATTGTGTTATATATGTAAAATCATATGATTATATTATAAGATATATTTATAATAAAGGAATTTCATTAATGAAACATTGGGTCATTACATTCACCCCTCCTTAAGAAATTTCACCACCGAAATATTTTATTAGATTCTAAGTTGAAAACAGGTGTGGGTGCTTTTCCATTGTTGATTTCTCCAGTCCCCGTGATGTCTCTTCGTACATATAGTTCATCCATAGTAATTTGATCAGGTTAGTAGTCGTGATACATAGAAAATTATCTCTATAAGCCAAGATATTCATTAGCTACTCCTCACAAGAATGATAAATCTATAACTGTACAGCCTCTGAAGATAGTACATGTGAATGATATGGTATGTACTTCTTTAAGAGGGATACATAGACGACATTGTGTACTTAAGACATGGTAGGTCGTAGTTATAGTCGATAAGCCACAACTCTGACATGATCAAGAATTTTGAAGGGGTTGATGTTCCTGGGACATAGCTTCCCTTTCTTCCCAAATCTCATGACCATATTCCATGTACATATGAGGAGTAATACCATGTCTCCAACATTGAACTCAATGTATAATTTATTATTGTTCTCATAACTCTTCTATTGACTATGGAATTATTAGAAATGCTGCAGAATGGTTTTCACCTTCTCAACCATTTCTTCGACCATTTCTGGTTCTAAATTTTTACTCTCACCAACTTCATCCTAGAACGCTTGTGTTCTAAACATTTTCCCATAAAGGGATTCATATGGTTCCATTTGAATGATCGAGTTGAAACTATTATTGTAGGAGAATTTGAAAAATACCAGATGTTGGTCCCATCCTCCTTTAAAGTCCATAGAACTTGGTCTCAATATATCTTCCATTTTATAAATAGTTTTCTCAGATTGAACATCAGTTTTAGGATATTAGGTCATACTGAAGTTCATTTCAATTATTAAAGCATGTTTGAGACATTTCAAGAACATCGAGGTGAGCCTTATATATCTATCAGAAATAATAGATAGTGGTAATCAGTATATACTTATCATCTTTTAGATATATATCTGTGCAATGTTATTTAAGAAGAATTCCTCTCGAATTGTGAGAATGTGTGCTGCCTTTTTAAGATGATCCATAATGACCGATATAGCATTTTTTCCTCTATATGACATTGGATATCCAGTGAAAAAGTCCACGGTGATGTTCTCCCACTTCCATGTTGGTATGGGTAGTTGTTTTATCATCCCCTTATACATTTTCTTTTATCCTTCACTTACTGACATACTAGGAACATTGACATTTACTCAACAATATCTTTCTTCATATTCTCCCACAAATAATTTTCCTACAGATCTTGATACATATTTTTGTTCCCTTAGTGAATAGGTATGGTTGAGCTATGTTCGTAATTTAGAAGATCCTTCTTTATCATGGGATCAGATCATACACCTAATCATGACCCAAATCTTACAACTCATTCCTCATCAATATCGAATATAGAGGATTTCCCATTTCTAATAGCTTTCACCCTTTTCAAAATTTCTACATCCTTTATTTGAGAATAATTTATTTTCTCCTTTAGGAATGGTTAAGCATCCATTTGATAAACGATTTATGATTTTACACCCCTAATTATTACCACATACATCCTATGTAAATATAAAAATATTGGATCTTTCTCAAGACTCATCATTTATAAACTTGCAGGATATTTTCTACATAGAGCATCTGCAACATTATTTGATTTACTAGGATGGTAGTGGATTGAGAAGTCATAATACCTGATGAAATATAACCATTTTCACTTGTACATATTAAGATACATATGTTTGAATATATAGTCTAGACTCTTGTGATTAGTATATATCTTACACTTCTCCCTAGAGAGATAATACTTCCATATTTTCAACACAAAGATCACAGCTGCCAACTCCAGATCATCTGTGGATAGTTTTTATTACCTATTTTTAGAATCCTTGAGTTGTAGGCTATCAAATTGTCATTTTTCTTCATCACTCATCCTAAGACCTTCGTTGAAGCATCACTACATACCACAAAGAGTTATCCACTTATCAGGAGTGTGAGTACTGGCACAATTTTAAGCCTCATCTTGAGAACCTTAAATATTTCCTCACATTAAAGAGTTCAAAAAAACATTACTCCCTTCAATTACATCCTAGTCATTGTGTTTGAAAATCGTGATAAGTTCTTAAAAAATCATCTATAATACCAAACTAGGCCAAAAAATATATGGATCTCTGTTACAGATGTTGGACTAGGATAGTCTTCAATTTCCTTTGTCTTGGAAGGGTGCATATATATTAATTTTTTAGTAATAACATCACCCAATAATGATACTTCCTCCATCCAGAACTCTAATTTACTGTAATTTCATAATGTTTCACCATATGCATTGTCATCAGCATAGTATTCAAATTATCCTCGTGTTCCTCCTTTCCCTTTGAGTAAATCAGAATACCATCGATAAAGAGTACCATAATTTTTTTATGTAATATCTAAAGACTCTATTCACTAAATATATCAATAATTATGGAGAGATAGTAAGTAAAAATGGCATAACTAATAACTCAAAGTGTATATATTGTATGTCACACCCCAAGGTTTTGAAAATAAATGCATTTTATAACATAGCCACTAAACACAACATTCCCTCTACTATGTTTTGAATTTCGAAAAATGTTCATTTGGAGTTGTGATCAATAAGTCATTTGGAGTTTGATAGAACAAACATGATTTTTGGTGAATAGTAACATACCTTCATGAATAATAATATGACACTTATGAGTAGAAAATAATTATATTATATTATTTTATTAAATTATTCCTTTAAAATGGTTATTTCTAAAATTACCTATTATTTTATTTAGAAAATAAATTAATAATATTTAGAAAACTGTTTTTGAAAAATTTAGTTCATTTTTTAATTCTAAACAAAGAAAAATGCTAGGGGAGATTTTTGGAATTTTTCTAAAATTCGTGAATTTTTTATGAATAATGATATACAGTAAAATACCGTATATACAAATTATCCATTAAATACAATATTTATGAAATCATAAGTGATTTAAGGCCACTTGGTTCGAACTCACATGCACTTATTACAATTAGGGGTCACATGAAACAACATTATTAGTTGTCTTAAGGGAAATAATAAAATAATGAATTAAATATTCAAAATTAACTCTTCTCCTCCACTATAAAACCCCCCACCACTCCTTCTCTTCACTCATCTATGCCTTGGATCTCCCCAATGCTATGCCCCAATATTCTTCCCTTGTCTCTCCCCATGTCTTTTAAGCTCTTGTTCATTCTAAAAGATCAAAACCCCTTCCCTTAAAGAGGTTCCCAAGGAAGTTATATCAAGAGGTAAAGCATCATTCTTTTTTGGTTTAGTTTCATTTCAAGTTCCTTGATTTTTTATCCTATCCTTACCTACTCTATCCAAATAACCATAATAGATCCAGTATTATCTATATTATAGAATTGTATCATGTTAATTGAGTAACGATCATCAATATCCTCTCCCTCTCTCTCTCTCTTATTTTATAAAAAAATCAACATCCATGAGGTTCCAATTTATAGCCATCATGGACGATGATGTTTCATTCATAAAATGATCCTTAAATACTGTTTATTAAACAATTTTGATGGTTGAAATAGACATTAATATATGTATTATAACCTAATTAAGATTTAGGAACCAGTATACGTACATATTATTAAATCGAATGAACAAACAAGCTCTTAATAAACAAAATACCGCTAAATAATCTAACTGAATGTCATAAATATTTCATCTAAGGATTCATCCTTTTTTCATTTAACAAAATTATATAAATGACTATTAACACATATTTATGTTTATAAATAATATTTAATTTAATTCTATTGATTTACATCCATTCCACTCAATTACCTAAAGAACAAGTTATCCGATTATGAAAATAAAGAAAATGAACACTACGGAACAATGAAATTAAATATATTAAATTATTACTAAGTTCATAAATAAACTAAAAAATTATGAAAACCTAAAATAATTCTTAATATTTTCATAAATTAGTTGTTAATAAGTATAATTTCATATTCCATGATCTTAAGTTCAAGATCGAAACACGTTCAGACATAAGGTAAGTGTTTTTTCACCCGAACATCCATTTTCATTCAGGTTACTTTTCTTCTATAATTACCCCAATGAAACTAGTTTTTTATTTGTATCTAATCCTCAAATATTATGTGTGTAGGTTATATATATGATTAAAAACCTTAATATTTCCTTATTTTATGGAAGGTTACACATTTTAAATGAAACATACAAATTTGTTTCTGAAATACGAGCCCAATCCAGTGAAATTTCTCTAATTCTTGATTATTTTCAAGGTCACTCTATAATCTGTTTTTGAAAACCATTATATTTATAAAATCATTAATTTTGTCTATCTCACATAACTTCTAATTTAATACAAATATTTTCCAAAAGAACTCTTATTTTCGAAGTAAAATAGTAATTATCTCAATATTTACTCGAAGAATTTATAAGAGTATATTAATCTATTTCTACAATATTATAGATTATTATTTATTATTGGGATAAGTATTCCATGTTATCAACTACCATATTTAATTTAATGGTTAATAATTATTTTTATGTGGATATTCTATCTTAAAAACATTCCCCAATTTATCTGAATGGTATGTATTAATGCTTAATGATTGGGGAAATTTATTTTCATTTCATATATTAATTTCAATATGAATGTATATGTTGTTTATGTTTATACCCATTCATATTAGGAATGCATTGGACATTTTATGTGTATGGTGGGGACCTCTATATCCCCTCGGTGCATCGGTAGGTCTCATGAGACAAACAATGGTCTTGGAACAAGGCCTTGACAAAATGAGTATTTATGGTCTTGGCATGAGGCCTTGATGATATGGTCATGTATTCCCGCATTATGGATTCCCTCATTATGAAAATTGTATTTATGGTTCATTTGGTTATTCAAATAGTAGAATACCCATTATTTTGTTATATTATGGAAATATTTACACATCTCATATTTTTTTCATATTATGTTCATGTTTTTAAAGGCATCTGTTTTCAATTATTCACCATGTCTAATAATTATGTTATCTTCCTCTATAATGCTTACTATTACTGAGCATTTGAGATCACCCCATTTTTATTTTTCATTTTCTCATGACATGAATAATTTTATTATGAATGATATGGTGAAATAACCTAGGAGTTATGGAAGTCGTCTAAGGAGTTTCTATACTTTTTCAGTTCATGTTGTAATGTTAAACATAGGTATGTATCTTGTTTCCAATAATACTAAACTACTAGGTCCTTCATGATGCATATTCCTTGATTATATGCCAATGTAATAAAATAAGGTATCTCCTCCAGGAAACTATGGTCGGGTCCTTACAGATGATATCAAAGATAGTTTTGTAGAAAAATTGGAAACTATATTTAGAAAGCGTAGATTAGGGAAGAGTCTCTAAGAAAGTATTTTTGGATAAATACACAATAACATCCTGGTATTTTTGTAAGGAATAGATTATGTGGATCATTCAAGTAATATATCCATGTCTGGATACAAACTGTTAGAGGTGGCTAGGGAACAAATATACCTAGGAGAGAAATATCTGACAAGGAGTTTCGGGCCGGACCTGGGGCATCCTGGTACATGATAACGAGCCTTGCTTCACTCTTGGTTATGAATCTCTTGGGGGATATTCCTAGGATAATTTACTTTTTCATTACAAGCCATTATAAAGGATTTAAAGGTAAATATTTTCTCAAAGAACCCATTTTTTATTATGGGATAAGCCATGTCAAGGATCTCAATTTATGATAAGTATTTTTTTGTGATTCATAACAAATTCTAGTGTATGTCATCATCTAGAAATGGCGCCTAGTGGAAGGAATGGAAACCACATGAATGCACTTGTCCACTGTAGGAATTTTCCTCCAATTCAAGATAATTATGTTGGATATGGTGTTGTGGCTGGTGATAAGAAACTCCTAACTATAATGGGATAACATACTCTTTGAACTATCACATTATCCATAAGGAGAATCTGGATCCACCACATGGATGAGCTATGTTTGATCGATTTATATAACAACAGCCTCCATCATTCAATGCGACTACAATCCAATTTGTAGAAGAGAAGTGGATGTATTCCCTTTAGAAGATATTTCTCTATTTGGTATGTAATGAAAGAGAGAAGGTTGTCATGGTAGTTTATAATCTATCGAGAGATGCATATTAGTGGTGGTCATTAATCCAAAACACAATGGAAGAGGAATAAATAGATGATATGGAATAGAGGGATTTTAAGGAAATCTTCCTAGAAAAATATTTCCCTAGTGAACATTGAGTAGATATGGTGAGGCAATTCTTGAATCTGAGGTAGAAGGAGGTTGAAAATCTTGCCAAGTATGAATCCAACTTTACAAGGCTAGAGAGAAAAGTTATGGACTACCTATGTAATCCAAGGAACAAAATTGATCGATTAATTTATGGTTTAAACCCATTTCTCTGAATGGATCTAGTCTCCCAAAGTTTCTCATTCTGTGAAGATATAGTCTAAAGTGCTATCAAGATAGAAACAAAATTTCTAAGCCTTTTGAATTTAATGGAAAACAAGAAAAGAATAGGGTTGTAGAAAACTCCAGAAAATAAAATAAGGAAATTGGGAAGATGGGAAGAGTTGAATTTCCATCCTGTAGTAATTGTGGGAGGAAATACCCTGGAACTTACCTAAAGGGAATGGAAGTCTATTACAATAGTGGAGAAAAATGAAACCAAGGTAATGATTGTTTGGGTAAGAAATAAGCTACCAATTTTTTGTGATAAAATTGCAGGGATGTGGGACATTATTCACAAGAATATCCTATGAGTCAGGGAAATGTTTCCCAAAGAAGGCCAAGGGAGCAGGGACAAGCTTATGCGGTCACAACCACGGAGGATGAAGTTTATAAAAATGTGGTGGCGGGTACATTGATCATTTAATTAAGCATAGAAAATGATTTGTTTCATTATGGATCATCACATTGATTTATATCATCCTGGTTTTCCATGAAAATTAGACATGTGAAATTTGATTTAATAATGGAGTTATCAGTCAAAACTCTTTATGGATGTATCATTGCAATAGAGGTGTGTCGATTAGTCCTCCTCATGAAACATAAACGTTCTTTAGATTCTTACCTTATCATCATACCAATTTTTAAATATGATATAATTCTTGGTATGAATTGGCTATCAAATTTTGATGCGAAGATCTATTGCAAGAAGAAAGAGGTTAGTATTTTTTTCAAATGGTGTAGAATCCTTTATTTTTTGAGAAGAAACCTCTAAATTTGATTCTTATCTAGATACACCCCCATTTTCTCTACTTAATTAAATTATTGGGGATAAAAGGAATGAAATAAATATGGATGAGTAGAAGAATTTATAGATATAGTACATACCTATTGTGAAAGAATATGTTGATGTCTTTCCAGAGGATTTACCTGGACATCCTCCAGAGCATGAAATTGATTTTTCCATTGACCTAATTCAAGGTTCAATGACCATTCAAATACCCCTTATTGACTAGACACTATGGACTTAGTGGAACTAAAGAAACAACTATAGTAATTGACTGATAAGGATTTATTCGACCTAGTGTTTCTCCATGGGGATCCCACATCCTCTTTATCAAGAAGAAAGATGAACCCATGAGGTTGTGCATTGATTACAATGAAATCAATGCTATTAGAATAAATAATAAGTATCATCTTGCACGAATTAATGATTTATTTGATCAGCTTAATAGAGCCCAATATTTTTCCAAGATTGATCCTTGATCTAGATATAATCAGTTGCTTGTGAAGAAGGAATACATTCCAAAAATATAATTTCGAAACAGGTACGAGCATTATGAGTTTACAGTAATACATTTTGGACTAATTATGGCACCATATATTTTCGTGGATATAAGGAACAATGTTTTCAAGGAATATCTTGATGAATTAGTAGTGGTATTTATTGATGATATCCTGGTATACTCTAAAATCCGTGAAGACCATGAAAATCACTTGCACACTATAATGAAGACACTTAGAAGAAATAAATTATATGGGAAATATAGAAATTTGATTTTTTTTCTCTAATATTTTTCCTTTCTGAGCCACATTGTCTCGAAGGATAGAATATTTGTAGATCCTATTAAGAAAAATGCAGTGCAAGAATTTCCTACTCCAATAAACATAACTATGGTACATAGTTTTATTGGTTTAGCAGATTATTATTGGAATTTTATTCAGAACTTAGCTTGTTTAGCCATCCCAATGATCAAGCTCACATGAAGAGGGGTTACGTTCGTTTAGAATAATGAATGTGAATAATATTTTGAAGAATTGAAGAGGAGGCTAGTGAATTCTCCAATCTTAACCCTACCATTGGGGAATGATGGGTTTGTTTTCTATATAGATTCATCAAAGAAAGGACATGATTGTGTTCTTATACAAATGATATATTGATTTCATATGTATCTAGTTAGCTAAAAGTTCATGAACAAAACTATCCAACCCATGATCTTGAGTTGGTAGCTATAATCTTTTCTTTGATGATATGGAGACACTATCTCTATTGTGAAAAATGTGAGATGTATACAGATCACAAGAGTTTGAAGTAAATTTTCTCTCAAAATAAACGCAACATGAGGCAAAGACGATGGCTTTAACTACTCAAGGATTATTATTTCACTATACACTACCACTCAGAGAAGTAAAATAAGGTGGCAGATGATGTGAACAAAAATGATCATGGAGTTCTGAACAAGATTATATTTGAAAGTGATCCCTTGTTCATAGATTTAGTAAAGATGGGTATGGAAATTATCAAGGAAGGAAACACATCACAAAATTTTCAAATGGTTGTGAAACATTCTTTACTAGAAAGGATAAAATGTTCTCAAATTGATGATGAGGGGTTTCAAAAGAAAATTAAAGCTATAAATGATTGGAAGTTGACTGACATCTTATATTAAGGTGGATCTTTCAAATTCAGAAAGAGGCTTTGTGTTTTTGTTATTCATGAGATAAAGAGGGAAAATTTGGATGATGATCATAGCTCTAACTTCTCTATACACCCTAGTAGAAAAAACATTTATAGAAATATAAAGGAACATTTTTGGTGGGAAAACATGAAGAGGGATATTGTTGATTATGTGTCATGATGTTTGGTTTGTCAACAGATTAATTCTGGAAGAAAACATGCTAGAGGAGTCATGAAACCCCTTCCTATACCTATTTGTAAATGGGATGATATTACAATGGAAATTTTCATGGGACTACCAAAGACTCCAAGAACTAATGATGTGAAATGTGTCATTTTTTATCTTCTTACAAAATCAAAAAAAAATTCTTACTATAAGAGATTCTTTACCACTGGAACGTTTAGAAAAACTCTATATTAATGAAGTTTTAAGACTTCATGGTGTACCCTTATCAATTGTTTCTGATCATGATCCCTGTTTTACATAACACTTCAAGAAAAGTCTCCAGAAGGCCCTAGATACCCATCTTCGTTTGGGAACATCCTATCACCCAAAAACTGATCAACAATTAGAATGGACTATTAAAACATTGGAAGACATTATGAAGACTTTTTCACAAGAATTTCAAGGTATGTGGGATTATTATTTACATATCATAGAATTTTCCTACAAAAATAGCTTCCATTCAAGTATTCAAATGGCACCCTATGAAGAATTATATAGAATGATATTTCATACACCAACTTGTTGGGATGATGTTGGTGAAAGAAAGATCGTGGGCATATAACTTGATGAAAAACAATGAAAAATGTAATGATTTTCCAATAATCAAAGGAAGGATTTGGAATTTCATAAGGGGGATCATGTTTTGTTAAAGGTATCTCTATAAAATGGTATTATATGATTCAGTAAGAAGGGGATATTATGTCCCATTTACATCAGACCTTTTGAAATTCTAGATCGAATTGCAGCTGTATCATATCGTTTGGAAATGCCGCCAAGTCTCTCAAAAGTTCACAATGTGTTCCATGTGTCAATGTTAAGGAAATACATGCCAGAACCAACACATGTACTCACCTATGATGAAATATAACTTGAGCTAGAACTATATTATAATGAAGAGCCTGTCTAGATTCTTGAATCTAGTGAACAAGTATTGATAAATCGGATGACTCGTCTGGTAAAGTTTCTTTGGAGGAACTATAAGATGGAGGATGCAACATTGGAGTCGGAGGAGATTATGTTGAAGACATACCCAAATCATTTGAGGTAATGTTTTGTGAATTTCGAGGATGACATTTTGGTAAGGCGGGGAGAATATAACACCCTAATGATTTGAAAATAATTGCATTTTATAACCTAGATATTAAACACAACCTTACATATACTATGGTTTAAATTTCTAAAAACGGTCATCTAGAGTTGTGATCAGTAAGTCATTTGGAGTCTGATAGAACACACTTGATTTTTGGTGAATAGAAACATTCACTTATGAATAGTAATATGAATTGTAATATGAACCTAATGAAGAGTGAATAATTATTTTATTTTATTTTATTTATTTAACAAGTTAATGATATCTTAATTAATTTTTCAATGTGATGTAAAACTAATTATAATGCTAAAATTGTTATTTTTCAAATTAACTTTGATTTTACTCAAAAATTAAATTAATAATATTTCTAAAATTATTCTAGAAAAATGGAGTTAATTTTTGAATTCTAAATTTTGAAAAATGGTAGGTATGAGTTTTTTGGATTTTTCATAAATTCTTGAATTTTTTATGAAGAGTGAAATACGATTAAATACCGTATATAAAATTATCAGTTTTATACACTATTTATGACATCATAAGTGATCAAAGGCCACTCGGTTTGAACTCACATGCACTTATTACTATTATGGGTCACATGAAACAACACTATTTGTTGTCTTGAGATAAATAATAAAATAATTAATTAAATATTCAAAATTCACTCATCTCCTCCGCTATAAAACCCCCTGCCACTCTCTATTCTCTTCACTCCTCTAAGCCTTGAAGATCCCAAAATTTCTGCCCAAATAGCCTTTCCTAGTCACTCCTTGTGTCCAGTAAGATCTTGGTCTTTCAAAAAGACCAATCCCCTCCCTTACAGAGGTTCCCAAGGAGGTTATATCAAGAGGTAAAGCAGCTTTCTTTTTCGTATAGTTTCATTTTAGGTTCCCTTATTTTGTAATCCTATACTAACCTCCTTTATCAAAATGACCATGTTAGATCCATTATCATCTCTATACTGGAATTATATCATGTGAATGGAAGAACCATCATCAATATCCTCTCTCCCACTTTTATTTTATAAATGAAATCAACATCCATGAGGTTCCAATTTATAACCTTTGTGGAAAATGAAGTTTAGTTCTTCAAATTATCCTTAATTACTAGACAAGATACCATTTTAATGATTTTACCAGACTTTAATATATGTATTATAACCTACTTAAGATTTAGGAACCAGTATACATACATATTATTAAATCTAATGACCAAACTAGCTCCTAATAATCATAATACCGCTAAATAATCTAAGTGAATGTCATAAATATTTCATCTAATGATTCATCCTCTATCCATGTAACCAAATGATAGAAATGATCTTTAACACATCTTTATGTTCATGAATAATATTTAATTTCAATTCTGGAGATTTACATCCATTATACTCCATTACATAAGAAAAAGTGAACAAATTATGAAAATAATGAAAATGAATTCTCTCGAATGATGAAATTCAATATAATAACTTATCACTAAGGGAATAAATTAACTAAAATAATTATGATAAACTAAATAAATTTCTAATAGTTTCATAAATAAGTTACTAATATGTATTATTTCATATTGCACGAGCTTATATACTAAAGTGGAACACGTTTGGACATAAGGTAAGAGTTTTTTCACTCGAACTTCCATTTTCATTCGGGTTACTTTTATTGTCTAATTACCTCAATGAATCTATAGTGTATTATTATTTACTCCTCAAAAATTATTTTTGTGGGGTTATATATATATATTTACCAACTAGAATCATTTCTCTCATTATGGATGGTTACACGATTTAAAAGTAACTTATGCAATTGTTTCTGAAATACAAGCCCGATCTAAGGGAATTTCACTAATTCCTAACTATTTTCAAGGTCACTCTAAAATATGTTTTAGAAAACCATTATCTTTATAAAATCACTCATTTTCACTATATTACTTAAATTTTTCGTTTATACAAATATATTTCCAAAATAACTCTTCTTTTCAAAGTAAAAGAGTATTTATCTCAAGATTTACTCGAAGATCTTTTAAGAGTATCATCTTCTATTTCGACACTCTTGTTGATTATTATGTATTACTTGGATTAGTATTATATGTTATAATATACCATATATAATTTAAGGGTTTATGATTATTTTGGTTTTGGATGTGCTATCTTAAAACCATTGACCAATTTACTCTGAATGGTTAGTATTTATGCTTAAGGTTTGGGGAAAGATATTTTCTTTTCATATATTAATTACAATATGAATGAATATGTTTTTTATGTTTTTACCTATTAATATGAGGAATTAATTTGACATAGTAAGTGTCGGTTGGGTCCCTCTATTGACCCTATGTGCATTGGTATGTCTCATGACTAAAACTTTGGTATTGGCATAAGGCCTTGACAAAATGATTATTTATAGTCCTGGCACGAGGCCTTGATGGTATGGTTATGTTGTCCCACATTATTCATTCCCTCATTTTGAAAATAAAATTGATGGTTAATGTCGTTATTCGACTAGTATAATACCCATGATTATTTTATATTATTGAAATATTTACTCAGCTAATATTTCTTCCATATTCTGTTCATGTTTTTTAAAGGCATTTGTTTTTAATTATTCACCATGTATAATACGTATATTATCTTCCATTGTATTTCATACTCTTACTTAGTGTTTGAACTCACCTCTTTCTTATGTTTCATTTTCTCAATACATGATTAATTTTATTATGAAGGATATTCTGAAATAACTTTGGAGTTATAGAAGTTGTCTAAGGAGTTTCTATGTTGTTTTTCATTTCATCTTGTAATGTTGAATTTATGTACATATCTTGATTAAAATACTATTAAAATACTCGGTCCATCAGGATGAAAATTAATTTTTCATATGATAATGTAATCTAATAAGGCACAGGCTCTGGGCAACTGGAGTCAGGTCCTTACAGAGAAGGTTTTGGGCGCAGTAGAAGCACAGTTGGTCAAACAACTAACTTTAATTTTTAACATGATCAATTATTATTCTGGGATCAATATGACGATAAACCCCAATATCCAAACAATAAAATCAACAATTTAAATAAAGAAGTAAGAGGCTCGAAAAAATTAGATAAGATCTTTCACAACTTGTTTATAATTAAATTAATTAATTTCATAAAGAAAAGAATACCTGGATCTTTAGTACTTTTTGGGTTGATGATGTTGATCATCCAGAATGACCATTCTAAATTGTCCCATTATTCTTGTGAGAAACCAAACCAGAATCCCCCTAGTGGTGATCCACACATGCTCTGATGGCCTTTGACCGACACCACTGGTTCTCTGAGTTATAGCATGGAAAAGCAAGTGTCTTTTGTTGTTTTCTCTTGATCTCTTGTTCTTAAATCTTGAAAAACATCTCCCATTCTTTAGAGGGGAGGGAAGAGGATTCAAGAGAAAAATCATTTATCTCAATAATTTTCAATTCAATGGGCATGTAGTTCGGTACATGGAACAATATAGGTACATTCCTGTTTATTGTCATGGGGATTTGGTAACAATAATCAATTATGTAACAACAATTAAATGCAATCATAAATTTAGAGAAAATCCATGATTTTAATAATAGTATTATATCATTATTTATAGCGCACCGACTTGTTAAAAATGGAATTCATAAAAATTATGCATCAAAAAATAATAGCAATGTTATTATTATTTTACCCTATCCCAAAGAGTTAACTAATTATCTACTTCCTTGAAAATAATTATTTTACTACTGGACCAGCGTTGGTCTGCTCGAACTCCACTTACATTTATTGAACACCTAAATTAATAAATAAATAATTTATTATCTTAAATTTATATTTTATATACAAACTACTAAATAAATCTTTTTTAAATATTCAATAATATAAATAAATATATATTTCCCACAATCTAGTAAATAAATATTTATTTAATTTATGAAATTATCTTAACATGAATAAAATTATTCCACTATATTGATAATAATATTTATTCCATTAATTAAAATAAAATTGAATTTAACCAAGACCACCAAAAACACATAGTGTGTGACCCTTTATGATTCTTTCTCATCGTCATTAGGCACACTTGCATAAATTCAAAGAGTACTGTATAGAAATGAGTCAAGGCACCAAAGGGAAAGAATTTAATGTCGCAAGAATGAAATCTGCATACAAATTCTCACTATGAAATATAATCCATTTCTTTCAATATCTCATCAATAATGTTTCATGATATTTTCATCAAACTTTAATCTTGATAAGTTGTTCTTGGACTACCTAAAATATACCCGTCGTTGCACCATGGCCATTTAATTTTGCACAATAGTTATATTTCAATAAAAGGGATAAGATATCATCTTCCATAAATGGAAGGGACAAATCCTTCCTTAACTTATCCATTAAAAAAATGCCACTCATGATGCACCAAATGTACCCTACTTCCTTCCAATTATTTTCCTGAAAGTTATCATCATTAAATTAAATTTCACGAGTCTAGACACGTATTCATGATATTACTAAAGTATAAGGATCATTATACATGCTCCCAGATAGAAATATCCAATAACACCAAAACATGGGGAATTCATATTGGCGGGTCTGTTCTCATAATCTTATATCTTTGAGATTACCAAGTATAAACATCATGAGAGGAATTCTCATCTACTTACATTTACTCTCACTTGGTGTTCTATATACTATGTGTCCCATTATTGTTTGTAATACAACTGCATAACTATATTTATTAATATTTACATATCACTTCAAGGTTCTCATCATAGTGGGGAACTACTATGAAATTTTCAATGTGACAAATACTTTAGGACATTATTACACTATATTAATGTAGAACAATGAACGTTATGAAAAGACCAAGGAGCTTCTTGATCATGCTATAGGCAACAATGTTTTCAATAGACTTCAGGAGCTCACTAAACATTGATTATATCATGAAACATTGAATGTTGACAGCATATTTCATATGATTCTCATCTACCAAGAAATCTTCATCACTCACCTCTTGGGTAGACAGATCAGGTAATGCTGACTCCAGCACGTAAGACTTCTATTCATGGAATATAATAACTCGAAGGCATCTAAACCATTCCTAGAAGTTACCACCTGGGTGGATTTTGTATTTATCTAAAATTGACTGTAGGGATAGTATGGTTGAATATTTTTCCATTTTCTTCTACAATTAAAAGAGAATATTATTAGAACATTTTGGATTACATTTTATGAGAAATATTAAATTAATTTTGTTAATTATCCCACTATTTGATCAAGTCCCACTGGCCCTCACCATTAAACTCGGAATATCCATATGACATGACATTCTAGTGGAAAGGATCCATATTCCCCTTCAAATGACCCCAAAAAGGGTTGGAAAAGATATTTGAAGGAATTTAGGTAGATAAGTTTTTTCCAACATTGGGCTTGGAGCTCCTTGATCTGTTGAGTGGAGTCCCCAATCCTAAAATACTATCTTTTGATTTTCTCAACTATTGCCTCCAATATTACACCAAGTCTAACATTGGATACTCCTCTTGATGTATTATGGTGATGTCAACCTAAAACCTTTCATAATGGATTCCAATATAAACATAAGTTTCCCAAACAATGGGTTTTCAATCAATTAGTTTTATTGTGTTTTTTCCTTAATCAAGTAACAGAATGATTGGTCAGACTTAATATTTTTTTGAGGCATTTTATCTCATATGTATGAATTTCTCATTATCTTTATCAAATTATTTCTATTATTACGTGGAACTTAAATAAGTGATTAACCATGTCATGATAATATTATCCCATTAGTCTGGTTTATTTTAGTTCAATCTTGTATTCTTGTTTAATTCATTAATTATGTGATCGCCATAATACATCCATAATGATAAACCATGTAACTAGCAGAAATAAAATAAATAAAAGGGCATGATCATGATCTTTTCTAATGATTATTTTATCTTGTGGTTGATAAACTAACCCTGACCTAGGGTAGAAACAACTTGAACCTTTTGGGTTCATGTTTACAGCTTTCCACATATCCACCTCTGTATCACCTATGTCTAGTTTCATCTCAACTCCAGCTTGAACCGTCTCCACTTGCATTGCAGTTCCATCCATTATATATGATTTTAAACTCACTTTTATGTGAGGGTTAAAGGGGCTTTACATAAAAGAAACTATGCGCATGAAATCCCTACATATTAATGAGGAGAGATGGCTTGTAGGTCAACAATTAATTTAATAAATAGATTAAAAGGATACCCATCACATTCAAAGAACTTAGTCCAGCACATTCTCACCCACATACCTGAAATGAGTTATGCATTTAATAAAACTAGAATTTAATTCTTTAATCGTATTTTTTAAGATAAATCATGCTTAAATCAATTAATTAACATTTTTAATTAATCAATCCTTAATTGTAAACCCTTTTTATGAATTTCCTTTAGATTCTCATCCATCATAATTTTAAAGAAAGTAAATTCATTTAAATTTATCATTGTACATAACTTGTACCTTGGAGGAAACCTAGATAATTCTTGTTCATAACTACCGAATGAGTTGGAATGAACAATACACAAATGTTAAATTAAACACACGCATATATATATATAATACCAAACACATGTTGTGGCCCAGCTTTATGCCTACAACATTGTACATGTCTCAAGGTTTTTATAATATAGTAATAAATTTTAATAAATCTGCATATTTTGGATGAGTACACGACATACAGTTACTACTACATGGTGTGTACTATCATTCACCATCAATCCAAAGTACGTTCGTAGGGATACAACATGTATATGTACATCAAAAATCCATATAGTACATGGTGTGTCTAGTGGGCCACACGCCGTGTGTTATCCTTTTTACAGGGTCTCCAGTCGGGAAAGCCATGTACGCGATACACACTCCAACCCTAACCCGAACGGACTACACATCATGTCTAGTGGGCCACACTTCATGTAATCTAGAAACCATGTGCCACCTGTTCTTGGTCATACCACAGAGCCTTTATAATTTAGACAAACTCCAATGACATATCATGGTTTGAAGAAGTAGTCCCAATTCATTGAACCTTGATACACGACGTTTGAATCCAACTACATGCCATGTATTTTGGTTTTGTGCCGCTAGGAAGCTTTGGCACCTTTGGATGATATCCTTTATTTTATTTTAATCAAAATTAAATTAAAATATCGTTTCTGTGATATGAAAAAGAAATGGAAGAGGGGGAACAGATCTCGAGATTTAGATTTACAGAATGATTAACTTTAATTTATAAACTAAATTATTAGACCGCAAATCATCAACGAATTATTTAAATAATTATAAACTATGATGTTACCCCTATGATACCACTTGTAGGTTTCGGGTGTAGTGGAAGCACAATTGGGCTGACACTCTACTTTAATTTTTACCATGATAAATGACTATTCCGAAATCAATAGGATGATGTACACCGTTCTCCACAAAATAAAATAAATTATTTAGATAAAAAGGAATAGGACTGAAACCATTAGAAGTGATCCTACACATTCTATTTATAATTATTTTAATTAATTTTGTGAAGATAAGAATACCTAAATCATTAGTAATTTCTTCATTGATGATGTTGATCATCCAAAATGAACCTTATAAAATGTATCATTGTGCTTGTAAGGATCCAAACCAGAATCCCTCTAGTAGAGATCCAGGTGCTCTATTATGGCCTACGACCAACACCACTCATTCTCCAGGTGCTAGTGCGGTGAAGTGAGTGTCTTGTGTCGTTCATTCTTGATCAATTATTCTTCGGTCATAAAGAATGTATCTCATTCTTAGGATGGGTGCGAAGAGGATTTGATGGAGAAATCATTTATCTAATCAATTCACAATTCACCAGGCGTGGTGTTTGATACATTGCATAATAGATGTACATGTCTGTTTATCGACATGACAATTCAGTTACAATATTTAATTCCATAATAGAAATTAAATACATTCATGACCTGAGAGAAAACACCTAATTTTAATAATAAGATAGTGTCATTATTTATAGTGCACCAACTTGTAAAAAACATGATTATAAATAAAATTCCACATAAAAAACTAATAGCAGCATTATTATTAATTTAACCTGTGCCAACAAGTTAAATAATTAACTACCTTCATTAAAATAATTATTTTACTACCAGACCAGCAATGGTCTGCTCAAACTCCACTTCCATTTATTTTAACACCTGAATAAAAAAATAAAAAATTTATTCTATTAACTGAATTTTTTATTTACAAACTAGTAAATAAATATTTATTAAATGTTCAATAAAATAAATAAATATATTTTACCAACAATCCAATCACTAAATATATATATAATTTATGAAATCCATTAAACTTGAATAAAATTATTCCACATTATTAGGAATAATATTTATTCCATTAATTAAATTTAATTAGAATTTAACTAAGACCACCAAAATAACTTTGTGTGTGACCATCTAGGATTATTTCTTGTTGAAATTAGGTGGTGTTTCCTAAAGTCCAAGAGTAATGTAAAGCAATAGGTCATGGAACCCAAGATAAATATCTTAATGTAACAACAATGACATCCACATAAGAAGGCTCACTGTGTAATATAATCAGTTTTTCTCAATATCTCATCAAGAAGGTTTCATGATAGTGTCATAATCCTTTATGCTTGATATGTCATTCTTTGAATACCTGAAATAAACTCGTTGTCACACAATGGCCATTAAATTTCATGCAACAGTTCTATTTCAATCAAAGGGCTGAGATATCAACATCCATAAATGGAAGGGACAAATCCTTCCTTGACTTATCCATTAATAACATGCCACTCATGAAACACCCAAAAAAACCATACTTCCAGCCAACTGTCTGTGTGACGGTTTTCCTGAGTAATCAATGTGGGTGACTCATGATACATATTAATTATAATCATAAAGTCTAAGGAATATTACACACACTCACATATAGGAATATCCAATGACACCAAAACATGCATAATTCCTACTGGCGGGTTTGTTATTGTATTGTTCTGTCTTGGAGATTACCATGTACGAACTTAATGAGAGGAAGTCTCGTCTTCTTATGAGTAATCCCACATAATAGTCTATATATTATTGTCTCATTATAGTATGTTTTACAACCACATAAAATTATTTATGAATATTTTTATAGCACTTCAAGGTTTTCATCATAGCAGGGAACTTTTATGACCTTCTCAATGCGACAAATACTCCAGGACATTATTACACTATAGTCATGCAGAACAATGTAAAATATGTAATAAGATGTTTAATATTTAAATATATTAAATATTCGTCTTATAAAAGTACATCTAGTTTGTTATATTACAAAAACTCTTACACATACCTCGCTCCAATGGAATATTTGGGAATATCTTCCTTCTTTTCCATTAATTGGTGATATCACAACCGATAGTCCACCTTAGAGAAATAACTGGGGCCAATAGATGATCGAAAAAATCATCTATTCAAGGTAGTAGATTTTTTTTCTGTATCATTATTTTTTTGAGCTCATGATATTCAATATAGGGGTGCATTGATCAATCATTATTTATAACAAAGTGGACTGGCACACCTCACGGTGAAGCACACAGGCTTAAAAAACCCTTCTCCAGATTCTCCTGTAAATGCTACTTTAACTTTTCCATCTCAAATGTTGACATTCTATAAGGTGTATTTTATATTGGTAGATATCAAGTAATAAGTTCAATTGATAACTCAACCTCTTGATCATGAAGCATACTAGGAAGTTGTTTCAGAAATACATCAGTTTATTCACTTACAATGGGCATGTCCTTGAGAATGATTCTCTCTTTTTTATTAATCGTTTTTATTAGAAATTATTGCTCACCAGGAAGTAATATAACCACTTAAGACAATGATTATAAATGATATTCATATTCCTCCTTACACTTGTAAATATTTTGAGGATGCTTTGGGATGTGAAGAGTGATCTCCCTTTCTCAACTTTTGATGTTGGCTTTGAATAAGGATAGTCATTCCATTCCCAAGATGACATCAAACTCCACTAAAGGAAGTATGACGAGATAATCTAAGAAGTTCAGTTCACAAACATTTACTAAGGAGGAGTTTTAATCCGTGGATGAAATATTCTCTCCATCTGTTGTTCTCTTAGATACCATAACCTCAAAATTTTGAGGTGGTGTTTGAATATTTCAAGTAGACTTGCAAGATTTGATAGAATGCATTGAACCAGAATCCAATACAATGTTCTCTATTATTTCATGATTAACTATTGTACCTATAACCAAATCTATTTCTAGATCCAACATATTAGTAGTGATATCATAATACCTTTATTATTTCCTTGGAGGTAGTTGTTGATTTCCTCTGACAACCCTTGGCTTAGGGAATTTTTTAACATAATTCCCATGTTCCTTGTAGTTGAAACACTGAACTACTAGCTGATTGATTATCTGACCCTTCCTTTCAACATCTATATTAGTGGTATTCTTCATATCCCTTCGGTAGTTCGTAGACAGAAGTCTCATTCTTCAACATTAGAAACAATTCTTGGTTTCCTTTAGACAGATCCCATGATTCTTATTCCCACAATTTTAAAACGTGGGATGTTTGATCTTATTTCTTCAATGAGTTTTTTTTCCAAACCACCCAAATTATACTCCATTTTATGATATTATTCACCAGGCTCACGATACCATTTATAATCTCTATTATCTATTTTTAACTTCAAGGAACAACATATAGTCTCTTCATAACTATTGAAGTCTCAAATTGCAATAATTTTTTATAGACATGGATTTAGTCCACTAATGAAGTGATCCACCTTGGTTTCAGTGTTCATGACCAAGATGGAGGCATATCTTGCAAGACATGTGAATTTTTCTTCATACAACTTGATATACTCATATTCCTTCTGCTTAAGTCTCAGAAAAACTCTTTCCATCTTTGGATGGAGGGTTTAGGGAAATTATTGGTTGAAAAACGTTTTCTTGAATTCCTCTGAATACACGGATTTAATTTTCTCCTAGGAATTATTATTCTTGATCAAAGTCACCACTGATTAGCTTCCCCATCAAAATGATAGACCCCAAGTATGACTTTATCTTCTTCGAATCACCGGTGGACAGAGAATATACTTTCAATGGAATTAATCCACTATTCCTTGAGGAGGGGATTGGAAGATCCATTAAACATTGGAGGCAATTGCCGCATGAAGAATTCAATGACAAATTTCTCTTCCCTAGGAGGAGGATTGAATTATATATGATTCAAATTATTATTTATAACTTGAGCCAATTAAGAAAGTACAATTTAAATGTTTTGATAACCCCATTAGGGAGATCATCACATTTCCTATAACATTGATTGTTGGCACACATTCTTCTATTTCCCTCCATTAACTAACAAAAAGAGTGTATATTTAGAGGGATTTAATACATATCTAATTATTATAAAAAGGAAACGTTTAACATAGAAGGATAAACTCTTAAAGAGAAATTATATCATAACTTTTGATTCCTTAGGTTTCAATCTTTGCTACCCATGATCTGTTTCCTCCCACTTATTCTTATGGTCTTATTTTATATATTCTCTTAAAAGTGGTTCGTATTATGCTTATTAATTTACCAAATCATATTCCTAGAGAGTGTCAAACATGCAAGATAGTAAGGAACATTTTCATGCACCACTTTTCCTTCAATTCTATAGTAAAGTGTTGTTTTCACGTTTTACCCTATATATATATATGGTATAACCACATCCACTTGTTTGTATCCAAACTGGGATTTATTTTCTTGATAACTCTCTTACTCTATACTTACCAAAATGTTCGGATATTTTTTAATATTTAGTCTTATACCAACCTCTGATAACAAATACTGTGACCCTAACCTTTTACACAAAACATTACATGATTTTATGAATAATAATGAATCATATTACAAGAAAATGATTGTAATGTCTAGTGTCTGGGAAGACAAGGTACATAAAACTATAAAATATGGGACTAAATAAAACAGTTCATTCTTTAAAATTTATAAGCATATCATAACTTCAATGTTCTCATACATATTTATAGTATAACATAAGTATAACATGAATAAATGGATGAGCTAAAATACCAGTAAGGGAATAAACATAAGAATGAAGCTTTAGCACATGTGTTCGAAGGCATGACGTAATGATATAAAAAGGAATGGAATATAAGGATTCATAACATATAAAAATGGGATCATATAAACATGGATTTATAATAATGTGTAATAATCCTAAACAATGACTTTAACATGATTCCAGGTTCATTGCATAAAGTTGATCACATTTCAAGGTTAACCACTAAACCTGTTGCACATTGTATCATGAGTCAAGGCTAACCGCCAAGACCATTTCAACATAACATATCATGAGACTCAAATTTACCAAATGAATTGGAGTGATATCAAGGAACACCCACCATAATTATCTTGAATATTATTTCCACTTATATAATTATACATAGTCATTCATACATAAACATAAGGGTTATACATCGTAAGAATTGAGTACCATAATCATGTTATAAATCATAACAAATGGGAGTATCATAAAAATTTCCATGAAGGAACGTAATTAGATAATTACTAGACAATAATATGGTATAATATGAATATATCATGATAATTTATTTCAAATTGAAGTAATAACATGTAAAAAGAGTACTTAAAAAACTTTAGAATTAAAACATTTTATTATGGTTAAAGGAAAATATCATAGGTCATTTAAAACCTAAAAGGGAATAATATTTTACATAAAACCAAAAGTGAACAATAAGTTTTTCATACTAAATCTGTGGATTTATAAAAATAATGGTGGATTAAAAATAGATTATATAGTTTCATTGAGAAAGGGTAAGAGTTCGAAAAGATCCCTTAGAACATGAATGATTATCAGGAATAATTGAGGATGGAATCATTTGAAAAGATGTATATACCCAAAATAGAATGATGAATAGATCATGATACACATGTTTGGATAATATACACAGAATTTAGAATATTATTATAAAAATAATATATAACATTATTTGGGTAAAATGAAATATAGAACAACCCGAATGAATATTGGAGGTTCTGGTAGAATCCCTTACCATAAGTCTGAAGGTGTCCTTAACTTGATCTTAATGCCATGGGTAACAAAATTATGTTCATTAATTAATATTTTTAGAACCTATTATACATTATTTTATTTATTATACCCTTACTAATTTCATTCATGACCTTTTTGGTGGGTTAAGAGGTTCAATTTCATTGTTTGGGAGCATTTGTTTCCTTGGATTTCATGATTGGTTTTCTTATATCCATGTAAGGATAAACATGTAAGATCAAAATGGTTGTAAAAAATTTAAATTGTCTGTTATTAGTGAAAATCCAAAAGATTACATGGTTAAAAAATTAATTTTGTTTTTTGGAGTGAATATGAATCATTATATAGAACATTAATGATAATTGTTTTTGTTAATTGGCTATTTTTTATCACAACAAACACCTTTTTTTATAAATTAATATCATGTGTACAAAAGATTTAATAAAGTTAAATTAGAAATAATACATATATTATAGTATGGTTTTACCATAAAAATGGTTTCATGACCATAATTGAATACGGTGAAAGAAATTGAAAACTTGTCGTCCTTGAATGTGATGAATTAACACATCTTGGGTGGTGTTTTCATTTCTAGTATAAAAAGAGGGTAAATGAGAGATGATTATGAATTATCCCATCAACATAACAAAATTACAGTAAACTTATGTTAGTATATTTTTACTCCATTTTTATTAGTAGAGGTGAGGATAGAAATAAAAACAAAGGAACATGAAAAGAAAATAAAAGAAATGAAAAAGGGAATTTACGTCTTGAATATATCTTCTTTGAGAGCCTATTTAGGAGGGAGTTTTTGTTATTTTTATGATACCAAGAGCTCATGAACTTGAAATAGGGTCATATGTAGTAATTTGAGAATAATTTGGACTAGGAACATGACTTCACAGGTGTGAGGAGAAGAGGTAAAGTGGAGTGGTATTTATAGTGGAGGAGTGAATCATTATTTTAATATTTCTTTCTCAAGACTACAAATAGTCTCATTTATTGTGAAAAAAATAGTAAATAGTTCATATTATTTTTAACTAATTTCCATTTACATCATACTATTCTCTATAATGATACATGAATTCATTTATTTAGCATTTAAAAAAATTAAAATATTTTACTATTTCCCAAAAATTAACGTATTTTATAAAAACCTTAAAAATTAACCCCAATAATTTTTCTATGTGTAGAATTAAAAAATTAACTCCATATTTTGAAAAAAAAAATTATAAATATGATTGATATAATTTTTACTTAAATCATAATTTTCTATAAAATAATTTTAAATTTAAAACTTATTTTCATGCACAATGAATATTTAATTGAGGTCTCTTAAAATTATCTTATAATAATAAGTCATCAAAATAATAACTTATGAATACATTTTAGGAAAATTAATTTTCCTGTAAATTATTAAATTAACCATAAAATAGTAATTAAATATATATGAATTATAAAAATACCAACACTTAATTATTAACTTTTATAATATTTACTTACTTATACTATGATATATTTATATCATATTATCACTTATAAAATGGATAAATTTTAATTATACCATCATTAGTGAGGTTACAATTCAATTGACTAGTTTACTATTCATAAGGGTCACATTACTATTCCAAAGGTCAAGTTACTATTTCATCGGTAAATGTTCCTTAAGTTCTAGAGATACCTTTTATTATTCTCATTATTAATTTGTAAGGTTTTTATTGTGTTCTATTTGTAATCTCATTTGATTATACTGTAAGACATAATTATAATAAGGTAATTTCTTTGAAAAAACATTGGGTCATTTCAAAGATGGTATAAGGAGTGAACTAATATGACTAAGATGGCCATGGGAGGGAACCATGTCTACCAAGATGGTATAGAGAGTGAACCCATACTACCAAGATGGTCTTGGTAGTGATTCCTTAGGTACTATGGAAATCATATTATATGCTTTTGTGTCATCCACAATTCAATGTTTTATTTATATGTTGTGCTTTCATGACTTATACTCTTAATTATTTTATGATCCATGTCTTATGAATTTCCAAAAATTATTATGATCTATAATATACAATTTATTATCCTCAATTGTTATACTGAATTTTTATACACTTTTTTCATGTTATTCTTACACATTTCCTTCATTTACCCTTACTAAGCATTTGTGATCACCCCTTCTTATGTTTTATATACATATGTTTGATGAAAGGATTCATGTAAAGGTAATAAAGGTGGGGATATTTATATGAGATGTTGAAGATCTTTCACCATGATTTAATATTTTGTTTTCATGTTTCTAAAGAAACTACACTATTATGGTGCTCGAGCATGTATTAATGTAATATGCTGAATATTCATCCAAATGGTTTAATATCAATGTATATTAAGCTTGGGCTGCTATAGTTTGTATAAAAGGAAACATTTATTCTACCTTTGAGAACTAGTATGAGAAATCATTAGTGAGATCCCTATGTATATTTATAAATTTATATATAGGGATGTTTGTAAGGATATATATAAGGATGAGATGACGTTTAAAAAAATGTCCTAAAATTTTGGTAAAGGATATAGTGATTGGTTTCCTAGAAATACATCCCTATCTATATACTAAAAGTGGATGGGTCACTAGAATAGATGTACCTTGGGGTAACAACACTAACAAGATGTTTTGGGCCATACTCAAGGTAATCTGGTATAGACATTGGGCTTTGCTGCACTGCTTTTTTGACTCTCCTGGGGGATATGCTTTTTTCAATTAAAAAAATCTTCATGAACCATAAAAAAGGATTTAAATATTAGTTTTCTATGAATAACCATGTATGAACCAAGGGTGTCATTGATTAAGGAATATTCCATGATTTATACATCCATTATTTTATTATTTTCATGATTATATGGTTTTGTACTATGATAAGTTATACTCACACTATGCTTCTAGTTTTAGTCAATGGTGGGAAGTGGAAGGAATTAGATGAACGTAGAATGTGTTGGATGATTTTCAAATAATATGTCATGTGGGATGATCACTATAGTGAAAGATTTTATGATAATGCCGAATCAGTTTTCGTGTAACATTATTAATAATGTGTACCTTAACCAACTCTCGGACTCACCGAGGAAGAGAAAGAAGAAGTTCGCTGAGGGTTTGGGTAGTGGAGACCATGGAGGAAATAATATTTGGTTTTCTTTGTGTGAAAAATGTGGAAAGAATCACCTAAGTGAATTTATTAGAGGAATAAGAAAATGATTTGACTATAGTAAAGAAGGACCCAAAGCAAGTGACTGTTGGAAGAAATGAAGAGTTTGGTTAATGGAATGGATGAGAATATTGGACTCCCTAAGGCATCATCGATGGTTAAATGTTTTTTGTATGGAATAAAAGGTCATTATGAAACTCAATGTCCCAAGAGGAAAATTTTAAAGAGGATCAGCATGTTTGTACAAGTAATGGTTACAATGCTAATGATGAAGATACTACAGATAAAATGTGAATGTAAATAGGTATTGTGTAATAGGATATGGTAAAATTTACAATGGGATAAGGATGAAGTGTAATGATAGAAACTTTTATGTATTTTGATTCGAGAAGAATGTTATATTAAAGGGGAATATATAAGGATTGTTAAAAAAAATTTCATTATGGATTTACAAGAACACATTGAATGGTTCCAATGGAATGGAAAAGTGATATAATGGAATAGGTAATGTCCATGAAAAACTCATAATTAATGTAAATATAACACTTAATATGTTTTTTTTGTTATGATAATGTTTTTTGGATAATGATATGTTGGATATGAATATTTAAATTGGAAATTACTTATTACATTGGAACAAATTATGGAAATGTTGACAAGTATTTTATGTTATCATGGATGAACTTCACGACTTCTTAGATTTATGGAATAAACCCAATATACTTTGAATAAGGAATAATTCTTGTTTATAATAATAAGTTATGGTAATTTTGGTTATTACAATGTTTCAAGAGAATATATTATGAAGTTATTCTTATGTTTGGATTGTGAAAACCAATAACTACTTTGTGATATATGGGGGAATAAATGTTAACCAGATTTCGTGAATCAATTTTTAAATGTTTTCTATTTTCATTTTTAATAAGGTTAACAAAGATAACCATTAATGAAATAATTATGTTATACTTTAGTGGAAGTATTTACGTAATGATTTTATATTGAAGACCTTGGTAAAAAGGAAATTTAGTGATTAAAATTATTTTGTGGATTCCAATCATATTTTAGAAATTATATTAGCGTGGTTTTAGAATAGGACATCATGTATGTTGGGTGACAACCAATCAAGTTCGACAGGGATGTGGTTATTTAACCCTTGTCCGAAGGACGATAAGGGTTTCACACCTACCATTTTCCGACACGATGTCTTAGTTAATGTATAATTATTTTGGATGAATAACTTTTCATGATTAAACAATTGTGTTACATTTATTTTTAGAGATTAATCTATTAAAACATATTGATTTCTAAAATAATATCAATAAATTGTTATACTTTTCATTCTTTTACTGGCCATAAGATGTACTAAAAGTTTATTTTAGCACTTGAGACATCAAAGTTAATTTTTGGATGTCTATTATATAATGTAATGGGTGAATTGTAAATTGGTAAAATAATAAATGAAGAATGAATTTTTTATAGAAATATATCTATTAACTATATTTCTTTATATTCCCAGTAAATAATATAATTATTAAAAGTCAGAATAATTTTAAATATAAAATGTGGTGTCCTAATACCATAATTTTGATGAACTGATGGCCTTTTAAATAAACATAGATTTATGACTTTGAGTCCCTCTACCATTCTTTGACCATTAAATTTTTTATGATTGATGAACTTAATCACCCCCTATAAATTTTTATACTTTCCCTCCATATCCAATATTCACTCCCATCCTATGCTCTCCAATGTGGAAACAGAGTTATATGTTACATTGGGTAACTGTTATGGTTACAACTTTCCATTTTTAATGTAATTTTTAGAATCCATTTTTTCAAAGTGGGTTTCTATGAATGAAACATTTAATTATTAAACATTTGATATCCAATATGAATTTTGTGTGAGAAATTAATTTCAAGGGTGTATAATGTAACACCTCAAGATTTTTTGAATTATTTATTTCAAATTAATTTAACCATTGCTATATTTTTCATTTCACATAACACTAAAAATAGTTTTTTATATTAAAACACAATTTTTGTCTTGAGTTATATGAAACAAAAATTAAATCATGCACTATAAAAAACATATAGTTTATCCTACTATACACAGAACATTGAGGTTATCTTGCATTACATGAAAAAATGTCTTTCCTCGATGGCTTGCATAACATACATGACTGATTTATTCCAAACAATAATATATTATTGAAATTTTTAAATTTAATTTAATAAGATATAACATAACAGTTAAATTATAGTATATGAACAGTATTAACTAATTTATTAAAATAATTTTCTTAAACAACTATAAGTTGAAATTATAGGATATCAATTAATTAGAAATGATTATGAAAATTGATAGAATATAAAATAAATTATTAATATTTTTATGGACACAAAGATGGTTTACCATAATAAATTAAATTAATTACAATTATTGAGTTATATAAATGTAATATATATGAAATATGTTTAATCAAATATTTTTGGTATTCATCCAATATATTTTATAGACGTAACATATGAATAAACCTAATTTTATGCATAAAAACCTATAATTTTTATTAAGGTAGTTTTAAATATTTTTAATGATGAACCCATTTCAAATTCATTATTTTGAACTTTTATAGATTTAATATTTCAAAATAAAATTTTTCTTTGTAATCAAAAAATAATAATTATTGTAGGATATTTTTTTGATATTTTTTGTAAGGTTTCATTTTTTATTGAATGGTTAGAAATACAAGATTTTAATTCAAAAAAAATTCAAAATAATTTATTAATAATTTAAAATTAGTTTTTAAATTGGTTTATAAGTTTAATTAGATAATATCTTTATCCATTAATACAATTTTTTTCATTGGAACCAATTTCGTTTTGAAATTGGATATAAAAACGAAGCAATCATTAGATCATTTGATTACTCAAAAAACTGGTTTTGTCGTCCCATAAGCATGATTAATTTTAAAATAATTTCTTCCAATCCTATGATTATAATTTATATAAATTAATTACATAATTTAAATGAGAAAAATTTATAATGTCTAAGAAGTCCAACATAATTTTTTACCAAAATTATTTTTGTAAGTAATTAAAATTAATTTTATTGGTAAAGGTAAAATTAATCTTAACTAAGTACCACACCGTAAATTTAAGGACCAACACAATATATAATCTTGAACAAATCACATTTACATGAAATTAATTATCCATGATTTTTAAATTAATGAGTTTTATTATGAATTTTTTAGGTAAAAATGTTGTTATGGCTAACGTGTTTCCAAAAATGTCATGTGTGTCCTTTACCTTCACTATAAAAAGAAATCATGCATCCCTCTTCTTAAAACCTCTAAAAACACATAGATTGGGCCATAATATTCCCAATACACTTACCAACATCCCTACCTTACTCCATGAATCCCCCATTTTGGCATAATGTTTTCCAAGGAATCATTTTGGCAAAAACCAAAAAGAGATACCCTATTAAGAGGTAACACCTTATCTAAAGCTCCTTTATATTATTTTTCTTCTCCACACCCTCAACAATTTGTATTACATGATTGTGTAAAAACCCATGCATCCTCAATATAACATTATTTTTTTATTCTATGTGTTATCCATACTCATACACACACCTCCATCTAATGGGTAATGAACATACTGTTTATTTTTATGGTGAATTTTCACCTCACAAAACGACAATTGTTAAATTTTATTAACCACCATTCATGGTTAAAATTATGATGGAAAAGTATTTATAAATATTATTTATTATATTTATTATTTATTTACCATTATTTTTTTAGTTTACAACAAATATCGTTTTACTTTTCATTTGGAGAAAATATGATAATTTCGTTTGAGGAAGTGTTTACTACTGCCACCTCAAAGCGATGTGATTTGTTCACACACTACAAAGAATGTATTAATGATGGTTTTAGTAAAATTATATGATATATATAACATTATAATTATATTTTATTTATAATATATACATATATACATATATACATATATCTAATTTTCATTCTTTCTTTTAATACAAAAATAAAAATGGAAACATCATTCATGCGTACATACGACATGTCATCTCCCTGAATGGTGTATTCCATATCATAATTATATGTTCTATAGATTATTATAATAAAAATATAAGGGATATACATGTTATTTATATCATTGTATAAATTATGTATTAATTATATAAGTATAATGACTAAGTATATAACAAATTAAGACACATGTGAAGAACAAATCAAATATTATCTAAAGTGAATCCTTAACATTGTATGGTTATCATGTGGGAAATATATGGTCATAATAAACCCATATATGATATTTTATATAATAATAAGGGTTTTTAAAAGATTTATAATAAATTTATATTTATTATACATGTGGTTTGAACTAGTATTATGAGAGTCCAGACACAAGGTAAGGGGATTTCATTGCAGTTTTTATTTTCATGAGATACATGCTATTTTCGCCAATATTTCATTTTGTGTGGTGTATGTATTGAAAATTATTATATTTTATGTATATTATAATGATATTTAAGTGTATTCACATATCCATTTTATGATATTTATTTTAAGTGGATTAAGTTTCAAAAGTTTCCAAATCCGTGAAATAGTTTTTTCTCAAATTTCCTTATGTGAGACTCATGTTTTGTTTTGCAGATAAATTACCTTTCGAGATGTATACACATACATTTTACATGTAATATATTTAATTTTTTTATATTCATGATATTTTTAGAATCATTTAATTTCATTTTCTTACATGGAGAGTATGATCCCATGTTACCAATTTATAAGAGGTTATTGAGACAATCTCATTGATTTCCAAGATTGTTTACATTTATGCTTACTTTGATGAAATCCTATGATATATAACTCAGGATATTTCCTGAATTTTATTATTATATTGTTATAAATTATTTATTAATATATTGGTACCATTTGTTTCACTCAATGGTACATAAGATAGTTTATTTTTTTTAAAGCCCGACATAACCATCTCCTATGTCGGAAATCTGTGTTCCTTCATACCCATGTTTTATAAAAAGGGTTTCCAAGAATATTATTATAATATAATATGAAAATTAAAATAACTTATAAAACTAATTTTATTTTACCTATTTTTTCAATGGAATATTCTTATCATTTTTTGATAGTGGTTTTTTTCAAAACTCTTTACCATGCAAAAAAGGAATGTTGTTTTTACCATGCACGACATGCATAGATTTACCCAGTATCATTTCATTGAAGATTCCATTTCATTTTTAAATGGATAATTTTTAAGAAAATTTATTTAAAATTAATTTTCAAGGAAAATTATTTTTAAAATATTTTTATGCTTATTTTATATTTTTTCAAGGAATTGTTTTTTTCAAAATGTATTCAAGCCTTGTTCATATGTTTTCCAAGTATTTTAAAAAAAGGATTTTCAAAAAAAATCATGTGTATTTCATATGTTTTTAACTAAAATGGTTTTTATTATTTCGTTATATGTTATCAAAGTTTTTTCAAATAAAAAGGTTTTTAAAATTTCTTGAAGCTTATTTTATATGTCTTAAAAGAGAAAGGTTCTCAAAATGATTTCAAGTCACGCTTATAATTTTTCAAGGAATTTTTTTTTATTAAATGATTTTCAAATGGTATAAAATATAAAAAATCCTTGTTCAATGGAGAAAATAACTTTTCCCCAAGAAACATTTTTGAAATATGTTTTAATATTATTTTCAATCTATGATAAAATTTGTCTACGTTAGACATTCCCTTCTAGGAAATGATGTAAAGTTTCCATTCGTATTCTTTCTATCAATAGGTTATTCATAATGTCATAGTATTTATGAATCATACTTCTATTTCATAGGTTATATGTTTATGAAACCTATTTCCCTTTCATGCATTTTATGTTTATGATATCCATTTGTCTCTTGGGGGAAGTTCTTTTGATGAAATTATTATGAAACCTGTCTCTTTGAACAAGTTATGATATGATTACATGTATATAATGCCCAATTCATTTCATGGGTTTTGATATATTATTTATCATATAGTGGAAAATTTATGTATGATTTAATTATGAGATGGGTGGGACCTATATCTACCTCTAATGCATTAGGTAAATATTTCTCTCTCATGAGATAGAGTACGATGGTCTAGGGAATGAACCTGGACATTAAAGATGGCCATGCGAGTGAATCCTAACAACCAAGATGGTATGAGAAGTGAAATCATACTACTATTATTGAAAATGGACTGAACCATGGCTTCCAAGATGTTATGGCAAGTGAGCCCATACTACCAATATGGTCTTGGTAGTGATTTCTTGGCTACTATGGAAATAATATTATATGCTTATGTGTCTGCCATAATTCAATTTTTTATTCCTATGTTGTGCTTTCATGACTTATGCTCTTAATTCTATTATGATTCATGTATTATGAATTTCCAATATTTATTATGTCCTCTAATATGTAGGTTGTAATATTCAAATGTTATTCTAATGTTCTATACCCTTTGTTCATGTTATGCTCACACATTCCCTTCATTTACCCTTACTCGGCATATGAGCTCACCCCTTCTTATGTTTCACATCCTTAGGTGATAAAGAATGGTTTTAGGTAGATCTATAGAAGTTGTATATATTTATGGGATATGTTCAGGATACTTCACCATTATAGAGGATTTTATTTCCATGTTTCCAAATAAACTAAACTATTACGGTCCTCGGTGTAATAACCAATGATTTTATGAGAATTATTCTTTTTAGTTTCATTGATATCTTGTTTCTTAAACTACACCAAAATTAGATTTTAATATATGCGACACCGTATTAGCTTGTAATATACGCAACACTATTCTTGGATCATGTTACACATAATTTCAAGTTTATTTGATAGTAGTTATTCTACGCAACATTGAGTATATATATATATATTCAATGTATAAATAAAATATGGCTGGATTCTATTATACGAAACAGCGAAGGAGTCTTCCACAACACGCAACCCTTACTTGGCTTGCATTACACGCAATCGCCACCATCCTCGATAGCGTGTGCAGTACGCAATACCGGGTTTCACTAAACAATGATATATTGATATAATATTATTATGGACTAGCCATTATGAATAGTATTGACTAAATTTTTTATTTTATAACATTATTATTCATCTTACACATTTTCTAGAACATGTTATGAGAACAAAATAAATTTTTCGCGTAAAATAAGTATTTTTCAAATAATGCAGTTTTGTCGCCTTTTGATGGTGCACCCACTTTAAATATAGTTTTTGACATGTTTATTAGTTAAATGTGAAAAAATAAAATTCTTCTATGGGATCAGGCTATAAAAATATATTGTGGATAAAATTTTCATATTATTCTGTCAACTTTCATATTTTAATGAATAGTAAAAACACGCTATATTTTCATTAAAAACAACTTTTTCATCACAATAATTTGTATGGTTATATTATATTTTTAATTGGATTCAAAGTGTAATTATAATATATTTTTACCATTTAAACCAATGTTGGTCATTGGAATTAATTTCACTTTGAAATAAGACATCGACAAGTGTCGATCTTTTGATAGTTATTGTTTCTTAAAAACATGCTATTTGTTTTAATAACAGAAATTAATTTTAAAATTAATTAATGCCACTTCTATGTTTTGAATTTATCAAAATATACAGCATTTTTTAATTTGGAATATCAAATATATAATAGGCTGATGTTTTCGTATTTTTCTGAAAAATTTCATTTTCTAATGAATACTGAAACACCTTAGTGGTAGTTAAAAATCTGACTCTTTCATTTAAATGAAATTTTACAAATTCTGTGAATTTAATTTCAAAAATCTGACATACATGGTTGTTATCGTGAAGTAAAATTTGGTGCAATAAAATTAAAATAATTTTTGGTGAATAGAATCTTTTGACTTGTCTATACTACTGTTAAAGGTAAATAGGGTAATTCACGGTTAAAAGAATATATTATAACAATACAAAATTACCTTAACACTTCTCCTAACCTTATTTGATGAGTATTGGCCAATCATGGACATCCTTGGGTCTATTTTGGTACCCCATTGAGCCACTTTGTAGTGATAATGACAATTTGGATAAATTAATTTTATGTAAAGACAAAATTCACATTAACAAAAATCTCTTTGTAATTAATTTTTATAAGGAATTATATAAATTATATTTTCGACTATAAATATTCATTGGAAGGATAAAAATATTTCCAAAATTATGGTATTTTTTATAATTTTTAGACATCAAATAAATTAAATTATTCATGACACAATAGTGATACAGTATTTACCTCATTAATAAATGATTTCAATAAATATGATTATAATGGTTTAAATATTATCCAAAACATGTCCAATTATGATTGGATGATTTTATTTCGACAATGAGTCATCATATCTTCATCTTTAATGTTTTTTGGACCTTTTTAAACTCAATATAAGCTTATAATAAAAATAATATTTTCACACTTTCCAAAAGAGCCCCTCCTCCTCCTTATAAAAGGAGACCATTTATATACAATTACTCACACCTCTCAAGCCATTTGGCTCGTCCAAACTCTGTCGAATTAATCTCCATAGATCCCTATCCTCCTCATAGAATCATTACCTTAGGAAGAAGGCACTTCAAGAAGACCTTTTGGTTCATTCCAAAGGAAGTTACCCAAATTTAAAGGTAACAGTTTCTCTTAAATTGATTTCATTTATTTTACTTCTCCAACCCCTAAACTCCTTTTATTCCTTTATTTTGTAACAACACCAGTATCCTAAATATACTAGGATGTTGTTATGAGAATTATTCGAACTACATTTACACACACCTCTATCTACTGGATGAAGAACATAATGTTTCTGTTGATGGAAAACTAACACCTCACGAAACGATGATTGTTCAATTTTCTCCTACCGCCTCTCATGGTGGCCATTATGACAGAACAGTATTTATATATGATATATATTATGTTTATTTTTTCTTTATTTTTCTGTATTTTTCATTTATATCATGCCTTTAGGGTTTCCATAGTGGGCAAATACGATAATCTCATTTGAGGAAGTGCGGACTACCGCCCCCTCAAACTGATGTGACTCGTTAAAGCCTTATGTGGGACGTATAAAGGATAGAGTTAATGATATTATATATGATATTATACTGGAATTAAAATATACCTATTAATAATTATGTTTAAATTTCATTAAAACAATAAATTGAAATGAATATAGCATTCATGCATATGTACAGCTTACCGTCTCCATGAACGGTGCATTTCATTTCTTACCTCCAAATATTATATACTATTATAAATACAAGTATATAATGGATATATATTATATATATTATATCTAAATCATGAATATCATTATGGATATAATATACTATTGACCACATGGACAACTTGTAAATATAAGGTGTTTATTGTTTACTCAAGTACCAAGTATCGAAAAAATGAACATTATTAATTTAAATGATTACATAATGATTATAATATGGTAATAAGTGATGTAAAAGGATTAATAAACTTTAAAAATTATCTTAAGAAAGTAGAAATTTTCTTTGGTTTATTATTCAGGAGATTAAAGAATGATCAATTCAATTCGGACACGAGGTAAAGGAACTTCTTAACCCAATTTCCATTATTTGGGTTGATCTTCTCTTTCTGGTTTCTATCATTCTTTGATTATGCGAGAAATGAATTTTTGTATCTTATCGGGTATTTATACTTTCTTTATGTGTCATTATAGTGAATACATTTAAGTGATCTATTTTATTTAGAAAATTAACTTTTTAAGGGATAACTTTTCCAATCTCGTTTTTTTTTCGAGATTGTTTATTCGTAAGTATTTACGGGGGTTATATTTATCATCCATGTCCCTATTTTCTAAAAATGGTTTCATGTATGTTTAATGCACTTTTTACCCATTTTTTTCTTTTACTACATGGTGGTTAAGGAATCTTTTTTTTTCATCATACGAGGTACTTTTTGACTTTTCTGGAAAAAATATGAGAAGAATATGTTTTTTTAATTATATGGCATGAATGTATTTTTAATGTTTCATAACGCCTAATTTTTATGAATATTCCTCCACAATATTTCATGAGTATTTTCAAAAAAATAATTTTCTTTTAAAATTGATAGACATTTTGTGAAAAGAAAATGATTTTGAAGAAGAAAGGATATTTTCCTCAATAATTCATTTCAAGTGTTTTATCAAAACAATTTTGCATCTAAGATATAATTATTTCATATGTGTATGTTTCAATTATAATGTCTCTATGATTTACATGGATTCAATTTTCTTATTATGAAATTATATCCATTTGTTTTATATGGATTATTTTATTATGGGATGATGTTTATGAAACCCATTTTATTCTTTGGGTTATGATGAATGATTTATGTTTAAATTGTGGCACACTTAAGAGTGATTTCATTATGAGATGAGTGGGACCTATATCTCCCTACAATTAATTGGGTAAAGATTTATATCTCATGAGATAGACATGGCTGGAATGGTATGTTAATCCGGTTCAGTGATACAGGACTAGAATGAGGAGTGAACTGATTCAGAAAGGGACTTTGTCCACTAAGATGGTCTTGGCAGCAATGCCTAGGCTATTATAGAAATCAGTTCATGTGCTTAATGGTTTTCCATAATTAAATGTTTTATTAACATGCTATTTTATCATGATTGATGTTCCATTATAATCTATTCCCTAAGTACTGCCATCATTCATGTCATTTCTCAGGATTTTGATGTTTAAATATTATGTTCATGTTTTGTAGTTCAACTGTATATGGTTTGTTTTATTTTCTCCATGCTTACCCTTTCTAAGCATTTGAGCTCACCCTTTTTATTTTTTATTTTCCTCAGGATATAAATAATGTTTTTAGGTAAGAAAATAAAAGTGGAAGATCTTTATGGGAGATCTTGAAGATCATTCACCATTATTAGAAGATTATGTTCCAAGTTTCCAAAGACACTAAACTATTAAGGTCCTTGAGTGTTGGTTTTTGTTATGTATTAAGTATTCCACAATAGTAATGTAATTTCCTTGTACGTAAAGCATGTGGTCTCTACATTTGGTATTAGAGGAATGATTTTGTCAACCTTTTGAAAATAGGATGCGAAAACTTTAGTGAAATCCCAAGATATATTTCTAAGGTATGTCTAGGGTTGTCCCTACGGTTAAGTATAAGTATAGGTTATAGTCCTAGAATTATGGTAATGATACTAGAATTAAACCTAAGATGTTAGATATTGAAGGTACTCCCCCTTTATTATGTTGTTTTCCTAGCATGATTTTTGCCTCTTACACTATTCTTTTTGGGTTTTAGATGATGGATGGGACCCAAAAGAACTGTATTGATCAATGTAATGGGAAACAGAATTATTTTCCTCCTGAAGAAACCAATGTTATGGGAGATGGAGTGAAAAATCTTATTGTTATACTTACACAAGCTATGAATCATTCTGGACTTCCGAATGAGCAGAGAAAGGAACAATATTCTATTGAGTCCTTGATGACGCAACGTCCACCTTCTTTCAATGGGTCTTCTGATCGACTTTTTGTTGAACAATGGATCAGTACCATTGATAAGATATATTCCATACTTCATTGTTTAGAACATGAAAAATTTATTTTAGATGTTTACCTTTAAGAAGGTGAAGCAGGCCAGTGGTGGACTCTAATTAAGAATACATGGCCCCTTGATGTAATTGAATCCATGGTATGGGACGAGTTTAAGAACTTGTTTTTCAATAAGTACTTCCCTCATATTCTTCAAACAAATATGGAAGAGGAGTTACTTGAGCTAAAGAAAAAGGATGATGAATTTGTTGGTATATATGAACTGAGTTTTACAGGGCTTGCAAGGTATGCATCTGGCTTTATCATCCAACCGAAAAGTAAAGTTGATCGATTCTTCTGTGGCTTAAAACCAAGACATCGAAGGGAATTAGCTATAAGAGTCTTTATAAGCTATGAAGAAATTGTACATTGTGCTATGAAGGTTGAAATGAAGGTGGTGTTACATATCCATTTCAAGGTTTTGACAAGAAATGAAAGATGAAGTTCAAGGAGAAATCATAGAACAATGGTGAAAAGAATATGAATGTTTATTTATGCTCAAATTGTGGAAATATGCATGGTGGAGATTGTATAAAAGGTACTAGAAAATGTTTCATGTGTGGAAAAGAAGGTCATCAAGCAGCTGAGTGTCAAAGTAATGCGAAAAATGTTTCTAATGACGTGGATAGAGAAAATACTACAGAGAATGCTCCACCAACAATTCAATGCTTCAAGTGAAAAGAAATGGGGCCTTATGCTAATCAATGCCCTAATCTAAGGGTTAATGATGATCGATGTGAGAAACCTATTAAGGCATAGGACAAAGGGAAGTCACATGCAATCACTATTGGCGATGTTGAGTATGACAAGGATGTAGTGGACTGATTATGTGTTTATGTAACGAGATTCCAAAATAATGTTGTGGAATCTAATTTATAGTAATGTGGAATATTGGAATATCTATATATTGGTTTATTATGGATTTCAATAATTATATGGTATTGGTAACCCTGAAAAGTAACTCAAATATTTTGGAAAGCAGATGATATGCGCTTAATGAAAGGATAAGGGGAAAATAATAAGAATAAGCTCATGACTGATATTAGGACAAAGTGATATCATGGTTTGAGTATATAGAAATTTTGGTATTTTGGTATGTGCAAAGAGTTAACTTTTGACAGCATTCATGTTTAAACTATGGTTCAATGGGTATTCATTTTTAAGAGAATACATGATTAAGGCATTTGAATTTTTGTAATGTGACCAACCAGAAATATCTTATATGGGGATAAATGACGGTATTTACATGTTTGGTAGATGACCTCTCTATCAATATTTTTTCCTTATACTGTGAGTTTGGGTATGCCTGATGATTGGAATAGATTAAGTTAGACATCAGATAGTATCATTTAAGGATAAAACCATTTTTCGATATTATTGATGGAATCTTATAATAATGTATTTATAGAAAAAGGAAAACATACAAGACGGGCGACAACATATCACGTTGGACAAGGCTATGGGAATTGAACCACCAATCGAAGTGCGACCGACCTTTATCACCTACCACTAGCCAACAGGAAGTCCCTGGTTATTACAAACTAGTTTTATTATATTCTTTGTTATGATAGATGAATTATAAGTCCATTTTTGGAATCATATACGATTTCCCTCACCATAGATGGACTTATGTATATTTGATAACTTTTGCTAACATTTTTGTTAGAGAGAGATGGAATGACCCATCATTCTATCACATGATATGCTAACACATCACATAAGACAAATTCATCTTCATTTCTTTAGGAGATGATATGTAAATTGTTCAAGGCACAAACAACAGTGATATTTTACCAAAATCAAGTAAGTATTTCTTTTAATTATTCTTCAACTTTAGGGAAATGATCTTGAAAACCAAAAATGTTTTCCTAATGTACTCATATCTAATGAATTAGATGGTACCTTAAATCATCACAAATTTATGGCTTTGTGATTTATGGCTTTTTCATATCCATGTTCTCTACCACTCTCCATCAAAACATGATGGTTAGATTTCTCTTCCATATCCAAATTTTAACCTATGTTGTCCAATGTGGAAACCCAGTGCTGAGTTACTTTGGGTGACCATTATGATTCTAACATCACTTTTTAAAATGATGTTTTAGCATTCCTTTTTATGATGTGGGTTTCTATGAAAGAAACTTTCAAGTAATAAGAACCCCGACGAATTTCGTGGGTGAAATTTATTTTAAGGGGGGTAGAATGTAACAACCCGAGATTTTATGGGAATTATTCTTTTTAATTTCATTAATGCATTGTGTCGTAAACTACATAAATATTATCTTTTACTATACACAACACCGTATTAGCTTTTAGTATATGCAACACTATTCTTGGATCATGTTACACACAATTTCAAGTTTGTTTGATAGTTGTTATTCTACGCAACATTGAGTGTATATATATATATATATATATATATATTCAATGTATAAATAAAATATGGTTGGATTATGTTATATGAAACAGCGAAGGTATTTGTTTTATAATTTCTAGACATCAAATAAATAAAATTATTCATGACACAATAATGATGTATTATTTACCTCATTAATAAATGATTTAAATAAATAAGATTATAATGATTAAAATATTATCCAAAACATGTCAAATTCTGATTGGATGATTTTATTTCGACCATGCGACATCTTATATTCATCTTTAATGATTTTTAGACTTTTTAAACTGAAGATAAGTTTATAATAAAATAATATTTTCACACATTCCAAAAGAGCCCACCCCCCCTTGTAAAAGGAGACCATTTATATCCAATTCCTCACACCAATAAATCCATTTGGCTCATCCAAAATCTGCCCAATTGAGCTGTCTACATCCCTTGGCTCCTCCTAGAATCATTACCTTAGTCAGAAGGCACTTCAAGAAGTCCTTTTGTTTCAAACCAAAGTAACTTACCCAAATTTAAAGGTAACAGTTTCTCTTAAATTGATTTCGTTTATTTTACTTCTCCAACCCCTAAACTATTTTTATTCGTTTTTTTTGTAACAACACCAGTATCCTCAATATACTGGGATGTTGTTATGATAAGGATTCGAACAACACTTAAACACACCTCCATCAAATGGATGAAGAACATAATGTTTCTGTGCATGGAAAACTAACGCCTCACGAAATGATGATTATTCGACTTTCTTATACCGCCTCTCATGGTGGCCATTATGATGTAACTGTATTTATATATGATATATATTATGTTTATGTTTTCTTTATGTTTCTGTATTTTCCATTTATATCACGCCTTTATGGTTTCCATAGTTGGTAAATATGATAATCTTATTTGAGGAAGTGCGGACTATCGCCCCCTCAAAGTGATGTGAATCGTTAATGCCTTATATGGGATCTATAAAGGATAATGTGAAGGATATTATATATGATATTATACTGGAATTATAATATACCTCTGTATCATTATGATTAAATTCAATTAAAATAATAAATATAAATGAATGTAGCGTTCATGCATACGTACGGCTTACCGTCTCCATGAACGGTGCATTTCATTTCATTCCTCCAAATGTTATGTACTATTATAAATACATGTATATACTGGATATATATGACATCTATGATATCTAAATCATGAATATAATTTTTGATATAATGGACTATTGACCACATGGACAACTTGTAAATATAAGGTGTTCATTTTTGAGTCAAGTACCAAATATCGACAAAATGAACGTTATTAACTTAAATGATTACATAATGATTATAACATGGTAATAAGTGATATAAAAGGAATAATAAAATTTAAAAATGTTCTTAAAAAAGTATAAATTAACTTGGGTTATTATTCAGGAGATTAAAGAATGGTCGAGTCATGTCGGACATGAGGTAAGGGAACTTCTTAACCCAATTTTCGTTCTTTGGGTTGATCTTTTCTTTCTTGTTTATGTAATTCTTCGATTATGTGAGAAATGAATTTTTAAATATTATCAGGTATTTATACTTTATTTATGTGACCTTATAGTGAATACACATAAGTGATCTATTTTATTTACAAAAATATCTTTGTAAGGGATAACTTTTCCAATCTCATTTTTTCCGAGATTGTTTATTCGTATGTATTTACTTGGGTTATCTTTATCATCCATGTCCATGTTTTCTAAAAATGGTTTCATGTATGTTTAAAGTCCATTTTAACCATTTATGACTTTTACTACATGGTGTGTAAGTAATCATTCTTTTTTTCACCATATGAGGTACTTTTTGACTTTTCCGGCTAAAGTTCGAGAAGAATGTGTTTTTATTAACTTATACAGCATGAACCGATTTTTACAATTTCATAGCGTCTAATTTTTATAAATAATCCTATTCAAGATTTCATGAATATTTTCAAAAAATTCCTTCTCTTTTAAAATTGAATGACATTTTGTGAAAAGAAAATTATTTTGAAGAAGAAAGGATATTTTTCACAATAATTCATTTCAAGTCTTTTCTCAAAACCATTTTCCATCTAAGATGACATTATTTCATATTTTTATATTTCAAGTATAATGTCTCTATTATTTACATGGTTTCAATTTTCTTATTATGAAATTATATCCATTTGTTTTATATGGATTATGTTATGATGGGATGATGTTTATGAAACCCATTTTATTCTTTGGGTTATGATGAATGATTTATGTTTATGTTGTGGAACACTTAAGAATGATTTAATTATGATATGGGTGGGACCTATATCTCCCTCCAATTCATTGGGTATTTAAGGCCCCAGCCTTAAACCTTACTTAATATTGAGTTAAATGAATAATTCACATTGAGGATATTTTCAGGTTTAGTGTTTTAGAGATTTAGGATATAACTATTACATCTCAAAATATTACAAAGTAGACACTTCTACTAAGTTTCCATAAAGTAAAAACTCTTAAAAAGAAACATGTCTAGTTCCATGTTTTAGATAGCCTGACAATTTCTTGATCCCATCCTTGACCCTATTCAACATTATGTCATGTGAAAAAAAATTCAAAAAAAACATGGGATGAGCATAAAAATCTCAGTAAAGGATACACAAATAAGGAAAACTGTTAGTTTTTCAAAACAATAAGTAAACCATGAATACATTACCAAAGTAATACTTTTCACCTTTATGAAGTAGTAAAAACTCTTCACTGAATAAAATACCATTACATACACTTTTGTAACCAAAATATTACCATAAACCCCATATAAAGAACACATAACATATAAAGGTAACTTGGGACATAGACATACTTAAATAGAATAACCATACAGTTGACGTCCACACATACTTAATGGAATAGCCATATGGCCGACTTCCATACCCAATGCATTGGAGGTTATAATGTAACCACTCATCCTGGTATTCACGACACCACCCTTCATATGGTTTATCACGTAAACACCCATAAAATATCAAATTACCATCATTACACATAAAATATTGAAAATATAAACATTTCAATAACAACATTTCATTTGCAATCACAATAAGTAATTCCAAAATATTGAATTAATCAATCCATTTTCAAAAATCATTTAAAAGAGATTTTTGAATCAAAGTGTCCCATACCACTTTGAATCTTTTAATGGAATTATAATTTTAAAACATTAATGTCCATATAAATAAATACTGAAAACCATTTTGAAAACATGGACATTAAAGATAAATATTTAGAATAATGAATCTTTATAACATTTAAAAAGATATTTTTGTTAAAGAGTTTTTAAAAAAATGAGAGAATCTTGAATAAAAATAATTGTGGAATAACATTTAATCTGAAAATTATAATATCATGAGAATAAATGGATTCATGATATAATATGTCAAAGGACAATATACACACCATATAAGAGTGAATTGGTTCATAACAACAATTAAGTCTCAATGGAAATGAAAATTGAGATGAAATCCATTATAAAGATTGTATCCTTAAATTAAGGATAAATACATCACATAATTATGTGTGAGAAATATAAATACACCCAATATAAGTGGATATTAAGTGTGAAATAATCATAGGTCATTCACACATAATCTGGGAAAAACAAAACCAATGACATAGATATTTAACTCAATCAAATCAGTTTGAGTTATGATTTCCCATACAAGTTCGTAAGAATTTATCAATGAGATGATTATATGTAGAAATAGTATATCCACACAAAGGTTTGTGGAAATTACAACATAGATATTCCACACATAGTCTTTTCATAATAAAATCAAGAAGTAGAGGTTTAACCCAAAGAATTGAAAGTGGGTTAAGAAGTTCCCTTATAAAAATATGACAGCCTAACGGCATCAATTTAGAATTCATAAAATGAGTTGATGAGAAAGAAAATGGTATCTCATCACTTGGACATAATATTTTCATAAATAAGGATATAGATGAACATATCCCAACATAATAGTATGTGAATTAAAATACATAACAAAAGAATTCGTTTAAAAAGAGGAGGGTGAAAGGTCCCCTTACTGAGTTGGGTAACTATCGAAACGTACACCCCATGGAAGAAGGGTCATACAATAAAGATGTAAATTCCCAAAAATGAAATTATACTAAAAAAAGTGTATAATAATGGGAATTATATACACCACTCAATGGAAATAGTGGCAAACGTAGCATAAATGTCACGGGAATAAAAGTGAGATGAAAAATACCTTACGAAAACTCGGCAGCCTAACGACGCCACTTAAAACTTCCAAAAATGGATTTATGAGATTAAATAGGGTCTCTCATAATATTAAAATAAAAAGTAAAGTATTAGGAATATAAAAGAACATCCCCAGACATAAGAAAGATGAGTCTAAAATAAATGACATAAAAGAGAGTACTTAAAAAGAAAGAGAGAGGTTGGATCTCTTACAAAAATTCCGTAGCCTAACGGCGCCACTCAAAACATCCAAAATGGATTGATGAGAGAAAATAGTGTGTCTCATAATATGAACATAAAAAATTACATTAAGATTAATATAAAAGAACATCCCAATCATTATAAAGATGAGCATAAAAGGAATGACATAAAATAGTATACTTAAAAAAAAGAGGGGTAGGATCCCTTACCTCAGGTCCGACTTGTCTTATTTTTTTCTTTATATTCATGAATAATAAACTTTTTTGAATTTATAATTTCTTAAGGAACTCTTTTAAAGATTATTATTCAGTTCATATCACATATTACAATCTTATAATAATTGGTTAATATTGTGAGTTCATATCCGATGTTTTTGTCGATGTTTGGTACATGAGTAAAAAATGAACATGTTTGAAAATGATTTCCCATGTAGTAAATCATTTAAATAATATTATTAATTATTAAAATTTCATATATATCTAATAAATATTGATTTTATACAATTACATAACATTTGGAGATAAAAAATGAAAAGCACCATTCATGGAGACGGTAGGCCGTACGTACGCATGAACGCTACATTCATTTTTTTCATATTAATGGAATTAAAAATAGATGAGATATATATATATATAATAATTCCAGTATAATATATATGTTATATATATCACATAAGTTCATCAATTTTATTCTTTATACATTCCATGTATTGCATGAATGATCCACATCACTTGAGGGGGCGGTAGTCCACACTTCCTCAAATGAAATTATTGCATTTTCACAACATGAAAAGCATAAAGGTATGTATTAATTATAAAATACAGAAGAATATAGAGTAAATAAATATAGTTCCATCATAATGGCCACCATGAGAGGTGGTATTAGAAGAGAGAACAATCATTGTTTCGTGAGGCAGTAATTCTCCATTCACGGAAACAGTATGTTCTTTAACCATTAGACGGAGGTGTGTGTTAGTGTAGCTAGAATCCTCCTAATAAAAACATCCTTGTATATTTAATATACTGGTGTTGTTACAAAAGAAATAAATAAAAATAGTTTAGGGGGTTGGAGAAGCAAAATAATTCAAAAGAACAGTAGGGAAGACTTTACCTTTCAATTGGGTAACTCTTTTTGATTTGAGCTAAAAAGCTTCCTTGGAGAGCATTATGCCCAATGTGAGGCTTCTAGGAGTAAGAGAGGGATGTGTAGAGGGAAAATGGGCAGGGGTTGGCCGAGCCAAATCCTTGAGAGGTGTGGGTAAGGTGGTATAGGTGGGGGCCTTTTATAAGAGGAGAGGAGAGCACTCTTGGAAAGTTATAAACTTTTACTTTATTATAAAATGCCTTTTGGATTATAAATGTCCCAAAATTATATATTTCGAGGATAAGGTGATAATATTTCTAAATACACCCATACAATAGGTTTTTGAAAATTCTAGGTCTTATATTTGACAATATATTTTCATTTTATTTAAATCGTTAAATAATGAGGTAATCGATGCATCATTATGGTGTCATAAATAATTTAATTTATTTAATGTCTAAAAATTATAAAAAAAATATCATTATTTAGGAAATATTTTTATATTTATAATGAATATTTATAGTAAAAAATATGACTTGTATAAACCCATTTAAAAATCGTTTAGTAAAACAACTCATGTTTGTGACATTTTTATTTTAACTTTAAATAAAAAGTTATTTTTGTCATTTTCCTACCAAAGTGGCACCATGGGGTCCCCAAGTTGACCCATGGATGGTATGGGTCGTCCATGAAACATCCAATGAAGGTAGTACATGTTTCTAGGTCATTTCATATTATTACATTATTATTTTTACCTTAAATTACACTAATTACCTTTAATCGCGATTAATAAAACTAAAAAGTTACTATTCACCAAAAATTATTTTAATCTCATTGAACAAAATTTTACTTATTAATGACAACCATGTATGTTTTATTTTTGAAAATAAAATCACAGAAGTGGAAAAGTTCCATTTAAACGAAAAATCAGTTTCTTTAACTACCACTTAGTGGTTTCACTATTCATCAAAAGTTGATGTTTTTCAGAAAAATTCAAAAAATTCACCCTAAGCAATATTTGATATTCCAAATTCAAAAATGATGTCTATTTTAAAAAATTCAAAACATATAAGTTTCATTAATTAATTTAATAATTAATTCCCGCTGTCAAAACAAATAGCGTGTTTTTAAGAAACAATATCTATTAAAAGATTGATACTAGTTTAAGCCCAATTTCAAAGCGAAATTAATTCCAATTACCACCATTGGATTAAATGGTAAAAATATATACTAAATAAACTTTAATATAAATTAAAAATATAATCTATCCATATAAATAAATCATATTAAAAGGAGGTTTTGAATTAAAATGCAACATTATCAATAAAAATGATCTTTATCGGAAAAATAACAAAAATTTACACAAAGTAAATTTTGATGTCCAGATTCTAAAAAAGGATTTTAATAGGTCAAATGAAACATATAAAATTGTAAAATTTATATTTAAAAAGGGTTCTCCATCAAAAGGCGGTTAATCGACCTTTTAAATAATATTAGAAGATTTATGCTTAAAATTGGATTTATTTGCATTTTAAGCCTCTAACATTTATTGGATAAAAGTAAAAATATTTGAAAAACATACATAATAATTTTGTAGTTAGTTCCATTCATTCCCGAAATTAAAACGGCTAGGTGTTAACTATTATAATATTATTATATTATTAGTGTGCAACGTAATATTTCAAAGAAACTCATTGTTGCGTATTGGGTACGCCATCGAGCATAGCATTATCATTAAAGTAGTATTAACATTTTATTCACAAATATTGATAAACATTAGAATGTAATGTTATTTATTTACCTGATATGTTACATCCTTCCCCCCTTTTGGGAATTTCGTCCTCGCAATTTCAAATTTGGGCTTGGAAACTTCATTGAATGTCCCACATCAGGACAAGAGTAAGTAAAACTATCACTTTAAAAGAAAGGGAGAGAAGTACAAAGGTCACCCGAGTTAACCCATACTAGGATTCCAAGTATGAAAATATGGATATGGTAGAAAAAAGGGTCATTTTCTGATGGAGAGTGATATTAAACATGTCTAGGAGAAATTTAACCATAAGAAAATCACAAAATTGTGATGGGTTAAATGGTATTCGATTCCCCAGTAGGAAACATTAACAGATAACATTTTTGTTTTAAGTTACTCTTCATTGAGGAATTTATTTTTGAGCTTAACTAAATCATAATTAATCATACTTACTTGTCACGTAGGCTTTCAACTTTTATTATATTCCTTAATCAAACTCATATTTCCTCTAAAAGATGAGTATTTAGGAAGACTTGTTTACATTAAGAGAGATATAATAACCTTCTAGAGAATCACCTAATCCACAAAAGAGAACTGTATACTTCCCATGTCTTTAAACCTTAACCAAAACTAAAACCAAAAAGGTTAGTATGAGATCAGATAATACCCAAATATTATAATCCTTTTTAAAAAGGAAATCTATTCTTAATCTCCAATATTTTTCCAACAAGACCCAAAGTTCAACAAAGACAAAAAGTAAACCAAAATAAGATTGAAACCCAAATATTTGAAGGATTAATCACATATTCTTCCAAGTTAAATCGTAACATTTATCTCCAAACAATATCAGTTTCTCTTAAAGTATCGTATTGAAAAGTAATTAACCTAATCACATATCATCCATGATAAGTTAATAATTTACATAGATAACCCAAAATAAACTTACTCTTGATTCATAAAATCATCTAACTAAAAAGAATTAATCAAATTAACCAGGGACTTCACATAGTCTAGTGGTAGGCGATAAATACCAGTCGCACTTTGGTTGTGGGTTCGATTCCCGCAGCTTTGTCCGACGCGACGGGTTGTCACATGGTCTACGTGTTGTCTTTTTTCCAAAACTATATATTTCTTAAAAAATTCCCCAAAATGAGATAAAATCTTCAAAAATAACTATAATATAATTTAACATCAATTTTATCTCATGTAATTCATATTCCATCATAACGTATATTAACCCATAATTACCTCAAAAGTAAGGATCATATAAACCCTAATGGTTACCTATATAATTATTACCTGAACTTCCACATCGAGTTGTCCATCTCATACATGATTCATTAGAAAAATCACCAAGGTTTAAGTGGATGATCATGACTCCTGGATAGTTGGTTTAGAACAACCACGAGATTCCTCATTGAATCCCCCATTTCATCCAGTCTCTTAATCCGAGAACCACCATAGTTTCCATCAAACCCATTGTCACTTTGGTGCTTGCTAGATCCATCCATTTACCAAAAATAGAAATGTCAGTGTGAGTATATCAACAAAACCATCATATACTAATGAGGAAGATAAACACTAAGATATACTTACTCATTCACTTTATCTAAAACTAGGACTCTTTCTAAAATCCTAGCCATTATGGTAATGTCATTATGCTTAGAGAATAGCCTAACCTCTAAAGTTATCTAAACCGATCTATGAAACAAACAATAAGGCCCCGACCTTAAACCTTAGTTAATATTGAATTAAATGAATAATTCACATTGAGGATCTTTTCAGGTTTAGTGTTTTAGAGAATTAAGATATAACTATTACATCTCAAAATATTACAAAGTAGACACTTCTACTAAGATTCCATAAAATAAAAACTCTTAAAAAAACATGTCTACTTCCATGTTTTAGACAGCCTGACTTTTACTTGATCCCATCCTTGACCCTATTCAACTTTATGTCCTGTGAAAAACATTTCAAAAATAAAACTTGGGACGAGCACAAAAAGCTCATTAAGGGATACATAAAGAAGGAAAACTGTTAGTTTTTCAAAAAAAAAAAAGTAAACCATGAATAATTTACCAAATGAATACATTTCACCTTTATGAAGTAGTAAATACTCTTCACTGAATAAAATACCATTACTTACCCATTTGTAACCAAAAGATTATCATAAAACCCATATAAAGAAAAAATAACATATAAAGGTAACTTGGGACATAAACATACTAAAATTAAATAACCATACGGTCGACTTCCACACATACTTAATGGAATAGCTATACGGCCGACTTCCATACCCAATGCATTGGAGGTTATAACGTAACCACCCATCCTGGTATTCACGGCACCACCCGTCATATGGATTATCACGTAACCACCCATAAAATGTTCAAGTACCATAATTACACATAAAATATTCAAAATATAAACATTTCAATAACAAAATTTCATTTTCAATCATAATAACTAATCCCAAGATATTGAATTAATCAATCCATTTTCAAAAAATCATTTAAAAGAGATTTTTGAATCAAAGTGTCCAATACCACTTTGATGATTTTAATGGAATTATAATTTTAAAACATTAATGTCCATATAAATAAATACTGAAACCCATTTTGAAAAAATAGACATTAAAGATAAAGATTTAGAATAATGAATCTTTAAAACATTTAAAACAATATTTTTGTTCAAGAGTTTTTAACAAAATGACAGACTCTTGAATACAAATAATTGCTGAATAACATTTAATACGAACTTTATAATATCAGGAGAATAAAGGGATTAATGATATAATATGTCAAAGGACATTATACACACCATATAAGGGTGAATTGGTGCATAACAACAATGAAGTCTCAATGGAAATGTAAATTGAGATGAAATTCATTATAAAGATGGTATCCTTAAATTAAGGATAAATCTATCACATAATTATGTGTGAGAAATATAAATACACCCAATATAAGTGGATATTAAGTGTGAAACAATCAGCAGTCATTCACACATAATCTTGGAAAAACAAAACCAATGACATAGATATTTAACTCAATGAAATGAGATTGAGTTATGATTTCCCATAAAAGTTCGTAAGAATTTATCATTGAGATGATTGTGTGTAGAAATAGTATATACACACAAAGGTTTGTGGAAATTAAAACATAGAGATTCCACACATAATCTTGGCATAATAAAATAAAGAAGTAGAGGTTTAACCCAAAGAATTGAATGTGGTTTAAGAAGTTCCCTTACAGAAATCCGACAGCCTAACTGTGTCACTTTAAAATTCAGAAAATGAGTTGATGAGAATGAAAATGGTATCTCATCACTTGGACAGAAAATTTACATAAATAAGGATATAGATGAACATATACCAACATAATAGTTTGTGAATTAAAAGACATAACAAAAGAAGTCTTTTAAAAAGAGGAGGGTGAAAGGTCCCCTTACTGAGTTGGGTAACTTTCGAAACATACACCCCATGGAAGAAGGGTCATACAATGAAGATGTAAATACCCATAAATGAAATTATAATACAAAATGTGTATAATAATGGGAAGTATATACACCACTCAAAGGAAATAGTGGAAAACACAGAATAATTGTCACGAGAATAAAAGTGAGATGAAAAATCCCTTACGAAAGCTCGGTGGCCTAACGGCACCACTTAAAACATCCAAAAATGGATTTATGAGATAAAATAGGGTCTATAGTAATATGAACATAAAAAGTACAATATGAGTAATATAAAAGAACATCCCCAAACATAAGTAAGATGAGATTAAACTAAATGACATAAAAGAAAGTACATAAAAAGAAAGAGAGAGGTTGGATCTCTTACGAAAATTCGGTAGCCTAACGGCGCCACTCAAAACTTCCAAAATGGATTGATGAGGGAAAATAGTGTGTTTCATCATATGAACATAAAATAGTACATTAAGAGTAATATAATATAACATCACAATCATTATAAATATGAGCTTAAAATTAATGACATAAAAGAGTATACTTAAAAAGAAAGAGAGGGGTAGGATCCCTTACGTCAGGTCCGACTTGTCTTGTTTGTTTCTTTATATTCATGAATAATAAACATTGGTCAATTTATAATTGATTAAGGACCTCTTTTAAAGATTATTATTCAGTTCATATCACATATTATAATGTTATAATAATTGGTTAATATTGTGAGTTTATATCAGACGTTTTTGTCGATGTTTGGTACATGAGTCAAAAATGAACTTGTTTGAAAATGATTTTCCATGTAGTAAATCATTTCCAGAATAGTATTAATGATTAAAATATCATATATATCTTGTAAATATTTATTTTATACTATTCCATAACATTTGGAGATAAAAAATGAAATGCACCGTTCATGGAGACGGTAGGTCGTACGTACGCATGAACACTACTTTCATTTTTTTCATATTAAAGGAATTAAAAATAGATGAGATATATGTATATATATATATTATAATTCCAGTATAATAAATATTTTATATATATTACATATGTTCATCAATTTCATTATTTATACATTCCATGTATTACATGAACGTGTCACATCACTTGAGGGGGCGGTAGTCCACACTTCCTCAAATGAAATTATCGCATTTGCACAACATGCAAAGCATAAAGGTATGTATTAATTATAAAATACAGAATAATTTAGAGGAAATAAATATAATATATATCATAAATAAATATAGTTCCATCATAATAGCCACCAATAGAGGTGTTATGAGAAGATAAAACAATCATCATTTCATGAGGTAGTAATTCGCCATCCACGGAAACAGTATGATCTTTAACAATTAGACGGAGGTGTGTGTTAGTGTAGATATAATACTCTCCCTAACAACATCCTACTATATTTAAGATACGGTTTTTGTTACAAAATAAATAAATAAAAATTGTTTAGGGGGTTGGATAAGAAAAATAAAACAAAAGAACACTAGGGAAGACTTTACCTTTAAATCGGGTAACTCTTTTTGATTTGAGATCAAAGGATTCCTTGGAAATAATTATGCCCAAAGTGAGGCTTCAAGGAGTAATAGAGGGATGTTGAGAGAAAAAATGGTCAGGGGTTGGCCGAGCCAAAGGATTGAGAGGTGTGGGTAAGGTGGTATAGGTGGGGGCCTTTTATAAGAGGAGAGGACATCACTCTTGGAAAGTTATAAACTTTTACTTTATTATAAAATGGTTTTTGGATTTTAAAGGTCCCAAAATTATATATTTTTAGGATAAGGTGATAATAGTTCTAAATACGCCCATCCAATAGGTTTTTTATTAGTGTAGGTCTTATAATTTAAATTATCTTTTCATTTTATTTAAATCGTTAAATAATGAGGTAATCGTTGCATCATCATGGTGTCATAAATAATTTAATTTATTTAATGACTACAAATTATAAAAAAACTATCATGATGTATGAAATATTTTAATCTTTCTAATGAATATTTATAGTCAAAAATATTACTTGTATAAACCCATTTAAAAATTGTTTTAGTAAAACAACTCATGTTTGTGACATTTTTATTTTAACTTTAAATAAAAGGTTATTTATGTCATTTTCCTACCAAAGTGGCTCCATGGGGTCCCCAAGTTGACCCATGGATGTTCTTGGTCGGCCAGGACACACCCAATGAGGTTAGTACATGTGTCTAGGTCATTTCATATTATTAAAATAGTATTTTTACCTTAAATTACACTAATTACCTTTAATCGCGATTAATAAAACTTAAAAGATACTATTCACCAAAAATTATTTTAATCTCATTGAACCACATTTTACTTCTTAATGAAAACCATGTATGTCGTATTTTTAAAAATCAAATCACAGAAGTGGCAAAGTTCCATTTAAACAAAAAATCAGTTTCTTTAACTAACACTTAGTGGTTTCACTATTCATCAAAAATTGATGTTTTTTAGAAAAATTCCAAATAATCACCCTAAGATATATTTGATATTCAAAATTAAAAAATGTTGTCTATTTTAAAAAATTCAAAACATATAAGTTGAATTAATTAAGTTAATAATTAATTCCCGATGTCAAAACAAATAGCGTGTTTTTAATGAACAATATCTATTAAAAGATTGACACTAGTTTATGCCCAATTTCAAAGGGAAATTAATTCCAATAACCACCATTGGATTAAATGGTAAAAATATATTCTAAATAAACTTTAATCTAAATTAAAAAAAATAATTTATCCATATAAATAAATCAGATTAAAAGGATGATTTGAATTAAAATGCAACATTTTCAATAAAAATGATCTTTATCGGAAAAATAACAAAAATTTACACAAAGTAAATTTTGATTTCCAGATTCTGAAGAAGGATTTTATTTTGTCAAATGAAACATATAAAATTGTCAAAAGAATATTTAAAAACTGTTTCCATCAAAAGGCGGTTAATCGACCTTTTAAAGAATATTAGAAGATTTATGCTTAAAATCGGATTCATTTGGATTTTAAGCCTCTAACATTTATTGGATAAAAATAAAAATATTTGAAAAAAATATATAATAATTTTGTAGTTAGTTCCGTTAATTCCCTCCATTACAACGGCTAGGTGTTAAATATTATAAAATTGTTATATTATTAGTGTGCAACGTAAGATTTGAAAAAAACTCGTTGTTTCGTATTGGGTACGCCATCGAGCATAGAATTCCCTTTAAAGTAGTATTAAAATTTTATTCACAAATATTGATAAACATTAGAATGTAATATTATTTATTTACCTGGGATGTTACAGGGTAAATATTTATATCTCATGAGATCGACATGGCTAGAACGGTATGTTAATCCGGTTTAGTGATACATGACTGGAACGAGGAGTGAACTCGATTCAGAAAAGGACTTTGTCCACTAAGATGGTCTTGGGAGCAATGTCTTGTCTACTATGGTAATCATAACATGTACTTAATGGTTTTCCACAATTACATGTTTTATTACCGTTCTATATTATGATGATTTATGTTCCATTATGATCTATGCCCTACGTACTGCCATGTTTCATGTCATTGCTCGAGATTTTCATGTTTAAATATCATGTTCATGTTTTGAAGTTCAAATGTATATGGTTTGTTTTACTTTCTCCATGCTTACCCTTACCGAGCATTTGAGCCCACCCTTTTTATGTTTTCTTTTCCCCATGATATAAATAAAGGTTTTACGTAAGAAAACAAAAGTGGAGGATCTTTATGCGATATTTTGAAGATCTTTCTCCATGATTAGAAGATTATGATCCGAGTTTCCGAAGACACTAAACTATTATGGTCCTTGAGTGTTGGTTTTTGTTATGTATTAAGTATTCTGAAAAAGTAATGTAATTTCCTTGTACGTCAAGCTTGGGGTCTCAACACTCAGGCATGTATTGTTGTAATGTACTGAATATTCATCTAAAATGGTATATTATCCATATATGTTAATTCTGGGTCATTGTAGTTGGTATAAAAGGAAGGGAATAGTCAACCATTAGAATCGAGGAAAATAAAATTTTAGGGATATATGAAGGAATATTTCTAATATTATATATTGGTATGTCTCTAAGGAGAAGTATAAGGATGATTCAATGTTTAGGGAAATGTATTAGAATTTTGGTAAATGTTATAGTGAGTGGTTTCTAGGAAATACATCCTTGTTTGGATACTACATGTGTATGTGGCTCTAGAACTGATGTACCTAGTGTTAAAAACTTTGACAATATGTTTTGGGCTTCACATGTTGTAATATGGTTAATAACAATGATCTTACTGCACACCTAATTCGAAACTCCCATGGGATATGATTTGGGAATTTACAAAATCATCTAGATCCATCATGAAATATTTAAATATAAGTTGATTATTAATAAGCTAAGATGATCCTAGGGCATTATACATTATGGAATGTTTCATGTTTTAGAAATACTTTAAGAAATTATTTTTAAAACTATGTGGTTTTCTATTATGATGAGCAATTATCATGATGTGCATCTAGTTTTAGTCAATGGTGGGAACTAGAAGAAAATGGATTATCATTTAATGTGATGGATGATTTTTTAATGAAAATCAAAGTGGCATGATCACTAGACTGAAATATTTTGTGATCACACTATGTTAGTTTTTACAGAACATTATTAACAATGTGTACCTTAACCAACTCTCGAACTCACCAATGAAGAGGAAGAAGTAGTTCACTAAGAGTTTGGGTAATAGTGACCATGGAGGATAGAAGATTTGGATTCATTTATGTCAATAATGTGGAAAGAATCACATAAGATAATGTCTTATAAAAACAATAAAACTTTCTAATAGTGGTAAAGGACACAAAGTAAGTTACTATAGGGGAAATGAAGAGTTTAGTTTACAAAAATTAATGAGAATATTGGGATCCCAAAGGAATATTTAAGGATAAGTTTTTTAAGTGTGAAATAATTGGTCATTATAAAACTCCATTCCCCAAGAGAAAATATCCTAAAGAGGATAAATAAGGTGGTATGAGTAATGTTTGTAATGATGGTGATGATGATATTGTATATCAAATGTGAAATCATAGAGGAATTGTGTAAAAGGATGATGTTTCCTTGCTAATGGAATACAAATGAAGTGGAGTAATAAAATATTTTGTGTATTTAGATTCAAAATGTATTTAATATAAAAGGTGAAATATATTAGGATTGTTCAATCTATGTTATTCGCTAAGTATTTACAAGAACACATTGGTTGACTCTGATGGAATAAAAAAGTGAAATAATGGAAAGGTGATGTCTATGGAAAACACATGAAGGGAAAGATAACCCTTAATATGTTACTTATGCTATGATAATGTTGTTTGGATAAAGATACGTGGGATATAAATAACTAAATTGGATGGTACTTATTACTGTTGAACTAATTAAAGACATGTTAATAAGTAGTTTTTTCTATCATGGATAAAGTATACAACTTCATGGATTTATAGAATAAATACAATATTCATTGAATAAGGAAGCATGAATGTTATCGATAAGTATTCATGGTAATTTATGTTATTACCAGGTTTCAAGAAATGATCTGATGAGGGTATTCACATGTTTGGAATGTGAAAACCAAGAGCTACATCATGATATATGAGGGATAAATTAATTTTATGAGGGATGTTTTAGTGTCCTTTTATACGTTGTACGTTTATATGAATGAAAAATTCATGTACTAAACCATTGATAACCAAGGGGAATTTCAAGGGATAAATTAATTTTTGACGGTAGAATATAACACCTCAAAATTTTTTGAATTATTTTTTTCAAATTAATTTAACCTTTATGATATTTTTCCTTTCACCTAACACTAAAAATTGTTTATTTTATATTAAATCACTATGTTTGGATTGCATTATATGAAGAACCTAGTTATTAATGCACTACTCACAACATAAATTTTATGTTGATAAACACATAACATTGAGTTTATCTTGGGTTGCACACAACAATGTATTTTCTCAAGTTCTTGTATAACACACAAGACTGAGTTTTATCAAAAAATAAAAAATTATTAAAAAATTATTATTTAATATAATTAGGTATAACCTAGTAGTTAAATTAGTGTTTATGAATATTATTAACTAATTTATGAAAATATACGATTAACATAAATATAAGATGAATTCATATGTTATCAATTAATTACAAATGAATATGAAAACCGATTTAATATAATTGAAAATATTAAAAAAATTTAGGGTCAAAAAGATATATTACCATAATAAATTAAATTAATTACAATTAGTGAGTTATATTAATATAATATATATTTTATATATTTAATAATATATCTTTATTATTAATCTAATATATTGGATATACATAAGATAAGAACAAACCTAATTTTGTGCATGAAAACCTATATGTTTTTATAAAGGTAATCTTAACACCTTTTAATGAAGAACCCATTTAAAATATAATTTTTGGAACTTTTATAGATTTAATATGTCAAAATAAACTTTATATTTTGAATAGAAACATAAAAATTAGCTTATTATATTTTTTTGGTATTTTCTATAAGGTTTCATATTTCAATGAACAGTTAAAAATACAAGAATCTAATTTAAAACTGATTTTTTATCTAATTTAATTATATAGTTAAATTATATTATAAATTATTTTAAAAAAATATTTAGATAATATTTTTATCAATTAATCCAATCTAGTTCATTGGAACCAATTTCACCTTGATATATGATATAAAATATTAGAAACTTTTCATCATTTTTAACATTAAAAACCTCCAGTGTCACCCCAACAATGAGATTAATTTTAAATTAATTTCTACCACTCCTATGATTTGAATTTAAAAAAAATGGTTAAATATATTGAATTTTAATAATTTACATTTTATAATAATTTCAACATTGTTTTTGACCAAATAATTAATGAATGTAATTAAAATTAATACACTGGTAAAGGTAAAATTAAGATTAACAAAGGACTAAACCTTAAATTTAAGACCCAAAAAGACCAATAAACTTGTAAAACACCTATTTTCATTAAAATATTTGTTAATTAAACTAAAATTATTGATTTTGTTTGGTTTTTATGACTTTTTATGGGTAAAAACGTGGGTACACCTAACTTCTTTTCAGAAATGCCAAGTGTGTCCTTTTCCTTCCCTCAAAAATGTCACAATCTATTCCTCTTATAAAAACCCCTAAAACAACTAAGAATATTCCAATATATTACCAAACTATTTTAATACATTAAGACTTATTTTTTGGAAAAAATACTTCGAAATAATTCTTTTGGCACAAACCAAAAGTAGTTACTCGATTAAGACGTAATGCCTTCTCTCAAGATTCATTCTTTCATTCTTCTTCTACACCCATACACACTTTTTATTCCATGATTTAATAACAATAACAGAATCCTAAATATAATATTATTTTTTTTATAAGGTTTAAACTTACTCTTACATATGCCTCCATCTAATGGGTAATGAATATATTGTTTATGTGTATAGTGAACTTCTACCTCACAAAATAATGATTGGTCAAACTTCCTTACAACCACTCATGGTGGATATTATGATGAAAAATATATTTTTATATATTATATAATATATTTTTTATTTATTTAATGTTATTTATTTATTTTATAGCACATATCAATTTTAGTATTCATTTGGTGTAAATATGATTATTTTGTTTGAGAAAGGTTGGACTATCGCCCCTCAAAGCGATGTGATTCGTTCACACTCAAATAGAATGTATTAAGGAAGGGTTTAGGGATATTATATGATATATGTAACCTTATCATTCTAATGTAATGATATTATATTTATATGTACATATATTTCATTTTCTTTTTTCTTTCAACATAACAATAAAAATGGAAATAATGTTCATGCGTGCTTACAGCTTACCGTCTCCATGAATACTGTATTACATTTCATAATTATGTATTATATAGATTATTATAACACAAATATAATATATAAAAATGATACTTATATCATGGTTTAAATTTTTTAATCATTATATATGTAATAGGACAAATAATATTAAAAATTAAGACACATGCGAAAAACAAAGTGAATATTATCAAAAGTGAAACCATAACATAGGGTGGTTAACAAGCAGGTAATATAAGGTTTTAATAAAACCAAATATGTAATTATATAAAATAATAGGCTTCTATAAAAGATTCAAAATAAATTTAATTTTATTATATAGGTGGTTCTAATGGGAACTATGAGATTCAAGACACCAGATATGGGGATTTAATCTCACCTTTTATTTTGGTGAGGCACATGCTATGTTCACCACTCTTTCAGTTTCGGTGGTGTGTCAACTTACCATTATTTTATTCTATGTATATTATAATTATATTTATGGGTATTAACATATCTATGTTATTATATTTCTTTCAAGGGGATTAAGTTTCAAAAGTTATCAAATCGGTGAAAGAGTTTTGTCTCAATTTACCTTCTTTGAGACTCATATTTTTTATGCACCTAAATTCAATTTTGAGATGTGTATACATCCATTTTACATATCATATCATGAATTTAATTAATTTTTTGATATTTTAAGTTACATTTAATTTCATTTTCTTATATGGATAGTATGATCCCATGTTACCAAGTTATTAGAGTTCATTGAGACAATCTCTTAGCTTTCGAAGATTGTTTACGTTTATGCTTCCTTTGATGAAATACTATGACACATATTTTAAGAACATAACTAAATATTATTGTTTCTTTCTGAATGAGGCATTTTTCTAAACTTTTCATCATGGGAATGGAATTTTCTTTTAATGTAATATGATATGTATTGATTTACCTTCCATCATTTCTTTGAATCTTCTTTTTCATTTTGAAATCAATAATTTTTATGAAAATGGTTTTACATGTAATTTTCATGGAATTTTTTTTATAAATGTTTTCATGTTTCTTTTATATGTTTTTAATAATTTTTTTCAAAATGTATTCATACCTTATTTCTAATTTTAAATATTATTTTCAAATTAATGGAATTCCAAAAAAATTAATCTTATTTCATCTTTTATCGTGTAAAAAGGTTTTTAAATTTTTTTAAAGAATTATTCATATTTTTTTAAGGTGTTTTCAAAGAAAATGGTATTTAAAATGTTTTGAATATTGTTTTATAATTTTTCAAGGAAAAATGTTTCCAAAATACTATCATGTATTATTTATAACTTTTAAATGTATTTTTTTACAAAAATGATTTAATTTTTTTTTAAAAAAATCCCTTTTGATAGAAGAATGGATATTTTCCTCACGAAATGTTTTTGAAAGATATTTAAAATTAGTTTCCATCTATGATGATATTTACTGATGTTACTCATTCCTTTTTATGAAATTATCTAATGGTCTCATTCATATGCTTTCTATGAATTGGTTATGCTTATTATCAGGGTCTTTATGAAAACTGTTTCTCTATTATGGGTTATATTTTTATGAAACATGTTTCTATTTAATAGGTTAAATGTTTAGGAATTATATTTCTCTCTCCCAAGTAAGGATTTATATTAAATGACTATGAAACCGGACTCCTTCTATAGGTTGTGATATGATTACATGTTTATAAAACCCATTTAATTTCATGGGTAATGATATGATTATTTCAAAACGTGTGGCACAAGAACTACTGGAAAAATACCCTATACCAATGGTTTTGAACCATTGGTATAGCCTAAACCAACGGTCTGGAGAACCATGTCCAAGTAAGCCATTAGGATAGGTCTATAACAACGGTTTTGGGAAAACCGTTGGTATAGACCTACTCCAACAGTTTTCAAAACCATTGGTATAAGTAATATGAAAAATCTTTACCAATAGTTCCATCAAACCATTGGTATATTTATTTCAAAAAAGAATCATTAAGTGAGTTTTGATCCTAGTACATGCAGTTTTTTATTGAACAACCTAACCACTAACCTAACTTGACTCTTGTGAACATAATTTCATAAATATATATATCTATTATCATAAGTATTTTACATTTTGATTTATTTAATTTTCTCGGTAAGAATATTCCATTTAAACTACTTGTACCTATACCAACGGTTCTCCAAACCATTGGTATAGACCTATACCAACAGCTTTGAGAAGTTCATTGATTTTGGGACATATACCAACGGTTTTGGACAAACAGTTGGTATATGGTCTTTAAAATGGACCTATACCAACAGTTTTGGCCAAACTGTTGGTATAGGTCCCCCCTATACTAGCGGTTTGGCCAAAACTATTGGTATAGGTCCATATAAATGACATATACCAACGGTTTTTTCCAAACCATTGGTATAGGTCCTAATTAGTGACCTATACCAACGGTTTTCCCAAAACTATTAATATAGATAATATTTACAGTAGTGAAGTATGTATGATTTCATTATGATATTAGTGTTTCCAATATCTCCATCCAATGCATTAGTTAAATATTTATATCTCATGAGTTAGACTAAGATGATCTTGGGAATTAATCTTGACTACTAAGATTGTCATGGGAGTGAACCATGACTACCAACATGGTATAAAGAGTTAACTCATGTTACTAAGATTGAAATGGGTGTGAACCATAAAAACCAAGTTGGTATTTGGAGTAGACCCATACTACCAATATGGGCTTGGTACTGATGCCTTAGCTACAATGGAAATCATATTATATGTTTATGTGTCTACAAGAATTGAATGTATTTTTCCTATATCGTGATTTCAAAAATTATTATCCTAATTATATTATTATCCATGTACTGTGATATTCCAGTCATTATAATGATCTCTAACATACAGGGTATGGTCATTAGATGTTATAAACAAGTACCTTACACTTTTTTCATGTTATGCTTACACATTTCCAATATTTACCATTACTGAGCATCTGAGTTCACCCCTTCTTTTGTTTTGTTTCCCCAGGTTACGAAAAAAGGTTTTAGGTAGAGGTACTAAAGGTCGTTATCTTTATGGGATATGTTTAGTCTCTTCAACCAGGATAGAATATTTTGTTTATAGGTTTCAAAACACACTAAACTATTATAGTCTACGAGCATGTATTATTGCGATGTACTGAATACTCATCTAAAATGGTGTAATATCCATGTGTGTTATGACTAGGTCTAAATAATTTTAAATTTTAATCCCATTTATTTTTAAAGGTCATAGTACATGTCATGATAATTTGATGTGTAGTTGTCTATGATTCCTATTGTTGAGGATTTGTTTTATGCTTTTTTTTCTAAAGAGTTCATAACCTTACCCCAACAACATTAAATTGAGTTTTGGAATGACTAATACCATGGTGTCTCTATATTATCATTATCTCCTAATATGATTAAACCTTTTATGTGATAATATTTTCATATTCAAATTGATGATCATTTGTATTATGGTATCATCCAGTAATGAGTGTCACTTTAGAGCATTGTGATATTGTTCTTGAATAAGGTGTGTGAAAGTCCCTGATTGTGTATTGATCACTGCGTATTGAATTAGGTGATAGTGGGGTACCATTATCCCTTCCTAAGGATTAACAATTTATTTTACTTCTTAAAGCGAGTTATTTGGTTCTCAAATATCAATCTATAGTCAGGGTATTATCAAATGAGTATTAAGGAACAAAATTTCATGAATATTACCATAAAATATCGTTATGAACAATTAGAGTTCATGGTAATTACTTTTTGATAAATTAAATCCCAAGATATTTTTAGTGGACCAATGAACTCTATATTTCATGATTTCCTATATAATTTTTTGGTTGTGTTCATTGAAGACACACTCATATATTCTAATTCAATGGTTGATCATATTGAGTATCAAAGATTTTTTTAGAGGTTATTTTTGGACATCATATTTATGTAAGGCTATCCTAGTATAAATTTTCAATACATGAGGTTAATTAACATTGGAATGTTGTATACTATAAAGGATTAGTTATGGAAACTTGAATGATTAAGTCATCATTTTCATAGGTGGATCTGTATAATATTCTATATTTGTTTAGATTACTTGGTATGGTTGGATAATATCAATTTTCTATGTCTAATGTTTCTATTATTTTCCCCCTTTTATAGAATTGACCTGAATGGATCAGGAATTAATGTGGACAAATTAGAGATAGACTAAAATTGAAACTATAAGTAGTAGTTTTCCTTCTCCCATTATTTATTTATCTAGAGATGGATTAATGATTGGGTTTTTCTATAATGCATCTCAACTTTCTCTATGTTTTGTTATAATGTAGCATGTGGAAGTGATAAAATATGAGTCTTATTACTTATGACCTGATGAATTTAGTAACCCTACTCATGGTTTTGATTTTTCAATAGTGGTTTCTTCTAGGAATTCATGACAACACAATCTAATTCGATTGTTCATTGTGATATTCATAGATTAGTATATTTTGAGATATATATTTTTTAGAATAAATTAAAATTTAACTAGTTTAGTTGGATATAATTATTGAAGGATTATGAATTTCAGATCTTCTATAGAATAGGGAAAGGTAATTTGGTATTTAATGCACCTAGTAGAAAGAATCATGGTGATATTTTTCATGGTGCTGGAGATGTATAGAGAGTGATATGGTATTTCTTATCTTTGTATCTTGATATGAAGGAATTATTTGTAGTGGTTTCTTATATAAAATAGTACTTAAATCACTTTACATGTTATAATGTTTCATTTGAGGTATCTTATGACTGAGGTTTTCTGAGATAATGTTATATAAATAGATACTCATGAGGTATAGGCAAAATATACTCATCATTAGGATTTATTTTAGGGGGGACTTTTTTTTCACTAGGATTTCATGAAGTATTTATCCATTAGTTTTATAGCTCTATAATAGAAATGAATATCAATATTACCAATTTTTACCATGATTTGGGATGTAATTTTCGGTGGCTTGGGATGAAGTGGTTTGTAGAAAAGTTCATGTCTAGATATTTATTCTTCTAGGAGGTGAAGTTCAAACATTAATTCCTACTGTTTTCTTTTTCATCCACTAGATATCCCTATATAGAAGTGGAATTACATTTTGATGGATTTTGTTACTAATTTTTATTGGGATCAAGGACGACATGGTGTTGTCTTGGTGTTTGTGGATATGTTTGTGAGGTCATGTACAATATGTTTATCTGGGAGTCATGTGTGCTGGATGAATTAATGAAGTAGTATATATGGGAGGTTGTAAATAATTATCGTATTACAAGGATATCCTCATATGTCTATAATCCACACCATACATAATGAGTATGGAAGGGTATTTAGAATTATTTTTTCTCTTAGTTATGCCTTAACACTAAATTCCATCACATGATAGGTAGTCAAACATATTGGATTTTCAAGACATTCAAATACATTTTTTTTCATGTGTTCTAGATGTTGAATTTTTTTTGTGAAGCACATAAACTTATTTGTTTTTTATTATAACAACTACAACCACTCATCCATTAGTATAGATCTATTAATTTTTTTATGTGATGACTTGTATATATTCATAATGTTAAATAAGGGTTGGATAGTTGGTAATTCATAGACATAATTTGGTAAAAATTTTGATTGAGAAGGTTCACATAATCCTTCCCTAGATGTAGAATTATCAAGACCATAAAAATTCAAATGTTTATTATATAATGGGTCCTCTAGATTCTATGGTTTGAGAACATGTATTTCTCGATATTTCTCCTCTTCATGGGTAACAGAGGTTTGGACATGGGAGTAATCTTTCTCCCAATTTTTTAGACATATTTTAGGTGCTGAAGAATTATGATGAGGATGCATATCATATATAACCTCCTACAAAAATGGTTCATAATTAATTTTTTTTCATGTTCAATACATTCTTTATTATCTTTATAATGACTCCCATATTATGATGCAATATTAACATGAGAGGGTGTTGTGTGGGTGTTACATTCATTTGGCTTGTGTCTTCTATGGTAATAGTTCTTTTGAGTAATATACATTAGAATGTGAGACATGGATGTGTTCTCTATATTTGGATTCATTCAAAATATTTCATTATTTAACATTAATTTTTCTTTTTTATATTCGATTTTGATTATTTTTTTTAAATTATTCATGATATGTAGTTCTTATACTGAAAGTATTCATGTTTGAGAGGCATCTTGGGGGTGTTTTTATCTCATGGATATTTCTTTTATAGGTTCATTAATTATTATCGAAGAAAATAGTTGTTATATAGGTATCTAATATAAATTATCGAGCAATTATTTGTCCTCTAAATTATTATTTTCAAATTAAAAAAATCATTGCGTGCAGATTAAAAATATATAGGATGTTATAAGATGATTTTTGAATTTATTAGTGATAAAACACCCATTTTGGGATGTATGATGACATACTAGAAATATATTGTATAGATATAGGTATTTTGGGAGGCCTAGACTCTATTGATTATTAGGGTAAGTCCAATGGTAAATTAAAAGGATAAAATACATGTCATGTAGTTCATGGTGGTGTTATGTCATCTTTGTTAGTTTTATGTATCGTTGTTGAATTTTAGTGGTTAGGTAAATATGATGAGGGTCATTTTACTATGACATGGTGGTTCTATTCATGAGTTTGGTTTTGAGTCTAAATAGTTCATTTCGATTACTGTTATGTCAGGGAAAGGGTTAAATAGGTTTTTAAAACATGTGAAAAACCATGATATTCAATGATACGTGGCTATTTTAAATTCCATGTAATTCAATTGTCATTTGACCAACCCCATTACAATGGGGTGGTGACTTCACCATGCCATGGAGAGGTTCGTGAAACTTTCATTATATTTCTATATTGCTTTCTTCCATAGGTTTTATTTTCATTTTTTCTCTCAAACCCTCGTTGACCAAGGTCTCATATTTAGTGGTCTATTATTCCATTGGTGGATATTAAACCTCTTTATTTGAATTAAATATTACATCTTTAATCAAGGTTCATTCTTCTTCCATTATTATCTATTCCCTTCCCATCCCTCCCATCCATTATTGATTATTCATTATAGTAATACAATGGAAGTGTGTATGGTTCTTTTTTTATTGTTATTCATAAATTAATAATTTATGGGTTCATGTCTATAGGTTTTTTGGAGTTTTTATATGTAATCGTTGTTGGTGTTATAATAAGTCATATAATTTTTATTATAGTACATTCACTCATCATCTATCTGAAGTAGTATAATCTAAATCTATCTTATATTAATATGTTTTAATTGATAATTATAATTTTTTGTTTTCATTGGTTAAATAGATGGGATTAACCTTAATAAAATTACTAAATGAACCAAAAGGTATCAAACATGGTATTTTTAGAGTCACATGTGACTTGAATCATTCCATATTATTGATTATATGTTATTTCATAGATTTGTTGATGTGATTTTTTGTAATATCTTAGTTTTTTATTTCCTTTACATGTTAATAATTTTATAATCACCCAAAAATGAAATAGAAAGATGTTATTGGAATCTATAAATTTATATGTCGTTTGTAGTGTAAAAAATGTTTTATATAAAGAGAAACATGGTGGGGAATGATATATAAGATATTTATACTATTCTAATTAAATTTTTTTATACAATAACATATTTTGGTGTTTCTTCCAATGAGCATGTACCCTAGTGGTACTGGATCCTACTTGGCATTTAAAAGACCTAGGATCAAATCCGTGCATGGAATAATTTCTGGGGTACTGTAACAGAAATATAGCATGGAACTATAGCAGTACTGTAGTAGTTGTAGTAGTGAAACTGTAGCGGTGGTGACACTGTAGCGGTGGAGGCACTGTAGTAGGAACTGTAGCGGTGATGGTACTATAGTAGGTACTGTAGCAGCCCGGGTACTAGAGTAGTACTATTCAACAAGGGGCACATTGGGCCAAAAAATATGCTTTCAATCTATGTCATCAGGTCACTTGGCCTTGGGCCTTCAATCTATGTAATGGGTCTCCCTCTACCCAGTCTAAAGAGGTCTTTGTTCCAAATAATACAATGAGTTTTCGACCCCAAACTTTAAAAAAAAAATATTTTAGTGTTGCTCTTATTATCTAAGTTGATTATCCTTGTTATAGATAATTCATTTTTAGAAAGGTTATTTGTTTAATTTATGGAAGAAGTGATGGTATTTTGTTGAAGGGTGGTTATGTATTATTGATATCATTATGTTATCATGTGGTTAGTGATGGGAAAAGGTTGATGATATAGTTAAGTGGTGAGATATGTGTTGATAATTTTTGGTATGTAATAGTGTGGAGGATTTTTACATATAGTAGTGAAGATGTTATGGTGGTTCATTTTATTTTTTATGTGATTACTCTAAGAATATAATTTTTTCATCTATTAGAAGCCAGAAAATTATTGTATGTTATTGATTTAATGAGATAGTAAATGGTAAAGGAATATACAAATGTACATGGTATATAATAAATGATAAATAAATGCAAGGTCTAAGTGCCTACTTTTTATGCATCATGGATGTATTTAGATATAAGTTAAAAACGTTTATATATAAAAATTGTAGATTTTCTGACAAGTATAACACACACCAATGTGGTATGGGCTATTGGTCCATATCATAGTCTTTGGGGGTTCAACCATAGATATCCCCATTATTGGTGGGTTTTATAAAGGTGTTGTAGCATTGTTACAAGGGATATTATAAGTACTATATTAGTATAGTAGTGTAGTAGATATTATACTAGAGTAATTTAAGAACTGCAGAAACAAAACCACTATATGAGGTATTGTAGTAGGATTACTATAGAAGTATTATCCAATTAAGGGGACTTAATGATAAAAAAATATGATCCCTTTTGACCATGGAAAGAGAATTTTATGTCATAAATACATTGATCCATAAAATTTAAATCTTATAGCTTTTTTATGGGACTATCCATGGGGGTGAGGCCTGATCCATATTATCCTAATAGTTGTGTGTGTATGTGTGTGTGTGTGTGTATGTGTGTTTAATTTTTTCTATTCCTAGTACCTAATAGTTATTATTTTTATAGAAATTTATATTATTATAAAAAATATCATCTTGGTTATGCTTATTTATTTCAACATACTACTCCACTTTTACAAGGCCAAGCGTTCAACCCTCAATGATCCCCATTTTTTGGGTGGTTTTCTGAAGAGCAATAGCAGGTAGTATTGGATCACTCTAGAAACAATGGGTAATATAGTTTGTACTACTATGGTGGAAATTAATTTATAATGTATTATAGAGACACAATGGGTATAGAAGTAGGTACTATAGCAATAAGTTTATATATTATGAAATGTTCTATAATGGATGTACAACTATGAAAAAATGGCCCTTTGGAATATGAAATTCAGAATTCAAAATATGTACCCTTTTGACATTCTGCATATTAAAATTTTATATTGGGAAAGTAGTGGATTGTGTTATCACTTAGAGGGGGTGTGTCCTATCCATTCTCACCCATAGATATTTGAGTTGTTTCATTTTTTTATAAACACAAATACCTTAATTAAATTATTAACTATATTATTAAAAGATAAAATTGAATTGTTTATAGAATAAGGATGTAGTGTTACAATTAATTAATGATGAATCGTTGAGTATAAGTATTTTTTTAATTCGAATAAAAAATTTGTAATAAAAGTGATTTTATCTAATAAAATGTTTCAAATTTTATATATCTTAATGAACATAATGAAAATGGTACATATTATTGTTTTCAATAATAATGTGTGAATTGACTTTATGATGAAGTGAATAAATGATAAGGTATAAAGTGGATGGTAGATTATTAAGGTAAAAATGATAATGGGGAATTAAATGGAGTAAAAATGATTTTTCTTGAAATAATAGTGTTGTGTAGTGGTGGAGTTGGTTGTGTTATGTATCGTGGCCATAGCGATGTAGATATTTGGAAATGTTTGTTATAATATAGTGTCATAGTATTAGATAATAGGACCATAGTTTGGGTTTGTGTGCTATTTTAAATTCATTTTTGTATATGTTATTTCTTATACACCATCACCCAATTAAACTAACATGATTAGTTCCCACATAAGGTGTTGGGTTTTTGGATTTTCCTTCAAAAAACCATGTTATAGGGGATACAGATGGTTAAATAATCCCCCATCCATGCTCTTTATTCATAAAATAGAATGTGTTTCAATGAATTGAGGTTGTTGGGGTTATTATTTGGGTGTATAGTTGGGGTGTACATGATATGAGTAGGTCACAAGGTTGATATAAATGCTGATAACACACCTTACTATGAAATAATATAGAATACAGATAGTAATGTGGTTGTGGATATCTAGTTATTGATCGTATGAGGATATAATTTCATGCAGTCTATAATATTTAATATGTTGGGGTTAAGGCCTCATCATTATTAAAGTTAAGATGGCCAATTATTAAAAAGTTTGAGAGGTAACCCTTACATGTCCAGAACGCCAAGTTTCCCATAGTCCTAATAGTACATAGCTCAAATTACCAATATACTGGAGGCCTATACATTTACCTAACGCCCTGAGTAAGTTTTCTACATCATTCCAAGAGGTTTTGTGGTAACATAATTTTGTGGATATGGAGGGTATGGGAGTATTAGGATATGATTTGTTATGGTTTAAGGGTAACATGTTCATTGGGTAACTATATTCAATGGGAATTTATATATAAATTCCCAGATATTATATTACTATATTGGTAAGTGAATTTGGAAGAATAATACTTGGTTAGGTAATAATTTGTTTTTTAAATATATAATTAATAATTTAATTTGGGTTTTTATTCATTTTGTAATAACTATACACCTTCCAACATTGTAGGAGTATTTTTAGAGAGGGTCATATTGAGTATATTACTATGCCCACTCCAATATATATACATTTATTTTTCAATTCATCCTGATGAATTTATAGATTGAGTTGTAGAAAACTAGGCCATAGTGGTTATTAGTTTTATCTAGTGTCCATGGTGTTTATTTTATAGGATTTTAGTATTGGTATTCTTTTTGGAGATTTTTTTTTATGTATTACATTACATACATTATAGTGTTGGTTTTAATTATTATATTATAGATTTGATTGGGGGTTCTTTTTATTTCTGAGATTTTCATAGGTGATGCATTCTATTTTTCTGTTTCAATACCCATGATTATAGCCACAAATCTAGGCCTATAGGTGTTTCTATTCAGAAATCACACTCATAATCATTTTTAACCCCACATGGGTTTTATTGGGGGTGTCTAATGACATAATATCTATTGAAATCGATTTTATAACCGCTATGAAAAAAAATTCAACACTTCTTTAGCATATTATTATTATCAAATTAATGTTTAAGTAAGTCTTCGGATAACCTATCCTACTGATTAAAAACCATTTTCACTAATTTTTTGTATTAAAAATTCTTTTTACATCATTAAAATGAAATGATATTAAATTTATTCCATTAATCTACCAACTATGATGTCAAAAACATTAAAAAACCATAATTTTGTTCTTGGTGGTCTTCTTTGCATATAAATTTTGATTAACATATTCTTATTTAAATACTATCTTCTTCATGAAAATATCAATCCTTTAGTACCCTTCCATTATAGCTTTTCAAATTTTTTCAATGATTTATTGGGCATGAATATATTTTTTCTCCACATTATAGAAAACAAAACCATCTAGTTTCTGAATGAAAACTCATCCTTCCAATAACCCATTGAAAAATATTGATTTTTCAACATTTTGAAATAGTTTTGAATTTAATTTATACAATAATTACCAAGAGAAGACTAATTGTGTTCAACATGGATATCTTAGGAATATTTTTCTGTATAATGTCTTGACCTGGACACTTGTCCATGTCAGATTGCCACATGACCCCACACATGCCACCCCGTAAGAAAGGTGATGTCAACAAGTACTCAGGGTCTTGAATGGAACCATAGAGAGACTATACTCTGCAATAGATTTCTCAATAAAATAACTAATATAATTGAAAATCAGAGTAAATGAAGAAACTAAAATATGACATGCATGATATAATAAATCAAACAAACAATGTTCCACTATATCGTGAAATCCAATAAATAAAAGATGTAGTAAATGTACCACTCAAATATAATATATAAATATCCATGTTATTTTTATCTATATGCCCTTTGGTGTATGGTTGAGTATGTGGAGTAGGATAATAGGTATGTTTTTATATATATTTTGAGCAGGACTTCTCTTAAATATTTTACTTATTGGATTTCTCTGTACTATGGGCCTTTGTTTATTTTAATTATTTTATCATGTATGTTATCTTTTAGTCCCAACATGTTCTTTTATTATTTTTTATATTGGTCCTTTATTTATTTATTTATTTCACTCTAATGGATGGTATAGTCTCTCCATAGTTCCACTTGATACCCTTTGCTTCTAGTTAGCAGCCTCTTTCATATGGGGAGGCATGCATGAGGTCATGTGGTTGTCTGATCAAGACATAGTGGTAAAGATGGTATGTTACATCCAATGTATCAAGACCTATAATATTAGTATACCCCTTTCACTCAGTCATTTATCCATTCCATGTCACCATTCCATTTTTATTAACCATATTTTTGGAAACCCATTTGATTTTTATAAATTTTACATTTATTTAACTCAAATAAAAAATTAGAATTTTTTTTATAGATTTAGTCAAGATTTATTCATTACATTGAACGATATTTTTTTTATTGCAATTCAATATTTCCTTTCTCAATGAGGGATACAATCATTTTTTATTTTATTCTCTTCATGTTTCTTATTTTACTTTTATATCACCTTGACCCATTTTTTCACCCGAACAGTGCATAGGTTCTGAGTACAACTAGGCCTTAGGTGCACTTCCCCATACATCATAGGTATCTAACTAGTATCGAGGGTGTAAAGAGTTGATAGTGGGGATTTTGTAGCCTTTTTTATAATAATAATAATGTTCTATTTGTATATAACATGGTGGAAGAAAGAGAATAAAATTGTGGGGATTATAACCCACCATAGTGGACGAATAAATAGATAGAAGTAGTTATAATAAAAAACCTCAAACATAAAATTTTCAAAATAAAACACAATTTGTAACTACTAAAACAAGACATCATATATCATATCAGGTCATAAAATTAAATAAGAATAAAGGTTTTCCTGTGGTGGAAAAAAATATGCACATATAATAACCATGCTGATACAAAAGGAGACACCAAACTAAAATTTTACTAATGTAAGAACCACCATGATCCATTAACATAAATCCAATGAAAAATGTATGACATGATCACTAATTTCCATCTCCTAAGCATGGTCATTTCCATGATATCAAGAGAATAATGTATATATGCATCCCAAAGGGCCCGTGTAGGGTGTGATAATAGAACTTAGTAGGACACCACCAACATGTTCTTGTCTTACATCTTTGATAAATATAGTTGTTCTAAATATTACTAAAAAGAAAGCAACATGTGAATGTCATATAAATAACCCACATCCCTTTTGCTCAGTAGACATGTGGAAAAAACCAAATTCTTTGACCATCGCTGGTGTCTTTGTTCCCCCAGTTATACATATGGAATAAAACTAGTGTTTTTATATATATATAACTATAGTGTGGAGGATCCTTATCATAAATCCCAAGGCACCCACTGACAAAAATTCATCCTTGGTGAACCCTTATGATTCAACTCTAAATTACCACCTAGAACCTTAGGCCAACAAAAATATCACCGACATACAAAAGGAAATTACCAATAAGTAACTAGTCTCTCTGACCCCAGCTTAGAAGATCCTAATAGAATGAATCCCAATATTTGGGGCATAACAATATCTATCCTCCAATAATAAACATGGCTACCTTTACTTATGATATCCGTAGGAATGGAGACATCTGTCCTATTGAATTATCAATGCCCAATAGCCTCAATATATGGTGAGCATTATCCCCCAATAGATGATCTCAACACCATCTACAGATGGATCCTCATTATCCATGAGGATTTATAAGGAAACCACCTCCAACATCACGGATGTTCAACAACATCCTTATATGCGACTAACAGAGGCCTCTACCCAAATGAGTTTCCAACACAACCTCATAATATAGGTCTTCTCTATGTGAACATGACTCCAACATTACATTTCCAAATCACAGTGAATAGAAATCATCAAAAAAATACCAAATCCACCTTAACATGACACATAGTTCTCTTATTTACATGATTGTCATTCCAATTTTCAACAACATCTAATATCACATGCGCCATGCTTATAACAAAATGGCCTATTCACTTCAATATAATGACCAATTTGACAAACATGGTGATCAACATCACCCCATATACCTAAATCCAAGATTGTCCTGATGAACCATGTCACTTTAATCCTAGTGATCAACACCACCACAATATATATCATCCCGATCCCATAAATTTCCCATGGAACCATCACAATAAATATATATAAATCAATTAAATTTAAGTAAACTAAATTAGCAAACCTTAGGATGTAGTCTGGATCCTCTCACCATGATTATACCATTTTTAGTCAAGGATTAGCATTCCCAAAAACATATGATGGGTTCAATTTGATAATTAAAATATATGTATTATATAATTATTTTATGTCTCAGAAAACCCAATGGAATGATAAATAACCCCCCCTCCTCCACCCCAAAACACTGAAAAATAAAATAGAAACCTAGGAACCACATACCTCATTCTGGTATATTCTCACTCATCCTATATCATTCTCTAACTTGAGCCAATTTGAATGAAATCTGTATTTTAGATGAACGTCCTAAAAATATTGTAAAATGGATTGAATGAATTTAGTGAATTTTATGGAAATATCGAAGATAAAATGAATCTAATATATTAATGGTTTTATCAATGTAGTTCTAATGAGACTAAAGATGATCAAAACAGAGCTCAAACAGAGAACTAAGGCCAAATCAAAAGAGGGGGCGGTAAGAGATTCCATAAATTCATGGAGGATAACCATATGTGAGAGAAAAAGGGGAAAATTAACTTTAATTAAAAAATGGAAAACGTTCATTTTTCCTCTATAAATATGCGGAACTTTTACCTCACATTTTTTGGAAAATGTGCACAAGTTGTTCAGTGCCCACTGTTCAAGCTCTAGACTCATACAATTCATGTAAACGATTTACCAAACCCTTTACAAACCATGAATGAAGCCTTTGTAGAAAAATATTGGACTCATACATATTCATGTGATCCATCAGGCTTAGTTTTCCAAACCTTGCAAAGAGCCAATGGATGGATGCATGGTTTCTCTTGGGAGGCCGCACAATTTTTCCGACTCTGAACCTCTATCTACACAACCAGAAATGTTGGGTTCTCGACCTCTAAAACACTCAAAACAAAATATAAACCATGATCCACTTATTGATAATTAAAACCCATCTAAAAATAATAACTTATTTCAAATAAACTCTCTGAATAAAGTTGTGAAGATCAATAAGAAGGTTGGCCAGCTCACCAAACACAAAAATTCAAACAGGTTGATGATTTCAACCCACTCCAAAAACCTGGGACGTTAAAATCTCTCCACCTTAACATTTATCATCTCAAAGATATCAATTATTAGATATATATGGTACCAAAAATAACCATCTCATACAAATTAACTAGTTTCACCCATGTTATAAATTCAAAGTTCAATACACTCTTGTAACTCCCTACTATAGGAGTTAGCTACCCCAATCTCTTCCCGACCCAAAACTCAAAATTACGATGGTCAAATGACTATAATAGGACAAAAAATTCCTCTTGTGATGCATTTTTAATCCTTCACCTCAATTCGTGATAAAATTATAGATGTTCCGTATCTACCACCCAATGAGTACTACATCTCGTTAGATTCCCTCCTCATGCCCATCTCACATATGGAACCTACGAGTTCCTTCATCTCATCATATTCTCATAAGAAGTATGTCTGCCATGCCCTCATAAGTAACCCGCAATGCATACATTCCAATATTCCAATGAACCTCTAGAAAATACCTCATTAAATAGATGATCGTCAATAAATCCTGGTTCCATGACCCTCATTTATATAGATATATCATTCATCAATGTTGATTCCAACATGCTAAATAGTACCTAGTTAGTCCAAAATTACACCCCATCACCTCATGCATGAAAAATTAGGCATGAAAACAGATATTACATTACAAAATAATTGTACCCTGGTCTCACCCATGGAGTACATCTAACTATATTTGGATCATCGGCCTAATCTACACCTAGAGTCTATACTAAGTGCACCATGCCCGAACACTGAATACCTCATGCCCAGCCTCCCAATAAAGATTCGCCATCTTTTAAAAATTGACCCCACTTTTCGGTCCCACTATCTCTTCCATGACCTATGCGAGAAACAGAATCTAGGATACCATCTCCTAGTACAACTCACAATCTAACCTCAGATTCTTGAGCCTTCCCTAGTCCGTAAATGTTGTCTATCCAAGACATCTTCCAATAGAAAATCTTGAGATGCCAGACCTAGATGAATGATGTAACATCTTTGGTGCCTAATCCCACTATATATTTACATGTCCCAGCTTCCCGCAATAGAAGAACACTATCAAAGAACCACTCCTTGGTTTTTTGTTAAATCCTTTTTCCTAAACACCATTCTTAGACTCCTCATGGCCTCACAACCTAGTACCTAAAGTGTTTCTATTGAATTTACCTAATGCCATCACCCGTCACAATTATGATTGGTCCTTGAAATTTCTCCCCATCTATTAGCAGTTGATTCACAACCTTTAATAATGAGGATAAATATAAAATTATTACATGCACCTCGATGGAACTTCATAAACCATCCTTCAAATTCCTCACTCTTGAGGTTTCACTGCCCACTATAATGAGTGAAAAATGTAACATGTCTATGAAAGTAGGTTCATAGTCCATGATTGGAATGTCACCCCACTATAGGATAAATTACTTTTTATCTCTCTACACCCTTAGAATCTCCATGAAAAAGTGATAAAAAATCATGGATTCTAAATCCTTACAGGCTTGTCCCTCATGTATTCCTACCTTTTCTTGTACATCCCACCCATGAATGGCTAGTCCTATGAGATTGTACATCACCATCTTCACCATCCATCTAGGGGGTTCCCCAAGCTATTCGAAGATGTTCTGAATCGACATGATCCAAATATATACCACATGTGGTCCCCCCACCCTCAACCTTGAATAGTGGTGGGTGATGCAACAAGAACTATCTTGTTAGATATTACATTGAATTATCATCTCCCTAATCTCCCTTGATGATAGCCTAGAAAACTGATACCAGACTCACTTGAAGATTCTTGTAAAGCGATGGCCTTAAAGATTCCATATCATGTGGTTTTCTCACCCATACCTCATCATCTAATTTTTCCTGTACCTAAATCTTTTGATCATCCCAACCCTCCAAGGCCTCATTTAGACCCTCAAGGGCCTCATCTTATGAACTCTTATGTGACACCAAATCACCACCCTCTAGAAACTCCTCTGAATCCTATCTAGGTGGAATCCCACTAAATACCAATACCATGGCCAGACAACCTTAACAATGTACATATAACATAGATAGGAAATGTTTTTACAAAAAGCTTATTTTATCCACCCTTACACTTCTGTACTGCACCTTGTCCAGGGGAATCTGACCTTAAGGCCCACCACGTACCCATATCATAGTAATGTGTTGAATGTAACCCGATCACATGGCCCACTACCTACACAAGTCAAATTCATGCATCAAGTTTTATTCAGCCTAATGGACCCTCACCTTCCCATAATAGGGACAAACATCACAAAACATTCGACTTAGCTATGTAAAATTACACCAAATAGAATCTATGTTGGAAAAAAATAGTTTGATTCCTTTTTTGACACATTAAATAGCACACCCCTATAATCATCCATGTATACTCCTATCAAATCTAGGACGAGATATCACATTTATATAGTCACATCACATAACATACAAATATCATTAGAACCATATTCCTAGGATGGTTGAGTATAATTCTACAAAAGAGAGGCTAAGTAGGAAACATCTATTTAGCATCCTTTGTAGACTCTTTAAATAGCCCAACCCCTCTTATAAAAATCCCAGCTAACAATTAATATCCCAATAAATTGAAATCTAATGTCCTAAAAAACATATCCCAGAACATAATTACACATCCCTTTCCATACTGAAAAAAGTGTAAAAATCATATCATAATAACCATCACACCCAAGAACATGAAAATATGTGGAAATAAAATCAATTTTATAAATAATAAAAGTATAAAAGTAATTTCCCACACCATGAAACTTTGTCTATCACCCATTCATGGGACTCCAGGAACCCAAACTTGAGATCTTTAACCAGTTATGACTACATCCTAGTATATAGTCTACCATAAATGAAATAGATAGAGAAAAAAAGGAAAGAAATATCCCATTAATTCCATTTATATCCATCCTAATAATTCCCATCAATCCCATAGAAGAAAACATATCTAATACCATGTTTAGAACTATGAACTATCTTTTCACTTGAATAGAACTCAGGGATAGACTACCACTGAGCAATAAGAATGCCTCCCCATACACCAAAGACTATTGAGTAGTATTGAATTTTTAAAGAGGTGATAGTGGGGATACTATACGCTATGGTGGTGATAATAATAATTTTATATATGTATATAACAGAGTGGAAGAAAGACCATAAAACTACTGCACTAGTGACCCACCATGGTGGAAGAATAAATAGAAAATATTAGTAACAATCAAAAAGCAAAAACAAACCATTTAAAGAATAAAACTCCATTTGTAATGACTAAAACAAGAAAATGACATATCATATCAGGTCATACAAATTAATATGTAGAAATGGATTCACGTGGCTGAACAATAGTATATACATTTAATAAGCATGTTGATACAAAATTAAATACAAAATAATAAACATCGTCATATAATAGAATAACCATGGCCTATTACCATCCATTCAATATAAAACGTTTGACCTTATCACTAAGTTCCTGTGCTTGAGATCAATTCCATACCTGAATGTTAGATCTTAAAGTATAAACATGTCCTAAAGGGCCTACGTACAACGTGAGAATAAATCTCAGTATGCCAGAAAAAACGTGTTCTTATCATACTTTTGTGATAAATGCATGTGTTCTAAATATAAATAAAGAGAAAGTGTCACATAAATGTCATATACATAAAATTCTTTTCATGGGATCAACAACTACAAGGAATCAATCACCTTATTCATCCATCACTGGTATCTATGTTCCCCCATTTATACATATTCCATATAACACATGTCTTCATATGTATTTCTTTAGTGGTGAGGATCCATAGTATAAATCCCAATGAATCCCCTGATAAAAAGAAATCCTAGTTGAACCCTTAGGTTCCACCTATAAATTACCACCCAATACCTCATGCCATCAAGCTTATCACTTGTTTCCAAAAGAAAATTAACAAAAAATATCTAGTACATTAAGACCCATCTCATAAGAACCCCATCGGCTTGAAGACTGACATTTTAGGCATAGTGATACATGTCCTCTAATAATAAACAAAAATTCCTCCACAGTCGATGCCCTAAGGAACAGAGACATCTATACTCCGAAATAATCTCATCCTAATTGCCTTAACATATTTAAAGCCTCAAAACCCAACCAAAATTTTCAACACCATCAACCAATTTCTCCTCTCCATTAATGTGGAATTATATGATAAGAACCTCTAACCTCACTGATGATCAAAACCCTCCTAAGCCACAAATAATGGAGGGTTCTACCTACATGAGTCATCAACACCACCTCATAATCAGATTCCTATATGAGTGAACAAGACTCTAACGACATATTGGTCAATCAAAAGGAGTTTTAATCAAAATCAAAATACCTAAGACACATCATCCTAACACCGTGTGCCCCCAAGACCATGTCGCACACCCTAATGGTCAACACCATCCAATGTTACATGGATTTGACCAATAACCCTACAACCTCATCGCCTCAATCCAAATACCATGTCACCCTACCTGGGGATAAATATCACCCTATATACCTCAAGCCAATATCATCCTAATGAACCATGTAAACTTAATTTTGGTGATCATCATGAACTCAATACATATCTGGCCTCACCCACAAAATTTCCATGGATCCATCAGAATAAATATATAATTAAATTTAATTTAAATAAACCACATTTCCTAACCATACAAAGTGGTCCAAAGCTTCTCACCATGCTTACACCATTTTTAGTCAAGGATGAGCATTCCTGTAGACATCTCATAGGTTTAATTTAATAATTAAAATACAAAAAATAAATTATTAAGATCTCCCTTAGAAGACCCAACTGTGTTCTCAAGAACAACCATCCCCCTAAAACACTTGAAAATATAATATAAAGGTAGTAACCGCCTACCTCATACTGGTAAATTCTATCTTGTCCGATATAATCCTCTAACTCGATCCGATTCAAAATAAATTGAAAATTTTACGAACACGATGAAAATTGGGAAAAACAGATTGTACAGATTTAACACACAATATGAAGAGACCAAATATAAAAATAATCTAGATTATTAATGGTCTTACTACTGCAAATCCAATGATCCTGATGGTGATCAAAATAGAGATCATATGGACAAATGAGGCCAAATCCAAGGAGAGGGAGAGGATAACATCCACGGATTCCTATAGGAGGGCCGCTCATGGGAAGAAAAGTAGGGAAATAATTGTTAAATAAAACATGGAAAAAAGACCATATCTCCTCTTTAAACAAGACTCATGGTTACCACACAGTTTTTCTAAGCATAAACTATTATGTGTACACCTAGAAAAATTAGTTTCTCAACCTTTGAGATGCCCAAAACCCACTTTAAACTTTGAGGCACCTTCCAATAATTAAAACCCTTCTAAAGCAATGTTTTAGGTTAAAGAAACTCTCAAAATGAAATCCTAGATATCAAAAATATGGTTTTCATACTCACCAAACCCTAAAATTCAATTGGGGTCAAGATTTCATCCCGCTCAAAAAATATAGAGCATTAAAAATTGTGTTGATTTATCTATAAAAATATTACATTCATTAATTATAGCTTGTATATTTATGTTTTTGGAGATTTAGGAACTAAAAATAATTTTAATTTATCATCCACTATAAAATTAACATATAAATAATTATCCCTGATTGCTAAAAAATTTACTAAATAGCTCTAGTTATCATCATCTTTAGGAATTTATTCATTATTTAATTAATTAATTATTTTTCTTCAGTTTAGTGACATCCCAATTTTTTACCACATTTCCCGACCTTTTGAAAGAATTTATATGGCTTTTAATTGAATAAATAATTGATAAAAATACCATCATTACATTTCCTTTTAAAATGTACATAGTTATCATCTCTATTTAAAATGAATCATTTATTTTTAAAGGTGTGAAAGTATTTGAGATATTATTTTTCATTTTATATCATTTAATAGTGACTTTTTCTCTATTAGGGGTCAAAAAATCCTAATGGGTAGTGAAGACATCATTTAATATAGTTTCATTCAAAAACCTCCACAACTATAAAATATGATTTAACATCGCAAAAAAAAGCACTGATAAATGGTACCTTTTATCAGTTCATTTTTTTAGAATTAATAAAAGGTAGGCATTATCAATGTTTTTTTAGCGGTGGAAATGGGAAACCATTATCAGCACTTTTCTTTACTGTTGATAAAAGGTACCCTTTAACAGCACATTATTTTTAGCACTGATAAAGGATCCTTTATCATATCATTTTTAACACTAATAAAGGTCTCAATAAAATAAAATAATTAAATAAATAAAAACTAAAAACAATTTTTTTTAAATAATATGAAAATTTTATTAATTAAATAATTATTAACAAATATAAATAAATTTAATATAGTACATATAATTTATAAATAAAAATCAATATTATATATTAAATATATAGTTATGTAAAATGAAATAATTAAAAAAATAAAAATTAAAAAAATATTAAACATTTTATTAATAATAGAATTTTCGATAAAAATAGATAAATTTAGTATACATATATATATATATATATATTAATAAATAGTATACATATTTAATATACATATGTGAATGTATATACTATTTCATAAACATGAATTATATCACACAAAACATTTAGGCTTTACATTATATAAGTCATATAAATAATGAAGAATGGTTTATAATTTAAAATTAATAAGAAGTAAAAAATTAATACACACTGCATCGTGTAATGGATATAATTGAATTTCATTTGACTTTTCAATTTAATATGTATGAAACATGTGTTATATTGATTTCACATACATATACATTATTAATTTATTTTAATATACGATACACAAACAAAAATATTTATGTAACTAATAAAATCTTATATATAAACACCAACACCTAATATATTTGTAATTTTAAAAAAATTAAGTATTAATATTATAATTTCATTATAACATGATATATTTAATATATTATGCCTTTAATTGGTAAATTTTACATTTTTTTTGTAATTGGGTATTAATTCATCTTTAATATTTTTTATTCTTTTTCGAGAATTTATTCATTTACTATTATTTATTAATATTAATTTATTTAATATGTTTTAATTTTTTCAATGTGTATCCATATTTATTTAAATATGTATACAAATTTTTTAAATCATGTATATTTAATTAATAAAACTTCTCATTTTTTTCAATATTGTTAAAGTGTACACATTCTTAATTATTCAGTTTCACTCATTTTTTATGTCATGAACATATTATTAAATATTCATTAATGATGTTAAAATATATTTTAAATGTATATTTTCCATATTTATACATTTATATATTGATAATTAGAAATAAATTAATTTTATTTTTTAAAATATATTTATATATTTATAAATAAGTAATTATATATATTTAAATATTTATAAATTTATAATAAATTTACTTAAATAAATAATATATTTCCAATATTTATGTTTATATATATATATATATTAAATATATATAATTATATAAAAATAGAAATATTATTTTTAAAAAATATTTATATAATTATAAATAAATAATTATATATCTAAATAATTATAAAATTATAATAAATATATTTACTATTTTTTATATTTATATATATTTATTAAATATATATTTCAATTTTTAAATATATTTACAAAATATTTTATTTATAATTATACTTAAAAATACATTATCATCGCTAAAGTTTTAGCCTTGATAAAATGCATCTTTATCAACACTAAAACTATACCACTAATATATCTCTATCTTTATCAGCACTGATAAAATTCATGTCTTTTAGGACCAATTAATTTAGCATTAATAAAAGGGATCTTTATCTGCTCTTTTTTGGATGCGCTGATAAAAGTTTCTGCGGTCAATTTAAAGAACCCTAACTAGTCGTGAGGCTTAGGCCCCAAACTTTATATGAACATTCCATGGAATCCGCCTACTTTCGGTGCTCCTCCTCATCAAATCCAAGCTAGAATCATGGCTCGAGTAAAGGCTAAAAGAGTTCCAAGGCTCGAATCCAAGAATCAAATGATTGAAGGTCTGAACAGATCCCAGACCAGAATGAATCCAAAGATTAGGGATATCATTACATTCTCTATGATAATTCAGAATTTCAATCTGAGTTATGTTATTTCCTCTTCCTCCCCACTCATTGTTTTCTTGTTTGATGATATCTATTTGTTTTTTTCTATGTATTAATACATTATTATTCATTATCCATTGCTAATTTCCAATGTAAAATGAATTTCTAATTGGAAATTTCTATGAGTTTGGGTTTGTATTGAAAATTTTGGTTATTTTATTCTTGCAATGTATCATATTAATATTTTCACACAAAAATTTCATCCTTGTAGCATTTTAAGTCTTAAGATTTTTAACTTCCTTCCATGGAAGTAACGAACAGAAAGTGTTTGTTAAAATTCCACCCATTATTTTTAGTTAATAAATTGAAATGGATTTCATGTAATGATTTCGTAAGGTTTATGTACGGTTTTTTTGGTTTCTTGTATTTAGAAGGATTAGTGGAATTACATATTTGTTTTTATTTTATGTCAAGTTTCTTTATCTATTATTTTTCTTGATATCCTCTATGAACATATATATATATATATATTCATTTTTAAATACACACACACACAGATATATATATATATATGAACAAATTATTTCATGTATATTTGTAAGTATGTAGTCATATGAAATATAGATTTGATTCATTCAATAAAGCAGATGATAATTTTTTTCACTAGTTTCAAGAATTCATTACAAGAGAGACTATTAATGTCTTTTTTATAAAATTATTATTTTTGGAATGTTTGTAACTTTTTAAAATTATATTTATTATCATTTCACTATTTTGAATAATATTGGAAGAAATTTGTTTTTTTAATTAGTAGTTTGATCAAGTGTTATGTCCTTATCAGTTCTGTGAAATGGATATTATAAATATTTATCACTATCTATGTAATCTTTCTCTATTAGTTTTGAATAGGAAAAAATTATTTCATTTAAATACAACGATCTTATTGAAGGGTGTTAGAATGATGTTTGAGTAGTCTTGTTTGGGTTATGTTGATTATCATTGATATATATTATAAAAAGTTGAACGTACCTCTCATTACTATCATTGTATGGATTGTATTCATCTTATTGTGGAATTAGAGTTAGTTAAAATGTAGTAATGACTAGATTGTTTGGGTCTCCACTTGTACCAAATTCCATATGGGTGCCCCACATGGTTTTCTAGTTATGGGATTCTAGTAGGTTATAAACATAGTAACTCATCATAATGCTTATAAGTGATCCCAACCCAAGTATTTCTAGAGTCACCTCATGGGATTTTTTTGAATTTCCCAGGATTACATATGCTTCATTTAAAATTATTTACATGTATATTATTTTTATTGTCTCTACATTTAATTTCAACCATTATAATTTGACCCAATTTTAAATTTTCTTATTTTATTGTATTGATTTATTTATTTTTCTAGCTAGTTTTTATTTTATTATTATATTTTATTCTTCATGTGTTTGTTTATATAGAGGGAAATTAATAAACCCTAAAATATTTACAAATTCTATAAGTATTTTTATTCAATAAAATATTATTTATTAGTTTGAAAATGTTTATTAAGAGAAGTTATGGTGATTAATGATATTTGATATACCATTAATATTAAATGTAATATTCTCTTAGCTTATTACATAACTTATTCTAAAAATTAGAATGGAGGTTATAAAATTATATACGTATTGGAATTATTATTTAATAATAGGTTTAGATAGTCATAATTTTAGGTCTACATGCACTGGTTCCACCCCTAGGAATCTCTGATTACCATCCATGTATATAAAATAACACTTTATTTTTAAAAAACATTATCAATAAATTTTTATATCATCTAGTTGATGGAATGAGTGTTATTATTATTGTTTATCATATTTTTGTTTCATATTACTCCCTAATTACATATAATATATATTCATTTCTATAGAGTATTTAAGAAAGATTTAATGGATCATTTTTATTGTGGTAGGAATAGTCTAAGTTATAGGACTCAATATATTAAAAGTGGGATTTCTCCTATAAATATATAATTCAAAGAGGCCCTACAGATTCATATAATATAACATTTCTATATAGAGACCCCTTGAATCGCATATAAGAATGTGTATGCCCCCCAGATCTCACCATTAATAGGCCACAAGTTCTTTATTAGTTCTAATGGTGTAATTCTAAAAAAAGGGTGGAATTTAAAATTTTATAGAACACAATAAAGTATAAATATAATCCTCATAAAATTAATCTATTGTATAGTATTTATTTAATTTTTTTATTGAGATTCATCCCCCATTTATTTCATTTTTCTTGAACTACACTAGGTACTACTCATCCCATGGATGATTACTGCTTAGATTATTTCAAGCTACATAGGTGCTTTACTACAACATATAGTGATTTTAAAAGTGATAGAGAACACTTTTAATAGGGCTAGAAAAGAGTTTTTAATATCAGCGAAGATAAGGGGGTATCCTTTAAAAATGCTGAAAAGGGATAAAAAATGGTGTCCTTTATGCACGCTTTAATTGCACTAATAAAGGGCCTTTATCTATGCAATAAAATTATGATAAAGGCCCCCATTATTTGCGCTGTTTTAGAATGGATAGAGGACACCCTTTATCAACACTATTTTTAGTATGGATAAAAGGCCAATTTATCATTGATTTAATTATTATTGATAAAGGGGTCCTTTATCAGCACCGGAAATAGAGCTGATGAAGTGGGACTTTAACAACTCTCTAAATAGTGATGAAAAAGTGGGCCTTTATGAGCACTCAAAATATCATTGATAAAGGCCTATCTTCTTATGATATGTTGTTTATATAACAACACACCCGCTAGCACCTGCCCAAAAAATAGACACACCACATGCACAACACACATAAGAAAAAATCAGCGCACATAATAATGCACACAAGAACAAAGCATCATAAACAATGGTTTGAAAAAAAAATGGTATAGATATTTCAATTAAAAATTTACATAAGAACATTTACAATTATCCAACAAATAGTTAAAAAATTAATTTTTCATCCTTTTACATCTATGATCCCCTCTAAAAAATGTCTTCCCATGGTATTAGATTCCAAAAAAATCATCCCAACTCAAGATAAAGTTTGCACATATTCATGAAAATAAATATTATGTTAGTAATACTATAAAGTAATAAATTAAACATTACTATTAAATAATACATTGATATAATGTTTGTTTATAATAATAAAGGCACATTTCGAGTTATACAGGTCACACCATGCATCATATGCTGGTGGGGTTGATTCCAACATGTCACAAATGAGTTATAGATTGTTTTATTAAAATATAAAAACAATATTAATGGGTTTTCTTGGTTTTGAGTATTTCCCTTGTTTTTAACTAAAATTAATACCAAATTTAAATGACATATTTAGATTTATACTAGTCTTATCATTTTTCAAATTGAGGTGTTTTTTATTCTTATATCTCAAAAATGACTCATGGATCATTGTTTTAAAGTATCAAAACAATACAAATGGGTTTTCTTTGTTTTTAGTATGACCGTTGTGTTTTTTTACTAAAATATCATTTCAATCCTGAAACACCCATTTTTAGTCATACTGGTCACATCATGAATCTATTTTAGGTGTGAATGTTTCATACACATCACAAGGTACATAAAAATTACTCTCCTAAATTATGAAGACAATCATAGGGTGTTTCCCTGGTTTTCAGTAAGTGAAATGTTTTGAGCTATATTCTCAATTCTAAACTAATAATGGATACTTTAAGTAATACTAGTCACACAATGAATTGTATTATGGTACAATTGATTCCTAATTATCAAAAATTACTCTTGGATCATTGTATTAAAGTATCCACACTATATGAATGTGTTTTCTCAGTTTTCATTATATCACTTTATCTTTTTTAAATAAATTAATGTGAATTTTAAATAAAAACACATTAGGATTTATATCAGTCACATAATTTTTCATAATGAAGTGTGGTTGATTCCTACATGTTACAAATGACTTGTGGGTCATTTTTCTAAGGTATCAAAACAATCCAAACGCATTATCTTGGTTATTAGTATGTCAATAGTTTTTTTCTCTGAAATGTCATTTCAAACTGGAAACACACTTTTTGGGTCATACCAGAAACATCATGCATCGATTTGATTTGAGACTACTTCATACATGTTTGAAAGGAATTAATAATCACTATCTTAAATTATTAAGACAATCAGAAATCATTTTCATGGTATTTAGTGAGTGACATGTTTTGGCCTAAATTGTAAATTTTAAACTGATAACATGCACTTTTTGTCATATCGGTCACACCGTGAATCATATTGAGGAACGGTTGATTCCTACACATCAAAAATGACTCATGGATTATTTTACTAAAGTATTAAAACAATCCAAATTCATTTTATTTGTTTTCATTAGGATAGTTATTTTTACTCAAATTAATGTCAATTTTAAATAAAAAGACACATTTGGATTTTTACTGATATAATCATGTATTGTATTAAGGTAAGGATGATTCATAAAAGTTGAAAATGACTCATAGATCATTTTCCTAAATTATAAAAACAATCCAAATTCATTTTCTCAGTTTTAGTATGCAGGCTGTGTATTTTTACTAAAATTAATGTCAATTTTACAAAAATAGACATACTGTGAGTCATACAGGTCACACCATGCATCATATTATGGTTCAGTTGATTCCTACCCATCCCAAATGGTATTAAGATAATTTTCCTAAATTATAAAAACAATTAGAATGAGTATTCTCAGTTTTTAGTATGTCAGTTGTGTTTTGTACTCAAATATCATTTCAAACTAGTAACACACATTTTGATTCAAAATGGTCACATCATGGTTCAGTTTGACATGATATATCTTCACACAAATCACAAAGATCTTATGAATTATATTCCTAAATTATGAAGATTGTCAGAGTGAGTTTTCAGGGTTTTTAGTGAGTGACACATTTGGAGCTAAATTGTCAATTTTAAACTAATAACTGATACTTTTAGTCCTATTGGTTACAATGTTCATCTAATTGAGGTGTGGTTGATTCATATATCTCACAAATGGATAATGGATTGTTGTACTGAAGTATCAAAACAATCTGAATGCATTTTCTCAGTTTTCAGTTTGTCCTTGTTTTTTTTTCTATATTTATTGTCAATTTAATATAAAAATACACACTTAATGTCATAACGGTTACACTCTGTGTCAGTTTTAGGTGTGGTGGATTCCTACATTACATAAATGACTTATGTATAATTTTCCAAAATTATCAATCTAATATTAATGCCTTTTCTTATTTTTTAGTATGACACTTGTTCTTTTTACTAAAAATAATGACACTTTTAAATAAAAATAGACACTTCAAGTCATACCAGTCACATATTCATGCTATTTGTGTATATTTTACCATTATGTATGCTTTCCATTCATTTATAAACAAATCAATATCTTCTTGTGAATATGAGACCTTTCAACATTCAAGGTAGTAATGAATAAATATAAATACAAAAATTATTAATAAATATTTGAAGTGAAATTTTAATTACCTTTAAAAATACCTCTTCAGGGATGTTGTTTTTTTCAAATAATATGAACTATTTCATAAATTTACAAATATAATAACCACGGTCTTTTCCATTTGTTTGTTTTCAGAACTATGTAAACATTGATAAAAATAAGAAATTTTATTTATGTGTGTTTGGATAGTGAAATCATATTATATATACCGAGATACTAATCCAGTCATAGAACTTATGATGTTCCTTGTGCTTTTCCACTGACCTTATTCCATGTGGTAGACGATATTCATGCTCTTCCCTATCATAACAAGATCCTCATTATATGATAAAATAAATTATATAACATTTTTTTTACTTCAAAAATGTTGGATTTTGTGTATTACAAATTGAAAATTTCAATCATGTGTGGTCATTTTGTTGGATATCCATGCATTTAATAAAAGAAATAAATATTTGTAGTATCCAAATCGACAAAAATGAGCATCCAATGATGAATAAAAATGAAAAAATTAATAGGTATTGAATTAAATTAAAATAAAATTTAAATGATTAAATTTTATAGTTTTACCACTAAATAATTAATATTAAGAAGAGTTTTTCTTTTGTATTTTTATTGTTAACTGATCTGCGCATGTCTGCCAATATGTCACCCTATATCTCAGATTCTATTTTGTTTGTTTTGTAGAGTTGATGTAAGGACTAATGAGTCCAATTTTTTTCTTAAAAAATCCCTTGAATTGTTTTTCATATATACGCCTTTGAAAAATATGAAATGTATTTAGTCATAATTATCATAGTATATCATCTTTTGGAAAATCAAATCATGAAAACATACCTAATGTATTCATTTACCACTGAACAGCCTAGCCAATCATACCTCATGATTTCACATACATTTTTAACACTAATGAAATCTAGAACTTCCTCTCCATAAATATTTTCATCCAAAACAATTGTGTGAGTACCACCATATTTTAAATTTGTATCCACATGAGCCTTAAATGATAATAAATGTGGATATAGAACGGGTGGGTTTAAGGTGCTTTCAGCAGATCACTTTGATTTGTTGGTTGACCCTTTAGATTGTTTTGAGCTGTTAATTATTTTCACTTCCTATCCTATGTCATTCTATAATAACATTAAATAATTAATTTTTTTAATTAAATGTTAATATTTTATATTAAAAAAATAAATTTTAAATGAATACCTCCTTGTCAAAATGTTTTTTACAAGGTGTGATAGCCATGCGATGAATTTTCCAAGAGCTTGTTCAAACTTTTGAATATATTCATCATCAATTGGATTAGGTAGCTCGATGCTCAGTTCATGGGCTACATTAATAAATAGTTAGACATGACATGTTAAAAGTGGTCTGTTGTGTATCATGGCGTTATGGATATTGAACACCATAGCCCTTGCTTCAAGGCGATGGGTGGGTGTTGATAGATATAAATCACCATCATTTACACCTTGTACAATATCAGTACCTGAATGAAATTACAGTCTATCTAATTCAAAATTCATAGAAATAATCATTATAACATTGATTACCTTAGCTAAGATATGTTTTAGAGATAAATTTCTCTCCTAAAATCCAGTGTCAGTTGGGCGAGATCTTCACGTACGGGTTATTCTTGAGTTTCTTCTTCTCTTTACCCCCACCCCATTAAATTTTCCATGAAATATGTCTACAATTTCACATGTTCTTCAAGGATATGTATTCTTTCTCTCGTAATATTAATTTCTTCACTTTGATCCTCTTATTTTTATTAAAATCAATTTTAGAGTGTCACCCCAAAACCTGCACCTCTAACGCGACCATACTTTTCTATCTACTATAAGGCCACCAAAAGTATATCTACATCTAGTTTGGATGTTTCTATTTCATATGAATATTTTAGATAGAAAATATAAATAAATAAATAGTCATTATTTTTTAATATCAATTTAAAGAAAAAATAGATATATTATGTCATAGTTACAAATGTTTCCCACACTTTTTGTACTTTTTCATCTATTAGTATCCCATATTTATTTACACACACCTCTTTCCATAACTCATGGTGTGATATAGAAGAGAATTTTTATTTGGATTCATAAATATTCATATAAACATAGTAACATATTTATGGTATCATTTTATGTCACATAAAATTACTACTGTCGATTTAAGATAGGTACCATTTTTTTCAAGTGTAGTGTACCTCATTCTTGCTTTACGGTAGGGGTATGCTGGTTTTGCTACTCATTCCTTATTTTCAGCACTCATTGGTTGTTTCATAAATAATGAAACTATAAAAAAATGTATTGAATACGTGTAACATCAAAAAATGCATTACCAAACACAGTTTATGTGAAAACTACTCTGCACGATGACTAGTAAGTGGATACCATGCTCCTTGGGTTATCAAGTGTGCTTAAAGAGAAAATGGGTATGGTTTTATTTTCCATTCGTCATCATTAAGATAACACCTCCTTAAAATTGTGAGAAAGCCTTGGTGAATCCTTCCAACAAGCCTTAATTCATAGACCGTGTTTCAGTCATCGACAATAAATGCACTCTCAAAGAGATGATTAAGAGTATGACAATGATTCATTATTTTATTTTTTATTAAATTAAATAAATGATATCATAATGTTACTGTACATATCACCACATTAGTTCCTTAAGCCTAAGGACTACATGGTTCCAGGAATATACATCAATCGGTACACGTTTCCGAGTGACAATTCCAATTTAACTACATAACATGGCCATGTTGGGGTTAACATGCTAGCCCAGCTTATTTTATATGACCTCATATTTCATGACTTTTTCTTTTGCCATATGTATTTTTAAAAACATCATAAAACTATTGTTCTCCTATTTCTTCTGAACTTCTTGTGTTAGTTGCCTACTATTTCATCAATTTCAACATCATCATAATGTTCATTCAGAGTTTTAGATTTGGCATTTTCATATGGTGGTTGTACCTATGCACTGGGAAGAGCAGCAAAAATAGGTTGAGAAAACTGTTGTTCCTCTACACTGCGAGCAATAGAAAGTTGAGAGACATGTTGTTCCTTGGCACTACGAGTAGTTGCAGGTTGAGAGATATGTTGTTCCTTGAGATTGGAAGCATCATAAAATGAAAATTTCATTATCTCTAGAAGTGGTTTAAAATTCTTTTTAGATTACATAAAAGAAGCATCGAAAAATAATAACATAAGGTAACACTATGTATATTACAATAAAAATTATAACCTGATTATTGAATGCTATTTCTTTCAAGGATGAAGGGATTTAACCCCTCTATCAACTATCCAAATCCTTTTATTCTGGTCTCTGCGGACATAAAATAACAAATTCTACATTGGTACCCCTGATAAATGATTGCGGCATCTAAATGAAAGTGCCATCCTCCATTGAATTTTCATCTAACCCTTTAGTGTTTATTGTCGATAACAGAACAATCGACCACTTTCAGTTTGCTGGATCTGTAACATAAAATACATGTACTGCCTATGATACCATTAGAAATGGTTTGTCTTTGTACCCTTCTTTACTGAAGTCAACATTCATGAATCCCAACTCATCTATTTTAACATCACTAATGTTATTAACCCACATTAATTGAAAAATCGGAACTTCGAAGTTCATATAATCCAACTCCAATATTTTGTTTGATGATATCAAAGAATGAAATATTCTCATAAATTGGGTTTCTTTTCATAGCACCAGAAACATGAATCTCTTCATCCACAAGTGTAACTCTACTATTCTACATGATAATATCTTTATCATGTTCAATAGTATAGAATTTATAACCATTAATTAAATAATCATTATTAGATAATACAAACAAACTTGGTCCTTCAACTAGCCATCATAGTCATTCTAAAATTGAGTCTATTTTCCATCTGACTCCATACATATATTGTCCTAAACCCATTCTATAAACTGTTTATTATGTGTATTTGATATCCATTTTTTATCCCTTGATGGTTTCAAATGCCTAATAATTTTTTTTTGATTTAGACATATGGGTCAACCACCAAACTATTATGAAAAAAATAAAGGTGGGAATGCTCTAGATCTGAAATATTGATTGTGAAAACCTATCTTCTAGAAATTCCTTCACTCACAAGCCACCCAGTGTGATAACATTGTGGTAGACCAATGATTTCCATACCATACAAGTATTCAGTATAAAATTCAATGGATTCCTCAACAATATATCACTTTACAATACAACCCTCTAGACGAATTTGATTGTTTACATACCAATTCGAAATCATCATATGTCACTAAATGTGGAAAATCCATCTATAGTATACAATACCACATAGTTGAATCTCTCTCACTATGTGAACTATCAAATGAACCATTATATCAAAGAATGTCAGTGGGAAGAACATTTTCAATTCAAAAAATATAACAGCAATTTCTCTTTCCATACTCTTTAATTTCACCAGGTCTATAAATTTACTACATATAGATCTGAAGAATAAACAAATACTGGTTAGTGTAAAAAAGACATTCATGGAATAAAAATCAGTGTAAAGCTATAGGAAATATATCTTTCATCAAAATGTGGCAGTCATGTGATTTTACACCCATTAACATTAAATCGGTCATTGACACAATGCTATTGATATTTGATGAATACCTCTCTAGAACCATTATCTCATTCAAGAAGTTTCAAAATTGATATCTCTCCTTCCTGGAAAGAGTGTAAGTAGGTGGACGAAGAAAAGTTCATTTTTTCCCTTTACTAGCACCAAATCTTATCATATTCTTATGTCAACCATGTCCAACCTAACTGTAATTCCATATTTTCTTCCTCATGCATTTAGAAATATGTCTATGACACTATCACATATTTTTTTTAACATGCATAAGATCAATAACGTGTATGTTTTACAGAAAATTTCAGTATGGTAATTCAGAAAAACTGATCTCTTCTTCCAACTAGTTTTCATATGGTTTTCCAAAAACAAGATATTAAAAGAAGTTCACATATATTTTACTTTCTCACAAAGTTGATCACATGTTAGTGTAGAAGGTGTTGAATTCTCTTCTAAACTTTCATCAAATGATGTCATCCAAGATCGATACTCATGTCGTCGGGGTAAGAAATTTGTGATGTCCTTGAAACATGGTTTTCAAGGAATGTTTCAACCAATTTGAATATATAACTTGTTCGTAGATGGGAACCACATGACCTCCATTAATTTTATATCCTAAAAAGAATTCCATAAGTTGGAATGTCATTTATCATCTGGAATAACATGGGTCTCAATGTGAAATCTTCATTTCTATAAGCATAATATAACATAACACCGGAATCCCATTATAATTTCAAATCCTAGATCAATTCAGACAAATAAACATAAATACCAATACATGGTTTTTTCATTCCTGATATAAGCATAGATATAATGATGTGTTTTTTTTCATCCATAACCATGGTGGAATGTTATAATTTACAAGAAAAAATGGCCATGTATAGTGGGTGTTGTTTTGAAAACAAAAAGGATTCACTCCACTTATAGATAACACAAGATGGAGATTTCTCAACTCTTTTCAAAAAATCAGGATACTCATGGTTGATTCCCTTCCACTGAGGAGATTCTATTGGGTGACGTAGTTTCCCATCTTTATCTCTTCTATTTAGGTCTTATGAAAATTTCCCTGCAGTCTCCTCACTTCTATATAGGTGCCTAAACCATGGAATGATTGGAAAGTAACAGAAAAATTTCATAGGACCAGATTCATGTTTATTTAATTGAGAATCACCTAACATATGGTATTATTTAAGTGATTTTTGATCCTTGTGAAATAGTATATAGTTATTCAAGTAGACTTGTATTCATTCAGAGACCATACCCATTAGACATATAATTCGTTTGGAATTGCATGTTTAACATGGGATCACATTATCTTCTTGGAGTATATCATTCAAGACAACAAGTAATTATGTAAAACCCACATCACTCCATATATTGCTAGATTTCAAATTATACAACTTTAGTGTGGCTGAAAATGCTGTATATTTAGTGAAAACACCGTAAAAAAGAAATTTTTTATAACTCTTTATCTTTTCAAATAATTTGGTGTAATCAAGAGGTTAATCTTCAACTGTCCTTATCATTTCCTCAATACAGTCTTCATCATCCTTAACATCTGTAATCATATCCTTGGTAAGGCCTTTCGCATTGTCCACACTTGAAATCATATTAGACGATCCATACAACATACTATTATCCAAACCACTGGCATCATTCTCTTTTCCCAATGTTTATTCCAACATTTATAACTTTGATATATTCTTGTTAAACATCATGTGTTCTTCCAACTCCTCTGGAAAAACATTTCTTGAATAACAACATCGTAAACATGGAAAAAGGATTTGAGAAGGGTCATATGAATGATATTTTTCAAACATAATGAACTCTTTCACTCCATCTTCACACTCTCTTGTCAAACAACATGAATCCATCCATTATTTATTCATATCCATCCTACTTCATTTGGTGATATTAGTATTTAACAAAATAAATACACAAAATATGGATAAAATGTAATGGTTTTCATAATTCAATAAAAATATAAACTAGAAAGATTATGAAAAAACAACAATTCAAATTTACTTCGAAGACTATTTAAAAAATAACACTTGAAATCCCATTAATAAAACCAACTGTTTACAAAAATTCCCCTTTAAAATAACATGCCCTTTTTAAAATATATCAATCAGTTCCAAACACTCATTCAAAAAACCACAATTTCTTTTTTTAAAGCATTAAAAAACACTTCATGACCCAATAATCATAATCATTTAAAATGAGATACATCCCTCTAAGAAAAAATAAAAAACACTTGAAACATTTTAAAGTATCCACATAAGAATTTTCACAAAGACATAGATCCCAATAGTGACATATTATAAATGATACATTGAAAACACCTCGATTAATCGAAAATCAATCAATGTTTTATGATTCGATCACATTATTCCAAAGGTAGTTATAATAATAATAATTTACATAATCATTTTATATTATTCTCCCCACCATTTGATATCCCTTATCCATGCTTCCATTGTCCAGTTATATCAATAATCCTTCACCACAACACCAGAGTCCAAACAAATATATTGCATAGTGTTTACTACTTCCACTATTGTTATTTGTTTCTCTTCCACTATGTACTCTACTAATGAGTGCATAATTTCCCTTCTATCACACACAAGGCGCAAAATGCTAGTCGGAAGCCTCTAGCATTCGAGGAAATGTGCTTGAGGCCTTCTGACCAACCGGGTACAGGGCACCGCCCAGTCCAGCCCATGATCAGGTTATTGTCCACTTTAGGCCTAGCCCGCACGGTTTTCTATTCCCTGGGCACTGGCCCTCAGGAACCCCTTAATAAAAGGCCTCATGATGGGAGAGGTATCCACACCACCTTATAAAGGGGTTTTTTCTTCGGGAAATGTGGATAAGCTTTTTTGTTTAAGGTTCAAACTTTCCAATCAGTTTCTAACAGGTTTATTTGTTGAACCGGAAACATCCAATGATTCTATATCTATTTGACCTACTTTTCAATGGTAGGTGCTCATTAGTTGTGGACCTATGAGGCTTATGAATTTTCATTGGTCGGGAGAATGGGAGGTCAGGATCATCAAACCTTTTGGGGGGAATTATTACGTACTCGGGGACTCTCTTATAGATTTATGTTTTGTTCATGAATCTTTATTAATTCACCATGTATGATATTGAGTTTTCCTTTAGATTTAGCAATTAATGATTGATATGTATGGGATTTTCAGAATCTTTTATATGTATTTGAGGTTCTCCACCGATAGATAATCATCTGTATGTATTAGAGATTCTTTTACAATGGTATCCTTCAATACATTATATAGAAATCTCTTGGTCATTATGATTACTGTACTAGTTTTAAATCCACTCAGTGGGGCAGTTGATGTTTATTGTCATTCAGAAAGACAAGGATTATTTCATAGTTGGGAGAATACCTACAAATGTGAAACATACGTATCCTTGTTAAAAAGGAATCAGAACCCACGTAGTTCTATAAGAGGGATATAGTTTAATGTCATATGGGATAGAAAATAATTAATTAAATATGTGGTAGAACCTTATAAAGGCTTCTTATGTACTCTACTTTTAAGGTAGAGATCAAATTCCACATAGTTTGGGAAACAAATATGAGTTTTATGCATGTTTAATGGTCCAAAAAGATATTTCATGATTATTTTTACAGTCTAATCTCACGTAAGTCATGCTCGGTGTGAGAAACAAGTGGTATCAGTAAACATGACGATGGTTCCACGAAAGATACGGTTATAAGAAATTATGTGGGGATTAAATATGTATGATGTCCCAATAAAATGAATACCAGGGCTTATAAAAGAATCCCAATAGCATGGTCCATAACGGTATTTGTACTTTATAGAGATTTGGAGTTTTAACCTAGGGATTACTCCTGAAAATGAAGCCCAAATTGAGAGGGACTTAGGATTGGGTTTTATTCTTGAGAAGGAAGCCCAAATCAAAAGAAATTAAGATTGGGGACTAATCCTGAGGAAGATACCAAATGTTTAAGGAAACTATGACAGGGGATTGCTCCTGAGATTGAGGCCCAGGTTAAGGGGGCTTGTAATTTGGGGCTTACACTTGAGAAGGAGGCCCAAAATCAAAAGATCTTCTCATCTTAAAGGATGAGGTTATATAGGAAACCTTAATCATGGTGACATAAAGTTTGTATGTTATGTGGTTTTTGGATAGATTCTCATAGAATTACTTTCAGATATGGAAGCCAACAAAGGAACCATGCCATAAATGGCTTTGAAAATGGGTTTGAGGGATAATATCTTGAATAGGAGAGGTGAACGAGAGAGAGTCACACAAATAATATTAGTGTGAAAGTCTTGCCGCACAAATCATATGGTGCTCACGTCTTGGCCACGAAAGTTTACTTGCACGGCGTGGGTTCACCTGGACGATGAAGAATCTATAGGGTAATTATTGGGTGATAATTGACTCAATCCTATTGTATTATCCATAGATGTTTCTAAAAGGGAGGCGTGCAAGTTTCACTGAAAGGGTAAGGTGGCATGCAAGTGTTTCCACTTTTTAGGAGGTATGAACACTTAGGCGGGCAAGTGTTGATGAATCCTAAACACTTAGGCCTTATCCTACTCCATAAATTCTTTCATTTTAGGTAAAAAGTTTCCTTAGAAGCTTTCGGAAGAGTAGATTTGATGACTTGGGTGACCAGAGATTGAATCCATGTTTTGTAAAATTCGTCCTCGAAATGGGGGGCCCACAGGGGATATTTATAGGCCACTGGGAACCTTGGGTGAAAAAAAAAGAAAAGTGTGCACAAGTGACTTGCGGGACCCATAGGTGTCATGCAAGTGACTTGCGCGGCGCGCAGAAAACTTGTGCAACTCCCTCAAAATGGGTTTCTAGTCTATGCCTTTGTCAATTTTTGATGCTCTTAAAAGGGTGACCCTCTTTGTGCTTAAGGTATTACCCTTTTCCATTCATTAAACTCTGTGATGGAAAGGAGTGTCAACAAGGTTGCTTCATGCTCCTCCTCCTTCGATGTGGGATTTCCATAACCCACCCTTCTAGAAGGGCCCAATGTCCTCGCTGGAACATCAAATGGACTCACATCCCTGAAATACTCATATTTTAGTTTACTACAATCACCACAACATCCCGATGATCGTTGGATCACACAAAATCAATTGGTTTTACACCCTAAGAAAAATGTTTATGTTTGTCTCATGAAGTATTACTAGTTCCACCATTTTTAAATACACCTATGAAAAACTATAATCATGAACCCATAACATAATCAAAAATTTCCCAAGTGTCATTCATTTCACACACAAAACTTTCCTATGCAACTCATCACTAGGATAAACTATGTTGATTTCCTGATCCTTTTAGGTACATCATGTCTCATGTCAAAATAAGAAAATAACTATGATAATAAACTAATAGATGGTATGAATATCCATAGTATATTTTCTGAAATCTTCAAAAAGACTTTATAAATGACATAACAAAGACTATTCATTCTAAAATTCATAACTGAAATCATATTAGTAACCTCTAGCATCAAAGTGAGGATTTTATCATTATAAGTCTCAAGATAATTCTTACCTTTCCAAAATTCATTCATGAGGTTAACAAAATCATGCCCCAAAATAGTCTACAACATTTCAAAGAAACATTCATAATGAAAATCTAGTTTTGGTACATTTTATGGATGCATCAACCTAATTTCCATAACCACTTCATAACATTTATTATCAATAGTTAATAATTTATTCATATGATTTGTTAAAGTTTTAATAAAATAATAATTTAGATATTTATATATATAATTATGCTAAGAAGAAAATATGATTTGATAGTCACTTGAATTATATCATTTTTCCCATTAAGGGGATCCACCATAAAGTGCTTGCGGGTGGAAGGATTCATTAGATGTGTTGTTATAGTTTTTTGAAAAGGGTGTCCAGAAAGTTTCTGATGTATCTTTGGATAACTATGGCTATGAAATGATATGTTTCCCTTATAACTCCATTTATCCCTAAATAAAAATATCAATGTATTCCCCTATAAATTTGTATTTTCATCCAAATAACATAAATTTCATGTGGTGTTCTTATTCCATTTAAGTCATGCATTAATCCTTTATTGCACATTTTCCTCAGGGGGATGTATTTTCAAAACCACGACTTTACTAGAACTAGAAGGTATAGATATGTTGTAGTTACTTAGTTGTAGATTTACTTCAATGTTATGTTATATTAGGTTTGGGGATTTGTTTCAATTTAGGTATATTCTAGAATTTATTCTTCTATCTGCAAGTTTTAGGGGATTAATGTATGAATTGGGGGTTTAACATTAGGATTGTTGATTTGGACCAAATACAACTAGTGGTATCATATTGTTTTCATATTCTTCTATAAATTACTAGAAACTGGTATTAAATCATTGTTACAAAACATATGGTGATTTTTTTATCAAGACTAGATAGAACATATTGGTTTCAATACTACTAGGTTTCTTCTAGTGAAGTGTTTTTCTACAATTTAGTGGAATTCCACTAGTATCAATGTGGTGGTGACATTTAAAAGGGTAAGGTTTCGATTGATATTCAATGATGGGGGATTTAGACATTGGGGGGAAATTGTTTTTTTAATATTAGAGACATCCAAAGTTACATTGATTTTGAATTAGTCATAAGCGAGGTGTTCGGTAGAATGGGAAACCGTGAGAGGAAAGAATTATATATTTTTTTAAAAAAAATTGTGATCAAGAGAATATGGATTCAGGAGGGAAGAACGACATTCCTCAATGATGTTGAGCATTAAATTTGTATGTTTAGTATAGAGAGGGATGAAGAAATATGATTGGTCATAGTTTTGGTGCAATAGTGGTTCTCGGTGTGAAGGTATCAATGCCTATAAAGTGAAGCGTTTTGGTCCATATTTATGGAGAGATTATTGATTCCTAGTAAGTGTGGGGATGTAATCCCAAACTAGGGAGAAAGGATCAATGTCTAGCAAGTACATGCCATAGGTTCCGCTTAAGTAACTAGGGTTCTCATGATAATTGAAATGGTGGAGATCAAAATCAAACATGATGTCAATCACAAAAAATATGAATGACATAAAAAAACTATTCATCACACTACTAAACACCCTTCACTAAAACAACACCTTTTATACCCATGTATAACACATTCTGAAAGAAAATCAACCCACCTTATATAACCATCAAAATGAAAATATAATATAGCGAAAATGTTCACAAATAAAAAATGAATTTTATAATGATCCAACTAGGACTTTGAGAATTAATTGATAAACTAAACATTAAATTATTTATAGGAATTTTGGAAATGATACTTAAATATTTCACCCGATTTGAACATGTAAAATCATTATTTTAAGACCAAACACGATTCCAAACATATTGAACAACTCCTTTAAATAATAAAAGAATTAAATTCCAACATAAATATATCAAAAATACATAACAGAGTTTCCAAAAATTATATTACAGATCATTACATATTACTAAATAAAATTAATATTTTAGATTCATAAAATCAGAATAAAATAACACCAATGTTTAATAACCCTGAAATTCTCCTCAAAATATACATTTAATTAGGAAATAAAGTACAATTATTAATTTATTACATATAGAAAATGTTTGAAGGTCATTAAGTGGCATAAAAACTGTTTAAAAATAGAAGTGCATGAAAATGGACTATATGGAATTTACACAAACATGTAAAGTGAATTAGAAACTTTTTCTAACAATATATAGATAAATGAACTTTCGGAAGCCCATTTTAGTTTCCTTGTAGGTCACCGGGATATGAAATAATTATTTCATCATCTAAACTAACATAATACAATATAATTTAGGTTAATAAGGGGTTTAAAATACTCAATCACTCAAGTCATGTAAATTAAAAAGAGTTTCATACAAATAACTACCTAAACAATGTTCAGATGATAAGAAACATTTGAAGAAGTTAAGAGAGCGTTTTTATTATGGATATCTTTTGATAAACCAAAAAAATAATTATAAAACATTTAAATATTTTATAAAATGGTATAAGTAAAAACCATATGAGAATCCCATAAACATGATCATTACAATAAATCCCTACATTGAAAAACATTTCCCATGTTCACACACACACACATTAAGGTTATATGATGATGTTTTGCTAGAGGACCAGTAATTTCTTTTCAAAAACTGACCAACATGCAATTAATATAGTGTAAAAAGAAGTACCACCAATGTCCACTATTTTTAGTAGGGTGTTTAGCCCATATAATTCACAACATCACCATAAAAAAGGAAAGAGGAGAAAAATCGCCACAGAGGTGTTGTTTGGCACACGGCGGAGGTGCATTCGCGGTGGAGGAGAGGCTGGCCATAGAGGCTCTAAGATAGGAGAGTCATCCAATAGAGAAATGGCACATGGTAGAGGAGAGGAACATGAAGATGATGTGGCACATGATAGATGTGTGGCTCGCAGTGATGGTGTGGTGCACGACGAAGGTGTGGCTCGCAATAGAGGTGTGGGAAGCAATAAAGGCATGGCGTGTGGTGGAAATTTGGAGCGTAGTGGAGGAGAGGTGTAGGATGGTCTAGTCCATGCATGACAAAGGTGGGGCGCACAGCAGAGGAGAGGTGCATGACAGTCTGTTTTGCGGTACAGGAGTGGCAAATGACAGAGGTGTGGTTTGTGGCAAAGGATAGGAGGCGGGAGAGGAGGAGGAGGTGGTGTGGTTGTATTGATCAGCTTTCATGAGAGGTAGAGGGGTACGATGAAAGAGGATAATGTTATGGTTTTTTTTTAAAACTCATTAAACCTTTTATCAGTGCTTGCTAAAAAGCGCTGATAAAGTGATGTTTTATCAACATTAAAATAGAAAGCGCTGATAAAACTTTCCTTTAGCGGTGCTTTTTTACCATTGAAAATATAGGCCTTTATGAGTGCTAAAAAACACTAATAAAGGATGTTTTTATCAGCACCCAAAATATAGCTCTGATAAAGACGTCCTTTATCAGTGCTTTTTTAGCGTTGATAAAGATAGGCCTTTATCATCACTAAAAAAAGTAATGATAAAGTTATAATCTTAATAATTAATTTTTATATTATTATATATTTTTATATTTTTATTTACATGATAAATATATTTTTATATTTATAAAATTATAATTTAAATAATTATAAAATTATAAGAAATGTATTTATTATATTTATAATATTAGATATATATATAAAATAAATATATTAATTCCATATATTTATAAGATTATAGATGACTATATTTATATTTATACTAATTTTATAATTATTTATATGAATATATATTTATTTATAATAATTATTATAAATGAATATATATTTATTTATTTAAATAATTCTACAATTATAACAAATTAATATTTCCAATATATATATTTTTATTAATAATTATATTTACTATATTTATTATAATTTTATAATTATTTATATATATATGTTTTTATTTATAATTATAAATATAAATATTTTTATTTATTTCACAATTTTTCTATATATTTATTTAATTATATATAAAATTATATATGAAAAAAATGAATATATTTTTTTATGAATTAATTATTACTTATATAAATATATATTTATTTAAATTTATAACTAATAAATATATATTTATTTATTTCTAATAAAACAGTATAATAAATAAATTATTTGTAGTTGTAATTATAAATATATAAATATATATTTAACTAATTATAAAATTATAACCGATATATTTATAATTTAATAAATATATATTATTAATATATTTGTTATAATTTTTTAATTATTTAAATATATGTACATTTATTTAGAATTATATTTATAACTATTTGTTTTTTATAGTTATTTATATATAAATATATATAATTAACATATTATTTATAATTAAATAATTATTTAAATATATCTATATTTATTTAAAAATTATAATTATAAATATTTGTATATATTTAGAAATATATTTATTTAATTATATATTTATAACATTAGAAGTAGTATAATAAATATATTTATTATACTTTTTTAATTTTTTAATATATATATATTTATTTATAGTTATGATTATAATTTTAAATAAATATATTTATAAATATTTATATATATATTTAAATATATATACATATATATATTTATAAAATTATAATATATGTATTTATTAGAATTTTATAATTATTAAAATATATATCTAGTTATAATTATTATTACAAATAAATATATTTAAAAAGTATTTATATATACTTAATATTTAATAATTATTAATATAGTAAATATATTTATTCATTACATATATTTAATGTAATTTTATAAGTATTGAGAAGATAACATAGTATATATATATGGTTAACATGAATTAATTATATACACCTATAGTAAAATATATATAAAAAATTGAGCCATAAATGGACAACAATAATAATCCGAAGAGTGTAATGAACAAATGAACATTCATGATGATACAAAACATATATGCTTGCACGATTAATATATTAATTTACCAAATTCATTGGAAGCAAATATATATTGAATTACAATCTTATTTTTTTTAAACAATACATATATATATTTGAATTATTAAAATATATATATTAATAATAAACATGCATTTTTTATTTAATATATACAATTTTTTTTTAAATATAAATATACTAAATTGAAATAAATTATTTTTAAAAACATTTAATCATGCTAAAACCAGCTCTGATAAATCTCCCATTTACCAACACTAAAAAAAGAACTAATAAAGGATCCCTCCTCTTTATCAACACTTTCTACTTAGCACTTATAAAACAAGGTGCTTTCCTTGACCCATTTTGTCATAGTGCATGTACACGAGATATGGAGGACGAGTATCAAACAACAAAATGCAACAGAAACTATTTAGAAGATGAAGCTATTGAGGATGAAAGTTGTATATAACTTTAATATTTGGATGAATTCAGAGGATGAAACCTACCAAAGTGGAGTAATTTTTTTTATAAAATTGGATTATCCATTTACATTAATGAATACTGAAATTCATTGAAATAACCAAATGTTGGGTTATTAGTGTTATCTATAACTTTCACCTCTAATAAAGAATATCTTATGTGTATTTATTGATTTATTGTAAAAATTTTAATATTTTATGAACCTAATAGGATGGATATGAATAAAAAATGGTTTCACGCTAATCATTTGAAAAAAGAGTATGAAGATGTGGTTAAATAGTTCATTATGTTTATAGTAGAGAATGGATACGACCCTTCCCAAATCCTTTGTCCGTGTTTACACTATTGTTATTCAGAAAAATTATTCCTACAGAGTTGGAAGAAAATTTGCTTTGTCATGGAATAGATTAGAGCAATAAATGTTGGACCTATAATGGTGAAAAACTAAAAGTTCACACCGATTGGGGTGATACTATGGTTTTTGGATCAATTGATATGAGTACTAGTGTAAATGATGATAAAGATCACATGGAATAAATGAAAATGGAATTTGAATATAACCATCATGATTTTAAAAAGTTTTTGAGAAGTTAAATTGTTTTTCCAAGAGGCTATTGTTTACTAGTGGAACTAAATATACAACATTTTCAGTTGAATTGAATTTATGTAATTATAATGATATCAAAAATTGGAGTGACGCAATTTTTACATAACTACTAGGTCTCCTGAATTATATGATCCTAGAATTAAAAAAACTACCATAGTGAACATGTGATGCTAAATGAATGCTATATTCAATGGAAATGATCTTGAAAGAAATAAATACTTGTCCAGATGATTGTATATTGTTTCACAAGGACTATGAATCACTCATATAATTCTCTAAGGGAGTCATGGATTGATACAAGACAAATGAATCATGTACTTTGAAAGTTTTATGGTAATTTCATATAATTTCATGGTTTATAAGACTCTATAGATTGCAAGAAACTACAATACAATTGAAATGGCATGGAGATACATGAATTAAATATGGGAACCTATTTCATCTAGTTGATCCTCCTCGGTGGAATAAAATTGATTATGAGTATCCTAAATTTTTAAATGAGTTGAGAAACTTTTGTCCTGCTTCATCTACAGATGAAATAAATCATTTTATTGTATAGAGTAGTACTCATAAAACATAGCTCATCTTGTTGGTAAATTATAAAATTCCACCATGGTTATGAAGGAATCAGAAATACATTATGTTTCCATGGCTTATATCAAGACCAAAGAAAACCTATAATGATATTTATGTCTCCTTAGATCCATTGATTGAAAATATATAATTTATGTGGGATATAAGTTTTACAATGTATGATGCCCAAAGAAGTTAATAATTCACCTTGAGGTCCATGTTGTATGGGACGCTAAATGAATTTACTTTTTATGGAAAGTTATTAGGCTATAACATTAAAGTAATTTTGGCATGTCCCATTTTTGAATTATCTACACACATAGTTAGGTTGAAAAATTCCTCAAAAAATTTTTTTTTAGTACATCGTAAATTTTTTACATTGATGATATAAATTCCAATATTGGATGACCACATTCAATGGGAATATAAAACAAGGTAAACTTTATCTCTAATAATGGTTCATCAACTATTTGATTAAGTAAAATATATTGACACTGTTTTCAGTAATCCTATTTTGAAAGTCCTTATGAAATAATGTTGGTAAAATAGATCAATTTTCATTGCATCCCCATATTGGAATTGTTGGTATGTTAGAAATTGTCTTGATGACATTCATGTAGAAAAACTTTTATTTCACCATGTTATTGGCACATTACTAAATGTTGATGGAAAAATGAAATATCAAATCATTTCTTAGTTTGACTTGATGACATTGGGATAAGGGAATATTTTGTCCCAATGAAGGGTAAATGGTGGACTTTTCTTCCCCCGGTATCTTACACTCTATCCAAATAGGAAATATCACTTGTTCTTATTGTACTTAATATTGTAAAAGATCTGTAGGGGTATTAATCAAATATCAATAATGTCATTTCAATGACTAATTGGAGATTAATGTTAATAAAATTACACGATTATCATTTCTTATGCCATATTTGATGATGGTTTCTTTCTGTTGCTTCTGTCTAAAAATGTATTTTTTACAATTACCAGACTCTACATCTTTAAAATCCTAATGAAGTAAATTTTTAGACATTAATGAGTTTTCAATCATGAATAAGGTTATTGTACTCATATTATGTGAATTATATATGTTCTTACCACCATCATTATTTGATATAATTGTCCACCATATGATTTATTTTTTTATAGAGGTTAAACTGTGTGGTCCTATCCAGTATATATGGATTTACCCCAATGAATTGTATATGAATTTTTTAAATGGATATGTGAATAATTGAAGTTGATCAAAAGGTTTTATTGTAAAATGATATATTTTTTAAGAAACTATTGAATTATACACTAATTACTCATTAGATGTTGACAACATTAGTATCCCAAAATCTCTTCATAGAAGATGCTTTATGGGTGAAGGGCTTTCCAAAATAGATTTTGTTACAATTACCTTCAAATAGAGGGAACATGTGCCCCATTTTATTTTACAGAATAGTGAATATGTTGATACATTCAATGAAACCCTAAAAGAAATTATTTGATATTGTAATTCATCGATTAATGAGGGATGGATATCAAATAATGATAATTGATAGTTTATAGGATCGTTTTGAGATCAAATTTACAAGGAGTTGCCTAAAAATTAGATTTCAATTTCCAAATGACATCAACAGATATGTAGGGGACCAAATAAAATTCTTATATCTTATAGTTGTTTTTTAATCAATGGTTATAAGTTCTATGAAATAGAACATGATGAATACAGTACGATGAAAAATAGTAGAGTTACACTTGTGGAGGAACTGGTTCATATATCTAGTTCTAAGGATAGAAATCCAATTTACAAAAATATTTCATATCTTCCCATTATCGAATTGATATATGAGTTATATTACACAACATTTCAAGTACCCATTTTCCATTGAAAATTGGTTGATAATAGGAGTGTAATGAAAGTTCATGAAATATGATTTATGAAGGTGAATCCCAGGGTAAAAGGGGAAAAGGAAGATTAATTCATAATGGTATCACAAGTAGTGCATGTATTTTATGTCTCAGATCTAGAAAGAAATAATAGGTTGATTTTCCTGCGAGTTACTAAAACAAATTTCCAACTAAAAGAAATTTCCATTGAGGATGACCCTTCTATTAAGAGATCAAAATTAGTTCTTGTCGATCCCAATGTATACAGTGCATTAAACATTATAGGAAATCATAAAGAGGGGATTCATATTCTCGATAAAGATCAAAATCCTGAAAACCATTAAAAATTAAACAGTGTTCAATGATAAGGTAAAAGTGTTTCTTAATATACTATATTTTTTCTCATAATATTATCTATTATCTAATACATTGACATAATATGAATTAAATGTTTGACTACTCATATAGACAATGTCTTATGCACATGATGATGTTACCAATCTTGTATAAGAACACACTATAATGAAGGAAACTCATTAGGAATATGTAATTTTGATGTCACAATATAAATTCTCTACTTTACAAAAAATTGGATATTATGAAACGTTGATTTAATTTTCACTATTACTTTAAGATTTCATTTATTTTAGAATATTTACATCCATCTTTCATGTATTTCTTCACCAAAACATTCTCATAATTCTTCTCTCTCAGAACCTTTTCACCTATACAAAGTTGGAATTTGTCACTTTCCTTAAATTTCCCTCTACTTATTTTCTAGGAAAACTAAAGATATTGTATCTGCTTAATCATTGAGGTAATCTTGATGTCTTCATAGTAAAATTATTTTCCATAGAATTAATTTATTATTTCATATTTATGTGTAATTTATATCTTCTTACTGTTACTCACATAGGAATTGTTTTCTTATATAGGTAGATTATTTTTTTAGGTTGGGGTGGTTTTTACGAATCTTATCATGTGTATTAGAGATTTCACATCAAGGCTGTAACTGAGATAATTAAAATAGGAAGGTTTAAAAGGATGTATACAACAATCATGAAATAGTGAATTCATATTAATAATTTAATTAATTTTTTAATCATTTTCGCTACTATTTGTAAGTTGGTTTTCTGGTCTCTTTTTTCAAATACTTATTTAGTTTTTTCATATATATTTTTTGGGAAGAAATATTTTTCTATCAATTATATGAATCAAGATAAAGTAGATATATAATGTTCTTTTCTACCAATATTACCATGATTTCCCTTTCCTTTCATTTTAGAACTCCAAACACTACATGTTGAGTCAATTTTCTTAGTTAAAAAGAACTTTTTTGGTTAATAACATCAACTCACAATGTAGTGTTTTCAGTTTGATAAATATAGGAAATGAAATGCATGGAAACATTGGTAATCAAAATTCTATGAGAAATTAGGACAGGTACGAATTATCAACACCTCAATCAGACTCATGGTCTGACTGGTATGACTCCCAGTGCTTCTTTTTTATTTAAAATTTACATTAATTTTAGTAAAAATGACAACTAACATACTCAAAACTAAGAAAGCACATTGAAATTGATTTGATAATTTATGATAATGATCCACAATTCATTATTGATGTGTAGGAATTAGTTGTAACTCAATCTGATACACAATGTTCCTGGTATAACAAAAAATGTACCTTCTTAGTTTAAATTTGAAATTTTAGTTCAAAAAGTTTCACTCCAAAAAAATAAAACATGATAGAATTACCTTGATAATTTTGTAAAATGATTCGCAGGTAAATTTTGGAATGTAGGAAACTGTATCATGTCACACTGACACATGATGTAACCGGTATGACTCAAAGTGCATTTTTTCACTTTAAAATAAAACTTTATTAAAAAATAAAAGTTACATTCTCAAAATAAGAAAACACATTTATGTTATTTTAATATTTTTTTGAAAGGATACTTGAGACATTTAGTATTTTTTGGAATCTTATGCACCTCAAATTGATTCATGATGTGACTAGTATAACTCCAAGTGCATCTTTTTAATTGGAATTGACATTAATTTTACTAAAAAATAAAATTGAGATATTGTAAATTTTCCAAAAACATTTGTATAGTTTTAATTAATTATTAAAATGATACACATGTATTTATTTGTTTATAGTAATCAGATGCATGTCAATCTAATATATTATGTGCTCGATATAACTCATGGGTCTGTTATCAATTTAAATTAACATTTGTTTCAAAAAAAATCCACACTTCGAAAACATATGAAACAAACTTGGATTATCCTGATAATTTCGGAAAATTGTATTTAAATAATTTTTGATGTGTAGGAATTAGTGTCATATCAAACTGATGCAGTATGTAACTGGTGTGACTAATGCTATGTGTTTCCAATTTAAAATAATATTTTAGTAAAAAAAGTGACATAATCAAAACTGAGAAAACACATTCTGATTTTTCAATACATTTGTAAAATGATACATAATTCATCTGTGATGTGTAGAAATTATCAGAACCTCAATCTGATGCATGGTGTGACTAGAATGAGTCATAGTGCATCTAATTTAATATTTACATTAATTTTATTAAAAAAAGGAAATTAACATATTCAAAACATAGAAAACATGTTTTGATTTCCATAATAATTTAGTAAAATGGTCCATATTAAATTTTTTACATGTTTGAATTAGACTTGCCTCAATTTGATACATGATGTTCTTTATGTGAATCAAAGTGTTTGTTATCAGTTTAAAATTAACCTTTTAATTCAAAAAAGAGTCATTTAATGAAAATAAAGAAAATACAATAGGATTGAAATGATGATTTAAGAAAACGATTCATAAGTATTTTTTTAATGTGTAGGAATCAATATCACATTAAACAAATACATGATGTCCCTGGTATAACTCAAAGTTTGTGTTTCTATTTTAAAATGAAATTTTAGTAAAAAAATACTAGTGACATACTATAAAATAATAAAACACATTTTTATTGTTTTTATATTTTTTTTAAATGATCTATTTTCATTTGGGATGTGTATGAATTAGTCACACCTTAATCCAATGCACGGTGTGACTGGTATGACTCCAAGTGCAACTTTTTAGTTAAAATTGGTCTTAATTTCTGTAAAAATGGCAACTCACATACTCAAAACCAGGAAAACACGTTTATTTTTTTGATTTAGTAACATTAGCCATAAATAATTTTGTATGGTTAAAAATATGCCACACCTCAATCTGAAACATGTTGTTCCTGTTATGACTCAACATTTCTGTTATCACTTTAGAATTTGAATTTTTGTTCAAAAAGTGCAACTCACTAAAAACCAAGAAAATGCACTCATATTGTCTTGATAATTTAGAAAAAATATTAACTAGAAAATTTTGACATGTAGTAATCAGTCTCATGTCAAACCAACACATGATGCGACGGGTATGATTCAAAGTATGTGATTTGAGTTCAAATTGACATTTTAATAAATAATAATAATAAATGTATTCAAAATGAAGAAACCCCATTAGGACTATTTTAATACATTGGGGGAATGATCCATAAATTATTTGGGATATATAAAAATTAGTTTCACCTCAATATTATGCTTGGGGTGAATGGTATGACTCCAAATGTGTCTTTTTATTTAAAATTGACATTATTTTTAGTAAAAAAGACAATTAATGCAATCAAATATGAGAAAAAAACATTCATTTTGTTTTTATACTTTAGAAAAGTGACCTAGAAATTATTTAAGACATGTATGAGTTTTTCGACAACTCAATATGATACATTAAGTGCCTAGTATTAGTCAAATTGTTAGTTATTAGATTAAAATCTATATTTTAGTTCAAAAAGTTTCACTCACTGAATCCCATGAAAACATGCTTAGAATGTCTATTTAATTTAGTAAAATGGTTTCTAAGTAATGTTTCTTGTGTAGTAATTAGTCTCATGTCAAACCAACACATGAAGTGACTAGTATGACTCAAAGTACGTGTTCCCAGTTTGAAATGATATTTTAGTAAAGAAGATAAGTGACATACTCAACCCCATGAAAATGGATTTTTATTCTTTTTATAAATTATGAAAAAACTCAATATGTATTTTAGTATGTGTATGAATCTACCTCACCTAAATCTGATGCATGGTGTCACATATATGACTCCAGATTCTTCTTTTTTATTTAAAATTGACATTAATTTTTCTAAAAAAGACAACTAACATAGTCAAAAGCTGGGAAAACTCGTTATTTTCATTTTGATAATTTAAAAAAAATACATATGTAATGTCCAGAAATTTCTGTATATTTTTTTTATTATTCATATAGAATTACTTCGAGATCTTGAAATCTAATGGTGCATATTTCTGAGTCCCAGTGTGCCCGGAATGATCTGTCGAAAATTGTTTTGTTTAAAAAATAGCGTGTGTGAGTGGTTTTCCTAATTGAAGTGGAATAACTCTAAAATAGGTTCCCAGATCAGAAATATGAGGGCATTGTTTCATTTAAGATGGTTGTTTTACCCTAGGTGCAACATAAGTTAATTGGTGCAGGCCTCCAGTGGAAAAACCCAAAAATGGCAAAACCATAAATAAAATTATTAAATAAAATTATTTTTTATTTCAAATGCTTATAACTCATGAACGATAACTCAGATTGAAAATCTGAGACCACTGCTGAACTTGTGAGGCTATTATTCCCTTAGGCTAATACTAATATTGGATGGCGCGGACCACTAGTGAATGTTAGTTTTTGGCCAAAAATAAAATAATTAAGTGACAATTATTTTATTGTAAAATAAATAACATCTTAATGGTAAATCATATTGAAAATCTGATTGTACCGTTGAGATCGGGAGGGAGTGTTCTCCTTAGGCGAAGCCTAACCTTTACTGGCGTGAGTTGAGGATAACTGTTAATAATTTGATGAACTTTTATTTGGGTACGTTCATTAAACATGTTATCCATGTTTTCTAACTTTTGAACCAGTGCTCAGATTAAATATCCTAGGGCACCATTGAATCCACATCTCCTTGATTTTCTTAAAGGAGGCTTCACTTTGACTACAGTAGGTATGGAGAGAATTCAAGATTTTGGGACTTTTAAAAGAATAATAAAATAACATAGTTATTTTATTCTTATCATTTCTGTTCCTCCAACGAACAAGCGGTAGTGGCTGGACCAACGATGTCTCAAGCCATTAAATGTCTTGACCCATCAAATCCTTTATAACAGTGCCATTGGAAATATTAAGATTCCTATTAAATGAACCCCCATTAATTCCACAGGCATTACTCGTCCACCCCCTCTACTATTTATATGGATCTTGGAGGAGGTATTGGCACAGCTTCATCAAGAGATGATGATCTGGTAATGTGCCATGATGTCAAACACTCCAAGGATAGAGTCTGTTCCAACAGGCGGTAATGAGCGATACTGAATCACGAACTGAAGTACGATGTTCAAGTGGCAACATTGGCGGCTTGTTACGGGGATGATGAACGCCGAATGTTCCTCAAGCATGGAAGAACTATAATGAACTTAAGGTAGGGTTTATTTCTTGTATAATTTCAAGAGATGATAAATAATTTTAACACCCTCTTTCTATCAAGCTAACGCAGAGGGAACGGCCCAAAAAAACAAGGCTCAGACCCTCCAACCATTTTGTTGGAAGTTGACCTATCCTTCACGAGAAATATTTTTGTGTCAGATGAAACATGGGATGGTGGGTAAAGGCAGTCGCCGGCAACGACCAGCCATAGAGGAAATAGTTTTGTTCCATCATGCACCGCTGATGAAGAAGTCTGGGGCCATAACCGCGGATGGTAGAGACAGCGGTCGGCTCTGCCGGCTGCGACGGATGTGGCGGCACGCCGTCGCATGACGCCGTACAAGGGGGTCGCGACTTATATCTATGGCGAACAGTGGCAACCGGCACTGGCCGAACATGGAAAAAAGAATAGTAGAACACCGTTGGAGGAGGCCATGACTCGAGGCCATGGTAGGTGGAGAAGAGTGCGACCCTCAGGCCGCGCCAGGTCGGTGGACCCCCAATCGGCCCAAACGGCCAACCGTTACGCTGTGGGGACGCACCCCACTGGCAGGCTGAAACGGCCCTTCACACGTGGGGCCAACTGAAGAAATCGTTACACCTTTTGTTGAACCTATACGAAGGTGGGCCGGCCAAGCAGTCTGGACCCACCCAGACGACCGGACCCGTCTAGCGGGCTGACTTGAACCCGCGGCCCAGTGGGCCAACGCGAGTGGGACGAGCCCCACTTAACAGGCCAGGCTAACCACATCCTAGGCCCGTGAACTGAACCAGGCTTACCGTGATAGGTAGGACCCAATAAAGTTTGCTAACCCTTAGCATGCCATAACTATGTGGGGCCAGGTAGACACTAGGACCCATTGCTTCCGGACGGTCTGACCGAGTCGGACCGGGCCCAGACCCAACCAGTCCCCGAATAAAGAAACACACGTAACTAAAAAAACAGGTGTCCAATTAACTTGACGATAGTGGCATTGGGACCCCTTTTGAAAAAATTTCCCTTTGGAATATCCTCGCATGCCTGATCGAGCCTGGCCGGATCACGGTTTGATCACCCTATTTCATGGAAAGGGGTGTAACTAACAAAACGAGCATCTAATCAACATGTCATCTATGTCGTAAGGACCCTAGTGAGAAGGTATTCATTCTGAGATACTCTGCGAGAGTTTTGGATAAATTTGGAGAATGGATGGGTTTGATTGCACAAGAATCCAACTAGGGCCTCAACACTAAAATGCTGATAACTTATATACCAGGCATCCAATTGATGTGTCACCTATTGAGTTGGAACCTTATAATGTGGTGGATCATTGAGTTACTTCTTTATGAGACTTCATGCTAGTTTAAAAATGACTGAGGGCTTAAGGAGCGGTTCTCCTACAATCTTGTGTGATATGAGTGGGAATATAGTGGCTGGTAATGAGGTGGAGGTTGGAGATAGATCATACAGAGGTTAATACCGAGCGATATTGTGTGGTTCATCACTGATCCTATGTGGGTAAGATCTAGTGTGGGTTAGCGCTCAATGATCCTATGTGGGTCAATGCATACAGATCTTGTGTGGGTCAGATACTATGTGTTTCAGTGCTCAATGATCCTCTGTGGGTCAGCACATACCGATCCTGTGTGGGTTAGATCATATATGGGCCATTGCGAGGGTTGTACTTATCAAATTCGGGTGGGTCGGATCCTGTGTGGGTCATTGTGGGGGTTAGTTCCTATCAATCATGTGTGGGTCAGACTTCATATGGTTAGCAGCAGTGACTCTTGACAGAATAAGATTATCTAGCTTCTCGACTGATCATATGTACTTCTATACATCACTAATACCTACTGTGAGATGAGTCTTTTACCTTCTTGGTGATACATGTGTGGTACTTTTACCTTCGTGGTGATACCTGTGTGGTGATTTTACCTTCATGGTGATATCTTCATGGTGTTACTTTTGTGGTATATTTACTTTAATGGTGTTACCTGTGTGGTACTTTTACCTTCGTGGTGTTACATTCATGGTGTTTACTTTGTGATCTTCTTCTCTCATGTTTGAGAGGAGTATATCTTGACAACAGAAGTATATGTATGATAATATACCTAAGTACAGTTGATGACAGCTTTGTTCTTTTTCATTAGGGTCTTGATTTTTGGATTTTCCTTTGTGAAACTCTGAGAGAACTTCGGGGGTCTCAGGGTCTCTACTAGGTATTGTTATACTCACCCTTGCATGGGCTTTGCCCACACCTTCTTGTGTCTTGTGCAAATGATGGACAACATTGAATGAGGCTGTGGGAGCCAGGACTAGATGGTGCTCAGAGGTAGACTATTTGATGTGATGTGATGTAGGACTACTGATCGTGAGTTGTAATTACCCTTCAGGAAGGATTCATGGTGGACTTTATAGGAGCTATTTTTCCTTTTCCAGTTGGGCTTGTATTCCACCCCATTTACTTACAGCAGACATTTTACTACAATAGTTTACTTCATGTTTACTTCTTGTTGTGTTATTGGATTCTATGTTTGTACAGTTTTAAAGTAAATTCTTTCCCATTATTGAATATGCCTTCCTGGTGCGATTCTCCAGCCCCTGGCATATGGAAGGTGAGCTTGGGGTAGTCACGGCATGGGCCTCAAGGGACGGTTTGGGACAAAGTGGTTACAAAGGAGTCAGTTCTAGAAAATAACTAGGACTCTAATCTTTTCTATGCGGCAATAGTGTTAAGTGTTATGATTGTGGTTTTCAGTTTGGGGAATCTAGTTTTGGTGTGGCGGCCGACGTATCCATACACTAAGACCCTGAATTCTAATTTCCGACTAAGTGTACGAAAACAATGATTGTGTGTGTTTTTGAAAAGTATTTTTTTTCTTATGATCTCTTTGAGTCACATCACCATGTATAATTTAATGATTGCAGAACACCTATTTTTTATCAGGATGACGCCGCGTAGACATCCATCTAGGATTTATGAGAGGGTACACGATAACGGCCCACTGAGTGATGATTCTTCAATGTAAGGCCCTCTTAATGTGTTATCACCTTCGGGTGGTGCACCATAAGCACCACCACCCATTTGGTTGTAGAATCTACCAGTGGACCGTGCACGCCAATTGAGTGTGTTTCACGAGATCCAGCAGCAGAGGCCTCCAAGGTTTCGAGGAGATATAGATACCTAGGAAGCTGAGAACTGGATTGAGGCTATGGCTAGGGTTTTCCACCTAGTTGGGACACCAGTATATCATATGGTGGTTCTATCTATTAGACTTTATCAGTGTGTGACCATGAGGATGGTTCACATGATGATGAGGCTTTGGTACATGGATTGTTTCCCAAGATGGTACCTTCAGGTAGTGTGACAGCTATATCACTACTCATTGGTCAATAGTTCAACTATTGGTTCTGGTATAGGAAACGTGTAGGCTTAGTGCCTTACACATGTTTCATCATCAGATACCCTTTAGGTTTTGAGGTGATCCCAACTCACATACAGCTAAGGACTCTCTTGAGAAAGTGGTCGAGTTTCCATCTAGTTAGGGCACTATTCGATCAGATAGAGGTCCTGGTAGAGATCCATTTATGTGGCTCAGCATGACGATGACGGGGTTTAGATTACACTGATCTTGCGAAAAGGTGACATTTTTATGGACAATCTGAGTACCTTCCTCAGAGAAGGGGGACTCTAACTATAAAAATATAAGGGGTGACTGTTCCCTTGATCTTCAACAGCTTCAGTAGGATGCCATGACAGAAGATGAGTATTCATCGAGGCGTAATGACCATCCTAGGTACTCAATAAATACAGTACGGTCAGTTTTTCTAGGAGTGGACCACGGAGAAAGGTCGACTTAGGGACATCCAAGCCAGCACTATTCCTCTATGCATTCCTACTTATGTTATGGTTCTATAGAAAACCTTTTTGGTTGAATTTTCTTTGGCTGAGAGAATACAGCCAATAATTATTAACTATGGGAGAGTTGGAAGCTGACGCTAGTCTCAGAGAATTGGGCGTATAAAATGTTTTTGGAAGAAGAAGTGATAGGGACAGATGAATTTGTGGGGCATCAGATGTGGATGTGGAGCTAGGAGAGCAGTATGTGTTGGTATACATTTCGACATGTTACAACCAACACCCTAATGTGGTCCCTACTAGGCTCAGGGAGATGGAGGACAGGGGAAGGGAGCATCTTCTTGCGGTCAAAGTGTGTGACCCAATGGCTCCTGGAATTATTTGAGGTATTTTCTATGTCTACTACTAGTTTTCGTATTAATAGACATATGTACCAATCATTCCTTCTTGGCACGAATCATGTTCATGACCTTGAGTTTCTGGTTAAACTGATGACTTTACCCTTACATCTGGAGATACATTTGGGAGGAGACTTAATAATCATGCTTATGAAGATTGTGCAATTTGACCCTTGAGGTGAGAGTTTTAGTTGGAACCTATTGTTGGCAGTGTCAAGGCCTTTCGATGTTACTTTGGGTATGGACTAGTCATCCACAATTCATACTCAGATTGACTGTATTAGGAAAAAAGTTTGTGGTTTATCTACAATGTTGGAATGGGGTTTTCCGTGGTTGGAAAAAACGGAAACCTAGGAAGTACATGATAAACTCATGCGTAAGAGGGTGTAGCTGATCACTCTTGAGTCGTCCAGCCTTACCCTCATGGCAGTAAGAGTTTACAGTTTTCATTTCCCAACAGAAGTGGTAGAGTGTGGGGACATATTTTCCAAAATATGTTTCCATGATTACCTCCCCCAAGGGAGAGAGACTTCTTCTTTGGCTGGGTACTACCAATGATTATTACCTGACTTCTCTAGGGTTGTGGCACCCTTGTTAGCTTTGACAATGAAGTGGGGAGCATTTCCTATGGATGGGGAAGTGTTAGGATAGCTTTCAAAAGAAGAGATAGAGACTGAAAATTTCCCCATCTCGAGGCTACCAAAATAGTGTGTGGGGTATGTAGTCTACTACGATGCATTAGGGACCATACTAGGTTGTTTCTGTAACAACCCAAGATTTTATGAGAATTGTTATTTTTAATTTCATTGATGTCTTGTGTTATACGCTACACCAAAATTAGCTTGTTCTATACGCAACACCATATTAGCTTGCAGTATACACAACACTATTCTTGGCTCCTGTTACACACAATTTCAAGTTCGTTTTGTAGAATTTATTATACGCAACATTAAGTATATATTTTTTTAATGTATAAATGAAATAAGTTTTGATTATATTACACGCAACACGAAACAGAGATTTCACTACACGAATCCTTGACTTGTCTTGCATTACACGCAATAAAAACCTTCTTCAATAGCGTGTGTAGTATGCAATACCGAGTTTCACTAAATGATATATTATTATAATTTTATTATGAACTAGCCGTTATGAATAGTAATACCCAATTTTTGAAATTTATAACTTTTATCTTTCAAAATGGACTCCATTTTTGGATTCGAAATATCGAAATTATCCTAGGGTGAATTTTTAGTATTTTTCTAAAAACTTCCAATTTTTGATGAATAGTGAAAACACTGGGTTACTATATAAAAATCGATTTTTTTAAATAATTATTTATTTTATTTAAATTTATTTTAGTTCAAAATTGATACATAATACCTATATAAGATCAATGTAATTAATTAGAGTCATTTTATAATAATTTTAGACATATAAAAAATTTATTGAACTTTTCACCGTCTTTTACCCACCTCCTAGGAGAATTTTAAAATTTACATAAAACATAATTTTACCGCTTTTGTGAGTGGAATTTCGAAAATCAGAGAGACATGGTAAATATCAAGGATTAAAATGTGGTTAAATAAGATAAAAATATTTTTTTTTAATAATAACTTTTTACTTTTATTTACCATGGTTAAAAGTAAATAGTGTAATTAAGGGTAAAAATGATATTATTATTACCCTAACACAAGTCCTAATTATATTGGATAAGTTTAATTCGACCAAAAACAACCTTAGGAATAAAATTTTACCCTTTAGGTACACTTCGATTAGATTAGGACATTTATTATTATTTTATTTAAAAAAAAGATAAAATAGTTAAAATCAAAGTTTAATAACTAAAACATTTTTTATATGGGGTTATACATAAGATAAATTTGACTATAAATATTCATTAGAAATATAAAAATATTTCTTACCGAATGGTATTTTATTTATAATTTTTAGACATTAAATAATTTAATTTATTTATGACACAATGGTGATGAAGTAATTACCTAAATAATAAAATATTAAAATAATTGATATTATAAATACACAAATAAATGTAATTTGAGACTTTTTATGAATTACACTAATTTTATAAGTTAATATGAAATGTTAGTAATGATTTAATTAAATATTTTAAAACTAATAATTATGTTATAAGTTTCACAAAAATCAATTTCCAAATAGTGTCAAAATTGACCTAAAATAGTTTTCTAAAACAAATCCGATATTATTAATTGTTATAATATTCCTAAAAATATAAGTTTGTGGAAAATTACTTAGATAGGTTTATATATATTAATAATGAACCACTTGGGGTTCTTTTGGATTGTTATAGTAAGTTTATTAACCATTTAGTGTAAGAAAACAAAAAGACACAGTAAAAGTTAAATTATTTAACTTAGAGTTAAATCTAAATGATAAGGTTAAAATAGTAACCTTAACTTGTCTAAAACCTATTGTTTGAGAGTATTTAGACTCATCCCCACATTAGCTTCTAATTAAATCAATTTTGAGATACTAAAAACTGAATAAGACTTTATTATAAAATAATATTTTAAGTTTTTCCAAAGGTGCCCTTCTCCTCCCTTATAAAAAGGGAACCCCTTCCCTCTTCTCTTCACACCACATTGAGCCTTAAAGCTCGGCCAAACCCTGCCAATTTCTCTTCTACACTTTCCTAGAGACATCCTAGAGGTCTTGGTCTTCTTCAATGACCATCTTTAGTGCCATAATATAAGGTTAAGAAGAGGCGCTTCAAAGAAGAGGAGGTTCAGACACGTACGAAGCATATCAGACCTAAGGTAAGGGAAAATCTCCCAAATCTCAATTTTTATTAAAGATTATTTATACTTCAGTATTTACTGGGGAATATTTATCATCCACATCCATGTTTACACAATATGTAATATTATTTCTATCCTCCTACAATTTTTTAAATCCAATTTTACCTATTGGTGGATTTTTAGTAAAAGATATGGAAGGAATCTTTTGTCATTTTATGTACGAGATACTTTTTGACTTTTTCATCCAAAGTATGAGAAGAATATTTTTTTAACTTATATGGCATGAACGGATTTTTATTATTTCATAGAATATTATTTCCATGAAGGTTCCTTTACATGTTTTCAAGTTTATTTTTAATTAACTTCTTTTAGTTTAAAATTGTATGACATGTTAAGAAAGGAAAAATGTTTTTGCAAAAGAATGGATATTTTCCTCAAGAATGTAGTTCAAGTGTTTTATCAAAATTATTTTCCATCTTAGAAAATATAGGGTTCTGTTTATATCCCTATTTTTACATTGATTTGATTATGTTATGGTGTAATTATTTTTATGAAGTCCTTTTTATCTTACTTGGATTATGTTATGATTGCATGAAGATTAAGAATCCCATTTTTATTACATAGGTTATTCTATGATATATGTTTTATGATTTGGTGGCACACATAAGAATGGTATCATTATGAGATGGGTGGGACCTATATCTCCCTCCAATGCATTGGGTAAAGATTTATATCTCATGATATAGACATGGATGGAACGATAAGTTAATCCAGTTCCATAATACCGGACTGGAACGAGGAGTGAACTTGATTTAGAAAGGGACTTTGTCCACTAAGATGGTCTTGGTAGCAATGCCTTGGCTACTATGGAAATCATATCATGTGCTTAATGGTTTGATACAAATACATTTTTTCCCATTCTATTTTATCATGATTGATGTTCCTTTATGATATATGCCTCACGTAATTCCACGATTTATGTCTTTGCTCAAGATGTTGATGTTTAGATTTTATGTTCCTGTTTTTGCATTCAAATATTTATGGATTGTTTTATGTTCTCTATGTTCACCCTTACTGAGCATTTGAGCTCACCCTTTATATTTTTTCTTTTCCCCAGGATATAAGGAAAGGTTTTAGGTAAGAAAACAAAAAGGGGGATATCTTTATGGGAGATTTGGATGATCTTTCACCATGATTAGAAGATTATGATCTGAGTTTCCAAAGACACTAAACTATTTTAGTCCTTCTGTGTTTGTTTTTTTATGTATTAAGTATTACGAAAAATTAATGTAACGTCCATGTACGTCAAGCTTTGGGTCTCTACAGTTTCCTGATGTAGTAGCATGATGTAATCACCAACGGCAAACGACAGTTAAGATAGCATGAGAAAAACTATGCTAACTATGGCTTGGAGTTAGCAGTAGTGGTCTTTGCGCTGACAATGTTGTGGAACTACATGATGGGTGAACGATTTACTATTTACTATGATCACAAGAGTCTAAAGTATATATTTTCATAGAATGACCTGAACCTGGTATAGTGATGATGGCTAGAGTTCCTCCTGGACAATGACTTTGAGATAGTATAAACTCTTAAGAAGGGGAACATAGTGGTAGACGCACTCAACATGAGGTATCGTCTTCAGCTGCAATGTGAAGAGATAGGGAATATAGCATCATTTCAGATATCCTTTGTGGATAAATATGGATTATCTTATCTCCAGTCTATGACTGTCACTCCCCAATTATACAGCGAGTTCTGGAGGCATAGCTTGGGACGTTGACTACGAGGCCCGACGTGCTCAGAAATCCCCAAGACGATATCTTGAAGGATTTTATGAAGGTGGGGAGCACGTCATTCTATTTATAGGATGCAACATGGTACCAGTGACACTAAGAGATAAGGTGTTGAGGAAGTACCATACATCCCCTTTAGTGGTACATCCTGGAGTGGCGAATATGTACGAGGACCTTCGACGTCAGTTGTAATGTCCCGGTTCCGGAAGCCACCCAGAGGCGCCCCATACCTGGTTGATCACATGGCCTCAAGCGCATTTTGACGAACTCCAGAGGCTACTGACTAGTAGGGATGGCCTTATGTGTGATAGTGGGGAAACTATTCCCTCATTTAAATAGTACACATTGGAATTAAATAACAAACAACAGCAAAAGTAGTAAAAATCCAACATCAGTAACAGCGGAAGACTGATAAAGAAACAACTGGAGCATAAATATATATAAATTATGCATGATACATATATGTCTTGGAAAGCAGCCAAAAAAGTCACAATTAGGAATATAGTACTAACCCAAAGTACAAAAGGAATCATATGAGAAACTCCTCAGCATCGCAAGCCTCGTCTTGGTCACATGCTCTTCAGCTCCAATTCAATCAAGTACCTGAAGTCAAAGGGTACTTTCCCTTGTCTATACCTACAGTAATATAATCTGTTTTAAACCAAAATCATGGCCCAAATAGGGTGTGATACTAACTCCCAGTAGGCAACTACTAAAATATTTGTGCCTAACAGTCAGTGAGTATATGGAAGGTAAAATTACCGATAGCAGTAAACAAGGAAGCACTAAGTAGTATCATTCAAACACCACATATCATGCAATAGAAAGATCGATAACACAATATTTAACCCTCTAGGAATAACCCACAACATATCCCCTTAGGTCTTACCTATCATGTATAGGAAACCATCTGGGTAGCAGACACAGTCTCACCCCGCTGGTTCATCTAAATTATAGACTCTCTGGGGAAGCACTCACTGTCAATTCCCCTTATAGTCTCATTTTGTACTAAAGGTTCTCTAGAGAAGAAATCAACATCTAATTACCCATGTGTCACACATAGATTAACTAATGACACTCTGAGGAAGCACTCAACTTCAATTCCCTCTCTGGTATCGTATCATAAAATTATAAAGACGCTCTGGAGAAACCCTCAACGTCAATTCTCCATATGGTCTATACACAAGGTTCTCACATCCATGAGTAAGTCAAGAATGTAGAGCACATGTAACTGCCAAATTAAATCTCAAGAACTACTTGGATAGAATTCGATGGAATATCAGCACTTTAGAACTATAGTCATACCATCCTACAATACCAAGCATGGAAAGTAAACAAAAACCAAAGAGGCAAACTAGACCCAATGGTCCAGACTGGAAAAACATGAAAGGAAAACATTTCTAAAGCATAACAATTAACCCTATTCAAATTCAGTATCCTCTACTCTATAATATAAGAATATCAAGAAAATAATAGGGCTAAAATGGTAAACACACAACACCCCGTTCAAGGGTATTGGTGGAATTTTCACAAAATATTCAAATACGTTCAATGGAAAGGCACAAAACACATTCCTTGGGGTTAGGAGATCAATATTCTTGAACCATGAGGCTTGAATAGTCTTAGAATTCTTTAGATCTATGAAAACTCACAAAACACTCAACCCACGATAACTCACAAAAGAGGATAAATTGGAAAACGATGCTCTGGTAGAAGAGAGAACACAACGATGTGATTACAATGGAACCGATGGAGTAAGATTAAGTGGAAAGATGGAGGATCACCGGTTCGTCAAAGATCCACAGTCGTATGATTTATCTTGCAAGAACGGAACCTAAAAGGAGATGGTTCATGTCCATCAGACGTGACCACGGTGCGTTTAATGAAAAAAAAAATACACAGCATGTACTTTTGGATTATACGGCATGTACTTACTGTTTATGTACACTACATTAGGTGGAATCCACGTCACCCCACACGACCGTGTGTGTGGTCAGGACACGTCCAGCACATGGCCTCCTACAGCAACGAAGTACATAGTGTGTACTCATAAAGTACATTTCCTGTAATTCAATAATTTCCAGAAACTCATGTTTTCTAAAAAACACTAGAAAAAAGAAAAAAAATACCTGAAAAGAAGATCCTGGTTCTTAAAAACATCCCCCCTTTAAGAAATTAATCCCTGAATTTCCCTAGTGTGGAATAGAAGAAGAAACCCCAAACAACTCTAGCCACAGTGATCGTATGTCAGCCTCCCTCTCCCAAGTTGCATCTTGCACCCACCTGTGCTTCCATATCACATGTAGCAGAGGAACATACAATCCACGTATAACCTTCGTACTATGATCAACAATCCGGATAGAATTCCACTCGAAAGATGCATCCACCTCCAACTCAACTTCCTTGGGTTAGAAGGTATGAGACGGTTCTGAAAAGTAACATCGAATCTGGAAAAACATGGAAGACATCATGCATAGCTCGGTACCTCTGAGGTAACTATAGCTGATAGGCAAATGTCCCTACTCTATCTAACACCTCAAATGGCCTGACGTACCTCGGTGAAAGCTTACCCTATCTCCTAATCATCTTAGGTCCCAAACTCAGTGTGACACTCAGGAAAACCTGATCTCCCACCTCGAACTCCAGAGGCCATCTCCGTTGATCAGTATAAGACTTTTGACGACACTTTGCAGTATCCATCCTCTTTCGAATCAACTCTATCTACTATGTGGTCTCCTGAACAAGACGAGGTCCCAACAAAGATGCTTCTCCTGCCTGCCGCCAACATAAGGGGGATCAGCATGGCCTACTGTACAAAGCCTCATAAGGTGTCATCTTAATAGTCACTTGAATACTATTGTTTTAGGAAAACTCCTCAAGAGTTATATGCTTCTCCCAATAACCTCAACAATCCAAAATTCTTGCTCAGAGCATGTCCTCAAGCACCTGAATCGTACGCTCGGACTGGCCATCTCTCTAGGGGTGGTAAGATGTACTCAAAAGTACATGTATACCCAAAGCCTTCTGTAACGCTTGCCAGACCCGAGATGTAAAACATGCATCCCTATCTGAAACAATGGAGTGTGGAACCCCATGCAGATGTACAATCTCTCAGATTTACAACCACCCCAACTCATCAACACTGAAGGTATCATTAATCAGAAAGAAGTGAGAAACCATCGTGAGTATGTCAATGACAACCAAAAATGGGTCATTCCCTCTAAGAGACCTCGGAAAACCGGTTATGAAGTCCATCACGACATCATTCAAATTCCACTCGGGAATGGGTAACTACTGCAAAATCCCTGCTGGTTGCTGATGCTCTTCCTTCACCTGCTGACAAGTAGAACACCTCATGATGAAACGAGCAACATCCCTCTTTATACCTGGCTACCAATACTGACGGTTTAGATCACGATACATCTTGGTGACACCAGGATGAACTGCCCAAACTAAGGAATGAACGTCCAGCATCAGCTCCTCGCGTATATCTATTGGCACCCATACACATCCCTAGAAACGCAAAATCTCATCCTCGCCTATGGTCCACCCATGAATAAGGTCTTTTCCTGACACACTTTCCTATAAAAATAAGCCTTCATAATCTAATAGATTCCTCATTCGTACCCAATAAAGAATAGTAGAGGTAACAACTATAGAAGAAATAAAGGTATTCCCCTATCTATCATGAACCTCCAAATTCATCTTAGAAAATAGAACCATAATCTGCCACTCACTACCGTCTTCCTAAACTTCTTATATCTGAGTCCTCCTACTCAACGCATCAGCCACTAGATTGTCTTTCCTAGGCGTATGGGCATGCTCGATGTCGAAGGACTGTAGGTACTCAACCCACCTCCTTTGTCTCAAACTAAAATCAAACTGAGTGAAAATGAACTTGAGACTCTTGTGGTTGGTGAAAACCAAAAAGTGCTCTTCTAAAAGATAATGTCTCCAGCAGCGTAGGGCATGAACAACAGCTGCCATATCTAGATCATGCGTCAGGTAATTCCTCTTGTGAGGCCTCAACTATCGAGACCAGTATGCAATGACTCCATATCACGGCATAAGCATAACTCCCATCCTGATAAATGATGCATCGCAGTAAATAATATAGCTCTTTCCTGACTTTATCATGACTAGTATCAGTGCTAAAGTCAACCTCCCTTTCATCTCCAGAAAAGATGACTCACAAGAATCTAACCATAAAAATTCACACCCTTCTGCGTCATACATGTTAGTGGTGATGCTAAGAATGAAATGTCCTATATGAAACGTCTGCAGTATCCAGCCAGACCTAGAAAACTCAACACCTCAAATAAGTTCTTTGGCTTCTCCCAAGAAACTACTACTCTCACTTTCTCTAGGTCTACTGATACTCAAGTCTCTGAGATAACATGACCTAAGAGGTGAATCTGGTTCATCCAAAAGTGGCACATTAATAGCATAGAATATAACTGATGCACCCTTAATGTACTCAAAATTATCTCAAGATGGGTATCATGGTCATGTCGAGTGTGAGAGTACACCAAGATATCGTCCACAAAGACCAACATGAAAGAGTCCAAGTATGGATGGAACACTCGGTTCATCAGTACCATGAAAATTATAGGTGTGTTGGCGATACCGAACAACATAACCATATATTCATATAGACCATAAATGCTCTATATGGCTGTAAGAGGTATATCAGATGGTCTAACGTGAAAATGATGATGACCAGATCTCAGGTCAATCTTCGAGAACACTTGGGCAAATCGAATATGATCAAAGAGATAATCAATCCTAGGCAAGGGATATTGGTTCTTGACCGTCAACTGGTTTTGCTTCCGGTAATCCACACAAATCATGAGGGTAATTTATTCCTTCCTTGAGAACAAGACAGGCGAACCCCAAGGAGAATTACTGGGTCAGATGAAACCCTTTTCCTGCAACTCCACCAAATGCTTCTTGAGCTCCTACAACTCAGGTGTGGCCATTCTATAAGTAGGAATGGACATCGGTTCCACTCCTGGAACATGTTCAATAGAAAATTCTACCTCATGCTCCAGAGGCAAACCCGCAATGTCCTCTGGGAAGTCATCCCTGAATCGATCCAACACTAGAGGAATGTATAACTATGAAGTCCCCTGGTCATCCAGAAAAAAACTAGCAATCTGGGCTGTAACTTCTCTCATCCCATGATTCTCTGGACCCACTCTGCTCGCCTAGACATCCCACTCATGCTTGTGAATAAAAGATCCACCCTCTGGTGATATAAAACTAACCCTGTGGTGATAACAGTCAACGACTGCCTGAAAGGGAACTAAATAGTCCATTACGAGAATGACATCATAGCTTGTCATATCTTGAACATAAACATCCCAAAGGATGTGACACCCACCAACCTCAAGAGGGAACTGCTTGCACTAACATACACAAGTTTTTATTGTCCCCAACAGAGTGTCTAGTGTCAAAACATCGGTAGAAGAAAATATACAGAGCCTGAGGCTCTCCAAAACAGTGAAAAATATAAATATGTGCGTTGAAATAGAATAAAAAAGAGATAAAGATAAAACCAAGGCAACTAGGATTTTACCTTGAACTGTAGAGGGTTCTAGATCCTTACCTTGATGGGTCTAGTCCACTTCAAATTCTGGACAGCTCTGCGGCCTTGTGACCCTTCCTGACTACTCTAAGCTAATCCACCCTACTGTCGCTGATATCCTGGTGACTGACCACCGTGGCCACAACCTCCACCTTGTCCTGAATGCTTAGAAGAACTCTAGTTTCTAGATTGTTAAGAAATTGGCAGTTCTGCTCCTGGACAAGGTGTCATAGATGAACCCCTCTCACTAGTTGCTGGTGAAAAGATCTGATAGAAATACTGAAGGTGTCCCAGCTTGTCCAAGATCGACACTTCACTAGGTCTCACTGGCACGACAGCCTCATATGCCCAGCCCTTCCACACTGGTAGAATACCACATGGCTACATGAAGATGCATCCCGCATTATTGGATCTCACCGTGTAGTCTCCCTAAGACGCTTCCGGATATCAACTGGAAAAGCACTAACTCTGGATGTTGAGCTGCCCTGGCTCACAACCCTATATTCCCTTATATTCCTCTCCTCAATCTGTGCCTGGTTGATGATGGAAGCTATGAAAGTCAACCTGAAGATATTCACCTGAGAGAGGATTTCCTATCTGAGGTCATCCTCAAACTTCCTTGCTATAAATAACCCATCTCTTCCTAGGAAGGGTGTAAAATGCATATGCTTGGTGAAATAAGAGTAGTAGTTAATAACTGATAGGGTACCCTTTTCAAGGCTCATAAACTCCCAGGCTCGGTCATCCCTCAGGATCTCTGGATAGAAGTAGTCATAGAAGATGCGCTAAAACACATCCAAAGCCATGACCTACTGATGGCCCACCTGTGAGATCACATCCCTCCATATCTTGGCAGTATCCTATAGCATATTGGTAGTGATATTTACTCACCTACTTGGAGGCGTCTCTATATGCTCAAATATTGTCAGCATAGATTCTAGCCATGACTCTGCAGCCTGAGGTCCTCCTTCCCCTAAGAAAGTGGGAGGATTCTCCTACTGCAAGAAAACATTCAGTTTTTACAAAACATGACTACATGGCATGTACACTACCTACACGGTGTGTTCCCTGAATTCATTCATATGGGCATGTACTCCTACCTAAACTGGTCGTGTAACACTCCAAACACACATCGTGTCCTTGAATCCTTTTCACCTGCCCGAGTCCATCTACACGATGATGCCACACAGCTCTCCTAATACATGACTACACTACGTGTTCAAGGTATACAAAGCGTGTACAGGACAAGCTAAACCTCTCCCATTTTGTTAGTGACACGATCAGACACATGACTCAAACTACACGGCATGTTCCTGAGAGACAGAGCATGTATGTGAAAGGATAACACTGACCCGTGTTGTTCGTGACACGACTGTGTACCTGGTTCAAACTACATAGTGTGTTCAAGGTAGACACAGTGTGTATAAGAAAACACTCCACCGACCCATGTTGTTAGCTACACGGTCAGGTTCCTAGGATTATACTACAAGGCATGTTCAACGGGGACACGACATGTTTCCACCAGACTTTTTCCATCTTGTGTCTCTGCCCACATGGCCTACGACACGGTCAGAGACAAGACGACATGTACATAAAGTAAACATCATGTATATAAGAAAAATGTTTCTTCTCAAACAGAAGAACACATGGAATGTACTTAACATTACAAGGCATGTATTCTGGTTTTTCTTGAACAGTAATCCTTGGAAACTACTCTAGAACCCAGAAAACACTGAAACAAGCATTGGAAGTGCCAAATTCCAATCTGTTAGAGCCCATACTCCATGTGAATCAATGTTTGGCTTCCTATAAAAGTTATAAACAAGAAAACAGTGCAATGATCCACTAAATTCTGTTCCATAAGGGCCCATAACACCTCAAGAACCAAAGTTCGGTGTTCATTCAAATGAACCTTACACAGAATTCCCTATCAAACTGTAGGAATTTCTATTAAGGCATATATCACAACATCATTCATATTCTACACAACATCTATAACAACAAAATGCAATCTCTAATACATCCTAGATGGAATGGAAAAAATGCATGGCATGTGATTTCTAACAAGTGCCTATTGGATGCATGAGATGGAACACACTCATCTAATCAGGCTGCGACATAAATAGAAACTCAATAACATCAATGGAAACCGCAAAAAACATTTGAATCACCTGACGGTGAAAATCAAATCAATTGTAAAATTTCTAACTAGAAAAATTTCAATAAAAAGGTAGATTGGCTTTTCCCTATACATGGGATAGATACACTCAGGAACATATTATTACCAAGTACCTATTATATATTATCCCTGGCTATAGGCCCCAAATAGTAAATCATGTGAAAAGAACACCTCTGATACCACTTTGTAACATCTCGGTTTCGAAAGCCACCCAGAGGCACCCCGTACCCGGTTGGTCACATGGCCTCAAGTGAATTTCCCCGAATTCCAGAGGCTACCAACTAGTAGCGAGGGCCTTGGGTGTGATAATGGGTAAACTATTCCCTCATTGATAGAGTACACAGTGGAAGAACACAACACAAAATATCAGAAGCAGTAAAAATCCAACATGAGTAACAGTAGAAGAATGATAAAGAAACAACTGGAGCATAAATATATATATATATATATATATAATGCATGATACATATATATCCAGCAAAGAAGCCAAAATATTCACAATGTTGAATACAGTACTAAACCAAAGTACAAAAGAAAACAGATGAGCAACTCATCATCATCGCAAGCCTCGTCTTGGTCCCATGCTCTCCATATCCAATGCAATCAAGTACTTGACGTCAAAGGGTGCTTTCCCATGTATATACCTACAGAAATATAATCATTTTGGCCCCAAAGTCATGTCCCAAATAGGGTGTGAGACTAACTCCCAGTAGGTAACCACCTGAAGATCTATTCCTAATAGTCAGTGAGTATATGGAAGGTAAAAGTACATAAAGCAGTAAACAAGGAACCACTAAGCAGTAGCATTCAAACACCACACAACATGCAACAACAAAACAGATAACACAACATGTAACCCTCTAGAAGTACCTATAGCATATCCCCTCTTGTCCTACCTATCAAGTACCAGCAACCCTCTGGTCATCACACACAGTCTCACCCCTCTGGTTCAGCTAAATTATAGACTCTATGAGGAAGCACTCATCGTCAATTCACCCTATAGTTTCATTTCGTACTAATGTCACTATGGGGAAGCACTCAACGTCTCATTCCCATAATGGTCCACGTCGAGGAAATACAGACACTCTGAAGAAGAACTCCACGTCAATTCCCCCTTTTAGTCTCACATCCTAAAATTATAAAGACACTCTGGAGAAGTCATCAACGTCAATTCTCCCTATGGTCTATACACTAGGTTCTCACAGCCCTGAGTAATTCAAGAAAGTATAGCCTACGTAACAAACAAATTAAACCTCAAGAACTAATTTTATAGCAATCTATGGAATATCATCACTTTAGAACTACAGTTATACCATCCTACAATACTTGTCATGGAAAGTAAACAGAAACCAAACAGGAAAACTAGACCCAATGCTCCAAATAGAAAAACACATGCATGGAAAAAATTTCTAAAGAATAACAATTAACCCTATTCATGTTCATTATCCACTACTCTATCATATAAACAATGCAGGAAAACAATAGGGCTAAAATTGTAAACACATAATACCCCACTCAAGTGTATTGGTGGAATTTGCACAAAATATTCAAATTCTTTAACAGAAAGGAACAAACCACCAACCTCAGGGTTATGAGATCGATATAATTGAACCACAAGGCTTGAATCATCCTAGAATTTCATATATCTAATAAAAAATAAAAAATTATCAACCCACGATAACTCTCTAAAGAAGAGAAATTGGAAAACGATGTTGTAGGAGAAGAGAGAACTCGCTGATGTGATTCCAACGCAACCGACAGAGTTCGATTAAGAGGACGGATGGAGGCTCGGAGGTTCGTCAAATATCCATGGATGGATGGTTTCTCTCAGATGAACAGAACCTAAATGAAGATGGTTTTGTCCATCATACATGGCCTTGGTGCGTTTAATGAAAAAAAAACAAAATACATGGTGTGTACTTTTGGAGTACACGGCGTGTACTTAATGTTTTTGTACTCTGCTTTAGGCAGCCTCCACGTCACCCCACAAGACTGTGTTTGTGGCCAAGACACGGCCAAAAAATGGCCTCCTATGGCATTGAAGTAAATGGTGTGTACTCATAAAGTACATGTTGTTCACTTCATAAATTTCCAAAAACTATTCTTTTCTCAAAAACTTCAGAAAAAGGAAAAACATACCGGAAAAAAAGATCTAGGTTCTTACATCGGTACTAGTGGCTACAGATGAATAATGTAGTGTAAGTGTTTGTATCACAATGCCTCAATTATTATCAAGTGTAGACTACATAGAGTAGGCATAAGTCTTATGTCTCCAAAAGACGGAGACCCTTGGAGTTTGAGGAGGGAGGCAATGCCTTCCTATGGGTCTCACCCCGATGAGGATTGTGGAGATTTGGTCAGGGTGGGAAGCTAAATCCGAGGTTCATCAAACCTTCATATATCATCAATAGAGTAGGCAAGGTGGAATACTGTCTAGCTCTTCCCCCACAGATGCATCAGGTGCATAATGTTTCCCATGTGTCGCAGTTGCGGAGATACGTGCATAATCAGTCACACGCTATCAACTGGGGTGAGTTGGACTTGATGATGTGGTGAATTTTATGGAGTTCCCAGTGGATATGTAGGATCAATATGATTAAGTCATTCATGGATGGTGGATCCCTCTGGTGCGAGTTTGGTGGTAGCACATGAACCTCCAAGAGAGTAATGGGGTTGGGAGGCTCAGATTCGTGCTCAATAACCTCTTTTGTTTGATTTTCCTTTTTTTTCTTTCGGGGAAGTGAATCACTAAGTTGGGGAGAATTTAATGTACCATAATTTACATATATAATCTTTTATTTTTTATATGGAATTATTTTGAGACAAAGAAATCTGACGGTGCATAATTCGGAGGCCCGGTGTGCCAGGAATGATCCGTAAAAAATGATAAGTTTAAAAAATAGTGTGCATGACTGGTTTTCCTGAAAAAATGTAATAACACTTAAATGGGTGCCCAGTTAAGAAATATAAGGGCAACATTGCATTCAGAATGGCGGGTTTACCCTAGGCCTGAAATAAGTTTAGTCAGTTCATGCCTCCAGTGGGAAAACCTGAAAATGGCATAACCATAAATAAAATTATTAAATAAAATTATTTCATTTTTAAAATGCTTATAACTGACGAATGGTAACTCATATTGAAAATCCCAGACCACAGTTGAACTAGAAATAGTATTATTTTCTTAGTTTGATGCTATCATTGGTCAGTGTGGGCCACCAGTAAAAGTTAGTTTCTGGCCGTAAATGAAATAATTAAGTGTAAATTATTTTATTGTAAAATCTGTAACATCTAAATGGTAACATAGAATGGAAATACGAGAGTATCGTTGAGCTCATGAGGGATTTTTCTTCATAATAGAAGCCTAAAAATGATTGGTGCAAGAAAAGGGTGACTATTAATAATTTTCTGAACATTTTTTTGGGTATGTTCAGTAAACCCGCGGGCGACATTTTCTAACTTTTGAACAGGTGATCAGATTATAAATCGGAGGGCACCGTTTAATTCACAGTGTCGGGTTGGGGTATCAAAACCTGACCCAACCTGTCTGACCCGGCCCTACATGACTGTGTTGGGTCAGGTTCAAAATTTCATATACACGGGTCGAGTCATTTTGGGTTGACCCATGGTCGGGTTGGGTCGGTTCACGGGTTGGAAAAAAATGATCCATCCCGACCCAACCAACCCAATGGACTACTATTATGCCTCCCGTGAGAGCCACCATGCCTCGTAACCACCCATATTTTCTACTGGTGTATCATCCCTCTTCCCTACATCATCCATGTCATCACCCAGCCTCTCGATCCATCATTTCCATGTTTTTCCTCTTGACCCTCACCATCATCTTCCTCCCCTAGTTCCTTCTCCTCAGCCTCTCCATCATCACTATCGTGACTGCCGCCACACTTATCTCTCCACTACGACCACTGTAACCCTAGAATCACTGGTTACTATGCCTCCCTCCACATTCACATCCACCTTTGTATCCACAACGAACCAGTGTAATATGATAAATGAATAAAATATACATACTAAATATAAAAAATTAAATAAATAATCAATCTGGGTCCTCATAAGATGAAGTTGGTGTCAGCAAGTCATAGTGGAAGGCACACTCGACGAGTCTTTTTTGAAAATCATGGGTTCCCGATGGAAGGCAGGGGAATGTGGTGGTCATCGGTGGGAGAAAGCAGTCATCGAAAGGGGGTCAACGACAGAAATAGGATGCTTCCTAGCGCACGCAGATTAGGGATTGAAGGGGTTGTCTAAATTTGGGATTGGGGGTTTTAAGATCTACCACAGTACCCACAAGAGGGAGAGAGATGGGAATCCCACCATTGAACGATCATGCCACCTACCAGCCACCAATTTTTGGGTTGATTCGTCGTCAAGATCCTATTATCGCGATGAAGAAGATTAAGCACAGAAGTTGGAGATGTGCAGGTAAATTATCCTGGAGGGCAGCATTTTTTACATTGTCCGATCAACCCGAAAAACCCAACCCGATCTAGACGGGTCGGGTCATGCCGGGTCCCAAACAAAACCCAAGAAACCTGACCTTACCTGACCCGATACTTTTTGGTTGGGTCAGGTCCAAAAGATCCCCCAACCGAACCAAACTCGACCCATGGACTCCCCTAGAGCCGTGATTCACTTAAGGGAGGCTAAAATATGACCACAGTAGGTCTAGAGAAAAAGTTAATTTTTGGAACATTAAAAAGAATAATAAAATTACATAGTTATTTTATTTCTCTCGTTTCTATTCCTCCAACTAGAAAGTGGTAGTGGCGAGACCAATGATGTGTCAAGCCATTTAATGGCATGACTCCTCAAATCCTTTCTGATAGCGCTGTTGGAATGAGAAAGGTTTCTATTAAATGAACCCTCCCTTAATTCCACAGGAATTACTCATCCTCCCCCTCTCCAATATATATGGTGCTTGGGGAGAGGTATTGGCACAGATTCACCAACCGACGAAGCTCTATTAATTTGTCGTGATTCCGAACACTTGGAGGATGGAGCCAGTTCCAGCGGGCGGTGACAAGCGACACCGAATCTCGAACAGATGGGTGATGTTTGAGAGGCAACATTGTCAGCTTGTTGTGGGGACTACGATTGCTGAGTGATCCTCAAGTGTGGAGTCTCTCCACAAACTTAAGGTAGGGTATATTTATTATCTGATTTCAAGAGTTGATAAATATTTTTAACACTCTCTTGCTATCAAGAAAACGTGAAGGGTGCAAGAAAAATTACTAAGGAATGGACCCTACACCCTTTTTGTTAGAAGTATACATGTCCTTCGTGAGAAATATTTTTGGGATGGACGAAATCTATGATGGTGGGTGACAGCAAAAACTGGCAGTGAAGGAGATAGGGGTGTGTCGTTGTTCGCCGCCAGTGAAGAAGGTCATGGTAGTAGCCGCAGTGGGTGGAGACGGGGGCCAGCTCGGTCGGTCGTGAAGGAGGAGGCGACACGTTGTCGCACGCCGCCAGACAAGTGGGTCGCAGATTATAGCCAAGGTGGACATCGGAAACTGGCACCGGTTAGCTATAGACAAAGTTGGAGCTGCATGCCATCCCACACCGCTGGAAGAGGCCACGGCTCAAGGCCCTTTTAGGTGGTGAGTGGGGCGGCCCTTGTGCTGCACCAGGTTAGAGAACCCCAGGTCAGCCGAAACTGGCCACCGTTATATGGTTGGGAAAGTCCCTACTCTTGTGGTTCCAGCTGGAGAAACTGGTCTACCTTCTGATAGACCAGGCTAGACCCTCCCAGTGGGCTAAGCCGAACTTGCAGCCCAGTGGGCCAACATGGGTTCGTCGAGCCCCACCCGAAGGGCCTGGACAACTGTGGCATGGGCCCGCGAACCGAACTGGGAAGACCCTGATGGGCCAGACTGAGTAAAAAGGCCTACCCTTACTAGGTCATACCTGAGTGGGGTCAGGTAGACCACGAGACCCATTGCGTTGGGCCGGTCTGATCGAGTCGGATCAGGCCTAGACCCAACCAATACCTGAATAAAGAAATACGTGTAACTAACAAACTGGGTGTCCATTTGAAACATCATCAGTGGTATTGGTATCCCTTTTGAAAAGAGGTCCCTTTGCCCAATCCTAGCGGGCCTGACTGAGCTAGGCTGGACCGAGATGTGATCACCCCCATTTCACAGAAAGGGGTGTAACTAATTGACCAGTTGTTTGATCGACGTGTCATCTGTGGCGTAAGGACCCTAGTGACAAGGCTGTCATTTTGAATAATCTATGAGAGTTTTGAAGAATGTTGGAGTACAGTTGGGTTAGATTGCACACGAATCCAACCAAGCCCTCAGAACTAAAATGCCTATAACATACAGACCGGGTGTCCGATTGACACACCACCTGTTGCGTTGGAACCTTTACGACATTACAGACAATCAGGATACTTCTTTGTGGGAATTCATGCTGGTTGAAATACGACATATGGCTTGAGCAGTGGTTCTCCCAAAATCAAGCATGCTATGAGTGGGAATCCAGTGGGTGGAAGTGAGGAGAAGGTTTGAGACAGATCATATGTAGGTTAGTACCGAGAGATCCTTTGTGGGTCAGCACTGATCCTCTATGGGTAAGATCCTATGTGGGTCATTGTGGGGGTTGGTACCAATCAACTCCAGGAGGGTCAGATTCAATGTGGGTCATTGAGGGGGTTATTACCTATCAATCTTGTGTGGGTCAGACTGTGTATGGTCAGCAGTAGTGCCCCTTGATAGAATAAGATAATCTAGATTCACGACTAATCATCTGTACTTTTATACTTCACTAATACCTGGTGTGAGCTGAGTCTTTTACTTTAGTGGTGTTATAGTCTGTGGTACTTTTTCCTTCGTAGTGATATCTTTGTGGTGATACTTGTTTGTTACTTTTACCTTCGTGGTGATATCTCTATGGTGTTACATGTGTGGTACTTTTACCTTTGTGGTGTTACGTGTGTGGTACTTTTATCTTCGTGGTGTCACATTCATTTTTTTACCCTTGTGACATTCTTACATCATGTATGACATGAGTATATCTTGATAACTATCGTATTTTTATGGGAATATACCTAAGTAGAGTTTATTATTACTTAATTCTTGGTGATCGGGTTCTTGCATTGTGTTTTTTCCTTTGTGGAACTCTGGGAGACCTTCAAGGGTCTAGGGGTCCCTATTAGGTATCGTTTTACTAACCCCTGCATGGGATCTTCCCACACCTTTTTGTGTCTTTTGTAGATGATAGACGACGTTGAATGAGTCTAAGGGACCCAAGACTGGAAGGTGCTTAGAGTTGGAGAATTTGATGTGATGTGACATAGAACTACTGATCGTGAGATGTACCTATCCTTCAGGTAGGATTCTTGGCGGACATTCTAGGGGTTTTTTCCTTTTCCAGTTGTACTTGTACTTTCCAGTAGGTCTTTTATTATAACCCCTTTATATTCATCACACTTTTTACCATAGTAGTTTACTTCATGGTTTCCTCTTGTAGTGTTCTTGGATTGTGTGTTTGTATAGGATTAATGTCAATTCCTTCCAGTTAAGGGATATGCCTTTCCAGTTGTAGTTGTCAGCCCCTGGCCTTTGGAAGGTGGGCTTGGGGTAGTCACGACACGGGCCCTGAGGGATGGGTCATGAAAACATAAGTCATTTTTTGATTTTTATGAATCACATATACCTCAATACAATAGATTTTGTGCCAGCTATGACTCAAAGTGTTCATTATCAGTTTAAAACATAAATTTTAATTCTGAAAGTGTCACAAATTGAAAACTAAGAAAACATGTTCATATTCTCTTGATAGATTAGAAAAATGTTTCATAAATCATTGATTATGTGAGAGAATCATCTCATGTAAAACTAATGTGTGATGTGATGAGTATGACTTAATGTACATGTTTTTTGTTTCAAGTGATTTTTTAGTAAAACAACACAAGTGATGTACTCCAAACTGAGAAAATGAATTCCGATTGTTTTTAAAATTTAGTAAAATAATTTATAACCTATTTTGGCATATGATAATCAATCACGCCTCAATCTAATGCATGGTGTGACTGTACTAACTCCAAGTGTGTCTTTTGAATTAACATTTACATTATTTTTATTAAAATAGACTACTAACATTCTCAAAAATGTGAAAATACATTTAGATTATTTTTATACATTATTAAAATGATCCATAAGTCATTTTTGATGTGTATTAACATCTAACACCTCTATTTGATACATGATGTGCCTGGTATTAATCAATGTTTTTATTATCAGTTTAAAATTTACATTTTAGTTTGAAAATTGTCACTCATTAAAAATGATCTAACACACTTGTATTGTCTTCAAATATTAAGACAATAATTAATTTGTAATTTCTGAGGGTTAAGAGTTAGTCTCGCATCATATTGACACACTTTGTGACCTGTATGACTGACGTTCATATCTCAAGTTTAAAATGGTATTTTAGTAAAAAGGATATGTGATGTACTCAAAACCAAGAAAATTAATTAGTATTATTATTATACTTTAGTAATATTAATAATATTTCATTTGGGACATGCATGAATCATCTACACTATTATGGATTCATGGTGTGAACTATATGACTCAAAGTTCCCCTTTTTATTTAAATTTGACATTAATTTTAGTAAAAAAGACAACTGACATACTAAAAACCATGAAAATTCATTATGATTATTTTGAAAATTTAGTAAAATGATCCAAAATTAATTTGGAATTTTTAGTAATCACCAAAACCTCAAACCAATTCTTGATCATCCATACATGATTCAAAGAATCTATTATCAATTTAAAATTTACATTTTTGTTCAAAAAGTGTCACTCATTGAAAACTGAGAAAATGCACTCTAATTATCTTCATAATCTAGAAGAATGTTACATACGTATTTTTCTATGTTTAGGTAATAATATCAAGTAAAAAAGACATATTATATTACTATTTTGACTCAATGTGCATGTTTTCAATTTAAAAATATATTTTAGTAAAAAATAAATGTGATATACTCAAAATAGAGAAAATGTATTCATATTGTATATATACTTTAAAACAATTATCTATAAGTAATTTTGTAAATTTAGGAATGATCCCAATTTCAATTCAACATGTGGTATGACTGTTATGACTCCAAGTGCATCTTTTCAATATGTTAGTGCCATTTTAGTTTAAAACACACATCACACAACAAAAAATGTGAAAATGATACTAGATTGTTTTATAAACATTATATCTATTATTACTTAATTAATTTCCTTATAATTTTTATCTTATACTTATTTATTTAATTTTTATAGAGATAATGCTTGGAGATGAATAAGATATGGTGTGTTGTTCAATAATCTATCACAATTCAATCCAATACGTAGTTTTCATCGTGTGACTCAATTTTAGTTTTAAATTAACACATTCTCCTTAATTTATTTCAATATATTATTTCTATCACAATAATTTTTTCCTTATACAAGTTTATTATTTTTCTCGAGTTGGGTGGTCTATTCTCCAATAGCACGAGTCAGGGTCATAGTCAAAAGATAAAGAAACATTGATGTTTTTAAATGTATGTAATAGTCTGTAATTACTCGTGAAATTTTATAAACTAATGTTGGAAATATATATAATATAATTTTTCTTATATTTGTGTTGTAAATATTTTTTCATTTAAATTTAGTGTTGGTACGTGATTTTGATTATTTTTTTCTGTTTCAGGTGATATAGTGTTCTATTACAGCACACGACACAGGTGTTCTAGTGTGCTATTACAACACAATATACTATTACCCTTTATCATCAAAATCAATAGCATTGATAAATTGGTCTTTTATCCCTAATTTTATAAGTGCTCATAAAGGGGTCCTTTTTCAGTGCATTTACAAGCACTGATAAAGGGTACCCTTTATCAGTGATTCTAAAATATTTGATAAAGGACCCCCTTTATCTGTGATTTTTTAGTTCTGATAAAAGCCTATGGATTTTAATCTTATTTCAATAGTCCGCACTTCTCTATCACTAATAGAGGCCATTTTTAGCATTGTTAGAGGCTTATTTTGTTTTAGTGCTATTGGAGAATCCCTTATAAATCTAAAATTTTTAATTTATATTTTTTATTGTTTGAATTCAGCACTCAAAATCATCATTTTGGTTAGGTTCTATAAAGATTAAATTTTTGTGAAATATTTTATGATTCATGAGATAGTATTTTCATATTTTATTTGAGAACTATATGTCAATGTGGAATATAAATACGAGGCACTTGATTCCATAAATATTTTCAGTTATTCTTTTATATATGTGATGCAATTAAATAGTTTTTTAAATTCTAATCACAAAAAACCCAATCCATAATATTATTTTCATATATTAATAAGATATAGTTCAATTGAAATCCATATTATTTTTGGTGATTTTGACCATAATAATCATTGGGTTCCACCACAAACATATATCAGGATTTATTCTTATTATAGATTTTAAATTCTTGCTATTTCTTTATCATTATTTGAAATTTTCACATGTTTACTTTCAGTAAATTATTTTCATTGCATGATCATTGAAAACACAATTCTTTTTAAGTTATTATAATTATGGGTTGTTGATTCATCCAAGAAGTTTAGACTATAATTTAAAACAATTTTCTCTTGAATCATTATTTTTATATAGATTAATTATTTTTATCCATCCATTAATTAAAATAGCTCCATATTTTATTTTGATTATGCAAGCATTCAAGGAAAAATTTGTATCATGGATGGGGTCACAAAATTTTCATACGCATAACCATTTATGTCTAAATTTATCATTATATTGAACATAAATTATCCTTTAAACCTTACTAACAATAATTTATTTTTAGGCTCCCTGTGTTCTAAGTGTACCATCATTGATTAATATCATTGTATCATTATCTTTATGTTTAATGATTTTAAGTAGTTTCTTATTTCACACCATGTGGTAAGATCATTTATAATCAAATATCCATATTTTATCATTATACCTCTAATTTTTCGCAATATTTAACATTTTCACCCCATGTTCTTTTATTTATTAATATATTATTCATTAGTTCAATTTTTCTATTATAATATATGATTTCATTCTCTTGATGTCGTTTAAAATGATTCCTCAATTACAAGAAATTTTTTAGAATTTTTGTTTGAAATATACAGAGAGGGACCTTAAAATTATTAAATGATTCAATCATTGTTATTATTAATGAAAAATTTAGGATTTCATGACCATACCCTACCAAAAATTGAAATAAAATAAAAACAATTGTGATGGGATATAATTAAACCTTTTTTATTTTTTTTAAATTCAATTATATTTATGATTTTCATAATGAAACAAAATCTAAACATTCCACAAAAAATATATATGATATGTGGTGTTTTTTATCTTCTTTTTTGATATTTCTACTCTTTTCGGATATCCCAAATGAATAATCTTTTTTGTTCTGTAGATTGTTTATTTTCTGATAGAACCATCTTTTGTGGTGTTATATTAAATTCTAAAACTAATTTTCCTCCAATATGTATTATTATTAAGTAAAACAACCAACATATTTGAGTATTGTAAAACCTTTTTTAAATTTCATAGTAGAAAAACATCCAGATAATGTAATTTTTTTAAACTATTCCAATAGTAGCGAGTCACATAAGATCATCCAATTTTATTATTTACTCAATGGATTGAGACTCAAGATCAAAAATTATCTTTTATTTATATGTTACCATTGCTAGTAATTGACTAAAGATTTAGGTTTTTTCTATACTATTGTGTTTCAACTCCAAAAACATTTCTATATTTTAAAATTTTAAAAAATGTGGTGATTTAATTATTTCAATTCTTTAGTTATTTCTTTTTATTATTTCTTATATAATTTTCATTGAATAATGTCACCGTTATATTTATTATCTAAACATATTTTGACATCAGTCTTATATATAGTTTCGTCACATTTGACTTTGAGTTTGACTACTCCATTCTAATCATGGAATTTTTTATTAACATATTCTTCTTTTGATTGATTTCTCATATCATGTGATGTATCATAATTACTATATTTGATACCACAAAATAAATAAAATTACACATTGTTTTTTCGAATGGACCACAAAATTAGTTCACATGGATTATAATATATATTTTTTTCCAATATACATAGAGGTGTATGATATATATTAATCCCCATAACATTAGGTTGAAAATATTTCATGATTTTGACCCTTAATTCTTTAATACCTATCTTACAACATCCTTATGGGTGGGATAATTAAAGGTGGTTGGGCATGATTCTTATCATGTGGTGGGTTTTTTTGGTGAATTTATGTCATCTCAATGATACAAAAACATCAATGTTGCTTTCAGTAAGAAATTTTGTTTCTCAACAACATCATACACACTGACACTACTACTCCACAATAAATTTAACACATCAATCAATGGATACAAATAAAAATCAACAATCTTTATCAGATTACTTGGATTTTATAAGGTCAAAAAGATATATGGATCATTCATGAACATCCAATGAGGTAAATTTAATGAGTCATACAGACATTCTTACAAATATATTTACTACCATAAGAACCAAATGGAAAGAAATCATCAGTAGAAAGACCCAAATTTCAAATTTCATGATTATAAATAAAAAAACATATTTACTTGGTCAAAATGGTTCCATGAATCACCATCGTAGGGATGATTTAGGATTTTATCAGTTGAAAAAAAAATTCCATGACATCAATGATGTTTTGTTATGAGACATAAATAAATGCAGTAATCTAGGTGTAATAATTAAATACCTCAACAGTTTTATTGAAATGAATCTTGACTTTCCTAATTGAGCCTCTTAATACCTCTATTTTACACGTGTAGAAAAATTATCTGATGAATCATTTTTACTATAATATTAGATGAAATCATTTAGAAATGAATGAATATTTAGATAACTAAGACTTATATTATAAATTACACTCTTTTTCTCATATAATGTTATAGAAAACACATTTTGTTTAGGTAATAATGTTTTAACCAAAAAGAATATTTGATCAAAATATCTTTTTGAATTTCCATTAGCTGATCTAATAGCCATAAATTTCTCAACCACTTCAAAATTTCTTATCTTGTAATGTGGATATAAGGCATTCCTTGTTGACATAAATATCTCAAAAAATTGATATGTTTCCAACTTAGTAGTTAAATTAATATCATCTTGAGTTTCAGTTTGTTGAAAAGACGGATCAACCACATCCAGTAATAAATTTTTGAACCGTGATGGATCTAGAACCAAATTATTATTATCTTCTTTAGAACTTCATTTACCATGTTGATACAAAAAAAATAAATTTTTTCACAAACCAAAACAAAATAGATGACCCCCAATGTTTTCAAATGTTTCAAACATCCTTAGATAAAAATTCATACATGGACACTTAATTATCCCTTATAAAACAAATACTATTTTTGATTATGCATATGATAAGAATATTTGAACACCCTCAATATATACCGGATTTATACCAGAACCGTAGAGATTTTGGGAAGATTTATCCAAGGACGATCATCTAATAAGGACTATTCTCAACTTCCTTGTACCATATTTCACTAAAATATATAAAATAAATAACATTTTTATGATAATTTGATATAAGAAAAAGACGATCCAAAAAAGAGGTTAAAATTGAAAAATATAATTGGCTTGTAAATATTATAAATTTTAACATTTTCTCACAGTTTTCTTACTACATACCACTAATATTAAAATATTTCTTTTAAATTAATAACAATTATTATAAATTATTATAATCTAATAAAATATATTATAAATTATGAAAAGGTGTAAATTATAGAATTTCCAGTCCTCAGGCCATGAGAAATGACTAATTTATGTCAACCATATATGTATAAATTTTTTATTTCTCATGGAATGAAAATTGAATACCTATTTCATTTTGACCATTCTAGTAATTTATAATAATTTCAATTATTTCATATAAATTTATAGTAAATTGTTTATAATTTATACAAATCTAAACCAATTTATACTAATTTATACTAATTATTACTAATTGTTACTAAATACCACAAACTAATACCAATTTCTATTTTTATGACAATTAAAAATAATTAATAATAAATATTTCTAACTAATACTAATTAGTACAAATTATTATTACTTATTACTAACAATTAACAATTTTTATTAGTTTATAAATTTTTTTTACTAATTATCGCTAATTATATCTAATTACTTTTAATTATCAATATGTACTGCTAATTATTACTAATTACAGCTAATTATTTCTAACTACCACTTATTATTACTAATTTTTATTATTTTATAACAATTTTTTTGTAATTACCACTAATTTTTAACAAATTTATTAATTTATTAATAGTTGTTACAAATTACAACTATTTAATACAAATTACTGCGATTTTTTACTAATTAGTGTTATGTTTTACTAGTTTCTGCTAATTCTTATTAATTAAAGCTAATTTTTACTAATTACATCTATTTATTACTAATTACTTCTAATTAACTCTTATTATTACTAATTTTTATTAATTTAAAACAATATTTTTCTAATTACAGCTAATTTTTAGTAATTATATTGATTTACTACTAATTTTAACTAATTCCCTCTAATTAATACTAATTACCATAATTTTTTTCTAATTAACATTAATTATTACTAATTACCATTAACCTTTACTAATTACCACTATTTTTGAGTAATTACCTATATATTTTACTAATCACTGTTATTATTACTAATTACCACTAATTTTTTCTAATTACTGCTAATTATTACTAATTATCACTTATTATTAGTATTTACTACTAATTACCACTTATTATTAATACATTTAAATAGTTTATAATATTTTTTTAACTAATTATTTGACATTTTTACTAATTATTGTTAATTATCACTAATTGCAGGTAACAATTTCTAATTACTGCCAAATACCACTTATTATTAGCAATTTTTTAATTGATAACGATTTGTTACTAATTACTACTACCTTTTACTAATTACAACTAATTTTTACTAATTACACCTAATTAATACAAATTGTCGCTAATTATAGCTAATTACCACTAATTTTTACAAATTACTACTAATTTTTACAAATTACGTCTATTTTCACCTAATTACTGATAAATACCAATTTTTCATAAAAAGTTTTATTATTTTATAATAATGTTTTACTAATTTCTGGTAAATTTTAATAATTATAATTATTAATCACAAATTTTTACTAATTACCACTAATTGTAGCTAATTAGCACAAATTATAAGTAATTATTGCAAATTTTAGCTAATTACAACTATTTATTTCTAATTATTCTATTTATTACTAATTAACACAATTTGTTTATAATTACCGCTATATATTACTAATTACAACTATTTTTTACTAATTACCGCTATTTATTGCTAACGATAACTAACTATTACCAGCCATTACTAACTATTACTAATTCCTACAAACTATTACTAATTATTACAAATTATTATTATTTATTACTATTTATTACTAATCATTATTAATTATTACTAATTATTATCAACACTATTTATTACAATTTGTTGCTATTTGTTACTAATTATTGTTAATTATTACTAATTATTACTAATTATTAATAATTATTACCAATTATTACTATTTATTACTATTTATTACTATTTATCACTTTTTATTACCATTCTTTACCATTAATGTCTATTTATTACTATTTATTACTATTTATTACTAAGTATTATTAATTAGAAGAAATTATCACTAATTACCTCTAATTAAAACTAATTTATCAAATTTTATTTCTATTTTTGTACTATTTTACTAATTATTTATATTTATTACTAATTATTAATAAATAATGATAAATAATACTAATTTATACTAATTTATACAAATTTATTAAAATTAATATTAATCACTACTATTTAATACTAATTGAAAATAAATATTATTAATTATTCATAATTGACCGAAATTATTACAGATTAAAAATATTTACTTTTAAATAAAAACATTAAATTTTAATGAAACATCATATTTTTGCAAATAAATAATGAAAAATAAAACTATCTAATTCCCATTTAATTTAATTACCACTAATTAATAATAATTATTGTCACGAACCAGCCTGGGTACCCTCATAACCCAATAACTAAGACGACCCTAATATAGCCCAAAGGGCACTCCCAAGCCCCACGGGTCAGCCACTAGCAGGTTACATCATAAAACATGCAAGTGGGAACGAATTTGGCATAAAATATAGTGAAGGTAAAAGAAACAAGTGAGTATGCATAACAAAGGATGATTCAGTAGGAGTAAAGTACCAGAATACAACAATGCATGAAAATCCAAAAAAATCAACAACCCAAGTACCAAAAGTAGGGAAAATAGCCCTATGGTCCCTAAAGTCACCACTCACAATGTCCAAGCTCAACAGCTAGATCTACATCCAAGAGATTTCTTTCCTTTTCTTGAACTAGGAAGAAGAATGTCTACAAACAACTGAAGACAAAATTGGGGTGTAAGTCTAAGCCTAGTGGGATACCCCCAAAGATTCCACAACAGATTCCACATATAGATTATCAAATTAAAATCATTCAAATATCAAAATAAACAGGTTTTGAAATTCTAAATCTTATTTAAAAAAAACATGATATATATTTTCCAAATGATGTAAAATAGTTTTAAACCACTGGCTTTTACAAGAGATTGAGTATAAAAAACAATGGATTAAATAAAACAGTTAAATAAAATGGTTTATAAAAATTCAGCAAAGGAACGTAAATCAATTTTACAATATTGGCATATATTAATTTCTCAAAAATAAATAAATAAGAGAGAAACATTATCAACTTCCAAGGTGTGTGATAGTCTTTCTGGATATAGGACTAAGCACTCTCTAATTGATCTCAGTAAAATGATTCTACATATGCCCCCATGACACTGGCCAGAGGTGACTGATCACCCTCTTATCGGGGATGTGACTTGACGCATGTGTGTTTTAGAACTTTGTAATAGCGTAGAGTGTGTCCAAATAATTAACTAACTACCTAAGGCATTCATGCACCCTGACATGATGGGAATTTAAATTTAAGACTTCTTAAAATACAACTAAATCCTAGTATTCCATTTCAAAAATAAAAATATCTTTCCATTTAAAACAAAAATAATTTTTAATAAAAAACATGTCTTTTCACAAGATAAAACCATTGGGTTTCTATAAAAAAATTAAATCCATTTTTACAAGTTCAAATCCATTAAAATCTAATTCCATCCTTTTCAAAATTCATTTCCACAATTAAATTCAAGAATTTAATTGAAATCGTTTCCATCAAATCCACAATTTAAATTCAAAAATATAAATCGACCAATTTTCATAAAACACACCTCAATTAAATGGAATTGGGGGTTTTCCAAATTTTTCTACCAAAAACATTTCAAATCACCCATTTCACTGGAATCGTGTTTTTAATAATGTAATTGAAATCATTTTTGAGAAACTGAATTTAAATCAACCATTGACATAAATCATGTAATTTAGGAATAATCAATATTCCAATTTGGGATGGAACCGCCTACTTCTTCCTAAAACACGACACTCGTAAAAGCACCCATCAATGAGAACGAAGGCGTATAAGATCAAGAAATTCAACCAAGAAGCATGATCCAACACCACAGAGCATATATCCATAAATCCCGAGATGATCTGAGAGATGAGAATGATATATAAATGAACAATGATGAATAACACTTACCATGATATCACCCACAAAATAAATGATTATTGATCTCCAAAGGGGTGGATCCAGAAGGGTTAGAAGGATCCAATAATAAATTGGGAAGGCTTTTGGTTGATAGAATAATAATTGGAGATTAGTGAATGGAAAATAACCAAGTGAACTTCCTCCTTTTATAGGATACTATTGGCAAATTAAAGAGTGTGCAATCCATTGACACGCTATGAAAGATTTAATTTTCCTAATGGTGAAAACACATCGAATTTAAAACGCCCCATTAAGGTCATTGTATTGCACGATGTGTAACCATTGTTCATATCATTTAATGCATGAGATTAGTAACCGATAAAACCCCCATCATTATGTATTAAAAACCAACCTAAAAACACTTCGTGTTGTGTAAAGGGAATTCGCATCATGTACCCATCACCCCATGAACCACGCTTCATGGAATACACCCGACAGCAGTTACACGACATGTAACCTAGTTACATGGCTTGTAATATCTTGGCAGTTTAAGAAAACCCTTTTTATAGTTGAAAAATCTAACAAGAGTGGGAATTTACCATTATTGGTATCCTCCCAATCCAAAATCAACCCTTTCCTAAGAAATAAATAAGAAAACAATGATAAGGTTTAAGACATACCTATCTGAATGATAATAGGATATTACAACTTCCAAACCAAAAAAACTTTCAGTCCCTAGAAAGCCTATGTCTAAGAATCCATGCTGAAAAGATGATGCCACTGTTCTCTCATCATGGCTTTTCATTCCCTCATCTTGTGACTATAAGATCTATGCATCCATAGAACACGAACTAAAGTTATCGTCCTCCTACAAATTACCTTGGTCTTAAAATCAATTATCCTGATTAGTCGCTCAGTCATAGATAAATCAGGTTTGATCTCAAGATCACTCCAGCTCAAAACATGAGATGGATCAAAAAAATACTTTATCATCTTTCATACATAGAATATCTTATGTATCAACATTAGTTGTGGTGGATGTTCTAGTTGGTATGAAAATTTCCCCACCAGTTCAACAACCTGGAAAGGTCCCAAAAAAAGAGGAAGAAGCTTTCCTTTTGTCCCAACATGTCGATAAACCAACTGGGGTGGAAACTTCAATAACACGTGGTCACTAGTTTAAAACTCCAAATGTCTAAAATAATGAATATCATAAGACTTATATATGCTCTACTCTACCAACATCCTTTAATGGATCATCTGAATATTTTTTGTCATATCGTGCACCAAACCTAGTCCATACAAAGAACTTTCACCAATCTCTGACCAACAAAACAGAAATTTACAAAGCTGAACATACAAGGCCTCAAAAGGACCCATTATAAACATAGACTAGTAATAAAATTTATAATATAACTCAACCAGTCCCATGTGAACATCCCAATCCCTGCCGAATTCAAGAACACATGTGTGCATCACATCCTCAAGAATATGTATATCTCTCTCTTTATGGTCATCTAATTATTGATGGTTGGTCATGCTTAAACTAACCTGAGATCCTAGTGCCTATTGAAGGCCTCTCAAAAAATGAGAAGTAAACTGGGGATCCCTATTGGTGACTATAGCATATGGAACTCAGTGAAAACGAACAATTTCTATCACATGGAGATTTTTTCCAACTTCTCAACATTGGTTGAATAACTAATGGCTATAAAGTGATCCAACTTGGTTAGTCTATCAATCACAACCCATATAAAATTCTTCTTTCTCTATGTACAAGGAAACCCAACCAAAAAGTCCATAGATATCTCATCCCACTTCCAAGTAGGGACAATAAGTGGTTGAAGCAATCCCGAAGGTTTCTGGTGCTCGGATTTCACATGTTGGCATGTACAGCAATGGGAAACAATCTCTGCAATTCTGTGTCTCATACCTGGACACCATAAATACTACCTCATTTTTTAAACAAACTTAGTGGTTCCTAGGTGCACCGCCCACTGGTAATTATAAGAATCTTCCATTATAGCCTTCCTTGATGTTAACGGCACAACGTATCGAATTTGGCAACACAGAACACACCCCTTGGAGAATGACCACTGGGACATTGTCTCCCCACTATAGAGAGAGTCTTTAATGCTCTAAAATTCATCATTAAGATCTTGTATGTGAAGAATCATCTTGAGAAGATAATATTTGAATTGAACTCTAGATAAATAAACTTCATCCCCTTTCTCTGGATCTTCAATATTCCACTGTGAAAAGAGGGACATAAAACTCCACTCCAATGAAGATTCTTTCAAATCCTTGGTTGGATGTTTCATTCTCAACACATCTGCAAGGAAATTCCGTTTTCCCTTGAGTTATATGTGATTTCCAAGAAGAATTACTATTGGTACTCCACCCAATGTCTCTTGGGAAGGTTCAAATATTTTTTAGAGAATATATAACTCAAGATTTTGTGGTTTGAAAACACAATAAGGATTTCTCCATAAATATAATACCGATAACTCTTAAGCACGAGCAACATAATTTCATGTTCCAGATCATGGGTAGGATTTTTATTATCGTGTGGAATAAGCTAATGAGAACCATAAGCCACTTCATAGTCTCCATTCATAAGAACACAACACAAGCCAAAACTTGATGCATCACAAATGACCACAAAGTCATGCATGGCCTCTAGAAGAGTCAACACTGGCATAATAGTCAAAATATTCTTCAGCTCAAAAGAATAATTCTGGCATTTATCATCTTAATAAATCGTTACCCCTTCAATGTCAGAGGATTAATTGGAGAATATAACTTCACAAAGTCATTCACGAAACTGTAGTAGTATCTGCCTAAGCCCAAGATGCTCCAAATTTCAAAGGTGTTACATTGTTGTTCCCAAGTCATAACAGCTTTTACCTTCTCAGGATCAACAGGTATACCCTATTCAGACACTAAATTTACAATGAATTTCACATCCAAAATCCTAAAATCACACTTTGATAGATTTTCATTAAGTTGGAGACTTCTTAGAAGCCCTATATCTATTCTCAAATATTTCACATGATCCTCCTCAGATTTAAATTAAATGAGGATGTCATCCACCAATACTACCATAATGTTATCCAAATACTTGTGGAAAATAGTTTTCATTAAGGACATGAAAATTTAAGTATCATTTGTCAGAAGAATGGGTATAACAATGTTCTCATAATGGTCATACCTTCTCCAAAGGGAAGTTTTCTAAATGTCAGATTCCTTTAACCTTAACTGATGGTAACCAGATCAAAGGTCGATCTTTGAGAACCACTTTACATATTTTAACTTTTCAAAGTGATCATAAATCTATGGGAACAAATACTCGTTATTTATTATCACTCAATTTATTTTTCAATAATCATCACAAAAAAGAATAGAACCATAATAATTATTAGAAAAGAGAATCAAGACTGCCCAAGGTAACATATTCAGGCGTATAAAGCCCTTTTCAAGAAGATCTTCCAGTTAGAACTTCAACACTTTCAGTTCGGATGGTGCCATGTAGTAAGATGGAATTGAAATTGGTTGAGTACCAAAAATTATATCAATGAAAATATCCACCTCCCTCACCCATGGAAAAACTAAGAAATCATTAGGAAACATGTTGTGAAACTCAACGATGCCGTGAGGAAGATCCCCACTCATTGAATCTCACTCCAGATAAAAATAAAACACTGATATTAATTTACCTAAATCTAGATAAAAGTTCTGTCTCTCCTCGACCGTGAGTCCCATTCTCCTTGAAAGAAAAGAGGCACACCATTGGTTATTGTAATGTTAAACCATTGAAAATAACAATCAATTTGGAATTTATTGGAAATGGTCCAATCCATCCCGAATATGAGATCATTCGATTTCATGTTGAGAACTAAAAAACTCCAAGAAAGCTCGATGTCTAAAGGAGAGAAGTGAACGCACTGTCATGACACGTCAAATTGATTATGATTTTAAGGGTGATTTATAGTATAGGGAAGACCCTAGGTCATCTCTCAGGGAGAGTTTGTGGGTTTAGAGTGTTTGTTTTTAAAATGAACTTCTGAAATAGGGGGTGGTTTAGAAAATTGTTTTAGGATGAAATGACTTAATTGAAATTTTAAAAGTTGAGAAACCAAATGGATTTTTAAACATATGAGATAAAAGGATTAATTTTTATTTCACTACATACTTTTCCGGTTAATTGTTAATATATATTCATTTGAGTTTTGATTAATTACTTGGTTGAAATTAATTGGAATCCTGATTAATAACATTGCTTTTATTTCAATTCTTAAACAACCAAACCTTGACGTAACAATCGTATTGTCAAGGATTTGAACTTATACATGGAATAACAGCTTCCAAATTATATTGAAATCTCAAGAAGGTGGGTATGAATAGAATTCTTATGTTGCCCAATCGAAACAATACAAGTCACGCACTCAAAACCTCACATCGATCGATTCAAAATTAACAGTATCTCAATCACATGCATCAAAACAAGAATTCAAATACGGAATTATGTAAGATAAATGGAATTAAATTTTTCAATACACAAATTAATACATACCAGTAGCTAAAAAAATAATTGAAACTCCCTTGACATGTGCGAAGATTTTTTACACTGAATGCCCACAATTTAGCTTGACATCGGGAGGAGGAGTTTTCTCGGGTAGAACTCCTTCTTCATTATTGACCCCCCTATGGGGATAATTTCCTCCACAAGGATGATAAGGACACTCCTATAAGACTTTAAAATGGTAGAGTTTTATATCTGGTTCGAACTCCCTAAATGGGGTTCCCTAGGTTCCTTTTTATATCCCAAATGGGAAGTTGTTTTGGAAACCCAGATTTTGATAAACCAGTTGGAGGATGGTTTTAGTATACTAGATAGTGAAATCAGCCTTTTTTAAAAACTGAAAAGTTGTAGCCTCACTTGTTGAATATCCCCACTGATGTTTTGGCATCATTTGGACAATCACACCGTGAGATATTGACATCTAACAAAATCCCACTTTTGACTTTGTGCATATTTGGTGTCTGGGACAGATCTGTTTAGATGAGCCCTTTAGAAGTCGAATCTGGATTGGATTACTTTAGATTAAATGTATCCTATTAAATGTTAGACCATCACACAAAATTCATCCCATTTAGATGCATGGTCTAGTAGAAGTATGCAGATTAATTCACGGGTGTGCTTGGATCCTACGTAGTTTGGCCCATATTTCAGGGACTTCATCATGGATCCTAAAAATCACCTACGCCTTCAATGATATTATCAAAATAAGTAACATTTCCATTTTTTACAATGATAAACGTAAAATAACTAAATCAAACATGATGTTAATTTTGTTATTATATTGGGAATTTATATCAAAATTTGAGTTTAATACATTGGTGTAAGGGTTAAAATAACACAATAAATTGCGGTACGATCCCTCCCCCACACCTAAATATTTACACTCATATGAAAATTTATATTTTCATAATTTATTCATGTATATATTACCAACATCATGAAGATTTAACATCTGATGAAATTTTAAGTAAATTAATGTGATCAATGCAAAAACCACACCAAGAAGTTCTTCCATGTGAAAATGGAAAAAGTTGTTTCATAAATCATATCACAATGAAGTTCAAAGAGATTCATGATACCAAATTGATCAAGGAATTAATAATTCTACCATTCAACTAACTCTCCATGTGTTTGTTTGATAACCATTCCATGCTATTCTTTCCACTTTCTATCCAATAAATATAGGTTATTTTAACATTTTTCAACTTAAAAGATTTTGTCCAATGAACTTACCATGCATTCATTGAAATCATATTTCAAGACTCGCTAACATAATCATTCTCAAAAGTCAAACCATAAGCTCTCGACCTAGATATCCCCGTATGTTGCACAATTCATCACTCCCTTCATTTATAATTTTTTCTTTTTTTCATAAGTTTCATTTTGAACAAATATGACACTCATATCTCAACCCGTGTTTGATCTCCTCACGACACTAATTGTAATAGTTATAACAAGATCAATGGTTGATAAGGAGTGATTTTTGACCAACCCTAGACATAACCCGGTTTTGTTTGGATATTGATCTTTTTTTAGGGCGTACAACAACCGGATATCATGTTTACATGCATAGGTCAATCTGGTAATGTAATGAAATATATCAGATAAGGAATGAACATATGGAAATATCACTTTCAGTTGAAAAATATTAGCCTAACATATATTTAACTTATATTAAGTAAGAAATATTCACTCATTGTGGTTTGGTGAAAAAATGTGTAGAGATACAAGTGACATAATTTTCTCAAAAACTACTCACACAAGTGGCATCAATCATCTAAGATTTTTCACAGAGATACAACTATTTATATCATTGACAGGAATCCAATTCACTAAAAATCACTTTATGATGTTAAATCCATAAAAACATTCATTCTAAAATAGCATCAGGTTTTCATCAAATGTTTAATCAACATGGAATAAAAAATATCAACATGCATTTTCAATATGTTCCATGATTTTGTAACCAGAATGGGGGAGTGAAAATACCATAAAGAACAAGAAAAAGACATGACAAAAAATGATGAAAATAATAAAAAACTAAACAATATGGGGAAAAGTGAAAATAACATATAGAAGGAGAAAAAAAGAAGAAAAAAATGAATAAATCCTAATAAACTAAACCAGACGGGGAAAGTGAAAATACCATAAAGGAGGCAAAAAAAAGAAGGAAAAAAATTATTCAAATCCTAATAAACTAAACAAGATGGGAAAAGTGAAAATACATTAGAGAAGGAAAAAAGAGAAGAAAGATGAAATATGATGAAAAATCCTATCTAACCCAAGAATGTACCCCTACCCCCACACTTAAAGTGTGTAGTGTTCTCACTATAATATAAGAGAATGTGGGAAGGAAGGATAAAACCTGGTGAGTGTCATTCATATATTTCTTCTTGAACATGGATTTCCTCTATCGGGGACTCCAAAATGGATTCATGGAAGTTCATTAGCCTCTTCCCATTGACAGTGAAGGTTTTCTGGTTTTCTTCATTATGAACCTAGACAACACCGAATGGAGAGAAATTAGTAATAATTTATAGTCCAATAAAATGGGAACGATGCTTACCTGGATGCAACTTCAGCCTTGAATTTTATAGGAAGACCTTCTACCCAATGTGGAACTAACGATGAAAGATGAGATAGTCATGGGTAGTTTTGGTTATCTCCTTATAAATCCTAGAGTTCTCATATGCATCTATTCTCATTTCCTCCAAATCCTAAATCTACAACTTCCATTGAGCACCCACACCAGAAAGATTTTATTTTCCTTGTTTGATGGCGCAGTAGGCCCGATGCTCAATCTCAATGGGAAAGTGAAAACTCTTTCCAAACACAAGATGATATGTTGACATGACAATGGGAGTTCTGAAAGCAATACGTTATGCCCATTATGAATCATCATGTGGAAGACTCCAATCTTTTCTATTGGGTTGAACCATTTTTTCAAGAATCTGTTTTACCTCTATATTTGACAACTCGGCTTGACCATTGGTTTGTGGGTGATATGTAGTAGACACTCTATGTCTGATCCCATGCCGACACAGAAGAGATTGTATTGTTTGGGGGAAGAAATGATAACCCAAGTCACTGATGATGAACTTAGGTAAGCCAAACCTATAGAAGATTTGGGTTCTCAAAAACTCTATAAATACTTTAGAATCATCAGTCCTTGTAGCTCATGCCTCTACCAATTTACAAACATAATCAACTTCCAGAAGAATGTACATGTCACTAAAGGAATTGGAAAATGGTCCCATAAACTCAATAACCCAAACATCAAAAATGTCATGAAAGAGCAATGGTTGTTGTGGTTTTTCATTTATTTTAGAGACAATACCTATTCTTTGACAACGAGGACATGATTTAAAAAAATCATGGGCATAATAAAAAGTTTTGGACAAAAGATACCAGAATCATGGATTTTGTGAGAAATCCAGTAGGTACCCAAGTGGCCCCCACAAGCAAGAGTGTGGCAGAATCAAAGGACGGACTGCAACTCACTATCGGGGACACATCGCTTCAGGACATGATCACTGAAAGTGCGCCATAGGTAGGGGTCATCCCAAATGTACCAATGAGACTAATGATTTAGATGTTCATCTTGGTTTTTTTGAAATCTGTAGAAATGAAAGATGATACCAAATAATTTACAATTTTAACATACCAAGGAATAACATATTTCACTTGGTAGAATTGTTCATCTGGAAGCATTTAATTTATAGTAATAGAGGGAGACGAATCAATGTCTGAGGATGGGTGGATCCTACTGATATGGTCAGCCACCACATTCATTGCTCCTTTTTTATCCCAAATTTATAGATTGAATACTTGAAGGAGGAGCATCCAAGGAATGAGGGGTGGTTTGGCTTCCAGTTTCTTAAGGAGATATCAGAGGGCTGCATGGTCTAAGAACACAATGAATATGGACCCTAAAAGATACGAATTGAATTTATCCAAGGAAAACACAATGGCAAGGAATTATTTTTCAGCTGTGGTGTAGTTTTCTGGGGAATGGTCCAAAGTACGTGTGTCATAGGCAATGACAAGTGGAGATCGATCGACCCATTGTTTCAAGACTGCCCCAACTGCATAGTTAGAGGCATCACACATGAGCTGAAATGGTAAATCCCACCAAGTTGGTTGGTTTACTAGATGTAACGTGGGATTTAATTTTATATTAATGAAATATTCCTCAAATTATTTATCAAAAAATAATATTCTTTTTCTTTTTGGAGTAATCGGGATAGGGGGAGTACAATTTTACTAAATTCATGAATGAAACAATGGTAAAATCCAGCAAAACCTAAGAAAGACCACACATATCGTACATTTTTTGGGAATGGTAGGGAAGAAATGAAATCCACTTTTGATTTATCTACTTCGATTTCATCCCGAGAAATGACAGGTCCCAAAACTATACCTTGTCTCACTATGCAATAGAATTTCTCATAATTTAATATGAGATTCTGTTCAATATAGCGACGTAGGACTAAAGAAAGTCTACCCAATCATTTATCAAAAGAAGATCCATAAATAGTGAAATAATCGATGAATACTACCAAGATATTCTATAGGTAAAAAAAATACTTACCACGCATCATTGGAAAGTAACAGGAGCATTGCACAGACCAAATGGAATCCTTCTATATGAAAATGTGACAAAGGGGCACGTGATGGTCATCTTTTCCTAGTCCTCGGGGGCAATATGGATCTGAAAGTATCCTAAATACCCATCAAGGAAATAGTAGTGGGACTTACCAACAATCCTCTCTAGCATTTGGTCATTGAAAGACAATAGAAAAAGATCCTTCCTAGTGTTTTGGTTTATTCGGTGATCATATATACATACACACCAACTATTCTGCACACGAGTTGGAACCAATTCATTGTTTTCATTTTTAATTGCTTTAAGGATAGTTTTTTTTGAACTACTTGAACGAGAATGACCCATTGGCTATCAGATATGGGGTAAATGATTCTAATATCCAATAATTTTGTTACTTCCTTTTTACAAACTTATAGGAGGTTTTGGTTCAGTCGACATTGTGTCTAGCTCACTGGTTTAGCATCATCATTTAATAAAATATGATGAGTGAAAACTGGTAGTCTAATTCCAATAATCTCAATAAGTTTCCATCCAAATTCTTTTATATACTCCTTCAAAAGTTCAATCAGTCACAATTCATTCTCAAGAGGGAGTGAACTAGAAATGATGATAGGAAACTTGTTTCCATTTTCAAGATATGAATATTTTAAATCTTTAGGCAGTTTAATTTATTCCAATTCAAGTGGATTTTGGATTTATGGGATTGTGTGTGATAGTGAAAGGTATGTGATCTCATCTAACTTCTCAATGGTATCATCCTTAGATGAGGAATGAGCTTTTACATGATTATCAGTATCATCAATTGTCATTGGGTCCTCAGTGTTAATGAAATCATCAATTAACAAACATGCATGACATTTTTTAGACCAATATAATCAATCAATGCATGATTCATTACCATGAATTTCAATCAAGGATGAAAAATCAGAAAGGGTGTTGGGGGAGTGGAATGAAGTGTTTTAAGTGGAAGGTATTACATCAATTGGATTTACTGAAAGAGAATAATGTTCTTCTGAGGGGTGCTTCATGGCATAAAGGATGTTGAAATGGACTATGTCACCACCAAATTCCATAGATAATGTACCATTATTGCCATTAATTATGGTTTTATCAGATCTCAAGAGAGGTCTCTCCAATATAATTGGGGCATGTCCATTCATCCTATCATATTCCATTTTTAGCACATGAAAGTCAACATGAAAAATTAAAATTTGAACCCTCACAAGAACATCATGTAACACACCAGAGGGGTGTGAGATACTCTGGTTAACCAGTTGAACATCAATTTTAGTTGGATTCAATTACATGACTTTTAATGTAGAGTAAATGGAGTGAGGCCTCACATTTATATAAGCACCTAAATGAAGTATAGCATTAGAACAATAATACTCCCCTATGGTACACATAATTGAGAATGATCCAGAATCATTTCACTTTTTGGGAAGTGATGTCTCTATCAATGTAGAAACATTCCTCCCCAAGATCCCTTTCTCATAACCCTAAAGTCACTTTCGGTGTGTACACATCTCCTTTAGAAACATGACATACCATGGAATTTTCTTCATGACATCAATCAAGGGGATTTTAACCAACACTTTTTTGAAAGTTTCCAATATTTCCTTATCAGATTCAGTTTCATTTTTTTTCTATGTTGGGTGACCTTTTGGGGAAAAGGAAGAGGAATGGTGGGATATGTGACTCATCAAAAGATGTACTCTTTCCCTTGGAAGGGATTTTCCTTGGACAAGGATTTTCAATATTTGGAACATTTTTAATGGTTGGGATGGTGGTTTATTCAAGATGAGTTGACTCTAAGTGGCGATTCATCTGTTTTCCACTCCTAAAAGTGATAGAAAAACATTTCCTTTATCTCTACGGTTAACTAATGGTTGATATGGTAGTTTACCAGACTCGTGACTTTGAATTTCCCCCACCGAGTTAGCTAGTTGGCCTAATCGGGTTTTGAGGTCTTGTATGGATGCCTGGGTGGTTTGTTGGAATTTGAGATTGTTGGAAGTCATTTTTTTCATCATATATTCTATGCTAGGCTGTTGTTTTAGAGGGGGTTGTTGGAAAAGAATTTAGGTTTGTTGAGGATTTATGGGTGGTGGTGGTGGATGACTACTATGACCTTGTTGGATCCATTGGTGATGAGGCTAGTTTGAATACCCACATTGCCTATAAGCTTGGTTTTATTTCCACCCAGAGTTGGATGGATAGTATTGTTCTTTCCTAAATGGTTGGTTATAGGGGTGACCTAAAAAGATTACCTTGCAACTCTCATATGTTTCTTCTAATTGGGGTAATTGGTTAGAATAATGGGTGTCATAAGAGAAGATTCTACAATGGATGGAAAGATATTGAGATTTCCCTTGAACTAGAGTGAGTTTTCATAAAATGGTACTTACCTATTCAAACATTGTGTCCACCTTCTTCTCAAATTCAATACTTTTCACGTCATAGAAACCTCAAATTGGTACATTGGACCTTGAACCAAATTTTTTAGTGTTTTGTTCCAATTTATCAATTAAATTCCTTATAGATATTGGGGTATTATCTACCAGCGCACCACCTACAGTATCATCCATCATTTTTCTATTAATAAGGATTGAACCTTCATAAAAATATTGTATTAAAAGTTGGTAACATGTTTGGTGGTGTAGAGAACTTGAATATAACCTTTTAAAGAGTCCATAATATTCATGTAATGTTTTCCCTTGTTATTCCCTTATACCACATATTTCTTTCTTTATAGTTGTAATTCAAGAGGTTGGGAAATATTTTTCATGAAAAAGGCATTTTGTATCTGCCCACCCACTAATTTGTAAATTAACATAGTAAAGCTAGTCTTTTACAGTTTCTTCTAATAAAAATGATAATGATCTGAGCTTTACATGTTCTTAATCCACATTTTTAAGTTTTAATGTAGAAAACATATTATGAACTTATTTTAAGTTTTTCTGTGAATCTTCCCCAAGAAGTCCATTGAATCCTTGAAATAAGAGAATTAGACTAGATTTCAGTTCAAAATTTGGTGCCTCGCCTTGTATTTGAATATTTTTGGGTTGGATATCAACATCAGAAGAGGTAAGTTCATTTAGTGTTAGATTATTTTCATCCATTTTATACTCATTAATTTCAGTTTCTAAATTGGTTCCAGAAGAAGAGGGGTTTTGAGAAGTCTCAATTTGTGGTGTGTCCTGCATCAAAGAGTTGTCTTGTGCGTCTCGGGGCCGCTAACGTAATATCCTCACTTGTTCGAGTTCGAAATGTGGTAAATCTCCCATATTGGAATGTCTCATGTAGAAAACCTACACAAGAAATAAATAATAACACAAAGACATTGGTAAAGGTATAAGATAAAACAAATAAATATTCATAAACATTACACAAATCTTATCGAAAACACGTACTAAAATCCCAAATTCTCCCCAGCAACGGTGCCAAAATCTGAACGCATTGTCATGACACATCAATTTTATTATTGTTTTAATGTTTATTTATATCCTATGGAAGACCATAGGTTGTCAATCAATGAGAATTTGTGGGTTCAGAGTGTGTGTTTTTAAAAAGAAGTGCTAAAATAGGGGTGGTTTTGAAAATAGTTTTATGATGAAATGGCTTAATAGAAATTTTAAAAGTTGAGAAACCAAATGTATTTTGAAACATATAAGATAAAAGGGCTCATTGTGATTTCACTACAGAAATTACATGTTCATTAGTCATAGATATTCATTTAGGTTTTGAGTAATTCATTAGTTGAAATTAATTGGAATCTCGAATAATTTCTAATCTTTTATTTTATTACTTAAAGAACCAAACCTTGATGTAAAAATCGTATTGTCAAGGTCTAGAACATATTAATTGAATAAGAGCCTCCAAATAATATTGAAATCTCCAGATGGTGGGTATGAAAAGGATTCATGTGCTTCCCATTCAGAACAATACAAGTCACACACTCAATACCTCATACCGATCGGTTAAAAATTAAGAGTATCTAAATCACATGCCTCAAAACAAGAATAAAAATAGGTAATTATGTAAGATACATAGAAATAAATGTTTCCACACCCAAATTACTCCAAAATAGTGTCTAAAATATGAATCGTAACTCCCTTGACATGTGCGTAGCTCCCTCACAATGAACGCCCACCATATAGCTTGACATCGGGAGGAGGAGGTAGCTCGGTTGGAACTCCTTCTTCATTCTTAATCCCCCTATGAAGATTGGAGCCTCCATAACATCAAGTATGAAGATTATAATCCTATAGGAATTCAAAATGGAAGAGTTTCACTTCTAGTTCGAACTCCCTGATTGGGGTGCCCAAGGTGCCTTTTTATAGCCAAAATGGGAAGTGGGTTTGGCCACCCAGATTTTGATTAACCAATTGGAGGTTGGTTTTTGGCTGCAAGACCGTCGAATATCCCTTTTAAAAAAACTTTAAAGTTGTATCCCCACATCTTTAATATCCCCCCCAAACTTTTTCATCATTTGTACAATCACAGCTTGAGATATTGACATATTATAGAACACCACTTTTGCCTTTGTGCATATTCGGTGTCTTGAATAGATTAGTTCAGATGGGACCATTAGAAGCCAAATCTAGATTAGATTCATTGAGATGAAATATAGCTTATTAAATTTTGTATTATCCCACAAAATTTCAGCCCATTTGGATTCATGGTCTAGTAGAAACATGTAGATTAATCCACTAGTGTGCTTAGATCTTGCGCAGTTTGGGCCATATTTCTTGGATATAATCATGGGTCCTTCAAATCACCTCCACCCTCAATGATAATATCAAAACAAGTAATATTTCTATTTTGAATAGCGATAAACAGAAATTAACTAAATAAAACATGAAGTTCAATTTTTTATTATATTTGGGATTTATAATTCAAATTGAGTCTAATACAATGGTGTAAGGGTGAAAATAACATATTGAATCGTGGTATAATCAAGAAGACACACACGAGATGACAGAGACCCTTCTCTATATTTATACCAAGAGGTGTATTAATATCCATTGCACAAGATAAAAGAACCACAAATAGATTAAAAAATATTATTAATATGGGTTGAAATAAATGAGTGGGATCCACCCATATCAAATAGATCATTCACTAATGATGATGAAACATTAATGGTAACTCCAATGGTTGTTAGACACATGTCTACTTACTCTAGAGACACTTCTATGATGTGAAGAAGCTTTGATTCTGATGCCTATTGATGGAACCCTTTTGTACTTGAAGCATATGATATCTATGTACTTTTAATAGAAGATGATGATCCTATTATAAGATTCAGAGTAGAGAAGTGATGAAAGAATCTATGTAAGTTCCCTGAATGTTTGTTGAAGAAGAACTTTTGGGAGTCTCAGTGAAAACCCTCTTTGAATGTACTGGATTACCACCCTAGTATCATATCAATGAAATTATATTGGAGCTATAAGAGATCTCAAATTATCCTCCCATTAATAAATTCCGTGAGATTCATCGTGCTTTAGTTTTTATTTGAATGGACCAACACTACCACTAAGAGAAAAAGAAACACCTGATAACCCTGACTTTCCAACCAAGTCATTCTCAACCTTCATCATCTTATCCATCACATCAGCATAAGTGGGAATCTACAACAAGAAAACCTGAGATCATATATTTGATCTAAGTCCCAAATCAATCCATCTAGCCTTTATTCTCTCATTAGATACATTCTTAGGAGATAACTGCACCAACTTAACAAAGTGATTGGAATTTCTAATCATGGTTCTATCAGTCTGATCAAGCATGAAAAACTCTATATCCTAAGAAAACACTATTGACTGTAGACATAATTGATCAATGATAATAACATTGAAGTATTTCCTCTCTAAGTCATCATGTTTCCTTGCCATCACCATTGTGTCCCACTATCTTCTACTAGATCCATCCATCATAATTATGACACACATAACATTGATCTTCTTTGGTGTTTCCAAGAACTAAAATAGACGTTCTATCCTTCCCAACCACTCCTCAACATGTTGAGGATCAGTTGATCCTTTGAAAACCATAGGCTTTTGGAGAAGGAACTCTTGAGAATCATTTTGAAGAGTATCCCCTTGAGGATCCGTAAATGGAGCCTAGATGGTTAATTGAGGTGGTGCCTATCCCATATCTTGGACAGTTTGCACAATCACCTCAACTAGATTTGGATCCATAAATGGATTTTCGTACTGAGGCTCAACAACATCCTCTTCCTAGATCTTATTCCCATGTCTTCTTGGAGGTATGATGCTAAAAACATCAGAAGAAAACATTTAATACATTAGTTTCAATCTCAAATAGAGCATCTACTAAAATTATTCCCAACAAATGGAACAACTATATTGGGATTCCACTCCATAAAAATCAGAATATGAGAAAGAACTGTAAATAATCTATAAGACATCCTTCCCTATCCACCCATGGTGAAATAAAGTTCATTGATGTGAGGGATGGCAAGACACTCAATCATAACTACCTCATAAGTCTAGACAAGAATTCAAAAAATGCATACAAACATCAAGAAAAAATCTCAACACCCTCCCTTAGTACAACTTTTTCACAAACCAGACCGGGTACACTAGTAACCCAATAACCAAGTTAGACCTGACATAGTTTGAAGGGCATTCTCGATCCCCATAGATCAAAAACCAAAATATAGCATCATACAACATGAAAGTGGGAATAATTTTTCCAAAAAACATAGAGGAAGAAAATTAAAAAACCACAATATGCATAAAAAGGGAAGCTTCACTGGGAGTAAATTTCCAGAATACAATGAGGCATGAAGAGAAAAAAAAACACTACCTCCCAATTACCAAAAGCTGGGAAATACCCCCAAGGTCCCTAAAGACACAACTCACCAATTCCAAGCTCAACAGCTGGATCCACCTCCAAGAGATCTTTTCCCTTTTCTTGAACCAGAAAGAAGAAAGTCTACATACACCAAAATGAAAATGTAGGGTGTGATCTTAAGCCTAGTAGGATACCACAAAATATTCCATAATAGATTCCACATATAGATTTTCCAAATAAAATCTTAAAATTTTCAAAATAAAAAAGCTTTTAAATTAAAAATCATATTTAAATAAAACAATCAATATATTTTCAAAATAATGGAAAATAATTTTAAAGAATAGGCTTTTACAAGAGATGGAATATCTAAAACCATGGATTAAATAAAACTTTTACATAAAAAAGTTTATGTAAATTTAGAAATGGAATATAAAGTAGTTTTACAACATTGACATAAATTTATATCTCTAATATAAATAAAAAAGTGAGCAATATTGTCATCTGCTAAAAGGTAAGATGGTCTTTCCCACTATAGGACATCACACTGTTTAGGTGATCTTAGAAAAATGAGTATACTCATGACCCCCTGACACTAGAAAAGATGAATTTTCACCATTCCATCAGATATGTGACCCTCCACATGTTTGTCTTAGAATGTTTTAATAGCATAGATTGTGTCCGTATAACTCACCAACTACCTAAGTTTTGCATGTTCTCTTACATGATGGGAAATTTTATTGTAAGAATAATTAAACATAAATTAAATCCCATTAATCTATTTCAAAATTCCAATTTCCTTCTATTCAAAACAAAAAAAGGCTTTAATAAAAAAACATTCCATTTTCACAAGAGAAAACAACTAGGCTTCTATCAAAACATCTTTAATCTATTTTCACAAATTTGAAATCATTTCAAAAATAATTCTATCCTTTTCAAAATTAATTTCCACAATTAAATTAAACACATTAATTTAAATAATTTTCATCAAATACACAATTTAAATTAAAATTTTTAATCAACCAATTTCCATAAAACACACCTCAATTAATGGGAATTGGGGGTTTCCCAAATTTACATGCCAAAACCATTTCAAAAATCCTAATTCACTAGAATCAGGTAATTATCAATTTAATTGGATGAAATTTTAGGAAATTGAATTTAAATAAACAATTTAAATAAATCAAGAAATTTAGGAATGGTCAATTTTGAAATTCAAGACGATGCCACCTACTTCTTCCTGAAACTCGACACTCGCAACAACACCCGTCAACGAGAATGAAGTTTTATAAGATATCGAAACTCAAAATAGAAGAATGATACAACACCACAAATCATAGATCTGTCAATCCAATGATTTTCCAAGAGAGGAGAAAGAGTGATTGATAAAGAATGGTGAATAATGCTTACCCAAATATCACCTGCAAAAGCAATGACGATTGATCATTAAAGGGGTTTATCTGGAAGGGTTAGAAGTATCCATGAATAACAAGGGAAGGATTTGGGTTGAAGGAAGAAGAATTGGAGAGGATTGAATGAAAATTAACTAAGAACACTTCCTACTTTTATAGGCTGAGGTCGGGGCATTACACAACGTTTAATCAATTTACACTCCATGAAAGATTTATTTTCTATAATGGTGAAAAAGAATCAAATTTGTAACACTCCTTTAATGTAGGGGTATTACCGACATGTAATTTCTATTAATGTCATTTAATTCCTAGTTTTCATAACCAAAGAAACCCCCATCATTACACATTAAAAACCGACCTCTAAAAACTTCACATCATGTAAAGGGAATTCACGGTGTGTACCCATCACATTGTTGACCATGCATCACAGATTGCACCCATTAGCAGTTACACAGTGTGTAACCTAGTTACATGGTGTGAAATATCCTCTAATATTAAAAAAACACCCTATTTAAAGATGAAAATCCAAAAAGTTTTATACTTTACCATTATAGGTATCCTCCCAATCCAAACTCAACCCTTACCCAGACAACAAAAAGGAAAACCACAAAAAGGTGTAAGATGTACCTATCAAAATGGTAACCGGTAGTAAAATCCTCCCCACCATGAGAACATTTTTCCCCCAAAAAGCCTATGGAGAAGATTCCATTCCAAAAATTTGAGGACACTACTCTCTTATCAGAGCCTCATTGTAACACCCCAGGTAAATAAAGAATATGACATTTTCATATTTATCCATATTTGTGAGTAAAATATTAATATGACTTTAAAGGGGACGCTATGCCTGATGGCGTACCCAACACGCAACAACGAGTTTCTTGGGAATCTTACGTTGCACTCTAATAATAAAATAATATTATTTTAAATGGTAGTTAACATGTAGCCGTTGTGTTGGCGAGAATGGATAGAAATAACTAAAATATGATTATATATGTTTTTAAATGTTTTTACATTTATCCAATAAAATATAAAGGCTTAAAATACGGAAAGAATTCAATTTTAGGCGTATATGCCCTAGTTTTCACTAAAGGTTCACTTATCGCCTTTTGATGGAGAAATTTCATTAAATATAGTTTTTTTCACTCTTATACATCCTTTTGGACCAAATAAAACTCTTCTTAAGAATTGGGACATCAAAATTTACTTTGTGTAAAAAATTTATATCTTTCCGATAAAGTTCTTTTTTTTAATGAATAGTGTAAAATGTTGTATTTTAATTCAAAACATCTTTTTAATCTAATTTATTTATATGATTACATTATCTTTTGAATTGTTTTTAAAGTTAAATTATAATATATTTTTACAATTAAATCCAATAGTGGTCGTTGGAATTAATTTCACTTTGAAATCAGACTTAAACCAGTGTCAATCTTCTGATACTTATTGTTTCATAAAAACACGCTATTTGATCTGACAGCGGGAATTAATTATTAAATTAATTAATGTGACTTATATGTTTTGAATTTTGTAAAATAGACTTCATTTTTGAATTCGGAATATCAAATATAGCTTAGAGTGAATTTTTGGGATTTTTCTGAAAAACATCATTTTTTGATGAATAGTGAAACCACTAAGTGGTACTTATAAAAACTGATTTTTCTGTTTAAATGAAATTTTGTCATCTCTGTGTTTTGAATTTTGAAAATCCGACATACATGGTTGTCATTAAGAAGTAAAATGCGGTTCAATGGGATAAAAATAATTTTTTGGTGAATAGTAACTTATTAAGTTTTTAATCGCGATTAGAGGTAATTAGTGTAGTTTAAGGTAAAAATAATGTTTTAATAATATAAAATGAACTTGACACATGTCCTAACCTCATTGGATGTGTAATTTCCGACCAAGAAAAGTCATGGGTCAACTTTGTGACCCCATGGAGCCACTTTGGTTGGGAAATGACATAAATAACTTTTTATTTAATATAAAAGTAAAAATGACACAAACATGATATGTTTTACAAAAAAAAATTTAAGTGTGGTTATACAAGTCATATTTTTTTTATAAATATTCATTGGAAATCTAAAAAGATTTCCTACATCATAGTAATTTTTTTATAATTTTTAGACATTAAATAAATTAAATTATTTATGACATCATAATGATGCAGCGATGACATCATTATCTGACGATTTAAATAAAATGAGAAGATAATGTAAAATCTATGACCTACTCATGTCTACAACTTATTGGATGGGCGGATTTAGATCCCTTATCACCTTATCCACGAATTATATCAATGTGGGACCTTTTAAAACCGAAACACATTTTCAAATAAAGTAATATTTCTTACTTTCCAAAAGTGACCCTCCTCTCCTCTTATAAAAGGCCCCCACCTCTACCTCATTTCACACACTCCTCAAGCCTTTGTCTCGTCCAACCCCTTCCCATTTACTCTCTCCACATTCCTCTCCTCATCCTAGAGGATTCCCTTTGTGCAGAATCCTTTCAAAGGAAGCCTTTAGGGTCAAATCAAAAGGAGTTACACTTTTAATGGTAATTTATTCTCTCATGTTCATTTGTTTTATTTTGCTTCTCCAACCCCCTAAACTCTTTTTATTTACTTATTTTGTAACAAAACCAGTATCTCCAATATACTAGGATGTTTTTATAAGATTTATTCGAGCTACACTCTCACAAAACTACATCAAATGGTTAAAGAACGTACGGTTTCCGTGGATGGTGAAATTCTGCCTCCCGAAACGATGATTGTTCAATACTCATTTAACACCTTCAATGGTGGCCATTATGATGTCACTATTTTTATATATGATATATAATATGTTTATGTTTTACTTATGCTTCTGTATTTTTCATTTGTGTCTTACCTTTATGGCTTCCATTATGGGTATACGCGATATCTTCATTTTAGGAAGTGCGGACTACCGCCCCCTCAAAGTGATGTGATTCGTTAATGCCATATGTGGGACGTATAAAGGATGGATTTAATGTTATTATATATGATGTTATACGGGAACTATTATATACCTCTATATCATTATTATTTATTTCCATTAAAGTATGAGATAGAAATGAAAGTAGCGTTAATGCGTACGTACGGCTTACCGTCTCCATGAACGGTGCATTTCATTTCTTATCCCCAAATGTAATGTACTATTATAAGTACATGTATATAATGGATATATATGATGAACGATACATCTAAATGATGAATATAATTATGTAATGAAAATATACATACCTCTCATTTATTTTTAATTCCATTAATATGACAAGGAAATGAAAGTAGCGTTCATGCGTACGTACGGCTTACCGTCTCCATGAACGGTGCATTTAATTTCTTACCTCTAAATGATTATGTAATATTATAAATACATATATATTCTGGATATATATGATATATATGATATCCAAATCAGGAATTTCATTCTGGATATAAAGAACCTTTGACCACACGAACAACATGTAATTGTAAGAAGTCCACTTTCGACTTAAGAACCAAATATCGACAAAACAAACATTATTAACTTAAATGATTACATAATGTTTATAACATGGAAATAATTGATATAAAAGGAATAATTAACTTGAAAAAGGTTCTTAAGAAAATAGAAATTAACTCAAGTTTATTATTCAGGACGTTAAAGAACGATCGAGTCACGTCGGACCCGAGCTAAGGGATCCTACAACTCTCTTTCTTTTTAAGTACACTCTTTTATGTCATTTGTTTTAAGCTAATATTTCTTATGATTGGGATGTTATATTATATTAATCCTACTGTAATTTTTATGTTCATGTGATGAGAGACCCTATTCTCTCTCATAAATCCATTTTGGAAGTTTTGAGTGGTGCCGTTAGGCTGCCGAACTTTCGTAAGAGATCTAACCTCTCTCTTTCTTTTTAAGTACTCTCCTTTATGTCACTTCTTTTAGGCTCCTCTTTGTAATGTTGGGGGATGTTATTTTAGATTCCTATTTATGTAAATTATATTGTAATGTGATGAGATACCCTATTTGATCTCATCAATCCATATTCGGATGTTTTATGTGGCGCCGTTAGGCTGCCGAGTTTTCGTAAGGGATTTTTCATCTCACTTTTATTCCCATGAGATTTATGCTACATTTTCCAAAAATTCCATTGAGTGGTGTATGTACTGCCCATTATTCTACTCTTTGTGTAATATACTTTCGTTTATGAGTATTTACATCAATGATCTATTGTCATTCTTTCATGGGGTGTATGTTTTGAAAGATACCCAAGTGGGTAAGGGAACCTTTCACCCTCCTCTTTTTTAAAAAACTTATTTTGTTGGGTCTTTTAATTTACATATTGTTATGTTGGGATATATTCTCATATATCCTTATTGATGTAAATTTTATGTCCAAGTGATGAGATACACTTTTTATCTCTCATCAACTCTTTTTGATGTGATGTTGTTAGGCTGTCAAGGAAACTTTTTAACACAATTTCGTTTTCTTTGGGTTCAACATGTAGTCATTGAATATGTCATCCATTGAATATGTGTGAATGACCTTTTATTGTTTTACAATTAATATCCACTTATATTGGGAGTATTTATATTTGTCACACATATTTTTGTGATTGAATTGTCCTTAATTTAAGGATTCCTTCTTTTTAAGGGATTTCATCACATTTGACATTTCTATTGAGGGTTCATTGTTGTTATGAACCAATTCACTCTTATATGGTGTATATACTGTCCTTTGGAGTATTATATCATGAATCCACTTATTCGCATGATACTATAAAGTTCTGACTAAATGTTATTCCTTAATTATTGTATTCAAGTGTCTCTAATTTTGGTAAAACCCCTTTAACCAAAATGTCATTTTAAATGATTTAATCATTTGTTCTTATTAATATCCATGTTTTCAAAATGGTTTTAAGGATTTATTTATATGGATATTAATGGTTTAAAATTTTAATCTTCAAGGTGGTATGGCACACTTTGATTCAAAAATCTCTTTATTAAATGTTTTAAATGGTTTTGAAAATGGTTTTGATAAAGGATTCTATTATGACATATTTTGATGTGGAAATGTTATCATTCCTTTATATCGGTTTTATGTTTTATGATTTTATATTGGTACTTGGACATTTTAACGGGTGGTTACGTTATAAACCATATGACGGGTGGTGCCGTGAATACCAGGACGGGTGGTTACGTTATAACCCCCAATGCATTGGGTATGGAAGTCGGCCGTATGGCTATTCCATTAAGTATTTATGGAAATTGGCCGTATGGATATTCCATTAAGTGATATGTGTGGAAGTCGACCGTATGGTTATTCGACTTAAGTATGTTTATGTCCCAAGTTACCTTTATATATGTTATGTGTTCTTTATATGGGTTTTATGGTAATCCTTTGGTTACAAAAAGGTAAGTAATGATACTTTTTTTTCAGTGAAGAGTTTTTACTACTTCATGAAGGTGAAAAGTATTACATTGATAAAGTATTCATGGTTTACTTGTTGTTTTGAAAAACTAATAGTTTTCATTCTTTGTGTATCCCTTACTGAGCTTCTTATGCTCATCCCAAGTTTTTGAAATGTTTTTCACAGGACTTAGCGTGGAATAGGGTCAAGGATGGGATCAAGGGAAAGTAATGCTACCTAAAACATGGAACTATACATGTTTCTTTTTAAGAGTTTTTATTTTATGGAAATTTAGTAGAGGCTACTACTTTGTAATCTTTTGAGATGTAATAGTTATTTCCTAATTCTCTAAAACTCTAAACCTGAAAAGATACTCAATGTGAATTACTCATTTAATTCAATATTAAGTAAGGTTTAAGGCTAGGGCCTTATAGTTGGTATCAAAGGGAGGTTTAGATATCTTTAGAGGTTAGGGTATTCTTTAAGCATAAGTGACATTACCATAATGGTAAGGATTTCAGAAGGAGTCCTAGTTTTAGATAAAGTGAATGGGTAAGTGTATCTTAGTGTTTACTTTCCTCATTAGTACATGATGGTTTTGTTGATATACTCACACTGACATTTCTATTTTTAGTGAATGGATGGATCTAGCAGGCACCAAAGAGACAACAGGTTTGAAGGAAACAATGGTGGTTCTCTGATTAATATACTAGATAAAATGGAGGATTCAATGAGGAAACTCGTGGTTGTTCTAAACCAAATATCAAGGAGTCATGATCAACCACTTGAACCTTGGTATGATCTTTAATGCATCATGTACGAGATGACCAATCCATGTGGAAGTTCAAGTAATAATTATAAAGGTAACCATTAGAGTTTATATGATCCTTACTTTTGAGGTAATTATGGGTTATTATATGATATGCTGGAAAATGAAAGGCATGAGATAAACTTGAGGTTAAAATATGTTATGATCATTTTTGATGATTTTACCTCTTTTTGGGGAATGATTTAAGAATTATATAGTTTTGGAAAAAGGACAACACGCAGACCGTGTGGCAACCCGTCGCGTCGGACAAAGCTGCGGGAATCGAACCCACAACCAAAGTGCGACTGGTATTTCTTGCCTACCACTGGACTACGTGAAGTCCCTGGTTAGTTTGACTGATTCTTTTTAGTTATATGATTTTATGAATTAACAGTAAGTTTATTTTGGGTTATTTATGAAAATGATTAACCTATCATGGAGGATATGTGATTAGGTTAATTACTTTTCAATACGAGACTTTAGGAGCAACTGATATTGTTTGGAGATAAATGTTACGATTTAACTTGGAAGACTATGTGACTAAATCCTTAAAATATTTGGGTTTCAATATTATATTGGTTTACTTTGAATAATTTTATGGACAAATTGTTTATCGGATGGTCCTCGTTGAACTTTGGGTTTTGTTGGAAAATTTTTTGAGATTAAGAATAGATTTTCTTTTTATAAAGGGTTATCCTTTTCTGGATTATATGACCTTATACTAGCATTTTTTGTTTTGGTTTTGGTTAATGTCTAAAGACATGGGAAGTATATAGTTCTCTTTTGTGGATTAGGTGATTCTCTAGAAGTTGACTATAATACTCTTAATGCGAACAAGTCTCCATAAATACTCATCTTTTAGAAAAAATATGAGTTTCATTAAGGAATCTAGTAAAAGTTGAAAGTCAACATGATAAGTGATTATGCTTCCTTATTAATAAATTCCTCAATATTAAGTAACTTAAAACAAAAATGTTGTCTATTAACTTTTCCTAATGGGGAACCCAACACCGTTTAATCCATCACAATTTTGTGATTTTCTTATTGTTAACTTTCTCCTAAACATGTTTTCTATCACTCTCCATCAGAACATGACCCTATGTTTTCTCCTCCATGTCCATGTTTTCCTACATGTATTCCTAGTATGGGTTACCTTGGGTGACCTCTGTACTTATCTTTCTTTATTTTAAAGTGACTGTTTTACCGACTCTTGTTCCGATGTGGGACATTCAAGGATGTTTCCAAACGCAGTTTTAAAATTGCAAGGACGCAATTCCCAAAAATGGGGAAGGATGTAACACCCCAGGTAAATAAAGAATATGAAATTTTCATATTTATCTATATTTGTGTGTAAAATATTAATATGACATTAAAGGGGACGCTATGCTCGATGGCGTACCCAACACGCAACAATGAGTTTCTTGGGAATCTTACGTTGCACTCTAATAATAAAATAATATTATTTTAAATGGTAATTAACATGTAGCCGTTGTGTTGGCGGGAATGGATAGAAATAACTAAAATATTATTATATATGTTTTTAAATGTTTTTACATTTATCCAATAAAAGATAAAGGCTTAAAATACAGAACGAAATCAATTTTAGGCGTATATGCCCTAGTTTTCACTAAAGGTTCACTTATCGCCTTTTGACGGAGAACTGTCATTAAATATAGTTTTGTTCACTCTTATACATCCTTTTGTCCCAAATAAAACTCTTCTTAAGAATTGGGACATCAAAATTTACTTTGTGTAAATTTTTGGTATCTTTCCGATAAAGTTCTTTTTTTAAAATGAATAGTATAAAATGTTGTATTTTAATTCAAAACCTCTTTTTAATCTAATTTATTTATATGATTAGATTATCTTTTGAATTGGTTTTAAAGTGAAATTATAATATATTTTTACCATTAAATCCAATAGTGGTTGTTGTAATTAATTTCACTTTGAAATCAGACTTAAACCAGTGTCAATCTTTTGATACTTATTATTTCATAAAAACACGCTATTTGATATGACAATGGGAATTAATTATTAAATTAATTAATGTGACTTATATGTTTTTAATTTTGTAAAATAGACTTCATTTTTGAATTCGGAATATCAAATATATCTTAGGGTGAATTTTTGGGATTTTTCTGAAAAACTTCAATTTTTGATGAATAGTGAAACCACTAAGTGGTACTTATAAAAACTGATTTTTCCGTTTAAATGAAATTTTCCCATCTTTGTGTTTTGAATTTCTAAAATACAAAATACATGGTTGTCATTAATAATTAAAATTTGGTTCAAGGGGATAAAAATAATTTTTTGGTGAATAGAAACTTATTATGTTTTTAATCGCGATTAGAGGTAATTACTGTAGTTTAAGGTAAAAATAATGTTTTAATAATATAAAATGAACTTGACACATGTCCTAACCTCATTGGATGTGTAATGGCCGACCAAGAAAAGCCATGGGTCAACTTGGGGACCCCATGGAGCCACTTTGGGTGGGAAATGACATAAATAACTTTTTATTTAATGTAAAAGTAAAAATGACACAAACATGATATGTTTTACTAAAACAATTTTTAAATGGGGTTATACAAGTCGGATTTTTTTTATAAATATTCATTGGAAATATAAAACTATTTCATACATAATAGTAACTTTTTTATAATTTTTAGACATTAAATAAATTAAATTATTTATTACATCATAATGTTGCAGCGATGACATCATTATCTGACGATTTAAATAAAATGAAAAGATAATGTAAACTCTATGACCTACACATGTCTAAAACTTATTTAATGGGTGTATTTCGATCCCTTATCACCTTATCCACGAATTATATCAATGTCGGACATTTTAAAACCGAAACACATTTTCAAATAACGTAATATTTCTTACTTTCCAAAAGTGCCCCTCCTCTCCTCTTATAAAAGGCCCCCAACTCTACCTCATTTCACACACTCCTAAAGCCTTTGGCTCAGCCAACCCCTGCCCATTTACTCTCTCCACATCCCTCTACTCATCCTATAGGATTCCCTTTGGTATGAAGCCTTTCAAAGGAAGCCTTTAGGCTCAAATCAAAAGGAGTTACACTTTTAAAGGTAATTGATTCTCTCATGTTCATTTGTTTTATTTTGCTTCTACAACCCCCTAAACTCTTTTTATTTACTTATTTTGTAACAAAACCAGTATCTTCAATATACTAGGATGTTTTTATAAGATTTATTCGAGCTACACTCTCACAAAACTACATCAAATGGTTAAAGAACATACGGTTTCCGTGGATGGCGAAATTCTGCCTCCCGAAACGATGATTGTTCAATACTCATTTAACACCTTCAAAGGTGGCCATTATGATGTCACTATTTTTATATATGATATATAATATGTATATTTTTTACTTATGCTTCTGTATTTTTCATTTGTGTCTTACCTTTATGGCTTCCATTATTGGTATACGCGATATCTTCATTTTAGGAAGTGCGGACTACCGCCCCCTCAAAGTGATGTGATTCGTTAATGCCATACGTGGGACGTATAAAGGATGGATTTAATGTTATTATATATGATGTTATACTGGAACTATTATATACCTCGATATAATTATTATTTCTTTCCATTAAAGTATAATATAGAAATGAAAGTAGCGTTCATGCGTACGTACGGCTTACCGTCTCCATGAACGGTGCATTTCATTTCTTATCCCCAAATGTAATGTACTATTATAAGTACATGTATATAATGGATATATATGATGAATTATAAATCTAAATTATGAATATAATTCTGTAATTAAAATATACAAACCTCTCATTTAGTTTTAATTCCATTAATATGACAAAGAAATTAAAGTAGCGTTCATGAGTATGTACGGCTTACCGTCTCCATGAACGGTGCATTTCATTTCTTACCTCTAAATTATTATGTAATATTATAAATACATGTATATTCTGGATATATATGATATATATGATATCCAAATCAGGAATGTCATTCTGGATAAAAAGAACCTTTGACCACACAAACAACATGTAATTGTAAGAAGTCCACTTTCGACTTAAGAACCAGATATCGACAAAACAAACATTAGTAACTTAAATGATTACATAATGTTTATAACATGGAAATAAGTGATATAAAAGTAATAATGAACTTGAAAAAGGTTCTTAAGAAAATAGAAATTAACTCAAGTTTATTATTCAGGACGTTAAAGAACGATCGAGTCAAGTCGGACCCGAGGTAAGGGATCCTACAACTCTCTTTCTTTTTAAGTACACTCTTTTATGTCATTTAATTTATGATCATCTTTATTATGATTGGGATGTTCTTTTATGTTACTCCTACTGTAATTTTTATGTTCATGTGATTAGAGACCCTATTCTCTCTCATCAATCCATTTTGGATGTTTTGAGTGGCGCTGTTAGGCTGCTGAACTTTCGTAAGAGATCTAACCTCTATCATTCTTTTTAAGTACTCTCCTTTGTGTCACTTCTTTTAGGCTCCTCTTTGTAATGTTGGGGGATGTTATTTTAGTTTCCTCTTGATGTAAATTTTATTTTAATGTGATGAGATACCCTATTTGATCTCATCAATCCATATTCAGAAGTTTTATGTGGCGCCGTTAGGCTGTCGAGTTTTCATAAGGGATTTTTCATCTCACTTTTATTCTCGTGAGATTTATGCTACATTTTCCACAAATTCTATTGAGTGGTGTATGTACTGACCATTATTCTACCCTTTGTGTAATATAATTTCGTTTATGATTATTTACATCAATGATCTATTTTCCTTCTTTCATGGGGTGTATGTTTTGAAAGATACCCAAGTCGGTAAGGGAACCTTTCACCCTCCTCTTTTTTGAAAGACTTCTTTTGTTGGGTCTTTTAATTTACATATTGTTATGTTGAGATATGTTATCATATATCCTTATTGATGTAAATTTTATTTCCAAGTGATGAGATACACTTTTTATCTCTCATCAACTCATTTTGGTGTGATGCTGTTAGGCTGTCAAGGGAACTTTTTAACCCAATTTCGTTTTCTTTGGGTTCAACATGTAGTCATTGAATATGTCATCCATTGAATATGTGTGAATGACCTTTTATTTTTTTACACATAATATCCACTTATATTGGGAGTATTTATATTTGTCACATATATTTTTGGGATTTATTTGTCCTTAATTTAAGGATACCTTCTTTATAAGGGATTTCATCACATTTGACATTTCTATTGAGGGTTCATTGTTGTTATGCACCAATTCACTCTTATATGGTGTATATACTATCCTTTGGAGTATTATATCATGAATACATTTATTCTCATGATATTATAAAGTTCTGACTAAATGTTATTCCTCAATTATTGTATTCAAGTGTCTCTAATTTTGGTAAAACCCCTTTAACCAAAATGTCGTTTTAAATGTTTTAATTATTTGTTCTTATTAATATCCTTGTTTTCAAAATGGTTTTAAGGATTTATTTATATGGATATTAATGGTTTAAAATTTTATGCTTCAAGGTGGTATGGGACACTTTGATTCAAAAATCACTTTATTAAATGTTTTAAATGGTTTTGAAAATGGTTTTGATAAAGGATTCTATTATGATATACTATTATGTAGAAATGTTATCATTCCTTTATATTGGTTTTATGTTTTATGATTTTATATTGGTACATGGACATTTTAACGGGTGGTTACATTATAAACCATATGACGGGTGGTGCCGTGAATACCAAGACGGGTGGTTACGTTATAACCTCCAATGCATTCGGTATGGAAGTGGGACGTATGTCTATTCCATTAAGTATGTATGGAAATTGGCCGTATGGCTATTCCATTAAGTGATATGTGTGGAAGTCTACCGTATGGTTATTCCACATAAGTATGTTTATGTCCCAAGTTACCTTTATATATGTTATGTGTTCTTTATATGGGTTTTATGGTAATCCTTTGGTTACAAAAAGGTAAGTTATCATACTTTTTTTCAGTGAAGAGTTTTTACTACTTCATGAAGGTGAAAAGTATTACATTGATAAAGTATTCATGGTTTACTTTTTGTTTTAAAAACTAACAGTTTTCATTCTTTTGGTATCCCTTACTGAGCTTCTTATGCTCATCCCATTTTTTTGAAATATTTTTCACAGGACTTAGTGTGGAATAGGGTCAAGGATGAGATGAAGGGAAAGTCATGATACCTAAAACATGGAACTATACATGTTTCTTTTTAAGAGTTTTTATTTTAAGGAAATTTAGTAGAAGAGACTACTTTGTAATCTTTTGAGATTTAATAGTTATGTCTTAATTCTCTAAAACTCTATACCTGAAAAGATCCTCAATGTGAATTACTCATTTAATTCAATATTAAGTAAGGTTTAAGGCTAGGGCCTTATACTCATGTTCCCACATCTTGTGACAATCATAACATTGCTTCCATAGCACACAAACCAAAGGAATATTCCTCCCACAAATTACCTTGGTCTCAGAATAAATTATCCTGACTAGCCACTCATTCCAAGATAAATTAGGTTAGATATCATGAGCAATCCAGCTCAAAACATTATATGGATCATAAATATACTTCCTCAGCTGTGATATATGGAACTTGTTTTGTATCAAAATCAAAAGCGATGGAATTTCTAAATAGTAAGAAACATTACCCATCGGTCAACAACCTTGAAAGGTCCTAAAAATGAGGAGAAATCGTCCCTTTCTTCCAAATCCCTTGATGACCCAAATGGGGTAAAACCGTTGGGAACACTTGATCACTGATTAAAAAGTCCAAATGTCTATGGAGACATTTATCATAAGACTTATATAGGATCTACCCTGTCAACATTCTTTGTTAATTAGTTGAATATTTTTTTCATCTCTTGCACCAAATTTTGTTCAATAAAAGAACCTTCCAAAATATTTGACCAACAAAACAAATATTTACAAGTCCAGAGATACGAGGCCTAAATGGTGTCATTTTGATCATGGGATGGTAACTATTGTTATAATAGAACTCAACCAGGCCTAAGAGATCATCCCAATCCCTACTAAAGTTTTGAACACATGTGAGAAACACATCATCAAGAATCTGTATAGTTATATCTGTCTATCCATATGACTATAGATGATAGTCCATTCTCTAAAGAACCTAATATCCTAATAAATCTTGATGGTCTCTACAAAAATTAGAAGTAAACCAAGTATCCCTACCAGAGACTATAGTATATGGAACTACATGAAAACGATAAATATATTTCACATAGATATTACCCAACTACCCAAGTTTGGTTATATCATGAATTATTATAAAGTGATCTGACTTAGTCAGTATGTCGATCAAAATGCATATCATATTATTCTTTCTATGGGTTCAAGGAAACCTAACCAAAAAGTCTATAGGGATATCATCCCACATCCATGTAAGGATTTTAAGTGGTTGAAGGAATCTCGAATGTTTATGGTACTTTGATTTCACTTTTTGGAATTTATAGAAATGGGAATCAAACTACTCAATTCCCTATCACATACCTGGACACTATAACTGCCACCTCATGTTGTAGAACATATTTTTGGTTCTGGGGTAGACTGCCCACATGGAATTATGAAAGTCTCCCATTACAACCTTCCTTACTATTAATTGAACAATGTAATGGTTATGACAACACAAGACTCCCTCCTTAGAGAATGAACAATGGTCCACTACCTCCCCATCATAAAGAAAGTCTCTAATGCTATATAATTCATCATCAAGATTTCTGTCTTGAAGAATCATCTCATGAAGTGAATATGTAAATTGAACGATAGATAATGAAAATTCTTCCCATTTCTCTTGGACTCAAATATGCAACTATGAAAATAAATCCAAAAAATAAACTTTTTTTAATATTCCATCACATCATAGTTTGGAATTTTTTTTCTCAAAACGTCAGAAATGACATTCCATTTCCTGGTGGTATAGGCCATGTCGATGTCAAACAACTGTAGGCACTCCACTAAAAATCTCTAGAGAAGGTTAAAATATTTGTTAGAGAATATTTAACTCATGGTTTTTTGGTTTGAAAGCATGGTAAACCATTCACGACAGTGGTAATGTTTCCAAATCTTAAGTGTGTTAATCAAAACATCAAGTTTAAGATCATGGACATGATAATTCTTCTCCTGTGGCCTAAGCTGATGAGATCCATAAGCAACTAAATGGTCATCCTACATAAGAACACATCCCATGACTAAACTTGATGCATCACAAAAGACCATCTAGACCTTGCTATCTGTTGGAAGAGTCAACACTAGTGGAGTATTCAAAAGACTCTTCAACTCAAAAAAAGAATTTCGACAATTATTATCCCATGAAAACATCACCCTCTTCCAAGTGAGAGAAGTCATATGAGAATCCATCTTCGAGAAGACATTCACAAACCTGTGGCAGTATCCGAAAAATCTCATGAATCTATGAATATTGCAGACATTATGTGGTTGTTCCCAAGTCATAATAGCCCTTACCTTTATAAGATAAACTAGTATACCATATTAAGACATCACGTGTACCAAGAATTTCATTTCCAGAATCCAAAAATTACTCATAAAGAGCTTGTAATAAAGTTGGTGACTTAACAGTAGACCCAAAACTGTTCTCAGATTTATCACATGATCCTCAATAGATTTAGAGTAAACTAAGATGTCATCCAGAAAGAGTACCATAATGTTATCTAGATACTCATGGAAAATATTGTTCATCAAATCTATGAAAGCAACAGGATAATTTTTCTAGACCAAAGGACATTACAAGGTACTCATAATGGATGTACATATTATGAAATATGGTTTTATTAATTTTATATTCCTTTATCTTTAACTAATGGTAAAAATATTGATGTTTTATCATTGTGAACCACTTAAAACCTTTCAACCAATCAAATAGATAATCAATCTGTGGAAACCGATACTTTTTCTTTAGCATAACTCAATTGAACATTCAGTAATCAACACATAAGTGTATAAAATGATCATCCTTCTTAGAAAATAAGACTGGTTCCACCCACGATGACATGATTAGGAATATAAATCCTTTTTCAAGAAGACTGTCAAATTAGGACTTCAACACTTTCTATTCATATGGTTTCATGCGGTTATAAGGAATTTAAATTGGTTATGTATCACATATTAAATTAATAGAAAACATGACCTCCCTCACTGGTGGAAAACCAAGAAAACTAGATGGAAAATTTTCAGGAATCTCCAAGAAGACTGGAGGAAGATCCCTACTCAATAAATCCCACTTCATATAAAAAAATAATATTGCTTTCTCCAACTCTGGATAAGAGGGTCTGAATCTTCTCTATCATGGTTCCCATTTTCCTTGAAAGAGAAGAGGTACACCATTAGGTGTTGAATTGTAGACCCATAGAAGATAACAATAAGTTCAAGGTTTATTGAAAATGATCCAATCCATCCAGAATATGAAATCAATAGATTTCACGTCAAGAACCATAAAAATCCAAGAAAGATCAATGTTTGAATGAGAGAAGACATAAGTGGGACTATAGAGACCTTGATCTCTCTTCATAACATGGGGTGTAGTAATATCCATTACCCAAGACAAAATATATATATGACGATTAATAAGATTAATGATATGGGTTGAAATAAATGAGTGAGATACACCAGTATCAAATAGAGTAGTCACTAATGATGATGTTGTAGTAATGGTACCTTTCACAATCATTGGAACCATGACTTCTTCCACTTGAGACTCTTCCACTACATGAGGATTATTCACTCCAAATTATTGCGGATACCCTTTTATATATGAAGAACCTTATTTTTTTTGTAGTTTTAGTGGGAGATGATGATCATTTTCTACTATATGAAGTAGTGAAGTGATGGAAAAATCATTTTAAGTTCTCTAAAAGTTTGTAGGAGTAGTAGTTATTGGGTGAATTAGTGAAAATGCTCCTATAATTCCACGGATTTCCACACTAGCATAATATAAAATAACTTCTTCCTCAAGCTATAGGAGGTCTGGATTGACCCTGCCATCAGGAACTACCACAAGAAACATCACCCTTCCATTTTTATTTGAAGGAACCAATGCTACCACTAGAAGAAAAATAAACTCTCGATAACCCTTCCTTTCCAAAAAATTCCAACTCAACTATCATCTATTTATCAAGAACATCAAAAAAAGTGGGAAGATTTATCAAGAAAACATGTAGACAAATATCTGATCGAAGTGCCAACTTGAAACATGGATCCTTTGTTCTCTTATTATATAAAATATCCGGAGAAAACTACTCAAATGTAGAAATGAGATTTGAATACTCAGTCATAGTTTTGTCAGCCTACTAAAGCTTGAAAAACACCAAAACCTTAACTAAGACCATTAACTCTGTATATAATTTATTGGTTAAAATAACTATGAAGACTTTCCACTCTAACCCATCATGTTTCCTTCCCATCACCATCATGCCCCACCATCTTCTACTAGGTCCCTTCTGCATGAAGTTAGAACAATTAAATTTAATCTCATCTAGGGTTTCCAATAACTCAAACATACGTTCTATCCTACCCAAACATTCCTCATCATGTTTAGGATTAGTGGGGCCTTTCAAAAACGATTTATTTTGGAGAATTAACTCTTGAGAATGTTTTGAAGAGAATTCCCCTAAGGATAAAATTTTTTATCCTGAATGGGGGTTGGAAGTGGTGCCTATCCTAAAGCGTGGATAGTGTGCATGACAATATCAACTAGATTTGGATCCACAATAGGATTCACTTGCTAAGGCTCAGCAGCAACCCCTTCCTAGATCCAATTCACACGTCTTCTCAGAGGCATGATTCTACACAACATCAACAGAAAATGTTAAAGAGATTAGATTCACACTCAAACTGAACATCAAGGAAATTTATTCCTAATAGAGGGAACACCAATATTTAGACTCCACAACATCGAAATTAGAATAAAAGAGAGGACTAGTACTAATCCATAATATGTCCTTCCTTGGCCACCCCTAGTGGATTAATGTTCTTTATGGTGAGAGGTTTCCAAGAACTCAATCGCAACTCCCTCTTATGTCCCAAAAACATTTCAAAAAAATTCATACTGACTTCAATACAAAATCTCAATAGACTACTTTGATAAAACCTTATCATGAACCAGACCGGGTACCCTGGTAACGCAATGACCAAGATGAACCTGACATAGATTTAAGGGAATTCCTAATACCCATGGGTCAGCAACTAGCACCTCACATCATACAACATTCAAGCATGAAATAAGTTTCCACAAAACATAGAAGAAGAAAAATAAATAAGATAGCATGCATAAGAAAGAAAAGTTCACTAGGAGTAAAGTACTAGAATACAACGAGGCATGAAGAGCCAATAAAACCACAAGATCCCAAGTTCTAAAAGAATGGAAAACAATCACAAGTTCCCAAAGGAAAAAACTCACCACGTCTGAGATCAATAACTGTATCCTCATCAAAGAGATCCCTTCCCTTTTCTTGAACCTAAAAGAAGAATGTCTACAAACACCTGATGAGAATAAGTAGGGTGTTAGCATAATCCCATTAGGATACAACCAAAGATTCCATAATAAATTCAATATAAATATTATTCAAATAAATGATTTCAATATTTCAAATAAAGAGGTTTGACAATTAAAAATAATATTTAACAAATATTATATAAATTTTCAAAATGATGGAAAATATATTTAATGAACAGGCTTTTACAAGATAACGAATGTCTAAAATAATGGATTAAATAAAACAGTTAAATAAAATAGTTTATGTAAATTCAGAAAACGCATGTATATATATTTTACAATATTGTTATACATTTATATATAAAATTTATATAAATAAGAGAGAAACATGGCCTTCTGCGAAAAGGTAAAATAATATTTCTAGATATATGACTCTGCACTCTCTATGTGATCTCATAAAAATGAGTATACTCACATTCCATTGACACTGTCCATAGGTGACTCATCACCCTCCCATCAGGGATGTTATCCACCATAGGTATGTTATATAATGTTGTAATAGCATAGAGTGTGTCCCAATTACTTACCAACAACCTATGGCTTGCATGTGCACTTACATGATGGTCAATTTATTTTAAGACTGCTTAAAATACAATTAAATCACATTCTTCCATTTATAAACATGCATTTTCACAAGATAAAAACATCTGGTTTCTATCAAAACATTTTAAAGCCATTTTCACAAGTTTGAAATCCATTAAAAACTAATTTCATCCTTTTCAAAATTCATTTCCACAATTAATTTCAAAAATTTAATAGAAATCATTTCCATGAAATACATAATTTAAAATCAACCATTTTCTATAAAGCACACCTCAATTCAATGGAATTAGGGGTTTTCCAAATTTCCATTCCAAACCCATTTTAAATCACTTGATTCACAAGAATCAGGTATTTATCAATTTAATTGAATAAATTTTTGAGAAATTTCATTTAAATTAAAAAATTGAAATAAATCAAGAAATTTAGGAAAAATAAATTTGTAAAATCAGAACGGAACCACCAACTTCTTCATGAAACTTAACAATCACAATGACACCCATCAATGAGAACAGGGGTGTAGAATTTCTCAAAACTCATACTAGAAGAACGATTCAACAACACAGGGATTATATCCATTAATATCAAGATGATCCAAGAGAGGAGAAAGAGAGTCATATAAAGAATGATGAAGAATGCTTACCCAGATATCACCCACCAAAGAAATGATGATTGATTGCCAAAGGAGTGGATTCAGAAGGGTTGAAAGGATATAAGAATAACAAGGGAAGGCATTGGGTTAAATAAATAATAATTGGAGTGGAGTGAATGAAAAATAACCAACACAACTACCTCCTTTTATAGGCTTATGTCGGCGAGTTATAGGGAATGTAATATACTTACATGTCGTGAAAGAATTAATTTCTATAATGGTAAAAATAGGTTGAATTTTTAATTCCCCATTAAATTCAGGGTATTAAAAAATGTGTAACACCACTTCACATCATGTAATTCATGAGATTCGTAACCGACGAAAGCCACATCATTACACATTAAAAATCGACCTGAAAATACTTCACATTGTGTAAAGGGAATTCACGATATGTGCCCATAACATTATGTATCATGCTTCAAGGCTTGCACCTAACAGCAGTTACACAGTGTGTAACTTAGTTACATGAGGTGTAATATCCTGGAATTTTACAAAAAAACCATGTTTAATGTTGAAATATCCAATAAGTTCCAGAAATTATTATTATAGGTATCCTCCCAATCCAAACTCAACCCTTACCCAAACAATGAAAAGGAAAACCATGAGAATGTTTAAGATGTACCTGTCATAACAGTAATGGAATTATATTACTCTTAATGGTAAAAATTAAGATGAATTAACTAAAAAAATAAAATAAATACCTTAAAACCAAATATTTTGTTCGATGGAACTCTATAAAATTGATCTGCGGTAAAATTTACAAGTTTTAAAAAACTGAAGAGGGAAATATGAGAGAAGAGAAGGAGAGATGATATGAGAGAATTTTAAAATTGGAAAATATAATATATGTTTATATATAGGTCAGATCATTAGGAAATAGGGTATGTATGATGGAATTCATGTCCTAAATTGTAATATTTTAAATGGGTCTCATCGCAAATAGTTAAAAGTTTATTAATTAAGCTGGCTATAAAAATAGTATTTATCATTTGACCCATCAAAAATACTCTCATACTGACATATTACATATGATGGGTCATAACACATATTTCTTTTTGAGGTGGTACCTGTCAAAAATAGTATATTGATTATTAATTTAGGCGGTGGTAAAAGATAGTATTTTTGATGAGTCCCGTCGAAAATACTATCATGGTGTCAAATTTTTTTCAACAGTCCATTGAAAATATTATCCTACTATTATATTTTTTGAGATTAGGATCCTCCACTATATCAAATACTCTTCCTGTGCTAATGTGTGCAATATTCACCAAAGGTATTTGTGACAGACCATCGCAAATACCTCTTTTTGTAGACTATTTTCAATGTGTCAAAATTCACATCCAAAATAGTCTCTTTTGATGGACTATTTTCGATAGTCCCTAGGTCCATCAAAATTGACCTACCAAAATAACTCATTTTTTGGTAGTAGAATGAGATTATACTATACTCCTTGGTTCCTTTCCCAGACCAGAAGAAACCACCACTTCTTCAACAATCTCAAGAAACTTACAACTGAATAATCCTAAAACAAGGATAAGTTTCCCATCTCAGATATTAAGTGATCATAACCTCATATTTAATAAAAACATAACTCAAGAAGTCTATAAAACTATTGTTTGCCGAAACAATCACCCCCTCTTAGCTTCAATATTTATAGAATATATAAAAATTAACCTTCCAGAATATATTTGTCAGTCCCAATGACTTACCCTACCACCCCATTAATAAGATCTCAATAATTTCTATCCACATTCCAAGTCATGTGCAATATCAATTGAATACACATTCTATAATATTTTCTTATGCTTTCCCATCATGGTTTCTTGTTCTACTAAACACCTCGCTTCAAGATGACTCGCCATCAACAACACTATTAAACGGTCCAAGAGTGAAAAAAAACACAACATCTTTAAAAGCATGAAGATAACATAATTGAACTTTAATTTATAGTATACCCATTAAAACACCATCTTAGAGAAAATAATAACACTCACTAAAAATGAAAAGTGTAATAGATCAAAACCGACTTAGGAAATATTCAATAGTTATCCAACCAAAATCCCAAATCGATCTATAGGAGAACATATATTTCATACATTATGATTACGTTATTTTTAAGATAAATAATAATAATATTATTATTGTTATATAGGTTCAAAAGTATTTATATTCTGTAAAAATAAGGATTTCATAGTGTAATCATACATAGAATAAATTTTGTTATTTAATTTCTTAATCATAATCCTCTTATTAGCTTCAAAATTATATTTATTATATATAATAATATGATGATATACATTATGGAAAGGCTGACCTAAATGATGAGTTATGTGGAGGAATAATAGGACAGGAATGAGATACATGAATAAATATAGAATATGGTTGGGCATAATCATCATTGTGATAATTTAAGAAAAGTATCATCATCATAAAAATGAGGGGATAATTTGAAAGAGATATGGAATGTGTCCTATGAATAATAATAAAAAATGATAACATTTTCATAAAATCTCATATATATATTGTTAACAATGATAGAATCATGTTCAAGTATGATATATAGCAGCAGCGGGTACTACAACGGAGGGTACTGTAGTAGTGATAGGACAATGTAGCACATGCGGGTACTGTACGAGTACTGTAACAATACTATTTACATAATTGGCCTTGGGCCATGAATTTGGGCATGCAGGCCATGTAATGGGCTACATGCCCACTGGACCTTCAAGCTATGTAATGGGTCTCCCTCTACCCAGTTAAAAGATGTTTTTTCTTTTCTTTAATAATAAAATAAGTTTTCGTCCACAACCATTAAAAAAAATATGTGTAAAAATCATCCCTTCATAAATTATGAACAAATATATGATCATTTGGACACATAATACAAAAAATAACATGAGATATATGACATTAACTAATGCACTAGAGAGATATATAATTTTGGGTCAACCAATAACATTATAAAATGCTTATAATCATGCATAAAAAATAAAAAATAAACACTTATCAATCATATACATAAAATAACAACATTTAGAAAGAATAGGTTTCATAAAAGAATAGTAATGCACAAATTTGTGAATAAAACATGAAGGATCCCAAAAATAATAATGCATAATATAATTTTTTAAATTCAAGGATTTAATTAATATAGATAATTTCATTTTTCTTTAAAAAGTTGAGAATTAAATTTTGAATAATCAAGAAGTTACATTAAGAATAAAACATTTACCAATAAATATAATAGCGGGTTAGAAATAATCCCAATGAAATAAATACATATATATCCATTTAAGAACAAAGTTAAGAACAAGAAAAATAAATTAATATGGATTTATAATAATCATGTTGAAAATAATGATAAAAATTGATTAACCCAAAATTAAAGTGTTTGTTTCAATATTCTTATTACCTTAGTTCTAGTTCTATTTCATCACATTTAGGCCTCTTATATAAATTAATTATGTTTATTGAAACACTAGTAAATATTTTAATCCAATTTTTTAGTCATTCTTAATGAATTATCACCATTTAAATTTATTTATAAGTTTTTTATTTAAATGATGAAAACGTTTGATAACTTTTTTTTCTCGAATAACCTAGTTTCATTTCAGTTTGATACTTTTTATTATTTATAATTTATATATTTTTAAAATTTCATCCATATTCTTGGAATAAATTAAAATAAATATAACAATTCAATACATAATCAAGCTTCACCATCCATGTAGGGGTTGACAAGTAAATCATTAATAATTTCCTCATTGGGGGATGAAATAATCCATTAACATGACGTGATAAAATAAAGAGAGATAATAGATATGAAATAATTTTATGAACCATTAACATTCTATCAGGCATGTTTTGGTCTTTTTTTATTTCCCTTTTTCATTGGGTGTGTATTTTCAGACTTGGATTGAGAGGATACCAATAATGGTGAAGTCACCGTGTTTTTTAATTTTTTGGTTTTTTGCTTATGTTTTTTGTTTTTGGCTAGGAAATTACACAGTGTGTAATGGGGTTTCATGATATGAAATGTCAACTAGACTCATCCTGTGAGTTGAATTCACAGTATGAGAATCTACATGTCTTTTAAAGTTTACAAGTCGTGTAATATGAAAATCCAATTTTTTTATTAAAAAAGTGGCATGTTTTTCTTCATAAATTAAAATAAAAGTGATTAAAAATTTGTAAAATATTATATGTTGTGTAATTCCCAAAGATCTAATTTTTAGGATATCGTGTGAGTATTTGAGCGTTTATTTTTTATTAGTCTTCTATACTCGAACAGAGCTCTTACCATAGGTGATTTTGTGTGACTTCCTTCTACCCAGATCGATTCATTTAGTGATTTATCAGTGCGGTTTGGTTATTCATCTCTTTGTGTAAGACTTACTATTAGTTTCTCCCTCATCTTTGGTTGCATCAACATTTTCAAAGGTAATAGTAACTTGATTGTGTTTTCTATCAATCCTTTTCAGTATTTGGTTATTCCTTCTCTTCGAAATGTAGATAATGTGTTTCACAATCCTCATTGTTAAATTTTGTTAGGTTTTCAATGCTTTTGTGGTAGGTGGATCTGTCCAATTGTTCTAATTTATTCAATTTCTTATTGTTCATATTGATTATATGATATTTGATGTGGAATTTCATGTGTTGAAATTTTGAAGTGAATGGTTTCACATTTAAAAATGTTTTTTCTTCAAAATATGAATTTCATTGATTTGAAATGGAAACTAGGTTTTCAAACCATGAACTAGATTGGAATGTCTTAAAAAATTGTTTCATAACATTATGAGAATTTTTTTAAAAAAAAATATGAAAAAAATTGCATAACATGAGCCTTGGGTTAGTTGATATAGAGACATAGGTGTCCTTAGTGTGTTTTACACCATTATAATGTAACTTATTGTATGTTTATGGTCTATGGGAGACCTATAGGTTAGTTGGATCCAAAATTATGACTTTCTAGGCTTCTTGAGTGTCTAGTACATATTGTACCATAGGCTAGATCCAGGATAGTAGTTAAATTATGGTTTTTAGTTTATTACATGATAGTCTATTTCATGGATTTTATCTCTTATTTATATTTATAATTTTGTACAATTTCCTACATGTTTCTATCTTTGGAAAACATGGAATGAAATTCATCAAAACTCAAGTATTGTTTGAAAAATAATCTCAAATTATTTTTTTATAAAATTGATTGTAAATTTTTTAAGCATGGAATTGTGCATTCATGATATTAGAACTTATACATCTCATTTGATGGTATCAAACATGGATCTGTTTATCACACCCAACTTATACATGTGGGAGTATTTAGACCTTATTTTTTGAGATTTATGTAAAGGGAAGATCATTTTATAACATATAGGATTCTATTTAAGTTTTCATGTTCTGTGGGTAGTTTGGAAGGGAATTTTAGTCACATGGATACTATTTTTTATAGACATTAATTTATTTAAGGTTTATCCGGTTTGGATTAGTTGTATCTCCCATTGTTTCTTCTTTGTACTCTGGTTGTATAGATTTATTTACTTATATACTAGACTAATTTTGTTATCTTTTTCTTACCCCAATTTATGATGGGATGACTTGGGTGACTGGTCTAGTTGATCCAGGTTTGTCTGCTATAATTTTGTATGAAAGGGTGTTACTCCGGATGAAGTGTGAAATCACATCCAAACATGGTTTTTTATCTTTCTTAGACAAGAGTAGGATTGTAAAAATTAGAAAAGTAGCTGTAAAAAAGGGGTTTGGCTGGTTCACTCCCATTACTGAATTTGATTTCCCATTGGCGGTTAAAAAATATTTACTATGTCTATTACCCATTATTTAGGTTCATTTGAATAAATTGTATGCTACGTTCATATAAAATAACCTATCATTAATTTCTGATGACTTGGTTTGTGTATATTCATTTGAGTAAACTAATTGGATAGTTTATTTATATGGACATGTTCTTTTCTAAGGGTGTTTCTGTTTTTTCTTAGTATTCATAACTGTTTTAAATTCTTGTTATTTTAAAGCATAGTTTTGGATTCTTATTATCGGTTAAATGTTTTTAAAATTTTCTCATGAATGATTGGTTGTTGTCATGTGTTTAATAGATAATTCCTCATACAATGTCTCTTAAAAATACAATAGGGGAAGTGAAGAGTTAGTTTTTGCATATAGATACTCTAGTTGACCCTTCTGTGGTTGAATAAATGACTTGTACCATTCATTCTTTGGGGTCACTAGGCAAAATGATCCAGATATGGGTAGTGGATCATGGTTAAAAATTTACCAAGAAACATCCACCTATCTTCCATAGTGACAATGTACTAAAAGAGTTAAAGGAGTGGATTGAATGGATTAAAAGTATCTTCATATTTTTTTAATATGCCTTAGGATTCTCAGTTGGGTTTTTCCACATATATGCTTAAAGGAGTAGGAAGAAGATTGTAGGAAATGATAGTGAAAGCTAAGTTTCATTAAGTTCTTACCTGAGTTTCATTCTAGAGGATATTTAATCAAAATTATTATCTTGATAATTTACATTTGAAAAAAATTGGGAGTTTTTGACAATGGAGTAGGGGGAGAGTACCATCTTAAAGTACCCCACCCACTTTTCTGAGTCGGTGCATCTTGAACAGGGGATTATAAAAAATGATAATGAAAGGTTCATAATATCAAGATGGCCTTAAGTTCTGTTGTTCTTTCAATTCTTTTTCATTTTTTTTCTTCTACAATTTTTTGAGGTAGTGGATATGTATTCTTTGACTAAGGTATACATAGCTTGAAATATAGGATTGAGTGGAGATTCAATGGGTGCAGCAGTTAGATGGGGTGCTACTTCTGGTTCGAAAAGAAAGCACATGAGTGGTAAATTTTCAATAGGAAAAGTTTCAAGTGATTCTATTGGGAAAATAGGTTATTTTCTACCAGTGTGGGAGGCATGGTCTTACCATGCCTCATTGTATAGAGGCTCATATAACTTGTTATCTTTGTGTGAAATCATTCCATTTGAATTATTTTAGAGATAAGATATCCAAAGGTAGTATGACATGATCCACATTCACCAAGGGGTAATAGGATCAGGTTGATGCTTCCAAGGGTGGTGGGTCTCATTCTTAGACCAAGGTGGATTTCTAGGTGGCTATGTCCTAATAAATTTATGTATCTCGGTGTGTGCTAGGGGAATCTGAAGTGCGTCTTTCTACTATTATAGGTATGGTGTTTATTTTATCTTCTAAGGTTCTATATTTGTTTCATACAAGTTCTACTCATTTTTATATCATAAAATCTTATTGAAGGGTTAGGTTTCCATTCAGATCTTATGCCATTACTTCTGGAACATTCCGTACCATTGGGAATATGGTCCAAACAAGGTTTTAATTGTTCCTCATGTCGGGTCATGATTGGAAACTTTGAGGAGGTTTGGGAATTCTTAGTGCTCGAACATGAAATCTTTGACCTAATCTTTTTAATAAACTAGATGATTATCATAAAGGAACAAATATAATTTTATCTCTATTGGGTAGAGTTCCTATAAACTAATGGGGTCACTCGAATTTTTTAGGTTGAGTGGGACTCTAGATCGGGAAGGGTAGGGCCAATTGTTCCTTATGCTAGTTCAATATCCTACTAGTTTTCATAAATTATTATTGATTTAGTTGACCCATCCTTGGGAGATCAACTACCTTTTTTTGGGTGAATGTACCTTGAGGTCTATAGATATGATTTATTAGTGTGCCTCCACAGATAGAGGCCAGGTTTACTATTAAAATCTTACCTAGAATGATGCCGATTTCTGTTCCATTCTATCAAATGGTACCTACTGAGTTTATGGAACTTAAATTCCAGATTGAGGACCTATAGTTAAAAGTATTTTTAATCCTAGTGTGTCAACATGGGATACTCCTATATTCTTTTGTATTAAACTTTTTATTGTCAATATTAAGTTGAATCATGTGACTATTAATAACAAGTATCCTTTACCCTAGAATAATGCCCCCTTTTATCAGTCAGGGGGTCATTGGTTTTCTAAGATTGAATTTTGGTTGGGGTACCACTAATTGATATTATAAGAAGAGTATATACCCAAAATAGTTTTATAGATTTGATATTGGTATATTGAGTTTTTAGTTAATCTATTTAGACTCACTAATGATCCCACGAAGTTCATAGATTTTATGAACCAAACATTTCATCGGTTCTTGGAATTATTTGTTGATTTATTCATAGATTATATCTTGGTGTAATCAATGAAAGAGGGGGATCACCGAGACCATTTGGATATCAATATTCAAACATTGAGGGAACATTAACTATATGGTAATCATTCAAAGTGTATGTTTTGGATCCTAGAAGTGATGCTTCTGGGGAATATGATATCTAAAAGGGACATGTTAGTTGATGCTAAAAGGGTGCAGACAGTTATGTCTTGGGGGAATTCCAAAAATATGTTTGATATCTGAAGATTATGGGGTTTGGTAGGTTAATATAAATGGTTTTTTGGGAATTATCCAAGTATACATATTTGATGAAAACTTAAACCTGTATGGGTGTAATGTTTGAATGGAACAAAAATTGTAAAATATATATTGAGAAGCTAAATAATAGGTTGAATTCAACATTATTTTTTATTATTCCAAAACTAAGTTTAGCTTACAATGTTTTCTATGATACTTCTGGTATAGGTTTGGGATGTGTCATTATGTATTGGAAACATGTTGTGGCATATGGTTCATTCTATTTAACCACTCATGAGAATAAATACCAAACCCATGATCTTGTGATGGTATCTATTACATAGGCACTAAAAATGTGGAAACATTATCTATTTGGAGATTAGTTTACGGTATATTATAATGACAAATTACCGATGTATATTTTCACTTAGATAGATATGAACTTTCCTTAGTGACACAAGGTTTAGTATCTTCATACTTTTTATTCTGATTTTTATATACCTTCTTGAAAGGTAATGTGGTGGAAGATGCATTGAGAAGAAAATTACTGACATAAGTATTGAAGAAATAAATTGAACAGTGGTCTCTGATGTTTTTTTAGTGATATGAGAATGGGACTAGAGGAGGATGGTGGATAGGTGTTCTTGCATTCAATAAATTTTTTATTATTTTTTGATGAGGGAGTTATCCTTGAGCAAACAAAAGACAATGAGAGATGACTTTTAGTGGAAATCCCAAATAATGGAGAGACCTCATGCGATTTTTCATAGTCTACTAGTGGATCTTTGATCTTCTCTAAGCAAATATGTGTTCCATTTTCCTTGGGGAAGGAGTTTATTGAAATTGGACACCAATCATGTTAGTCTATTCAACCTGGGGATACAAAGGTGAAACATGATCTGAGATATTGATATTGGTGATTAGGGATATGGTGGTCAGTTAAAGTTTTTGTATTATGGTGTCTCACTTATCAGAGAGTTAAGGTGGAGTACCAGAGACCTGTAGGTTTGTTATAGAATTTACCCATTTCGATTTAGAAGTGGGGTGATATTTGCATAAATTTCATCATTGGTTTATAATGGAATTTTATTGTAAATGATTTGATTTGGATGATTGTTGGAATACTCACTAAATTAGACATTTCATTCAAAAAAAGGAAATGGAAAATATAGAAAATCATGGGGACATGTATGTCCATGAAATTGTGAATCTTTATGGGGTTCCATATATAGTTGGTTATGATAGGGAATCTAGGATCACATATAGATTATATAATGGTTTTTAGGATGAAATGGGTTCCTAGTAAAAATAGAAAATTACTTATCATCCATAGCTGGAATGATAGATAGAGAGGGATTTCAAGGTTCATTAGCATTTTATCTGAGATTATGTTCTTGATTTTGATGGATCTTGGGATAGACATATTTTGTTGGTTGAGTTTTTTTATAGTTATAGTTATCAGGATTTAATCAATATGGAACCCTTTGAGGCATTATATGGGGATCCATGACAATCTCTCATGTAGTAGGTAGAGTTGGGAGATCAGTCCTGGGTTGGACCAAGTGTTGATCAATAGTTAAATGAGGTAGTCTAGTGGATCAAGAGGCATTTAATCATGGAAAAAAGTCTTCAAAATATTTTTGGACCATCTGCGTCATTTGATGGGGTTTGAGGGTGTGGATTAGGTATTTCTAAAAGATTCACCTTGATTGGGGCCTCATCGGTTGGGTAAGTAGGGTATGTTTGAACTGAGGTTTGTGGGCCCCTTTAAGAATGCTAAGAAACTTGGTATTGGAGCCTATCAGTTTATATTACCATATGTCTTGACTTATATACAATATTTTTTCAGGTTTCCAATTTGAAGAGGTATATACTGGATCTACCCCATGTGATTAGATGTGAGGATGTTGTTATTGAGCTTGATAACACTTTGGTTGAGTAGCTAGTTCAGATTATGGATCTCAAAGATAAGGTACTATGAAGTAAAACAATTACCTTGGTCTGGGTAATATGGTGGTGCAGATAGGTTCATCATGTTATGTGGGATCATGATTCATTGATGAGGCTGGAGCGACCTAATCATTTTGCGGATCCATGCTTTAGAACTATTTTTAGGGATAAAAAGATTTTATGTTTGGAAAATTATAGCACCCTGTTACCTTTCTATCAGGTATGTTCTAATCATTGATTTTTGGTTTCCCTTTTTATTTTGGAGAATATTTTTAGACTTGAATTTGGAGGATAATTGTAATGGTGATGTTACAAATTATTTGGATTCCCATCTTTTCCCCTCGGGTTTTCCTTTTATCACTCGGTATTTACACAATGTCTAAAATATTTTCATGATGTGTATTGCCAACCAGACTCATCCTTTGAGTTGAATTCAGAACATGAGAATTTTTATGTCATGTAAAGGTTTCATGTCATGTAATATGAAAAAACTATTTTTAATTAAAAATGCAATGTGTTTTTCAATGTAAATTAAAATAAAAGGGATTCATGACATGTAAATGATTACATGCAATGTAATTCCATGACTTCCAATTTTCAGGGATCAATGTGGGTGTTTAAGGGATCATTTATTTTTGGCAGCCTTGTCCTCTTGGTCAGATCTCTTACCCTAGGTAATTTTTTGTGTCTTCCATCCATCTAAATAAATTAATATAGTGATTTATTAGTAGGGATTGTTGCTTTGTCTCTACAGATAATCCTTCATGTCACTTTATCTCTCTTTTGTGATTTTATAATCAATTATTGTATGGATTGAAAATTTTATTTTGTTTCCTATAATGAGTTTTCAGTCTTTGGTGATTCCTTTTCATTCTAAGGAAGATCCTATGGTTTACAATCCCCATTTTAATAGTTAATTAGGGTTTATACCCTCTTGAGGTAGGTAGATAAGTTCAGTTATTTTAATTTTTTTTATTTATCATTGTTCATATTGATTTCTAGAGATTTAAAGAGTAATTTCACGTGTTTACACTAAAAAGGGCATGAGTATACATTTAAAAAAGTTGTTTTCTTTGAAAATGGATTTTTTTTATTTTTAAATGGAAAATATATTTTCAAAACCTAAATAATATTATCTTGTCTTTGAAAATTGTTTTATAAAAATGTGAGTGTGGTTTTTTAAATTGAAATTGACAAGAATTGCATAGCGGGAACCATGGGTACGTCAATATAGAGACACATGTAGCCTTAGTGTATGTGATACAACTAGAAGGTAAAATATTTTATGTGGATGTTCTATCATAGGCCCAAATGCTAGTTTCATCCAACCATATTCCTTGTTAAGCTTGTGAGTGTCTAGTACATATTATTTCATAGGGTAGAGTTAGACTAGTAGGTTAATTTCCATTTCTTGTTATTTATTAAATGATAGATTATTTCGCAGATGTTTTCTTACATATAAATTTATATTTAGGTACCTTTACCTGCTTTTTTATTGATTTGGAAAATAGAGAATTAAATTTTCTCAAACTCAATGAGTTTTAGAAAAAGTATTTCAAAATGTTTTGTTTATAAAAATTCTTGTAAAACTATTTTGTTTTAGAACATGAACTTGTTCATTATTGATATTATAACTTATATTGATATTTTTTGGTATCCTACAAGGATTTTTTTTCTCACACCTTTATTTTCTTCATGTGGGTTTCTTTAGACATTATTTTTCCTAATTTAGGAAATGGTAAGAGCATTCTATGTATTGTAGGCTTCTTTTTATGTTGTTGTTTTGGTTTGGGATATTTTGGATGGGTTGTTTGGACACACTATGAGTAGTTTTAATAGACTGGTTTTTATTTTGGATTTACCTGATTTGGATTGGTTGTATCTTCCATTTTACCACTTTATACTTTTGTTATATGCATTGTTCTTATTATATTCGATACTTCTTTTGTTTTCTTTGTTTTACCCCACCCTATGATGAGTAAACATGGGGGATTGGTCTGGTTGACTATGGATGTTCTATTATAATTAAATGGCTGAAAAAATCATAATAAAATTAATATTTTATATTAAATAGTATAGTAAGGTAGATACACAAAATAGATTAGGACGGTGGGATGTTGAAGAGAAATAAAGAAGAAAATAGTGAAATGTGGGTTACCTATTTATTTATGCTTAATACGTTTCTATGTTATTAAATCCTTGATGGATTTGAATTAAATTATACCAGAATGTCCCTAAAGTTATATATAGAGTTAATATGAGGAAAGTTTATTTATAGTGGGCTATGAAAAGTGGATGTAATGTTACGTTCCAATGTAAGGGAGAAGGGTTATTTTTCATTGAGGAAATGGATATTTCTAAGCTAAAATATTGAATGAATTATTATTTCTAATGTAATAATTATAAAAGTTATATTTTTTAAAATAAGAATAATAAGGTAATAAAATTGTGTGATTTTATTACTTTTAAACAAATTCATCATTGGATATTTTTAGTTTAATCAAAATGAAAGAAGGAAAAATGTGAAAAATAGAATAACATACATTTTTAGACAATGGAAATTACTTTTTAGTTTAATAAGTTACTTTTATTCTTTAAAAATGACTCATTTATGTAATTAAATTAATTATGTGTTTGTTATAACAATTTAATATTTATTAGATTGTTATTACGTCATTATTATTTCATTATTATGTCAAAAAACATTTTTTTACAAACTAAATTTTTTTATTTCATCTAAAAGTTAGATTTTTAGGAAATTATTGAATCTTCACCCTTATAAAGATTTAATATGATGATTATGAATAAAAAATTCATTTTATTAAAATAATTTTCTAATATCATCAATTTTAAATATTAATATAATTATTTTTCTTTAATTAAATATGTTAAAATGAACATTTACTTTCCATTAGTTTCTAATTTGATTATATGTTTCATAAAATTATAATTACTATATTCAGTTAATTTTTTATTGTATATATTAAGTTTGTTTTAGTTAAATAATATATTGGTTATGTTACTATGACACCCTCCAGGTCACATATATGCCATAGTTTGATCTTGATTTATTCTTTGGGCCACTCATGAAAATTTTGTGAGTCATAGGATTGAAACAATAAATTTTGGAGAAAATAGCCCATGGGAATGGATTAGGTGGATAGTTAGTAAAAATAGTACGATCACCATGTGATATAGTACTGTGAAACTCCAAAGGCATTTTTAATGGCTTTTTAAACTGTGTGGCTCACCATGAAATCGTAAATGTGTTTGCGAGGTGGTCTAGATTTGTTTCTTGGTTGGATCTTTGTTTTCCCAAGCTATGTTTCTCTTCCCCATTTAACTATGCACCTTGGTTTTTAAAGGGAAAGCGACCACACATGATTACCAAAAGATTTCTTAAACTGTGTGTCTTAACAGTGCACCCCAAACAAAAATTTAAAATAATTATAATTTAATAATTTTAACTCAATCATTTGTATATCTAACTTCCTTATTATAAATCTTACGATCAAACTAAACCATCCCCTAGTTCTCTAGAGGTCTCTCCATTGGATTCTTGATGATTTTCCTTCATTATCGATGGATCTATTCAATTTATTTTTCATTTTTCATCTATTTTTCTCTCGTCTTCTCAGATCCCTAGTTAATCACTCATCCCCTTATCTTGTTCGAACATGACAAGGGTATAGTTTTTAGATCTATGGGATTTAATATAAATTTTATGATGTTAATTTTGGATTTAGTCTCACGAGGAAATGTTCTACTCATTTTTAATATAGAGTTTTGTTGTCAATTAGTTTTTACTCATTAATGAGGTTGGTGTATCTATACAAAGGTTATAAATCATGAATTACTTTATGTTCATGTAGATTGATTTATTTTGATTTAGAAAATTGATTTATTATGATATTAAAGTGGATTTTTTTTATAATATGCATATTATAAAGGGTTTTTTCTTTAAAAATATATTTACGCACCCTATGGGTTTGATGAAATTCCATAAAGGTGGGATTGGTTATAAAATTTATTTTTTAGAATGGTTGTGGTGATGCTTCAATGTGAAAATGTTTTATAAATTTTTTAAAATTTCTGTCCAATGTTTTTTTGAAAATAGATAACATTAGGAACCTTTGGTGTATCAAGAAATGGATATATCACCTTAGTGTGGGACACTAATAAGTGTTATTTTTTAATATTGACAGACTATTCTAGGGATCGATATCTGTGGGATTCACATTATTCCTATATTAGTGTTCTTTTGTGAATTCAATTATGTATTCCCAGAAGATTGATCCCAAACATGTGGTTTGTCATTTAATCATGGTTCTAAGCTTGATGGTACATTTCATGACCATTTTATCACTTGTATTTATTATGGTGTTTCCATATATAGGTTAGTTTATAATTTCATATTATTATTCATATACTCATTGTATTCCTCGTTTAGGTGAATATTAAATGTTTTTTTGTGAATAACAATTTTTTTATAAAAATATTTCATTCTTTGGACTTCCTTTTTAAAATGGATTTAATTTAATGTTAGAGGTAACATTTTAAAATTATTTTGAATTTGTATAGATTATTTTGTTAAATAATGCTAGAATTAGTCCTCACTCCCTTATTTTTTCCTTTGGGAATTTTTAGATGTTTTTTAGGACTTTTCTAAAGGGAAGGGTACCCTAAAATTTTTAGATTTCTCTTTAGTGTTGTCACGTTCGTAGAAATATGGATTGTTGTTGACAAATTTCCACATGGAGATTCAATTTCAACATGTATTGTTCAATTTTCCCATTTATCATTTTTTCCATGGTTTTATATATCACAGTGGTGTTTGCCTTTATTTTTTGTTGTACTCTATTAGTTTATCTCTTTTTAGTAATTCATGATACATTTTTGGGGTTGTTTGCTTTTGTTATCTTTTGGCTGGCCAACTTGGGTGATATGTCATGTCAACTCGGGTTGGTTCTTTACAAAATGATATTTGAGACATTATCACGATGAATGTGTTATGAAACTTTCTTCATTGGTTTTAGGGTATTTAATTTATAGGAGTTTAAAATATTTGAATTTAGGTATTATGATTGGGAGTGATCATATCCAGCCTACTTTCATGTCTAAACACGAGTTATGATGGGTGGTCATGGATTTTACAAGAATAAAACTTGGTGTTTGAGGTTATTTGAAAAAAGTAGATTTGGGGTCTATTTATATGGTCATATTCCATTTAATGATCTATCTTTCATTCATATAATCCTTGATTGATTTAAATTATTATTTTTTAAAGGAATTGATATAGATTCTTGATGTTTTTATTTTGATTTTGAAATTCATCTTATTATGATTAGTTGTTTTATTATATATTTATTAGAAAATTCAAACTAAAAGATATCATTCTAATATAGGATATTGAGAAAAAAGATAGGTTCTAAAAATAAAGCATCCAATGTACCCTTCTTTATGGGAGTGGTTTTCTATATTATATAGAATCTAGGTTAGGTGCCTATTAGAATCAAGTGATGAATGTTGGATCATGGATTGGTATTTACTTATCATAATCAACCAATATTCTATGGTAATATTGGGAATTAGGAATTCAAATAGTTTATGGAGTGGATTGAAAGGATCTTCCATTTTCTAAGAGCTCTGTGGGATTTTAAGGTGGTTTTTTTAAATAAATTCTTAATTGATTGGGAAGGAAATCGTGGAACTCTATTCTGAAATCTATATGGCATGAAGATATTAATTATACTTTTCTGAATGAAATAATCAACCACATGTTTTATCCTTAAACATTTCATGTAGAGAAGACCATACAATTTTTTACCTAAAATAGAACACAGAGTTTTATTTTATAGTATTACTCAAGTTTCTCCATGTTGGTTCACCTAGCACCAGAGCCTATTATAAATGATTACCTTAATGATGAAAGGGCCATGTTGAGATTGAGGGATTATATTTAGTCCATTATAATTATATTGTTCTAACTGATCATTTTTTAAGTATTAAACAATGTGGCTATGGATAAGGTATACATTTCTATGAATATGGGTGTAGGTGGCATTTCAGTTATTGTGGGGGATATCCAGGATGTGTGTGCTATCAAGGAAAAGTAGTGGAAGGGTTCCTAGTTTTCTTTGAGAATAGTTTCAAGGGATTCACTGAGATAAAATTAGGTACTATTATATTAGTATGGGAGGCTTGTTCATACCAATACTAACTATACATAGTCACTTAGGACTTATCATTATTATGGAGAATCTTTCCATCTCAAGAGTTTTTCTAGAATGATGTCCTAAGGATGTAGGGATGGATTCACTCTAACTAAGTGTTATTAGGTAGAAACTATTGATTTTGATAGTTTTGGGTCTTATCCTAATTCTAAGAGGTATTTTTATGTAGCTAAGATGGATTTGGGAATATATGAGAGCAGATGACTTTTTGCATTGGAGTATGAACTGTAGGAATCTAAAGTAGGGTATGCAAATATCAGAGGTACACTGTTCATTTCATTCTTTATGGTTCCAGATTTATTGGATATAGGTTCTAATAATTCTTTTATAACATCAATGTTAATGTAATTTTTCATATTATGATCGAAATTTATTCCATTCTAGTTGGATATATCCACACATTTGTAAAAGATGTCTAATTAAGGTTTTAAATATCCCTTCTATCTAGTGATGATAGATGTCCTTGAAGTGGTGTGGGATTTCTTGGTTCTTGAACATAAGATATTCATCTTGATAATTGGTATAGATTTGATTATGAGTGTTAAAGACTAGATCAATTCTTATCATCATTGAGTTGATTTTTTATCTCTTAATAGAGTTACTCATGTTATTTAGGGAATGTGGGATTCTAGATTAGGTAGTGTCGTTCATATAATTCCCTATGTTGGAGTGATCCAATGTTGGTTTTCAAAGATGTTTCAAGTTATTTTTTCTCTTACTCAAGAAAAACACTTCCTATAGTGGTGAGTTTGTACACCATGGTCTTGGATAATTAGTTTTCTAGGTTACCACCCCTAATAGAGGTTTAGTTCACTATTTATCTACTTCTTTGTATGATTCCCAAGTCTATTAAATACTTTTATATAGAATATATTAATTTAAAGGTTTTAAATATTTAGCTCAAAGATCATGAAGGAAATGGATTTATCTATCCTATCATGTCTTCCTTGCCTTCTCCTATTCTCTTTGGAATGAATGTAGATATAAGCCTCAAGCTCTGCATTGGTAATTGAATGTTAAATAAGGTGATAGTTAAGAAAAATTTACCCTTATCACGATTTGATGATCATTTTTATCAAAACAAAGTGGGTTATTGGTTTTCTAAAATTGACCTATACTAAATTTATAATTAGTTTAGAGTAGAGGAAGAAGATGTACCTAATAAAACATTTTGTAGTTTGTATAGGTATTTTGAGTTTCCGATCATTCCATTTGGACTCACTAGCACTCATAGGGTATTTATGGAATTAATGAACTAGATTTTTCATCAGTTTAGGGATTCTTTAATCATTGTTTTTTGGGATGATATTCTTGTGTACAATAAATTAAAGGAATAACACATGGATCACTTAGATATCACCCTTACATTATTGAAAAACTATTTCTTGTATTGTAAGACACCTAAATTTTACTTTTGCATCTATTAATTGATGATTTAGGGTCATGATATATATTATAGGGGAATCACAATGGATCTTGGAATGATTCAAGTGATCATGTCTCATGAGTATCCCAGGAATGTGATTAATAGGATCAATACTTCTCTAGGATTCTATATCTAATTTCAAAATTATCCTCATGGGTGTTAAGTCTAATTGGGATGAAAAACGTCTTATATATTTATGGGAATTAAAGAAGATGTTGAATTAAGCTCAAATTATTATTCATCTAATTATTTCATGTTACAGTGTTTACTATTATGATTTATTTATTGTATTGGGGTGTTTCATGATGTAGGGAAAAAAGTTGGTGGACTATGTTTCTCACCATTAATACCATTGAGATAATTAATTCCCTACCCATGCATTAAGTTGGTAGCTGTTATTTACTCTCTCAATACATGTCATCACTATCACTTTGGGGAATGGTTAACAATATTATATATTCATAAGATCCTAAATTATATTTTTATTAAAATGGATCTAAACATGTGACAAAGTTACTGGTTTAGTAACTTATGCCCCTCTATTTTGATTTTTATTATACTCTCACGAAATGTATAATGGACTTTGATACATCGAGTAGGAAATTACGAACTCAATCATTGAAGGAATCAGTGGAGGAGTGGTCTATGATGAGTCTTCTCACTAATATGGGATTCAGAATAGAAATTCTAGTAGGAAGAAGTTCATATCCTCTATGAAAGTTAAATACTCATTTGATTATTGTATTTAGGCTTAGAATGCCTCAGAAAATTATTTCCACCATTTTAGTAAAATCCTAATATGTCGAGAGACCTCGGGTGAGTGGTACTAGTCTTCCTTTGGCACTCTGTGTTTCCAAAGTAGTTTGGTTATTCCTATATATTTAAGGTGGGAGCTGAAAGATAGTGAGCACCAGTCTTGTTAGTTTATTAACCCTTGGAATAACATAAACTATCATGATGTGATATGTCAATATTAGTGGTTTGGGATGTGGAAATCGATCATAGTCCATGTGTCACATGGACATACTTTTCATAGAATTAAGTTAGAGAACTAGAGACATGTTGGTTTGTTACAACCATTTCCCATTCTAATTTAGAGATAAAATTATACTTATATGGACTTATTTTCTGGTTTAATTTGGACACCTAGAAGTGAGGATTAAATTCTAATGATTATTTATTTTATTAAAAAATCATATCATTCCCTTCCTATCAATGAGACAAAAATGGTGGATTATCATGGTGACTTCTATATTCATGAGGTTATAAGGCTCCATGGGGTTACCTCTACATTTATTTCGGGCAAGGACATGTAGTTCACATCAAGCTTTTGTATGTTTTTTCAACATGTAATCGGTTCCTAGTTCAAATTAATAATATAATTTCATAAATAGAAAGATGGTCATACTGGGTGATATATTCAAATGCTTGCGGATATACTTCAAGAATGCATGATTTAATTTGGTGGTTAATTGGAAAATAATCTCCCTCTTGTAAAAATTTCATATAAAAATAGTTATAAGGATTTTATTAATATGGTTCTCAGAGAATAATTTTATGGGTGTCCATGAAGATCACCATTATGCTAGGAAGAGTTAGGAGAGAGGTCCTTGGATAGAATAAGGATTTTTCTGGAGACATCCTAAAAATACAAACTGATTCAAAAATAGCTTATTGGATGTCCAAAATAATCTGAAAACCTACACAGACCATCATTATCACCTCAATATTTTGAGGTTTGTGATTTGATAGTTCTCAATGTTTTATGACGCTTATAACACCATCGGTTGGGTAAGTTGGGTAAGTGGAAATCATGGTTTCTTATCCCATTTTAGATTCTCAAAAGAGACTTGGAATTTTGGTGTATTAGTAAGTTTTTTTATCTTTCTTGATATAGATTCATGATCTATTTTTGGTTTTCTAAATAAGGATGTATCAACTAGACCATTCCCATGTGACCGAATAGGAATAAGTTGATCTTCAGACGAACACCACAATGGTTGAGTAACCATTTCTGATTATGGTTCACCAAGATATGGTTCTACATGAAAAAATAATTCCCATTTTCTATGTACTGTAGCAGTACATGCATGATAGCCCTTTGATGTGGGAGTGGGAATCATTGATAAGGAATTAGTTCTTTATCTTTTTCAGAGTTTATAATCTTGATCAGATTATGGGGATAAAAATATTTCATGGTGGGTATAATTGTGATCCCCTCCAGGTCATAGGTATTCCTTATTTTGATAATGATTTATCCTTGGGGTCATTCAATAGGTTTCTAGGAGTTGTAGGTTGAAAACATGGATCATTTGAGAAACCAAGGAATTCACATGGTTTAAGTGCATTGATTGTATTGATTGTTTGATATCCATATGGTATGGTATTGTAAGGATCCATATATATTTTTCATCATTTTTTCAAGGCTCTTTGAACCATTTTTTAGGAAATCTTGTAGGTGTCTTCGTGGTTTTGTAGATGTATCTTATGGAATCACCATGGTTTTCCAAAATTATGAATATCATACCCAGGTTATTTTAAACCCTATTTTACAAAGTGAAAGCATCCAAAAATGGTTAATGAAACATTATATAAACAATAAACTCTATTCTAAACCTTCAATTTTTTCATAATGTTCATATTTTCCATTGATCATTTTTATAACTAATAAGCTCATAATCCAACTTAGTATCATATTAATCCTTTTACAGTTCTTTAAAGGTCTTTCCCCTTGTATTATTCATGGTTTTCCTTTGTTCTTGATAGATCTATTCAAGGTATGTTACATATTGTATCTTATTTTCTGTCCTATTCATGAATCATTTCTTGGTCAATTCTCCCAATTTCTTATTGGATATTTATGGGGTTGTGGTTTCTGGTTCTAAGGTGTTTGACTGAGATTTAATTATTTTCCCTTCGGATCTGGGCTAGTGAGGACCTAATTTACTCATTTATATTCTCCATTCATGAAATTGATTAGTTATTCTACAAGAATGAGCAAGATATAAATGTTTTAACTCATGAATTACATGATTAGCTTGTAAATTCCTTGATTTGTTATGAGATTGATTCATTTTTATATTAAAAGGTACTTTTTTCAAGTGATTCATGTTTTAGGGTTTTTTATTTAAAAATATATTTGTGGACACTATGTTTGATGAAATACCTTAATGGTGGTTTTGGTCTAAAATGGGTTTTCAAAATTGGAGTATTGATAATTTGTTGAGGAAAATGTTTTATAAATTTTGAGCATTATTTTGATTTCTTTTGGAAAATGTAGCATAATGGGAACCATGGGTGAGTCATAAAATGGTCATGTTACCTTAGTGTGTGACACCTCTAATGGTTATTTTATTGATATTGATAGACTAGGGATGACTTAATATCAGTGAGATTCATGTTTTAGCTAGCTTAATGTTGATTTATATGTTTGCTTATGTATTACCATAGGCAAGAGCCTAATCTTGTAAAATATTTTTTTTGTTGGTTTTATAATTGATGTTACATTTCATGCCCTGTTTATCACTTGATTCTATGGTGTATCCATGGATAGTTTAGTTTATGATTTCACACTTTAGTTTATGTACTTTTCATATTCCTATTTTATGTGAATATTAAAGGATTTTTTATTAAAAATAAAGGATGTCTTACAAAATATATTATCATTCAAAAGTGATTTATATATTGTATTTTTTATGAATCTTGAGCTAATATTTTCATAGTATTATCCTTTTTATAGATTACTTATTGAAATACTATTGGGATCAGTACTCACACCCTACTTTTTCCTTTTTAAATCTCTATATTTGGATTTTTTGGACTGAAGTATAGGAATAGGTTTCCTATAGTTTTTCATATTCTCTTTAGTTTTTACACCTTCTTAGGGAGACATAAGAGGTACATTTGTTTTATTACATCATTGGGATCTCTTGTTTCCTCTAGATACATTTGGTTTCCCCAAAATATTTTGACATGATGAGTTAACCTATTATATTGAACATTTTCTCTACGGTCCATGATCTTCACTTGTTTCTCATAATTAGAGTGTTTATTCATTGATTGTACCACTCCTATATTTAGTTAATTTGTGGGATTGGGTACTTACTTCACCAATAGATATACATAGAAATCATCATTATCTTTTGAAAGGTTTGGGGGAAGTGTTATTTTATATAAAATAGATCCAATGTGTCTATAGATCTCAAAAGGACCAATATATATAGGTTTGATCATTCCATTCAATTTAAACCTCATTATTCCCTCCTAAGGTGATACTATAAGGAATAACGTTTACCCAACTTAAGATTCCAAGTCTATTTGAATATTTTAAACATAAATATTTACTAAACTATATATAGAATCAATGTGTTATTGAATATTTTAAACCATATTTTCTATCTCTTTCATAAGTTCGGGTCTAGGAATATTTCATTCACCAACTTTATCCAAATATGTATGAGTTATATATCTTTCACATATAGTGATTAATACGGGGACATCTAAAAAGATAAGTAGAAGTTGTTATTGTGTGATAATTCAACCAATGGAAGATATTAATTCGATCCACCATTGATGTCCATTTAAAAATATCCCAACATGAATTCAAATATCTGAATGGACCTCTCATATTAATAATTAGTATGACTGTGATATGTTATACAAATTTTAACTCATTTTTTAGGTAATATTGAAGGTTCATTTATAAATTCATGTATAACCTTGGATCATGATCAGATAAAATCAAATGTGGTTCCCCATGTAGTCTCATTACTCCCTTGAAATATATCTCATAACTTTTATTAAAAGTAGAATCCTCTTGAATAGATAGGAAGTGAGAAATATTGGTGAGTTGATTAACAACAATTTATATGGTGTTTTTTATTTTATATATATGTGTAAGACCCATGATAAATTCCATGGTAATTTTATCTCATTTACTTTTTGGTATGGGTAATGGTTTCATCATTATCATAGTCTTATGATGTTATTCCTTATCATTATTTCATATTAAGAACATTGAGGTTTAAATATAAATCTATTTCTTCTTGGTATCCCATGAAAAGTAATCTCAAAGATCATTATATATCCTGGCAATTCCCAAATGGATGGAGAATTCTGAATAATGTGAATCATCTAATAGATCTTTATTTATCGATAGTGATGGTGTCACATATATTTTAGTTCTAATATGAATGAATTTATCTTTATAAATGATGATTTCATAAATATTCTGTTACCTTTTCTCTCTCCCATTATTTTAAATCTGTAAATCATCCCTTTGTGCCTCCATTATCTTATCGTCAATTAGGGGTAGGGAAATCATTTAGGAAATGTTGGATGTCTTCCCGACCATTATGATTTCCAAATATTTTTTCTATGTATCTACTGCAGTATGGCCTTTCTCAATCATTATATTCAATTTGGTAGTAGGTTCTTTTATTCTAAGATAATCTAAAACGTTATTCATTTTTCTACGATGGAAATGAATTCATATATCATGATCCTTGATTAACTCCATCTATATTTATTGACTCATGTTCATATATTAATATGTGAATATATACTTTGAAATCATTTAAACATTATATATATCACACTCCTCTCCATATAGGAAATTCCATTAAATTTTTAATTCAACGATCATAATTATTAACTCCAGATTATGCATCGGGTAGTTATACTCATGGATATTAAATTATCAAGAGGCACAGTCTATCACTTTACCATTTTTCATGAGTATGCAACACAATACATTCTTTGAAGCATTTTTATATATCCAAAACACTTCCCCACAAGATAAGAGTGTGATTAAAGATTTAATTATTATCCTCTTATCATTTTACTTAATCACTCTTTACATTATTCAATTTAGGTAAACAATACCACTTTCTGTGTTAACATACTTAGTGGGATAGAAAACCCTAATAATTTTATCATTATGAAACATTAGTACAAAAAAAATCCAATAAAACCATGGATCTCATTGATTATTTTGCCTCCAATTCATTGTTCAATTTCTTTTTTCTTTGAAATATTCTTATATTTTCCATTAATTGTTATAACATTCCCAAATAAAGTGACATGTAGCATACAAAAGTCTCACATTTTGAAATTAGAATACATCACATCCATATTTAATGTCAATAGAATAATCCTTAGAATTTCCTCATGTTATTATTTACACTTGTAGTATATGATAATTTTTCTAATTATATCAAATAAAAAAAATTTGGTTGCCTCAAAATAATCTATTAATCAATTACATTAAGATTTCCTAAAACTTTTATAGTATGAATGGAATCACTATGAAATTTTTGTATCTATGTGATATATAGAATGTTATCTTTTTTAATATCCTCTCTATTCACCTCTACTTGATGATATCTAGAAATAAAATCTACTATTTAGAAGTACATAACTCCTCGGTATTAATTAAACAGGTAATAAGTTCTAAGTAGTGGATAATTTGTCCTTATGGAGATCTTATTGAGCTCTCGGTGGTTGATAAAAAGTTGAATTGAAGCATCATTAAACATGAAAAAATATCATTGGTTCATCCCATAGTGATGTACAGGGCATATAATCCCTATATCTGAATAATCTTGTAATTTATTTTCTACCACCGTTAGTTTTATCAAATCAATACTATATGGGATCTTTGGTATTGATTTGTCTTTAGGTTTGAGTTCTTTTTAGAGATATTCTTAATTGTATGGAGAAATTCTAGAAAATTCATTAGAGAATATATTAGTATATTCCTCTACTATAAGAATTTACTCAAGATTAATTCTTTCCTTTGACTAAACCAATTAAGAAATATATGATTTTTTATTGGAATTAAAAACTCATACCACTGAATGATTTAATAATGGAGATTCTTAATCTTATTTGATAGGAAAATGGAATGTTTAAGGATATAGAATGAAATTTAATTTTCCTATAAGTTGGTGTGAGCTCACTATAATGAGATTCAATCCATGCTGAGTAAAAATTCAAAAACTAGAAAAGGAAATATTACAAGACTCACTAGTCGAATAATCCCACATATTCCAAATGGGTAACATCCAAATACTTGTGATTCATAGACTTCACTACTCAATGTTTTTATAGATATCTTTACTTCAAGGTGTTGAAGAGGTGATTCAATAGTTCTAGAAAACATGGAGGTTATAAAGAATTTTTAGAAATCTAATTAAATAAATCATTCACTAGTATTGAGTGATTATTTAGTTTACATTTTACCATTTATTTTTTAATGATTCTATTTTTAGTATTTTATAAATTTGAAAAGTTTAGAACAAAACAGAAGGTAATAAATCATCTATAAATAACTTATTCACATATGTAAATAATTTCTAAATTCTTCACATATGAGATATATTTGTTTATCCTAAGTTATATTTTACAAAAAAAAACCAAAATTAACTGATCCTTTCTCTAATACCAATTATAGAAACTCTTCTATTTCCCACATGATTATTATATCATTTGTAAGATAAATAGTAATAATAATAATATAGAATCAAAAGGTTTGTACCATGGAAAAATTTGGTTCGTACAACATTATCATACATACAACAATAAACATTAATTAATTCAGTTAGAATAGTCATCATATTTCATTTCATACTCTTCTTAGTATATGTAATCACGTGAAGACATAACCCAAGTAAAGGGTAACCTTCCCAACAAGGGGATAAATAACCGAAAAGGAACATGGTACCTGAATCAATATACTACATGGGTGTGAATATTCATCATCATCAAATCATAAGAAAAATATAATGATAATAAACATGGGAGAATAATTTGGAATAGATATGGAATTTGGAATATTCCTAATAATTAAACACTATAACATTCTGTACAAATCTCAAACATAATTTATGCATAAATCTATAATTGTATTAACGTATAACATATTTATACAAACCATCACATAATAAATTATTAACAAATCTAGAATTATGTTAAAAAATTATACACATAATAACATGAGATATGTCACATTATCCAATGCATTGTGTGGTATATAATTCTTGGTACACTCACCACATTATAACATGCTCGTAATAATTCATTCCACATACAAAGGAATAAGTTATCAATTATAGACATAAAAAATCTTAATGAGAATCTGTTTTTTACAATAGCATCAAATGTTATACATCAATGAATAAAATATGAATTTTACCAAAGAGAATAAGGTAGAATACCATTTTTTTTATTAATGGATATATTTAATAAGGTTATGATCATCGTTCTCTAAAAGGATAATAATAAACAATGGGATAATCAACAAGGGACACATAGAATAAATACTTTATCATTAATTATGAATGTGGATTTGAAATTATCCGAATGAAATAAGTATAATTATATCCTTAGGAGAAAAATCAGAAAGGAAAAAATGAATTCAGAATGGATTTATAAGAGTCATATCAAAACTAAAGAGAAAAATTTGACGACTCAAAAGGTAATAGTTGGTTTCGATATTCCCCTAACCTTGTATCTTGTTTTGTTTCATCATATTTACAACTCATGTAAAAAAATTATGATTTTAAACCACTAATAAATAATTTTACTCTATTTATTTATGTTATTATTGATCAATTATATACATTAAAATTTATTTATTAATATTTTTTACTAAATGATGAAGTTTTTTGATAATGTGTTTTCTTGAATTATTCTATTTTCATTTCAGTTTCATTTCTTATATTATTTATAATTTATATTTTTTAATATTAATTCCAAAAGAATGTAATAAATTAAAATAAATTTATTAATATAATAAATAATATAAACTAATTATCCTTGTATTTAGTGACTGGAAAATCAATAACAATGATATTGTAAGTAGATCAAACAGATTACTACTGGGATACTTCAAAAGAGGGGGCGAGAGGATACATATACTATAAATTGTTAAAATAATATCATAATAACATCAATATATTAGATTAGATAGTTTATCAAGGTATAAAAAAGAAATTTTATTTATCATGTAGAAATAAGAAGAGAAATAAAAATGAATGGAGTAGATCATAGATTACTTGTTCACTAAATCATACATCTTTGTTATGGAATTGATGTCTTGATTGGTGATGATTGGTTGACACCAGAACATAAATAAGATTATAATAATAGATACACGGAAGGAATTGGGTTGATATTGCAATTTTATAAGGGAATGGGAAGTTATTTTATAAGGGGAAGGAGAGGGGGCCTTTATAAATTAAGAGAGGTATTTATTGGGATAAAATATTGAATATATTATAATTTCCAGATTGAAGTTTTTAATTGTGTTATTTTTAACAATATGAAGAATATTTCAAAAATAAATTACATTATTCTCGGACTTTTAAACTTTTCCTCTACCAAATTTATTCATTTATTCTTAATAAAAGAAGAAAAATGAAAAAAAGTGCAATACATTATATTTTTATATATTGGAAATTAATTTTTGGGTTTTAGATAAATTGTTTCTAATGACTAATATACCTTTTCAAATTAATCTTTTGAATATTTAATGAATTTAAGACTTAATGGGTCATTATTATATCATTATTATGTTATAAAACATATGTTATTTGAATTTTTTTTTATTTTTTTAATATTCACCTAAAAATTGATGTTTTTACAAAATTACTAAAACTTCACACGTATAAAAAATAAATATGTGGATTCCAAAAATTAAATTAAATATATCAAATTAATTTTCTGACATAGTTAGTTATAATTATTAACATAAAAATAATGATGTTATCAATATAAGATGAAATACACTTTATCAAAAATTAACTTATACTTTAATTGATTTTATAATTCACACACATATATTATGGAATTATAATATTTATATTTTCTTACTTTTTTCAACATAAATATTATATAAATTTATTTTTACTATTTTATTGGTTAGTTTACTGTTATAATAGTCAAAATACTACTCTAAAAGCAATGTTAATATTCCAAATAGTCATGTTACTATTCCAATGGTCATATTAGATATCTAATGGTTACAATACTATTACATCCATCATAATGGTCTTATACTTATTATAAATACCTCATATTTCCTTTATTCAACATTCCTTTTATTTACCCTCAATGTTTTATGTTCTTTATTACAAAAAATCAATTAAATTAATAATTTTTCTTTATTTTTTATAGTATTATTCCTAAGTGTGATAATTCTAAGATATCTAAATGATCCAAATTTTACTATTAAACTTATTTTTTTTACAATTATAAAACATTCAATTTTATTGGGTATATCAATTCTCTAAATAATACTTTCTCAATTAATGAAATTAAGTATTTATGTGGTTATTTTTCTATAATATTTTGAAATATAGAATAGAATATTATTTAAAAGAATGAACCATTTTTAAAAAACATGTTAATTTCACCACCTTAATAATGGAACACTATTCCAAGCTCAAGATCATAGTGGATTTTGAATATACATAGAAACCCAGGTACTAATACTATCTCCACTAATGAAATTATACTAGAAACTATTGATCCACTTGAAGAAAAGTACCCAATAATATTCCTACCTATATCAACACTACTTGTCTATTTTTGATATAAAAACCCAATAAATCGATCCATTAGTGATCTCTAACCTAGCTCTAATACCAATCGTTGGGAAGCATGGGATGGTCAAAAATTACAACATTAGTTTTCTCTCATTGATGCTTTATGTACTATCCTTGCCATATGGAACCTCTAAAACCCCTGCATCCGATATCGTATCCAAGGTTCTGAACTAGTGAATTGGAAATAGAAAACATCATGTTATTGAGAGTAATATTTCATAACAAAATTAATAGAATAATGAATATATAATGGTCTAAGACTCCATACAGCACCCCAATGTAGTAAATATTTGGAACTCTAATGACTAGACACCCTATCCACCACATTTATCGTCCCTTCCCACTAATTTCATTTGGAATCTTCATCAAATTCTAGAAGATCTTCTAATTTAATGAGCAATAATGAAATATAAACATGACATAAAAGAAACAAAAAAACATAAAAAATTATGTGATTCACATGTTTGTCCTAATACATAGGGTAAATCAATAAATATTTCTCTATAGATGGAAGAAATAGGTTAAATGGGGAACATATATTCTTATAATCCAATATAGACAATGTTATAAGGGAATTCATCTAGAGGATTTCTTACAGACACCCTACTTGAATAATCATTTTTAACATCAACAAGATAGTTATTTGGAAGTGAAAATTCGTATCTAAACCCAAGGTTAATATTTTTGTAAATTAATAAACGTGAATTTTATCTAGAGAATGGTGTATAAAAATCCTTTTTCACTATTTATTTAGAGAAAAGGAGGTGTATTGATGAGTTTAGTTTGGAAATGAATTGAAATAAATCATAATGAATATGTTGAAATACAAAAAGTGAAAGATTATAGTATCAAGGTTAGATATAAAATTATAAAGTCACTATAATCTTTAAATAATTTTATTCTACATATTATTTATTTATAAATTATATAATCCTCAATGGATTCCTCAAACACCCCGAGTTGAATGATATGGTAAAGAATAATCGAAAAGAAATCATTTCTTAACCATTCCTATTTTTTATGTATGGGAGAATGTATCAATGACACCAAAACCATGAACTAATCCTAATTACCTATAGAAAGACCCAATTGGGCATTGGTGTTCCTAATAAACATAGATGCAACTCACTATCTTCATGCATGTGGAAGAAATCACAAAACACTCCATAATTCAACCATGTATATTCCATCATATATAGACTAATCTAAATAAGGGAAATTATTAATCATTCACTAAGGTGGTAATAAATTATTAAAATAATATCTTAAATGAAATCATATTCATAATAGTAAACTACTAATACACATTGATATTAATTTGCAAAATAATGAGTTTTATTGATTGAATGTTTTGAACTTGAGCATTAAAATTGAAAATAATTCCCTCCCTAATCACAGAAGTGTTTTTACCCTTCCATTTTGGAAAAACATTAACATAAGGGGAAGAAAATAACATTAAAAAAATGGAAAAATAGAAATTTTAATTATTTGACCAAATAGAACAAATGAGTCTGTCTGAATATTCATATCCCCCTTATACTTCCTTAATTTTTATAGATTTTTCATTTCGTCCCCCTTTACCTAGTCAAATATTCCATTATCCTTAATTCCATGCGGTGTTAAATGTATCTTTTTTCCTGATGATCTTATTTCACATTCATGATTTGGTCCTATTTAAATTATAAATCATCTTGTCTCTAACATTTTATCAAAATATCAATCATATGTCATAGTTGACAATATTTTTAGTATTTCTCTAATAATATGAAAACATTATTTATTCAAATATATAAATCATAACTATGAATGATATTATTTATTGTAATTATATGGATGTATATGATGGGATTTTATGTATACTAATTTTGTGTCACAAATATTTTTCTATAAATCTAGATGAACGTTTTGAAGTCCCATTTTATCATAATTCTTATGCTATATTTCAATAAGGCATGATCCTTAAGAAGTTTTATATTTATACTTATAATGTTTCTTGGGCTTCCTTCTAATATAATGATTTCTCAATGAAAATAACCTTATAACATTCATATTATACCCTATGATGTACATTTTTTGGAATATTATACATAATTATAATCCTTACAAAGATAAATTATACCTTATGATTTATTATAAAGAGCCTTACAATCATAGAGTGGGTTTTATTCCATTATAAAATTATGTAGTATTATTTAGACAATCCTTATGAATAATTTCCTTTTAAAAAATATGAAACTTTAAAATATTTCAAATTATCATTACCTACACATGGAGCTTGTTATACCTTTTATATTTTCATCTACCTTTGTAAAATCAGTGTATGAGCTAAGACATAGCCAAATTTCTATTCTACAGCTTCACTTGAATTTATTTCCATTCAAAATAAAAAAAATGAACACAAATTTTTTTCCATTAGTATTATTCCAGAAAACAAGTATATAAATTAAATTCAGAATTTTTCCCTTTTTTTACCAATATTCCCAAAATCGAATGAGTTTACACTTAAATTTCAAAACACCCTAAAACATAATAAATTATTAATAATGAGGTAATAAAATGAATGGTATGTTAACAAAATATAATTCATTTATTCACTCTTCCTTTTCCACCAGACTTGATCCTTATACTCTCGAACAAGTGATCCTAAAAAATATTACCCAATAAAAATTCAAAAAAATGCCAATATGAGTTCCTTTTTCAACAACTGTCTCTAAATCATCTCATGCCACCAAAATGTTCTTTATTGTATCTTCTTCATGAAATAAATTCAATTAAATACATTTTATTTATCCTCCCATAGTCATTTATAATAACGTAAATGGAATCATTTCTGCCAATAGTCACGAATAAATTTAAAGAAAATTTTATCACATTCAACACTCATTCAAGGGTCAGCATAGGTTTGAGGAATTTCTAAATACCTACCCAATGTGACAAGTACCGTTTCATATCATGAGGGATTTTGAGGGTTTTTATTTTTATTAATGGTTATTATGATCTATTTTGAGAATATGTTATGACATATAGGGGGTTTATCCCTATTTTAAATCATAATGAAATATTTATATTTTCCTTAAAAATGGAATCCTCGCTCAATTATTCATATTCTTATTTAGTTCTAACACCATTTAACTTTAAAAGGACTTTTCATACATTTAAAACATCAGTATAAATTAACATTTCTTCTATATATTTCTTTCCACATTTAATATTTTTCTTTTTTGCAATTCTCCTCTAATTTGAGTATGAAGTAATCAAGGACATTTTTATTTTTGAGTATGAGAGTGACCTTACATTCCCTAGTTGATAAGCTATTTTCCTTCTATTTAATCCAAATTTTTTGGTTTCTAATACCTTTCATCAAATAGTTTTATATTTTTTCAATCAGCCCATTGAGAACAACATAAAAAAAGTATTTTTATGTGTTCATACATCTTCATTTTTAAATGGTCAACTCTTTTTCCCATAATTGAGTTTAACTCATATAATTAATTAACTTCTATATCATGGAAGTTAGGGAATTTTCAATTGTAATATGATTTCTAAATAAGCTCATTCATTTCTATTATGGTCTATATAAAGGGTTTTGAATGAATCTAATAATTATTATCAGATGCTATATAAGAATTTCAAAACCATTTCTGAGGATCTACATGATAGATAATATTAAACTATGATAAAAATATATGAAGGAAAATAGAAAATAAAATACCTTACACTAAAGATAATCAATAACATCTTCAATCACGATCACATTGGTTTGATAAAGATCACTGAAGGTAGCTAGAAGTCATCTGATCTCTATAGTGTATCTGTAGGCTGCATCTGTATAATCCATCATATGAATGGGATCTACCCTCAATACATTTCCTTTTAAAGACTCTAATGTAACGTAAAATGATAATTTGAGCTTCTAGTAACATATTGTTTTCCCAATAATAATGAGATCATCGAATTGAAATACCATAAAATGGAAATGATATTTAAATTCATGAGAACAATTTTTAAGCAAGTTCATTTACTTATGTTTTAATAATGTATTAGTAAATTCTACTTTGGAAACTCATATTTCAATTACGTTGATGAAAATTTCCCATTACAATTCATATTATGAAACATTCATGTAATGATAGCCTATGTTGGAATACAATATGGTAGTATCTCATGAAAACCATCAAACCAATGATATATATTCCATCCATGAAGATGAACAATATATATTGTATATATATTAGGGTAAAGGTAATATGACCATAAATATCCCACTTTCACTAAATCCTTATACACATTATTCCATTACATTATATATTATATCATATATAATAATATTTAAACTTTTATTCAAAATTAATTTTGGATATTTTCCATAACTCTTTTGGAAATACATCTTCAAATTCTCTTCATATAACATCATATGAAATACCTTGTAAATACCTATAAAAATAATTAAATATTAAATCTAAAAGAATTTCGAAGTAGCTCTCTAAATTATACTAAATCAACATTTATTCAAAAAAAGTTTAACCCTATGGTCTTTTATAGGATTGAAAATATTTATGGATATCAAGATCAATATATGTAAGAAAATAAAGGCCTCTGGAAAATCAATAATTATACTCAAGAAATGAAAGGGATATTACATGATCTTCATCAAACACATTCATTCTATACCTATTTACACCAGCCTACATCACCTGAAAATGTGCATTCTCATATTTTTTCATTTCCATATACATTGAGTAACCATGAGATAAAGAGTTTTTCAATCCCATATAGTCAACACATCTGTTCTCAATTATCATAGTACAGAATAATATGCCCAATGAGCACATCACTTTTCATTCATAATTATGGATATTCCCATAATATGTCCTATATCTATCAATATATACAATTTGTAAGAGATATTTAACACTCCCACATTCAATTGAAATCAATAGCCCAATGTTCATAATAATCATATGAGACGGTGAATCCCATCTAGTTTATGCTCTAACTAAGGATATATCAGTAACATACAAAACCAATCTTGTATTATCTAATCCAATATGTTGACTTACATAAGTTTTTTTTCAACATATAAAGGATCTCATGCAAGGATTATCTCTAACCTCCGGAAATAAAGACTCAAATTTGGTCTATACACCCCTAGTATACCAAATATATCTACATGAAATTCCATGTGGTATACTTATTTTTTCATCTAGTACACACAAAAAAATCATTCTTTTTATTTTTACTCACGATAATATTATGAATATCTATATAAGAATAATACTTAGGCTAACCGTAACATTTAACCATAACCTATAATACTCCATGATAAAAAATGGTTATGAATGAACAAAAATTTATACTTTGAGAGGTTTATTATCATTATTATTTGTAAAATATATACCTATATAAATTTATTTAGACAATGGGAAATAATTATAATGTGGATATTTCCATTAGTATGATACAATTTTACATTATTAAAAAAATTAAGAATATTAAAAAAAACAACATAAGTAGTAGCTCATCATACCATACATGATAAATATACAGATCACCCATGAATTTGATTCACTTTTTTTGTTTTTTTAACTCATCATATTATATGTAATTTTTAAAACATTTATATTTGACTATATGAAAAACCCCTCCTATTAATTGTTTTTATGATAAAAATCTACAAAAAAGTATAGTTTAAATAATGATGAGACTTAGTAATGATATTTCTAACTGGTCAACTATGTAAACATATTCAATCTTATTAATTTAACAACATCAAATATTATGTTGTCAACTTATATTTTCTACTTTTAACTCTTTATTTTTAAATCATCATTATACAGGAACCCTAATTCATCAAAATATTCCATTAAATAATTGAACTATATACATTTTTTTACTAATAAATCTTGAACTATTTCAGGAAAGTGATAATTAATTTAATGTTAGAACCCAAATCTTTTTTCAGGTAAGTTTTCTTTTCTAGTAGTTTATTGAGAAAAAGATGAGTTTCTAGAAATTTCAGGAGTACAAGTCGTGTACCTAGTTTTCATGGGTGACCATGATCTGGATGTGTAACGGCCAAGTACATGTCCATGTTTGGATACCTAGAGACCACCTAAATCAGAGGTCAGAAAATGAAAGTACATGTCATGCACTTTTAAAGAACACGTCATGTACTTTCTTTTAATTTCATTAAACGGATCGGTGTCGTCTCTAATAGATAAAATCAACTTCTTCTCAACCTATCTCATTCATGAGAGAATGAGACCGCCAGATCATCACTGATCCCCCAAATCATCATCCATTCTCTGATCTAAGCTCTGTCAGTTGCGTTGGAATTTCATCGATGAGTTCTTTATTCTTATAGAAACTTGTTTCCTGAATTCCCTTCTTTTACAAGATATCCTTGGTTGAACATTTTTAACATTTTTGTAGATCTATGGTGTCTATTGAAATTTAAGGCCTTAGGTTCACGTATATCGATCTCACAACGCTGAAGTATGTAGTTTGTGCCTTTTGGTAGATAGTCTTTGAATTTTATGTGAAAAAGTGCCCAATACTAACATTCGGGGTATTACGTGTTTATGGTTTTTATCCCTGTTATGTCCTGATATTCCTTGTTTGTTTTGATAGAGGTTAATTGTTTGTGAATAGGGTTAACTTTTCCATGATATGGATGTTTTTCCCATGATTTCTTCTTTTGACTGTTTGGTCTACCTTTCCAGTTAGGCTTCTTTCTTTCCATGCCTAGTATTATTTGGATGGAGTGATTATTATCTAGCACACTATGATATGTTGTATATTGTTTATCCAAGTAGTTCTTGAGGTTTAATTTTTCTTCCATGTATCTTTTTTGCACGATTGACATACACAGGGATATGGGAACATGGTGTAGGGGACCATAGGGGGAATGGACGCTAAGGGATTCCCCAGTGTCAGTTTTATTGTTATATTGCAAGACCATAGGGGTGATGGACATAGTGCTCCCACAGATTGTCTGTATCTTCCTCGATACGGGACACTGGGGGAATTTGACATAAAGTGCTTCCTCAATGTTCCTATTAGTTACTGATACGAGACCACATAGGGAATTGACGGTGATTGCTACCTTAAAGAGTCTTTACTAAAGCTGAACCAGAGGGGTTAGACTGTGAGTACTACCCAAAGGGATTCTAGTGTTTGTTTCATTGAACCAGAGGGGTTTGGTCGTGTGTACTTCCTAGAGGGTTACCTGCTTTTGATTAGCTGCTTTCTTGTTATATGAAAATGAATACAACTGAAAAAGTAGGATTGTTACTATGTGTAATTCCTTGTTTACTGCTTCATTTAGATTATTTCCTTCCATATATATTCACTGAATGTTAGGCATAAATCATTGGGTTGTTGCCTACTGGGATTCGTCTCACACCCTGTTTGGGTCATCCTCTTGGGCCTAAACAGATTATATGGTTGCATGTCTAGATAAGGGAAAGCTCCCTTCTACTGCAATTACATGATTGTTGTGGATCTGGAGAGCATGGGACCAATCTGAGGCTTGCGATGCTACTGAAGTTTATTTGTTTTCTTTTGATCTTTGTTTTGTTACTATATTCCAACATTATGACTTGTTTGGATGCTTTTCTAGACATATGTCGCATGCATCATTTTTATATGTACTCCAGTTGTTTATTACTTTTACTATTTACTTATTGCATGTTATTACTGCTTCTTCTATTTCTATATATTAATTTCCACTACTTTACTCTTACAATGATGTCATATTTCTCCACAATCACACCCAAGGCCTTCACTTCAAGTCGAAATCCTCTGGCATTTAGGGAAATGCACTTGAGGCCATGTGACCAACTGGGTATGGGGAACCATTGGGCGACACTTGGAACCGGGACGTTACATTTAATACGGTAAATAAATGTAACTCTTATATTTATCATAACATGCCTTGAAATATTTTATGATATCAATCATAATTTATATTTCATTTTTACTTGTACAATCTTTCAAGATATAATGTATTTAAATTTTCATAATTACTAATTGAAACTCTTTACATTTTTCTTCATTGCCTCATATCCCAAACTCTTTTAGGATATTGAGTGAAATACAATTTAATGTTAGACCAGTGTAATCCTTTAAGAAATATTTATATTCACTTTCTAAATGGTAACTAAAATTAAATCTTTAAAATTTTCTTTTTTCATCACATTACCTAAACAATTAGGATATTAATTGGAACATACTTCAACTCAATATTGGTGTTATCAATTATTTATTAATTTTTAACTTCTCTAAGTTCAAACATAATCAAACTATCATATAAGGTTCTATATTATATAAAAAATATCCTGATAAGAAACAAAAAAACCTTCTGTGTTAGGAAATAACATTTGTTTCCATTTAGTATAAATATTTAAAAAATGATTTATTATTTACTTATCATATAAGGTATTCTATGTGTTTGTATCATTCTCTTTTAAAAAGAATACCTCATCAAAATATCCTACCACTGGTAAAAGTAACACATTCCGTTATATTTTAAAAATCTTTTTTATAAAATATTTACCTTAAATAAATAATTTTCTCCATATCCTATTATGAAAATATAATACAGTAATATATGAGTCAAAAATTATTTTTATGAACTTAACGATTTCATACTTGTTCTCAATAAAATATTTTATATTGAAAAAATTATTTTTCCCAATAAAAGAAATTATATGAGGATTGGAAAAAATTTCTAAGATTTAATGGTCATTCATAAAATACTTTAGAATTAACTCATTGTTGTATTTACTATTTAATTCATCATATTATTATGAACTAAAATATCCATCAATTATCCCAATGATAATTAACAGCTATATATATAAAACATTGAAAGGAAATAAATATGTTATAACATACCTTTTAAAATTTTAGAATTAATTAAAATAACATCCATACCTAATATGGAAGTTCCAAGGAGTCTCACAAACTACAACTGGAAATTCATCGATAATCCAATAATATTAATTTATTTTTCATTTTTACAAATAACCCTAGGTTTTAATTAACTTTTTTCATGAATAAAATTTATTAAACTTTTTTACCACATTTTTTCTTCATGTTTTAACTTTTAACTCCTTGTACTGCCTATATTGTACTTTAGAAACTAGAAATAATATTCTTAGGTTATATATATTCACAAAAATTTTGGACTATCATGTAAATGGTTTATTATTTTAATCATATTTTCTCTATATTTCTATAGATTAAGATAGAATAAATTTGTTAACCAAAACAATCAATTTTTAGTCTCCCCTTAAAGCATGTTATACAATTAATCAAATCATAATCCATGTGTAAAAAACACCAATCTAATTTTATTATAAAAATATTTTCTATAAGATCTCACCAAGATCTAAATTTAATGACAACATATTTTATGAAATTTTTATCCAAGATTAAATCATTCATGTTATCAATTAAGAAACTCTTTTCTTCACTACATCAAATAAAACATCAGAATTCCAACATAATTTTTATTATTTCATATATTTTTGAATATTTTAAAAAATAATGAATCTTTTATAATTTCATAGATCTTTCTTAACAATAGAATTAAATTATAAAACCAATAAATAATTATGTAAACCTTCATAATCACCAATATATACAATCATATTGACTATCATTTTATATACCGAATCTTGTTGAGTATATGAAACTAAATTTCTTAAAATTTGATTATCCAATGATTGTGAGACATTTAATTAATATATTTATCCTTAAAACAAAAATCTATATTCACTTGTTGAATAATTTCTTCAGTTAGTTACTCAGTATGTAACTATTCCAACCCATATAATTTACCTAATAAATTTTCTTAAATCACCAATATTACTTAATTACTTTTCTGATGTTACTAATCTTAAGATCTATACACATTAAGTGTATCCTTATGAAGGATTTATCAAAAGGTTTATCATGATTAGGGTGATGATATTATTTAAAATAGAAGATTATCATAGTAAATTCATGTATTGTTAACCATTTAATAGATTCTATTAAATGGGATCCCCTTAAAATGATTACCCATTTTAAAAACAAATCATATCCATTAGTAGGTTGAGATCCATAATTGATCATGACTTACACTTTTTATCACATAAATATGACATGGAAATATTTGGTAAAAAACTTATAAATAATATATATATGAATCTTGGGTAGTAGAAAATACAACTCTTTTCTAAATAAATCTAGTGGATATACTCAACATTATTCTTCTGGTATCATAACTGTTAGGTTTTCTCATATGGTGTAACCCAATGAAAAAATCAAGAACAAGCCAATAAAGGAAAATCAATGGATATTTATTATAATCTTGATAATACTGTCAACATAATCTAAAGTCACTTATAAATTTATTTCCTTATTCAAGACTATCTAGGGATACTCATGTTGATCTTGACAATACCCATTTCAATGATCGATTTCTTGAGAGGTATTTTTTTGGAAGGAATATATCCCTTAGTATTTGAAGGGGATTTTAATCTCAAGATATAATCTAATTATATTCCCATTTATGAATATATTTTTCAATTAATTTAGTTTGTAATTATATTACCTCCACTAAAAAAGAAGGGTCAACCGTTATTATTGTGCAACTCTACACACAACCCACAATTTTGTGTTACTTATCCAAAATGAGAAGTAAAGTATATTCATATATATCTAAATCCAGAATATGTATAAGTTAATTGAAAAAGTCATGTAAAGGTATAAATTTATATGATAAAGTCAGTCTCCTCATGAGTAATCCTGGAATTATAAAGAGACTACACTGTTCACCATCATATACATGGTATAATCCACCATGTTGGTAGGTACACTGATCCCAAATCCATCTTCCTAAGGTTAATTTACTCAATGGATAATCAAATTCATCATAACTCTAACATCTATTGTTAATAAACTATACTCAATAACTAAATTAAAGTTTATAAATTTGATGAAAAACTTAGGTGAAGGACGTTCAAAACTAAATTCATTATAGATTTGTTCCTATATTGTAATGAAATGATCTATCCTAGAAGTAATTGTTGATTTTAAACTAAAGAATACATCATCCATCAAATAAAAAATTTCTACTTAGAAATAAAAAAGTTAATAACCTTTATCAAAATGAACAATTCAAATATTTCAACATGAGATGATCATTTATGAATAATAAATAAAATATTATTATAAAAACTTTATAATATCATCTTTATTCATTAAAAACATACAATAGATATGAATATAAAATTTTTATAATCATTCTGAATGGAACTCATTCATATTAATAAGTATATGGAATTTTATTTCAAATATTTGATATTTTTTTTAAATATTTCTATAATCCAATTTTCTATTGTGTAAAAAAATTACATAATATAATGTCTCTTAATTAATCATCATTTAAACTTTTATCAATTCAATCAACAAAAAAATATGTTTTTTAAATAATGTTCAAAATAAATCCTCTTTAATTAGAATAATTCATGTTAATTCATTATGAATAATTCATTATTTAAATATGAACACTTTATTTTTTTACCATGTTTCATAATTTATATACATTTAAAGACTAAAACTGATTATTTCTAATAAAAACTTATCTTTATAAATAGTAGAACATTTAATATAATTTTGAAAAAAGCTATTTCAAATATTAAAATTTAATATTTGGGAATATAAAAAATTTATAAATATGTATTTAGTGAATTATAATCATTTTATTTTTAATTATTTAATTTATAAATTATTGATATATTAAAATGTCCCAACATTCCTTTTAAAACTACTTATAAAAATTTTATAAATAAATCAAAAATTTGACATCCATAATACAAAATTTAAAACATTTTTAATTACCCTTAGCAGAATCCCCATTTCGTGCAATGGTAACCTACAACTACCCTAACATATATTTTGTATGTATATGAAAACATTCATGAATATTACGAAAGGCATGTTATATATAGGTAAAGCTAATTATACTAATAAGTAAATTTATTCAATAGTTTACCTTCACATGAACTCTTCACAAAAGGGTAAGAATCATTATACCATAACATAAACATTTAAAAATGAATTACTATCATGTAAATATGAAAATAAATTAATTTCTCATTGTGTCATGTAAAAACCATTATAGACACCTTTGAAATATTGAATTACCTTTATGTGAACTCCTTCATGTAAATGTAAATCCTTCCTTACCATTACAGTGGCTTAAGAAAACCTTTGGAACTTTTATGTAGCCTCTAAAATATAGTTATTTAATTGGTTTCCTTTATAAAACTCATACACATAATGGTAATGCCTCTGTAAGCTTTAAATATTCCTACTTCATAATGGTAAAAAGTTTTAAATATGAGTTTTTGGAATTTAAAAACATTTCTATCTTATTGAATTTCATCATTTCATGAGCCTGGTTTCATTAAACATAATCATGGATTCTATATAATACCACATACAGGTTTCAAATGAATCTAATAAGTATTTTCAAATGTTTTTTAATCAATTTACACCCCTAAATGAGGTTCTTCATTCATGATAATATGAAACTGGGATAAAAAGAAATGAATAATTGTTTTCAGTAACATACCATACACTGAAGAGCATCTTTAAAATATATAAACATTATTACATGGTTTTGATAATGATCACCAAGGGAATACAAAATTCATCTCCTCTTTATAGTGTATCCACATGTTTCAACTGAATCATCCATTATATATATGAGATCTGTCCTTAAATAATGATAGGTTAGATCCACTGATGAAGAAGAAAATGATAATGAGTGAATATGGATATGTAGAGTTTCGGCCACGCATTATGCAATCATCCTCCCCCACATCCATCAAATGATGATGATATTTAAGTTCATGACAATGCTTCTTATGCTACATAATTTAGTCATGCATGTATCATATAGATGAAACCACTCCCTTATATTTCATCTTTTAAGTAGTCCATTAATGAAATACTACATGGGAATATAAAATGTTATCATATAAAGAAAAACATTAAAACAAAGTGATACATCCTACACATGGAAAAAAATTATATATATCATATATATATAAGTCCTTAGATCATATATCCCTCACTATAGGGGTCAAATATAATAGTAAGATAGAATAAAACTTTTTTATAGAAAGGGTTTTTAAATAATGATAATGTATCAATCATTTAAAATTGATGCTTCTCAGTTTTCCATGTTTTTAACTATATTACTTAGAAAATTATAGTTATTCAAGCATGGTTTTGTTCTCTCACAAAATGATGAATTTTTTAAAAGGATGTGAAAATGGGATTGGAAGCCTCTCAGGTATGTTATTATAATGTATGGAAATATGGCATGACATGTCATTCAAGAATTAGGGAACTTTTCATGAATTTCCATCACATTGAATTTTAAAAAATATGATCATTTCTACACTCATTTAAGTTTTGTAAATGGGTAAAATAGTTCTTCATCATTGAAATATGTTAAAATTTTACAAGGGTCTTCATATTTTTCATAGAAGGTTTCAAACAACACATGAAATAAAAAATAAACACCCTAAAATTTTAAAGAATAAAACATAATAAGTGGATATTTTTAATTTAAAATTGCTAAAACTATAAACTTTTCCCTCCACTAAACATAGATAGTGTAATGTACTTAGGGAATTCTGACAGATATTATAGTTAAAAATAGATTAAATCTAAATTAAGTAGTCAACCATGTGTTAATTAAATTTAAAACATAATGGTCCTTTATAATATATAGGTTAGAACTGTTTTATATCCTCCACTTGTTCTTATGGTTGATTTTCCTAAAAAATATCAGTATGTGTACATTGATAGTATATGTGTTCTTTTCTCATTTTTTAATGAATTACATAATACCAAAGGGATGTAAATTAGTAATATTAAATGGTATTTTCAATATGGAATGATTTTTACCCATAATTGGTTTCATTATTGAATTGTAATATAACACATAATCCCAGGGATTGAAATATTTCCATTGAATTAATTTATCATGATACAAACTATTTCTTTCGTTGTAAAACCAAGAGTTCAAAAAATATTATATTTTGATTTATTCAATCCCCATTAGTTTTATTAATCTTTCTTACACTACTATTTCTAGATCCAAATTCATCTATTTTACTAGTAAGTTGTCCTTCTGCTCTATCCCCACATGTTAGTGATATATCTTCATATAAATCAACATAAATGGTTTAATTCTAATTATATATTTGTAAATTTACCTAAAATTCCTTAATGTTCCTTGAAACCTTTTTATCTAATCATTTATATTTGTCAATATAGTTTTCCATAGGGTTCAGATAATTTCTCTATTTCAAACTTATTCTTGAAAATTATTTTGTTGATGCTTGGGTGTAGATTTATTTTTATATACTATATACTTTATCATTATGGATTTCATTATCCTATTATAGAAATTATTTACATGATCATTGATAATTTATATAGGATATACAAACCTAAAAAATAATATTAGTCTTAAAAAATCCCAAAAAACATTAGAATTATCATTTTTGGTTGTTTAAATTCCACCCACATTGAGGCATGATCTAATACCAATGTAATTTATGTGTTTCCAAAGTATATGGGTAATGAGTCAAATAATGTCTATTCCAAAAAATTATTGTTTTCATTAAACATTCCTTGGTATTGTGCCTTTATTTTATGATAATAAGAATGTTAACATGTATCCTGGATTTTTGGGTGATGAAGGAATAATCCACCTAATGGAAGTAAAGGATATACCCATAAATTTTTGGGTAATTAAATAGAGTCATTATTTTAATGGAGTAACTAGAAGCATAGATTCAATATAGTAGATATACATTACATCATATGATTTTTTCTTGATCCTCAATTAAAATACAATTGTAGATGTTGGAAAACTATTTACAATAATTTTGTAAGCGTTTAGAAGAAGATAACTACTATAAAAAGCTAGATGTAGATGTGAAGAAAATAATTTTGGAGTGCATATCATATTAGGTGATATAATTAGTAAATAAACATCTTTAGGATAAATATTTAGTAAAGGATAAATTAATATTTTTATGTGAAACTTAAAATAATCAACATGATTATTTATAGGGATATTAGTACCGTGGAAATTCTATAAAGTATTTTTGTATTATTATAATAATTCCTATAATTATTTCAAGCTATTATAAATTGATTTTGAGAGTTTGATAATTTACTAGGTTTATTTGAAGATGTATTGGAGTAATTTAATGAATTATTGAACATTGGAGTATAATAAGAACAATGGATAATTACTAATTGTAAAAATCTTGGATTTCATATAAATTTATAAATAACATAATACTTTTACATTAGAGAATGAAAATGGCTAATTGTGGAATACATGGGTATATCAACAAATATCACATGACTTCCTTCTTGGATTTATTTCTTTGTGGCTATGTATGAATACCCAAGTAAGTATTTTTGAGTACTCATGTAAGTCTTATACAAACCATTATAGACTTCAAATTTTTGAAAAATGAACACTTGATATGACTTTCAAGAAAATCATAATAATTTTTGGTCTATGTGTAAGAAATTATGTTACTAATGTAAAAAATTTATATATTTTGTATTATTTTGTGTCCAATATATTAATTTGAACAATTGTATTTTAATATTCTAAAGCTTTTGTATGAAATTAATTTTAACATTATAATACTTAATATAATGTCTTAAAAATCCTAGTTCTTCTATCTCTGTAAGACTTGGAAGTTATAGAGTTTTGATAATTCTTGTGTATTAAGACCGGGTTTCCAAAATTAATGACACTGAATAAGGAAATTAATTGAGATGATTAGAAAAAATGTTACTTAATGTTAAAAATATAGTTAGGCTATATATATCCATGATCCAAAATTAAGTTGGAGAATATTAAAGGGAGAAGAAGATAAGAGGAACAATGTGCTATTAAAATGGTATTTTCAATTGAAAATATTTGAAAATATATTTTGAATCTCAAAATATGAAATGAAATCTAATGATGCATCCATGGATCATAAATGTTTTAAATTACTACAAAATGTATTGTGATCCACAATTTTTGAGTAATAGAGATATATAGTTGAGGTTAAAGGCTATGAATTTGAATTTTGGGGATATGAGAAAATACATATTTTACAAATCTATAAATCAATTATGATGATTAATTTATTTATATTTAGTAACATAAATATCATAAAATACTATGATTCATGATGAATGAGTTATTAACTGTGTTTATTTTCTATATGGGGTATAAAAAATTCATACTTTAGTTTTAAATAATTTTCATAAAGCTATCATGCCACAATTGAGATATTCCACATCATAATTATCTACTATATATATTTATATTTCCATATAAGAATTTCTATTTGTATTTTATATGAAAATATATTAATACATTGATTCTATTGTAAAAAATATTAAATTATTTATTTGGATGAGAGAAAAATGTATGAAAAAGAAAGTGGGATACTTTTATAATGTTACTAGAGTTGATCATTTGAAAATCAAAAGATATTGGAGATAATGGTATGAGAAAAGGCTGGTGCATGTGGTTATATTATACAGACGTGTAAAGATATATTTTTATTTATATAAATTAAATAATATCTCACAATTTAAATAATGATTCTTGTGTAGTTGTGGATAAAAAATATATATAATTAATGAATATAGAGAAGAAATAAAGTATCATAATGTTATAGAAAAGATAATGTTGAGAGAAAAAAAGGTCCAATGGTGGAATAAAAAAGAATATTTAAATAATAATTAACTGAAACCAAAAAACAAATAGTTATCATAGAAGAGAATAATAAGAATATGAATAAGAACAATGGTTTTCATTCCAGTCCATGTGATGCATAGAATTGTAGAACTCTTGGAAACAGAAGAAGAAGATAATAAGAAGAAAAATGATAAGTCATTCAAGAGATTATATAATGTGATAAATAATATACCAAAGACATTCATTATTTACTCACTATGAAGATAATTTGGGTTGCGATTATTAATAATGACACTTGAACCTCGCCAATTTTTAGAAACTGTTATTGAAAGCATTTTTTTTTGAGATGTTTGATATTTTTTTTGAGATTACGCAACCAATAGTTTTTTAATAAGAATAAAAACCTATAAAAATAAGATATAGACTTATAGGTTATGGTTGTTAAAGATCACAATTCATTAAAATAATATATTTTTATATAGTATGGGATTATATTATTGGGTGTAGATACATCCCAGGGTAGATTTCACATCTATTTCAACAATTGGTAAATGATTAAGAACCAATGGGATGCCAATATATATTATTTTAGTGGAATGTTGTGAATGTTCACTATTTTAATATTGTGAACACTCACATGTATTATATAGTGAGGATAATTAGGGATGATATCATCTGAAAACCAACATGTAATCAATAAAAATATTGTAGTGGATAATATATGACTTTGTTTAACCTAATCATAGAAAGTAGTAGGATTCCCAAATAAACCATGAAAATTCTAAGAACTCCTATAAAAAACATTACCCCTTTACTACATTGCACGTGGAGTACATGAATTCAATCAATAAAACATATCTTCTATTGTCTTAATTAGACATATGGGTTGAAGTACCAATTTTGTGTTAACAAATAAAATAGGTTTTGAAATATGGTAAAATGTAAGAAAAACCTAATTCACCCACTAGTTTCTATGCTATTCCACCAAGACTAACAATCAAAAAATCTTACTTGTTTTTGGAAAATTTCATATATTTTGGGGATGTTCGCGAAAATTGAAACTAATTACAGTTTTAACAAAATTCGTGGGAAATTATAAATAATGTGGGATAGTATATTCATGATTATAAAACATTCATTGGATTCCTTTGAGGTCTAAAGTGTCTTACACAACATAAACTGTGGAAATATTCAAGGACACACAGACCCTCACTATGAGAAAAAAATCTTCTTAAAATTTTATTATTATAGTTTTGTCAAAGATATAGATTATAAAAATTGTAAAAACATGATTCATGTTTATGTTTAAGATGTTTTATGTGGCTCAGGTGATATCGGACTTTATAAGTTTCCAAAAAAGTAAACATATTAGCAAACTGAGGTACCTCTCCTTAAAAAAAATTAATCATGTAATTGAGTCATTTCATGAATCATTGTATAAAAGTTTCGCTTCATAACTATTGGGCAGTCTATTCAGATGATTATTCACCTAATTCCCAAATTATTTCTTGACTTTAGTCCGAATTTCCTGAAGTCCATCTTTTTTATTTTGTTATGGATAATCTCCCTTTTAAGGGATGAAGGGGGAACCCATACATAACCCGTAGGCCCAAGGAAGAAGGCCCTACATGACCCGCAATACATGACCCGAAGGCCTGATCGTACCACGATTCACTGTTTTATTCCACCCTTACACCGCAGTTTTAAACTAGTTTTGTAATGAATATTTGAAATATAATAATAAATTTAACTTCATGTTTGAATAAATCAATTAATGTTAATCAATATTATAATTGGAAATGTTAATTTTTTTTATTGTTTCAATGTAGGTGGATGTGATTTGTAAGGCCTTTGATGAAGTGGAAGAAAAATGGGCCAAAATTGCATGGATCCATGGACATATGTCCACTGTTTTTCATAGTACACCAAATCCGTGCATCCAAATGGGCTTAAATGTTTTGGGACTGTCCAAAATTTAATAGGATACATTTAATATTAAGAAACCCAATGCTTATTCAGCTTCTATGGGGCCCATCCGAACTGATCTGTCCAAGCCACCGAATTTGGACCAAGTCAAATACGGTGTTTTGTATTTCATCAATATCTTGATCAGTAGTTGTGAAATGGGTTCCACACTTTCGGTGGAGATATTTAAGAGGTAGGGCTACAAATTTTATATTTTCTACAAAGAGAGATAAGACTGTCTGAAGGCCGAAACGCATGGTACAAGTGGATTGAAGAAATCTGTGTGCCTAAAACCACCTTTCATTTTTCCTATAAAATGGAACCTTGGGCTCCCCATTTGCATGTTCGGCCAAGAGGAAAGGTGCTTCCATTTTTGAGTCCCCATATAGTCTTCTCAACATCCCTAGTAGTTCTTGAGGCTATGGGATGTTCTACCCCAACATCTTTCTCTTCCTCCTCTCCCATGAGTTTCTAAACCCCTTGTGATCACCCGGGGAGGAACGTGATGTACATCCCGAGCTTCATGTTTGTAATATTTGAATGATATTTTAAATTACAAGTTTTTGTGTTGTTATTAATCATCCTCTATTATTATTTTATTGAGTTATGTACTGGTATGTCTTGCTCAACTCATATGATCAAGTTTGGGGGTACCCATTCATGTGATGTTTCACACACCGTTCACCACTTTCTTTCCCCCTTTCAATTGCGGTGTTTGTGTGATTTATATTGGTCAATTGAACTCACACAAGCACTGTCAAGTCCATTTACATTTATGTCATGTTATCACAATAAAATAACATGAAAACCTGGAGAGCACATCGAATTCATCATGTGTTTCCTTGGTGAGTTTCGGTTATGATATCGAACACAAATCACCCAATCATCGGTGATGTCCGGTGAATTGTTATGTGTTTTCGACTGAACCCTAGGAGGTATCCTAGTACAAACTCAGTAACATTATGGTTGTAGGTGTTACAAACCAGGGATTAAATGATCATATCCCCATCCCTTGAAGTGATGAAGGATGAGCATCATGAGACTTCCCCGGGTTGATCATGTTTAATCAATCTTGTTCATTTCTATTTTGTTTTATCACTTTCATTTTATACTTTCATCATTAATTATAAAACCCCCATGTTTTAAAAAACCTAATTCACCTTCTAATCTCATAATCAAAACCCTCTTTATAAATTAATGATCTAAGGCTCCGTCGAAAGACGACCTAGGGTTGCTGCTATATTGCAAAAATTCTAGTTAAAATTAAACAACTAAATTGACGCGCTCGACAACGCGATCAAATTTTGGGACCGTTTCTGGGGAGACATGATCATTTTTTCTCTATTTACTTTTATTTAGTTATTTTACTTATTTATTTGTATTCCTTTAAATACCCCACCCCCATTTGATTGTTTTTGTTTTGGGTTTTGTCTTTATTTTTTGTTGTTGTTTTTGGTGTGTTCTTTCTCTCTCTCTCTCTCTCTATCTCTCTCTCTTCTCCATCTACCTCTCTAATTCTATAGTATAATATTCTATTCTCCTTTCACCCTTTTTAAGTTTTTTTCTTTCCATCTCAAATAAATAAAAAAAACATAAAAAATCAATCAATCAATCAAACTGGATATCATTTTTTCATGACAAGATCTGGTAAAGGAACACTACTTGAATTTGATCCTGAAATCGAAAAGTCACTTCACACACAAATCAAGGAATCTAGAGAAGTTCAATCAAGTAACATTGTGGAACCCCATTTAGAACCTCATGTGGTTATAAACCAACCCAAAATTTAACCCAATCAAACCCAAGAAAACATGGCTGCAAATAATCGAACATTAAAAGAACTTACTACCCCTGATGCGGAGTACCAACCTGCGTACATCCAATATCCCGAGGAAGCAGCCAATATTGAGATTAGATCAGGTCTCATCCACCTTCGTCCAAAATTCCATGGTCTTCCTGGTGAGGACCCTCACAAACATCTAAATGCGTTTCACATAGTGTTCTCCACCATGAAACCCCAAAATGTGTATGAGGACCTCATTAAGTTTATGGCCTTCCCTTTCTCCCTTTATGGTGTAGCCAATGATTGGCTATACTATTTGCCTTCCAGAATTGGGGTCTGGAATGACCTAAAAAGACTTCTTCTAGAGAAGTTCTTCCCTGCCTCCTGAACTGCATCAATTAGGAAAGAAATATGTGGAATTAGGCAATCACAAAGAGAGACCCTTCATGAATACTGGGAGATATTCAAGATACTTTGCTCAAGATGCCCCCACCACCATATTTGTGAACAACTATTAATCCAATACTTCTATGAGGGACTTATCCCCATGGATTTTGGAATGATTGATGTTGCGGCTGGTGGTGCCCTAGTTGAAAAAACTCCTTCTGCTGCTCGTGACTTAATATCCAACATGGCTTGAAATGCACAACAATTTGGTACACGAGCTATTGCACCAACCCGAGGAGTTCATGAGGTAAGTCATTCAGCCCTATAACAAAAGGTAGATACTTAACTTGATGAGATCTATACCCTTCTAAGGAAATTATCTCAAGCACAAGGTAACTCACACTCTACATCTATTCCATTGCATTGTGGTATTTGTTCTGATAACACTCATTTTTTCTGACCAGTGACCACAACATCAAGATTCATCTGAGTCATGTGCAGCTGTATTCCCAAGGCGTCCATTCCAACAGGCACCTCCCTTCAAGGAAGAACCATTCAGGACAAATCCAAACCTCGGGTGGCAAGCACAACCACAATACCGACAAGGAGGAAACTCAAGCTACCACAAGAAGAATTGGTATCAACAAGGCCAAGGTATGAAACCTTCTTATCGTTCAACATCTCAAAACAATCCTCCTCCTCCCAAGTCTGAACCGAGCCTTGAGGATATAGTGAAGCAAATAGAAACCCAGAACCTTCAGTTCCAAAAGACCACACAATCAGCTATTCAAGACCTACAAACCCAAGTGGGGCTATTGGAAAACACCATCATTGATCTTAAGATGCAAGGTTCTAGACAACTACCATCCCAACCCACTTCCAATCCAAAGGACAAAGGTAATGTATTTGAAGATACACTTTGTAGTGGTAAAGAAGTTTCTCCTTCTACTGATTCTGCACAGCAGGTATGTCCCCCTCATGAAAAATCTCTTTCCCAACCCTCAAAAACTTTATGTAAAGAAAAAAAAGAAAAAAATGGTAATCTAATAGTCATTGATGATTCAAATGAACAATCCATTCCTCTTCCTTTACCTCAAAGACTCTCTAAATCTATGAAAAACTTTGATAATGAGATTGAAAATGAAATAATGGATACATTTAAAAAAGTTCAAGTTAATATTCCATTGTTGGATGCAGTCAAGAAAATTCCCCGTTATGCCAAATTTCTTAAAGATATTTTCACCCATCGACGAAGGCTGAAGGGGAATGAGAGAGTCAACCTGGGAAGGAATGTATCGGCCTTGATTTAACCAGAAATTCCAACCAAATGCATGGATCCTGGAATATTCACCATACCTTGTACCAGAGGGGAGACGTTCTTTTCTGATGCTATGCTAGATTTAGGTGCTTCCATTAATGTAATGCCTCACTCCATGTATACTTCTCTACAGGTTAGAGAGCTTCAACCAACAGTAATTGTTGTGCAACATGCCAACTGGAGTACAACACATCCAAAAGGAGTGATTGAGGATGTCCTTTTTAGAGTGAAGAATCTCATCTTCCCCGCTAATTTCTACATTCTTGAGATGGATGATACCTGAACCCAATGACATGCCCCTCTCATACGTGGGAGGTCATTCCTATAAATAGCAAAGACAATAATCAACGTTCACAATGGTACGTTGTCCATGGAATTTGGAGGAGAAAAGGTAAGTTTTAACATCCTTGAGGCTATGAAACACCCCGTTGAAGAGCACTCCACTCTTCATGTCTATTCGATGGAAGTGCTCTCAAACGATGCACAAACACACAATTATCTCCTCAACCCAAACTCTGATTCTTTTTTTTCACCCTTGGATGATTTGAGTTTTGGTTCTTCTTTTGAATGTTGTGTGGGTTCAGAAAAAATGTAAATTTTGTGCTTTAATTGATGAGTGTGATTATTTTGAGTTACCCATGACTATCGATGATTCTGAAAATCTCATTTCAATAGATTATCTTTCCTTTGAGAATAAACATGAGTAGATAGATAGTTTCATGGACCTCACTCCCCCTAAATCCCCTCCCTCAATCCAGAAACAACCGGTGTTTGAACTTAAACAACTTTTTTATAATTTAAAATATGCATATCTTGAGGGTATTGACTAATTGCTCGTCATTATTTCCAATAACCTCTCTCCACAACAAGAATTTAAACTGCTCAAACTTTTGAGAGAGTGTAAAAAGGCAATAGGATGGTAATTGGCTGATATTCCTGGGATTAGCTCATCTATTTGTATGAACCATATACTTTTGGATGATGAGGCTAAGCACATAAGACAATCTCAACGCCGGCTGAATCCAACTCTCCTTGAAGTGGTAAAATTGGAGGTCACTAAATTACTTGCTGAAGGGATCATTTATCATATATCTGATAGTAAATGGGTTAGCCTAGTGCAAATTGTGCCTAAAAAAATAGGAATAATAGTTGTGTCAAATGAAAGGAATGAATTGCTTCCAACACGTGTGAAAAACAGTTGGTGAGTCTGTATTGACTATCGTCGACTGAATCAAACCACGCGGAAGGACCACTTTACTTTACCTTTCATTGCCCAAATTTTAGAACGATTTGCTGGTAAGTCCCATTATTGTTTCCTTGATGTCTATTCAGGTTATTTACAAATCCATATAGCCCCTGAGGATCAAGAAAAGACAACATTTACCTGTCCATTTGGAACATTTTCATATAGAAGGATGCTATTCGGTCTATGTAATGCTCCAGGTACTTTTCAGAGATGTATGTTGAGTTTTTTTCTGAGTACCTTGAGAGTTGTATGGAAGTCTTTATGGATGATTTCACGTTTTATGGTTCTTCTTTTGATTATTTTTTAGAAAACCTAGGTTCTGTCCTCCGTCGCTGCATTGAAAAAGATCTTGTTTTAAATTATGAAAATTTTCATTTCATGGTTGAGTGGGGGATAGTTCTTGGGAATATCATTTCAAATAAGTGAATTCAGGTTGATAAATCTAAAATTGAATTAATTTTATCCCTTCCATTTCAAAAATGTGTTCGTGAGGTGCGGTCTTTCTTGGGTCATGCTGGTTTTTACCGCCGATTCATTAAAGACTTTAGTAAGATCATACTTCCCTTATCTCGGTTATTACAAAAGGATTCTGAGTTTGTGTTTGATAAAAATTGTGAGGATGCATTCAATTCACTAAAAAAGAGTCTCACATCACCTACCATAATCCAAACACCTAGGTGGGATCTCCACTTCGAGCTTATGTGTGATGCCTCTAACTTTGCAGTTGGGTCAGTTTTATCAGAAAGGGTTGAAAAGGCTCCTCATGTCATTGCGTATGCCTCTCGTACCCTTGACCCTGCCCAGGTATACTACACAACCACAGAAATTCCATTAATATCTTCTTGGGTCAAAAATGTTTGTGTTTTCTGACCATGCTTCCCTTCGTTTCCTCCTAAAGAAACCCAAAGCCAAGCCCCGCCTCATTCGGTGGATGCTCCTCCACCAAGAGTTTGACATTGAGATTAGAGATAAGAGAGGAGTGGATAATGTTATAGCTGACCACATTAGTAGAATTTCCCCACCATTGGACCATCATGTTGACTCACCCCTACCCATTGGAGAATTTTTCCCTCATGAGAACCTTTGTGATGATGTGGACCTTACCCCTTGGTATGCGGACATTGTGAATTTTCTAGCAACATCTAGGGTCCCCACTGATTTTAGCACTTCACAATCCCAGAGACTTAAACATGATTCTCGATGGTACATTTCGGATGACCCATACTTTTGGAGAATTTTTAGTGACCAGGTTGTTCATAGGTGTGTCCCTGACTCTGAGTTCACCTCTGTTTCGACCTTCTGTCACACCTTGGCATGTGGGGGCCACTTTGGCTCTCAACGTACAGCTCGAAAGGTCCTTGACTCAAGATTATATTGGCCAACATTATATAGATATTCCCATAGGTTTTGTAAATCATGTAATCAATGTCAATTCACATGGAATATCTCAAAGAGGAATGAAATTCCCCAACAGCCCATGTTATTCTGTGAAATCTTCAATGCATGGGGCATTGACTTCATGGGGCCTTTTCCAAATTCATTTGGCTTTGTGTACATATTATTGTCTATTGAATATGTATCTAAATGGGTGGAAGAAAAGGCCACCAGGACCAATGACTCTCGAGTGGTTGTTGATTTTGTGAGGTCCCAGATTTTCAGTAGGTTTGGTCTACCAAGATTCATCATTAGTGATCAGGGTTCACATTTTTGCAATCTTAACATGAAAAACCTGCTTCTTAAGTATGGGGTTGTTCATAAAGTCTCCAATTCATATCATCCCCAAACTAACGGACAAGCAGAAATTTCAAATTGGGAAGTTAAGTGAATCTTAGAGAAAACGGTACAACCCAATAGGAAAGATTGGAGTTTGCGCGTGGATGATGCACATTGGGCGTATCGTACTGATTTTAAAACACCGATCGTAATGTGACCATATAGGATTGTGTTTGGAAAAGCTTGTCACCTCCCGGTGGAGGTAGAACACCGTGCATATTGGGATGTTAAACAATGTAATATGAACCTTTCAGATGCAGGTGAGGAACGAAAGCTGCAGATTCAAGAGTTGGAAGAAATTCGACGTGATGCATATTACAACTGCCGAATCTATAAAGAGAAGACAAAGGCTATTCATGATAGCATGATTCACCAGAGGAAGTTCTATATTGGTGAGAAGGTCCTCATGTAAAATTCTAGGCTTAAGCTCTTCCGAGGAAAGCTTCATTCCCGATGGATCGGTCCTTATACTATTAATAATGTTTACCCTTTTGGTGAAATATAGGTTTTGAATGAGCAGAGTGGACGAAGTCTTACCGTCAATGGGAAGTGACTTAAACACTTCTATGAGGATTTTCCAAATAATCTGGTGGAGGAAATCCACCTTCTCGATGCATCATACCAATAAAACACACCAGGTTTTATCCTTCCTTCTCACATTTTCAATTATTTCAGTGAGGACACTGCACATTCTAGGTGTGGGGGGAGGATACATTCCTGGGTTAGTTAGGATTTTTCATCATTTTCTCCTATTGTTTTCTCTTTTTGGCCTTCTTTATGGTATTTATATTTTTCCCCCCCAAAAATTTAGAAATTCCATGTTGTGGCGACCATAAAGTGGGGAAAGTAAAAATACCATAACGAAGGATAAAAATAATTTGTGTATGAGTTTACCATCAAGGACTGATTTTTAGTGAATTAGTTTTCTATCAATGATATAAATGGTTGTATCTATGTGAAACCTTTGAGATGATTGATGCCCTCTGTGTGAGTAGTTTTTTGGAAAACTATGTCACTAATATCTCCACAAATTTTTGCACCAAACCAAAAGGTGTGATTATTTCATACTTAATATAAGGTAAATATATGTTGGGTTAATAATTTTCAGCTTTAAATGATATTTCCATACGTTCATTCCTTATCCGATCGGTTTCATTACTATACCAGATTGACCTATGCGTGTGTACCTAATGTCCGACTGTTGTACGCCCTCAAAAAAATTATTGTGTCTTGGGCAGGTCAAAAACCACTCCTCCACAACCTTTGATCTTGTTATAACTATTACAATTAGTGTTATGAGGAGATCAAACAAGGTTTGAGAGATGAGTGTGAGATTTGGTCCAATTGAAACTTAAAAAAAAGATGAGGGCAGTGATGAAATGTGCAACATATGGGGATATCTAGGTCGGGAGCTTATGGTTTGACTTCTGGGAATTCTTAAATAAGTGGGTCTTGAAATATGATTGCAAAGGATGTAGGACAGGTTTGGTGACAAAATCATTTAAGCTGAAAAATGTTAAAATAACATATATTTATTGGATAGTAAGTGGAAAGAATAGCATGGAATGGTTTTCTCACACACACATGGAGATTTAGTGTCATGGTTTACTTTTGAATTCCTTTCTCAATTGGGTATCATGAATCTTTTTGAATTTTTCTATGATATGATTTATGAGACATCTTTTTCTATTTTCACTAGGAAGAACTCATTGGTGTGGTTCGTACATTGATTACTTTACATTAAATAAAATTTCCTCAAATGATAAATCTTCAGGATGTTGGAAATATATATATATGAATCATTGTATTTGGATATGTGACTTTGCCCAGGAGTGCAAATGTTTAGGTGTGGGGGTGTGATCGTACCACGATTCACTGTTTTATTCTACCCTTACACCGCAGTTTTAAACTAGTTTTGAAATGAATATTCCAAATATAATAATAAATTGAACATCATATTTGAATAAATCAGTTAATTTTAATCAATATTATAATGGGCAATGTTAGTTGTTTTTATTGTTTCATTGTAGGTGGAGGTGATTTGGAGGGCCTTTGATGAAGTGGAAGAAAAATGGGCCAAAATTGCATGGATCCATGGACATTTGTCCACTATGTTGCATAGTATAAAAAATCTGTGCATCAAAATGGAATGAAATTTTGTGGTCCTGTCCAGAATATTGTAGGCTACATTTCATATTAAGGAACCCAATGCTGATTTGGCTTCTATGGGGCTCATCCGAACTGATCTGTCAAAGACATAGAATTTGGACCAAGTAAAATTCAGTGTTATGTATTTTCTCAATATCTTGAGATGTAGTTTTCCAAAGGGTTCCAAACATTCGGTGGCGATATTCAATATGTAGGGCTACAACTTTTCTATTTTCTACAGATCGAGATAAGACTGTCTGAAGGCCGAAACGCATGGTAAAAGGGGATTGAAGAAATCTGTGTGCCTAAAACCACCTTCCATTTTTCCTATAAAATGTCACCTTGGGCTCTTCATTTGCATGTTCGGACAAGAGGAAAGGTGCTGCCATTTTGAAGTCCCCAAAGAGTCTTCTCAACATCCCTAGCAGTTCTGGAGGCTATGGGAAGTTCTACCCCAACATCTTTCTCTTCCTCCTCTCCCATGGGTTTCTAAACCCCTTGTGATCACCCGGGGAGAAACGTGATGTACATACCGAGCTTCATGTTTGTAATATTTGAATGATCTTTTAAATTACAAGTTGTTGTGTTGTTATTAATCATCCTCTATTCTTATTTTATTGTTTTATGTACTGGTATGTCATGCTCACCTCATATGATCATGTTTGGGGGTACCCATTCATGTGATGTTTCACACACCGTTCACCACATTCTTTCCCCCTTTCAATTGCGGTGTTTGTGTGGTTTATATTGGTCAATTGAACTCACACAAGTACTTTCAATGACATGTAAATTTATTTCATGGTATCACAATAAAATAACATGAAAACCTGGAGAGCACATCGAATTCTTCATGTGTTTCCTTGGTGAGTTTCGGTTATGATATCGAACACAAATCACCCAATCATCGGCGATGTCCGGTGAATCTTTATGTGTTTTCGACTAAACCCTAGGAGGTATCCTAGTACAAAATCAGTAACATTATGGTTCTAGGTGTTACAAACCAGGGATTAAAAGATCATAACCCCATCCCTTGAAGTGATGAAGGATGAGCATCATGAGACTTCCCCGGGTTGATCACGTTTAATCAATCTTGTTCATTTCTATTTTTTTTATCTCTTTCATTTTCTATTTTCTTCATTAATTATAAAACCCCCAAGTTTTACAAAACCTAATTCACCTTATAATCTCATAATCAAAAACCTATTTTTAAATTAATGATCTAAGGCTCCGTCGAGAGATGACCTAGGGTTGCTTCTATACTGCAGATATTCTAGTCAAAATTAAACAACTAATTTGACGCGCTCGACAATACAATCAAGGCCCAGAGGCATACCATGCCCAATACATGACTCATAGGCCCAACCCAATAGAACTTCCGCTTCCCAGCTTTTGTATCATTGATCTCCTAGCTCTCCACCATGCATTTCTTATCAGCTAGCATTGCTGCATACAAGTAAAATGATGTTTTTTCAATAATAGCATATATAGTGAAGATAAATCATATAGAATATCCTAATTAATCACCTATAAAGTAATTTATTTTCTAGAAATGATCTAACATGTTTCACACAAGTTGGATATGGTAATATATTTATCAATTCAATTTTATACATTTTTGCCTAAATCTGTATTTGTTATGTAACATGCCCTGATACTATTCCTCCTTCCACAATGAAATGGAACTTTTAAAATTTTAATACAACGATATTTTCAACGTAGGTTTTCAAAATTCATTCTGAATTTTTCAAATAGAGATCAAATTAATTATCAAACACAGTAAAATCATCCAAAAATAGTCATAGTAATTCTTAAATATAGTCAAAAAATAGTTACCATGCATATTTAGAATGCACCTAATTCATTACATAAACCAAATGAAATTATTCTATAGTTGTAGGTCTCATCGGTACATATAAAGGTTACCTTATCTTTATCCTTAGGTGAAATGTCCAACTAAATGAAACATGAAATCCCATAAAAATATAGTAATGTTACTTTATTGATTATCTTTCTAAAATTATGTCAGAAAATGGAATATGGAAATCAACTTTACATGTTACCATGTATAATTTATTATACTCTATAAAGAATATCCAAATATTCTCAATTCTAATTGGTATTAATCAATTTTTCTCATTTTTCACTATGGTTGGTCAAGTTTTAGTAGAAACTATTTTTACTAGACTCTCCCATTACGGGTTAGTGTTTGGGTATATTATTCCTAATTCTAAGAAATTAATCAACTTTTTCTCAAAAACAATAATAATGGTTGGGTTCACTCTTAATTTTTTCTTACAGTTTTATAATTTTTTTCAGGAATAATGTTATACAAGAAGATTCTGTGACTTATTCTTAGAACATCTCTAAGAATTCATCCAATTACATTCACATTTCCTTTAAAAGTTTTATCAACCTTTTATCTAGGTCTAAGGATACGTTTCATGTAATTATTACTAGAAAGTTTTCCGCTTAATTGAGGTATTCACACTTTTGGGCAGTTGGTAATGATTTCAATTTTAGGTTTGGGGTTTTTTTAAAGATGAAAGAAGATATAGATTCCTCATACCAAAATCATGAAATTTATATATACAAGATAAAATATCCTTTTTTATTATTAAATATCAATAAAATACATAACATAATTTAATTCTTTTCTTGATGTTTTAAATATATTTTTTTAAAAAAATAATATTTTTTCACTAAAACATTAATTATAAATTGTATTTTCAATAGTTAAATTTTATTATAACATTCCTAACTCTTCACAATGATTATCCTTAATATTGGTTGATAGTGTAAGGAGTTTATTATTCTCTTAAGGGTAATTCATTAAACTAATGAGGTAAATTTTGATATTGTTCTCTCCAAAATCTGTATTGAGATTTCCCTCATGCACATTGATATTGGTCTTGACTATCCTCAAGAAGGGTCTACCCAAAATAATGGGTGACTGTGTTGTGGTAATATAATACAATATATGTATTTTACTAAGGATAGCTGGAAGGATAACATTTGTACTTTGATAGGCACATCCTCCAAGAATCCAACTATTAAAGTATTAGATCTATTTTCAAGATGAATATCCACCATTGCAGGCTTTATTTATCTTTTCCACAAAATAAGTAAAAAAATATATAAGGGATTAAATTTATATAGGAACCAACATAACATATAGGATCTTTAAAACAACCATAACAAATCGTATATGATATAGAGAATTTACTTGGATCTTGAAACATGGAAGGTAGTTGTGGGTTGTCAAGTTTGAAACTCTTCTCCAAAAGCATACTCACCCATTCCCCTAAATTATTTTATTTTTAGTGTCTAGATCCATATGGAATAAATAAAAATTTATTAATTTTTAGATATCCATGGAGGATGGTTATTATTTCAACATTCTATAAATTTTCTAGAATTTATGTTGAGATATCTTCCACTTTTATTAGATGGGTTTTAAGGGTTCCCCACATTATCTTTATCGTGGAAAACAATCCTATGTGATTCTCAATATATTTTAAAGAATCAAACATGAATGAACAAAAATAATTCTATACACTTAAATATGTTTAGTGACTATGTCCATTTTTAAGGTTAGGTGCATAATTTTTTATGAAGATCAAGAAGTAATCGCCCAAAAAATCCTACCTCCATAGGAAATCCACAATCCTTTATATTTTAGTTCAAACCATGAGTATTATTAATGATTCTAATGGAATGCTAGAACCACCTTTGAAAATAAATGGTTTCTCAGGTGGAAGAGGCTATTGACTAAAAAAGGGCCACGGTTACCATGTAGGATGAATCCCATCTCATTATATGGTCATCTTGACACTTTTCATTTATTTAAGAGAGTATAATGTATAGTTTTTACCAGGTTTCATTTCATGAAACCCATTACCTCTAATTTGATATTCATTTAATTAAATCCTTCAATGAAATTATAATTCCTTATTAAATTCAATCAAAATGAATTATAAAAAAATAATCATGTGTGAGTGATTTTTCATGCATGTACTATCATTGTCGTTTTCTCAATAATACCTTATGGTTGAGCTTAATGAATTCATCCTATGAACCTTAATGATGTGTGTGTGTGTGTCATGGGCGACTTTATTCATGTAATGAATATCATATACTATGATATAGGTAGATCATAAGATAAAATATAAAACTTTTAAGTACAATTCCAAAAATCACCCACTTTCACTTAAAATCCCATAAATGTAAAAAGTTTACAACTCTTTTGAGTCTATCCATGACAATTTTGGATAAGGTTTTATCAAATTCTCTTCATTTTCAAACATTTTTTTTTTCAAAAAAAATCCTTATCCAAAAGTCTAACTATATGACCATACATGACTTATTATAATTTAAAACAAAAAACCTCATTTCATAGGTGTAAGAAAAAATAATCCTCAACAAAGAATTAGTGTTATTGAAGCTAATAAGTGGTCTAGTGTGATCTCTAGAAAACATACTCATATCTCATATAAACATGAACACTAAAAGATGTATCATATACATCATATGTATACTTATATAATATCTTTCTTCATGATGCTGAATAACTACTAAAAATGATACATTTTCATTATGTATCTCAATTTTTATTCATTCTTTGAAAAAGACTCACCTGGTCGATTAATACAAAAAATTGTACTCATTTAGGGGATGAGTGGTCGGCCCCAGGTCATCACTAGGTTTAGGAAACATTTTATATTTGTAATCCATACTAAAAACTAGTATATTAATGAGTAGGGGTTGATTCAAAATGAAGGACCTATGAATTGGAGTATCACATGTGACTAAGAAATAAAAACCCCAAAAAAGGGTGGAAGGAAAGAAGGGAAAAGATGGAATAAATAATGATAATGAAATTAGTGGAGTGAGAATAATTAGAAAGAGAGGAAAAAAGTAATAGTAGAACAATGAGGGCATAGATCATAAACAAATAGGGGAGAATTTTGGATTTTAAAAAGGGGAAATTGATTTTAAGGATTATATAAATTCATATATATTTTTGTTCTTATTTATATCTTCAGCTTTTAACATCTTGGATTTTCCCATATATTATTTTTAGATATTATAATGAATTATTTTAAGAATAGGCGCCAAGATGGAATGTGATTCCAAGGCCCGGTTTTCCCAGACTAATTGTTTGAAAAATACAAAACTCTTAAGAGTATGGGTATGCAATTTTCCTAAAAAAGTGGAATAAATCAAAAATGGGTACTCAAATCATAAATATTATGGCATGGTTGAGCTCCAAATGGATTATTTAAACTATGTGTGACCTAACTTTGGTTGGCGTGGGTCATCTGTAGAGAACGACACCAAGGACGTAACCATATATAAAATTATTATTTTTTAAATCTAAATAACTCATGAACGGTGAATCAGATTGGAAATATAATACCACCATTGAGTTTGTAATTTGGTGTTTTCCTTAGGTGCGACACAATAATAGTCAGAACATGTCATTTGCGAAAATGTTTTTTCAGTACATAATCATTATTAAATAATTTAAATAAATATTACTTTATAATACAGTGAAATTTATTTTTATTAGGTCATTCTCTGGAATTCAGGGTTAGCATCATAACCCTAAAATTACAATGTGATGGGGACAAAAAACTCACTTAAAAAATGGTGATGGATCAGAGATTGACGATCAAATCACATCTAATTCAAAGAAACATCTCCCACAACAAAGACATAATGATCTTCCTTCATCAGTGACTGATCTGAATCAATGTAGGGTGGTTTTTTCATTGCATTATACCCATTCTTAATTTTCATGATGAAGGTGGGCCAATTTAAGAACATATTGATTTGTTTTTCATTCTTTGAGGGATGGTTCATAATTATGGGGATTATTTTGGGAGTTTTCCTTTACTCTTCATTTACAATTCTAACAGAAACGTATTGAGGCCGACATGAAAAAATGTCAAGTTTTGTTCATTAGGGTTCTATTTGCGCTTCCTCCACCCCCACCCCACCCCCCATTTCTTCACTCACATCAGCATTAGAGACCCCTGGTCACAAATCAAATTTCCAGGCGGCACCAAATTTGATTGGACCCCCGTGTTGGAGACAATCCAACTACAGAGGACAGATTAGTGTAGATCGGGACCTGAGGAACCCAGATCTATGACCATTTTGAATTTTGGGCATCAAAGGTGTCTCAGTGGTCTATGGAAGATACCACTAGAGTGTTCTTGGCACTGCGATCCGGAGAGGTGAGGCAGAGTAGATTGGGGAGGCAGTGACCAGAGGTAGCGGAGGTAGCCACATGGATCGTGGTGGGAAGCCATGTGGGAGTTGGAGAGTGGTAATGGGAGGTGGAGGTGGAAGATCTGAGGATGTAGTGGTGGTGGAGGATGTGTGGGACGTGTCCAGTGAGTACAAAGAATGGGTCAGGCCTAGTAGACCCGGTTGAACCCAATGGACTGGGCCAGAAATTGCACCTCAAGATTTGATGGAAGGACTTGTACCAGAAATAGTATCTTTGGGTGTTGCACCAACCATATAACCACCTATGGAGCATCACACTGTATTTGTAATACCAACTTATGATCTTTTAAGACTTAGCGCACTTCATGAGTTCTAGCTATAGAGACCCCTTAGGTTTCGAGGCATTCCTAACGCACAAGTGGCTAAGGACTGGCTTGAGGAGGTGACCAGATTTTTCTATCTAGTCAGGACGCCAGCAGATCTTATGGTGGTCCTCACAGTGATCCTTCAACATGGCTCGGTAGGACGATGTTGGGGTTTAGTTACATGATGTTACGATGAGGAAACTCACCCATGTAAAAAATTTTATAAAGTTTTCAGAGAGGATTTATCACCTTATAATATAATTTCTATGCATATCCATGAGATTCTATAACTCTGGAAGGACGAAATGTCGATATTTGAGTATTCATTGAGGCATACCATCCTCTCTAGTTACATGATGGATATGATGAAAGAGAAGTAGTTTAGGTCTTAGACCATCATGGAAGGTCTTTTTAGGGAAATCAAAGCCTGTGTTATCCCTCTGAGCATTCCTACTTATGTTTTGGTGCTTGAGCTATCCTTGGTGGTCAAAAGATTCTTGGATAAGAGAATACATCCAATGCCTATCATAAGTGGGCGAGCAAGAGCATAGACATCTGTAGTAGGGAGTCTATGTTTGTCTTAGGGTATTATATGCATGATATGTTTCAATAGGAGCTATGAGGATATAGGCTCTATAGTTCAGGTCTCATAGGTTGGGTCCAGTTAGCCTAGATAGAGGTTTTGTTATTAATATGGTCGCAAGGGACATCTCACATGATATTTTATAACCCATCATACTAGTGATGGGTAGACTATGGATAGACCACTGAGGTAGAGACAATTACATGATAAAATAGATCTGAAGGGTGGAGGACATGTAAGAGAGACAAGAGGTGTACAACATTTTGATATGTTACCAACACCACCCCCGGGTGGTCCATACCAGGCTCAGGGAGCTGGAGGAAAGTGGAGGGGAAAACTACATGTGGTTAAGGATTATGACCCAAGGGATCTGGAAATGATTTGAGGTAAAATCTGTGTCTTTTTATTATTTATCTATTGTTTTGATAGACACATGTGTTAGTTATTCTTTTCTTTCCAGGAATATATTCCAGGGTGCAGATATTCTAGTTAAACCGTTGACTCGACCATCATGCTTGGAGACTCCTAATAGAGAAGACACAATGATAATAGAATGGTGTTGATAGTGTGACCTGAGTCTAGAGATGAGAGTTTCAGTTGGTATCTCCTAGTTATAGCATCGAATCCTTATGACTTCATTCTTAGGTATGGATTGGTAATCCACATTTCATTCTCAGATTAACTGTTTTAGGTGAAGCGTGATGTGTGTCTGTAGTGATGGAACCAGGTTTTCCATATTGGTTGAAAGGAACCCAAGGAATCATAGGATGGACTCAAATATAGGAGGGGTAGTTGGTTACCTATCAGTTGGCTAGACTCACCCTCAATGTAGTGTATTATATGATTCATCAGTATTCTACAGCGGTGGCGGAGTACGGGGACATCTTTCTTAAAGATGTTCTTGGTTTACCTCCCCCTAGAGAGATGGAATTCTGAATTAATTTACACCCTAAGATGGCACTTATGTATGCACCATAATATCAAATGTCTCCAACAGAACTTTTAGAATTGAGGGTGTAGTTGGAGGACTCACAGTGGAAGGGCTTTCTGAGACCCAGTGTTTCACCCTGGTCATCCCTAGTTTTTTTCCAAGAAGGAAAACTAGAAAATGATTTTATGTGTGGATTACTAGTGCTTGAACTAGGTGACCATGAAGAATAAGTATCAACTACCGAGGGTTAACGAACTCTTTGATCATTTGAAAGGGGCCTCCTAGTTCTCGAAGATCGACCTCAGATCAGGCAATAACTAGTGTTGAATACGGGATGAGGATATACTAAAGACGACGTTTAGGTGTCATTACAATAACTATGAGTACTTTGTGATTCCATTTGACATGATGAACTCCCCATTAGTGTTCATGGGGCTCGTGAACCAGATCATTTAGCTTTACCTAGACTGGTTCATGGTGGTCTTCATCGATGACATCCTCTTGTACTCAGCATCTGATAAGGTGCACACGAGACACATGAGTATGTTCCTAGACACAATCTAAGAGCGCCATCTCTACATGAAGCTCTTGAAGAATTATTTCTAGATTCGAGAGGTCCATTTTATTGGAAACATCATCTTATTAGCATAGGGTTCATTAGATATAGAATGGTTTGAGATAGAGGTGATGGCCAGATCTCCTCCAAGTTTGTGACTTTGAGATTGTCTATACTCTTGGGAAGGGGAATGTGGTGGAAGATGCTCTTAGTAAGAGATCTAATTTTCAATTGATGGAAGAGGAAACAGATTAGTTATACTCATTGCAGTTATCCTTTGTGGATTGATATGGATTAGCTTAATTCCAGTCGATGGTTTTCACCTCTCTTGTCTCATAGCGAGTCTAGGAGGCACAACTTTGGGATACTGAATCTGAGGCCCTGCGTGCTTAGATTTCCACAGAGCATTCCCCTGAAGGATGTTTGAAATGAGAGGATCATGTTTTTATTTTTAGTGGATGCATAGTAGTATCAGTATCACTGTGGGATGAGGTTTTAAGGGAGTTCTATACATCCCCTTTTTTGGTACATCCAAGTTTTGTGAAGATGTACTCGAACATCTAACATTAGTATTGGTGGCCAGGTATAAAGAAGGGAGTTGCAGTGTTTTTCTCCTGATGTATTACTTTTTAGAAATTGAAGGTCATTCACTAGGTTCTAGGGAGTTTAGATAAACCCTGTGAAGTTCCATAATGTATTTGGGATGGGATATTGAGGGATAACATCATGGTTTTACCATATATTTCTAAGTTACATGATTCAATATATGTGATCGTTGACTGACTCACCAAATTGGCCTACTTCCAAGATATCCAAGAGCATAGTTTAATAGAGATCCTCTGATGCCTCTACATGAAGGAGATATTTATATTACAAATATTTCCACTGATGAATGTTTTAGATAATGATCCTCGCTTTACATCTATATTGTAGATGGGATTGTAGGAGGTGTTTTAGACCTAGTTACGCCTAAGCACAACATTTCACCCATAGAAGGATGACCAGACTGAGTGGACCATTCAGGTTTTGGAGGGAATGTTTCAGGCTTGCATGATATATTAGGTTCATATTTAGGAAGATCACCTATAACTAGTGGAGCTTTCATACAAAAACAGCTATCAATCCACCACTAGTATGGAACCATTAAAGCCCCTGTATGGGCGACCCTACTAGTCATAACTTTGTTGGTATGACCTAGGAGAGTCAATACTAATGGGACCAGATTTGGCGTGAGATACTATGGGGATGGTACAGATTATCCAGTAGAAGATTAGGACTGCACAGAGCCATCAAAAGTCTTATGTTGATAGGCGATGGAGGCCTTTTGAGTTTGAGGAAGGAGGCCATGAGTTCCTTTAGACTTCACCTTGTTTGGGATTATCGAGATTTGGCTTGGGTGGAAAGCTATATCAAATTTTCATATCCCATTTTTAGATATTATTTAGTGTTGTCAAAGTGGTGTACCACTTGGATCTACCACCATAGTTAGATCCAGTACACGATGTCCTCCATGTTTCACAACTGAGGAGGTACGTCCATGACCCATCACATTCCATAGACTGGGGTTATCTAGAAATCGAGGATGGGGTGACCTTTACTGAGTACCAAGTGGAGATTTAGGATGAGAAGTAGAGGATCTTTTGTGGGTGGATGATTTCTTTGGTGTGTGTCTAGTGGTAGTATGGTAATCTCCAGGAGAGAACATGGGAGTAGGAGGCTCAAATTCATGCTCAATACCCAATTTTGTATAAGTAGACCTTGGTTTTTATTTTGGGGAAGTAAAGAACCAATGTGGGGAGAATGTAACATCTTGGATTATCCTATATATTATGTTTAGAAATTAAATTGACTGATTTGGGGACCAAGTTCTTAGATGACATGTGATTTCGAGGCCCAGTTTTCCTGGAATAATTGTTTGAAAAATTCTATGCTCTTAAAAGAATGTTCACAACATTTTCCTTAAAAATGGAATAACTCTTCAATAGGTTCCTATGTCAAAAATATAAGGGAATTGTTGAGCTCAAATTACATCTTTACCCAGGAAAAAAACGATGTTTTTTCTATGCTGGTTATCTGTTAGAAAAGTTGTCAATGACGTAACCATAAAAAAAATATTAAAAAAAATAATTTTATTTTTTAAAATCCTAATAACTCATGAATGGTGACTTGGATTAGAAATCCAAGACCACTATTGAGTTTTAATTTGTAATTTTCCCTACGTGAAACTTAACAATAGTTGGCGTGAGTCATTTGTGAAAAAGTAGTCGTAGGATGTAATCATCATTTAATAATTTAATGAAAATTTATTTTATAATTTAGAAACAATTATTAGGTATTTGTCAATAATTCAGGGTTAGAATCATAACCTTGCAATTACATTATAACATAGAGAAAGAACTCTATCAAAAAATGATGATGGATGAGGGATCATCGATCAACACTTAACTGATTCAAAAGAACGTTGACGATATGACAATCTTCCCTCAGCAATAACTAATCCAAATAATGTTAATGTGGTTGTTTATTTTTGATATCCCTATTCATCATTTTTCATAAAAATTATGGGTTAATACATGAATATATTGATTTAAGGTTTGATCATTGTGGGATGGTTCACAATTGTTGGGATTATTTTGGGAGTTTTATGTTTCTCTTATATTTTAATACTAATGAAAATACACGAACAAAGGCTGAGGTTCATTCCTCAGGGCCTAAATGATATATACCTCTTCGTGAGTGTATATGAGATTATCATGGAACGAGGAGTGACCTCTCCTGGAATGAGTGTGCTTCTAAAAAAATATTGTGGATGGAAATTGGTTAGGACTTCACAATGGTGTGGTATTTCTCATAGGATATCTCAATGATATTGTTATGTGTGATATAGACATATACCTATTTGGTGTAGAATCTAATATTCCTTTATGGTATTACTTTGTGGTTTTAGGGTTCCATATTGAGTATTGATATACTCAAACATGCATGGGATTTCCCCAAACGCATCTTGTCTTTTGTAAATGATCCACCTTTTTATGGATTCCTAGGTGGACCAGTACTAAATAGTGCATAGTGAGACCAGACAGACCAAAGTGTGTTCCTTTAGCTTCATAGATCCATCCCAGTACCTCTTTTCTTAAAGGTTGGATGTGTGGTTATAGGATTTTTTATGGGGTTTTATTCTCTCCCTATTTACTTTAATATACTTCTTATCGAACTCTTTTATTGGATTTTATTGGTTTTCATGAACTTTTTACATAGTGCTTTTACATTTCAGCATTTTTGGCTTGGAGATGTGGTTATAAAAACAGGTACTTAGGAAAATGCCTCCCATTTGTGGGACATTCCTAATTGGTGCTAGTCACCAGCCCCTAGTTTATTAGAGGCAAGCATAGGGTAGCCACGGTATTGGCCCCTCTAGGACAGGTCATGTCATCATTCTTGCTTTGGTGTTACTGGACATCCAAAATGAGGTTCTCTAGTTCTCTTGAGTGAAAATCATATGGATGAATGGATCATCTAGTTTCTCACTAATATAATCCACTAACCAACCTAATGAAGAAACATATAATAGTCATTAATAATTTCTCAATCGTTCATTATTTTCTACCCTTGGGTGGACTACCCTCTTCCCATATGGACTTCAATATGACAAATAAATAGAGACTAAAAAAATTCAAACTATTTATCAATGATTTTCAGAGATTAGAGGAAGTGTATCACTTAACCAATGAGAAAAGGTAATATTATAGCGACAAAGAATGCTTGAATTAAGTAAAAATACCTTCTATCCAAATCTCCTTACCTAATTATTGTTTATAAAACCAGAAAATCCAAATTATTTGATAAAGTAAAAAATTTAATGAAATATAGTGGAAAGGAAGAAATAAAAAAGATTCACAAAACCAAGCCCTTTGAAAAGGATTCAAAACATTCTCCTAAATCATAAAAGTGTTGTGCTTCCTAGTGATTTTTTATTTTCCTTGTCACATATTATCTTATGTCTTTGTCTACTCCCATGATTTGTCTCTCTCCCCTTCTTTTTAACTCTTTCATCCAATAAAAATATAAAATTTAAATCATTCATTCTTACTCCCTTCTAAATCTTGTTTTACAAATACCTAATTTCTTATTGTAATGACTTCTTTTATCACCAACCATTGTAGTCCTTACTAACTCATCAAATTAATTTCCCTGTGAAATTTCCAAGAATGTTTATACATATATTATTTGGTGATATTTTGTGGATAAATTCTATTATACTCTACAGTTGTCATGTATAGTGTTGTACGTGTTGAGTTTAGACTAAAATTATTTATATGGACATTGTTTTTACTAATAGAGCATGTATTTTGGTTATTAGTCTTCAGAATTTGTCTTTTATTAATGTATTCATTGAATCTAACTCTTTCCAATCACATCCTTCTTCCAAATTCAATGTGTCTGGTGTGAGAGGCACCACATAACTTAGCAGGGTGTCTTCTCAAGCGAGATTTATTATTTGGGGTTGAGATTCATGATCTCCGTTCTATCTTAAAAAACAATGCCATATGTAATTAAAAATAATTCATTCTCAGATATAATTTCTTTTCTAGCATTGAGAGTCATCAGAGGATGTCAATATGGGTTCTCAAGTAGGGGATATTCTTGGATTTCGATGTTCTTGTGCATGACAATTGGATTTCAGAAAAAGAGACATCAACAAAATGGGATTAGATTCTGGGAATGACATCATCTTCCAATATATATTATTGATCTATCATCAAGTGGGGAGTCCTGGTTTAATAGAGGGGTAATTGGTTTCACCCTCTTCAGTCCCAGATATTCCTTCAATATTGATCACAACAACTGTCATCTCCAAATTACATATGGTAGTGGATGGAGGCATAAGTAACCATCAACTATGGCCTCAACATGGCATCAATATTCCCTTTCAATATGTTATTTTTGGAAAGTGATAGGTTACAATCGATCAATATTGACCATGAAAAGGGTAATATGTTTCCAAACTTTTTATTTTGTACAGCAAGTGTTGTTTCCTCTTTTTTGTGGTCATGTAATGATAAATTCATCCTTCTGCCCCCCAGTTTCCATTTTTTGTTAGGGTCACTTGAAAACCAATTCATATAATAAAATTGATTCCATGGTATCTGGGTTATATGGAATGGTCTACTTCATCAAGGAATGATAGATTTCCTTCATAAATTTTCAAAAACTATTGATTTGATTTAACTCACAATCAATCCTCTTGGCCTTATGTTAAATCATCTTGTCCTTATAGTCCATCATAATAAACATCCAAACGATCCTACTATACTTTTTTTAATGCAACCCTTGTCACTACTAAGAAGATTCAGGGTCGATCTATTTTCATATACGGTCGCTCCAAGAGATTTTCATTTTTTCTAAATATGAGAAAATGACAGTCACAAGTTTCATATAATATCACATGACATTTATTTAACCCAATTAAATATTTATAATTTGGTAGCTAAAAATATATAGATATTTTTGAATTTATTATCTTTTAAAATCTCAATTTAAATTAAATAAATACATCAAAACGTTCATAGGTCTTCCAATGGCCTGAAGGACTTCATTTTTTATTTATTTTGATAATCCTCCTTTCAAGGGATGAGGTGGAACTATTTCAATGCATGTTGGCATAAGCAGTACATGGCCCATTAGCCTTAGAGAAATCTATTTCCCATAGCCTTCAGACAATACATACAACCTAGACTAACTACTTGGAACTGCTCCACCAAAACATCTTCATCGTGAAATCAACTCTCCACCGTCACCACCGTCACATGGCTGCTCGGATAGGATTGCATGTGCATGCACAGGCTTTTCCCGATGGCAGGTGTCATACCCTCTCATACTTACAATCCGTTTAGATTTTTCTATGGTGGAATCTTATTTCTCATCCTCCTTCTAGAGCTTGTTCTTTGTAGGTTTTCTAGTTTGAATCTACACTTAAGGTGGCTCGAAGGCCTTAATGTGGCCCAAAGGCCTTACTGACCCGAAGTCCGGGGTGTCACAAGGGCCTTAAAGGACTCGGGGACCAAATTGGTGGCCCAGAGGCCCAAATGGGGGAGTGTTCATGGATACTACAGTGCCAAACAGTACCTTCTACAGTTCCTGCTACAATACTACTATTGTTCCTACTATAGTTCTGCTACAATACCTCAAAATTATGACTCTTCATGGATTTGATCACAGGTCTCCTAGATTCACTTAAGTATTCCTCACCAATGGGGCTAAGGCTCATATGAAAAAACGTTCGTAGATGACTTACAACAACAAATTTAATCTATTGAGAAACCAAAAATAGGCATTTTCATTATATTATTTAAGGAACACCAAATAAAATTAGATATTTTTCATTTTAAAATATTCTCCATTATAAGCTAAACTTTACATGTATAAAAAATATATTTTATGAACATTATTTTGGAAATTTTGATAAAATAATGCCACCTCAAATTTGATCATCCCTAATCAATTACACTCCAGGGTAATTTAAAACATTCGATTATTTATTTAAAAACTCTCCAAAGAAAAAATTTTGGCATTTGTTCTTGTGTTCAGTTGTATTCCCGAATGAAATAAAGGCACCATATCATCCATTTTTTGGAATTTCAAGCCTCCTATGTGAATTATTTACACTACTTTAATTCAAAACAAACTTGAGTTCAAATACCAAGAGTAAAAATCAGAGATACATTAGATGAATTTATTCTATAATAAGAGGAATAAGTAGCCTTCACTCTCTCTTAGGTTCCTCAAAATAAATTCCACTTCCCACTTTATTGATATAACTCAAATTATTTTCTTATAAATCAATTTTCCTCTTATTCATTTGGATTTAATATTCCCCTCACATTAATGAGTTCATTTTTGACTCATTAAATTTATTTCTATTTTTCCCATCTATAAATTGTTTCATAGAACTATAAAATTAACTTATTGAATTTAGAATTATTTATTGAAATATGCCCAAATCTCAAGTCTTAGTGACACATAGTGGGATACCAATTTCCCATTTTACCCTAGATTCAAAGGATTTATAATACTCACAATTGAACTAGATCCCAATGGGTTTCCATTACACCAAAGCTAAGTAACTAGGTATAAGTTCGATCATAATATTTCTCAAGATAAAGTTTCAATTCCACAATGATATATCCTATAAACATCTTTTTCCATGTTTTTTAGAGGTATATCTAAAATAAAATTGGAAATGTCATTTAGTAATCACTCAATTCTCAAAACATCAAATTTAGTGAAATACCTCAAAATGCTTCATGAAATTTTCCCCTAAGAAGGAATCAATGTGTTTATATTTTCGTATCCTAAAAAATATCACTTATTAAAAAAATGTAGATTTTATTTATAGACATGAAGGCTTTTTGAAAAAAGTATTGAGGTATTTTAAGTGAAAAGAACTAAAGTAAATCTAAGGCATAGATAAAAGATTTTCTCCCCAACACTTAAATATCAAAATTGTCTCTACTATCTAATACTAATATGGGAGATGGTTTAATTATATATATATATATATTAAAAATACATTAGTTAAAAAAAATTGTGGTGGTGAATGAAAGTTTAAAAAGAACATTAACACATATCTATTCAAGTTGAACTATCATATTATTTTTTTGGTCTTATACTGAGAATTGAAATTCATTGTAGATATATGTCTCCACACTCTCTATGTAATCCACCTAGACCCCCATGTAAGAAAAACTGGTTAAAAATAAGGTTCCATAAGAAAATCAAGGGGTATCCTCCATCTCTTAGGTCAGAAACAGTAGAAAAAAAATAAAATCTAGAATGGGATATTTTATGAAATGAAAAAAATACTCCCATAAATACAGATAATTATTATAAATTTTCAATTTAAAGTGGCCACCCATTTTCTTTTTAAGATGAACCTTATTTTTAGAATGTTTTTCTTATCTCTATAATTCAAAGAGACCAACATTAGCATGTATAATTTGAGAAATATATATAAAAAAGAAAATAACTACAGGTTCAAGTTAGAGAGATTTTTATCCATCAATCTTGAGTAAACAGCTCAATTTAGGCTTTGAGATCTGTTGAAATTTTGATCTAGAAAAATAAATTGAATGGGAATCTTATTTAAACAACTAGTATGGAAAGGTAGGAAGTAAGATGACAATTAGAAGTCATACAATAATAATAACAATGAAAAATTATAAATGGAAAAATGAACCATGAGATGAATCCCATGAAGCATAGATTTTAGAGTCTTCGGTTATTCATCAAAAATTATTCAACTTCCATGGAGGGATATGGAAGCCAAGACCTTATATGGGCCCTCAAATTAGTGCATAAATATTTGGACATTGACTAGGAATGTAATGTTATCCTACCCAACTAACTCAATAAATCTTTTAATAAACACTCTCAGAATTATTAATGGGCCAGAAAACATGGATATGATTTTATGAGGAAATAACTTATGCATAGAAGAGAAAATATTCACTTTTTGACCCACTTGAATGTTATTATATCGAATCATAAAATCATTATTATCTTTTGAGCTTTATTTATAGATATCCTAATTTTCATAAGATTCTATCCTCATTTTATCCAATTCACTTAATTTAATAAATATTATATATTGAACATACTAAAAATCAAAATTTCAATCCATTATTAACCAAAAGGACTTGTGTCACTATCCATAGTAAAATGAAAAGAATTTCAAAAATGAAGCATATATGGAGACATTCATATGGGAGTTTATAAAGGAATTCCTATAATCCCATAATGAATCATGAAATGTTCCGGACCAATTTTTCCTATAGTTGGTCAAAAAAATTCAATAAAAATAAATTCTATGTTATAGACTTCATCTTATCCACCTAACAATGGGTGATAGTTTATACCATTTTTGTATACATCTATCGTTTTCCATTAGTGATTTAAAAGTGGTGTTTTTAAAGTGAAACATTGTCAGTAACGAGATCCTTCGGCACTAAACGATGGTGAAATGATCCTCTTGAAAAATTTATTCACACTACTAGCATGGGTATTTGGAAATTTCCACTTCCTCAACCCATATTGATCAATATTTTACAAAACAAATATGTATAAATTTCTACATGAGGAAGGAGATTTTCCCATAATTTCCACACCCCGACCATAAAAAATTTCAATATCTAAAATTCCCTTTTGGGGAATCTATTGATTCATTACAGAATTACCTAGTATTTGAGTTTTTTCAAATCCAAAAACAATACTTCTAGAATATTTAAACAGTTTTTTCTAGTATCAGGAATATTTTCAAACATTTTTAGTAGTTATATCACTTTTTTGATGTCCTCCCCATTAATATGGATGGTAACTCATGGAAATTGGAAGAACATCTTTGTTAGGAACAAATCTCATCAATATTCCATTAGAACATCTTTAAACAAGAAAGGATCATTCCATAAAGAAAAACATATTAGAAATAAACATCTTCCCCCTCATTTAGATAAAAAAATCCTTAGGCATAATTCCAATGGTAATAATGTTACAAAATTAGAAAACCATGGAACATTCCCTGTAAAACTATAAAAATATATTTTCATTTGGAAAAAAATATTTTATCTCCCATGGGACTTAAATTTGTGTAATGGGTATACTAGAAAGGTGATCATCCACAATATTCTAAGTCCAATGTATATCCTTGATTACCAAGTCAAAATATTATAACAATAGGACCCATTCCATTAATCTTGGTTTAACCTGTTTTTTTTGGAAAACAGATTCTTAAGAGTTGAATAATCCTTGAAGACAATGAATTTTGACCCTATTAAGTATTTCATAATCATTTCTACAGAAAAACCTACTTTCAAGTGTTCCTTATATATTGTGTCATAATTAGTTAAATCCTCATCAAGAAGTCTTCTTGAATAGTACACTATATATAACTTCCTATCATTCCATTTTCAAAAAAAACTCTTACTATGATCTCACTTGCATCACAAATGAACCCAAAAGGTAATTTCAAGATAAGGGTTGTGATAATGGGTGGAAGAATGATATTTTACTTGACTAAATTAGAGGATTATAAATATTCATTATAAAAAATGATGTGTCCTTAACAATAAGATAATATGGTGTCTGGGTTATTTTAGAAAAATCCTTAATGAACCGCATATAAAATCTAGAATTTCTAAAAACAAATCTATTTTTCTTTGAATTCTCAAGTGGGGTATACTTTTGGATTACCTCAATTTATGAATTTTTAAATTATAATTAATTCTTAGAAACCTCTAAACCATAAAAAATTCCTTCAGTTATCATGAATTAATATTTATCTCATTTTATGGGATCCATTTTCTCATCACAAATTTTTTATCAGTTTGTAGATTTTTCAAGCCACCGTTGAAATTAGAACAATCTATAGAAAAATCATCCATGTATACTTCAACAAATATCTAAATAATATCAACAAATTTGTCCATTATACACCATTGAATGGTCGGAGAATAACCACATAAACCAAATGAAATTATCATATAAGAAAATGTCCCAAATGGATAGGTTAAGATAGATTTTTTCAAGAATTTGTGGGCTATGGGAATCAGATTATAACAACAGAATCCATAAAAAACATTAAAATTAATTTTTATCCAACCTCTCAAGCATATAGTTTAGAAATGGAATTCAATTTTTTTTTGGTGGTAGGGTTATTTTTTATATAATTTATAAAAAACCCTCTGTTTGGTCATAGTTATAGTTATAATTTTCGCATTCTTTTCATTATTTATCATATTCACTCCATACTTATTACTGATAAACTGGATAGGAAATACCCATGGGATATCTGAAATAGGAAATATTATTCCAGGATCAAGCAGACTAATCACTTCCTCTCTAACTACCTCCTTCACATATGTTATATGACTTCTACTCCCTTCCACCATTGGTTGAAAACCAGTTTCTATAGGGATTATATGCGTGAATAATGATTGAATAATGTCCCAAATATCTACAATAAACCTACCAATTACATACATAAACTTGTTCAAGACATTAAGTATGTTATCATCTTGACTGTTAAAGTGATCTATTTTTTTTTTGATTTTAGGTATGAATTTCTCTAGTTTTTTTTCTATTCAAATAGTTTTCATTCAAACCCTTTTAAATATACATTACTATTTTTTTTATATTTTTTACATGGTCACACATGCCCATCCACAACAACAGTGCCAAATTTTAGCTGGTCTCAGTTATTAACTAGGTTCAAGAAAAATTCAATATTTATAGACCCTACTTAAAACTAGTATAATAATGAGTATTATTTTATCTATAAAGAATTAATTCCCAAATGGAGTATTGTGTCTGAAAAAGAAATAAATAATAAAAATGGTGACATGAAAAACTGAAAAGATGTAAGAAATGGTGGTGATATAATTAATAGAGTTAGAATCATTGGGAAGAAATGAAATAGTTAATAAAAAATAAAGAGTAAATAGATCTTAAGAAAATAACATAGAATCCTATAGATAAAAAAGGGGAATTAAATTGGCTAGTTTTAATTATGTCGTATAATTTTTTTTCATTTTTGTAGTATTTATTCATGCTTATGTTTTTTTGGGTCGGTGAAAAGAGGAATGTCATTTTTCATATGTGACTAACTTGTGGATGAATGAATTCTATAATTTGTCAATGGTGAAATATACTAAACCACTCAGTAAGGAAACTGGGTATAATCATAAATAACATTTCAATTATTCCGGATGTCCTACCATTTTGTGGACTACCCCCTTCTCAGATAAATTCTTGATGACAAGTAAATAGATGACAATAAAACCGATCTAGTTCTCACTAAATTTGGGAAATTAAAGGACATGTATTACTTGAAAAATGATAAAGTGAAGATTTTAACCACACTGAATGCTTGAATGAAATTAAAATACCTACCATATCAATATCATTGTAAAAAAATTTCTTCCAACCATAAAAAAAAATTATTACTTAATGTCAAAAATTGATTCAAATATAAGGGAAAGGAAGAGATCTAAAATATTCAAAAAAGTAATCCCTTATCTAAGGATTCAAAGCATCATCCTAAACTGTATAAGTGTTGTGTTGAATGGGGATTTTTTTTATTCTCCTTGATGCTTATTGTCTTTTATCTCTATCTTCCCCCAAGTTTCATCTCTCACCCATATCGTTTTAACTATATATTATAAGAAATTGTAAAAATATAGACCAATCATATTATAACCCTTCAAAATATGATTTTTGATATACCTTAATTCTGACTATAATGGTTTCCTTTCTCACCAGTTTTTGTATACCCTACCGACTCCTGAACATCAGAGCCCAGTATGGTTTCTTAGAATTTTATCACACATATTATTTGGTGATATTTTGTGGATAAATTCTACTCTTCTCTATAGTTTTCACATGTGTAATTACATGTCCCATGTTTGGAGTAAAATTATTTCCTAAGATTTGGTATTATCAAGTACTCTTGAATTTGGTAATTGAAATTCCAAATTGGGCCTTATATGAAGTCATAAAAAAACTTTAACTCTTTCTCATCCCATCCTTCTACTGAATTTGTTGTTTTGCGTGTTAGAGGAACCATTGTACTAAGTAGGGTTTCTTCTTTAGCAGAAATTCATATCTTAGGATAAAGTGTTATTCTCTTTATGATACCTTATAAAATTGAATCATTTGTGATTAAAAAATTGTGTACTATATGATCATGGGTAGTGAAACATTGATATTCAATAGTGGATTTCGAGGTGAGATCTTTAGAATCATATTGCCTTTTATTTTGATGCACATGTGTAAAAACATTGGATTTATTATCAATAACATCAAGTAATATGGGTCCAGAGGATAGAAAATGTTTTAGTTTCATCTTGGAATTTTTCATCCATCAAAAAGTGGGGAAACCTGTGTTGACATATATAGAATTAAATTCACCCTCTTCAGTATTGGGGGGTACCTAATTGTCAATCACAACAACTAGCATCTCTACATCTGATCTGGTGGATGATGGAGGAGTCAATAACCACCAACAATAATCTTATCATGGCGTATAGAATCCATTTATCGTTGTTTATATGTGAGAGTAATCGGCAGTGGTCGATCGATATTGATTATGAATAAGGGTGTATGATTTCCCCATTTCTTTTTATAAAAAAAGTTCATTTTCCTCCTTTTTTGTAGACTTCTGTTGGTTGATGAATCATTTTGTTAATTTTTTTCATTTTTTATGTCGAAATAACGTTAATATTCATTCTTATATTCGAAAAGATTCTATGGTATCTTGAACTTTACACATGTTTGATCTCATAATGTCACATCATCTTTCCTTTTTCATTTTTCAACAATAATGGATTTGAGTTAGCTTTGAATCAGTCCCTCTTGGCCTTATAGTGGATCGTCTGGGCATTGTGGTAGATCCCACTATCCATAAAGTCGATCTAATTGGCCTTGTGGTTGATCATACCGTTTTTAATACTAGTAAGATGCATGTTCAATCACATTGAACATTTTATCTCTCTCAGATATTTTTATTTTTTCTAAACATGAGAAAATTGAATTTGTACTATCAATATTATAACACTTATGGACACTTTTACCAATTTCCTTATTTTCACCATAATAACTAAGAAACAAATATAATTTTAAATTACTTATGAATTAAAATATCTATTTAAATCAATTAAATACATCAAATAGTTTCTAGAATACTTACACCAATAACAGCAATCAATTGAGCACCCAAAATAGATATTTCCAATAAAATCTTCAACGTCCACCCATTTTAACAAGATTCATTCTAGATTAAAGATTCACTATTATAAGATAAACAATACATATCAAAAACATATATTTCACCAAAATATTGGTGGAAAATGAAATAAGATAATTACACATCATTGAGAAGATCACATAACCCTAATCAAAGTAGCTAATCACATCTCCTGTGACTCAATTAAGCATGGAATTATTTTCTTAGTCTAATCCAATAACAAGATATATTTATTTTCTCAAGATATGATTGGTAAAATCTCATCCAATTCATTCTACAACTAATTACATGATTATAGACATTCCCAAAAACCCTCAATTAGCTATGTTTCAATGACATACATACGAATGGTTTCAAAGAATGACGGTTCTCACACAAGGTATCTCACCAACGTCATGTAAGAAGGTTTTATTATAAGTATAAACCCAAAAGTGTCTTGATTATTGTATGAAATTCCATAGGATATATATAATGGGTCAGTCCAACTAAAAATTCCCCTCTTATTATCTCATGATTCGACCGCTCATGCTTAACAACACAACCATCACCACATTTTGATGATCATCTATTAGGTACAACTCAAAGGCATATTTTAAGAGGATATTATCATTCCACAATCCATATAAAGTAAATTAAAATACACATGAATAAATAATTAATTAAGATCTATATTTATTTAAAAACAAGATACATTATGAAACCATTACATAAATCTATTAAGTATCATATACCAAGAGGCTCTATATTACAATAATGATTATTCTCTGATAATGGTTTCATTATTGTATCTTCTGTACTTTCATATATATCCACCCAATATATCATAACAGTGACCCTGTTTTGTTTCTATCATATAAGCTTGTATTTTCAATGGATGTGATTGGTCCTTTTATTAGATCAGGGTTCCTTTTCCTATTGATAACTACAATATTGTCACAATAATTCTTAGTCACTCCCTCAATGATAGGAACCACCTCTAGTAAAGTAATGAACTACCTGATCCAAATAGGTTCCTTCACAATATAAAATGCAATAATGTACTCTACCTCTATTATCTAATCCACTAAGGTGGGTTATTTAGAGAACATCTAATAACTACATCAAATATTTATCAAAAATAAAAAACTAGATTGATATTTCATATCATCTATATTAGATTGGAAGCATTAATCTATGTAACCCTTTACACAGTCCTCATCCTCTCCTCTAAATATCAAGAACATGTCCTTAGTTATTCTTAATTTCAAAAGAATCTTCTTTATAGAAATTTAGTGACTCTCACTAGGATTGGATTAGTATATTAATGTAATTAGAAGCATATATATGACATCAAATTTATTTCATAACATGGAATGAAACATATAACCTATGGTGAATTAATATGGAATTATATCAATCCTCTCAATCCCTTTACAATTATCCCAAATCTTATTAAGATTCATATCATATAACACCCATAGTTCCTATTTTTTGGAGTTCTCAATTATCACTTTATCAATTTATCAATATTTGAGTATTGAATAACTCCAAGAATTTTTTTATATATATCTCTATAGATCTTCGTAGACATTATATAGACCAATTTACCCATATGTTTTGTTTAGAAGGACTTACCTTGACACTTCCTCACAAAGTGATGTTTTAGGAAGTCATATCCGATGAGCACTTTTTCATCCACATAAATATCATATATGCTACTATGATCTCACTAATATTCTTTTATATATTAAAATTATCCATAATTTTATGAAATCAAATACTTTTTTGCATCATAAAAATGAATATTCTAAATACAAATAGCCCACTTCAATACATAAATGGATCTTTGCATCCTTTATAGCGTAGTTTTCTCATTTGGAACTTTAAAGACTTCTTGTTGTGTTATATAAATTTTCATGACTAAATTTATATTAAGGAAAATATTTTTGTCATCAATTTCATAGATATAATAATAAAAAATGAGTTTTTATCTCTATTAAAATCCAAATGGACTTTATCATCGCTACATAAGAAAATCTTTCTACATAGTCAATACCAATAATTTTCATATAAAATTTTCCCACCAGAAATTATTTATATATAGACACTATACTATCCATGTTAGTTTTCTAATAGAAAACCTTCATTCACCCTTTGGGTCTCACCCCATTATGTGTATCCACAATGTTTTGAACTTGGTTACTATGCCTGGATCCCATTTTAGATTCTATGGATCTTTTCCATTTCTTATAATCAAATCTCTCAATGTAATCTCAATAAGTAATAGGATCATTATTTATGAAAATTATTTCATTAAAAAATCTAAAATAAATCCACATCTCAAGATATTTTGATGGATCCTACTAGATCTTTACGGTTCTTTTGAAACATGTGTAATTTATTATTCCAGAACCCTTTGAGTGACCTTCTCAAACTCCACCTAAAAGAACTTCTTCCATGTTGTCCTTATAATTATCCAGGTGCAAGTTTCCTCCAACTAACTCCTCATCTTATGTCATCCTTCTCATGGAAAACTCCACATGAGACCATAAAAGCATTATATAAAGTGGGTGTAATGACCCAAATTCTATCAAGGAAATTTCCCTTTGTATAATTTTTATATATAGTATAAATCATATAAAATTAACTTAGAGAACACAGTAAAATATTTATGAATGGATAATGAATGAAATAATATGTATTTATAAAAATTAATGAACCTAAAATAGTGGAATAATAACAAGATCTATGAAGTAGTAATGCAACCATTTGGAAATTAAACTAGAAAATATAATAGTAACCTCACCTATGGAAGTATAAATAAAATTTAAGCATCTAATAAATGAAAATAGGATATATTTATATCATGTAATAAGTAAATAATTTTTTAAAAAAATTAAAAATTAAGTATTGGTATTTTTGGGACACATTAAATTTTATTTAAAATTTTATATTTAATATAATTATTTAAAAGAAAATATATTATAATAAAATAGATTAATAAATTAAAATTTTATTGTCTTATTATTATAAGATAATTTTATGACACCTAATTTTTTTTTCAAATTGCTATAAAATTAGTCATATTTTTAAAATTGGTATTTTTTGAATAAATAATAATTTATTTAATAATAAAATTTATAATATTTAGAAAATTATTTACATAAAATTGTGTCCATTTTTTAATTTATCACATTGAAAGTTATTATCCTAAATTTTTTGGATTTTTCTAAAATAGTTGATTTTTTTGAATAGTGATATATGGTAATTTAGGGTATTTAACTTTATAAGTAAATAAATGTTATTTTGAGTAATGGTTGAGTAATGGATGATGTAAGTTCCCATTATCTCTAACTAAAATGATATCTTTAATATATTTAGTTACAATAATAATAACTATTCATAGTATTTATGAAAAATAACAATCAAAAGAATAAAATAACCAAAAAACATCCCTCTCGTGCACTATAAATACGACCCCTCACCACCTCTTCTCTTCACACCTCTTAATCCTTTATTAATGTGAAAATTATACCTAAAAATATCCCCAAGTATCTCCCCAAGTTTTAGGATCCTTTGTTCTTAATAAAATACCAAACTGTAGTGCCTCAAGGACGTTCTCAAGGAAAACAATTCAAGAGGTAAAAACCTCTTTCTTTTTATTTTATTCCTTTTCCAAATTAGTTTTTTTTTATTCTCCTAAAATAACCTTGTCCACATGAATTTATAACTATAGTATCATTTATATAATATAATTTTATTTTGTTAATGGGAAAATCCATCATCATTTCTCTTCCCATATATTTTTATTCTTAAAATGAAAATGATGTTTGTGAGGTTTTGATTTAGTGCCATCAAGGAAAAGATATTTTTAATTCCCATTACAGCCTTCAAGGATAGTCAAAAAAACAATTTATGGTGAAAAAATTATAATATGTGGGTTGCATCACAATTAATTTCTATAACCACTATATATACATAATATTAATTAATAAAACAAAACTAGTTTATGATGATTGAAAAACGAAAAAATAATCTAAACGGTTATCATTAACGTTTTATCAAATGAATCAACCACACATCTAGAAAATAAATTACATATAATACCATTTAATATTATGTATGTTGATTAATAACATATAATTTCAATTATAAAAAACAATTCTCATTTTTCTTGATTTTTTTTACATGTATACATATATTCCAATCATGAAAACCCAGGAAACAAACTCTCTCAAACAATAAAATTGTATCTTAAAACTCATCAAAAGACCATAATATAACATAATAAAATTATAATAAATCAAATAAATATATAAAAGGTTATGGATTAATTATTTAATGGATATAATATTATTATCCATAACATTAAGGTCAAGTGGAGACTACTTTCATACATAAGGTAAGAGATTCTTTCTGAACCTCCATTTTCATTCTGGTTATAATTTCTCTCTATTTACTCAAATGTAATTATTATTTTGTTTATATAAATCTTATAAATTATGTTTATATATTCTTAAATCATTTATCAATATCATTTCATCAATATTTTATGGGTAAATACATTTTTAATAAGGTTCCATTATCAATTATTCCTGATAAGCAAGCGTGATTAAAGGGAACTTCCCAATTTCATACCCATTTTCATGTACCATATATATTATTTTTAATCCCCCATTAATTTTCTAAAAGAATTTATTTTTTCATGATAATAAATTTTGTTTCATTTTATATTTTATTTAAAATATTATTCCTTTTTTGTTTTAAATAATCGCTATTATTTTCCGTATAATGTACTAGAATGTTTTATTTCTAAAGTTTCTTAAAAATTATTTTTTCATGATTTAACTTCAATTTGACATCACTTATCATGATATATTCCAATTAATTCTCATGTATGTTTTAAATACATTCTTTCATGGACACTAATATGTTATCCCATTTTTTAATTACTTTTGACCTCATTATGATACCCAATTCTTTCCATTGCTATCCCTTTTGTTTATGTGTGATTTTATATGTATGATTATTCATGTGGCATAGATATTCATGAACATGTTTTGATTGGTGCTCCCATATAGTACTCTGATGCATTGTGTAGTGTTTAGTATCAGGATATTTCATGTCAAATAGTCTTTGTGGTTAACCTTGTATCTTGATAATCATGTGAAATGGTGTTTGCAGTTAGCATTGACACATGATCCTCCATGTGAAATAGAATTAGAGGTTAAACATGACTTGGGATTATTTCATGTTGTATGTCGTTTCCAAATTTCTATGATTCTATAATTACATGATCCCAATTTCTATATGTTCTGCCTCTATATTTTTATTCATGTTCCATTCCTTTTCATGCCATCATGTTGTGACTTTTCACCCATGTTCATTGCAATATTCATTGTATTATTCCCTTACTGGTCCTTTAAGATCATTCCATTGTTCTTGTGTTCCCCAGGTTATGCAATGTAGATGTAAGAGAAAAAATTATTGTTGGAGCTCTTTATGGAGATTAATTAAAATATTTCATTATTTTGGTTTCAAGATTTATAACTATGTATATAATCTCACAAATACACTAGAATTTATGATCCTTGGATTTTAATTTATGGTTAGTTATGCATAAAATCATGTAATAATATACATAAAATTTTAGGTCCATTATAGTTGCTATTAGAGGAATTGTCTTGTTATTTTTCTGATATTATGACTAGATTTCTTTGGTAAGAACCCTAGGGATAATTCTATCATAATGGATCACCTAGATTGAAACATACAGAATCACAAGTTAGGATATAATTTTCATTTACATGTTTATCCCTCTATGTTCATTGTTGCATTTTTATATTTTTATTAGCTATGTATTCAATACCCCACTAATGGTACATTCTTTTTCTATATTAATGGCTGGAAATTGGGGAACTCATGCCAACAATCTATGTGATGGTAAATGTGACAATTTCTCTAATGAAATGAAAAATTTGATGTGAACGAGTTGTCAAAACATCATTATTGTACTTCATAAATTGGTTCTAGTTATGAATAATAAAGTGAATCATGTTGAACACACTACTTATCCTAAGAGAGAGTAAGTTACAGGTTAAACCTGCATGCATCAAAGGCCTCTAATGTTTAGTGGATATTATAATCCCATCCTTATAGAAAAATTTATTTACTCTATTGATATGATATTCTAAATCCTCTAGATCTCATAAGAAGGAAAATTTGTGCGGGTGATCTATCGTTTTGATGGTCAATCTGATCAGTGGTGGTCACTGATCAAGAATGAAAATTATAAGGTGGTAATTTATTTCATGAAATGGGACGATTTCAAGAAAATATTTTTCAAAAAATATTTTCCCCAAACCCTCAGTCTCAATATATAAAGGGAGTTCCTCAGAATAAAGAAGAATGATGAAGCGTCTATCCGGAAATACAGCGAAAAATTCACAAGGATTTCAAGATATGAATTTAGAGTTTTTGTGAACACCAAAATAATGGTGGATCGCATCAGTAGTGGACTAGTTCTGAGTATAAAAAAATCATTTCTGATTCAATACTTTGATATCTATGGGGAGATTGTTTTATACCCTTAAGGTTGAAATAGAGATTTGAGAATCTAAGTGGTCTCATGGGCCTATGGAAATAATGTTAAAAATGGAGTTAAATATGGCAGGGTGAATAGATAAATACCATTATATAAAGAAAATTCAAGATCCCATGTGTCAAATTTGTGGGAAGAAGCATACTAAGAACTGTCTAAAGAGAAATGTGAGATGCTAAAAATGTTAATGAATGGGGAATCAGGCTAAAAACTACTGAAGGGATATAAAGAATCCAAATAATTTAATATAATTAAGGACATTTTAGATCAACATTAAGCCTATAAAGAAGTGTTTTAACTATAAGGAACACAATAATTAAGAAAACCATTTACCTAAGACTTGGGTTGTTGGATGAAATCAACAAAAACAACCTCCAGGGTAGAAAGGAAGGGAATATTCTATCACTAGTATTGATGTGGATTCCAACAATGATGCTGTGAAAAGTACACTACTTTTTCATTCAACAATAGTGGACACAATATTTGATACTAGTTCTATGAATTCTTTTATATCATGAATGTTTATTAGAACTATTAAAACACCACGTCAATATATAAAGGTTTTTTAATCTATGAGAACATAAAATGGGGAAATTATTGCATCCAAATTTTATACCTCCCCTTCGATTAATGTTTCTTGATTGAACCTACAAGAGAATATTGTCTTACTCTCTTTATTAGAGTTTGATTCTATATTAGCAATGAATTTTTTATCTTTATACAAATCCAAAATCAACCGTAGGTAAAGGTAGATCACTCTTAATATCCCGAGGCATCCTCCAATTCTATAAAATTCTAAGGATGAGGGTGAGTATCTATCATAATAATTGTCTAATGTTTGGATAGTATTGTCTTATTAGTATGGATATCTATCACAAATGATTCAGATAAAGGATATAATCATGCTCTAATATATTCCCATGGTTATGGACTACACTGATGTGTTCCCTAAAAAATTGGCTGGTCTTCCTCATGGTTTAGAGGACGAGTTCTCAATTGAACACATTCAAAGATCTCTACCTATATCAAGGACACCCAATAAAATATCCACCATTTATATGGAGGAATGAAATAAGTAGTTATAATAGAATATGGACAGGGGTTTTATTTACTTGAGTGCTTCATAGTGGGGTTCACCAGTCCTCTTTGTCAAGACTAAGGATGGATCAATGCACCTTTGCATTGATTATCGTGAGCTCAATAAAATCATGATAAGGAAGAAGTGTCCCCTACCACGAATAGAATAATTGTTTGATTAACTGTATGGGATAACCATTTCTCTAAGGTGGACCTCTCGTTGGGATATCACAAAATAAAGACAAGGAAGGAAGATATTTCAAAGACATCCTTTTGGACAAGGTATGGACTCTTTGAGTTCATAGTGATGCCCTTCAGACTCACTGATGCTTCAAAAATAGTCATGCATATATTGAAAATATTATTTAGAGATTACCCGAAAAAAAATTGTGGTATTATTTATTGATGATATTCTATTAAACACCATGAGAAAGAAATAACATTTGGATCATTGGAATACTATGATAATGGCCTTATGAAGAGTTAAAATATATGAAAATCATATTAAATGTTGTTCTATATGAATAAAGTATCATTCATGGGGAATATTATCACCAGAAAATGAATATCGATGGACCCTACCAAAAAAATAAAATCAGAGATTGTCCCCGGACAACAACTATAATAGAGATCTATAGTTTCCTTTTTCTAGCTGGGTATTGCTGACTATTGTTGAAACAAATAATAGGATTTTCAAACCCACTAACCTAGAAGACTAATAAAGGAGAAATTTATATTTGGAATAATGAATGTGTTGGATAATTTAAATTGTTGAAGAAGAGGCTCATCACTGCACCATTACTCAAACTACTGACAAGTGGGGAACTCTTTGTGGTGTATATTGATTATTTTTAGAAGTTATTAGGCTATATAATGATGTAAAATGAAACATTTATAGCCTACACCATACTATAGTTGAGAATAATTGGAAATAATGTCCCACACATGATCTGATATTGGTAGGTGGGATCCTTCCATTGAAAATATGGTGTCATTATCTTTATGGTGAGAAATGTGAAATACATACTCATCATAAGAGCTTAATTTATATATTCACACTGAATGAGATTAATATGTGTCAGAAAAGTCGATTTGAGCTCATCAAGGATTATAAATTCTCATTCCACTATCATCCTCATAATGAAAATAAGGTGGAATATTCTGTAAGTAGAAAGGAGCTTCCATCTTTATCAATGATGAGAATTAAAAAGGATAAATTCTTCTTAAACCTGCAAAGGATAAGATTAAGATTCATTAAGGGAGGAAAATTATAATTCTTTGATAAAATGATTTCTCCACCATATCTCATTGAGTATATAAATGATGATCAAAGAAATGATTTTGAAATTTAGAAAATGAGAAGCTATCATAAATTGAAAGTCCTCAATGTTCAAAATGGATGGGGAAGGTGTCATGAGATTTGGGTCATGAATATGTGTACCGTACCATCCTATGATTAAAAAAGAGATTCTAAATGACCCACATAGCTCAACCATATATATTCACCCAAGGAGCACAATGATGTATTGAGATCTAATAAGAGAACTATTAGTGGTACATTATGAAGAAGGAGATCACTGAATATACATCGATGTTACTTGTATGTCAGTAAATTATGAATAAAAGGAAAATGTATAATGGAATGATGTAATAATTACCCAAACCAACATGGAAGTGAGAAAACATCACTATGGACTTTTTCACTATACTTCGAAAGACATCTATAGGAAAAAATGTTATATGGATTATTGTGGATCATCATAGAAATACAGCTCCCTTTTTTCAATTCAAGAGGACTTCTCACTCAACTAAATTTCACTGATATATATTAGAAAATTTATAAGGTTGCATGGACTAGCACTATATATTGTATCTGATTGAGATCTAAGATTTACCTCTATGTTATTGAAAAGAATCCAACATGCTCTAAACATAGAGTTGAACTTCATTAAAAATAATCATCCTTAAAATGATGGCCAATTTTAGTGGACTATTATGAAATGTTAACACATGTTTGGAGAATATTATATGGACTTCAAGGGTGGATGATACCAACACAAACCTCAGGTCATGTTATCATACAATAATAATTTCCAATTAATCATCCAAATATATCTATATGAATCCCTTTATGGGAAACAATTCCTAACACATGCATCCGATGATGAAGTTAGTGAACGTAAGCTATTAGAACATGAACTAGCCGATGAAATGGTGAAAAATGTGAAAAAATTCAGAAAAAACTTCAAGGAATTCCAAAGTTGATAGTAGTTAAATTTATGCAATAGTCAATGGGAAATGGAGTTTATGTTTGGAGACATGGTATTAGTCCACATATCTTTATGGAAGAGAAACATGAGATTTGGGAGGAAAGGAATGTTATGTCCAAAGTGTCCTTCCCCCTTTGAGATCCTTGATCGTGGTGGAGCTATGGCCTGTCGACCAGCACTTCCAACTACCAAGTCTCAAGTAAGTGATTTGTTCCACATCTACCTCTTATGGAAGTACATACTGAATCCCTCACATTTATTGAATTTAGTAGTGGTAAAATTGGAAAATGATCTCTCTTATGGGGAGGAGTCAGTGAATATCATGGAATACAGATATAAATTTCTACGCAAAATGTCTACTCATCTAGTAAAAGAACTATGGTGGAACTATATGTATGAAGATGAGACATTAGAACTAGAGCAATTAGTTAAAGATATGTATCCTCACTTTTTTTTCTAGTTAGAGTGTAAAATGAAATTTCGAGGGTGAAATTTTATAAGGGGGGAAGAATGTAAAGACCCAAAATTATATCAATGAAATTTATGTTCTTATGATTTTTTATATAGTATAAATTAAATAAATATTACTTTGATAACACAATACAAACATTATAAAATATGAATGAATGAAATAAGAAGTGTTTATAGAAATTATGGAACATAAACCAATGTATTAGTAACATGACCTATGGAATAGTATTGTGACCATTAAGAATAGTAAATCAGCCAATAGAATAGTAACATCACCTATAGAAGTGTAAATAAACTTTTCTCATATTATAAATCAAAATATAATGCATTTATATCATAGAATAATTAAATAAATGTTTTAAAAATAATAAATTAAGTATTAATATTTTTGTTTAAAAAAAATCTTATTTTAAAATTTATATTTTAAATAATGATTTAAAATAAAATTTATTTCATTAAATATATTAATAAATTAAATTAATTTAATTTTTATTATAATATTATTTTATGATAATTTAAATTATTTTTCAAAGTCTTATAAAATCAGTCAATATTTAAAAATTTACATTTTTCAAATAAATTTTAAAATCTATTAAATATTAAACTTTTAATATTTAGAAAATTATTTTCATAAAATAAAGTATATTTTTTTATTATATAAATAGAAAAAAAATTCTTGGAGTTTTTTTTATTTTTCTAAAATAGTTGATTTTTGTGAACAGTGAAATACGGTAATTTATAGCATTTAACATTATAAGTAAATAAATGAATTTTTATATATGGACGTGTCATGGATGTTGTAATTAGCCATCATTTTGAACTAATATTCTTTATTTAATTTATTTTTTAACAATAATCTTCATTACTCATAGTCTTGAGGAACGATAACAAACCTATGAATAAAATATTCAAAAAACACCCCTCTCCTCCAACAAAAATACCAACCCTCATCAACTCATATCCTCACAGCTTAAAATAAATTAATATTGTAAAATTTATATCCAATACTATTCTGAAGTTTTTCCTTCGTGTCCAAGGGAATTAGGTCTCAATAAAATATAAAACCCAAGTGCCTTAAGGTGGTTCTCAATGAGAATAATTCAGGAGGCAAAAAATTCTTTCATTTTCTTTTATTTCCTTTTCAATTTATTTTCTTTTTTCAAAATCCCCACATTCCCTTATTCAAGTGACATGATAATTTTAGTATATTTATATTCTATAATTTTATTGTGTTAATGGAATAAACAATCATTATTTCTATTCCCCTATGTTTTTATTCAAAAAATGAAAACGTCATCCGTGAGGTGTTGATTTATCTTCTTCGTGGATGAATGGTTTTGAATTTTTATTACTGACTTCAAGGCTGGTCATAAAAGCATTTTTATGATTGAAATATATTATTATACATGTATTAAATCCTATTAATTTTTTTAACATTGTATATACATGATATTAATTTATCAAACCAAACTAGTTTGCGATGATCGAAAAATTGAGAAAATGATCTAAACGGTTATCTTTAATGTTTTATCTAATGAATCATAATCACATCTAGAAAAATGATATACAAGACTATTTATTTTTTGTAAAGTTAACTAATAACTTATTATTTCAATTCTAGACAACTATTCTCATTTTACATGATTTTCCAAACATGTATACAAGTAAACAGATCATGAAAACCAAGGAAACAGATACTCTAGAATGATAAAATTGTATTGTATAACTCATAAAAAATTCCAAAAATTATATTTATAAAATAATAATAAATAAAATACATATATAAAATTATCTTAATTAGTTAATTAATGGATTTTATTTGATTAACCAATACATTAATTTCAACTGCAGAAAACCTTTGGACAAAAGGTAAGGGATTCTTTCTAAACCACTATTTCCCCTTCCAATGATACTTTCATTCTCTTTACCCTAATGAAATTATTATTTATATTTATATACATCTTCTAAAGTCTTTTTATATGATTATAAATCATGTATCCAGATCATTTCATCTTTCTTTTATGAGGAAATATATATTTTAATAAGGTTTCCTTCTCAATTATTCCAGATAAGAAAGACCGATTAAAGGGAACTTCCCAATTTCTTACCCATTTTCATGTACCATTAATAATATGTTTTAAACCCACATTATTTTTTAAAAATAAAATATTTTATCATAAAAATATATACTAGTTTATTTCTAGTTTTATATTATATGTTATTTATTTTCCTCTTTAAATATTCGTTAATATTTCCCTTAAACCTATCTAAAATGATTTATTTATAAAGCCTCTTAAACACTCTTTTTACATGCATTCACTTCAGTTCGACATGAATTGTGATGATAAATTCCAATGAATTTTAAATTATGTTTTAAATCCATCCATTTTTAGATATCGAAATGTTATCCCCTTCTATAACACCTTTTGATCTGATTATGATACCCATTTCATTCCATGGGTAGCCCTTTTTTATGTTTGACTCCTTATATATTATTCATCATGTGACGTGCATATTCATGGGCATTTTATGATGGGTGTGACCAGATAGTTCCCCAATGTGTTATATAATGTTTATTCTCTTGACATGTCATGTGAAATATGCTTGGTGGTTAGCCATGACTCATGTTACTCATGTGAAATGGTCTTGGTGGTCATCATTGAGTCATGCTCCTCCTTGTGAAATGGTTATGGTGGTTAACCTTTACTCATTCTTATGTCATGTTGTATGTTGTTTCAAAATTTCTATGATTATATGATTACTTTAAACCATGTTCTATGTGTTATGTTTCAATCTGTTTATTCATGTTTCATTACTTTTTATATCATCAGGCTATCCCTTTTAGCCCATGTGTTTTTCTTTATTCATATTCTTTTTCACTTACTAGGAATTTTAGATCATCCCTTTTTTCATGTATTCCCCAAGTTATCCTATGTATATTTAATACAAAAAGTAAGTTAGAAGATATTTATGGATCTAAAATAAAATATCTTTTTATTTTTGTTTCATGCTTTCTAAATCTATATCTAATCCTCAAAAGGTGCAAGAATTTAGGGTCCTTGGTTTGTAATTTATGGTTAGTTATGTTTAAAATCATGTAATAATATGTGTAAAAGGATGGGGTTGTTATAGTAGTATTATAAAAAAATATCCCATATTTACCTTTGGATAACCAGTTAAGAAGCATTTGATAGATTTAGATTCAAGTGTAGTTGTGGGCTTACCTTTGTGGAAAAGCTATCCAATAATGCCACATCACCCATGAGTAAAATGTTCGGTGGAGGGGATATTTTGTGGTACTATTGAAGAATTGTAGAACTATTGTGGTGTGGGTACTATAGTAGGGTACTGTAGAAAGCCATAATACTCCTCACATTGGTCCTTCAGGGTATGAAATATAGCCTTCAGGATATGTATTAGAAAAACATATTACCATTGTAGTGAAAGATAATGTAAGGGATAACACCTAAGAATGTATCTTGATACATAATCACAACAAGAAAACTGGAATTTAGCACCATTTTTTATCAAAATATTTTAAAACCATCGCTACATTTAAAAAATATAGATTTAGATATATATATATATATATATATAAACACATATATACACATAATTTTATACCTTAAAACACATATACATTTTAAATTTATCCACGTTTTTATGGAATCATTGCTATTTTAAGGGAAATTTTATATGTGTTTTAAAACATGGATAATAAATATATAATTATAATTATATTAATTTACTTGTACATAAAAATATGAAAATAATAATTATATATTATATACATATTTATATTAATATAAATATACATTAAAATATATCTAAATATCATATTATATTGAAGACATATATATAAATATATATACATATATATACACACACACACATACACAGGCATATGTATAAATACATCTGTGTGTATGTGTGTAAACACAAACACATATATACAAACATAGACACACACACACACACACATACATATATAAACATATATGTGTGTGTGTGTAATATATATATATATATTTATAAACTTAAACAGACATATATATATTATTAATTTACAAAGCGTACAACTCATCCCAGGTCAAAAAAATGAGGTGGGCGAGGTATCACCCAATCCAAATGGGTGTTTCAGTTTCTTCATACACAATAATAGTAAAACATAATATATATATATATATACACAGAGATATATATATATAAATATATAATATATTATTATTTTAATGCTGAGATATATATATATATATATATTATATTTTTATACAAAGATATTAACACATATTTAAATATCCTAATATTTAAATTTATATATAAACGCATACACACATATACATACATACATACATACATATATATATATATTATGTGTATAAGCACACACACACACACATAAATATAAATAAATATTTATATACATATATATTATTAATTTAGTCACATTTTAAAAAAACATGATTAATAATATATATATTTATATATAGACAGTCTCACAAACATATATATATATATATATAAACACAAATATATTACTGTAAACAATTACATATGTATATATACACACACACACACATATATAAAAATATATATATAAGCATATTTAATAATATAATATATATATATATATCATATAATATAAAAACATATATAAAATATAAACTTATATATACTAATATAAATATATACATATATAGTAGCTCACCCTAGGGTTCATTGAAAGGTCTAGAGTTCGAGCATCATTGTTTTATTCCCGGTATTTTTGTATTACATATGTTTATTGGTAATATAGTTCATGTTCCCAAATCAGTGTAACTATATATTATTATATATAAACATATACACACATACAGACACACACACACACACACAATCACACACATATATATATGTATATAAACACACACATAAATATATAAATATACATACACATATTTATATATAAACACACACAAACACACACACACATATATATATGTTAAATTTAGTATCATTTTTAATAAAACGGTGCTAATTATTTATATATAATTATAATTCTATTAATGTACATATATATAAAAATAAAAAATTATATATTTATATTTATATTTATATACCTACACAATCTAGAACACTCTTGATGAAGGCCTCACACTCCTCCATGTGAGGAAATGTTATCAATATAAAAATGTGACATTTGTATGACAATGAAATACGGGAATATGGCATAAATGATAGAGGGGTTAATACAATTTGGGACTTTTGGGACACTTCTCAAGTACACTATGCATTTTATCCATTAAGAAATTTATTCTGGGGCTTTATATTCACATAAGGGTTCCCTCTAAATATAGTTAAAAAGGGTGCTTATCAACAAAATAATATCAAAATAGAATTACATCAGATTTAATTTCGATCTTGTCAGAAGAAAAATGTTGTATGAATTCTTGACATCCCATAATATTTATAAAACGAATAATGGGATGTTTCTTAGTTCATATCTCATATTTTATCTTAATGAAAACTTTATATGGAACACAATTTAGTAGAAATGCATGAGCCTCTAGAGCATAGCCTCACAATGAAATAGGAAGGTCACAATGACTTGTTATCAATTGATCCACGTTTAACAATGTAGGATTCCTCATATTAGTCACGCCATTAAATTTTGTTGTTTTGGGAGGTGTGAATTGTGAAACAATTCTATAATTCCTCAAATTCTTAGTGATATCCTAGCTCAAGTATTCTACACGTCAACCCGATCAATGGAAGTTAATACTCCTTCCCAATTGATTATTTACTGCATTTTAAAACACTTTGAATGCTTAAAATTTTCCATACTTGTGATTCATTGAAAACACATAACCATAACACCCATATTTATTTGTTTAAATTTATTTAGGTACCTAAAACCAATATAAAAAATAATGTTCTTAATATTGAATGAGAATCTCATCTTGTCCAAAAAATATTAAGAAATCATATTTTTATCTACAGTAGGAACATAATAATAGTTTTCCAACTATAGTATTAATGCAATATATAAATTTGGATAATAAGTGTCAAATTCAATAGTACCAAGTATTTCTCTATTATATATGTGAGGATCTACATCGCCCCTTTTCACTTCTCCCAATATATGGGTCAGTGTCTATTAGTAAAAATGTATGATGCACAACTGATATCCAATACACGTGAGTCAATGTTAGTTATATTTACATCTAAAACATTCATATACATATACTCCCAATTTTTTAATTTTTTAATAATTTCAAACCCTATATACCAATCGTGGACTATTTTATAGGTTATACCTATGAGATATCAATATATGATTACCATTATGTAATCCAAAACCTATAATAGAGACATTTCTATTGGTGAGTATCAAGAATTAAATATATTGTTCATGAAATTTTAATGAGGTTACTTCCCACAAAAAATTATGTCCCCATACATCATATCTATTTAGTGATACAAGTCAATTATTTCATTATGTTTTACACCAATTTAACCATGTAAAAAATCCATGACAATATTTGGTAGATTTTTTTTCAAACATGTCATTTGAGACTCATGGATACATAATTGAATAAAATCATTATCCAAATCCATTATATGGATTCACTCAATTATATTCCACTGAATTCTGAACCACTTTGGTTTCCCATCTTGTGTAACTAAAATAAAACACCAAGAATAAGTCAGATAACTATTAGGAAAACATTATTACACTCTTTCCTTATACTAGATAATTCACGGGAACCTAACTTTTATGGTTACCCATACTAAATTATCGATGTTTTGATAAGTTATACTTAGAAGTAGATAATAAAATTGGTATTTTATTGTATTTTCTATGTCTATACAATTTAATATATAACACCCCAAGATTTCGTTGTAAGTTATTTTCTTGAAGGTAATTCAATAGCTCTCACTACACACAACACCGAGTTTGAGCACACAACGACTTACCAAACTAGCCGTTCAAAAAGCTTTTATGAATAGTATTAACTTAATTTTAAATTTTATATAATAAATATAATTTTAGAATCCATATTATGTGTTTTTTATACATAATATATTAACCAATTCAATTTTTTAGATAAAAGAAGTATTTTTCAAAAAATGCAATTTTACCGCCTTTTAATGGAGAACCATTTTAAAATAAAATATTTGATAATTTTTTATATTAAATTTGACAAAATAAACATCTTCTTTATAATTGGGAAATGAAAATTCAGTTTGGATAAATTTTGGTGTTTTTTTGGTAACTTTCATATTTTGATGAATAATGAGAAATACTAAATTTTAATTGAAAACAACTTTTTAATTAAAATAATTTATAAAGTTAAATTTTACTTTTTAATGTGTTTTAAGTATAATTAGATTATATTTTTACCATTTAATATAATTTTGGTGATTGGATGTAATTTCACTTTGAAATGGGACACAAACAAGGGCCAATCTTTTTATAGTTATTATTTCTTAAAAACACACTCTTTGTTTTGAAAATGAGAAATAATTTTAAATTTATTTATGATACTGATGTGTTTTGAATTTGGAAAAATGGATTCAATATTTGGAATCAGGAGGTCCAAATTGTGTAAATATTTAACTTTTATTTTAACACAATATGAATATTTATTTCATTAAATATCTTATTTACCGTGGTTAAAGGGGTAAATCTGGTAAATAAGGGTAAAAAATAATATTATAATAATATTAAATTACCCAAAAATATGTCATATTTATATATTTCGATACATATCCGACCATGGGTATCCTTGGGTAGATTTGGTAACCCCATGGAATCACTTGATAGTGACAATGAAACTTTATATTAATTATTTTAAAGTAAAGACAAAAATGACATAACCATATATATTTCAGAAAAACAATTTTTACATGAGGTTATATAATTTATCTTCTAGAATATAAATTTTCATTTTAATGATAGAAATATTTCCTACATCATGGTATTATTTATCATTTGTATACATCAAATAAATAATATTATTATGACACAATAATGATGTAGTGTTTACCTCATTAATAAATGATTTAAAGAAATAATATTATTAAAATTAAAATAACATCCAAAACCTTTCAAATTATCATTAGATTATTTTACATTGAACATGAGTCATATTATATTTTACTTTAATGAGTTTTGTACCTTTAGAAACCAAAAATCATTAAATAATGAAATAATATTTTCAAATATTCCTAAAGAGCCCCTCCTCCCCCTTATAAAAAGCCCTCATTTCTAACCCATCTCTCACACCTCTAAATCCTCTTGGATCATCAAAACTCTGCTCAAATAAGATCCTTAAATCCCTCTCTTCCCGTTTATAATCCATAGCTTGGTTAGAAGGAGCTTCAAGAAATCCTTTTGGTTCAAACTAAAGGGAGTTACCCGATTTAAAGGTAACATCTCCTCTTAAGTTCTTTTCTTTTATTTTACTTCTCCAACCCCCTAAAATATCTTTATTCCATTATTTTATAACAAAACCTGTATCCTTAAGATAATAGGTTGTTGTAATTATAATTATTTAACTACACTTACACACACCACCATCTAATGGGTATAAAACAAAATGTTTCTGTTGATAGAAAACTACTGCCTCATGAAATGATGATTGTTCAATATTCTACTACCTCCTATTATGGTGGCCATTATTATGGAACATTAATTATATGTATGATATTTAATATATTTATTTTATATATAATCTTCTGTAATTCTCTTTTCTATCATACCCTTTTTCTTTTCATGTTGTATATATACAAAAATTTCATTTGAGAAAGTGCGGACAACCGCCCCCTTAAAGTGATATGACACGTTAATACCATACATGGAACGTATAAAAGATGGTGTTAATGAACATGAATAACATATATAAAATATTATTCTAGAATAATAATATACCTATGTATCATTAGGTTTTATTTCCTTTTAAAATAAAAAAATGGATGTAGCGTTCCTGTGTATGTACAGATTACCGTCTCCACGAACGCGATGAGATTCATTCCCCATCGTAACCATTCTAGAATAATTTTCATTTGATTATTAAAAATAATATTTAATAACATAATATATTTCTGGATATGAATTAGATACATCCTATCCATAACCAACATGACTTATGTAATAAAACATATAATGAAAACGAATCAATTAACACCCAAAACAATGATACTACAAAAATATTATTAACAATGAAATATTAAAAGAACCTATATGATGTAATATTTATGTATGTAGTTCTTTTATAATTTAGTAACAATTATTTAACTATTACATAGGAGGTTAACGTACTCTCGACCAAAGAAAAGTACAAGGTATGGGGTTTCTTATCTCACTTTTAATTCTGTGACATTTCCATTATACGCTACTTATTTATTGCATGTGGTGTATTGTGTACTGCCATTGGATATATATATTATCATGATTATCCTTATACGCATTGTATTATGTGATTAATTGGTTGTTATTAACTTTTTGTCATACAACTCGATTTATTACAGCATGGTAAGGGGATTCTTATCTCACTTTTAATTCCGTGAGATTTCCATTGTTTGCCACTTATTTATTTCCTTTGGTGTATTGTGTACTGTCATTTGATATATATATATATATATATTATCATGGTTATCCTTATATTCACGGTAATCTGTGATTCATTTGGTGGTTATTAACTTTTGGTCATACGACTTGATTGATTACAACATGGTAAGGGGTTTTCTTATAACTTCTTATTTCCCTAAGATTCATGCTATATTGCCAATATTTCCTTTTGTGTGGTGTATGTAATACCTATGATTTCATTGCTTATATAATATACTTTAATTAATGGGTATTTACATCTTCATTGTATGATACTTCTTTCATGGGGTGTATGTTTCGTAAGTCACCAAATTGTTAAGTGAATTTCTAATTTCAATTTCTACAGATTTGGTTTTACGCAAACTTCATTGATTATTATACTCCAATAATATGAGTAAAATCACTATTTATTTATTTATGTAGTAATGTACACTTCCATTTGTGTGTTTATTCTTTTTATACATGTAATCACTCCTCTAATAAATTCTCAAGTCATCGATATGAACTTCATAAGATTAATATTAACTCAATTTTCATTCATTGATTTAAACATCCAAGTCATTGGTGTTGTTGTTACAAGAATATGTGTAAATGTCCTCTGATTTTTTTACACTAAACATCAATTCATATTTAGTGTATTTATATTTTTCACACATAATTATGTCATTTATTTATCCTTAACCTCAATATACGGTCTTTATAAGGGATTTCATCTCAACTTACATTCCATTGAGACTTCTTTGTTGTTATGCACCAATTCACTTTTATTTGGTGTATATACTGTACATTGACATAATATATCATGAATATCTTTATTCTCATGATATTATTATGTTTTTATTACCTCAATTATTTGTATTTAAGCATCTCTCATTTGGTTAGGAACTCTAACTAAAATATCAGTTTAAATGTTTTAAAAATTTATTCTTCTAAATCATTCTCATTAATGTCCATGTCTTAAAAATGGTTTTAAGGATTTATTTATATTGAAATTGATGTTTTAAAATTAAAATTAATTTTAAAAGTTTCAAATAGGAATGTGACACTTTGATTTAAAAATATATTTGAAATAGCTTCTTGATAAATAATGATACTTTCAAATGTTTTCAAGAAAAAGGGGGTTATTTCTCTCAAATAGTTTTGATGATTATTTTCATCTATGAAAATATCATTCATTATTAACGATTGAGTTTAATTTAATATAATAAAACCTTCCATATTGTATTGAATGAGTTATTTTGGACTGTGGGTGTTCTATTTTTATTCCATTCATGTTTTATGGTTAAAGTGTTGACATTTCGTTTGCTAGTTTTAATACGAATGAATAGATTATATTTCAGTCATTCATGTGAGAAATGCATTGGACTTAGTAAGTGACAGGTGGAGCCCTCTATAGCTCTTCAATGCATTGTTAGGTCTCATGAGACAAACCAGTGCCTTGGAACAAGGCTGTGACGAAATTGTATTTGTGTTCTTGGAACAACGTCTTGAAAATGTGGTTATGAAGTCTATAATTATGCAATCCATAATTATGAAATTGGATATTGATATTACATGTGAATATTCGACTAGTAGAATATCCATGTGAATAAGTAAATTGAATTATTTGATTTATATTTTCTATATTATGAATAAGTTTTACGTTTAAAAGTCTTGTATTCTAGTCTTATAAATTTCCTTAAATGTTTATTATTATTTATGAAAGTTTCTGTTATATTGTTATCCTTACTGAGAATTTGAGCTCACACCTTTCTTATGTTATATTTTTCTCAGGATGAAAAGAAGTATATTATGATTAACCTATAGGAATAGTCTAAGGAATATAAGAGTTTTCAAAGGGGACACAATGTTGTTTTTTTAAATTTCAAGATGTAAGGTAAAACTTATATATGTACCTAGTACTTCCAAGGATACTAAACTTATCAGTCTTTCAGGACATGATTCCTTGTAATCATGACAATGTATTAACATAATGCACCGGCTCTGGGCTTCTGGGGTCGGGGCATTACATTTGGTATCAGTGGAAGTTTATTAAAAACCATGGAAGCTCGATTTAGAGAAAAAAACTCTTATTAGTAAACACTACCCTAAGATAGGCATTGAGGATTACTATATAAGAACACCCAAAAAATTTGTTAATATAAATATTATTTAGGTTTTACAAGACATACATCCTACTATGGATACAAGAATATAGGGGCGGCTCTGTAATATATGTATCTAGGAGTGGAAACTCCAACAAGGAGTTTCGAGCTTGACCCTGGGTATCCTCTCACATGACAACGGGCCTTCCTGCACTCTTGGTTACAACACTCTCAGTGGATTTTCTTAGGATAATTCACATTTTAATTACAAACTTATTTGAAGGATTTTAATATAAGATGAAAATAAATAACCTTGGTTAATTATATGGTATTTTAGATTGAAAATAAGGTGTTATGATATTCTCTAAATTATTTTATGACTCACACTATTCTTTCTTATGTTACTCAATGGCTGGATTCCAAGGAAGTCATAGTAACATTGAACATGATGTACAAGGTGGTCATAGTGGTGTAAAAGATAAAGTAAGTGGGATGATGATAGGTGTAAAAGATATCATGTTCGTGTGAAATATGTTTTCCAAAAACATGATCAACAACATATATATTAATGAACTCCTAGACTCAAAAAAGAAGAAAAATACGGTGAATGATAAGATCTCCAGCAGTGTATACCATGTAGAAAAGAAAGCTCAATTTCTATCATCCAGGAAATATGGAAGGATACACCTAGGTAAGTGTCTCAATTGAACAAATAAATGCTTTATGTGTGGGAAATAAGGACATAAAGTAAGGAATTTTTTAGGAAAAATGATGAGTACTGTGGAAGAAAATAAAAATGATCTCAAGAATACATTTACCATCATTTGTCGAAAATGTAGGGGACCTGTGAATTTCCCAAGTGAATGCTTTATTATATAAGATAACTTATTGGTCAAGGAAGAACCTATGTGGAAAAAAGTAGACGGTGAAATGTTTAAAAGTATTAGTGCTCATTGTTGATGGGGTTACATTGGAAGACATTTCTCTTGTATATGTAACCCTATAGTTTGTTATTTGAAAATTCTATTTTAGGAAGAATTATATTTTCTATTGTTGATATATTTATAAATAACCATTTGGGTTTATATGATGCTTGAATTTGAGGCAATTACAAGGTATTAAATTTTGGGATGAAAATTCGAGGTATGAGATAACATTTGTGGTGAAATTATGTTATGGTTATTTTGAGGAGTTTATCTCATTTTGGAAATTTTTTACAATATAGTTTTTGAAAAAGGAAAACACACAGACTGTGTGACAACCCATCGTGTTGGACACAGTTGCGGTAATCGAACTCACAACAAGAGTGAAATTAGGATTTATCACCTACCACTGGACTACGTGAAGTCCCTGGTTAGTGTGACTAATTATTTTTAGTTAAATAAATTTATTGATCAATAATAAGTAGATTTGTGATATTATGTCTTATCAAATGGATATCGTTATTATAGGAGAATCATTTGGTGATTAAGTGATAAATTTTATTTTGGATGACGTTCACTCTGTTGGGAACACTATATGCCTAAGGAAAACATAATACTATGAGATTTCATTTGAGGAGTAATGGTGGATTTTTATCTATGTTTTTATTATGGATTTATAGGAATTTGTGTAATTTATATAAATGATTAACCAATCATAGAAAATATGTGATTAGGTTAATCACTTTTATGTATGTGACTTTAAGAGTAGTCAATGTTATTTGGAGATAAAGTTTAACGTGAAATACTACGTAATCGAATTCATCTAAGTTTTAGGTGTCAATATTAGTTTGGATTATATTGAAGGATTGTTAGGAAAATTTCTTATTGAATGGTAATTATTGAACTTTATGTATTTTTGGTATAATTTGAGAAATTAATATTAGTATTTCTTTCTCTAAAGGATTATCCTTTTTGATGATTATTTAATCTCGTACTAACCATTTTGGTTTTGGTTAATCTTTAAAGACAGGGTAAATATATATATATCCTTTTTGGATCATGTGATTCTCTAGATGTTGATTCATTCGCTTCAGGTGTGACCAAGTCATGTTGAACACTCTTTGTTTAAAAAAAAGATGAGTTATTAGTAGAAATTTATTAAATGATGATACTCTACTTAAAAAGTATGTATATATCTTTATGTTCTTAGTCAATCTCATAAATAAATTCCTCAAATTTAGGAAATGGAACTTAAAAATTTTTTGTCAGTTTACTTTTCCTACAGGGAAACTAATGATCGTTTATCCCATAACAATTTTGTGGTTTTATTATTGTTAAATTTCCCCTGATCATGTTTTCTATCACTCTCCATCTGAACATGACACATAGTTTATCTTCCATATCCATGTTTTCCCACATGGAATCCTTGTATGGGTTATCTCGGGTGACCTTTGTACTTATCTTTCTTTCTTTCAAAGTGATAGTTTTATTAACTCTTTTTAGGATGTGGGACTTTCAAAGAAGTTCCCAAGACCAAATTTAAAAATTACAATGAATCAATTTCCAAAAGGGTGGAATAATTTAACACCTTAGGATTTTTTTAGTACGTTTTTTTCTTTAATGTTATTCAATAGCTTGCGCTACATACAACACCGAGTTTGAGCGCACCACGACTTACCAAACTAGCCTTTCAAAATGCGGTTATGAATAATATTAACTGAATTTTTAATTTTATATACTCCATAAAAATTTATAATCCATATTATGTGTTTTTATACATAATATAAGAACAAATTCAATTTTTTGGATAAAATAATTATTTTCCAAAAAATGCAATTTTACGTCCTTTTAATGGAGAATATTTTTTTAAATACAATATTTGATAATTTTTTATATTTAATATGAAAAAATAAACTTCTTATTTAGATTTGGGACATAAAAAATTTATCTTGGATAAAATTTTGGTGTTTTTCTGATAATATTCATATTTTGATGAATAGTGAAAAATATTAAATTTTAATAGAAAACAACTTTTTAATTAAAATAATTTGTAGTGTTAAATTATTATTTTGAATGGTTTTGAAGTATAATTATATTTTTTTTATTCAATTTAATCTAATAATGTTAATTAGAAGTAATTTCACTTTATAATTGGACACAAACAAGTATCAATCTTTTGATTGTTATTATTTCTTAAAAACATGGTCTTTATTTTGAAAATGAGAAATAATTTTAAATTAATTTCTGCCCCTTGTGTGTTTTGAATTTGAAAAAATTTATTCCATATTTGGAATCAGGAGGTAGTAATTTTATAAATAGGTAACTTTTATTTTTAGTCATTATGAATATTTATTTCAGTAAATATTTTATTTACCGTGGTTAAAGGGGTAAATCCGATAAATAAGGGTAAAAAAATAATATTATAATAATATTAAATTACCCTAACATGTGTAATATTCCGATCTATTGATACATATCCGACAATGGTCATCCTTTGGTTGATTTTGGGACCCCATGGAGTCAATTGAGAGTGATAATGACACTTTATATTAATTATTTTAAAGTAAAGACAAAAATGACATAACCATATATCTTTTAGTAAAACATTTTTTACATGGGGTTATATAAGGTCTCATTTAGACTATAAATATTCATTTGAAATCTAAAAATATTTCATACATCATGGTATTTTTTTATAATTTTTAGACATGAAATAAATAAAATTATTAGGACACAATAGTGTTGTAGTTTTTACCTCACTAATAAATGATTTAAATAAATAAGATTATAAAAATTTAAAAAATTACAAAACCAGTAAAAATATTATGGGATGATTTTAATTCTAAAATTATTTATCTTATCTTCATATTTAATGATTTTTGGACCTTTAAAAATAGATAATTATTATAAAATAAAATAATATTTTCAAACATTCCTAAAGAGCCCCCTCCTCCCCCTTATAAAAATCCCTCACTTTTAACCCATATCTCTCACCTCTCGAGACACTTGGATCATCAAAAATCTGAACAAACAATATCTTTACATCCCTATATTCCTCTTATAAGCCTTACCTTGGGTGTAAGGAACTTCAAGGAAGCCTTTTGGTTCAAACCAAATGGAGTTACCTGATTTAAAGGTAACATCTTCTCTTAAGTTCTTTTCTTTTATTTTACATATCCAACCCCCGAATTTTTTTTTATTTTTTTATTTTATATCAAAACTCATATAATAATTATACTAGTTTTTTTTATGAGAAGTATTTGAAATACACTTACATACACCTCTATATAATGGGTATAGAACATAAGGTTTTTGTGGATGGTGAACTACTGCCTCATGAAACAATGATTGTTCAATATTCTACTACCACCTCTTATAGTGGACATTATGATGGAACTATAATTATATATGATATTTATGATATTTAATTCCTCTATAAGATTCTACAATTCACTTTTACAGCATACCCTTCATCTTTTCATGTTGTATATATACGATAATTTCATTTAAGGAAGTGCGGACTACTGCCCACTCAGTGTGATTAGACTCGTTCATAACATACATGGAACACATAAATAATGATGTTAATGAAATTATATAAGATATATAAAATATTATACTGGGATAATAATATAACTATGTATCAATTGGTTTTCTTTCCTTTTAAAACAGAAATATGTATGTAGCGTTCGTGCGTATGTACAGATTACCATCTCTACGAATGCGACGTGATTCATTCCTCATCATAAAAATTCAAGAATAATTTTCATTTGATTATTAAAAATAATATTTAATAACATATTGCATTTATGGATATGAATGGAATACATCCCATCCATAATAAACATGACTTACGTAACAAAACATAAAAATAAAAACGAATCAATTAACACCCGAAACAATGATACTACTAAAATATTATAAACAATGCAATATTAAAAGATAATATATGATTTAATATTTTTGTATTTAGTTCGTGTATAATTTAATATCAATTATTTAACTATTATATAGGATTTTAACGTACCCTCGACCAAGGAAAAGTACAAGGTAAGGGTTTTCTTATCTCACTTTCAATTCCGTGAGATTTCCATTGTTCGCCACTTATTTATTGCATGTAGTGTATTGTGTACTGCCATTTGATATATATATATTATCATGATTCTATTTATTTTCATGGAATTATGTTATTAATTTTGTGGTTATTAACTTCTGGTCATACGACTCGATTGATTACAACATGGTAAGAGGTTTCTTATCTCACTTTTAATTCCGTGAGATTTCCATTGTTCAACACTTGTTTATTTCATGTGGTGTATTGTGTACTTCAAATTGATATATGTATATATATATATTATCATGATTATATTTATATTCATGGTATTATGTGATTCATTTGTTGGTTATTAACATTTGTTCATATGACTCAATTTATTACAATATGGTAACAGATTTTCATCTCACTTCTTATTTCCTTGAGATTCATTCTATATTGCCACTATTTATTTTTGTGTGGGGTATGTAATACCCATGATTGTATTCCTTATGTAATATACATTAATTTATGGGTATTTAAATTTTCATTGTATGATCCTTATTTCAATGTTTGTATGTGTCGTAAGTCACTAAATCGTTAAGGGAATTTCTAATTTCGATTTCCACTCATTAGGTTTTACGCAAACTTTGTTGATTATTTTACTCCAAGAATATCTGAGAAATCACTATTTATTTATTTATGTATTAATTTACACTCCCATTTTTGTGGTTAATCTTTTGATACATATAATCAATCCTTTGATAAATTCTCAAGTCATCGATTTGAACTTGATAAGGGTAATCTTAACTTAATTTTCATTCATTGAGGTAAACATCCAAGTCATTGGTGTTGTTGTTACAAGAATATGTGTGAATGTACTCTGATTGTGTTACACTGAAAACCCAATCATATTTAGTGTATTTATATTTTTTAAACATAATTATTTCATTTATTTATCCTTATCCTAAAGATATGGTCTTTATAAGTGATTTAATCTCAACTTACATTCCCTTGAGACTTCTTTGTTGTTATTCACCAACTCACTTTTATTTGGTTTATATACTGTACATTGACATAATATATCATGAATCCTTTTATTCTCATGATATTGTTAGATTTTTTTTGCCTCAATTATTTGTATTCAAGCGTCTCTCATTTAGTTAGGAACTCTAACAAAAATATTATTTTAAAGGTTTTAAAAATTTATTCTTCTAAATCCTTTTCATTAGTGTCCATGTTTTAAAAATGTTTTTAATGATTTGTTTATATGAAAATTAATGTTTTAATATTAATATTCTTTTTAAATGTTTCAAAGTGGTATGTGACACTTTGTTTCAAAAATCTATTTCAAACAGCTTCTTGATAAATAATGATACTTTTAAATGTTTTCAAGAAAAATGGGCATATTTCTCACAAATAGTTTTCATGATTATTTTCAACTATGTCAATATCCTTCATTATTCTTGATTGAGGATAATTTATTATAATAAAATATTACATATTGTATTGAATGAGTTATGTTTGACTTTGGATGTGCTATTTTTATACCATTCATGATTTATGGATAAAGTATTGACATTTTGTATGCTAGTTTGAATATTAATGTTTAGATTTTGTTTCACCATTTCATATAGGGAATGCATTGGACTTAGTAAGTGATGGGTAGAGCCCACTCTAGCTCCTCAATGAATCGGTAGGTCTCATGAGACAAACCAGTGTCTTGGCACAAGGACTTAACAAAATATTATATGTAGTCTTGGAACAATGCCTTGACTATGTGGTTATGAGGTCTGGCATTATGCATTCCATCATTATGAAATTGGCTATTGATATTAAATGTGATTATTCGACTAGTAAAACATCTATGTGAATAATTAAATGGAATTATGTTATTTATCTGTGCCACATTATGCAGAATTTTACGTTTAAAAGGATTGTGTTCTAGTCATATACATTTCCTTAAATGATTATTCTTATTTATGAAAATTTCCGCTATATTTTTATCCTTTTTGAGCATTTGAGATCACCCCATTCTTATGTTTTATTTTTTCCATGATGCAAAGAAGTATATTATGATTAACTTTCAGAAATATGCAAAGGGATATAAGAGTTTTCAAAGGGGACAAAATGTTTTTTTTATTTCATGATGTAATGTAAAACTTATGTGTGTACCTAGTACATCCATGGAAACTAAACTCGTCAGTCTTTTGGAACATGATTCTTTGTAATCATGCCAATGTAATAACATGATGCACCGACTCTGGGATTCTGGGGTCAGGGTGTTACAGAATATACATCTCATGCATATTAAACCATTCTTATTTCTTGAAAACTCTATTTTCTCATGTTCAATTATTTTATGAATGAATGACTCTAATGATTTAGTTTTGAAATCTATATTAAATAAAATAATAATTTAATAATAAAATATTAACAAGTAACTCTTTAAAAAACCCAGGATTTTGTGTTATTTACCAAAAAATAGAAGCCAAACATTTTCATACAAATCTAAACACATCTCATGAATATAGTATTTGATATTTTCATGTAACAACATAGAGTTTTATGAGATTGATAATTTATACATGAGTAAGAGAAGAATTAAATATATCCAACACCACACCATTTTATAACAATGAATAAGCCTCTAGTTTAGTGGGTTGTCTAAACCCAATTCTATCTCCACAGGGATACATTACTCAAGAGAGAATTCAATTCATGATATCTCTAAAACCTAAAATACATATGCTATATTCAAAAACTATATTTAAGATTATAACTTTAAAAAAGTTATATACAAACTATATGAAATATAAGTCTTATATGTACACACCTAGATTTTAATACATGAATCAATTCCTATATAAAATTTATCTTATAATTAATGTATGCATATAATATACATTCTATAAGAAACTTATTTCCATAAATGGTAAAAGGAATAAATTAATAAATAAACACATAATTTTTTAATGTAATTTAAATATATACATTTAACAAATCAGTTTGGCATGAAAAATGCTATTTTATAATTCCTAATACATAGATTTTATAAATAATTTGAAAACAATAATTAATTTCATAGAAATAAAAAAAAATTCTTTTTATGCATGTTTTATTTTATATCTGACTATCATAAAAATAATATGAAAAATACTAGAGAGAGGGTAATCTATCAGTTATCTTGTTCTATGATATGTTTGAATCATTCTCTATGATTAATACCACAAAATATTATTAGCTCAATTGTTTAGATTGAATCACATTTTATGATGTAGCACATATAGATTTTATTCTACGAACCCCTTTTTTTATAAACTCATGATTATTTAGTATTTATGATATCCCATGTCATATGATTTAGCATAGTTTGAATCTTTTTGTTTTCTATATATCATTATATAAAATATATATTTATCATATTTTGACATTTTAAAAAATAAAAGAATTAAATATATCATATTTTATGATAGGTCCGCATATGAATTTTGAAATACATTTTCTTCAAACCCTAATTTATTTAACATGGTTAATATTTAAAGAACAATACATCGATATCGCTATTGGGGTTTTGGGGATCATTAGATAATATTTATCAATGTAAATAAACCTATTTGATCCCAGATCTATCTTAAAGAATCAAACATTCATGGAAATAAACTAATGAGTGTACCTAAGATGGTGTAGTGACTTCCTTAATACCCGACCTTTGATCGAAATTTTTTACAATGATCAAGACGAATAAAACTAAATATTTCTACACTTATATGTGATCCACTAGTATTTTGATCCCATTTGATAACATGAGTTTTCCTGAAGCTTCCAAAGGAGTTCTAGCAACTTCTTTAAAAGATAATTCATTTATCGAATGAAATGGTTTATCAGCTAGAAATGCATGGAAATTGGGTCACCAACATGATGGATCACATCCATTTATTTATCCATCCAGAATCTTCTAGATTAATAAAGAGTTAAAGACATATAATCATTATCAATGGTCATCCTATGTTATCCATTACATCCTATTGTAGTTTCACTCAATGAACTCCTTCAATAAATAATCCATGACTTGTTTAATTCATTCATAATGAATTATAACCAATGAAATGTGTGGGGGGTGTTCTAAATTCACTTATTATGTTTGTCTTATTCTCAGTAATACCCCCTGATTCTTCTTAATGAATTCATCCTATGATCCGTACTTATATAGATATATCATTTCATATGATATTCATGTAATAAATATCATAGCTAGAGATATGGGAATATCATAGGTCACGATATTCCCCCTTTAAGTTCACTTACAATAGTATTTTCCTTGCTTGGATAATCCTTGATAGGAATGAAAGTGGAATCTCCCCAATTTCATTTTATTGTTTTTTCAAGAGTTCCACTTCCCTTTTTTATTTTTTTTAGATTTTCTTTCCACTTTTCTTATTATTCCCTTCTAGACTAGTTTCTAAGGATCTAATCAAATTCATCCTATTATTCTCCTCAGTACTAGTTTAGTATTTCTTTGACTCGGGTCTAGACCTAAAGTGAATTTCATTGAAACTTATAATTGTCATCTTTATTACATTATCTTTAGGGTATGGAACTAAATGAATTGGTAATTTCCCTAGGTTTATAGAATTTTTTTCACAAGGATTCTATGATTATAATTTAATTAAATCTCTTTATTTTGTAACTCCTCAACTTACGATCCCTGTTGTTGGTGAACACGTAATTGTACCCTGGTTGAGCATTTCTCAATCAGTTGGTTTTGATGGAATGGGATTGGTTAGAAGGCTAGTTGAATAATGATCTATTTTTGTGTCTATTGAAATTGTTGAGGTTTGTGTTACTAGTTTTGAAATGTTTTCCTAGATAATTTTGGTAGATTTCCATTTCGAAATTATACACGATAAATTTCCCTATATCATGAATTTATTTGTTAAGAAAACCTTTTTCAATAGGCTACAGAAAAATATCCAATTCCATTCACCTTCTCACATTATTCACTAAAATTATTTGGAGAATAACACAAGTCAAAAACCTATATTAGTGTTTGGTGTTCACTTTAGTGTTTTGTATCGATTTTTTTAAATAAGGTGGTTAGTTCCTATAGATGTGATTATTGTAGGGATATGAGTCAGAAGACCTTACCTCATGTATTTCAATGGTATGAGTACCTATTGTATCAAATTATTGAGAACGTTGGGTTATCATCCCAAAAAATCCTATTTCCTCCACATCTGATTTTTCAATGAAATATCTTCTTAAGGATTCATCTTGAAGATTCATATCACTATTAAGTATTTCTGATAGAATATAACTAATATGTGATTATATTCAATTGATTGATGGGGAAAACTTATAAAAAAATTTCTTGAACCTCTCTTAGAACGAATATAGAGCCTATCTTAAATATTATTTGATGTCATGGATTTATTTCTGGATTTTTTACATCCTAATGTTGGAAAAATGACAATAAATATCTCTTATCTAGATCATATCATCCATTAAATTCTTCTGGTTGAAGACTATACAACCTCTCTATTATTTATCCTTTAAATGAGAACACAAAAGCCATCCACTTCACATTATATTCTTACACTTGTAACGCCCTGACTCTAGTTACCCAGAGTCGGTACATTATTAAGTAACATTGGCATGATCACAAAAGATTATGTCTTGAAAGACCGATTAGCTTAGTATCCTTGGAAACAGTAGATATGTTCATAAGTATTACATTACATCATAAAGTAAAACAAAACTACAACAACATCCTGTCTTCATATCCCCTCATACTAGCCCTGCAGGTCATTCATAAAATACTTCTTCACATCCTGGAAAAATTAAAACATTGAAAGGGGTGAGCTCAGATTCTCAATAAGGATAACAATATAGCAGAAACATTCATAAATAAACATGAACATTTAAGGCAATGTATAACTAAAACAAAAGCCTTTTAAACATGAAATTCAGCATAATATAGAAAAATTAAAATGAAATAATTCCATTTACTTATTCACACTGATATTTTACTAGTCGAATAATCACATTCAATATAAATAACCACTTTCATAATAATGGAATGCATAATGTCAGACTATCATAACCACATAGTCAAGGCCTTATGCCAAGACTACAAATAATATTTTGTCAAGGCCTTGTGTCAAGACACTAGTTTTTTCTCATTAGACCTACCGATGCATCAAGGAGCTATAGTGGGCTCCACCCGTCACTTATTAAGTCCAATTAATTCCTTATATGAATAGGTTTAAACATATCATAAACCATAACATAACTGTATCACATAAAATAAGAAAAAAAGAAACACAACATTTCTACATTTAAATCACATGATATCAATACCAAACATTGATATAATAAAACAATTTTCAATACCTTTATAAAAGAAAATTAAAACTTGGTATTTATTTTTCATTTTTTAAAAAAAATTTATTTCTTGTAGAGGAAGCCGAAACTCAAATAATGGTCACGGCGGCGGAGAAGTCATTGTCGCCGCATATGTACGACAAAAAAACATTCCCTTTTGTCGTTTAGTAAAAAGCTTCTTCTAAAAAAGATTACTTTTGAATAAATGTAAAATTCAAAGGGGTTTATACACCATATAAATGAAAGTTGTGTATAAAACAAAATATTCCTCAATGAAAGGATATTGAGACGAAGTCCCTTACCTCGTGTTTGACTTGACTCGATCCTTCTTTAATCTCATTAATAATAAACTAGAGTTAATATCTACTTTCTTAAGAACCTTTTTTAAGTTCATTATTCCTTTTATATCACTTATTACCATGTTATGGACATTATGTAATTATTTAAGTTAAAACGATCATTTTTTCGATCTTTGGTACTTGAGTCAAAAATAGATTTCTTATAATTACATGTTGTTCATGTGGTAAAATATCCATTATATCCAGAATTATATTCATGATGCAGATATCATATATATCATATATATCTAGTATATACATGAATTTATAATATTACATAACATTTAGAGGTATGAAATGAAATGCACTGTTCATGGAGACGGTAAGCCGTACGTACGCATGAACGCTACTTTCATTTCTATTTCATATTTAATGGAATGAAATCATAGTGATATAAAGTTATATTATAATTCCAGTATAATATCATATATAATATCATTTACTCCATCCTTTATATGTCCCACATATGGCATTAACGTTTCAAATCACTTTGGGGGCGGTAGTTTGCACTTCCTAAAATGAAGATATCGCGTTTACCCATAATGGAAACCATAAAGGTATGCCATAAATGAAAAAATACAGAAGCATAAATAAAACATAAAAATAATATATATCATATATTGAATTAGTTTCATCATAATGGCCACCATGAGAGGTGTTAAAATAAGATTGAACAATCATCGTTTCGTAAGGCAATAATTTGTCTCCCACAGAAACAGTATGTTCTTTAACCATTAGATGAAAGTGTGTGTTAGTGTAAATAGAACCATTCTCATAAAAACATCCTATTATATTGAATATAATATTGTTTTTACAAAATAAAGTAATAAAAAGAGTTTAATGGGTTGGAGAAGCAAAATAAAACAAAAGAACACAAGTGAAGACATTACCTTTAAATCGGGTAACTCTTCTTGGTCTGAACCAAAAGGGTTTCTTGAAGAGCTTTCTGCCTAAGGTAAGGCTTCTATGATGAATAGAATGATGTGGAGAGATATAATGAGCAGAGTTTGTCTGATCCAATGGCTTGAGAGGTGTGAATAAGGTGGTAGAGGTGGGGGCCTTTTATAAGAGGAGAGGAGGGGCACTCTTGGAAAGTCATGAAATGTTACTTTATATAATGAGTTTCGAATTTTAAAGGTCCCAAAATTATATATTTCGGGGATAAGGTGATAAGGGTTCGAAATATAATCATCCAATAGGTTTTTTACAAGTGTATGTCTTATATTTTACATTATCTTTTCATTTTATTTAAATCGTTAATTAATGAGGTAATCCCTGCATCATCATGGTGTGATAAATAAATTTATTTATTTAATGCCTAAAAATAATAAAGAAATTACGATGATTTAGGAAATATTTTTATCTTTCTAATGGGTATTTATAGTCTAAAAGATAACTTTTATAACACCTTGTAAAAATTGTTTTAGTAAAACAATACATGTTTGTGACATTTTTATTTTTACTTTAAATAAAAGGTAGTAATGTCATTATCTTACCCAAGTGGCTCCATGGGGTCCCACGAATTGACCCACAGATTTTCTTGGTCATCCATGTGCCATTCAATAGGAGTAAGACTTGTGTTAAGGTAATTTCATATTATTATCACCTTATTTTTACATTAAATTACTCTAATTACCTCTAGTCGCGGTTAATAAGACTCAAAAGTTACTATTCACCAAAGATTATTTTCTTCTCGTTGAACCACATTTTACTTCTTAATTAAAACCATGTATGTTGGATTTTTGAAATAAAATTCACATAAGTGGTAAAATTTCATTTAAACAAAAAATCCGTTTTTAACTACCACTTAGTGGTTTCAGTATTCATCAAAAATCAACGTTTTTCAGAAAAATACCAAAAATTCACCCTAATATATATATTTGATATTACAAATTCAAAGATGATGTATATTTTACCAAATTAAAAACATATAAGTTTCATTAATTAATTTTATAATTAATTCCCGTTGTCAAAAAAAATAGTGTGTTTTTAAGAAAGAATATCAATCAAAAGATTGACAATTGATTATGTCCAATTTCAAACTGAAATTAATTATAATGACAACCATTGGATAAATTGGTAAAATTATATTATAATTATACTTTAAAACCACTAAATAATATAATTTATCACTATAAATTATTTTTATTAAAAAAGTTGTTTTTAATTAATGTTTAGTATTTTACACTATTCATAAAAAATTGGAAGTTCTCAGAAAAAAAAGAAAAATTCAACTTCGGATAATTTTGATATTACGAATCCAAAAATGAAGTCCAATTTGAATAATAAAATTTATAAAATTTCAAAAATTGGGTATTACTATTCATAACGGCTACTTTGATTGGGCGCGGTGTGTTAGAACTTGAGATTGCATACAACACACCCTGCTCTATTATTCAAAGATAAGAATACCATGGAAGCTTGGGATATTACATTATCCCCTCCTTCAAATAATTTCATCCTAGAAATTTTTAGAATATTACTAAAAAAAAAGACTTCGGTGTTTCTTCATCATAAGTTTCTCAGGATCCCACTTTAACTCTTCCTTCTTATGGTTCCTCCATAGAACTTTTACCAGACGAGTCGTCCGGTTTCCTAGCACTTGTTCTCTCATATCTAGCATCTTGAAAGGCTCTTCACGATAAGATAGATCGGGTTCCAGTTCCAATTCCTCATAGGTGAGTACATACGTTGGGTCGAGCATGTATTTTCTAAATAGTGATACGTGGAACACATCGTGAACTTTAGAGAGACTTGGAGGCATTGCCAAATGGTAAGCTATAGCCCCAATTCATTCTATAATTTCGAATGGTCCAATGTACTTTGGACTTAATTTTCCCTTCTTACTGAATCATATAACTCCCTTCCATGGAGATACCTTCAAGAAAACATGATCTCCTACCTGAAATTCCAAATCCTTCCTTCTGTTATCAGCATAGCTCTTCTGCATACTTAGAGATTCTTTGATGTGATTTTGGATTACCTTCACCTTTTCCATCATTTCCTCAACAAGTTATGGGCCTACAAGTTTTCTTTCGCCAACATCATCCCAACAGGTTGGTGTGCGACATCTCTTTCCGTATAACACTTCATATGGTACCATCCGAATACTTGAAAGGAAGCTATTGTTAAAGGAAAATTCTACCAGAGGTAAATATTGATCCCACATACCCTGAAAGTCAAGTTAGCATGATCTCAACATGTCTTCTATGGTTTTCATAGTCCATTCTGATTGTCCATCTGTTTGAGAGTGGTAAGCAGTGCTGAAACGAAGTTCAGTGTCCAGGGCTTTCTGAAGACTTTTCCAGAATCTTGATGTAAAACAGGGATCACGACCTAAAACAATCGATACGGGTACTCCATGAAGTCTTACAACTTTGTTAATATATATTCTTTCTAAACGTTCAAGTGGTAAATCTTCTCTTATAGCATGAAAATGTGTTGTCTTGGTAAGACGATCAATAATGACCCTAATTTCATCATTCCTTCTAGGAGTCTTTGGTATTCCCATGACAAAGTCCATCGTAATATTATCCCATTTCCACTCAGGTATGGGAAGTGGTTGCATAACTACTCCAGAAAGTTTCCTCCCATCTTTCACTTGTTGACAAACCATGCATCTTGACACAAAATCAGCAATCTCCCTCTTCATGTTGTCCCCCCAAAAATGTTCCTTCAAATCTCTATACATAGTAGTGCTACTTGGGTGTATAGATAAATTGGAACTATGTCCAACATCCAATAATTCCCTTTTTAGAACAACTATATTGGGAACAAAAATCTCTTCCCAAATTTCAAAATTCCATCTTCATACACCAAGTAACTCAATCTCCCATCATTCGCATCTTTAATCTTCTTTTGAAACTCTTCATCATCGGTCTGAGAACACTGAATCCTTTCTAGTAAAGATGGTTTACAAACCATTTGAAAAAGAATTGATGTTTCACCTTCCATAGTTATTCCCATGTCCATCTTCACTATATCCATGAAAATAGGATCCCTTTCAATTCTCATATTGTTCAAAACTCCATGATATTTTCTGCTCAAAGCATCTTCCACCTTATTTTCCTTCCTCGGGTGGCAGTGTATCATGAAATCATAATCCTTGAGTAATTCAAGCCATCTCCTTTACCTCATATTGAGTTCTTTTTGTGAGAAAATATACTTCAAACTCTTGTAATCAGTATAGATCTCACATTTTTCACCATAGAGGTATTGTCTCCATAACTTCAAAGAAAAGACCAAAAATTCTAACTCAAGATCATTAGTAGGATAGTTTTGATCATTATTTTCAACTATCGTGATGCATAGGCAATAACCCTATCAATCTGCATAATGACACATCCAAGTCCTTTCTTTGATTCATCACTATAAATAATGAACCCATCATTCCCTGATGGTAGATTCAATATTGGTTAATTGACTAATCATTTCTTTAGTTCTTAGAAACATTCTTCACACTCTTTTGTCTAAACAAATTTAACCCCTTTACATGTCATCTTCGTTAATGGGTTAGCCAATCGGGAAAAATTATGGACAAAGCATCGATAATAACCTGTTAAACCAATAAAACTGTGTACCTCAGTTATACTCATCGGTGCTGTCCATTCTTGGATCGCTCTTATCTTAGAAGGATCAACATAGATTTCATCTTTAGAAACAATATAGCCAAGAAAAGAAATCTGATGAACCCAGAATTCACACTTGCTAAACTTACCATATAATTCATCTCTTCTAAGATTCTTTAGAATAATGCGCAAGTTATTTTCATGATCTTCATATCTTTTGGAGTATACCAAGATACCATCAATAAATACCACTACGAATTCATCAAGATACTCCTTGAAAACTCAATTCAATAGATCCATGAAGACAGAGGGTGAATTGGTCAATCCAAAAGGCATTACTATGAACTTGTAATGCTCGTACCTGGTTCGGACTGCCATCTTAGGAATTTCTTCCTTCTTCACACACAACTGATGATATCCAGATCGGAGGTCAATCTTTGAAAAGTATTGATCTCCATGCAGTTGGTCGAATAAATCATCAATGCGAGGTAGGGGATACTTGTTATTTATTGTTATAGCATTGATTTCCCTATAGTCAATGCACAACCTCGTAGATCCAACTTTCTTCATTACAAAAAAAAAGAACAGGAGCTCCCCAAGGAGAAACACTAGGCAAAATAAATCCCTTGTAACTCAATTCCTCTAGTTTTTTCTTTACCTCCACTAATTCCACAGTGGCCATTCTATATGGGGTCTTCGATGTGGGCCTTGAACCAGGCATTAGGTCAATATAAAACTCAACTTCTCATTATGGATGATGCCCATGTAAATCTTTTGGAAACACATCAAAATATTCTCTTAGAATAGGTACATCTTATATTTGAACATTCCCTTCCTCACCCAAAGTTATTTTATTCTCTTCCTCCCCAATAAGTGAATTTAGTTGAGCTATTGGGGGTGGATCTAGATAGGAATTAGGTGGTGACTATTCTGCTCTAAAGATAATTAGTTCCTTATCGTCATCATCAAAAATTAAAACCACATTCCTCTTACAATAAATCTTTGCATCATGGTCCGAAATCCAATACATACTGAGGATTATATAAAATTCAATCATGGTTATAATGATGACTGTAACACCCCAAGCTTCCACGGTACGTTTCACTTCGAATAATGCAATAGCGTGTGTTGTACGCAACCTCGAGCTCTAACACACACCACAACGAATTAAACTAGCCGTTGTGAATAGTAATACCTACTTTTTGAAATTTTATAAATTTTATTTATCAAAATGGACTTCATTTTTGGATTTGGAATATCGAAATTAGCCTATGTTGAATTTTTGGTATTTTTCTGAGAACTTCTATTTTTTATAGTGAAAAATACTTTAAAACAACTTTTTTAATCAAAAAAATTTATAGTGATAAATTATACTATTTAGTGGTTTTAAATTATAATTAGAATATATTTTTACCATTTTATCCAATGGTGGTCATTAGAATTAATTTAACATTGAAATTGGACATAAACAATTGCCAATCTTTTGATATAAATTGTTTCTTAAAAACACGCTATTTGTTTTAACAGCGGGAATTAATTATAAAATTAATTAATGCAACTTATATGTTTGGAATTTTGTAAAATAGACATCATTTTTGAATTCATAATATCAATTATAGCTTAGGGTGAAATTTTGGCCTTATTCTGAAAAACTTCAATTTTTGATGAATAGTGAAACCACTAAGTGGTTGTTAAAAACTGATTTTTCATTAAAATGAAATATTACCACTTCTGTGATTTGATTTTCAAAAATCCTACATACATGGTTGTCATTAAGAAGCAAAATGTGGTTCGATGAGATTAAAATAATTTTTTGGTGAATAGTAACTTTTAAGTTCTTAATCGCGATTAGAGGTAATTAGTGTAGTTTAAGGTAAAAATAATGTTTTAATAATATGAGATGAGCTTGAAACATGTCCTACTCCTATTGGATGAGTCCTGGCAGACCACGAAAATCCATGGGTCAACTTGGGGACCCCATGGAGCCACTTTAGTTTGAAAATGACATAAATACCTTTTATTTAATGTTAAAGTAAAAAATGACACAAACATGAAATGTTTTACTAAAACAATTTTTTCATGGGGTTATACAAGTAATATTTTTTACTATAAATACTCATTGGAAATCTAAAAAGATTTCCTACATCATAGTATTTTTTTATAATTTTTAGACATTAAATAAATTAAATTATTTATGACATCTTTATGATGCAGCGATGACCTCATTATTTAACGATTTTAATAAAATGAAAAGATAATGTAAAATCCAAGGCATACACTTGTCCAAAGACTATTGGATGGGTAGATTTAGAACCCCTATAACCTTAGCCACGAATTATATAAGTTTGGTACCTTTAGAATCCGAAAAGCATTGTGTAATAATGTAACATTTCAATCTTTCCAAAAGAGCCCCTCCTCTCCACTTATAAGAGGCCCCCACCTCTCCCACCTTATTCACACATTCAAGCCATTTGGCTCGGCCAACCTCTGCCAAAATACTCTCCCAACTTACCCCTCTTACTCCTAGAAGCCTCACTTTTGGCAGAACTTTTCCCAAGGAAGCCTTTGGCTCAAATAAAAAAGAGTTACCCGATTTTGAGGTAATGTCTTCTCTAATGTTGTTTTATTTTATTTTTCTACTCCGACCCCCTAAAATCTTTTTATTCATTTATTTTGTAAAAACACCAGTATCCTAAATATACTAGGATGTTGTTATAAGAAGGATTCTAGCTACACTTACACACACCTACATCTAATGGTTAAAGAACATACGGTTTATGTGGATGGCGAATTTCTGCCTCACGAAACGATGATTGTTCAACACTCATATAACACCTTCAAAGGTGGCCATTAAGATGTCACTATATTTATATATGATATAAAATATTTTTATGTTTTACTTATGCTTATGTATTTCTCATTTATTGCATACTTTATGATTTCCATTATGGGTAAAACGCGATAATTTCATTTTAGGAAGTGCGGACTACCGCCCCCTCAAAGTGATTTGAATCGTTAATGCCATATGTGGGATGTATAAAGGATGGATTAAATGGTATTATAAACTATATTATACTGTAATTATATTATAAATTTATATCATTATGATTTCATTCCATTAAATACGAGATATAAATGAAAGTAGCGTTCATGCGTACGTACGGCTTACCGTCTCCTTGAACGGTGCATTTCATTTCGTACCACTAAATGTTACGTTACATTATGAATGAATGTATATACTGTATATATATGATATATATGATATCTACATCATTAATATAATTCTGGGTATAGTGTATATTTCACCACATGAACAACATGTAATTATAAGAAGTTTATTTTTGACTCAACTACCAAAGATCGACAAAACGACCGTTATTAACTTAAATAATTAAATAATGTTCATAACATGGTAATAAGTGATATAAATGGAATAATGAACATGAAAAAGGTTCTTATGTAAATATAAATTAACTCTAGTTTATTATTCAGGAGGTTAAAGAACGGTCGAGTCAGGACAAGACGCAAGGTAAGGGAATTTTTAACCCATTTTCCATTCTTTGGGTTAATCTCCTAATTTCAAATTATGTCATGATATTATTATGTCCTATCTTGTATTTTTACATTATTTATGTGTACTTATAGTGAAGACACATTATAGATGTACTTTTTTTAAAAAAAATGATCTTTTTAAGGACTTCGTCTCAATCCCTTTCATTGAGTCATATTTGGTTTTATACACATCTTTCTTTTATACGGTGTATAAACCCCTTTGACTTTTACGTTTATTCAAAAGGAATTTTTTTATACAAAGAGTTTTGCTAAACGAAAAAAGGGAATGTTTTTCTTTCCGTACTTATGCGGCGACAACGACTTCTCCACCGCCGTGACCATTATTTGAGTTTTGGCTTCCTCTACAAGCCATCATTTTTTTAATGAAAAATAAATACAAAGTTTTAACTTTATTTTATTTTGGTATTGAAAATGGTTTTGAAAGCGTTTTTATTATAACAACGTGTTGTATTGATATCTTGTGATGGAAATGTGGAAATGTTATGTTTCCTTTATGCATGTTTTATTTGATACGGTTATGTTATAGTTTATGATATGTTTAAACCTATTCATATGAGGAATGTATTGGACTTAATAAGTGACGGGTGGAGCCCGCTATAGCTCCTCGATGCATCGGTAGGTCTCATGAGACAACTAGACGTGGAATTGGCCGAGGCCCTTTCCCAATTTGATTTATGGTTTTGGCCGAGGCCTTATTCATTTTAGACGTCTTGGTCGAGGCCTTGAAAAAATGTTTCATAATGTCCGGAATTATACATTCCCTCATTATGAAAGTGGTTGTTGATATTTCATGTGATTATTCGACCTGTAGAATATCCATGTGAAGAATTGAATGGCATTATCTCATTTTACTTTTTCCATATTATGTTGATGTTCAAGTTTAAAAGGCTTTTGTTTTAGTTATACATTGCCTTAAATTTTTATGTTTATTTATGAAAGCTTCCACAATATTGTTATCCTTACTAACCATCTGAGCTCACCCCTTTCAATGTTTTAATATTTTCCAGGATGTGAAGAAGTATTTTATGAATGACCTGCAGGGATTGTGAGAAGAGGATATGAGTGTGGACTATGGAGACTTTGTTATTGTAGTTTTTCACTTTATGATGTAATGTAACGTTTATGAATGTATCTAGTGTTTCCAAGGCTACTAAACTAATTGGTCTTTCGAGACTTGATCTTTTGTGATCATGCCAATGTTACGAAGTAATGCACCGACTCTGGGTAGCTGGGGTCGGGGCGTTACAGTTGGTATCAGAGGCAGTTTAGTACTAACCTTGGAAGCTAGATGTAGATAAACTCTGATTAGAGCACATAGCCCAAAGATGGACTTTGAGGATTAGTATAGAAGAACTTCCTTGAATTTTGGTATTAGGGAGATGTTATGAGTTTTCCGAGCAATACATCCCTGTCTGGATACGAGAAGGTAGAGGCGGCTCTGGCACAGATGTACCTAGGGGTAAAACCTGAAAACACCGCTTTGAGCTAGACTCGAACGGGAACTGGTGCACGACAACGGGCCTTGCTGCACTCTTGGTTACGACACTCCCGGGGGATATTCTTAGGATAATTCTCATTTTCTTTACAAACCACTATAAAGGGTTATGAGTATATACTTCCTCAAAGGAAACATTTCTTTTTATGATTATGGATTATATCCATAAATAGTTCAATTTATGTAAAGTATTTTACAAATATGGAATTATGTATTTTATTTCATAAACTAATCTAGTTTATGCCATTGTTTAGAAGTGGCGCCTAGTGGAAGGAATGGAATCCGTATCAATGCACACACTCCGTGTAGGGATTTCCCTCCTGCTCAAGATAATTATTGTGGAGATGGAGATACAATTGGTGTTGATCTACTTATTACCATACTAGGACAACTCACTCAGGTTATGAATAATAACCTTACTCATATGGAGCACCCTGATCCACAACGTGGAGGATCAATGTTAGACCGCTTCATGAGGCAACAACCACCAACCTTCAATGGGAGTACAAATCCTATAGTAGCTGAGCAATGGATAAATTCCTTAGAGAAAATATTCCATGCCTTGGGGAGTAGTGAAAGGGATAAGGTTGTCATGGCAGTTTACCGCCTCACTGGAGATGTTGATCAGTGGTGGTCGCTGATTCAAAACACAAAGGAAGATGATGATGTATCGAATATGGAATGGAGGGAGTTCAAAGAGCTTTTCTTAGAAAAATACTTTCCTCGTGACCATCGAGAAGATATGGAAAGGCAATTTCTGAGTCTGAGGCAGAAGGAGGATGAGAATGTCACAAAGTATGAGGCTAAATTTTCAAGGTTAGCGAGGCATGCTTCCGATTATATACATAACCCAAGGAGTAAGATTGATCGTTTCTTTGATGGGTTAAAACCATTTCTCCATTGAGCTTTAGTATCACAATCCTTCTCATCATACGAAGATATTGTCTCATGTGATATCAAGACAGAAAAGGAATTCTCTAAGTCTTATGACAACAAAGTAAAGAAAGAGAAGAAGAGAACGGTGGAACAAGATACGGATAAAGGGAAAAAGGGAAAGAAGGATTTTCCATTATGTGATAATTATGGGAAGAATCACCCAGGTACGTGCCTAAAAGGAATGGGAGTTTGTTATAAATGTGGAGAAAAGGGTCACCAGGCTCGTGATTGCAAGGGAAAGAAAGAGGCCGTCAAAGTTGAATGCTACAATTGTAGGGAAATGGGGCATTATGCAAATGAATTTCATAAGCGTCAAGGAAACTTACCTCAGAAAAGGCCAAGGGATCAAGGACAATCTTATGCCGTGACTACAGTTGAAGCGGAATAATTAATGTATTGGTTCTTTTGGACTCAAGGATTATATTCTGGTTATAAGAATAATGTGATATATATATATATGGATTGTACTTCAGTACTTTTTGAATTCAGTAAGGTTTTAATATGATTAAGGTAATCATATTTTTAGTATGTGACAATAAGAGAAACTTTTCTTTGTTTGGGGAATCTGATGATACAATTGATTTTGGAATTAAGAGACCTTTTAGAGAAAGTCTGGACAGAGGTATTTTGGATAACTATAAAGGTTGGAGTGGATTAAGTTGATCTTTGGATAGTATTGTTTAAGTTTAAAGCATTTCTGAAGATTATTTTTGGAATATTATAATACTATAGTTTTAGGAAAAGGACAACATGCAGGGTGGGGAATAACCCGTCGCGTCGGACAAAGCTGCAGGAATCGAACCCACAACCATAGTGCGACAAGACTTTATTTCCTACCACTAGCCTACAGGAAGTCCCTGGTTATTACAAAATAGTTTTACTAATCTAAATGGCATGTGTTAATATTTGGAACCTTATACAATTAGGATAAAAAAATATTTTTGAGTTCCGTTACCATTTGGAGTAAAAGATGGGTTTGTGGTAAAAATTTATTAACGAATGAAAGTATACATAACAAGTATGTATATTCCCTTACGTTCTTAGTAAATCTCCTAAATAAATTCCTCAACATTATAAAAGGTAACTTAAAACAAAAATGTTGTCGGTTAACTTTTCCAACTAGGGATTCAATGACCATTTAACCAGTCACAAGTTTGTGATTTTCTTGTAGTTAAACTTTCTCATAATCCTGTTTTCTATAACTCTCCATCAGACCTTGATGGTTTGTTTCTCCTCCATATCCATATTTTCATAGAATCCTAGAATGGGCTATATCGGGTGACCTTTGTACTTATCTTGCTTTCTTTTAATGTTATATATTTATTAACCTTATTTCCGATGTGGGTTTTCCTCAAAGGTATTTTCTCTTTTCAACCTTTTATTTTCAAAGAAAAATTTCAAATTGCGGGGACTCAATTTATTGAAGGAGGGGAGAATGTAACACCCCAAGCTTCCACGGTACGTTTCACTTCGAATAATGCAATAGCGTGTGTTGTACGCAACCTCAAGCTCTAACACACAACACAACGGATTAAACTAGCCGTTGTGAATAGTAATACCTACTTTTTGAAATTTTATAATTTTATTTATCAAAATGGACTTCATTTTTGAATTCGGAATATCGAAATTAGCCTATGTTGAATTTTTGGTATTTTTCTGAGAACATCTATTTTTTATAGTGAAAAATACTTAAAAACAACTTTTTTAATCAAAATAATTTATAGTGATAAATTATACTATTTAGTGGTTTTAAATTATAATTATAATATATTTTTACCATTTTATCCAATGGTGGTCATTAGAATTAATTTAACATTGAAATTGGACATAAACAATTGCCAATCGTTTGATATAAATTGTTTCTTAAAAACATGCAATTTGTTGTAACAGCGGGAATTAATTATAAAATTAATTAATGAAAATTATATGTTTGGAATTTTGTAAAATAGACATCATTTTTGAATTTGGAATATAAATTATAGCTTAGGGTGAAATTTTGGCCTTATTCTGAAAAACTTCAATTTTTGATAAATAGTGAAACCACTAAGTGGTTGTTAAAAACTGATTTTTCGTTAAAATGAAATATTACCACTTCTATGATTTGATTTTCAAAAATCCGACATACATGGTTGTCATTAAGAAGAAAAATGTGGTTCGATGATATTAAAATAATTTTTTGGTGAATAGTAACTTTTAAGTTCTTAATCGCGATTAGAGGTAATTAGTGTAGTTTAAGGTAAAAATAATGTTTTAATAATATGAGATGAGCTTGAAACATGTCCTACTCATATTGGATGATTCATGGCCGACCAATACAATCCATGGGTCAACTTCGGGACCCCATGGAGCCACTTTAGTTGGAAAATGACATAAATACCTTTTATTTAATGTTAAAGTAAAAAATGACACAAACATGAAATGTTTTGCTAAAACAATTTTTTCATTGGGTTATACAAGTCATATTTTTGACTTTAAATAGTAATTGGAAAGCTAAAAAGATTTAATACATCATAGTATTTTTTTTATAATTTTTAGACATTAAATAAATTAAATTATTTATGACATAATTATGATGCAGTGATGACCTCATTATTTAACGATTTTAATAAAATGAAAAGATAATGTAAAATCCAAGGCTTAAACTTGTCCAAAGACTATTGGATGGGTATATTTAGAACCCTTATCACCTTATCCACGAATTATATAAGTTTGGGACCTTTATAATCCGAAAATCATTGTGTAATAATGTAACATTTCAATCTTTCCAAAAGAGCCCCTCCTCTCCACTTATAAAAGGCCACCACCTCTCCCACCTTATTCACACCTTCAATCCATTTGGCTCGGCCAACCTCTGCCCAAATACTCTCCCAGCTTCCCCCTCTTACTCCTAGAAGCCTCACTTTGGGCAGAACTCTTCCCAAGGAAGCCTTTGGCTCAAATTAAAAAGAGTTACCCGATTTTGAGGTAATGTCTTCTCTAATGTTGTTTTGTTTTATTTTTCTACTCCAACCCCCTAAAATCTTTTTATTCATTTATTTTGTAACAAAACCAGAATCCTCAATATACTAGGATTTTGTTATAAGATGTATTCTAGCTAAACTTACACACACCTACATCTAATGGTTGAAGAACATACGGTTTCTGTGGATGGCGAATTTCTGCCTCACGAAACGATGATTGTTCAACACTCATATAACACCTTCAATGGTGGCCATTAAGATGTCACTATATTTATATATGATATAAAATATGTTTATGTTTTACTTATGCTTATGTATTTCTCATTTATGGAATAATTTTGATTTCCATTATAGGTAAAACGCGATAATTTCATTTTAGGAAGTGCGGACTACCGCCCCCTCAAAGTGATTTGAATCGTTAATGCCATATGTGGGATGTATAAAGGATGGATTAAATGGTATTATACACTATATTATACTGTAATTATATTATAAATTTATATCATTATGATTTCATTCCATTAAATATGAAATAGAAATGAAAGTAGCGTTCATGCGTACGTACGGCTTACCGTCTCCATCAACGGTGCATTTCATTTCTTACCACTAAATGTTACGTGAAATTATGAATGAATGTATATACTGTATATATATGATTTATATGATATCTACATCATCAATATAATTCTGGGTATAGTGGATATTTCACCACATGAACAGCTTGTAATTATAAGAAGTTTATTTTTGACTCAAGTACCAAAGATCGACAAAACGACCGTTATTTACTTAAATAATTAAATAATGTTCATAACATGGTAATAAGTGATATAAATGGAATAATGAACATGAAAAAGGTTCTTAAGTAAATATAAATTAAGTCTAGTTTATTATTCAGGAGTTTAAAGAACGGTCGAGTCAGGACAAGACGCATGGTAAGGGAATTTTTAACCCAATTTCCATTCTTTGGGTTAATCACCTACTTTCAAATTATGTCATGATATTATTATGTCCTATCTTGTATTTTTACATTATTTATGTGTACTTATAGTTAATACACATTATAGATGTACTTTATTTAAAAAAATGATCTTTTTAAGGACTTCGTCTCAATCCCTTTCATTGAGGCATATTTGGTTTTATACACAACTTTCTTTTATACGGTGTATAAACCCCTTTGACTTTTACGTTTATTCAAAAGGAATCTTTTTATACAAAGAGTTTTGCTAAACGACAAAAGGGAATGTTTTTCATTCCGTACTTATGCGGTGACAACGACTTCTCCGCCGCCATGACCATTATTTGAGTTTCGGCTTCCTCTACAAGCCATCATTTTTTTAATGAAAAATAAATACAAAGTTTTAACTTTCTTTTATTTTGGTATTGAAAATGGTTTTGAAAGCGTTTTTATTATAACAATGTGTTGTATTGATATCTTGTGATTGAAATGTGGAAATGTTATGTTTCCTTTATGCATGTTTTATGTGATACGATTATGTTATGTTTTATGATATGTTTAAACCTATTCATATGAGGAATGTATTGGACTTAATAAGTAACGGGTGGAGCCCGCTATATCTCCTCGATGCATCGGTAGGTCTCATGAGACAACTAGACATGGAATTGGCCGAGGCCCTTTCCCAATTTGATTTATGGTTTTGGCTGAGGCCTTAATCATTTTAGAGGTCTTGGCCGATGCCTTGACAAAATGTTTCAGAATGTCTGGCATTATACATTCCCTCATTATGAAAGTGGTTGTTGATATTTCATGTGATTATTCGACTAGTAGAATATCCATGTGAAGAAGTGAATGGCATTATCTCATTTTACTTTTTCCATATTATGTTGATGTTCAAGTTTAAAAGGCTTTTGTTTTAGTTATACATTGCCTTAAATTTTTATGTTTATTTATGAAAGCTTCTGCAATATTGTTATCCTTACTGAGCATCTGAGCTCACCCCTTACAATGTTTTAATATTTTCCAGGATTTGAAGAAGTATTTTATGAATGACCTGCAGGGATTGTGAGAAGAGGATATGAGTGTGGACTATGGAGACTTTGTTATTGTAGTTTTTCACTTTATGATGTAATGTAACGTTTACGAATGTATCTACTGTTTCCAAGGCTACTAAACTAATCGGTCTTTCGAGACTTGATCTTTTGTAATCATGCCAATGTTACGAAGTAATGCACCGACTCTGGGTAGCTGGGGTTGGGGCGTTACAATGAGATCATCAGATAAAGAACATTAATGTGCTCTAATGGGAACTGATTCACAAAACATTGTGGCAATGATATTTCCCTTAAGAGTTTTGATTGAAACTTCCCTTGTTAAATCAAATTGGAAATATCTAATTTTATTAGCAAACTGGGAATATATGAAACAATGCGATGATCCAGAATCAAATAATTAATTTTCTAAGCTTGAGGAAACAATTAAATTACCTGCCACCACGTCTTTCGGAGCTTCTACCTCAACAGTAGTGATAGAATAAGATTTTCCTTGCTCCTTTGGCCTTTTCTGAGGTAATTTCCCCTGACTCTTAGAACATTAATTTGAAAATTCACCATCTCCCTGTATTTGTAGCATTGAACATCGGTAGCTTCTTTCTTCCCCTTTCAATCACGAGCTTGGTGGCCTTTTTCACCACACTTGTAACAGACTCCCATTCCTTTCAAGCAAGTACTGGGGTGTTTATTCCCACATTTACTACAAGATGGATAATCAACTTTTCCCTTCTTCCCCTTATTTCCATTTCTAGAGTGATCATCAGATCTCTTCTTCTCTTACTTTTCTTTAAAGTCATAAGACTTAGATAATTCCATTTTCATCTTAATAGAACATGAGACAATGTCTTCGTATAATGAGAAGGATTGTGATACTAAACATTGAAGGAGAAATGTTTTTGACCCATAAAATAAACGATCAATCTTACTTCTTGGGTTACATATATAATCTGAAACATGCCTCCCTGACCATTTAAAGTTGGCCTCATACTTTGCGACATTATCATCCTCCTTTTGTCTTAGACTCAGAAATTTCCTTTCCATATCTGCTCGATGGTCACGAGGAAAGTATTTTTCTAAGAAAGTCTCTTTGAACTCCCTTCATTCCATATTTGGTACTTCATCATCTTCTTTTATGTTTTGAATCAATGACAACAATTGATCAGCATCTCCAGTGTGGCGGTAAACTGCCATGATAACCTTTTCTCTTTCACTACTCCCCGAGGCATGGAATATTTTCTATAAGAAATTTATCCATTACTAAGATACTAAGGGATTTGTACACCCATTGAATTCTGGTGGTTGTTGCCTCATCAAGAGGTCTAACATTTATCCTCCAAGTTGCGGATCAGGGTGCTCCATATCAGTAAAGTTATTATTCATAACCTGAGTGAGTTGTCGCAGTATGGTGATAAGCTGATCAGCACCAGTTGTATCTCCAACTACACTATAATTATATTGAGCAGGAGGGAAATCCCTACATGGAGTGAATACATTGATACGGTTTCCATTCCTTCTACTAGGCGCAATTTCTAAATAATTTCATAAACTATATTAGTTTATGAATCGAAATACATAATGACAAACTTCCAAAACACTTAACATAAATTGAAATATTTATGTATATAATCCATAATCATTAAAATGTTTTCTTTGAGGAAGTATATACTCATAAACCCTTCAAAATGGTTTGTAAAGAAAATGAGAATTGTCCTAAGCAGATCCCCCAGGAGTGTCGTAACCAAAAGTGCAGCAAGGCCCGTTGTCGTGCACCAGTTCTTGTTCGAGTCTTTCTCAAAGCAGTGTTTTCGGGTTTTACCCCTAGGTACATCTGTGCCAGAGCTGCCTCAACATGCTTGTATCCAGACAAGGATGTATTGCTTGGAAAACTCACAAAATCTCTATAATACCAAAATTCTAGGAAGTTATTCTATAATAATCTTCAAAATCTATCTTAGGGATATGTTCTCCAATCAAAATTTATCTAAATCTATCTTCCAAGGTTAGTACTAAACTACCTATGATACCAACTGTAACACCCTGACCCAAATTACCCAGAGTCGATTCATTATTACATAACATTGGCATGATCACAAAATATCAAGTCTCAAAAGACTGATTAGTTTAGTAGCGTTGGAAACAATAGATATATTTATAAGTCTTACATTACATCATCAAGAAAAACAAAACTAAAACAAAATCGTGTCTTCATATCCCCTCATACTATCCCTGAAGGTCATTCATAATATACTTCTTCACATCCTGTAAAAATTAAAACATTGAAAGGGGTGAGCTCAGATGCTCAGTAAGGATAACAATATAGAAGACACTTTCATAAATAAACATAAACATTTAATGCAACGTATCACTAAAACAAAATCCTTTTAAACTTGAACTTCTGCATAATATGGAAAAAGAAAAATGAAGTAATCCCATTTACTTATTCACATGGATATTCTACTAGTCAAATAGTCACATGAAATATCAATAACCACTTTCATAATGATGGAATGCATAATGTCATACTATCATAACCACATAGTCAAGGCCTAGTGATGAGACTACAAATAAGATTTTTTCACGGCCTTGTGCCAAGACACTAGTTTGTCTCATGATACCTACCGATGCATCGAGGAGCTATATCGGGCTCCACCCGTCACTTATTAAGTCCAATGCATTCCTCATATGAATAGGTTTAAACATATTATTAACCATAACATAATCGTATCACATAAAACATGCATAAAGGAAACATAACATTTCTACATTTAAATCACATGATATCAATACCAAACATTGATATAATAAAACAATTTTCAATACCTTTATAAGATAAAATTAAAACTTGGTATTTATTTTTCATTTTTTTAAAAAAGTTATGGCTTGTAGAGGAAGCCGAAACTCAAATAATGGTCACGGCGGCGGAGAAGTCGTTGTCGCTGCATATGTACGAAAAAAAAACCTTCCCTTTTCTCGTTTAGTAAAACGCTTCTTATAAAAAAGATTCCTTTTGAATAAACGTAAAATTCAACGGGGTTTATACACCGTATAAATTAAAGTTGTGTATAAAACAAAATATTCCTCAATGATAGGATATTGAGACGAAGTCCCTTACCTCATGTTCAACTTGACTCGATCGTTCTTTAATCTCATGAATAATAAACTATAGTTAATATCTACTTTCTTAAGAACCTTTTTTAAGTTCATTATTCCTTTTATATCACTTATTACCATGTTATGAACATTTTGTAATTATTTAAGTTAATAACTGTCATTTTGTCGATCTTTGGTACTTGAGTCAAAAATAGACTTCTTATAATTACAAGTTGTTCATGTGGTAAAATATCCATTATATCCAGAATTATATTCATGATGTAAATATCATATATATCATATATATCCAGTATATACATTCATTTATAATATTACATAACATTTAGAGGTAAGAAATGAAATGCACCGTTCATGGAGACGGTAAGCCGTGCGTACGCATGAACACTACTTTCATTTATATTTCATATTTAATGGAATGAAATCATAATGATATAAATTTATATTATAATTACAGTATAATATTATATATAATATCATTTACTCCATCCTTTATATTTCCCACATATGGCATTAATGATTCAAATCACTTTGGGGGCGGTAGTCCGCACTTCCTAAAATGAAGATATCGCGTTTACCCATAATGGAAACCATAAAGGTATGCCATAAATGAAAGAAATACAGAAGAATAAAGTAAACATAAACATAATATATATCATATATAGAAATAGTTTCATCATAATTTCCACCATTATAGGTGTTAAATGAAGATCGAACAATCATCATTTCGTGAGGCAATAATTCGCTACCCACGGAAACAGTATGTTCTTTAACCATTAGTCGTAGGTGTGTGTAAGTTTAAATAAAATAATTCTCATAACAACATCATAGTATATTGAAGATACTTTTGTTGTTACAAAATAAAGTAATAAAAATAGTTTAAGGGGTTGGAGAAGCAAAATAAAACAAAAGTACACAAGTGAAGACATTACCTTTAAATCGGGTAATTCCTCTTGGTTTGAACCAAAAGAGTTTATTGAAGAGCTTTCTGCCTAAGTTAAGTCTTCTATGATGAATATATTGATGTGGAGAGATATAATGAGCAGAGGTTTTCTGAGAAAATTTCTTTATTGGTGTGAATAAGGAGGTAGAGGTGGAGGCCTTTTATAAGAGGAGAGGAGGGGCACTATTGGAAAGTCATGAAATGTTACTTTATTTTATAATGAGTTTCGGATTTTAAAGGTCCCAAAATTATATATTTCTTGGATAAGGTGATAAGGGTTTGAAATATACTCATCTAAATGGTTTTTTACAAGTGTATGTCTTATATTTTACATTATCTTTTCATTTTATTTAAATCATTAATTAATGAGGTAATCGATGTATCCTCATGGTGTGATAAATATATTTATTTATTTAATGCCTAAAAATTATAAAAAAATTACCATGATGTATGAAATATTTTTAGCTTTAAAATTTATATTTATAGTTGAAACGATAACTTGTATAACCCCTTGTAAAAATTGTTTTAGTAAAACAATACCTGTTTGTGGCATTTTTATTTTTACTTTAAATAAAATGTATCAATGTCATTATCTTACCCAAGTGGCTCCATGGGGTCCCGAAAATTTACCCATGTATTTTATTGGTCGGACATGAGTCATACAATAAGAGTAGGACATGTGTTAAGATATTTTCATATTATTATAACATTATTTGTACCTGAAATTTCTCTAATTACCTCTAATCGCGGTTAATAAGACTCAAAAGTTTTTATTCACCAAAAATTATTATCATCCCATTGAACCAAATTTTACTTCCTAATTACAACAATGTATGTATTATTTTTTAAATTAAATTCACAGAAGCGGTAAAGTTTCATTTAAATGAAAAATATGTTTTTTAACTACCACTTAGTGGTTTCACTATTCATCAAAAATTGAAGTTTTTTGGAAAAATACCAAAAATTAACACTAAGATATATTTTATATTCCAAATTCAAATATGATTTATATTTAACCAAATTTAAAACATATAAGTTTCATTAATTAATTTTATAATTAATTCCCATTGTCAAAACAAATAGCATGTTTTTAAGAAAGAATATCAATCAAAAGATTGACAATTGTTTTTGTCCAATTTAAAGTGAAATTAATTGTAATGACCACCATTGGATAAAATTGTAAAATTATATTATAATTATACTTTAAAGCCACTAAATAATATAATTTATCACTAAAAATTATTTAGATTAAAAAAGTTTTTTTTAATTAAAGTTTAGTATTTTACACTATTCATAAAAATCGAAAGTTCTCAGAAAAAAATGAAAAATTCAACTTAGGATAATTTCTATATTCAGAATCCAAAAATGGAGTCCAATTTGAATAATAAAATTTATAAAATTTCAAAATGTGCTTATTACTATTAATAATGGATACATTGATTGTTCACGGTGTGTTTGAACTCGAGGTTGCATACAACACACGCTGCTCTATTATTCAAAGAGAAGCATACCATGGAAGATTAGGGTGTTACAACACTCCTCTAGGATAGAGTATTGAACATAAAAAGTTAACTCCTTAAATTTTTTTCTAGGGTCCTCACCTAGATAACTATAAAATCTATGTGGAAATTATATTAAACTCATATTTAGTTCAAATTCAGTTTATTGGTTTGTCATGTAAATTTTTTTATTCTAATTCACAATTTGGGGTGCATATAGATATCTTAATTTTTAGATGGGATTTCTATTAAAGTGGTCAACATCACAGTGAATACCTTGATTTTCACTGTCGTATAAAAAGAAGATATCCACAAAATTAGTTTCTAAATTTAATATTTTGAATTTTCTTGATCCATTTTTCACATTTTTTGAGTTAAGAGAAATAATATGGTTATTAATAGATCTAATCATACAAAAAAAGTTTCTAATTCCAGAAACAACTCCCTTGAAACTATGATTTTTTTGACACTCCTATCATAGTGTGGTTAATAAATTATTTAATCCCACGGTTTATAATTTATTAAAGTGTCTTACATGAGTTTTATTCAGAGACATTGTCCAAAAATCAATTATCACATCCTCATCAAAAAAGGGGTGAATTAGATGAATTTAGTATTGAAAAAAATTTAAACTAATATTTTAAAATCAATAATGTGAATGGTGATGGGTTTAGGGTTTTATATCTAATTTTGATTATATCAAAGTCCCCAAAAATAGTTTTTTCCACTTCTTATTTATTGATAAATGAAATAATCCTCAACTGGTTCATTAAAAAAAATAGGTTAATCTATATAGTGAAGACTAATATTGAAGTAATCACTTCTTAATTAGTAACCATCCATATGTGTGTGAAAATTTATCAATGACACTAAAATAGTTAACTAATCATAAATTACTCAGGAAAATTGTAATTCACCATTGGTATACTTAAAAAACCTAAAAGTAAATTAGTTCCTCCATACATGTTCCCAAAATTTCTAGAAACTACAACGGTCATCCTATCCTATTACATCATATATATACTTTAATATGTGAAGATAGATTATTTATCATCAAATAAGTTTTTAAGAAATGAATATAAATGATATATTTAAAAATGGAACATTCCAACTAATATACTACAATTTAGTACTAAAATCAATTAACAAAATAAAGATTCATATTCATTGAAATTATGAACTCATGAATTAAAATTAGATATCATTCCCTTCCGTAGTCACTGAATGATTTTTTACCCTTCCATGCAGGGTATAATACTAGTATAATGTGAAAAGGATATAATTAAAAAATAATATAAAACAATGTTATAAAATCTTTATAAAACAACATCAAATGTGTCAGTATAGACAGTCTCCTTCCTCATATATGTCCTCTCTTCTTATTGATATTTATTTTCCTTCATCATTGGTTGGTAAAATATTTTAATATCTTTACTTAATTGGGTTTTTAAATGTTTTATTATTTCTACTTAACCATCATTCATAATCTCAATTCAATCCAATAAAACATTTATACCATCCATTTTCTAAATGATGTCATACATTATCAATCGTATATTATAGTTGACAATATTCCTATTATTACTCCATGAATATAACAACATGATTTCTTTTAATATATAAATAAAAATTTGTGATTGATATTGTTCAATGTAATCCATATAGACAATGGTGACTAGTTTGAACACATTATTATGAAATCCTATAGTTCTTCATCTTTTAATTTAGATTATCCTTATGAAGTACCCTTACACCATCTTTATGAAGTTTTCTATTAAACCCATTAAATTTTCTTGATCTTCTATTAGAATTAGAATTTTCAAAAAGGATAAAACAATAGTAAATATAGAATTTACCTTATAATGAACCTTATGAAGGTATATTATACAATATGATAAACCTTATGAAGGAATATTATAGCTCATGATGTATGTTGAATAACCATACCATCATAGGGTGGATTTCATGACTATGAAAAATTATGTCATATTTTCCAGTTTAACATTAAAAGTAATTTACCTTTCCAAAATTTTAACCTTACAATGATTTTAAATTAAAATTATATTCACGGGGAACTGTTCATGAATTTTTTATTTTCCCTTAACTTTGGAAAATCATTATTTGAGCTTAAACATATAAAAACGTATCTAAAATAGTTGTACCTGGATTTTGATCCCATAAAAATAAATAAATAAATAAATATCAATATATATAAATTCCATTTATTCCAAAAATAATTTAATTCAATTAAGTTCATTATTTTGACCATTTTAAAGAATATATGCAACATATAATGAATTTACACTTTATTTATAGAACACCCTAAAACTTATTAAATAAATAATCAAGAGGGAATATAATTAATAAAATTTTAACAATATTTAACCCATTTACTGGTGATATCATAATCACTCTCCATGATTAATACATTCCATAAGCTCTTAGAGAGGGGAGGGGTTGATGATATCTCATCCTCCCCCAATACATAAGACTTGTGTCTTAAATCCATCCAAAATAAATTAGTTATGTGTTATCCTATAGGTAGATTCAAGTTTCACCACCTTTTGATCTCTATAGAGAAAATTTATCCTAGATCTGATATCCATTGGAATACCTCCACTCTATTAAAGGAATTCTCTATCTCAACTAGTCATTCTTGTGAATAGTGTTCGCATAAAAAACACTATGATTAAAACCTTACAAAACATTTTTAAAAACCCTTATGTATCATCAAAAGTGACCTTTAAATATTTCATTTGAATCTATAAATTTATCCTATATTTGGAAATAGTTATTTTTCAAAACATATGTTTCTATAGAATATTTATCCCCTAGAATGTGGTTTCTCCCAATGTGTATATGTTTGGGAACTCTTCGTTCATTACTATGATATTCAAACACTATAGAATACATTATTTAAACATTCGTTTAACTACTTCCTATTAATTTATTTCATTCATCTTCTTACACTTACATGAATCTAGACATCCTTAGTGAATGTTAACCTATACCCATATAGTTCCACCAATTATAGTTTTGGAAGTCTTAACTTCCAAAAAACCCAAAAATTAACTAGAAAATACACCCCTTTACAAAAATCAAAATGTTTTACTTATCATATATAATATTTTTCTTCATATATAATGGGTATAATATCTAGTCTCTAAAGTAATGAAATACATGGCCATTCTAAGTTGAGTGGAATTTAATCTGGTCATCTACTTTGTTTGATTACAAGTAGTGTATTTTTCAAAATTGATCAGTGTATTTTTTCAGAATTGATAATTTATAAGTTAACATATTTGAGGAAAAAGTTTACATTCCTTATGGTTATACTCTATCTCATGGAAAAGGGTTTATTTTAGTAAGCTAGTGACGTGTGTAGATATATAGAATAAACATGTTCTTATGTAAATAATTTTTCTAATGGATAACATTCTATATAACTTTTTTTATATTAAAATTGATTCTTTTATGGTGTTTATATATTTATAATTCTTAATCCCCACAGACAATATAATGTCTAATGAGGTCACACAAAATTCTATAGATTGAAGAATGATTATCCTAAAATGTGTGGAAAAAATAAGAAATCTTATGAAAGTTTAGCTAAATTTATTTAGGCATTATTTCATAGGTTTCTATGTAAAGTTCACAAAGTCTATTAGTTTTTAGTGAAAATGGAATTTTGAAAATGTTATATATATAAATTATCACATCAAAGGTACTAAAATGACATATATTTTTACCTATAAAATGGATCACTATCATAATTATACATGTGATATGAGACATCTCAAGAAATATATTTTATATTTATTATATAATTTTTCTGTATCAGCAATAAATAAATCATGTAAAAATGTATTTAATTAAATATTATTTTGTGGTCTTAAATTTTTGTCTTTGAAGTTTGTGAATTTCATGACAACATTTTGTATTTTTTTCAATAAAATGGGTAAAATTGTAATTTTAGCTAGTAAATGAACCGTAAATTTTTTTTATGGTTGTATTAATATTAAAATATGAATATTAATTTAGGGTATATATTTTCCATGTGTTACAAGATTCTTGGGTGGATATAGGTCAAAAAACATAAATAGTTAATTATTTAAAATATTATGCCACATTTCATTCATTTTGGGAGAAATTTAGTTAATGATATTGGAAAATAATTCTAGAAAAACATTATGAAAGCACCACTGTTATTATAATGAATCATTTTTCTTAGTTGGAAAATTTGGTGAATTTCAAAGTATATTTATTTTTAATAGATTTATAAAATTTAATTAACTAAATTAGTGTGATGAATATAATTGTTTTTCTCAAACCATTAATATGATTGAAATTATTTTATAGGGAAATTTCATATAATTTAGAATGTTATTTATTATTGAAATAATTGAATATTGGGATCTGAGCCTAATCTGATCATGTTTACAGTGATTGTTTATAAATATTAAACATCACTCAATTCTCTACTCAATCTATTGTGAGAAGGACTATCTGTTCAACCACAATAAGATAGAACTTCAACATACCATAAGATCACACACACCATAATTTCTATGATTTGAATTTAATAACATCATAATTCCCCCACCAAGATTATTGTTCTAAAATATGGTAGGACTATGAACCCCACTCACAACACTAAGTCACACTACTCACACAAAATTTATAAAAAATCACACATAAACATTCAATCAAATAAAATACAATAAGGAAAGGAAGACTTAAACATGAAGATTATGTGGTTCTTATTTTTTTATAAAACAATGAGAAAACACTTAAAAATTTATATCACTATAAATAAAATGTTTATAATCATTTTAAATAAAATTATGGAACTTAAAATTCAATTCAGTGTATATAAAAACTGGTCCCATTCTTATCTTTAATAGGTTCTCAGTCAGTAGAGCATATTTAATTGTCATATGAAGTATGCAGTTAGCACACCATTAGTGTCAATCAACCTTTGTTTCCCATTATTTTTTATTTCCTAAACCATTCAATTTTGGAAACATCCATTGGGATTCACTATACACTCAATTTAATTTCATCATATTATGGTAAATGTACTTATTTACTAAATTTATTGATGTTTTATACCATTAAATCCCAAAGTGAACTTCCAGAGTTCCCCTTTTTGGTAAGTTGAATATGGTAACTTTAAAAGGCTTAAAAATCCTATAAATATCCCAATTGAGGAATAATTTATGGATATATTGAACAAAATCTATAACTTAGGTAAAAAAACTCATCCTTATTCCTTATGCATGTAGTTTCCCCCATTTCCTTTTGTTCACCTTAGTCTAAATAAGGCATAATGCTAAATTAGGATTTCATGGAATAAACCCTTTGTGAAGATGTCAGTAGAATTTTTATTACCAAATATATTCCACAACTTTCTAAATTTATCTTCCATTATATTTTGTATGAAATTGAGTTTCATTTCAATATGTTTATTCTCACATAAATCACTAGTTTCTGGGAAAGTTGAACTTAACTCTGACTATCGCAGAATCTCAGTACCCCATTTAATATCCTTCCAATCTCTTTTGGCATGAATATTAACTATAATAACTCCTTTTTAACTTACATATCTTATATATATTCTAATTTTGTTATATAAAAATTAACCATAGGCTATATCTAAGACATACAACTAACCATTGATATACCAAATGTAAAAACAAATCCTTTTTTCACTTATATGTATCTAAATCCCCCTAAAATTATATATCCAAAAATATTTATAAAGAATAACTTTCCCCAAAGAACAAAATTTTATCTTATAATCATATAATGTATTAAATTATCTACTTTACATCCTCTGAATCATCTCTAATGGTATTCAAGATAAACCAACTTACATTTCCCATTGAAAATTAAATATCTATCCATGTTCAAATCATAACATAAATAAGTATTTTAAAGATTGATACATATGATAGATTCTCCATGTATCAAGCCTCAAATTCTAATGTTGGTACATATTCAATGGATACTATTATGTGTCTAAAAAATAAGTTTTAAAGATAATTACATACATCTATTTCAAAATTTACAATGATCTCTTGTATGTATTCTTTCTAGGATAACACCAATGTAATAGATCATTTATCCCTCTCTTCTTAATCTCTAAGATTTTAAGGTCTTTGGCAAGATCCTTCATTTTTAATCTTCTATATGACCTAAATTTCAGATCCTAAATCAATAAAATCTTCAAAAACCCTAGTAATAGGTCATAAAAATATTACTAGAGTATGATGTAAGTGTCATTATCCAATAGTTTTTTATAATATCATTGATCAGAGTCTCACTAAATGAAACCTTCCTCGATATAAAAGGATCGTTCTTCTAGTTCCGATTTTGAGATAAATGTTTCAAGATATAAAGGATCCACACAAACATAAAAAAAGTTGCTACTTTTTCATGTTTTTAAATCCCTTGGTTTTCTTCATGTAGATCTCATCCTCTAAGTCACTTTGAAGAAAGATTGTCTTGGAATCCATATTATCTTAGTGTATATTATCAAAAGTAATTAAACTTGACAACATCCAGATAGTGGTGTGATTAACTATCAGTGATCATATTTCATGAAATTAATTTATTTCTTCTATATGAATCCTTTCACGACAAGTTGTTCATTGTATCTTATACTTTTATAATCTTCTCCTTTCAAATGAAAAAAATATTATCTTGTTCTCACAATCCCTCCATTAGTTCAATTAGCTTCCACATTCCATTGAACCTCGGGGAAGAATTTTCTTCATTCATAGTTTACTCCCACAATTTTGAGTCACTGATTGTCCCTTCCTCTTTAATAAATTTGGGTTCCCCATCATATGATAAAAGTATTAAATTCAAATAAACTCAATATCTCTAGATTGGTATCCAAACTCTAAAATTCCTTTTTATCTCAGTTTCAGATATATCTCTTTATGATTTTGTTATTTTTGGTGACCCAAAATTTGATTCTTCAACATCCAGGGCTTTCGATCAGGCTTTTTTTGATCTTAAACATTTTGGAAAAACTATCCATGATTGAAATTTTGGGGAACCTATATTGAAATTTGTCATCAAAAAATTGTGAACATATGATTCTTTCATCTAGGTAAACATGAAATTTAGTAGTTTTCTTATTCACCTCAACTTCTAATTCTAACAAGTTTTGATCCTCCCATATAATATTCTCATCAAAGAGAATATTTATACTCATGATGACTTGTTTCTTTTCACAATCCCATATTCTGATGCCAAAATGTTCTTTATATAGCCCATAAGAAAACATTATTTATAATTTAACCCATGATTGTATTTGTTCTTTGAGTCAAAAAGATCATAGGTTAATCTCATGAAAATATTGAGCTATCCATCTTTAAGTAATTTACTAGAAAATATATCTTCCAGTAGAATTTGTCCCATAATAGATGATGGAATTATATTGGATAAGGATATAGCATTTTTTCTTCCTTCCACCCAAATGGCCTTATGAATTACAGAGTGTACACACATGCATCTTATGTTCTCAATTACTTTTTGATTTATCCTCTCTTCCACACCATTTTACTATAAAGTTTTAGGTAATATTAATTTGATTCCGAACCCATTATCATGATAGAAAATTATTATATTACATCTTTTCTACACTCTACTATTGTATTATTTGAGGCACGTTATCTTCTAAGAAATTTCCCATTTCCAACATGGATTTCCATTATACAATGTCACTGGAAATGTTAGACTTATTAGTAAGGAAAAATAAAAACACATTATTTGTCACATCATCTATTAAAATGTAAAATTAAATAGATCTTCAATGAGATGGAACTATGGATAGGCCCCAAAAATCCAAGTAAACTAATTATAGCATATGGGCTCTAAGATTTTGACCATTTAAGATAAATTAAACCAATTTTTACCCATCACATAACTCCCACATCACTTAATTCTTGTGTTCTATAAAAAACTATGAATTTCCGTTCTTGAACATTCATGTTCTTCTCACTATATTTTTAAACTCTACAATTATAGACCTTCATATATTCTATGGTTGAAATTTTGAACACTGCACTTCTATTTGAATTTTCAATCAAGTAAATTATTCCTTAATTTACTCCCCACAACACAACCATGGACCCTCAAGTCACCTTCCATATGCTATTGGTAAAGGTAGTGGGATACCCAGTGTCGTTAAACTATCAAAAAGAGATGATTTTATTTTGTATACCAAAAACATTTCTTACTTATTTTAACCAAAGGAAACATCTATTAAAAATATTGATGTTTACTTCTCCCATTATTTCTATATCCAAAGCTCCAACATCCTCCAAATAAACATTCCCAAAGATTTTTTCTATATATAGTAAATCCTGAGCCTATGATTTTCATAAATTAGATGGATGATCCAGAGTCAAAAACACATAACTCCATCAAAATAGGAATTATAATTAGTATATTGCTTCACATTTCCATTGTGTTAATAAAATACTTCAGGAAGTTATCATTATGATGACTTTCTTGTGATTCCTGTAATTCCTATGGAGGTTCCCATGTTTCCCAAAATGATATCAGGTGTCTCTTGGACTTGATGAATTTCCTCAAATATTCTTCGTGGAATTATATTCTAGTAATAATAAACTCCTTCTCTAAGGTGAGTATCCCCTTTCATCGATATTCAATAAATTATCTAAAGATACTTAATCATCTCTTCTCCTAAGTTCCTCATTAAAATTCATGTTATAAACATCCATTAACACTAGATCAGTACTTCATTGGAAATTACTTACCATAGTAACCATACCATACCAACATTACAATAGAGAGGGAGAAAATGAGGATTACATATTTATATGTATGATACATTTTTTAACTAGAAGATGGTATGATCGAACTTCATTCTAATAGAATATATAACTGCTATATACTAGTTCATGACACATGCTAGAGGTTCTGTGTTGCAGAAAAAAAAAGATAAGATTTTTTCACAAATGTTATTGTACCATAATATGGGAACACTATACACCCCACTCACCATACTAAGTCATAACGGTCACATAGTCTATAAAAAACTAACAAACACACATTATAATAAAAGAAATTAAACAAGGAATGTAAAATGGAAACACAAAGATAACCTAGTTAATAATTTAATTCTAAATACATGGGAGTGGACTACCAATGTTAATATTACTGAATATACAAGGGTTATAATAATTTTAGTAATATGTCTAGTAATAAAAATTTTATTCATTATACAAATCAACAGGTCCCACCTCTATTTTAAAGAGGTTCTCGGCCATTGGTGTAAGTTACACCACCATCCAATGTATATGGTGAACCCATCATTGGTTTCAAAAAACCATTGATTATTTAAATAATAAAACACCTCAATCATTGAATCAAGTAAACCTATTTTTGGATTCACTATAATCTCATTATAATTACATCATCTATTCACAAATTTACCTATATGATAGAGTCACCAATTTCTATTTCCTTGAAAAATCCAAAGTGAACGTCCCGATTTTCCCCTTACAATAACGTTATTTCATAAAATTAAAGAGGATTCACTATCCCAACACATTCTTGATACATGTATCAAGAATAAAATTTATGAAGGTGTATTGAAATTTTCAATGTACCCTTGAGGTAGTATCTTGGTCACCCTCATCAATATTGTCTATATACTTTAAATCATTATAGTCAATCATAATCTATAAATAATTGTGAAATAATGTTTGATTTTAAAAAATATCATTATTTTAATTAATATTTTATTTATATGAATAACTTATAAATGAATAGTCTTCTTATAGTCATCACCCAACCATTTTGTAAACCACCATATTCATGGTTTTGATGAATTCCTTCTAACCATTTATGGTGTTGTCTTCCTTCTTTCATTGCATCACCACCATAGATGGTAGTGACCCCTTATAATTTTCATAACATTATATTCATGGGAAGGAGAGATGTAGGTTCATAAAATAATACTATAAATGGTAATTTTCAGTGAGATACAACATTAATTTCTTACTTTTAAAAGGGGAATAATAAGAATTATCATGGAGTTATTTGGGGAGATCTATGGAGAGTCAGTAATGTTTTCCCACACACTCCATAATATATTAAAAAATTATATATATCAATGTGTGTGTGTCTAAATATATATATATATATATATATATATATCTTTTTGAACCCTTCCATTATATGTATTAAAGTTATTAATTTATTTTAATAACATTAAATTAATTTATGAGCGGTGTGAGGAAAACTCCCACTATAAATTTACACTATTTTATTCAATTTAACCCTTATATGGGGGTTATTGTATTTAAGCCCTACCCACATGATGAAATCTAACCATAAAAATTAGTTACAATATATGATAGGTTATTCTAATTTCTGGTCGGGTATCAGCGCCTTCCATGTGTCCTCTTCATGTCAATGTTCAAATAGAATGTATTTTTCACCTAAGTTCTCGATTTTGATAAATTAATAATTTTTATGAATTGTTTTTTATACAGATCATGATGCTATAAATTTTTGTGGATTTCATGTTTGAATTATTGGTTTTTTGGGATTTAAAAAAATAGTATTCAGGATTGTTATCCTAAAAAATTCTAAATCCAACCTATATCGTTTTTATGGGAAACACATGATGGTATCCATAATAGGTAGATTTAAGGTGCCAAAGTTGATGAAAATAATAAATTATGATTTTGGATGTAATTGTATGTGGGAAATCATGGTAACATCTATGAAAATCTCGATGTTTGTGAAAACTCTAATTGAATCCATGAACATGATTATGATTTTAATGACTTCTAAAAATATAATTATTCCATATAATTTGTGGATTTGAAGATGTTATTCAAAATGATAGGTGAAGAAGAACCCCTGCCGAATGGTTTGAGTTAGGAAATGATCATATGAGATTTGATATTAATATTAAATTCTACTTGAATAATTATTCGTGTGATACGTTAATATAAATTTACTGAGAATATATAATTTCCAAGGATACTACTTAAACTTAACCTAGTGATAATTTTTTACATAAAATTTTATCGATGCATGATTGTGATATGATATGGTTTTGGATGGACTTTTTATTGAGAATTTTTTCTATGATGGGATAGTGAATGTTATGATATTCATTCTCTTTATCATTTTGTACTATAATATGGTATTTTATGTGGATTTTTGTTCATTATAATTTTCGAGTTTATAAAATGGTGTAGCTATCAACCATGAAAAGAAAAAAAACATGATCCACAATATATAGATGTATCATTGGACTAATTTTTGATTCTATAGGATATTCCTTGAGTTATTCACTCATCATGACCCCATTGTGATTATGATGTAGATTATTTATAACAATGATGTTTATGTTGGTATATCTGAGGGTTTCTTTCTAATTAGATGTTACAATCATGATTATTGGTTTGAGTAAATTTTCATTTAGAAAGATATGAGTTGGTAGGTGAAAATGATGCATATTCTATGATCATGATGTAATAGTGTGTATGGTGTGATTGGTGATGATGGTTATAAAAATGTTATGAACAGGGATTATGTTAGTATCTCAATTTTAATGAATGAATTTGTGTGAGATATTTTGTTATTATATTTTTTATGTCATTTAAGATATTGGAGAACCATTTACTATGAAGCCCCCACCTAAGGACTATTTTCTCAGGAATTACCCAACACACATAGAACAAGTGGATAGTGTGATGGATAACCAATAGAACAAGTCCCCGATTTAGCTATAAATGTAGATATGATTTGTATATATATTTGACACAATCATGAGGATGATGGAATGAGGTAAATATCCTTTTGGATGAATCGATGTAGTTGTTTTTGACATGAGGAGGTGGAATGTTGTTGATTCCCTTCATGGCATGAGGAATTGGGACTATCAGTGACTAGGTTTGTGGGAGTAATATTTAGAGGACCCTTTTTTATTTTGTTGTTGTTTTTTATACTATTTAAAAAAAATTGGTTAGTGATGTTTATTGTGATCTTTGGACTATAATACATATATAACATGATATGTGATTGAGGACATGTATATTTTTATTAAAAATGAACTAGAATTATTGATCGTGACATGTATACATATATAAAGGTATATACTAATGCATAGTTTCTATTAAGTGTTTATTATATGATAATTTATTTGTTTATGGTTGACCTACTTTTTCCTTGGAGATTTTATTTGGCGAGGATGTAACTATATATTATGATTTTATTGCATTGATTATTATGAAATCATGAATCATGATTGATTATCACCTATCAACCATCAGAGTTCAAATTATCTATTATAATTTTCATAATAAAACAAAGTTCATTTCCATAGTTATAGTACTATTATTTTAGATTCAATCGTTTTTTAAAGATTAAAATGGGATGTTTTATTAATTGAGTAAATTATAGGGATTTATTAATGAATGATGATTAACATAAATATTTGAAAATAATTAGGGTGTTTTCAGTATTAGTTATTTAAGATTACGATATCCTTGATCTTTGTAAGATATTCCATTAAATTAACAAACACTTCACAAGATGATCTAGAACAGAGTACTTATATATCTCTACATTAATCCAAACCTAAACTATGATATCAATCTTAATAAAATATTTTTAATTATAGGTACAATAATTCATGATTTATTATTTATTTCAGGATCCAATAATCTATAGAAATCATATGTTTAACTAGACATGTCACTAATCCATGACTTGTCTACTTGGACTTACAAAATATTAATCTAAATAATATTGATCCATTCTATACTTTCAATCACTTGATAAAATTAAATTATGACTCGCCCATATAGAATATTTACTCAATCATTATGATGATTAAAAATATTGTTACGATTTTTATAATTATATGGTTGAAGAATAGTAATATAATAGGGAATGATAAGAGATGGGTGTTTTTAATACACACGTATAAACAAAGAAAATAAAACACACGCCTATAGTAGAATTAAAAAAGGAATGTGGAAAGGGGTACAAACTCAATTAAAATTAATTTTATAATTTAAAATATAGATCTATACATGGTGGATGGTAATTATACTACATAGAAAACATATTTTTCATTACTTAGAAATTTTAAAAATTTTGCCTCTGCAAAAGATTTGGAAAAATAATGGTATAAGTAATATAACCCTCTACTGATGATCACTCACCAGTAACTCAATAAAGGTGTTAGATGATTTCAGGTGTGCCTCCATATATTCTCGAGGTTGCCGACTAGTATTAATTATTTTGGGTGACACCATTGGGAGACTACACCCTCATATTTAAGAGAGAAATAATAGTTTAAATAACCAAGAATCAACAATAATAAACAATCAGGGCACACATTTTCAATAAATAGCTCAACACATATTAGGGAATGAAATATGGCAGTATATAGTGAAATTTTTTGATTGGCCACCCACTCGGTAAACCACATGCATAACATAAATAAAATAACAACAATATAGGAGAGGCTCGACTTCTATACTCAGGCCTCACCTTATCTAAACCTATAGACTATCTAAGCTGTCTCATTTGATCATGAGACACTGAGCCTATACCTTAGCCTAGTCAATTAACATTGAATTTTTATTAGGTACCCATGTTCCATGGTCACCCATGTTGGGAGTAAGTACAACATAGTAGGCTACCAGCAATGGGGTCCCAAACATAATATCAGAATACACTATGCTCATATGTGACATGCTTAGAATATATGAAATATATTTTATAAGAATAATTATTGATCATCAATGATCTATGGGTTCTAAAGTATAACTTGGTGTCAACCATAAACTCTTTGAGCCGTGTATGATGTTTTGAAACATGTGGAATACCAAGACAAGTGTTGGGAAAACACCATTCCATAATATCATCATAAGTTTATACGACTAATTAGAGGGTAGTGTATCATATATATATAATTTTATATATAAATATCATCATGGGTAGTTCCTTCCACCTTACTATCTCATTTACTATCTTTATTTGTTATATACTTTATATATCATTTCCTAAAAACATCCTATGAATCTCATAAAGAACTACTACAACCCATATACAAGAAATATGAGGAATATCTTATGTCCTTGGTTATGATGACTAGATTCTAGGAATATTAATAATCATATATAATGATCAAGAATAACATAAAATCCTAGCATCCATGGTGTCTCAAATAATATCATGTACAATAACTATATCCTCTGTGTCCTAGGATTCTCATATAATATCATCAAGCATAATTCCATATCATTGAATCATAAAATCATCCCTAATAACACCAAAAACATTCATACTTGGAAACTCATACATCACCATGAACATCGACTACATTCCAGGTGTCCTAATAATCATATATAATATTATTAAGAAAAATTATAGATCCTAATATATAAGGAATCTCAAATAATATCTTTATTAATAATGCTAGATCCTAACATCCTAGTAATCTCATATAATATCATTAGTCATTTCTAGATCGTAGAAGTTAATCCCAATAATCTTTTAAATTATGTTCAAGGGGTAGCATCCACCCGATAAGACCTCATAAATAATAAAAATAATCATCATCACTAGGGATTACTATAAGTCAATAAAATCATAAATATCTTAAGTTGGACTCTTAATAAAAAAACATAGACCATATCTATCAATTCCCAAGCACTAAGGTTCCACTAAGAATTGATTAGGCAATATCTACTACACTAACCATATTTAAGTTCAACATAAGGTTGGGGTATCCATTAATGTCCCATAGTCAATGTCATAGTCCCACACCCTACATAGGATATTTTATCATAATCTATACTCTAGGGAAAATACCATAACTTAGAGTGTATAATATCCCTTAGTGCCACAATGGTCATCTTATAACCTCACTTACATCTTAAAGAAGGACACACTGGAATCACTTTAGATGGATTGAATAAAGTCCATCTCACTTCCCAATTCATCTTATATTGGTCCATTAACCAAACCTATAATTATGTCAGACCCCAGGGTATATTCACCTAGGTTCACTCAAACTATTTGTGATGCTACACTCACACCATGATCTGATTGATATGATTGAAGGCTACAAGTAAACTTACGTTTCGTTATGTCCTATCTTTAGTCTAGCCATTCCTAACCCCTCAAACTCTTCTACTCAGAGTTCAATAATGGTAAATCTCACTAAGTCCACTATGTCTCATTAATTGCACTTCGTTTATATCATTTTATGTTCTAGAAATCCCATGGAACACATTAAGGCCCTTAATTGTTGAATTTTATTCCTAGGTGTCAAAAAAATTATTTAATTAGTGGTCAATCACACATAAATTATGATACCATAAGAAATATATTTCATAGAAACTTTTCATAAACTATAGGGAAACATATAGTGACAGCCTACCTCATACATAGAGTTTTTATTTCTAAGAACCACCTAATGACTTTCTCTCAAGAACATCGAAACATTATATCCCCACCCAATTTCCAAACTCAATCCAAAAAAAAATTTAGATTAATTATAATAATATATAATTAATTATTCAATTTAAATTAAATATGAGTAAAAGCCTAAAATATCATGGTAAAACATACTCCTTTCAAAACAATTTGTAAAAGGTTGTGGTAAACTTCTGACACACTATTAAGACCATAGTTGATTAAAGCCATACCATTGTTCATCTCTATTTAATTGATATTTTTTTAATTTAATAAAAAAAACCCTAGAAAATAATGTAGGATAATATACCTTGCCCAAAACAGATTAAAACTACATGAGGTAATCATCTAAGTATATCCTCTAGGCGTCGAATGAAAAAGGCCTATCATATTTGGATGATTACACCATTCTCTGGTGGAATAATAAAAGAAACCCAAATACTAGGAAATGAGATTAACCAAAAAGAATGAAAAAAATAATGGGGAAAGAATAAAGGTATAACTCCCCTTAATCTCCACAAAAACACCCTCAAAACACCCCATTTCCTAGGATAATATAAAGAAGATAAGGGAGTGGTGTCACCTGGATTGACCTCACACAAAATAAAAGTAGTGGGAGAGGAGTTAAAACCATGAATAATAGAAAAGTAAAATTTTCATTTTTAGTGAAATTCAAGTAGCTTTACATTTTTCACATTGTTTCCCAAACCATGCACCAAATTTATAAACCATATTCTCTAAGGATTCACATCTCGGAAAATTATTCCTAATGCTTTTCCAAACCAACCAACAACTATGAAATTGTAAATTTATAACCTACACCCCCATATATTTTTTCCACACAGTGTTCCCAACTATATTCTAACCATAAATATCCATATGAAACTCATATTGATTGTTTTTCACAGTTTTTATAGACCTGTTCACCAAATATGAACCACAACCCTAGGAAGAACCTCCAAACATGGTTCAATGGTATTGTTTCCCATAAATTTATGGTAACTATGAAATTTGCTAAACCCATTTTAGAAATTCAAAATTTTAACTTGAAGATCATGTGATTAACCCAAGAAACTGATATTATTCTTGAACCATGATACATTTCCAAAAACATATCCTAGAGGGATTTCAACACTCATAATTCCAATTCAAATTTCAATTCTCAAAATAACCCCTTCTAAAATGTAAAAATTTTAAATTTCCCCTATATCAGATCCTTACAACCACCCCACTATAGCACTTCTTAACCTCGAGAATCCTTAATATTCTTCCAATTATGAAACCCTACATACACATCTTATTAATTCACGATCAACTCATGATGTTCTATCCCAAAATGTTGAATGATCCTCCATCAAACAATTCCAAACACTTGACTTATGATTAATGAAAACCCAATCCACCCACTCATCACCATTTCCATTATTGAGATGTAAATTTCAAACACAAATCTATATCAGGACACTAGGGTTTCATTGAATGATTCATTATTAGGCTCATGGTTCACCCCACCATAAGTCACTACTCATCATGGATCAATTGAAGCAATAGTTTTATCCATAATTATAATTTATGATTGAAAATTCATTATTAATAGTCCAATGACATGCTCATTGTAGTTTATATGTTACCACACCCAATTTCAAGCAAAAAAAATTTGGCCCTCCTTTGGAGGATCATTCCAAAAACTCTCGACTATATCTGCTGACAAGTTATCTAATCACCTTTACATGGTAAATTTATCCTAATAGGAATCATTAAATCATCCATGTTGCCACAATAATGTCTAAAAATTACACTAAATGTAATTACATTGTTAAATCCTTGACCAACCAAACCATATATCAGGCTCTCATCCTAATAACTATCATACCTCAGACCAGAATCATGCCTAGATCATAGAAAATCCCATCTCGGTCCTAATACAAACATATAGATGTTATTTATAATTACATATTAATCTTGAATCTAGTATTCATCATTAAATAAGTTATGATTATATCCATCCACTCATTAGTATTCTGGTGCCCTCAAAAATTCCAAAAGACTAGTATCATCACACCCATAACCCTATCCATATAGGGGTTGTACCACCATAACTGATGTGATTATCTCCACCATAAGAAAACTTTTTCCATTGCTCAATTAGACCAACTGCTGATATATATGATCCATTATCTATCTATTTATACACATAATGATTATACATGGATATCACGATCATGCCTAGGAACTAACTGAAACATATATTATCACTCTTTGAAGGCTCAATAGGAATTTCATCCATAATATCCACTAAAATATATCCACAATAAGGGTCATTCCTTTTATATAGAATGGTTCACTCTAAATATTATGTATTTCCTTACACTACTCGTCAATAGAAACCTTTAATGACTCTAATATCACATTCATATCACTCCTCTTAATCCATACTCACCAACATGTCAATTCCTAGACATTGAGCATCCATGGTTTCATCATTATCAAAGAGTGATATGTACAATATCATAAGAATCTGAAGAAACCAATCCGATATTTCATTTTGTAAATACCATTACTCCTAAAATCACTCACATCCATTCATTGATCCATTAACCAAATGGAATTATGTATAACCAACACATACTACCTCAATAAAATCCAATCCCAAAGTGTGTACACTCCCATACTACGTGATCACATAACTTGACTCGTGGTCTGATGAGTCACACACCATCAATTCTACGATCATGTTTGTAACCACTAACCATATTCACCTTTCTTACTAATCGCATATCTCAAGGATTACCTTAGTTATTTTTCAATAAGATCAATGAATCTCACTCATTCTAAGTCCAATCACAATATCACCCACCTCCAGGAAATCATTTCAAAACAAGAATCATATACCATGCTTTATTCATCCTTGTTCCAACCATATAATATCGCAATCTATTATCTTATCTGAAACCACATCTTAAATCACCAAGTCTAGGAATTTAACTAATTCTTACCTCCAAAACATGGTTAAATTCATAGTATCAAGAATATATATCATTATCCATAATATACAAGGAATTTACAAATCTATACTATATATCAGATTTCAACTCAAGTGCATCAATCTCATAACCTAAATCATCTACCCTTGCATATCATCTATAAAGGCACTCCCAAACATGGGTTAACCCCTCCCTAGAGTTTCAAAAATATATCATAATTCAATTTAACCATATTAGGGAAATCCTAGAAAATAAATCAAATAAATGGTAATAAAAATATCATGATCTACATCACAACGCACTAGGCTCTCTCACATACCCAGTAAATCAGGTCTCTCCAGGTCACCACTCATGGAGAAACATCGCTTCTACCATTCCAAATATCATAAGTCAACTCATGTTCCAACACCAACTCTAGGGTTCTTTCTCTCTCTCTCTCACACACATAGGGATATATATATATATTTATATTTATATATCACAACTCATATGCCAAATCATCATCCAGTCTAGGGTAATAATCCTCATTAAGAATCTACATACAATACTACCCTTAGATGACCACGATCTTGTCCAACTACATTTAGTGGAATCCTCCCCAGATGATCCCTACTGAGTATACCATAATCTCATAGTTTGATTATGTTTAATACTACCAACAATATTTGTGAGAAAACAATAAATAAGTTGATGTTGAAATATTAAGTAATCAAAACCATTTTTTATCTATACCAGTACCAAGGCCTCAAGTTCCCATATCAATCCACCAAGGTTCATTGTACATCCCATACATAGAGGGAATCTATAGTCATTATTAAGGATAATGCCTCCATATAAATTAAATGAATTTTAATTATAAGAAAATATACAATGTTTTACTTAATTTGAATTCCAACATGTTGTATGGGGAAATTCAGTATAATATTCTTCATGACATTAAAGAATTATACCATCTTACTTAGTGATATCAATCACAAACAAGAATGTGTATATCACATGAATACAATATACTATGAATTATTCATGTATAAAATCCTATTTCCAATTGGAAAAGAGTTAAAACCCACAATAAAAAATCTCAAATATGTATACCATATTTAAATAAATATCTTAATTGTTATATCAAAACCCAACAATATAAATCCCATTCCCTATGTAACAAGGAATTACCATCCAAAAAGAGGTGTTTCTATTGCATTGGTCTAAGGTCTGTCATAGGGTCTGACACATCCATGTGTCACATGTAAACCATCTTCCTATATAGTAAGATAAAGTAATAAAAATTATTGAATACCAATTTTAAATTCCCTTCATTAATTCACTCTAATGTAACTATACTGAGATGTAATATGACCTTAGTTCTGCCTCCCTATACACCAAATGTATTGAACTAGAGGAGATGGTCTAGTGTGATATAGTGGGGTTACTATACCCTCATATTATAGAGATAAATTACAACTAATATAACCAAGTATCATGCATAATAAGAATAAAATAATGTATAAAAAATAAACAACACAAAATTATATAATAAATGAGATTTACAAGAATACAAACATACATCATGATTGGCACCCAATGGGTAGACCTAATGTACAAAAAAACAAAATATTATAAACATAATAGAGGATTTACTATTATTCCCAATACCAATATCATTGTAACCTCCAGACTCCATTAGAGTTATCTCACTCGATCAGGACACAGTATGATTATTCCCTACATGAACCTAAAATCAGTGATGTCTACATGGGTACCCATATTCTGTGGTCACCCATGTTGTGTGTGTGAAAAAACCAGTAAGACACCACCAATAGGGTCCCAAATATAAAAATTAAATTCTATATATTAGCTTATTATATTCTCATAAGATAAAACATATAATGTTCCATCATAATAAATAATCATCATTGATACTTTAATTCAATAATGACACTCAAGATCAATCATGCCTACTTTGACCAGTTTCACATGTCACTGAGCACATTGAATACCATGCCAAGGGCCAAGTAAATTCCCACAAATAATATTATCATAAGTCAGTATAGTAACTCAGAGGTAATATCATCACATCTATTTCATTTCAAATATACATATCATTGAGGGTGGTGCTTCTCATTTTACCTTATCATTTATTACCTTCATTTATGATCAGGTTTACGTACCAGATCCTATGAGCAACCTAGGAGTCTCATAAAATATCTAGTGCTTACAAAAGAACAATGGAATCCTTGGAATATCATGTATCATTAGATGAAATTACTATATCTTAGGCATTCAAGTCATTACATATAATAACTAGGCATAACACTAGATCCTAGAATCCAAGGAATCTCATTTAACATCTGGTACAATGACTAGATCCTAGGTGTCTTAGGGATCACAAATAATATCATTTGGCATAACTTTGGATCCTAAAATCCTAGTTATATCATATAATCATCATTTACAACATTACATCCATGAATCCATGGAATCTCATATAACCCATGGTGTATGACAAGATTATAAGTATCGTAATTCTCTCAAATAATATCCTTACACAAAACTCCAGATCTGATCATGCTAAGTATCTCATGTAATACAATATAGTTTCACACTATATTGTATCCTTATAGGAATTTCATATAATATAATCAATCGTGGAAATATATTATGAGGAAATATCAAGCATCTTGAAAATTGTGTTTTGGTGATATTATCCACTTGGTAACACTACGTACATAATAATAATAAAATCTATCACTAGAGATGGACATATGTTTAGATTGTCACACACCTCCCATATTGTACCCTCAAGTAAAAAACCTATACCATCTTCATTAGTTCCCATGTTATAATGTGTCTCTTAAAATTGATAATTCAATATTCACTTTACTACCACTCTCTAATGTCAATATATGACTTGGGAAACCGTTGAGATTCTATATGGCATGTCACTGTCTAGACACCATATATTAGCTCTTTTTTCTCAATATCTACTCCTCTGATAGGCCCATGACATAGATGGTATAGTATCCCCTAGTATAATCATGATCATCTTATGTCTCACCAACCTCATAAGGATTGTTACACTAACATCACTCAAGAGAGATGACATAAACCACATATCACTTCCCAAGTCCTCGTATGCTTTTCCACTCACCTGAACTATCATTAAAATCTACCCAATTAATAATCACTCAATTTATCACATGCTATTGGGGAAGGTAAACTCACTATACTCTCTAATAAGATGTCTTGAAGTTCATAATATAGCCCAAATTTCCTCCTAGAATATCCTGGGGCCAACTATTCTCAACCCCTCATTCTATTCTACTTGGTGTTCACTAAGAAAACCTATCAGTAAGTCTACTATGTATCATTTATTAAACTTCATTAATACTCATTCAGAGTCTAATAAAACCATGGTACACATTTATAATCATGACCATATCCATTGATAGTTATGGAATCAACTAGTGTCTAAGGGTTTACCGTAGACCTTGACACTAAAATTTTATTCATAGAAAATAATAATAATATATTTAATTAAAGTTATATTAATAATACATGGAGATTCCACATATCACAATATTTAAAAAAAATTAATAAACTAGTGAAAATTCATAGAGACAATAAACCTTATACATGGAATCATTTGCTTCTAATCACAGCTCAATGAATTTTACCCATACTCATTCATGCATTGTATCACCTACTATGGTCCTAACTCAAGACTAAACAACTAAAAAAATTAATTATAATAATTTATAATCATTTAATAAATAAAAATATAATGTGAATAAAGGTCTAAAATATTAACAAGAAACATTCCCTCATTAAAATATCGAGCAATAGCATATGGTTCACTCCCAACACATTCATAATCCCATATCCACCCAAATCTCAAACATCCGGCACCCTATGTTAATATAATTTTTTTATAATTTAATAAAAACCCAAGAAAGTTATATAAGAAGATGTACCTCACTCAAAAAATAATTAAATGGTGTGATTTCATCATCTTAAGATGACCTTCGACCATGCTGAACAAAATTATCATCACAGTAGGACGATTCCACCACACTTTAGTGTATTTTTTATCAAAACCCTAACTATATACAATGAGATTATCTTACATAAAGGAAAAAATAATATCATAGGGGTATTTAAGAAAGAACCCACAATAACAAAACTAAAAACCAACAAAAACACCTATTTTCATGGGGATGTGTTGGAAGGGGATGGAGATGGATCCCATGGATCAGCCTCTTGGGAGGGAGAAGTAGGAAGGGTTGAGGAGTTAAAAAAATACATGGGAAAACATAATTTTACATTTCTAATAAAATATGGGTTGTCACATGGTTCCCATATGGTTTTAAAACCCACATATCAACAGTGAAAATATAATTGTCTAAGGCTTCACTCCTCACATGGTTTGACTTCATGGTTTATCAAATTTTGTTCCAACAAAGTGGTTTCCACTGAACAACCTCCACCACTTCACATAGTTTGACTACATAATTTTTCAAAAAATGCTTGAGCCATACAGATTATGATAACCCATATATTTCATACAATTTATTTCATGATTTACAATATAAAGATAATTTTAATATGCCCCTAGAATATTATAAGGCCTAATATCTATGGGTAATTAAGTATATAGCATAAAAATGAAATATAAATATAAAAACTAAAACTAAAACTCCATAACATTTAGTTAAATTTCTTTGATATTATAAAATTGTATGATATAAATTAGGGATATACATAAGAAAGGGGCGATATATAAATCCCAGTAAAGGAACAATAAAATAATAACATGATGAAATTAATACATGTGAGTCACAAGTAATTTCATGGTAACATAAGAAGGGTGATAATCATAAACATAAACATCAAAACATGACATATTATGATAACATGAAGGCAACATTTGAATGTGTAAATAACAAAAAACATGAAATCATATATAAAATTCAAGACTAACCACCTGAAAATCATAACATAGTGTTCATAGGATAACCTATAACTCACCATCCATGGTATCTCATGAGATAAAAACACTACCCAATTCATTGTAAGAGTATATAATTTCAAGCTAGTGGGTCACATTCATATCATGTACATGCATAAGTGTTCCACATATAACATAAAACATAAGGAAATATATAATCCATTTTAATCCCATGATTAAAGAATGTGGATTACATATAAGAGGTCACAAATCAATGATTTATAGGTATATCTATGTGAATATTTTTTAGTGGAAATGGGGATGGGTATTCACTACACAAATGTTTAGCATGGTAATTCATAGAATAAATTTGGAAGGAAAAAGATGGTACGTAAGGAATCAAGGAAGGGTTTATGAATAGTCTAAGGGGTCTATCTACACATTTAAATAATAAGGAAAATAAGATTGATGTTTTAAAATATATCCCAACATAAAAAACGTGAAATAAAATGGCATAATATAAAGAAGTTTCTTGAATAAAAAGGATAAGGAGAGGAGAACATTCCTTGATAGGGTGCTTCTAGATGTTTGGGAGGATCTTCTTAAGAGATTCTAGGTACCTTGGGGGGCTATAAATATTTAAGGTAAGATTAAATTTCTGATCTGTGGGTTTTTATTGGAGAGGAAAGGGTGGTCAGGTGGGTTTTTATAGAAAAAGAGTAGGGAATTATTTATTAATTTCTAAAAAAAATTATGTATTCAATATGATAAATTAATAAAAAAAATATAATGGATTTTCCCATGGTTTATAAAAAATAGGATAGGATTTCATTATTTTATAACGATAAAAATAGAACTCCTTAAAATTTTTCCCTTGGTGATGTGGAAATGAGTCATGTTTACAAAGAAATGACTTTAAAACAACAAAATATAATATAGGTTTTGGAGGAGCCATTAAGGGTTAATAAAAATAAAAAAATAATTTCATGAACATGTTATTTTATATAGGAAACATAATTTTAGTCATGGATTCTATTTCTAGTATTTATTAAATCACTTTTCATATTTCATTATTTCATAATACATATTGTAAAATTATACCTTATTTAATTGTTGCCAAAAAAATTCAACCACCACAGAAAATTTTGAAAAAATAAAATTAAATAATTGAGATGTGATGATTTCAAAAATTATATGTATTTTATCAATACAATTCTATAGATCTTATTATTTAATTATTTAAATAAATAATCTCAATTTAGTGAATATACTATGTTTTTCTTACAATAACTGTATTTTAACCCTGATAAAAATTACATTTTACTTTGTAAAATTATATTATAATTTATATTTTATAAATATTATATAATAATAATAATTTAATAAAATTTAAATTATTTTAAAAATTCTTGGATTCGTCAAAATGAGTGTCTTGATTTAGGATATATATTTCTCAAAAATATAATTTTTTTCATCTTATCAAATTATAATTTTTATCAGAAAAATTATTTAATAATTATAATGTATTAAAAGATAAATATAATGATTATTTTATTAGAAATGAAAATATAAAAATTCATACTATTAGGGTGTAGAAACATATCCCTTTACTTCAACAATAAATTTCCTAAAGGAAAGGTATGTGATTATGAGATTTTCTTAGGGTGGTTTGGAAAACACAGTTTGGGTCTTGATCTCAATGATATCTAACATCACTTATAAACGTTTTATCTCATGACTTAATTATTGAATCATGAATTTGGATTGGACAAGTTTAATTCCTAGTGATTTCATCTCCCTTGGAATATCTAACAAATAAACTTCATTGTGTATGATCCTATTGGTTGAATCCATTACTTCCTTTTCATGTGTTAATTAGATTTTTCATAACCATATATATATATATTAATCATATGATCATTTTATAAAGGATGTAATATCAACCAGTATTCTATTAAATAGTTTTTTTATTTTATAGGATATATGTTATAATAGTCTAAAAACAAAAAAATGATTTATTATTTGTAATTTTATTTCTTATTAAGGAATTTTTTTCATTTAAAAATGAACTTCATTTATAAATGTTTTGGTTGATACATTAATTACCCATTATGAAATTTTTCCCTAGAAATTTCATTCATATAATAAAAAAAATGTGGTTACTTATGTATTATTACCTATTCTGGTACCCAATTTTCTTTCTCAAACATTTAGTTCTGTGACAACACTTTTACCTAGAATTTTTTTATTGTTTAATAGAACCTTTTCTCAATGATATAACTTATTAAATGGTTACTCCACATATGAAATATCATTATCCAATATCACAACCTCTAGTTTTAGTACATTTGAGGGGTCTGGTATGTACTTACTCAAGAGGGATACAAGGAACACATCATGTTCTTGATGTGGGTTAGGTGGGAGTTATAGTCGATAGGTCACCAGTATAATGAGATAAAGGATATTAAAGGGGCCAATTTATATTGGAATATTATTTCATTTATTACAAAACCTCTTTAATTTATTCCATGTATATATATGAAGGAAAAAAATTATCACTAACTTGAAACTCAAGCCTCATTGATGACATTTTATATAGGTTTTCTTTCAGTGTTTTGATGATCTCATATGATGTTGGATGGTATGGAAATTATTTATATTATATTTTATAATTTTATGTCCCAATAGCTTCCACTCTCTAACTTCTTCCCATTATATATGATTATTAATCCTTTTCCCATATAGAGCCTCGAAAGGTTCTGTTTGAGTGCTGGAATTGGAACTATTGTTATATGAGAACTCCACTAGGGGAAGTTATTGACCCAACATACGTTGAAATCCATTAAAAATTGACTTAGTATATTCTTTAGAGTTTTAATGGGTCTTTCATATTGTACACACATTTAATGCTGATAAGAAGTGTTGAACCTAAATTCTATATCTAACTCATGTTTAAGGCTTCTCCAAAACCTCTAGGTGAACCTCATATTATCATTAGATATAATAGAGAGTGGGATTCCATGTAGTTTTAGCACTTTTGTTATGTAGATTATGTTGATATTTTCTAGATAGAAATATTCCTTAATACTACAGAAATTCACCGAATTTGTAAGGAAATAGAATACCAACTAGATAAAATTATTACCTTTAATTTTGTTGGGGATACCTATGAAGAAATCCATGGGTTTCATTCACTTGTATTCCATTTTGGGAAATTTTTGCATCTTACCCTTATACTTATTTCATTCATCCTTAATGTGTTATCATTTAAAGAATTGTAAAATTATTTATACAATTACCTTCTTCATGTAATTACATAAAATGTTTGTCTTCAAATCATAATACAACTTAGTGTTTCTTGGAAAAATAGGGAAGGATGAGCTTTGAAAGCCATTCAAAATCCCCCTATTCAATTCTAGTTTTTAGGGGACACATATTGAGGTTCGAAAACTTAAAACTCCATATTTAGAAAAGATGAACTCTGGAATATTCACTAACTTATTCTATTATAACTCATTATCTTTTTAAGCCTCCTAGATCCTCTCATTAATATATGGATGTGTAGTTATTTGAGAAATGTATTATTTTGTTCCTTTTATAATTACCATATTCATCATTTGTATGTCCAAGAGGATTGGAAACCTTGAAATTATCATCATGGATAGGGTTAAAAAATCATCTCTACTCCAATTATCTATAACTTTATTTACATTCATATGATAGATATTGGATAAAAATTACAATCCTTGGTCATCTATTATTTCCTTTATTAGTTCATTTCATTCTCCTTATGTGTGAATATGTACTTGGGGATTTTTTGATATTTATATATGTCACATTTCTCCTAGTAGAGATACTGTCACAAAATCTTTAGTGTGAAGATCACTATAGTCATATCTAGATCATGTGTTTTTTAGTTCTTCTCATGGATCATTAATTGGCTAGAGGAATTGGATATAAAAGGTTCATATTACATGAGTACACAATCTCATACCGTTTTGGATGCATCACTATAGATCACAAATACTTATCCTCTATTGGCTAATATGAGAAAATGTGTAGTGATAATCCTCTTCATTATTTATTTAAAATTTTATTTTCATTCATCATTCCAAATAAATGAATCCCCTTCCCAGATATCTTGTTTAGTTGGATTGAAAATCAGGATAATTTTTACAAAAATGATGATAGTACTCTAGTAATCCAAGGAATCTATGAATTTTCATCATAGTGGTAGCCCAGAATATCCTCTAATTTCCACCATTTTTGAAGGATCTATAAATATCCCATTATTGGTGATAACATTCCCATGGAATGTAACTTTCTCTATCTAAAACTCACATTCAGTATAATTTTCATATATCTTTTATTTCTACAAGGTCATCAGTACACTATCCAAATTATCCTCATTCTCCTCAATTATTTTAGAGTAAATAAGAATATTGTATATAAAATCTACCACACATTTTTTTAGGTAAAACATAAAGACTATATTCATTAAACTCATGAATGTTTCTAGATCATTAGTGAGACAAAATGGAATCACTATGTTATCATAGTTCCAATACATTGTATAAAAAGTAGCCATGGGGATAACCTCCTTTTCACCATTAAATGATTATATCCTAATTGAAGATCCAACTTACAAAATTATTGGGCTTCACATAATTGATCAAATAAGACATCAGTATATGGAATATGATACTTTTTAGTTATCTTTATTTTGTTGATTTCATAATAATCAATACAGAGGCACATTGACCCATCATTATTCTTGATGAAGATGATTGGTGCACCCCATGGTGATGTACAAGGGTGTATAAAACCTTTATATAGATTTTCCTATTGTTTCCTTATCTGGCCATCATGTTCATTAATGTAAATCATATATAGCGTCTTATATATTTATAAATCTCTAGATATATGTTCAAAATATATATATATCAACCTCTATATTTGGAGGAAGACTAGGAAATTATTCAAGAAACAAATCAGTGAATTCTGTAATAATGGACATGTCATCAAGGATGGTATTTTCCTTAGTCTCAATCATTTGGTATAGATATTCATGGTCAAAAGTTAATAATAACTATTCATAAGATTATAATACCAATTGATACTCATCCACCTCCTTTCACTTTTATAGAATCAGAGGGTTATTCTGGGTATAGAAGGAATATTCCTTATCCTAAAAATATATGTTGGATCTACTAAAGGGAAACCATTCCATAACTATGATATTACCAAATTCCAATAAAGGAAGAATGATAAGATTTCCATGGATATCATTCCCAAAAACATTAATTTTTCTTACAAAAATCATAGATATTTTTTCCAATGATTTCAAATCATTCGAGGTGGTGACTCAATGTTTTTAGGGAACTTATAAGATTCGCTAGTATGGCATGAATTGAAATACAATAACACATACACAACTCTAGAGTACATGTTTTGTGTACATCAATCATCATGATCCATCTAAGCGTATGCCATTTATTTTTCCCTTGTCCTATGATATTTTTGGTGGGTATCATCCTTGTTATTATTTTTAATAGAGTATTTTCATGCATAATTTCCATGTTCCCCACATTTATTAAATATAACTGTTAATGGTAACTTTGAATGAATATTATTTTCTTCCAAAAATTTATCTTGATTATTCATATTATCATGAATATTATCTACTTTATGCCCTATTTTTTACATCTAAAACATTTTCCAGTCCCATTGTAACATTTCACTTGGCACCTCTTTCAATATTTTTTACACAGAGAATTTTGAATAATCTATCCAATTTAATAATTATCATAGGAAAATACAATAAATTTTTTCCTCCTCTTCTAATATGTGTTTTGGAAATAATCTATGTGTTATAATTTGACCATAATTTGTGGTATACAGTTTGGCATAATCATAATAAGTATTACATTATACCCTATCTTGTTTGGAATCTAAGATGTATACTAATTATATCACCCAATGCACTGATTATAGACTCAGTTCCTTCTATTTAAAAATGCTGAATAAAATATAGGAAAACTAGGGATATATTTTTTTTAAAATCATAAACACATAAATGGGAAAACATGAATATTAATGGGAGAACAAATAAATATTTTCTTTAGACTATGAATTTATAGTTTTCAATCTATGTTTTCCATGATCTATTTCCCAACATAACATCCTATGATAATTTTTTCCATTAATAATAGTTCATAATGAGCATATATATTTAGAAAATCATATACAATGTGAGTTTCAAAGTATGTGTGTAAAAAGGCCTCTTTGTTTTGCATCAGGTGACAGTCAATTTAGCATCAATGTACCCTTTTGGGGTAATTTCCTCTATGTATAACTATGCCATATCCATATCCACTTGTATTATCAAGACATATATTTGTTTTCATGTAATTAAATTAATCTATACATTAAAAAATCATGTATTTCTTCCCATGTTTAGTATTATTCCAATGTATTTATATAGTGTTTTCTAATCCTAATCCCTATAAATAACAAGACATTTCTATGATATGAACTATGAAAGACCGTATCTTTAATACACATTTTCATGAAATATTTCATAAAGATACACTTAATACATCCCCAAAATATAGTGAAGAATAATTTAATTGTTTAATTAGGTTCATATCAAAACAACTCGAAACAAAAAAAAATATACATAATCTAAAACTCCATAACATTCCCTTAAATTTAAATGATCTTTTAGAACTGCATATGATAACCTGGAGAAGTACATAAGAAAATGGTGAGATATAAATCCTAGTAGGGGAATAATCAAGTCATAACATGATTAATGTGATACATGTGTGTCAAAAATAATATCATGGTAACATAAGATATTTTAGAATCCTAAAATTTAACATTGTAACATGATATATGATGATAATAAAATGGAAACATGGGAATGGGGAAGAACATTAAACTTGAAATAATAAACAAAAACCAATAATAACAACCTAGACATCATAAAATAGTGTTGTTAAAAAATATCTCATTCACCATTCATGATATCTCATGGTATAAAAACAATTTTCAATGCATTAGAGGGCTATATAGTTTTGGGCACACCTATCACCTTCATATCATGTACATTCATAACTGTTCCACATAGATAATACAACATAAGTATGATTTTAATCACTTTTAATGAAACAATTATGAACTTTGGGTTATATAAATAGAGTCATCACTAAATTATGTATATGTACATCTAGTTTAATACCATTAATTTCAAATGGGGACGCGTATTCACACTAAAAATTTCTGGCATGGAAAATCACAGGATAATTTCATTAGTATAATGAAGGTACATAAAGAATCATGTAAGATTTTAGTGATATTGAATGTGGTATCTCATTATATTTAAATCATAATTAATGTAATATATATGTGTGAAAACATATCCCAACATGAAAAATATGAAATCAAAATACAAAATATAAAGAACATGCTTGAATAAAGAAGAAACAGAGAGGATATCTTACCATGAGTGGGTGATTATAAAAGATTATGAGGAGATTATTAAGAGAATACGGAACCATGGGATTTATCTATAGAGGTAAGGTAAGAGTTTCATCATGTTACAATGGTTTTTTTGAATAGGAAATGGTGGTTAGGTAGTTTTAGTAGAAAATATTGGAAAATATTTTTAGTAATTTATAAACAATTGATTTGGACTCCATATGATAAATTAATCAAAAGCACAAGCCATACCTTGGTTTTTACCATGTTTTATACCAAATCGGAAAGGATTTAATTATTTTATTTCGTTATGAACTTATATCCTTAAAATAATACCCTTGGTGACAGGGAAGTGAGTCATATTTGTAAAGAATTTATTTTAAATCCTTAAAATATAATATAGGTCTTCGATGATTTGTTAAGGGTTTATAAAAATATAACATTACTTGAAGAAAACATTGTATTAAATTTGAATCATAATTTTTTTCTTTTATACACTTTATCATATTATTAGAACACTTTTTTCTTTTTTTTTGATGTCATAATACATATTATGTAATTATACCATATTTACTTTTTACCCAAAAATTTGACAATATCAGAAAACTGTGAAAAATTAACAATGTATTAATTTTTAAATTCTAGTCCAAAAAATAATTTATTTTATCAAAATAATTCACTAAATATGAAAACTTTCACTTCTAAATAAAAAATCCCCATTTATTAAAAAGGACTAGGTTTTTTACAACAACAATTTTATGACCCTTATAAAAATTACATTTGACAACATAAAATTATATTATCATATATATTTAATAAATAATGTTTATTAATAATATTTTATTGAAATATAATTTATATCAAATATTCGTGAATTCTTCAAAATGTTTGTCTTCATTGAAACTATATATTTATCAAAAATATAATTTTTTTTCATTTTATAATAATATAATTTTTATCAGAATTATTATTTAACAATAAAAATGTAATTCAATATAATTATAATAATTATTTTATTAGAAATTAAAATATGAAAATTCATATTGTTTGGATCTAGATATCTATCCTATTATCAAACCAGTGAATTTACTATGGGTAATGTGTGCAATGCTGAGATTTTACTATGGTGGTTTATTGAGAATGATTTTTTTCATGATATTGGTAATCATGAAATTCTCCCATAAATGGTTTTACTTATGATTTAGTTGTTGAATATTGGCTAGGTATTGGTGAGGTAAAAGACCAGTGACTCTATCTCCCTTGGAATCTCTAGTAAATGGATTTTATTTAGCATGTTCATACTGGTTATGGACACTATTTCCTTTGTCTATGTCCATTCCATTTATCATAACCCCATATATATACTAATCATGTTATCACTACATAGTTTTTATAATATCAATGATTATAATGTTTAATGGTCTTTTAAATCTAACATGATATAAAGTTTAATTGTCCAAAAACAAAATTAGTGCATTTATTTTCTATAATTTCATTTCAGAATAAGGAATTCACTAATTGAAAATGGAATTTCATATATAAATCGTTGGTTCATTACAAAGATCCCTATAAAACTAAAATTGTATGGTTTTTATACTTATTCTACAACCATGAGTTGACATTCCACTATGTCCCTTGGAAAAACCTACTCACACAGTTCACCAGCATGGTTTTCCCTAAATGAATGATAATGATGGGATGGGGAAAAATCTTTTTCATAATTTTAATTTTCATCCCGAAGGTCCTCATATTGACTTGAGCGCATGAGACACCTTTTACGACTTAATCTATAGTAAATAAAACATCTTTAGGGACTCTTACTCTTATAAATCAATTTTGAGTCTCAATTCTCCAAATGGACCACACTCTTAAGTTAAAAATTAAACTTCCCCCAGAATTTTCTAACCTTTATAAATGTCAGCATTTACATGTACCATATATCAACGGTTTTACGTACTATTTTCAAAGGTCCAAATATTTTCAATTATATATACCATTAGTTCTAAAAAAACCATTAGTATAGGTTAGACTTTTATTTTTTTTATTTTTTTTATAATAATAATAAATATTTAAACATATATAAATAATTTTATATATATATATATTTCGTTATCTAATTATATACATAAAATTCATTGATGGATAGTGGTTAAGTTGTTGAATAATACTAGGGGCTCTTGGTTTCGAAACTCACCACTCGTTTTTTAACATTAGTTATACCAATGGTTTTTTAAAACTATTAATATAGACATATACGAATATTATGTTGGTATATGTATAAAGAGATGACTTTTTGGAACCATTAGAATAGGCCTATACCAATTATTTTTCAAAACCATTTGTACAGGTCCATAATCATGGTTTGATAACTATTAGTATAGCTCAATACCAATGGTTTTATAACCAATGGTTCATCAAACCATTATACCAATGGTTTTAAATCCTACTCCAATGGTTTTGAGTTGTTGGTATATTCCAAATTTCCAATAGTGTAAAGATAAAATCACAACAAAATTACGATGATTAAAATAGAAAAGGGAAGATAAAAATGAAGTAGAAAAGTGGAAAATAGGTTTAACTTGTAAAAAATAGTATGTCAATCCATTTTTAAAGGAGTGGGTATGACATAAATCCATTATATATTTATGGATAATCTAATTTATAGTATGATATAGTAGATGATAATTATAACGACCCATACTTTACATACATTGTTAATACTTCAAAATTGAAGCACACTTATTACAACATATGACAAAACCACAAAGGACCGTATAGGTATAGTGTCTTTAGAAACTGGGAAACATAAACAACTGGTTCATAAATCTTCTACAGTGTCTCCCATTTATTTCATCATATCTAGGGTCCCTTTTAGCATATTCTACTTAATATCCATATTCCTGACCTGGGGAAAAGAAAACATAAAAGGGTGAGCTCTAATGCTCAGCAAGGGAAAATAAAGGAAATAGAAATCATATCATATCTTTTTCAAAATCAAAAAAACCTGCAAAAGAGATCATAATAACTTAACATGGAATAAATCATAGAAGTGAAAATGAGATCCCCATAATCATAACATAAAACTTGAAACTTTGTGGCATGCACACATAATCATGGAAAATCATTTCTTGTTAGTCATGACTCATTGCCAAGACTATCTTAGTGGACAAGGTCCCTTTCTGAACCGAGTCACCCTCGTTCCAGTCCTGTTTCACTGAACTGGTATAACCTACCGTTCAAGCCATGTCTATCTCATGAGATATAAAATCTTTACCCAATGCATTGGAGGGATATATAGGTCCCACCCATCTTATAATGAATCATTTCTTATGTGTGCCACATAATCATAAACCATACATCATAGTGTAACCCATGTAATAAAAATGGGATTCTTAAACAACATTACATCATAAAACAATTCATATAAGATAAAGGAATTCATAAAAATGTTTCCATCACAACATAATCAAATCCATGTAATAATAGGGATAAAAACAGAACCCTTTTATTATCTTAGATGGAAAATAATTTTGATAAAATACTTGAACTCCATTCTTGAGGAAAATATCCTTTCTACTTCAAAAACATTTTTCCTTTCATAAAATGTCATACGACTTTAAAATAAAAGAAGTTGATTAAAAATAAACTTTAAAACTTGTAAAGGAAGCTTCTTGGAAACAATGTTTTAAAAATCCATTCATGCCGTATAAGTTAAAAAAAACATTCTTCGTACTTTTGTCGGAAAAGTCAAAAAGTACCTCGTACGACAAAAGATTCCTTTCATACATATTACTAAAAACTCACCGCAGGGTAAAAATGGATTTAAAAAATTGTAGGTGGATGGAAATAATATTACATTTTGATGAAACATGGATGTGGATGATAAAATACACCCCAGTAAATACTTACGAATAAACAATCTCGGATAAAAATGAGATTGTGATATTTCTCTTACCTTAGGTCCAATTTGCTTTGTACGTGTCCGAAGCTCCTGTATAATGGTTTAAATAATGTTATTGACTTATTCCATAATCATACATATTGATATGATATCATATATGGTCATATTTTTATCTTCTTGTTAGTAATATTTCATTGTTACTTGTTACTCGGGTCTTTATTGCCTTTTGTTCTTATGCGTGTTTTGCCGAATAAATTCTTATTCTTCTTTTAAGGTTATAGATACCTTATATCCAGAATGGTATTAGTGTAACATATATCATATTTATTCATTAAATTCATTTATATAATTATTATGTAATGATGATCATGTAGAACGAGTCGCTTCACATCGTGGAGACGGTATTCCGTACGTACGCACGAGTGATGATATCGTTCCTATGATCATGGAATTGTATTGGAGTATATATATATATTATTTCAGTATCAATATTACTTTATAATAATCATAAATATTTACTCATTACACCATTATATCCATCCTTGTAAAGTTATGGTGGAAAATAGATTACACCACGGCGTGGAGACGGTATTTCGTACGTACGCACGCGCAGTGATTTCATTTTTCCGTAGGATGGATAGAAGGTGAATTAGGGTTGTTTCATACTTATAATAACATATCAGTATATATGTAATACTGATGTTATTACTTTATCATGAAACAACTAAAGAAGAATAAGTTGAAGAAGAAAGAAATTGAAAAGATCGGTAATGGATATTACCTCTTCTTTGGAACGCTTCTTTGAATCCTCCACTTAGGGAACTAATATTGGTCTTTGAAGAAGACCAGTACCTCTAGTATTATTCTAGGGAAGTGGAGAGGAGAAAATGGCAGGGGTTGGCCGAGCTTGAGTGCTCAAATTGGTGTGAGGAGGAGGGGGAGGAGGTGCCCTTTTATAAGGGAGGAGAGGGGCACCATAGGAATATCTCAAAATATTATTTTATATTAAAGTCAAAATCGGTTTATAATGGTTCCAAAGGGTCTTATTTCGAACCTAAAGTGGGGAAGGGTCCAAATCCTATCAACCAATAGGATTTAGACAAGGTTAGGTTATTATTTTAACCTTATCAATTAGATTTAACTCTAAGTTAAATAATTTAACTTTTACCATGTCTTTTTGTTTTCTTTCACCATATGGTTAATAAACTTACTATAACAAGCTAAACGAACCCCAAATTGTTTATTATTAATATATATATCTTTATCTAAGTCATTTGGCAGAACCTTAGATTTTTAAGAATAAAATAACAATTAATAATATTTTATTTTATTTAAAAACTATTTTGTGTCAATTTTGACACTATTTGATATATGATTTTTGTGAAAGTCATAACAGAATTATATGTTCGAACAAAGTTGATTAAACCAACACTAATATATCATAGTAACCTATAAAAATTTTTTAATTCATAAAAAGTCTCAAATTACATTTATTTTGGTGTTTATAACATCAATTATGTCAATATTTCATAAATAAGATAATTACTGCATCATAATTGTGTCATAAATAAATTAAATTATTTAATGTCTAAAAACTATAAATAAAATACCATTATGTAGGAAATCGTTTTATCTTTCTAATGAATATTTATAGTCTAATTTATCTTATGTATAACCCCATATTAAAAATGATTTACTTATTAAACATTGACTTTAACTATTTTAACCCTTCTTTAAATAAATTAATAATAAATGTCCTAATCTAATCCAAGTGGGCCTAAATGGTCATATTTTATTCCTAAGTTTGTTTTTGGTCGAATTACACTTATCCAATAGAATTAAAACATGTGTTAGGGTAATAGTAATATCATATTTACCCTTAGTTACCCTATTTACTATTAACCGCGGTAAAAAAAGTAAAAAGTTACTATTCACCAAAAAATTATTTTTATCTCATTGAACCACATTTTACTTACTGATATCAACCGTGTCTGTCGGATTTTCGAAATTCCATTCACAGAAGCGGTAAAATTATGTTTTATGCAAAATTTAGTTTTTAACCTACCACTTAGTGGTTTCACTATTCATCAAAAATTGAAAGTTTTCAGAAAAATACCAAAATTTCACCCTAGGCTAATTTCGATATTCTGAGTCCAAAAATGAAGTCCATTTTGAAAAATAAAATTTATAAAATTTCAAAAAGTGGTTATTACTATTCATAATGGCTAGTTTTAATTGCATATTGTTGTTTAGTGAAACTCGGTATTGCGTACGACGCAAGCTATCGAGGAAGGTCGTGATTGCGTGTAAAGCAAGCCAAGCAAGTGTTGTGTAGAAAAAGATTCCTTTGATGATTTATATAACATAAAAGTCTCGGGTGTTACATTCTACCCCCCTTAAAAATAATTTCTCCCTCGAAATTCGTCACTTTGTAACAAACCGATGAGGATACTTCTCCCTCATCATATCCTCAAGCTCCCATGTAGCTTCTTCTAATTGGTGGTTCCTCCATAAAACTTTCACCAGTCGAGTGGTCTTGTTTCGTAGGACTTTTTCGCTACGATCCAGAATCTCTATCGGCTGTTCTTCATAAGAAAGATCTTGCTCCAGCGGTACAACTTCTGAGCTGAGTACATGTGAAGGATCTGGTATGTACTTTCTCAGGAGAGATACATGGAACACATCGTGAACTTGAGAGAGATTCGGTGGAAGCGCCAATCGGTAAGCTACCTTCCCAACACGATCCAGTATTTCGAAAGGACCGATATATCTAGGGCTCAACTTCCCCTTCTTTCCAAATCTCATAGCCCTCTTCCAGGGAGATATTCGTAAGAACACTTTATCACCCACTTCAAACTCTAGGTCTTTTCTTCGGTTGTCGGAATAACTTTTCTTTTGACTCTGAGCTGCTCTTATGTGTTGTTGAATAGATCTAACCTTTTCTGCCATTTCATCAACGAGATCAGGTCCTAATAGCTTTCTTTCCCCAACTTCATCCCAGCAAGTTGGAGTCCTGTATTTCTTTCCATAGAGAGCTTCATAAGGAGCCATCTGAATACTGGAGTGAAAGCTATTATTATAAGAAAATTCCAGCAAAGGTAGGTGTTGATCCCAACCTCCTTTGAAATCCATAGAGCAAGCTCTCAACATATCTTATAGGGTTTGAATTGTTCTCTCAGACTGACCGTCTGTCTGGGGATGATAAGCAGTGCTGAAACTCAACTCTGTATCCAGAGTATGCTGAAGACTTCGCCAGAACATCGAGGTAAATCTCGGATCCCGATCAGATATAATAGAGAGTGGTACTCCATGCAATCTTACCACTTCCTTTACATATATCCTGGCAAGCTGATCTAGAAAGAAATCCTCTCTAATAGAAATGAAGTGTGCAGACTTTGTAAGACAATCAACTATGACCCAAATAGCATTATTGCCTTTGGATGTTTTAGGAAGTCCTGTGACAAAGTCCATAGTGATGTTTTCCCATTTCTATTCGGGTATGGGTAATGGTTGTAACATCCCCTTAGACTTCTGTCTCTCAGCTTTAACTTTTTGACAAACCAAGCATCGAGAGACATATTCAGCAACATCTCTTTTCATGCCATCCCACCAGAAGTACTCTTTCAGGTCCTTATACATCTTCGTGCTTCCAGGATGAATAGAGAATGAAGAACTATGAGCCTCATCCAGCAGCTCCTTCTTTAATTCGGGGATGGGAGGAACACAAACCTGATTCCTGAATTTTATTATCCCATCACAATCAAGGTTGAATTCAGGAACATTTCTCACCTTCTTTTGTAACACGACATCTTCTTTCTGTGCCTCCTTAATCTTCGCATGTATAGATGGTTGAACATTCATTTGAGAAAGATAAGATTTTTCCCCTTCCATTATAATTCCAAGATCCATCCTTTGTAAATCCATAAATATTGGATCTTTTGTGATCATCATCATGGATAAACTAGCATGGTCTTGTCGACTTAATGAATCTTCCACCTTGTTTGCTTTCCCAGGCTGGTAATGGATTGAGCAGTCATAATCCTTAATCAGCTCCAACCATCTTCTTTGATGCATATTCAACTCCTTTTGTGTGAAAATATACTTTAAACTTTTATGATCAGTATAAATATCACACCTTTCACCATAAAGGTAATGCCTCCAAATTTTTAATGCAAAGATTACCGCAGCCAACTCCAAATCATGTGTTGGGTAATTTTTCTCATGGATTTTCAACTGTCGTGAGGCATAAGCTATCACCTTATCATTTTGCATAAGAACACACCCCAATCCCTTCTTGGATGCTTCACTGTAGATCACAAACCTTTCTCCACTACAAGGCAGTGTGAGCACAGGTGCACTGGATAACCTTCTTTTCAACTCCTTGAAATTCTCTTCACATTCCTCTGTCCAAACAAACTTAACTCCTTTCCGAGTCAACTTGGTGAGTGGATTAGATAATCGTGAAAAATACTTTACAAAACGTCGATAATATCCAGCCAAACCAAGAAAACGTCGGATCTCAGTTACTGTTGTTGGTCTTGACCATATTTCGATAACCTCTGTTTTTGCTGGATCCACAGATATCCCCTATTTTGAGATTATGTGACCCAAAAATGCAACTTTTTAAAGCCAAAATTCACACTTGGTAAATTTGGCATAAAGCTTCTCCTTTATCAGGGTCTTCAATATAATTCTCAAGTGATCTTCATGCTCTTCCTTGATCTTTGAATAGACAAGAATATCGTCTATAAAGACTACCACAAATTGATCAAGATAGTCTCTAAAGACTCTATTCATTAGATCCATGAAGATAGAAGGGGCATTAGTAAGACCAAATGGCATCACTATAAATTCATAGTGTCCATACCTGGTATGGAAAGCCGTCTTTGGTATATCCTCCCTTTTGACCCTTAATTGATGATACCCTGAACGAAGATCAATCTTGGAAAAGTATTGAGCTCCGCGTAGTTGGTCAAATAAGTCATCAATGCGTAGGAGAGGATATTTTTTCTTGATAGTGATCTTGTTAAGTTCTCGATAATCAATGCAGAGTCTCATTGATCCATCTTTCTTCTTAACAAAAAAAACATGTTCTCCCCAAGGTGATGCACTAGGGCGTATGAATCCCTTATCAAGATTCTCTTGGAGTTGCTTCTTCAATTCCTGCAACTCAATTGGGGCCATTCTATAAGGTGTCTTTGAAATTGGAAAAGCACCCGGTACGAGTTCTATTGAAAACTCAACTTCACGATTTGGTGGAAGACCCGGTAATTCCTCTGGAAATACATCATCAAACTCTCGTACAATGTGCATATTCTTAATCGTGAGTTTCTCACCAACCATTTGAGATAAATAACCTTCATTTAGTGGAATCAATACCCATAAGATGGAAGAAATTTCCACTGGAAGGTTATGTTCATCCTTGCATTGATAGACGATCGTAGATTGATCTGGAATATGAAATGTGACTTCCCTTATTTGGCAATTGATATGAGCTCCATGTATAGAAAGCCAATCCATGCCAAGAATCACATCAAATTCCACTAAAGGAAGGATCACAAGATTTTCAGGAAGCACTTTCCCACAAACTTCGATCGGAGAAGAATTATAAACTTTTGATGCGACTGTTGTGCCATTAGGTGTTGTCACAGCTAACTCAACATCTAATTGTTGAGGTAGTACGGTGATACCCTTAGAAAATTTTTCAGAAATAAAAGAGTGGGTGGATCCAGAATCAAATAAAACATTTGCTACTTTAGAGTGGATGGTAAGTGTACCTTTCACCACTTCGTTATCGTACTCCACATCGCTGATAGAAATTGTATGTGACTTTCCTTTGTCTTTAGCCTTAAGATTTTGTTGACGTCGACCATCATCATCAACCCTTGGATTTGGGCATTGATTGGAATAATGCCCCATCTCCTTGCACTTGAAACATTGAAGTGTAGTAGGTTCATTCTGTGTATCCCTTCCTTTGTTTGCATCATTAGACATCTTCTTCCCATTATCACGGCATTCAAATGCCCGATGACCTTCCTTTCCACATTTAAAACATTTACTTGTCCCTTTAAGACAACTCCCTCCATGTTTCTTTCCACACATTGAGCATAAGGGAAAGCTCATCTTCTTTTCAGTGTTCTCTTTAGATTTTCCATCGAATTCCATCTTCCTCTTCTTATCAAACCCATGTGACTGATGGGTTACTCCAATCTCCATCTCGACTTTGAGAGCACATCGAACGATTTCCTCGTAGCTATTGAAGTCCCTTATGGCTAATGCCCTTTGAAGACTTGGTTTTAAGCCACTAAAGAATCGATAGATCTTACTCTCAGGTTGGATAATAATACCAGAAGCGTACATTGCAAGTCTTGTAAAATTTGCTTCATAGGTACCAACAGATTCATCATCCCTTTGCTTCAGTTCAAGAAACTCTTTCTCCATCTTTGTTCGGAGAATACGAGGGAAGTACTTATTGAAAAATAAGTTCTTGAACTCGTCCCATTCCATAGACTCAATTTCATCCCTTTGCCTCGTATTCTTAATAAGATTCCACCATTGATCAGCATCTCCTTCCAAACGATACACTGCTTGGATGACCTTATCATGTTCAGAACATTGAAGAACTGAAAATATCTTTTCAGTAGTACTAATCCATTGTTCAGCAACTAATGGATCAGTAGACCCGCTGAAAGAAGGTGGGCGTTGCCTCATGAAGGATTCAATAGAATGTTGCTCCTTCCTTTGCTCGTTTGGAAGTCCTGCATGATTCATAGCTTGAGAAAGTTGTGTGAGCATGGCTACAAGATTTTGCATTCCAGCTCCCATATCGTTGGGTTGCTCAGGGGGACAATCATTTCATTGCCCATTGCATTCCGCATTAACACGGTTCCTTCAGGTTCCAGCCATTGACTAAAACCAAGAAGAATAGTGTGAGAAACACTAATTATAATAGAAAAACCACATAAATCAAGAATAAAATTTTCGTGCTTATGGTCTTATCCTAGGTTATTCAAGCCCATTTCTAAAACACTAAGATTGTGATCTATGCTTAGACTTAACCTTAGGGTTCTTACTAAGGCTTTCACATCCTAGTTTCCAAAGGTTGAATATACCTTTCCTCTGATACCAACTATAACGACCCATACTTTACATACATTGTTAATACTTCAAAATTGAAGCACACATATTACAACATATGACAAAACCACAAAGGACCGTATAGGTATAATGTCTTTAGAAACTGGGAAACATAAACAACTGGTTCATAAATCTTCTACAGTGTCTCCCATTTATTTCATCATATCTAGGGTCCCTTTTAGAATATTCTACGTAATATCCATCTTCCTGACCTGGGGAAAAGAAAACATAAAAGGGTGAGCTCAAATGCTCAGCAAGGGAAAATAAAGGAAATAAAAATCATATCATATCTTTTTGAAAATCAAAAAAACCTGCAAAAGAGATCATAATATCTTAACATGGAATAAATCATAGAAGTGAAAATGAGATCCCCATAATCATAACATAAAACATGAATCTTTGTGGCATGCACACATAATCATGGAAAATCATTTCTTGTTAGTCATGACTCATTGACAAAACTATCTTAGTGGACAAAGTCCCTTTCTGAACCGAGTCACCCTTGTTCCAGTCCCGTTTCACTAAAACGGTATAACCTACCGTTCCAGCCATGTCTATCTCATGAGATATAAAATATTTACCCAATGCATTGGAGGTAGATATAGGTCCCACCCATCTTATAATGAATCATTTCTTATGTGTGCCACATAATCATAAACCATACATCATAGTGTAACCCATGTAATAAAAATGGGATTCTTAAACAACATGACATCATAAAACAATTCATATAAGATAAATGAATTCATAAAAATGTTTCCATCACAACATAATCAAATCCATGTAATAATAGGGATAAAAACAGAACCCTTTTATTATCTTAGATGGAAAATAATTTTGATAAAATACTTGAACTCCATTCTTGAGGAAAATATCCTTTCTACTTCAAAAACATTTTTCCTTTCATAACATGTCATACGACTTTAAAATAAAAGAAGTTGATTAAAAATAAACTTGAAAACTTGTAAAGGAAGCTTCTTGGAAATAATGTTTTAAAAATCCATTCATGTCGTATAAGTTAAAAAAACATTCTTCGTACTTTTGTCGGAAAAGTCAAAAAGTACCTCGTACGACAAAAGATTCCTTTCATACATATTACTAAAAACTCACCGAAGGGTAAAAATGGATTTAAACAATTGTAGGTGGATGGAAATAATATTACATTTTGATGAAACATGGATGTGGATGATAAAATACACCCCAGTAAGTACTTACGAATAAACAATCTCGGATAAAAATGAGATTGTGATATTTCCCTTACCTTAGGTCCAATTTTCTTTGTACGTGTCCAAAACTCTTGTATAATGGTTTAAATAATGTTATTGACTTATTCCAGAATCATAAATATTTATATGATATCATATATGGTCATATTCTTAGCTTCTTGTTAGTAATATTTCATTGTTACTTGTTACTCGGGTCTTTATTGCCTTTTGTTCTTATGCGTGTTTTGCCGAATAAATTCTTATTCTTCTTTTAAGGTTATAGATACCTTATATCCAGAATTTTATTAGTGTAACATATATCATATTTATTCATTCAATTCATTTATATAATTATTATGTAATGATGATCATGTAGAACGAGTCGCTTCACATCGTGGAGACGGTATTCCGTACGTACGCACGAGTGATGATATCGTTCCTATGATCGTGGAATTGTATTGGAGTATATATATATATATTATTTAAGTATCAATATTACTTTATAATAATCATAAATATTTACTCATTACACCATTATACCCATCCTTGTAAAGTGATGGTGGAAAATAGATTACACCACGGCGTGGAGACGGTATTCCGTACGTACGCACGTGCGGTGATTTCATTTTTCCGTAGGATGGATAGAAGGTGAATTAGGGTTGTTTCATATTTATAATAACATATCAGTATATAAGTAATACTTATGTTATTACTTTATCATGAAACAACTAAAGAAGAATAAGTTGAAGAAGAAAGAAATTGAAAAGATCGGTAATGGATATTACCTCTTCTTTGGAACGCTTCTTTGAATCCTCCACTTAGGGAACTAATATTGGTCTTTGAAGAAGACCAGGACCTCTAGGATTATTATAGGGAAGTGGAGAGGAGAAAATGGCAGGGGTTGGCCGAGCTTGAGTGCTCAAATTGGTGTGAGGAGGAGGGGGAGGAGGTGCCCTTTAATAAGGGAGGAGAGGGGCACCTTAAGAATATCTCAAAATATTATTTTATATTAAAGTCAAAATCGGTTTATAATGGTTCCAAAGGGTCTTATTTCGAAGCTAAAGTGGGGCAGGGTCGAAATCCTATCAACCAATAGGATTTAGACAAGTTTAGGGTATTATTTTAACCTTATCAATTAGATTTAACTCTAAGTTAAATAATTTAACTTTTACCATGTCTTTTTGTTTTCTTTCACCATATGGTTAATACACTTACTATAACATGCCAAAAGAACCCCAAATTGTTTATTATTAATATATATATCCTTATCTAAGTCATTTGGTCGAACCTTAGATTTTTAGGAATAAAATAACAATTAATAATATAATATTTGATTTAAAAACTATTTTGTGTCAATTTTGACACTATTTGATATATGATTTTTGTGAAAGTCATAACAGAATTATATGTTCGACCCAAGTTGATTAAATCAACACTAATATATCATAGTAACCTATATAATTTTTGTAATTCATAAAAAGTCTCAAATTACATTTATTTTTGTGTTTATAACATCAATTATGTCAATATTTCATAAATAAGATAATTACTGCATCATAATTGTGTCATAAATAAATTAAATTATTTAATGTCTAAAAATTATAAATAAAATACCATTATGTAGGAAATCTTTTTATATTTCTAATGAATATTTATAGTCGAATTTATCTTATGTATAACCCCATATTAAAAATGATTTACTTATTAAACTTTGATTTTAACTATTTTAACCCTTCTTTAAATAAATTAATAATAAATGTCCTAATCTAATCCAAATTGGCCTAAATGGTCATATTTTATTCCTAAGTTTGTTTTTGGTCGAATTACACTTATCCAATAGAATTAGGACATGTGTTAGGGTAAAAGTAATATCATATTTACCCTTAGTTACCCTATTTACTATTAACCGCGGTAAAAAAAGTAAAAAGTTACTATTCACCAAAAAATTATTTTTATCTCATTGAACCACATTTTACTTACTGATATCAACCGTGTCTGTCGGATTTTCGAAATTCTGTTCACAGAAGCGGTAATATTAAGTTTTATGCAAAATTCAGTTTTTAACCTACCCCTTAGTGGTTTCACTATTCATCAAAAATTGAAAGTTTTCAGAAAATTACCAAAATTTCACCCTAGGCTAATTTCGATATTCTGAGTCCAAAAATGAAGTCCATTTTGAAAAATAAAATTTATAAAATTTCAAAAAGTGGTTATTACTATTCATAACGGCTAGTTTTAATAGCATATTGTTGTTTAGTGAAACTCGGTATTGCGTACGACGCAAGCTATCGAGGAAGGTCGCGATTGCGTGTAAAGCAAGCCAAGAAAGTGTTGTGTAGAAAAAGATTCCTTTGATGATTTATATAACATAAAAGTCTCGGGTGTTACAATAATAAATTACATGAATGGAAATTTTAATTTCCATGCATGGTTGTTTCTCCTTTTATGATTAGGTGTGACATTTTAAGGAATCTATGTTTAGTGCATGAAACGGGACTTCATTCCCACACTTTTAGTCAATTTTAATTATGGTTAATTCCATATATAATGACATTCCACAACATTATTCATCACAACTTATGATTGGTGGATAAAATTTTGTGTGTTCTAAGAAATCATTCCCCTGATCTATGTGATCATAACCAATGATTATAGTGTCTCATAAATCATGTAATGATATTTCATAATATTTCCATTTTCATGAATCATTTGTTATACTGAATTTAGGAAATGGCTGCAACAGACATAAGGAATAAGAATGTTAAGCATTAAAATTTGACCAAATCTTCATTATGGATGTCATTAAAAGAAGAGTTACACATGATATAATACTTTGGAGTTGGATAAATTAATGAATTTGATTCAATTGTTATCCAATATGTTTAAATCATTCGTTATAATCATGATTAAATTATTGATTTCATTGATGAGTATCCTCAAGTGATATAAAAGGCAATTTTCATTATATAGTGGAAGAATGAAACAACCCTATTATCAATTGAAACACACCTTCCACCTCTATCTTCATCTTCCTCCATTGTGCCACAGGATGCTAGCAGACCATGGTGGAATAAGGGATCATGTTTCATGTGTATAATTGATTTAGATAACCTGTGGGTACTCCAAATATGGAATCCTTTCAATTGATGTTTTGTGATCATCATCATACACTAACAAAGAATCCAGTGATGATTCTAAAGCTCAACTAGTGAATGTATTCTTTTACTGATGTTCCTCACTTCTAATAATTATTTTCATATATTATATGCATGGTGATCTTCTATCTAGGATTCAATAGATTATGTTATTATTGCTAGAAACCTTAGAATCCCTTTAATGGTATCAGAGTATCCCATGGACTTATATTTATAAAATCATGTGTGGAAGCTAGTCTTTATGAATCACATTTTGTATAAAAAATAATGGTATGAATATTTTTTGGTTGTTTATAACATATCATATAATATAAGTATTTAGTAAGCTACGATATATATATATAATCCATGGATTTTTTTGGCTCATAATTTTGGATAACTTCTTTATCATAAAATTCAGTAGGTGTGTCAAGTTTCAAAAAAGAGAGCATTATATTGTAAAAAATGATACATATCATTTAATGTGATATATAGTATCATACAAATCAGTGTGGTCTTTAGTCACAAAATATGAATGAAAATATATTTAAACCAAAGCTTATGACATTAGCATAAATGTAGAATACATTATAAATAGAATAATTTATTTTTCTTGATATTAAATTATAAATTGAATTAATTATGTATAAATTTTTTATAAATGCTTAAAAATTATATTTTTGGAACATTAATTAATATTTAAAATATTTATAAATTATTTAATTATAATGAGTTTATAATTAATTAATTAATTTTTTCCAAAAATTTATTAATGAAAATTTTTTAATGTCAAGATTTTATCTTTATGTTTTTTAAAAAAATATATATATAGAATGCCTTTTGATTATAAAAAAAATATTTAATAATCACAAGTAAAAAATTTATAATGTGCTTATAAATTATAAAAGAATGAATAAATAAAAATAGTTAATATTTATTTATGAATAATCATAATTTATTAGTGTTGTTAAATTTATAACGACTCCCTGTTTTAGGATATTATGTTAACTACCTCATAAGTGTTTTGATGATTGATATTATAAAAATCTATGTAATGTTTAAGTATATGATGTTTTGATTATGTAAATAGTTTACAAAATAAAAATTCAATTATAAAATGTTTATAATTCGTTGAAATATCATAAATTTAAATGGAAAATTTCCTACAATGAATAATACGAAATGTTTATATTATCAAATGGATATAAAGTGTTTATATTGAAAATTATAGAATGTCCATAATGAGCCGTGTAAAATTATAAAGTGTTTATGATTTAGCATTGTTTTATGGATTTTTCATAGGCATATATCTCATGTTTAAAAATTTTAAATGTTTATTTATTTAATGGTTTATATTATTTATACATAATTATAGATTTTTTTTATTATGAATAATAATAAGCTTTAGTTTTTGTGTAGAATGGTTTCTTATAAATTTTTGATTCATGCATCACATGGTACGTATGATATCATCTTACATTGTGTTCATCTTCCTTGAAATTAGATTTTTATTGATGTTACGATCTTGAAGATAGTTTTTCGACATGTTTTATACATATTTGGTTTTATATTTATGATGAATTGTATTCTTTGTTTGGTAAATTATCCCCAGATTAATGGAATTCGGGTCAAACTTCCCACTAGTCAACAAGCTTGTTCCATTTTCAAGGAAGGTGGGGGATGTATATATGTATCAGAAAGATTAATCATGATAATATATTCAATATCATATAACTTTAGGCCTTACCAAGAATATTTCATATACTATATACATGAGTTGAATTTGGATATGTGTATATATGTTTGGCTTCTTCTTTTTTGAAGAGACTAACACAAATTGTGGGTACTATAAAGAGTTTTATATCAATATGTACTGAAAATATTAGTTTGGATGATGGAATAGGATTCCCAAACTAAATTATTAGAATAGTAAATAAAAATTAGGAATAGGATGAGATGAATAGTGTGATTAAATCCTCATCAAAATACTAAGTGTATTATTCCTTCCAAATAAGAACTTGTCAAGATCCCAATCATCTAACAAGATTGTCTATGCTAAAGATATTGTGTATGGAAAGAATATTATTAGGTGACCCTAATGGTTAGATGACTTTTTATTAGATTTTTATATGGAGTAAACGTATCTAGGAAACCCCGATGGTTAGGATAACTGGGTAATAGGGTTGGGCTTACCCATGTGATGTATTGGAAAAGTAGTAGTTCACTCTACTATCTAAGAGTTATATCTGATTTGAATAACATATTTTTTCTACTAGATATAGTCATGCCTTATTTTTAGTATTTACCAATTAAAGTCATCATGAAATATAGATATTTCTCTGCTAATCCTTAGGATGTATTATAAAGGGTAAATCCTTTTATTGGGATCTATTAAACAGAAGTTCTAATTAAATTGTTATAAAAAATTATACTCATATAATAAAAGACTATTTTTTAAACATGACCTTGATATTAATCCTAGAAATCCTAATTTAATGTACTAAATTCGTTATACAGGTAAATCAAGAAGAGTTATTATGAAAGGAAAAATGTTAGGTGTTATAGTTATATCGTATTTAGAAAACAAGTGTTTATGTTGTTTAACATATGGTTCAAGATTCATATGAGTAGAATATAATGTTTCACAAGAGGTTTAAAAGGAATTAGATGATAAATAACCTGAGTAATTTTATTCTCCAGTTATATGATCAATATTATTGAGTATGTTAATGAATTTGTGGGAATAAAATGGCTCATTGTGATAAAAAAATTCATCCATTTTCATAAAAGGAATTTTTTTGACCAGATGGAGAATTTTAAAGTGAATATTACATGATTTTCACAAATATTGAGAATTGATTAACTAGGCATGTTATGTATAGGTTTTAGTTTAGTGTAGAATGTAAAATTGTGTAAAAGTACATTCCAGAAGAAAATATGTTGGTTAGGGAGTCTGACAATGTCTCTTCAAGTATTCAGATGATTTCACTGAAACCAAAAGGTAAAATCAAGATTGAGTATTGAAAATTCCATAAGATTAAAATGTTTGGGATACCTAAAGGAGTTTTTAAAACTCTCTATAATTCCAATATTATATATTGGGGTTATGATAATTGATTATTTAGTTTTTAATAGAATATATTACCTATTATATAATTCAAAAATTTAAAAAATATAAGGGAGTATAAAATCAAGTGAATAATTGATTTTGTTTTTATTTTCATACAAGTGATTAATAAAAGAGTTAGTAGACCTGTGATTTGAATGTAATGGAATTTATAAAGCATAGATAGATCTAATAAATGGATGTATTTCTTTGTTACATCTCAAATATATTATTAGATAATTTTATCATTAACAAAGAGTAATTATCATGAAAATGAGATGATTAATGATAACAAAATGTTTTATGATTCATCAAATTCTATAACATGTTCTAAAAAGGAGACAAGTAAAAAAATTATCTAAGGCAATGTTTTTACACAACTATTTGTTAAAATATGAGGGAAGACCATCCTACCAAAAGTCACATACATATTTTTTGTAAATATACTTCTTTTCATATAGAAATTATATAGACACAGATAAATTCATTTTTGATATGGATTCATTAAATTATTAGATAAATATTCATACTAAAAAAGTGTAATTTATAATCACAATGAGTATGTCTATCCTATCACATAATTCTAATGAGAATATATTTTCAAAGAGGCCAGTGGGAGCTATTTTGAACTTCATTAAGTTCAAAGTTAACATGTAAATGATTATAAAGGTCTAAAGTTTGTGGAGTTTCAATTAATATCTGAATGATTTTAGTAAATGTAATGGAAAATAAAAAATTTAAGGGTTACATTATTTACATTAAAAGTAAATATCACAATTTTTATAAATTATTATGATAGTTTAAATGATTTTTACTTTATCCAAATATAGTTTAGGATATGCTAGTGAATAATAATGTATGTAATTACATTATTTCAAGAAAATATTTTGAGGGTATAGGATATTGTGGCTGATTATGTTAAACTTAGAAAGAGTTCTAATTATACAACAAACTGTTTATTCAAAAAAATCAAAGTTTTGAAGTTTGGAATTTTTTATATGTTCAAGTAGTTAACGATTAGGAATATGATTCATAAATATCAGCATTATTTAAACTTGATTTCTTCATAAATTATAATCATTGGAGAGTTTATTGGGAGTGTTTTATCATATGGTCACATAGGGATGTTTTGGGTGTGTGTGTGTGTGTGTGTGATTAGTTAACATATCCTAATAAACTATAAAAATTATTGGGCTGGTATTGAATTTTTCCATATATTATATGATAAAATGATGCTTATTTTTAGGTTGATTAAGTATTATTAAATGTGTTTGAAGTATATTAAAACATATACTAAAAACGAAAATCTCTATTATATCATCCTTTCACATGGGTTATATAAATTCATATAGAGATATATATTTTCTGAATTTTAATGATAATTTAACTCTCAAAGAATGACTTCAAGTTTATCCCTAAATGATGTTCATTATAGAGTTTTATAGGTTATGATGAAATATTAAGGTTATCATGAGTTGGATTCTTATATGAGAAGTAAAATATGCTTATGAGGAATCAAAACAAGATAACTTTTCTTTGTGGGCATTGGATGACCAACTTTGTATACTATATAGAGTATCATACATGATGTATTTGGTATAATAGGGGTGCATTGATCATATTCAATCCATATTATTCATGGATAGTGAGACACCTAGTATAATAACCTTCACACTTTGATACCTTACATATACAATACATTTTAGATTAACTAATAAATGGGAATTTGGGTATGTTGATGATCATGTTGTCGGTTGGAGCTCAACCAAGAAATAATTTTTCCACTAGTGTAATGATTATGACATCTAGGACCTTAATTGAGAGAGATTTAGAAGTGTCTTTCCACTCCTAGATAATACATATTATGTTACGATCTATTTTTATTAGGGGCATGTGATGAGTTCATTAATAAATTTAAATGGCATGTGATGTATTCATTACTGGGTCGGTATATACTTGGAGAGTAAATAATGTATGAGTTAGATACATGTAATTGACATACACTATGTCCCATGGTTACTCAATTTATTGGAAAAAGGTATCATTTGAAAATGAATGCAATTATGGGACGGACTTGGTAGAAACAAGTATATAGATTCATGTGTTAGATCGAGATCAGACTACATCCCTATATATATTGAGTATTATTGGTGCTTTTCTAGAGACCATCCTTTCCTTACATTTATGGATATCATGATTCATTTTTTTTCAAAACTATATTTTCCCACTGGGATAAAATTTTTGTTTCAATAAATATTGATTAATTTTAACTCAAATAGATTCTCTAAAAGTGTTTTGGACTTTAAACCTAAATAGTTTTGGATGGGTGTTCGCAACGCATTACATACAATGTGATATAAGGTGAAGATAATTATATCATTATAAATGTTTTTTTGGAATATATACAATGTGGTTTTGGATATTATTTATTGGTGTATCAAATATTATGTGATATACGGTGGAATGTTGATAAGGATTTTAGGATTTAGTGAAAGTGAGAAATTCAAGGAGTGGGTATTCCTTAAATCTATAATATATTTGTGTGATATATATACTATATAGCATAGTACGATATAATAGATCATAAAATATGATATGCAAGAGCATTAGGATTTTCATGCATGGATGTATCACCTTTTATGATTGGGTTGGAAAAAATAAGGTATGAAATTTTGGTGTTTGAAATATGATTTTAGGCAAACACTTTTAGACGTATTTGATGATAGAAAATGTCTTATGCCATAAGATTACACATTTTGTGTATCGTGTCTTATGAATTGTGGATATCCTTATTCATGATTTAAGAAACTATTACACTTCTCTATGAGATCATAGCCTACTATTATTATGTCACATGAAGTATGTAATGATACTTTATTCAACTTCTATTTCCATAAATCCCAGGCTACATCTCATTTGGAGAAGGCTTTGATATATGAAAGGCATCAAAAATGTTAATAATTAATGTTTGAATCAATATCCTATATGGATATCACTAAGACAAGAGTAACAAATGATGTAATTTTTGGTAGTTAGATAAATTATTGCATTTTATTAAAGTATTCATCAAGCCATTGACTAATATATTATAACACATGAGTTAATAGTCAACATTGACTAGTATTTTCCTCAGGTGATATAAAATGGTGCTACAATTAGATTTTGAAATAGATACATAACAGTAATCTAGGATAAAACTATCCTTCTACCTCTCTCTTCCTCATCCCTCTTGGCACCAAGAGACAATAACATTCTATGAAGGAACAATTTATCCTAAATTTTATATGAAAATCTATAATATAAGAGATCCTCCCAAATTATTTTCAATCTATAAACATGAACACTACATCATAAATAATAAATTTTTATTGAAAAATAAATCAGGGAGGTTTCTAAATAAAATTTTAATGAATATACAACATCATATTCCCTACACATAATTTAGTGCATGGCCTTGGGAAAACTTTAAACAATAACACAAAAAAATTAGTTTCTCTTGCCAATAGATGTTAAAAACACTAATAATTGGGTGTAGAATAGTTTACTCATCTATAACTTATTTGAAAACATATTATTAACTCAATTTTGTATCAAAATTCAATTCATTTTTCATGAAAAAAAATTATAATTTTAAAATATGGTAACTCAAAATTAATCCATCTTACAAAGATTAAAATCTATAAAATGGAATATAACTCATTCCTCAACCAATATTTATAATCTATTCGATTTTTAATGATTCATTTTTTTATTCTAATACTAATGTGAACAAAAAAATCCATATTTAGAATATGTTATTATATGGATATGTGATGTTAATGAGACGAAAATACGATTAAAAATACCAAAAAGAATATATCATCACTTAACTAATGAAATATTACATTCAATGTAAAGAAAAAAATATATTTAAGGGAACATACACATGGATAAACAAATTATAGAGGGATTTTTTATATTTATTGGATGAAAATTGAAATTATATATAGAAATCAAAACATTTAACAGTGAATCAAGTGAAATATATGATGGTTTTAATAAGATCATCTAATGATCATTTGAAATTGAATCAACCCATGATTTTCTTGATCTATCTTTTAAATATCAAAACATGTAGTATAAAAATAATGATAGAAGTGAGGGAATGCTTGAAAAATTCATTCCAACATCTACACTCCTTGATATCTAAATAAATTATCTATATAATTATCCAATTTCTTCTACCTCTGTAAGTGATACACTATCTTTGGATACACTCTCACAATGAGAGGATAAAAACCATCCAAATAGGTGTTGGTGGTTTCTTCTAAAGATGAATGGAATTTTGGGCAGGAAATTTTTTTCGATATATGACATCCATGAAGGGAAAAATATGCTATAGGGAACTCTTATCTTTTATTCAGTATATTAAACACTATTAATTAAATTAATATTATCAGCAATATTGGTCGTATCATGTTCCATTTCATGGAACTCATATGTCCTTTCCCATAAAAGTATAATTCGTTTAAAAAATTAAAAAACATGTTCTAATACATTAATAAACCATTCCAATTTGTATATAGCTGATGAAACTATGAGAAAGGAGTGTTGTATAAATTCAATTACAATATCATATTACTAATAGAATGATATGAAATAGGTAGTTTGTGGAATCCTATTCCATATTATGATATAAACCAATCAGAAGACACGATATACAAATCATGCATACTCTGTCTTCTGATTCCATGAAATCATAAATCATGATATGAATATTATGAAATTATTTTTTACAAATCCTGGTATATCATAAACTATGATGTACCCAGATTTAGTTTATAAACAAAAATCTACCTCCTACACTAAAAACCAAAAATGATTTAATTCAAAACTCCACAAGCCTTTCCAAATCTATCTTAAACACTTTTCAATGGAGTTTATCAAACTATTTTCTTATTAAGTTTGATAATTTGTCCAATATTTTATCCTTATACAATTTCATAAATATGTGAACCTATGGTTCTTATTAGAAATGAATAAAAATATGAAATACATATTTTATTGATGTATGAAATAGGTATCCTCTAGAAAAGCATAACTGTTACTCAAAAACTAAGGGAACTAGTTTTATCTCTATCAAATAAAATCATATCTATTTTGAACATTTACACAAATATATGAATTATATAAATAATATATACATTTATATAATTCATTTTTCTATGAAATATAGTGAAAAATATACATTTAACGACAACAATATAGTATTGGTCATCTCATACATTCCCGATTTTTCAAAAAATCTTGACTTCGTTGATGAATACATCAATTTTCGTTCATCTAGAAGATTATAACCTCACATGTCACTTCCCCAAGTAGATAAAAACTTCATGTGTGACTCATGATGGGCTGGATATAAATTTCCTTATTATAATTTAATCTTTTTTCATGTGTCTTATCTCAGTATATGAGAGGAAAAATCCAATCACGATTGAACTCCAACCATTGAAATCATAAACTGCATACCCAACTGCCCATAATTATTTAATATTCAATGGATTATGTATGAAAATTTTAAAATTATAAAGGTTATCATGCTATATATCTTAACAAACATAGATAAAAATAGTTGATATTAAATATACACTTCTAAGTATATTGATTACATTATGATATTCTGTGGGATATATTTGGTGGGTCCGTCCAAATAATAATTCTCCGTGTATTTTTTTATGAATCTTCCACTCATGTTAATCCTAAGAATATCATCATAACTCAAAATATTCTTTGATGGTAATTAAATATACACAACTAAAATTCATTTTCTAAGGGGATATTACCATTCTGTAGTTCATGTAAATAAAATTACAGCACACATGAGTAAATGATAAATAGTGGTTTCCTTTTATTATAAAATCATGTTATATTATCCAACCATTACATAAATATATAATATATACTATACCAAGAGACTCAAAATTACCTTTATAATTCTATTTTACTAATGGTCTCTTTATTGTATCTACTAAATTATCCTCGGTAGCCACCAAATAGACCCTAACATCACCATTCTCTGTGATTTATCATTTGAGATGTTATGTATAAAGGATGTTTTATTTATTTTGGTGAGATTGGGGTTCCATAGACTAAGAAATGGATCCATTATTGTCACTGTAAATATTTATCACATTTTTTATACTAGGAACTACCTCATGTTCACAAATTAACTTCCTGATGTAAAAAATCACCTTTACACCATCGGATAGAGAGATGCACTCCACTTTTGTTGTCAATTTCACCATGGTGTAAATTTGGAACTCTTCCATCTAATTATTCCTCTATTTAGGTAAAAAATGAAATTTTGTTGATGTCCCATATCATCTTTATCATATTTTAAACTTACATATGTGTAACCCTTTATATTGAGATCATCCTCCCCTCCATAGACCAAGAACATATCCTTAGTTTTTCTCAAGTACTTACATATTTTATAAATAGTTATCAAGTGAATATTATCATGATAGGGTCAGTATATACTAGTAATTATAAAACTTTTTGTGAAATAATTTCATGTAAATTGCATGAAATACATGGTAGAGACATTAGAAGACACATAGGGAATTTTATCTGTTATTTCTCACTTTACAGAAGGGTTATGAATCATCTTAAGATTCATGACATATAACATTGGTAACAACCCCTTTTTATATTTCTTTATGTTATCCCTCATTAACACAATTTTTATATATGTTTCCTGAATCAGTCTTAAAAGACCTCATATATTTATCTCTATATATCTACATACCAAGTATGTAGGTTGTTTCACCCATGTCATTCATAGAGAAGTATTTACCCAACTAACTATTTATATAATGTAAAATTGGTATGTCACTTACAGTAAAAATTATGTCATCAATATACAATTTAATAAATATTATAATACACCCACTAATATATGTACATAAATAAAGAATCATCATTCTTTTTTATGAAACTAATCTCTTTGATTGAATTATCAAACCATAAATTACAACTCTAAGAATCATTCTTTAGTCCATAAATAGAACAAAGGTTTTTTTATACCTTAGTAGATTCATTTTAGAACTATAACAACTTTTTTCTATATTTTATAAACATCCTTGATAAAATTCATATTAATTAATAAAGTTTTTACATTCATTAAATATATCTTATTATCAAACTGAGATGTTATAGAAGGAAAATCCCAATGGAAACTTCCACTATAACAAGTGAAAAGTTTTCTTCACAGTAAATACCATGTTTTTTCATGGTACCATTTTACCCAAAATGTGATTTATATGCTGAGACTCTACCATACATGTCTATATTATTATATAAAAAACACTTGAACACTATGGGTATTACCCCTTCATATGTATCCACTATGTTTTAAACATGGATAGTGTACGTGGATTCTTTTTGAGATTCCATTTCCTTTAATCATTTCATGAAATTTAAACTCTCAATGGACACCTAGTAGGAATTAGTTTTATCACTGATGAACATTTTTTTATCATCGTTATAAAGGAGAGATATATATCTCAAATTATCTTGATGTATCCTATAATACCTTTGAGGTTATTATGCATCATGAGGCAGTTCTTCTTCCACAACTCTTTCTAGATCTGGCTCAAAATCCATCTCTGTAATACTTCTTGTTTTTTAGTCCTTAAATTTTATAAGATTTAATTTGATCCAATTATATAATCAAATTATATATTTCTTCTCATATAATATACCATTTCCTTACAAATAATTTTTCATAAGTACAATTATATAAATAATATCTCATAGTTTCCATGGGATATCTAGAAAATAAGCATTTATATGACTTGGGACATGGATTTTCTAATCAAATCTTCATATGATTTCATTACAAACCTAACAATGCATAGAAGTCACATTGGGATGTTCCCATTTCCATATCAAGTATGGATTATTTTTAACATCTTTATATGAAAAATTGAAATTTAATGATGCATTAGTCTCCAAAGAATATCCCCAAAGTGTAATAGGAAAGTCACTAAGATTCATCATTAATAAAACCATGTAAAATAGGGTAAAATTACTTATTTCACTCATTTATTTCCAATTTTTTCTTCCAGGTGGAGTTATTTTTTGAACAATTCCACAATCTCTTAGAAGACTAATAAATTTTCAGCTCAAGTATTCACCGCACCAATTCAATCAAAGATTCATTATACTTTTTCCTAGTTGATTATATACTTTTTTTCAGAACTATTTGTACAGTTAAAAGGTTATGTACTTGTGTCTCATCCAAAATACATAACCATACTAATTAAATTCGTTAGTAAATTTAATAAAGTACCTATAAATATCAAAGTATCATCTTCTCATTAGTCCACCCACAGTACTATGTTTGAGATCCCATATTCTACTAAAACATTCACATATTCCAATAAAAATTACTTGGGATGTTTTTTTTAAATAAAAAATATCCTTAATTTTCAGACATTTCATAATTGGATGGTTTTAATAATCAATATCCATATATTACTTGGACTTGATTCTTCTATATAAGAACATGGTGACAATTCTAAAGATATTTTGGATTATAATCAATCAAAAATTTCTTATTTTGATTATTATAGACATGATTATCCGTGTACATAATGTGTAAAATTTATGACATACTCCCAATTCCATAAAACATTTCATTATTATGTATATAAAATATATTATTTTTAATAGAAAATTAAAATCACATATTGTCCTAACAATATACAAAAATAATTTTTCTGTATGTTGTCAGAATTTAAAAAAAAATCTCTTATTCTATAACTAATCCACTTGGTGATACCAAATAGTTAATGTAAAATTATAATGGTTCAAGTATTGGTAAATTTCAAACACAAAGACCTACCTTACCCATATTGATTTCCTTATTATATTTGATCGTATGTTTTATAGTCACATCTGTATGAATCACATTAGGTATCTAACACCCAATAATTAGAGTTAGAAAAATTTGTAACTATAAAATTCATATTCATAGGCCCATAATGTTTCCTTTATGAACACTTATCATCCTTATATGTGAATATAGAATTTTTTTTATACGTAATATCTACAAGTTATCTCAAAATTATTACTATGTAGAAAGATATAAAATATAATAAAGACATATTTATGGATGAGTATAAATTTTATATCCATTCTTAAAGACATTTTATTGAATTTCTGCCCAATAAAATAGATTAACTCATACATTATTTCTATTTAGTGAGAAAATATTCATATTTCACTGTGATTTAGGTCACATTGTACATCCTATCGCCACTTTTCAATTTTCGTAGGAAAACATTCCAATCTAATAGTTTTGATTTCTCCGAAGGTAAACCAGATAACTCCCTATCCAAGTCCATCTTATAGATTCAGTCAAATATATTCCTCTAGTAACATAAACATATTGGGTAACATCAGTTAGTGTTTTCATGACCCATCCTAATGGGTCCCATGTTGTTACTCCCCTAGCCCACCTTCAATAGGCCATGGGATGGTGACTAGCATCGAGTAGGAATATCACTAACATGGGAGGAATTTTCTAGGTATTTATATGCAAGTACCCATATCCAAGCCCCCAAAAGGCTGAAATGTAAAAATCGTGAAGTAAAAATGTGCATGGATACTACTATATCCCAACTAGAAAAGTACTATAGGAAACTAGAGTTAATTAAAAATAAGCTATATACAAGACCACCAAATAATGTCTTCAACTACAAGTCCAACTTATAAGAAAAGGTTCTAGGACTACTGTCTGTTGTTGTAAGAACACACCTCATCATTCTTGATCTCATAAAGAAATTTCTGGTCTAAGTCCGCCTTGGACTCCATCAAAAGGTCACTCATCTTCACAAGAAATGACATGTGCATGCAAAGCCCATGCAGGGGTGAGTAAAACAATACCCAATATGACACCCCAATACCATACAGTAATATAACCAAGGAACATACCGTCATATCTACACTGTGTTTTCTAGATTTTCCAAAAATTCATCTTCTTCCTCCCGCTCTCCTCGGCCGATCATCCAGGTTCTTCTTTGGTGATTGGTTCACCTCAAAAAATCATATCCTTGGTCCTTTTTCAACCATAACACCATATAAAAGTGTTTTGGGTCTTCAATTAGGTTGGGAATCCATTTTAATCAAATCCAACACAATTCTCCAAAAGAACAATTTCTCAAAAATTACTTCCATTTTATTTTCATAATTATCGTATCACCTCTGTTAGGTTGTCCCGATGCCAGATATCAAATTTCAGACCGTTTCCCCAAGAAACAGTTGTGCATTGATCAATCTTTCATGAGCACATAGAATAAATAAGAACACAAATAGAAATACTGGGGGAGAAACATCATAATAAAAGAATCCATGGAATGAACCATATATGTTGTTCATTCCAGCCTTGATCCAATCCTGTAAGAATAATCAATAATCAAAACAATATTCAAAACCCATAAATCTCGCTAATAAAACCCATCCTGCAAAGCGTTACTGAACTGCAGATGAACCTATTAATTGGTTGGTCTGCATTCATCACTGAATCTATGAATGGGGAAGGAAATCCAAAATAACACATCCTACCTAGAAATAGGATCCCTCATTGTTGATGATTTCTTACCACTGGTGTGATCTATCAAGAATGGTGTGTGTCAATCTTTGATCCACAATCCCATTGTAGCTCTCTAGGAGAAATATTTGGGGTTTCCTTGTCAAAACTTATAGGGAAATCTGGGGTTATGAGCCTAACATTTTATCCCATCTAAACAGTTTATTTAACATAAAAATATCAATGTGTCATTGTGTCAATGAAATAGAAAAATAAAATAAATATTTTTTTTATTCATTAAAAACACATGTGGAAAATTTTCATAGTTCACCCATGTCGACCAATGTTAGTTTTTTCTGAAGCTAAATCCACTACTCTAAACTCAAGGGTTCCCTTATATTTCAAATTCAGGCACCCATTTATAATGTATCCGACTTTTTGTAGAAAACCACGTCCACATGCTATTCAATATTCTAATATATTTAAAACAATTATTTTGGGAACACCGGGACACAAAATCTCACACCATCTAAGCGCCTAGTCTCTAATATAATTAAAATAACAATTAAAAATAAAACACTAAAATATCTATTACATTACATACTCCCCACCTTGGGGATTTAGGTCCCCAAATATCACAAAAAAAGGCTAATCAAAAAAGAAGTGGGTACTGTGGATGAATCTGATCCACCCGATCCCATATGCTATCATGTAGATTCTCATACTACCACCAGACACACAAAAAACGGATATCTCACACACTAAGGATCCTATCCATTCAATACTCGATCTCTATAGGTTACTCTAAAAATTCACTTTTCCTTCGATATCTAGGTCACCCTAGTCGATGAAATGTGATGGGTCATCCGCATACCTCCTCAGTTGTGACACGTGAAAGATTTCATGTAATTATTCTAACTGTGGGGGTAGATCAAAGTAGTGCGCCACCTAACCAAATCTATATAGTATCTAAAAATAGACAATATACATTGTGGATAACTTGCCTCCCTAGCCAAATCTCAATATTCCACAATGAGGTGAAACTCGTAGGAACATGTGGTCCTCTTCCTCGAACTCTAAAGGCATCCATCGCCTGTCACCATAAGACTTCTGATGGCTTTGTGAAATCTTCATCCACTACAAGATGATCATCAACATCTCTATAGTAGCTCATAACAACTCTGATACCTTGAGTTCTTACTCTCCTGGTTCAGTCCAACGAAGTGGTGACCTGCAGGGTCACCCTTACAATTCCTTGACTAACACCACACTAAGGGAAGAATGGTTGTTGTTGTTGTATGAGAACTCCACAAATGGTAGTTTCTCCTCCCAATTATGGATTAAGTCCAAAAAAACAAGCTTGAAGCATATCCTCAAGGACCAAAATGGTCCGCTTTGTCTGGTTGGTCGTCTATGTGTGAAATATTGTGCTTAAGCATAATTGGGTCCCAAACACCTTTTGTAATCCCTTCTCTTATCAGGATGTAAAATGAGAATCATGATCTGAAACTATCATCAATCAAACCTCATGAAGTAGAACTATATCATGAATATAGAGGCTTCCCAAGATCTCTACTGAACTCTACTCTCATATAACTAAGAAGTGGGCTAACTTGGTGACTGATTTGACGATCACCCATAGGGAATCATGTCCCCTAGACATATGCAGTAAACTCTTTATGAAGTCCATTGACATCCCATCCCATTTCTATTCTAGAACCTAAAGGGTTTGAGATAAACCATTTGAAACCCGGTTCTCATCCTTCACTTGCTGACAAGTAAGGCATCAAGAAACAAACTCTGCAACTCCTTTCTTTATCCATGGCCACCAAAACTAACTTTGATGGTCATGGTACATCTTCTATACACTTGGATGTTCCACTAAAGGGAACATATGAAACTACCTCAAAACCTCTTACTATAATGTCATTGGTACAATTTTTCTCCCTTTGAATGAATGATGTTCTCCCCACCTTGTAAATATCCTTCAAGAGCATGCCTTTTGGACATCAGAGCATATAGGATCTTGTAGTCATTATCCCCTAATTGTTCCTCCCAAACTTGCTTTAAGAGGGGAAGGGTAACAACCATCGACAAGAGGGAATATTCTCCATCTCCATCCCTAATGGATAACTATAATGATAGAAAATGATTTGATTACTCTTTCACCAATTGTGACTAGGTATTCTGATGAGAGCATATGCCACCACATTCCCCTTCCAATGAGTATAGGAAATCTCATAGTCATAGTCCTGGATGAAATCTAGATACTGAAACGATCTCATGTTCATATCTTTCTATGAGAATATATACTTGAGACACATGTTTTTATAGTAAAAGATAAACCCCTCACCCATTAGGAAGTGTCAACACATCTTAAACATGAAAAATACTACTACTAACTCAATATCATGGGTTGTATAGTTCTTCTCGTGTTCTCTCAATCGGTGTGAACCATATTCAATAACTGCTCGAACCCACTTAAATACACAACCAATATTGGTTCCTAATGCATAACAGACCACTATGTACCTGATACCCTCCTATGAAAATCTCATGATCGGAGGTTTCACCAAACTCTGTCTTAACCGGTGAAAATCCAATTGGGACTTCTCTATCCACATGATAGGTTTCCTCTATTGAATCAAAAAAGTAATTTGTGTTGTTATCTTGGAGAAATTATGTATGAATATCTAGTAATATCCTGCTATCTTGAGGAAGTTCCAAACCTCCATCATTCCCTTTACTGGCTCCCATGATAATACTTTCTCGACCTTAGATAGGTCCACTTCCACTCTATCAACTGATATAACATTCCCTAGAAAGTGGACAACCTGAATCCAGAACTAGAACATCAAGTGTTTTCCATAAAGATGGTTCCCTTGGAGTATGTCTAAAACTATCCTTATGCGTCTCACGTGCACCTCCTTAGACACTGAGTATAGATGATATTGTTGATGAAGTATACCAAGAACCAGTATAAATAAGGTTGAAAGATCATGTTCATGAGTCCCTTGATCAATTTATGGGAGTTATTCACACCAAAGGGAATCACTAAGTACTCATAGTGACTGTAACAACATCTGAAAGTTTTCTTCAGTATATCCTCTGCTCGTACTCATAATTAGTGATAACCTGGTCTAAGGTAAACCTTCAAGAAACATTGTGCCCCTGTAAAATGATCAAATAAGTAATTGAACCTCAGTAGTGGATACTTGTTCTTCATGGTCACCTGGTTCAAGTGTAGGTAGTCTATACACAACCTCATTCTCCTGTCGTTGTTTTTAGAAAACAAAACTAGGGACACCTAGGGTGAAACATTAGGTCTCATGAATCCCTTTATCTGAAATTTATCCAATTGAACCCTCATCTCACAATGAATTGTGGGAACTATCCAATATTCTAGTGCAGATATCGGTGTCATCCTTGAGTTTAAATCAATGAAGAAGTCTATTTCCTAGTAGGGAGGTAATCCTGGAATGACTTCATGAATGATGTCCTTATACTCCACCACCAGCGTTAGAAACTAGAAGCTCAAAACATATGCTGCAACAAGGGTAATACTATCCAATTGATGACTAATAGGCTTCACCCTCATATGCATGAGTCCATCCTATGATGCATGGGTATTATTTTCACTAAAAAGGGATAACCTTGTTCCATTACTAAAGAAACCCCATGCCCTTCACCTAAAACAATCAATCAGGGCATGGATTGTGGATAACCAATCCATACCAAGAATGAAATTATAAGTCCTTGATGCTTCCAATAATAGGTCCCAACCAAAAATCTATCCTCTAAGGGTTAGGTCACACTATCAACATAGATGTGTGATCATTTAGTCTTCCCCAGTAGGTGTCTCCAAGAATAGGGTTCGAGTTAACTAATCAACTGGAATATCAAGGACTCGAACAAGATATGTGGTAATAAAGGAATGACCAGTAATTGTGATTGTTAGTAATGAAACTAAAGTAAAAAAAGACATAGATCACACCTAAAATCATACTTAGAGCCCCTGGGTCATATGCCTCAACAGTATGCAGTTGTCCCCTCCCTATCCTACAGCTCCCTGAGCCTAGCATGAACCACCTAGGGGTGCTGGTGGTAATAAGTTGAAAGGTCGATCACCTATTATTTCTCTCCAATATCCATTTCCATATCTGCCTCCCAATAGATCTTCTTGCTCTTGTCGATGTATCTACCTCATTGGTTTATCCACATTCTCTATAATATCATCACAACATGTCAGTCATTCTCATGTGAGATGTTCCATACCATCATAGGAATATCACTTCCTTCTTATGATGACTAGACCCACCTTGTGAGCCTTGATCTACAGATCCTATGTCATGGGGAATCCTCCTGAAATGTAACCCAAGTCCATGTCCCTAGGATTGACATTAACTACCTACTATCGATGTCTCTTCTCTTACTCATCCACTACTAACTATCCTTAGCTGTATATACTCAGCCAATAATATTTAAACCAAAAAATCTCACTAAAACACTTGCGCATAAGTCAAAATTCATAGAGGGGTAATGTTGTATCGTATGTATCTATGCTTACCTCCCTCGAATGTTTGATCCCTGAAGTAATAATCTCTAACCATATGCATAAATTACCAGGAAAGGTTACTAAAACTCGATGAATAATCATTAAATGCCATGCTTCCCTACTAGAGATGAAGAATCTCTTGTATACGCACAACCCTCAACATAACTGGTTATAAATAATCTCTAAAGAGACACTAAAACTTTGTCCCCAAAAGATTTTCCTCATTGTGAGTATGGATAACTAATAACCACCATCACCCTTCTGATCCATGTAGAAGGTTCACCACCAGAACTACCATCTAATCTACCTATGTCCGAATATGGCAGAAAACTTGGGTCACCACATCAAGCCTATCCTCAACCACCTTAGGGTTAGGCTAACCTTGGAACTTGAATAGTATTTGTCTTTGAAACTCAATGAGTGTGCTCAGCCTACACTCTAAATCTGTTGGTATTAAGGGTACCACATGTTGCTCAATAGGTGGTGGTAAAATTGTTACACCACTTGGAGGTAACATCTAAGGAACTGGTCCCTATATCAAAACCTCAACACTATGGGGGTTATCCTTATGATCAAGCTGGTGAATCCTTTCTGGTATGCATTGTGGATGAATCCTATATGAAAAAAATATTTTCCACAATCAATGAGTATATCTAGAAAGATGACTCAATAAGGACATGGATGCCACAACCGATTCCTATATGATCCATGTACTGTTATTTTCCCTGTAAAAAGTGCTCTGAAGTGACGAGTTGAAATGTAGGTTATCTAAGTCCCGATGTATGGATACGTCAACCGGTCACACCAAAACTGGCTTCCCTAGCTGGAAATATGAACTCGAAACACATACCACTATTTCCCCAAAAAAATCATAGAGACTCCCAATCCTAAAGTAGAACCGAACACCTCTGATAAAACTCATTCATGAACCATCCCAGTGGGGCAAGTGTCGTGACTCCACAATCCTACCTCCAATAATATAAGGACTGGTGACTAGCACCGAGTAGGCATATCACTAACTCGGGAGGCATTGTATATGCACCTGTATGCATGCACCCATATCCAAACCCAGAAAATTATGAAATGTAAAATCTACTAAGTGAACAATGAATGCATACCACTATATCCCTTCCAATAGAGTATGACATGAAAGTAAAGTAAAGTGAAACTGGGCCAAATACAAGACCACCAAAAGTATCTAGTAACCAAAAGTCAAAACAAAAAAGAAATGGTACTAGGATTATTGTTTGTAGCTGTATGAGCACACCTCATCTTTCCTGATCTCACAAAGCACCATATGGTCCTGGTCTAACTAGGACTCCATCAAAATTTTTATCATCTGCACAAGACACAACACGTGCAGGTAAAACTCATGTGGGGTTTTGTATAACAATACTCAGTAGGACACCCCAAAATCACAAAGCAATATAAAAATGAAACGTAAAGTCATCTCTAAACAATTATATTCCTAAAACATAAATAAGAATACATAGATATACTCAATACAAGACACGTTGCCTAGAGGTAAGTCATGACTAACACATTCCAACATTAGCGATTTATCTCGAAGAGTCCATGAAGCACCCATCTAGTAAAACACACCCATTAGTTCCATAACACCAGTGACGTCCATCAAAGAAGTAATGTTCATCGGGAATCATCATGAGAGAGATATAAAAAAAATATGAAGAGAGAAATGATACACAGTTGGGGATCAAAATCCTAGCCTCGGGGTGATACCAAAAACACAAGCTGGATTAACATGATAAGTAGAGGATGGATTCCCTGTAAATATTGTCACCTCAATACGGAAGACTCAACCTAGGGAACTAAGAATGAATATAGGAGCCTTCTCTGGGCCTCTTAGGTGGACTATGACAACTTTATCCAAGAATTACTGATGAAGGTATCATATTCCTTTGAGTATAAAAAGATTCATACATACCTTTAAGGAAAATGATAAAGGGAATGAACTCTAACGTAACATGTCCAAGATACATAGGAAAAGAAAATCATGTCATATAGAAAGGGGGTACATGGAGTGTAGTAGTGTCACATATCATGTCCCTTGACCCTAGGTACTGCCCGTGTAAAACAACCTATTCTATTGGAACACGTTGTGTAAATGATGGTTACATGGCATGTAGAAGGATTCACATATCATATCCTTCCATTCAGGGTACACCCATGTGCTCTAGATGTGTGCTAGAATATGGTTTCAACCCATGTATCCTTTCTCATGTACTAGTACATGGGGTAGCTCGTGTATCCAATTCAGGCCATGCCTTGTGGTGGAGTACACAGTTTGTTGGAAACCCATTTACTCTACCCTATGTTTGGTACCTCCTAGGGTACACACCAAGTGGACCAAAAATGAACACATGTTGTGTATCTGGGAATACACATCGTATGCTCTATATTTTCTAGAAATACATCTCATTCCTCACGTTGGCCTCAACTTATCTTACGGGTTCCTCTCATGTGATCCATTCACCTCAAAACTCTAGATCCTAGGTCATTTAACCACCCTAACACCATATCGATGTGTTTTGGGTCTTTAATCAGCTTACAAATCCATTCTAATAAAATCTGACTCATTTCTCTTAAAGAAAAATATCTCCCAAATCGATTTCATTTGTCTATTTCCCTCACTATCACACCTCTATTAGGTTTTATCAATTCTAGATCTCGAATTTCTGATCTTTGTTCCCAGAAACAAAGTTTCAACAATTGATCATTCATAAATGTATATAAGAATGTAAAAAACACATAGAAATATTGGGGGAGAAAAATAACAATGAATTAATATGATGAACGAACATCGGTTGTTTTTCATTCTAGCCTTAATTTGTTCCTATAAGAATGGACAATAATCAATCCATATAAATCTCACAATTAAAAATCATCCTGAAAAGCATGACCAAATTGCAAATAAACATGTTCATTGGTTGGTCTGCATTCATCATTGAATCTAAGAACGGGGAAGAAAATCCAAAATAACACATCCTACCTAAGAATTGTATAGTTCTCTATTGAATATCGATTACCGCTGGTGAGATCCTCCTAGAACTCCATTCATCAATCTTCAATTCAAAGTTCTCTTATCACCCAATGAGAGAAGTCTTCAGCACTTCCTCTCTAGAGCCTCTAGGGAATTATAAGAATATAAGACTAAACCTAGATCAGTACCAAATGGTTTATCTAAATTAAATCCATCTATGCGTCATTGAATCGATGAAATAGAAAAATAAAATTAATATTTAAATTTATTTTATTCATTAAAAATTTCCCCCAACAACATTTCACAATTTACCTGCACTAACCAATGTTAGGTCATGCCTTAGGTAAAGCTAATACTCTGAACACAACGGTGCCCTACTATTTCTGATCTTGGAAATAATTTATAATTTATTCCACTTTTTCAAAAATAACTACACATGTGTGCTATTCTATATTTTAATATATTTCAAACATTTATTCCGACCACACTAGGCCTCAAAGTCACACGTCATCTCAGCACCTGGTCTTGAATATAATCCATATCGTATTTAAAAATAATACATGGGGAAATATACAAAATTACTAGTGTAACCTAAATATAATTCCAAAAATAATTACCTAACCCTATTAGTATTGCCCAATTATTTCTTTCCTTGAATAACATTATCCCAATGCACCCTTCTTTAGCATGACTTACCTGGATGGGTGACCGAGGACATGAAAAGTACCACTTTGGAAGAAATATTTAACTTAGTATTTTAATGGGGTTTTATTTTTAAATTTTCACTTATTTAATATAAATCACAAGCATATAAAAACCATTTCATCTCATAAAATTATTATTATCTCATGTTTTATTCCATTTTGCATGCATGCCTCTAATTATTTTTTAGAATCCCTATTTTATCCAAAAATAATAATGTATTCTTACAACATTGATGTTTAACTCTTTACACAACCCACAATTCTATGTTATTAAACAAAGAATAGAACCTAAACATATTCATATATTTTAAAATAAATGCCATGTATATGGTATAGATACTCTTCATATAAAGTCTTAGAGTCATATTAGAATTAAAATATTCATAGGATAAATATCATTTCAATAATAATTCATAGGTCACCAAGCAAGTGGGATGTCTAAATGAAATTCGTAATCCCAAGGGATACTTTTTCCAATATAGATACTAATTTATAATAACAAAAATACTTAATATGGTCAAACTATATTTAAAAATAACATTTATTATTAAAATATCAAAAAAATACTATGGTCAATGTATATGAAAAATATATATTATGATATTTTAAATAGCATGAAATTCATGGAATTATCTCTTAACATATGTTTATTAAATCACTTAATCACACACAATATTAATATTTGATAAATACATTTATAAACTTTAATATTCTAATAGAATTAACAAATAAATAATCAATTTAATTATTTCTAAAAAAAGAGATAAAAATATGAACTTATCATACCTAATTTTGAAATCAAAAAACACATTTTACATAGCCTCGAATTTATAATTTAATAAAATTTTATAAACCATAAAATATATCCATAAAAATAAATATTTAAGATTTTTAGGATATATCATATTTTATGACTGATAATCATATTACAATCAACAAATAAAATTGATTCTAAAGAGTGGCAACCAAGTATCAATCATATTATATAATATAAATCCTATTAATATGATAAGATTTAAATTTTTAAATTCAATTGGGTGATTCATAATTCTCCTATCATATTTGATGATATTTCATATATCATTAATATGATTTGATGCTATATTTTTTAGAATAATCAGATTAAGTCATATTTTATGATATCATATATCAAATTATATAGAATAGATAAAATCCTTAGGTTTACTATATATCATACCTTATGATATAAATTATTCTCTTGTTTAGAGTGACAGAAATATATGATTTTCTTCATATATTAGGTTACAACATTGGTTTAAACCTATTATGATTGTCTTGTTCGTAGAAAAGTAATATATGAAGACATATATTTCATTAATAAAACGTCCCTAAGACCAATTATGGGTCTATAAATATAATCTAATAAAAATTTATCATAGAAACATATCTTGGTTTTCTTGAGATATCTTAAATAGATCAAAATATGCAATAAATAAATATTGAAATATGAGAGGGAATAACTGAAATGTGACTTCTTCCATCTCTAATAATTGATTCTTGATGAAAATATTTGAATAATAATATAGTTACTATCATGATAAACCCATTGATTTTATGATATATTTCTCTTTATATAAATATAATTCCTTTGATATCTTTCTTTACATGCAACATCGAGTTTAAACAAACAATGATATACTATTAAAATATTATTATTTAACATGATAATTATTTCATATTCATTGGATTGGTGGGTATGAATAGGTATAAAAAAATTATCAAAAATTTATTTTTTACATATTAATAAAATTAATTCATTAGTTTTTAATTGGTTATAAATTTAAATAAAATCATTTAATTGTAAAAAAAGATACTTTCTTATAAAAATTATTTTTATGAACACAATGTATTTTCAACATAATCAATTAAATTAAACTATATTTATGAAATATTTTAATTATATTTTTAGGTAATATATTACATGAAATATTTTAACTTTCGCACAATTTTTTTTCATGGAAATGAATGAAGGTAAACTCAATTTTATAATTAAAAATTCATTTCCATAAAAATGGTTTTATTGTTTTTTTCACACTTATTTTAAATTGAATTTCTACAACTTATAGAAATTTAATATTATGAATTGGATTAAATATATTTAATCATAATAATTAATATTTTTTATAAGATTAACATGTTTTTGGTAATAATGAATAGTAAATAGAGTAAATAGAATTACCACAGTTATGCTTAAAAAGGGATTATTGAGGGGATTAAACTATGTTATAAGGGTTAAAATATTACAAAACACATTATTTAATTTTATTTTTAAATTTTTATTTATATTATATCATTATTATATTGGAAACATTTTAATATTAGAGCCACCTTACTTGAGTAATATAATAATATATTTTAATCTTTTGAAAAATACCAAGTGTGTCCACTCCCTCACTTATAAAAGGATATCACCTCTACTATATTCCTTTCACTTCATAAGCTATATATATCAGAAAATATCTTCCATAATACCTTATTAAAATTCACCCCACCACATAGTAGAAGTCATTGGTTGATCATAATACCATTCTTTCGAGGCGTAATGTGTAAACCAAAGGAAGCTTCTCAACTGAAAGGTATGAGTTTTAATCGGGTACTTTCAATTTTATTTCTTAGTAAAAATAATCTAAATATATGGTATAAATTATAAATTAATTAAATAGTTATATTAAATAAACTGAATTTTTATTATGATTTTAATCAAAAAAAATCCTCATTTTCATTAAATAAGAAATGAATGTATCGCTCATGCTTTCATGTGTACTACCGCCTCCACGTACCGATGTGATTCATTTTCCATAACTAAAATTAATGTTTGGTTATTATGATCGATTTAGTTTTTAAATGTTATGTTTATTAATAAATTATGATTCTATAATTATAAAATCAAATATACCTTCTTACCATTCCATCTATTGGTAAACGATAATGTCACTCGTGCATATCTGTGGACTACAACCTACACAAAGCGATGTGATCCATTTTCAATTCCAATTTACGTGGATGGTAATAAAGATATATTTAATGAATATATATGATATTTATTATATAATAATTATTCAGTAATGGTGAATTTTAATTTACCTTTTCTTGTTTCCATCTATCGAAAAAGTGAAAACCTCACTTGTAAATACGTACAGACTACCATCTTTACTAAGTGATGTAATTAGTTTTTCATTCATACATTATATGAATGATTATAAAATTGTATATGATGAGAAAGTATTATAATTAATTTAATTTTTAATATTATTTGGAATATGAATCAATGGACAAGGAGAAATTACTAGAACCATCAAAATGAAACATGCACGGAAAATTGACGAGTTGTCACCTGAATGATCATTATAATAATGAAATTAATAATAAAAGGATAATTTGAAATTATAAAATAATGATAGGTAGTATGTTATGCCTCAATATTGTTTTGGAATATATGTATAATAATTATATAATTAATATAAAGTATATTTCAATGCATATAAAACAAGATGTGATTTGAGGTAATGGGCTTATGTGACAATATCATTTCTTTTTAGGGTCTTTTATGCTAAATTTAAATTGAGTGAAATTATATGGATGATATGCTTTAAACCCCATAAATTTTATTCTCCTATAGTTATTAAAATTAATTTTATGTATTTTTACCATTTTCTTCACATTGGTACTTAAAATGACTATGAATATATTTTTAAATAAAATTCAACTTTATTTCCTTTTTGGATTATGATCATTTTAATCAATGTATATTCTCTTAAAAAATAATGGATGTTTTTACCTATACATGAAATATTTTAAATAGGTCATTTTAATTTCCTTTTAATTTATTTAAATTAGTTTAAAATGAATCTTTTGAACAATTTTTGTTAAACAAGTCATTTTTTACATTTTTAAAATTTTTAAAAGATCGTTATATTTTAACATATATCATCTGGATATATTTTCTCTCCATCGTGACCATTTTTTTAAAACATACCTTATAATTTTACATGTTTATTTTCAAATATAATAACTTCCACAATATTTTGGGAATTTTTGTTAAAATTTTAGCGAAATAAAATGAAAAGTTTCTCATGTTTTCAAAGGAAGGATCCAGAGTTATTTTAAATGAATTTTTTATTTATTTCAATATCCTTTAAGAATTTTAATTATTTACTTTGGATATAATATTATGGTACCATCCACATTTTTTTATAGATGGGTTATGATGAGGATTATTTGAGGATTATTCTTTGAAACTTGTTTCTTTTTCACTTGTTAATTATGTTATGATGAAACCTTTATAAATCCCATTTTTTGCACATGATATGATAAGATGAAATTTTTATGAAACTCATTATATTTTTAGTGTTTTTGGTATAATAATAAGATGGTATTATGATATAAAGAATTTTTTATGATATTGCGACACACATATGTTTTGGTTACATTATGTGATAGGTAGACCAATAATTTTATTGCACTCCAATGCCTTGGGTAAATATGGATATCTCATGAAAAAATAAGGACTCGAATGGGGAGTGAAGCAAATTTAGTAAGGGAATCTATAAAATAAGATTGTATTGGGAGTGAAAACTAACTATGTAAATGATTTAATAGTGAGTGATCAAACCGCACTATGATAGTATTAGAAGTGAGCCTTCACTAAAAAAATTTATAATATTATGTGTGAGCCAAAACATATATATTATGATTATGATATATTCTTATGGAACATGACTAATTATAAATTTTTCCAAACTCTTATTTATTACGTATTTCAATTGAAAACCCATATGTCATGATTCCTGATTAAATATCTTTGACTGATTGGGTATGATAATTGTAATTTATGATCATGTATTCATTCCATTTTGATTATCTTAATCTCACATATGATCATTGATTGATATATCCAATGTTTAACTTTACATGGAATCTGAAATTACTCTTTATTATATTTCCTTTCCATAGGTTATTAAGAATGGTTTTATGTAGGGTATTTCTAAAAGGTGTAATCAGTGATAATATCACTGTATGAGTTGTTCAAAATATTTTTAGAAATAACATGATTATATATCTAGTCTCCAAGTACAATAAACCCTTCATGTACTTGGGGGTATATTATTGTGAAATTTATTGAATATAACTCTATGATATTAAAATACTAATATATTAAATGCTCAGGTAACCTCAATAGGTATCAATGTAGGTGTTAGTTAGTTTTTTTTTTTGATTAAGATTAGATAACTTTATTTAAACCCTAGGGACTAGTATACATAAATGATTGCATCCTAAACCTTTGTAAAGTAGATATTGTGTTGTTCTCATAGAAAATGCATCCCTAACTACATACTTTCAAGGGGATGTGTCTATGTAAGAGATGCACCTAGGGGTAACAACTATGATAGGGGTAGATTGGGTATTAACTAAATCATCACTAGAGAATAATGATTTAGCCTAAGACTGAACTCATAGTTATACTCCCGTAGGGGATATTCTTGGGTTAATTTACATTTTCATTATTAACCACTATGAATTATTTTAATAGATTATGACATTGAATGACCTAGTTTTAAGTTAAGGTTTCATTGATTGAAATGAAGGTGTCATTATTTAAACAACTAATGAATAATTTTTCAAAATTACCTGATTAATCAGTTCTTTTTTCTCAGACTACTTTTTGGTGTTATTAAATGGTTGGAAACTAGAGGAATCATGTTATCATTTAGTGTGATGGGAAATGCAATTACCTCCCTCATGAGCAACCAATTTAAATGGGAGTTGGAATGTGAAATCATATTGCTTTGATCACCCAAATATATCATGATATGAATAGAAAAATGAATTACATTGATCTTATAAATGAGTAATGGAAATAATAACTCACTATTGATTCTTTTATGTGTCAATTAACACCTTTCTTCTATGGTTCCTCTGATCCACTACTTCTTTTTAATTCGATCAGTAATAATGAACATATATATTTTGTTCACTAGTGTTCTGAATATGGAATAGTTGTTGAGGATGTTTATAATTTGGATGTTAAAGCAGTTTAATGGTGGAATATTAATAGAAATACAAGGAAATAGCTAAAAATTACTTCCATGATATGGGAATAGTGTAGGAAGTTATTTTTAGTAAGTATTTTTTTTCAAAAACATTATAAAAAATCGAAAATTAATTCTGTGAACTAAAACAAAATAATGATGAGTCCATTATTACATATGAGTAAAATTCTACTATACTTCCATGTTTTACTTCCATTTTTATCAAAAATCTAGAAAGAGAAGTTGACTAATTATTTAGTGTCTTAAGATAAATCCTCCTAATGAAAATTCCTACAAGATACTTTAATAGCTATGAATAAATCATTTTATGTGCCCTCACTATAGAAATATAAATTATTATCTCTCAGTATTATTGTGGATTTTTTGATAAAAAGTGAAATATGGAATTTTGATTAAATTATAATAATAAATCCCATTGAGGAAAGAAATTTAATCTTCTTTATTTTCATATGTATGGATGTAAGCATGGTGAAAATTTCCTTCTATATTCTATTATATGTCTCAAGTGTGGAAAATAAATTCATCACCCAAAATAATGTTTATGTGATTTTAATATTCCATCCAACAAAATAAATGGTGAACAAGATCAAACAAATTTGTCAAAAACACACATAAATTATATAATTATAATGAGTATGGATATCCAGTCATCACATAAATCTAGGGGTTAATGATGATATCTGTATCAAAAATCTTTTCAGCCAAGTAAAAATGTGAAATTTTATCTGATCACAACTCATGGTGTGGTTCATGAGAACAAAGTGGTGAGAGAAACACTTACCATCCAATCTAGAACTAAAAAAGTTTCATTTAATTCTGGATTTTCCCACTCTTTTATATCTAAATAATTTTATATGATTACATAATCACTACCTTAATGATTTAATGTTGATTTGGTAGTAAAAACTCATAATGTAATGATGATCACATATCAAGTCTATAACTCCTCCCTAGTAGATGTTTTTGGGATTGTACTTCCTTTAAATATTGTGAGTATCCCTAATGTTAGATTTGATTGGGTTTTGGGAAGGATTTAGTTCTCTCTCTATATGTACCATATCCATTACAAATGTAGGTAGTTCATATATTATTTTTCAAACCAAGCTATGATCTTCTATCAGTGTGAGGTTGAATATGCACTTCCAATATAAGTTTCTTTTTTTGTAAGGGTATTACTACCTATTCATGATGGATATTCATCTCAAATGGTTGGGGATAAACTCGACATCAAATATATACATATATTATAGGATTATTAATATTTATTTCCTAAATAATTTTCTAGTCTTCCTGAAAACCAGGGAGTTGATTTTTTGAAAGAACTCATACCACATGCTACACATATTTTAAAGGATCCATTTAAAATTTTCCATATTGAGTTTCATGAATTAAAGTATAAACTCTAAGAGAATATTTATAGGGGATTAATAAAACCTAGTTCAGCACCATTTTATTCACCTGTTCTTTTTATTGACAAAGAAAATGATTCAATGTGACTTTTCATTGATTATTGAGAACTTAACAATATCACTATCAAGAAAAAGTGTCCTCTACCCCATAGTGATGATATGTTTCATCAATTATGATGAGATCAATATTTTTCCAATGTTGATCATCAATATGTATTTCATTTACTGAGGGTAAAAAAAAGAGGATATACACAATAAAGACTTTAGTATGAGGTATGGTCATTATGAATTTATATTGATTCCATTTGGACTTAATAATTCTCCTATTATCATCATGGATTTAATAAATATAGTCTTCTGAGATTACCATTATCGGTTTGTATAAGTCTTTGGGAAAAATATTATTATATATTCAAAGAGACAATATGATTGTGATAAATATTTTAGGACTGTGATCAAGATCTTAAAGAAGGATATTTTGAATTAAAAAATTTCCAATTGTGAATTTTTGTTACATAAGGTCGTTTTATTTGGTAATATAATCTCAATAGAGGGTATATCGGTGGATCCTTCAAATATGGATGTTATTGAGAAATAGATCATGCCAGCCATGGTGAAAAGGATTTGTAGCTTTCAGGGATTGAATAGATATTATTACTTATTTTTTAAGGATTTATAATCTCTATCTAATCCAATAATCAATTTTAATTGGAAGGGATAAATGTTCCTTTAGAAAACTTAATGTGAGGAAAATCACAGGGATCTAAAAAGAATGATGGTAAGTGAACCTATAATAACACTACCTTGTATTGTATAAGGCTTTATGACCTTCAATGATGTGTCAATGAATGTACTGGGATGAATCCTATTTTAGAATTATATGGTGATATCATATTCCTCATGCTAATTTAAAATTCATGAGAAAAATTTCTCGACTAATGAATTAGTATTGGAAATAAAACAAATTCCCTAAAAATTTGGACGCATTATAAGTAAGTTGAATAGTTTAATATATATATTAATCATAAAATATTAAAGTATGTTTTCACATAGAAATATTTGAATATTTGTCAAATGATATGGTGGGAGTTAACTGAATATTATGAATTCTCAATATATTGGCTCCCTAAGAAGGAAAATAAGGGAGTTAAGGCTCAAGGTCAAAATTATCATGATAGTTTCTCCATGATGAGAACTGAAAGATATTAAAGTTTATGGATTTATAGAATATGGATCTTAATAATGATGAAAGAGGATATGTATATGATACATGTTTTAGAAAATCCACTTTATTAAAAAGAAGAAAAAGAAAACCCCTTTTAAACTTGGTTAAAGAAAACCTCATTACAAGACCAAAGTCCCAAAGGAACATTGCCGTAAAAAGCAGTGGCATGATATCCCATTGGTAAAAAAACCCATAATAAGAAGAAAAAAATCTATGTGGTCTCGAGGCCCAAAGACCAACATAAAGGCACAAAAACCTAGAATCCAAGGAAATCCAAGATGGAGGAGCCTCCCTAATCTACCACCTCCCACATGTAGAACCCTAAGAGATCCCTTCTAGACCACACCCTAATAGTTCCACTTCCCATTGACCCCTATAACATGAAATATTAATGACCACCCCTCTAAGACTAGTATCTCAAATCTAGATTTTCCCATCACTAAATCCAATGAAGCAACAATCATGTTGAAAGACACCACTGACCACCACCCATGTGACCCTAAGACACCACTACCAGAAGACCCAAACAAATTCAATTAGGATTCATGCATCTCTATTGATAGACTTTAAACCCAATCAAATGTTGTTAGTGACTAGATCCAGAGAATAAAGACTCACAAAAACTATTAACAACAATCACGTATCATTCAATGATAACATGGAGGAACAAAATCAATGAACATTAATTAAATCCAGTTCCACTAGTGACCAGATCTGGAGAGAAGGAAAAATGTCTTCCATGTGACCCTCATCCATTACAGGATGAAGTCCTAGATACCAAATACACTATGTAAATAGCCATACAACCCACCATCAAGGATTAATGAATCTATGTTTGAATAAGGTTATTGAGACGGATGAAGAATACAATAAGGAACCGAGATGCTAGATCTTAAATAATAAAATAAAAAGTAGAATATTATTATGGGGGTAGTGGGAAAAATAGGATGAATCAATTCTAATGAATTCCAATATAGGAGAAATCTGTGTCGAAGAACCTGGAGTGCTCCCATGAAAATAAGTATGTGATGAATGTAATTGATTTTAACCATAAATTTAATGGAATTATAAGGATTAGGAATTGATTATAAGTCCCATAATAACTAAATTTGATGTTGATGTTGGAATAAGCACATAACTCATCATTCTCTATTTATCCTAGAAAGATGAATATAAAAAGAGATCTGAAAGAGTATTTATGATGGTATAAAATGAAAAGGGATGTATCTGTGTATGTATCTTGATAATTTTTAAGTTAGTAAGTTAGTTTTAATAGAAATAAGTCTAAGGGGATGTGAAAAACATTACACATACCAGATTGGAAATATGAAAACATCATTATGGATTTTATCATCAGACTCCCAAAAACATCCAAAGAGAACTCGGGTTTTCTTGTTATAGTTGATCACTTTATAAAATCATAACATTTCATTTTGATTAGATAATATTTCACTTTTTATTAGATTTCAAGTATATACATTATGTAAGGGAAGATATTTTATGGAGTACCACATTATATTATATCTGGTCAAGATATAAGGTTTAACTTGATGTTTTGGATAATTATTCAACAGGATCTAAACATAGAGTGGAGTTTCTATACTAAATATAATCCCCATACATCTGGTTATTCTAAGAGGAATACTAAAACCCTAGATGTCATGTTGAGGTCTTTCTCTATGGTTTTCAACATTGGTTGGGATAACCACATTATTTTGGAATAAAGTTTCCACAATAATAGCTTTCACTCACGCATGTATATGGATATGTGTAAAGCACTCTATAGAAGGAAGTGCAGAATTCCAATGTGATTTGATGGAGTTAGAGAAAGAGAGCTATTTGGGGATGTTGTGGATGAGGAAATTTTATAAAAGGTTTTAGCCATTGGTCGCCACATCAGGAAAAATCAGAGTCGGTAGAAACGTTATGCTTATAATCATTGTTCATATATAGAGTTTAATGTCGGTGAGAAGTTATACCATTGAATATCTACTTAAAATAATGATATGATATTTAAAAATAATTAAAATTTGATCCCTATTTATTTCATTCCCTCTTAAATGTATGATCATATAGGGATGGATTCTAATTACTTGGTTTTTCCACTAAATCTTTCACATGTTCAAGATGTTTTCCATTTATCTCTCCTGAGGAAGTACAAACCTAATCCTTTACATGAACTAATATTAGTGTTCATACCACATGATAATGATCTATATAATGAATAAAATCACTAGAGAGTCTAGATCAAATAGATAACTGCAATAAAATAAGTCACTTGGTTATACTTTTGTGGGGAAACTAAATTTACGGAAGCTATATGGGAAACCAAATATATGGTGAGGTAAACTATTTCTCAATTATTAGTATCACAATGAAATAATTTTATGGGAGATATTATTATAAGAGGGTAGAATGTAACACCCCATGATTTTATGATATGTTTCTCATTAAATAAATTTAATTCTTTTGATAGATTTCATTCACTACCAAGTACTATAGTCATTAGAGGGAGTTATTTTTTCATTTGATGTGATTATAACCCCCTTAAAATGTATTAGAAGTGGTTATGAGAAACCATCTCTAAATGAGTCACCATATCTTGTTAGAGGTTTTTTAAATGAAGTGTTGATAATGTATGGTGTAAATTAGAAGTGGTTTTGTTAGATAAGATTTAAACAACCTTTAATTCATCCAAAAAAATCATAAATAGATATTTTAGTGGTGGTTTAAATTTTTTTTAAGACACCATTTTAGGGGTGGTTGGAAATAGTACCTAATTTTTATTGAAAAAAACAAGAACCTCCCCTCCTCAACCTATCCAGCTTAACTATCCACCCTCCCCCTATACACCCCCATGCTCAAGGCCCTAGAAACCCCACTCCCCTCTATGAATTCCTCTACCCCTTGTACACCCCCATTCTCTAGATCCCAATGGTAACCCCCTCCCCTCCATGTGATCCCATATCCCTTGTATATCCCCCCTTACACTAGGCCCAAATGAAAACCTCAATCCTTGAACTCCTACCCTCCATGCGGAATGGCTGATAAAATCCCCCTTCATTGGGTTTTGAATTGAGGTTCTCTATAAAAACACATGGTTCCCCAACCACTCCCCTAATTGACTTATTTATTTATATTATGAACATTCTTTTAATTATATATAATTGAATGTTTATTCAAATGAATATTTTTTTCATAATATATTTGAAAAAATTTGAATATATAACACATATATATTAATGTATTCATATTAATATTATGCATTTATGCATTTATATTATAATAAATTTATATTTTGTTTTATTTAGACATTTTTATAAACTATATATTTATAAATGTACATTTGTATTAATGCATTTATTTAAATACATATATGTAAAATAATATATATATATATATATATATGTAAATATATATGCATAATATATATATATGTATATAAATATATATTTTATATACACAAATATAAATTATATCTTTACATATATGTAAATAAAAAATTAATAAATATATTTATTAATATATTTATATAAAGCACACACACAAGCACAAAATATATATTTATATATTTAATTCTAAACATTTTTATTTATTTTCATGCATGTATATATTAAAACTAGTCAGGATTAGATGATAAATATAATGAAAATAACATATACACCACAAGAGTCTTAAAATACACAAATATGTATATACATGTGTTTACATTCGTTTGATAAAATATATTTTTTTTCATATATTAAAAATTCTATTTATGTTATGTATATATACATATATTTATAAATATATTAATAAAAATATTTATATAATTAAATACATATTTATATATTATATAAATGTTTATTTATATAGTATATATATGAATTTATTTAATATATTTTTATAATTCCTTTAAAAATATTGTTATACAATGTATTTTGATCAATGTATATAAATATATATTAAATTCATTAATGTTATAAATATGTAAATAAGTATCTATATAATATATTATATATTTATGTATACAATTAAATGAATATGTGTTATATATAATTTATAAAAATATATATAATATAAAGATAATCAAATACCTTATTTATATAATGCATGCATGTTTATTTATATTCATGTGTATGTATATGTATAATCTATTATTATTATTATTATTATTATAATTTTTATTACATTTACTATATAATATAAAAACTCTAAGGTTTTTTATATGATACATTTTTAAAACAAATTATAATTATGTATATATTTATATAATATATTTATGATTTTAAATTATAATTAATATTATATGAAATACAATTTTATACAAATAAATAAACATTAATGCACACACAATTCAATTATAATAATATAAACTGTTAAATATGATTAAATACAATAATAAAAAATATTTATATAAATATATATATATACTATGTTTATATAATGTATTTATATATGTTTATATATAGTGTTTTTATTGTGTATCTATATATATATTATGGAATTTGTTTTGTTAAAGAAAAAGGTGGGGGTTCACAGCCCCTCGAATCTCTTAAATTAGAAGGGATTGTGAACCAATCTAATATAAGATATTAGAGGGAGTTTTAAATCCCCTAAAAAGTATTTAACATTATTTTTTAATATTAAATTTTATTTTAGTTGGGATCAGGGAATAAGCACCATTAATTATTAAATTAGTAGTGATTTTAGCATAATAACCTCTAAAATTCAATATAATGTTAAAAATAATATTAAATAATTTATAGTGGGTTCAAAACCACCTCTAAATTCAATGATTAGTGGGGGTTATGCATATATAAAAAATGAATTTATATGGGGTTCTATAAAATCCCTCTAAAAAACTGACTATAATCTACTATTTTTTTGGTGTTTACACTCAACACCATGTTTAAACGAATCATTATACACTATTAAAATATTATTATTTATTGTTAAAGTTATCAACATGCTGTTGGATTAATGGATATAAATAATACTAACTAATTTATAACAAAAATATTTTTTTAACTAATTATAAAATTAATTCATTAGTTTTAAATTTTTATAAAATAAAATAAAATAAATTGAGAATAAAATTATAAGTTTTTATAGAAACACATTTTTATGCATATTATGTGTTTTTATAATGATAAACTATTTTAATATCTAAATAGTAATGAATTTAATTAAATTTTTAGATTATATATTCAATAAAATATTTTAATATTAATCTAATAGTATTTACATTGTAATGAATGAGTTTAAACTCAATTTTATTTTTAAAAATGATTTTCCTAGAAATAGTTTTGTTGTGTTTTTCACACTAATTTTAAAATGAATTCCTAAAAATTATAGAAATTAAATCACTTAAAATTGATTCCATATTTTTAATCACCATAATTAATATTATGTAAATTTTTTAACTTTTTTTTGGTAAAAAATAGTAAATATCGATAAAATTTGTTTCCATTTTTAAGGATAAAATATATTTTCCAGTGGTTAAATTAGGAGATAAAGTTTAAAATATCTTAAAACAATTGTTTTTTTATTTTAATAAAACTTAATAATAATTGTTTATAAATATTTTTAATTTTTTATTCATTTTACATGAGTAAAACTTTTAAAAAAATTAAACATTTTAAAAAATCAAAGTCTATCCCATTTACACTTATAAAAGGTTACCACATATCCTATATTGTTCACACTTCATGGTCTTTCTATATTTGTCAGTTACTACCCTAATACCTTCCTTACCCCACCCCCAACATTATATAGGTCATGGTTTTATCATAATACCATCCTTTCTGGGATTAAGGTGTCAGTCAAAGGAAGTTTATCAGAGAAGAGGTTTAACTCTTAACCAGGTGCTTTGAATTTTATTTCTTAATCTACCTCCTCTAAATATATAGTATCAAATATAAAATTATAAATTAAATATATTAAATATATAAAAAAATTAGTATGATTATTTATCAAATATATTCCACCTTCTTTCTAACAAATGTAAAATAAAAGTATCACTTCTGTGTATGTGTGAATTACCACCTCCACGTAGAGATATGATTCATTTTCCATCACCATATTTCATTGTTAGTTAATAAAATGGATTTAATTATTATATATTATATTATGAAATAATTATACTATTTCAATTATGATATATTATCAAAATTCATACCTTTCCATCAATTGGGAAATGATAACGTCACTCATGCATAAGTGTGGACTACCACCTCTAGGAATTGATGTGATTTCTTTTATTTAAAATTTACATGTATAGTAATAAGGATAAATTTAATGAATAAATATTATATTTATGTTATAATAATTTTTCATTAAATTTTAATTATTTTATAAATTTTCATTGTTCCATCCATTGAAAAGTGAAAAACATCACATGTGTGCACATACTAACTACCATTTCCATGAAGTGATGTATTTAATTTTTCATCATCGCTTTATTTGACTTATTATAAGAGTGAATATGATGAATAAATAGGATCTTTATTTCATGAATAAGATTCTGGAGGTAGTGAAACAATTTCCAAGGCTCAAGTATCAGAACCATTAGACTGAAAAATTCATGTAAAGTGGACTAATTTTCACTCAAATGATCATTTAAATAAAGAAATTCTTAATAAAATACTAGTTGAAATTTATAAAAGAATGATAAATAGTGAGCTGTTTGATAATAGGTTTCTATAATATATTTATAATAAATAAAAATATATTATATAGGATATTCTTACTCATACAAAGAATTATTGGACATGAGGTATGTGGTTTATGTTATAATCACATTTCTTTTCAGGATTATCATTGTAAAAATTCCATTAACAGAAATTTTTTAGACCTTATTACGTTAACCCAATATTTTTTCTTTAACTCTATTTATTCCTTAAATTTTTATGTATTATTACCATTTTCATCTCTTTTTAACTTCAAATTATCTAGACTATTTTTTCAAAAGAAAAGTTTACTTGATTTTCTTTTTTGTCAGTGAACATTTTCTACCATGTCTATGCTCTTCATAATTGGGTTTTGGAATTTCTTACCTATAGTTGATATTTTTCAATATTTAAAATTTAAACACCTTTTAATTTGTTTATAATTTATTAAACGGAATTTCTTTGAAGAAATGTTTTCCCAACATGTCAATTTTTGACTTTTTCAATAGTATTAAGAGAATGTTATCTTTTACTATATACATTATGAACATATTTTCCCATAATAATGGCCATTATTTTATTTGAAGATTCATTTAAAAGTTTCCATGGTTAATTTCAAAGATAATATTATTCTCAATATTCAAGGAATTTTTATTCAAAATTTATTAAAAATAAAAGGATGTTTTTCTCATATTCTCAATGAAATATTTGATAGTTCTTTTAATGACATTTTTCATCTAATTAAACATCCTTTAAGAATTTATATGTTTCATTGTGGATATTATATTATGTTACCATCTACTATATTTCTCATAATGGATTATTATGATGATAATTTATGGATTATTCTATGAAACTAATTACATTTATATGGGTTAATTATGTTATAATAAAACATTTATGAATCTCGCTTCTTTCTATAAGATATAGAACTTTTCTGAAGATGTATCAAACTCATTTATAGATATTATTTTTCCTTGTGATGAGTAATTTTTGTTTTGGTATTACATTGGGGAACGTTTGGTTTAAAATTGATAATTTTGGAAGGATGAGGGTTTGTGCACGGTTGGCGCACTGTTTTCCCAAACCGTACGCCTTGGCCTAGAAAACCATTCAACCCCTCACAGAGAGGGATTATACATCTATTTCATGGTTTTTCAAACCATGTATCCCTATAATGATACATCGTACACCCCCCACCCCCATAAGAGGCACATAGTTAAGGTGCAAAATTTGGTAAATTGTGCATCCCTACACAGTAAAGTGTGTATGTAATTTTAATTAATCCAAAAATTAGTTTTAAAAAATCACTGAAACTCTGTTTTAACCCCGAATCAACCTTATCTCTAAAATAATATTTTCCTCCCATTTTTTTATGCTCCAAGATGAATTCTTAGATCTCCCGACCTCCGTTCTTGGTAATTTGATACCCGAATTGAAGATCTACACCACCTTGGATTGTATTTTATTTCTGTTCAGATCTATATCTCTCTTATCCATATTTCTGTATTAAAGAGGGATGTTTAACCATTATTAGTTCTAGATCTTGTTCTAGGTTTGTTAGATCATGATTCATTTGATCATAGATTTAAGATCCAGATCTAAATCTCATTCATTATTATGATTTTAGTTGTTCTTCATCAATTAGGTATATCTATTGGAAACTATTCATTGTAAAAATTGTGGTAGGTGGTCTAAATTTCAATCACAGTCTTAATTAAATTTTGTGAATGTAATTTTTTGAATTTAAATTTCTATGATTGGGAAATTTCTTTGATAATTGAATTGGTTGGTTTATTTTCCATGTATTAACAATTTAGGTTATTTGGGGAAATTGAGGTTGTGAATCAAATTTTTTTATTGTTGAATTAATTAATGGGATATTGGGGATTATGAAATTTTCTGTAAAATCAGATTAATTAATTTTTAAATTAATTATAGAGATGTTGAAAAGTTGTTAATTTTAATTTATCAATTAATTATTGAATTAATTAGTTATATGTTGGGATTATGAAATGGATTTGAATAATTAATTCATGAAATAATTATAGCGATATTGTGGTTGTGATTGGAATAATTAGTTTATTAATTACATATTGGATAATGTTGTGATTGTGAAATTATTTAAGATGATTGATTAATTATTTAACTCATTAATAGGGTTGAGATGATTAAATGATTATTGAATTAATTAATAGGATTGAGATGATTAATTAATTATTTAATTAATAAATAGTGCTAATATTATTAATTAACTATTTAATTAATTAATATGGTTGAGGTGATTAATTAATTTTTGAATTATTAAATGGAATTGATCTGATTAATTAATTTTTTCATTAATTAATAGAGAAATGAAGAATGGTAATAATGGAATTCATATGTGAATTGAAATGAAGAATGGAAACAATTTCATTCATATGTGAAAATAATGATGAATGTTAACAATGTAATTCTTATGTGAATTGAAATTATGAATTTTAACAATGGAATTCATATGTGACTTGTAATGATGAATGGTAACAGTTCAATTCATATAAAAACTAAAAATATGAATGGTAATAATGGAATTCATGTTTTAATTAAGATAATGAATGTTAATAATGGAATTCACATGTATGATATACCATGGGGATAGTTCAGACTCTAACATGGGATGGAGAAGGTATTTAGAGTTTGGGTTTCATCGGGAACCTGAGTATTATGTTGTTAAATATAGAGTAATTGAATAAATGTAAATGGTTTAATTTATTGCCAGTATTATTATATCTATAAAAATTTATAAACTGTTATTGAGTGGATATTATTTTAGAATCCATTTGTAGTTACCTACTAAGTTTTACTCACACTTTAATCAGGCTACCTAATAAGTAGTTGAATAGACTTCATGTTTATATAATGGGAGAAGGGAAAAGGACCTACTTTAGATAGATGATTTGGGATAGAGCATAGATAAGAGAACCTAACGTGGTTTGAGACACTTATAGGGGTTTTTAGTGTATTTACTTTTGGGTTTTTATTTTGACACTCATCATATATTTCAACATGGCATATCTACTTTTTAGTTTTGATATTATCATTCCAATTTAGGTCAGCTTGTGAAACTATTATTTTCCTAGTTGTGGTTATAAATCATTCGGTTATTGCATATTTAGTTCTATAGTGGTATTAATCTAATGAAAATGGTATGGCATCACCATGATTGATATTAGACCCTACCTACTAGTCATCAGCCTCTGGAATATGGAGAGGTGGGCCTAAGTTCATGTGGCTATCCAGATCGGGGTGCCGGTGTGTGGAACCCAAGTCGGGACATCAAACGGTAGTATCGGAGCCCAACATTATTTTCTTCTCTTTTGTCTTACTATTTATTAAATCTTGATAGGAAAGTAGGAGGTGTTGGGCATTGGTCATGAGCTCATGCCTGGGAGTTTCAAACCCATTTATAGGTGAAAACCCAAGTACCCAAGGTGGGATTATTGTTATTGATGTGTGTTATTATCGTTGATTATTATTTCACCTTGGGTGATGCACTTGTTGTGTGATTTGATAATTTTTCATAAAAGTTTTAAGATTTGACTCATAGCCGAGAATGTCATGATATTTGAGTAAGCATGCATCATTATTGGCACTCTGGATTACTTTTTTGGAATGCATAATTTTAGGCATGCATGGGAAAACTTGTTTTGGGTATGTTTTTAGACAATAATTATTTTTCCTTTCTTATGTAATTTGTCTATAAAAGTTCCTAATGTGAAATTTAAAGTGGTAAAATGATGAAAAATATGAATAAATATGTGTATAAATGAGAAACTTGCATAATGAAAATTATTTTACCCTTTCTTAAATATGATCTAGCTGTAAGATGGATAAGGGTAATGATAAAACCTCAATTTTGACTATGTTTTGGGGTTTGGGAAAAAATATTTTTTGTGACTTATTGTGAAATAATCTTACAAAAAAGTGATAAAGTTGTGTTACATTTCAAGATACATCTGTTTGGAATTATGGAAATATACCTCCATGGTGATGCTTACAGATAGGATGACGGGAGGATATAGTTGGATATCATCTTCTAGTAGTGTAACTCGATGCATCGATCATTCCAGGTGAGGAAGAAGGGGAGAGTATCTATTAAAACATTTCTTTCTTCATATAGTTTAAGGAGAGAGATCTAGGGTTGGTTATGAATAGAATGTCTATTTTGATGAGGGAGTTCTAGCTATATCACCCTATGACATCTACAGAAGACGGTGGACTTGAGGGAGCTATGTTTTGGTTTAAGCCTATCTAGAATATACTTGACCACTTAGAGACTCCTAAAAATAAGAGGTCAAAGTAAGTTGTTTAAATGATTTGAGGATCAATGAAGTGTTGGTGGAAAATTGAAGCTTGGATTGGATATGCTGATAGTCTTTTATAGAATTAATTCATAGATATTTTCTTAGAGAACATCTATCCATATATGTTGAGGTGGGATAGAGAAACTAGGTAAATGATTTTGACTCATGGGAGTATGTTTGTGATGGACCATGCCAGATTATTTATATAATTTCAATGATTTTTTCCAGTGTTGGTTGGAGATGAGACAACAGTAGAGAGGATTTTTTAGGATGAACATAAATGTTAGATTAAGTCCCATTTTAACATCTTATGAGGGTAGGAAGTGTCACTATGAGAATTTTAGCTGGGGGTAGTTAGAAAACTGACCAGGGGAAGGGTCAATTATACATGACCATGATTACATGATTTTTTACCAATGTGGTAGGTCAGGTCACTATTTTGGACAATTTCCCTTACAACTAGTTGGGTTTCAATCTTGTTTAAGGATGGGACATCTATAGAAGTTCTACAAGAACCCATGATAAATGGATAGTGGTGGAGGAGCTAGACAGACCTCGTATGCAGAAAGGGGATCTTCTTCACCATGTCTATATGGAAACTTGAGTTATATTGGCTGGGGCGGTAGAGGTAGTGGGTGGGCTGCCTTTTAAAAAGAGTTACCATATCATTAGAGTGATACAGCTTTCTGATTATAGACTACATCATAGGGAATGGGGGTAGAATAGTTACATTCCATCTAGCATACCCTTGTGGATAAAAATGATATACCATCAATAGTTATTGTTTCTATTCTCATAGATTCTAAATTATCTAGTGCCTATTTTGATAATGGTGTCTCTCGTTCTTTTATTTCTACACAACATATTAATGGTTTGAGCCTGGCGATAGAGTTCTGCAGTGTGGTGTTGATGATACACACACCTATGGGAGTACAGTCGAGAGTAATTTTCTATTACAAGGGATGTTCTCTTGAGGTTGGGAAGTATCATTTTCTATGGGATAGTTGAAATCTGGGTTTTGACTTAATTATGGGTATGGAATGGTTAGTAGCATATCGATCCCACATTGATTTTCACCACATGAGACTAACTTTTACATCTCTTGAGGGTAAAAATTATATTCACTTTGGAGAGTGGGGTATCTTGTCAAGCCATATAGGGACAATTCACTACCAACATAGGGATACTACCACTCAGGTTGCTAGTTTTTTTCGGATGATTGATGTGTAAAGTAAGATTTATTTCCACACATAGTGGATATGTTTTAATATGTTTTTCGTGAAGACTTCTAAGGGATTACAACTAAGACAGGTGAGGAATTTAAGATTGAGCTCATACTTGGGGTAGATATAGTCTCTATTACACTATATAGAATGGAACCAATAGAGATTTTAGAACCTAAGACTTGGCTAGAACCATTGATGGGTAAGGAGTTTATCCAACTGAGTATGTCACCCTGCGGTTATCCAATGTTGTTTTCTAAGAATGCTGACAAGATCCTACTCTTGTGCCTGGACTACTAGAAGTTGAATTGGATGACTATGAAAAACCATTATCATCTTCCATGTATCAATGATTTCTTTGGCTAGTTGAGGAGAGCTTGAATCTTCTCAAAGATTAACATCAGATAATGGTCTAATTAGTTGAGATTTCTTCCTTCTGATATACTGAGGAGTTTTATCCAAAACATGTTTGGCCTATATGAGTTCATCGTAATGATGTTCAGTTTGAAGAATACACTTGTAGTGTTTATGGCCTTATTGAATAAAATATTGCATCTATAACTAGATCAGTTTTTAGTAGTGTTTGTGGATGAGATCATTGTGTGATCCAAGACTCAAGGTGATCATGACCAACATCTGGACTTCATCCTAAGTACACTGATAGGTAATCATTTATATATCAATCTATCTAAGTGTTAGTTTTTTTTTGACTACATACACTTCTTAGGTCACATTATCCCATAATAATGTGTGTCTGTGGGCCTAGAGATGTTTTTGGCAGTTATTTATTAGGAGTATCCCAAGAATGATTTCGATATTTGTAGCTTTATATGGTTATCTAGATAATATCATATATTAACTCTAAACATTTACCATTTAAAAGTTCCTCTTTCAAGGTTGACCAAAAAGGGTATAATGTTTGAATTATTGGAATCATATGAGAATTACTTCTAGAATTGAATAAGTTTTTGATAATGAAACCAATCTTGATCCATACTGATTTCTGTGGGGAGTATATGGTGTTTTGTGATGCTTCTTGGATCAGACTCAGAGTTATGTTGATACTGGGATATCGATTTGTGGCATATGGGTCTTGGTAGTTGAGGATATATGAAAACCAATACCCTATGCATGACCTCAAGTTGTCTATAGTGGTTTATGTTTTAAAGTGTTGGCGGCATTATCCATTGGGTGATAATTTTATGGTGTATACTGATAATAAAAGATTAAATTATTTGTTTTCATATGTATATTTGAATATCTGGAAATGAAGAATAGTTTAGTATATACAGTCTTTTGACATTGAGTTATCATTTACGTCTAGTTACGAGAAATATTGTGGTGGATGCTTTGAGTAGGAAAACTCATACTCGGGAAGATTACTAGTCTAGTGTTTAGTGGAATATTTTTTTTACTAACTAAAATGTATGTTTGCTTCTAGGAGGGTTAGGAGAATATTAATCTTCTATCAATTGAAGAATATTCTACAATTTTTATATATATTAGAGAAAAATAGTATGGGGATCCCAAATGTTTACCCTTGAGGAAAATCCTTAACGATGGGAAGTAACCTTCCAATTGATGCATAGATGAGGATGAGATCATTTATGTTAAGAATCATATTTTTGTGCCTACAAGCATGTGAATGAAGTTAATTTGTGAATTTCATGCCTCGAAGTGGGAAGTTCATCTAGGTGTGACAGAAATGTACCAAGACCTACATCGACTATTTTGGTGGTAGGGAATGAAAAAGGAGATAGTATGGTTCATGAAATGATACTAAACCAACTAGCAGGTGAAGGATAATCATCAATAGCCCACTGTTTTTCTACATTAGTTTCCCATTCTATAATAGAAGTAGGATTATGTGATTATTGAATTTATTATGGTTATCTTGAGAATTACTTGGAAGAATGATGTTATTTGGGTGATTTTGGACTCACTACAACATAAATAGGGTTTAGCGGTGGTTTTGTGGTGGAGGTTCACAAAACCGCCGCTAAATGTTTTCTCAAAAATGTTTCGCGGCGGTTTTTAATAAACCTCCACTAAACTCAAATTTTTTTAAAAAAATCTCGACCCTTCCCTACCCCGACCCCCGTTTCCCCCAACCCCTCGTGCTCCCTTTTTCCCACAACCCCCCCCCCCCCTAGGCGATCCCGTGACTTCTCCGGCGAATGCGACCTCCATCTCTGGTGACCCCACGACCAATGTCTATGGCAGATCCCATGACCGGTGACCCCAGAAACCCGCGAACCCCCTTTTCTCGGTGACCCTTCTCACTGTGACCGTGACCCCAAAGTGATTTTTCCATTGTGGTATCATTTTTCATCTTTTTATACAATATTTTTGCAATATATTTTTATTATTTGATTAGAATGTTTGTTACTCCAAGTTTTAGCTTGTTAATTTGAATAAAATTATTAATTTGATACCTAATTCAAGTTTAATTGAAATTTTTATTCCATGTGTTAATGGAATTGGATATTAGTTTACAATATTTTAATGGATTTTCTTGATTTCCCCTATTGATAATTAAATTTTACCACTTTTTAATGGTGGTAGGGAGTTCCTATGTTATAATGGATTCAATACTTCCCTAGCAGTCCTTTAATATAATTATTGGTAAATAGTGTTCCCCAATCAGTAATGAGTGGTTGGGGAAATCTAAATCTTGAAAACAAATTTTTCTTTAAGAATTTCCTTACTACTTCTTTGGTGACATGAGTGGTAGCTTCAACTTCTACCCATTTAGATATGTAGTAAATTCCAAAAAGGATATAGAACATACCATATGAATTGGGGAGTTCCCTAATGAAATTTATTCCCCAAATGATGAAGATTTAGATATCCAAGATCTGGTTTTGGGGTATTTCATTTCTTTTTCCAATGGTGACATTTCGTTGGCACCGGTCATAGCTCTGACAAAAAAATATAATATATTTGTGAAGTGTGGGAAAAAAAAGTAAATGTGGTTGGATTTTTTCTAATGTTCATTCTATTCCATGATGCGGTCTAGTTGGGGAATTGTGAAACATATCTAAAACACTATTGATCTCATCTTCTAGGATGCAACATTGCATTAATCCATGAAAGCTATGTTTAAAAAATAGCGGCTCATACTTGTATTAATGTGATGTCTCAACAAAAAATGTCCTTTGTTACTGGTATGAGAGGTTTGGGTAACAATATTTTGTGGTGAGAGAATTTTCAAATTAGTAAAACCATGGTCATGAAGATGTGTTTAGTTTGAAAAGAGTTTCATCGAGTAAGTTTTTCTTGATGTCCAGATTATCTTCTTATTTAATGAGGGGCAATGGGAGTCTCGATAGATGATATGCTACACCATTATTCATTTCTTTTGTGTCTTTGACGGTGATTCCAAATTCTTTCATCAATAGGATCCAAGGTATTAATATTTGTTTGGAATCCTTTTTACTCATAAAATATTTTATAGTAGCAATATCAGTGTACACAATCACCCTTGACAAAACTAAGTAAGGGAAAAATATTTCAAAAGAAAAGATTACAGCAAGGAATTACTTTTTGGTGGTTTTGTAGTTAACCTTGATTTTAGTGGGATCAACTTCCATTCCATTCTTAGAGATTTAGTGTATAAGGACTATTCCTCCTTGAATGATTCAGTGTAATTTTTAGAAGTTTAAAACTAAACACTTCTCAACACAACATTTCTAGATTAGGTTATGATTTTTTAAACATAAATCAAAGGCTCTTCTATAAATTGAATAATCATGAATAATAATTTCCAAGATTTCCTTAACCATATCATAAAAAATTTGTTTCAAACACCTTAGAAAATTCATTTGTGAATTAAACATACCAAATTACATGTTTCTATTGGATATTATACCGAATATACATGTGAATGGTTTTTTGGAATAATCATCTAGGTCAACTGAAATCTAAATGTATCTTGAATATCCATTCAAGAAATACTAGAATTCAATTCATGTGAGTCTCTCAAACATTTTATCTATGAAATGCAGAGGGAGAAATGATCCTTTTGAGTTTATCTATTTACATTTCTATAGTCCTCACAAAAACTTCATCCAGTGATGGTGTAAGTCAATATCAATTCATCCTCATCATTTTTTAAAAATATGCAACCACCTTTCTTTGGAACTACATGTAGGAGACTCACAGACTTACTTTCAGAGATTGAATAAAATATTCCATCATCCAAAAGTTTCATTAATCCATTCTTAACTATCTTCTTCATTGGTGGGGTGATTCTCCATTGGGGGTGTTGTTTTCATTCTACACTCTCTTATAATATAATTTAATAAGTTCATAAAGTGGGGGATAATCCATTTGATATTGGACACCCCATAGGAAATTAACTTTTTTATTTCCTTTTAGGACATTGATCAACTTTTCCTCTTATAGTTGTATCATATCTATGTTAATGTTGACTGGTAATGTGATTGTAGTCTCTGAAAAAAATATTCAACTGTTGTTGAGAGAGGTTTCAGGTCCATCATTTGTGGAAGAATGATAAATGGTATAAAAGGTGGGATTTCATCCCTTGTAAGAGGTTCTTTCATAGTTTGTTTCCTTGGGTTCATAATCCGCTCCTTTAGTAGGAGATAGTTCATCACTATCATCCTCACTGGCCATGTATTCATCCTTCTCTTTAGTGATAAAGATTTCTTGAAATTCAAAAGAATCAACTATTTGTTTTCCTTATTTCACTAGGTCAAATATGACATGTTCATCACTTACTCTGGATATCAGTCCCCTTTGATTCACATCAATTAGTTACTTTCCAGTGGCTATGAATAGTCAACCTAAGATAATGATAATCCCTCCTTCTAATTCTATGTATAGAATGAAAAATTCTTTTGGGAAATTGAATTTATTGATTTGGGCTAGGACATACTTGAGTAGACCTAAAGGATACTTAACTGATCATTCAACTAATTATAGTACCAGTCTAGTTAGATTTAGTTCTTCAACTCCTATCTTGTGAATTAAACTCATTGGAATGAGGTAAATGTTGGATCCTAAGTAGCACAAGTCTCTCCTTAAGTTTCATTCTCCTATGGTGTATGGAAATGATAAACTCATAGGATCTGTCATATTTGGTGGAATTTTATATTGAAAAAAATAAGATCATTATTCATTCTGGGAAATGACTCCTAGGTAATCTAGTTTTCTCTTATTAGAAAACAGTTCCTTGAGAAATTTTACATAGGTTAGAATTTAGGCAACAACTACAGCAAATGATGTGTTTATGTGAATTTCTTGAAAATTTTCAAAATATTATTATATTACCCTTTGATCCTTCCTTGTCTCATTCTTTCTAAAAATGAGAGAGGTGGTATATAAAATGGTGGTAAAATTTAGATATCCTCTTTAGGTTTCTCTTGTGTCGATGCTATTGCAGGAGGTGGTGATTCTAGATGTTTCTATTCATCATTTGAATATATTTTTTTCATCCTCTTCAATGACTACTATAGGTTTCTTAGGTTCCTTCAACTTTTTCTCTTCTCCTCTACATGGTTGCTAAAAATCCAGTGCTTTTACACTCCTTTGTACCATTTATCTCTCTTATTCCTTTTGGTATGTATCAGTATTATAAGTTAGTGTACCTAATAATCTATCTAAAAATGTCTTTCATATTTGTCCCATTTGGTTTCCTAGATTTAAGAGGGTTTCCCTTTGGTTTTTCATTTCCTTTTCTTTTGTGGTCATCCTATGATCTATTTTTTGATTAATGTATATGAGAATATTTTCCATTTTTAAGAGGTTCGTCTGGTTATGGTGGTCTTTGCAGAGCCAGTTGAAATTGATGATGGACTATAGGAAGAAATGTCTGTTGAGGTACTTATTGAGGAGGCTTAGGAACAAGATTCATAGGTGGATATCTAGGTGGTCCTTGGTTATTGAGTGGTTCATAACTACTTCTCTACTAGAAGTACCCTTGGTTGTTCTGATGTGGCTGTTGAGACCACCTCTATGGATACTGTTGTTGTGGTTGTTGAAGTTTCCTATTCCTAATAATATTAAAATATATCCCATAAATAGTGCAAAATATTGACACACCAACACACATCCTTTAATTCTCATGGGATGCAGTCATACTATAATTTCTTTTTACCCCAATCTACACTTTCTACAATTAAGTAGTATTGTTATAATGTGGGGTCACTACTAAAAAATCAGGCATTAGCGACCCCCATTGGCGGTCGTTATAGGCCTATAGCGACTGCCCAGCGCCTGCCATTGGCGGTCGCTTCAGCTTCGTCGTTGTAGGCCAATAGCGACCGCTAATGGCGATCCCTATAGGTGGCTGAAATTCCAGCATTAAGAGACCGCTTGGCGGTCGCTATAGGCTTCCTGGTGGGCACCATTAGCAACCGCCTTTGGCGGTCGCTACCCTGGGAAAATGTTTTTAAAAAAAAATTCCTACTGAAAGAAATATATATATATATATATATTAAATAAAATATATATATATATTAAAGAAAATATTTATATATATAATATTAAATAAAATATTTTAAATATATATATTTATATATAATATGTTTTAAATATTTTAATATATATATATAATATTAAATAAAATATTTTTCATTTTTTTAATGAAATGTACGAATTGTGTTTTTTTCTACACGGTGAAAAATCAGAGATAAAACAAGGTAAAAATCATAAAACATGGAAAACAATTTCAAAAAGAATAAACATAAAGATCATCATAAACAATAAATGATAAATATGTTTCAATGATCCGAGCAGGTCCATCCATTTCAATCTTATGCTTCAATAAACCTACAATAAGACAAAAAAACAACAAAACAAAACAAACATAAATTGGACATAATTATTCAGTTATTATATATATATAATAAAATTAAATATAACATCAAATCATGGTGCTATAATAATTTAAAACCACCAATTTAAGAAATTCTATCATTTCAGGTCATTCGGAGCACATTTGCTCCAAATTCGACCGTCTCACGCCGTTTTTGGTGTTTTATGACACCGGAAACGCGTTTCTGGTCACCGCCGTCAAACGACACCTAAGATTGATGTTACGTCAGCACAACCATTTCACAAATCACACAACGACTGTCTTCATACGGATTCATGGTATTCAGAGGTCGTTCGGGTGGTTTTGACCCCCCAACGTGCCATTTTAGCGCGGGCTGAGCTGATGAAAACGACACAATCGGTTGTACCGTGCGCACCGCACGTCTGAGGGGCACTCTATATCCTCTTACACATCACGAATAATATTCCTAATGTTTTTGTGTGGTTTCAGGTCATTCGAAGCGCGTTTGCTCTGAATTCGACCATCTCACGCTGTTTTTTGTGTTTTATGACACCAGAAACGCGTTTCTGGTCATCGCTATCAAACAACACCTCTGATTGATGTGTCTTCAGCACTAAAATTTCAAAAATCACACAAAGGCTGTTGTTGTACGGTTTCATGGCATTCTGAGGTCGTTCGGGTGGTTTTGACCCCCCAACGCACCAATTTTAGCGCGCACCGAGCTGCTAAAAACGACACAATCGGTCATACCGCGCGCACCGCACATCCGATGGGTGAGACGTATCCTCTTACACATCACGAATAATATTCATAATGTATTTTTGTGGTTTCAGGTTAGTCGGGGAACGTTTTCTCCGAATTCGACCGTCTCACGCCGTTTTTGGTATTTTATGACACCAGAAATACGTTTTCGGTCACTGCGGTCAAACGACAACTATGATTGATGGGTCGTCGGCATGAACATTTCAAAAATCACACAACCTCTGTTTTCATACGGTTTCATGGAATTCCGAAGTCATTCGTATGGTTTTGACCCCCCAACGCGCCAATTTTAGCGCGCACTGAGCTACTGAAAATGACACAATCAGTTGTACCGTGTGCACCGCATGTCTGATGGGTGCTCCGTCTACTCCTACATGTCATGAATAATATTACTAATGTTTTTTTGTGGTTTCAGGTCATTCGGAGCATGTTTTCTCTGAATTCGACCGTCTCACGCCGTTTTTGGTGTTTTATGACACCGGAAATGCGTTTTCGGTCACCGCCGTCAAACGACACCTCCGATTGACGTTCTGTCGGCACGAAAATTTCACAAATCACACAAAGGATGTTTTCATACGGTTTCATTGCATTATGAGGTCATTCGATGGGTTTTGACCCCCCAACGCGCCAATTTTAGCGTGCGCCGAGCTGCTGAAAACGACACAATCGAACCCATGGGGATTGTTTTGGTGGGAATGAAACTAGGACTTTGAACCCATTGTGTATAGTTCCTCATGAGATGTATTTAGTTTTGGATTTGATTAATGATATTGTTTTTTGTTTAGGATTTAATAAGAAGGTAGGGTTCAAGGTAGATATTTGGGTTCATGTAAAGGTATTATCTTGATCCAAACTCAGAATAGTCTAATGGCTTAGGCTGCAAAGTTGTGCATAGAGAAATAGTTGTTCATGGTGAAAAAAAAAGATCAATATAACATTAAATTATTCCTTGGCCTGGATAAAGATAACAAACTAGATGCATTAATACTAACTTCTATGGAATAATATATCACATTCTAATGGTCATAGCCTACTCTACTCCAATTAGGTCCGGTCTATTCATTTAAACATATCTTGGTATGTTTTTCCAAAAATAATTTAATAAAGGGTTATTATATAACTTGGTTACTTGGATTAGGGTTACCAAGTTACAATTTATATATTCAATAAGTTTATACCACCCCGATTCTTGAAACATACCCTAATTATTTTAGTTTCTCATGATTGTAATAATCAATATTAAAGAAACAATTTTAGTCATGCTTGGAATACTAATAAATAAGTTTTAATATGAAATTTTACAATTGGGGGTTCAAGAATCAAGTAGTTCTCAACCAAAAAAGCTTTTAAATCAATCAACCACATACATGAAACAACAAACAAGTAAGAACGTATGGTGAAGTAGCTATTGAGTGAAGAGTCAATGTGAAATTAATTTCTATTGGTGAACAAGTAATAACGTATGTCACTCCTCTTTTTTTCTTTTAAAATATGATTTTAAATTGAAAACATTCACTTTGAGTCATTTATTAATTTAAGCACACAACACTGAACATAAACATATCAAATAAAGAAAAATACCTCTAGAATTTCTTTTGAGCTCTCATGTCTTAAATCTCTTAAGTTATTGCTTGGAAATACAAATTTGATATGGTTGGTTGTGTATAAAACCATTTTGAAACAACATTCCTTATGGAGGACATCTAAGGTCAATCCTAAACAATCACATAATGTCTCAAGTTTAAAATTCATTATGATCAGTTTCGTTCGCACATCAATGGGGTGTTGTTTGAGGAAACATAAATTTGTGATCGATAGTGTTATGATAAGTGTGTAACTCGATATTCTTACTGCTCCTCAATGAGGTGTTGATGCCGTCTCCTATGGACCAGACTTGTTCAGTTGGTCTGAAGTGGTAAATGTGATCAATGAATCATCTTTATTATATTATGCATACTTTATGATCAATGGGTCATCTTTATTATATTATTTTTCTATAATCTTACACTATCGTATATTTTGTGTAGGCACATTGTGATATATATGGATAAAAGATGGATCACATTATCAAGTAACACACCTCAGTATATTAAGGGATTGAATGATTTTTTAGATTTTTTAATTTCTAATCGATCCATTGAATGAAAAATAAAATGTCCAGGTCTAGAAGGTAAATTCAGAACATGGTTGAAGAGAGATTAAGATTATGAACATTTACTACTAAATCAATTCCCTGGTCAATATTTGTGTTGGATTTGGCATGGAGAATCGAACATTACAGAAAGATTGAGCACTGATGTTAATCCACAGAATGAGGTCCCAAGTTCGTCGACAATGGGAAATGAAATTCAAAACCTCATAAATGATGAATTCGGCACTGCAAGACACCAATATCAACATCAAAACATATCAGAACAACCAAAAGAGGGTGCTACAAATTGCAGTGTGACAAGTGATGTTTTTGAGACTGTAACATAGGAAGATCAAGATTTAAACATATCATTGGTTCCTCCTCTTGATTCTGTAGAGCCAAATGTAAGATAAAACATCCCTGAGGAAAATGTGATTCATGATTTTGTTAACGATGGAAATCAAGAGTTTTATAGTGGGTGTTTAAAATATTCAAAGCTTTCATTTCTGCGGAAGTTGTACTATATCAAATGTCTATGTGGATTTAAAAATAATGCAATGTCCATGACATTGGAATTGATTCATGATGCATTTCCTAAAGCAAAAATCCCAGAATGTTTTTATGATATAAAAAATGTTGTTAACAAGCATGGTCTGAATTATACTAAAATACATGTGTGTCCCAATGATTGTATGCTTTATTGGGGAGAGGATTCAAGTAGATAGAATTGCAAGAAATGTTATTCTTCAAGATGGCAGGAAAAGGGTGATGTTTGAAGTATGAATGAACATAATTTCATAGAGAATAAGAAAAGGAAAACACCTGCAAAGGTTTTGTGTTACTTTCCTTTGAAGCCTCAATTAAAAATATTATTCATGTCATCGAAAACTACTACATTCATGAAGTGGAATTTTGTAGATAACAACATTGATGGGTTAATGAGGAATCCATGAGATTCCCAATCATGGAAGACATTTGATTCATTACGTCTAGATTTCTCAGCTAATCCTAGGATTGTTTGATTGGGATTGGCTGCCGATGGATTCAACCAATTTGGGACTTTGAGTACTAGTTATAGAATTTGGACAGTTGTTTTGAACCCTTATAATCTGCCTCTGTGGATGTGTATAAAACAAACATCTATTATCCTTTCGATGATTATTCATGGAAAACAAATTCCTGGAAATGATATTGATGTATACTAGCAGCCTTTGATTACTGAATTGTAGGAGTTATGGATCAACGATGTTGATACATTTGATGATTCTTCTAAAACAATTTTCAAAATTCATGTTTCTTTAATGTGGACCATTAGTGACTTCCCTGGGCTTGGGAATTTATCTGGTTGGAACACTTACATTAGTTTGGATTGTCCCATTTATAACTTTGATTTTGACCCCAAATGGCTAACTCACAGTAGAAAATGGTGCCTCTTGTGTCATCGAAGATTTCTCGAATCATCTCATAGATTTCAGCTGAACAAATCAAAATTTAATGGTTCCAGTGATCGTAGACCACCTCCAAAGTTGTTAAATGGTTCTGAAATATTGACACAGCTTGAAAATGTTGAAACAGAATTTGGGAAGGTTCATCATTTGAATGATAGCAGAAAATAGTTCCAAAGTGCATCATCAAGTGAAATCAAAACGAAACAATGGAAGAAAAAAAGTATATTATTCAAACTTCCATATTGGGAATTTAATTTGTTGCGGCATAATCTTGATGTGATGTATATTGAGAACAATTTCTGTGATAATTTTATTTTCACATTTCTTAATGAGAATGGAAAGTTTAAGGATCATCTCAATGCTCGTAAAGACTTACTAGCAATGAACATAAAATGCGATCTCTGGCTAGATGAGAATGAAAAGTATCCTTCTGCAATTTTTTCAATGAAAAATAGGGATAAAGATACATTCCTTTAAATTTTAAAGAATTCTAAGGTATCTGATGGGTATTTAAGTAACATCTCGAGGTGTGTTGACTTGATGAATCGTATGTTACATGGATTAAAAAGTCACGATTCACATATTTTGTTACAACAGTTACTACCATTGGCATTGCGTACATTATTACCTGAAAAAATTAATGTTGTTGTACTCCAATTCTCCACATTTTTCAGAAAAATATGTGAGAAATCTCTACATCCATTTCAGCTTGACAACCTCTAGGAGAGGTTTTTATTGACCCTTTTTTCAATTGATATGATCTTTCCTCTGACATATTTTACTATAATGATGCATTTAACAGTGCATTTAGTTGAGGAAGCTAAATTAGGAGGCCCCATTCATTATCGATGGATGTATCCAATTGAGAGGTTCTTTATTTATATGTTTTTCAGTCAAGTAAACAATTTTTGTACTAAATTAAATGCATAATTATATTTATTTTATTTAACAGATATCTTGGGCATTTGAAATCATACGTGAGAAATAAAGCTCAACCAGAAGGCTCTATTATTGAAGACTATTTGGCTGAGGAGTGTCTTAACTTTTGTTCTAGATACTTAGATAATATTTAGACAATATTTAGTCGAGTTTTACATGTTTACTACACATCGACTCAATCTCAAATACATCAGAAATCCAAAATATTTCCTGTGATTGGCCGATCTGTTGGAAGGACCTCAAATGTGACACTTATTGAATTGGAATTATTACAGGCACATAGATATGTGATGCTGAATAGTGAAATTGCATATCCATTTGTTGAAGAGTTGAGGATACAAACAAATATATTAATGAGATACCGAACACGAAATGAGAATGATATAACTATATCTATTAATAAAGATCTTGTAAAATGGTTTGCACGACGTGTAAGTTCATAAATATTGCAATAAGTACGAATATTAGTTTGACGCATACATTTTGTAAATCTAATAGATTATATTTCTTTTCTCAGATCATGAATACTGGTACTCGAGCAGAGGTGTCCGAAGATTTCAATTTTCTTGCTAGAGGTCCTCTAAAACAAGTTATAAAGCTCGATGCTTATAATGTTCATGGATTTAGATTTCATACAGTCGATCGAGAAGTGAGTTTGAAAAAACAGAATAGTTGTATATTTACATTTGCTGAAGTGGAATACTATGGAAAGATGCATGATATTATTGAATTAAACTACCACGAACATTTTTTTTGTTTTATTCAAATGAAAATGGGTCGATATTATCAGAGGTGTTAAAAGAGATTCCTTGCAATTTACTTCTTTGAACTTCTCTCCCTTGATAGATGTTGGTGATCGTGAACTGCATGATCCATATATCTTAGCATCGCAAGAAAAAAATGGTATATTATGTGAATGATGTTGTCTATGAAGGTTGGAATGTAGTTGATCACGTAATACAATGAGATTTGTATGATATGGGTGATGAAGTGGATAATTTGACCTCTAAAATTGAATTTAATCAACAACAGACAACAGAATTATTTGTCCATCATGATATTGAAAATATTATTCTAGCAAGGATGAATGAAGTGGATGAAGCAATGTAGAATGAAACCAACATTATTGAAGGGGAAAACAATTTTATGTAAAATTATTTATTTATTCAGCAACCACTTGTTTCATTTCTTCAGTCATTCATTATCATTGTTATATATATTTTTTCGGTTAGTACTGGGCATCTATTATCAATTTTAATTTTTTTCTGCATAATTTTTTTGAAATATATATTCTGAACTTAATTTTATTTGATTAAATGACAGGAATGTAAAGGAAGAAGCGGTATAATATTTCATCTAGTTCTGCGATAGATAATGATCCATCTGGCTCCCTCCCCACGACATCTAAGGAACCATCTGCCTACACCCCTGCACCATCTCCCCCGGCACCATCTCTCACACCATCTTTGGATGTCACATTAGAGGGTGAGCCGTCGAATCCCGCTTCCAGTTCCTCAGCAGTGGGGAAACAACATGCCCATTCTAGTTCATCACGGGCGTACTGAAGTGTCACTGTCATAGAATCAAATTTTAATTAAATAAATTTATTGCATTTTGTTTATACTAATTTTTTCTCATTTAAGATGAAAAAATACAATCTTGGCTAAAAACATTAAAATTTCAGATGTTTGGAATATGAATGGCGAAAATATAGTCGTTCCATTTGATTTTTATGGGGTCATGACAGATGATGTGGTGGGGTTACTTGGCCAGATTCTAGGCCAGCTGGAAGCGGAGCCCATTTCCCTTCCTATTTCATATGATGATTGGAGACATATGCCTCCAAGCTAGAAAAATGAAGTTTTTATTCTCAAATAAAGGTAAATTTATTACATTATGGTTTAATTGAATGTCATGTTACTAATATGTTCGAAATGAATTTCTGTATGCAGATGTTCTTCCACTTCACAGTTGCTGATGTGATAGCACGGAAGTGGACGTTGAAAAATCTAGGTAAGAAATGGAAAGATTTCAAATAGAGATTGTGGTGTGATGTCAATGATACCTCATTGACTGTGAAACAAATGTATGAGAAGCTACCCAGTGGGGTACCGAAAGAACAGTGGAATGTCTTTGTTGACAGACATTGTGATGAGAAGCGGATGGTATTGAAATATATATTATTATATTATCCTCATTTTACATTTATACATGTATATGAAGAGGAAATGACAGTGAATACATTACTATTAAATTTAATTTTATTTATTTCAGGATCTCTCAAGAAAGAATACTTGAAACTGGGCTATGCAAGTCATCCCTCACACTACGGCCTCAAAAAGATTTTCTAGAAGCTGATCAACATTGGTAATATTTTAATTAGTTTAAATATTTATAAGATAGTATTATCTATTTAATATATTGATTTATTGATTTATCTTTACTTAATGCAGTCACAGAGTTTAGGGCATGAAGCATCCCAAAGTAAACTGTGGTTGGATGTTCACAAGAAATCAGATGGAAGTTTTGTTAACGAGCCTGCTAAAGAAGTTGGGGTATGAAGTCAGTTTTTTATTATAATAACTTATTATCAGTTTTTACTATGATAATATATATTGATATATTATTTATATGTTAAAATTAAATAACTATAGGATTTCAATCATGGGAAGTCCTACTCAGTCTCCCATGATGACCCAGTTGGTAAACTCCTAGGGAAGGAGCATCCTAGTAGATTGCACGGGATGGGTTTGGGACCCGTACCATATGTGGTTTTTAGCAGGCCACTAGGGATGGCAGCTACATCTACTCTTGGATTTAGTCATCCCATACCCAGAGATTCTCAAAAAGAGATTGTTTCTCTACAAAACAAAGTTCACCAGCAGGGGGATCAGATATCTACTTTGCAGAAAGAGTTTATTGAAATACGTCATCATATGAGTAGATATACCCCTGGTGGTAGTGCATAAACTGGTGTCATGCAGGTAAATCACAAAAAATCAAAATTATTTTGTTTCCTAACTTTCATTAGTTTTATGTCTTAATATAAATATGCAACAGTGTTTAATTTTCAATATAATGTTCTTACAGGTGACAACAGAATGTGGCAATGAAGGTGGAGAGGGTGACGATGCATCATCGAACCATGAGTAGTTGTATTGTTCATGTGTTGAATAAATATGGGAATATTTTGTTTGTATATGTAACATTTGTGTCACATAGTTTCCACCAAAAATTTTCATGTCCTAAAATTTCCTTTATTTCTCATGTTTCCTTTTATGCATTTTATTTATTTATGTTGTTTCATTTTATGTCTTGATTTCTCAAGTGTGGTATACATCATTCCATTTAGGCATGTGTTTGAATTGGTAGTTTAGATTTTGGATGACTAGGAGTTCAACCCATTGTTGATGTGTTGAACAAATTGGTCCATTTCACATGTTATACTATTTTGAATTTTAACTAAGTAATATTCTCTTATGTTGAGATGGTTTTACTATTTTTTAGTGGTGAGGGGGTAGTCGATTCATCAAATGTAAGAGTTAATAGTTTATCAAACCAATTACTTGTTAATGGATTCACATTAGTAATCTCCCACTTGTAGAGATGTATGATAAAATATTCTATGCTAAGGCTGTTTGGGATGCTCCCCAGCAAACAATAATTTTATGCCCAAGAGTGGATTCACATTAGTAATCCCCCTCTTGTAGAGATGTATGACTAGGAGTTAAACTCATGTTTTCTTTTGGATGGGGTACTTGAATCCACGATGGATGAGAGAATTATTTTAAAACCTTATACAACCTGTGGATTCAATCATTTGTTTGATCTCACCATGAGTGTCACCCCACTTCTTTTGGCAGACCATTGGAGGAGTAACCTCCTTTTTTTCATCCATCGATTTTGGATAATGCCAACATGTGAGAATATCGAAGCTAAAATCATACATACGCTTGCTGATGCTCCGGCCTTCCTTTCCCAATATTATGCCCAAGAGTGGGTAACATCTTGACTCTATGGTGTGATAAGATAGTTGGTCCATCATGCGGATAGTCGTTTCTCCTCACCAACAACATTGTTAGTGGTGATGATGGAGATGATCAAAGATCTGGGTGGGAAATCAAGAAAGCAAACTTGTTCTAGTGATGACTACCCTAATGGTGAAATAGGATTTATTGATTCAATTAATCTTACATCATAGGCTATATATGATATGCTTGTTGAGATAAGGTCATATGAGGATTATTCTCCTTCTTCCTCATTGAGTCAACTAGTTATTCCTCCTCTTTCCACACATACTCCATTTGTCACATAGGTTGAGGCACAAAATAGGGGAAAATTAGTAGATTCATGGCTTGATCACTCATACCCACATAGAAATATTCCACAACCAAGGGGAACACATTTATAAATTATTTAATGACTTGGGTGCTGGTGGTTTTGACTGACAACCTCTATATAAAATTATGAATCAAATTGTTTTAACTCGGTATGATTTGGAGACAAGTGAAATATATTTTCATGATATTATAAATGAGGATCCTCTTTCTAGGAAGATAAGGGAGTCCTTAGAGGCATTGGAGAAAGTTCATAATTGGATATTCAAATTGTAGGCTCATATGGATTCTTAGACTATACAAACATGGAGATGTGAGGAAATCATAGATCATCTGAGGAAAAATCTTTTAATATCATCCTGTTTCTTGGAAACTACCTAAAAGAGGGTTGTGGAGTTGATGGATTTGATCAAGACTCTTCCTCGTAGAGTGAGATCTGAATAAGGGGGTGATTGGAACTTCATTGTTTGATTGACACTTCATTCCAAACCTTTTCATAAATTTCATGTTCGATTGATCATATTTTATCATAGTTAAAACCTTGTAATTCATTACATTTTTTATGAAACATCAGAGATACTTAAAAATGTTGAGATTCCTTTCTCTTTTTAAATTATTAATGATCAAATTTTTTAGACATTCTACATTATTGTCCCTCTTCCTTTCATTCATGATATAAATTCTATTTTTATAATGCGGTATTTCTAGTTTGGTTTGTTTTTCAGGGCAGGGGTGCAGCAGAATAAAATATTTTATTTTTTTCCTAGTCAACTTTTCGCGGCGGTTTAAACCACCGTGAAATGTACATTGGAGGCAGTTTAAACCGTATCTAAAAGGTGAAAACCGCAGCTAAATGTAAAAAAAATTATGTTTCACCGCGGTTTTAACTGCCGCTAAATAGTCACATCGTAGGGGCTCATTCCGCGGTGGTTCTCGTGACTTCAATGGCAGTTTTACAACCGCTGGATTTGAGTTTATTCACGGTGGTTATAACCATCACGAATAAACTGATGTCCATGGGTCATACAAAATGATGCTAAACTTAGTAAAACCGCCTCAAAATGTGGCAGCTATGATGATTTCCATAAACCGCTGCGAAACAGAAGTAACCACCGCTAATAGATTGCAGACGCCGTATTAGGCAGCGGTTTACAAAAACCGCTGCTAAACGGCGATTCTCTTGTAGTGAATATTTAAAAAAGTCAGTTAATTTCATTCCAATGTAGAAGAATTTCGTAGTGGATCATTTGGGGGAACTGTATTCTTAGGATATATTCCTTTAGCATGGGATGCCACATACTATTGTTTTAAATCATGACTCACGTTTTACTTCTCTCTTCTAGCAGGTCGTATTTAAGGCCCTTGGTAAAAAGGACCCATTGAGTTTGGTTAAGAACACATATAAAAATGGAAAGTTAGAGTGTACAATACGAGTGCTGAAGGATATGTTGTGAGCATCTTTTCTAGACTCTGGTGGGTCTAGGATAAAGAACCAATATTTGGGGGAATTTCCTAAAACAACAGTTATCAAGAAAAAATTAAGATATCACCATGTGAGGCTCTTCATGGTAGGCCATGCAGATCACCTCAATACATGATGGATGAATGTGAGTTAGAAATGTTGGGATAGAGTCCTATGCAAGAGACTTTGGATCAGATAAAACTTATTCAAAAGCGTATGCTTATGAATTAGAGTAGAAATAATTTTTACGAGGAAAGACATCGATGACACCTAGAGTCTACAGATGGTGATGGAGTATTCTTTTAGGCATTGACTAGATTGGGTAACCATAGGATATTGAGACAGTGAAAGTTGGAACCCAGGTTTGTTTGATTGTTTTATGTTTTGGAGAGAATTTAGTTTTTGGTTTATCGGTTGGCTCTTCCATAGAGATATAGTGTTATGAATGTAATTTTCCATGTGTTGCACCTTTAGTGGTATCACACCAACCCTTATCCTATGATCAATGTGGATGATTTCAAGATCGATACAGATGTGTCCTTTGAGGAACATATGATATGTGTGTTGGGTCGCATTGATAATGTGACGTGGAGAAAGTGTGTGTTGATAGTTCATGTATTATGTGAACATGGGCATCTTCAGGAAGAAACATGGGATAGAGAAGTGGATATCTGGGCTTAGTGGCCCAATCTTTTTGACTCAGGATCTTAGATATTCTTTATAGTACTTCTTGATTAAGATATATTATAAGGTGTGAGATTGTAAGATCCTAAACTCTTTTAGAGATGTGTCTGGATCTATTATAGTAATTTTTTCCCTTTGTCCAGAACTTTTCATGTGTGTTTTAACTTGGGTTGTGTTTGGGTAAAAATTAACAATTTTGGAAGGTGGAGGGCATGTGCACAGTTGTCTAATGGTTTCCCCACACTTTATGCCTTGGCCTAGAAAACCTTACAACACTCACAAAGAGGTATTTTATGGTTGGAACATGGTTTTTGAAACTGTGCACCCAAAAAGGAGAAACCATGCACTCCCTTAAAAGAGGTGATGGTTAAGGTACACGGGTTGGAAAAACAAGAATGGGGTTTTTACTATTCTGAAAATTAGTTTCTAAAATACAGTAATCCCCATTTAACCCCAAATCATCCCACCTCATAAAATAATAGATTCCACTAATTTTTTAGGAACATTAATGAATTCCTAGGGATTATGACCACCATTCTTTGAAATTTAATGTTTGGATTAAAGATCATCACCACTCAGGTATGTAGTTTCATAAGGTTTAGATCTCTTTCTCTCTCACACTCTGATTTTTTGTTAAAAGATGGTTTTTTTATCCATTGTTGGATCTATATCATGATATAGGTTTGTAATATCTTGATTATTTTGATATTGGATTTTGGATTCGGATCTAAATATAATTCATTTTCATGTTTTCAGTTGTTCCACTTCAATTGGGTATATTCGTTGGTGACCATTCATTATAAAACATGAGGTAGAGGGTCTAAATTTCCATCCCATAGTCTTGATTAAATTATGTTTATGTAATTTTGAGAATTTTAATTTCCTTGATTAGAAACTTTCATTGATAATTTAATTGATTAGTTTGGTTTCCATGTGTTAAATATTGAGATTAATTGGTGAAATTGAGGATGTGAATCAAATTAATTAATTATTGAATTAATTAATTGGATATTGGGGATTGTGAAATTTAATAGGAAATAAAATTAATTAATTTTTATATTAATTAAATAAATTTTTAGAAATTGTGAATTATATTTGATTAATTAATTGTTGAACTGATTAATGAGATGTTGAACTCTAAAATTGATTTAAATAATTAATTGTTGAATTAATTATTGTGTTACCGAGGTTGTTATTAGAATAATTAATTCATGAATTAATTATTGGAGTTTTTTTATTACAAAATTGATTTCAATGATTAATTAATTTTTGAATTAATTAAACAGGTTTTGATGATTAGTTAATTGTTTAATTAATTAATAGGTTTTAGATAATTAATTAATTTTTTAATTAATTAATAGGTTTTATTTGATTAATTAATTATTGAATTAATTAATATGTTTGATATGAATAATTAACTGTTGAATTAATTAATATGGTTGAGGTGATTAATTAATTTCTGAATTAATTGACGTAATTTATGTGATTAATTAACAGTTGAATTAATTTATGGAGAAATGATTAATGGAAATAATGACATTCATATGGTAATTGAAACAATGAATGATAACAATGAAATTAATATGTTATTTTAAATAATTAATGAAAAATATTGCAATCATATGTGAATTTAAATGATGAATGGTAATAATGAAATTAATATGCTAGAAGAAATGATGAATAATACCAATTTAAACTGAAATGATTAAAGGTAACAATGAAATTCATGTGATTTAAAATGATGAATAGTAATAATGGGAATCATATCTGATTCGAAATGATGAATGGTAACAATGACATTCATGGGTAAACTGAAATTATTAATAGTAAAAGTGGAATTCATGTGTGAATTAATATGATAAATTCTAATAATTGAATTCACATATATGATATCCCTTGGGGATAGTTCAAACTTTATAATGGGAAGAACTGTGTATTAAGAGTTCAGGTATCCTCAGAAACCTATGTGTTATGTGGTTAAATGAAGAGTAATTGAATAAATGTAAACTAATTACTTTATTGCATGTATTCTATTCTTTATATAACTGCATAAAATGTTATTGATTTAATATTATTTTAGACATCATTGGTGGTGACCTACTAATTTTAACTCACACCCAACTCTAGCGGCATGATCGGTACCCAAATAGACTTTATATTTTCATGACAAAATAAGGGAAGAGGCCTGGTGTATGGTGGATTATTGGGTATGGGAATGTATGAGAGAATCAGATGTGGTTTGGGACCCTCTTGGGACTTTTCAGTGTCTTTACTTTTAGTTATTCATTTTGACACTTAACACCAATTTTATGATAGCATATTTACTATTCTATTTATATATTTTATTTCTATTTTGGGTCATGTTGTGATATTGGTAGTGTCTTGGTTGGGTTTATATGTCATTTGGTTAATGATTATTTATTTCTATTGTGGTATTATGCTGATAAAGAGGGCATAATATTCCCATGATCGATATCATACCCTCACTTCTAGTAAGAAACCTCTAGCGTACGGGGAGGAACAGTTGAGGTCATGTGGACAACTAGACTGGGGAACTAGTGTCTGGAACCTAGGTTAGGACATCCCACTTTCCATATGTTATGGTATGATAAAATTATAAAATGTATATGAAACTCATTTCCATTCCATGGGTATTGATATGATGATATTATGATATTATGAATTTCTATAATCTTTTGGTACACATATGTATGGTTTTCATTATGTGATTGGTGGTATCAAAATTATATATCCCTCAAAATAATTGAGTAAATATTGATATTTCATGAGATAACATGGATTTGAATGGGGAGTGGACCCTGTTAAGTAAGGGACATTTTTCAATAAGGTAATATTAGGAGTGAACCTTGAGTATAGAAATAATAGAAAGGGGAGTATACCCGCTCCTCTATGATAGTCTAGGTTTTGATACTTGACTAGGGAAATTATTTTCTATGCTTCTGTGTATTCCAAAAACTTATGTATTATTCTTATGACATGTTATCATGGATCATGATTTATTATTTATGATTCCACACACTTATGTGTTATGTATTTTTATTTCCAAACCTTATTCCATGATTTGTGACTAATGATATTTGACTGATTGGGTAGGATTATTATCAATTATTATCATGTTCTCGTACCCTTATGATTATCATATACTCACTTATGGTCATTGATTGATATCTCCTATTTTTACCCGTACTGGTCATCTAAGTTAACCCTTTCTTATGTTACCTTTACTTGTGTTATACAGAATGGTTTTTTTATGTTATGTCTAAAAATTGTAAAATGTGAGAATATCTTTGTGGGAGATGTTGTAGATATTTCATGAAATAAGATGATTATGTATTCATTCTCTAAATACATTAATCCTTTATAGATCTTAATCATGTATTATTATAAAATGTATTTAATATTCATCTAAAATAATGCAATATTAATGTATGTAATTCTCAAGTCACTTTATCCTATCTATATAGTTGGTACATTAGCCCTATATCCTCACATGCAGTGACTGGATTCCAAGCATTCCAAATGGGTGCAAGCACATTCTTCCAAATATGAATAGATGTTCAGGTAGAAATATTGTTTTTAAAATATGGAATATAACAAGGGTAACATCAAATTTAAGAATTTATTCCCTATTACAGACCATCATTTAACCTCTTTATTGCATGTATAGTGTTAACTATATTGGTTGTATTAGGTTATATCTCATGGAACATGTTCATTATAGCTTAATAGAGTATAATCCATTGAAAACTTCAATAAACATATTGAAAACCATTAAAAACTAATCTCATTCATTTATAATTTATTATACTTTGAAGGTGTAGTGTTTCATCTAAGTTGCATCCATTTTTTAGGCCTAATAATATGAAATGATATAGACAGTTTATGGAATCCTATGACTCCTTACAACATAAGCCAATTGTAAGCCACAATATACATCTCTAGCATATTATGTCTTACAATGAAAGGTAATCATAAACCATTATATGAATCTCATGCATATCATACATTACGACTCAATTTATTTTATAATATATTATATCCTAATATTTAGTTTTTTACCAATACAATAATAATTTGAGTTTTCTTTTGTTAATTATTTTTTTATCATTTTTTATATATAATAATTTTTCATTTTTTAACTCTTTTTCTTTTTTCATCATTTTATTATTTCTTCCCTTAACACTTTTTAATAAAATTTCCCAAAAAATGACATATATAGAATTTATTTCTCAATCCTCACTAAATAAAAACCCCTATAACACCCTGATATGTAATGATATTTTTCTCTTTAACAAGTTTGATGTGTTTAATAGTACACTTTACCGACAACACTAAACAAGGTTGAATAATTGTTATGAATTATAAAATTTATCACATTATAAAAATAATAAAATTATATTCTTTTTAAATGAAAAATAAAATATTATTTAAAATCATTTTTAATTAACTTAGGAAAAACTATTCGTTCTAATAAACTATTTTGAAATATTTTGTTTATAATCATTATTTGTATCAAGTATGTACTATTTATAATATATATTATATTATTCAAAAATTAATTAATATTATTTAAATTATAAAAAAAATAATTTTTACACATGTATATAATGAATTCAATGGTTACCAACTGGATAAAAATAGAAACAAAAGAATGTGAAGGTAAAAAAGTGGTGTTTTTATAAAAAAAAAACTGATTTTAGGTGTGTAATATGTTTTTAACTTAACAAATCAAATTAATCACTATTTATGAATTATATTAATAAAATTTATAGATTATTTAACAAATAAATAAATATAAAAATCATCTAATGGTTTTTACTATTCCGAAATGAGAATAAATTCCTTTATATACTTAAAATGCATTTGTCTAAAAATTGTTTTTGTTATGTCGTGAATGATTACATTAAAACTAAATTTAACCAATTAAATAAATTTAATTTTATAAAATGGTGTTAATATTTTAAACCACAATTTAAAACAAATAATGTATCCACTTTCAATATTTTCATAATAAATAGTAACTGAGGTGAAAATAGATTACTTCAGTAATGCTTAAAAGGGGTTAATGATGGGTTGAACTAGAGAGATAAAGGTAAATGTAACCTAAAAACATTTATAAATACTATTTATTAAGATATTTAGATCCTTAATAATCCCATATTATAAATGGAGTTACTTTGGATCCACTTTCCCATGATAATGACTTCATTATATTTTAATATTCTTAATAATTACAAGTGTGCCACACCCCTCATTTGTAAATAGTCACCCGCTCTACTAACATATCCAGACCACTTGAACCCCTTATATTAAAAAAATTAAAAATATATTCTCAAATTATCTATATTAATCCTAAAGGTTTTCTTCTTCATTAAAGACCAACCCAAGGGTCCTTAAGTAGAGATTCAAAGGAGGTTTCTCAAAGAAGTGGTATGTGTTCTTACTATTGTATTTCAAGTTTCATTTATATTATAACTCATATAAATATTCTATAAATATCTCAACATGAATTAATGAGTATCATTTATATACTATAATGTTGTTATATTAATGATATAACCATTTTTATCTCCCTTATATCTAATGGAAAATAAAATCATTGCTCATGTGTATGTATGGACCACCATCTCCATGAAGTGATGGATTATATTTCTAAAAATCATCTATATTATATCAATATATTAATTAATTTAATGGATATTTATTATCTTCATAAAATATTTAATATTATGGATATATAATATATTATCTACTTTCTTACACTTCAATCTTTTGGAAAATGCTAACGTTGTTTATGTGTACATGTAAACTACCACCTCCATTATGTGGTGTGATTCATTTTTCAATTCCTATTTACATGGACGGTATAAGGGTAAATTTAATGAATATATATGATATTTATGATATAATAATGATTCATTAAATTTTAATTATTTTTTACCCCTCTTCCATTTCATCCATTGAAAAGTGGAAACATCACTTATGCATAGATACAAAGAACCGCCTCCACAAAGTGATGTAATTTATTTTTCACAGCCAATTTTTATGAATGGTTGTCAAAGTGTATATAGTAAATAAATATTATAATTATTAAATGATTAAATGATATATATGATTAATCCATGATCATGTTTCTTGAACTGGAACCCTTAAATAGAAACATACATGGAAAATAGATCGGCATTTACCTGAATAATGATTTTCATGATCAATTGTTAATAAAAATGGAAATTAAAAATTATAAGGGAATGTTATATTATAATATATATGTTAATATTGTTTTTTTATATATTTATAATAAATATAAATTTATTATACATGAGTTTTGGACACATACCATGAAATATGATCCTTGATAAAAGGGATTTATGCAACAATTTCATTTATTTTTAGGATTGCCTATGTTAAATTTACATTGAGGGATATTATATGATCTTTATATATTAAACCCAATATATTTTCTTTTCTTATTTTTATTTTTTTGGTTTTAATTTTTTTCCTTACATTTTCCTCAATTCTATTCCTAAAATTAATAATAAAATGTTTTTAAGAAAAACATACCTTGTTTTTCCTTTTGATCAATAATATTTCTCCTCCATATCCATATTATCTAAAATGTTTTCAATGAATTTTTTCTATAGGCCCCAATTTTTTTAAAAAAAATTAACTATATATTTAATTATTTAAAAATTATTAAATGGTATCTTTTAGTATTTTTTTCAAATGTGGTAGTTTTGAATTTTTACAAAAAATAAGAAAGGAATCATTGTTTTAACATTTACTAGATGAATGCATATTCCCACAATCAGGGCCAATATTTATTAAGATTAATTACAAATTTTTCATGGTTATTTTCAAGGTATATATTTTCTTCAATATTCTATGAATCTATGTTTTTTAAAATTTTACTAAAATAATAGGGTTGTTTTCTCCCTATTTTCATTACTGGCTTTAAATACTTTTATAAAAGATATTTCTCATTAATTTCAATTTCATTTGAAGATTTTTATGTTTAAATGGGTATACGATCTTATTATACCATAAACCACTCTGGATTACATATGATTATGATGATCTTTTGATGATTACATGAAATTCATTTCCTTCCTATAGGTTAATTAAGCTATGATGAGATATTGAATTCCCTTACGATATAATACACTTAGTTACTCATGATGGATAATGATTATGCAATGATGAGATGTTTACAAAACCCATTAATTACCATTTTTATTTGAAGATATGTTTAATGATTTGTGATAATATGGAACAGGTTTGTATGGATTTAATTAAGTGATGCGTGAGCCTAGAATTATATATCCCCCAATGAATTGGGAGAAAATAGATAAATTCTGGGATAATATATACATGAATGGGGAGTGAAAAAAATTATTTAAGGGAATTTTCCCCTATGATAGATTTGGGATTGAACCTTGAATAAGGAAATGATATAATGGGTAGTGATCTCAAACCACTAAGATGGAAATTGGAAGTAATCCTTGAATAATTAAATGATATTATATACTTATTATTGTGACACAAAATTCCTATGAAATGATCTTATACTTATGATATGTTATCATGGATTATGATTGATTAATGATGAATCTTAAATCTTATTATTTATTCCTTTAAATTTTATAAAACATTATTCCTTGTATGAGTGATTAGGTGTGAACATTATAGGTTATGATCTTGATATCATAAACTTATGATAATTTTATGCTTTTATATGATCATTAATTTATATCTCCAATGTTTATCCTTAATAATAATCTAATTTCACTATAGAGATCCATACTTTTCATATATATATATTACATATTATTAGATTAATATTCATTACAAAACATAACAATCCATGCCCAAGTCATTTTGGTCTAGTTCATTTTGAAACTCAAATACAAAAAAAATGTTCATATGTGATATATGTCATCTCTCACTAAATTCTTCATAACTACCACCCTTCTTAGACATATCATTCATAATACATTTATACATATACTTGGAAAGAAAGCATAAAAAGGGTTTCATTGGACTCTCATTAAGGTCAAATAATCGAGATATCGACCTATCATAAGCATAAGGGTGTGAGAACATGAGAATAACATTTTAAAACCATACCCTATATATTATAGATATTACAATTAAGTCGCAGGATAAATAATTGAATTTTATAAGACATTAATCATAATATAATCAATTAACATGATCAATTATTACACAACATAGGCATAAGATATAAAGTTTTAGTATAAACATAAGAATAGAAAATAATATCCCTAGTAGTCAAGGATCATTACCAAAACTATTAGAGTGGAATGGGATAACTCTACATATAATCATATTAGTCAAGGTTCACTCCCAAGACTATCATTGTGGATAAGGTACCTTACAAAAATTAGTTAACTCTACATTACATTCCTATTTATCTCATGTGTTATCAATCTTTATCCAAATCATTGGAGGGAAATATAGGTATTACTCTCCATATAAAATAATTAGACAAAAATATTCCACAATATTATAAAACATTCATCATATCATTAGAAATTAACCAAATGGGTTTTATAAAAATTCCATCAAATAATAACTTGTGTAAAATAATTAGGTTTCATAATCATTTCATCACTACATCATTGCATAAATACTTGGGAAATAAGTGGGTTATATGTAATTTTTGAAGCCTACGGGGAATGAATGCCTCTAAGGCCTATGGGCCATGTAATATTTATGCCTACGGGCCATGTAAGGGTTCCACCTCAGCCCTTGAAAGGTGGATTATCAAAAATCAATAAAAAATGAAGTCATTTGGGCCATTGGAGGATAAGCATTTTTTCATGGTATAACTCGTGGAAGAGAAAATATTTTCATAAAAAACATGTAATCATAAACATAAACCATTAAGATAAATAATAGTAATGGTATCCTTTTATCACATCCCTAATAAACTATAAGTTACATCAAAGGATTTCATCTTAGATGGAAAATTATTTTGAAAGATCACTTAGAACATTTATTGAGTAAAATAGCCTTTCCACTTTAAAAATAACATTGAAAAACCAAAAATCATAAATTATTTTCAATATTATATTCTTTTAAAATAACAGTAATATCCCAAGATTTTGAATTGAGTCCAAAACCAATCCTTTTTTGAACATTTGAATTAGTGGGTATGACCTTTTCTTTTTCAGGTATCGGAACTCAAATCCAAGAGTTTCCAAATTACAATATCAGGTTTTATAGATGAGTTTATAGGGTTTAACCAAAGACTTGTGAGTTCGAAAAGGGTGTTAGGGACATTGAAGTCTTGGAAATCTATTTTAGAGTTGCAGGTCAGGGTTAATGGTGTATGGTAAACCATGAAACCACATCCAACTAATAATGCACCCCGATTTTGAACCATCTCCCAGTTTTAGTAAACCGTGTAGGGTGGCGTATAACCATATAAACATCTCTATAGTTTTTAGAGGGAATCCACATGATTTTTTCATGTTTAGAATAAAATTTGTCATAGGCCACATGTGTAGTAACACTTTGGCTGGACCTAAACATTATATCCCATCAAGTTTTTATATGGTCTAGAAACTCATGTGAGTAAACTATGTAGCACCCATTAAAAGTGAAAAAATAAATTTTTTCCCTCAATTTATTTTTTTCCTTTTTCTTTGTTCTTCTCGCCTTTCATTTCCTTGGTCATGTGCATAATATGAGTAAAACATCCTCCTCCTCTCTTCTTAGGGTGTTCTCCAAATTCATCATCCATCCTCTATTTTTCTCATTGTTGGATTCAATAGGACCACCTCAGTAAGGCTTATCACATCTTTTCTTCCATTATTATTTTCATTAACCTCACAGATCACTAAATCTGTCCACGCCATTTTACACTATTTTCAAGAAATTTAATGGAATCATCACTTTCTTCATAATTTCATGGTTTTAGGGATTAATACCAGATATTCCTATATCTAAGACTCCAATTTATTCAATTCATACCATTAGTTGTGTTTTCACGGTCAATTTTGGGGTGCGTATTTTAGCATGTCGGTTGGTAATTTGGGTGATACCACCTTTGTTTCATATTAAATTGACCATGTGACCCTATGGGATGTGGTTGGTCTTTCCCAAACCTCATTCAATCATGTTAGGATGGGTTATAGGTCATTGAACACATTGGGTTGTTAGATATGGGTGTATTTTTAATTAATTTGAGTTGTTTTGTTTAATTTAAATGGTAAAATTCAATTACTTTGAATTACATGTTTAGTCAAAGTATTTTATATTTATGTTGTGGGTTGGTTGTTTTAATTGGAGTATAAAAATTCAATTATAATGAATTGATATGTTTATTTAAATTGTATAATTAAATCTTATTAAATTGAATTTCTTATTTGTTTTGAGATACATATATAAAATGATTGTGATATACTGTGAAGACCCATGGGGTCATGAGGGGATGGGCCTGAGGAAATTAGAATGGCATGTACATCAGGATCGAGGAAATTTTGATCATCTAGTTGGTATTGGTTTGGGTTACTTGGATGGTGTTAACCATTGGTTAGGTGTCATGGATGTCAGAATGAGGTGGTTAGGTTGCCCAGATGTAGGCATAGATTAGGACATTTGGATGGCATGTCTATTGGTTGAGAGATAATGTCTCATGGGAAAGATGTTTGATGTGGATTATATATTTAATTTAGTGATTTTGGACGACCTATGATTTCAAAAGCATCGTTTGGATTCATGTTTACACAGGAGGACTTAGTGATGAGGTGGTTTTGGCCACTTGAGTGGGTATACACCCCAGCAGTGCAACTTAGGAAAATTTTTTGGGGGTGCATTCCATATAAATCCATTTGTAAGGTGATGATCCTTTAGTTTATATCTTTGAGGCTATAGTTTAGGGGATTAGGCTTAGGGTATTGAGGAAGTAGGATTAGATTATTTTGGGATATCAAATATCATTGTTCCTTGGGATGTGGTGTTGTGAGCCAACTGTGACTTTCTTTGAGGACAAATTCTGGTGTGCCTCAAAATGTCAAGATTGAGCTAGTGCGAGATTTCATGTAGGGATCTAAGGGACTCGTTACTTTGTTTGTGCATGCATTCTAGATATTTATAATTTATTTGAGACACAAGGTGTTAAGAGGTTTGAAGTGTTTGGTTTCTTGTGTTGAGTTGGAACCTAAGGGTTCACTTGGGATGATCTAATTCAGGGGATATGATTGGGCTTAATCCAAGTATCCTCCCTCTTCTAGGATTCTGGCATTGGTCGTGGTAAGTAAAATATTCTGGGTGGCTATTGAGCACTAGGGAATATTTTTTTTAATTTAATTGAATTTATATGCTTCACTTTTTATTGTAATTATAAACTATTTAAAAACTTATGTTGGGTACACACACATTGGTGGTATCCTACTAAGACTCATTCTCACACCCTATACGGGCCCTTCAGGATGCATATAGACTATATGTTGTTGCGTTTACATAAGGGATAAGCTTCAGGAACACATTATTTATAGTGGGTTGGCATGGGATGCTGGAATTGGACCTTGAGGTCATGCCTTTTTAGGTGTTTTACTTTAGTTTCCTTTTTGTTCATAATCCTACTTATATATGTTTGTAGCTACTGTGGTCAGCCATGAGCGACCCCCTTTTTGTATATTGATCTGTATGACTTGTTTTGTTATGAAATTTCCTATTTGGGTAAATAATTGATATGTTTGACATGCTTATTCTCTTCCTCTATTCAATGATGCTTCTTGTTTTATTAATATTGGTTGTTCTTCTTCTATTGGCGGGTCTGGTTTGTGTCTGATGAGTCTTTTTTCTTCAATATTGTGTTATATATTGGCACTCAGATCAATATTATATATTTTATATGAGGTTATAGCCTCCTCATTTTCCTTATTTACACCATAACATCTAGTCGGCAACAATTAGCATTCAGGTAGTTGCACCTAAGTCCAGTGGAACCCAGCACAATAGCACTATTTGGGTGGTTAATCTGGCCAGGGATGCTACAAGTGGGTTCAGAGAAGTTCAGGATTGAGATTTCGTTGAATTGTAAGGCTATCTACAAATGATATCAAGATTTATTTTTTCTTTTATTTTTTGTTTGAATTACTATTTTGTTTATGGTAGGTTAGAGATTAGGTGTTGTTAGAACTGGGTTTAGAACTCGTACTTGGGTGCATGAAGCCCTATGTATAAGGGATGGACCAAGTTACCCTAGGTGATAATTATCATTCTATTTTGATCATTTTATAGCTGGTTCGATTTCCACCTATTATGGATTATTTTTTAATGTCAATTTTAATGGTTATGATTAGTGGTCCTTAAACTGTTGATGAAATGGATAATTTGGGGACTTCGCCCAGTGAGGTATGATGTTTTTGATATGTATGTCTGGTTGTGCTTTATTTATACACATATTAGGATGTTTTAATTATGAAAATTTATGTATGATGATTTAATGATTTGAAATGTAATATAATCTAGTATAAAATTTCTTATGTCATGTGACATGTCATGTTTTCTATATATAAATGTTTTGTGATGTATAAATTGGGCTTGGATATTATAAGAGATGACATGTACTATGGAATGGGTGACTTTAATCCCCAGTTTGGGAGATAACTTCATCAGTTCGAGGTAATATTGTTTTTTATGATAGGCATGGCCCATGGTATTTTAGATACTATGGCTTTGGTATGAGTGGGTAAAGAGGCCATGAAGTCCAGATATTGGGTGGAATAATTGCGATTGGAAAGGGTAAGGGTAGTGAGGATGCACTAAATGTTACTATTTTCCCAATAGTTGTAATATATATGTATATGTATGTGTGTGTGTGTTTGTTTGTGTGTTATGGGATGTCCAACCATGTTGATGGTATTCAGCAGGATCCTCCTAGACGACTTGGATGAAGCGTTAGGCGGGTGATGGATTGGTCCCACAAGAGCACGAAACAGTTGAGGCCCGTGAGGGTTAGGTATAGAATGATAATTAGGTTCAAACATAGGTATAGGATCATGTTCAGGTTCCAATGCATGTAGGGAAGCCTCCAGATCTTACTAATTTTGGGCCACAGATCGACGAGAAACTCCAAGCGATCCTGTTATGTGTTGTCCAGAGTATCGACTGGGATGGTAAGGAAGTGGATCCATTTATGGATTTTCTGACTCATGAGTTCAAATCATAGCACCCACCACTTTTCTAGGGTGAGGGTTGTCCATAGGTGGGTGATAATTGGATCGAGTCTATGTAATTGATCTTTTATTAGGTAGAGATTCCTCCAGTTAAGAGGGTGAAGTTTACAACCTACACGCTCAGATGATCTAAAAAGAGCTGGTGAGACATGAGGATTTAGGATATCATACCTAAGAGATTACCATAGAAGGATTTTAAGGTCATGTTCTTCAGGAATTTCATCCCTAAGATATTATGGGAAGAAAGATATAAAGACTTCTAGAGACTTCAGTAGGTCCACATGTCTATCATTAACTAACAGAGACGTTCACTAAATGTATCACCTTGCTCCCAGCATGGTGAGTAATGACACCTTGAGGGTGAGGCACATCAAGGATGGCTTAAGGAATGCCATTTGGGTGCGGGTAATCATCTTTTTCTTGGACTCACTCATAGGTAGTGAACTAGGTGTGCATAGATGAGGGAAACATGATGTAAAGTTCAAACTTGAGCAAGGTAGCAGCTTCAGGTGATTTTAGTGGCGATGCTTCAGATGGTAGGAAGTAAGTCCGAGATGAATTTTTGTGGGGAATTCACTCCAAGTACTCATTTAGACCACTTTTCAGTGGTTCTTATATGGTTTTATTTCATTATGGGAAGCCAAGACCTATCCGAACTAATTTTGATTGGCCTCCAACAGAGTTTTGAGCATGTTGATTGGTCAATCATCTCAAGAGGTTCTACAGGAAGCCTTCTTGGGCAGCCAACTTTTAGGGAAAGGGGAATACTCAAGCTTATGTGGTTGGTTCAGGATTGGTACCAAGTGAGGGTAGTTGTGCTTCACCTAAACATGGAATTTGTCGCAGAGATAATGGGACCCTAGTAATGGGGTTAGTTTCCAGTCGATGGTGCAGCACTATAGGCAGTTCAGGCTTCCAACAATTGAGCATCAGGATAGGTTAATGTCAGGAATCTTACAGATGATAAGTAGGCTAGTGAGTTGATGATGGTTAGAGGTACACCAAGGTCATGTCCTGGTTTTGTTTTTTTTTCTTTTGGCATGTTCAATTGAGGAATGTTTGTTTGGGTGCATGAGATGCACGTGATATGTAAATGGATGAACTAGATATTGTTCAATAGGTTGGAATCATATTGGATGTGTCATATATATATATATATATGAGGTGTGTGGAACTAGTTTTTCTATTTGAGAATCATTGGATGTGGGTTTAATGAGGTTCATTGGCATCTGGGCACAATTATAGTGTGGTACCTGATTGAGGTTTGAGGCATCATTTTTTATTTGATCATCTATTGAGATGTAGGGCCTCATAGATGCAATGTGATCCATGGGAATGAGGTGGTAATCGATGTGATATGGAATTTTCATGGGTGCACTTGATGAGGTGTTGGAGTGACGATTCATCATAGTGGGACTTTTGAGTCTAGGATTTTGTTAATGAACCACATTCTTGATTTGAGTTTTGGTCGGGAGGCAGAGGTGGATAAATCCTAAGGTGGGGATCCCCCTTGAGAATGTTGACCTATACCTCTGAATTCATGGTAGTTTCAGTTAGTTTGAACTTGATGGGTATGTTTTGTAACATCTCTATGTTTTGTTTATATCTTGTGGATGACCTATTTTAAGGTGGGTAGATTGTTACATCTTAGGTTTTTGAATCGGGTCGAAAACCACTACGTTTTTTAACTTTTGAATTAGTGGGTATGCCCTTTAGTTTTTCTATCAAAGGAACTCAATTCTGAGAGTTTCACAGACTAAATATCATGTTTTTATGAGTTTAGAGATTTATCCAAAGTCTAGGGTGTTCAAAAAGGGTTTTGGTAGCATAAGAGGCCCAGAGACTTGTTTTAGAGTCGTAGGTTAGGGTGCACAGTTTATGGAATATCGTGCAGCCTCTTCCAGATAACCATGTTCCCTGATTTTGAACTACTAAATAGTGTGGGTAAACTATTCGGGGTGGAACACGATCATGAATCCTTCTCTGTAGATTTTTTAGATGTATTCAACATAGTTTTAGAATGATTAGAGAAAACAGTGTGGTAGGTTGCATGAGTACTATCACCTAGGTAGTACCTATGTGCTGCAGCCTCTATGGTTTGTGCATGGTTTGGGAAACTGTGTGATCTAACCATGAGGCCCCATTAAATGTGAAAAATTAAATTTTTTTCTATCATATTCTTTCCTTTTTCTTCCTTATTTTCCCTTTTAATCTCTTTAGTCATGTGCACATTATTAGGAAAACCTCCTCCTCCGCTCCTCCTAGGGTGTGATCTAGATTATCCATCCAACTTTCATTTTGGTCACCATCGAGTATAATAGAACTTACCTGGTAAGGATTATTGCATCCTTGTTTCCTTTCATCATTGATTTCACCTCATAGATTTCCAAATTTGTCTGATTTGTTTTACCTTATTTTCTTTATGTAAACCCATTATAATTAATATTCAATAATATTATTCCTATTCATACTTCCATTTTTAGTGAATTAGTTATAATGGTCTTGTTTAAATTATAATATTAATAATTTATTTCAGTTCATTTAATCTCAGTGTTGTGTGTAACACATGATATTGAAGAAAATAAATTTATTCAAAAATAATCATAAAATATCTGGTTGTTAAATTCTACCCCACTTAAAATGAATATTCCAATTTAAATTTTGTCACATTGGGATAGAAAAATGAGGATAAAAATTTCTTATTGCATCTCCATGTTCTCATGTAGCTTCCTAAAATTGGTGGTTTCACCGCAAAATGTTGACCATGTGGGTGGTCCTATTTAGTTGAACTTTCCTCTTATGATATAGAATCTCTATAAGTTTATCCTCATAAGAAATATAATGGTCAGGTGGTAAGAACTCTATTCTTAGTATGTGTGAAGTATTAGGTATGTACTTCCCTAGTGAAGAAACATGGAACACATCATCTACTTGAGATTGGTTCGGTGGAAGAAAAAATGAATATGCTACCATCTAGACACAATCAATAATAACAAAGGGATTTATATACATAGGACTTATTTCCATTTTAACTGAAATATCATAACATAAATCCTTGGATAAATTTATAGAAACACATTTTCACCAAATTCAAATTCTAGATCGCATCGGTGATTATCATCATTATTTTTAGTCAAAATTGTGTTTCAATTACGTGTTGTTGAATGGAACTAAACATATATTACATTTATTCATATTTAACTAACCCCAATAGATTAATTTAATTGTTTTAATATGAATACATTGGAGTTCTACACTTATATCCATAGAGGTCTTCATAAGGATCCATCTGAATGTTTGAGTTAATGATGTTGTTATATGAAAACTCTAATATTGGAAGGTATTTGTCCCAAAAACCATTGAAATATATAGAATAAGATCACAACATATCCTAATGGGATTAAATGGTTTTATCAGATTTAATATCTATATAAGGATGATATATAGTGTTCAAAATCGGCTATGTGTCAAGATTTTGTTGAAGACATCCCTAGAACATTGAGGTAACCCTTAGATATCATTCATATTCAATTAAATGTGATACTATATATAGCCATACCATTCCTAAATGTACATTATGTAGTGAATATATAGAGATAAATATTCTCTGATAGTGGTAAAGTGCACTAATTTTGTATGGTGATTCACTTCAACCCATATATAATTATTCACTTTAGATGTTTCGGTGATTCCAATTCAAAAAAAATACATGGGGATGTTTTCCTAGTCTGATATTGATATGGGTAATGGTTGTGACATCCCCTTAGACGTTTGTCTCTATCATTAACTTACAAACATACCAATTACTGATATAAAAACAATGCAATATCTCTCTTCCTGTCATCAAACTCGAAATACTCTTTTATGTATCTTTATATCTTTATACTTCTGATTAAATAGAAAATTAATAATTATGAGCTTCCTCTAAAATATATTTCTTTAAATATATTATGGAAGGAAAAAATAAATGTTTCTTAAACCTTTTCATTCCTTAATGATCAATGCTAAACTTTGGAATATTTCTCACCTTCTTTTGAAGCTCTATATCTTCTTTCTCTGTCTCTTTTATCCTCACATTGACATATGGTTGAACAGTTTTTTAAGAAAGGTAATATTTCTCCCATTCCATAAATATATCGACATCCATCCTTTTAAAATCCAAAAATAATAGACCTTATATGATCCTCATCATAGACAATCTATTATGATCCTTTTGAATCAAAGCATGATCCGCATTGTTATTATTCAAAGTTTGGTACTGCATTGAGTAGTTGTAATATTTAATTAGCTCGAACCATCTTCTCTAAAACATATTCAACTCCTTCTATGTGAATATATACTTTAAAAATTTATGATCAGTGTATATATCCCACTTTCTTCATAAAGATAATGCCATAATATATTAAGTTTAAGAAATTTCTCTAGCTAAATCCAAATCCTGACTTGGGTAATTTTTCTCATGAAACATAAACTTTCATGATGTATAAGCTATAACTGTGTCATTATACATGAGAACACATCCTAATCCCTTCCTTTATGCATCAATATATATATTATAACCCCTTCTTCACTATAGGGAAATGTATGAATATATGAAATGACAAATAATCTATTCAATTCCATAAATTTTCTCTCACATTCATCTATCCAGAAGAACATGGATACCATATGAGTTAACATGGTGAGTGGATTTTATAATCATGTAAAATTCTCCAAAAATCATTGATAATACATATTTAGGCCCATAAAAATATAGATCTCAATTAGCATGGTTGGTTTGGGCCAATTTTCAATAGTCCTTATCTTTTATGGATCTATTGATATACTCTCTCTTGTGATTATATGACCTAAAAATGAAACCTTTTGTATCCAAGGTTTTCACTTTTAAAATTTTTCAAAAAATTTATTTTTCCATAGGGTCTTTAGTACAATTTTCAAGAGATATTTGTAATGAACCAAACGTTTTTCAATGGAATTTCTCCCTTATTATATTAATTTCATTTAGTATAAATCACATAAAATAACTTATAGACCTTAATAAAAACCTTATAAATTAATAAATAATGAAATAAGAATTATTTCTAGATGTTAAGTATCAAATAATGAGGAGATGGTAACTTGACCTTATGAATAGTAATATAACCCTTAGGAATAGTAAACTGATCAAATAAATATTATCCTCACCCAATAAATTGTAAATAAAATTTATTCATCTTATAAGTGAAAGTATGATATAATTATATCCTAGTATATGTACGTAGTTATTTTAAAAAATTATTAATTAAGTGTTGGTATTTCTGTAAGTCATAAATATTTAATTACAATTTTATTATTAATGTAATAATTAAAAAGAAAATTCATTCCCGTAAAATTTATTAATACGTTAATATTTTTTTTGTCTTATGATTTTAAGATAACATTATGAGACCTTGAGTATTTTTTCAAAGTGTTAAAAATTGAGCTATAATTTTAAAATCTGTGTTTTCCAAGTAAATGATGATTTTAAATAAAAAAAATTACTCATATTTAGAAATTATGATCATAAAAATGGAGTTCATTTTTTGATTGTTAACATCATTAAATGGTTAGGTTTAATTTTTGGGATTTTTCTGAAATACTTGAGTTTTTTTTAATAGAAAGATATGATAATTTAGGGTATATATATGATATAAGTAATATACAGTATTTAATGATTCTTCACTAAATTAACTTCCATTTTTTAAACTCACATTATCTAATTACTGTACTTGGTCTTAATCTTCACTACTATTTCTTGTCTTGAGAAAAATAATAAACTAATGAATTAAATAATGAGAAAACATCCCTCTCCTCCACTATAAATACCACCCATAATTCCTTCTTTACCTCAAACACATCATGATTTTATACTTATCTAAAAAACTTCCCAAAAATCTTCCCAATCCCCTCTCCCACGTCTAGGAGCTCTTAGTCTCATCAAAAGTCTAAAACCTTTTCCCTATGGAGGTTCGCAAAGAGGAGAGATTTAAGAGGTAAGATCCTTTTCCATTTGCTTTTACATTATTTTTAATTTCTTTTTGTTCATTCTCCTCTCCTCGCCTTAATCTTAGGTAAATGTCATGATAAATTATGTATGTTTGATATAATGTAATTATATCATGTTAATTCAAGATCCATCATCAAAATCCTTTCTCTCTCTCTATCTTCTATTCTAAAAATTAAATTGTCGCTTGGGATGTTTCAATTTACCAACATCATGTCCATGGAACTTTCATTTTCTTTTAGAGAATTAAAAGATGTTAATAATACCATTAAATGTTTGAAAAATATTGGAAAGAATATTTTATTACTCTTTTTATCTTCTAGAACTAGCTTATTTATATAATACTAAATGATAAAACAAAATGAGTTCGTTGTAATAAAAGAACCATCAATATTAACCTATAATGATCATTATTAACTTTTATCTAATGATTCAGCCTCATAAAAAATAATTATAAGATCATTTAAACTTCTATAATATCATTACTATCACATAATAACAATTCAAGATATTTATTCGCATATTAAATGAACTTACATTCGTGTATATAAGTTAAATGATCATGAAAACCATGAAAATGAATGCCCCTGAATGATGAAATTAAACTTTATAACTCATCAAAAAATTCCATAAATGAAATTAATCAAGAAATAATAAATATAATTAATTTATAAAAGGTTTTGTATTTTTAATTAATGAATTTAATGTGATTTCCTATGACATTAACGTGAAGGAACCTTTCGGAAACAAGGTTAGGGGAATTCTCAAACCCAACTCTCTTTATTTGGGTTTCCATATTTAACCACATTTTAATTATGGATATTCCTTAAATACCATTTCTTGGTTGTGAAATTTTTCTACTTGAGTTTATGAAAAACACAATTTTTTCCAAAAGAACTGTTCCTTTAAAAAAACTGACATTTTACTTCTAGATATTGTTACTTCTTTACTAAAGGTTTTTGATTCTTATATCATGTATGTTATTCCCACTTTCATTTTAGAACCCAATGTTTATAAATGTATGATTTATGAAATAAAAACAATTCCTTTCCATGTATTATTTCTTGTCAAATATTGATATACATTCTATTTGGCCTTTATGATAATGTAAATGTTATGATATGATGGGTGCGTCAAGGATTATATATCACAATGTAAAAGTTATGATGTGATGGGTGAACCAAAAGTTATATATCACACCAATGAATTGGTTAATTTGATGTATCTCATGATAAAATTGAAACATGTTTGAAAATTATTCAATCATTTTTTTAAAAAAAATGTGTTGTTTTTTACTACTAAGACGTGATGTTTCATTTTTATGAATTGCCGCATTCCATGCCTTTTCGTTATGTTTCCTCTCATTATTATGATACTATGTATATGTTATGATGATAATTATTTTTCAAAACCCATGTTATATTATTTCATTTTCTTTTCTATCCTCTTACTAGGTTTTATCTCACCTATTTTTTTTATGTATATCTTTAGGTGATTAGTTGTACAATGGAAAATTTGAAGACCTCTAAGAAGCTAGAGAATAAGGAATTAAATACATGTTTATGTTTTATTTTGTGAAAGTTATGTATGGTACTAATTTTTCAAAGACACTAAACCATTGGATCCTAGTCTTGTAATGATTTTATGTTTTTTATCATTAAAATGGTTTATTAATAATGTAAAAAAGAAGAATCGTAGGTATTGTTGGTATCAGAGCACAGTTTAGTTAATTTGGGACTTAGGATTTGAGAACCTTAGTGAAAACCCATAGTATGAGTCTATATATAAGTAAGCACCCATAAATATTTGTTTTCAAAAATTATAAACATAAGGATCCCATAAGATATGAATTTAGATATTTTTTTAAAAGGGATAAATTATTGGTGACTTGTATACTTATGTTTTGTTCTAACCTTTTCTATTTTAGAAAATGGTGGGAACCAGAAGAAACCAATCCAACAACCCATGTGAGGGACAATGCTGTGATTGCCTAAATAACACCCCCTATTCTTTGGTAGGTGGAGTTCAAAATTTCATGGTGATTCTTACCCAGTTATCTAAGGTTATGAACAATAATCTAAATAATTTGAAACATTAAGACTCTCTTAAGAGGGATCAACTAGCTATCGAGTGATTTATACAAAGAAGTCCACTGACAATTAGTGAATATTTTGATCCACTAGTCACAGAATAGTGGTTCAACTCGATGGATAAGATCATTTAAATTCCTCACTGTTATGAGATAAATAAGCTGACTCTTACTATTTATCGTCTGGATGGAGAGGCAGATCAATGGAGGGCCTTGATTAAAAACACCATGATGAAAGAAAAAAATTTAAAATATGTAGTGGGAATAAATTAAGAAATGTTTATTAATAACTATCTCCCTAAAAATATTAAAACAAATATAGAGAGAGAATTGATAGATATGAATCAAAAGTATGGATAATCTATCATATCCTATGAATAAAAATTCACAAGGCATTCAAGGAATACTTTGGGTTTAGTTACCAATAATGATATAAAAATATATAGATTCATTAGTGGTTTAAACCCACACCTTCTAAATGATAAAAAAATTCAAGACATTAGGAGTTATGAAGAAGTTTTTCAATGTTCTTTCAAAGTAGAGATTGATTTTGGAGATTGGACACATGGTTGTGGTGATTAGAAATAAAATATGAATTTTCAATCTAAAGGATCTAATGAGAATGATGGAAAGAAAACTCAACTGGACAAATGTAAAAAATGTGGGGAGAAGAATCATGGGAAGTTCCTCAAAGTTATAGGTTAATGCTTCAAGTGTGAGAGAGAATTCCACCAAACCCTTGAATGCCTAAAATACATAATGAATCTATATAATGTGGTGGAGTAAAGGAGACAACTACCTGTAACAACCCAATCATTTATGAATAAAATTATCATTCTTTTAATGTCTTATAGAAAACACATGCACTATTATTTTGTTATTAATATTATTCGGTTTAAATAAATGTTATATATTGTTACCATTGATAATATAGTCATTGAATAGTGATCACAAGACTAATATAAATTTAAGGATTTTAAAAAGAATACTTTTAACACAGACAAAGTAGAGGATACCCTCATCTAGTAGACTTGGGCCTTAAAAAGGTCATTTGGTGGAGATCATAAAGGAGGTAGCGTCCCAAGGATTCACTCTTTACCAATACCAAGCTGATATTCTGCACGTGAACATTGAAATGAATTTCCTCTGGCAGAAATTCATGTTAATAGAGATTACCACCTAGGCAATGTTATTTGAGATGTGCCAAGAGTATGTCACCATCACACACTTTACCCTTATGTATTATTCTTATTTTATGAGGGGTTATGTAATAAGGCATTAGTTACTTATTATGTAATCTATTTTTATAAATAAATGTCTTACTCCATCAATTCCTTTATAATAATAGTATTTCTTAAAATAATGATAAAATTGGTCAGTTGAGTTTTAAAGTAAAAATTATAATTTTGCCATATATATATATTATTATATTAAACTTAGTTTTTTTATTAATAATATTATAATAAAATTATTATAAATTATTATTATATTAGTTCTTTATTTTTAAATGATTAGGTAATCATTTTGATAAGAGTTATATATTTTTATATGATAAAACGTGTATTTTTAATGAATTTATTTTAGGTAAATATTGAGTTTTTGATATAATTAATATATTAATAAAATATTATTAACAAATTACTTTTATGAATAATAAATTAGTATATATTTTTTATGAAGTCAAATGAAATTTTTATTAACGTTTGAAAACTATTTTTGTCAAAACCCGTGAATTTTCAAAAAATGTCGGTTTTCATTTTAAATGTAAAAATTAACATATTTATTAAATTATTGAGATAAAATAAATATTATTTTTGGAATCAAGATGTCAAAATTTCCAAATGGTGAAGTTTTCATAATTTTTTGAGACAGTTGAATTTCTAGGTAAAAATTAAATATCATATATATAATATGTGTTTTATGACATCATAATGACCCAAAAATGATGTAATAAACACTATAATGAGTATTATTGAAACAATATATGTTTTACTATTAAAATAATGTTATTTTATATTTGTTTAACTTATTTTATAAAGCCTTAGTGAATCCTCCAAAATGTATAATATACTTTATGATTTTGAATTTATTTCTTTAGTAATGTGACTCACCTCCATATAAGAAAGGATAATATCTTAAAATTTTAGGTAATTTTACTTATAAAATAAAATTTTACACTCAAAATATGGGGTATTATTTATAACCTCCCCCATACTTCACTTATTATTTTTTTAATTATTATATACCACTTTCCATTTCATTAATGTGTTCCATGTATACCTGTTACCATGCCAAAATTCTGTAAGGGATTTCTCTCTTCTAATTTTCATTCAAGTATTTCTCCCAAATTATGCATCTAAATTCCATTTAATTTGTTGGTATATTATGTTTCATGATCCCCTTATAGTATATTTCATTTATAAATGATTATATACCCCTTTCTCTTTGATCAACCCAATTAATTTCTATATGACGATGTTATGCTGCTGAAATTGAAATGTGGTTTTCTAAGCCAAAATCATTATGTAGCGAATACCATACCCATTTCTCTATCAAGGGTATTCACCTTTATGAACATATACATATTTAATGTTAGATACATGTATGTATTCAACAGTCCTTAATCTTTGAATAACATGTGATTTTGAATGATTCCATGTTATATGATCCATGTGGCACACTTATGCATGAAATTAAGTATTTATAAAGGGTGTCCTGTAATAGTGCTCTAATACATTGTGTAATGTTTAGTATCATGATGCACCATGTGAAATGGGTTTTTTCACATGATAATCCATGTGAAATGAGGGTTTAATCATTCTAAATCATGTGTAAGGATGGTTTACTCATTCTAATCCATGTGTAATGAGGATTTGATCATGCTAATATCATGTTGTATATCGTTGCCACATTTCCATGTTATTAGAATCATGCTATATCATGCCTTTATGTTCATGTTTCTCTTATTCTCCATTGATATTATGGTTTCCTAATATGTATTTTATTCTTTATTTTATTCCTTGTTTACTCATTTACTAGGCTTTGTAGCTCACCCCATTCTTATATATATCCTTATGTTATCACACATAGTGTTTATTATGAAGGAATGAGTTGGTCATGTAAATGAAGTTTTCAATAAAGATATTGTATTTTTTGTCTTAAGGTTTAATTTAATGTTCCTAAGCCACAAATTCACTAGACCTATTGAACATCTCAATTTAATTCAGTGAAAATTTATGTAATAAATCATGTTTAAGTGTATAATAAAGAGAAGGGTTGTTATAAAATCCATGGTCCAATGGTACAACTATAGGGAAAAAGGAACTATGCCTGATAGTGCACTAAACCTATATTCCTTGAGGGTAATCTGGATAATAAGACACCAAAGAAAAAGGACCAAGGCAAGGCTTATGTCATCACTACTGCTGAAGTGGAACAAGAAAATGATGTTTACAAGGTATACTTCCTATTCACTCAAGAATGGGAAAAGTCTTAATTAATTCGGGTTTTACAGATTCCTTTACACCTATAAAGTTTTTAATAACTATTAAATCAATTCCCTAAAACCTTTATGTAGAGATATTTTTAAAAATTCCTAGTGGTTAAATAATTGCAACCCAAGTGTTGGACTCTTCTTCTGTTGGCGTATGTGACAAGATTATCCCAAAAAATCTTGTGATACTTCCCTTGAAGTAATTTGACACTATAATGGGAATATATTGGATACCATTATATATAAATCATTTAAATTTTCAGGAAAATGAAATATCTTTTCATATTATGAATCATCTCATGCTCCTCTACAAATGCATGGAAGATCGTAAATCTCTTTTGGAAAATCCTTCAATGGTGTGGGTGTGGTTTCTCTATAAAGAAGAATTCCTCGCTCAAATTGTTAAGACAAATAAAGGTATCAACCTAGTTTAAATTCTAATTGTGAGGGAATACAATGATGTATTTCTATAATAGTTTCTTGGGCTTCCCTCCGATCGTGAGTTCGAGTTTGCAATTGAACTCATACTAAGAGATAAACCTATATCTAATTATCCCTATAGGGTAGATCCTATCAAACTGGAGGAGTTAAAGAAACATATGAAATATAATTTGGAAAAAATGTTCTTATGCCCTAGTTCATCACTTTAGGGTGTGTTGGTGCTCGTTTTCAAGAAGAATGGATCAATGTCGTAGTCTATCGATTATTGGGAACTCAACAATATCACCTGAAAGAAAAAGTATCATTTTCCAAGGATTGTTGACTTTTTCAATCTGATGTGAGGAGCTCAGTACATCTCAAAGGTGGATCTTAATTCAGGATATCATCAACTAACGGATAATAATGAAGATATTTAGAAGTCTTCCTTCAATACAAGGTATGTGCACTACGCATTTCTAGTGATTCCCTTCATACTTACTAATGCCCTAGAAATCATTATGGATATGATGAATAGAGTATTTAGAAATTACCTAGACAAATTTGTGGTATTTTTTATGGATGGTGTTCTCATATAATCCAAGATAAAGGATGAACATGAAGAACATTTAAGTCGTGTGTTGGTGACATTAAGTAAGGATAAGTTTTATGCCATGTTTAGAAAGTGTGACTTTTGGATGAAGCAAGTCATATTCGTGGGATATGTGATCACAACTGTGGGAATTTATAAGAACTCTTTAGAAAAGGTGATTTAGGAATGGACCATACAATCTATTATTGTGGAAATACAAAATTTTCTTGGACTATCGGGGTACTATTAACATTTTGTGAGACATATCTCATGATTTTCAAGATCACTAACTATGTTAACAAGGAAAAGGGTAAAGTATTCCTAGATAGAAGAATGTGAGTAAATATTCAAGGATCTAAAGAAGAGGTTGATCGCTACATGTGTGCTCACATTACCAAAAAGTATAGAATGTTTTGTTATATAAAATAACACTTAAAATAAATTATTGGTTTGTGTACTCATGAAAAATTATAAATTGATAACCTATGCCTCACGACAGTTGATGATCCATGAGTAGAACTACCCGATGTATGATCTGCAGCTAGTAGATATGATTTTTCCTTGAAAATATGGTGGCACTACCTCTATGGTGAGAAGTGTGACACATATATCGATCAAAATAAACTAATGTATATATTCTTACAAAATTATCTCTATATGCATCAAAGGATATGCTTAGAAATAGTCAAAGACTATGATTTCATTATTCACTAGCATCCTAGAAAGGAAAACAAGGCAGCAGAAGCTATTATAAGAAAATAATCTTCTACTCTATCCATGTTTCAGATTAAGAGGGACCATATCATATTGTACATGAAAAGGATTGAGTTTCAAAGCATAAAAGTAGGGAATGGATCCAACCTTTCCCAAATGATTTCCCAACTATCTATCTAAGAGAAGATTGAGGAGGCACAAAGGGATGATCTGGAGTTACAAAATAAAGTAAACACGTTAAAGTAAGGGAAGCTTCAAGAGTTCCATAATGTTGATGACGGTGCGATCTGGTTTGGAATGAGACTTTGGGTTCCATAATTACATGGGATAAAGAATTATCTATTGGATAATTCACATAGATCAACTTTCTATAACCATTCTGGGAGTACCAAGATGTATTGTGATCATTGAGAAAACTTCTGGTGGGACAACATGAAGAAAGAAATTGATGAGTATATCTCAAGGTGCTTGATATGTTAGAAATTTAAATCTGAGTGATAGAATCTCAAAGGGATGATGAAATCATCATCTATACACAAGTCAAAATGGGAAAATTTTCATTGTGGACTTTGACCTGAGTTTCCTAAAGACATCCAAAGGAAATAATGCAATATGGTTTGTGGTGGAACGACTCACTAAGAATGACCAATTTATTGCTATTTGGAATGATATTTCACATGAATAACATTCTAGGATATATTTTAAGGAATTGGTGAGACTACATGGAGTTCCACTCTTGATTGTCTTTGTTTGTGATCCTAGCATCAAATCAAAATTCTGGAGGAGTCTTCAACGTGATTTGAGTGATGAATTAAATTTCAGCATGGCCTTTTACCCTCAAACTGATATCCAATCAGAAAAGACAATTTAGACACTCAAAGATTTGATAAGATCCTACTCATTAGAATTTAAAGGTTTATGGGATCATCATCTCCCATTGGTTGATTTATCATACAACAATAGCTTCCACTTAAGTTTTTAGATGGCTCCATATGATGCTCTATATGGAAATCAATGTGGAACTTCAACCTGTTGGGAAGAAGTTGGTGAAAGAAAACTACTTGTACTTGATCTTATGCAAGAGATGACAAAAAAGGTTTCAGACATCTTGCAACATATCAATGCAACTAAAAGTCTAAAAAAGATCTATGTTGAAAACTGTTAAAGGGAATTGGATTTCAACATTTGAGATAAATTATTCCTTCTAATATCACTATGGATGAGAGTCATGAAGTTTTGAAAGAAATAGAAAATAATCCCATGCTCGATTGGCCACATTGAGATCCTTGATCATATAGGAATTTTGGCCAATCATATTGCACTTCCATAGATTAGGGCTCGAGTTCATGATTTGTTCCACATATCACTCTTGAGGAAGTACGTACTAGATCCCTCACATGTACTAAACTCAGATACATTAGAGATGGAATATGATCTCTCTTATGAGGAGTAACCAGTAAATATTCTAGACTGGAGACATAAGGTTCTACTCAATAAGACAACCCACCTTATCAAGGTGTTTTGGTGGAACCATAAGTATGAAGAAGTGATTTGGGAACTAAAGGATTCGATGAAGGATAATTTCCCTCACCTATTTTTGTAAAATGAAATTTCAATGGAGAAATTTCAAAATTGGGAAATAATATAACCACCCAAACTTATATAAACGGAATTTCTCCCTTCTTATAGTAATCTAATATAGTATAAATCCAAAAAAAATAACTTATAGACCATAACTAAAACATTATAAATGAAAAATTAATTAAATGAGATGTATTTATATAATTTATTAATCTAATTCATGGAAAATAGTAACATGAATTTAGGAATAGTAATATGACCCTTATGAATAGTAAACTATCCAAATGAATAGTTCCATCACCAATAAAATAATAAATAAAATTAATGCATCTATAAGTTAAAATATGATATAATTATATCATAATATAAGTAAATATTTTAAAAAATATTAATTAAGTGTTGGCCTGAATGGCCCGAAGGCCTTCATTTTTTATTGATTTTTGATAACCCCCCTTTCAAGAGATGTGGGGGAACCCTTACAAGGCATGTAGGCTCAGATATTACACAGCCCATAGGCTAAGGAGATTACATGACCCAAAGGTATTAGGGAATTCAACCAGACTATCTACAAGGAACTACCCCTCCCAAGCATCTTCATCCTAATAGTAGATCTCCACCTTTTCATGAACATCTGGCTAGGCTTCCCGTGAAAGCACAGGATGGTACCGATGGCATAGCCATACCCTCTCATTCTGACAACCCATTTGTCTCTTCTCTGGTGAGTACACCTGCTCTAAATCCTCTTCTGGCGCTTCTCTTTTTGTGTTGTCTGTCTGGGGCCTGCATTCATGTGGCCCGAAGGCCTTGGGGTGGCCCTAAGGCCTTAAGGTGGCCTAAAGGCCTTGAGAATCAACTGGCTCTAAGACCTTGTGTGGCCCAAAATCCTTACAGGACCCGAGGACCAAACCGGTGGCCCGAAGGCACAGATGGATGAATAGTTTTGGTTGCTACAGTACCGAACAGTGCCTGCTATAGTACTGCTACAGAATCCTAGAAATATTCCTCCACCCGGATTTGATCTCGGATCTCTTGGAAGCACCAAGCGAGTCCTCACCAACTGGGATGAGGCTCATGTGCATTAATTAAGTGTTGGTATTTTTAAAAGTTGTGAATATTTAATTACAAATTTATGATTAATTTAATAATTTCAAAGAAAAATTATTTTCATAAAATGTATTCATAAATTAAAATTTTTATGTCTTATGATTTTATGATAATTTTTTGAGACATTATGTAATTTTACAAAGTTTTATAAAATTGGTTATAATTTTAAAATCTGTATTTTCCAAGAAAACTATTATTTTAATTAAAAATAAAAATTTTCATATTTAAACAATTATTTTAATATAACGGAGTTCATTTTTTTATTATATGCATTGAAATATTGTTAGATGTATTTTTTGGTAATTTTCCGAAATACTTGAATTTTTGTAAATAGTAAAATACGGTAATTTACGGTGTATATACATTATAAGTTAAATACACCATTAATTGATTCTTCGCTGATGTAAAAACCATTTTTTATAACTCACATGATAAAATTATTATATTTAGTCCTAATTATTGACACTATTTCATTTCTTTAGAAAAATAAAAAACTAATGAATTAAACAATGAGGAAATACCCCTCTCCTCCATTATAAATACCACCCTCACACCCTATTCTCCTCACACCTCTACAGCTTTTATCCTTGTCTATATTCTACCCAAACCTCTCCCCAATACCCTCTATAAATTCTAGGATATCTTGGTCTCATAAAAATACCCAAACCATTTCTATAATGTGGTTCTCAAGGAGGAGACATTTAAGAGGTAAAATCCTCTTCTTTTTCTTTTAATTTCTTTTCATTTTCATTACTTTTCTTCTCTTCTCTTCACCTTATATTTTCAAAAAGGCATGATAAAACCAACATGTTTTCTATAATATAATTATATAATTTCAATTTAATATCCACCATCAAGCTCTTATCTCTTTCTCTTTTATTCTAGAAATGAAATCATCTCCTGTGATGTGTCAATTTACCGACATTTTGGGTGATGCACTTTCAATTTATTTAAAAACCTTCAAAAATGTAAATAAAACCATCAAATGGTTTAAAAAATATTTTTAATTGTATTAAATGATCCTTTTTATCTTCTCGAACTAACTTATTTACATAATACTGGATGATAAAACAAAATGAGTTCATTGTGATCAAAAAACCATCAAAATTAACCCAAAGCATTCATCATTTACTTTTATATAATTTATCATCCATATAAAAACTCATTATAACATAATTTAATCTTTTGGAAGATCATTTCTAATATATGAAAACAATTCTGGATATTTGTCTGCATTTTACACAACCTTTCATTCATGTACAAAAGTCAACCAATAATGAAAACCCTGAAAAACAAATTCTCTTGGATGATGAAATTAAACTATATAACTCATTACAAAGATCATAAATGAAATTAATAAAACTATAAATAATAAAAATCATTTATAAAAGGGTTTTTATTTTTAATTAACAAATCTAATGTGATTATATATGATATTGAGGCTTTCATAAATAAAGTAAGAAGAATTTTATAACCCAACTCTCTTACATTGGGTTTTCCCTCTTTCACCCCATTTTAAGTATTTATATTCCTTAAATATCATTTCATCATCACTATATTACTTATTTTTTAAAATAAAATTTTTCTACTTGAGTTTATAAAAACCCCAATGTTTTCTAAAAGAACTATTCTTTAAAAACACCATTTATATCTTGAGATTGTTTCTTCTTCACTCAAGGTTGACGATTCGTATATCAAGTATGTTATTCCATACATTATTTAGTAACCCAATATCTATGAATGTATTCTTTATGAAATTAGAACCATTCCATTCCATGGGGTATTTTATTTCCAATATTGATTTACATTTTATGTGGATTTCATGAAACTATTAATGTTATGATATGACAGGTGCACCAAAAAGTATATAGCACTCCAATGCATTGGGTAATATGATGTATCTTATGAGGAAATTGATACATGAATAAACATGATTGTATCATTTTTCACAACTATATTTGTTAGTTTACCACTATGACATGTTGTTTCATTTTTATGCATTTCCACATTCTGTGCCTTTTCGTAATACTTCCTCTCATGATATTGATCTTATGTCTATGTTATGATGACAATGATTATTCCCAACCCATGTTATATTGTTTTATGTTATTATATATACTCTTAATGGGATTTTATATCATCCCTTTTTGATGTATATCCTTATGTGATTACATGAACTAAATAAAAAGTGAAGACCTACAAGAAGAAAGAGAAGAAGGAATTAAATAAAATTTTATGTCTTATTTTTTAAAAGTTATGTATGGTCCTAATTCATCCAAGACACTAAACAATTTGATCATTTTCATGTATTAATTTTATGTTGTTTATTATTAAAATTGTGTATTAATAATGTAAGAATAATCAAAGTTTCTATAGTTGGTGTCAGAGTATGGTTTTGTTAATTTGGGAATTAGGATCAGATAACCTTTGTAAAGACACATAGTATGAGACAATGTATAAGTAAGAACTTAATATTTTTTTCCAAAAATGATAAACATAGGGATCCCATAATATATTCCTTTAGAGTTAATTTTAAAAAGGGGGAAATTATTGGTGAATTTTAAACTTATGTTTTGTTCATACATTTTCAATTTTAGAAAATGGTGGGAGCTCAAATAAACCAGGCGAACAACTCATGTGAGGGAAAATTCAATGATTGTATAAATAACCTCTTCAATTCTTTGTTTGGTGCACTTCAAAATTTCTTGGCAATGCTTATCGATTTGTCTTAGGTTATGAACAATAACCTATATAATGTGAAACATTGGCCCTCAACTAAGAGGGATCAACAAGATATTTATTCCTTTATGATGAAATGAACTTTTAAATTTAGTATTACTTTTGATCCAATCATCCTAGAATAGTGGTTCAACTCGATAGAGAAGATATTTTCCATTCTTCACCATTCTAAGATAGAAAAGGTGACTCTCATTGTTTATGTTCTAGATGGAGACCCCAATCAATGGTGGGCCATGATTAAGAAAACCTATCCGAAGGAATAAATTGAATATATAGAGTGTGAATACATTAACATAATTTTCTTAACATGTATTTCCATCAAACTCTTCGAAAAAATACAGAAAGAGAAATTATATATATTAATATAAAGGAAGAAGAATTTTTTATGACATATAAAAAAAATTTCAAAAGGATTTCTAAGTAATCTTTAGGTTTTTTTATCAACAATGATAGAAAAATAGATATATTCTTTAGGGGTTTAAAATCACACATTTGAAAGGATCTAGTAATTCCAGACATTGGGAGTTATGGATAAGTTGATAGGTGTTCTCTCAAAGTGGATATGTTGTCTGGAGAATTGTTCCATTAATATGGTGACAATAAATAAAAGATGGAGTTTCAAGATGGAAGATCTAATGAGAAATGTGGAAAGAAAAATCAACCACCCATATTTCAATTATGTGGGAAGAAGTATCATGGGAATTTCCTCAAAGGGGATGAGAAATGCTTCAAGTTTGAGTGACAAGGTCACTAATCTCATGAATGTTGAAAAAACATGAGGAAGTTAGATAATTTTTTGGAGAAAAGGATAGCACCACCCATGGTTTAATGCTAAAACTATAGGGAGAAAGGGCACTTTGCAAGATAGTGCACTAAACCTAGAGTCCTTGAGGGTAATCAGAAAAAGAATCCACTAAAGGAAAAATAGAATGGGAGGAGTTATTCCATCACTACTGTGGAAGTGGAACAAGAAAATAAAGTCATACAAGGAACACTTCTAGTTGACCCATGAATGGAAAATGTCTTATTTGATTCTAGTTATGTGCATTCCTCTATTTCATACAAGATTTATAGAACTATTGAATCAGAACCCTAAAATAATGATGTAGATATATTTCTAAAAATCTCTAGTGGTGAAATCATTGCAATACAATTGTTAGACTCTTCTCCTGTTGATATATGTGGGAATATTCTCCTAGAAAATCTCGTGATACTTCCCTTAGTGTAATTAGAAACTATAATGAGAATGGAATGGATATCATTATATAGAGAACTTATAAATTTTTAGGAAAAGGAAATATCTTTTCATATTATGAATCATCTCATTATCTTCTACAATGCAAGAAATATTGTGAATCTCCTTTGTAAAATCCTTCAATGGTGTGGGTGTTGATTCCCTATGAACAAGGGTACATCACTCATATGGTTAAGTCAAAGAGGAGTATCAACCTAGGGGAAATTCCCATGGTGATGGAATGTAGTGATGTATGTCCTACAGAGTTACCCAGACTTCCCCCAGGTTGTGAGGTAGAGTTCTCAATAGAACTCATACCTAGAGATACTCCTATCTAAAAGTGTCCTTATAAGATGGCTTCTATAAAACTGGGGGAGATAAAGAAGCAGATGCAACAGAATTTCGACAAAGGGTTCATACACCCTAGTGCATCACTTTGGGGTGTGTGAATACTCTTTATCAAGAAGAAGGATGGATCAATGTGATTGTATATCGATTATTGATAACTTAACAATATAACCATAAAAACAGGTATCTGCTTCCAAGGATTAGTTACTTGTTTGGTCAGTTGTGAGGAGCTAAGTACTTCCCAAATGTGGATCTTCATTCTGGATATCATCATCTAAATGTGATGAAATAATATATTCAGAAGACTATCTTACATACAAGGTATTGGCTCTATGAGTTTCTGGTGATTCCCTTCAGACATACTAGTTTTCGTGCAAACTTCATGGATTTGATGAATATAATCATTACTCATTAACTCAACAAATTTTTGGATGTTTTTGTTGATGATATTCTCATCCTCACCATGAGAAATTAGGATCATGAACAACATATAAGGTTTGTGTTTGTGACATTTAGAAAGTAGAATTTGTATTCTACATTCAAAATGTTAAAAAATTTTATGAATCAAGTCACATTATAGGGACATGTGATCACAAGTGACGTAATTTATATGGACCCTTAAAAAACAAATGAGATTTCAGAATGGACCAGAACCTATAGTGTTACAAAAATCCAAAGTTTTCTTAGATTACCTGGGTATTATAGATTTTCTATGAAAAATTTCTCATGATTGTCAAGCCTTCTAACTAAGTTAGCAATAAAATGGGTAAATTATTTCTAGACAGAAGAATATGAAGAATATTTCAAGGAGCTAAAGAAGAAGTTGATCACTGTACTTGTATTCACAATACCAAAAAGTGGAGAATGTTTTGTAATATACAATTATTATTAAATGAAAGGACTGGGTTGTGTACTCATGAAAAACGATAAATTGATAGCCTATGACTCATGGTAGTTGAATATCAACGAGCAGAACTACCTGACACATGACCTAGAGCTTGAAGTTGTGATTTTTTCCTTGAAAATATGGAGGAACTACCTCTATGGTGAGAAGTGTGACATATATACCGATAAGAAGAGCCTTAATTATATTTTCACACAAAAGGATGTTAGCATGATCCAAAGGATATGGTTATAGATAATCGCACACTTCAATTTCTCTATTCAATATCATCCTGGAAGGGTAACAAGGTAGATGATGATCTAAGAATAAAAGAATTTTGTACTCTATCCATGTTTCAAATTGAGAGAGACCCTGTCTTGTTGGACTTGAAATTGAGTGATTTGGAAATCATAAAGTTAATGAATACATCCTACCTTTCCAAAATGATTTCCAAAACATTTATATATTAGAATATTAAAGAGGAACAAAGGGATGATCCAAAGATCTGAAGATACAGAAGAAGGTAAATGTAGTAATGGAAGAGAAGATGCAAGAGTTCCATATTGATGATGATAATATGATATGGTTTGGAATGAGGATTTCTGTGCCTTCATTAATGAGGATAAATACAGAGATATTGGATAATTTTTATACATCAACATTATATATCCATCCTAAGAGTACCAAGATGTACCATGATCTCTGAGAACACTTATGGTGGGAAAACATAATGAAGAAGATTACTGAGTATATCACAAGGTGCCTGATATGTCAGCATGTTAAAGCCTATATTGTCTCGGTTCCAGAAGCCGCCCAAAGGAGCCCTGTACCCGGTTGGTCACATGGCCTCAAGCACATTTCCCCAAATGGCAGTGGCTGCCAACTAGTAGTGAGGGCCTTGGGTGTGATAGTGGGGAAACTATGCCCTCATTGGCAGAGTAACACAGCATAAGTAAAACACAAAGCAATAGCAAAAATAGTAATATTACCATAAAAAAAATAAACAGAAGAGGACTGAAGAAATAAACAAATAGAGAACATATATAATGATGCATGATACATATATCTAGGAAAGTATCCAAACAAGTCACAATGATTAAATACTGTACTAACCCAAAGTACAAGAAAACATTAAATAGCTCCACAACATCACAAGCCAAAACTTTGTCCCAGGCTATCCAGCTCCAAAGCAGTCAAGTAACGAAGTAGAATGTAACTTTACCTTATCGATACCTGCTACAATATAATTTGTTTGGTCCCAAAAGCCTAGCCCAAACAGGATGTGATATGAAATCCCAGAAAGAAACCAGCAAGATATTTTTGTCTAACAGTTCATGAATATATATGGAGGCAAAAAAACAAAGAAGCAGTAAACAAGGAAGTACTCAACAGTAAACAATTCCAATGTTTCAAAGCATTCAGTTCCGCATAGCATGTAAACCGATAATCACAAACATGTAACCCTCTCAGTACTCACAGCATAATCCCCTCCAGTCCTACCTAGAAAACACAAGCAACCCTCAGGAAAGTACACAAAATCTAACCCCTCTACTTCAACTTTAGTATAGACTTTCTGGGGAAGCACTCACCATCAATTCCCCCTATATTCATGTATCGGTAAATAAAAGGCGTTATGGGGAAGTAATTACGTCTCATTCCCACTATGGCCCATGTTGAGGAACTGCAGACACTCTGAGGAAGCACTTACATCAATTCCACATACGGTCTCACATCGTAACAATACTAACGGACACTCTGGAGAAGCCCTTGCGTTTATTCTCCCTATGGTCCGCTACATCATGTTATCAGGGGCTTGTGTAAGTCAAAACAGCACAACAATGAAAAGTTACCAAAGTTAACCTCAAGAACTAATTGGCTAATAGTCTATAACATAACAGCAAGATAGATAAGAATCACTCCATCCTTCAATACTAGGAATGGAAAGTAAACAGCATCCTAACAGGAAAAGATAGACCAAATGGTCAAAACAAGTAAACATGCATGGAGAAACACTTCCAAATCATATAAATTAACCCTATTCACATAATTAACCTCTACTCAAGCATACAAGCATAGCAGGAAACTAACAGGGATAAAACAGTAAACACGCAATAACTCATTCAAGGGTATGGGGCAATTTTCTACATATAACTCAAAGACATTCTATAAAAGGGCACAAACCACCTACGTTGGTCTTTTAGGATCGTTATATGTGAACCTCAAGCCTTTAATCACCCGAGGTCATGGTAGATCTAAAAAAATGTCTAAAACATTTAACCCATGATATCTTATGAGAGAGAATGAATCTGAAGAAGGTGTTCAAGAAGAAGAGAGAACTCACAGATGTGATTCCAATGCATCCTAAGGAGTCTGATTCGTAGAACGGATGCTTGATCGGGGGATCGGGGAAAAATCACAACCGTATGGATGTTCTCAGATGAACTAGATCGAGGAGGAGTTTATGTCACTACCTGACCCTACCGGTCTCGATCCGTAACTACCCCAAGCCCGCCTCTACAGGCCAGGGGCTGGCGATAAGAGGCGAAGGAGTAACAATCTCTGGGAGGCCTTTTCCAAAGTACCTACACACACACACACAACCCACTCGATGCAGAAGTGCAGATTCAATAGAAAACCGAAGGATAAAAAAAATAACACAACAATAGTCATGCATTAACTTCTAAATAGAACAGGTAAAGTGCTAAAAAGTAATGACAAGAAAACTGAGAAAAAAATGGAAAAACACACACCCAACCCAAAAGGTGCCAGAACCAGGAAACAGGTAAACAAAAGTAAATAGTTGGTGAGTCTCACACCTAAAATTCCTACTACGACCACTGAACGCAGCCCAAGCTCTTGTGTCCTCTACGCTCCTTCGTAGTCTCGATCGACCTGTCTGTCCTCTGCATGGGCACACTAAGTGCGGGAAAATCCCAAGAAGGGGTGAGTATAAATATACTCAGTAGCATGCCCTGAAAGATCGAGGGAGTAAAAAAGTAGGTACTAAAATGGTGAGCAGTAGACAGAACAGAGAACAATGAAAGAGTACAGCAAAATGGAGTGCAGCCCAACCCAACAAGAGGATGGAAGTAGGCTCGTCCAACCAAGAGGAGCTAGACACGGAGAGAACGTGGCATACCCAGTGTGTCTTCACCCCTTATAGAAGAAGAGTAACTGAACCCAAGGATAGGGAATGAAAGTAGGGTGTATATATATATTTTCTACAAGAAACCCAAACGATTGTTTAAGGGGATCTCTATCTCCAAGCTCAACCCAAGAAATGTTTCCAACAGTTCTAAGGATATCCATCACTAATTCCCAACAATCATGCATGTCAAAGTTCTCTCATCGCTAAACTGTAAAACCAAGGGTCCCTCTCCAGTAATCACGGAGATAACTCACTAACCAGCCACATAGAAAGGGCTGAGTCTGAAAGAAGTTGTTGGGTAACCCACTGCCCTGCCCAGCTGGATGGTAAACTCTAAGAGCTCATCGGGTAACTCACTGCCCAGCCCTGCTGGAGGGTAAACCCTAAAGTCAACGGGTAACCCACTATTCATCCCTGCTAGATTGTAAACCCTAAGATCAATGGGTAACCCACTGCCCAGCCCCACTAGAGGGTAAACCCTAAGGCCAATGAGTAACCCACTGCCCATCCCCGTAGGAGGGTAAACCCTGATACACCGGTGGGTAAACCACTGCCCAGCCCCACTGGAGGGTAAACCCAGAACTGGTTTGATATCTTCGCACTGCCCATGCCATCACAGGGTGTCACTAATCATAGCTACCATGTGATGGTTTAGAGTGTGTCAAAGGAACATCTGACTAACTCCATTTCACGTTTCCACATTTAATGAGATCTCTAAAGAGGCTCAGCACGCCCAAACCGATTACACTGTTGCAATCCTCGGGAAAAAAACATGAGAGATAGACTATTTACCCGCTTGAAACGGACTCCTGATGAAAAAGTTTTTCAACGCCGGTTCATGCCCATACGGAGTATCGTGGGGCCCACACCTCGGTCCCAAAAGAGTTCGGGAGAATTTCGTCATCATGATGCTCTCGGAAAAACACGCCAAAATGGCTTCTCATTCGCCCCGAACGGATGTCTGATGAAAAAGTCACAAAACGCTGCTCACAGCTTAAGAGACGGCCAGTGGGGCCCACACCTCAACTCCGGCTTCAATTCCTGAAACCACACTATACTATATATTCTTGACTCTAGGGTTAAAACACCACTGACAACACCTAAAACGGACTCCGGATGCGTTCGCACAATCCAAAAGAAGAATCCCGGCGAGAATCTAAATAATACTTAATGGGCGTGTCATGCCACAGACCCCCCCCCCATCTCAAGAATAAAAAAAAAATCCCAAGACCATATCAAAAACTCAGACTCGATCTGAGGATCGTACTTCCATAGACGGCATGATAAACTGACACCCGTAGTGAATGTTACGGGTGCACGAAGATAAGGGGGATAACCCCTTAGGGCTCGAACGGCCCTGTCCAGCCGGTCCACCCAGCATGGGACGGCCCTCGCCGGCCGTCCTGGCCCAAAGCACCATCCCATGGCCCTTCCGTGTGTCCTGGACACTACCCCGCGATCCACCTGCACTGACCGGCCCTGTCGGTCTCCCGCACGGGGTCGCACGCCACGACCCCCGTCGCGCCACGCACCGGCGACCTCCACCCTCCATGCCAGTCCGCCATTAATGTCTACCCTTCCGCCTCCAAGAAACCATTGTGCCACCGCCTGGGAGCTGCTGCGTCGCAGTCTTTGCCCACCGGACTGCCGCGCGGAGCCGCCGGAAACACTGAAACAGCCAGAAAACCCAAAATGTGGCTGGAAAACATTCTGGGGCTCCCCCAGATGCCCCGTGACTCAGATTTTCGATCCGAAAAGAGAATTTGAAATCTCGGATAGAACCCTATTCATCTATGGTCTTCTCTTGATGATTGGACATCATTTCAACACAAAAACATTGAGTTAATAGTAGATGCGGAATTTAAAAATGAAAACGCAAACTCCAACCTCCCTGGGCGTAGCCCGTAGATTCACGAACGGTCCGCTGGAGATTCCACCACCTTGCCGGAGAGGAGGGGAATCTTGAAGGAGGTTTCTCCCTTTGTTGAGAGATCTTCCTCTAAGAAGAAGAAAAAAAAGGGCGAATGAATGGGAGGATAAGTGTTTATGTAGAGAAACACTTAAACACCCAGCAGTATGCCCCATACCCGAACTTTTGGCGGGATCAGGGTTAGGCCACCACTAGGGTAAAATCCACATTTTGAGTGAAATAGTGATCTTGGAATTTTAATAAGAGCCGCCATTAATAAGTTGTAAAGTTCACACCCAAGGCCGCTAAATTATGAAAATTCCCCTCATTGTGTTTTCCAAAGAATGGTCACACCCGTGAAAGTTACACCTCCCCTAGGGTAAATGGCACGATCCGGACTCAACGGTACCCTTGGTTTTTCCATCTGAACAACCGTTTAAGTGTTATTCTATTTATTTGATTTGTTTAGTGTGAAAGCACTTAAAATTTAATTCTGACCACACCTGGGCTTGGAATCACACGCCGTCTGAATTCCCTGCTCTGAAATAACATCAAGCAAATTTCAAAGTATTATAGGCTCAAAACCCGAGTTCTTACATCATTCCCTCCTTCAAGTTTATCATCCTTGAAAAACAAAACTACAAAAACAAAATGGGACACTGAGCCCACATCTGGCTCTCCCGTTCCCAGGTGCTCTCATGCTCCCTCCTGTGCTACCATAGCAGGTGAACCAATAGAATGGTCCACCCACACAGTGTCAGCTCCTACCAGTCCTCAATTGCCACTGGGTGCTCCACAAAGGTGGCTTTATCATCAATGTAGAGCTCTCCCCATTCAATAACGTGTGTGGGTTCATGAACGTATTTCCTCAGCTGTGACATGTGGAAGATTTCATGCACCCTATCCAACTGTGGGGGTAGACCAATATAGTAGGAAACCTCACCAAAACTGCGCACAATCTCAAAGGGCCCAATGAACCTCAGGGACAGCTTTCCTCCGTGGCCGATCCTCCATGTTCCACACCGCGGGGAGACCCTCAGAAAGACAAGGCCCCCTGCTCAAACTCTAAAGGCATGCAATGACGATCTACGTAGGAATTATGTCATCTTTGAGCCGTCCTCATCCACTCACGAATGACCTGCACCTTCTCTGTCATCGCCTTAACCAACTCTGGGCCCATGAGGGAGGTCTCCCCAACCTTCGTCCAGCACAACGGTGACCTGTAGGGTCTCCCATAGAGGGCCTCAAAGGGTTCCATTCCAATATTAGAGTGGTAAATGTTATTGTATGTGAACTCCCCCAAGGGTAGGTGATCCTCCCAGCCTAGGCCAAAGTCTAACAAAAATTCCCTGAGCATATCCTCCAACACCTGGATAGTGTGTTCGGTCTGCCCGTCCGTCTAGGGGTGAAATGTTGTACTTATCCATAGACGAGTCCCGAATTCCTTCTATAGGCCTTTCCAAAAACGCGATGTAAACCATGTTTCATGGTCAAAGATGATCATCAAGGGTACTCCATGAAGGCGGACGATCTCTCGAATGTACAGCTGCCCTAGACTCTCCACTGAGCTCTACTCCATGATGGCAAGGAAGTGTGCTGACTTCGTGAGTCATTCCACTATCACCCAAATGGAATCATGGCCCTTCACTGTGCACAGAAGCCCTGTGATGAAGTCCATAGATATTCCACCCCACTTCCACTTCGGGTTATCAAGGGGCTGCAACAACCCTTCCAGAACCTAATGCTTTGCCTTCACCTACTAACAGGTAAGACACCAAGAATAGAAATCAGTTATGCTCTACTTCATAGCAGACCACCAAAACTGCCATTGAAGTTCTCTGTACATATTTCCCACACCAAGATGTACATCCAAGGGAGAAGTGTGGAACGCCCACATTACCTCCTCCCGCATCTCCACTGGTACTAAAACTCACCCTTGGAACAGGATCTCGTGATTCCCTCCTTCAGAATACACATCGGGTGCGTCGCCCATGGATATCTGATCATGTAGCACCTCGCTGTCGACATCCCCCAACTACGACTCTTTCACATGATCAAGGAGTGAAGGAGTCAACACCATCGACTGTAGAAAGGCCATACCCTCTTACTCCACCAAGGTCATGCATAGGGAAGCCAACTGCTCTGAAGCTTCCTGAACTAAATGAGCCTGGGACTTCTTGCTAAGAGCACCTACTACTACATTTCCCTTCCCAAGAGTGTATAATATCTCAAAATCATAGTCCTACAGAAACTCCAGCCAGCGCCTTTGCCTTAGATTCAGATCCCTCTGGGTGAAGATGTACTTGAGGCTCTAGTGGACTTAGTAGACCACAAAACGATCACCCATAAGGTAGTGTCACTATAACCTCAAGGAAAAGACCACCACTTCTAGCTTTAAATTGTGAGATGCATAATTCTTCTCATGGGGCCTCAACTTCCTCAACCCACATACAATCACTACTCGCTGCTACATCAGTACGCAGCTGAGTCTAGCTCTTTAAGCGTCACAGTACACCACGAACTCAACTCCCTCCTCTGGAAGCCTCAACACTGAAGGACTAGTCATCCTCTGTCTCAACTCCTCAAAGGCCTTATGGAACAGATCAGTCTCGGTGAACAGTTTTCCCTTCCATGTCCATGCGGTCAAAGGGGCAGCAATCCTGGAGAAATCTTCCAGAAACCTCTTGTAGTACCCTACCAAACCAAGGAAGCTCCGCACCTCTGATGCATTCTTGGGTGGCTCCCAAGCAAGAACTGCCTCTATATTTGTGGGATCTATGACCAATCCATGCTTCATAATGACATTCCCCAGAAAGTGAACCTCATGAATCTAGAGCTGACACTTCGAGAGCTTCCCATATAGTTGGTGCTCTGGGAGTAAGTCTAGGACCATCCTCAAATGCTATGTGTGCTCCTCCTCCGTCGTAGAGTAGATGAGTATGTTGTCAATAATGAAAACCACAAACTGGTCCAAGAACGGCTAGAATATATGGTTCATTAAAACCATGAAAATGGTGGGGGAATTCATCACACCAAAGGGCATCACCAAAAACTCATAATTCCCATAACGACAACGGAAAGCCTACATCGGGAATTCAGCCTCACGAACTCACAACTGGTGGTAGCCGAATTGAAGATCAATCTTGGAGAACCACTTCACACCTCTCAACTGGTCGAAGAGTTCATCGATCCTTGGAAAAGGGTACTTGTTCTTTATCGTGTCCTGATTCAAGTGACAATAATCCACACAAAGCCACAGAATCCCATTTTCCTTTTTCACAAAAAAAAATGGAGCTACCCAGGCGGGAAAACTAGGCCGGATGAATCCCTTATCATGAAGGTCCTCCAACTAAATTAGTAGCTCCCAAAGTTCTGTGGGTGCCATTCGATAAGCTGCACATGATATCGGGGCAGTCCCCAGCTGTAAGTAAATGCAGAACTCCATCTCTCACCTCGGATGTAGTCTCGGGACATCCCCAGGAAAGACGTCCATGTAGTCATCTACAATGGTAGGGACCCTGGTGCCTGTAGCGTCTGCTACTCTGAGAACCATACTTGCCAACTGGTGAGAAAAAGGTCGGGGTCTTCTACTCAGAGTACTCGTCTGCTCTGCCACGAGGTCTCGTTCACCAAGGATGGTGAACCTCGTCCCATCATAATGGATGCATCTGACTAGTCTGCACCGACAGTCAATCTAGGGGTGAACCATGGAAAGCCAATCCATTCCCAAGATGACATCATAAGGTTCCATCATGATGATGAGTAGGTCCCGCATGAAACTCTATCTTCCGAATGATAGTTCATACTGTCTGTAGATAAAGGTCACCAATGAGGCACTTCCTGTAGGATCCTCAAGGCTAAATGCAAGTGTCAGAGCCTCTACTAGAAGCTCCAATTCCCGTACCAAAATCAACAATATAAAGGAGTGGCTGGTGCCTGTGTCTACTAGTACCAAATCAAGAGTAGAGTAAACACAAAGCATACCTCGGACCATCTCCGATGATGGGGGGTCACAAACACCATTAGCTTAAAGCTGATGGCATCCCCTAATGCCAACTCCATGAGCCTGATGTGGCCCGCCCGGTGGTGGAAGTGGAAGGACCTCAAAATGTTGTCTCCCACCTCCAGGTCCTGCTGCTCTGCCTGCATCACCTCCCTGAGGGCCACCCTGTCCTCGCCTGGGGGATCCCTGGTCAAGGATCTACCTCTTCCGCTGTGGTGTTCCCACTACCTTCCACGGTTTCTCAGTGCGCCTGGTGGGGAAGTCCCATGCTAGGTGACCTCGTCCGTCACATACATAGCATAGACTCTCTCCTAACTGCCCTGATGCTCTACGGTGTCACTACTGTGTATGACCCTGCCCCTGAGTCCGCTCACAGAAGGGTCTCCTCAACTGAGGCTATGCTCTCTACCTCCTGTCTGCTACCAAATACTCTGATTTGAAGAGGCAACTGCTAGGTCCTTCCAGCTGGCATCCCTCAGCCAAGATGCTCTATGTCATGAGAGCCCACTTTAGAAACCCAACATAAGTAGGGATTCACAGGGGTACTACAGAAGCACAGATCTCCCTGTGAAGACCCTGTTCAAACTTTCATTCTGGGAAGTAACTATCACAGACCATATCCTGTGAGTATCATGTCAGATCACTAAACCGGGCCGAGTACTGTGCCATGGTCATCCCCACTACTTCCGCTCCAGAAGCTCCAGAATCTGAACAGAGTGTAAACAAGAGGGGGAGTACTCCTCTCGGAAGAAATACTGAAAGCTATCCCATGTGAGAGACGACTCGTCGTGGGTCTGCGTAACCAACCACCACCAATGCCTGGCCATATCGAGGAAAATGCTGGCAGCTAGGGATACCATTTGGTTTGTGGGTGTCCATACCAGCCTGAAAGTTTGGTCCATGGACTCTAGTCAGTCTTCCTCTACTTAGGGATCCAAGTCCCCATGAAACTTCTGCGGCCGCTGACGCTGGAAGTCTCGGAGCGCACTCAGCCTACGCCCAACCTCGGCCTGTGCTTCTAGTACTAAGTGCCTTTATCCAGGTGGAGGGGCTAATTTTGAAGAACTAGGTGGAAGAGGATCACGTGAGGGTCCCTAAACTGATGCCTCGTTAATTGCTAGGTCATTGTCATGAATTGGAGAGGGTAGCCTGGCTGGCTGCTGTCGTGGGGGAATCCTGAAAATTATCAACGATTACATCTATAAGATAAGAATATATATATATATATATATATATAATAGTAATCACAAAGGAGAGCTAACTCAACAAGGATAGTCAAAGACTCAATCCTACTAGTTTCATGTTACAAAGTTCCCTGCAAAAAATGCCTCAGCGTGCCGAGTCGACAAGTGGGTTATCAGGGTCCTGGTGAATGGATACGTTGGCCGCCCGTACCATCACTAGACTCCCTGGCCAGAGAGCCGTTCTTGGGAAACGTCTACACTATTTCTCTAAATCCCAAATAATTCATTTTTAGGGACGTCCGAACAACTCCCCAAGGAATGAACCACCTCTGATACCAGTTTGTGACAAACCAACCCTACCGGTCTCGAGCCGCAATTACCCCAAGCCTGCTTCCATATGCCAGGGGCTAGAGACAAGTGCCGAAGGCATAAAATCATCGGGGAGGCCTTTACCTAAGTACATGTACACACACACATAGCCCACTCGATGCAGAAGTGAAGATAAAAAAGAATACTGAAGGAAAAACAACTATAACCCAACCACAGTCATGCATCGACTTTTAAATAGAACAAGTAAAGTACTGAAAAGTACTGACAAGATAACTGAGAAGAAAAAAGGAAAAACATGCACCCAACCCGAAAGGTGCCACAACCCGGCAATAAGTAAAAAAAGTAAACAGCTGGTGAGTCTCATGCCTGAAAGTTATACTATGACCATTGAATGCAGTCCAAGCTCATGTGTCCTCTACGCTCCTTCGTAGTATCGATCAACCTGTATGTCGTCTGCAAGGGCACACCAAGTGTGGGAAAATCCCAAGCAGGGGTGAGTATAAAGATACTCAGTAGGATGGCCCGAAAGCTCTAGGGAGTAACAAATGAGGTACTAAAATGGGGAGCAGTAGATAGAACATAGAATGGAGGAAGAGTACAGTAAAATGGAGTGCAGCTCAACCCAACAAGTTGAAGGAAGTAGGCTCGTCCAACCAAGAGGATCTAGACACGGAAAGCACGTGGCATACCCCGCGTGTCTTTGCTCCTCCTAGAAGAAGATTAACTGAACCCACAGAGTGGGAACAAAATTAGGTTTTATATATATATATGCTCAATAAGAAACCTTATGGAGTGTGTAAGGGGGTCTCTTTCTCCAAGCTTAGCCCAGCTAAAGTTGCCAACAGTTCTAAGGATATCCATCACTATTTCCCAATAGTCCCGCACGTCAAAGCTTTCTCGTCACTAAACCATAAAACCAAGGGTCCTGCTCTAGTAATCACATAGAGAAGTTACTGACTGGACACATAGAAAGGGATGAGTCTGGAAGAAGTCGTCGTGTAACCCACTGCCCAGCCCAGCTGGAGGGTAAACTCTAAGATGTCATCGAGTAACCCACTACCTAGCCCCGCTGGAGGGTAAACCCTAAAGTCAACGGGTAACCCACTGCCATCCCCACTGGAGTGTAAACCCTAAGTTCAACAGGTAACCCACTACCCAACCCTACTAGAGTGTAAACCCTAAGTTCAACGAGTAACCCACTACCTAGCCCCACTGGAGGGTAAACCATGATACTTAGATGGGAAACCCACTACTCATCCCCGCTAGAGGGTAATCTCAGAACTGGTCCGATAACTCCACACTGCCAGTACAATCACTGGGTGTCACTAATCATCACTACCATGAATTGATTCGGAGTGCATCAAAGGAACCTCTGACTAACGCTCTTTCATGTTTCCACATTTAATGAGATCTCAAAAGAGGCTCCACATGCCCAAACCGATTAAACTGTTGCAATCCTCATGGAAAAACATGTAAGATAGACTATTTACCCACTTGAAACGGACTCCTGACAAAAAAGATGTTCAACACCGCTTTATGACCATACGGAATCTTGTGGGGCCCAAACCTCAATCTCAAAAGAGGTTGGTCAAACTGTGCCATCGCGATGCTCTCATAAAAACATGCCAAAACAACTACTCATTCACCCCGAACAGACGTCTGATTAAAAAACTCACAAAACGCTGCTCACAGCTTAAAGACGGCCCGTGGGGCCCACGCCTCAACTCCGGCTTCAACGCCTGAAACCACCATGGACTACATCTTCTCGATGCTGGGGTTACAATGCCATTGACAAAGCCTAAAATGGACTCAAGATGCGTTCGCGCCATCTGAAAGAAGAATCTATGCGAGGTGCTAAACAATACTTAACGGGCGTGTCGCGCCACCGAGCCCCCCCCCCCCATCTCGGGAATAAAAAAAATTCTTGAGACCATCTCAAAAACTCTGACTCGATCTGAGGATTGTGCTTCCATAGATGGCACACAAAACCGACACTCGTAGTGAAAGTTACGAGTGTCCAAAGACAAGGGGGCTAACCCCTTAGGGCTGGACCAGCTCGGTCCAATCTTCCCGGGCCGGCCCGCGCTGGCCGGCCTGACCTGCAGCACCGGCACACGGCCCTTCCGCGTGGCCCGACCGCTGCCCCATGGTCCACCCGTGCCAACCGGCCCACGTGGCTGGTCGCTGTCCCGTGTGGAGACCCTATGATGGTGGGTCTCGGTATCCTGCTCGGGGTCGCGCACCGTGACCCCCGTCGCGCCCCGCACCGGCGACCTCCGCCCGCCACGCCGGTCCGTCGTCGACTCACACCCCGTTTCCACCTGGGAACCGCCGCGCCACCACCTGGGAGCCGTCGCACCACTGTCTTTGCCCTCTTGACCGCTTCACGGAGCCTCCAGATACTCTGGAACCGCCGGAAAACCCAAAATTTGATCGGAAAACTTCCCGGGGCTCCCCCGGACACCCCGAGACTCGGATATTTGATCGGAAAAGAGCATTGGAAAGCTCAGATCTATCCCTATGCATATATGGTCTTATAATGACTATCGTAATGTATTTATATGCGAAACATTGGAGTTCTAAGTAGATGCAGAATTTAAAAACGAAAACGCAAACTCCTACCTTGCTGGGTGTAGCCCGTAGCTTCACGAACGGTCCGCCGGAGCTGCCAATACCTTGACTGAGAGGAGGGGAAGCTTGAAGTTGGATGATAAATTTGTTTATAGAGCTTCCTCTAGGGATAATAAAAAACAAGGGTGGAATAATGGGGTGGGGAGAAGTGTTTAAGTAGAGAAACACTTAAACACCCACCAGTATGCCATGTACCCGAACTTTCGGCAGGATCGGGGTTAAGCCGCCTCTAGGATAAAATCAACTTTATGAGCGCAATGAAAGTCTTATAATTTTAATCCAAGCATCTGCTGAGAAGTTGAATTGTTCATGCCCGAGGCCACTAAATTATGAAAACGCCGCTGGTGGCGTTTTCCACAGAAGGGTCGCCCCCGCGAAAGTTACACCACTCCTAGGGTAAACGGCATGATCCGGACTCAATGGTGCCCTAAGGCTTCCCATTCGAGCAACTGTTTAGAAGTAGTTCTATTTATTTGGCATGTCTAGTGTGAAGGCACTTAAAATTTAATTCTGACCACACCATATCTCGGAATCACACGCCGTCTGAATGCCCTGCTCTTGAATAACATCAAGAAAAATTTAAAGTCTTACAATCTCAAAACCCGAGTTCTTACAGTTTATGTCCATCAGATGTGACCCCGTTACATTTAATGAAAAAATAAATTACATAGAGTCTACTTTTGAGGTACATTGTGTGGACTTTACCATGATAAGCCCCACTTTAGGCAGCCTCCAAGTCACCACAGTTGGTCGTGTGCACGAATGTTACACGGTGTGTACTTCAAAAATTTCTAGAAACTCCTCTTTTTCTCAAAAACACTAGAAAAGGGAAAAAATACCTGAAAATAAGAACCGGGTTCTTAAAAAATCCCCCTAAAAGTAATTCATACTCTAATTTACTTAGCAAGGTGGCGTTGAAGAAGAATCATCGAAAAGTTCTGGCCACTATGATCGTACATCAGCCTCCCTCTCCCAAGTCTCCTCTTGTACTTGCACATGCTGCTATAGCACTCGTATCAGAGGAATAGACTGGCCATGGAGAACCTTCGCACTTCGATCAACAATCCAGATAGGATGCTCCTCGATCAAGGCATCCACCTCTAACTCGAACTCATCACGTTGAAAAACATTAGACGGGTCTGAGAAGTAACATCGAAGCTGAGAAATGTGGAAGATGTCATGCATAGCTCGGTACCTCTAATGTAACTACAATCGATAGGAAACTATCCAAACTCTCTCCAAAACCTCAAATGGGCTGACACACCTCAGTGAAAGATTACCCTGTCTGATAATCCTCATGTGTCCCAACATCGGTGTGACATACAAGAAAACCCGATCCCTAACCTTGAACTCCAAAGGTTTCCTTCGTTGATCATCATATGAATTCTGTCGAGACTGTGCAGTATTCATCCTCCTCTGAATCAACTATATCCACTCTATGGTCTCCTAGACAAGAAGAAGTCCCAGTATAGCTACCTCTCCTACCTCCATCCAACATAAGGGTGATTGGAATAACCTACCATAAAAATCCTCATAAGGTGTTATCTAAATAGTTTCTTGAAAAATATTATTTTAGGAAATCGTTACAAGAGGTATGTGATTCTCCCAAGAACTTCCAAAATTCAGAATGCATGCTCGAAGCATGTCCTCAAGAACCTGAATCATACACTTGGACTGGCCATATATCTAGGGATGGTAAGCTGTACTCAAAAGTACATGTCTAACCTAATCCTTTTGTAGCCCCTACCAGACCCGAGAAGTAAAACGTGTATCCCTATCTAAAACAATGGAGTGTGGAACACCATATAGACGTACTATCTGGTGAATGTAAAATCTTCCCAACTCATCAACACTGAAAGTATCCTTGATCGGCAAGATGTGAGAAACCTTCATGAGTCTGTCAATGAGAACCCAAACTGTATCATTTCCTCGAGGTGACCACGGAAAACCTATCACGAAATCCATCGCAACATCATTCTATTTCCACTGGGGAATGGGTAACTGCTACAAAATCCTTGTTGGTCGCTGATGCTCCACCTTCACCTACTGACAGGTGGAACACCTCATGACAAAACCAGAAAAATCTCTCTTCATACTTGGCCACCAATACTGACGGTGTAGATCACGATACATCTTGGTGACACCAGGACGAACTGCCCAAATTGATGAATGAAAGTCCTGCATCAACTCCTCGCGTATGTCTGCTGACACCCATACACACCCCTGAAAATGAAAGATCTCATCCTCGCCTATAGTCCATCCAGGAATAGGTTCCCCTTTAGACATGCTCTCCCATAGGACTAGGACTTCAAAATCTGATAGCTACCTCATCCATACTCTATCAAGAAAAGTAGAGGTAACAGCTATAGAAGAAAGAAATATCTGCCCTTGTCTGTCATGCCCCTTAAAATGAATCTCAGAGAGCATAGCTATAAGCTTTCTCTCACTGCTGGCCTCCTGATCTACCTATGTATGAGTCCTCCTAATCAGCGCATTAGACACTATGTTGCCTTTCCCAGGCATGTAGGGAAGCTCAAAGTCAATTGACTAAAGGTACTCAACCCACATTCGTTGTCTCAAATTCAGTTCACGCTGAGTGAAGATATAATTGAGACTCTTGTGGTTAGTGAAAACCAAAAAATTCTCTCCTAGAAGTTAGTGTCTCCAATAGCGTAAAGCATGAATAGCCGCATCCAACTCGAGATCGTGTGTCAGGAAATTCCTCTCATGTGGCCTCAACTACTGAGACCCGTACGCAATGACTAATTCTTCCTTTATAAGAACAGCTCCAAGACCAATACCTGAAGAATCACAATAAATAGTATATCTATTTCCGAGCTCTGAAAATACTAGTATCGGTGCTAAATTCAACCTTGCTTTTAGCTCCTGAAAGGCTAAATCACAAGAGTCTGACCACAAGAACATTGCACCCTTTTTATTATAGCCTTTCAGTGGTGATGCTAAGCATGAAATGTCTTGTATGAAATGTCTGTAGTATCCATACATCCCTATAAAACTTCATACCTCAAAGAAGTTCTTCGGCTACACCCAATAAACTACTACCCTCGCTTTATCTGGGTCTACAAATACTCATGTCTTCGAGATAACAAGACCCAAGAAGTGAATTTGGTCCATCCAAAAGTGGAATTTTGAGAGTTTATCATATAACTTATTCTCTTTCAGTGTACCCAAAATGATCTCAAAATGGGTTTCATGGTCGTGTTGAGTGTGAGAGTATACCAAGATATCGTCCATGAAGACTACCATGAAAGAATCAAAGTATGGATGGAACACTTGGTTCATCAGTTCCATGAAAACTGCAGGAGTATTCATGAGACCGAAGGGCATAACCACATACTCGTATATACTATACCTGCTCTGAATGTTATAAGAGGTATATTAGATGGTCTAACGTGCAACTAATGATAACTGGATCTCAAGTAAATCTTCAAGAACACCCGGGCTCCTAGATATTTATTTAAGAGATCATCAATCCTCGACAAGGGATATTGGTTCTTGACTGTCCACTAGTTCAACTTCTGATAATCCACACAATGTCTGAGGGTACCTTCTACCTTCTTCGCAAACAAGACAGGAGAACCCCAAGGAGAAGTACTGGGCTGGATGAAACCCATTTCCTATAACTCCTACAACTGCATCTTGAGGTCCTGCAACTCAGGTGTAGCCATCCTATAAGGAGGTATGAACACCGGTGCCACTACTAGCACAAGATCAATATAAAAGTATACCTCTCGCTATGGAGGCAAACCTTAATAGTCCTCTGGAAATACATCTCTGAAATGATACAACACTGGAGTAAAGTTCATCTATGAAGTCTCCTGGTCATCCAAATATAGACTAGAAATCTGGGTTGTAACTCCTCTTAACCCATGATGCCCGGGTCCCGCTCTGCTCATCTGGACATCCCATTCGCCCTTATGAACAAACGATTATCCCTCTGGTGATGTGAAACTCACCCTAAAGAGATAGAAATCGACAACTTCCTAGAAGGGAACTAACTAGTATATTCTGAGAAAGACTACATAGCCTTTCATCCCTAGGATATGAAGGTCCCATAAGAAGTGACACCTACCAACCCCTAGAGGGAACTCCTTGCACTGTCACACACTATCCATTCTTGTCCCCAACGGAGTGTCCAACGGAAAGATATCAACAGAAGAAAAGATACAGAACCCAAGGTTCTCCTCAATAAAAAAAGATATAAATCTATTGGAATCTCCCATATCAAAAAGTTAAAAAATCAAAAACTAAGGCAACTATAATAATACCTCGAACTATAGAGGGTCTGGGATTCTGCTCCTGCTAGGTCTGCTCCACTGCAAAAGTCTGGCTTGTACTATGGCCATGTGACCCTGCCTGACCACTCTGAGCTGATCCACCATGTTGTCATTGAGAGACTAGTGACTGACTACCATGACCACAGCCTCCACCTCATCCTAAAAAGCCGGAAGAACTCCAGTTCCCAGACTGGTGAGAAATTGGTGGTGCTGCTCCTAAACGCGGATTCATAGCAGAACCTTTGTCACCAACTTCTGGTGAAGAGAACAAATATAAACGCTAAATATGACCCATATTTCCACAAGATCATCACTCAACTAGGTCTCTCAGGAAATGTGTCCTTGTATTCCCGCTCTTTCCGCACTGGTAGCACACCACTTGGCTACCAGAAGAAGTGTCTCACCTCCTTAGATCACCATTCGAAGACCCTCTACAGTGTTTCCTGCTATCAGTAGGAGGGATACTAACTCCATATGTCGAACCACCCTAGCTCACAACTCCAGGATCCCTCAATTTGCGCTCTGTGATTAGTACTTTAATGACTATAGATGTGATGTAAGTCAACCTGATGACATTCACCTGTGATCGGATGTCGTGCCTCAGACCAACCTCAAAATTCCTTGCCAAGAATAACTCATTACCTCTTGGAATAGGTGTGATGCACTACAGATCAGTGAAGTGAGAAGAATACTCCATAACACAAAGAGTACCCGACTCTAAACTCATGAAATCTCAGGCTCGATTGACCCTAAAAGTCTCCGGATAGAAGTAGTCGTAGAAGGTACGCTGGAACTCATCCCACACAATAACTTACTGGTGTCCTGCCTGTGAGATCACATCCCACCATCTCTTGGAGAAATCCCAAATCATATATGTAGAGATATTGACCCTCCTCTCTAGAGGCATCTCCAAATGCTTGAAGATATAAATCATGGCTTCTAACCATGACTCTGCAGCCTAAGGTCCTCCTTCCCCTGTGAAGGTGGGAGGGGGTTGCTGCTAGAAAACCCATGTCAACTCAGCCATAGAAAGGGCAGGATGCGGTACCCCTTGGAAGGACTGCATGAACCTTATAAATCCCTCTCGAAACTATGTATGATCATCTATGCTCATAATGACGGATGGTGCCAATACTGGCACTACTGGAGGATATGCTGGTGGTCCCTGACCAGCCAAGTCCGGTGTTTGATCACAGCTCTGTAACTGGTGGAAAACCGGAGGATTTCTTGGTTGCATGATTCTGCAAGGTCAAACACACACCATTGATCAAGATTATCAAGGACTAAAAACTATAAGGGTGATAAGGGAACATGATAAATAAATCATTCAAGTTTTTCAAATCATGGATACATGACTTCTATAATTCCAACATGGCATATTCCCTTAATCCTTTCACACGAACATGTACTCTTGGCACAACTAGTCATGTAACACACCAAACAATCAGTGTGTTTTCTAATCACATGGCATGTACATGACTTCTCTTCCCCTTCCCGAGTTCTTCTACATGGCTAAGCCACACTTTCTACCTAGACCAAGACTCCACAAGTGTTCGTTCTTGACACGGTGTGTACTAGACAAGATTCACCAACCCGTGTTGTTAGGGACATAGCCAGATACATGGATCACACTACATGGCATGTTCCAGATGAACACAGATTGCATTAGAAAGGACTCAACCAACCCGTGTTGTTAGTGACGCAGCTGGTTACACAGCTCACACTACACAACGTGTTCTAGATGGACACGATGTGTATTAAAAAAGACTCAACTGACCCATGATGTTAGAGACACAACCGGTTACATGGTTCTATAACATGGTGTGTACATCTAGTACATGGAGTATCCTACCAAATATTTCAAACCTGATGTCCCCACCCACTCAGTCTGAGACACTGTTAGTGACTATACGACGTGTACATACAGTGCACAACGTGTACTTAAGAAAAACAGTTTCATCCCAAATAGAAGAACACATGGCATGTATTCATCATTACACGGTGTGTATTCTTGGATTTTCTGGATATTAAGCCTCAAAATCTACTCCAGAACCCATAAAAACACTGATAAAAACATTAAAGTGCCAAATTATGATCAGTGAGGGCCCATACTCCCCACGAATCAAATATTGGAATCTTATACATGTCCTGTACAAGCATAACAGATTAATGATCCTCCAATTTTTGATCCATGAGGGCCCATAACACCTCAAGAACCAAAGTTTTGAGTTCATTCAAACAAAACCATACACAAATCAATACCCTATCAAAAGAAGGTATTTTATCAAGTCATATATCATAATAACATGCATATCTAGCACAACATCTATCATATCAACATTCAATTACTAATTCACCCTGAATGGCATGGAAAGAATGCATGAAATGTTATTTTTAATAACTAATTATATGATGCATGAGATGGAATAACCTCATCTCATCGGGTAGCAATAGAAATAGAACCTCAATAACATCAATAATAATTGCACAAAACATGTGAATCACCCAACTGTTAAAATCAAATCAACTGTAAAATTGAAAAACTCGAAAAATTGCAATAAACAAGGTAGATTGAATTTTCCCTGTACAAGGGTTAGCTACTCTTTGAAACTACTTATTACCAAGTACCAATTTCATAATATCCCTAGGTATAGGCTCCAAACAGTAAGTCAAGAAGAAAAGAACCCTCTGATACCACTTTGTAACATCCCAGTTCTGGAAGCTGCCCAGAGGCACCATGTACCTGTTGGTCAGATGGCCTCAAGCGCATTTCCCCAAACACCAAAGTCTATCGACTAGTAGTGAGGGCCTTGGGGTGATAGTGGGGAAACTATAAACTCATTGGCAAAGTAACCCAGTGGAAGTAAAACACAAATAAATAGCGGAAACCGTTATATTACCATACAAAAAGAAATAGCAGAAGACTGTAGAAATAAACAGTTGGAGCACGTATATAATGATGCATGATACATATGTCAAGGAAAGCATCCAAACAAGTCAAAATGCTGAAATATAGTACTAAACCAAAGTACAAGAAAAATAGTAAACAGCTCCACAGCATCACAAGCCAATGCTTCGTCCCATTCTCTCTAACTCCAATGCAGTAAAGTACCTGAAGTAGAAGGGTAATGGAACTTATCTATACCTGCAACAATATAATATATTTGGGCCCAAAAGCATGGCCCAAACAGGGTGGGGGACTAAATCCCAGCAGGCAACCACCAAGAGATATGTGCCTAATAGTCAGTGAATGTATATGTAAGGCAATAAGAAAATGTAGTAGTAAACAAGGAAGTAATCAATGGTAAACAATTCCACAGTTTCAAAGAATTATGTTCCACATAGAAAGTAACCAAATAATCACAAATATGTAACCCTCTAGCATGTACTCATAGCCTAATCCCTTCTGTCCTTACCTAGAAAACACAAGCAACCCTCTGGGAAGTACACACAGTCTAACCCCTCTGGTTCACCTTTAGAATAGACTCTCTGGGGAAGCACTCACCATCAATTACCCCTATAGTCTTGTATCAGTAACTAAAAGGCACTTTGGGGAAGCACTTACTTCTCATTCCTCTTTTCATATGTGTCGAGGAACTACAGACACTCTGAGGAAGCACTTACATCAATTCCCCCTATGGTCACGCATCGTAACAATAATAACGGACACTCTGGATAATTCCTTACATCTATTCCCCCTATGGTTCACTACACTAGGTTCTCATGACCCTGTGTAAGTCAAACATGCACAACAATAAAAAGCAGGAAAAGTATACCTCAAGAACTACTTGGTTAACATTGTACAGCATTACAACAAGACAGATAAGAATCACTTCATCCTACAATACTAGGCATGGAAAGTAAACAACATCCTCACAAGCGAAGCTAGACCAAACGGTCAATACAAGAATACATTTTTGGGAAAAACACTTCCAAAGCATAAAAATTAACCCTATTCACATTCAATTAACCTCTAATACAGTATACAAGCATAGCAGGAAACTAACAAAGCTAAAATAGTAAACACGTAATACCCTGATCAACGGTATGGAGAAAGTTTGAACACATAACTCAAAGACTTTATATAGAAAGGAACAAACCACCTACCTTAATGTTTTTGGATCATTATAATTGAACTTCAAGCCTTGAATCACCCAAGAGCACTGTAGATCAGCATAAAATTCTAAAAGGTTCAACCCACGATATCTCATGAGAGAGAAAGAATCAAGAGAATGTGTTCATGAAGAATAGGGAACTCACTGATGAGATTCCAATGCAACAGATGGACTTCGATTCAGATAATGGATGCTCGATTAGGGGATCGGGGATGAATTGATGTCGTATGGATGCTCTCGGACAAACTAGATCGAGAAGTAGGTGTTTCTGTCTGTCAGACGTGACCCCAGTATGTTTAACGAAAAAAAGGAAACATGTGGCGGGTACTTTTGAGGTACATGGCATGTACTTGCCCTTACCGAGCCCGACTTTAGGCATCCTCCAGGTCACCACACACAGCCGTGTGCATGCCCGTTAAACAGGCAGCACCCAGCTACCCGCCGTAACCGAGTACAAGACATGTACTTATAAATTAGAGGGCATGTACTTATATAGTACATGGCTTGTACTTCAAAAATTTCTCGAAACTCCTATTTTTCTCAAAAACACTAGAAAAGGGGAAACATACCTGGAAAGAAAATCCTGGTTCTTATAAAGCCGAGTGATAAAATTCCAAAGGGATGATGAAACAATTGTCTATACCCATGTGGAAATGGGAAAATGTCACTATGGACTTTGTCACGAGTCTCCCTAAGACATCCTATGGAAATAATGCAATATGGTTTGTGGGGGACCAACTCACCAAGAATTACCACTTTATCGCTATTCAGGATGATTTTTCAATTGAATAAATTTTTAAGATATATGTGAAAAAAGTGGTGAGACTACATGGAGTTTCACTCCTTATTTTCTCTAATCGTGATCCCATGTTCACATCAAAATTTTGTAGGTGTCATCAAAATTCATTGATTGGTGAATTAAATTTTATAATGACCTATCACCCCCAAATTGATGGCCAATATGAAAGGACTATTCAGATGATCAAATATATTCTATGATCCTGCTCATAATAATTTAAAGGCAGATGGGATCAGAATCTCCCATTGGCTATTTTATCAAAAAATAATAGCTTCTATAAGATTATTCAGATGGCTCCATAAAAATCTCTATATGGAAAGTTGTATATAACACTAACATGTAAGGATTGTGTTGGGGAAAGAAAGTTACATTACTTGATCTTGTGCAAGAGATGAGAGAGAATGTTAAATCCATCCTATAATATAGCAATGATTCTCAATGTTTAAAAAAAAGATATGCTGGAAACTATAGAAGGGAGTTGGAGTTCGATATTAGAGGTACATTCTTCCTTCGAATATCACTGTAGAAGAGAGTCAGGAAGTTTGGAAAGAAAGCTAAGATAATACCAATGTACAGTTCCCCTTTTAGATCCTTGATTGCATAGTATCTATGGCCTATTAGCTTTTACTTCCACTAATTATGGCCCAAGATCATGATGTGTTCCATGTGTCACTCCAGAGGAAGTATATACCAGATCCCTCACGTGTATTGAACTCATAGAAGTTACAACTAGAAGATGATATCTCTTCTGAGGTGTACCCAGTAAAGATTATAGACCATATATATAAGGTTATACACAAAAACACAACCCACCTTGTCAAAATTTTTTGGATAAACCATAAGTGTGAAGAAGTGATGTTGGAATATGAGGAGTTAATGGAGTTAAATTACCCTCACCTTTTTTTGAAAAATGAAATTTATAAGGTGTCGTTTCAATAGGGTGAAGAATGTAATGGACCAAACTATTATAAATGGAATTTCTAAATTCTTATTGTAATTTTATATTTTTAAATCACATAAAATAACATATATACTATAATAAAAACTTTATAAATGAATAATTAAATATGTAATAAGTATTTGAAGAAGTTAAGGATCTAATACCAAAGATATATTAACTTAACCTTAAGAATATTTTTATGAACCTTATGAATGGTAAACCGTCCAAATGAAATGTATCCCCAAAAATAAAAGTATAAATAAAATTTATGCATCTTATAATGGAAAATATGATATAATTATATCATAGTATAAGTAAGTAAATGATTTAAAAATTTATTAATTAAGTGTTGGTATTTTTGTAAGTAGTAAATAAATAATTATAATTTTATGATTAATTTAATAATTTAAAATAAAATTTATATTCATAAAATGTATTCATAAATTAATATTCTGATGTCTTGTGACTTTAATATAATTATATGAGACCTTATGTTTTTACAAAGTGTTATAAAATCAGTTATAATTTTAAAATCTATATTTTCAAAGTCAATAATGATTTTAATTAAAAAAATTGTCATATTTTGAATTATTTTCATAAAATGGAGTTATTTTTTGGATTCTACACATCAATAAATGGTTATGGTGAATTTTTGGGATTTTTTTGAAATACTTGAATTTTGTGAATAGTAAAATAATTTAAATTGTGGTATATATATTATAAGTTAAATACAATATTAATTGATTCATACCTAATGTAAACATGATTATTTATAAATAAAATGATATAATTACTGAATGTGGTCTCAAGAATCTATGTTATTTCTTGTCGTGAGAAATATAATAAACTAATGAATTAAATAATGAGAAAATGCCTCGTTTCTCCACTATAGATTCCACCCCTCACACCCTCTTATTCTTCACACCTGTCAAGCTTTGAACCTTGTCCAAATTCTACCAAATCCACTCCTTGATTATATCTCCCACATCCAGGATCTCTTGGTCTTATAAAAAGACCAAAATGTTTTCCATAACAAAGTTCTCAAGGGGGAGAGATTCAAGAGGTAAAATCATCTTCATTTTTCTTTAAATTTCTTTTCAATTTCATTTCAATTTCATTTATTTTCTTCTCTTCTCCTCAGCTTATCATATCCAAAAGTCAGTATAACTTCATTATGATCTATATACTATAATTCTCTCATTTTAATGGAAGATCCGTCCTCAAAATCCTTTCTCTCTCTTTTGTTCTAAAAATGAAATTGACGCCCATGACATGTCAATTTTCCGACATCATGGGCGATGCACATTCATTTTATTTTATAACCTACGTGGATATTAATAAAAACATTAAATGGTTGAAAATAAATTTTAAATTGTATTATATTACCTTGTTTATATTCTATATATAACTTATTTACTTAATATTGAATGATAAAACAAAACAAGGTCATTGTGATCGAAAAACCACCAAAATTAACCTAAAATGATCATCATTGACTTTTATATAATGACCGATCATCATAAAATATTCTTTATCAGTTCATTTAACTTTTTTAAGATCATTACTACCATATAAAAAAAATTCTGGATATCTATCCACATTTTACATGAGCTTTTGTTTATGTCAACATGTGAGCCAATCATGAAAACCATTAAAACTAGTGCTCCCGAATGATGGAATTAAACTCTATAACTCATTGAAAATCCCATAAATGAAATTATTAGAACTATAATGAAACAAATTCATGTATAATATGTTATGTATTTGTAATTAATTAATCTAACATGATTATATTGGATATTTGTGTGAGGAAAACCTATAGACACAGGTTAAAGGGAATTATCGAACTCAACTCTCTTTCTTTGGGTTTTCACTCTTTCATAAAATTTTCAGTATGTATACTCATTAAATATAATTTGTTCATTATTATCTTACCTTTTTGGTTATATAAAAGTTTTCTACTTGAGTTCATGACAAACATAGTGTTTTCCAAAAGAACTCTTCTTTCAAAAAAAATACACATTTTACTTCTCAAGATTATTTCTTCATCACTCAAGGTCGATGATTCTTATATCAAGAATTTTATACCATAATTCATTTCAAAAACCAGTTATTATGAATGTGTGATTTATGAAATGAAACCCATACCTTTTCATGGGTTATTTTATTTCCAATATTGATATATGTTCTATGTGGGCATCCATGATAATGTAAATGTTATGATGTGACGGGTGCGCCAGAAATTATATAGTGCTCCAATGCATTGGGTAATGTAATTTATCTAATGATAAAATTGAAACATGAGTGTATATGATTGTATCTTTGTTTACAAATATGTGTGGTAGTTTACCGCTAAGACATGATGTTTTATTTTTATGCATTTCTACCTTCCATGCCTTTTCTTAATTCTTCCTCTCATGATTATGATCCTATGTCTATGATATAATGATAATGATTATTCTCAACCAATGTTATATTGTTTCATTTCCTTATATATATTATTATTGGGATTTTAGATCACCCATTTTTTATGTATATCCTCAATTGATTACCTGTACTAAAGAAAATTTTAAGACCTCTAAGAATCTAAAGAAGAAGGAATTAAATAAATGTTTATGTTTTATTTTTTAACAGTTATGTATGGTCCTAATTTGAAAAATACACTAAACATTTGTATCTAATTCATGTAATTATTTTACATTTTTTATTATTAAAATAATGTATTAATAATGTAAGAATAAGCAGAGTCACTATAATTTTCGTGCTCTTATTTTATCTTTGAATGAATAAGAATATCGTATATATAGACTACCAAAAACTGATCAAGGTAATATCAAAAGACTCTATTTATTAATATATGAAGATAGTATAGGTATTAGTAAGACCCAAAGGCATCACTATATAGTCATATCATACATACCTTATGTAACGCCCCAAAATTATAAAATAAAAACATTGTATTTGATAATGTGTATGACACGAAACGCCAAGAATGTAAGGCAATATGATATCCCAAGACTTTAAAATATAATTAATATTTTAAATAAATTGAATATATATATTGAGATGTTGATTTTCCTTACATTACATGCTATAAATTCTTTCTTGGATATCTTGCAATACACAGAAGATCAAGTTTTACTGAGCTATTATATATTATTAAAAAATATTAATTAATGTAATAAGATATAACCTAGCTTTGAAATTAGTGTTTATGAATATTATTAACTGAATTAAGAAAATATATGGTTTATAAAAATATAAAATGAATTCATTTTTCACAAATTAAATGTAAATTAATATAAGAATCAATTGAATATAATGGGAATGTTTCTATAGCGAATTATTTTTATACCCACAAAGCTGTTTTATCCAAATAAATTAAATTATTAATATTAGTGATTTATATTAATTAAATAAATATATTTATATTATATTATATTCAATAAAATATTTTTTAAATTAATCCATTATATCCAATATTCATAAGATAAGAATGAACCCAATATTTCGTATAAAAATACATATTTTCTTAAAGGCACGTTTACAACCTTTTAATGAAAACCCTATTTTAAATATAATTTTTTTTTTAATTTATGAAATTTTTAGTGAAAATAAAATTAAATTTATAAATAATAAAATAAACATTATCGTAGAGTGAATTTTTTTTAGTTTTCTGGAAAGTTTTATTTTTTGACAAATAGTGAAAAATACTAAATTTTAATTCAAAACTGAATTTTCATCTAATTTATTTATATGTATAAATTATAGTATTAATTGGTTCCATAGTTAAATTAGATCAATTTCACACCAATTAATCCAATTTATGTCATTTTAATCAACTTTACATTTAAATTGAATATAAAAACATAGAAAAAATTTGAACATTTTTACTTTAAAAACAAGCATTGTAGTCCCGTCTATGGAGTGAGATTTAAATTACACTACAAAATAATTAGATTTTTCCAACAGGGGTATATCTTTCGGTAAAAGTGAATTTTCTGTTGGTAAAAAGTTTTACTAAAAAAATTGTTTTGTCACTAAACTGTCGGTAAAAACTTTGTCGCTAAGTTTTATTACGACAGATAAAATTGTTCTGTTACTATTATAATTATACCAACATATAATATATATGTTGGTCAAAGTGTTTAGCTTATAAGAAAAAAATATCTATTGGTAATAATATTATCAAAATATATTATCTTTTTATAAATTACAATTAAGTAAATATTTTAAATTTTTATTACTATTAAAATTTCATATTATATTTATTAATTTATCATATATAATACACATATTTTAATTATCATGTCAAAGAAGATTTTAACACATGTTTAAATAGAAAAATATTAATTGTAATAATAATGTAATTTAATACAAAATGAATCAATACATCATTGAAGTTGATTGATATGACCATAAAAACAAAAAAACCAAGATCTATCTATGTAGTTGGTGTCACCGCTCCCCCACCACCAATTTCATCTTTTGATCTCAATCCTCCATCACTTTCGTTTCTGAATGCAATCCTCCAGCACACATCATGGAAGAATAATAGTTGCATCTCCCAAAGACCTTTCACCACCACCCAAGTAGAAAACTAGAAGAAACAAACCAAGTCAACCTCATTACCATTTAGGAACCTCGAGTAGATGTTATGTCACACTCTTAATCTCCAAAATCTACACCACATACAATCAAAAAGAATACCCAAAAATCAGAGAAAAATATATTCATGAATTTAAACCAAAAAAATAATACATTATAAAAAATGAAAGCCATAGATTTAAGAAATTGAGCAGGAAAAAAAGGTAGAGTAAAAAAACAATTCCCCTAATAAGTCTAGCTTTGTCCTCCTAATTGAATCACCTACACAATAGTGTATTTGAAAATTAAAATTACAGCAATAGTATTCTCATAAATAAATACAAGGAAAACCAAAAATATCACAATAGTATCTAGGGATTGATCACAGTATTTTTCCATGTTTAGGAGGGAGACTTCTAATAGAAATGGGTTTTGTTACAGGAACTTGAATTCTAAAAAGAGGAACCTTCCATCAATCTTTGCAATCAAATCCATAGAGCTCAAAATAATGCAGACCCTCAGTAAGATCATTATGATATATAATTTCCCCATAAGGAGGCTCGACTATAAGATTAGCTCCAGAAGACACTCCAAGAGAGAAATATGTACCAACAGAAATCATACTTGAAGTTGTGCCGCCAGGGGCACCCACGGTGCTAAAGGCTGAAGGTCCAAAAAACATTATTTTAATGAAAAAGGTTAAACATTAAGCACATGTAAATGAATATTCAAACAGAAACCCAACTTTATTTGGTTTAATCTCAAAATAACATTAAAATAAAATCAAAATCATGTGAAGTATCCCTTAAGACAGAACACAACCAGAATACCAACATCTCAGATAATTGATTCGAAAGGTATTTTTTAGTAAAACCATCAAAAAAAATTAACCAAAAATCAAAGAATATAAACTACTATCTCACCACACATAAAGAAAAAACCAAAAAGAAAATAATACGAACAAACTCACATGAAAATCAAGATAGAACCAACTAGAAAATTTCTACCAGAAACTTCACTAAGATAACCAGCATGAAAAAAGAGTGATAAACCCTGCATGCATTTTAACCATATAATCTCTAAAAACTACATGAAAACAATATGAATAGGTTACTCTCTTGAAAATTTCCGCATTCATCAAAGCACTCAGTTGTTGTACTTCCATTGAATTAATGCCAAGAGTAACATCCCTATTTCCTTTTTCTAAAGTTAAACCCAGTTGGTCCATTCAACACTTAAAAGTAAAAGATGATTCATAGAATAAATTTCATCATCGAGATTACTAAAACCATGAGCATAAATCTTGAGGCGAAGCAACAATGATCTTCGATGTTGTCCCTGATTCACAAAACTGTAAACATAATTTTTTAGAAACATTTTAACGGCTTTTTCAATCAGTTTAGCATCGAATTTAGAACAGTGGAATCTATAAAGGTTAAACACATCAACATTTTAGAAAATAATATAAGGATAGTATTACATGTTATAATTACATCTCATGATTATATCCACCAAGTGGAGCTACTGGTGTCTATCACAGATCAACTAAAAATTGGGTTTGGAGAACTCTGAGATAATCTGGAGATCATGCCTTGAAATTGAGCCTATATTGACAGTGCCAATGATTTTAATGGCAGTCTATCGGTTTTTTTAGAGATGTTAGTAGCAGAGCCTAGGGAACGACATTTGGCTACTACGAAGATGATAAAAAATATCAGTGACTGATTTCAGCAGAAGTTATTACAACTTCTCGACGTTGATGTCTCTACATACACGCAGTTATAGGGAACAACGGTGGTTACCTTTGGACCGACTGATCTTGTTTGCTGTAGAACCCTACATGGGAATATAATGAGGGTTTATTCATTGGACTGGACTCCAGATAGTAATATAATTTCCAGTGCTTCTCAGAATGGTTGATTAATAATTTGGAATGTTCTAACGATCTAGAAAACCCATGCCATAAAGCCAACCTGTGTGTGGGTCATGATGTGTGCTTTCCCTCTTGGTGGTCAGTCAGTTTCCTATGGTGGACTTAGCAGTGTATGATCTATCTTCAACCATAATTATCAAACAAAAATGGATGTAAATTTATCATTATCAAAAATTATTAGTGGACATAAGGGTTATGTTTCATGCTGCCAATATTTTCCTGATGATGACACCTTCCTTATAACCAGTTCTGTTTCTGGATCATGTGATACTACTGCCCAATTGTGGGACACTTGAGTTGAAAGATGGGAAGTCTGTAAATTTCATGCACATAAAGGATATTTAAATTATGTAAAGTTCAATCCTAGTGGGGATGGATTTGGAACTGACTCAAATGATGGAACCTGCAAGCTATTTGTCATTAGGACTGGGCACCTGCTTCAAGAATACTATCAGAAATGTGGTGACACAGATTTCCCCCATTTCACCCCATTGCATTCTCAATATCATGGAGGAGTTTTTCTACTGAATATTCGAATGGTGAATGTTATTTGTTAGATGTTTTACTCGCATATATAGTCTTGAACATGAGATTTCTCCAAAACACCCACAAGAGTGACATAATATGTTAAGGGTTATCTGCTGATGAAAGTGCCTTATGTACAGGAATTTGAGAGACAAATTTAAAGGTGTGTTCATTTGCAGGGCATATGAGGGAATCTAATCCTTAAAGAACAATGGATCATTTTCGGTTTCTTTACTACTCAAGTCATTCTTGTGTTGTATATGGCATCCTACTACCTTCTTTGCATGGGTCTCTTCTCTTCCTGCTCTATGCTCACTCTAGATGGTAAAAGATGCAGATCATTTTTAATGGAACGATGATGTTTTCCCCAAGATGATGATATATTTCAGTTCATTAAAACTTCTTTCTACTAGTTCTAGTGCACCACCCCATGAGTTTAGGGATTTCCTAGGTATTATTAGGGCCATGTTTGGTGTTATATTAATTTTGACACTCTTGGAATTTGTTTTTTGGGATGGCCTCTCTTCCCTAGTAATATAAAATAAAAAATCTATGATGGAGTGTATCCAAAAAGAATGGATTCATCATGCAATAAATATTCATTACCATACAGTTCATATTAAATTAACTTGTAATAGTGATCTAAAAGTATCGAGGAAGGTATTTCAGCATACATGATTTTAACCAATGAATATTCAATATGATTTTCAACAAACCCAAGGAAAAAACATGTCAAAGAAACACCTGCATGCCTTTAGACTCAAATATTAGGCACTAACACCTAGCCATCATATCAAAGGGGGTTCCAACAGGTAACAAAATTAATGATAAGTTCAATTAAAAATAAAAAATGAATGAAGAATGTACTTTCCTAGAATGGGATGGTGTTATCCTCTAGAAAATGATGAACCATCCATCCTTCTCTATTTAAATTGCACTCAAACTGATTTTTCTCATTGAAGTACCTAAAAAAACAAAATTGACATCAGATTCAATAATTTTAGTTCATGATAGATAAATATAGAAAGACTAACACCGATTGGGGCTGGGAGGACCGCCTTTATGATCTAGCGGGGCCACCGAAGATGAAAACTAAAGGCACCCTTAATGCAGACTGTCTTTGACATCTTGCTGCTGAAACAGGATACAAAACAGGGAAATTAAAACCGTCTTAAGCTTAAATTGACATACCCAAATTTCAAACAGAGAGAGGGAAGATCAAATCAGTTGGGGTTCAATCCGAAATTATGATTAATAATCCCTAAAGAGAAAACATCAAATGATGTCGAAGAAAAACTGAAATAATTATACGAGACTCAACCCGTACAACATCACAACCAGAAGAAGAACACCACCAAATGCGAGTGAATAGAGAACCGAGGAGGTAGTGTGATGCATGCGGAGATAGGGGCGATGATATGCGAGGTGGGATGATGGGAGGTTAGTTCGAAACAGGGTAGGACGGGATGTGAGGTAGAGCGGTAGGAGGCAACGCTAAACCCAGGACCGGTGCGTGGGCGGGGATAACATTGAAGAATAGTTGGGGTTGTGATTTTTTTATAAAAATTACTTGAAATATTTATTAAATAAAGAATATTTAAAAATAGAAAAACATATAATATTTTGAGAAAGAAGAAAATTAAAATCATTTATGATATGTTTTTAATAGAATCTGAGGAAATAAAAAATTACTTTGGTTGTAAAAATAATATATACATATATACACACAAAAACAATGTTTCTATTAATTGGTTATTGATAAAAGCTTTTTTTTATGATATGGTTTTTTGTAGAATTTTTTATTTATGGTAAAATATTTTTTATTAATAACAAATTATTGTGTTAGTAAAAAAATGTTGTTATTAGTATGATAAAGAAATAGATTCAACTATTGGTAAATGATATTTTGGTATTAAAAAATAAATACAAACATATATATTTATTGATAAAAAGAAATGTTGGTATTAAAAATTAATACCAATGAAACTTAATATCTGTTGGAAATGCTCATTTTTACCAATAGATATATTATCTGTCAATAAATTTCTGGTATAAGCCATTTTTCTATAGTGTAAATTTATACAAATTCTATGATTAGAATTTTTAAAATGGTTTATATATTTTAAATAATAAATAATTTATATTTTATAATAATTTCAACTTAGTTTTTTACCAAAAATATTAGTGAAAATAATTATAATTAATTACAACGATTATGAGAAAATTTAGATTAATAAGGGACTAAACCTTAAACTTAAGGAAAATGACCTAAAAACTTGTCCAAAATCCATTTTATGGACATATTTCTACCCTATAGTCCCTTTTATATAATTTTTTCCCTTATTTGATCCATTTTTCATAGGAAAAATGTCGGTGGAATTCCCTTTTAAAAATTTTTAAAGAATACCACTCCTCTATTATAAAAAGACACTCACCCATCAAACTCATTCAAACATCTCAAGACATTTTTCCTTGAACAAATCTACCCAAATAGTTCCTAAACATACCTCACATCATCCTATAATCCTACCTTTGGTAAGAAATCCTTCCAATGAATCCCTTTAGTGAAAACCAAAAGAAGGTACCTGAATAAGCAGTAACGTCCTTCCTCAACCTCTTTTGTTTTATTTTTATTATAAACCCCCAAAAATATTCTTATTAAAATATTATATAATAACATAAGTATATTAAATAAAATTATGTTTTTTATGTTATGGGTTTTACCTACACTTATACACACTTCCATCTAATAAATAATGAACATTTCATTTATGTGTACGGTGAACTACAGCCTCACAAAACAATGAGATTCATTTTTTATTTACCACCTCTCATGGTTGATAATTATGATGAAACCACTATTTATATGTTATATTTTTAATTTATTTATTCATCTTTAATTATTATATAACACATACCCTTATGATTACCATTTTTTGTAAATACAATAACATCATTTTTGGAAGTGTGGACTACCTCTTCCTCAAAGTTATGTGATTCATTCATGCTATACATAGAATTTATAAAGGATGGTTTTAGTAAACCTATATAACATATATGACATATATATGATACTTTAATTATAAAATAAATATATATCATTTAATTTTCATTCTTTTTAATATAAAAAATAAATAAAATTAGCCTTCATGCATACATACGGCCTACCATCTTCATGAATGGTGCATTCCATTTCATATCTCCGAATATTATTGATTATTATAAATAAATACATTCTGAATGAATGTGATATTTACATCATGGTTTATATTCTGATTAATATGAAACCATGACAGGAACAAAAAGAAAAAAGTCCAACCATATGTGTAAAACTAGACAATTGACACCCAAAATGGTGAAAAAATAAAATCTTGTTAACAAATAGGTAATAAGATATTATAATAATATTATATATAATATTATAAATATTAATATGGTTTTATAATTAGTCATTAATATGTATAAAATTGTTATAAATTAATTTAAATAACATTCAACTTAAAGTAAACACAAGGTAAGAGATTTTCATCTCGCTTTTTACAAATGTGAGACCAATATCATATTTACCGCTTACATATTTTTTAGGGTGTATATACTATACAATTTGATATATTATTTCATCAATTATTTATAATTAAAATTTAAATTTGAATTAATTATTCTAAGGGGATTTTAATTGAGCATTACCAAGTGGAAAATAATTTCATAACCCAATTTCTTTTTTTGGATTATATTACTTCCTCATCGTCATTAATATTATAAGATTATGTGTGTAATAACTTTTTAATGTCTATTTTTTTATTTAACTTTTTTATTTGTATTTAGATTTTACATTAATAATCTACTTATCTATTGATTCTAATATCAACATTATGGTATTTTCAAGGGTGTACATCACAATCTCATTTTTTTCAAGATTGTTTACTCTTGAATTTCCATAAGATGAGTTTATTGAATAATTTCCTAATAAAACCTTTTCATTTTCTTCCCCTATGTATTTAATGAAATTTTCAATTAATAGTAACATTTTTCCACTATTTAGTACTCAAATTTTTTTAGAATGTGTTTTTATGAAAAAATTACATCATTTTTATCTTTATTCGAAGAACATGTTTTCATTTAAAACCCATTTTTTCAAAATAGGTTTTTAAAAAAAGTTTTTAACCTTTAAATAATGATTTATTTAAGTAATTTTTACCCTTTTTTCTTTTACAAATGTTTTCAAAGGAATATTCTTATCAATTTTTTAATTAAGAGTTTTTAAACCTTTTTACAGTATAAGAGGAATGTTTTTTAACCTTGTACGATGTTTATGGATTTACCTACCATAATTTATTTGAATCTTAATTTCCGTGTTTAAAATTTTACATTTTAAAGTTAATGTTTTCAAAATTGATTTTTAAAAAATTAAAAATAAAAATTATGCCTTCCTCAAGAATATTTTTAAAAGATCTTTTTTATAGTATTTGTATTCATCAATGACAAAAACCATTTATTTTTACTCTACTTTTGATACATTATTTTGAGACCATCTTTATTATAACTTTTTAAGGTTAATGATTTATTTGGAAAATGATTGTAATGACATTCAATTCCTTGAGTCCTTTCATTCACCTTGAAATATTCAATTTCTTATGATCATTGAACATTGAATTTTTCTTGATTTTCCATATATTCTATCATAGATATGTTTATTTCCTAAACTATATATGATTTTACATAAGGTATTTACTTTGATAGTTATTTGATTAACTATGAAAATATTGACGAATCCATATTCTTTATTCAATGTGGATATTTGATAATAATGTTGTTAATTAATTAAATATATTATTAGATATGGGGAATGCTTTGAACAGGTAATGATGGGTGGGACATTTACTTTTTATAGCCCCTCGATTCACTAAAAGGTTCTCAATTGAAAAATTAGTTACACAAATTAAATATTTCTTTACCTATAGTTTCAAACAATGTTGTTGAAAGTCTTGATAGTATAGGTTTTCATGTTCCTAAGACACGGTGTCCAATAATTATGAATTTTATTTATTTTGATTCTGTATTTATTATCCATGATATTTACACTATGAAAAATTCTATGCATTAATTTCATTCTTAGTGTATTGATTATGTGGAACGTGTTTTTAGTTTCTTACATTAACCTATTGATTTTTTTTCCTATCTAGTTATATAAATGGAATGTTTTTCCTGTTATTTACCTTCACCTATTTTTTGTGAACTTCATTATCAATTTATTTATTTTATGGCATGTGTCTTCAATTATTAATTTTCCATATTTATTATTCTAATTAATTAATTATTTCTTATGCTATATTTACCCTTAATTTTCATTTTATTTCACCCTTATTCTATTTCCCTTCCCCAATAATCCCTAAAATGTATTGAGAAAGTTATACAAGGATACGCTAGATAGGATAGAGTAATTATCCTCATAAAAAAACAATATATTGTAATTATTATATTCATTTATAAAGGAAGAAATAGGATTGTATCTAGTTTACCAAGATTACTAAATTGTTTTTCCTTTGGGACATGATTTAATAGTATCTTATGCCAATATAATGGTAGCACCGCACGGACTCCGAGCTTTCTGGGTTCAGTTTTCTATACCTTGTATGGAATTTCATCTTTATTATAGCCTTCTTGTTGACCCTAAATTGATGATATCCAAAATAAAGGTCAATCTTGGAAAATTAATGAGCTCCACGTAATTGATTAAGAATGTAATAAATATAGGGTAGAGGGTACTTGTTCTTGACCATGATATTGTTTAGCACCCAATAATCAATGTAGAGACTTATCAATCCATATTTATTTTTAGAAAATAAAACATGTTCACCCCATGGTGACACACTTACCCAAATGAATCTCTTTCAATGATTTCTTGGCATTGCTTTTTCAATCCCTACAACTCAATTGGGGACATTCTATAGGGGTATTTGAAATAGGTAAGACAATAGGTATAAGTTCTATTAAGAACTCAAATTCATGTTTTAGTGGAAGACTAGGAAAAACATTCAGAAAAACATCAATAAATATCCTCATATTAGATATATCATCGATGATGAGTTTCTCCCCAACCATTTTAGATAAACACCCCTTGAATGGTAATCAGAACACATACAATGGATTTTATTTCTATTGTAAGTTCATATTTTTCAATGCATTGATAGACGGTCAAGGTTTGGTTTGGAATATCATATATGAATTACCATCCCCAGTAATTTATATTTGATTTATGTAATGAAAATCAATCCATCCCTAAGATAAAATCAAATTCAAGCAAAAGGAGAATAAAAATATTTTGAAAAATCATATTCCCACAAACTCCAATTGGAGAAGAGCCATAGAATTTTTATATAATCATTGTACTATAAAGGATTTTCACTACTAATTAACCATCAAATAATTAGGGTGGAATTTGGATACCATTGGAAAATGCATCAAATATAAAAGGGTAGGTTGTTTAATAGTCAAATAAAACTTTAACAGTTATAGAGTGGATGATAATTTCACCTTTTACGACATCATTATTTAACCCCTCATTTGAAATAGTGATCACTTGTTATTTCCATTTATCTCGTGTATTAAGAGGCTATTGACATCGATCATCATCATTAACCTTTAGATTTAGTAACTGGTTATCATAATTCATATCCTCACTATATTTGAAACACTTGAGTGTGGGTGGCACATTCTGTAGAGATTTATCTCTATTAACATCATTAGCTAACTTCTCCCCATCAATTTAGCAATGAATTTATTAATGACCATAATTTCCACAATTAAATAATTTATTAGTCCCATTAAGATAATCTCCCTTATGTTTCTTTCCACACTTTGATCATGATGGAATGCTTATCTTATTTTCTCTATGGATTTTTGAGTTTCATTTGAATTATTTATTTATTTTCTTATCAAACCCATGTGATTTAATAGTAAACTCAATATCCATTTATACTTTGATAGAAAAATGAACAATTTCCTTATAGCTACAAAAGTACCTTATATAAAACACCCTTTAAGGACTTGCTTTTAAGCCACTATAGAATCTATCATCCTTACATTCAGGTTAGAAGATAATACAATAAGAATACCTCAAACATCTTGCGAAATTATACTCATATGTACCAATAGATACATCATCCTACTCAAACCATCCCATAGAGTCAATATCAACTTGTTTAATAATATTTTTGATAAGAGTCTACCATTGATCTTCATCACCTTCTAAATGATAGATATCCAAAATAAATTTTTCATCCACCAAGCACTAGATAAAGGAAAATGTCTTTTCAATGGTATTAATTCATTTCTAAAAAAACTAGTGGGTCATCTAATCCACTAAAATAATGTAGGAATTGCCTCCTGGTGGGATTAACATAATGATGTTCTATCCTTTTCTGGTTCAAAATTTCATCATAATTCATATATTGAGAATGTTTTCGAAGCATAACAATGAAATATTTCATTCTATATCCAGTAGCATTTGGTATCTATGGAGGAAAATATTTTCATTTTCTGTAACACTCTTTATTAAAACAATTCCATTAGGTACCAACCATTTACTAAAACCATTATAATAGTGTAAGAAACAATAATCATAGTGGGAAACCATGTAATCATGAAAAATAATTAATAGGTTTCCAAAATAATGAAACCATATTTTAAATCTAGGACACCATAGGCTTAACCAATATCAATCATTGTCAATATTCAGATACTTCATGATGTTTCATGAATAGAATGTGAATTAACTAAAGTATATCCCCCATGAGTGTAAAACCAAGTGTTTTTAAAGGATCATTTTCATATACTAGGTAACTCATGAGTAATGTTTGATGTGCCTTTTTCTATGTTATAATACTAATTATAGTTGTTCCAAAACCATTTCCACCTATAGTATCCAGACAATGATGTATTTTTAGGAAAACCATACACCTTTATTTACCATAACTTTGGACATTCTACTATAATTTAGAATATCCTAAGGGTTCTCACTAACATTTTATCATCCTAGATTCCAAATCTATATCTAAAAAATACTCGGATACCAACTATAGTAAAACTTACTTTTCAAATATAGATATTAGATCTTATTATATGAATATTCAATTCAAAATATAAAGATATATAACATAATTTTATAGGTCTATCTCTTTTGGAAACTCAAATACATACAAAATTGGTTCATAAGTGAGCTATATCATATCCCACTAATTTATTTGTAACTAGGACCCTTCTTAGACATATCATACATAATAAATTTCTTTAAAACCTATGAATGGACACATAAAAAATAGTGATGATAGATGATCATTAAGGGTATATAAGGTTCATATCAACATACCAAGATCATAATAATGTGAGAACATGATAACAACATTTGAAAACCATGCCCTTCATATCATAGATCATAAACATGGGTCATGGAATATATCTTGAATTTTCATAAGACATGGAACATAATGGAATCAAAGAGCATGAACCATGTTTATATAATATTATTAGAAGACTAAAATATTTTGCACACACATAATAATAGAAACTTATTTTCTTAGTATTCAATTCTAATTTACAAAACAATCATAGTGGAATGGGTTTAGTCCTCATACCATTGTAGTAGTCAATATTCACTTTCAAGACTGTCATAGTGGAATAATTCCCTTAATGAACTAGGTTTACTCCCCCATTCCAATCCTATTTATCTCATAAGATATCAATTTTTACCTAATGTATTAGAGAGAGATATAGGTGCCACCCATCACATAATGAAAATCATATATATATGTGAGAATCAATATCATAAAACATTCATCATATCTGAAACCAATAAATGAAATTGGATTTATAAACATTTCATCATATAATAACCTATGTAAAAGAACCCAATTTCAAAACCATTTCATCATTGCATAAATCATGGAAAAAGAAGTGGATTTTATAAGAATTTTATCATGGTATAACCAATGGAAGAAAAATGAGTTTCATAAACTTCTTTTCATAAAAAAAAACCATTCAAATAAAGAATAAGAAAATAATTATATGATCATATCCCCAGTAAATCATAAGTAACCTCAAAGGGTGTCATCTTAGATGAAAAATTATTTTTAAATGTCAGTTGGAACATTTCATGAGTAAAATAGACTTTCCACTTTAAAAATAGTTTTTCAAAAATAAAAATTCACAAAACGTTAACAAAATCATTTTTTGTGAAAATAAATTTAGATAAATTTAAAGGAATATTTAAATCATTGATTAGTTATGATGGTGGAAGATTCTGTTAATGGAGTATGAATTTAAAAAGATATTCCTTCCACATTTTTTGTAAAATTCATACCCAACTAGTTCATAAATCGATAAGGACATTCCTTTTAAACCATTTTATAAAAATTCAAAAAAGGGTACAAGGAATATAAACACTACTGGAAATTAGACTATTTGTGATATGATATTTACAATGGGACACCATCGTAAAAGCTCAATTGTGATAGGGCCCCGTCGCAAATAGCCCTTTACAGAAAAAGGCATCGCAAGAAGTATTTTTGTGAGAGGCCATAACAAAAATGAACTGTTTGTGACGGGGTGTGGCCCTATCACAAATAGTTTTCCTGAGATTATTTTAAAATGCAATTGTAATGGGGGTCCCCATCTCATATTTTTACGATAGAGGAGAGGCTCTTCAGGCCGAGGTTAAGGCGATGGTTATGGGGCTGTAGTTAAGTGTAAAAAGGAATTAAAATTTGAAGGAAGTGGAAACAGAATCCTTAATTTTCTATAACACACTCACTGAAAGTGGTAGCTACCCTTGGAATGTAGAATATTATGTTCGTAAATGCAAACAGCTTTTTAGATTCAACCTGGAGATAACCAACACCTGGAGAGAGGGGAACATGGTTTCGGATTTCTTGGCGTCCGAGGCTTCTCCAACTCAAAGATTATCGTTCTTCCTTAACTTAGGTTTATTTTCGTTAGGTGGAAATATCTTTGCTACTAATGATGTGTTGGGTCTCCACTACTTTAGACCGCCATGATGTTCTTTGGTTTTTGTTGTTTGTGTTTCGTTTTGTTTCCAAAATCAATAAAAATGTTAGTATTCCATTTTTGATGCGGACCCTCGTCACAAAAAGTCTTATTATAAATATTTTTCCCTGATTTTTGTAAAAAGTATTTGTGACGGGCCGTCATAAAAGGACCGTGGAAAATATCATAAAAAAATAAAAAGAAATAAAAATGAATAAAATTATCACATTAATTAAAATAAAATAATATTAGAAAATATTAATAAAATAATATTTACTAATATAATAATATTAATATAATAATAATAATAATATAATATTAATATTAATATTAATAATATTAATAAAATAAAAATATTAATATTAGTAATATAATAATATAATATTATAAATACTATTATTATTATAATTCTATTATTATTATTATTAATGAAATAATAATATTAAAATTATTAAAATAATAAAAATGATGATATTCGTAAAAATAAATAATAATAATAATAAAAACAAAATAATAAATAATATTAAATAATAAATTAATAAAAATAAAAAATATAAATAAAGTAATAGAATAATAAAAATTAAATAAAAAATTTAAAATTTAAAAAATAATAAAAAATACAACATTTGTAACAATTTAAGAAACACGCTATATAGAAATGTAGATAGTTAATATTATAAAAAAATTGCATTCAAATGTTTTAACATAAAAAACAAATATATCATTGAGGGGGTCCTCTAGAGGAGCTAGCGGAGATGGTAGAGGAAACTCCATTCCTAAAACATATGTGAAATATCGCATGTACTCCATCTGCTTCTGCTGCTTCTGTTTCCATTGACACATATCCTTCTTCTATTGTAGCTGCTGTCGTCAGAGATCTTCCGGATGCTGCTGCCATTGGTGCATCTCCTGCCACTACCATTAATAAATATCCTACATCTTCCTATCCATACTCTCTATCACATCACTCTAAGCTTGCAGCTACTCCTAATACAGTGCAGTAGATGATGATGACTCGCCTTGAGATCCTCTTGAGCTAGATGTTGACATCAAAATGATACTATAATAACTCATAGGCATCAATTGAGGGACGATACTATTCGTCGGAGTGGATACTCAAGAGGGGGGTGAATTGAATTCCAATTAAATTTTTTGTTAAAAATATTTTCTATTAAAATCCACCAAATTATAAAACAAGTTAAACTATTAAAGAAAAGGGTCAGTTAGGTTCTCAAAGATTGATTGGTTCTCAGTTAATCTAATCAGAAGATTAAATTAGCTTTTGAAACTAACCTATTGAATTATAAAAGATACAAGTACTTGCTAGATTAACTATCAAATAAACTTTAAAACAGATTTGTATTTCAAAGTAATAGGCAGTGGAATATAACTTAGATACTGTATATTTTGAACTTAAACTAAAAATGCACAGCAGATATAGCCAAGAGGTTCAGTCTCATGACGATACATAGTCCTCTCAAATTTATATATATAATTGATCCACACACTAGATCGGGGTTAGAAACAGTACAAGTCTTTCCAGGCCACACAGAGACCTCTACCACTATTCTTCGTGGGAAAAAAAATAAAGACCAGGCCACATAAGGACCTCTTCCACAGTTGTCGTGGGTAAACAATAGTAATGAGTTTTGGTGTGAGGATTTTGATATCCTCCAGTTCAGAATAAGAGATAGAGTGTTTGTAAAATAAACCTGATACACACACTGCTCGAAAGTAAATAATAAATCGCTTAGAGATTGTATATGAATGTTTAGAAAGCTATAGTGATTGGAAGTGCAACTCTGGACTCGTTGGATTCAGCAGAATATCTTCTGAGTCCTTATCTGGTTTTTCTATTGAAAAAACAGAGTGTCGTGGTTCAGCATTTGTTTCTCCAGAAGAGAAGATGTTCCCTTGACTGGAGAGCATGTCATGTGTTCTTCAGTCATGTAGGATTTCATGTATGGAACTTCTTTGAGGATCGTGCAGTTTGTTCTTCACAGATGAGCTCAGTATTGTTCTTTTGTTCAGTACAGAGTTTGTGTGTATTTTAGTATGTGCGTCGAGATGTGTCAAGTGCGCATGTGTCCTCTACTGTAGCTCAATATTCTTTATATTCCACGAGCTTCGGCAATAGAAATGATTTCCTTTCCATAGATACGAGGTACGGTTTCCTGACAGACCAACAACTATCATTAAATAACATTAATTTCATTAAAAACATAAAATATGAAAATTAGTATTATTTAAAAAATATTGAGAAAAAGATTAAGAAATAGTGTCACAATAGTTGTGAAAATGGTGTCTCTTTGAACAGGTGTATCCTCCAAAGTATGTGCTTCACTGTATGTGTCTCACGGTATGTCCTTCATGGTGTAACCTTCACGGTGTGTTGCTCACTGTCTGTCCTTTACTGTGTATGGGTCACGGTGTGTCTTTCACGGTGTCTGCATCATGGTGTGTCCTTCACAGTGTCTGAGACTTAGACTTCATGGTGTCTACTTCAGTGTTTCTGTGCACGGTGTTTGTTTGACTATGACTGTGTTTTTCACACAGTCTGTCTTACTATGTCAAACATCACGGTGTCTTGATACTTAGGCAAATATCTATATTTAGACTTAAACAGTAATATTCAGAATATGAATTAAACTTAACCATTATAAAGTAAGATAATTTGAAACATAAATACAAATTTTTGATAAGATAAGTGAGATTTTTGATCATGCATAAGATTTGTAAATAATAGTGAGATTAATTAACATCAAAAAGATTTTCTATCATTAAAACGTGATGTGTAATTATTAATGAGATTTGTGATCATTAAAACATGAGTAATACATGAGGAGTCCAACAATCTCCCCCCTTTTGATGATCACAAATCATGTATAGGTAAAATATAAATGAAATGCAACATTAGAGAAAATAACATATATAATAACAGATTTAGAAAATAATAGATTCTACAGTAACATATCTCTTTAGAATAATAATACTCTTTCTCCCCCTTTTGGGATTATCAAAACGTGAAACATAAGGAATAGAGTGAAATAATTCATTTGTCATTAAAAACGTCCAGAATACATGATACAGTAGAAATACAAATAGTAAACAGCAAAAGAAATCCAATCAAAAAAGAATGCAGTCAACTGACTCTTCAGGGAACGGTCTTTGCCTTGCCTTTATCAGTAGTAGGAGCTGATGCTGATGTAGAAGAAGGCATAGATGTGGTAGACAAAGATGGTAAGGGTAGACCTTCAAAAATAGAGGGATCCAAATTAGGAGCTGTAGAAGATCTAGTCTGTGGTTGGTCAAGAATGAATGACCGGATCTGATAAAGGGCTTGACTGACTGACATGGCAGTTGAGGCTAAGGTAGGTAGACCAGGTCTGAGGGGTGCAGCAGCTGGAGCAACGATAGCAGTGCTCTACACATGAAGATATGCCTTCAAAAGATTGATGAAATTAGTAATGATTTCTCCACCGTATTGCATAGCCTTTTCAAAATCATCCTTATTCTCCATGAACTTTTCCAACAATCTGGTGAACTCTGTAAGCTTCTGGAAATGAGATTTAAAAGCTTGATTAATTGGTGGGATTTTCAGGTTCTCCACAAGATAATTAAAGAGATTTGTCATGTCAATTTTAGAGAAAATTCGGGTGACATAAAAATCTATCTCCTTGGTGATCTCCTGTTGAGCATCATTTCCAATCTTAGAATGAATCTGAACAAGATGAAGTACACTATCACTATTCTTCATAACTTCAAACAGAGGAGACAGATCGAAACTACTAAGGGAATTCTGAAGTTCTTCCTTGATTATGGACCTAAGCAAGGAATCATCCACAGAAGGTGTGGAGGTCTGACCAAAGAGAGGAGAATCCTTGACAGCTTTGGTTAGAACATTAAGCTGTTTCAAAACTTTTTGGAGACATCCAGTGTACTCATCTGTGAGCTTATTCATATTTTCCACAAGCCCTCTCATGTGTTGAAACATCTTGGTGTGTCTTTTCCCAATCTTCTCATCAAAAGATAACAGATAAGGATGCACTTGAGACACAATCTCTCGAGAAAGGTTGGAAACATATGATTCATGAGAAGCAGCAACAGGTGCCGGAAGATTCTCTGATCTTGAAGACAATTATGTTTGTAGGTTTTCCACCAAACCTTTCAAATTAAAAAGATCAGCACTAAGAAACATATTTTCAACTCTGAATTCTTGTATTTCTCAAATCATCCTTGGTTGAATATGCAGAATAATATTTTCCAAAAGAATTGATGCATCTTCTTGACTTAGATGAGTCACTGGTCGAGGTTGAGTGGATAAAATCTTCTCAACACCAGCCAAGATAGTCCCTCCAAAGACTTTCAAATCATCCTTAGTTACAAAGGATTGTTGCTCGGATAAGAGTGTAGGTGAAGGTAGTGGTACAGGTTCTGATAAAGATTCTGGTTGTGACTCAAAATTAGTTTCAGTTTCAGATGAAGGTTGAGGCTCAGGTTCTGGTTTTGGGTGAGCTACTGACTTCAGTTAAAACAAAGAAGAGAGATCTATACCAGTTGTAGTCCCTTTCTGTGATTCACTCACATCATAAAAACTTGGAAACTCATACCACTTGTATGTAGAATGTGTGACAATTGGTTGAGATGTTCCAGCAGATCCATCTTCTTCAATATCACGGTTTTGAGGTTCCTCCCCCTCAAAATGTGCTTCCATTTCAGGTTCTTAAGGCACAGCTGCATGATCAAGATCCACGGTATCAGCTCTAATCTCTTCAGCAAATTATTTCCTTGCCAATTAAAAGGCAATTTTCAGCCTCTCTTTAGAAGTGGGTATGTACTCAAGAACCGAATGTTCCACTGGTTGTGCTTCCAGACTTGCTTCTTTTTCAACAGGGAGATCTTCTTGATTAACATTTTCCCTAGTAGGGATTTCTCCTAGATCAGCTTCTTCCATGACTTGCAGCTCTAAATCAGGGATAATCAAATCTCCTGCAGCCTAAGAATGAACTTCTTGATCAACATAATCTCTAGAAGCAGGAGCTTCTTCTTCTCTAAAAACATCAACAACTTCCTCTCTAAGAGGTATTTTAGTAGGAACATCAGCAGGGACAGTAGTCCTTTATTTCTCAATAGGATTTGCTTCCTCTTGAGATATTTCAGCCTCTTCTTCTTCTTCTTCTGGGTACTCAGCCACTTCATCTGGTTCCAAACTAGGATCAGTTATATTCTTTGGCCTTCTTGGATAATAAATAGGATTGTACTTCTTATAAATTTGATCATTATACTCAACCCATTGCTTCTTCCTTTGGTTCTAATTAATCTTCTTCCTTCGGATGATAGGATTGGATAAACAGAAATCAAAATCCTCTAGCCTTTCTTCATTCGGTCCAAATAATCCCTTGGCACCTAACATGGCCGAAATCATCCTTTAGTAAAACAAGGAGGTGGATTTGTAAGTGACTTTAATCATCTCACATATATGGTTAATGACATATTTGCACAAATTTATCTTATGGCCATTCTTCAAAAGATGAATCAGTAACACATCCTGATACTTCAACACAGAAAAATCTCCTTTTCTTGGACTAATCAAATTCTAAACAAATTTTAACAGTATTCTTGTCTCCCCATCCAATTCAGCTGCTATGGACCTTCACTTGGTGCCATTTCCAGTTAGGATTTCTAAAGCATTCTCTAGATCAAATATGTTAGTTTTTGGAGGAGGGTCTCTTTGGTAATCCTCACAAATTCCTTCATGAGGAATCCTCAGGTATGCAGCCCACATCCTTGTAGAGAATGAACACTTTTTTCCATTGATACAGCTTGTTACCATATATATTTCTCTAGAATCAAAATAAAACATTACATATTGGTAAAATTGAGATACTAACCTTGGATAAATCGGTCTATCTTGTCTAGAGAACCATTCGAACCATCCTTGTTCTCTTAATATTTTCGGGACCAAAGACTTGCTAGACAACAGCCACTTAGAGAAAATATCTTTTTAGGTACTACAATATGGATTACAAGGTTCGGATTTAGAGGTCCTTCGGGTGATATCCTCGGTTATCTTTTCTGTTTCTTAGAGCAGCACTTCTCAAACGAGGGTAAATATGGACGCTTCATCCTTGGCATTCACTGACGGTTCAGGTGAGGGAGAGGAGAAGGATTTCAAGGTAAAGAGTGTTCGAGAGAGTGAGAAGGAGAGAGCTCGGGTAAGGAATCGAGTGAAAAACCCTTATGTTTTATCATTTGAGAATGGAAAACGTCATAAAAACAAAAACGAGGGAAATCAAATAGTGGTGAAATAAAAATTACCGCAATGCAGGTTAAAATAAATATATAAAGAACCTTCATGATGAGACCATGAGTAGGCATTACAGTGCGATGAAAAATAGTCGTCACTGTGAGACAGTTGGTGGTCGTCACGGTGAGACAGTAACCATTCTGTGTAGTCATGGTGAGACAGTGAGTGCACTATTCTGTCATGGTGAGAAAATTAAGTGACAGACCGTGAACGCAAGATGTTAACTGTGAGACCATAAGCATGAAACAGTAATTGAGAAATGGTGAATATGAAACCATAAAGTAAAATATAGAAAAATAGTAAACAGTAAGATCTTTAGGGTGTATATTTATGATTAATCATACCAAGATCATGTATGATGTAGTCTAATCTCTCAGAATTTAATGGTTGTTGAATATATCAACAAGTTAATATTCAGTACCAATGAATTCCAATGTGATATCACCTTTTTGGTAATGATCCCTCAAAAAGTGATGTCTTACATCAATATGATTTGTCCTAGAATGAGAAACATGATTCTTTGAAATGTTAATAGCACTTGTGTTGTCGCAATTTATTGGTACATGTCTAAATTGGTATCCATAGTCAAGTAAAGTGTGTTTCGTCAACAAAATTTGTGCACAACAACTGCCAACAGCTATGTATTAAGCTTCTGCAGTAGATAATGAAACATAATTTTGTTTCTTATTAAACCATGATACTAGTGACTTGCCTAAAAAGTGACATGTTCCAGAGGTGCTTTTTCTATCTAACTTACATCCTGCAAAATCAGTATCAGAATAGCTAACTAGTTCAAACGATTGTCCTTTTGGATAGAACATTCTTAAATTGGGAGTATTCTTGAGGTATTTGAAAATTCTCTTTACAACATTTAAATTTGACTCTTTAGGGTTTTCTTGAAAATGAGCACACATACACACACTAAACAAAATATCAGGACGACTAGCAGTTAAGTAGAGTAAACTTCCAATCATTCCTCTTTAAGTGGTTTGATCAACAGATTTTCCATCTTCATTAAGATCCAGCTTACAGGTGGTACTCATGGGAGTGTCACTAATTTTTGTTCTATCCAATCAAAAACGTTTTAAAAGATATATAGTATATTTACTCTGAGTTAAAATAATTCCATCATCATTTCGAAAGATTTGAAATCCAAGAAAGAATTTAAGTTCACCCATTAAACTCATTTCAAATTCGTTTTGCATCATTTTAGAAAAATCAGTACATAGGGAATTTCTTGAAGATCCGAAAATAATGTCATCTACGTAAATTTGTACAACTAAAATATCTTTAGAAATTAGTTTTATAAAAAGATTAGGATCAGCTATTCCTTTTGTAAAACCTTTGGAAATTAGAAAAGTACATAATCTATCCTACCAAGCTATTGGAGCTTACTTTAAACCATATAAAGATTTTGATAATTTGAAAATATGATTTGGAAAATGAGGTTTTGTAAATCCAGGAGGTTGTTCAACAAAAACATCCTCAGCTATATACCCATTTAAGAATGCACTCTTGACATCCATTTGATATAGTTTAAAATTTAGATGTGCAGCAAAATCAAGTAAGATCCTAATGGCTTCTAGTCTAGCTACTAGAGAAAAAGTCTCCTCATTGTCAATTCCTTCTTCTTGATTATAGCCTTGTGCAACTAATATAGCCTTGTTTCTAACTATATTTCCATATTCATCTAATTTATTTCTAAACACTCATTTAGTGCCTATGGTGAAAGTGTCCTTAGGTATTTATACTAGTTTATAAACTTTATTTCTTTCAAACTGATTGAGTTATTATTGCATATAAATTACCCAAAATTCATGATTAATAGCATCATCAATGTTCTTAGGTTCAAGCTGTGACAAGAAGGCTTGATGTTCAACCTGATTTCTAAGAGAATCTCTAGTCGGTGTCCCTCTATTAATATTACCAACAACAGCATCTAAATGATGATTCTTTAGAATTCTAGTTGATCTAGTAAAGGTAGGACTAGAAATTTCAGATTCTTCTCTAGGTTCGGGTTCATTAGGAATAGATTCTAAAATATTTCCAGAACCGGTTGTCTTTACAGCAGGTTCATTGATTTTATCATTAAGGTTCAGAACAGATAAATTTTCTTCAAGATTTTCAAGAGATGACTTAGGTTCATATGGATCAGTTTCATCAAATTTGATGTGAACAGATTCTTCCACACACTTGGTTCTCTTATTGAAACCTCTATAGGCTTTTCTAGTTAAAGAATATCCAAAAAAAATATTCGTTCATCACTCTTAGAATCAAACTTGTCCAGATTATTATTTGTATTAAGAATAAATACTTTACATCCAAAGAATCTAAAGTAATCGACTTTAGGATTTCTATTATTCCATAGTTTATATGGGGTCTACTTGAGAACAGGTCTGACTAAGACTCTATTGATGATATAACAAGTTGTATTCACAGCCTCAGCCCAAAAATAAATAGGCAGGTCATACTCATTAAGCATGGTTCTAGCAATTTCTTGAAGGATTCAATTTCTCCTTTCTACTACACCATTCTGTTGAGGTGTCATATGGGCAGAAAGGTTGTGACTATATCCATTGTGTGAGAAATAAGATTCAAACTCTTGATTTTCAAACTCACGGCCATGATCACTTCTCAGGGTCTTAATCTTAAGTCCACTGAGGTTTTCTACAGACTTGGAGTATTTAATAAAGTAAGAACAAGCTTCACTTTTGTGAGATAAGAAGTATACCCAAGTATATCTAGAAAAGTCATCTACTAGGACATAGACATTGTTCTTCCCATTTAATCTAGAAACTCTATAAGGTCCAAACAAGTCCATGTGAATCAACTCAAGAGGTTGAGAAGTTGACACTTCTTTATTTGGTTTGAAATAGATTTTGTGTTGCTTTCCCTTTTGATAGGGATTAAAAACTTTGTCATTTGGAAACTCAAGTTTGGGTAAGTCTCTAACTAAGTTCTTCCTAGTTAGTTTTCTAAGTGAGTGGATGTTGTAGTGTCCTAATATTCTATGCATAACCAAGATTATTTATGTAAATCATTTAGGCAAGTAACATTTTTTTTGGCTAAAGAATTTAAATCAACTGCATAAACATTTTCATTTCTTAAAGAAGAAAATACTAAAACATTCTTATAATTAAAAACATTACAAGAATTATTTTCAAATTTAACATTAAAGACATCATCACAAAATTGATAAATACTTAACAAGTTATATTTCAATCCATCAACAAATAAAACATTAGAAATTAAAACTGAGTTAGTGTTACCAATTTGGCCTAGGTCGATTATTTTTTCCTTAGAATTATCACCAAAGGTGACATGGCCTCCATCATACTTGATTAGGTTCTTGAAGAATTAGTAATACCCAAATATATATCTTGAACATCCACTGTCAAAATACCATGTCTTCTTGTTGGAACTCTTCAAACCAGTTTCCTAAAAAATAGATTTAGATGGGAAATGACTTTGGTACCCAGATCATCTTGGGTCCAGAAAGGTTAGAAAACAATGATTTTGGTACCAAAATTTTTCTTATGGGTCTCATATAATTTACCAAATCAAAATATTTGGAATGATAAACTCTATTTGATCTATAACTATATGGATAACTAGTTGAAACATATGAATTTCCAAAACTGGAACTAACAGTATTCTGTCCAGATTTAGGAATAAATTTATTCTTAGTAATCTATCTCTGTCTTGGTTGGTAGCCTATTCCAATAGTTTATTTCGATGCCACTTACTTTCCTAACATTTGAGTAAGTGTTTTTTTTCCTTTGTGAACTTTTCTAATTCCTTTTTAAGTTGTTTATTAGAAATTTTTTGTTCTGTATTTTCCTTTAAAAGTAGACCATTCTTTTCTTTTTCAAATATCAGGAGAATATTTAACATTTGAAGTGAGAGCATGTTATTTCTTTAATGACTTATATTTGTCCTTAAGTTCATTGCATGTTTCTTCTATCATGTTATAATATTCAGATAATTCATCCTTAGACATATCTTCAGAATCATAATTAGATTCTGCATCATCTCAAAAATAGTAGGAATTTAAAACAGGAGTATCTAAGGTTACCTCATATGTGTTGGTCATGAAACACATGTTGGAACGATTCTTTTCAGAATCATAGATTTTAGATTCACATGTGCTACCTTCTGAAGAACTCCAAATAGCTTTCAAAGATTTCTTGTACTTCTTGTCCTTATAATCATGTTTCTTTTTGAACTTCAGTTTTGGAGAGTCTACTTTTATGTGACCTTTTCTTTTACATTCATAGAAGACAATTTCATCATTTTTATCATCTTTCTTCCAGTCCTTTTTCCAATGATTATTGCTATCATACTTTCTTTTTTAATTTTATTTTCTAAAGAATTTATTTTTCCTATAAAACATCTTCAATATTCTAGCTATTTGAGCCATCTCAACATCACTGTCTGAATCCAAATCTTCACTGGTTGAGCTTTGAGTTTGTATTTGAACTTTTTCTTTGTCCTTGCTCTTAGAAGTAGTAGATTTAAAAGCTACAGACTTTCTTTTTGGTTTGTCATCTTCCTCCTTGTTCAATTTGAGTTCTTCCTCATACATCATTAATTTACCAATAAGCACTTTGACAGGAATAGCTCCAATGTCACATGATTATCTAATTGAAACAGATGTGTCTCTCCATCGGTCTGACAGATATCTCAATATCCTCATAATTTGTTCCTTTGCTGGAACAGCTTTACCAAGTGAACTCATTGTATTGACTATCTCATTAATCCTAAGATACATATCATAAATAGGTTCATCAGTCTTCATTTAAAAATTATCATATTTAATAGTATAAGTATTTAATCTCATTTCTTTAACATTGGTTGTTCCTTCATGAGAAACACCTAAATTATCCCAAATTACATAAGCAGTTTTTCAATCAGATATTCTGTTAAATTCCTCATCTCCTAATGCACAATAAAAATCATTCATATCTTTACAGTTATTATTGTAAGCTACTTTAGTTGGTTTATCCCAAGTTGTTCTTTCAGTTTCTAGACTTTTATATTAAGACTCTATAGTAGTCCAGATTTAAAAACCCATACTTTCCAAATGAATTTTAATTTTAAGTTTCCACTGGGCATAGTTTGTACCATTAAAGAAAGGTGGCTGGTTAGTAGCAACACCTTCTAGTATATTGTACATAACTATATTTTAGAAAGTAAATTTAAAGAGATAAAATTTAGAACTAACAAAAATTGAATATCTTTAACGATGCAACTAAAATCAAAGTTGAAAACAGATTGTTCTAAAAACTTGTATTAATAAAAACAACCTCTGATACCAAATGTTGGTTGGAGTGGATACTCAAGAGGGGGGTGAATTGAATTCTAATTAAAATTTCTGTTAAAATTATTTTCTATTAAAATCCACCAAATTATAAAACAAGTTAAACTATAGTGAATTTTTATTAAAGCAAACGGTCAGTTAGGTTCTCAAAGATTGATTAGTTCTCAGTTAATCTAATCAAAAAATTAAATTAGCTTCTGAAACTAACCTATTGATTTAAAATAGATAAAAACACTTGCTAGATTAACTATCAAAGTAACTTTAAAACAGATTTGTATTTCAAAGTAATAGGCAGCGCAATATAACTTAGATACTGTATATTTTGAACTTAAACTAAAAATGCACAACAGATATTTCCAAGAGGTTCAGTCTCAAGCTGAGACTTAGTCCTCTCAAATTTATATATATAATTGATCCACACCCTGGATCGGGGTTAGAAATAGTACAAGACTGTCTATTCCACATAGGGACCTCTACCACTGTTCTTCATGCGAACAAAAAAATAAATACCAGGCCTCACAAGGACCTCTTCCACAGTTGTCGTGGGTAAAAAATAGTAAGGAGTTTTGGTGTGAGGATTGTGATATCCTCCTGTTCAGCACAAGAGATAGTGTGTGTGTAAAATAAATAGGATACACACACTTCTTGAAATTAAATAATAAATCACTTAGAGATAGTATATAAATGTTTAGAAAGCTCTAGTGATTGGCAGTGCAACTCTGGACTCATTAGATTCAGCAGAATAGCTTCTGAGTCCCTCTCTAGTTTTTCTGTTGAAAAAATAGAGTGTTGTGGTTCAGATTTTGTTTCTCCAGAAGAAAAGATGTTATCTTGACTCCAGAGCACATTGTGTGTTCTTCAGTAATGTAGGTTTTCATGTATAGAACTTCTTTGAGGATCGTTCAATTGTTCTTCACAGTTTTTCTCAGGATTGTTCTTCTATTCAGTACAGGTCTTGCGTGTATTGTAGTATGTGTGTCAAGACGTGTCAAGTGCATGTGTGTTCTCTACTGCTGCTAAATCTTCTTTATATTCCATGAGCTCCGGCAATAGGAATGATTTACCTTCCATAGATACATGGTACGGTTTCCTGAAAGACCAATAACTATCATTAAATAACATTAATTGCATTAAAAACATCAAATATGACCGTTAGTATTATTTAAATAATATTGAAAAAATGTTTAATAAATGGTGTCACAGTAGTTGTGCAAAAGATGTCTCTTTGAACCGGTGTCTCCTCCATGGTATGTGCTTCACAGTATGTGGCTCACGATATGTCCTTCACGGTGTAACCTTCACGGTGTGTTGCTCACGGTGTCTCAGTCACGGTGTTTCCTTCACAGTGTCTGGGTCACGGTGTGTCCTTCATGGTGTCTGGGTCACGGTGTGTCCTTCACGGTGTCTAGTTCACGGTGTGTCCTTCACGGTGTTTGAGACTTAGACTTCATGATGTCTACTTCAGTGTTTTTGTTCACGGTGTCTATTTGACTGTGACTGTGTTTTGCACATAGTCTGTCTTACTGTGTCAAACATCACGGTGTCTTGATACTTAGGCAAATATCTGTATTTAGACTTAAACAGTAATATGCAGAATATTAATTAATCTTAACCATTATAAAGTAAGATAATTTTAAACATAAATACAAAGGTTTGATAATATATGTGATATATGTGATCATTCATAAGATTTTTAAATAATTGTGAGATTAATTAACATCAATAAGATTTTCTATCATTAAAACATGATGTGAAATTATTATTGAGATTTTTGATCATTAAAAAATGATTAATACATGAGGAGTCCAATAGATACTGATAACTCAGCCTTTCTCAAAGGAATATTGGGTTACATGTATCCTTTAAGAGATTGAAAGGATGGTCTTGGATGTGTGTAATCAATGCCAAATTGATAACTCCTTACCATGCGATATCTCTGTGGGTACTGGGCAGAAGGATGCTCCCAGTGGGATTTTCATTCCATTACTAGATTCCACCCAAGAATCCACCCCCATGCCACAACAGATGTGTATTGCATCACCTTCGAAGGCTTATTAGAGTGACATTAGCCTTACCTCGTTTTTTCAGTCTATTGTGAAACCTCTAATTCGAAAGATTACTACTCCTACGAATAAAGTCCAGCCTGCTGTTGATACTACAACTCGGGTTCTTCTTAATGGGAAAATAGGTATGTCTTCTTGTATCAGTTTCAAATTATCTAATGAAAATCCTATGGCAGTGTGCTATCCTTCTGCACAACTTACATGCACTTCACTACTAGAGAAATGGGCTTTGAATCCCCCTGACATGGGTGACCACTTTTGGTGGTCGCTGGGTTTTAAAAAAATGCCCCCCCCCCCCCCGCCCCTCCCCTTGTGAAACCCTACCCCATGTCCCCTCCCCTCGATCACCGGCGCCTGTCCCCCGTCGCCCTCTACCCTCCGCCCTCACCGCCCATCCCCTCTCCGCACTCCACCCCTCGCCACCTATCCCCTCTCCACACTCAACCCTCCGCCCCCTCCGGCCTCCGCCCCCTCCACCCAACGGCCTCCGCCCTATGGCCTCTGCCCTCCGGCCTTCACCCTTTGAACTTCACCCTCCACCCTCCGCCCTATGCCCCCTCCTCCCTACGCCCTCCACCCCCTCCGGCCTCTTCCCCCTCTTCCCTCTGGCCTCCACCCTCCGGCCTCCAGCCTCCAGCCCCTAAACACTCCTCCCCCTCGGCCCTCTGCCCTCAACCCTCAGCCCTCCTCCCTCCACCCCTTCATTTCCCATCCCCTGTCCCCTCACCGCCCTCCACTCCGTCTCTTCGCCATCCCTCTTCCCCTCCATCTTCATCCCCCTCCCTCATCGCACCATAACCACCCATCCCCTCCCTCACCATCCCCTCCCATGCAGCACCGCCACCGCCCGGTCCCCTCCCTCTCTGCATAGTCGATGCTCGTCCCCTCACTGTTGCAACCCATCCACTCCGACTCCCCATTGTCATATGTCCCCTCCCTCATCGTCCCACCCTTACTGCACCATCTCCACCTCACCGCCTCCTCTCCTACAGCTCACTGTCGCCTTCGCTGCTCATCCCCTCCCTCGCCACACCGTCTCCGGCTCTAGCTCCCCTCCGCTGCCTCTCCTCTCCCCTACAGCACCACCTTCGGCTCCCCTCCATTCCAGGTTTGTAGCGCAATCAGGTATTACATGGTCTTTCACTTACATTACATTATCAATTCTCTTGTTTATTTTTTAGAGATACAATTTTATTATTTTATCATTAGTCCACAATCAATTGGTTAGTATTTTTTTAAATATATTTGTTATAAAAAATTAATCAAATAAGTCTTGTGTAAATGTTTGTTATACAGATATTATTATCGATAAGAGTTGGATTGATCTTCCAAATCGAATGTCTAGAGAATATTTCAATGTAATTATGTAGTTTATTAACTTCTCCAGAGGATTTTAAAGTGACTATATTAGTTTTCCATGTATAAAATGTGCTAACAAATATCAATTAAAATGAGATACTATGATGGAGCACCTATTCTTTAACGGATTTCTAAAAAATTATAAGAGTTGGACTCATCATGGAGAAGAATATATTCTTTTTCAAAATACAGATGCAGTTAAGATGGATGTTGATGCAAGGATGAATGATCCAATGCATGAAATGCTTACTAAAATGGTACGTGGGTTCGATCTTGAAGGCATTGACATCCAGAATCTTGAGACCGGTGAGGTAAATCTTTTCTCTAGAGCAGATCTTGATTCGAGGAGATTTTATGAAGAACTTTATGATGCAAAAATAGAATTAAATCCCGGATGTACTTCATACAATAAAGTGTCATTTATCATGGAGTTGTTGCATTTGAAGACATTGAATCAGTGGTCAGACACATCATTCGACATGTTTTTTGTGTTATTGAAAAAGGTTCTTCCTATTAACGCTAAGATTCACGAGTTGTATTATCATGCTTGTAAGTTTACTGAGAAATTAGGTTTTACATATGAGACCATAGATTCGTGTACAAACAACTATATATTTTTTAGAAAGGAAACTACTCATTTGCATATTTGTATGGTTTTTGGCACTTCTAGGTGGAAAGAGAACATGGGAAATCAGACTCATCAAAGCCAGATTGCGATATAGGGGAAACTGATTGTCATAAAGAAAATGTGTTACTTTCCTCTTAAACCGAGGTTGAAATGATTTTTTATATCATCTAAAGTTTCTGATTTTATGAGATGGAATGTAGAAAGAATTAAATAAAGTGATATGTTAACCTACTTGATAGACTCTCATGCATGGAAGGATTTTGATAAGAGACATCCCGACTTTTCTAAATATTTTCGTAATGTCTTATTCGGATTGGAAGCATATGGTTTCAATCCATTCAAGTATATGGCTGGTGCAACTCATAGCACATGTCCGGTGGTGTTGGTTCTGTATAATCTTTATCAGTGGATTTTTATGAAGCAACAATTTATATTACCTTCCACTCTTATTGATGGACCTAGAAGTATAGTGGGTAAGATTGATATTTGCCTTCATCCATTGATTGATGAGTTGAATGAATTTTGGGGTGATGGTGTGATGACTTATGAATGTGAAACGAATGAAATTTTCAAACTACAGGCTGATTTATTTTGGACAATCAATGACTTCCCATCTTATGAAAATTTATCAAGCTGGAGTAAGAAAGGGGAATTTTCTTGCCCATGTTGCAATAAAAGTAAAAAATCTATATGCCTTAAACATTCCAAAAAATTGGCATACATGGGTCACATACATTTTCTCCCCACTCATCACAGGTTCAGAAAGGACAGAGTGGCATTTGATGGTTCTAGAGAGTTCATCCCAGCACCAAAGATCATGAGAGGAGTCGAAATGTTATCACAGATTGAGGATGAAAACATCCACATGGTATATGAAATTCAGGATTTGGTGGGTCATCCATTACGTAATATTCGTGATGTGGGTAGGCAGAGCAGTCACAATTGGAAAAAGAAAATTATTTTTAATAGTCTTCTTTATTAGAAAACTAACATGCTAAGGCATAATTCGTATGTCATTCACATTGAAAAAATTTTTGTGATGACATATTGTGGAATATTTTAGGAGTCATTGGAAAATAAAAGGACCATGTTAATGCACATTATTATTTGGAAGAAATGGGTTTAAGGAAATAGTTTCATTTATAGTTAGCTAAGGGAAATAAGGCATATATGCCTGCTGCATAGTATATGATGACTATAAAGGAGAAAGAGACATTTCTTTCCATTTTGAATATGCTTAAGGTGCCTAATGGCTACGCTTATAATATTTCAATGTGTGTGAATCTAACAAGCATGACATTTCAAGGGCTGAAAAGTCATGACAATCACATACTACTTCATTAGTTGATTCCAATCACAATTTGTGATTTTTTATCCCCCAATGTTGTTCATTTGTTGATTGAGATGAGTTATTTTTTTAGACATATTTGTTTAATAAATCAAGGAATGAGTTATTTAAAATGTTTTCAGGACTGAATTGTACTTACATTTTGTCACTTTAAGAAACTATTTCCCTCCCTCATTTTTCGATGTTATGGTCCACTTGACAGTGCACCTAACTGATGAGGTAATGGCTGTTGGTCCAGTGCAATTCATGTGGATGTATCCTATTGAGTGGTATTTGAGTACATTGAAATGATTTGTACACAACAGAGCTTGTTCGGAGGCATCAATAGCCAATGGTTATTTTATGGATGAGTGTACTATTTTTTGTGCAGAATATCTTCCGGATATTGAAAAAAAATTATATAAGACCTCTCAGATTCATGATGGTCTAGTTAGATAAGGAACAATATTTGATATGGACAACATTAAGTGGATACAATCGTATCAATAAATCTTGTTCAATACTCCATCAGTTGCACCATTAATGAATTAAGTGTCTTATGACTTTTATTGTTTAACTTTTAGCTGTTTTTTTCATAAGTTGATCATTTAAACATCGCATTATAATTTTCAAGAAACACATTAATGAGATGAAAGAAGAGATGTATTGTGCGACTGAGTATCAAATTCAACAATATCATTATGCGTCATTTTATGATTGGTTCAAGGATTATGTATGTATAAATTTATTTTCATTATGAGTGAAGTATTATTCTAATTTATTTCTACATAAATCATTATTGAATTCTATGAATTATGTAGGTTCATAAGCTGAGGGAGTTAGGGGACCCCACACTAACTGAATAATTTATCCAACTGACTGAGGGTCCATCTATAATAGCTCATCGTTATAAAGCTATAGATGCTAATGGTTTTCGATTTCACATTAAATATGTTGCGATAAACGAGCAACACAAAACAGTGGCATTGGTTGTCCATTCATCGATTCTGGTTATAATTATGGTAAATATATATACATCATTGAAGTTGTATACACACACAGGTTGAAGTACATATTTTTAAAGTGTAATTTTTTTGATCCAGTGAATGGATGTAAAGTCAATCAATATTAGTTTTCATTGTTGAATTTTAACTATATTTTATACATAAATGAAGGGGTTGATAATGAACCTTTCATTTTAACATCAAAATCGGAACATGTATTCTTAGTTACTTTGCCTTCGAATCCATGTTGGCAAGTAGTTGTGAAAATGTCCCAGTGATGAGTGTTTTTATTTGAACAAGATGAACCTGATAATTTTCTATTTGTTTCCCAACATCTTGATCAACATACCATAGCTCAATGTGAAGAAGATATTTATTGGGTCAAAGTAGTCATTGAAGTAGAAATGGGAGATTTTCATGCTTAATTAAAGGTATAATTTTTTTCCCGCTTTTCAATATTGAATGTCCAAGGATATAAAAAATTATCTAACCATTTTATAAATCATTGTGAGTTTTAATCCTCTCTTTTGAAATTTTATTCATTTATAAATATTTAGGGTGATTTCTCTTTTGGTATCTTCATGTTATTTTCAGTGTATCTTCCCATTGAGGTATTCTTCATTTGGTTCATGTGCTGCTAGAATTTTTATTAATTCAATCTGAAATTTGGCTATGCATTGATTGGTTTTGTACATAATTTGTATATCTGTTTTGTTAACTTTCTGATTTTTAAAATCCATTCACAACTAATTATTCAATCCCTTTCTGTTTTATTAAAAACTGTACAAGTTTGCTTTTTTTTAAAACAATCCAATTTCTCTTTTGAACACTTTGTATAGTCCCCTTACTAATGTTTTCTATGACTGCAAGCATGTCAGGGGAAGAGGCAGCATATCCACATCATCCATCTAAGCCATCTACGTCTCAAGGTTGAGGTATGTTTGAATTTCAATTTTTCTATTTTTAATATAATTGATAAACATATATATATATATATAACTTCTGTCAAATTATATATAAAATTGTTTTCGACAGGATCTGACTCGACTGCTTCTTCCTCTCGCAAGAGAGGCCCTGGTCATGGCATTTTATCATAGAATTCTGACATGATGTTTGATGTTTCCTTTGATGAGTTATTTCATCCTATGAGATTGAATTCCCCTAAATTTATTCGTTAGCTGGGTCATATCATACGTGACCCACACCGATTTCCATTGACCACACATGATTATGCTTCTATCCCTCAAGACACATTAGATCATCTTTGGAGGGAGGTTCAGGTAAGAAGACCATTTTAATTTCTTCTCAATGTATAAACAATACTAACATATGTGATTTTTTTCATTAATGGAAAAATTTTAAAGTATGCCCCGATGAGTTTCGACTCATGTGTATGAAAAAATGTCATATGATGTGGAATGATTATAAAGGAAAAGTCAAGAGGGACCACTGGGTACCAAATGTGGGTGCCCTAGACATTCTGGAAAAAGTGCTGAGAGGTGTCTTACCAGATCAGTGGCATGACTTAGTTGCATATTGGTCTACTAAGGGTGTTGTGGTTTGTATATTTATTTTTATATATATATTTTCAAGAATGCGTGATTTTTTTGAAATTTAAATTAATTGAATATAGGAGGTGTCAGCACACCATTCTGATAATCAATCTTTGCAGGGACCACCTCATAGGCTCGGGACTCGTCACGTGTCTCAGATCCAACATGAGGTATTTATTATTCATTTTTTAATTTATTAATTAATATTATTTTGTGTTTATATTCTATTTATATGCAGTTACGGGAGAAAGGTGCACTGACTGATAAAATGTCAGTGTGGATGAGGACTCGTGATCAATATGATCCAGAGGCTGTAGAAATAATAGTAAGTTCTTGAACTCATTACCTATACTTACATAAATATGTATATTAACATATATATGTATATATATTTAAATGTTTCATAGGCTCAAATTGACACTGAGTTAGAACAGCTGCAAGCGGACCAGCGACAACTTCCCATGCGAAGCGATGAGATCTTCCATCGCATTATTGGTCGGGACGGGAATGGATATAGTTTCACATATGGATCATGGATTACTCGTTCTGTAGTATCACATGTTTTGGTTTTCGGTCCTACAGTTACTCAGATGACACAACATTTGTCAGATTTCGAGGCATGGTTGCGTGCTTTCGAGGAGGTAAATGCACAATTGATCGCTGAGGATAGAGAAGTGTGACAATATTTTTGTCTAGGTGATGGTGCAGGGGATCATACGACCCATGTTTATACTGTATTTATTTATTTAATTTCTATTATTTTTGTTATGAAAATCTTCATAATTTTTATTTTTTGTAGGCCCCTGGCCCACCGGATGGATGTAGCAGTCATGACCACGCATGACGCATCATATTCACGAGGTGTGTTTATTTTTTTATTGGTGGGGTTGTTATTGATGATTATGTTGGGTTCCAAGTGATTTTTTTTATATTTGGGGGTATCATGTGTGTTTTGGACTTATGCAATGTTTGTGTGCACAAATTGAGAAGTAACCATGAAATTGATTAATGATTTTGATATTTTTAGTTCATTTTATTCTTTAATGTTTTCAATTGCATGTTCTGTGAATAGTTTTGAAAAAACCATGTGATTCCTAATAGAAACCATGGAACTTGTTTTTTGGGACTGAGCTCAGGTTCACTATTTTTAATCCACTGGCCCACCGTGGACAGCCCCCCCCCCCCCCCCCGCACCCCAGAATTCGTTAGGACAATTGACCATTAGTTCATTAGGGAAATTGTTCATTAGTCCGTTAGGCCATTAGGGAAATTGTCCAGTTGGCCAATTGTCCAATTGGATATAGGCCAAATGGTCATTAGTCCATTATGCCATTATTCCAATTGTACAACTAGAAAATAGTCCATTATTACAGTTGTTTGTTAGGCCACTATGCTATTAAGGCATTAGGGAATTAGGTGAATTGGTAAATGGGACAATTCGGCATTGGGTCATTAAGAAAATTTACCTTTACGCCATTAGGATAATTGATCGTTATGCCATTAAGAAAATTAGCCATTAGTCCAATTAGTCGTTATGCCCCCCCCCCACCCCGGCCAACACCCCCACCCTCGGACAGCACCCCCCACCCCGAAGAGCCCCCCCCCCCCCGCCCACCACAGGATACCCCCCCCCCCCCCCCCCCCGCATGCATTTCCAGCGTGAAAAACACCTAAAAATGCATATTCAGTCGTTCCGCACAAACCATGAATCTGAATGACATGTCGTCTCGTTGTACACATGAAGAAAATAATTAGTGTGTTTTCCTTTGTTTTCAAGTCATGTCGATGTCGTTCGGTAAGCATTTGACCTTTAAATGCATGTTTTGGCCATTTAAAACACGCAGCGCGTGCTTTCGGTCACCGCGGTCAAACGACATTTCTGATTGACATGTCGTATGCCCGACCATTTCATAATTCACCCACCCTTTGTGGTCGTCTGATTTCATGGAATTATGAGGTCATTCGTCCGATTTTGATCACACCACACATGCTTTTCAAATGCGCCAAAATGATGTGTAATGGTCGAATTCACAAGAAACGTGCTCAAAATGACTCAAAATCACACGAAAACAATAAAAATATTATTTTTGACTTGTAGAATGAGACGACACATCAATCGGATGTGCTATGTGTGTGGTACGAGCGAATATTTTGTTTTGAATAGTTCAGCGCTCTCTAAAAGGGCTCATTGGGTTGTCAAAACTAGCCGAACGATCTCAGAATGCATTGAAATCATACGAAAACAACTTTGGGGTGAATTGTAAAATGTTCGGGCAGACGAAACGTTAATTGGAGGCGTCGTTTGACCGCGGTGACCAGAAAAGCATTTCCAAAGTCATAAAATGCCAAAACGATGTGTAACAGTCGAATTTAGAGTAAACGAGATCAGAATGACTTGAAATCTCATGAAAACAATATGAATATTATTTGTTCCATGTAGGAGGAGATGGATCATCAATCGGACATGCGGTGTGTGTGGTACAACTGAATATGTGGTATTAAACAATTCAGTGCACTCTAAAAGGGCTCGTTGCATGGTCAAAACCAACCGAATGACCACCGAATGCTGTGAAATCATATGAAAACAACTGTGGTGTGAATTGTGAAATTTTCTGGTAGACGTCACATCAATCGGAGGTGTCGTTTGACCATGGTGACTAGAAATGAATTTTGGGAGTCATAAAACACCAAAACGACGTGTAACAGTCGAATTCAGAGCAAACGTCCTCCAAATGACTAGAAACCACATGAAAATAATACGAATATTAATTGTGAAATGAAGGATGAGACGACACTTCAATCAGACATTCAATGTGTGTGGTACGATAGAATATGTTGTTTTGAACAGTTCGGCACACTCTAAAATGGCTCGTTGGGTGGTCAAAACCAGCCGAACAACCTCGGAATGCCATGAAAACATACGACAAAAATCGTGATGTGAATTTTGAAATGGTAGGGTATACGACATGTCAATTGGAGTTTTCTTTTGACCGTGGTGACTGGAAACTCATTTCCGGAGTCATGAAATGCCAAAACGACGTGTAACTATCGAATTTAGATAAAACGTGCTCATAATGACTTGAAATCACACAAAAACAATAAGAATATTATTTTTGACATGTAGGAGGAGACAAAACGTCAATCGGACGTGCGGTGTGTGCGGTACGACTTAATATGTTGTTTTAAACAGTTCAGCGAGCTCTAAAAGGGCTCGTTGGGTGGTCAAAACCAGCTGAACGACCTTATAATTCCATGAAATCTTATAAAAACAATTGTGGTGTGAATTATGAAATGGTCGGGCAGATAGCATGTCAATCGAAGGTGTCATTTGACTGCGGTGACCAGAAACACATTTCTGGAGTCATAAAATGCCAAAATTACTTGTAACGGTCAAATTCAGAGCAAACATGCTCAAAATGACTTGAAAACACAAATAAATATATATATCATATTATTTGTGACATGTATTAGAAGATGACACGTCAATCGGTTGTGTGGTGTGCGCGGTATGACCGAATATGTTGTTTTGAATAGTTTGGCGTGCTCTAAAATGGCGCGTTGGGTGGTAAAAATCAGCCGAACGACCTCAGAATGCCATCAAATCATACGAAAACATCTGTGGTATGAATTTTTAAATGGCCAGGCAGACGACACATCAATCAGAAGTGTTTTTTGACAGCGGTGACAACAAACGCATTTTCGGAGCCATAAAACACCAAAACGACATGTAACTGTCGAATTCAGAGGAAACATGCTCAGAATGACTTGAAATCACCAGAAAACAATAGGAATACTATTCCTGACATGTATAAGGAGATGACATGTCAATCGGACGTGCAGTGTGCGCGGTACGATCAAATATGTTGTTTTGAACAGTTCGACACTCTCTAAAAGGGCACGTACGGTGGTCAAAATCAGTTGAACGACCTCGGAATGCCATGAAATCATACGACAACAACCATGGTGTGAATTGTGAAATGTTCAGGTAGACGGCATGTCAATCGGAGGTTTTTTTTAACCGTGATGACTGGAAATGAATTTTTGGAGTCATAAAAAGCCAAAATGATGTGTAATGGTCGAATTCAAAGAAAACATACTCAGAATGACTTGAAATCACACAAAAACAATAGTAATATTATTCGTGATATGTAAGGGGAGACGGTATGTCAATAGGACATGCGATGTATGCGGTACAACCAAATATGTTGTTTTGAATAGTTTGGCACACTCTAAAAAGCCTGTTGGGTGGTCAAAACCAGCTGACCGAGCTCAGAATGCCATGAAATCATACGACAGCAACCATGGTGTGAATTGTGAAATGTTTGAGTAGATGGAATGTCAATCAGAGGTGTTGTTTGACCGCGGTGACTGTAAACGCATTTTTTTAGTTATAAATGCCAAAATGGCGTGTAATAGTCGAATTCAGAGCAAATGTGCTCAGAATGACTTGAAATCGCATGAAAACAATAGGAATACCTATTCGTGACATGTAGAAGGGGAAGACACATCAATTGGATTTGCGGTGTGCGCAGTACGGCCGAATATGTTGTTTTGAACAGTTCAGTGCACTCTAAAAGGGAACGTTGGGTAGTCAAAACTAGCCGAACTAACTCAGAATTCCATGAAATCATTTGACAACAACCGTGGTGTGAATTGTGAAATGGTCAGGTTGACGGAATGTCAATCTGAGGTTTTGTTTGACCACAGTGACCGAAAATGCATTTCAGGAGTCATAAAACGCCAAAACGATGTGTAATGGTTGAATTCAGAGCTAACGTGCTCAGAATGACTTGAAATCACATGAAAAAAATATGAATTTTATTCTTGACATGTAGGAGGAGACAAAACATCAATCAGACATGCGGTGTGTGAGGTACGACCAAATATGTTGTTTTGAACTGTTCAACGCACTCTAAAAGGGCACGTTGTGTGGTCAAAACCATCCGAATGACCTTAGAATTCCATGAAATCATACGACAACAACCATGATGTGAATTGTGAAATGTTCTAGCAGACAGCACATCAATCAGAGGTGTCGTTTGACTGTGGTGACCAGAAACGAATTTTCGGAGTCATAACATGCCAAAATGATGTAACGGTTGAATTCAGATCAAACATTCGTAGGATGACTTCAAATAACACTAAGACAACAAGAATACTATTCATGACATGAAGTAGGAGACAAAACTTCAATCGGATTGCGGTGTGCGCGGTACAACTGAATATGTTGTTTTTAACAGTTCGTTGTGCTCTAAAAGGAACGTTGGGTGGTCAAAACCAGCCAAACGACCTCAGAATGCCATGAAATCATATGAAAAATATGTGGTGTGAATTGTGAAATGTTCGGGAAAATGACATGTCAATCGGAGGTGTTGTTTGACAGCGGTGATTGGAAATGCATTTCTGGAGTCATAAAACACCAAAACAACGTGTAACGGTTGAATTCCTAGAAAATTTCCTTATAATGACTTGAAATCACACTAAAACAATAGGAATATTATTTGTGAAATATAGAAGGAGACATCACGTCAATTAGATGTGTGGTGTGCGCGCTACAACCGAATATGTTGTTTTTAATAGTTCGGTGTGCTCTAAAAGGGCGCATTAGGTGGTCAAAACCATCTGAATGACCTCATAATTCTATAAAATCATACGAAAACACCTCTGGTTTGAATTTTGTAATGTTTGGGCAAACAAAACATCAATCGGAGATTGTGTTTGACAGCGGTGACTGGAAACGCATTTTTAGAGTCATAAAACACCAAAATGATGTGTAACAGTCAAATTCATAGAAAACATGATCATAATGACTTGGAATCACACAAAGACAATAGGAATACTATTCGTGATATTTAGGAGGAGACGACAAATAAATTCGACTTGTGGTGTGAACGGTATGACCAAATATGTTGTTTTGAAGAGTTTACTACACTCTAAAAGGGCGCATTGGGCGGTCAAAACCATCCAAACAACCTCGGAATGCCATGAAATCATATGACAGAAACCGAGGTGTGAATTGCGAAATGTTCGGGTAGACGGCACATCAATCAGGGGTGTTGTTTGACAGTAGTGATCAGAAACGCATTTCCAGAGTCATAAAACGCCAAAACGATGTGTAATGGCCGAATTCACAGCAAATGTGCTCATAATGACTTGAAATCACATGAAAACAATAGTAATATTATTCATGACATGTATATGGAGACGACACATCAATCGGACATGCGGTGTGTGTGGTATGACTGAATATGTTGTTTTGAACAGTTCGGCGCGCTCTAAAAGGGCGCGTTGGGTGGTCAAAACCTACCGAATGACCTTCCGAATGCCATGAAATCATACGACAACAACTGTGGTGTTAGTTGTGAAATTCTCGGGTAGACGACATGTCAATCGGAGGTGTCATTTGACCGCAGTGACTGGAAACACATTTCCAGAGTCATAAAATTCCAAAACGACGTGTAACAGTAGAATTCTAAGAAAACGTGCTCAGAATGAATTAAAATCACACAAAAACAATTTGAATATTATTCATGACATTTATGAGGAGACGACACATCAATCGGATGTGTGGTGTGCACGGTACGACCAAATATGTTGTTTTTAACAGTTCGACATGCTCTAAAAGGGTGCGTTGGGTGGTCAAAACTAGCCAAACGACATCCGAATGCCATGAAATCATACAACAACAACCATGGGGTGAATTTTGAAATGGTCGGGTAGACAGTACATCAATCAGAGGTTTCATTTGACCGTGGTGACCAGAAACGCATTTCTGGAGTCATAAAATGCCAAAACGATGTGTAACGGTCGAATTCAGAGAAATCATGCTCAGAATAAATTGAAATCACACGATAACAATAGGAATACTATTCGTGACATATTGGAGGAGATGAAATGTCAATCGGACATGGGGTGTGCGCGGTAACACCGAATATTTTGTTTTTAACAGTTTGATACGCTCTAAACGGGCGCTTTGGGTGGTCAAAACCAGTCGAACAACCTCAGATTTCCATGAAATCATAAGACAACAACCGTGGTGTGAATTGTGAAATGGTCTGGTAGACGGCATGTCAATTGGAGTTTTCATTTGACCACGGTGACTAGAAACGCATTTCTGGAGTCATAAAACACCAAAATGTCGTGTATCTATCGAATTCATAGAAAACATCCTTAGAATAACTTTAAATCAAATTAAAAAAATAGAAATATTATTCATGACTTGTAGGAGGAGACGACATATCAATCGGATGTGCGGTGTGCATGGTGCGACTGAATTTTTTTTAACCGTTCGGTGCACTCTAAAAGGGCACATTGAGTGGTCAAAACCAACCGAACGACCTCAGAATGCCATGAAATCATATGAAAACAATTTTGGTGTGAATTGTGAAATGGTCGTGCATACGACAAATCAATCGTATGTGTTGTTTGACCGCGGTGACCAGAAACGCATTTTCGGAGTCATAAAACACCTAAACTATGTGTAACACTTGAATTCATAGAAAACGTCCTCAGAATGACTTGAAGTCACATGAAAACAAGAGTAATATTATTCGTGACATGTAGGAGTATATGACACTTCAATCAGACATGTAGTGTGTACGGTACGACCGAATTTGTTTTAACATTTTCACGCAGTGTGCATGGAAAGCAATCCTTTTTAGACCACAATACACTTCTATAAGCTAAAACTAAGACTCCAAAACAAGAAAAACAATCCTAAAATGATTAAATTTCTTAAATCAAGGGTTTCAAATTATTATATCACCCATAATTTGACGTCAGATTTAATTTTATTATATATATATTAACAGAATTAATATGTTTAATTTACGTTTGTTTTTTTAGTTGTTTTTTTGTATCTTATTGTAGGTTTATTAAAGTATAAGATTGAAATAAATTGGACTTGTTTTGATCATTGAAGTAGATCTTTCATTTATTGTTTATGACGGTCATTATATTTATGCTATTTGGAATTTTTTTCTTCTTTTTTTATGATTTTTACCCCTTTTTTTGATTGGGAATTGTGAAATTGTTTTTTAAAAAATTCTCCAGGATAGAGACCCCCTTTGGAAGTCGCAATAGGTCTCCAAATAAAAAGGATAGCGACCTCCATTGGTGGTAGCTATAGCTTGTCTGAGCATCAGAACTGTGACAGCCACTGGCGGTCGTTGTAGCTCGGCCAAGGATTAGGACAACGACTGTCACTGGCGGTCGTTATTACTCGGTCAAGCAATAGGTCAGCGACCGCCTGGCGGTCATTGTAAGCCGTATTTTCGACCTCCTTCAGCGACTGCCAAAGGTGGTCCCTATAGGCCTATGACAATGGGCCTAAAGAAACCGCCATTGGTGGTTGCTGAGCGGTCTCTATAGGCCATTATCCAACGCCAATGGCAGTCTCTAATGGCCAAATTTTTAGTAGTGCTTCCATGGTTAAGACCCCATTGAGAAACTTGTATGGTTGTCCAAATAAAATGAGTTTTCCTCTGGGGTCTGAAATTTCAATAGGAACGCAGACCGTCCATGTGTTGTCTACTATATCTCATCCTTTAAATGAAACCAGGTAATCAAAATAGGATCACATGGTTACCCCCATCAATGTTCACTAACCTAAAATAAATAAATCTTTTGAAGATATAGGTGTCTCTAACATCTCCTATGTCTCTACTTTGAGTAAATAGAGTAAGAAGAAGAATTCGGACTCCTCTCAAACTCTTAGAACATCAAAGAGGAGGAAAATTATGGGAAGTTCCAAAAAGAAAAAGAGGGGCTCTTCCTCTAGCTCTAGGTTTTAATGGATTCTTTATTTTTTAATTGTCAGGGAATTTCAAACAATGACACCCTTTCTATTCTTAAAATACTTCTTTTAAAACATAAACCTAAAATTTTTGCGATTGTTAAACCAAAAATTAATTTCTCTTTGAGACATCAGCATTTATGTGCTTATGGATATATCTTTCCAGGTGCATGTAAAAATATGGCTGTTGTTGACTCTCTTTGGATTTTTTACCATGACTCCTTACAAAATGTTAACTCTTACAAATGATCTGATCAAATGTTTACTTTTTATTTTTCCCTTAATGGATTATATATATTTTGTACTATGATTTGTGCTAGAAACAAATATCAAGATCTAAGGCCTCTTTTTCTTGATCTATTAGACTTAGGTAATAATATGCATGACCCTTGGTTTTTGGTCAGTTATTTTAATACCATTCTCTCTTCCTATAAGAAAATTGTTCCTTCTCACTCTCCTATTTCCTTAAGAGAATTTAGGTCATCTCTAGAAGACTACAATCTCATTTAAATCAACCTTATGTGTTCCAAATACACTTGGTATAGAAGAAAATACAATAGGTTCATTGCAAGTAAAGTGGATAGGGATTTCACAAACCTCCTGGCTCTAGAAAATTGGGATACTATATCAAGCATTACCATGCCCAAAATAAAATCAGATCATCATCGCATCCTTATAATCATGTTCTTTAAAAGATCAAAATCTACCATTCCCTTAAAATTTAATAACACAAGTTCTGCTGAATTTGAATGCTCAAATCTTATAAGGGACTATTAGGACTTGATGAAGAATCATTGTGATGCTTTTGCCTGTATCACTAAGCTAAATCACCTAAAACATTGTCTCAAAGGTTGGTCTGTGGCTAAATCTAAACAAATGGACAAGGACATTTCCACCTTTGATAATGATCTTAGCCAAATTTAAAATATCTCCACTAGTTCATATTTCTCTCTTGATCCCTAAAATGAAATCAACATCTCTTGGAAGTGTATCTCTCTTCTGATGCTTAATGATAATATGTACAAGAATGTCATTAAAACTAAATGGCTTTCAAATGTATATAAAAACACTATGTTCTACAACTCCTTTCATAGAATTAGAAAATTCTCTAGACCTGTCTCCTTACTTAGGGACAATGAAACCATCTTGGAATCTAAGGCCACCATTTCTAACCATGTAGTCTCCTACTTTGACAATATTTTCAATGTCCCACACACTAATAAGGACCTCCTTCCCGAGGTCATTATGGTTTTGGTGAATGAAGATGACAATAGCTTTTTTTTTAGCATCCCTCTTGAAGATGAGATCAAAGACACGATCTTCAGTCTCAATTCTGATAGTTCACCAGGTACCGATGGATTCAATAATGGTTTCTTCCAAAAATTATGGGAGTTCATCCACTCAGATTTTTTAAACTTTTTAGATCCTTCTTCACTAATGGGGTCCTCCCCCATGGCCTTAACTCTCAATTTCTTACCTTAATACCTAAAGTGGCCAACGCTTATGAAATTAATCTCTTTCATCCTATCACTATCATTAACTCACTCAAAAAAAACATTACTAAGCTTCCTTCCAATTGAATCTCTTCCATATTTAGTAAAATAACCTCTTGGAATCATTTCGGTTTTATCAAGTGGAGGTCTATTCCAGACTGCATTTTCCTTGCCTCTGATTTCACGAACTCTTTAAATAAAGTTAACAGAGGAGGCAATATTGCGATCAAACATGATATTAGAAAATCTTTTGATACTATTGATTGGAGATTAATCATTAAGGTTCTTTAGGATTTTGGTTTTCATTATACCTTCATCAGTAGAATAAACACCTTATTTTCTTCGGCCAATATCTCAATCCTTTTTAATGGATCACCTAAAGGATACTTTAAATGAGTTAAGGGTGTCAGACAAGGTGACCCCTTATCTTCTATTCTTTTTTTTATTGTGGAAGACTATCTCAGTAGATTTCTCTCCCACCTTGTGGGACAAATGAAACTCAAACCCATTTAGGCGGACAAAAATCAACATGTGCCTATGCATCTCTTATACGTCGATGATATCATCGTGTTTTTTCATGGTGGAAAAAGAAACATACAAAATTTAAAAAATTCATTTTCTCATTATGAAGAGATCTTTGGACATGAAATTAGTTGTAATAAACCCTTTGTTTATTTGGGAAAAGTTTTTCTCCTATAATAAAAAATAACATCATTTATAGCCTAGTAATTAAAAAAGGTTTTTTCCCTTTCATCAACCTGGGGGCTCCCATTTTTTGGGGAAGGCCTAAATCCATGTATTTTAACACGATTGTTGATCAGGTCATCAATCAACTTTCCTCTTGGAAAAGAAAATCCTTATCCATGGCTGGTGGGATTTGTCTTGTAAAATCTACCATTGTCTCTAAAATGTTCTACTCACTGATGGTCTAAAAATGGCCTTCCGATCTCCTTATAAAATTAATGTTTACATCAAATATTTTGTTTTTTCTGGTAGCATCCTCAAAAGAAATCGTGTTACCATTCCTTGGTCTGACTGTTGTAAACCCCTCGAGAAGGGTGGCTTGGGCATCAAAAACCTCAAACGTTTCAATGAATCTCTTCAAGCTAGGTTAACCTAGAGATCGATTAATAGAAATTCTGACTCTATTTCATTCTTTAAAAATAGGTTCCGTATGATGTTAATAAAATACAATTTTAATTATATGAACTCTTTTATCTGGACATCTGTTAGACTTTCCTTCACAAATATCATGAACAATTCTTGATGGATAGTGAGCATTGACTCTTCCATGAATTTCTGACTAGATAACTATAGTAACACCCCCTTATATCCATGTTATATCCTAACTCCCCTTTTATTAACACCACTTTCACTATTAAGGATGTGATATAATCTTGTCTTCCCAACATTCCTAACAACATCATGCATGTGGTTGACAATTCTCCTTTCTCTCTCATTAATGATTTCCTTATCTAGAAGCCTTCCCATAATGGTGTTCTTGACTCAAAAAGTTTTGACAACCACCACTTCACAAATGTTGACTCAATATTTTGTTGGTTGAAATCCTTTGACAATCATTGTATTAAACCCTCGAGGCTAATCCTTGTTTGGAATGTTTCCCACAACTGCATTCCTACTGTGGTTTGTCTCCAAACTTTTGGTATTCAACTTTGTTCTATGTTCCCATTATTTCACCAACACAGAGAAGATACCAACCACCTATTTCTATCTTGTTCTACGGCTTCAGTCCTTTGGAATTATATTAGAGACATGTTTGACAACATATGGTTATATCTTGACTCCATTATTTTACAAATAAAAAGGGGTGTGGAGCATGAATTCTCACTGAAAATTGAGAATCTTCTCCTAACAACTGTTGAAGAGCTCCTCCATGTTATCTGGTATGATAGAAATTCTATTATCCACAACAATTTCTCATTTAATCTTAATTCAGGTTGGATGTGGATTCTCATCACTATTAGGGAAGCAGTCTCGATTCAAAAACCTCATTGTGGAAACACTATTTGAGACCTTGTGATCCTCCGCCAACATAGAATTGAAGGTATCTATAGGATTTTGAGGCCCACCCTTGATGTGTTCTTGCAGGCTCCAATATCAGGTTGGATCAAAATTAATGTTGTTGGAGCTTCCAAAGGCAATCAAGGACATGTAGGATGTTGTGTTATCTTCAGAGATGTGCTTGGTCATTGCCTCAGATGTTTCTTTGATAGCTACGGTTTGACCTCCTCATTGGAAGTAGAAATGTTGGTTGTGATTCATTCTATTGATTTTTTAAGCAAAAGGGTTGTAATAACAAATAGATTGAAAGTGACTCTACCACCATTGTCTAGGGTATTTGGAATTGTGTGGTACACCTTGCGTGGCTGCTTACCACCCGTTGGATGAGCTACCTCACTTCACTTTAAGAGATCAGATACATTGTCACGCATGCCCTTCGTGAAGCGAACATGGTTTCAGATTGTCTAGACAATAATGGAATCAACCAGGGCCTCTCTTGGCTTGAGGATCTACCTCTTGAGTTTCTCCCTTTCTATGAAAAATATTTTAATAAGATCCCCTCTATCAAACTTTTATATCACTCTTCTCTCTAATTAATAAAAAAACCATAAAAATAAATTATAATATATATTTATTAATAAAATAAATTTCAAAATAAATATTATTTATTTATGTACCATCCAATGATCAAATATGCGGTACTGAATATCAATGGGAATATCATCCCATGTAACCCATAATTCTAAAAATAATAATTGTGCAATTTAGTTCTCCCCTTTCCAACAGTAATATATGAAAAACTTTTAAAAAAGAATAAAAAATCAAATAATTAGTATGTAAATAAATTAATGAAATCTAACTAAGATACATAGGTAAACATACCTCTACATGCATGGGTTGAAGTCAAGATGTGAGAATCTCTCTGAGATAGGGTCATGATTCATCAATCGGGAAAAACCACACCCCCTCTGAGTCCTTCCTAAACTACCAACAGTATGAGGGTCATATGATCTAATATCATGCCCCCAAAGGTAGATCAATATCCTATAGCTGATGAAACATATTTGGGTTAATATGAAACATGAAATGGTTGTTGTTAGAAAATAGTTAAAAACAATTATTATATAAATAAATATATTTTATAGCATTAAAACCAATATTTATCTGTGTCAATATTCATATACATCCTTATTTTCATATCTGATAACATCAATGTCTTTAAATTCCACCTCAACGTCATCAATTTCCATATGAGTTTCAGCTTCATTATTTCTTATCATTTCAATTTCATTTGTAACATCATTAATGTCATCATTACCATCAACCCTTAACTACAAGGTGTCATTATCGATATTCGTGTCTCTTCATGAAAAAGATGGATTTGGAGTAGTCTCTTGAAAATTTTCAATTCCTTGCACTTCAGCAAAACCATATTCACTTTGAGTAAACTGATTTTCCTATGATTTAATTTATATTATGCTCCACTAATCACCCAAATCTTTTGAAGTAGAATAGTAATTAGCATAATAAAATTGATGTTCCTGAGGATCCAATAAAAAATAGTTCACTTACTATAACAATACTTTTATATTTAATATCAAGGATTCCATTGGTCGGATTAACTATCAACACTCTCTCAGTATCCAACCACTGACATTTGAACACCGTCATGTAATGTTTCCTCATATATCACAATTCAATTATTCCTTATATCATTTCGTGAAAGTAAACTTTTGTCTCTCTATGATTAGATCCTCTCAAGAAGAAACCACTATTCATTGTTTTTATTCACCATATGCATGTATATGAAATTTAAATCCATTCATGACATATGCATTATATGATTTAACCATTATGGATGGTGGGTTGCTTAAGACACACAATTGATTATCAATTTTATCTGCATGTTAAGATACCTCATAATTTTTAAAACAATTATCAAATATAAAAAGTAATAAATTGATTTTATATGTTAAAACATAAAAATTTACGTTTCCAATCTTTTAAACCAGTAGTAAAAATTATTTTACCAACGTTATTCAAGAGAAACTATTGTAATTTGTGAAAGCAGTTTCTTGATATGATTATAATATAACTGTAAGATTTGGTGTCCTAGAACCAACTGGTTATACTATTATTACATGAATATTTAATATATTTAAATATTAAACATCTTAATACATATTGTTCATTGTTTTTCATGACTATAGTGTAATAATGTCCTGGAGTATTTGTTACATTGGCAAGGTCATTGCAGTTTCCCACTATGATGAAAACCATGAAGTGATATGAAAATATTCGTAAATATAGTTTTTCAGATGGATGACATACTATAATGGGACACATAGTATACATACTATCAGCTGTGAGTACATGTTATTAGATGATACTTCCTCTCATGAAGTTCGTACTTGGTAATCTTCAAGAAGGGGGATTATGAGAACAGACCTGCCAGTAGGAATTCTTCATGTTTTGGTGTCATCGGATATTCTTATCTATGACCATGTGTAATGATCCCTAGAATTTATTATTACCAATAATATGTGTCATGACTCAATCACTTTGATTTACTAACAAAAATCGTTATGGAAATAGTTGGCGGGAAGTAGGGTACGTTAGGTGCATCTTGAGTGGAATCTTATTAATGGAAAAGTCAAGGAAGGATTTGTCCCTTCCATTTATGAAAGTTGATATCTCAGACATTTTATTGAAATAGAAATATCACGCAAAATTCCATGGCTATGGTCTAACAATGAGATTATTTCAGGTATTCAAAGAATGATGTATCAAGCATAAAGGTTGATGACACTATCATGAAACTTTCTTGATGAGACATTGAGACAACATGATTATATTACATAGTAGATGTTCATATGTGGAGGTCTTTGTTGCAACATTAAGTTCTTTATCTTGGGTGCACTAACCCATTCTTTGATATTAATCTTGGACTTTAGGCAGTCCCGCCTAATTCCAACAAGAAATAATCATAGAGGGTCATACACTAAGTCTTTTTGGTGGTATTTGTTAAATTCTATTTGAATTTAATCAATGGGATAAATATTATTCTCAAGATAGTGGAATACTTTTATTCAAGTTAAAATGATTTCATAAATTAAATAAATATTTATTCATCGAATCGTGGGTAAAATTTATTTATTTATTTTATTGAACATTTAATAAATATTTATTTTCTAGTTTTTAAATAAAATATTTATTTAAGAGAATAATTTCTTTATTTATTTATTTATTAGGGTGTTCAATAAATGGAAGTGGATTTCGAGCAAACCAAAGCTAGTTTGGTAGTATAATAAATATTTTACTAGTTAGTACAAGTTAATATAATAATAATGCTACTATAATTATGTGACGTAGAATTTTATTTATAATTCTGTTTTGTGCATGTTGGCACACCATCAATAATTATACAGTATTATTACTAAATACATGGGTTTTCTCTAAGGTTATGAATGTATTTAATTTGTATTAGGCTCTTAAATATTGTAACTGAAGCCCCATGTCTATAAATAAACATGTAAGTATATTGTTCCATGTACCGAAATACACACTCAGTAAATTGAAAATTGTTGGGTTAAACGATTTCTCTCTCGAATCCTATTACCGCCCCTATCAAGAATGAAAGATGTTCTTTAAGGCCAAAGAACAAGTGATAAAGAACAACTGACACAAGACACTTGCTTCATCACACTAGTACCTAGAGAACAAGTGGTGTCGATCGAAGGCAATCGGAGCACGTGTGGATCATCTCTAGATGGATTCTACTTTGGCTCCTTGTAAGCACAATGAGACAATCCATAAGGGTCATTCTGGATGATCAACATCATCAATGAAGAGTGTACCAAAGATCCAAGTATTATTTTCTATTTGAAATTAATTACATTAATTATAAATATGATGTGCAAGATCCTCTCTAATGGTTGCAGGACTCTTCCTTATTTATCTGAATCTTTGATTCTATTCATTGGAGACTAGAATTTATCATCATATTGATTATAGAATAATCATTTATCATGGTAAAAATTAATTTTGGGCATCGGGTCAACCACGCTTCTACTGCACCCAGAACCTACAAGTGGTATCAGAGGTATTACATCATATTTTATAATTATTTAAATAATTTTTTTGATGATTTACTATTTAATAAGTTAATTTTTCAATTCATGTTAATCTTTATGAAAACATGAATCTTGAGATATGTTATTTGTCTTTCATTTCATGTTCACCTTACAGAAACAATATTTTCGTTTAATTTTGATTAAAATAAAATAGAGGATCTCATTCAGAGTTTCCAAAGGTTCCTAGCCATAAAACACCAGAATAAATGAAGTGTATTTGGATTCACAGACCATGTATCAAGGTTTATTACATCGGGACTGGTCTGCCAAAACAATCCATGTCATTGGAGTTTTTATATGTCTTAAAGACTCTATGTGTTGACCAGGAACCGATGGGACATGGTTTTTAGATTACACATTGTGTGGAAACTAGAAACGTTGTGTATCCCCTTCGGGTTAGGGTTAGACCATGTATCCCATACATGGATTTCCCGACTTGAGACCGTGTAACACGGATACTACATGGTGTGTTTCCCATTGGGCACGCCTTGTAATCTATGGATCTCCGAAGTATATATACATTCTGTATCCCCAGGGGCGTACTTCGGATGGATGGTTAATGATAGTACATGCCATGTAGTAGGAAATACATGCCTTGTACTCATCCAAATTATGAAAATAAATTAAAATTTATTATTATATTACACAAAACCTTGAGATGTGTACCACGGTTCTTGCGTAAAGCTGGGGAACAACATGTGATTAATGTCATATATATGTGTATGTGTTTAATTTAACATCTATGTAATGTTCATTAATACTCATTGGGATGTTATGAATGGGAATTCATTGGGTTTCCTTTAAGGTACAAGTAATGTACAAAGATAATTTTAAATTAATTTATTTATTTTAAATTATGATGTATGAGAATCTCAAGGAAATTCATAAAAAGGGTTTTAGATAAAAGGATTAATTAATTAAAGATGACAATTAATTGACTCAAGCATTATTTATCTTAAATAAGAACAATTAATGAACTGAATACTAGTTTTTTTAACTACATAACTTGTTTCGTGTATGTGGTTGATCATGATCTAAACCAAGACCTTTGTATGCGATTGGTTTCCTTTTAATATATTTATTAAATTAATTGTCGTCATGCGATCCATTTATCCTGATTAATATGTAAGGATTTCATGCCCATGGTTTCTTTTATGTAAACCCCATTTTTATCCCTCACATTCATGTGAGTTTATATGCATATGTAATGGATGTAAATCCCAAACTATTGGAGTTGGTTCAAGCTGGTTCCAAGACAAAACCAATCCCAAGAGATACAGAGGTGGACAGGTGGAAACCAGTAAACACAAACCCAAAAGGATCAATGTGTTTCTCCCCTAGGTCAGGGTTAGTTTATCAACCTCTAGATAAAATGAACATTACAAAATCTCATGATCATTCCCTTTTCATTATTTTTTTTCATTTTCATGGTTTATCATTATGGATGTGTTTTCGTGATCACATAATTAATAAATTAAACAAGGATGCAAGATAAAACTAAAATAATCCCGACTTATGCGTAAATATTATCAATACATGGTTAATCACTTAAGTAATTTACACTTAATATTAACAATCATGTGATAATGAAAATAATAATTTCAAGCATAAGAGATAAAGTCCCTCAAATAAAATATTAAGTCAGACCAAGCCTTCCATTGCTTGATTAAGGGTAAAACTAAATAAAACTATGTATTTGACTAACACTTGTTGGGACACTTAATTTTATATAAGAATCCATTCTGAAAGGTTTTTGGGTTGACTTAACTATATAACATCAAGAGGAGCATCCCTTTCTAGACCTGGTATAATATTGGAGGCAAGAGTAGTGGAAATCCAAAGTCAGGATTTTAGGATTGGGGATTCCACTCAACAGATCAAGGAGATGCAAGCCTGCAGTTGGAAAAGAAATGCCTACATAAATACTTTCAAATATATTAACCATAATTTATTGGGATTTTTTGAAGGGGAATATAGATCCTTTCAACTACAATTTAATGGAAACTGGATATTCTTAGTTAAATGGTGAGGACCATTGGGACTTGGTAAAATAGTGGGAGACTTAATAAAATTAATTAATTATTTCTAAGAAAATTTAATCAAGAAAGTAATAATGATATACTCTTTTAATTGTAGAATAAAATGACAAAATCTTTAACCACACTATCCCTACAATCAATTCTTGATAAAAACAACATCCTCATCAGTAGTAACTTTCAATAATGGTTTAGACTCCTTCGGGTTATTCTACGCCATGAATGGACGTCTTACATGCTGGAGTCAGCATTACTTGATCCGCCTGTCCAAGAGGTGAGTGACGAAGAGTTCTTGGTCTATCAAAAACATATGAATGATGTGGTCTACATTCAATGGTTGATGATATCATCAATATATAGTGATCTCATGAAGTCTCATGAAAACATAGGTGCTTATAGCATCCTCAAGCGCCTGAGTGATCTTCACCAAGAGAGAGGAAGACAAGAATAGTTTGAGATCTTTAAGGCACTATTTCAAAGGAATCTTAGAGAATGTGCCCCATATGGGCCTCACGTAGTCATTCTCATTAGCTAAATTGAGCGCTTGGAGGTTCTAGGGTTTAAAATCCTTGATGAATTGGGTACCGATCGCATTCTTGCATCACTCCCTCATAGATTCTCCATCGTTGTTGTTGATTTAAATATGAACAACATTGAGAAGTATCTGTCGGATCCTCTTACCCTCACTAGCCAATTGGAAAAAGATATAAATTTCTAAAAGCCTTATTTCCTTATGGTAAATAAGAGTAAAGGGAAGGAGAATATATATAAGCCCAAATATTCTTCACTCCCTTCCAGGAAAAGGAAGATCAAAGAGGAAGAAAGGAAATAGGAAGCTTTTTGTTTCACATGTGGTAAGAAGGGCCACAGGAAGAAGAAATGATCCCATCCTAAAAAACAAGGGGAATATTTAGGTGGGTTTTTATTGAATGTAATCTATCTGTTACTACAAATTAGTTATCATATACAGCTATTGGTTCTCACATATATATCCAAATATAGGAACTAAATAGATTCATGAAGATTGACCGAGGGGAGGTAGATCTATGAGAAGCCAATGGATCCAGACTCACTGATGTAGCTATGGGGGACTACTACCTCGCGTTGTTAACTAGGATGATCTTGGTGTTACTGGGTTTTATTATGTGTTGTCTATTACTAAAAACATTATTTATGTATCCATATTAGATACAGATGGATTATTTTCATGTTTGGAAATGATTTTTTCTTCTTTTACAGAGATAGAATTTGTTTTGATAGGGAACATTTATACAAAGGTCTTTACATGTTGGATTACACAAACCAAGTAATGGAAATAAATAACAATGATACTTCACATGACTCATACTGCACCCATCTTTGGCATCACAGTCTAGGTTACGTAAATGAGAAACGCTTGACAAAGTTACATCAAGAATGGATATTTAGATTCTTCTGAACTAAAACCACATGGCCTATGTCATGCATGTTTACAGGGAACAATTATCAAAGCCCCATTTAGTAGGAAAGGTGAAAGAAATAAAGATATTCTTGAATTTGTTCATACCGATGTGTTTTGACCATTTCCAATTGAAGCGAGAGGAGGGTACTAATACTTCATAACTTTTACTGATTATTTTAGTATATATGGATATATATACTTAATTAGGTATAATTAATATTATATTGATAAGTTCAAAGAATAAAAGAATGAAGTTGAGAACCAACTTGGTAAGAACATTAAAAAACTCCACTCACACCAAGTGGGAGAATATCTTAATCCAGAATTTACTGATTACTTTTGGGAGTTTGGGAATCTTTCCTAACTCACTCCTCCTTACGCACCCTAGTGGAATGGTGTGAGAGAGAAGATGAATCACAACTTATGGGACATGGTGAGATCAATGATGAGTCATGAGAGTCTTTCATTGTCCTGTTAGGGATATGCATTACAAATAGCAGTGTACATATTAAACCAAGTACCAACTAAATCAATAAATGGTATTACATATGAATTCGAGAGGGGAAAGAAATACATGTTATCAAATTTACATGTGTGTGGAAGAGATGTGTTTGTTAACGCCTCTTTAGGTAAAAAACATACACCTCAAGTCACAAAGTGTACCGTTATAGGATACCACAAGGAAAAAGGGGGATATTACCTATAAAACCCCTCAAACTTAAATTTTATAGTGGAAAGACATGCGATATTTCTTAAGAGAGAGAGCATATCCAAAATGGATAGTGGGAGTGATATATACTTCAATGAAGTCGAGGTTCAAGGTACATAAGGGTTGGTATAGTAATAGATTCCACAAATCCCTATGGAAGAAAAAACTATTCATAGACACAAGAACTACATATGAGTACAACAGAGGTTAGAGAACTAGAACAATACATATTTCTAGTTACTAAGGATGTTAAATCATTATTAGTTGATAAAAATGATCCTCTAACCTACAAGGAAGATGTAAGTGGGACATATGTTGCCATGTGGCAAGAATCCATGAATTCTGAATTGGATTCCATGTACCAAAACCAAGTTTGGATTTTGGTAGATCCTCTAGTTGATGTAAATCATGTTGGATGAAAATAGGTATTCTAGAAGAAACTTGACATGGAAGGATAATTCAGAACCTATAAGGCACAACTAGTTGTAAAAAGGGTTCATGTAGCGTTAGGGAATTGACTATGAAAAAACCTTTTCACCAGTTGTGATGCTTAAATGCATCATAATTCTATTGGAAATTACCACTTACCATGACTATGAGATTTCGAAAATGGATTTCAAAATATTCTTCCTTAATGGGAACCATAAATAAGATATCTACATGAAACAACATGAATGAATTATTACTCAAAAGGGTTCCAATAAGGTATGCAAGTTTCGGAAATCCATATAGGGATTAAAGAAAGTATCCAAGTCATGGAACATTCATTTTGATGAATCCAAAATGAAATTTTGTTTTATCAAGAATGAATGTGAGACTTGTGTCTACAAATAGTTTAGTGTGAGTGTTTTTGTTTTCTTAATAGTATAAGTTGATGACATATTAATTATTGGAAGTAAGATACCGGTTCTACATTATGTTATGGCTTGGTTGAATAAATGCTTCTCTAGGAAGGACTAGGGTGAGGCAGCATATATTCCTGCGATCAAGATCCATCTTGATTGGTCCAAGAGATTTATGGGCCTATGTCAAAGTACATACATTGATAAGATACTAAATAAATTCAGTATAGACCAATCCAAGAGGGTATTGTTACCAGCATCACATGGCATTCATCATTCCAAGAAAATGTGTCATCATAGACATGAGGAAATAAAGATAACAAAACTTAATCCATCTGAATTAGTAAATGGGTCAGTTATGTATGTCATGCAATATACTTGGATGGATGTTGCCTACGCATTGAGTGTCGTAGACCAAAATCAAGCTGAACAAGTCGATCACCTTTGGATTGTAGTCAAGACTATACTAATGTATTTGAGGCATACTTAGGATATGTTTTTGGTTTATGGAGGATATGAGGAACTAGTCATCATAGGATACAAAGATGATAGTTTTTAGACTGATCAATATGACATGAAGTCGCAAACAGGATACATCTTAACTTTGAATGGAGGTTCAGTGAGATTGAAGTGCTCCTAGAAGAGTGTGGTCATAGATTCTACAACAGAGTTTGAGTATATCGTAGCTTCTAAGGCTGTTAAAGAAGAATTTTGGATTCGAAGCTTCATCCAGGAGCTGGATGTGGTACCTAGTAGTAAAGATCTCATCACACTGTACTATGAGAATACTGCAGCAGTGGCTCTCACAAAAGAGCTAGGGTTACATCAATGGATGAAGCACATACATCGAAAGTATCATCTCTTGAGGGATTTTTCTCAGAGAGGTGAAGTTTTAGTGAGGAGTATTTACATGGAAGACAATGTGGATTACACAAACCAAGTAATGGAAATAAATAACAATGATACTTCACATGACTCATACTGCACCCATCTTTGGCATCACAGTCTAGGTTACGTAAATGAGAAACGCTTGACAAAGTTACATCAAGAATGGATATTTAGATTCTTCTGAACTAAAACCACATGGCCTATGTCATGCATGTTTACAGGGAACAATTATCAAAGCCCCATTTAGTAGGAAAGGTGAAAGAAATAAAGATATTCTTGAATTTGTTCATACCGATGTGTTTTGACCATTTCCAATTGAAGCGAGAGGAGGGTACTAATACTTCATAACTTTTACTGATTATTTTAGTATATATGGATATATATACTTAATTAGGTATAATTAATATTATATTGATAAGTTCAAAGAATAAAAGAATGAAGTTGAGAACCAACTTGGTAAGAACATTAAAAAACTCCACTCACACCAAGTGGGAGAATATCTTATTCCAGAATTTACTGATTACTTTTGGGAGTTTGGGAATCTTTCCTAACTCACTCCTCCTTACGCACCCTAGTGGAATGGTGTGAGAGAGAAGATGAATCACAACTTATGGGACATGGTGAGATCAATGATGAGTCATGAGAGTCTTTCATTGTCCTGTTAGGGATATGCATTACAAATAGCAGTGTACATATTAAACCAAGTACCAACTAAATCAATAAATGGTATTACATATGAATTCGAGAGGGGAAAGAAATACATGTTATCAAATTTACATGTGTGTGGAAGAGATGTGTTTGTTAACGCCTCTTTAGGTAAAAAACATACACCTTGAGTCACAAAGTGTACCGTTATAGGATACCACAAGGAAAAAAGGGGGATATTACCTATAAAACCCCTCAAACTTAAATTTTATAGTGGAAAGACATGCGATATTTCTTAAGAGAGAGAGCATATCCAAAATGGATAGTGGGAGTGATATATACTTCAATGAAGTCGAGGTTCAAGGTACATAAGGGTTGGTATAGTAATAGATTCCACAAATCCCTATGGAAGAAAAAACTATTCATAGACACAAGAACTACATATGAGTACAACAGAGGTTAGAGAACTAGAACAATACATATTTCTAGTTACTAAGGATGTTAAATCATTATTAGTTGATAAAAATGATCCTCTAACCTACAAGGAAGATGTAAGTGGGACATATGTTGCCATGTGGCAAGAATCCATGAATTCTGAATTGGATTCCATGTACCAAAACCAAGTTTGGATTTTGGTAGATCCTCTAGTTGATGTAAATCATGTTGGATGAAAATAGGTATTCTAGAAGAAACTTGACATGGAAGGATAATTCAGAACCTATAAGGCACAACTAGTTGTAAAAAGGGTTCATGTAGCGTTAGGGAATTGACTATGAAAAAACCTTTTCACCAGTTGTGATGCTTAAATGCATCATAATTCTATTGGAAATTACCACTTACCATGACTATGAGATTTCGAAAATGGATTTCAAAATATTCTTCCTTAATGGGAACCATAAATAAGATATCTACATGAAACAACATGAATGAATTATTACTCAAAAGGGTTCCAATAAGGTATGCAAGTTGCGGAAATCCATATAGGGATTAAAGAAAGTATCCAAGTCATGGAACATTCATTTTGATGAATCCAAAATGAAATTTTGTTTTATCAAGAATGAATGTGAGACTTGTGTCTACAAATAGTTTAGTGTGAGTGTTTTTGTTTTCTTAATAGTATAAGTTGATGACATATTAATTATTGGAAGTAAGATACCGGTTCTACATTATGTTATGGCTTGGTTGAATAAATGCTTCTCTAGGAAGGACTAGGGTGAGGCAGCATATATTCCTGCGATCAAGATCCATCTTGATTGGTCCAAGAGATTTATGGGCCTATGTCAAAGTACATACATTGATAAGATACTAAATAAATTCAGTATAGACCAATCCAAGAGGGTATTGTTACCAGCATCACATGGCATTCATCATTCCAAGAAAATGTGTCATCATAGACATGAGGAAATAAAGATAACAAAAATTAATCCATCTGAATTAGTAAATGGGTCAGTTATGTATGTCATGCAATATACTTGGATGGATGTTGCCTACGCATTGAGTGTCGTAGACCAAAATCAAGCTGAACAAGTCGATCACCTTTGGATTGTAGTCAAGACTATACTAATGTATTTGAGGCATACTTAGGATATGTTTTTGGTTTATGGAGGATATGAGGAACTAGTCATCATAGGATACAAAGATGATAGTTTTTAGACTGATCAATATGACATGAAGTCGCAAACAGGATACATCTTAACTTTGAATGGAGGTTCAGTGAGATTGAAGTGCTCCTAGAAGAGTGTGGTCATAGATTCTACAACAGAGTTTGAGTATATCGTAGCTTCTAAGGCTGTTAAAGAAGAATTTTGGATTCGAAGCTTCATCCAGGAGCTGGATGTGGTACCTAGTAGTAAAGATCTCATCACACTGTACTATGAGAATACTGCAGCAGTGGCTCTCACAAAAGAGCTAGGGTTACATCAATGGATGAAGCACATACATCGAAAGTATCATCTCTTGAGGGATTTTTCTCAGAGAGGTGAAGTTTTAGTGAGGAGTATTTACATGGAAGACAATGTGGAATACCCCTTGACTAAAGCCTTGACTCAGTAGAAACGTGATCATGAAGTGAGTTCTAGCAGATTGAAAGTCATAGGCAGTTGGCTTTAGTCCAAGTGGGAGTTTATAAGAGTTGGTGTCCTAGAACCAAGTGCTTTTACTTTTATTACATTATTATTTAATACATTTAAATATTAAACATCTTATTACATATTGTTAATTGTTCTTCATAACTATAGTGTAATAATGTTTAGGACGATCTTTCACATTAACAATGTCAAAGAAGTTCCTCGCTATGATGAGAACCAAGAAATGCTATGAAAATATTATTAAACATAGTTTTGTGGTTGTATGACATGCTATAATGGGAAACATAGTATACAGATCATCAGGTCTGAGTACTCAAATGCATATGAGACTTCCTCTCATGATGTTCATACATTGTAATCTCCATGATGGGAGATTATGAGAACAAACATGCCAGTAGGAATTCCAAATGTTATGGTGTCATGGGATATTCCTATCTGCGAGCATGATTAATGATCCTTAGAATTTAATATTATCATTAATACATGTTACAACTCATGCACATTGATTTACTGACAAAAATCATCTTATAGACAGTTGGCGAGAAGTTGGGTACTTTGGGTGCATCACGAGTGGCATATTTTTAAAGGATAAGTCAAAGAAGGATTTTTCCCTTCCATTTATGGAAGTTTATATCTCAAACATTTGATAGAAATAAAACCTTCATGTGAAATTCCATGTCCATGGAGTAACGACAAATTTATTTCAGGTAGTCAAAAAACAGCGTATTAAGCACAAAGGTTTATGACACTATCATGAATCCTGCTTGATGAGATATTGAGACAAAGGGATTATATCATAGAGTAAGAATTCGTATGTGGATGTCGTTGTTACGAATTTATGTTCATTCTATTGGGTGGCTTGACCTGTTGCAAGACAATACTCTTTGACTTTAGGAAATCCTGCATAATTCCAATGAGAAAGAATCCTAGAGGGTCACATGCTAATTGTTTTTGGTGGTATCAGTTAAATTGTATTTGAATTAAATTAATGGAATAAATATTATTCTCAGGAGTGTGGAATAATTTTATTAAAGTTAAAATGATTAAATAAATTAAGTAAATATTTATTCACTAGATTGTGGGTAATATATATTTATTTATTTTATTGAACATTTAATAAAGATTTATTTACTAGTTTGTAAATAAAATATTTATTTAAAAGAATGATTTATTTATTTATTTATTCTGGTGTTCAATAAATGGATGTGGACTTTGAGTAGACCAAGGCCGGTCTAGTAGCATAATTATTTGAAAATTGGTAATTAATTAATTAACTAGTTGGCCCAAGTTAAAATAATAATAATTTTACTATTATTTTGTGACACATAATTTTATTTATAATTAAATTTTGTGCAATTAATAGCACTATAAATAATGACGTCGTATTATTATTAAAATCATGGTTTTTATCTAAGGTTATGAATATATTTAATTGCTGTTACGTAATTAAATATTGTACTTGAAGATCTATGTTGATAAATAGAAATGTATGTCTATTATGAAATGTACTGAACTACAGGCCTGATAAATTGGGAATTACTGAGTTAAATAATTTCTCTCTCAAATCCTCTTCCATACTCTCTCAAGAATGAGATAAATTCTTTAAGACCGAAGATCAAGCGATCAAGAATGACCGACACAAGACACTCACTTCTCTGTGCTAGCACCCGGAGAATGGGTGTTGTTGATCAAAGGCCATCAGAGCACGTGTGGATCACCGCTAGAGGGATTCTGGTTTGGATCCTTGCAATCACAATAAGACAATCTGGGAAGGTAATTTCGGATGATCAACATCATCAATGAAGAGAGTACCAAATATCCATGTATTATTTTCTTTATGAAATTCATTAAATTAATCATAAAAATGATGTGAAAGATCCTCTTTAGAGGTTTTGGGCCTCTTCCTTCTTGTTCTAAATCATTGATTCTATTCCATGGAGACTAAAGTTCATCGTCGTATTGATCCTAAAATAATAATTGATCATGGTAAAAATTAATGTTAGGGGGTGGCTCAACCACGCTTCTATTGCACCTAGAACCTAAAATTAAATACAAATGAAATAATATTAATTTACTATAACAAAGATTATATATTAATTAATAGGATAACTCATAGTATAAGTGGTTTCATTTCTTCATAGTTGTGAATAACATATGTATGAGTTCTACGATGATCATCATATGAAATCCATCATTCGAGAACTCCACTAAAACCAAGTTCTTGCGGACTAAAAACTAATAATTGATTGCTCATTTTATTAACAATAATTCCCTAATTATGAACCATGTGGATATGTTTCTATGGATATTCAGATTGAAAATAATGTGAGAAGAAAAAATAAATTTTTTATTGAAAATAAACTTCTGCAATTGAGCCTTCAACCAATGCTTTATTACATTCTTTTTTCTTCAGTTTCTTCATGACTCTATCGAATGTGTACATTCATCTGAACTATTATAGACCTCTAAATATTTATTCATGATTAAAATGTAAAATAAAATGTTTTATTGAGTCAAATTAATCCAGTGGGAATATTTTTCTGGTTTACATAAAATTAAAACATCTTCTTGCGATCTACTTAGTAAATTTAAGTCTATTTTCTATGAAATTATGTCTTCAAAAAAATATGATATATCAGTTATCACATCCAAAATCACATATTTCAACAAAACTCTTAATCCAATTGATTCAATTCTTTTCATTATCACATGAAAGTTATGAATTTTTAATTTGGTAATATAACCATTTTTGATACATCTGCCCAAATTAGAAGCATTACCATCTGGAAGTCACAAATATGCAATCCACTGAAAAAATAATAATCAATTTTCTTTGGATAGTGTATAACCTATTTTCTTCTACATTAATTTATATGATCTAACATTTTCCAACCGTTCAATTTTTGGTTGCCTAAAAATTTAAGCAAGATCTAATTATGCCTTTACATTATTTTGGGTCTTACTTGGTGTATCCAAAACTGTATAAAATAAATTATCAAAACAGTTCTTTTCAATATTCATGAAATGAAACATGTTATGGACCATAAAATTAGACCAATATGGAAAATCCCCAAAAAAATGATCCATTTTATCCAATTATGTTCTTTCCTAAATCCATCCATTTTCTATTGGTTTATTGTTGGTCCAAATGTGATGGGAGGTAATGAAGGGACAATTATTTTACCTATGTACTAAAGATAATTTTTTTAGGTTCATATCTTTCAATTGTACATTTTTTGAAATGATATTTTTTCCTCTGAAAAGGATGATCAGTTGTAAGTAATCTGCGATGACAGTAAAAACACCAGGTTTTTCTATTGACAAACAAAAACACTTTTCTATCAATCATAAAATACAGACATGATTTTGGACCATTTTTACCATAACCAAATAACATTCCATATTATATTAAGTCATGAATTTTCTATATCAATGTAGTTTTGAGTTGAAAATTATGTTTCATATCAACATCATATATACTGACACCATTATTTCACAATGAATTTAACTCATCAATAAATGGTTTCAAATAAATATAAATATTCTTTTTTGGATGTCCTGGAGTTAATAAGGTCAAAAATATTCATGAATCCTTTATCAAAATCCAAGGAGTTGAATTATATAGAGTTATAAATATAGGTCAATAAGAATACAGACTACAGTAAGAACCAAATAGATAAAAACCGTCAATAGAAAGACCTTATCGTATGTTTTGGGATCCTAAAACAAAATAGAGATGAAATTTGTTAAAATGTTTCAATAAATAACGATAATAGGTATGATTTAAGATTTTACCAGTTTAAATATTATTTTTGTCACATGACATCAATGTCTTTGTGTTCAGCGATATAAATAAATACTGCAATCAAGGTGTAAGTGGGAAATATATCAATTTTTTTATAATAATCAATATAGACTTTCCTAGTTGAGCATCTTTATACCTCAATTTTCCACATGTGGGACAACATTCTAATGAATCATTTTGACCATAATATATGATTCCATAATTTGAACATGCATTAATCTTCTGATAATCAAGTTCCATATTACAAACAATCCTCTTGCTCTCATATAAATTTTTTAGAAACAAATTTCCTTCAGGTAACAATGATTTAACCATAGATAATATCTGACCAAAATAGCTATTTGAAATTCCACTATCTGATTTAATATCTATAGATTTTGTAACTGTTTTGTATTTTCTTATCATGTATCCAGGATATAATGATTCCTCAGCAGACCTCAACAACTCCTAAAATTGAGATAGTTCCAACTCAGGAGTTAAATCAATATCATAATAACTTTTAGTTTGTTGAAAAGTTAGACCTTCCACATCATGTACTAAATTTTTAAACATTGATGGCTCTAGAAACAAATTTTTAGTATCTTATCTGGAACTGTAATTACAAGGTTGATACCAAAAAATCTAGTTGAAAAACAAAATGCAATAGATGGACTCTAACATTTTCAAATGTGTCAAATGTCCATAGAGCTCATTTTTAATAGGGACATTTAATTGTCCCTTATAAAACAAATTTTTGTTTTTATGATTCAAATGATAAAAAAAATTAACACCCTCAATATATAAAATATTTAAACGAGAACTGTTTAGATTCTTATATTGATTTTTCTAAGTGCAATCATCAAATAATAAATATTGTTGAATTCTTTATTCCATATTTCTCTAAAAATATAAAATAATATGTTTTTCTAAATAATTTTAAATTATAAAAACACTATCTAAAAAAGAGAATAAATTTAAATTCACATTTCAAGCAACTTATCTTAATTTCTATTATTTCATAGTTATTTATAGTATTTTGTTTAAAATTTATACTAATCTATACCAATATACACTAATTTATAATAATTTCTACTAATTACCTCTAATTATTAGTAATTATAGCTAATTTATACTGATTACCACTAATTAAAGGCGTCACAATTTCCATCATATTGGAGACAGCTCTTTTTCTCAGCGTCTCATCTACATGCTACTTTATCTGATTGAAATCACTATGAAAAATCTTTTTTGACATATGAATATCCATTTTTTATTCATGATAATAGAGAGCAAGGATTCCTCCCCCTACTTCTCTCCATTCTTGTGCAAATTAAAATAGATATTTGAATGTTAGAGAATATTTTTCATAGTGATTTCCGTCAGAGAAAATTACAAGAATATGAGTCTTCAAGAAAAATAACCTCTCATTTTTGATTTCTCATCTCCTTAAAACTTTATCTCACTGAAATAAATATGAAAATTCTACACTGACGTATACATACCAATTCTCATGAAGACAAAAATGGATATATGTACATTGGAGTATATTTTTTATAGTGATTTTAGTGAGAGAAGGTTGCAAGGAGATTATCCATTGAGTAAAAGGAATGTCGCCAATCAACAAGAAATTATTCTAATTTACTATGAATTATTGTGAATTACTACTAATGATTCCTAATTATTTCTATTTATTACTAATTAATCCTAATCGTTTCTAATTAATCCTAATTATTGCTATTTATTACTATTTATTTTTAATTATTGCTATTTATTAATATTTATTAATATTTATTCCGAATTATTATTATTTATTACAATTTATTCTTAATTATTACTACGTATAACTAATTATTACAAATTATTAATATTTACTCCTGATCATTTTTATTTACTACAATTTATTCCTAATTATTACTATTTACTAATAATTATTCCTATTTACTTATAATTATTTCTAATTAGTATTAATTATTCTTATTTAATCCTAATTGTCACTAATTAGTACTAATTTTTACTAATTATTACTAATTGATACTATTTATTACTAATTTTTACTAATTATTTCTAATAATTATTAATTATTCATTTTTTTCCTAATTATTCCTAATTGTTTCTAATTATTCCTAAGTGTTACTATTTATTCCTAATTGTTACTATTTATTCGTAATTGTTATTATTTTTTCCTATTTGTTACTATATTTTCCAAATTATTACTATTTATTCCTATTTATATCTATTTATTCCTAATTATTACTATTTATTCCTGATTATATCAAATTATTCCTAATTATTTCTAATTATTCCTAACTGTTGCTAATTATTCCTGATTATTTCTAATTATTTCTAATTATTCTTGATTATTCCTACCTATTCCTGATTATTCCGAAGTATTCCTAATTATTCCTAATTATTCCTAATTATTCCTCATTATTCATAATTATTCCAAATTATTCTTATTTATTCCGAATTGTTTCTAATTATTTCGACTAATTCTTAATTATTTTTAAATTATTCTTAATTATCCCAAATTATTCTAAATTATTGTAAATTATTATTAATTATTCATTATTATTATTAATTATTCCGAATTATTAAAATTTACTCCTTATTATTACAATTAATTCCTAATTATTACTATTTATTCCTAATTATTACTATTTATTTTTAATTATTCTAAATTATTTCTATTTATCGCTATTTAGTCCTAATTATTACTATTTATTGCTCATTATTCCTAATAATTGCTAATTATTCTTATTTATTCTTAATTAAACCTAATTATTACTAATTAATCCTAATTATTGCTAATTAATTCTAGTTATTGCTAATTAATCCTAATTAATGCAAACTAATAATAATTATTACGAATTAATCCTAATTATTGCTAATTATTCCCAATTATTTCTAATTATTCCTAATTATTACTAATTATTACTAATTAATACTTATTATTACTAATTATTACTAATTGTTACTAATTGTTACTAATTATTCCTAATTAATCATAATTATTTCTAATTATTTCTAATTAATACTAATTATTCCTAATTATTAAATTTTTTTACTATTTAATCCTAATTATTACTAATTATTAAAATTTATTACTAATTATTCCTAATTATTAAAATTTATTACTAATTATTACTAATTGTTACTAATTGTTACTAATTATTCCTAATTAATCCTAATTATTTCTAATTATTTCTAATTAATACTAATTAATCCTAATTATTAAATTTTTTTACTATTTAATCCTAATTAGTACCAATTAGTACTAATTTTTTACATTTTTTTCTAATTATTACTATTTTTTACTAATTATTACTAATTGTTACTATTTATTTTTAATTATTACTATTTATTTCTAATTATTACTATTTATTCCAAATTATTACTATTTATTCATATCTATTCCTAATTATTCATATTTATTCTTAATTATTACTATTTATTCCTAATTATTACTATTTATTCCAAATTATTACTATCTATTCATAATTATTAATATCTATTCCTAATTATTCCTAATTATTACAAATTATTCATAATTATTGGAAATTATTCATAATTATTCCTAATTAATCCTAATTATAAATCATTAATCTTAATTATTACTCATTAATCCTAATTATAACTAATTAATCCGAAATATTACTTATTAATCTGAATTATACTAATTATTCCTATTTTCTACTAATTATTACTATTTACTTCTAATTATAACAATTTAAATCTAATAATTACTATTTATGAATATTTATAAATATTTATTTCAACTTACTACTTATTAACACTAATTTTTAGTAATTATCACTAATTATTACCAATTATGACTAATTTTTAATAATTATTAATAATTTTTCAAATTAATACTAATGACTACTTATTAATAATATTTAAAATAACTAATAAGTAATACTAATTAATGTTAATCACATGTATTTGTAAAAAAGGAAAAATAAAATGATCATATTCTATGTTAATTTAATTTAATTGCAGCTAATTAAAAATAATTATAAATAATATCAAATAAAATGAATTAAGTACAAATTAATAGAAATTGATAAATACCTTAAAACTAAATATTTTGGAGGATTTACGCCACAAATATTGCTCTGATTTAAAATTTTTAACTTACAAAAAATTTTGAGAGAGAAAATGTACATAGAGAGGGAGAGAGGATTAGAGAAAGGATTTGTATGAGAGAGAAAAACGGACGAGGATATATATATGTTAAATTAGTTGTGACGTGACCCATGGAAAATACTACCCCTATTAATTAGACATGGTGGTTAAAAAGGTATTTTTGATGGGACCCATCGCAAATACCAAACTGCCGACATACTATTTGCAACAGGGGATAAATCTCTATGAAAATACTATAAAACGCCAAGAGGTATTTGAGACGGGCATAAAATCTCGTCGCAAAAACTCTTCCCGTAGTTTGACATGCAACTCGCACCAAAACTTTTGCGATGAGAATAGGGCCCCAATGAACTATTTGTGACGGGACCCCTCCCCATAGCAAATAACACTTCACAAATATTTATTTTCCCCGTAGTGAATCAACAATTTTAGAGTAGTTGAAGATTTTTTAAAAACATTTTTAAAAAAACATTGATATAGAAGAAAAAGGTCCTTTTACCAAAGTCAAAAATAAAGTCAGTTTTTCTTTAAAAAATACTATTTTCTTCTTGAGTATAAAAAAAGTAAAATTCATGGGGAACATTTTTCATAAGAAATATCTTGATGATAATAGAATTTAGGAGTTTCTTGAGACATAGTTCATAATATTTCTTTCATCTGAAGTGAAACATAAACAATCTCAATAATATACAATGTTATATCACAATACCCTAACAACATTGGTAACTTTGGAATCATAATCCCCATGAAAAAATAAAATTAAATGATCATAAAAAAGCATGAGAATAATTAAATTCATGATATTACATGTCAATGTGGATTTATATACACCTTATAAAAAATATGGGTGCACAACATAATGTATGTCCCAAATAAGAAAAATTGAATACAAAATATCTTACCTTAAGTCTCAACTTCCTTCATCTACATTTATATTTTCTAAATAATAAATATAAGATTATTTTTCATTTATTAAATAACCATACTCAATTCTATTGTATATTATTTAATTATGACCTTTTATTTCTCTTTTATTAGTAATACTTTGTTGAAATCATTTTTTGGGTAAAAACTATTTCATTTTTCATGTATGTTTTGGTTTGGTATTCTCATTCCTTTTACTATGATCATGGAAACATAATATATATAATTTTAAACATGATATAAATATAATATAAATTCAATATAAATTTATTTTTTGTAATCCATTAATTTTTGAGATTGAAAAATAATTAAAGAGTTCCTAGAGATGGTAGGTTGTACGTACACATGAAAGTTGTTTTCATTTTCTTGAAGGATGAAACAAAAGAAAGGTAAATAATATATTCCCTTTACATAATAGTTTTTATTTCATATATATAACATATATTTTCACTAAACCTGTCCTAATTACTTTTCATGTAAAACATAAATAAAGAACAAATTAAATCACTTTGTGAAGTGGTAGTCCACCATACACACGAGCGACATTATCGTATTCCCACAAAATGGAAAAGTAAGAAGGTATATGTAATATTACAATTCCAGAAGTATATAAATTTTTTAGATATCATATATATATATATATATTATAAACATCATTATATCCATCCAAGATAGGTGGTTATAGAAAATGAATTATACCGGTTCGTGAGGTTGTATCCCACCGTACACACAATCGATAATTTTGTTTCCCATTTGAAGGTAGAGTTAATGGTTATAGATTATTACATTAACATAATAACACATTATTATATGGGATAAAATTGAGTTTTTATATCATCATAGTTGGATTATATTTGAAGGATGTAGAAGAAGAAATAAAACAAAAACACTAGTTTATTAATTTTAACTCTTCACTGGAGAACCTCTCTAGGTTTATACCTCAATTCTTCTTAGGAGGTTTTACTAATAAAAATAAGGCCCATATAATGTTGGGATAAAATTAAGGAATTTATTTGGGTAGGTATTGGATGAACCTGATGTGTGAATAGGATAGGAGATAGGGAGGCCTTTTATAAGTGGGGGAGAGGACACACTTGGAATTTGTGAAAAGAATAAAGTGTACCCAGGTTTCTCACATGAAAAAACCTCCAAAATTGTTTATTATCAAACATTATAAGTTATAAGGTTTACATATGGCCATAAAATTGGATGTAATCATTTTTTATGTCATTTTACACATTACGTTTTTATTTAAATCCTCAAGAAATCAGTTCTAACCTTAATCGTGATAATTAATTTTTACTATTTTTCTATTCATTTTGAAGAAATATTAAGTTGATCTTATTATATAATATTCATTATTATAATTATAAATATGGAATCCATTTTTCATAATTTTATTCACACAACTGGAAAAGACAATGTTTATAATTAATCATGTGGGCGTGATGAAAAAGCGTTTTTTCAAAGAGAAAATTTTCATATGTATAAAAAGTTTTAATATCAAGATTCAATATGAAATTAATTAATATAAAATAAATTGGATTAATAAATATATAATTGAAATATTTTTAGTTTTACATAATTTTTAATTAATGTGGAACATTTTTAATTATTTAAACAAAAATATAGTTTTTAATAAAAGTCAATATTTTTTATTATTCATCAAAAAATTATTATATTAAGAAAATTCTCAAAAAAATCACTCAAACATAATTTTGAAATTTATATTTAATAAATGATGAATATTTTTTCAAATAAAATTTCCAAAAGTGTAAAATAATTACTTTTATTATTTTTTCACAAAATGTAATAAAATATTTTTTGAGAAAACAGTATTTTTGAAAAATATAAAGACATTGATAAAAATTAAGTAATTTTATATCAATATGTTTTATTTATATAAAATTATTATACTTAATATTTTAAAAGTTGTTATTCTTATTCATGTCACCAATTATAACACCAAGTTTATAACTGTATTTTTTAAAATAATATTAATATTAATAATTTATCAATGTTCGTTAAAACTTTGTATTGTGTGTAACACAAACTATTAAATTTAAAAATATATTAGGGTGTTACACTCACCCTTTATTATGATTCCATTTTTTCTAGGTTATAAATAGTGTATTTTGAGTACGGTGTGACTAAGAAATGTACTTTGAAAGAAGGAATTTCTAGGAAATATTTAAGATATTTTATGGAATAAGTTTTACATCTACCTAGTCTCCAAAGACACTAAATTTTATGGTTTTGGGATATGTATAATTGTGATATGTATCTAATGATCATATAAAATGAAGTAATATTTATTTATGTTATTCTCAGGTCTACTAATTTGTTATCAAAATAGTGATAATTTATTTTAGGAGATTCAGTTATGGAAAATTTGAGGATAGAAACTAATAAAACCTATGATGAGTTGAGAGTGATATTAGGTGAACCTAAAATTTGCATTTGTTGATAAAAGGTGTCATATTTTAGGACATCCCAGGAATAAGTTTCATTATTACAAAATTCTCAATCAAATTATTGTATCTGGATGTTTACACTATGATTTTTTATTTTAGTAAATTAGTAGAACTACAAAGAAATCATCCTAACAATGAATGTGATGGTTATTATAATGGTCATCATTATGAGAAACTGGATTTCATATGAACTATAATGAAAAATATTTTTTTTATACCAATGCAACTCTCTCAATCCGAGAATCATTTTGAGGATTGAAATGAGAAAATGAGGGACCAACACACTGTTGAGTATTTCATGGGGCAACATTCACCTTATTTTATTGGGTACAATGATCCATTAGTGTCTAGGAAATGAATCAGTACTATTGAAAATATAGTCTTTATTCCCCAATGTTTAGACCATGATTTTTTTTCCTAATAGTATATTTTTTTATAAGGCTAGGTAGTTCAATGGTGGATACTTATAAAGAATATGATGCAAAATGGTGAGATTGAATCAATGGCATGGGAGGAATTTAAGGGAGTATTTTTCAATAATTATTTTCCTCAAACTCTTCAAATTTAAATGGAGAGGGAATTCATGGAATTTAATTATAAGGATGATGAATCTATCAATACCTATGGGGAAATTTTCCCAAATCTTAATAGGTTTGCTTTGGGTTTATTATCAACTCTAAGAGAAAAAATGATTGATATTTTAGTGACATGATACCAAGTCTCTAAAATTAATTGGATATAAGAGAAATTGGAAGCTATAATGAAATATTTTGATATGATCTCAAGAACAAAATGGAGATGGGATAATCTCATTATTAAATTGGTTTTGGGAATAAAAATAGAAAGAAATAATTTTGGGGAAATTATAATAATAAAACCCATGTAGGAAAGAAAATGAATTTGTCTTTATGCAAAAAGTGTGGGAGGAATCATGTGGGAAACTAATTTTTTGGGTTTAGTAAATAATATAAGTGTGTAAAATAATTCAATAGAAAAAATAATTCCAAAGCGATGTGGAAAGGCCAATAAATGAATAGAATTGTGAGAAATATCAACTGGATGTTACACCCACACATTTATGGTATAATTGAAAGGAGTATGGACTTTATATGAATTTTTAAAAGATTCTAAGGGTTAATGATGAAAATAAGCATAAAAAACCTCTTAAAACAAGAGGAAAAGAGAAATCTCATGTGACCATAGCTACTAAAGTTTGTCACAAGAACAAATTAGTGAAAAGTAAACTTGTTATCCACTCTAGAACTACTAATATGTTATTTTATTCTTGATCTACCCACTATTTTATATCTGAGGAATTTTTTATCAGTATCATGTCATAACTTCAATGATTGGATGTTGACTTGGAAATAAAAACTAATAGTTTCATGGTTATCTCATCATAATTTTAAATCTCTTATCTAATATAAGTCTTTAGGAATGTTCCTTCAGAAAATGTTGTTATTTAACATTTAGTTAAATTTTATATTATTTGGGGAATGGATGGATTTATTTATATTTATCCCATATCAATTCCCTAGGAAGGAATGTCACTTTGGATATTCCAAATAAAATTTTAATTTTTATTAGTGTGAGGGAAAATATAAACATCCAATGGAAATTACATCCGTTGTATGGGTCTCATGACCTATTTAAGGGGGATATTTTTCTCAAATGGTTAGGAAGAATATCAACAATAAATATATGCCTGTTTTTTAGGAATAAGATAAATTATTTCCTGAATGATTTCTTAGCCTTAAAAGTAATTTTGAAGTTTATTTCTCATTATAACTCACACCTGGTGTTATGAATATTTCAAATACTCCTTATAGAATGGCCTTAATTTAGATATAGGAATTTAAGAAGTAACTCCAATAGAATCTTGAAATGGTATTCATATTCTCAAGTGTGTCCTAATGTGATGAATCTATTTTTTTGTTAAGAAAAATATGGTTTAATACTTATTTTTATAGATTATTGATAACATAACTATATCACTATTAAGAATAAGTATCATTTACCTCGAATTAATGATTTTTTTATCAACTACATGGAGCTAAATAATTTTCAAAGATTTAACTTTGTTATGGGTATTATCAGTTCAACATCTGGAAGGAGGATATACCCAAGGAATAATTTTATACAAGGTTTGGTCATTATGAATTTATTGCGAGGCCATTTGGACTTACCAGTTCCTTTTCTATCTTTATGGATATAATGAATATAATATTTAGAGATTACATTGATCATTTTATGGTTGTATTTATCAATGATATTCTTAAATATTCCAAGATAAAAGAAGTTCATAAACATCATTTGTGTACTATATTAAAAACCCTAATGAAGGATAATTCATATTTGAAATTTATCAAGTGGTGTTTTTTTCTATATAAAGTTTCATTCTTAGGTCATATAATCTCTTGTGAGGGTATATTAGTGGATCCTTCGAAGATGAATATTATCAATTAAATGCCTAGAACAATCATAGTGACCAATAAGTATAGTATTAATTGGTTTTAAGGACTCTATAAATTATTTTTGATATATTTTATCATGGATATCTAACCCAATAACCATGTGAGATAAAAGGGATCCAATTTCCATTGGAAATAGGAATGTGAGGAAATTTTCATGAATCTAAAAAATATTGGTCAGAGAACATGTGATCACAATAACCATCAGTATAGAAGGGGTTTTTTATCTATAGTTTTGAATCAAAGAAGATATTTGGATTTTTTTTCATATATATAATGATATAGTGATATCATATTTCTCTCATCAATTGAAAATTAAATAAAAAAATTACCTGACTCATGATTTATAGTAGGAAGTGGTAATTTTTTCATTGAAAATATAGAGGCATTATTTTCTTGGTGAAATATGTAAAATATATATGTATCATAAAAATAAACATAAAAAGTGTATAATATATACCAAATTACATAGTTATAATTTATTAAATATTATGACCACTGAACATACTATAACCCCAGATGGCTAAAAAAGTGGTTGATTCTTAGAGTTAGATGGAATGTTTTTCTTTGTCCATGATGCGGATTGAAATAGATCCAATATTTATGGATTTTTAGTAGATGTAAATTTAAATCATGATGAATGGGGATACATAATATCTTTTTTAGATGAATGTTTGACCATCTATACATGTGAGGATTAAAGATACATAAAAGGAGGATATGAAACTATAGAATAAGGTGAGAAATATTTTGGGATTCCACCATGATAGTGATAGAATGACAAGGTTAATAATTCAAGTATATGTCTTATAAATAAAATTCTTTAATAAGTAGTTATATAATGAATCACATATATCATCATTCAAAATTCATTATAGAATAATGAAAACACATAAAGATCTAAAAGATTTTTTATGGTGGAAAACATGAAAAGTGATATTTTAGACAATGTGTCTCAATGCATGGAATGTCAGAAATTTAAGGATGAGAGGCATAATTATGATGGTATATTGTAACCATTATACATACCATAAAGGTGTTGTGAAAACAATACAACGTATTTCATTATCAAGATACACAAAACATGTAAAGGGAATAATGCTATTTGGGTTTTTGTTGATCACGTTATGAAATAAAAACATTTTATTACTATCAAAGAAAACTTATCTCTTGATCAGATTTCGAGGGTACAAAATAAAGAAGAAGTAATATTACATGGAGTACAACAAAATATTATATATTGTTAGATTTTTTTTAGTTTGAAGTTATATATAAGTCTTCAATAGGTGTTGAATACATATTTCAACTTTAGCATTGCATATTATCCTTAGATAGATGGTCAGCCTGAAAGGATTATTCAAAACCATATAAGACATGTTGATATATTTATTTATATATTTTAAAGTTATTTGGGATCAATGAATTACATTAGTGTAATTTTCTTATAAATAAATATTTCACCCAAGAATTCATATGTCTCTTTATGAAGACTTATATCACAGGAAGTAAAGAACTCAAACATGTTGGGAAAATGTTTAAAAGGGAAATTTATTGGAACTTGAGATAGTTGAGGAAATGTTTGAGAAGGTTAGATCAATTAAACAAAACATACAAGAAAATCATAGTCAATATAAAACTTATGTTTATTATCATTTTTGTGGTTTGGAGTTAGAAGTTGGTGATAATATGTTCCTATAGACAACTCCATAGAATGTCGTTATGATGTTTGCAAAGAAGGTAATGATGAACCCTAGATATATCAGCCCATTTGAGATAATTGATCATATTAGTATGGTAAATTAATTATTATAACTTCCACTAAATCTCTCTCAAATTTATTATGTGTTCTATGAATCACTTTTGAGGAAGTACATACATGATCCTTCACAAGTACTAAACTCAGAGTTTGTACAAATAAAGAATGATCTTTCTTAAGAATAATAATTGGTGGATATTATGGATCATATAAAGAAAGTAATGTGAATCCAAACTAAGGGAAAAACTTCATACATATGGTTTTAAACTATTCATATATCCCCTCAAATAGTTAGTATAGACTATACTGATGGTTTGAGGATCATTGGGTGATTTTCCATCGATATAGACCTATACCAATGGTTTGACGAAACTGTTGGAATGAAACACATATATCAATGTTTCAAAAATCATTTGTATAGGTAATTTAAAAGTACATACTTCTAAAAATGGTTTGGTCCAACCATTGGTATAATTATTATAATAAAAAATTATAGTTTTGGGAATTAATCCCCCAACCTCCCACTAATATTAAAATGAATTTACGAATATGCTGCAAAATCATATATATTACTATAATATATATATATATACATAAAAATAATTATTTGTAATGATTTATTATTTATTATTTCTATTATTATGAATAAATAACAATACCACATATACAAATGGTTTGATCAAATATTTGGTATAGGTGGTCATAAGGAATATATATACTATTGGTTTGTGAAAACTACTAGTACAGGTGTACGTATACCAATATTTTGACTAAAACATCAGTATATGTCTCCAAAAATCATATTTATAACAATATTTTGGAAAATTTATTTGTATATGTGTCCATACACCAAACCTATACCAATAGTTTTCTCAAACTATGTTTATATTTCTCTTGGTATAGCTCAGATATCTAGTAGTACAAGACCACTCACCTAGTCAATGTTTTGTGGTGAAACCATAAATTTTAGGACTATACATGGGATCCTAAGGATGTTTTGTGGTATAATTATCCATATTGGTTTGTATTGGAGGGATATAACTTTAAAGGAAAATTTATTATAAAGGGAGTAGAATGTAACACCCAAATATTTTATGATATATTTCTCTTTAATATATTTTAAGTCTTTAATAGCTTAAATTATGTGATAAATTGTACTTAGGTGAAAGAACTTATAAGTTATCAAATTAAAAACATTATATGGTATTTAAATGTAATATAATTAATAAAATAATTTCTAACTCACTTGGTAAATATTTTTTATCATAAATAATTATTTTTGAAAAAATTTGTTTATAAGAACTATTGTTATCACATATATTTTATTTAAAGGTTGTTTTTCCTTATCTAAAAGTAATTTCATAGTATTAAAATTATATAAAAAATAATTTTATACATGTAAAAAATTAATTTATTGGTTATCAGTTCGTTATAAATGAAAATAAAATCATTTGAAGGTAAAAATAGATGTTTTTCTAAAACAAATATTTTATTCATGTAATTTTTTTATCATCATATCTTAAATTAATCATTAATAATTAATTATTTTAATGAAATTTATAGATTATCTATTCAATAAATTTTTTTAACATTCCTCTAGTATTTTTTACAAGTGAGGTAATGAGAATAAATTTAGTTTTGTGTTTTAAAATGCATTTTTCTAAAAACTATTTTTGTTTAATTTTTCATGATTACACTAAAAATAATTTATGAAACATGTGAAAATTGAATTTTATAAACAAATTCCATATCTATAATAATAATTTTTTCAATAATACCACTTTAATTTTTGTTTATAATAAATATTAACTGAGGTAAAAATTCATTACATCGATAAAGGTTAAATGGAAAAAACGAGGGGTTATAATAAATATATAATAGTTAAAATAACCAAAAAAATGTATGAATACAATTCGTTGTGATTATTTCAATCCTTTTTCATCTATATTCTAAATTGATTAAGTTTCGATCCATTCTCCTTTTGTAGTGTCCTTATTATATTTTAATATTCATAATAATTACTGGTGTCCCACACCCCTCACTTTTAAAATGGCACTCCATCTCCTCTGTTTTACACACCACTTGAGCCCTTTAGATCACCCAAAACCTGAAACAAACTATTATAAACTTCTCTATCCTAATCATAAAGGCTTATTTATTATTAAAATCTCCACCCAAATGTTTTTAATATGATATTAAAAGGTTTAATCTCAAATAATAGGTATACATTATTACTGATTTTGTCAATCTTGTTTCTTATAATACCTCATATAAATCATATATAACCATAGTATAATGATGAAATTGGTACCTTTCAAATACTAAATTTTTTATGTTAATGCTATAACCATTTTATAACTCGTTTATATCTAATGAAAAATAAAAATATCACTCATGGGTATGTACAGACTACTATCTCCATGATGTGATGTCTTTAATTTTTCATCTCTATCTCTCTTGGATGGAAAAATAAATAAATTAAATGGATATATAATATTTAAATAAAATATTTATGGTTCTAGATAAATAATATATTATCTACATTCTTACTCATTCATATTTTCTAAAACTATAATGTATTCTATACGTATGAGTAGACTACCACCTCTATGAAGTGATGTGATTTTTTTTCATTTCTTCTTCAAATGACCATTAATAATGATTGATTTAATTAATATATATGATATTTATTATATAATAGTAATTATTTAAAGTTCAATTTTTATTTAAATTTATTTCATTCAACACCTCAAAAAGTAGAAACATTACTCATTAGTATATATGGACTACCATCCCTATAAAGTGATGTAACTCATTTTTCACCACCAAAATGTATTAATGGTAATAAAAGTGTATATAATGAATACATATTATATTTATAAAATTATTAAATTCTATATATTATGAAACCATGATGATGGTTCAATAATTGAAACCATCGAACATAAACATGTGTTATTTTCATCCAAATAATGATTTAGATGAATAACTGTTAATAAAAAGGGTAATTATGAACTACAAGGGAATTATATATAGTAATATATATATATATATGAATATTTTTTGGTATAGATTTATAATATATATATTTTTATTATACATGAGTTTTGAAGGCATATGAAACTAGATGAGACTTGAGGTAAGAGATTTATGTTAGAATCTCATTTATTTTCGAGATTGTGTATGTTAAATTTCAATTGAGAGAAATTATATAATACTTTTCCCTCAAAACCATTTTATTTTCTTATACTATGATTCGTTTTTGTGGTTTTCATGTATCTTGAAATTGTTCTCTTTTTTTACTTAAAGAAACTAAGAAAATGTTTTTTTAGAAAAATAAACATTGTTTTTTCTTTTAGTTGGGAATCTTTATCCTCCATATCTATCTTCTCTAAAATGGTTTTGAATAATTTTTTCATTATGATCCCCATTTTATTTAAATTAATTGGTAACTATTTATTTCATTATTTATTGGTTTTTTAAATTTATCTATAATTCATTTTTGAAATGATTTTCTTTTGAGTTTTTACTAAACATGTAAAAGGATTATTTATTTAAATATTTATCACAAGAATGAATTTTATCATTATCAGGACCGCTATTTGTATTTAATCTTAATTTATAATATTCCATTTTTATTTAAAAATAAAATATTCTCCTCAATATTCTTGAAATTTATGTCTTTTTTGTTAACAAAAGAAAAGGGATGTTTTCTATTCATTTGTAGACAATATTTTATACAAATTTATAAAAGACACTTTCTATCTATGTCAACATCCTTTAAGAATTATTAGGCTTCACTGGGGATATGATATTAATATTTCATACACTTTTATGTATGACTAATGGTGATTATTATCTTAGGAGGACTACATGAAACTCCACTCTTTCACACAGGTTAATTAAGTAATGATGAGATAATTAATGCCCTTGTGATATTATCTGATTCCTTTATATAGATATCTTATGATTTTATGATGATGTTATATTTAATAAACCCATTTATTTTCCATTGGTTATTCTATAATAATATTATTAATGATATTTTATCATGTGGAACAAATATAAATGGTTTTCATTATGTTCTTGGAGGGCCCATAATTATATATACCTCCAATGCATTGGGAAAATCTTGATATCTCGCGAGATAATAGATTATAGAATGGGGAGTAAACCAAGTTCAAGAAGGGACTTTGTCTACTATTATAGTCATGGGAATGAACCCTGACACAAAAAATGATGGAATGGGGAGTAAACCCAATCCACTGTAATACTCTTTGTAAAAGAGCTTATGATATCCCCCTTTATTATGTACCCATTTTCTTTAGGTTATAAAGAAATGTTTTAAGTTGGGGGTGTCTATGAAGTGTACTATGATAGAGGACATTTTTGTGAAATATTGAGTAATGTTTATGAAATATGTTTATTATATATCTAGTATCTAAAGATATTAGACCTTTATATTTCTTTAGTGTGTATATTTGTTATAAGTATTAAATATTCACCTATAATTATGCAATACTTATGTATGTTTTGATCAGGTTGCCTCACTCTCCCACTCGTAAAATGATTATTGCCCACAAGTATATTATGTCTAATTGAAAATCCAAAAAAATATACCCTTAATTAAATATAGATCCCCCCACACACACACTTAAATTTAATAAAATCATGCAGTTAAAGTCCTTATAAATGATGGGTTAGACAAGGTCATTGTCTTGTAACTTGGCTATCAAAAATGGGTCTTCATAATATTTAAGGGAATTTTAAAATATGATTCAATATATGGTTAAGAGTAGGATATTTGGATACTTTGATTCTCATGTGGATAATAAATGCATTTATCACATTAATTTATACTAATAATTAAATTAAGCTTCAATTTCATTAAACTCAAGACTAACAATCTATGGTAGAAAACACATAAGATAAAAAAATTGTTATATATGACCTTGGCATGAAATCTTAATTTACTCCTCATGGTTATAGGAAAATAATTTTAAAATATAAAATATAACATTAAAAAATTGTTGGTGTTGATTTAAATACATTTATCTAAATTTATGGGGGAAATATAAATCATTTTAAATAATATAAAGGTTTATTAACTCACCCAAAGTAGTTAGAAATTGTTTTTGAATTTTATTTTGGGTTCTAATAATGTTGAATTTTATTTTAAAACACTAACAAGAAAAATAAAAAAAATAAATATAAATAAAGGGGAAGAAAACTAGAAAATGATGATATAGAAATATGTAATGTGATAATAAGATAAAAGGAGAGAAATAAAGAAAGAAGTGTATTGATAAAGATGTAGAGTGAAATGGGTGCTACCGGGTTTAGAGTGGGTTAGTCTCCTTATTTGTTAAATGGATAGTCCTTAAAAGTAAGAATGAGTTTACTATAATTTGAGGTAGTTCTCATTGTATGTTAAATCTCATAGTATATATTTATCAAATTTCAGTTAATATTAACTGACCTTTAGAAGATACTTCTGAAACATACATTATGCAAAACGGTAAACATTAGTGTAAATGAATAGACATTCCTATTGAGAATAAATATTACCAAGTTGGATTAAAAATTGATAATTAAAAAGAATTTGAAGATAAAATTCACGAAATAACTTATATAAGAGGTATTTATTAGGTTTAACGTGGTTTTTTCTTATAAAACATGGAATTATTATAAGACTCAAGAAAATACTCCTTTAACTAAGTCAATTATAAACCCATTTTACCTCCTAGGATTTTATATAGGTTCAAACTAATTTTCCTTTTGCCTATAAAACATGAATGAGTGTATATTCCTCTATATCAATAAGTTAATTAGTGAAAATTTCATGGTAATATTGATCATTTAATATAAATTCATACATCAAATGTTTTGGAAGTGGTTACACTATGGGTGTTGCATTTATGTATTGAATAGAAAATTAGTGGTTAAAATATAGGATTATAGTTCATTTATATAAATTTTATCAATTATTATCAAATGTAAAGAAGTAAATATTATATTTGTTATGGGAATGAAGATATCTATTAAGATCAGGAAACTTAATGTAGTTTTAAAAATAAACAATGGAATCGACATCACTGTTAATAAAATTGTTAATGAGTATATATGTCTCACAAACTTCATTATAATTGGAATAAGATAAGAATATTGGTTCGGGGTTCACCTCACTACCAATATAATTTTGAAAAAAATGTATAAAGAATAATTAATCATTGGAGAGGGTCACATAGACTGGAAAACTTGAAGTGTGATTTCCTTTTTAAAAAAATTATAGCTTCTTAAAGATATTCAGAACAAAATCATTCAATGTAGCACCATTTCTGACATTGGAACTAATTTGAAGCATAATTGATAATATATTACGGAATAAAATAGATTTTTTATTTACTATAATTTATATAGTATCACTTTATTCAAATCCTAGAAGATGATACTGTTATTTTAAAATCAAAATTTTGTACATCTCCAAAATAAGTGTGATTCTTTACAGAAAATATGTGTATTGATTTATAAATGATGATTAATTGAACCATTTAAAATGTATTAGGGTAATTTTAAAATTCATGAATTTAGATTATTTAAATTTTACTTTATATAATTAAAAATTATCTCAGGTATAATTTCAGTTTAATTAATTTTAATTATGTGTTTTCGATGTATGTTGAGGGATCATGAGTTGACACTATACAATGTATGTTTAGAAGTATATTTATTTAATTTTATTATTTCATTCATGTTTTAAAATTATATAATTATTTACTAAATATCATTTTTTGATGATGTATGCATCATCCCTTTATCTCTAAATATATAATGGTGTGTATGTATTTCTCTGGGTGATAAAAATATAACACTACATCCTGAGTTACCCCTCATCTATATGGAAGTATTCATTGTAAAGATCAAAGGAGTTTGTAATGATGTGGTTCATGAATATAGTTGAATGGAAACCAACAATTAAAAATTCATCGTATAATATGCACACTACAACTCAGGACTGTGCATTGAGAAATGAGTTACCCCTAGGGTCTCAGTTTATCTTCCTTCCACCTGATTCATCAACCATTAGTTCACAATTCCTGAACATGTCGTTTTATTTATCTATTTATTTTTTAAATAGTTAATTATATTTATATGTTAATGTGTGGATGTTTATAAGAAAAAATATGATAGTTAAGGACCATTAATAGATATAATAAATAATCATGTGTGGTGAATGGTTTTTATTTATGCTTGGTTAAAGTTGTGAGTAAGATCACATAGTAACAAGAATAATAAATTGAATCTGATTTGAACAATAAAAAAATAAAAACATTAAAAATACGTTAAAGTAAATATTAAGTCACAAATAACTCTTACTAACTTATTATAATTAAACCATTTTGTTATTGCTCATTGGCCATAGTTTAGGGTTCCTCCTTTCTATAACGATTTATAACAAGAGTTGTGTGTCTACATAACTATATTTAGCACCAAAGAAGATGAAATATATATCTTAATCTAATTTTAGAGGCTAGTGTCAAGTAAATAAAAAGTTAACAATTGATAAGATGTGGTAATCCACTCAATAGACCAAAGAGCTATGAGTTAATGCAGTTTTATATCCAAAATCCTACCTTAGACTCCCATAGTAGTGGATTCCATAGCTTGGGCTATCAAAAGCATTTTACGGATAATTTCAATCTATAGTACTCAAGAGAATGGGTAATATTATTCTAGTATTTTATGTATACTAGGTTTTGAACAAAATAATTAGAGACATTTAATATTAATAAATTAATAAAGTCTAAAAACTCGTAACCAAGATAAAATTAAAAATATGCTTAAGTACTATTATAAATAAAAATGGCACATAATACCAAATAATCATTATGATCAAAATTATAAAAAAAATCCCTCACTGTAAAAAAATCTACGAGTGATATAGGCACTTACACATAGTACTATGATTGAAATGGAAATGGAATATTCTAAAATTCCCACTCCCTATGGAGCTACCTCAAGAAGTAAGTGAGGGTCAAAAATAATCTTATAAGAGATTTATATATATATAATTTAATGTTTAAATCCTAATTTAATCATCAATGTATATTATTTTTTGAAAGTAACATGATGGCAAGGATGGTTACACTATGTTGTCTCATCTTCAATAAATTTATAAGGAGAAAGTTAAGAAATAAATGAGTGATATTATCACTACACTGAACACATGTATGTTGACATATTAAATTAAGTATAGTCATCATAAAAAAAAATTCGATATATTAAATTAATCGAATTGAAAAATTAGGATTCAAAATTAATCATGATATTTCAATACACCTCATTCTTTCATCCTTATCACACAGTTTCTGAAGTTTCATTGAGAAAAATAAAAAAAATAGTATGGATAAATTTCTCAATATCATTTAAATAAGGTTCACCAAGTTGAAAATAACTATAATAAATATGGATCTTTAGTTCTTAAGTTGATTTTATTGATTGATACTATAATTTCTTCTAGCATGATGATGTTTTGAGTCTCTATGGATATTCATTCTAAAGGAAAGTGTATATTAGGGTATATAACAGTGACACATTGGGTAGTGTATTAGTAATAGGGATGGGAAGTCAAACTCATCACACCCTTTAGGGGAAATAATTTTCTATTTTTGTATAATCCAATATATTTAAGTGATATTCATGAGTATTTCTTAAATCACAATGCAGGATTGATTACCACTATATTAATGATTTAATCAAAACCATGTGGTTTTGTGAAGATATATTTATATTAAAGGTTCTATATCAATAGATAGATCTATATGTATTATAGGTTATCCATAGAGGTTTCCATCTTTTTATATAATAGTTTCTCTATATTTATTTTTTTATTTAATTATTATATGGTTAAAATATGCACAGCTAGGAACAATGGATTTTATTATCATTGAGGGAGGTAGAAAGTGTTGTGGTTTTAGGATATAGACCTTGAAAAGGGATTTATATGTATCCATAATAATGGAATTACAGCTCTCATGATTTGATAAAAATTAAGGATAAACCCCACTCCATTATGGTTAAGTGATAAGGACCATCATGGTGCTTCCAATGGTCTTGTGGTCGTGATCTTGTGATGTTCCTTTGACAGTCATGTGTCCAGGAACTATAGGATATCTAGATTTAACCTTATAGTGGCATCCTAAATTTCCTAGATAATATGAATCAAATTTAATGTACTTAATGTTTTTATATTTTAAGGTCATGTTATAGGACCATGACATGTAGTTTGGTATGATGTGGCAAGGAAGTTGTTATGAAATTTTACATCATATGACAAGGATATATGAATCATGAAAGGGAAGAAAAAATGATTGAGTGAGGTGTAAAATTTTCCAGGACTAATTTTAAGCCCCACAGGGTATATGTTTATTTCAGGAATTATGGATTATGGGAGTACGTCCCTTCAAATATGATTTCATGGATGATAATGCCCCATGAGGATAAGATAGGGATTATTCATGTGTTTCATTTGGAAGATATGTTGTGTCTTTTAACTATTTGGAGACCCATATGAATATATTTTTCTCACCGATATATAGTTAAATAATGAAGTATATAAGGAATAATGGATGATATAACCCCATGATGAAGAGTTCAAGGTTTACACATAGCCTTCCCTTAAAAGATAGGTCGTGGCTTACACCAAGTAAGAGTTCCATATCTGTATCTTATTAAAATAAAAAGATATTTAGAAATAAAATTATGATTAGACTCATGGGTAATAGGACCCTATTAGGATGAGGTCAGTGATTATGCACTGGTTTCCCAAGTGAGATAGGTTTTCCTTACACTTAGTAGGAGGCTTATATATCTGTCTTATACCAACTGATGGATGTTTGATTAAATAAGGATAACTAGATACCTAGGGGATATTACCCCAGGAGGAATAGGTTGGGTATTACACACAGGCTTCCCTTGGAAGATAAGTTGGATAATATAACTACTTGGAGTCCCATATGTATGTCCAATTCCAATCAATTGATGTTTGGAATGTGAAAGATGGTTGGAATCATAGGGGATATAGATCCTTGAGGAAGAGGTCGAGGTTTACGCATGGGTTGCGATGTCCCTAGCTCTTTGATAAGTTTTGGTGATAAATTTATCAATGGGAATATGGTTTCTTCTTTTACCTAAGGAGGAACATGGATCATTTAGTGGTTAAGGTTGGTTAACATGGCACTTTGGTAGCAAATATAAGCAGTATGAGCCATGGGAGGATTCACCAATGAACTCATTATAAGAACACTCATTATCAAGGTGATACATTATTGTAAACCCCTTTAGGTCCCTATCATTACGTATTTCAATAATTAAATGTATTTTATCATGGTAATACATGTATATAGAGGTGTACACTAGCATAAAAAAACCCATAAGGTAAATTTGGGGGCCATAGATGATTCTTGGTGGTGTGCCACTTGTTAGTGTGTAAACCTGGGATAATGAGTCTCTAAAAAGTATTATTATAGGAGATTTTATAATCTTGTATGAGGAACCTAAATTAATGAAGTTCCTAGAAGTATATCATATAGGTTTTGCATAAGTGACTTGGAAAATTATTACATGGTAGAAATTATTAAGAGAGTTGTCACCAAAATATATATCTAGGGAGAATGGTGTTCCCATCTATATAACTAATATAAGTTTAGGGATAATAAATAATCCTAGGGAGATCTGAGGTTGATGTTTCCCCCTAGTATAGACCTAGGTATATTGGGGTGTCTTTGTGGAATCCTAGGTGAAATGGGGAACCCTAATGGTAGGCTAGGGAATAATGTCACCCTAATAGATTGTTGGCAAAAGGGGTCACCTTATTGGAAGGATGGATAAATTACTCGTCAAGAGGAAGGCTTATTAAAGCAGTCTCTTTAGTAGAAGGTTAGCCGAAGTGTTCATCCTAATGTTATACTCTCAAGGTTATTTGGGAATATGCCACCATAATATATCTCACCCAAGAGGGTTATTTCACCCAAGTATTGGAGTTTTAGGTGTGAAGTGGTCTTCCATGAAGTTTTTAGTGTAGTAAATATTTGGGTGACATAATTTCAAAAAAACAGTTAATTCCCTTTTCTTTTATGATTATTTAAGATAATTGTATGGGATTTGGTGACTGAGGATCATATAGGATCATTCTCATTGTATATCCCTATTCAAGTGTCTATGTGTGTAAAAATGCGAACCCTAATGGTCTATTTATAGAAATATTTTGACATTTTAGTGTATGTAGGCTATGGGATAAGGAATTTCAATTGGTTTCTGGGGAGAAAAACATGGGAATATTAGTCAAACCTTGTCTAAGTCTATAAATAATTTTACTAGGGAGCGTTTGACTCTTGGATATAAAATGAGCGACGATTGGATATGATGCATGTGTAGGTTAGTAAAAGGCCACCATGGTACTTGACCCGGGTGCTTGACCTGGCTGCATGGCATGACCTCAAGGACTTGGTTGCATGTTGTTTTTTATATTTGATAATTTTCTTCAGTTGATTCCCATTATCAAAATTTGGGAACTAATAAATTCCCTCTCCACCCCTCCACAAACACACTCAAAATTGGATCTAATTGGAATAAGGTGGATCAAATTACGAGGTTTATAGGATTCTGGTGTAAACATGGTGTTATCAGAGGAGTTGGTTCCCATGTCATGGTTTAGAATATTCTTCATGCTAATACATAAGTGTGGAGATCATGTTGTTACCTGATAACATGTATTATGATAGTACCTAAGTGCATTTAATAACACATATCTAAATAATCCCTCTTCCACTTTATCACACTAATAAACCTGAAAGATGCCTATAGATTCACTCTCTCTCTCTCTCAGATCTAGTCATTCAAACTAATCTAGGTGTGTGCAGTCTTCTACATAACCTAGACATTGCGTGTTTGGATAAGAGTGTTGATTGTAGAACCTCACGTGGGAAAATAAAACATGGGTGAATAAAATACATGATTCCACTCGAGTGAAAATTCTAGGTGAATCGCTAGATTATCCACCTAGGTAAAAAAATTCCTTTGGAAAATTTTCATCCCAATTATACTTGTGTTGAACTCACATCTCCACAATAAAGTTTATTTTTAATCTTATGTTTGCGAACATTTTTTATATATTCCATTGTATGAATGTAATGGATTATACATTGATCATCATTTAAAATACTAAATCTATAGATAATAAAGGATATAAGGAATGGATGTGATCTCCAATTCCCACTTCTTATGTAGAATATAACACAAGACATTTGAAAGCATCATCAGGAGTACATAGGCTCATAATTCATTCAACTATACAATCATATCCTCCTAATAGATGTGAATTCCCTTAGGTTTGATGTTCATATTCTATACACTTGGGTTCCAAAGTACACAAATCTAAAGGTATTCATCATATCCTTATGGAATAATTTATCAATGAGGGGGAGGACACGATTTCCTCTATAATCCACCATACTAATGATTCCCAAAATAACCAAGTCTATATATTAGATATTGATATGCCACTTTACTCCTAAATCATTTTTTTCAATCATAGACTAATTCATATGCTGTTTTGTGAACTAGTAACCACTTTCTAGAGGAAACTTCAAGTTGGAATGGATGTGTGCATACTAGGTCCCATAGATATGCATTGATCTAAAATATTAGGTAAAGAATATTTAAATATATGAGGCCATTTTGGATTTATAAAACTTACATAAATAATAACCCTGACCAGATTCCAAAGTTTCTCAGTTGTTGTATCCCATATAAAAACGCATTCCACCTCATCCATAGAAAGGTGGGAATTATTTTCTTTCATAAATAAAATTTATTTAGAGAACCAATAAATGGGGATATGTATGAAAATTTTGTTCAATAAAGTTTAACTTGTAATATCCCTAGTGAATTCCCTCTCTGGTTGATGACTTTTTTACAGAGGCCACTGATTCCAAGGGGATGGATCCCTACCAATATAAGGACATTGCTTTTGAAATCTATATTAAGATATTTCTAATCTCATATGGGAATGGTTAAAAAAATCACACAATTGGGTGTCCCTATAGGTGGAAAAATGAGACTCAGGTACATATTGTCTAGATCTAGGGAGGTTCCATTATAAATAATTGGGTTACAACATCAATCTACATATAACCCCTACAATAATCAGTTAGAAGGATTTTTGGCAATGTGTATTACTATTTACTTTCTCCCTTTACATGATTCATATAATGAAGTATGTCCAAGAACCATTGTAGTGGTGGCCTAACCATCCAAGGGGAAGCCCATATGTTTGGATTTTTTGGTATTTTTGAAGCTACATTGATACCTACTATATAATTGTAATGGTAAGGCCGCCTTTCATGTCATGGGGTCGTTCCAAGTGTTATTGGAATTTATAGATACACAATTCAACCCAAATGATCTCCTCAATGATGTTAATATACTAGAGTGAAAATGTATTCCATTCATCCAGGCCCTTTCTGGAATTATACCCCCTCTACTAAAGGCTCATAAGGCCTTAAAAGTTTTTACTATACACTTAGAGTTTAAATTACCTCCCTATAGAGACCCTCCCACTATCTTAATCACAGATGCTGGAAGATGTGAGTATACCATGTGGCTATATAATACTGACCTAATGTATTTCATTCTAGTGTCTCAAATTGACTAAAAATTATCTATAGATCCTATACGCTATATTAGTTTGTGCATAAATTTTTGTGCATCCAGAACAATGTAGTACTGAAACTAATATATGTCAAAGAAAAATAGCCCCCAATGGAGGTGTGGATGCTATAGGTCATGATGTCCCATGAAAAAACCCATGTAGATATTATACTATGTTCTTTGGATGTATTAATTAGTTTAACTATGATATATTATTGAACCTAGAGATCCACATCACCCCCTAGATACTAGAAATAGGTGTCTCTATAGTAGATACATCCTAATCCTTTAGATAGGTAGGAGAAAAATAGGAATATAAATAATAAAGAAACAATATTCCAGGAATTATGACCTTCAAAACTACCCAATCCATAGGATTCCCTACAACCCTCTACTGGAGGGCACAACCAATTCGAGTCTGAGCCAACGAGGACAAACATTCAATAGTGAATCAATGTTATAGATGATGATGAAAGATTGGGTAAGTGGATAATGTTGATGTAAATGAGCCTTTTTTAATACTTTATAAGGGTATAGAAATTATTAAATTGGATTATATATATCCCAAGGCTACTAATCTTTAGAAAATATACCATTTAACTTTAATTGTCAAGGAATTATGGGCTACCCTTTAGGGTGGTATTTATCATAACATTATTATAAATTTGAAGGAACATATATAATTAAAAATTCTTACCAACCCCATTGATTTTAGTCAACATATCGGAGATCTAGATATATTGGAATTTTATACCAACAAAAATGTTCCCTGACCAGGTGGGTGGATGAAATGGGAAATTGTGTACCACCAATGGAGGTATTAATTAATTTTATGATGAAGAGTGGGATTAATTTGAAAAAACTAGGGATATAATTCCATTTTTTATTTAATAATATTTTTCATCCACTTTCAAACCAATTATGACAATATGAACTAGGCTAATTATTGTAAATAAAAGGGAGAACTTGTGTACATGTATCGTCTTCACAATACACTATGGGTGGCATCCTGATTGGTGTCTTAGAATCTACCAACCGTGTGAGGAGTATATTTCATATAATGATAGGGTTATGATGGTGGTAGATAATCTAAACCCACTTTACCTCTTCCCATGTATGGTTCTTTCTCCTCTAAGAGAAATAATTAACATCTATCCTCACCTGGATAGGCATTTGTTGAGCACTGGAATTTTGACCAAACATATCCAAACTATAGAGTAAATTTATCTATTTAATTAATCCTTGAATCCTATAAATATATATATAGAAAATGAAATTATGATTCATTTATCAAAATATAACTTATTAAAAGGGATTCCTATGAATTAGAGCCAGAGGATGTCGAAGGGGAAGCCTATAATGAACTTCTAATCCCCACTATAAATCCATCTTAGATTATGGTGGAGGGGTATCATTGGAACATATTCTCATTATACCTTATAATAGTGGGGTATATGGATTGGGTGTGATAACTAAGTGAAAAAACCAACATTATTCATTACCTTGATGAAACACTACTCCATTATAAGGATCATAATGCTTTTTGAATCTATGGCTACAATGGAAAACATATTTTTGAATTAGATTCCAACTCCTCCTTAGACATGTTTATGGAGTTTAATATGGAGATAGAAGGGTTTAATTTATCTCTTCATTATTGATTCATCCCCCAAATGGAAATTTGTTTCTAAAATTATATATTTTATAACATTATCTATAGGAAACATACCTAGGATGATCCGCTGCAAATAGATTATAATTATCTCACCACTTTAGGTAGAATGGTCATTAGAAAAATATTTGGTGATGGTGGATCTATATGACCTTTCGAACTCTTAACTACATTAGGACACCCCTTCTCAATAGATCATAACTTTATCTCTTATTGAAGGATTTCAAGACCTAGTGGAAAGTAATATTATATTATGTGATGAAAGTTATTTCATGGTACTAAGGGATGAGGAAATATCATCATATTGAATATAGAGCATGACAGATGGATAATCACCCACTAGAGGAAATGATAGTATAGCTCATCCTGAGGATATGGAACCAGTGGGAGTGGTTTGTGCTTAAAATAAATAGGTTATTATTTATATTTGCTTCTACTAAATTTGATTCCCACAGATTATCTTATGTGTTTCCATCTCACATGTTGTGTCGTTATCATATGGGGAGGTATCACAAGAAGTGTTTGTTATCCCCACACTACAACTATGAGATCATAAAAAATTTAGGACTGCTTTGTTTCCAATGAACTCAATGTAGGTTGAACATATATACTATCTATGTGACCTAGTTTCGGACTATATCTTAGTACCTATAAGTACAACTAATTTTTACTAAGTGTCAACAAATTTCTAAAGTACACTATGGAAGTGAACATGAAAAAATATATGATAATTTATTTAGTGAACCCATGTGGAGGATCTGAGTAAGAGTTTTTACTAACTCCACCATATTTTTACAATGTTTTGATTTGTGTGTTTTAACTACTGAATAATTCATGCCACTATGAATGTAAGTTTCCTAGAGAGTGATCTATAAAATGTATTAAAATTGTGACTCTCCAAGAAAGAATTAGTAGTATGCTATACTAATCTCTGAGATATGTTTCTTAAACATGAATCCCATTTTGTAGAGGTTTTATCTGATCAATGGTTCTTGTATGAGGATGGTTTTTTTCATATAAGTCACCTCCATGAGGAACTAGATTCTTCTAAAAAAATATAGTAAGAATATTATAAACTTTATTAATTTTCCAACACTAGAAAAAATAATTTAGTTACAGAGGTGGAGACACTATTTCCTATTGAGGAGTCAAAATATGAAGATCTATCTAAGATTCAATGTAGTATTGAAAAAACCCAATAATAAATTGATGATTTTTACCCTTTAAAGGGTATTAGGTAGTATATAACTATATATAAATAGATACTCCAATTTTGGATTCTCCCCTTCCTATTTTCTGATATGAATGAAAAATACTTTGTTCTCAGTCATTCTCAAACTCTTAAACCCTCATCCCACTCATATTATTATTTCATGATAACCTATGAATCTATAAAATATAAATATAAAAAAATTGATTTGATTTTAATATTTAACTCAAATGGATTCAGACAATCATAGTTCTAAAACACTTGTGTCTGAGATATTTCTTCCTAGAAATATGCTCAAGGATGAGTACAGAAATGTGTATCATCATCGTAACACTATATTTAGTATAGTTTTATATTTAAATGATTTCTCTTCGTGAATTTTCTCATGGATAGGTATAGGCATATACACCATGACCATAACACTATAGTTGGACCGTTCCAAAATTACAGTGAATGATTCAATATGATGATGATCATGAAGGGGAATAATTTAATGAGGATTAAAATAATCAAGAGGGATCAATTACCCTAAAACTAAACTATTTTTCATTTTTCCTTGGTTATTATAATATTCATAGGGGGTGATAAAGAGATAACTCAAATTTTCTCATAGTTCTACAAACCAAGTGAGTATTGAATTTTTCTGGGGTCTTATAAGGAACCCCACAATCCATGGGTCCCTCCCATTATCCTTAAATTTTTCTTAATCCTCGTATGGGGTAATCTTAGTAGGAAGGAACATTTCTTCAACTCAATCTACCCTTTATGGGTTTTTAAAATGAAATATTTTATTCCTCTTCCTTTTCATACACTCTATTTTCCCTAGATCTTGAATGGTGCATGCCTAGTAAGAAAACAATATACATTTTCCCATGATCCCCTTCATGGTTTATCATTAAATCATGTACTATGTATCTTTTCTTAGTTATTTTCAAGTCATGCAAGTCAAAAAAATTAACTCATTTTTAAGTTCATGTATCTTTGACTAGAATAGAGAGAAAAGCTAACTATGATTGTATTTGAGGCAAACCCAACATGAATGAGAGCCAAAAGAAATTGTCATAGACTACCCCATGGAGAGTTACATACAGTTTCAAGTCGTGATTCTTAGACTATAGTGTTGGTATTTTATGTCAAATGGATTTGATAATAATATGGGATGGCCTATATAACAAGGTCATAGTAACAACCCAACATAAATAAGATCCCAATAATAATGTAAAAAACCCTATAAAAGGGGAACATAGTGCATGATCATGGTTATTAGACCACTATGTATTGTGGTTTAGGGTTATGCAATGAGGACAGATAATGATTAAAGAATAATAAGTAATACTATTACTTTAAAAATGGGTACGATGCATGAATGTGTAACATAATGAATATTCAAACCCATATTAACATTTATTCTTTGAGATATGTAAGTCTTAATTCAAAATATTTAAATTTGGAGATAATGGAATGAAATAGGTATGCATGGGATGACCGTGTACCACATTCAAATTATAGTTCATATTGCGATGTTACCAGGGTGTCCAAATATTAGAGGACCTTCCCCTCAAGATAATGATTCCTTTGGTTGGGTGTTTCAAATATTGTGGCACAAACATTACCATGTAGAGGTGACCCTTTTACTTGAAATAACTCATTACAAATGAAAAATTAATGGTTCATAAAACTTAATAAAGATTTATATTCATAATTAATGAGGTATGATTTTGGGAAAAGGGATATTCAAGGAAGGTACAACTACCATGAAAGTTATTCCACTGTGTATTGAACTCAGATCAGTGGGTACAATGAGTATAGATTTACTATTTAAATGGTATGCTAGGCCCTAATATATATGTGCCTTGTTTTCACCTCATTCTTTAAATTTATCCTAGGTCATGAAAGGGGATAACCTTGTAATTGGAGACTTGACTTTTTATTAATATAACATTTATGGGTTTTTGATATGAAAAGTCTCATGTTTATTTTATTTTATAGTTTAAGGGTCTTGTGATATAGACCATTGGAGGATTAGTTTTTAAGGTCCCACATCATTGAGAAACAAGTGAGTATATCTAAAAAACAAGGTAATATTAAAACTCAACTTGGATTAGGAGATTAATGCTAATATATAACATCTTGAAAGGGGATGTGCATAGTCTATGGTTATACATTGTAGTAAAATGCTGGATAATGTTTAAGGTCTTTAAAATTTAACAAAAAATTGATATAGAAAATATGGTAATAGAAAAACAAACCTGACATGAATGAAGGATCAATACTATTGTAGACTATCCTAGTGAGGTGTTAACACAACTACATGTTATATTTCTTAGGCTATCAATATTATGAGATAATATTTTCAACAAGGGGACCTAAAACACATCATGAACCGAAATCTTAATGCCACTATAGAATATCTCACCAAGGGGTGCACAAATTTTAACAATATGGTGCTTGAACGATCATGTATGGGTGTGATGTGACAACCTAGCTAAGGAAAAAAATAAAGTTCCCAAAACTTCTTGAATAAGGAATGAGAATGATATAAATCATGACCTAAGGTATTTTAATCATGAAAAAGAGATGAGACCTGTAATCATGGATGATAAGTTAACAGAATTCTAAATATAATCTCCAAAAAAATATTTTTTTAAGGCGTACAAATATAATATGACCATCCCTTTATGATATATATTTTTTTGTATGGTATACCCAAATATGGATCCACAAAAACCATTACAAAGAAACGTTTCTCTTAGAGTAGGATTCACTCATTAATGCTAGCCATGGAAGGTTTAGGGTGATTTAAAATTCTCAAGGCATAAAATGGGATTCATGGGAGAGAAAAATGTAAAAGGTGGTGGGATTTTTCACACCAAAAATTTATTTTAATATAATAATAATCTTGACAGTTTCCTTAACATGCAACATCGAGCTTCATGAAAATTAACATATATTATAAAAATATTATTATTTAAATGTGACTATCATAACCTAGTCATTGAATTGGGGGTATGAATATAAGTGAAGGAATTATTAAATATATTTATAATGGTCTTACTTAGAGAAAATAAATTAATTAATTATTCTTAAATAAGGACTCAATTTTTAGTAAAATCATTTTATGCTTTGAAAATTAATTTTCTAAAAAAAGATTTTATTTTATTTTGTGCATAGAAATCATAATTAATTTCTATAACTCTTATAATTTTATTTTATAAAATGAACATAATTTTTGAAATCATCACATTAAAAATAAGGGTAAATGGGTAAAACATAGTTAAAACTATGAGATAATGTCTCAAAATCAACCCAACAATTTCATTTATTTCATTGGAAGATATTAAATCTACCCTATACATCCAATTTTCTAATATAGTTTATTTATATTCCGTTATCCTTTTATAATTACATTTATATTTTTTTAAGTAAAGAAAATTTAAAAATATCACTCGCTTTCTTTAAATTTCTATTATATATTCACATAAGGAAAAATAATATTATAAATGAATAATAAATGTTATTTTTATAATAATGAAATTATTTTAAATGTGATAATTTATTTCTAATTTTTAGTCATTAAAAATTTACATTAAAATCTAAAACAACACAAACATAATGCTTTTGTATGTAATAGAAATTCTAAATAAATGACTTTAAAAATTGAAAAAGTTATGTACTATAGATAAATTAGGGTTTCAAATAAATTTTATGGTTAATAATAATGTATAATTTTTCTTTAAAGATTATATATTTATACTCCTCTTTTACCTTGATATCTTTAAAGATAAATTAAATTAATTGTGCTAAAAATGTTATTAATTATATTTTATGAAAAATAATATTTTATTAAATTATTTAAAAATAATAAAAAAACATAATAGGTTAAAATTAGGAGTATAAATGGTTGAAAATTTCTTAAATTTACCATTTGGGATCAAATTGATACCATAGAATTAAATTTATAAGCCTTAATGTTTGAAAAAATTATTTATATTGATAAGGATAAAAAATGTTAACGTGGAGTTAAACTAAAGATAAAATGGTTAAAATGACCTAAAACCCAGTATAAATCCAATTTGATGAGTTTATTTCGATCCTATATCATATTTAATTAAAAATTTAACAAATTTGTGACCACTTCAGCATGAATTTGACCTTATAATATTTTAAATCTTTCAAAAAAAATACATGAGTGCCCCTCCCTCACTTATAAATGGACACCCCTCCATTCACTTATTTACACCACTTTGATCTGTCGAGCTTGACCAAAAGCTTCCCACTCTTAAAAAATTACATTTACTTGAATTTTATGTTATGTAATTCCTAAAAGAACATTCCAAGTGTTCTTAAAAAGTTATCTAATGTAGGTCTATTAAAGAAGAGGTGATTGTCCTACACGACCTCTTTCAATATAGTTTTTCTTAAGCAACATCCAAATATATTGTATTTATCATAAAATAATAACTAAAATATACTAAATATACTGAAATTTTATTATTATTATAATACCATCATTATCCACCCTTCATTCCACTAAATGGGAAGTGAAACAATAGTTTTTGTGTACGTGTGGACTACCGCCTCTACATAGTGATATATTTAATTTTCCATCACCTTCATTCATGGATGGTTATTATGATGGATTAAATATTTATAAATTATATTTTTGATATAATTATGATTATTTATTTATAAAATATTATCTATAGTTATTTCATTATTTTCATTAGAAAATTAAAATAACGTTCTTATGTATGTACTGTCTACTGTCTCCATGAATGGTGTAAATCATTTTTATATCTATATCATTTATGAATGATACCATAAATGTATATAAAAATATATATATAATATTTAGATAATAATTAACATTATTATGATGATGGAACAGTGATAAAATTACCTATATTGGAATAGTTAAATTGGAACATCCATGAAGAACAAAACAGTTAACATTCACAACCGATGATTTGAATAAGGAATTATTAATAAATGGATGTTGAAATGTTATAACTAGATCATATATAATATTATAATTATGTAATATATTATATTATAATATTATAATAAATTTTAATTTATTTTAGATGATTTTAGATAACATATAAAGTAATTCAAACTTTGGGTAAGGGATTTCCATCTCACTTTTATCTTTGTGAGACATGTGCCATATCCACCACCTATATCCTTCAGGTGGTGTATATAATTCATATGAATGTATTTTATGTTGATTATCGTGAAAATTATAGGTATTTAAAAATTTATCAAAGTTTCACTCATTCATAGGTTTATGATTCAAAAGATACCAAAGCAGTAAGATATTTACGTTCCAATATCATTTTTATTTGGATTGTTTATACATCAATTTCCATTAAGAGAAATTATATGATTCTAATCTGATAGAATAATTTAACTTTCTTTTTTATTGGTAATTAACTAAGATTAAATGTTTTTATTACAATTTTATATCTTTAATTTACCAAGATACTGAATAATGTTTTCAAATAAAACCAGTTTTGTTTTACTATTCAGTCGAGAATCACTTTCATCCATGTCTATGTTTTCTTTAAAAATATTTCTAGTATGATTTTACAATTATAAAATTATTTTTTAATTTGGTTCTTACCCATCATTGTATTTCTTCAAAGGGGATTAGAAGTTAATATTCTTGACATTTTCAAAATGATTTTCTTTTGAATTTTCACCAAAAATGTGAAACAAATCTTTTATTTAACGTATGCGGAGAGAATGAAAATTCACACTATCATAAACACTCAAATAATTGAAGCTCAATTTACAATTTTCCATTTTTTTCAATTAATTTTTTTTCCATAATATTTTATCCAATTATTTGATTTTTTATAATTTAATTTAAAATGAAAATTTTATTTTCCTCAAGAAATATTCCAATTGTTCTTTTAAAGGCTTTTTTATCTAAAATTATATATTTTTGTGTTACTTGGGACTTACAGGTGAAATTATCCAACGATTCAATTATTATTATTATTTGGATGTTTTATGATTATAATAATGAGAAGTTTATGAATCCTATTTCTTTTCCATGGGTTATGCTATGATGGTTTGTTGAAATGTTTATAAAATGCATTTACTTTCCATAGGTTATGATATATGGTGAATTATTTATAGTTTTGTGGAACTAATATGAGTGGATTATGATAATATAATGGGTGGGATCAAAATTATATAGGACTCTAATTTATTGGGTAATTATGGATATCTCATGAGATAACAAAAACTATAATGGGGATTTAATCTAGTTCAGTCAGGGAATGTGTCCACTATGAAAGTCTTTTGTGTAAAACTAGACTAAGGATATGATGGAATGGGGATTAAATCAAATCATTTATGTTAGCATTGGAAGTGAGACTTGACTAAGGGAATGATCATCTATGCATATGTTTGTGCCACAAACTTATATCTTTTTCCAATGTTATGACATCATGGATCATGTTCGTGAATTCTTTTATGATTCATGTCTAATGAACTTCCAAGAGTTATATCATGTATCATGTTTATGATCTATGATTTTTTAGTATAGTTTTCAAATGTTATGTTCATGTTCTCATACCCATATGTTCATTTCATAATTAAATGATCATTGATATATCCTTCTTTACCCTTACCAAGCATTTGATATCACCCTTTATTATTTTTCCTTTTCCCCATGATATAAAAGAAGTTTTTATGTATGATATATCTAAGAAGGGTGTTAGTTATGAAGAACTTAGTTATAGATTATTTAGATCTTTTATGTACCAATTATTTATGTATCCATGTTTCCAAATAAACTAAATAGTTACGGTTTCGTTGTGGTTCATAATGTTATGTATTTAATATTCATCCAATAAAATGTAATATTTATGTGTGAAAATTTTTAGTTGCTATAGTTAGTATTAGATAAATTATTGGTTAATATTTTAAAAATAAGATAAAGACAATTTACTGAGAATTGGTAGGATAAAAGTAAGTATAAAATATCATACTATTTTTTGGTTAAAAAAGGTGAATTGTTTCTACAAAATAACTCCTTGTTTGAATACTAGTTAGTGGAGTTAGTTGTGGCACTGATACATCTAGGGGTAATAACATTGTAAGGGTTGGATTGGCAATTAACTAAATCATTATCGGTGCCTGATGAGTCAGATTATGGATTTACATATATATATACATTATTGGGGGATATTCTTAGGTTAGTTCACACATTCTTTATTATTCATTATGAAGTATTTGAATGGATAATGGCCTTAGATGTCCAAGGTTAAACCTAAGGCTACATATAGTGAAAATAAGGTGTTGGGATTTAAATATACTATGAATGATTTCTCAGGATTTATCATTATAATTATTATTGTTTAAACTATTATTTTTTTATTAAATGTATGTAATAATGATAAATCATATTATTACTGACTGATAAAGAAAGTGGAATAATTTTCCTCCTGAGAAACCATGTGAAATGGGAGCTGGAATGTGAAAACTTAGGATTGTGTATAATCATATATTTTCAAAATATGATTAACAATATTAACATGGGTAAGTTTACTAACACACCTAAAAATAGAAAAATTTATCTTCATGATGTACATATAGAGAAGAAGACTTATCTTTTTATATGTTAAGTATGTGGGAAGAAACACTATGTTAAATGTCTCATAGGAATAGGGGATATTTTATATGTGGAAAATAAGGGAATAAATGATGTAATTAAAAATGAAAAATAAATATTACAATAAATCTATATTAGGTTCATCATAACGTACCATTTATAGTTCAATGGATTATGTGTGGGGAACATGGTAATTATCTGATCCAATTCCCTAATCAAAGGGTTAACACCCACACTAAGGAAGGGAATATTCTATGCTAATAGTTAGCGTAAAAGGATTAAAGTATTTATGTATTGGGATTTGAGAATTATATTTTAGAAGTTTTATATAAATTATATTATATTTATAAGAATCATGAAACACCTAAAGATTATTCTTCAGTATTTTATCATTAAGGATTTAAACGTATATGTTGAATGCTACAAATATATATGAAAATTCATTTTGTGGTAAAGTTATATTCTTTTAAGAACATAGAAAGACAATCCTTAAAATTCTCTTGATATTGAACTAATGGATTTTATTTGGGATAAGTAGTTTATAGACATTTATGAAGTACATTTGATAATATAAGTGAACTTTAAATTGGTTAAAGGTTTGATGAAAAATGATATTGGTTATCTTTTGTGATGTTTTTTTTATTTTTTGATTTACATAATATATTTAATAGTCTATTATTTTATTTTATAAATAAGTGTTATATTATGTTTTGGAAATATATGTGTTTTGATTGATATTTTGTAGTGATCTAGGTTATTAGTATGTTTTAAGAGAATATGTTATCAAGGTATTCACATGTTTGGTATGTGACATTTTCATCTACTTCATGATGTCTATGGATAAATGTTAAAGTTGATCTTGGAAAAAATATATGATCAACTATTTAAGAATTATTGGTTTTGAATCTGGATAGACTAATTTTGGAAGATTCATATGGTTAACGATTTATGGTATCAATAATGTTGAACTCTAGGTGTTATTTTTGAGGTTTTAGAGATTAATTTATTATATTTATCCATATTAGACAACTTGTACTAACCATTTTGGTTTTGGTAAATATTTAGAGAAATAAGGAATGATTTATTATTATTTTAATGATAATATTATCCATTAATAGTTAATTTAAGTGCTTCGGGAATGAATAATTCATCAGGAATATTCATTTCTTAGAGTAATAGATAAAGTGAAAATTCATCAAAGAATTACCAAAGGATGAAATAGTGATTCTAAAATGAAAATAAATCAAGTAATTTTTTTATCTCATTATTTTTGTTGACAAAAAATGTAGACCTAAACTTTATAAAAAGAATATTGAAATAAAAATTGTATCCTTTTGCCTTCATTTTTTGTAGAATTAATAATATTTTCACCATCACTGATATATGGTTTTATAGTCATTAACATTTTCATACCCATGTTCTATATCACTCTCTATTAGTCCATGGATTTTATTTTTATCATACATATCTATAATTTAACATTACACTAATTTTATCCTTATTTTGGAACATTATTATATGTTATTTCATCTAACCTTCTTGTCTCCCACTTTCCCTTTTCAATGGGAATTTTATTATCCCTGTATACGATGTGAATTTTCAACAATTTAATTTTAAAATATTAAACCTTTCATGACTGATATAAAATTTTGAAGGTGTAATTTACTTAACAAGGGAAGAATGTAACACCCTAAAAATTTATTTTAAAAGAATAATAATCTTGATAGTTTTCCTAACATGCAACATAGAGATTTAAAAAATTAGATATATTATCAAAATATTAATATTTAAATGTCATCATTATAAATTGGAAGTTGAATTGGATGTTAAGAAAATGAGTTACCAATTTATTAAATAAATTTATAATATTCATAATCAGTATAAATGTATTGATCAATTCATAATAAATAAGAAATAAAATTTTAGTGATGTCATTTTATGCTTCAAAATTGTATTTTCTTCAAAAATGATGGTATTTTATTTGGTGCATGCAAATTATATTTAATTTATGCCACTTTGAGAAATTTTATTTCATAAAATTAACATAATTTTTATATAAGAATATCAAAATTAAATAATGGTGAAATTTTAGGATTTCTCCGAAATGATATAATTTTTAATGAATAGTGAAGATACATATTTTTTAAATACTCTCATTTCATTTCATTTCATTAAATAAAGTAATTTTAAATTATCAAACTATTTTTTATTTTTTTATTAATGTAAAAAATGATCTAATTTATTTACAATAATATTAATATTCCCAATTCAATTAGTGATATTCATGATTTTGATATATGTTAATTTTTATGATTAATAGTGCATTTTTCTTAAAATTACATTTCATTGTGTTTTATGTATTTATATTAAAATTATTTTCTACCACTTCTAGAGATTTAATCAGGAAATGTCGATAAAATATTTTAAATCAGGAGGCTCAAATTTTTTAAATATTACCCTTTAATTTATATTCATTATGAATAGTAATCGTGGTAAATATTTGTCACATTGGTAAAGGTAAAATTGGTAAATGAGGTTAAAACTATGAGATAATTTCTCAAAATCAACCTAATACTTACTTTATTTCATTATTTTTTTATAGGGATAAATATAATTTTTTGTATTAATAATAAGGTTTGGTTTTGGAATAATGAAATTATTTTCAGGATGTTAATTTTTTTTTTAATTTTTAGTTATTATATTTTTACATTAATCACTGAAACAGCACTGACATAGTGCTCATACAAGTAGTATAAAAATCAAAATAAATGTGTTTAAAATAATAAAAGTTGTTTATTTTTGATAACTTATGTTTTCAAATGAATTTAATGGTTAATAATAATTTTAATTTAATTTTTAATGATTTTATACTAGAATTAAATTGTTATTTATATGTCGTTAATGTCAAATTAAATGAAATGTCAAAAATGACATTGATGATATTTTAGGAAAAATAATATCTTCTTAAATTATTTAAAAATCATAAAAAATATTGAAAAAGATACATTAAGATGATAAAAACTCTAAAATTTATTCTCTTGACTATTTTAGAGAAAAATTTTACCTTATAATTAAATTAATAACCCTTACAGTTTGAAAATTTTGTTTTTCCAATAAAGGATAAAAAGTATTAATGGGGGTTAAACTTAATATATATAATGGATAATATAGCCTATAAAAATTTATAAATAATATTGGTTGATTTTTTTCAATACCATATCATATTTAATTCTAAATTTTAAAAAAAATTGAGACACTTGGACCTGGATGAAATATTATAATATTTTAATGTTTAGAAAAATTAAAAGAGTGCCCCTTCCCTCCCATATAAAAGGAAACATCACATTTCTCTTATTTTCACCACTTTTATCCATTTTGTTAACCAAACCTAACCATTTATATTATAATCATAATTATACACGAATTATAGGTTCCTTTTTTCTTAAAAGACCATTCCATGGGTCCTTAAAAATGGATCTAAATGAAGTCTACTGAAGAAGAGATAATCATCATACCTGACTTATTCCAATTTATTTATTCTTATAAATAATCAAAATATATGATAATTATCATAAAATAATAACATAAATATAAAAAATATACTTAATTATTATATGATTATGTAACCACCATTATCTAACCTCTATTCCATCAAATGTGAAGTGAAAGTATCGCTCGTGCATATGTGTGGACTACCACCTCCACATAACGATATTATTAATTTTCAATCACCATAATTCATAGTTGGTAATTATGATGAATTTAATATTTTAATATGATATTTAATATATAATTATGGGTTTTTAATGATAACATTTAATTTTAATTTTTTCCTTCTTTTTCATAGAAAATGAAAACAGAGTTAATGCACAAGAACAGGCTATCGTCTACATGAATGGTGTAAATTAGTTTTCTATATCTATATTTTATGGATGATTATAAATATGTCTATAATTTATAAATATTATATTTATATAATGATTATAATTTTTGATATTATTGAACCATGATCAATATACATGGACCAAAACATCTGAATTGAAACTTCCATGAAAAATGAAACAGTTGACACATGAAAAAACGTTTTTAATAAATAATTATTAATAAATGGGTGTTGAAATGTTATAAGTGGACTATATATGAAATTATAAGTATTAAAATAATTATTTCTTAAGATTATGAAAATTTTAAATTTATTATATATTATTTTAGATCTCTTATGGTGTTAGCCGGACTTGAAGTAAGGGTTTCTATTCTCATTTCTATATATATGAGACATATGTCTTTTTCAAAACTTATTTAATTTTTATGATGTATTTAATGCCCATGAATTCCATTTCTAATGTTTTTAATGAAAATTTTGGGATTTAAAAACCTGTCTAATATTTACTCATTTATAATTATTTGATTCAAAATATACCAAAGTGGAAAGAGATTTATGTTCCAAAATCATTTTAATCAGGATTATTTTTTTCTTGATTTTACATTGATGGAAATTATATGATTATTGTCTAAAAATTTCCTTTAAATTTATTATCCTATTTTGAATTCTATAGAGCATATATTTTTATTTTTATGGGGTTATATTTTCCTTATAAGTATTTTCTATTAACACCCCCAGTATTTTTTCTTAAGGAAGTCGTATGTTCAAGGAGTATGTCATTCCTTTTAACTTGGTGATGAAATCTATAACACACTCATTTTTTCATTTTTTATGATTATAGAGGTTGATAATTGTTGTATTATTCATCATGTACCTAAATAATTGAAAGAGATACCTCCTAAAATCTTTCTAATTAGTAATAAATCCTGATATAAAATCCATATCCTAGATGAATTTTGGTCTTTTCATGGTATGGATAAAGCATATTTGTTTTTATTATTCAATATTCTCTGATGTTACCATCACATGTCCACATTAAGATATAAATTGTGTCAAGTTATAAATTGGGTCTCCCATACCATAGAATATGGGGAAAGTGGGGTTCTTAAAATTGGACAGAAGATGTGTGGTTTCAACCCAATAAGAATATATATTTCTATTTGTTTGTACTAGAATATAACACCCTTCTATAGCTTCAATTCAAGTAGAAAGGGGCTCAATTGTGTCAAGAAGTTTTGGTGGAAATATTTTCTATATTAATTCTCTAGTGAGATAAATATGAATATCTAGATATGGTGGTCCTTCTTATATCATATGTCGATATCTGGTTTAAGATAAACTAGGTTGTCTTTATTAAAACAGCATCTACTACCCCCATAGAGGAAATTCCAAATTATCTTCATCCATGGGGTTTAATTAAATATATGTTCTAGACCTAGACATAGTTGGAGGGTTATAATCTAGTATGGATATTTTAACAGTTCCTTCCTATTTAATATTTACTATAGGATAGAAATTAACCTCCTCCTTGGAAATGTGTTTAGTAAGAATATTGCCTCTAAGTAGTTTAGAATTGATCTACATAATCTCTTTCTCCTATAATTCATATCAAGTTAACCTTTCCTGAATGGAAAAAACCTCAACTTATTAAGGTGGTGTGTGGGTGGTGAATATTTCCACACCTTTCCTTTTCACTTTGGTAATTTAATTCTAATTAGGTACTGATTAACAGTTCAGTATAGATCCAGGATTGTTATATTGTCTATGATTATAAGTATTCACACATTCTTAATTGTTATAGACCATGTCTCAAGATGATGTATTCTCACCATGTCCTTCCATATCAGTATTATTCATAGGGTTATTTTAGATGTCAATGTCGATGACATAAACTGATTCATAGCGCACATCAAGAATCATTTCATCATCATCCTCAGAATAAAATGGGTATTTTTTCACCCTCATAATATCTTTATAGGGGTTAATTTTAATACTCATTGATTATTTCCTTCTTTGAGAGTCTTATTGGATTATGGATCCAACAAGGATTTGTCTCCCTTCATAATGTATGATGGCCTTGAGAGAGTATTCAATGAATTTTATCAATCACTCCTATTACAAAAGTGATGGATTTTATAATGATAGAAACTATGAGAGAACTTCTAAACAAGTGGACCCAAATCTTGTTTTGTCCAATTTCCTTGATGGAGGAGGTGGTAAAATAAATTCCCCCAACCTTTTGGGATTAGGTATAATCAATTCCTCTACTATCACATCCTAGAGCCATAGTGAATTTTTTTAATCCAAGGGTTTACGGTTGTGATTAAAATGTTCTTTTACCTATGGGATAGGGTTGACCTTGTACTATAGTGGAGATTGTTTCTATTGTAAATATCCTAATTTTTTGGGCCTCTACTCATGAATAATATTGATGAAAATAATTTTAGGTTGAGAATTACTTTCCATCTTGGGTTTCTCTATGGCCACAATATTGGAGTGTCTTAATCAATATTCCAACTTTAGTTTCATAGAAACATAATGAAGGAGTTAATTAATGGATCACTCATGAAGAATATTTCATTTCTAGGATTTTTGAGTGGTGGGTTCTTCTTGAAAATTCCAACTAGAATATGAGGAGCCAAAAATTTATACTTGGTTTGAATTGATAACATTTCATGTTATGATTTTAGATTATCTAGGATAATCCATGAGAAGGGTGAAGTGTAGATCCTTAATCTCCCCAACCCTTGATATGGACATTAAGTGGAGAATTTGTAAATATATGGTGGATTTAATTCATTACATTAAATAAATAATTCACTATTTTATCTCACTTCTTTTTAGACTTAGGATTTTGGGCCATTAAGAATTTAAAAAATTCAGTCTTGTATCATTACTTTAATATTTGTCGTGTATTACCAATAAGGAAAATTCTGTGTATTGTGATAGCGGATAATTTCTAATTTGTTATAGAATATGAAGGGTGTGGATGATTCATTTAATATATCCAAAATATCATAAATTTATGTGTCCATGGGCGGCAACATGATCATAATATTTCCTTTGACTATCACATTCTACATGACCATGGAATTCTACATATCCTCAGAGTAATATTCCTAAATTATCCCAACCATAGTGGTAACCTTATTTATTTATTATCAATGTGTGATGTCTCACTTAGAACCCCCATGATTTCATCAAATAATTATAAATTTTGAGTATGAACTAATGATAAATGTCTCCCAATATTATCATTTGGCTAGAATAAGATGTCACCAGTCAGTGATGAGGAACTTGGTGTAATTGGACTTGAACTCTCAATTTCCTATCAATATGAGGGAAATATCATAGTGATGTTGATATGAGGAGGACCTTCATGTTGATATAGTAATTCATCATGGGGAGGACTTCTATAATGGGTGTCATTAGGATGAAATGTGTGGTTTCTATCTTGTATTGCATAGGGAGGACCTCTGAGACTACCATCTATTGATAGTTTTCAAAGGGGATGGCCTTATTTCATGTTGATATTCATTCTATGGTAGAACCTCCATAGCTTCAAGTTGAGATAATTTTTTTAATGTTGATTAGTTCATGAATATTATCTTGCTTCTGAGTGACATGATTAACATAACGAGACCTCCAGGATCTCCATCGTTAGGCAATCAACCTCAAAACCTAGATTGAGATTAGAGTAAATGAGTTTTTTAAGCAATATTTTTTATATGAATCCTCATAGAAAATCCATTTATTACCATTATAATGTGACAATGGTTCTCTTTGGTGATTTTAGGAATATATAGGTGTGCCTTGCAATCATTTCTTGGTATGGTGATATGATCTCATTCCTATTCTTTAGTCTCTATTGAGATATTTTAGAAATCCTCATGGGTGAGGAAAAGAATATGAGACCACTCATCCATGCATAAAGCCAATATATTTTGATGGTCTTGATATATATATGTTAAATAATATAAGTATACTCTTATGATTTCGCCATTGAGTTTTTTTCTTCTCCAAAGGAAAGTTAGGAAATGTGGGATTGCCCCTAAATGACTATCATGATAGGCTGAAAACCCCTCTTGGTGGGAGCATAAATTAAGAAAGCTATGGAGTAAATGAAGGATATGCCAATGATCCCTTATGGTTGAGGTAGTGATATGGTCTTACTCTAGAGTTATTGTTATGATATTTCAATGAACCCCTATAGTGGACAAAAGGATAAGAGTCAACTTTGGAGAAATTGATGGTACATATTGATGATCCCATAATGGAATGAGAATATAAGACTAATCCTATTATTTAATCCTCACCAAGATATTTTAATGACTCTAATGAGTGGAAGTGGGAATATGGGTTTGTTTATGAGAATCTCATGATGTATGTTGACCAATTCCGTTGATGAAAGGGGTAGAAATATGGACTTATCCCCTAGTGGTTGATAAAACATGTTATTTGTACTCTTTTTCACTAGAAAAATATATTGGTAGGTTTGGGAAAGTGATAATGGATGTAATATTTATATTCTATTACCATCAATATATGTCATTGGGATTCTTCTGTAGGAACGAGGATATAAACCAAGCCATTTCACCCAGTGGTTTTTTTCCCTATAGATACATCCTCTCAGATTCCCAATACTAAGTGATTAGGGATATTTCTCTTGGGTGTCCTTATAAAAAGTTTTCAGAGGGGATAATGTCAAGTAACACTAACGGGGGTGATAGCCAATGGTAGGATCCCTCCTTGGTGAATCATGGATTGTATTGGATATATTAATGACAAACCTCTTCATCTGACCATGAAAATATATGTGAGTATTTTACTACTATATGTAAAGGATCCCAAAGTGATTAGACATGGTTTTAGGTGACACATGCTTCTCTTCAACCCATTATAGATATGACGTTTAGTGGCTCTTTTCCTCCAAGGTAATCTCCCAAGCTACCTTCAATGTCATGTTGTATCCATTAAGATGGTAATCCAAGATTAGTTCATTAATCACCTAGTATTAGAGGCACTTGGTTGGTGAAAACTTCATATATTATGGTGAGGCCACAAATATCATTATTAACGAGGCATACAAAATGTACCTTAGTTGGTGAGTTGTTGTAGTTCTAGGGAGCCAATGGTTACTATTGGTTTGTACTACTAGTAGGTGGTTGGTAAGTTTGAATATGAGGTTTCCATTTAGATCAAAGGAAACTATATAGTATTCAAAGAAGGGTCTAAGAGTCCTTAGAGTAATAAAAGGATCAACAACCACAAACATGAAACCAATCAATACTGCATCACAAGAGAAGAATGGGTAGTCGATCACTCACATAGTTAAAATATCGAAATCATGTTCACCATATTTTATGAATACTGAGATCGATTCCTGCTTTATGATGTTTTGAGTCATTGTAGACCTGTTTTCCAAAGGATGGTATTCACTATGTATTTTACCATTGATGTTTTAGGTTATGTTTTGGTCAAGAGGATGGGATTTAAGTCTCATAAAACACTTTAAGGTGAATTGTTTCCTACTATGGGACCCTCTTATAGATTTAATTCCTATTTTTGAATCCTTTCCAAATCCCAGTGTGTAATTTCTTACCACCAAAATAATAATTTTACAAAAATCACGTGTTTATGTAAAAATATATATGTATAAATGGTTCTCCGTCAAAATATAAATCTATATGTATCATAGTTTCTCCATCAGTGATATCATCTGTATATATTATATTTTTTCTATATTTATTATATCAATTAGTGATGTTATGGTTTAAAGCATAAAAGTTTGGTATTCTATAATTTATCATCATCTAGGTAGTCAGAATGTCATTTGGTGTTGGGATAAGTCCCTTGAAATGGGATTCCCAAATATCCATATTAATGAAATTTGAACCCATACAATTCGGTGCCCCTAAATGAGATGCATCATACCATTTAGGGTCATGTGAAAAAGGCCATTGAAGTGAATTTTAAGGTCATGAATATGTAACCTAGGGAGGTTAATTTTGAGGTTATGTAACCTATGGTATATTTAGATTAAACATTAGATAGACATTTTCCATATCTTAGTTAATTGGAATCAAAAACCACATAGTTTGTGTTTCCAAAATTTATGTTCATATAATAGGATCATAACATGAAACTTAGAATTATGTATTAAGGTCATTGTCATACAATTACACATGATGTGATAAGTATATTTTTTCATTAAATATAGGAAAAAAAATTGAGTAAGGGTTGTGCATGAAAAACATTGATGGGAAGTCTTATAGGCAATATGACCTTTTGTGGGATTATGCAACATAAAAATTATTACCCTTTGAGTTGAATTTTATAGAGGATATGGAATCTTGAGGATGAGTTAGGGGTTATGCATGAACATCCCTTGGATTATAGGTTGGCTCTTACACCTAGTACAAGGGACAAATGAATTTATTCTTCCCGTTGATGTACTATTTGATGGGAAAGAAGGAATGGACTCTTGAGGAATGTGGCCCTCTAAGGAAGAGGTGGGGACTTATGTATAGTTTTCTCTTAGAAATAAATACTAGCTATTACACCTATTAGGAGGCATATGTGTTTGTTTTATTCTCATTGATAAATAGTTAGATGATGAAGTATGAGTGGACTTGTGGTGTATATAAACCCATGAGAATGATTCTGAGGATTACCCATGGGTTTACCTTGAATGATAGTTTGGCTCTTACACTGAGTATAAGGACCTTATTCTTGTCTAATTTAAATTTAATTATGGTTGGAAGATAAAGTATGACTGGACTCGTGGTGGATATGAACCCTTGGGAAAGGTATTTAGGCTTATATATGGGATTACCTTAAAGGATAAGTTATGACATGCACATAATAGGAAGCACATATGTGTATCAAAATCCAATTAATTTATATTATGAAAGTTAAGAAGGTATAGACTCATATGGGATATGGATCTATGTGGAAGAGGTATGATCTTATCCATGGGCTTCCCTAATGTAGATAACTATGTACCATTGATGAGGTATGGTGATAATGTCATCAATGGCAGCATGGTTGCGGCCTATACCTAAGGAGGAAGCCTAATCATAATATCTCGTCGAGTGGAAAAGGTAATCCAACTCAACCCATGGGATTCCAATATGAAAAACATGATCCAGATGAGTTTCACTAATGTTTTCATGATAAATAACCACATTATCAAGATGATACATGATTATAAACCCCTTAAGGGCCCTGTCATTTAGTGATTTCTACTAGGAAATTTGTCCTACCAATGTAATGCATGATCTTAGAGGTGCATGTTGGTGTGAAATACTAGATCATGTAATTCAACAGGTCATTAAGGTGGTTTAAAGGAGTGCCACTTAGTGTTGAGTTGACCTTGGATAATGAGTGTCTACAATTTATTTTTAGAAAAATTATTATCCAATTTAAGAAACCTAAATGAATGAGGTTCCCAAGAGGATTTCATATGGTTTTGTCATAAGTTATTAAAAAAATTCTTATTAGTAATAGTTGGATAAAGTGTCTCTATAATGGATAACACGGAATAATAGTGTACCCCAGTTAGGGAATATGGTGAATGGGGTGCCCAAGTAGTGTACTAGGGAAAAATATCTACTTAGTTGAAATCTAGGGTGAATGGAGTGAACTAGTGAGATCTTAAGGTAATGTGTCCAACTGGTGGAGTTCTTGAGAGAATGGGGAACCCTAATGGAATACTATGGTGAATGGGATTCCCATTTGGTATTCTAGGGAAAAGTGTCACTCTAATGGAAGTTGAAGAAAATTTCATTCTAATGGAAGGTTTTATGAAGCGATAACCCTTGTATATGGATGGGTGAAATGGCCACTCTATTTTTATACACTCTAGTTGAGTAAGACATGTGGAACCTTAGTATGTCTTGCCCTTGAGGGGTCCTTTGCCGAAGTGTTAGAGTAATATGGGAAAAGAATTCATTTGTGATGACTTTAGCGTGGATTACTATATCATAAGAGACACTATTATAGGTCACACATGGTTCAAATTAGTCCAAATTAATTGGATAGTTGAAGGAAACAAGGTTGCATGGCTTGGGTTCATGACTTGGTAACATGGACATGGGTGTATGTTATGCTTCTTGTTTGATTATTTTCTTTTTTTGATTCCCATTTTCAAAAAGGGGGAACTTGCAATTAAGAAATAATAAAGACAAGAAAAAAATGTCTAATGTAAAGTGTAATTCCAAATTAACCTGAACAAAGTCCTCATAAGAAACCAAATACAAATAGGGAAATCATCAAATCAGAGGCTATATACTTTTCATGTGAAATAGTGGTCATTGGAATAGAAATTTCAATGAATTGGAGAAGAATCAATTAAACTTTTCTGCTCCACATATATTCATCATTGAATGTAATGATTTTTCTTTACATATTTTTGTATTAGATAGAATATGTTAATTATATATTTTTATCCAAATAGAGAAACAAAGGAAGGTCAAAAAGATTATAAGTTTAAAGTGTCTCTTTAAGTTACTGATAGACCATGATTCTTATGTTTTCTAGAGAAGATCATAACATTGTGTTACCAAGTGTAAAGATTCTTGTATTTTAAAACTATTATAATTTATTTTGTCCAATAAAAAGTATTATCTAATAGTAGAGTTCAAAAATAATGATATTTTATTTCATGTTTTAAATAATAGTTTATGGTATACAATAATTGATTAATGGATTAGTTATACTTGAATAAAAAATATCCTATATCAAAATTTAATTGTGAATATAAAATATAAGACTCACATAATACCTAGTTTTGGAAATATAATTATTTTTCAAGTAAAACCAAAATAAAATGTCCAAAATATACCAAGTAGTATGTTTATACTCCATTAAACTAAAACTCTTCGGTATTTGAAAAGATTTATTATAAGTTATAATGACTAATTGAAATTTTATTATTAAAGGAGACAAATCCAAAAATAATATAGATTTAGTAAATTAATATAAGTGTGAAATATTTCAAGTAATAGTTATATATAAATCTATTTAATTCTTAATATTCCTTTCATAGTTTTAGGTAATAAAAAATAGATGTAAGGAATATTCTTGTCAAGAATATAAAAAGAAGCTTTAGGTAGGTGAGCTAAATACTATATTAACCAAGAATATATTGATAATTAAAATGTATATTGGAGTTATTTAGAAATTTAAATTTCTTATACACATTAGAGTCATGATTTTAGTTATAGTATGATGGATGTTTAATCTTATGAGTCATTCAATACTTCAAAAATATCTTTAAATACATTCTTTATAAATAAATGAATTAACAATTTCCCATATTCAAACCAAAATAAAAAGGTATATCATAAAAGTATTGATATAAAAGTAATACATTATGTCATAATTCCATGCATTTAGATTCAAATGGTTTATTAATATTGATGAGTGGGAACAACAAGACCTCTAGAAGCTCTGAAGGATTTTGAGTTTATTAGTGTTAACCATAATGAGAAAATTCCTTCTTAGATAATATTCAGCGTTAGAGAAACTAAGTTATGAGATAGGATCACCTTATCTAACACCTCTACAACATCTAAATTATCTCCCATGAGAGACATTGATGAGAACTAAAATATGTGCCGATATCGTTAGTATTTTGACCCATTTAATAAAAACCTCATCAAAACAAAAACTAATTAAAACCTTGTAAATAAATCCCCAATAAACCATATCAAAATACTTTTTTCACATAAATATTCTGGACAAAATTACCTTTTCTAGTTGATTATTTGAGAAGAATAACACATTTAAGAGTAGTGAGAATAAAATATTAACTATTTATTTCATTGATGAAACCAAACTGATTTGGGCACACAATCCTATTTGCAATATTAGACAACCTGTTATTAAGAATTTTCACACTAATTTTGTATATAATGTTAATAAGAGACACATGTCTAATAATATGAATCTCATTTTAATTATCCACTTTTTTAATAGGTTCATGAAATTGAGGATTTATTCTTTATATTTGATGACTGCCTTGGAAAAAATGACTGAAAAGTCTTCAAACATCACAATGTATAATCTCCAAATATATCCAGAAGAATGAATTTTTAAACCAATAAGGTCCATGAGAGATTCCATAAGTAAGCCCAAATATTGTGATTTAATCTCAAAATCAAAGGGAATTGTAGTAAGTCTTGTGTTTTCATCATAATTATCATGTTTGGGAATGATTTATTCCATAATATTAATGCTAGTATCCGGACCATCAAATAGGTTCTTGTAATGAAAAACAATACGAGTACCCAAATCCACTCTATTATCATAAAACACACAAATGTCATTAAGAATATCCAAGGTTATGTTTATATTTCTAACCATTTGTAGATAACTGAAAATTTTATTATTCCTATCACCCTCTTTAATCCATTTCAATTTATAGGATTCCATTTGGATACCTTCCATAATATGAAGAAGTGTATTTAGATCATGTGTGATCGAATTTTCATGATCAATACCTATAGAAAAATAAGAACTAGTGTTACTTTCTTGTATGGTGTGAATAAAATATTACAGTTGATAAATATTCACATCCATGTTCCTGAATGATTCTTGATTCCAAACTTTTATCTATTCATTCAAAAATTTAAGCTCTTAAATAAAAGAAAGACTAAAATTATTATAATTCCTGGAATCCCATGTGTCTTCCACCAATTTCGTAAATTCTAGATGTAAGGTCCAATAATTGTTATATATGAAAGGAAAGAGAGATTTGATCTCTGCCATGGCATGATTTTCCAAAATAGGATGATGATTTGATTTAAGTTATATAATATTATTGCAAGAAATGGAGGACCAATTATCCCAGTTAAAATCATTAAAAAATCATATCAAGTTTTATTACCATAATTTTATATAGATTTAACCTATACCTTGTGAATTTGGTGTCAAATAGATTATGCTTGATAATATTACAACTCTCAATACAATCAATGATTTCTATGAATGAATTGGAAGCATTGATCATTCTAAACCTATCATTTGGATTGAGGATGTCATTGAAGTCTTAAAGAAGAACCCATATGTTTCACATTAAGGTTCTCAGATCCATTATGTTCTTCCATAAATACCTTTCTTATTGAAATCCATTTTAAGTATGGATGAATCAAAAGAAATGTTTCATACCCATACTATTATTACTACAGGTGACCATCTGTTTAGAAGAAGTTTTATTTAAGATATTATCCTAATTCAAATGAGCAAGGACCCATAGTCTTTTAATTCCATTACTGGACCTATTACTTCTAATGGGTTTGTAACCTAGATTATATAGAGAATAAATCCACTCAAACAAATTCTCTTAGGTTCGAAGAGATTTAGAAGATGATGAATATCCTTATTAAAAAAATTCTTAAGGGAGATGATTGTTTCAGTGTTGTCCAAGCCTTGAACGTTCCAAAAAAGAATCATCAATTAATCATGTGTTTGGAGCTAGATCCCCCCTTTTTTCTTTCCACTTTAATTTTTGTCATGTATTGATTTTATGATGATAACATTATACTTCTCATTATTATGAGGGATCTCAATTTTCTACATTCATTGAATATCATTACTAGAGCACACCATTTCATGTTTTTTTCCAAAAGAAATGTTCATAGAAGGACATTGAGTATGCAATGTAATATTATTATTGCAATCTTTAAAATTCATGTCACCATGATCATTAGAAAATTCCAGAATAGAGATATTTTGATTATATCATTTAATGATTTTAGAATCACCACTACTACCAATTTTTTATTCTACTGATATAGATTTTATAGAAATAGTTATATTAATATAAGTAGGATTGATGATCTTCAAGATAACATCACCCATTAGTTGAAACTAGATAGTTGATAATGATGTAACAATAAAATTTTATCTTCAATTTACATGAGGATTATCCTGAGTATATATTTACATATGTAATCAATAAATTTGAGTTAGAATCATACTAATATTCTTTTCATTCTTGACTTAAATCACCTGGTGAGGAGTATTGTGGTTGGAGTGGAAATTTGATTTTTTATAGCAGCCCTGTAGTTTCCATCACTAGCATCCAGAAGAGTCTATACAGTGGATTAATTCAAATTCTTACCTTTATCATTTAGAGAATTATAATGCATTATTTTACAAGGAGGAATGAATTTACCATCATTATATGTATCCCACTGTGTAAAAACATCGTCATGATTTCCGTATTTTTCTTGAACATGTATTTTATCAAGATAAATGACAACTTCGATGGGATTATTTTCATTTTTTCTCATTTCTTCCTTGATTTTAACCCCACCAACAGAAGAAATAACAAGTGTTATCATGTTCACGGATGATACCTCCATCACATTGTCCCTCTCTTCTTTAATATAAAGTGTGTCCCAGTTCATTACCATTATTTTCTTAAATTCAAAGGTAATATTCTTCTTCTTAACCCATTTTATAGGGTCATTCCTCCTTGAAACTTCACCCTTATCAAGAGAAATGGATTTTCCTTTTTTTTCTTTCACTAGCCTCTTTCAAAGAATTAAAATAAACTAGTTCTTTCACATGTTTCTGTACCACTCAAAAATTTACAATAGAGTTCCCCACAATCCTACAAACTTCAAAAAAGGTGGATTGAATTCATCCTCTACCATAACATCGATGTTCTAATTGTTCAAATTAAAATTAATCACATCATGAAGTTTTGAATCAAAATTTACATTGAAAAGGATCATAGAATAAAGACCAGGTTCTCCCCTTAGAGTATTTTGGTTTAATTTCAAGGGAGTACCAATGCAATTAGTATGATCCCTCAGGGTTTCAGAATTCCAAAAAACCCAATTCAATCTATGTAGCCTAACCTATATTTGATATATGGATTTTCTCTAATTGAAAGGATTAAATCTCATATCCCATTCATAAATCCTAAATAAATCAGTATTTAAATTAACAATACTAGTTTTACACACCAAATAAATATTTACATTTATCCATATAAGGATAAGAAAGAACCCTATTCCATTGGAGACCATCTTCCATTTAGTACCACCACCTAAATGTGTAATTTTTTCTTTTATATCTGGGATGGCCCATGGATTATCCCCCTTAGAGTAATAAATACATCCAAGAATGGAGAATTTACATAATTCCATTCACTTATTGAGGGCTTCATGATCAACCAAAACTGAGTATCCACCATCATCCATTTTCTAGAAAGAAAAAGGTTTAGGGATATCATCCTTGGAAGGATTTATTCCATGAAGGGCCTCCATAAAATAAATACTTTTTTGTTTTTAAATTAGCAAATAATCAATAGGATTTAGGTTATCTGTAAGTTTCCTTTTGTTCATAGGATATTCGAAAACCACGTCCTTGAAATAACACTCCTTGTCGGGATGGAAAGAATCTATGGGGAAATGAAGAAAAATCATATCAAAGAAAATTTATTGATGAATTTCAATATAGAAAATGATAAATCCTTTATAAAAATCATCGTTTTAGAAGATCCAATAATCTCTATCATTATTTATAAAAATAGATTATATTTTATTCGTTATTAATAATAAATCCATATCCAAAAATGTAACCATTTATATAAAATATTTTAAAATTACTATAGAATATGAATTTATAAAAATGGATTCCTTGTGAAAAAATAAAGTTTAAATTTAGGTAACTTTTCAAGTTAATGTAAATACCATTAGATTGGAATGGGTATTCATTTTAACATGGGCTTGTATGATAAATCTATTTATAATAAAACATGATTTTTCATTTAAGTATTAAGATCAGTAAATGTATTGACTGTTTCTAAAACATTTCACTAAAAGAGATTCTAAAATTCAATTAAATTCAGAATTCCTTAAGTAATATATCACAGTTATTATATAAATTATAAAATAATATATTTATGGACAAAATCATTCATTAAATCAATGAATTCATCTATTTTCAAGTGTTTATATGAGTTTAGTGGGGCCACTATAGTTTTCCAAGTTATATATATTGATAATATATGGAAAATGGTTATTAGTCTTATAATTTGTTAAAACTATATTGACAGGATTTCTTGATATAATTAATTAATGTGTCAACCCAAATTTTAGAGAATAAGATCATTTTAGCGTGATCTAATGGTTTTTTAGACCAATTAAAATAATATAAATTGATAGTATATTAAAAACTAATAGTTATAATAATTATCAATATAATTATTTACAATGTTACATGTCATAAATCTCTAAAAGATTTTGTGTTTAGTATATGTGAGGAAATTAAGACGATGAGTAGAACTCAATGTGATTTAGTGATGAAACCATCACATATGTCATTATATATTCTAGATTTTATTTTTTCAATAAAAATTTATGGTAGGAAAATATTAAATGATTCTAGGAGAACTGAACGGGAAGTGGTTAGAACTATTCAATAATACTTAAAGAGTTAATAGGGATATGTAATTGGTACTTAGAAAATAGAGAAAACAAGTTATCATAAGAGGATAGAAAACCAAAATTCATAATGATCAATTTGATCTTATATCATAGTTTGGATTAAATAATGAGTAAGATAAGATTATTAAATCCATTGGTAGTTATATTTAAAAATATTGAGTATGTTTCAACTTTTTATGCATCTAAAAAATAGTTTAAAATGAAAATATTTTATCTAGTTCTTGGAATTATTCTAAATAGAAATGAATTTTCATAATATAATTTATTCTTGTTTTTCAATGAGGGTACTTGATAAAATCACATGGTTATGATAGAGTAAAAAGGTGTATACTTGGAGATATCATATCTTGAAGGATAATAATCAAGGAGACTACGTTTCGGATAACATACTATCAATTGATCAATATATGGTTGGCCCAATGAATAAAGTCATAATACATCAGAAAAATAATTTTATCATATGACAGCTGATTGGTTGATGTCAGTGGGTTGGATGTAGTGTAAGTGATCGTTTTGAAAGTGTGTTCCCTAAAACTAACTTGAGTTGTAATTTTTCATTACCATATCATGTTTATAGAGAGTTATACAATATTTATTATTGTTATCAGATTATTTTTACTTATACATAAAATGTTTGAATGGTAATGTATTTAGATTTTATTTCATATCAAAAGGTTATAGTAGTTTCCTAATATAACGAGGACCTTGAGATACTTAGACAGTAATATTAAACATATGTTATATCATCTAAATACATAATATTATTATTAAACAAATTATGTATGACTATTATGTGTTGAATGATGATAAATATTGAGAATTATTCTCATAAAATTAACACTTTTTATCTCAAGAATAGGATATCATGAAGACTAACCTTCTAATATGAACATAACATGTTTCACGTGTCGTTGGATGTTCTAATATATCAACATGTGTATTGGTATCTTGACATGATATCATTATAAATGGGAGTCATTTGATCATGTAATTGGATATAAGGAAAAACATGAAATTTATGTTTTTTGGAATATAGGTTGTGTAGGGTACATAATTGATGGTGTGACATTGATTTAATGATGAAGATGTGATATTTCACATCTAAAAGGAAGAAGATATTTTTTCCACCTGATAGGAATGGAAGTACCTTGAATAAATCCACAACCATAGTAGACGATGGATATTCCGTCCAATATAGTCAACAAAATAAATAAAGGATTGAAGGATAATGAAATTATTTATCATGATTTATGAGATATCATGAGACAAAGAGATTATATTACACATTATGTGTTTTTAAGAGTTTTTGGTAGCTATGAGTTGTTTTTTTCTATTTAGGGGATATGATGTGCTACTATATACCACTCTTGGTCTATGACTATTACCCACTTGTATCAATATAAGTCTTTATATTGTAACATACAAATTGTATCCATATGTTCCACCAATTAGGAAGAATTTGGGTTTAAGATAATGTGGTCCCCCTTTGTGGGGATGGTAAATATAATAGGGTCACTGGTACACAAAATAAATTTTACATTGAAGGTTTAACATCAATATTTAAATAATAAAAATAAAAGGTTTTTAACATTATTTATTCATATAACTAACCTTAGATTCATTCTATATGAGTTTTTAGAATTGGTTTTAAAATACCAACTTTAAAAACTCATTTTTAATATTTTTTATTTTAATTCAAATGTTAAATACTAAATTTATTACCTAGGTTAGTTAAAAATTGATTTTAAAAACTCATTTTTCAACATCTATTAAAATATAACCGATGTGAAAGTTATAATTCTATATCACATCAACATGGTGTTCCAATTTTTGGATAATACATCTTTGAAATCATCAATTTCCATATAAATATCATAATGTTGCAGTTTGATTTTCAAATTTCAATAATTTGTATTCATGTTCCACATGTATTCATTTTAGACAAACTCTTTCCATCTTAATCATCATTCCACTGATCCTACTCTTTCTATTTTCATCATTATTCCATTGATTCTTCTATTAGTGATATTTTTATTGTATTTATAATTATTTGTACATGAATTAACTTATTTATGATTATTTATATCAATTGATACACCTTTTAATGATTCCTTTTTTTTCTTTTAATAAATAATCATTCTTAGAATCATCTTAAAATTACAAATATTCCATTAGAATCTAAAACTTCTTCGAATCTACTACTTTGGAGGAATCTTCAATTCTTTACTCTGAATAAAGTTGTGTCAATGAAGACTGATAATATAAAAATTCAAGTAGAAGTTCTATTTTTTTAGACTTATTTTCATTTCAATGATTTTTTAACATTTTATTGATTATGTATTTTCATTGAATTGAGTAATCGATATTGAATTTTTTTTCAAAAAAGATTTTTTTTATGTCAGATGTTATATAACCAATGTAAAAAAGTCTTATTTAGCATCATTATTTTTATGAATTATGTTGAATGTAACTTTTTACATTGTTTATATAAAAATCCAATGTAAATTTTATTTAAAATAATAATTTTAAAATCATTTATAATAACAAATTTAAGAAAATATGTTTTTTAACATCACCTAAGAAAATGACATTAAAAACATTAAAATACTGATGTAAAACCCCTATTTTTGTAATAGTGTGTGGGTGATCATAAGAAAATTAATTAAATTGTGTTATCTAAGTATATAATAATAATAATTGAATTTATTTCTCAATAGATTCAACCACAACCTGATACACCCTAATAGGGGTAGGATGAATTAGTGAGTGGATTTATTTTTTTACTTTTGGATATTTCTCTCATGTTATAAAGAGTATAATGAATCTATTTATTTTTCACAAAAACATGAAATAGTAAAATATAGGAAAAAATTTAATGACACCTCATTTTACTTGGTTCACTATAAAGGTACTGTTCATGGAGTAGACATTGGCATGGTGTCGATGTACTCAGGTTTAATACTCTCCATTGTACTTATTCTGAATATTTAAGAAAGGTTCACTATCGATCTTAGGTGCACTTTCTTTTGTGGAACTCTTGTGAACTTCTTGATTCAAGGAAATAAAATGATATAAATCTTAGGTTTCTTTCCAATTTTTACAAGGATTTAAATACAAAATTAATCAAGTATAATTCCCTATATCTATATCAACATTTTGAATTCAATAGAAATTTTTTTATTTCAGTTGGTGGACAGGATGAATTTTGAACACAAATTTCGAAAAAAAATCCAAGAGTTTGAACATCTGAAGAGATGATTTTTAGATGTATAATGGATATTGAAGGGTGGATAGATAGACTCAATGAGAAGTTAGAAATCATTGGTTGAGGTCGGGAAAGAGAGTGGGATTCTAAAGGAAAAAAATTATAACTTTCATCCCTTTAGTTTTTAAAGCGAGAGATCCATTTTTCTTTACAATTTATATGCATTAGGGGAAGTAAAATACCCATTATAATCCCTTGAACCACCCTTATTTTTTGTTAAATTTTAATGTGTGTTATACTAATTAAAGGTATCAATTTGACTTTCTTATAATCAGTTGATTATCTTAGTTCATCATTCAAACTGTCCATATCTCTGCTTAGGTTTTCATTGCTGATTCCACCAAGGCATGGTGAGATCACTTGATTCTATTTAGGATTTTTTATATTTTAAATATAGTATCCCATTGTTTTGTTTCCCTATAGTGGATCATTGATTAATTAACGTATGATTTCATATTGTTTTATCTTTTGTTTATCTTCAAATTGTTTTTAAATTCTTCATGGAAATGATTTTTCCTTAAAGGGATTTGTTTAGAACTTGTGTTAGTGGTCTGATGTAGTCCTCCAATAGGTTGGTAACTATGGTTATATCATGCTAAGATAATTTGGTGGTTATTCATAATATATAGATTTTAAAATTAATGGTTTAATTAATTATAATAGATTATAAATAATTATTTATGATGTTGTGCTATGAGTTATAGGCCTGATAATCGACACGATCTTAGGATGGACTTGGATGAGGCATGGAGAGATTAGGTATAAAATGTTATACTTTGGAAATAATTGTTGAAATATTCATTAATTGTGGGTGTTACCTAAATTTTTCATATATTAATGCATTATTTTGTAAGTTCTTGTGTTCTCGGTATCTCGGTATTTCCAAGAGAAGGATATAAAATTAATTAATTTTTTTAATTGTGTGCTTTATAGTTAAACCCCTATAGGCATGATTGAACCATAAAAATGGATAAATCTAGTGGAACTTTAACATTTTTTTTCTTAATACCCTTAAATTTCTGATATTTTAAAAGGGGTTGAATATAGATTTATCATTTAAAAAAGGAAATGTGGAATGGAATGTCACAATCACTAAAGTCCTAAATGGAATTGGTGGTTTGAGATGGTAATCTTAAAATTCTATTTTGTAAATGTTATTTATAAATTGGTATATTGGAAATGGAAATTGGAATGGTATTTTGAAAACATTAAATGGGAAATGTAAATTAGAAATATTGAATTGGAAATGGTTTTTTAAAATGAAATTGTGTATTTATTTTAATTAAATGTGTAAACATGTTTTATTTTTCTAAATTGGTGAAAAAATAGAACATGATTTTGTTTTTACTGAATTATAAAATGGAATTATGATGAAATGGGAATTATTTCCCTATACCATGGATGAAAAAACTCTCATATGTGAGGTTCATGTAGCTTATGGATTATTCCCATGGCTGAGAAAACTCTTATAGGGGAGGTTTTTGATATATGATATGAATACAAAGAAACATTGGGTCTTTTATATAGGAATTCATGATCAATATGACATGATCAGAGACACCCTGGAAATATGTAAAGTATATATGGTCAATCTAGGTCATATACCAAAGGATAAAAAATGGTAAAGTCTTGATTGAGTGCCACTATGAACCCAGGGATTAAGGGGTTGTTATTGTGTTTTTGTAAAATAAATTTACAGTTGTCAAAATATTTTCCTTAAGTACTTATAAAAACACATTTAATAGACTACTTATATTTAGTAGCATTATTTTTGGTGGCCTACTATGTTGTACTAACACACTACTCAGGTTATCATGCTACTAGGTACATGATCATATGATACTTTGATGTATGACTAGACTTGGTAAAGTCTTGGTTGTTGATTTTTTATCATCCTAGGTTGTATTTTGGATGATACCATTTGGGGATGGCCTGTTAGCCTTAGTTTTATTTTGTTAATTTTAGTAATATCGTGTTTTACCAACCCATGGGGGATCTTTTTTTGTATAAATGATACATTCATTTTTTATCTCATGAGAAGTTGTATTTATTTTATATGATCTTTCCCCAATTTTGATGATCATATGGATATTGTTTATGATTTATTTTATTCACTCCAATGATATGAATTCTAATAATGAGGGAATAATCACCCAATGGTAACCAAGTGGGACCTCATCATTAGTCAGCAGCCTATGGAATATGGGGAGTCTCACTTAAGTCATTATGGTTACCTGGGATGGAACCTGGTTTGAGTGGAATCTATGTCAGGGAATCACAAAGTGTTATTCAAGAAATTTTCTTCTGTCTTACTATTTGGGTATGGTAGATAGGGGAATAGGATTTTTTGGTGATTGGTAGTGAGTATGTGCTTCGGAGTTCTAAATCCATAAATGAGGTGAAATCTAAGTTTCTATGGATGAAATTTGTTTCTTAATTTATGATTTTATAGTGTATTAATTTACACCTTTATTGGTGCCCATAGGTATGATTTTATTGATTCACATTTTTTTTACTCTTGGTTGGTATGGTAGGAGGATGTTCATGTTCAAGTATCTGGATTGGAAAATAATATTTATATCTCATTTGTATGTTTTATAATATTTATTGCTATCTAGGATCCACTTATGATATTTTTCAATTAATTATATGTGATATACATATACTGATAATTTATATCAAGCTATGGTTTTAAAAAATTGATAGGGGTTGAAATTTAAAGTGTCAACATCTATTTACATGGAATTTTAACATATAATTACATGGTGGAGTTTTTCATGACCAAATCCTCAAGTGAATTATAGTTAAATGGAAAAATATTAATTAATTTAGTGAAGTTTTTGGTTAAATAATATAAATGAATTAGATCTAGTATCCTAGAGCCAATGGTTACTTTATTACATTGGCACTAGGTATAAGAGATTACATCCCAAAGGAAAAAAATAACTTAGTAGTCTAGGAAAACTAAAAAAATATTTTAATCTCACATTACATTTGAAAACATAAAATGTAATATAGTATTTTATTTGAGAACATTATTATTACTAGTTGAATATTCTAGAATATAATTCAAAGTAAACTTCCTGGTGTCCTATAGAAAGTAAACATAAGAAATGGGTGTGCTTTGATTCTCAGTAAGGGTATGTGTATAGTGGAAACTAACATGGAAGAAATATAGAATGTATAATATTTCAAGAATAAACAATGTTAAAATAATTCCATATAAATATTCACATAAACTTCAAAATTATACCCAGATATCATAATAATACTAATAATAACATTGTAGTGAATAACTTATTTCATAATGATTAAACGCATGATTTAAGTCGTTTAAAACTTACCATTGAGGCCTTGCTCCAAGACATTTAAAAATACTCTCACGTCCTCCTCCTAATACATCTATATAAATGTGTAATGACTTTGAAAAAACCCCAATCTATTATATCAAATTATACCTATGAATGCATCGAGGTTCTAGGTAATTTAAGGCCCCAAAAATCACATAAGAAGCCCAATCCATTCTCTAAATCAATAAACAATAAAACTTAATCAATACAATATCACATAAGAAGTCCAATCCATTCTATAAACACACAAGTGATACTTTCACATCCCATTTGATGGGTAAATGTGTGTATAATTGTGGTTTAATAATAATAATATCATTTTATTATATTTATCATTCTATACTTATTATTTTAAGATAAACAACATTGGTTTTTATTTCGTAAATGAATAAATACAAACAAAGTGATCAGTTAAGGCGATTACTCCTTCTTTCTAGGAACTCCATTAGATATCCACTTAGGGGCCCTAGGGTTGGACATTTTGGATACAAATAACTCTAATTATTATATAAGGAATTTGAAAAGAAAATTGGGAATTATTTTCTCAAGATATATGGATCAAAGATGTGTGAAGAAGGGAGGTAAGGGGTGTCATTTTATAAGGGAGGGAAAAGACACACTAGGAATTACAAAAAAGATTAAAATATAATTAATTCATTCTAAAACTAATTGATACCAAATTAAAATATATTTACAAAAATATTATAATGTCAAAATATCATCACCTAATAAAATTTATATAGGGTTTGGTTTCATTTTAGAAATTATCTTTTTTATTAACCATTTTGTTATCCAATTTTTATCTTAACTGTGGTACTGACTTTTTAAAGATTAATGGGATAAACTTTTACATAGAAGGTAGAAATTTTATTATAAATGGATATATAATAATGTTATGAAAAAAATATTTATTCCCATTATCCTATTTGAATATTTTTATTATATTCAAATAATTTAAAAAAATATTAATTTTATGAAATATTATTAATGACATTTTTGATAATATTCAGTTAATTTGAATTTAATGACATAAATACAAAGATTGGATTATAATATAAACCCTTAAAAAAATCATAATATGTTATATTTTTCTAAAAAAATCATGGAATACAATAATTTCTCCAAATTTTATTACATTTAATATTTGTAAAATCATTTATTTTGTTTTCCCATTAATTGAATAAATATTGTGTTGGCGTTGAATGAGAAATTAAGATTATTATATAATCCACAAAAATTATAAATAAACTACCATGTTAAAAATAAATTAATTATTTACAAAATAACATTTAATATTCATTCAAGAATTATTTTTAAACCAATGTGACATTAAAAAATATTTTTAAAGTTAATAGAGTTTCATTTTGTATTTTTATTTACTTAAGATAATTTAAAGTTCAATACCAAATAAAAATGTAACTATGTATCCATATTTACACAATTTGTACTAAAATGTAAAACTTCCAAACTTCAAAACATATAATAGAATATAGGAATGTTTTACAAATATTTTGAATCTTTCTCCTAAAGTTTTAACCGATTTACCCTTACTGATGTCACAAATATTTATCAAGGTTAAAATTAATAGTGAACAAAAATAAAAGGGATCTATTTACCAAATTTGAACCATATGATTCAAAATATTATATCAATTTTTAACTATTAAATATTCTTTAAGTGGTATAAATTAATTTATGATAAAAACACAAAACAAAATGAATAATGCTTTTTAAAAAAATGTCATTTTAATTATAAAAATGTTTTTAGACCTAATTAAACCATAAAATTGATTCCAATAAACTTAATTTAATTAATAATTATTTATGAGAACTAGTTTTAATTTTAAAACATTTAAAAAATATAACATTGTACATTATTGAAATAAAAATATAGTTTTAAAAAATCAGTATTTTTCACTATTCACTAGTAATTTAATCTTTTGGAAAAAATACTAAAAAAATAAAAATAAAATAATTTTTATATGTTGGTTAAAAATAAATTTAATTTTATAAAAAACAATTTTTTAAATGTGAAAAAATTTAAAGATAATATTTTTCCAAAAAAACAAATAAAAATCATTTTTGAAAGAAATGTTTTAATAAGATTAATCTAACATTTTTAAAAAAATAATTCTTGTATCCTAATAATTAATCAATAAATTTATAATGATTATGACCTTTTTAAATATTTGATAATGTGTTTTTTCGATTTGTTCTTGGTAATTCAACATCTTGGTTATAATGGTTATATTTAAATTGTGATATTTTTTGGTTCATTTAAGATTGGTGTTGTGTGTCCTATAAGCTATCAAACAAAATGATATTTTTTAAAAAAATATTAGGGTTTTACATTATAACCATCCCCAAATTAAATAAATAGTTTTATCTTGATAATAAAGGGTTCAATATATGAAAATACTTTTGTTGAAATCCCACACCATGCAAAGGAAAAAATGAAACTTCCTTTGAAAAGGGGAACTAGGAGGAACAAAACTTACCTGAAATATCACATATTCATGTTCCCATATAATTAGAACATTGGTGAGAAGTTAAAATATATAAATGGAGGAGAAATATAACATCTAAGGACTTATAGATAGTAATATAGAATGCTTTCATGAAAATGTTAATGACTAAAATCCCAAAAAACAATGAGGGGTTATAAAACCATCAAATCCTTATAAATTTTATTTAAAAGAATAAATTTTTTATTTAAAATTCCTTTTACAATATTATTTTTCACATTTTATACTAATAAATAAATCCACAAAACTATGTAATGCCCATAAAATTGGATTATGTTCAATCCAATCATGGGTATAACAACCATGTTTTCAATTAGGGAATAATTTTTCATCTTAACAGGGACTTCTAGATAATCATATTCCTACTAGGTCTCTTTATTGATATATATTTCCTTTGAGTGTAAAGATATGATTCTATATTGATGAATAATATAAATGTGTGTGTAGATATGGAATCAAATATATAAAGAGTTTATGATCAAATACATATTATCATGATTTAATGGATTTCAACTTCAGATTTAGTAGTTTCATAAGCTTTACCTTGAACCCTTATCTCTTTCTAAGTTATATTCCCTTGACAGTTGAGGAATTAATTTTTATAGTTCCCTATATCCTTATATTTGAAATAATTTACATTATTTCTTACCCTTTTATTTTCCTCCAAATTTTCCTTTTTCTCAACACTTGATGAAAAACTCTCATTCCCTTCAAGAAATTACTAGGTTGTTTCTTTCAATAATTATCATATGTGGTATGTTACATTCTTACCTTATTTTCCTTTAACTCAATTATTTTTCCTTAGTACACAATCTTCCTATTATTATCTTAATTAACATTGAAAATATATGCCTTTCATAATTCATTCCCTATCTTAATAGAATTTATGACATATCATTATATGAGGAAACCATCTAAAAAACTAGTTCACATCAGAGGCACTCCTAAATATCACAAATAAAATGATAAATATTAATTTTTAAATTACATATGTAGTTTATAGCATTCATTTCTAATATTTTAAACTTTTCTTCATACCCAAAAACACTTTCATTTTCCTACTATCAGGGATTTGGGAGTTTCCATTCCATATGAGCTCATTTCACATGAGGAAATTGTTTTTCCAATAATATATATGCTTAAACTTTTTCTATTCCATTATATCAATCTCTACCTCCCCCTTGTTATTTTTAATCAATGACCACCACTGATCTGTATCTTCCTTTTAACAATACACTACAAATATAACCTTATCACATTCATTACTTCTCATAGATAGAAATATATTTTCTCTAGACTTGATCCACTTTTAATATATTAGTGTATTCGTACATCCATTAAAGGTTATAGGATTTTACAACATGAAGTGGTCTAACATAAATGAATAATTCTATAAAGAAATAGGTCATTCCATATAAGCAATATTATTAGTCATATATTGATTCAATTATACTAATATATTCATATTCTGCTCATTTCCAACAAAATTCATGTTAACTTGTTCATGAGGGAAGTATTTAAGTTAATTATGTTTTTTGACATGTTTTTAATTATATCCACTAGGTGTAATTTCTAAACAATTGAATACACTGGATTAGATGAGAACATTATGAAACATCATTCATAGTGTTGAAGCTAGTGAACCACATAACAAAAATTGGAAAATTATGCATAACTAATCATTGTATCATAAACTTGGTATCTTTGATAATATTCTCAAATCATAAAAAAAATCAAATCATTTATAAATGGTTGTAAATAAAAAATTAATTAACTAACTCGATATCCCCTAGAAGTGTCAAACTAGGTGAGTAGTAAGGGAAAACTCACCATGCACCAAAATAATGGTTGAGATATACTCGACCAGCTCTTTTCAAGGGTATTACCCCTAGATGCATCTTTTCTAAAACCTCATCACCTTATAGTATCCATATATGGAAGTATTTTTAGGAAAACTGCATAATATCTACCTTAATAGAACACTAAGGTGTTATGAAATACATAGAATTATCCTCAAATTTTGTAATATGGTTATGTTCCTTAATCCATGTTTTCAAAAATCTTGTTCCAAAGGTTATTACTAGAATTTCAATGATACCAATTATAAAGTCCCTGACTCTAGTAGCCCAAATTCAGTGGTTCCTTTACTACATTGGAACTAGATATAGTTATCACATCCCAATGAAACAAATCATATAGTTGTCTTGGTAAAATAAATACATTCTTGAATCTCACATTATATTTGAAAAAATAAGATAAAAATCGTGTTTTTATTTGAGAATATCATTATTACCTCTAAAATATAATTTCATATCATTCATATTATACTTCCTGGTATTCTGGGGAAAGGAAATTATCACACCCAGTTTTTCATGTTTTTGTTTATGGTCTGGTTTGTTGGGAATCCTGGTCTTTTTAATGGGTCGCAGGTGTGATGGGGGTTGGGTTTTGAAGTCCTTCCACTGTATAATATTTCAATCTTGGTTTCCCTTGGTTTTTTGGATAAATTGGGATGTTGGAGAGTTTTGGACACCCATGGTATCACCTTCTTGTGTTTAAATCATTCAAGAATAATTAGGGGTTACCTAGTTTTTGGGGTGTCATTTAATGGTTTTCATTTAATTTTTCACTCATTGAGGTTTGATCACAGTTTTCCCAAACTATGAAACCTAACCATGTGAAGTTTCATATTAATTCCAGTAGCCATCACACGGTTTGTGCATTGTTTTCCAAACCGTACAACAAAACCATGGATCCACTTACTAGCTTAATAAAATTCATTCTAAAAATTAGATTTATGTGATTCCACCTATCATTTTAATACCTTGGTTTTGGCTATAGACCATATGGAACCCCCCCCCCCCTTAGTTATAAATTTTTTTGGGCCTATTTTTGGCTGATTTCACACCAACGGTTAGTGGTTCTTATAAATTTCTTTATCAAATATTTCTCCTTCCTCTTCCATCTTCCTTCTTCTTCTAATTTTTCTGGATTTTATCTTCTCTCCTGGTCATGATCAACCTTAGGTTATGTTATACCATGATGATTTATGGTTTTTTGGTTCATTTAGGTCTGGTCATCATAGAAATAGAGTGTTGGGAACTGCAGTGGGTGATATCGGGTGTATGTTTCCTTTCCACCATGGTTTTAATATAGGATTTCCCATGCACTTTCCTTTTTAATTTAAGATACATTTATTTCATGATTTATGTAACTTATATATATTGAAAATGTTGTTTTTTGTTCTTTTTATTAATCATTTGGTGTGAAAAGTGGTGTTTTATGACATGTTTCATGATAATTAAAATTTTTGTTCTAAATAATGCACACTAATTGTTCAATGAAATTCCCTGTTAGATTTTGGAAGTATATTATGGTATGTAAAATGTGGTTTGTATTTGTTAAAAAATATTTAGCATGTGTAATGATGATTTGTGGTTTCTTGAATGTTCCATAACAGGGTTTTAAGTTAAAAGAAGTGTGTATAAGGCTTTTGAAATCATTTTGACTAGTGATGGAGAATTGTGGACTGGTTGGCATTTACATAGGAAATGTTTTTGTTTTTAAAGTTAGATGGAAATATTTTTTAGGAGTTTTATAAATGTTTTTACATGTTATTGATACCTACTTTTAATATTGAGATATATTTTTGTTAAAGGATAGTTTTGTGAGAAATGATTAAGGGCCCGTTTGGCCACTTTGTGAAAATGATGAAAAGTGTTTGTTATAAAAACCTTTGTTGGATGTTTCTCATACCTTGTTGACATTGAATAGTTGGGAGCCCTTTTTGATGAATCTCTGGGTTCCATTGTAAGGGTTTCTTGGTTGGATCCCTTTATGATCTATTTATTTTAAGACATGAGGGAAATCCTTGGGGAGACTTTGGGTGAGGCATATTGTAGATAATTGTATATATATATATATATATATATATATTTGTTGTGATTGGATGCTCGGCTAGCATTTGTTGGATTAACCCCACTAAATTCTGGAGACATGGGAGCCTATAATATTGAGATAATTGTCTAATAATGATTACTACCCTGGTAGGTTATGGTACTGACCAGTGGCCCATAGTAGCTGGATATATTGGGTTTATTACTATGGGATTTTCCCTCGGACATCTTAAGAAAGGATGTCCAGAAATATTGAGAATTTTTATTTCATCGTGTGTGACATGTCAATGAGTATGAGGTCATGGGTATTAATGTATTATGGATTAATCTTTATCTCCTAGTTCCACCCATGTCAATTTTCTTTCAATTTATTGTAGTGATGAATATTATGCTTGTATGTATATTTACATTTCCCTTGTTGTGTTATTACTATTATTCCTTCATGTGTATTGTTTTCCTTGGAAATTGATGTTTCGGTTTTAATAACATTTATGAAAATGGTTTTCAAATGAAAATGTTTTATCCTCATTGTAAAAATATAAATAATGTAAGCATAACTTTCCCCTTGAAAATGAAAACAGCACACTTGTGAAATGAATCTAGTTTGGAAATGAATATGGGAAATGGTTTGTAATTTGTTTTGAGTAAACATGTTGAAAACCTTAATTTTATATATTTTAGTTCAAACTTGTAATTTATTTTTATTCTATTTTAAATTATGTTCATTTGGAATAGATTATCGGGATATCCTACTGAGTTTTAATACACACGCCTATAGTTCATTTCTGTTTTTAGGCCTTATGAAAGTTTCAACTTGAGTTTGATCACCCTGAGTGACTTGGGATCATTTTGTTGGATAGTGACCAATAGGGTAACATGGATTTATTTAGTTGTGTGATTTAGTTGGTTGAATTTTCTTTTTTAGTTGTATTTTCTGTTTCTTTTACAAATGTTGTTCAATTTAATTTTTATATAAATGTTTATTGGGCTATCTGTTTATTTCTTCTATTTGTTTACATGATTATATTTAGGATAAATCATTAACTTGTATACTCTAATTATGCATGGTTGTAGTTTCCAACCCATAGAGAGTAGGAATTACCTTTATACCATGCCACATATCGGCCCGTATGCCGAGTTCAGGGTCGACTTGGGCTTGTTCGTGACAAAATGGTATCAGAGGGGGTTGTCTCTTAGTAGACATTTCTTTTCAGAGAACCCTTTTTTATTTGGGGATGTCAAGTTAGATGGTGTAGGTTTATTGGTACTTGAGGGGTAGGTGTGGGAAGAGTTTCTCAAACTCTTTCTCATTCTGATCCTCAAGTTTCCATGGGATGTCAGGTTTTCTTAGTTTCTTGGTCTTTATGTGTTGTTTGGTGATTGGGATACGACAAGGAGAGTTAGACAAATGGTCTTCATGAGCTCACAGGTTGAGGAAAGACATGTGGAGATGTGGAATGGTAATAATAAGGCTCTCTTTATTGGTAGTGTGTTTGATATATGGCCTCCAACCATATGGTTAAGTCACCCACCTACACTGGTTCACTTTTGTGGGTCTCTTGGACCTTTCTGGAATTTTAAAAATTATTTTTGAAAATCCTTGTGTGAGAATTTTCGATGTGGGTTTTAAAGGAATGGTCGGATTTCAAAAAGTGGAAAGTGGGTTTTCAAAATTTAATTTAATAATGGTTTAGGGGTGTTGGGTCTTTCTGAATCCAATCTTCGGTATAAAGAGGAAATGATTTAGCGGGATTGAATTTAATTAATGTAAACTTATGGTTTGTTGAACTGAAATGTTTGGTAATCATGGATTATTTTAAAGTGATTTTGGATTAAGATTTAAATTGGGTGTTTTGGGATATTTAAAAGTGTTTGAATATGATGAAATACATTAGGAAATTGTTTTTGAGTGGTTGGTTATTTTAGGGAACGTTTTTTGCCTTTGTGGTTATCAGATTGTGAAAAGAGACCTTGTTGAATTTTTGAACATGGGTTTTTACTCGGTGGTTAGTGTTCCCTCAGAAGGTTAATGATATTTCAAATGGGTTGAATTTTTTTGGGAAATTATAGTGTTTTATCTCAAACTTGGTGTTCTTATGGACACTTACATGCATGGTGTTTTATGGAAATGTGAATGGATTCCCAGTATGGAATAGTGGATGGGTGCCCACAGTGGCACAAAAACATGCATGTGAGTGAGGATATAGGGAATACCAGTGGTGATTGATCAACCCATTAAGGTTGTTATAATTTAAATAGGTTTTAAAAAAGCATTTTTTGATGTTTTAGTAGATCTTTTTCTTATGTTCAAATATTTTCCCCTAGGCGGTGTTTTGTTCTTGAGAATTGTTTTGTTGAGCTGGGCTTTATTATATTTTTGAAATTTATTTTTCTAGAAGTACTCCCCATGGATCTTTATGGGGTGATTATAGTGCGGTTATGGGTGGATCCCCGTTATCGTGACTTTCGGTGGATCAACCTAAGGATTTTGTTCTTGAGTTTTGGAAGTTAGATCCACCTCTCTTTTATGGACCAACGGATCCTCTCGAAGAAGAAGAGTAGATGTGAAAGCTTGAAAGGAAATTTAGCATCATTGATTTTCCTGAGTTGTCGAAGGTTAAGTTTGAGACTTTCATTCTTGAAGGTTCACAATGGATGTTTTGGAAGTCAGTGTCTTAGAAAAAGTCCCAGGAAGATCTTACTATAGAGTTCTTTAAGGCTTTGTTTATTCGTTAATATTTCTCTGAGAGAGAATGGCTGAGAAAGTGGATGGAGTTGGGATGTTTATACTAGGGTTATGTGTTAGTGTTGGAGTATTTTTATCACTTTTTGGTTTTAGTTCTTTATGATTCTAGGCATGTCGCAGATGACTCCATGAAGGCTTGACGTTTCGAGGTGGGGATCCATCCCGATGTGCATTCGAAGGTGTTATAACTCAATATAACATCTTTTGCTGATGTGGTGAGGCATGATTTTCAGGTCGAAGCCAAGATGATGTTTGTGCTCGAAGTGGTCATCCCTCTTTCAATTAATGGGAGTATCAGTGATGTTTCTGGAATGTGAATGAGGAAGCGGTTGAAAGTTGATGGAGTGGGTCATGGAATCAAAAGACCTAGAGATCTCTCATCAACCTCTTCTGGGTAAGATCTTCTTCTATGCTATTAGTGTAACATCCCAGGTGAATAAACAATATGAAATTTTCATATTTATTAATATTTGTAAATTAAATTTTAATTTTACTTTAATGGAGATTCTATGTTCGATGGTGTACCCGACACACAACAATAGGTTTCTTTGTAATCTTACGTTGCACACAACGTTGAGTTATAATGAAAAAAAATTATATAATATTATTATTTTAAATGGTAGTTAACGCATAGCCATTATAATTGAGGAAATTAATAGAACTAATTAAAAAATTATTATACATGTTTGTTAATTTTTTTTACTTTTACCCAATAAAATTTAAGGGCATAAAATGTGAATGAATCTAATTTTAAGCACAAATACTCTTATATTATTTAAAAGGTCGATTTACCACCTTTTGAGGGTGAACCGTTTTTAAATATAGTTTTTTTACATTTATATGTTATATTTGAAAAAATAAAATTCTTTTTTAGAATCAAGACATAAAAATTTATTTTGAGCAAAATTTTGGAACTTTTCTCATAAAGTCCATTTTTTAATGAATAGTGAAAAATACTGTATTTTAATTCAAAACTACCTTTTAATATAATTTATTTATATGGATATATTATCTTTTTAATTGGTTTTAAGGTTTAATTATATTATAGTTTTACCATTTAATACAATTTTGGTTATTAGAAGCAATTTCACTTTGAAATTTGACAAAACCAAGTGTCAATATTTTGATAGTTATTATTTCTTAAAAACGCGCTTTTTTTGGACAATGGGGATTATTTTTAAATTAATTACTGTAACTTATATGTTTTTAATTTGGTTAAACATACATCATTTTTGAATTTGGAATGTCAAATATATCTTTGTCTGAATCTTTGGTATTTTTCTGAAATCCTTCAATTTTCTATGAATAGTGAAACGCTAAGTAGTAGTTAAAAACTGACTTCTTCATTTAAATGAAATTTTATGACTTTGGTGAATTGAATTTCTAAAATCCTACATACATGTTTATTATCAGTAAATACTATTTGGTTCAATAAGATGAAAATAATTTTTAGTGAATAGTAACTTTTGACATTTATTTACTGCGGTTAAAGGTAAATCAGGTAATTCAAGGTAAAAATAATATTATAATAATATTAAATTACCCTAACATGTGTTACAATCCTATTTGTTGATAAATTTATGACCATGGAAACCCTTGGGTTGATTTTGGGATCCCACGTAGCCGTTTAAGAGTGATAATGACACTTTATATTAATTAATTTAAAGTAATGACAAAAATGACATAAACATATATCCTTTAGTAAATCAATTCTTACATGAGGTTATATAAGTTATATCTTCAACTATAAATATTCATTTGAAAGCTAAAAATATTTAATACATCATGGTATTTTTTATCATTTTCAGACATCAAATAAATAAAATTATTTATGACATAATAATGATGTAGGTTTTACCTCATTAATGAATGATTTAATGAAATAAGATTATAAAGAGTAATAAAATATCCAAAACCTATCCAATTCTTATTGTACGATTTTATTTCGAAAAATTTTCTTCTTAAGTTTTACTTTAATGAGTTTTGGACCTTTATAAACCAAAAATAATTATATAATAAAATAATATTTTCAAAAATTCCTAAAGAGACCCTCCTCCCCCTTATAAAAAACTCTAACCACTTACCCATTACTCACACCTCTCAAGCATCTTGGCTCATCCAACATATACCCAAATAAAATTTCAAGATCCATCTCTTCCACTTAGAATCCTTACCTTAGGGAGAAGACACTTTAATAAATCATTTTGGTTCAAACCAAAGGGAGTTACCCGATATAAAGGCAATGTCTTCTCTTTAGTTCTTTTCTTTTAGTTTACTTCTCCAACCCCACAAACTCTTTTTATTCCTTTCATTTATAACAACACTAGTATCCTCAATATAATAGGTTGTTTTTATGATATCTATTTGAACTACACTTACACACACCTCCATCTAATTGGTAAAGAACATATTCTTTCTGTGGATGGCGAACTACTGCCTCACAAAATGATGATTGTTCAATCTTCTCCTTCCACCTCTTATGGTGGCCTTTATGATGGAATTGTAGTTATATGTGATATATATTATATTTATATTTTCTATATACATCTTTATTTTTCATTTATATCATACCTTTATGGTTTCTATAATGGGTAAACGTGATAATTTCATTTTAGGAAGTGCAGACTACCGCCCCTTCAAAGTGATATGACTCATTCATGCCATACGTGGAATGTATAAAGGATGGAGTTAATAAAATAATATATTATATTATACTAGAATTATAATATACTTATTTGTCATTATTTTTTCATTCCATTAAATATTAAATATAAATAAAAGTAGCGTTCATGCGTACGTACGACATACCGTCTCCATGAATGGTGCATTTCATTTCATATCTCCAAATATTATGTAATATGATAAATAAAAATATATACTGGATATATATGATATAAATGATATATATGATATCTAAATCATGAATATCATTCTGTATATAATGAAATTTTGACCACATGGACAACTTGTAAATATAAGAAGTTCATTTTTGACTCAAGTTCCAAATATCGACAAAACGACCGCTGCTAACTTAAATGATTACATAATGTTCATAACATGGTAATAAGTAATATAAAAGGAATAATAAACATGAAAAAGGTTCTTAAGAAACTATAAATTAACTTTAGTTTATTATTCAGGAGATTAAAGAACAAACGAGTCCATTCAGACACGAGGTATGGGACTTCGTCTTAATCTCCCTTCATTGAGGCATATTTTGTTTTATACATGACTTTATTTTATAAGGTGTATAAAAACCTTTGAATTTTCATTTCATTCAAAGGGAATATTTTTCTATGAGGCATTTTACTAAATGACAAAAAATAATGTTACTTTTAATGTAAGCGGTGACAATGACATTTTCCACCACCATGAGTATTATTTGATCTTTGGCTTCCTTAAAAATCCAAAATGTTTTTAAAAGGAAAATAAATACCATATACTCATTTTCATTCATTGGTAATGAAAATGGTTTTGATAATGGATTTTTTATTTCATTATATTTAAATGATATATTTTGATTGAAATGTGGAAATTTTATCTTTCATTTATATTTGTTTTATGTGTTGTGAATATGTTATGGTTCTTGGGCTTTATTACATATACAGGTGGTTCTATGATAAACCTAGGGGGTTAGACAAAGATATCTCTCCAATTCATTGGGTTACATGATGGAGGTAACGTGAATGCTTATCCTAAGATATTTAGGGAATATACTATGATGGGTATTCTAAATGTAACTCCCTACGTAGCTATGAAATCTACAATATAAGTATGTTATGGATTCCACAAGTTACCTTTATGATTTTTTATTACTATGTGTTATTCATAAATATTGAGATTTCATGAGGTATGTTAAATAGCTTATGTTATGTATGTATTGATGACCTAATGTTTTATTTCTTTGTTTTATAACCCTTAATGGTCTTTTTATGCTCATACCATGTTTTGAAATGTTTTTTCATAGGACTTAAAGATGAATAGGGTCAAGGATGAGATCAAGGAAAAGTCATGTTGTCTAAAACATGGAACTAGACCTGACTCTTTTTTAATTGTTTTTATTTTATGAAAAAAATGGAAACTAAGTAAAAGTGTCTAATTTGTAATTTCTGAGATGTAATGTAATAGATATGGCCTAATTCTCTAAAACTCTAAAACTGAAAATATATCAATGTGAATTATTTCTTTAATTCAATATTATGTCTTGTTTTAAGGCCAGGTCCTTATAATTAGTGTGGAAAGGTAGGTCACAAGATGTTGTTGTGTCCAAGAACTCCTAATACCTACCATGCATGTGGATGCATGGGTCACTTAGAGTGATTCTATTTAGGCTTTGTAAGAATGCATAATTGAGGAAAGTCCCAGAAGTGCTATGTTGTTGAGGAGTTATATAAAGTTTCTTTCTATATGTTTCCTTCTAATGTAAGGGATATTTTTTGTGGTATTTGTGTCGATAATGTTTTGGTTTTTATGATGTAATGTATGTTGTGTGTCTTTTGTGAACTCATGTTTTCAATGGAAGTTTGGTTTTTATGCCATAAGTTTTCAATCTTTCTCATTTATCTAATCGTACGATGTGTGTTTCATTTTGGGATTAGCAGTTCCTGACTATGAGGTAGTAGATGCTTCATCCATCAGTGCTCTAGCCATAGGTCCCAGAGTGAAGCTGGCACATTGTTAAGAATCTTTTAGTTTTAAGGAGTTTGGCTAGGCTTGTGCCTCCACCATTGTGGTGGGGAGTTTTATTTTGTGCAAAAAGTGTTGGCCTAGTTTGTATCCCCTCTATGCGGGAGTGGGTAGTTTAAATGTCTTTGATGTTTTTCTCTTAGAATAGGTTGGTAGGTTGTTTTGGGAGAGTTTCGGTGGGCCTATGATGGAGATGCCCATTATTAGTTCATTTTGAGTTCTCATTTGGTCATTGATCATTGGCTCTTAATGGTGGGGAGAACCACCACAGGTCCTATAGAGTTTCCTCCTCTGAATATATTGAGTGCTAGTTGTTTCATAATGGTGGGGATTCCATTCCAGACTCCCCTGTAATCTTTGGTTTTCATGAGTGATCTTTGTTTTGGGTGATCATTGGGTTCATGGAAAAAATTCCATACAATCTGGTTCTTAGCTTGGTTTTGGAGGTAGTGACTCGATCTTTCTGTTGTTTCTCAGGATGTGGTCGTGAGTTGGTGTTTTGGTTGGGCTCAGTATTAAGTTCTATTAATGGGGGATGATATTTCCTTGTATTGAGATGTTAAATTGTGTTGATAAAGAATCCTTAGGCATTGATCAATCAGTTGGAAAGTGTTACGGATTTCTAGGGGCGGAAAGCATTAATGGTGGGGAGAACTGTCACACCCATTTTTTCAATTTTTGGTTTATGATCCACTTCGTTGAGAATCCTGGTCTTTTTCTAAGGTCCTGGGTGTTACGAGGGTTTAGTTTTTAAGTGTTTAAATTGTATAATATTTAAATATTTTTTCCTTGGTTTTTCTTGGGAGAATGTGTCATGTTGGAGAGTTTTGGACACCAATGGTGTCACCTTTTTGTGTTTAAATCATTCAAGAATCATTGGGTGGGGTTCCCTAGTGTTTGGGTGTCATTTGAGAATTATTATAAAAAAATTTAGCCAGCATGGTTTGATCATGGTTTCCCAAACCGTGCAACCTAACCATGTTAAGTGGTAGATTCATTCCAGTATCCCTCGCATGGTTTGCACATGGTTTTCCAAAACGTGCTACAAAACCATGTAGTAACTTACAGGATTAATAATTTTCATTCTAAAAATTAGATTTAATTGATTCCACCTCTCATTTGAATCCCTTGGTGTTGGATATCGACCAGAGGGTGACCCCCCCCCCCCCCCATTATTCCTCATTTTGGGCCACTATTTTCCCGATTTCTCACCAAAGGTTAGTGGTTCTTTTTAATTTCTTCATTAAATCTTTATCATTATTCTTACCTCTTCCTTCTTCTTCTGATTTTTCTTGGTTTTATCTTCTCCCCTTGACATGATTGACTTAAGTTTATGTTATACCATGATTTTTTATGGGGTTTTGGTTTTTTTAGGGCAGTTATTCATAGATCTTGAGTGTTGGGAACTACAGCAGGTGATATTGGGTCTGCATTTTCTTTCCACCATGGTTTTAAGGTTGGATTTCCCATTCACTGGCCTTTTTATTTAAGATTCATTTATTTAATGATTTATTCACCTTATATATATTATAAATGTTGTTTTTTATTCTTTGGATAAATCATTTGGTGTGAAAAGTGGTGTTTTATGCCTTGTTTCATGATAAATAGAATTGTTGTGTTAAATAACGCACACCAAGTGTTCGATAAAATGACCAATTGGATTTTGTGAGTAGATTATGATATGAAAAGTGTGGTCTATATTTTTTTAGAAAATATCTATCTTGTGTAATGATGATTTGGGGTTTCATTAATGTTTTATCAAATGGTTTTAAGTTAAAATAACTATGTTTACTGCTTTTGAAATCGGTTTGATAAGTGATAATGAATTATGGCCCAGTTGGAATTTTAATAGGAAATGGATTTTGTTTTAAATTGAGATAGAAATTCTTTGAAGGAGTTTTATAAAAAAAATTATTTGGTAATGGTGTGATTGATACCTCTTTTTAAAGATGAGATGCATTTTTGTTAAAGTTTAGTTTTGTGAGAAATGTTTAAGGGCCCGTTTGTTCACATTATTAAAATGATGAAAAGTGTTTGTTATAAAAAAACCTTTCTTGGATGTTTCTCATAACATGTTGACATGAAATGTTTGGGATGTCCTTATTGAGGAATCCATGGGGTCCATTATAAGGGTTTATTGGTTGGATCCCTTTATGAACTATATATTTTAACACATTAGAGAAATCCTTACGGAGACTTGGGGTGAGGCATTTTGTTGATAATTATATTTATATATATATATATATATTTGTTGTGATTGGATGCTCAGCTAGAATGAGTTGGATCACCCCCCATTAAAGAGTTGAGACATGGGAGCCTAGCATATTGAGAGAAATTTCTAAGAATGATTGATGCACTGGTAGGTTATTGTACTGACCAGTGGCCCATTGTAGGTGGATATATTGGGTTCATTACTAGGGGATTTTCCCATGGCCTTCCTAAGAAGGGATGAATGAACGTATTGAGTATTTTTATTTCATTGTTTGTGACATCTAAATGGGGATGAGGTCACAGGTATTTGTGTCTTCTATATTAATCTTGATCTCCTAGGTTCACCCATGTATATTAGCATTCAATTGCTTGTAGTGATAAATATGATGCATGTATGTATATTTACATTTCCCTTGTTGTGTTATCAATGTTATTCCTTATTATTTATTGTTTTCCTTGTCATGTTATGGTTTTATTTTAATAAGTTTTATTAAAATGGTTTTCAAATGAAAGTGTTTTATCCTCCTTGTACAAATCTGAAAAATGTAATCATCACTTTCCCCTTGAAAATGATAATGGCACACTAGTGAAATAAATCTAGCTTTGGAAATGAATAAGGGAAATGGAAAATACTTTTTTTCAGTAAACATGTAGAAAACCTTACTTTTATATAGTTTAGTTCAAACTTGAAATTAATATTTCTTTTATTTTAAAGGTTGTTCATTGGTAATAGATTATTGGGCTAGCCTACTGAGTTTTAATACTCACGCATATAGTTCTTTTCAATTTTTAGACCTTATGCAGGTTTCATCTTGAGTTTTATCACCTTCAGAGACTTAGGATCGTTTCTTTGAAGAGTTACCCAAAGGGTCACATGGAGTTAGTTAGTTGTATAATTAAATTGGTTGAGTTTTTTAGTTCATTTGTATTTTCATTTTCTTGTACAAATATTTTTTCAATTTATTTTTTTTATAAATGATTATTGGGTTGTCCGTTTCTTTTTTATGTTTGTTTAATTGATTATATTTTGGAGAAATTTTCTTATTGTCAACTATGATGATGACAACCACTAATTTCCATCCCATAGGAATCGGGAACGCCCTTCAGGCCAAGCCACAGATCGGATCATGTGCCCGGTTTGGGGTTGTCCAAGGCAGGTTCGTGATAAAAACATATAATAGGTGTGATATCATATTCTCAATAAGGGTATGCGTACAGTGGAAGCTAGCATGGAATAAATATGTCTTGAATAGAGAAGTAGTAATATATGATGATCATATAATTATACGTAAATAATCACTTTATCTTTAGAGTTATCCAAGGATATAATAACTATTAAAATAATCACATAGACATCAATAATAGAATTCATAATGAAGGAATTCAAAATTCCAGAAATTTTAAGCTTACCATTGAGGCCTTGTTCCAAGACAACTCAAAATACCATCAAAACCTTGTGGAAAGACATCAAAATAAATGGGTAAGGCCTTAGAAAAATACACAATCCATTTTGTCTCATGATACCTATTTATGAATTGATAAGTTATGTAATTTTATTCCCCAACAAACACTTAATAATTCTAAATCATTCACCATATTAATAAATAATATAACTCAATCAGCATGCCTTAATAATCAAAAATTGTTCATATATGAAGAACTAGCTTATGTAATGTCAATACATTCCCTTGTCAAACTAATCATAAACCATACATAAGATTATGTTGGATGGTATATTGGGATTATATCCTCATTAAATCATAATATTCAATAAAGGATATGGATATAGATGAAAAATACTTTAAAAATATCACTGGAAAAATTTCTTCAAGATGATACACTTTTCACTTAGAAAAAAATATTATTTGAAATATAAAAAAATATAAAATATAATTGAAAAAATTTTCCTTAAAAATAATCAACCAATATTGTGAAGGAAGCTTAAAATCATTGATCAGTTATAATATAGGAAAAAAATTCATGTCATATACGTTAAAAACATCCATTTCACACTTTTGTAAAAAGTCAAAAAGCAACCCATTCAAAAAATGACAGGATGATTGTGTCTAAACCATTTAATAAAAATTAAAACATTGTCAAAAAATTATTTAATAAATCTTTTTAAAAAATTAAAATCCTTCTTTAAAAAATTTAAAGAAAAATATGTACATAGATGAAAAAGTTTCATGATCGAGTAGAAAAACAAAGTCAATTTTCTTTTGAAACATTATTTCCAAATATGGAATACTTAAAGAGAGTAAAATAAAAGTAAGAATTTTCATTAATAAAAATAAACATAGGGTTATATAAAATAATTAAATATATAATTATAAATTAATTCTCCTGGTAGAAACTTAAATAAAAACAATCTCAAATAATGATGAGATTTTAAAATAAACCCTTAACTCAAGTCTGACTTCCTTAATTTTTGTTTCAACATCCTATATAATAAATATATATTATATATATATATATTATATAATAATAATGATATGTAACATACCATGTATGATTTATTTATTACCTTTTATCACCTATTTATTATTTATTCTTTATTAAAATCACTGTTTTGGGTAATAATTGTTTTGTCCTTCATGTAAGTTTTGGTTGGGTAGTTTTGTTCCTTTTACTTTTCTTATGGTTACATAATCTAAATATTTTTTATAATTATATAAATATATTATATATTTATAATATATATATATATAATCATCAATTAAAAATTATATATAAAAAATAAATTGCAATATTCATGGAGACATTAGGTCGTACGTACACATGAACGTTGTTTTGAAATTTTGAAAGATGGAACAGAAGAGAGGTAAATAATAATTCACCCTTAAAATATCATTTTTATGTCATATATATCATATATATTCAATAAATATTTTCCATCTACCATCGTGGTAAAGAAGAAATGAAAAATGGATCACATCGCTTCATGGAGGTGGTAGTCCACATTACGGATGAGTGACGTTACTGTTTTCCAAGTGATTCGAAGGTAAGAAGGTAGATATGATACTATAATTTCAGAAGACTAATTATTTTATAAATATCATATATATACATTAAACTCAACATAATACACATCCATGAAATATGGTGATGAAAAATGAATTTTATAGTTGTGTGAGATGGTAAGTCGTAAGTAGGCACGAGCGATACTTTAATTTCTAATTTGATAGAAAATAGGGTGTATAATTGTTTATTAATAATCATAAAAAAAATTTAGTATATTTAGTATACTTGATATATTATTTTATGATAAATAACACATATTTAGAGGAGGTAAAAGAAGAAGTACAAATTCAGTGATCGGTTAAAGAAATTACATCTTCTATGAAATAACTCCTTTAGACCACCAATTAAGGACCCTAGGTTTGGTCTTTAGGGAATAAAAAACCTAAAATTTATATATATGTAATTTTAAAATAAAATTATGTCATATTTTGATTATATAAATTGTACAAAGTTTTGTGAGGAAGAGTGGGAAGGGTGTGCTTTAATAAGGGATGGAAAGGATATTCTTGGAATTATAAGAAAAAATATAATCAATTCATTCTAAGAAAACATCAAAATTTATATATATTCAAATAAATAGAGTTTAATATGGAAATATTATCATGAAATTAAATTATACTAGTTTTGGTTTCGTTTCAAACCTTATCATTTTGATTAATTGTTTGGTTGAATAATTTTAATCTTAATTTTGGTCATGACTTTTTAGTTTTATTGGGTTATAATTTTTCTTATAAGATAAAAATTAGCTCATATATGGAAAAATGATAAAATTTTAGAAAATATATTATCGACATTAATTTATTTTATGATTTTTATGATTTTTTAATATTTTAGTAAAATATTGATTTCTTAAAGTATTATAAATTTCATTTTTGACACTATTAATTTAATTTTATTTTAAATTCATAAATATAATGATATAATTCAAATGTAAAAAATTTAAAACATCCATAATATGTTATATTTATATATAAAATTTTTTTATCACAATAATTCCTCCAAATTGTATTACTTTTAATATTTTTAAACTCATTTATTTTATTTTCCCACTAATTGAATACATATTGTAATGGCGTTGTGTTAGCGTTTAAGGTATTTATATAACCCCTAAAAATTATAAATAAATTATAAACATAAAAATAATTTCATTATGTTCAAAATAAATTTTAATATTCATTCACAACTTATTTTTATCCTTATGTGAACATAAAAGAGAAATTTAAAGTCAAGGGATTGATATTGTGTATTTTTCTTTACTTAAATAATATAAAGTTAAATTTGAAATAAATAGAAAATTTTATCGATATTTTATATATTTTAATTTAAATTTATCAACTAACTCATAAAATAGGATAAAGAAATTTTTTATAGAAATTTTGAGGCCTTATTCTAATGTTTTAACCATATTTTATTCGTATTACCCTTACCGAGGTGAAAAATTTACCAAGTTATTTTTCACAATGATAAAAAATTAAAGATAAATATTTACCAAATTTTAACATCTTGATTCTAATTATTTTTCCATTTTTCAATATTCAATATCTATAATAATTATAAAATTATTTAATATAAAAACACATAACAGAGTGAAAAACTGTTTTTAAAAAAAATGTCTTTTTAAGTATAGAAAGTTTTTCACCCCAAATATTAGCATAAAATTAATTATAATTAAGTTAATTAGAATAATAATAAAATATTTGAATTAATTTTAATTTTAAATACTTTTAATTTTAAATAATTTTAATACAAAATTTTAGTTTATACATTCTTGAAAAAAATACAGTTTTCAATAAAAATAAGTATTTTTACTATTCACCGAAAAAATAAATCTTTTCAAAAAAATATCAGAAATTACCCTATGATATTTTTTATATAATGATATAAAATTTTAATTTTATATTATCAAATAAATTTTCTAAATTTTTCAAAAAAAAATCAATATAATATTTTCTCACAAAAATCAATAAAAGTCATTTATTGAAAGAAACATTTTTATTAAGCATAATATAACATTACTAAAAATTTATTGATTATTTACTAAGTATTAATAAATAAATTTTTATTAAGTAGGACCTTTAATATATTTCATAACTTTTTTTGTTTTATTTCTTACATATCAATTCAATAGCTGGGTTATAATGGTCAAAGTTAAATTATAATATTTCATGGTTCATTTAAGCTCAATTTTGTGTGTCATATATGCTATGAAACATAATTTTATTTATTTAATAATATCAGGGTGTTAAAATTTGTTTTCAATAAGAAACATATAATTTTTTTCTTTATAAATTTGGAATGGAATCATATCTATCCAAACCCAGAATGTGACATCAAAATAAACAATGAATGGTTAAAATGTGGAACTATTGTGAATGATGGAAATATTTAAACAGTGAATCCTTTAGTAATAATTTTTAATGGATTTGAAAATATTATTATTCTCAGTAGATAATTGGATTTATAAATTTTTTTGATTGAAAACGTATAATTATGCATTATGTTATGGAGATTAATTAGAATGAAATAAGTAATTATGGACCCTTTAGAGAATGTGATGATATGTATCCTTTATATGTGTTAACTAACTTTATAAATATGTAATTTTTGATAGAGAGGGAGATATAGAGAATGTGTGGTGTGACCCTTGGATATGGGGTATACTAGATTGCAGGATGTTACTTATTATGCCTTCAGTTGGATTGTTACCATGAGGTTGTGAGATGTCACCTTATATTGGGGTTTCTTATAACTCTTGAAGGTCATTGACCAACCTAATAGTTGTTAAGGTAGTTGATTTTAATCATGTGTATGTTTTAAACCCTTGAAAGAATGTCCTGGAGCATAGTTCTGATGATGATGGGTGTGTATTAAGGGGTGATTGGGACCTATAGTAGATTCTTGGATTTAGTGTGTTATATTTCATGTGTTTTGGTATGGGGCTAAGAGTTCCACTCCTTAGAAGTGTCTTTTGTGATTCCATGTCTATGGGGATAGGTGTGAGAGCCCATCGATATTAAGTATAAAACTTGGAATAGTTATGACTCTATGAGTTTGTTGATCATGGGGGATCGTGAGAGGGATTAGCTGGTACCATAGATACTGTAGATATTTTTGACATGGTAACATGTTTTGGTGTGTTAAATTGATGCATAAAAGGTGATATCAAGTTTTTTTAAGGAATGGTTGTGGATTGGATATTTTATAAGAGAAGAACCTTGAGTGGCAGTGTTTTGTTTTAAGTCCGGTTTTGAATGGGAAGGATTATTTAAATTCCTAAACCTATGGTTTTCAAATATGTTTCTTGAGAATTAATTCAATGTTGACCTAGGGTAGGTGATTCTTGGGTTGATAGAGTAAAAATAAACACTTTTTTATTTGGGGATGATTATCGAGTGTTGAGTGTTCATGTGGTTAGACTTGACTCATGAAAGCATTTAGTCTCAAGAGAAGAAAGCATTGACGATACCTTAAGTTCATTAAGACTAACATACTATAAGGCAAGGTAGAATTCCAAAGAGGGTTCAAGAGCATAAAATTGGGAATTTATGTCTTATGGGGTCATGATTTAGGCTTGTAGATGGTCATGGGGGAGTGTATAGCCCCAGTTTTTGATGAGATTGAGGTTGTAGGTGCATTCAAGATATGTACAGTGTCAATGGGTTTATGGGATCACGTGGATTGATAGTAGGCACACATTTATTTTAGGGGAGGTTAAGGTGATATGTTCTAGTTAAATTCAAGGCGTTTTGGGTTTTGGGTCAATTATATGTTTTATGTGTGATCCAAATTAAAATATTTTGGGTTCAATAGAAGCCCAAGTAATGTTGTAGTGGTAGTACCGTGATGATTTTTGGTTCACGACTCCTTGATAGAGAGTCAAGTGTTCATATCAAGTTTCAGTTAATTAGTCCCTATCAATGATAGATGACTGAGAAGTTGATTACAGTGGTGAATTTCCCCCTCTATGGTGGTGATGACCTATTAAATTGATAGGGGTGTTATGGAATTACTGACTTGGGTTAAACCTGAGAGGAGGGTCTGGTGTAGATAGAATGGAGAGAGTGTAGCTCAGGATAAGTCACACACATAAGATAATAATGGATATTTTTTATATACACTTAAGAAGTAGAATAATGGAGTCCATCTATTGGGGGTTCACCATCAACCATCGGAGTTCAAGATTCTTCTTATAGATCGAATATCAGAAAATGTCTTGGGTGTCATACCCAAAAGTTGGGAATAAGAGATAGTTGATGATTTGTTTTATTTCTTAGGTGATACTGAGATAGAAATGTATAATCGTTAATTTAATAAATTAATGGGAAATTGGATATGGAATTTGGGAATTTATATAGTTAATTGTATCTAACAACACTCGTATAGTGGGGAGTGATGTATTAGTCATTGGTTCATGACCCTTATAATGGAAGGGTCATGGGAGTGTGGAGTGATCATGTTGGAATTGGGATACTAATGTGGAACAACTTTTATGGATTCCTAGATTCTCTATGTAATTATGAATAAGAAATTGGATATGGTTTTCAAACAAGATCGAGTGTTGGATTCAAAATTGGGGTGAATTAAAGTGATCTGAGGGTGCTTGGATGGGAGGTGCATCAGTGTATGCAATGGTACGTGATGTCAGTTTTGGGAAGCTGAGTATCATACTATGAAACCTCACTAGTATTTATATGTCGACATTTTGAATGATGTTTGAGTGATCATAGTATTCATTTGAAAGTTAATACATCGTAACTGGTTAAATTGGTAATGCATTGATAGTTGGGTCTGGTCGTTTTTTAGACAAGTTGGATGAAGATGGTTTGACTTGCATTCAAATGGGTAATTGGATGAAAAAAAAACAAACCACATTTTTCATATAATTTTGGATATGATGGATTCATTATTGGATTAAATCAATTTTTTCAAGAAAAATCTATTATATTCATGGAATCTTCATGGATAATGGTTATGCATTATCCTATTTGGGATTCAGTAATAATGATGGGTACTAATATTTAACTGATGTTATATTCTATGTTTCATTGTGGAAAGATGGGATCCATTATAGGTAAATCATTGGAATCTGGTTATGGATTTTTAAAAGGAATTTATTATGGAAGATTCAAAAATTCATATAAATTGATAGTTGCAAGATGAATCCTATGGTGGAGGGAACCATAAGACTAGTGGGGCATTGAATGAAAACACCATTTTTGTTTTGTAATATTTGGGCATTGGTATGCACCATCTTAGTGTTTCAGTGATGATGATGGGTTTTTGGTTGGGTTTGGGTAGTCTAAGCATCTTGAATTGGATTTTGTGCCATGGATGTGATTTGGGTGTTCATGAAAGGATTGAAGGTGATTAGATTTGAATTCGTGACCAACATAGGTTAGGAGATGAAAATGGGTTACCATTGGGTATTCTTAAGGAGAAGAGTTATGTTGGGGAGTGTGTAATACACGATGTACGTATGGGTTTTTGTAATTTAGGATAAATTTTATTTTTCCATTGGTTGGATGGTTAGAATTTTAGCTCGTAATTCAATAGAAAAATTCATAGAGATTGAAAATCTAAAAAAATTCTTTTTGGAGATGGAATAGAGCTTGAAGAGTGGTTAGAGGGATTAGTAAAGTAGTGGGAAATAAATATAGTATATCGGTATCGTCAGTGGGATTTTTAATGAGAAAATATACAACTTTTCCCACTCTGGTTTTTTAGGGAGACACCCCTCTTTCCCTTTCTATTTTCATACACTAGGGGAAACTGACTCCCTTTTCCCCTCCAGTGAACCTCCCTTATTTTGGGTGGGATTTTACATGTTTTCTTTTTATTCATGGTATCTCTTAAACTCTATTATCCCACATCTATTTTTGTCATCATTAAAATTTTCTACTTATTTTCTTAGGATTTCATTATCGACTCCACCAAAGCATGGTAGAATCACCCAATTCTCTTCAGGATTTGTAAATCCTTGAAATAATACAACTCGTTTCAGTTTTTTACTATATTGGATCATTATTTTGTTAAGTTATGATGTTTTAGTGATTTTATTGGTTTTTTCATCATATTTTTTTTAAATAGTAATGAAAATAGAGTTTCCTCTTAAAGAATTGTTTAGAAGTTGTGTCAGGGGTCCGATATGGGCCACCTAAAGGTGTATGGCTTTGGTCATGGTGTGGTGATAGAATTTAGTGGGTATTAACCATTTATACCTTTTATAATTAACGGTTTCATTAATTGTAATTTATTATAGTTAATTATATATAATTTCATAGTGTGAGTTATAGGCTCGAGCAGCGATGTAAGCTAAGGTTCAACTTGGATGAGGCTTGGAATAACTATGAATCAATTATCAATATATGAAAATAAATTCAGAATACTTATTTAAAGGTTGGTGGTCCCTAAATTTTTCCCAAAATATTGAATTATTTTCTAATTGTATGTGTTCAAAATCTCACTGGTTTTCCTAGAGATGAAAATAAAATTATTTAAATGTTTTAAGTGTTGTTTTCATTTTTTAAATGCCTTATAAATTCTTGAAACATAAAAGGGATGATCATAATGGAAATTTCCCTTTTTTGGATTAATACCATTAAATTATAGTATGTTAAAAATTGTTTAATTAATATTAAACATTTAAATCAAGGAATTTGGAATGGAATTTCATAATCTATATGGTTCTAAATTAAATTAGTTATTAAAAATGGTAATATGGAGATTGGTATTTTATAAATTCAATTTTGAAATTGGTAATTTGAAAATAGAAATTGGAATGGTACATTAAAAAGTAAAATAAAAAATCATGAATTGGAAATGGCTTCATTAATTGAAATTGTGAACTGATGTTGATGAATTATGTAATAAAGTGTTATTTTCTAAAGTGGTGAAAAATTACTTCATGATTTGAATTTGAGGGATTTATAAAATGGAAACCTTATGAAATGGGAATTTTTGGCCAATGCTATGATAGAGAAAACTCCCATAAGGGTGGTCCATGTTACTTATGGGTTATTCCCTTGTCTTAGAAAAATCCCATAGGTAGAGGTTCATGCTACTTATGTGATATGCACTTGGCTAAGAAAACTCTCATATAGGAGGTTTATAATTCTTGATTCATATAATGGAGAGACTTAGGCATGCTATATAGGGAGGAATGGACCACATAACATGATTAGAGACACCCCAGCACTGTCTAAATTATGTATGGTTGATCAAGGTCAAAGTCCTATAGATCGACATTGGTATAACCATCATCAGGTGTCACCATGAACCTGAGTCTTCAATTTTTGTAATTTTCTTTTTAAAAAATTGTTAAACTATTTATATTGAGAAAAAATGATGTTATATGTTTTTTATGGTGGCCTAGTGAGTTGTACTCACACCCCACTCAAGACACCCTCTCACTTGGACACTTGAGGAATTACTACTTGGTTTTAGTAATGAACATGGGAAAAGCCCAATCCTTGAGGTTTTTTCTTCCTAAGTTGGATTTTGGATAATGAAACTAGGCCAGAATCAAGAATATTTTATGATTAATTATTTGACTCGGTTTTATTTTATTCATTTTACCACTTTTGTGTATGATATTCCCATGTGGGATCTATTTTCATAAGTATGAAACCTTCATTTTTTATCTCATGTGATGTTGTATCTATTTTATCATCTCTTTCCATGCTTGAGATGTTCATATAGATATTTTATATAATTTTTTTCAATTACTTCTATGATGTGCACTTTGATAAAAGGGAATAGGTTCTCCATTGTAATACCACGAGCCCTCACCACTTGTCAGCTAGCTCTGGTGTATGGATAGGTGTGATTTTGGCCTTATGGAAACCTAGGATATAGAAATTTTGATTGGATTTGGTTTAGTACATCACATTAAGGTTGTTTCTATTCTACTCTTTTTCTTTTTCTTTTTATTCAATCCAAATTTTCATAGTAATATTTAATCACTTCACAGGTTTTTCTTCTACTCCTCTTAGGTTCCAGATATTCAAGAAGGATCATTCATCCCACTTTTTCTTTTAATAATGAGATAAAATATTTTCCCATATTATGTTCTTAAACGAAACTCCCATGAATTCGACAATGTTTTTCTTCTCCAAATCCAAGTCAAACTCCTCCATTTAATTTTTCTAATTATATTTTATGAAATATTATACATTTTAATAATGATAATTTTTGATTTGTCCCTTTCCATAAAATATCCCATCATAAAATTGTGTGAATAATTATTATATTTTAAATACCATGAAATATTATACATAAATCTCTTTAAATTTTGAGGATGATCTCTATATTTGAGTCTCTGATAAAATTAAAAAATAACTCCCTTGAAAATTCGATTATAATTTCATAAAAACAACTTGAATCTATAATTATTTTTTATCTAGATATGAATAATAAATTATGATTGATATAATTAAATGTAATATATGTGTCTCACACCACTTTTTTATTTAATGCATGATGACATTTCAATGAGTATATTTGGGTTGCATTATAGATGAACCTTAAAAATCCCCTCATAGTTATCCCCTAACTCCCAATTTCATAAAGGTTGTGAAATTTATGTATTTTTCTAATAAACCTTACAAAGACTCCTTGAGATACCTTTTTATTGTTGAATTTTCTAAAGGATATAAACTTAAAAATATTCATTAATAAACTTTTTTAAGTCCATAAATAAACCTTTTGATGATCACTGGTCAATTTTATGATTATCCTTATAGAGATATACCAATGTTATGATGCTCACTAATAATACTTATGATGAACATAAAAAAGATCACTTCATCCTTAAAAAATAATCTTTCAACCTTGAGAAGTGTGTTGATCAACTCACAATGTTTTTTATTGAATGATAAATCTCTGAATCACTAGTATACATTCCTAAATTTTCTACACATTTAACCATATGATCGTAGGGAGAACCTCAAGCCTTTTTCAAAAACTCAAAAATTATTTAAAGACCCGACTTCCCACATAATTATTCTGAAACACTCCCATGGTATAAAATCTATTTAAATTACATAAAAAAATAATATTGAAAAATAAAATGGAACACTTAAACCTATAGTTCCAACATCAAGGTATTCATGTATAATTTAAGTTAAAATAATTTAATATGAGAAAGTTGTTTCTTAGAAAAATATTATGTATTCAAGGTTTGTTAAAAAAGGTAGAAATAGGGAATGTTAAGGGATTTTATATTATCATGATTCATTATTACATGTTAAATGTATATGATAAAATATTCATGAAATTTATGACATGTTTAATAACTAGTTGGTGACATTTTTTGGAGATTTTAATGTTTGAGTTTCTTAATGGGACTCAATTAATCAAAACTGAAATTTTAAGTATAAAAACTAATTTTAAACCTAAAATATGGGTGGTTATAAATTTTCATGAGTTTGGATATCTTTTATCCTCTCATCCCTTATCTCATGATTCTAGATAGAGAAACCAGAAGAAGAATAAGATCAAATCAATCTTGTCTTCACAGATCAAGTTGATGGTCCTCCCATGATCGAAAATTATTTATATGGAACATATATCCCTCATTATAGCACATAAGAATATAAGTTCAATTACTATGAGATTTGGGTGCATGTGTGTATAATGTAGAGGGTGCTTCAGTTGGTGCATTCGAGCTATCGAATGCGAACGACAAGTGAATAATATATGAAATTTATGAAAAAATGAGGTATGATATCATTTTTTTCATCATACATAAATAAATTATAAAAGATCCATGGGAAAATATATGTGTTCGCAATATATATATTCGTAATATATATATATAGCATTATGGAACACATCCAAACTGAATAATTTTAGAATACAAATTTTTATGATTCTGAATGCATCTAGGTTCCCTCATGAAAGTTGTCTAGATTGATCCAAAACATTATAAAATGTGTTTTCCCTACTTATTTTCTCTTTTCCCATAAGTTTAAAGGTAAATTAAACAAATTAATTAGGATAAATATCAAGTAATGTGGGTTTTCCCTCAATCCTGGAGAAAATTTGGTCTTTGGTATTGTGGTTATGTTGGGAAACTTATATAATTAGTTATTCCTTGAAAATTCTAACCTCGTTGTCCTAGAATGTTTTTGATCATCTCCTAATTTTTTATTTAATTTATAATTATTTATTGAGCCTAAAAGATAAATCATTATTGGTATTCCGATTTTCAAGATCATCTTATTGGGCCTTCCTTATGTTATCTAAATTACCCTTAAAATGAAAAAACTATAAAATGATCATATTAAATGATTTATAATATGTTGATTCCAATCAAATAAAAAAATGTATTTATAGCCTGAAATATATTACTAAAAAACTAATTGTATTTGAAAAGTGATGAGTATAAGAAATTCTCTAAAATTATATTTAAACTCAAAAACATTAACATTACTTTATAAATATAAGTTTTGTTGAAAAATATATAAGTAATGTTATTAAACATTTGAATAAATGTGTAGAATCAATGCAGGAAATTGAATTGTATGTTCGACCTTATGGGATGTCCAAAATATCATAGTGTTTTTTTCACCGTAATTTTATATATAAGTTTAAAAGATTTTTTGTTGGAATTATCAATAAATATTAGTTTTGTAATAAAAGTTGATAGTTGAATCATTGTTTTTGAGTATTATTTAATATACTAATGAGTTATGCAAGTTTCTTGTTTTTATTGGTTAGTTGGGATTTAGCTGTTTTTTTTACAGTTATAGTTTTCTTGGTTTTTTCTATATCGTAAGAAACTCATAAATAAGATATTTTTATGATCTCGATTAATCATAGATTATTTATATTTCATTATTTGGTATTTTTCATTTCTTTTATTTCCTTTCATTGTGTCCTATAGAAGGTAATTGTTAGAAAATATCCTTATTTGTTATTTTTGAGTTATATTTATTGAAAATAATAGTGATTTTCTTTAAATGTATCATAATTTTTGTAAAGATCCATCTCATGGATTATTGAATAAGTTTGGAGAATGCGTGGAGATATATTGTTCTAGATGGTGGATATCAGGTTGGAGTAGTTTTTACTATAGAGTGATGATTAGTGTCACAACATAGGGAGTACCCAAAGATATTTTAATGAATATCTATTTGGGTTGAATGTATGCTTACACTACAAAAAAAAATTTCCATGACATAGTGTTATTGTGTAAGATAAGGATCAATCTATGTACGATTTAATGTTTAATTGACATTTCATAGTTAATTTTCGTATAGAAAAAAGGAAATACCTAGAAATGTAGTGTGGATTGCAGGAAAAAAGGTCATTTCATAGATTTGTGGGTTATACGATGAAGTGTAGGTATTGACCATGACATGGAGACTATATAATTTTGGTGTTCCACTAAAAGAGAGGGGGTGGTCTAAAAACAAATTTTCTTCATATTGTGTTGAATAATCATATATTCAAAAAGATGAAAATATTTTAGTTTGATCCATGATACTTGGGGAAGGAAGTGTTGTGACAACATTGTAGTCACCACAACATGGTGATGCTGAGTCAAACAAATTTCACGAATTCCAAAGTTCATATCTTTCAGATATTTTTAAATTCAATGAGTTTGAATAAAATTTAGATAACTTTTATAAACTAATTTTCCCATCATAATCAAGGAAAATTAAAGATAATAAATGAGGGATACATAGTTATTATGTTTAAATATTAGAGATATATTCCCACTCAATAGGGGGAAGAATATCAGTTTAGTGATTAAGATAAGATAGAAGTAATTCTAGATCCTGTTCAAAATTAAAGAGAACAACAGGCATTCTAAGTGTTTTGTTAGGTAAATTCAAGGAGATTCATAATTTTTATGAAGGATGGGAAAAATTTTACACCATAATTTCTCAACTTTACATTCTTGGTTCATGGAAAATAAAGGAATTACTTTTTGGATTAGTGGGATTTCTATGTGAGGTGTATATAATAGTTCTCCACTATTTAAGGGTTATAAATCATAATGTTTTCTAAGACCACTCTAGATTATTACAAAAAAATAGTATACATATTAAATTTGTTACAATGATACACTAATATTTTATAATCCTTGGATATATCCCAGTGCATGGGAAACAAATAAAAATTACTTTATATATTCCTTTTATGATTTTTTTACTTTCATATTTTTTTATAATTGAGAGAATAGTGTTATACCTAATAATCCAAGTTCATAGGAAGTAAAATTTGAAATCGACATACCCTGATTCACCCTCCCCCAAGGGTTTATTACATATATGGGATAAATAAGTGGTATTGAATTAGAATGATCAATTTGGTGTAGTATTTCATCTTGGAATCTATTTTATTAGTTTTTAATAATAAAGGTATTCTGATATTTTATGTAAATGATTTTTAATTATGGAAGAATCTGATTCAGTACTACTATTGATCATTGATCATGGTTTTCCATATAGATTTAATGAATGGTGTTTTGGTCAATATGGAGAGCGGTTCTTTATCTGAAAGAGATTATAATGATATGGATATCAAGAACAAAGGAATAATCATCTTAGGGGTGATTTTTCTAACCCAACATATGTGAATTTTATGTTGGTAAAGTACTCAAATTCCATTTGGGGAAAAATTTTCACCATTGATGAAGGCAACTCAGAGATACATGAAGCAACAATTTATGTCTTGTAGAAAAAGTATGAGGACTTGAGGATTCACCCAAATGAATCTTTTGATGCATTTGTTGATTAAATTAATTTAATTTTAGTGTAAATGCATGTACATAGTTAAAACCTTGATAATGTAAATATCATGATGAAAATAATAAGAAAATTTCCACTGAGATCCAACCCACAGGTTTTAGTTCTTGTGGAAAAGGATCCAAAAGATGTTATGTTGGATAGTATTCATATAAATATTATTGTGTATAAAGTTATGAATAATGAAGAAAACTAAATTGAAAAATATAAATCTTAGTAAGTAGAATTCAATCCATTTAATAATCTCATGGATGTAGAATATCTTGAATAAAAGTAATTTAATGAATTTATGTCATTATTTTCTATAAATCTAAAATGGGGAAGGGAAAATTCAAAGGTAAGCCTCCACTCACTTTTTTATATATAAAAAGGATGGGAAAATTATTTTAATGTTTCCCAATATGTTCTATGATGATTATAATAATGAAATTCCCATGAAAAAATATTCAAAAGATATAAAAGTCAAGAGTAGGATAATGAAAATTTTCTTAATGAAAATGAACATTCATTCACAAGAGAGATTCATCTTGGAAGGAACTGAAGTAGAAGAAATTGAGAACTATAAAGATCCTAATAAATAATATCTTATAATATTCATAGATAAAAAAAAATTAAGGATATAAATGATGGAGACCAAGTTAAGGTTGAGGGAATAGTAGACCTCAAAGTAGGTCTAGAGGCTACACTCAAAGAAAGAAATGTTTGGAGGTCCAAAATGATAAAATTCAATATAGTATTGTATCATTCCAAAGACTACATAAAACAAATAAAATATGTTAAATATGAGTTAAATGTTGAAATTGAGATACTTAAATCTAAATTGATAAAAATGATAGAAATTAACTGATTACAAACTCAAATTTTAAGATTAGGCCTAGATTATAAATGGTTTGACCAATTTAGTAAAATATTGAGTCAAAAACATCAATAATATTGAATATAAAACTATTAGATTATGATGCAATATTTAATAGTAGTAAGGGTTATTTATATCCAACATAACATTAGAGAATCAGATTATGTGGGCTCTAAAAAGGTTAAGTATAAATAAGGAGATCTAGTGGATAATCTGAAGGACATTCTTCCGTAATAAAAACATATTAAAAAAATTATTTTAGGGATCAATAAAAAGCATAAAGATATGTTAATTTAATATAAGAAACATGAATCTCCAATCAAAGGAGAAATATAAATTATTGTGACACTCAAAGGACTCAAAAATATACTATAGAATATAAAAATACATCTAAAAAGGCACAAAAAATCAGGTGTTATTAATATGTAAATGTGGGGTAAGCATAATATATGTGTTCCATATCTAAGTAGAGTTTCAAGGCATGAGAGAGATATAAAAATTAGTATATTTTTATATACCTAATATTATTTTTGTGGATAAATTATTGGTGTAAATTAAACATACACAACTTCATGTCTTTCTCATCATGGATGAAAAGTAATGTGCTAAGAGAGTCACCTGGTGAAATTTATTAGCAGAAAAAGGCATCATCATGTGGAACAAAAAATAAAAATCAATTTTCAACCCTAAAATATGTGGTTTGGTTCATCATTTATGGATGAGTAATGACCATAATTATTACCAAAAAAGTTGAATCAGGGGACATGGATCAAAAAAGGGCTAAGAAGATTATAGTTATAGATATTTCTTTGAGAGAAATTGATAAAGGTAGAGTATGAATTATTAATAGTGATTTTACTTCCCATGTAATGAGAAGTAATAATATTTTTACAGACATCATGTATGTTGAATATGGTATCTTAAAATTTTTAAATGAGAATACATTAATATTATTGACTCTGTAAAAGAAAACAATTAGAGGAAAATGCATGAGGATCATGTATGTCTTGGTTATTGAAGTCCTTGTTTAATATTTTCTTACTGTCAACAAATTTTGTGACTCAAGGAATGAAATAAATTTCACCAAGAATAATTTAAACATCAAAAGAAGAGTATGTGTAATTGTAATGTAATGAAAATTCACAAATTAGGATCTCTAAATCATTAGTGGAGAATAAGATATTTTCTTCCAATCCAAGGAAGATAAAAATTGGTTGCAGAAAAAAAGTCTTAGCCAATCTAGAAGAAAAAATCATTAGAATAATTGATGATGAATAAAGTATCTCATGATATCCCTATGCTCACATGTTATAATACTAAAACATGTGATATATGCTAACAGGAAAATATCATTTTCAACAGTTACATGTTGAAGGAAAAAAAGTACATGTGGTTGCATAAATTTGTGAAAGTTATTGTTTTTTGTCCAATATCTCCAAAATAAAATGAAGGAAAAATGTATAATATGATTTTAATTGATATTATACCAGGATTTCAGGGTTGGTAGTGATCTCTCATAATTCTAAAATAATTAATTTCATTAATTATTATCTACGTATCGAGGGGAATATTATTAGATATAATATTCCAAAATTTTAGACTCATAATGGTAGGTTTCAAAAATATATAGTTATAGGATTATGTCAAGAAGCATAGAATATGTTACTAAATTTTAGAGATGAACACTCCATAATAAAATGGTTTTGTTTAGAGGATATACTGGATCATTATCAATATGGATTATATAATTATCATTGAGAAGGAACTACAGGAGAAGTTTTCAAATGAATATATAATGACATTGGTATATATCATAAATAGAAATTTTTCTTATTCTAGGGAAGAAAATAATTCATTTGATATTTGGTATAGGAAGAATCCAAAATTTAAGTACTCTCAAATGTTTACAAGAGCATCATTCATAATAATAAAAAAGTAATAGGAAGTTTGAATATCATTAAGATAAAGGAATATTTTTGTCCTACCCATACAAGGTAAAAGAATATAATTGTTTTAACAAATGAATTAGAAAAATCATTAGAATACATGACATCACTATCAAGGAAAATAAGTAGAATTTATATAAAATTAGTGATCTAATTCATGAGTAAAGTGATAAGGAGTTGAGAAAATCATTGGGAGTGCAAGGGGATAAGGATTATTCTATGAAATTCATCGATGATTAGAATTATATCGAAATATTAGTACATATTATGAATTAAAAAAATAAAGGATGATATCAAAGAAAGGAACATCATTTTTGACCATATGGATCTAGCACATACATTGAGAATGAATTCATTATAGAAAACTTCACTATTGTCGTAAATAGAGCCAAGAAATTTTATATTGGTTGATAAGGATGTGATTTGGATCAAGGATATTTATGAATAGATTGAATAAATTGAGAAGAATAATACATACAAAACCATTCCATGGATGGAGAACAATAATTTTATAAAAAATGAATTGGATTTCTATAATAAACTCAATGAAAAAAGAAAGTTAATTCAGAACAAGGAATGATTTTTGGGGAAGATATATAATTATATTTAAGAAATTGATTTATATTTGACATTTTCTACCACGGGTAGAATTAATATTATTCACTTGTTCTTGTCTATAATGATGCAAAGGAGTTCGAGGTTTTCCGGATGGATACGAAATTAGAACTCCTTTATGGGTACCCTAGGGAGAAGGTTTATATTAAGTAAAGAGATGGATTAATTATTCATTAAGACAAAAAATGTTATTGGTTGAATAAATAACATTATGCGTTGAAATAGGCACTAAGATCATGTTATTTTGTACATGATCAGTACTTGGGAAATATTTGATTTCAACATGGAGGACTTGATCATAACCTATATTTCAAAAAGAATCAAGGTCAAAGGATGATAGTCCTCATTTATGTTGATGACCTAATTATTTTAGGATAAAATAAATCACATAGTAAATAATTTATGGAATTTATCTTGTTTTAGTTTTAAATGTCAATGATTAAAGAGTTGGCACTTTCCCTTGGTCTATAGATGATTAAAAGAAGGACTATAATGTTTATTTCTCAATCCAAATATTCCAATAAGGTGATGAAAATATTTTGGAATAGATGATTCCAAGGAAATGACAACATCAGTTATTACTTGGATGAGTTTTTCAAGTGATGGTGATATAAAAGTGGTTAATGTGATGTAATACAATTAAATCATTCAAATCCTACTATAACAAACAGTGAAAAACCCAAACATTTTTCCCACTTATTAGGTTTCATTATACTTTCCAAAATAATTCCACTTGCAAGTTGTGAAAATAATATTATAGTATGTCAATGGAATGATATATTTTAGTTTGTTTTATCAAAAAGCATCATATTATGAGCTATTACAATTGACAAATCTGGATTGGGCCGGTTCAACAGGTGATTGAAAGTAAATGTTAGGAAATTCATTCTATCTTATATATTTTAATATTTCTTAGCTAAGAAAAGAATTTAAATTGGATATCATTAAGATCAATGGAAGTTAAATACATCATAGCTAGTCAAGAATGTACACAATTACCATTGATTAAGAAAATACTTAAGTATATTTGAGTTTATGTCAAATCTCCCATTACAATCAAATATTATAACTCAATTTCAATTAATCATAGAAAAAATATTTTCTATCAATTAAGGATCTACCACAAAATAGGTCAAGGGAAGGACTTCCTTTTATTATTTCTAAGCAGAAAGTGCTGATAAAGGGGTGTGCCTTTATCAGTGCTAGCTAAAAGGGCTGATAAATGTTCCCTTTATCAGTGCTAAAAAAGCACTAATAAAAGTTTTTAACAAAAAATATTATTAATTTATACAAAATTAGTATATTTATATTAAAATTTAATGTTTATTTATATGCATTAAATAAAAAATGTTAATTAATATATATTTTTTAATAATTCAAAAATATATATATATAATGTTTTAATTGAAAAAAGTATTTCTATGATTATAATTAAATATATATATATATAATTAAATAAATATAAGATAATAATAAATTACATTAAATAATAAATATATTTATTATATTTATTATATTTATTAGAGACTTATTATATTTATATTTATTATATTTACAAGATTAATTTATTAAATTTATTAGATTTATTAGATTAATTCATTATATTTGTTATATTTGTAATATTTAATATATTTATTTTATTTATGTTATTTATAAATATATAATGATTTTATATATATATTTATATTTAAAATTATAGAATATATATGTGTTTTCCAATGAATTTGGTCAATGAATATATTGATCATGTGTATATGTTATGTATCATGCATGAATGTTCATTTATACATTACATCACGTTGTCCATTGATGTGGTATATAGATTAATTCGTAATATTAACCATATGAACTATATATGTTCTAAAAATTTTACTTCTAAAATAACATTAAATATATTTAAATAATAAATATATATTATTATATTTTTAATGATATATATATAAATAATTTTTAAATAAATTTGTAATTATATTATAACTATATATATAATTATAAAAATATACATGTAATTTTATAATTTTATTAATATATATATATTAACAATTATATACAAATATTTATAAATATATTGTATTTCTATTAATAATTATTAATATATAAATATATATTTATCTTATATATCATTTTAAATAAATATGTAATAATATAAATAAATTATTAAAATTATAACATTATCAGCGCTTTTTTAGCGCTGATAAAGATGGCCTTTGTCAGCACTATAATTTTAGCGCTGATAAATAGGTCTTTTATCAGCACTTTTTTAGCACTAATAAATAGGTATTTTATCAGTGCCTTTTTAGTGTTGATAATGACATATCTTTATTAGCGCAAACAATGCACCAATAAAGGTGTGTTTTATTAGTGATTTTTATTTAAATGCTAATAAAACATACCTTTACTGGTGCTTTTAACTAGCACTCATAAAGGTTCCAGCAGGTTTTTCCAAAGAACCCTCAGAGGCTCCTCCTCCCTTGCACCCTTTCAAGCTTTCGTGGATGCAGACCCCTATATCGTCAAGCCCTCCTCCACTATGGCCCCTCCTCCTCCGCCTCTGTCGCCGCTACCTACTCCTGCTCCACATCCATTGACTCGTCCTCTTCTGCTGCCACCACTACCTCCTCCTCCTCCTCTACTGCATCCTCCACCGACTCATCGTCATTACTGCTATCACTGCCTCCTCCTCCTCCTTCTACTCTGCCACCACCGCTACATCCTCCTCCTCTTCCTCTTCCTGGATTCATCAGTAAGATCTCATTATTCTTTATTCTTAATCGATTCATGGTTCTTCCCTCTCTGGGAATCAAAGACCAAGTCTATTGGGGATAGTTCTTTGGTCTTTTTTGTTGATCTTGATGTAATTTTGTTGGATGTAGTTAATTTAACAAGGTTTTTTATTAGATATCAATGTTTTATTATTTCATTATTCATTTTTTATATCTTTTGTGAGGAAATTTTCTTCCCTATAATCTCCAATTATCTTTTAACATAAAGAATTTGTTTTGATTAAAAAATTTCATTGAAATTTTAGCAAAAAATAATTTATGATTATTGAAGTAAATCCTTTTTTATATGATTTTTTAAAAATTGGTTAGAATTCGGAAAACTCTCTTATTATATAATTTTTATGTTATTATTTTAAAATTATGGTTTTCTTTTGACACATGTAATGTATTTAATGAAATGATTTCAATGTGGGTGGAATGGTTTTTTTTAATATGGTTGGCTTGAGTTCATGGGTTATACTTGACCATAAATAAGGGCAGTACGCCATTAGGGAACTTGGATATTGTTCACCTTGTGATGACTTGGTGGATCAATGAGGGATCTCTAATGAGTATGGAAATTTCAACAAAGCATGCATGGTGAGTGGGCGGAGATATAAATGTGGAAATTCCTAATAATGGAATTAATTCTTTTTACATAAAAAGGTTTTACTTGGATATTATCTATGATTTTTGGATAAGCAGTTTTATTAATTTCAAATGGTTTATAAAAAACATTCTAACATTTTTTTCCATGTGGATTGAGTTTGGAAGTCATTGGGAAAATAATACTGAGTTTAGCCTTACCCCCTTTCTTCATAACTATTTCCTATTTTAAATTATCATCTATCAAGACACATATAAGGGAAAGGTATCTTAGTTCTTTAGTAATGTTTCGTGATACCATTGAGTGGGATTTAGTGTCATGTTTTTTAGAATCTTTCATATGTGATGGATCAATATGGAAAAAGGATCAAATTGTGTGTGGGATATTCTTTAGAATAAGATTTGTTGGAAGTATAGGGTTTTGTTGAAGGGAGTGGGAGTTTCACGTGGGGGGGTTTAGGGTTATGGGAAGTGTGGAAAGTTTTAATCTCTGGAAGTAGGATTATTGGAATTTAAGGGATCATATTACTAGAATAATGAATCTGATGCATGTGTTTCATGAGTGAACTATAGTGAGATGGAATGCGGGATGAGAAATATTAGTTGTGTGAAGTATTGCTAAAAATCAGTGGTAGATGGTGCAGTATTCAGTGGTCATAATAGAATTATAGGTTTTAATGGATTCTCTCATGAAGGCCATTTTACTTCAAAGTGACTTTCACATTGATTTGGGTTGTTTATAAAATTATTTATACTTTTTTTGGGGTACAAAAAAAATTGTTCATAAACTGGTTATCTTTTTATGAAATTGTTTATAAAATGGTTGAGTTGTTTAAATAATTGTTTATAAAATGTTTGGTTTGTTTGTACAATTGTTGATAAATTGTTTGGTTTTTTATAAAGGTGTCATCACTTTAGATTTTTGATGTATTTTTTATGGAAATTGTGTGTGGAAAGGATAAGGGACCTTTTTGAAATTGTGAAATGTTTGGGTGTGTGTGTGTTTGAAACTCAAGGTCACATTTAGAACTTTCATATGCTTTGTGTGTTTTACATTTCCAACCTCTAGTTTTAGTCTATTATGCACATCCTTGGATGCTTGATGCACCTATTATTATTGAACCTCCTAATGGAATAACACAACTGACCTAAATATAATTACTTAAACTAACCTTATTCTATTGAAAAATATGACAGAAATATTTAAACACACTTCCACATCATCATTTCCATCAACATCCCGACATCATTCACCCCCCCCCCCCCAAGCTTATCATTTACCCATTCCACATCACTTGTAACTATATGATGAATGAAACCAATACTATTAAGATTCAATGAGATTTGTATGATATTTCATAAATATATTTCCATAGTATATGAATTAATCACATATGTTTTAATCATCTATTAGTTTCTGATGTCTACTTCACACACTAGGTTCAACAAACATTACTACCATACAAATGATTAAATCCTTATTAGTGACTGCTCTACTATCTAATCTATAAAATATTTATCATGTATGATACTATTAGGACTCACCCCCATAGGAACTCTAGTGGAGTTGGGAATATATTAGTGTCTGACCACACCATCCTATATTAAAATGGACATGGGTTAGTTACAGTTAGAAATGTAATGATACGGCCTAGGCTGGTATCCTAACCAACAACTGACCAGACATTCAACTAAACTAAGAGGCATTCATGATCCCTATGGTAAATCAATGATCCCCTGGGAAAAAGATACAATTAATGTGGAATATTTTACCCCTAAATTAGTGTAAATTAAAAATGATTTTTCTCTTGAAAACCAGACATGTCCCATTCATAATTTGAACGTCTAGGAAAATAGTAGATATACAAAAATAAATAAATAGGAAGTAGATATTATATATGGAAAATAAAATACCACTATTGACCAATAAAATAGTTTAACCAGACATGTCTCTTTAATAAATCTCATTGGACCTATTTTGGATAGGTATAACATATGGGTTCTCATTTTATGTTTTATTTTCAGTTGGAAATCTCATATGTCACGTGCCTCTCCGCTTCCATGAATACACCTCTGTCGCACAATGAATGACACCTTCACATTGAGTTATATCCTCTTAGTCGTTGGTTTCCTCTTGTTCACATGTTATTATTGTTTTATATTAATGTTTAGCTTGAGATTTATGTGGGATAAATGCCCCATGAAAATTATATTTTTTGGTGGCCCTTGTTTGCGCACTAAATGAATTGCATGTTGGTTAGTTCCTATTGAACATTTTAATATATAAATTGGTAATTTACATATACTTGGATAATTAATTAATGCCCCAAGATGTTAAAACTTATGTGATAACCCCAAAATTAACAAGAAAAATTAAATAATGGATGTTTTGTAAAATATTAAATTATGTTTGTTTGGTTTGTATGGTGTTGCGATTGTGAGCATGATTGTGTGTTTGTATGGTGTTGTGGATGTTGTCCTGATTGGTATTCCATTTTTTTCCATGTTGAAGTTCCTCCACCACTAAATATCAATCCAAACCTTACCTATTTCAATGGAACCACTACTTTGTTACTAGTTCAATTCCACTGAATTTAAGAAAACCACTTCACTAGAGGGATCTATGGGGCACTTTATGGACACCCTAGTCAAATAAACATAACAACACATGTAAGGAATCCTTCCACTCGCAAGCAATCTTTGGAAAATCATACCATATATTATTTTAGAGGAATAGTTATTTAATCGAGACATTATGTTTCTAGAGAAACACTAAAAAATTGGTTTACAAAAATGAATATAGATCACATGTGGGATTCTAAAACATTTTAGTGAAAGGGATTCTCATAGCTAGTTCTATTGATCTGGTGGTTGGTAAGATGGATGTGATAAACATTGGTCCCGAGTAATGCATGGAGAGTTAAGGGTATTGGTTATCATAGCTAGTTCCACTGATTATAATTGGATGATGACCCTAGTTGAGCATCATTTGTGTATTTATTTTGTTAAATATTAATATTACTGAATCAAATAGGATTAATATGAATAAATAATGTATGAATTCCAATTGGTTGACAAAAGAGTATAAAGATTGTGTGAAATAGTTTATCATGTTTCCAAAAGATCATGCATATGACCCTTCTCAAATCCTTTTTTTGTGTTTATGCGGTTTTTATTCAAGAAATATTAGTTCATAGGATATGGAAGAACACTTGATCTATCATGGAATAGATTGATGTTATACATGTTGGAATAAACATGGGGAAAAAATGTAGGTAGTTCCTAGGATAACACTGCGTTTTATGGATCATCTGATATGATTACAATCATGAATAATGAAGACAACTATATGGAGGATATGATTACATATGTGAATGATGATGAATATTCTATTAAGGAAATGAAAATGACAGTTTAATATGAACTTTGTGATTTCCCAAAATTGTTTAAGAAGTTAAAGAGTAGAAAAAAGATGCCATTGTATGCTACTTACACTAAATATAAAACATTGTCAGCCGTACTGAAGCTGTATAATTTGAAAGCAGAAAATGGGTGGAGTGACGCCAGTTTTATGGAACTACTTGATCTCTTAAATGAAATGATCCCAGAATATAATGAGCTCTCAAGCTAAACATACGATGCCAAACGAAAGCTACGCTTGATGGTTATGATCTCTGAAAGAATACACACCTTCCTGAATGATTGTATACTGTTTTTCAAGGACCACAAATCACTTAAATAATTCCTAATGTGTGGTGCTTCTCAATACAAGAAATATGAATCTATTCCTACCGAAGTTTTATGGTACTTTCCAATCATTCCAAGGATTAAGTGATTATATGTAAGTGACAAGACTACTGGACAATTGACATGGCATGCAGATACAATAATTAATGATGGGAAACTACGTCACATGGAAGACTCTCCTCAGTGGAAGAGAATTGATCATGAGTATCTTGAATTTGGAAATGAGCCGAGAAAACTTCATCTTGTGTTATCTACATATGGAGTGAATCCTTTTGGTTTTCAAAGTAGCATTCACAGTACATGGCTATTTATGTTGGTAAATTATAACATATCACCATGGTTATGCATGAAACAAAAATACATCATGTTATCTATGATTATATCAGTACCAATACATTTGGGTAATGATATTGAGGTTTATTTGGCTCCATTGATATAAGATTTGAAAATATTGTGGGATTTAGGATTTACGTTTTATGATGCATACAAAAATAAATATTTCACTTTGAGATCCATGTTTTACAGGATGATAAATGACTTTCCTTCTTATGGAAATTTGTTAAGATATGGCATTAAAGGAACTCAAGGGTGTCCCATTTTCAAACAGGGTACATATTCAATTAGGATGAAACATTCATTGAAAACTGTTTTTCTAGGACATCACAGTTTTCTACCCTAATGAAATAAGTACCGATATTGGATGACATCATTAGATGGAAGTTCAAATGAATTTACAACACCATATCCACTAATAGGTGATCAATTGTTTGAGAAAGTAAAAGATGTGGAAACTACTTTTGGTAATCCATTTTTGAAAAACCTTATGAAAACTAGTTGGAAAGAGAGGTCAGTTTATTTTTAATTACCATACTGGAATAGTCTGTATGTCAGAAATTTTCTTGATGTTATGCATGTTAAAAAACATATATTTGATAGTGCCATCGACATGTTTATAAATGCACTTGGAAAAAAGGATGGAATTAAGTCTAGGTTGGACATGGTTGAGATGGTAATACGAGAAGAGTTGGCACTAGTGAAGGGTGAAAAAAAAACATTTCTTCTTCCCCTACTTACACTCTTTCTAGGCATGAGAGATATAAGTTTTGCAACTTCTTAAATGACATAAAGCTTCTATAGGTGTATTTATAAAATATCAAGAACATCATTTCAATGAAATATTTAAAGTTAAAGGGTATGAAATCACATAACTGTCATGTTTTGATGCCAGTTCTAATTCCTATAGCTTTGCATTTCTTTTTTTTCAAGAATGTAGGCCATACATTAAAGAAGCTCGGTTTCTTATTCAAAGCTATATACAACCAAGTTATAGACCCGGTGAAATTTCCAACTATGGAAAGATAAATTCTCGTCATATTATGTGAATTGGAAATGTTCTTCCCACCAACATTATTTGATATGATGGTTCATTTCATGCTTCATTTAGTGAGAGAAATTCGACTATGTGGTCCTGCACATTATAGATGGATGTACCCCATTAAAAGGTATATCAAGATTTTGAAAGAGTATGTCAAAAATCGAAGTCAGCCAGAGGGTTGTATAACAGTGCGACATATTATTGAGGAAGCCGTATAATTCTATAATGAATACCTTTATGGTGTGGAAAGCATTGGAATATCGAAATGTAGTCACACTGGATGGCTTGTGGGTGAAGGAAGTTCTGGAAGAGAGGTTGTCACAATCAATATTATATATCAGGAGGAGGCCCACCTTTATGTTTTTCATAAAAGTTTCAACATTGACTCATATGTTCAAACCCAAAAAAGAAATTATTAGGAATTATAATCCATCTAGATAGTAAAAATTTATATCATATACACATAATTGATAGATTATAAGATGGTTTTAGGACTATATTTTTAAGAAGTTAGATGAAAATTCAGACTGAATTTTCAGAACGACTTCGATGGCTAGCCAGAGAACCAAGTGTGTATGTATTATCTTACAATGATTTTTTAGTTAATTGTTATAAATTCTATAATAATGAACATAATGAATACAGTTCCATGAAGAATAGTGGGGTTACACATATGCCTAAAGTGATGCATGTTTCTGATGCTAAGGATAGAAATCTAATTTATGTGAATATATCATAATTCGGCATCATCAAACAAAAACAGATGTTGGATTATAAGAAATTCCAAGTGATGAATTTTTAATGCAAGTGGGTTGATTATAGGAGTGATGTAAAAATAGATGAATTGGGATTTGTGAAAGTTGATTTCAGTAAGGAAGGGGAGAAAGGAGAACCATTTATAATGGAATCACAGGCATTACAAGTATTTTATGTTCCAAATCCCACAAACTGAAACTGGTTAATTATTCTGTTATTGACCAAAACTACTAAAGGTTCAGATGAAAATTCAATGGATTATGACCCTTTCATCAGGGCTTCACGACAATTACTCATTGGTCCCAATGTATATGGAATTTTTTATGTTAGAGAAGATGACAATGAAGGGATTTACATAGTTGATAGAGGGGTCAAATCTCTTCAGCCGTTAAAAAAGAAAGAGTTCTATAATCAAGTTATTTTTTATTATAATATAAATTGTGTTACCTTATGTTATTATTTGTTCACTGTTTCTTTAATGTAATATAAATTAAATGTGAAACCACTTCTACAGATAATGACTTTTTCACCTACTAATGTGCCCAATCCTGAGGCACAATAGGTCCCTCAAACCGTTGTTGCTCGTCCCAGTGCAAAAGAAAACCAAGTTTCTCATTATTTTGTTGTTGGTCATAGTGTTGAGGTATAATAGTTTTCTCAACCAATTTTTTCTTGTCCTAGTACCGATGCTAGTACTCCGGAGGAACATAATGAAGATGTTGAAACTAAGGAAATTGTAGTAAATTAAACCCTGGAAGTGCAAAAAAAACAATAGCATTGTAGTTTGACATTGTTAGACAACATTATTAAGGTAAAAACAAAAGGAATCAAATTTTAGGGTGGGATGGAATAAGAGAGGCTGGCATGTTAACCCCAACAAATCCATGTTTAGTAGCTACATTAGAATCGTCACTTGGCAACGCATGTCGATTGATGTTCAGTCGTGGCACCATGTTGTCACTGGGATTAAGACCCTAATGAGGGAAGAGATTAGGGTAACAATATGATATTATTTCTTTAATTTATTAAAATAAAAAAATACTAAAACATTGACTTACTCTTCATCATCCCTTGTATAGTGCATTTATTGTAGATGCCTCACAAAAGGAATATGTATTAAGAGTTGAAAGAAGGATTCATAGAGGCTTCCACACAATTTTAATGAAGTATCATCTTAAAGATGCTAAAGGAACAATAAAGCTTCACCCACCTCCTCTTTATACACACTTGATATCCCAAGGAGTGTGGGATATATTTAGTAGTTGTCGTACAGAGCAGACTTTTCAGTTACATTGTGTCTGGTAATATGTTGTTTGATGTTGCTTGTATTCATCACTTTGATTGATAGTTGTTTATTTATTAAACAGCAACTGAGTTCTTAAAATAATGAACGGGTAGCAAATCTAGTGTACCGATACCATAGATCAAGGATGGGAAATGCTTCCCTTGAGAAAAAATTGGTACGTATTTTAAATCTACCATAATACATTTATGTGACATAAAACAACACCATAACCATGTTACTCTATTTATTTTCATATTGATGAATTAAAATCTAAAGCCACTTCAATCCCACTCCATGTTCTAAGGAAGGAGGCTCGTGTAAATAAAAAGGGGATACAGAAAGATGAAATCACATAAAAAGTGTGGGAAACATGTGTATGTATGACATAAAATAATTTTTTTTTGCTTTAAATAGTTATTCAATAACAATGTTTACTTATTTTCCTATATTTTCTATCTGACATAGTCATAGGAATCAACAACACCTGCACCAGATGTAGACATACATTCAGCATCCTTGAAGCAGCCAAAATAGTATGGTCGTGTCAGAGGTGTGGGTTTTGGGCTGACACCCCAAACATATTTTCAAAAAGAAAAACAAGAAGAGGATGAAACTGAGGAATTTAAAAATATTAAAGAAACATTATCTATGTTTCAAAAATAATTAAAATACCATGGAGAGATGATTGAAATATTTATGGGGGAGGAAATGAGAAGAAACAACTCAAGAACAACTTGTGCGTAAATATCCCGCCCCACCCCCACCAATTTTAAAGTGATCCATTCCCCTAAAAATATGACTTAGATGAGGTAATAAATGTTCTAATAATTGTTTCTCTGAAATGAGAATCACATAGACACTGATACCTTTACTGTGTTGATATTCTACAGAGTGAATATGATTGTGATTTATATCTATCACATCCCACCTATATCCTTGTAGCGAGGGCTACGGTGTTCAATATGCAGAATAAAATGCTATAGAACAGACCACTTCCAACATGCCTTGTCATAGATTTGTTTAATTTAGATCATGACACGAGCACCGAGATACCTATTCTAAATGGAGATGATGAAATTTATATGGTCAAAAAAGTTGTTGGAACATTCATCTAATTCCATAAATTCTCATAAAAAAAATATTTTTACACGGAGGTACTCATTTCCAGTTTATTTTTCAAGCACAACCTTTAACATTTAATGAAGAAAGGTCTAAACAGATGAATGTTATTACAGAACGACAAAGGGAAGGGTGTGAAAAGAAAGATTGGATCAAAACTGTCTCAAGGATCAACCAACATATCAAAACGATATACTAAGAGAACCTTCACCCTGCCTATTCTATGTACACATTTAATATCATTACAGGCTTATGTGGATATAAATTTGATAGATGGTAATAATTAGAAAATTTATATTGAAAAAAATATGTACGGAGGGGAGGAATTAGATTACATTAGTGCTGAAAATGAATATGAAATCCTAATGTATGAATGGCTAGGTGTCTTAGTTGTAGATGTATACATGAGGTATGTTTTCATGATTTGATTTTACAAAATCTGACATACTTTATTAATTAGAAATAAATACATTTCATATTTTTCACAAGCATATATATGAAAAATAATTGAAAGGATTTCCCCATGAACAATAAAATTTTCTCATTAGTCCTCACATCACATCTTTAAAATGAGAAATAAATTCTGATAAAGAGGGTGAAATAATTTCATCGCTGCTCAAATAATTTGAAAAAAAAATATGGATGATAGATTCTTTTTAATAACAACGATGCAGGGGTAAAACTCTAAAATTTAATCATATAAACTATATTATCATTTCTTTCTTTACTTATTCCTTTTTGTGTTTTTAGGTAGCATTGGATGCTCATTGCATTCAATTTGGATACTCCAAAGATTTATTTTCTAGATTCAATGCATAAATCTCCCACAAACTGACCACGCATGATGGTGTTTTTTGATTTTTAATACACTAGAACCATAATTTTAGAACTAAACATATACTTATATAATTTAAATTATATTTTAATTAGGATTCAGTTATGATAGGGTGGTGCATCAATATCGTCTACTTCATGGAATGAATCTTATGCCTAAGGAAAAGAATTCCCATGAGATCTACAACTGGACAAGTATCACGGTATATATAATAAGATTTCACTATACAAACACATATCAAAACAAATTACTTTTTTTATGTTTCTACAGTGTGCCAAACAAAAAAAATGTAAAGGACTACGGTTATTATGTTTGTAAATTTATGAAAGAGATCGAATTTAATCAAAAAACTATTATCCCTAAAGAGGTATTTTCAAAAATAATTACAAGTTAATTTAAAATATTTATTAATTCTTTGGTTAACTAACACTTTTCATAGAATCTCATTTGAACTTCCGATTTGGTGTCCCCGTGATTCTCTCATCCCACACCATCTCTATGATATCATCATTCATCTTTCACTTTTCCTTCTCTTCCTGCACCCATTTACTAGGTAAATGGGTGCAGGAATAGAAACAAAAGTCAACCCTAAATGATAATATCATAGAGATGGTTTCGGATGAGAGCATCAAGGGGAAGTCAGATCGAAATTCTAGGTCAGATGCTAGCAAATTAGTAGTTAACCAAGAGTAGTAAAGTATATAAAGAATCATTAGTTTTGTTATTATCTTATATTTGTACAAAATAAACCCTTTGTAACGGTTTAATTATAACTTTAAGATATAATATATCTATTTAATGAAAAATTATATGATGAAATGTTGAGTTTATTTTCATTATTCCTTAGAGGGTTCATTTATTTTAGAATATTTCTTTCCATGTGACATGCCTTCGTAGGAAGAGCAATGAAGTTGTGTCTACTCAATCACAGAGGTAATCCTGTTGTTTGAATAGTAATATCATTGTACATAGAATTAATTCATTATTTCATATTTATGTATAATTTATTTCTTTTATATAAAGAATATTAATCTACTCATATGTGATATCAAGGTATGAAATGTTTAGGTCATAATAGTTAATATCAGAGAAACATCCCTATTCAAAATTGATAAAACACATTCATTTGTTTTGATACTTTAGGGAGATGATCTATAAGTAATTTGAAATGTATAAGAATCAACCCTCCATCAAAACGACACATGATGCAACTAATATGACTCAAAGTGTCTCTTTTTATTTAAAATTGAAAATATTTTTAGTAAAAGAACAAGTGACATACTGAAAACTGATCAAATGAATTCTAATTGTTTTGATTCTTTAGGGAAAAAATCCATAAGTCATTTGTGACTAGTAGGAATTTAACTCAATTAAATTAAATACATAATGAAATAGGTATGACTCAAAGTTTCATTTTTTATTTAAAATTGACTTTAATTTTAGAAAAAATCACAAGTGACTTACTGAAAACAAAGATACTGCGGTCGGATTATTTTGATACCTTAGGAAAACGATACATGAGTCATTTGTGATGTGTATGAATAAAATTTACCTCAATTTGACACACGGTGTGACCGGTAGGGATAAAAGTGTCTATTATCAGTATAAAATTGACATTTTAGCTCCAAACGTGTCACTCAATGAAAATCACGAAAACCCACTCCAATTGTCTTTATAATTTAGGATAATGATTCATAAGTTCTTTTTGATGGGTATGAAGCAGTATCATATCAAACCAATGCACGAAGTGACTGGTATGACACTAAATGCATGTTTGTAGTTTGAAATGACATTTTAGTAAAAAACACAACTGATATACTACAAACTGAGAAAAAAAATTTTTTATTGTTTTTATACTTTAGGACAACAATCCATAAGTATTTTTTGACATTTAGGAATTTACCACACCTCAATTCAACGCACAATGCAACTTGTATAACTCAAAGTGTCTATTTTAATTTAAAATTGACATTAATTTTAGAAAAAAACACAAGTGACATTCTGAAAACTGAGAATACGTTTTTAGATTTTTTTGATAATTTTGTAAAATTATCCTTGATTAATTTTTAAGTTGTACAAATCAACCTCAACTCAATATGACACACTGAATGAATGGCCCGAAGGCCTTCTTTTTAATTGATTTTATGATAACCCCCCTTTCAAGGGATGAGGGGGAACCCTTATAAGGACCATAGGCTTAGGAATTACATTTCTTGTAGTTTTGTAGACATTACATGACTTGTAGGTCCTAAAGAAATCATAAAGACTATGACTACTTGAAACTGGTCCTCCCCAGCATCTGTATCGTGATCAGCTCTCCACCTTTGCAAGACTGTTTGGCTAGTATGTCCATGTGCAGGGGAGCAGAGGCATGGTACTGATGGAAAATTACATACCCTCTCATTATTCCAAAGTCTGTTTAGCCCTTATCTAGTGGATGTGCCCTGCTCTTTCCTCCTCTAGAGTGGTTACTTTTAGAATCTATCTGTGCAATTTCAAATGAGGTGGCTCTGAGGGCCTTGTGGTGGCATGAAGGCCCGGAGGTGGCATGAAGGCCCAGAGGTGGCCTGAAAGCCTTACTGACCAGAATGCCTTGGTGGCCCAAAGGCCTTAAGGACTCTAAGCCCAAACTAGTGGCCCAAGGTGAATAGTTTTGACTGCTACAGTACCGAACAATATATGCTACAGTACTGCTATAGTACTTCTACAGTGCCTGCTACAATACTACTATAGTACTGCTACAATATCCTAAAATTATGCCCCATCCTGATTTTGAACCTGGGTCTCCTGGATGCACATAGAGATACCTCACCAACTAGGATGAGGCTCATGTGCTCAATCTGACACACATTGTGACCAGTATGGCTAAAAGTGTTTATTATCAGTTTAAAATTTAAATTTTAGCTCAAAACATGTCACTCACTCAAAACCAAGCAAACCCACTCCCATTGTCTTCATAATTTAGGATAATGATTCATATGTTCATTGTGAGGTGTATGAAGTTGTCTCATATCAATCCATTTAACAATGCGACCGATATGACACAAAATGCATGTTTCTAGTTTAAAATGACATTTTAATAAAAAAACACAACTAACCTACTAAAAACTAAGAAAACACTTTTTTTTTGTTTTTATAATTTAATACAATGATCCATAAGTAATTTTTACATGTAGGAACCAACTTCACATCAATTCATTGCATAATACAACTAGTATAACTAAAAGTGTCTCTTTTTATATAAAATTTACATTAGTTTTATAGAAAAAAACACAAGTGACATACTACAAACCAAGAAAACACTTTCGGTTGGACTAGAATATTAGATATAGTAGAAGGTTCAGGTGAGATTTGATGAAGGGAGAAAAGAATGAATTTCCATCCACTTAGGGATGAGATACCCTGGCCAGTAAGGGGGGAATTCTTCAGGATTTGGCCCTAACATTAAGAAGTTATGGCGATTATGGTCATTGGGTAACGGCCACTCTAGGTAGGGGTGAGACAAACCAAACACACCTAAGTACTCTCTCATTAAACCATTCGAAAAAGCCGAACTCACACGTGATAGTTTTTTTTTCAATTCACGAAAGCCTGAAATCGAGCTTAGAAACCCCGTCTGTAGTGATAATGGGATTGAAAATATATCTCGACTATGGTAAAAGAAAGAATCATAGATTTAATCCTTCGCAGAAGTACACTAGAAGAAATGATCCAACAGTCATTTTTGACATCTAATAATCAACCATGCCTCAATATGACACACTGTGTGACTGGTATGGATAAAAGTGTATGTTATCAGTTTAAAATTGACATTTTAGCTCAAAATGTATCATTAATAGAAAACAAAGAAAACCTGCTCCAATTATATTCATAATTTAGGATAGTGATTCATATATTTTTTTTTATGTGTGTGAATAAATATCATATCAAAAAATTCACAATGTGACTGGTATGACTCAAAATGTGTGTTTCTATTTTGAAATGACATTTTAGTAAAAAAAACACTAATAACATACTACAAACTTATAAAACACATTAGGAATGTTTGGATACTATATTATAATGATTAATAAGTCATTTTTTACATATATAAATCTACATCTCCTCAATTAAACTCACAATGCGACAGGTATGACTCAAAGTGTCTCTTTTTATTTAAAATTGACATTAATTTTAGAAAAAAACACAATTGACATACTGAAAACCAAGAAAATTAATTCATATTATTTTGATACTTCTGTAAAATGATCCATGAGTCATTTATGATGTGTATGAATCAACTGAACCTCAATTCGATTCATAGTGTGACTGTTGTGGATAAAAGTGTCTATTATCAGTTTAAAATAGACATTTTAGCTCAAAATGTGTCACTCACTGAAAACCAATAAAACGCACTCCAATTGTCTTCAAAATTTAGGATAATAATTCATATTATCTTTGTGACATGTGTGAAGTAGTATCATGTCAAAACAACACACGATGTAACCTGTTGGACTCAAAATGTGTGTTTCTAATTTGAAATGACATTTTAGTAAAAAAACACCATTAACATACTAAAAACTGATAAAATGCATTTGGAGTGTTTTAATACTTTATAATAATGATCTATAAGTCATTTGTGACATTATGGAATCAGTTTCACCTCAATTCAATGCACAATGCGAATTGTATGACTCAAAGTGTCTCTTTTTATTTAAAATTGACATTAATTTTTTAAAAAATACAAGTGACATACTACAACCTGAGCAAAAACATTTGGAATATTTTTATACATTATAAAAATGATCCATCAATAATTTTTTATGTGTAGGAATCAATCGTACCACAATCTGACAAACGTTGTGATAGGTATGGCTAAAAGTGTCTCTTATCATTTTAAAATTGACATTTTAGCTCAAAACATGTCACTCAATGAAAACCAAGCAAACCCACTCCAATTGTCATCATAATATAGGATAATGATTTATAAGCTCTTTGTGATGTGTATGAAGTAGTATCATATCAAACCAATGCACGATGTGACCAGTATGACTCAAAATTCATGTTTCTAGTTTGAAATGACATTTTAGTAAAAAACATTATTGACATACTAAAAACTAATAAAACACATTAGGATTGTTCGGATACTTTAGTAAAATGATCCATAAGTCATTTGTGACATGTTTTAATCCACCGCACCTCAATTGAATGCAGAATACGACTGGTATGACTCAAAGTGTCTCTTTTTTTTAAAAATTGACATTAATTTTAGAAAAAAACACAAGTGACATACTAAAAACCGAGCAAACACATTCGGATTATTTTGATACTTTAGTAAAATGATCCATTAGTCATTTTTTGATATTTAGGAATCAACCTCACCTAAATTTGACACATGGTGTGATCGGTATGGATAAAAGTGCTTGTTATTAGTTTAAAATTGACATTTTAGCTCAAAACGTGTCACTCACTAAAAACCAAGAAAACCCGCTCCAATTGTCTTCATAATATAGGACAACAATTCATAATTTTTTTGTGACATGTATGAAGTTGTCTCATTTAAAACCAATACATGATGTGACTGGTATGACTCAAAATGTGTGTTTCTAGTTTGAAATGACATTTTAGAAAAAAAACACAACTAATATACTACAAACTGACAAAACCCATTCATATTGTTTTGATACTTTAGGAATACCATACATAAGTCATTTTTGACATGTAGTAATAAATCTAACTTCAATTAAATGCACAATGTTACTATTATGACTCAAAGTATCTCTTTTTATTTAAAATTCTTGTTTAATTTTAGGGAAAACAAACAAAAGTTACATACCGCAAACTGATCAAACACATTCAGATTATTTTGATACCTTAGGAAAATGATCCATCAATAATTTGTGACATGTAGGAATTAACCACACCTCAATCTAACACACAGTGTGACTGGTATGGCTAAAAGTGTTTGTTATAATTTTAAAATTGATATTTTAGCTCAAAATATGTCACTCAATGAAAACCAAACAAACCCACTCCAATTGTCTTCCTAATTTATGATAATGATTTATAAGTTATTTGTGATGTTTATGAAGCAGTCTCATATCAAACCAATTCATTATGTGACCATTATGAATCAAAATTCATGTTTCTAGTTTGAAATGACATTTAGTAAGAAACACAACTGACCTACCACAAACTGAGCAAACACATTTGGAATATTTTGATACTTTAGGAAAAAGATCTATAATTCATTTGTGACATATATCAATCCACTGCACCTCAATTAAATGCAAAATATGACTCATATGACTCAAAGTGTCTCCTTTTATTTAAAATTTCCATCAATTTTAGAGAAAACACAAGTGACATACTACAAACTGAGAAAACACATTCAGACTATTTTGATACTTTAGGAAAATGACCCATCAGTCATTTTGGATGTGTAGGAATCAACCGCACCTCGATGTAACCAATATAAATCCAAATGTGTCATTTAAATTTGATATTAATTTCAGTAAAATAAAAAGTTACATACTCAAAACCACGAAAACTCATTCTGATTGTTTTAATATTTTAAAACAATGATCTATGACTCATTTGTGATGTTTCTGAATCAACCCCACCCCAATCTGATGCACAGTGTGACTGGTATAACTCAAAATGAGTCTTTTTTATTAAAAATTTAAAATTTATTAATGTATTCTTTCATATTAATGTTTAATTTATTTCATTATTTTATTACTATCATAATATTTGTTTTCTTATATAGGTGTAATTTTTTTCATGCGTTCGGATGCTGTGTTCGTCAACTAATACCATGGATGAGAATTTTTAAGAGGGGATCACAGATTCCAAAGGATTAAACATTAATGTTTTTAATTGTTTTTTGGATAATTGTAATTTTAACCATATGAAACATTATTTGAAATGTATATAGGGAAGTGTTTTTTGTATTCATGATTTCAAGTAAATTTATATATCATTGTTTGTGAAACTCTTGTGTGTGTTGTTTCTTTCTTCTATGCTTTGTTCATGTTCAGGTGTTGTTTTGTGCAGGTGTGCTGGTACTATGTGTGCTATTAAATAAACAGTACATCACAGGAAACTAGGCATTTATTAGTGCTATTTTGAGAAATGATAAAGGCCCATTTTATTATTGCTAATTAAGAGATGATAAATTGGGCCTTTATCTGCACTCAAAATAGTGCTGATAAATGTGGCCCTTTATCCGTGCTAAAAAAGCACTGATAAAGGGGGGACCTTTATCAGAGCATTTTTTAGTGCAAATAAAGGGCATCATTTATCAGTGCTTTTTTAGCTCTATTAAATCCCCCTTAAATTCTTTGTGATTAACAGTGCTTTTCTAGCGCTGTTAAAAGAGGTTTCTAGCACATTTAAAAGTGTTAATTGTAGTAGTGATGACAAAGAATATAAAGATCAAATATTACTTAATTAATAATAAGGTTGATAAAAGACTAGTGAAATTAGAGTTTGTTTCTACTTAAAGGCACTTTACATATATAATGATAAAGTAACTACTGAAATAAGGCATTGAGAAATACCAATTATATCTTTGAGTGAGTCATATTCATTCAACTTGATGGTTTGGGGAAAGGACCCCACACCCCAAAGTTTTTTTCTATTCTCACATTTGACTCAATAATTAATATCATTAATAAGTGGTTTATGGAAAGGTATTGTATCTCTTATAGAATAATTATTTGACTTTTAGTTATCTTCAGGGAACTTTCAAAGAAGACCTTTTAGGGTTCATAGATAAATAGGGATATTTTCTCTAATTTAGGGGAGAATGAGCTCAAATATTATTGAAAAATTGGGATATATAGTGCATGGAATTCTAAATAATAAATCATAAGTGGTTCTCTTTATTTTTTACAATGGAGAGGGAATTTATTTGAGAAGTTTTTTGGGGATATAATATGAATTTTTATTCAGTGGGTAGGTTAATTGAGGTTGGTTTGGATTTTCAATCATACTCAACAAATGGTTTCAATAGGTTGGATTTTATGCCTTAAAATCATCTATTTCTATAGAACATGGATACTAATGAAGCATTTCGTGAGGAAAATTTCATTTTACTCTTTTTCCAAGAATTAGCATGTCTCATGTTATCTTAGAGTGAATAATTTTGTAACAATTTTCACTAGAGGTTGTTGGTGGATTTAGAGAAAATCTGAGTTTCACTGAAGGTGGAATTAGGTCTATTTTCAATTTTATGGTTTAGATCAAGAATTGGAATCATAGATTCTTTTTAAAAATTAAAGAGGAAGTTTATAACTTGGTTCTTGGGTTAAATAGGCGTGGAAATAGTATTGAGGGGGGATTAAGGGATGGAGAAATACAATTTTGTTGCAACAGTAATCCCTTGGGTACTGGGTGGATGTCCCAAAGGACCTTCTCCCTAGTTGGGTACACCAGATGGATGGATCCCTACATCAGCTACCAAGTGGGGGACTAGGTGGAATGTGCATATCAACTAGGCAACTGATATCACCCTTGTTGATTCTTTTATGAGTGGTGGAATGGTTATTCTACCCCTTATGTTAATACCCTACATGGGGGAATTTCTATTTGAACAATCCAGGGAGGGGAGCCACCAATCTTCTCCCCTTAGTCCCCACCCTTCTTCCCTATTATTTTGGGAGGTTTTGAGGTGTTTATATGAAATTTTGAGGTGGGTTTCTCTCCCTTGTTCTCCCTCATCTCATTTCCTCTAATCTTCTTTATTTTTTTTTAGCTGGATCAAGTGTTTCATTTTTGAATCTATCATATCATGGTATAATGGGATCAAAATTTTGGGGATTCAGTGTATTTTAGCTATAGGAGCCTCTAATAATAAGAACATGCATATTTTCATGCGGTTTCTCTTATGGTAAATCACTATCCAAATTTATTTTTTGTATTACTATTAGGTTGGGATGGATTGGGCTAATTGATTAAATTCAAACAATGTGAATTTAATTATTAGTAGACTTGGGGGTGTCATAGGCATGATTTTTACCAATTAGAACAATGCAGTGGCATCATTACACTTCCCAATGATTTCTCCATTGAATATTACAAATTTAATTAATATTGATTAATTGTGTTAATTAATTAAAATTATTAATAATTAATCAAATTGGGGATTCTTTGGTTTTATGACCTCATGGATGTACTCAATGACCAATATGGGTTTTGAGGAGCTTAGTAAATGGTGGTTAAGTGTCACTTTAGGGGATAACATTATGATTAAGGTAAGTGGTGCCTAATATTACCACATTATATTGTTATGAATATTGTTTTGTTGTTAATCATGGGTAAGTAGGTAATGGTAACCTAAATGGGATTCGTGAGTGGTTTCTCCTTTGAGATTTGACGCTATGTATTCTTATTGGCCTCGTATCATGTCCTCTAACACCATTTATTAATTATATAGCATCTAAAATATATTTCACCCAAGTGAGAGGCTTAATCTATGGGGGTTGGGACCTGATTACGGTTTCCATCGTTGATAAATGTATCTCTTTGAAAAGTAATGAAAATAACTAACCCTTTCTATGGTATCGAATCATTTAATTTTTTTTTGAGTGCATTTATTTTATTTGGTGTTGAAATTTTGGGGATCAGGAGTTTCTAGGGTTTACTTCGGTAGAAATGAGGAAAATATTCTTGTAAATAATGGTTTCAAGTGATTCTTCAAACCACTAAATCATAATTTCTGTTTTTCTATTTTTTATTTTACTTATTTTAGTATGGGTATTTTAAAATATGAGGGGTAAATCCTTTGGAGAACAACACATCATGACGCCCCTCCCCATGGTATTCTTACCCTTCCTATAGGTATTTCTCCATTATGAGTCATGAAATGTAGGTTTATAGTCTATAAACTAGATGTTAAGTCCTAGTGTTGATGATATATGACTCATGATGTCAATGATTTGAGGTTGGTTAGTGAAATAATAGATCACCTAGGCTTTTATTATTGAGATGATATTTAATGTGTGAGTGTAGATGAGAGACAAGGGAAAGACAAGGTGCATGGATATCTTATTGATAGTAATCAATGGTAGTTTATTTGAATGGTATGAATTATATACAGGTGAGGTATTATAATGTTTTAGTATAGGTATTAGGGATTCCTTGAGTGAGTGTGGATTGGGAATCATGTTTTGTGTTTGGAGCTTTATGAGATTTAAATTCTCAAAATTCAAGGTCAATTGATTTTTTTATTGATAAAAGGATTGATGGGATGACCTCATGGTAGCATGAGTTGATTAGTATATTAAAGTATCACTAGAATTCACACATACTTTTTTATATAATTTGATAGATAGTGGTGAGTGTTATACAGCTTTATGGGAGTGGTTTTTTGGATTCTCCCTTTTGATTGGGAGAAGAGAGTGGGATTAATTCTATCCACGTTGAATGTGGGGTGGTATGATCTAAGATTATCCTTGGATAGTGAGCTTAGTGATTTTATTAGGCATTATCAGCCTAGAATAATGTGAAGGGTCCATTGATGGGTGGATTTTGTAAAATATCTAAGATAGGGAGGTTGGTTAGTGAAGTTCATGTGACTATCAAGGTTAATTCACATTCATAGATGATGCATTATTGTTTCATATGAAACCTTCTCAAAATATAGGTTAGAATGATAAGTAAATTTTCAGTTCCTTAAGACTTTAATAGTGTGTAATACCTTTAGAGGTTCTTATATATCACAATGGGGTTAAAAAAATATTTCATTTTTTTGACTACTTAGATCTTAATCGAGGGATAATGATATTTCTAATGGATGATCATGCATGTGTGGTGATCTTGGTATGTTTTTTATGGGAAGGTGTGATCCACCTTATCTTAATTGTGGGATAAGTCAGGGTGTTGGACCATGATTCAATATCACGTATTTGGTAGAGTTGAGATTACTCTAGAAATGGTCAGGTGTGGCTGATTAGTGGAAAATAGTGAATTGAGGTATGACCAGTGTTTGAGATGCGGTCTCTATATAGTGGTGGAGAAATTACAAAGGGATCATGAAAAAAAATTTCAAGCTAAAATAGTTATCTCATATGAGAGATGGATTGTGGAATTTTATTGGATGTGGAATGTTGTATGAAAACCAATGGGTTCTATGGTGTATTGAGGGATCGAGTGACAGGACATGATTAATAAGGAATCAAAAGATACCTAAAGTGTGGGGAGTTTGTAACCAATTAGATTTTTAATTTATTATATAGTCAAGGATGGTTCATAGATTGTTGTAATGTGAGTGTCATGTGCTATTTAGTGAGGTCATAGACCATGAGTTGTCTTTCAAAAGATGGTTTTTTGGAAAACAAATTAGCAATGTGATGTGGGAAATGGAAGTATGAATAACTTTGGTATTGTTGAATCTGGAGTATATCTCATAGGATAGGTAAATTGGTGTATGGAAAGTGAGACTCCTAAGCATCACTGCTTGAATGATGATGGTATATAAGAGGGTTGGTGATTATTAATTAATGATGAGTAAAATATTATAGTGGGGAGCACACCATAGATTATATGAGTGTTTGCTTCTCTTTTTATGATAATATAGATAAATTTTGGGAGTGACATGTTGAAAAATCCAACTTATTGGTGGTTGTTGGTTTGTATATGTACTTGGATACAATGAGTCAAGATATGTTTAGTAAAGAAAAAATACCAAGATAAATTTATAAAATGATATGTATCTAGTAATTTCAATATGTTTTCTAATCTATGGGTGTGTATTATGGTCTATGATTGGGTAGAGTGATCAGTAATTACGTTCTGAGAAATGGATTGGTGGGGTGACTAGGTCTGTGATGTTTTAATACTCATGGGAATTATGGAGACTTAAACAAAAGAGTGAAGTAATATGGTTGAGGTTGGGGGGACTTAGATGATCTTGGGTGTATCACTATGTAGGAAATAGTATTATTCAAACAACTGATATCAACAATTTGTGTATAATGATAGTAAATTAATAATTCATTAATCTCTCTAAAATCGGTGCATCATCATAGTGTTAATGAAAGTAGTCAATGCCACGATGAGTAGGCTGTCAGGTTTTAGATACTGGTGGTGTGGTGTGGTATCGGCTAGGTAGTTTTTTACATGATTAATCATGATGGATTAGATAATAATTGATTAAAATATTTTGTGTAATAATCTGCTTTGTGATGGTCCAAAGAGAGAAGTGTCTAACTATAGGGCAGTTTTTCCAATATGCTTGTGGTATCAACATGACCATAGCCAATAGGATATGGGAATCTTGATTGTGCACCAAGTTTTTGTGACCTTTTTGGTTCAAAATATATTCAAATTGAAACGTATTAGGGATGAGAAATTTTATGGTGGGGATTTTGTGACAATTCATACTAGAGGTTGTTGATGGAGTTTTAGAAATGGTGTGTTTTATTGATGGTGTAATAAGGGATATTTTAAATTTCTTAATCAAAACTGATAATTGGTGTTATTTTACATGATTTAAATATTGAAGAGTAGGTTTACAAGGTGTTATCTTGGATGAAGGTGACCCAAAGTGAGTTTTGAGGGTTTGGAGGATATGGAAATATTAGTTGGAGGTCGTACTAAAATATTGAGTACCCATTTGGGTTGAAAAAAATACCTGATATATATTTTAGGGGACTTTCTTCCTAATTTGGGCCATCGGATGGTCGATTCACAACACCATGTAGTAGATGGAGTTAAAGTGGTTGGTGATTGTGTATTTGGTTCCTGATAGTACCTAGGTTTATCTTTTTAAGAGGGTGGAATGGTTATTATTACCCCTCTTATTTGGACACCCCACACAAGGGTCTTCCTCTTTAATCAATCGAGAGAAGGGTAGCTTCCCATCTTCTCCTCTTCTTATCCTACCATATTACTTATAATTTTATGTGATTTTAGAGGTGTTTCTTCAAAAAATTGAGGTAGTTTCCTTTCCATTATTCCTCTTCATCTCCTTCCATCTCCTTTTCTCCAATTTTTAATGGGTTGGAGATTAGATTTCAGTGTTGATTCCATCAGAACATGGTGCAATAATATCAAAATTATAGTATTTTTTGTGTCTTGGCTAGAGGATCCTATAATAGGAATAACATGAATATAGAAAAGTGTTCTTGATTAAGAAAATTTTATGCCCTAATTGTTTTTTAAATTTCTATAAAATCTATAAGAATTTAGTAGATGGATTGATTTTGATTATTGGGTAATTTTTAAGTAATTTATTTAGAGTTGTGTCAAGAGTGATCTACACCTATTACTTGAGTTAGTGTCATTTTTTTGCCTTTGGGAGTATTATCCATTTATTATTCTTAATTTAATTAATATGGATTAATTTTAAAAATTAATTGTAATTGTTCATAATTAATCAAAGTAGAAATATATTGGTATTATGGCCTCATGACTATGTTTGATAGCCGATATAGTCTTGTAAAATCTTGGGTGATGGTGGTAAAGTATCACTTGAGGGGATAACTCCTTAATTGATGTAGGTGGTGCGAAATATTACCAATTTATATGGTTTTGAATATTGTGTATGTTAAGAATGAGTAAACTAGTGTGGTATCCCAAAGGGGTGTCATAAGTAGTTCAACCTATTAGAGGCAAGGTTTGGGATTTGTGTATGGCTCATAGCATGTCCTCTAGAACCATGTAATTTTCTCATTGTGACTAATAAATATATTAGTAATTTGAGAGTCTTTTCTTAAGGGGATTTGATGCCTAAGGATGGTGTTCATCATTAAGCTATGACTCCCTTAACCAAGTAAGGTCATGTTCAGTATGTTATTCTTACCTAGAGAGATATCTAGGGGTGATCTTAGGGAATGATATAAAGTTGTTAGTACATGGTATGGTTAGGGAAAATCATGTGAGGATTAACACGAATGGAACCAAAATTATTTTCCATGATTAATTTTTTATTATTATGAATTTTCTAGATTGATATAGGTCCCTTGGACTTGATGTGTGGAACCCATGGTCATCGATGACCATGTCACCATAGTAAGTGATGATATGTGATAAGGTTTGAACTGTGAGATGTGTCATTATCCCTAAATTTTTTGGTGAACCTTATGGGGAATGCTTGGGTGGTTTCTAGTGTGGGAAACTTGTGTATTTCTTAGGCTAAGTGGAGAGTTAGAGTTTGTAATAAGACTTTGGTATAACAAGTCCCATGATAGTGAAACCATCGGGTTGTGGATTAATCATATGGAATTAAAATAAACATTGATGAAGGGTTTTCCTTAGTCTTTGTATACTAGGTTTCCCACATCATGGGTGTGGGTATCCTTTTGAGTGGGTTGGATCAGATGAAGAAATTCCTAAGGTGATAAACCAACTACCATTGGTATAGTAATGTTCATGATGTTATGAAATATAAAGTATATCCATTTACTATTGAGTATGTTGTATTTATCATCAATTCACTATTAAAACTATAGTGATTTTTATTATGGGTGTCACCCTAGATTATACATTCTCTAACCAGTGGTTTTTAATGTCTTGGTTTTCATCTCAGACATACTACACCCTGATAGATATTTTTAGTGGGACATGTTAGCCTGAAAGATGTTATTATGTGGGAACTATTGAACACTGAAGGATAATTACAATGGGATGTTCTTACCTTGGGAGAATTTTTAAGGTAGAATTTATTGCACTATAGTGCATGTTTTTAGTGGCACATGGTTCCCCCTTTGAGATTTTTTTAGGTGGGATATATTTCTCCCTCATGGATGTTTCTAGTGGGACATGCTACCCCTGAGAGATATTTTATAGTGGGATATACTTTCCCCTATGGGTTGTTTCTAATGGGAGGTCCTTCCCCTAAGAGTTATTGTCTAATATGATGTATTTCCCCCCTGAGGGATGTTTCCAGTGTGATGTGATGCCCCTAAGAGGTGTTGTCTGGTGGGATGAACTACTCTTAGTGGGATATTTTCAATAATACATGCTACCCTTGGAAGATTTTATCAAGTAAAACATAATATCCCCTAAGGTATAATTTCAATTGGACATGGTACCTCAGTGAGATATCTTCATGTGGGATGTATTTACCCATTGAATTATTTTGTGATGTAGGTTATACATGATTCCTCTTGAGATAATGGTGATACGGGTTAGGCGTGATGCCTCCTGCTATGATGGTGATTTATGTTGATTGTGATGCCTCCCAAGATAATGTTTATAAGGGTTAGAGGTGATTCCTTATAATATGATTGAGTTCTCCCTGTGGGATGTATTGCCCCTAAAGTATATACATGATTTTCAGATAGGATTCACTACCACCCAAAAGATGAGATAAGTTACTCAGAGTGAGAATTGGACTTTATAGTGTTAATACCATTGGCATGACATAACCAATACTAGATAAAGTAGGTATGAGTCAACTATATGGTAGATTATTGAAAACCCTTGGTATCACAGGTGAATTTTTTGTGATGTTTATATTTTTTTTGTTTAGTATGTTCATGCGCATATATATTAGTTTTTATTAGAGATATTATTTGTAGTCGCAAACTATGCTTTATGCTTTCACCATATGCAGGGACTTTAAGGCCTTACAGTTGGCATATAGGTTTGAGATTTGGCCCAAGAATAGGTGTATGGGATAAAGAATATCAGTTGGATTATAAAGATAGATATCGGTCCATGTCATGGATAGTGTGAGTTCTACCTTGTATATTTTAAATTTTCTTTAAGTTCGGTATACGATCAACCCATTAGGTGATATTTCATGGAAGTATGAATATATTCTATACATGGGATATTTTTTTATAACATGATGATGTTATCTATTTAGATTATTCATTATACTATAACATCTAATATTTTTTTACTTTGAAATGTTCATTTTATGGATATTTTATTAATGGTTATTATTGGTTGTGGTGATAATCAAGGGTAAATTTCCCCACATAGATTTATAAACCTATCACCCCTAGTTGGAAACATCTATAATATGGGGAGTTGCACCATAGGTTATATTGAACCACCATTTTCGTCACTTTTCTGGTTATTTAAACTAGGACATTACACATGGATTACACTATCTAAAGTTACATGTTATAGCTAATAGATGATGTGTTAGAGTAGTGAGATAATGTTTTGGAGTTTTTTCAGAAAAATAAAAGGTCAATATTATTTAATAAAATACTTCTATGAATTATGGGTCATCCATATCCAAAAGTAAAATGTTTTCCCCAAAAAGACTCATAATTTTTTTGAAGATACATCTCATAGATTTTCAAAGATGTTTAGGGGATGCTGGAGATATTATGGTCTAGAGGGAAGATATAATATAACACCCTAAAATTTTAATTGAACACTATGTTCGATAGGTTACACATCATGAAACACTGATTCTAAACGAACCCCAATATACTATTAAAATATTATTATTTAAAAACTTATCACCTATACATTGAATTAAAAAGTATGAATATTATTAACAAAATTATTAAATATATTAAAAACATTTAATCAACAAAAATTCAATTATTAATTATTAATAAATATGTTTGAAATTTATTATAATGATTTTTTATTCATTTGAAATATATTATCTTTAAAAATAATTTTTATTCATTTTTAGGAGAAAATTTTATAATTAATTTTTGGAACTTCATTAAATTTTATTTTATATAAAAAATATCATTTTATAAATTATCATATCAAAATTATATTAGGGCCAAATTTTCAGGATTTTCTGAAAAGATGGGTTTTCTAGTGAATAGTTAAAAACAATGATAATAATTGAAAAATGTATTTTTTGTTTCAAGAATTCACAAAGTTGATTTTTTTTAAAAAAATTATTTCCAACTGGAATTAGTTATATTATATTATTAATAACCCATTAATTTTCATTGGAATCAATTTCATGATTAAATTTTTTATAAAAACAATTTTATGCATAAAAAGGCATTTTTCTGAAAAAAAATGTTTTTATCGTGTTTTATCTGTTTATTTTAATTTTAATTTTTTAAATTTATAAAAATTAAATTTTCTAAAATTTGTTCCATATTTTAAAATATTAGTTTAAATTTTTTTAAATATTTTTCATTTATTTTTTGACAATATGAATATTATCTTTTTTAATTCAATTAATGTGGTAAAGGGTAAATGAGATAATTAATGTTAAAAATGATAATAACACAAAAAATGACCCAAGAACAAGCCTAGATTTTATTTTATGGGTATATATCAAATATTATATTACAAATTTTGAATATATAGAATTTTTTTATGTTTGGATATGATTATGACCATTGTAATATTTTTCATAACGAAAAGTCAAAAATGCTACACTCTTATTTTTAATAACTCTATTGTTTTTAACATGGTGATAACCCAAAAATTTGTTCAATTATAAATATTATTTTAAAATATAAATCATTTATCATCACTATGGTATTTTATTTTTAATCTTCATTGTATAAATAATTACTTTAAATTCTTACATAACACAGAGAGAGTAATTATTCAATTAATGCAAAAAAATCAATGATATTAAATTTTTTTAAAGTAAAATAATTTGAATGAGTAAATATATAACATGAATTTTATAGATATATATAAAATTTTAGGGATGTTTTAGATTATTATATTTTAATTCCTCTATTTTATTGATGTATTTAAAGTCAAATTAAATAAATAGTGTTAGAAATGACATTAATGATATTTTATAAGAAAAAATAATTTATTAAAAGATTTAAAATTAATAAAAATATATTATTCACCCATATAAATTTGATATGTTTTTAAAAAAATTATATTTTCAATTTATATGTATTTTATTATTTTATTGTAACATTATTGACCCTTAAAGGGTAGCAAACTTTAATATTGTGGTAATTGTCAAAATGGTTAACAATGGGTTAAAACTAAAATATAAGGATGAAAGCTCAAATAAAATTGTTACAAATATAATTTTATGAGATTATTTATATTAATACTCATTATATATTATAATTATTGTAATTTGGAGCCATTTGGACATGAAAAACAATTTATATTAAGTTATTGCTTTATGAAATTCTAAGAATGCCCCTCCCTTCTCTTATAAAGGACACTCGTTCACTCAATTTTTCACCCAACATTGAGCTATATATATTGAATAAAACCAGACCATTACTCTAATAAAAATCCATATTCATGTTATAGTGGTTCTAGACCTTCCAAAATACCAGCCCAAGGACCCTTAAGAAGAGATCTAAAGGAAGTCTACTTAAAATAGGTAATCATCTTTACTGACTCTTTCATGATTATTTATTCTTATACTTACTATTAATATGATTTAACCATCCTAAAATAACAAATAAAATAACATAAATATATTTATATGTTATTAATATTAAGTTTCTACCATATTTTATATCTTTTATATCCTATAAAAGTTAAAACATCACTCGTACGTACGTACGGCTTACCGTCTCCACGTAGAAGTTTAATTAGTTTTTTCATAACAACTTTAATTGGATGGTTATAAATATTTAAATAATTTTTATATAGTATATTTATGATATAAATATGTTTCTATAACTATAATTTCATTTATACCTTCTTATCTTCCAATCCATTGGAAAATGATAACATCGTGTGTGCGTACGTGTGGACTACCGCCTCCACGAAGTGATCTAATTCGCTTTTCATTTATATTTTAAATGGATGTAAATAAGGTAATATTTAAGTAATATATGATATATATGACATAATAATTATTATTTAATGTTTAATTATTATTGACATTTATTTTTTTTGTCCATCAAAAAATGAAAGCAACATTCATGTGCATATATAGCCTACCTTCTCCATCGTCGGTGTAAGTCATTTTTCTATATCAATATTTTATAGATGGATTTTTATATGTATATAATTAATATATATGATATTTAAATCATTATTATCATTCTTGATATAATGGAACCATGATCAAAGTAGACGGGCTGAAACTACAAAACCAGAATATACATGAAAAATTAAGCAGTTGTCACTTAGAATAGTGATTTTATCAAGGAATTGTTAATAAATGGGTGATAAAAAATTTTAATTAAATAATATATGGTATTATATATTTTATTATGGTTCTTTATTAGATTTATTATAATTCTACAATTATTATACCATAGGTTTTAACACATACAATGGAAGTCGGACTTGAGGTAAGGGGTTTCTTAACTCAATTTCCTATAACTGGGTTATATAACTTCTTCATTGGTTATGTAATTTGATGATTATATGAAAATAAACATTTAATTTATCTATGTCATATTCATAATTTTATTGTGTGTATTTACACATTTAATTCATAATTACTTCAATGGTATGACCTTTGTAAGGGGATTTCATCTCAATTCCCTACCATTGAGGTATATCTTAATATTATGAACCTAATATCTTTTATAGGGTTTATATATTACCCCTTATTTGTATTTATTATAAGTATTCAATGGAAATAACATTTTTCATAAATATTAATATTTTTTTAATTATGGATATTCTTATTTCATAAACCATATACCATTTCTATATATGGTGTTTTTCTTTGAAAATAGTTTGATTATCTAGGAAATTATTGGTAATATATATTGTTTACTCAATATGGAAATTTCTAAATAAGTAATATTGTTCATTCAATAAATAAATAATTCAATATTTGAGGAATGCATTAGACATGTCCTGGTGGTGGGACCTGGAATTATATATCCCCTCAATACATCGACAACTCATGAGACAAATATGTAAGATATAATTTAATGGGTACCTACCCATAGTTTTGAACTCTCATGATACAATGTCTTTAAGGTATGTATATCATGATTTATAATATCATGATTCCAATAATATTTATTAACTTCATTGATAATTCAGTTATTATCATTATCCATGATATTTTTACATTGATATTATCCATAGATGCATTTTGTTCTCAACGTATTGATAAAATGGGTTTTGTTTTTAGTTATTTACTTAGTCATATTGATTGTCCTTATTTAAACATTATATATTAAAATGCATGTAACCCTTACTGAGCAATTGAGCTCACAATATTTTTTTTCTTATTTTCCCCATAATGTGAAGAAGGACATTATGAAAAATATAAAGGTTGTAAGAACATTTTTTTATGTTATGTATTTTATATTTACAATGTAATAACAGAATTATATATTTATATAGTTTTCCAGGACTACTAAATAGATTGATCATGTGTTGTAAAAACCCATATATCTATTCCAAAGTAATAATGTGACTACTAACTCTGGGCTACTATGGTTGGGGTATTTAGAGTTGGTATCAAAGAAAGTTAAATATAAACCTTGGGAACTAGAATTAGAAAAACATGGATTAAAGAAAAAAAATATTTTGACATAGATTTTTAATATTCCTAAAAAATCAAGATTTTTATTTAGATATTAGTTATACATAACTTTTTAATTTATTTTAAGTGTTTCACTAGTTTTTGGAATATACATTATGTTTCAGAATTTCATGATCTAACCTAGTGTATACCATTGTTTAGAACTGGTGCCTAGCAGAATGAATATAAATTGTATCAATTCATGTAATACATGTAGGTATTTTCCTCATATGAAGGTTAATGAAGGTAAAGTTAGAGATACATATATAGATAAAAAAAATTATAACTATATTAGGGTAGCTGACTCAGGTTATGACCAATAACTTTGTTTGTATAGATCATCCTACATATCCACAACATGGTGTAATAATTTTAGTCCACTTCATGTGTCTGAAACCACCATTATTCAATGGAACTTCAAATCCATTTGAATCTAAACAATGAATATGTTTCTTAGAGAATAAATTTATCACTTTAAAAAGTAATTAAAGGGAGAAGGTTTTCATGGTAGTTTATTATCTCTCAAGGGATATAGATCAATGTTTTTCATTGATTTAAATGACTAAGGATGAGGAGGAATTAATGTGCATGGAATTGAAGGTTTTTAAGGCACTAATCTTGGAAAAATATTCTTCCTATGATCAATAAGTGGATATGGGGTGCAAATTCTTGAGTTTGAGACAAAATGAATAGTAAAATGTCTCTATATATGAACCCAACTTTAAAATGATAGTAAGTCATGTTATGAACTATATATATAATCCAAAGAGAAATATTAACAATTTATTTTATTATCTTAAAAAATAATTTAAAGGGAACTACAATCTAAGACATTCTCATCATATGAGGATATATTATCATGTGTTATCAAGGTAGGGTAAAAATTATCCAAGTCTTACGGACTTGAAGGAAGAAAAGAAAATAAAAATGCAGTGGTATAAAAATGGATATGAGAAGAAGTGGAAGAAGTATTTTCCCACATGTGATTGTTGTGGAAATAAACATCTTAGTACTTTCTTGGAAAAAAAGAGAGTATTCTTCAACTATATAGATAAAATTCATTAGGAACATAAATTAAAGGGTAAGAATGAAACCCCTAATATTTAGTGTTTCAATTTTAATGAAATGGGGCACTATGAAAATTAATTCCCTAAGTGTCGTGAAAATATACCTCAAAACAATCTAACTAATCAGGGTCATTCTTATGATATTACTAAAACCACAATGGAATGATTAAATTGATTATGAATTTTTATTTAATAATTATATTGTATAAGTGTTTTATTAATGATAATATTCAGTTTATAATAATCATGAAATGTATAAAGATTATACTCTGGTAGTTTTTCTTTAAGGATTTGAAAGCATAAATTAAATATCACTGATAACCAAGAAAAGTGATTTAGTGGTAAGTTTATGTATATTTATAATACATTAATACGGTAAATATAACCCTTAATATGTTTCTAATGTTGATTTAATATGGTTTTGTTGGGAGAAAGAGAATATTGTCATTGAATAAGTAAATGGTATAGTATTGGTGTGCGTGAAAATGGTTAGTGTTTTGATGAAAAATAATTCAGGATTGATTTTACTTTATTTTTTGGATTTATTAAATATATTCAAGAAATCTAAGATTTTATTTAAGGAATAATGAGAGACATAATTATTGAAATATTGTATGTTTTTATTAATGTTTTATAGTGATTCAAGTTATTAGCATGTATTAGGAGAATATATGATCAAGTTATTTAAATGTGACATTGGGAGATACTTCATGGGTGACTGATGATAAGTTTATTTTGGAAATATAGTGACCTTGTCCCTAAGTATTTTTATTTTTTGAATTTGGTAATATATATTTTATAGGATTCTTAAGTTTAATGGATTATGGAATGAATTAAGTTGAACTTTTAATATTATTGTTGGAGGAAAAAGGATGATTTGTCATATTGGATAACATATGCTAACTATTTTGGTTTTGGTAAATATTTAGAGGCCTAATTAATGACTTATAAATCTTATAATTCATTAAAAATGATTCATTCATAAAACAATTAATTTAAAATACCCACTTATTAGCATGAGAGATGAAGTAGAAATAGATTGAAGAAGAACCAAAGGTTGAGATTATGCTTATGGAATTAAATGAAATTAAGTAAGAATAATTCATTTATCTAGATGGTAATATAATACTTCAAATTTATGAAATTCACCTTTAAATAAAAACATTATCCATTTACATTTCTTATCGATAAGGAAATATTCTTTTAATCCATCACAAATTTATAGTTTTTTATGGTTAAATTTATCATGACCATGTTCTTTATCCCTATATAATAATCTTTGGGTGTAAGTTTTCTCTTCAATGTCCATATTTTAACATTCCATAAACATTATCCTATTTGGAAAACTAGTTTTTTCACGACCACTGTACTTCCCTTTCCTTCTTTTTAAGAGGAATTTTTATTAACCCTTTTAACGATATGTGTTTTCCAATAAAAAATTTAAATTTCAAACACTTGAGTACTTAATATAAGTTCAAATTGTGAGGGTTCCATTTATTTTAGGTATAGAATTGAACACATCAATATTTTGAAATAATACTATGTGTGATATTATATGCAGCATACCAAACCAATTCTTAACAAACTCCAATATACTATTAAAATATTATTATTTAAACAAGTATTCCATAGCCATTGAATTGTTTGGTATGAATAGTTTTAAAATAATTATGAAATATATATATATATAAAGGTTATTCTCAATGAAAATTATTTGATTAATTCTTAAAAAATAAGTACTCAACTTTGAGCAACGATATTTTTTGCTTCAGAAATATGTTTTCATCAAAAATGATTTTTATTTCTTATTGTGAGAATATATTATAATTAACTTCTGGAATTTATATAAATTTTATTTTATAAATAAAATATCATTTTTTGAACCATAATATCAAAATTATCTTATGTTGAAATTTTTAAAATTTTCTAAAAATGTTGATTTTCGAGAGAATAGTAAAAAAATACCAATTTATATTGAAAACATTATTTTTTGTTTCAAAAATTTAAAAAATTTCATTTTGTTTTAAAATTATTTAAAAATATAATTAGTTGTATTATATTATTAATATACTAATTAAGTTCATTATAATCAATTACATTCTTTAATTTAATATAAAAACATTTTTATACATAAAAATTAATTTTACTAAAAAAAACTATTTGTCACCGCATTTTGCACGTTTATTTTAATTTTAATTTATTCCCATTATAGAAATTGAATTTGATAAAATTTGTTCCATATTTTTAATTATGTGGTTAATTTTTTAAAATATAGACTTTTTATTATTTTTCAATATGAATAGTAACTTTAGAAATTTTTCTATAATGGTAAAGTTTAACTTGGGTAATTAAAGTTACAAATAAAATAATAATGCCTAAATAATGACCCAAAAACTAGCCAAAATATTATTTTATGAGTATATATGATCCATAATAATAAAAATTTCATATATATGAATTTTTTTCTATTGGATTTGATTATGACCTATATAATATTTTATGTAATAAAAAGTCAAAAATGCCACACTCTTGTTTTTAATCTCTATAATATTTTTAACATAGGGAAAACCAAAGAATATATTTAGTTATAAATATTGTATTAAAATATAAATGGCTTGTATTAATCAAGGTTTTTTAGTGAATAAACTAGTATCTTAAAGGCTTACACAATGTTGATGCAATAATTATCCAATTAATGGAAAAATAAAATAAATATTATTAAAAATATTAAAATTAATATAATTTGAATGATTTATTGGGTACCATAAATTTTATATAACTATATGAAATTTTAGGGAGATTTTATCAGACTACAGTAAAATTATGCTCTATGATAATTTATTTAAATTCAAATTAAATGAATAGTGTTATAAATTACATTATTGGTATTTTATAATAAATAACATTCTATTAACTAATTTAAAATTAGTCAAAATATTATATTCACCCAAATTAATTTTATGTTATTTTAATCATCAAACATTGTCAATTTATGGGTCTTTTATTAAAGTAACATTATTAACCATTAAAGGGTAGAAAACTTTAACAATGTTGTAATTGTTAAAAGGGTTAACTAGTTGATAAAACTAAAAGATGAGGTTGAAAGAATAATTAAAATTTTAAAAAAAATATTGGATGGGATTATTTAAAATAATCATTTTCCTATATTCTAATTATATAAATTTGGATCCATTTGGACATGAAAAATAATATATATTGATTTGATACTTTAAGAAATTCCAAGAATTCCCCTCCCATCATTTTTAAAATGTCACCATTTATCTAAATTATTTAAATTAATTTGAGACCTATATATTTAAAAAACCATGAATATTACTTATATAAACATTTCTATCCATGTTCTAGAGGTTTTCTTTCTTCCTTAATACCGACCCTAGGTCCCTTAAGAAGAGATCTAGAGGAATTCTACCGAAGAAGAGGTAACCATATTTTCTGAATCATTTAAGAATATTTCTTCTTCTACATAAACTTAAAGTGTTTTAAAAATCCTAAAATAATAAATATATTATCATAAATATAATTATATGTTGTTATGATTTTGGTAAAACTATATTCCATCTATTTTCTATCCTGTAAAAATTGAATACATCGCTCCTACGTACATACGACTTTCCGTCTTCACATAATAGTGTAATTATTTTTTTCATCACCACTTTATTTGTAAGGTTAAAAATATGTAACTAATGATTATATATGATATTTATGAAATAAATATGGTTCTTAAACTATAATATCATATATAAATTCTTACCTTCCAATCAATTGGATAACGATAATGTCGCTCATGCATTTTTTGTGGACTACCACCTCTATAAAGAGATGTGATCCATTTTACATTTATGTTTTACATAAAAGGTAATAAGGTTAGATTTAATTAATTTATGATACATATTAAATAATATTTATTATGAAATGTTTAGTTATTATTTACCTTTATTTTTTCATGAATCTAAAAAGGAAAACATCGTTCTTGTGTATGTAAGGCCCACCGTCTCCCTAAATGGTGTAATTCATTTTTCTATCTCTATATGTTATGGATGAATATAAATATGTATATAATTATTATATAATATATTTATATCATTATTAAATTTATGAATATTATGGGACTATGATAAAATTACAAGGAACTATACTACCAAACCAAAAAATACATGATAAAAGAAGTAGTTATTACCAGAGACAATGATTTTTACAAGGAATTATTAATAAATGGGTGTTAAAAAACTATAAGTAAATAATTTATTGTATGATATATAAGATTATGGATCAGGAATATATTTATAATAATTCTATATTTACTGAATAGAATTCTCAAACTCCAACAAAAGAATTCATACTAAATGCAAGGGGTTTCTTAACTCAATTTTCTTTCATTAGGTTATATCACTTATTCATTGATTATCTCATACCAAGATTGTGTGAAAAGAAACCATTAATTTATCTATATTGTATTTACACTTTTATTTTGTTGATTTACATTTATCATGAATAATTATTTCATTTATTTACTCTCACTTCAATTGCATGACTTTTTTAAATGGATTTTTTCTCAATTCCATTTTATTAGGGAATATTTTAATATTAAGCGCCTAATATCTATTAAATAGTGTATATACATCCCCTTTGGTGTATGATGAATTTTATTCAATGTAAATCACATTTACCTTAAATATCCATATTATTTGTATTATGGATATTCTTATTGACAGAATTGTATACAATTTCTGTATACTGTGTTTTACATTGAAAGTTTTTTGATTGATTAGGGGATTATTAATAATATGTATTATTTACTAAATATTTAAATTTTTTAATAAGGAATTTTGTAAATGAATTAAATTTATCATTTTATACATGAGGAATGCGTTGGACGTGCTATGATGGGTGGGCCCCAGAATTATATTACCCCTCGATGCATCAATAGGTCTCATGAGATAAATTAGTAAGATAACATTAAATGTGTCTTTACCCATAGTTTAAAACTTTCTTAGAGAAAGGTATTGACTGTAGATATATCCTGATATATGAGATCATGACATCTAATATAATTCATTTACTTATTTGAGAATTTAGTTATTATTATTATCCATGAGATTACAACATTGATATTGTCCATAGATGCATTTTGTACTCAAGTTATTGATTAAATAGAATATTTTTTTAGTTATTTACCATTCCATATAGATTATTATTTATTTACTTATGATATATTCTATCATACATAACCCTTATAGAGAATCTAATCTCAACCACTTTTTTTTATTTTCCCCAGGATATGAAGAACCTATTATGAATAATATCAACTATGAAAGAATGTTTTTTAATTTATATTTCAAATATAATATGGTACTCATGTAAGTATATTATTTTCAAATACTACTAAACTAATTGATCCTATGAGGTGAGATCCATTGTATCTATTACAATGTGATAATGTATCCACCAACTCTAAAATACTATGGTTATGGTCTTTACATATAATATTTTAGCAAAGTTTACTACGCCTTGAAGATTAGGGTCACGTCATAGAGAGTAGCCTATTATTTTTTAGTTCATCTCTATTTGGGTCGAATGGATTATTTTTTCATGGTGAATAATGACCATGTCACAGTATTATTATATAAGAGTAATAACGATCTATGAAATAATATTTTTTTGATCGCAATATCACAATTGATGTGTCACTCCATAGAAAACAATGACCTAAAAATAAAGTATAGATCGTGAGAATAAGGGTTATTCCATAGCTCTAGAGGATTTACTATAAAGTGATGGTCTATAAAGAGATATAAACTCCAAATAATTCCAAGGTTCCACTAGAAGAGAGAGTTATGATGTGAAAGTGAATTTTTGGTACGGTCTGTTAAATGATGATATATTCAATATGATGTGAAATTTTTACTTTCATCCATGTTTCTTATAGGAAGGAAAAATTTCAAAATTATTTTTTTCATTATAATATGTCAATGTCGAATAAGAAAATTTTATAGATTTCAAATTTCTTCACTTTCAAGGATTTTTAAATATTAAAATTCAATGGTTTGGACTCACATTAGTAGAACTTTTATGTATACATTTTTTTGTCATTATCAAGGAATTTTTAAGATCATAAATGATGGAAACATGTTTATTATCATTTAAGATTATATATATATTCCTTCTCACAATGAGGAATAAGATCAGGTTAGTGAATGGGTAGAGAGAGATGGAATTCCATATCATTATATTAAATAAATAAGAGAAGTTGTGGGTGTCTTTTTTAATATGTATTCTAGAAAAAAAAATGTATAGGTTAAAATATTATTAAAAATGTGTATTGAAGGTAGAAATCATGTTTCCACCTTTTGGTCCAGTCCAAAGGCTTCAGCACGCCTGCCGCCATTCAGTCCCATCCAAAGGGGGCAGTGCACCCACAATCTTTCTACTAAAAATAATAATGATTTAATTACATATGTTATTATATTTATAAATATATAGATTAGTATATTGTAATATATATATATATATATATTGTTTTATGTTGTTTATAATTATTTCAATAACATTTGAAAGTGAAAATGTTATGTTTTTAAGCAATATCTTTTATAGAACTCAAATTTGAGATATTTTTAAGAACTAAGTATAAGGACTGGTTGATCTTCAAGTTGATATAAATATCATTGGGTGAAAATGGGTCTTTAAGAAAGAAATGGTCATTGAACAGAAAATGGGTCTTTAGCAGGGTTCAATATCTAGGGTTTGTTTTAATGTTCAATGTTCCAACTTCAAAAATATTTTATTAAAAATTTAAATTTAGTATTGTTTTAATCTATTACAATAGTGTTTGTAATATATTTTTTACATTCATTTCACTTTAATTTATTTATTTTATTTATGATACTCTTTTTTTCAAAAACTTTTTAGATTTTTAAGATATATTTTAAACATTATTTATATTTTTTTATACTATATATTTTATAATCCTTTTAAGTTACCTACTTTAAATTTAATAATTATTCATATACTTAAAGTAGTTGACTTTGAAATTTGTAAAATATAAATTGTGCCTAAAATATTAATAATGATTGAAAAACTAGATAAACATGTAAAAAGGGATAATAATAATAAAATTATCTTCATATGAATAGACATAAAACATATACATAAACAAGTATAATAAATGTCTATGTTTACGAGGAGGATATTTCACCCCACATGGTAGTCTGCGAAGGGGATGCCCGAATCGAGATCGTTGAGATATGTGATGGGGAGGAGTATAATGACCCAGAGGGGGCTGATCCTTGTGAATTGGAATGTCAACCATAATATGCTCCAGATGTGTTTCAATGAGAGTTGGTGTCAACTACATGTCATACTAAATTCTTGATCCTTCTCCCACTAGGTTTGTAGAAGGACCTTCCATCATCACTACTGGGAACCAATCCTATGATGGATATGGACCCTAAGGCTATGATGGATCTAAACCCCGTGCTATAGGGAACTATAGATATCATGCCAAGAAAGACATATCTCATACTTCCTAAATCACATCCTCAATCGCCTGAGGTTGGACTACTAGAGGGTCAACCTTTGAAACATGTGAGGCCTCATGTACATCATGATGTTGTATACATCATCGTTTTCATGGATCCTCGGCACCATAATCTTCTAGAGAATGTTGTTCCAGGGAAGGAACCTTATCTCTCTAGGTTGGACTCTCGAATATTCTCTTAGAAAGCTCCTGATAATATGACATTAGCTCCAGAACATCAGCATGGACGGCTGCCCATCTAAAGACCCCATCCTCTTCATCATCACTCATGCAAACTAGATTCTCTAAGTTAGTAACCTATAAACAGATTCAAAATGAATTATAAAATAGTTCAATAAATAAATTAATGGAAATTTGTTAACTTTCAATCTTATGAATCTCTATGCCATGTCGGGTATGATACAATATAGACTTCAATCTATACCATGGCTCATACTTGACCTTCTCTTAAAGAATGAATTACATCATAGGTACACCCTAGTTACAAAACTCTACACGTCTGTGCCAGTAATCAAGATAGTAAATAGGTACTTGGGGCCAGTTTTCATCCTACCTCCCTATAAGATTCACTTCATGAAGCTTCTCTGTCTATCTCAACAGAAATGCAATCAGTTGAACATAGAATAACTCGTGCATGAATCTATGAGGCTACTACCACTCAATAATATAGAAGTGAATGAGGTTCACTACAGCCATAGCATCATCAAGTTGAATAGTGTTGTATGGTGCCTACTGCTCTAGTATAGTTCATTATGGAATCCATGTAATCTAAAAGGACATGTGACCTTTGTCAAAAAATATCCTTTCTAAAAACAAAAATCGATTCTTTTATTAAATTTCTTAGATAGTGATAGATTGTATATACATACCTGGTTGGGTAAGAGACAGTCTAACTTGAGGAAATATGTGCCCAAATGGTGTGTAAGAACCATGCAGAAATTGTGTCTCTGAAACCAACAATAAAATACAACATCTAAAGTGAAAAATAATGAGAAATTAAATGAAATAACATCACTAGAATCAAAAACAAATATAAATGAGTGATCATACCAGCATCTACGTGGAGTGTCATGAAGCACCTCAATAGCGAGTGGGGGACCAGAAAGTTGTGGGCAGAATTAGGGGATGTGCTCCCATGCCCACATCTGAACAAGGATGACACATCCCTTGAGATTTATGTGGTCATTATGGGATACCCTACATAATGCTTTGTTTTTTATACCAAGCGATCTGATCCCCAGCTATACATCCCAGCCCAATCAGAGACTTCTAATAGATCTAGATACATCATGTGCATGTCCACCCCTGAGTGATCATCAAACAGGGTCCTTCCAATGAGTCTTAATATATATTCACGGGCATAATGCATGACAGTTTTCTCGTTAGTTTCATCGGGTAAATGTGGAATCAACTCCTCCTGCCAGGTCATAGATATCAACCCACAATCTATATTTCTACAGTCATCCAATATATTGATGCCTAACAATCACTTATAAAGGTTAGTATAAGATGCTTGGGTGGGTCCAATAATGGCATCCCCTGGATAGGAAGACCGAGAAGCACTGCCAAATCTTGAAGCGTGGTGGTCATATCTCCCTCGAGTAGGTGGAATGTGTGTGTCTCTGGTCTCCACCTCTCCATGAGGTAAGCAAGCAGGTGATGGTCGAAAAATGTGAAATTTGATATGGTAATCTCATAGAAGCCATCACAACACATGTATGGTCTAATGGAATGTGGAGGGTCCTTGTAATGAAAATGGTTCGCTCGACGCACCCTGATTGGTCAAACCTCACCATTGTCTAACATGACCTGGGAAACATGCCTATGATGCTCAGTGAGTAGTATGGTATCATCTATCTATATATAATAAAATGAAATGAGTTTTTAGTGTAACATGTAAATATATTGTTATGGTCTGTATAATGTTATGACTTGAAGAATGTAAGACGTTCCATGTTTATTTACATTGTTTTATGAATTTATTTCTAACTAAAATAAAGGGTCACATCTTCATGTTTTTCAAAGAATCTTACTAAAGTGTTTTTAAGATATTTTTTCCCCTAGAAAAGGTTGTTTTATATATTTATATATATTTATATACATTTTTTCATTGTTATGTAAAAAAATTTAGAAAATGGTTTTTTTTCATTCATGTATGATTTTCCACATGATTATATGTTTCATGATTATTTTATCACATGTATTCTTTATGGTTTATCCATGGAAAAATTTATTATGCATTAATATAACCTCAAATGCACTTGTCATATTACTTTTAATGTGAGTTTGAAAGTTTTGTTGTTATTTGATAGTAAAAGTATTTGCAAAAGTTATAAATTTCTAAAAAATGAAAAATCTTATTCCCATATACACATTATGTGATCCCGATCAGATATCAAACAAACAGGACATGTCTTCAAACTGATAAAGGATCTTCTTATAGTACACAACCAACAATTGTGGTTCGTACAGCTTATTTTATAACACTAAGTGAACATCAAGAAATAAATCATGGGAAATGAACCATGATGTAGGAGGAATAGTGATATTAATGTTTCTTAGAACAATTTTTAAATTGTGTTATTTATTAATCATCATCATCAATTTAAATATAATAAAAGAGTACAACAGGAAAGAACATGAATGACAACCCAATCCACAAGGAGGGAGGGAAAAACATATATTTTTTATTTGGACATAGAATATTTTAATAGCATCAAATAGATAATGTTTTAATATACAATCCCAAATAAAATTGATTTCTAAACCCCCGTAACATTTTATCTTTAATCAATTAGATTGAAACAATTATAAAAAATAAAACTAAAAAAGAAAAATATTCCAAATTTTGATATGAATTATTTGTGAATTGGAATCATAATCCTTAAACTAATCAAAAAAAATAAAGATAATTCAACATGAAAAGAGATATAAAGTAGTTAACGCAAAAAATGGTGGAATAAATGGTATGGGTATATTAATTTAAAATAAAATATATCATTCACTATAAGTATTTTTTATGTTATGTTAAACTAATCATGATAATAGTTGATAATTAATTTCAATACTTATTAATCTATTATTGGATTCAAACTCATGTTCTGTCAACATAGAGAAATATTACATTAATAAAAATATAGTTGATTAAGAAATAAATATATGGAACCTAGCCATTGTTTTAAAGGAAAAACATTTGTTCTAAAATTTTATCATCAAATCATTTTTTAAATATATACAATTCTTCAAAATTTTACTTCTCATGTAAAGAAATGTATTTTTAGCATATATTATAGACAGAATCCATTTTTGAAATATAATCAAAAATATATTTCAAATTTGAATATTCAAATTTCATGTATTTTTATACATTGTAGTAAAAACAAAGGAATCCAAATCCATTTATTCATTTATATTACACTAACAAACACTAAATATAAATAAAATTATTTTACCTAGAATTTAATATGATGTGTGAATAGAAAAGTCACCAATCACCACTAGTCACTTGACATCCATGTGAAATCTAGATTCTATATTTGATTTTTAATCATCATTTTATTCCCCTTGTAATAATGTGTCAGAAGAAAATTCTTCAACAGATAATGACCAATGAATATCCTTGAACACAGAACTATGAAATCATACTAGAAAATAGGACTAGATAGTAAAACACTCATAATCAAAACAGACAAAACATGATAAAGTCATTTCGAAAATGGAAGAAAAAACATACTAGAGAAAATTGATCCTAGAATTCAAACTCAGGTAAAAAAAATATAGATCCAATAATTCAAGCCAGTTATAAAACTGTTGTACATGTTCATAATAAAATGAATATAGAGCAAAAAAATAAAACTCTCATGAAAAAATTAAATTCTTTAAAAATGACACACCCAACCCTAAAATGTAGGGAATAATATAGCAAATGTAAAAAAAGTGAATAATAAGTTTTATAAGAAAGGAAATTCATCCAAATAAAAAAATAAGAATGATTTAATACAACACACCCCTATCAAAAAACTAACCAAAGGAGGAAGGAAATAAAAATATTATAACCTATGTATCATCTATCTGGACACACACACACCCCTAAAACTACCTAAAAACCAAATAAATATTTCCAAATAAATAAAAATTACATTAAAAAAATGAATTGAATATGTATCCAAAACAAATACCAACCACGTATCAAAGAAAATTATTCCTTAAAACTATCAATATGCATCCCAAAAGTAATTAGTTATTTACTCTTGAAAATTTTAAACTAAATATAAATCCAAAAAAATACCAACCAACTGTAAAAAATTCAAATAAATATATTCATTCATTTAACATAAACCATAAAAAATTAATTTTTAATTTACTCATGAAATTTTCAAATTAAAACCTAATATAAATGAATATGGAGTGAAAAACATAAACCACTTAGTATATCAAAAATTTTAATCAAATTATAAATATGAAGAAAAAACTATAGGATATATATTCTAAAATACATATATCAAAATTTTTTCACAAAACATGTAATTGTAATGTGAAAATATAATGATCTAAAATAAATATTTCTAGATTTCTTCACAGACCATTGAATTGGAATGAGAAAACATAGTGTAATCATCTGATCTGCTCTAGACTATTTCAAAACATCATCTAAACCTCAATAATGTTGAATAGATAATGTTCGGATGGATTTAATTGACCATTTTTTTCACAAACATAGACAAGAACCATCATCTCTTGGTATTCCATCATCCTAGAATTAAAACATTGAATGCATTGCATTATTTAGACCTTGATAACTCAACATAAACAATGATTTATTGTGTTTCTTTTTTTCATTATCTTTTAATTCACATGACTATATTTACATTTAAAAAATGAAATGATTCCAAATATTCAACAATTTGTATATATCATTACCAACATGACATGAATTATCAAGGAATATACAGTCAAATAAATGTGTTTGTTGTGTTAGAGAACGAACATTTAATTTTATAATGATAATTTAAATAATTATAGTGTTAAGACTATAGATTTAAAAAAATTGCATTGTAATGTAATTTTTGGCAGCAACACTTTCACTATATTTAAATAGAAATAAGAATATGTTAGTGGAATTAACATAATGAATTAGAAATAAATAATGAAATATATGCTCCAAATAAAAAATAAATGAGTCCTTTAGAGAATTTAGAAAACATTCTTATTTTTATATCGTAAATGAAAAGTTTTCTACTATCCTTTCTTCTATTTTAGAAACTCATCTTGAATCATGGATGACATTTCTTAACAAAAGAAAAAGAACAAGTAAATTAGGTTTGTTAATCATGATACAGAAACATGAGGGAAAAAAATTGAGGGGGAGATAAGAAGAAAAAAACAAGCACCAAAAAGTGCAACAGGCAGTGCTCAACAACACACAATACATAGAGGATTAGGAGGGAGGAAGATAAATGAATGGATAGCGGTGTCTGGGGAGAATGATTTTATTGATTCTGAAAGGTAAGTGAGTTTCGGGTGTAAGGGTAAGGGGAACAAGTGAAATAGATAGGTATTAGGGTTTATTTGTCTTGGCTAACTCTTAATCTCAAATAGAATGGGAGAGGGAGGTGAGGGAGTGGGGGTTGAGGCGGTGCTGCGTCGAGGGCCGAAGCAGCACTATGGTGGGGAATGGGGAGTAGGGTGGTTGCATTGGGAATAGGGAGGTAGCACGGAAGGTGGGTCACAAGGATGACAGGAATAAAGGCCTATTGTGGGTGGTTTCCCATGACAATCGAGTGGTGGTGTCCTACAACCATCAGGGTATAGTGAAAAAATTTATAAATTTATATATAATTTATTTAAAAAATTATATTTTATAACAATTATGTTTAAATATATATATATATAATCAGTAAATATTATTAAATTATGGATATTTTAATTAATCATATATTTATATTATCTAAATGATATGTTTTTAATGTTTCATGTTTTTATAAGATATTTTTTAAGATATTTTATATTATTAAATAATTAATTACAATTAATTTTTAAAATGGAAAAATATTTGTTGGAAATAATAAAAATAAAAAACATATTTATTTATTGTTAAATCTATTATTTGTATTATTATGATGAGGAAACATATTTAAATGTTAGTAAAGTATTTTTTGGTATTGAACTTCTCATATAAACAAATATTTTTTATGGTAAAAAAATTTTCTTCCTATTGCTAATATCAACATAAATAAATATCTGTTGGAATTAATCATTTTTACTAATAGATATATTATTTGTTTGTAATTTTATATTGGTAAAATCTATTTTTTATATTGTATGTTTTATGTCTTTTATAGATCCACGCTTTGGGTGTGCCTTTTAATTATATGTTAAATTCAGATGCTCATTAGTCAAAAATCTCCTTTGAAGTGGGTTTCTGTATGCCTTATGATAAAATTTAATTGTCTAAATCAAATGAAATGAATTGTTTGATAAAAATGTCATGTTTTCTAATAAAAATACTCTGTTGAGGTGTGATATCTTTAAAGACATAAAAAATTATGATTATTGTTTCATTGTTTGGATTCATGATATTTTTAGTACATGGGCCATAATATTTTTTTGTAGTTGAAATGACCAATGGGTTTGACCCTCTCCTTTAGTATTCATGACTTATGATGTGGTTTTATTATATATGTAACCTCTTACATTGCATCATGTTTATAATAAGTCTTGGTAATTTACATGGCCGATTTAGTGATTTAAATTTAAGAGGACTAATTTACTTTTTACTCCACAAGTGATACTCAAATCCATTTTTATAGAATGCTAAGGATGGGCTCATGAGTCCATTTGGCTTCATATTATAGGGTCGATACCTTCTATTTCTTTTTTGGGAACACTATTTGTGTTTCTTAACTCTGTATAAGTGATTTTGGTTCCCAATGGAGCACCTGTGGATGGGTTCAGTGGCAAGATGGTCATACCATGTCACGAGTGAGACTCAGACCCCTTTGTGAGATACTAGGGATGGACTTAGAGGGGGAATTTTTTATTTAAGTTGGGATTGATACTTGGGATATTATTCATGGATCACCATAGAAGGACTCTTTCATCTTTAGAAAAAATTTACACTCATGGTTCGATGCTCGAGTTTCTTTATAGGGTTTACCTTAGATATGAACAAGATGCCATATAAATGAATTCTTGAGATGCCACTATAAATAAAATAAAAGGTTCTAAGTAATTAAATAAAAGGTCATGTCTTCCTGGCCAAATCACATGCTTGGGTTATTTCATTTCTAGATATTAAAATTATAATGACCCGTTATTACTTTATATTCTATTCACATAGGCTACCTTGGGTTTAAACAATTTGGATTTGGCTGAAGTAGGTTTGGTCTGGTTGGGAGTCCTAAAGGGACCCGAGACAGAATTGGTTCTTTATTTATTTCTTACTACTACTTTACTCATGTTATATATTTACACTACTTATTTTATATGTGTGAACTCAATTATACTTTAGAACCCATTGGTGGTGTCCTATTGAGTATATATCACACCTTTCATGGGGTTCCATTTCACTAGGGTACCCGTGCATATCCTCTTTTTTGAAGGTCCTTGACACATTGCTTGTGTTGTTTGTTGCACATGGGGGTTAGGATTATGGGACTATACTAGTACTTAGGATGCTCGAGGTGACCGCCCTCTTGTCCATTTTATTCATTTCTTTGCTCATGTTTTGTATCATATCACTTGCAGTATGTTTCCATCTTCATTAGGTAGAATCACATGGACATGTATTCATGGGTAGTTATATATTGTACTTTTCCGTCTATATTTAGTTATTATATGTATATTTTTCTGCTTATAATTGATTATTACCTCTTATGCATTTATCCTTTGATTTATATATTATTATACTTCTATGATACTCTGATAAAAAGGGTATATCATCCCCACTATTCCTCCATTAAACCCTCATTTCTAGTCAGAATCCTCAAGAATACAGGGAGATGCACTTGAGGCCATGCAGTGACCGGTCCAGCTACCAGTTTAGTTATCAGTCAGTCCAAGACATTACAAATTGGTATCATAAACTTTATTTATCCTTTGTCTTACTATTTTGGGATAGTAGATAGGAGACTAAGAATTTTTCAGCTCTTGGTAAATAGTCATGCCTTGGGTTGATCAACCCATGTATGGGGAAAAGTCCAAGTAGTCAAGGATGGTATTGTTGTTCGTGTTGTTCATTATTTCAGTTGATTTTGATTTCAGCTTTAGTGATTAAAGTAATTTTCACTGCATATTGTCTTATGATATTTATGGTATTTTACCCTTATCTCAGTTTGTAAAGGGAGAATAATTACATGCATCGTATTAGGAATATAGGAATTTACCTACCATGCCATGTATATTTCATTGCTAGGTTCTTTTAATTTATTTATGTGTCTTTCATGTTTTATTATCATGTCTTTTTATTCCATGTTATAAATTTAATAAACATGTTTACTTTTCACTTGATTAGGTATATATTATCATTGTTATATGATTTAAAGTATCATACTTTACTTATATTCCATGTTTGAGTGTTCCCCACTTACATATTAGATTTCCATGATTATTTTACATGATTCTCCTTATTTAAAATTCTTAGTGATTCATTTATCATGTATAATTTATTACCATGTTTAGGTGACTATTTGATGTTCTTTTTTTCTAACTTACATGTTTCTATGATTGTTTATCTTGGGTTGAAACATGATGGTTATGATCAAATAGGATTTAGTTTGTAGTTTATAAAGTGTATGGACTATTTATATATTGGAAATTTATTACCCATAAAATCGAACAATTATTCATGATCTTTACATACAAAAATTATATTTCATAAATGTTATGGATGTTGAATTTTCTTCTTAATCCTTGATAAAATAGTTTCGATTAGATGGAAGTCACCAGAAATTTGTAAAGTGTATGGTCACTTTATAAATTGAGAAGGGGTATCCTATATATCTAAACCATCTATTATGATCCTTATACTTAGAAATTGTTTTTAATATAAATTTTGTTCAATTTTAACCTTAAATGGTGTGGTTGCCTTATAGAGGCTTGTACCCTATTGTTTGGGATCAATGACCTGTATGGATAAATTTCTAACTACTCAACTGGACCCAAGTAAGTCAATTGGGGCATATTTCTTATGAGATAAACACACTAAGGGTGTTTGTAAAATATAAATTCTTAAAATGATTGGTATGGATTTATTTGAACCTAAATAGCTTTACAGGACCCTCGTAGGTCACCTTTTCTTTTGGTATGACTTAGTTCTTAACCTCTTGGGGGTGTTCTTATGTTATGGATTGAAGGAAATTTAAATTTATTGTAGCCACATATATGGTTTTACATATAAGTGTAAGGTGGAGGTCTTTTAACCAGACCAATTTAATTAATGAAATATCTTCTATCTAATTTTGATATATATTTAAATATGAGTCATTAGTTAATTAAAATTCAAATTGCAATCTAGAGGGTGTTTTCTTCTATAAAATACAATTGAAATTTTCTTTAACTCATCCAGCTATGAGGCTTTTAAATAAATTAATGATTTTTAAATATGGGGTTAAGAAATAAATAGCCTAATTATAGTGGAATTTCAATAAATAAATAAGTCTTAAAAGGCAGTTGGATTAAACATCCCATGTGTATTGTAGCTTTTCCTAAGTAAAGTACCCTATATAAGTGTTTTTTCTAATGAGTGATTGATGTTATTTTATATTTTAAAATTATTAAAGAATTAAATGAGAATTAAGTTAATGACTTGAGTAGGAACCTTGAGAGGTGTTATTAGCCTTAAAACTTGTATATGGTTAGTTTAAATTCTTTCCTTGAGTTCTCCCTTGAAAATGGAGTGTGAGGGTTACCCATAGGTTTTACTATTATAGCTTGAACCTAAAAGATGGTCCCTTAATCCTAGTTACATTTTCAAGTGTTCCCCCCATGTAGGTTCGATGCTTTATGTTTTAATAAAGGGATAGTGTATAGTATGTATTTCTCTTAGATCCCCAAATCCCTTACTAAAATCTTGTGAACCTTTTCAAGCGTGTGGTACTATTTGGGTGTTGTTTGTCCCTCATAGGATTATTAGCTTTTAAAAATGACACCCTTGGCATGGTGGGTGGTTCTTTATCAACTGGGTCCCTTCTTATCAGCATTAGAATCATGTAATTATTGTGTGACCCTTCTTCCTCCTCTCTAGTGATTGATGACCCAATACGCAATCAGTTAGGTTAATATTCATATGGGGTAATATGACATTGGGTTTAATATTTTGCAGGACATGAATCTCTAGAATTCATATAGCCATTTACACATGTGGATAGTATATTGGATGATTTGTTTTGTTGGAGAACCCCTGGGTAGTATGTGTTGGTACACACTGTACCCATAGGGTTCTAGAATAGTTTGATGAACTGTAAGAGTTTAGTAGTACTCCTTAATCCTTGAGCTATGCTTCTTCTTTAATAGTTCATCTCTAGGGTAGTGTTACTAGGTTCTAAGATGTTGAGTTTTCTCAGTGTTTGGGAGGAAATCTTACGGAGGATCAGGTGTGGACACACTAGTCAGTTCAGTTGGGATTTTATTCCTAAAGTCTCATTTATTGGATAATGTGGGAATAATTTAGGAGTAATGCCATGTGTACACCAAAAGTGAATATGGCCTAGTTCACTTGTAAGTGACTAGTTTTTCTCCCTTTTTGGTTTAACACTCCCTAAGGCATTTTTTGAATTACCTTTTTCAGTGAATGATAACTAGAACACTTCTAAGGTGAGGAGAATCATTTAAAATGTGTAAAACATGCCCTTCCAGGTAGAAGGGAGAACCAAGAACCCTTTTTAAATGGTCTGTATCATTTGAAATTTCCTTATGGATGTAAATATCTCATTTTGAGTTAGTTCTTTTGAGGTATCATAATGATGAAAGGGTTGTTTCTGAATGCATCATTAGAAAACATCATTAGTTAGGGTTGGAATTTGGGGGTTGTGTTTGGGTAATTATGGCATGCCTTTTGTGGTGAAATCATCATGGTTGAGTAATGGGGATGTGTCAGCAAGTGAATTAGAGATTTTCCTAGAATAAGTTGACCATTAATGGTTTGACTTATCTTTCCTTATTATGTGTGGTTGGTATGTAAATGTACTAAGCACTTTTTCTTGAGGTAGCAAGAGTTTATCAGGTCCTTTTTTGATATCCTTTAAATCCATTTAGTGTACTGTTATTTTAGCAAAAAGCATTTCCTCTCTCTTGACATCATTCAGGTACACTGAATGAGCATCATTTATATATTGAGATAAATTTTAAAAGTCATTGGTCATGTTAGGTGGTCATTAACAAAGACTATATCTAGAAGTGTGGTTGTCCTTAAAGGTATAGGTAGTTTTGAGTGATGTACGGGTTCCCAATTAGGAATGACATGGGTCAAATCATGGGCACCATCTATTCCCCTTTGACTGATCACTAGGTGGATGCTGCCTTGGGGTCGGTTAGTGTTCCTAGTATGTGGAAATTTGGTTTGTATCGGTGACCCTATTATATGTTACAAATGTGTATTTCCTTGGATAATCTCCTTGGACTCTAATTTTTTATTTTGAGGCTACCCCCAAACCTCATTCAGGGTTGAATGATATGTTCAATGGGTAAGGATCCATGTGAGAAGGATTTGGATTACACCCATGTTCGTGTTGGGGCATGATAGCTTAAATTGGGTGTTTTGGCTAGAGTAATCATTGGAAGCTGGTTAAAAACATAGGTGATCTTGGTCAGAGTAAATCTTTAGATACCTTAATTTAAATGCATGAGGGTAGATTTTGAAATATTTTGTATGTATAAGTTGGGAATTTTAAGAATTATTGTCTGGTAGTGGCTTGACGTGTCTTCCTCGTACATCATTAAATGTGGTTTGTGGGGAACTATATCAGGCACATCATTAGGTTAAGATGGGTGAAATGTAAATGTTGGTTGTATCTTATCATGGGAGGGTTGTTATGACCAGTTTAAATGATGGTAGTTTAGAATCAAACCTTTTATTGAATCTTGTCTCATGTCATGATCATCATGGGAACACTATGGTCACATTTTAAAAGAAAATTCTATGTGTAGAGATATCATTATATGGAATTGGTCCTCAAGTTCCAAAACCTATGGGGAAGAACCATAGGCCATATCATTAAGATAAAATGTGGAAATTATTTCTCTAGTTTGATAGGCTTGGGGAATCTCTCTCTCAATGATTCAGTTCAGAAAAACAAGAACTGTCTTAAGATTCCATGGATTATGTTCCATATGTTAAGGTGGAACTCAGAAATGAATTGGGAATTTGGAAATGTAACATGACCACTTTAACAATACCACTCACCTCAAATAGGTATAAGGATGTTCTATTCTTATCCCCAAGTCTTCTCAGGGATGAGAAGTTTTAAGGTGGGGAGATTGTAGCATACTATGTTTTTTACTGGATAAAATTACAAGGGACTGAATTTTGTTCTTTAGAGGATGGTTAGTTTTGTAAATTGAAATTATAAATAGAATTCCAAGAGTTATAAAACATAAATATGATATTTTTAGACTTATTTAAGTCCTGATGGGTCCCTAGGGTATCTCATCAAGTTTTGTGAGTGTTAGGGCCTAAAATTACACTTTAAGGAAAAAGCAGGTGGGGCGCACGGTTTACCTAAAACGGTGCAGCCCTAAGAGGAAACTGTGTGTCCTATTATAGGGGAGTAGGAGCTACCACATATTTTTTTTAAACCATGTGGGAGGAGACCCATGGACATGTGTCCAACTTTAAAGTTTTGATGATGGTTTTTTTCATGAGATATTTGTGGTTAGCCAAACCATATGTACATCCCATGTGGGGGGGTTCTTGGGAAGTACTTTAGTGCATGATTGGTTCATAGTTTGGTCAACCGTGTGGCCAAACCATGTTCCCCTATCTGTTTTGGTAAAATTATAATTTTACCCTTAATGAACTTAAATATAAACCCCTTTCTTTCCACTTACCTTTTATAGTGGACTCCTCCTCCTATCTCATGCATGAAGCCCCTCCCTTCTTCCTCCTTAGGGATTTATATATCTCCCTCATCTGTCATCCTAATCACTTTCCATTAGAAGCATATAAATGTGTGAGGTAAGATCTGCACTCCTCATCCATATGTTCTTCATTTATTCATCCTCTCTTGCGCTATTTTTTTATGACCTAATTCATCCCATTTTCAACATTTTGTTCACTTCCTCGATCTATCTCAAACCAGAATGAATCAAACCTTGATATTTTACTTTTGGGTCATCATAATCATGATATAGTTGGTCTATATATGATTTCTTGTGTTCCATTATTTTTATAAAATGTTGTCATGTTTTCCTTATTGGACTTTCCTGGTGTCACTTCTAATCTGTAATTTGGTTTGACTAAATTGTTTAGATTGCCTTATGTAGTGTTTGAATCCTTCATGGTATGGTTGATGGTTATGAACAAAACTTGAACCAACCCTTATTGTTAATACATATATCAACCCCTTTTAAATGTTGTCTTACTTTGTTAGATCCACCATTTGGGTGTTATTTTTATTTATATGTTAAATAGGGATGGCCATTTGTTAAAAACCTTAGTTGTGGTGGGTTTCTTTATTCCATGTGATGAAAATGAATTTCTTAAACTAAATGAAATAAATTTTTTGATATAAATGTCATGTTATCGAATAAAACCCCTCTGATGTGGTGTTTTTTATTCTAATACAAAAAAAATACTAGGCTTATTGGTTTACTATTTAGATTTGTCACATGATTAGTACATGGGCCATATTATTTTTTGTAATTGAAATGAACAATGGGTTTCACCCCCTCCCTTAGTATCAATTAATTGTGATGTGGATTGATTATATACATATCCTCCTACTTTTCACCTTGTTTATGATAAGGCATGTTCATATACTTTGACTCTTTAGAGATTTAAATTTAAAAGGAGGGATGTATTGTCTACACCCCAGGTAATACTTAGATTCCTTTTTAAAGAATACTGAGGATGATCTCATGAGTGTAGAAGGATTCATACCCTGGGGTTGATACCAACTATATCATGTATAGGCTCACCGTGCATGTTCCTTACCTATATATAAGTGATTATACTTCCCAGGGGAGAATCCATGGATGGGCTATGTGGAATGATGGTTACACCATGCCACGATTGTGAATCATACCCCTTTGTGAGATACCAAGGAAGAACTCATAGGGGAGTCTTTTTACATACATGGGGAGTGATTCTTGGGATTACATTTATGGATCACCATGGATGGACTCCAGCTTTGGAAAATTGTTACTCTCTATGTGCGATACTCGGGTTCTTTTATAGGATTCACCTTGGAGGGAACAAGATGAGATGTAAATGAATACTATATTTTCCTCTTAAAATAAAATGAAAGATATTATGTAATTAAATAAAAGGTCACATTCACCAGGAACAATCCCATTCCTAGGATCAATACATTCTAGATTCCTAACTTATAATGACTCATTATTACTTTATATTACATTATCATAAGTTACGTTTAGTTCAGACATTTCGGCTTAGGCCTAAGCAGGTATAGATGAGTTGGGTGTCTTGGAGGGACCCAAACCTAACTTTGTTATTTATTTATTTTACATTACTTCTTTACTATTATTATACATGAAAATGTTTATTTTATATGCATGAATTGGATTATTCTTTAGAAACCATTGGTGGGGGCCTACTAAGTATATCTCACACCCTGCTTGGACCACCATTGCACTAGAGTACCTGAGTAGATCCTCTTGTTCGTAGGTACTTGACCCTTTGTGTTTTTTGTGCATTGCATCTAGAATTTAAGAGCACCAGGATAAGCTAGTACTCAATATGCTCGAGGAGACTGCCCTCTAGGAATTTTTATTAATTTCTTTGTTCATGTATTGTATCATATCACCCGATGTATGTTTCCTTCTCTATTACGTAGAATCACAAGGGCATACATGCGTGGTTAGTTATATATTGGAATTGACCATATTTATTTAGTTATTATATTTATCTTCTGCTACTTTTCATTTATTATTATAGATTACACTATTGTCTATTGATTTATATCTGATTATATCATGGTTCTACTTTGATCAGGAGGGTATAGTATCCCCAGTGTTCCTCCATTAGACCCTCGCTAGTAACCGGCAGCCTCTATGGTACAGGGAGGTACACTTGAGTCCATGTGGTGACTGGTCTAGCTACCAGTTTAGTGGTGATTTGGCCTGCGATATTACATTAACATCATCCTTTTTTTTGGATTAATTGGTTTTAAGGATTAATGATTTGGTATATAAATCATAAAATAATAAATCTTTAACTAGTATTATTTTTTATAATAAATTTAAAATTTAAAGTATTATTTCTTTTCTTTAAGTGTTATTATTGATATTTTAGGAATTACTACATTAATTCATCACATGAAGGTTTATTCATATTAATTATTATCTTCTATTGTTCTACCCATTTCATTTTAAATATGTTTAATAACATGTCTTTCTTTTATGAATAGTATGATTTATTAAAGGCTGATTTTTGTGCTTCGAGCATAAAAATCCATCTTAGTCGTTATTTTTTAGAATCAAAAGTGTTAGATGATTAAAAAATAAATAAATGGGTAAATTTTTACATAGAAAGTAAAAAAGGTATCAATTATGTATTTTTCTAATATTATTTAAATTCAATAAGAATATTAATTTATTAGGCAAAAAACTTAATTGAATAGTTCACATTTTGAACCTCGTTCAAAATTATAAGTCTTATAAATATATATATATATATATAATATTTAAGAGATATGTTTGATAAATTACATAATATTTCCAAATATGGTTCAGTTGATATATTATAATAAATTAAATATTGGTTCATATCTTTATTATCTTGTAATAATTGAAATTGTGAGGATGTGATTTTTTAAGGGTGTGGCATATAATACCCAATGATTTTGGAACATGTTTTCCTTTAAATAAATTGTATTTTGAATATCTTTTGATGCACACAAAACCAAGATTAAGTGAGAAATATAATATTACAATACAAAATGAAATATTTTACAAGAAAATTAAATGAAACATAATTATTAAAATCAATTAAAATGTACTAAATTAATTATTCTTGGTTAAATAGAAATGTGTTGTTTACAAACATTGTTTTATTATATATGGTTTATTTAAAAGTAAATTCCACCTATATAGAGTATTTAACCTATAAAATATTATAATTCATAAAAATTAATAATCATTCATACATTTATTTTAAAATGTAAATAAATAGAGATAAAAAATTGAAGGTAAAAAGAGTTATCTTTTAGAAAAAAACATTTTTATGTGCGCAACGAATTTTTATCTTAATAAATTAAATTAATAATTATTAATAATTTATTTTAATGAAAATATTAAATAATATATTCAACAAAATAAATCATCATTTATCTTACATTTTTTACTATGAAAGGTATTATAATAAATTCATTTTATTCTTTGAAAATACTACTTTCGAAAACCCATTTTTTCGCCTTTCATGCAAAGATATTAGAATTAATTTATTCTAAATTTTTGAATTTTACATTAAAAAAATTATTTTTTTAATTCATAAAATTGAAATTTTATTAGAGTTATTTTTTTTGAAAAGATTGATTTTTGTATAAATAGTGAAAATACCAATTTTTTTGCAAAACTGTCATTTCTTTTCTATGAATAATGTAATTTAAAATTTTGATTTTTTTTTATTTGTATTTAAATTAAAATTAAATCAATTTTATTTCACATAATCTAATTAATTCCAAATTAATCATCATTATAATATTATTTTTATTCTTAAAAACATATTTTTATAAAAATAATTGTTTTTCATTGCATATTGCGCACTTATATTAAAATTAACTTCATAGAATTATACAAATTTAATCATTAAAAATCAATATAATGTTTTTAATTAGAGGTTTGAAATTTAATTTCAATTTAATGTTAGGTCAATATTAATAGTAACTTTGGTAAAAATGTTGTCACCACAATAAAGGGGTAAAATTGGTTAATTATTGCTAAAACGTTTTTATATGGTCATAAAATATCATCTCAATTATTATTGAGTGAGTTTATTTAGACCTTTATAAACTTTTGTTTGAAATTTTATTGTCTTAGTTTTACTTATCTCTTAGTAAGACATTTATAATATTTATAATTTTAGAAAAATCACAAGTGTATTACTCCCCTCACTTATAAAATGGCACCTCTTCTCCTATATTCCTCATACAATTTGAGAAATATAAATCATCCAATACCTAACCAATTATCTCTCCAAAATCCATTCCAATTTCATATAGGTCTTGGTATCACCCAAATACAAACCTAATAATGCATAAGGTGTAAGACAAGGGAGGATTTTCAAAAAGAGGTGTAATTATTAACCGATTGTTTCATACATATTTATTCTTCTACCTCAATAAAATATTATTTAAACATGATAAAATAATAACATCAGTATATTTAATAAAATTATATTTTATTTTTTTTAAACCCTTATTCGTTACTATTTACATCCTCTGAGAAATTGAAACATCTCTTGTGCATACGCATAGTCTATTGTCTCCACATAGTGGTGTATTTCATTTACCATCACCACTTTAAATGGATAATCATAAAGATAAAATAATGAATATATTTATATCTATGACATAATTCTTATTATTTAATGTTAATATATCATCTAACTTATTACCCTTCCATCCTTTAGAAAATGATAATGTCGCTTGTGTGTACATGTGGACTACCACCTCCATGAGTCGATGTGATTTGTTTTTCATTTCTTACTTATATAAATAGACATAAGAATAGATTTGATGAATAAATATTATATTTATATTGTTATTATAATTATCTGAAAGTAAACCATTATCTATATTCATCCATTAGAAAAATGAAAACATCACTCATGCATATGTACAGACTACCATCTCTATGAGATGATGAAATTCATTTTTCATTACCATTTTTAATGGATTGTTATGAAAGTAAATTGAATGAATAAAAATTATAATTATAATATTTTTATTTTTGTGGTGATTAAAACATGACCAAGGTGAAATTATTGGATTTATTGAATCAAAACATCTACGAAAAACGAAATGGTCAACGCCCAAATATTGTTTTTGAAAATTAATTATTAATAAACAAATTATAATAAATTATTAATGAATATTATCTGGTAATATAAATAAAAATATGTTTCTAATATAGATGTATGAAAATTATTAATTTATTATATATTATATTTGAGTATGTCCATCCAAGAGGAAGTTTGAGGTAAAGGATATCTCTTATTGTTTCCCTTTCATTAAAACTGATGCCATTTTCACAAAATATTTTCCATTATGTGGTGCATAGAATGAAATATGGTTATATTTTATCATTAATTTACTATAATTAATATTCTTTAAAAATAATTTTTAATTTCTCACCATCGATGATATTTTGATTCAAAATTTACCAAAGTGATAAAGGTTTATTATATAATCTTGTTATTCTATAATTATTTACATTTAAATTTACATTGAAGGAAATTATAATCTATTTATCTTCTAAACAATATCTAGTTTTTTATACACTTTATATATATATATATATATATATATAATTCTTTCCTTTAATTTTTCTACCTTTGGTATTTCTTAGAACCATAAAAATGTTTTTTTTAGAAAATGGATCTTTATTTTCTCTTTGGTTGATAAACTTTTTCTTCTATGTCCACATTTGTTAAAATGTTTTCAAAAAATTTATTTTATAAGAGTAATTTTTCTTAAATCCATTTTAAACCATATTTGACTTTATTTTCAAACTTTTAAAAGAAATATTCATGTCATGTTTTGAATGAGGTGCTTTTTACTTTTTACCAAAGGTGTGAAAGGGATTTTTGTTTTAATTATTACCAAATTAATGATTTTTTTCTACAATTATAACTTTTTATTTCATTGAAGATTTATATATAAATTTCCAGGGTTATTTTCAAATAAAAATATTTTCTCAATATTATGGAAATTTTTATTTAAAATGTTATAAAAGATAAGGATATTTTATCATGTTTTCAACGAATGGTTTGAATGTTCATTAAATGTATTATTATATATGTCAACACAATTTGATGAATATTATGATTAAATGGTTATGTAATCTAATGATAATATCTACCTTGTTTATTTGGATGGGTTAAGATCATGTTGTTTTCGTTATTTACCAGATAAAATACTGACATGTTGTATGATAGTTTTTAAATACAAATATTTATATTGATTAAGTATGGTACTATTATTAATTTCATTCATATGACGAATGCATTGGGAATATAAAGTAAATGGGTGGGTACCACTACTAGATATCCCCTTGATGCATCATTATCACTCACGTGACAAACTAATTTGGGTATTTTTCATATACCATACCTAATTAAATATTATGTCTTGGCACAAGGATGTGATGGAAAGATTATGATTTTAGGAATTATGCATTCTATCATGGGTTCCTATACATATAAAATTTGGACATATAGGATGTAGAATATGTTAAATTATATTTAATGAAAATATTATTTATTTTTAGAAACCACTCATCATCACTAAACACCACCACAATATCACCCACAAATTATGAAAATATTATCTTAAGGGAAACACTACATTATGGACCAATGGTGAAGTTTGTTTCTAAATATAGAATTATCTAAAGGAGTAATTTACTATTTCATCATTTTATGTAAAAAGATGTTTAATTTTAAAATTTCTTCTAGTGATCAACATATCCACTAAATAAAATTATTTAATTAAATTTTGTGATAATTGAAATAATGATACTAAAGTTGTTGTTGAATTTAGAGCATGAGTATAGTCATTACCATGTGGAAACTCGTACCATTACATTCTTCAAACCATTAAAATTTTTATTATCAAAAAGAGAAAATAAACCATAGAAAACTTATTTAGGACTGTTATTTTCCAACATAATTATTTCCTTCAAAAAATATTTAATTATCTAACTGAACTTAAGAAAAACATTAAATTTCTAAAATCAATCCCTATAATAAAACATATTCGTCTTAAGGAGATAACTAGGTCGGTACCCTTACACAATTGACTAATAAAAGGCACTAATAAAAAAACTCAATTATAAATATTTAAGATATTTAGGATATATCTGGTCAAAATTGTATATATCAACACATTGTTTTATATCTCATCATCATTTACCATCCTTCCCTATAAGGAGTTTCAACATCCCCAACTTTAAAAAAGATCTCAATGTTTCTGAATAAATATATTTGATCACATCTAATCTCCTCATCATCTATTTCCCATGAGGTAATAAGAAAAATCAATGATAATTAATAATTGGTGTATCCACAATCTCAATCATAAAAACCCACATGGTAATAAGATAATCAAACCAAACAACTCATCCTTTACTGATCAATAAGAGCGCTAATTGATTGAAAAAAATATATCAATAATTGATCAAGACTATTTTAGTTTACCTTTAAATAGTTACTTTAAAATTTTATCTACTTTTAATGATTTTATCCAATGGTACACACAAAAAGAAAACAACGATGTTATATACCTTTATAATGGAACTAATTATCAAAGTTTGATATATTAATAGGAAAAAGCACCATGTTTAGCAATATTAAAGGTAAAGAAAAAATTGTAAAATAACTCAATTAAAAATGGTAGTGATTAAAAATATAATCATTGATAGATAATTCTATTTCATCATTATCTATTTACTTTAGGAAAAGGGAATTATATGTCCTAGATTATCACTCAAGGTAATGAAAATGTCTACTCATATATTTCTAATATCTACAAGACATTTCCCAACCATTCTAAACAATATTATCACACTAGGATTTTCATCTCTATGGACATTATTACCATCTTATGATAATAAATATTGTACATAATACACATTCACAACTTGATGCAAGAAAATATTCCTTTTAAGTTCCCAAAGACACTCTCCAACTAGAAAAATAAATGTAGAACATCTCAGAATTCCCATTAAATAAAAACACCAACCACCAATTTTCTTTATTATTATCACACTAGAATAAGATAGCTAAAATATTATTACCACTTTATCCATTCTAAAATTAAACAGAATTATCCATCACTAGCTTTAGTAAATAAATATTTCCTTAATACTTGGAGAAAGGGTTTGGTCATCTCATCATCACTTTACTATAGAAGATATTATCTTCCCAAATTTATTTTAAATCAATAAATACAATGGTAAAATGTTTATCTAGACCCAGGTAACTGCATCTAAAGTAGATAGTCCATTCCTCATAAAAATAACCACAAACAGTCTATTCTAGGATCTAGAATAACACCTGGATAGAGTAGAGAAACACTAATGATGCAATTAAAAACTCATTATTCATCTTGTTATGGTACTTTCATTATTATAAATATTTCATTCCAAACATATGTAGATATACTCAACCAATTGATAGTCTTGGATAAAATAAAAAAACATTATACATTCATATGTGGTGTCCCCTTTCTTGAAAATTAAGATTAATACACTATTACTTCCATTTTATAAATTTTACATATATTTTAACCTTAAGAAATTTTCTTATGGAATGAATTTTTCAAAATTTCATACATAACTACATGCGAGCACCCAACTTCCATTAGACTTATAATCCACTATTTTAAATCTAAATGATTCATCGCATCGAAAACAATAACTTGCAGAACACTAATCAACAAAAATTATGTGATATAACTCTAGACGTCATGCATTAGTCCATATAATATCAAATATTCTGCTAGAATAAATTAAAATTTTCAATAAAGTCAAAAAAAGTAGATAAATTTAAAATATGGTATTGAATTTCCCTATAAGATAAACTAATGTTCAATTCTACATTCCAATATCAGTAGTTACTACCCACTATCTCTAAGATAACATCTAGATCTCTATCTCATATAAATTGATGTGGATATCGATAAATCTTCTGCTAGTCCAAAAAAATCTAATAATTCAATTAAAACAATCATAAAATCACATAATCATGACCTAGATCTATATGATTCATATTCCACTCTTTTTAAATCCTAGTTTATATAATTAGATCATAGTCATGTTTAGTTAATAAGAGTCATGCTCTAGAATAGGTTAACCACCATAACCTTCTCAAAATATTTTATTGTGACTAAATGAACTATATTTCCTCAATAAAACTCAGCATAAACTATCTCAGCCAGTCCTTAGATGTACCTAAATTAATACTCCATCCTTACATGCTAATTCCAATCTATCACATTCCAAAATACTAATATGTTAACTCCCCAATCCCACCTCTAATAGTCTAGGTACTAACCACCATCATTGGGTTATCTTCTCAAAAATGATGGGATCCATTACCTTTAGGTACAACTTGTCACTTATATCATACAACATAATCCATTGGGATATAAATGAATCAACATTCATGTAATAGATCACATGTATGTATAATAAGTATCTCTAAATTAAACAAATAATAATCAAATTAGTCACTAAATATAAAGGAATATCTGGAATAGATGTAATCTCAAACATTGAAAACATATAGGTGGTTGTCATAATGATAAATCTAGGTTGATAAACACCATATCAACCTACAACCACTAAACATTGAGATCATCGTCCACCTACAATTGTTGATCTGAATGGGAAAAAGGAAAACAATGTACAAGTGTTCTTGTAAGGGTGAGAAATAATACTCGGTATGTTCATCCTAAGAAATGATCCAACCCCAAGTAAATCTATTTTATATATGCATTAACAATAAATAAATTTTACACAAAAACCATCACCTAATATGATCATCATACATATCAATATTCATGATCAATCCTTATCAAACTACTCACAGTTCACTTTCACATTATTCACCAAATAAAAATGTTGCATAAGTTTTATAAACCTGTACCTTTATAAGAATAAGATAAAGGGACCCCAGGGAAAAAGTACTATTGGGGTGTGACCTAAATCTTATAGATCAATATAGTATTCATTTTATCAAATAGGAGCCCCCAAATACAACCATGAACATATTCTCCCATTACATACTATAAATTGGTACTCATCTACCCCGTATGTGGATGATAATAATGAAATAAAAATAATATTAAAATATTAATCTAATTTTACTACCTTTATATATTGTTTTCTTGATAGTTCATCCTAGATGCACCAATCTGAATGCTAGAGGAAATACATGTCTACACCTATCTCTGAAATACTGGAGGAAATACACATCTCCAAAATTGAAGGTTTATATTTAGATGATGGAGGAAATAGACATCCTCAAAATTGGAGTTGTACATCCAGTTCTCCCAATCCTAATTTTGTGGGTTGGATAAGAGATGATATCTAGTGAAAAGTTTTCCACCTCCATCCTAGAGCTATGGAAGATAATGAGTGTAAACACTCAGGTGAATTATTATCAATCATATTCTCATATTTGAGATAAAATAGGAACTTCCCATTTCCACTTATATACTACCAAATATATTATAAGAGTTTTCCAACTCCACTGATTTATAATCCAATATATGATATGTATTAACCCAAAGATATGGGTGTGTAGGATAGATATATATATAATTTATCATCAGTATCAACATAGATTATTGGGTGAGAGGTTATGGTCATTGTCATCTCACTCTTTACCTTGTCAAGGGGTGACTATAAAGGAAACTACCATGGTATCTCATCTCTATAAATATAAATCTATCAAATGTTTCATCACAGCTCAAGATATATTAATACATAAAAATCCCACCTCATTCACAATCAAGGATCCGTCAATTTTTCACACAACACATCCCATATAGATATCCAAAGTTGTTATATCATCATAAATTGATTATTAATTTCCAAGGTCGTGGAATTCAAATTAATTTAACAATAGTTAAATATTAGTTTTTAATTATTCATCTAACCACATCCTAAAATGGTTGATATCATTTCTAATATTATAATTTTTTTGTGTTATCAAAAGTGGCCTAGATTACTTTCATTATATTCCCTAATTTATTCCAAGATTATATAATTCTTTTTAAAAAAGATTATATTGCTTTAAAATTTAAATTTCACATCATTATTATTCATTATCTTACCATTAATTAAAGGATACTTATATTTCACTTCTAATTCCATTATGATATCACTTCACTATAAAAACAATTGTCCCATAATCATTATTGTGACATTATATCATTCCCTTTAATGGTGGGTGTCATTAGTAATCATTACCAACCTTAATATTTTAACCTCTTTCTCATTTATTGGTATTAATAAATTTTATATATTGATACAAAATAATACTTCGATATCATCTATTTAACTCTTTTGAGTTCATTATTAACAAAACATTTAAATTAATCAGTAACTTGTAGAGTAATTAACTTACAAAACAATGTAATTTATTTAACACCATCATGGTTATTTTGATGATCCTCTTCCATGTCACCAATAATAATGTAATCTTCTTACTTCAGTTCATTATTTAATCCACACCCCTTTTTATTAAACCATATTCTGAGAATTCATTTATTCATAATGGAATATATATAACCACTTTTAGTGTTTCAAACACATCCCCAAGATAATTCAATGTTTTATCTCAAATAATTTTCCTCTATTAATATGAATAAGACTCTACATCTTATAAAAAATCTTGAATTACCAAAATAGATTAATCTTATTCTTCATTAGTTAAGTAATTCATCAAATTTTTAATCTAATATTCTCTTTTAAATTTAATAATATATCATTACAAAATATTTTTTAAATCAATAAAAATATATTACATATTTATAAAAATTAAATTTTAGAATTTCAATTTTAAAATTTAAATAACTTAACTCCATTCCATTCATTATCTTAATACATGGTCGTTAGGGGAAACCATTTTCCTATTTACTTATCTCATCCACTCACTCACTCAAAATTAAATTTTTTGTTAAATTGAAATACCACTAGCTCAGATTTCAAAATGATTTAAATTTGAATTAAAATTCTAAAAACTACCACTTAATATTCCCTAATATAAATTATGAAGTTTTGATTAATTTTGGGGTAACACATGGCACCCCCATCTACTCCACTAACTGGCTCCACCTAAGTTGTGTTTCCCCAATTTTGCACCCCATCCTAGACCTTCAATAATTGATTGAACTGCCCTAGCCCTGGGATTTTATTTTTCCTAGACAAATGCTTTCATGGTGACGTGGCCTTGTGAACCATCATCTGATCACAATGATCAGATGGTCATTATTGAGAGGGGATTTCTCTCCATGTGTTTATGTGTCATGTGTATGGTCATTCAATTGATCCAATTGAATAGCCTAGTGGTATCTATACCATTCTTCTAGGTCTGAAATGTTCTCTTATACTCTATCTAATCAATTGAATGGACTAACTTCACTTTATACTGGACCAACCACCACCACCACCATATTTTTTCACCAACCACAGAATATAGTGGAAAATTAGAGAGAGTCTGTGTGTACAATAGACACCAAATTTCACTGATATTATTTTCTTAATCCAATGATTCAAAATATTTTCTTAGTTTTCAATAATTCATTCATTAATGGTTCAAATATAAGAGATAAATTAAAGTTATCCTAAAATTTTCTATAGATTTTAAATCAAACCAAAATCCCAATAGATATAATTCTAAATCCCTTAGGAGAATCTATTTAAGAGAACTCTAGTGATATATAAAGGAGATATACTATCTAAATTCATAAAATATATATGATATATATGGTATATCATATGGTATTATATACCCATATTATAAAATATGAATTGCATAATATGAAAGTGTTTTTTATATGAATTTTATTTATATCATATTTTTCTTATTATGAAGGAATTCATAAGGAATGGTATGAGGATCTCATGTCACATCACTTATTTAGTTCAGTCATAGATTATGATTAAATAGGAATATTTAAGATTATTTTTGTTATATGATGTATGGGTATCCAACAATTCATTTTTATAGCAGGGTGTGTGTAATGATATTTCCATCTACTACCTAGAAAATATTCCATTGCTCTGTTAAGAATTTTATAATATGATCCATTTAGAACAGATACAATACTTTTCTTTTATTAAAATGTTAATATTTACAAATAATTTTGATCAACCATGTTGGATGTCATTTAAACAATAATTACATGTGTTGTAACACAAAGAGGGTATCATATTCTTGCATAAAATGCATCATCAAGACGAGTAATTAACTCATGAATTATAACTGAGTTACTATATAAATAACTGGGGGAATATTTAGGGGATATATATGGCCACTTCTTTTTGACAGTGAGATGTATGAGGATTCTTAATCACTTGGATGAAACAACCTAATAGTCATGATCTTCTCTTCTACCTTATTTATTATTGATTCAATTTCATGGTATGGAGGTTTGAAGAATACATCTCATATAAAGTGATTTTCAATTGCTCTTTGGATAACTCCATAGGGGGGAGGCCTCTATATTACTCTTTAATGAACATCATCAACCTCATTCATAGAAAATGGATATGATGCATTCGAAACTATGTGAAAGTTACACAAATTTTAAAGATTTCTTCTGTAACATCTTATATTTTATGTGTATTACTTTTAAATATTATATGGATTTTTTTTAGACCAGTCACAGAGACAGCATCTGATTCTGAGTCCCGGTGTACCTAGAATAAATGTTGAAAATATATAATTATATTAAATAGAATGCATGTGTGCTTTTCCTAAAAAATAATAATAAATTTTAAATGGGTTCCCATATCAGAAATCTTAAGGCACCATTGAGTTCAAGATAGAGGTTTCACCTTAGGAATGACTTAACATTTGTCGGCGCGTGATGTTTCGGAAAAAAATTTCACAGGAGTTAAAATGAATAAAATTATTTACTAAAATTATTTTTATATGTTTTTTATAGAAATTAGTGGATATTTAATTAGATCCTTATGTAAGAATTCTAGGGTCAGCTGCATAACCCTAGAACCTCTGGTCAATCATTAGAGAGAACTCTAAAGAATTATGTTAGGAAAACGACGATAGACTAATATTGGATTAGATATCATTATGATAATGGAATATTTGGACCTCAGCAATGATAAAAACATAATCTTTTTTCATCTATGAACGATCCAACTAGAGGTAGGATGTTTTTTATGTGGATTTTTCCTCATTCTGTTTTTTAACGATGAACTCAAATCAATCGATGAAAACATTAATTTGTGCATCGATTGATCTTGAGGGATGGGATTTATTTTGTGGGGATTTAATAGGAGAATTTATTTTGATTAAATTGTTGATTATTTATATTTTTGTTTTAATGAAAATGAACCAATATTGACATGAACATCGATCGAGGTTTCTTCCTCTTTATTGATTTTTCTTTTCTCCCCCAATTTTGTGATTAACCATGGGCATTATTTAATTTCCATGGGTTTAACTATTCCCCATTAATAAAATTTTGTTCACCTGTTTCATGGTAAAATGATATGATATCATAGATATAAGATTGTAATGACATGAAATCAGTGCGATGATGGTTGTGAAAATGAATCGGATGGTGGATGATTCCTGATTTTGTGTTCTTTGTCCTTCGTCGACACAGAATGAAGAACGTTGATATCCATCCATTTTATGATAATATCTAGTGATGAAACATGTTAATTTTGTTATGGAACAACAAAAAAACATGTATATTTAGTTTCAAGGAAGGGAAACTACTAGATCGATAGATGGAGTATCGGTTGGGACGTGCGGAGGAGGAATGAGTGATTCTGAAAAATTGTGATCCACACTGCATGTAATCTTGTATTACACAGCATGTGGGTCCCTTGTATATGTTTCTAGGGTTTTGGAAAATTTATGGATCACACATACTATGACCTCTATCACATGGAATTTTACCCTCTCCAGTTTACTCAACATGTACTTCAGAAGTACACAGACATGGTTTAGAGTTCACAGGCACGAACATGTCGTGTACTCCCACACAGACGCAACTTGGCATACATGAACTATTACATGGACATGGATTTGATACACGAACACATATAGGACACATAGGTAAGATATTTTGTGTATCTACACACTTTTTATATCTTTCTATACTCTATGTAAATGGAGACTACATTCCATGTGAGGCTCTTCTACATGGGAAGGACTTGGGATAGATGGACAGGCCATGTACCCCTTAGGACACACTATGTAGTCCCTTCAAGAGTACTTGAGGCTCTTACTTTTCTTTTTTTGGAGTATTATAGGTTGATTGTGTTTCCTTGGTCCTTTCCCTTAAGGTTAAAATGTTGTATTACATCCACACGACTGGATAGTGATCCCCTCTAGAGGCCAATTCCCAGATAGTGTTATGGTGTCACTCCATGAGATTATAGTGTGACCATCTATCATCCCAAGTTAGAGTTTTCATAATCGGCATGACCTCCCTAATTAGAGAATTTATCCTCCATCTAGAAGGCCATGTTGATTGGGTTTGTGGAATCATTGACATATCATCCCCTACATAATGGGTTGATCTAGACTTGGTTTTTGGTGACCCCAGTGGTCCTAGGAATGACCCCCAATCTATGTACCACGGTACCCTTATACCATTTAGCTTCCTTGGTAAGGGCCCAATGACCCATAACACTTCATCGAGTTCTCTGATTGTATCATGGCTCATGGAGTGGGTTCTCCCAGAATGATCATTGATTTGAACATAATCATGTAGTAGATAGTTGGTTATGATAGACATATGGCATGGTGTCTTTCCTGAGTATATATGGGTTCTGCCTTTCTTCTATTATACATTTATTATTATATATTTTATTTATATAACTAGACATGGTGATTCGTTTTTAGTGTTTTAGGTTGTCCTACTGAGTATTGTTATACTCACCCATGCGTGGGCTTTTCCCTCATGTGTCATGTCTTGTGTCGATAATGGCCCTTTTTTAAGATGTCCTAGGAGGAAAGGGAGAAGATTGAGATTGTCACATCGAGGTTTTTTATAAGAGCTTTCATTTGATTTAATCCTCTCTCTTAGAGTAGGGTGGTCTCTTTATAGTTTTTCATGGGATTGTATTTGGTCCATTTTTCCCCTTTTAGTACTTTACTATCACATTCTATTGTGGGATCTTAGATGTATGTGTGAATTATTTCAGTTGTATTAAATTTCATCATTGTGTGGGCTTGGAGTTTTTTCATGTGTATAGGTACTTTATTATAATTCCCCCTATTTTTGGGATATGCCTACATGGAACTAATTTCCATCCCCTAGCCTATTGGAGGTAGGTTTTGGGTAGTCACGACATGGACCCCTCTGGGATGGGTCGTGATAGAGTAGTGTTAGAGGTGGTTGGTTCTACTTTAGGACCTAATTCGAGGATATTGGTTTGGGGAAATAGTGTTAAGTGTTTTGAGTTTTTCTTTCAGGCTAGGGACTCTAGTGTTGGTGAAGCGGTTAATGTATCCATACAGTAGGACTCTGATCACATGCTTTTCGACTCGGTACAAGAGAACAGAAGTTACAAGGAAAATAATGGTATATTCATCATATAGAAATGGTTTTATTTTCTATGTCCTTATAGACTTATCTCCCTAGATATACTCTTTTGATCGTGGTACATCTTGTTTTATTTTAGGATGCCTCCACATAGACTACCATCCAGGATTCCACTACGTGATCACAAGGATGATCCACCTAGTGAAGAGGCATCGGTACAAGGGCCTATACTAGAGATAGAAAATACGGGTGGTTTATCATCTATATCACCAGCTTTTGATCAACGTCTAGAACAAAGATTGATAGCTGAGTATGTACATATGATAAGTGTGTTTCCAAAGTTTTAGTGGTAGTGACCTCCTAGGTTTTAGTGTGAGCCAGACCCCCAAGTGGCCAAGGACTAGCTAGAGGTAGTCACTTTTGTTTTCTTCCTAGTCAGGAATCCTTAAAACCATATGGCACTGCTCATGGAGAGTCTTATTCAGGGCTCTGCAGGATGATAGTGGATTTTGGTGATCCAGTCACATAATTACATCTCTCTCTCCTAGACAGACTCCAAGCATCTCTTCATAAAGAATTTCTATCTAGACACGTTGTAATCAGTATGAATATATGAGCTTCTTCACGAGCTACAGGGAATTATTACCATGGTAGTGTACTAAAAAATATTCATTGATCTCTCATATTACTCTTTGGATATGGTGTGGGACCAGTTATTCAGAGATCAGACCTTCAAGAAGGGATTCTATCGGGACATCAAGGCATCAGTGGTATCTCTTATAATTTCAACCTATTATGGATTTCTTAAGTGAGCCTTGTTAGTAGAATGATTTCTAGAAGACAAGACACCAGTAGTAGGATCTTGATGTGGGCATGCAGTATCTAAGACCTCAGAAGCAGGTAGTTGATGATAGTCACGTGTATCTAAGCAGTTCAGATTCTTCCTGAGGCATTCCCAGGACTTGGGTTCTATGGTTTAGGGCTCTATGGGTGGCTCAAATTAGCCTACGGATAGGTGGTGTTTCTCTTGTGATGGTTGGGGACATCTTCCATGAGATTTCTTGACACATCATACAACTGATCTGGAGATGATAAAAGGACTGCCAAGACATAGGTAGGAGAAATGTGATCTTTAGGGAGGCAGACGTGGAAAAGGGGACGGAAGGGAATTAGGATGGGGTCAAAGGTTTGACTAATTACCATCAATACCCCCATGTGGTCCATGCCAGGATCAGGGAGCTGGTGGGTAGGGATGAGGCCAGCTGTAGTCTATGGGGGTCTTTGACCCCAAGGATCTAGGGATGATACGAGGTATGATATTTTTATTTTCTACATTATCTTTAGTATTAATAGACACATTTGTTATCCATTACTTACTTTACACATCTATGTTTCAAGAATTATAGATTCTGGTTGATCCATTGGCTTAACCTGTTCAGTTAGAGACATTGATGGGTGGTTACTCAATGATTCCACACTTGTGCTAACAGTGGACCTGATTCTTGGAGGTGAGAGTTTTGTATGGTGTCTCTTTTTTTCTATAATGAGGACTTATGATGTCATCTTAGGTATGGACTGGGTATCTACAGATAATACTGAGATTTATTGTTTTAGGCAGAGGATTTGGTGTGTCCACAGTAATGGAACCATGTTTTCCTTTATCCGAGAAAAGGAAACCCAGGTATTGTATGAAGGATTCGTTCATAAGAGGGTACAATTGATTACTCGTTAGTTATCTATAATAACCCTCGGTGTAGTGGATGTTATGATTTTCTAGTTTCTAGTAGTGGTGGTCGAGTATGAGGACATATTCCTTGAAGATGTTCAAGGATTACCTCCTCATAGAAAGGTAGATTTTTTTCATATACTTACATCCTGAGACGACACTAATATTTGTAGCAGTATATGGTAAGGCACCCATAGAGCTTTGATATATAAGGATGTAGTTGGAGGACATGCAAGATAAGGTCTTTGTGATACCCAACATTTCTCCATGGGTAGCCCCAATGTTGTTTCCAAAGAAGGAAGACTAGAGCTTGAGGTTATGTATGGATTACCAGTGCTTGAACCAAGTGGTTATGAAGAAAAATTACCCACTATCGAGGATTGATGACCAATTTGATCAGTTTAAAGGGACATGATGGTTCTCAAAGATTGGCCTCAAATCATGTTATCACCAACTGTGAGTACGAGATGATGATATACAGAAGACAACCTTAAAATGTTTTTATGGTCACTATGAGTACTCGGTGATGCTGTTTGGGGTGATGAACACCCAAACAGTTTTCATATGACTCTTAAACCGGATCCTTCATCCTTTCATAGACTCATTCATTGTATTCTTCAACATTGAAAAACTTGTTTATTCTATGTCTGTGGAGGAGCATGAAATCCACTTTAGGATGGCCCTAGACACACTCTGAGAGCACAAAATTTTTAGGAATCTCTACAGTGTTAGTTTAGGATTTGAGGGGTCCATTTTCTAGGAAATTTCATCTCAGAGGCTAGAGTTTAAATGGATCCAACAAAGGTTGAGTCAGTGCTTTCTTGGGAACCACCCAAGAGTGTTATTGAGTTGTATATTTTCCTTGGATTGGATGGGTACTATTAGAGGTTTTTACCTGACATCTCTAGAATGGATGCACCCTTAGTAGCATTGACCAGAAAAGGGAATCATTTCATGTGGATGGAAAAGTGAAAATAATGATTTTAGGAGATGATGAAGAGGTTGAAAAGCACTCCCATATTGATGTTACCATAGGAGGGTGTCAAGTATGTAGTGTCGTTCGATGGATCATGGACTAGAATTGGTTGTGTTCTGATTCATATCCAATTAGTTATTGCCTATGGATCACACCAGGTGAGAACGCATGAGTAAAACTACAAAACCCAATAAATTGAGTTAAAAGTAGTATTTTTTGTGTTGAAGATGTGGTAAAACTACCTGATGGGTGGGCGATTCATCGTGTACTATGACCACAATATTCTTAAGTATATATTCTCTAAGAAGAATCTTAACTTGAGGCAGATGTGATGGATAAAGTTACTCAAGGACTATGACTTTGACATTTTCTATACTCTTGGGAAGGGGAACTTGGTAGAATATGATCTTAGCATCAAATCTAGTTCGTAGTTACTGAACTAGGTGTCAGATCAATTAGCCTTATTGCAGTTATCCTTTTGGATGGAGATGGAACAGCTTACCTCCAGTCTATGGTTGTCACCCCTCCACTCTTGTAGTAAGTTAGGGAGTCACAACTTGGTGATACCGACTATGAGACCCTACATGATCAGATATCCATAATACAATATTCTAATGGATTTTCCAAAGGTGGGGAGCAAGTCATTATTTTTAGAGGATGGACGATGGTACTAGTGGTGTTACGGGTGGAGGTTTTGAGAGAGTTTAACATATCTTCTTTGGAATTACATATTAGTATAGAAAACATGTACTAGGGAATCAAATTTCAGTTTTAGTGCCCTAGGATGAAGAAAGTAGTTCCAAAGTTTGTATCTCGATGCCCTATTTTTTAGCAAGTAAAGGTTGAGCACTAAGCTCCAGTTGGTTTCACTCAACCCATTAAGGTTCCCAAATAGAAGTGGGATAGGATATCTATAGACTTCATGATGGGATTTTCATGTACGTATAGGATACATGTTGTCATCTGGGTGATCTCAGACTGACTATCCAAGTCATCCCACTTATTAGCAATACGAGACTAGAGTTTAGTATAGATCTTGGGATGCCTCTATATTCAGGAGACAGTTCGACTCCATGGAGTTTCATTTTCAATCATTTTTAATCATGATTATCACTTAACATCCAATTTTTGTATGGGATTATCATTTGGGACCAAGTTACCCTTGTGCACAATTTTCCACCAACAAACTGACAGCCAGACAGAGTGGACAATCCAATTCTTGGAGTACATGTTGCACGCTTTCATGTTGGATATTGGTCGTAGTTGGTAGGACCACCTACCCTTGGTGGATTTTTCATACAAAAACAACTACCATTCCACCATTGTTATGGAACCATTCTAGGATATGTATGGGAGACACTATAGGTCACCACTTTATTGGAATGATCTGGGTGAGTTGGCTCCCATGGGTCCAGAGTTGGTGTGAGCTACAACAGAGAAGGTGTAGATAATTCAGGAGTGGGTGAAGACTGCACGTAGTAGTTATAAGTCTTCTGCGGATAGATGATAGAGACTTCAAGAGTTTGAGTAAGGATGTCAGGTGTTCCTAAGGGTCTCACCTCGATGTGTATTGAAGAGATTTGGCCATGGTAGAAAGTTATCTCTGAGATTCATTAGTCCTTTTTAGATACTATGTAGAGTTTTAAAGGTGGTGTACCTATTATCTCTATTGCCATAGTTGGACCGGGTACATGATGTATTCCACGTGTCGTAATTAATGAGCTATGTACATGAACCATCACACATTATCAACTATAGTGAGGTGGAAATAGAGGATGTAGTAACCTTTCTGAGTACCCAATAGAGATCAAGGATCAACATGCTAGAATCCTTTATGGGTGATCAATTTCTTTGGTGTGTGTTTGTTGGTAACACATGCATCTCCAGGAGAGCACATGGGACTAGGAGGCTCAGATTTATGCTCAATATCCACATATCTTTGTATAGCCCTTATTTTTTCTATTATAGAATTAAATCCCTAATATAGAGATAATGTATCATATTTTATTTTCCATGTATTATTTTTAAATATTATATGAATTGTTTTTCAGACAAGGTGTTGAGATAGTGTAGGATTCTGAGTCTTGGTGTTTCTGGAATAAATGTTTTAAATATATAAATATATTAAATATAATTTGCATGTGGTTTTCCTTAAAAAACTAGAATTACTTCTAAATGGGTGCCTATATCATATATCTGATGGTTTTGTTGAGTTCAGAATGGCGGTTTTACACTAAGCGTGACTTAACATTAGTTGATGTGGGCCGTTTGTGAAAAAGTTTTCACGGATATTAAAAAATAATGAAATTATTTTGTGATGTTATTTTTATACGTTTCATTGATGCAACAATTAGTGGATCTTTAAATATATCCTTATTTTATAATTATAGGGTTATCCGTATAACCCTGGAACCTCTAGAGGATCTTTGGAGAGATCTATAAAGAATTATCTTAGGAAAACGATGATGGGTCAAGTTCGGATGGCATATTATTTTGATAACAAATTCTATTTACCTTGTAAATGATAGAAATTCCATTACTCTTCATCGATGGTTGATCTAACTCAAGGTATTGTTTTTGTTTTATGTGTATTTTTCCATTCTCTTGATTTTTGATATGAACATAAATCAATTGACGAATGGATTAATTTGCAGATCGATCGATATTGTGGGATGGGATTTATTTTTTGGGGGATTTAACCTAAGAATTTAATTTGATTAAATTATTGATGGATTTGTTTTTAATTATAATAGAAATGAAATAATATCTACACTAACTATAGCGGTCCAAACATTTTTCATACAACTTTTCATAATTCTAATCATAATTATACATCAGTGTACAAGATAAGGATCGTTAAGTCTAGTGTATTAGAAGACTAGGTACATAAAACATAAAACATGGGAATAAAAAAAATTAATATCCATAAAGATATCCTAACTTCCTTGGAGCCCTTACATCTACATTGGGTACTCTAGGGAATACATGAACAAAGGGATGAGATAAAAATCCCAGTAAGGGAATGAACATAAGGATACATCTTAAGCACATGAGTTAGGAGGCATGACATAATGATAAAAAAGCACGGAACATATGAAGCCATATCATATAATAATGGGATCATATAAACATAGAATCATATAAATGTAGAATAATCATGAATGTTTTTTTAAATATGGGTCAAGGCTAACCACCAATCTTGTTTCCCATTTATTACAGGTCTAGGTTAACCGCCAATCCCATTTCACATCGCATCTCATGAGACTTAACATTACCCAATGCGTTGGAGTGAAATCTAGACACACCCATCTCAACATTTTCCGGAATATTCTTGACACATGAATATTTTTACCACATAAATATTCTTTCCACATAAATAATCATACATAATCAATCGTTCATAAACATAAGGATACCCATGGAAAGAATTAGGTACAACAATCATAACATAAAGCATAACCAACGAGCGTATCAAGAAAGTGACCATGAAATAAATGTATTAGAAAATACATGGACATTAAATAGATATATATCATGGTACATGATTTCAAAAATGAGTGACAACTTGTAAGAAATGTATTTGTGAAATTTTAGCATTAAAACATTTTTTGCGGTTTTAATGAAAATACTATAGAGATTTTAAAATAGAAAAGGGAAAAATATATTATATAAAAGAATAAATGAACCAAGAATGTTTTCATAATAAAAATACTGATTTTATAAATACAATGGTTTCTTAAAGAATTGGATATAGTGCACTTGAAATCGTGTAGGAATTCTGGAAGTTCCCTTAAAACATGATTTCTTATCGTGGGGTGTCGAGGTGGGAATCACTAAAAAACATGAATATCCCCAAAATATAATGAGGTATGGATCATGGAACATGATTTTGGAGCATATAAAAATTATTTATACGTTTTACATAAAAATAAAAGAAAACATAATTTGTGTAAAAATAAAATAGAGAAACCCGAAAGAGTAAAGGAGGTTTGGGTAGAATTCATTACGGATTATTGGCATGGTATAGGGTGTACGTAAAAGGGATTATTGAGAGATAATGGGGTTTATAATAACTTATAAATCATCAGGTAAGTATTTATAAGGTTTTAAATAATACCCCATCATTAGATATCACACATAAAATGAAATAACATAAAAGACAATTTTGAAATAAAAGTGAAATTGGGAGGATCCCTTAACTTAAATCTCTTGGTGTTCTCCACTTGTTATTAAATACCTGAATAAAAAAATAAGGCATATTAATTAATAATTATAGAACCTAGTCTAGATATAATTGGTTTAGTATAATCATTTTAAGTTCATTCATAACCGTTTTGATTTGTTATGAGGTTCAATTTCATTGTCTGGGCTCGTTTGTTTACTTGATTTTAATGATCGGTTCACTTATATTTATGTTTGGATAAACATGTAAGATGAAAGTGGTTGTACAGAATTTAATTTATATTATATTAGTTAAAATACAGGATATTACATGGTTTTAAATTTAATTTGTTTACTTAGAGTGAAGTTTTACTATTATATAAAACCAAAGTGACAACCGTTTTTGTTAATTGGTGGGTTTGATTACAAAGAACATGTTTTCATTTATAACATAATACCATTTGTAAAAAAATATTACAGAATAAAAATAGGATATATTAAATATATATAATATGGTTAAACCATAACAAAAATGGTTTCATGACCAGATTTAAAGATGATAATATAAATTGGTAAACCGTTGTCCTTTAATGTGCTAAATTGGTACATCTCAAACGATGATTTCATTTCTTCCAAACAAAAGGTGAGAAAAGGAGAGAAGATAATTAAGTATCCTATTAGCATAATATAATTCCATTACATTTATTCTACTGGATTTATCATACCATTTGGGTGAAGGGAGGTGAGGAAATAAACAAAATATAAAAGAACATAAAAGAAAAGAAGGAATTGGAAAGAGGAATTTACCTCTTAAAACTTCTTCCTTTGAGAACCTCTTAAGGGGAGAGGTTTTGATATTTTGAAGAGGCTAGGGGATTTTGGACATGGGGAAGGATCTTGGGAATATATTTGGGCAGAATATTATCAATGCACAAGGCTTGAGAGGAGTGAAGAGAAGAGGGAGTGAAGGGTGGTTTTATAGTGGAGGAGGGAAGGTATTTCTCAATATAAAATTCATTAATTTATTAATTCCCCATAATACAAGGAATAGTAAGTCTTACATGACCAAGAATAGTAAATTGGTCATTTTAATTCAGACCAAGGGTGGTGACAATATCCTTGATTCTAGGAATAGTCTATTTAGCTTATAATGTATATATACGGTAAATTACCATATTTTACTATTCATCAAACATTCAAGTATTTTAGAAAAATCTCAAAATTTCACCCCAACAATTTTTTAATTTGTAGAATCAAAAAATGAAGTCCATTTCTCAAAAATAATTTTCAAAATATTATTAATTTAATATTTAATTAAAATCATAATTTATTATTAAAAACTAGGTTTAAAACTTTCATTTACTTATTCTAAAGTATAGGTATATCGTACTTTCAACTTGAATATTATTTATATAATATCATAGGTAAGTTTACTATTCATTAGGGTATATCACTATTCATAAGGGTATGTTACTATTCATAAGGGTAGGTTACTATTCACCAGAAATTAAGTTTTTCTTATCGGACTCCAAATAACTTACTGATCACAACCATGTATGTCTGATTTTTAAAATTCCAAACACAGAAGTGAAAAAATTAATTTTAAAGGTCACTTAGCACTTATTATTCCATTATTTTGTGTTTCCATGTGATTGTATGACATCTTTATAATAAGGTAATTTCCATTGAAAAATATTGGGTCGTTACACTAACATTGACTGAGGTTCATTCCTCTTTATTGATTGTTCTTTTCTCTCCCAATCCTGTGATTCTCTATGGGAATTCTTCATTGACCTTGGGTTCAACTATTCCCAATCAATCAATATTTTTGCACATGTTTTTTAGTGGAATGGTCTCATATCATAGTTCTGGGATCATCATGATGCAATGGAGGTGTGACGGTGGTAGAGGCAGTGAATTGGATGATGAATGATTTCTGATTATGTGTTATTTACCACTCTTCTACATGGAATAGTGAATTTTGATTTTGATCCATTTTTTGAGATGATTCAGTGATGAAGTGTGTTTATTTGTTGATGGAATAGAAAAAAAACCTTGGATCTTCTGTTTCATGGTAAGGTGACCACCAGATTGAGGGCCTAAGCATAGGTCGGGATGTGCAGAGTAGGAATGAGTGATTCTAAAAAATCACGATCCATATGGCATATAATATAGGATTGCATGTAGTGAGGTCCCCTTGGATTTAGCTCTAGGATTTGTATAAAGTTGAGTATCACACAGCATGAGGCCTTTGTCACATGGTGTGTTACCCTCCCCAGTTGACTCGGTGTGTACTTTGGAAGTACACGGACACAGGTATGAGTACACAGGCACAGACATGCCATATAATCCCACATGGACACGTCTTGGCATACACTAACTGATACAAAAAATGGTTTTAGTACCCAGACAAGGCCAGGACACATGTTTAATATAATGTGTGTCTCTAGACACCATTTATATCTTTCTACACATCGTATAAATGGATAATACATGTTGTGTGAGGCTCTTCCACACAGGGAGGACTTGGGATAGCTGGACTTGTCGTGTACCCTTGGAACACACCATGTAGTCCCTTTAAGAGTTCTTGAGGCTCTTTTTTTATTATTTTAGACCATTATAGGTTGAGTGTGTTCCCTTGGTCCTTTCCCTCAAGGGTTCAGTGCAGCATTACATCCACATTACTGGATTATGATCCCCTCTAGAGGTCGAGTCTTAGATAGAGTTGCGGTATCCCTATGTGAGATTGTAAAGTGATCCCCTATCATCCCTAGTTAGAGTTTTTTGAATCAACATGACCTCCATAGGTAGGGAGTTGATCCTATATATAGTATAATATGTCAGTAGGGTTTGAAGAATATTTGACTTATGATCCCCTATGTTGAGGGTTGATCCAGACTAGGTTTTTGGTGTCCCTCAGTAGCCCTTGGCATGACCCCCTTATCAATGTATCATGGTCCCCTTAGACCAATGAAATTCCTGTGGTATGAACCAATGACCTAGACCTATTTATTGAGTGTCACTGGTGGTATCAAGGCTCAGGGATTTGGTTCTATCAAAGTGGTTTTTTCTTAGAATTAAATCTTGTGGCTGACAATTGGTAATGAAAACCTTATGGCATGGTGTCTTCCTTGAGTATATATGGGTCTTCCTTGATTCTATTATACATTTATTATTATATATTGTATTGATATGAATATACTTGGTTCTTTTTGTTTAGTATTTTAGGGGTGTCCTATTGAGATTTTTATACTCAGACCTTCATGGGTTTTTTTTGCATGTGTTGTGTCCTGTACAGATGTATGCCCTTTTTTATGGTGTCCTAGGAGGACAGGGAGTGGCTGGAGCATAGCTGGATCGTGTCAGACTGAGGTGTTTTCTGGAATCTTTCATTTTACTTAGTCCTCGCACTTGGAGTACTTTGGAATCTTTATAGTTTTTTTTTGGCTTGTATTTGGCCCATTTTTTCCATTTTAGTAATTACTACCATACTTTATTATGTGATCTTAGATGATTGTAATAATTCTTTCAGTTGTTTTATATTTCATCATTGTGTGGACTTGGAGATGTGTGTGTGTGTGTGTCTAGGTACTTGAGTCTAATGCCTCTCATTTGTGGGATATTCCTACTCAGTCCTAGTCACCATCCCCTAGCTTATTCAAGGTGCTTTTAGGGTAGTCATAGAGTGGGCCCCAATAGGATGGTTCATGACATATTTATTTCCAATTTATGAATATTTCATATATATCACATGGTCTGATCTTGGGCTTGGTATTTTTATGATTTCATTACTTATAATAAAATTTATTTGACCCCTAATAATCCCATCAGGGGTATCAAATATTCCCATGTAATTAGATTTATTAAATCATGTTGATAAATTATGAAAACCATATCTTATTTTGTATCATATTTCATATCATTGAATACGTTCCAAATTTTTCATCATGGATTGTTTTATGATATTGAATAGTGTAATATACAATTGTATCTCTCTTTAAGATATGATATGTTGTAATAATAAATTCAGTATAAATATTTTTATTTATTAAATATCGTAGCATGTAATCAATCCCTTTCATTAAATATGATTGGCATGTTGATTATTCTAAAACATGGCATCATATTGTGAAAATGCTATGATGCATATTGAAAAATATAATATATTCACGTTAAGGGGGTATGTGATAAACCACATGGTATCCATCATAAAATATAATATATATTATGTATCATATCTTGAATTATAATATAAATTAATTCATAAAATATGACTCAAAATGAAAAAAAAAATAGTTTCCTTTATTTTTAATTAAGAATTGAATAAATTATTTATAAATTATTTATAAATAATAGAGAAAAATATGTATTGTAATATATATATTTAAAAATGTGTTTTAAAAATTAATTAAAAATAAATATTTTATAATTTATTTATTAAATGTTCAAAGGCATTTATTATAAATATTTCATTAATTTTAAATGTTAATGTTAAGAATATATTTTTCAAAATTATATGGCATGTCTTGTAGTTTGAATATAAAGTGTTTGTTTGAAATTTTTAAGAGTAATTTATAAAGAGTTTATAAATTACAAGACATGGAGGAATATAAAGTGCTTTTATTAAAAAATTAATTTTTCATAATCAATTAATTTTAATTGTTTAAATTAAACTCTTATTTTGGGAAATTATTTAATCCTTGTCAAAAGATATTTGATGATTGACTTTAAAAATGGTTTAAATAATGTTAATTATATGATATATATATATATATATATATATTATATAAATAGTTTATATAATAAATATTGTATTCTAACATTTTTATAATTCATTAAATATCACATATACTTAAGTAGAATGTCATATAACAAATAATATTAAAAGTTATTAGTATGGAATATACATAAAGAGATTGTTTTCAAGATTATAGAATATCCATATTTGATCTTATATAATTATAAAGTGTTTATAATTATCTTTTTTATGAATTTTCTATAAATTATTATCTCATGTTTAAATATTTTAAATGTTAATTTATTTAAAGGTTTTCCCTATTTTATTCATAGTTATAAATTGTTTATATATTATGAAAAATTGTACTTTTTATTTTAAGTTGTTCAACTACTTCTTATAAAATTTTCAAGATTTTCATTTCAACGTCAACATAAGATTTTGTGTTCATCTACCATGAACTATTTTTGTATTTAAAGTTATCAACTTGAATTTAGTTGTCAAATATAATTTATAACTATAATGTTTAAGAGTTAGATTTTATTTTGAGTAAAGTAATCCCAAGTAGAAATTTGGGTCAGAATTCCTACTATCCTGGAGGTTTATGACAATTTTAGAAAGGCACGTTATAGTTATTTGTGGTTTTGGTATTAATCATGTGAATATTATCAGTCTCATATAATTCTAAAAATTTATGTGAATAGTTTATGTACCTTATTCATTAGATGAATTTGTATATGTGTATATATGATTATCTTATATTTGTTCCTATGTAACTAAAATTGTGGCTAGTGTAAAGACCTATACATCAATGTTTTTTGAAAATATTGGTTTGATAGAGGAAATGGGATTCCAAACTAAATTTTTAATACCATTCATGCATAGTGGTAATAAAATCAGATAAGTTGGTGAGATTAAATCCCGTTGTAAATATTAAGTGTCATATTCCTTTTAAAGAAGCACCTAGCAAGAGAAAAATTATTGAAAGAAGTATGTTCTTCCATAGTAGGGATCCCATAGGTTATATTGTGTAATCCATAGTGTAAATGGATAACCCTAAAAGTTTGGTATCCAAATCACATTTTTATATTAGGGATAGACTAATCTGGGAAACCCTAAGGGTTAGAATACTTGAGTAATAAGGTTTGGTCTACCTATATAATGGATTGGGAAAATTGTTTTTTACTCAGTTATTCGAGATCCAAATATGATAGGATTGAGTTTATTCTCTACATAAATAACTAAGTGGATAGAGGAATGCCAAAGTGGACTTGTTTCTTAATAAAATATGGATCTTGTAATACTAATCGATTTGATGAGTTTAAAGGGGGTCATTATTTTAGTAGGGGATTATTTAATAAAATTTCTTAGTAAATGGTTACAAAACATGATAATAATTTTATAAAACAACTTTTATATATAATATCTTCATAATAATAAAATTCTTATTTGAGATCGATCCAATAGGAAGGATAATAATATTATAAGCAACTCTTATGAGTAGTAACTAAATCATAGTTCTTAATTAGGGAAAAATAAATGTGTTAGGGATATATCTTCTAGACTAAACAAGTGTTAAAGTTTTTCAATATGTGATTCTAGATTATTTTGAGAAGCATTATAGAATTCACTTAAGGTTTTGAAGACATTCATTTAAAAATGACCAAAGTAATTTTAGTCTCATATACTCAATATTATTGGGGTTTTCAATGATATTTAATGGGATTAAGTATGATAATAGCTTGATAAAACTAGAGGTTTCCTTAAGGATTGTACTAGTTAAATAATTCATCCTATTTTCATTGATGTAAGTGTTACGAAAATGGGAATGAATTAAATAAAATTATTCATGATATTCTCAAGAGTTGAGAAATAAATTAATTAGGCACATGATGTCTAGGATTTCATGTTGTATAGTTAGTACAAATAGGTAATAGTTTAAACCAGAAGAAGTAAATTTTTTTAGAGAGTCCAATATTGTTTATTCAAGTACCCATCCCAATTCATTAAAAAAATTATCAGGAAAAAGTATTGATTCTATAGGATGAAATTATTCAAGATATCTGAAAGATTGTATGAAACTTCATTGAATTACCATATCAGGTTTCAGCATTATAGAAATTAATTCATCCATTTTGAAGGGTATGTCATACCAAAGGTATATTTTACAAGTGTTTTAGATACTCAAGAGTTCAAAATCAAGGTAAGAATCAATTGAGGTTGAAATTTTAATTCAAATTGTTGAAGAAAAGAGTTTTTATATAACAAATTTGACTTTTAGTAAATTTATCAATCTTAGGTGAATCTTAAAAGGATGTGTATCTTAATCTCATTAATCTTATATGATAATATAAATTGTTCATTAACCAATACTTATTATTAAAAATATGACATAATTAATTATATACACATCGTATATCATCCATAAAGATCTATATCATGTTTATAAAAGAATACAAGGATAAAAGTGTTTTATTTAGGATAAAGTTTCTATCAAAATATTTGTTAAAATATTAATGAATATGTTCTTTCCGCACATCAATGAAATATTTTGATAAATAATATTAATTTCAAAGGAATTTTCCTTAAATGCATAGAATACCATATGTGATAAACAATATTTATTTTTTAATATTATGACTAAGAAGAAATAATAGTTATTTCTAACAAAAAAGAGTTTGTGTTTCTTAGCATGACATTATAAATATAATATAGAGTCTAAAATGATAGAAGGGATATGTTTGAATATAGAGAATCTTGAATATAACAAATAAAATATTATATCGGTCTAAAGTTAATGTTTTCTCACTTAACATCCTGAAGAATCTGTGATATATGATAGTAAGGAAAATTTTAAAGGTAATAGTTAGTTATCATGAGAAAAGTAATAATAATATTTATTAAAGGATTATTCTAGTTAAATACAATGTGAATTTCACTTAATAACAAAAAAAATAGTTTTAGGTAATGAATCTAAAGAGAAATGTAAATATTTATATTTAGTTACCATAATAAATTGAAAGTCACTTTGTACTAAAATATTTTAGGATTTGTCGTTGGGTAATAATGTAAATAGTTATATTATTTAAGGATATATGTTTAAAAGAAATGTTTCCTAGGTTGATGATGTTAAACATAGAAAATTTATAAGTAGACAACATATGTTAACATCATAACATTGGATGTTGTCAAGTTAAGTAGTTTGAACATGTTCATCGAGTTGAAAATTAAGAATATGTTTCCTAAAACTCACTATTATTCAGACTTTATTTCTTCATAGATGTTAATTACATAAGAGTTTAGTGTAAGGGTTTTATAATATGGTAATATGGATCTATGGTAGGAGTTATATATAGTTGTAATGAGTTAAACAGACCCAAAAAGTGTAGCAAACATAAGGTTGGTCTAGTAGTCTATCATATATGATATGGTAAGTATATTCTTATATTAGGTTTTATTATGTATTCTAAAAAACAGTGTTCAATATATAAAATTTATCATATAAAATGTTATCTCCAATTATTCATTATTTCACATTGGTTTAACATATGTATATATTGATACACATTTGATTAATTGTAAGAATAATTGACCTCTCAAAGTTTGACTTTCAGTTATCTTTAAATGATGTTCATCATAGTGTATTATAGGTTTGTTATGAACAAGTTGTATTATTTTTATATTTTTTGTCAATAGATAAATATAATTAATATGTTCAATAAATAGATAATATAATTTATTTTCCGATAGAAGAAGATTGTGTGTGATAAGTTATCAATCAGATCCAAAACTGTCAGCATGAAGATCAAACTGACTATCATAATTTGGAAGAGTATTGTGATGGAAGTGTTGTTATTTGTTTTCAAATAAGAATATAAATCACCTTACATTTTAAAATATGTAAATTTAACTCAATATCATAATTAGGTGATCAAACTCAAAATGATTAAGAAATTCCATCAGATTCTGAAGAAGGTTTTTGGAATAAAAGGTTCACTAGACTCACCTTGGGTCCAGAATGGAGTGTGGATCAAAATAAAAAGTTGTGTCAGAGTCTGCATGAATACAATGAAAATAAAATTATTCTTTAATAATCTTTGAGTTCTCATAAATCATAAGTTATTTGAAATCTTATTATGTTGTACTTATGAAGGAAAGGAAGAACAAGTGTTTCAAATCGTATTGAGGAACAGATTTGAAAGAAACAAGTTTCTAGGAAGCTATAATATTTCCCAATCTAAGTTAGATGATGTTATGTTAATCAGAAATGTTTTCAAATTCATGAGGAAGTCATGATTACAATATGAAGTCTGTAAAAGAATAAATTTTTTGAAGTCAAAGATTTCTGGTTGCAATTCACCAATGTGAGATCACCAGATGTAGAATTTGATAAAGGCTATGATTTTTTTATTCAAAACATGAATTTATAAAGATGTTGGTTTTGATTAAGACCAATAAACGGTGATATAAAAAACTTATATGAAGGAATTTTTTTAATTTAGAAATTATATCATAAACAAAAAAGTAAATAAGTTGTTGAAGTCTAAGTTGCTGACACCAATTCATCGAACTCGGTGTGTCACTGAGTATCAGAGTGACACTAACACCGATCATTAGATGTAGTGTTTATTATAGAATAGAATCATAAGAATAATTGTTTTCATTGGGAGTTATGGGGACTGATGAAAATGAAAATGAATTTGTTTTTAATGATGGGTGTGAGGAAGTTAAAGGCCAATCAGCTGATGAAAATCAACAATATGGTCAACCTATTTCATCAGGATGAATTGTTTTATATTAATTGGGCCAAGAAGAAAAAATTCATGTCTCCTTAAAAAGTGGTTCAACGGAAATAAAAAAATGATTTATTTTTCTTTCGGGTCAAGAGTCATCAAACTGGCAATGATACCAATTATCAGAGTAAAGTAGATACTAATCCATCATATGCAGGCTGACACCGATAAAATCAATGGATGTCAAACTTAATCATATGTAGGATCATCAGTACAAGTAAAATAAGAAAAGATGAATTTTTTCAAAAAGAAACAAAATTTCTATTAGGTGGGTCTTGAAATAATTTATTTCAATAAGTTTTAAATCTGGTTCTAAAGTGTTTCTAAGGAAGTACATGAATATTTAGAAGTTTTCACTATGTTTATGGAAAAAAATGTGCCTAAAGTATAACAAGTATCAAAAATGGTTATGGTAGAATATTTGAAAATATTTTATTTTATCTGTTGGTATGGAGAATCAAAATAACCATATTTTTTATATTTAACTGTTGGTACAGAACATAATAATTGGTTGTTTGTTCCAAGAATCATAATGGGAATACTTTTAGTTTAATATTTTTTTAAATTGGTGTGGATCAACTTAATGAAGAATATGTCATTACCATCATAATGGTAAAATTATAATCAGACTAAAAACTTTTAAGAAATAATTAAGTATATCTATTGTTGTGAGAATATTTGAGAAGTTTTTAGAAGAAACAAGAAGAGTTGAGGAGCACTGAATAAGTCAAAGATGCACTTTAAATATAAGATAAATTTATGTTTCTGGAAATTTGGTTAAGAAGGAAATCTTTTTAGAATCCTACTTAAACCATATTTTCTCACCTATAAATAGTTAAAGTACAATATACTTTAAACTGAATGGATTATTATTCATGGGTGAAAAAATAGAAGGTGTAGTGCTAAAAGTTTTATAAATAAGAAGTTTCCCAATTCTTCTTTCCAGAGGGATTTTTCTAGATAGAACAAGAATAAGTAAGACCATATTTAGAGTTTTCATATTGGAGCGATAAATTGGACTAGTATTTTCAAACTAAAGTAGAAGTAGTTTAGAATTGTTTCAACAGTATTCAGGTAGAGATAATTTTCTTAACTGAGCAATTAGACTTGGTAGATCAGACTGATAAATCAGATAGAGTATCATTATAAAGTCTAGGGAAGTTCTTACATATTCCTGGGTAGGAAATTGAAGAACAATTTTGAACATTATATTTATGAATGTTGACAATGTATCATAGTAACATATTTTCAAGCATCGGGTGGAAGTTTCTTAACATGTTACACAAATTATATTACATTATTTTGTTATATTTGAAGTAAATTCAATATTGAATTGAATATAGTTCAACATGAGTATAAGGGAAAATCCTACTCATTGTATCCACACAAAATGATTATTTTCTAGTGGATTAGGTGGTATCATATTGTTTTCATATGATACCAAGGACATAGATACTCTTGTTGAATAGTGAAACATGTAAATTATTGCCTTCATGTGGATGTGTGATTGTTTTATTTTCATCAAGGTAACAAATATTTAATAAGAGATTAAGGTTGTTTAAATATAATGTAAATGTAAAAGAAAATGGTATCACTGATTCACCCCCTCCCCCTCTTAGTTATACTAAGATACTATCTAGGAAATTTCCAGGGTATTATAGCAAGGTTCCCTTTATTTAATATTTTCTGAAGTCTTTGAAGAAGAATATGTTATATAGAATCATATTTGTGTGAATAAGAATGGGATTATGATCTTAAATGATAAGATTTTTCATATCTTGAAATATAAAATATTTCTATATATTATGTCTCTTGGGTATGATGTTTCTAAAGCATCTAAAAATAGTCCCCCCTCATGTTTCAAATGACCCTCTTATAACTGCCAATAAGGATAATCATTATAAGGATGGAAGAATTAAAAATACTTCACTCCCTTCATTATATAAAAGTGAGTTTCTTGGAGTAAAAGGAGTTACTACAACCAAAGGTGCCTGGGAAAAGTTGAAAGCATTTATGAAGGTAATAAAAAAGTGAATAAATCAAACATAAAAATCTAGATGTTGAGGTATAAATATTTGAAGATGTGTGAGTATGAATATATTGGTGACTTCTTTACAAAGTTGAATGATATTATGAGTAATATCATTTCACTTAGTAAAAATTTAAAAGATTCTCTTTTTATTGATAAGAACTATATAATTATTCATGATTAGTTTTATGAAAAAATTTCTTAAATAGAAGATAGAGACCTAGAAACATTATCTCTAGATGATTTTCATAGCACTCTTATTACTTATAAAATGATAAGCGAAAAAATTATGAAAATAAAAACAAAATTTGATTGTTAAATTTCTTTCAAGGCTTCCAAGAAAGAAAATCCTGAGAATATTATTGAAGATGAGTCTAAAGATTCTAATTCCAAAAATAAGGTATGTAAAAATCATGAGGAAATTTTATCCATATTTTCTAAAAATGTGAAATGAGGAGCATGAAAGTATAAAGGGAAAATTCCCTTAAAATTTATCCTCAAATAGACGATAAATAATAAGGTGATGAATAAAAAATTAATGAAGAAGAAAAAAGGCCAAGAGGATCTTAGAAGAAATATGGTGATAAGGAAAAATCTTATTTCAAGGTGAAAGATAAGTAGTTCTCCAAATATAGAAGAATAATTTTTTTTAGGGTTGATGATAGTAAATATTTTACAAAATTTTTGAAATAAAGTGGGTTTGTTTCAATAATTAATGAGGAATGTTTTGAAATCAGTTATTCTATAGAAGAAAACAGTGAAGTTCAATCTGAAACTTTTAGTGAGAAGGCTATATATAATACTTTCATTATAATATTTACAATGAAAAATTAAAAATAAGTAGTTATAAATATTAAGAAACTCAATTAGAATTTCATCTAAAAGAATAATTGAAAGATTTATTGAGAAAGATTAGAAGGCATGAGAAATAAATCTCAAAGTTAAAAAATAGAAATTCTCCAACAAATATTCAAGAATAGTTTCCTAATGAGAAAGTTAAGTTGCTATTAGATATTGATAATTTGAAGAAATATATTGAGAAATAGAAGAATACAAATGAACACATAGAATTAAATTTTAAGGAAATATAATAAAATTTAGAACTTGTTTAACAAAATATTTCTAAAATTGAACAGAGGGTTACAAGTTCCATGAATTATATCACTGAAGTTCATGAAATATCTATTAAGGGTAAACTTAATAAGGATCAAAAATAACCTTCAAAGGTTAAAAATAAAGGTGAAGTTGTTTCTAAGAATAATAAATCTAGGAAAGTTATGTATACTACCAATACCAATAGAGTTGAGAAGTCAGAAGTTTATAAAAATCTTGGGTCTAAAAATGTTTCTACAACTTTTAGTTCTGATAAGTCTTAGAAGATATATGATTTAAAAGAAGAAGATTTTGGGTGATGAAAAACTTTTTTGTGGTCAAAAAAGTTTTGATAATAGGATATCTAATATATTTCTTCAAAATTATAGATAGTATGAATGTTATAGAGAAAAATATTCTTTTTGTGGATACTACTGGTATTATGGTGGATTTGGGAACACAACATATATGTGTTGGTTAAATCAAAAAAAAATTAAAACTATTTTAAAAATTACATATTGAAAATGACGAGTCGTAGTAAATACTCCCCAAATGAGAATTCTAAGAAGGGTGTTTTGAAATTTGGGAAAAGTAAACAAATTGAGTCCATAAAGAAAGAGAGCTTAGTTATATGGCCAAAACAAGTTGACATGGATAGAAAGTTAGAAGAACCACAAAAAATAATAGAATAAAAGAAGAACAGAAATATTTCTGAATATGTGGGAAAATTAATAAAAATATATCAATATATTGTGGTATGGAGATTCTGAAAAGTTTTAATATATGTGAACAAGAAGGTGATGCTACCTAATTTTGTTTTACTATTTTTCTAGATCAAAAGGAAATCATGGTCAATTTGTTACAAATTCATTTTAACAAATATGTTACTAAATATATGGAGAATTTGATATCCACGTTAGAAGATTATATAGATAAAAACAAGGTTGTTATAAGATCTGGAAAGGATTAACAGAATGAAGAAAACACATCTAATGAAAAATCCAAGAAAAGAATAAAGAGTCAAAATGGAGAGAGGACTCTCAGTCCGATTGTTTCTTCTAAGGAATGACTGAGAAAACTCCTTATTCCTAATTTTTTTGGTATATTTGTACAAGATTGTAGGGAATTTAATGAGTTTAAATGAGGATTTTTATGTTTTTGATTCTTATAATTATATTGAAAAATAAATTAATGAGGTTACAAAATATAAATTTTTTAAAAGGTGTGTTTATATACCTGAACATTCTGATATGCTTGTTGAGATGGGTATATGTTACTTCTATCCTAAACAGGTACTTTAATAATTAACCTAGATATAAGAATGTTAAAATAAGAATGTTAATGTATTACATGAAAGTTTTGTTATGGATAACACTGATAACCTTGATTATATAATCTTGTTTTATACACCAGGTTCACCCATGTAGACTTAGAGTTGTTTTGTTTTGATAGTACTTTTTCATTAGATCAATAAAATTATAATGTTGATAAAAGAGAGAAGATAATAGAAGTTTGGATAGAAGAATTTTGTGTGTGAAAAGTAGTCAAGAGGATCCAGAACCATCAGAATGAATAATAAACTCACCATCATAATCAGGAAGAAGTTATTTATGGAAGTGTTATCTTTTGTTTTCAAAGAAGATTGGAAATCACATAAATTTTTAAAATATTGAAATCATACTCACTGTCATAATCATGTTGTCGTACTAAAAATTCTTAATAAATTCCATCGGATTAAGAAGAATGATTCTAGAATAAAATGTTTATCAGATTCAACTTAGGTCTATAATGGAGTGTTGATAATAATGGGAATATATATGAAAGTCTTTCGGGCTATGATGAAAATATAATGATGATTTACACATCTTATAGTTCTCATAAATCCTAAGTTATCTTAAAACTTGTGATGCAGTACTTATGATGGAAATGAATAATAATTGTTTTAAATCATATTTAGGATCATATTAAAAAGAAGGAATTTTATGGGAAGCTACAATACTTCCCAATGTAAGTCAAAGGATTCTATACTGATCTTAAATATTTTTAAAGTCATGAGGAATTCATGATTACAAGCTGAATTTTTTAGAAGAATAAATTTTGTGATGTCAAATCTTTTCAGTCTTAGTTTGTTAGGGTTAGATAATTGGATGCATAATTCTTTAAAGGCACTAAATTTTTTGTTTAAAACGTGAATTTTTAAAGATAATGGTTTTTAGTCAGACCAATAAACCATGAGATACAAATCTTCAGAGAAGTAAGTTGTTGAATACCAAAAGTATATTGTAATAGAAAAAGAAGTTATTGATGTTGAAGCTACTAACATTGGTTCATTAGACTCAGTATTCTACTGAGTATCAGAGCAACACTAACATCGATCATTAAATGCAGTATTTATTTCAAAATGGAATCATAAGAATAACTTTTTTAATTGGGATTTTTTGAAACCAGTGAAAAGGAAAATGATGTTTTTGGGACCAATGTGTGTGAGGATGTTAGAGAAAAATCAACCAAGGAATATGTCAAATGTTTTCACTAGGAAGAATTATTTTGTATCAATTGTATTGAGAGGAAAAGAAGTCATGTCTCTTTAACAAGTGGGTTAAGAGAAATAAAACTATGATTTTCTTTGTCAATTGGATCGAGAGTCATTGGACTAGCATTGACATTAATTATTAGAGTAAAGTAGAGATTTATTCTTAAAATGTTCACTAACATCAATATAGTCATTAGATTTTGAACTTAATCAGATGTAGGATAATCGGTCTGAGGAAAAGAAGAAAATAAGATTTGTTTCAAACATCACAAAAAATTTTGTTAAGGGGATCTTGAAATAATTTGTCTATATAAATTTTTAAGAAGAAGCTAAAGTGATACGAATGAAGTACAACAATCTTTATAAGTTACATCAATGTTTATAGAAAAATAAAAAGTGGATGAAGTCTATGAAAGTAGAAAAAATGGTTATGAGATAAGGTTGTCAAATATTTTTTTTATCAGTTGGTATGGATCATTGGAATGAGAAGATTGTATTATATTTAAATATTGGTATAGAGAATGAGGATCAGTTTTTTTCAAAGAATCATAATAAGAAGACTTCTATTTTTCATATTTTTTCAATTGGTGTGGATAAACATAATGAATAATATATTGTTTCTATATTAATGGGAAAATCGGAATGAGAAAATTAAAATCGGACTAAATATTGTGAAGAAATTCTGAATTAGAGCTAAATTTTTGAGAATATTCAAGAAGTTTTGAAAATAAATGAGAAGAGTTGATAAGTGATGAAGATGATAGATACACTCCCAAAATTTAAAAGAAATTTATGGTTCGGGAAATTTGGTTAAGCGGGAATGTTTTTTTTAATCCCACTTAAACCATATTTGGATCACCTGTAAATAGTGGTAGTATATAATACTTTCAACTAACTGAAGTACAATTCACATATGAAGAAGAGAGAAGGAGGAGAACTGAATGTTTTTGAGAGAATAATTTTCTTGATTTATCTTTTTAGAGGAATTTTTCCTAATAGAAGAAGAATAAGGAAGATCGTATTTATAGTTTCCAAATCAGAATGAGTAATTAGACTGGGATTTCTTAATAAAAGAAAAAGAAGTTCATAATTACTTCAATGGTATTCAAGAGGATATATATTTCTAAACTAAGAAAAAATATTGAGAATCATTATAATGTCTAGGTAAGTTCTCAGTTGTTTCTAGGTAGGAAAGTGAATAATTTTTTTGAAGTTTATATTGTTTAAAGTTTAATAGGTGGAATAGTAACATGTTTTGAAGCATCTGGTAAAATTTTATCAACATTTTACAAAAAAATTTCATTTTTTTATTTGAATCACATTAACAATTGTATTGAACATATTTCTACATGAGTGTGAGAGAATATTCTACATATTGTATCCACACAAATTTATTTTTTTTCTAGTGGATCGTGTGGTATAGGATTTTTTCTATACTATATCAAGGATGTAGTTAATATAGTAAAATAGAGAACCTTGTAAATTCTTGTGTTCATGTAGATGTTTGATTGTTTTTTTAGCAATGTAAAAACTCTTTAACAGAATATGGAGGTTGTTTCAGAATAAAGTAAATTGAAAATAAAAATGTATTGGTGATTCACCCTATCCCCCTCTCGATGATACTTAGATCTTGGCTCAGAAATTTCAATTTTATAATGAAATGTTAAGGTTATCATGAGTAGAATTATTATATGTGATATCTAGTATGCTCATAAAGCATAAAAAGTTTTTTAGTGTGCTAAATAACCCAATAAGTATACCTCATGAAGTGTCATTAACTATGTCTTTGGTATCCTAGTGGTGTATAGATCATAAAAGAGTCCCTATTACATGAGGTTAGAAAGATACCTGGCTTGATAACCTTCATACTTTGATAATTTCCTATGAAATCCATTGTGTATTGGCTAATTAGGGTGTCATTGTATATGTTTCTAATCATATCATTGGATTAAGCTCAACCAAAATGGGATTTGTCAACATAATGATGAGTATGACATATGGGCCCTCGATTGAGATAGATATGGTAGTATACACCCACACATAGATAGTATATATTATTTAAATATCTAATATTATGTGGTTATGTGATGTTATAGTCCATAAAGATGAATGGAAAGTGATGTATTCATTGACCATGTCCCTCTATACTCAGAGAATCGACAACATGCGATTTGGATATGTGGGATTGACATACTACATGTCCCATGGTCATTCAATGTCTTAGAGAAATGGGATATATGATAATGTATACTAGCATGAGATACAGTTGGTGGACATACATATAGGGATACATGTGTTTGATGGAGATCATGTTAGATCCCTTTATAGCTTTAGTTTCATTGCTTCTTTGATAGAGGCTTCTCATTTCTTACTTTTATGGATTTGGTGATTCATATATTTTTCAATTATATAAATTCAAATGGGATCACACTTCATGTTTGACTGAATGAGGATTGATTTTGGCTCATATATCTATTCCAAAAGTTCTTTGTAATTAATCCAAAAAATAGTTTAAAATGGGTTTTCACAAGGCATTTCATACAATTTTATATGAGGTGAAGTTAATGATAACTTTCCAAAAGTATTTTAGAAGATATCAAAAAGTGTTTTGGATATGATTTTCAGGAGTTATCATATAATATATTTTACAAGTTAGAATAGAAAGAAAATTCTATAGGCTTTAGTTCAAGTTGAATATTAAGGGATATTCATTCCATAAATTCATCATATATATGTATGATATATATAGTATATCATATGGTAAAATATACCCAAATCATAAAATATTATTTATATACTATGAAATTGTCTTTCATATGAAATTGAATACTATGGTATTTTATGATTCTAGAGGAATTCTTAATGCATGGTATGAGGTTTTCCTTACACTCTACTTCCTTAGCTCAATTGAAGTGTATGATTGAAATGCAGTAATTAAATGACACTATATAGATGTGATGCATGGGAGGATTTAGTTGTATCATAAGGAGAATATAATGAGATTAAATTTTACTTCTTCGATAATATACTACTACCTTTCCATGAATCATGAACTAAAATTCATTTTTCAAGGCTATGATACTTTTCTAGCATTAGCACATTAAGATTTAATGTTCAGTTCGATCAACCATGATGGGTATCATTTAAAAAACTGTTACATAGGATGTAATGAAAATGAGGTGTCATATTATAGCATATGATTCAGGATCAAGACAAGTAATTAACTCATGTTTTAAAATGAAGGAGTTGGTGGATGAATCATAAAGTTGTATCCTCTATGGCTATATATATCTACTTCCATGAAATGGTAGGATGTGTGTGGATTCTTAAACCCTTACCAAGAACTCCCAAACCATGGTGGTCTACTAGTCAACCTTCTATACACCTGAAGAACTATACTAACATGAATTTCATAAGAATAATTCATATAAAACATGTGATTTAGTTGATTTAGGTATACCCCCTAAAGTAGGGGGCCTTTGACTCCAACTTTTTTGATCATCAGCAAACTCATTTGGATGAAATAGAGATGATAGAGTGGTTACTATGGTGGGTGGTATGAAAATTTTAGTATTTTCTTCACTTCCAGTTTATACATATTTGATATAGCTCAAATGTTAAGATCTTGGTATTGGTATTTTTATGCTTCTATTTATTTTAATAGTTATTAGACCCATAATAATTCCATCAATATATTATTACTATCATGAATAAACTAGAAAAAGAAGTTATTAAGAAATGATTGGAAATAAATATAAAACTTCTATCTAAATTTTCGTGAAATGTTACTTAAAATTTAAATGAATACAAAGGTATTGGATTAATTTAATCATAAAATATTAGGATCTAAATGGATATGGTATAATTTACACAATAAGTCTATCGAATTGAAGAGAGAAGTTTTAGAACTTAAAACTTATCTCTACAATTTCTTATAATTCATGAATCAAATATATGATATTTTTATGTCATTAGAATGGTAATGAAATAGGGAAAAACATACTAAAATTTAATAATGTAATTTTAAATTTAACCTATATAACATGAAGACATAATTATAGTCTCATAAATTATTTTTCATATCAAAGAAAAATAATTTGGACATGATAATCCCTTGATCTTCAGTGACAATCCTCATTTTCAGTGGTTTTCCCCATGGTGGCGGAATCCTACCAAACCCTAGACCCCTTCTCATTTTCTCTAAAATATGAATATGTAGGGAATATGCTAGGTAAAATTATATTTAATGAAAATATTATTTATTTTTAAAAATTTCTCACCACCATTTTTCACCACCACAACATCACTTGAAAATTACAAAATTACTATCCTAATAGAACCATCACATTCTAGATTTAATGGTGAATTATAGTTCTCAAACTAATATTCTATTAAGGATTTCTTTATTTTTTTACCATTCATTATAAAAAAATTTTAATATTAAAACTTCCCAAGGAGAATAATTTACCCACTAAAGTAAATCATTTAATTAATATAAGTACTAATTAATTTGATGATACTGAAATGGTTGTTGAATTATAATTGTTGTAAAATTAATTCCAAGGTGAAAACCAATAAAATTACAATTAAATAGTTTAACAATAACTTATAATAAATAAAGTGTATGTCATATATATAATGTAAACGGAAAAGGGTTGGCTAAGTATTTATAATATTATTGAATTTAATGAGGATCCATATTTAATGAATGGGGATATCAAAGGATTTTAACGTTTCTTTTTCTATAAAAGAGTACATTGGTATGTGATAATACTAAGTTAATGTTATTGTATTCCTTCTTTCCTTCTTAAATTAGAAGGGAACTATCTTATTTTTATAATACATAGAAGTTATTCCCAAAAATACAGAAATATCAATGATGGTGTATTTCCATGAAAGGTAATAACTATTAATTTTTTCAGTGGTCATTATTAACTATACAGTTTATATCTATTGTATAGAATGTATTTTAAATTTTTATTCTTCATATGTTTTTTCTTTCCTATCATCTGAATGATATTATATTAATGGATTTTTTGATTTTTCACTATATTTATACATTGATTTCATTGAATCCTATCAATCATGGGACCATAGAAATATATTATAAGATATTGAAAATAGTTTTACATATATTTCTTTCATAATTGGAATATTTTTATATCAAATATTAGATCACATTTATGATTTGTCATATTCATCATGATCTTTACTTTGAGAGGAAATTCACTAATAATAATTTTTTCCAAATTTTTTATGAAAATTATTAGTCCAATAAAGGAACTATCATAGATGGGGTGATTTATGGTATTTGAGTTCAAATTTTTATTCAATTTGTTTCCTTTTAGGTCTTAATAAGATTAATTAAAACATTTTAAACTCACTTAAACTTACCTATCATATACAAATAACTAATGACCATAATGATCACAAAAATTAAAAATTTCACTTCCATTGTAGACTGATCCAAGAAAGATCAACTTACTATATACTCACCTAAGACACTAAAATCAACACTTGATTTCAATTTTTTAACTAGACTCGTTATCCCTCGAGAATTATTTCCCCAACCATGATTTAGCTTACTTTTATTGTAATATATCTCTTAATACATATAATATATTACACATTTAATATAAATTCATGGTAATATATGTCATCTTCATTAGCCTTTGATATTGGATAAATCATTTTCATATTCATGTAATGAAATTCTATATTTATCGAATCTATACATATCAGCCACTTCTCCCTTGGAGATTTATCTCCCTATTATTTTTTATATAATTGTGTCACTTTCCCTTCTTATTAAATTAACAATATTAATTAGAAATAATATTTAATCATAAGTTCAATATATCATTATTCTCATGCTAAATATATTCATATACCCTTAAAATTGTAATTAAAAATAGGCATAAATTTCTAATTAAATCACTAAACTTTTAAAATATAAATGAGAAAGCAAACAAAAAAATTTATTTGGTTTCAGAAAATTCATGGAATAGTTTTATTTACAGTGGATATTTTCATTTGGTCAAAGATATCCTCTAAAAATAATAGCTTTAATTATAAGCTCTATGATTTTTCCCTATTTTCTCCTTATAAAATTGCTCAAGATAAATTCACTATGGTAATATCATAATCACTGTAGAGTGGTTTTGTTACTCCAAAAAACATTTACCAAAATAAAATTTTCTTCCTTTTCCTTTATTGTTTCATATATGAAAACATTAATTGATCTTGTTTTCTAAAAGTAAATAGTATGGTTTTTTTCTCCAAGGTGTAACATATTGAGATATTTTAAAAAAAGGTTATAAAAATCATTAATACATGGAATGAATCCTCCTTCCAAGGCATGGTTTTCAAAGAGATCCTTGTTTTTTTCCTTCAATTTCACAACCAATCCATTATTATTTTCCCAAGTACCATGACATGAATTTTTTATTCTTCACCAAACATTATTTATCTACCACTGAACTTCATAAAACGTCATAAAATCATTATTGAACATAATATTATTCCTTTCATTTCTATTATTTCAATAAAATAACCCAAAATCCAAAATTGATTTTGGTCTCAACAGTTTTACTTTCCAATAAAATTACATTAATTTCTATATAAGATGATAATACAAAATTAATATTAGAAATATCATTTTCATTAATATGAAGGGAAATTATTTATGTGAAAATGGGGGTCTTTCATTTTGATTTGTTATAGATCAAGTCAATTTTAATATTCATCGAGTAATAAATAATTATAATGAAGTAGTGGGAAATTTTAAAGAAAATAAAAAAGTTTGAATATTTATATATTACTTATAATGATTAAAAGAATAATTTTTAAGTATATAGGATGTAATACTATGTTAAAAATGAGAGAAACAATTTATAGGGTATATTAATGAAATGATATAATATATTTAACATGGATCTATGAAGGAAGATATTAAATAGGTATAACATATTTGGTTACTAAATCTTAGTGGATTGGTCTGATAGAAGCGAAGAAGATACTATTTAAAAAATTGAAACTAATTTTAAAATACAGAAAAAAGGATTATCTATGTACATAAATATAAATTGAGACTATTGATTGTATGTTTCATTTGTTTTAAATCAGTTAATATGTGTACAAAGTGTTGATTCATGAAAGGTTTTATGTATTCACTTGATGGAATTGGAAGTCATGTTCGAAGAATTTTCCATGAAAAATTTGATGCTTCTTAAGGTGAACTTAAGTTCCAAGAATTGTGTCATTTTTAACCCTTTTTTACTTCATAATTAAGAATTATATTTCCATGAAAAATAAAGGTAATTTCCTAAATATGATTTGATTAAAATCCATGAAAAAATATAAACATATATATATTTTTCATGATGATGTTTTAAAGATGAAAATAAAATTTAGAAGACTATAAAATTATATTTTCATTATGAAAGAGATTTAGTAAGGGTTAACTCGGCATATATTAGAGAATTTTCTAGAAGAATTTATTTTTGAATAAGGATTTGGATTACATATTATTCTTGGATTATTTTGAAATATTTTAATTTGACTTATATAGAAAAATATAGGGCTAACCATGTGATCAAAATGGTCCAACTCCACCCCACACATATGGGAGGAGGGCCTCGACCACATGGGGGAGTCATCCCATGCAGCCCACATGGAGGAAGATGGGTGGTTCATGTATAAGGATCCTAGTAAAGTGTTCCCACATAGAGAAAATGGGAGTTGTATAAGTTCCACCATGGGGGGTAGAATGGTGGTAGATAGAGTCAACATGGATCGATGCCATTGGGGGTTCATAAGCAGACTTCGTTACTCACTTCAACTGAGCTAAAAGAATGAATTATGTAATAAATAATGGATTCTCCCATATGTGAAATAAATGTGGGAAAAACATAATATATTTATTATTCCCAGTGTTTAAAATATATGAAAATTTTATTTTTTTGTGATCTATCTAATCTGAATCGTCTAATCAAGGGATTTGTATCATCTTCATCCTCAACCACCTAAGGATCTTCTACTCATGTGGATCATACTCCATTTATGATCCATGGAGATCATTCATGCATCCATCGGACTAAATAAATGTCCATGAATTAATTAATTAAGGATTATTCAAAATTCTAAGATCTAGGAAAGATCCATGAATACATTTCACCCAATATTCATGCATGCCATGCATTAATAGATGGATCTCGATACATGATGATTACCTAATGAAAAAAATCCTCCAGATAAAGTTAATGCATGATAATTCCTAAGGTATGATTGAGATAATATATTCATTCATTTTCACTTGCATGAATATACTTTTAATGAATTGGTCATGTGAATGAGATGTATACTATGAGTATTCAAAATAAAGAACCCAAGTCTCACGGGTATTTAAGAAGAATAAATGCATCCAAAATATTTAGTAATTAAGGTTTCACACTATATAAGAATAGGTACCCAAACACCATGGATATTTTATATGTGAATGGAGGTGAAGATAGAAATTGTACAGAATTACAAGATCATTTTGAGACTCCTTGCATCCATTGTACAATAATAATTTTTAGAGTGATCCAAGGTCAGGTAATTCATGAAGAAGGTGATTACATATACTCAAGCACTTGAATAAGTTTATTTAGATCATTAAACATCTGAATGGAGTTTTGAGGCCAATGAGATTGTTCAATAAATCTATTGAATACCTTGAATAATTTTACAAAAAGAATACTTGAATCCATCATTATTATAGAGGAAGACTATCTATAAAGAAAGTATTTCTATCTATAGATCAAAAATAAAGAGTAAGCTTATCACTAGGGCGTCTAACTAGATACTAGAGTCTTGTTATTGGGGTGTCTAACCAATTATAGAAGAAGATCAATATGGGTGTATAACCAACTGTGGAGAGATTATAATTGGGGTTTCTAACCAATTGTGGAGAGATTATAACTAGGGTTTTTCACCATTTGTATTCACTTGTGGAGATAGTGATGATAATCCATGTTGGTGTGTCTAACCAATATGGGATGGAGTGGGCATTTCATTTTATAACCTTGTAAATACCATGTGTCACCCTCATGAGGTGAGGATTTATATATTAATGGAGTAAGAAAATTAAGCAGTTCAAGAGGTTGAATATAAAAGAAGATAAAATTCATAAAATGAGGTTACCACTGATTCACCCCCCCCCCCTAGTGGCACCTAACTGGTCCTTATTATTTATAGGTGGTATTAAAGGGAGGTTACCACAAAATATTCAAGTGATTTTTTAAGATGGAATATGAAATATATTTTAATGATATCAACACTCTTATTTCAATAAATTTCAAAGAAGGTAATGTGAAGAAGGAAGTCAAAAAAATCCAAATAAGTATGTGATGAGTAAAAAAGTATGATTCATTATCATATAGTTCTTTAGATAATGAAGTTATTTACTTTTCATATGTGAAGAAAATAATTGATTCTTTAATTAGTGGTGATGATGTAAAAAAAGACCAATCTTGATAAATAGTACATAAAATTAACTACTAAAAAGAACGAAAAAGAGGAGCTGGTCAAGAAGTAAGTATATTTTGTTAATCAGATCAAGAAGAACAAATTAAAAAATTATTAACATGAAAAGATGAAATTTGATCTTAAAAGTAGTTTATTTCAAGAGTATAAGATTTTTTTTATACACAATCTATATGTTTCATATTTCAGTATGAGTGGAATCAGGTGAGGGAAGATTTCAAAAAATATATTAAGATCAAGGGAGAATCTTCCCAAGATGGATAGACAGAAGGTAAAAGTTTATCCAATCATTATATTAGAATTTTTATTTCCAATAGTGAAAATATGAAAATGAAAATTGATAGTATGTGGGCCAAGAAGAATGAGAGTAAATCATACACATTAAGTAAAGGGAAGAATATGACAATAAGGTCATAACTTATCAAGAAAAAGGAGGCTTGGTTTGGAAGAAGAAAATAAAAAAACATATCTGAATTCATCTAGAATGAATCTTAGAGAATGATGTTTTATGCTTCTATGGTTGTTTTGGTAAGCATGGTCACAAAGCCTACTATTTCTGGATTAACATATATCTACCAGGAATGATATAAGAATTAAAGGGTATTTTTAATAAGAATATGAGGAAAAAATATCATAGATAAAAACCTTTTAACATATATATACCAAAACTATCAACACAAAAAAATAAAATTCTAGAAGAAGTTTTTGGTAGATATAGCTTCGATGGTCACAAGGATGAGGTGTTCAATACAAGGTTGTAAGAAGAAGTTAGCTATACTGTGAAAGGGGATAAGTTCCAAAAGAAAACCAGTGAGAAGTCATGACATGTTTTTTTAGAAAATCGATAATGTCAAGAAATACTACATCATTGTTTGGCCACAACTTTTGAAACAAGATAAAAATTTATAGTAAGTTGAGAAACTTTCTAAATCTAAAGTTAAGAGAATTTTCTCAAAAAATTAGGTGGAAGAAAATGATAATTTGTCCATAGGTGAAAAATTAAAGATCCAGAAAATTAAGGATTAAAATATTATTTAACACAAATAAGAAGAAGGGAAGAGAGATGTTAGTAAAATCAATGAGACTCAAAATAAAAAATAATAGTATAAAAAAATATTCCCATGCTAAGATTAGAAGAAAATAATGGCCCAAATTGAGAAGAATATCTAAGTCTGAATGTTATTTTTGAGAAACAAATAGGTCACTTCTTATTCCCATTATTTTATGTATCTTGAACTAATAATGCAGGGAATTTAATGAGATGTTTGTGTTTATCACTTCTGTACACAATTATGAGATTGTACTTCATGAAATATACTAACTTATATGAAATGTAATAAGATTTAATCCCTTGAGGGGGATCTTTCATGATACAGAAGGTATTATAATCACTCCCAGATTCCTTTTACATTAATTGTATTCATTAAGGGGAAGTTATTGGTTGATCATAATATTAGAGGAAGGGGTAGATATATCTTTTTAACTTGAACATTATGATGTGTTTTTTTGAAGAGTGTACCAAATTTTTAATTTCTTAGATTAATATGATTATTTTCAATGACTAAAAGAATAATTGATAATTTCTTAGGATGATTTCACATGAATTGAAGTTTATGGATAGATTAAATAACCTTGGTTGTATTTATATTGGTTTCTACACTAGGTTTTCCCCCACAGTCCTAGAGTTTATTAAATAAAGATTTTTTTCAAAGAGAACCATGTGAGATCATCCCTCTCTCAGAAGTGTTCAATAAGATAGCCTTAAAAATGGAGTATAATGTGTTTTTCAGAAGAAACTTGAGTTAAGAATCCCCTAAATTATTCTTTTTATTTGATTTCAAATAAGGGGGAGAAATATTGAGCACACATACGGACTTTTTAATATTTGAATAATATGCAAAGAGATATTGAAAAAAATAAAAAGGTGGGATTCTTGATCCCATTTTTCATTTGTTTTAAATCAATAAATATGTGAATGAATTCATAATGTTTGGAAAAATTTTATGGATTCTCTTGATGGCAATGGTGTCCTGCTCAAGTAACATTCCATGTCAAATATGATTATTATTGAAGTGATCTTAAGTTCCAAGAATTATTTCTTTATTTAACTTTGTTTACTTCGATATGAACAAGAATATTTCCATGAAATATAAAGGTAATTTCATAAAGATGATTTGATTAAATTCCATGAAAAAATATAGTCATATTTAATTTTTATGGTGATTTTTTAAGAATAAATAATTTTAAGAAGACCATGAAATTATATTTTCATGATCAAATCATTTTAGTAATGGTTATCTATGCATATATTAGATAATAGGCTTGATGGATTTACTGTATAAGAATTCTTGAAATTCCATATTATACTTACATTATTTCTAAGTATTTCAATATGCCTTATTTAAAAAATATGGGGACAACCATGTGAAAAACATGGTCCAACTCATCCCCACACATGTGGGAGGAGGACCTCGACCACATGGCAAAATCAACCCATGTATCATGCATGGTAGCAGAAGGGTGGCCCCTATATAAGTCTTGAAGTAAAGAGATCCCACATGGAAAACATGGAAGCAGTGACATTTCCACCATGTGGGGTAGCATAGTGGAAAAGAGAGATGACATGGGTCATTTCCAACATGGGTTTAGGAGCAGACCCCAGTACTTGCTACTGGAGAGATGAAGTAATTCATTGAGTAATAAACCACAGCCTTTCCCAGATGAGAAATCCTCTGAATGAAGTTAAATCATGATAATTCATGATGTATGATCGAGATAATATATTCATGTAATTTTAATTTCATGAATGTACTTTTAATGAAGAGGTCGCATGGATGAGGTGCATGCTAGGAGTATTTAAAATAAATAACCTAACTATCTTTGGTTTTTAAGATGCATGCATGTATTCAAAGTGTTTATAGACTCATTGCATCCATTATACAAGAATAATTTTGAGATTTATCCAAATATAAGAAATTCTTGATGAATGTGATTACATATTCCCAAGTATTTTAAGAAGAGAATTCAGATCATCAAATATCTAAAAGGAATTTTGAGTCCAAGAAGATTATTCAAGACTTCTATTGAAGACCTTGAATAATTTCACACAAGAAAAGGGGTTTAATATTTCTTACGGAGGATTACTATTTATAAATAAGATCTTTCTTGATATGAAACAACACTGAAGATAAATCTTATGGCTAGTGTGTTTAACTAACTAGTGGATGATTTTGATTGGGGTGTCTATTGGGAATAAGAGTAATTGGGGTGTCTAACCAACTATGGATAGATTTAAATTAGGGTGTCTAACCAATTTTGGTGAGATTGTAACTAGGGTGTATAACCAGTTGTACCCACCCATGGAGATAGTGAAGGGAATCCATATTGGAGTGTATAACCAACCTGGAATGGAGTAGGCATTTCATTGTCAATCCTTGTAACTGCTACGTACTATCCTCTCTTATTTTACTAATACACACAAGGTGAGGTTGATAGATTCTATTGTGTGGATCAAGAACATTGAAAAATTCAATAGGATGAATTTAAAAAGTTATAAATTTCATAAAATTAGGGTACCGCTAATTCCCCCCCCCCCCACCCTCTCAGTGGAACCTAACTTTTCCTTGATCTCTATAGATACCATTCATTAATCATGATCTGGTAACCTCTTTGCATTCTTATATCAATTGATATTTAGTAAGTTAAGATATAGATGAAGGATTTTAAACAAAACAATTCTTAAGGAATCCCGATTTTTTTATTATTTTCATAGTATTAATTTTAGAGATTGTTTTAGGATTGTTTTTTGAGAGAAAATCAATAAACTTGCGTTTTTTAGAATTAATGGAGTATACATTATTATTTAATGAGTTTTATTGTCTTATAGGTTCATAATAATTATATTTATTATGATGAAGGACAAATGGATGGATAGAGATAGATATTTATTATAAGGGAGTTATTATTATAAATTCTATGTATTTTTACATCTCCTATATTTATTTTTTTAATAGAAATTATAATGCACATATTTTGTTTTATTTCAATATTTTTTATCTAGGATATAGAGTGTTGTTTAGAAATACCAGCATAACCAATTTTAATTATCATATTAAATGAATTTAAATTAAAAATATAATAGGTGTATGATTAAATATAACATATGATTAATGGATTAATGATTCATTATTTGAGTGAGGCGATATACTTATGCAAGTGAAAATTTCCATAAATTTAACTTAATTAATTTTTTATATGATAAGCACTTAGATTGTCTTGTGTATGTAATTAATGGATTTTCAATTTTTATATCAATATGGATAACATGGTTTATGTGTTTTTTTGTAATTATAATCTGTTTATGAGAAACTTGGAATAACCTATGAATTGAAAATATTCTTTTTTTCTATTAACTATAACAAGTAGTGTTAAGATGGGATTGATTGAAAGTATAGAGAGTATAGTCATGGTATTAAATTTAAGGGTAAAAATAAAAAATTTACACTGCATTATTTTTTTAGATATAATCCAAATAATGATTTATGAACAATATTTTTGTTCATTCCAAAAAAAATGTTTCAAGCACATAACACCATCAAAACCTCCAAAAACATAATATTACAACCACTGGACATCATAAATTCTTCATTTTCAAATCTTTAATGTCTCTTACATTTTAGTATATTCTAAGGAATCATTGGATTTTATTTTTATTAGAAAAAAATCCAAATATTAATTTCTTACAAACCATCAATGATAGGTGTTTGTAAGTAACATAATTTTTATAGCTCTGAGTGAAACAAGATTGTTCATTACCAAAAAATAACTAGAATATATGGGGATATATTAATTATAATCCTATAAACCCTCCCCAACATTAAATTATTTTAACTATCTATATTATTATATTTACACAAGCTTTTATATGTATCATTGTCTTATTCATCAATCTAACCATTTTTCCTATGTCGTTTTTGTTCTTTTTTTTCTTTAGTAGTTTATTTTTCCTAGTGCTTACATTTATCATAGTTATTCATTTTCTCATCCACCTCTTCTAAAACATATTTATTATCTTATTCCCATTATTATACTCCTCAATATTCTCCCACTCCTTCACATTCCCTTCATATATGAAAAAAAATAAACACACACACACATATATATATTTATATATGTGTAATATAATATAATAAAAATAGCTAGTATGTATCTTATACCCAATATTAAATGAGAATAAATATTGAAATGATTAATTATTTATAAATAATAATTGGGAGACTAAAATAAAATTAATTTTTTTGTTTAAAATAATTGTAAAATTAGATTCCATGGTTAAATTTATTTACTTGGAGAGAGATGAGTTAAAAATATGTTTTACTGTGATTCATAAAAATGTACAAATGTTTAATAATTTTTTAAAACATTAATATTATGAGTTTTACTTGTGATTATGGGGAGGCCTATTCTTGACGAAAAGTGGGGATTCAAGTGTGTGGGTATTTTATATGTGAAAATATCATTAATTTTAATGCTTTTTCTCATAAGTAAATTCTTAAGAATATACCTAAATTGGGTGTTCTCTGCATTATATAAGAAAAATAGAAGATAAAATAAATATTATATATTTTTAGAGAATTTTATAATTTGATTAATGTTAGAAATAAAACCCATGTCATGGAAATGTGGTTGTGGTTTGGTGGAAGGATTTTTTTAGTGCAAAACATTAAGAGACAGATAGAACATAACTACAAGTTTTAGTTCAAAAATAGCTTTTTCATTTTACCTCATGTAGTAAGTGTGTATCATGTTTAATAATCACAAAAAAAGTTTTTCATAAATTAATGTTGTATTTTCATGAAATAACTCTAAAGCTTCAGCCCATTCATGAGATAACATTGTGTGTTTTGTCCAACTCACTAAGTTTTTTTGAGTAGCTTGACATATCTTCTTGAGTAAATTTTCTAGTATGTTTGGATTTTTTTAAAATTAAAATTGGTGTCCATGTACAAATAAAAAAATAACAATTGAGTAATATGGGATGTTAGGTACCATCAAACAAGACTAAATATAATCAACCAACACATTATTTCAAGTGACATAACATATATAGATCCACAATTAATGTAATAAATTTCATTAGAAGAATGTGATTTTCTCAATGAAGACAATAAATATAGGGATATTATTAGTAATAAGGAAGTACAAGATTGGGGAAAATAACATATAAAATCAAATTCAATCCATTTTAATATTAAAATTGCATTGCACATGGAATTTATGAAAATGGTTTCCCATGTGATTTAATATCGTTTTTGAAGTTTAGAATTAATAAAAACCATGTCATTTTGTAGTTTACCATACCATTTTATAATTTTTAGTGGATTTATAAATATTAAAGTGGTGATTAAATAATAATGAATATTTTTTTTCAAATCCATGTGATTCAAAGTCTAATATTAGAGATATAGATAAAATATACATTTTGATTCATGAAACGTTGTTCTTTTTGTACTTTATGATTCAAATAACTAAAGATATATGTATATACTAAATTCATGGTAATGTTATATGTCATAATATTTAAAGTTTTAAGAATATATAAAAAGAAAAAAGTGTCTTACACTTTTACAAATCATTTTTTATTTCATATATAAACTCATTATAAATTTAAACTATGGTTATTGTAAAAGAGGAAGACTTAGGACATGTAACAAACCAAACCAAATCAACCATTGGTCCAAAAAAAACTACTACAAGACCTCAGGTGAACTTCCCAATCACCAAAGTCTGGTATAAATTCTAAGAGATAATTATGATATATTTGAGAATTTATTTTTCTATATTGATAATTAATTAAAATATAAACAAATCCTGCATGAAATATGGTATGATAAATTTATGTATTGGATAAAAAACACAAAAACTTATATGTTAAAGGAATGAATTTTTACATCGAAGGGTTCCTATCAAACCTTTATAAAAATAATAATTACTTTAAATATGTATGAAACCTTAAGAAAAACACAAACCAAAACACATATAGTCTAGCAGACATATATGATACAAAATAACTCATAAATCATAAATAATCCAAAAATAAAGGAAGACCAGTATTAGATAATTATAAAATACATCCCTTAATATGAAAACAGAAGGAGTAAAACAATCATCCCATAATCATCTCCATGTAATATGATCTTTACCTTCCTTAAAAATATAATCCATATTGATCTTGGATCCAATATACCTCATGAATTGGTGCTTTTCCACTAACTATATCACATAAAACATGTATGTGTGCATTATAGGGGAACATGTGTTAGGTGTTAGTATATTGAAACCAAAATTTGGTCACCACCCGACCCCTACATGTCTGTCATAAAGTCAAGTGTATTAAGTAGAATCATAATATAGGAAAAAACCTTATATAAAAATAATAATTTCACAAATAAAGTATTGAATAAATTAAATAAATAATTATTTGGAAAAATTCTTGTAAATATTTAATGAAAAGTGACTAAACTTACTTCTAAAAATGGTCAGAATCCAAACTACATGAGTCTAGACAGCCTCTATTAGATAGAATTAACCACATATAGTCATGTGTGTGTATCCTCTCATTAGAGGCCTCTCTTCTCATAAGAAGGAACGTATACTTATAAGAATAAACACATACATACATAAAAATATACATATATATATCCATATCCACATTCGTATACATATTCATTCCCACATAATAGGCATCTCTCTTTATATGGAGGAACATGAACATATATACATATATTTTTATGTGTAGTTTTTGTACACATATCAATCCATAACCTCAACTATCGAAACCAACAATACTGACATATGGCATAAAAAAGAAGACCAATAACTCCACATATTCAAAACCACATATAGAAACATTTAATTATGGAATAAATGAAAATAAACATATATAGAATCCAAAAACATGTATTACATGTTAAAATTTTTCTTATAGATAATTTAAGAATCATGTGAAAGTATAATATACATTGAGGAAACATGTATTCATGGACTAAATTACAATAATTATCATGGAAAGGTTTAAAGAAATTATTCAAGGCATTGTCAAGATATAATTCTTAATAAATATAAAATAATAATTATTTGTCATATTTTTTAAAAAAAACTTTTGAAAATGTTTTCTCATTAAATAAAATTATTTATTAGTTTTTTCCTACTTGACCACATGCTACTACTATCAAGACTACTGTAAAAATATGACAGAAAAAGAGGGGTCACAAACCAAATGATTTTCTAAAGTCTAATATACAATCCAAAGGTGGATATTATGCCATTAATCAATATATTTATAAAATCTAGGTTATAAAATAATAAGGATTTAACTTTATCCCTCAATAATAATTATAGTCGATATAATGAATGGATATCCTTTTCCCAAGGTTTTAAAAAACAAGATTTTGTTAACACTTAAAAGAAGAATGAATGAAAGAAAATATAAATTTTTAAACCTGGATAGAGATGATTATTAGGGATTCATGCCACTTCCATAAGAATATAAGAAAAATAGAAATATGAGATTTACCTTCCTTATATTTTCTAAAAGGTAGGCTCCATAATAACTTGATCAAAAATCAAATGAAGAACAAAACATAGATTGAAGGTTGATGGAGAGGATTGAAATGGAGATCTCTCAAGGAAGCTATAATGGATAAAATTAGGTAAATACTGAATCAATTGGTTTTAATTTAAAAGTTAGAATGAAAAATGTACCCCCATAATAAAAAAATCTGAGGTTTCTATTGGGTACCAAGTACAAGGCCATTGGGTACCTAGTGGAAACACCAATAGCCATTATAGGATGCACCAGACACTATTAAGTTATAAGTTCACAAGAAATGGGTACCTAGTGTCTCAATGTCACCTACCCTTATACGTTTTCCTACCATATACTTTGAATTAAAATATCATATTTATAAAATCAAAATTTTAAAAATATAGTCAGTAAAATAAAAAAAATAACGTAAATACCAACTCTAGATGATGATAGACATTAAAAACTCTCCACCATCAAGCTTCTTGTCTATGAGAATCTTAAAATATATTCAAAAGAGAGAAATTATTAACATTGAACTTGAACCTTAGGTTTTTATTCCCATGTTCCATCCTAATGTTAGTTATACTATCATGTTACTCGAATAGATAGAATCATCTTAACCAATAAGAATTTCTCACTCTGGTCAATAATACAAATAGGTTACTCTATAAAGGAACCCTCAACCTCTAATTCATATCATCATACCAAATAACATGAGTAAGATCAGGTCTGTATCAACTTGGTTTTGATGAATTAAATACATTATTCATAACATTTAACTAAGAAGGTAATAGGAATTTATAAATTTTCTCTCTAATATACTTTAAGATCATGAAGTTTCTAATGAATTAAAAAGTTTTTTATTACATTCCCATTTTTAAATGACCCGATCGGGGATAAACTCAAAGAAATACATGACAACCTACCCTTATAATACAATGGTTCTTTCCTATGATTGATATAAGATTTTTAAGAACTCTGTGTAGTCATCATCTGATTATAGGATAATTTCACATGTTCAATCATCTCCTGGATTATGTTAATACCAATCGATAATGTATTGAAAATCATTGTCCAGCATAGTGGGTAATTAAAAGGTATACTATAGAGAGCCTAAAATTGAGCCTTCTAGATGGGGGATTAACATTTATTGTTGTAGGAAAAATATTTTTGTGATAAATGATCATCCATAAATCCACCAAAATCAAAGACAAAACACAATGAATATCTTCATGTTTGTGAATAGTATGCTCTAATTGACCATTGGTATAAGGTTGATAAGTTTTATTATATGTTACTTAATCACTAAGATCATGTTTCAACCCATTCCATAACCCAGAGGTAACAATACAACAAAATACCATTTTGATGGAATATTTATGATAAATACATAGTATGTTGAAAATTTTGTTTTTTAGGACTCATCATAGTGATAGGGATAAAATATATCATCAATAGTGGTAACAGTGTTAACTTATTACAATATAAAAAAATATTGCTAATAGTATTAGCACACCTATGTGATATTTGGAATTATAGGTTTATTTGTTGAAAAAATATACCATAGTAATCACAAAAGATAATTAATTTTAATAGCCAAAATATTTCATCACTAGTTTTTAATGAATAATCTATATAAATAAGGTGGTGGGTAATTGTGTCACAAATCATCTATTAAAAATATCATCAAACAAACATTTGGTCATTGGATAATTTATAAATGGTGGTGGTTATTTGTGATGAATAAGTCATCTATAACAAATATTGATCATCAAAAATACACTCTCTCATGAATATCCATCATAAAAAAACTTATCATAAATATAAGAATTAAATTTTATGGACTAACACTAATGGATTCCCCTATGAAAAATTATTCTTCATAACAAATTTACCTATAAATACCCTAGATCTTCAACCATTCAATCACATAGTTACAAATTATTTTCATTTTTTCGTTAAACATGAAATTTGGGAACTATATCGAAAGTTTTCGATCCTAGTCTAGTTATTTTTTTACTCACCACCAAGGTATTTTTCTAAAAACCTATTTTAAATTGTTCCAATTGGTTTTTTTATTAATTGTATTGTGAAATAATTTTTAAAATTATTTATTTATTTTATCATATTGTTTTAATTTGTTTGTTTTTATTAATATTTAATATTTTAGCAGATAGTTAGTTTAATTGGTTTGATTAGTGGTTTGTTTTATAATAAAATTACTATTATAAAATAAATATTAAAAATAGTAAAATAATAAAATTATTTAAAACTAATGATTTACTAAAAAAAATATGTCGTGGTTATTTTATATTAACTATAATTATAAACTACAATAAAATGCAATATAATTTAAATATTTATAATAATAAAATAATTATATTAATTAAATAGTTGTAATTAATTAACATATAATTATTTTAAACTAGTTTATATAATAGAAATGAAAAAATATAATTGAACAGAAAAAATATATAACTATAATGGATAAATATTTCTAATATTATTAAATTTTAATTATTTAAAATATTTAAAATATATATATATATAATATATATATTTAAAAATATTAAAAGTCCATGTAGATGGTTGGTGAGTATGGTTGTTTTTATTGTCAATATATAATAAAGAATTATAGTTAATGTATGATGAAGTCCTCTGTGATTAATGATTAATCATGGAAAGAGAACGATGAAAATAATTTGAGAAATATTGAAGAAGGTTAATGATTATGTTTAAAGGGTTGTTATGGATTCATTGGATGTTATTTGGTAAGATAATCTACCTATTAATTTCTATGATTGGTGAACTATTTTTAAGTTCAAATGCAATTGTCAATGATGTTTTTGAATTGACATGTTGTTTTCAATAATCAAGAAGAGCAATAAAGATGGTCATACAAATTCCCAATTATTACATCAAGAGACTTGAAGAATTATTTTGGGAGTTTTAATGTTGAAGGCCAGATGAAATATATTTATATTTTTCATTAGGAAAGTCTGGTGAAAACATTTATGTGGTATGGAATTTATTATGGAAAATGGATTGAAATTATTTTCTATACTTAGAATTAATCTAAGAATTTTTGTTTTGGAAATTAATTAAAAAATAATCCAACCATCCAAGTTGAGCATCCAGATCAATATCATACATGTTGGAGTTTTCCTCAAATACATGGGAGAGCCATCTCACGAAGCTTAAAGTTTTAAGGGTATTGTGAAAGACCCATATTTCATTCATAATTTTAAATAACTTCTGATGATTTTTTATGGTTATTAAATCAGGATACTCATTAAATTAATTTTTTAATCAAAATTTGGAAATTATAAATGAAAATTTGAAATAGTTTAAAATTAATACAGGATGTTGAATTTTGATTATTAGTTCGGATTATGAAATTTTTCTTGAAAATTTTGTTTAGTGTTGAAATTACTTTTTTACTTGAATGTTTTCATGGGTGTTTACCTAAAAGTAATAGCAGCCAACGAAGCCCTCAACTCAAGATGGAAATCCACTTAGCCAACTCAAGGAGGGTTATTTTTCTATTTATAGCATGAGTAAGGGCGCCCGACCACAAGGTGTGCATAGGGGCATCATGATTGTGCATAGGTGGCTCATGGGGGATCAAGCCTTCAGGGAATAAGGGTGTGCCGAAGGACCACATGATCCATGTGTGTGTGGACTCTATATCTATATTTTTAAGTGGAAGTTGGGATCCCATCCCTAGAGAATGATCTTTGAATGCTTGTCACATACACTGGATTAAAAAACATCATGCCTGCGCTTCACTATTTTGATATGGGATATCATAATTCTCAGTTACTATTCAAATTTTACAAACACATCCTTGTTCCACCTCATCTCCACTCATCTGCACTTAGATAAAAAAGCATAAATGTTTCCACAATGGAATTTCAACTTGATGACATCGGCCACTCACTACAATACATTGAGATCCTCTATTATTCACTAAAGCTCAGGTTTGAGATGATATTCACTTTCACCGCCACTAATAACCTATAATACCACCTAAAACCACCATGTAGGATATTTTGAGGCTTTATTTGGCCATGGGAAGACCAAATTACATGGATTGTGTCCACTAACACTTCTACATGTCCACCACTACTACCATGGTTGGTGAATTCCACCTCCCCACTGCCACGAAATCCACACCCTCCACGCATTCCATGCATGTGTTGAGGGGGGCCATACTAAAGCCACATCTATGGGAGATTTTCAAACATCCTAAAACCATAAGTGTTTCCCATTTCAAAACATTAATTACCCTAGGTCTTATGGGTGTTTAATGATTATTTGAGAAGATCTTATGATTGAGAAAGTTGATTCCACCACCAAGGACACTATACTTTGCTTATAAATAAGATTAATCTCACTGTCGAGATAGGATATTGACACCCATGATGCTAGAGGAGATACTTGGAAATTCTTCACTCAATTATTTTTCCCATTATTATATTCTGTTTATAATTATTCTCATGTAATTTTGAATCTCTTTTATTAAATTGAATTCATAAATTTTTTTACGAAGTACTTCCACCACCCATCTTATTCTTCTTCTCATTCTACTTCTCTTTTTTATTTTTATTTATTATTAATATAATATTCAAACATTATTTATATATATTATATTTATTTGTTTTTTTTTATTTAATTTTTATTATTTCTCTCTCTCTCACTTCTTCTATTTTTATTTTTATGATTTTATGTATGTGTTTTATTCTTTTTCTACCATCCATTTTCATTTTATTTTATTTATTTCTTCCTCTATTCTTTTTATCCTCCAAGTGATATCTTACTCCTGATATTGGGAGACTGATCTGAGGCTTGGATCGGGTGAGGTTAAAGTGATCTTGAATTCTTTATTAAATTTTAATTTATATTTTTAGTAGAAATTATTAGTATTCATGGGTGTGAAGATTGTCCCCCATGACATGAAACTCAAATCTATTTCTATTTTATTGTTTAATTTATTTTCTCTCCCTTCATTGGTTATCTCTTCACATGATATATTTGAACCAATCAATGGATAAAATAGAATTCTATTGAGTCATGTCCTGAAAGATGTCACACCCTCGACCAAGGTGTATCATCAACCTTGATTACAGGAGGATTTGGAATTTAGATTTCTTTAAGAATTCAAGACATCAAAAATTTTAGATAAATGGTAGTAATTTATTTTTGATATTTCAGGATTAGATTATCAGACTAAAATCATAAAAAAAAGTATAATAATGATGGAACACAAAACTAAAATCAAAACAAAGTTCTTTATTTCTAATTTAATTTTTTTATAGAATTTCATGTTAATTTTTGTTTAAATTTCCGTTATAAATGATAATTTTTATCTAAGAAAATAAAAAAATCAAATTTAAATTTATCATTATCTTCAAAAAATAATAATGACAACAAAAACAAGTAGAATTAGGTGATTTATAATTAGCGAGTAAACAAACTGAGTGGATCCTAAAATGGGATGACCCTGGTCAACCACTATTTTCCACTATGAAAAAATATATAAATTTTATTTTTCTACACTCCATGACTGGTGTACCATTAAAAATGGCATCATTTCTAGGGATCCAATCAATGTTTTATTTTTTTCTATTTTTCACAATTTATGATAGTTTTAATTTCATTGAAAAACATAAGAAATTATTTTTCCATGAATATTTCAAATTATTTTTCTTTAATTCATAGAATAATTAGTCACAGGTTCAGGATAAACAAGAAGAAAATATTGGGTATGAAAAATCCCATTTGCATGAACTAATTGTAGAGTCATCATTTTCTATAGAATATAGTGTTTATATTATTTATAGACATGTTATATTATTCTGAAAATCAAATAATGGGAATAATTAATTCAAAAAATTAATACCTATCCAGGGGTAGGATGTTAAGGAACAAATTTTTGAAGTCATGGCTCAAGAACTAACTGAGTTCTCCCATTACATTCCTAAATTTTATCAAGTGGCTAAGGAACAAGAATTACCCCTTAATAATCCTTCATTTTTCTAAGTAGATACAAGAATTTGATTCCAAACTCATGGAACACAAATAACCAAACCATTTTATGAACCAGATCTAAGATGACCATAATGATCTATAGTGGATTGCTAATGAGGATGATTTTCCTATTGAGCTTAGTGAGGGAGTTCAACAAGATCTGGATGAATTTTGGAATGAGTATGAGGTGAAACATGATCCCACCAATCCCTAAAAAAGTATAAAATCTCATAACATTGGATTTCACTCTATCTATTCAAGTGGAGTACACCACCTAAGTGAAGAAATTTGAATAAAATGGAGGATCCCAACACCCTATCTTCACTGGTCACCATACAACTCCAATAGACCCTCTCACTAAATAATCGATTGAAACTAGACCAATTCATGGGATTTGATCTTATCTAAAATTCTATTTAATTTTATTTTATTCGATATAAATTTAGTATTAATTCCCAATTCTTTAAATTTTCAAGTTCATACAATCTTTACTATACCTCAGAGAAAGATGAAGGAACTGAACATGCACCCGCTTGAGAACACATGGAGCTCTATAATTTTGAAGATCATGAATTTGAGGAATCCCATGAGGAATTAGAAGTTTTTTAGTCTTAATAAAACAAGATAGTGGATTCTCATATTTAAAGGAATAAATTTCTTATTAATAATTCAAGTGTAAATTTTATTTAAGTAAGAATAATTTCTTAATTTTCCTTTAAATATTTAATTCATGTAGACCATGTTGAGCCAACACTAGAAGAGCATGAGGAGGTTACACAATTATAAACCATGATATAGGATGATTTATACTTCATCCTACCACCTCCACACAAGATATTCTTAATTTTGAAGGGGTAGGATCTGGTATACTCTATCCATGCATTATTCCTCACTAAAAAAGAAGTGGTTTAATCTGTGAATATCCACATGTGGTGGTTTAAATCCAACAAAAACCACCCACCATTAGATTATGGATAATATCTAGTAATAAATTCTAGAGAAATTAAAAAATTCAAGTCTAACTTGGGATTTCATACCAAGACATATCCCTTCTATTTTAATTCTAGTAATTTAGATTTCAATTTCATTCTTAGGATAAGTCCATTATGAATCCCACTTCAATATTTTTCAGCTCAAATGACACAATCCTTCTTCTTAATTGAGAAATTATATTTTATAGGACCATGATGGAACAAGGATTCCCCCAAATAAATAAAGGAGGAGGATCAAAAGATTCATGGGAAATGGATATAACTTTTCTTTTTTATCTTTTTAACTCCCTACATTTTTTTTGTGAAAACATGTTTTCATATTTCAACAAAAAATTTCTTTCCCATGCTTTGAATTTATGTATTAAATGACTTATATATGATACCTGAGTTTCTTAGGTATCTGGTGGTGCCATTTTTTTATTTCAATGTTAATGAGACTGGATGAGTAAAATTTAGAATTAGATTATTAAAGTGAAACATAGATATTAAAATGAGAACTCATAGTTGATTCATGTAATGAAATTTCTCTAACAGTTTCTTCATGCTTTGAATTTATAAAATTCATGCAAATTAACATGTTATTTATACTGTGATAAATAATTTTGTGGATACTTTATATGGGGATTAAAAAAGGTTTATATTCATTGTACTCTTTATTTATTTTCCCCTCTTTAAAAAAAGATAAAATGACCAAAAATAACCAAAAAATGAAATGAATGGGTTGTGACTTAGAAGAATCAAAAATAACCATCACTGGACCAATGATTTTTATCATATTTCATAAGGTGGTGGATTTAAAGTTCATTATAAGTATAACTTTCAAAAAAATGAAAAAAAGAGTATAAAAGTAGATAATAATTCAAGAGGTTTTACAAATCATTCATTATGCTTTACTTTGATCATAATATTACTTTGAGTTTGGGTGAAGTGGGATTTTTTCAAATTTCAAGGGGAAAAGGTCATTACACATTTACTTATGACATCATTCTTTATACATTAAGAGAGAAACCTCCTCTTTGAGCCTTAATTTTTAAACATAAATTCCTACCAGCCTTAGGAATCAGGGTCATATGAACCTTTATTGAAAATCCCTTGTAATTTCATGTTTCATTTATCTTTACAAAGTTGATAAATTATCTCTTTTACAAGATTATGGATAAAGAGTATGTATTAATGATATTCAAATAACTCTACATGAATTAATAACCTGAATGATGAGTGAAAATATTAAAATGAGAGGTAGATCATGATTTGGAATATTTAATAATTATAAATTAAGGAACATACATGAATGAGAATAGAAGTTCCATCATTTTCAAATGGGGAAAATTAAAATTCTTAAATTGATTATTTCTTTGGAAAATGGGGAATTGAATTGATATTTTATATAAAATTTTAAATTTTAAATTGGCATTGATAATTTATTGATTTTATTACTTTAAAATCTGAATAATGGTAACAATGGTTCCCTCTAAATTTAAAAGTTAATATTTGTTTCTTGAGGACAATCATGGTTTAAGTGTGGAGGTATTTGACATAATAATATTTCATGAATAATTTTAAACAAATTATGATGATTTTTTGTGGGTTTTTAAATCATAATACCTATTAAATGAATTGTTTTAATATAAATTGGGAAATTATAAATGATGAGTTGAAATGGTTTAAAATGAACATAGATTTTTGAATTATAATTATTTGTTCTGATTATGAAATTCTTCTTGATCATTTGGTTTAGTGTTCAAATTACTTTTTTGTTTTAATGTTATATTAGTTTTTATAAAAAAATACTAGAAGCCAAGGAGGCCCTCAACATAGGATGGAATGCCACTTATCCAACTCAAGGAGAGATGCAAATCCATGCACAGAAAGAGGAAGGTCTTCTGACTGTAGGGTGTGCATGGGGGCATCATGACCACACATAAGTGGCTCGTGGAGTATTAAGGACACGAGGAGTAATGGTTGGAAAAAGTCCTGCACAGGCTCCATATGTGTTCCATGTATATCTGCATGTGCAAGTGGAAACTGGGAGCTCATCCTAAGAGCAGGAATTTAAAATTCTCATAGAAAATTTTGGATTGAAACTCATAACGCCCCAACTTCACCGTTTTTATGAGGGGCATCTTAAATCCTGGTTAATATTCAAATTTTATAAAAACGATTTTGTTCCACCGAAACTCTTATCATCCAAACTCAGATAGACAATCATTTTCGTCTTTGTCATGGAATCACCACTCGACATCATCAGCCGCTTACTGCAATACACCGAGATCATCCATTTTTATGCCACTGAAACTTGGGTTTGATATAGTCTTCACTTTCACCACCAATGATCACATCTAGTACCTCATATGATCATTATGCATCCTATTTTAAGACTTTATCTAGCCATGGTGAGGATGAATGACATGGAGGATTCCCAATGTCATTGTCGCATGTCCATTTCCACAACCATTATCGATGAAGTTCACTGCTCCACTGACAAAACATCCATGTCCTCCATGAACCCAATTCACATGGTGATGGGAACCATACCAAATCCATTTCCACATAATATTTTCAAGCACCTGAAATCCATAGTTGTTTTCCATTTCAAAAATTTAATTTTCCCAGGTCTCATGAGTGTTAAATGATGATTTGATAATATCCTCTAATCGAGGAAGATGAGGTCACTACTGAGGAATCCACCATTTTCTTATAAATAAGAGGTAGCCCAATATTGAGAGGAGTTCTTAAATCCCTTGATACGGGAGGAGAAGCTCATCCATTCTACACTCAATTATTTTTTTATTTTTCTTTATTTTATTTTATTTTTATTTATTCTCGTGTAATTTTAATTCTCTTTTATTAAATTTAATTCAATAATTTTTTTACTATGTTCTTCTACCACCCATCATATTCTCATTTTAGTTATTATTTTTATTTTTATTTTATTTTTTTATTTTTTAACATTCTCTATATATATTTTTTTATTTTCTCTTATTTTATTTTTATTCTTTCTCTCTTGATCTTCTTCTTCTTCTATTTTTATTTTTATTTTTTGATTTCATGTGAGTATTTTCTTATTCTTCTCTCATCCCTTTTCTTTATTTATTATTTCTTTCTTACTCTATTTATTTTATCCAAGAAGTGAAATCTTACTTTAAATAATGGTATGTTAACCAGAGACTTATCCCAGGGGAGGTTAAGGTGTTCTTGAATTCTTTCTTAAAGATTGATTTACATTTGTGGTAGGTATGAGTGGTATTCATGGGTGTAACGATTTACCCCCATGATATGAAAATCAAATCAATTTCTATTTTTTTTAATTTCTTTTCCCTCTATTCATTGCTTATCTCTTAACATGATGGATTTGATCTAATCAATGGATGAAATGGAATTTGTTTGAGTTAGTTTCTGGAAAATGCCACACCCTCAACCAAGGTGTACCGTCAACCTTGATTATAAGAGGTGATGGATTTTGGATTACTTTAATCATTCAAGATTTAAAAATTTCTAAATAAAAGTACAATAATTCACCATTATATTTAATTATTGGATTATCAAACTAAAATAAAATAAATAAATGATAATAATTATGGAACCCAAAACCAAACACAAAACAAAGTTATTTCTTCTTAATTTTATTCTGTTTAGAATTTCATGTCAATTTAAGTTTAAATTTTCATTATACATGTCACTTAATTATCTTAGAAAATAATCCTAAAAATTACCTTTTTTATTTTTCAAACACTATTAAGGTAAAGTAAGAAACCATTCAGTTACAAAATACAATTCTTCCAATAATGTAAGATATAGTTACGTTATTGAAATCTAATTTAAATCTATTATATGATTTATTCCTAAGTAATTTTCAATGAAGACAATTTACCTCTAAATTAGTATCATCCTTGATAAGTTCTTCGAACCAATAATCCATCTTTCCCCATATCTAAATGTACTCATCCATTTTTATCTTCTCTATATTGAATCCACATAATAAAATATGATCTTTCTTGTTGATCCACTCTGACTTCACCTTATCGGTGTCTATACGTAGAAATCTCTCAGACATATTATCCACATCCAATTTCAAGGCATTAATTATTAATGTTTCCTCCAATATTTCTTACCCATATTGAATAATAATTTCCCATAGCTCCTCAATTCCTACAACCTCAACCCAGTCGGTGTTGACTATATTGGGAGGTAGGTTCATCACCACCAAGCCTTCTTATTTTTTCTTTAAATCCTCTAATAGATATCCTTCCTAGTCCTGGTCCTTATAGTAACTAAAAACATGAAATTTGTGTCTAATAACATTTATATAACTATATATAATCTTGGAATTATCCTTTTTTACAGATCTTGTCTCCATTGGTTGGGGTAAGTAGGAGTATTCCTTGCACCCTTTCAATTTTTTTCCTTTAATCAGGATACACCTCCTTGAGTCCTGATTTCATCTTTTTCCCCTACTTCTACTTATATTGGGTTACCCACTACACTAGATTTATTTTTCACTATCAATTGAAAAAATTCTTGAAGACTCATCACTATACTCTTTTGTTTGGAGTCCCTTCTCTTCATTTAGGTTCTATTCCCAAGTTATATAATTACCCTGATCCAGCCCTTTGCTCACCAAACCATCAAATTGGTTAAAAATATTAATATATACCACTTACCTTAGCTTTACCTTTACCCCACCCTCTAATTCCAGTAACTCTTGACCCTTTCCACTAGTTACACCACCTTCCCTTTCCTTATGTGGAACTTTTCCATGGCTAAGTCGCCCAGGAATTGTCTCCTAAGGCCCCACTTTTTTGGAGCTTTCATTTACTATCCACACTGCCTCCACATATGATTCATCCTTGGGAAAATTATTTCTCTATTCAAAATTTATTTTTTTTCAAACCCCATCAATAAATCTTAACTCAGACAGGCTTTGCACCTCATGATTCAGGTCACACAAAAGTCATCCAAAGACATCCACAACTTTCAAATCAAGATTCATATGGCATACTTTTTTCAATGGAGTATCATTTATGGATGCTAGACCCAGAACTTATTTCTTCAGACCATTATCCTAAGGGACACTAATACCTGACTGCAGTACTACAACCTCTCTCTGATAACCGACCTTGAGCCCTCGATGGCACATTGATAGTTGATGACCCATTTTGTTTCATATCGAATATAAATCCACCAATGATTCAAACACGACTCATTTCTTATACTAGAATTCTTAATTGAATTCAATCCAAAAAAAAATAAGTAGACATACTTGAAACATCTATTTATACTCATATACAAGGAGAAACTGAGTGATATACTATCCCATTTCTACTTTCAGAACAAAGAAAAAAATCAATCAGGTTACCAAGCATCCGGACTATTGAAGGGTTCTAAAACGAAAGAGAAATATCTGAAAAATGGACCCAGATCACCATTTTTGGATAATCACACTTCATGTGGAAATCATAGTACCACTAGAAAAGAAGTAAATGATATTATTTATAGACTCAGGGTTCTTTGTACTAATCTTTGATCAAATACAACTCTAAAGAAAAATGAACCATTATATGCCTATTGTCGAGAATCCCTACTGTATATTATTCGTGTAAACCCCAAGCATCAAATAAAAACCTATAAAATAGATCCACCAAAGCTCTATGATTATAGAATTGAGAAACCATGTTCAAATTTAGAAGGGAAGAGGCTCTGGTGAACTCTGAAGATGAAAGCAAGAGATATGGGTATCCTTCAAATAAGTTCTGAACATCCAGAAAAAGTGATATCAGGGGAAAATGGGGAAGGGATTTAGGGTTAGAGAAGGTAATTAAAGGGTTTGAATTGAGATGTGAATTTTTTTCCCTCCCCTACAAGGAGGGTTGGAACAAGAGCAGTGTCCATCATCGCCTAGGTCATGTCGGGTAGGGAGAGGATATGGGAGTGAGGTGGCCTAAGTTCCTCTCTTAGAAAATAAAAAAAACCCAAATTTAAATTTCTCGTTCTTTACATAAAATAAAAAAAAATAAAAACAAGTATAATTATGTGATTTATAATAAATGAGTGGAAAAATTAAGATGCTCCTCAAGTGAGATGACCTTGGTCAGCCAGTGTGTTGCACTAAGAAAAACATTAGAAAATTGATTTTATAGTACCCTGTGAAAGGTTTTTCGTTAAAAGGCTATGTATAAGGCTTACACAGGATGGAAAGTTGGGATATAATACTGCCCATGGTGTGTTAATAATGGAATTAAAGGGGGAAATTAGTGCAGCATGCCCCATGTATGTGTGTGTGAAGTGTATCTGAGTTCCAACCCCAGTTCCATCTTGAGAATCTTGTGGAATAATTTTGTAGCAAAACCATACATGAGATCAATGTGGGACTCTGGATGCATTTTACAGTTTATTCTTTATTAAAATTTTATTTAAATAATGAGGTTTGTTTTATATATTCTATCACAGTTATCTTATCAACTCGGTTATGTGGTCTTCTTCCCTAGAATTACCACAACAATCTAAAAACTATTGTGCATGCCATCACTTCATATCAGAATGTCAAATCCATTATCATGCATGTCTGATAAAGATATCAAGATAAAAAATATGAGATTCCATGAGTGCAATATTCATCTTTCATGTATGAGATCATTTGAATAAGTTGACATTACCGATTGAAAAATGAATTTGTAGGAGGTTGTTCCAGTATCGTTCTTTATATATGGGTTAAAAGATATAAAAATGATAGGGAATGTGATTATTTTCATATTCACATTCACTTAATCATGAAATAAGAATCTTAATTCATTGAGAAGAATATTCCATGATTTTCTGTATTGTGTGATATTATAAAGAGGGAAACCCATATAGAAATATTTTAAACACTGAGACCTTTGGGTATTCCAAACCTTGATTGACATAGTGTATTATTCAGGAATTCAAGTCAATGAATTTCATAGGAAAGTATGTAGATACCTCTCTTATTAATATAGATCATCTAAGACTAAGAGAACTATTTTAACTCATGAATTTTGAGATCTTACGTTTTACTTGAAGAAAATAGAGCATTTTTTGTCTTTTATTTTCTATAAGGGTAGAAGAAATATATAAAACTCTTATTTTGTAAAGAGAATATACCTTAAGGATTTATTCCTATGATAATAATAAGAACCTCCCACAAGTATTAGTTGGATATATGAAGGAGAGGATATCCAAAAATTTCATTTTGTGAAGAATAAAACCATGTATACTTTCATATGATCTTAATATCCATTATTCTGTGAAATAGGTTGAGATATTCTGCAAGGCATTCCATATTTCATAAAGAATAAGAACCAATACACCTAAGATCATCACTTGTGTGAAATATAAGTTTCATGAAACTTTTTTTATGTGAATAATATATTTCATGTTCCTATTATAATGTAAGTGAAGAGGAAGATAGGATCAGTGAGGATCCATGAACCATCTAGATTTGTGAAGTATTTTTGTAAATACAGTACTTGAAACACACTTCATGAACAAATATAGTATTGTTTGGTTGATTATAGTTTACCATATGATACCCCATGTGAATATAATTGATTCACATGAAGAGAACTAGATGCACATTGCTAGTTAGTCATGGTCGCATGAATGTGAATAAAATCACATGAATAATCTCATACACATGAAAATTTGTGAAACATGTTGAAAGAATTATTAAATAGAACAATACATTGAGTGGGAATTAAAATAATAAGAATAATATATGAATGTTATTGGGTTTATAACCTTGATAATCCCATGAAATTCATATATGAAGCACCATTGATAAATCATGTGTAGCAATTGAACACATATGATTAAGGTTGAGAAAATCATTAATAGAAGGGTTATCTATCCTTGTATTTCATATTTAAGAAAGAAGATGGTGTGGAATATTCTGTATTCAACAAAAACTGATCATTATGATAGTGAAATAATAGATCAGGACCTATAGTAATGTAATATATTTTACATTTATTTTTTTGTCTAAGATCTATTATTTTAGGAAAAAGGTCTTATTTAATTTTATTTGGTGAAATCCTTGAGTTAATTGGAAGATCTTATTTAGAATTTTTTGTAAATATTCTTTAAATAAATAGTGGTTCTGGTTTAGAAAATTCCATTGAATAATTAGTGGTGTAAGTGTAAATAATTCCATTAAATAATTTGTGTACCAGTATAAGAAATATCATCTCTATGAAGTCAGTGATACCTTCTTGACACTTTTTAGAAAATTATACTTCACCTATAAACATTGTAATTTTAGTGATAAGTGAATTCATAAAATAACCACAAGTTGATCATGACCAGGAGTATGACTTCTCATTGACTTAAAACCTTGTGAAATCTTAGTGAACTATAGTTTCTTTTATTATCAGTATTATATATGTATATAACAAGGAGTAGGCTTTCTTATTTGGTTTAACCCTTAAATTAAATTGTCATAGAATTGAAATGAATATCAAATGAAAATGAAATGGAAAATAAACTTGGAAATAGGTACATGACCTAGGCCCAACATTTGAGTGGGAAAGAGGTAGTGTCTCTAGTGGTTTTTGGTGACTTTTCCTCTTACAGTTATAGCTTTTGAAGGACCCCATGACACCCTGAGAGGGGAGGGGTGAATCAAGGTGTCAAATTTTTATTCTAAAGTGACAGGTATTGTTAACACATTAGTAGGAAAATGTTAAACATGTATGATGGGAATGTGCATAAAAACAATCACATACAGAGACAACATGATAATTTTACTTGGTTCCCCACATAGGGCTATTACAAGGATCATACGCTAACAGTGTGTTGGTCGTACCTAAATCCACTAATCTTTACTAGTTTTGGAATATATAATTTCAAACATATTCACTCTATTCTAGGAACACTACCATTAAATGATTTTAGGAATATCACACTACATCCCTCAAAACACTTCTGTCGACTACCATAGCTCACTACATTGGGTGAAGTCTTACTCAGTTTATTGACTTGAAGGTCACTTCAATAGATTTTAATTGAATTATTTTTCTATATCTAGCATGAGAATCTTATTTCATTGAATTCCTAAATTTATACACTAGAAGTCACTAATCAAAAAATCCTAATATTCAAAACATGAAATATGTTCAACTCAACTCTTGCACGTAACACCTTCTCTTACACGCAAGTTTTGGGATTGTCATGTAAGATGTATTTCACTCAACCCTATTACTTCACACAACCACACCATGAAATTTACATTGTCTTGATGGACTCAAGGATCATTATTCATGTAAGATTTATTGTGTGTAAGTCTTCTATGTGCAACTATTTTGTGTAGTGGATACACCATATCTTTGTTGGAAAAAGTTATGAGTCTTAAATGGGTGGATCCTCATATCTATAGACCTTCACAACCTTGTACATAGTTTCCTTAATCGTCAACCCTCATATGTGTAATCCTGAATTTGACATCACATTCAATGTATAATATCCTTCCACACATGCCATGCATTTTCCATATTTTGAAGTGATAAACCCAATACTCATCTTGCATGCAACTCGCTTTTGACATCACATTAGAAATGTAAGATTCTTCCACACAAAAATTAATCTTGAATGTGATTCTTTCCTTTGATGTATTTTGATGAGTTGATCCTTAAACACACCTTGCGCACAACATTTAGATATTACTTTAATCTTGCACGCAACTTCCTTTTCCAAAAACACCTTTCTCTATTAACAAATTTGTAGACCCAAAAATTTGGAAATAATTAGGAAATGAAGCCATTTTTAATATTGTTTTCATCTTGTACCGTAAGACCAATTTCCCTGCAAACTCCCTGATCAAACTAGTGTGGATTGAAAACAAACAAAAACCACAGTCCATCTAGAGAAAATAATAGGATTGGTTATAAAAACATCTCCCTTTGGGTTTGTTTTCAATTTGTAGAAAAATTCAATAAAACACTAGCTACAATAAAGACCTAAGACGCAATAAACAAAACAATTAACACTCTAAGTCTATGTGAGTAAAGATCACTATAGAAAACAAGAGGGGAAGCATAAATTGGGTTCTCCTATTTTGTAATGCTTAAAGATTTCCAAGCTATGTTCTGTTCAAGTCATAAAATCATTGAATTCCTTGAACTATTTCCTCATAACACCTTATTCTCATCATGTCACAGAAGCATTGAATAGTTTTTCAAAAACCTGGAACTACCACACATTGAATTTCACCATAATTTCTCTATTATTAATTCTCCTAATACCTCAAAACATTGAATTTCTCCATTATCCCCCTATGGAAAAAAACCCAAAGAACCTAAGTTTTACTTGTAGAGCTCAAAACACACCCCCCTTAGATTGTATCTCCCCCATAAACCTCTATCACTTCCACAAATAGATTAAAATTGTTAATTAAACAAGGGAGAGGGGATTCATCCATAACCTCTTCATGTCCTGGGAGGTTGCTAAACATCAAGGTTTAACCGATGTTTCTGAAACACATGTGATGCTAGTGGATTGGTCATAATGTCAGCCACATGGTCATTAGTTTTAAAATACTCCATTTTTATCACACCTTGTTCAACCTTTTATTTGATGAAGTGATATTTGATTTCAGTATGTTTTGTATGTGATTGATGAACTGGATTCTTTCTAGGATCTATCACACCCTTGTTATCACCTCATCACCAATATCATTCAGTTATTATTTCATCCATAGTAGTTGAGTGGAATCCATCATATTATAAATATATTCTACTTTAGATGTACTAAGAGGAGTTCTTTCTTGTTTCTTGTTCAACCATCCCATACACGTATTTCTAAGGAAGAGTGATCCACCACTTATGGATTTTTAATCTACCACATATCTATCCCAATCAGCATCAAAAAATGTTGATATTTCATTATCTCTCCCAATAGAAAAGTATAAGCCATAATCATGAGTAACTTAAATGTACCTCATGGTCATTTTTACTACTATAAAATGTTCTTCCTTGGGATTACTTTGAAAGTGGACTTCTAATCATGTTGCAATGACAATATTTTGTTATTTCGCAATCAAGTACAATAAGATTTCAATGATTCTCATATACATTGTGGGATCTACAGATCTCTCATCCTCAAGATTTTTTGGTTTTTTCCCAACCACAACCAGAGTCGGCATGAGTTTGGATTTATGCATGCTGAATTTCTTCCGTAGCTCTGTTTCATTTTTTAGAGATAAAAGTGTACTCCTTCCTCTGAATCACTTGTATCCCCAAGAAGTATGTGAGTTCACTAATCATAGACATTTCAAATTATGATTTTATGTGATTGTAAAATTATTCCACTTATCCCTCCCTACTTACACCAAATATAATATCATCCATATACACTGGCACCATGAAATGATCCTTTGGATAATTATTCACATAGATATTGTGGTCCACTCCTCCTATTTTAAATTAGAGCTTCTTTAGATAAGAATCCAGATGAGAGTACCATGATCATGGCGTCTTCTCCGAGCTATAGATCACCTTCTTTAATATGAAAACCTTAATTTCATCATTACCAAGTAGAAATATCACTGGTCGTTAAATGTATACTTGTTCTTAAATAACACCATTTAAGAACGATCTTTTGACATCCATTTGATACACTTTTTACTTTATTTGGATCACCATGGTAATAAAGGGCCTAATTGAATCCAAATATAACAATCAGAGAAAATATTTCTTCAATATCAACACCTTTAATTTTTGAAAATATTTTATACACCAAGCACAACTTATTTTTTATCACACTTCCATGTTCATAGAATTTATTTTTAAAAATACACTTCACTTTAATCACATTATGATTTTATGGTCTCCTAACAAGATACCGTGTTTTATTCTTATCAATCTGATCCAACTCTTCATTCATGGATTTAATCCATGATTCATCCTTTGAAGCTTCTTCAAATGATGATGGTTCCAAAATTAATTGGACAGAGGAATGTGTTCCCCATGCTTCTTATCTTTGTGCGAGCTATCCAATCCCCAATGATGTTGGATTGATCAATGTCTTCTCTTCTAATAATTATATATATTTTTGATGATGTGTCATCATCTATAGATTCCTCTTTAGATTCTTCTTCTGAATTAAAATCATCATGTGAGACTTGATTATTTTGGAGGCCTTCTACTATTTCTTCATTTGAATCAGTCCCTTTTTAACTATATTCTTCATATGTTGTCATATCAGCATATGGGATTCTAGGGGTATCTTTGGCTTTATTTTCAATGATCTTAAAATCACTACTTTCCATAATTATTCCAAGATTATTATTGTAACATTTATAGGCTTTTCTCTTCATAGAATATCCAAGTAATATTCCCTCATCTATAGCATCACCATACTTTCCCTGATTTCCTTCTTTATTTCGGATGAAGCATTTATTTCCAAAAAACGTGAATTTGCTTCAAAGAGGGTTTCCTTCTATTCCATAGCTCATATAGAATCTTGGTTTCTACCATATAAAGTCTTATATGAATTTGATTATAAAATGATGATTAAAAAACCTTTTTCCAATAATGATAACAGATACGACTCTCAATCATCATAGTTTTGGACATATTTTTCACCTATTTATTTCTATTCTCAACAACTCCATTTTGTCGTGGGGTTCTCTATGTATCCACCTCATGACTTATTCTATATTTCTCTATATAATTTTAAAACTTAATGGATGTGTATTCCCCTCCATTTTTAGATCTCAGAACTTTTATTGTATGGACTCTATTATTCTCATCCATTCGACGATAACATTTTAGGTAATCAAGAACATTCTATACCAATGTATAATCATTACACAATTCATTATATTATAATCATCAATAAAAAGGAAAAATTACCACCCTCTATATGTTCCAGCCATATTTATCATACCACATACATCTGTGTATAAGATATCAAGAAGATTTGATTCCCTTTTCTTCTTTGGCTGATATTAAATGCAAACCAACTTTCCTCATATATAAGAATCAAAAATATTTTCCTATTCACACTTAAAATTAAGGATATACATGACTATCTTTTGATTATATATCTTTTCCATTCCCTATTGATTAATGTGACCTAACCTACAGTGTCAAAAAAATTCTCTTCAATATTTAAGTAACAAATTTTATCTTTACTTTCCACGTAGTATAAGTTTCCATCTGTTTTTCATCCTTTAATGAGATAATTCCCAATATTTCCTTTTATAGTGCACCCATTTTGATTCAATGTCACTATAAATCTCAATTCACATAGTTAACTCACACTCATAATGTTGTGATGAAAATATTCCACATAAAGAACTTTTGTTTTCTTAAGTTCATTGCTTGCAAGTTTCATACTCCCATTGCCTTTGATCTTTAACGCACCATCATTTTCGAACCTAACTGTTCCATCAACCATTTTCATTACATTATTAAATAAATTTTAATTTCATATCATACAGGATGAGAACCTATTATAAATAATCTAGGTGCTACTTTTATTCATAGCTTTGAGATAGACATCTGTAAGATTGGATTTCTTGATTTTCTTCTTTTCCTTCCATAAAATATCTGATTGAGTGGGGGATGAAGATGGAATTTCTAATCAATATTCCATGTGCATTGGTTCATTATACTCATATTTTTCTTATAGAGGAGAAAACCTATTTGTAATATAAAGTCCATCTAGTTGGATGGTATTGACATTTACCTAAGTTCTATATGAATCATTTCCACCTTTCCTCTACTAATAATTAATAGATTTATGGACAAAGTTAGAGGAGTGAAAAAAATATCCATAAAATTTATTTCTTCTATAAGATTTAGGATATGAATTTTTTCTCTTTTGTTGAATTCCTATCCCTTCTCCATTCAAATGCCTCCTTAAATATTCACAGTATGACATGGTGTGGCCTAAATAGCCACAGAATTGACCTTTTATAAAAGGAAATTTCTTCTCACTTCTATTCATTCTCATGTCACCTTCCTTAGGAAAGGAGTTTGGATGCCAATCATTTTTTGGATACATGAAGATAGTTTTTATTTCTTCTTTTTGTTTGATTTGAGGATTTCTTTTTTAGGAATTCAGGTGACTTTATTACATGTCCAACTTTTATCTTGCCTTTATTTTGGCATGTATTATTTCTAGCAGTTGATGTTTCAGTATCACAACCAATTTCACTATTTTCGAAGCATGTAGATCTTTTATCATTGAAAAACTTTTCTACACCATTAGAACCATTCTTAGATCTCTCCAACTACTCAGCATATGAGAATCTTCTAAACAATAGTTTCTTCTTTGTTTCCTTTGAAATTGATTCACTTAATTGTTTTCTTCTAAGAGTAAAAACTTCTTCTTCAATCCCATAAGCAGTCTTTGATTTCTCCTCCATTATGAATGTAAGTTCATTTATGAAAAATCTCTATTCTTCAATTTTTATATTCAGTTCTACTATATCTTCTATGATTTCAAAATTTATTGAATGTTTTTACTACTTATTATAGTCGATCAATTTCATCTTCAAGCCGATCAATATATTTTGATGATTATTCCAGAACTACTCTCCACTTTTTGTTTATATTTATTTGATTCTCAATCTTACCAAGAGCATCCTAAAGTTCAAACTTGAGATTATCATTAGTAATAAAATTATAATCACTAGATTTATCATTTAAGGGGTATAATTTTTCAACTCTAGCCATCATGGATTCTTGGGTTCAATATTTAAACTCCGGTTTTTTCTTCCCCAAAAAAATAATTATCATCAACTTCTTCTTTATAGAAAAAAACTACTTCTAGGTAATTTCTTTCTAGATTTTAAGTATCCATTTTGATAAAACCTTTTCTGAGGCTTCTGCATGTTTTCAACTTCACTTTCATGATCATTGAACTCCTTTGAGCATTGAGAGGTAATGTGGCCAACTCTACCACAATGAATACATGTCAAAGGAATATTTCCTTCAAATGTCCCTTTTCCACTCTTGAATTTATTAGAAAAAAATGAAAGAAGTTTATCTTCTTCATTAACTTCATCAACACTATCTCTTGAAATATCATGTTTTTTCAAGTCTTTGAATGACATTTCCTTTCCTACTTGAGTCGTTGTATCTTCTGGTTTGTCTCTCATTTCATAATCTACCAGACTGCTCAGAAAATCATCCAAATAAAGCTTAGTCAGATCCCTTTCCTCAATGGTTAAAACTTTTGTACTTCAAAGAGTTGAAATCCTTACCAAAAATTTTTTCACAATTTTAATGTCTTTGATTTATTCACCAAGATCTAATATTACCCCCAACAACATTAGTGATTCAATTAAAAAAGGTGTCTTCATTTTCATCAAGATTAATTTTTAGATCATCAAACCTATTGTGAAAAACAAAGAGTTTTTCCTCCATAACATTATTTTATCCTTCATATATATTTTCTAGTTTTTCATAAATAGACTTGGATAAAGTAAAACTCATCAATGTAAGATATATTTGATCAAAAAGAGCAGTAGTAAGGGAATTTTGTTCTTTATCATATGTATCAAGAATTTTCCTATCAGTATCATTCAAATTCAGCCTTGTTGCATCATTGACTTGTATCCCTTATACAGTATAGAAAAGAACTTTACTTCTAACAGATATTAGATGAGATATAATTGTGTTCTTCTTAATTTGTATGTTTCTTGCATCAAATAGAGGGACTCCACTGACATTTACTAAATTATCCATGATAAAAAAAGAGGAAATATTTAACTCTAGAAACTTGTAGTCTCTAATACCACTTGAAGGACCTCGAAACACCCTAATAGGGGAGGGGTGAATAAGGGGATCAAGTTTTTCTTCTAATTTGATGATTTTTGTTCCCACATTAGTAGGAACCTATTAAACAGGTATAATGGGAACTTGTAGAAAACAAACAATAACATGCATAGAACAACACATCAATTTTACTTGGTTCACCATTAAGGGATAGTCCAAGGATTATATGCCGACAGTGTTTCGGTCATACGTAAATCCACTAATCTTCACTAGTTTTGAATATATAAGTTCAGACATAGTTACTCTCTGTTAGGCACACTGCCTTTATAATATTTTAGGGATAGCACATTGTGTCCTACAGAACACTTCCGTCAACTCCCCTTAGCTCATTGTCCTGGGTGAAGTCTTACTCTATTAATAAACTTGAAGGTCACTTCAATATATTTTCATTGAAGTATTTGTCCCTATCAAGAATGAGACTCTACTTGCATAGATTATATTAATTTATGCACTTGAAGGAACTTATCAAACAAGTTAGATATTCAAAACATAAAATAATATCAACTCAACTCTTGTGTGAAACACCTACTCTTTCATTCAAGTTTTGGGATTGTCTTATAATATGTCTTTCACTCAACCCTAATCCTTCATCCAACCACACCATGAGATTCACTTGGTCATGATGGAAGTAAGGATCATTCTATGTATAAGATTTATTGTGTTTAAGTCTTCTACAAACAAATATTTAATTGGGAAGAGACATTAGATCTTCATTTTAAAATGTTCTGATTATTGAATGGGGGGATCCCCGTATTTATAGACGTTGAAAACCTTTCATGCAAGTTCTTTTCTCATCAACCCTCATGTACATAATCCTAAATTCAACATTTCATTCAGTGTGTAATATACTTATACATAACCCATTAATTTTCTATATTTTGAAGTGATAAACCCAAAACTAATTTGCACACAAGTCACTTTTGAAGTCACATTAGGAATGTAAGATTATTCTACATAAAAACTAATCTGGCGTGTGATTCTTTAATTTTCTGTATTTTGATGAGGCGGTACTGAAACGCACCTTGCGCACAACATTCAAATACTCCTACAATCTTCCACCATACTTCATTTTCCAAAAACAATTTTCTCCGTTATCCAATTTTTAGACCCAAATATTTGGAAAACATTGTGAAATGACGCCACTTTCAACATAATTTTTATCTTTTATCATAAGACCACTTTCCTTGAAAACTCTATAATCAAACTAGTGTGGATTGAAAATAAAAAAACACTCCAATTATAGAAAATAATAGCCTTTGTACCAATAATCTCCCCCTTTTGGTTTGTTGGAAATCTGTAAAAAAACAATAAAACACCAGCTGATGTCAAGACCTAATATGTGAGAAACAAACCAACTAACACTCTAAGTATATGTGAGAAAATATCAATTTAGAAAACAATAGGGGAAGCATGAATTAGGTTATTGTGTCTTGGAATGTGTAAAATATATCTAAGCTAAGATCTGATCAAGTCATAGAAGCATTCAATTCCCTAAAATGTTTCCTCATAACACCGGATTCTCATTGTGTCATAGAATTATTTCATGGTTTTTCAAAAACATGAAACTACCACACATTGAATTTATTCATACTTTATCTGTTATCCATTCTCTTTCAACCTCATAAAATTGAATTTATTCATTCTATCCCTTTGGTAATAAACCCAAAGAACCTAATTTTTACTTGTAGAGCACAAAACACTTTCCCCCTAGATCATATCTCCCCCATAAACCTACATGAATTCCAAAAATAGATTAAAACAGTTAATTCAACTAGGGAGAGGGGATTCATCTGTAACCTCCTCATGTACTGAGAGGTGGATTAACACAGAGGTTCAACTGATGTTTCTGAAACACATGTGCTTCCAATGGCTTGGTCAGAATGTTATCCACTTGTTCATTAGTTCTAACATTCTCCCTTTTAATCACACCTACTTCAACCTTTTATTTGATAAAGTGATATTTAATTTCAATATTTTTTTACAAGAGTGATTAACTCGATTCTTTGTAAGATCAATCAAACTCTTGTTATCACTGTGAATCACCATTGGTTGGTTCACCTCATCACCCATATTAGTCATGTAACATCAAATTTCCATTTTATTAGGTACACCCTTAACCAAATCATGGTTTTCACCTCCTTTAATATTGGGAGGATGACTATAATGTTGAAGTAATGGATTTTTTTAGATTTTAACTTTAAACAATTTTTTTTTGTAGGATGTAGGGAGATTTCACACCGTGTAACTGGGTTATTCATTGTGTAACTGTTTTTGGGTACAAACCGTGAATGGGGATTCCTGATGTGAAATATTACACATCATTAATGGTAGTTTCACGTCATGAATGATTTAAATAATGGTTTTTTAATCTAAGGAGACTTATTTTTCAGTTTATTTGTACACTGTTGATTTAAAGGCATGTAACTATATTACACATCATGAAATGGCCTGTGTCTAGATTTTAAAGAGGGAGAGTGGTTGTTTAGTCATGGATCTTTCTCTAGACCTTTTGACTCTTGAACTGAAGCTCTTCCTAGGTGATTTTTGGAGACACTAATCCTCTTTGATCAATCCTTTCAACATTGGATCTCCATTAAGGTTGTGGTGTGTCCCTTTGGATAAACGACCTTTCTGCTTATTCATTTCCTTTGATCATGGTATTGTTATTGGGTGGAATCTTTGGATATATTGGTTTAATATGGTGTTTTATTCTTGGTTTCTCTTACATCTATTGAGAAAAATCACTCTGGAGGCCTTTTTCTTATTTTTTCATGGGGCAGTAGGTGATCTTCTTTGAGGTATATAGGTATAATCTCTTCTTCTGACCCATTTTCTTCTAAATTGAATCAATCTTGATGTGGATTTGATTTTAGGTCCATTCTTGATATTGTTGGGTCTTTTTTATTTTGTATTTCATTACGATCATGTGCAAACCATGTTTTGAGGTAGGTGGTTTTGTCTCTAGCCTATGATAATGGATCTTGTTGTTTTTCTTTACAAACTGATTCATATTGAAATTGGAATGATTGTTTTATGTTTGTTGAAAAGGGTTTTTAATGAAAAATGGTTTTCTTTGGTTATTGATAAAATGAGAGAAAATGGGCATTTTCAAAGCCTTGAAATTGAATCGTGAAATAGTTTTGAAATAGTTTTCAAATCATCACAATGAATTATAAAAAAAGATCCAATGGGTTACCTTGGTTACTTAGGTGGAACGTTTAGCTTGTATCCATCATCCAATGTACTTTGATTATCATATAGGTTTTTCTTAGATGTTTCCTCTATTTCCTAGTCCTATTGTTCTAGGGGAATGATATTGACATTGTTGGGGGTTTACTCATGGGGTATTCCTCTAATTACTAGGCCTATGGTTCTGGGAACTGGTTTTTGCACTTGATTATTATGGTATGAGTAGTTTTCAGCCTAGACCTATAGTAATCTTTAGTTTTATGATACTTGTCCTTCTATTCTGTTTTTCTTAGATTTCTGAGTTAGCCTCGATATACATGATTATGCTTGTGAAAAATGATATGGAAAAAGTGTTTTGAAATTGATATACCTTCTTTGTTTAGAACTAAATAAAAGGTAATTGTTTACCATGTTTTCTATAAAACTAAAGTACTACTTATCATGCCATGTTTTTACTTAAAATGAGTATGTATGAATTATTATACAGAGGCTTGTTATGGAACACCTAAGTGGGATCCTACTGAGCTTATTATCTCACACCTTGTGCACCTCTTTAGTGGTGTGTAGAACTTTTTTTGTATTCTAGTTAAAGGTAATGAAAGGTATCATAGTGAGATGGAGAGATTCATGTCATCACCTAGGGTAGCTGGTGGTGAGATGGTGGGAGTTCATCCATGCCATCATTCAGAGTAGCTTCTTGGCTTCGTTCCTTTATAGTTAGACTTGTCCTTTGAAGTTTTTAGCTACTTTCGATGTTATTTGTTTTTGTTGTTTTCTTAAAGTTATGTAATATATATATATATCTTGTTCATCTTTCATTATCCCCTTTTTTAGTACATATATTCCATGTGGTTGTTTAGGTTGGGTGAAATCATTCCCTCTGTTTCGACGTTTGATTCCCAGGTACTTGTCACTAGCCTGTGGGGATTGGGAATACCCTTAGGGTATGTAACAGAATGGTTCAGGTGTCGGGTTTGAGGGAATCTCGGGTCAGTTTGTAATAATTTGGTATCATAGGAGGTTTCAATAGACCATGTCTTGGGACATCTGTTATAATAGATATAGAATTTTTGGGACTTCATAGGTATGTTTCGATAAGTTCCTAGCCATATCTTGTTGTAATGAGTTTTAAGTTTCCAAGGGATGTTGGGATTTGTGTCTCTAGTGTTGGGTTTTTTTTTAATATCAATTTCTACTAATGGGTTTTCTTATTTGAGCTAAGATTTATTAGGTTGTCTGATCATTCTTATGTTTCAGTATGTAGCAGTATACCTCTTATACGTCTTCTATGAGTTTCCCAAGATGGTGCAATTGATGATCCTCTAAGGAACACACCTATAGATCATAATCTCATTGATACTATTTTATGGGTAGTCCATGATGTTGATTAGGATGTTCCATGAGTTCAGAATGTTGTTTTTGAGGTACAACTAGGAGCTGGAGGAGAGAGAGATTGTTCACGGGAGTTCCTATATGAGAAACCATCATCCTCTAAAAGAAATAATGAGCCTCGAGAGGTGGATAATAGGCTATACCGGATCGATCAAATGTTTTTCTTTTCGGAAAAACCTAATAATATTAGGGAATGTGAACATTGTTTAGACTCAAGGGGTCAAAAAAGTGATGGTGGGATTCTATGGTCCTAGAAGATAGACATGTGTGCTTGGATTGGAATGGTTTCAAAACCCTATTCTACAAATAGTTTTTTCCGGAGTCCTTGATGATGGATAATTCCCTAGTGTTCTTGTATTTACAATAGTGAGAGTGTTTGTTGTTGGCATAAACCAACTGTTTTGATGATCTTGTCTGTTTTTCACCAGACGTAGTGAAGAATGACCAGCTGAAGGCATAGAAGTAGCTATAGGGTTTTCAAATAGATATCAGATCACAGGTGTTCAAATTGAAACTTTCTACCAATACGAAGACAGTAGATGGATCTATGATTGAAAAAATGAATATGTCTAGTGAGGATATATTCTACACCTCTTCTCTTCCATCATGTGGAAGCTTTAGTGGCACACATGGGAAAAAGATTATTTGGAAAGATCATCGTAGTAGTAGTGTAGGTGGGTCTCAGTAGTGAGCCCTCTATACAGCATCTTCTATAGCGAGTAATGTTCCTATGACTTTCTATCAATGTTGAAAGGGAGGAAACACCCGACTTTTTTGTCCTATGCCCATGAAGACATGCAATAGTTGTGGATGTGTTGTTCACTTACATGGCTTCTATCAGGCTATGTCTATGCCTCGTTATGGTCAGTTTTTGTCATCTCCAAAGGTTACTATGGTGTAGTCAGAAGCTTCAAAGACTACAGGGCTCCATCCATAGGCCTTAGGAGTGAAAAATTATCACACAGTTGATGAGTCTCCAGTGGAAGTTGATGCAGGTCCAACAAAAGTCATAGGTACTATCCTTATTGCATCTTTAGTAGCAATTAATTTATTTCATATTGGTGCCTCCAACTCAATTACATCTTTACATTTTTTGATGTTCTTAAACATCCAATGGAACTTGTTTCCATTAAAATGGATTTAAAGATACCTCTTTATAAGAGGAATTATCATGGGTTTTGGTGTCCTTCTGTTTCATTAACGATAGTCGATACCGAGTTGGTCTGGGATTTTCTCATTCTTGGTCTAGATTTGTTTTATTTCATCATTTTTATAGATTGGATTATTGCTTATTGAGATGAGGTTTATTGTTATCATTGACATGTTTCATTTATTGTAGTCGATGGGATCTCTTATGTGTTTCAGAGGGAGTGCGACATAAGGTCAGGTCATGTAGGACCCTCCCACCCAAAGCTTAGAAGTTTTTTGGTTGTTGCTACATTTTATCCCAATAATCTATCTAATATCGTTGACCTTCTCATTGTTGTTTGGTAATTTCCCAATTTTTTCCCAGAAAATTTCTCTGGTCTTCATTCATAGAGAGAGGTATATTTTACGATTGATCTGGTTCTAGGTATAGAACTGATATTGATACCTTATTATTGTATGGTACTAGTGGAGCTGAAAGAGCTCAAGATTTAGTTGAATGGACTATTGGAAAAATGTTTTTTTCACCCTGGTGTTTCTCCTTGGGAATCCCTTATTCTCTTTTCTAAGAAAGCAGATGTTTTACTTCAGTTATGTGTGGACTATAGGAAGTTTAACTGGGTAACAGTTGAGAATAAATATCCTTTGCCTCTCGTAGATGATATATTTGATTATTTGAAGAGGTAATAGTGGTTTTGGAAGATCAATCTTCGGTTGGGTTATCATCTGCTTAGATTTTGGGAGTCTGATATATCAAAAGCAGATTTTAAGAGTAGGTATGGCCACTATGAATATCTTGTGATGCCTTTGGTTCTGACCAATACTCCTACAGTTTTTATGGCCTTGATGAATCATATATTCCTTCAAAATCTTGACACTTTTTTTGTAGTGTTTGTGGATGATATTCTGGTTTATTTAAAATCCGAGTAAGAGCACGAGCACTGTCAGAGTTTGGTTCTATAAATTTGAGAAGTCACCATTTTTATGGAAACATTTCAAAATGTTTTTTATGGATTAAAGAAGTGATTTTCTTAGGGAAGATAATTTCTAAACTTGGATTATTAGTTTATCCAAATAAGGTAAAGGATATTTTTTCATTGAAGGAACCATGATATATCATTGAGATGAAAAGATTCCTTGGTCTTTTTGGATACTACCGATCTTTTTTCAAGGACTTATCTAAGATAGAAACACATTTTTTTGATCTTACCAAGAAAGTGGTGAAATTAACTTGATATGAGAATTTCCAGACTTATTTCAATGAACTAAAAAGTATTCTGACATTGGCTTCTATTTTGATCTTACCTGATCCCCGGTAAGGTATATGTGGTGTTTTACGATGCTTATAGTGATATTGTGGGATTCATTCTTATATAGTATGACCATGTCATGGATTAAATGTCTCTTCATCTTCTAATACATGAAGATAATTACCCCACTCACAATTTAGAGCCTGTTGCAGTCATGCATGAGCTTAAATGTTGGTGGCACTATCTTTTTGGGGAAAGGTTCGCAGTGTTTTCTGATCATAAAAGGTTAAGATATATATTTTCTAAAAAAAATCAATATCAAATAAAGTCAATGGGTATAATACCTTCATACATTTTAATTTGATATCTCATATACCCTAATAAAGGGAAATTTCATTTCAGACGCTCTTAGAAGGAATGTACCATCATAGGTTGTTCTGGAATTAAAGGAATATTGTAACCTTATGGGGATTTTCACTTTGTTTCACATAGATGCTCAATAAGATTTTTTAGGCATGGTTCAGACTAGTTTTTAGTTTTCATTATCAATCTTGGAGTCTATTTTTCAGATCCAGTAGTAATATCATGAGTTTCAGAAGACTCTAAAAAGCCTTTATGGTGAGGAGACTATTTTGGTTTGGTCTCACACTTCATTAGGTATGCTTTACTTTGGGAAAAGGGTTGCCATCCTAGCATCTATGAGGAGTTTAATCTTGTTCTATTGTCACAAATCTTCATGGGATTTTCATCCAGGAATTATGAAGATGTATTATGACATGTGGTGGTGATTCTGGTGGTCAGGTATGAAGGGTGATATCACGGAGTTTGTGTCTCACAGTTACACCTACCAATGGATAAATCCATAACACTTGAAACCTTGTTGTTTCATTCAGCCTCTTCTAGTTCTGATCTGGAAGTGGGACAAGGTATCCATGGATTTTTTTTTTTGGGATTACCGTGGACTCCCTGAGGGAGGAATGCTATCTAGGTGGTTGTTTATCGATTGATGAATTCTTATCATTTCATTTTGATCAAAGACACCACTAAAGTTAAAGATATGTGTAAGCAATATATGTAGGAGATTGTGAGGTTACATGGGAGTCATTATTCTATTATTTTATATAGGGGTCCTAGGTTTACCTCAAGGTTCTAGAGGATTCTCTAAAAGGTGATGGGAACTCAGGTCAAGTTGATCACATCTTACCATCCACGCACAGATGGTAAAACATAGTGAGTAATTCAGTTTCTTGAGGATATACTCCATGTATGTGTCTTGGATTTTGGAGGATCATGGGATAGCCATCTGTTACTAGTTAAGTTTTTTCACAATAATAGTTATTATTTATTAGTAATAATGGATCCCCTAGAGGTGTTCTATGGTCACCCATGTAGATCACTCCTTTATTGGGATGAGGTGGGTGAAGTATCTTTAATTAGACCAAGTTTGGTTTAGAAAATGTATGTGAAGATTCAAGATATACATTGACGTCTGGTTATAGTTTAGAGTCGATAGAAATCATATGTAGATTGGAATCATTGACCTTTGGAGTTTTCCTTAGGTGCATAGGTTTTCTTGAAAGTTTCTCCTTAGTTGGGTCACTATCGACTTAGAAGCAGGGAAAGTTGGATCTGAGATATGTCGGACCATTTGAGGTCACTAAGTGGCTCGGACAAGTTTATTATCGGTTAGCATTGTCACTTTAGTTTATAGGTATTCATTATGCTTTCCATAGATCTCAACTTAGGAAATATCACCCTGATCCCACTCACATTCTGAGTTGGAAAGGAATTGAGTTAGAGCCTGATGTTTCTATTTTGGAAAAACCAGTTGAGATCATTGACTCTCAAGTGAAAGTCTTATGTGGGAAGTTGATTCCATTAGTCAGAGTTCTACAGAAACAAGGATCAGATTTTCATGAGACTTGGGAATGTGAATCATTAATGAGGGAGCAGTTTCCTCATCTCATTCCGAGAATTACATCTTCCATGTGACTTCCTAGGGATGTAAAGTCTTTTTCATAAGGATTTTGTAACATCTAATTACTATATTATTAGGTATTCCCTTAACCTATTCAAGGTTTTCCCTTCCTTAGAGATTTGAAGTATACCTATAATGGTGAAGTCATAAATTTTTTGGAATTTCCAATTTAACCATCCTTTTCTACAAGATGCATAAATATTTCACACCGTGTAACTAGATTGCATGTAATGTAATTGTTTCTAGGTAAAATACATGAAATTGGATTCACAATGTGAAATATTATAGTTCATGAATGGAGGTTTCATGTTTTGAATGTTGTAAATAATTAATTTTTAATCTGAGGAAATTTACTTTTTAGTGTATTTGTACACAGTGGATTTCACAGCGTTCAACTATATTAAACATCGTGAAATAGATTGTGTCCATATTTTCAAGTGGTTGAGTGGTTGTTTTGTCATGTATCTTTCTCCAGACCTCTTGGATCTTAAAATGAGGATATACCTGTATGATTTTTAGAGACACCACTACTCTTAGATCAATCTATTAGGAATTAGATCTCTATTTTGATTATGATGAGTCCCTCTGGGTAAGCGACCTTTCCACATCTTCATTGATTTTGATCATGGTATCACCATTGGGTGGCATCTTTGGTTTTGTTGGTTTAAGATGGTTTTTCTTATTGGTTTCTCCTAGATCTGTTATGCAATATCATTCTAGAGTCCTTTTTTCTTCATTGGTCGTGGTGCGGTAAGCGTTCATCTTTGAGGTATGTAGGTTTCCTCTCTTCTGGTGACCCCTTTTCTTCTAAATTGAATCAATCTTGATTTTAATTTTATTCTTGGGCCTTCGTTGGAGATTCTGGGATTATTTGATTTTGGAATCTATTATGGGCATGTGTGACCCAAGTTTTGAGGTAAGAGGTTCCGTCTCTAGCCTATGAAAATAGATATTATTGTTTTGATTTAAAAACTGATTTATATTAAAATTGGAATGAATTTTTTTTGTGTACTAAAAAGGGTTTTTGATGAAAAATAGTTTTCCCCTAGTTACTGATAAATATAGAGAAAATGGGTATTTTCAAATCATTGAAATGGAATCATGAATTGGAATTGTGAAATGGTTTTCAAAACATTGGGATGAATTGTAAAAAAAAAAGAGAACACGGGATACCTTGGGTACTTAGGTGTAATGTTTATCTTAGGTCCATCATCCATTATTTTTTTATTATCAATGATGTTTTCATGGGGATATCATATGTTTCCTGGGAGAATTGTTCTAGGGGACCGATATTCATTTTTGGGGGGTTTACACAGGGGGTATTCCTCTACATCCTAGGTCCGTTGTTATAGGAATTGGTTGGTGCACTTCATTATTATAGTACGAGTAGTCTGCAGCCTAGACCTATAGTATTATTTGGTGTTGTGATACCTGTGCTTCAGTTTAGTATTCCTTGGATTTCTGAGTTAACCTCGATATGCATGATTATGCTTGTAAAAAATGATATGGGAAATGTGCTTTGAAATTTATATACCTACTTTGTTTAGAACTGTTGAAAAAGGTAAATGTTTACCATGTTTTATATAAAACTAATTTACTTATTATCATGAAGTTTTTTTACTTAAAATGAGCATTCCATAATTTTTATATTGAGGCTTGTTATGGAACACCTGTGTGGGATCCAACTGATCCTGTTAGCTCACACCTTTCGCACATTTTTAGTGGTGTGTGTACCTTTGTTTTTCTTCTAGTGTAGGGAAAGTCAAGGCGCCATAGTGAGGAAGCGAGGTTCATGTCAGCACCTATGGTAGCTAGTGGTGAGATGTTGATAGTACATCCATGCCATCATTTGGAGTAGATGTTTGGATTCGGTCCTTTATAGTTGGACTTGTCCTTTGGGGTTTTTAACTAGTTTCATTGTTGTATGTTTCTACTATTTTCTTATAGTTATGGAAAATAAATATATATTCCATGTTCTTATATCCCATTTTTTTAGTACATATATTCCATGTGGTTGTTTAGGATGGGTAAAATCATTCCCTATATTATGCCATTCGATGCCCGGGTGCTTGTCTCCAGCCTTTGGGGATCGGAATGCCATTCGGGTATGTAACAGAATGGGTCAAGTTTCGGGTTTGAGGAAAACCCATTTCAGTTTATTTCAAGTTATTTGTTGCTTCATCCATATTTGTTGAGTGCAATACTACCTAGTATAAATATACTTTACTTCATATATAGTAAGTGAAGTTCTTTCTTGTTTCTTGTTCAACCATCTCACACACTTATTGCCAATGAAGAATGGTCCACCACTTGTGGATTTTCTATTAACCTCATCTCCAGCCCAATCAGCATTAGAAAATGTTGATAGTTCATTATATCTCCCTTTATCAAACAGTAATCCATAATTTTGAGTTCCTTGAATTTACCTTATGAATATTTTTACTTCTATCAAATGTTCTTCCTATGGATTACTCTCAAAGAGATCCACTAAGAATGTTGCAAAGACAATATCTGGTCATGTCATAGTCAAGTACAATAAGATTACAAGGATTATCTTGTGAATTTTTGGATCTACAGATATACCATGCTCATGCTTTCCCAGTTTTTTCCCAATCACAATCAGAGTCGACATTGTTTTGGAGTCATGCATGTTGAATTTCTTTAGAATCTCTGTTGAAAATTTTTCTAAGAGATAAAAGTGTAGTCCTTCCTCTGAATCACTTTTATCTCTAAGAAGTATGTGATTTAGCCAATCATTGAGATTTTAAATTATGATTTCATGTGATTGGAAAATTCTTGCACATATCCCTACCTACTTCTACCAAATATAATATCATCTATATACTCTAGCATCATGAATTGATCATTTAGATAATTCTTCACATAGGGATTTTTGTCCAATCCCATTTTATATTGGGGCTTCTTTAGATAAGAATCTAGTTGAGAGTACCATGCTCATGGTGGCTACATCAGACCATAGATCACCTTATTTAATATACAGACCTTCATTTCATCATTACTAAGAAGAAAACCCACTAGTTGTTCAATTTAGACTTTTTCTTCAAGAATACCATTTAAGAAAGCTATTTTAACATCAATTTGATACAATTTTTACCCTCTTTAGATTTCCATGGCAAGAAAGACCCTGATGGACTCCAATCTAGACACTGGAGAAAATGTTTCTTCAACATCAACGTCTTAAATATTTTAATATCCTTTATCCACCAAGATTTCCTTATTTCTTAACACATTTCCAGGCTCATTGAATTTATATTTAAAAATCCACTTCACTCCAATCACATTGTGATTTTTGATTCTCTAAACAGGATCCCATGTCTTGTTCCTTTTAATCTGATCCAACTCTCTATTCATGGATTGAACCCATGATTCATATTTTGTAGCTTCTTCAAATGATGATGGATCCACAATTGATATGAAGACAGAATGTACATCATTCCTCATTTTTCATGTTTGAGTGGGATCTCTCCAATCCCCAATGATGTTGAATTGATCAATTTATTCTCTTCTACTACTTCTATGGGTTTTTGATGATGTATCATCGTCCATATATTCCTCTTCATATTCTTCTTCTGAATTAATATCATCATTTGAACCCTAATTGTTTTGGAGGCCTTCTACTATTTCTATATTTGAATCAATCCCTTCTTCATTATCATCTTAATCTTCTGTCATATCAGCATATGGGATTCTTGGGCTATCTTTGGCTTTATCTTCTATGATCTTAACATAACTACTTTCCAAAATTATTCCATGATGATTATTGTATAATTTTTAGTTTTTTCTCTTTATATAATATCTAGGGAATATCCCCTCATCTATGGAATCACTGTATTTCCCTTTATTTCCTTCTTTGTTTCAGATGATGCATTTACTTCTAGAAACATGAATATACTTTAAATATGGTTTCCTTCCATTAAATAGCTCATATGTAATCTTGGTTTCTCTTATATAAATCTTTATACTATTTTGAGTATAAAAGTTTGATTGAACATCCTCTTTCCAAAAATGATGAGAGAAACGACTCTAAATCATTATAATTTTGTCCATATTGTTCACCTGTCGATTTCTACACTCAAGAAATCCATTTTTTATATGGTTTTCTCATTGTATCCACCTCATGAATTATTCCATGTTTCACTGGGTAATTTACAAACTCAATGTATTTGTATTCCCCTCCATCATTAGATCATAGAACTTTGATTGTACAGTCTATATCATTCTTAGCTATTCAATGATAAAATTTCATGAAATCAAGAACTTTTCGTTTCATGTGTAATATCATTACACAAGATATTATACTATAATCATAAATAAAAATAAAAAATTACCTCTCTCAATATGTTCCATCCATATTTATCAACCATATACATTTGTGTGGATGAGATCAAGAATATTTTATGCCCTTTTCTTCTTTGGCTGATGTGAACTATAGACAAACCTTCCTCATATTCATGAATCAAAAACAATTTCTTGTTCATACTTAAAATTGGGGATATACATGACTATATTTATCTTATATATCTTTTCCACATCTTTTTTATTAATTTGACCCAACCTCTAATGTCGCAAGTTGTTTTCTTATTCAATAGTTAAGTAACAAAATGGTTTTCTTACTGTTCACCTAGTATAATTTTGTAATATATTCTATATCCTTTCATGAGAGAATTCCATGCCCTTAATTTTATAGTTCACTCCTTTTTATTGATTGTCACTAAAATTATGCAATCACATAGTTGACTCACGCTTAGAATATTGTGACACAAGCCATCTATATAAAGAAATTTTGTTTCTTAAGTTCATCACTTTCTAGTTCTATAATCCCATTGCCTTTGACCTTCAAAGCACTGTTATTATTGAACCTAAATGTTCTATAAACCCTTTACTTTACATTAATCAAGAAATCCTCATTTTTTCATATGGGATGAAACTCACTATCAAGAATCCATGTGCTACTATTCATTATAGCTTTGAGAGAATCATTTATAAGATTGGATTTCTTGATTTTATTCTTTTCCTTATATGAAATATTTAATTGAGTGGATGATGAAGATGGTATTTAAAATCTCATTTCCATGTGCATTGTTTCATTATACTCATATTTTTTTACAAAGAATAAAACTTATTTATTTGAGAAACTTCATCTAGTTGGTGGGTATTGACATTTCTCTAAGTTCTGTAGGTACCATTTCCACCTTTCTTCTTCCTATAATGAATAGTTTTATGGCCAAAGTTAGAGTTTTGAAAATAACATCCATAAAATATATTTCTTCTATAAGTTGTAGGATATGAATTCTTTCACTTTTTTTGACTTCCTAGATCTTCTCCATTCAAATAGCTCCATTCCTTTTCACGGTATGACATGGTGTGGCTCAGATAGCCACATAATTGACATTTCATAAGAGGAAATGCCTTCTCACTTCTATTCCTCCTCATGTCCCATTCCTTAGGAAAATATTTTGACTGATGATCATTTTTGGATACTTTAGGATAGTTTTCAGTTATACTTTCATTTTGATTTGAGGATTTATTTTTTAGGACTTCCAGTGACTTTGCAACATCTCCAACTTTTATCTTTCCTTTATTTTGGATCATTTTATTTCTATCATTTTATGTTTCAGTATCACAACCAATTTAACTATTTTATAAGCATGTGGATATTTAATCATTCAAAACCTTTCACACTCCATTAGAACCATGATAAGCTCTTTCCAGAAACTAAATATTTGAGAATATTCCAAACATTATTTTCTTCTTTGTTTACTTTGAATTTTATTCAATTTCTAGTCTTCTCATAAGAGTAACAAATTCTTCTTCAAGTACCTCAACATTCTCAGAATTATCCTCTATTTTGGATGTGAGGTCATTGATTACCTTTTCTTGTTCTTTAATTTTGAGCTTTAGTTCAAATATATCATCTAAATTTTCAAAAAAAATTGAATATTCTTTTACTAATTCTTCCTATAGATCAATTTCAGCTTCAATATTATAAACATATTTAGATGATTATTCTAGAACTGATCTCCACTTTTTTTCTATTTCCATGATTCTCAAGCTTACCAAGATCATCCTAAAGTTCCAACTTGATATTATCATTAGTATTAAACTGGTTATCTCTAGCTTTATCTTTTAATGTATATGACTTTTCAACTGTATCCATCATGTATGTTTGGGTTCCAGACATAAACTTTGGTTCTTCTTCCTCAAAAAAATCATTATCATCATCTTCTTCTTAATAGAAAAACTCTTTCTTTGTGATTTTTTTCTAGATTTAAATTATCCCTTTATAGAAAACATTTTCTGATGCTTCTTTATGTTTCCAGCTTCACTTTCTTCATCATCGAACTTATTTGAGCATCAAGAGGAAATCTACCCAACTTTACCATAGTGAAAAAAGTCCAAAGGAAGATTTCCATCAAATCTCCCTTTTAATCTCTTGAATTTATTAGAAAAAGGAGAAATAAGTTCATCTTCCTCATTACCTTCATCAACATTATCTCCTAAAATATCAAGTTTTTTAATGGATTTAAATTCTATTTCCTTACTTACTCGAGTCATTGTATTTTCTAGTTTGACTCTTATTTTATAAGCTACCAAACTGCTCAAAAAATAATCCAAATAAAGTTTAGACAAATCCATTTCCTCAAGGGCTGAAACTTTGGGATTGTAAAGAGGTGGAAGCCTTCTCAAAATTTTCTTCTCAAAGTAAATTTCTTGTATTTATTCACCAATCCCTGTTATTACTCTAACAACTTCAGGGATTCGATTCAAAAATGTATCTGCATTTTTATCAGGATACATTTTCATATCATCAAACCTATTATGAAAAACTTCAAGTTTTTTCCCCTTTACTTTATTGTTTCCTTCGTATATATTTTCTATTTTTTCCCACATAGACTTGGATGAATTGAAAATTGTCACCTTAAGATAGATTTTATTAGATATAGCATCAATAAGGGCATTTTGTACTTTAACATCCACATCAATCATATTCCTATCTGAATCAGTCATAGACAGCCATGTTAAATCAGTAACCTATATCCCTTGTGTGATGGAAAAAAGAACATCCATTCCAAGAGATATTAGATTAGATATTATCCTATTCTTTAATATAAAGAAGTTTCTTCCATTAAATAGGGGGACTCCCCTAATATTTACTAAATTCTTCATGAGAACAAAAGAGGATAGATTTAACTCCAGTAACATGTAGGCTTTGATACCACTTGAAGAACCCCAAAACACCCTGAGAGCGGAGGGGTGAATCAGGGTGTCAACTTTTTATTAGAAAGTTATAGATCTATTTCTAATGTTGATAGGAACCTGTTAAACTTATCTGATAAAAATTTGTAGAAAACAAAACATCACATGCAGAGACAACATAGTAATTTTACTTGGTTCACCAGTAAGGTCTAGTCCAAGGAGCATACACCAAAAGTGTGTTGTTCATACCTAAATCATCTAATATTAACTAGTTGTATAATATAGAAGTTTCATTCATAGTCACTCTATGCTAGGAACACTATCTTTACAAGATTTTAGGGATATCACATTGTGTACCTTATAACACTTCCATCGACTCCCCCTAGCTCACTGTCTTGGGTGAATTCTTACTCAGTTTATCAACTTGAAGGTCACCTCAATATATTTTCATTGAACTCTTTATCCCTATCTAGTATGATACTATTCTTGTATCAAATTCTTAAATTGATTCACTTGAATGCACTAATCAAACAAGCTGGATATTCAAAACTTGAAATAATCTCAACTCATCTACAGCAGGCAACAGATGCTCTTGTGAAAAAGTTTTGGGATTGTCACGTAAGATTTATTTTGCTCAACCATAATCCTTCACACAACCACACCAAAAGATTCACTTGGTATTTATGGAATCAATTATCATTCTTTTCATAAGATTTACTTCATGTAAGCCTTCTACACACAACTCTTTCATGCAGTAGAGACACCAGATCTTCATTGGAAAAAGTTATGATCATTGAATGGGGGGAGCCACATATTTTTAGACCTTGAAAACCCTATGTGCAAGTTCCTTTCCAATCAACCATCATGCACTTAATATTAAATTTGATGTTGAATTTAGTGCGTAAGATCCTTCCATGTATCCCATTCCCTTACCATGTTTTGAAGTGATAAACCCAAAACTACTCTTGCGCACAATTCACTTTTGATGCCTTATTGGGTGACTAAGATTCTTCTTCCCAAAATTCACTCAATTATTTCCTTTGAAATATTTTTATGAGATGATCTAGAAAAACACCTTGCATTCAAGATTCAAATACTCTTTCAATATTTCATGAAACTTCCTTTTCAAAAAATACCTTTCTCCATTCTCTAATTTTTGGACCCAAAATTTTTAAAAACACTAGGAAATGAAACCACTTTCAACATTTTTTCATCTTGTACCATAAGACCAATTTCCTTGAAAACTCCCTGATCAACCTAGTGTGTATTGAAAACAAACAAAAACCATACTCCATTTATAGAAAAATATCAACCTTGGTTCCAATAGCTTTAGGAGTATGCTTTGTGGAATGACCTGATTTTAGGAGGGTTTTAACCTATCCAATGATTTTGAGCTATGAACTTTGATATTGTTCTATTTTGAGTCATGTGTTTGGAATTGTAGAGGTATGCTGTGATGAAAACCTCTAGTCATACATCAGGATGGTAGTGATGACCATGCTCTAGAGGTTGTGGTCTATGAGATACCGGTGAATCCTCCTTAGAGCTAGCTACAACATAAGCTAATATTCTGGACATAGGGGTTGATACACAATTCTGTGAGGGTTTATATCCCTTCATGGAGAATTTTCAGGGAACACCACATCCTACCTTATCTATGGTTAAGTTGACTCATGTGTTCCAATAGCATAAACATCCCACCATTTCAAGGGATGGTAGTCCATAGACTACTAAGTTGTATCTTGACACTACATTTATGATCTTTGGTCATCTAGAGACACCTCTTGAGAGGATTGTAACATCCTAGATTTGGATGCCACTAAAAGGTGCCTTGTACCCAGTTATCCACATGGCCTCAAGCGCATTTCCCCAAATGCCAGAGGTTTTTGACTAACAGCGAGGTCCTAGGGTGTGACAGTTGGGAAGCTATGCCCTCATTGGAAAATTGTAACACTGTTGAATAAATAATAACAATAGCAGAAGTAGTAAATAACATGAAATTTAAGTAAACAACTAGAGACAAAAAGATAAAGATAACCAAAAGGCATATAATATCAAAATGATGTAGCATGTCACATATTTTAAGAAAATAGTGAAACATGATACAATGTAATCAAGTGAAACACAATACCAAAGTGCAATAACACAAAATTAAACTCAGCAGCATCCCAAGTCATGGCTTGGTCCCATGCTCTCTTGATCCTAATCAGCATTCAAGTACTTGTATAGGGATCATTTCCCTTATTGACCCCTGCACCAATATAGTCTATTTGGTCCCAAAACCATGACCCAAATAGGGTGTGAGAAATAAATCCTAGTAGGAAACCACTAAAGATCGGTTCCAATCTATTAGTGAGTGTATGCAATAGTAGTGTACAATAGTGAAATGCAGTAAACTAGAAGGTACTCAAAAGTAAACAATTCTACAACTACTGGAATTCATTTATATTCACTTCATTTTCTTTAATCAATTAAAATTCATTGAATTATATATAAGTCTTGGGGTCTGACCTAAACCCTTCAATACCCTATATAAGGTAAACACAACAGATACCTCATCCGGCTATCTAAATACAAGAAGTGAATACTGAATCAAAGCTTGTTCTTTGGCTTTATAGACGCATCATAAATCATTCCATTTCAAAAAAAATTAGGTTCAACACTGATGTATAAGAATTTCATCATTTTCAAGTCAGGTACAAGCCTGGTGTATCGTCATTTCAGCATATTTTAGGTCAGGGAAAATCCCAGTGTATCAGTATTTTAGCGTATTTTAGGTTAGGGAAAAGCCTAGTGTATCAGCATTTCATCATGTTTAGGGCCAATCCTGGTGTATTAGTATTTCAGAATATTAAAATCAACACATGTAAATTACACTATTACATGGTTACAAAATAACAACTCATGTAGGAAAATTATATAACAAGACAAACATGGGAATTAAACTATCACAAAGATTTGACAATCATGTTCACATCAAAACATTTATTTAACTAATTTCATTATAAAACAAACCTTAAAAAGGGAAAAAAAGTAAATCCCATTGGAATCCTAGGTCAAATGGATAAACAATGGCCATCTGAGGGAAAACACACCAACATGGTGGCCCATAATCAAACCAAATATGCTCGAACATGTTTCAATTAATTTATTCAATTACATAATGTAATTAGGTATCAAATTGGGTCAAATTCTCAATCAAGTGACACCCTAAACATGGGAACATGGCACAAAAATACATATAAATATCTTGAAATTAAACAATTAGCACTAGACCACCAACCTCGTAGTAAGTATGACCCTCCTCGTCTAGCCTCAACTTCCAATTCAAGCTATAATGGTATAGATATATAAAACAAGGATAATAATTCAACATAAAATAACTTCATCAATAATATAAATTAATAATTATGGATCAATAGTAATTTATCACTCACCGAGAGAAATAATACTAACAGTGGTTGATTCAGAGTCTGGATGATCAACTGGGAAGCAAATACCCTTCCGAAATTATTGCCTCGCAAACCTGATGCCTCCTCTGTCCAAAATGACAGAAAATGAGGATACTATCCATTTTAAAAAAAAAACATAAACTACATGGTGTGTAAGTCTATATATATGGTGTGTATATCATTTAAATATTCATTTCGTGGCTGAAATATGCCAAATCACTTTCCAGGATATGCTAACATGACTATACGGTGTGTACTTCGAAGTACATAGTGTGTAGTTAGTTTTTCCTATTTTCCTTTCCTAAATTCCCACAATCCATGTATTCCAATCATACAAAGACAAACTATACAGTGTTTTCTCATAATTGCATGGAATGTAACCTTGAATCTGCTTGTGCGATAGTATACTTCTAGTACATATCTAGTTTTCCCTTGTTTTCTCAAAAACTACTCAAAGAAAAAGAATAAAATAAAACCGTACCTCAAAGTAAGAACCAAGTTCTTAAAAGGATATTAAAGCTCGCTACATATATGTTATTTGGGGTAGTAAATAGATGGTGGGATGTTCTAAACTAGGTTGATAGGCTACTAGATATGGTTTGGGTTGATTTCCAAACCAGGTTCTATAACTCCTTTAACCCCAAGACTTTGTGGGAAGAGTGGTCTAGTGAGTTCATGCATTTGGAGTAGGATGTTATGACAATTTTAGATAACTCTGCACACTTTACATAGTTATAGTATTTTTTCCAACATGCCTTGATGGTGAGAGATCAAGGGAGAGACACTTCAAGGAAGGTCTTTGATATTCTATCAGATCACAATTCAACATGTTTAAATTAACCTCTATTAAAAAAATTGTAAATCAGACACTGATTACATAGTAGAAACTGATGGAAATTGGGGGTGCATAGCCAAGGAGTGTTGTCTCTCGATCTAGTATCTCAACTTTAATCAGCAATAATCAGTGTTTTCAGTCTTCCTGTGAGATGAGTACCAGTCATGATATGAGTAGTAGTAACTTAGTTTTCTATCGTCAGTGTGGAATATGGGGCCACATGAAGAATCAGGGTGATCATGAACCAGTCGAGTGCTAATCTTGCAACAGGATGGTCCATCTGCCACATTTTTTGTAGGTCCTTTACTCCATGAGTTAGTGGTAAGGGTTTAGCTCCGACACTAGGTTGAGGATCTGAGTTGGAGTAGTGCCAGTCAATCAGGACAAAGTTGTGGTGGTTGTCGCTGAGGTATCCAGAAACTAGTTTCACTAAGACATCATATTGGACCTACTCTAGGAAGTGAGAATGTGTCAAAGTTCTATCATTCAGGAAATATCAATTCTATACAGCCAACCCCCAAGGAGTTGTGTGTCGGACCATCTATAGTGAGAGGTACGATCTTAGTCACCTCTACTACTGCATATACTCTTTTTTATACAGGTTCATCACATTGTTATATATATGCACCTGTAGTTAAAATCATTGGTCTTGTTATACTTTCTTCTGAGATCATTATGATACTAGACACTACATTTGGGATTATAATAGAGGATTTACATCCATGCATAGAGTGACCCTTTGAGGTTGGTGGGTGTCATTTCACATAGAATATTTAGGTCCTCGAGATGATAGCATTTGACATCATACTCAAGATATATTTTCTATTATATTATCAAGATTATATTCACTTATATCATAATAGGGTGACTTTTACATTACCATAGGGTGCATTTTATAATTATAAGGGTGAATGATATTTTCAAGTGAGTTGATCTAGAACACGACATCATGGAATGGGTGGGATGATAGGCTAGATTTCTATTTTGCATCTAGATGATTAGGGAGTGCATCAGGAGGACTTTACGCTAGTGGTTGACCATTTTAGGGATGTTTTTTTGGAAAAAAAATTTGGTTTACCTCCTTAGAGAGAGGCTAAGTTCCTCATCAATCTAGTGTCAAGAGATGCACTGGTATTCATTCCTCCTTATAGGATGTCTATCATGGGGTTGTAGTAGATCAAGAGATACCTAAAGGATTTAGAGGCAAAGGGGTTTATTCATCCCAGTACTTCTCTATAGGGTTCACTAGTCCTTTTTATGAAAAAATTGGATGGAACCCTTAGTATATGTTTGGATTATCAGAAATTGAACAAGAAGATAGTTAAGAATAGATATCCCATGCCATGGATAGGTGAATTATTTGATTATCTTTGAGGATCTCAGGTGTTCTGGAAAATTTATTTGAGGTCATGATATCACCTAGTACGTGTTCGACCTACAAACATACCTTGTACAACATTACTTATAAGGTATGGTCTATATGAGTATCTGGTTATTCTGTTTGATCTCACAAAGTTCCAGTCGTTTTCATGGACCTAAAGAACTAAGTCTTCCATCCTTATCAGGATTTGTTTTATGGTGGTTTTCATGGAAGATAAATTAGTGTGTTATATTAATCTACATGACCATGCCAAACATCTTGATATTTTTTTGGATACACTGACAGAGCCTCAGTTATATTGTAATCTCACAAATTTATGGATCATATTTAATTCTGGGGTCACATTATCTCAGAGATAGGAGTATCAGTGGACCGGTAAAAGGTGAGAGTTTTAGTTTCTTAGAAGCATCCCAAGAACATATTTGACATACTTATATTCTTGGGGATATATGGATATTAAAATATTTTCATATCAGACTTATCACATTTAGTAGTTCCATTTATGGGCTTGACTAAGAAGGGTGTAAATTTTGTATGGTTAGATACCTGTGAGACAACATTTCCGGAGCTGAAAGGGAGATTGACTTTAGCACCAGTCCCAATACTACCTGATTAGGGCATGATCTATACTATGTATTATGACACATCAGGTATTGTTCCTAGGGATGTATTGATGTTAGGGAATATATTTATGGCATATGGGTCTCGATAGTTAAGGACACTCAAGAGGAACTACCCAATGCATGATCTCGAGTTTGTTGCGGTCATTTATGCATTGTGATGTTAGAGACTTTACTTACTAGGAGAGTGTTTTATGGTGTACATGAGCCACAAAAACCTCAAGTATATATTTACATAGTGGGATCTAAATTTGATACCGTAAAGGTGGGTTGAGCACCTACAGTCTTTTGATTTCAAACTTACCCACACAACCTGGTAACGGAAATGTAGTGGTCGATGCACTGAGAAGGATGACTCAGACACATACAATTCAATAGGCTAGTAATGAGTGGAATTTCATGGATTTCTTATATGATATTCACTTTTAGGTACACAATATTTAGTAGATTACTTATCTATCATCATTAGCCATTAACTATACCCTAATAGATATATTAAGGATAAGGAAGCAAATAGATTCAGAGGGCCTAGTCTTATGGTATAGTGTTTCAGGTGAGGACCCACCTTCTAGTTGGAAAACAGGTGAGGATGATATTCTCTATATCCATAGTTGTGTTTGGGTTATAGTGAACATGCATGAGAAGCAGATATGAGATTTCCATGCCTTATCTTGGGAAGTACATCCTAGAGTGACCAAAATGTTCCATGAATTTTCTCATTAGTACTGGTGGTCAATTATGAAAAGAGAGGTAGCTAATTTTTTATGAGGTGTTCCACCGTTCAGTAGGTTAAAGCGGAACATCTGTGACCATACATGATTTTATAGTAATTACCTGTTCTTAGGTGGAAATGGGATGATGTCACGATGGATTTTGGACTGGTTTACTGAGGTCACCTTGAGGTTGCAATGTAGTGTGGGTTATTGTTGACAGACTCCTAAATGTTTCTCATTTCTTTCCAATCAAGGATACCTTTAGTATGGATGAGATTGGGAGATTTTATTTCCATTATATAGTACAATTTTATGGGGTCCCATTCACTATTATTTCTAATAGGGATTCACACTTTACATATCATTTCAGGTAGAGTTTGTAGAGGGTGTTGGTACATAGGTTCTTCTAATTAAAACATACCACTCTCAGACTGATGGCCAGTCAGAGCATATGATTCATGTTCTTGAGGACATGATGTGGACATGTATTTTGTATTTTGGGGGATCTTGGGTGAATAATATACCCTGTTTGATTTTTCATACAACAATAGTTATCAGGAGACTATAGAGATGGAACCTTATGAGGATTTGTATGATAGGCCATGCTGATCATCCCTATGATAGTCAGAGGTAGGAAAGGTAGCTTTAATGGGACCATGTCTCATGCAATAGACTTTTGAGTAGGTCCACTTGATTCAGAAGTGGATGGCTAATACACATTCTCAACAGAAATCTCACACTAATCACAAAAGATGATCTCTGTAGTTTGAGGCCAAGGATTGAGTCTTTTGTGTCTTTCATCAAGGATGGGACATAGACAGATCAAGAGACAATGTAAGCCTTGACTATGATATTTTGGGCCCCTTGAGATTCTGGGTAGAGTTGGGTCGGTAGCCTATCGATTGTCGTTACCTCAGAGATATTGAACCATGCACGACGCCTTCCACGTATCTCAGCTACACCGCTATCACTCAGACCCTTATCATGATTTTCAGCCAAATGAGGTCGAGATATAGTTTAATGTGTCCTTTGAGTAGCATTTGATTTATATCATTGATAGGAGCATGAAGGTTATCTGAGACCATTCATTTCCTCTAGTACAATTATTATAGTAGTATGGCCATTTACAGGATGATACTTGGGAGTGGGAGGATGACGTACATGCTCAATTTTCGGATTTTTTCTCAGGTGAATCCTGACCAACCATTAGAGGGAAATTCAAGGATGAATTGATTTAAGGGGGGATATTTGAAGAACCTAGGTTTTCATATGAGGTATGGATCCTTTTTATTTTGGTTTAAATATTTAATTACATTCTAATATGGATACCCAATTTGATCACGGGTCTTTTGGGGGTGTATGGGGCTTTTTCATAGCCCAGAACCTAGGTTTTAGGTTAAAAATGGATTAAAGCATACTTAGTTCAAACCATGTAGGGTAGACATAATGGTTAGATAAACCATGTGAGGCATGGCCAGAGAGAAGGAGGATGTCGTATGGTCAAAGAAAACTATGCGATTTGGGATGCACAGTTGTGTGTCCATGTCTTAAATTTTGATAGTTGTTTTTGGCATGGTTTTCCAATGGTTAGTCAAACCGTACGAACAAACCGTGTATATTCTGATTCCCTATAGCTGACCATGCACAGTTAGCTAAACCATATGACACAAATATTTTGGGTAAAATTATTTTTTTCCCTTAAAATTTTTTTAAACCTAAAAATATATTTCCTCTTCTCCCACACAACAAGTTCACCTATTTTGAGCTCCCTTTGATGACTATTATTGGATTTGAGTAAACTCTTCCATCAAATATCTGATTAAAGTGATGCTCATATCATGGGATGTGTATTGGTGATTACTCAGTTACTTTTTAGTCATTCTTCATTTGGTTTGGTATCATCTTTTCTATTTAGGTGCAAGTTCTTTTGCCCTATTTTCAATTTCTGCATCTATTCTTCAATTTTAATTTGATCTGAGTTGAATTAAGAGTTAATACTAGGTGATTACTCTACTACCGAGCTATGGTAGGTGATCTATACTTTTACCATTGGTTTTGGTTCTTTATTAGGCTTTTTTCATTATGTTGACCACTATACTTTCCATTACGACCCTGAAATTGAAATAATAAATTGAATTAAATGGAATATACCTATTAATCTAGCCCATATGTTCCATTATAATGGGTTGTAGGTTGTTACCCCAACCAAAGGCTACCCATGGTGTGTGACATGTAATTACTCTTGATTTTGACTATTATTAAACCACCCAAGGGGTGTTGTTTGAGCTTTTTTGGTTAGAGCAATCCAGTAATTAATTAAATTGATTTGAAATGTTTTCCAAGGATATGTTTTGCATCTTACCTTATCTTAACATGTTAGTCCATGATTTTCTTGATTAAATGGATTAAATGGAATTGGTTGAATGAGTGGATATACTCATCATTTTCCATGATTATGAAATGTGTATAATGAGTGGGTATACTAATGGTATCAAATGGTAATGGATTTGGTTGATGAATGAAATGGGATGTATTTGAAATAGTAGTGGATACCTTGGTTGGTATACAAAGGTTATTGATTCCATTTAGATTCCATGGATGGATCTCTATGGAACTTGAACACAGTAGTGGGTGCCTTGGATAGAGTATGCTTCTTGGGCCTTGATTCTATGGGATTCCTTGGGCCTTGATACCCCTTGGACCCATCTATCTTAGACTCACATAGGATATATTCGGATTACATGATCCTAGGACTCCAACCAATGTCATTACTGAGTCTCCATATAGATCTTCCTAGGAATCTATGGGGATACCTTGGTCTTCTACACCTTCGATTAGTCCCTTCTTGTTCTGACACTTGATTATATGAAATGACCGTGAGAAATATGGTATGATTGGTTTAATGGATCGGTCGTGGTTACTGTGAAACTTCACTATATTAAAAGTTCATGGTTGACATGATATGTTTGGATGTACGATGAGTTTTTGTTGGTTATTTATGTTTCCATTATAACTACCAAGGTATAGGATCTGATGCTTGTTTTGCAGGGAGCCTCTTGAGTCTTTGTGGTCTAACTTATAGTACTTACATTCCATGTGAATCTTTACTCTCATTTACTACTTACCTATTTACATGAACATTATTTATCATATTATATTCAAAAAATTGAATTTTATAGATATTTGGGTGGCTACTTTCTGGGATTATATCTCACACCCTATTCAAGTTGTTATTGGGTACCCGAATAGACTATTTGGATGTAGGTATGGAATGGGGAAAGAAACCTCAATTAGATGTTTGATTTTATACCATGATTAAAAGAAGGGGATCACGAGACCAAGATGAGGCTCATGATGATATATAGAAATATCACTTTTTTCCTTTTTGTATTTTTGTTTCTTGTATTTTATATATACCTTGTATACAGGTTTTAGATGATTTATTAGAAACACATGACATGTGTCATCATTTTTTATGTGAGGTAACTTCTGGAATTGAATATATATCAATATTCCATTGTTTATTTATTATATTTTTATTATACTAATTATTCTACTTGACTGTTATTGATATTACTTTATGTTATACTTTGGTGATGAGGCCATAATCTCCCCACTAACACACCTAGTCCCTCGCTCCTATTTGGTAGCCTCTAGCATTTGGTGAGATGTGATTGAGGTCATGTGGCCAACTAGGCTTGACACACTACTGAGTGGAAATTGGGTTACAGAAATAAAAATATATAATAAAATATCCCATTATGAAAAATTGGAAATTAGGAGTCATGTCATAAAAGTGGTGCATGAAAAAAGAGAGCGGGAGATCCCTTTCTAAATTTCAGTATGGTAATGGGTGGATATAAAGGTTTATAGAAGGGATTAATGATAGTGAATGGGGTCTCTCATAACTTATTAATCAAATGTATAGTAAGTTAGATATATAATAACATATCCCAACATGAAATAATGGAAATTTATAAGCATGACATAAAAGTGGTGTATGGATAAATAGTAGATTGGAAGAATCCCTTACTTGAGAGTGTGACTCTAATTGCTTGGGAGGAACTTCTTGAGAGCTTGGGGAACCTTGGGAGGACTCTAAAGAGGGTAGGAAATATTAATTACATTATCTAATATTTTTTAGTGGAGATTAATGGGATCTTGGGTGGGTTTATATAGAAAAATATATGGGAGTTCTTTATTATTTCTCAAATGTAGGTTTTGGAATCTATATAATAAATAAATTAAAACCACAAACCATGTCATGGTTTCTTCCTATAATTTCTTACAAATGGGATTGGTTTTTGTTATTTTATAATCCCAAGGGTCTAAATTATTAAAATATTACCTTTGTTGATGTGTAAGTGAGTCATGTTCTAAAATAAATGATTTTAAAATCTTAAAATACATTATAGGATTTGGTGGATTCATAAAGCCTTTATAAAAATAATCAAAGAAAATTAAAATTAATTTATTTTAAAGGTGGTACATATTTTTTTTAATACCATTTATGGTATTTATTACTAAATTTATTGTTCATTATGATGTCATAATACACAACATATATTTATACTGTATTTAATTTTTACTTGAAAATTCGATTATCTCAGAAAATTATGAAAAAATCAGTGTTGGTTAATCCCAATGTTATGATTTCAAAAATAATTTTTATTTAATAGAAATAATATTTTAAATATGTTAATTTTAACTTTTAAAAAACATTCAACATTTTTTGAGAAATTTTCTGTTTTTTTATAATAACATTTTCGAGCACTTATAAAATATAATCATTGAATTTATAAAAATAATATCAATATTTATATTTAAAAATAATAATCTAATAATAATATTTTATTAAAATATCAATTATTTTAAAAAACCATTGATTCATCCAAAGGAATTTCTTAATTGAAATTTCATATTACTCAAAAATCCAATTTGTGTTTTATCAAATCAAAATATGATACTTCTTAAACTGATTAATTAATCATTTATAAACTAAAAACAATAAATAATAAATATAATAATTATTTCAATTAAAATTAAATATAAATATTCATAATTTTAGGGTCACTTTGTCTCTAGTCTTTGATAAAATATATTTACCCTTAATTAACCTATTTTTCTTTTACCATGGTAATAAATATTTAATATAGTTATTATTCATTAAGTTGGCCTTATTAGTTAATATTAATTATTATGATTAAAAATATGGAATCTATTTTATCAAAATTAATTCCTAGAGGTGGAATAATTTAATTTAATATAAAACCCACAAGCATGATGGAAATAGGTTTTTTGAAAAAATGTATTTTTTTAAGGAAAAGGTTATTTTATTTAACTCTATAACTAGTAATATTAATTATATGAATTTAAATTAAAAAATATAGATATATAATATAAAAATTTTATTTAAAAAAATTATCATTATAGGTTATTTTAATTAATTATAATGGAGAAACATTATGCATTTTCAAATAGTTTTTCGAAAAATGTGTTTTTAATCATAAAAGTAAAGTTATACTAAAATCTGGTATAAAGATGATTTAAATTTAATTAATTAAATTAAAAAACACTAAATAATACTTATTATTCCTTCAAATAAAATTAAAGTAATATTGGAACTTTTATATTACTTAATTTATCAAAATAAATGGAAATTTTACATTAAAATGGTATTTTCACTATTCCCTAAAAATCTATATTTTGAAAAAATCAAAAAAATTAAACCTAAGTTAATTTAGATATAATGATCTAAAAAATGGATCTGATTTTATCTAATACATTTTTTAAATTTTCTAGAAAGTAATTATAATATTTTTTCACAAAAATAAATAAATAAGATTTTTGAAGAAAAAATGGACATTATTGAAATTTGATTGATCATTTACTAAGAATATATCAATGTTTTTAGTACATATAAATATTTCATAAATTAGTTAATCCAAAACAATTCCAAAAAAAATTGTAAATGTTAAAATGGTCATATTTAAATAATCATTGTTTATTTTTGTTCGGTGTTGTGTATCCCATACGCTATTGAACATAGTTTTATCTTTTAAAAACATAGGGTGTTATAATATATATTTCTTATTATTGAACATAATTTACAATAATTTAATAATTAATAGGAATGAAAACAATAAGTAATACATGTATTTATATGGTTCACTCACAATGTGTGAGTCATCCCTTAGTATATGGTAGTTGTTATCTGACTCACACGTGGTTAATCATTTATTGTCAAGAATGAACCAAGAGAATGAGAATGTCCTTAAACCCTTTTTCCATAACACAAACTAGGTTATATCAAATCAATAACTTTCTCTCTTTTTAGGATTTTTCATCAACCATCCTTTTCCCAAACATTGGATTCAGTTGAATCCTCTTTAAACAATGATAAGTATAGATACTCAAGTATCTTATGAACTGAATATATCTTATCTTCTTCCTCAGATGTGTATAAATATCAAACTAATACTACTTGACAAAAAATAAAAACTAGGTTATCTCACTTCTTCTTCAGTCTTTATAATATATAGAAATAAAAGGTTATCCCTCTTAATTTTTTATCCTTTGTCTTGTATGATATTTTGAAAATGATATTCACTTTGGTATCACTCTTCTCTTCTTACTTTTATTTAATGTGAAAGATTATATTTTTACATATAGTATTGGATCTCTAATTCTTCCCTCAAATCACTAAATATTCAGGATAATAGTATTATTGATTTCTCTCTACAGTATCCATCTATTTGTCATCTCCTTATATTCCCTTTAATATCCTTATAATTTAATGTGGTTTTTGTTTTCATATTTTGAATATGAAAAACACTAAAATATCATCAATTTTAATTCTCCAAAATTTTCCTTATTTTATTCTCATTAAAACTGATCAGATATCTTAATTTAATCATCCATAAGACTCAATTTTTCTTCCTTGAAAATCTATATAATTAAAATATCCTCGATCATTCCTATTTCATTCTCAATAAAATATATACCTTTATAATCTATGCTATAAGGATAGTTCACAAGCATAGGAATATCATTATGGTGCAATTTTCCCATCAAAACACAATACATTTTTCATAACTAGTAGAATTTATTCTTTTGATTTTTCATTATGGAAAGGATCTCTTCTTCGTAGTACAATTCATTCATATTCTTTATCAAAAAATCTTCTGGCTTGAATCATGGTTATAACTATAATCATTATATTTAAAATGATAAAGAATATATCATCATTTTATGATTTATAGTTATTTTTTTCAAATTGATAAACCTTATATAGTAAATATAGTATCTTATATATAACTTTGGTGAACTCATTGAAATATCCTATATTTGAAACATCAGATGAAATCATACATGTTCCAATTCATATATTAAGTATACTCTATAAAACATTATTTATCATCATAAATATCTTCTATATGCTCTAATATATATTACATATCACAGTGCATTATTTTATTTGCTTCATTTAAACTTGATCCTCAAGAAATATCTTTTGTATGCACTAAATTATCTTACATATCACTATATATCAATCCTTTTCCAAATTCACTAAAAAATAACTTATGTACCAGCATAATATATTACGTATTAATTTTAATGTCATACATACGATCATAAATATCTTATGTATCAACCAAAATATCTTACATATAACTATGAACTTTGGTACTTTTACAATTTTCTCTTCTCTATGAGATATTTGAATTTTTTTTCATCCTTTTGGAAACAAAAATATGTTACATATGAACTCTAGAAATCTTCAAAATCATCTCAAAGCTTTCATATCTCATCTTTAGGCTTCTAAACTTCACTCTAGTCGATCTCAATCACTTTTCTTTATCTTAAAATACATAAAATAATTTTAGTAATTAACTAACTCTTTATTAATCTTATCAAATCAACTTATAAAGTATTTGAAACATGTATAAACTGCTTTAAAACTCAAAACATCATAAAAACTAATTTCTAATCAATGCAACATTTAATTCAAATTAAATAAAATTTCTTTACACAGAAATCATCTAAGGTATATATCTATATAAAAAATATCCTTTGTGCATGATATTCACAGGGATATATATTCATAAAAATACTATCCAGTTATTATTTTTCTCAATCCATGGATGAATTTTGAGATAACTTATAGAGATTTTTAATCTATAAATCACCAAAATCCATATAACACATCTAATCTTATAATATTCTCAAATTCCTCAAATTTTCTTAAACTAATTCTGTGGATGAACCTTCATGTAGAAGGTTCCACATTCTTTCAACCATTTTTTCAATATTTATTTGAAAAGTAGTCTCTATGAAATAGTATTAGAAACTCAGTCCCTTTTCTATATATGAATAGAACTCTAATCATAGAGGTATTAGCTCAAACATCTACCTTTATAATATGAATAATAATAACAACTCACTTTAAAATTCAAGCTTCTTGGTGTTCATAAATATCCTTCCAACATTCACAACTTAGTGTATATTAACACCATACATAGGTACTTTAGTTTATCTTCTCATCACATATTCTTGAGTACTCCAAAATACCTCCAATATTCTATTCAAAACACATGTAGACAACATTCTTATCGAAAATCATGCTTATTAATAATACATAAACAAAATACCAATGGGTTCAATAATATTAAGTGTTATTGTTACTTTTTTTATTTCTTAATTTTTTCAAGAATAAATTTTTATTAACTTTTTTATAGATTATATGAAAATAATATCAAAAAATCATGAAAATTATCATGGATGTTCTTCAAGAGTATTGAAAACATAATTTTTTTGTTGGTTTCTAAGACTGGTAATTTGAATTCTATTGCCACCACTTATATGAAAAAATATATACTATTTATTATAAAAATAATTAATATAAACTTTTTCAAGTATCATAATATGGAAATATAATTGATAGTTGATTATGTGAATTGAGTATGACACCATATAAATTGAAAAAAAAAATATAATAATTATGTGTTTAAGGGATATTTATTTCATCCATGTGCATATGGAAAGTCAAAAAAATAAATTAATCATGGTGCTTATTTAAAATTAATATATCAAAGAGAAAATAAAATTGATTTTTATATCATTCTGGATGAAATAATTAAGTTACCTTTTCTAGTACAAAACATTGTAAATGTGATCAAATTTCATTGGTTAGAGACTAATCAAGGGTTACATGTTTATCTATAGTATATAATAATTGAAATTGAGTTTAAAATTCATATTATATAATATAAACCATTTAAGTTGACACATAAAACATATAAATTTTATTATAAAAATTATTATGATTCTATAATATATTTAGATAATTGGTAGTGAGTAATAAAACTAAAATCTCATAACAATAAATTTAATGAAAATGAAAATGGTTCTATATAGTTTCAAAATATAGAATTTTTTTCAAGTGTCGTCATTGAATACATATCTTACTCAAATAGATACCAGTAGCACTGATGATACTAATAAATTAAGGTATGATTGTGATTATAATGTGGTTTATGTAACTTTAAATAAATTTGAAACAATGTGAGATGATAAATGAGAGAATATTATGGAAATCGATGTTGTTGAGGAAGAAGATGAAGATGATAATGGTGATTTATTTTAATACGAATATGAATAATGAGGTGTTACCTACTAATACAATGATGATCAGTATATATTAATTATTTATAATAAATATTTATTAGATTTTAATATTTTATTCCCAAACTAAAATTTATTAATGGTAAATATTATTTATAGGTCTTAGATGTTTATCGAATACTTGGATGATCTGTTTCATAGCTTGGTCAAGGATTGCCTACCCATTGATGAACCCTATGTTCTCTTATCTGATCTATATTGTGGGGATATTTCATCTACACAATATAATAGGAGAGGTCAATTCCCTCCTAGATTGATGACTTCGGACCTTCATCCTAAGTGACATATGTCACTTGATTATGATCCTTCTTTAAGAATGTAAGTTGAGATATACATTTTATATACCTATAATTAATTTATTTCATTAATTATTTATTTGACCTTGGTTTCTTATTTTTAAAAATTATTTATATTTATTTATTGTTTAGTTAGTTATGATAATAAGAACTACTTTTCTTCTCTATAGGTATCATGAGATTAGTTTCCCATTTATATGTATCATCTCATGTTTGATAATTAGATGGTAAAAAAATAAATATTATTTTTAATTAAATATTATTTAATTTATAATTTTTTTTAAATAATTATTTGTATGTTTTATAGACTCCTATTAAGTATAATATTATGACCTCTATCTAAGAGTCATGATATTCTTGCATGTGTGAGGATTTCTATCAGTTTTTACACAACATTTGGTGGAGAACTATGAAGAGATCTTCCAATATTTTCTTTGATGACTCTTGTGTTTTTTATTAACTTAACTATATTCCCAACCAGGCTTGGGAAGAATTTTGAACCTACTAGATAATTGAGAATTTTATGAAGAGATCATTTACAGATCACAAGAGTCAGGTGAGGCATGATGTCACACATTTAGATGAGATTCATACTTTTTGTTGACATCATTAGAGGAATGTAAGTAACATAGATTATTAATTTATATATATTTTAAATATTAAATATATATTTTTAATTTATACAGTATAAAATTAATCCTAATGTTATGGAATTCAATGTATACAAGAGAATGTAAATTGATTATACTATTTTATAGATTATTATGGAGTGAAAATGAAATTTCATGGTTTTCATTTCTTTTTTTTAAATTAACATAATATAAAATTATTTACTTTTTAAATTATTTTTTAATGAATTATTTTTTAAGAGATGTATGAGGTATAGATATCTCATATATGGTAAAGTTATGAAGAGACTAAAGGAATATATGATAATGGGAAGTTCATATTCTAGTCATTCATTGAAAAGAAGTAATAGTTATGGGTGACAGTGACTAGTATCAAGAAAGTTTGGTTGATTAGTATTGGTTCATAATTTATGATAGCTATTTATTATGATACTATAGTTATAACATTATTGTATATCTCAAAATGGAATCATATAGGATCATTTTACTTTTCTATTTCATAGTATGATGAGAGGCTAAGAGATTAGGATGAGAATGTATAGATTTTTTCTAGAAAGTAGGAATATCAACAATAATAGACTAAGAAAATGTTTTAGTACTAATGATTCACACATGGTTTAGATATGTAATTCCCTCAACCTCCTGATGATTCTCTAGCGATTAACCCCCTCCTCCATAGTGACTCATTTAGTATTTATTATTTATTAAACTTATAATATAATAAATAGTTTTTTAAGTTAATTTATGTTTTCTTATATTTAATAATTTTTTAGGTTTTTAAATGTTAATTCTCATTGTTTTATTTTAACAATTTTTGTGATGGATTAATCCATTACTATTGACATTATAATTTTTTCTTTTATTTTTAAATGGAAAAAAATATTCATTTCTAATAATATCATGAAATATTTTGTCTGAAAAAAAATATTCTATTTCATTATTAATAGTATAATATTAAATAAATTTATGATAGATTTGAATTTAGGTTTCTAAAAACATTTTATTTCATACTATTAACAACGGATCATCACAGATAATATTAATTGGGTCTAAATTTTGAATGATGAATTATTTATGATCATAATCTATCGTAAATACGTATTATCAATGTAAAACATATTAATATCAATGGATTATTTAAATTATAAAAACATAAAAATTTTATTGAGTAAATATCAAGTCCAGATTATAAACAATGTTCAATGGAACCTTTTGATGCTTCATGATCTCTCATTTATATAATTTTATATTCTAATCTATGGAAGAAGTGATCCAGTTTTGATGATCAATAATTACCCAAATTATATCTTATACCTTTGATGATGTTAGTAAGATCTATATAAAAACCATCATTATATCATACAATTTCCATATTAGAAAAAGGATTGGAAGTAATTAAACTATAGGTTGCTAAATGTTTGACTCGACCTGTTGGTAAGTATTACATAAGGAATCAAAACTAGTGATCTGTATTTTCATGAAATTCCATAAAAAGTACCTATAAATATCATAATAAATATTGGAGATTACAGGGTAAACAAATCATTGAGTTGAGTGATATTCTCTCATAACCTTTTACCTCATGGTGTTTAAAACCACCTGTATTCTATTGATTTAAAAGAACTATAACACCTTGACCCCAAAATCTTGAAACTGGTGCATTATTTTATTTCATTGGAATAGATAAAAGATTAAAATTCAAAGGGACCATATAGTTTAGTAGTTTTGTAAAACTAGATTATATACATGATACCCATATTACAATGGTAAATAGAAAATAAAACATGATACACAAGAAAATGAAATAAAAATAATCCTTGAAACTCATTTAAATTAATCTTCTTTATAACCTAGGGAAAGGAAACATAATAAGGGTGAGCTTAAATTCTCGGTAAGGGTAAGTAAAGAAGAATAAATAATTAATTAATGAGATTAAATAAAAATGGTAAGTTAAATAACTGATAACACATTCCATTCAAATAACTGGATAAGGAATAATCAATATGGAAAGGTAATAAACTGAAAACGCAATCCATTTAATCAATAATCTCAGAGTGAAATGCATTCATATATTTTATCATATAAAAACCCCATGGGTAATAACAATGATAACTAAAATATATATGAAGGAAATTATTAATTATTGGATGTCTTTTATGAGGCACATGAAAACATATATCATCAAGATCATTCACAATATGGTTTAAAACTACGAGTAGAAACCAATTTAATTTGGACAACTTATTTGTCTCAAGAGAACTTCTCAATGCATCAAGGGGCTATATAAATTCTTTTCCCCACCCGTCACTTCCTATCTAAATAATTACTCATACTGATTAATCAATAAATAAACAATATTACTTATCAAATATCTTTACATAATAAATAATATAGATTTATCAATAATTCCTCGATTGATCAAAAACTATCAAAGTGAACACTGTATATAAAAATGATTTATGATTTAATCAATAATAATATTCATTTTATGAGAATATGGATATTCAGGAAATTTACAATGAAAAATTATTAAAATTTATTATTTCAATATAATTTTAACAATCATAAAAGGAAGTGAGATTATGAGGATAATCATTAAGAACATTCTTGAGGGAAATAATCATTAAGCATTCCAAAGTGTCCCATACCATTTTGAAACATTTGAATCATAGTACCCATGAAGGAATAACATTAAATGAAATCTATAATATCATGATAATAAGTAGATTAATGATATAACATGTCAAAGGTAAATATATACACCATATAAAATTTTATTAGTGTGTAACAACAAGTACGTCTCAATTGATTGTAAATTGAGAAAAAATATATTACCTTATCCTTCCTTTTTTTGTGTAGTATTTAAAATCTTTTATAGTGGTTTAAATAGGTTACTAACTTATACTAGAACTATAATAATATTTATGATATCATATATGATCTTATTTTAATATCTTATTACCCATTTGTTAAATATTTTCACTATTTCGGGTGTTAATTCCCTAGTTTCTCAAGTATATTTTAACTTGTTATTTGTCGTTCCTCTTACTTAAAACATGATTTTGTCAAATATAGAATTTAAAAAATTATTTATATATCATATATATTTATTATATATTTATTTATAATAATCCATGATATTTGGAGATATGAAATGAAATTCATCGTTTATAGAGACGGTAGGTCGTACGTACGCATGAACGTTACTTTCATTTCTTAGTCATATTAAACAAATGAAGTAAATGATATATATGTATATTATAATTCCATTATCATATTTATGTCATATATGTCACTTATGTTTATTAAAACCATCATTTATACATTCCATGTATAGCGTGAATGAATCATATCACTTTGAGGAGGTGATAGTCAACACTTCCACAAACGATGTTATCATATTCCCACAAAAAGGAGTGAATAAAGGTATACGTTACAAAAGAATTAAATAAGCATAAATATATTATAAATTTAATATATATAATATATAAACATTTTGTTCGTCATAATTTCCAACCATGAGAGGTGGTAATGGAAAAATAGACAACATCGTTTCATGAGGCGATAATTTTCCATATATGAACGGTAAGTTTGTTACCCATTAGATGGATGTGTGTGTAATTTAAAGTGGAAACCTTAACATAATAACATACCAGTATATTTAGTATACTTATTTTATTATATAATCTTTTAATAATAATATTTTATTGGATGGATAATGTAAATAAAATGAAAGATCTTGAGGAAGGATGTTACGTCTTCTTTGGGTAACTCCTATTAGCTTGCACCAAAGGGATTCCTTGGATAGATTTCTCCAAAAATATAGGATTATAGGTTGATTGGAGGGATTTTGGGATCATATTTTGTCATAATTTTGGTGATAAAAATATTTTTAGATTTGTGAGTAATGGGTAGGGGTGAGTGCCTTTTTATAGTGGAGGAGGAGTGGCAATCTTGTAAATTTTTGAAAAGGGGATTCTACCAACATTTTTCATATGTAAATTTGATACAATAATTGAAATAATTTAAGAAAATGGAGTATATATTTTAAATATGTACATCCAAAGGATTTTGGAGAAGTTTCTATGTCATTTTGGCTCTTAAGTTTAAGGTTTATTCCTTTGTTAACCTTATTTTTCTCATAATCTCTATAATTAATTTAAACCAGTTTCAGAAATATATTTTTGTCAAAAACAAAGTTGAAATAATTATAAATTATAAAATATGATGATTAAAAATATTTAATACATTTTTAAAAATTAAAATTACATATGTGGCAGAAATTAATTTAAATTTAATCCCACGGATGGGACGACAAATGGGATTTTAAAGTAAAAAAGTTCAAAAATTTACTAAGTTTGTATATCCAATTTCAAAGTAAAATTGGTTCAAATTACCTGAATTGGATTAATTGATTTATAATGTATCTATTTATGTTTTAAAACTAATAAAAAATATATTTTAACCATATAAATAAATTATATTAAAAATAAGTTTTGAAATAAAATTTAGTATTTTTCACTATTCATCAAAAACCAATAAAACTTCGTGGAAATTTGCCAAAAAATCACCCTAAACTAATTCTAAAGTTTCCATTTCAAAAATAAATTTTATTTTTTAATATTAAATTTATAAATGTGTCAAAATATATATTTAAAGTATGTGTTTCATTAAAAGTAGGTAAAACTATTTCTATATAAATATAGGTTTTTATGTGTAAAATTGGGTTTGTTCTAATTTTATGTGTATAAAATATATTAGACAAATTTCAAAATTTTTGATTGGATATATAACATATAAACATACCAAATAAATTCTATAAAATTTTTATAATATAATTGACCATACAAAATGTGACTAAATATTGTTTTGTTTAAATCGGATGTTGCGTGTAATGCTAGATATCAATTCTAAAAGAAAACTATGGTAATGTATTGGGGTGATACATTATTCCCTCTTTAAAAAAATTAATCCTAAAAATTTTGTGTGTATTAAATTATAAAAATATTTTGGTAGTTCTCCCTTATAGAATCTTCTAATTCCCATGTTTCTTCTTCCATTTTGTGATTTCTCCATAGTACATTTACCAAAAAAGTCATCCAATTCCTCAACACTTTCTCTCTGATATCAAGAATATGGGTGGGTTCTTCACAGTATAAAATTTTAGGTTCCAACTCTATTTAATTAGAGGTGAGTATATACGTTGGGTCTGGTATGTAATTCCTTGGAATATATATATATATAACACATCGTGTACCTTTGAGATAATTGGAGTCACCCCAAACAATAAGAAAAAACTCCACCCCTTTCAAGACTCTCATAGAGGTTCAATGTACCTGGGACTCAGTTTTCATTTCTTACCAAAACTTATAGAACCATTCCATGTAGATACTTTTAAGAAAACATGATATCCCACTTGGAACTCTAAATATTTCCTCTGATTATCATCATAACTATTTTTCATTATTTTTTTTACTTTATTATGATCCTGAATAGCCATTACCTTTGTCATCGTATCTTCAACATGTTTTATCCCTATGAGTTTCCTTTCACCAGCTTCATTCCAAAAATTTGGATTATGATACCTTTTTCCATATAATTCTTTGTACAAAACCATTTGAATACCTAAATGGAAACTATTATTAAAGGAAAACTCTACCAAAGGTAAGTAGTGATCTCATATACCTGGAAATTCATGTGATCATAACCTCAATATGTCTTCCATTGTTTGAATTGTTCTTTAAAAATGTCCATCAGTTTATGGATGGTAGGTAGTGCTCAAATTAAGCTCAGTGTTAAGACACATCTAAATAATTATTCAAACTTTCGATGTAAATCAGGGATCTCAATCAGAAAAAATTAATAGAGGTGTGTCATGAAGTCTTAAAACTTCATTAATATAAATCCTTACAAGGAACTAAAGAGGAAGGTGTTCTCTTATAGTAAATAAATGTACATATTTTTTTATTTGATCAATGATAACCCATAAGGAATCATTATTTCTATGAGTATTTGGTCATCCCATGATAAAGTATATAGTAATTTCATCCCATTTTCATACAGGAATAGGAAGAGGTTATAGGACTCCTTTAGTATGTTGCCTCGCATCATTCACTTGTTGAAAAACCAAACATCTAGACACATAATCACCAATTTCCTACTTCATTTTATCCCATGAAAAATTTTCCTTCAAGTCCCTATAAATCTTTGTGCTGAGAGGGTGTATAGATAAATTTGATCTACGAGAATAGTCCGATAATTACCTTTTATCTTAGGTAAATATAGAATACATAGCCTCCTACCAAACTTTAGAACACTATCTTCACAAAAAAAGTCCGATAACTTTCCATCATTCATGGATTTAATTTTCTTCTAAATGTTCTCATCATCATATTGAGAATTATCTATCTTCTCTAATAAATATGGTTTTACAATCATTTGAAAATGTATTAATGTCTCTTCTTCCTTATAAATTCTCATATCTATCTTTACTATATCCTTGAACATAGGATCCTCCTCAATCTTCATTTGGGTTATAACTCCATGATCCTTTCTACTCAATGAATCTCATACCTTATTTGTTTTCCTAGGGTGGTAGTGTATTGAAAAATAATAATCTTTGAGTATCTTTAGTCATCGCCTTTGTCTCATGTTGAAATCTTTATGTCAGAAGATGTATTTTAGGATTTTATGATCTATATATATCTCACATATTTCCCTAGAGAGATAATTTCTCCATATTTTCAAACTGAATAATACATCCTCTAACCCAAGATCATGGGTTGTATAGTTATATTCATGAGTATTCAATTTCCTTGATGTATATTCAGTAACTTTATCATTTTTCATTAGGACATAACCAAGTCTCTGCTTCGATACATCACTGTATATGACAAACCCATCACTTACAGATGGTAGAGTCAAAATCATATCATTAACTAATATTATATTTAGTTCATCAAATCATTTTTCTCATTCCTTCATCCAATAAAACTTCACTCCTTTTGGTGTAATCTTGGTTAACATGTTATATAATCAAGAAAAATATGAACAGATAACTGATAATAACCTACCAAATCAATGAAATTGTATACCTCGGTTATGTTTCTTAGTGTATTAAATTGTATGACTACCTTTGTCTTTTTAGGATCGACAGATATTCCAAACATAAATACAATATTTCCAAGAAAATATACTTCTTGAACCCATAAATTTTACTTACTAAGTTTCCCATATAAATCCTCCCTTCTAAGAGTCTTAAGGATGGCCCGCAAGTGATTCTCATGGTCCTTATAGGTTTTATAATACACTATAATATCATCAATGAATACTAAAAAAAAAATATTACTTTAATACTCTATTTATTAGGTCTATAAAAATAGAGGTTTAATTAGTTAATCCAAATGAAATTATTGTAAACTCATAATCTCCATAAATCGTCTAACAAGTTGTCTTCTGAATGTCTTCCTTCTTCACTCACAATTAGTGATACCTATAATGAAGATAAATCTTTGAAAAATATTGGGATCTATGATTTTGATCAAATAAGTCATAAATACGAGTTAGAGGATACTTGTTATTTATTATAATAGAATTTATTTCCCTATAATCAATGCATGGATTCATGGATCCATATTTATTCTTAATAAAGAGGATAGGGGCTCCCCATGGTGAAACACTAAGGAGAATAAATCCATTATTAAAAAAATAATCTTCTTTTTTCTTTAATTACATTAATTTCATAGTGTCCATTCTATAGGGAGTCTTTCATATTAACCTTTCCTCAGGTATTAAATCAATGGAAAATTTAACTTCATTCTCTAGGTGTTGTCAAGGTAATTCCTCAGGAAATACATCAATATATTCCTTCATAATAGGTACATCCTCAATTTTAAGACTACATTCTTCATTTCTTGGTGTTGTTTTCTCTTATTCCATAATAATTTCATTCATTAGAGCTACTAGGGGTGGATCTAGATAATAATCAGGTGACAAAGCTTCTTCTTTGAAGATAAGGGATTATACATCTTCCTCATAGATCATAATTTCTTTCCTCTTATAATAATTCTTTGCATCATATTTTGAGAGTCAATATATACTGAGAATAATATCAAAGTCGACCATAGGTATGATAATAAGGTCATCACTAAAATCATGTTTATGTGTTATAATGAGTACATCTTGATACATATTTATTATAATGATACTTCCCTTATGATTTTTACTGAAAACTCTCTTATTAAAACAAAAGGAAAATGTATAATTTTCTTTAAAAAATGGGTAGATATAAAAGAGTGATATGATTCAAAATAAAATAATTCATTTGATAAATTTTATGATAGGATTAATTTATATGCCACCACGTCATTGGGTACTTCTACCTTGACTATTATGACTGTATAAGTTTTTTATCTCCCCATAGACTCTTCTATGGTAGATTCCTTTGACTCTTGGGGAATTCACTTACGTAGTGCCCCATATATTTACAATTGTAGCATTTGACATCATTGATTTATTTTGTCCCTTTACATTCATGAGATGGGTTACCCCTATCTATGCACTTATCACCAAATCCCAATCCCTTAAAACATTTCTCAGGGTGCTTTTCTTATAGTTTTCACAAGATAGAAATCGATCAAACTTCTTATTATTATTTGATGAATTATCTTTATCATAAATATCATATGTCCTCTTATTGTATTACTTTCCCTTGAATATATTGATTTTATAAAATTCCTTCTCCATCTTTATGGCACATAAAACTATTTCTGCGTATGATGAAAAATTATGAGAAATGAGTTTCCTTCAGAGATTTAGATTAATACCTTCAAAGAAGGTGTTGAGTTTTCACTCTATGATGTGTGTGTAATCTATAGTGTACATGGATAGCCTTGTAAATGTTTCTTCATAATTTGGAACACATTCTTCTTCCGTTTTTTTAATCTAAATTAATTTCTATTTATTTTGATTTATTGATCATGAGAGAATTATTTATTGAAGAATATATCCTTAAATTTTTTTAATTCCATGAGTTCTATTTATTCTTCCTCCCTAGTATTCTATATCAAGGGCCTCTATTGATCAGCATCACCTTGGAGACCATACACAACAAGTTTAACCTTATCCATTTCACTACATCCCAAGGTCGTAAATATCTTCTTTAGAGACTTAATCCATTGTTCAGATAAAATTTTATTATTAGTCCCACTAAATGGTAGGGGGTTCTATCATATAAATAGATCCATCGTAGGAGATTCTCTCTGTGGAATAGGTTGTTCCATTCAGGAAATATTATTTGTCATAACCTAATTAAGTTTCCCTAATATTTCCATAATTTTCTATGTTCTAATACCAACTTTATTGGTTTACTCAGTATGGGAATATTTATAATTTCCATGAGTATTGATATCATTTTTCCTTACAAGATCCATTTCTAAATAATGGCATGTACCTAATTAGATCAAAAAATTATAATGTATAATTACAAATATGGTATAGAAAATAACATAAATTTATACATCATAAATATTAGAATCATAAACTTTGGTTTCATTGGGGGAATATTTACTTTTAAATCATTTATAATGGTAGGTAAATATAATGTGAATTATCATAAGTGTATCCCCTATGAGTGTCAAACTAGGTGAATATTAAGGCCCATTTTCATGTACCATCTTACACTAAGTCATTCCCGGCTCACCTTTTTAGAGTTGTTACCCCTAGGTACATATATTCTAGAAGCACATCCACTAGTAGTATCTAGACAGGGATGTATTACTATAAATACAGACATAATTTCTACCTTACCAAAATTCTAGGATGTTCTTATATAATTATCTACAAATTTTATCTTAGGGTTATGTTCCCTAATCTAAGTTTTCTAAATCTAGTTTCCAAGTTTGATAATAAACTTTCTCTGATACCAACTGTAACACCCTGACCCTATAATCCCAAATCAAGTATATTATTTTATTAAATTGGTATAGATACAATCTTTAAATCTCAAGGGACTAAATATTTTAGTAGTTTTGGAAAACTAGATCATAAAAATGGTACCCATATTACATTGGGAAATATAAATTAAAACATGATTCATAATGAAGTGAAATAAATAGCATCCTTGAAACTCATTCAAAGTAATCTTCTTCATAACCTTGGGAAAGGAAATATAAAAAGGGTGATCTCAAATTCTCAGTACGGGTAAGTAAAGAGAAATAAAAAATTAATTTATGAGATTAAATCCACAGGGAAAATTAAATAACTTATAAAAAATTATATTCAAATAATTTAATAAGGAATAATCAATATATAAAGGTGAGAAACTAAAAACACATGTCATTTAATCAATAAACTAACAATAAAATGCATCCATAGATTTTATCATATGAAAATATCATAGATAATAACAATGATAACTAAAATATCTATAAATTAAATGAATAATTATTAGACGTTATATATGAGAAACATTAAAACCTATACCGTAAACACCTTTCACAAGATAATTTAAAACTACCGGTAGAAAGCCATTTAATTTATCCAACTAATTTCTCTCATGAGAACATGTTGATGCATCAAGGGGATATATAAATACTAGGCCCCACCTATCACTTCCTTTATAAATTGTTGATTGTATGGAGTAATAAATAAATAAACAATATTCTATATCAAATATCTATATTGAATAAATAATATGGATTTATTAGTAATTCTTCAGTTAATAAAATAACTGTCAAAGTAAACATTATATGTAAAAATGATATATAGTTTCGGAAATAATAATATTCATTGTATAAAAATATGTATATTCAAGGAAATTTATAAAAAATGATTATAATAAAGTGTTTTTTCAATATAAAGTTAACTATCACAAAAGGAAGTTAGTTTACAAACAAAACCATTAATAACATTCTTAGAGAAAATAATCTTTAAACATTCCAAACTGTCACATACCACTTTGAAACATTTTAATCATAATCCTCATTAAGTAATGACATTAAATGTAAAATAGAATATAATAATAATAAGTAGATTCATTATATAACATTTCAAATAGAATTATATATACCATATAAAATTTAATTGGTTCATAACAACAAATAAGTCTCAATAGAATGTAAATTGAGACAAAATCCCTTACCTTATCCTTTATTTTGATTTTTTGGAATTTAATATCATTTATAGTGGTTTAAAAATTTTAATAAATTATACTAGAACAATTATAATATTTATGATATCATATATGATCTTATTATGATATATTATTACCCATTTGTTAATTATTTTAACTACTTCTGATGTTAATTGCCTAGTTTATCGAGTATGTTTTTCTTGTTATTTTTTGTTCCTATTACTTATATAATTATTTAATCATATAAATAATGTAATTAATGATTTATATATCATATATATTCAGTATATATGTATTTATGTATTTATAATCATCCATAATATTTGGAGATAACAAATGAAATGCACTGTTCATGGAGATTGTAGGCCATACGTATGCAAGAACACTACATTCATTTCTTTCCCGTATTAAAATAATGAAAATTAAATTATATATATGAATATTATAATTAAAATATAATATATATTTCATATATTTAACATTATTTTATTAAAACCATCATTTATACAATCCATTTATAGCTTAAATGAATCACATCGCTTTGATGAGGTGGTAATCCACACTGCCACAAACGATGTTATTGAATTCCCACAAAATGGAGTGCATAAAGGTATGTGTTACAGAAGAATTAAAAAAGAATAAAGAAATTATAAATTTTATATATATCATATATAAATATTTTTTCAATCATAACTCCCAACCATGAGAGGTGGTAAATCTAAAATGAATAACATCGTTTCGTGAGGCGATTGTTTCTCATACACGAATAGTAAGTTTGTTACCTATTAGATGGATGTGTGTGTGATTTCACGTCAAAAACTTAACCTAAAAACATATTAGTATATTTTTTATACTTATTTTATTATATAATATTTAAATAATAATATTTTAGTAGATGGATAATGTAAATAAAACAAAAGAGCTTGAGGAAGGATGTAACCTCTTCCTTGGGTAACTCCTTTTAGTTTGCACCAAATGGATTCCTTGGATAGATTTATGCCCAAATTTAGGAGTATATGTTGAGTATAGATATTTTGGAATATTATTTGAGAATATTTTGGGTGATTAATATGTATTTAGAGGTTTTAGTAACAAGGGATGGGGGAGGGGGAGTGCCTTTTTACAGTGGAGGAGTGGAATTCCTGTAAATTTTTGAAAAGGGAATTCAACCCATGTTTTACTTATGTCAAGTGGATCCAATAATGAACAAAATTTCATAAAATGAGGTATATGGTCTAAATATGTATAGAAAATTTATTTTTGAAAAGTTTCTAGATTTTTTTGGCTCTTAAGTTTAAGGTTTAGTCCTTTGTTAAGAAAATATTTCTCGTAATGGCAATTTTGCTAATATTTTTTCTCAAAAAATAAGTTGAACTTATTATAAATTATAAATTATTATGATTAAAAATATGGAATCTATTTTTCTAAATACCAATCACATAAGTTCTAGAAAATAATTTAAATTTAATCCTGTAGACGGGACAATAAAGTGAGTTTTAAAGTAAAAATGTTCAAAAGATTGCTATGTTTTTATATACAATATCAAAGTGAAATTGGTTTAAATAACCAAAATTGGATTAATTTATTTAAAATTTATCTATTTAATTATTAAAACTAATAAAAAATATAATTTACCCTTATAAATAAAGTATATGAAAAGGTGGTTTTGAAATAAAATTCAATATTTTTCACTATTTTGCAAACAATAAAACTTCAATAAAATTACCAAAAATTCACCCTAACCTAATTTTGAAATTTCACTTTAAAAAATAGAGTTTATTTTGTGAACTTAAATTTATAAAATTTCCAAAATTTATATTTAAATTAGGTTCACCATTAAAATATGGTAAAAATGCTTTTATAAAAATATAGTTTTTTATGTGTAAAATTAGGCGTATTCTTATTTTATTCCTATTAAATATATTGGTTGTATTCAAAAATATTTGATGGGGTATAAAAAATATTAATTTACTATATAAATTATCTAAAATTGTAATAATTTAATTGACCGTCCAAAATGTGACTAAATAGTGTTTTGTTTAAATATTGTGTTGCGTGTTTTTCTAGCTATCAACAAAATTAAATTTATTCTAAAAAAATATGGTAAAGCCTTAGGGTGATAAAGGAACAAATAATAATCTTGAAACCACCTATAAAATATCTCTCCACCATTAAGTTTCACTCAAATAATGGTATAATCATGTTCAAAGGTTTATAAGTCTTTTACGAAAACCACAAATGATCATAAAAGGTCAATATAATATAAACATATCTCATTCCAATATTCGTAGATATCAAAAATAATATTATCTACCCATGACACAATCCACCATTCTTCCTTTACTTATAATTTCTAAGTTTTATCTTTCTAATATGGGGTATTTACTACTTCATTTCCCTTTATAGGTATATATAAAATTACAATTTTACATATTCGACACACTAACTTTATTTATCACTCCAAAAATTTAGAATTTATGCTTTAGGATTTAAAAATCCCACATTTCCATTTAATTCTAAATAAATGGATCTACACATGGATTTTTTTTTAATTCTAGAATTTATTGAAAACAAGATTAATATTCCTGGTTTTTTATTTTATCATTTTGGAATTAATTTAGATTAATCCAACATTGTATTTTTGTTTTCTATCATTTTTAACTAATTTATGAATATAAAGAATAATTTGAAATTTGAATATCTTAAATGATAAATGAATAAATAGGATTTTGTAACAGACTGACCTTATTTTCCCAAATTCAGTGCATTATTTTATTACATTGGCATGATCATAAGAAAATAAAATCCCAAAGGACTAATCAGTTTAGTTTCCTTGGAAATACTAGATATAAACATAAGTTTTAAATTACATCTTGATATGAAAAATTACATATTATCACCATTGAGAACTCTCATATCCCTTAGAATATCTGTGAAAGTCAACCATAATATAATTCTTCCCATACTGAGGAAAATTGAAACATAAGAAATGGGTGAGATCAGATGCTCAGTAAGGATAAACAATATAGTGGAAGCTATCATAAATAATAAAAAACTTTTAAGGCAATGTATAAAACTGAAACAAAAACATTTTAAACATAATATTAAGCATAATATAGAAATAATAAATCAAATAATTCCATTTAAACTTTCACATGGGTATTCTACTAGTCGAATAATCACATCAAATATCAATAACTAATCTCATAACAAGTAAATAAATAATTTTATACATCATAAACATACCGTCAAGGCCTTATTCTAACACCATTACCATGCCATCAAGGACTTGTGCCAAGAAACTAGTTTGTCTCATGACACCTACCAATGCATCGAGGGCTTATAGTGTGCCTATCCCATCACTTAATAAGTCCAATGAATTCTTATTATGAAAAATATGAAACATAACATAAACATTCATATTAAAACTATCATATGAAATGTTAATACTTTAACCCTAAACTATTAATGGTATAAACATGCCACATACACGGTCAAATATATCATAAAACATTCAATAAAATATGTAATATTGTATCATAATAATTCAACCTCAAATAATCTTAAAATCTAATAAAATATGTTTATGTTGATGAAAATAATATATTCATTAAAACTCTTTGAAAGAAATATCCTTTTTTACTTTAAATCATTTAAAAGCAATTAAATTATAAAATAAAAAATTTCTTCTAAAAATAACATTTTAAACTTGTAATGGATGATTCAAAATGTTAAGGTGTCATGATGATGGAAATAGTCTCTCGTGTCGTATAAGTTAAAAGAAACATTCTTTCCTTAATTTTGTTGAAAAGGTCACAAAGTACCTTGTTTGGAAAATGGCATAAAGATTCTTTTCAAAACGTTTTATAAAAAGTAAAAAATGGGTATAAATGACTTTAAAATTTTTTAGAGAAATATTAAAAATATTTTAAAATGTATTTTTTAAAAACATGTACATGGATAAAAAAAATATGTCCCAGTAAATACTTACATATAAACAACCTTGGATAATGATGTGATTGTGAAATTAACCCTTACCTTGGAATTTTCTTTAGTCGAGGGTGTGTTAACCTCATATATAATGGTTAAATAACATTATTAAATTATACCATTACCATATACATATTTATTATATCATATATGATCCTATTATATCATTTAGTTAATAATATTTCAGTATTACAATTATTTTGGGTGTTAACTACTTCCTTTTTCTATGCATGTTTTGTCATTTAAGTCATGTTTATTATGCATAGGACATATTTTATTCATATACAGAAAGATATTAAGTTCATAAATATTATATTAACTCATCATATGAATTTTATAATAATTCTTGAATGTTAAACGTAGAGAATGGATTTCATCACGCCATGGAGACGGTAGGCCATACGTACGCATGACCGATGATATCCTTCCTTAAATGGTTAAATTATATGGAAATGGGTGTAATTTAAATTATATAAAAATAATATCATGTAATATTTATTATTTATATCCTTTTTATTCATTATTATACCCATTAAATATAGTATATATGATAAACAGCTTACACCACGATGTGGAGACGGTAAGTCGTACACACGCACACATGGTGATATTTTTTTCATAGGATGGATAAAATGGGTAATATGGTTTTCACATAATCATAATAACATCTCATTATATGAATTATGCTTCATTTATTACATTTTTATGAAAAAAAATAGAATTAGGAAGTAGAAGAAAAAAAATAAATTGAATTGAATTGGTAAAGAAATTACCTCTTCTTCGTTGGACTTCCTTTGGATCTCCTTTTAGAGAAACTAAGATGGTCTTTTTGAAAAACAAGGACCACGAGAATTTGACTAAAAATGTTTATAATATAATTGGTCAGGGTTTGGTTGATCTATAAGGATCAAGGAGGTATAAGGAAGTGTGGGAGGATATGTCTTTTTATAAGAGAGGGGAGGGGCACTTTAGGAAACTCAAAATATTAAAAAATAATAAGACTATTCTAGATCTAAATAATTAAAAATATACCATAAATGAATATTATAATACATTTTCTACCATATCTTATCTCCTTGTTATTATTTAAGATTTTTTTAATTTTTAAATAATTTAATAATAAATGAATTCAATAAGATATTATTATTGCTAAATTTAATACTATTCATCTAGTTTGACTTAAAATACAATAAGACAAAGTGGTAATTCGAATCTAATGATTTCACAGATCTATAATATATCATATAGATCTAGTAAAGTTTTTATACACATTAACTAATCCAAAATATAAGGAAATTTATATTATTAAAATCATTTATTCTCTTTTTATGTTAATTTAATATTTATTGTTTTAGAATTGAAGATACTTTTAAGGTAATTATATAACTTCTAAAAATTAAAAATAAATTTATATAATGAAACTAATTTTATTTATATAAAAATATAAATTTTATATTTGTTCATATCTTGATTTTTTCCATATGTGGACACATAAAAGATTTTAAAATACAAGATAATGATATTTTGTAATTATCTTTTATTTAAATAATATATAATTTATTTTTATATACAAGTGTCCATTAAAAACTCAAAATTGATCATAATATGATAAGAATTTCATATTAATCATCAAAATATTTTTTGGACATGTTTTGGTTTTATTTTTAACCTTATAAGTTTGATTTACCCTTAATTAATTCATTTAACTCTTACCATGGCAACATGTGTTTTTATTACTAAGGGTTAATATAGTCACTATAAAATGTAAAAGGAGCCATAAATGGACCATTTGTGACATATTTACCTTTATCCAAACTATATGTCTAAATTTTATATTTTAATGAATTTTATATAATACCTATAGTTGATGTTATCACCTTTTTATCCCTATATTAAAATTAAGATACTTTTATAAAATGAGAGTGTGGCATTTTTTCACATTCATTGATTTTAATAATATTAATGTCATATTCATGGGTAAGTGGTTGTTAAGTGATTCATTTTTTAACCATAGATGGTAAGGGTCTAATTTAGTCATCTAATAAGATTTTGAAAGGTGTTAAGGTAATTTTATAATATTATTTTTACCTTTAATTACCTGATTTACCCTTAACCGTGGTAATAAAAAATTACTAAAGTTACTATTCATAATGTCCAAAAAATAAAAGTAACCTATTAACATAATTTGGACCCACTTATTACAAATAAATAATCCATTTTTCGAAATTTAAAATGCATAAGTTGATGTAATTAATTTAAAATTAATCCTTGTTGACAAAACAAGAAAACGGGTTTTTTAAAAGTAAAAATCATCAAAAGATTGAAATATGTTTATATCTAATTTTAAGATGAAAATAATTCAAATGACATAAATTTTATTAAATTATAAAAATATTATCTAATTATACTTTAAAACCATTCAAATTTATAATTTAACATAATAAATTATTTCAATTTAAAAAGTTGTTTTCTATAAAAATTTAGTATTTTTCAATATTCATCAAAATATGAAAGTTATTAAAAAAACACCAAAAATTTATCCAAAATAAAATTTGATGTCCCTATTACAAATAAGAATTTTATTTTTAAAAATTTAATATAAAAAATATTCAAATATTGGATTTAAAATGGGTGTTCCTTTAAAAGGTGGAAAACTGCATTTTTATAAAAAAAATAATTCTTTTATCCAAAAAAAATTGAATTTATTCTTATGTTATATCTAAGAAACACATAAGATGAATGTTAAAATTATATGGAATATATAAAATTCAAAATGTTGTTAATACTATTCATAACCTCTAATTTAACAACTAGGTTATATATTATATTAAATGATAATATTTTATTAATATACTGTTGTTTTTTAAAATTGGGCCTTGCATGTAATGTAAAAAAACTCATTATTTTGTGTAACATAATTTTGAAATGGTGTTGATTAAAAAGAAAGAAAGTAACAAAATTAAATTTATTCAGAAATGAAAATATTTTAATGTCTCTGGGTGTATATTCTCCCCTCATTCAATAAATTTCATCCTCGTAATTTAAACTGGGGATTGAAAACTAGGGGTTTGAAATTTCAAAATATATTTATTTAAATCCAAAATAGAAAATGGATTAATGGTAACTCCATTTTAAAATAAAAGGAAAGTATTAAGGTCACTAGAGATAACACATACTAGGGATCCATGTAGGAAAACATGGACAAGAAAAAAAATCTAACCATTATGTTTTTATGGAGAGTGATAGAGAACATGATGAGGAAAAAGTTAACAATCATAAATCTAGAAGTCGGTGATGACCGAAGAGACCATTTGATTCATCAAAAAATAATGTACTAGGAAATAATTTTTGGTTTTATGATGTTTTCCCTAGAGATGAAAAAGTCATTTACTTCATAGATTAATAACATAATAAAACATACTTAATTAACAAGTATAGTTTTCCCCTTTAATCAATTTCTACCAAAAACTCACCTTTATCTCTAAAAGATAATAAAATTTGATTTATCTTTATCATATAGGGTTCCAAAAAATAAACTTATACTTCAACTATTATACCGTTTAAATAAAATAAATCTATTTTATACTAACCAGGACATCATTTAGTCTAGTGGTAGGTGATGCACCCTCATCGCTCTTTACTTCCAGGTTAAAGTCTAACAGCCTTTCCAAACGCGACGGGTTATCGTCCGACCTATGGGTTGTATTTTTTTTGAAAAATATATTATTCTATCATTCTAAAAATAACTAAAATATATTCAACATTAATGAAATTTTTTAAACATAAACAATACTATCCAATGTTCAACTAAATCCATTCCAACCTTTATACTTATCCAAAATTCTTTTATCCAAACTCACAGTCCAAAAAAATTAAAAGGAAGGTCACATAACCTAATGCAGATCTTTTTTTGTCACAATACCTTCATCATGTATTCTATTAAATCATGGTAATATCATGAATTACTATAAAACCTTGTAAAACATAGAATATTGTATATACTCCTTAAATTCAAAAATGTTGTGAACTTGAATAATAATGGAATAAACAAAAAATTAATCAGTTCCAAGGTAGTCAATAATATCCAATATATTTTACCCAAATCAATCATCTCTTTATTCCAAAATCATTATCTCAGTATCAGAAATATATTAAGGGTTATCTTTACATCAACCATATATTTTCCAAAAACGTTTATCTTGCAACTGTGTCACTTTACTTGGTACCATACAATTTTAAATCCTTAATGAAATAGTAAAGTAGTGCCATCCTTATATACTCTATAATTATTATAACCCGTATATTTATAATTCAAATAAAATAATTCTTAAATAGGTATGTTAATCATTACTCTTCCTCTGTGGTTATATCATAACTTTATCATTATCAAATAGCATCACCCAGTGTATATTCCTTTGAATATTGGGATGTTGATTCATATAGGGTCTCATCTTCTTACAGTTAAAGCATTGTACATTGTAAACCTTCTTCTTACCCTTGAAATCACAAACTTGGTGTTTTTTTCTCCACATTTATAACAAACTCACATTCCCTTCAATCATTTACCAGGGTGATTCTTTCCACAGTTATCACATGTAGTAAAATATTTCTTTCCCTTCTTCCCTTCATCAATGTTTTTCTCTATCATCCTCTTCTTATCTTACTTCCCTTCAAAGTAAAAGGACTTGGAGAATTATTTACTTATCTTATTAACAGATTATAATATTTCTACATATGATGAAAATACATGGGAGACTATTTACCTTATAAATTTCTACTTAAGATCATGAAATATATTACCCTTCATACTCTTTGGATTAAATGCATTAGTGAGGTTCACATTCCTTCTACTTGGCACCATTTTTAAATGAAAATATACACTAGGTTCGATCATATCGTAATGTAAAATCCAAAAACTAGAAAAATTCTTAACAAAAATTGAAGATTTACACGTATATATCATAATAAAAATAAAAATGGTTTCATTGGGTACATACTAACTCATAAATCCTTCATAACGATTTATAAAGAAAATGTGAATTATCCTAAGCATATCCCATAGGAGTGTCAAACTAGGTGTGCAGTAAGGCTTGTTATCGTATACCAGGTTACCCCAAGTCAAGCTCGGAACACCTTATTGGAGATTTCAACCTTAGGTATATCTGTTCTAGAACCATTTCCACCTGTAGTATCCAGATAGGGATGTATTTGCTTGAATAACCCATATAATATCTATTTTACCAAAATTCTTGGATGCTCTTTGATACTTATCCTCAATGTATTTCTTAGGGTAATGTTCACTATTGAAATTTTTTCTAAATCTAGTTTCCAAGGATTTTACTAAAATTATTTTGATACCAACTGTAACACCCCAACCCCAGTTTCCCAGATTCGGTGCATTATTTTATCACACTGGCATGATCACAAGAAAATCAAATCCTAAAGGACCAATTAGTTTAGTATCCTTGGAAATACCAGATAAAAACATAAGTTTTTAATCATATCTTGAAATAAAAAACCACATATTATTCCATTTTAAAACTCTCATATTCATTAGACTATCCATGAAATTAAATCCTAATATACTTCTTCTCATCTCAGGGAAAAATGAAACATAAGATATTGGTGCGCTCAGATGCTCAATAAGGATAAACAATATAGCAGAAGCTATCATAAATAAGCATAAAATTTTAAGTCAATGTATAAAAATAAAAAAAAAAGCCTTTTAAACATAATCTTCAGCATAATATGGAAATAATAAATCAAATAATTCAATTTAAACTTTCACATGAATATTCTATGAGTCTAATAATCACATGAAATATCAATAATTAATCTCATAATGAGGAAATTCATAATTTCAGACATTATAACCATAACATCAAGGCCTCCTACCAAGACCATTACCATACCATCAAGGACTTTTTCTAAGACACTAGTTTGTATCATGAGACATACCGATGCATCAAGGGGCCATAACGGGCTCCTCCCATCACTTACTAAGTCCAATGCAATCCTCTTATGAAAATGGTGAAACATAACATAAACATTCATATTAAAACTAGCATACAAAATGTTAATACTTTAACCATAAAATATGAATGGTATTAACATAGCACATCCACAGTCAAATATATCGTAAACCATTCAATAAATTATAGAAGATTTTATCATAACAATTAAACCTTAAATAAGAATAAAATCCAACAAGGGATGTTGGCATAGATGAAAATAATAAAGTCATTAAAACTCTTTGAGTGAAATATCCTTTTATTACTTCAAATCATTTAAAATTAGTCCATTTATAAAAGAAAATTTTTCTTTTAAAAATAAAATTTTAAGATTATAAGGGAGGCTTAAAAATGTTATGGTGTCATGATGGTGGAAATAGCCACTCATTTTGTATAATTTAAAAGAAATATTTTTTCCTTAATTTTTTCGAAAAGGTCACAAAGTACCTTGTTTGGAAAATGACAGAAATATTCCTTTCAAAACGTTTTATAAAAATTCAAACATGGGTCTAAATGACATTAAATGATTTTATAAAAATAGTAAAAATATTTAGAAATGTATTTTTATGAAACATGGACATGGATAAAAATTATTTCTTAGTAAATACTTACATATAAACGACCATGGATAATTATGTGATTGTGAAATTAACCCTTACCTTGGACTTTCCTTTAGTCGAGGGTGTGTTAACCTCATGTATAATGGTTAAATAATGTTATTAAATTATACCATGACTATATCCATATTTATTATATCATATATGATCCTCCTATATCATTTTTTTAATAGTTTTTCAGTATTATCATTTTTTCTGGTGTTAACTTCTTTGTTTTCCTATGCATGATTTGTCATGTAAGTCATGTTTCTTTTGCATAGGACATATTTTATTCTTATACAGAATGATATTAAGTTCATAAATATTATATTTAATCATTATATTAATTTTATAATCATTCTTCAATGGTTAACATGGAGAATTAATCTCATCACCTTGTGAAGACGGTAGGACGTACATACGCACGAGCGACGATACCTTTCCTCTAATGGTTAAATGGTATGAAAATGTGTGGAATGTAAATTATAAAGAACCAATATCATGTAATATTAATTATTTACATACTTTATATTCATCATTATACCCATTTAAATATATTATAGATGAGAAACAGTTTACACCACAGCATTGATACGGTAAGTCATATGTACGCACGTATGGGGATACTGTTTTTTATAGGATAGGTAAAAGGTGGAATATGGTTATACCATAATAATAATAACATTTCAGTATATGAATTATAATTTATTTGTTACTTTTTTATGGAAACAAAATACAATGGGGAGTTATAAGAAGAAAATAAATTGAATTGAATTGGTAAAGCAATTACCTCTTATTCATTGGACTTCCTTGGGATCTCCTCTTAGGGACACCAGGGACGGTATTTTTGGAAAACAAAGGCCTCCAGAATATAAATAATAATTTTTATAGGAGAATTGGGAAGTTTTTGGTTAAGATATAAGGGTCAATGAGTTGTGATGAGGTGTGGGAGGAGATGTCTTTTTATAAAAGAGGGAAGAGGAACTTTAGAAAACTCTCAAATTATTAAAATATAATAAGACTATTCTAGATCTAAATAATTAAAAATGGACCATAAATGAAAATTAGAATAATTTTTATACCATATCCTTTACTCTTGTTATTATTTAAAAACAATATGTTTAAATAATTTAATAATATATGAATTCCATAAGATATTATTATTTCCAAATTTAATATTATTCATCTAGTTTGACTTAAAATGCAATAATACATGGTGGTAATTTGAATATAATGATTTCACACATCTATAATATATCATATAGATATATGAAATTTGTTAGACACAATAAATAAGCCAAAATATAATAAAATTAATATTATTAAAACCATTTATTCCATTTTTATGTTAATTTAGTAATATTGTTTTAGAATTGAAGAGGATTTTAAGGTAATTATATAACTTTTAAAAATTCAAAATAAATTTATATAATGAAACTAATTTCACTTCTATCAAAATTGAAAATTATATTCATTCATAGCTTGATTTTGGTACTATGTGGACACATAAAAGATTTTAAAATACAAGATAATGATATTTTGTAACTATCATTGATTTAAATAATATATAATTTATTTTCATATACAAGTGCCCATTAAACAACTCAAAATTGATAATAATGTGATTATGATTTCATATTCATTATCTAATAATTTTTTGTACATGTTTTGGTCTTATTTTAAACCTTATAATTTTTATTTCCCTTAATTAATTCCTTTAACTCTTATCATAGCAACATGTGCTTTTATTACTAAGGGTTAATATAGTCACTATAAAATGTAAAAGGATCCATAAATGGACCATTAGTGACATATTTAACTTCATAAAAATTATTTGTCCTAAGTTTATATTTTTATGAATTTTATATAATTTAATAAAATATTATTTATTTTAAAATATCAATAGTGTCAATTTTGACACTATTCATTAGTTGAATTTTTAAAAACATAATGATATTTTCAAACCAAATCCTTTAAACCATAAATAACATATAAAATTAATCCATAAAATTATTTTATGACATTAATTCACTCAAATTATATTTATTTTAATATTTTTAATATCATTTATTTGATATTTCTATTAATAAAATAATTTCTACATCAATATTGAATCATCGATAATGGTAAGTATTTAATCTCTAAAAATAATAAATAAATTTTTATGATATATAGAATTATATTAAATTTACATATACTACCTATAGTCGATGTTATCTTCTGTTTATCCCTATATTAAAATTAATATACTTTTATAAAATAAGAGCGCGACATTTTATCACATTCATTGATTTTAATAATATTAATGTCATATTCATGGGAAAGTGGCCATTAAGTGATTCCATTTAGAAACATAGATTATAATTGTCTAATTTAGTCATCCAATAGAATTTTTAAAGGTAATAAGAAAATTTTATAATATTATTTTTACCTTTAATTACCTGATTTACCCTTAATCGTGGTAATAAAAAAATTACGAATTTACTATTCATAATATCAAAAAAAAACCTATTAACATAATTTGGACCCACTAATTCCAAATATGGAATCTATTTTTCAAAATTTAAAACACAGAAGTTTCATTAATTAATGTAAAATTAATCCTCATTGACAAAATGAGAAATAGTTTTTTCAAAAGTAAAAACCATCAAAAGATTGACATGTCTTTATATCTAATTTTAATGTGAAAATAATTACAATGAAATAAATTATATTAAATGATAAAAATATAATCTAATTATAATTTTAATCTATTAAAATGTATAATTTAACACTATAAATTATTTTGATTAAAAAAGTTGTTTTCAATTAAAATTTAGTATTTTTCACTATTTATCAAAATATGAAAGTTATCAAAAAAACACCAAATATTTACTAGAACTAATTTTTTATATCTCTATTATAAATAAAATGTTTAATTTTAAAAATTAAATATATAAAAGTTTAAAATATTGGATTTAAAATGGGTGTGTCATCAAAAGGTGGAAAAACTACATTTTTTGAAAAATACTTATTTTATCCAAAAAAAAATGAATTTGTTCTTATATTATGTGTAAGAAATGCATAATATTAATGTTAAAATTATATGGAATATATAAAATTCAAAATGTTTTTAACACTATCCATAACTTCTAATTTAACAGTTAGATTATATATTATATTAAATCATAATATTTTATTAATATATTATTATTCAATAAAACTGGGTCTTACGTCTAATGCAAAACAACTCATTGTTTTGTGTAGTGTAAGATTAATATGGTGTTGAGTAAAAAGAAATAAAGTAACAAAATTAAATTTTTTCAGAAATGAAAATATTGTAAAGTCTCGGGGTGTTATATATTTAATTTTTGAAAATTACAGACTGAAATATAGAAAATTATTGGGATATGTAAGGGTTCCCAGCACTAATATGTAAGGGTTATAATTAAGAAAAATTTGACAAAGTATGGTCTTACATTAAGGTAAATCTAAAGCCTGGTTGATATGTAAAGATAATTTATTTTTCAAAAAGGGATAATGGACCACATGTAATGGTAACTCCCAACATCTTGAGTAATAGAAAAAATTTCATGCCTTTTCTAGATAAATCCATTCTTATATATAAGAGTCAGCCCCATGGCCTGAGTAATACGTAAAATATTAATGACTTTACCATGGGGAGAAAAAACCACATATGTAAGATTAATCCTTATAACCTGAGTGATACATAAAGGATATGTATTTTCTATGTGGATGAAACACATGATTCATTAAATTATTTTGATGATACTTAAGGATCCTTCTGGTATTCATGGCGTACAAAAAGTTTCCTCCCTTTAATAAAACAAGTGTTTCTCAAGAAAGGATGATGTGTAAGGGTTGTTCACTTGAAATAACTTTTACTCAACTATGTTTTAAGGAATATCAAAGAATCATGACTATGAAGATCATCTCTAGTACATGTGGTTCTCATTAAAATCTCAAAGAGATCAAGGGAATATTTTATTCTAATTGCTTGTCCAAATAAAGAAAAAAGTAATGTGAACTAACATATAGCACATGATAAGAGATAAGGATAAGTAATTTGAGGTAATTAAGGAAGCATAGCATTTATTCGATCATTCCTAGTAATTTCATGTTATCTATGTTGAAAATAATGAGCATCCCAATCTTTTTCAAAGATCGTCATAGCATCTGGAATGTTCCTGAACAATCATTTATCCTTAAAAAATGGAATAAAGTTGACTATAATCAAGGTTGGTTATTGTTTTATTCTTTATTTAATACTTATTTTTCATATCCAGGGACTAAACACTAATCTCGTTATGTTTAATCCAAGGATATTTCCCCCACTCACTATTAATGAATTATAAAATTTATTTGTTCATATCTATCTTATTCAACCTTGTTGGAATTGGTTGTTTGTTATAGGAAGTAGGATATTTACATTGTTTGTTGCATTTCAATTCATATTACTACCCTTAATCTTGTTTTATATGTAAAAACTCCTGGATCTTTATTATTATCTATACATTGGAGTAAAGTGAGGATTTTTTTACATCTGATCAATAGTATTTGGTCTTATGGATAAGAAAATTAATAGTATATAGTGATCATTGTATTTCTTTATTTAAGGACAAAACACCGAGTGAGGGTAATATATTGAGGTTTTAGTATATTATAGAGAGAGTATGAGATTTGTTTTTTGAGTGAATTGTGATTTATTAGGATAGGTGAGGAAATGTATGAGGTGATACCACTACCTCAAAATTGATTTCAAACACTCAATTATTTACTTTCAAACACACACACACACACACTTGGTTTCATTATTTCCCACTACTCCTAAAACTTGTATGTGAATTAATAAAACACCAATGATTCTACCTCTCTATGATACAACATGATTCACGCACAATACTATATTTTTCTTAGGTCTATTCTTTATATTTCTTCATGAACTTGTGACAAAAGTGTTAAGAAATTGGCATTGTTATCGAAAAGGCAAGCTACCCTGTGATTTATTTTTGTTTTTTTTTTTTGAATTTTTTTCGATATGACCAAATATAGTTTTAATCACCTCTTTGGTTTTGATCTATAGGTTTAGATAACATTTATAGATATATATAGAAACCTAAGGATCGTTTAGAAATTGGATAGGGAGTTTTTAATTATCCCATTCAAAGACTCCCTATCCTCATCTAGTTATTCTAGAGTTTCAGATAATGGTTACATAATATAATAGAATATATCTTGATAAAATAGAACAATTAAATACATTTGTGCAACAAATTATAATTACCAAAATAATTAGTTATTATTACCAAACAATTAAGTAGAATTTGAATGAAAGCATGGACTAATCCAAATTCTTTCTATGTTTCATGGTTTGTTGGGAGAAGACCCAAAAAAACACTTAAATAAGTTTTGGATTGTGAGAAACAATATATCACCCAGATATTTTAGATTATATTTTATTTAAATAAATTTTAGTTCTTAGAAAGATTGTGTTACATGAAACACCAAGTTTAAATGAACTGTGATATACTATTAAAATATTTAAACATGATCATTATAACCTAACCATTAATATTATCCATATAAATATGAATAACCACATTTTGAAAATTATTTATAAAAATTTTATATCAATAAAATATATTGGTAAAAAATTACTTTATTTTTTGTAAATTCTTTATATGCTTCAAAAATATATTTTTTTGTCACAAATGTTTTTATTATTTTTTATGAGAAAATAATATAAATAATTTCTACTAATTTTATAAATTTTAGTATAGAAAGATAAAATTAACTTTTTAAATCATCATTTAAAAATTAACTAATGCTGAACTTTTTGATTTTTTTAAAAATATTGATTTTTTAGTGAATAGTGAGAAATATCGATTTGTGTAAAATTGGCATTTTGTTTCATTAAAAATGAACCAAATATTTTTAATTTGATCCTAAATTAATATAAGTATAATTTAGTTATAAATAATCTAATTAATTACATATTAATAAATATTATATGATATCTTAGTATAGAAATAATTTTAGACTTAAAAAAATATTTTTTTCAAAAAATCATTTGTCATCACGCTTTGCGAGATACTTATAAAATGGATTTCTGACACTTATAGAAATTGAATTTGGTAAAATTGATTCTAAGTTTTTAATTATTATAATTAATAATATTTATTAAATTCAACTCAATTTTTATATATAATGAATATTAAAAATAGTAAAAAATCATCACCATGGTAAAAGGGTAAAGCAGGTTAACCTAAGTTAAAACTAAGGGATAAGGCCACCATTTTTCATCTTCATTATTATTGGAAGAATATATTTATACCAATATAACCTTATGATCTATTACTATTATGTTATGGGACACTTTCCCATGAAAGTGACTTGTCTAATATTTAAGTAAAGAAAATACAAAATGTCACTTTATTACTTTTAAATATCTCTCACATGTTCACATAGGGAAAAAATAAGTTTTGAAGGAAAATTAATTATTATTTTTATCATAATGAAATTATATTCATTATGGTAATTTATTTATAATTTTTAGTGATTATATAATTACTTTAAATTTTTATGCAACGCCAACATATAATTTTATTAATTAATAGAAAAATAAAATAAATGATTTTGAAAATATTAAAAGTAATATAATTTGAGTGAATTATAGTGTTCCATATTTTTTATATATAAATATATCAAATTAGTGATTTTTTAAAATTATATATTCAAATTCCTCTTTCTCTTGATGTATTTAAAGTCACATTAAATAATGTCAAAAATGATATTAATGTTATTTTATAATCAATAATATTTTATTAAATGATTTAGATTTACTAAAAATACTATCTTTGGACAATTTATTGTTATATGTTTAAAAATATCATCTATGTTCCATTTATGTCCAAATTTTTTTATTGTAAATATTTTGACCCAAAAATAGTAAAAACATTGTTATCACTGTAATTGTGAAAAAAGGTTAACATGGGTTAAAACAAAGAGATAAGGGTAAAAATAAAATATAAACTTAAAAAAATTATTGGATTATATTATTTCAACATTTAATTTTAATATATTATAATTATAACATTTTGGAACCATTTTAACCTGAAGATTAATTTATATTCATTTAATATTTTATGAAATTCCAAAAGTTCCCCTCCCCTCACTTATAAAAGGGAAACTCCTATCCTATTTTCTTCACACATAAAAATAATTTTGGTTCATAAAATACCTACCCAAATACCTTTATTACTTCCCTTAACATTTTATATAGGTCTTAGTTTTATTATAAAATCCTATTAGGAATAATTGTGGTGTAAACCTAAAGAGGTTGTCTGAAGAAGTGGTATCGTTATTAACTGAGCATTTTTGTTTTATTTCTTCTTCATACTACTTAAAATATTACTAAACCATGATGATATAATAACACCTGTATATATCATATACTTAGATATTATTATGTTAATTTCATAAACTACATCCTTCTCCACTTCCATCAAATGGGAAATGAAACCATCATTCGTGTGTATAGAGAACTACCACCTTGTGAACCGATGTAATTCATTTTCTATCATCGCCTATCACATATATTTATGATGATGGATTTAATGTATATATATGATATTAATAAAATATTTATAATTATTTAAAATTAATATATTATATATTTCTTACCCTTCCATTCATTGAAATATGATAGTGTTGCTCATTCATTTGTGTGGATTACCACCTCCATGAATTGATGTGATTTTTTTTCGTTATTGCATCACATGGATGGAATATATAAGTGTATCTATACAAATAAAATGAAATTTATTATATAATTATCATTTTTCAAAGATAAAATAACACTTATCTTATTTCCATCAGGATTTTTGAAAAATGGAAACATTGTTCATGCTTACGTACGACCTACTGTATCCATGATTGTAAAGTAGTTTATTTTTCATTAAAATATTTCTAGGTTAGTGTTAAAATAATAATTGATTTATAAAAATTACAATTATTTCATGATTATTATTCTATATTTTATGTAATAATTACCTCTTTTACCATAGTCAGCATACCGATGTCATTTTGGACATATGAACTAAATATCATCAAAACGTATGACATAAACCTGATTAATTAAGAAATTAAACATAACTTGGTAATAAATAAAATAAAATGTATAATAAACTTAAAAAATTTTCTTATGAAATTAAATCCTTAACATAAGTTTATTATTTGGGAAGATAAAGAACGTACATGACGAGTTGGACCTAAGGCAATGGATTTCATCCAAATTTTCATTCATTGAGGAATATTTTAATGTTATACATCTAATTTATTTTATATGATGTATATATTTCCCCTTGTACATGTTATTTCATGAATTATTCAAAATTCATGGTATTTTAAGTTTCAATTCAAATTATTTTATCTAGGGGTATTTTACTTGAAATTTACCAAGTGGTGAGGGGTTTTATAACTCAAATTCTTTTCATTGGGTTATGTTACATCTTAATTGTATTAAACATTGTAATATTAAGTGTATAATTACATTTGATTATTTTTTATTTTTTCACTTGTTTTTTGTGGAATTACATTTGATACACATTATCGATTCATTAATTAATTCTCACTTCAATGGTATGATCTTTGTAAGATATTTCGTCTCAATTTCCACTCCATTGATACATATTTGGTATTATGCACTTATTTTCTTTTATTTTGTATATTTACTTCCCTATTGATATATTATATCATGAATATATTTATATTCATGGTATTTAATGTTTCATTGGAAGTTATTTATTTCATGGTAGTTATGATTCAAAATATACCAAAGTGGTAGGGGTTTATTTCACAATCACATAATTAGTCAAGATTGGTTATGTCTAAGTTCATGTTCAAGGAATTATTTTATTTTTCTATCTTAAATCCCATAAATTTTATTTGTCTATAGTTTTTTTTAATTTATATGTTTTAATTTCATTTTCCTCCTCTATGTACTCAAGTGATTGAAATAATGTTTTTAAATAAAATCACTTTTATTATATTCGATCGCAAATATTTTTCTTCCATGTCCATATTTTCCATCAAAAATTTTAAATAAATGATTTTAATATTATCCAATGATTTATTAAAGACTTTTTTACCCATTTTTGGATTTATACAAAATTGTTTAAATGGAATCTTCTTATCATTTCTTGAATGCGTAACTTTTTGACTTTTTACCGAAAGCATAAAAGTAATATTTGTTTTAACATACTAAGAATGAATAGAATTTTCCAATTTTATGAATGATTAATTATTTAAAACTTCCTTTATAATTTTTCGTGATTATTTTCAAAGAAAATTTTTTGTATAATATTTTATAAATTTTTAGTATTCATAAGTCATTTTTAAAGTTAGAAGGGTATTTTCCTTAATATTGTTTTTAATTATATTTTTATGGTATTTTTATTTATTAATGATAATAACCCTTTGTTTTAAATACACTATACTAGGGATATGTTGTAATGATACCATCCTTATTCTTTCTATGGATGGTTTATGATCAGTTTGACTGGGGAAGTATTAACATTTTTTATGGTAGTTTTTTTATATAAATATTTATTTCAATTATTAATAGAATTTTTATTCTCCTATTTTGTATGGTGAAGGCATTGGACTTGGTAAGTGATGGATGGGCCCCATTATAGCCCCCCAATGCATCAGTATTTATCATTATATAAACTAGTTTGGGTATTTGGATGAGGTCATGCCCATTTATAAATATGTCTTGGAATGAGGCCTTGATAGTAAGTTTACGATGTCTGGCATTATGAATTCCATCATTATGATATTATTTATTGATTTCCACATGAGTATTTTAATAGTTATGATGTCCATGGATAAGTTTCAATTTTATATAATTATTTATATGGAATTATTTGATTATCTTTTATTCCTACCAAATTATTCTTCATGCTTAAGTCATTTATTAAATGTCATGTGTTTTTGGTTATCTACATTATCATATTTATTATGACTTATTTACTCATGAAATATTATATTTTACATAACTATTATTTATCATTTGAGCACACCCATTATTTTATTTCCTTTCCCTATGATATAAAGAAGGAATCCTTGAATGAGTTCAAGGATGCATAATATTTACTTTCACTATGTTGCATTTTTATGTTTTCAAATGTAATGTGATTTTCATTTATGTATCTATTTTACCAATATTAATAAACTATTCATTACTTTGGGATGTGATCACTTGTATATTATATCAACGTAATAAAATAACCACTAGCTCTAGAATACTAGGGTTGAGGTTTTTATAAACACCTTTAATATTATAGGTGTTTTGGAAGCTCAAATAAAGTGTAAGGTAGTCCCATTCTTTCCATAGGACATATCCAATGAATAAATGTGAAACCTATATCTTGGAGAGGTCACAAGATGGTAATAGATCTATAGATCCTTTCCTAAAAAAATTTCCTTGCTTCAAGAAGTACAGAGCTGAGGTAGAAGATTTATAAGATAAGTAAATCTAGTGGTGAGACTCTTTATGAGTATTAGGACGGGTTTAATATGTTTATTTTTAGTCTTCTACATCAACCCATAAAAGTTCACTATTTTTTGGTCTACTTCTATCAAGGTCATCTATATTGTGATAAAAAACTTGTTGGATTACTCTTTAGTAGGATCTATCATAGAGAAATATCTAACTTAGGCTAATGAGTTCATAGTTAATATATTCTTTTTTGGTACAAGGACCACTACTAGAGGTGTTCATGTGGTAAAAATTTCCAAATATCCTTTAATTAAATCTAGAATTAATTAACTAACCTCTCTTATGAGATGGTTTTCATTGAATATAGTTATTAAAGTACCATCTATACCCCCAACAGAGCTTCCAATTTTGTAATTATATAGAGAATTTCAAAAAATGTTATCCTCACGTACAAGACACACAATGTTTTGATACCATATATCCAATATAGTTCTAATAACTGAGCATCCAAGGTTTCAAGGAGTACTTTATAGTTCAGTATGAAGTGCGTAGTTAAGATCCAAAATGGCCACCATTATAGTAGAATCATAAATAGATATACTAGCTACCACCATTCTAAAATAATAGGTCACAGCCTTTAATAAGTTATCATACTCAAAGATAAATTCAATATCCATCCACAAAGGACCTTCTAATATAGTTGGTCGATTAACATGGTAAAAAAATTGTGTACTTTAATAACCCATGGATCTAAACTTAAGGATTTAAAAGGAAAATATGAACAAATTTTTACTTCCTTAAACACATTGGTAAATCAATGTTTGGGTGAAATTCAAAATCAATTCCTAACCCAAATATCAATGTAATTTTTGCATCATTAATAAGTGTAAGGGAATTATAGGGTATTGAGGAGCCACTATGGTAGCCAAACCTGAGGTTGAATAGACAATGGAAGAGTAATAAGGCCTTATAGAGAAAAAAAAGTGGATGTACATATTGAGACACAAATGGTGAGTAAAGGTATATTCAAATCCAATATAGAGGATTTTACTCAACCATTACCGCCCTTTAACTTTAAGGATGATTCTGCCAAAGAAGGATAATGAATATTCCTTAAAGAAATAAGTGTTTTATTCCTTCAAAAAGGTAGAAACTGATATTCCTTTTCTAGAATAAATCAAATAAATTCCAAGGTATAAGATATTTATCAATGATTTTTGTACTAATAGGAGGAGGATTTATAGAGATGAAACGGTAATATTAGATAATAATGTTTCCATCTTAATCACTCCATAGTTACCTAAGAAATGTCAAAATCTAGGTACTTTCACTATTACCTACAATAAAAGAGAGTTGGCAGTCATCAATGATTTATGTGATTTATGAGCATTAATAAATTTCATTCTTCACGCGATATATTCTTAACTGCATGTAGGAGATCTCAATCAAATTTTAGTGGTGGTACAGTTAGCCAACTGAGCTATATCCTATCCTGTGGGAGTGTAGGAAGATGTCCTCATAAGAGTTTAATTTTTATTATTCCCTACAAATTTATATATTCTAAACATGGAAGGAAAAAGTGGTATTACTTATTCACATATCATCTTAGGGAGTCCATTGTAAAAAACTATAAAGAACATTATTAATGTTCGTAAAGGAACTATCTCTATGGGATTTGGTGAAGACACTATGAATTTTAATATCCTAGACTCCATGAGATTTCATCAAGAGTAGAACTATTTTTTTACTATTTCTTACTTTAAACCCCCTTCTTCTATAGATTATGACACTTGTATTTTGGATTAAATAATAAATTTAGGAGGGTCTAAAATGTCACCAAAACTTTTGGATAACACTATTTTTTAAAATGAATTTAATCTTAAACCAACTATCTATAATGACCAGTTTGAAGATACTTTAAATAAAGAATTTTTTTTATGATTTGATTATATCCATCACTAACTCTTCTTATTTTAACATGTAGGTTGAAAATATGAGTGAAAATGATTTGAAACCATCTCTTGAACAATATATAAAGTTTTAATTAAAATGGATTCCATCAAATCTGAAATATTCCTACCATATAGAATATGATAAGCTACCTTTGATAGTTTCAAATGACTCATCACCTAATCAAGAACGCAAGTAGCTAAATATTTTGTGACAAAATACTAATTATATAGGATGGACACTATGGTAAATTCCTGGAATTAATCTTATTATTTTCATTCACTAGATATTGATTGAGAGTGATTCAAATTCTGTGAAGTAACCCCAAAGGAGGAATAACACAACACTAATGGAAGTTTAAAAAAAAGTTGAAAATTTTTTTGGAGCTGGTATCATTTAACCAAAATTAGACACATATTATGAGATCACCATATAATTGGACCCAAAAAGACTATAATAACCTTTATTCAAAATAAAAAAAATGAATTTGTGCCCACTAATTCAAAAAAAATGAGGTCATGTATTGATTATAGAAAACTAAACCATGTGACCTGAGAAGACCACTTCCCCATTCCTTTTATAGATTAGATGCTATAAATATTGGGTGAGGATGGTCACTACTATTTTCTTCATGGTTTATCTAGATATTTTCATATTACTATTACGTATTAAGATCAAGACAAAACTACATTCACTTTCCCCTTATGGTATGTTTTCATACTAGAGGATTCCTTTTGTTTATGAAACACCCCAGGTACATTTCAAAATTTCATAGTAATTATATTTTTAGACCTCATTAATAGTTTATTATAGTTATTTATCAGTGAATTTATAGTCTATGGTACCTATTTTTAAAGTGTTCTTAAAAATCAACAAAAAAATAAAAGGTGCATTGAAAAGGATTTGGTCCTAAATTTTGAAAAATGTCACTTTATATTGTAAATAAGTATTTTTTTGAGCCATATAATTTCCAAATAAGGGATTAAAGTAGATAAATACCAAGTTGATGTCATATCACACTAGTATACCCCCACCACTATCAAACATGTTATATCATTTATAAAAGATGATGGGTTATATAGTATGTTCATTATAGACTCTATAAAAGTTGCATTATATTTTACTAATCTACTCAAAAAAGGTATGGACATTATGTTTGACGAATAATGTAGGAATTATTATGATAAACTCAAATAAATCATGTCCAAAACCCTTATCATCAGGACACTAGATTGGGATGTGCCTTTTAAAGTGTTGTTTGATTCTTTAAACCAAGAATTAATCGAAGTTCTATCTTAAAATATTGATATACGCTAACATGTGATATATTAGCTTCACAGACTCTATACTCAACTCAAATTAACTACACAACCACCAAGAATGTGGTTTTTTCCATAATTATTTCACTTGAAAATTTCTATTTATATTTTTTTGGAAGTAAAGTAACAGTTTATTATTACAATGCAGTTCTCAATTACTTAATGAAGAAAGTTGACTCAAAAGAAAGGTTAGTATGGTGGATGATTATTCCCCAATAATTTAACATGGAAATTATGGAAAATAAGGTCTATGAGAACCTATTTTCATTGAATGTAAGAATAATTTACCACACTATTAAAGAAAAAATACCTATAAAAACAACCTTTAATGATTCACTCCTTGGTGTGTATCACTATGATATCATGTGTAATGTTACATGGTATGCGGATGTGGTAAACTACATAGTCACTTCAATAGTACCTTCCTTATTTTCTAAGAATATATTTCTAAAGTTGAAGTCCAAGTTAAAGTATTATATATGGGAGGATCCATATGTGAGGAAGATATATAGTGATCAAGTGGTTATAAGATGTATACATGATGAAGAGGTATCTTATTTTCTTAAATTTTGTTACACACTTACATATGGAGTTCATTTTGGACCTTAGTGCATAGCTAAGAAAGTGTTAGAGGCTGGACTATTATGGATTATAATTTTTAAATATTCCCATAATTTTTGTAAATCATGTAAAAAATACCGGTTCACTAGATGTATTTCCAAAAGACAAGAAAATTCTCGAAAAAAAAATTATTTTTTGTGAAATATTTTATGTTTTAGGAATAAACATAATGGGATCAATTTCTATCTCTTTTAGAATTACCATTATTCTCTTGGTAGTGGGTTATGTCTCTAAATGGATTGAGTCTCAAGTTACAGGGACTAATGACTCTAGAGTGGGAATATATTTTCTCAAATCACACATTTTCTATATGTTTTGAATACCATGGGAAATAATCAATTATAAGGGCACACAATTTTGTAACTAGGGTATGGGAGAATTAATGAGAATGTAAATAGTTTTAAATAAGACTTACATTGCCTATTACCCACAAATAAATGTAAAGTAAAAGTTATCCAACTAGAAAGTGAAGAGGATCCAATAAATTATGGTTTAATAGAACTAAAAAAATGGATCAAGAATCTATAAGATGCACTATTGGAATGAATAATTTCCTTCAAAACCCTCTTACTATGTTTCCTTATAAAATATTATATGCTAAGTATTTTCACCTACCTATTGAGCTATAGATTAAGGCCAACTTGAATATGAATCAAGTGAAAATGGAATTGGTAAAGGCTAGATGAAGTTTCAGTTATTGGATCTTGAGGGGTTTATGAGAGAAGCTGATTAAAATTCTTTGTTATATAAGGAAATTACCAGGTCTACCCATGAAAAACTCATTCAGAGGAAGTATATCAAAGTTTGTGATAAATTTTTACTTTTCACCTCCTGGTTGAAACTGATGACAATTAATACTCATTACTAATAAAATAGGATATTCACTATTACTAATTAATTTTTATTTGGTGTAGTTGAAATTAAAAAAATGAAATTAAAATTTTATTTAAAGTTTCACCCTCCCTACTAGAATGAATAATAAGTAACTATAGAAACAATGTTATATTTTTTCGAATTGGGGAAGGGATTGTTTATGGAAAATTCCTTAGTGGAATTTTAATTATGAGATAAGGGAACTATAATTTTCAACATGAACTTGGGTAAACTATATATTTTGAATGAATAAACCCTTAGGAAGCCTCCCTAAATGAAATTTGGATATCTTATATGAACTAGAGTGAAATGAGAATATGGGAACTGGTTTAGAAATCTTCCTAAGACAATAAAGCACATGTGTGTATGAGTAAGACATTAAATAAGAGTTTGAGTGACATGAGATTTGAATACCTAGGAACTTATTCCATTCCATGGATTTTAAAAATAATCATGTGGGGTTATTTCTATCTTGTTATGGTTTAGTTTTTAGTTTAGCTATACTCATTTAATGAGTTCTTTTTACAAAACATCAATAAGAAAATTATAATAAGTGATATTTTGAGAAGGGGATAGGAAAGTTTAATTAATTATAAACATAGATAAACAAGGGTTAAATGATATATAAAAATTTCATATATAAAGTATCCAGAAAGTGTGAAAAGAATCAATTAAATAAGGATCTCAGGGGAGAGAGACTTTTAATGGTGCCACTTGCTAAAATTTTAATTCCACTAAATTATTTTTTTACAATAATTGAACCATAAACTTAACTTTAGAAGAATTTATACCCATTTTAAATTTAGGAAAATATCTTGTTCAATTTAGGTAGGTGATGAATCCATATTTTTTATTTTTTTAGGATTTCATATATTTTTTACAACTGTTTTATTTTAATTCTAAATAAATGGATTTATACATGTCTTCTTTTAATTTTTTAATTTATTAAAAATAGGATTAGTATTCATGGTTTTTTAAAATAATATACTTTTTTAAATTAATTTGTATTAATCTAATACTGAATTTTTTTTCCAGGATTTTTAAGTAATTTTTGGAAATAAATAATAATATATAAGTAGAAAATCTCAAAATTTGAATGAAGTGTGAGGATTTAATTTCTAAAATAATCATATAGAAATTCAAAAAAAATGTTGGGATACATAAGGGTTCCCAAAATTGATGTGTTTGGGATGAAATTGATTCTAATTTTACAAATTATGGGAACACTAAATGGTAACTTTATAGCCTAAGTGATACATAAAGGTACTATCCATTTCTATATAGAAAGAATGGCCCTTACGTAAAGGTAATCGCATGTGGCCTAAGTGGTATGTAAAAGTACCTAAATTTTCCAATTGAGGAATCCCAAATCATACATAAGATTTATCCCCACATCCCAAGTAATATTTAAAAGTTGATACATTTTCCATAGGGATAAAACTCCTTATACATAAAAGTCATCCCTATGGCCTAATTGAAACCTAAAGTTCATTCCTATACTGAAGGAATGAAAAAATTAATTTGTAAGAGTATTTTTTTGGTACATAAGGGTATTTTCAAGATATACTTCATACATAAAGTTTACTCCCTTTTTTAAATAATTTTTTTCTTAAGAAACAATAATATGTAAGGGTTAGGCACTTGGAAGAATTTTTTCTGGGGTTTTTTAGATTAATTGTAAAGAATCTTGATCGTGGAGATCATCTTCAGTAAATGTGTAACTCATTTTAGGAATAATAAAATAAAATATATATTTTTTTCTAATTAAATTTATAAATTAGAAAAAATTAATTAAAAATCATAGATAGTTTAAAATCTAATAGAATCAGAATGAATATGACGGAATCAAGGGAACACAATTTTCAATCATGATTTTTGAGGAATACTACTCCATCCTTGTGGTAAAATTATACTTCCTATATATCTATTGGGATCATACAAGCTTCAAGAGTGTTATTAATCATTCATATGTTCTTATAAATGGGAATGGAACTAACTGTAATGGGTGTGGGATATTGTTTTCTTTTTTATTTATTACTTATTGTATCGTCTCCATTGATGAAATGTTATGACCATTATGGTTAAGCCAAGTACTTCACCCCCTGAAAATGTATTATGAAATTTAATATTTCATATATCTCATATTTAACCATAATATAGTTGTTTGTTTATTATGGGTAATAGGATATTTCCATTATTTTATTTCAATTCATCTTTATTTCCTTAATCTTGGTTTGCTCACATTGCCCATATTCTTATTCATTGCCCATATGGTGGAGGGGAGTAGGATTAGTTCAAGAGTGATCAAAGGACTTTGATCACTTTCATAGAAAAAATTAGATGATTAATTGATCATTTACTTTCTTTATTTAATCCAAATACACCAAATGAGAGAAATATTTTGATGTTTTATCTGATTAGAGATAGATATGGAAAGTTATTTTTTAGTGATGAATGGTTTAGAAGACAAGATATGGGAATATTTGGAATTAAAAAAATTATCTCAAAACTTATTTCAAACACTCACTTACTTGCATTCAAATGTACACACACACTCAAACTCATACATGCATTATGAAAACACTAAATTCTTCCTTTATGTGAGACAACCTGAGTCACAAACTATAGTATATTTTTATTAGTTTTGTTTTTTATAATTCTTGACTGACCCAAAATAGACACTTCATTTTCACAAAATTTACATCTCACGTAAAAATATATAACAGAGGATTTCATGGTCATTTTATCCCTTGAAACACACACCAAATATATAGTTATTTAAACGCTTCAAAGCATCCACTATCATAAAAAGATCAAGGTTTTGGGTTAGATCATTTATCTCATTAGTCTAAACTTTTTTAGAGGTTTAAAACCCCATATAATGATCCTACTTCAATACAAAACCAATAACCACATAAGGTACATCAAAATAAACCTTAAACCCCTTAATTTATTCTTGTAATATAAATATAGGATTCATAGTAACCCTCTTTTTTATATCTAAAAAATATGACGTGCATTAGTTTAAACAAAGAAAAAATTCCCCTTCATTAGAGTGGTCATGACTACATCTATATAAGAAATTTTCTAAATAAAATAAGGATAATATCTAAAAATCCCCTAGAAACTTTGAATCTAAAACACATTCTTGAGTACCTTCCAAGACATAACCCTCTCCACTTTTCAAGATCCACTAAAATTTTAGATTTTAATACTAAATTCCTATGGAATTTAAAATTATAAATTCAGAGTAAGAATTTAAAAATATTCACATAGAGAGTATGCTCTTATAATGTTCCCAATAAAACTTGGGTATGAATTCCAAAATCCTCTGAGGTCCTCGAGTACACATAGATATCATCCAAAACGGCCACTATAAAAGAGTCTATGGATATATGAAAAATCCTATTAATTAAATCCATAAAAACTATTGGTGCATTATTCAGTCTAAATGGAATGACTAGGTTCTCAAAGTTACCATATCATCTTTAGAGAGAATATTTAAAATATCCTCTGATCACTCTTGAAGATGGTGATAACACTATCACAATATAATATTTGAAAACCATTTAGCACCATTCAATTAATTAAAAAATCATTGATCCAATGAAATAGATATTGATTATGATTTTTTACTTGATTTAATATCTAATAATACATGTATAATTGTAATATTTCATATCCTTTATTGGTAAAAATAATATGAGATCCACAAGTAGATGTTCTAGGTCTAACAAAACCCTTAGACTCAAGATCCCTGGGTTTAATTTTTAATTACATTGACTCATTTAGGGTGAAAAAAATAAGGTAGAATAGAAATCAAAACCATTTAAGGAAAAAAATTATTAAAAACCCCACCTCTTATTTAAGAGGTAATCCTAAAAAATCTTTAGGGAATACATCAAGAAAGAGGCCTATCATGAGAGGTAATGCCTTCATGTTAATCTATCGTTAGGAAAGAATCATAGAATAAACTCACCATCTAATAAGTAATAATTCCAATATAACCCGGGTCCAACTCACCTTAACTTACATAGAATTACAATTCTCTAATAAAAGTATATTGATCCCTAGCTATATATGAAAAGTAAACATGCCTTTTATAGTAATTGATATGGACTTTAAACTAGGTTAACCAGTCCATTCCCAAGATAATATAAAAAAAATTCATGTCAAGGATTAAAAATATCAAATATTCATGAATATTACCACCATAATAAGACAATAAGGATATCTCTTAGTCATTTATATCCATTTTCCCAAGGGATTATTGATACTTGTATTCTTTTGTGATTGTTCTACTCTTAACCCCAAATGTGAAACAAGTTGTAACACCCCTAGAAAAGTTATATCTAAAATACTTAACATTATTTACCATGTAAATAAGGTGAACCTTTATTTTTGAGAGCCTAACTGATTAGAACTTCATAGTTAAGTGTGTTTTTCCTGGAATAGTTTTAGGATGGCTGATGTAATGACTTGAATCAGATACCCGAACGAACCCAATTTGGATTACCATAAAACCTCAAGTGAACCACTTGATCACCAAAGGTTCGAATAAACTTTGAGGGATAACTGATATATATAAGTGGGAGATGGTTTTCCCTCTTTAAGAAATAACCAATGGGTGAATAATACAAACAATATATTGTAAATATTCCAGCATGACAACTTGGGTCATCAGATATAAAATACCAAACATGGAATTAAAAAGTGGAAACTTATTCATCAAGTTACCAGATCAACACATAATGAAATAAATCTTGAGATTTTCACATATATCAAACCATAATCCAAAACATACAAAAATTATATACAAAAAGTAAATCTAAATAAAAACTAAGTATATATAATAAGTTCCAAAAAACACACCCTAAGGGGTCAAAATATAAAATATTGAGGAAACACCCTCCATGTTAACCACTATGTATATCCCCACTATAACCACTTAGAAAACCCACTAAAAACACAAAAAGTGACAATTCTGACTCTAGATGCCAAATCCCCGACTACCCATACTTTGGCACCCTCATCCCTTGAAAGGGGGATTTTCTTTTACCTGGGTCATGAAAAACAAGGTATACAATCATTACATTGGAACACATGTAGGGTGTGAGTACAGCATACATTATAAAAGTCACCACGAAGCCTCATTCAATCAATTATAAAGCTAGTTGTACAAAGAATGAACATAAATCAAACAAGTAGTAAGCAGTAAAATATAGTTTATCAAATATAATACTAGTAATATGAATTAAAAATTATTTTATGATAAATTAAGTAAATATATAACACGATATAAAAAAAAATTTATAATTTTTATCTCTATAAACCAATATTTCTTCAAGACATGCTCAAAATCCATACAGGGTACCTACCCTCCATAATGACCCTATCCGTTGGAAATATCAAACTGAATCTATAAACTATGGGAGGGAATATATATAAACACACACTTATAAACATATATACATGTATTTAGAATCATTATCCTAGATAGGAACTATATATAAATCACTATAACCTGGGAGGCTAACTTTCCCCTCTCTGGGAGATACCATATATAAATCTTCCCCACCTGAGAGACCCATATCATCTCATAATATGGAATGTGTGTGTGTGTGTTTGTGTGTGTTTGTTAGTAATCATATACATATACATGATCCTTCCTCTATATATGGTCTCTCTCAACTTAGAGTGGCATTTATCATATAAACTTTTGGAAACTAGCACACATGTCCTGATCCAAGACATGAAAAACAAGAATCAACAATCACATATAAAATATATAGAAAACAATACTATACATATGAAATATCACAAATAAGTCTCTAAATATTATTTTTATCATAAAATAATAACAAGAAGTATGATCATATAATTATAAAAACAAAATTCTAACCAATATACTCTATGGGATCAATTCAAGATTAACCATGTCATATATAACATTCAGTTCCATGAAGGAACGCTATGAATGAAATTAAATAAAGGTAGTCCTAACCATTATATACTGGGTATGATTTTTAACATTAAATTATAAATCAAGTATATATTATTCATTGTCTATAGGTCAGACCCTAATTATAGTTTATTCAATCTCAATGTGTATGCATATTTCTATGTTATTTAATACCAAGAAAGGAAACCTAAGAGCCATGGAAACATGTTTGTGAGTATTCAATCCAATATGACACCAAATTACACCATATGTAAGGATTTAAAATTAATTATACCATAAACATGGTGTAAGACAATATAATATGTGAAAAATAACTCATTACTTATAGCATTCATCTCTAATACACATGGGTGCAACAAAATAAGTACAACCATGACATGAGTATTATCAAAAACATAAGGGATAACTAATTCCATTCAAAGTTTAGGTAAAAACTAATTTTTTGAAGTTTTCTAGTTTAAAAACATTATTTTTTATCCATCATTATACCTTATTCCCTTTAAATAGCCACACTTTGTAAATATGATAGAATGATAAGAGGATAACCCACCTAAGACTTTGTAGAAGTAAAGCCTTAATCCCTGAAGTATGGAAATTCCACCATTGATGAATTCGAGAAACTTAGATTAGGATAAAAAAAATTAAGTAATTTTCCTAAGTAGAAAACACAAATCTAATGAGATTAGATGTAGTCATACCACAAGAACAATGATTATAACCTCCTACTAAAACCTGGGGGAAGAACAATCCAAGGAGGAACTTAAATACAAAATCTATAAAAATATGGAGTTTTAGGGATTTATGTAACCATTGTTAAAAAAATAAAATTAGATTAAAAGAGATATCTCACATTAATTTATCCAAATATATACTTTTTTGACCACTTGATGATGAATCTATATGGAGATATATGCTTATTTTTAAGGTAGTCGAAGAGGAATAAATGATAATATAGTAATATCTCTCATTTAGATAAAAAGTCTAAAGTCAAGATAAAAAAATGTTAATTATAGGTATAAGGTTTAAGATTTATGGGTAAAAATAAAACTTTTCCATGAAGTAAAAAAACAAATCTACACCAGGTACCCAGTACAGGCCCACTGGGCACCCGGTGGGACTAGCAGAGGCATTTCACCTATCCTAGGCCTACTAGATACCCAGTACTAGACCATAGGATACCTAGATCCTCTACAACACCTTGGGTGTTTCTCCTCTCTTTCCCCCTAATTGTTATGGGAATAGTGGGAGAGTGTGGTGGTGGAAAATATATTAAAATTTATTTTAATAATCATTGACCTAAATCATGAGTGAGGATCATACATCTATAATTTATAATTAATTTATTTAATATCTGAATATATAAATAATTTGTATTAGGAACTTTCTTAATTGATGAATGTTGATCATCCGAAATGACCCTTTCGGATTTACTTTTTTATACTATGAGAATCCAAGGATAGAATCCCTCTAGTGGTGATCCACACATTCTCCAATGATCTACAAACAATGCCACTCAATCTCTTGGTGCTATTGTAGCGAATTTAATGACTTACATTATTTTTTCTTGATTTCTCATTCTTCAATATTGAAGAAATATCTTTGTATTTCATGTTCTATAGCGGGAGAGATAAAGAGGTGTTAAGAGAGAATTTTTTGTGTGCAAAAATTATCTATTCAAAATTTCGGATGTAATACATAATAGACATAATCATCTATTTATAGAGTTTGGTTTTAGGTTAAAGTATTATTTAATTAAATTTAGGTCATTAAATAATATTCTAAACCTTTAATAAACCTTGTTTCACATAATAATAATATTATTATTATTATTTGGCACACAACAACTTGTGAAAATTGATAAATAATATTTACCGGCTTATAAATAATTATTTATCACTGGACATAGTATTGTTTTATTTGAACTCCTCGATATTTATTGAATACCTGAATAAATATTTTATTTATAAATAAATATTTCATTCACAATCCAGTGAATAAATATTTGTTAAAATATTTAGTAAATAAAATAAATATTGTCATCATAATTGAGAGAATAAATATTTTATATATATTCATGTAATAAAATAAAATATTTATTAATAAAAAATAATTACTTATTACTTTATGAATATTAGTGATCAATAAAACTTGAATAAAATTATTTCTTGGTCTTAAGAATAATGTTTATTCAAATAATTAAATTCAAAAAGAATTTAATCAAGATCGTCAGAAACACTTACTGTGTGACCCTCTAGGATTATTTCTCATCATCATTAAGTGAGATTTCTTAAAGTCCAAGATTACTATCTAGAAATGGGTCAAGGAAATCAAGAGAAAAAATGTAATATCACAAGTATGATAACCACATAAGAACTCTCGCTATGTAATATAATCCCTTTATAACAATATCTCATCAAGAAGGTTTTACATTTGTGTCACCAACCTATTTGCTCAATATATACTTATTTGACTACCAAAAATAAAACACTTTGTTAAACCATGGATATGGAATTTAATGTGATAATTCTATTCCAATAATAGGGATGAGATATCAGTTTCCATAAATATGGAAGGGACCAATCCTTCTGTGACTTATCCATTAATGACATGTCACTTATGATGCACCCAACATATCCAACTTCACCATGAACTGTTGTCTCCATGGTTTATTAAATACATCTAAGTAAATGAGTTGTAACATGCATTAATAATAATCTTAATGTCTAAGGAACATCACACACACTCACAAGTAGGAATATCTAATCAAACTAAGAAATGAGTAATTCATATTGGTGAGTCTATTCTCATAATCTCTCGTCTTGGAGATTGCCAAGTGTGAACTGATTGAGAAGAAACCCCATATGCTTATGATTAATCTCACCTAATATTCTATGTACTATGTATCCCATTATAGTACATTATCCAACCAAAATACATTATTTAAGAATATTTTCATAACAAATCAAGGCTCTCATCATAGTGGGGAATTGTTATGACCTCATCAATGAAACGTATACTCTATAACATTTTTACATTAGAGTATTTCATAAAAATGAACAATATATAATAAGTAGTTTTATTAATATTAAATAAATCTAATACATAGGTAATAAAAGTAAAAAATAGTTGGTACTAGGATACCAACTCCAAAAAACCCACATGGACTTGAACCAACTACCAACGACCTTTAGTCTGCTAGACCTCACATGATAGTCATGTTCATGTTGAGTCAAGGATTTATTTAAGTGGTCCTCTATGTTGTCTTCTATGGAAATAATTCTCACTAAAAATTAAAATCCCTAAGAAAAATCCCTCAAGAGATGATACTTATGAAGTATATTCTTCGTTTGTTGATGTGACCTTGGATCTTTTTCAAGATCCACCATCACAGTATTATCGCAAAAAGATTATGATAGGATCTCTACTAATAAGTAACACATCAATCTCTTAGATGAATTTTTTCATCTATAATGATTCTTTAGATTCCTTAAAAGTCTCAATATTCTTAGAATCTATTATATAATTTGTGACCATATCCATATTTGATCTCTTACAAATCATGGAACCTCCATTCAAAGTGAATATGTATCTCGTTTGTGACTTCATGTCATATTTATCAGTTTTGATACTAGAATATGCATATCCTTTGATGACTTGTTCCTCATATCCTCTGTAAACTATGATCATATACATAGTACACCATAGATACTTAAATACATTCTTGACTGCCATAAAATGGTGGTCACCTAAATCATCTTGAAATCTTCCTACCATACTTAATACGTAGCTAAAATCTAGCCTGGTACATAGCATAACATACATGACTGACACAATCACTGATGTGTATAGAATCCTTTCCATTCTATTTATTTCATCACCTATTTAAGGACACTTTTTCCTAGAAAGATGAATTCTATGTGATACAGGAAATAATCCCATATTGGGTTTTTTCATACTAAATCTCTTCAATATCTTGTCAATTTATGTAATTTGAATTAAGAAAATAAGCCTCTTGGTTCTATCATGATGGATCCTGATCCCAATAATATATGTTGCCTCACCCAATTCCTTCATAAATAATCATTTATCCAACCATTCCATAATAGACTGTAAGACTGATATTTCATTTCCAATGAGTAATATTTCATCAACAAATAATATTAAGAAAAAGACTACACTCCCACTAAACTATTTATAGACATGCGGCTCATATTCATTATTTATAATTCCAAATTCCGTTATGGCCTCATCAAAATGAATTTTCTATGACTTGGATTCTTTCTTTAATCCGTAAATGGATCTTTGCAACTTTCATACCTTATTGTCTTCCTTTGGAGTCGCAAACCCTTTGGGTTGTGTCGTATATCCATCTTCCTAAAGGTTACTATTAAGGAAGGATTTTTTGACATCCATTTTCCAAATATAATAATCATGAAAATATGTAATGTAGATTAGAATTATAATGGACTTAATCATTGAAAATGGTGAAAAAATTTTGTCATAGTCAATTCCTTGATGCTATCTAAACCCTTTTGAAACCATTCATTACTTATAAGTACTAACGTGTCCTTCCATGTCCAGTTTTTTCTTGAATACCCATTTGCAACTAATGTCATTTATATCTAATGGAGGGTTTACTAAAATATAGACTTGGTTTTGGTATATGGAATCCATTTTAGAATTCATGTCATCTTTCCACATGGAATTATCTATGCCACTTACTGCTCCCTTATAGGTTAAAGTATCCTTATTATCAACTAATAATGATTCACTATCCTCGATGAATATAAATCCATACCATTCTAGTTCTCTAACCTCTCTAGCACTCCTACATAGTAATTGTGTCTCTGGAACAATTTATTATTCCTAGGGGAATTTGTGGAATTTTTTCATGTGCCAACTCTTGTGTATCTTGAGCCTGGTCTTCATCAAAGTCTATCTCACTCCCACTATCTCTTTTAGATATAATATCCTCATCAAGAAATGTGTGAAATTGTTAACCAAAAACTTTTTTAAGGATTGTATAGGAATTATCCCATTGTTTCTTTTGGATTTCCTATAAATATACACTTTTTGCCTCATGGTGAAATCTTTTTACCTGAAGAGACCTTAAAAAATGATTTGGAACCCCAAAAATATAATTAAGATAACATGGTTTTATTTTCATTCCATAATTTTTGTAGTATACCATTTTTTTCCTTAGTTGGAACCCGATTTAGTATGAATATTGTTGTTTGTAAAGTGTATCCCCAAAAGGACAATATAAGACTCACATGACTCATCATTGATCTCACTAGGTTCAACATAGTGTGGTTACTCCTTTCATTTACACCATTCAACTGAGGTTTATAAGGAGGAGTGAGTTGAGATAATATCCCAAACTCCCTAAAATAATAAATGAAATCTTTATTAAGGTATTCACTATAATGGTCAGAATAGGGTATCTTAATCCTATTACCAATTTGGTTCTCAACTTAATTATTTTATTCCTTGAATTTATCAAAAGAATCTAACTTATACAACATTAAGTATAAATATTAATATCTACTAAAATCATAAATAAAATTTATGAAGTATGAGTACCCACTGCTTGCTTCAATAGGAAATGGTGCAGAGACATCTGTATAAACTAATTCAATATTCTCTTGTTATTTTCACCTTTCCTATGAAATGGGGATTCGGTAATTTTCCCTTATAATCATGTGTGACATACATTAAGAGGTTTTAGTTAAAAATAATCCTAATATCAATATTGATCTAATTTACTCAAGTGATTTTCATTTACATGACCTAGACATTGATGTCAAAGTTGGGTGTGTTATGATTCATGTGAAGTAACTTCGTTATTGATTTCCATTACTTGATTCATGTAATCCAATGCATAAAGACTGTTATTTAAATATGCCTTAATATAAAAAATTCTATATTTACAAAATAAGAAGAATTTATTCCCATATTTGAAAATAAATTCATATTTATCAAGTATGGATACATAAATAATGTTTTTGGTAATAGATGGAACATAATAACAACCTTTCAAAACCAAAATCATTCTAGTCGGCAATGTGAGGTGGTAGTCCCCAGTAGAAATAGCAGCAAGTTTAGATCTATTTGATGCTCATATATCTACCTCCCCTCATTCAATATTTCTAAATCTACTTGGTTCCTATATTTGAATACATATGAGAGCACCATAATCTATATCTAATACCCAATTCTTATAAACATATAAATTAAACTTGATAACAAAATCACATGAAGCTTCACCTTGCTTCTTTGGATGGGTGCAGTTTTTCTTTTAGTAACCCTTCTTTCCATATGAAAAATGGACAAAATCTCATTCCCTTAATTTCCCCTTGATTTTCCTCTTCTTGGAAGGTTGTGAAGAATCTTTGGTCTTAAAGATATTCACTTTCCCTTTCCATTTGTTCACTATAGGTATAGAAGACTTTTCTCTCTTCATATCCTTATCTACTTGGTGAAGGAGAGTAAGAAGATATAGTAGATACTTCTCAATGTCTTTCATATTAAAAATTACAAAAATTCTAGAGAATCTCTGAGGGAGTGATGCTAGAATGAAATTGGTTCCCAGTTCCTCAGGGTGTTTAAAACCTAGAACCACTAGGCACTCAATTTAGCCAATGATATTGACTACATTAGGCCCGGCTGGGGAACCCTCTCTATGATTTCTCTAAAATAGTGCCTTGGAAATTTCAAACTTCTCCTCTCTAACTCACTACTAGTAAAGACCATGGAGGTTCTCAAGCATGCTATACACATCAATGTTTTCATGGGACTCCTTGAGTTAACTATATGTATATGAAAGCATCAAGTATTGAGCATTGATTGTTTCGTTCATATGTTTCTCATAGACTATAAAATCTTTATCACTCACCTCCTTAGTAGGAGGATTAGGAAATGAGTATTCAAGCACATAAGATTTTTTTTCATGGTGTAGCATAACTCGAAGGTGTTTGTACCATTCCTAGAGGTTGTTGTTGATTAAGAGGTTTTCTTTTTCCAATATTGATCATAGGGATAATTTGGATGAAAATATTTCCAATTTATTCTATAATTAAAATATTAGATTATTAGTTCTTTTCCTGATTAAAAATTGGGTGAGATATAATAAATTAATTGATTTTATAAAATATCCCAATATTTTTTCAAGTCTCAATAGACCTCACCATTCAACTCATAATGTCTAGTTTCTATGACATTCTAGGGGTAAGGATCCCCATTTATTTTCTTAAGGATCTATACTATATCCATAAAAACCATAAGAAAATAATTATGTTGGTGGTCTTACTAACTATAGGCATATAGCTCCTTGATCCATTGAGTGGAATCCCCTATCCTAAAATCCTGACATGGATTTTCTCAACACTTGCCACCAAATTTTAATTGAATAAACGTTTTCCATTAAAATCAATACATGTTTGGTTAAGTCAACCCAAAACTCTTATGAAAAGTCCCTGATTAAAGTATGTTCCCAAAAATGGGCATGTACAACACTTAGTTCAATAGTTTCATTCCTAATCAAGTAATAGAAGGCATCGTCTGACTAAATATTATGTTAAGGGGGTTTAATTAATTTATGAATAAATTTTATCATTTTTAACCATTAAATTTCTTTTAAATATTTAGTGGATGTTACTTAATTAATTAACCATGTTGGATAGAACATTTACACATAATTCATTTATTTAATTTTTGTGTTTACATATTAATTCATTCATTTATGTGATTGTTTTCTTGTATACATAAAATAAATAATGCATAATTAAGAATAAATAAATAAGGTAAATTACTTGATCATGAGTTTATCTAATGGTTTATTTAATGATATGACATTAAATAATCCTATGACCAAGGGTAATAACTCTAATTTTTGTTCATGGCATGAGTTACAACATTCGACTTGTATATCTTTGTATCACAGAGTTGGCAATATCATCATTCCATTTTGAACTGTCTCCATGCACCTTACGATTCTCCATTAATTATAATTATTTGTTATTCACAAGTAGATGAGGGGAACCAAAGGATTGGTTAAAGGGTATTATATAAATATCCTTGGACACACAGGTCATATATAATAATGGGGGAGGGATGAGTTATAGGCTATCATTTAATTTAATATTAAATTATTTCTGACCCATGTAATAAATTAAATTAAATAAATTCCAACACATACATAGGTATTTTTCAATCTATTGATTCTTCATACATACAATGAATACATAGGAAGTAACTAGCTAGAATTCATTTCTCTATTCGTTCATTATTATTAAGATAAACATGATTGTATTAATTAATTATTTCTGTTTCATATTAATGATCATCTAAACATAATTGGAAATACCCATAATTAATTTAGTTCAAGTAAAATAAATAGAATAACCAATAATGAAATATTTATTACAATAAATTAATTGAGAAATTAAAAATATTTAAAACCATTATTAAATTTCCAAACATGTAATAGGTTTAAATCAATAAATTATGGTTTTAATGTTGTAATAATTAATTTAATGTAATTAATTATTCCATTAATTAGGTGATATCTCTCCACCTTAGTGGAGATATTTTAGGTGTTTTAGGGTTTCAAATCCCAGTGGATCTTGGACCTTTTTCAGTGAAGAACTTCAGTGTTGGGAAACTGGGTGTCGGATGGTGAGGATCTAGTTGCGGTAGTGGTGAAGTAGGATGGACTCATCATTGTGGTGAATTCGAATCGGGGTGTGTGAGGATGGGATATGGCTTTGTTGGTTTGGTGTGGTGGCTTAAATCAGGATATCACAGTGAGGAGGTCACGGAGATGGTGGTTTTAGCTTCATTGGATTGTTGTGGTCGCAATCTGGGTGCTTCTGTGTGTGATCTGGTTTTGATAGGTGAATATCTGGCTATAACAGTGAGGATCTATGGATTTGGAGTTTCGGTGGTGTCTATGGTGGTTTTTAGGCTACATTCTTTCGATCTGGATGATGAAGGGATTCCTAGCCGTCACGATGACAACTTATAACATTTGGTTACAGTGAGCAAGTCTGGAGGTTGTTCGAGACGGTGATGTGATGGTGGTAGTGGAGTTCACATCTAGGGTTTTTACTTGTTTTCTAGAGTAATTTGGGTTGACTTTTATTTTGTAGTAGGTTATTTTACTCTAGGCTTTCAGACCATTGTAATGGGTTTTTTACTAGGTTCTATATTTGGTTTTATCCCACTAGGCATATAGACTTGTAATGGGTTTTCTCTTACCCATTTCAAAAGGGGTTCCTGTTGTACTTTTCTTTTGTTAATAAAGGAGCTCTACCTAAACCCTTATGGTAATTATTCCATTAATTGGGAGACTACACAACATATAAAATCCAGATACACACCATGTATCTAAGTTACATGTCTGGGGCTTCAGTTTGTTTGCTCAGCCATACTACAGGGCATTTACATGCCAGCTACACACCATGTATCTGCTTGATGTGTTCCAGGTTGGGTCAGTCAACACATGGTGTTAAATAAATACACCATGTGTAATTAACTGCTCAATGCATCCAGGTATAATGTTCTTGGGTACATGATGTGTACTCTAGCTTTACATCATGTAACCTAGTTTTACCATCCAAGGATTTGGAACTTCCCAATGGTATCTCTGATTGTTCTTCATCTGTTCTTAAATCTTTAAAAAAATGAAACACTTAAGGAATGCGATTAATATATATAAAACATGTTAATTCAAATAGTATTAAAGAAAAAATAACATGAAATGGAAATTTAACCACAATTCTGCATAGATCAAAAATAAAATAAATAATTATAAATTTAAATTTGAATACTCTGATACCACTTGATGGTTCTAAGCATAGAGAAAGCATGTGATATTTGGTGATATATTAAAATTTATTTTAATAATCATTACCCAAAACCATGAGAAAGGATATTTCATTTCAATTTTATAATTAATTTATTAAATGCCTGAATAAATAAATACTTGGGATTAGGAACTTTCTTCATTGATGAATGTTGATCATCCGAAAATTCCCTTTCATATTGCCTTAATTTCACTATGAGGATACAATGATAGAATCCCTCTAGCGGTAATACCCATGTTCTCCAATGATCCCTAAACAATAAAACTCGATATCTAGGTGAGAGAGTGGTGAATTTAATGTTTTTCATTGTTCATTCTTGATTTCCCATTATTCTATCTTGAAAAATATCTCTTTCATTTCTTGTTCTTGAGAGGGAGATATAAGTATGAGTCGAGAGAGAATTATTTTTGTGAAAAAAAATCTCTATTATCAATTTTGGATACAATACAGAATAGACATAACTATATATTTATAGAGTTAAGGTTTTGGTTAAAATATTATCTAATTTCATATCATCCATTAAATAACATTTGAAACCTTTAATAAACCCCATTATACATAATATTATTATTATTTTTTGGCGTGAGACAACTTGTGAAAATTTATAAATAAAATTTACGGGATTGTAAATAATTGTTTATCACTAAACATGATCTTTGTCCATTAGAACTCTTTAGTATTTATTAAATACCATAAAAAATATTTTATTCATAAATAAATATTTCATTCATAGTATAGTGATTAAATATTCAATAAATAAAATAGATATTTTACTCACAATATATCAAATAAATATTTTATATATATTCATGTGATTAAATAAATCATTTATTAATAAAAATAATAATTTTCTTTACCTTGTGAATATTAGTGATCAATAAAACTTGAATAAAATTATTCCTCTATCTCGAGAATAATATTTATTCCAATAATTAAATTCAAATAGGATTTAATCAAGTTCATGGGAAACACTAATCATGTGACCCTCTAAGATTATTTTTCATTATCATTATATGGGATTTCCTAAATTCCAAGATTACTATCTAGTAATGGTTCAAGTAACCAAAGAGAAAAAAACTTAATATCACAATAATGATAACTACATATGAATGCTCATTGTGTAATATAATACCTTTATCACAATATCTTATTGTGTAGGTTTCACATATGTGTCACATTCCTATATGATCAATATATCTTTATTTGAAAATCTAAAATAAAAACGTTTTTAAACCGTGGCCATGGAATTTAATGTGATGGTTATATTCCAATAAATGGTTCAATATATCATCTTCCATAAAAATGGAAGTGGAAAATCATTCCTTGACTAATCCATTAATGACATGTCACTCATGACACACCCAACATATCCAACTTCTCTATGAACTATTATTTTCATGGTTTACAATATACATCTAAGAATGCAATTTTTGACATGAATTAATAATAATTTTAAATTCTATGTACTATTACACATGATTGCTAATTGAAATATATGATGACACCAAAATATGTAGAATTCCTATTAGCAAGTTTGTTCTCATAATCTCTCATATTATAGATTACCAAGTGTTAACTTCATGAGAATAAGCCTCATATGCTTATGAGTACTCTCACCCGATAGTATATGTGGTATATTTTCCATTATAGTATATTATCCAGCCACAGAACATTATTTAATAAAATCATCATAGCACATCAAGGTTCTCATCATAGCAGGGAACTACTATGACCTTATCAATGTGGTATATACTCTAAGACATTATTACATTAGATCCATGCAGAACAATAAACAATATGTAATAATAATTTTTATTTATATTCAAAACATTGAATATATATGTAATAAAATTACAAACAGTTGGTCCTAGGACACCAACGCTAACACTCCCTTCCTTCCAATTATCTCCAATTATACCTCCAACTCAAAAATAAAAATAAAATGAATTTAAATAACTAAAATTTAGTAATAAAACTAACCTAAAATATATGGTTATTTACAACCACTCCATCATTGGCTTCTCATTCTTTAGAATATTTAACTAGTCTCTAGAGAGAATAGTTCATCCATTAAGATCAAACTTCCACTTCACATTGCTAGATCTCATCAAAATTTTGACAATACTTCCATAAAACCCATGTCGAGGGAATTATCTTTCTTAACAATTCTTTCTCACTTTTATAAATTATATTAATAAGTGGTTCTGAAAATGGTCCTTCTTACTCTAACTCTATGTCATTGTATCAAACTACATGATTAACTTCAACCACATACTTCCTCAACTATGAGGTGTGGAAAAAGTTATACATTTAACTAAACTAAGGAGTAAAGGACAACCTATAATCCAAATCCACAACATTCTCTAAAATCTAAAAGGGCCCAATGTAATAAAAACCAAGTTTCCCTTTTTTCCTGGTATGTCAATGACCCAATCAAGTAGATATTCAAAGGAATACATTACCTCAAACATAAAATTAAAAATTTCATCACCTTCAATCAGTATAATATTTTTGGAGACTTTGGGTGGTCGTTAACCACTTATGGATCAACTTTACTCACCATGTTATCTCTTAAACTATGTTAGGACCAATCAATTATTAATTTTTAATTTCTATCTAAAAAAATATAGAATGACATATTCATCCATAGAGAGTCTGAAATAGGTCTATATGGATAGATTCCTGATATTTATTATTATAGGAAAACTCTACAAGTGGTAAATGATCCTCCCAAGAGACACAAAAATCAAAGCTTCAAGATTATAACATATCCTTTATAATATAAATAGTATTTTAAGACAATTCATCCATCTAAGACTAATAAAATGTGGTCAAATTTACCTAAGACCCAATAAATTTTTGACAGCCTTGGAAAAAATGGTATGTAATATTTGTATTCTGATCCTATATAATACTAGATGACACCCCAGAGAGTATCATGATTTCTAAAACATAAATCTTCCTAAAGACATTGAAAAAGGAAGTCTGTATTTATAGGAAATGTGTGGTATTGGTTCAGCAGTCCATTATTACTCATACAGTATACTTACCCTTTTAAGAGTGAGGTAATCTCATTATAAAATCTAAGGATATATCATCACATTTATATTTAGGTATAATAAGTGGTTTTATATCTCCCACTGACCTTTTATTTTCTACCTTAACTATTGACAAGTAAGACAGTGAGACATGAATCATGTAATCTCACTTTTTTTCCAAGACACCAGAATTACCTATCCATGTCATGATATATCATGTAAATCTCTATATAAATAGATTAATGAATGGAATGATACTCTAAAATAGAATCTTCTTAAATACATATAATGAACACCAATATCCCATTGATATATGTAAAATATCTATATTATTGAGACTATCCTTCTATTTTCTCTCCACCATAGAGTCTCTCTCAAATGATGACACAATCCTGGTCAGGTGTCTAGTAATCCTTTACCCATTCCCCAATTGATGGTTCGAGATCAATGGCATAGAAATACACCCCCTCTCAATATTCAAAGAAATTCATGTTGTGGGAAAAATTCCATTTAGAGTTTTTTTGGGTTTTGTTTTTTAACAATGGAGTGTGGTGAGACTTCTAAAGGATCACACTTGTTGATGAAAAAATATTAAAGGAGTGTTGGAATAATCAGCTTTAGTTTTATCTAAAAAATAGTATTTTTGTCGTGATGAAATATACCACTTCATGAAGGAGGAATGTGTTGAAAAAATGGAAACTTCGTAATTTTGTTTCATGTTGTGAATAGAATGATTGTGATGTGAAGGGAACTTCATAATCCTCATTAAGGGGACTTCTTATGGTTCTGAAAGCACTCCATAAGATTCAATAATTTTCAATTTTAAGGAAAATTATTTTCACTATGAACATCATAGCCATGTCATGATGGATCTAGATAATATTTTAATGGATCTATGAAAGTGATGCTCACACCATGCGTAGCATCTTCACACCATGAAATGAGCTTCATAAGGTTCATAAAGAACATTTTAATATTTAATACTTTTTTGATTTGAGGAAAGTTATTTATATGGTGAAAAGTATAGCTACATCATGAAGTATATAGAATATATTTTAGTAGATCTATGAAAGTACATCTTTCACCATGAGTAGCATCATCGTTCTATGAAAAGAAATTTTTATGAATCCTCAAGAGTATGAAGATGTTTTACTTTTATGATTTGAGTGAAAGTAATCACACCATGAAAGGAAATGGGTGGATTTTGATGAATTTTTCTAGGTGAGGATCATTCCACGAATAGATGAGTTATGCTATAATTTTATCTAGGTTGATTTTAGTGACTCTTCCCATGTGAGGCTCTCACTACAAAGCAAAATTTCATATCATGATGGTGTCTCAGTAGTTTTTAATGGTTCTTCTCAAGAGTGCCTTACACCACAAATTAGATGGTCATGCAACCATTAATTTGGGAATCAATTTGAATTAAGAATTCAATTTCATGATTTAAAAGGAATTTTAAATGAGATATCAAGTGAATTTTTTGGATCTTATTTTTGACTAAAGGTCACACTGTGAATATGGCTATAACTCTGTAAAGGGATAATTTTTCATAATTGATGAGTTTACTTTCCCTATTTAAAATAATTTTCATTAAAAAGGGTACACAAATATTTTGGTATAATATAAGGGGATAAACCTTCCTAAAATAGGGATAATATATTATTTTAAAAGGTGAAAGGATATTATGTCAAAAATAAAATAAAATAGATAAAGAAGAAGTGATGGACTTGTTTGAGCTACAGCCTCCTCTAACCAATAGAATTGATAGGCAGCTTCAAGAAATTCTGCACTTTCAGTTATCTAGGAAACTCAAAAATCTACTCCATATAGCTTGCACAGAACTGCTACATATAGTGTGGTGGGGGAGAAACAAGTAAATTCATGACTGCAACTTCTTTCATTTACAATCTTCTATCTCTGAAATTATTACAGAAATCTAGAATGACAATCCCATCCAAACAGGCCATTGCAATAACTCTATTGGAAACTTCACTATTCTAAGGAGACTCAAAATCCCAGGTAACTTCTCCCCCTCTTGTTCCATGCTTGAAATTTTCTGGATCTCACCATTCTTTTTATAGAAAAAATGCAACATGGATGGTGCCTCTAAAGGCAACCCTAGTTGAGCAGGCTTCGGAGTTGTCACCCGAGACCATAATGGAGCAGTTATTGACTGCATCCATGGACCATGTGGACATTGCATTTCCCTTAAAGCTAAGATTTCTGCTTTCATTATCATTATCCACATTGCGAAACAAGAGAACTGAAATATAGTTTGGTTTGAATGTGACTTGACCACATTGGTCCAAACGGTGAGATTTGGCATAATATACTTGTCATGGAAGCTCACATCAAGATGGTATGAATGCATGAAAAAGTTAAATACTATGAACTATATCATCACCCACACCTACCGCGAGGCCAACTCTGTAATTGATGCACTTTCCAACAAAGGAGTAGACCAAGACACCGGTATTCATTCTGTTATTTTCTCTCTCTCTCTTGATCTTTTACCTATTCAAGAAAAAGACAATTGTAAAATCCCATACTTCCACCTGATGTAACCTGTTGTTTTTATTTATTTATAATAAGAGCCTATGAGATCACGTTTCTTAAAAAAATAACACTCTTGGAGTAGTGAGTTCCCAAAGTGATAGAGAGTAGTGAGATTTATTTCAATGTAGAGGTTGTAAGCCTAGAGGGTTAGTGTGGCCACTCAAAATTAAAACAAAATTAGTGTTCTTATTGATTCATCACATTAACATATTATCAGTGTGTTCTACTAATATTATCCCAGTTTTTATGAATCAAGTAAAACTGTTTTTTCCCTTTTGTTCCTTATCACGTTTTAATATGTGTAAGGGAGATATTGTTACTCATAATAATGGAACGACATCATTTAAAAGGTTCAAAATAAAAATAATCACATTCTTTGATTCACCTTTCCCCACTCTCAAGTTATTTACCTTGTTTAGGACTAACAAGTAGAATCAAATATAAAGGTTCTTAAATAATTTCTATCCCATTGAATCCATGGTAGTGGTTTTCAATTATAAAATAATCCCCATATTTGATATAAAAAATTTCTAGTTATGTAAAAATCATATGTAGCACTACTTCTATTCATTGGTAAAAGATATCAATATAGATTCCATACATGTGATTTTGGACAACATGGAGAGTGGAGTATTACTAAAAAATACCAAAAATAACGTGATTCCAACACTAAGGAATTTAACAAGTTGGGAGGTCATTATCTAATGAAATACACACAAAATTTATTTCATGTAAATCCTTAAAATTTATCAAAATTTATGAATGTGGTTCCAAGGTATATAAATCTAAACTGTGGGTTTTATGGAACAAGTACAAGTATTTTATAACTCTCCCAAATGAGACCATTGATTTATTAATTGATCAGGTCAAAATTCAAGTTGAGGATATGCATAAATTTGGAGAAACTCTAGATGATGTCAAAATCATAAGAATAATTCTAATAATATTATCACCACATTTCAACACAAATATATCCATTCTTGAATACTAGTATCCTAAGAAAGTGATTTTAGATAGTCTTCATAGTACTCTCATGGAATATAATATAAGAAACAATGAAAATGAATCTGTGGCTGAGGGGGGTTCTTTAAAAAGTATAATTAAAGGAAATTAAGAAAATCTATTTAGAATGGGATCCTAAGTAAAGGTAAGTGGATGGAGGGAGGGATTTTATATCCTTAAAACTTAAAATAGAAAAATGAAAATTCAAAGTAAATATTCCACTTACATCCTCTGGTGTGAAAAATTTGGGAATCACACTCTAAAGTTCCTAAATAAGTTTTAAGATGATATGGAGATGAAGAACCCAAGAAGAAACAATTCAACGGTGTAAGAGGAAAAATGAGTTCATGGTAGAAATTATTCATGAAGAGAAAAATTTTCTCAAAACAATATAAAAATTTAAAAGAAATTAAAGTTGAGTAAATTAATCATTTTAAATACTTCTATAAGTAAGTTCTTGTGGTTTTCACATATATACCACAAATAGAGTACAATAGTGATAAATAAATTGAAATTGATGGAATATTTGACCTAAAAGTTGAATTGTAAATTGATCATGAGGAGATTTATGTTTAGATTGAAAAAAATAATTCCAATGGAATGGTATGAAACTCAAAATTATCTATATAGAAACAAGAATAATAAAAATATAAGTTGAAGTATGAGATTGAACAACTCAAATCAAAAATACATGAAAACTTAAAAATGGTGGTTTAGTACAAGATAAAAGTTGAAGATCAGGATTTAATCATATATGGATTGAAAAATTTAGTGAAATATCATGTAAAAAGAATAAAGGAACTAAAAAATTATTTCATGGAGTTATGATAAAGGTTTTATGATCAAGAGATACTTCTAACTCCAGATATGGCATAAAGAAGTTTGAGTGCACAAGATGTAAAAGAATAAAAGGAGGTTCATGGGGAATTAATATAGAAAGTGGAAACCCATCCACAAATTCATTGGTTTAAAGAAAAAAAGTTAATTTATTGAGGGGTTTGACCATGAGTAAAAATTAGTGATGGTTGATGCAAGACTACAAACACCCAAACCCCAAAATAAGGTCTATATGGGTAACACTGAAAAGACACAAATGGCCTCAGGTGGAATAGATAAGAAACTTTATAATGCACTAAAAATATAGTGTTATTTTTATGGAAATATGGGGCATACAAAGTATGTATATTCCATATAAAAAAGGTGTTTCAAGTATTAGGACCAAAAAAATAGGCAAGAAAAGTTTAATATTATTGGTATGTTTTTAATGGTGATTGCTTTTATTGTGGAGGTTATAGACACTGGGAAATGATTTTTTCATCATGGGTATAAAGTAATTTACCCAAGGGAACATGTAAAATGAAATACCAATGGATTCAAGCTATATTAAATGATCTGGAAACACATAATAAATTTTTATATTTTTAAGATGATGATGGTTCAATGGATCCATAGGGGGAAAATCATACTCACTATCAAAGGGAGTGAATCAGTGAGCATGAAGAAAGAAAAAAAGGACTAAGGAGAAAAATTCCATAGAAATTGATTTTAGATAAATATATAAAGTTAGAGTATGGATTATATAAAATGTTTATACTTCCCATATTATGGGAAATAAAAAACATATTTTGGGGATCAAATATGAAAAATATGGTGTTATTCATTTTGGAAATGATGAAGGGTTGAAGATTATTTCATCTATTAAATCCAAAATTAGTGAAAAATATTTATAGTTCATGGAATTATTAGTTATTGAAGGACTCAGTTATAACTTACTAAGTGTAATTCAAATGTTTGACTCAGGACATTTAATTAATTTCAATAAAAAACTAGTATAATCAAAGGAAGGAATGGAATCATTATAATGAATTAAAATCACACAAAGGGAAATATATATATATATATATATCATTTATGGAGAATAATAAATATTCTTTTTATCCAAGGAAGAGTAAAATAAGTTTTGGCATAAACAGTGTGTCCATTTGAGAAAAAAATCCTTAGAGTACTTGGTAAAGAATGAAGGAGAAAGTGACATACCTAAACTCACATTTGATCACACTAAAACAAGAGATACTTGTAAAAAAGGCAATATTATTTAGAAGAAATACAAGAAAAGGAAAAAAATCAATATAGTTACTTGATTTAGTGCATGTTGATGTGTGTAGTATAATTTCACCCAATTCCATAAATGGAAAATGGTATTATATTCTATTCATCGATGATTTCAGTAGGATGGCATGGTTAATGGTTATATCCCACAAGTTTGAGGTTTTCAAATGCATTCATTGATATAGAAGATTGGTGGAGAATATGTTTTTGATAAAAATCATAAGTTTCATACCAATAATGTCATGAAATTCAAAAACAATAAGGTGGATGGATATCAAAAAAAATGTGGGATATAGTTCTAAGTGTAAATGGTGAGTACTCTTCAAAAAAATGGTGTATTTTAGAGGATAAAAAAAATTATAAATAACATGGCTTGAATAATTTTTATTGAGAAAAATATTCTAGAGAAATATTGGAATGGAGAAATTCTAACATTGTTATATATCTTAAAAATGGGTTTATTGTGTCTATGTTAAGAGAATAGGCCCGAAAAAATATGGTATGATAATAAGGTGACATTTAAATGCTTCTATGTATTTGAAAGTAAATTATTACTTATCAATAAAGAGAATAATTTAAAGTTTTAAGATCATGGGAATGAAGGTATTTTACTTTTCTATTCATTCAAAATAAACGTATACAAATTCTACAAAAAAGTATTATAAATTTATAGAAATTCAAGATGTCACCATTGTGGAGACCGAACAGTATTCACAAACCAGTGATAGGGTTTTTCAGAAAAAGAGTGATAAAGATTCAAATGAAAGTAATACTGAAGTGATCAGTACCTAGGTATCACATAAGGATAAGGAAAACTCAAAATAATATATTGATTATGTGGAACATACAACAGGTTCAGTAGCTACAAATAGAGTAAAATGCAGAGTTTAAATAACTAAGTAAAATATCATTAGGGACCATATAGATTTGGTGAAAGTGTGACAAATGAAGAATATGAAACAAACCTCTATCTTATCACAAGTAGATCCTAAATATTTTAGATAGGTGATAAATAATGAAAATTAGGTCAAGGTTATAAATGAGGAGCTTGAATAGATTGAGAAGAATAAGACTTGAGAAATTTTTCCAAGTCTGAAAGAAAAGAATGTCATTAGAACCAAGTGGGTGTTCTAGAATAAACTAATTGAATATGACAAGGTGACCTAGAATAAATCATGGTTGGTGTTTCAAGGTTATTCCCAAATTATATGAATAGATTTGGATAAAACATTTTCACCTTGAACTGATTAGAGACTATATGATTGTTTTTTGGGTATGTTAGTGAAAACTAGTTTCAAGGAACATCAAATGGATTTTAAATTAGAATTATTGAATGGAGATCAAGGAAATTAATTATATATAGATCAACAAAATGTTTTTATAGTGGATAAAGATAATAATAATGTGCATTGATTAAAGGAGTCATTGTATGGTCTAAATCAAGTTCCAAGGGCTTGGTACTCACTAATTCATCAATATTTGAAAAGTTTTGGATTCCAAAGAGTTGGAGTTGATCAAAACCTATAAATAAATAATGAGAAATATAAAAGGATGTTCATGATCTTATATGTGGATGACATATTTTTTGGAGGATCTAATGATGCACAATGAAAACTATTTATAGAATACATGAGTTGCAAATTTGAGATGTTAATGATGGATGAGTTAACCTTTTTCCTTATATTATATGTTATTTAAGGAATGAATAGTATATTTATTTCTAAAAAATATTTCAAAGGGGTGATCAAGAGGTTTAGAAAGGAAGTTTCAAGAATAATGAAAACTCTGGAAGCTACCCGAATGAAATTTTCAAAAGATGAGGACGGTGATGAGGTTGATGTGATAGAATATTGATCGATTATTATAAGTTTATTATTTATCAAAACCACAAAAAATAACATATTTTTTAACACATTCCAAGATTATCACTACCAAATATATCATAAGGATGGTATCATGCTATATGTGAAGATAATAATTTAATATATTAATCAAATGATGGATGTTAGACTGTATTATCATAGCATATCATAGTAGGAGTTTCTAACATACACAAATGAAAATTGGGTAGGTTCAGGTGATGAATGGAAGACAACATCATATGACGCTTTCTATTTTGGTAGTTCTAGTTTTTCATGGATTAATAAGAATAAGGATTGCATTTCCTTAAGTATCATGGAGGATAAATACAACACAACTACTCGAGGAAGTAATTAGTTGATCTGGATGAGACAATACCTTGAAGATGTTGGAGTGGATTTGAAATATTAAATTGTTATTTTCATGACCCCCTCCCTCCAAAGGTACCCCACCTGGAACAATAATGAAAAAAAAGAGATAATGACCCCCAAGTACCTACTTTAGTAGGACCTAGGTTGGTAACTAGATCTGGGGGTATAAAAATATCACATAAGGGAGGCATTACCCATTATATAATATTAAATTAGAAGATAAGATAAATCAATCAAAAAGAAACTACATCACTTAATGTAATGATAAACCCAAACCATACCATAATGCATGAACAATGTTAACAAATTCAAATAAAAGTCTCAAAGTAAATAACAAATGGTAGTCATATGGCAGTGAATCAAAAACATCTCCAAAGAAAAAATTAGTAAGGTCCAACTCAATCCCTGATATCCTCCTAGAAACCTAAAAAATAGTTTATATATATAGGGTGAGCATAACATGACTACATGGTATAATCATACCCAAAGTCACTCATTCACATGTGAGAAGAGTATACTAATTCACCCATGAGAAAATAGCAGAACCAACATGCACCTAATTTGGTCGACTAACTAATCTCTTCCTCACCAAGTATCACTCACCAAATAATTCATCCAAGTATAGTAACATAATATGAATCATATCCATAAAGAGAGTACCCCACACCATTTTCCCACTAATTTTCTACTATCACAACCCAAAATATTGCATCCTATATCTTTCATCCATTTCAAAGAATCCTACCCAAGTACACCTAGGAAACTACATTATGCCAAGTACCCAATGTGCAAATGGACATCTCATCCCTCTTAAAGAAACCTGGGAAAATGTATCCTACCAAGCACCCCATGTGCAACTAGTCATCATAACTATATCCTCTAATAAACATTTCCATATATACATAATAGTATGGTATCATGAACATGAAGGAAATAAACCTCATTCTATCCTCCTACCATGCATGACCCCCACTATGAAACACCTTATAACCCTCATCAAACCAACCCATAAGTACGCTTTTGACTTCTGGCCATCACAGCCTATGCATAACAGCCTCGAAAGTGAGAGTGGGGAAGAGGGATGAGCTATCCATCCATCCTTACCATCTTCTATGTTAGGAAAAAAACCCATAAAAACTTTTGGGTTTCGGCACATAGTGCTCAACATAGGTGGGGTGCTTATAGAAATCATAATGAAAATAAAATATATAATAGTCTCACACACAAGCCCAGTCTATGGGTTCACAAAAAGATTATAATCCCAACTCAAAACATCACTAAAAATCCTCACAACAACATCCACTTTCACTGCCACCACTAAATATATAACACCACACAATCAATCCACAACCACAAGAAAAATTCCATATTTTATTTTCAAGTTAATCCATTCCTATATTTTCCCTAATTACCGACAATTCTCATTTATTAAACCCATTAATTTTCACATTTTACCAAACACTTTAACCACACTTTAAATTTTTGTTAAAGAGTCTATTATTCATTCAAACCCATTTCATTTCATTTTTGTTATTAACATTACATTCCATCACTACTGAGTAACTATCACAACATCTGGAAAAAACAAACAACCCATATTTATCATGTCAACCAGGCCCCACACCACAACTATGTCTCATCACAATTCCACATCACAACTACTTCCCATCATCTCTATCACACAAAAAAACCAATACACAAAACAACCACTTTCATATATTTTATTTCAGTTTAATAAAAAGGGATTTTATGAAATTCACTTCTTACTTTTTTAAGGAATTCTCAGACAAACCAAGATTTTCCATGGGAAACCAATTATTTATCCATATATAAGTGATTATACATTTCATTAAAGTTGATATGAAACAATCACACAACAAGGTTCTATAATCATATCAATTACAACACAAATAGGGATCCCAAAATATGTGATTTTTAGAAATGGAATCAAGAACTAATAATATCAACAACAATAACATCAAAATTGATAAAACGTGTGATTCCTTACACACCCCCTTTCATTTAAATTAAAATGATTTTATTATCTTCATTAAGCTAGTACATACCATATCCCAAAAAAACAGAATCATGATATCCCTACATGAATAACTAAAGGAGGAAATATGAATGATCCCCTACCTTAAAGAATGTTTTTGAATCAACACACACAATAGGGCAAAGAAGAAACAACCAGAATACCAAAAGCACACTATGGTACCTCATATCAACCTAAACCACACCAATGGACTATAAGAAATTTATCCCAACACTCTCTGAACTAGAACAACACCACCACTAAGAATTCCTGAAGAGAACCTGAAGAAATTGGGAGAGTGAAAGGGATTTAGTCACCAAGGATTAACAAAGGTTAACTTCTGAAAGAAAGGGATCAAAGTTGGAGTAAAGGGGGTAAAAGGTCCTCTAAAATCACCTAACATTCACCCATGATTAACTTCTAAAAGAAAAGGATCAAAGTTGGAGTAAAGGGGGTGAAAGATCCTCTAAAATCACCTAGAATTCACCAAAATTTTGAGGGAAATGAGATAGGTATAATATAATTTAAGAGATCCCAAAAATCTATAGACAATATAGACCTCATCTCATTCAAGATGTGAAACACATATTCACATTGTGAGTTTTTTTAAGTTCCTCTGATTTAGGCTATAAAACAAATTTAGGTCATGAACTCCTTAAACTTAAAACCTGATGAACATCTACTAATTTTTATAGTTCTTATTCACATCATGAACAATTACTTCACGTTGTGAGTTCATTAAGAAAATAACTCTCATCCTACCTTCAATTCATAAATTCCCAGCTTCCAATCCATAAACAACCTCTCACATTGTGAATACATGTTCATGTCATGAACCACATGTTGTAGTATAATTGTATTTCCAAACACTATTGAACCCTCTTCAAGCCTTCTCTAAACACCTCTGACTCCCAAAATAGTGAAGTAACTAGCCAAGGAGGCATAGATTGTTAGATTATATACCTATCAAATGATTCTCATCCTCAAGAATCAAAACCAAAACCAAAAGTGAAAATTAAGGGTCTAAAAAAACATCCCATCATAAGCCTCTCAGGGATCTCATTACACCCCAAACATTACTATTGACTAAGAACATAAATCCATGAAAAACACACATGAAACACCCCAAACAGCCACACCAATCTCTCACCAGGTACATCACCACATAATTTCACACCATCCACAAGTTTACACTTTTTTAGAAAATCATTTTCACCACTATTCCAACCTATATACATCCCAAATAAATGAATACCACACCTAACACCCAAAACAACCCCAATAAAACAAATCAAGGAAGTTTGCCTTCCGTATCAAGATATTTTCCACTTTGGGTGGCACTGAATCACCTGTACTGTTTTAAAATGTGTTTCAATATAATGTGTATTGATTAGGATGGGATTTTTCTCCCTATATGGATTGGAAGATTTAAAAAACATCATAAATAAGGTAAAAAGGCACATCTTATAAACCAACAAGATTTAAACATCACATCATCAAATAGAAACATAATAAAGAAAAACTCAAAAAAACATGGGGTATTGGTCACACATATACATATCATATTCCCAGTTACTATAATCCAAGACATAATACCTTTAGAGCACACTAACTAAGGGAATGGTTTTCCCACATAGTATCTTCACTTAACGATTTGGTATCTGTACTAATTTCTCTATGAACATTGTGTCACCCTTGATATCCAACTCTACTCAATCAATGAAGTGGGATTAATTTTTAGGATTTCATTGAATTTAACACATGTGAATGACATCATGGATCCTCTCTAGCGATAGTGGAAGTTCCATATGATATTCCACTATTCTAACACCCTCTTTCCCCATAAAAGTCCAAAAAAAACCAAGAATAAAGGTTCCTCCCCCATCCAAACCTCCACTTACCCATCAAGGGGAGACCCTGAAGAACACATGGTCCCCAACCTCAAACACTAGGGTCCTCCACCTATAATCACCATAAGCCTTCTCATGTTCATGTTCCTCCCTCATCCACTATTGAACCATCTAGATTTTCTCAGTCATGTTATGAACCACATCGAGACCAAGAATTGTGGACTCCCTAATCATTATCTTGTACAATAGATAATGACATGGTTTCCCATACAATTCCACAAATGGATCCATGTTAATGGATAAGTGGTATCTATTTTATAAGAAAAATTAAACAATGCCAATTTATTTTCCTAGGATTTTTTAAAGTCTAATATGTTGGATCAAAAAATATCCTCTAACTCTTGGATGGTCTGCACCATCTGCCCATCTATTTGAGGGTGAAATCAGTGTTAAGGCACAATCTGGTGCCAAAGGAACACTATAATCTCCTCTAGAATCATGATAAAAAAATGAGGAAAATAATTAGATATGATGTTCCTTTGAACCCTATGAATCTTAACCACGTCATCCACATATTCCCTCGTTAGAAAATTCATGTTACTTAATTCACAGATCGCTAGAAAGCGAGTCTACTTACTCAGCTGATCCACGATCACTAAAACTAAATTTTATCCTTCCTAAGACCAAGGTAATGTAGTGACAAAATACATCGATATGTCCTCCCATTTACAATTAAGGACATCCAATGGATACAACAAACCTATAGGAACATGATGTACATTTTTAACTACTTAAAACTAGATATTTTACCTCAAACTCTACCACTAACCATTTCATTCCAAGACACCAAATATGTCTCCTCAAGACACAATACATCTTAGTCACATAGGGATATACCACTAAGGTTGATCTATGAAACTTATGGAAAAATTTATTGCACATCTCTAATGGAACAAATAGCCTCCCTTAATATAACACTTGATTTTGACTATCCTCTGACCATCCCTTTAGAGCATCGACATATCCAATGTGGTATTGAATCACATTTACCTCCAAGTATCCCTACTAAGACTCCTCCACCTACTACATCAGGGATGAATTAATGTTCATATAATAAATACAACCTTATACACTTATTTCCTCCTCATCAAGATGTAATTATAAAAACTCCTCCATCCCTTTCAAAACATCTACAGACTCCTGAAACACATCTCCTTGAGACTTATAACACATTACATAGGAAACAACATTTCCCATTCCTTGGGTATAATAGATCTCAAAATCATAATTCTAGAGAAAATAAATCCACATCTTCTAGAATAGATTCAAATAATACTGAGATAATATATATTTTAGTCATTTGTCGTTTTTGAAAACCAAAAAACACTAACTAATGAGGTAATGTCACCATGTCTTCAGTGAAAAAACAACAATCACTAACTTCATATCTAAGGTGTAATATTTACTCTCATGGGGACATAACTTCCTAGACCTATAAGAGATCACTTCCCTCTACTGCATCAAGATTCACCCCAATACCAAATGGGATGCATCATAGAAACCCTCAAAAATCACACCCTTCTCAAGAAACTAAAGAAATAGAGAACTAATAAATTTTTACTTAAAGTAAATGAATTATTATTGTAACTAAGAACTAAAAAATCCTAGTATTTTTCATTAAAATCATTCATCAATTCCATAATCTAATAAAATCAGAAACAAACCTCTGATAAAATCCTTTAAGACCAACGAAACTACAAACCTATGCCACGTTATTAGTGGATTCCCAAGAAAAACTATCTCAATAATTTATGAGTCTATGACTGAACACTTCTAGGAAACCACATTCTTGATTAAATTAACCTATCACATCCACAACTTACACTTAGATAAATTTCCACAGATCCGGTGTTATTTAATGACTTACAAGACATCTTAGAGATGATAAGCATGCTCCTCCTCTAAATTCTAGTATATCAAGATATATTCAATGAACGTGATGAATAAATGGCCTAGTAAATAATAGAATATGGATTTCATGACCCTCATGAACACAGATAGTGCATTCATGACACTAAATTATATGACCATGAACTCAAAATGCATATACCTGCATTGAAAGGTAGTCTCCATCTCATTTGATGTTATCTAGACCACAAGTTGATCTTAGATAACAAAATAGAACCTATATACTTGTTTAAAAGATCATTGACCCTCTAAATAAGGTAAAAATTATTGATGGTCACCTGGTTTAGCCTTCAATAATATATACACAACCTCAAACAACCATCATCCTTCTTGGTGAACAAAACTGAAGTATCCCATAGTGACACATTGTTCTGGATGAAAACCTTTTGAATTTGATCATCTATCTAAATCCTCAATGACTATAACTATGAGGGTTTCATATAATAATAATCCATCAAAATTAAAAAATCATTAGCTTGTAGATCTATCCCAAACTTGATATCAAATTGAGTGGGTAGTGTCACAACCTCTACTGGAAAAACATCCAAAAATTCCTGATGAACATAGGAGCCTCCACCATCCCAGTGTCTACTGATTTCACTAACAACTCTACCATCAAATAAATCAATGGCTCCACATGTATACACCCCTCCAACAACATTGTTTTCTGAAGAAAAGTACATGTTGTCCATCCTCATTCAAGAACATCACATTCATATGAAAATATTCAATTACCAAATGCATTAAATACAACAAATTGATCTCATGGATGAAATTATATGGCTTTATGTATAGTAAAAAAATATCCCCATGTGACTGATGTTTCCCCATAATTAGTATACACTCCCAACACACATCAAACGATTTATTATGGCCTCTGATTATCATAGTCAGCACCAGGGGAATTGGGAACCATTCCATATCCAACCCCAAATAAAAAACTAAAGTGATTGAAACAAAATATTGTGAGGATAATATATCAAATAAGAACAAACAGTAGTATAAAACAAGTTTATTTTGCCTCTAATGATCTTTGAACCCTCTGGTTCTAACACCTCCACTGCATGAAAATAGCCACATCGAGATCCCCTCACTCACTTCTAATGGATTTCTCTATGGGAATTCATAGGTTAGGGTCCCTAATGTAGAGGAACATCTCGAGGTCATACTTCTCTATCCCCATCTCCTCTCAACAGATCACAAGCCTATTTTCCCTACTATTTAAATGGACTTTCCAATGGCTGTTGTTGAGATTACCACTAAACCTAACAACCAACACTCTACTGAGATCCAAGAACCACAAGGAACTAATATCGATGATGACCATTTATCCCTTATAAAAATCACATAAGCCTAAATTCCCCATGAAAAGAATGAAAGAAACTATACCTATTAGACTAAAAAAGAATTTGCTGAGGTCAACATTCCACTGGTCAGAACCTCAAAGGACTCGGTTCATGAGACCTTCCACTAATAAATGTGATCCTTTAAAAGAGTTTTTGGTTCACATATCATGATAACCATCCTCGAAATCTCATAAACTTGATCACCCCTTATTTCTCCCGAACCTCTAAATGTGTTGGAAATGTAAAAGGAGAAACTACATACTGGATAGAGGGGCGGAGTGTCTCCTCAAGATTCCACTCACAGGACTCCTCATCTAGGAAAATATCAAGGGGGAATATAAAATATCCTTAAATTTAATTCAAATCTCTCTCAAAAAAATGATCCCTTATTGAAGAGAGAGAAACTCATGCCACTTAATTTCCTTCATGGTCGCTGATAGGAACTCTGCTCAGAAATAATTCTTGAAGTCTTCCCACATAACATCTACCTCCTTATACTCACCAAGATACAACATCCACCACTGACATGTTTCACCCCTCATTCCAATAACTACTACATGGGCTTCGATAAGATGAATGGTGATCCAAAGTTCCTCAAACCAATTATTTATCTCCATATCATATATAATAATCTAATACTTAACTAATATATTCCACTAAAAGACACACAAATTCCTCTACCAATGATCATCATCCTTGACTAGATCAAACCACTAGTGGTTAACTATATTAGCTTGTTGAACCTCACTTTACTAAATAAAACTTGGAAAATGTCTAGGGGATATAGCTGAAAGGGAAATAAAGAATTCCTAAGAGTGGTAGTATAGAATTTTATTATGATTCATTTAAATTAATTCATTTTAACTTCCTAGGACCACACAATTAATAAATAACACAAACAATCATGATGTATGTAACTTTCCTAGGCCTCTTCTCTATAAGTGGTTCCACATCACTTGGCCACTCAATAGGCTTAGAGAACTTGCATTATATCATGGAGGGACTAAAATACAATGTCATGGCTGGTCTTCCCTGACCTATGTGACACACCATGATCAAATGATGTCATTTTATTACCAACCCATAAAATCCTCACTATTTTTAACTCCAAATTTCATCCTATATTTCAACCAAAGCCTTTGATGCCACTCTATCATAACCCCCTCCCACTAAAGGTCCCCACCTAGGCTGACAATGAAGGAAGAGAGATAATGACCCATGAGTTCTTCCTCCCATAGTCCTTAGTTAGGATACTAGCATTGAGGGTATAAAAATATCATGGGTGGAATTTCCCTCTATATAATATAGGATCAGAATATAGGATAAATCAACCATAAATAAACTTGACCACATAATATAAAGACAAACCCAAACCATCCCATAATGTATAAACAATTTCAATAAATAAAAATAATTTACTATAATTAAATTCCAAATTATGGTCCTATAGAAGTGATGTGGGTGGGGTGCGTATAGAAATCATGATGAAAATACAATATATAATAGTCTCACTCACAATCACATCCTATAGGATCACAATAAGAGTTTCATCCTTACTCACAACATCACCAAAAAAACTCACAAACTCAGCAACTATATTTACCACCTTTAAATGTATAACACCACACAATAAATCCATAACCATAAGCCATGTTCCATCTTTTATTTTCATGTTAATTTATTTCCATATTTTCTTAAATTATCAACAATTATCATTTATTAAGCCCATTCATTTTAACATTTAACAAACCAATTTAACAGAACATCCCATTTTGATTCAAGAGTTCATTATCCATTCCAACCCATTCTATTTCAGTTTAATTATAAACATTCTATTCCATCACTACTTGGAAACTTTTACAACATCACACAAACACAAACATCATAACTTTATCATGTTAATCAAACCCTACGACACAACCACGTCTCATCACAAATTCACATAAAAATTGTTTCCCATCATCACCATCATGTAACACAACCACCACACACAAAAACCACTTTCACATATTTTATTTTAATTTAAAAAAATGGGCTTATATCATATCCACTTCTTTACTTTCAAGGAAATTACCACACAAACCAATATTTTCAATGGGTAACCAATTATTTATCCATATTTAGGTGATTATCCATTTCATTCAAGGTGATATCAAACTATTACACAATATTATTCCATAATAATATCAATTAAAACATAAAAAATGATCCCAACATCCATTATTTTCAACAATTTCATCAAGAACATATAATCTCACTATAAATAACATCAAAAATGGTAAAAGATGAGATTTTTCCCCCACCCCATTCAATTTCAATTAAACCAACTTAATTATATTCATCAAGCTGGTACATACGATCTCTTAAAAGGAAAACAAAATAATGATATCCCAATGTGAATAACTAAAGGAATAAAGTTCAAGGATCCCCTACATCAAATAATTTTTCTGAATCACTATGCACAATGTGGCGAAGAAGAAATAATCGGATGACCACAACCACACTAGAAAACCTAGAATCAACCTAAACCACACCAAGGGATCAAAAAATGTATCTAAAACACTCCCTAAAACAGAAAAACACAACCACTAAGAATTACTAAAGAGAAACAAAATAAATCAAGGGAGATAAATGTATTTATATACCATGTATTTCCAAATATCAACCACCAAAATCCACTGATCAAATTAGGAGTAAAGGGGATGAAAGATCCTCCAAAATCACCTAAGGTTTCCATAGGGTTCAAGGGAAATGTGAGAGGTATAAAATAATTATGGAGAGACCCAAAATTTATAAACAATATTGACCTATCCTCATTAATGATGTGAAAAACATATTCACAATATGCGTTTTTGTGAGGCCCTCTAATTTAATCCATCAAACAAATTTAGGCCATGAACTCCTTAAACTTAAAACCTGATGAACATCCACTGATTTTCAAGGTTCTTATTCATTTTATGAAATATTACTTCACATCATGAGTTCATTAAGCATATAACTCCAATATAAACTTCAAGTTGTGAATCACCAATTTTAAATTTTTGAACAACCTCTCATGTCGTGAACACATGTTCATGTTGTGAACCACCTACTGCAATAGAATTGTAGCTCAAAACATGGTCACCCCCCTCAAGCCTCCTGCGATCATGTCTATATTCAAAAATAGAAAGGTAATAGGTTAAGAATGTATGGACCATTAAAAATATAATATGTGATAAATTGAGTGAAATTAATCTTTGAAAAAATTATCATTCATCATTTAAGAAAAAAATCACATCAAGATAAAGTATCATTTTAGAGCAAGGGATGGTGAAGTTGGAGTATGTAAAAACAAAAAATTAAATTTAAAATATCATGAAAATAGTGTTACTCAATTCATATTTTGAAAGTAATAAATTGGAACTTAGATTCCAACCAACCACATTCACCTAGATAGTGTAGAAAAAGGACCCCCACTCCCCTATGGAAATTTTTATTTATATAAACATGTGGTAAATCTCTCTTTTTTCAATATTTAAATATATAAATATCTATTTTGAACTTTTAAAGAAGTTTTATTTGGTTTCATTGATAAAGGGGGTGAAGGTGTTTCTGTGTAAAGGGGGAGAAGATGTCCATGAATTATTACTTCTAATTGATAAATTGGGGGTAATGTTGTTCTAAAAAGGGGGAGAGTGCTTGAATGCTTAATGAAGGAAATTAATTTTTTATGTGAATATTGAATTGTATGAAGGTAAATGACGTGTCACCATGTGGATATTTTCATTTAACTTGTGTTTCTCACATTGATCTCGGATCATGTTGGCTTATAGTTTATGATAAGTGAAGCATTTATGCACTATCTAAAGGTATATGATTTTAGAACATAAAGTAGGTTAGTTCTGAGGTTCTCATATATGAAGAGGTAAATATTATTTATTAATTTGGAAGTAATTTTTTTTTGGAAGAATTTTTAACAAAACTAAAGGGATATATTTTAGGAAAATATTCTCTTAGAGTTTTTTTGGGTTGTACTTATTGATAATGGACTATAATGAGACTTACAAAGGATATCACTTATTGATGGAATAATATTGAATGAGTTTTAGAAGAAACCGCCATATTTTTATCTATAAAACAATGAGTCATGTAATGGGGACATATTTCTCACCATGAAGGAGGGATAAAATGAAAAAATGGAAGCTTTATAAAGTGTATCATGCTGCAAAGATAATGATCACACCATGAAGGGACATTCATAAGGTTCCCCAATTGGGAATTTATAACATTTTTCAATCACTTAAAAATATTCTATAATTTAATTTTTTGAGTAAAATATATCATGTATTAAAGAGAATATCCTCCTCATGATGAATCCATATCATATTTCAATGGGTTTGTGTATAAGATGCTTGTGTCATGAGTACCATCATCATGACATGAAATAAACTTCATAAGGTTCCTTAAGAACTTAATAATATTATATACTTTACTATTTTGAGGAAAATATTTCACATCATGAAGAAAACATCCATTTCTCAATAGATAAATATCATATTTTAGTGGATCTATGTAAGTGAGGATCACCGCAAGTACCATTTTTATACCATAAAATTATCCTTATAAGACTCCTCAATAGTTAATAAGATATTGTACATTTATTATTTTAGGAAAGTTATTGTGTTTTAAGAGGTTTATTCATGATGAAAAAGGACATAGAAATTTTTTTATTAATCTATCAAAATAAGGACATGAAGAAAATAGATGTGTCGCACCATAACAGAATTTTGGTGGATTTAGGTTACTCTTTCTAAGTGAGGATAATGCAGTAAAGAAAAATTCCACACCATGATGGTTTCATTTTATGATTGTAGTTAAGAGTTCCTTATTACACAAAGGATATGGTCACTCTACAATTATTTTATAAATAAATTTAGATTATGAAGTCCATGTTTTCATTTTAGAGTAATTTAAAATGATATATTATGTAGGTTTTGTTGATATTGTATTCATTTTAAGGTCACACCATGAAGTAGGATATCATATCATGAAAGGATAATTTTCTAGATTTGGTTTTTTATTTGTGTATCACTAAAAATAGAGTTAGATTACCCTATTTAAAACATTTTTCATTAAAAATGGTACACATCGGTTTTGGAATAAAATAAGTATATAATCTTTCCTAAAATAGGAATAATATCTTATTTGAAAAAGTGATAATACATTGAATCAAAAATATAATAAAATATAAAAAGAATATGTGATAATAGAATAGTCCTTGGAAAAAGAGATAGAGGGAAAAATAAGGGAATTTATAGCCAAGCGCTAAAAATAAATTAGAGGGGGGGAAGGAATTCCAAGAGTTCATCTTACTGGAAATATTGTGAAGTTATTCAAGAGGAATAATGTGAATAAAATTTGTACACCATTGAGGTGTAATCACATTTTATTATTTGTGGAAGAAAAACATATCACTCTAATATTATTGAGTTCCATGAGTGATAGAGGGTAGTTATATTTATTTCTATGTGAAGGGTGTGAGCCTATAGGTTCAGTGTGGTCACTTCAATTTTTAATAGAACTAGTGTGATTAATTCTTTGAAACCTCAACACATTCTCACTATATACTCCATAGATTGGTTTAGTTTGAGTTAACTAAGTAAAAATATTTTTTCCCTCTCTTTTTTTTGATTTAAAACCTTTTACTCAATTTGAGGGGGATAAGGATCCTTATAATAGTGGAATAAGGTCATTGAAAAGGGTTGAAAAAAAAATAATGGCATTACTAGATTCACCCCCATGGATTTTACTTATTTCGGACCAATACAAATAGACATTTTCTATCATAAACATAATATTTTATTCATATATATATATATATATATATATTATTACACCTTATGAGGGTGACACCTACTATTGATAGAATCAACGATAATTTTTACCGAATGTAAAGCCTAGAGAAGATCAAAATCAAAGGATTAGAGATATTCAATTCACTAAAACTGTATCAAATTAATATCACTCTAAGAAAACAAATACTTTATGATTTTATGTTTGGTATATACCATGACCTACTCACTAAACAATTAATGAATCCATTATTTTAAAGCATGTAATGTGGTAGATATCTCCAGATTATGGGTTAGATAATTGCTTTAAAATAGTCACAACTACCTAAAACCATAGGCCATTGCATTATGGTCTTATATCATCACACACTAGTGGCCCACAAAATAGGAATCATATTAAACCTCAAAACATTTACCTGGATATAGAAAAATCAAGATATTTGTTGATGTAAGCCTCTTATTTATCTCTTGGAAAGTAATGTTTCCCTTTTCTGACCAAAAAAATTTCACTCCTTTCTTCTTTAGAGCAGTCATCAGAGCATCTATATAATATAAGACCTAAATAAAGAAATAAAATACCTGATAATCTCTAAGAAACTATGAACCATAAATAAATTCTTGGGTACTTTCCAATACCTAACTACTTACACCTTTATAATATCAACAGTGATTATAGATTGTGACATGATAAAGCCTTATAATTTAAATTAATAAATCCAAAATAAGAATTTTGAGTGATTTTTATAAATATTACACTCCCATAATATTCCCAAAACCACCTAAAGGTATTTTCATAATCTTTCCATGATTAACAATACATAAGTAAATCATCCACAAATATCATGATAAATGAGTCTAATAATTAATAATGAAAAACGGGCATGTGGCCCATGGGCTTCATTGGTATGGGGCACATGTAGGGTGGGTAAGTCCGAAATTTTTTGACCGTTAAGATCATGGGATAATGCATATTGAGCTCATATGGGTGTGGTCCAAGGTAGGTTGATCCTACATGGGTGTGGACTTACCTGCAAGCTTGATTTAAAAAAATATTATTTTTACAATATGTGATTCTGTAATGTTTTAGTTTTTTAACAAAAAATCATGATTAAACCATGACATATGATTTCTCACTGTAATGTTCATATTAATTCACCCTTAATTCAAATGTGAATTTTAATTAAGTCAATATTTATTATCTTGGTATGATATTATAATATTTATATAGTATTTATTAACCATATTAACATGGTGTGTCATCCCACCTCTTGAAAAATGGAATTTATCTCCATTTAAAATAGTTTTAATTATAAAATATTTATTATAAACATAATATTATTTGAGTCTATTTATTATTTTTCTTATTTAATTTTACTTTTTTATTAAGAAAATAGGAAAGGACCTCATAGGAACCCTAATCAACTCCTCTGAAACAGATTTTTTCTATAGAATCATTATTCATCCACAGGTCCAACTATTCACATCACCAAAATACCAACATCATCATCTATCACACCTCTCTGATCACTCACCTAATTTGAATTATAATAGTTCGACCCCACATTGGCATCACTGAATTCCAATATTAACCCATCAAAAAATGTTTCATCACATAACTTAAAACTATAGTTATGGTTTATCCATAATTCTCCATATAACTACCATTAAGAATAAGAAAAAAACAAAATATTTAAATGATTATAAATAGTATATATTTTTTAAATGTTGGTAAGCACTTAGATCACCCATAGGATTATGTGGGTCGATGCAAACATGAAATATTTTGTTGACATTATATGTGGGATTTTACATACAAACTCGTGTAGGCTCAAACTCACACAGGCTTGGCCCACCCCGCCTCAGCCCACCCATTTCTCATTAATACTAATAATATATGAAAGATCTTATTCATGATATCCATGGATAATATGGGTTCATTAGTTAATAAAAAATTCATTACAAAATATTCAAAATTTCCATATTGAATTTGGAAATCCATTTTTGGAATATCTTCAGGTCTCACCCAAAGTTGACAATACTCTAACCTCAAATAATGTTTCAAAAACTATCCATACCCTTTAAATGGATCTAAAATTCATCAATTTAAGGAAATGTGTATCAGACTTAATATTTATTTTATTTAAATTATATTAATCTATGAAAATAAGTAGAATTCTATCAGCCTTATTCATGAAGAGAATTATATCATCCCAATGAGAGTTACTAAATCTTATAAATCTTTTAGACTCTAACTTACCAATATAAACTTTCAATTCTCTTAGCTCTATCGATGTAATTTAATAAGGATGAATTGAAATTGGTTTAGTTTTAGGAATTATCTCAATTAAAAACTCAACCTCTTGGTATAGAGGAAACCTAGGAAAATACTTAGGAAGAACATTAGGAAATAATCCTTCCATAGAAGGTAACACTTAATGTATCTTGATTTCAACTACCCTAAGAGATAAACATTCCATTTGAGATATAAGTTCTGTAAAATTCTTCTAATCCAACCCCACTCTAATTTCTTAATAATTCCACTCTATAATAAGAGTGTAATAAGTTCCCTCATGAGAATTTAAATTGATTCATCCAGTTAATACCAAAGATGATATCAAATATATTCATATTCATTTTATAAATATCCCATAGATGTCTAAACTATCCACCATAAGAGGAAAATAATAACACTTCTTTCTTCCATATAACTGTTTAACCAATGTGGTATCAATACTCATAATAATCTAAGATGATTCCACTTAAAATACCAATAGATACATCAAATTATCAAAAATAAAATAATTAGAAGCATTGGTATGAAATAAATCACATATAATACTATTATATACCAAAATAGTTCCTTTCTCCATATAAGGACCTTCCTTAGTCCCAATTATCAATTAATTGGTGATTAAAATATTTAATGAGCTATTAATATAGTTATGTTCCTATGATCACTATGTTTTAGGAGGTTCCACTAACTTTTTCCTCTACTATACTCATTTATTACCCCATCTAGATTGGCTAGTAGATAGTTAGTTTTCCATAAATTCCTACCCATCAGCCAGAATTTGTGAAGTCTGAATCTTCTAGGTTTCTAACCTATGGTCTCAAAATGAGTAGACCTTTAAAACCACTAGAGAAGAATATAATTTTCACATTGATGGAACTAATTTCACTCATTTGGATATTTAGGTCTAGTATGCCTAGCACACCCACACTGGAATCATCATACCAAGGATCCTTCAAGACTAGGGGAGAATGCACTCCTTCCTTTATGACCTTACCTAGATCAAATTTGAACAACTTCTTCCCAATACTACATTCAGACAGTAGATAAACCACTAGATCTCATACAACCATGGGAACTAATTTCATATAGAACTACCTTTTTCACCACCTTAGGGAAAGTTTAGAGGTTAAATATCAACACTCATTTCTATAATGGTTCCCTGAATCCCATCTCAAACTATCTAGATTTCGACTCCTCATCCCCACTCATATAAGGATAAAAGTAGATAAGGTGTATAAATTTACTGGTATATTACATCATCAAAATAAATCCCAACTTAAGCTCCATTAAATCTTAATATTTCACTCAGTATAGGTAATATAGATATAAATAATCAAGTATTAACTCTTGTAAAACCTTTTGATCAAGACCTTGATTCTTTTTTTCCTCAACCATTTCATCCCATCATCAATGACCAGCACCTACTAGAATAAAAGATGATAGGTGAGCCCAATGTTCCTATTAATTCTTGATACTCTTAAAGACATAGTGTATATGATTAACCCACTCTTCCACCTCCTAAATTGATACTCTGCCTTGAAAGGTATGAAGGTGATGGAACCGAAAATCCCACACAACATTATTAGTTAAGGGTTCTTATTGTAGTAATGTCTAACCCGCCAATTAAAGTAGCTGGGATATACCTTCAAGGACTTAAGTATCAATTGGAGGCCTAAAAGGAGAATTTTTTTCATTAAATCCATTATATAGATCATTTGCAGGTCAAATCGGCCACATAGTATACATTAATAGAGATAATCACATAAAATCCCCTTTCTATAACTAAATAATTAAGTGTTGATGTATGCAAAGTGTTAATCATGTTAAAACCATATCCCTTCTCTAAAGAACACTCATTTTTTTAGTGATTTTATATTTTAAAATAGTTCCTTTAAAATAAATTTTGAAATCAAACTATAATGATAAACATATAAATTCAAGAGAAAATAGTTTCAATACTAACTAAATCAGTTTAATGATTTTTACTAACCAGATCGTCACTAATAAATAAATGGGAAGACCCTATTTATTTATTAGGGGTGTTTCAGTTAAAATAATAATTAAAATGATTCTAATGATAAATTAAGTAATCAAAGGAAATCACATTAAATTCCATATCATCCTACCTGTTTCTATAAAGAATTTTCTAATCATGATTCATGAGACTCATAAAATATAACTCACTCAAGGAGAAAGTGAAAATCAAACATGGGAAACCCATGTTAGCTCAACATTCTACAATAATTATTTTGTTTAGAAATATTGATGGGTTACTTCTTGATCCCCGGTGGTACTATATTCTAAATATTCTCAATATTAGACTCAATAACCCTTAAGTTTTTTTATTATATTTTTTAATGACCTAAACTGGATAATTTAACCAACCTGGTCCAAATTTCCAAAAAACCTCAGGAACATATCCCAATCACAAGAGGTATTCATGAATGATAAGGTACAAATGATATATATATATATATATATATATATATATAAGTGGTAGATGGTTTTTTCAATTTAATAAATAACCAATGGCTAATAATACAAACATGGTCTAGCCAATATTTTAGCATGACCACTGAGGTCATCATATGTAAAAGACCAAACATGGAAATCACTAGTGGATCATATATTCACTAAGTTACCTATTTAAAAACTGATAAAAAACTCTAGATATATTCACATATATAAAATCATTATCCAATGAATTTAAAAAATTTATACATGGAGTAAATTCATAAATAAAATAAGTACATAAAAAAGTTCCAACCAAACATACTCTAAGGGACCAAAATAAAAAATCAAAGAGTCTGACCCTCCATATGAACCGTTATGGATAGTACCACTACACCCACTCCATAAATGCAGAAAAAAACTCAAATGTTCTCATCCTAAATCCAAACACTAAGTTAACATACTATTTATACTTTGGTACCATCATCTCTCGCATACAGGTGCTTTACCTTTACCTGGTTCACACAAAACAATATCTATATTCATTCCAATATAACATGGGTAGAGTGTGAGTATAATGTACACCATGGAAGTCAACACCTAAACTCATCTAAACTGTCATAAAGCTATGTTTACAAATTAAGAACATAAATTATACAATTAACAATAAGTTATAAACAATTTATCAAATGTTACCCTGGTAATATAAACTAAACATGATTCCCTACTCAATTAAATAAATAGATAACAATCTCTAAAAAACATTTAAAATTTTCAGTTGCATCATCCAAACCTACTTTGAGCCATGATAAGAATCCAATTAGGGTAATTATCCACCATAAGGACCCTTTCTGATGAAAATATCCAATAAAAATAATCATATAACCTAGGAGGCCACATGTACCCTCTCAGGGACATGTGTGTGTGTGAGAGAGAGAGAGCACCTATATATATAAATAATCATATAAATATATGTTATCCTTCATCAATATGAGGCCCCTCTTCTCTTAGGGAGGAATTTATCATATGTATCTATGGAATTACCATGTGTAACCAGAACACAAGTCTCAAGCCAATACCTATAAAAAAGTCTCAACACCTATATGTGAAATATATAGTAAACAATACTATTCATAAGAAATATCAATAAGAAATATATAAACAATATGTTTATGCTAGAATCATAACATGAATCATTATCATATCATTATCAAATAAAAATTATAACCATAATACTTCAAGGGATTGATTCAAGATTAACCATTTCATATATAAAATTTAGTGACATGAGGGAATACTATGAATGACATTAAATTAAGGAAGCCCTAAACATGTCATACTAGGCATGAGTTTTCACTTAAAATGCATTAATAAATTCTATATTATACATGGTATATAGGGAAACCCTTCATTATATTTTATTCTTGCTCAAAATAAATAATAATTACTAAATTATTTAATACTAAGTAAGGAAACCTGAGATCCATGGGAAGATGTTTGTGAGTCATTGAGCCAAAGTGACTATTAGGAATCCACTAAATCTGTATCCATCAAAAGATATAGAGACTATATTCTCTAAGTGTGGCAGAAAAAATAACTGAAGCTTTCTTGATCAAAATAGATACCATGAACTTGATGTACTAGAAGATAGGGAGTTCTTCACACCCTACTCACCCCACCAAGTCATCCTCATTACACACACTCACAAAAAATCACTCACAATCATTCAAACAAGTATAAGTTTAAAAAAATTAAGAAATGAACAATATGGGGTCATGTGATTTTAATGTGGGTCATACATCCATGGAAGAACATTGATTTCATTTTTATTTTTCAATATTTATAAGGATTTAAAATCACAGTCAGTTATTAAAATTTATATTGGACCACCTTTATAATATGAATCACAATACACGTGTATAATTGGTCTCACCCACCTTTAGAGTGGACCCTATTTGGTCATCCAGTCGCATCGACTTATGATATTTTCTAATATCCCACCATTGAACTATAGTAATTGTCGATCGCCTGTAGAAAAAAGAACCTAACCACTAACATTCGGTAGAATATTGTAAGTTTTCCAATATATAACATCCTAAAAAAATTATTTATTCCATTTTTAACTAGACCATAAGAAAAAAAACTTATGCAACACTATTATGAAAACATATGCACTAGCTTCTTTTTGAATCTTCTGGTGAACTGACCACTGCACACAACCACCAGAATATATCATCTTCTAAATATCCTACCTCCACTGAAGACTTATAATGCACTATATGAACCTCAAGGTTGATAAAACTTATAAATTTTATCCTTCTGGTCAATGAAATAGAACTTGAACATACTTCACTATTCCAAATAATATTCCACTTGAATATTACATTAGGAAAACAATATAAACTATCTAAAAATTAAATAAAGCATCCAATATCTCACTTATACAACATGAAATTTATCTTTTTTCTTATATTAACCCAAGTCCCACTTAGGCACAATGTTTCCAAATACTTTCTCATAATAAATCCATGGGGAACTTTTCTACTAGATTCTTCTTTCTAGTTATCTTCTACAACTCTAGTGCTCTATCCTCTAGGATGATTTGTATAAATTAATATTCTTGTTAAATGTATTTCATCTATTAATGAAACACTAAATTATTATCTAAATTAATTGAACTATAACTTTCTAAGAATATCAATCCAACCTCCTAACACTTTTGGAGCTCCTCTAATTGAAATATCAACCATATCAGTTATTTCCCCACATCTATTATTGCAACATACTCATCTTCTTTTGTGGATAAAGTAACAATTAGTTGCATCCACAATGTATATATAACTATCATTCCTATATAGTTAAACACAAAACATGTGTTTATATTCATGGTATATGAATCCCCATAAAATTTAACATCAACATATCCCTACAATGGATCATCCATCATAAAGTAAAGATCTATTTTTTAGCCTTTTAGATTTTGGATGATCCACTTCATGGCCTATTATTGCTCCTTCCCTGGATTCAATATAAAACATCTCAAAACTCCTACTAGAAATATAATTTTTGAGTGAGTGCACACCATGGAGTACATCAGGCTACTAGTCGCTTATGAAAATCAAACTTTCACCATACACTTCACCTCATCTTTGATTTTGGGCACTTTCTCCTTGGATAATTTGAAGTCTTCGTAAAATAGTATTGATTTTGTCTTATATTTGAATATTCTAAAAATATTTAAAATCTTTTGGATATATCCCATTTGAGATAAAACCAAAGTATCGGCTTTTATATCTCTCTAAATATTTATCCCTAATATTTTATTATTCCATTTGTGACCTTTAATCTCAAGTATTTTTAAAAATTATTCTTTAATTCATAAAATCATATTAATTTACATACCATCCAATAGTATGTCATACACATAGAAGATAAGGATGATAAAACTCCAATTATCCCACTTCTTCTAGTAGCAAGAGTGATTCATGTTTCTACAAGTGAAATCCTTATCTACTAAGAACACATTAAATTTACAATTACACCACCTAGGTTAACACTTAACACCATAGAGACTTCTCTTTATTTTACACACCAATTCCCTCTTATGATTGTTTTTAAACCAGCCGGTTTCTTCATGTAAATTTCTCCCTTTAAGTTACTATGAATAATGTGTATATTTACATCCATCTTATTTAAGTGTAGACTATCAGTAGAAACCATGCTCAAAACTATCAATAAAGTATCATCCTTGACTATTGGTGAAAATATTTCTAGGAAGTCAATACATCCCCTTTTTTGAAATACCTTCACCACTAGCCATACCTTATACATTTTCCCACCATCATCTTCTTTCATCAAATAAAAAACTCACCTATTCTCCAATGCTTTCTTCTCCTATGGTAACTCAATTATCTCCCATGTTCTATTAGAATCTAATGAACACATTTCTTATTTCATAACTAACTACCACTTTATAGATTCATTAAGAGTGGTGGAATATTTCAATATTTTTATTTCTCTATCATTCATTAAAAGTAATAAGTTTATGTCATCTCTAAACCTCTAAACTAGTTTTCTTGTAACACTCTAGCCTAAATTACTCAAATGGAACCCAGAAGGGGGTCTCTATATGACCTTATATGTGCATACTCTTATTTCATAGTTTGTAAAGTATTAGAGTGGGCCTAACATATTAATGGGGAGAATATTACCTCCAAAATAAACCTAATGGTCATGCCCAAATCTACTAAAAATCAGCATGACTCATCCATATAACAGACATAAAAAAACCCATAAACCTAAAACAAGGAGATAACATGGACCCCATAATACAAAATAGAAATCAATAAAACTATATATATGATACATAAACTATAACATAGTATCAGTAGTAGATAAACAAGGAATCATATATAAATTATTCGGTACACATGCTGAATGATAATTGAAAAGTAAATAAATATCCTTCGGCTTAACTCATATAATCACCATGTCGAATCCTTAGATTCCATGACCTATTAAACCTGTATAATGTTTCTAGATCTAATAAGTACTTATTTATTGATATAAAATAGTAATTTCTATCCAAGTACATCGAAACCCATAACATGTACATAGTTATGGGGTGAGTTAAACAACCCATTAGAGATCCCCAATGCCTCAACAATAATGAGTGATATTATAATCAAGTGTATGTGAATATAATACATATAAATAGGTGTATTCATGATCATAAAACACACCCACACAAAAAACATAACACACAATGAATATAGAATCATATAACTTAGGTCATTGTGTGTTAACTTGGGAACCACAACACTTGAACCTTTCTATTTCAGCCCTATATCAGAATGAAGAATTAAACATGCACCACAACCCAACCCATACTCAAATACATATGGAATGCTTACAAACTGAGCCTTCAACCCATAACTAATATATAAGGTAGGGTTTTATGCCATAACCTCGACCCATTCCTTCTCACTCAAGGGAGATCATACATCAACCACCAGTCAAGTCCCATACCAAACCCAAATAATCTGGGTAAGGTGTTTCCCAAGACCTTGGACCACTACCCAAGGGATAGTGAGTGTTCATATGTAAACAAGCCTCAACCCATTGCTTCTAACTTAAGATAGGTTCATTATGCATGTCTTGCATCACATCATGACCCATCCCTCTCACGGGTGGTCCTCTACCCAAGCTTAATCACCCCAAAAAGGTCCACTATCTTGACCCAAGCCTACTCAAGGAAAGTTCCTAATACCAAGACTCGAGAATTACCACTCATGAAAAGGTCATAATTTTGGATCCCTCTCACCCTATGAATATGTCTCCTTGCAAAACATGTGAAACACACATAGGGTTTTTAGTCCATATCATAACTCTCTAACTCATTGTAGGGATATAACCTCTCAATACCTAGCCCCTCATCTTAATCAAGTCCCAATACCCATCTCAACCCTATAAATATTCAATTATTTTCACTTTGATTAACCACCACTTTAATACTAAAAACAAATTCTCAAAGGGATACACACACTATATGCATCATCATGAAACAAGGAAAACACAAGGAAAGTAACATCATACAATATAAGATAAATCAATATCAGGACACACATCAAACAAAAAATCATTGAAAATCAGGGCATCACCCACATGAGGTAAAATAGAACAAAACAATTTCCAAAACAATACCATAAAGTTCTCCTTTAAAAAGAAATTTAAAACCCTTTTATAAACCATTTTCTCAAATCGCTATTTTCCATAAAAATCCCACTTGAATCCAAACCCTACTAAAACCAAATTTAATAAGGAAATTTTTTTACTTCAAACCCCAACACACATCTCCAAAAAATACATAAGGAGGGACACCGGTAATATTTCGACTAAGGAACCACCATCAAATTGTTTATTAAGCTATATAGTATATGTTCACTATTAGGGTGACACAAGCTCACCCCAAACTTATGGGAAACTCACACAATCATGAAATATTTATTAATATGATATACATGTCATACACAAACATATAATCACCAAAAAACTAAGAGACTCGGCAATGAAAAGGCCTCCTAGCTCAATTGATGTTTTTTAACTCATCTTAAGATCGTATTGAACCTTATTTGAGTCCATGAGCACCTATCTTATCAAGAAACTTCATCAAATTAGTTAATTAATATGTTAAAACCAATTTCCAAAGATGGAATAATCAATGCCAAAAACCCTGAGTGACTTCAAAACACTAAAACCATGAGAAACATGGTGTGATATACTCCTGAAACTCATGTAAACCTAATCTACACAAAATCCCCAAATTAAATCAGTGATTCAATAGATAATTTCACCCAAAATCACTGAAAACTATAAAGAAGAAATAAAGGAATGCCTTAAGTAAAATGATCAACGGAGGATTCAACTCATCCTATAGGGACCTTCTCTATGAGCCACGTAATAAATTCACAATTAGAAGAATGATTTCACCATGTTTCGGTAGAATCGTCTACCAAAAACCCTGTATGGAGAAAAAAATTAGTGAGAGTCAATAGAGATAACAAGGGAGATGAAGGAGAGGATCATGCCTTAAATCCATGTTAAAAACCTCTACCAGATGAGATAGATCGAAGGAATTACAAGGGGGGGAAAAGGGGGAAGGGGGAAGGGGGTTTTCCCTCCCACACATCTAACACATCTAAGGATAAGAAACTTGAGGGGTTTATAAATTATAAATACCTAAAAGGACCATATAACCCTTCTAAAAAATAGTTTTTAGGTTATTATTATAGTGACCATGGGAGTTCATGGCCAATTCCCCCTTTCACTTGACTAATTCATGGTGCGCTAGGGGGTTAGGGTGTGAAGTACCCAATGAAAAACCACCATATGAGGCATTGGCCTTTGTGGTGCAGCCGCATCCTCTTTTGTGGTGTGACCTCCCTCACTACAACCTTTCATGACATGACCCAGGTTAATTTCACCATGAACTACAGCACCAGGAGAAGATTTTATCAAGGCCTCCAGACTTGATCCAACACCCACTCAAGCACCTAAAATGTATTTCAAGACATATTCCTTATTCTAAAACATCTTCTAGAGACGTTCTAATCCTCATATTCCTAATTTGAATCCCAATTCAAGGAATGAACCCTGATAAAGAAGTAAAATTAAAATTCCCTCTAAAACATAATAACCTAGAAATAGATGGGGAATTACTAACTCCCTACTATAAAACATCTCATCCCAGTGAATTTTAAAAATTCTTGACCATAAAACCTGACCTACCATGGTTGTTAGTTCACCATAAAAAATTCACATTCCATCTCTAAACTCCCAACACACTTATACTATTTAACTCTAAACATTATTCCCAGAAACACAAACTTTTCCTTTGAAAACCCCAGTTATATACTCAAACCACCTCAAACACATATTGAATGACACTTCCAACACTGTTTCCACCTCATCACATCTAATTATATTCAACAACACCATATGTTCCTTCTCTGATTTACTTTCCATGAAATCTCTCAACCTTACCTACCAACGTATCATTGCTTCACTGCACTATCTAATCATAATTCATTAACACCCAAAGGCATTGTTGAATCATCAAAATTCCCACACTGTAGTCTGATCTCAAAACTCAGTGTGATTCCACTGTTGATTCCTCAACCGAACCATTCAATTGCAACACTCCACTCATGATCACCAGTGCTCCACTAATCTAGTTCACTTCTAGATTATAGTATCATCATCTCGAGCCCTCTACCAACACATAGACTCCCTAAAATACTAAACTCAAATTCTCAAATGGGTATTATCTATAGTTCCAAGTCATTCGGTTTTTCCCGAGCACCATCATCCCACTACCATTGTAATCATCCACAAATCAGTTCCACTATACCCATGGACCTTCCAACACAAGTTTCATACACCCCCAACTAATAACATGGTCCCCACCATAGGATTATCCTTATAATCAAATCACTAAACCAAAACCCAATATTCACCACCCACATATTTTTTTACCACACATAATTACAAAACATGAATACCCTACTCATACCCAAGTGCTAAACACAAAACACCAACTACCAAAAACCAAGATGGTTCCTAACTAGACCTGTCAATTATAGAACATAAAATAGTTATAAAATAGTTTATCCTTAGAATTATGGAACTCTCCACCATAAGACTCCACTAGTAATGACTGATTCTAGCTAATGGTTCTCCCCACCATAATAATCTCTTACAACAAACACATGTAAAGTGTTCCAAACTATGAAATCATGAAATCACACATCAAATGAACTAATCCCTGAATAAATAAACTCACATCTAGATACATGATCCTCACATCAAACATCCACCTTATAATCTATCCATATGTATCTCTCTCTAAAAAACTAAAAAATATTGTCCAAATGTACAAACCAACACCTAGGATCATCCCAATCCATCATAGAAAGCCATGAAAACTTAATCTATATAGGCACTAGTTACCTTTTTCCCATAAAAAGACCGAAGAAGTCCCATGCCTTCCAATCGCATATATATTTTCCAAAGAAAACATGGAATACAAGTTGAACACAAAATTCAAGCATCTAGGACACTCCTTTCTAAATACAAAAAACCAAAAAACTCGGTTTATGTAGGTCATGATCACTTATTTTAAAACTATTTCAAATAATTTTATGTACAAAAAAAATCAATCATGTTTTAAAAACATTCCTTGGATTCCAAGGATTTTAACCAAAATTAAAATCATTGAAATCTATGACCTAGGTGAAAAAAATGATCCTTCTTTAAAAACCAATATTGAAATCTAATTTCAAATCCCATTTTGAAATCCAGTTTCAGAAACCATTTTCCCTAAAATTTTCTAAAAAAACCATACATTTAAAAAACTATAGCTCAGCGATCCATTTCAAATAAAGCTAACTTTTAAAAGCATTTCACGCACATATTGTTCAACCACATATGTTTTCTTTACAAAACAATTTTTCCTTTCTTATATAGGTTTTTTTCTCAAAAAACAATCATCTCAAATACCATTTCCATATGGAATCCAAACAAAAACATCACATTCAATCAACCAAGACCATCACATTCATGTTAATATAATTAGCCTTTATAACATAATTGAGAAAATTTTGATTGTATTATAAGTTTCTTGAATTAATAATAGATTACAATGAGTCATCATGTCAAAAAATAATTCCCATAGGTGCATGTGTTATTCCCTAATCATGCCACTATCATGATGTATGAATAAATCACTAACTCTATGTCGATCCCTATGAATCATTGGGAGTCTCATCCATTCTATATTGTAATTATTGGTCCAATAAAAAACTCACTCATCCTAGAGTGCCTAATCCAAAAACTAAGCATCACCTGGAAACTTATGTTTCAATAGATCTCATGTTGGTTAGGCATGAACTCGATCTACCTCCAAAGTTATGATAACCTAACTTCACCCCTAACTAACACTATCCCATCACAAAATATGTTATGACACCACTTTTTAACCCCCACCCCCCATCCTGGATCACCTAATCGAGGGTCACTACATGAACGTTGGTGCACCTCCCCATACAATAGAGGTTTTTGTCTAGTGGTGTGGGACTAACATAGTATTGGGGGTAAATTCCCTCAAAATAAAGTGATCAGGCCATTCCTAAATCAACAAAAAATTCATAATAACCCACCAGTAAAATAAATATCCAAAAAACCTATAGAGATAAAACAAGGAGCCAAAAAGGCCACCAAAATCTAAAAAATAAATCAATAAATCCATATATATGATGCATCATCCATAATAGAGTAACAAAAGTAGATAAACATGGCATCATTTATAAATAAAATTTACACTAGCCTTTACACATGTTGAATGATAACTGACAAGTAAATAAATAGACTATGGCCTAACTCAGATAATCACCCAACTGAATCCACAACCTCTATAACTTGTTAGACCAATATCATGTGTCCAAATTAAAGTAGTACCTATTTACTAAGATAAAATAGTAATTTATACTCATGCGCATCAAAACCTAAATTGTGTACACAGGTAGGGGGTGAGTCCAACAACCCAGTAGGAATCCCCAATGCCTCGACAATACTAAGTGAAACTATGATCAAGTCGGTGTGAATGAAATACATATAAAGAGATGAAGTCATTTTATTGAAACACACCCACCCAAAAAACAAAACACATTATTCATAATCATGCAAGTGAGATCATCATGGGCTAACTAGGACACCATGAAACCAGACCCTACCTACTTCATGCCCATGCTAGAATGAAGAAGTCACTATGTACCATAAACCAACTCATACAAAAAAGTTGTAGGGTAGGGTGCCTAACTGAGACCTTAACCCAAACCCAAATATGCATGGTAGGGTTTCATATATAAACCTTGATCCATGCCTTCTCACTTGATGGAGGTTATACTTCAATCATTTTTCAAGTACCGACACAAACCAGAAGAGTCTGGGTAAGGTGTCGTCTAAGGACTCGACCCACTACCTAAAGGAATAGGGAATGATCATACATAAAAAATCCTTGATTAATCCCTTATCACTCAAGTTAGTTCCATCACACTCATATCATGTCACATCACAACCCATCCCTCTCCCTAGATATCATCAACCCATGTATGATCACCCTAGTAAGGTACATTGTCTCAACTCAAGCCTACTCAATGTAAGGTCCTAATACCAAGACCCGAGCCTTATCACTCAAGGAAATTTTAGGCCTCAGGATCCCTCTCCCCATATGAGTTTTTCACCTATCACAATATGTGCACACACACAAGCTCTATAGCCCATCAAAAATCTCAATATCTCATCACTAGGGGGAAAGTTTCTCGAGACCTATCCCATAATATCAAGAATATCCCAACTCCCATATCAATCCTATAAGGGTTATTTTTTGTTCACTTGTATCAACCCATCACTTTGATACCAAAAATAAGTTCTCACATAGCTACACACAACATGCATCATCATGCAATAAGGAACATGTTAGGTAAGAAACATTATACAATAGTAAACACACAATTGAAATTACTATCATGGAAAAAATCAAACAAACAGGCTTGAAAAAATGGGACATTTTTCACATCAGTAAAAAAATAACAAAGTAATTTCCAAAAAAATCCCCTCATGCTCTCATTTAAAAACCAAGGTAAAACACTTTTTCAAACCACTTTTCTCAATTAAAATTTTTTCCTTGAAATCCCTCATAAATCCACACCATTTTAAAACCACATTTTAATAAGGAAATAATTTTACTTTGAAAACTATCATATACCTCCAAACAATCCATAAGAAGGGTCACCAGTACTCATTTGACCAAGGTTACACCATCAAACCATTTAGAAATCTATATGGTCCATGTTGACTATTAGTCTGACATAAGCCCATCCCAAACTTATAGGAAACTCACACACTCATGAAATATATAATAAGATAATGTAATGACCTAGAATTTCATAAATTATGTTTTTTTAATGAATGAACACATTCCTTATTAAGTAATATAGTTATATAAAACCCATGCACTATATTTCATTATTATTTTTCACCATTATAAAATAATAAAACTATTGGGAATAAATATAACTAAGCATCATGATTATTTATAATATAGCTAACATAAAGTGATTGTTAATATTAGTATATATTAAGGGTTATAATAAAATCTAATTGATACAGAAGGAAGAAGCAAGGGTAATGACCAGTCGGATTATACCTTATAAGGATCATTTATCTATGCTTCTGAGGGAGATAGAATCATTGGGATTATCTATTGACTAATCATAAGTCATGATTCAACAACTAAAAATTGAGCAGAATCATTTACTAGAGAAGTTTAATCTTATAGATATCACCTCCCAAGCTATGTTTGTCGAATCACCTGAATAAAGTACTACCATCGCACACCTTACCCATGGGGCTTTTCCCAATGTAATAAGGGGTTATGTATCTAGACCTTAATAGTATATAAAATTCCTTCTTGAATGAAATAATTTTTCCCTAATATCACTTCCTTCTTATCATCCTTATATATATAATAAAGTACTTCTAGATAGAGGATAGAAATGATAGAATGGATTTTTGATACATAGAAACTGAAATTGTATTTTTTGGAAAAATATATGTGTTTAATTTTTGTTAATTGTTATTTTTATGATAAAGGGAATTTTTAATAAATTTTTTATTTTTATATAAATGTTATAAAAATTGGTATCTACTCATTTATAAAAAATAAAATTATTTTATGCAATAATTAGTAGTTTTTCTAATGATTAGAAACTCAATCATATAATAAAATTAGTACCTTTTAATAAATAATAATTTAATATTAAAAACTAAATTATATTATTTATAAAATTATTCTAATAAAAAATTATTTCTGAATTTATCACATTACAATTATCTAAATGTAAATTTTTTATATTTTTTTGAGAAAGTCTAATTTTTTAGTAAAAATTAAATACAATATAAATATATTGTATGTATTATGACATCAGAAAGGCCCAAAAGTGTTTTAATAAATTTTATAAATGGTTGGATCAACCAAAAATAGTTTTCTTCATTAAAATTTGGTATTTTAATGTAATAATATTATTTTTCCAAACTTATAGAGAACCTTACAAAACCTAAAGGGTATTTTAATATTTCAAAAAAATTATTTATGAACATGACTCACTTCCACATCATCAAGGATATTATTTAAATAATTCTATCCCATTAAAAATTAAAATAATTAAGACTAATTTCCTTTAGCACAATCCATTGTTTAAAACCATGAGAGAGCCAATGGGTTTGAATATATTATAACTTAGATTCAAAAACCTATGTTTAGAAATTAATAAACAATACTCTGTCTTTTTCTATAAATATATACTCATTCTCCAATTACTCTCCACTATAAACCCATTGATCATGAATTTACTCTTCTTATCCCTCTCTAAATCCCTCCCATGGAGTTTCATAATATTTTGAGGATCTCTTCCCAAATCTCTAAGAAGTACCCTCTCAAGGTAAGAGATTCTCTCTCTCATCTTTTCCATATAAGCACTTCCTTTATAATATTCCTTTTGATCCTAAATTTATTATATTATATTATTTTTATGAAAATTACTTTGCTTTAAAAAAATTCCCAAATAATTTCCATGAACTTGTATGTACACCTGTTATGCTATCGAAATTATCCCTTGATTTTTTAGGTTGTGTGTTTGTATTGTGAATACCTAACCCTATTTTCATTCAAGGGTATTCACATAAATGTAACTATACTTAATTTATCGAGTAATGAAATATATAATACCCTATTCATTAATCATGGGATTAAAATAATGAAATGTTTTCTTATATTATACAATTAATGTGGAACAAAAATGTTAGAAAATATAAAGTGTGCATCCTGATAGCACTCTAATGCATTGGGTAATGTTTTAATATTTTTAGATACCATGTATGGTTCATGGGAAGTTATCCTAATAACATTATGTTATTATTTTTAGGATGTTAGCCTCAACTTATGATATGAATTCAAATTTTATGTTGTCAACAAATTCATATGATGTTGTGATTTTATGATGTCATTTTCTCATTCCCAACTTCCATGTGAGTATGTATGATTATTACCAATTAATGTTATCATGATATACCTCTTAAATCACATATATTATTTATCATCATTTTATGCTTTGATTATTACCTTTATAGGCTTTATAGCTCAACCCTTTCTTATGTATGTCCCCAGGTTATCCTATGTAGTATTAAGAGTTTAAAGGATATGAGGAGCATATTATTTAGTTTTAAAAATAATGTTGTATTTTGTTTTATGTTAATGGTTTATAAATCTAATTCCAAATATACTAGGCCTCTTGGTTTTTGGTATTATATTATGGGGGTCTTTATGTAAAAATTATGAAATAAAATGTATTAAAATATGAGTTTTTATAGTTGGTATCGGAGAAAGGTGTAGTTATGTTTGGGTATTAGGACTATAAAACCATATTAAAAACCTTAAGGATATGTATAAATATAGTAAACATACCTAAATATTGGTAAAGTATATCATTCTTGTCTTTTTGAGCCAATTCATCCCTATTAGGATACTAGAAAGTGGATGGAGTTGTTGAATAGATGTACCTAGGGTAAATGACTCTAAAAGGGATCATTAGGTATTAACTCAACCTATACCTATTTTATGAAAAATAATACTAAGACTAGTCACCTGGTTATACACTACCAGGGGATATAATTTGTTTAATCATGTACTTTTTATGAACCATTATTAAAGGGAAAAATGAAAAAATGGTTATAAAATTTGATGATTTGAAATAGAGTGTAGATAACCTATATTAAAACATAGAAATTCATGAGATAGGTTGAATATTTCATTTATGAGTTATCCCTTTTATTTTCACATTATCCCTTTTATAATCCAAATAGTTTGAAAATTTTCATCCCTAATTTTCCTTTATTTTAGTCAATAGATAGAAATAGGAGGAACCATGAAAATAACCAATGTAATGGTTAGTGTGATGATTTACCAAATTAACTGCCTAATATGATGGTAGTGGGAGTTGATAAATTCATACTAGTATAAGCACAAATGAATCAAGTTATGAGTAATAACATAAATCATGTTGAACACCCTTCTTCTCCTAAGAATGATTAAGTTGCAGTTGATTCCTTTATATAATAAAGGCCTATAAATGTTTTGTGTATATTATGATCTCCTAATCATATAGAAATGGATTAACTTCATTGATAAGATATTATCAATCCTCATATTATTTAAGCAAGAGAAATCCATACTAGTTGTTTATTTCCTAAAGGGATAATTTTATCAGTGATGGACACTAATCAATAATACAAAACCCAAGGAGGAAATTGAATCTATGGAATGGGATGGATTCAAGAAGATATTTTCAAAAAATAATTTCCTCACACTCACCAACTTAAAATAGAGAGGGAATTCTTTAGACTCAAGAAAAAGGAGTATAAATCCATTGGTTCATATGAATCAAACTTCACGATGCTTATACAATATGACTCTAACTTTTTCAATGAATCTGAAATTAAATTTAACCACTTATTTAGTGGGTTAAAGCCAAGTATATGAAATTATTTGGTGATTCAAAACTTTGACATCTATGAGGAATTTTTTTATGTTCCTTCAAATTCAAAATGGGTATTGGTGATTCTCATTGGTCCTATGTAACTATAGATGTAAAGTGAAGTATGGAGTTTAAATATATAGGATCATCCCATAACACTCATGGTGGAAAGAGAATCTGACATCTCAATTGTCATAAGTGTGGAAAGAAGCATCCTGGAAACTACCTCAAGGGAACAAGGAGGTGTTTCAAGTATGGAAGAGAAGGGAATCAATCTAATGAATTCAAAAAGGATATGAATAGTACCACTAAAGTGGTGGAATAAAGGAAAGTTTCATTCAATCCTCATCCCATGGTCCAAGGTTTCAACTACAAGGAATATGGAAATTATAAGAACCGATTTCCTAAGCCAAGGGTTGTTGAAGATAACTGATAACAACAACCTTCAAGGCCTAGAGAGAAAATATGAGCATATGTTATCACAACTTCTAAGGTGAATCATCACAATAAATTAGTGAAATTTATTTTAGTAATTAATTCATGAATATGAAATGTACTATTTGATTCTGGTCCTATGAATTATTTTATATCATGCAATGTAACACCTTTAGATTTTGTGGAAAAAAAATTCAAAATGCATTAAATATTTGTGTTGTTTTATGTTACATGAAACACTGAGTTTAGATTGTGTTACATATAGTACTATGTTTGTCTTGTGTTATACGTAATTATTAGTTTATCTTGTGTTACACTCAATACTTATTTTGTCTTATGTTACATGAAACAATGATCTTAGATTGCATTACATGCAACACTAAGTTTAAATGAAACGTAACATATTATTAAAATATTATTATTTAATGTAAAATTTGTAACCAAGCTATTGGAATGGTGGTTATTAATAATATAAACTAAATTATGAAAATATAGTTTACACATATATAAAATTAATTCTTTCGTAACCAATTAATTATAAATGAAAATAAAACCCTTTTGAAAATAAAAGGAGGGATTTCTTTGAAAAACTATTTTTATGCACACAAGTGTGTTTTATATCAATAAATTAAACAAATAAATTTTGGTTAATGTTTTTAATTAAATTTATATATTATATATTCAATCAAATATTTAAAATTCATCTTATATTTTTTCAAAACAATATATAAGAATAAATCCAATTTTACGCTTAAAATCGTATTTTTCTAAAAAGGAGTTTTGTTACCTTTTTATAGCACACTTATTTTAAAACTACATTTTAAAAATTTTATAAAATTAATTTTAATAAATAAACATAATTTTTTAAATCATAATATCAATTTTTTAGGGTAAATTGTTGGGTTTTTTCTGAAAAGATTCACTTTTTCATGATTAGTGAAAAGTGCCGAATTTTAATTGAAAATGTATTTTAACCTAAATTATTTACAAATTTAAGTTATATTTTAAATTGGTTTTAAAGTATAATAGGTTTAATTATACAAATATTAATCCAATTTATGTCATTGGAATCAATTTTATATTGATATTGGATATAAATACATTGTAAACTTTTGAAAATTTTCACTTTAAAAACTCGCTTTCTCATCACGTATATGGGATTAATTTTAAATTTAGTTATTCTAATTATGTTATTTGAATTTGGAAAAATTTATTCCATATTTTTAATAAGGATAACTTATATTATATAATAAGTTCATATTGATCTTTTACCATAATTATTAGTGAAAACATTTAAAATTAATTAACGTGATTAAGGTTAAAACATGGTTTTGTGCATTACATGTGTTTATATTAAAAATAATTTTACACACACATAGGATTTTTATTTAATAAATTGGATTTAATATATATAATAAGTTTTTCTAAATTAAATAATTATTCTTTTTAATATTATTCTTAAATAGTAAATTACCTAATTAAATAAAAAGATACAAGTTACCTTGGTAAAAACTATAAGGGTAAAATTGAGTAAACTTAATGACTAAGGAATGAAATGATAAAAATATATTTATTTTTGTGTGGTGGTGGTTTTTATAGACCACATAAACCCTACACTCCATTATTTATCTATTTTTTAGTCACATGATATAATGGGACCTCCCAATAGTGAATACATTTGGGTATTTACAAGAATATCACCCCTCCTAGATTATAAAAGGGAACTCACTACCATCCCTTCATAACACCTCTCAAGACATTTGGATTGACCAAAACCTGTCAAAATCACTTATAAACATCCATAAACTCGACATTTAAGCCTTATTTTTTCATAAATCCAACCTAGGAAGGTTTTAGTGAAAAACTAAGGAGGATACCTGAAGAAGAGGTAATATTTTTAAATGAGCATCTTTATTTTATTTCTTTCTCCACCTCCTTCAACTATTATTATATCATATTTATATAATAAAATTAGTATATTATATATATTTAGATGTTTTTATGTTAAGGTTAAAACCTAAAACCACACACACTTTAATCAAATTGGTTATGAAATCATCATTCGTGTGTATAGCGGACTATGGCCTCATGAACTATATCGTTCATTTTTTCCATTACTGCCTCTCATGATTGGTCATAATGATGGATTTATAGTTTATATATGTTATTTATGATATGTATGATTTTATTATTATTTTTTCATTATTATATCACACATACCTTTTTGCTTTCTATTTTTTTGGAATATAATAATATCGTTCATGTGTACGGCGGACTACCTCCTCGTGAAGCAATGTGATTCATTCACACTTTACATGGAATGCATTAAAAATGGGTTTAATAAACATAAGTGATATATATATATATATATATATATATATGGAATAAAAATGGTACTATAATGATAATATAAATATATCATTTACATTTCTTTCTTTCAATACAAAAAGAAAATGGAAATAGTATTCATGTATATGTACAACCTACTGTCTCCATGAACGGTGTATTTCATTTCCTATCACTAAATTTTATGGATTGATATAAATACATATGTAATGAATATATATGATATTTTTATCATTTTTTAAAGTATTTATATGATGAAATAATGATTTAATTAATTGGTCTAAAAAAACAAGTCAAAACATATACAAAAAACAAAGTAGTTATTACCTGAAATGTAACTTTAACATGGAATTGTTTATAAACAGGTAATAAAAGGGTAATAATAAAATCATGTATGGTGTGATATATATAAGTGTGATTCTATAATATATTTATAATAAAATTATATTTATTATACATTAGTTTTTCAATGAGTACGACATAAGTCAATACTTAAGGTAAGGGATTTCTGTCTCACTTTTTACTTCTGTGAGACACATGCCATATTCACCATATATTTCCTTTATGTGGTGTATATACTACCCCTTTTAAATTTTATATCATTAATATACTTATTTTCATGATATTTTAAGTTTCATTTAATTTCATTATTTCATGGGGCTTATGATTCAATGTTACCAAAGTGGTAAGAGTGTTATGTTACAATCTCATAATTTATCGAGATTGTTTATGATTATTCTTCCAATGATAAATTTTATGATATATATCTCAATAGAATCATTAATTTTTTTATCTTATGGATATTTCATGAGAATAAATTTTTTTCCCTTAATTTTCCTCTCTTTATGTTCTCAATATTTTAAAAGAATGTTTTTATGAAAATTTGTATTTTCGATCAAAAACATTTTTTTCTCCAAAATAATGTTTTATAAAAATGTTTTCAAAAATGCTTTAATGAAATGTTTTAAATTATTTTTTAAAGATTAATTCATTAGTTTTAAAGGTTATTTTCAAATAAATTTTTTTCAAAATGTTTTATATTTTAAAAATCATTTTTTAAAGAAGAAAGGATATTTTCCTCAAGAAATTTTTTAAGTTTTATTTTAAGATGATTTCAATCTAAGATGACATCTATTGGTGTTACCTATGCCTTACTAGGGATATGATCCAAGGATACATTTATTAATCTTTCACTTAATGTTTTGTTATGAAAAAAAATTATAAAATCTATCTCTTTTCTATGGGTCATGTTGTGATAAAATTCTTATGAAACCTGCTTATTTTTTCAAGGGTTGTGATATGATGAAATGTTGAAATGATTATGAATCTTATCACTTTTACATAGGTTATAATAAGATTAAATGTTTATAAAACCCATTTCATTTCATTGTTTATTATATGATTAATGTTTTATGATCCTTTGGAAAACATGTGTATGGTTTTCATTATATGATGGGTAGGACCTATATCTCCCTCCAACTCATAGGGTAAAGATTTATATCTCATTAGATGGATAGGAATGGAATAAGTAGTAAACCCAATTAAGTAAAATAATTTGTCTGCTATAATGGTCTTGGGAGTGAACCTTGACTATTATGATGTTATGTTTGGACCTATATTTTATGTCTATAATGTTATACATGAACCTGATTACATGTTCACAATGTTATGTATGAACATAATTACATGATAAAAATTTTATGTGTGGCCCTATATTTCATGTCCATAATATTATGTTTGCAACTATCTTTCATGTCTATAATGTTATGTATGAACCTGATTACATGTTCACAATGTTATTCATGAACCTGATTACATGTTCACAATGTTATGTGTGGACCTGTATTTCATGTCCATAATGTTATATGTGGACCTAGTTACATTTCCATAAGTTTATGTGAGGGTCTGGTTTCAAGTACTTAACTTAATGAGTGAACTTGTTTCTATTTATACATGTTCACAATTCTATAATATGATTTTTATTTCAGGAATCTATGTTTTATTCAACATTTATACTCACATTTCTTAAGTTATTTGATTCCTTTATGATCAATGTCTTATGAACAACCAGTATTTATGCCATGACTCATGTTTATGATCTATGATAGTTTGGTTATAAACATAATAAGTTATGTTCATTATTAAATACCCTTATTCTTGTCTTATTGTTTCATATGATCATAGATTTATATCTCTTATGTTTACCCTTACTAAGAATCTAATCTCACACTTTCTTATGTCTCCTTCCCCATGTTATGAATAAATGTTCAGGTTGGGTATGAATAAGAGTAGTACTATGTGAGATGGTCTTTGTGAGAGATGTTGAAGATCTTTCACAAAATTATAAGATTATGTTCCATGTTTCGAAAGGCACAAAAATATTATGGTCCTCAAGCATGTGTCTATGTGATACAGTGAATATTTTTCTAAAAAGATGTAATATCTGTGTATAAGAAGCTTGGGTCACTATATTTGTTATCAAAGGAAAGGTTTAGTCAAAATTTAGAAACTAGGATGAGAAAATTTTAATGAGATCCCTAGGGATATTTCTAAGGATATTTCTAGGGATGTATCTAATTATAAGTCTAAATATTAGTCAAAATATAGGAAAATGACATAGAATTTTGTTATAGGATAGAGCATGTGGTATCCTAGAAACACATCCCTGTATGGATACTATAAGTGGATGTGAATTAGTCATAGATTTACAAAGGGTTAACAACACCAAAAATACCATATTGATATTGAATCGATCAGGAACTAGTAAATAATAATAGGCCTTGTTTTTCACCTAGTTTGACACTCCTGGGGGATATGATTTGGAAATTCACAAGCGCTTTATGAACCATCATGATGGATTTAAATGGAATATGACTATAAATGGCCTATGATAAACCTAAGGTGTCATAAATTAAATAAGGTTACATGATATAAACATCATATAAGTGATTTTCATGATTATTTGGTTTCCCATTATGATTAGTGTTTCTTGTAGTATGATTTCTAGTTTTATTTAATGGCGAGAACTAGAAGGAACTGGGTTAACAACGAATGTGATGGAAGATTTTATTATGAGTATACAAATGGGATGAGGACTGGATTGAAGGATTTTGTAATAATTCCTAATAATTTTTCACATAACATGATTAGAAACATGTACCTTAACCAGATCTCAGACTCACCAAAGAAGTGAAGGAAATATTTCATTAAAATTTTGGGTGATAGTAACCATAGAAGAAAAAAGATTCAGTTTTCTATGTGTCAAGAATGTGGGAAGAAATACCCAAGTGAATGTTTTGTTATGAGAAAATTAAGATCTATTTCATTCTATTTTGGGGATTAATTATAAGTTTGTTTTGGAAATTAATAAACTTTTTTCTAATGTTTTGTATTTTAATCTTTCAGAAGGGTCATCAGGTTAACCATTTATGAAATGGTTTAAGTTGAACTTTGGATGGGGATTTAAAAATTAATGTATTACTTCACCATATGAAGATTTAACCATATTGGATAAACTGTGAGAACCATTTTGTTTTGATGATAACTAAAGATATATGGATTGACTTATCATTATATTTATGGATATTATGGTCCATTAGTTCTTTAGCCACAAAAAATTCACCTTCATTTCTTAGAGTAAGAGATAAATTGTGAATTGATCAAGACACAAAAAAAAGGTGAGATTATGCATATGAAATGGAATGAAATAAAGTAATTATACCTCCTTTTAATAATTATTCTACTTTAGGAAAAGGATCTTGAAACAAAAATGTTATCCTAGTACCTTCATTACTTATGAATCAAATGGACCCTTAAATCATCAAAAATTTATGGTTTTTTTGTCATTAACTTTTACTAGATCACCCAATTTATTATGATCAGTGATCTCTATCACCCCCTATAATTATTTATTCTTTTATTCCATGTCTAAATATTAATTTCCCACTTATTTTATTTTATATATAAACCTTGTTATTGTTGAGTCAAATTTATTCTTTTGACTTCTCTATTCCTTTTATTTTTCAAATCACAAAATATTTCTTAAATATTTAATTACTAACTCTTTTATATTCAAGAAGTTTAAGAATAGAATCATATATCATTTTACCATACTTTCATTAATACTTTTTATTCATATTTTATCAATACGATTTTTTCATATGCATATGATAATAATCGTACTCATGATTCCTGCAGAAATGATTCATTCCATGATTACCGTAGAAAGCCTAGATATGATTTCTACCATACAAGTCGAATATGATTTTTTTTCATACACACAATCCATATTTCATTCTGAAAATATTTTTCTATCAAAATAAATCTTATAAACTCTCATAATGAAAATCATCAAACCCTTTTTCATTTATTTTTATGTATCTAGAAATTTTTATTGTAATGAAAGGAAAATATTTAAATCAAAATAATGTCATGTATTTTGTTTCAATATGTATTTAAAATGATGTCATTGTTTTAGTTATTAGATAATTATTTGAGTTCCATATGTCTAATTCCCTTAGATATTTTAGGAGAAAATATGATCATTGGAGGTCAGCATGATCGTTAATACAAACAACTATAAATACAAGATCATTTGAATGAGATCGGGTTTTTTTGGCTGCTGATTTTTTGATAACATGTGAGAGCTCTAAAAAATTAATATTTTTTGTGAAAACATTGAAGTTTATAAGTTATGAACTACTTGTTCCATTTACTTGTGACTCTCAAGAGTTTTTGTTTTTCTTTATGTGATGTTGATTTTTTTTATTACTATTGAGGGATTTCATGGATAGGAAGACAGTTGTGTAAATCTTTTATGGATTGAGGGATTCCATATATAGGAAGACAAAGGTTCTGATCACCTTCTTGATCGAGAGCTTTTGGGGATAGAAATATAGAGTTTGATCATCATATCAAGGGATTACCATGGTATGGGTAAGACAGACTTGCTTGAAAGTATAAATCAAGGGACCTCTATCCAAGGTTACTGGATACCCTTCTCTTTGGGTTAAAAGAATTTTAATCATTTACTTGTTTTACATTTCTGCTTCATTGTAATATAAAGTGGATTGTTTTATATATTCATTTTTCTATTATCTATTCTATGATTACGATCTTTGTAATTATGATTTTAGTGGTTATGATCAATTCATTTACCCAATATGATTTTATACTCCTTATGATAGAATCATTAATTTTTTACTCTGTTTATCATAACCATTGTGATTATTATTCATATCACGCTTACTCTATTTAAATCATTTTATTATTATGAATATGATTAATTTCAAATTCTACCTATGGAATACTTATCGTAACCTACTGATTATGATACTTTGACCATAAAACCTAGGGCCCTATTTGATTATGGTTTAAATATAAAATATGTTTGTGAATACTATTAGTTTAATTCTATTAAACTAAGTTTCCTATAAGTATAAAAAAATTAACTTACAATTCACCCCCATCTCTTTTATTTTGTCATCTTCATGTCGATTATGATCCAACAGTTATGAGTTACTCTGGGTAACTATTATGTTTCCAACATTCCCTTTTAAAAGGAACTTTTATTGTTCATTTTTATAATGTGTATTTTTATGAAGGGATTTTAAAATGTTAAACCTTTGATGATCGAGATAAATTTCAAGGGAGAAATTCATTTAAAGGGGGTAGAACTTAACACCCTAATATTTTTTGGGAAAAAATCAAATGTATTTAATCTTTATGATATTTTATGTTACTTGAAACTCTGAGTTTAGCATGAATTACATGTAATAATAAGTTTGTCTTGTGCTACACACAATTTTGATTTTATTTTGAGTTAAAAATAACACTGAGTTTAGCTTATGTTACATGAAACACCAAGTTTATTTTCATTACATGTAACACTGAATTTAAATGAAATGTGACATATTATTAAAATATTATTATTTAATATTATATTTGTCACATATCCATTAGAATGGTGGTTATGAATAAGGTTAACTAAATTTTAAAAATTTTGTTTAAATATATATATATATATATATATATATATAATTAATTTTCAATCAATATGAATTCTTTTGTGATCAATTAATTAGAAATTAAAATAAAACCCTTTTGAAAATAAAAGGAAAACTTTCTCTAAAAAACTATTTTTATGTGCATAAGTGTGTTTTATATAAATAAATTAATCAAATCGCTTTTATTTAATTATTTTAATTTAATTTATATATTATATATTCAATAAAATATTTAACATTCATCTTATATTTTTTCTAGATAAGATAAAATAATTAATCTAATTTTATGCTTAAAATAGTATTTTTCAAAAAAAAAATAGTTTCGTCGCCTTTTTATGGAACACTTATTTTAAAAATAAATTTTTAGAATTTTAGAAAATTGATTTTATAAAATAAATATTATTTTTGAAATTAGAAAATCAAAATTATTTTAGGTTTAATTTTTTTGTTTTTTTGGAAAGTTTCATTTTTTGATGAATAGTGAAAAATACTTAATTTTTATTGAAATTTTCCTTTTCACCTAAATTATTTAAAAATTTAAATTTTATTTTAAATTGGTTTTAAAGTATAATTAGTTAAATTATAAATATAATAATCCAATTTAGATAATTTTAATCAATTTCATATTGAAATTGGATATAAAAATATTTTAAACTTTTCAATTTTTTAAAAAACTTTAAAAACCCGATTTCATGTCATGCCTAGAGGGTTAATTTTAAAATAAATTCCACCATTTATGTGAGTTTAATTTGGAAAAATAGATTCCATATTTTTAATAAGAATAAATTATATTATATAATAATTTAAATGTAAATTTCTACCATAATTATTAGTGAAAATAGTTGAAATTAATTAATATGATTAAGGTTTAAACAGGGTTTTGCATATTACATGTGTTTGTATTAAAACTTATTTTACAAACACGTAGGATTTTTATTTAATAAATTTGATTTGATATATATAATAAATGGTTAGAAAATAAATAATAATTCTCTTTTAATATTAGTCTTAAAGGATAAATTACCTAAGTAAATAAAAAGATACAAGTTATATTGGTCAAAACTATAAGTGTAAAAATGATAAAACTTAATGACTAAGGAATTACATAATAAAAATGTATATATTTTTGTGTGGTGGAGGTTTTTATAGAACAAATAAACCCTAAAATAAATTATTGATCTATTTTGGAGGCACATGAGATAAGGGATACCTCACAATAGTGAATACTTTTGAGTATTTAAAAGAATGTTATTAGTCCTCAATTATAAAAGGGAACTCACTACCCCCCCCCCCCATTCACACCTCTCAGTCCATTTGGATTGAAAAAAAAACTACTAAAATCACATCCAAAATTCCATCCCCTAATCCTAGAAGAATTTTTTTTGTATAAATACAACCTAGTAAGGCTTTAGTCCAAACCTAAGAAGCATACCCAAAGAAGAGATAATGTTTTTCAATAGAAATCTTTATTTTTTTTCTTTCACCAACTCCTTAAATTATTATTATACCATACTTATATAATAACCTAAATATATTATATATACTTATAAGTTTTTATATTAAGGGTGAGACCTAAAACCTCACACACTTCCATCAAATGGGTTATGAAATCATCGTTTGTGTGTACGACGGACTACCACCTTACAAACCGATGTCATTCATTTTTCCATTATCACCTCCCACAGTTGGATATAATGATGGATTTATAATTTATATATGGTATTTATGATATTTATGATATTTATGAGTTTATTATGATTATTTAATTATTATATCAAACATGCCTTCATGCTTTCCATTTTGTGGGAATATGATAATGTCATTTGTGTGTAGAGCATACTACTACCTCGCGAAGCGATGTGATTCATTCACATTTTACTTGGAATGTATTAAAAATGGGTTTAATAAAAATATGTGATATATATTAAATAAAAATTATACCAAAATGATAATATCTATATATATATCATGTACTTTTCTTTCTCTCAATATGGTAATAAAATGGAAATAGGGTTCATGTGTACGTGCGACCTACCGTCTCCATTAACGGTGTACTTCATTTCTTATCACTAAATTTTTGTGATTAATATATATATATATATAATATATATATATATATATATATATGATATTTATATAATGGTTTAGATTCTATAAATGATGAAACCATGATCTAAATTAGAGGACAAAAAAACAGGTTGACACATATACAAAAACAAAGTAGTTATTACCTGAAACGTAACATTAACATGGAATTGTTAATAAATGAGTAATAAAAGGGTCATATAAAATAATATATGGTGTGATATATATAAGTATTATTATTTAATGTATATGTATAATAAACTTATATTTATTATATATGAATTTTTAACAAGAATGGTGGAATTTAAGACTGAATGTAAGTGATTTTTGTCTCACTTTTTACTTTTGTGGGACACATGTCATATTCACCATCTATTTCCTTTATATTGAGTATATATTTATAATTTTACATATTTATCGTTAATATCATTGTTTTCATGATATTTTAAGTTTCTTTTAATTTCATTCTTTCATGGGGTTTATAATTAAATGTTACCAAAGTAGTGAGAGTTTTATGTTACAATCTGATAGTTTCTTGATATTGTTTATGATTACACTTCCAATGATAAAATATTATGATATATCTCTCAAGACACTCATGAATTTTATTATCCCCCATATATTTCATGAGAATAAATTTTTTCCTTTATTTACCTCTCTTTATGTTCTTAGTATTTAAAAAGAATGTTTTTATGAAAAATCATCTTTTTGGTCGAAAATACTTTTTTCTCCAAAACCATGTTTTCTAAAAATGTTTTAAAAAATGATTTCTTAAATATAATTTATGAATTTTAAAGGTTAATTTCAAATAAAAAGGTTTTTAAAATTTTTTATGTTTTAAAAAACATTTTTCAAAGTAGAAAGAATATTTTCCTTAAGAAATGTTTTAAATGATTTTTAAAGATTCCTTAATAGGTTTTCAGGGCTATTTTCAAAAGAAAGGGTTTTCAAAAAAAATAATGCCATAAAAAGTTTTTTTCAAAGTGAAAAGGATATTTTCCTCAAGATATGATTTAAATTATCTTTCAAAACTAACTTCCATATAAGATGAAATCGGTTGGTGTTAATTATGACTTACTAGGGATATGATCCAAGGATTCCATTATTACACTTTCTCTGAATGGTTTATAATGAAAAAAATTTACAAAACCCATATATTTTCCATAATTTAGACCATGATAAAATTTTTATGAAACTCGCTTCTTTTTCTATAGGTTATTATATGATGAAATTTTGAAATGATTACGAATCCTGTATCTTTTCCATGGGTTATGATAAGATGAAATGTTTATAAAAACCATTTCATTTTATGGGTTATGATATGATGAGTGTTTTATGATCTTGTAGAAACATGAGTATGATTTTAATTAAGTGATTTTTGGGACCTATATATACCTCTAATTCATTGGGTAGATATTTTTATCTCATGATATGTATAGGAATGGAATGGGGAGTAAACCCAATTTAGTAAAGGACTTTGTCCACTATGATAGTCTTGGGAGTGAACAATGACTGTTATGATTTTATGAGTGGACATGTTTTCATGTCCATAATGTTTTGCATGAACCTAATTATATCTTCATAATTTTATGCATAATCCTAATTACATGTTCATAAGGTTTTGTGTGGACCTATCTTTCATGTATATAATGTTATGGATAGACCTATCTTTCATTCCCATAATGTTATATGTGAACATGATTATGTGTTCTCAATGTTATACATGAACTTGATTATATATTCACAATGTTATGTGTGGTCCTATATTTCATGTTCATAATGTTCTATTTTGGACCCGGTTACATGTCTACAAGTTTATTTGAGGGCATTATTTCATGTCCTTAACTTAATGAGTGAACTTGTTTCTATTTATACATGTTCACAATGTTATAAGTTGATGTCTATGCCACAAATCTATGTTTTATGACAATTTTATTCTCTCATGGATCACATTATTTGGTTCTATTAAGATTTATGTCTTATTAATTGTCATTATTTATGACATGACTCATGTTTATGATCTATGATGTGTTGGTATGAAATTCATAAGTTATGTTCATTATCGCATGCCCTTATACTTATGTTATTATTTCATATTATCATAGATTGATATCTCTTATGTTTACACTTAGTGAGAATCTGAGATCACACTTTCTTATGTCTCCTTCCCAAAGTTATGAAGGAAGGTTTAGGTTGGGTATGCCTAAGAGAAGTATTATGTGAGAAGATCTCTATGGGATATGTTGAAGATCTTTCACCAAATTAGAATATTTTGTTCTAAGTTTCCAAATGCACTAAACTATTATAGTCCTCAGGCATGTGTTTATGTAATGTAATTAATATTCATCTAAAAATATATAATATCCATGTATTAGAATCTTGGGTCACTATACACAAGTTTAGTAGAACTATTCAAATACCACCTCAAAACATAGAAGTTGAGTTTTTGGTGGAAATGGAAAATGGAGAAATTATTACATCCCAAGAATATAACTCCTTCCTAGTTAATATTTTTTTTCTAAATTTCCTAATGAACCTTGTGATACTAAATTTAGTGTAATTAGATGTTATTATGGTCCTGAATTGGTTGTCCTTGTATAAGTCCAACAAAACATTTCAGGAAAAGGAAATCACTTTCTATATCCTAAATCAACCTTCTATTCTATCAATTGTAAGGAGGAGTATGATTCTCCTTTGAAAACCCTTTCTCAGTCATGGAAATTATTTCCCTATGAGAAGGCATATCTAGATCAAGTAATTGAGACTAATGAAAAATCATCCTTGATAACATTCCCATTATAAGAGAGTATATTTATGTGTTCCCTAAAGAGTTATTTGGTATTCCTTCTAACCAAGAGATTGAATTCTCAGTCAAACTTATACTCAGATCTCTTCCAAAATCCAAAACTCTATATAAAATGGCCACTATTGAACTTGAGGAGGTGGAAATAAACTAAAAGAGAATTTTAATAAAGGTTTTATATGCCCAAGTGCTTCATCATGGTGCATTTTGGTCCTCTAAATCAAGAAAAAGGATATTTCCATGTTTATCTGCATCAACTATCATGAACTCAATAATATTATGATAAAAAACAAGTACCCCTTCTATGGATTGATTACTTGTTTGGTCTTCTATATGGAGATTAGTATTTCTCTAATGTAGATCTCTTATTTGGATATTATCAAGTAAAGTTGAAGAAAGATGATATTCCCAATGTCTATTTTCATACAAGATACGGGCACTATGAAATCATAGTGATTCCATTCGGACCCACTAATACTCCAAAAATATTTATAGATTTTATAAATGGAGACTACATATATTACCTCAATAAATTTATTTTGGTATTTATAAAATATATTATGATATACTCCAAGGGAAGGTAGGAACATGAGGAGAATTTAAATACTATTCTGAAGACCATGATAAAGGATTAGGTATATGAAATGTATAGTAAATGTGGGTTTTGGATGGAGAAAGTAACATTATTGGGTTAATTATCACCAGTGAACATATATTTTTTAATCCTTTAAAGAAAAAGGTGATTGGTTAATGGCCAAAACCAACATATGTAACAAAAATCCAAAGTTTCCATTTATTAGTTAGGAACTATAATCAATTTTTTAGAAACTTACCATTTTTCTAAAATATATTAACCAAGATAAATTGGAAGGGATTAAAGTTTTTTTGGACCGATGAATGTGAAGAGAGCTTCAAATAGTTAAAGAAGATTCTAATCATTTCACCTATACTCACTCTTCCCGCTTATGTGGAAGGATTTGTGATCTATAGTGATTATTCAAAGAAGGGATTCGGTTCTATACTCATGAAAAATTATAAAGTGATAGTTTATGCCTCTCGACAGTTGAAGGTACATGATCAGAATTATACTACACATGATATGGATTTGGGTAAAGTGATATTTGAATTAAATATTTATCAATATCACCTATATGGGGAGAAGTAAGACATATATATGGAATATAAGAGCCTCAAGTATCTATTCACACAAAAATAGTTCAATAAGATCCAATGAAGGTGGTTATAGTTGATCAAGGATTATAACTATTCAATCTATTACCATCCTAGGAATCTCAATAAAGTGGAAGATACTCTGGGTATAAAGGATCATGTAACCCTATCCATGATAAGGATTGAGAGGGATATAATATTCTTGTACATTCAAAGTATATACATGGTAATCATAAAATGAATTCCATTTTACCTTTCTCAAATAAATACTCAATCATCCATGCTCAATAAGACCAAGGAGACCCAGAAAGATGATGTGGAGCTATGGAGAAAGAAAGTGAATATTTTGGAGTTCAAAATATCTAAATATGGGGTTATAATGTTTGTAACCCAGATATGTATCCCATAAAAATCATAACTAAAGAGGTAACTTCTAGATGATGCGCATAGCTCATCCTTATCAATTCATTTAGGGAGTATTAAAGTGTATAGATATATTAAGAAAAACTACTAGTGGGATAACATAAATAGGGAGATTATAGAATTTGTATCTAAATTCTTTGTATGCTAACAATTAAAGGTTGCATGAAATAAAACTAAGGGTATTATGAAACTATTTCCCATACAAATATGGAAATGGTAAAACATAACCATGAATTTTTTTCATAGGACTCCCAATCATATCTAAATTCTATAACACCATTTGGGTGGTAGTTGATCACCTTAATAAGTAAAAACATTTCATTTATATTTAAAAATATTTCTATATTGAGAAAATCACCAAGATATATATAATATAAGTGTTAATACTTCATGGTGTACCACTATCCATTATATCCAATCAAAATATGAGGTTTACCTCGAGGTTATGGAGGATACTTCAGAAAGCATTAGACACTGAGCTAAGTTTCATAAACACTTTTCACCCTTAGATGGATGGTAATTCTGAGAGAACCATTTAGACTCTAGAGTACATACTGATATCAGGTTAAATGTATTTACAAGGATACCAAGATCATGGAATTCCCCAATTATAGTTCTTATATAACAACAGTTTTCATTATAGAATTCCAACATAACCTTTTGAAGCTCTATATGGGAAAAGGTTTTGGACTCCAACATATTGGGATAAAATTTGATAGAGTAGGCTGATAGGACCTAATATTTTACAATATGTAATAGAAAAGGTTCAAACTATTTAGCATCATATGAAATCTACACAAAGTAATAAGTAAAGTTGTGCTGACAAGCATTGATGAGACCTAGAGTTTGAGGTCAGAGATAAGTTGTTCATCTATATATCACCATGGATAAAATTCATGAGGTTTGGGAAGAAGGAAAACCTAATTCCTAGATACATTATCCAATTTTATATTCTTGATCACATTGGAGCTGAGTCCAGTTGACCAATGCTCCCACTTAACCTACCTCAAGTACATGATGTATTCCACATGTCCCTTTTAAGGAAGTATATACCAGAACTCTCACATGTTAAAAATATAGAGGTGGTTCCATTGAAGAATGATCTTTTTTACAAGTATTTTCTAGTGAAGATATAATATTATATATAAAAAGTTCTATAAAACAAGACAATTCATGCGGTCAAAGTACTATGGAGGAACCATAAGTGTAAGGAGGAGACATGTGAATAACAAGATGTGATGAAACAAAAGTACCCTAATTTTTCTTAGGGTGAAAAATGAAATTTATAGGGTGAAATTTATTAAGGGGGTAATAATTTAATGACCCAAACTTTTATAAATTAAATATCCTTTTGAATGAATATATTTCTTATTGAATAATGTAGTTATATAAAACTCATGCACTATATTTCATTATTATATTAAACCATTATTAAATAATATGATTATTGGGTATAAATACTATTAAACATCATAACCATTGGTAATATAGTCATTAAATAGTGACAATTAATATTAGTATATATTAAGGATTGTAAAAAAATCTAATTGATACAGAAGGAAGATGTGATCGCCTTAACTATAAGGATTATACTTTAGGAGGCACATTTATCAGAACTTCTGAGGGAAATGGTATTATTGGGATTCTTACTAGACTAATCACAAGCTGAGATTCAACAACTAAACTTGATAAGAACCATTTAATGGAGAAAATAAATCTTAAAGAGATCATTTCCCAAACTATATTCGTCGAACCACCCCAAGAAAGTTTTGTCACCACACACCTTACCCTTAGGGTGTATGCTGATGTAATGAAGGGTTATATATCTAGACCTTAATATTATGTAAAATTCCTCCTTAAATGAAATAAAATTTTCCCCAATCATGTTTCTTTATTATCAAACTTATATATAATAAAGTACTTCCGAATATAAGATGGAAATGATAGAATGGATTTTTGATACATAGAAACTGAAATTGTATTTTTTGGAAAAATGAATGGGTTTATTTTTCATTAAAATGTATTTTGATGATAAATTCAAAAAATAAAAATAAATTTTTATTTTCATATAAATGTTATAAAAAAAATATTATTTGCATATTTATAAATAATAAAATTATTTTATGCAATCATAAGTGGTTTTTCTAAAAAATATAAACCTGATCATGTAATAAAATTAGTTATTTTTAATAAATAAGAATTTTATTTTAAAATATAAAATTATCATATTTAAAAATTATTTTGATAAAATAAATATAATTTTTTAATTCAGTGTGTAGAAATTATCAAACTATGGATTTTTTAAAATTTTCTGAGACTATCAAGTTTTTGGGAAAAAATTTAATACAGTATAAATATACGGTGTGTATTGTGACATAATAATGGCCCAAAAGTGATGTAATAAATTCTACAAAATATTTATATACTAAAAATAGTTTCATTAAAATAATTTATTTTAATTTGATAATTTTTTTCCAAACCTATAGGGAACCTTCCAAACCCAAAAGGATATTTTAATATTTTAAAAAAAATTCCTTATGAACATAACTCACTTCCGCATCATTAATGATATTATTTAAATAATTTTATCCCATTACCAATTACAATACATAACATAGCTTCCCTTTATTAAAAAAAATGGGTTAAAACCATGGGATAGCCAATGGTTTTGAATTTTTTATAACTTAGACTCCAAAACCTATGTTTATAAATTTATAAACAATCCCTATCTTTTGGTATAAATATCCATTAATTCTCATATTACTCCCCATTAAAAACACATTGAAAATTAATTTCCTCTTCCTATCCCTTTATAAATCCCTCCCAGTTATTTTCTAAGGTCTTAAGGAACTCTTTCCAAAACTTTTAGAAGCATCCTCATAGGATAAGGGATTCTCTCTCTCTCTCCTATTTTCCATTAAAGATCTTCCTTTGTAATAATACTTTTTATCCTCAATTGATTATATTTTATTATGTTTATAAATATTAATTTACTATAAAAATTTTACCAAATAATGAGATACTACCTTTCTCTCTCATTTATCCCTTCTGTAAACTTTCATGTACACCTATTACGCTATCGAAATTATCCCTTAATTTTCCATGCCATACCTTTATGTTGTGAATACCCAACCCTATTTTCATTCAAGGGTATTAAAATAGATGTAACTATCCTTAATTGAATGATTAATTCAATTTATGAAAAATAATTCATTTATCATGGGATTAAAAGGATAAAATATTTTCTTATGTTATACGATTGATGTGGAACACATAAAGTTAGACAATATAAAGGTTTCTCTCCGATATCACTCTAATGTATTGGGTAATGTTTTCATCTCATGAGATTCCATGTATAGTGTATGGTATGTTATCCTAATCATAATATATTATACTTTCATGGAATTTATCTTCAAATTATGCTATGATTTCATGTTTTATGTTGTCACTGCATTCCTATGATACCATGATTTTATGATGTCATTTTATCATGCCATGATTCTATGTGGGTATATACAATTATTACCAATTTATATTATCATGATATACATCTTGACTCTCATGTATTATTTTCATTATACTATTCTTTTATTATTACCTTAGTATAATCTATATCTTACCTCTTTCTTTTGTATGTCCCCAGATTATCCTATGAAGTATTAAGATTACAAAGAAAACTAGGATAATATTATAGAGTTTTAAATAATTATGTTTTATTTTATATTATGTTAATGGTTTATGTATCTAATTTATCAAATACACTAGGATTATTAGTTTCTAGGATTTTATTATGCGGATATTTATGTTAAAATCATGAAATAAAATTTATTAAATATGGTTTGTTATAGATAACATACATGTCACACATAAATATATAATCACAAAAAAACCAAGGGACTTAGTAATGAAAATGCTACCTACCTCAAATGATATTTTGTTAACTCGTCACAAGCATGTTTCAACCTCCTTTGAGTCCACAAGAACCTATATCATCAACCAAAATCATCAAATTAATTAATTAGTCCATTAAAACTGATTTCCCCAAATAGAATAATAGAAACCAAACTCACTAAGTTACATCATGGTGCCAAAACCATGATAAATGGGGTATGGTTCACACCCAACACACACCTAAACATAATCCACAAAAATCCCCAAATTATATCACTGGTTAAATGGAAAATTTTACACAAATTCACTAAAAACCATAAAGAAAACATAACAGATTCATACCTAAATGAATATGATAAACGATGGATTGAACATATCCTCTTAGGACCTCCTCTATGAGTAGCACATGAAATCCCAAACACACAAGATTATTTCACCATGATCTAGTATAACCATATCTTAAAAACCATAGATGACCAAACTAAAAATCATCCAAATATAAGGGAGAGAACAAAAGGGATAAAGAAGAGTATCTTACCTCAAATATATGTAATAAACCACTCCCAAATGTCCAAGATCAAAGGAATCAAAAGGATTAAAAAAAGGGTATGGGGTTCTGGCCTCCCCCTCTTCTCGATCATCTGAGGAGGATATAATATAGGTGTTTTTAAATTAGAAACCCCTAAAAAGATCATTAATTCCTTCTAAAAATAGCATGCAGGTGGTTCATGGTGAGAGTAGGGGAGTTTGTGGCATGATTCCCCCTTTTCCAAACTTATTCATGGTGTGAATAGGGGTTCATGACATAAAACATAATAGGAAGAACCTTCATCTGAGGCTCGTCCCTTTGCGGTGATACCTCCTCCTCTTCCATTTCATAACAACTCTCGTTTCATTGATTCATGACATGACCTAAGGGGTTCATGGTGAAAACTACTACGATGGCATCAAAATCTTAGAAATGCCTTCATGTCTTTCTTTGATTCTTGCTCGAGAGCTTTAAGTACCTTCTAGACCACATTAATCGTTCTAAAACATCTTTTATAGATGTTATAATCCTAGATTATTCATCTAAATCCCAATTCATGGAAATAAACTAGCTCTAGAAGGAAAATTCAAATTCCATCTCAAACATAAAAATCCACAGATCTATGGGGATTTACATTTCGGAATTTGGTAGATCTTTTTAATTCAACTTTTGTCTCACTTATGGTACTAAAACTTCCAGTGCTATGTCTTCTAAATCACTGCCTCAAGATTAAGTAGTCTTAGAGTACTCAAATGTATATTCGACTGGTTTGTCCACCAGACTTATAGTCCTACCATCTGAACTCTTAGTAACATTTGTTCTTCTTGTACTCCTTGTTAGATCAAATTAGACTCAGTTAGTTGACCCTTGTTTTCAAATTCCATCTTAGAAAAGTTTTGTTCTTTCCACAAGACTTTATCATTGAAGATAACATTTCATCTTCTAAAAACTTTTCATTTGTCATAATACCATTGATGGAAACCAAAATTTTCATTATCATATCTCACAAGAAAACATATATTGTATTTTAAATTGAGTTTGTTTCTATCCTTAGAATCGATATGGAAATTAGTGATGCTTCCAAAAAAAATTAGGAATCTAACTTCAATAGTTTTATTGGACCTTCACTGCTCTGGAATCTATTATCTCAATAGAGTGGTCGAACTTCTGTTAAACAAGTACACTATCAGGTCCACTACTTCAATACAAATTTCCTTGGGAATTAATGAGTATAAACTCAAGTTTTTCACCTTCCCTATTAATATTTGATTCAATATCTCAGTGACATCATTCAATTGTGGTATATTGGGTATAATCTTCTCTAGATTGATTACATTCTTCTGGAAAAAAAATTATAAGTCCTTTTCATTATACTCGCCACTATTTTTGGATCATAGGAATTTTAACTATTAACTAGTTTGTATTTCCACCATTTCCATCCATTATATGAACACTCTAAATATCTCAAAATTATACTTCAGAAAGTAAACCCAAAATTTCCTTATAGAATCATCAATAAAAGTAATGAAGTAAAGTGTTCCTATGTGAGGTTGGACTGGGGATGGCCTCCAAACATCGGAGGGAGCTCTAACTTCTGATATCTTGAATTCCTTCCATATTCATTGAATAAAACCTAATTTTACTTCTCAATAACATATCTCTCATAATATTTAAACTTCATTTGACCGATCTTCATTATGCCTTTTTTTGTTAGAACCTTCAGGTTATTCTCACTAAGGTGTATGATTTGAAAATAACACAACTCTAGACTCTCAGAATTTGAAACACTAATAATTATCACATCATCTAATAATTTTTTAAGTTATAGGGTCTTATCCCTTACTTATTTTACCACTACCATGTATCCTTCAGTGATCTTCCAAACATCATTAGCAAATATTGTACCAAACTCTACCTCATCAAGATATCTTATAGAAATTATATTCATCTATAGCCCCAAAACCTGTCTCGCTTATTTTAATTACAAGAAGCAACCATTTTCCAATCATATATTGAAATTTCATTTAGCCAATACCTAAAGAGATTGATAATCTTACAAATATACTTTTTTTAATATTTATTATACATAATTCACCATACATCCTTACTCTTCCATCGAGTTAAATGATGCACCAGAATCAATCTCCAATAATTCTTCCAAAGTGTTGAAACTTAGAAAAAAATTGTTACCATCATCTAAATTCAAAAAACTTGAAATCTTGGGAGACTACCTTATATAATTTTCCTTTCAAATCCTAAATTATTTCTTGATATGTCCTCTCTTCCCACATTTCCAACATATAGGACCAAGACCAGTTGATTTATAACTACTCATTTCTCATGGTCTATCATCTAATTTCTTCCAACTTATCTATTAAGGTAACCATCCTCTTCCATTGTCTTGTAATTATCTCTATATAATTTTTTCATTCAAGATTATATTCTTAATATCCTCAAATACCAATTTTGTCTTCCTGCAAGATTTTTTTATGCCAATTACCATCACATCCCAACTTTTCAAAAGCTATGATTATAAAAACATTTCCCACACATCGTCCATGAACTTCACATTGTTTCATTTGAGCTACCCTTGAATAATTTTGAATTCATTCACATAATTAGACACTTTTTTACCTTTTGATAATCTCATATAAAATAACCTCCACATCAATAACTCCTTGTTCAAAGTAAATAGATTCTCATATATATCTACTAGATCTTCCATTATCTATTTTTTGGTTTTCTTATCCTGGATATTAAAATATATAATTTGAGCAAAATAAATCATAACCAACCTAAGAAATTTTCTACCTAGCCATTCCCATTATATTTTTTCATCTTCTCTGGTATGAATTTAGGAAATGTAACTTTCAAATCCTTATAAATTAGATATTCCTCCATTTGTACTAGAAAATAAAATCCATGACATAAAACTTATCTATCTATACCTTGACCTATTCAAATTCCATACCTTTAGATTATGGTAAACTCCTAATAAAATTAAAATAAAATTAAGGTGAGAGAATGTTACCTAATCTACCATCGAGTGTATTGTAGGGTGAGCTAAAAAACCCACAATCTTTGATATTGATTATCAGGAATCCACCAAATTCTGATCCAATAGGAGATACACTAACCATATTCTATAATCATAATAAAAACAAGTATTTAAACCTCTTTGATTGTAAGGGTTACCTAAACCTTTATGTGGAAGAAAATAAGAATTTATTCACACTCTACTCACAACACCAAGTTGACCACCATGAACACACTCATGATAAATCTCTCACAAAAATTCAGAAAAGTAGAAGATAAAACAAATCATTAAATTAACACTATGGGTTTATGTGGTTCAAACATGTTTCTGGAATCCATGAGAGAATTCCACTTCCATTTTCATTTATCTAGATTCATAAGGGTTTAAAATCACAATCGATAATCACCACTGATATTAAACCACTTTTACAATTTAATTTATAGTATACTTCTGCAAGTTATCCCACCCCACCTTTATAGTTGGTCCCAGGTGTTTATCCACTTTCACCAATATATGATATTGGAAAACTTCCCACCATTGAACCATGGTGACTACTAATTTCTTGTAGAAAATGGAACCTAAACATTTACATATAGTATATCATCATAAGTTTCCAAATATATAAATCTTAAACAGAAATTATACATTCCCTTTACCAATATCCCATGAGAAAAAAACATATGTAAAACTATTAGGAAAAACATATGTGTTAATTCCCATTCACATATTCCATTGAACTGACCACTATATACAACCATTAAAAGAAATAATATTTTGAATAGCTTAACTCTGCTAAAGATTTTTGTTTTTTCTATCATAACCTCATGTCCAAGAAAACTTTTGAATTTTTTGCTTCCATCCATTGAAACAAAACATGAATAGAATTCACTATTGCAAAAAATTACAACCCATTAAACCATGATTAAGGATTTATAATGAAACAGACCATAAACATGGTATAGTTACTATAATACATTTAAATCAACTCAAAACATGCATTATTCATCTCCAATACACATGGGTGAAACCAAAGAAGTGTAACCAAGGCATGGGTACTATTGAGAACATAGGGGATAACTAATTCCAATCAAAATTTAGGTATAAACCAATTTTTTTAAATCATTTTCAATGAAAAAATTAAATTTAGTTATCTGCAACTCTACCCCATTCCCATATAATAGACATTCCTTGACAGTATGAGAGAAAATGAAGAGGATCACCCACCTAAGATTATATAGAAGGGAAGCTTTAAGCCCATATGAATAATTATTTAACCACTTATAGATTCAAGAAACCTAGGTTAGGTAAAAAGAAGGTTTAATTCAATGCCCTAATTAGAAAACATAAATCCAATGAGATTAAAAGTAGCCTTACTATAATAATAGTAATTATAACCACATACTACCACCCAAAGGAAGAATAATCCCAAGAGTAAATTAAAGATTAACCCGAGAATAATATGGTGGTTTATAGATTCATGGAACCACTATAAATATAGAATAAAATTAGAGGAAAATTGATATTTTTTCTTAAGTTATCCAACGATATAATTTTATGACCACTCAAAGATGAATCTATATAGAGATGCTATTTTAGGTCAAATTTATTTGAATAAGAATTAAGGATAACAGATAGAGAGATCTCATTTAGAGAAATATTCTTAAATGAAGATGAAAATACCTAATTATGGGTATAATGGTTAAAATTTAGGGGTTAAAATTTCATTTTTCTCTTAAATTAAAAATATATATCCTACCAGCTACCTAGTACAGGTCCATCAAGTACCCATTGGGTCTAATAGAGAACTTATACACCACTTGGATCCATCAGGTTCCTGATGATCCTTCATCACCCTAGGTGTTTCTTCTTTTCATCCCCCTTCCTCACAATTCTCTCTAATTATACCACTAACACAAAAATATGCTTTAAAAGTAATTGAATTGGCTAAAAATCAGGAAAAAAACTAACTTGAAAAATTTGGGACTTTACAAGTGACCTCTTGGGATGTTTCCTAGGGTATGTTTTTGTGAGTAAAAATCACACTAAAGTCACATGAGTTGGAATTTGGGGTCAGTCATTAGTATGATAATTGACCATTAAGGCATGTGGGTAGAACAATAGATAGAATAACACATGTCTATGGGTCAACAAGTGGTGTCTCATGGTCCAGGACCTAAGGACCATATTGTATGATGAGGATACCTATTTTAGTCATCAGGTCATGATTATTACACAACTTGATCATAGATAAAGGATCTATAATCTCTTATATCAAAAAGGGAACAAGAAAGTTTAGAAGATATTTAAATATTACCTATCACTATAGAAGATTTATCTTTAACATCCTTCATTAACTTCTTGACCAAATACCCTTCCAATGATATCATGACAACCCTGTGGATAAAATACTTTCTTATAAGTATGTGCCACTAATTTTTTTAGTCTAACCACCCTCTTTGTTTCCCCAACTAGTTATTCTATATAGAGGTCAATTTTCTCTAGAAGCTTACCCACCAAGCCAATCATGAGATTTATGAATCTTCAGGGGTCACTGAACAACACTCATAGAATTAATAAACCCATAGAATCTATTAAGGTGATTTTACAAAACTCATAGATATCACTGCTTCAACTCAGGGGTAAAAGCTGGTCATGTGTGTTTTGAACAACCACACTAGATGAATTGAAAGATCTTGGAAGAATAAAATCACTTCCATTGTGATTTTCATGTTTAAATCCACATAATATTATCTCTTCCCTAGGTCACTTTTCCCTCTAGATGATCCTCCACCTATGATATGGCCAGAGGCTAAGCCATTATCTCATTGAATTCCCTTAGAACTTGTGTTGACTAACACTACCCCTTCTTGACTATATCAGATAAGGTAGAGAGATTAAATAATATAACCTAAATCTAATGAGGTTATTTTAACCCCATATCAAATTGATCAGAATTTTATTCCTCGAATCTATTTAAGTAGTGTGAGAAAAATAGAAAATTAGTAAACCTAATAGCATACACTATTAATGTCATTATCCCATAACTTAGTTCCATGAGATCCCAAGGTTTAACCTGATGAAGGGTTTCAGGATATAATTTCTTAAATAATATCTATTTAAAATTCTTCTAAGTAAAGCCATGATCTTTATTTTCTTCGATTGTCTCATCTAACCATCTATGAGTATCCCCTTTAATCATGAAGGTCTCCAATCTCACCATGTGTTTCTCAAAGGTCTCAGTTCTCATGAAGATGAAATGAATACAATAAAACCATTAATTTAAATTCTATGGGGATATTTTACCATTAAAATTAATTAGATAATGTAACTAGAAATACCTCATCACATTAGTAGTTATAGGTTCTTGGTGCGAAATGGAATTCCCCATAGTCTAATGTAACTGAGAAAACCCCACTAGGATCTAAAAATCAACTTTAAGCCTATCAGAAGGAGCATGATCATTATCCCATTTCTATATAACTACAAGTGGTCATTGAGGTAGTTTATTCTATATTAAATTTGATAATCACATTATATTCCCCTACCCATAATAAAAAAAACTTTCCAATTTAGGAACAATGTAATAATGGTTAATATAAGACCTCGTCCCCGCACTTATTTGTATCTTCTATCATGATTTTTAAAGACTTTAAACATAAACCAAAAAGGTCTTTATAAAAACCTTTTTCCATCATTATAATAGATATATAGATATAAATAATAATAAAACAATCATAAAAGGTGTTTATATTAATATCGTCTTCATCATTAAATAAGTAGGAATACACTATTTATCTCATATTGAGTTTCAATTGATATAAACTTGAAAATAATTTCTATAATATACTAAACAAGTAAAAAATGATATAGTATGTCATGTTTACTATAATTGGATACCTATAAACACCAAAAAATGATGCATGAGACTCAAAATAAAAAGTCTTCAATTAAGAAGTTAGAGTTAAAATCTAACTACCCCTAGTAACTCAAGCTTCCATTATAATTATACTAGGAAAATATATTTATGACTTACTTCCCCCAAGTCTTGAAAATCATATCTTCTCAATATTCTTAATCCCATAACCCTAGACAATTCCCTGATATCATTTTGTAACAACCCATCCTAAATCATATATTGACTTGAACCAAACCACTATAAGACCCCAAGCACACTTCATAATCATCAAAGGTTGGTGTAAATTACAACGGTTTATTAAGATATATTTGAGAAGTGATTTGACCTATTTAGTAATTAACTAAAATATAAGTATATATTATCAGAAAACTCACATGACCTATGCATATTTTGGATAAAAACATAAAAAACTTGTTTGTTGAAGAAAGGAACTATAAATTTAATGAAACCTACCCAACCTGTAAAATAATACAAACTAATTTGAATATTTATGAAACCCTAATAAAAAACATAATAAACACATGTCGTACAATAGTTAGATATGACAAAAAGTTAACTCATAATATATACATTATCCAAAAGTTAAAAAATCATAATGCTAGATAAGTAAAAAAAGACATTTGCTAATATGAAAACAAAAGGAGTAATAAAAACAGCCCATAACCATCTTCATAAAAATATGGACACCATCTATCCATAAATTTTAAGCCTATTAATTCTTGAATCTATCAACTTTCATGCATAGGTTCTTTTCCTTTACCTAGATCATGTACATAAATTTCTATATTCATTCTAAGGGAACTTGTATTGGGTGTAACTTATACCCAATAGGAGGTCACTACTCATCCCATGTCTATCTATTATAAAGTTAAGTGTATGAAATAGAAAAATAACATAAGAAACCCACATGAAATGAAAATAATAAATTCATAAATAAAGTTTCAAATGGAGTAAACTAATCAAACTATAGAAACATGCTTGTTAAGATATAATGAAATGTGACTAAACTTTATTTGACCATTCTTAGAATCTATGTCGATTGAATCTAGACATCCTTTATAGGAGGTAAATAACAACATATAATCATATATATATATATATATATCTATATCCATATCATATAGGAAGTATATCTCTTCAAAGAAAGGAACATACACACACAAATATATATATATATATATATATATATATATATATATATATATATCCATCTTCATATAAAAATGTGCATCCATCACCACATAGGAATCCTATCTCCTCGTTATAAACAACATAATCATATATGTATATATCCATATATGCAGTTAGTGTATATGCATCAATCCATAACTATAATTATCAAATCCAACAATACTTGTATATGATATACAAAAAAATACCATGACTCCATATATCAAATACCAAATATAGAAATATTTAATCATGTTATAAATGAAAATAGATGCATGTGGTAGCCTACAACATAGATTACATATCAGAACCTGGCATGGAGATAATTAAATAATCATTTCAAAGTATAATATCCATCAAGGAATAATGTTTCCTTGTCATTGATATCATAACCACTATGAAAATATGAGATAAAAAGCAGGGTCACCTACCGAATAATTTGAAAAGGCCTAAACCACAATCCATAGGGAGATATTATTCTATATCTCAATAGATTTTTAAAACCTAAGTCAAATTAGAATGAAATTTAATCGCCAACGAGCATGTACCCAAGTGGCACAGGCTCCTGCTTGGCATCCAAAAGACCCAAGATCAAATCCAGGCAGGGACGAATTTTATGGGTACTGTAGCAGGGGTACTGTAGCAGTATTGTAGCATTGGAGACACTATAGCAATGGAAGCTCTGTAGCAGGACTGTAGCGGCGAAAATACTGTAGAAGGTAATGTAGCAGCCCAGGTACTATAGCATTACTATTCACCAATGGGCCCTTTGGGCCAAGAAATGGGCTTTCAAGCCTAGTATTCAGGCTACTTGACGTTGGGCCTTCAGGCTATGTAATGGGTCTCCCTCTACCCAATCAAAAAGAGGTCTTTGATTTAAATAATAAAATGAGGCTTCGGCCCCAACCTTTTAAAAAAATAATATAAATTTAACTCACTATCTTAATAAGAATAATGATTGGGAGTAACAATAGTTATTCTTACCTCAAGGTCATAATATACAATCTCCGACTACAACTTGAAGGGAAAATGACCAAAGAAAAGATAAATTTCAAAACATAGATAAAGAATAAGATTATGGATTCATGACACTGCTGAAATAATATTATAAAACCATGAATATAGGGTTTACCTACCTTATCTTTGTAAAAAGGTAAGACCTATAGCAACTTGGTGAGGAATCCAAGTGAAGAATAAATCCAAGATCAAAGGGATATAGAGAGTGTGTTAGTATTTATGCTCTAAAGTAACTCAAGTGTTATTTTATTAGGTAAATTTTGTATCATGTAATGTATAATAATGGTAATACAATATTATTAATTTATGTTTATTTCATAAAACATGGGATATGATATGATAAAACCCCCTAGAATATATGTATTACCAATTTTTCTATGATTGATGATCATTATATTGGGTTGTGATGATATGTTAATATTGGTATGAGTAATATCACTTATATAGAGAATAATTAATCACTCATAGGATATAAGTTAGTATACTTGTATTCGGATTGACCTGATTAAAGTACCCCATAAGGATTGGAATATATCTGCCATTGGTTTTATTTATGTGAACATTGGTGATGTATCCTTTGAATTGAGGTTTTCAAATAGTTTATTTACTTATAATGTTTCATACTTTAATACCTATCTAAAGTAATTTGATAATTTTGATTAATATAAGGTAATTGGGTATGATACTAATCAAGTGAATAGTTTTGATTAACCAAGATAAGAAGTTTCCACCCATATAACTGGTTATGAAATCATGGTCCTCGATTGAGTTTTAAATAAGTAATTTCATATCCATTCTAAGATAGTTTCATGTGATATAATTATATAATATTTATTCAAATAAAAAATTGAGAAAATAGATAATATATATTGAATTGAAAATATCCATGTCTTGTACATAATCTTGACTCTAAGGAAAAAACAAAGCTTTCTAATGGACATGTGGTGGAATAAATCACAACAAACCCTTTTATAAATTAGGTAATATAATTTGTTACTAGATATCACTCTTAGTTTATAATTATTAATTATATTTATAATTATTTCCAACTTTATAAAGGGCCCTTGGGTTTACACATAAGATAATGATACATCGGAATTTTGTGTTAATGGGATTAGTTTATGTGTAAATATGTTTATGTTTATTATAAACAAAAATAAAATTTGTGTTATAAATATTTAAACTAATTAATTAAATTAAAGTTAATTAATTAATTAATTTGGAATTATAATATAAATAATGAGTTATTTATATTATCAAAACATAAACATGAGGAAATGGAAAATCCCAAATGGGATTTGGGATTGGGCTTAAAGTAATGGGTTTCCAAGGCTCGTTACATGTGTAAAATTCATGAACCCACCTTGAGAGACCATATAAGCATCGCCTTTGATATATTTAACCAATGTGGAGGATCATTAATGTATCTTACAAGATGGTTTGGGACTTAATCCACTTAGGAGGTATTTTAATGCACCAATGACCATTAGATGATAATTATTAAAACTCTTTTAGTTTTCTATGAATTTAGATTACTTGGAGGCTATTAAATGTGTTGGGAATGTGTTGATACAAAAAAAATTAGGAATTTCTCATTGATTTTGATTCTCATAAACACCCACATTTATTGTTACTAATGAAATTTATTTTTAAGTGAATTTCATGTTTATATTACTTTAGTTTTATTTTAGCTGAAGTTCAATGTTTTATGTATTCTAATCATTTCAAAGTAGTATAGATTCACTGTTCATAACCCTAAATTTGAAGTTAACATTAGGATAAAGAACCAACTTTTGAAAGGATCACTACTTTTGGAACCCTATGTTCTCTCTAAAAGTTAGGATTAAGAACCATACTTTTATCAGTTGTCTTATATTTTTGTACTTAACATACAGATCATTAACCCAACTTTTGGAATCAACCATATGTTCTCAACCATACTTCTGAAGATTATTCCTATGTAATGAAACCCTATATTTAACCTAGTCATATATGATATTTTTATTATGGATTATTTCTGTGATTTATGCTATGGTTTATTTAGAGTTATTTTATTATTTAAAGTTATTTAAATACCAATTAAAAGTCCCTTGTGCAATGTATTAATTTGTTTCTATTTCTAAGGGAAGTTATTATTTTTTACCTAGGTATTTAAATTTCAAATGATCGCGTTTTTTCAAGAGATTTTTATAGATCTATGTGACTTGAAGGAAATAAACATTCTTGTTAAATACCAAGAGTTGAATCTTCTAATAAGTTGGACATCTCTATTTTTCTATAGTACTACACTTTGGATATATACATGTTTCAATATTTTAAAGTTTAATCATCATATTTCTACTATTGTATCAATTTTAAAACTTGTATTATAGTTCTTAGAAGATACTATCAATGCTACACTTTGGATACATACATGTTTATCATTTTTTTTAGTGCTTAATATACTGCTATTATAATTTCATTCATTTGTTGTTTTATTTATTTAAAGATCATCTAAAAATTGAATCACTTTGGAGAAATTATTTTCTGAAGACATTATTCTCTAAAGAAATATGATCCATCATTTTTTAGTTTTTGTTGCAACTGTGAGCTAAATTTATCTATCATCAAAATAACCAGTCTTGTTTTCTTGAAGCATCAGCTTTATATACTCAGTCATGGTGGAGTGTCGGCTTCTCACACTAAGTTTTTTTTGTCAAGGTTCTCTATAAAATAACCTGACTTGTTGTATGGTGTCAACTTACTTCACTCTATTATAGAGGTCTCTAGATAAGAGGACTTGTTTAGTAAAAATCATCAAACTCACTAAGAAAGTGTTAGTATATTATACTAGGGGATCTTTGTTCCCTGAACCACTACAAAAATTGGTGTGTTCTTATTCTCTATTTTCTACTACATATTCTATCTAAAGAAAAGAACATTTCACATCATTACAAGTCACAATGAGGGATTAAGTTTGATTTTTTCATGATTTTAAAAGGAAACAATTCACCACCACCCCCCCATGTTTCATTATATTATTCTGACTTAATAATTGGTATCAAATGAGTTCTCTTTGAATATTTATGTTAAGATCTAGAAATCTTATTCCAAAGTTCTATATAATGAAAGATGTTCATGGATAAAATTAAAAAAGGAATGTTAATTATCAGAGCACCATATTTCAATAAAGAAAATTATGGTTGTTAGAAAGAAAGAATGATTATCTATTTAAATAATCTTAGTTTTAAATTCAATATGAATATTATCAAAACTTATGACATTCCTGTAGTACTAGAGAAGTAGGATGATACAAAGAATGTTGAATATGATGTTAACGTAAAATTCATGAATGCAGTTATATGTGGACTTGGTCCAGATGAATTCAACCTTGTATAAATATGTACTACTACCTATGATATGGGTAAAAAATTCTATTTTATTATAAAGGTATTGACAATGTCAGGAAATTAGGATATAACACTACTAAGATTATTTTTGATACATTTGGAATGTATGATGGTGAAAGTGTTATTCAAATGAATAGAAGGTTAACTAAAATATTCGATGGTTTTACTACCTTAAAAGACTGAATTACTCAACTAGACCATTATTTAAATCCCAAATGGCTTGAAGGCCTTCTTTTTTATTGATTTTTTATAATATCCCATTTAAGGGATGAGGGGGAACCCTTACAAGGCCCATAGGATTTATAGATTACATTACCCATAGGTCTTAGAGAAAATATCCAGTTTATAACTACATGGAACTACTCCTCCCCAGCATCTGCATCATGATATCAGCTCTTCACCTTCACATGGATATTCGGCTAGGCTTTGCATGCATGCACAGGATAGTCTCGATGGCAATGTCATACCCTCTCATTCTTTCACATTTGTTATCTTCTACTCTGGTGAATACATCTGATCTAAATCCTCATCTGGATTATACTCCTTTTAGAGTATTTCTGGTTCATTAAGAACAATTTCAAGTTGCCTGAATCCCATGAGGTCACCCAAAATCCTTACTGGACTAAAGACCTTGGGTGGCCCAAAGGCCTTAAATGACCCGAGGACCAAACCGGTGGCCCGAAATTCCAAACGGATGAATATTTCTTGCTACTATAGTACTGAATAGTACCTACTATAGTACTGCTATAGTACCCCAGAAATATGTCTCCACCTGATTTTGAACTTGGGTGTCTTGGATGCACCTAATGAGTCCTCATCAACTGGGCTAAGGATCTTATTCCTAGACCAGTATTTAAAAATTATAATAGTTTTACCCTCAAAATGGAATGGAATATCTACTACAATTATACAATCCACTCTAGCTAAAAATATTTCAATGAAGGAATTGATTGGGACTCTAATGATGTATAAATTTTAAATGTAAGATAAAGAAGAAGATCATAGAATGATAAAAAGGAATATTGTTTCTCTCAAAGTTACTACTCTAAAAAATAAAAATAAATATAAGGAGAATGGTATATCCTCAAATGATTCAGAATTTTTAGATTTTGGAATGGAACTGGCTCATCTATCTAGAAAATTCAGTAATTTTTATAAGATGAAGAAAATATTCAAGAATTATTTCAAGGATTTCAAGAAAAATAGTCATGGAGTCAAAAAAATTAGATGTTATGAATGAAAAAAGATGGGGAATATCATACTTGATTTCCCAAATCTAAAAGAAGATAAAATAAAAATGAAAAAGAAAGAAAGAAAGTACCAAATAAAATATGATTATGAGCATAAAAGAAAAAATATATGAAGGCTACATGGAGTGTCTCTAAAGTCTTTAGAAGGCCTTCAAAATCTAATTCTGAGAAGTGGTCATCAAATATAAAAGCTAACATGTGATTTATAGCTAATAAAGAATAGGTAAAATCCTATTACTCTTCTTTATCTAATTATGTACTTGTTTTAAATTGTAAATTAGCTGCATATTACTCTATGCTTGAGGATAAATATGAAACCCTATTAAAAATACATAATTATTAAGAAATATTCATAATGTAGTTATAAGTGAAAAAATTATATGTTAAAAATCACCTAGAATTGAAAGTGAAATTTAGAAAATCTACTTCAAGATATACTAAGAATGAAGATAAAATTAAAGAGTAAAAAATCTGAAGTATAATCATTTAAAAGTTTTGTTAGTATACTTACTAAAGTAGATGAATCTTTAAATCATAATCTTGGAAAAAATGTTCATAAAATACAAAAATATTATATTGTAAGAAATGATGAAAATTCAAAACTGTATAAAAATTATTTCATTTCTAGTTCTAAGAAACATAACATTTCTAGAATTACTTATGTTTGTTTTGGAATTAATAGTCATTATTCTAATAATGGTTTCATGAGGAACCCTCAGATTAGTAGTGTAAATAAATCCTTTATTTATAAGAGTATTTCATAAGTTAGTTCTATCAATTTTGGTAAAATAAAGTAGATCTAGTTTCTCAAATCCTCACTTTATGACAAATTAGGATCCAAGAATGTTTGGGTACCAGAAAAATATTTTTCATGATGTTTTTTGTAGTTAAAACCCCACAGATATAGAAAAACAATGTTTCATATGGATAGTGGCTACTCAAGGAACATGAGTGGAGAATATTCAAAATTATATACACTATAAAAAGTGGATAGAGTACTAGTCACCATTAGAGATAATCCTAAAGGTAATATATTTAGATATGGATCGGTTAGAGATCCAAATTCTAACCCGATCAACAAAGTTCTATATATTTAAGGATTAAAGCATAATCTGATAAGTATTTTTCAACTTTTTGATGATGGTTTTTATGTTGACTTATCTAAAAATGCATGCTCTATATTTAAATATATATTTCTTGATATTAGATAACCAAGAACAAAAAATTTTTATATTTTGGTCCTTAGTTCATTGTGTAAAAATATTAATTGTTTAACTACTGAAATAAATGAATCTTATATTTGGAGTAAGAGACTATAGCATTATAATATATTTTCTTTATCTAAGTTATCTAAAAAAATTATTTTCTTATTTTACAAGTCTTAAATTTAATCATAAAATAATTTTTCATGCATTCTAAATAGGAAGGTGAAATAATTCATATTTTAAATCTATCAATAAGGTTACTGCATCTAAACCTTTATAACTTATCCACATGAATTTTTTTAGAACATAAAGAGTAGAAATATTGGCTATAAGATCTTATGTTTTTGTTTTTATTGATTATTTTTCCATATTTACCTGGGCTTATTTATTAAAACTTAAAAGTGAAGGTTTTTATATCTTAGTAAGATTTTGAAAAAATATTCAAAATGAAAAATATTTAAAAATAATTTCATTAAGAAGTGATCAAGGAGGAGAGTTTGAGAATTTTTAATTTAATTCTTTTAATCAAACTTGGGTATTAAAAATAACTTTTCTTCTCTAAGAACATCTCAAAAAAATGGAATTTTATAAAGAATAAATAGAGCAATTCAAGAAATGTAAAGAACTATGCTAAATGAATAGTCTTACTACCTATTTCTAGGATGAATTTGTTTTTACATCTTTCCTTATCATTAATAGATTTTTAATATGACCCTTTATTAAAAATACACCTAATGAATTATGAAATAATAGAAAATATAAAGTTGGATACTTTAATGTTTTTGTATAAAAGGTGTATATAATGAATACTAAGGAAAATCTAGGTAATTTTGATACAAAGTTTGATGAAGAAATGTTTCTAAGATATTATGATACTTATAAAGCTTATAGAGAGTTTAATAAAAAGTTAAGGATATTTAAAGAATTATTTCATGTAAATTTTGATGAAATTTATCCTTTTTTATCAAACTAAAAAAAATAGATTAAATCACTAATTATTTAAAAAACTTGAGAATTGAATCTTATAAATATATATTTCAAAAAAAAATTAGAATATGATGAGATTCAATCCAGTTTATAAGAACATGAAACTGGATAACCTGAGAGTTTCTTAATTAGACATACTATAACCTTAATGGACCATCCTTTAAAGAATATAAAAGAATCCTTAGAAGATGAAAGTTAGATAATATCCATATAGGAAGAACTAAACTAGATTAAAAGAAAGAAAGTTTCAGAATTAGTTAATAATTCCTTAAACCATACAGTTATAGAAAACAAATTGGATTTCATAAATAAGAAATATGACCTAGGTATAATTACTAGAAATAAATCTAGACTAGTCACTAAAGGATATAACAAGTAATAAGGAATATATTATAAGGAGAATATTTCCCACATTTATATACTAGAATCCATTAGGATCCTTTTAGTCTATGCCACTTAAATAAATTTTAAATTATATCATATTTATTTTAAATATTTATTTTAAATGGTTATTTAATGAAGGAATTATATTTTGAGAAACCACAGGGTTTTGAAAATCCTCACAAATTTTTTTTAAACTTACTAAAGCTCTTTTTGGATTTAAATAAGCATTAATGGATTGGTATGAAATATTAAGTTCTTTAATTTTGCAAAATGGTTTTTCAATAAGATTGGAATATATTACTCTATTTAAGAAAAAATCTTATTCTAATGCTTTATCATTACAAATCTATTTATATGATGTTATTTTTTTAAAACTAATAAAAATATTTGTGATCATTTCTCAAAAATTATACAAAAGGAATTCAAAATGATTATGATGTGAGAATTAAGTTTCTTTCTTGGTTTTAAAATGTATCAAAAATATTTTTAACATGTTTTGAATCAAATTAAATACATTATTTATTTATTAAAAAAATTATATTTGAAAATAGTAAAACTTATTAAAATCCAATGAGTACTAATATAAAACTTGATTTGGATAATACTGGAAAACTAGTGTACAATAAGTTATAGAGAGGTATTATTGGTAGTTTTCTATATCTTACTTCTAGTAGACCATATATTATGTTTTATATCTTTCTCTGTAAATGATTTAAAAAAAACCAAAAATAATACCATCTTACTTGTAGGAACTCGGGACACCATGAGAGGGGAGGGGTGAATCAGGGTGTCAAATTTTTCTCTTAAAAGTTTTGGATCTTGTTCCCACGTTGGTAGGAACTACTTAAACATGTATGATGGATATGATCAGCAATGAAACATTCACATGCAAAGAGATGACACGTCAATTTTTACTTGGTTCACCACTAAGGGCTACGTCCAAGGAGAATACGCTGACAAGTTTATGGTCGTACCAAATTCCACTATACTTCACTAGTTGTGGATTACAAAGGTTTGGGCATAGTCACTCTGTCCCAGGCTCACTGTATTTATAAAGGTTCAGGGATATCTCACTGCTTCCCTCAGGTTACTCCCGTTGACTCCCCCTGGCTCACTGCCGTTGGTGAAGTCACGCTCAGTTTATAGATGTGAAGGTCTCTTCAATATATAGACATGAAGTTCTTTGTCTCCTGTTCAGCATGAGAATTTTCTTGCATCAGGGTTCAGAGTTGATTCTCTTTTCAGTTCAAACCTTCTTCTTTATTGCAATGACTAATGCACTAGATCCTCTTATCTCCATTTTCCTAAATTACCACCACTCTCATGATTGCTCAATAAATGAAGCTCAGCTTTCTTGGCATCGTCAGAATTAGTTCTCCATGTGTGCATGAGATCATGCATGTATCATTTAGACTTCCTCCTTGCACCGAAGGTATCGGTCAATCTTTTAGCTTTCGTGCAGCTCCAAAAGGATGGGCGTGCTTCAGCAATACCCGGCGCTCTTCTCCAAGCCCGATGCGCAAGTCCAAATACTGGCACGCAAGTCACTTTCACAGTACAAATTTGGCACGTAGGTGACACCCACACACTTGCGTGACACTTCCTCCTTCAGCTCCAAACTTGCGCGACCCACTTCCTTTCTCTCCCAAACTGCCTTGGGCGCGCAGCCTGCACTTGCGCGACCCAACTACCACTTGCGCAGCTCAACCACCTGCGCGGCGAGAGCTCGAAAAGTCTCTAAGCCTTTAACTCCGTACCGAATGAGGAGGGGTGGTCCTCTATTTATAGGAAAACTGGACCCCCTGCGCGGTGGCGCGCAAGTCTTCCCTCGGCGTGCAAGTCCCGGCGTGCAGCTCATCTCCCCTAGCCTCTGTCGTGAAACTCACTTGCACGACCTTCTTTCCTTTTCCATATTTTGAAGTTCTGTTCTTGAAAAACAATAGGTGCTCAAGTTTCCAATCCTCCTAGGAACCGGTGCGCAAGTCTCTTCACGGCGTGCAGGTCCCTTGCGCGACCAACCTAACCTTGCACGACCCTCTTTTCTTTGCCATTTTTCCATGTTCTGATCTTAAAAAACACTAGGCACGTAAGTTCCCTTTTCTTCAAGTACACAGCACGCAAGTCTCTTTTCCAAAACCACTTTTCTTCATTTTTCAATTTTCAGGTCTATATTTTTGGAAAACACTAGAAAATGGTGTCACCCTGTATCTTCTCTTTTTGTACCACCTCCAGATCATCCATTCCTTTGTCGAAGTTCTTGAATCAAACATGGATCGTTAACCATAGCCCTTGAACTCGACATTCCACCATGTAATCTCCTTTTCCACTTGTAATCTCCTTTTTCAACAAATTTGTATGTTATTTGTTTACTTTGTCAACAAGCACGATCACCTCAAAAGAACTTCCTTTCGGTGATTTGAATCCTTTAGCAACTCTTATTATTTCATCACAAACTCCACTATCGTAAAATATATTCTTTGAAGGAACAGCTTTAGAATCATCATCTTTTGAGACGATTTGATGTGCATGGCCATCTCATAATTCCAATCCCCGCATGGCCATCTTCTTCAACCATCATTATCTACTTCATGAAAATCATATGAATCAATTCTTTAAGAAGTCTCTTGCATGGTTCACATGAAATAATGAGGAATTGCATGGACTTCATCAAAACCAATGGTTCTCATGAAATAATGAGGAATTTCATGGTCTTCATCAAAACCCCATTCTTCTTTAATCATCCTCAGACAGATTATACCTCACATTCTTCATTGTTGTAAATAATGTGTCACCTTTGACACATATTCTTTGAACTTATGATCAGTACAATAATCATCTGAATTTCCATTCCTCCATTTCATTGGATTACTTCTTGATCTCCTTCATTTTGATCTTCATTGACAACTATTGACAACAAATACAACCATATACACAAAGTGTTCCCAACATTACTAATGTCAAAATAATTTTTAGATATTTAAACGGTAACTATTTTTATATATTTACACTATCCAAAAACTTATGATTTTAATTTAATTTCATATTTAGATGATGATTTTAGAGGGAGTATATTAGATAGAAAATAACCTTAGGAACCTATCACTTTTTAAAAAAGTCTCTAGTTTCATGGTCTAGTAAAAAGTAACATTTATTTTCATTGTCAAAAGATGAGGTAGAATATATTTCTGCAGATAGTTTCTATGCACAAGTTTTTTGTATAAAACATGCATTTTATACTTTAGAATTAATTTTAATCATACTACTATTTTATATGATACTATTAGTGCAATTAATATTTAGAAAAATCTTATGAGTCATTTTATGACTAATCATATTGATATAAGGTATCATTTTGTAAGATATCATGTCCCAAAATTTGATATATCTTTAGAATTTATAAATATTGGGTATCAAATTGTAGATATTTTCACTAAACCACTTCCCACTATAAGTTTTTATTTTATTAAGGAGGATTTATACTTATTTAATTTTAAATAAATACCTTAATTTTCCTTGATTAATCTCTATAGAAATTTAAATTTATTTTAATTTATATTTCTCTTTTACTTTTCTTATTTGTGATATTGTATTTAAATTTCAAAGTTGAAATTATTATTCAATTTGTTATATTTATTTTTTAAATTTATTATTATTTATTATCCAATTTAAGTTTTAAAATATTAATTTTGTAATTTAATCTCTTTAAATTTTTGTTTTAAAATTAAAAAACATAAATGATTACAGTAAGTGTCATTTATTAAGAAGTTGAACTGATGATCAAAAACCATCATAGATAATTTATTTCTCTCTCCCACCTTCAATTTCATTCCCTTTCATCCTCCTAAACCCTCAATATCTCTTCCAACCCTAACCTTAAAACCTTTAACTTTCTAAACCACAAATATTCTAATTCTCTAAAATGGAAAAATCCAAGAGAACTGATGAATATAGTCAAAGAATATTGAATAAGAAAAAAGGTTTGAGTTCATAAAAGAGATTTCTTCAAGGAAAAGTGGTAGATCTTGAATGGTTGTACCATGGGAATCTCATGATGAAGTAATCCCTAAGATTTTTAGGTTTTGATTTATTATTTAATAGAAAAAATAAAGAGTATATTTTCAAATGGAAAGTGAATTAATCTTATAAAAATTCATAGTTTAACTTTAGAGAATCTAAAAATTTCATCTTGTCAAAGGTAAATAATCAAGACTTTTTAGTTTATACAGTTGATCTCACTCAAATTTACAAGTTCCAGCATGAAGGGGGTATCACTTTAGTTTGTACTAGATTGGAGATAATTTACATATGTTAGATTAAATAATTCCTTTACTATTTGGATCTTCTATTATTTTAAAAAAAATTGTGAAGGAACTAGAGGAAGATCAAAAGATCTGGGTTAAATTTTATTCAAAATGTTATAGTTCCAAGGATATCAGAGTTGGAGAATATTCTTTTTTTAATATGTATTTGATTTTCTTGTATTTTAGTGTCATAAATTATAATTTGAATAAAATTATGTTAAGATATATGGATAATTGATATCATAAGGATGCAAGTATGTCCTTATACCCTTATGGAAAGAGAGTTTCTCTTTTTATTTGTAAGAAAGGAAATATTAGCTATATTAAGAAAAGAATAAAATGTCACCATAGTGATATCATATCAGCTGGGATGCTTAGAAAATTTGTATTTTTATTGAGCATAGTTAAATTAAAGTTAATAATTGTTAGAGATAAGGAGGAAGATTCATTTGAACCAGGTTCTTAGGGGGAGCACAGATATCAAAAATATGCTGGTTCTATGAGATTTTATACTGAGAATATTGGTTAATTGATGATAGAAGAAGCTATATAAGTATCTTAAAATATAAAAGAATTACTAACTAGCATTATTATCACTCTAATAATGAGGTTGAGAGTGGATGTGAATCATTCAGTGATCTTAGGGGGGTTCTTTAAGTCATAAGAAATTTTGAAGAACCTACTAATGAGGGAAGTGGTTCAAACCTTTTTCTCAAAACTAGAAGAATATAAGAACTTATTGAATATTTTTTCCCTCCTACTATTGAAAAAATTGATTAAAGGGTTCAAATGGTTGAAGAACAAGTTGTAGGGATTGTAGAGCAGGATGAAATTTCTCATGTTGGAGAATATCATCAACCTATTTCTGAAGAAATAATAGAAGAAGCTGGTGATCAAGATTCTATTGAAAGATTACATGAAGCTCATAAAGATGATTAGGACACTCATAAAGATGAGAAAGTGGCTCACAATGAGGATAAATTGGCTCACACTACTAGAAATTGGACCTATACCAATGAACCTATATCGATGGTTTGTAAAAACTATTTGTATAGGTAACTTAGAGAGACCCTATACCAATGGTTTTGGAAGAACTGTTGGTATAGGTACCATGGAAAGACCCAATACCAATGTTTTTGGTCAAAACCATTAGTATAGGTTCTTTGTAGAGACCTCGTACCAACTATTTTGGAAAAAACCATTGGTATAGGTCCATTTTAGAGACCTTATACCAACAGTTTTCTAAAAATTGTTGGTATAGCTCAAAAAATCATAGTACCTATACCAACAGTTCTCAAAACCACTGGTATAGGTATGAACCAAAGATTTTGACAATTTTTGGTATATGTACCCATATTTTATATAGATTGTATTGTCAAATAACATTAAATACATCAAAATTTAAAATACTTATAAATATAAATATATGTATTTATCAAATTATGTTCACAAAAGTCATATTAGGTTAGTGGTTAGGTCATTGGATTATAAATGGGAGGTGAAAGTATCAAAACCAAAATAGGATTTATTTTTACATTACCTATACCAATGATTTTGAAAAATCATTGGTATTTGTTTTTAATATGACCTATAACAATACTTTCACCAAAACCATTGGTATAGGTCTATACCAACACCATAACATCCAACTCCCCTCCAAACCATTGGTATAGGCTATACCAATGGTTTGGAGACCTATACTAATGGTTCCAAACCATTAGTATAGGGTTTTTTATAGTAGTGTCATAAAGTGGAGAAATTTCATAATGAGGATTAAGATGATGATCTTATTCACACACCTCTAGCTAAAATAACTAATCTGATTAGATATTAGAACATTTCTATTTTTGAAGAGTCTTTGGAAAATATATCAGTGCAGCTAGTGAGAAAACTGAAGTTCTCAAATATTTTTCATCTTCATCAAGTGAAAGGTTGGATTTGTAATATCTTTATTTGGTTGAAAAAGGTGAACCTTCAAGGTAAATAGAAAAGGAGTCTTCTGATTCTATTGATTACCACATTAAGGATCTGATTTCCAAATTTAATTAGTTGAAGAAAGTCAATAATCAATTACAAGGGGAGTTTGAGAGTTCTAAAAAATATTTGGAATGTTTAAAAAGGTCATTTATTCCAAAAACAGAATTATATTTATCCCAAGATCTGTTCTAATGTCTAAATTAAAATTCAATTTCAAGAATAGATTTTTATTCAATTAAAATAGATATGTAATTTCAGATTGGGAAGATCAGATCTAAATTAGTTTCAAAGTTTAATTTTGGATATCTGAAGAATTATTTGAGTAGTCAATTTGAATATATTAGAGTTAGTTCAAGCCAAGGGAGAGCTTCTACTTCCATTCCAACAACTTATCCAGATCTGATAAGAAGATTTGAATCTCTAACAATAGTTATCTTCATTATAAGTGATATAATTCAGATCCTTCAGTGTGATAGTATCCCTCTACACACTTTGTTGTAAAATCAGAATGAACATGTTACTAGGATTACTTTTGTAGAACCTGGTATTTGAAATCTTGTCAAGCAATTGGGAGATAAGTTGAGAAATTATATTCAGTCATCTAAACATGTTCATGAATTTATAAAAGATAATTTGGTTGAATATCTAAATATGGGGTAGGAATAAAATATTTTGATGAAACAGTAGGATGGTTTATTGAATCAAAATTTTTAGATATTGATGACATATCTCAAAGTTGTTCACCAAACTATTCATGATTCCCCCTCCTCAGAATCATCATTTGAAACTAATCCTTCACCCTCTTTTTATCCTTCATCTTAAACTTTTTCATTCTTGATTGAAATATTTATTATAATCAAGACTGATTAATGAAAGAAATTATTTTTCTTTTATTTTGTTCTATTTTACTAAAATGTTCTTTTTTTCCAAACCTAGTCAATTTTTAAGGTGCTACATTAAACATTTTTTAATCTATCTATATACTTTATTTTTTTATCATAAAAGGGGTATAAATTAGTATAAACAAAAAAAATTATTTATTAATGATATTTTATACTATGTTCAAACTTGTTTACAGATTAAACGAGAAAATTAGATTTATGAGAAATTTGGATAATTACAATCTTAGTTTTTATTTAATATCTATTAAGTGATTAATTAATTAAAACCAATAATTTTTTGTTTATATTTATATGGATTTTTTATCATAAAAAAGGGGATATTTTTTATGTATTGATCCAACAATTTTAGGAATTTCTCATTGATTATGATACTCACAAACACCCAAAAAAATTTACAAATGAAATTTATTTAAGTGAATTTTAGGTTTATATTACTTTAGTTTTATCTCAACTAAAGTTCAATTTTCTTAAGTATTATGGTTGTTTCAAAGTAGTCTGGAATCAATTTTCATTACCCTGAATTTGATGTAAATGTTAGGATCAGGAACCCCACTTTTGAAAGGATCACTACTTTTGGAACCCTATGTTTACTCTAAATGTTAGGAATAAGAACCACGATTTTATCAGCTACCCTAAATTTTTCTACTTAAATGTATGTATCATCAACCCAAATTTTTTAATCAACCATAAATTAATAACTATACTTTTTAAGATTATTATTATGCGGTGAAATCCTATATTTAACCCCAAACGTCTATGAGATTTTAATTATGGATTATTTCCATGATTTATATAATGGTTTCATCAAAGTTATTTTATCATTTTAAGTTTTTTAAATACTTATTCAAATTACCTTGTTCAATGGACTAAATTTTTAATATTTCTAAGGGAAGTTATGATTTTTCCTTGGGTGTTTAAAATTTAAATGATCACATTTTATCAAGTAATTTTCCTATATATATTTTACTTGAAGGAAATAAAGATTCTTGTTAAATACCAAGAGTTTTATATTATAATAAATATCATGTCTCTATTTTTCTATTTTTCTACACTTAAGAGACATAAATGTTTCAATATTTTTTTTTTAATCATCATGTTGATGTTTTTGTATCTATTTTCAATCTTTTTATATAGTTCGTCAAAATGATAATTAGCGTTACACTTTAGAGACATACATGTTTACCATCTATTGAGTGGTTTCTCTACTGATCTTAAAAGGTTATTAATTTATTGATATATTTATTTTAAGATAATATATAACTTGGATCACTTTGGATCTATTTTTTCCTAAAGACTTTATTCTCTAAAGAAATAAGTTCCATCATCTACCAGTTTCTACTACAACAGTGATCTGGATTTATCTCTCATAAAAATAATCAATTTTGTTTTATTAAAGTGTTGGATACTTATACTTAGTATTGGTGGAGTGTCAAATTCTTACACTAATTTATGGTTATCATGTTTCCCTATAAAATAACCTAACTTATTGTAAGGTTTCAACTATCTCCAATTTGTTGTAGAGGTCTCTAAATAAGAGGACATGTTTAGTGAAAATTATCACTCACTGTGAGAGTATTGATGGAGTGCACTGGGGAAAATTTTTTCCATAAACCACTATAAAAAAATGATATTTTATTATTATTTCCTTTTATACTACATAATTTGTATAAATAAAAGAGAATTATACATCATTATAAATCACAAAGAGGGATTAAGTTTGATTTTTCCAATATTTTTAAAAAGACACAATTCAGCCCCCCTCCCCCTCTTATGTCTTCATATTATTCTAACCTAAAAAATTTCTATATTCCTATAAATAAAAGTGAGTTGGTGTGTAGTATTCATTATATTTATAGAAATAAAAAGTGGCACTTAGTGTTCTCTAGTGTTCCTTATCAGAGGGAGTTTCCTAGTTTTCCTCATATTAGTGGTTTTATAGTTTCTTCTACTTTTCTTATTCCATGATTTTCCTTATAGGAGTGACTAACATCACTTGGATAGTAAGATAATCCCACCAAGGAAATGGTGATTAATGTTATTGATGGATACCAAAGGAGGATTCAATTCATCAATTAAAGTTTGATATAAATATTATGAACCTATTTAAAAATGTATTTTTATTTTATTGTTTTATTATTTTATTTTCATTTACTTATTATGTTCTTTTTTGGGTTTTATAATTACTTATATTATATACCCAGGGTTGGTAACATCATTAAATCCTTATATTTATATTATATTGACACTTGATAAATGAAAAATGTATAAACTACATGTTAGTATATTATAATATTTTATATTCACGTTATAAAAAATTCATTTAAGTATCACTTGAAACATTTATAGAATGTTTAATGATTTAATTAGTCCCCTTAAGGGTAATTCTTGTTGGTAGGTTTCTTCTCATCCCCTGTGTGAAATATCACATGCCATGTACTCTAGTCCCATGAACTCTTTAGAAATGTTGGATCTTATGTCTTATGTAAATTAATGTGGAGAAATAAATTTTTTCTATGTAATGTGATTAAACTCTTGAGTATTTGTATATAGTAAAAAATGTAAATTCATGGTGTAATTAATATTTATGTGATGAATTTAGTATGTATATAATATATACTATTGAATTTCTATGAGACTAAATATAAAATCCTCCATTAAATATCAAAGTGTTGAATTCCTTCTAATGATAAAAACATTCATCTTGACCTTGAACGATCCAATAGATGGTTCATGATCAGCTCAGTATCAATAATCTATACTGTGTTAGGTGAAAAGGGTAATAATTGTATTTATTTGAATGTTGGGTGACACTTGACTAGGTAACTCGGTTGAATTGGTGCCTAGAGGCATGGTGTTGAGAATATTAATGAGATGAATTGAGAAAGATATTATTCACTCAACAATACAAGAGTCATATTAGATATAGTAAATAAGAGTTGTTTACCTAAATATAAATGGATTATGATACTAGTTAGATAAGTTAAGATATGTAGAAATATGGATCCTTTTGTACTAAATTTATAATAATGAAAGTTATTATTTTAGTGGTAGTATATTCAATAAATTACCATAGTAAATAATAGTATACATGAAACTAATAAAATCTATACTTTTTTATAGATATTCATGTAATCAAACATAAGCTCAAAATTATCAATGAGATAATTCCTTAAGAATAAAAATTTTAATGATGATAATTTCATCAATTAGTATCGTAATTTGACAATTTTTATCAAATAAGAGGAGAAATTTGATATTCTATAAAAACCAATCATATAAGAAATTTGTTTCTACCTTATAAGAGAATAAAGGTTATTATTGGAAGTATCATAAGGATGCATATGAATTAATATATCTTATTATATCAACCATCACTTCTAATATTTAGAAGCTATATAAAGACATAGAATCATTCAATGTGATTGAATTTATTAAGAAGCAATCAAAGATTCATAGGTTTGAAGAATTATATGTTATATAGATCAATTTATATAACTATAAATCATGGGTATTAGATAACATATGCACATAACATATTTATGGAAATTAAAAACCTCTAAAAGAATAAAGAAAATTGATTAAGTGAGAAGTGGACGTATGAGTTGGGAATGGAGAAAAAGTTGTAACATTATATATGGGTACAATCAATCTACTTCTGTCTATTAGATTGTAATTATTTATACAATAACATTATCATCTACCATTAATGAACATAAATTTATTTTTTTATCTTTTCTAGACAAGGCATGCAATTTTTTTTTCATAAATAATGATTTTTTAATGGCCCAAAGGCCTTAGATATTATCCATTTTTTGGATAATCCCTTTTTTAAATAGGTTTAGAGGGAACCCTTACATGACCCATGGGCATAGAGGCTCAAGGTCCAATACATGACCTGAAGTCCTAGATGAACAATGACCATTACATGTCCCGAAGGCCCAAATACTTGACAACACTAGGACTACCCCTCCCTAGAATGTGCTTTATTGATGGTGCCTAGCTCCCCACCTCACATGGATGATCGTCTAGAATTTCCTAATGAAGATATGAATAGTTCCTAGTATGGATGGAAAAGTTTACATACCCTCTATTAATTCTTAATCTAGTTAGCTCTAATCTAGTGGCATTTATTTTCTCTGATTCATCTTCTAAGGTCTGCTCCTTTATGGTCTGGCCTAACTACTCTATGGACCAGATGTGTTGTGGCCCAAAATCCAATGAATCAAAGCCCTGAGGTATCCTAATGAACCTATGGGTTTAAGGCCTAAATCATGGCCCATAGTCTGAAATTGGGTGAATAGTTATAAATATATAATATCTTCTATAGTAACTTGAGAATTTTCCTATACCCAATTTCGAACCTGAGTCTTTTGGATGTAGGATTATAGGGTTTACCACTTAGTAACCACCCCAACTACACAATTATTATTCTATTTATATAAATGAACTATTTTATGGACCTATTAACATGTTTAATGATAGATATATGTTGGATCTTGAAAATCTTGTCTATAATGTAAATAATAATAAGGTCAAAATAAATGATTTAAATTTCACTTATCTTTGGAATTATTTTTGAGGATATATAAATAAGAATCACATACAGTGACTCCATAATGATTTATTACTAGATTTTAATGATTATGAATCATTTTATGCATGTAAATCTTTTCTATTAGTAAAAATGACCAAAATACCTTTAAAGGGTATGGTAAATGAACTAATAATTTATTATAATTCATGCATACTAAAGTATGTGGTCCAATAAGTAAAGTATCTTGAGGTGGATTTTAGTAATTCATTACCTTTATTTATGACTTTAGTAGGTATTGTTATGTTTATATTATGAAACAAAAGTATGAATACATTGAAATTTTTAAAGTGGTCAAAAATGAAGAATAAAATCAACTTGTAAAAAGCATTAAAAAACATTGATCTAATAATGGTGGATAATATTTTAGTCAAGAATTTCATGAATATTTAAAAAAATTATGGTATAGTATCAAAACTCACTCTTCCTAGTACACCACAATTAAATATTCTATCTAAAAGGAGGAATAAAACTCTCTTAAACATGATTCAATCAATAATGAGTCATGAAAACCATCATGTTTCCTTTTAGGGTTATGTTCTAGAAACTACTTAATTTAAACTAAATTATGTTTTATCAAAGGTTGTTAAAAAGAAACCACATGATATGTGGATTAGAAAGTGTCCTAATTTTTAATTCTTGAATATTTGGTGTAGTGATGCATATTTAAAATGTATTTCCTCAAGTAAAATAGAACCCAAATCAGATAATTTCTATTTATTAGTTATCCTAAAGAGATAGAGGGTTATTATTTCTATAATACATCAGATCACAAAGTGTTTTCTACTTGACATTTTGTCTTTATAGAAAGTGAATTTATTTCCAAAATAATTATTGGAAATAATATTGAATTCAATAAAGTTAATAGTAAATAAGATGATGTTATTCCTGGTATGGATAAGTTAGAAACACAAAGGGTCGTGGGAAATAAACCAACATAGTATACACAAGAACCACAAAGGCCTGGTATATTTCATCAAGAAACTGAGATATATGGATTTATCATTTCTAATGAAGGTGTTATAACAGGCATAAAAAAATATCAAATGTCTTATTAAGATGGGGTAATGAGTTATAAATCTGATAAATTTTTAAAAGAAATGGATTATAAAATGGAATCCATGTACACTAATTGGGTTTATAACATGGTATATAAACCTAAAGGGGTAAAACACATTAGGTAAAAATGGGTCTTTCATAATAATACTAACATGGATAGTGGATTGTTTATCTACAAACCTCACTTGGTAGCTAAATATTTTAAACAAATTCATGGTATTTACTATAAAGAACCCTTTTGACCAGTTTCTATTATCAAATAAATTAGGATTCTTTTATCCGTAAAAGAATATTATGATTATAAGATATTTCAAATGGATGTAAAAATAATTTTCCTTTATGGGAAATTGTTTGAGGATGTATATGTGATGTAACTATGAGGTTTTTATGATCCAAGAAATGTGACTAATATTTATAAACTTCCATGGTCCATTTATGGTTAAAGAAATATTCTTAGTATTAGAATATTCATTTTAATGAAACTATTAAAGAGTTTTATTTTATCAAAAAATAATATGAGCCTTATATATATGAAAGTGTTAGGGGGAGAACAGCTATATTTTTGGTGTTATGTGTGGATGACATGCTTCTCATCAGAAAGATATCCCAATGTTTTGATCAGTGAAAAAAAAAATTGAACATTTTTTCTCAATAAAAGATCATGATGAAGCATCATACATACTAGGTATGAAGATCTATAAAGATATATCTCAATGAATTCATGACCTTGGTCAGAATACATATATTGGTAAAGTGTTAAAAAAATTTAACATGGAAAACTCTAAAAAGGGTTCTTTATCAATGTTTCATGGAAAGAGTCCTTCAAAGACATGGTGTCATTCAAATGTTAAAGAATAATAAATTATGGGTAAGATTTTATGTGTTTAGGAAATTGGTTCAATAATATATGACATGTTATGTACTCATAATAATGTATCTTACGCATTGAGTATGATGAGATGATACTAATTAAATTATAATTAAATTAATTAGGAAGTCTTAAAGAGTATTCTTAAGTACTTGAGAAAAAATAAGGATCTATTCTAAGAATTTAGTGTTGTGGAAGAGCTTGTTATAAATGGTTACATTGATTCCAGTTTCCAAACTTATAGAGATGAATTTAAATAAAATTCAAGATTTTTTTCCAGAATATTTGAATGATAAGTTAGAAAGGTTCCAAGAAACTAATATTTTTTAATTCTATAGTGAAAGTTCAATATATTATAGATCTGATGTGTGTAAATAATTTGTTTGAATAAAGAAATTCATTACTGAACTAGAGGATTCCCCCATGAATTATGAATTTGATTAGACTCTACTTTGATAATAGTGGGGATATTTTCACAAGCTAAGGAACCCAGGACTCAGAAAAGATCCAAACATGTTCTATATAAATTTCATCTCATTTAAGAGATAATTGATACAATTTATATTATGTTATTAAATGTTCCTATAGAGGATAATATTATATATCCCATAACAAAACTCCTTATGTAATAAAATTATAAAATCCACGCCTATTATCTTGGTATTAGATACATGGGTGACTGAATTAATTGAAATTGGGATATTGTTAGTGTTTATACCCTAAATCCATATAAGTTTTGTTAGATTAGGGACATGTTTTATCATGAAATTAATATTTATGGAAATATAATATCATACATTTCTGATTATTTCATAAAACATGGGAGATTATATGATAACAACCCCCTGTAATATATGTATTACTAGATTTTCCCTGATTGATGATCATCATATTGCGTTGTGATTATATAAAAATCTTCAAGGTATTTCCATATATCCAAATTCTTTTATTTCTCATCTGGTTCACTCCCTATTTTATCATTCTCTACTCATTCTCACACTGGGAGGGGATGATAATCACTTTAGGAGTCCATCTTTCTCAAATTATTGTCCTTCCAAACATGACTTTCTTTCTATGGTAAAAAAACCATGGGTGAGTCCCATGATTGGACAACCTTGTTTGTTCATGCATAGGAAGATTAAATTCCTAAATAATGATATTATGGATTGGTCTGTTACTCATGAAAACAACTCCTTGGGTATCAAAGACCTAGAACAGGATATCCTACTTTTGGAGAGTAAATTACAAGAAAATTGGAGTGATGAAGACTTTATGGACCTATTGGGAAAACAAAATTCTATTTCAAACCTATTATTGTAATATGAGATAAATGCTCGATGAATATCATGGATTTGATGGATAAAAGAAGGTGATAGAAATTTGGAATTTTTTCATGCTTGTATCAAGGAAAAGAGAATTTCAGGTAACCTAAATCTATTCATGGATGATGGTTCTTATATAAATTATGTTAATTTTTATGTTCCAAAAGTTATTAACTACTTATAGAACTTTATATTGGAGTTGGGATCTTATGAATGTGGATTTTATCCTAGATAAAATATAAATGAACCATTTTTTATCATCTTAACAATATCCATAAATGATGGGATGAATGGATTCCCTAAGGCTCACCCAAACTCATTTGAAATTTTTCAAGATTTTAAGAATTATAATATAAACAGTTCTATAAACCTTGATGGTTTCCCAGGAACCTTCTATGTGTTTTATTGGGATATTATTAAAGAGGACATAACTAGAGCTATCCTTGGCTGCTTTTTAGGTGGCCACTTTTTGAGAGCTGCCAATGCTCCCTCTCTAGTTATAATTCCAAAAGTAAATAATCCTTCAGAGTTTTATCACTTCATACTGGTCATTTTATGTAAATTATGTTTCAAAATTCTTTCCTAAATCATTAACTATGGTATTTTTAGCATCCTCCCCAAGATAGTATCAAAATAGAAACATGGTTTTGTGAAGATCAGGAAGATTCGATGTGAAATTTCTCTTGTGAAAGAGATAATCCATGACATAAATAGGAAGGTGGTTATCTCCAACATCATGGTAAAGGTTGACATTGATAAGTCATGTGATATTATATGGTGGAGTTTCATTAACAAAGTTATACAGCATCAGGGTTTTTCAAAAAAAAATGTGATCTTTTATTTCATATTTATTCCTCCACCTAGTATTATGTTTATTTAGCTATAAAGAAGTTTGGTTTCTATAAATATACCAGAGTTCTTCACCAAGATGACCCTATTTCTCCCTCATTGTTTTTCTTATCCCAATACTCTCTTAGTTGGAACAAGGATAAGGCAGTTTCCTCGGGATATATCCTTCAATACAAGGGAAGGTATGGAACTATTGGAATATTTCACTTATTCTTTGTTGATGAAATGATTTATTTTTTAAATGGAAGATGTAGAACAATAATAGGATTAAATAATATTTTATCTAAGTATGATAAATGGAGTGGAAAAAATGTTAGTTCTATTAAAAGTAAATTATTTTTCTCAAGATCATTCTCTTCTATCCAAGCTTCTAGAATGGTTGATTTGTTTTGGATTTTTCAAGGTACTTTTCCCATGGAATATCTTGGTGCTCCCCTCTCTTCAGAAAGTATCAAGATCACCCACTTTTATTACCTTGTCTAAAAAATCATAGGCAGGATCACCAATTAGAAGAGAATGATTTTTACTTGTTGTGGGTATATCACCCTTATCAATTCAGTTCTAACATCAATCCCCAAAAAGTTATAGATTCCATTTGAGTTCTAAAAGGGGTTATTTTTCAGATTGAGAGATTGGTTGATGGATTTATTTAGGGATATTAGATGGAAGGTAAATATCATTGGGTGAGCTTAAAGAGGTTTTCCAAACATAGTGATAAAGGAGGTATCAGAATTAGAAGTCTTGATGGATCCATGCATGGCATGAAAGCCAAGCCAGCATGGGATGTCATCTCTAGTAATTATCTTTAGACTGAATACAAGAGGAGAAAATATGGTTTATCTCTATATTCCATTATCATATTTTGAAAATTCTAATCTCCACAATGGAATATTTTATATAATCCTTTTCACCAACTCCTCCAACAATTTTGTTGGGTGATTGGATGTAGTGATATTTTTTCTAGAATGATAATTGGTCTGGGAGAAAAATTTTCTTCCACATTTACCTACAATTAACAACAGCTTCAGATTATCCATAGCCTATCCTAGTTTTACTGATAGTTTTATCTCTCCTGATCAATAAAAAAATATAGATAATATTATTCTAGTTAAATAATATGACATGTGTTTTATCACTACCATCAACTTAAGCATTCTTAATATAAAGTATTTTAGAAAATTCATTCATGTTTTGGCACCTAGGTTCTTGATACTTGAACTCAAATATACTAGATAAGTTTAACTTTATGATATGGTGATCCTTCTATCATTCTATGCCAACTGATAATGTTTTTTCAATGTAAATGAATTTATATTGCATCTGAATTATACTATTGTTCTACAAATCATATTGAGATGATTGACCATATCTTTCTCACTAGCGTGTTGCTTGTTTTTTTAGAATCTCTTGCATATATTTACTTGGGTCTCACCTATTTTTGGATAATTACACATGTTCTTGTTTTCATGGTTTGGGAAGGCTTCAATTAACTATGACCTCATGAAAGGGTGTAAGGTGGCAGTGGAAGCTTCTTTTTTGCCTATTTGGTAAGTTCAGAATGAAAGCAGATTTAGTGACAGGAATTGCTATCTTCAACATATTAAAGCTCAGTTTATATTTAAGTTTGTCAACACCACTACTTAGATGAGTTGAGGTAAACCTTGGACTGGTTATTCTAGCTTCAATGGTCCCTCGGCTTATAGTTTCTCTCATACTGGATGTTGGGTTTCATGGTTACCACATTGATTTGGTTTGAAGTTAAATATTGAAGGCTATTCTTTAAATGGTATAATAAGAGGTGGAGGAATTATATTTGATAACATAGACTCAATGGTGTTATAATTTATTTTATTATATATTGAAGGAAACTCTCTTCTTGTGGATGATAAAGATCTTCTTTATGGTTTCACCATTTTCCAAGATAGAGGAATTTTCATCAGTAAGGTGGATTTCGATTCTGTACTGATTGTTAACTTCGTGAATAACTTACATGACTCGCACTAGTTAGTTTCTTATATCATTTGAAGATGAAAAATTATTATTCATAATATAAGGATACAACACACTTGGTGTGAAGAAAACAAAGTGGTGGATATCCTAGCTGATTTAGAGATGTTTCCTGACCTCTTATTATTTACTCTTCTCTTGTATCATTTCACTAGGTTTGTAAAATTATTCTTTTCATGGATTCTATTAGCCTTCATCACTTTAGGCCCCCTTGATTCCCTCTTTCTTGTTGGGTATACTTTATATTTAATAAAAATATATTTTTCAGTATGAAATTAGGAAAATACATAAATTATATGGGATTGAGATTATCTATGTATCATGTTTATTCTCAATGTCATGGAAGAAGGAACCTTCCTAATGGGAATGTGGTGGATTAGATCACACCAAATCCCATTTTAATTTGGGTATATATGATGTGTTTTCAGATAATGTTCTTAGTTTATAATTATGAATGACATTCATAATTGTTTCCAAATTTACAAAGGGCCCTTGGGGTCATGCATAAGATCGTGATAATTGGGATTTTTGGACTAATTTTATTAGTTAATGTGTAAATTTTTTTATGTTTATTATTAAAAAAAATGGGTTTTGTGTTTATCACATTTGAAATATTTAATTAAAAAATAATTAGTTAATTAATTAATTAATATGGAATTATAATATAAATAATGATTTAATTATATTATTAAAACATAAACATGAGGAAATGGAAAGGTTCAAATGTGATTTGGGAATGGGATTGAACTAATAGGTTTCCAAGGCACATGACATGTGTAAAATTCATAATCTTATCTTGAGAGATAATTTAAAACCCTACTTTTCTAGATTTAACTAATTTGAAGGCTTGTTAATGTAACTCCCAAGATCATTTCAAACTTAAGCCATTCATGGAGGTTATTTAATTCTCTAAATGATCATTGGATACTATTTATTTTACCTCATTTAGTTTTCTACAAATTTATATTCCTTAGATGCTATTGAGTTCCCCTCTTCCTAAAAATAGCATGGAGGAGTGGTGGGTTCTTCGTTACATTAAGATAAATCAAAGGTGTTGTTAAGGGTTCTCTAGTTTTCTTTAACTGGGTGATCTACCAAGCCTTCCTCATTTGAGAGGTTCCCTAGTTTCTTTTTTTTTCTTCCTCCATTATTTTCCTTAAAGGAGTGACTATAATCACTTGGATAGGAAGAAAATCCTACCAATAGATTTTTAATTATCATTGTTTATAGATATCAAAAGAGGATTGAATTCATTAATTCAATTTTGATCTAAATATTATAAACCTATTTAAATTGTTTTTTTATTTTATTATTTTATAATTGTGTTTTTAAATTACGTGTTATGTTATTAGTTGGGTTTTATAATTGATTTTTTTGCATATTAAAGGTTGGTAATGTCATTAAAACCCTTCAAAGGGATGAATGAGAGAGTTCCAAAGGAATATATATTGGCTAAAATGAGGTAAATCCCAAAGTAGGGGGTTTAATTTTTAATTTTAAATGACCAATATATCCCCATATTAAAAAAACTAGGTTTATTTTAGGTACCCAGTGGCTACACCAATAACCATTATATGCCACACCAAACACAACAGGTTACTCGGTACCATGTCACTAGGTATCTATTGTTTTCATCGCACCAATACATCTTCCATTTTCCTCCCATATCCATTTCATTAGACTCCAATCTTCCTTGCCTAAAATTTTAATTTATTTAATAAGTAAAACACTAAAAATTAATAGAAATGAAAACTTGTAATTATGAGAGCAATTATAGGACAAAATCAAGGATATTATGTATGACTACTACTAGAGGTTAGATAATATTTTAGAGACCATTTTAAAGGATTATGAAAAAAAGGATTTAGTTTTCCTTGTTTGGTGAGATATTGTATTATTTCATGTGTAATTTCAACATGAGTGATTAGACTTATTTGTGGTGATATTATAATGGAATGGTTATTGGTTTTAAAATATTTTTATTTATTGTAATGGAATTTGTGTCAAATATAGAAGTTAAATTTTACTATTATAAAAAAAATATTTTTTTCTTTTCATGATAATTGAAAATGAGAATAATAGTTACACTTTATAATTTATATTAGACAATTTTAGTTTATCTATTAAATATGAGTTTTGAATTGATGGATTTTTGGACTAATCAATCATCTATATAAAGGACTTAATTAGTTTAATAATGTAAAAAAAGTATATGGACCAAATTCTTATTTTTATTTAGTTATTATAAAAATAAAATATTAATTATAGTATTTAAAATTTACTAAGTTTATTATTATAAAAATTACGATTCTCAATGCTTCCAATCCTTTAGAAATTTTTTATTTTTTATTAACTATTTTAGTTTATTTTTTATTAAATAAGGAATCAATAGTACTCGTTATTTAACATGATAACTATTGAAATAAAAGTAGTACTCTAGGGATTAATTTTATTTATGGGTTTCACATAGAATTATTCACTATACTACACTTTGGTGGTTTTATAGATAAAAAGGTTTATTATAAATTTCTAAAATTATATATACATAGAAATTAACAGTGCTTGTTGGTGTGTCATAGATTTGAGTTGGAACCTCCTAAACAAGAAAAACCTTTTGAAAAATCATCTTTAAACATACAAATAAATCATTAAGGATATCTATTTAAATAGATATTGAATATAAGGAGGAAGAAGATTGGAATTCATACTTTATCTTATGATTCCACCAAAATATATCTAATAATGAGTGGTTAAGGAAAGAAAGAAAATGGAAGGCCTAATTCCTAGATGTGGGTGGGAGAATGAATAAAAATGGTATGGGGTTCCCTATTAAAATAAAATATTAGATTTAAAACTAATATAAGCTTTTATCCCCCTCATCACCCATAAAATAACTCGTGTCATTATGGGTTGTAAAATTCCAAAACAATTAGAATTTAAATTCCACATAAGGATTTGTTTTATAATTGAGACTAAAATTTGATTTATAAGGGTTAATACATCTTAAAGAGATGTTTTAGGACATGGTTAAAGGTCCAAAATAAGTTATGCTCGGGTGAATGTCAATGTAGGGTCGGGATTGTCATGACCCGACCTGATGGGGCCCGGTCTGCAACCCCCTAAGCTAGCCTCCAATAGGCCAGGGGATGGAGACTAGTACTGAGTAGGCTATTACAAACATGGGAGGACTTAGCCTAAGGTACCTATACACAAGCACCCACATACACCTCCATGCAACAGTGTGAAGAAATATAAAAACTGAAAAGAAAATCATGCATACAACTATCCCAAACCAGAGTACAGCATAACTACAAAAAGGGAAAATATAGGGCCCACCAAACTAAAATAGAAAAATAATCTAACCTGATCAGAATGAGGGGATCACTGTCAAATGCACCCACTAGAAAGATCCTCGGCCCAGCTCCAGTAAACACCTTGTTCGGTCTAACTCACTAAGTTCCACCTGCTCAGGGTCCCCCTAGGACTCCATCGAAAGGCCTACAGTCTGAAAAAGAAACAATACATGTGTAGGAAAATCCCATGTATGGGTGAGTATAGAGATACTCACTAGGCACCCCAAAACCCCCAAAATAGAAAGGGAGAAAATAAAAGGAAATAGTCTGCTCATCCCAACTAGAGGGAACCCAAATGAGAGTGAAACTCCATCTCAAGGCCATCCTTAGATAAACATGACTAGTAAACTTAAACCACATGGTGGGTCATCAAAGATGTGACGACAACACAAGGGAAACCCATAAATAAACAAGATATACTCATCTCAGGCACCAAGACTCATGAGGGCCTAACCTCATCACCAGTGATAGGATCTATTCGAGACATTTTTTACAACAATGCACTAGGCCTAGAACTAATGCCCAACGCTAAAGGTCCTGTCAATGCTGACTTGCGCCCTATGCAAGATCGAAAGTACCTAAGTGGAGAGTATTTCGCCTCGCAACTACCCTGAAGTCGAGGGATTACTAACTCCTAAACCAATCCATGAAACCTTAGTTTCTCCTACATAGAGGGGTCCATGCCGCAGACTGTCGAGGGAGCACTAACTTCTAACTAGTAATCTCGAATAGTAAGTGGAGGGGCCCGTTCCCCACTGCCAACTCAAACATATGGGAGCACTACTCTGCAGGAGTGATCCCGCACCCTGTTATGATAGGTAAGTACCACCCTAATAAAAATTATCCCACACCCTAACATGGTAGGGGATCACCATTCTAAAAAATGTGATCCTGCACCCATAGTAGGGGATTACCACCGCAAGAGACGTGGGCCCGCACCCATAGTAGGGGAGCTCCACTTTTTGAAACATGATCCTGCACCCACGGTAGGGGAGAACCACTAAAAGGATAGAGTACCTTATCCCTAGCATGGAAGGGGGTACCAACCCTACCATCCAACAAGATTGGAGAGCCAGTGCCCTGACAAAAAGGGGAGCAGTCCAACTGCATGAACATCACACGGAAACCTGCACCCTAATCCATTAGGGGAGTAACAATCCCGGAAGAAAATAACCAAATGTAAAAGTCTCACACCCATGATTTGAGGAGTCCCTCAAGATATAATGGAGGCCACCATCACATTCTATTTGGAAAAACACTCAGGATGGGCTATTTACTTGCCCAAAATAGACACATGGTGAAAAAGTCACATTTCACCGCAAATTCCCAAACTGAGCATCATGGGGTCTGCACCTTGATTCAAGTTTAAGCACCAAAAACCATTCTTTAAAATTCTATACTATATTCAGGGTTGCAACTCCACTGAAGGGGTTTCAATCAGACATCGTATGCAAGAGATACATCTGATACAAGATTCACCAAATAATTATTATTATTATATTATTATTATTAAAATTAGACATTTCGTACCACCAAGCCTTGAGTCTGAGATATAAATTTCTAAAACTAGTCTCAAAAGATACACCTTTACAATAGAAACACATGGTCATATACATCACGTAAATTGAACATCTAGTTGGCAAGTTATAGGAGTTTGAAATCCCCCGGCCTATTCTGGTTGGTTCGGCCCACCCCGTTCTATCTGGTCCACCTAGGCCAGCCCATGACCCAACCACATGGGTCGCCCCCCTACACCACAACTCATCCGCACTAGCTCGTCGGCCCCAACCGTCTCCCTCCTGTGCCACCGCCCGTGTGCCCTGCATCACCGCTAGGTCGCCCACCACGTTGTTGTCCTAGCCTCCACCACCTACCTGCCACATCTTCATCCCGACCACTACTGGAATCCTAAAACACTTTCATCCCAACCTCCTCCCACTGCACCGTTGTCCTGGATGGATCCACCCCTCACTGGACCCACACCGTCAGACCTTCCTCAAACCACTAGGAACACCCCGATGGTCGAGAAATGAATATGGGACCAGATCTAAGCTCTTGCAATGAGATATTCACAAAACCAGCCTCCACTCAATGATCTGTCACCAATTCAAACAAAAATGAAGCATAAACGATGTTGGGTGATGAAATCTCATTCATTGTTCAGATAGAAAGTGGTGAGATAGTAGTGAATTGATAACCAAGGTAAGTTATAAGTGATGGATAGAGGACCCCAATGACTTTTTAGGGATTAGAATCATTGTGATGGGAAGTTTTTAATGACCTATGTCATTACAGGTTGTGAAATTAAAATAAAATTCTAATTTTGGTCCCATGGTAGGGGATATTTTGAGAATCAGGACTCGAATTAAAATTCTAAGGGTTAGAAAATCTCAAGTATATGTTTTTTGAAATTTTTATAGGCTCATAAGGTGTTTTTTATGCTTGGGTGAACATCAGTATAGGGTCGGGATGACCTTTCTATATAATTTAGTTATAGGAAATATACCATGCCTCGACTTAGTTGAATTTTGGTGTGGAAAATATCATAGGTAAAAAAAATTCTAAATAAAAAACTATATGTGTGGAAACCATGTCATAATGAGGGTGGTTGTGCTATATTGGGTGACTATATAAGAACATTTTGAAAAGTAAAATATCTTATACATGGTTTTCCTATAGCCTAATGGTTTCACTATAGAAAGGGAAAAACCTTATGTATGCCTTTGTGAATTTCTCTCAAGAAAGTAGGTACTATGACATAACCTAAGGGGATGTTCCATGGGAGTTACTTGAGGGTAAATCATTACACTATAATGGTAGGGTTTCACTATGGGGGTCCTTTGGAGCTATAGGTATCATACAATATCAAGAAGAGTTTCACGACATGGTGGAAAACACTACATCAAAGTAGGTTCATGAGGGTGGGACTCTAGGCTAAAAGGAAACCTTGGTTGAGGGGATTTACATTGTGAAACCTAAGGACTATGTTGTGATGGGAACCCATCTTATTTCAATAGGGGAAGACCCATTTTTTAAGTTCATACCCTTCTTTATTTTTATATTGAGTATTTCCCCCTTTCAATTCCCCTTAGTGAGGGGTGGTTATCAGATGATTCATTTGTGGGTATTAACCTTTATATCTCATTACTTTGTGTGATTTGGGTCTTGGGGTTTTCAGGAGGATATTAGAGGAAGAGAGGTGAAAATTAGAGCTAATATTTCATCTGGGAAAGGTTGGTCATGATGTAGCCATGTTAGTCATGGATAAAAGTACTTGTTGTGATAGAGGTTGACTATGTAAGTGATATATTGTGATGTAACGTGTTTAGTCACAGCATGTAGAGTTCTATAGAAAAGGTTTTATGGTGCGGTATCTTACCCATGAGATTTGGGGTTCATGTTAGAATATTTTTCATGGCGTAATGGGAGGATTCATGGAGCAGAGTCTCACAATTGATTTTTTGTGTCTCTGTTATTTGGTATGTCATGATGAAATCTTAGTATCATGGTGTAAGGACCTAGAGGTTGAGTTTTAGTGTTTTTTTTTAATTTTATTGAACTATGGTGTTTCAGTCTTGACATGGCCCTCCCTCATTCATATCATATTTAGAAAGTTGATCGAGTTTAATAGGGGTATAGTACAGGGGATATAAGGGGTGATTTTCATAGGGTAGTTTGAGATATTCCTGTCATGTTGTGAAAATAGTATTTCATATTGATGAGATATATTTTCAAACCTAATTATAAATCTAATAACTCATATAAATTCTTTTCTTTTTTCTATTTATTCCCTCAACACTTGGGTAACTCTAGTGTATTTTTTTGGTAGGCCTTGTAGTTCCCTATTGTTTTTATTTTTGTACTCAACTTAAAAGATCCCCTATTCATGATCTGAGAAGATTTATGCTTCCTTCATTTTTGGTTCTCTCCCTATACTCCCATATTTGGAGGACTGGGCAGTGGTTATTATAATTTTTGTATTGAGTTATTAATGAGGATTGAAGTACTTTGGGTTTTTGGGGTTTCCCTTTCATGGTTTGGGTATTGTGATTATCCCTTCCCTTATTCTCCTTATGCAATGGCAATTCAAATCTATGATTTAGGTAGGATTTTAATGAACTCTATATTAATTTGTGTGTAATGTATAAGTAGCATACCTTTTTTTCCTTAGGTGTATATTAAGATTTAATTTAATTAATATAATGAATCGAACTTAAAGAAAATTTGAGGGAGATGGATGACTCACATTTGTTTTACTTGATTTGTGTTATTTCTTGATTTTCTTGTTACAATGGTTGAGGGATTTTGATTTTTTTGTGATATATAAGTGATGATTGATGAAATTGATTTTCTAAAATCACCTTCAATAAAAGGTTAATTATTTAAATATGGTAATAAATTGGTTGTGTGAAATCAGGAATTGATTATGGTTGTTTATGAAAAAGAGATGTTAAATGAATGTTAAAGCATTTTAAAGGAAATATATCGATGTGTTTTATTATCATAATTGGTTGTGATTGATTTTTTTTATTTTTATTGGTGTTGTAAATATTTTTGGGCTTAGTTGTGGATATTTGTAGCTGGGTTTTAGGGATTTTCGTAGAGTTTGGGTAGTAGATGTCATGGAAAATGTCATGGTAAGCATAGGATGGTATGATTATTTATGTGTAAATAGTATATGTGTTGGTTACATGTAAATGGGATGGTATTATGATGAATGTGGTAGTTTTTGGCTTTTTTTGTGATGTGGGGTTGTGTTTCAGATGCCCAGTGTTGTGGAATATACGGTTGGAAATAGTCTTAATAAAGGGAGTGGTATAGAATTAAATAAACCATGGGTTGTAAATAGAATGTTAAATATTTGGATAAATGGTTAATAGGTAGAATTGACATGGTTTATGGATAAGAGTGTTTTGTCCTTAAATATGTAATTACATAGATTAATGAATGTAACATGGTTGGAAAACTGAGAAAATCTAGAAATGGTTAAATGATATGGTTAAATGAGGAATTATGAATTCTTATTGTGGTTAATTTGTATGGGAAGTGGGACTGGTTTGGTGCATTAGTGATTGGAAACAATCATAAAATGTGGTGGTTGTGATGTTGTGCTTGTGAGGGTGTGTAAATGTTGTTTTGGTGTGACCTATTATAGTTTTTATTATGTATGGATATATATATGAGGTATTTTTCTTATGATTTCTATATTAAACCCACCTAAATTGGATAACCTTACTGATACCGAAATTTTTTGGGTTCTAGGTGTATTCCCCAATATTTATGTTTGTGAGGGTGTAGATGGATGACCACCCCCTATTATAGGCTCTCCCATCCAGTAATAGTACAAGAAGTTATGGATCAAGGTAGGCACAAACATACAGGTTTTAATGGATTAATATATAGCATTTAGTGTGATGGAAGAAACTAGAGGTTATTAACATGATAACATATGGTTGGGTTCATGTATGGTAACAGGAGTAAATAAGGTTTATGTCCTTAATGTTCATGATACCCTACTATACTAGATATTAATGATGGATATATAGTGATGATGATGATATTTTTGTGGTTGTAGTATATGAGATAGATTGTGGAGTGATATTTATATTGTGTTATCATATTTTTTAGAATGGATTGGGATCACCAGGATGTATTTCATTAGGGTGTGAGAGTGTAAAACCAATGATAAAGTGCTTTAGGGTACCCCTTTTTATATATTCTTTGATATTATATTATTATACTTGGATATGATAGTTGGTGAGTGACCCTTGGTGGGGTTGGGTGATAGATATCTGGATAGGTGATCATTGATTATGTTGTTTATTCATTGAAGTATTAGTATTCTTCTTCCAGATTTACATGATATGTCTTGAGAAGGATCCTACTTAGTATACATGAATTCTCACCCCTATATATATAAATAGTTTTTTAGGTTTCTAGGGAGAGATTGAATATCGAGCAGGGAGTTACAAGCTTAAAGTTGGGAGTTATGGTTTGAGATGTTGTTTAGGAGTTTACTTTGATATTTTTTTCCATTTTAGGGAGACCTTTTATTTGTATTACATATTTATTCATTATGGTATTATTAAATATTTTGGTTTAATTTATATTATGGTGTTTATTAGTGTATTTTTTATTATGTCCCTGGATTATATGAGGGTAATGTGTCCTGTTTGTATAATGAATTCCCATGGTTCTAGTCACTAACCCATGGAATATTGGAGGAAGAACTTGAGGGCCACACTCATCTTAATTATAGGACCAAGATGGGTTAATGTGGTATGGGTCATGAAAAAGTTATATTAAAGATTTTGGTTGAGCATTAGGGTGATATTGGAGTTAGGAACTGGTAAATACTTCATGGTTTGGTAGGGAAACAATACCAATTGAACTATATACGTAATGAGGATTAGGGAGATTGGCTACGAAATGGGATTTTAAGGGGCCCCATGATCTGATGAAAACACCCTAAGTTCACTAAATAGCTTATTAAAATCACATTTCTTATAGTGTAAAGACCTAGGATAGGCACATTCATCATCCTTGTTTTCACTTATGATTGAAATGGGGTTTATTTGTGAAATTAAAATTAATTAAACCTAATTAATCTAAATGAATTATATAACAATAGGATTAGGAATTTTATTTATTATTATAGATATCCCTATTGGTCATCACCCGCACATGGTTTAGATTGGTGAGGTTCGACTAAAAGACCTAATTGACTACCAAAGGGTGGACTTGGATAAGGAGGATATGGCTTAGAGGGGGATATTGTGTGAGTTCTAACATCAAGGATCAAAAAAGTATGAGGGGGTTATCCTTGATTTGAATATTGAGTGCTAGTTGGTGGAGATAAAGATCACCTTCAGTCTAATATGATCCAGAGTATAGTATTGGGTTTTGTGGGTTGTTAGTTAGATGTGAGTAGAATCTTATTAGTGGTGGTTGTTGTATCTTGGAGAGTGAAAGGAGGTATATGTTTCATGGGATGATTTCTATATGAAATTTTAGGTCTATTTTATATAATCAATGATAATAGTAGCAAAGAGGAAGTATTTTATCTCCCTTCAATAGGGAAGCCTAAGAATACAAGAGTTCAATATTAGGGTCAAGGATATTTTTTTATTTTCTATATTACTTTTCCACAATAATAAGTCCATTGAATGATGCATTGATGAGGTGTTGTTTCCAACTATTCAATATTTAGACACTTATTTTATTTTACTCATGTATTTAAAGGTATAGAAGAATGATAAGGTAATTGATAAGATGCATTCACAAAGAGGATTTCCTTGAGAGGAGATCTAGTAGAGTTTTTTGAGGAGTAGGGTTGTATGTAGGGGATCATGGGTGTTAGGATATTTAAGGTTCTGATTAGAAAAGATTCAATCCCAATCATTAGCCTCTCTTTATTTTAGGTCCATTAATTCCTATACATCTACCGAGAGCTTCACACCTTTGTGTTTTGTATGTGGAGGTTGAGTTCACCATCAGTTCCAATTCCCAACCATTTCAGGTGTTCTGTATAGTATAAGTGGCCCGATTCCTTATCATCCCTAACAGTAATTACCCTTGAGTACATATCAATAGTTGGGATAGTGGTATTATGTTCCACCAAAGGGTGATGGAGTTGGTAGAGACTAGCCCCATGATATCTCTCACCCACAGGGGTATAGATTCAAGCATGGTCATAGAAATGGTCTTTAATAATGAGATAAATGGGAAAATGGGAATTTTTATGATTTGGATATGTTAGTGTCAGATGGGATAGAGATCATTTGAGTTACCATATAGTTATCATATGTTTCCCTTTACTTGGTTTGACTTAGGAGCATTGCACTACTTCATTTCACCTGCCTTGGTTCATGCCTTGTGATTAAAAGTATAGAATATTTTAATGCCTATGGGGTTGTATACTTAAATTATAGGTAAAACTAGTGTTTTTAATGTTTTATGGGGTTATGGGATAATTTTTGGGTGGAATCAAGCATCTAGATATTTCTTCTTTCTATAAATACAATTGTACAATGTCATATTTGGCATTAAAAAGTTGTATTTTGTGTGTGTAGTTATTGACTAATTCTAAAGGAGAGTTGCATTTGATAATGAGGTGGTCCATTATGCAATATTTTTTCATGATAGAGATGATTGGATGGGATATAGGTGCTTAGATCCATTATTATCTTATCTAGTAGGTGTTGTCTTTAGATCAGATAGAGGCGCAGGACGTGGATATTCCTAGAGTTGTTGAGAAGTTCTTAGATGATTTCCCTAATGTGGTTATGACACTACCCCATCAGCATGATATAAAGTTTGAGATAGATTTGAAACCAGATTCTACCCAAAATTTTATGTATTCTTATCAGATGTAACCTTCTGAACTGCAAGAGTTGAGGATCCAGATTAATGATCCAATGCAGAAGGGTTTCATCCAGCCTAGTGTGTCATTGTGGAATTCCCTAGTGTTATTCAGTAAAAAGGTGAATAGTAGTATATGGTTGTGCATAGACTATCGATGATTTAATTATTTGATGGTCAATAATTTTTACCCCTCCCAAGTATAGATAGTTTATTCAACAATTTTAAGGGTGATAGCTAGTTTTAAAATATTGATATACAATGAAGATACCACTAGATAAGAGTGAGGGAGGGGATATCCTAAATATCACTTTAATATGTTGATATGGGAACTCAAAGTTTTTAGTTATATTGTTTAGTGTCATAAATTCCATTTCTATTTTCATGGGACTTGTGAAATCTATGTTTTTTCAGTTATCAGATCTATTCATGGTAGTGTTCATTGACAGCATCCTCATATACTTGAGGTTAGGGGAGGAAAATGTTGTTCATATCAGGGTTTTTTTATAAGTATTTCTGAACCATCAGTTCAATGGGAAACTATATAAGTATGTTTTGGAGACAGGAGGTGTATTTACTTGGTAATGTGGAGTCTCATAAGGGAGGGGTAGTGGACTCATCAAATATTCGGGTAGTTATTTCTTCGGTAGCACCCAGGAATGTTTTTTAGGTTCATAGTTTCCTTGGTCTCATAGGATATTATTGTAGGTTCTTGTTTGAATTATCTTGGGTTATAGCCCCATTTACAACCTTTACTTGGACGGACCAAACTTTCTTATGGACTGATCAGTGTTAAATATCTTTCGACTACCTAAAGGAGAGATTGATCAATACTCCAGTTCTCTAAATTCTAAAGGAGGGAGTGATTTTTGAGGTTTTCTTGGATGCTTATAATTTTGGTTTGGGTTTTGTCTTCATTTATTATAGGGAAGTTATCTTATATGGGTCTAAGAATTAATTTTCCTAAGATCACAACTATTTCACTCGTGATCTTGACTTAGCAAAATTGGTTTTTTATGAATTTTTGGTGACATTACCTCATTGGTGATCACTTTATGGTCTTCACAGATCACAAGGATTTGAGATATATTTTCTCTCATAAAAAATTGAATTTTTGTAAATAGAGATAGGTAGAGTTTATATAAGACTATGACTTTGATATCTCTTACACCCTTGGGAAGGAGGATTTAATTGCTAATACGCTAAACCAAAAGTCTCGGAGAGATATTGTTTAGGAAACTGGGGATATTTAAATAATGATGGTGGATCATATAGTAATGTATCTTGATGCAGAGGAAGTTGGTGGTAGAGGTTTATATTTCTAAATAAAATTGAAATAATCCTTATTATGTCAGGTGGAGGAGACACTATTGGGAACTTGGATGCATAGGTGATTTGGTATTGTGTTCTTCATAATGATACTTATGAGGGGTGGTTAAAGGATGATCGGTATTAGATTATTTTTTAAGGGTGGTTGTTTATTCTTTTGGGGATACATATAATGGTTCTTCATGATTTTCACAGACCACCTTTAGTAGTAAATTTTGGTATATCCAAGATTTATCATTCCTTGCAGAGTCAGTTCTGGTGGTTAGGGATTAAGAGACTAGTAATAGAGCTTGCATCACGATGTTTTGTTTGTCATTAGGTAAAGTCATTACATCATGTTTCTGATGGTTTCTTACATCCCTTGCATATTCCTGATTGGAAGTGGGAGGATATTTCGATGGATTTTATCACCATCCCACCATAAGGCTAGGGAGTATTTGATGTTAATTAGGTGATACTAGACTAGTTTATGAAGATATCTCATTTACTTGTGATATGGGAGTTGGGTGTAGTGGATGTTTTAGAGAGGTAGTAGGTGGATGAGATAGTGTGGCTTCATGGGGTACTAAGGACCATCATCATTGATCATAATCCTTGTTTTACCTCATGAATATGGGGTTTATTTTATCATGATTTTGGATCTTAATTTCACCTTAACACTGCTTTATGGTCTCAAACAAATTGGAAAGAGCAGACTATTAAAGTACTGAAAGATATATTGTGTGAATTCATTTTGGATTTTGGTGGATCATGGGTGAAGAAATTTTCATTGGTTTATTTTTATTAAAAAAATATCTATCACTCATCAATAATTATTCCTCCATCTAAGGAATTTTATAGGTGCCCTTATCGATCTATGTTGTACGGAACTATGGTTAGGGAGTTGGTGGTCCTTGGACTATGTGTGGTGAATAGCATGGTTGAAAAGGTTAAGATGATTCGAGAGTGGATGAATGTTTCATATAATTATTTATCTTATGTAGATCAAAGGTAAAGATCTCTATAGTTAGAGGTCAGAGATCGTGTGTTCTTAAGGGTTTACCCTCTTTGTGGATAGTAGAGTTTTGGCCAAGGTAATAAGCTATATCCTTGGTTTATCAACCCATTTTAGGTATCGGGTCACTTGGAAAGGTTTCAAATAGATTGGTACTTCCTTTATAGCTAGAAAAGGTCCATTGCATCTTCCATGTGATGTAGTTTCATTGTTATCTTTTTAATGATTCTTAGGTCATTGATTTGGGAGATTTATATGTAAAGGATGATGAGACTTCTATGGAGTGGCCAGTCGAGATCCAAGATCAATAGGAGAAGGTTTTGTGTGAATAATTTATCCCTTTGGTTTGAGTTTTGTGGAATCATAGTGGGTTTAAGTAATATTTCTAGGAATGTGAGTCATAGATGTGTGCTTGTTATCCTAGTATATTTTGATATATTTTTTATGATTTTATTTTTATATTAATTCTAATTGGTTAGAACTATTTGATTTTGAATTTATTTTTTTGAGTTTATTGGTCTCCTATGTTTCTATCATGATTCAATGATGGAATTGTTTCATTTTAGAGGAATATATTGAGGAAGTGTTTGGAGTGGAAATTTTTGGATTCTTATAGCTTTAGTTTTGATTCTCAATGATAAAAATCTATCATGAACCAACCCAGGTCAACCCCTAATTATGCACCCAATCCATCCCATGATAAGGCCCGAGAGGCAATTCAGATACTCCTAAGCTAGAAACTTGTGTTGGGAATTAGGCATAACCCAATTGGGAATGATTTTTCCCATGAAAAACAGAAAAATATGTAAGAATAAGATGAATAAAATTAAAATTGGAAGTTAAAGAAATAAAAAGTACTAAACATACCTTTACATTACCTCATGGGTCACCACCAATCCCCAAAATAAGATTTCTCCATGAGTAATAAAGTAGGCATGTGCACCAAGATAATCATTAGGGATGCTAAGAGAGAAACTAAACCCTATTACTTAACTTTAAATAGAAAAACATTTCATGCTAGTCTGAAAAATATATATATATATATATATAAGTTTTTTTCTTCCTTTCAAAACAAGTAGCAAATTAATACTAACCATTTCTATTTTTATTTTAAAAATAGTTTCTAAGGAATGAGATAATTTACAATAAACCATTTATATGAAGAAACATGTACAAAATTAATAGTTCTGGTAATAAATCATAACAATGAATATTATTTTATAAAAAGTTCCACAAAATAAAAGAAAGTAGAGTGCAAGTAAAACAGTTATCATGGGAACCTATGAGCTGGTCAAGATAGTCTAGCACAAGCTATCAACACTAACATTAGAAAGGATCACCAGTGCTAGATGCCAATAATCAACTTACCCCAACACTCAGTGTCACCCTCATTGTTTCAACTAAGAGGAATATCCCATAATCAAATGAGAGATCTATCTTAGGGCCACTAGTCATAGTGTAATACAAAACTAGTGCTATAACACCCATATGTTTTTATGAAATGTTTTTTTAAAATAATTTTAATTATCCAATAGCTTGGATTGCACGTAATCTTGATTTTAAACAAATTGTGAGAAACCCTTAGTATAAAATGGCCATTATAACCTAGCATTTTAGGTTAGTGGGAATAAATATAACTAACTTATGAAAATGTATTATGAATGAAAAATACAAATAAATTATATATTTTTATTTTTGTTAATTTATTTATAATTAGTAAATTAAATTAATGAAATGTATTTTTTATATATTTAATAAAATATTTTTATATTCATTCAATATATATATTTTCATATGGTATGAATAAACCCTATTTGAGGTATAAAAACCTATATTTTTCAAAAGGTTAATTGTCCTCTTTTTAATAGAGAACCCATTTTAAATTAACATTTTATTTAAAATTGGGATATAAAAATTTACTTTGGATGAATTTTTTATATTTTTTGGTAACTTTCACATTTTGATGAATAGTAAAAATACACTAAATTTTAATTGAAAATAGCTTTTTCATCAAAATAATTTATATGGTTAAATTAAAATATTGAATGATTTTAAAGTATAAATAGAATATATTTTTATCATTCAATATAATTTATGTCATTATCATTAATTTTACATTGAATTCAGATGTAAAAACATTTCAATCTTTTGTAAAGTTTTTAAAACTCGTTCTCTCTTTCCGACAATGGGATTAATTTTAAATTAATTACTATAAATTATGTGATTTAATTTTTTAAAAATGGATTCCATATTTGGAATCAGTAATTCCAAATTATGTAAATATATTACTTTTATTTTTGGGCATTATGAATAGTAACTTCGGTAATTTTAATTAACATGATAAAAAGGGTAAATTAGGTAATTAACGGTAAAAATATTATTATGAAATTACCCTAACACTTGTCCTAATATTATTGGATGATTTTTTTTCAACCTAAATAATCCTTGGGTCTAAATGGTGTCCTTTGAAAGCCACTTGTATGAGAATAGTACATTTAATTTATTTTATTTAAATAAAAGTTAAATGTGTTTTCTCAAATTTTAATAACTATATCATTTTTAATAAAAGATTATACATAAGATAAATTAAATTATAAATACTAATTTTAAATCTAATTTTTTATATATATCATTATAATTTATTTTTAGTTTTTAATAAATAAATAATTACCTTAAAGACTTATACTTTAATGATGCATAAATTATTTAATTGATGAGAAATCAATAAAATAATTATTATTAAAGTGATAATAACCATTAAAAGATGAAAAAACTTAATAAAATATTATTGGATGATTATATATCGACCATAAACATCCAAGGGTAGAGTTATTGACTATTTTGAACCTTATAGAAGATATTATGACACTTATATTATTTTATTTAAAGTGATGATAAACTTGTCACGTTCATGTTTTAATAAGTATAAAATTTTTAATGATGGATTTTACATAAGATATATTCTATTATAATTATTCTTATAAAATCCATAGTATTTATATTTTTCATAGTATTTTATTTTTAATTTTAATTCAAAAAACAATCATATTAAATAATTACACAAAACTATTATAGTAATTATTTTATTAAGAGAAATATCAAATAAATATTATAAAAATATTAAAATAAATATAATTTGGGATAATTAACATATATAATTAATTTTATAAATGACCTTTACCTCTTAGTAATATAATAAAATAATTTTTTTGAAGTTAACTTGTTATCTTATTATTTTTAAAAATTAATGAATTGAATAGTAACAAAATTGACACTATTGACTGTTTATCAAAATAATATTTTATTAAATTATTTAAAAATAATAAAACATTTTTAAAAATATATAATAATTATTATATGGTCTAAAATGTTCTAAATTATTTATTTATGGTCTAATTTACCTCAAATAAGTAAATATTTTACCATTTTAATATTGAAATATTGGTTACCCTAGTTAAAAGTTAAATAGGATAACTAAGTGTTACCTAAAATGATAAGGTTTAAATTGATAGAAAAACTTATCAAAAATATATTTTTTGATGATATTACAACCCTATATCATCTAATATTATAAATTGGGACATTTTTAGGTTTGTTTGGATGTGGTTCGATTTTTTATTAAATTAATATTTTTAGAGTTCCCAAAAGCACCCCTCCCCTCAATTATAAAAGGGAACCTCCTCCCTCACCTATTCAATTAAATTTGAGCCTTTAAGTTCATCCATAGCCTGAAAATTTCCTGTATCAACTTCCCTAGTCACATTCTAGAGGTTCTGGTCTTCTTCAAAGACCAAATCTAGTGCTTTAAGAGGAGATCTAGAGGGAGCACGTTGAAGAAGAGGTAATCTCCTCCACTGATTCTTTCAAACTTCTTTATTCTTCTAATTCATATTCATTATTTATTTAATTATAAAGTAATAAATATAATATAACTTATATAATAAGATGTTATTATTATTATGAAATAATCATATTCCATCTTTTATCCATCCTATGAAAAATGAAATCACTATGTGTGCGTACGTACAGCTTATCGTCTCCACGTTGTGGTGTAATCTGTTTTTCACCAACACCTTCCTTGGATGGGTATAATAAAGGAAAAAATAACTATATATGATTATTATAACATTATATTGATTCTGAAATATTATACACCATCCACTTAAATAACATTCATCAATTATGGGAATGATATCGTCGTTCGTGCGTACATACGGCATACCGTCTCTACGATGCGATGTGATTCATTTTACATGATATTTATTAAATCATGATTATATAAATGAATTAAATGAATAAATATGCTATATATTATACTAATATAATTTTTTAAATGATATAAATATAACCTAAGAAGAGTAATAAGAAATTATCTGACAAAACATGCTTAAGAAAATAAAGCAGTTAACACCTGATGGACGGGTATTAATGTTACTAACAAACGGATGATAATATGATCATGTATAATATCATAAAAATGAATATTATTCTTAAATAATTAAATTACATTATTTAAATAATTATATAGGAGGTTTATATACATACAAAGTAAAATGGGCCTAAGGTGAGGGATAATTCTGCAATCTCATTATTATCCAATATTGTTTATGTATAAGTATTTACTGGGGTATATTTATCACCCATGTCCATGTTTCCTAATTATGTATTCCAAAATATTATTTCTATTCTTATATGATTTTTTAGATTCAATTTTACCCATTTTTGAATTTTTATTAAACAGTATTAAAAGAATCTTTTTTCATTTTCGATACGAGGTACTTTTTTACTTTTCCGACAAAAGTAAGAGGAGAATTTTTTTTAACTTGTACGGCATGAATATATTTTTATTTTTTTATAATTCCTTATTTACATGAATATTATTATACATGATTTCAAGTTTATTTTCAAATAAATTCTTTTCTTTTAAATTTCACGGTATTTTGAAAAAATAAAACGTTTTTGAAGAATAAATAATATTTTCCTCAAGAATTAATTTCAAGTTTTATATCAAAATTATTTTCCATCTAAGATGGAATTATTTAATAAGGATATGTTTCAATTATAATATCTTTGTTGTTCCCATGATTTTATTATGTTTATTATGGAATGTTATTTATTAAATCCATTTATTTTTCATGGATTATGTTATGGTGGAATAATGTTTAAAGAAACCCATTTTATTCCTTAGGTTATGATGAATGATTTATGTTATTGTGGACACGTAAGAATGACTTCATTATGAGATGTGTAGGACCAATATCTCCCTCTAATTCATTGGGTAAATATTTATATCTCATAAGATAGACATGGGTGGAATGGAAAATTATCGTGGTTCAGTAGTACAGGGCTGGAATGAGGAGTGAACTTAGTTCAGTAATGGAATTTGTCCACTATGATGGTCTTGGAAATGAGCCTTGACTAATATGAAATTATTTTCTATTCTTATGTGTATGCCAAAAAATTTCATGTCTTATGTTATGACTTTTGGGATTACGTTCATAAATTCTTATAAACTTTTATGATTTATTCCATGGCATGATATCACGATCTTTCATATGCAGGATAAGATTTTCAAATGTTATGTTCTTATGTCTTATGATTATGATATGATTGATATCTCTATTTTTTTCCCTTACTGAGCATCTTATCTCACCCTTTCATATGTTTCTTTTTCCCATGTCATGAAAAAGGGTATTAAGTAATATGTGTCAAAAATGGGTCTAGTTATGATGAAATAAGTAGAAGATAGTGAAGATATCTTATGAACCAGTTGTTTATGTTTCCCAGTTTCTAAAGACACTATACCTATATGGTCCTATCATGGATTTGTTATATTTTGTAATGAATATTCTTCAATTGTGAAGTAATATCAATGTATGTAAAGTATGGGTCCTTATAGTTGGTATCAATGTATCTAAAGTATGGTTCATTTCGTACCAGGTATGGACATTATAAGTTTATAGTAATGCCTTTTGGACTGAATAATGCACCCTCTGTTTTCATGGATCTAATGAATAGAGTTTTCAAGGAATATCTTGATGAATTTGTAGTAGTATTTATTGATGATATCTTATTATATTCAAAAATCTACGAAGATCATGAAAATCACTTGCATGATATTCTAAAAACCCTCAGAAGAAATGAATTATATGGGAAGTTTAGCAAGTGTGAATTCTGGATTTAGAAAATTTATTTTATTGGCCATATTGTCTCTAAGGATAGAATCTTTGTTGATACTTATAAGACACGATCAATACAATAATGGCCAGCACTAATGAGTATAACTTAGGTATGCATTTTTATTGGTTTAGCAGGTTATTATCAGCATTTCGTCCAAAATTTTGCCCGATTGGCAAATCCATTAACCAAGATCACACATAAAGGGGTTAAATTTGTTTGGACAAAAGAGTGTGAATAATGTTTTGAAGAACTGAAGAGAATATTAGTCAATGCTCTCATCTGGACTCAACCATAAGGGAATGATGGGTTTGTTATTTATAGTGATGCTTCAAAGAAAGGACTTGGTTGTGTCCTTATGAAGAATGATATAGTTATTGCCTATGCATTATGATAGCTAAAAATTAATGAACAAAACTATCCCACTCGTGATCTTTAGTTAGCAGTTGCAATCTTTTCTTTTAATATATGGAGACACTGTCTCTATGGTGAAAAATGTGAGATATATATCGATCACAAGAGTTTGAAGTATATTTTATCACAAAAAGAACTCAACGTGAGGAAAAGGAGATGGTTCGAACTACTTAAGGATTATGATTTCACTATACACTACCACCCAGGGAAGTAAAATAAGGTGGAATATGCTTTGAGAAGAAAGAATCATGGTGTTTTGAACAAGATGAGAGTTGAAAGGGATCCTATGTTCATAGATCTAGTAAAAATGTATATGGGAATAATCATGGAAGGTGAAGCATCAATAATTTTTCAAATGGATGCAAAACCATATTTACTAGAAAGGATAAAAAGTTCTGAGACTGATGAGGAGGAGTTTCAAAATAAAATTAAAGCTATGAATGATGGGATATTTATTGACTTCGTATGTGAAGATGGAATTTTAAAATTTAGGAAAAGACTTTGTCTTCTCGATATACCTAATCTAAAAAGGGAATTATTAGATGATTCTCATAGCTCTAATTTCTCTATACACCCTGGTAGCACTAAGATGTATAGATATTTTAAGGAACATTTTTTGTGGGACAACATGAAGAGAGAGATTGCTGATTATGTGTTAAGATGTATGGTTTTTCAACAAGTTAAAACTAGAAGACAACATCCTAGAGGATTTATGCAACTTATTCCCATACCTGAGTGTAAATGGGATGATATTATGATGGGATTTTTCATGGGATTACCAAATACTCCTAGAAGGAATGATGCAATATGGGTCATTGTTGATCGTCTTACCAATTCAGCACATTTTCTTTCTATAAGAGAAGATTTACCACTTGAACTTTTAGCAAGACTGTATATTAATGAATTTGTAAGACTTCATGGAGTACCCTTATCGATTTTTTCTGATCGTGATCTCCATTTTACCTCAAGATTCTGGAAAAGTCTTCAGAAGTCCTTGGATGCTGAACTTCTTTTGAGCAATTCCTACCACCCTCAAACTGATGGACAATCAGAACAGACAATTCAAACCTTATAAGACATGTTGAGATCTTGTTCACTTGACTTTCAAGGTATGTGGGATCAATATTTACCTCTAGTAGAATTTTCCTATAACAATAGCTTTCATTAAGGTATTCATATGGCACTATATGAAGCATTATATGGAAAGAGATACCACACACCAACTTATTAGCATGAATTGGAGAAAGAAAACTCATAGGTCCAGAACTTGTTGAGGAAACAATGGAAAAGGTGAAGGTTATCCAAACCCACATTAAATCATCTCAAAGTATGAAAAAGATCCATGCCGATAACTTAAGGAATGATTTGGAATTTCAAGTAGGAGATCATGTTTTCTTGAAGGTATCTCCATGGAAGGGTGTTATACGATTCGGTAAGAAGGGAAAATTAAGTCTTGGGTACATCGGACCTTTCGAAATTCTAGAACAAATTGGAGTTGTAGCTTATCGTTTGGAAATGCCACCAAGTCTCTCTAAAGTTCATGATGTGTTCCACATATCACTATTGAGAAAATACATGCATGAACCAATGAATGTACTCACCTATAAAGAAATAGAATTGGAACTCGACCTGTCTTATTATGAAGATCCTATCAGAATTATTGATACCAGAGAACAAGTGTTGAGAAACTGGATGACTCGTCTGGTGAAAGTTCTATGGAGAAATCATAAGATGGAAGAGGCAATGTGGGAACCTAAGGAACTTATGATGAAGAACCTCCCAAATATTTTTATGCAGTAATATTCTAGAAATTTTGAGGATGAAATTATTTGAAGTAGGGGATAATGTAACACCCCAAGCTTCCATGGTATGTTTCCCTTTGAATAATGCAATAGCTTACGTTGTACGCAACTTGGAGTTTTAACACACCACTACCAATAAAACTAGCCATTATGAATAGTAATACCCAATTTTTGAAATTTTATAAATTTTATTTTTCAAAATGGACTTCATTTTTGGATTTGTAATATCTAAATTATCTTAGGGTGAATTTTTGGTATTTTTCTAAAAACTTTCAATTTTTGATGAATAGTGAAAAACACTACGTTATTGCTAAAAACTAACTTTTTATTTAAATAATTAGTTATTTTATTTAAATTTATATTAGGTAAAAATAGATACATAATACCCATATATGTTCAATGTAATTCCTTGGATTCATTTTATAATAATATTAGATATATAATATTTTATTGAACTTTTTACCGTCTTTTACCCACCTTCTAGGCACATTTGCAAATTTGTATAAAACATAATTTTACCACTTCTTTGAACTGAATTTAAAAAATTTGAGAGACACGGTTGAAATAATTAAGTAAAATTTGGTTCAATAAGATGAAAATATTTTTTTGTGAATAGTAACTTTTGACTTTTATTTTCCACAGTTAAAAGTAAATAGGGTAATTAAAGGTAAAAATGATATTATAATTACCCTAAAACATGTTCTAATTCAATTAGATAATTTTATTTAGATAAAAATAAACCTTAGGAATAAAATATGGTCCTTTTGGTACACTTGGATTAGATTAGGACATTTATTATTGTTTTATTTAAAGAAGGGTTAAAAGTGTTAAACTCAAAGTTTAATAACTAAACCATTTTTAATATAGGGTTATACATAAGATAAATTTAACTATAAATATTCATTATAAATCTAAAAATATTTCATACATAATGTTATTTTATTTATAATTTTTATATATTAAATAATTAAATTTATTTATGACACAATGATGATGTAGTAAGTACCTTATTAATGAAAGATTAAAATAATTAATATTATAAGTAGTATCTGAAAAATGTAAATTTAGACTTTTTATGAATTCCACTAATTTTATAGGTTAATATGAAATTTTAGGGTTTATTAAATAAACATTGTTCTAAGTGATAAATTTGTTATGACTTTCACAAAAACAAAATACCAAATAGTGTCAAAATTGATATAAATGAGTTTTTAAAACAAATACTATATTATTAATTGATATAATATTCCTAAAAATATAAGATTAGACCAAAGGACTTAGATAAGGTTATATGTATTAATAATTAACTACTTGGGTTTGTCTTGTATTTTTATAGTAAGTTTATTAACCATTTATTATAATAATACAATAATACATGGTAAAAGTTAAACTATTTAACTAAGAGTTAAATTTAAAAGATAAGGTTAATATGGTAAACTAAACCTATCTAAAACCTATTTATTGAGAGTTTATTGACCCATCCCAAACTTATACTCGAAATAAATCATTTTGGGTCCATTATAAACCGAATATGATTTTATAATAAAATAATATTTCATGCTTTTTCTAAAGTGACCCTCACCTCTCTTATAAAAGGGTACTTTCCCTTCTCTCAAAATCACACCTCCAAATCCATTTGTCTAGGCCAAACCCTGCTAAAATATCCTCACAACTACCCTATATTATACCTAGAGGCCTTAATTTTATCATAAATCCAACCTAAGGATCCCTTTTGATCAACTCAAAAGGAAACACCCAAAGAAGAGGTAATAATTTCACCACCTCTTTCAAAGTTCTTTTCTTCTTCCGCTTCCTATTTATTTGTTGTTTCCATACCAAAATAATAAATCGAGAACCTTATATATACTTCTATGTTATTATAAATATGGTACAACTATATTCATTATTCTATCCATCCTATGAATGGAAAGTCACCATACGTGCGTACGTACAGCTTACCGTCTCTACATCGTGGTGTAGTTTGTTATTCAAACACTTCATTATTTGGATGGGTATAATAATGAGTATAACTGATGTAAATAATAAATATAACATTTTATTGATTCTTTATATATTATATAAAATCCAATTACATACTATTTCACCATAAATAGAATGATATTGTCGCTCGTGCGTACGTACGGATTACCGTCTCCACGAACGCGATGAAATCCATTCCCCATCATAACCATTCAAGAATAATTTTCATTTTATGATTAAAAATATTTTTTAAGAACTTAAAATAATTTTGGATATGAATCAAATACATCCTATCCATAACAAACATGTCTTACGTAACCAAGCGTATAAAGGAAAATGAATCAGTTAACACCCGAAACAATGATACTACTAAAATAATAAAAAAGTTAATTTTGAGTGAATGATACTACTAAAATATTATTAACAAAGAAATATTAGAATATCATATATGATATCATATTTATGTATGTGGTTCTTTTATAATTTAATAATAATGATTTAACTATTATACAGGAGGTTAACGTACCCTTGACCAAGTAAAAGTACAAGGGTTATTTTTACAATCTCTTTTATCCAAGGTTGTTTATATGTAAGTATCTACTATGACCTATTTATCATCCACATCTGTGTTTCTTAAAAATGTATTTCAAAAAAATATATTATTTACTATACTATGGGTTAAATTCATTTATACCCTTGTTTCACTTTTTATAAAATGTTTTGAAAGGAATCTTTCTGTCTTTTTTCAAACAAGGTACTTTATGACCTTTTCGACAAATTAAGGTAAGAATGTTTTTTTTAACTTATATGGTGGGTGTGGCTATTTTCCACTGTTATAACACCTTCAAAGCTTCTCTTAAAATATTATAAGAGTATTTTCAAAATAAATGTTTTCTTTTATAATTATGTGACTTTTAAATGATTTCAAAATAGAAAGAGATATTTCTCTCAAATAGTTTTTATGTCATCTATGTCAGCATCCTTTTATGGATTTTACACTTGTTTGAAGTTGATTTATTATGATACAATATTCCCTATTATATTGAATGTTTTGTGATATGTCTGACTATTGATGTGTTATTTTTATACCATTTATGGTTTATGGTTAAAGTATTAACATTTTGTATGCTAGTTTTAATATGAATGTTTATGTTATGTTTCAAATTTTTCATATGAGGAATGACTTGGACATAGTAAGTGATGGGTGGATCCCGCTATAACTCCTTAATGCATTGGTATGTCTCATGATACAAACTAGTTTCTTGGCACAAGGCCTTGACAAAATCTTATTTGTAGTCTTGGCACGAGGCCTTGACTATGTGGTTATGATGTTTGGCATTATGAATTTCATCATTATGAAATTGGATATTGATATTACATGTGATTATTCAACTAGTATAATATCCATGTAAATAAGTAAATGGAATTATTTGATTTATCTTTGACATATTATTTTGAAGTTTAAGTTTAAAAGTCTTGTGTTTTAGTCTTATACATTTCCTTAAATGTTTATGATTATTTATGAAAGTTTACGCTATATTGTTATCCATACTGAGCATCTGAGATCACCCCTTTATATCTTTTATTTTTTCCAGGATGTGAAGAAGTATTTTATGGTTGACCTGTAGGGATAGGATAAGGGATATAAGTGTGTTCAAAGGGGAAAAAATGTTGTTGTCGTTTTTATTTCATGATTTAATATAAAACTTATGTATGTATCTAGTACTTCAAAGGCTACTAAACTGATCGGTATTTTGGGATTTGATCCCTTGTGATCATGCCAATTTTATGTAATAATGCACCAACACTGGGTAAATAGGATCAGGGAATTAAAATTTAAAAGGTGTTTGGGATCAACACCTACCTTTGGTGGAATTTTATTACAACGATAGCTTTCACTATAGTATTCAGATGGCTCATTTTGAATCTATATAGAGAAAAAAGTGTTGAAATCCAAATTTCTGGGATGAGGTTGGGAAAAGAAAGATATTAGGACCTGATCTTATTGATGAAATGGCAGAAAAGGTCAGACTTATTCAAAAACACATAAGAGAAGCTCATAGTCAATAAAAAAGTTATGTTAACAACTAAATAAAAGACTTAGAGTTTGAATTGGGTGACATGGTGTTTCTATGAATATATCCCTAAAAGAGATTAATGAGATTTGGAAATAAGGGAAAGTTGAGACCTAGGTATATCGGTCCTTTTGAAATTTTGGATTATGTTGGGAAGGTAGCTTACTGATTGGCACTTCCATATAATCTCTCTCAAGTTCATGATATGTTCCATGTATCTCTCCTGAGAAAGTACAAAATTCATCCTTCACATGTAATAAACTCATAATTCGTACCGTTGGAACAAGATCTTTCTTATGAAGAACAACTGATAGAGACTCTAGATCATAGCAAAAAACTTCTACAAAATAAGATCACCTGATTGGTTAAAGTTTTATGGCGGAACCAAAAATTTGAGGAAGTTACATGGAAACTTGAGGATGTGGTGAGGTAGAGGTATCCTTATTTTTTTGTATCCAAGTGACAAATTTTGCGGGTGAAATTCAGTTTAAGAGGGTAGAATGTAACACCCAGATGTTTTTAATAAATATTTCCTTTAAATAATTTTAATTTTTAAATAACTTTCATTTCAATCAATCATGAGTTTAAATGAACCTGTAGATTACCTTAGTATAAAATGACCATTATAACCTAGCTGTTAGGTTATCGGGAATAAATATAACTAACTTATGAAAATGTATTGTGAATGAAAAATATAAATCAATTATATATTAGCATTTTTGTTAAATGATTTACAATTAGTAAATGAAATTAATGAAATATATTTTTATATATTTAATAAAATATTTTTTATATTCATTCAATATATATTTTTGTCATATGGTATGATAAACCCTATTTGATGTATAAAAACCTATATTTTTCAAAAGGGTAATTTTTTGCCTTTTAATGGAGAACCCCTTTTAAATTAAGATTTTGACACATTAATAATTTATATATGAAAGAATAAACATTTTCTTTGGAAGTAGGATATAAAAATCTACTTTGGATGAATTTTCTATATTTTCTGATAACTTTCAAGTTTTGATGAATAGTAAAAATACACTAAATTTTAATTGAAAAAAGATTTTGTCATCAAAATAATTTATATGAATAAATTATAATATTCAATGGTTTTGAAGTATAAATAGAATATATTTTTATCAGTCAATATAATGTACATCATTAACATTAATTTTACATTGAATTCAGATATAAAAACATTTCAATCTTTTGTAATGTTTTTAAAATTCATTCTCTCTTTCCGACTACAGTATTAATTTTAAATTAATTACTAAAACTTATGTGATTTGATTTTTGAAAAATGGATTACATATTTGTAATTAGTAAGTATAAATTATTTAAATAGCTTACATTTATTATTGGGCATTATGAATAGTAGCTTCAGTAATTTTTATTAATATAGTAAAAAGGGTAAATTAGATAATTATGGGTAAAAATAATATTATGGAATTACCCTAAAACTTGTCCAAATATAATTGGATGACTGTTTTTTTACCTAAATCATCCTTATGTTGAAATAGTGTTCTTTAGAAGACACTTGGATGAAATTATGACATTTAATTTGTTTTATTTAAAGAAAAGTTAAATATGTCTTACTCAAATTTCAATAACTATATCATTTTTAATATAATATTATAGAGAAGATAATTTTAATTATAAATACTCATTTGAAAGATAAAATGTTTTTATTTATCATTAAAATTTATTTTAAAAAATTAGGAAATAAATAATTACCTTAAAGACTTATACTTTAATGATACAGAAATTATTTAATTGATGAGAAATCAATAAAATAATAATTATTAAAGTGATAATAACCATTAAAAACTCAAACACTTGACCACATATTATTTTTCAAGTATATATCGACCATAAACATCCAAGAGTCTATTTATTTACTATTTGAAGCCTTATAGAAGAGATTATAACACTTATATTATTTTATTTAAAGTGATGATAAAATTTTCACATTCATGTTTTAATAAGTATAACATTTTTAATGATGGATTATACAGAATATATATTCTATTATAATTATTATTATCAAAATATAGATAATTTCTATTTTTCATAGTATTTTATTTTTAATTTTTATTCAACAAATAATTATATTAAATAATTACACAAAACTGTTGTAGTATTTATTTTATTAAGGAAAATATCAAATGAATATTATTAAAAATATTAAAATAAATATAATTTGGACTAATTAATATTTAAAATTAATTTTATAAATTAACTTGACATATTATTAATATAATAAAATAGTTTTTTAGAAGTTAACTTGTTATATTAATATTTTTAAAAAATAATGAATTTAATAGTGTCGAAATTGACACGGTTGATTGTTTATCAAAATAATGTTTTATTAAATTATTTAAAAAATCATAAAACATTTTTAAAAATATATAATAATTATTATATTGTCTAAAAATTTTAATTTATTTATTTATGGTATAATTGACTTCAAATAATTAAATATTTCACCCTTTTAATATTGAAATATCCGTTACCCAATTTAAAAATTAAATAGAATAACTAGGTATTAATTAAAATGATAAGGTTTAAATTGATATAAAAACTTTTCTAAAATCTATTTTTTGATGAGGTTATAACCCTATATCATATCATATTCTAAATTGGGACATTTTTTAGGTTTTTTATGGTGTTTGATTTTATATTAAATTAATATTTTTGGAGATCCCAAAAGTGCCCCTCACCTTAATTATAAAAGGGCGGCTCCTCCCTCTCCTCTTCACTTCACTTTTAGCCATCAATCTCATAAATCCCCATAAAATTTACTTTATCAACTTCTCTATTTATATTTTATATGTTCTGGTCTTCTTCAAGGACCAACTCTAGTGATTTAAGAGGAGATTTAGAGGGAGTACGTCGAAGAAGAGATAATCCCCTCTACTGATTCTTTCAAACTTATTTCTTCTTCTACTTACTCTTAATTTGTTATTTAATTATAAATTAATAACTCCAGTATCAATTATATAATTATATTTTATTATTATTATTAAAAAATCATATTCCATCTTCTATCCATATAACATCTCGTCTTTTTATAACATAACTTTCATTCCATTACACAGAACTGAGGATCTTTAAGGTTTAGTGTCTTAGAAACAAGGAACATGATACATGAAAAGAACAAAAAAACACTCTTCTTAAACACTTTAAAGGATTCTCCTTAAGTTAATCCTAGGTTCATTACTGCATCTCATTACCTGGGGACATACATCAAAAGAAAGGGTGAGCAGAAGGCCCAGTAAGGGAAACAAGAGAAACATTTTACATGTGAACTTGAGATACTTCAATAAGGACATGAAAAGAACTTTAAGGCATGAGAAAGAAATCATGAGATACATCATAATAAAAATAACATTTTTCATAACTTGAAGATGTGGCTAAAACATTTAATATTGACAATCATTTCGTTTCACCAAGGTCCATCCCCAAGGTGTCGTTAAAAATGACCAAGGTTATTCACCAAGGTGTCGTTAAAAATGGTCATCTCTAGAGATTAAGTCTTTACCCAATGCATTGGAGTACTATCAGGGCGCACCCTTAAATTTGCATTTATTATCATGTGAGCCACATATATCATCATAAATAATTTCATAAACAACCCATATAGCATAAAAGAAATGGGTTTCATTTCATAATCATAACGTTTTAAAAACTGCTTTAAAGACATGATCTTTACATCACTTAAAACCCACGGAAAGGGAAAGAGGATATCATGTATGTAAATCCCAGAATTTAAAAAAGAACATTTTTGTATATATGTGAATAACCCTGTAGAAATAAGATCTTTGAGTATTCACTTAATAACATGAAGTAATTTTGAGAAAAAGAGAGAGGTATTTTGAGACGAAAATTCTGTAGCACAACGGCTACGTTACAAGGTTTTAGAAAACGTTGAAAAGAGAGGGGACATGGGTAAAACAATGATAAATGACCCATAAAACAGTATAGGGACAGAATATAAGGGATTTAAGAACATGGTAATGAAATTTGAAAATATACCATATGAAATGAAGAACATGAAAGGAAGACAAAAATAAGATTTCTCTTATGAAAATTCGGCAGCCTAACAGCGTTACATAAACTTCAACCAAAAAAGAATTGATGATGTCAAATAGGGTCTCTCATCATATGAACATAAAAGATCAGTATGATAGATATAGAGATCATACCCCAACATAATAAAAAGTAACTTGCAAGACTTGACATGGAATTAGAACTTTGAAAAGGAGAAGGGTGAAAGAATCCCTTAAAAATTCGGCAGCCTAACGGTGTCACTTAAACTTCAACCAAAAATGAATTGATGAGATCAAATGGGGTATCTCATAATATGAACATAAGATTCCAGTATGATAGATATAGAGATCATACCCCAACATGACAAAAAGTAACTTGAAAGAACTGACATGAAAGTAGAACTTCAAAACGAGAAGGGTGAAGAACCACTTAAAAATTCGGCAGCCTAACGGCGCCACTTAAAACTTCAAAATACTGAATTGAAGAGATAAAATGGGATCTCTCATCATATGATCATAAAAGATCATTATGATAAATTTAGAGATCATACCCCAACATAATAAAAAGGAACTTGAAATACTTTACATGGAAAATAGATCTTGAAAAAAATGAGAAGGGAGAAAGAATCTGTTACAAAAATTTCGGCAGCCTAACGGCACCACTTAAAACTTCATAAAACGAAATAATGAGAGTAATAGGGGATCTCTCATTATGTGAACATGAAAAGGGAAGTAATAGGAGTATAAAATAACACCCTTTAACATAAGAACATGGAGCATAAAAGAAATTACATAAAAGAGATTTCTTGAAAAGAAAGAGAGAGATCGGATCTCTTACCTTAAAACATAACTCGTAAAACTCAAAGGTTTGGGCCTTGAGGGCTTGGGGCACCTTTGGAGGACTCCTTGGGAGGTAATGAGACCATAAATTCGTTGGGGGAGAGTGGGGAGTCGAAATGTATGAGATGATGGCTTGGTATTTATAGGGAAAGTGAGGGGACAAGGCATTAATGGCCAAGGGACACCTCAAAAGTGTTTTTCTCAAAACCATGTGCTCTCCCTTGGAATTTACCATGGAGTTAAGCCACATGGGGCCCCCAAAACAATAATTCATCACCCTTGGCTGGCCAACCCTTAAAATATCTCATGACATCATCATGACACAGTTATGATGTCATTAAACATACTGAAACCCTAAAACTGTATTTTTACTATTCACTGAAAATTCAACTTTCTCAGAAAGATCCCAAATTTTCACCTTAATCAAATATCAATGCTCTGATTTCAAAAATGAACTCCATTTTATAAAAATAATTTTCTAAATATTTTTAATCTATTTTTTAAATAATTACACTATTCACCGAAAATTCATTTTTTTTCAGAAAAAACCCCAAAATTTACCTTAACATAATATCGATGCTCTGAGTTCAAAAATGAAATCCATTTTATAAAAATAATTTTCTAAATATTTTTAATTTAATTTTTAATTAAAAAACACTATTCACCCGAAAAAACTAATACTTGAATAATAATTTATGAAACCGTTATTTAACCATTTTATTGAATCACACTACTTAATCAAGGTGCCTAGATTATATTAATACTTTCTTTAAGTGAGATTACTAATCCATTTGGTCACATTACTAATCCTAAGCATAAAATCACTATTCATAATTTACTATTCATCAAAAATTAAGTTGATCTTATTAGACTCTAAATTTCATACCGAACATAATTGTAGAAGAACATTTTTCGAAAATCATTACACATTTTTAATTATTTAAGGTTTACATAAACATTTTTAAAATATCCTTTTTCTAAAATTCATTAAAAATATGCATACTGTATTTATCCGGACATTAGAAAATTCATAAACCTCATCATAAGAAGAAATCCCAATTTTTATTTAAAACAAAGGATTACACAAGGCAGTTACGGTCTCCTTACATAGCCCCTTATCACACCAGCATAGGACCTAAGTGTAAGGTGTGCTAAGGTGAGAGAATCTGAGGGTGGATCGGCCAACATCGCACGAGTAGTAATTTCTATCAGTTTGAACTTCTTGCAAAGGTGATTCCGTTCTAGCTTCACACGATGAAGTTCAGCTTGGGTTTGGTCCAGAGCAAAGCCCAGTGGTGCTACCTCCTTCCCAAGTTCTGTTGGATGGGCTTCGATCGGTCCAAGAATACTGGGTGAGGCCATCGAATCTTCTTTCTATATTAATTAACCAAGATTACTTGTATTTAGAGACAATAATCAAAACGTTTAGTTTCCAGTGGTCATATTGACCAATGGTCATATAACAGTCCAAAACCCAACGGTCTCATTTTAATTATACTCATATTATCAAATGAAAAAAATTTTGTTGAGTATAAAAATAAAATAAAATAACACACAAAATTAGGAAACAAGATTTATTCAAAATTTCGGGTCGTTACAATCCATCCTATGAAAAATGAAATCACCACGCGTGCGTACGTACAGCTTACCGTCTCCACGTCGTGGTATAATCTATTTTTCACCACCACCTTACTTGGATGGGTATAATTATTGAAATAATAACTATATATGATTATTATAACATGATATTTATTTTGAAATATTATACACCATCCACTTCAATACTATTCAACAATTATGGGAATGATATTGTCGTTCGTGCATGCATACGGTCTACTATCTCCAAGATGCGATGTGATTCATTATACATGATCTTCATTAAAGTATGACTATATAAATGAATGGGATGAATAAATATGATATATATTAAACTAATATAATTTTTTAAATGATATAATTATAACCTAAGAATAGGAATAAGAACTTATCCGACAAAACATGCGTAATAAAATAAAAAAGTTAACACTTGATGGATGAGTAATAATGTTACTAACAAACATATGATAATATGATAATATTTGATATAATAAAAATTACTATTATTGTAAAATAAATCAATTAAATTATTTAAATCATTATACAGGATTTTTGGATACATACATAGGAAATTTGACTTAAGGTAAAGGATAATTTTTCAATCTCATTACTATCCAATATTGTTTATGCATAAGTATTTATTGGGGTATATTTATCATCCATGTCCATGTTTCCTAATTATGTATTCCAAAATAATCTTTCTATTATTATAAAAAAATTTATAGTCAATTTTACCCATTGGTAAATTTTTATTAAATGGTATGAAATGAATCTTTTGTTTTTTTCGATATGAGGTGCTTTTTTAATTTTTTGGAAAAAGTATGAGGAGAATGTTTTTTAACTTATACAACATGAATGGATTGTTAAGTTTTTATAATTCCTTATTTACATGAATATTTCTCTACATGATTTCAAGTTTATTTTCAAATAATTTCTTTTCATTTAAAATTGTGCGGAATTTTGAGAAAATAAAATATTTTTGAAGATGAAAGGATATTTTCCTCAAGAATTAATTTCAAGTTTTATATCAAAATTATTTTCCATCTATGATGAAATTATTTAATAGGGTTATGTTTCAAGTATAATATCCTTATTGTTCCTATGATTTTATTTTATTTATTATGGAATGTTATTTATGAAATCCATTTGTTTTGCATGGATTATGTAATGGTGGAATGATGTTTAAAGAAAACCCATTTTATTCTTTTGGTTATGATGAATGATTTATGTTATTATGAAACATGTAAGAATGAATTTATTATGAGATGCGTGGGACCTATATCTTCCTCCAATGAATTGGGTAAAGATTTATATCGCATGAGATAGACATGGTTGGAACAGGAAATGATCATGGTTCAGTAGTACAGGGCTGCAACAAGGAGCGAACTCAGTTCGATAATGGACTTTGTACAATATGATGGTCTTGGTAATGAGCCTTGACTAATATGAAATTATTTTATATGATTATTTGTATGCCAAAAAATTCATGTCTTATGTTATGACTTCTGGGATTACATTCATTTATTTTTATTAACTATTATGATTTATCCCATGGCATGATATAATGATCTTTCATATGCAGGATAAGATTTTAAAATATTATGTTATTATGTATTATGATTATGATATTATTAATATCTACCTTGTTTATCCTTACTGAGAATTTGATCTCACCCTTTCATATGTTTCTTTTCCCCATGTCATGAAGAAGGGTATTGAGTAAGATATGTTAAAAAAAGGTCTAGTTATAACAAAATAAGTGGGAGACAATGAAGATGTCTTTTGAACCAGTTGTTTATATTTTCCAGTTTCTAAAGACACTATATCTATATAGTCCTGTCATGGAATTGTTATATTTTGTAATTAATATTCTTTAATTGTGAAGTAATATCAATATATGTAAAGTATGGGTTGTTATAAGTGCAACACGGGTACTTAGAGCTCTCACCTAACTACCTGAGGCTTCCCATGAAATATAAATGTAGGTGAGTTCATAAAACTAATATATACATTTATAACATAAACTTTTTACAGGAAATCACTTTTTCACCTCCAAACTCCCATTTAAGCATATCCCTTCATTCCTTTTCACAAAACATAAGTAATACACAATCCCTTAATCAGTCAGACATCAAGAATCACACATATATCTTACAACCACATTTATTAATTAAAGGGAGATATCTTAAGAGGGTTTTTATTCTTATAAAGTGACATTAAAAAGTTCTAATTGTTCCTCAACATTTATAAAGAAACATTGATCATTTGAAAAACCATTTTCAATCCAAAGATTTTCAAGTTCCAAGTCACCCTTTACACTTATACACATATGAACCTCGATATATTTATATATAGATACACCTTATTCTAATGTAAATATTTACACAAACATGTGGGATTATGTATAAAGAGGATACTTATATATATCTATATATGTATATGTGTATAAGTTATATTTAAAAATAGAGAAGAACTGGAAACCAATTTGAAACTCTTTGGAGATCAAACATGCCATTATAATTTAGTTGGAAACTGTTAATAAGGCCAAAAAATCCCTTATATTCTCAATTTATAGTATTGAAACCATTTGAAAACCAATAAAGCACTTAGGATGCTTGATGTTTCAAAATAAGCATGAAAATATGTTTTAATAAGAAAACATGTAGCACAAATATGAGAAAAGTGTGTAAATCATAAAATAAACCAATTTCATTAATCAAAACACTTTTATAAAATTTAATTAATTTTTAATATAGTGAAAGCACACATTAAAACAATCAAGATATCATATATTTTAATTCAAAGGCTCGAATATAGGGTAACCTTCCTTAAACCTTGTTGGCTTCACCAACGGTGGAATAAATCTACCTTAATAAGGTTTTAATGAGAAAGAAAGACCAAGAGTAACCTTAAAAAAATAAATCCCTAAAATTAAAATTTATGTAACATGAAGCCTAGGTCTTTGAGACCATGGTAGGTAAAGAACTAATAAAAAAAGTAAGAAAGAAGGATAGGAAAATACTAGAAGGAAATTACCTTGAAGATTCACAACAAAAACATGAGAGGTCCACTTGAAATCACCAAGGTAAGGAGTGATAGGTGGAAGGAAAAACTACCTAGAGTCATGTGATACAAATGAGGGAAGACGGGGTGATTTGGGTTAAAAATAAAGTAAGTAAATTTTGGTAAAATTAACTTTTAATGAATTTTGGGCACAGTGAATAGTTTTTCTATATGGTTTGGAAAACTTTGCTCCAAACATGCACCCTATATTGGGATTCTCGAGTTCCATGAATGGGTATGTCACATGGTTTGGAAAACTATGCACCAACCATGCGATTGGCTTTAGGAAAAATTCAGAGGTTTTCATACGATTTCTGCATAGTTTGGAAAACCATGAGATATGCATTGCATACCCAAAAGCCTCCAGTTTCAGAGAAAATTTCCTAAAAGGAGAGATGAATAAGGAGGTACTCAAAAATGAATAAAATAATATAGTATTTTTGGGTCAGGGTGTGACAATTATCCCTGCCCTAACACTTCCATCCCCTAGAAAGTTGAAATAGATTGGTTTACCAAGGAAACAAACCAGATGAACCCAAAAACACTGATGAGGACCAAATTACAGAAGATAGACACTAACTATGAACAAAACTAGAATCTAAATCATTCTAAGATCATCTAAAGGAAATAAGTTTTCCTAAAAATAGGTGAAAAGTGAAAAAATCTAAGAACATAATCCCAAACCAAGGAACTCCCTGACCCAACACTCCTTCCCTAAAAAAAACTTCTAGATAAAGAGGTCCAAAATTCATCTCATGGGTGGGGATGTGTTGGGCATGAGACATTAACTGATACCATTATTTCTATAAATAAGTAAATTTCTAAAAAGAAATCATAACTCTATATGAGACTCATTAAACTACACTTTTCCATACAAGGAGAGTTAAGCCATTATGGTATCCCTACCATTTTAGAAGCACCCTAAACTTAAACTCCCAACCACAAAAAATCTAAGGCTCACTCAAAGGTAAAAATCCAAAAGAAGAAAAGATAAAATGAGTCCTAAAATCCAAAAACCAATTTCATTAAAAGGGTAAAATTTAATTCATTAAATAACTACAAAAAAAATTCATTCCTATTAAAAGGAAACAACATCAAGCACAACATCCAAAATAAAAAACATTTACAACAAGAGAGACTTTAGATAGATCTTGTATCAATTGAATGTTCATCCAATTGAGATAAAAGACTATTTAAGGGAGTGTATTTATCTCCACATCTCTTATTGTAAATTCCCATGCATAATATTTTTAGGTTCCCCAAACGGTCATAGGTACGACAGGTCTTCAGTGCTTCTTGGCATGAAGACTTCTTATGTCCGGACCTTCCATAATGATGGAACACTAATAATTTACTCATGAATGAACCTGGTGATAATAAACACAATTTAATTTTCATCCTTATCACTATTAGCCTATATTTAACACCCTGAGATTTAAAAAAACTACGTTCGATAGCATATATGACACGTAATACCAAGCCTAAATGATCCATGAAATGTTATTATTTAAATATGACTATTATAACCTAGTCATTAAATTAAAATGTGTGAATATGATTAACTAATTTATGAAAATTTTATAATGTTTATATTTAGTATAAATTTATTTATAAATCCTTAGCAAATAATCACACAATTTTTAGTAGTCATTTTATTCTTCAAAAATATGTTTTCTTCAAAAATGAATTTTATTTCTTTTCATGAGAAAATATTATAATTAGTTTTGGGAAATTTTATAAATTTTATTTGATAAAAAGGATATAATTTTTTAAATAATAATTTCAAAATTATTATATGGTGAAATTTTTAAATTTTTCTGAAAGTTTAATTTTTTAATGAATGGTGAAAAAACAATGATTTTTATTGAAAACTATATTTTCTTTTAAAGTGTTTGCAAATTAATATTCTATATTAGATTAGTTTTAAAAGTTAATTAGTTATTTTTGATTAAATATAATTTAATTATATTTCTTATAATTAATTTTATACTTGAATTTGGTATAAAAACATTTGTAAACTTAAAATGGAATTTTTCTGAAAAATCGTTTTTCATCGCATTTTTTAGGTATAAATTTAAATTAAATTATACCAATTATATGAATTTAATATTGAAAAATTAATTAAATATTTGGAATTATAATTTCCTAACTTATCAAATATTCCCATTTTGTTTTTAGTCATTATAAATAGTAACTATCGTAAATAATTATCATCACGGTATGAGTAAATCAGAAAATTAAGGTTAAAATAATATGATAAGGACTAAAAATTGACCTTGATGCTTTCCTTTATCCTATTAGATGAGTGGAGTTCATCAATTTCTCTAAAATTATCTAATATATGGCCACTTGGTGTCATATTTATTTGATTTTTACCTTTATAATGTTTAAGTACAAGATAAAAACAAAAATGTCACTTTCTTTCTTTTAATAACCATAATATTTTGTGATGGGGTAAAAACACATTATGTTTGGTTATAAATATTAAATTTAAATAAAAATTATTTTTTATCATGTTAATTTATTTATATTTTTTATTAATAAAACAATTGACTTAAATTCTTATGAAATGCTAACACAATATTTATTCAATTAATAGAAAAATAAAATAAATAATTTTAAAAATATTAAAAGTAATATATTTTGAATGAATTATTGTATTCCGTTAATTTTATAGATAAATTTAATATTTTAGTGATGTTTTAAAGTATTTAATGAATTATTGTATTCCAAAAATGATATTAATGATGTTTTTATAATAAACAATATTTTATTAAAAGATTTAAAACTCATAAAAATATTATATTAATCCAATTTATTGGGATATATTTTAAAATATCTACAATGGTCCATTTATTTTCTAATTTTACTATTATAGTAACTATCATGACCCATAGATAGTAAAAACTTTGTTATCACGGTAATTGTAAAAAAGGGTTAACACGTGTTAAAACAAAGAGATTAGGATAAAAACCTAATATAAACTTGTCTAAATTTTATTAAATGATATTATTTAGAATAATACTCATCCTATATTCAAATTATATAATTTTTAATCCTTTTTTATATGAAAATAAATTTATATTAATTTAATATTTTAAGAAATTCCAAAACTACCCATCCCCTTACTTGTAAAAGGGCACCACCTCTCCTCTTTTATTCACACTTGAATAGAATTTTGGTTTATCCAATACCTATCCAAATACCTTTATTACTTACCTTTTCACATCCTGTATACCTTTTTTTATTATAAAACCCTCCTATGAAGGCTTTTGGTGTAAACCTAAAGAGGTTTTCTGAAGAAGAGGTGTTGTTCTTAACCGAACATTTTTATTATATTTCTTATTCCACCTCCTTTAAATATTATTAAACCATTATGATATAACTAAACTAGTGTATAAAATATACTTATATGTTATTATATTAATTTTATAACCTACATCCATCTCATCTTCCATCAAATAAGAAATGAAACCATCTTTTGTGTGTATGGTGGACTACCGCCTCGCTGACTGATATAATTCGTTTTCCATCAATGCATCTCACATATGGTTATAATGATGGATTTAATGTATATATATTATATTCATGGAATATTTATCATTATTTAAAGATAATATATCACCTATATTCTTATATTTCCATTCACTGAAAAATGATAACGTTATTCATGCGCATATGTGGACCACCACCACTATGAAATGATGTGATTCATTTTTCATCACCACATCACATGGATGGTATATATAAGTTTATTTAAAGAAATAATATGTTATTTATGATATAATTATCATTATATAAATATAAAATAATACTTATATTATTTCCATCGTTATCATTGAAAATGGAAATGTTACTCATATGTACGTATGACCTATTGTCTATGTGATTATAATGTGGTTTATTTTTCATAATAATATTTAAAGGTTGGTTTTAAAAGTATAATTTATGTATAAAAATGATAATTATGTAATTATTATTATTCTATATATTATTTATTAATAACCTCTTTGAACATATTCAACTTCCCAAAGTCATTTGAGACTTATGAGCCAAATATTATCAAAAGTCTGATGTGAACTTAATTGGTTAAGAAATTGTATAGAACATTTTAATAAATAAAATAAAAGTAATAATGAAATTGAAAATTTTTATTAAGAAATTAAATAATTAACATAATTTTATTATTTATAATTTAAGTAATGTATGTGATGAGTTAGACTCAAGGTAAGGGATTTTGTCTCAATTTTCATTCATTGAGGAATATTTTAATGTCATAAACCTAATTTATTTATATGGTATATATAATACCCCTTTTACATATTATATAATTAATCCTTCATAATTCATGTTATTTGAAGTTACAATTCATTTTAATTTATCCTAGGGTATTTTATTTTAAAGTTACCAAGCGGTAAGTTGTTTCTTAACTCAATTTCAATTCATTGGGCTATAATTCTACTTCCTACTAATTTTTATGCCATTATTATGGTTTAATGGATCTATAAATTATTTTATTATTTATTTTAACTTGTTTTTTTTTTGTATTTACAAATGTTCACATAATAACTTCATGGATTAAGTATCACTTCAAAAGTTATGATCTTTATAGGTGTTTTGTGTGTCTCAATCTCTTTTCTTGAGACATGTTTCATGTCGTGCAACATGATTTCCTTTTATGGTATACTTAATACCTCATGAATTAATTTTAACATATTACCTAATTTAATTTATCATATTTTCATAGTCATATCATACTCTTTCTTCCAATGAATTTTGATTGAAAATATTCCAAAGTGGTAAAGGTGTTATGTTATAACCTTCTTTCCTTTTCAGATTGGTTATGTTCAAGGATTTTTTGGGGGAAATACTATAAAATTATTTTTTTTGAACCATTTAACTTTTATTATCATCTTTTTATTAATGTGATTTATAATTTTGGTTTATATTTCCTACCTTATTGAATAAATAAACATCAAGAAAAAATTTTGTAAGTAATACTGATCTTGTGACTTCTTTTAAATCTAGAATATTTCTCTTCCATGTCTATATTTTCATTAAAATGTTTTAAATAATGTTTTTAATATTCTCTAATGATTTATTAAATAAATTTTTACCTATTTTTTAATTTTTAAAAAAAAAATTAAAGTTAATATTTCTATCATTTTCCAAATGAGGTACTTTTTTACTTTTTTTACAAGTGTAAAAGGAATGTTTTATTTTAACTTAAACATCATGAATGAAATTTCCCACTATCATGACTACTCAATGATTTTAATATTACTTTAAAATTTTCTATGGTTATTTTCAAAGAAAATTTTTTCTATAATATTATGTAAATTTTTATATTTTAAATAAATGATTTTAAAGTGAAAAAGGTATTTTACTAAATAAATATTTCATTTAATCTTTTAAATACATTTTCATCAATGATTATAACCTTTGATGTTATGGTTTGATTATAAATTTCATATGTGTGTTTGTGTCTTAGATATATACCTAACTCATTCTACCTTCCTTTGACGGGGTAATACATGAATTAAGTTCATTTAATAAATTTCTTATTTATTAAATCTCCTTTGATTACAACATGAGGAAAGATTATGCAACCCATTTCTTTCCATAGGTAATTATTATGTGCATGCCTCATGATTGATTTCCTTTATATGGAACATATAAGAATGTGTATGTTTTTGTGGGTTCACCTATATAGTGCTCCAATGTATTGGGTAAAGCTTTTGTCTCATGAGACATTATGTATGGGATTAGGGAGTAAAACTAATCCAGTATGGGACTCTCCCACCATGTGATGTTTTCTTAGTAGTTAACCTTGAATTATACTTATGATATTTTATATGTTGATTCCACTTTTCTATTTTTCCATGATCTTATGATACCATGTTCTTTATGTAATTCTCCCATGTAATTATTCATAATCCTTATCTTTTATGATATCATGTTGTGTCTCATTATTAAGATTACTCCCTTACAAAGATTTATAGCTCACCCCTTTATTTTATGTATTCCCTCGGCTATAATCTATAGTTTTAAGAGATAAAAGGAATTTAGTATCTCACTAAGTAGAATAAAAAATAAATATGTTATCTTTTAGTTTCTTTTGATGTTTTATATACCTTATCTTCCAAAGACTTTAGGCCTCATGATCTTTGCTTTTTAATTATTAGATATTTATGTTAAAAAACATAAAATAATATGTATAAAAGGATTGGGTCATTATAGTTGTTAATAGATCAAGGTATAGTTATTTTTGGGTATTAGGATAATATAACTTTAGTAAAAACCCTAGGAATAATTCTAAGTACAGGATAACATCATAAGTTTTGGTAATGAAGAGATTATGTGGTTTTCCTAGTAATAAATATTTTTTTGGATACTACAAGTGGATCTGGTTTGGAATAGATGCATATAGGGATAATAACTATGAAAAGAGTTAGTTGAATATATCTCAACCATAATTTTGATGCATGACGAGTCTTCCCTTATTGTTTACATGGTTTGAAACTTCTAGGAGTTATGCTTAGGTTAATTCACATTTTCTTAGTGAACTATTATGTTGAATGATAGAATAAAACCTATGGAAAACTATGATATTCCATAGTGATATGGGATAAACCTAAAGTGTCTTGGGTTGATAATTATAATGTTGATAATAATTTTATGTTCATATATACCCCTTTTTAGGTTTTAAATTATGTAAGTCTAAAATTATTAAGAATATTTCAAGAGACATTTATGGTAATATAACCTTTGAATTTAGTTTTAGTTTTAGTAAAAAATTTATTTAAGGAAGAATGAATTTACATTTTATGGAAATAAGTTTAAATATAGTGGTAACCTTAGATTTTATATTATCATTGATATTAAGGTGATAATAGTCAATTTAGATTATTTTATTTTGTTAAAAAAAATCTGTATAGAAAACCTTATTGGTTAAAAAGTGATTTGATGATTAATGCTATTTTTTAGAATTTTAATCATATTTTTGGGAATATTATTGAATTATATTAATATAGTTTTATTAAAATAGAAACCCAAAGGCTAGTAAATAACCTCATCACATCTGGAAAGGTCATGGGTCTTGAACCCACAACTGAAGAGCGATAAGGATGCAACACCTACCACTAGTCTATGTGATTTATTAGTTATAATGACATTTAGTCTTTAAAATTATGTGATAGATAAATATCAAGTTGAATTTTGGAACATATGTTTTATCATAGAGATAACCATGTGATTGAAAAGTGGTTTCTTTATTAGGTGATTAATATTTTTTTGAATGATTTTCAGTATTTTGAAAACCTTATATGATTAAGGGAAACAAAACATTATGGGGTTTTATTTGAGGAATAAAGGTTGAATTTTATTTTACAAGAATATATAATTTTAATGTTTCTTTATAGTTATTCTGGTTATTTATGGAAATGATATCATATCTTTGAGATTATATGATTCAGGCATATACATTTTTGGTATGAAACATTAAAATTGATTGATGTTATTTAGAGATAAAAGTTAAATTTATCTTGGAAGATTAAATGATCAGATCATTATAATATTTGGGTTTAAATCTTATGTTGGAATATTTTTAAAAAAATTAATTTTATTTATTTATCAAATGATATAGTTTGAGCTTTGGGTGTTATTATTGAGGATTTGGTTATTAATGTTATATTTCTTCATGTGGTAGTTTATTCATTTTGAGAATTATCTTACACTAACCATTTTGGTTTTATTTAATATATAAAGATATAAGGAATATCTTTTTATCCTTTTTTAGATTATGTGATCCATTAGAAGTTTATTTTAGTTCTTTAGGCATGAAAAAATCATCTTGAATGCTCATTGTTTGGATAAAAGGATGAGATTGTGGTGAAAATTGATTAAAGGATGAAATTATACTTATCAAGTAAGTATATTTCCTTATGTTATTCATCTAGATAGTAAAGTAATTCCTAAACTCTAGGAAAAAGATCTTAAAACAAAAAAAAAGATATCCTATTAACTTTATTTATGATGAATCTATGGTCTTTCTTACACCTCATCGGTTTATGGTTTTGTGGTCATTAACTTTATCTTGATCATTCAATTTATTTTTATCAATAATATTTATCACTCTCTATAATTATTTGGAAATTATTTTTTTTTCTCTATGTCCATATTTCCTCTTCCCACTAATTTTATCCTATTTGGAAACCTAGTTATGTGATGTCCTTCTTATTTCCTTTTCCCTCTTTTCAAGAGAAGATTTTATTAACACTTTTTATGATGTGAGATTTCGACAATAGTATTTTCATATGTCAAAACCTTATTTACCAAGCCCAATTTCAAATTATAAGGATGAAATTTATTAAAATGGGTAATAATTTAGCACCCTTGTATTTAAAAAAACTAAGTTCGATAGCATATACAACACACAACACTGAGCCTAAATAAACCATGATATATTATTATTTAAATATGATTTTTATAACTTAACTATTAAATTAGCAAGTATTAATAGGATTAAATCCATTATAAAATATATATAAATTTACTTATTAATATAAATTTATTGATAAATTCTTATTAAATAATCACTTAATTTTTAGTAAAGTCGTTTTGTTCTTCGAAAATATGTTTTCTTTAAAAATGGATTTTATTGCTTTTCATGAGCAAATATTATAATTAATTTATAAAAAAATTAGATATTTTATTTTATAAAAATGATATAATTTTTTAAATCATCATATAAAAATTTTCTTATGGTGAAATTTTTATATTTTTCTAAAAAGTTTGATTTTTCAATGAATAGTAAAAAATATATTGATTTGTATTCAAAATTGTATTTTATTTTAAAGAATTTACAAAGTAATATTCTATTTTGGATTAGTTTTAAAATTTAATTATATCATTTTGATTAAATATAATCCAATTATTTTTATTTTTATTAATTTTATACTTGAATTTGGTATAAAAACATTTTTATGCTTAAAAACTCATTTTTCTAAAAAACCGTTTTTCATCGTGTTTTGCTTGATTAATTTTAAATTAAATTTCACCATTACTGTGAATTAAATATTAAAAAAATGAATTAAATATTTTTAATCATGAGTCTTAAATTTGGTAAATAGGACCCATTTATTTTTAGTCATTATAAATAGTAACTATAGTAAATAATTATCACCACGGTAAGGGTAAATCAGGTAGTTAAGGCTAAAAATAATATGGTAAGGACTAAATATTGACCATAAAAATTGAATTTATTTTATTGTATGATTTTATTTCAGCTATATCCATCTAAGTCTATAATTTATGTCCACTTGGTGTCATATTTATTTGATTTTAACATTTATAATATTTAAGTAAAAGAAAAAGACAAAAATGACACTTTCTTGCTTTAATAACTATAATATTTTGGGATAGGGATAAAAAAATTATGTTTGGTTATAAATATTAATTTTAAATATAAATAAATTTTTTATTGTGTTAATTTATTTCTAATTTTTAGTAATGAAATAATTACCTTAAATGTTTATGCAATGCTGACATAGTATTTATTCTATTAATAGAAAAATAAAATAAATGATTTTAAAAATATTAAAATTAATATATACTGAATGAATTATTTTTTTCATGAATTTTTTAGATAAATATAACATTTTACTGATGTGAGAAATTATTATATTCTAATTCCTTTCTTTTTATGTTGTTTTTCAAAGTCAAATTAACTGAATAGTTCAAAAAATGACATTAATGATATTTTTATAATAAATAATATTTTATTAAATGATTTAAAATTATTAAAAATATTATCTTTATCCAAATTATTTTAATATGGTTTAAAATATAACCAAATTCAATTTATTTTTCAATTTTCATTTTATAGTAACTATCTTAACCCCTAAAGAATAAAAATTTTGTTATCATGGTAATTGTCAAAAAGGGTTAATGTGGCTTAAAAAAAGAGATAAGGGTAAAAACCTAATCTAATCTTGTCCAAATTTTATTATATGATATTATTTCAACCCATACTCATCCTATATTCTAATTATATTATTTTTTATCCTTTTATATGAAAATTAATTTATATTAATTTAATATTTTGTAAAATTCCAAAAGTGCCCCTCCCCTCACTTATAAAAGTGAACATATTCTTCTCTTCTATTCAAACATAAAAATACTTTTGTTCTAGAAAATAAATATCCAAATACCTTCCTTAATTATCTTACCATGTCTCATAGGTCTTGGTTAGATTATAAAACCCTCCTACGAAGGCTTTTGGTGTAAACCAAAAGAGGTTGTCTGAAGAAGAGGTATTGTTCTTAACCGAGTATTTTTGTTTTATTTATTATCCCACCTCTTTCAAATATTATTAAAACAGGATGATATAATAACATAATTATCTCCAATATACTTATATGTTATTATTTTTATTTAATAACATACATCCATGTCCTCTTCTATCAAATTGGAAATGAAACCATCGTTTGTGTGTATAGCGAACTACCACCACGCGGACCGATGTAATTTTTTTCATCACCGCCAATTATGAATATTTATAATGATGGATTTAATGTATATATATGATATTAATGAAATATTTATCATTATTTTAATATAATATATCACTTATATTCTTATCTTTTCATTCGTTGAAAAATGATAATGTCGTTCGTGCGTACATGTGGACTACCACCTCCAAAGCGATGTGATTCGTTTTTCATCACTGAATCACATGGATAGTATATATATATATATGTTTATTTAAATAAATAATATGGTATTATTATATAATTTTAATCTTTTAAATATAAAATAATACTTACCTTTTTTTCAATCATGATTGTTGAAAAAATGAAAATGTTACTCATGCGTACGTACGGTCTATCATCTTCATGATTGTAACATAGTTCATTTTTCATACCCATATTTCATGGTTGATTATAATTGATGTATAAAAATTATAATTATTTCATAATTATTACTTTGGAAATGATATAGCAATAACCTCTTTGATTGTAGTCAATTTACCAAAGTCATTTTATACTTATGAGAAATATATCATCAAAAGTTTGATGTGAACTTAATTGATTAAGTAATTTTATATAACATGGTATTAAATAAAATAAAATGAATATTGAACTTGAAAATTTTTCTTAAGAAAGTAAATAATTAACATAAGTTTATTATTCAGGATTTAAATAATGTACATGAAAATTCAGGTTCAAGGTAATGGATTTCGTCTCAATTTCCCTTCATTGAGGCATATTATAATATTATGCAACTAGTTTATTTTATATGGTTTATATACTTCCCCATTTATATATTATATCATAAATAATTAATAATTAATCATATTTTAATTTAAAATTCATTTTACATCATCCAAGATGATTTTATTTGAAAGTCACCAAGGAGTAACGTGTTTATTAATTAATTTTACTTTCATTGGGTTATACTTATACTTCCTCATCTTTGTTATGACATTATTATATGTTAATTGATATATAAATTGTTTTATTATATATTTTAACTTTTTTTGGATTTAAATATTTTCACATAGTCACTTCATGTATTAATTATCACTTTAAATTTTATGATCTTTGCAGGTGTTTTCTTTGTCTCAATATCTTTTATTGAGACATGTTTCATGTCATGCACCATGATTTACTTGTATGGTGTAATTAATTTATCATGAATTAATTTTGACATATTATCTAATTTAATTCATTCTATTTATATATCCATATAAAACTCTTGGTTCTAATGACTTTTGATTTGAAAGTTACCAAAGCAGTAAAGGATTTATGTTTCAATCTCTTTTATTTTAAATATTGTTTATATTCAAGGTTCCTATGGGGGAAATCCTATACAATTACTTTATTATACCACATAAATTTTATTATAATCTAATCATGAACGTTATTTAAAAGTTTTTTTCCCATTTCCTTTCATATTGAATAAATAAACATCAAGAAAGTTGTTTGTAAGTAATACTGATCTTGTATCTTCTTTTAGATATGGAATTTTTCTCTTTGGTGTCTATATTTTCTTTAAAAAAAATAAATAATGTTTTTAATATTTTATAAGGATTAATAAAATACATTTTTACACTTTTTTTCTTTTTATAAAATTTTTTAAAAGGAACATTTATATCATTTTACAAATGAGGTACTTTTTGAATTTTTTTACAAAAGTGTGAAAGGAATGTTTTCTTTTAACTTATAAGACATGAATAGAATTTCACACCATCATTATTATTTAATGATTTTAATATTACTTTAACAATTTACATGGTTCTTTTCAAATAAAATGTTTTCTAGGATATTTTGTAAATTTTTATATTTTAAATAAGTGATTTCAAAGTGAAAAAGGTATTTTAATCAATAAATATTCCATGTGATATTTTAAAGATTTTTTCATAAAGGAATAAAACCTTTGATGTTATGTGTTTCTTATAAATTATGTATATATGTCTCTTACATATATATGTATCTCATTATCCCTTTCTTTGATGGGTTAATTCATGCATTAAGTTCGTTTAACAAATGCCTTCTTTCTGAAATCTCCTTTGATTATCACATGAAGTAAGATTATGCAACCCATTTTTTTCTATTGGTAATTATTATGTTTATACCTTATGATTTATTTCATTTTTTGGCACACATAATCATGTACATATTATTATAGGTGCACCCATATATCACTCTAATGAATTGAGTAAAGCTTTTGTCTCATGAGATGTTATGTATGGGATTAGGAAGTAAACTTAATCCACTATGGGAATCTACCCACCATGTGATGTTTTCTTTGTGGTTAGCCTTGGATTATGTTTATGAAATTTTATATGCTTCTGCCATTTTACTATGTTTCCATGATCTTATGATACCATTTTATTTATGTTATGACCCCATGTGAATATTTATGAGCATTCTATTTTATGATATCATGTTATGTCTCATTATAATGTTTACTCCCTTACTAGGCTTTATAGATCACCTATTTATTTTATGTATTCTATAGGTTATCCTATTTATTTTTAAGAGATAAAATTTATTTAGGATATCACTATGGAGAATAAAAAATAATTATGTTATGTTTTAGTTTCTTTTAATTTTTTATATACCTAGTTTTCCAAATACATTAGGTCTCGCGATATTTGGTTTGTAATTATTGGAATTTTATGTTAAAAATAATGTAATAATATGTGTAAAAGTATTAGGTTTCTATACCAGACCCATATTTATTCACATTCCTTTTACTGTAACTTCCACCACTGATCCAAGGGATAGGAAAAAAATCAACTAACTCTATCTCCCAATCTTGGTCTTCTTCGGCATGAACATCCTACCTCATAATGCCTTCATAGGTGTTGAGGTTGAGTGAAGACTTTTCTAAAATAAAGTTTATTCATACGTCTCATCCAAAGTATCAAGCCTTCAAGTTTTCATCTCCGATAATATCTAGAAGGTATGATACCAACTCGATAAAACTTTTGGCACACTCCAATACCATTGAATCACCCTGATAGAATCCATACAATTGCATAATTTTCAATATCCTTATAGATTTAGAGAATTATTGTTGTATGAACAAAGTTTTAATGATTTAACATGATTATTATCTTTGTGGCATGGTACGACTAACAAACTTACACCACTTACGACTCAAGCCTTCCAACATAAAGGTAGAAAAATTAAGCTTAATATGCTCAGGAAGATCAAGCCAAATAAAGACCTCCTCAATAATTCACCACCATTTCTTATCTTTTCCTATTTCTATCTACTCAAAAAAATGATAATGGTTCAACTCTCAAAACTTCTGGATGGATTCCTAATACATATCCATATTATGAGAACCACTAGTCTCCATATCTAAAATGGATGAAACAAATTACTAAGATGAGACTTGATCAACCAAAAGGGTATGCTATGGGAGAGAAACCTATGGATCCTAAGTATGATTTCATATATCTTAATGGTAGTGTACTCTAAAAAAGGATGTACAAAACTGAATCAAGAGATATCATAAATGGAAACTCAACATATCAAATAAAAATCAATAACCCGAACTTGAAATTCCATTTAAATAATATTCCCAACATAAAAAAAGAAAAAAATTAAATATAAAGTTCCAAAATGTAAAAATAAAACATCAAATAATACTCACTTATCACAACATCGAAATTCCATTTTTGAAAACACTCTGAAAGTAAAATCAAACTTCATAAATTAGATGTTTGAAAACGGTATTCTATGAAACGTATCATATATAAATACTTATACACACTTACATGCACACCTATTTATATGTATAATCATGTACTCACCACATACATATATATATGTGTGAACATTTATAAACAATACTAAGGGTCAAATAAAAAATTGGGTCATGTTTTAAATTTTTATTTAAAATAACTCAAAAAATTTAAACCCAACTTTTATTATCAAAAAAATCATTTATAAATCCCCAATTCAACTTCTATTCCACATTTTAAAAACTTTTCAAAATCCTAAAAAATTTCCATTCCATTTTAAAACATCTCAAGGTATTTATTTTTTAAATCAAACGTGGATAATCCTAACCCACATTTTAAAAAAACAAGAGAAATGCCCAAAATCAACGTAAACCAATAACAAGAATAAAAAAACCCAACACGTAAAGAATAAAAAATTTAAAAAAATTAATGAAATAAATGTTTTTCATGGTTTTTCCACATGGTTTGGAAGACCATGCACCAACCAAGTGAAGCTCACTAGAGGTTAATAGAAATGGTTGCACGATCTGTGAATAGTTCATCAAACCATAAAAAGTAATTGTATACCCTTTGAATCCCCCAAAAAATCAACTACAAATAATGTATTTTCTAAAAATAGATCATAAATTATAAAAAACAATAATAAACACTCAAATGACGACCAAAAACCTTGAAAAAATATGAGAACTGAACTCAGATTCATGACAAAAACATCTCAAACCACCCTCATAACTCAAGGGTCCTCTCGAATGGGTGGTTATCAAGAACCTACCCATGAATGAGCACTTTAATCTTGACAATATTATCTCCAATATACTAGAAAACCCCAAATAATAAGGTAAAACCTCTGAACTGTGGGCTGAAACCTCCCTCTGATACCACTTTTTCATGAACCAACCTAGGCCAACCCTTAATTGGTCACTTGAATCGGCCTGGGACAAGGGCCGAGAGGTTTTCCTAGTCCTCCTAGGCTAGAAAATAGTGTTTTTCATCATTAATGACTCAATTAGAAATGATTTGTCCCATGAAGCAACTAAAAGTTAAGTAAGAATATAATGAATAAAATAAACAATAATATCGGAAGAAATACAAACAACAAAACATACCTTCATATTACCTCACGAGTCACCACTAATCCTTAGAAAACGTTCACTCCATGAGTGACCCAAAGGTCAAATAAATCTAAAATTGAAATGATAAAGTAGGTGTGAGCACCAAGATGCTTAGTAGATATTCCAAGAGAGAAACTACACCCTAAGCCTTACCTTTAAAGATAAAACCATTTCATGCTTATTTGAAAAATATATATATTTAAAAATAAGGTTTTTGTTTCCTTTCAAAAAAAGAAGCAATATGATACTTCATAAAAACCATTTTCCTTTTTATTTTCAAAATATTTTCTAAATAATGAGTTACTTTTCAATAAATAGTTTATATGAAGAAACATGTGTAAAATTAAGAGTGACAATAAGAAATCATAACAGTATATATTATTTTATAAAAAGTGATGCGAAATATAGGAAAGTATATTAGATGTAAAATGGTTATCATGGGTACTTAGGAGCTAGCCAATATGGTCTAGGACAAGCTATCAACACCAATACTAGAAAGGATCACTAGTACCAGTTACCAACAATCAACATATCCCAACACTTGGTGTCACCCTCACAGGTTAAACTGAGGGGAATATCCCAGAAGAAAACGAGAGATCTATCTTAGGGACACTAGTCACATTGTAATACTAAACTAGTGCATCATGTGTACCTATAGTTCCCACCTAACTACCCGTGGCTTCCCATGACATATAAATGGAGGTGAGTTTATCAAACTAATATGTTCATACATAACACACACTTTGTACAAAAAAACAAACAATTCACCTTCTCACCTCTAAACTCCCTTTTAAGCACAACCCTTCTTTCCTTTTCACAAAACATAAGCAATACGCAAGCCCCTTATCAGGAACACAACAATAATCACATATATAGCCTATAACTACATTACTTAATTAAAGTGGTATGCCTTAAGAGGAATTTTCTTCTTTCAAAGTAAAATTAAAAAGTTCTAACTAATCCTCAACATTTAGAAAGAAACATTGATCATTTGAAAAACCATTACAATCCAAATCTTGTTAAGTTCCAAGTCACCCTTTACACTTATACACATATGCACCTCAATATATATATAGATAACCCTTGTTCCAATGTACATATTCACATAACATTTTGTGAGTATGTTTAAATAAGATATATATATATATATATATGTATGTATGTATGTATGTATATGTGTATAAGTATATTTAGAAATAGAGGATAATTGGAAACCACTTTGAAACTCTTTAGAAATCAAACATGTCATTAAGACTTATTTAGAAATCAATCAGAAGACCAAAACATCCTTGACATTACTAATTTACATGATATAAACTATTTTGAAAACCAATCGTGAAACCAGGATTCTTTATGTTTCAAAACAAGATTGAAAACATGTTTTAATAAGAAAACACATAGTGAAAATATGAGAAAAGTGTTAAAATCATAAAATAAACCAATTCTGTTCATCAAAACACTTTTCTACAATTTACTTAAATCATAATCTAATGAAAACACACATTAAAACATTAAAGAAATCATATATTTGAATTCAAAGGCTCAAATATAGGTAAACTTACCTCAAACCTTGTTGCCTTCACCAATGATGTCTCAAATCTAACTCAAAATGATCAAAAAGAGAAAGAAAGACCAAGAGGAACCATAACAAAACAAAACCTCCAAATTAAAATTGAAGGAATGTGAAACCTAGGTCTTCGAGACCATGGTAGAGCAAGAACTAATAATAAAAAGGAAGAAATAAGGGGAAGAAGATAACATAAGGATATTACCTTAAATATTCACACAAAAACATGAGGTATCCACTTGAAATAACCAAGGGAAGTAGTGATTGGGGAAGGTAGGAACCCCCTAGAGTTGTGTAATCCAAATAAGGGAGGAGGGGTTATTTAGGTTAAAAATAAAGAAAGGTATTTTTGGTAAAATAAAATTTTAATGAATTGTGGGAATTCTGCAGAGTTTTTTCACATGGTTTGGAAAACTGTATGCCCTCTACTAGGATTTTAGAGAACCATGCATGTGAAGGTCACACAGTTTGGAAAACTGTGTTCTAACCATACAGTTGGCTCTGTGAAGAAATCATAGGTTATTTCATGGTTTTTCAAACCCTTCACCTTAAATGTGTGAAATGCATTACATTCATAAAAACCTCTAGTTTCATAGAAAAATGCTCAAAATTAAAGAGAAATAAGGAGGTTCTCAAAAATTAATAAAATAATAGATTAGTTTCGGTTTGGGGTGTGACACAATCATTTGATATGTATTTGGTATAATGGATCAGGATTTTCCAGCTCGTTACTTTACATGATTTAGGTGTTAGAGGTGTCAGAATAATATTGAAGGAAGAGAGGTGTTTATTGGAGATGATATTTCAGTTGGGAGAGGTAGGTCATAGCATGATGTGCTGGCTACAGTAGAGGATGACTCTACAAGAAATGTGTCATGACATGAAATTTTTGGACATAGAGTGTAGAGTTCTATAGAGTAAGTGTTGTGGACCATAGATTGGTTGTGAGATTCAGGGTTCATACTAGAATATTGGTCATCTTATGATAGGAGGTGGCATAGCATACAGTCTTAGGGTTGATTCTCAGTGGATTTGTTAGTTGTTATGTTATAGTGTTGTCTCAATTTCATAGTTTGAGGGCTTGGAGACTGAGTTTTGGTGGTTTTGTTTTTTTATTTAATTATTTCATGGTGTTTCATTCATAGTGTAATCCTCCCTCAGTCATATCATATTTAGAAAGTTAACTGAGTTTAATAGGGGAAAGGTATGGGGAACACATGGATTTAATTTTAGAGGGTAGTTTGAGATATCCCTTTCACAATGTGATGATGGTATATCTCACCATGAAGAATTATTTTCTATCCCAGGTATAAATTTAAGAGATCGTCTAAATTTGTTCCTTTTTCAATTGATTCTCTTAACCCTTCGGAGACTCAAATGCATTTTTTTGGAGGCCTTTCTGTAAGGTCCCATATTTTCTTAAAGAATTTTTTCATTTAATTGTTGAATTGGGTCTCTCATTTATGCCTAAATAAGTATTACCCAAGTTCAGTTGGGGGCTCGGGGGTGCCCTGGGGGTTTAGGCACTCGGGGCGTGAAGAGAAGAGCAACCAGGCCAAGCAGTGTAAGGCACATGGTCTATGCACATTTAGGGAAAACTGTGCAAGTAAACCGTGCAGACTAGCCATCCCTGGATAGTAGTATTAACACGGTCTATGCACAGTTAGGGAAAAGCATGTGGGATTCCCAGAAAACTATGTGGTCTGGCCTCTCATGGACAGTAGTTGTCGCATGGTTTACGCATGGTTTGGAAAACTTTTTGGGTAAACCATGCGTCCCAGAAAAGTTGGAAAAAATTACAAAAATGTCATCATGTGATTTTAATACCCAACTCAGGTTTCTCCTCCATTACACCCTCTCCAGCCCTAGTGATGCCCTAAGAACCTCAAAAGCTCCCATGGATCAATCTCACTCATTTATTGGCCATTTTTTACATCTTTGGTTGCTGATTGAAGCTCTGTATAAGGCTAATTCCCTCCTTGCTTCCTCTTTTTTATTAGGGTTTTTATCCTTCTCTCATCTTCTTCTGAAGCTCTAAAACCATCTTTTTTGGGTGAGGTTTAGGTTGAGGATTCAAAGGGTGTTTGAATCCAGATATAAGTCTATGACTAAGAGTGAGTTTATCATCAGATTCGAGGTAGGTGGTCTACAAGTATTATCCCATAGTTTTATTTTGGATTTGTGCATGGAAGTTAGTGTTCTTATTTTCCCATTTTGTGTTCTTGGTTTTATTGAAGTGTTTGATAAAAATGGGTGTCTAAGGGACTAATTGAAACCCTCGCGATCCCCATGGGATGCGTTGAGGATGACTTGACCATTTTAGGGCCACCCATGGGGTGTGCTGGCAAACCCGGACCAAAAGTGTGGAAGGGTTAAGTGGTGGGTTACCGAATAAAAATGTGAACCCCATAGAGAATGTGTCTTAGTGATTGATTAAGTTATAAATGGAATAATTATAAACATGCCTAGGGAAATAAAGGAATAAGTTTTTGTTGGAATGAAATGAAAATGGGTAATTGGTTTGAAAGAGATTATGTCGATTATTTCATGAATTTGGTTTGAAATGCCTAAGGGGGTTAGGGAATTTCAAACAGTGAACTTGAAATTGGGTAATGGAATGGGAGATGGGGAATGTGTTAATGGGTTGTAATAAGGGAATGGATGAAACTAGGTAATGGGTTAATACCTGAGAATTAGGTGGTACACCTAAATGATTGAATGTAATAATGGGATTGTGTTATGTGATATGATAAATGTACTTGAAATTCATAAGTTGGTAAATGCTTGTGAAATGATAAAAGGGCTAAATGGGTTAATGAATGGTCCATGATGAATTTCGTTAAGGCATAGGGGTTGTTGAATACACTTAAAGGGTTAAGGAACGATAATGAGAATTTGGCTAAATGAATATGAATTGTAAATGGCAAATGGGTTAATGGGTTATGAAATAGTATTATTTATCATGTTGTTGTTATGTATTGTGATATCTAATGGCATTGAATATTCTTGGTTGTGTTATGGTATGGTTATGGTGACTTGATAAATAAGCATGTGCACATGGCTTATTAGTGTGGGGTATTGACATGAGGTTCTACGCCCATGGTTCAAGTTATATACTGAGTCTCTAAACTCCACCCCAAAATGCATGGATTAGGGAGGGGGACAGAGGCTCTATTCCCCTAGTAGTTGCATTCCACCCGAACTGAGGCTTTGAGGTGAGGATAATTTGTTGATGTGATATGTGGATCCCTAGTGAGATAGAGACTTTATTTGTTTCCCCTATGCATTGTGATTGATTTCCTTACACCCTTGTATAGATTATGTTTATGCCTAACCCATGTAACATGTGATCAATATGTCTTAGGTAATGAAGGTGGTACAATAAATGGAATTGGGATAAATACTAGTCATGAATTAAATAAACATTGTTAACTAATGGCACACGAACTATCCCTTTTTTACTTACCATTTATTTTGTACTTGTATTCACTATCTATTAGATTGGATATTTTTTAGACACCATTGGTGAAGGCCTAATGAGTATTGTACTCACACCCTGCTCAAGTCGTCGTTGGGTACCCGAGAAGACTTCTTGGTTGCAAGTCAGGACAAGGGTGAAGGCCCTACTCTAGGTGGTTGAGTTGGGATTGGGATGTACATGGAGAAGGACCCAGACTTAGAGTTGGGACCCATTTGGTGTTTTTTCCATTTTTTTTTTTGGGTTTCTTTTACCTTGCACTACTAGTATGGCATGACATTGTTTTATTTTATTTTTGGTTGTACCCCATTTGGGAAATGTTTGATTATGCATGTTTATTGGTTATTTGTATTGTTTATGCTATTTATATTGTGTTCTTTTGTGGATTACTATGGTAAATATGTTATAGTATCCCCACATGACTCATGATACCCTCTCCACTAGTCATCAACCTCTGGAATATAGGGAGGCATGCTTGAGGTCATGTGATGACCTGGCCCAGAGCACCGGTTTAGTGGCTTCCGGGTCAGGGACATTAAAAAGTGGTATAAAAGGAGTTCCTTTCTCTTTCTTACTATTTAGAGATGGTAGATAGTAGATTAGGATGTGTCGGGCCTTGGTAATGAGCTCGTGCTTGGGAGTAGCTAACCCATGTATGAGGGAAAACCCAAGTCACCCTGGGTGGGAATTGTTTTCCTTTATATGTGTTGTTACAATTGAATGATATTTCACCATTGGGTGATGTACATGTTGTGTGATTTGACTGATTTATGATGTTTTTCTCATGGACGGAATGTCATGAAGTTGTGCATTCATGCATCATTTAGGCACCTAAGGATATAGGTGACATGAATCATTATAGGAACACACATGGGGATGGGTGTGTGGGACATGAAAGGTGGAATGCATTTTAACTTCATAATAAACTTGAAGAAAACGATGCCTAATAATTATAATGCAATTGGGTGAATGAAAATAATGCAAATGAACAATTAAGAAATATAGTTTATAATGAAATGTTGTGACTGGGTTAAATTTTTGGGTTTTGATAAATCATAAGGGTTGTTTTTGTGTCTAAAATAAAAAGGGTTGCATAATGACAGTAAAATTGTTCATGAATTTTTTCTAAATAAAGGTGTAATTGAGTTAAAGTGATGATTTTAACAAGTTGTGAAATGGGAAATGTGCCTAAGAGGGAAGGAATCGTGTTGTAAAATAAAATTTTGTTTGAAGAGGTGTTAACGGAATACTCATGATTAAATAAATTAGTTACCCTATGTTGATGATGACCCACGGTAGGTATGGTAGGGGGTAGTGTTCCAAGTGTGATGATGACCGTTTGGACAGAGTATGAAGAATGGGTTTTTAAGGCTGATAGCATGATAGTTTTTCCATATATATAGTTAAATCATGTCGGTCATTCTTTGAAGCATCGAGTGAATGATAAGTTTAAAAATGAGAATGATTGAGTTCAATAGTGGGTATCCATTTTGTTGTCAGTTGGACCCTTGAGTGTGGATTGGGGAAGTGAGAGTTCTCTAGTTTGAGACCTTGGATTTGAATCATGAGGCCTGGCCGGTTGTGATATGGCCTAGGTGGTGTGTTTAGGAAACCCTTGATAGGGATGTGGCCTTTGGGTGGTGAGGCATTGTTTGGTAAATTGAGTGAGGAAACTCTCGTGGTTTGTGATTGTATGGATTATATGATAGACCCTAAGGATGGTGCATGGGTCTTGGTGACCTTGTGAGTAGAAACCTTGCGAGTTGTGTCTTGAATCCCAAAGAGGATTTTTTTCTCATAATTTCAATGAATATGTACACCTTTGGTGGGGAACTTGGAGTAGATGGTTGTTGGTGTGCTAGGAATAATGTGCATCAGAGTGGGAGTGGGAGTTTTATTCATGAGCATTGCTTTGTTCGTGTCATGATAAGCATGGTTTGGAGAGAGGACCAATAGATTCTTCTAGTAATGACTCCAATTTAGGGATTTGGTATCGTCCAACCTTCAAGGTGACCTATGAGAGAGGTCGGATAGGGATTCTAGTGTTTTTGGGTGTGTGTCGCGCATGTGGATGTTTTGGACTTTGATGGTGGAACTCAGGGTGTTGTATGGTGTGGATTTGTCCTAGGGGGGGTTAAGTGGGAAGATTGAGGGTTGGTGGTGCTACTCGAGTTATGGTTATACACTGATAGTTGCAACAAAGCAAGGGTGACCACGTGGGAGGTTAGCCCAGTGGTGCGGGTACCTCAGAATATGAAGCATGGGAGATGCTTCATAGGTGGTGTTAATGCTTATTGAGTACCACTAAGTTTTATTAAATGGTATAGTTATACCTGGTTCTTTCATAAGATCACTTGAGTTCTCGTGATAGGATATAAGGTTTGTTTTAAAGGGTTGTATCGTATGGATTCTTGACTCACCTGTTTGGATGATGATTAATAGAGGCTTGAGGTTGTTTTGAGTAGAAGAGACGAAGGTGGATGGAGTTTGGTTATATGCTTTCACTCGATGGTGACACCCGAGGTAAGGGTGGTCATGTGGCTAAACTTGTTTGTATGAATGGTTTGATTGTGGATTGATGGTTGAACCTGGTTTTCAATCACACCTAAGTGGTGATGGTTAATTTTTGATGTGACACATTCAGTAGGGAAGCCCAATATCCCTGGAAGGTCATGGTGTCCCATAGCTTGACATTAGAAATGGATAAGTTGGTGGTGGTGTTCTTCAATGAACTCTTAGCATACCTCAGCTAGTGACGAACATTCCCAATATCTTAACATCATCCTAGGTATGTTGAGAAGCTCTGGCTCATGCCAAGAGACATGAAGGTGTTTGGTTGGATGAGGGACATCATGGAGTTTATGCTCATGGAAATGGTATGTGTGAAGCTTGAGGATGAGATGTACACCCTCAATGGCTTCGGGTGGGGTCCTCTGGATGGACCGAATGACAACAAACGCCATGGGTGTTGTTCACAGAATCCGAGAACGGGCACTAGGTGATTTTCATTTCCTTGTTATGGTAAAAGTTGGACAACCATGTCTAAGGTTGAGGTTTTTCTTATGTTGAGTGTAAGAAGTGATGGTTGGAATCCCTCATGGTGGGAAATGGTTACGACGCTCCTAAGGTGGGGAGTGATGAGTCAGACCCAGATGTGTAGAGGAGAACATTGAGCTGATGTGGTGGCACCGGGATGCCAATGAGGAACAAGTGAGGTTCTTGTTAGGTTCCTCTGAGAGACAATGTGGAACTTGGATGTGATGATGGATGAGCCAAGTGTCAGCTTTGGGCTCAGGGTGGTTCTATGTGGAGATTGTTATGTCTGTGATGAAGTCATATAAGTGTGTGGTTGGATATGACAATAGGTTATGGCATGAGAGGTTGGGATATATAACTCCAATGAATATTAGGGGTTAGACTCAGGAAATTTACCCTTGGGCGGTTTTAGAACACCTTTAAGTTGGGTGAACCTTGGCCATGTGATGTGGTGTCATGCCAAAGGTGAAGTCGATGCCATTCTGGAGGGCGGTAAGGCCATAGTGATGGAATTCTACTAGAATTTAGGAAATGGACTCAGTAGGTTCATGGAATGATAATAATAGGCTTCAAGTTAGTAATCACCTTGGAAAGGTGATAAGGGGGTAGCATACCATTAGTGGAAGGTGGGTGTTCTGGGACAAGCCAGTCAGGCATGGTCTAACCTGAGATGTTAAAATTGAATGGGTGGTGAGAGTGACCCACCTCCAAGGTACATTATATAGAAAAAATTGCCTTTGTAAATGAAGATGTACCTAAGTGAGGTCAAGTTGATCTTATTCCTTGAAGGGATAGTGTAAGAATGTCCTACCGAATGGTTTTGACGGTGCGAGTGGAGGCCAATGTAGGGTAATTCCCTATGGATTCTTGGGTGCGGTGAGTTGGAACATGTTAGGTTATGGGAAAGTTGGGTAGAGTTTTGGTGGTCCTTCGTCAATGGAGGAGGTTACAAGTAACTAGAATTGGTGGACAGAAACATACCGGATAAATGGTCGGTTGATGACGTGATCAGAGTTTCGGGTTGGAAAGACTCGATTGGTCACCATTCAGGTGAGTTGGCCCTATTAGAGAGATTTGTCACGAGTTTAGTTGGTTGAGTAACTGAGAGTTTTGGGAAGTGTTTGGTTGTATAGGTGTAGAATTAAATCTTCAGTAAATGTCTTTGGAAGGATCGTGTGTTCTCCTCCGAGTGATACTGGGTTCATCACCGTTAGAGTTTAGAAAATAGAGGAAAATGATACCAAGTGATTTGGGTCATGAGTTGTATAGAGGATCAGGCCTATGGGGTACCGATTGGTTCCTCTATGATGATGTGATGTTGTGTGTTGAGTATCCCTGTGTTTTTAGTTAGGTGTTGTCACCTAAGATTTCCCCCATGGAGTTCTTGTGGTAGGAATGGTTGAAGTGGATGCATCCTTGAGGAGTTTCCAGCTCGTGTTGTGGTTGTGGTGAGGAAGGATTGCGGGGTAAGTATATGCCCTTGTTTCGTGTTAGAGGGTCCCTATGATGTGAAACTAGAAACATGGAGGATGGGAATGGATATGCAGGCCTAGTGTAGTGATCTCTAGTGACAGAAGCTTAGTGATTCTTGGAAGGGCGGCTCGGGGACGAGCTGTTATAAGGTGGGTAGGTTGTAAGGTCCCAGATTTTCTTAAAGAATTTTTTTGTTTAAGTGTTGGCTTGGGTATCTCCTTTACATCTAGATAAGTGTTTCCCAAGTTTAGGTGGGGGTTCAGGGGTGCCCCAAGTGCTCGAGGTGTGAAGAGAAGAGCAACCAGGCCAAGCAGTACAAGGCGCACGGTCTGTGCATGGTTAGGGGAAACCGTGCAGGTAAACCGTGCAGACCAACCATCCTTGGATAGTAGTCTTTGCACAGTCTACGAACAGTTAGGGAAAAATTTGTGGGATTATTAGGAAACCATGCTGGTTGGCCTCTCGCGAATAGTAGTTGTCGCATGGTTTGGAAAACTGTGTGGGTAAACCGTGCGGCCTAGAAAAGTTGGAAAATTTTCAAAAATGCCACCCCGTGATTTTAAGACCCAACTCAGGTTTCTCCTCCATTCCACCCTCTCCAGCACTAGTGACACCCCAAGAACCTCAAGATATCCCATGAATATATCTTACTCATTTCTTGTCCATTTTGTATATTGTTGGTTGCTGATCAAAGCTCCGGGTGAGGTTAATTCCCTCCTTGCTTCCTCTTTTCGATTAGGGTTTGTATCCTTCTCTCATCTTATTCCAAAGCTCTAAACCCCTCTTTTTCAAATGATTTTTAGGTTGAGGCTTTAAATGGTGTTTGAATACAGATCCAAGTCTATTACTAAGAGTGCATTTATCATCGGATTTGAGTTAGGTGGTCTACAAGTATTATCCCATAGTTTTATTTTGGATTTGTGCATGGAAGTTGGTGTTATTGTTTTCCCATTTTGTGTCCTTGCTTATGTTGAAGTTTTTGATAAAAATGGTTGTCTAAGGGACCAATTTAAACCCTCATGATCCTTGTGGGATGTTTTGAGGCTGAATTGACCATTTTAAGGCCACCCATGGGGTGCACTGACAAACCCGAACCAAAAGTGTGGTAGGGTTAAGTGGTGGGTTACTGAATAAAAATGTGAACCCCATGGAAAATGTGTCTTAATTATTGATTAAGTTATAAATGGAATAATTATAAACATACCTAGGGTGATAAAGGCATAAGGTGTTGTTGGAATGACATGAAAATGTGTAATTGGGTTTAAAGAGATTATGTCAATTGTTTCATAAATTTGGTTAGAAATGCCTAAGGGGATTAGGGCATGTCAAATGGTGAACTTGCAATTGGGTAATGGAATGGGAGATGGGGAATGTGTTAATGGGTTGTAATAAGGTAATGGATGAAACTGGAGAATGGGTTAATACCTGAGAATTTGGTGGTACACCTAAATGATTTAATGTAATAATGGGATTGTGTTATGTGATATGAGAAATGTACTTGAAATGAATATGTGGGTAAATGCTTGTGAAATAATAAAAGGGATAAATGGGTTAATGAATGTTCCATGATGAATTTGGCTAATGCATAGGGGTTTTTTAATACACTTAAAGGTTTAAGGTACGAGAATGAGAATTTTGACTAAATGGATATGAATTGTAAATGGTAAATGTGTTAATGGGTTATGGTATAGTATTATTTCTCATGTTGTTGTTATGTATTGTGATATCTAATGGAATTGAATATGCTTGGTTGTGTTATGGTATGGTTGTGGTGACTTTATAAATAAGCATGTGCACATGGCTTGGTAGTGTGGGGTATTGACCTGAGGTTCTATGCCCACGGGTCGAGTTATAGACTGAGACTCTAAACTTCACCCCAAAATGCACAGGTTGGGTAAGGAGACAGAGGCTCTATTCCCCTAACAGTTTCATTCCACTCGGACTGAGGTTTTGAGGTGAGGATAATGTGTTGATGTGAAAAGTGGATCCCTAGTGAGATAGGGACTTGATTTTTTTCCCTTATGCATTTTGATTGATTTCATTACACCCTTGTTTCGATAAAATTTATTCCTAACCCATGGAACATGTGATCAATATGGATTATGTAATGAATGTGGTATAAGAAATGGAATTTGGATAAATACTAGTCATGAATTAAATGAACATTGTTATCTAATGGAATCCAAACTTTCCCTTGTTTACTTACCATTTATTTTATACTTGCATGCACTATCTATTAGACTATATATTTTGTAGACACCATTGGTGATGTCCTACTGATTATTGTACTCACACCCTGCTCGGGCTGTCGTTGGATACCCAAGTAGACTTCTTGGTTGCATGTAAGGACAAGGGAAAATTCTATACTCTAGGAGGTTGAGTTGGGCTTGGAATGTACATGGAGAAGGATCAGGACTTAGATTCGGGGCCCATTTGGAGTTTTGGCCATTTATTTTGTTTTGGGTTTCTTTCACGTTGAACTACTAGTACAGCATGACATTGTTGTATTTGATTTGTGGTTGTACCCCATTTAGGAAACATTTGATTATGCATGTTTATTAGTTGTTCGTATTGTTTCTGCTATTTATATTTTGTTCTGTTGTGGCTTACTCTGGTAAAGAGGGTATAGTCTCCCCACGTGACTCATGAGACCATTGCCACTAGTTGGCAACCTATGGAATATAGGGAGGTGTGCTTAAGGTCATTTGACGACCTAGATCGGAGCACCGGTTTAGTGGATTCCGAGTCGGGGACGTTACACTTTCAGTGCATTATTTATCAACTTTGATTATAAACTTATGAGATCCCTTGTTTGTAATCTGAGGTGAGTTCATTTTTCTTCCTTCTTGGTTCTCTCTATGTTATCCTATCTTGGGAGGGTTCTGTAGTGATTTTTTCTTGTTTCTGGGTTGAATTATTGATTGGGGTTGGAATGATCTAGATTTTTGGGGTTTCCCTTATTTGGTCTTGGAGTTATGATTAGTTATTACCTTTTTTATTGTTATGCAATGGTTGTTCAAAACTTTGATTGAGGTATGGGATTCAAGAATTCTCATTTATTTTTTTTGTAATGTGGAAGTGTAAAACCAATGTTTTTTTTGGTGTATAGTAAGATTTAATGATAATAATGAACTAAACATAAAGTAATTTTAATGGATAGGGGTGAATCATATACATTTTACTTGATTTGTGTTATTACTTGATTTTCTTTCTATCATCGTTAAGATGTTTTTATTGTTGTTGTGACATATAATCGATGCTTTCTGAAAATGATTCATTAAAATCCCCTTCCATAAAAGGTTAATCATTTAAAGATGGTAATCAATTAGTTGCGTGAAATTGTGAATTGATTTTGACTAATCATGAAAAAGAGGTGTTAAATTATTATGAATTCATGTTAAATGAAACCTATAGATGTGTTTTGTTATCATAATTGAGTGTGATTGATTCTATTTTTCTTTATATTGGTTTTATTAATGTTTTGGACTTAGTTATGGATAGTTTTTGTTGGGTATTGAGGATGTTGGAATAGTTAGGGAAGTATATATCATGTAATATTCCATGGTTGGAATAGAATAGTAATATTTTTGATGTGGATATGGTAGTGGGGATGGTTATGTGGAAAGGGGTGGTGTTATGATGGACGTGATAGTTGTTGTATTTTATCGTGATGTTGGGTTATGTTCTAGATGCTCAATGGTGTAGAATATATGGTCGGTAATGGAACTAATAAATGGAGTGGGATGGAATTAAATGAATCATGGGTTGTAAATGGAATATTAAATACTTATAATAATATGTAATGGCTATAATTAACATGGTTTATGGCTAAGATTATTTTTATATTAAATGTTAAATTTCATGGCTTGGTGAATTTAACATGTTTGGTCAAATGATAAATATAGAAACAGTTAAATAATGTGGTTAAATAGGGAACTTTGAATGATTTTGGGGTTGTTTTGTATTGGAAGTGGGGATGGTTTGGTGGTTTAGTGGTTGATAGTGATTGTAACATGTAGTGGTGATTGTGTGTTGGTTGTGGTGGTGTGGTGGTGTTGTTTTTTATGACCCCTTAGGGTCAAGATTGTGTGTGGATATATATATGATGTATTTGCCTTGTGATTTCTATATTCACCCTAGTTAACTTGGATAACTTTAGTGTTGCCTAAAGGTTTTGGTCTCTAGGTGTATTCCTCAATAACCATGTTGGTGAGGGATCAGATGAATGATTACCCCCTCTTCCCTACTCTCCTTTCCATGCATAGTATGGGTAGTGATGGATCATAGTAGGCATGAACATACATGTTGTGATGGATTGACTTATAGTATGTGGTTTACTAGAAGACCTTGTGGGGTTTTAACACGATGATATATGGTTGGGGTCATGCATGGTAGGATGAGGGTGTAAAGTTTATGTCTTTTATGTTCATTATACTCTATTATACCTAATATATGATTTATTAATGAGATGTTATGTGATGGTGCTTATTTGGTAATGAAGATGACAATGTTGTGATTGTGGTATATGAGATGTGACTGTGTTGTGATCTTTATATTATGTTGTGGCACAGTGGTGAAAGGGACTAAGAGCACTAGGACATATGTTATTGTGGTGTGAGAGTGAAAAATTATTAGGTAAGTGGTGTGGGGTACCCATTTTTATATATTCTTCTATATTATATTATTATACTTGGATGTGATATTTGATGAGTGAGTGTTGGTGAGGTTGGGTAATGTATGACATGATAGGTGCTCATTAATTTTGTTATTTATTCATTAAAGTATTAGTATTATTATTCTACATTTACACAAGAGGATCCTACTGAGTATACATGTATGTTCACCCCTATATATATAAACTTTTTTTAGGTTTCCAGTGAAAGTTCGGAGGCTAAGCTAGGTATTACTAGCTTGGAGATGGGAGTTATGGTTGGATCTGTTTCTTAGGAGTTTAATTTGGTATTTTTTTTATTTTGGGGAATCCTTGTATTTGTATTACATATTCATTCATTATGGGGTTATTTTGGATCTTGGTTTATTTTATATTATGGTTTTAATTGGTGGATTTATTATTATATTATTGGGTTATATAAGCATTTGTATGATTGATACCCTCCGTGTTAGTCGCCAACCCAGTGACTTTTAGAGGTGATCCTTGGAGGTCACTATCATATCCACTATAGGGTTAGGAGGGGTTCTCACTGGGGTGGTGCATGATAGTTCTCCTCCTCCATTTTTAGTCGCCAAACTAGGAATTTCCAGCTAGTGTTTTAATATCGATTCCATCGAAGCATGGTCAAATCAGGCTGACATGAAGGGGATTTTTCATGGTTTTTCAAGAGGATATCCTAGGATATGATCACACATAATTACTCACCATTTAGTTAGTGTCATGTCACCCTAAATAATTTTCTAGGGTTTTCAATTAAATTGGGTGAAGTTGGAAAGTGACCGAGTGTTGTGTGATAGGGATTTTATACAAGGGTATTTTGAGAGCATTCCATGAGATGTTGGAATGACATTGATCATGGTTATGATGAGTGAATATTTTTAGGTGATTTTATATTAAATTATGTCCCTTTTAATTGAATTAAATAATTAATTATAAAATGTTATAATATATTATTTTGTATGTTGTGGCTTCATATAGAAGTTCGGGTGACGATACAGGCTTGGATGATGCTTGAATGAGGTTAAGTAAGGGTGGTTGAGATTTCTTGAAGGTAATGAATTCATATAAGTTAGGTGGTCCTTGGACATGTTTCTAAGGTTTATGAATTCATTTATGTGCATGTGATATATGGTCTCTCCACTTGTGTGTTATCAACCATGTATTTAAAATGAATTGTTTTAAAATTCTTATGGATGGAAAAAAAGTGTCAAGGGCCATGATGGACCCTTAAACACTGACTTGGGGCCCTAGAAATTATCTATAATGAACTTAAATCTAAATATATTCCATGTGATGTAGAGACCATATAGAGGTATGAACTAAATAAGTGGAACATAGTGTACCTTGGGATATGTTCCTTTATTCCTCTCTGTATAGGGGGTGAAAATTGTAATGGTTGGCCTAGGGATAGGTCAAATGGACCCTTGGAATGCCTTATATCCTTTGAGCTAGTTGGAGTGTTAGTGGGGTAAGTGTTCTTGAAACACCCTATAATGTTAAAGGGATAAAGTAATAAATGATATTACCCATGTAAATAAGGTTCACCTTTCTTTTCAATAGCCTACTTGATTAGAGATCCATAATTAAAGAGGTTTTTACTAGAGTAGTGATCAGGATGGGTTACCCCATGGGAAAATCATATGGTGTTCATGAGTGAGGAAAAAGAACACTAGAAAGAACATGTGTTGTCCTATGGGTACATTCATTGGTTTGATGACCCATTTGGGAATATGGGTGGGCCCTAGGGAGGGGAAAACACATGTTTATAGAGAAAATTTGGTCTTTATGAGGTGAAGTTGTTACACTGGTATCAGAGAGAGGAACCCAGCCAGAGGTGCAGTGTCACTGTCTGGGTTGAGATATAGGGTCTACAATGAGGATTTTGTTCTCTAAATGGGGTTTGGATGTACCACCTAATAATTTTAAAGGGTTAAAAGGCTAAATGTTATTACCCATGTCAATATGGTGCACCTTTCTTTTTAGAAGCCTACCTGATTAGAAATCCATAGTAAAATAGGTTTGGTCTGGAGTGGTGATTAGGATGGGTGCCCTCCTAAGAAGTATCCCAAGGTGTGTGTGATTGAGGACAAAATACACTGTAAAGAACATTTTTTGGCATGTGGGGATGGTCATTAGTCTAATGAACCTATTTGGACATGTGGGTGGGCCTCAAGGAGGGGAAAACACGTCTCTGTGGGGAAACAAGGGTGCTTAAGAATCATAGTTATTATAGTTCTTCCCCACTAGTATGTGTGTACCCTAGGAGGGAATATCATAAAAGGGAATCATGTGTGGGTTGGGTGTTATAGGAATAACCTATATTTACTTATAATTGATATGGTATTTATGTAACCTCTCTAATGGGATTCATGTGATGTATAGCCAATGAGTCCATGGTGCGATCATGGTGATGCTAAGGGATGTTATGCTCTTTGAGTGATATGTTTGGGACTCATAGTTTGGGATGTGGGAGAGGATCCCATATAGGGTGTCTAAAGTATAATATTCATGGGTTATGTATGATCATTTAATGACTATTAATAGCAGAAGACATCCCAAAAACACATGAGATCTATCTTTAAGAATATTAACATATGAAATAATACTATAAAATAGAGTACCAGGTATTCAGAAATTGTAGTAGTTTCTATCTTACTTCAGTGGATAATGTTTGAGTAATATCTTGAGGAGCAGTAAATATAAGCACCCTGCCTCTGAGAGATTACACTATCCAAAAGATCCAAAATTATTTGTGAGGATACCCAATATTCAAAGGGGTGTTATCACCTTCTCACAAAGATAAATAGAGTTTCATAAGGAAGAGAGTTTAGTATATTATTATACATATTTCACCACAGACCACACCAAACAAGAGAGGATCACATATTCCTATATAGGTAGAATCCTGAGGCATATCATCGTGTGTGTGTGTGTTTTATGTTGGGTATAATTCATTAAACAGTTTCAATGAATTAATGAAATACCTTTAATCTAATCATAATAGATTGTAACTGATGGTTAAATAATTTTAGAGAAATAAATAATATATATATATATATTATTCATGCATCACATGTATGAAAAATACAAGCATCATATGAATATACTAAATATACACTATATATATAATATCATATTATATATATATATCATTCATCATATGTGTGTACATTTTAGTGCACATATAACAATCTACCACTTACACTAAAATCCCATAAGGAATTTATGAAAAAATTCACAACTCTTTGTGAATCTATCCAAACTCTTTTGGATACGGTTTTTCATCAAAATCTATTGATTTTAAAAAAAATGTCCAAACTTTTATCCTTATCTAAGGTCCTAACTGCATGACCCTACAGGCCTTACTAGCACTAACAACAACTATGAAATCCCAATTTCATTGATGTATGTAAAGAGCATCCACTATAAAAGCATCAGTGTTATTCAAGCTATTAAAGGGTTTGGTGTGATCTTCATCAACATACTCATATCTCTATATAAGCATGCCCACCATAAGATGTATCATATATATCATATGTATCCTATTTAATCCTTTTTCCATGAGATCAAGAAACCACTAGATCTGTAACATTTAAATCTAGTATCGATACCTCGTCATTTCTTGATTCTCTAAAAAGACTGACCAAGTAGATGAATACATCATAAATTATTCATCTATCGGATAATTACATCACATATCACATATCCAAGTAGTTAATTAAATCATATATGAAACAACTAAGTATGTCCATACATTTCTTCAGTCTTATTCAATCAAGGTCCATATGTATTTTCTTGTCATACACATGGACAAGTCTCATACTAGTTGCACTATAAATGATGACATGATTGAAAACATACCCAACCACCCCCTGATTGGTTAAGTTCATATGTTGTCTTTTGTAAGTAGGGTATTTAAGTATGAAGGTTCTCAAGCTAGGTATCTCACAAACCTCATATAATAAGGATTGATAATATGCATACATCCCTAATTAAATCTATGATTGTATGATATTCCATGATATATACTTTAGGGAATCAGTCCAAGTAATAATTCTCTAGTTATTACCTCAAAAATCTATTCTTCATATCTCATATACAACCCTTTTTAATGGATATAAGAATTTATGAAGCTAACCTTTACATATCACCACAGCCCATTATACTTCATTATGATCATCGGTTAGGGACAACTCAAAGTTTGTACTTTGAGGGGATATTTATCATTCAACCATTCATGTAAAGTAAATTATAGAACACATGAATGAATGATAAATGGATATTTCCTATATTATAAATACATTATATGTTTACTGCCATTACAGTCAATCCATCAAGTGTTAAACATGTAGAGATATAACATGATCCTCGTGCAGTTGTTACGGTAATGAAAATTATAAACATTACATCCATATATAATTCCTATCACATCCTTATGTGACCATCTGATAAAATACTCCCACAAACCTCTTAGTGAGTAGAATTTATAAAGAAATCTATTTTGAATAATGGTGAGACTTAGGAACCATATTCCTTAATTTCAACTCTTTAAACTTATATCCAAACTCCTTAACTTCATAACATAAAATGTTATAATGTTATCTTTTTTTTGTCTACTTAAAACCCTTTCTAAGTACATCATCATCATACTTGGAACCTTTCTATCAAAAATTTTCTTTGAAATATTTTATTAATAATGTAACTATTTACATTAACACTTTACTATCATATCCTAAAATCTTTTAGGATAAAGTGATATCCACTTTGTTATGGTAACTAATATAACTCTTTACATTTATTTTTACCACCATACCTTAAACTATTTTAGGATACCAAGTGATACACTTTTGTATTTACTAATATAACCCTTTAGGGAATAGTGATGTTCACTTGTTATGATAATAAAATATAACTCTTTGCATTTTTCTTTATCATCATGTATCGTAAACTTATTTAGGATATTAAGTGAATAATCCTTATAATATTAGACTGAAAAAATACTTTAGTTAATAGTGATATTCAATTTCTCATAGTAACAAAATGTAACTATTTACATTTTTCATTATTGTCTCGTATCTTAAATCTTCAGGATATTAAGTGAAAAATCACTTAGATTGGAATAATATTTTATTTTTTAACTTTGAACTTCTCTAAGTAAAAAAAAATACTCCCACTAGCCTCATAGATATTGTCACAAACCAGGCCGGGTCACCATCTGACTCAGCGCCCAACCTAGTCCATGACATGGCCTGAAGGGCATTCCTAATCCCCACGGGCTGGCATAAGTGCCCAGGTATCAAAAATAACACCTGGGAATGATTTTCCCAAAATAGTAAACACAAAACAATTGACAAGATAAATAAACTAAAACTGAAAAAATGCATCCAAACAGGACCTTAACGCATGTTCATATTTAAAGGTTTACAACTTGAGAAAACATCCAAAAAGGAACGAAAATAAGTAAAACTAAAATTCCAACCCAAACCTCCAAGAAACTTGAGAGAGACCACATCCCCAGGACACCAACACCAACCTACACGAGAAGACCGCCAGCAACCTGAACCACCATCACTAAGAACGATGCCTCAACCTAGAATACACCAATGACAAGATCTACATACAACCAAAGGTGTATGTAGGGTGTGAGACAAATTCCTAGTAGGATACCACCCAATAAAAAGGTTCTATTACACAACATATAAGAGATAATTTAATATGATTATTCAAAAAATAATTCTTTTAAAAAAAATATTGTTAAGGAAAACATTTACAAGCTGAAAGTAAAAAAGTAAAAGAATGTTTGAAAAAAAACCATTTCACAAATACTACTTTTAAGTGGATGAGAAAATAAATAAGGAAGACGCACACACTCAAGTGTTCCTCTGTATACCGACTGATGAAACCATGTCATAAATAGTATAGAATTGTGGGTAAATCCCCTAAGGTAGCTAGAATGCGTGAGATGCTAGATACTGTTGGGACCAAGTTAGATGGATAAGGAAGTTTGAAGAGTATGTTTTTTACAGAGTGTTGTCTTTTGTTGTCAAAAGAGTATAAATCAATTAAATTTGTAAAATCCTTGAAAATATGACGATTCTTTTATGATTTGTATTTCACAAATATCATAATTTTGGAAAACTTGTGATGTAATACTTATGAAGGATAGGGGGAGTAAAGAAGTGTTTTTGGAAAAAGAAAGAAAGTGGCGCGTAAGTCAAAAGTGGTGCGTAAGTTTGGCATGCAAGCATATGTGGTGTGCAATTGTGTGTTGTACGCAAGTCATATTTCAAGATCATCACATCAAAATATTGCAAAGGAAATAAAGTGGCACGCAAGTTAAAGATTGGAGAATAAGTCAAAAAGTGGTGCGTAAGTATAAATGGCGCGCAAGTGTGGCGTGCAAGTATAAATGGCATGCAAGTGTATGTTGCACGCAATTCATATTTCAACATAATATTATCAAAATATGACAAAGGAAAGAATGTGGCGCGCTAGTGATGGAGTGGCGCACAAGTGATGGAGTGGAGCGCAAGTGATGGAGCAGCGCGTAAGTGTATGTGGTGCGCAAGTCACCAAAATTCCTATAAATAGATGGTTACCCTCCTCATTTTTCTATGCTCAACACTTAAGATAAAATTTGAGCTCTGAGTGTGAAAGTATAAGAAATTAGTGAGCAAGATAAAGTGGTGTGCAAGTTAAGAGTTATTTATAATGCACACAAGTAGGGAGGCGTGCAAGTAGCGTGGCGTGCAAGCAAAGTGGCGTGCAATTAGAGTGGTGCGCAAGCAAAGTGGTGTGAAAGCAGAGTGGCGTGCAAGCAGAAGTGGTTCACAAGTTATTAGAGGCGTGCAAGTAGGGAGGTGTGTTCAAAAAGTATTTTGTGTATATGCCAAATTTGGTGCACAAGTTGTGATATATGTATAATAGTGGCGCACAAGTAGTTAGTGGCGCACAAGAAGGTAGGTGTGCAAGCTGAGTGGCACGCAAGCAGGTAGGTGCGCAAGCTGAGTAGCGTGCAAGCAGGTGGTGTGCAAGCAAAGAGGCGCACAAGTAAGGTGTGGGGCGCAAGTTTTTTGCACCAGGATATTCTTACCAGCTTTTGGGTAGGAAAGTGAAGATTTTTTCTAAAAGATTTTATTTGTGAAAGTTCATTAAGAAGCACATAATCATTAAATTATCCTATTTGTGCTAAGAGGGAGTACACACACTATTGGATTTTTTTCAAAGTGCTACACGAGTGTAAGGGAATATCCTACTCAATGTATTCCACATCAAAGGATTGTTTTCTAGTGGATTGTGTGGTACTGGATTGTTTATGTACCATACCAAGGATGTAGCTACTCTTGTTGAGTGGTGAACCTTGTAAATCTTGTGTTCCTATAGTTGTGTGTGTTCAATAGGGAAGAAACTCTTTAAAAGGAGGTGAAGGTTGTTTCAAAAATAAGAAAACATAAAAAGAAAAAGATATCACTAATTCACCCCCTCCCCCTCTTAGTGATACTTGGATCCTGACTGGGAATTTCAATTGGTATCAGAGCTAGGTTCCCTTCATTTGTTCTTTTCTAGAGTTTTGAAGAGAAGTTGTGATGGAAAATCTGAATTGCGTGAACAGTAAGGGGATTCCAATATTTGATGGAAATAATTATCATATCTATAAAGATAGAATGATTGATTGTCTTATGTCTCTTGGGTATGAAGTTATTGAAACTAAAACTGATGGATTTCCTCCTATTGATGACAAGATTCCTCTTACCCCTGCTGATAAGAAGAATCTTGAGAATGATAGAAGAGGTAAAAATGCTTTACTCTCATCTCTTTCTAAGAGTGAGTTTTTAAGAGTGAAATGTGTCACTATATATAAATGAATCTGGGATAAGTTGAAGAACATCTATGAAGGAAATACAAAAGTAAAGAAGGAAAAACTAAAAATCTGGAGGCTGAAGTATGAAGACTTGAAAATGGGAGAATCTGAATCTGTTGGGGACTTCTTTACTAGGATAAATGACATTGTTAGTACAATCAGATGTCTTGGTGAAATGTTGGAGGATTCTACAGTTATTGAAAATATCTTAAGAATTCTACCTGACAAGTTTGATGCCAAAGTGTCTTCATTAGAAGATAGAGACCCTGAAACATCATCTCTAGAAGATTTGAATAGTACTCTTATTACTTATGAAATGAGAAGGTAGAAGACTATAAATATCAAAACAAAAGATGATAGAGAAAATTCATTCAATACTGAAAATAGAGAGAAGTCAAAGAAGACTCTTATTGAAGATAATGCTGATGAATATGATTCTGAAGATGAGGTATGTAAAAATTTTGATGAAATTTTATCCTTGTTTTCTAAGAATGTGAAAAGAGGTACAGGAAAATACAAGGGGAAAAATCTCTTGAAATGTTTTGAGTGTGGAGTCATTGGTCACTTTGTGGAAAAATATCCTCAAAAGAATAAAGAAGAAGATGGCGATGATGATGACAGAAGGCCAAGAAGATCATGGAAGAAACAAGCTGACAAAGATAAATATTTTTCAAAGAGAAAGGATAAAAAGTTCTTCAAATAAAAAGGAAGAAGATTTTTATCTAAATATGAAGAAGAAGAAGATAGTGAAGCTGAATCTGAGAAATCATTTGCTAAGAAATCTAGAGATAATGCCTTTATTGTAGTAGTGAATAATGAAGATTATGGGAGAAATAGTTCTGAAGAAGAAGAAACTCAACTTGAATATCATCTGAAAGAAGAGTTGAAAGAATGTTTGAGGAAGATCAGAAGTCTTGAGAAGGAAACCAAGAAGTTGATAAATGAAAACTCAACATCAAACAATCAAGAAGGTTTTCCTGATGAGAAAATAAAGATGGAAAAGGAGATTGATGATCTGAAGAATTCTCTTGAGAATGAAAATAATCGTAATAAGCATCTTGAAGTGAAGTTGAAGGAAAAAGAAGAAGAGTTAGAACTTGTCCAATAGAAACTTTATAAATCAAAATAAATGAATATCAGTTTCAATCTATCTATCTCAGAAGTTGGTGAAATTTCTAGTAAGAATGAACCAAATAAGGATCCATAAAAGTTACCTTCAAAGGTTGAGAGGAAAGATGTAAATAGTTCTGATAAGAACAAATCTAGAAAGTCTATGTATGTGTCCAAAGTTATAAATGATGAAAAATCATAAGTTCATAAAAATCCTAAGTCCATAAAAATGTATACTACTTCTGGTACTGATAAGTCTGAACAGAAATCTAAGATGAAGAAGAAAGTTATGATTGAAAACAAGAAGGTTGTTGAGAAGCATGTTCACAACTTCGGTCAGTATAGAAGTTTTAGAGGGAAATATTCATTCTATGGTTACTATTGGTATTGTGGTGGATTTGGACACATTGAAAACATGTTTTGGTTCAATCAACAACATTACTACTATTCCACAAGTTATGGAAGACAAGGTTTGAGGGGGAGTCAATCCTCTCAAAAAGGGATGTATGAGAAGGAAGTTCAAAAAAATCTGAGAAGGCTGGTGTGAAAGTTGAAAATATGTTTCAATAATTGGAAACTATTTATGAAAGATGTGAACAACCTATACATCTTTCTAAAGGATTTCTTGTTTTGTTTCCATCACAACAAAAGGTTCTTAACAAATATTAGAAGCTGGAGGTGAAGATTGAAAAGGAAGAACAGAAATCTATTGTCGTTGAAACTGCCTTGAAAGCTACAAAAGGTGAACATCCATGGATTCTTGATAGTGGCTGTTATTCTCATATGAAACGAGACTTAAAATTGTTGAATAATGTGAAAAAATTCAAAGAAGGAACAGTAACATTTGGAAATGATGAGTCTCTGGGGATCAAAGGTGCTGGATCAGCCATTATCAGGAAAGAAAAAATTAAATCTAGGAAAACATTATATGTTGATGGGCTGAAACATAATATGCTGAGTATTTCACAACTCTGTGATGAGGGAAACAAAGTTATCTTCAGAAAAGATGGGTTTGTTGTGAAAAGTGAAAATGATGGAAAGGTAGTTACAAGAGGCCAATGTACTAAAGGGAACTTGTTCCAAGTTGGTGAAGTAAAGAACTCTTGTTACATGGGAATGGTGGATGAAAATCAGTTATGGCATAAAAGGCTAGGACATATGTGTCAGAGAAACATGTGCAAGTTATCAATAAGAGACAGTGTCTGAGATATGCCTGATTTATCAAGAAGAAGAGATTGGTGTTTCACTATTTGTGAGAAAGGGAAGATTACAAACTCTATGCATAAGAGAGTTGACATTCGTTCAAAACAACCCTTGGAACTTATACATTCTGATATTTGTAGACCAATGATAAAGCAATCAACAAATAGAGACAAGTAATTCATTACTTTCATTGATTACTTTACTCGCATTACTTGTGTTATGTACATGAGACAAAAGTTAGATGCTCTGAAAATGTTTAATACTTTCAGGAGGAAAGCAGAGAAGTAATGTGAGTATTCAGTAAAGAAGTTGATAACTAATAATAGTGGAGAGTATAAGAATAAATAGTTTAAAATTTACCTTTAGAAGCATGGAATTTGACATGAATTTAGTTCACCATACACACCTCAAAAAAATGGGGTTGCTAAAAGGAAGAATAGAAGTCTGGTTGAAATGGGGTGAACTATGTTACTTGAACATAGTCTCTCTCATTATTATTGGAGGCAATCCATGAGTATTACAGTGTATATTCAGAACCTATGTTTCTAGAGGCCACATTCAGATATGACTCTATATGAAATTTTTTATGAAAAAACTCCAAGTTTGAAACACTTAAGAGTTTTTGGGAGTCCATGCATCATAAAGAAAAAGGGTGGAAACCTTGGAAAGTTTGAACAAAGAGGATATGATGGAATTTTTCTTGGTTATGATTCAGAAGGAAGAGGATACAAATGTTTCAAAAAAGAAATAGGAAGAATCATCGATTCTTCTAATGTGAAAGTTGTTGAAAATGTTGAGAAAGAAAAGCATACTTTTGCTCATATAGAAGTTGAGAAGGATAAGGAAAGTCTTGCTAATTATTCTGATAATGATACCAACAGTGATAATCCTACCCAAGAAGAAGAATCAAACTTAGCAATTTCAAGTGATAAGGATGAAATTTGAATAACTCATCCTTGGATGAGAAAGAAAGTGGAGGCTCAGAACATTATTGGTGATCAACATCAGAGGGTTCAAACAAGAAGAAAAACAAATTATGTTACACGTACTTCTTTGTATTCAAAAGTGGAGACAAATGATGTAAATGAAGCTTTTGAGCATCCAAAATGGATTCAGGCTATGAATGAAGAGCTTGATCAGATAGAAAATAATGATACTTGGTAACTCATACCCAAACCGGATGATAAAAATTTTATTGGTACAAAATGGTTTTTTTTAACAATATGAATGAAGAAGGAAAGGTGATAAAAAACAAAGAAAGATTAGTGTGCAAAGGTTACTCACAAATTGAAGGTGTTGATTTTGATGAGACTTTTGCTTCAGTGGATAGATTGGAAACAATCAGAATATTTCTTGTTATTTTTGCACAATGAGGTTACAAAATTTTTCAAATGGATGTGAAATCTGCATTTCTTAATAGAAATCTTGATGAAGAAGTTTACATTGAACAACCTTGTGGATTTGTTATTGGTAAAGATGAAAGTTATGTGTGTAAGCTGAAGAAAACCTTGTATGGGCTAAAACAAGATCCAAGGGCATGGTATTCCAAACTGGATACTTGCTTAAGGAAGATGAGTTTCAAGAAAGGTAGAGTTGACAGCAATCTTTACATCAAGGAATGTCAGGAGTCTTCTCTCATTGTAATTGTTTATGTTGATGACATTATCTTTGCTGGAAATGATGAAAGATCTTGTGAAAGATTTGCTGAAGAGATGAATAAGTTGTTTGAGATGTCCATGCTGGGAGAAATGAAATATTTTCTTGGGTTACAAATCTTACAGAAGAGGAACCACATTTTTCTTTCTCAAGAGAAGTATGCTAAGGAGCTTCTGAAGAAGTTTGAAATAGAAAATTCAAAACCAGTTTCCACACCAATTTCAGTGGGAACCAAGTTGTCTAAAGATAGAGAAGGCAAGGATATTGATCAGAAAGAGTTTTGAAAGCTGATTAGAAGTCTATTGTATTTGACTACCTCAAGACCCGACATCGTCTAATCTATCACTTTATGTGCAAGATTTCAGGGCGCTCCTAAAGAATCACATTTGATTTTTGGAAAAATAATTCTTAGATATATCAAAGGCACAACAAATTTTTGAATTAGGTATGATGTCATAAGAAATATTGATCTATTCAGATATTTAAATGCTGATTGGGCAGAAAATGTTGATGATCGAAGATCCACATCTGGTGGAGTTTTCTTTCTGAGGAAAATTTATGTTAGTTAGCATACGAAGAAATAGAATTCAGTAACTCTTAGCACAGCTGAAGCTGAGTATGTTGCTACTACTCAAGCTGCAAATCAACTAATGTGGATGAAGACTAGGTTGGAAGATCTTCTTGTTGAAGTAAATCTACCCTTACTCTTGGGATGTGATAATCACAGTGCAATCAATATTACAAGGAACCCGATATAGCATTCTCATTCAAAACATATTGACATAAAATACCACTTCATCAAAGAGAAAGTGGAGAATAATTAATTAAAGTTAGAGTACGTTCTTATATCATAACAAGCTGCTAACATATTTACAAAACCTTTACCGAAGGAACCATTTGCTAAATTGAGGTTGAACATGGGTGTCCAACCTCCTTCTCATCAAGTTTGAGGTATGTGTGTCTGTCCCCTCTCTCATCTTACCTTTATATAGTGTTGTCAAGGGGGAGAATTGTTTCATAAATCTATCCTTATGAAAGCATGTATGAAGGGGGAGTTGTGGGTAATTTGTGAGTCCAGCATGTATGTGTGTGAACTATTCTAACTGTTTGTTAGAGTGGTTATAGGAAACAATGTGTTTTTTTTTTTGAAGAAAATTGAAGAAGTGAAGAATGGTGAGGTAAAATATTGAAAGATGTTCTGAAGAAGGCTGAGGAGATATGATCATGAAATTTCATAGTCATTGTTTTTAGACAGGATGGTTTTGGCTGTCAATATTTCTTGTTTCCTACAATGAGTTAGCTCACGTAGGCTTAGAATTGTTGATAAGTAATCCATTGCTTGAGGTTACAAAGTTCAGTGATTTATGAATCTTGGTTGAAAACAAAATACAAAGGGGGATATTTTTGGGACCAAGTTGGATGGAGAAGGAAGTTTGAAGAGTATGTTTTTTGCAGAGTTTTGTCTTTTGTTGTCAAAAGAGTATAAATCAATTCACTTTGTAAAAGCCTTGAAAATATGATGATGCTTTGATGATTTTTATTTTAAAAATATCATAAGTTTAGAAAACTTGTGATGAAATCCTTATGAAGGATATGGAGAGTAAAGAAGTGTTTTTGGAAAAAGAAAGAAAGTGGAACGCAAGTGTGGAATGCAAGTATATGTGGTGCGCAAGCATATATTGTATGAAAGTCATATTTCAAGATCATCACATCAAAATATGGCAAAGGAAATAAAGTGGATCTCAAGTTAAATATTGGCAAGCAAGTCAAAAAGTGGCGTGCAAGTATAAACGGCACACAAGTGTGGCTCACAAGTATAAATGGCGCGCAAGTGTATGTTGCCCACAAGTCATATTTCAACATCATCTTATCAAAATATGACAAAGGAAAGAAAGTGGCGCGCTAGTGATGGAGCAGTGCACAAGTGATGGAGCGGTGCACAAGTGGGAACGGTGCGCAAGTGATGGAGCGGCGTGTAATTAGGATGGTGCACAAGTCACCAAAATTCCTATAAATATATGGTTACCCTCCTAATTTTTCTATGATCAACACTTAAGAGAAAATTTGAGCTCTGAGCGCGCAAGTAGAAGAAAGTGGTGTGCAAGCTAAAGTGGCACACAAGTTAAGAGTTATTTATAAGGTATGAAAGTAGGGAGGTTCGCAAGTAGCATGGCATGCAAGAAGAGCGGCGTACAAGAAGAGTGGAACACAATCAGAGTGGCGTGCAAGCAGAAGTGGCGCGCAAGTTGTAAGAGGTGCCTAAGCAGGGAGGTGTGTTCAAGAATTCTGCTGTGTATATGCCAAAGGTGGCGTGCAAGTTGTGAGTTGTGCAAAATAGTGGTGTGCAAGTAGTTAGTGGCGCGCAAGTAGGTAGGCGCGCAAGCTGAGTGGTTCACAAGAAGGTAGGCGTGCAAGCTGAGTGGCGCGCAAGCAGGTGGCGCGCAAGCAGGGAGGTGCGCAAGAAGGGTGTGGGGTGCAAGCTGTTTTTACCAGGAGGTTCTTACCATCTTCTAGGTAGGAAAGTGAAGAATTGTTCTGAAAGATTTAATTTTTGAAATTTCATTAAGAAGCACAGAATCATTACATTATCCTATTTGTGATAAAAGGGAGAACATGCACTATTGGATTGTTTTAAAAGTGCTACACGGATGTAAGGGAATATCCTACTCATTGTATTCCACATCAAAGGATTGTTTTATAATGGATTGTGTGGTACGGGATTGAATCTGTACCATACCAAGGACGTAGCTACTCTTGTTGAGTAGTGAACCTTGTAAATCTTGTGTTCTTATGGTTGTGTATGTTCAGCAGGGAAGAAACTATTTAACTGGAGGCGAAGGTTGTTTCAAAAATAAAGAAACATAAAAAGAAAAAGATATCATTGATTCACCCCCTCTCCCTCTCAGTGATACTTGGATCCTGACTAGGAACTTCAGATACATCGTACCTCAGTGTAAACGTGGTATAGGAACCATAATAATCAATTCTCTCATGCACGATCCACTAGTATGAAAACACATCCATAACCTATTGGTCTCTAATCATCACAAAAATCTAGTTAGTGTTGTAACGTCAATCGTGCTAGATAAAACTAGGACAAACCGCTTCCGTAACATCTAGCGTACTAGTCCTAATCATCCCACCTAGGTACCTAGGGGTTTCCCTTATGCTCAATCAAGTTCCACATTCACATAATATATCACTATCACATATCACAAACCAAACAAGACATTACACACAAAATCCACCACTTGCATACCCAAACACCATTTCAAAAACACACATACACCAAAATACCTTTCCAAAATATATTTGTCATTACTTAATAATTTTACAAATCCCCATTTACCAACACTCAAAGAAGAACATACTCATTTTTTACAACATAGAAAACATTATTAAATAACACAATAAGGGCCGACATAATAAACATACCCAATTTAAAGTAGGAAAGTCATTTCAAACCACATGCTTAACAAATTATCCTTAAAACTAGTTTTGCACAATTAAATGAACTGTTTACACCATTTATAAAACACCACCAAGTGACACAAAGATATTTTACACAAAAAACATGTCTCGTTTTATATAAACATACTACTTTAAAAACAAACATGTTTTTAACTCTTTTAAAACACCCCTTTAGTTCCATCTAAATAAATCAATAAATCATTTGAGCTATATATGAAATCATTTCCAGAAAAACCAAGAAGACTTTACACCAAAACCACTTGATTACATATAGAGATGTCACTTTAAAACTATATGCACAAGGTAACCATATAAAAACATGTTTTCCATTATTCAAACAATTTTATAATTCAATTTCAAAAATACACAACAAGGAAAACACACCCAAAGTGATTCATTTTCCTTTTAAAATATCCATTTAAATACACACACACCTAAAGTTCCTTTAAAACACATTTTTCACCTACCAAACAACCCCCAAAAACCTTTCAACCATGTTTCACATTCTAAACACCACTTAAATAAACAATTTCTCAATTTATAAGACATCTCACAAGCATTCCACAAGGTCTCACTTCAAAACACAAAAATTTCACATGAAGAGAAAAACATTTTAAAATCAATTGCACATCATATATTTTTAAAAACTACATTCACAAAACTTTTATAATCTAAATAATCAATTACACACTTAATTAAACATTTCAAAGAAACCAAGATCACTTTACACCAAAATATAACTAGAATCACCTATCTAAAACTAAAAGCACATCATAACCCTTTTCAAAATATGATATGCATCATGCAAATAGAATATAGAACATATTTATAGAATCAAATAAACATATTAAATTAATCAAGTTATTCAAGGGAATGGAACCACCTACTGGAATGTAGAAACTTCCGAAAAAAGATGTAGAATCACCGTTGCACCTCAACCGCACCACAAGGAACCAAGAACAGACCCTAAAACAAGAGATCATACCAACAAGATCATGATCTCACCCTAAGAGAAGTGAAACCCTATAAAAAATAACAACAAAACCTTAGATCGGGGGATAGGGTGCTGGTCGAAATAGTTGGAGGAGGATAAGAGGTCACCGGCCATGGGGATATGTGGCGTGAGCAAAGCTAATCAGGGAGAAGGGGTGCGGCGTGAGTCTGGTTCTAGGGGGGAGGCAGCGAGTTGTCACGACGATAGGTGGTCGAGTGGGATGGAGATGAGGTCAGCGCAGGGCAGTCGCTGGATGGGAGGAGAGGGAGTAGGGAATGCACAGACCAGGGGGTTTCAGGGGGTTTCTCTTCGAGCTGGCTAAGAGGGAGGGTGTGCCCAGACTAAGGCCAGGGAGGTCTCTTCAAGCTGGGTAGAAGGGGGAGGTCGTCGGATAGTAGTGCACTGAGAGGGGAGTCTGGCAGAAGATAATAGAGGGAGGGATAGGGGAGGTGAGGCATGACAGGAATAGAGGGTAAGGGGGGAGTGGGCCGAAATGGGGGGGGAGGAGAGTGAAACCCTAACACCAAAACAAGCCTAAAAATGAATAAATAACCAAATAAAATAAAACTAAGAGTAAAAGTAAAAAAGGTAAAACAACTAATAATAATAATGATAATGATAATATTAAAAACTAAAATAATATTAATATTAATAAATAAAATAACTTAATTATTATCAAAATATTATTAATAACACTATTCTTAAACAATATCATTATTATCATCATTAAGATAATTCATTAAATTTTACCACACTTATTTTTATTTTATTTCAATTTTTTTTTCATGACATTTTATTTGTTTGCCTTAAATATCAAGCAGGTCATGTGGTGAACCAGGAAAGGTCATGCAGTGACTCAGGAAAAGTCATGCAGCTTCAACCATGGTGCAATAAACATTGTCCAGGCCAAAATGTTCATTTTTTAAATAAGAACCCAAAAAATTTAAGTCGGGATTCTACCTTAACAACCCGATGCCCAGAAAATTAATAAAATAAATAATTAAAAATGGTGGGTGTGACAATTATCCCCATCATAGAGATTTCCATCCCTGGAATTCCATAATTAATATTAACCCCAAATTAGAAAACGACACCCCCCTTATATAAAAAGAGGATCCCCACAATCAACAAGATAAAAGAGGAAAACACACCATGCTTAGAGAAAGTGACTTAAATGGTGACCTCAAGAAACCCATAAAAATACTTTCCTCTATGTGTCACCCTCCCCACAGAGTTGGAACACCTCCAATTGATTGATTTAGAAAAGGAACTCTTGCACCCATAGAAACCAACTTCACAAGCCGAAACACCTCAAGCACCATTGAATGAAAATCACATCATTTGACTGGAACAAACAAACAATATCAACCACATCCAAGGAATACTCTTATCACCTACCACCAAGTAATCTCTAAGAACATAACTAAAAGGCCAACAGGGGAAATCCTGAAGGGGATCCCCACCATTAGAAACTTACTGACACCCGAGAATAGATTGGAAAACAAACACAAGGAGGTCCGGGTGGACTCTCCACTATTATGAAGAAAGGCCAACACCGATTCATTCTAGAAACATTTGTGCGAGACCCATCGTGGGTCTCCCCACCATTAGAACTGATAGAAGATACAAAACTTTGAAAATTTTCTGACGGTGGCCAAACACTCCACCACAAGGGGCGGGGAGGGCAGGGCCCAACTATCGGGGTGTCAAACCACAACCCAAGACAAACCAGCATCGCCACATCCATAGATGAGCACTATTCAAATTTGAGACCAATTTACCCATCAGATCCCAAGGACCACAAAAATAATTTACACCTGGTGGGACACATCCACCAAGAATTTGAGGTATGAGATGACCATTCCTCCTCATAGCCACAAGAAACCTCACGCACCCAAATGGGTCGTTCAAAATAGAATAACCACAAAAAACAATTTAAACTTCTTTGACTTTCAAAACTGACGACAGAAATAAGGTTGGGGTCCCATACACTCTCGGGGTTCCTGTCCATGCGTTAGCTTCACTACGAGGCCTATGGCTGGAGCCCTGATGTTTGAAGCCTCTCCTGCCTCACAGTCAGTCATTAAAGACTCCCTAACGGAGCTTCTCCTTTTGGTGCCACACACAACAACACTGCAACCGAGACAACACCAACAAACACAACGCACCACAAAATCCAACTACTCCCTCATGGCACATCCACTAAAATAGGGGTTTAGATGATGCACATGCATCACTTCTTCACCTTAACCAAGAAACTTAAAAAGGAAAGACACACAACAAACACTTCCCTTTAAACAGAAAAATTAGAACTCCCTGAGAGGAGGACACACTCCTATGAAAACAAGGATTCTCAGAGGGTTTTATGAAATCCAAATTTTCACTTCAAAGAGAACCCATATTGCAAGACGTCACAAAACATGACCCATGCAACTGATGAAATCACTACAATCCTTTCAAGACATCGGTCAGTACTGATAACTTCAAACCGCCTTCACCCTTCCCCGCTAGATTCCTTTCATCATTTCCAGGGGGAACCTTCAAATGCAACGGTGTCAAACTTTATACCCAGTGACTCAGACAGCTCAAAGATACCAAAACTCCCTTCAAATCCCCTCGCATATGTAATCTCGCTACGAGAGGATCTGCTTAACCAAAAAGGAAAAAAGGGATAGTCTTATCAATATCACTCAAAAGGAAGATTCCTTACTTTAATCAACTAGAGGTCCGTCCAATGGTGAATTTCCCATGGCCACACTTTAATCACATGTTAACATATTTTGGGGGGTGTACACTAGTCAAGAAAGAAAACCATAGACCCAATCAAACTGGTCCAATGGCCAAGACATACCATAAGCAAACACTAAATGTGTGGGGGGAACCACTGAAAGGGATTCTCAAAGCACTTTTCAAAAGAAACCACTAACCACATGCCTTCACACCGACTTACCAATAAGAATTCAAACTCAAGACCCAAATCAGACAAAAAGGATTCTCAACATGAAATGCCTCACATCCAACATTTCTGAAATGCAAGGACACACCACACAATCACCGGTTAAAACACCAAATTTCCCTTTAACAAAACTTTTTGAAAATAAATGAAGGTGGTGGGTTTCCCAAACACCAATGGTGTCCCATGGGCCTCACACATGCATGTTTTCATGCCACACCGGCACCCACCTCATGTACATCTAGACACTCATCTGATCATTCCATTAACCATTTATATCTCTATATATACCCATGCATGTGGTTTCCCATGAGAGCACCATTGATCAAAACCAGACCCTTCCATTTTTCAAAACCAAAACATTCAACCCACACTTTTCAAACCTTACACATCATTTTTTTTAAGGCGCTTCATTTCAAAAAAAATTCCAAGACCAAATCATTTTTACTTAAAAACCATATTTCCACGATTCCAAAACAAAGAGACAAGGAATGATGCAAGAGGAAAATAATGTCAATAGGTGACTAGGACATATGGTTGGTAGTCATATGTCAATCATGCCACTACCACAAAGAGTATTCTAGGATAGCATCCCCAGTTCCACATGGCTTTCCAGACCCTACAAGCTCATTGGGACCACCAACCCTACTCCCTTTTCATTTCCCTTAAAAAAGATTAACCACAAGGACCAACGACTTAGAAAAACCTCAACTTATCCTGGTAACTCAAGTCCCACCATGAGGTGTGTTGGCTAGGTACCTTTATCATAGCTAGAACGTCGAGTTCTGACACCCTTAACTTTGGTCTACCCTAACTCTATCTCAGAAGAACACGACCCAAGAGAGAAAACCTCCTCTGATACCATTTTTTCACGAACCAGGCAGGGTCTTCATCCAACCCGGCGCCCGATCCAGTCCGCGACATGGCCTAAAGGGAATTTCTAATCCCCACGGTCTAACACAAGTGCCCGGGTATCAAAAATAACACATGGGAACGATTTTCCTGAAATAGTAAATGCGAAACAACTGATAAGGTAAATAAAATAAAACCGAAAATGGGCAGCCAAACTGGACCTTAATGCATGTTCAGATTTAAAGGTTTACAACTTGAACAAACATCCAAAAAGGAAAAACAACAAGGAAAACTAAAATTCCAACCCAAATATCCAAGAAACATGAGATAGACCACATCCCCAGGCTACCAACACCAACCACCATGAGAAGACCTCCAGCAACCTAAACCACCATCACTAAGCACAATGTGTCAACCTAGAATACACCAATGACAAGATCTACATGCACTCAAAGGTGTATGTAGAGTGTGATAAAAATGTCCAGTAGGATACAACCTAATAAAAAGGTTCCATTACATAACATCTAAGAGATAATTTAATATGCTTATTCAAAAAAATATGCTTTTAAAAAAATATTATTAAGGAAAACATTTACATGATGAAAGTAAAAAAGGAAAAAAATGTTTGAAGAAAAACCATTTCACAAATACTACTTTTAAGTGGATGAAAAAATACATAAGGCACAAACACTCAAGTGGTCCTCTGTATACCGACGGAAGGTACCACGTCGTGAATAGTAGAGCACGGTGGGTAAATCCCCTAAGCTATCTAGAATGCGTGGGATGCTAGAGACATCGTACCTCAGTGTAAATGTGGCATAGGAACCACAATAATTAACTCTCTCCTATACAAGACAATAGTAGGGAAACACATCTATAACCTGATGGTATCCAACCATCGCAAAAGTTTAGTTAGTGTTGTAACGTCAATCATGCTAGATGAAACCAGGATGAACCACTTCCGTAACATCTAGCATACTTGTCCTAATTCTCCCACCGAGGTACCTAGGGTTTTCCCTTATGCTCAATCAAGTTCCACATTCACATAATATATCACCTTCACATATCACAAACCAAACAAGACATTACACACAAAATCCAACACTTTCATACCCAAACACCATTTCAAAAACACGCACACACCAAAATACCTTTCCAAAATATATTTGTCGTTACTTAATCATTTCACAAATCCCCATTTGGAAACACTCAAAGAAGAACATACTCAATTTTCAAAACATATAAAACATTATTAAATAACACAACAAGGGACGACATAATAAACATACCCAATTCCAAGTAGGAAAGTCATTTCAAACCACTTTCTTAACAAATTATTCTTAAAACTAGTTTCGCACCACTTGCATAATTAAATGAATTGTTTTAACCATTTATAAAACACCACCAAGTGATGAAAAGAGAGTTTACACCAAAAAAATGTCTCATTTTATATAAACATACTACTTTAAAAACGAACATGTATTCAACTCTTTAAAAACACCACTTTCATTCCATTTAAATAAATCAATAAATCATTTGATCTATCTATGAAATCATTTCAAGAAAAAACAAGAAGACTTTACACCAAAAACCACTTGATTCCATATAGAGATGTCACTTTAAAACTAGATGCACAAGGTGACCATATAAAAACATTTTTTCCATTATTCAAAAAAAAATCAATTCATTTTCAAAAGTACGCAATAAGGCAAACACACTCAAAGTGATTCATTTTCCTTTGAAAATCTCTATTTAAATACACACAAACATAAAGTGCCTTTAAAACACATTTTTCACCTACCAAACAACCCCCAAAAACCTTTCAACCATGTTTCACATTCCAAAAACCACTTAAATAAACAATTTCTCAATTTATAAGACATCTCACAAGCATGCCACAAGGTATCACTTCAAAACACACAAATTTCACATGAAGAGAAAAACATTTTAAAATCAATTTCACATCAAATATTTTTAAAAACTACATTCACAACACTTTTATAATCTAAATAATCAATTACACACTTAATTAAACATTTCAAAAAAACCAAGAGCACTTTACACCAAAATATAACTAGAATTCCCTATCTAAAACCAAACACACATCATAACCCTTTTCAAAATATGATCTGCATCATGCAAATAGAATATAGAACATATTTATAGAATAAAATAAACATATTAAATTAATCATGTAATGGAAGGGTATAGAACCACCTACCAACGTGTAGAAACTTCTAAAAAATATGTAAAATCACTGTTGCACTTCAACCGCACCACAAGAAAACAAGAACGAACCCTAAAACAAGAGATTGAACCAAAAAGATCATGATGGCACCCTAAGATATGTGAAACACCTATAAAAAAGAACAATGAAACCTTAGATCGATGGAGGAGGGCACTGGTCGGAATAGTCAGAGGAAGAGAAGAGGTCACTGGCCATGGTGAGATGCGGTGTGATCAAAGCTGGTCTTGGAGTAAGGGTGTGGCACAAGTCTTGTTTTAGGGGGGAGGCGGAGAGTCATTATGACGGGAGGCAGGTGAGCGGGCTGGAGATGAGGCCGGTGTAGGGTGGTCACCGGATGGGAGGAGAGGTAGAAGGGCACACACAAACCAGGGGGTTCCAGGGGGTCGCGCTTCGAGTTGGCCGAGAGGGAGGGCGTGCACAGACTAAGGCCAAGGAGGGCACTTCGAGTTGGGTAGAAGGGGGAGGCCATTGTACAATAGCTCACTGGTAGGGGAGTCTGGTGGAAAATAATACAAGGAGGGATAGGGGAGGTGTGGCATGAAGGGAATAGGGGGTGGGGGTGCGCCGAAATGGGGGGGAGGAGGGTAAAACCCTAACACCAAAACAAGCCTAAAAATGAATAAATAACCAAATAAAATAAAACTAAAAGTAAAAAGTAAAAAAACTAATAATAATAATAATAATAATAACTAAAACAAGAATAATTTTAATAAATAAAATAACTTAATTTGTATCACAATATTAATAATAACACTATTCTCAAACAATATCATTATTATCATCATTAAGATAATTCGTTAAATTTTACCACACTTATTTTTATTTTATTTCAGTTTCATTTTTCATGAAATTTTATTTGTTTGTCTTAAACATCAAGCAAGTCATGTGGTGGACCGGGCGAGGTCGTGCGGTGACTCTGAAAAAGTTGCGCAGCATTGACCATGGTGCGCTGAATGTTGTTAAGGCCAAAATGTGCGTTTTTTAAATAAGAACCCAAAAATTTTAAGTTGGATTTCAACCCAAACTACCTAATGCCCAGAAAATTAATAAAATAAATAATTAAAAATTGAAGGTGTGACAGACATTATATTATCTTTGGAATATAGTTTTAAGAATCAATATAAAATAATTTATGTTTTATAAAATAATATTTATTTCCTTTTAGTGGGAATATTAAACAAATAAAATGTTATTTCCATATCATGTATGGTATTCTATGTGCTTGGAACATTTTTCATTTAAAAGAATACTTTATTAAAAAAATACCATCGATGGGTGGTGGGAACACATTCCCACATATTTTAACAAATACTTGGATAATAATTTTATCCTATATAAAATACTTTTTTCCATATATTATTCTCAAATAATGTTATATAATCCAATAAATAATAAAACCAATGTATATAACTAATCATCTCATATTGTTCATAATAAATCTTTGTAAACCCCTCTTATCATATGAGAGAAGTGAGATAAAGATACACTTCCTTTACTTAGATTCATCCAAGCTTGATAAACATCTTTACATTCAAATTTATGATGTATCAATTGTTTACTACATCACTTGAATTAAAAATATAAGCTCTTTTCAATTATTATTATGATTTTGAACTCTATTATATTTATAATAAGTGTAAAACATACACTCGGTATCACATACACTTCAAAATCAAAGAATCAATTTCCATAACATTAATACATGACATGGACATTACATGGAGTTCACAAACCCCTTTAAGTATATCTTGTATGATATAATCATATTGAATCATTATTCCTCCTTCCTAAAAACCCTAGGTTTCAAATGAACTTGACTAGATTATTGAAGAAACATTGTTGAACTTTCAAACTATATCTCTTTTGGTTTTGAACTTGTTTTTCCCTATACTATCTATAAGGTAACAAAACATAGGCATAATATGCCTAATTCATATATTATAAAAACTTTGAGAATATTGAGTAAACTTTTATTGAATTCATCCATATTGCCGAAACATTTCCATATATGATAATAAAATGAATTCCTTAACCAGAATAATCCTTATATTAATTATTTAGTCTCTCCAAGCATATTCAACCATACTAAATATCATTAACATACCCAATAATATTGAGTATATTATAATATAATACCTTAGGTTAATTAGCATCTAGGGCCTTTTAAACCTTAAATGAATGATTTAATTCTTTTATGAGCATCTTGATTTTCTTGATGAATAATTTCAACAATTGGTTACTTAGGAAGGAATTGTTCTAACACATAAAATATTTCTATTTCTCAATAACTATTCTTAAGCTATCGGTCTTAGGAGTTTCTTATTTTAATCTTCTCATTTCAAGGATTAATATAAATTTTATTTTAATGATGATTATGCATTTATTTATAACAGTACCTTTTATCATATGAATAGCATGTTTTATATCTTTTCATTAAATAATTTTAATGAAAGTAATCCCACTAAAATTGATGACCTCGTACATCATATTCATTTAGTGAGAATATATCCATATTTCAATAAGAAATGACCCTGCTTTGTCTTGAAACTCATTAATTTATTTTTTTAGGTAGGGGTTCATCTCAATCAAAATAGTTGTGATTCTTGGATAGTTGAGTGGATAACTCTTTATCCAAATCCATCATATGGCTTCACTCAACTCTATTCCTCTAGTATCCCAACCCTTGGGGTTTCCCAACTAAGTGTAACCCAAATCAAACATCAAAAACAATCTAACAAAATATAATCTAAGGTCACGTCTCTTTGGCATGAAACTTCCCATCGAATAATCCTGATTCACTCATTACTTTCTTGTCTTACATAAGATAATCCAGAGGCACCCTACTTTTTCATGAAACTACTTGGTTTGATGATTGGGGTATTGATAAGTGTTTCTTTATAAGGAATCCCACACTTAGTATTTGAGGGGTTTTCTTTTAAAGTCTCACCAATTTAATATACATCATATGCATATTAAATTCATAACTATTACATCCTATATAATAATTATATTCTCATGTTTTATTCCCTTTTGTGTATGTATGCTTCTAATGATTTAGGTTTGAAGTCCCTATTCCAACCACCAAATTAATGTGTTCGCACTATATTAATGTGTAACTTTTTACACAACCCAGAAGTCTATGTTAATCACCCAAAAACATAAGTCAAGTATATTCATACATATCCAAATGATTCATATTCTTAAGGTAGATGAATGCTTCATGTAAAGGTATAGAGTTATATGAGATTAACAGACTCCACATAAGAAAGCCCAGAGCAATAGATATCCAACCACATTCACTTTCCTAGCCAGGGTAAGACTCCAGGAAAGTAGGTGGTCTAACCCTAAGTCCCTTTACCCAAGGAGACTATACTCAAGAGAGAATTCAATTCATGAAAAACTCTAACACCTAATATACATAAACTATGCCCAATAACTATTCTCAAGGTCATAACTAAAATTAAAACTGAGGTCAAGGTAGATGAAAGCTAAATTTCATGATATAAAACCTATCAAGATATGAAAATCTCTATCCTAGAAGCAATTTATCATAAAAATGTGCATAAAAAATATTCATATTTCATAAAAAAATTACTAAACATGAATATAAAGGAAATATAATAAATAAATTATTTATTTATTTATTTTCAAAAACATGATACATTTATAAACTGTTCATAACTAGATCCTAGTTATAAAATTTTTATAAATTTGAAATAATATAAACATTTTATATTCATTTCAATGTTAACCCTTTTATATTAATCATTACATAGCATTTTCATTTTAAACATGTGATGTTTTATGAATTATAAAAAATGTATAATCTGAATTATATTATTTAAACATTATATATAATCTAAATATCATATAATTTTTTATTATTTAAACCATGATCATATCATTTATCAAGGAACTTTTTTATGTGGCATAAGTAATGTTCCAAATATTGACCCTTTAATTTGAACAATTTCAAATTAATTAATTATGAACAATTTATAATTTTAAATATAAACATTTTATATTTTATCCTTATTTCATAAGTTATAACCCTTCATAAATTATTTCTTATGACTTCTAAATATGCACTTTTTTTAGATCATAAGAATTGTCATATAATTTGTTAAAAGTTATTTTAAAATATTAACCTTTAATATTTGGGGAAAATGTTTCATAAACATTTATTTAATTAATTATAAACAATTTATAATTAATTAATATATTTATAAAATTTATATAAAATAAAATATCCCAAAATACCTTTTACTATGATTTATAAACATTGTATAAACCAGAAAAACGTTTCATATGTTAAAAATAATTTTTAACAATTTTATGCTTACCCTTATGCAGCAACCCAACTATGTGTAAGGGTATCCCCTTATTCCCTTACGTAGAGCATCTACATAAGGGTAAATGATGTTTTTTAAATTATATGTAAAGGTAAAATTATCTTTACGTAGCTCGATGCTATTGAATAAAGGTAATACACAAATTACCTTTACATATCTCTCACATGTAAAGGTATTACCTTTATGCAACTCCTTTGCATAAGGTTACTCTGAAAATTTCATACATTGTGTAAAGCTAAACATCATGAAACTTTAAATAACAGATTTAATACCTTTACAAGGAAAGGTAATGGTCAATCTAACTTTAGGCAACAACTTGCGTAAGGGTATAAGCATTATGCATCCTGATACATTGCTGCATAAGGGTATTACCTTTATACAACTCATTTGCATAAAGGTAATGAAATGGTTACTCTTATATAGAAATTTTTTGTAAGGGTACTACCTTTACATAACAGTCCTATGTAAGGGAAAATCAAATATACCCTTACATAACACATTTAAGGGTCAGTAATCTGCATACGTTTTTCAAAAATGTTGTTTTTCATTTTTCCTCAAAAACCAATGATTCAAACACATTAAAAACTTGAAGAAATTTTCTTTGATGCCACTGATGGGTTTTTTATGATCATCCAATGATCATTTATATTGGAAGACAACCTAAAAACATAAGAGATCTATCTTCAATAATATTAACGTATAGAATAATACTGTAGAACAGTGTACCTAGTATTCAAAAGTTATAGTAGCTTACATATTCCTCCTTCAAAGGATAATGTTTAAGGAAGATAATGTGGAGTAATAAACATAATCACCCTACCTTCGAGGGAGTACACCAGCCAAAGGATATACGAATGATTCATGAGGATACTTGATATCTAAAGGGGTTCTAGCACCTTCTCACAAAGATAAACATAGTTTCAAGAGGAATAGAGTTTAGCATAGGCTCATACATATCACACCACACCAAACAGAAGAGGATCACATCCTCTTATATAAGCAGAAGCTCGAGGCATCACATCATATGTGTTTTTTTATTGGGTATAAATCATTGAATGATTTCAATGAATTAATGAAAAGCCTTTAATACATTCAGAATGGATTGTAACCGATGGTTAACTCATTCGAGATAAATAAATAATATATATATATATCATTCATGCATTGCATGCATGAAAAATACATACATCATATGCATATACTAAATGTACATTATATATACATCATATTATATATATATATATATATATCATGCATCATATTCATGTGTACATGCATCTTGTGAAAGTACATTTTAGTGAACATCCAATAAATGTGACTTGGTGGGGCTTGGTGGGTTCCCCAATCACATGATTACCCAAGATAGGGTTAGTATAGAGATTATAGTAGAGTGATAAACCAATATGCATGCAGTGGTGTTAAAGATAGGTTAAGCGCTTAAGAAGCCAACATATAAATTATGTGATGGGTTTGGGTGAGAAGCCAACCTATGTGAGGATGATATAATATGTGATTCCATGGTGGGGCTCCATTCCCCCTAATGTGATATACAATTCCAAGGTGGGGAGCCATTCCCACCTTGTGTGGTATGAGATATTTCGAGTGGGGAATCATTCCCCCGGTACAATATGAGATATTATGGGTGGGGTGCCATTATCCCCTGATGTGATATGAGATATTACGAGTGGGGAATCATTCCCCTAGTACAATATGAGATATTATGGGTGGGTTTCCATTATCCCCTGACGTGATATGAGAAATTATGGGTTGGATGTCATTCTCCTTAATATGTGATATAAGATATTATGAGTGGGGCATCATTCCCCCTAATATGAAATGTGAGATATTACTAGTGGAGCATCATCCCACCCCCATCAATATGATATGTGAGATATTATAGGGCAGATGACATTTACCTTAAGTATAATATATGAGATATATGGGGAAAGCATCATTTCCCCCAAGTATGATATATTAAATATTGCAGGTGGGGTTTCATTGACCCTAATATGATATGTGAGATATTATGGGTGGGGATCATTCCCCCTATGACATGTGGTTATGTGACTTGATCAAATATATATGACACTGTCCAAAATAGGTATGGTCGATCCCAGGTACCACCTTAGAACCCGAGGATCAATGGTGATAATTTATTATGCTTATGTAGTTTATTTTATTATATTGATCATATCACATTATGTATAAAATGTATTTACTTATTATTTTAGTTTCATCATTGATGTTGTCCTACTGAGTTTTACTCACACTCTATTTAGGCATGTCTAACACTTTGGTACCCTTTCATACCTCAGGTTCATAGATTTATTTATGACAAAGGCTTAATGTTACATTATCAAGATGGATGTCTTGGATGAAGTTTAGATATGAGGCTCAAGGGTGGTAGTGAGCCTCCTTGTTTTTTATTTCTTCTATATATGTGATCAGACCAGTGGGTAATCAGTTGAGATGTATGTTTGTATGACAACATTTCATTTTTTATAACATGGATATGTTTATCTAATTTTGCATACTTTGATTGTTTATTATGAATGTAGTTGGTTATATTAACTATTTTTCTACTTTGATATGAGGGTATAATATCCTAATGATAACACCTTATACCCCACATTACTAATAGAAATACTCTAGAATATAGGGAGATGCGCTTAGGGTCATATGACACTATGGACCGGTTAATGAAAATTGAAGCGGGTTAGGGATTGTTGGGGAACCTCCTCTCATTGGGCCCTAATTACGTGAATTTTTAAAATAAAAAAATACAAAAAAAAGGTTTGAGGGGTTACATATTTTTGAGGCAGTTGAATTTGAGGCACCACACACTTATTCTCTTCCTCCCAAGAGCAATGTAATTAGGGTTTCACCTAGTAGTTTTCAGATCTACAACCATAAAAATTCCTCTAGTTTCATTTTCTTTTACTATTGTGTTATTTGATATGATCTTGGTGTTTTTCATCTGAACCTTTTATTCAAACAACAAACACCTTCTATACATAGTAAAGTCTATTTAGATTTATTTATCAAGTTTTGTTCTTCATTTTATACTGCTTTCAAACTGAATCTGCTTTCTGCCTTTGATCCGCTATTTTATCTAGGTATTAATTTTGAGATCCCTTTTATTTTTGGGAGTCTCTATCGTGTACTTTTTTATTTTAGTGGATCTACTTTATGGAGTAGGTCCCGTGGTTTTTCCCTCATTGGGTTTTCCACATTAAAAATTTTTAGTATCATCATTTTATTTTCTATAAATATTTTTAGTCATTACACATATGCTTTAATTTTTCAGGCTTGTTTGAAGAGAAAGAAAATATATTTTCACTACATATTCTCTTTTCTATTGTTTATTCATTCATCGCTTTCCATCTTTCCCAATATCTGATATTAAAGGGTTTGGTTTTTTGTTTAAATAAATTATGGAATCCAATTATAGTCAGATGATTTGGTTGAATGGTTCCAACTACCATATGTGGAGATTAAAAATGAGGGAGAAACTTTTTTTCAAGAGAATGTATCTTTTGGTGTTTAGTACTCAGAATCCATAAATAATTTCTAATAAAGAATGGTTGTTTGAGCATGATATGGTTTTTGGTTTCATTTATCAGTGGGTCTAAGACAAAACAATGAACCATATTGTCAACATATCTCATGCCATAAATTTGTGCGACAATATTGATACCACTTATGTATCCAAGATAGGAAAAAATAAATGGTTTCTCCTCAAACAAGTTATATATTTGAGTTACAAAGAAGGTATGTCTATTTCTAATTGTTTTAATGAATTTTAGAGATTTTTTTGATTAATTTTATAGTATGGGTATTACTTTATATGATGAAGTTTTAGTTATTTGGTTGCTTAATACTTTACTTGATTCTTGAGAGAATTTGTGTGTTACTCTAACCGTTTTTTCTCCTAATAGTGTTGTGACATTCAATTTTGTTAAGTCTGTTTTTTTTTATGAAGAGTTCAGGAGAAATACTTAGTAGAAATATTCTTCGGCTCTTTTAGTCATAGAGAATAGAGGAGAAATCAGAAAACAAATCAGGGACAGATAAATCAAGGTAAGATCAAAGGAATAATAAAATCAAGGTCAAATCAGAGGGAGTTTGAATGTTATCATTGTGGTAAGAAATGACATGTTAATAAGTTTTACTATTAGTTGAAAATATATATAGAGAGAGAGAGTGTGTGTGTGTGTGTGTGTGTGTTTGACATGCATATGAGGTTCGTTTGAATCTTATTTCTTTCAGCATTCTTGATGGTGATGATTTAATTAGTAATTTTTGTGATATCCAATAGAATTTTTCTAATGGATCCATAATTGTGGCTCAAGGAAAGAAGCAATTAGGTTTATATTGGACTAAAGATTCTATTTCTTATGATGATTCTTGTGTTGTTGAGTGTAGTATCTCTTCTAAGTTATGGCGTAAGATTCTTATCCATATTAGTGAGAAGGGTCTTGGTTTCTTGTCTAAGAGAAATATACTTCTAGTTTTGAAAGATGTCAAATTTGATGTGTGTAATCACTGTTTGGTCCAAAAAACATTACAGAGTGAGTTTCATCAGTCGTCCTTTTCATGGGAAATCATGGGTACTTCAATTAGTATATTCAGACATTTTTTTCCTTTAAAATATAATAAATTTAATTTTGGTCTCTATTTTATAGTTTTTATTGATGAATACTCACTTAATCTTTGGTTTTATGTTTCAAATTCCAAAATTCAAGTGCTTAGTTTTTTTAAGAAATTTCAAGTTTCAAATAAGAGGGAATCTAGTAAGAAGTTGAAATGTATTCACGCTGACAATGGGGTGAGTATTGTGCTACATTTGTTTAGTATTGTAGGTGGGAAGGTATTTAGTATTAGAAGACACCTCCTAAGACACCACGACTTAATAGTGTAGCTAAGTGGATGAAGATGACTTTGTTGGAAAGATTTTTTATATTTGTTTTTTTAAAGATAAGATTTCTAGACATTTTTGGGGTGAGACTTTATTTACTAATACTTATATTATCAATTTATCACATGTTTTTTCTTTGTATACAGACACACTATAACATCCCGTTACTATCTTCCAAGTATTTTCCTTATATTTATTCATTTTCCTATTTTTTTGGGTGATTCTTGGGACTCTCAAGGATGGATAACATTTTTTGGGGGAAAAAACCAAAATTTTAGGGATGTATGTTTTTTTTAATTAATGGAGTTTGAGTATAAATGTGTTAATGGATTTGCAAGGTTCTCCCTGAGTTCAGAGATCATCTGGGTTGGTTTGAAGTTTTCATCTAAAACCCAAATATTTTGGATAATGTAGGATAAATACACACTATGTAATGAAATTACATGTTGTGTAATGCATGTTGGATAAAAGTTGTGAGTCTGGTACATAGCATGAAAGGAATACATGCCGTGTATTGTATTCACATCATGTAATGGTTAAAAATGGGTTTTTGATATAAAAAAAGTGATGGGTTTTTTAGCGTATTTTAGATTCATGGATTACACAACATGTAAAGGGATTACATGTAGTGTAATCATCATGAGTTTGGAATTTAGGGTGTTGCATAGCTAATTTATTATTTCATTTGGCCACATCCTCTTTTCAATCAACCCAAAATATCTCAGGGGTGATTTTGGATATCTTCACTCTTTCCGGATCTCTTTATTCGGTGATTGATCTTTAGGTTTGTGGTGTTCCATATCTTCGGGTAATAACTCCTTTGGTTTATTAATTTCCTTTGATAGTGGTATCACCATTTTTTTATATTTCTATATTTTTTATCTATGATAGTGTTTCGTATTGATTCCATCTAGATCTATGGTGATATTTTCCTCTGGAGGCTAACCATTATGTTGGTTACAGTGAGACATGCAAGTTCCTTGAGTTATGGGTTTTTTCTTTCTCTTAACTGACCATTTATCTAAATTGAATCAATTCTAAGATGTTTTGATTGATTCTAGGGCCTCCTTTATCGTGGTTATTTTGTTCTTTCTTGTTGGTGGATATTATTTTGGGTGTTTGCAGCCTAAGTTTGAGGTAGGTGGTCCCATATTTAGTATATATTGGATGAATTATATTGTTCTAGTTTTGATAAATTGTTTTATAAATGAAATTCCATGATTGATTGATGGATGGATTTGTGTGTGTGGAACAAGTTTTTGATAAAATACGATTTTCCCTTATTTTGGTAAAAGGAAAGTGTGTTTTTAAATCATTGTGAAATGGTTTTCAAATAATGGTTTTAATGAAATGGTTTGTAAAATAGAACACATGGTAAGTCTTGGGTACTTAGGTGGAAGGTTTAGCTTGGGGTCATTATCCATACATTGTTGAGGGGCTCACTCATGGGGTGTTCCTCTATTTACTGGGTTTGTTGTTCTAGTGAATTGATATTGAAATTGTCAGGGAATCCACTCATGGGGTGTTTCTCTGCTCCTTAAATCAGTGTTTTAAGGACTTGATTGTATACTAGTTGTTGATTGTGGTACAAGTAGTCTGTTATCCTAGATTTTAGTGATCCTTGGCCTGATGTTACATATGCTTCTGATTTTTATTGGATTTGATATTATATGTTATGTATACTTTGGTTTGATTTGATATGACTGCTTTGATGTATATGAAATGCTTTGAAACTATTTTACCTGGCTTATTTTGGAAATGTGGAAAAAAGGAAAATTAAATGCTTTGTGGGATTTTAATATAAAAATTGTTTAAACTATTTATCATGCCTTTTTTCCCTTTAAAGTTGATCATTGTTTAGATTATTTTAGAGATACCAGTTATGGAACACCTAGGTGGTATCCTGTTTAGCTTGTTATCCCACACCTTGTGCACTCATTCGGTGGTGCATAGAACTTTGTATGTATTTCAATACAGGGAAAGAAAAGGAACTGTAGTGAGGCAGTAAGGTTTTTTATTAGCTAATTTTGGGTATCTGGTGGTGATATACTAGTAGTTTTCTCATGTTGTCACATGGAGTAGTAGTTTTGGTTTTGTTGTCCTTTTTTGTTGGACTTTTCTATTGGATATCATTGCTACTTTGGATTTGTATAGTTTTTGTTGTCTTTTTTTAGTTATGGAATATATTTATCTCTTCATTTGTTTCTCTATATTATATATGTATACCATGTTTTTTCTTTAATTTGGGATAAATCATTCCCTCTGGTTGTTGTTTGATGCCCAGGTGCTAGTCACCAGCTCGTGGGGATCGTGAATGTCCTTTGGGTATGTGGAAAATTTAGGTTGGGTACTAGTTTGAGAGGGTATTCAGGTCGGGTTCATCATAGTTTAGTATAAAAGGTGATTTTTCCATAAGAGTATTAGTCTTGGGACATTTGGTGAATTGAATATTAGATTTTTGGGACTTGAGAGGTTGGTTGTGGTGTCTGGCTAACTCTTTCTGTGACGATACTCATGTTTCCATGGGATATTGGGATGTGTGTCTTCTATTTTGAGTTCTTGATCCTAATATCAATTTTTATTGTGTTTTTATGGTTTAAACTATGATTATTCTATTGTCTGGTCATTTCATCTATTTTTGTGTGCAACAGTATGCCTCCGAGATGTATTACATGGGTTCCTCAGGAGGATGCAGTGGATGCTCTCCAAGGGAATCCACCTATAGATTGGAATCTTATTAAGGAAATTATGTGGCTATTTCATGTTGTTTACCAAAATGTACCACAAGTTTAGAACTCAGTTTTTGAGTTATATCCAAGAACTAGAGGAGAAAGGGATCGATCATGTGATTTCTTCCACGAGAAGACATCATACTTTAAGGGTATGAATGAAGCTAAAGAGATGGAGGGCTTGTTGGATAAAATCAATCAGATCTTCGATTTTCGGGACACAACTGAGAGTATTAGGGTGAAGTTTGTGACATTCAAACTTGAGGGCCCCAATAAGTTTTGGTGGGATTCCATGGTACACGTGGATAGGCATGTGGTATTAGATTGTAAGGGTTTCAAGTCTCTCTTTTTCTAGAAGTTTTTTCCAGAGTTTCTGATGATGGTGAAGTATCTAAAGTTACTCTCTTTACATCAAGGAGAGCTTTCAGTGTCGGTATAAACCAATCAATTTGTTGAGATCGTTTTTTTTTCTCTATAGGTAGTAAATAATGATTAGTTGAAAGCTCAGAACTACTTTCAGGGTTTGTGAGTAGATTTTAGATTACAGGTATTTATACTGAAACTTTCAACCTATGCGGATACAATGGATAGGGAAATTATGGAATATATGAATTTGGTAGTAAAGTTTTGTTATTTTACCCTTTTATTCCACCCAGTGGTAACTTTTAATGACCTAAACTATTATAAATAAAATTTCCCCTTGTTTTTTAATTAAATTTATTATTATGTAATATGTTTATAGAAAGAACATGCACTTATTTGGTTTTATTATATCCTATCATATTTAAAATATCGTTAATCATTTTTACCATTGATAATATAGTTATTGAACAATGATCATATTATTAGTATAAATATAGGGTTTTAACAAATCCAATTGACACAGACAAAGGAAGTGATGACCTCAACTAGTAGGATCATACCCTATGAAGCACATTTATCAGATATTCCAAGGGAGATATAATATCTAGGATTTTCCATTGACCAATCCCAAGATAATATCCAATAACTTAAGCATGATAGAAACTGTTTATAAGAGAAGTTCAAGCTCATCGAGATCACGGCCCAAACCATGTATGTCAAACCACCCCATGAAAGTCTCTCCATCTCGCACCTTACTCTTAGGGTGTTTTATGGTGTATTAAAGGGATATGTATCAAGGCCCTAACAATATAATTATTTACATTATTTTTTGTATATAATAATGAATATATTTTCATCCTAATATTTTTACTTTATAAAATATTTTTATTTTGATACAATAAAACACAAATAGTATTTTTGGTTAATATTTAAATTCAATTAAGGAATTTATTTTGATGAATTAATTAATTTTTTAAATAAATAGTATTTTAATAAAATGTTATTATTAAATAATTTTTATCAAATATAAATGATCGTATAATTTTATAAATTAAAATGTAATTTTTATATGGGTTCGAAAACTATTATTGTCAAAAAACCCAGCAATTCTCAATAAATGTTAGTTCTTATTTTAAAAGTGAAAATACACATATTTATAAAATTATTTAGATAAAATGAATATTTTTTTGGAATCATAACTTATAAATTATCCAATGGTTAATTTTTCATAATTTTTTGAGATACTCAAATTTTTAGGTAAAAAATAAATACGGTATAAATATACGGTGTGTATTATGACATCATAATGACCCAAAAGTGATGTAATAAATACTATAAAGGGTATAAAAGATCAAATATGTTTTTTCCATTTAAAATAATGTGATTTTATGTTTATTTTATTAATTTTATAAATCCATTATGAATCCTCCAAAATCGTTAATATATTTTAAGGTTTAAAAAACATTTCTTTAAGAGTATGATTCACTTCCACATATGTAAGGGTATTATTTTATTAATTTATTCCATTGAACTTATAAAATAATTGAAACCGCTCCCATTTGATATAAACCATGGGAAAAATTCATGGGAAGGTTTGTGTTTTTGGTTATTTTATTATATAGAGTCTAAAACCTAAGTTTGAGAAATAATAAAGAAATCCTCACTCATTTACTCTATAAACCTACCCAAGATACAATTTTGTTTCACTAAAAATCCTTAGATAACATCCTTAATTTTCCTTACCCTCTATAAATTCCTCCCAAGGTTCCCCCAATCTCTCAAGAAGCTTTTCCCAATCATTTGGAGTCACAGGCTCAAGTAAGGGATCCTCACCTTTTCTTTTTTATTCAAGTTTCTTTATTATCTTATGCCTTCTATTTCCAATTCTTAATGTTGGGACATGTATTTACATGTAACTATTACTGTACATTTTATTTAAAAATTATGATATACCCCTTTCTCTCTTATCAACCCATTTTATGAATTTTTAAGTGAGGCCATTATGCTGTCGAAATTTCACCGCGATTTTTCCATGCCAAAACAATTGGGTAGTGAATACCATACCCATTTTCTATCAAGAGTGTTCACATTTATAAACTTATAATTATTTTAATTGGGACTTAAATATATTTATTCCATGTTCCTTGATCATGGAATAAAATATGATGTTGAATGAATCCATGTTGTATGATCTATGTGGCACACTTAAGCATGAGGATGAAATAAAAGTGACAGATGCACCCAGAATTATATAGCGCTCTAATGTATTGGGTGATGTTTAGTCTCATGAGATGTCATGTTGGGATAGAGAGTAAACATGATTCCTTTATGGGAATTTTTCCATCATTATGTCTTGGAATATAGACTTGACCTATGTTTATGATGTAGTGTTTTAAGTTGTTTCCACATTTCCCATGTTACCTTTTTTATTATCATACTATATCATGTCTCATTGTTCATGTTTATGATTCCTAATATTTTTATGCCCCATTTATATGTCTATTTTCTAAAATTTATTATTATCTTCATGTTATTCCATTTTTATTCCCTTATTGGGCTTTATATCTCACCCTTTTCTTATGTATTTCCCCAGGTTATCCCATGCAGTTTTAAGTGCGAGCATGTTAAGGAAATTTTCAATAAAGATGATGTTTTCCTGTTTTAAATTGTTATATAATGTGCCTAATTCCAAAAAAACTAGACTTCTCAATATTCTTGGTTGTATTAAGTGTAACCTTATGTAATAAATCATGTATTGAAGTGAAATAAAGAACAGGGTTGTTATAGTTGGTGTCAAAAGATGAAACAGAATTACCATCATCTGTTTTAGTGTGGGAAATGAAAATTTCAAGGAATAAATTTCTTAAGGGGGGATATTGTAATGACCTGAACTTTTATAAATAAAATTTTCCCTTATGTTTTAATTAAATTTCTTATTATGTAATATGGTTATAGAAAACACATGTACTTATTTAGTTTTATTATATCCTATCGGATTTAAAAGACCATTAAGCATCTTTATCATTGATAATATAAATTTTGAATAGTTATCATATGATTAGTATAAATATATGGTTTTAACAAATCTAATAAACACATACAGGAATTGATAGCCTCAACCAGTAGGATCGTACCCTATAAATCCCATTTTTCAGAGCTTCCAAGGGAGATAGCATCTATAGGATTTTCCCTTGACCAAGCCTAAGTTGGGATCCAATAAATTAACAATGAGTGAAACCATTTATGGGATAAGTTCAAACTCATCAAGATCACAACCAAAACTATGTACATTGAACCACCCCATAAAAGTCTCATCATCGTGCACATTACTCTTGGTGAATTTTCTAGTGTATTAAAGGTATATTTATCAAGACCCTAGAATTATGAGTATGTTCATTATTTTATTCTATAATATTGAATATATTTTCATCCTATTTTTGTTACTTTATAAATGATTTTTATTTTGATACAATAAAGCAAAAATAGTATTTTTAGTTAATATTCAAATTAAATTAAGGAATTTATTTTGATGAATTAATGGATTTTTAAAATAGATATTATTTTAATAAAATATTAGTATTAAATAATTTTTATCAAATATAAATGATCGGATAATTTTTATGAAGTCAAATGTAATTTTTATAAGGGTTCAAAAACTGTTATTGTCAAAAAAACCCAGTTTTTCTCAATAAATGTTGAGTATTATTTTAAAAGTGAAAATACATATATTTATAAAATTATCTAGGTAAAATAAATATTATTTTTTGAATCAGAACATCGAAATTATCCGATAGTGATTTTTTTATAATTTTTTGAGATAGTTGGATTTTCGGGTAAAAATTAAATATAGTGTAAATATACGATGTGTATTATGACATCATAATGACTCAAAAATGATGTAATAAATACTATAAAGGATATACAAGACCAAATATATGTTTTCCATTTAAAATAATGTGATTTTTTTCTTATTTTATTAATTTTATAAAGCCTTTGTGAATCCTCCAAACCCATTAATATATTTTAAGGTTTTAAAATCATTTCTTTAAGAGTATGACTCACTTCCACATAAGTAAGGGTATTATTTTATTAAGTTAAGAACTTTACCTTATAAAATAATGGAAACCACTCCCATTTATAGAAACCATATGAAAAACCCATGGGAAGGTTTGTGGGTTTGGTTATCTTATTATATGGAGTCCAAAACCTAAGTTTGAGAAATAATAAAGAAATTACCACTCCTTTCCTATATAAAACCATCCAATATCCCATTTTTATTCACTAAAATACTTTGATAATGTCCTTAATATATCTTACCCTATCTAGATACCTCCCAAGGTTCCCCCAAGATCTCAAGAATCTCCTCTCAAGTATTTGGATTCACACACTCAAGTAATGGATTCTCGCCTTCTCTTATTTATTCAAGTTTATTTATTATCTTATGTCTTCTATTTCAAATTACTAATGTTGGGACATGTATTTCAATGTCACTATTACTACCCATTTTATGTAAAAATGATTAGAGATCCATTTCTCTCTCATCAAACCATTTTATGAAAGTGATGGGTGCGCCTAAAATATTATGATTAATAAATCCATGTTGTATGATCTATGTGACTCACTTAAACATGTGAATGAAATGAAAGTGACGGGTGCGCCTAAAATTATATAGTGATCCAATGCATTGGGTAATTTTTAATTCACATGAGACATTATATTGGGATAAGGAGTAAACCATATTACTTTATGGGAATTTTTTCACCATGATGTTTTGGCAGTTAACATTGACCTATATTTATGATGCAGTGTTTTAAGTTGTTTCCAGATTTCCTATGTTGCCTTTATGATTATCATGTTATATCATGTCTCATTGTTCATATTTATGAGTCCTAATATTTTTATGACCCATTGATATTCCTATTATCTAAAATTTATTATTCCCTTCATTTTATGCCATTTTTATTCCCTTATTAGGATTTATAGCTCACCTCTTTCTTATGTATGTCACTAAGTTATCCCATGCAGTTTTAAGTGCAAGCATGTTAAGAAAAATTTCAATAAAGATGATGTTTTACCTATTTTAAATTATTATGTAATTTAACTAATCCACTTATATATATTTTTATACTATTCACTTAAGTTTTCTCTTTAGAATCAATATATTTGTGATATTCTTCCATGTGCTTCATGAAAAAATTTAAAGTTTCTTGAGCTGGTGGTAATTTTATACAACTTTTCAGTTGACCTGAATTGTAAATTTTCATTCAATTAGGAATTTAATAATTTATTCAACGATTCAAATTATATTACATATTATTTTTAGGTTATATTGATTTCAACTTCTTAAATTTCATTTATAAAAAGGAAACATTTATAGAACATTATTATTTTTATTCATACTACATAGGAGCATCAGAGTAGTGAATATTTATGATTTAGTAGCAACATTGGACCTAACTAGGTATTATTGTTCTCAATTTCTTAAATTTTATTTATAAATAAATAACTACCATTGAATTACAATATTCCTTTTATCCTTATTTCATAGAAGAATAAGAATAGTGGATATTTATGACTAAGTTTTAGCACTAACATTGGGTTTGTTAAATCAATCGTGCATATTTCATCCACTCTGGTATATATGCCTTTAATAAACCTATGATTTCATGCCAAGTGTTACACTTTATTAAATTTTTATTTCATAAAAAATCACATTTTCCCTTGTGAATTTTGTTTTTTATACAATGCACTTAAGTGTTCTCTTTATAATCAGGATATTTGTGATATGCTTGCACACACTTCATACAAAAATTTGACGTTTCTTGAGATGGTGATACTTTTATACAAATTTTTATTTAACTTGAATTATAAATTTTCATTCAATTTGGAATTTAATAATTTATGAAATGATTCAAATTATCTCACATATGATTGTCATGTTCTATTGATTTCAATTTCTTAAATTGCATTTATAAAAAAAATAACATTTGTAGCACATTATTCTTTTTATTCATACTAAATAAGAGGATCAGAGTAGTGAATCTTAACGATTTAGCAGCAACATTAGACATAACTAGGTAATACTATTCAAAATTTCTTAAATTTAATTTATAAATAAATAACTACCATTTCATTACAATATTTATTTTATCCTTATTTCATAAGAGCATCAGAATAGTGGATATTTATGACTAAGTTGTAGCACTGGGGTTGGGTTTATTAAATAAACCATGTATATTTCATCCACTTAGGTATATATCTATACTCTTTATTGATTGTTATTTTTATTGAAACTTTATAATTGAAAAATATGCATTCTTTATTCTCATTCCCTCTTTTACCATGTTTAAAACATACAGTTCATTTTATATACACTACACAATTTACAATATGTAATTGCGAGTATATTATTTCCATTTTCTATTACATGTTTCATCAGATTATTATTAAATAATAATATATTGAAATATGCATTGTACACTGCATTTTTAACTTCTATTTAGTTAAACATTGAAATATAAATCATACATTGGTAGTGCATATTTCAATTAAATACTACTAGGAATTCTAATTATTCTCCTAGAAAATCATGGGTAGAGATATGTATAAAAAATATTGGGGTTGGTGAATCCAATTCATGTATGTGATTGGTTCTGATGGAGGAGTAATGTGTTTCAAGAGAACCTAATGTCTTGGATACTACTTTTTTCCCAGTGATTTCTCTAAATGGTTCAACATACCATCTCAATGTATTTATTGGAGTTATCAGTTTGGTGCACCTGCTTTCATATGGGCTTGAAATTTACATAATTTCTTGTAGATATCTTATACATAAGTGTTTCTAGATTTTTTTATATTTAAGTGTTTCCCAATTACTCATACATAGCTATATCTGGATTGCTCATACAAATGTGTTTCCCAATTTCCCATACATAAGTGTTTTTACAGATTTATTAGGCATAAATTTTCCATATTTCTTATGCATAAGTGTTTATAGATTGCTTATGATCACCAAATTAGGTTGATATTGATAGTTTCATATCTAGATTTAGTATTTAATAAATGAATCCCTATAGGATATGAGGTTTGATTACTTAATATGGTCAACCTAATCTTAAAAAACCATGAGTCTCAATACAGTAAGATATGATGTTTGATCATGTATTTTTATGTTTTCATAGTGCATTATGTGCTTAGGAGTTTGTAATTTATCATTCTGTTTAGAAAATAATTTATGTTTTAGTAACGATGGAACTTGTGGGAATTGTGAGGATGCCACACTCACAAGAGAAAATATCGATCATCTTTTCTATAGGTAACTAAGGCCATTGCAACATCATTAATTAGGATTTGAGGTGTAATTTATTTTATTACAGGTCAAATATTTGACTGTTGGAATTTTATGAAGTTTTGATGCCTTTATCATAAAATTTGCCTATTATTGATACAATGAATTGTGCACACCTTCCATTCTAACACCTCATGGTAAGTACAACATTCCACCATTTCTCCTTGCATTTTTTACTTCTTATTAACTCCTATATATAAATGTTTTCATTTCTTAGATTTTTCTTGAATTGGATTATTGATACTGGTAAAACTATACAACTGTTTATATCATGTTAATATATTTGTAGTTTATTTAAACTAACATTGTTTTTCATTTTGTAATTAGGACCATGATGAGTTTGGTTTTCCTCTAGAGTTAAACATTTTTAAATAAAAAAAAAGTTTTGTTATCAATTGATGTATCAAATTACAATATTCAAAACAATCACCATTCTTCAAAAAAAACACCTACAAAGTGCTTTTCATCAGTGGAAATGAAAATTACATCAGCAATTTTAATGAAAAACACCACCTTATTAAAACTAAAAAACATTACTCTTTTTATCCTTACTATAAATGATAATCATAGTAGTGGATCTTCATGAGTTAGTAGTAGCATTGAACATAACCAGGTAGAATTGTTTTTAATTTTTCCAATTTGATTTATTAAAAAATAAACACCACCTTATTACAATATTTCTTATATCCTAACATCATATGAGTATCATAGTGGTGGATATTTTCGATTAAGTTCAAAAAATGATGATGGATTTTCTACATCAACCATCGATATTTCATCTAATTAGGTATATATATGTTATCGTGATTGATTTTTCTTTTGATGATATCATTAAAAAATGCATTTTTTAGGTCGTTTGCATATTTTATATATTTAAAACATACATTTCATTTCATCATCTCAATTAGATATTGTTAACATTTTTATTTTTAATTCTATGATTTTAGTTGTCACCATTATTTTAGACTTATTCTTTTAAATCCAATCTCTATGTAGAAAAACCTATTGTGTGATTTTGATGGTGAGGATGTGGTGCAACAAAAGCTTCTAATGTCTTGAGACTCTATGGCTAAAACAATCCATGTCACAGAACTACACACCCCCTATAAAGGGAAAATTAAACAAGAAGGCTGAAAAAATATGACTTAATTTTTCTAGTTCAATAGAAAGGTAATACAGAATTGTGATTGCTTCTATTAATTTCAAATTTGTTTTTTGAATTTTTATTTATGGTATAAATTGTATTAGACAATCTAGTTTACCTAAACCTTATTTTAACATGCTTTTTCCACATATTTTTAGTTTGGAATATATATTATATATCCACTGCACACATTCCAGTTTACCCAAGTTTTTTTTCAATACTATTCACTGGTCTGAGGATTGGTCACCTCATCCAAAAGAGATACTAAATTCTTTGTGATAGTTACATCCTGTCGATAACCTATAGTCTCTAATATTCCCCAATTAACTCTATAAAATCATCACAAGACGTATATTTTGTTATATTTTCTTGGTTATGAAATATCTCTTATGTCCAACACATACTTTTGTTAATAATCACAAATTTATGTTAAAAAACACAACATTCTGTTAACAAACATAGCTTTATATACAACATAGTCTTATGTTAGCTTATATTTTGTTATCTTTTATGGGTACTAAAATATCTATAATGTGTCATTAAAAATTTCAATTTCCAGATTTCAATATGCATTAATATTTATTCTTATTTTTAAACATTATTGTGTCTGTAAAAAAAACATGTTAGAAGCTTTTGAAGTTGAAGATTCAGTACAAGGTGACAATGTCATTAGTTCATTATATAACTTCAAGTGACTTCCAATTAATTATAAACTTCTTCAAATATAAACATCAATATTTCTTCTGGAATTATTGACCAACTTTTTATCATTATCTATTAAAATTTATCATTTTCTCTTTCTCATATTGATTATTAAAAGCATTGTATTCTATTTTAGTTTTTTATCACTTTTCCTTTCACTGTACAAACCATTGTTTTTTTTTTTAATTTTATTTTAAATATAAGTTCATTCATGTAATTTAAATCTCCATCCTCAAAAAAATAATTCCTTTAAATTTATCCTTAATTTTTTCTACTATATTGATGATGTCTTAATAGTTTCTCCACTTTTATTTCAATATTATGTACCACTAATTTGTGATTTAAATATATTCAATATTAATGTTTATTATTGACTTTGAAAAATATTATTCTATTATTGAAAATAATCATTGATTTATATCATCATGTGAATGCAAGGGCAGGTACTATTTTTCAATAAATATGATGTTTTTCCTATTTTAAATTGTTATGTAATGTACCCAATTTCCAAAGACACTAGACTTATTGATATTCCAGGTTGTATTAAATGTAACCTTATGTAATAAATCATTTATTAATTTGAAATAAAGTGTAGTGTTTTTATATAGCTTCAGTGGAACACAAGGGAAAAAAGGAAGTGGAAAGATAATCACAAGAGTGGTGGAGGTGGTTCTCAGCAACAGTCATCCCCAACACCCTCAGTTATAGATAGAAATGTGCCTTTGAATTTATATCAATGTGGTAAGTTCAAACACACCCAACATTCTTATATTATACCTATGAAGATTTGTAATAATTATGGACGTTATGGTCATCTATAGAATTTCTATCAGGCGATGTTTGCGCCTTTTTATGGTTAGGAATTGTCATCTCTAAAGTATACTACAACACAATCAGATTATTCAAGGACTATAGGGATCTAGCCATAGTCCTCAGGATTAAATCACCTTCACATAGTGAATGATTTTTCGATGGAGGTAGATGTCGGTCCAATGACAGTGAGAGATTCCATCTTTATTGCATGTTTCATAGTGATTAATTTATTTGATACTGGTGTTTCCCACTCATTTATATCTTTCTATTTTATTGATATGATTAAACCTCCAATGGAGCTCATGTAATTGGTATGGATTATATTATTGATCATCATGATTAGGTTTATTGTTATCATTGGCATGATTCATTTCTTACAGATGATGGGAGCTCTCGTGTGTTTTAGGGAGAGTGTGATCTGAGGTCAGGTCATGCAGGACCTTCCCGCACATAGCTCAAGAGTTTGTTGTCTGTTATAAAAATTGATCCTGATAATGTTTCTTCTCTTGTTGATCTTCCTTTTTTTTTGGTATTTTCCTAAGGTTTTCCCATATGATTTATCTAATCTTCCTATAGAGAGTGGGGTAGAGTTTTTGATTAATATAGTTCCAGGTATGTAACTAATTTTGATACATTCTTATCATATGGAACCATCAAAGTTGAAAGAGCTTAATATTCGCTTAGATGAACTGATGGAGAAAGGTTTTGTTCACCCTAGTGTTTCACCTTGGGTATCCCCTGTGCTCTTTTCTAAGAAGGTATATAGTTTACTCTGATCATGTTTGGACTATTAGAAGTTGAAATGGGTGATGGTGAAGAATAAGTATCATTTTCCACATATGGATGATTTTTTTGATAAATTAAAGGGGGGGAAGTGGTCTTCAAAGATTGATCTTCAATCAGGTTATAATCAAATCAGGGTTCGTGAGTCTGATGTGCTGAATAATACTTTCAGGAGAAAGTATAGATATTACTAATATCTTGTGATGTCTTTTTACTAACCCTCCTATAGTTTTCATGGTTTTGATGAATCAAATATTCCATCAGTATCTGGACACTTTTGTGGTAGTGTTAGTGGATTATTTTTTGGTATACCTGATATCTGAGCACAAGAATGAGCACTATTTGAGTTTGGTTCTAGAGATCCTGAGGAGTCACCATTTATATGAAAATATTTCAAAATGTTATTTTTGGATTCAATAAGTTAAGTTCTTGGGGAACATGATTTCTAATCATGGATTATCAATTGATCCTAAGAAGTTGAAGGTTGTCTTGTCATGGGAAGATCCACATAATTTCATTGATATTCAAAGATTCCTTGGTCTTACTAGATATTATCAATAGTTTGCCAAGGATTTCTCAAAGTTAGTGTCATCTTTGACTTTTATTGGAAGGGGAATGTCATTGTAGATGCTCTCAGTAGGAAAATGTCATCATAGGCTATTCTGGAATCAATGGAAGAGTGTAACCTAATGGGATTATTCGCTCAGTTTCACCTGGATGCTCAGTAGGATGTTTTGGGTATGGTTTTGGCTAGTTTTCAGTTATCATCATCTCTCCTTGATTCTATTATACAGATTCAATAGTGTAATGATGAGTTTAGATAAATTTGAGAAACCATTTATGGTGGGGAGACCATTTTGAGTTGGTATCTCTCTCTCTTCAGGTGGTATTATTTGTTTTGGGGATTTATCTATTATCCCAACATCAATAAGGATCTTAGTTTTGTTTGATTGTCATAGTCCTGTGTGGGTTATCCATTCAGGCACTATGAAGATGTATTATGACATGAGACGGTGATTCTGGTGGTCGGGTATGAATTGTGACTGATAAAACACATTTTTATTGAATATTTTATTGATAATAAATGATATAATTTCCTCACATTGTGGTAAATGTGTTCATTTATGAAATATTTGGGATTAGATCATTCATTTGGAAATTTGATGAAAATTCTAGTTTTACCCTTTAAAATTTACTGTAGCATTCAGGACATAAATATTTTGATATATATTATTTGAACTTAACATTTTTTAAATATGTTCCTAACTTAATGGGATATAACTTTCATTTAGGACATTGGAGCTAATTCAAGCATTTGGTTGGTGCAAATGGGTCATGAAGTCAAAGTTGGGCTGGACTCTCCAGAATGGACATGGGTTATGTATTTGAGCCATAACTTCTTCATCTTTTCTTGGATTAGGCACAAATTTTGAGAAGATCTCTAGATTTCATTTTCTCACAAATCTTCCTTCTGGAAGGAGAGCTTATTCACGCATTTTGGTTGTCAAATGAGCGGTGAAAGTTGGATTAAAATATTTGGCCGAATTTCTCCATTCACGCGTCAAACAACTTATAACCTAGCCTCCCCTCTACTCTATAAATTGGTATTTTTCTCATTTTTATGGGTTTTTACATGCCTTATAGGATTTTTATAAGAGTTTAAGTGTTTCTTTTCCATTTCAATTAACCATTGGAAGAGGGAATCTTTCAAGTTAGGATCTCCTCCAAAATGCTCTTCTCTTCCTCTTCTTTATTGTAATGTTTTTGTTCTTTCAATAAACTTATTATTTTATCTTCCATTTCTTTTATTTTGATCAATTTTATTCTTATTTTATATTCCTATTTGGTTTTGAATTATTGAGTAGAAGCTTTATTGGGTTATACCCATTATAAATCATTGCAAATGCAATTCGCTTCTACGATGATTACACCACCCATAGAAGAGTAGTCTTTTCAGTAATCGATCTATCTATTACCTTATTCATTAATTTATTTTGAATCAATGTGATACTTTAATTAAATTAATATGATATATTAATTGAGTTTTCAAGATAAATTAAAATAATAAAGCAGTTGAAAAATTGATACAAAAAACACATGAGGTCGAGGTTTGTGTAAATTGTGAGAGTGCGATCTTAATCGGTAATACAAGACCACGCGGGATAAATTTGTAGAGTTCAAATATAATCCCTAAACTCAATTAATACTCATTTACAGAGTGTATATGTGCTCTAATTAACCATTGATCATAAGCTAACCTAAGAACATCAATTAAAGTAGGGTGTTATGATTGCATGTTTCGAAGCTAGCCTAGGTTTTAAGTAATTTCATCTTTGTAGTTAAGTTAAATCTCATAGGTTTTGAGGGTTAACAAATTAGGGGATTATAATTAATTGGATATTAATTTAAATTATAATTATAAATAATTGAGTTAATAGGTAGAGTTATATCAATTATTCCTTTTAAAATATTTTCTAAAAAAATATCTTCTTATTGTGTCTTTTTAATCGGACTTCTTTTCAAAAATAAAAACAAAAAAAATTATACAATATTCTTCCAGCAAAATTCTTCTAGTTTTATAAATATTAAACAAATCCCCACATCCTTTCAAGTAGTTTTATTAATCCATTTTATTTTATTTTTAAAATACATTTAATGTGTTGTTAAATTTACTTCCTCCTTTGAGAGACGACCTTGGTCAGCCACTTTGCTGCACCTAAGTACCCAAAAACCACTAATCATTGAGGGTGACCATGAAAACGCCTTTCAAATTGGAATAATTTCTGGGGATTAAAGTAATTATTTCAACCAATTATATGTATTTATTTTATTTTAAATTTTATTCTCTTCTTCTCTTCTTTCTTCCTTCTTTACCCAATCTGAATTGTTTTCTTCTTATTTTATTTTCTTCTTCTTCTTTTTGGACCATAAACTCAAAATTATCATTTTTATTATGGTACACTTTACTTATTTTTATTTTTATATGATTTATGAAACAAAATAATCCCAAATATCTCTTATATCTTGATCCTGAGATTGAATGCAGCCTTAGGGCTCGAATCAGACATTCTCAGTCTACGGGAAGTTTTCACATTCAATCAGTTGGAGAATTCCTCCACTACAAGAACACAAAAATTGAAAACACTTCTAAGTAAAACTTAAAATAATAAAAAATAGCTAAAAACAATAATAATGAACTCAATAGAACCATTTTAGAGTTGGATGCACCTAATATTAATTATCAACCAAATTGCATTGCATACCCAAATCTTGAATTAGACTTTGAACTAAAATCTGGATTAATTCATCTTATTCCAAAATTTCACGGCTTATCTAGTGAGGACCCAAATAAACATCTTAAATAATTTAATGTGGTTTTCTCAAAATTAAAACCATGAAATGTTTTTGAAGATCAAATCAAACTAAGAGAATTCTCATTCTCACTTGATGGATCTGCAAAAGATTAGATGTATTATTTACAGCCTAAAGATGTAACTTGTTAGAATGATTTGAAATGTCTTTTATTATAGAAATTTTTTCCAGCATCAAGGACCACATCCATTCATAAAGAGATCTCTGGGATCAAGCAGGCATAAGTAGAGTTGATGTATGATTACTAGGAGCGATTCAAGAAGTTTTTTGTAAGTTGTCCACATCACCAAATCAGTGAGAAACTCCCCATCCAATACTTCTATGAAGAACTCACATCTATGGAGAGGAGCATGGTGTATGATGCGAATGAAGGATCATTGGTGGACAAGACACTAGTACCTTCACGTACATTAATTGACAAGATGGCTCAAAACTCCCAACAATTTGGTGATCGAGGTACACCACATGTTAGGGGAGTACATCAGTTAAGTCCTTCTTCTTCTCTGGAAAGTAATTTGATTGATACCAAGTTGAAAGAGTTGAAAACTATGGTGAGACATATTTCTTTGGCACAGAAGACATCCCAACCCCCTCCTTCAAGGCCTTGTGGCATTTTCACTGAGACAAGCCACCCAACTGACTGTTGCCCCCAACTATAAGAAACAAAAGATTGTGCAGCAGTGTTTCTTGGGAGACCATATTAGTAGAAACAATAACCATATCCACAAAATAAGTTTGATTCCTTTGCACCAACATACAACCAAGGATGGAAGGATCAATTGTATATAAGGTATTCTTCTGGACAACAACAAAGGCCCCTTTTTCAACAAAACTTCTAACATCCTTCATCTTACTAATAGGGTTTCCAACAACCCCAAAGGCAATTTGAAGCTCAAGCATCAACAAGTCAACAACAAGGGAATCCCCCACCCAAGTTAGATTATAAAACTAATGATATTTTGAAAAAAAAAATCTTAATCAATAGAATGAGCTGAAGATTCAAGGTTTGTAGTTGAGAGAGTTGAAGACACAAATGAGCCAGATTGCCACTGCCCTCTATGAATTGGTAAGTAAGAACTCTAAAAATATTCCTTTTCCAACCTACTCCAAATCCCAAGGGGAATGTCAGTGCCATCACATTGAGAAGTGGGAAGAAAACAACTGATACATCTACACCTATCGTTCCACTGGGATTCACCTCAACTTCAGAGAAGACCCATTCAAAACTAGCTGATGAGCAACCCAAGGAGAAAGATAAAGGTAAGAAAAAGATTAATAGTGTTCCTCATAAACCCGTTCCCTTTCCAAATATGGTTGTACAAACCAAGAAGATGGCTGAAGAGGTGATGCAAAAAAATAAGTTTTGGATATATTCAAGCATGTGGAGATCAACATCCCTCAACTTGAAGCCATCAAGAAAATCCCAAGGTATGAAAAATTCTTAAAAGAACTTTGTACCAATCGAAGAGGGATTAAGGGAAATGAGAGGATAAATCTTGGAAGGAATGTGTCAGCACTCATTACACCAACTCTAGCAATGTCAACAGAGTGCAAGGATCTAGGGACATTCACCATCCCATGCACCATAGGGGAGTTACACTTTTCTGATGCTTTATGTGATTTAGGAGCTTCCATAAATGTGATGCCTCACTCTTTATTCTCTTATTTACAGGTTGGTAAGTTGAAGCCGACAAGAGTGGTGGTGCAGTTGGCAAATAGAGCTACAACATATCCAACGAGAGTTCTTGATGATGTACTTGTTCAGGTAAGAGACATGATCTTCCTAGCATATTTCTACATTCTTAACATGGAGGATTATTAGGTAAGTTCTCATGATCCCATTATCTTATGTAGGACCTTCCTCAAAACTGAAAAAACTATCATAAATGTCAATGAGTGTACACTTTACATGGAATTTAGAGATGAAGTTGTGATATTTAATGTTATGTAATCCATGAAGTACCCCTCAAAGGACCATTCTGCATTTTTTATCTCCCATTTTGAACCACCAAGTAAAAACCCCATGGAATTTGATTGTCCTATTCTTAGGGAGATTATGATCATTGGTTATAGTTTGATGTCTAAGTGTACTTCCACACCTATTTCAAATTCAAAAGACTCTCTTAGATTTGATTTTGAAATGGATTCATATTCTGATTTTGATTATTTAAACTATGATTATGACATGGTTGTTGAGTATGCTGACGGATTTGATTCTTTATTCTCTGATTTTGATGATGTATATTCTGATACTGATGTTCATTGTGCACATATTTCAGTTCCTTAAATTTCTCCATATATATATCACCCCCCTTCATTGGAACTAAATCCATTGCTACCTAATCTCAAATACTTATACTTGTTAAGTGGTGAGAGATTACCTGTTATAATTGCTAACAATCTCCCTTTTGAACATAAAGAAAAACTTTTGAATATTTTGAGGGAGAAAATCAGGGAAATAGGGTTGACCTTGGATGACATATTAGGTATTAGCTCCTCCATTTTCATGCATAGAATTATTTTGAAGGATGGGGCTAAACTGGTTAGGAATCCACAAAGGAGACTCAATCCAACCCTTCTGGAAGTTTTTAAAAAAGAGGTTGAAAAATTGTCGAGGCAGGTATAATATATCCCATTTTAGATTCTTAGTGGGTGAGTCCTATTCAGGTTATGCCTAAGAAAAGTGGTGTTATTGTTGTTAAAATGAGAAAGATGAGTTAGTTCCAATGATGGTGCAAAACAGTTGGTGTGTGTGTATTGATTATAGGAAACTAAATCAGTCTACTCACAAGGACTACTTCCCCCTTCCATTTATTGATCAAATGATTGAGACACTAGCTGGGAAGACACATTATTGTTTCTTGTATGGATTTTATAGATATTTTCAGGTTCCTATAGCTCCTAAATATCAGGATAAGACTATATTCACTTGTCCCTTCGGCACATTTTCCTACCGGAGGATTCCATTTGGACTTTGCAATGCCCCAGGTACCTTCCAGAGATGCATGGTGAGTATTTTTTCTAATTTTATTGAGACCTACATGGAGGTATTCATGGATGATTTTACAGTGTATGGTTATTAATTTGATGATTGTATATATAGTTTGGGAAAGGTTTTGAATCGTTGTATTGAGAAGAATCTGGTCTTAAACTTTGAAAAGTGTCATTTTATGGTAGAGCATGGAATTGTATTAGGGAATTGATAAAAGACTATTTTATTGAATATTTTATTTATAATAAATGATATAATTTCCTCACATTGTGTTAAATATGTTTAATTAGAAAGTATTTGGGATTAGATCATTCATTTGAATATTTGATGAAAATTCCAGTTTTACCCTTTATAGTTCACTGTAGTATTTCGAAGATAAATATTTTTATATTTATTATTTGAATTTTAAATTTTGTAACAGTGTTTATAACTTAATTATCTACAACTTTTATTCAGGACACTAGAGATAAAGAGTTCATTTGGTTGTTGAAATTGGGTCATGAAGTCAAAGTTGGGCTGGGCTCTCCAGAATGGAGAAGCTTCTGTATTTCGGACATAACTCCTTCATATGGTCCTGTATTGAGCTAAAAATTGGAGAGGAGATAGAAGACCCATATACTCACATTTTATCCTTCTGTAAGGCCGGCCAATTCATGCGTTTTGGTGGTCAAATGGGCGGTTAAAGTTGGCATAAAATATTTGGCCGAATTTTCACATTCACACTTGAAACCACTTGTAACCTCTCCTCCCCTTCCCTCTATAAATTGAAGTTTTTCTCATTTGGAGGGGTTGGGACGTGAATTGGGAGATTGGAGGCAGAGGATAATTTGTTTCAACCAAATTCTCCAACCATTGTAAGAGGGGTAGCTCTTGAAGCAAGGATCCCCTCATCGAAGGCTCCTTCTCTTCTTCATTTTGTAATGTTTTCATTTGTGTAATAAAATTCTTTGTTCTTATTTTATTTCTTCTCTTTTATTCTGTTTTGTTTAAATTTATTCTTCTCTTAATCTTCCTCTTTGGGCTGGAATTCTTGAGTAGAAGCGTTATTGGGTTATACCCATTATAAACCTTTGCACATGCAAAACGCTTCTACGATGATTACGCCACCCATGGAAGAGTAGTCTTTTAGTAATCGATCTATCTTCTACCCTCTTCATTTAATTATTTTGAATCATTGAGATACTATAATTCATTTAATATGATCCATGAATTCTGTTTTTAAATTGTAAGAAACTAAGTAAGCAATTGAACAATTAACACAAAAACACACGAGGTCGGGATTTTGTGTAAATTGTGAGAGCGCGATCTTAATCGGTAATACAAGACCACACGGGATAAATTTGTAGAGTTCAAATATAATACCTAAACACAATTCATCATCATTTCTAGAATGGATATGAGCCTTAATTTACCACGGACCATAATCTAATCTTAGAACATCAATCAAAGCAGGGTGCTGCGATTGCATGTTCCGAAGTTAGCCTAGGGTTAAATTCACAGCATCTTCGTGGTAAAGTTAATTCTCGCAGGGTTTGGGATTTAACAAATTAAGGGATCATAATTAAGTGAATGTTAATTTACATGATAATGATTAATAATAAAGTTAAGAGGTAGAGTTAGATCGATTATGCCTTTTAAATAGATTTCTAAAAAAACATCTTCTTGTTGTGTCATTTTAATCAAAATTCATTTCAAAACTAAAAACAAAAAAATTATACAATCTTATTCCAGAAAACTTCTTCTAGATTCATAAACTACAAAAATCACCAATCCTTTAAAGTAGTGTTTTTATTATATTCTATTTTATTTTATTTTTTTTAGAATACCTCTAATAAGTTGTTAAATTCACTTCCTCCTTTGAGAGATGACCTTGGTCAGCCACTCTACTGCACCTAAGTACCCCAAATCACACTAATCATTTGAGGGCGCCCACGACAGTGCTCTTTCAAATTGGCGTCATTTCTAGGGAGGCAAGTAATTATTTCAACCAATTAGAGGTATTTATTTTATTTTACATTTTATTCTCTTCCTCTCTTCTTTCTTCCTTCTTTACCCAATCTGATTTTTCTTCCTCTTCTTTTATTTTCTTCTACTTCTTTTTGGACCATCAACTCAAACTTATCATTTTTATTTTACTATGGTCCACTTTCTTTCTTTTCATTTTTATTTGATCTATGACACGAACTAATCCCAAAGATCTCTTAGATCTTGACCCTGAGATTGAACATAGCCTTAGGGCTCGAATCAGAAATTCTCAGTCTACGGGAAGTTTCAATATTCAACCAGTTGGTGAATTCCTCTCTTCTGGAAACATTGAAATTGGAATCTATTTAAATTCAAACATAAAAGAGGAACCAATTGCTGAAAACAATGGAAATGAACTTAATAGAACCATTCGATAATTGGCTGCACCTGATATTAACTATCAACCAAATTGTATTTCATACCCAAATCTCGAATCGGACTTTGAACTAAAATCTGGGTTAATTCACTTACTTCCAAAGTTTCATGACCTCTCTAGTAAGGATCCCAATAAAAATTTGAAAGAATTTAATGTGGTTTTATCAAACCTAAAACCTAGAAATGTTTCTGAAGATCAAATCAAATTAAGAGCATTCCCATTTTCACTTGATGGAGCTGCAAAGGATTGGATGTACTATTTACAAACTGAAGATGTAACATGTTGGAACGATTTGAAATGTCTTTTCTTGCAGATATTTTTTCCAGCATCAAGGACCACATCCATTCGAAAGGAGATATCAGGGATCAAGAAAGCATAAGGGGAGTCAATGTATGAGTATTGGGAGAAATTCAAGAAGTTGTGTGCAAGCTGCCCACATCACCAAATCAGTGAGAAACTCCCCATCCAATACCTCTATGAAGGACTCACACCCATGAAGAAGATCATGGTGGATGTCGTAGCTGGAGGAGCATTGGTGGACAAAACACCAGCATCCGCACGTTCATTGATAGACAAGATGGCCCAAAACTCCCAACAATTTGGAGATAGAGGTACACCACATGTCAGGGGATTACATCAGGTAAGTCCTTCTTCTCTTGAAAATCATTTGATTGATACCAAGTTGGAAGAATTGACCACTATGGTGAGGCAGATTTCATTGGATCAAAAGACATCCCAACCCACTTCTTCAAGGTCATGTGGAATTTGCACCGAGACAAGCCACCCAACTGATTGTTGCCCCCAATTACAAGAGTTAGAGGATTGTGTTGCCATATTTCCTGGGAGACCATATCAGCAACAACAACAACCACAGAAGAAGTATGATTCCTTTGCACCAACATTTAACCAAGGATGGAGAGATCAATCAGATATGAGGTTTGGCTTTGGACATCAACAAAGTCCCCCCTTTCAACAAAACTTCCAGCAGCCTCCACCTTACCAACAAGGTTTCCAACAACCCCAAAGAAGATTTGAGGCCCAAGCATCAACAATTCAGCAACATGGGAGTTCTCAACCAAAGTTAGATTCTAATACTGATGATCTTTTGAAACAAATTGTTCTTAATAAACAGAATGAGCTGAAGATTCAAGGTTCTGAGTTGAGGGAGTTGAAGACACAAATGAGCCAGATTGCCACCTCCCTCCACGAACTGGTAAGTAAGAACTATGGAGCCCTTCCTTCCCAACCTACTCCCAATCCCAAGGGTAATTTCAATGCCATCACATTGAGAAGTGGGAAGAAAACAGTTGATACATCTGCACCTACAATACAACTGGGATTCACCTCAACTCCGGAGAAGCCCCATCCCATACCAAATGATGAGAAACCCAAGGAGAAAGATAAAGGTAAGAAAAAGGTTGATGATCTTCCTCCTAAACCCCTTCCATTCCCAAATAGAGTTTTACAAACTAAGAAGATGGATGAAGAGGCAATGCAAAAAGAGGTTTTGGATACATTCAAGCGTGTCGAGATCAACATCCCTCTACTTGAAGCCATCAAGAAAATACTGAGGTATGAAAAATTCTTAAAAGAACTGTGTACAAATAGAATAGGGCTAAAGAGAAATGAGTGGATCAACCTTTGAAGGAACTTATCTACACTCATCACACCAACCATGTCAATGCCAACGAAGTGAAAGGATCCTGGGACATTCACCATACCATGAACCATAGGGGAGTTACACTTTACTGATGCACTTTGTGATTTAGGAGCTTCCATAAATGTGATGCCTCACTCTGTATTCTATTCCTTGCAGGTTGGTGAGTTGAAGCCAACAAGAGTAGTGGTGCAATTGGTGAATAGAGCTACGTCATATCCAGCAGGAGTTCTTGAGGATGTACTTGTTCGGGTAAGAGACATGATCTTTCCAGCAGACTTCTATGTGCTTAACATGGAGGATGATCAGGTAAGTTCTCATACCCCCATTATCTTAGGTAGAATCTTCCTCAAAACTGCAAAAACTATCATAAATGTCAATGAGGGTACACTTTCCATGGAGTTTGGAGATGAAGTTGTGATATTTAATGTTATGTATTCCATGAAGTACCCCTCAGAGGACCATTCTGCTTTTGTTATCTCCCATTTTGAACCACCAAGTAAAAACATCATGGAATTGGATTGTCCTATTCTTAGGGAGATTATGAGTATTGGTTCTAGTTTGATGTCTAAGAGTACTTCTACACCCGTTTTTAGGGAACAAGACTCTCTAAGATTTGATTTTGAAATGGAATCATATTCTGATTTTGATCATGTGAACTCTGATTATGACGTGGATATTGAGTATGCTGATGGATTTGGTGCTTTATTCTCTGATTGTGATGATTTTTATTCTGATACTGATGTTCATTGTGCAGATATGTTTGTTGCATCAATTTCTCCATCCATACTACACCCTCCTTCATTAGAACTCAAGCCATTGCCACCAAATCTGAAATAATCATACTTGTTGAGTGGTGAGAGATTACCTGTTATCATTGCTAACAATCTCCCTTTTGAACATGAAGAAAAGCTTTTGAATATTTTGAGGGAGAACATTAGGGAGATTGGGTGGACCTTGGCTGACATATCAGGTATTAGCCCCTCCATTTTCATGCATAGGATTCTCTTGGAGGATGGGGCTAAACCGGTGAGACAGCCAAAAAGGAGACTTAATCCCACCCTCCTGGAAGTTGTTAAAAAAGAAGTTGAAAAATTGCTCGAGGCAGGTATAATTTACCCTATTTCTGACTCACAGTGGGTAAGTCCAATTCAGGTTGTGCCTAAGAAAACTGGTTTTACTGTTGTTAAAAATGAGAAAGATGATTTAGTTCCAATGAGGGTGAAAAAAAGTTGGTGTGTGTGTATTGATTATAGGAAACTAAATCAGACCACTCACAAGGACCATTTCCCCCTCCCATTTATTGATCAAATCCTCGAGAGACTAGCTGGGAAAACACACTATTGTTTCTTGGATGGATTTTCTGGATATTTTCAGGTTCCTATAGCTCCAGAGGATTAGGAGAAGGCTACATTCACCTATCCCTTTGGCACATTTACCTACCGGAGGATGCCATTTGGACTTTGCAACGCCCCAGGTACCTTCCAGAGATGTATGGTGAGTATTTTTTCTGATTTTATTGAGACCTGCATGGAGGTATTTATGGATGATTTTACAGTGTATGGGTATTCATTTGATGAATGTCTAAGTAGTTTGGGAAAGGTGTTGAATCGTTGTATTGAGAAGAATCTGGTCCTGAACTTTGAAAAGTGCCATTTTATGGTAGAGCATGGCATTGTCTTAGGGCATGTGGTGTCAAAACATGGTATAGAGGTTGATAGATCTAAGGTAGACATTATTTCATCCTTACCCTATCCTTCATGTGTGTGTGATGTTAGATCTTTCCTAGGGCATGCAGGATTTTATCGGTGCTTCATCAAAGATTTTAGTAAGATCGCTCTTCCTATGTCACGATTACTTCAAAAAGATTCTGATTTTGTGTTTGATGATTCTTGTAGGACTTCCTTTGATGAGCTGAATAAGTGTCTGACCACTCCACCTATCATACAGCCCCCACGGTGGGACCTTCCATTTGAGCTTATGTGTGACGCCTCCAACTTCGCGGTTGGAGTTGTCTTATCTCAGAGGGTGGAAGGACGTTCACATGTGATTGCATATCCATCAAGGACATTAGATTCTGCCCAATCAAACTACACAACCACGGAAAAGGAGTTTCTTGCTGTCATATTTGTTTTAGATAAATTCCGTTCATATTTATTGGGCTCTAAAGTAGTTGTTTTTTCTGACCATGCAGCTTTGAGGTACCTCCTGAAGAAGCCAGATGCAAAGCCACGACTTATCCGTTGGATGCTCCTTCAAGAGTTTGACATCGTGATAAAGGACAAAAAGGGGTCAGAAAACATGGTGGCAGACCACATGAGTAGGCTTACTCACACACTAGAGGATGACACCTTGGATCAGGTACCACTTCGGGACACTTTCCCTGATGAGCATCTCTATACCATCTCAGGTACGCATCCTTGGTATGCTGATTTAGTTAACTACCTTGTTGCTTCTGAAATCCCTACAAATTTAAAGAAACATCAAGTCCAAAAATTAAAGAGTGAGTCACGATTTTATGTTTGGGATGATCCATACTTATGGCTCATGTGTAGTGACCAAGTCATTAGGAGGTGTGTTCCCGATCATGAGTTTGAGTCTGTTTTGCATTTCTGTCATACACTTTCTTGTGGTGGACACTTTGGACCCCAACGGACAGCTAGGAAGGTTTTGGACTCTGGATTATATTGGCCTAGATTATTCCATGATGCCCATGTGTTTTGTAAGTCATGCTCTCGTTGCCAACACACTGGGAACATTTCTAAGAGACATGAGATGCCCCAACAACCCATACTATTCTGTGAGATTTTTGATGTATGGGGAATTGATTTTATGGGTCCTTTTCCTAGTTCATTTGGATTTTTGTATATTTTGGTTGCTGTTGATTATGTGAGTAAATGGGTGGAGGCCAAGGCCACCAGGACTGACGATTCTCATGTTGTAGTGGATTTTGTCAAGGCTCAAATTTTCTGCAGGTTTGGAGTACCAAAGGCCATCATCAATGACCAAGGGACACACTTTTGCAATAGGAATTTTGCTTCCCTCCTTCAGAAGTATGGGGTGACACACAAAACATCAACACCATACCACCCCCAAAAAAATGGCCAGGCTGAGGTTTCAAATTGTGAGTTGAAACAAATCTCGGAGAAAACCGTGCAGCCAAATATGAAGGATTGGAGCAAGCGCTTGGATGATGCATTGTGGGCTTATAGGACAACATACAAGACCCCCATTGGTATTTCCCCATTTCGGATTGTTTTTGGGAAAGCATGTTATCTCCCAGTGGAAGTCGAGCATCGGGCTTATTGGGCTATAAAGAAATGCAACATGGATTTGGCCCAAGCTGGAATCCAAAGGAAGCTGCAAATTCAAGAGCTTGAGGAGATTAGATTATCATCATATGAGAACTCAAGGCTCTACAAGGAAAGATCAAAAGAATCTCATGACAAAATGATCCAACAAAGGGAGTTTCATGTTGGAGAGAAAGTCCTTCTCTACAGTTCACGACTGAAGTTGATGCCTGGTAAGTTGCGTTTCAGATGGTTAGGTCCTTATGTTGTGACTAATGTTTTTCCTTATGGTGCAGTGGAGATCACACAAGAGGACACTAGAAGGATCTTTACAGTCAATGGGAAACGTTTGAAGAGATACATTGAGGGACTTCCTACTGATGCAGTGGATTTTATCACACTGCATGACCCCATCATCACTTGAGCACATCAGGCTGTTCATAACCCTTTCACTTTTATATTATTTGTCCTATTTAAAAATTCTGCATTTCATGTGCATATATCATCTCATAGGTTCACATTGAGGACAATGCAATATTTTAAGTGTGGGGGAGGGAACCTTTTAGTTTAGTAATTTCAATTGCTTTCCTGTTCAAAAAAAAACCCAAAAAAAATTGTGTTTTTCAAATTTTGTGTGTTTATTTTACAATTTTCTATGTGTTTTTGAAACTTTTGGGCTGAAATGATTCTCATCACCATTTTTAAATCCATATCAATAAGTGAAACAATTTACCCCTTGAAACTAAGCTTAAATGAATGCTGAAATGACTTTGTTTCAAGTTCAAATATTTAGTAATTTCATGAAAAGTACGCTGAATTTTGAATCCCATGCCAATCTCACTGTCTTTATATTTGAAATCACTTTCCTGTGAGGCTTCTGAACCATTATTTTCATATTCTTTACATTCACCTCACTTCTTGAGAGAACCAAACCATGCTTGATTTAACCAGAATTTGATCTATTCCTGTCAAAACTTGAGGGTTTGAGGTACATATGTTTAAATGATTGAGGCATTTGTTTGGTATTAAAGACCCTATTTCAAAGAATCCTTTTTTATAATGGCCTACCTTGAATATTTAATCCTTTTAGCCCTTAGAATCCATGCACAACCTATTAGGTTAAGCCATATTACAAGCCAATTTTCCCTATCCAACCAACTCTTGAAGTGAAATTGCATAATCTAGTTGAACTTAAGTGTGGGGGAAGCTATCTTGTGTTGTGCCACCACATTATGTGATACTTTGGGTGGAAAATTAAATTCTGAAGAGATGTGTTTGCTGCTAAAGAAAGTAATTATATTGAAAGTTGTGCCTTTTCTAGAGCTTTCATGACAAGTGAAGTTGTGCCTTTTCTGGAGCTTCTAATTGAGGTGGAAAGTTGTGCCCATCTGGAGCTTTCAAGAAAATCATGTTTGAGAAGATTGACATTTTTTATGCTGAAATGATGAATGGTGTAAACCTTTCATGACTTTTCATGATGATGGAGCTGAATTGATATTATAGGGATTGAATAGAAGACCATATTTAAGTGAAAATTAGATTAATGCAATTTTGCTTCAAAAGAGTCAATCCCTCCTCATTCAGCCTCAGAGTTTTTCACATCTTAATCCTACCAACCGAAAGCCACAGAACAACCCTGAAAAGTCCTCATGATAAACATATGTCCTTGACTCACATCGGGTAGCGATGTAGGAATCTATCAAGCCTATGGTGACCCTTGTATGAGTTTGGATGAGAAAGACATTGCAAAAAAATGATATTTGATTGATGAGAGAAAATTCAAGCGAGGTAAGTGTTTTGTGCATGGGAGGATAAATGAAGTGGAAATATATTGAATGATATAAATGGAGAACTTGAAATAATTTTTTTAATGAGGCATGATATCTTTTGATTCTTGGTCGGAAATTGATTGATCTCAAGGATATGTGTTTTAAAATTGGTTTTGATTTGATATTGATGTTTACTTGACATGAGGTTTTTCCCAGGAGTGCAAAAGGGTAAGTGTGGGGGAGTTGATAAAACACTATTTAATTGATTATTTTATTGATAATAAATGATATAATTTCCTCACATTGCGTTAAATATGTTTAATTAGAAAGTATTTGGGATTAGATCATTCATTTGAATATTTGATGAAAATTCCAATTTTACCCTTTATAGTTCACTGTAGTATTTCAAAGATAAATATTTTTATATTTATTATTTGAATTTGAAATTTTGTAACAGTGTTTATAACTTAATTATCTACAACTTTTATTCAGGACACTAGAGCTAAAGAGTTCATTTGGTTGTTTAAATTGGGCCATGAAGTCAAAGTTGGGCTGGGATCGTCAGAATGGAGAAGCTTCTGTATTTCGGCCATAACTCCTTCATATGGGACTGTATTGAGCCCAAAATTGAATAGGATATAGAAGACCCATATCCGCACATTTGATCCTTCTGTAAGGCTGGCCAATTCACGCTTTTTGTTGGTCAAATGGGCGGTAAAAGTTGGCATAAAATATTTGGCCGAATTTCCATATTCACACTTGAAACCACTTGTAACCTCTCCTCCCCTCCCCTCTATAAATTAGAGTTTTTCTCATTTGGAGGGGTTGGGACGTGAATTGGGAGATTGGAGGCAGAGGATAATTTATTTCACCCAAATTATTCAACCATTGTAAGAGGGGTAGCTCTTGAAGCAAGGATCCCCTCATCGAAGCCTCCTTCTCTTCTTCATTTTGTAATGTTTTCATTTGTATAATAAACTTCTTTGTTCTTATTTTATTTCTTCTCTTTTATTCTGTTTTGTTTAAATTTATTCTTCTCTTAATCTTCCTCTTTGGTCTGGAATTCTTGAGTAGAATCGTTATTGGGTTATACCCATTATAAACCTTTGCACATGCAAAACGCTTCTACGATGATTACGCCACCCATGGAAGAGTAGTCTTTTAGTAATCGATCTATCTTCTACCCTCTTCATTTAATTATTTTGAATAATTGAGATACTTTAATTCATTTAATATGATCCATGAATTCTGTTTTTAAATTGTAAGAAACTAAGCAAGAAATTGAACAATTAACACAGAAACACGCGAGGTCGGGATTTTGTGTAAATTGTGAGAGCGCGATCTTAATCGGTAATACAAGACCACACGGGATAAATTTGTAGAGTTAAAATATAATACCTAAACACAATTCATCCTCATTTTCAGAATGGATATGAGCCTTAATTTACCACTGACCATAAGCTAATCTTAGAACATCAATCAAAGCAGGGGGCTGCGATTGCATGTTCCGAAGTTAGCCTAGGGTTAAATTCACAGCATCTTCGTGGTAAAGTTAATTCTCATAGGGTTAGGGATTTAACAAATTAAGGGATCATAATTAATTGAATGTTAATTTACATGATAATGATTAATAATAAAGTGAATAGGTAGAGTTAGATCGATTACGCCTTTTAAATAGATTTCTAAAAAAACATCTTCTTGTTGTGTCATTTTAATCGAAATTCATTTCAAAACTAAAAACAAAAAAATTATACAATCTTCTTCCAGAAAACTTCTTATAGATTCATAAACTATAAAAAACCCCAATCCTTTAAAGTAGTGTTTTTATTCTATTCTATTTTATTTTATTTTTTTAGAATACCTCTAATAAGTTGTTAAATTCACTTCCTCCTTTGATAGACGACCTTGGTCAGCCACTCTGCTGCACCTAAGTACCCCAAATCACACTAATCATTTGAGGGCACCCACGACAGCGCTCTTTCATGAATGTGGTGTCAAAACATAGGATAGACGTTGATAGATCTAAGGTAGATATTATTTCATACTTAACTTATCCTTTATGTGTGTGTGATGTTAAATCTTTCTTAGGGAATACAAGATTTTATCGGCGCTTCATCAAATATTTTAGTAAGATTGGTCTTATTATGTCACGATTACTTCAAAAAGATTCTGATTTTTTTGTTTGATGATTTTTGCAGGACTTCCTTTGATGAGCTAAAGAAGTGTCTGACCACTCCACCTATCATACAGCCCCCACAGTGGGATCATCCTTTTGAGCTTATGTGTGATTCCTCTAACTTCGCAGTTGGGGTTGTCTTATCTTAGAGGGTGGAGGGACGTTCACATGTGATTTCATATGCATCAAAGACACTGGATTCAGTCCAATAAAATTACACAACCACAGAAAAGGAGTTTCTTGCTGTCATATTTTCTTTAGATAAATTTTTTTCATATTTATTGGGCTCTAAAGTAGTTGTTTTTTTACCATGCAGCTCTGAGGTACCTCTTGAAGGACCCAGATGCAAAGGCAAGACTTATCCGATGGATACTCCTTCTTCAGGAATTTGATATTGAGAAAAAGGATAAGAAGTGGTCAGAAAACCTGGTGGAAGCCCACATGAGTAGGCTTACTCACACACTAGAGGATGACACCTTGGACCAAGTACCACTTCAGGAAACTTTCCCCAATGATCATCTTTATTCCATCTCAGGTACACATCCTTGGTATTCTGATTTAGTTAACTACCTTATTTCCTCTTAAATACCTACAAATTTAAAGAAACAACAAGTCCAAAAATTAAAAATTGGTTCTAGGTTTTATGTGTGGGATGAACCCTACCTATGGCGCATGTGTAGTGACCAAGTTATTAAGAGGTGTGTTCCTGATCATGAGTTTGAGTCTGTTCTGCAATTCTATCATACACTTTCTTATGGTGGAAACTTTGGACCCCAACAGATATCTAGAAAAGTATTAGACTATGGATTATATTGGCCTAGCTTATTCCATGATGCTCGTGTGTTTTGTAAGTCATGCTCTTGTTGCCAACACGCTAGGAACATTTTTAGGAGACATGAGATGCCCCAACAATCCATACTATTCTGTGAGATTTTTTATGTATGGGGAATCTATTTTATGGGCCCTTTTCCTAGTCCATTTGGTTTTTTGTATATTTTGGTTTCTGTTGATTATGTGAGTAAATGGGTAGAGGCCAAGGCCACCAGGACTGATGATTCTCATGTTGTAGTGGAATTTGTTAAGAAACAGATTTTTTGTAGGTTTGGAGTACCAAAGGCCAGCATCATTGACCAAGGGACACACTTCTACAATCAGAATTTTGCTTCCCTCCTTCAGAAGTATGGGGTGACACAAAAAAAATCAACACCATACCACCCTCAAACAAATGGTCAGGCTGAGGTTTCAAATCGTGAGTTGAAACAAATTTTGGAAAAAACCATGCAGGTGAATAGGGAGGATTGGAGAAAGTTCTTGAATGATGCATTATGGGCTTATAGGATAACATACAAGACACCTATCAGTATGTTCCCATTTCAGATTTTTTTGGGAAAGTGTGACATCTCCCTATGGAAGTTGAGCATCGGGCTTATTGGGATATAAAGAAATGAAACATGGATTTGGACCAAGATGTAATCCAAAGGAAGCTACAAATTCAAGATCTTGAGAATATTCGATTGTCTTCATATAAGAACTCAAGGCTCTACAAAGAAAGATCCAAAGAAGCTCATGACAGAATGATCCAACAAAGGGAATTTTAAGTTGGAGAGAAAGTCTTGCTCTATAGTTCAATATTGAAGCTGATGCCTGGTAAGTTGCATTCTAGGTGGTAAGGTCATTATGTTGTGACTAATTTTTTTCTTTATGGTGCAGTGTTGATCACACAAGAGGACACAGGAAGGATCTTTATAGTCAATGGGAAACGTTTGAAGAAATAAATTGAGGGACTTCCTACTGATGTAGTGAATTTCATCACACTGCATGACCCCGTCATCACTTGAGCATATCAGACTGTTCCTAACCATTTAACTTTTATATTCTTTGTCCTATTTAAAATTATACATTTCATGTGCATATATCATCTCATAGGTTCACATTGAGGACAATGAAATATTTTAAGTGTGGGAGAGGGGACAAAATTTTGGGGTAGATATTTAGGATTTTCATTTGTGTGTTTTATGTGTATTTTCTATTAAGTTTTTGGTTAAAATTTTCAAAAAAAAAAATCAATAAAAAAGAAACAAATATATCATGTAACATTCTCATGTGGAACATATAGAAAATTCATATTTTCAAAATTCATTGGTAGAAATATAATCATGAGTAAGATTTCATCATCAAGGGTTGACTTTTATAAAAATTGAAGTTTTCGATGATATGAATGGTTGTGTCATTATAAAACCTTTTAGATTTTGACATCATTATTTATGATATTTTCTTATAGTAAATTGTGTCATTGATTTCTCCACACATTTTTTCACACAATCATGACTTGTGAGTTTCTCTTACCCAATTGAATGTATATTTAGGGTAAGTAATCCTTTTTAGCTTATAACATGGTCTTTCTATACGTTCGTTTATCTTCTGATCGTTTCCATCACTGTATCATATTGACCTATGAATGTGAACCTAATATATAACTGTTGTAATTCCTCTAAAAAATCAAAAAAATCAAAAAAAACAATCAATAAAGAGGGAAGTGAAGAAATGTACAACATGTGGGTATATTTAGGTTAGGAGCTCATGGTTTGACTTCTGGGAATGCTTAAATGAGTGGGTTTTGGAATTTGATTGCAAAAGATGTTGAATAGGTTTGGTGAAATAGAATTAGGTAAGAAGAAATTTTTTTATTGACCTTAATATACTAGATAAAGGGTGGAGAGACAAGCTTATAATGGTTGGAACACGCACACGTGGAGAATTAGTGGCATGGTAGACCCATGACTTGTTTCACTATGATTAGTGTTATGAATATCACTGGATTTTGTTTTGAAACAATTTATGAGACAATTAATTTAAAATTTATTTATATCGACTCTTTATGGGATTCTTAATTTTCTTATATTTTCACTGTGGATTGAGAAATTTGAATATGCATATCTTGTCACAATTTTTTTTCGAATACATGATATGATGTTTTGCTCAGGAGTGAAAAAGGGTAAGTGTGGGGGAGTTGATAAAACACATTTTTATTAAATATTTTATTGATAATAAATGATATAATTTCCTCACATTATGGTAAATGTGTTCATTTATGAAATATTTGGGATTAGATCATTCATTTGAAAATTTGATGAAAAATCCAGTTTTACCCTTTAAAATTCACTATAGCATTTAGAACATAAATATTTTGATATGTATTATTTGAACTTAAATTTTTTTAAATATTTTTCTAACTTAATGGTATAAAACTTTTATTTAGGATATTGAAGCTAAATCATGCATTTGGTTGGTGCAAATGGGCCATGAAGTCAAAGTTGGGCGGGACTCACCAGAATGGACATGGGTTTTGTATTTGAGTCATAACTTCTTCATACGTGCTTGGATTAGGCCCAATTTTTGAGATGAGATCTAGATTTCATTTTCACACCAATAATAATGCTTTAAGTAGAGTTTATTAACGCGTTTTGATGGTCAAATTGTTGGTTAAAGTTGGATTAAAATATTTGGCTGAATTTCCCCATTCACACTTGAAACCACTTGTAACCTAACCTCCCCTACACTCTATAAATTGGTTTTTTTCTAATTTTGAGGGGGTTGGACGTGGCTTATAGGATTGATATAATATGTTAAGTGGTTCATTTCCATTTCAATTAACCATTGGAGGAGGAAATCTTTCAAGCTAGGATCTCTTCCAAAATGCTCTTCTCTTCCTCTTCTTTGTTGTAATGTTTTTGTTATTTAAATAAACTTATTATTTTATCTTCCATTTCTTTTATTTTGATCAATTTTATTCTTCTTTTATATTCCTCTTTGGTTTTGAATTCTTGAGTAGAAGCGTGATTGGGTTATACCCATTATAAATCGTTGCAAATGCAATTCGTTTCCACGATGATTACACCACCTATGAAAGAGTAGTCTTTTTAGTAATCGATCTATCTCTTACCTTATTCATTCATTTATTTTGAATTAATGAGATATTTTAATTCAATTAATATGATCTATTAATTTAGTTTTCAAGATAAATGAAACTAAGTAATCAATTGAACAATTGATACAAAAACATGTGAGGTCGAGGTTTGTGTAAATTGTGAGAGTACGATCTTAATCGGTAATACAAGACCACATGAGATAAATTTGTAGAGTTCAAATATAATCCATAAACTCAATTAATCCTCATTTAAATAGTGGATATGTGATATAATTAAGTACTAAACATAATCTAATCTAAGAACATCAATTAAAGCAGGGTGCTACGATTGCATGTTCTGAAGCTAGCCTAAGGTTTAAGTAATTTCATCTTTGTGGTTAAGTTAACTCCCGTAGGGTTTGAGGGTTAAAAAATTAGGAGATTATAATTAATTTTATGTTAATTTAAATGATAATTCTAAACAATTGAGTCAATAGGTAGAGTTAGATCTATTACGCCTTTTAAAATATTTTCTAAAAAAATATTCTTGTTGTTTCTTTTTAATCGAACTTCATTTCAAAAATAAAAACAAAAAAAATTATACAATATTCTTCTAGAAAAAATATTCTAGTTTTATTAATGGTAAAAAAACCCTCACATCCTTTCAAGTAGTGTTATTAATCCATTTTATTTTATTTTTAAAATTCCTTTAATATGTTGTTAAATTCACTTCCTCCTTTGAGAGACGACCTTGGTCAGACACTCTTCTGCACCTAAATGCCCAAAAACCACTAATCATTTGAGGGATCCCATGAAAACTACTTCCAGTGACATTGAAAATTATTTGTCTCATTGTTACGCCTACCAAAAGGTAATGTAAGAGCATATGAAACCTTCTGGTTTGATCCAACCTCTTTTAGTTCCAGTTTTGAAATACTGAGAGGTGTCTGTGTATTTTTTTATTTAATTATCATGGACTCCCTAAGGTATTAATTCTATTTGGGTGGTGATTGATCATTTGAAAAAGTTATCTCATTTCATTACAATCAGGGAAACTACTAAAATTGAATATTTGGGTAAGTTGTATGTGCAGTAGATTATGAGGTTACATGGGGTTTCTTTTATCGTTGTTTCAGATAGGGATCCTAGGTTTACTTTTAGGTTTTGTAGGAGTCTCAAAGAGGTAATGGGGACTTAGATAAGGTTGATTATAGTTTACCATCCATATACAAAAGATCAGACGAAGTGTTTTATTCAGATTCTGGAAGATATTCTCAGTGCTTACGTCTTGAATTTTAATGGATCCCTTTGAGGATTTTTATGGTCACTTATGCAGATCACCTCTTTGTTGGGAAGAGGTGGGTAAGGCCTCTTTGGTGGGACTGAGTCTTGTTCGAGAAACGTTAGTGAGGATTCAGGATATACGTTGGTGTCTGGTTACAGCTTAGAGTCAATAGAAATCGTATGTGGATCAGTGGTGTCATTATTTGGAGTTTTACGTTGGTGACCATTTTTTCTTGAAAGTTTCTCCTTAGTTGGGTCATCATTGGCTTGGAAAATAGGGAAAGTTGGCTCTGATATATGTTGGATTATTTGAGGTCACTGAGCGGCTTGGGTAGGTTTCTTATTGGTTAGCATTACCAGTTTAGTTTACATACATTCATGATGTTTTCCACATATCACAACTCAGGAAATATCATTCTAATTTCTCTCATGTTTTTATTTGGGAGGAGATTGAGTCGGAGCAAGCCATTTCTTTTATGGAGCAGCCAGTGGAGATTGTTGAATCTCAAGTGAAAGTCTTTTGTGGAATGTTGATTTCATTGGTCAGATTGTTATGGAAACATGAATCAGATTCTCATGAGACTTGGGATTGTGAGTCATTGATGAGGGAGAAATGGTTTCACCACTTTTCCATACATCATTCTTCCACATGACTTTATAGGGATGAAAATTCTTACGGTGGAGAGTTTGTAACATCTCATTATCGTTTTCTAGGTATTTCCATTCTCTTTATTCATTTTACTCTTTGTTTGGGTGCATCTAGGGACTCCCATGGATGGAGAACATTTTTTAGGGAAAATGAACTAAAGTTCGAGGTTATATTTTTGATTGAATTAATGGAGTCTGAGTATAAATGTGTTAATGAATTTATGGGGTTCTCCTCGAGTTCAGAGAACATCTAGGTTGGTTTGGAGTTTTCTACTAAAAACTAGAGTTTTTCATACTTTAGGAGAGATAGACATTGTGTAATGGGATTACATGTCATATAATGTCTTTCGAGTAGAAGATGTGAGTCTGGTACATAGTGTGAAAGGATTACATGTCGTGCATTGGGTTAACATCATGTATTGGTTAAAAACAGGTTTTTAATAAAAAGGCAACTGGTTTTTAGTGTATTTGAGATTTTTGGATTACATGACGTGTAAATGGATTATATGTCATGTAATCATCATGAGTTGGGATTTTAGGGAACTGCGTGGATAATTTATTATTTCAGTCAACCGTAACCTCTTTACTCTCAACCAAGAAGCTCTCAAGGGCAATTTTGGAGATCTTCTCTCCTTTTGGATCGCTTTGTTCAATGATTGATCTTCAAGGTTGTGGTAATTCATCACTCAAGGTAATAACTCCTTTGGTTTCTTCATTTACTTTGATAGTGGTAGTGTCATTATGCTATGTTTCTAGATCCATTGATCGATAATGGTGTTTCTTCTTGATTTATTCTAGATCTATGGTGATATCTTCCTTTGGAAGCTAACCTTTGTGTCAGTTGTGGTGTGGCGTGCGAGTTCCTTGAGGTATGGATTGTTTCTTCCTCTTCTTTGACCCTTCGTCTAAATTGAATCAATTCTAAGATGTGTATATTGATTTTAGGGCCTTCGTTGTCATGGTTTTTGTGTTCTTTCTTGTTGGTGGATTTCGTTGCGGGCATGTGTGACCCAATTTTGAGGCAGGTTGTTCCATCTCTAGCCTGTGTTGGATGAACTATATTTCTCTGGTTTTGATAAAAAAAATTATAAATGAAATGGCATGATTGATTGATGGATTTATGTGTGTGGAACGGGTTTTTTATAAAAGATGGTTTTTCTCTTATTTTGATAAAAGGAAAGGGTATTTTCAAAGCATTTCAAAATGATTTTATGAAATTGTTTTCAAATAATGGTTTTGATGAAATGGTTTGGAAAATAGAATACATGGGAAACCTTGAGTACTTAGGTAGAAGGTTTATCTTAGGTCCATCATCTATGTATTGTAGGGGGTTCACTCATGGGGTGTTCCTCTATTTATTAGGCATGTTGTTCTAGGGAATTTATATTTACATTGTCAAGGGATTCACTCATGGGGTGTTTCTCTACTACTTAGGCATGTGTTATAAGGACTTGATTGTGCACTGGTTGTTGATTATGGTATGAGTATTATGCTAGTCTGACCTATATTGATTCTTAACGTGATGTCACATGTGCTTCCAATTTGTATTAGATTTGATATGATATGTGATGCATGCTTTGGTTTGATTCAATATGACTGCTTTTATGTATATGAAATGATTTGAAACTATTTTACCTGGATTATTTTGGAAATTTGTAAAAAAGGGAAAATTAAATTTTTATTCATGCTTTTGATATAAAAATTGTTAAATTGTTTATCATGCCTTATTTCCTTTAAAGTTGAGCTTCGTTCGGGTTATTGTACATAGACTGGTTATGGAACACCTGGGTGGGATCCTACTAAGTATGTTAGCTCATACCTTGTTCACCCCTTCGGCGGTGCATAAACATTTGTATGTCTTTCTATGTAGGGAAATTCAAGGTGTCATAGTGAAGCGGTGAGGTTTTTTGTCAATAGAGTTTGGGTAGCTTGTAGTGATCTGGTGGGAGTTTGTCCATGCCATCACATGGAGTAGCAATTTTGGTTTTGTTGTCCTTTATTTTTGGGCTTGTCTATTAGATATTGTTGTTACTTTTGAGTTGTATAGTTTTTGTTGTCATCTTTTAGTTATGAAATATATTTATTTCTTCTATCGTTTCTTACTACTGGAAACTACCCCTTTCCCAATGCTTCTTTACCAACGGTTTAAAAAAACAGTTGGTAAACAAGCCCTTTTCCAACGGTTTTTAAAACCGTTGGGAAAGGAGTGTCCAAGGCACCCTTTCCCAATGGTTCTCTTGAACCGTTGGAAAAGGGGTACCCCTTTACCAACGGTTCTTGAAGAACCGTTGGGAAATGGTCACCCTTTACCAACGATTTGTTTAAACCATTGGTAAAGGGTCTCTTGGACACCCCTTTCCCAATGGTTTTTAAAAACTATTGGGAAAGATTTCCCCAAAATACAGATCCAGCCACTCTCTCCCCCATTCACGACAGAACCCTAATCTGTCCATGGATCCGCTGCTCTCGTGACTTCCCCCATCTGAACCTATCAAACTACATCTAAATCGTCTCAAATCGGGTATTCTATTCTTCATACACATAAAATATTTAAGTGCTACCTTGTTTTTATTGTTATTCATCTCATATTTTAGTTTTAAGTTTTGATTTTGATGTGTATATCATTTTTTTGTGTTTTGATTTAATCTAGACTTTATCCATTCCAATCCATTTAATTAATTAAATCCTTAACCCTCCATCGAAGAAGAAGCATCTCAAATTCATTGCCGTTGGATTCTAGATTTTCTAAGTATGTGTTTTTATGCTTTTTTCCATATTGTAATTAATTGTTACTTAGAAATTTATTTATGTGTTTAATAATTTTTAGCAATTTTTTTATGAATGTTTTCCTTAAAATTCCTTGAGGAAAGTGTTTTATTAAAATTAATTTTTTTCAATAAGGCTTGTGTAATGTAATTTGTTATAGTACACTATGTGACTATGTTTGGTATTTAGTAACACATGAGATAACTGGTGTGTGAGAATGTGTTGTGAAAGAGATTCCATGGTTGGTTCAAGATTATATTTATGTTTAGAGCCTATTAATGAGTTGTTTTAAAGAGATTTTGAGATATTTATCTTATGTTTATTGGTGAAAACTGGGATCTGTAGAGGTGGTTCATGATTAAGACATATAATTACTACTAAACATGTGGATAAACATTTCATAGTAGTGAATTCTTGAAATTTTTGATGTTTTTAGTCCTTTTTTATTTAGAGTTTCTTTTGATGGTGATGTTTCTTATTGTTACCTATGATGGGAATTTATTTTAGTTTCTAAATCGGTTGAGACTCCCCCACCATGCACAATGTATGCAACCTCTACCCTTATTTAATCATTTTGTTTACACAGCGTATGCAATCTCTACCCTCATTTAATCAGTGAACTCAAGTCATTAATTTAAGACTTCATTCTCACTATCATGTAAGAAATTGAATGATATAAACCCATCCTCACATGATTTCTTACCTTAGATAGTGTCCAACATATGGAATACGAGCTTTTGAATTCATCAGTTAACCAGGATCATATATTCCATTTCCCCCAAGATGACTGTACTAATATAACTTTAGGGTCAACTAAATATGGTTCTCATTGTACGTTGTATATTATGTGTCCTTCTTGGCCAATACTCACTTTTATGAGGGTGGGGTGCTTTTCACTACCCATTCTGGCATGTGTAGACAGCCATAAAAATGTTAGATAAGTCACAAGTTTAATTCAGTAATGTTGTTATCATTGACATACTTTATTAAGAATTTCAAATTAAAAAATAAATGTTTTTGTCTATACTTAATGAAATTAAATCTTTTTACAATCCATGAACAACCTATTAGTGTATAAGCCTAAAATTTATTCACCCATGGGGTGCGCTTGACTTGGGGAAGTAATTGGGTAATGAAAGGTATGGCCATAGAGGTGTCAATAATGAGTTATTGAACATGAGTGAATGATTTGAGATACCTATAACACATGATGGGACCTGAGCCATGTGCCTCTTATAGACTTAATGAAAATGAATATAAATAAATTTTAATTTAATTTATGAGTACTTGTTCTTTACATTATTTTAATAGTTCACTACATCGACTAGAAACTTCTTCCTTTATCATTTAATTAAATTTATTTTCTATTAAAGTTCAATCCTATTGAATTGTTTATGAAAAAATGAATTATATAAATTCTTTTTACAGAATGGACAGAAGTTGGATGTATGAAACCGATCGGATCTCAAGCGATTTTCAAAACAATTTGGAGAGCTTTATAGATTTTTCATTTCACAATGCTTCAGATAGTGGTCGCATACATTGCCCATGTTCCAATTGTGTTGGTAGGCCTTGGTTGAGCCGTGAAGAAGTTAGCTACCACATAACCAAAAATGGTTTTCAAGCAAACTACTTTGTGTGGTATCACAATGGGGAGAAAATGAAATCTCAAATTGGTGATGATCGAAATGAAAGGACTGGAATGGAGAATTGGTTAGATGGTCAGTTTTCGTTTATTTGTAATCATGAAAAAGAAAGGATTTCGACTCAAGAAGACTTCGATATGAGAACAGCTGATGCATCTATTGAAAATGATGATATTGATAGGGTGAAAAAATTGAATGATGCTGCCACGACTCCAGTATATCGACAATGCGATAAAATGAAAAAGCTGGAATTTTTAATCAGATTGTTTCATGGGAAAACTATTTATGGGATTTCTAATACAGAAATCGATTACATTCTTACCCTCTTGAAGTATTTACTTCCATATGATGCATATATTCCCTCAAACCAATATATGGCATGGAAGTTCGTTGAAGAACTTGGATTTTCAAGAAACAAAATTCATGCTTGTCCGAAAGATTGTAGTTTATTCTGGGAGGAAACCGCTGAACGAAATGATTGTATAAAATGTGGCACATCCCGCTGGAATTCAAAATCTGATGGAACACCATCCCGAATTCCACAGAAAGTAATGTGGCACTTTCCATTGATCCCCAGACTCCAGAATCTTTTTATGTCTGATGACATATCAATAAAAATGAGATGGAATGATACCAAGAGAAAGAAGACTAATGATGAGTTGGTTCATCCTGCAGATGGATTTGCATGGAAGAGATTTGATGCTCGACATCCTAATTTTGCAGCTGACGTGCGTAATGTGAGGCTGGGTCTTTTATGCGACGGTTTTAATTCGTTTGGGCAGATGCTTACTTCGCACAGCACATTGCCAGTTTTTATACACATTTATAATCTTCCCCCATTGTTGTGTATGAAAAAACCTTTCACTTTCATGAGTATACTCATATATGGTCCTTCTGATCCCGGCATTGATATTGATGTATACATGCAACCTTTAATAAAAGAGTTGAAACTTCTTTGTGATGTGGGTGTACGCACATACGATGCATGTTTGAAAGACATATTTCAGATGCGTGTTGCGCTTATGTGGACGATCAATGATTTTCCGGATTATGCAATGATGTCTGGATGGATCATGAAGGGAAAATTGTCATGTCCAGTTTGTATGAAGAATACACGATCCAGAAGACTGAAACATCGTTGTAGTTTCAGTTTTATGGGACATCGATGATTCTTGCCAAAGGATCATCCATATAGAATGAATCGTCGAATATTTGATAATACCATAGAGACCAATGATTCACCTCAGCGTATGTCTGGAACTGACGTGCTTAATGAATTGAAAGATTTCAGTTTTTCGTTCGGGAAGGGTCAAATAAAATCTGGAAAGAGAAAGAATGTTTCCACTAAAACCTGTTACAATTGGAGGAAGAGGAGTATCTTTTTTGATTTGCCTTATTGGTCAACCAATTTGTTATGTCATTGCTTAGACATAATGCATATTGAAAATAATATATGTGAAATGTTGCTTTTGGTTCTTCTAAATGTCAAGGGGAAGACAAAAGATGATTTATGATCTCGGCGTGACTTGGTGGATTGGGGCATCAGACCAGAATTGCATCCTGTGCGTATCAGTGAAAATAAATGGCAACTTCCATGTGGTTATTATGTGATGAAACCTATGGAAAAAAACAATTTCTAGAAGTATTATAGACTATTAGAGTTCTTGATGGATATTCAAGCAACATATCTAAACGGGTCAACAGAAGAGAGTTGAAGCTAAAATCTTTGAAGACTCATGATTATCACGTTCTACTGCATGAGTTGCTTCCAATAGCAATCTGTCATCTTCTGTCTAATAATGTAAGGGTGGTTGTTATTCGATTGTGCCATTTGTTTAGAGATCTTTGTGCTAATAAGTTGTCTAAGTCTTTCTTGCAAAAAATGTTGACATATGCCCCATTAATTTTGTGTGAGTTGGAGAAAATATTTCCTCCATCATTTTTCACATGCATGCTGCATCTGACTGTCCATATTCCCATTGAAATACTTCTTGGAGGACCTGTTTCTTTTCATTGGATGTATCAAACTGAAAGAAATATGTTCAAATTAAAATCTTATGTCCGAAACAGAAATCATCCCGAAGGTTCTATCGTGAACGGTTACCTGGCTCAAGAATGTATGGATTTCTACTCGATGTATTTGTCTGATCTTAGTACAAGATTGAATAGACCAATGAGAAATGAATAAGAACAGTATGAGAAAATTGAACCCAGTTTTCCATCACTTCCTCAAACAGGAGGAATTCCTGGATCATATACATTTAAGACATTAAGCCATGAAGAGAGGGAGATGGCACATCGCACAGTTTTGTTCAACTGTGATTTGTTCGATGACTATATCATGTAACTAAATTGATTATGTATATCTTACATATATATTTGTTAAACTATTCATATTTTTTATCTACAGGGAACATAAAATAATGATAAATAGGAAGCATCGTTCTTTATCTTTGAGAAGGAGAGAGACTTTTCATAGCAAAGAGTTTTCTGCTTGGTTAAAATTAAAGGTAAAAATATTAATGTTTAAAATAATTATATCAATATTTAATTAAGTTTAATAGTTATTTATATTTCAGGTATTGAGTTTGTCTGCTGACTCTGTCTCTAAGGAAATAAGAGCTTTGGCTTTTGGTCCTAATATCGTGGTTTGTGACTGTAAATCAATTTTTATCAATGGGTACAAATTTATTTTCATTGAACGAGAAAAGAAAATGAGAACACACATGATGGTGTTATGGTTACTGCCACAACAGATTTTTATGCCAGTGCATCAGATAGTAGACCGCGATTTGAAAATGTGGGTTATTATGGAGTTGTTGAGAAAATAATAATATTAGATTATTACTCTCATGGACGAGTCACAATGATGAAATGTCATTGGTTTGATTCGATGAAGAGACATGGCACATTTATTTATGATTGTGGATTTCGAGTAATTAATATGACTCACACTCTTGCTACCGAAGAACCATATGTGTTGGCATCAATGGATAAACAAGTTTTTTATGTCAAAGACCAAATTCGACCTGAATTTGGTGTCTTAGATGAAGTAATTCCAAGACATATTTTTGATGATGGTGATGATGTAATTGACACTGTCCCTAGTTCCATTGGAACCAATCCATTTATTTCTTTTGATGACTCCAATAGCTCAATTGTCAGAGTTGATTGTGAACCTGAAGTTGTGGTTGAAAATATATAGAATCATTCATCCATGTTCTCAATTATTTTGGTTTACCTCGAGTTGAGTTGTTAAGGTTGGTAATATTCAAATTGATTTAGTATTGATCACAAATATGTTTTAGCTGACTTGACCATTATAAGAATTTTCAATGTTTATTGGTTGCAGTTTTATTTGAATTGCATTTTCTAATTTGGAATTGAACTGTATTCAAACCTAGTCAAACAATATTTCTAACTTGGTGAACATTACAACTTGTATGATTTATTAAATCCATTCAAGATCTTCTAAAACAATTGATAGCTGACTTGACCATTATGTGAATTTTCAATGTTTATTGGTTGTAGTTTTATTTGAATTGCATTTTCTAATTTGGAATTGAACTGTATTCAAACATAGTCAAACAATATTTCTAACTTAGTGAACATTACAACTTGTATGATTTATTAAATCCATTCAATCTCTTCTAAAACAATTGATAGCTGACTTGACCATTATGTGAATTTTTAATGTTTATTGGTTGCAGTTTTATTTGAATTTCATTTTCTAATTTGGAATTGAACTGTATTCAAACATAGTCAAACAATATTTCTAACTTGGTGAACATTATAACTTGTATGATTTATTAAATCCATTCAAGCTCTTCTAAAACAATTGATAGCTAAATTATCAATAAATCCCCCTATTCCCTCATATATTTAGTTTTTTGGGTTACACATTAGTTTCCTTTTTCTAATTAATTACATATTTGTTTTCAAAAGCAGGAAATTAAGCCAATTGAAGAGAGACGAAGGAAAAAAATGATGGAGAACAATCGTTGAATGATGGAGTTGGGAATTCCATCATTAGTGCCTATAGTGAGTACTTTATTTAAAATTGATATATTTAAAGAATATATAATTTCATGTGATTAATTTTTTTGTAAACATTTTTGTAGGATCCACCTATACGTTGAAAGTTATTCGACGAGGAGCATAGTACTGGTCCTATTACTCAGGCCGGTGGTACGAGGAGGGTTCGTACCAGAGGTGGACGAGCAGCTGCGCATACCCGACTAGACTCTGCCCCTCCCACTGACATGTCATCCTTCCCACATTCTGATCCCGGTGTGTCGTTAGGGACACACGGGATATTTAGGCCTCCCATGTTTTCTCTACCTTCTGTATCTTCTGGCCCATCATTTTCACATCCCATGATGATTCCCACTCCCCAGTTAGCATCCGGTTAGACAGTTGTCCCATCTTCTTTTCCTTCTACTTCTGTCTCTCCGAGCTTCTATATTCTATCGTCTTAGACTCCTATTCCACCACAGGGTGTTCCATAAGTTTCTGTGGATCCAGCGGCGCTCAACGATCAGACCGGCACAGGTATATTTATAGAACCCTAACAAATTTTTATAGAAATATTTATTTTCATTATAACATGTTTTGATAAAATATTTGTTTTTCTTTCATGACAGATACATCTACTGACCGGAGGCATGGGTGGGGGCGTACACGCATGCATTCGGTGTGGAACCAGTGCACACAGGTTATGGTGGATTATAATGAAGACAACCAAATGGTTGAAAAAATAGGGCAGTAATGTCGGAGTTTTTTGGCGACGCTTTCCAAATACTCCGACATCATTCTCGTCATCCCGCTATCATGGAGACATTTGCCATATGAGGTCAGGGATAGAGCTTGGGTAGAGATATGGGTAAAAAAAAATTGTTCCATTTAATGCCATGAATTATTTTTGTATTTATATGAATTAATATTTTGATTTCAGCTTCGATTTAATTTTCCCGATGGTGAGGGTGCATGACCGGAACGTCTAAAGGATTTAGGCGAGCTTTGGAGAGCCTAAAAGCATGAGTTGTATATTGGATGGGTTTCTAGAGTTGGCACTGAGTTAGAGGCGGTACCAGTGGTGGATGATTGTCCTATAGAGCAGTATCGTCAGATGATTACTCATTGGACGAGTACCCATTTTAAGGTATTAATAACATTTGAGGTATTTAAATAATAACTTTCATGTTTTTCATTAATACTATCTATTGCATTTTCAAATTTTATTTAGGAATAATCTGGAAAAAATAAAAAGAACATTGATGCAAAAAAATACCTCCACACACTGGGACGCACTACGATGCCTGATCATGAGAGGAAGCAGGTATGACAATTGTTTATAAGTTTTCTTTACTACTTACACTTTCTTTTGTTTCCTCAATTATTTAATAGTTTTCTACAGTTTTCATATAACTTTAGTTTTCAATTTCATTGTAGAGGTAAATACAGAATATTGAAGGACGTGTGCCTCGAGAAAAACTGTTTTGCTCGAGTAGACGGAAAAAGGATGGAAGTGCCATCAACGAAGTGAATCAGCAGTAGATTGTAAGTTTTATTCTGTTGAATTTATATTTTAATATCTATTTTGTAACTTAATGATATATTTATATTTGTAACAGGCTGCTTTAGAGGCCCTCGATACCCAAGAACCAGACAATTTTGGGCCAACAGATCACTTACATCAGGTGTTGGGAGAGGAGCATTCTGGCAGAGTACGCTACCGACCTAGGATAGCCCCGATGAGGTATTGGCCCTCCTCAGGTACGAGCTTTAGTGCCACCGAGCTGCAGAAAGTTAGGGAACAGGCAAAACAGGCTGAGAAAAGGGCCACAGAGATGGAAGAACAGTCTGTTAGGGCAAACAGTGCGTTTACAAAATTTATTGAAGTTCTATGTCCAACACTTCCAGTAGAGGCCAGCCCAGCTTTTGATGAATATATGTCGTCGATACGTTCTATATATGGTGCACCAAGTGGAAGATCTAGTGGTGGTCAGGACGATGTCCATCTTGATGATGATGATGGTGAGGAGTCTGATGCGGAAGAGGAGGGAGAGGAGGAGGGCGAGGCGGGTGGCGAGGGTGAGGAGGAGGGCACTAAGGAGGGCAAGGATGATGATGGGAACGAGGATGAGGGTGATGATGATGGTGATGATGGTGATGGTGATGTGGGACAAATTGATCCATTACATTTTTGACTAATATTACTGAGATTTGATATTTAATCTATTCTAGTTGTTGTTTTTATCTAGACTCATAGAATAGTATTGGAGTTGAGTTATTTTTATATATTATCTGTTTTTATAGATGTTGTTGTATTTTAGTGGTCGTGTGTTTGGGAACCCCCCTCCTTCCTGGACTGTGGACAACCCCCCACCATCTTCTTTGGACCCCAGACACCCCCCGGACAGCCCCCGGACAGCCCCCCGGACAGCCCCTAGACAACACCCCAACCCTCCTCTCTGGACCCCGGACAACCCCCCCCCCCCAGACAGCCCCTCGGATATCCCCCCCCCTCTTCCTTGGACCCCGGACAACCCCCCGAACACCCCTGAACAGCCCCCCAGACAGCCCCCCCACCCTCCTCCCTGGACCCTGGACAACCCCCCGGACATCCCCCCAGACACCCCCCCGGAAAGCCCCTGGACAGCCCCCCGAACAGCCCCCCGGACAGCCCCCCCACCCTCCTCCCTGGACCCCGGACAGCCCCCCAGATATCCCCCCAGACATCCCCCCCCACCCTCCTCCTTGGACCCCGGACAACCCCCCGAACACCCCCCGCACAGCCCCCCCCACCCTCCTCCTTGGTCCCCGGACAGCCCTCCGGACACCCACCGGACAGCCCCACCGGATAGCCCCCCCACCCTCCTTGATTTCATTTAATACTAGAAAATCTATGATATATATTTTATTTATTTATCATCATGATAATCAATGTAAATCACATTTACACATCTAATCAATATCATAGATTCTTGGTATGTTATAAAAGAGATGTATTCATTGGGAATGACATTGTTAGCTCTGAAATGTTTCATAGAATGATAAACTAAAATCTAATCCATACTAAGAATGATATAAAAATATTTTATATGAATGTCCACAAGATTTTAAGTAAATACCATTCCACTAATAGACACATGAGGATTCTCATAAAATGGATAACATTTTAAGTACATACGGAAAACCGACCAAACGCATTCGGTTTTTGTTGAAACTTTAGGAGAACTATTCATGGGTCATATGTGACGTATACGAATCAACCCCGCCTCAATCTGAGACGCGGTGTGGCCGGCACCACTCAAAGTGCATGTCTTCTGTTTCAAAAAGACGTCATTTAAATTGAAAAGCATCAACTGGCTTACGGAAAACCGACCAAACGCATTTGGATTGTGTCGATACTTTAGAAAAACGATCCATGGGTCATATGTGACATGTGCAAGTCAACCCTGCCTCAATCCGAAGCGTGGTGTGGCCTCCACCACTCAAAGTGTCTGTCTTTTGTTTAAAATGGACAACATTTTAAGTACATACGGAAAACTGACCAAACACATTCGTATTGTGTTGATACTTTAGCACAACGATCCATGGGTCATATGTAATGTGTACAAGTCAACCCCGCCTCAATCCGAGGTGCGGTGTGGCCTCCACCACTCAAAGTGTCTGCCTTTTGTTTCAAAAGGATGTCATTTTAATTGAAAAACATCGACTGGAATACGGAAAACCGACCAAACGCATTCGGATTGTGTCGATACTTTAGCACAATGATCCATGGGTCATATGTGACATGTAAGAGTCAACCCTACCTCAATCCGAGGCACGTTGTGGCCACCACCACTCAAAGTGTTTTTCTTTTGTTTCAAAAGGACGTCATTTTAAGTGAAAAACATCAACTGGTATACGAAAAACTGACCAAACGCATTCAGATTGTGTCGATACTTTAGCACAATGATCCATGGGTCATATGTGACATGTAAAAGTCAACCCCGCCTCAATCTGAGGCGCAGTGTGGCCACAACCACTCAAAGTGCCTGTCTTTTGTTTCAAAAGGACGTCATTTTAAGTAAAAAACATCAACTGGCATACAGAAAACCAACCAAACACATTCGGATTGTGTCGATAATTTAGCACAACATTCCATGGGTCATATGTGACATGTACGAGTCAACCCCACCTTAATATGAGGCACGGTGTGTCCGAAATCACTCTAAGTGGCTCTCTTTTGTTTAAAATGGACAACATTTTAAGTACATACAGAAAAATGACCAAACTCATTCGGTTTCTGTTGAAACTTTAGGAGAATGATTCATGGGTCATATGTGACGTGTACAAATCAACCTCGCCTCAATCTGAGACGCAGTGTGGTCGGCACCACTCAAAGTGTCTGCCTTTTGTTTCAAAAGGACGTCATTTTAATTGAAAAACATCAACTGGCATACGGAAAACTGACCAAATGCATTTGGATTATGTCGATACTTTAGAACAATGATCCATGGGTCATATGTGATGTGTACGAGTCAACCCTGCCTCAATCCGAGGTGCGGTGTAGCCGCCACCACTCAAAGTGTCTGCCTTTTGTTTCAAAAGGACGTCATCTTAATTGAAAAACATCGACTGGCATACGGAAAACCGACCAAACGCATTCGGATTGTGTCAATACTTTAGCACAAAGATACATGGGTCATATGTGACTTGTACGAGTCAACCCTTCCTCAATCCGTGGCGCAGTGTGGCCGCCACCACTCAAAGTGTCTGTATTTTGTTTCAAAAGGACGTCATTTTAAGTGAAAAACATCAACTGGCATACGGAAAACTGACCAAATGCATTCGGATTGTGTCGATAATTTAGCACAACAATCCATGGGTCATATGTGACATTTACGAGTCAACTCCGCCTTAATCTGAGTCACAGTGTGGCCGGAATCACTCTAAGTGGCTCTCTTTTGTTTAAAATGGACAACATTTTAAGTACATACGGAAAACTGACCAAACACATTTGGTTTCCATTGAAACTTTAGGAGAACAATTCACGGGTCATATGTGATGTGTAAAAATCAACGCCGCCTAAATCTGAGATACGGTGTGGCCGACACCACTCAAAATGTCTGCCTTTTGTTTCAAAAGGACGTCATTTTAATTGAAAAACATCAACTGACATACGGAAAACCAACCAAATGCATTCGGATTGTGTCGATAATTTATAAAAACGATCCATGGGTCATATGTGATGTGTAAAAGTCAAATATTCCTCAATCTGAGGCGCGGTGTGGCTGCCACCACTCAAAGTGTATGTCTTTTGTTTCAAAAGGACGTCATTTTAAGTGAAAAACATCAACTAGCATACAGAAAACCGACCAAACGCATTCGGATTGTGTCGATACTTTATCACAAAGATCCATTGGTCATGTGTGATGTGTATGAGTCAACCCCTCCTTAATCTGAGGCACAGTGTGGCCGGAATCACTCTAAGTGGCTCTCTTTTGTTTAAAATGGACAACATTTTAAGTACATACAGAAAACCGACCAAACGCATTCGAATTGTGTTGATACTTTAGAACAACGATCCATGAGTCATATGTGACGTTTAAGAGTCAACCCCACCTCAATCCGAGGCATGGTGTGGCCACCACCACTCAAAGTGTTTGCCTTTTGTTTCAAAAGGACGTCATTTTAATTGAAAAACATCAACTGGCATACGTAAAACTGACCAAACGCATTCGGATTGTGTCGATACTTTAGAACAATGATCCATGGGTCATATGTGACGTGTATGAGTCAACCTCTCCTTAATACAAGGCATGGTGTGGCCGCCACCACTCAAAGTGTCTGTCTTTTGTTTCAAAAGGACGTTATTTTAAGTGAAAAACATCAACTGGCATACGGAAAACTGACCAAACGCATTAGGATTGTGTTGATACTTTAGCACAACGATCCATGGGTCATATGTGACATGTATGAGTCAACCCCACCTTAATATGAGGCACGGTGTGGCCGAAATCACTCTAAGTTGCTCTCTTTTGTTTAAAATGGACAACATTTTAAGTACATACGGGAAACCGACCAAACGCATTCGGATTGTGTTAATACTTTATCACAATGATCCATGGGTCATATGTGACATGTATGAGTCAACACCACCTCAATCTGAGGTGCGGTGTGGCCGCCACCACTCAAAGTGTCTGTCTTTTGTTTCAAAAGGGCGTCATTTTAAGTGAAAAACATCAACTGACATACGAAAAATAGACCAAACGCATTTGGATTGTGTCTATACTTTAGAACAACGATCCATGGGTCATATGTGACGTGTATGAGCCAACTCCGCCTCAATCCGAGGTGCGTTGTGGCCACCACCACTCAAAGTGTCTGTCTTTTGTTTCAAAAGGACGTCATTTTAAGTGAAAAAACATCAACTGGCATACAGAAAACCGACCAAACGCATTAGGATTGTGTCTATACTTTATCACAACGATCCATGGGTCATATGTGACATGTATGAGTCAACCCAGCCTCAATCTGAGGCATGGTGTGGCCGGAATCACTCTAAGTGGCGCTCTTTTGTTTCAAATGGATAACATTTTAAGTACATACGGAAAAACGACCAAACGCATTCGGTTTCCTTTGAAACTTTAGGAGAACGCTTCATAGGTCATATGTGATGTGTAAAAATCAACCCCGCCTCAATATGAGACGTAGTGTGGTCAGCACCACTCAAAGTGTCTGCCTTTTGTTTCAAAAGGACGTCATTTTAATTGAAAAACATCAACTGGCATACGGAAAACCGACCAAACGCATTCGGATTGTGTTGATATTTTAGAAAAAAGATCCATGGGTCATATGTGACGTGTACGAGTCAACCGCGCCTCAATCCGAGGCACAGTGTGGCCGCCACCACTCAAAGTGTCTGCCTTTTCTTTCAAAAGGACGTCATTTTAATTGAAAAACATCGACTGGCATACAGAAAACCGACCAAACGCATTCATATTGTGTCTATAGTTTAGAAAAATGATCCATGGGTAATATGTGATGTGTAAGAGTCAACCTCACCTTAATCTGAGGTGCGGTGTGGCCGCCACCACTCAAAGTGTCTGTCTTTTGTTTCAAAAGGACGTCATTTTAAGTGAAAAACATCAACTGGCATACGAAAAACAGACCAAACGCATTTGGATTGTGTCTATACTTTAGCACAACGATCCATGGGTCATATGTGACGTTTATGAGTCAACATCGCCTTAATCTGAGGCACGGTGTGGCCGGAATCACTCTAAGTGGCTCTTTTTTGTTTGAAATGGACAACATTTTAAGTACATAGGGAAAACTGACCAAACGCATTCGGTTTCCGTTGAAACTTTAGGAGAATGATTAATGGGTCATATGTGATGTGAAAAAATCAACCCCTCCCAATCTGAGACGCGGTGTGGCCGGTACCACTCAAAGTGTCTGCCTTTTGTTTCAAAAGGACATCATTTTAATTGAAAAACATCAACTGGCATACGGAAAACCGACCAAATGCATTCGGATTGTGTAGATACTTTAGAACAACGATCCATGGGTCATATGTGACGTGTACGAGTCAACCCCGCCTCAATATGAGGAGCGGTGTGTCCTCCACCACTCAAAGTGTCTGTCTTTTGTTTCAAAAGGACGTCATTTTAAGTGAAAAACATCAACTGGCATACGGAAAACCAACCAAACACATTCGGATTGTGTCATTAATTTAGCACAACGATCCATTGGTCATATGTGATGTGTACGAGTCAACCACATCTTAATCTGAGGCACGGTGTTGCTGGAATCACTCTAAGTGGCTCTCTTTTGTTTAAAATGGACAACATTTTAAGTACATACGGAAAGCCGACCAAATGCATTCAGATTGTGTCGATACTTTAGCACAACGATCCATGGGTCATATGTGACGTGTACGAGTCAACCTTGCCTCAATCCGAGGCGTGGTGTGGCCGCCACCACTCAAAGTTTTTGCCTTTTGTTTCAAAAGGACGTCATTTTAATTGAAAAACATCAACTGGCATACGGAAAACCGACCAAACGCATTCGGATTGTGTCGATACTTTAGCACAACGATCCATGGGTCATATGTAACTTGTACAAGTCAACACTGCCTCAATCCGAGGCACGGTGTGGCCGCCACGACTCAAAGTGTCTATCTTTTGTTTCAAAAGGACGTCAGTTTAAGTGAAAAACATCAACTGGCATACGGAAAACCGACCAAACGCATTCGGATTGTGTCAATACTTTAGAACAACGATCCATGGGTCATATGTGACGTGTACGAGTCAATACCGCCTTAATATGAGGCACGGTGTGGTCGAAATCACTCTAAGTGGCTCTCTTTTGTTTAAAATGGACAACATTTTAAGTACATACGGAAAACCGACCAAACGCATTTGGTTTCCGTTGAAACTTTAAGAGAACGATCCATGGGTCATATGTGACGTGTACAAATCAACCATGCCTTAATCTGAGATGCGGTGTGGCCGGAACCACTCAAAGTGTCTGCTTATTATTTCAAAAAGACGTCATTTTAATTGAAAAACATCAACTAGCATATGGAAAACTGACCAAACGCATTCGGATTGTGTCGATACTTTAGAACAACGATCCATGGATCATATGTGACATGTACGAGTCGACGCCACCTCAATCCAAGGCGCGGTATGGCCGGTATCACTCCAGGTGTATGTATTTTGTTTAAAATGGACATCATTTCAGGTAAAAATATATGGTATACAAAAAACCGATCAAATTATGAATTGTCTTCCGGATTCCACATATAATTGTCATCTAAATTTTAAATTTAATTCTAAATTAATTATGTATGTTTATAATTACGTTATGAATTCTAATTTAATTATGGATGTGTATAGTTCAAGGATGCATTATATGTTAAATGTGTATGAATTTGTTCTCTATATGTATGTGTTAGTTGGTTGTTTCAGGTACAATAATTGTATATGTATGTGTTAGTTTATTGCAGGTACAATAATTGGATTGAAAATGGGAGGGAACAAAATGAGTCCTGTTGTGCAAATTGCAGACCTGCTGTGAAAATTGCAGGCTGCTGTGCAATTTGCACAGCATAGGCTATGCCAACGGTTCAAAACCGTTGGCATAGCATCTTGGTTCCTTTTTTTACCAACGGTTCATTGAACCGTTGGTAAAAATCCTTTCCCAACGGTTCACAGTAAACCATTGGGAAAACCTTTCCCAACGGCTTACTTCCCTACGGTTTGCAGAACCGTTGGTATAACATATACCAATGGTTTTGCATCCTTTCCCAAGGGTTCTGAACCGTTGGGAAAGGCTGTATTTCCAGTAGCGTCTCTCTATTATATATGTATGTCATGTTCTTACTTTAGGTTGGTTGAAATCGTTCCCTCTGGTTGTTGTTTGATGTTCGGGTGCTAGCCGTCAGCCCGTGGGGATCGGGAACGCCCTTTTGGTATGTGGAAAATTCGGGTCGGGTACCAGTTTGAGAGGGTATTTAGGTTGGGTTTGTCACACACTCCCAATGAGTTTTGGTAGGCAAAGAGATCAAGTATGATCATTTTTGTGTTTTTGGCTGTAAGGTTTTTGTTCATGTGCCTGGAGATGAGAGATCCAAACAGAATGGTAAGTCATGATAGTGCATTTTTATTAGATATGGACATTGTGAGTTTGGATACAGGTTATATGATCCTACTATGAAAAAACTTGTCAGAAGTCATGATGTGGTGTTTAAGGAAGATCAAAGTATTGTAGATATTGATAAGGGAGAAAAATCTACTTCTCTAAATTTTGATGGCTTTGTCGGTCTTGAGCCATCTTATGAGTCACATTTATCTCATGGTGTCGATTATGATGATTGTGTTAATGTGTGTATTGATATTTAGGGTGAACAGGTTGGAGTTGATGTTTATGATGCACCTTTTGTTTCTGATGACCTGGTTCCAGGGGTTATTAATGAACTTGTAGTTCCACTTCAGAGGTCATCTCGACATCGTACCATTTCTACTCGATATTCACCTGATGAGTATGTACTCCTCGCTAAAGGGGGGAACCAGAATCTTTTGATGAGGCAAAGGAAAGTGATCAGAATAACCGATGGGTTGTAGTAATGGATGACAAAATTAGATCATTGCATGACAACCATGCTTTTGAGCTAGTGAAATTACCTACAGGTAAGAGAGCTTTGCAAATTTGATTGATTTATTAGATTAAAAATGAATAATTCAATTATGTTCCATGATACAAGGTAATGTTAGTTGTTAAAGGCTTCTATCAGAAGAAAGATATTGATTTTGATGGGATTTTCTCACTTGTTGTCAAAATGTATTACATTTGGGTTGTTCTTGATTTGGTTGCTAGTTTGGATCTATTGATTGAGCAGATGAATGTGAAGACAACTTTCCTCCATGGAGATTTAGAGGAGGAGATTTATATAGAGTAGCCATACGGTTTTGTTGAAACAGGTAAGGAAAATTATGACTACAAGTTAAAGAAGAGTTTGTGTGGTTTGAAATAAGTTCTGGGGCAGTGGTATAAAAAGTTTGAATCTGTCATTTTTTATCAGGATTTTCAGAATACATCTTCTGATCATTGTGTTTTTGTTCAGAGATTTACTGATGATGATTTTATTATGTTGTTGTTTTATCTTGATGATATGTTTATTGTTGGTCATGATGCTTCTAGAATTGACAGATTGAAGAAGGATTTTTGTCAGTCTTTTGTGATGAAATACTTGGGGTTAGCATGACAGATTCTTGACATGTCAATCTCCCGTGACGAAAGGCCAAGAAATTGTGGTTATCTCATGAGAGATATATTAAGAAGGTTTTTCAGAGATTTTCTATGGACATAGTGAAAGTGGTTAGTACTACTCTTGCTTTATATTTTAAGCTTAGTATTATTCAGTCGCCTTCTACTGATGAAGAGAGAGAGGAGATGGATCACATACCTTATTCATTTTTCGTTGGTTGTTTGATGTATGCGATGACATGTGCTAGACCTGATATAGCTCGTATAGTTTGTGTGGCTAGGTGTTTTCTATCTAATCCAGGTGGAAAGCATTGAAGAGCAGTGAAGTATATATTTCATTATCTTCATGGTACTTCTGATCTAAGATTGTGTTTTGGCATTGGGGAACATTTGTTTTGTGGCTTTACAGATTCAAATATGATAGGAGACATGGATTCAAGGAAGTCTATTTTATGGTATTTGATCACTTTGATAGGGGGTTGTATCTTGACAATCTAGATTGTAGAGATGTGTTACCTTATCTGCCACATAGTTTTAGTTTATTACAGCTACAACGGCATGCAAAGAATTGTTGTGTATGAAAGCTTTTATCCGAGAGTTCATTTTTAAACAGGACAAGTATGTTTTATTTTGTAACAGTCAGAGTGCTATTTGTTTGGGAAAAATCTCATTTTTTATGGTTGATCGAAACATATCGATGTTTAGTATCATTCGATCTACGACGTCCTTGATTCGAGACAATTGGAGCTTGAGAAGATCCATACTGATGACAATGAGTCATACATATTGACCAAGAATTTACCCAGAGGTGAACTTGAGACTTGCTGACTTGACTGATTGCAGGGTTGACAGTGATCCTTAATTGAGTCAGAGGGAGAGTTTGTTGAGGCGCCTCCTCTCCTTGAGCCCCCGTCACATGACTTTTTAAAACAAAAAAAAAGAAAAAAAAGGTTTGAGGGGTTATGTCTTTTTTGAGGCGGACGAATTTGAGGCGCAACACACTTCTTCTCTTCCTTTCAAGGTGCGGTGCAGTAAGTGTTTCACCCAGCGGTTTTCAGATCTGCAACCGACGAAATTCCTCTGGTCTAATTTGCTTTCATCTGCGGCATTCTTTGATCTGATCCTCGTGTTTTTCACATGTACCTTTTATTCGGGCAATGAACACCTGCTCTACATGGTAAGATCTATTTTAATTTTTTTATTAGGCTGGTTTTTCGTTTCAGATTGAGTTCAGATTGCATTCGATTTCTGTCTTTGATTTGCTATTTTATTTGAGTATTACTTTTGAGATACTTTTCATTTTGAGAGTCTCTACCGCGCACTCGCTGATCCCGTGGTTTTTCCCTCATTGAGTTTTTCACATTAAAAATTTATGGTATCATCATTTTATTTTTTGTACATATTTTTTATCCCTTTAATTTTCAGGTTTATTTGAAGAAAAATAAAATATATTTTCGTTGCGCGTTAGCTTTGCTGCTATTTGCGCATTCGTTGTTTGCCGTTTTTCCCAACCGGGATGTCACTCCCCACATCATATTATCCCACACAATTCTCATGAAATAAAGATTTGCTCGATTATAAGAATAAAATAATCATTAAAACCACAAAATAATTAAATAATGACTTTTCAATTAATAATTTATAAAAAATTGGCATGCGTCGCAACGTGATTAGTTAGAAAGTTGGTCGAGATGTCATGAAGTACAACTATAATTGAATTACAAGCTCCACTGAGATACCGGTGAGATACAATGAGTCCAAAGGTGGTGATATAGTATTATTGGATGTTAAAATATTATGATCATATTACATTGACCGCAAATGTCTAAAAAACTAAGAGATTTTAGTGGAAGAACAAAAATAGCATTGTGCCCCATGAACGCAACCTAGTGGTTGCACTCTGTGGTGGTTTTATGGGAGGTCTCGGTTTCGAGTCTTCCTGCATGCATGTAGGTAGTCTTTTAGTTTGTTTTACCCTTTCTTGAACGTTATAAAAAAAACAAAAAACAAAAATAGCATGAAAATTTCATTTTCCACACCAGGACTACATTTTTATAATATCATTTATTTATACCATTCTATTGTTTATTGATGCTTGTTTAATGATTTGGCTTTTGTTGTGCAAATTATATTTTGGACACCGAATTAAATTTCATCATTTATTATATTAAGTCTAACATGTCCATGATTCTTGGCCACAAAGTTTCTATACATGGATCCTAATATAAATTTGTTGAATTATAAGGAATTTTACTATAAAACGTTCAAAGATATTATTTCACTTCGTTTATTACTTTATTAATATATTGAAGAAAAATAGGAAGGTTTTTTTAAAGGGGAAAGGAGATATTTTGTCAATTATAAAAATGATTTGGTTCAATGCTTAATATATATATTTGAAATTTAAAAAAATATATTTTAATGGATTGTGCCAAGGGTATCATCTTACCGTTGCCAAACGCGGCCCTGTATACCCACGCAGTCGCAAACGCACCCTATCTCCACACGGTCCCTTTCCCTTTTCTTTTCTTTAATTTTAAAATCATTGCACCTTTAAAACGCTTTGAACCGCCCATTCTCTCTCGTTCAAATTCTGTCGCCGCTGAGTCTGCCGATTCGTTTTTTGATCTTCTCCACAGGGGTCGGACCTTGATCGGCTCAATTTCTATGGATGATGCGGAGAACGAGGATATTGGAGAAGCTAGACAGCTTCGCCTCATTGATGTTTCATCCGAGGACGACTGCCTCATTGAATCTTCGTTGCCTCAGCAAGATCAGTCGTCAGGTTTTATATTTTTTTTGTTCGATTCTGCGTTATTTATGAATAATTGAGATTCGATCCACATTCTTCTGTTTGTTTGGTTCTTTTTTCCCCGTTCATTGATGATCTGGGACCATTTATTCAGTTCAATGGAGGTTCCCGTGGGTTTTGAGGTTACCTAACGTGCCTAGGTTTCATTTGCTTCGGATCCTGTTCTGTGAAACCTGTGACCCTCTTCTGAGTGAACGCTCAGGGGAGCACTAATGTTGCATAGTTTTTTTTTTTTTGCTTAATTCAGTCAACTTTCAGTGCAGCCATTCGATTTTATTTTCTGGTTTCTGTTTATTGTTTCCCTTTTTTCCTTGTGTCAATGACCGTTTTTCTGCATGGCACTTTTCCGTTGTGCCTTTGGTTTCCTTATCATGTTGCAGAATATCATAATTCACAGCAAACAGATTTCTCCAAAGATATGTTGTGCATGTTGTTTTTCCCTATGTGGTGAATCGCGACATGCTATCGGTGCCTATAGAATTTTCTTTTAAAAGAATTTTGCTTGTTGGGAAGCGACGCAACATAATCATTTGGCATCACCCTTATTATAAAATTTTATTGTATACAAATTCTGAATGATTGAATTCAAAACATATTGATTCAGACAATCCTGAAGAACAAAGGAGTTTAAAATTTTTGGAGGTAGTGGATGTCAACAGGACAGAGAGTATTGATGATCCTGAGCCTGAAAGAGCAAGAAAAACGGGCAAATGTAATTTGCGTAAAAGTCTAGCCTGGGATAATGCCTTCTTCACAAGTGCAGGTATGCATTTGCATGGTCATTGAAGTTGAATTATTTCTTCCTGGCATGGGAGTCTATTGTTCTTTTAATGTTTTTCATGCTTCAGCAATATTCTAACCTTGCTTGCTTGAGTATTAAATTTTCTCTTTCCATTCTTTTTCAGGTGTTCTAGATCCTGAAGAGCTGACTACCATGATCGGTGTAGGCAAGGCCAGAGGCAAGCCTTCACTGCCTGGAATTCAAGAGGATTTGCGGCAATCCGCTGACTCCATTTCTACTTTAGAAAGTGATGATCTGTCTTTAGAAAGCATCGAGGCTGATTTATTTGTGGATATTAGAGCTTCTATTCAGAAATCCAGATCCAATGATTCAGAAAATTCGAGTGCCCATTCCATATCGGGGGGAACAAAAGCACAGCTTCGTAAGAATGCTACAGCCATATTGTCAGATTGTGTTTTTGAATGTGAAGTGATGCATTGTCAATGGTTCTAGATCTTGTAAGCTCCAGTACAGTATTATGATTGCAGATACCTTCTCCAGAATCTTCATACTGCCTTTTCTTCACACCCATGTCTTCATCATTACTTTGCTTACTCCCATATTATCCTTTCTCTACTGCCAATGTTCCTGCAAACCTTCTTCTCAAAACATGTACTCTACCTCCAGTCACTGTTATCTATCTGCCCTGCACTAGGCATTCAAAATTTTCAAGTTTCACCCCCATAGCCTCATTAAACGAAAGCTGTCAAGTTGTTGCCTTTTTTTATCCTCCACAAATATTGCCCACCACCATCAGTTACTATATTTCTGCCGAGATTTCCTCAAACTCTCTGTTATCTCCATTCGTTGGTTCCTAATATAGAACAATTCCAGAGATGCTCATGCATGTCTGATTCTCCCACCTTCTCATTCCCTACAATTATTCTGCCACCTTCAGTCATTTTCTTTCCCTGCTGCAGTGCCCACATGTAATCTATGGTTCCTTCAAATTTTCACCCCAACCTTTTTTCTAATACAAAATTTCCAGCAGTATCCTCGAGCATTTGTTGCTAAATCCATGCAGCTAGTGTTTTGTTTTCCATTTGCTATTTGTTCTGTCATGTTCTTTTTAGGCTTAATGTTTGGTTTTTTTTTTGAAAAACTCACATGGTATTATTAGAGTGTTGGTTTAATTGCCAAGCCTAAGTGGCTGGATGCCTCCAGAGCCGAGGGCTGCGACCCATCTCCAGAAATTCATTTATGTAGTTGAGTGGGTTTTGTTCGTTCAGGTTTTAGTAATGTATTTTTTGTGAGTTCCTCTTCATATTTATGTTTTCAATTAAAAGAATCAGTTGTCATTTTTTGATCTATTTCTAGGCATGTAAACATATACAATTTTATTAGTTCCTTGATATGAATTTGTTGAGTAAGATCAGGAAATTGAGTTTCAATTATCTGTAGAAACATATCAGTTAGTAGAACCATTGATAAAAGAAAAAGATTTTGTGTATGAGTTGATTATAGCATGCCATGTTTTATTCACATAAGCCTAAGCAAACTACCTTCACTGATTTAATTTTTGTTATAAAGCCTTACAGCATGCCATGTTTTATTCACATAAGCCTAAGCAAACTACATACGGTGAAACCCCTAAAATTTCCACATGTGGTACAATCTGCTGCCCTCATCCCATATGGTATAAGGTCTGATACATTATTGGGAAACTAATAATTTATACTCCTTTCAGCTTCAAAGAAAGTGGAAGTTGCATCTGCACAGGTCAATGCTAAACCTGCATTGAAAAAATCAAGTTGTAGCACTCAAGGATCAGGGAAGATGATAAAGCAAAGTTCTTTGTCCACACAATCCACACAGGCATGCAATTCATTTAATGTGTTTTGGTCAATTCTATTTCTTTATCCATTTTGAATATGTGTCTCTGGGAAATCTGGCCAATTGATACTAGTGGTTACATGAATTATACTCACTTGACTGATGAAGCCTATTTTATTGTTTCAATGTAGCCAACCAGTAAAATTAAGGTGTCAACTTCATCTGCTCCTAAGCCTCCTAAGGTGGCTGGGAGGGGTAATCCCATTTCAGTTGCACATACTAAAAGGGAGTCTACGAGCGGCAACCATACAGAAGTGGAAAAAGGCAATGCAGTAGGCAGAGGAGCCTCGCTGTCTAAGATTCCTCGTATCAGTGGTAAGTTGTATTCTCACAAGGAATAATCTGTTTTGCATCTCTTTTTAGTAGAGAAATGTTCTTATTGTGCTTGTCTTATTGCTTTAATTCTACAGCTGCTGGAAAAGGGGATCAAGGGTTGAAAATGCCAAATCCAGGCACTGCACCTCAACGCAGACTCTCTTCCCGGTTATCTTCTGTTGGTTCTATAGCCAAGACAAAAGATTCATCCATTGGAAGTTCTACAAACATGCATAAATCTGTGATGAATTTGCAGAATAAAAGAAATGATCCCAAACCTTCCACCAGTTCAGTGTCAAAAGCTCCAGCCAGGGCAGCGAGGCATAAAAGCCAGCATGATTCCAATCTCTCAGCATATGTTAAGTCCATTCCCAAACCATCTGCGAGCACATCACCTGCTAGTTCAGTTAGTGAATGGTCTTGTGAATCATCATCATCAGCTTCCACAACCATGGCTAGCCATGACAGTCTTTCTCCTTACAGAGGACCCCATGCCAATAATGATGCCTCCCAAGATCAGGACATGGCAAAAGAAGCTCGTTCTGGACTGGCAAAACCTTCAGGCCTTAGAATGCCATCACCAAAGATTGGTTTTTTCGACGGGGTCAGTATTTCTTCTCATTTTCCTGGCTCTTTTGATGAAAATATGACTTGATGATGAGCTATTTGTTTTGTTTCACACATGCTTTTAATGCTATGAACACTGATCTTCAGGTGAAGCCAGCAGCACATACTCCTAAAAGAGATGGACAATCTCATTGTGGCATACAAACTGGTTTGCCTAAAATTGCAGCTGGTTTGTCTAGCACGGCTGTGGGCATGAGCCGAAGAAAGTCCGGAAAGGTTCAAACTTTAAGGGCAGCAATGGCCATTCAGAACGTTCGGAATGGTTCACAGGGAAGTGGGGCTGTGAATTTGAAATCTGTGTCACTTAAACATGTCAATGAGAACCCACCACCTCCTTCTGAAGATCAGAATGACCATTCTCTTGAATCTGCAGAAGAATGTCACCTGAAGAATAAGAACAGTCCAGGAAGATCTGAAACTGCTAAATGTACTTTAGAAACTGATTTAAATGCAGAAGGGAATGAGGGCAGTTTTGAGAATAAAACAGAAACATTGAAGGCCACTTTAAGGAATGATACATCTGTTGACATATCTTCAGAAGATCAGAATGACCATTCTCTTGAATTTGTAGAAACTGATTTAAATGCAGAAGGGAATGAGGGCAGTTTTGAGAATAAAACAGAAACAAAGATGATGGCCACTCCAAGGAATGATACATCTGTTGACATATCTTCAGAAGATCATAATGACCATTCTCGTGAATTTGTAGACGAATGTCACCTGGAGACGAAGAACGGTCCTGGAGGAGATGAAACTGCTAAATGTGCTTTAGAAACTGATTCAACTGCAGAAGGGAAGGACAATGAGGGCAGTTTGGAGAATAAAACAGAAATGACGACGAGCACTTCAAGGAATAATGCATCTGTTGATGTATCTTCAGAAGAGCACAATGACCGTTCTCTTGAATTTGCAGAAGAATGTCCCCTGGAGACGCAGAACTGTCCTGGAGGATCTGAAACTGCTAAATGTGCTTTAGAAACTGATTCAACTGCAGAAGTGAAGGACAATGAGGGCGGTTTGGAGAATAAAACAGAAACGACGACGAGCACTCCAAGGAATAATGCATCTGTTGACGTATCTTCAGAAGACCACAATGACCATTCTCTTGAATTTGCAGAAGAATGTCACCTGGAGACGCAGAACTGTCCTGGAGGATCTGAAACTGCTAAATGTGCTTTAGAAACTGATTCAACTGCAGAAGGGAAGGACAATGAGGGCAGTTTGGAGAGTAAAATAGAAACGACGACGAGCACTCCAAGGAATAATGCATCTGTTGACGTATCTTCAGAAGATCACAATGACCACTCTCTTGAATTTGCAGAAGAATGTCACCTGGAGACGCAGAACTGTCCTGGAGGATCTGAAACTGCTAGATGTGCTTTAGAAACTGATTTAACTGCAGAAGGGAAGGGTAATGAGGACTCACCACCTAGCACTCAAAGGGATTTTGCATCTTCAGAAGATCAGAGTGACCATTCTCTTGAATTTGCAGAAGAATGTCACCTGAAAGGATCTGAAACTGCTAGATGTATTTTAGACACTGATTTAAATGCAGAAGGGAAGGACAATGAGGGCAGTTTTGAGAATAAAACACTGGCAAAGATCACCCAGGACTCAAAGATTGATTTGCAGCCTGCTTCTCTTACACTGGTTGAAGATGCACGAAGAGCTTCAATGCAATTATTTAATGCCCCGGCAAGTGCTGAATCTAGTTCCTCATCTTCAGAGGTTCAGAAAGGTCTTTCTGCTGAAGTCAGCAGCTGGGCTGAAGCAGCTGAAACTTCTGGAGATGTTTTATTCTCGGATTTAGATGCAGAGAAGGGCTGCGTGATTAGTCTGAAGACTATTGAAGACCAGAATAATCAAGTTTTTGGTTTGTCCAAAGTTGAAGAAGGATGCCAGATGAAGCCCAAAAGCAGTATTTGGGCTGAAGAAGCTGAAACTTTTGGAGTTGTTTTAGACTCTGATTTAAATACAGAAAAGGATCGTGAGATTAGTTTGATGAATATTGAAGAGCAGAATGATCCAGTTGATGGGTTGTCCATAGTTGCAGAAGGACGCCTGATGAAGTCCAAAGACAGTGGCCGGGCTGAAGAAGCTGAAACTTCTGGAGATGTTTTATTCTCGGATTTAGATGCAGAGAAGAAGGGCTGTGCGATTGGTTTGAAGACTATTGAAGACCAGAATGAAGTTTTCGGTTTGTCCAAAGTTGAAGAAGAATGCCAGATGAAGCCCAAAAGCAGTATTCGGACTGAAAAAGCTGAAAGTTTTGGAGTTGTTTTAGACTCTGATTTAAATGCAGAAAAGGGTCGTGAGATGAGTTTGATGAATATTGCAGAAGGGCGCCTGATGAAGTCCAAAGACAGTGGCCGGGCTGAAGAAGCTGAAACTTTTGGAGATGTTTTGGATTCCAATTTTGAAGAGCAGAATGATGAAGTTAATGGCTTCTCCAAAGTCAAGTTTGAGAACCAGAAAGAAATTGCCAAGGATTCTCTCTTGCAGTCGGAGCCCCTGCCATGCGACCTTGAAGAAGATGGGTCTGTGAATTTGGTGTCAGAGCTGGCTTCCCTCACTCTTTCCCCAACCGGCTTGGAATCTACTGAAGCGGCTATCAGAATTCCCTGGTCTGAACCATTTTATATTCCAGAAAATGTCGACGCTCTGAAGTCTCCATGCCCTACAGAGCCCTCACCATGTGACCAGGACGACGGGTCTTTGAATTTATTGTCAAAGATGGCGTCCCTCACTCTTTCCACTAGCTTGGAATCCACACCCGTTGCTGCCAGAGTTCCCTTGTCAGTCAAGAATTGCTTTGGTGATGGGAACGAGCCATTAGATGTTCCAACAATGGAAGTGGGAGGAAAGCCCTCCCATGCCCTCATCACAAGTTCTGAAAAGGAAAACATATGATTCTCTCAGTCTTGCACACAGTATCGTTCTAGGGTATGTGGAATTTGGAATTTTGGTCCAATGATTCTACACAATTTCTCCCTGGATCTTCCACCATTGATTTTCTGATAGTGTTTTGAACACATTTGTCATGCAGTGCCGAGATGGTGGTGGAGTGGATTCTGCAGAAGCATGGGTCTTGTTTACGAGTCCTCGAATGGGTTTTTGCTTTGGATTTCAATCGGCTGTGTCGTATATGGTGTATTAAAAAGTTCTTTGGAAGGCGTGCATTTTTGTCATGCTCTCTGTTTAGTAGTAGAAGCAAATTTGTGAACTTTGTTGGTTCAGAACCATTGAAGTTTCCTCCCGTTTCAAATGCTTAAATAGGATGTGATTTACTTTGTCTTTTCGCAATTCCGTTTAGCCATTACCATATGTCGGCGGTGGCGGGGATGTTCCGCCGACCGTTTCCGATCGAGTTTCGCCGTCTTCGCCCGTCTTCTCCCCTTCATCGTCTTTCTTTATCCACCGCAGTCCATCCACCACTTCCTCCATCGACGGTCTCATCTCGCCGTCCGTTTGCAGGCACCGGAACGCCAGCTCCGCCACCATCGTCACCTCCCGCCTCACCGCCGCGTCCTCCTCGAACCCCAGCCGCGGATCCACCAGCTCCCGCAGCGCCCCTTCCTGGATCATCCTCATCGCCATACTCGCCAGGTTTATGTCCCGGCGATGGCGCCCGGTGTCCACCGCCTGCTTCGACGAAAGCAGCTCCACCAGCACCACCCCGAAGCTGTACACGTCGCTCCGGTCGGTGAGGCGGTAGATCTCGTAGTAGAGCGGGTCGATGTACCCCGGCGTCCCCTGCGGCGCCGTGGAGACGTGAGTGACGTCGCCGGGGAAGAGGCGGGAGAGTCCGAAGTCGGCGACCTTGGCGCGGAGGCCGTCGTCCAGGAGGATGTTGGAGGTTTTGACGTCGCGGTGGATGATGTCGGAGGCGTGGAGGTAAGCCAGTGCGTCGGCGGTCTCCACCGCGATGCCGAGTCGGGCGGGCCAGGGGAGGGGGGCGGAGGTGGCACGGGCGGCGCCGTACAGGTGGTCGGCGACGGTGCCCTTGGGGATGTACTCGTAGACGAGGAGGAGCTCCCGGCTCCGCCGCGAGGTGAAGCCGTAGAGGGTGACGAGGTTGGGGTGGCGGAGGCGGATCAGGATCTGGACCTCGTTCATGAAGAGCTCCGTGCGTTTGAAGCTCCGCTCGTAGAGACGCTTCACGGCGACCGCACGGCCGTCGGCGAGTTTCCCGCCGTAGACGACACCGAAGGCGCCATTTCCGAGCTCTCTGGAAGCGTCGAAGTTGTGAGTGGCCTCCACCAGCTCATCGTAGCTGAAGACACGAACTCCCAGGTGATTGTAAGAATTTTCCAGGTCCGATGCCGTGTTCTGATAATAATCAGTCGTGAATCTCGCGCCGGCGACGGGCTCCTGGGTTTTAGATCGAGCAATCATCATCACCAGATGCTTTCGGCGGCGGCTTATCAAAATTGCAGCGGCTACCATTAGACCCACGCCGATTGCTGCAACCGATCCTACTGTGATTCCTGCAAGCTTCGATGGCATCACTGCAAACCCACAGTAGAAAAAAAAAAAAAAAAACTTCGAATGGATTATATTCAGATACCATACCTACAATGAGTCCTAGCTTCGATTTTGATTTTTGACCTGTAAAAGCGATAAGCAAAGCAGATTGTTATTACTGTAAATCTGCGTACTGATTTGAGAAAGAAGACGTACCAGGCCCGCAGATGACGTGGGGAGGACGATCACCGCATTCGCTCTTGGACTCGTCGCACATACAGCATTTAAATTCCTTCCAATTCAACTCAAATCCTCCCTTCAGAGCATTGTCCAGTAGCTGCGGCCGTCGTAGGACTGGAATTGTGAATGAATTCCGGCACCCTTGTTCAGTAAGGCTGATGAATGAAGTCGTGTTGCACCGAAGGTGATCGATCTCCGGTGTCTGCAGCTCGCTTGAATCACAGTTATAGTACAGCGTCTTGTTCTCATAATCATCGGCGCTCGAGTATCGGAAAATGTTGAAGACATTAAGATCCGAGAAATTAAACCCCGCCGGGCACTCGCCATGGAAGAACTCGTATGGGGCTATCTGCATGGACCGCCGGCCCTGGTGGAGGCGGAGGATAATGAACATCTTTCCGGCAGGCGTCCTCAGTGTCGTCTTTCCAGATTCGCAGCCTAATGTCAGGTCCGACGGCCCGCAGGACTCCCATCCGTCCCAAAATCCGGCCCAAAAGGGGTATTCCACGGTGAGGTTTCCACAGTGGAAGGGTGGACACGAGTCGTCTGGGGGAGCAAAGAGGCAGGGTGTGAAGATGAGGAGGAGGAGGGGAAGAAGCAGGGAGGTTAAAGGAGGGCAGTAAGAATCCATGGCGGGGGATGATGAAGTGAAACAAAGGAGCATGGAAGAGAGTGGGTGTGGTGGAAAGTGAGTAGCGGTGGAAGGGTGGGGTTTATGAGGGTTGTGGTGTCTTGCAGGTGTTCGCCATGACCACAGAGGCTCACCCCCCGCTTGGGGAAGCCCTGCGTAGGGGAGGAGGAGGTTGAAGAAGGCTAGGTGGGGTGGGTAGCGTCAATGGTCAACTGCCCGGTAAACTCCTCGGGTGTTTCGTTTTGCCGTGCGGGGAGGAGCGGGTTGAAATTAAAAACAAAAAACAAAATCAGATTATTCTTTGGGGCAATGACAATTGATGAACTAAAAGAGGACTCTAATTCCGGTCAATGATGTGCATTATTTTAGAATAAAGTTAAATCTTAATTCAATTTAAAATTCATAATGTTTTTGGTGAGTTTTTTTTAAGTAAGTTTTTTAAAAAAATATTTTTTTGCAAAATAAGTTTGGTTAAAATTTATTTTAAAAATACACCACATCTACTTGAAATTTAAAAATGTTTATGTGATTTTGAAAGCTTATAAAATATAAGCTATAAGACCAACATAAATAAAACTTAAAACATGAATTAAACATATAACAAATAGTTGAAAATAAAAAGAATTTCGTAAAAAATGTGGATAAAAAATAATTTGTAATTTTTCAAAGACACCTACTTGAAACTTAAAAATGTTTCAAGTATGTGATTTTGAAAGTCTATAAAACACAAATTATAAGACTAATATAAATGAAACTGTTAGGTCCACAAGCCTGAATACCCTGAGAGGAGGGGAATCAGGGTATGACTAATTTAAAATTAAAACTCGTTCTGATCTTGTTTCACTGTTAAGCAAAACAACATTCTATCTCTTTCCTGTTGCACAATATAAACAGAAAGTAAAACAAGTACATGACACATCAATTTTACTTGGTTCACCGCTAAGGGTTACGTCCAAGGAGCATACGCCGGCAGGTTGCCGGTCGTACCAATTCTACTAAATTTCACTAGCTATGGATTACAAGGTTCGGGCATAGTCACTTTATCCCAGTCTCATGATCTTTTACAAGGTTTAGGGTCAGCTCACTGCTTTCCCAATGGTCACTCCCTGTTTATCTCTCTCTGGCTTACTGCCGGTGGAGAGGATCACGTTTTTCCTCTTCCTTTACTCACTGCTTTGGAAGGGATTCACTCACAGTTTATAGACCTGTAGGTCTCTTCATTTGCATGAATAAATGCATCCTCAACTGTTGATAGATGCTCTGTTGAAGTCCAACTTTCATCCATAGATGAATACCACTTTGTATCTGAACACTAGACAACTACCTTTGGAAACACCTTCGCAAATCACCCTACTTCGCCAGACTCCCAATTTCGAGAAGCTCAAACAAGCTTTTGCGAAGCTCCTGCCTTTTCGCGAAGCACTCTCGCGAAACACTTTCGCGAAACACTCTCGCGAAGCTCAAGCCGTTGCAGAGCGGCGTCCCTCGCGAAGCTTACTGAGCCAACGCGGAACTCACAACTTCCGCGGAACTACAATAACCGCCGCGAAGCTCCTCTTTCGCGAAGCACACTGGCTACGTGAACCACCTTCGCAAAACGAGAGCAAAAGATCTTTTCTGAAAATTCTCTCTACTTCGCTCGAAGGGGTCGACCTCTATTTATAGGCAATTCCACCGACCCTCCAACTTTCCGCGCGAAGTCAACACCACGTCAGCTCAAATCGTGAAGCTCTGAAGTTCCTGCCGGAATTCTCTCAAAATCGCGAAGCATCACGACAATTTTTCGATCGCGAAACTCGTCGTAATCGCGGAGCATCCCGTCAATTCCTTCGCGCCTTCGCCGCGAAGTTCGCTTGCAATGCCCTTCATTGTCGCAAAACTCCCTTGCAAAGCCCTTCACCGCCGCGATGCGCTTCCACCTCTGTCGTTCGCGAAGCTTGTCGTAATCGCGAAGAATCACCGCCTCCATTCTTCTGGTCTTCGCGAAATCCAAACCATGAAGCTTTTCTTTGCAAAATTCATGCCTTTGCCATATTAAAATATGATCTTCATGGAAATCCACTTTTCGCGATGCTCACCAACCTCCAAAATTTGGACCCCAAAAATTTGGCAAACACTGGAAAACGGCGCCACCTTGTACTGCTCTTTTGTACCGCCTCCAGATTGTCCTTTCCTTTGTCATCTTTCTTTTGTCAACATTGATTGTCAACAACTTCTTTGGAACTCGACAATTTCTTCATGGAAACCTGTTTTTTCAACAAACACAATCAACCCAAAAATACTGCAATGTTACCTTGAGAGTTTTTGCCCAACAGAAACCTATAACATTGATTGAATATATAACAAATAGTTGAAAATAATAAAAATAATAAAAAATGTTGATGCAAAATAATTTATAAGCTTTCAAAACACCTACTTGAAACTTAAAAATGTTTCAAGTATGTGACTTTGAAAGTCTATAAAAAATAAATTATACAAGCAATATAAATAAAACTTAAAATATTGATTAAACATGTAATAAATTATTTAATTATTTAATTAATAATTATTAATTACTAATTTATAATTACTAATTATAATGAATAATGAATAATGAATAGTTATACTGAATACTTATAATGAATAATTATAATGACTAATTATATTACTAATTAACTAATTAAATATTATATGATATTTTTTAATAATTACTAATTAATAATTATAATGAATAATTATATAACTAATTAACTAATTAACTATTATATAATTAATAATTATATTACCAATTAACTAATTAATTATTATATAATAATTTTTAATAAATACTAATTAATAATTATAATGAATAATTATAATTTATAATTATATTACTAATTAACTAATTATAAAAAGGGTCTCAGCTCTATCTTTCTAAAAAAAATAACTAACTATTATATATTTAATAATTATATTACTTATTAACTAATTAGTTATTATATAATTAATGATTAATAATTACTAATTAACTAATTACAAATTATATAATTAATAATTATATTACTAATTAATTAATTAATTATTATATAATTAATAATTACATTACTAAGTAACTAATTAATTATTAAATAATTAATAATTATATTACTAATTAACTAATTATATTGTTAATTAACTAATTATATTACCAATTAACTAATTAATTATTATATAATTAATCATTAATAATTACTAATTAACTAATTATTATACAATTAATAGTTATATAATTAATAATTATATTAGTAATTAGTAATTAATAATTATAATGAATAATTATAAAGAGTAATTATATTACTAATTAACTAATTAATTATTATATAATATTTTTTAATTATTACTAATTAATAATTATAATGAATAATTATATTACTAATTAACTAATTAACTATTATATAATTAATAATTGCATTACCAATTAACTAATTAATTATTATATAATAATTTTTAATAAATACTAATTAATAATTATAATGAATAATTATAATTTATAATTATATTACTAATTAACTAATTATAAAAAGGGTCTTGGCTCTATCTTTCTCAAAAAACTAACTAATTAACTATTATATAATTAATAATTATATTACTAATTATTATACGATTAATAGTTATATAATTAATAATTATATTATTAATCAACTAATTAATAATTAATAATTAATAATTATAATTAGTAATTATAATGAATAATTATAATTTATAATTATAATTTATAATTATAATTTATAATTATTATAATTATAATTTATAATTATATTACTAATTAACTAATTAATTATTATATAATTAATAATTATATTACCAATTAACTAATTAATTATTATATAATAATTTTGAATAATTACCAATTACTAATTATAATGAATAAATATAATTTATAATTATATTACTAATTAACTAATTACCTATTATATACTGAATAATTATATTACTAATTAATTGGTTAATTATTATATAATTAATTATTAATAATTTCTAATAAACTAATTAATTATTATATAATTCATTATTAATAATATTAATTTAATAATTAAATAATTTATTATATGTTTAATCCACGTTTTCACTTTAAATTATATTGGTCTTATATTTTATATTTTAGTCTTTCAAAGCCACATACTTTAATCATTTTTAAGTTTCAAGTATGTGGTTTTGAAAACTTATAAATTATTTTTCATGAACATTTTTTACAAAATTTATTTTATTTTTAACTATTTGTTATACGTTTAATCTATACTTTAAGTTTCATTTATATCGGTCTTATAGTTTATATTTTACAGGTTTTCAAAGTCACGTGCTTGAAACATTTTTATGTTTCATGTAGGTGTCTTTGAAAACTTATAAATTATTTTCCATCAACTTTTTTTACGAAATTCTTTTTATTTTCAACTATTTGTTATATGCTTAATCCATGTATTAAGTTTCATTTATATTGGTTTTATAGTTTATATTTTATAGGCTTTCAAAGTCACGTACTTGAAACATTTTTAAGTTTCAAGTAGGTGGTTTTGAAAGCTTATAAATTATTTTTTATCATCATTTTTTACGAAATTCTTTTTGTTTTCAACTATTTTTATATGTTTAATCTATGTTTTAAGTTTCATTTATATTGGTCGTATAGTTTAGATTTTATAGTCTTTCAAAATCACGTACTTGAAACAGAATCCCACGTCGGAAATGCAGAATGTTCTGCACAGGAAAGGGGGAACCAGAATCCCACATCGGAAATGCATAATGATTTCTAGGGTAAACTCTCTTATAAAAGAGTCCTGGGTGATAGCTTTTGTAAGAATCCAGACTGGTGTAATGACAGTACTGCTGGATTTTAAATAGCGGATAAATTCTACTGATTTTTTTATTTTTGTTTTGTTTTGTTTATATATATAAACAAAACAATTTTTTTTTGTTTTAGGGCAAATGCACTATCACGGTTGCTGCCTTTCACCTAGGGCCCAAAGGCGGCATCCGCGATGCCGCCTTTGTGGCGTATTTTTAAAAAACATTTTACCCTAGCATGTTTTAATTTTTTTAAAAACTTATAAAAAAAAATCTCTTCGGTGAAGGTAAGTCCAGACAGTGGCAAACCACGCTTCAGCTATAGCGGCAATGGTTTCGTTTTAGTCCTATGGCGGCGACTTATGATTCTACTTAGCGGTGGAGTCTCGAGCTGTGTGCATCAACACATGGCTCGATAAGATCCTATGGGATTATACTGTGGGTGGGTTGCAGGCTGGTGGGTTGCGGGTTAGGGCCCTTGCTTTTTTTCATTTTTCTTTTAATAATAAAAGAAAAAGTGGATGGAGGGTAAAGGATTATGTTTTTAAATAAAACATATCGGTAAGTCAAACTTTATTATTAAAGTAAAAATTGGAAATTATAATTGGATTGGTCGTGTAGTTTCCAATTTTTATTATCATGTAGTTTTTCTTAATGAATATGTTTCCTTGTTTGGTTTTAAGAATGGTAAGGAAAACATGTTTTTGAAATGAAGTGGTTTATACGAATTCTCTTGGTTTTATTTGGTTTTTGTTGGAATGAGAATAATGTTACACTCCGGTTATGCCTCTTTATTTGTATGTGGATGGACTATACTTGGTGTGGCTCACTTTATGGCATAGGTTGGTTACACAAGTTATGGCTCTATGGTCGTGGCGATGGATGATTATATTTGGTGGAGTGAGATAGTTCACTTGCATTTATTGGGAGTCTCCCCCATGGGTGAGTTTTTATAACGTGAAAGGGTTTACAAGATTTCTCATGGATAGTGTTGGTAATGGTTTTTATGGTGAGATTTTGCGAGCTGGTTTGAGGGTTGATGCAAGAGAAATGAGTGATCCCATTTCATTTCATTTGATAGTTGGTCCCTCTTTGACCACCTGTTTTCTATTCTCTTAAGAAGATTGTAATTTTCTTATTATTTGATGTTTGGGCCCTCTTTGATTTCCCAATTTATTTTTTTTCCATTGACAATTGCATTATCATGGTTGAACCCTCTTTGATTATCTATTTTTTACATTCTGGTTATGTCTGTGATTTTCCGTGATATTTAAGGTTTTGGATATTAGCGGACAATGAGGTGAAGGATGAAATATGTGAGATTTTGATGAGTTTTGGGAGGTGGTATTTGTGATTTTGGAGATGTGACCTTAGTATAACACGCAATGTGATGAAAGTGTAGTTTTGAGATGACATGTGGTTCAATGGTACGAGTGTGTATGTTTTCAGCATAAGGTAAGCAGTTGTGGTCTTGATAGTAGGGGTTGTGTGTGTGAGTTTGTTTATGCTCAACATGCATTCACGTATTATATCTTCTTTCTTATCTTAATGCATGATTTATATGTATTGGGTGGGTTGAGTTTTCTCACCACTATTATGAAACATACATTCAAATTGATCACTTTCACTCAAGGGAGTATAGGACAATGGTGAAAACCTACTATGTTGATGCACTCACACTCTACTCATGCACATATTGTGATTTTCATTGTGCTAAGTAGTATTGGAATCGATGCCTTAGAACTAACTAACTTTGTACTTTTGATTGATAGAATATTAATAAATATTATAACATATAATTATTGTTCTTCTATGCAACATCAATGTGATAATATTTTTAGAGTATTTATCATATAAAAAGGTTACAACAATACCCTGCTATAATGAGAACCTAGCAATGTTATGAAAATATTCTTAAATATGTCTTATGGTCTAGATAACATATGTCTGATGGGACAAAGATGATGTTTGACTATCAGGTGTTGGGGGATCATAAGACACTAAGACTTCTTATAAATTTCTCACTTTGTGATCTCCAAGAAAGGAAGGCCATGAGGATATGTCCACAAATAAGACTTCAACGTGTTTATGTCTCATTGGATATTCCTATATCCAAACATGTGTATTTTCCCTTAGACTTGATATTATTATTAATGTATATCATGAATATTATACTTTGATGTAATGATGAAAACTATGGAGACATATGCTCGTGACAAGGTAGCATATAACAGTCACTTTATAAGTGATATGACATTAATTGAATAATTCAAGAAAAGATTTATCCTTTTCAAGTTAATAGAAAAAGATATCTCTGGCCATTTTATTAAAAAATAATACTGTGATTAAAACCATGCTCATGGTAGTTGATCAATTAATTTATTTTAAAAAGTCAAAGAAAGATAAATCAAGTGTATATGCTAACAACACAAGTATTCATCTAGTTTGATGAAATATTGGTAGACAAAGAGATTATATTACACAACATCATTCGTAGAAATATTATTGTTGTTGTGACATAAACTTATTTCTATATGAGTACTTTGATGTGCTGCTGGACGTTGATCTTGAACTTTAGTTAAGTTCACTTAATGCTGCTGGAAAAGAGGTCTGGAGGATCACACACTAAGTGTATCTAAAATCTCATTAAATTCTAATGTATTTAATATCAACGATAAATATTATTCTGATCTTGTGGAATAATAATTATTCAAGTAAAGTTAATTGCAAACATTCAATCATGAGATATTCAAGTTTATAATATTTGAGTTGAATTTTATCTTTTGTTTATTATTCACAAGGTAATAAATAAATATTTATTTATTCACCAGTTTAGTAAATAGATTAATATAAATATTTATTTAGTTACATAAATATTAAAATAAATATTTATTCATGAGTTTAGTGAATATAATATTTATTTATTGAACAAATAATATTTATTTAATTAAATATTTTATTATTCAAGGTTCAATAAATTCCATAGAAGATTGAAAAGTTGAGTTAATGGTATAAGGGAAATGATATATTTTATTTAGTATCATTAAAATAAATATTAATTTATTTATTTAAGAAATGATATTTAAATAAGTGAAAGCCATGAGATATAACAATAACAATATAATTATTATTTGACATGGGGCATTAATTTGATTAAATATATTGATAAATAATTGTATGACATAATCAATTGTCTCAACCTTGAGTATAAAATCCATATTATATCATTTTGGAAAGTGTTGAGACTTGTTGTGAACAATGATGGATTCTCTAGAATTCTCTCAAGCACTAAATAAATTCTTCCTCCACCATCACTCTCATGAACACAGAGAGTGAAAGAGAGATCCTAGTTGCAATCAACAATGAATGACGTAAAGAAATTATCTCTATCGCTCAAGCACCAACAAAATTATGGTTATCATCTAGAGATTTGTGGAAGATGTGTGAATACACTGAGAGCAATCCTTGCTTGGATTCATTATCACAATAACGACATAAAAGGAGAGACAATAAAAATTGATTGAGAGGATTATCACACTTGAGGAAATTCTTATTTTAAATTAATTAAAAATTAAATCAGAAAGACCCGATCAAGAAGATATTGGGGTTGCGCTCAACAAGTTCTTTAGATTTATCAATTGAAATTGACAAAAACCCAAAATCGAGTACCCCTCCACCGCTTCTGCTGCTCCATGAAACCTTTAAGTTGTATCTGAGCGATCAAATTTTAATTTATAACTATTTTTAATTTATTTGATCAATTACTTGTGTTTTTTATTTATTATTTCAATAATTTATTTCTTAACAAAAAAGTTTAGATAACACATTCATAGGAATTTGTATGGCCAAGAATATGCCAAGACATGTGAAGAATGCTTAAAGATCTCATCTGAAGGTTCCAAGGTTATTAGCTAGATGGAATGGATACACCATGTGTAATGGTAAATTAGATGCTGTGTACCCACAATCAACTCACACTAGGCTTGGGCCATGTAAATACCGGCTTTCCATGTGGCTGCGTGATGTCATTACATGCAACATATTGACCGCCAACACTGCATGTAGTTTGATAGAGATTATATGGTGTGTAGTTGGCATACACTCTTTATAACCCCACATGGTTTTGACCTCTCATAAATCATGGAAATCCATGTGGTCAACACACAACTTCATTACACGCCATATATTGACTGTCATTCGAGCGACATGACCACACATGGGATGCATAGTGTGTGGCTGGAATGTACCCACATTATAACACATGTCAACCCACACAAGGCATACTCTAAGATTTTAAGCATGTCGTGTGGGTTGACACATGTATTAATTAAAGCGAAACTCAAAGTAAATGGTGCGTACTTGCCTGTACATTCCATGTGATAGGTGTCGTTCCACACTTGGTACACGCTAAGTGTTTTTCAATGTGTCGTGTGGGTATTGTAACAACCCAAAATTTTGAATAAATCTTGTTTCCTAATTTTGTGTGTTATTTTATTTTTATGGTCAACAAAACTATTTCATTTGATAACATGAGTATAATTAAAATGAGACCGTTGGGTTTTGACTGTTATATGACCATTGGTCACTATGACCGCTAGAAACTAAACATTTTGATTATTTTCTCTAAATACAAGTGATCTTGGTTAATTAATATAGAAAGAAGATTCGATGGCCTCATCCAGTAGTCTCGGGCCAATCGAAGCCCATCTAACAGAACTTGGGAAGGAGGTAGCACCACTGGGATTTGCTCTAGACCAAACCCAAACCGAACTTCATCGTGTGAAGCTAGAATGGAATCGCCTTTGCGAGAAGTTCAAACTGATAGAAATTACTACTCGTGCAATGTTGGCTGAGCTGCCCTCAGATTCTCTCACCTTAGCACACCTTACACTTAGGTCTTATGCATAGGCGATTCCGGATAAATATAGTATGCATATTTTTGAGGAATCTTAGAGAAAGGATATTTTAAAAATGTTTATGTAAACCTTAAATAATTAAAAATGTGTAATGATTTTCAAAAAATGGTCTTCTACAATTATGTTTAGTACGAAATTTAGAGTCTAATAAGATCAACTTAATTTTGGATGAATAGTAAATTATGAATAGTGATTTTATGCTTAGGATTAGTAATGTGACCAAATGGATTAGTAATATCACTTAAAGAAATTATTAATATAATCTAGGCACCTTGATTAAGTAATGTGATTCAATAAAATGGTTAGATAACAGTTTCATAAATTATTAGTCAAGTATTAGTTTTTTCAGGTGAATAGTGTTTTTTAATTAAAAATTAAATTAAAAATATTTAGAAAAATATTTTTATAAAATGGACTTTATTTTTGAATTCAAAACATCAATATTATGCTAAGGTAATTTTTGGATTTTTTCTTAAAAGAATGAATTTTTGGTGAATAGTGTATTTATTTAAAAATTAAATTAAAAATATTTAGAAAATTATTTTAATAAAATGGAGTTCATTTTTGAAATCAGAGCATTGATATTTGGTTAAGGTGAAATTTTGGGATTTTTCTGAGAAAGTTGAATTTTCGATGAATAGTGAAAATACAGTTTTTAAGTTACGGGTGTTTAATGACATCATTAAATGATGTATTAAGTATGTAATCAATATGGTCAACTTATGAATAGTAATATAATTTATGAGGTGTCCCAAATGGACAACACCATGGGAAAATACCAAGAGCAAGACCATGGTTTTGCCAAAACCACCAATGAGGTGTCCCTTGGCCATTAATGCATTATCCCCTCACTTTCCCTATAAATACCCACCCTTCCCTCCTTTAGTTTTCACTCCCAACTCTCCTCCAATGAAGCTATGGTCTCATTAACTCCCAAGGATTCCTCCCAAGGTGCCCCCAAGCCTTCAAGGTCCCAACCTTCGAGTTTTAAGAGTTACGTTTAAGGTAAGGGATCCAACCTCTCTCTTTCTTTTCAAATACTCTCTTTTAAGTCATTTATTTTATGCTCCATGTTCTTATGTTGGAGGATGTTCTTTTATATTCCTCTTACTGCCCTTTTCATTTTCATATGATGAGAGATCCCCTCTTACTCTCATCATTTCGTTTTATGAATGTTTAAGTGGCGCCGTTAGGCTGTCGAAATTTTTGTAACAGATTCTTTCACCCTTCTTGTTTTCAAGATCTATTTTCATGTCAATTATTTAAAGTTAATTTTTTATTATGTTGGGGTATGATCTATATATAAATAATACTGATCTTCTATGTTCATATTATGAGAGACCCTATTTTTTCTCGTCAATTCATTTTTTTGAAGTTTAAGTGACGCCGTTAGGCTGCCGAATTTTTAAGGGATTCTTTCACCCTTCTCGTTTTCAAGATCTATTTTCATGTCAAGACTTTCAAGTTCTTTTTTATTATGTTGGGGTATGATATCTATATCAATCATACTGATATTATATGTTCATATGATGAGAGACCCTATTTTATCTCGTCAATTCACTTTTTGAAGTTTAAGTGACGCCGTTAGGCTGCCGAATTTTTAAGGGATTCTTTCACCCTTCTCATTTTCAAGATCTATTTTCATGTCAAGTATTTCAAGTTCCTTTTTTATTATATTGGGGTATGATCTCTATATCAATCATACTGATCTTCTATGTTCATATGATGAGAGACCCTATTTGATCTCTTCAATTCATTTTTTTGAAGTTTTAAATGACGCCGTTAGGCTGCCGAATTTTCATAAGAGAAATCTTATTTTTGTCTTCCTTCAATGTTTTTTCATTTCATATGGTATGTCTTTAAAATTTCATTACCATGTTCTTATATCCATTATATTCTATCCCTCTACTATTTTATAGATCATTTATGAGAGGGTGACTCATGTCCCCTCTCTTTTCTATATTTTTTAAAACCCTATAACATAGCCGTTATGCTGCAGAATTTTCGTCTCAAAATGCCTCTCCCTTTTTCTAAAATTATTTTATTTTATTAAGTGAATACTCAAAGATATTTATTCTACAGGGGTATTCACATATATATCAAAATGTTCTATTTTAAATTCTGGGATTTACATACATGAAACCCGCTTTCCTTTTTCTGTGGGTTTAAAATGACATAAAGATCATGTCTTTAAAGCAGTTTTTAAAAACGTTATGATTATGAATGGAAACCCATTTCTTTTATGCTATATGGGTTATTTATGAAATGTTTGATGATGATATATGTGCCTCACATGATAATAAAGGCAAATTTAAGGGTGTTTCCTGATAGCGCTCCAATGCATTGGGTAAAGACTTAATCTCTAGAGATGATCATTTTTAACGACGCCTTGGTGAATAACCTTGGTAAATTTTAATGACACCTTGGGGATGGACCTTGGTGAAACATAAATTATTGTCTATGTAAAATGTTGTAGCCACATATTCAAGTTATAAAATACGTTATTTTTATTATGATATGCCTCATGATTTCTTTCTCATGCCTTAAAGTTCTTTTTCATGACATTGTTGATGTATCTCAAGTTCACATGTTAAATGTTTCCTCTTGTTTCCCTTACTGGGCCTTCTGCTCACACTTTCTTTTGATGTATGTCCCCAGGTTATGAGATGCAGTAATGAACCTAGGATGAACATAAGGAGAATCCTTTCAAGTGTTTAAGAAGAATGTTTTATGTTTTCATGATTTAAGTTTCTGGTTTCCAAGACGCTAAACCTTAAAGATCCTCGGTTTTGTAAAATGTAATGAAAAGTTATGTTATAAAAGGGAGGGATGCCATATTTGGTATCAAAGGATGGTTTAGTTATTTGTGGAAATTAGGATATGAAAACTCTCGGAATAACCCTATAGAAAATTTTAAATATAGGAAATATTCCTGGTATTTTGGTGAGTATTGAGTAAGGGATTTCCAAGCAAATACATCCCTGTCTGGATACGAGCAGGTAGAGGTGGCTCTGGCACAGATGTAAATAGGGGTAAAACCCGAAAACACCACTTTGAGTGAGACTCGAACGGGAACTGGTACACGACAACAGGCCTTGCTGCACTCTTGGTTACGACACTCCCAGGGGATATGCTTTGGTAAATTCATAAGCTTAGTATGAACCATTATTAAAGGAATAAAGATGAAATAAAATAAAGATTCACATAAGAATATATGATCATGGATAACCTAGATTAGAACTTAGGGGATCACAAGTTAGGGTATACTTTACTTCTACAAGTTTATCCTTCTATACTTAAAGTTTCATTTTAATGATTATTGGCTAAGTATTTAAGCCCCCTAATTATACGTTCTTTTCTTAGTTAATGGCGGGAAATGGAAGAGCATGTACCAACAACCAATGTGATAGGAAATGTGACGATTTCCCTATTAATGTGATAGAGATGAAGAAAGATCAAGTTGAACATATTATGATTATGCCAAACCAGCTATCAAAAAACACAATTAATAATTGGTACCTAGTTGAATGCCCAAATTCATCAAGGAAGAAGAAGACAAAGTCTCAAGGATGTTCATCTGATAAAGTTAATAAGGGAAAGAAGACCCAATTTCTTTTTTGCAAAAAGTGTGAGAAGAGGCACCAAGGAGAATGTCACAAAGGAACCAGGAGATGATTTAAGTGTGGGAAGATAGGGCATAAAGTATCCAATTGCTTTAAAAAATGGATAATGTGATGAATGGAGATAAGGTTCGATCTAATGTACCTTATACATTTCGATGTTGTAAATGTGGAGAAGTTAGACATTTTCCAAGGCAATGCTCTCTTGGAATGGGTGAGAAGCATGATGAACATCAACAATCTTTGAGGACAAGGGAACAATGCAAGTCCTATGTTGAGATGGATCATGATGACTGAAGTACATGTAACTTCTTCACAATAATTGTCTATGTCATGTTGTATTTTAGTTCGTGCTCTATGAGAATATCTTTTATGTTTTCTAAGATCATCAAGTCACTACCTAAGATGATTTTATATCATTAAAAAAAACATCTATTGTTATGTACCACATGTTGATGTAGTGAAGCTGTTCTTCTTAAAAAAAAGGTGATTAGGGGATTAAAAGATGATTATTATTTTGGAAGATGTTTACTATTTTGGGAACCCTATTTGATCAAGGTAAATAGATTACTACGGTATTTTCTTTGAGGAGTAAAGGTTGACTTATATTTTGAAGAATCAATGAATTTAAGGCAAACTTATAGTAATTTAGGTTACATATGGAAATTATTAACCTATCTTGGGGAAAATGTGATTAGGTTAGTTACTTTTGTTATAAGATGATAAGAGTGGTTGATGTTGTTTGGAGATGAACGATAAAGTCTATCTTGGAAGACTATGTTATGAGATCATTATTATAATTGGGATTCAATCTTAGTTTGGTTAATTTTGAGGAATTTTAAGGACAGTTATTTATGGAATGGTCTATGATGAACTTTGGGTAGTACCATGGAACTTTGAAGATTTAAAAGTAGTTTCCCTTCCTATGCGATTATTTCTTTTTGAAGAGTTGTTTTATCTTACCCTTTCTGTTTTTGGGATAATGTTTAAAGATAGAAGAAATTGATAGTTAATCTTTTGTGGATTTCATGACTCTCAAGAAGATGATTCTTGTGTTTTGATGTGACCAAGTGTTTTTGAATGCTCATCGTTTGGAGAAAAGATTAGTTTTGGTAGAAACTTATTAAAGGATGAAACTCTACTTGAAGGTAGGTATATTTCCTTATGTTTTTGTTCTATGTAGTAAATTAATTCCTCAAAATTATGAAAAGGAATTTAAAACAAAAACATTGTTGGTTTACGTTTCCTACCAGGTAATCAAAGACCATTTACACACATCATAAGTTTGTGATTTTCTTGTGGTTAACTTTCTCCTAATCATGTTTTCTATCACTCTCCCTCAGAACTTGACCCTTTGTTTTCTCCTCCATGTCCATGTTTTCCAACATGGAATCCTAGTGTGGGTTAACTCGGGTGACCTTTGTACTTCCCTTTCTTTCTTTTAAAGTAATAGTTTTACTGACTCCTTTTCCGATGTGGTACTTTCAATGAAATTTCAAAACCCAATTTTAAAAATTACGAGGACGCAATTTCTTAAGGGGGGAAGATTGTAACGACCTGAAATTTTAAATAAATATTGTTTCCTAATTTTGTGTGTTATTTTATTTTTATACTCAACAAAACTGTTTCATTTGATAACATGAGTATAATTAAAATGAGACCGTTGGGTTTTGACTGTTATATGACCATTGGTCAATATGACCGCTGGAAACTAAACGTTTCGATTATTGTCTCTAAATACAAGTGATCTTGGTTAATTAATATATAAAGAAGATTTGATGGCCTTATCCAGTAGTCTCGGGCCAATCGAAGCCCATCTAACGAAACTTGGGAAGGAGGTAGCACCACTGGGCTTTGCTCTGGACCAAAACCAAGATGAACTTCATCGTGTGAAGCTAGAACAGAATCACCTTCACGTGAAGTTCAAACTGATAGAAATTACTACTCGTGCAATGTTGGCTGAGCCGCCCTCAGATTCTCTCACCTTAGCACACCTTACACTTAGGTCTTATGCTGGGGTTATAAGGGGCTATGTAAGGAGACCGTAACTGCCTTGTGTAATCCTTTGTTTTAAATAAATTTTTTGATTTCTTCTTATGATGAAGTTTATGAATTTTCAAATGTTCGGATAAATATAGTATGCATATTTTTGATGAATTTTAGAGAAAGGATATTTTAAAAATGTTTATGTAAACCTTAAATAATTAAAAATGTGTAATGATTTTCAAAAAAATGGTCTTCTACAATTATGTTCAGTACGAAATTTAGAGTCTAATAAGATCAACTTAATTTTTGATGAATAGTAAATTATGAATAGTGATTTTATGATTAGGATTAGTAATGTGACCAAATGGATTAGTAATCTCACTTAAATAAATTATTAATATAATTTAGGCACCTTGATTAAGTAACGTGATTCAATAAAATGGTTAAATAATGATTTCATAAATTATTAGTCAAGTATTAGTTTTTTTCAGGTGAATAGTGTTTTTTAATAAAAAATTAATTTAAAAATATTTAGAAAATTATTTTTATAAAATGGACTTTATTTTTGAATTCAGAACATCGATATTATGCTAAGGTAATTTTTGGGGATTTTTCTGAAAAAAATGAATTTTCAGTGAATAGTGTATTTATTTAAAAATTAAATTAAAAATATCTAGAAAATTATTTTTATAAAATGGAGTTCATTTTTGAAATTAGAGCATCAATATTTGGTTAAGGTAAAATTTTGGGATTTTTCTGAGAAAGTTGAATTTTCGATGAATAGTGAAATACAGTTTTTAAGTTACGGGTGTTTAATGACATCATTAAATGATGTATTAAGTATGTAATCAATATGGTCGAATTATGAATAGTAAGATAATGTATGAGGTGTCCCAAGTGAACATTACCATGGGCAAATACCAAGGGCAAGCCCATGGTTTTTCCAAAACCATCAATGAGGTGTCCCTTGGCCATTAATGCCTTGCCCCTCACTTTCCCTATAAATATCCACCCTTCTCTCCTTTAGTTTTCACTCACAACTCTCCCCCAATAAATATCTAGTCTCATTACCTCCCAAGGAGTCCTCCCAAGGTGCCCCCAAGCCCTCAAGGTCCCAACCTTCGAGTTTTAAGAGTTACGTTTAAGGTAAGGGATCCAACCTCTCTTTTTCTTTTCAAATACTCTCTTTTAAGTCATTTATTTTATGCTCCATGTTCTTATGTTGGAGGATGTTATTTTATATTCCTATTACTTCCCTTTTCATGTTCCTATTATGAGAGATCCCCTCTTACTCTTATCATTTCATTTTATGAATGTTTAAGTGGCACCGTTAGGCTGCTGAAATTTTTGTAACAGATTCTTTCACCCTTCTCGTTTTCAAGATCTATTTTCATGTCAAGTCTTTCAAGTTCCTTTTTATTATGTTGGGGTATGATCTCTATATAAATAATACTGATCTTATATGTTCATATGATGAGATACCCTATTTGATCTTGTCAATTCATTTTTTTGAATTTTAAGTAACGCTGTTAGGCTGCCGAATTTTTAAGGGATTCTTTCACCCTTCTCGTTTTCAAGATCTATTTTCATGTCAAGTCTTTCAACTTACTTTTTATTATTTTGGGGTATGATCTCTATATAAATCATGCTTATATTCTATGTTCATATTATGAGATAACCTATTTTATCTCTTCAATTCAATTTTTTTGAAGTTTAAGTGACGCCGTTAGACTGCTGAATTTTTAAGGGATTCTTTCACCCTTCTCATTTTCAATATCTATTTTCATGTCAAGTCTTTCAAGTTCCTTTTATTATGTTGGGGTATGATCTCTATATCAATCATACTGATATTCTATGTTCATATGATGAGATACCCTATTTGATCTTGTCAATTCATTTTTTTGAAGTTTTAAATGACGCCGTTAGGCTGCCGAATTTTCATAAGAGAAATCATATTTTTGTCTTCCTTCAATGTTTTTTCATTTCACATGGTATGTATTTAAAATTTCATTACCATGTTCTTATATCCATTATATTTTGCCCCTTTACTATTTTATGGATCATTTATGAGTGGGTGACCCATGTCCCCTCTCTTTTCAATATTTTCTAAAACCCTATAACATAGCCGTTATGCTGCAGAATTTTCGTCTCAAAATGCCTCTCCCTTTTTCTCAAATTCTTTTATTTTATTAAGTGAATACTCAAAGATCTTTATTATATAGGGGTATTCACGTATATATCAAAATTTTATATTTTAAATTATGGGATTTACATACATGAAACCCACTTTCCTTTTTCTGTGGGTTTAAAGTGACATAAAGATCATGTCTTTAAAGCAGTTTTTAAAAACGTTATGATTATGAATGAAAACCCATTTATTTTATTCTATATGGGTTATTTATGAAATGTTTGATGATGATATATGTGACTCACATGATAATAAAGGAAAATTTAAGGGTGCACCCTGACAGCGCTCCAATGCATTGGGTAAAGACTTAATCTCTAGAGATGACCATTTTTAACGACGCCTTGGTGAATAACCTTGGTAATTTTTAATAACACCTTGGGGATGGACCTTGGTGAAATGGAAATGATTTTATATGTTAAATGTTTTACCAAAATCTTCAAGTTATGAAATACGTTATTTTTATTATGATATTCCTCATGATTTCTTTCTCATTCCTTAAAGTTCTTTTTCATGACATTGTTGATGTATCTCAAGTTGACATGTTAAATGTTTCCCCTTGTTTCCCTTATTGGGCCTTCTGCTCACCCTTTCTTTTGATGTATGTCCCCAGGTTATGAGATGCAGTAATGAACCTAGGATGAACATAAGAATGAGCCTTTCAAGTGTTTAAGAAGAATGTTTTGTGTTTTCATGTTTTAAGTTCCTGGTTTCCAAGACACTAAACCTTAAAGATCCTCGGTTGTGTAAAATGTAATGAAAAGTTATGTTATAAAAGGGCAGGATGCCATAGGTATGCACAATTAATAATTAATAACATGTAAATTCTTCAACCACATGATATGTAATGGTTTTCATATACTCTATTTACTTAACACACACTTCCAGTGGTACACACCACATATTTTATGGAATGTCGTGTGGTTATACACACCGCACATAATATACAGATTAACCAACAAAACTACACATTGTGTATAATGTGACATTCCATGTTGACATACATGTCATGCAAGTATACATTACATGAAAAGGACCATACATAGTGTATGTCACCTGACATGTCGAGTCACAATACATATCATGTGAGTATAAAATACTAGAAATAGATTTAATTTGATGTTGTGGGTACATGCCATGTTCCCTCCCGAGTACACATCATGTACTTAATTATTTTAAAATTTAAAATTTAATTTAGTGAGTTTATTTAAAATATTATAGGATGAGAATATTATTATATCTCAAGAATGGTTTGGGTAGAATATTAAAATAAATAATTAATAAATTAATTACTTGATTAATTCACCAATTCCAGTAAAGTTATCATAATTATAATGAATTGAAATGAATTATATCAAGTCTAAATGTGTCATTGTTTCAAGTTGTAATTGATCATGTGCTTAACCAACCTCTATTGTTATATGCAAGCTTGTGTGTCCAAGGTTTATTTTATGTAACCCTAAAACCACTGGTACCCTTCACCTGTGTGTGAGTTAACATTTGTAAAGGATGGAGCTCCCAACAATAGGAGACGATTTAGGATTTAAGCCAAGGTTAATCCAACCAAAGAGATACATAAGATAATAGATAAATGCTAAAATTTGGACCAAGCATGGGATCAAATATTTATTTCCCTGGGGTCAAGTTTGATTTATTTCCTCATGATAAACCAACTAATAGTTAAAATATCATGAACATTTCACATATTTATTTTATTTTTTCTATTCATGGTTTTTTATTTTTTTATTTGATTTATGGTTTATGTGGATGATTAAATGTAATCACATAAAGTGAATAAGTTAACAAGCATGATAATATGAAATAAAATAAATTATTATGAATAAATTATATTATCTAACATGGTTAATTAATTATTCAAATTTCACATAACATTAACAATCATGTGAAGAATAGAATAAAAATATTTAAGCATAAGTTAAATAAAAATTATTTCAATCAAAATACTAACTTAGAAAGATTCCTTCTATTATTTGGGTTAAGACATAACCATAGTTAAAGTGATAGTTTTCCATATTTAGGGGAACTTTCAATTATCAGGGAGTCTTAATAAGGACAATGGGCTGACTTAACCAAATTGTTATTAAGGACAATGTCCATAGTCTATTTAATAAAATTTGTTCGAAAGTGTTGGGAAAATATGAGTATAGAATTTTAGGATTTAGGATTACACTCAACTTATCAGGGAACTATGAATTAATGAAGTTGGAAAGTAAAGTATGACTAAACACCTTTGAGTAATTTTCATGTCCATAGTCTTGCAATTAAAAGGAAAATATGGATCCTTGCCACTAGAATATCTAAGCAACTGGATATTCTATATCCAATGGTGATGTCTATTAGGATTTGATAAAATAGTGGGTGGATACTTAATTTATTAATTAAGTCATAATCAATAATAAAGATAACGTACTAAATATCTTCTTTATTTTTTATAGAAAAATGACAAGCCATTTACCCACATCACTATCACTGTGATCAATACTGGAAAAAAATGTCCTCACCAACAAAAACTTCCAAGAGTTGTACAAGAGTTTTTTGTATTGCACTTCTATACAAAGATTAGTTTTATGTGTTGTAATCCCCAATTCCTAATCAGAGACCTCAAGGAGCGAGTGAGGGTTAGAATGATGCCTACATGAGGCACATGGAGGGTGCAAAAAATTTTCATTGCATCAAATTATCATCTATGTTTAGAGATATGAATATAAAATATAAAAACATGATTTCATACACCCTGATAAATCATCTCTAAGAATTTGAAAAGGAGAGAGAGAAGATAAAGATAAACAAGTTTTTTCACTACACTGTACAAGTGTAAAATGAAAGATAGATACCTAGTTAGTGATCACATACTCAAGATGTTGAGGCATATTAACCAGTTGGAAAAGTTAGACTTCCATATAGACAATAAATTATCAATTAATGTCATATTATCAACCTTACCACCTATATTATTAATATTCATCATGAACTATAAAATGAACAGTATGGAGAAGTTTCTTAGAAATATTTGTGACTATGCTTCACCAAGTTGATTAGGATTGGTGGGAATATGGTTCCTCTCACCTTATGATGAACAAAGTGAGGGACAAAGTTGAAAAATCCCATAACAAGTTTAGATTCAATGATGCTTTTGCAATGTCTTTCAAAAAGTAAAAAGATTCAGAGGGAGATAAATGAACATGAGGCTATCTACTTTACCTATGAAAAAAAGGTCACTATAAGAGAAATTTCAATGAGTTAAAGAAGAAGTATGAAAAATATTATACTTTATATATTTTCATCACTGCATGTAATATTTATAATTCTCTTCTTGGGTATAAAATATTATATGTGATTCACATATTTGTATCTAAATATTGGAATTAAGGAAGACCAGAAACATTACAAGAATTATGGTGAATATTCAATTTGTTGATGGGGCTTGACTTATACACCAGCTAAAAAATACCATAACTTCAAGATTCATAATTGAATTGATTCTCTTAAAACAACTATTTTTTATTGAGTATTACAAAAAAATTTATCTCAGTGTCCAATTCTTGAAACAACAAGACATTATTTGATATTTGAAATGAATCTTGTTATGGTATATCACACTTAATTAAAATTTTAATAATACTTGAATCAAAGATGTCCAATATTAGTAATTAAAAATTAATATAAAATATAAGACTCAAATCATATAAATTTATGAAAGATAATTCTTTTTCAAGTAAAACTAAAAGTGATTTTCAAGAATATACCCATAAGGTTGTATAGGTTCTTAAGAGATAAACTCTTAAGTATTTTAAAAATTTACTTATTAAGTTTCAAGACAAATAAACCTTTAGTGATTAAAGGATTTATTGCCACAAATATTCTATAATAAATTTATCAAGATACATGTGAAATATTTTAAGAATAAGCTAGAGTTAAATTCATATAATTCATGAGATTAAGAGATTTTAGGAATGTCAAATGGAGTAGTGAATATAATTGGAAAATGATATAATATATTCTAAGAAAGTTAGTCAAATAATATATTATCCAAGTATTCACCGATCATTAAAATATTGATTGGAATTATTATTAAACTCACATTAACTTATATATATCAGAGAGATGATGGTAGTAAAAGGAGGATCAATATTGAGTCTTATAAGTATCATAAGTCTTCCGTTATTCCTTTTAATTCATGTTTCTCATATAGAATCATAAAAAACATAACCACATGCCAAAAAATTGATAGATGGGTATCATATAATAATTAATATAAAATAAATCCACTACGTCTCAAATATGTGTTTTTAGAGGCAAACTGTTTATTAAGCCTTATTTTAGAAATAAAATTGCATTAAGTGAACACTAAGTGAATCTTAGTTAATTATCTGAAAAGATACATGGGATATAACTATCCCTAATATAGAAATGTATTGTTCAAGTGGTTGAATATATTTATAAAAGTGGGAAACACATATCTTTTGAGATAGTGGGAGAAATCTAGACTTCATTGAAGTTAAGGCTCTAGATGCACATGAGTTGGCATAAGAACACTAAACTACACAATAATTTGTGAAAGGAGTTATTCCAGATACACATATTATATCAGAAAGTCAAAATAAAACAAGTGGTTTTATATTAACCAAGTTAGGTGACTTATTATTCGATAAGAATAATGAATCATATAAAGTAGTAGTAAATGAAAAAAATATAAGATTGGAAAGTTTATATGAATTCAAAAATGGATTTTATATACCAAAATATTTTTTTTGGTTTCTCTAGTCAATGTAAATAAGTTAACGAGTATTCAAAAGGAAACTAGACATGGATAGTAAATGATTGGTTGAAAATGTTTCAAGAGAAATCAAGAAATATTCTACAATGAAACCTTTTTCACCAGTCACCATGTTAAAATACATTTAATTTTACTTATCATAATAAACTTATATGATCATGAACTTTTGTAAATAGATATCAAGACTACTTTCCTTAATGGAAAAGTTGTGGAAGATTCCTATATGATGAAGCTAGAAGGTTTGGTGACAGAAACACATGCTGATAAGGTATGAAAGTTTTTGAGATACAATTATGGGTTGAAGCAAGTATCACAATCATGGAATATTTATTTTTATGAAGCCATAATAGAGTTTGGTTTTCCTAAGAATTAATGTGAGCTATGTGTCTCTAAGAGGTTAGTGGGAGCGACATATTTTTCTAAGTAAAACGTGTTGATAACATATATAAAATAGATGATAAGTCTTACCATTAGTTAAGACTAGGATAAAAGCATTTCTCTAATTAGATTTAAAGAAACAACCCAAGTTATAAAGTAAAATATCTATAAAGAAATATATTTTGGGGTTACATAGATCTAGTCATAGTACATACAATGACAAATTATTGAGAAATACAATATGGAACAATTCAAGAGAGAATTGTTTCTTATTCCACATGGAATAAAATATCTCAAAGATGACATGTTAAAGGGAAATATAAGATTATTATGATGAATATAATTACATATGATTAAGTGTTTGAATCTATCACATATTACATTATGTGTATTGAGATTTAATATTTCCTATAAATCAAGAATGTTGGTAAAATATCAAACAAAAATAATATAACTTCATATGGTAGTAGTAATAACTATCCAACAGTACTTGATAAAGTGTAAAGGATAATTTTCTAGTACTTGGAGAATTGTGAATATTAGTTATCAATGGGATAAAAAAACTAATATTCCTATCAATAAATTTGATCTTATATATTACATTAAGGCTAAACAAATAAGAAATAAAATCTTATTGAAGCTAGTGGTGTCCATATCTAAAAATACTAAGTATGTTTCAGCTTATAATGTAGCTAAGAAATAGTATAAAATATTTAATGATTTGTTCCAAATTTTTGAATTTCATTATGACAATAAATTATTTTAATAATATATTTTATGATAAAATTGTGACTATGGTATTAGGAAAGTTTTAAAGTTTATGATAGTGGAAAAAAAGTTAAATACTCAAGGATATCACCTATTATAAGTTTTTCTCAGAGAATCAAAATCATGGTAAATAGAGTAGTCACAAAAGAACATTATAAGACTAAAAATTATAGCCAAAACTCAATAAGATCATGTTTATCATGCGAGAGATAATAATTTTTTAGTTAGTATTTGGCAATAGTGTAAATGAGATTCTATTGAATTTGGTTCTATAGAACCAATTGAATTTTTTTACTTTCAATTAGTAGAATATTAATAAATATATTATCATATAATGATTTTATTTTACGTAACATTAATTCCATAATTTCCTTGGAGTATTTATCACATTCAAAGGTTATAACGTTTCTCAACTATAATGATAACTTAAAGATTTTATGAAACTATTCTTAAACTTATGTTATATGGTATAAATAAAATCTATCTAATGGGAAACATATGATGTTTTATTTTTAGGTTCTAGGGGATCATAATTCTTTGATATTTTTCCTTATTAAGTTATCACTTGGTGATCTATAAGAAAGGGAGTTCACAAGGATACAAACTATAATAGGAATTTTATATGTTTATATATCATTTAATATTACTATATATGTATGTGTATATTTATAGTTATAATTGAGATTATTATTAATGTATATCATGAATCATATACTTTGATGTATGAATAAAACTGTGATAGAATATGCTCATAGTGGGGTAACATACATCAAGGGTGTCATAAGTGATATGGAATTAATTGAATATGTCAAGAAAGGATTTGTTACTTCCATATTAATGGAATATGATATATTTTTCCCTTTGATTTAAGTATAATCGTCTGATTAAATCCATAGTCATGATAATTCATTAACAAGTTTATTTCAGAATGTCATAGAAAGATGAATAAAGCATATAGGGTGATGAAACAAGTATGCATACTTCTTTATGAGATATTAGTCGACAAAGGGATTATATTATATATTAGTTTCCATAGGAAGGTTTTTATTATTGTGATATGAACTTATTTCTCTATGGGTTTCTTGATGTGTTTCTATACGTTGATCATGTTATTTAGATAAGTTCACATTATTCTACTAAGAAAGAGGCCTGGAGGGTCACACACTAAGTGTTTCTAGAATCTTATTAAATTATAATGAATTTAATATTAAAATTAAATATCATTATCATCTTTTAGAATAATAATTATTCAAGTAAATTTTATCAAAAATATTTAATAATAATATATTTGAGTTTAGAGTATGTGAGTTATAATGAAACAAATAAAAATACCATCTGAACTGGTATATGAACCAATCCTCTATTGGCCCGAAGGGTATTCCTGATCCCCACATGATGATAATAAGTACCTAATCATCATGAAACAACCTTTGGGAAAAATTTATCCCAACCAAAGATAACATAAATAAAATATCATGATGGAAAATAAAAAAATAAATGAATTAATATAATTATAACTAGATACAAGTTGACAATACATAGACATCCAGGAATATAAAGATAAAAAAACTACCATAAACTATATCTTGGTGGTCCATGACCACCCACCATCCCAAGTCACCTAACCTCATCCAAAAAAGTATGAACCCACAAAAGGAATCCAAAGATATTATAAACACCTACTACAGAAACATGAAGGATGCACACATCGAGCGGTATATTTAAGGTGTGAGAAAACAGAACCCAGAAGGATCCCACCAAGTAGTCAATGAAATTTATCTACAAAGAAATTAATATATGCTAGTTTAAAATATTGGAAAGATAAAACATCATTCTCCATTATAAATAAATAAGGTAAAATTTACCACATTTTAAAAATAGAAATAAAAATCCATAAATTCTGGTTATAATAAAAACATAGTTTAACCTATAAATTTTCTATTTCAAAATCCATTTATGAATCTTAAGATAGAAAACTTATCAAAATCCATTTTTATAAAAATAACCATTTTTAAAAATATTTGAAAATATTTTCACAATCCATGGTGAACAATGAATAAGGAAGATATGAGTGGTCACCACATATCACAAAAAAATACAATATATCAATGAAAAATACATGGGAAAATAAAGTACCACATATAAATCAATGGATATAATAAAGGAAATATAACATGGAAACTATAATGATGAGAAATTATCGAGGTGTCATAGTCATATATCAATTATCAATGTCAAGCATATAATGACCCTAGCCTTTTAAACACACCATTACATGATTTTAAGCATAATTAAACATCAAATTATAAGGCAAGGATCGTGAAGTCTAGTGTCTTGGAATACTAGGTACATAAAACTGAAAACATGGAACTTAATAAAAAATTTCATTATTTAACATCCATTATGACCTCCTAACATAATTTTATCTCTTAAATATTCATAGGATAACTTGGGGATAACATGAACAAAGGGATGAGATAAAATCCCAATAAGGTAATAAACATAAGGATAAAGCGTAACACATGGGTTAGAAGGCATAACATAATGATATAAAAAGGAATGGAATGTGATCGAACATAAGGAATAATAACATGGGTTCATATAATCATGGATTCATAGTAATGTGGAAGTAACATAAAACATTAATTTAGCATGATTTGAGGCTTGTTGCACATAGAGGAGCATAAGTTAAAGCATGTTGCACATAGAGGAGCCCAAGTCAAGGCTACCACCAAGACCGTTGCACATAACATCTCATGAGACTAAACTTTAACCAATTAATTGGAACACTATCTGGGTGAACACATCATAACATGTTCATGAATATTCTTTCCACATAAATAACCATACATAAATAATCAAACATAAACATAAGGGTTACCGATGGAAAGAATTGGGTATCATAATCATGTCAAAAGCATAATACATCAGTGTATCGTAAATATGTACATAAAATAAAGGAATTAAATAATAAATTACAATTAATAAATAAATATACACATATATAATGATAATTTATTTCAAACTGAACTGAAAATAGTGCTTAAGAAACTTTAGAAATAAAATATTTTAGTACGGTTTTGGGGAAAACTTTCAAGATTATTTAAAATAAAAAAGAAATCATTGTTTGTATAAAACCAAAATTGAAACAAGGTAGTTTTTAATGATAAAATGAGTGATTTTATAAAAATAATGGTGGCTTAAAACATATTATAGAGCACACTTTAATATGGGTAAGAATTCGGGAAGTTCCCTTAAACCAGGCCTGCTTATCGGGAAGAATTGAGTAGGGAACCTTTTAAAACATGTATATCCCTGAAAATAAGGATGAATGGATCTTGATAAATGATTTTAAAACATATAAATATTATTAATAATATGTACATAAAAAAAGATAATTTCATTTGGCTAAAAAGAGAGGAAGAATAACCTGAAATAATAACAGAGGTTCGGGTAGAATCCCTTAACTTAAGTCCAAAGGAAACTTTCACTTGATCTTAAAGTCCTAAATAATAAAATTAGATTCATTAATAAATAATAATATAACCTTTTATAGATTTAATTATTTTATTACAATTTTATTTAGTTCTTTTATGCCCTTTTGATGAGTTATAATGTTTAATTTTATTGTTCATCAGTGCTTGTTTTCTTAATTTTCATGATCATCTCACTTATATAAGAGTATGAAAGTTCATGTAAAATGGAAATTGAATTATAGAATTGAAGTAATAATTTATTAATGATCATACAGAAGGTTAAGTGATCAGATAATTCATTTTTTTATTTTGGGTGAGGATGAATCATTAGTGAAAACTTTAATGATAAACACTTGAATTATTTCGAATGGTTTTTCTCTCAACAAACTTGTTTTGTTTTATTATTTTACATCATGTGTGTATAATGATTCTAGAACATTTTATAAGATATAATAAATATATTATTATCTACTTAAACCATAAAAATGGTTTCATGATCATCCTTGAATATGGTAATAGAAATTGAAAGCCTGTCGCCCTTGAATGCGATAAATTAACACATCTTGGATGGTGCTTCATTTTAATTATAAAAGGAGGGGGAAATGAGATATGATGATAAATTATTCTATTAGAATGAAAAAATTATAGTATATTTAAGTTAATGTATTTATCATACCATTTGGATAATAAGAGGTGAGGAGAGAAAAGAAAAGAAAGGAACTTGAAAAGAAATTGAAAGAAAACAGAAGAGGGTTTTACCTCTTGATTAGTTCTTCTTAAGAACCTTCTTAGGAGATTGGTTTTAGTCTTTTATTGAGACCAAAAGATCATGGACATGGGGTAGAGGTTTTTGAATATTATTGTTCATAATATAGAAACGAATTAAGGATTGAGAGGTGTGAGGAGAAGAGGTGGTATTTATAGTGGAGGAGGAGGGTGTTTTCTCATTATTTTATTCAATATTTTATTATTTTTCTCAAGACAAGAAATAGTACTGATTCCTAAGAATAAATAAATAAATGTTTCCATTTTAATTATAAAAAATAGTCACTTACATCATCCATGACTCAATCATGACTCAAAACTTCATTTATTTACATATACTATAAATTATTGTATTTCAATATTCACTAAAAATTCAAGTATTTTAGAAAAATTACAAAAATTAACCCTAACCATTTTTCAACGTGTAGAATTAAAAAATTAACTCCATTTTATGATTTTTTTCTAAATATGATAATTTTAATTCTGAATTAAAATCATTATTTACTTGTAGAATACAAATTTCAAAATTAAAATTTCTTTTCTAACACTTTGAAAAATTTATTAAGGTATTATAAAATTATCTTATAATAATAAGACATAAAAAAATAATTTATGAATAAATTTTATGAAAATATTTTTTTTTTAAATTATTAAATTAGTCATAAAATTGTAATTAAATATTTATGACTTGTAAAATACCAACACTTAATTAATAAATTTTAAAATATTTATTTACTTATACTATGATATAATTATATCATATTGTCACTTATAAGATGGATAAATTTGATTTATTCTTTCATTTGTGAGGTTAATATTCAATTGGTTGGTTTACTATTCATAAGGGTCATATTACTATTCCAAAGGTCAAGTTACTATTTCATCAGTGTAGCTTCCTTAACTTCTAGAAATTCCATTTATTTCATTAATTATTCACTTATAAAGTTTATATTGTGTTATTAATGTGATTTTATGTGATTCAATTGTATGAAATAATTATAAGAAGGAGATTTTATTCATAAAAGTTTTGGGTCATTACATTCTTCCCCCATATGAAATTTCCCCCTCGAAATTTAATTTTACATTCCAAGTTGAAAACAGGTATGGGTACTTCTATTTCATCACTTTCTATAGTTCCCAAGTTGCCTCTTAATACTTATGGTTCCACTAATGTACTTTGACCAGGTGAGTAGTTTTGTTGCGTAGAACATTATCTCTACGATCCAAGATCTTCATTGGCTGCTCCTTGTATGAAATATCATTCTCCAACTGTACCACCTCTGTAGACAATAAATGTGAAGGATCTGGTATATACTTCCATAATATGGATACATGGAATACATTGTGTACTTGATACATGGTTCATGGAAATGCTAGTCGATAAGCCACAACTATGACACGATCATGTATCTCAAAGGGGAAGATGTACTAAGGAATTATCTTCCCTTTCTTCTCAAATCTCATGATCCTCTTACATGGAGATATGTAGAACAATACCATGTCTCTAACCTTTAACTCAAGGTCCTATTAATGATTGTATGCATAACTCATCTATCAACTTTGGGATACCTTGATGCACTGTTGAATTGTTTTCACCTTCTCCACTATTTCTTTGACCATTTCTGGTCCTAGAAGCTTGTGCTCACCGATTTCATCCCAACATGTTGATGTTCTGCACGTTTCTCATAAAAGGGATTCATATGGAGCCATTCAGATGCTCAAGTGGAAACTATTGTTGTAGGAGAATTTGACCAGTGGCATATTTTGGTCCCATAATCCTTTGAAGTCCATATAAAAAACTCTCAACATGTCTTATAGTTTCTAAATAGATATCTCATATTGGCCATCATTTTGAGGATAATAGGCCGTACTGAAGTTCATCTCAGTGCTTAGAGCATATTGGAGACTTTTCCAGAACTTCGAGTTGAATCTCAGATATTGATCAGATATAATTGATAGTGGTTCTACATGAAACCTTACCACTTATTTGATGTATATATATGCATGTTTATCCAAAGAGAAGTCCTCTAGAACTATGATAAAGTGATCTATATTTGTAAGATGATCCATAATGACCCATATAACATTGTTTCCTTTGGATGTCCTTGGAAGTCTAGTGACAAAGTCCATGGTAATGTTCTCCCATTTCCATGTTGGTATGGGAAGTGGTTACATCATCCCCTTAGAATTTTTTCTTTCATAATTCACTTGTTGACATACCATACACTTTGATGTATACTCAACAATCTATTTCTTCATATTGTATCACCAATAGTTCTCTCAGAGATCTCGATACGTCTTTGTGATCCCTGTGTGAATAGAGAAGGTTAATCTATGTACATCATCCATAAGCACCTTCTTTATATCTATATTGTATGGTACACATAATCATGACCCAAATCTTATGACTCCTTCCTCATCCATTTATAACTCTGAGGATTTCCCATTTTTTATAGCTTTCACTCTTTTCTGAATTTCCACATCATTTCTTTGAGCATCCTTTATTTTCTCCATGAGGTATGGTTGAGAAATCACTTGATAAAGTATTGATGATGTTATTTCCTTAATGATTCCCATTTCTATCCTTTTAAGGTCTAATAATATTGGATCCTTCTCAATTCTCATCATTGATAAAGATGCAGGATCCTTTTTACTTAGAGCTTCTGTCACCTTATTTTCCTTACCAGGATGGTAGTGGATTGATTAGTCATAATCCTTGATGATCTCCAACCATATTTTCTAGAACATATTAATCTCATTTTGGGTGAATATATATTTGAGACTCTTTTGATCAATATATATCTCACATTTCTCCCCATAGAGATAATACCACTAGTTTTTTAACGCAAAGATCACAACTGCCAACTCCAGATCATGCGCGAGATAGTTTTTCTCATGAATTTTCAACTAACTTGAGGCATAGTCTATCAATTTATCATTTTTCATCAGTACATAGCCTAATCCCTTTTTTTAAGCATCCCTATACACCAAAAAGAGTTCTCCACTTGTAGGGAGTGTGAATACTAGCATAGTGATAAGCCTCTTTTTGATCTCTTTAAATCTTTCTTCACATTATTGAGTCTAGGAAAAATTCACTCCCTTCTCTATCAACATGGTTATTGGGTTTTAAAATCAGGATAATTTATTCAAAAACCATTGGTAGTACTCAACTAGACTAAGAAATCTGCAGATCTTCATTACAAATGTTGGACTAGGCCACTCTTTGACTACCTTTGTCTTGGAAGGGTCCATAAATACCCCTTTATTGGTGATAACATTCCCAATGAATGATACTTCCTCCATACATAAATCACATTTACTATACTTTTCATATAGTTTCTCCCTTCTAAATTATTTATCATAATATTCAAATGATCCTCATGTTCCTCTTTTCTCTTAGAGTATATCAGAATATCATCAATAAAGACTACCAAAAATTTGTCAAGGTAATATCTAAAGAATATAATCATTAAATCCATGATTTTTTTGAGAATTAGTGAGTTATAATGGCATCACTATGAGCTCATAGTGTTTGTACCTCGTTCTAAAGGCAGTCTTGGAAATATCTTACTTCCTCACCTTTAATTGGCAATATCCTGACCGAAGGTCCATTTTATAGAAAAAACTAGCCCCATGTAACTGATCGAACAAGTCATCTATCCATGGTAGAGGATACTTGTTCTTTATCATGATTTTATTGAGCTCATGATAATAAATATAGAGGCACAATGAACCATCCTTATTCTTGACGAAGAGGACATGCACACCCCATGGTGTATTACTTAGGTGTATAAAATACTTGTCCAGATTATCCTATAACTGCTTATTCAGTTCTTCTAGCTCAATGGTGGAAATTCTATAAGGTTTTATTCATATAGGTAGATATCCAGGAATAATTTCAATTGATAACTTCACTTCTCAGTCAGGCGGAAGACCAGAAGATTCTTTAGGGAATACATCAGTGTAATTCCTCACAACGAGAATATCTTTGAGCATGTTCATCTCTATTGTCTCAATCATTTGAGAAAGATATATTTTCTCATAAGGTAGTAATATCCACACTTGAGATAATGATTCTGAAAGAGATTCATCTTCCTCCATACACTTTTAAATAATTGGAGGATTCTTCGGGATGTGAAGAGTGATCTATTTTTCTCGAAAATTGATGTTGTATTTGTATAAAAATAGAAAATCCATGCCCAATATAGCATCAAAATTAACCAAAGGAAGCAAGATAAGATTTTATGGGAGATTCAATCCAAAAAAATTAATTGGGGAGGATTTATGTACTTTGGATTCATTAATTTCCCCATTATCTATTCTCATAGATAACTCAATCTCTAAATTTTGAGATGCTGTTTGAATAGTTTTTCTAAACATGAAAGATATGAAAGAATGTGTAGAACCATAATCAAATAGCACATTTTCTATTCTTGAATGAATAAACAACGTACCTATCACCACATCATTATCTGGATCCACATCAGTAGTAGTGGTATCATAAGTCCTTCCTTGTTTCCATAGAGGGTGTTATCGATTGCCTCTGAAAACCTTGAGCTTTGGGAATTGGTTTTCAAAATTCCCATGTTCCTTGTAGTTGAAACATTACAATACTAGCTGATCATTGATATAAACCTTCCTTTCTTCTTCCATGCTAGTTGGATTCTTCATATCCCTTCAGTTGTAATGGCCCAGACCCTCATGACCCCTCCCTTTTCCAAATTCCGGCACGACTGATCAGCACGACCGATTGGGGGGACCGATCAGTGGGACCGATCGGCGCGACCGATCGGTGGGACCGATCGGCGCGACCGATCGGTGGGACCGATCGGCGCGACCGATCAGCGCGACCGATCGGTGTGACCGATTGGTGGGACCGATCGGTGTCACCCAGCCTTGGCGGGCTTTTCTTCTGCAGCTTCCCCCGTAACCCCACTTTTAGGCCTTTTTAACTTTTTGAAGCGTTTCAAGGCTGTTTTTAAGCCCATAATTAATATCTAAAAATCAAAGAAACCTCCCTAATAAATAACAATTAATCCAGTCATGTGTAACCACCAAACTGCGTGGAAGAACCACGATCCAACTTCCAAGGCATTCAAATTTATTATCCCGTAACAACGGTATTTTATCTATATATCATAGAAGAAGTTCTTCTTCCACCTTCTTCCTTTTTGACCAACTTCTCTCTTCTCCCTGGTGCGCTTGAAGTCCCTCCTTCCCAAGACTTGTGGTGCGCCTAGGATGAAGTCGTCTGATCGTCCTTGGAGTTCCCGACGCCCCTCCCATGAAAATCGCGCATCCCCTGTTCTTGGAATGTGGAGAAAAACGTCGATCCTTGATCAATCAAGTAGGGATTTTCTCCTTCGTCTCTCCTTTTTGTGTATCATGCAGGGTGGGCATGTTTTTTCCTTTGTGGAAACTGATGAAACCGAACTTAATGAAGATAATGAATAGACTTTAAAGAATGAAGGGGGGGGGGTGTGATCGATGTTCTGCTGTACTATTTATGTTGTTATGTGTTGTGAACTGTACAGGCCTATGCTCACTGAAGATCATAGTCGTTGGTGGTCTTTCTCTATGCACTATTGAACCTCGGTGCTCCTGGATGTTTAAATAACCGTAACATGGAATTGGTTAATTACGTATACTCGGTTAAATAAATTGAAAGCACCAGGATCAACCCTTTTCTGTGATAACCCCAGTTAAAGCACAGTGGAATTGAAACCATGGAGTGTGTTAAATATTTTAAATATGAAAAAAACTGTATGGGTATGCCCTGTGTTGGTGGTAGCGATTTGGTTGTTTCTTTCACGGGATAATTTCTGGGGTGATACGGGTGGGGATGGGATCCCCTTTTGTTGTACTTTTGCTGGTTATGAATTTGAGGCTGTGTGATTACTCTGCTTATATCACGAATTGGGGTGGAATCCTCTGTTGTTGAGAAACTGTTGGCTCCTGGATTTTGGGAACATGGGGCTATATCCTAGGTTTTTTTTGGTTCCAGTACTTCGAGGAATCTCACTTATCCCTTTATTGTTGTGAATTTACAAGAGAACCGGGTGTGAATGCTTAAATTGCTGTTGGCTGTAACTTTTTCCCTTGGTTTTTGCTAATGCTGTTAGTTTCCCAGTAATGCAGAACTTTATTTAAATGAGATTACTTGAACATGGAAGCAAGAATAGCTTAAATGGGAATTGGTTCTGGGGATGAGTTGTGACTCGGCTATGACCAGTGTGCTTCCTATGAATAGGGACGAGTGTGCTTGTGCTTGGATTGGATTTGGAAACCCTAGGTTGGGTTGAGTGTTTATTACTTATACATGTATTTGTAGTTCTTATGTTTCTTATTCGCGCCCCACCCAAGTTGAGCACTTAGTGCCAAACACCCCCATTTCATGGGGGAGGGTGTTTTTCCCAACACTTCTATTAGTGGCCGATTATTATCTCCTTTTTGCTCCCTTTCCTGGATAGTCCAAGTATCTTCGGGCAGGCTGTGATGGCCTGAGGTCCATTATTAGCCCAAGAATCATCAGGCGGGGTAGTTGTGGTGGTTGGCCCAGGTGTTTATGGGTAGGCTGTTTCCCAAGTATCTTCGGGATGAGGCCTAGGTGTCTTTGGGCGTGATGATAGCTTTCTGGCCCAGGTGTCTTCGGGCGTGGCAGTGAGACTGCGGTGAAAATGGAAGGATTGGTTCAATGCATAGTATGTCTTCAATAACCAGTAGGAAAGTGGCGCGGGGTACCCAAATATCAATGTGCTACTACTATATGTTACTTGACTTGCGTTATTTAGGGAGCGTGCCTTGGTGAGGTTAGGTGGATAGATTTTCCTTGTTGGGTGTTTGGTTATTTCTTTTTCCATGGGGAATTAGAATGTCTCCTCACTTGTGCACGAGAGTCTTTGGTTTTTACCTACTGATTATACTTGTATGCTCACCCTACGTATATAAAACTGCTTTCAGGTTTCCAGGAGGACTTCAGGGATCGTGCTGAACCGTACTAGCTCAGACCTTATGGAAGATCATTGCAGTTGCTGTTGTCCTTTCTTTTGGTATTTTTCTTTGTAGTTTCCTTATGCATTGTGGATTTTACTTTTGTAACATGCATTGGGAATGGTTCTTGGCTTTACTTTTACTTTCAGTTTTGGTGTTGTGGGATTCACTATCTTATCTCCCGATCCTATTAAAAGAAAAAGGGAAATGAATTCTATTTAGTGTGTGATTTTATACCCTTGGTGATAGTCTCCACTCCGGGACCTATTGAAGGTAGGTTTCAGGGGTCATTATCTCTTCTTTAACTTAAAGAAGGAAGGACCTGACAATCTGCTGACCCTTCCCTCCTTTTGGTGAAGGCGGGTCATGACAGAATGATATCATAGGTTGATGGTTGAGAGATAGGATGGAGTCTGGAGTTAGGAACAATGAGGATTGCATGGGATGGTAGGGAGATAATGTTGGGTGACCTTGGTGCGTGAATTAGGCTAGGGAAGACCGGCTAGGACATGAGATTTTAGGCCCCCCCGTGATCTGATGAAAAGACTCTGGACCTAACGAACGGCCAAGTGAGGCCACACTGATTGCAGAGTAGAGACCCTAGGAAAGGTACATGCATCATAATGACATGTGTTCTCGTGTTTCTGGGGTGTTTTGGGAATTTGAAATAAATAATAAGTTTAAGAAGTTTTAAGAACAATATTCTGCACTACTTGGGCTTAGGTATTCCTTGTTTACCTTGTAGCTATGGCACCTGGGAGATGGCCACGATTTGTAAGGGCGATTGAGGCCCAGGAGGTTGACTTGGCCGATCAGCAGAGGGCTGATTGAGAGGAGGAGGAAGACCAGTGGTAGAAGACGCTTCGAGACTTCCAGCGACAGACCCTCGAGAAGTACGAGGGAAGCACCTCTGACATGAAGACGGAGGGCTGGCTAGAGGAGCTGGTGATAGAATTCGGCTTGATCTAGGATCCGACCGAGTACCGGGTTCCTCTGGCCGTTAACCAGATGTGGGGAGCAGCGCGTCAGTGGTGGATTCTCTACTTGGGGGATAGGAGAGAGGCTGAGGTGGCATGGGCTGATTTCGAGAAGGAGTTCTAGGCAGAATTCCTCTCTTCTACGATGAAGGAAGAGAAAAGGCAGGAGCTACTCTCCCTCCAACAGGGGAGTATGTCGGTAAGGGAGCTGAGGATCAAGTTCAAGGACCTCCTCCGCTTTTCTCCAGACCTATTTCCAGATGAGAAGTCTCAGGTGGGACGTTTAGAGGAGCGCTCCGACCCTCCCTCCAGTACGCTGTTACCCCCTTCACCTTGCCGACATACTTGGAGGTCCCGAAGAAGGAAGAGGTGGTGAAGAGGATGCACACGCAGGGCGGTGTGTCACGAGAGGGGATTCAGCTAGGCCTATCAAAGGGAAAGTCCTTCAGTACTAGACCTCCAACATCAGGACCCTCTAGGTTCCGACCAGCAGGGAGAAAGCCACAACAGTTCCATTTTTGGTCCCCTGGTCCTCGCCCTTTCCCTTCGGGCCTAGGACCGAGGTGCTTCGTCTGTGGGAGCCATGGACATCTCCGGAATCAGTGACTGGACCGAGTTCAGTACGACAGTGGTGGACAGTCCCATCACCTGCCCTAATAGTAGCTTCCAGATAGGCCCTTCCATTAGCAGCAACAGGGGCAACGAGCTCCCGCTCCTTTGAGGGCAGGCGTTGCAGGGGGAGGCCGAACTCAGGGCGCTCCTTAGGGACCTCGACCCGGGCGTGGTCGGAGAGGCGGCCGACAGCCGAGGGGCAGAGGAGCTGGGTGTGGACAGTTGCACGCCGTGGAGGCAGCAGTTCCAGTGGGATGAGAGGTTGTTTGAGGTACGATTAGTTTGTTCAGTACCCTTTCTTTTGCCTTGTTCGATACCGGATCTTCACACTCCTTTGTTACACTTGGTCTGGCCCGTGCTCTGGGTCTGGATGCCGAGAGACTTCCAGTTCCCCTGGTGCTGAGCACACCAGTCAGAGGTTAGACCGACTTGTTATATGTTTGTAGAGAATACAAAATGATGATAGGGCCACATCAGTCGGTCAGGGATCTACTAATGCTACAGATACAGCCATACAATGTTATCCTAGGCATCGACTGGCTGTTATCTGTGTGTGCCATCATCGACTGCTTCCGAGGAAGGGTTGTGTTCTTAGACTTGGGTGGCCGGCGTGTTACTTTCACCGACGAGCGAAGTGGCCAGAAGGGCAGCGGGCGAGAGGAACCCCTCCTCTCCTTGTTAGCCTAGCTGTCAGTAGAGTCAGTGGATGTTGAGATGGTGGAAGTACTAGGGATTGTCAGTGAGTTTATGGACGTATTACCCGAGGAGGTGACGAATCTAACCCCTTGACGTGATATCGAGTTTGGGATAGACTTGCAGCCTGGTGCTTGTCCGATTTCGATGGATCCCTACCGTATGGCACCTTCGGAGCTACGGGAGTTGCGTATTCAGATCGACAATCTGATGAAGAAGGGTTTTGTTCGACCGAGTGTGTCACTGTGGGGTGCTCCAGTCTTGTTCGCAAAGAAGGCAGATGGTGGTCTCAGATTGTGCATAGACTACAGGAGGCTGAATCAGGTAACGATAAAGAATCGCTACCCTCTTCCGAGGATAGATGATCTATTTGACCAGCTGAAAGTGGAAGGATGGTTCTCAAAGATCGACCTATGGTCTAGATATCACCAGTTGAGGGTGAAGGAGGGATACATCTCGAAGATGGCCTTCAGGTGCAAATATGGGCACTTCGAGTTTGTAGTCATGCATTTTGGTGTTATAAACGCCTCGACTGTGTTTATGGGGCTTATGAAATCCATCTTCTAGGAGTACCTAGATTGGTTCGTAGTTGTGTTCATCGATGACATCCTGATCTATTCAAGATCAGAGGAGGACCACACAGAGCATCTGAGGATGGTTTTAGAGGTCCTCCAACAACACCAGCTCTATGGGAAGTTGTATAAATGCAAGTTCTGAACATGATAAGTACACTTCCTTTGGCACGTAGTGTCTAAACAGGGGGTAGCGGTAGACCCATCAAAGGTTGAGGTGGTTGTTTCTTGGGCAACACCTAATAATGTGGCAAAGGTCCGTAGTTTCCTCGGGCTGGCAGGTTACTATCAGAGGTTCGTACCCAACTTCTCCCGAGTTGCACCACCTTTGACAGCCCTAACCAAAAAGGACCAGACTTTCGTGTGGAGTGAGCAGTGTGAGGCAGCCTTCGACTATCTGAAGGAGAAGTTGGTTAGTGACCCAATGTTGAGGTTTCCAGAAGAAGGGGCAGTATATGAAGTATTCTGTGATGCTTCGGGACAAGGACTCAGGTGTGTGTTGATGCAGTGGTAAGGGGTGATCTCCTATGGGTCTAGGCAGTTACATCCCCATGAGCGTAATTATACCACCCATGATCTGGAGCTTGTAACGGTTATTTTCGCACTAAAGTTATGGTGGCATTACCTTATCGGAGAGCACTTTTTAGTCTTCACAGACTAAAAAAGATTGAAGTATATCTTCTCCCAATGGGAGCTGAACCTATGACAATGAAGGTGGATGGAGTTCCTCTAGGATTACGATTTCAAGATTTCTTACACCTCAGGGACAGGAAACGTGGTGGTTGATGCCTTGAGCAGGAAGTCACAGAGGGATGCGGTCTGAGAGTCGGCGGATTCTTGGAGGGAGATGGAGGAGTTGGATTCCCTACACCTGGATGTGAGGATGGATAGTGGAAGGGGTTGCCTGTATCAGATGACAGTATAGTATTCTCTGTTACGTCAGGTGGAGGAGTCTTAGTGGGGAGACCCAGAGTGCTAAGTGATGTGTGACCGAGTTGACCAGGGCAATGCTCCAGAAGGGTGGACGGAGGATGGTCAGAACCAGATGCTTTTCTGAGGAAAGTTGTTTGTTCCAGAGGCGATACGCATCCAAGTTCTTAGTGAGTTCCACAAATCACCCCTAGTAGTGAACCTGAGAGTTTCCAAGATGTACCAGGGTCTGAAGATACAATTTTGGTGGCCCGGAGTAAAGCGGGTAGTGGCAGAGTTTGTGGCCAAGTGCCTAGTGTGTCAGCAGGTGAAGGCTGAACATAGTGTTCCAGGTGGTTTGTTGCAACCTTTAGATGTCCCCGAGTGGAATTGGGATGACATCTCGATGGATTTCGTCATGGGGCTACCCAAGGTTCAAGGAGGTTGTGACGCCATCTGGGTAGTAGTGGACCGGTTGATGAAATCGACTCACTTTCTGGTAATCAAGGAGTTGAGTGCAGTAGATGATTTAGCACGAAGGTACATGGATGAGGTGGTGTGGTTGCATGGAGTTCCAAGGTCCATAGTCTCGTATAGGGATGCATGGTTTACCTCACGAGTCTAAAGGGTTTTGCAACATGCTTTTGGCACCCAGCTGCGCCTTAGCACTGCCTTCCACCCCCAGACAGATGGGCAGACAGAGCGCACCATTCAGACCTTGGAATATATGCTACGAGCATGCATCCTAGACTTCAGGGGATCATGGGCGCTACACTTTCCTCTGTTAAAGTTTGCCTACAACAATAGCTACCACTCTACCATTAGCATGGCTCCATTTGAAGCTTTGTACGGGAGGCCATGTCACTCACCCGTGTGCTGGATAGAAGTCGGGGAGGCAGGTGTTCTTGGCTCGGAGGTGGTGCAGAGCACGACAGAGAAGGTTCATCTTATATGATAAAGGATGAAGGCAGCTCAGGACTGACAGAAGTCATATGTGAATGATAGGATAAGGTCCTTGGAGTTCGAGGTCGGGGACCATGTGTTCTTGAAGGTCTCCCCTTGGCGTGGGAAGCAGAGGTTTGGCAGGGGAAGTAAGCTCTCTCCCAGGTTCTTCGGACCCTTTGAGGTGTTTCACTGGGTCGGAAAGGTGGATTATCAGCTGGAATTGCCACCACACCTGCAAAGGGTGCACGATGTCTTCCATGTGTCCCAGCTTCGTAGATATCTACACGAAGACTCCCACATCATCGATTGGGGAGAGTTAGATATCGAAGATGATGCAATATTCATGGAATGACCAGTGATGATCGAGGTTCGTGAGGAGAAGGTGCTTTATGGATGAACCATCCCATTGGTTCGCGTGTTATGGAGGCATGGTGGGATTGAGGAGAGTACCTGGGAGAGGGAAGCGTAGATGTGTTCCCAGTACCCAGAGTTGTTTTGAGTTTTATCCTGTTTTGTTAGTACTTGTTTGCTATGTAATGATTTACCTTATTGACTATGGGATGTGAAGTTTCATTTTCTATGAATGTGTGTGAAGTGTCCTAAAGGATGGGGAGGGGAGGACCTGATTCCTAGTTAGGACGCATTAAAGTGGATGCGCCTAAACCCGTGCAGGCGAGGCAGTGCCGCCCAATGTAGATATTATCTTAACACGGAGGAAGGGAAACCCCTATCCCACCTAGACGGACGGTTTAGTCTTTTGTTTTGCGTGGTTTCATGGTGAAAGGAGCGGCAGGTCGTCCATGTTTGTGCAGGAGATAAGGTGTTCCTGTGTCAGAGAGGTTCACTCCTGAGAGGTATCTTCTGGGGTGGTTGTTTGGACCCCCCCTCTTTCCTTTAGGTCTGGTTCTGGATTCTTGAGGGTGAGAATAGTTTGAGAGGTATCTGATGTAATGGATCAGACCCTCATGACCCCTACCTTTTCCAAATTCCAGCATGACTGATCGGTGTGACCGATCGGTGTGACCGATTGGTGTCACCCAGCCTTGGCAGGATTTTCTTCTGCAGCCTCCCCTGTAACCCCACTTTTAGGCCTTTTTAACTTTTTGAAGCGTTTCAAGGCCATTTTAAGCCCATAATTAATATCTAAAAATCAAAGAAACCTCCCTACTAAATAAAAATTAATATAGTCGTGTGTAAACACCCAACCGCGTGGAAGAACCACGATCCGAATTCCAAGGCATTCAAATTTCTTATCCTGTAACAACGAGATTTTATCTATATATTGCAGAAGAAGTTATTCTTCCCCCATCTTCCTTTTTGGTCGAATTCTCTCTTCTCCCTGGTGCGCTTGAAGTCCCTCCTTCTCGAGAATTGTGGTGCGCCTAGGCTGAAGTCGTCTGCTCGTCCTTGGAATTCCCGACGTCCCTCACCTACAAATCGCGCATCCCCTGTTCTTGGCACGTGGAGAGAAACGTCGATCCTTGATCAATCAAGTAGGGATTTCTCCTTCGTCTCTCCTTTCTATGTATAATGTGGGGTGGTCATGATTTTTCCTTTGTGGAAACTGATGAAACCGAACATAATGAAGATAATGAACGAACTTTAAAGAATGAAGGGGGGGGGGTGTGATTGATGTTCTGCTGTAATCTTTATGTTGTTATGTGTTGTGACCTGTACAGGCCTATGCTCACTGAAAATCATGGTCATTGGTGGTATTTCTTTGTGAACTATTGAAAATTGGTGCTATTGAATGTTTAAATAACCGTAACATGGAATTGGTTAATTACGTATACTCAGTTAAATAAATTGAAAGCACCAGGATCAACCCTTTTCTATGATAACCCTGGTTAAAGCACAGTGGAATTAAAACCATGAAGTGTGTTAAATCTTTTAAATCTGAAAATACCTGCATGGGCCTGCCTTGTGTTGGTGGTAGAGGTTTGGTTTTTTCTTTCACAGGCCGATTGCTGGGGTGATACGGGTGGGGATGGGATCCCCTGTTGTTTTACTTTTGCTGGTTGTGAATTTGAGGCTGTGTGATTACTCTGCTTATATCACGAATTGGGGTGGAGTACTATGTTGTTGAGAAACCATTGGCTCCTGGATTTTGGGAACATGGGGATGTATCCTGAGGTTTTTTTGGTTCCAGTACTTAGAGGGATCTCACTTATCCCTTTGTTGTTGTGGCTTTGCAAGAGAACCGAGTGTGAATGCTTAAATTGCTGTTGGCTGTAACTTTTTACCTTGGTTTGTGATTATGATGTTAGTTTCCCAGTAGTTTAGAACTTTATTTAAATGAGATTACTTGAACATGGAAGAAAGAATAGCTTAAATGGGAATTGGTTCTGGGGATGAGTTGTGACTCGACTGTGAGCAGTGTGCTTCCTATGAATATGGACAAGTGTGCTTATTCTTGGATTGTCTTTGGAAACCCTAGGTTGGGTTGAGTGTTTGTTACTTATACATATATTTTTAGTTCTTATGTTTCTTATTCGCGCCCCACCCAAGTTGAGCACCTAGTGCCGAACACCCCCATTTCATGGGGGAGGGTTTTTTTCCCAACACTTCTATTAGTAGCCAGTTATTAGCTCCTTTATTCTCCCTTTCCCGGATAGCCTAAGTATCTTCGGGAAGGCTGTGATGGCCTGAGGTCCATTATTATCCCAAGAATCTTTGGGATGGGTAGTTTTGGTGGTTGGCCCAGGTGTTTACGGGCAGGTTTTTTCCCAAGTATCTTCAGGATGAGGCCCAAGTGTCTTCGGGCGTGATGACATATTTCTGGCCCAGGTGTCTTCGAGCATGGCAGTGGGACTGTGGTGAGAATGGCGGGATTGGTTCGATGAGTAGGATGTATTCAATAACCAGTGGGAAAGCAGCACGGGGTACCCAAATATCGATGTGCTATTACTATATGTTACTTGACTTGTGTTATTTGGGGAGCGTGCCTTGGTGAGGTTGGGTGGATAGCTTTTTCTTGTTGGGTGTTTGGTTATTTCTTTTTCCATGGGGCATTAGAATGTCTCCTCACTTTTGCATGAGAGTCTTTGGTTTTTCCCTACTGAGTATACTTGTATGCTCACCCTACATATATAAAACTGCTTTCAGGTTTCCAAGAGGACTTAGGGGATCGTGCTGGACCGTACTAGCTCAGACCTTGTGGAAGATCATTGCAGTTGCTATTGTCCTTTCTTTTGGTATTTTTATTTGTAGTCTCCTTATACATTGTGGATTTTACTTTTGTAACATGCATTGGGAATGGTTCTTGGCTTTACTTTTACTTACAGTTTTGGTGTTGTGTGATTCACTATCTTATCTCCCTATCCTATTAAAAGAAAAAGGGTAATTCCTTCCATTTAGTGTGTGATTTTATACCCTTGGTGATGGTCACCACCCCGGGGCCTATTAAAGGTGGGTTTCAGGGGTTATTATCTCTCCTTCAACTTAAAGAAGGAAGGGCCTGGCAATCTGCCGACCCTTCTCTCCTTTTGGTGAAGGCGGGTCCTGACATCGGTAGTTCTTAGCCATATTACCCATTCTTACACATTTGAATAATTTTATAGTTCCCTTCAGATAGTTCACATGATGCTTCTTCCCATGATTTTGACATATAGGATATTCATTATTCTTTCAATCATGGGATTTATTTTCTAATCCACCCATATTAGACTCTATTTTATGCATTTTTTCACCGTGCCCATGGGAACACTGAGAGTCTCTGATCTTCATTTCAACCTTGAGATCACAATAGAAAATCTATTTATAACTTTCAAAGTCTCAAATCGCCAATGCTTTTCATAGAATCAGCTTTATTCCACTAAATAATAGATCCAACTTGATTTCAGTGTTCATGACAAAGATAAAGGCGTATCTTGAAATAATTTTAAAGTTTTCTTTATATGCTCTGATAGACTCATATTCCTTCTACTTAACTCCAAGAAACTCTCTTTTCATATTGAGATGGAGGGTTCAGGGAAAATATTTATTAAAAATCATTTTTTTGAATTCCTCCCAATCCATGGAATCAATTTTCTCCTTATAATTTGTATTTTTGATCAGTGTCCACCACTGATCAGATTCCCCATCAAAACAACAAACCCCAAGTACAAATTTCTATTCTTTTGAGCACTAGAGGATATAGAATATATTTTCAATGTATTTAATCCACTGTTCCATGAGGAGGGGATCCAAAGATCTACTAAACATGAGAGGCCTTTTCTGCATGAATGATTCGATGGAAACTTGCTATTTCCTTAGAGAATCACAACATTCCATGCGATTTAAGTTATTATTCATAAATTGAGCTAGCTGAGAAAGTATTGTCATAAAGTTTTGAGCACCCATTCCCATCATCTCTGGAATTTCATTAGGGAAATCATCACATTCTCTATCATATTTACTATTGGAATGTGTTATATTTTCCACCATTATCTAAGAAAAAGAGAGTACAATTAGGGGGCTTTAATACTTAGCTAATAATCATAAAAATGAAACTTTAAACATAAAATGATAAACTCTTAAAGAAAAATTATATCCTAACTTATGATTCCCTAGGTTTCAATCTAGGTTATCCATGATTTGTTTCTAACATATATTCTTATGGGAAATTTATTTTCTCTCTTAATAATGGTTTGTAATGATCTTATGAATTTACCAAAACATATCCCCCAGGAGTGTCAAACTAGGTGCGTAGTAAGGCCCATTTTCATGTACCAGGTTACCCCAAGTCAGGTCTGTAACACATTGTTGGAGTTTTTACCCCTTGGTACATCTGTTCCATAACCATTTCCACTTGTAGTATCTGTATATGGATGCATTTTCTTGATAAACCACTTACTATATACTTACCAAAATTTAGGGATGTTTTCTTATACATAGTATTATCCCTAGGGTTCTTACTAAATTTATCTATTCCTAGTCTAAAAAAATAACTAAATTTTTCCTCTCATACCAACTATAGTGACCCTAGAATTTTACACATATCATTACATGATTTTAATCATAATGAAACATCAAATTACAAGCCAAGGATTGAAAAGTCTAGTGTCTTGGAAGACTAGATATATAAAATTGAAAACATGAAGCTTAATAAAACATTTCATTATTTAACATCCATTATGATCTCCCAACATCATTTGAACCCTTACATCTTCATAGGATAACCTGGGGATAACATGAACAAATGGATGAGCTAAAAACCCAGTAAGGGAATAAACATAAGGATAAATCTTAACACATAGGTTAAAAGACATAATATAATGATATAAAAAGAAATGTAAAATGATCAAACATAAGGAATCATAACATGGGTTCCTATAATCATGTATTTAAATTAATTATCTAGTAACATAAAACATGACTTTAGTATGAGTCGAGGCTTGTTGCACATAGAGGATCATGAGTCAAAGCTCGTTGCACATAGAGGAGCATGAGTCAAGCCTACCACCAAGACCATTTCATTTAATGTCTCATGAGACTAAAATTTACCCAATGTATTATAGAACTATCTGGGAACACCCATTATAAAATTTTCATGAATATTCCTTCCATATAAAGAACCATACATAATTAATCAAACATAAACATAAGGGTTACCGATGGAAATAATTGGGTATCATAATCATATCAAAAGTATAATAAATGAGCATATTGTAAATTTGTACATGAATGAAAGGATTTAAATCATACATGGTCATCCATAAATAAATATAGGCATATATCATTATAAGTGAGGTCAAACTAAATTGAAAATAGTGTTTAAGAAACTTTAGAAATAAAACATTTTAATACGGTTTAAGGGAAAACTTTCAAGATTATTTAAAATGGAAAAGGAATAATTTTTGTATAAAATGATAATTGAACCAAGGTAGTTTTTAATGATAAAATTAGTAATTTTATAAAAATAATGGTGGATTAAAATAGATTATGTATCACACTTAAATATGGGTAAGAATTTGGGAAATTCCCTTAAATCGGGCCTGTTTATCAAGAAGAATTAAGTAGTAAACCTTTTAAAAACATGTATAACCTTGAAAAGAAGGATGAATGGATCTTAATACATGATTTTGGAACATATAAAAATCATTTAGAATATGTACATAAAAAATAGAGTTTCATTTGGGTAAAAAGAGAGGAAGAGTAACCCAAAATAATAATGGAGGTTCAGGTAGAATCTCTTACCTTAAGTCCGAAGGTGTCCTTCACTTGATCTTAAAGTTCTGAATAATAAAATTAGGCTCATTAATAAATAATTCAATAACCTTTTATAAATGTAATTGATTTATTATAATTTTATTTAGTTATTTTATTCCCTTTTGATGAGTTATAATGTTCAATTTTATCATTCATAAGTGTTTATTTTCTTAATTTCTATGATCAACTCACTTATATAAGAGTATGGAAGTTCATGTAAAATGAAAATTGAAGTCTAGAATTGAATTTATAGGTTTTTAATGACCACACAGAAGGTTATCACATAAGTAATTTGTTTTTTTGGGTGAGGATGAATCATTAGATAAAATATCAGTGATAAATGCTATAACACCCCAAGCTTCTATAGTACGTTTCTCTTTGAATAATGCAATAGCTTGCGCTGTATGCAACTTCGAGTTCCAGCACACCACACCCAATCAAACTAGTCATTATGAATAGTAATACCCAATTTTTTAAATTTTTTAAATTTTATTTTTCAAAATGGACTTCATTTTTGGATTTATAATATCAAAATTAGCTTAGAGTGAATTTTTGGTATTTTTCTGAAAACATTCAATTTTGGATGAATAGTGAAAAACACCGCATTATTGTTTAAAACCAAATTTTTATTTAAATAATTAGTTATTTTATTTAAATTTATTTTAGGTAAAAATAGATATATAATACCAATATATGTTCAATTTAATTCATCGGAGTAATTTTATAATAATGTTAGTTATATAAAATTTTATTGAACTTTTAACGTCTTTTACCCACCTTCTAAGCACATTTAAAAATTTTCATAAAACGTAATTTTACTGCTTCTTTGAATTTAATTTCAAAAATTCGAGAGACACGGTTGAAATCTGTAAGTAAAATGTGGTTCAATAGGATGAAAATAATTTTTTGTGAATAGTAACTTTTGAATTTTATTTACCACGGTTAAAAGTAAATAGGGAAATTAAAGGTAAAAATGATATTATAATTACCCTAAAACATGTAATAATTCTATTGGATAAGTGTATTTCGACAAAAATAAACCTTATTAATAAAATATGATCCTTTTGCTCCACTTGGATTAGATTAGGACATTTATTATTATTTTTTTTAAAGAAGAGTTAAAAGTGTTAAATTCAAAGTTTAACAACTAAACCATTTTTAATATAGGTCTATACATAAGATAAATTAGAATATAAATATTCATTAAAAATATAAAATGATTTACCAAATAATGGTATTTTATTTATAATTTTTAAACATTAAATAATTAAATTTATTTATGACACAATGATGATGTAGTAATTACCTTATTATTGAAAGATTAAAATAATTGATATTATAAATATTAATATAATTGTAAATTTATACTTTTGATGTATTAAAAAAATTTTATAGGTTAATATGTCATGTTAGGGTTGATTAAATAATTTTTTTTCAAAGTGATAAAGTTGTTATCACTTTCAAAAAAACCAAATACCAAATAGTTTCAAAATTGACATAAATGAGTTTTTAAAACAAATACTATATTATTAATTGATATAATATTCCTAAAAAATATAAGGTTCAGAAAGAGGACTTAGATAAGGTTTTATGTATAAATAATTAACCAGTTGGGGTTCTCTTGGCTTTTTATAGTAATTTAATTAACCATTTATTATAATAATACAAGAATATATGGTAAAAGTTAAACTATTTAACTAAGAGTTGGATCTAAAAGATAAGGTTAATATGGAAAACTAGACCTATATAAAACCTATTGGTTGAGATTTTTTCGACCCATCCCCACCTTATCCTCGAAATAAATCCTTTTGGAGCTATTATAAACTGAATATAATTGTATAATAAAATAATATTTCAAGCTTTTCCTAAAGTGACCCTCACCTCTCTTATAAAAGGGTACTTCCCCTTCTCTCAAAATCACACCTCCAAAGACATTTGACTCGACCAAAACCTACTAAAATATCCTCCCAACTACTCTCAACTCAACCTAGAGGCATTAATTTGATCGTAATCCAACCTAAGGAGCCCTTTTGATCAAATCAAAAGGAAGCACCCGAAGAAGAGGTAATAATTTCATCACCTCTTTCAAAGTTATTTTCTTCTTCCACTTCCTATTTATTTGTTGATTCCATAACAAAACAATAAATACAGTACCTTATACTTACTATGATTTTATTATAAATATGGTATAACCATATTCATTATTCTATCCATCCTACGAATGAAAAAGTCACCATACATGCGTACATACGGCTTACCGTCTCTACGTCGTGGTGTAGTTTGTTATTCAACACTTCATTATTTGGATGAGTATAATAACGAGTATAATTGATTTAAATAGTAAATATAACATGTTAATGATTCTGTATATATGATATACTATCCAATTACATATTATTTCACCATTAATAGAATTATATTGTCGCTTGTGCATACGTACGAATTGCCGTCTCCACGAACGCGATGAGATTCATTACCCATCGTAATCATTCAAGAATAATTTTTATTTTATGATTAAAAATAATGTTTAAGAACTTAATATAATTCTGGATATGAATCAAATATATCCTATCCATAACAAACATGACTTATGTAACAAAACATATAAAGGAAAATGAATCAGTTAAAACCCAAAACAATGATATTACTGAAATATTATTAACAAAGAAATATTAGAAGATCATATATGATATAATATTTATGTATGTGGTTATTGTATAATTTAATAAAACTGATTTAAATATTATACAGGAGGTTAACATACCCTCGATCAAGGAAAAGCACAAGGTAAGGGTTAATTCTACAATCTCTTCATTATCCGAGGTTGTTTATACGTGAGTATCTACTGGGACCTCTTTATCATCCACATCTGTGTTTCTTAAAATTGTATTTAAAAACATTTTTACTATTTTATAGACTATGAGTTAAATTCATTTATACCCTTTTTTTACTTTTTATAAAATTTTTATAAAGTAATCTTTCTGTCATTTTCCAAACAAGGTCCTTTACGACCTTTTTGCCAAAATTAAGGAAAAAATGTTTTTTAATTTATACGGTGAGTGCAGATATTTTTCTCCATTATAAAACCTTCTAATATTACCTTAAAATCTTATGAGAATATTTTCAAAATAAATGTTTTCTTTTATAATTATGTGACTTTTAAATTATTTCAAAATATAAAGAGATATTTCTCTCAAATAGTTTTTATCTCATCTTTTTCAACATACTTTGATGGATTTTAAATTTGTTTGAAGTTGATTTATTATGATACAATCTTCCATATTGTATTTAAGGTTTTGTGATATGTTTGACTATGTATGTGTTATTTTTATACCATTCATGTTTTATGGTTAAAGTATTAAGATTTCGTATGCTAGTTTTAATACGAATGTTTATGTTATGTTTCAACCTTTTCATATGAGGAATTCATTGGACTTAATAAGTGATGGGTGGAGATTGATATAGATCCTCTATTCATTGATAGGTCTCATGAGACAAACTAGTGTCTTGGAAAAATTCCTTGAAAAAATCTTATTTTTAGTCTTGGTACGAGGCCTTGACTACGTGGTTATGATATCCAGCATTATGTGTTCCATCATTATGAAATTGGCTATTGATATTACATGTGATTATTTGACTAGTTGAATATCCATGTGAATAAGTAAATTACATTATTTGATTTATCTTTTCCATATTATGCTAAAGTTTAAGTTTAAAAGGCTTGTGTTTTAGTCTTATACATTGCCTTAAATGTTTATGGTTATTTATGATAGTTTCTGCTATATTGTTATCTTTACTGAGCATCTGAGCTCACCCCTTTATATATTTTATTTTTCCAAATATGATAAGAATTATATTACTATTAACTTGATGGAATATGCTAAGGGATATGAGTGTGTTCTAAGGGGACACAATGTTGTTGTTTTATTCTATTTTATGATGTAATGTAAAAATTATGTATGTATCTAGAACTTACAAGGCTACTAAACTAATCAGTATTTTGAAACTTGATCTCTTGTGATCATGCCAATGTTATTTAACAATGCACTGACTCTGGGTAACTAGGGTCGGGGCGTTACAAATGCTTGGATTATTTTGAGAGGTTTTGCTCACAACGAAGTTATTTTGTTTTATTATTTTACATCATGTGTGTATAATGATTAAAGAACATTAAATAAGATATAATACATATATTATGATTGGGTTCAACCATAAAAATGTTTTCATGACCATCATTTAATATGGTAATAGAAATTGAAAGCTCGTCGTCCTTGAATGCGATAAATTAACACATCTCAGACGATGTTTCATTTTTAGTATGAAAGGAGGGGGAAATGAGAGATAATGATGAATTATTACATTAGAATGAAAACATTACAGTATATGTATGTTAATGGAGTTATCACACCATTTGGATGAGGGCAGGTGAGGTGAGAAAATAAAAGAAAGGAACTTGAAAAGAAATTGAAATAAAACGGAATAGGGTTTTACCTCTTGATTCCTTCTTCTTGAGAACTTCCTTAGGGGATTAGTTTTGGTATTTTTTTAAGAAAAAAAGCTCATGGATGTGGGGGAGAGGTTTGGGAAGAGTATTTTTTATAATATAGACAAGGCTCAAGGATTGAGGTGTGTGATGAGAAGAGGTGGTATTTATAGTGGAGGAGGGGGATGTTTTCTCATTATTTTATTCAATATTTTATTATTTTTCTTAAGATAAGAAATAGTGATGATTATTGAGACTAAATAAAGTAACATGTTCATGTGAATTATAAAAAATGGCCACTTACATCATCCACGAATCAAGAATGAATCAAAAATTCATTTATTTACATATACAATAAATTACAGTATTTCACTATTCACAAAAATTCAAGTATTTTAGAAAAATACCAAAAACTCACCCTAAACATTTTTTGATGTGCATAATTAAAAAATAAACTTCATTTAATGAAAATAATTTTCTAAATATGATAAATGTAATTTTTAATTAAAATCATTATTTACTCATAAAATAAAAAATTTAAAATTAAAACTACTTTTCTAACACTTTGAAAAAAATTAAGGTCTCATAAAATTATCTTATAATCATAAGACATAAAAAAATAATTTATGAATAAATTTTATGAAAATAAATTTTCTTTTAAATTATTAAATTAGTCATAAAATTGTAATTAAATATTTATGACTTATAAAAATACCAGCACTTAATTAATAATTTTTAAAATATTTATTTATTATACTATGATATAATTATATCATATTGTCACTTATAATATGGATAAATTTTATTTATAATTCCACTGGTGAGGTTACTATTCAATTGGTCAATTTACTATTCATAAGGGCCACATTAATATTCCAAAGGCCAGGTTACTATTTCCTCAGTGTAGGTTCCTTAACTTCTAGAAATGAATTTTATTTCATTAATTATTCACTTATAAAGTTTTTATTATGTTATTAATGTGATTTTATGTGATTCTATTGTATTACATAATTATAAGAAGGGGATTTCATTCATAAATGTTTTGGGTCATTACTAAGCGTCAATGTTACATGTCATGGGAAAGTCCTAGATACGTTATTGAGACCACTGAAGTTAAGAAAAAAACCATGAATGATTGCATAAAAATATTAAATCTACCAAGTACACATGCTTATCGACTCGGCATACACTCTCCTCCTTAGAGCATGTCCCTAACTTAAACCTACATTATCTAGGGAGATGCTAGTCAGGGTTGTGTGTCCAAAAAAGCAAAGAATAAATATAGGGCCTCTCATCTAGATTCCCAGGTTTCCCATGACCAGTCAAAAGGAAAGTGAGATATCAAGCAATAAGAATCACAACATAGATCAACAATGACATCATCATGCACAATCAATATTCCATATCATACAAGATTCTGATTAACCCTCAGCCCCATTCTCCCTTAAAGAGTTCAACCCCTATTTCAACACCTATTTTCATGTGTACCAAGCACTAGGTGTCAAGTAAAATCATATATAAGGGGATAATTAATAATTTTCAAGATAATATAATTTACATCATAATGTTCTAAATGAGACTTTAATAAAATCTAAATTGATAAAAAAAAACTTTATCAACTAAATAAAATGTCACTTTGAACCATCCATTTAAAATGGTTAATCATAATCATTTCCTTTAAAAACCATATTAAAGTTCAAAATGGGACATTTATTAAACAATATAAAAAACCAATCAATCCCTTTAATGTTTTGAAATAAAATTTCCATCAACCTTTCAAACCAATCATCTCATGTTACTCTTTAAATAATTTCAAATACATTTCAAGGAAAACCCACATTTAAACCATTTGTAAATAACCTAAATAATCAACATATTTTCATTAAAATGAGGCTTTATATTTCATAAACAAAAAACTACCAATACTAACAAAAATATTTTTTTAAAAAAAATGATCAATTCTCAAGAACAAATCATTCATTCCAAATAAAATTTTCATCAAAAAAGGTTCATTTATGCTTCAAAACAAATAAAAAAATATTAAAAAATTTCAAATGAAATAAAAAATAATTCAATAAATACATGAATCAAAATAATGAAAACAATATAGAAACACCTACTTGGAATATTTGAGATCAAACTGCAATGAAACTGAGATTTGTCACCTCCATTAGTGAACACCGAATCAAGGAAGAAGATATCTGATCAGACATTAGAAATCAATATTCTAAATTATATTATGAAATTATCCAAAGATATTTTCAAAAAAACTTCAATCTAGGGTTCTTTCCAAGAAAAGAGTGTAGATCTAGAAGAAAGACAAAGAATGGTTAAGAATGGGATCATACCTTGAACTCTCTAGATTTTATTTCTCAAGATCCATTTGAATCACTTTATAAAGGGAATAAAGTCATCAAAATTGATAAGGGTTAGGATTTTTTTGAGATTCTAATACATAAGAGGAAGAATGGTGAAAATAGGATGTAGTTCATGTTTTAATATCAATTTTCAAAATAATAAATTCCCATCACATGGTTTGAATGCATGATTTGGGAAAACATGCTCCAAACATGTTCCTTGTTCTAGGATACTAGAGAGGTTGTATAGTTTGGTCACATGATTTGACTAACTATTCCCCCAATGTACGAGATGCCTCTATCCCATGATGCATGGTTTCTGGAGAAGGCAACAGGGTTTGGCCTAATTGTATGCCAACTATTTTCCCTTCCTTGGGACATTGAAATAATCCACACGATTTACTAGGGAAAGACACATGATTTGAATAATTGTGCGCCAACAATGCACATTCCCAGGAACCTCCAAAAACAAAAAAACTCACCCAAAACAAACCAATAATATCTATTGATAAAAGATCATACAAAATTAAAAATACTAACCTGAAAGTGACATTGGGATGTAAAAATTCACCCCACTATATTTCTTTATATCCTCATAAAGTATCCAGTCCAATGATATAAAACAATGGTATAAAAATAACTTCCACAACAAACTCATGTGGTGTATGGTTTATGAAATAGATAAAGACTCACTCAATAAAAAACCACAAGGAACAACTCTAAAAGGATGGATGAACAACATTCTTATGAATACTAAAAGTAGATCCTCCAAGTTCATTACACATCTCCAAAAAAACACCATTATCAATGATAAGATATAAAAATGATAAAGTTTCAAAGACCAATAATATTTTTACCACCATTTAAATATTCACTAAAATGGTGGAACATGAGAAGGAAATATGTCAAGAACACATATCTTCAACCCAAAGAAGAGAATTTTATCACTCACCATGAATAAACATCTAATATAATAAACTGAATCCCAAAGGAAAGTACCATACAAAAAATACTAATGATTTCAAAAGATATAACACCCTCAATATATATTAAAAATACAACCATCCACAAGAAAGGAAAAAAACTAACAAGGATTACTACCCTAGGTAAATATTTGATGAAAGCCTAGGACTTCCAATTGCAAGTCTCACTCTTTGATGAAATCTTGAAAACCAACATCAGAACCCCTGATTTCCTGATCCAACAAGAATATACATAGTCCCAATTACCTAAGTACATCCCTAAGGAAAATCTAAGTATTATCGGAAAGAGATCAAAATAACAAGATCAATGAACAAAAAAATAACAACAATCTCTCAAAAGGGATTACCCAAAATATCAAGATTGAGCTCTAACCAAAAAGGAAAAATTAATATAAAACCAATAAAAAAAACTAAAAGAAATGATATCCAAAAACTCCCATAAATAGATACCCATATAAGGGAACACAAGGGTTAAAAAAATAAAAACCTTGAACATCTGGAGGCTCCCAACAACAGATTCCATCCACAAGGTTGTAACAAAACTCAAGAGATTAAAACCTTTAAAGATAAATACCAACACCATTCAAGAGGGAACATTCACAAGGAGCAAATAAATCTCAAGAAAACAAATCCATAATCAAGATAACAACTTAAAAATGACACCAATCATGATCTATAAGTGAGTATCCACAAAGGTCCTAAAAACTGATAAAATATTCCCATAATAAGAAGATTACCAAAACTAATTACACTCGAAGCTTCCCTTTTCAGTAACCCAATATACACAACCTATGAAGGTGACCCAATTGGCCAAAATGATCATAAAATATTATAGCTTTCAAACATGACCTCTTTGAATGGCTAGGTTCCCTACTTTGGAAGCACATGAGATTCCCCTGAAAATACTATCCCTACTCAACCAAAATCTGTGAACCACTAGATAAGAAATATCCACCTAATCCAACCATGAATGAGTCATTATAAACTTCTGATCCTTTCTCCATCTTTAATTTAGTTGAAAAGGTTCTTTTAATAACTTTCAGATATGAGGCCAAATAGATTGTTGATATGATAGTTCCTAGGAATGGGTGCAGAACACCCTTGAAAAAAATATCCTTAAGGGAGTCATCACTAAAAATTTCAGGTAATAAGTATAATATACCTGAAAATTTCCAAGAATAATCTACAATCAATCACTCACCTTGATCAAGACTCATGAGCTTAGAAACTCTTTCCTTATTTACTTCCTTGGGATACTTCTGTTAAATGAAGAATGACTTGAATAATTCCCAAGAAATTATTTTATATTGGTGGGAAGGAACCATGAATTACCACTAATCTTAGTCAGATCCCTCAAATAATGAAATGATATAATTTACCTATAAAGTATTAAGTACCATAAGTGAATCAAATATTCACTCAATTTTTTATTCAACTCACTACCTCAAGAAAACCTCACTCACCTCTATAAAATGGTGGAAAATGATTAAAGAATTTATGTAAAGGATCTAAAAGCTATAAAGACTCCAAATATACCACTCCACTAGGATTATAGGTAGAGTATTAAACCTAATATGACACTTCAAAAAAACAAGAAGCACTAATTTAAAGACTGGACCAGCAAACAGACTTCCTATCTTTTCTGGAATTTTTTTTGGAAGACATTTATGAACATCATGAAAAACAGGATCCTCAAATCAAGAATAAGAAAAAACCTATTCCAGAACGCACACACAACCATAATATTTGAAATAGAAACTCCAAATTACTTTTATTTAAAAAAATACCACCAAAATACATAAGTTTTCCACATTTATAAAAAATTACACTCTCTGTTCAAAACATAGAGTCTTGATATAAATCAATTACAATTTAAAATATTTTACCATATCACATAGATCCTTCTATGGTTTGAAATAATTTTCAAAAATTACAATCATAAAACCATTACCATTTTAAATCCATAAAAAACAAAATTTCTTATTAATATATTCCTTTAAAAATATCATATAAGAGTCTTTTAAAATCAACTATATAAACCAAAAAGTTCACAAAACACAACTTTTTGTAATTGAAAACATTTTTTTCAAAAAAATAAATTAAAACCCATTTAAATTAAAAATTTATTATTCTAAAGGATTTAAAACCATCACCAAAAATATTAAACCAAAACAACCAAATAAGATCATGAAAACAAACTACATGCCTCATAATCCATTGTAAAATCAAAGAATCTCCAAAATCACCTCATACAAATGAATCTAGTTTGGAAGAAAATGGAAATGGTTCCAAGTTTGTGGTTAAATAATAACTATGCCTATATTGGTCACATGGGATGGTAAACTACACACTAAACTTACAACATTTCTCAGATTATTTTCTATATCATCCACACCAGTTACTCATTATTTACAAGACTATAAAGGCACTTTACATCTCCTATCACCTATATGATCCAACCAAAACTCATAAGAGATTCCAAAAATCAAATATTGTCTCATGAGGAATCTAAATATCATTAACAACAAGAAACAAATAACTCCAAATAAAGACTCAAGTCCCCACTTTCCCTAGTAACTCAAGTTTCATTGTATAGGGTGGTGATCAAGCACTTATTCACGAACTAATTCTTAAGTCCCAAAATGTTTATAATATTATTTATACCATTAATCAAACTAAATAAATAATATATGGGTTTTAAAAGAAGGCCTGTTTTAGGAAAAAACCTCCTTTGATACCAATTGTAACAAACCTATAAAATATCTGAACCTACACTCTTGAATCCAAGCTAAAACATAATATTTACATTTCTGGATTTGATACAGATAAACGTGACCCAATTTTAGCCATATGAAATATATAACATCAAACCAAAATATTGGCTCACTTATATATCTAAGAAATTTTAAGGTTTATAGTTTTATAGATTAGGACGAACTTATTCAAAGTGGACACTTCTACATAGTATTCATTTTTTCCACAATATAATATTTTAAATATATAGAATGACGTATACCCAAAACCTTTATCTTGTTCCCATACTTGTACCTATTCATTATTAAACCCTATGAAAAACATTTTAAAGTGTGGGATGAGTAAAAAATATTAGTAAGGGACATAAAAAGAAATAAATAAACCAATTAGTCCATGGATACTTATTAAAATTCACCCTTTTCAAAATAAACTTTAGGTTTAAAATAAACATTTACTTAACAAAGAAATCAATTCCTTTGCTCAAATATTTTCATAAAACATTTCATAAGAAATATTAAAGGAAAATAAAACTCATAAAGTTTCTTTGAAATCATGAAAAACTTATGAAAACTTTTTCAGAAAATATATACATTACACCCATATGAAGTAGCATATACTTTCCTTAAAACATAATATCATGATTAATCACATGGGATAATATCATAAAGAACATGTTATAATAAGATTATAGAAACATAAGAAATTTAGAAGCAAAAAAAAACATGACATAAGCATAAGTCAAGGATAACTAGAAAGACAACATCACATGGTGGATAGAGTCCCATCATGGATTATGATTTAATCCCTAATCCTATATATAACATCTCATGGATAGAGTTCCATCATGGATTATAAGGGCCCCATACACACTAGTCTTATTTCTTCTAATTGTTTGAAACCAGAGGCTTTAAATTTAATTAGATGGGATGCCCTTGACCTGCACCATTTCAGACCTCCATAATCATGGGGGCCATTTGGTGCCTTGCGACTTTTCTTTGAATAAAAATTTATCTTGGATGGATGGATGTACCATAAAAAAGAAATCAATCATAATTAATAAAAATAATAAATAACCATGAAAAGAAATGAGTTGCATAATCTTTCCTCATATCATAATAAAAGAGATTTCATAAAGAAAAGATATGATAAATGAACATAAGGCATGTATTACCCCATAAAATGAAGGGAGAATGAGCTAGGTATATATGTAAGAGACATTTATATAGAATTTAGAATAAGTACATAATATAAAAGGGAGAGAGGCATTGAGTTAGAGAGATAATGGTTATAACCCAAAGAAAATGTGGATTAGAGAGATCCCTTATACCCATAAGAAAAACATTTTCAGATATCAAAATATCCATTCCATTTAAAACACCTTTTGAAAATACTAAGAATAAAGGGAAAGAGGGTTTTTTCATTGAAGAAAACATGTAAGAATATTGAAGAATCAAAACATAAAATAATGGTTATGGTGGTGATAAAAACCATTAATTCCATATATGTTAAAATGAAACATTCTTTTGTCTTTTGTAAATAAAGACAAATATTCCATATAAAATGCATAAACATATTACTTTTGAAAACCTTTGAAATAAAGTCAAAAGAGACACAATATGTCCTTTATAATTTATTTATTTCTATATGAATACATAAATAAATTAAATTTAATAATATGGATATGTAAGATAAAGATTTATAAAATAAATCTTTAAAACATTTTAAATGAGGTTTTAAGTTAAAGTGTCCCTTACATCAAGTCCGAATCATCACACACGTAATTTATATTCCTGAATAATAAAATTATGTTAATTATTTAATTTATTAATAACCTTTTAAAGTTTATTATTATTATTATTTTATTTATTACTATGTTATATTTAATTACTTAATCAATTAAGTTCACATTGGTCATTTTGATGATATTCGACTCATATGCCCAAAATGGCATCGGTAAGATGACTATGGTCAATTAGGTCATTATTAATTCATAAAAAGAATATAAATCATAAAAAAATTATCATATTTAAATATAAATTATACTTTTAAAACCAATCATGATCGATGGTTATGAAAAATGAACAATGTTACAATTATCGAGATGGTAGGTCATATGCTCACATGAATAACATTTCCATTTTTCAACGATCATGATAGAAAGAAGGAAATTTTTATACTATATTTAAATTATTACCATTATATTATAAATTTAATATTATATCTTTAAATAAACTTATATATATTATCCATGTGATGCAGTGATGAAAAATGAATCACATCGCTCCATGGAGGTGGTAGTCCACACATACGCACATACGACGTGATCATTTTTAAATGAATGGGAAGGTAAGAAAAATAGATGATATGTTATTTTTATAGAATTATAATTATTTCTTGAATATGAAATTATACATTAAATAAATAATTATAACCAACCACGAGAGGCTGTGATGGAAAACGAAGGTGGTAGTCTGCCGTATACACAAATGATGATTTAGTTTCCCATTTGATGGAAGAGGAGATTGATATTGGTTATTAAATTAACATAAAACATCCTAGTATATGGAATATACTGGTGTTACTATTTTATCATCTTTGAAAAATATTTTACATATTATTAATAAGAAATAATACTAAAACATTTGGTTAGAAGTTACACCTCTTCTTTGAACAACCTCCTCTGATTTTCACCTTATGAACTCAAAGGTTGGTATTTTTCCCATACTAAGACCTCTAGAATGCAAGAAGTGATGTTAGAAAGTTATTTGGATAGGTATTGGACTAAAAATGGGATTTTAATAGTGACTAAAAGAGGAGAGGGGTTCCCTTTTATAATAGAGGGGAGGAATATTCTTAAAATTACAGAAAATATTAAATTAATATAAATTAATCTTCATGAAAAAAATTACCCAAATTGATATAATTATAAGATAGTATGAGTATGGGTATAAATAATCTCATAAAATAAAATTTGGAAAAGTTTATATTCTGTTTTTACCCTTATCTTTGTATTTTAACCGGTGTTAACCCTTTTTGATAATTACTGGGATAACAAAGTTTTTTACCCTTTGGAGGTCAAGATTGTTACCATAAAAGGAAAATTGGATCATAAATGGACCATGGTTTATATTTTAAACCATATCTAAATCAATTAGATGAATATTTATTTTTTATAAATTTTAAATCATTTAAAAAAATATTATTTATTATAAAGTATCATTAATGCCAATTTTTGAACTATTCATTTAATTTGACTTTAAAACAACATGAAAAAAGTAATTAAAATATATTCCATTAAAACTTACATAAAATGTTATATTTATCTAAAACTTTTGTGAAACACAATAATCCATTCAAATTATAATACTTTTAATATTTTAAAGATCATTTATTTTATTTATTTTATTTGAATAAATACAATGTTGGCGTTGTGTAAGAATTTAGGGTAATTATTTCATCACTAAAAATTATAAATAAATTATTAGGATAAAAAAATTTATCTTTCAAATAACCCATTTAGATCTAAATATACCCTCTATTTATCACTATTTCAAAAATTTAGAGATAATAAAACAAATACAATGGCATTTTTTGAATTTTCTTTACATAAAATAATATAAAGATAAAAATCAAATAAATATGGAACCAAGTTGACATATTTTTTAAAATTGGATATATATGGATAAACAAAACTCATAAAAGAGGATAAAAGAAGGTTTTGGGGATATTTTTTAGTCTTTATCAAATTATTCTTCACCTTAATTACCTGATTTACCCTTATCATGGTGGTAAAAAATTATTAAGGTTACTATTCATAATGTCCATAAATAAGAGTAATTTTAGTAAATTTTTACCTCATGATTAAAAATATATAGTAAATTTTTTTCAATATTATTTTTCAATAATTGGAAAAAATTAATTTATTACTAAAACAAAAAATACAATGAAAAACAGTTTTTCAGAAAAATGCCTTTTAAGTATAAGAATATTTTCACTTAAAATTAAACCATAAAATAAAATAAAATAAAATAAAATAAATTATTAATAATATAATATAACTAATTTTACTTTGAAATCATTTTAATATAAAATGTAACTTTATAAATCCTTAAACAAAAATTACAGTTTTTAATAAAAATCAGTATTTTCACCATTCATTTGAAAATTAATCTTTTCAGAAAATTACCAAAAAATAAATCTAAGATAATTTTTAAATGATAATATAAAAATTGATATTATTTTTATTAAATAAATTTATAAAATTTCAATAATTTAAATATAGTATCTACTCACAAAAATCAATAAAAAACATTCTTAACGAAAACATTTTTTTTGAAGAATAAAACGACTTTAGTAAAAATTGAGTGATTTTTTCATAATCATTAATAAATAAATTTGTATTGGGTAATAAATTTATATATATTTAATAACATGGTTAATCCTATTTAATCCTAACAAGTCAATTACAATGTTATAATGGTCACATTTAAATAATAATATTTTTAAAGTATATTCCAATTTTATTGAAGATCGATGTTATGTGTTAAGATAGCTGTCAAGAAAAATATTATTTTAAAAACTCAGGGTGTTTAATTATCTACCACTTTAATAAATTTCATCCTCATAATTTTAAGTTTAACTCGTAAATAAAATGATTGGAATTTGAAAAATACTTCTGTTGAAATCCCACATCATAAAAATGATTAATAAAACTTCCTTTTGAAAAGAGAGAAATGTGAAGTACAAAGGTCATCTAGAATAACACATACCAGGTTTCCAAATATGATACCATTAGTTGAATGTGAAAATATAGAAATGGAGAAAAAATTCAATGTCAAAATAATGATGGACTTTGATAGATACCATTGATCACAAGAAGGTGAATGATCCTGAGAATGTTAAGGACCAAAAAACTATAAAAATGAGGTGTAAAAAAGATCATCAATTAATCGAAAATAAAGGTAATAGGATAATTTTTCTTGTTTCAAGATCATTTTCCTAGAGTTAATAAATTCCGTTAACATATAGACTATGAACTTAATAAACCATACTTACCTATCAAGTAAAATTTTATCATTTAATCAATTTCTATAACAATCTAATATTTTGCTCCAAATTATGAGCATTCATGATGAATTTTTCATTCCTAAATCACTAAAATAAACTTATAATGGATCATATAATCCAAAAAAGGATAAAAAATATTCTTCCTATCTTTATTCATTAACCAAAACCAAAATGGTTAGCATAAGGTAATATAATTCCCAAAATGATTAAACCTTCATATGAAGAATTACATCATTAATCTTCAAAGCCTCAATAATAACACCCAAATTTCAACTTAAACCATTAAATAAACAAATAACCTTAAAATTATTCAAAATATTCCAGACTAATATTGAAACCCAAAGATCAGAATGATTTTATCACATATTCATATAAGATAAATTTAAGATTTATCTCCAAATAACATCAAACACTCTTAAATTCTCTTAAAAAAATATATATGCCCTAATCACATAATCTCCAAGATATGATAATCATTCTCATAAATGAATTTAATTATAGTAAAATAATATATGATTCCAAAAGATAATTCAATCTTTATTCCTCAAACAAAATACCATTATATTTTGTTTATCTTAATCATATAATGTTCCCCAAAAATTATAATGTTCTTCTTAAAAAATAATATTAATCACTCAATCACCAAACCATTTTTAAATCACATGGTTATCTATATAATAAAAAAATATGTTCCCAAAATCAATTTAATCTTTATCTATAAAATCATTTATGTAATGAAAAACAATTTCATACTAACCAAGAGATAATGTAGGCCAGTTTTAGGCACTGCACCCTTGTCACCCTTCGGTTGTGGGTTCAAGTACCACAACCTTGGAATATGTGATGGGTTGTCACCCAACCTATGGGTTTTATTGTTTACTAAAAATATATTAATATAATTCCTATAACATTCCAAAAATATGATGAAAATACTAAAAAATAACCTTAATAAATTAAACATTAAAGGATTTTTTCACCTCAAAGGTTATCTCATACATTTCAGATTACATCCCAAAAAATTTAATAGTATTCTTAAAAAATGTTACTTTATGTTAAACCTAAGGGTTATATATAACTCAACCAAATAAAACACCTCCCAAAATATCATTAGTCCCATTAAAATCATATCACATAAAAACTAAAAAGGGGTGTCTATTTTATTAAATTTATGATAAAAATTGAACTTATAAAATCATAATGGTATTCATAAATATTAAATAAACCTCAAATAAAAACATCCTAATCTAAAAAGTTATCTAAACCATAATTTGATAGAAACTATAACAACCCTAAACCTACACTCTTAGATCCTATGCTAAAACACAATATTTACATTTCTGCATTTGATATCGATATATGTGACCCAATTTTATCCATCCAAAACATATAACATCAAACTAAAATATTGGATCACTTATATACTGAAGGAAATTTTATTTTTATAGTTTTAGATGATTATAAAAAACTCATTCAAAGTGTACACTTCCAAATAGTATTCATTTTTTCGCATAATATAATATTTTAAAGATATAACATGGAATGTTTTCACAACTTTCATAATGATCTCATCATTTACCATATTTATCCTTAAAACCCTATGAAAAAATTTTAAAATGTGGGATGAGAAAAAAAATATCAGTAAAGGATATAAAAAGAAATAAAGAAAACCATTACTCCATGTATACTTATAAAAATTTAGATTTTTTAAAATAAACTTTGGGTTCAAAATAAACATTTTCTTACCAAATAAATTTTTGGAATCCTCATGTATTAAGTATGTTTTAATAATCACAAATCATATACATTATGTAAAGCCTATTAATCCTGTTTAATCTATCCAAAATTATGTGTATAGATAATTAGTTTCTTTATGGCTTAAATAATTATTGTAAACTATTATTGTTTATAGTGAAATTCTCTTATGAATGATTAATTTTAATTCATTCTATGAATATCATTGTTTAAGTATGTGTAAAAATATTTGACTAAGTCTGAGAAACCGTGTATCTGCCACCAAATGTGTTTTTCTAGAAAGTGATCCAGACACCTTAACCATCCAAACACCGTAATCATCCAGACACCGTAACCATCCAGACACCGTAACCATCCAGACACCGTGACCATCCAGACATTGTGACCATACAAACACCATAACCATACAGACACTGTGAACATATAGACACCGTGACCATAAAGACACCGTGACCATACAGACACCGTGACTATATAGACACCGTGACCATACAGATACCGTGACCATCCAGACACTGTCACCATCCAGACACTGTAACCATCCAGACACCGTGAACATCTAGACACCGTGACCATAGAGACGCTGTCACCATATAGACACTATGACCATCCAGACACCGTAACCATCCAAACACCATGACCATCCAGACACCATGACCATCCAGACACTGTGACCAGACACTGTGATCCTGACATCGCATCTATGCTACCGTTTCTTGATCTCTATACAATTATGCCATCATAGATGTATCACCACTCAAAGACAAAGAATGAGACACCATTTCATGGAGAAACCATTTACAGACAGACTATGACATTGTTTCTTAATTTGTTTTGTCATTTTTCAATTTAATTTCCAACGATCATATTTGAAGCTTTTAAATGAACTGACATAATTAATATTTCTTTGTAGAAATGTCACTTGAAATTACGAGGTATGAGGTGCAGAATACATGCATCCTGTCGGCTGAAACACATGCATTCCAAGAATAAAAATAACAACATGTCCAGAAGAAAAGTGGCTTCATCGTGGTGACTGTAGTGATGATAGTGTAATAGAAAAACAAGTGTGTGTGAAATAATGAAGTAGCACGAGCTTTCATGCAACCCAACAATGATGAAGAACACACGAATCATAGTCAAATCCTAGAGTTGAGAATGTTTCCACATCATTAACTCCACGATGAACAAAAGCCAGATCTAGCTGACTTATGATACTCTGTTTTCCACGAGAGGACTCAATTTATGCATCTATTTCATCCCAGAAGTCCTGAGATGCATAGACTAGCACTCATAGCACTTCTAATCTTATCTCATCATCTCTACTATGTTGTGTATTATTTTTTTATCTTTTGATAATTGTGTGCGTTTATATTAAATACGCACTTTATCCTACATCAAACTTAAGGATACATGATATCCTTTATCTTACATATTTTTACACTTGTGTATTCCCATAGATAAGTGTGTAAGAGGTCCCCGTGTGACCTGTTAGTTTATACCCATGAAGAAATGTGGAAGAGATCGTGAGATCTAGACAGTCATGTGTACTATTGTTAACCCCAATCTAGGGTGTAGATCAAGTTTAGTTATATAAACTTTTTGGTGGTAGGTGATCACCAAGTGGAGTGGATTAGGTCTCAGCTTGGGACTAAACAACTTGTTCTATATCCGCGGTTCTATTTACTTTAGTTTTCTCTATTTTATTGTTTAATTTTGAAATCACTAAATTTACTTTGATAGTTAATATTTGAAAGAAGTTATAATTGTTTTTACTTATTATAATAGCTTAAAAAGTAATGTTAATAACTGATATTAAAATTACTAAGAATTAATCAATCTTCTAAGAAGTTATTTAAACAGTCAAAATTTTATAACTATATAACCTTGATTAACTGGGATGTACTTAAATTTATCGGGAAACCTTTTTAAGAATACTTTTTAAATAGAAATTTTGAATAGATACTCAATTCACCCCCTCTTGAGTACTCTACTCCAACCAACATTTGGTATCAAATGGTGTTTATTAAAACTCCTTTTTTGACCCTATTCAACTGTGATTGTAGTTGCACTTTAAATATATTTAAATTTTTGTTAATTATAAATTTCTATCTCTTTTAAAGTATTTTTGTATTATGGATAATAGATTGGAAGGTGCTACAACAAACATACCACCATTATTTAATGGAACCAATTATGATCAATGAAAAATTAAAATGAAAATGCATTTAGAAAGTATGAGCTTTGAAATCTGGTCTTCAAATATAGATGAATATAATATTCCTACTACTAATAGAATCACTTGGGATAAACCTACCAAAACTACCTATAATAACAACTGCAAAGCTATTAATGATTTATACTTCTATTTAGGAGATGAGGAATTTGATAGAATCTCTGCATGTAAAACTACCCATGAAATTTGGGACACCTTATCTATTTCACATGAAGGAACTTATAGTGTGAAAGAAATAAGACTTAATACTTATACTATAAAATATGATAACTTTAAAATGAAACTTGATGAGACTATTTCTGATATGTATCTCAGGTTCAATGAAATTTTCAACACCATGATTTCTCTTAGAAGAGAAGTCACTGCCAAAGAATAGATCATAAGGATTCTCAGATGTCTACCTGACAGATGGAGAGGAACGTCTATCTCTATTAGAGAGTCACGCAACATCAGCAAGCTACATGTAAAAGAACTCATTGGAAAACTAATGATATATGAAGAGGAGATGAAATTCAACAAGGAAGAGGAGGTTGAACCCAAAAGACAATCTGTTGCGTTCAAGACCACCACCTCTAAACACAAAGAGAAAGGGAAATTGGAAGTTTCTATAGAAAGTTCCATCATTGAACAATCATCACTTGACAGTGATGAGGAGATGGATCGATTAGCCAGAAGGTTTAAGATATTTTACAAGAAGAATAATTTTTTCAGAAATCCTAACTTCAAGGGAAGATATGATCAAAAAGGAAGTTGGAAGAAAGATGGGAAAAGAAGTGACAAGTCTGATGAGATTGTCTGCTATGAATGTAAGCTAAAGAGACATATCAAGGATGACTGTCCCAAGATTAAGTACAAAAAGAAATATGAGGAAAAAGTTAGAAAGTATAAAAAGGAAATGAAACCAACATTGAGTGATTTTGAGGACATTTCAAGTGACTGAGAATCTTCACATGATGAACATGCTAACAAAGCCAATATGTGTTTTATGACAAACACATCTGAGGTAACAATGGAATCTCCTGTACGCAATTATTATTATTCTAGAGATGAGAGCGACTCTAAAAATATGTCTAATGAAGAATTTTTTGAATACTATAATATTCTTTAAGATACATGTAATGAACTAAAAGATAAATACAAGTTTTAAATAAACAACATGATCTTACCTCAACTATTAAAACTGAACTCACTATAGAAAGAGAGAAAAATTCTCAATTACTCAAATAGAACAATGAACTAAAACTATCTAATGAGCAATTAAAAAAGGATCTTGAAAGGTTTACAAATGGTAAAGATACCTTGGTATAAATTCTAGGTAAATAGATTTCTCCTAAATATAATACTGGCATTGGCTATCAACCTAGTAAAAGAAATTTTGGAAGAACTAATTTTGTTTCTAAATCTAGGACATACAACTTTACTCCCAGTTCTAAAAAACATTCAGCTAGTTCAATTTATGACACACTCTCTACTGTTTCAAACTTTTTTGGACCAAATAGAGTTTATTTTTCAATACTTTACATAATTCTTATAGGAAACCTATGAGGAAGATATGGGTTCCTAAGGAACTAGTCACTAATATTACTAGACCCAAACAAGCATGGGTAGTAAAATCTATTTTTATTTGACTATTTTATAGGAAAGTTTATTAAAGAGTTCCTATAAAAGAATATGGTACTTGGACAGTGGGTGTTCAAGACACATGATAGGATACTATTCATACTTCAAGAACTTAATAAAAATTGATGGATGACATGTCACCTTTGGTGACAATTCCAAAGGAAAAATTATTTGCCTTGTCCAAATCAGTAACTCTAACTCAATTTTAATTTCAAAAGTACTTTTTGTTGATGGATTGCAATATAATTTTCTTATTATTTAACAATTATGTGATGATGTATTTTGTGTCAAATTTTAAAATGATGCCTATAATATTTTTAATTCTAAAAATGAATTATTATTTTTTTCATTAAGAAATGAAAATGTATATTCTGTTAACTTACACTCTTTAGCTTCTCAAAATGATTCATGTTTAAGTGTGTTTCACAAAGAGTCTTGGATTTGGCATAGGATACTAGGATACTGTAACACTCACTCCCTTAGAAAGTTAACTAGAAAAATATTAGTTAAATACCTACCCAAACTTGAGTTTCTGAATGATAAAGTGTGTAATCCTTGTCAAAAAGGAAAGCAACACAATTTTTTTTTCAAACCAAATAAAGAAGTGTCAACTTCTCAAACTCTAGAATTTGTTCACATGGATTATTTTGGACCATCTAGAGTTTATAGTTTAAATGGGAAGAACTATATTTATGTTCTTGTAGATGACTTTTCTAGATATACTTGTACTTTCTTTTTGGCTGATAAAAGTGAATCCTGCTCTCATTTTACCAAATATTCCAAAACTGTAGAAAATCTTAGCAGACATAAAATTAAATCCTTAAGAAGTGATCATGGCCGCGAGTTTGAAAATAAAGAGTTTGAATACTTCTTCTCAAAAAATGGATATATTCATAATTTCTCTACCCCTAGAACACCTCAACAGAATGGAGTTATAGAAAGAAGAAATAGAACCCTATAATAGATTGCTAGAACTATGCTTAGTGAATATGAATTACCTATTTACTTTTGGGATGAAGCTGTAAATACAACATGATACGTAATTAATAGAGAATTGATTCAACCTATACTTAAAATAACTCCATATGAGTTGTAGAATAATATAAAACCCAATGTTAGCTACTTCAAAGTATTTGGTTGCAAAGTCTATATCCTTAATACTAAAGACAATCTTGACAAATTTGCATCCAAAAGTGATGAAGGAATCTTCTTAGGATATTTGATAGAGAAAATATTTTTATTATTTTTCATATGTGTTTCAATGATTTAACCCCTAACAATTAATCAATTTGAGATGATTTGTATCATTTTAGTGTTTTTGTGAATTATGGGTTTAATTGTGGAAATTGGTTAATTCTGGAAATTTAGCAGTTTTGTGTATCTTCTGTATTTTGAGCATATATTTTACATTTTTGATCCAAATTGTTTGATTATTTTTTTAGGATTTATATTCTTGTGTGATTAAACTTTTTCTTCTGTACCTTGATCTAATTATAAATACACTGGCCCAGATAAATCAATCAATAGAAGAAAGTTTTCTGGACGACAGAATGGACCCCACCATAATTAATGAAGTATATCTCAGGATAAACATGTACAAATTAGGTTCTTCTAGATGGAATAGAAATAGGACTCCGAAAATCATGTTCAAAAAAAATTTCATAAATAAATTAGGTCATTTATGCATCCATTGAATGCGGACAATGATATAAAGTTGAAGAGTCACCTCGGGTAAAAAAATATCTCATTAGTAATTCGAGGATAATGTTTTTGACACTTGTCAGAATTTTTTGAGATTTTGAGGAAGCATGAACAAGACATATAGGAATAACCTTTATGAATACTCCTTCCAGAGATTCGGCCATTTATTATGAAAACATGACTCAATATTTCGGTAGAGTGATTTTGGAGGGAATTTCTCAACTCCAAAAGTCTATAAATAAGAGTGTTCACTTCCATTAAAAGGGGTTGAAGAAGGTGTAAGAGGTGCTGTGATGGAGTATTGAGTTATTTATGTTCTTTATATTTTCTATTTTATCTTTTCTTTGTTTCATCGTGATCTCTTCTTCCCCTTTCAACTCTAATACCCTTCACATGGAGGGGTAAAACCTTTGAGTGATCGGGGAAGGGGGAGTTTCTCTTTTGTAATGTCAGAGTTTTGTGCTTAAATGTAAAACCATATTTTTATTTTGAATGACTTATATTATCAATGTTTCCCAAATATCTTAATGCGATCATGTTTTGATTTTGGTGTATTCATTTTTAATAGCTTTGGTTAAAGACTTCTAATCTCCCTCTACCTAGTGCAATTTGTCTCGATCGAGCATATTGTGTTAGGTGGTGAGTGTCCAGCGATCGTTGGCACGTGTGTGGAACAAGTGGACTTTTTATAAAGTTATAAGGATCAAAAATTCCCAATCAGGACTTGCCTTAGTTGTTTAGGGATTGTTTATGAACTTCCATGCACATAAGAGTGAGTTATATTTTCTTCTTTAGCCAAGGGTGATAGATAACTCGATCGAGGAGTATTTCATTTTTCATTCAAAATTAAGAGAGGTAAGATGATATTTGTGACTATGATGAAATTACAAAAGGTGATCCTACCCTGACCCCATCACTCTCTTCATCCATTAGTGTTCAACCTTTCTTTTGAATTGATTTCTTTATTATTCAACTTAAACATTTTCAAAAACAACCTCTTCTTCTTTCTTTAATTTAAGTGACAAACATAATTATTGTGAAATACTCTCCAGAGACAACTTAGGTTAACCAATCTACAAAATTTTAACTTAGGTATTATTTGTTTTCTTCACACCCCATGACATGCACATGTCAATATTCAATTTCTATTAAAGCCTATAGAGTGTTTAATAAAAGAACTAAATGTGTGGAAGAATCTGTCCATGTCAAGTTTGATGAAACGGATCCACATGAGCCTAAGAACACTATAGAGAACCTGGAGGATGATGTATCAAATATGAACATTAATTCAAAATCCCCTAACCATATTGTAAAGGAATCTATGAAAACTTTCAGTTTTGGAAATTCTTTAGATTCTGGTCACAATGAACCAGATCCTATTGAAGAACCTGAAATTACCAGTCCTTTTTCTAGAGCTATTAGAACTCTTAAGAACCATCCTTTAGATTCCTTTGTAGGAGACTTAGACAAAGGAACTCAAACTAGAGCTTCTCATAGAAATCAGGATGAACATTAAGTCTTCTTGTCACAACTTGAACCAAAAAACATTAATGATGATATCAATGATGAATTTTGGGTGATAGCTATTAAAGAAGAACTTAATTAGTTTAAAAGGAACAAATTTTGGAAATTTTTTGAAAGACACAAAGACACATTCACCATAGGCACTAAATGGGTGTTTATAAATAAGGTAGATAAAGCTGGTAATATAATTAGAAACAAGGATAGATTTGTTGTACAAGGCTATATTCAAGAAGAAGGAATTGACTATGAAGATACCTTTTCACCAGTAACTATAATTGAAGCTATCAGAATTCTGCTTTCTTATCCTGCACATCTAAATTTCAAACTACATCAAATGGATGTCAAAAGTGCATTTCTAAATAGGTATATGGATGAGGATGTCTTTGTTGAGAAACCCCCTAGTTTTACAAACCCTCATTTTCCAAACCATATTTTTAAATTATAAAAAGCTTTATATGGTTTAAAACAAGCTCCAAGATCTTGGTATGATAGATTAAGTACTTTTATTATTTCCAAATATTTTACAAAAGGAATAGCTGATCCTACCCTTTTTATAAAACGAATTTCCAATGACGTTTTAGTAGTTCAAATCTATGTAGATAACATTATCTTTGGGTCTTCAAAAAATTATTTATATATTGAATTTTCTAAAATGATGCAAAATGAATTTGAAACGAGTTTAATGGGTGAAATAAAATTCTTTCTTGGATTTGAAATCTTTCAAAATAATGATGGTATTATTTTAAATCAAAACAAATATACTAGACATCTTCTAAAATGTTTTGGATTGGATAGTACTAAAAGTAGTGAGACTCCAATGAGTACTACTTGTAAGTTGGATCTTGATGAAGATAGAAAATATGTTGACCAAACCACTTACAGAGGAATGATTGGAAGCTTACTCTACTTAACTTATAGATGACCTAACATTATGTTTAGTGTGTGTATGTGTGCTTAGTTTCAAGAAAATCCTAATTAATCCCATTTAAATGTTGTTAAGAGAATTTTCAAATACCTCAAACATACACCCAATCTTGGACTGTTCTATCCCAGAGGAAAATTATTTGAGTTAGTGAGTTATTCTGTTGCTGAATTTGGTGGTTGTAAGTTAGATATAAAAAGCACCTCTAAAACATGTCACTTTTTAGGCAAGTCCCTATTATCATGGTGTAGTAAGAAACAAAATTCTGTTGTATTATCTACCACAGAAGCTGAATACATAGCTGTTGGAAATTGTTGTGCACAAATTTTGTGGATGAAACACACATTACTAGATTATGGATATCAATTCAGGCATGTACCTATAAATTATGACAATAAAAGTGCTATTAACATCTCAAAAAAGCATGTTTCACACTCTAGGATAAAACATATTGATGTAAGACATCACTTTTTGAGAGATCATTATCAGAAAGGTGACATAACTTTGGAATTCATTAGAACTGAATATCATATTACTGATATATTCACCAAACAACTAAATTCTGAAAGAATAGATTACATCATACATGAATTGGGAATAATAAATCTTAAGTAGTAAGTATACTATTTCACAGTTAATGGTTTCACAAGTCACTATCTTAAGATTACTGTTTAACTCTAACGATTCTATAGTTTTACTGTCTTAAGTGTTACTATTCCATGTTTATGGTCTCATAGTTACTATTTCTTGGTTACTGTCTAGCACTTACTATCTCAAACAATACGGTCACACAATTTAGAGATCACATTGTTACGGTCTCACCATGAATACTTGTTACGGTCTCACCATGAATGCTTGATTATGGTCTCACCATGGAAGTTGATTACATTCTCACTGTAAAGATGCTTTATTGTTTTATTTATACATTATAACCCGTATTGCGGTAATTCATTGTTTTATTCTTTTTTACTTTCCCTAACTTTTTATCCCATGATGCTTGATATCCCTAAATTATAAAATAAAAGAAGTTTCACTCATTCTTCACTTGAGCTCTCTTTTCTCAAACCGTAACCCCTCTTTCAACCCTTCTCTCTCTCTTGAACCTTTGGTGAATTCCCAGGATGAAACACCCTTCATCGTTAACTCCTGAGAAGCGCAGTTCAAATAAGAAGTTGAAAATCACTCCGAAGTTAGCACCCAAAGGCCCTCTGAATTCGAACCTAGTGAATAGAGTAGTGGTACCTGAAAAGGAGATATGCCCTAAGTGGTTTCTATCAAGTAAGTATTTGATGTTGAAAGTGATAACAGAGTAAGGCTAGCTAGATTGGTTTACAAAGGAGGATAAGCCTATTTATCTGAAGCTAGTTTCCCCGTTTTACCAGTATGTTCAATTCTCTTTTGATTCAGAAGATGGTTATGTTTTGCGAAGTTGGATCAATGGTCAGATTTGTACCTTTTCTTTGAGGTTATGGGTTGCATTCTTTGGATACCTCATGAGGGTATTTTTGAGGACTACCAGAGTGTTCCTCTACCTCTGAGTGAGTTATTTGTTTTGGAAGAAGCTTTGAGAAGTTTAATTGACAATGAAACCAAAGGAGAGTCATTGTTGCCAAGCTAGATGGTGAATCTTAACTATTGTTTAAGTTTGTAGGTGATTTTTCTATACTCAAGTATCAGGATGTATTTTTGATACATCTCATAAAAAATGGACATAAGTTCAACCTTGAAAGTATATTATACACCATATGTGTGAGTTGATCAAAATAACCTCCAAGTCAACCTCCCTGTTTTATTCAAGGCTTATCTTAGACATGATTCGTGCAAAGGGATTGGTTGGACTAGATGAAGAATCCATAAATGATTATGAGTTATGTATCTCAAAAGTTACAGTAAATAGAATGAAAATTAATTAGAATCCATAGAGGAAATCATGGGTGGAAGATATTGATAGAGTTTATGAAAAGTTTAATCAAGTGGAAAACCCTTCAAGATCTAAGGATATTTCTAATCTTGGTTTGGATCCAGATGAACTTGTTGAATATTTTGATTAGGAAGAAGAAGAAAAGGCTATTGTACCTATGATAGAAATTGTTCTGGTTGAGGAAGATAATGAATCTTCTCTTCAAGTCTTATTTGAAAAGGAAGTTCCTGTTCCTAAAAAAGTTGTTGATTTGGAAGAAAAACTTTCTTCAAAAGAATAATCTGTTGCTAAGGTAAGTGGAAAGAGTGTTGTAGAAGAGCATATAGAAGAATATCTTCCTGTTGTGCAAGAAGCTGCCCTTGAGGAACACCCAAAGGAACAAGCTATTCCTAATATTATTCTTTCTGCTGAAGAGAGAATGGAGCAAGCCTTTTAGTTGGCTAGAAAGGAAATGGCTAATGAAATTAGGGTTGAATTTGTGAAAATATATCAAGGATATAAATCTCTCAGTCCTGAGAAATATGCACCTATTGAGGGGGATTATCCCCCCAATCTGGAATCTATTGAAGTCCCCAATTTGATTGATCCAAGATCAGTGGATACATGGTATAAATTCTCTAATTATTTTGATGTGATTGATTCTCAGGAAGTCTCAGTTAAAGGAATTGATTTGTCTACTATGTTTCATTTGAAACTGGCATCTGCACCTAAAGCTATCTCTACCAAGGAACCTGATCCTATATCAACTTCTATTCCTGAACCCTCACAAGAATCTCCAAACTTGGTGAATAAGGATTATCTAAAATCATTTGGAGATACCCTATTGGCTGGAGTTGAGAAACTGATGAAGACCCAATCGACTCATGTAACCAATTTGAGTGAAAGAGATGTTTCAATATTGTTGGAAAAAGTCATATGGAAGATTCAACCCAAGACGCTTCATGAGATTCAAGAAGTCAGATTTGAGAATAAACTGCTTAGTGATGAAGTAAAAACTCTAAAAGGTATGGTTGAAGAAATGCAGAGAGTGGTAAACACAAGATCAAAAACTATTTATTATCCTATTGAGGATATTGTTAGTCAAACCCCAAATGAAGTAGACTCATTGATTCAACCTCATCTAACTTCTTTAGCTAAAAAGGTAGCTGAAAGAAACAAGTTGACTGTTTAAGTGATACGTGAGCTTGTTATTGGTATTAAAAAGTTAACTGATGAGTATAAGGTATGTTTCCATAAAGTTCTAAATCAACTAAAACACCTTACCTTGTCTGTCAATGCTTCTCGTACTTCTGGAAAATCATCTTAACCTTCTTTAGATAGTGATCTGCTTCAAACAATTGTCAAAGAAGAACTTCAATATATGCTTAGTGGATTTGAAAAGGAATCACTATCTAAAGTTATCAGGAACAATTACAAAGTTCTTGATTTGGTGAAAATTCATTCCAAGATTGACAATGATGCTCAAAAAGAAATTTCTAAGAAGGTGTACTTCTACTTAAATCAGATATTCTCTAAGAATGTCATGACAAACCACTTCAAGTACCTTGTGGAGAATATGATGATCCCTCATGTAACTCAAGCTTTCAAAACTAAAGTCCAAAAGTTTAAATATTTCACTCCTTTGTTGGATAATTTTATGGAGAACAAGGATGACTTTGAGAAAGCAATGTAATATGGTGGTGAGATCATTGCTGAATTCATCAAACTTTTGTGGCCTTATCTTTATGTTCAGAGTACTGCCATTGTTGCTCCTGCAGCTGCACCCCTAAGATCTAGTTTTCCTACCTTCTCATCCTCTACCCTAGCCTCCACATCTATGTCTGTCTCTTAGGCTCTGAGTCAGATCAGACATGTAATCATTGATCAACAGTTACCTCGTTCTTCAACTGCACCTACCTTGTACTCTTCTGTTTTTGAAGGACTCCCTTTCCTATCTCTGTCCACTGATTCACTCCCTTCTTCCACTTCTAACTATGCTTCTATGGCTTCTTCTTCTGATGCTGCTACCAAGGGAAAAGAGAAGACAATCCAGTGCTGAAGAACAGTGATTACTATCTTGTTATGGGGATGTTTTATGTATTCTTGTTCCTTACTGATTGTACTAACACTTCTTGTCCATCTAATGCATTGTGCACTTTTATTGTCTACTTCTTACTTACTCTTTTTGATAATCCCAAAATAGGGAAAGATATGTATTATATATACACTAAATTCACATTAAAGTAGAGACACATTACCTAATAATAAATCTCTCAATCACATGATTTGTGATCATCAAAAAGGGGGAGATTGTTGGACTCCTCATGTATTAATCTTGTTTTAATGATCACAAATAATATACATTATATAAAGCCTGTTAATCTGGTTTAATCTATCTAGAATCATGTGTACATATGATTAGTTTTTTTATGACTTAAATAATTATTGTAAACTATTATTGTTTCTAGTGAAATTATCTTATGAATGATTAAGTTTAATTAATTCTATGAATATCACTGTTTAAGTCTGTGTACATAGATTTGACTATGTCTGAGAAATTGTGAGTCTGCCACCAGTTGTGTTTTTCTGGAAAAGGATCTAGACACTATAACCATACAGACACCGAAACCATCTAGACACCGTAACCATCCAAACACCGTAACCATCTAGACACCATGACCATCCAGACACCATGACCATACAAACACCGTAACCATACAGACACTGTGACCTTCCAGACACTGTAATCATCCATACACCATAACCATCCAGACACCATGACCATCCAGACACCATGACCATACAAACACCATAACCATACAGACACTGTGACCATCCATACACCATAACCATCCATCCACCGTGACCATCCAGACACCACGAGCATCCAGACACCGTGATCCTAACACCGCATCTGTGCTACCAGTTCCTAATCTCTATACAACTATGCCATCATAGTTGTCTCACTGATCAAAGACAAATAAGGAGACACCGTTTCATAGAGACACTGTTTATAGATAGACCATGACACTTTTTCTTAATCTATTTTGTTGTTTTTCAATTTAATTTATAACTGTAAAATTTGAAGCTTTTAAATGCACAGACATAATTAATGTTTCTTTATAGACATGTCACCTAACAGTACAAGGTATGAGGTGTAGAATACATGCATCCTTTCAGATCCAACACAATCATTCAAAGAATAAAAAGAACAGCGTGTCTAGAAGAAAAGTGGTGTGATCGTGGTGACTGTAGTGATGATAGTGTAACAGAAAAACAAGTGTGTGCACAATAATAAAGAAGAACAGGCTTTCATGAAACCCGACACCACTAAAGAACACATGAAGCATACTCAAATACTATAGTAGAGAACATTTCCGCATCATCAAATCCACGAAGAACATGTGCCGGATCTAGCTGACTTACGATACTCTGTTTTCCACAAGAGGACTCGATTTATGCATCTGCTTCATCCCAGAAGTCTAGAGCTGCATAGAATAACACTCAGAACACTTCTAATCTTATCTCATCATCTCTACTCTATTGTGTATTATTTTTCTTATCTTTCGATAAGTGTGTGTGTTTGTATTAAACACGCACTGTCTCATACATCAAACTAAAGGATACACAATATCCTTTCTCTTAAATATTTTTACACTTGTGTATTCCCATGGATAAGTGTAGAAGAGGTCCCTATGTGACTTGTTAGTTCATACCTACAAAGAACTATGGAAGAGGTCGCGAGACCTGAACATTCATGTGTACTATTGTTAACCCTAATCCAGGGTGTGGATCAAGTTTAATTATATAAACTGCTTAGTGGTAGGTGATCACCAAGTGGAGTGGATTAGGTATCGAATTGAGACTGAACCACTTGTTTTATATCCGCTGTGTTGTTTACTTTAGTTTTCTCTATTTTACTATTTAATTCAGAAATCACTAAATTTACTTTGATAGTTAATCTTGTAAAGAAGTTATAATTGTTTTTACTTATTAGAATAGCTTAAAAAGTAATGTTAATAACTGATATTAAAATTACTGAGAATTAATCAATCTTATAAGAAGTTATTTAAATAGTCAAACTTTCATAACCGTATAACCTTGATTAACTAGGCTGTACTTAAATTTATTGGGGAACCTTTTTAAGAATAAATTTTAAACATAAATTTTGAATAGACACTCAATTCAACCCCCTCTTGAGTACTCTACTCCGACCAACATAAATAAACTTCTCTGCTTGATGATTTTTATAAAACATTTCATAAGAAATCTTAAAGTAAAAATAAAACTCATAAATGTTTCCTTTTAATAATTAAAAAGTTATAAATAATTTCCAAAATATTTATAAATTTCACCCTTATGATGTATCATATACTTTCCTTTAAACACAATCTCATGAGTAATCATGTGGTAGCATATCATAAAGAATATGGTATCATAAGATCATAAAAACATAGTAAATGTGAAAGAAATACAAAAAATGACATATGAATAAGTAAAGTATAAAATACAATACAACATCACATGGTGTAAAGAGTCCTGTCATAGATTATGTTTACTCCCTAATCCCATACACAATGTCTCATGAGAAAAAAACTTTACCCAATGTATTGAAGAACTATCTAGGAACACCTATAATATCACGTTCATGATTATGTGTGCCAAAAAAAGAAAACCAATCATAATTAATAAACATAATAAATACCCATTTAATGAAATGGGTTGCATAATCATGTCTCATATCATAATAAATAATATTTTATGAATAATACATTTGATAAATGAACATAAGGCATGTATTACCCCATCAAAGGAAGAGAGAATGAGAAAGGTATATTTATAAGAGATATATATATATATACCTAATATGGAATAAATACTTAACATAAAAAGGATATATAAAATGAGTTATAGAGATAATGATCATAACCTGAAGAAAACGGTGGTTTATAGAGATCCCTTACACCCATAAGAAAAACATTTCTAAATATCAAAATATCCATTCCATTTAAAACCCTTTTTGAAAATAATTATAACAAAGGGAAATATTTTTTTTCATTGAATAAAAAATAGAATCTTATAGTGGAATAAAAAATTCAAATAATGATTATCATGTTGGAAAAAACCATTGACACCATATATGTTAAAATAAAACATTATTTTGTATTTTGTAAATAAATTCAAAATATTCCATATAAAATATGTAAAAGGATTCCTTTTAAAAACCTTTGAAAGAAAGTAAAAAGTGACATAAAATGTATTTATAATTAATTTATGTACTTATAAACACATTAATAAAATAAATTTTATAATATGGATATGGAATAGAAATATTTAGAAAATAAATCTTTAAAACATTTAAAATGAGGATTTAAGTTAAAGTGCCCTTTAACTCATGTTTGAATCATCACATGCATTGTTTATATTATATAATAATATAGTTTATTAAATATTTACATTATTAAAAACCTTTTTTAAGTTTATTATTCCTCTTAATTTATTTATTACCAAGTTATTTTTAATTACTTAATCAATTAATTTCACGTCTTTCATTTTGATGATATTCGACTCACATGTCCAAAATGACATCGGTAGGTTGACTATGGTCAAAAAGTTCATTATTAAATCATCAAAATAATAGTAATATTGAAATAATTATCATTTTTATACATAAATTATACTTTTAAACCCAATCATAAAATATGGTTATGAAAAATGAACTACATTACAATCACGGAGATGACAGGTCGTATGTACACATGAGTAATGTTTAAATTTTTCAATTATCATGATGAAAAGAAGGTGAGTATTATTTAATATCTAAATAATTACCATTATATCATAAATATAATATTATATTTTTAAATAAACTTATAAATATCATCCATGTGATGTGGTGATGAAAAATGAATCACATTGCTTCATAGAGGTGGTAGTCCACATGTATGCATGAACGACATTATAATTTTTCAATGAATGGAAAGGTAAGAAAATAGATGACATATTATTTTTAAATAATGATAATTATTTCATTAATATCATATATATATATATATTAAATTGATCATTATGACCAGCTATGAGAGTCGGTGATGGAAAATGAATTACATCGGTTCACATGGCGGTAGTCTTCCATATACATGAATGATGGATTTGTTTCCCATTTGATGGAGAAGAAATGAATATAGGTTATGAAATTAACATAAAAACATCCCAGTACATGGAAGGTAATTTTTTATTATTTTATCATATTTGAAGAATATTTTAATGTGTAGGAATAAGAAATAAAACTAAAACATTTGATTAAAAGATATATCTCTTCTTTAGAAAACCTCCTTTTCTTTTCACCTTAAGCACTCTAAGGTTGGTATTATAACCATAATAAGACCAATAGAATGTGATATGAGATTTTATAAAGGTATTTAGTAGGTATTAGAAGAATCAAATGGTTCTTGAAGTGTGAAGAAAAAAGGAGAGGGGGATCCCTTTTATAAGAGAGGGGAGATGCTTTCTTGGAATTACTTAAAATATTTAATTAATATATATTAATTTTCATGGAAAAAATATAAAAATTGATATAATTAAAATATAATATGAGTATGGTTCTAAATAATCTCATAAAATAAAATTTGGACAAGTTTATGTTATATTTTCACCCTTATTTTTTGTTTTAATCGGTGTTAGCCATTTTTGATGATTACCGTGATAACAATGTTTTTTACTTGTTAAGGGTCAAGATAATTAATATAAAAAGGGAAATTTAAACATAAATGGAATATGGTTGATATTTTAAATAATATAACAATAAAATTGTTGAATATAGGATTTTTGGGAATTTTAAATCATTTAATAAAATATTATTTTTTATAAAATATCATTAATGTCAATTTTTGAACTATTCATTTAATTTGAATTTGAAAACAACAAGAAACAAATGAATTCAAATATAATCCCTTTAAAATTAAATTAAAATTTATATTTATCTAAAAAATTTGTGTAATATAATAATTCCTTCAAATTATATTACTTTTTATATTATTGAAATCATTTATTTTATTTTTATATTAATTGAATAAATATTGTGTCAGTGTAGCTTAAGAATTTAAGGTAATTATTTCATCACTAAAAATTATAAATAACTTACCATGAAAGAAAAATTAATTTATCTTTTATATAACCCTTTTTAAACGAACATAGCTTCTATTTATCCCTATGTTAAAAAATTTGAGAGAATAAAACAAAGAGAATGACATTTTTTACCTTTCTTTACATAAAATAATATAAAGGACAAAATCAAAGATATATGGCACCAAATTTCCATATTTTTGAAACCTGGATAGAAATTTCTAAACAAAACTCATCCAATAGGATAAAGGAAAGTGTTTGTTCCTTTTTTAGTCCTTATCAAATTATTTTTAATCATAATTACCATATTGACCCTTTCCATAGAGACACAAATTTATTAAGGTTACTATTCATAATGACCAAAAGTAAAAGAGACTTATTTTAAAAAAATTTATTTATTGATTAAAATATAGAATACATTTTTAAAGATTCAATTTCTATAAGTGATAGAAATTAATTTAATATTAAAATAAAATACACAGTGGAAATAATTTTTCAGAAAAATGTCTTTTTAAATATAAAAATGTTTTTATACCAAATTAAAACATAAAATTGATTCTAATGAGCTTAATTGAATTATTCATAATATAATAGAACTAATATTACTTTTAAAATATTTTAAAATAAAAATATACTTTATAAATTATTGAAACAAAGATATTGTTTTCAATAAAAATTAGTATTTTCACCATACATTGGAAAATAAATCTTTTCAGAAAAATCCCAAAAACATACTCTAAGATAATTTTGACATGACGATTTCAAAAGAAAATTATTTTTATCAATTTAAATTTCTAAAATTTCCCTAAATTAATTATAATATCCACTAAAAAAAATAAAAAAAACCATTATTGAATAAAACCTTTTTTTGAAGAATAAAATGACTTTACTAAAAAATTGAGTGATTATTTCTTAATCATTAATCAATAAATTTTTAATGAGTATGAAAATTATATATATTTCATAATGTATTTAATCCTATTCAAACCTTCCAACTCAATTTCTATGTTACATTTATCACATTTAAATAATATTATTTTTAAAGTATATCCCAATTCGCTTAAAGATCAACGCTGCATGTTAAGAAAGCTATCGAGTATAATATTTTTTATAAAACTTGAGGTGTTAGATAATTGACCCAAAATACCATTAGAACCAACATTAGAACCAATCCACCAATGACTTGAATGGAATTACTGATCCCCACAAGCTGGAGACAAGCATCTGGGCATCACCAAATAGCCTTTGGGAATGATTTCACCCAAAAAAAGATAACAGAAATCAATGATCATGAAAAAAACTACGAAAATAAATAAAACAATTCAACCACAACTAGACACAAGGATATGATACATAAATATCTAATAGTAGAAAGACAAAAAAAACTACCACAACCAATATCTTGGTGGTCCACGACCACCAACCATGTCCCAAGTCACCTTCCCTTGGACAATCAATCACAAAACCACAAAAGCAAAATAAAGATAAAATGAGAATATATTATAGAAATATGCAGGTTGTATAAACCAAGTGGTATATGTAGGGTGTAAGAAAACAAATACCAGTAGGATCCCACCAAGTAGTCTTTGTAATTTCCCTACCAATAAATTCAGATATGTTAGTTTAAAATAAAGTAAAGGGAAAATAAAGGTTTTTACATTATAAAGAAAGAAGGTAAAACATGACACATTTTAAAAAGTAAAATAAAAATCCATAAAGTCTTGTTATGAGAAAAATTAATTTTAACCTCTCTGTTTTCCATTTCAAAACCCATTTAGGAAACATAAGAGAAAAAACATGTCATAATAACTTTATAGTAAAATAACATTTCTAAGAAAGATTTGAAAATAGTTTCACAAGATAAGTTAAACCATTCATAAGGATACTATGAGTGGGTACCATGCATCATTTAATAATACAACCTATCAACAGAAGATAATTGGGTAAAGAAATTTCCTCATAGAAATCAATAGATATAATAAAGGATGACAAACACGGAAACTCCAATGTTTAGTAATGTTTTAGAAATTATAGTCATATTTCAAGTATCAATGTTATGTGTCAAGGCCATATGTCATTATATAGTACTAGATATGTCAATGATACCACCAAGTATAAGCAAAAAAAAAAAAAAACCATGACTTACTGTATGAATTTTTTTAATCTACCAAGTACACAATCTTACCGGCCCGATGCACACTTTCCTCCTTGAATCACATCCTTTGACTGAACCAAATTATCATGGGAGAGGCTAGTCAGTGTGTGATTCTGATAAAGCATAGAATAAATACAGGGACTCTCATATAGCTACCTAAGTTTCCCATTACTAGTCAAATAGGTGAGTATGATATCAATCAATATGAATCAAAACATGGATCGCCAATGACATCATCATGCACAATCAACTTTCCATAACATAATAGGTTCCCATCCCACCCTCACCCCTGTAACAATCCAAAGTTTTATCAATGGAATTACCGTCTTATAAAATCAAATTAGGAAACACAATTCCAAATTATGCTTAAATGAACTACTAAATTCTATGTGTCCTTTAAACATAATTTTCCCACTTTTATGATTTGAATTTTGAAAATATGACATACATGATTGTGATCAGTAAGCTCTTTGGAGTTTGATAGGACAAACATATTTTTTGATGAATAGTAACATACCCTTATGAATAGTAATTTTACCCTTATAAATAGTAATTTGACCCTTTTGAATAGTAAATCAGCTATTTGAATAGGAATTTTACCAATGATACTATAAATAAAACTTATCCACCATATAAGTGACAATATGATATAATTATATTATAGTGTTGGTATTTTTGTAAGTCATGAATATTTAATGATTGATTTAATAATTTAAAAGAAAATTTATTTTCATAAAATTTATTAATAAACTATTATTTTGATGTCTTATGATTATATGATAATTTTATGAGACCTTAATTAAGTTTTCAAAGTGTTAGAAAAGTAGTTTTAATTTTATTTTTTTTATTTTCAAGTAAAGTATGATTTTAAATAGAAAATAAATTACTCATATTTAGAAAATTATTTTTCATTAAATAGAGTTAATTTTTTAATTTTACACATTGAAAAATGGTTAGGGTGTTTTTTTGATATTTTTCTGAAATAATTTAATTTTTGGTGAATAGTGAAATTCAGTAATTTACAAAATATGCTAAATAAATGAATTTCTGCATCATTCTTGAGTCATGGATGATGTAAATGACCCTTGTTTTGAACTCAAATGCCCTATTTACTTATTTAGTCATGGAATCATCACCATTTCTTGTCTTGAGGGAAATTAATAAAATAATGAATTAAATATTGAGAAAACCACTCTCCCCTCCACTATAAATACCACCCCTCACAACCTCATTTCCTCACACCTTTAAAGATTTAATTCTTGCCCAAATTCTACCCAAATATCTTCCCTATCATCTACCCCACATTCATAAGCTATTGGTATCATCCAAATACCAAACCTAGGTGCATTGAGGAGGATCTCAAGAGGAGAATTCAAGAGGTAATTCCTCTCTCTCTTTTCTTCCAATGTCCTTAAAAATTTATTTTCTTTTATTCTATTATCCTCAACTTATCTTATCCAAATTTCATGATAAATATATTGTGATTGATAAATTGGTATTCTATAATGTTAATGGAGTATTATTCATTATACTCTTCCCTCTCTCTCTCTCTCTGTTTATAAAAATGAAATCTTCACCCATGATGTGTTAATTTACCTACATTGTGGGCGATGCACTTAAATTTTCCTTCAACTCCTTAAATTATTTAAATAAAACCATTAAATGGTTTAAAAAATATTATAATATGTATTTTTAACCCCTTTTATTTTCTGTAAACAACTTTTATAAAGAATACTAATTGATAAAACAAAACATGTTTGCTGTGATATAAAAACGACCCAAATTAACCTAAAATAATCATCATTAAATTTTAACTAATGATTCATCCACATGATATATAACATAATTCATTAAAAGATCATTTAAACTTATATAAGATCATTAATAACATGTAATATCACTTATGGATTTTTATCTATGTTCTACAGGAACTTCTATTCATGTGTACAAGTGAACCGTTCATGAAAACTAAGAAAAAGAGCACTCCTGAACAATGAATTTATACTCTATAACTCATCCAAAGGCCCAAAAAAGAACTCAATGAAACCATAATTAACCATATTCATGTATAAAAGTTTTTTTAATTGTTAATTAATTAATATAATGTCATTTTATATGAAATTAAAGTGAAGAAAGCATTTGGATACAAGGTAAGGGGAAATCTTGAACCCAACTCTCTTTCTTTGGGTTTTCCCACTTTCACTCCATTTTCTGTATAGTTATTAATTAAATATCATTTATTAATAATTATCTTTCCCTTTATGAGATATACATTTTTTATAATTTAATTTATGACAAATATAATTTTTTCTAAAAGAACTCTTCCTTTAAAAGAAAACACACATTTTACTTCTCAAGACTGCCTTTACTAAAGTATGATGATCAAGTATGATACCCCCTATTTCTTTTGGGAATCAAAAGTTTATGAATGTATGATTTATGAAATGTAACCCATTCTTTTCCATGGGTTATTTTATGTCCATGATTTATATATGTTCTATGTGGCATGCATGATATTGTAAATGTTATGATGTGATAGGTGCACCCAGAATTATATAGCGCAATGTAAATGTTATGATGTGATGGGTGTGACTATAATTATATATTGATTCAATGAATTGGGTAATGTGATGAATATAATGATTTAAAGTGAAATATTCTTGAACATGATTCTAGATTTGGTCACAACTATGTGTGATAGTTAACCAATAAGACATAGTGTTTCATTTTTATGCATTTCCATATTCCATACTATTATCTAATGCTTATTCTAATTATGATGATAATGTTATGATTATGCTCACCCCATATTATATTGTTTTATGTTCTTATCTATCCTCTTACTGGAATTTTAGATCACCCCTTTTTTATGTATATCCTCAAGTAATTACATGTACTAAGGATAACTCAAGGTCAAATAAGAATCCAGAGAAGAAGAAATTAAATAATGTTTATGTTTTTTCTTGTAAAATTTATGTATGGTCCTAGTTTTCCCAAGACACTAAACCTTTGGATCCTCTTAGTGTAATGTTTTTATATTTTTTATCTTTAAAATTATTTAAAAGTAATCTAAGAAATGAAGGGTCACTATAGTTGGTATCAAAGGCACAATTTTGTTAATTCTGGAATTAGGATTATAGAACCTTAGTGAAAACCCAAGTATGAGACTAGGTATATATAAGCACACAAGACAGTTTTATAAACATAGGGATCCCATAAGATATGATTTTAGTGTTAATTTTACTAAGGAATTAATTATTTATGACTTGTTGACTTATGTTTGTTCTAAACTTTTATATTTTAGAAAATGGTGGGAACCCGGAGAAACCGTGCCAAAAACTCATATGAGGGACAATACAATGATTTCCCAAATGACATCCCCAATGATTTGGTAGGTGGAGTTAAAAAATCCATAGCTATGCTTACCCAACTATCTTAGGTTATGAATAATAACCTGAATAATGTGAAACGTCCTCCTTCACCTAAGAGGGAGCAACAGGCTGTCAAGTTTTTTATGTGGAAACAACTACCTATGTTTATTAGATCTTATGATCCACTAGTTTTAGAACAGTGGGTAAACTTGATGGAGAATATATTTTCTGTGCTTCATTGTTTTGATATGGATAAGGTGCCTCTATCCTGTTATCATCTTATTGAAGAGGCTGACCAATGGTGGGATTTGATTAAGAACACCAAGCTGAGAGATGAACTTGAAGAGATAGAGTGGTAAGAATTTAATATAGTGTTTCTTAACAAGTATTTACCATGAACTCTTTGTACAAAGATTGAGAGATAATTCATATATCTGAAGAAAAAGGAAGGAGAAGCTATCATGACCTATTAAGAGAATTTCACAAGGATTACAAGGTATGATTCAGGATTTGTAATCAATAATGATAAAACAATTGATATATTCTTTAGGGTATTAAAACCACACATTCAAAAGGCTCTATAAATTCGAGACTTCATGAGTTATGAAGAAGTTTTTCGATGTGATCTCAAAGTGGATATGGATTTTAGAGAATGGTACCATGGCTATGGTGATAAGAAACGAAAGATGGAGTTTCATGCCAGAGGATCTAATGAGAAAGGTGAAAATAAAACTCAATCACCCATATATCAAAAATGTGGGAATAAGAATCATGGGAATTGCCTCAAAGGGATGGGGAAATTCATCAAGTGTTGGGGAGAAGGCCACCAAGCTCAAGAGTGTCAAAAAGACATGAGAAGGTAGAAGAATGTGGCGGTGGAAAGGATAACACCACCCATGGTCCAATTCTATAACTATAGGGAGAAAGGGAACTATGAAAGCTAGTGCAATAAACCTCGAGTCCTTAAGGGTAATCAGTGTTAGTAGCCACCAAATCCAAAGGAATAAGGGAATGATTATGCCATCACTACTTCCAAAGTGGAGAAAGAGAATGAAGTCGTACAAGCTACAATTCTTAGTCACTCAAGAATAATAAAATTATTATTTGATTCTAGTTCTACACATTCCTTTCTATCTCAAAAGTTTTCTAGAACTATTGAATTGATGACTCAAATCCTCAAAGTAGAGATATATTTGAAAACACTAAGAGGTTCAATCATTGAAACCCAAGTGTTGGACTCTTATCTTATTGGTGTATGTGGGAAGATTCTTCTAGAGAATCTTGTAATACTTCTCTTGGTGGAATTCAATGCTATAATGGGAATGTACTGAATCTCATTATATAAAGAACATATCAAATGTAGAGAAAAGGAAATATCTTTTCATATTCCAAACCATCCCATGCTCCTCTAAAAATTCAAGGAATATCATGAATCTATTTAGAAAATCCTTAAATTGCATGGGTATTGGTTCCCTGTGAAGAATCATACCTCGCTCAAATGGTTGAGTCAAAGGAAGTTATCCACCTAGGGGAAATGCCAATCATGAGGGAATAAAGTGATGTATTTCCCAAAGAGTTGCCTGAACTTCCACCAGATCTTGAGGTAGAGTTATTAATATAACTCATACTAGGATATAATCTTATCTCAAAGTACCCATATAGGATGGATCCAATTGAACTGGAGGAGTTAAAGAAGCAGTTGTAAGATAATTTGGACAAAGGGTTCATACTCCCTAGTGCATCACCTAGGGGTGCACCGATGATTTTTGTGAAGAAGGAAGAATCAATGTGGATGTGTATCAATTATCAGGAACTCAATAAGATCACTATAAAGAACAAGTATCCTATTACAAGGATTGATGGATTTTTTGATTAGATACAAGGAGGTCAGTACTTCTTAATGGTGGAACTCTATTTTGGAAATCATCAACTAAAGGTGAAGAAGAAAGATATTCATAAGACTACCTTACATACAAGTTTTTGGAACTATGAGTTTATGGTGATGCCCTTTGGAATTACTAATTCCCCTATAATATTCTTGGTTTTGATGAATAGAGTCTTTATAAATTACGTATAAAAATTTGTGGTAGTGTTTATTAATGAAATTCTCATATACTCCAAGAGAAAGGAGGAGTATGAATAACATCTAAGGATTTTTTTTGGAAACATTGAGAAAGGATAAGTTGTATGCCAAGTTTATCAAGTGTGACTTTTGGATGAAGAAAGTAATATTATTGGGACATGTGATCACAAGTGATGGAATTTCTGTGGACCCTTAAAAAACAAAGGTGGTTGAGGAATGGCCTAGACCCTCTAGTGTCACAAAAATTCATAGTTTTCTTGGACTATCTGGGTACTACCGATGTTTTGTGAGAAAGTTCTCATGATTGACAAGCCCACTAACTAAGTTAACAAGGAATGAGGTAAAGTATATCTGAACAGAATAACGTGAGGAAAGATTCAAAGAGCTAAAGAGAAGAGTGATCAATGCACTTGTACTCACATTAATAAAAAGTGGAGAAAGTTTTGTGATGTAAAGTGATGCTATGAAGAAAGTCTTGGGTTTTGTACTCATGAAAAATGATAATGTGATAGACTATAGCTCACTATAGTTAAATATCCATGACCCAAACTACCCAACGCATGATCTGAAGTTAGCAAATATGATTTTTTCTTTGAAAATCTAGTGACACTACCTCTATGGTGAGAAGTATGACATATATACATATCACAAGAGCCTTAAGTATATATTCACACAAAAGGATCTCAACATGCATCAAAGGAGATGGATAGATCTAGTCAAAGACTATGATTGCTCTATTCACTATCATCCTGGAAAGGCGAATAAGGTAGATCATGCTCTAAGAATAAAATAACCTGCTACTCTATCCATGATGTGGATTGAGAAAGACCCTATATTCATGGATATACAAAGCATAGATTTGAAAATCATAGTAGTAGGTAATACATCTTACCTTTCCCAAATGATTACCCAACCATCTATCTAATATATGATTAAGGAGGCACAAAGGGATGATATGGAGTTACAAAATAAGGTGAATGTAGTAAAGGAAGGGAAGCTGTAAGAGTTCCATATCGACTATGATGACGTTTTTTTGGTTTGTAAGGTGACATTGTGTGCCTTCATCACCCGAGATAAAGAAGGAGCTATTGGACAATGCACATAGCTCAAATTTCTCTATCCATCTTGGTAGAACCAAGATGTATTGAGATCTCCGAGCACAATTCTGATGGGATAACATGAATAAAGAGATTACATAATATATCTCAAGGTGATTGATATAAAATAATGTTAAAACAGAGAGACAAAATTCCAAAGGGATGATGAAACCTTTTCTCATACCCATCTAGAGATGGGAGAATTTCACTATGGACTTTGTCACAGGTCTCCCAAAGACATCCAAAGGAAATAATGTGATATGGGTTGTGGTGAACCGACTCACCAAGACTTCCCACTTTATCACTATTTAAAAAGATATATTACTTGAACAACTTGAAAAGATATATGTGAAGGAAGTGTTAATACTACATGGGGCTACACTCTCGATTATCTCTGATCATGATCCAAGTTTCACATCTATATTTTGGAGGAGTCTCCAACATTATTTGAGTACTGAATTAAATTTTAGTAGGATCTATCACCCCCAAACTGATGGCTAATATGAAAGGAATATTCAAATTCTTGAAGATATGATCAGATATTTCTCTTTAGAATTTAAATGTAGATGGGATCAACATCTCCCAATGGTTGAGTTCTCATATAAAAATATATTCCACTCGAGTATTTAGATGGCTCCATATGAAGCTCTGTATGGAAAGTAATGTAAAACTCCAAACTATTGGGATGAAGCTGGAGAAAGAAATCTACTTGGACCTGATCTTGAACAAGAGATGACATAGAAGGTTCAAGTCATACAAAAACATATCAAAGATGATCAAAGTTACAAAAATATCTATGTTGACAACTATTTAAGGGACTTGGAGTTCAAAATTAGAGATAAATCCTTCCTTTAGATATCTCTATAGAAGAGATTCATTAGGTTTGGAAAGAAAGGGAAGATAATCCCAAGGTACATTGGCCCCTTTGAGATCCTTGACCACATAAGAGCTATGGCCTATCGGCGTGAACTTCCACCGAATATGTCTCAAGTTCATGATGTGTTTCATGTATCACTCATGAGGAAGTATATACTAGATCCCTCACATGTACTAAACTCGTAGGTGGTACAACTGGAAGATGAGATCTCTTTTAAGGAGAAACCAGTAAAGATTCTGGATTGGGTAGATAAGGTTCTATGTAACAAGAAAACCCACCCTGTCAAATTTTTGTGGAGGAACCATTAGTATGAAGAAGAAACTTGGGAATCGGAGGAGGAAATGAAGGATAAGTACCCTTACCGGTTTATGTAAAACAGAATTTTGAGGACAAAATTTCAAAAGGGGGGAAGAATGTAATGACCCAAAGTTTTATCAATGAAATTCCCTTCTTATAAAATCACATTAGGAAAAACAATTCCGTGTCATGCTTAAATGAACTACTAAATTTTATATGTCCTGTAAACATAATTTTTCCACTTCTGTTATTTGAATTTTGAAAATATGATATACACTATTGTGATCAGTAAGTTGTTTAGAGTCTGATAGGACAAATTTATTTTTTGGTGAATAGTAACATACCCTTATGAATAGTAATGTTACCCTTATGAATAGTAATATGACCCTTATGAATAGTAAAATCAGACAAGTGAATAATAAACTTATCAGTAACAGTATAAATAAAATTTATTCATCCTATAAGTGACAATATGATATAATTATATAATAGTGTTGATATTTTTGTATGTCATGGATATTTAATGAATAAATTAATAATTTAAAAGAAAATATATTTTCATTAAATGTATTCATAAACTATTATTTTGATTTTTTATGATTATATGATAATTTTATGATACCTTAATTAAATTTTCAATGTGTTAGAAAATAATTTTAATTTTAAAATTTGTATTTTCAAGTAAATTATGATTTTAATTAAAAATTAAATTACTCATATATAGATAATTATTTTCCTAAAATAGAGTTCATTTTTGAATTATACACATCAAAAAATATTTAGGGTGAATTTTTTATATTTTTCTGAAATACTTTAATTTTAGGTGAATAGTGAAATTCAATAATTTACAAAATATGCTAAATAAATGAATTTATGCATCATGCTTGAGTCATGGATGATGTAAATTGACATTGTTTCTAACTAAAATTCCCTATTTACTATATTTAGTCATGGAATCATCACAATTTATTTTCTTGAGGGAAATTAATAAAATAATGAATTAAATATTGAGAAAACCCCTCTCCACTCTACTATAAATACCACCCCTCACAACCTCATTTACTCACACCTCTAAAAATTCAATACTTGTAAAAATTATGTCCAAATATCTTCCCTATCAACTCCTCCATTTATAGGAGCTCTTGGTCTCATCCAAAGACCAAACCTAGGTGCCTTGAGGAGGATCTCAAGACAAGAATTCAAGAGGTAATTCCACTCTCTCTTTTCTTTCAATTTCCTTTCAAATTTTATTTTATTTCTTATCTTATCCTCAATTTATTTTATTCAAATGTAATTATAACTCTATTATGATTTATATACTGTAATATTATCATGTTAATTTAATAATATTAATTATACTCCTCCCCCCTCTCTTTTTTATAAAAATGAAATCATCGCCCATGATGTGTTAATTTAACTACATTATGGGTGATGCACTTCCATTTTCCTTAAAATCATTAAATCATGTCAATAAAACCATTAAATGGTTTAAAAAAAGATTCTAATATGTGTTTTTTAACCCCTTTTATGTTCTGTAATCAACTTTTATACATAATACTAAATGACAAAACAAAACATGTTCATTGTGATCTAAAAACCACCAAAATTAACCTAAAACGATCATCCATAAATTTTAACTAATGATTCATCCACATGGTATATAAAATAATTCATTAAAAGATCATTTAAACTCTTATAATATCACTAATAACATGTAATATTATTTCTGGATGTTTATCCATGTTCTACATGAACTTCTATTCATGTGTACAAGTGACCCGTTCATGAAAACTAAGAAAAAGAGCACTCCCGAACAATGAATTTAAACTATGTAACTCATCCAAATGCCCATAAAAGAACATAATGAAACCATAATGAACCATATTCATGTATAAAAGGTTATTTAATTTTTAATTAATGAATCTAATGTCACTATACAGGACATTAAAGTGAAGAAAGCATTTGGATACAAGGTAAGGGGAATTCTTGAACCCAACTCTCTTTCTTTGGGTTTCCCTATTTCACTCAATTTTCAGTATGATTATTTCTTAAATATCATTTGTTCATAATTAAAATTTACTTTTTGGGATATAACTGTTTTCTAATTGAGTTTATGAAAAACATAATGTTTTCTAAAAGAACTCTTCTTTTAAAACAAAACACACCTTTTACTTCTTGAGACTGTCTTCACTAAAGTTTGATGATCAATTATGCTACTCCCTATTTCTTTTAGGAACCCAAAGTTTATGAATGTTTGATTTATGAAATGTATCCCATTCCTTTCCATGAGTTATTTTATGTCCAATATTGATATATGTTTTATGTGGCATGCATGATAATGTAAATGTTATGATGTGACAGGTGCACCCATAATTATATAGCGCAATGTAAATATTATGATATGATGGGTGAACCTGAAATTATATAGAACCACAATGAATTGGGTAATATGAGTAATCTAATGAGTTAAATTGATATATTCATGAACATTATTCTATCTTTGTTCACAACTATGTGTGGTAGTTAACCACTAAGACATAATATTTCATTTTTATTCATTGCCACATTCCATGCTATAATCTAATGCTTCTTCTCATTATGATGATAATTTTATGATTATGCTAACCCCATGTTACATTGTTTCATATTATTATCTATCCAATTACTGGGATTTTATCTCACCTCTTTTTTATGTATATCCTTAGGTGATTACATGTACTAAGGATAACTCATGGGACAATAAGAATCTAGAGAAGAAGAAATTAAATAAATTTTTATGTTTTATGTTGTAAAAGTTATGTATGGTCCTAGTTTTCCAAATACACTAAACCTTTGGATCCTTATGTCGTAATTTTTTTATGTTTTTTATCATTAAAATGATGTAAAAGTAATGTAAAAAACACAAGGTATCTATAAACCCCATGCTCCCTCAAATATTACAACCCCAATTTCAACACCTATCATTATGTGAACCAAGAACCATCCATTAAGGAAAAGCATACATAAGGGGTTCATCAAGAAATTTTAAGGAAATAAAATTTACATCATAAAGTTCTAAATGGTTCTTTAAAGAAAACAAATTGAAAAATTGAACCTTTATCAATTAAATAAAACATAACTTTGAAACATCCATTTAAACAGGTCAATCATACTTATATCCTTAAAAACCCATATTAAATTACCGAACATGCCTTTGAGAAAACAAAACCAGAAAAAAATCAATCCGTTTAATTTTTTGAAATAAAATTTTAATCAAACATTAAAATCAATCACCTCATGTTATTATTTAAATAATTATAAATAAATTTCAAGGAAAACACACATTTAAACCATTTGGAACTAAATTAAAGAATCAATATAATTTCATTAAAATGAGGATTTAAATTTCATAAACCAAAAACCACCTAGACTAACAACATAAAAATTTCATTTCAAAATAAAGGATCAATTATCAAGAAGAAACCATTCATTACAAATACCATTTTCATAAAATGGGTGATTTTTTATTCAAAACCAATAAACCATTCTTAACCAATTTCAAACAGAATAAACCATAATTAAAGAAACACATGAATCAAAATAAGAATAAATGACATATAAACACCTATTTAGAATATCCAAGATCAACCCATAATGAAACTAACATGTCTCACCTCCAATGGTGAACATTAAATCAAGGAATAAGAGATCCGATCAAACACTAGAAATTATGATTATCAATTATATCATAAAATAACCCATATAATTATTCATAAAATCTTTTATAGATGGTTATTTCCAAAAAGAGAGAGAATATCTTGAATGAAGACATAGATTGACGAAGAGCGGGCTCATACCTTGAATTTATTAGATCTGATGCCTCAAGATATATCATAATTTCTCTCTGGAGGGAAGAGAGTCCGCAAAATTTCCAAGGGTTAGGCTCTGGTATGAGAGTCTAAGAAGTAGAAGGGAAAATGGAGCTAATAGGTGGTATTTCAGGTTTTGAAATGAATTTTTATAATAATAAATTTTGATCACATGGTTTGGCCACACGGTTTGGGAAACTACGCGCCAACTGTGTTCCTTTTTTTAGAATAGTGGAGAGGCCACATGGTTTGGTATAATGGTTAGACTAACCATGTGCTAAACATTAAAGTTGAATCTATTCCTTGATGCATAGTTTTTATAGAAGGCTACATAGTTTGGCCTAACTGTGCACTAACTATTCACCATCCATTAGGACACCAAAATAAGCCACATGGTTTTCTAGGAAAAACTATAGAGTTTGGCTAACCACACACCCATAATTCCCATGCCCAAGAACCTCCAAAAACCATAAAAATTCACCCAAAACAACCCAATAAAAGCTATAAAAAATATAATCAAAATATATGAAAATACAAACCTGAAAGTGACATCAGGATGTGACATGAGTTGAATTTTATATGTTGTTTATTATTCATAGGGTAATAAATATGTAAATATTTATTCACTAGTTTAGTGAATAAATTAATAAAAATATTTATTTAGTTATGTGAATATTGAAATAAATAATTATTTATATGTTTATTGAATATAATATTTATTTATTTATTGAGAAAATAATATTTATTTTGATTAAATTATTTTCATCAATATTTATTTGCTTAAATAATTAATTATTAAAGGTTTAATAATCTAGGAATAATTGAAATAAAGAGTTAATGGTCTAAGGTAAATGATATTTTTATTTAATATTATTTAAATAAATTTTAATTTATTTATTTATGAATTGATATTTAAATTAGTGTATGTAATGGGATATAACAAAAAGAATAATATTATTATTTGACATGGGGTATTACTTAGGTAAAATAGATTGATAAGGTCATGTGTGTAATTATCAATTATTTTAACCCTAATTATAAAATCCATATTATATTATTTGGGAGAGTGATGATACTTGTTGTTCATAATGATAACCTCCCTAGAAATCTCTCAATCCCTAGAGAGATCATTCCTCTACCCTCCCTCTCAATAACATATAGATAATAAGATAACCCCTTGTTCATATCAATAATGAACGATGTAAAGAACATGTCTCTACTATGCTATCACCTGAATATTCAAGGTCTTAATCTAGAGATTCATGGAACACGTATAGATATATATTGGGTAATCCTCACTAAGATTCTTTACCATAATGATAACATATTAAGAGAGACAATGGAAATTGATTGAGATGATTATCACATATGTGGTAATTCTATTTTTAAATTAATCATAAAATAAATGAAAAATATACTCTCTATGAGATTCTGGGGTTGCATTCATCATGTTATTTGGATTTATTAATTTAAATTGAAGAAAAAAATAATGCACCAACACACCACTTCTACTGTGACCCAAAAACCTTCAAATAAACCTTCATTATTTATTGTGATTATAGGTTTATGTTATTCGTGGTTTGAGATCCTCAATCATGGTGATGAATGTCAAAGAGGTCAAGTATTAAGATAAATTTTGGTCAACTAGGCCTAAGAACCTCATACAATTTTTTTAATTATGTAGAAACCAGTATTACCTCACTTGTTTATTTATATTAATTTTATTTATTCATGGATGTGGTTTTAATGATTTGACTGCATTTTCATATGGATTTATGATTTCTCTACAACGTATTTTATTCCCTTAAGAATAATCAAGGAGGAAGTGTATAAGTTACTCTAAGAATTATTAGGGGAAATATTATATTGATGAGATTATTTAGATCGAATAAAAATTATTCAAGTAGAGAAGTACAAATAAACTATAATCAATATCATCTATTCTTTGAAATCAAAACCATACATAATATAAAATAAAGAATGTATCATTCATAAAATAGGGAAATGATTATTTTCTTCAATCACAAAATTTGTGAATATCACTTAGAACTAGCCAAAAGACAACTTAAATGTAATGAAAAAAACCTTCTTGACCTATTCCTTTTCCATGATTTGGGTTTTGGAGATTTCAGGAGGAGTTACGAGGAGGATAAGCGCTATGAGAGTTGAAATTTTTTCTGGATAGGTAAGTTTCAATGTGGTCTTAGGCACCATGGTGTGAAGGGATAACTACCATAGTAGGTTATTCTTTTAGTAGATGAGCCATGGTGTGAGTGAAAGTTCCATAATAAAAGGTTTCCTGGGAAGTTGTGAAATTTCTTTCCATGATGGGGGATAAATATACTAGGCTATCTCAACATAGATACCTAAAGGTTGAATTTAGATGTTCTTATAGTTGGTTCATAATGATGCACCCATTATTTTCATGGTGTGAGGGCTTGTAGGTGGATCTTAAGTGGTTCTATTTTGAGTGGCGTTTATCTATGAATATTTATTCATGAAATGAGACTAATTTGATTTTATTAGATTTTAAAGTGTATTGAGTTTAATAAAGAAGATATATGGGTGATTCATGGTGTGATTTTTGAGGGTTTAGTGAAATTATACAATTACAACATGTACTTGGTCTATTGTTTTATGGAACAATGATTTCCTTTATTGATGTAAATTCACAATTTTATATAAATTCCTATATTTTCTCTTATTCCACTAAACCTTGGGTGGCCAAAGGTGGGAACCTAGAGACCCTTGATCCCCTATTGATTAGTGTTGGATCATGGATTCAATAGATCCACTAAAATGATTCATGGTTATTTTTTCTCTTCCTTTATCTTGAGTTTCTCTATTGTTATTCATCTAGGAAGGTTGTGGTAGTGTTTTGGGGTAGTATTTTTTTTGGATTTAATTCATGTTTTTATGAGTATTACTATGATTTAGATTGTTGGGGGGGGGGGGGTTCTTGCATGATTCCATCTTGGTGATTATCACTCCCTCTCTTTTTCATTGTATAATGACTTGTGAAGAATTTATTGAGGTATGAGTTTAAGATATCTCTTTATTTTCATGCGAATCATGGAAGTTTATTGTTTTTTATTACTTTGGGAGGATGGTAAGGATTGATATAAAAAAGATAATGAATTTAACTAAAAAGGAAATTTATAGGAGGGGAGTTTCACATGTGTTTACTAGTTTCCATGATATTTATCATGAGATTGATGCTTGTTTTATACTAATTATGAAAATTATTATTGATACTAATATTTTTTTTTTCTATTGCTACAATCTTACTACTGGAATCACCATTTATAAAAGGTTAAAAACTTAAAGACAGTAATTAAGCTAGTTTCATAGAAATAGAAATTGAAATAATTTTTATTGTAGGGGATGGATTTAATTATTATGAAATCATGATTTAAAATGGGAACTGTAAAAGTGGTTGTTGATGAAATTTGGATACTATATGAATGTTTTGATGTTGTGTTATATGGACTCAATTGGGATTTTTTATGTAAAGAGTGAGATGGGGTGTGTTGTGCAGTGGGGATATGTCTTCCTTACCATGGTTAGAACAAGGATAGGTGGTTATTGCTTTGGAATGATGGTACATTGAATAAAATAGAAATAATAAGTGGTTGTTGATGAAAAATAATGAATTTTATATTGTGTGGGAACCAAAAGTGTTTCATTTTTATTATGATGGATGATGGCATAAGGTGTGTGAGGGTTGATGTAGTGGATGGTTGTGTGACATGAATTATTTGGTAGTTTCCTGAAAATAATGTAAGATGTTCATAAATGGTAAAAAATGGTAAAGGGTATGGATGAAATTGAATAAACATGGGATTTATATGAATTTCTAGTGCTTGAAATGAATGGGTAATGGCTGGTTCAAACATGGGTGATGACTGAGAATAGTTTTTCATAAATATGTAATTAGATGACACAAGGAATATAAAATGGTTGTTAAATAGTAAATCTTGAAATAGTTAAATTATGAGATTAAATGACATGAATTGTTTTTATGATTTTTTTGTGTGGAAAATTGGATTAGATAAGGAGAGAGTGGTAGAAATTTCTAGTGGATTGTAGTATAGGTACAATAGTTCTTATGGGATGTGATAGAGCTATTTTGGTGTGAACCTCTTGGATTGATATTGTGCGTGGTTTTATTATAATTTTATTTTCTTATCATTTATTTATACACCCCATCATATTCAGATAACCTTACTGATGCTCAAAGGTTTTGGGCTCTATGTTTTCTCCCCAAACATCTAGGATGGTGAGGGAACATTTGGATGATTATTCCATCTTCCCCACTCTATCATTCAGACATAGTAGGGATGAGATGATAGTACATGGTAGGGGTCATTCATGGTAAGAGTAGGGAATAAGGTTAGTATCCTTCATGTTCATGATACCCTACTATGATGTATATGGTTATGTGGTTATGGCTATGAATTGATGATAGCATAAGATGTTAGACTCCACAGAAGGTTGGGGTAGGTAGGGTTATGATCGGACCCACTTCAGCTAAGACATGAGTATTTGGACTAGTGATAACCAGTGCATTGGAACCTATGTTGGTTGGGGTATATAAGGTTTTGGTCTGATCCACATCCTTTATGACTTGATATATGTTATATAGATATGGTTATGATGATATGTAAGGGATGATAACACCAAGAAATTTGATGTTGGGGTGTGATAGTGATAAAACAATGTGGAAGTATTATATGAAACCATGTTTACCATATTTACTCATTTATATATTATTATACTTGGATAAACTATTTGGGGAGAAATATTTGGTAAGGATAAGTGATAATTTCCTTGATTGGTGTTTGTTTGTCTTGCAGTTTATTCACTAAATCATTAGTATTATTATTCCACATTTACATGAGATTAATTTTTGAGGATCCTACTAAGTATAAATATATTCTCACCCTTATCTATATAAAGGGTTTTTTTAATTTCTAGGGTGAGTTCAAAGACAGATCCAGTCATTACAATCTTGGAGTTGTTACTTAGGAGTTTATTTTGGTATTTTCTATTTTGAGAGAATTTATGTTGCATTCCATATTCATTAATTGTATAATTATTATATATATTTGTTTATTTTATATTATGGTGTTGATTTATGGTTTTATTTATGTATTTTTGGGATTTATTAGTGTAATACCTCCCACATGTGTGATTTATGCACTCATTTCTAGTTTCCAACTCCGTGCCTATTAGAGGTGGGCTTTAAGGGTCACTCTTGTCTTCTATATAGGTTCAAGAGGGATTTCTAGTGGCGAGATGTATTGATAAAGTGTTATCAGAGATTTTTGTTAAGAGTTAATATGGATATTGTAGTTAATAATTAGAAAAGACTACATGGGTTCATAGGGAAATACTATTAGTCGATCTTGGTGCATAACATAGGAATATGAGACTGATTAGAACATGGTATTTTAGACCCCCCATAACCCAATACAAGGACCTTGAGTTTTTTTAATATAAAAGTGAGGCGGTGTTTCTTGTAGGGTAGAGACCTAGTGGAGGCATAAAAATCATGATCGTTTATGCTTGTGTTTGAATTGGGGTGTTTTTTGGGAAATTTTAAAAATAATACAATTAAATTAGTCTTAAAAAATTCTATATGGATCACCATTGAATTTTTCACTTTTGTTTGTTGAGATTCTTATTTTATTTCTTGCATGATTGGTTCATCTTGGTAAGGTTTAACAGGATAATCTGGTTGACCAACAGAGGTTAGACTCAGTTGAGGTGGATGCAGCTTAAAGAAAGATTCTATATGAGTTCCACCAGTATGGGATAGAAAAGTATAAGGGAAGTTTCTTTTATTTAGAGAATGATCACTTATAATAGGATCGTGAGATCACATTTAGTTTCATCTAAGCTAGGGTAGAGTATCATATTCTACTAGATGTTAGTCAAATGTATGGGGAAGTGAACCTATGGTGGATTTTATATCTTGGGCAGTATAAAGAGGTAGAATTTTTGTGGGATGATTTTTAGAGGTAGTTTCATGATGATTTACTAAAATTGATGTTGAGGGAAGCAAAGAAGCAGGAGACCCTCTCTCTTTAATAAGAGATCCTGATTGTGTGGGAGATCTATATTATATTTAAGGACATTCTTTTCTTTACCACTGACATTTTCTTAAATGGGGAGTCTAGAGCATGGAATTTGGAGGAGGCACTACACCCAATTATTAGATATGAAATCATTCCATTTACATGGTATATATATTTAGAGGCATATAATAAGGATAGGGTGATTGAGAGGTTTCATACATAGTTTGTATAATCTCAAAAAAAGAGTCGTCTAAGGTCCTGGAAAAGAATAACTATCAGTGGAAGATATTAGATGTTTGCATCATCAAGGTTTCGAATGACTTGGATTTAGCCTCAAAAATTTCCCTCTTCACATTTCTCTAGAGATAGAAGTTCATGTGCATCCACTGGGAACTATATTCAAGTTTTTTTTGTTTATATAGGTCTTCTAAATTGACAATATTAGTAACCGACCAATATTGTGGTTCAACATGGTATTGGAGGCCAAATTCCTTATCTTCCCCTGTAGTAGTAGTTGACTTAGAGTACATATTAGTTGAAAAGACAGTAGGATTATGTTATACCAAGATTATATGGAGATGGTAGAGGTCATTACTACACTAGTCACCATCCTTAGGGACATCAGGTTTAGTATGGATATAAAGGTGGCTCTCAGTAATGAGGCAGAGAAGCTAGGCATGTGCAATTTCATGCCTTAGAGGTTCTAGTTCTATATGGGCCAAATATCACCCAAGGTACCATTTGTTAATCATTTACCATGTATTATTATTTTTTATATTTCATAACATCACACTCTTTTATTTCACCCACCTTGAATTGTGGCTTAGAACTCAAGGTGGATTAGTTTTTATTGCCCCTCTTATTGACTACACTAGTTGAAGGTCATGCAATTTTTCTTGATGTTTGTTAGGGGTTTGAGCAGATGATGGGGAAACATTAGTTTTCTAGGGATCTCTTATTTCTAAATACACAAGAATATAATATCATCCTTGGAATCAACTAGTTGTATTCCATGTGTATAGTCACTGATTGTTTCCATAACGAAGTGGTGTTATATGATGAGGAGGGCCAATGTGTGGTATTCATTGGGGGTCTGGATTATTGGATGGATCATATGTGTTTGGTAACCTTATTGTCTAAGTTAGTGGTGCTGCATTGGAACTCAGAAGAGTCTCTAGATGATTAAATAACAAGTTTGAGAAAAAATGTATTTTAATATGATGAAAATCAAATTGTATTTTTGGGAAATATATAGTTTTAATCAAGACACTCTTTTTAATGGATTCAATAATTTTTTAAATAAATGCTATTTTAATAAAATATTCTTATTAAATAATATTTATTTAAATATAAATTATAATATAATTTTATAAATTCAAACGTTATTTTTATAGGGGTCAAAAACCGTTATCATTATAAAAAACATGTATTTTATAAAAAATTGTTATTTTTGATTTAAAACTATAAATATTCATATTTAGATATTTATTTTGATAAAATAATAAATATTTTTTGAAATCAAAACATAAAATTTATCCATTTTTATTTTCTCATCATTTTCTGAGACTGGAAAATTTTTGGGTAAAAATTAAATACGGTATAAATATACAGTATGTTTTATGAAATTAGAAAATATCAAAAGTGATGTAATAAATATGATAAAGAGTATCCATGACCAAATTACATTTCCACTTTAAAAGTGTAAATATTCATATGGATTTATGATTTATCTACAACGTATGTACTCCCTTAAGAATAATAGGGGAAGAAGTGTATAAGTAAATATAAGAATTATTAGGGGAAAGTTTATATTTAAGGGTTTCTTAGGACCGAATAACAATTATTCAAGTAGGGTAATACAAAAAAACTATAACCAAGATCATCTATTCTTTGAAATAAAAACCATACATAATATAAAATAAAGAATGTATCATTCATCAAAGATAGAAAATCTTCTTTCCTTCAATCACACAATTTGTGAATATCACTTAGAACCATCCAAAGTACTCATTTAATTTAATGAACTAAACATTCCTGACCTATTCATTTTCCATGATTTTGGTTTCGGAGATGTCAGGAGTTATAAGAAGGAAAACTATTGTTAGAGTTGAAATTTCAGTTGGATAGGTAAGTTTCAATGTGGCCTTAGCCATCATTGCATGAAGGGATAACTATAACAGTAGGTGATTATTTTAGGTTATGAGTCATGGTGTGAGTGAAAGTGTCACAATACAAGGATTCCTAGGAAGTTGTGAGATTTATTTCCATGATGGGGGAAGAATGACCTAGGATATCTCATCATGGAGACCCAAATGTTGAATTTATAGGTTCTTCTAGTTGGTTAGTCAAGATGCACCCATACTTTTCATGGCGTGAGTGCTTGGAGGAAAAGTTTAAGTGGTTCTATTTTGAGTGATGTTTCTCTATGAATCTTTAATCATGAAATGAAGCTTATTTTATTTTATCAGATTTGGAAAGTGGATTGAGTCTCAATGTTAGTCTTTAATATTAGACATCACTATCAAACATCACCATAGGACTTGAGTGTATGACTCCAACAAGTGAACTTGAGATGATATCGTATAAAACTTCATGATAATATAAAACTTTTAAAGTTGTAATAACTTGAAACCATATTACTTCTCTAGTCATATGGATTTCAAATTCATATGATATATTTAAAAATACTATGAGTGTCCAGAATTCAAATATTCTGAAAAATAAATTTTGATGATTCTAAAACTAATCATCATTGATTAGAGCATCACACTCAAAAAGTGGTTTCAGTGGTTTCATGAAATATTTATAAATAGATAATCATTGTTAATTTCTTTTTAAATAATAAAACTAAGTTCATATAAATATATTTTTCACAATTTGAATATGAATATGCTGAATAATAAACACTCGAAAATCAATTTGGTATGTTAGTGTGATGATGCTTTTCCATTTTTTTATATAATCACTTGTATATAATTATACAATTATTTTAGATGAGTTTTTTTATTTATAATGATTTTATTTACTATGTTATTTTTAAGAGATAATATATTTTAGTGGATACTTAAAAACACATGTTCAAGTTAGTTGGGTGTGAAAATAATGATGGGTGTTCTTGAAATTCACAAGATCATTTTTTGAATTAGTTTTATAGTGATTAAATATAGAAATATTATTGAATGGTTTTGTTGAGATACTAAATGAGAAGAAATATAGATTTCATATTTATATTTAGACATGCAATTAATTAGAGTAGAGAATATTTAGGAGATCATGGTGCATGAAAACGATCTTAATCGAATGTGGAATGAATGAGAACGTGGTATATGATTTAGTTGAGTGAAGTTATGATAATAATGAGTTGAAAATTTTATTTCCTAAATTATTTTAATTTTGGTGATTTTTTGTATTGATTATGTTGATCTTTCAAAATGAGATAATATATAGTGGTGGGAGTTGAAGAATACAATTCATCAAAATATTAAGAGAAGAGAAGATCCTAATGAACAATGTTCAGAAGATATCATCTATATCAATTTTATATTGAGTATTTAGATGTATCAAATTTGAAATTTATTATTGGATAGTAGATATATATCAGAGTCTGAATGAAGTGAGAAATCTATTCTTGAATATCCCAGTGGCTTGTGGAGGAAGATAACATATGTTGTTGCTGAAGGAACCAAACCTTCAAAGATATTTTTCTCATTTTGGTTACACATTTTGTATATTAGTAGTGTTAAAATTATCATTCCAATGTGACTATATATGGGTATATTGTAACTCTATGATTTTGTCATAAGGTTGTAACTGTAGTGTTTATAGTGAAGAATCTATTCTTAGTGGTACTAAGAAACCATGATAAGAAGTAGGTTTCCCCTGAAGGGGCTGAAACTTGTAAAAATCCTTGTTTTATTTAAAATTTTTATTTTTTGTAAGATCCCTAAAGAGTGAGATATCATTATTGAGTCAATCATAAATAAATTATAAGGTTTGATTTAAAAGTGAAAAGAATTTGTGAAAACTAATTTCCATTGATTCATCCCCTATTCATAGTGGATAAACCCAATCCTAGGAACTTCACCATATCAGTTTGAGATGTGTTTTGATGCAGCAAAGGGAAGTGATATCATATGTTCCCAGGAATATATGTCCCCATAAGCATAACTATACCACCAATGATCTTGAGTTGGTGATAATAGTTTTTACACTGAAGCTATGATGACCTTACCACATCAGTGAGAAATTTTTGGTTTTCATATCTCAATATCTTGAGGTATATCTTCTATCAGTGAGATATGAAACTACTTTAGTAGAGGTGGATATTGTTTCTCATGGACTATGACTTCAAGATATTATACACCCCATGGTAATAGAATATAGTTGTAGATACAATGAGTAAAAAGTCATAGGTATATATTGTTTGTAAATATTTTTTGGGATTGGTGGGGGAGCTTAAAGTGATGAATAATAATATGGTATAGATTGATGATAATGATTTCCTATATCAGGCGACAGTTTAATTTCCATTATTGCAGTAGGTAGAGGAATATCAATGTGCGATAATTAGACATAGAGGTTATGCATTACAATTTTCTTCATGGTGATGATCTTGAGTGGTGGTCAGAGGTTAATCATTATTGGATACTTGGATAGTTAGAGTATTATCAACATCAAATTATATTTTTAAGGAGTTTGTTTGTCCCATTGGTGATAAGTGAGATAATTCTTCATGTGTTTCATATCTCATCATTAGTAGTGAATCTTGGTACATCAATGATATACTATGCTTTGAGTGGTCAGTTCTGGTTCTCTGGTATGAATTAGTTAGTAGTGGAGTTCATGTTATGATATTTGGTCTACTAGCAGGTAATGGTAGAACATCATGTTATAGGAGGTTTATTAAAATTATTGGATGTGCCTGAGTGGAAGTGGGAGGGAATTTCCTTGAATTTTATCACTGATCTACCAAGATTCCAGGGAGGGTGTGATGATATTTAGGTGATTGAGAATCAATTTATAATATTAGATCATTTCTTGGTGATTAGGGCATTAGGTGTCATGGATGTTTTAGTGGGGAAGTATATTTATAAGATAGTGTGTGTCTATGAGGTACTAGGGTCTATCATTTCATTTAAGGATCATCACTATACTTATCAAGTTTGGGGAGGTCTCCACCCTGATTTTTAGATCTTATAACCACCTTATCACTTATTTGAATCCTTATATGGATGGGTATATAAAGCAGACCATTCATACATTAGAGGATATGGTGTATGTGTGTGTCTTGGATTTTAGTGAATCATGGGTAAATCATCTACCTTATGTTGATCTTTACTATAAACACATCTACCACTCATTCATTGGCATGAATCCATTCGAGTTGTTGTATGGAAGGGATTTCATATTTAGTATCCCTTAGACTAGATGTGGTTTAAATCATGGAAGATAATATTTAGATGATTCTTGAGTGGATGAGGAAAAAATACGACTATCATATTTCTTATACTGATTGGAGGAGGAGGTATTTAAATATTGATTTTAGCAATCATGTATTCTTTAGGGTTACCTCTCATTGTGTGTAGTAAAGGTTTATCCATGGGAGTAAGCTTTCTCCTTAGTTCATCAGTCCTTTCAAGGTGTTGAAGTGCATTCGAGATGTGGCATATCAATTAGTGCTTCCTCCATAGCTAGACTATATTAACAATTTCTTCCATGTGTCAAAGCTAAACAATTATATCCACAATGATTCTGATGTTATTTATTGGATATATTTAGATGTTATTTTTGAGGGATTTCATGCCTGAACTCATTTTGATCCAATGTAGACTTTCTTTCCAAAGGTATGAGTTCAATGGGATTTTATAGATACATCTTGGAAAATGCATTATTCAAGATTATGGGAGGTTGGCACCATCACACCCTTTTAGGAGAAATTATTACCTAGTATGGGAATCTCTTATATATTTAAAAATGTATTTTTGAATCCTTACCAAATCCTAGCGTGAAATTGTTTACCACTATGCTAATGATTTTTCCGAGACCATGTGTTTGATGTGAACCTTTATATGTATTATAAGTTCCCCATATTTCTCTTATTAATTCATAATGATTTTGTTTAAATATTAATATCTTGGATATTTTGAGTTTATTGCTATCCAGAGAGGTTTTTGGTGTTTTAGAGTTAGGATTGAACCTTAAAGAGGAATCCTATGTATCCTATGAAAATAGGAATCAAAACTCATGTAGTTCGATTGTATGGGTAAGGGAGAAATGGAATTGGGTTCAAACATCAAAGTGGTATCCTATGTATATTTTAATGAATAGAATTTAGAGACCATATATTTTAGTTGAATGGTTAGGGATTACACCTAAAAAGGAAGCTCAAAATGGAGGTATTTTCCTCATTCTAACGGGATGATCATCACAGATCTCTAATCCCACATAAGTCATGTTTAGTGTGAGAAATAAGAGACATCATAAGATAAATCACATTAGATGAGATAATTCCATTGGGTTTTAATGAAGGGATTATACACTAAGGCTACCCTAAAAATATTCATGTGTCTTGAAATGGGCAGAAATAAGAAATAAGGAATGGGTTACTCTTGAGCTTACCTAAGATGCCCAAACAAGTAGGTGGATCAGGTGAGGGTGTGTTTTGGGGAATATACCTAGGAGGAGGACCATATTTGGTAAACAATAGGGATATTTTGACTTGAGGTATATTAAGAAGAATTTGGGGATTACACATAGAAGGATGCACAAATATCGGTTAAGGCTTACACCAAGGAGGATTCCCATACATAGTAATCCAAGATGAGAATCTGAGTTTAGACTCATGATGCATGATGAATCCTAGATGAGGAATATCAACTTATGGTTTTTTAAGGAATACACATGAAGAAATATTTACATGAGGTTACATGATAATAAATCCACAAAGAGGAATATTGAATTGAGGAAATATGATAAAACGAAATGGAGGAATCTATACTTAAGGTGTTTGAGGGAATGGTTAGAGGCTTACACATAAAAGGATTCCCAAAGACCAGTTAGTGATTAAACTTAGTAAGATTCCCATGTATCTAAAACTAATATTAGTATCTTTACTCAAGGTGAATAATGATAACCATGAGAAATATATAAACTAAATGGTAATTGAAGGTTTTGTCAGGGCTTACACCTAGGATGATGCTTGTGTATATAAAACGAAGAGGAGTATCTTTACCTGTGGTGAATAATGATAACCCTGGGGAGTATCTAAACTCAATGTTAATTAAAGTTTTTTATGGGGCTTACACTTATGAGGATTCCTATGTATCCAAACCCAAGTGGAATATCATGAATCATGGTGAATAATGATAACCGTGAGGATTATCTCAACTAAATGGTAATTTAAGGTTTGGGTTGGGATTAAAATTAGAAGGTTGACCATGTATAGGAAACCAATATGAGTGTATCTTATTGAGATGAATAATTATAACCATGAATATTATCTCTACTCAATTTTAATTTATGTTTTGGTCAGGGCTTACACCTAGGAGGATGCTTGTGTATCTGAAACCAAGAGAAGTATCTTGACTTGAGGTGAATAATGTTAACCATGAGGATCATATAAACTCAATGTTAATTGAATTTTTGGTTATGGATTACACCTAGTAGGATTCCCATGTATCTGAAACCAAGAGGAGTATCTCTAATTGAGGTTAATAATGATAACCATAATGAGTATCTAAACTCAATGGTAATTGAAGGTTTGGTTGGGGCTTACACCTAGGAGGATTCCTATGTATCTGAAACTAATATGAGTATCTCTACTTGAAGTGAATAATAACCATGAGAAGTATCTCAACTCAATGGTAATTAAGGTTTTGTTTGGGGATTACACTTAGGAGGATGGATAGGTGGATGTAGTTAAGGCTTACACCAAAAGAGGATTCCCAAAATGTAAGTTCAGGAAGGATCAGAAGCATGTATAGGAGTGTTTTCATAGTAATTCACAAAGAAGAATTTGTATAGGAGCTTCACACATGGATGGAGACATAACATTCATAGCATAGGGATGGTCGTATAGGATTGGTCGTATAAGGTTTCCCACATAGGGATGACCATATAGGATTGGACACATAGGGAAATCCATATAGGGCTCCACGAAGTGATTTATTTACTATTAGGGAGGTTATAACATGATTACTTATACCTAAAATTACCCATGGTTCACATATAAATCCAGATAACATCATTTTTGAAGGTATTTTCTTTTAGAGGGATTTCCTTGTTGAGGGATTTCCTTATGGATGGATTTGATTATGTAGATATTTCCTTGAGGATGGATTTATTTGTGGAGGTTCTTCATGTGATTACATCACAAAGTCCCTCCCTAGTTTGAAACTAATTTTTTTTACGTGAGTAGTTTTAATATAACGAGTCTAGTTAGAGAGAGTATTCTCAAAGTGTATGATGCTATTTATAGGTAGTAGTGAATAACTACTTTCTTAAAATAGATAGCCTCATATAAATAGTAGTCATATAGAATTTTTTTGCACTATGTTGAAGGACAAAATATATAACCTTGGACCACAAATGAATTTTCTATGTGGGACAATTGTTTCAAAAACTGTTTGAAGTGCTACATGATCAGAGAAAAGTTCTATGTAGTGGAAAAAATTATCACCATTAGGCCACAAATGATAAGGGATTTGGAAACTAGTTGTAATACTTTTCTTATAGCGAAAATTGAAATTTTGTCTCTAAAAAACCACCACCTCCAAGATGATTATGAATTTCAACTCTCGTTTGGATTAAAGTGCTATGTGGAATTTTTCACTTTTTTGATTTTCCTTCAGGATAAAATGAAACCTAACTTAGAACGGTCACAATTGTTTATCTGTAAGTCTATTTGGTCTCTACAGGTAGTTAAATCTAAGCCCGTGAAGAAAAATACAACCCCATATAAGGTTTATACACCATAACATGATGTTTTTATGCTAAAAAGTTCCCAAAAGACCCTTAAAATGGATTTTAAGGCATTGATACCTTTTTATTAGAAATTTATGAAATCTATAGCCTACTCTTAGAGAGAGGTTCTCACCACTACATCACCAGTTCAAGAAACGTTTCTGATAAATCTCTATCCCTCATTGTGTGAGAAATCTTGTGTTACATGGAAATCCCATTTTCTACCCCTTCATCCTTGGTGATACTTTTCTACTAAAACTTGACAAGTGTTTCCTGAGTTAGGATAAAATAATGGGTTGTGTAGAAAAGTGAGTGGAAATAATTTTTCTATGAAAAAAATACACCTTATATTTGGATTCATTCAGAATAAATAGAATCCGATTCTAAGTTAAATATAGGGAACTTTGAGGAATTCCTAAATCATCTGGTAGGATTTGTAGTGACCACGAATCCTAACCATCTTCTGCACAACCTCTATGAGCTAGTAAAGTCTATCCCAATCACTAACCATATCCTACAGGCTTGAAAAAAAGTTTTTATATATATAGGGTGGTAATAATAGGTATACTCAGAAGGATCCTCCCCAGATCCTCTCATAAAAAAATAAAGAAAGCATACTAAATCCCAATGAACAACAAGTGAAGCTAACTCATCACATAAATTGGTATACTATAATACCAACCTCACCATGGATATCTCTTATAAAGTAACATGTAATAGATCATATAATATAATATCAAAAGAATGTACCCCACTACCACTTCCCCACTATTTTTTCACTCTTCTCCAACATTGCACATCCCAAGACATCACTCTCCAAAGGAATTCAACCCGAAGACACCTAGGATAAAGTAATATATCATACACCCTATACATCACAACATATCACCATCATGTACCATGAACCCCATGCATCACATTATATCTTCATCACATACCACATCTCAAGATATTAACTGAGTAGTTTCCGAGATCCCCCTAGAGTCAATATGTTGTGTATTATACCTCAATAAATTATAATCCCTATACATAATACCTATAATAATCCATAGGATACTACATATATAAATACATGTGTATGAAATAAACAAATACCATTATATCTCACAACCACAATATGGGCTTAAAACTAGACTTAACTTCAACTATAGCTATCATATCTTTGACACCTAGCTTCCACTACTAGGGGATAATATCCTATAAGGACACAATAATTTCAATACAATTCCTTAAATTAAATTTTTTCCTTTAAAAATTTCTTATTTTTGTTAATTAATTCATTATCCATTAATTGACATTATTCTATTTCACATTTCATTAATAATCTACTGAAGTCCATGCCCTCCAAGCATAATCCAATTGATTCCATGGTTCCTCAAAATTATGATCATATTCATTCCATTCAAGCACCAAACCATGGGTTAAAACATTTAGTATTCATTATCATTCCATAATTCCAAGTACTAAAGAAAATATCTTAATATTCCTTAAAAGAGACTCACAATCCATGCACAACCAACTACCACAAGTAGTGGGGAAAGGATTTCAGGTACACAAGAAACCCAAACATCCACACTTTAAGTAGTTTCAATTTGAATCAAGAATCTAACTTATAGAAAAAAAAACACGAAAGACTAGTATCAACCAATTCCATCAATACTGATTCCATACCTGACACCATTATGCATATAACTATGCATCTTTCTTCCATAGGCATAAATTGCTACAAAAAACCCAGGCCTACCTTCCTATATCTCATAAACAATCAACCATCCTAGACTCACATCACATTGCATAGAAAGGATTACATACATAGAAAACACATAAGGAAACAAACAACAAATAGAGTCAATAGGGAATCTAGGCCCTAGAAACAAGGCACCCATACTTTATATGAAAACAATGTAACTAAACCCCAAACATTTATCTTTATAAAACAATTAGTTTTGTTACTATCTTATATTAACCAATTAATTTATCATAGGTTACAACAATGGGTAACCTATAGAATTAACTATCACAATCTACTAATTATTTAAACATTCTTTCAAGAATAAATTCCTTTTTCATTAATCTTTAAGGAGTAACATTTAATTTAACATGAATTAATAATTTACAAGAATAAGAACTTATAGATTCATGTTATTTATCTAATACAATTAACATATGTAAGAATAAATTAATTAAACTTGCATTAATAATTACTTCGATTTCCATAAAAACATAAGAATAATTATTTATTTAAACATACCTCTTTAATTATTTATCTAACATAATAACCAAATTTTCATTATTTAAAAATTTTCATCATAGGGACATGTTAAACCCAAGAATAACATACATTCTAACAAAACATAAATGTAGATAAAGTACTACCTAGTAAAATAAGAGACAAACCATGAACACGGTGGATGAAATGCAATCTCTAAAATACATAACCATTTTCTATGATTAATTTAGTTTAATATTTATTAAGGTTAATTCCACCATCACATAAAGAGATAAAACATAAAAAATTTACAATATAACATGAAAAAAAGAATAAATGAATCCCCCACCTCAAGGATTTTAACACTCCTCAAATGATAATGGAACAAAAATGTGGCTCTCTGATCACATCTCCCATAAAGATTCTATAACCCTCTAAAAATATAATGACAAATAATGCAAAAAAAAAACTAAAATAGATACATAAGAACAAGGAGATCATAAACCATATCATGGAATGATAGAACATGAGGGAACAAACTGATTAGTCAAGAAACCATACAAGAAATAGGGAAAACTTACCTCAAATCTCCAATGATCAAAATCAAGAAGTTGGGGATCAATACTTATCGAAATGGATTCAAATAACCATAAATAAGAACCTATAGCTGACTAGATTTGGAAGAGAATTGAAGTGTTTATTATAAAACTATGGGTGTTATTAGATTTATAAGCACACTTTTGACACAAATTCATGGTGTGAATGGAAAATTCATGTTGTGAATGGCCCGAGTTTTAAGACTCACTGAAAAATGAGTCTCCTCGATCCAATAAACCTATATCAATTCATGTAATGAAATTATGGGGACTGATCCATTAGGTCCAAACCTCATATATTCACAAAATGAACCCATGGTTCACATCCTAAATCAAACCCTGAAAACTACCCTTCATAGGTCACTAATTTCTATTCGGGTCATGAATTGTGTACTCAAATTATGAGCTAAGATTCATATTGTAAAATTCTTCTACAACTAGATTTCAGCTCCCAAACTCTACTGAACCAACTCTAGGCCACCCCAAGAACCATGGAATTTAAAAACTCATAAAGGAATGGGATAGAAGGTTCTAGACCCTTTCATTAGATAAATCTCAACCAATTCTCATTCTATAGAATTTGAAACCAAACCAGAGAGAAAGGAAAGAAAAAGGGGTTGTATGAACAACCACCCCATGAGATACCTCTCAAGAATATTTCCATCATAAGAGATAAACCACCTCACTTAGAAGAATAATGTGGAAAACAATGAATCACTAAAAAATAACTCCTAAACACTCTCCTAGGGGAGATTCCTTTCAAACAAGAGAAAAGCTGCAAAAAAGGCAACAAGGAAGATAAAACCATATCATATGATAGATAAAAAGAACAAACCACAAAACATAAATAAAAAAGAAGATATAAACATAAAATAGTTCACAATACTGAGAGAATATCTGAGAATCATGTTCCAAATTACTCTCCTCCACACCACCATGCTACCAAAGGACACAAACCAAGGGAATTTAATTCTCTCAAAACACCTTCTCCTGGTAGTCCTAGATCAACACAAGATGCTCCTTAATGGTCACATCATTATCAATGTTGAACTCACCCCAATATATTATGTGAGAGTCATATTGAAGATAATTAAAAATGTGTTACATATAGAAGAATATTTTATTTGAATCATATGTGGGGAATTTACTATCTGATTTGAAATGACTCCAACATGAGCCAATGCCTTGAAAGGCCCAAAAAACCATGAAGAAAGCTTACTACCATAACCAAACATTCACTTATTATGATGAGAAGTTGAATTCATGAATACATTATATCCAAAAGAAAACTCCATAGGTATATTAATTTGATCAATATAGGACTTCTAAGGATCCTTCACTAAAGTCATCCTCTTTTGAATCACCTGAACCATCTCTGTCATTCTCTACACTAGTTTCTGGCTCAATAATTTTCAACTCTTTAACCCCAGACCAGCATAATAGAGAATAAAAAGTTTGACTGTACAAATATTCAGATGGTACTATTCCAATGGTTGATTGAAAATTATTATTATAAGTAATCTCGACCAAATATAGTTCCCTCATCCATGAACCTCCAAAATCTAGGACACAATCATGCAACATGTCCTAAAGAGTCTGAATGGTTCACTGTATCTGACCGTATATCCATGAATGGAAAATAGTAATATGGAATAACTAAGGACCAAAAGTATGTTGGAGACATCTCCACTCCCTAGAGGTAAAATGAGGATCATAATAAGATATTATTATCCTTGAGACTCTATGAAGTCTCACCACCTCCTCCAGGTACTACCTCGATAAAACTACCACTAATCTCAAATCCTTGATCACTATAAAGTGGTATGATTTCATCAAATGGTCCACTATCACCCATAAAGAATCAAATCCTCCAAAAAATCAAGGTAAACTAGAGAAAAATTCCATCAAGACTTCCTCCCACTTCCACTAAGGAACATCCAATGACTAGATAAAACCATAAGGAACACAGTGCTTGAACTTAACCTCCTGTAAGACCAAACATCAAGACACAAACTCTGAAACTGAATTCTTTAACCCAAACCACCAAAAATGGATGTCCAGATCTTAGTAAATCTCCGTGATTCCATGATGTACCACCAAGGGTGATCTATTAAACTCATAGAGAACCACAAAACACATAACTAAAGAATGAAAATACTCCCCTGGAACAATAATCAGTGTTTTGTATCCTCAGACTAACCATAAGGGGAATCACCAAAGACAACCTAGTCTCTCCAAACCTCTACCTTAGAATCCCCCAACTAGGACTCTTCCACCTGTTGCACCAAAAATGACTACACTTTCAATTGATAAAGACAACCTCTACCAAAAACCTCTCCCATATCAAAATACATCATTGAGAGATTTTATATTACTCTCCAAGAATATCTAAATTCATGTACAGCATAACTACATGACTTCCTGCTTAGTGCATTAGCTACAAAATTATCCTTTCCCAGTGTATATGAAATCTCAAAGTCGTAATATTTCAATAATGTCATCCATCATTGTTATTATGAGTTTAGTTCACACTAGGAGAAGATATACCTCATACTATTATGATCAATAAATACCAAAAAATACTCTTTGATAAGGTAATATCGTGATAAATTGAATGAAAACATGACTACTACCAACTCAAGATCAAGTGTGGAATATTTACTCTCCTAGGGATGTAACTACCATGACCCATAAGAAACAACTGATCTATATTTCATCAAATCACATTCCAAACTAAGAAGTTAAGAATCACATAAAACCTCAAATTGAACTCCATCTTATGTAAATTGAAGAACTGGAGAATTAACAAACTTTTCATTTAGGTACTCAAAATATTCACAACACTAATCAGTCCAAAATAATTCTAGATACTTTATGTTCAAGGTTATTATATTATTTATAAACCTAGAGAAATTTTCTACAAACCTCCTATAATATCCTGTAAGACAAAGGAAACTCCACACCCCTGTAACTATCTTGGGGGATACCCAAGAAATGAACACATTGATCTTTAATGGATCCACAACTACACCACGTTGGGACATGACATACGCCAATAAATGAATATCATGAGCCCAAAATTCACACTTTGATATCTTCCTAAAAAACTTCTAATGATGAAGATATCCCTAAACTACACACATATTCTCTATGTGATCCTCATAGGATGTATAGTACACAAGTATTTCATTGATAAAAACCACCATGAACCAATCTAGAAACTCTTTGAGAATAATGTTCATCAAACCCATGAAAATAGTTATAATGTTCATCACACTAAATGACACTACAATGAACTTATAATACCCATAATGACATTGGAAATCGATCTTCATGATATCCTTAATTTTACCTAAATCTAATGATATCATGATTGCAGATTGATCTTCAAGAACCAACTATCTTCTTTTAGCTAATCAAATAAATCATCAATCCATGAAATATGATACTGGTTCTTTATTGTCATCTAGTGCAACCGATGATGATTGATATAGTGATGTAGGCTGTAATTAGCCTTCTTTTCAAAAAGTATCAGAGAACCCCAGGGTGACATGATAGGATGAAAAAAACACCCTACAAAATTTCACTGATCTGTACCCACAACTCTCACAACTCAAAAGGCACCATCCTATATAGAGACATCAATATTGGAGAAGAATTTTATTGAAGCTATATTCCAAACTTGATCTGTCATAAAGGGGGTAACACTAAAACCTCATTAGGGAATGCATTAGGGGTACTCTTACACAATCCTGGGAAACACCATTGGTTGAACCTATGATGAACTTAGTATCATCTAGACTATCAAGGAAGAAAATGATGAAACATGACTATTACCCATATGAGCGTCTTGCTATCTAAAAAACACTATAGGATCCCTATTATCATCATAAAACACAATATGTATCCTGAATAAATCCTTAATAGCTAGAAAATAATACAAATGTTACATGATGGGAATGATATCATATGTCTATATCCATAAACATAGGAATTATCCACAAGATTAGTGCTTCCCCAACACTAGCTCCCAATATCTACAAAATTCATATAAATATGCTCAACCTTCATCTAGTGTAGTCAATTCCAAGGAAAATAAAATCCTCACTACCTAATATACCAAATAATGGACTAGGGAATGTGATATAAAGGAGTGTGTAGATCCTATTTTAAACAAAGCATGCACCCAAGATGAAAATATGAAAAGTGTAACTCAAATGATGTTTAGATCACCTGACACAGGAAACTCAAAACCATGTTGCTAACCATGATCTACTCCACAACCTCTATAACCCTTAATAAGACTATCCATGTCCATTATTTAATCTATGATGATAAAGAGTATATCAAGGCTATCCTATAATTACCCCATATCCTCTTTTCTGATCCAAAGTTGGAGCACCCTGTTGCTACTTCCATGACAGAAACCACCTCAATGAATGAACCTAAAGTGGAATACCCACTACTAGCTATCAGATGATAATGTTAAAGAAATATAACCACTTATGACCTCTAGATTCAATTGAAAAAAATGTGTTTGATCCATTGGTAGGATCTTGAGATCCACCACCTTTTAAAAAATGAGACGATGAGGCCAGGGACCAACCCCATCTATTTGAAATCTCTTCTGTGTAAGAAACTAGGAACCCTAGACCATAGATTTACTATGTGAGGAATCCCAACAACTCCCCTCTCAAGATGATATAGTCTTAGACAATATCTTCTTAATGACCAATTCCCTCTCTAGTAACTCGAGATACGTTGACAACATAAATGGGGTGACCTAGAACTAGATCTATATATACAAATACTCCTCAAAATGACTCAAAATGGCCTCATGATCTAGAAATAGGTCTAAATCATAATAGATAAGGGTTCAGAAATGGAACTCAAAATCTATCATGATATAAATCCCATATATAAGGGTTAGAAACTTTTGGTTACTCGACTTCTTTGTGGTTTGTAACATCCCAGTTCCAGGTACCACCCAGAGGTTCCCCATACCTGGTTGGTCACACGACCTCAAGTGAATTTCCCCAAATAACAGAGGCTACTGGCTAGCAGTGAGGGCCTTGGGTTTGATGGTGTGGAAACTATGACCTCATTGGAAGAGTAACATAGAAGAAAAAAATGTATAACAATAGTGAAAGTAGTAATAATAACATATAATACTGAACAACGGAATATTGTAAGTAGATAAACAACTAGAGTATATATATAATTAATGATTCATGTCACAATATATAGGAAAGTAGCCAAACAAGTCACAATGCTGGAATATGGTACTAAACCAAAGTACTAAGAGAAAAACAAGTAAATAACCCCAGCAGCATTGCAAGCCTTAGCTTGGTCCCATGCTCTCTAGCTCTATAGAAATCAAGTACCTAAAGTAGAAGGGTGCTTACCCTTGTCTATACCTGTAACAATATAATCTGTTTGGGACCAAAAGCATGACCCAATCAGGGTGTGAGATGAATCCCAGTAGGAAAACAACCAAAGATCAATGCCTAAATTTCATTGAATATATATGGTAGGCAATATGAAAAATGAAGTAATAAACAAGGAAGTAATAAAAAGTAAAGAGTACTATAGTTTCAACCACATTAATTTATATTTATTAGTTATCCAACCAATCATTCACAAGTAACCCTTTGGGAGAGTTCTCACATCCTAACACCTCTGGTTAAACTTATCAGCTAACAATAAATATATAACGACCCACCATGGGATTGCTCACACAGTCTAACCCCTTTGGTCTCATGCAAATAAAGAATCTATGAGGAAGCACTCACCATCAATTCCACCTATAGTATTTTAAAAATAAACTACAGAATATCTAAGTAAGAACTCAACGTCAATTCCCCCTATAGTCTCATAATGATAACTATAGACACTTTGAGGGAGAACTAAACTTCAATCCACCCCAATGGTCTCATAGAGTGAAAAATACAACAAAAACTCTTGGGAAGCCCTCAACATCAATTCCCCCTATGGTCTCACTATACCAAGTTCCCACAACCCTATGTAAGAAAATTCTGTACAATTATATTCCATAGTCAAATTAAATCACAATATACCACTTGGTTAAATAGCTACAAAGCATGGCACAAGCAAGTCAGAAAATATCACTCCATCCTATCAATACTAGGCATGGAAAATAGAGTAGCCTAACATGAAAAACTAGGCCCAACATCCAATATCAATTAAATTATGGGAAAAAACATCCATATTAAGGTAATTAAACCCTATTATCAAACAAGAACCCTAACTCAAGAAATCAAGGAATACCAGGAATTAAAGAGGTAAATTCCCTAAACACACAATACCCGGAACTGAGGTATTGGGAAATTTTGCACATATAATTCAAATAAAAACCACAGAAAGGCACAAACCAACTACCTTGGCATTGTACGGTTGATATAGTTGAATATTATCCTTTTATTAGACCTAGAACCCTATAGATCTACAGAAATGTCTAAAACATTCAACCAAGAATATCTCACAAAAGAAGATAAATCAAGAGATGAGGCTCTAGGAGAAGGAAGAACTCACCATAGTGATTCCAACATAATTGACAATGATTGATTTAGAGTATAGATGGTCGAATGGGGGATCAGGGAAGAGATGGAGATATATACCTCTCCTGTATGAGAAGATCCAAGAAGAAGATGTTCTTATCGATTAGACACGACCCCGGTCTATTTAATCAATTAAAAGGAAAAGTACATGACATGTCCTTTAAAAGTACACAACGTGTATATGCCTTTACTGGACCCCGCTTTAGGAAGTATCCAGGTCACCCCACACAGCCATGTACTCGATCATTACATGTCCAGTACACGACTACCCATGGCAACCAGGTACATGATGTGTACTCATTAAATTTATAGAAACTCTTCCTTTTCTACAAAACACCAAAAAAGAAAATTTATACCTGAAAAAAAAGATCCGGGTTCTTACCAACTTCCCCCCTTAAAAAATCCGTCCCTGAATTTGCATAAGAAGGTGATGAAGAAGAATCATTGAACAACTCCAGCCACTACAATCGTACATCGGCCTCCCTTTCCTAGGTCTGGTCCTGTACTTGCCTGTGCTGCTATAACACCCATACCAAAGAAACATATCGTCCATAGAGAACTTTCATGTTGCGATCAATGATCCGGATAGGATGCTCTTATAATGAGGCATACATCTACAACTCAACCTCCTTGGGTTGAAAAACATGAGGTGGGTCTGAGAAGTAACGTCAGAGATGATAAACATGGAAGATGTCATGCATATCCCGATACCTCTAAGGTAACTGCAACCGATAGGCAACCGGTCCAACTCTCTCCAAAACCTCAAGCGGCCTAACGTATCTCAGTGAAAGATTTCTCTGTCTTCTAATAATCCTATGTCCCAACCTCAGTGTGACACGTAGGAAACCCTGATCTCTTACCTCTTACTCTAGAGCTCATCTCTGTTGATCAACATAATACTTCTGTTGTGACTGTGCAATAGCCATCCTCTTCCAAATCAACTCTATCTACTCCGTGGTCTCCTAGACAAGATGACGTCCCAGTATATCTACCTCTCCTGCCTCTAGCCAACCTAGGGGTGATTGGAATGACCTACCATACAAATCCTCATAAGGCTCCATCTAAATAGTTGCTCGAAAACTATTATTGGAAAACTCCACCGGAGGTATGTGATTTTCCCAAGAACCTAAAAAATCTAGGATGCATGCTCGAAGCATGTCCTATAGAACCTGTATCGTACGCTTAGACTAGAAATTTGTCTGGGGATGATAAGATGTACTCAGAAGTACCTATGTAACCAAAACCCTATATAGTTCCTGCCAGATCCGAGAATTAAAACGGGCATCCCTGTCTGAAATGATGGAGTGTGTAATCCCATGTAAACATATAATATCTCAGATGTACAACCTTCCCAGCTCATCAAAAGGTATCTGTGATTGGTAAGAAGTGTGCAACCTTCTTGAGTCTGTCAATGACAAACCAAACTGCATCATTCCCTCAAGGCGACCTTGGTAAGCCCATTACAAAGTCCATCACAACATCATTACACTTCCAATCAGGAATGAGTAACTGATGAAAAAGCACTACTGGTTGCTGATGCTTCGCCTTCACCTGCTGATAGGTGGAACACCTCATCACAAAACCAGAAACATCTCTCTTCATGGCTAGCCACCAATACTGACAGTGTAGATCTCTATACATCTTGGTGACACCAGGATGAACTTCCCAAACTGAAGAATGAAAATCTCGCATCAGCTCCTAATGCATGTCTACTGACACCCATATACGCCCATGAAAATAAAATATCTCATCCACGCCTATGGTTCACCAAGGAATAGGGTCCTCTCCAAACACACTCTCTCATAGAACTATGCCTTCAAAATTAGATAGCTGCCTTATTCACACTCGATCAAGCATAGTATAGGTAACAACTATAGAAGAAAGGAACATCTGTCCCTGTCTATCGTGCACCTCCAAATGCATCTTAGAGAATAGATCCATAAGCTGCTACTCACTGTTGGCCACCTAAACTGCCTATATATAAGTCCTCCTTCTCAATGCATCAGCTACTGTATTGCCTTTCCATGGCATGTAGGAAAGCTCAAAGTCAAAGGACTAAAGGTACTCAACCCACAGTTGATGTCTCAAATTTAGATCACATTGAGTGAAGATATACTTGAGACTTTTGTGGTCGGTGAAAAACACAAAATGATCTCCCAAAATTTAATGTCTCCAATAGCATAGAGCATAAAAAACTACAGCCAACTCAAGATCGTGCATTGGGTAATTCCTCTCGTGTGGCCTTAACTACCAAGGCCCATACACAACAACTCATTCTCCCTGCATAAGCACTGCTTCCAGCCCGATACTTGAAGAATCAAAGTAAATAGTATAGCTCTTCCCTAGATCTATAAAAGATATCATCTGTGCTAAATTCCACCTCCCTTTCAGCTCATGAAAGGATTAATCGCAGGATTCTATCCACAGGTACTTAACACCCTTCTTAGTTAGGCCCATCATTGGTGCTTATAAGTATGAAAAGTCCTGTATAAAATGTCTGAAGTTACCAACTAGCCCTATAAAACTCCGTAACTCAAAAATGTTCTTCGGATTATCCCAAGAAACTACTTCTCTCACTTTCTATGGGACTAATAATACTCCTATCTCTGAGAAGACATGACCCAAGAAGTGAATCTGGTCCATCCAAAAGTGGAATTTTGAGATCTTAGAATATAACTAATGCTCTCTAAGTGTACTCAAAATGATCTCAAGATGTGTGGCATGACCATGTCGAGTGTGAGAGTATACCAAGATATCTTCCATAAAGACTACCATGAATGAATCCAAGTATGGATGGAACACACGGTTCATCAGTTCCATGAAAACTGCAGGTGCATTCATGAGACCAAATGACATAACCACATACTCATAACCATACCTACTCCAAAAGGCTATAAGAGGTATATATGATGGTCTAACACGCAACTGAGGATAACCAGATCTCAAGTCAATCTTTGAGAACACCCGGGCTCCTCAAATATGATCAAATAGATCCTCAATCATCATCAAGGGATATCAGTTCTTGAACATAAATTGGTTCAAATTTTGATAATACACACAAATTTTGAGGGTACCACCCACCTTCTTCACAAATAGAATAGAAGAACTTAAAGGAGAAGAACTGGGTTAGATGAAAACCTTTTCCTGTAACTCCTCTAACTGATTCTTGAGGTGCTATAACTCTAGTGTATCCATCCTATAAGTAGGAATGAACACCAGTGCTACTCCTAAAAAAAGATCAATAGAAAAGTCTACCTTTCTCTCTAGAGGTAAACCTGAAAAGTCCGCTAGAAATAAATCCCTAAAACAATCCACCACTAGGGGAGATTATATCTGTGAAGTCCCCTGGTCATCCAGATAAATACTAGAAATTTGGGCTGTAACTCCTCCCAACCCATGATGCCTGGGTCCCGCTCTACTTTCCTAGAAATCCCATTCACCCTTATGTAGAAACAAATTTCCTTATGGTGATGTGAACCTCACCCTGTAGCGATAGCAATTGACAACACTCTGGAAAGGAACTAACCAATACATTTCTATAATGACATAAAATCCCCTCATCTATAATACATAAAGGTCCTATAAGAAGTGACACCCACCGACCTCAAGAGGTAACTCCTTGCACTGACGCACACTATTCGTTCTTGCCCCCAAAAAAGTTTCTTTCATCAAGATATCAGTAAAAGTAAATATACAGAGCCCAAGGATCTCTATAATAGAAAAAAATATAAAACTATGGGAAGCACCTATATCAAAAAGAGAAGAATCTAAAATTGAGGCAACTAGAATTGTACCTCTAACTATAGAGGTTCCAGGATCCTACTCCCACTAGGTCTTCTCTACTAAAAAATTCTGACCTGTACTGTGGCCCTATAACCCTGCCTGACCACCCTAAGCTAATCCACCCTGTTGTTGTTGAAGACTTGGTGACTGGATACCATGACCATAACCTCCACCTCGGCCTGAATGGTCAGATGAACTCTAGTTCCCTGACTGATGAGAAACTGGCAGTCCTACTTCTGAACATGGATTCATAGAAGAACCTCTGTCACTAGATTATGGTGAGAAAAACTGATATAAATTCCGAAGATGACCCATCCTTCCACAATATCGGCACTCAAATGGATATCTCGGGCAATGTGTATTTGTATGCCTGCTCTTCCCGCACTGGCATTACACCACTTGGCTACTAGAAGATGTATCCCACCTCCTCATATCTCCACACATAGAATCCCTATGGCACTTCCTACTGTTAGTCAGAGGGGTACCAACTCTGGATGCCAAGCTGCCCTAGATCACAGCTTTAGAATACCTCAGGTTGCACTTCGTGATTTGTGCTTGGTTGACTATAGAGGTGATAGAAGTCAACCTAAAGATGTTCACCTAAGATCAAATGTCATGCCTGAGACCATCCTCAAACTTCCTCACTAGAAATAACTCATCATTCCCTAGAATGGCTGTGAAGCACTACAGATCTGTGAAGCGAGAAGAATACTCCATGACTAAAAGAGTACCCTATTCCAGACTGATGAACTCTTAGGCTCGATCTACCATCAAAGTCTCTAGGTAAAAGTAGTCATAGAAGTTATGCTGGAACTCATCTGAAACCATAACCTGCTGGAGTCCCGCCTATGATATCACATACCACCATATCTTGGAGGAATCCTAAAGCATGTAAGTAGCAAGATTCACCCTCCTCTATGGAGGTGTCTCGAGATGATCAAATATATACAACATGGATTCTAACCATGACTCTACAGCATGAGGTCCTCCATCCCCTGAGAAGGTGGTAGGATGATGCTACTGAAAACCTCGCATCAACTATGCCATAGATGAGGCAAGATGTGGTGCTCCCTGGAAGGTTTGCATAAACCTCATGAAGCCTTCTCATAATTGTGCATTAGCACCTATGTCCAAAATTATGGTTGGTACCAAGAGAGGCATGATAGGAGGATTTTCTAGTAGTCCTTGATCTTCCATGTCCGGTGTCTGATAGTTTCCCTATATCTGGCGAAAAACTAGAGGACATCTTGGTGGCATGACTCTGTAAGGTCAAGCACACACCTCAGTTAAAGATTATCAAAAAATGAAACTTATAAGTGAAAGAATAGAATAGAAGAAGAATACATTCATTTTTAACAAATCATGGATACACAATGTGTATTAACCCTACACAATGTGTCCCCTTAATCCATTACATGGGCATGTACTTCTGCCAAAACTGGTTGTGTAACACCACTACACATGATGTGTTCCTCCCAAGGACATAGCGTGTACTCAAATATTTCCCCCCTACCCGAGTTTCTCTACATGGCTATACACACGACTCCTACCTGGGTAACTCTATACTACATGTGTGCCCTTTACATGACATGTATCCCTTAAGTTTCAACCACCCGTGTCATTAGTCACACGACCAGATACATGGTCACTATAAAATGGCATGTAAGAAAAGAAAACGGTGTGTACAACCTAATATCCATCCATCTGTGTCATTGGTCACACGGGTGGATACACGACTCTTCAAACATGGAATGTACTCTAAGTATATGACGCGTGTCACCAAACATTTCCCAACCCCATGTATTTTCCCACACAGTCAGTCACATAGTCATGGATTACATGGTGTGTACATATAGTACACAACCTTTAATTAAGAAAAAATTTTACTTACCATATATAAGGATACATGGCATGTATTCGTCATTACACACTATGTATTCTGGGTCTTTCCAGATAATAATCCTTAGAAATTACTCCGAAAGCCCATAAAAACCCTAAAAAAACATTAAAGTGACAAAATTCTGATCCGTGGGGGCCCATACTCTCCGCAAATCAAATATTGGAATCATATTTAGGTATATCACAAGGTATAATAGTGAAATAAAAACATGATCTACCAAATTCTGATCCATAAGAGCCCATAACACCTCAGGAACCAATATTTGGTGCTCATTCAAACAAAACCTTACACAATAAGAAATACCCTATCAAATAATAGGTATTATATCAAGGCATCTATCACAATAGTGTGAATATATAGCATAACATATATCACAACAACATGAAATTGATAATTCACCCTAAATGGCATGACAAGAATACATGACATGTGATCTCTAGATAGTGCCTATATGATGAAGGTGATGGAATACCATCATCGCATCAGGTTTTAATAGAAATAGAACCTAAATAATATCAACAATAACAACACAAAACAAGTGAATCACCCAATAGTGAAATCAAATCAACTATAATAATTGTAAAACCAGAAAAAGTGCAATATATGAGGTAAATTAGCTTTTACCTGTACACAGGTTAGCAACTCCCATGAATAACTTATCACCAACTACTTATTCCTTCCTACCCCTATCTATAGGATCCAAACAGTAAGTCAAATAAGAAAATAATTCCTATGATACCACTTTGTAAAGTCCCAGTTCCGAGTGCCGCCTAGAGGTTCCCCATAACTGGTTGGTCACATGGATTCAAGTGCATTTCCCCAAACACCCGAGGCTGATGACTAGCAGTAAGGGATTTGGGTGTGATGGTGGGAAAACTATGACCTCATTGGCAGAGTAACACAATGGAAACAAATGTATAATAGGAGTGGAAGTAGTAATAATAACATACAACAGTGAACAATGGAAGAATGTAAGTAGATAAACAACTGGAGCATATATATAATTAATGATGCATGTCACAATATCTAGGAAAGTATCCAAACAAGTCACAATGATGTAATACAATACTAAAACAAAGTACCAAGGTAAAAACAAGTAAATAACCCCAGCAGCTTCACAAGCCTCAGCTTGGTCCCATGCTCTCCAACTCTACAACAATCAAGTACTTGAAGTAGAAGGGTGCTTTCCCATATCTATACCAGTAACAATATAATCTGTTTAGGACCAAAATCATGACCCAATCCGGGCGTAAGAATAATTCCAATAGGAAACCACCCAAAGATCTATGCCTAACTATCAGTGAATATATATGGCAGACAATATGCAAAATGAAGTAATAAACAAGGAAGAACTCAAAAGTAAATAGTACTATAGTTTAAACTATATTCATTTACATTTATTAATTATCCAACCAATCATTCACAAGTAACCATATGGGAGAGATCTTACATCCTAACCCCTTTGGTTCAATTTATCATTTAATAATAAAGATATAATGACCCCCCTGGGATAACTCACACAGTCTAACCCCTTTGGTCTCATGCAAACAAAGACTCTATGAGGAAGTACTCACCGTCAATTCCCCTATAGTATTTTAATGATAAACTATAGATTATTTATGGAAGCACTCAACGCCAATTCCCCCTGTGGTCTTGTAATGATAACTATAGGCACTTTGAGGGAGCACTCAAGTTCAATCCCCCTATGGTCTCGCTGTGTGAAAAGTACAACAAACACTCTGGGGAAGCCCTAAATGCCAATTCCCCCTACGGTCTCACTACACCAGGATCCCACACCCCTGTGTAAAGTAATCGTGCACAACGATATTCAACATCTAAAGTAAATCACAATATACAACTTGGATAAACAGCTATAAATCATGGCACAAGCTAGTCAGAAAATATCACTCCATCCTATCAACACTAAGCATGGAAAATAGAGCATCCTAATAGGAAAAACTAGGCCTAGTGGCTAATATTAGTTCAATCATGGGAAAAAATATCCATAGAAAGGGAATAAAACCCTATTCTCAAACAATAACCCAAACTCAAGCAATCAAGGCATAGAAAGCATTAAAGGGGTAAATTCCCTTAAACACGCAATACCCCGAACTAGGGAATTGAGAAATTTTGCATATATAATTCAAAGAAAAACTACAGAAAGGAATAATACAATTACCTTGGAGTTTTATGATCGATATAGTTGAGTATAAGCCTTTGATTCAACCTAGAACACTGTAGATCTAAAAAAATATCTAAAATGTTCAACCAATAATATCTCACAAAAGAGAAGAAATCAAAAGATGAGGCTTTAGAAGAAGGAAGAAATCACTGTGGCAATTCCAACACAATTGACAGTGATTGATTTAGAGTAAGGATGGTCGATCGGGGGATCTGGGAAGAAATGGTGATATCTATTGCTTCTGGATGAGAAGAGCCAAGAAGAATATGTTTTTATCGATTAGACGTGACCCCAGTCTGTTTAATAAATTAAATGGAAAAGTACATGGTGTTTGATTTAAAAGTACACAACGTGTATATGCCTTTACTAGGCCCTGCTTTAGGCGGTCTCTAGGTCACCCCACATGGCCATGTACTCGGCCATTATACAGCTATTACATGGTTACTCATGGAAACTAGGTATACGGTGTATACTCCTTAAATTTATAGAAACTCATCTTTTTCTCCGAAACACCAGAAAAGAAAACTCATACCTAAAAAAAAGATCTGGGTTCTTACATGGTTGAAGAAATAAAATCTACTCAGAACTAGTCTCAAAACTTCTCCCATGAAACTACTAACTCCTCATGATACTTAAGGAATAAGAACCACTATTGCCTCACTACTCCATGCATCTTTATCACTACCAATGATAACCATTGCTCCTTCCAAGAATGGATTGAACTAAAGGATATATTCATATCCTCAAAATAAACCTCTGTCACTATATCCAAAATGAATCCCTCATACTTCTATAGACTATGGCATTGAAACTCTCAAAGTTTCCTCCTCTATGTTTCATTGTCGGTGAACTCTACTCTGCAGTGATCTGCTGGAATATCCTTCTAAAAAACTTTAGAATAAACTTAACATGGTTGTAAAACTAGAGCCATAACTTTAAATTAAAAAACTATTATGGAATCTTAAACCTAGAATATGGAAAATTTATCATTAAATTAATTAATTAATTAAGGTTAAAAATAAACCCAATGGAAACCAATTTCAAACATAGGTGAAAAAAAGAATGAATCAGGATTGTTTCCTAGGTATATACCTCATAACTAGTATTACTTCACTTAGTAGGTTTAATATAATTAAATAAACATGAATCATATCACAAGGGTCCCTATATTCTGGTGTCTCAACTAGTCTCCCTTGTTTACATTGATATATAAAATTACTTGACACTATTTCCCCACCAAACAATGTAGGTCTCACTTATTCCTACCTCTGAACTCCATTCCATCCATTAACCTGGATGTTTTATACCACTCTATCAGGATCCCATTGCAAATGTACACCTTATGGGATGATAATGAAATAAATGAGATAATAACACTCAAATCCCACCTCCAATAGTCCAGGGGTTGGTGACAAGCATTCAGGGTATATCATACACACAGTTGGGAGGAATTACCCTCTAAGATATGACAAAAAAAAGATAATACATATACAACCAACAAACCCTACTCAAGATAAAAGTAAAATATCTCCAAATACATGCATGTAATCTCATAAAACTAAAAAAATTCAAAAGAAAACTACAAGTTCCAAAAGATATCCTTGGCAGTGACCATGAAGCCCAAACTACTCCTACACAACCTCCAAAATCTAGTAAATTCCATCCTGATCACTAACAAGCTATCATGGACCTAAAAATAATTTATATATAATCAGGGTGATAAAAAAGGTATACTCGGTAGGATCCTACCTAGGGACTCTTGTTCCAAAGATAAGAAAAATGTACTAAAGCCTAGTGAATAACAAGTGAAGCTAGCTCCTCACCTAAACTAGTATACTATAATCCCAGACTCACTAGGGGTATATCTCACCAAGTATCATATACAATAGATCATATAATATAATATCAAAATAAGGTACCCCACTACCACTTACCCATTGGTTTTCCACTCTTCCCCAAATTTTCATGACCTAATCCATCCCTATCCAAAAGAATCCATATTGAAGGAGCCTAAGCTAAAGTATCATATCATGAACCTTGTGCGTCACAACATCTCATCACCATGTACTACTAACCCCGTGAATCACATCATCTTATCATCTTTTATCACATATCTAGATAGTAACTGAGTAGTTTCTTAAATCCACCACAACCCATATATCATGTATTATACCTCAAACCATCACATATCATACATATCATACCTATAATGGTCCATTTGATACTACAATAAAAATAAATGTGTATAAAATAACAACAATACATTTTATCCCTCTACAAACATATATGGGAAAGTTAACCATAATTCATACCAGAAAATAATACTATCAGGAGAAGAGAGTAGTCCCAAAGGGGGGGGGGTATTCATCCATTCATCCCTCTCCAACTTGAATGTTGGGGAATATACCTTCCCAGAGTCCACTAAGTGTCCATTTCCCTACTGACATGGGTGGGTTAGCATATGAAATAATATATCATACAAGATATAAATATATATAGCTGACAACCACACTATTGGATTAAACCTATACTTAACCACAACCACAACTTTTATCTCTCGAACACCCAACCACCAACTCTATAGACAAGATATCATAAAAGAATACAAGAATTTTAGTAATTTAATTAAATATTTCCTTTATAAATTTATTATTGACACTAATTAATTCATTACCAATTAATTAACATTTTTTTACATTTCATTAAAAACCAACTAAATTCCATGACCTCCAGAAAAAATATAACTGATTCCATGGTTCCTTAATATTATCATCATTTTCATTCCATTCAAGCACCAACCCCATGGGTTAAACCATTTATTATTAATTATAATTCCATAATACCTGGTAATCTAACATCCTAAGATACCATAAAATAGATGCATAAACCAAGTACAAACAACTGCCTCAATCAGTGTGGAAAGGAATGCATGTATACAAGTAACCCGACCATATGACATTTATGAAGTTTCATTATAAAAAAAGAATCCATCATTTAGAAAAATAATGAGAAATCCCAACTTCAACCCATTCTATCAATCCTAATTCCATCATCAATACCATTATGCATATCAATGTGTATTTAACCATCACAGGCATCAATTGATGTCAAAAACCCAATACTTTCTACCCATATCTTGTTAAACATAAGCCATCCCAGGCTCACATCACGTAACATAGTAAGGCTCACATCAATAGAAAACATAGATGGTGATAAACAAAAAACAGAGTCAATAGTGCATCTAGGACCTAGACACAAGGCATCCATCCTTCACATGAAAACAAGATCGCTCTTCCCCAAACATTTATCTTTATCCAACAACCGGTTTTATTACCAACTTAGATTAATCAATTCATTTATCATATGTTTCAACTATGGGTAACCTAATGCATTAGGTACCCCAAGCTATTAATTATTTAAACATGATTTCAAGCATAACTTCTAGTTTCATTAAAATTTAAGTAATAAAGTTTCAATTGAAATTCATTAATCATTTACTATAATATTCACTTACAGATTAATGTTATTTATACAATTCCATTAACATATAAAAGAAAAAATTAATTAAACATGTATTAAGAATTACTTTGATTTCCATAAAAATATAAGAAGAATAGTTTATTTAAACATGAATCTTTAATTATTTATCCAAATTAATTAACAAATTTAAGTTATTTAAAATTTTTCATAATAACAACATACTAAACCCAAGTATAAAAGACATTATAACAAATCATACACATATATAACACACAATTAAAATAATAATAGGAAAACTGTTATTATGGTGGAAAACATGCAGTCACTAAAATACATAAACCATTTCTTTCATTAATATGGTTTAATATTTATTATAGTAAATTAAAACATCACCCAAAGAGGTAAAGAATGTTAAATTTAAAATTTTACATGAAAAAAGGAGAATAAATGAATCCATTACCTAAAGGATTTCAACATTCCTCAAAATAGAATGAAATAATAATACAAATCTTTGATCACCTATCCCAGAAGGATTCTATAACCCTCTAAGAACGTCATTCCACAACCACACCAAAAAACACTAAAATAGATCCATAAGAATAATGATATCATCAAACATATCATGATAAGATAGAATGGGAGGAAATGAACCAATCAGATAAGAAACCACAATAGAAATATGAAGGACTCACCAAATATCACCACAGATCAAACCTAGGAATTTGGGGATCAATCCTTATAAAAATGGATTCAATGTAACCTAAATAAGTACCTCTTTACACCTAGAGTTGGGAGAGAATAATAGGGTTTCTAAAACAATAAGGGTGAGATTATATTTATAGTCAAACTGCCAAACACAAATTCATAGTTTGAATGGGTAAGTCACATAATTAATGGCCCAGGTTTTAAAACTTTTTTGAAAAACATATCACCTTGATCCAATAAACATAGACCAATTAACATTGTGAAATTTATGTTAATGTTGTATTTTTTTTGGGAGAGATTCATCAGGTACCAACATCATCCATTCACATCATGAACTTACAGTTCAAATCCTAAATTACACATTATAAACCACCTTTCTCAGGTTCATAATTCACATTAGAGATATGAACTTCTCAATCACATTGTGAACTAAAATTCCGGTCATAAATTTAGATTGTAACAAGATTTAATCTCCGAAACTCTACCATATATACTTTATTCCTCCTCCAGGAACCACAAGTTTCTAAAACCCACAAAGGGGTGGTTTAGAAGGATCGAGACCCATACATCAACACTAAAGTAATGTTACTTGTGAGGGAAGGATTTAATTATCAAGAAACCATGATTTAAAATAATAATTATGGAAGTATTTTCTACTAAAAATTAGAAATTAGATGATTGTTCTAATGTTGAGATTGTGTGGCCTCAGTTGGTAATTTTTCATTTCTGGGTTGAGATGAGATATGTTGTTTAGCAGTGTTGCAAATTCCTTCCCATGGTTGGAAATAATAGATATTATTGTTGAGGTATAATGATGGTATGATGGATTATGTAAAAATAGAACGTGACTTTCGATGTGAAATAATGGATGTGTTACTATGTGGGAACCAAAATTTTTGTGTATTTATTATGGTAGATGATGGCATGAGGTGTGTTGGGGTTGGTGCAGTGGAAAGTTTTTTGACATGGATTTTTTTTTGTTTCCCAGAAGTAATAGAATATGTTCATAAATTGTAAAAAACAATAAAGGGTATGGAAAAAATGGATTAAAAATGGAATTTAAATGAATTTATAATTATTTAATTGAATAGGTAATGATTGGTTCAGACATGGGTGATGTTCAAGAATAGTATTCCATAAATATATAATTTAATGGAATAATGAATGTAAAATGGTTAGTAAATGGTAAACCTTGAAATGGTTAAATGATATGATTAAATAAAAACTGTGAATGGTTTTTTGTGTGTTTGAAAGAGGACTATTTGACAAGGTAGGAGTGGTAGTGGAGGATGTTTGAATGTAGTGGTGATACTATAGTGATTATGGGCTATGATAATGCTATTTTGGTGTGAACCTATTGGGATGAATTTCTGTGTGGTTTTATCATACTTTTATTTTCTTGTGATTTCTTTATACACCCCACCAAATTTAAAAAACCTTATCAAAGGAAAAAGATTTTGGGTTCTAGGTTATTTCCCTAAACATCTAGTTTGGTGAGGAAATATATGGATGAATACCCTTTATTCCCCACTCTCTCTTTTAGACATGACATGACTAAGACGATAGTACATGGTGAGCCATGCTGATTTCCTTCAAGTTCATGATACCCTACTATGATGAATATGGTTTTTTGGTTGTGTTTGTGAAATAGTACTAGTAAAACCTATAAAATAGAGTTTAAAAGAAAATTATTCTTGATAGCTTTCTTAACACACAACACCAATCATTAAGTGAATATTGATATCCAATAAAAATAATATTATTTAAATGTGACCGTTATAACCTAACTGTTAAATTAGAAGGTATGAATATTAATAATAAAATTATAAAAAATATTTATAAAGGTTTTATATAATTAAAATTTAGTTATTAAGTCATAATAAATAATTACTCAATTTTTAGTAAAGTTATTTTTTCTTTAAAAATATGCTTTCTTTAAAATCAGTTTTATTGCATTTTGTGCACAACCATTATAATTAATTTCTAAAATTTTAAGAAATTTTATTTTTATAAATTAATATAATTTTTAAATAATTATTTCAATATTATCATAGGTTTATTTTTTCTTTTTCTAAAAAAAAATTATTTTTCAGTGAATAGTGAAAAATACCGATTTTTTGTAAAACTGTCATTTTTTTCATTAAATAAAGTAATTTAATGGTATAATTGTGTTTTTAATTTGATCTTAAATTAATATAAATATAATTTAATTATAAATAATCTAATTAATTACATATTAATCATTATTATACTTGATTTTTTATAAGTTCATTTTTGTCCTTGAAAACACATTTTTCTAAAAACTATTTTCATACGCATTGTGAGTTTTTATCTTAATTAAATAGATAAATAACTATTTATTAATTATGTTAATGAAACTTATTGAATATATATATTCAATTAAATGTTTTAATATTAATATAATAGTTTTTAAAATTTAAGGAATGGAAGTAAGCTTAGTTTATGGTTAAAAATTCATTTTTCTAAAAAAGGGTTTTCATTGCATTTTGCACACTAATTTAAAATTAAATTCTAAAAATTATTGAAATTGAATGTGGTAAAATGGATTAAATATTTTTAATATTCATAGTTAATATAATTTAATAGTTTTAACTTAATTTTTGGTCATAATAAATAGTAAAAAGAGTAAAATTTTGTTACTATAGTTAAAGTTAAAATGAGTTTTTGGGGGGTGTTAAACTAAGGAATTATGGTTGTAATGTAACTAAAATTTTATAATTATTATTGGTTGAAGACATTTTAAAATTATATTATATTATCTCTTAATTATTTACCATTTTCCCACTTTATCATGAAAGTGACCTTATATTATTTATTTATTTTAATTCATGTGCACCCCTCCCCTCACCTAAAAAAGGTCACCTCTTATACTCCCTTATAAACAAAATTTTAGCATTCTATATAATCTAATAACTAAACCAAAAACTTAATAGATTCTTTATATTCATTTTAGGTCCCATATTTTTCTACTAAACCCAATATTTGAAGGATTAAGGTGTAAACCAAAGGAGGTCTCTCAAAGAAGAAGTATAAATCTTAAACGAGCTATTTTGGTTTTATTTCTTATTACGAATTATATAAACCTATTATATACATAATAAAATTATGAATCAAGTATCATAAATATAATTCTATTTTATTATGATTATATAACAACCATATACCACCTCTTTTGCACCAAATGGGAAATGAAAGTATCGCTCATGCGTATGTGTGGACTACCGCCTCCATGTAGTGGCATGATTCATTTTCCATAACCATCATTCATAGTTGGTTATTATGTTGGATTTAATATTTATGTTTTATATTTATTAAATAATAATTCTTATGTAATTATAATAACTTATCTACCTTATTATTATCCTATCATTTAGAAAACGATAACACCGCTCATGTGTATGTGTGGACAACCACCTCCAAGAAGCGATGCGATTATTTTTTTCATTTCCTCTTTACATGGATATTAGTAAGGATATATTTAATGAATATATATGGTATTTATTATCTAATAATTATTATAGAAAAGTTAATTATTATTTACCTTTATTTTGATCAATCCATCAAAAACTGGAAACATCACTCATTTGTACCTAATAACTACCATATCCTTGAAGTGATGTAATTAATTATTCATCACCATTTTATATGAATGGAAATAAAAGTGTATATAATTATTAAATATTATAAATATTTCATGATTAAGATATTGGAGATTATGGAACCATTATCAATGTTCAAGAACCATAACTGCCAAACTGAAACATACATGAAAAATGAAACAGTTAACACCCATAAATGATGATTTTAATAAGATATAAATAATAAACATGTATTAAAATATTATAATTGGATAATATAATATATTATATTTTTTTGTATAGTAGTATAATAAATCTAAATCTATTATACATGATGTTAGAGTGCTTATGAATCAAGTCAGACATAAGGCAAGGGTTCTTCATCTCAATTTTATTTCATTAAGGCATATTATAAGCTTTGCACATATTTATGTTTATAAGGTGTATATACTAATATTTTGATATGTTATAAAATGCATCCTTATTAATTTAATCTATTTAAAGTTAAAATTAAAATTATTTCATCCATGTGTATTTGATTCAAAAGTTACCAAAGTGGTAAGGGTTTACCGTATCAAATTTTCTCTTTGAGACATATATTATATTATAAAAATATATTATTTTATGTGGTGTATATACTTTAACATTGATAATTTGTTCCATAATATCTTTATGTTCATGTTATTTAAAGTTTCATTTGATTTTTTTTCTTTCATGGGAATTACAACTTACAAGTTACCAAATAAGTAAGGGTTTTATGTTACAATCTCACTTTTAACCAAGATTGATTATGATTAAATTATGGATAATAAAATTATATGATCCATCTATCTAAAATATTATTTATTTTATTCTCTTATATTTATTTCTATAAATTACAAGTTTTCCTTTAATTTTCCTCTCTTTAAGTACTTAAACTTTTGAAGGAATGTTTTTAAGTAAAATGAACTTATTTTTCTATTAGGTTAGGAATATTTTTATTCCATGTCTATATTTTCATTAATTGTTTTTGAATAATTTTATTAATATTATCAAATTATTTATTAAAGACAATTTTACCCTTGTTTTAATTTATATAAAAAAACTTAAAAGGAATTTTTCATCTTCTTCCAAACAAGGAACATTTTACCAAATATAAGAACAAAATCATTGTTTTAATGTATACCACAAGAGTTTATTTTCCCACCATCATGAATAATATTTTATTTTAAGATACCCTTACATGTTTACATATTTATTTTCAGTGAAATTTTTTTATTGATATTTTGTAAATTGTAATATTTTAAATATGTGATTTCAAAATGAAATTGTTATTTTGCTCAAGAAACATTCTAGTGATATTTTAAATGTATTTTCATATATAAAAATAACCATTTATGCTTCTTATAATTTAATGGGTATATGATCCAATGTTACCATATTTATTCTTTCTCTAGAAGGTTTATTATGAAGATTATGAAATATTGATGAAACCTATGACGAAATGATAAATGTTTTCATGATCTTGTGAAATACATATGAATGAATTATTAGTATTTGATAGGTGGTTATTTTATATCCCTCAAATGAATTGGGTAATGATTAATGTGAATGAGATCAAAGGTTATATGGGAGTTTATCTAAATACCAAAATAGGGTAAAAGAGTGGTTATCCTAGGTTCAAAATAGTGTACATGGGAGGTTATCTTAAGCTAGAAAGAAGGTATATGAGAGGTTATCCCAAGACCAAAAGAGGATACAAGGGATATTATCCCAAGCCTGAAATATGATACATAATAGGTTATACCAAGCCCAAAATAGGTTACATGATAATTTATCCCAAGCCTAAAGAGGGTACATAGGTGGTTATACAAATCCCAACATGTGATGAATGTCTTGGTAGATAGCCTAGACAAATGATTTCTATGATTATGATTATTCCACACTTTTTGAAACTCTTTTATGTCATGATATTATGCCAATGTTATTCTCCCATGAATCACATTCTTTGATTACTTTATGATTCATATGTTAAATAATTCCAATATTTATGTCATGAATCGGGATTATGATATATGAATTACCATGTATGATTTTAAAATGTTAAACTCATATTCTAATACTCTTATACTCATGATATGCTACCTATGATCATTTATTGATATCTTCCATGTATAACCTTACTGAGAATATAATATCACCATTTATTATGTTTCCTTTTTCATAGTATATGGATATTTTTTAAGAACAAATTATCTAAGAAGGGTTATATCTTAAAAAAAAACCCTGTGCGAGATGATGTAGATATTTTATGTACAATTATTTATGTATCTAAGTTTCCAAATATAGTAAAAATTTACAGTTATAACATTTATCACAATGATATGTAATTCATGTTCATTTAAAATGATATCATATTTCTTTATATAATTATTGGGTTTCCATAGTTGGTATCAAAGCAAGGTTTATTTATTTTTGGAAACATGATGATATTTTTTTTATGAAAACAATTATTAAAAGCCTAAGTATATGAGAAAATACTAAGTTATGGTAAATAAAGGAGTGTGTTTTCCCTAAAAAATACATCCCTGTCTGGATACTATTAAGTTTACGAGGTCGTGTCACAAAAGAACTAATGGATAACAACTCCGAATGGGGTGGATTGGGTATTAACTCAATCATGACTTGTGTATGATGAGTGGTTATAAGACTATACCCCTAGATAAAATCACTTGGGGGATATTATTGAATCAATTCACATTTTATCCATAAAATATTATAATTTATTTTACTAGGTAATAACCATGTATGACTTAGGTTAAACCTAAGTCATTATAGATTGAAAAGGTGTCATTATTTAGACATCCCATGAAAGCTTTTTTCTTGATTATATTATTACCCACTTAGATTATTTTAGATCAAACTAATATTTTTAGATTTATTTAATGGTTGGGATGAGAAGGAATCATTTTAATACTGATTGTGACATATGATACAATGGTTGTCCTCATGAGAAACCAAATGAAATGGGAGATGTAATTTTAAAAATTGTGATTATGACTAACTATCTATATAAAAATATGATTAATAACCCAAACATAGGTGATTTTCAGAATAAAACAAATAATATAAAGATGTAATTTCATAATACCATAGAGAAAATAAGGTTCAAATTTATACATACTGAGAATGTGGGAAGAAGAACCTTGGGAAATAACTCAAAGGTACGAGAAAGTGTTTTATATTTTTAAAAAAAGAGAATAAAATGGTAAATTTTTGGGTAAAAATTAAAATTTTAGTTACCAAAATGGATGGGAATTATAGTTTCCATAATATATCATTTACGTTTGAATGTTTTAAATTTTAGAAAGTATGGGAATTATAAAATTGGTTTTCATTGCATTTTACATGATTATTTAAAATTATATTCTAAAACTTATTGTAATTTAATCTAGTAAAATGTATTCCATATTTAGAATCATAATAATTAATATAATTTAATAGGTTTAACATAATTTTTATTCATAATTAATATTAAAAATATTAAAATTTCATTACCATGGTTAAGCTTAAAATGAGTTTACCAGGGGTTAAACTAAGAAACAATGGTAGGAATACCATATAAATTGGTCTAATTATTATTTTTTGAATATATTTAAAACTCATATTATATTTTGTTATAATTATTGGAATTTTTTTCCACTTTCTCATAAAATAGACCATATATTATAGAAATATTTTATGCAATTCCATGTGTGTCCCTCCCCACACTTATAAAAGGGAATCTATTCTCCTCCATTATTCACAAAATTTGAGCCTTATATATTAGTGAATAACTACCAAAAAACCTTAATATATTATATACATACATTATATATCCCATTATCATCTCATAATACCAATATCCCAAGGCATAATGTGTAATCCAAAGGCGGCATCTCAAAGAAGAGGTATAAATCCTAACTGAGCTCTTTGAATTTTTTTCTTCTTACACCTTATCTAAATATATTGTATAGAAAATAAAATTATGAATCCAATTTCATAAATATACTAATTTTTTATCATGATTATGGCACAACCATTTCCTACCACCTTTCTATAAAATGGGAAATGAAAATATCACTTTTGTGTATGTGTAAACTATCGCCTCCACGTATTGATATAAGTAATTTTAATTCACTATAATTAATGTTAGGTTATTATGATGGATTTAATTTTTACATATTATATTTATAAAATAATAATAATTTTTTAATTATAATACATTTTCAACCTTCTTACCATCCCATCCGTTGGAAAACAATAACGCTGCTCGTGTGTACGTGTGGACTACAACCTCCACGAAGCGGTGTGGTTTGATTTTCATTTCTAGTTTACATGGATTTTAATAAGGAAAAATTTAATGAATATATATTATATATTAATTATTATTTAATTTTTAATTATTATTCACCTTCCTTTTGTTCCATCCATCAAAAAGTGGAAACATATCTAATGTGTATGTACTGACTACCATCTCCATGAAGTGTTGTAATTCATTTTTCATCACCAATTTATATGAATGGTTATAAAAGTTCATATAATGATTAAATATTATACTTAATACATGATTAATATTCTATAGATTATGTAAATATGAGAAAATTTCAAGGACAATAACCGTTGAACTGAAACATATATGAAAAATGAAATAGTTAACACCTAGAAATAAAAATATAAATAAGGAATAATTAATAAAAATGTGTTTAAATTTTATAAGTAGATAATATTTGATATTATAAGTATTTATATAGTTATTTTATATAATTATAATAAATCTAAAAATTATTATCATGAGGTTATAGTGCTTACGAATCAAGTCGGACTTAGGATAAGGGTTCTTCTTCAGAATTTTGTTTCATTGAGGCATGTTTGATGTTATTCACCTATTTATATTTATGACATGTATATAACGATACTTTTAAATGTCATATAATTTATAATTATTAATTCATGGTATTTAAATTTATAATTAAAAGTATTTATTCTAAGGGGATTTGATTTAAAATTTACCAAAGTGGTAAGGGTTTATCATCTCAAATTGTATTATTTGGGACATATGTTATGTTATACAACTATAGTATTTTATGAGGTTTATCTAATACCCATTTTATATGTTCTATCATGAATATAATTGTGTTCATTTTAATTAAATTTTCATCTGATTTTATTCCTTTCATGTGGATTATGACTCAAAAGTTACCAAATTAGTAAGGGTTTTATGTTACAATCTCACTTTTTATCAAGATTTATTATAATTAAATTATTTATGATTAAATTATATGATATATCTATCAAAATTTTTATTTAATTTATTATCCTATAGAAATTTATGTAAATTAAAACTCATCCTTTCATTTTCCTCTATCTAATTACTCAAATTTCTGAAATAATGTTTTTAAGGAAAACCTACCATGTTTTTCTATTCGGTTGGGAATATTTTTCTTCCATGTCCATATTTTCTTTAAAATGTTTTAAATGATGTTTTTAATATTATCCAACTTTTTATTAAATATATATTTACCCATGTTTTAATTAATATAAAAATGTTTTAAATTAATTGTCTTTTCATTTTCCGAATGAGCTAATTTTTACTAAATGTGTGAATGAGATGTTTGTTTCAATGTATACCGTACAAATGAATTTTACTTACATCATGACTAATCTTTTATTTGAAGATTAATTTACATTTTTACATGGTTATTTTCTTAGTAAAACGTTTCCTTCATATTTTGGAAATTTTTAGATTTTGAATAATTAATTTGAAAATGAAAAGGGAATTTTTCTCAAGAAATGTTGTAGTGATATTGTAATAATATTTTCATTTATAAAAAATATACTTTGATGTTTCTTATGATTTAATTGTTATATGATCCAATTTTACCATATTTATTCTATTTCTATTTTTTTTATGATTATGATGATAAAATATTGATGAAACCCATTTTATTTTCCATGGGTTAAGTTAGAATCAAATGATAAATGTTTTCATGATATTATTGCATACTTATAAATAGATTATGATTCTATGATAGGTATTTCTATTATATTTCTCCAATGAATTGGGTAGTGATTAATCTTTATGAGCTCAAATGTTACATGAGAGGTTATTCCAAGATGAAAGAGGGTATATGGGAGGTTATCCTAAACTCAAAATAGGGTACATTTGAGGTTATCCCAAGCTCTAAAGAGGGTACATAAGAGTTTATCCCAAGCCCAAAGAAGAGTACATGGGAGGTTATCCCTTGAAAAAAAGGGTACATGGGAGGTTATCACAACCCCAAATAGGGTACACAGGTGGTTATCCCAAACTAAACATGTGATAAATGTCTTGGTAGATAACCTTGACAAATGGTTTCACATTATGCCACTCTTTTATGTCATGATATTATGCCATTATTATGATCTCAAGAATCTTGTTCTATGATTAATTTATGATTTGTATCTTATAAACTCACAATATTTATTTCATGACTCATGATGATGATATATGAATTTCTAAGTATGATTTTAAAAAATTAAACTCCTATTATCAAACCCTTATACTAATGTTATACTAACATATGATAATTAAATGATATCTTCCATGTTTACCCTTGTTGTTCATCTAATATAATACTTTATCACGTTTACTTTTTTCCAAGATATAAATAGAGGTTTTAAGTATAATATGTCTAATAAGGGTTCTAGTTGTGAATAACTTAGCAAGAGATGATGTATATAATTTATGCACTAGTTATTTATGCATCCAAGTTTCAAAAGACACTAAACCTTTATGATTATAGAATAGATCATTATTATATGTAATGAATATTCATTTAAAATTATGTAATATTTATGTATGTAATTTTTGGGTCACCATAATTCAAACATGAGATTTTGGAAGCTACGGAAGGTTGGGGTATGTAGGGATACAATCCGACCCCAATCGACTGAGACATGAGTATTTGTATTGGTTTAAATGAGTATGTTAGACCATGAATAGGTTGGGGTAGGTAGGTATATGGTATAACCCACATAATATGTTACTTGATATATGTTATGTTTATATTATTATGATGATATGGAAGGGATTACATCAACGAGACATTTGAAGTTGGGGTTTGAGAGTGAAAAACTAGTGGGAAAGTGGTGTGAGGCACCCTTTTTTATATATTATATCATTATTATATTAATTTAATTGGATTCACTATTTTGTGAGTGATAATTTGGAGAGGAAGAGTCATAGTTACCTTAGTAGGTTCTTGTTTTATTTTATGTTTATTCACCAATTAGTTATCATTATTCTTCCACAATTGCACAAGTAGTCTAATATAGGATACTACTAAGAAACATGTATGATCAACACTATCTATATAAACTACTTTCATGTTTCTAGGGAGAGTTTTGATATTGATTTGGGAATAAAAAACTTGGATTTGGGATTTTTTGTTGGATCCACTGGTTAGTTGTTTATTTTTATTTTTTATATTTCGGGAGACTATGTTTTTATGCCATATTCATGCATCATAGGATTATTATAGATCTTGGTTTATTTTATATTATGGTTTTTATGAGTGATTTTATTTATGTATTACTAGTATTTATGAGGATAATGAATCCCACATGGGTAATTTATACCTTCAGTGGTACTCACTAACCTTAGCTTATTGATTATGTGCCTCATGGGTCAATATTGTATTCATTATAGGCCCAAGATAGGTTCCTAGTGGGGGGGGGGGGATTCATGAAATTATACATAGGATATCCATGGTTTGATGAATCTCACAATAATTGGGAGTAATTATCCTTTTATTAATGGTAGGACAGTACCACTCTATGGTAAAGGAAGAAATATAAGAGAGATTCATCTTTGGAGAATCAGTGTCACACACAAGATCAGATAATGCCACTTTCATGGTCTTGAACTCTTTATATAAACCTTTAGGAAGATCTTGGTGCCTCCATAAATTTACTAGAATGTTTATAAAGTGTTTAGTAAATGGTATATGGTTATATATATTTTTAACTATTCATCCATACATAAATTCAATCATTAAATGCATCTTTAATTCTATCAACATTTCCATCATATGAAATGTACGTAATCAATGATATCCTATATTGAAGATGACCTGAACTTTAACACTTAACAGTCAACTACCATATTATTAATCATATTTTATGATTGATACATATCACAACACTTATGATATTCTCATATAATATAGTAGGATGTGGGTAAAGGTAGTGGTAAAATATAACCATATCATGCCTTATAATATTTCTAAACTAAATTATACGATATTCCTTGGTTTCATATATGTCACACCATATGAAACACCCATATTTTTTGTTATGATATAAAAAAATATGTCATATATATATATAAGGATTTAGGTAATATCTCCACTAATTTATAACCTTTAATAAATCCTCATAGACTTTGTTCCATTTCATCTTATATCATATCATATACAATAGTTTTTGAAACCACAACCAAAACTCATTTTGGATATATCCAAAATACTTTTGGAAATATGTCATAAATTTCATTATATATTAAATCATATGTAATACCTTGTGAATATCATCCCAAACTTCTTATGGATAAACTCTAAAACACTTTTAAAGAAGTAATCTACATTAAATAAAACTTTATCTCCATTTAGTCAACCAAAAAAGTGTGACCTCATGAGAATTTTTAGTATTTAAAAAAATTATAAATTCTAAAATCCATAAATTTAATCAATGAATGGAATCTAGAAAAGTATCAGTGATAATAAAGTTATAAAGGGATTTGTTATGATCTTCATCAAACACATTTATACCTATACTCGTGTCTAATAACTGTATAATATACAAGTATGAATAATCATATAATCCTTTTATCCAAGGAATCATATAACCACATGACATGGAGTATGCCAATCCCATATAGCCAATCATTCATTCCCAATTATCCAAGTATAGAATGAACACATGGATACACACATAACTTGCCATTCATCTTTATGTATGGGCACATAACATCCCCCTCGCCAAATAAATAAGCACATCTCATGTATTAAGGTACACACATACACTTCTTCAGTTTATCTCAATCAAGGGATCATATTCCATACTCATTATATATGAGAAAAAAATATTGTCTTAATTAAAATCATCCGATGAAATGATTAAAACTATACCCAACCACCCCCTGATTATCTTAGTCTTAAATTTGGAATAGGTAATATATAAAATTTTATGGTTCTCATACTAGGCATATTTTCTAACCATATTTATGAGGATTCAATATAAACGATGCACTCCCAAAACACCAATGATATAGTGTATGGAACTTTATATGGAATACTTAGTTGGTCATCCCACAAAAAAACTTATTTTATGTCTGATAATCATATTTTATATCTTTATATGAAATCCTACTCACTCTAACCATAAAATTTTATCACAACCTATAATACTCCATGATGAAGATCATTTAGAAAGAATAGAAAGTTATACTTTGAGAGGTTAATTATCATTTAACTTCATTATTATATGTATATTATATGAAAGAATGATAAATTGGAGACTTAATTGGTATAACATGATACATTTAAAATTCTTAAACCCATTTAAGAATACTAAAAACCCATATTTAATCTCATATATAGTCATATATATTATGATATACCTCTAGAGATGCCTTATATTTGCTGATTTTTTTGGGTTTTGTTAAAATTATTACATATCTATATAGATCCTGTTACATATCTATGTGATTATCTAATAAAAAATCTCAGTAAACTTCTATAGTGATTAAAATCTATGAAGAAATATTTTTTGAATAATGGTGACACTATTAATCATATTCCAAATGTTTAACTATTAGAATAAGTATTCAATATTCTTTATTTCAAAAAATCCATTATTATAACTTTAATAACTTCTATTTTTTTACTAAAATCTATTTAGAGGTTAATCATCATAAACTTGGAAATTATTTTCTTAAAGATAATTTTGGTAACAAAATGTAACTCTTTACATTATCTTTATTTACCAACATATCCCAAACTCTTTTAAGATATGAAATGACTTTCACTTTGAATTTAACTAATATGATATTTTATTAATCACCCTTTGAACAAATATAAGTTAAATATTACTTCTAATTACCTCTTAGAAACTATATTTTCTCAAAAATACCATGATATAAAATATGAAATACTTTGTTTTAGGAGATTATACTCATTTCCTTTAGTGGGAATATTTAACAAATAAACTCTTAACAAAAATATAATATATTGTATTCTATATGTTTAGAGTAATATTATGAACACAAGAATTTATTTTTCATAATATGTGTAACATCCTAATATCTTATGATATATTTATATTTAAATAATTCTAATGTTTTTGATAACGTTCTTTACACGAAACATTGAGCTTAAATAAATGGTGATATACTATTGAAATATTATCACTAAATGTGATTGTTATCGCCTAGTTTTTGGATTGATGGGTATGAATAGGAATATTTTTTTTAATATTATGTATAAAATTTTTACTCAATGAAAGGTATTTATTAATGCTTAGGAAATAAGTAGTCAATTTTAAATGCTATAAATAATCTCATTTAATGTTAAAAGATCAATTTTTCAAAGTATTGTATTTTTATATATATTATGTTCCTAGATGACTAATGAACTATTATTTTGATGAAATATATTTTAATTTAATGATAAAAATGAATAATAATTTATAAATTAATTATAAATTGGATATAAATGAAGATAAAATCATTTGAAGGTAAAATGAGATATTTTTTTCTCCAGAAAACTATTTTTATTACACACAATTTATTTTATATTAAAAAATTGAATTAATCAATATTAATGAATGATTTTAATATAATTAATTTATTATATATTAAATTAAATATATTAAAATTAATCTAATTTTTTGAAATAATCAAGGAATAATAATAAATTCAGTTTTATGTTTAACAATACATTTATATTAAAATGGGTTTTGTTGAGTTTTATGAATTTATTTTCAAATTAATTTCTACCACTTATAGAAATTTAATATGATAAAATTTTTCCAGATTTATAATAATGGTTCTAAACTTTAATAATTATGCAAATTAATTTTTTTTCCAATATGAATGATAATCATTAGAAAAATTTATTTCCATGGTAAATGTAAAAAGGGTTAACGAGGGGTTAAACTAAATATATATGGGTTAAAATGACCTAATTTTTTTCTAAATGATATTATATGAATTTATTTCTATCTTATATCATACCATATTGTATCTTAATCCAATTTGGATCCACTTTCCCAAGATATTGACTTTATTATATTTTAATATTCTTTATAATTACAAGTGTGTCCCTCCCCTCATTTATAAAATGACACCTCTTATCATCTCTTCCATAAACCAATTTACCCCTTTTTCTCAAAAAAATATAACCACGTAATCTACCAACATCATTATACATGACCATGAGGTTATGGTATTCCAAAAATACCCATACAAGAAGCCTTAATGTTCTTTCAAAAGAGGATACAAGAAGAAGAGGTATATATTATTACTAATATTTTTAATGTTTATTTCTTATTAAAACTAATAAAAATATACTATAAACATATTAAAATGATGAAATAAATATATTTATTAAACTTATATGTTTCTATGTTAATGATATATGAATTTTCTATCTCTTTACCATTCATTGGAAAATGATAAAGCTGCTCATGTGTATACGTGGACTACCAACTCTACGAAGTGATGTGATTCATTTTTCATTTCCTATTTACATAGATAAAAATATGTCTATATTTAATGAATATATATGATATTTATGATATAATTATTATTCATTAAAGTTTAATTATTGTTTACATTTCTTTCATTCTATCCATTGAATAGTGAAAACATCACCTGTGCGTACGTATGAAGTATCATCTCCATGAAGTGATGTAATGAATTTTTCATCATCCCTTTATATGAATGGTTATAAAAGTTTATATAATGAATAAATATTATACTTATTACATGATTAATATTATATAGATAATGAAAAAAATGATAAAGGTGTAAGGATTGGAACCGTTGAACCAAAACATGCATGAAAAAAGGTCAGCATTCACCCGAATGTTCATTTTAATAATGAATTTTTAATAAAATGTAATCGAAAATTATAAGGGAATGATATACAGTATAGTTTAAATTAATATTGGTAAATACTATATGTATAGTAAATCTATATTTATTATATTGGTTGTTTTAATACATATAAATAAATAATAGACCTGTGGTGAGGGTTTATGTTTCAATCTTATTTATTTTCAGGATTGTCTATATTAAATTTAAATTAAGTATAATTATATGATAATTACCATTTAAACCCAATATAATTTCTTACAATTTTGTTTTTACAATATTTTTAAATTATCATCACCATTTTACTCACTATGTTACTTTAAATTAACAACAATATGTTTTTAAGAAAAACGATTCTTATTGCTCTTTATTTGATGAACTTTTTCTTCCATGTCCATATTATTGAAAATTATTTATGGAATTATATATATATATACATATATATATATATATATATTTTTGAGAAATATTATTTTTAATACATTTTAATTTCTTTATAATTAATTAAAAGTAATATTTAAAATATTTTAGATATGACTAACTTTTTAATTTTTATAAAACTGTGAAAGGAATGTTCTCTTTTAACATATACGACATGAACATATTTTCCCACTATCACGACCGTTATTTAATTTTAAGATTAAATTATAATTTTACATGGTTATTATCAAATAAAATATTTTTAAATATTATGGGAACTTTTAGTTTTTAAATATATCAAAAGAAAAGAGTATTTTACCTATTTTTAATGAAATGCTTAAATACTATTTTAATGGTATTTTCTATCTATGTCAGCATAATTTATGGATTTTTCTACTTTAATAGGGACATTATCTTTTTATTCTATCCAATTTATTTCTCTGTATGTATTATTATGATAATGTTTTAAGGATGATTATATAAAACATGTTAGCTTCCCATGGTTTAATTAAGTTTTGACGAAATATTTATGAAACCCATTTATTTCTAATAGGTTATGCTATGATGAAATGATGATTTTTTTAAGATATTTTGGAAAACTTATACATGGTTTTAATTATGTAATGGGTTTTCCTAGAATAATATATCCATACAATGCATTTGTTAAAACTTTATATTTCATGAGATAACTATGTTATGCATGAACCTGGTTTTATTTTCAAAAAATTAATCATGAGCTTATTCATATTATGAAATGTTTACAATTTTTTGCATGGTCCTAGTTTCATGACCATAAATGTTATATAGGTACTCGATTACATGTTCTTAACATGATGAGTGGACCCATTGGTGTTTATAAAAGTCCATAATGCTATGATTTTCTATGTCAATTCTTGTACCACATTCCCATGATATATTCTTAGGTTATTCTATATGGATCATGATTTTGGATTCATAATTATAATAATATATTATGTTGTCCTAGAATAATTATTCCATGACTTGTGAGTTATGATCTTGACTGATTGAGTATGATTTTCATAAGTTATGATCATGTTCTCATACCCTTTTGCTTAACTTATTCTTACTTAATATCATTGACTGATATCTCTCAAGTTTACCCTTAATGTGTATCTGATCTCATACCTTATTATGTTTCCACTTTAATTAGGTTATAAAGAATGATATTAATTACGATAATCCTATTAGGTAACTATATGTTAATAATTCTATAGGATATGATAAAGATATTGCATAAACATAATTTGTTTACGTGTCTAGCCACCAAAGACACTAAATATTTATGATCACTAGGCATGTATTATTTTGATATGTATTGAATATTAATCTAAAAATATGTAATATTTATGTAAGAAATAATCATGTCATGACAATATTCCACGAAAAGGTGGTGGAATCTCTTTCATTCACATGTTAACAAATAAATTAGAAAAAATATTTTATCTTTGATAAAACACTTTTATCCTTATATTATATTAAAAAATGTTATATAATACTATGAATAAAAAAATATGTGTATTAAAAACACCATATCATATTTTTTATAACAACTCCTTATTTAAAAACAACTTCTCATATAATGTAAGTGGAATAAGAATAAAATACACACCCTTGATTTAGATCCAAATGAGCATGAAATGTTCCTTTTCATTCCAAATATTCATAATATAAAATTTTGGTATTATATTTGAATGGAAAATACAATATCCATCAATTATTAACTTTATTTTTTACTATTATACATTTATAACATTTGTAAAGTATACATTTGGTATCATATATATTTCAAAATAATTTTTTTAAAAAAAAAATTAATAAATAACGTAGAATCTCCATGAAATTTATCAAATACCTTCATATATTCTAGATAATTCAACTTAATGAAAAAATGTCTTCTCCATCGTGAATCCACTCTTAGTTTTCAATGATTTCGTCTGGTTATTGGAAGACATGATATTCAAATTTACAAAATGACTTTTTTTCTTCTAATTTGAGATTTTATCCACTTATATTACCAATAAAACACTTGATCCTAGATATAAAATATCTTTCTTAGCTACCCACAAAACATTGATAAGATCAAGTAAAATTTTATTGAATCTATTCATATGTTAGAACCTTTCTAAAAATGAATACATAATGAAGTTCATAGACAGATAAAGCCTTAAAGGATACCCCAACCTATTTAAGTCATTTAAATACCCAATTATATTGATTACATGAGTGGAGACTAAATTTACTTCAAACATATTTTATTTAAAAATTTCCTTTTAAACATAAAGTAAATTCATATATGTTTCTCACTAACATATATAGATCTACTTGTTGAAAAAATTTAATAGGTAGCTATTTAGGAGGGGTTAACACATAGAATTTTCCTTACATATGATTGATTCTTAAGTTTTTATACCATTCATGGAAATTTATTCCATTAAGATTATACTTTTATAATATTAATCTCAAATTCATGTTTGATGATTATGATTCCATTTATCTATAACGAAAGATCTTATCAAATGAGTATAATGTTTTACATTCATTTAATAAGGACTATTATTAAATATAATCCCACTAAAATGATGAACCCTTTAGTTTTTATATCATATCCATTAGTGGGAAAATATCCATATTTAACTATGTAATGTGTCCTCTTTTCATTCCTTTCACCATATAGCTTTTTAGGTAGACTATTTTTTTTAATTATATCATTAATTGATATTGGATATTAGAGTTGAAAAACCATTTTCTAAATCCATAACATGGAAAATCCCAAATATATTCCAACGGTATCATAATAATATTAGTGTTAACAAGATAAGTGTGGCCCAAATCTCATTATAGATACTTGCACATAATCATATTTGGGTCACCCATAAATTGATTTCTTTATATAAGATAATCTATAGGATCCTAGATTTGGTATGATCTTTATATTTTGATGATCAAGGTTTTAAAAAATGTTTAATTTTTAGGGAAAATATTTAAACCACTTTAGGATTATGATATATTTATTGTAAATACATATTGATGTAGTTTTTAAGTGTTGAGAATTAAATAATGATTATTTGGAGTGATTAATAAGGAAATGAAATGAATTGAAGTGACTCTAAGCTCCATTGAAGAAGTCTAGAATCCTGTAGTTGGATAAAAATAGATTATTATTTTCCATAAGATTAATTTCCATTAGAGTCACTTGTAACTTCATAATATTTATTTCAAATCTAATGTGGAAAATCAACAAAGGCACTAATTTTCTGTAAGAGTTATTTACTATTACAATTTTAGGGTGCATAATTTGGAATAATCATTTCTATAAGGATCACTTGGTATTACCATATAGTTATTTTACATAAGTATAAATTATAATTAATATAATATTAATTTCCATACAAATCAATTATAATTATAATTTTTTTTAATAAAGGCATTTCTATAATATTTTAGTATGGGTCCTTGGATTCTTTAAGGGTCATTATGATTCCATAAGCATCACTGTGACTTCATAAGGTTCATTGAGAAACCAATGAGGATCAACTAAAAAAATAATAAGAGACATTATCTAAGGGTCCTCAAGTGATTTTGTAAAGTCGTTTACCCCTATGAAAAGATTTCCAACATAAAAAATGACAAAGTCATGAAAGTGGAGAAGTTGGGAATCATAGCATAAGATATACTCTTATTGTAATACATGATAATCTTACCAAATTAGATATTGCGTAATAATTTATTAGAATTATTAAATATCAAAATAATCAAATGGTATTGTGATTTAGTTTGAGAGATTTAGAGGTTTCATGCTATAAAAAAAGACTCCATGTCATGAAGGTTTACTTCATAAAGACATGTCATCGTTGAATAAATTAAAAATATCCATGAATTCTATATAACTTTTGACGAATAAAACATCCAGAGTCTCTTGCTGAATTAAATTAATAAATTCATTATTAATTTTAATGATATTTAAATAAGGTCAAGATAAATAATTTTCTAGGGTTTTTAAACTATAATGTCGATTTATCTAAAATCAAGGGTGTTTTCATTTTGAAATATGAAAATATTATTCATGATATTATTTGTAAATATAAAAGATAAAAATTAAATAGTGAAAAGTGATTATCATTATTTTATTGTTGTGAATCTAATATAGTGTGGGAGAATTTTAGAATTTTTGTATTTAAGAAATAAGAAGAGGAAGAAGATCAACATCTATTTACCCAGTGTGTTGGCTCAAGATTTATTAGTGTTCATTATTAAAAAGGAATCATTATGTTATACCGGTACTAAATTATAACTGGTTAGTTGTAGCCATTTTAAAAAGTTCAAGGTTATTCTCTTTTCTATATAAACTTCTTGATAATAGGTGGTGATCTATGTGTGTATGGGATAAAAAAATACTTTGGGGATATAATCATTATTTTGGGGTGTGAATGTCATTAAGAAATGCGTTGTTTTCATTTTATTTCTTGTACTATTTTGAGTATTGAGAGAAATATGTAGTAAAATAATGATACCATTTGGGTGTGATAAAGATTTTAATAATTGATTCCCCATATTAGTGTTTAAGACCCTGGAAGTTATCCTAAATTTTTTTATGAGAACATGTAAACTCTATGTTGCTTCTCTCTATTTCTTTTCATTTATAAAAAAAAATAGTTAATAGAAAAGGAATCCCAACATTTTATGGAATATGGTTTCATGTTTTGAGAAGAGATAATGGTAACCCACCTTTTCTCTTTAGTACTTTATGTGCTCCATTATGAACAATATGTATTAACTGTGTCAAATGAGACCTCAACTTGGTCTCTAATTAACAAGAAAAATATTGAAATTGATAGGAAGGATAAAAATTCATAATTGTTCTCCTAATAAAAAAAATATATAAAACAATTTATGGGTTGTATAACTAAAAAATCCATTTTGAAAAATATTAATAGCATCTATAAAGGAAAAAGAAGGTGATGGAAAACATATTTTAGATCACTAGACAAAATTTAAATACATTAGAGTATATGAAGATGAAACATTTGATGAATTTTTAACCAGGGTTGACCTAGTTATTAGTACCATTTTAGGGTTTGGATAAATTATTGAATATTATATTATGGTAAATAAGTTTATGATAATATTACCAATACAGTTTTATTCTAGTATCTCAACTCATAATGATAAATATCTTATTGATTACACCATTGATGAACTCCAAAATAATCTTATCAATTATGAAATGTGAAGAGGTGATACACTCAAAATAAAAATAAATAAAGATAAAGAAATTAATTTCAAATCATTTAAAGGTATAAAGGTGAAAGATATCATAAGTTTCATAGAGTAAGACAATGACATGGAAGACTATTTCATGACTCACTCACTAATATAAAAAAAATCACCCGAAGAATAGGTAAATATAAAGTAAAGATTATATTTAAATAATTTAATTGTGAAAAATTTGAAACTTCTCTAGCAACCATCCCTTTAAAATTAGAGGTGATAGTGATTATGAAGAAGTATCTAGGATGGTTAATAGTAAGAGATATTCTTTGATGAGAAATCAAAAAAATAGGAAAAAAAAAACAATTTCAACCAAATTATTTAGAAGGAAATTTTTGTTAGTTGAAGATGGTGTTTTATATAATTAATAAAGTTGTAATGATGATGAATCCCATATAAAAGATTTTAAATGGGTTATTGTAACATCTTGACCCTCATCACTGGCTTGAGAAGGTATAAGGATATTACTTATCCTTAAGAGACATCCCCAAGATGCTAAAGGTTGACAATAAATACCAAGGGCTTTATTAATAGATGGGGGATGATTTTACCATTTAAAATACCATCCAAACATTCCATAACTGAAAACTACTACATGATGCATGATAACCATTTAAAAAGACTCAAAGTAGTACCATTGATATAAAAACCAAACTACACAAGTACCACAATAGAATATAACTAAACAACAAGTACACAGTGGAAGAAAAAGACAACAAAAATCAACAACAACCTACATAAATACAAATCTCCAACATGATCTATGCTCCAACTCCACAAAACAACCCAAGTATCTATTGTACCTCTCGTACCCCTCGTGGTTTAATTTTAATGATCACAATCACTCTCTTATTTATCTAATATTGTTTTAAGTGTTTTTGGTTGATAGGCATAATTTCAGATTGCCAAGGAATTGGGGAAAGAAGGCTGAAAGAAAAAATGGACTGATTTTCAGTCCACCGGCCAACCGGTGGACGACCACCGGCCAGCCGATGGATCCTGGACAGAAGGCATCCCTCTGTCCAGACCACCGGCCAACCGGTGTCCCACCACCGACCAACCGGTGGACCCAGACAGAATAGTGTCAGCCACTGCCTCAGCACTGGCCAACCGGTGGCCTCCTCACCGGCTAGCCGGTGGTGCCTGAGCCCCAGCCCTCTCCCTTTTTCAAAGCGCCGACCAACCGGTGGCCTAGCACCGGTCAGCCGGTGGAGCCAGTCAAACTAGCCGTTGGGCTTTGACCAGGCTTGTCCACTTGACTCCCAACGGCTCCGAAGGCCTCTCCAACGGCTCCGAAGCCTCCCAAAGGCCATTTGAGGGTTCCCCCTCTATAAATAAAGGACTAGGAAACCCTGGAACACTAGCGAAACACAAGGAAGCCCACGGACACATTTTTGATCATTTGGCGAACCTCCGGCGCATTCCCTCAAGGAACCCTCACTTGCTCCAACTCACTTCCACATCCAAGGAGCACCATCAAAGAAGCTTGGGAGCTCTCTTCATCAACTTCATCAATCCTTTGGCGCCCAAGGCTTCTCCCATTACGGTTTTTATTGTTTTATCATTTTGAGCATCATTTTGGGTTTGTGCCTACAAACCCCTCTTTCTCTCATCTCCCTTTCATTTGGGTTTTCACACCACCTTAAAGGTGTGAAGAGGTTAGTCAAGCCTTCCCTTTAAAAGGCTTGAATCAAAGGTGAGCTAGCCTTCACCTGTAAGAAGGCTAGTGAGTTCTTGCTCAACCATTAAAAGGAAGTGGGTTCTTGCATAACCATTAAAAGAAAGCTGTAATAGGTTCTAGAATAACCTTAAAGTCTAGTGGGTTTCTTGCTAAAACCATTAAAAAGCAAGCGGTAGTAAATCTCTCAACGGTTGAGTTGGGAGCGGAGACGTAGGCTTTGGTTTAAGCCGAACTCCGTTATCAATTTTGTGTCTTGCCTATTTTATTTCCGCTGCACCTTTTACTTTGATTTTAAATTGTTATTTATTTTTTAAAAGGCAATTCACCCCCCTCTTGCCATCACTTCTCCGCCCAACAATTGGTATCAGAGCCAAAATTTGAGTAATACCCTAACCGGTTTCAAATTCAAGATCCTTTATGATGGCTTCAACTTCTTTCGCCCCCGAAGGTTATTCTTTGGGTCGTGCTCCATTTTTTGATGGAACCGACTATAACTATTGGAAAACCCGCATGACCACTTTTCTTAGAAGTATAGGTTATCCTATTTATAAAATTGTCATGCATGGTTATTCTTTATCTTCTCCCGATGAATCCAAATGGACTCAAGCCGATATTAAAAATTTCGAGCTTGATGGCAAAGCCATGAACGCTCTTCATTTCAGCCTTGATCGTAATGAATTCAATCGAGTTTCCACATGCACCTCATCACATGAAATCTGGAAACTTTTGGAAGTTACCCATGAGGGGACCAACAAAGTCAAGGATACTCGATTGGATATGTATCGCCAAGATTTTGAAAGTTTTACCATACATCCATCCGAATCTATTTCTGAAATGTTTACACGTTTTACTGATGTTTGCAATGGGAGAAAGTCCCTTGGTGACATTGTGTCTGCAGAAACAATGGTCAAGAAGATCCTATGGATCCTACCAAGCTCATGGGCACAAAAAGTCACGGCAATCCAAGAAGCAAAAGATGTCAAGAACATGCCGGTTGAAGAGCTCATTAGATCCCTCATGACCTACGAGATCACCATGAGGAGGCAAGATGAAAAAGAAGGCAAACTGATCAAAACTCCAAAGAACATCGCCTTCAAAGTTCAACAAGAAGAAATATCATCCTCCTCATCATCTTCCTCTTCAAGCGGCGATTCCGAAATGGAGAATCTTGCCCGCAAGATGCAAAAATTCATGAAGAAGCACAAGAAGAAGAAATCCCGCAAGGCTCAACCCAACGAAAAATCCGAGCCCGAGGTAACATGTTACGGGTGTGGCAAGAAAGGCCATTACAAGCCCGATTGTCCACTCAACAAGAAAAAGGCCAAGCAAAAGGAAAAGAAGAAGGCATTCAAGGACACATGGAGTGAAAGCTCCACATCCTCCTCCTCCTCCTCCTCAAGTTACAACGGTAAAAAATGCCTAATGGCATTTCACGAGGTAACAACTTCCGACTCCTCTTCCTCTAGTTCTTCAAATTCTTTAAAACACATGTCTTATGAGGATCTCCAACATTCTAGAGATCAATTGAAGGAAGGTTTTCAAAAACTTTCTTCCAAATTTGTTGCTTTAAAAAATAATTTCAAAAAACTCTCTTCCGAAAAGGAACAACTTCTTAAAGAAAAGGAGGAGTTGTCCCTAAAAATCCAAAACCTTCCCGATGTTGATTCTATGGAATCAACAATCAAAGATTTAAGGGAATCTCTTGCCAAGTTCACCCAAGGGGAACAAAATCTGACCAAATTGCTCGGTTCCCAACGCATATCTAGAACCACCGAAGGGATTGGCTATTCCAAGAAAGCTTCCTCTTCCCATGCTCCAACTATTTTTGTAAGGGGGAGCTCCCAATTTAAATCTTGTAATTATTGCAAAAAACACGGGCACTTAATTTATGAGTGCGATTGCAAAAATGCCCGGTATGGAAGGCCTAAAACCATTTTCCTTAGTGATGAATTTCTTAGGAGAAGACCCGCCACTAGACAAGTATGGATTGAAAAATCCCTTTTAGCGAGTCTCACCGGACCAAAATTTGTCTCGGTTCCAAAATACTCTCCCCGGTAATTTGTTGTTTTTATTTAGGGGGAGTTAGGATCATTTAAGCCTTTTTTATTTCAATTTCAAAACTTTCATTTCAAAATTTTCGATTCAAAACTTTCAATTCAAATTTCAAAAATTTCAATCGGTTTAAAATCTCTATCTTGTTTTTCAATCCTTTCCCTCAATCAAGTTTTATGCCCCGTGCTATTTTGATAATCACAAAGAGGGAGAAATTCTTGGTTGATTGGGGGAGAAATATTTCTCTCATGCTTTGCTTTACTTTCCCATTTATCCTTTAAAGCATGCCTTTCATTTCATTTTTACATTTCTTATTTTGGTGATTGTGATCATCAAAATAGGGGGAGATTGTTGTACCTCTCGTACCCCTCGTGGTTTAATTTTCATGATCACAATCACTCTCTTATTTATCTAATATTGTTTTAAGTGTTTTTGGTTGATAGGCATAATTTCAGATTGCCAAGGAATTGGGGCAAGAAGGCTGAAAGCAAAAATGGACTGGTTTTCAGTCCACCGGCCAACCGGTGGAAGACCACCGACCAGCCGATGGAGCCTGGACAGAAGGCATCCCTCTGTCCAGACCACCGGCCAACCGGTGTCCCACCACCGGCCAGCCGGTGGACCCAGACAGAATAGTGTCAGCCACTGCCTCAGCACCGGCCAACCGGTGGCCTCCTCACCGGCCAGCCAATGGTGCCTGAGCCCGAGCCCTCTCCCTTTTTCAAAGCACCAGCCAACCGGTGGCCTAGCACCGGTCAGCCGGTGGATCCAGTCAAACTAGCCGTTGGGCTTTGACCAGGCTTGTCCACTTGACTCCCAACGGCTCCGAAGGCCTCTCCAACGGCTCCGAAGCCTCCCAAAGGCCATTTGAGGGTTCCCCCTCTATAAATAAAGGACTAGGAAGCCCCAGAACACTAGCGAAACACAAGGAAGCCCACGGACACATTTTTGATCATTTGGAGAACCTCCGGCGCATTCCCTCAAGGAACCCTCACTTGCTCCAACTCACTTCCACATCCAAGGAGCACCATCAAAGAAGCTTGGGAGCGCTCTTCATCAACTTCATCAATCCTTTGGCGCCCAAGGCTTCTCCCATTACGATTTTTATTGTTTTATCATTTTGAGCATCATTTTGGGTTTGTGCCTACAAACCCCTCTTTCTCTCATCTCCCTTTCATTTGGGTTTTCACACCACCTTAAAGGTGTGAAGAGGTTAGTCAAGCCTTCCCTTTAAAAGGCTTGAATCAAAGGTGAGCTAGCCTTCACCTGTAAGAAGGCTAGTGGGTTCTTGCTCAACCATTAAAAGCAAGTGGGTTCTTGCATAACCATTAAAAGAAAGCTGTAATAGGTTCTAGACTAACCTTAAAGTCTAGTGGGTTTCTTGCTAAAACCATTAAAAAGCAAGCGGTAGTAAATCTCTCAACGGTTGAGTTGGGAGCGGAGACGTAGGCTTTGGTTTAAGCCGAACTCCGTTATCAATTTTGTGTCTTTCCTATTTTATTTCCGCTGCACCTTTTACTTTGATTTTAAATTGTTATTTATTTTTTAAAAGGCAATTCACCCCCCTATTGCCATCACTTCTCCGCCCAACAATTGTTATCAGAGCCAAAATTTGAGTAATACCCTAACCGGTTTCAAATTCAAGATCCTTTATGATGGCTTCAACTTCTTTCGCCCCCGAAGGTTATTCTTTGGGTTGTGCTCCATTTTTTGATGGAACCGACTATAACTATTGGAAAACCCGCATGACCACTTTTCTTAGAAGTATAGGTTACCCTATTTAAAAAATTGTCATGCATGGTTATTCTTTATCTTCTCCCGATGAATCCAAATGGACTCAAGCCGATATTAAAAATTTCGAGCTTGATGGAAAAGCCATGAACGCTCTTCATTGCGGCCTTGATCGTAATGAATTCAATCGAGTTTCCACATGCACATCATCACATGAAATCTGGAAACTTTTGGAAGTTACCCATGAGGGGAACAACAAAGTCAAGGATACTCGATTGGATATGTATCGCCAAGATTTTGAAAGTTTTACCATGCATCCATCCGATTCTATTTCTGAAATGTTTACACATTTTACTGATGTTTTCAATGGGAGAAAGTCCCTTGGTGATGTTGTGTCTGCAAAAACAATGGTCAAGAAGATCCTATGGATCCTACCAAGCTCATGGGCACCAAAAGTCACGGCAATCCAAGAAGCAAAAGATGTCAAGAACATGCCGGTCGAAGAGCTCATTGGATCCCTCATGACCTACGAGATCACCATGAGGAGGCAAGCTGAAAAGGAAGGCAAACCGATCAAAATTCCAAAGAACATCGCCTTCAAAGTTCAACAAGAAGAAAGCTCATCCTCCTCATCATCTTCCTCTTCAAGCGGCGATTCCGAAATGGAGAATCTTGCCCGCAAGATGCAAAAATTCATGAAGAAGCACAAGAAGAAGAAATCCCGCAAGGCTCAACCCAACGAAAAGTCCGAGCCTGAGGTAACATGTTACGGGTGTGGAAAGAAAGGCCATTACAAGCCCGATTTTCCACTCAACAAGAAAAAGGCCAAGCAAAAGGAAAAGAAGAAGGCATTCAAGGCCACATGGAGTGAAAGCTCCATATCTTCCTCCTCCTCCTCCTCAAGTGAAAACGGTAAAAAATGCCTAATGGCATTTCACGAGGTAACATCTTCCGAATCCTCTTCCTCTAGTTCTTCAAATTCTTTAAAACACATGTCTTATGAGGATCTCCAACATGCTAGAGATCAATTGGAGGAAGGTTTTCACGAACTTTCTTCCAAATTTGTTGCTTTAAAAAAGAATTTCAAAAAACTATCTTCCGAAAAGGAACAACTTCTTAAAGAAAAGGAGGAGTTGTCCCTCAAAATCCAAAACCTTCCCGATGTTGATTCTATGTAATCAACAATCAAAGATTTAAGGGAATCTCTTGCCAAGTTCACCCAAGGGGAACAAAATCTGACCAAATTGCTCGGTTCCCAACGCATATCTAGAACCACCGAAGGGCTTGGCTATTCCAAGCAAGCTTCCTATTCCCATGCTCCAACTATTTTTGTAAGGGGGAGCTCCCAATTTAAATCTTGTAATTATTGCAAAAAACACGGGCACTTAATTTATGAGTACGATTGCAAAAATGCCCGGTATGGAAGGCCTAAAACCATTTTCCTTAGTGATGAATTTCTTAGGAGAAGACCCACCACTAGACAAGTATAGATTGAAAAATCCCTTTTAGCGAGTCTCACCGGACCAAAATTTGTCTCAGTTCCAAAATCCTCTCCCTGGTAATTTGTTGTTTTTATTTAGGGGGAGTTAGGATCGTTTAAGCCTTTTTGATTTCAATTACAAAACTTTCATTTCAAAATTTTCGATTCAAAACTTTCAATTCAAAATTCTCAATTCAAAATTTTCAATTCAAAACTTTCAATTCAAATTTCAAAAATTTCAATCGGTTTAAAATATCTATCTTGTTTTTCAATCCTTTCCCTCAATCAAGTTTTATGCCCCGTGCTATTTTGATAATCACAAAGGGGGAGAAATTCTTGGTTGATTGGGGGAGAAATCTTTCTCTCATGCTTTGCTTTACTTTCCCATTTATCCTTTAAATCATGCCTTTCATTTCATTTTTACATTGCTTTTTTTGGTGATTGTGATCATCAAAATAGGGGGAGATTGTTGTACCTCTCGTACCCCTCGTGGTTTAATTTTCATGATCACAATCACTCTCTTATTTATCTAATATTGTTTTAAGTGTTTTTGGTTGATAGGAATAATTTTAGATTGCCAAGGAATTGGGGCAAGAAGGATGAAAGCAAAAATGGACTGGTTTTCAGTCCACCGGCCAACCGGTGGAAGACCACCGGCCAGCCGATGGAGCCTGGACAGAAGGCATCCATCTGTCCAGACCACCGGCCAACCGGTGTCCCACCACCGGCCAGCCGGTGGACCCAAAAAGAATAGTGTCAGCCACTGCCTCAGCACCGGCCAACCGGTGGCCTCCTCACCGGCCAGCCGGTGGTGCCTGAGCCTGAGCCCTCTCCCTTTTTCAAAGCACCAGCCAACCGGTGGCCTAGCACCAGTCAGTCGGTGGAGCCAGTCAAACTAGCCGTTGGGCTTTGACCAGGCTTGTCCACTTGACTCCCAACGGCTCCGAAGGCCTCTCCAACGGCTCCGAAGCCTCCCAAAGGCCATTTGAGGGTTCCCCCTCTATAAATAAAGGACTAGGAAGCCCCGGAACACTAGCGAAACACAAGGAAGCCCACAAACACATTTTTGATCATTTGGCGAACCTCCGGCGCATTCCCTCAAGGAACCCTCACTTGCTCCAACTCACTTCCACATCCAATGAGCACCATCAAAGAAGCTTGGGAGCGCTCTTCATCAACTTCATCAATCCTTTGGCGCCCAAGGCTTCTCCCATTACAGTTTTTATTGTTTTATCATTTTGAGAATCATTTTGGGTTTGTGCCTATAAACCCCTCTTTCTCTCATCTCCCTTTCATTTGGGTTTTCACACCACCTTAAAGGTGTGAAGAGGTTAGTCAAGCCTTCCCTTTAAAAGGCTTGAATCAAAGGTGAGCTAGCCTTCACCTGTAAGAAGGCTAGTGGGTTCTTGCTCAACCATTAAAAGCAAGTGGGTTCTTGCATAACCATTAAAAGAAAGCTGTAATAGGTTCTAGACTAACCTTAAAGTCTAGTGGGTTTCTTGCTAAAACCATTAAAAAGCAAGCGGTAGTAAATCTCTCAATGGTTGAGTTGGGAGCGGAGATGTAGGCTTTGGTTTAAGCCGAACTCCGTTATCAATTTTGTGTCTTACCTATTTTATTTCCGCTGCACCTTTTACTTTGATTTTAAATTGTTATTTATTTTTTAAAAGGCAATTCACCCCCCTCTTGCCATCACTTCTCCGCCCAACAATATCATGATGCAACACTAAAGAAGTCTGATACTTTACCTTTTCCTGTGTTCTAAGGAATGATATCCACAAAATCACTAAAATTCCAAAGTAGGGGTGGGTAATGAAACTCAGTAGGCTTTCCCCAAATGAATTCCCTACTAACACCACTAGAATAGAACATGTGATAAAATTTATATAAAATAATTTATAAAATTTTATATCAAATACAAGAAATTTAGCACCAAAACCATTTTCCATACTAAAACCATTTCCAAAGAAAAACAACCAAATAATACTTTAAACCATTTCACATTCCTTTTTTTTTCATATTCATTCCATGATTTACCACACACCCACACATGAATTATTCTCTGATAGTTCCATAATCATGAGCGGTTTCTTATCCATCCACTAAGTCATCACAAAGTGGCCAATATTCTTATGCCCCAATGACACATGCCCCTTATTTAGGGTCACGTCCCTTTGTACCCCAATAGTACATGACCCTTCTCCAGGGTGACATTGAAAGCATGAACTCACATAAACTATGTATTCCAAAACCATTTCAAACCAACCAATTCAAACCATTTCAATAAAACTATTATTTTATTTTAAACCCTTTAAAATAAACCATTTCAATACATTTCAATAAAACCATCCTTTTTTTGAAAAAATCTCAATTAAACCATTTACAAAAAATCCAGAAAATCCATATTTTAAAATAAAAATTTTAAAATAAAAAAAAAATAATAATATTACACAACCACTTTCTTCACTTCTATAATCTGACCAAAAATCCATAAAATACTCAAACCATCACTAAAGAGGGTTTCTACCATGATTTTCACACAAATATCACAATAAATTTCAATAAATTTAACCAATTTGAAACTAATTATTCAAGTTATTATAAGAGGAGTTAATATTAAAGTCAACGAACTTATGATTTATGGTAAAAATGAAGAACAACACTAAAAAACAAATGAAACTGGGTTAAATATATAAAAACCTACCTTATATATATTCCCCTATAATAAAAAATCCAAATCTAAACATGATTGTCATAAAAAAACTTATATCTATCCATAAGGGACTAGATATAAAAAATTGAGAGAGAGGGGGAATTAGATCTAAGAAAAACCAACAAAAACTACCATAAATGAGGACTTACTATGGGAATAGGGATTCAACGCACCTAGAAATGACTCCAGATCACTTCAAAATCTATGGTGAAGGGTTAAAACACCTTTGGGAGGAATAAATCTTATGTTAGGGTCTATTTAGAGAAAATACAAGGGGTTAAAAAATAATCATGGCCCAGATCCACTTTTTAAGGATATTGTTTTTAAACCATGCACGGTTAGGAAAAACCATGTGCTAACCGTGAATTAGGATTTTCCTCAAGGAGGACCTCACATGGTTGTCCCAAACGGTTTGAAAAACTATGTTCCAACCATGAAAAATACCAATATCCCACTTTTTATGGTTTCTCCTAGGTGGCCACATGGTTTGGAAAAACTGTGTGCCTGTCTGTGTGTCTTACTGTAAGCCCCTATCTCATTGTGAATGATTTCTTGTAGAATTTGCACGGTTTCCAAAAACTGTTATCAGACTGTGAACCTATAGAAAATCCCCAAAAACATTCCAAAAATTTTCCACACCCTCCAAAACTTCACCAAAACACAATATATACATAAAAACAATAAATTAAGGGTTAATTACTTGAAACTGGAGGTGCTACATTATCCATGCCATTGACCTTTCTGTCCCTAGAATATAAAAAACCACTAATGCCCTAAAAGAGTTCAAGAAATGATTCGACCATTTACTTCTTCTGTTCCCATGTCTATTCTTGAATCTAACTATGTTTCCGCAAAACCCACATTAGACCGATACTTTTCACATAAAATAATTTCTCTTGTCTATCCATAATCTGTACCAGCATGGCACCAAAAAAGCATCCAACACCAGGTAAATGTGATACCATTGAATCACATGGTCAGGATTAGGCTAATACTTTTTCAACTGAGATACATGAAACAAATTATGCACAACACTGAACCATTGTGGCAATGACAACCAATATTCCACCCATCCTACCCATTATAGTATCTCAAAAGGGACTATATATCTATGAGATAAATTTCCCTACTTCCTAAAATGACGATATCTAAGCATTGAAGAGATCTTAAAGAACACATGATCACTCACCTAGAATTAAAACAATCATCACCGATGATAGACATATAATTTCTGAAGAATCTGTGTCATCTCCATCCATTTCCTGATCAACAAAATCTTCTCTATTGTTTCTTTGACAAGGATTGGACCAACTAGTGAATACTAACCTATTTCCACCCAAAAAAGTGGATAACGACAAGGGAACCAATTAAATTATATAAAAGGATCCATATATATCGAAGAATGATATATGATGTTATATGATAACTCCTATAATGACACATTCTCTTCCCATGAGCCACCAAAATCCATTACACAAGACCGAAACATGTATTCCAATTTTTGTATCATTCTTTTAGATTTCCCATCTATCTAAGAATGGTATGTTGTACTCATAGTCAACCGAGCCCCAAGGGATTTCTATAAGGATTTATTAAAATGAGATAAAAACCTCAGATCCCTGTATGATACCATCAAAACTGGTATTTCATGCCTCTTTACCACTTAATGGATATATATTTTTGAGATGTACTCCACCATATGAGATTCATGAATAGGGATGAAATGGGCTACCTTTGTGAGTCGATCCAATATCACCCATATGACATCGTGTCTCCAAACCATTCTTGGGAGACATGTTACAAAATCCATAGCTATCTACTCACATTTCCAAATAGGAATAGGTAAAAACTGCAACATACCTATTAGTCACTGATATTCTGGTTTAACCCACTGACAAGTTAAGCATCTCAAAACAAACTCATCCACCTTCTTTTTCATTTCAACCCACCAAAATCATTCTTTCAATGCTTTATATATCTTTTGTATATTAGGATGAACATCCTTTTTGAATGGTGGTAAGAATGAAGAATTTATTCCTAAAAATCCATAGGCACGACCATCTGATTTCAAAACCACAACACTGAACTCTTATCCAGCTTCTACCCCTTAATGGATTCCTCACCATTGAGTTTTATCCTCATAACAAAACATTCTGAATTATATGTATATGCATCTTTAACCATCTCCACCAAATCAGGAAAAAATGAAACTAAAAAGAAAACTTTAACATCACCTCGGTCATTACATTCCAAGTACATGTTGGCTATTATCAACATAATCTACCATGGGTTTAAAGATTATTTTTCCATGTGAGAATAATACTTTCTAATTAATACATCTGCCACTTAATTTTCTTTATTTGATGTATATATCAAGTCAAAGTAAAACATTTGGAGATACTCTATCCATATTATTTGTCTCAGATTAAAATTCCTTTGTGAGAAAATATGTTTCAAGATATTATGATCCATAAACATAGTAAATTTCTCACCAAAGAGGTAACGACACCAAGTCTTCAAAGCATAGACTACGACAAATAAATCCAAATCATGTGTTGGGTAGTTTTTATCATGCACATATTACTTACTTGATCCATAATCAATGACATGATTTCCCTATAGGAGAACACATCTGAACCCTAATCCCAACGAATCATAATACACTACATACCCTTGTCATGGTTCTGGAAAAATCAGTATTTGTGCTGATGTAAAGTGAACTTTAATCTCTTTAAAAGATTACCGACATTCATCATTCCATAGGAATAGAACATTATTCCTTATTAAATCTACAATAGTTGAATCTAGTCATGATAAATTAAGAAAAAAACTTCAATAATAACCATATAAACCAAGGAAACTGTGTATATTGAATAAATTCTTTGGTGGTTTTCAAGAGATAACATCCTCTATATTTTATGGATCCATAGAAAAAACTCTTTTAGAGATTACATATCCAAGGAAACATACTTCTTGTATCCATAAACCACACTTTCATAATTTTATATACAGATGATGATCCATTAAGATTTCTAAAACTATTTCCAAGTGTTTCTCATGCTTTTCCCTTGTCCTTGAATACACCAATATGTCATCCAAAAATTCCACCACAAAATAATCCAAATACCTCTAAAATATATGATTCATCAATTACATAAATAATTTTAGCACATTTGTTAGACTAAAAGGCATAACAAAATATTCATAATGTTTATATATACTCCTAAAAACTCTGTTTAAAATATCCTCCTTCCAAACTCACAATTGGTGATATCCTGATCACAAATCAATTTTAGAGAACCAATAATCTCCCCTTAATTGATAGAAAAAATCATAAATTAGTGTAAGTGGATACCAATTCTTTATCATAACATGGTTAAGTTTATGATAATCCACACACAACCTTAGAGTTACATCCACCTTTTTCACAAACAAGACCTGTTCTTCCCACAAAGGCATGCTAGGCTGAATAAAACCTTTGATTTATAGCTCTTCCAAATGAAAATTTAACCACCTTAATTCTATTGGTTCTATTCGGTAATATGGAAGGGAAATAAGATTGTTCCTTAGAAGAAGATAAATAATAAAATCCACTTCTCTTATAGGTGGAAACCCTGAGTAATTTTTCAAAAAAACATCTGGAAATTGATAAAAAATTGCAGGAAAAATACTATATTTGATCTATTCCATCAATTCCAAGGTAAAATTTGTCAACTGGTATGAGATAATTCCAAATTTTGGTTCCAACAAGCCCGTTTCACCAATATTTTCATTATGGTATCCTTTAAAGAGATGATCAACGCCATCATTAGTCATGAAACCAACTATTATAGTATGACTATTGATGTAAGGTTTTAACAAATTCAACCAATCCATACTTAGGATTATATCATATACATCCATCTCCATCACTGATAAATCCCATATCATTTGGGTTCCTTAAAAATTTTTAGAACATGATTTACACATAAAGTCTTGACATTCTCTTTGTCCTATAGAAGTTTTATGTTTTGACATAAAAGACATCATATCAATAATTAAAATCAGAAAATAAATAGCATGAGAAGAAATAAAGAAATGGGATGCACCTATATCAAACAAAGATTTCATAATGGTAGAATTCAAAATAATCATACCTCTCATGATTGATGGTATAAAATGACCATCCACAATAACTTTCTTAGCTCCATATAAATGCTTACTTTCTACACTTTGTTTCTTATTTCTCTGTTGAGATTTACCTTGTTGAGAAGACATAGAATTCCAAGAATCACCCTGGATGTTCTGGTGATAAGGATTGTTTTTATATTCTTATCCCATCAAATCATATGATGTCTATGACACATGAGAAGTTTCCCAAACACTTGACCTTAGATCACTACAACAATAGCACTGCATATGTCCCATTTTATTTCAATTATGGTAATCTCTAGGTGTTGTTGTACACTCTCACTTCATGTTTTTGAATGAGCTACATTATAAACATCCGAATTTTCTCTTAGGTCTTGGAGGAATATTTTCTATCTATTTATCTAATTCTGAGTCATCTCTATACCTTGGAAATAGGTTTCCCTCTTCCACTTTATCCTAGTATTATATTTCCCACCATTTCCCATAGTTATCAACATACTACCTCCTTTTGTAGATCCTGATATATCCATTTCTACCACCATCACTCTATTGACCATATCCATATAATCTGTTATACAAAACAAATCAATCTTCAAGTGAATCTCCTGCTAGAGATGCGTGTCTTCAAGGATTCACTAGCAAAAACATCAAGTGAAAAGTAGACTAAATTCATAAATTTATCTATATACTCGATCATTGTGAGGCTCTCCTATTTCAAGCTGATAAAATCTATATTTCTTGTGATCCTGAATGTATGAGGATAAAATTTTTTGTTGAAAAATTCTTCAAAACCCTCCCATTCCAAGACTTAGTGTAATTTATCCTAAACTACTAAATCTCACCACTAGCGTGTAAGATCCTCCTAGTGGGAAGTCATTTCTATAATGCATTCCATGCTCATCTCATTGGATAAACCCATGAAAATGATATTCTAATCCCTACAAGTGTCTATAAAAAAATTATGTACCCAAAAACATGGTAACTTGAAGTTCAACATAAAAAGGTTAGATATGTCTTTTTATGATCAACATTTCAAGTCTCGATGATCCTACTCATTTCTACAATCCCAAATCATAGAAAAACCATAATGAATTTCAACTCCAATACCAACAGAACTGATGCCACTTATAACATCCCACCCCTACTCATTGGCTTGAGAAATCATTAGGACATTACTTGGCCTTAAGAGACATCTCTAAGACACCAAAATCTGGTAATAAATTCAAAGGGCTTCATTAATAGATGGAGGATGATTTCCCCTTAAAGAAAACATCCCAAACAAAAACTCTATAACTAAATAACCACTACATAATGCATGATAACAATGTAAAACAACTCAAAATAATACCATTGATATAAAAAAACTTCACAAGTACCATAGTAGAAGATAAATAAACAACCTATACACAATGAAAGACAAATCCAACAAAACTCAATGACAACACATATAACTTCAAATCTCCAACATTATCTGTCATGGACCAACCCAACGGGGATCGAGCTGTGACTCCCCAAGACTGCCTCCAATAGGCCAAGGGATGACAACTAGCACCAAGTAGGCTATCACACACATGGGAGGCATTAGACTAAGGTACCTATACACACTCACCCACATACACCTCCGTGAAACAGTGCAAAGATATCTAAAAAAACTGAAAAGAAATGCATGCATACATCTAACCCACAACCAGAGTACATCAAAAGTACAAAACAGAAAATATAGGCCCCAACAAAAGTAAACTACAAAAGCGTACAACCAGATCAGAAGGAGGGGATTGTTATCAGAATCACCCGCCAGTAAGTTCCTCAGCACAGCTCTGGTAAACACCACAGTCAGTCCTTCTCACTAAGCTCCGCCTGCTCCGGGTCCTCCTAGGACTCCGTTGAAGGACTTGTGGTCTTCACAATACACAAACATGTGCGGGAAAATCCCATGCAGGGGTGAATATAAAAATACTCAGTAGGAATCCCAAAAACCCCAAAAATAAAAGATAACAACTGAAACACAACAATTAGCTCATCCCAGCTAGAGGGAACCCAAATGAGAAAGAAACGCCATCTCAAGACCATCCTCGGCTAAACATGACTAGGCCTCTCAACTCAGGTGTATTTCTATACATACACCATGAACATTCGCTCAGTTATATTCCCATACATATACCATGAACAACTAGATATACTCATTTCACGCACCAAGCCTCATGAGGTTCTGACCTCACCAACTGAAACAGGTACATAACTAGGAGAACACCCTCCATGAGCTTTGTTATCCCAGATGAAACTCATCAGAGAGATACATGCTTGATGGATATCATCACTAAGAGCACCACACTGAAACAACGGAATTACCAAACTCCTCAGATAGGTGATATCTCCTAGGGTCTTCTAGGGGATACAAGAACCCACTCTGGTAACTCATAGATCTCACATATAGAGGATCACTCCCAGGAACTGCTGGGGAATACCACAACATGATCTAGTGATCCACATATCAACTCACTCAGATAGAGGATCGTCACCCATGTAAAGGTGGTCAAGATGATACCAGAACCCAATATAGTATAACTTGCGATGTAGGGGATCAAATTGATGATGCACCAACCCTACCGAAACCTTGTGCTGAGCAGGGGATCGTAGAACCCACGATGCCGCAAACCTGCTATAAACCACATGATGAGTAGGGGATCATATACCCCATGACGTCACAACCCTAATATGCATGACCCACTACATAGAGGATCATATTCTCGATGATGTATTAAACCTTAAGGGGGATAAATCACTAGATAGATGATCACCGCTCATAGAAATGCGGTCACAACAATACCAAGAACCCGATCTAGGAAAGCAAAGATAGAGGATCCCGCTCTGAACCCACCGAAGGGATGCCACAACTTTATCAGAAAATTTATCCTATCGAGGGGATCAAAAACTTGTATTAGGGTTGTAATGCCAAATGAACCCTCATAGGAAGAAACCAAGGGAGTTCACTCAATCGTTACTGGTCTAAACATCACTAACCCAAGCGACCCACACCAACTCCACACTGCGTACCTCTGAGGTCCAAACTAAGGCTACCATCACATTCTACGCGAAAAAACACACATGATAGGCTATCTACTCACCTGAAACGGTCAATCGGTGAAGAAGGTACTATTCACCATAAGAAGTCCGAGCGGGGCCCACACTAAGATTCTAAAACTCATCTAGTAGATCACACCATTGTGATCCCCTCAAAAAAATGCACAATATTATCTACTCATTCATCCAAAACAGACATCAGATGGAAAAGTCACGTTTCTCCAAAAATGCCCAAAACCAGCCTTGTGGGGCCCACACCCTAATCTCAATACCATTGCCTAGAAACTATACTGAAAAGTATGCCTTTCTATCAATATCACAATGCCACTGACAACATGTAAATTGAATGCTCCGTGCAGAAGTTACGGCAGGTCAAAGCTGAATAATAAAAAAATATTATTATTATTTCAACGTTTCGTATCCCCGATCCATGAACTCGAATCCTAATATTACTAAAGCAAACTCAAAAGTTCTATCTTGACATAAGGTATGTGTTTCTGCAAACGGCTCGCAAATTGGAGTTATGGTTAGTGAGTTACTGGGGTTTAAAGACCCTTCGGAAAATCCTGGCTGGACCACCACCTGTCTCGACGAAAACCACCACGCCACGACTAGAAACCACCATGCCAGAGCCGGAATCCACCACTCTACCGTAGCTCTGCCGCAACCCTCGCCTAAATTCGCTATGTCCACCACCAGAAACCAAGTTTTCCACCAAAAAACTTCTGGGAGCACCCTAGTGGTCCAAATTCAAATTCGAAACATGTTTCAAAAAGCTTGGGACCCGAACTATAGAACCCTTATGAAAATTTGAAGAAAACAATGCATAAACAAGATCCAGGATTTTAAAACTCAAACTGACTACCTTTCAGGCAAATCGCTAAATCTTTAGGTTTCGAACAATGTCTGCAACGCTCTGAAGCTCGATCCGCTGACGATCAACACCAAAAATGGACGTCTGCAACACGTTGATCTGTTGAAGGAGGAGGAGGAGGGAGGTGGTCATTAATCATGTGCCACAGAGGAATAGAAAGAGGGGGGGGGGGATTTATTACTTGTTAAATTAATTTAATTAATTTAATTAATTAAAACAACACCCCTGACTAGACCTCCTGGTGTAAAGGAGATTAGGTCACACCTATGGTAAATACGTCATTCTGAACACAACAACGAGCTCAGAATTTCGATCCAATACTCCATTAAAAAGGTATTCGAGCCAAAAATCATAAATAAACTTCTCCATTTATTTATAAAAATGACCCTAATGGATTTTTCCACAGCAAGACCGCACCCGCAAAGTTTACACCCTTCCTAGGGTAAACAACATGCTCTGGATGCAACTGCGCCCTTGGATTTATGATCAGAGCTACCATTTAAGAGATAACTCGTTCCTGCCTTGTGAATAGTATAAAAATAAAAAAATATTTATAAAATTAATTTTGGACACACCGACACTCAAAATCGTGCGCCATCTTCGCACCTAGCTCTAGACTAATTCGTAGGATTATTCCAAAGTCTGACAGAGCCAAAACCTAAATTGCTACATCCTACCCATCATAGGACTTTTTTTCCCTGAAAATCAATAATAATTAAAGATAGAAACTTAACTCTAAACCGGGTCGCCCGTGCCATCATGTTTTTCGACACATAACCCTAACTGAAAACTTAATTCAGAGGGACTCGTCCACCACACCTCGTCATTGTCCGCTTTGGGCGGAACTAACTCACCCATACTATTTTAATCGTGTATACAAATTGCATCTCAGTGGGGGAAAGATCCCTCTTCATTATGAATTCGTATAACATCAAACAACACCCACATAGGTTTTTACCAATGCCCTGAACAAACCCCGAGAAAGAAAAAGAAAGAGTACCGCCTAACAGTGTCTATCAAAACTACTGTAGAAATCAAAAAAGGATAGAGAGCGTACCTCCATCCATCCAAGGAGCCTCTAGGTCAACAACATATAAGGCCTACATATGTCCTTTCCCTCACCCTCCAGCTCCCTGAGCTTGGCGTGGACCACCTGGGGTGGTTGTGGTGGCATATGATACCGCCTACCACTACCCGCTGCTGCATCATCTCCATCGCCAGGTCCACCGACCTGCAGAACTCCATACTCAAGACGTTTCCATTGCTTAGGTGACCTGTCAACTGACTCCCTCTCAGCTGCACGGTGGGTTGGAAACTCCCTAACAAGATGTTCCTAACTGTCGCAAGCATAACACCCCCTATCCTGCGGCTGGCTAAAAATGGAATGAGATCCCTGAGAGCCCCAAGCCACAGATCCTCCATCCTGAGGTTGCCTCCTAAAACTTCACATATGTCCAGACCCCTGAGCCTGTCACTGGGTACCAGATACAGAACCGGCTGACGAGGACTCAGCCCCCGTGTGCCCAGCACTAACGGGTAGAATTTTCTCATCCAGAATACTCTCCACCACCAAGTCCCGTTCCAGCACTCCAGCATATGTGGGTAGGCACAAGGAAACCACACCTGCCCTAATGGATCTGCGTAGGCCTTGCTCAAAGGTCTGAGCCCTAAATAACGGGTCTCGAACCATATCCAGGGTGTAACACCCCGAGATTTTATGAAAAATATTCTTTTAATTTCATTAATGTCTTGTGTTGTATGCTACACCAAGATTACCTTGCGCTATACGTAACACCGTATTAACTTGCAGTATACGCAACACTATTCTTAGATCGTGTTACACACAATTTTGATAATAGTTATTCTACGCAACTTGAGTATATATATATATATATTCAATGTATAAATGAAATATGGTTGGATTATGTTATACGAAACAACGAAGAAATCTTGCACAATACGCAACCCTGACTTGGCTTGTCTTACACACAAGCGCGACCTTCCACGATAGCGTGTGTTGTACGCAATACCAAGTTTCGCTAAACAATGATATGCTATTAAAATATTATTAAAATTAGCCGTTATGAATAGTAATACCCACTTTTTGAAATTTTATAAATTTTATTTTTGAAAATGGACTTCATTTTTGGATTCGGAATATCGAAATTAGCCTAGGGTGAAATTTTGGTATTTTTCTAGAAATATTCAATTTTTGATGAATAGTGAAAACACTAGGTTACTATTTAAAAACTGACTTTTTATTTAAATAATTATTTATTTTATTTAAATTTATTTTAGGTCAAAATTGATACATAATACCTATATAAGTTCAATGTAATTAATTGGAGTAATTTTATAATAATTTTAGATATATACAAATTTCATTGAACTTTTCACCGTCTTTTACCCACCTCCTAGGAGAATTTGCAAATTTACATAAAACTTAATTTTACCGCTTCTATGAGTGGAATTTAAAAAATCTGAGAGACATGGTTTATGTTAATAAGTAAAATGTGGTTCAATGAGATGAAAATAATTTTTGGTGAATAGTAACTTTTTACTTTTATTTACCACGGTTAAAAGTAAATAGGGTAATTAAGGGTAAAAATGATATTATTATTACCCTAACACATGTCTTAATTCTATTGGATAAGTGTAATTCGACCAAAAATTAACCTTAGGAATAAAATATGACCATTTAGGCCCACTTGGATTAGATTAGGACATTTATTATTAATTTATTTAAAGAAGGGTTAAAATAGTTAAAATCAAAGTTTAATAAGTAAATAATTTTTAATATAGGGTTATACATAAGATAAATTCGACTATAAATATTCATTAGAAAGATAAAAATATTTCCTATATAATGATATTTTATTTGTAATTTTTATACATTAAATAATTTAATTTATTTATGACACAAAAATGATGCAGTAATTGTCTTATTAATAAAATATTGACATAATTGATGTAATAAATACCCAAATAAATGTAATTTGAGACTTTTTATGAATTACACTAATTTTCTAGGTTAATATGACATGTTATTATTGATTTAATTAACTTTTTTAGAACTAATAATTCTGTTATGATTTTCACAAAAATCAATTACTAAATAGTGTCAAAACTGACATAAAATAGTTTTTAAAAAAAATATTATATTATTAATTGTTATTTTATTCATAAAAATATAATGTTCGGCCAAATGACTTAGATAAGGTTATATATATTAATAATAAACAACTTGGGGTTCGTTTGGCTTGTTATAGTAAGTTTATTAAACTTATAGTGTAAGAACACAAAAAGACACGGTAAAAGTAAAACTATCTAACTTAAAGTTAAATCTAAATGATAAGGTTAAAATAGTAAACTAAACTTGTCCAAATTATATTGGATGAGATTATTTATACCCATACCCACCTTATCTTCGAAATAAATAAATTTTGAGATATTTAAAACTGAATATGGCTTTATAATAAAATAATATTTTTTGTTTTCCCAAAGGTGCCCCTCTCCTCCCTTATAAAAGGGAACCTCCTCCCTCTCTTCCTCACACCAATTTGAGCCTTAAAGCTCGACCAAAACCTGACGAATTCTCTTCTCCACTTCCCTAGAAACATCCTAGAGGTCCTGATCTTCTTCAAAGACCAATTTAAGTGCCCTAAAAGGAGGTCTCAAAGAGGCGCTTCAAAGAAGAGGTAATGTCCGTTACCTATTCTTTCAACTTTATTTCTTCTTCCAATTATTCTTCTTTAGTTGTTTCATTATGAAGTAATAACATCAGTATCACTCATATACTTATATTTTATTATAAGTATGAAAAAACCCTATTTCACCCTCTATACATCCTACGGAAAACGAAATCACCGCACGTGCGTACGTACGGAATACCGTCTCCACGCCGTGGTGTAATCTGTTTTTCCAACACCACCTTACTTGGATGGGTATAATGGTGTAAATAATAACTATACATAGTTATTATAAAATCATAATTATTCTGATATATTTTATCATCCACTCCAATTCAATTCAATGATTATGGAAACAATATCATCACTCGTGCGTACGTACTGACTACCGTCACCACGACGCGATGAGATTCATTCTCCATGTTAACCATACATGAATGATCATAAAGTTTATTTAATGAATAATAATGAAATATATGAAATAATAATTCTACTGGATTTATGTATATATATATATGTATGTCTTCTATTTAGTTTCATTCAATTCAATAAGGAAACGGAAACATCGTTCATGCGTACGTACGACCTACCGTCTCCATGAACGGTGTATTTCATTCCTTTTATCGACCTATAATATATATATGTATATGATGAATATATATAAATCACGTTTTAAATTATGAAATTATGTAAATCAGGATATAAGTAATAATATCAAGAACGACAAGTCGAAACACATACGATAAATGAAATGATTTTACCCAAAACACTGCTTTAACATGGAATTTACAAAAGAATGGGTAATATAAAGTCATAAGCGAAACATATATGATATCATAACAATTAATATGATTCTTTAATAAGTCAATGACATTATTTAAATCATTATACAGGAGGTTCGGATACGTACGAAGCATATCGGACCTAAGGTAAGGGATAATTTTTCAAATCTCATTTTTATCCGAGATTGCTTATTCATACGTATTTACTGGGGTTATTTCTATCATCCATGTCCATGTTTTATAAAAGTGTTTTCATGTATGTTTAAAGTCATTTTTACCCATTTTTGAATTTTACTACATGTAATGTAAGGAATATTTCTTTTTTTTACGTTACGAGGTACTTTTTTTACTTTTCCGGCAAAAGTACGAGAAGAATGTTTTTTTTAACTTATACGGCGTGAACAGATTTTTATGGTTTCATAACGCCTCATTTTCAAGAAGCTTCCTCTACAATATTGTATGATTATTTTCAAAAAAACCCTTATTTTTTATAATTTCATGGAATTTTGTGAAAAGAAAATTATTTTAAAGAATAAATGATATTATCCTCAAGAATTAATTTCAAGTGTTTTATCAAAACTATTTTACATCTAAAATGACATTATTTCATATGTGTATGTTTCAAGAAAAATGTCTCTATGATTTAAATGGTTTCAATTTTCTTATGATGAAATGATATCAATTTTTTATGGATTATGTTGTGATGGCATGATGTTTAAGAATCCCATTTTATTATATGGGTTATGCTATGATGTATGATTTATGATTTTGTGGCACACAAAAGAATGATTTCATTATGAAATGGGTGGGACCTATATCTCCCTCCAATGCATTGGGTAAAGATTTATATCTCATGAGATAGACATGGCTGGAATGGCAAGTTAAACCGGTTCAGTAATACAAGACTGGAACGAGGAGTGAACTCAATTCCGAAAGGGACTTTGTCCACTAAGATGGTCTTGACAGCAATGCCTTGGATACTATGGAAATCATATCATGTGATTAATGGTTGCCACAATTACATGTTTTATTCCCATTCTATTTTATCATTATTAATGTTTCTTTATGATCTATGCCTTACATACTTCCATGTTTTATGTCATTGCTCAAGCTTTTGATGTTTAAACATTATGTTCATGTTTTTAAGTTCAAATGTATATGGTATGTTTTATTTTATCCATGCTTACCCTTACTGAGCATTTGAGCTCACCATTTTTATGTTTTCTTTTCCCCAGGATATAAGGAAAGGTTTTAGGTAAGAAAAAAAGGGGAAGATCTTTATGGGAGATTTTTAAGATCTTTCACCACGATTAGAAGATTACGTTCCAAGTTTCCAAAGACACTAAACTATTACGATCCTTGTGTGTCTGTTTTTGTTATGTATTAAGTATTCCGCTAAAGTAATGTAATATCCATGTACGTCAAGCTTCGGGTCTCTACAATTGGTATCAGAGGAAAGGTTTAGTCAACCTTTGGAAACTAGGATGCGAAAATGTTAGTGAGATCCCTAGAGATATTTCTAAGGTATGTATAGGGATGTCCCTAAGGATAAGTATATGTATAGGATATAGTCCTAGAACTATGGTAACAATCTTAGAATTTAACCTAAGATGTTAGATATTGAGGGTGCTCCCCCTTTACTATGTTTTTTCCCTAGCATGTTTTTTGCCTCTCACACTATTCTTTTTGGGTTTTAGAAAATGGCTGAAAACAGGAAGATTCATGATAATGGAGGATATGACGGAAAATGGAATGATATTCTTCATGAGAAACTAAATGAAATGGGATTTGGAAGTCCAAACATCGTTATTATGCCTAATCAGCAATCTCATAACATGATCAATAATCTCAACTTTGGTAAGTTTCCCGAATTAGATAATAAGAGAAAGATGGAGTTTCATGATGATCATAGAGGAAAGAAAGTTCAATTTCCCTCATGTAAATCATGTGGGAAGAGGCATCAGGGAGATTGTTTCAAGGGAACTGGAAGATGCTTTGGGTGTGGAAAAGAAGGACACAAATCCAGTAAGTGCAAAGGAAAAGGTTCAGTTAACACCATGGATGAGGATACTGGTATTGCTACGACATCAAAAATGGTTAAATGTTTTAAATGTGTAATGTACGAGAATTATACAAACCAATTCCCTAAGGGAAAGTCTCATGAAGAGAATCAGTACGGCCGTATTGGTAGTATTTATGTTGATGATGATGAAGAGACTACAAATGATATGTGAGATGAAAGAATTGTTGAAGCTCGGTCAATGGTTTAAGAAGGTAGTGGAATGATTACATTTTTATCAAGTGTAATGTTGTATAAGTAATCTCATGGTACTATGGAATAAAGAGAAATATAAGGATTGTTACACTGTTGTCTTTCCTTGAGTTTTGAAAGTGTATGATTAATGGTACCAGTATCCATGAAAGGTTATTCAGATATTTTTGGAATGTAGATGATATGCGCATAATGAAGGGATAAGAAGAAAATTAAATTTTTGATAGTATTCATGAGCTCATGACTGATATAAAGAAATAGTTATATCATGGTTTGAGTATATAGAATTTTGGGTTTTTGGTATGTGGAAAGAGTTATCTTTTGACAGCACTCATGTTTTCACTAAGATTCAATGGGTATTCATTTTTCAAGAGAATACATAATTAAGGCCTTAGAATATTTGGAATGTGACCAACAAGACATATCTTATGATATATGGGGATCAACGATGGTATTAACATGCTTGTTATATTAAATCTCTGGTAATCGTTTTCACTATATTATGATAGTGGACTGCAGTATTATGGATAAGCCTAAAGATTGGAATGGATTATGTTGGACATAAGTTAGTATTGTTTAAGGATAGAAGTTTTTTCGATATTATTGATGGGATGTTATAGTAATTTAGTTTTAGAAAAAAGGACAACCTGCAGGACGGGTGACAACCCATCACGTCGGACAAGGCTATGGGAATTGAACCCACAACCGAAGTGCGACTAGCCTTTATCGCCTACCACTAGCCTACAAGAAGTCCCTAGTTAGTAGAAACTAGTTTTATTTTATTAAGCGGTATGATATATGAAGTATAAGTTCATTTTTGGAACCATATACGATTAATATAACCATAATATGGACTTATAACTTTTGCTAACCTTTTTTTTGAAACAGATTGAATGACCCATCATTCTATTACATGATCTGCTAACACATCACGAATAACAAATTCAACTTCATTTCTTTAAGGGATGAAGTGGAAATTGTTCAATTCATGAACAACAGTGACATTGTACAAAAATCATGTAAGTATTTCTTTTAATTCCTCAAATTTAGGGAAATGATATTGAAAACCAAAAATGTTGTCCTAGTGCCCTTATATCTGATGAATCAGATGGTACCTTAGATCATCACAAATCTATGGCTTTGTGATTGTTGGCTATTTCATAGCCATGTTCTCTACCACTCTCCATCAGAACTTGATGGTTAGATTTTTCTTCCATATCCATATTTTCACCTATGTTCTCCTACATGGAAACCCAGTGATGAGTTAATTTGGGTAACCGTTACATTTCATACTTTAGTTTTTAAAGCCAAGTTTTGGTATTCCTTTTTACGATGTGGGTTTCTATTAAACAAAATTTCGAGTAGTAAACCATTTATAACCCCAACGAATTTCGAGGGAGAAATTCATTTTAAGGGGGGTAGAATGTAACACCCTGAGATTTTATGAAAAATATTCTTTTAATTTCATTAATGTCTTGTGTTGTATGCTACACCAAGATTACCTTGCACTATACACAACACCGTATTAGCTCGCAGTATACGTAACACTATTCTTGGATCGTGTTACACACAATTTTGATAATAGTTATTCTACGCAACATTGAGTATATATATATATATATTCAATGTATAAATGAAATATGGTTGGATTATGTTATATGAAACAATGAAGTATTCTTGCACAACACGCAACCCTGACTTGGCTTTCATTACACGCAAGCGCGACCTTCCACGATAGCGTGTGTTGTACGCAATATCGAGTTTCGCTAAACAATGATATGCTATTAAAATATTATTAAAATTAGCCGTTATGAATAGTAATACCCACTTTTTGAAATTTTATAAATTTTATTTTTGAAAATGGACATCATTTTTGGATTCGGAATATCGAAATTAGCCTAGGGTGAAATTTTGGTATTTTTCTGGAAACTTTCAATTTTTGATGAATAGTGAAAACACTGGGTTACTATTTAAAAACCGACTCTTTATTTAAATAATTATTTATTTTATTTAAATTTATTTTAGGTCAAAATTGATACATAATACCTATATAAGTTCAATGTAATTCATTGGAGTAATTTTATAATAATTTAAGATATATAAAAATTTCATTGAACTTTTCATCGTCTTTTACCCACCTCCTAGGAGAATTTGTAAATTTACATAAAACTTAATTTTACCGATTCTGTGAGTGGAATTTCAAAAATCCGAGAGACACGGTTGATGTCATTAAGTAAAATGTGGTTCAATGAGATGAAAATAATTTTTGGTGAATAGTAACTTTTTACTTTTATTTACCACGGTTAAAAGTAAATAGGGTAATTAAGGGTAAAAATGATATTATTATTACCCTAACACATGTCCTAATTCTATTGGATAAGTTTAATTCGACCAAAAAATAACCTTAGGAATAAAATATGACCATTTAGGCCCACTTGGATTAGATTAGGACATTTATTATTAATTTATTTAAAGAAGGGTTAAAATAGTTAAAATCAAAGTTTAATAAGTAAATAATTTTTAATATAGGGTTATACATAATATAAATTCAACTATAAATATTAATTAGAAAGATAAAAATATTTCCTATATAATTATATTTTATTTGTAATTTTTAGACATTAAATAATTTAATTTATTTATGACACAAAGATGATGCATTAATTATCTTATTAATGAAATATTGACATAATTGATGTTATAAATACCCAAATAAATGTAATTTGAGACTTTTTATGAATTAAACTAATTTTATAGGTTAATATGAAATGTTAGTATTTATTTAATTATCTGTTTTAGAACTAATCATTCTGTTATGATTTTCACAAAAATCAATTACTAAATAGTGTCAAAATTGACATAAAATAGTTTTTAAAACAAATATTATATTATTAATTGTTATTTTATTCATAAAAATATAAGGTTCGGCAAAATGAATTATATAAGGTTATATATATTAATAATAAACAACTTGGGGTTCGTTTGTCTTGTTATAGTAAGTTTATTAACCTTATAGTGTAAGAACACAAAAAGACACGGTAAAAGTAAAACTATCTAACTTAAAGTTAAATCTAAATGATAAGGTTAAAATAGTAAACTAAACTTGTCCAAATTATATTGTATGAGAGTATTTCTACCCATCCCCACCTTAGATTTGAAATAAATCAATTTGGAGCTATTTAAAACCAAATATGTCTTTATAATAAAATAATATTTTTAGTTTTCCCAAAGGTGCCCCTCTCCTCCCTTATAAAAGGGCACCTCCTCCCTCTCTTCCTCACACCACTTTGAGCCTTCAAGCTCGGCCAAACCCTGCCAAATTATCTTCTCCACTTACCTAGAAACATCCTAGAGGTCCTGGTCTTCTTCAAAGACCAATTTCAGTGCCCTAAAAGGAGGTCTCAAAGAGGCGCTTCAAAGAAGAGGTAATGTCCGTTACCGATTCTTTCAACTTTATTTATTATTCCACTTCTTCTTCTTTAGTTGTTTCATTATAAAGTAATAACATCAGTATCACTCATATACTTAAGTATGAAACAACCCTATTTCACCCTCTATCCATCCTATGGAAAACAAAATCACCGCGCATGCGTACATACGGAATACCGTCTCCACGCCGTGGTGTAATCTGTTTTTCCAACACCACCTTACTTGGATGAGTATAATGGTGTAAATAATAACTATAAATAGTTATTATAACATCATAATTATTCTGATATATTGTATCATCCACTCCAATTCAATTCAATGATTATGGAAATGATATCATCGCTCGTGCGTACGTACGGACTACCGTCTCCACGACACGATGAGATTCATTCTCCATGTTAACCATACATGAATGATCATAAAGTTTATTTAATGAATAATAATGAAATATCTGAAATAATAATTCTACTGTATTTATGTATATATATATATATGTATGTCGTCTATTTAGTTTCATTCAATTCAATAAGGAAACGAAAACATCGTTCATGCGTACGTACGGCCTACCGTCTCCATGATCAGTGTATTTCATTACTTTTATTGAAATATAATATATATATGTATATTATGAATATATATAAATCACGTTTTACATTATGAAATTATGTAAATCAGGATATAAGTAATAATATCAAGAACGACAAGTCGAAACACATACGATAAATGAAATGATTTTACCCAAAATGCTGCTTTAACATGGAATTTACAAAAGAACAGGTAATATAAAGTCATAAGTGAAACATATATGATATAATAACAATGAATATGATTCTGTAATAAGTCAATGTCATTATTTAAATCATTATACAGGAGGTTCAGATATGTACAAAGCATATCAGACCTAAGGTAATTGATAATTTTGCAAATCTCATTTTTATCCGAGATTGCTTATTCGTACGTATTTACTCGGGCTATTTCTATCATCCATGTCCATGTTTTATAAAAGTGTTTTAATGTATTTTTAAAGTAATTTTTACCCATTTTTGACTTTTAATACATGCAATTTAAGGAATATTTCTTTTGTTTACGTTACGAGGTACTTCTTTGACTTTTCTGGCAAAAGTACGAGAAGAATGTTTTTTTTAACTTATACGGCGTGAACAGATTTTTATGGTTTCATAACACCTCATTTTCAAGAAGCTTCCTCTACAAGATTGCATGATTATTTTCAACAAAACCCTTATTTTTTAAAATTGTATGGAATTTTGTGAAAAGAAAATGATTTTAAAGAAGAAAGGATATTTTCCTCAGGAATTCATTTCAAGTGTTTTGTCAAAACTATTTTCCATCTAAGATGTTATTATTTCATATGTGTATGTTTCAAGAAAAATGTATCTATGATTTAAATAGTTTTAATTTTCTTATGATGAAATGATATCAATTGTTTATGGATTATTTTATGATGGCATGATGTTTAAGAATCCCATTTTATTACAAGGATTATGCCATGATGTATGATTTTTGATTTTGTGGCACACAAAAGAATGATTTCCTTATGAGATGGGTGAGACCTATATCTCCCTCCAATGCATTGGGTAAAGGTTTATATCTCATGAGATAGACATGGATGGAACGGAAAGTTAAACCGGTTCAGTAATACATGACTGGAATGAGGAGTGAACTCGATTCAGAAAGGGACTCTGTCTACTAAGATGATCTTGACAATAATTCCTTGGATACTATGAAAATCATATCATGTGCTTAATGGTTGCCACAATTACATGTTTTATTCCCATGCTATTTTATCATTATTAATGTTTCTTTATGATCCATGCCTTACGTACTTCCATGTTTTATGTCATTGCTCAAGCTTTTGATGTTTAAACATTATGTTCATGTTTTTAAGTTCAAATGTATATGGTATGTTTTATTTTATCCATGATTACCCTTACTGAGAATTTGAGATCACCCTTTTTATGTTTTCTTTTCCCCAGGATATAAATAAAGGTTTTAGGTAAGAAAAAAAGGGGAATATCTTTATGGGAGATGTTGAAGATCTTTCACCATGATTAGAAGATTACGTTCCAAGTTTCCAAAGACACTAAACTATTACGATCATTGTGTGTCTGTTTTTGTTATATATTAAGTATTCTGCTAAAGTAATGTAATGTCCATATACGTCAAGCTTCGGGTCTCTACACAGGGATTAGCGCGATAGGTCTGTAAACCTCTCCAATTACTCCGACACAGTCATGCCCTCCTGCCGAAGCAACATAAGATCCTGGATCTTCATTAACCTCAACGTCACCAGATAGAATAATTCCCATAAGATTCGATCAAACTATGATCATGTGAGCATCTCCTCGTTTCGGGGCTACGTCACCATACTCCAACATCGCTCATCCGAACCATGAAAAAGGCTCACCGTTAGGACCACCATTTGATCTAGAGGTTTTCTCGCTGGTTGGAAAACTTGAGTGGCTGCTTCAATCCAGTCATCAGCTGCCTGGGGGTCTGGATCACACTGGTATGTCATAGGTCGCTACCTCTGGAACTTATACATTGTACTTAGCCTGTGGGAATCCTTGTCCTACATTGCTAACACAACCAACTATTCGAAAGGTGGTGGCTCAACTGACAGACCACCTAGATGTTCATCCTCAGAAACTGCACCCTACTCCAAAGCCTCTACCCAGGGCAGATCGTCCCCACAATACCACTACAGAACCCTCACTGGCTGTCATCGTAGAGGCATCCTGAAATAGAATCAAGATGCACCACGGTCAAAGAGTATATCTGGGGATCTGACTCAAGAAGAATAAGGAAAACACAAAATCCAGTCCTATATGATGGATTTACCATTATTTCCCTGAGACCAGTGTACTAACATCTTGAGTCGAAAGGCAGGTTATCAGAGTCCTAGTGAATGGATATGTCAGCCACCACACCAACACTGGAGTCTCTGAACTGAAAGCCGAACTCGAAACATCTGAACATTACTGCTATGCAACCCAAATCAAGCTCACATATAGACCACCTATGATCAGAGATCCCAAAGGTGGAACCTCCTCTAATACCACTTTGTCACGACCTGACCCAACGGTCTCGATCCGTAACTCCCCATACCCGCCTCCAATAGGCCATTGGCTGGGGACTAGCGCCAAGAAGGATATCACTCACATGGGAGGGATTAGCCTAAGGTACCTGTACACACACACACCCACATACACCTCTATTAAATTGTGCATATATATATAAAAACTAAAAATAAATGCATGCATACATCTAACCCACAACCAGAGTACAACAAAAGTACAAAAGGGAAAATATAGGACCCCAAAAGTAAACTAAAAAAGCGTCCAACATGCTTTGAAGGAGGAGATTGCTGTCAAAAGTACCTGTCGGTAAGATCCTCAGTACAACTATGTTAAACACCCCAGTCATTCCCACTCACAAAGCTATGCCTACTCTAGGTCCTCCTGGGACTCCGCGAAAGGCATGTGGTTTTCACAAAACACAAACATGTGCGGGTAAAGCCCGTGCAAGGGTGAGTATAAAAATACTCAATAGACACCCAAAAAACCCCAAAAATAAAAGAGAGCAACTAAAAGGCAACAGTCAACTCATCCCAGCTAGAGAGAACCCAAATGAGAGAGAAACACCATCTCGAGACCATCCTCATCTAAACACTATTAGGCCACTCAGCTCAGGTGTATGCCCATACATACACTATGAACATCCGCTTAGGTATATTCCCATACATATACCATGAACAACTAGATATAATCATTTTACGCACCAAGACTCATGAGGTTCTAACTTCATCACCTACAATAAGTACATAACTAGGAGAACACACTCCATGAGCTCTGTCATCCCAAATGACACTCATCTGAGAGATACATGCTCATCGAATATCGTCATTGAGAACAACATGCTGAAACAACAAAATTACCAAACTCCTTGGATAAAGGATATCTCCTAGGGTTTTCTAGGGGATACAAGAACCCACTCTGGTAACTCCTTTATCTCACAGATAGGGGATCACTCCCAGGAACCACTGGGGGATACCACAACCCGATCTGGTGCACCACAGATCACCTCACTCAAATAGAGAATCATTGATCGTGTAAAGGTAGTCACAATGATACCGAAACCCGATATGGTATAACTCACGATGTAGGGGATCAAAACGACCATGCACCAACCCTACCGAAACCTCACACTGAGTAGGGGATCGTAGAACACATGATGTTGAAACCCTACTATAAACCACATGCCAAGTAGGGGATCATATACCCGATGATGCCACAACCATACTATGCACGACCCACTATGTAGGGGATCATATTCTTGATGATGCCTCAAACTGTACGGGGGTTAACCCGTTAGACAGGGGATCGCCACCCATGAATAAGCAGTCACCGCGATACCAATAACCCGGTCTAGGGAAGCGAAGCTAGATGATCCCACTCCGAACCCACCAAAGGGATACCACAACTCTATCAGAAAATTCATCCTATCGAGGGGATCACAATCTTGTACTGGGGTTGTAATGCCACACGAAACCTCATAAGAACAAACCAAGGGAGTTCACTCAACCGCTACTGGTCCAAACATTTCTGACCCAAGCAACCCTTAATATCTCCACACTTCATACCTCTGAGGTCCAAATCGAGGCTACCATCGTATTCTATGAGAAAAAAATGCAGGATAGGATATTTACTAGCCCGAAACGGTCAACTAGTGAAAAAGGTACTATTAACCATAAGAAGTCAATGTGGGGACCACACCATGATTCTGAAACTCATAAAGTGTATCAAACCATTGCGATCCCCTTGAAAAAACGCATGATATCATTTACTTGTTTGTCGAAACAGATACCAGACAGAAAAGTCACGTTTCTCCGTAAATGCCCAAAACCTTCCTTATGGGGCCGACACCCTAATATTGGTCCCAACACCTAGAAACTATCCTAAAAATTCCACCATCCACCTTACTATCAGAATCACAACTCCACTGATGGAACGTCAATTGGATGCTTCATGCAGAAGTTACAGCAGGTCGAAGTTGAATAATAATAAAATATTATTATTATTTCAATGTTTCGTAGACTCAGGCCATGAAAATGAATCATAAAATTCCATAAGAAAGCTCAAAATTTCTGTATTGATGAAAGGAATGTGTAGCCACAAACGTCTTGCGAATCAGATTTATGGTTTGTGAGTTATGGGGGTTTAAAGAACCCATGGAAAATCCTAGCCGGACCAATGCCTGTCTCACCGGAAACCACCACGCTGCTGTTGGAAACCGCCACAACGGAGCTAGAATCAGCTACGCTGCCACCGATCCACTTCCACCATCACTGGATTCCTCCATGGCTACCAATGGAAACCAAGTTTTCTATCAGAAAACTTCCGGGAACCACTGGGAGCACCCCGTTGCTCCAAATTCAGATCCAGAACATTTTTCCGAAAGCTTGGGACCCGAACTACAAAAACCTTATAAAAAATTGAAGAAACAAATATGAATAAATAATATTCAGGATTTTAAAACTCAAACCTCCAACCTCACAGGTGAAACAAAGAAGCTTTGGGTGCAGAACGACGCCCACAACGCTCTGAATCTCGATCCGCTGACGATCGGCGCCAAAAACAAACGTCTACAACGCCTTGATCTGTCAAAGAAGAAGGAGGGAGGTGGTAATTCTTCGTGCACCACAAAGGAAGAGAAATGGGGGGGGGGGATATTTATTACATGTCAAATAAATTTAATTCATTCAATTAATTAAAACAACACTCCCGACCAGACATCCCAGTGCGAAGAAGATTAGGTCACCCCTAGAGTAAACGTGTCATTCTGAATGCAATGACGAGGTTAGAATTTTGATCAGATACTCCATTCATAATTTATTCGAGCCGAAGCTCATAAATAAAATTTTTCATTTATTTAAGAAAAATTCCCCTAATGGATTTTTCCACAGCAGGCCTGTGCCCACATAGTTTACACCCTGCCTAGGGTAAACGGCACGCTCCGGATGCAACTGTGCCCTCAGATTTCAGTTCTGAGCTACCATTTAGAAGATAACTCATTCCCTACTTGTTAATAGTATGAAAATACTTAATATTTTTATAAAATTAATTTCGGACACACCAGGACTCCTAATCGCACGTCGTCTTCACACCTAGATCTGGAATTATTCATAGGAATATTCCAAAGTCTAACAAGGCCAAAAACCGAGTCTCTAAATCCTCCCCACCATAGGACTTTTCATCCACAAAAATCCACAAGCATGAGGGAGATAAACTTAACTCTGAACTGGGTCTCCCATGCCAATGAGTTTTCTGACACACAACCCTACCCGAACACATAAGTTAGAGGGACTCGTCCACCACACCTCGACACTATCTGCTTTGGGTGGCACTGACTCACCCGCACAGATTTAATCGTGTCTCAAAAATACATCTCGGTGGGGGAAAGATCCCTCTTCCTCATGAATTCATAGCACATCGAACAACACCCACACAGGGTCTTACCAACGCCCTGAACAAACCCCGATCAAGCAGTGGAAAGGAAAGAGTACCTCCTAACAGTGTCTATCAAAACTACTAAAGAAAGCATAAAGGAAATAGAGCATACCTCCATCCATCTGCAGAGCCTCTGGGTCAACAAACTCTAAGGCCTAAAGTTGTCTTCGCTCTTTTCCTCCAGCTCCCTGAGCTCAGCGTGGACCACCTGGGGGTGGTGGTGGTGGAATCTGATACATCCTACCACCTCCCATTGCTTCACCATCTTTGTCGCCACATCCGCTGCCCTACAGACCTACATACTCAAGAAATTTCTGCTGCCAAGGTGGCTTGTCAACTGAATCCCTCTCAACTGCAGAGCAGGTCAGACACTCCCTAGAAAGATGTCCCCGACCATAGAAATCATAACACCGCCTCTCCTACAGCTGACCAAAACTGGACCGAGATCCCTTAGATCCATGAGCCTCAAATCCTCCATCTTGAGGTCACCTCATGAAACATCACATATGTCCAGACCCCTGATCCTGTCATCGACTACCAGATACAGAACCAACTGACGAGGTCTCATCCCCCGTGTTCTCAGCACTAACGGGTGAAATCTGCTCAGCCAGAAAAATCTCCACTAATAAGGCCCGCTCCATCACTCCAATATAGGTGGGTAGGCACAAGGAAATCACACCTACCCTAATGTATCTGCATAGGCCCTTCTCAAAGGTCCGATCCTGAATGAACGGGTCTCAAACCATATCCATGGAGTATCGAGATAGGTCTATAAACCTCATTGAGTACTCCGACACAGTTATGCCCTCCTACTGAAGAATCAAAAGCTCCTAGATATGTAGTTACCTCAGCGTCACCAGATATAACTCTTCCCTGAAGATCCACTCAAACTCTGCCCATGTGAGCATCTCCTCGTTGTAGGACTGCATCACTAGACTCCACCATCACCCGACCAAACCATGCATAAGGCTCGCCGCTTGGACCACCATCTAATCTAGAGTTTTCCTCACCAGGTGGAAAACTCGGGTGACTGTTTCGAGCCAGTCATCAATTTCCTGGGGGTCTGGATCACCCAGGTACATTAGAGGTCGATGCCTCTAGAACTCATGCAGCATAATTAGCATCCGCGCATCCTCATACTTCACTTATGGTATAAACAACTGCTCCACGGGTGGTGGCTCAACTGGCGGACCACCTGGAGGTCCAAACTCAGAACCTTCACCCTACTCCGAAGCCTTTATTCAGGGTGGATCGTCACCACAATCCCGCTGTGGAACCCTTGCTGGCTATCATTGTAGAGGAATCCTGAAATACAATCTAGACGCACCACGGTCAAAGATCATATCTGGGGATCTGACTTAAGAAGAACAAGGAAAACCCAAAATCCAGTCCTATATGATGGATGTACCATTATTTCTCTATGACCAGTGTACTAATATCCCAAGTTGAAAGGCAGGTTATCAGAGTCCTGGTGAATGGATATGTTGGCTGCCGCACCAACACTGGAGTCCCAGAACTAAAATCCGAACTCGAAACATCTGAACACTAACGCTATGAAACCCAAACCAAGCTCACTACTAGAACACCAAGGCTTAGAGATCCCAAATGTGGAACCTCCTCTGATAACACTATGTCATGACTTGACCCAATGGGGATCGAGCTATGACTCCCCAAGCCCGCCTCCAATAAGTCAGGGGATGGTGACTAGCGCCAAGTAGACTATCCCACACATGGGAGACATTAGCCTAATGTACTTGTACACACACACACCCACATACACCTCCATGAAACAGTGCATAGATATATATAAAAATTGAAAAGAAATGCATGTATACATCTAACCCACAACTAGAGTACAACAAAAGTACAATAGAAAAAATATAGGTCCCACTAAAAGTAAACTACAAAAGCATCCAACATACTCAGAAGGAGGGGATCGCTGTTAGAAGAACCTTCCAGTAAGCTCCTCGGCACAACTTTGGTAAACACCCCAGTCAGTCCCGCTCACAAAGCGCCACCTGCTCCAGGTCCTCTTGGGACTCCGTTGAAAGACCTGTGGTCTGCAAAAGACACAATAATGTACGGGAAAAGCCCATGTAGGGGTGAGTATAAAAATACTCAGTAGGTACCCCAAAATCCCCAAAAATAAAAGAGAGCAACTGAAAGGAAAAATTCAGCTCATCTCAGCCATAGGGAACCCAAATGAGAGAGAATCACCATCTCGAGACCATCCTTGTCTAAACATGACTAGGACACTCATCTCAAGTGTATTCCTATATATACACCATTAACATCCACTCAGGTATATGCCCATACATATACCCTGAATAACCAGATATACTCATTTCACGCACCAAGCCTCATGAGGTTCCAACCTCATCACCTGCAATAAGTACATAACTAGGAGAACACACTCCATAAGATCTGTCATCCCATATGACACTCATTCAAGAGATATACACTCATTAGATATCTTCAATGAGAACACCTTGCTGAAATAGAGAAATTACCAAACTCCTCAAATAGAGGATCTCTCCTAGGGTCCTCTAGGGAATACAAGAACCTACTCCGGTAACTCGTAGATATCACAAATAGGGGATCACTCCCAGGAACAGCTGGGGGACACCATAACCTGATCTGGTGCTCCACAAATCACCTCACTCAGATAGAGGATCGTCACCCATGTAAAGGTGGTCATGATGATACTGGAACCTGATCTAGTATAACTCGCGATGTAGGGGATCGAACCGATGATGCACCAAACCTACCGAAACCTTGCACTGAGTAGGGGATCGTAGAACCCATGATGCCGCAACCCTACTATAAACCACATGCAAAGTAGGGGATCATATACCTGATGATGCCACAACCTTACTATGTACGGACCACTACGTAGAGGATCATATTCACGATGATGCCTAAAACCTTATAGGGGTTAACCCGCTAGATAGGAGATCATCGCTCGTGGATAAGTGGTCACAATGTTACCAAGAACCTGATCTAGGGAATATAATCTAGAGGATCCCGCTCTGAACCCACTGGAGGGATGCCACAACTCTATCAGAAATTTAATCCTATCGAGGGGATCACAAACCCATACTGGGGTTGTAATTTCACAAGAACCCTCATAGGAACAAAATGGGGGAGTTTAATCAAAATCTACTGCTACGAACCTCTCTAACCCAAGAAACCCACAACAACACCACACTTCATACCTCCAAAGTCCAAACTGAGGCTACCATTGTGTTCTATGCAGAAAAAAAGAAGGATATACTATTTACTCACCTGAAATAGTCAACTGGTGAAAGAGGTACTATTCACCATAAGAAGTCTGAGAGGGGACTACACCATAATTCTGAAACTGATCAATCAGATCATACTGTTGCAATCCCCTCAAAAAAACACATGAGATCATCTACTCGTTCGTCCAAAACAGACACTAGATGGAAAAGTCATGTTTCTCCGTAGACGCCCAAAACCATCCTTGTGGGGCCCACAACCTGATCTCGGTCCTAGTTCCTTGAAAATAACCTGAAAAATTAATCCTTACTATCAGGATCACAATTCCACTAATGGCACGTCAATTGGACACTCAGTGTAGAAGTTACGATGGGTCAAAGCTGAATAATTATAAAATATTATTATTATTTCAACGTTTTGTAGACCCGGACCATGAAAAAGACTCTTAATTTTTTTAAAGCAATATTAAAATGTGCTTATTGATGCACGGAATTTGTCACTGCAAATGACTCGCAAATTGGAGTTACGGTTTGTGAGTTACGGGGGTTTAAAGAACCCCCGAAAAATCCTGGTCGGACCACCACCTCTCTTTTCAGAAACCACCACGCCGCCACCGGAAACCACCACATCAGAGCTGGGATCTTCCATTCCATGATATAATGCCTCCTCCCTAATTGTAATACACCATGGAAACTACTAGAAACCAGGTTTTATGCTGGAAAACTTCTAGAACCACCAGGAGAACCCCGATGCACCAAATTCAGATCCGAAACATGTTTCAGAAAACTCAGGACCCGAACTACACAACCATTATGATAATTTGAAGAAAAACAATGCATAAATAGGATATGGGATCTTAAAACTCAAACTGACTACCTCAAATGTGAAATAACAAAGATTCAGGTGCAGAATGATGCCCACAACGCTATGAACCTCGATCTGCTAACGATCAGTGCAAAAAACAGACATCTACAGCCCCTTGATCTATCGAATGAGGAGGAGGAGGGAGGTGGTCATTGGTCGTGCGCCATAGAGGAAGATAAAATGAGGGGGAGATTTATTACATGTTAAATTAATTTAATTAATTTAAATAATTAAAACAACACCCCCCACCAGACCTCCCGGCGCGAAGAAGATTAGGTCGCCCCTAGGGTAAACGGGTCATTCTGAACGCAATGACGAGCTCATAATTTTTATCCAAGACTCTATTCAGAAGTTATTCGAGCCAAATCTCATAAATATACTTTTCTATTTATTTATAAAAATTTACCTAATGGATTCTTCCACAGAAGGACAATTCTCGCAAAGTTTACACCCTGCCTAGGGTAAACGGCATGCTCCGGATGCAACCGTGCCCTCAGATTTCTGATCCGAGCTACTATTTAGGAAATAACTTGTTTCCACCTCATTCATAGTATAAAATACTTAATATTTTTATAAAATTAATTCTGGACACCCCGGGCCTTAGAATCGCACGCCGTCTTCACGCCTAACTCTGGACTTATTCGTAGGAATATTTCAAAGTATGATAGGGCCAAAACCCGAGTGGCTACATGATCCATGATCCAAATCCAAAAAACAACCTAAGTATCACAATGCACCATTAAATAAGTGTGATAATTTGCCTTTTCCCATTTCCTGACAAATGATATCTACAATAAAACCAAAGTACCAAAGAATGGGTGAGTAATGAAACTTAGTAGTCATTCCATAAACGACTTCCCTATTCACGCCACTAAGATAGAACATGTTATCACATTTATATAAAAAATTTATGTAAAATAATTGAAAAACTTTATATCAAATCTAATAAATTTAGTACCAGAACAATTTTCCATAATAAAATAGTTTCCAAGGAAAATCAACCAAATAATAATTTCGACCATTTCACATTCCTTTTTTTGGCATACTAATTACATGATTCACCACACACCCAAACATTCACAATTCTCTAGTAGTTCCATACTCATGAGTGGTTTCTTATCCATCAACTAAGTTTTCACAAAGTGGCCAATATTCTTGTTCTCCAATGACACATTCCCCTTATTCAGGGTCACATTCCTTTGTACCCCAATGATACACACCCCTTCTTCAGGGTCACATCAAAATCATGAACTCACACAACCCATGTATGTTGAAACCATTTCAAACCAACTGATTCAAACCATTTAAATAAAAATATTTTTTTTATTAAAAAACCTATCAAAAAACCATTTCAATAAAACCATAATTTTATTGATATCATCTCAATTAAACCAATTACCAAAAATTCAGCAAATCCATATTTTAAAATCAACATTTTAAAATCAAGAAAATAAATAACATTGCTCAACCACTTTCTAAACTTCAACAATTTTACCAAAAATCCATAAAGTACTCAAACTATCACTAAATAGGTTTTATAGCATGATTTCAACACAAATTTCACAATAAATTTAAATAAATTTAACCAATTTGAAACTAAGCCTTCAAGTTTTAATAAGAGTTGAGAGTGAAGCCACCTACCTCTAAATTTATGGGAAAAATTAAGAACGATACTAAAATGCCAATGAAACCAGGATAAATCTAAAAAAATCACTTTAGATCTCTTCCCTTATAATTAAAAAAGCCAAATATAACCATTATTGACATCAAAAAACATATATATATTTGTATCAGACTAGATATAAGAAACTGAGAGAGTGAGAATTATATCTAAGAAAAACCACCAAAAACTACCATAAACGAGGACTTACCAAGGGAATAGGGCTTCAACACACAAAGAAATGCCTTAGGATCACTTCCAATTCAATGGGGAAGTGTTACACCACCGTTGGGAGGAAGAAATATTGATTTAGGGTCGATTTGGAGAAATAAAATAGGTTAAAACCTAATCCCGACCCAAATCCACTTTTTATGGATCTTGTTTTTAAACCATACACAGTTAGGAAAAACCGCGTGCTAATAGTGAACCAAGATATTCCTCAAGGATGAAATTGTATGGTTGACCCAAATAGTTTGAAAAACCATGCACTAACCATTCAAAATCACACTGTTCCACTTTACATGGTTTCTTCTAGGTTTCCGCACGGTTTGGAAAGATTGTGTGCCTTCCACTTAGCCCATGTCTCACTATACATAGTTTTCTATAGGAGTTTCATGGTTCCAAAAACCATTCTCAAAATGTGAACCTATATAAAATCCCCCAAAACATCCCAAAATGTTTCTAAACAATCCCTAACTTCACTCAAACACTTTATATACTAAAAATTCATAAATAAAGGGTAGCTTACTTGAAACTGGGGGTGTTACAGTTATCATGGAACACCAAGAAGAAGAATCTAACTCATCAGAAAATGATTCACTAATAAATAGTTAGCATGATATAGAATAAGGAAAAACACCCAAGTAATATAAAATGAGAATAAATATTAAAATATTCTTGAATGATATTGGAATACTTAAAGATGATAATTTTCATCTCAAGAAAATCTCTGAAAAATACAATCAAAATTTTAAAGAGGTAATGATGAAGGAAATTAGAAACTGAATATTGATATTTCTAAAAAATAAATATTCATTTAATTCATGAATTTCACTGTCATCCTTGGGGATAAGGAAGTTGATAAAATTAGGAAAAAGATATTTGAAACCAAAAAAATATAGAAAAAAATATGTAAATTGAATAATGTTATTAAAGGAAAATGTGAGTGATCAGAACAACACGAATCATATAATTTTGTTGTTTAGTAAATTAAATATATTAAAGAAAAAAATATTATAGTTTCATCTCAAAAGAAAAACATGATTTAAAAAGAATCCAGTGTAAGAAAACAATCTAATTTTACCAGAAAACTTGATGAAAAGTGAAAATATGCTTATATCGGCAAGGGGAAGGATGAAGTAAACTAACCCATGCCTATCTCGATATACCAAGAAATAGTTCCAAAAATTTACATGATGATGCAAACACAACTAAAAACTAAAAAAAATATAGACAATAACCCAATCAATGATAACATTTCTTTCAAATAACAAGGTTTCAAAGATATTATTGGTATTGTGTTGTGTTTGTCAACAAGGCCTAAAATTATTGGTATAAAAGGTATTTACCAGGTCTTATAAGTGTTTATTTTCTAGAGTGAGACAAAAATCATAATGGATGGAATCTTATTAAAATCACCAAAAATCCATGAAAAATATTGAGGTAAAGAACAACTTTAAGGATTTATAAGAAGTATATAAAAGATGAGATCCATAAGGGTACAATTCAAATTAATGCCTCAAATTCATAACTACGCAACTTGATCTCTGTAAAAAAACTAATTTTTATAAAGATAATCAGGTAAGGTAATAAGAAAATATTATTTTGATTTTATTCAAGGTTAATAAGTTTAGAAATCCCTAAATCATGGGAAGTGGTTGTTCTTATCATATTATTGGTGATTTTAATAACTTGAAAAATATTAAAAAATATGAAGGATATTTCAATTTCCATAGTGATATCTCTCTAAAGTTAAAAGGATTTGGAACAACAAATATTTGGAAACATCTAATTAGTCTCGACAATGTCCTTTTTATTAATGGGATAAATCATATTCTATTGAGTGTATCACAACCTTGTAATACTATAAATGAAGTTATTTTCAAGAAAAATTGAATCTTATTCAAGATATTCAAATATGGAAAAATCATCATAAAAGGCTTGATAACTCTAGGTAATATGTTTCAAGTGGGAGATAAAATACTATATTTCTACCTAATTTTGAAAACATAAAACAATTTGTGGCATAGATGTCTTAGACACCATGGATAAAAGAATATGAAGAAACTAATTAGAGAAGAGGATAGGAGAAATACCCCTACTCTAAAAGAAGATACTATTACTATTTATAAGTTATGTCATAAAGTGAATGTGGTAACCAATAATCACAAAGGAGGTGATATTCAAACCTAAAAACCTTTAGAGGTAATTCTTTATGATGTTTTTGAACCTTTGAAAAAGAAGTTAAAAAGTTAATATAAATAGATTACTACTTTAATTAATGACATTAAAAGAAATAAATTTATCATTTTTATGTCCGATAAGTCTCAATCCATGTACATATTTAAAATATTTATAAGATTAGTAGAAAAATAGACATGCATATCCTTGAAGAAGTTGAGATCTAATAATAGAACTGAATATGTCAACAATAAGTTCTCTGAGTATCTAGATAAAAATGGTATTAGACATTAGTTCAGTGCTCTATACACTCCTAAATAGAATAGAGTGGATGATAGGAAAAATTGAATCCAGGTTAATATGGATTGATCCATGCGAGATGAACACAGCAACTCAAGATACTTTTGGTTATAGACCACAAACTTTGTAGAAATAATTAGGAACATTTTTATTTTAATTCCAAACTCATATATGACTTACAATTAGATTTGAGAAAATAATTTGACTAATTTTAGACACTTTAGGGTGTTTAAGAGTCCCTTTTTAATCAATAATAAATATATAAGTGGTATAAATTTTTATAAAAATGGTAAAAAATGGAACAATTGTTGTATACACTCTAAAATAAAGTTTATAAAAATGTTCCTATAATAAATTTGAGATAATTATTGACTTTTATAATGTCAAAATTTATGAAAATATATATAATATCAATAACAGTATCATGGAATATAATGAGGACAATGTTATTTATTTTAAAGCAATTGGAAAAAATGAAGAAAATACAGAGCCTTAGGTTAAAGATGTAGATTATTCTTACACTAGTGATGATCCTGAGAATGTGAAGATCAATAGAATAGGATAAAGAATGAGGAATCCTTTTAAATTTTAAAACATTTTTTGAGATCAGAACCAAAAGATTCAGAAAAAAGGGGGACTATGGCCACAAGTCACATTAGTTCTTTTTTAATTATTAAACCTGAAATAGTTAAAGAAGCATTTGATAATTGAGAATGGATTCAATATTTGAATGAAGAAAATTATAAAATTGAAAATAATATATCATGGAAAATTGTTCATAATCTTAGAGAGAAAAATGTTATTGGGTAATTATGGGTTTTTAAAAATCATATGGATGAGAAAGGTGAAGTGGCTAGGAACTATACTCGAATAGTTTGTAAGAATATTCACAAATTAAAGGGGTTGAATTTAATGAAACATTTGATTATTTTTCCCTAATTGAAACCATCAATATTTTCATTATTATTATATAAAATAGACACTTTATCACTTTACAAATGGATATAAAATCAGCATTTTTGAATGGAGAGCTAGATGAATAAGTTTATATAGAAAAATCCAAGGGATTTATCTTGACTTAGATGGAAGTAAGGTGTGTAAATTGAAAAATGATCTTTATAGTTTAAAGTAAGCTCCATGATCTTGGTATTTTAAGATAGAATAATATCTAAAATGTATATAATTCAAGAAAGGGTATGAGGATAGAGTCTTTTATATAAAGAGAACTAACACCACACCACTATTTGTGATTGCATATATTAATGAAATTATTTTTTTCTAGAAATGAGGAAATATTGTGTGAAGTATTCTCAATGCACATGAAGAAGAAATTTAAAATGTATATGCTTAGAGAGATGAAGTTTTTATTAGGTTTATATATTACCCAACCTATTAGTTACCTTTTTATATCTCAATAAAAAATATTCAAAGGATATTTTGAATATGTTCGGTATGTAGGAATCCATATGAGTGTAAAAACTAATTTATGTGGGTAAAAAAAATCAAAGATAATATAGGAGAAACTATTAGTGAAATGGAATTCATAAGAATAATTAATAGTCTCATTTACTCAATAACATTTTGGCCTAATATTGTTTATAAATTCACTCTTTTAACCATTTATCAATCTAATCTTAAATAATCACATCTTTTGAAAGAAAAAAGTATATTGAGATATATTTCAAACACATCTAATTATATTCTTATGTATAAAAAGGAAGGGGATCTAAATCTAAAGGGATTTATAGATACTGACTAAGAAAGTGCAATAGATGATAGGAAGACTACATCTTGTAGAGTATTTTTCATTAAGATAATATATATTTCATGAAATTAAAATAATTAATCATCATTTACCTTGAGTTTTACAAAAGATGAGTATATAGAAATATTAGAAGTAACTAATGAAATGACCAGGATGAAAAAACTACTAGAAGATCTGAATATTGAAGTTAAATATCCTTTGCTCATGGGATATGATAATAAATTTGACATATACATATCCAAGAATATAGTACAAAATTTCAAATCTAAACACATTGATATTCAATATCATTTTCTAAATTAAAATATGTCTGAAGTTATTCTGGAATAGGATTTTGTTTCTTTTGAGGAACAACCAGATGATATTATCACCAATCCACTTACAATTTAATCATTTGATATTATGAGGATATATATGGGAGTGTATCACACTTTCTAATAATAAGGTCTGTTATTTATTTAGTCTCATACTCTCTTTTCTGTAATTAAATATTTTCCTAAATACAAGATGTATTTTTTTAGGGTAGAGATATATTTTTCTTATTTATAATCTATTCTAAGGTTTTTATTAACTGAGTGAATGTAAATGATTAAGAAAATTACTTTCAAATTTTTTTGATTGAATTTTTTAGTTAATATATATTATTTAATTCTTTATTGATAACATTGATGTTCTATCCAATTATGATTGTTTTCTACACTATGTTAACTCAAGTTGACTTAGATTTGTTTGGTTTTTGGATCATTTCTTTGAAAAATTTAGAACCCATTACTTATTATTATATTTTTTATTATCAATAAGGAGTATAAAATTGGTTCAAATTGTAAGTTCTTTTCATGGTTTGAGGAGTAATGGGGATCAATGATTCGAAACATGTATTCTAAAATGTATTAAATTGGAATTGAAAAAAATCCAAAGGGAGATATTATTAAACAAACTTGAGGATGAATTTTTTTTATGAAAACATATTAATGGAGTTTTTAAATTGTTAATAATTGGATAAATATGATTTAGAGTGATTTATAAGGTCTTTAAATGAATTTATTTGACTCTGAGATTATTTGAAGAAGTTTAGAATTCTGGAGTTTGAGAAAAATGATTAAGTGTTTTATATAAGAGTCATTTTTAATACTTATTTATGTAATATCCATATAAAACTCTATAAGAATCATTTCAATTAAGGAGTATAAAATCATCAAAGGAACTGAGTTTCCTTAAGAGTCATTTACTCTTATAACGTGATGGTGGATAATTTGGAGAAGGCATTCTTGTAAGGATAATTTGGAATTACCATAAGAGTAATTTTATATAATGATCAATTTTTATTATCATATGAGTAATTTATAAAAGGATCAATTGGAATTACTATATGGGTCATTTTGAAACTTGGGATGTAATGTTTGGAAAATCCAATTCCTTCAGGTTCATTCGATATTTTTATAAGGGTCATTGGATTCCGTAAGGGTCGTTATGATTTCATAAGGGCCATTATGAATTCATTAGGGTCATTAAGAAACCCATAAGGATCATATTAAAAAAATTTAAATAGACTTATCCAAGTTTCCCTAATATATTCCATAAGGTTCATTTTCCCGTACAAATAGATTTCCAATTAAAAAAATTACATAAGGCATGGAAGTGAAATAGTTTGAAATCATAACAAATGATATACTCATATTCTAAAACATGACATGCTTACCAAATTATATGAAAAAAAATTTATCATTAAAAGTATTTAATATCTAAAGAGTTAAATGGGGTTATTATTCATGATAATATATTTAGATACTTCACAACACAATGGAAGATTCTACTTCATGGAGGGTTACTGCATGAAGACACGACAATATGAAAAAAACTCAAAAAAATATACAAATTTCATGGAAATTTTGAACAAGAAAACATACTAAGTCTCTTAATTAATTAAATAAATATATTGACTGTGAATTTAAAGGATATATAAATGAGTTTAGGATGGATAATACCAACCATTTTAATTGGTTAAAATTCATTCCTTTGCATGTATTGACTTATGGATTATAATATAAAAGTAATTTCTCCATGAGATAAAAAACACAACACATCAAGGATATAGTCATCCTTTTAGGATCTAAAACTCATTAAAAAATGTTTTATGTTTATTTTATTTCCTACACCACTATGAGTATAGAGATAACTATGTTTTATAATCATGAGATTATTTGGGAGTGAGAAAATTTATAAACACTAATTCACACCCCTAAGTGTTTACCACCCTATGAATGATCCTAAAAAAATATAATACTTATTATTTTTAATGGGTTTTATTAGCTCAATGATATATTTATTTCATGTATACATTTTTTTTTGTTTTAATATTTTTATTCCTATATTTGAATGATGAATATTTCCAATTTTTGAATAATTTTATCTCTTTGTGTTGTATGTAAGGATTCAATGGATATTTTGGAAATGGAATTAAAAATGTGAATATTAGAGCTACATGATGTGATATTCAAGAATATTTTCACCACTCAAGACATATCATGAAGAGGATACATGTTATGAAAAGTAATTACATGTATTTTATACAAATACATGTCGTGCAAGTTCAGGACAATGAATTATATAGAAAATTCATTGCTGACACAGTGTTAGGCCCAAGTTGTGTTTTGGTTGTATTTTTTTTCAATAAATCAGTTTTCTGGTTATGTTGAATAAAGATAGTATATGGAGAATATGATAGAAGGAAATCCAGATTGTAGAAAGTGTTCAATCAAATCTAGACCATCTAGATGAGTCAATACGATCAATCGGATTAGGATGTTGATAAAAGTTAGAAGATAGTAGATATTAGACTCACCATTATAATTAGGAAAAAGTTTGTTGGTTACCAGGTTTGTGGTCAAGTGGAAAATGAAATCACTTCACTTTGTAAAAGATAATGTTTGGACTCAAAAATCATATTCAAGAATACAGACTCACAATGCTTAAAAAGGTCCATCATATTCCATAGAATATAGTTGGAAGTAAATGGTCATCCGATTCACTCTGAATTTTGTTTGAATGGTTTGATCATATTATAGGAGAATTAGAGTCATCATGAAAATGATTTAAATATGATGATACTTTTCTGATCATGGAGTTCTCATAAATCATAAGTTAGTTGGAAAATTTATGATGCAAGATAGATTAAATAAATGGGGAGTGAAATAGATTCAATCAATTGAATCCAGATTAATTGAATCTGGATGTAAAGAGAAAAAGGGTGCTAGTTGTTGTAATCATGCTGATCATAATCATGTCTATCTTATTCAAGCCAATTGAATTCTGGAAAATCGTATTCAGGATGAGTTAGAAAAAAATATGGCTGCTACAATTTTGGGAAGTTTAAATACTTTATATTAAAATTAATATGATGATAAATATATTCTCAAATGTATTCAAAGTCTTTAAGGAAGTCATGATACAAGAACATGTTTGTTATTTAAGGAAGTTTCTGAAGTTGAATCTACTAAAACCGGTCCATTGTATTCAGTATTTCATCGTAATCACTAGAGGAAAATTTATTCATTTGGGAGAAGTATGAGTGAATAATAAGTAGATGTGATTAAATCAATTAATTCAAGTTTATCAAGAGCAGAGTTGAAGGAAATATCTTGATGTGTTGTCGAGGGGGAGCTTGAATTTTGAAGAATATGTTTTGATTCATTAAATTAAAAATGGGAATCATAATGAAGAATCAGAATAGAGTTTGAGAAAAAGATAAAAGATTTATAGTTTTTAATATATTTACATTCAATTGGTACAAATTATCATATTGAAGAAATCAGATTGAGATAATTTAAACGAGAAATCATAATTGTACTAGTGATTAAAAATAAAGTATGAATGAGAAACAAAGTCATGAAGAATATTTTAGAAGAATCGAGAAGTATTGATGAAGTTAGAAGTGCATAAGAAATTAAAGGCATCATGGAAATTTGTTGAATTTTGTTGAGAGGGAAACTATTTCATATTCCCACCAAAACCACTTTAGGGTCACCTATAAAAGGAAAAATCACTGTGTACTTTTTTTGATGGAAGTAATGTTCATGAGAGTAGAGAGAGAATCACCAAAGTTTAAGGGAGGGAAATAAGTTTCCATATTGAGTTGAGTTAAAGAAGTGTCTATGGATTAAAGTTAAAGGATAAGAGAAAGGATTGTAATGCATTCATATGATCATCATATTCAGTGATCATCATATTTAGTTATTTATTGTATTCTACTTTTCATCATATTCATCTAGTCATCGTATTAGGATGGATAATCAGATCTATATTTCTATATTTGGATTTCTGGACTGAGGAAGAAGGAGTTATGAATTGTATTTATTTTATTCTGATATAGATATATTATCATATTGGGCAATCAAATTGGAATAATTGGACTGAGAATATCAGACTGAGTTTTATTACGATGTCCTTGAAGTTATTACCATATTTTGGGTAAGAAATTAAAGATTTTTGTTAAAATAATACATTTATGGAAATTGAAAAAGTATCTCAGGTAACATGTGTTGTTACACAAACATTGTTTTACCCCAATTGTGATAGAGGGTGCACACTAACTTTTGGATTGTTTACTTAGTGATACATGAGTGAAAGGTTATATTCTACTCATTGTATTCCACATAAAAGGGTTTTTTAGTGGATTTTGTGGTATTGGATCATTTTTATACCATACCAAATACATAACTATTATTATTGAAGAGAGAACCTTGTAAATACTTGTGCTCCTATGGATGTGTGTTTGATTTAGTTTTCTTTAGGTGAATAAATCCTTAAAAAAATTTAAGGTTGTTTAAAAATTAAAGAAAACCTAAAAGAAAAAGTATCATTGATTCACCCCCTCTTAGTGATACAACTATCCTACCTCAACACTTACAACTGGTATCAGAGGGAAATGTTCCTTATGCTTATTATTTTCTAAAGTTTTTGAAGAAGAAGTTGTGATGGAATATCTGAATTATGTGAATAGTAAGGGGATTCCAATCTTAAATGATAGGAATTATCATATCTATAAAGGAATAATGATTCCATATCTTATGTATCTTGGGTATGATGTTTGAAGAGCTATTACATATGATTTCCCTCCTTGTATTGAGAATTCTCCTCTCAAAAATGCTAATAAAGAAAAAAATTGAGAATGATGGAAGTGCTAAGAATGTTTTACTATCATCACCTTTTAAAAGTGAGTTTCTCAGAGTAAAAGGATTTTCCATTTCCAAAGGTATCCAGTATAAGTTGAACAACATTTATGAAGGCAATACAAAAGTAGAAAAGGAAAAGTTATAAATATGAAGGTTGAAATATGAATATCTGAAGATGGGTGAGTATAAAACCATTGGTGAATTCTTTACAAGGGTAAATGACATTGTTAACACTATCAGAGGCCTGTGTGAATAGTTATAAGATTCTATTATTATTGAAGAGATCTTAAGAATTCTTCCTAATAATTTTGATTCAAAATTTTCTTCATTGGAAGATAGATATCTTGATACATTATCTCAAGATGATATTTATAGTACTATCATCACATATGAGATGTGAAGGGAAAAAGTTATGAAGAGAAAAAAAAATATGATAGATAAATGTATTTCAAATCTAAAAATAAAGAAAAGTCAAATATGATTCTTGAATAAGAAAAATATAGAGATTATGATTCTGAAAATGAGTTATATAAAAATCTTGATGAAATTTTATCCTTGTTTTCTAAGAACGTGGAAATAAAAATAGGAAGGTATAAAGGGAATCTTCCCTTAATATGTTTTATATGTGAGTCTATTGGGTATTTTATTTCCAATGTTATTTTAAAAGGTGATGAATAAGAAAGTGATGAAAAATAAAGTGAAGAAGAATAAGTAAGTAAAAGAAGAACTTGGAAGAAAAAGGGTGATAAAAAATTCTATTCCAAGAGGGAAGATAAGAATATCTCCAAATCCAAAAGGAGAAGATTTTTGTCTAAGGATGATGATAGTGAGGAGGTTACAAATGATGTTTAATAGAACATGTTTATTACAATAGTTAATGAGTAAAGTATTTTTAACAATTAAAGTAGTTGTTCTAAAGAAAAAAATACTGAATTTGAATCTAAAAATTCTGGTAAGTATGTTGGTGAGAATAATTTTATTAAAATAGTGAATGATGAAGAATTTAGAAGCAGTAGTTATGATAAAGAAGTAACTCAACTTGAAATTTATTTGAAATAAGAGTTGAAATAATGTTTGAGAAATATTAGAAGACTTGAAAAGAAAAATAAAAATATAGAAGATGAATTTTCTTCAACAATTCAAAAAATATTTTTAAAAGAGAAGAACATGATGTTGGTAGATATTGGAGATTTGAAGAAAAGTATTTAAGAATAAAATAATCGTAATGAACATCTGGAGATGAAGTTGAAAGCAATAGAAGAAGAGTTGGAACTTGTCCAACAAAAGATTTTGAAAGGTAAATAAATAAATTCAAGTTTCAAAAAAACTATTTCTAAAGTTAGTGAGAGTTATAGAAAGAAGAAACCGAAGAGGGATTAAAAAAATTTATCTTCTATGGTTGAGATGAAATATGAAATTTTTTATGAAAATAAGAAATTTGGGAAAGTTATGTATGTGTAAAAGCTCGAAAAAGTTGAGAATTCATAAGTTACAAAATACCCTAAGTCTAAAAATGTTTTCAAACATTCGTAATTAGAAAAAGTTTCAAATACTTATAGTTCCAATAATATTGAAATAAAAGGAATATTGTAATAAATAACATAAAGGTTGGTGGCTCATAAATGAAATACGAGAAAGTTGTTGAGAAACATGTTTACAATTATAGTCAGTGTGGAAGTTTCAGAGGAAAATACTCTTTCCATGGCTATTGCTAGAATTGTGATGGATTTTGATATATGACTAATATGTTTTGGTTCAACTGAAAAATTACTATTATTACTTAGGTTATGTAAGGAAACGGATGAAGGGGATTCAATATCCACAAATAAAGAAGTCAGAGAAGGTTGTTTTAAAGAAACTTGAGAATAATGGAGTAAGAATTTTAAATAGGTTCCAACCTTTCGAAACTAATTGTGAAATATGTGAACAACCTGGAACCATTTCAAAAGGATGTATTTTTTTTTACCATCTTAACTAAAGTTTCAAAACAATTATTCAAAGATGGATATTTTTTAGGTTAACAAAAATTGAGTTGTTGAGTCCTAAAAGAATGAATGCTTATTTATTAGGTTAGAACATGTTGACTTGGCTAGAAAGTCAGAGGAAGAAAAAAATTAGTAAAAGAAGAGGGGAGGAAAGATAATTTTAAAGATGAATAAAAGTTTACATCCTCATCAGAAGATTCTAAAAATGATAATGATGAACAGAAGTAAGAAAGAACATCCAATGATAAATCCTAGAAAAAGAAGAAAAAGTCAAGACTGAGAGAGGATTATCAGTCTGATTGTTGTTTCTATGAAACAATTGAGGTTACTTCTTATTCCCAAAATCTTTTGTATATTTTTACTAAAATTAAAGGAATTTAAGTAGTGAAAATAATGAAGATGGAAATGACGTGTCTCTTATAATTCTTTAAAAAAGAAGGTAATGAGGTTATAAAAAATATGAGGTTTTGAAAAGTTGTGTTTTTATACACCTGAACATTATAATATGTTTGTGAGATGGATGTTGCTTACTTTTATATTAAAAAAATTCTTTGAAGGATTCCCCAATCAAGAAAATGTTGAAAGAAACCTGAAAAATGTATTACATGAATTTTTTATTATGGATAACAATGATCAACTTGATTATACACTCTTTTTTTCTACACTAAGTTCGTCCACATAGACTTAGAGTTGTTTAGTTTATGGTTATTTGTTAAGAAAATCCTCTGATACCTATGTTTAAGAAATTTTATAAGACTAAATCCCTTGAAATGATATCTTTTTTCAATAAGTAAGAAACTTTTCATGATGGCCCCTTTGAATTTGATTGTCAATAAGGGGGAGACATAAGGTAAAGGGGTATATAAAATAAATAGGGGGAGAAAGAAAATAATGGAGATAAGAAAAAGTGAGAAAAGAAAGTAATACCAGTTATTGTTTTGAAATGGTTGAAGTGGTTGAAGTGAGTATTGAAAAAAACAAAGGGGTATATTATTAGGACCAAGTTGTGTTTTGGTTTTATTTGTTGTCAACAGATCAATATATTGTTTATGTTGAATAAATATAGGATGTTGAGAAGATGATGGAAGGAAATCCATATTGTAGAAAGTGTTCAATCGGATGTACACCATCTGGATTAAAAGTTAGAAGTTGGTGGAAATTAGAATCACCATCGTAATCAGCAAGAAATTTTTTGGTGATTGGGTTTACTGCCAAATAGGAAAAGAAAATCACATGACTTTATAAAATATGGTGATTTGACTCAAAAATCATTTTCAGAAATATAGAATCACAATACTTGAAAAGGTCAATCATATTCCGAAGAAGATAGCTAGAAGTAAAAAGTCATTAGATTTACTCTAAATCCAGTTTTAATGGTTTGATCATATTATAGGAGAATTAGAGACTGCATGATTATGATTTAAATGTGATGATGATTTTCTGATGTTGGTGTTATCATAAATCATAATCTAGTTGGAAAACATGTGATGCAATTTAGATGAAAGAAAGGGGAGAACAAGTGATTCTGTCAGTTGTATTCAAATTGATCGGATCTAGAAAGAAAGGGAAAAAGGATGGTGATGATTGTAATCATGTAGATCACAATCATGTCTATCGTATCTAGGTGAATTGAATTCTAGAAAATTGTATTCAGGATAAGTTAGAGATACATCTAGTTGCTAGAGTTTTGGGAAGTTGCAATACTTTCCATTAAAATTTAAATTATGTTAAAGCTATTCTAAAGTGTATTCAAAGTCATGAATTAAGTCATGATACAAGAAAAATTATATGATTGAAGGAAGTTTCTGAAGTTAAATCTGCTGAAATTTTTCCATAGTATCCATTATTTCATTGAAATCACCAGAGTCAGATTTGTTTTTTTGGGAGAAGTCTAAGAGAAGAAGAAGTGGATATGACTGAATCAATTCATTCAAGTGGATCAAGAGAAGAGATTAAGAAAATATTTAGATGGGTTTTCGAGGGTGTGATTGAATTTTGAAGAAGATGTTTTGATTAATTCATTTGGCATATGGCATCATAATGAAGAATCAGGATGGAGTTTGAGAAAAAGATGAAACCTGTATATTTATTCATACATTTACATTAAATTGGTAAAAATCATTGTATTGAATAAATCATATTGAGATAATTGGAATGGGAAATTAGAATCATACCGTTTATTGAAAATAAATTCTGAAGGAGGACCGAAGTCATGAAGTAGATTCGATAAGAATCAAGAAATGTCAAAGAAGTCAAATGTGCACACAAAATTCAAGGCATCCTGAAAATTTGGGGAATTTGGTTTTGTGGGAAACTAGTTCATATTCCCTCTAAAACCAATTTAGGGTCACCTATAAAAGGTGAAAGTATGGTTTAATTTTTTTGATGGAAGTACTGTTCATGAGAGTAGAGAGAGAATGTTTGAAGTTTAAGGAAGGGAAAGAAGTTTCTGTATTGATATGAGTTGAAGAATTTTAAATGGATTGATGTGAAAGAAGAAGAGAAATTATTACAATGTATTTATATAATCATCATATTCATTGATCATCATATTCAGTTGTTTATCATATTAATCTTGTCATCGTATTTAATTGGTCATCATACCGAGCTGGATAATTGGATCGGGATTTCTGTATTGGGGTTTCCAAACTGAGGAAGGAGTTCTGGATTATCTCAATCATATTCTGATAGAGATATGTTATTTTATTGGAAAATCATATTAGAATAATTGGACTGGGAATATCTAACTGGTCAATCAGACTGAGTTTCATTACAAAGTCCTTGAAGTTTTTACCATCTTCTCGGTAAGAAATTAAAGATTTGTTTTTGAAAGGAATAAATTTTTGAAAATTTAAAAACAATCATAAGTAAAATTTATTGTTACACAAACATTTTTTTACCATAACAGTTCTAGATGGTAAACACACACTATTGGATTGTTAACATAGTGCTACATATGTGAAAGGGTATATCCTACTCATTGTATTCCACATCATAGGATTTTTTATAGTGGATTGTGTGGTATTGGATCATTTCCAAACCATACCAAGGAAATATATATTCTTATTCAATAATGAACCTTGTAAATAATTGTGTTCCTATGAATGTGTGTTTTATTTAGTTTTTAGCAAGTAAATAAATACTTAACTAGAAGCGAAGGTTGTTTCAAAAAAAGAAAACTTAAAATGAAAAATTATCACTAATGCACCCCCTCTCAGTGATACAACTATCCTACCTAAGAACTTATACATGGATTATATGTCATGTAAAATTACATGTTATTATGATGTTGGAAAATATAAAAAATAAAGATATTAAAGATACAAGATTTAATGCAGGAGACTGGTGGTTTGAAACTACATCTTATAAAATCACTCCCAGCCTCACCATTTATAGATCCCATAATGAGAGATGACTGAATAAACACCGGCCAAAGACATGAACCACTACAGATCCCTACTTCACCACATTTATGAAAGGTTTTGTTTATTGATTCATGCACCCTCTCATAGCTAGTATGAGGGGATTATTTCTTTGTGACGTGGTGTGCGTTATTAATGGGGGTAGAATGTATGAATTATTTTATATTTGATTTTAATTTATGTTGTTGTTTCATGTTTTTTATTCATTACTACCTCTTTCTTGATTCTTTTGACATGACCATTATGTGTGGGGTTTGAGATTGAGTTTAATTTCTTTTTTTCTTTGAAAATGACCATTTATAGAGTTTATTAAATGATTTTTTTGATGTGAGATCTTGGGTTTAGACTTCCTACATGACCATTGGTCTTGTTTCTTCCCTATGATTAAATAAGGTTTCAGGTTACCCATCAATTTTTATCTGAAGTACCTGGCCATAAGAAAAGAATATTTTGGGATAAAGAGCATTTACTATGACTACTGTACTCTCTAGGACTTGATTCAAATGACTATGTGATTTTTAATTGATTATTTAAAAACATTTTAACCCATTAACCTGGATTCATTGCTTCCTGAAACAGATTTTTCTTCTTCTCCCACTTTCTTCACAAATCACATGCCGTATTTTTATAATTTATTTCATAAAATCAAAATTAGTTTACATTTATTTTATTTAATTACTATTTTATCCAACCCTATCATCGTGGGTTCGACCTCATACTTGAAATTTCTATACTACCCTATAGTTTAGTGGTTTGTTTGATTCATGATTATAAATTTCTAAATTAGGTAACCCTATGAAAATAATGATGCCAATTGGCTATTACTCACTATCTTATTTTAGGTTTTCCCATTACATATATTGATTTTTTCTAATTATTTATCTTTTTTGAGTCCCCATCCCTTACACATAATCTATATGTTTAAACCATATTTTTATTTAACTCTTTACACAACTCATAGCTATTCTTACTAATATAAATTAAAAGTAAACTATATTTACACATATATAAATGAATCACATGCATAAGGTGCATGAAACCATTTCATGAAATATATTAAATTTATATGAAACCAAAATCATTATAAGATAATTCATGGTGTGATAGCTTTCTAACCCCCACTTTTCTAGACAGAACATAATCCCCCAAGCTAGTGATAAGTCTGAACCCAATTCTTACTACCAATGGTTCAATACTCAACAGAGACCTCAATTCCATCATAATTATAATAAATTTTATGAATAAACTATAATTATCCTATAAATTAAATCTCATAACACATAAAAATACTAAATCATGGTATTAAAAAACCAAATTAATTATCATACCTAGCATGTAACTTTTTAATGTATGTGTGATAATTTATAAAATAAGTTTAAAAATATTTTAACTATAAAATACCTAAATTAATAATATAAAAAATATATATCTATGAATAAATAATGGATTAAACTAAATAAATTAATATTTCATAAATTTTGGAATAAGATAAACCTTTATGAACAATTCACAAATAAAAATCATAAACTTTATAACTGAATGTACTTTATGTAAAATCCATAAATAAATAGATATAAAAACATTATATTCATTTATAATATGAACTCATTTATATCATCATCCTATATAACATTTAATTAAATATATTATATTTATTTTTAATATAAACATCTTATATTTCATATGAATAATTCATATGTCATGTAAATATATTTACATACAAAATATCACATATTTAATATTATTTGAACCTTTGATCATATCAATTATCAAAAATTCATTTTATATGGTTCAAATAATTTCTCAAAGTGGCCTTTAAATTGAGTACATCAAATTAATAATTGTAAACAATTTATAAGTTATTATAAACACTTTTATATTTTTCCTTATTTTGTAATTTATAAGTACATTATAAATTATCATTAATTTATATATAATCACTTTTTATCATAATTATAAGTCATGACATATAGATTAAAGTTGCCTAATATTAATAATTAATATTAAAGATATTTATTTATTATATGTTTCATAAAAAATTTATAATTAATTATAAAAATTATATAATTAATTAATTTATAAACACTTTATAGATTATATAAATTTTCAAAAATTAAAATTTTCTATATATTTTTTAAATTATCTAAATTTATTCATAATTAAAAAAATGGAAAAATCTAATATGTCCTCTATACCATATTTTATGATAGCATTATCATGATATAGTATACAAAATATATCAAGGTTTATGATAATCTCATTATAGACCATGAAAAATAATTTAGGTGCTAGAAATCATAGATTAATACATGCCTTATGTCTTAAAAGAAACACCACACTTTAATTTTCGAAATAGGAAACATTGTAAATTATCATTATTGTATGTTATGATTCACCAATCCTAAATTATGATATAGAAATTTTTTTGTACCACACTAAATAATAAACAAATATTTTACATTACAATATTTTGAAATCATTAGATCTATATTATGTTGTAATCTATGATATCCTATATAATATGTTGTGATCTTATCCCTAATGATGATGTCACATATAGTAAAATACCCTATGATACAAAATCTATATCATATTTTATGATATCAAATATGATATCCATTTTTCTTCATTTTGCCATTATTTTACAAATCAATTCAAGTAAAGAGATTATTTGACACCACTAATGGGTTTTTCCTGGATCAAATAATAAATATTTAAATAGTGTAAGATAAAGAAAATTTATCCAAGATCATCCATGATTGGAATCCAAAACCATGCATGATATAATATCAATAATTTAAAATGGATCAAAGATGGCCATGCCTCTTATCTTTAATCACACACTTAATGAAGATCACTTAGAAGTAGCCAAATTACTCCTTCCTCCTAGGGTGTCAATGGTTGATGAATTATCCACCTCTTGGGTGGGAGTCTTCTTTCAACCATGGTATTATAGCACCTATCAATGGTAAATTAAGAATGAGAAGAGGTCCTAAAATTGGGATAATCATTATTACCCACAAGATCAATCAATTACATTTTCATGGACTTTGACTCTTTATATAGGCCATAAGGGAACTCTCAGACCCTCAACACATTTACTTTATTTTTTCTTAAATGTTAAAATAATGGAATGAAATTCAAGAAATTTTATAACCATTATACCATGCATGGATTTCATACTTAAATTCATCTTTTAATTTTATAATTATATTATCATATAAACAGTACATAATCAGTGGTATTCAATGTGGAAGATAACCTAAACATTAATAGTTAATGCTAGGCTACTATATCATCAATCAAAACATATGGTTGATTCTTATCACAATAATTGTTATATAACCATACCAAATAATAATATGTGGTTAATTATTGTGGTATAATATCATTATCTTATGACTTATGATATTCCTAAACCATGGAATATGATATACCTTAGTTTCATGTATGTCCCACCACATGACCTACCCATTTAATGTGCTATGATATAACCAAAACATATCATATATATATATATAAAATGATTTTGGGAATATTTTTATCATATATGTTCTCCCTAAGAATTATTGGGAGAATGTATTTTATTTGAAAGGTTTTTTATGATGGGAATATCTGGCATACAGATGGGGCATTCCAATTTTTCAATAAATTGTTATGTGACCCAGTTTGGTCAATCCTTGAGGGAATAGTTTTCTGAATTAGTTATATTTTCTCTCACTATTATTAGGTAGCTTCTGTCTTATATAGAATTGATATTTAGGACATGTAATGATCCAACTCAAATATCAAGTTTGGTATTTGGGATAGGTCATTAAAAAATGGAATCAGAGAGAAAAGGGTTTGGGTTTCTAAGTTAGAGGTAGAGATAGGTTGTTGGGACTTGGAAGATTATTTGTGTGCATGCATAGAAAACATTTATTGGTATAAATAGAAGTTTATCATGAATATTTTTTACTATGAATACGAATTATAGATGAAGTGATTTATAGGTATAATAAATCAAAATGGGGGGGGGGTGGGGTGGATGAGGACTTGTGATGAGTCACAGGGATCTATAGGGAACCAATTTTTTCATTGGGTCATGAATTAGTTTAGTTGAATGTAGAGAATTTTTTTATATATTATTGTGGAATAAGATTAATTGACACAATTTTCTAAGTTTAGTTTATGATTAAGTCTGAGTTACCAATAAAGTGTATAATTGTTTTCATAAATTATTTATTTTTGCTGGCTTAATTAATTATTACTAAATGGGATTTATTTTATTTTATTATTATAAGTGTATTATATTTTACGGGTTATATAATATAGTAATAAATTATTGATTTTGAAAATTGGAATGTGTTTAAAACCTTTTATGAATTCATTTTGAATTGTTTTGGAAAATATATTAGTTTTATTTTTTTTTGAAGGGGGATATTGGTTTTAATTATGAAAATAGTGGTTTGAAATTTTAAAAATGTGAATGTATCTTTGATGAGAATAATTATTTTTATTTGAAACAAAGCTCATTTATATTTTTTTCAATGCAAGAAAAAAATATTTGTTTTTTAAGAAATCATTAGCAAGGTTTTTGGAAATATGTTATTCAAAATTATGTTTTGGAGAGTATGTGTTTTTATGATTTGTGATATTTTTTAAGGAATGGAGTATCTTGTAAAATTGAAAAAGGTATTTAATTTTTTAATATGTCTTGAAATCATTTTAGGAGGATTCTTAGTTTAAAATTGTTTTGGGAAAGGTGAATGTTTTTAGAGTTTGATAATGGGAGATAAAACATAAAAAAAATATAAAATAGGTTTGAAATGGAATAAATTTTATATATTTAAAATAAATTTTGAAGGGTTTTTAAGGGGATGCATTTGTGTAAACATAGTGGAAACAATTAACTAACCTTAGTTTTTTCATGAATTTTATCCATATGTTTAAAATAAATAAATATAACTGAATTTTTACATTTTATTTATTGATATAATACGTCCAAGATCATTTATATGATCTTGATTGAGATCCCTTAAAATAAACCAATGGACTCCTTTCTCCAATGGTATATATAGGTTTTATGAATCTTCCAATGATTGTGAAGGATACTCTATTCATTGCAGCCCACTAAAACCTTTGTTTATATATATATATATGTGTGTGTCTGTGTGTTTGTGTAGAGAGAGATAGGGAGGGAGAGAGACAAAGAGTGAGAGAGAGTAATAGAGAGAGAGAGATATGGGGGAGGGATGGAGAGAGAGAGAGAGAGAGATTCATATTGATATGTTTGAAAATAATCAAATCATTATCTCATATAAATCACACACCCATTTACAAACCATGAGACTGTTTATACAAATCACAAAGGATCTCAAAATTTTATTAAATGTTTGGCCAAGATAATAAAATTGTTTCCTAAATATTTTATAATTTAAAAATCCTTTTAACTCTCAAATCATAATTATGATCAATTATTTAACATTTTAACAACTTATTGGATAATAAAACCCCTATAATCATTATTATATTATGATCCAACTAAGCGTGATAACAAATAGTAGGATAAGTTATCTGATTTACAGGTTATCACATAACACCTATAATACTATATATAAAACCATGACATAATGACCTTCATTATTTTATGGTTTTCACCAGCACAAACCACAATTTTATTTATAATAATATATCATATTTTAGATTTAGTGTATATTTTTTTCAATCTCTCACTTATACTAAATCCTCATAGAAAGAGTGCACATTCACCTTTTGTCACATCATATGCAACAACCTATGAAATTATATAAAAAATATACTTTTGGATATCTTTCAAAACTATTTTTGGAAAATTTATAATTTCTTTTCACCAAATGTTATATCATATATAACAACTTGTAAAATCCAACCAAATTTTTTTTTTAAAATCCTCTAAAACTATTTTTGGGGTGGCTCTTAAAGTTTTTTAGAAATAATTTTTAACAAAAATTATTTCCCATTCACACAAACACAAATTTTGATCCCGCATGCAATCATAGAATTGAAAACAATTATAAATTATTTGATATTTAATTATAAGAAAATGGAGTCCTATTAAAAATAATCAATGATAATCTATCTGTAAAATTATATTTCATGATCTCTATTAAAATTTTTTATCTCCATACTTATTTCACCCAACTATATCATATATAGGTAAGATTAATTATATAATCCATTTTTTAAGACATATAATGACCAGGAGACATTGAGTATGTTAATTTTGTATATCATACTCATATGTTCTTGATTATCTAGGTATATATTGACCATAAATATTAACACATCACATTTAATTCACCCAGATGAATGAGCAAATCACATGCCCCTCATTAAAATAGATAATAACACCACATGTCACTTATATATGTATTTTTCAAAAACTTTATAAATAAATCTTAATATAGGTCCTAGATTTTATACTCATTATATAAGATGGGAAATCCCATCTTGGTTCACCCTCAACTGATGACATGATCACCAACATACCCAACCACCCCTGATTATCTCATCCTGGAGGTTGGTGTAAGAATGGTATCAAAGTTTTAATTTTAAAATTCTTGGTATATTATCAACCTTTAGTAATGTGTATTTAACATGAAAAATGAATATAATATACAACCTTCCATGTGGTATACATAGTGGGTTATCTGGCTCACAAAACTCATTTTGTACCTTATAAAGGAATCCTATATCTCTATATGAACTCTAATACACACTTAACCTCACATTATATCACAAACTATAAAAATGTAGGATGATAATCAATTAGGGATAACTCAAAGTTATACTTTGAGAGGCTAATTATCATTTTTATTCATATAATATATGTATTTCCAATTTGAACGAATGATAAAGTAGAGACTAGATTTTATATAACAAGGTACATTTTATATTCTTAAAGTTAATTTGAAAATTATAACGAAACCATACATAATTTTTTGGATAATCATATCCCATATGATAAACCATCATAGAGGTCATATGTTTGTATTATTTTTAATGTTTTATTAAATTCAATACATCTCAATATAATTACTGCCACATCTCTATGCGACTATCTAATAAATATTCCCATTAAACTCATTTATTCAGTAAAACATATAAAGAAATATTATTTGAATAATGGTGAGATTATAATTTATAATATTAATATTTGAATATTTGAACATAATATTAAAATTTATTTACTTTACAACATCAAATGTTACAATGAAAATGAATTATCTTTTTTAAATACTTATAACTCTTTCTAATTTCATTATCATCATGTTTGGAACATTTTTATTAAAATTTTTATATAAGATCATTTAGTATCAAATATTAAATGCATCTCTTTAAATTAAGACCATTATTTACCAATATAACCTAAAATATTTTAATATATAAAGTTACTTACACTTTAAATTATATTAGAATAATCATTTATTTGTTAAAAATTGAACTTATTTAATTATAACCATACCCCCAATACCCATTTAGAACAAATATTTTCTAAAAAATATATTTCAAGGATACATCATCCATTTGTGTAATGAAATGACATTTTTTTATTTAGGGTTAATAATTACCAAATATAATTTTAAAAACCAAATCTTATATGGAATTATGTAAACTCTTTTACCCGGGGTAGATTTTTTCAATCATTATATCCTTTTACAAACCATGTTATAGAATTGGATAAATAATAAACTATATGAATCAAAAACCATATCATTTCATTAAAATAAAATCCTTTTTTATAATCAATATCTAACCAGAAAATAAAAATAACATGAGATACAATGCACACCATTTATTATTTGAACATCCATTATATCCACTTTCTTGACGAAGAAACCTTTTCCTTCATCAACTAAATATGAACTTCACAAACATAAATCATTCATCAATTTTTAACTCATATAAATATGGAAAATATTTTTTAATATATATGTGGTATCATATACCCTTTAAAAAAATAAGAAATGATTTCTATTATTTTAATATCTGTCCTGGACTCTCCATGTAGTTTCTCACACCCCTTTAGGAATTCTTGGTAATTCTATCTAGATTTTTTAGGTTTTTCATAGTGGAAAAATTTTAATCCCTTTTAATATCATTAATTTAGTTTAAAATAGGTTGGTGTGGGACCTCCATGATCTTTATTCTTCTCTTTCTATCTTAAACTTTTACCATTTTGTTTTTTGAACAACATCACATCACTTGAGCTTAAAATTCCCATGTCTAACAAAAAATAATCAATATATTTAAGACATCATTTAAAATTTTATTATACTAATTATATTATAATTCACAATAAACTTTTAGTATCATTACAATAGTAATTTTAAAATGAAGTTCATGTCTTGATTAATCCTAAGCAATGACTGATCGCATAGCGAATCACTATTCAATTGCACCCTTACACCACTATTTTAAACTAGATTTGTAATGAATATTAAAAATATAAAAATAAATTTCACTTAATGTTTTTTTCAATTAATTAATGTTTGAAATTGTTAAAAAGTTAAATTATACTTGTTTTTATATTTTCATTGAAGGTGGAGTTGATTTGGAGGCCCCAGAGATGATCTAGAAGAAAAATGGGCCAAACTGCATGGCATCCCATGGACATCTTTCCACTGTTTTGATTATTAAAAGACTTAAATGAATCTAAATGGGCTTAAAATTTGTGTTACGCTCCAAAACATCCTGGGTTACAACTCTTATTAAGGAACCAAATCCTAATTCTTCCATTTGTTATCCCATATGAACCATTCTGTCCAGGGGACATAATTTGCCTGAATTCAAAATTTTGTTTCGGTCTTTTGATCTTATCTCCCAATAAAGTTGTCTAATGGCCTCCAAATTTGACAGAGAGACATTAAATAGTCCTTAAAACAACTCTTCTATTTTTTTTCATGTGGTGATATGGCTTTCTACTATTCCAAAGCTGAGACACACGTGGTATCTCAAAAATAGGGTTCTCAAAACCATGCCCCATTTTGTCTATAAAAAGGAACCATGGGAACCTAATTTTTAAGTCCGGAAAAGAAGAAAATATATACCATTTTGGATTCCTAGAGGAGTCTAATCCTCATAATAGAAGTTATGGAGGCCCCTATCCTCATAGGGAGATCAATAATTAAGATGGAGTTCCACCCGAGTTTCCTCCTCTTCGCGATGTCTAGATAAGCACTGGGTGATCGTTGCGAGGGAGCTACACACTTGAAGAGGGAGTTATGACACATAATTATCTACTAGTTTTGTGTATATTTTGGTTTTGAATTGTTCTTTTATATTTATCTTAACTTTTTTTATACATTTAATTGAAATACTTCTTATTTCATAACCAATCGGTGTGTAATTTTAAGTGTGCGACTTGTGTTGTTCGGATTGGAAAACATAAGACTCCTATTCATTCCAAAAAATTTGAGATTTCAGTGTTCCTAGAAAAAAACTTAATTCATGATTAGGGTATGGAACTTGACTATATTATTTCTATGTCAAGTTTAGGTCCTATTTGCATCTTTTTTGTGGTTGTGGGTACCCAAGATCTTGGTTAACCCTCAATCAAAGGATTACACAAAAACCTAATAATCAATTTAGAACAAAGAACTTTTCAAGTGGTGTAGTAACTTTGAAATGATCACATACATATCATATATTTTCAAAATCTACTTCTTTCTCAACTATTAAACTCTTTAAATTAATTTAGTTTCATATAACTGTTTTCAAAATCACCCCTATTTTTAGTACTTCTTATTAAAAATGCACACTCAATTTTTTGTGTGTGTAGTTTCGGTGCATGAATCATTCTAATCTGGGAGATTTACCTCCTTTAAAACTCAAACCAGATAGGATCTTACGTCAGTGACCCCGAGATGCACAAGAGAACCTTTTGAAGGAGGACACACAAGACAACAACATTCTTCTAGATCCTTCATCTTCTTATTCTGTAACTAACACCAAAACTGAAATAAACTTGTATAACATGGCTAAAAACAATAGAACACTAAAATAACTAACCTCACCTGATGTTGATATCCATACCACATACATTCAATTACAAGGTGAGGCACCCAATTTTGAACTAAAATCTAGTTTAATTCATCTATTACCAAGATTTCATAGACTTCCTGGAGAAGATCCACATAAGCATTTAAAAGAATTTCATACTGTGTGTTCTACATTAAAACCTACAAATGTGTATGAAGAACAAGTAAATATTTGGGAATTTCCTTTTTCATTAGAATACACTGAAAAATATAGGCTTTATTATGTTAATTCAATAATAAGAGGCTGGGCAGACATAAAAAACATTTTTCTTGAAAAATATTTCCCAACCTCTCGAACTGCAACTATAAGGAAATAAATTTGTGGGATAAGTCAATATCAAGGAGAAAAACATCATGAATATTGGGAAAGATTTAAAATATTATGTTCAAGTTGTCCATACCCCCAAATAAGTGGCCAAATTTTAATATAATATTTTTTGGAAGGTTTAACCCCTATTGATAAAAACATGATTGATGCTACTGCGGGTGGTGCGCTATTAGATAAGACCCCATTGCTACAAGGACCTTAATTAAAAAATGGTGCAAAACACTCAAAAATTTGGTTCAAAGTCCAATGTACAGATTCGAGGTGTCCATGAGGTGCAAAGTACTGAATTCGAGAAGAAGGTGGACAAAAAGTTTGAGGAGGTAAGTACCCTTCTATGACATCTTTCTCTCTCCAAAGGGAAATATCAATCTCCTCATCCCATCCATTATGAAATCTTCTCTTTTGACACCCATTATTCTGACCAATACCCCCAATTGAGAGAAAATTCTGAGCATTGGGGGCCAATATTCCTAGGATTCCCCTATAACCAACCCTTTAGTCAAGAACCATACTTTCCACTTAAATCTAGGTGGAAAGAAAACCAAGGTTATAGGAAAGGGGGTATTCAAACTATCCTCATAAACCATGGAACCAACAAGGTCAGAGTAGTCATCCACCACCACTACCTAGAAATCCTCAAGCACCTAAAGGCCTTTCCAATCACCCCCTCCCAAAACCAATCTAAGCCTAGAAGATATGATGAAACAAATGTCTTAAAACAATATCCAATTCCAAAAAACCACTGAAGTTTCCATACAAGACCTCAAAACCCAATTAAGTCAACTAGATAACTCGGTGGGGGGGAATTCAAAGTCATTGTTTAGGTAAAATACCCTCTTAACTAGTAGTTAACCCTAGGGATAAAGGAAATGTTACTACCATCACCCTCAGGAGTGGAACTCATCTTAAAAGCCAAATTACCCCTCTAATAGAGTCATCCCTCCTTAGGAAACCACCATCCCAACTACTTCTAAAAATGGTACAAGAGAAGAAAATCCTTGTTCTGAGAGAATTCCTTCCAAAGGATAGAGTGTGTATGTCTATGAGTCTCCTATCCCAACCATTCCTCTTCCATTTTCCCAAAGGGCCACCCAACCCAGAAAACAAAAGGAAACTGAACTTGATAAGGAAATATTGGAAACTTTCAAAAAAATACAGGTTAACATTCCTTTGATTGATACCATGAAGCAAATTACAAGATATGAAAAGTTTGTAAAGGAGATGTGTACACATATAAGTATACTTAGTTGAGATGAGAAGGTAATCTTGGGGAGAAATGTGTCAGTATTGATAGAACCATTACTGCCTACCAAATGCAATGATCCTGAAACTTTCTCGATTCCATGCACCATAGGGGAGTATTCATTTTCCAATGATATGATTGATTTAGATGCTTCTATAAATGTGATTCCTCAATCCTTTTAATCTTCATTTAAGATTGGAGAATTTAAGAAAATTAGGAAAGTCATTCATCTAGAAAATCAGAGTACAACACACCCTTCTAGTGTGCTAGAAGATGTTATTTTGAGGGTTCAAAATTTAATTTTTCCTACTTTTTTTTATGTGCTTAAAATGGAAATGATAGGATAAATGGACATGCCCCGATTATATTGGGGAGAAATTTCTTGAAAACCACAAAATTCATAATTAATGTTCATAATGGTACATTATCAATGGAAATTGGTGGTGACATAGTCCATTTAAACATCCTGGATTCCATGAAGCACCCCTTAAAAGAACATTCCTCTATCTCCGTTAATTCGATTGATGTACTCCCTTCCACTAAAAAACAACTTTTCTTTTCCCAGAACCACTTTCTGAGTTTTCTTCATTTAGTGTAATTCTATGTAATGAATCATTCATTGATTGTTGTAGTATTATAGAAAATTTTCATTCATGTTTATTAATTGATAATTTCTTGAACACTGGGATCCAATGACCATCGATGATACTGCTAAGATTGTAAAAGATCATTCCTCTCTCGAGGATGATTCCATTGAGCAGTTATATGAGATCTGTGACCTCTCACTTACACACACACTCACATAAATCCAAAATCCACTCGAATTGGAACTGAAACAAATTTCTCAAGATTTACAATATTCATATCTTGAGAATGGAAACAAGTTTCCCATCATCATTTATAGTTCACTCCCTCTTGAGCATGAATTGCGAATTTTTGAAATTTTGAGGGAGTATAAACATGATTTGGGATGGACACTTGATAACATTCCTAGTATTATCCCATCAAATTTCACACATCATATTTTATTAAATTATGAGGCTAAACCAGTGAGGCAGGCACAACGTCAACTAAAACCAAACCTCCTAGAAGTTGTGAAAAAGTAGGTAACAAAATTATTGGCTACTGGGATTATTTACCCCATCTTTTTTAAGGTAAAGGCGCTAGGCCTTTTATTATTAAAATGTTCCATAAAGTACAAAGGGAGGATACCATGTCCATAATTCAAAACAGGATTTAAAGTAAAAAAAAACCTTAGTTACCTCGTGATCTCGTGTGCATGCTATGGCAGGACGAGCTCCCTGACCTGCCGCGAGAACGACGACCTCCCCTTCCAGCAGTAGCTTGTGTCCATGGACCTCCACCATCATCTGTAACTCCCTCAGCAGAATTTTCTTGTATCCCACAAGCTTTATTCTTATTTTCACTTTGGACTTCATCATCACTAGATGCCAGCAAAGAAAAATAATTCCGAGTGTTCGGATTAATAACCCTCTCTTTCACAGTTTGGGGTGACATACCTGTTAGGTAGTTTGAACTGGATTTCTTTTGACTAGATAGAAGCTCCTTTGAGGGATTAAGGTTCCCTGGAGTTGTGTGAAGAAGGGAAATATGACCCTTTCCCAATCCAGATTTATCAACTTTCCCCTATTGGCTGGAATCTTTATATTGATAAGTAACTTGAAATTCACCAGGATTCTATTTTGGAGGTATTGTAGTAGCCAAAGCAGAATTCTTACTGCTTTCTAGCTCAAGTGGGCTTTCTTATTTGAGGTTAACCTTAACAGGTTTCATAGTAGTGGTCACCCTTTGAGCTCCCTGACCATTTATGCGATTCCTTTTCCCTGAGATAGTAGTTTCTAGGAGAAGCTTCCCCTTTTTGCATCTTGTTGCATGGTGCTCTTCCATGAATTCTTCATCAGCTTCAACTTGAGCAAGGCATTCCTTTTCCATTTGACTATCTTCAGAATCATATTGGTTATATTGATCCTCAAGAGACCTAATCAGTGCATCCTTGAAAGAGGGTTTAACATCTACACCTTCTTTTTCATCTACCAGATTATCCCAGCTAATTTTAAACTTTGAATTTTGTTGACACACTTTTGGAATTTTTTTCCCTTTTAATGATTCATGAGCAAAGGTAGGGGGAAACTTAATCTGACCCTCTTCATTTCTTACTTCTTCTTCATTCTGTTTCTGAGTCACTATAACAGAATCTTGGAATTTTTTTTGTCCTTCCTTCCTTCTACAATTCTCTTCCTCATGCCCCTTATATTAAATTTTGGGCAGATGATATGAGCACGAAAATTATCCTTAGAATGTCCAATAATTCCACATACATCACAATATAAAGGTACCCTTTCATAAACAATCCTCAGATTTATATCATCTTATGGAGTGGAGAGAATCACTTTGTCAATAAGAACCGATCCTAAATCTACCTCAAAAAGGACTCGAGAAAAGTGACCAAATGAGGTTTTATCAGTTGGATGGTCCATCCTAATTGGTATACCAATCGCAAATGCAATATCATAGAGAATTTCAGAATTCCATAATACCCAACTCAAACCATAAATCTTGATCCAAACTTGAGCAAATGAATCCTTAAAATCAGACAAACTAAAGCTCGGATTCCACTCATATACCTCTAAGGGTACCTGGTTTTAGATTGACAGAACCAAAAATCCACGCCCTACATTTATAATTAGTCGAGGGAAAGAGCATATGAAAGAATCCTTTCCCCAAAGAGATGCATTTAAAATCGTTAAAACCCCATATAGAAGCTATGTGAGGCACTAATTCATAATTCTTACAAGGTTGCATACCTTTCTGCAAAGAGATTTAGGAGATGAAAGAATTTTTACATAGTTCCAACCTTTCCAAAATTACTCCATCAGCAGCAGATACATGGGAAGTCATCCCCTTTTTAATAATTTGTTGCGATATGTGGTTCTCTTAAAAGACGAAGGATCCTGTAGGTATACCCGAAAATGAAAAATCCTTTGGAGATTCTTCAAATTTCCGTACCTTTTCAGAAATGTTCCAAGTCAGAGTAAAGTGACGATGCACAGCTTCGTATGTGAAGACATTCACACTTCTTGGATGCAAATATTGAGGATGATCCGAGCTCCAGAATGAGTATTCAGCATCGCGAAACAAGGGTTTCTCCATATTCTTTGACAGCCAATGGGTTAGTCCCATTCAAGTAGTTCCTAAAAAAACTGGCCTTACAATAATCAAAAATGAAAATAATGAATTGGTTCCAACTTGTGTGCAGAATAGTTGGTGTTTCTATATAGACTATCACCGACTAAACCAATACACTAGGAAGGATAATTTACCTTTTCCATTCATTGACCAAATTATAGAGAGGCTAGTGGGTAAGTCCCACTACTATTTCCTTGATGGGTATTCTAGATACTTTCAGATTCATATTTCCCTCGAGGACCAGGAAAAGACAACCTTCACTTGCCCCTTTGGAACATTTTCATATAGGAGGATTCCATTTGGTATGTGCAATGCTCTGGGTACTTTCCAAAGATTCATGGTTAGTATTTTTCCAGATTACTAGTAGAATTGCATGGAAGTTTTCATGGATGATTTCACTGTGTATAGATCCTCTTTTGTTGAATGTTTTAGTAGTCTTGCTTCAGTCCTACATCGCTATATTAAAAATAATCTCTTATTAAATTATTCAAAATTCCATTTCATGGTGATACAAGGTATAGTTTTGAGACATGTAATTTAAGGGAATGGTATCCAAGTAGATAAATCAAAATTGGATATCAATTCTTCCTTAACATTTCCCCGAAATATATAGGATATGTGGTCTTTCCCTGGTCATGCTGGATTTTACCATCGTTTCATTCATGAATTTAGTAAAATTTAACTCCCCCTCTCCTAATTAATACAAAAAGAAAAATAATGTGTTTTTGATAAAGAATGCTAGGAATATTTTAATAAGTTAAAGTGGAGCCTCACGTTACCCCCAGTAATCCAACCACCTTAGTGGGATTTACCGTTTGAGCTCATGTGTGATGCCTCTAACTGTGCAGTTGGGGATGTCTTGTCACAAAGGGTCAATCAAGCTCTACATGTCATTGCCTATGCTTCACGTACTTTGTAACCTTCCCAAGAAGACTATACTACAACTGAAAAATTATTCCTTTCCATTGTGTTTACCTTGGAAAAATTCAGGTCATACCTTTTGGGGTCCAAAGTCATTGGGTTCTCAGACCATGAAACCCTCAAGTATCTCCTTAAGAAACCAGAATCCAAGCCATATATCATTCGCTGGATTCTCCTCCTTTAAGAATTTAATCTAGAAATTAGAGATAAAAAAGGGGTAGAGAATGTGGTGGTTGACCATATCAGTAGGATTCCCCTATCCTCAGACATTGACTCACCCCCTGTATTCCTATAAATGATATATTTCTTGATGAGCAATTGTACTGAGTGAAAGATTCTATTCCTTGGTATGGTAAAATTGTAAATTATTTGGTAGCATCTTGAATTACTTCTAATTTCAATAAAAACCATGCTAGTTGTCTAAAAAACAAGTCTTGTTGGTATATTTGGGATGAACCCTACCTTTGGTGCACCTGTAGTGATCAAGTCCTGACATTGTGTTCCTGATAGAGAGTTTCAGTATGTTCTTATATTTTGATACACTCTTGCTTGTGGGGGCCACTTTGGTCCCCAATGGACTGCTCATAAGGTCTTTAATTCTAATCTCTTTTGGCCAACACTTTTTTGAGATTCCTATGATTTTTCAAATCTTGTTCTCATTGTAAAATAATGGGGAATGTCTCTAAAATAAATGAAATTCCACAACAACCATTGCTCTTTCATGACATTTTTGATGTTTGGGGAATTGAATTTATAGTTCTATTTCTTAATTCCATTGGAAACTTGTGCATTCTTCTGGCGGTTGATTATGTGTCAAAATGGGTAGAGGCCCAAGGCATAAGGACAAATGATTCCAAAATAGTTGTGGAATTTTTGTGAACTCAGATCTTTTGTAGGTTTAGATTACCTAGGTTCATCATTAGTGACCAGGGTTCTCATTTATTTAACCAAAAAATTCAATCACTTTTGCATCGGTATGGGGTTATTCATAGAGTGTATACTGCATATCACCCATAGACCAATGGTCAATCCATGGTGTCAAATTGAGGGGTAAAACAGATTCTTGAAAAAAACAGTTCAACCCAATAGAAAAGATTGGAATCTTTGACTTGATGATTCATTATGGTCCTACCATACTACTTTCAAAACTCCCATTGTAATATCACCCTATTGGTTTGTGTTTGGAAAGAGTTGTCACCTGCCTATTGAGATTGATCACCGAGATTACTAGGCCATCAAACAACGCAATTATAATCTTTATGGTGTAGGTTTTCAAAATAAGTTGCTAATTTAGAAGCTGGTTGAAATGAGAATAGATGTATATAAAAACTCTAGGATTTATAAAGAGAGAACCAAGGCTGCCCACGACCATCTTATACTTCATCGTCAGTTCCAAATTGGGCATAAGGTCCTCCTTTATAATTCAAGGATGAAGTTGCATCCATGTAAGCTTCGTTCCCACTAGTTTGACCCATAAAATATTATTAATATATCTCCATTTGGTGTTGTTCAAGTTCAAAATGAAGAAACCAAGAAAACCTTCACTGTCAATGGACAACGGTTGAAGCACTTCCACGAAGCCCTTCTAGAGTTCTCGATGGAGGAACTCCATGTTCAATAAGCAACTTACCAGTGAAATACACTAGGTTTTATCCTTCCTTCTCACATTCTCAATTATTATAGTGAGGACACTGCACATTCTAGGTGTGTGTGTGTGTGGGGGGGGGGGGGTGGATACATTCCTAGGTTCATTAGAATTTTCATTGTCTTTCTTCTTTCTTCTCTTTTTCGCCTTCTTTATGGTATTTCCACTTTTCCCCATATTTCTGGGTTTATTAGGATTTTCATTGTCTTTCTTCTTTCTTCTCTTTTTCACCTTATTTATGGCATTTTCACTTTTCCCCACATTTATGGGTTCATTAGTATTTTCATTATCATTCTTATTTCTTATGTTTTTCACCTTCTTTATAGTATTTTTACTTTCCCCCTTATAGTCACCAAATTATTGAACTTACTAAAAATTCATGTTGAAATTTGTTGATTCCATATTGATTTAATATTTGACTAAAAACCTATCTCTATTATGAATTGAATGTTTTTATGAATTTAACATCATGGAGTGATTTTTAGTTAATTGGTTTTCTTTCAATAATATAAATGGTTGTATCATTATGAAACATTTGAGATGATTGATTCCCCTTGCGTGAGTAGTTTTTGGAAAAACTGTGTCACTAATATATCCACACATTTTTACACCAAACCAAAAAGTGTGAATATTTATTACTTAATAAAAGGTAAATATATGTTAGGTTAATATTTTTCAGCTTTAAATGACATTTCCACATGTTCGTTCCTTATCTGATCTATTTCATTACTGTACCAGATGGACCTATGCGTGTGTACCTAATGTCTAAATTTTGTACACCCTGAAAAAATTGGGTTTTATCTTGGGTAGGTCAAAAAACACTCCTCCTCAACCTTTGATCTTTTTATAACTATTATAATTAGTTTCATGAGGAGATTAAACAAGGATTGAGAGATGAGTGTGAGATCTGTTCCAAATGAAACTTCTTAAAAGAAAATAATAATAAATGAGGAGAGTGATGAAATGTCCAACATATCTGGTTATCTAGGTAGGGAGCTTATGGTTTGACTTCCAAAAATGATTAAGTGAGTGGGTCTTGAAATATTATTGCAAAGGATGTAGGGAAGGTTTGGTGGAAAAAATCCTTTAAAGATGAATAATGTTAAAACAACCTATATTTATAGGATATAAATTGCAAAGAATAACATGGAATGGTTTTCACACACACACATGGATAGTTAGTGGAATGATTTAATTATTAATTCCTTACTCAATTTGGTGTCATGAATCTATTTTAATTTCATTATGATATGATTTATGAGACATCTTTTTCCATTTTCACTAGGAAGAACTCCTTGGTGTGGTTCATGCATTGATCACATTAATTTAATGAATTAAAATTTCCTCAAATGTTAAATCTTCATGATGTTGTGAATATATACATGTATCATTTTTTTGGATATGTTAATTTTCCTAGTATTTCAAATGTTTTGGGGTGGGGGTGTGATCACATAGTGATTCACTATTCAATTTCACCCTTATACTGCTATTTTAAACTAGTTTTGTAATGAATATTCCAAATATAATAATAAATTGAACTTCATTATTTATTCAATGAATTAATTTTTATCACTGTTAAAAAGGGAAATTATATTTGTTTTGATATTTTCACTGAAGATGGAGGTGATTTGGAGGCCCTAGAGATGATCTAAAAGAAAAATGGGCCAAATTTCATGGCATCCCATGGAAATATTTCCACTTTTTTGATCATTAAGTGAATTAAATGAATAAAAATTTTCTGAAACTATTTTTTACTCTCCAAAACATTATTTTCTACAACTTTTATAACGGAACCAAATCCTAATTCGTCCATATGGTGGCCCATACAAACCATTATGTCTAGGAGAAATAATCTTCTCAAATTCAAAGGTTTGTTCTGGTATTTTGACCATATCTCCCAATATATTTGTCTACGGGCCCCCAAATTAGATAGGGATCCATTCAATAGGACTTCCAAAAACTCTTCTGTTTTGTTTAATTCTTGACATGGATTTATACTATTCCATAACCGAGACACAAGTGGTATATCAAAAACATGGTGCTCAAAACCATATCCCATTTTGGCTATAAAAAAGAACCATGGGAACCTCATTTGTAGGTTTGTATAACAAGAAAATCTCTTCAATTTTGGATTCCTATAGAAGTATACTCACCATCCTAGAAGTTCTAGAGGACCCTATCCTCATAGGGGTATCAATAATGAAGAAGGAGTTCCACCCATGTTTCCTCCTCCTCCCGATGTCGAGCTAAGTGGTTGGTGATCGTTGTGAGGGAGCTAAATATTTTAAGGAGGAGTTTAGGCACATAATTATATACTAGTTTTGTGTATATTTTGGTTTTTAATGGTTATTTTAAATTTATCTTAACTTTTTTTTTATTTAATTTAATTGAAACACTTCTTATTTCATAACCGATCGGTGTGTAATTTTAAGTGTGCGACTTGTGTTGTTCTGATTGAACAACATATGACTCCTCTTCATTCCAAAAAATTTGAGATTTCAGTGTTATTAAAAAAAATTAATTAATGATTAGGGTATGAAACTTGAATATATGATTTTTATGTCAAGTTTATGTCCTATTTTCATCGTTTTAGGGGTTGTGGGTAACCAAGATCTTTGTTAACCCTCAATAAAAGGATTACACCAAAAACCTAACAATTAATTAAGAAAAAGGAATGTTTTAAGTGGTGTAGTAACTTATAAATGATCACATACTTATCATATAATTTCAAAATATACTTCTTTCTGAACTATTAAACTCTTTAAATTAATTTAGTTTCATAAAACTGTTTTCAAAATCACCCACTTTTTTAGTACTTCTTATTAAAAACGCACACTCTAAATCCACCAACGCTTCTTGAGAGACAACCTAGGGTATTCCCTAGACTATAAATCAACCATAAAATCATAATCAATTTGACGTGTCATGACAATGCGGTCAATAACCCAAGTCCCTCCAAGTCATTTACATATCCAATCATATTTAGTACATGAGTTGAGACTAAATTACCCTCTACCGTATTACACAAGAAGAGTTATTTAGAAAATTTTCATCTCTTGTATCTAACTTTTTCTTAATAGATATTTTTATGATTTTATAATATCTCAAAAGAATTTATATACACATATTGAATTTTGGAGATTTAGGTTCATTAAAACAAGAATCAATATAGATATGTTAAAGATAATTGATCAAAGAGATCTTTGCTTGAATCTATCACATGGATTATCCAAATGATATTCCTCTATTTTACTAACCCTTAGGGTTCTTATTGCAAACAAAGTATCCCAAAACACCCTAAGAGGGGTGAGTGAGTTTGTTTAGTGACTCAAGTTCTCCCTTGTTCTGGATTTAGTTCATTGTTGAACATTAGATTCCCAAAAATTAAAAAGGGAATAATTTTAAAATCACCATAGTTGATGATCTCAAAAAAATTATAATAACTTCATTGGTCTCAAGGGATGGTGTTTACCCTTATGTTGAATTTTGGTGAAGTTTGAGATAGTTATGTTTTATGGGATATTTAATATTTATTTAATAAATTTTTTTTTATCCTACACATTTGAGTGAAAATATATCCTAGAAAAAGTCTCATATGGAAATGTTAACACTAAATTTGTGTCTAGAATGGGGTATTTAACCTAAGAAAGTTGTAATTTATGTGTCCAGTTTCCGAGTCCTAAACCAAGCAGTTTTGAGTATTTTAAATGGAATACCTAGTTGATCTATTTTTGTAATATATGTTTACCCTTATCCACATACTCTAGGGTTAGCCACTATTTTTGATATGGAACCCTAGAAAATGTTAAATTTTATGAAGTAGCTCATAGTGTAGGAATTTGGAAATCATGTGAATCAAATATTGTTTCACTTGGTATTAATGAGAGGGAACTTAAAGTATCAATGTTTTGAATTTAAGGTAGGACTTTGATAATTTGGACTTATTTTTTCTTAATATATGGATTGATTTCAAATTATTAGCATAAATTTATATTATTTTAATTGCTTTGATATTTTGGAGATTAGAGATGATTTATTCTTTATATGGCTATGTTAATGGGTTTTTGGTTGAATGTGAATAATTGATCTCTACTAATTTTATATTCAATATTTAGAAATATTTTTCATGAAAATTATTTATAAATGATGTATATTGACCAATGTTATATTTTTTTTGAATTATATCATTTATTTTTCTTGATGAATATGGTTACATATGAATTTGGGTGGTTAAATTTTACACTGATCACCACTTTTAAATATTCTTTCCCCTCTCCCTAATTATGTCTATTTGAAGAGGGAATTATAAAATGGTGAATAGTTTATCATAATGGTGGAATTAATGATTATAGAGGAGGTAATTCTATGAGAAGGCACAATGGAGAGTGTTGATTGGGTGGTATGGATCTTCTCAAAGTGGTGTCAATGTGACCTGGTCCAGAGATTCATAGGGTACAGGTTTGAAGGGGAAATTACAATGAAATGGAGAAAATGGAAATTATTCTTTGATGAGGTGAGGTATCGATCCTTTTTTTTGGGCTCAGTAAAAAGTTTTTGTGCCATTGAAGATGATGGTGGCAGTGATTCGAACACTATAAAACAAATTAATGGTGATTATGTAGTGGTAGTTTCCAAAACTATCACTTAATGGTTAAATATTTTATTTCTAATGAAACATTTTAAAATAATGGTTTAATTATGTATTTATGGGAAATTTAATTTAAAACCACAACAAATTAGTATTTATTAGTCAGTTTTATTAAAGTCATTAAGTGTTTTAAAAAAACCCTCCATTTTTTCTTCCCCCTTGACCTCAAACTTGATCACTAGAGCCCTATCCATGCATGCTTACTTCATGGATACCCTCCCATTTACCACTCTAAAGTATCCACCCTTATCTATTCATACTTCATTCCATCGATTTTGTAGAGTCCAACTTCCCCTATATGTTTCAGCATAAGGTTCGAATAAAAATTTCTCACTTCTTTTACGTGATTTCTCAAATATACCAAGTGTCAAGATCAACTCTTCCTTGAGTATAGCTTCCCTCAAAAATGTAATAATTTTAGATTGATTAATTATAAAATTTATCTATGATCTATATATGATACTTTTAATTCTTGGTTATAATAATATCAATTTTAAAAAAATATAGATCCCACCTATTTCAATGAAATTTATAATTTCACTAAGGTTTGGATCTAAATAGGTTTCTACATGGATATGTCAATCTAGCATCCCATTTCAATAATAAATTTTTGTATGCTTAATTGGCGGTATAAATTTACTAAATTACATGTATGAAAATTAATGTGATGTAAATATTGAATTTTAAAAGGAATACATTGATAGAAAATGGGGTTATGATTGGATGTATTCATATTTTTGGGAGTTTTTTCTTCCCTAAACTATAAATGATCAAAGATAAAATTCAAGGAATACTTGATAATGATGAAATTATTTTAAAGTTTTATTTTATTAAAAATATTGGAATTCAAATAAATTTATTAGTAATGTATTGAATTATACATAGTGGGGGTTCCATTACTTTGTATATAATTATTATCATGCTTTTATTAAGGTAATGAAATAATTTTTCATGACATTAAACATGGGGGGATTCTAGATAGAATGGGTGTTATTCCACTTAATGTAATTGATAATTTATAGTGGTGATTTATAATAAAAATACACAATGAATAAAATGAGGTTTTTTCCATATAAAATAAGTTTTATACAACTTACTAGTGATGTGTTATGTACCAAAAGAAGGTTACACTTGGGTTATCGAAAATAAATTTTCCATTATTAAAAAAATGACATTGGTTTTATACCACCAATTGTTATTATTTATCTTTATTATCTTATTAGAATGATGGTGTGAAAGGTTATCTATAAGGTAGACCAATTTCTATATATCCTTCAAATTCCTATGAAATTATTATCTATTGGAATACCTAACATTTTATATGGAATTATATTTATTTTATGAAGTATTATGATTGAGAATTATTATTGGGAGTTTTATTTCAATTAATATTATAGAAAATGGAGTGTTTTTATTACTAGGATGTGATACCGTGATAAAAGTTTAATGTTTGGAATGTTAATTTTTCATATGGGGACTTATATTTATGAGGACTTTAAGAATTGGTATTCGAATATTAATTATAGTTTTTATATACTTATCAAGATCAAAATGATTATTATTTGGGTTAATATATATTTTTGTACCATAACTTATAGAAAAATATGTTGTGTTTTCAATGAGACTATTGAGGTAGTGTGTAATTATATTATGATTATTTGAGTGATAAAAGATATGGTATTATATCATTCACTACATGAAAATTTTTCAAGTAAGTTTATATTGTATAAGTTATGTATTTATGGTGATTTATATGTGGATTCATAGTGTAACCATTTGTTATGTTTCACTTGATTTTTATTTCACTATTGTTTTCTATTATTAATTTTTTTGTAGAGAATACTATTATGTATATGTTATTGATGTGTATGAATTCATTCAGGAAGTGTCGACATATTTAAAATTTATTAGTACATAAATGAGGTAATTGAAGAGGATATTATAGAGGTCTAGAATATATTATATTAACAATTAATCATGAGCTTTTTTAATAAGTAATCATGTTTAACATTGATTTATAACCCTTTATTTCATTTGTAGTTGCTAATTTTCATCCTTCTTCTTTATCATTATTATAAAGTAATATAAATATGTAAAGGGAGATTAACATATGAATTTTTAATTTAATATGTTTTTCCATTAATGGATATATTATTAGTAAAGTATTGAGGTGTATAGTTAAAATTTTCATCCTTTGTTTATGGATATGTTTTGTATAGTCATAATTATCACCCTTTAATATGTGTTTTCATTCATTGATAAGTTTTTTAGGTATTTGATTTTGGGGTTTCTTGTTATTTTAACTAAAATATATTATTTTATTCCTATAAATTTATATAATTATATTTTTTTATTAAAAATTAGAGAGAATAAATTATGTATGGATAAAAGTTGGGTTACATTAACCTATAATATGTCTCAATATGTTAAGGTTTTAGAGATTATTTTGGATTTTGTGATTGAAAATAAATCAATGTACTAAAGAATAAAATATTTATTTCCTAAATGTATATTTAAATTCTATTTGAAGAGGGATGAAGTACTTGAGCACTTGATATTGAAGTAATTTCCTCCTCAATATGTGTAGTGGACTTGGAATGGATAATTGAACAATATAAAAAGTTTGAGTGGTTATATCTAACATAAAAATGAATAGGTTAATTCCATAATGGTGGATAATAAAATTTAGAACATTATAAATGGTGTTTTTGGATTTGTAAGGCCACACCCTCAAGTTCTTAACACATCATTTGATCCATATATTGATATTATAAATATTAATGATTCTTAATAAATTACAAGAAAAACTGATCAAGATGATAACATATTAATGGATAATGTTTTTTTATAATATTACAATAGAAGGCTTAACTAGACAAACGAATACCATTTCTAAATTAGTCAAATATGGATATAAAGAATTATATAAAGGAAGTGACAAGTATTCAAAATTATATTTTTTATGAAGTTTCACCACATCAAGTGCCAATATTTAATTAAAAATAAAAAAATTCCCATGATATTAGAATTGTTTCATGATGCATTTACTGTAACTAAGATCCGAACATAATTTTATGAGATAAATAATATTATTATCAATCATGGAATTAGTTTAAGAAGATGAAGGGTACATGACCTAAAGTATTATATGTATATGATATATATAATCTATATTATATTTCATTAAAATTATGATTTTCATGCATGGGGGTATCCGTTCATGAAGCCTATGGATTCATCATTAGTCATTCACATTTGATATCATTAAAAGATTTGTTTCATAACTTGAAATTTTCAAGATGAGTTTCATTTATATGATGAATATGTAAATTGAAAAAATAATTAACTAATACATTAAATTTTTTTAATGCATTCATTATTGAGGATCATCCTCATGGGATTTATGAATCCTACTTCCATGGGATGGTGTAGATATGTGTTATGTTTATAGATACATGACTAAAACTCACTGAAACCCAAATCTCTATATCTACCACCTCCTTCGCATTATGAGATGTTATCACATCATGTAGGATAGATAGTCTCATACATATGTTGTGGAACATATCTCAACTAGTGGATACACTATAGAGAGGGGGTCCTTTGGCTAATCATGGTGATCTTTATCAAACCATATAATTATAATGAATATGTTGGAAATTTTATATGGTGTATCACACATGATTTAAAATAAATCTTTATTTTATTTTGTCTATGTTTTCATATCTATTGCATGGGTGATTATCAGAAAAGGCATAAAAAAATTCGGTTACTTATAATAAGTGTTATTAGACACTAATGATTCCATTCAGGGGTATTAAATTAGTCCCATGCTTTCAATTCATGACAAGAATGTGTAGAAAATGAAGAAAACATAAAAAACAGAGCATCATGCATTGAATTCTAAATTTTTTACACAAAATGAATAAACTTTACGTAGAACATTTTTTCATAAAGATTATTGAATTCTACCCATTCATAGAGTGGTCGATATAAGGGTAAATACATTTTACCCACATGTAGATGGGTCTATGTAAGGACCATCCTTGACTAAATTTATATAGAAACACTCCACCTAAAGGTCATTGATATTTAACTTTTATGTAGAGGGATATACATAAAGGTCAGAGTAGGTTACCTTTATATAAATGGGTTTGAATAAAGGCAATCCTCATTAACCTTTATATAGAGGGTTTTATGAAAATGTAATAATTTATATAATAGACTCATGTAAAGGTAGTTTTTTCATTTCCATTACATCGGAGATAACTCCTAGGATATTCTTAAATGAAGGAGGCTACGTAAAGGTAATCACCACATTACCTTCAAAAATAAGAAAAATTCTATAATTACCATTATGTAGGTGGACTACATAAAGGTAAATGATTTTACCTTTATACATGTCACCATTTCTATATAAGGGTAAACAAAAAATATTTTTTTTACAAAAAAAATATTTAAAGGGATTTAGAGTTTTATAAAATGTTTGAAATCACTCTTAAATGTATTTTGGGAATATTTAATTTATAAATAATTTAGAAATAAATAAATAAATTATAAATTGTTTATAATAAATAAAAAAATGTTTATATTACTATTAAATTACCAAATATAAAATGACAATATTAATAATAACTTTTATAATGTTATATAGAATACCATATGATCTAGAAATAAAATGTTTATTTAGAAATTGTAAGGGTAATTTATAATTTTTTTATAAATTAAAAAATAAGGCTAAAATATAAAAATGTTTATATTTTAAATTATGAATTGTTCATTATTACTTAATTTTAATTTTTCAAATTTAAATCCTTTTTTTGAATATTATTTAAGCCACATCGAAAATGTTTTGATGACTAACATTACTATGGTTTAAATAATGTCTAAATATTTGATATTTAGATTATGTAAAATGTTCATATAATAAAAATTGGTATATAATTTTTTTTTATAAATCATAAAGTATCATATATTTAAAATAAAATTCCATACAATGAAGAATATGAAAGAGTTAATATTGAAATAAATATAAAATGTTTATGTTCAAAAATTATGGAATGTTCATAATGATAATAATGATAATAAAATATTTATAGTTAGATTTTATTCATAAAAGTGTTCATAAATGGCCATATCACAATTAAATATTTGAATTGATAATTTATTTAAATGAATATTCTCTTATTTATTCATAGTTATAATTATTTTATATTATGAATTTGTATTATTTAGTTTAATTATTAAACTACTTATAGAAGATATAGACTTTCCTTACATTCTAGGTATGACTCCATAGAATTTAATTTTTTTCTACCTTCACATCAGTTTATAATTATATTTATTAGAATGAATTTAGTTTTTAGGAATAGTTGATGCATATTAGGTTTTAGAGATACGTTGAATGTAATTCTCTCTTGAGTGAAGTCTCCATAGGGAGATGGACTTGGTGTCAGACTACCTACCAACATAAAGGTTTATGCCTTATCTAGAAAGGTGAATGGGCTTGGCCATTTGTCACATCAGGATTACTCATTTGAAGATTTTAAATCCCATATGACTATATTAATTTATATGAAAAGTTCATATACCTTATTCATATGATTTATTTGGGTATTTATGAATATATTTGACTTATATTTTTGAGTGAGTAACAAAAAAATTACAGTATGTGAAAAAAATTTCACATCAATATGGATTGAACATATTGATTTGGCAGAGGGAATACAATTCTAGAATAAAATACTAGAAAAATGAATAAATAAATGTAATAAAATGATATAAGATGGTCAGATTAAATACCTTTAAAATAATAATGGTTAGATATTTTCTAAAGAATCACTTTTAAAGACCTAGATCATTCAACCATCTATATTATACCAATAAGGGTGACCTATATTATCTTGTACTAGGAAAAAAAGTAATGGGTGACACTAGATCATCCTTGGGTGGGTTCTTCCAAAGTAGGGTGCCCCTATATTTTCATTTTTATCCTCTTATTGGTGTTCTCTTTGGGTTACACTTAACTTGGAAGTCATTATAAAGGATACTAGAGGAATGGTGTTGAGTTTATATATATGATGGATTGGATAAGTATATATATTCTTGATCACCCAAGAGTCATATATGATATGATTGGGTTGATTCTATACCTCTATAGATAAATAGTGAGAATAATTCTAAAGTGAACTAATTTCATAGTGAAATATCGATCATGGACCACTAATGAATGTGATGTATTTTAAAAGGGTAAATAATTTTTGTGGGTTATAATTTAATTAAATTCATTATTAAGTAGTAATAAAAAATGATACTCAACTCATAAAAGAATCTATTATAAATAAATATAAACATAATCATCAAAATAATATTTGATATTAATTATTGTAAGTATAAGATTAATTTAAGATACTCCTAATATTATTAACTTAAGAAAATATATTAAGAAAGATTGGAGTTTTAAGAAAAGTTATTAAGCTAAATAAATATTCTATGTGTTAAAAAATTTCTTCTTGAGTATGTAAGTGTCAAAATTATTCAACAATTAAATCTAGATGTCACACCTAGGATTTTAAGTTTTACTTTTAATCCAGTTTGTTATTTGGGAATTAGGTTTCTATTGATTTATGGGTGTTCCTGGTTTATATTTTAAGGCATCTATTTTGTTTATTATTGATATATAATTTTACCTCTGTGATTTACTTGAGTTTTTAGTGAAAAAATAGAAGTTTTTTGGTTTAATAGAAGGTGGTACACGGTTGGCACATAGTTTGGAAAATTTTGCGCCCTTTCCTAGGTAACTGTGTGGACAAATGGTGTTTTTGGATAGTGGCTAATCTCATGGTTAGAACACAGTTCATAAAATGTGCAGGCTAAATATGTGGATTTCAACTACTTGGATAGAGAGGGGCACACAGTTGCTGCATGGTTTGGAAAACCATGCACGATTTCCAGGTCATTAAGAATTGGGAAATTCTCTTTGTTTCCTCTTGGGACTAAACCATAAACCCACCCTTTCTCACCCCATTAGATCTATCCACCCTAAGTAACCTCTGCCTCTCCCTATTAGATATCTTTTACTCCCTTTATTTGGTGTTTTTGGTGGAGATTCTTGAAGAAACCTTCAAGTAAGTGGTTCTCCTTCTTTATTTATCTTCTTTTTCAGGGTTTTTCTTCTTCTTTATTACGGTTTCATATATCCAATGGGTTGGGTGCCCTACTTAGGTTTGGATATTGATTATTAGGGTTCAATATTGATGTTTTTGGTTCAATATTTCATTTATAGGGTCCCTTGGTGGCGCAATAATTGTTTAGCACCAATTTGTAGAATTTTCTACACCTGAGGTAGGGGGTTCCAGGATTTAACATTTTAGATGATTTTTATATTATTGTTTAGACCCATAAATGTTTTTATGAATTTATAATGTGGTGAAAAACTTTCTTTGTAAGGGTTTTAGGATGAATATATAATGAAAGTGGAATTTCTAAAGGAAAATGGTTATGTTTTATGTAATCTTTATGGTAGTGTTTCTTGAAATAATTTTATTACCCATGTGTAAGGTGTGAAGTGGGTTTCCAAAGGCACTTATGGTGTAAACGCATTTTAAGAGGGTGTTCAATGGAAAATGGATTATTTTTGGCATGTTGGATTTTTTTGTGCACCTTTAAATGTGAATTGTGAATTATGTAAATGATGTGAATCATGTTTTAAAGTGAACTTGGTTTATATGTGAAATTGAAAGGTGTTTAGCCCATGGAAATGGTTGGAAATAATTATGCATTTTTCTTTTGATCTTTCCAGATGGGTTTCTTTGGTTGTGAAGGTGGTGAAAAATGTTTTTATGAATGGTTTTGGTGTGTGTAAAATGGAAAGTGTGCTGTTTATGGAAAATAGTGGTTTATGTGTAATAATTTTCTAAAGCAGTGATTTCCTTGTGTGTTTGTAATGCATGAAATGTATATGTGAATGTGGTGATTTTTGTGATTTTCAATTTTTTATTTATAACAATCGGAATCTCAGGTATCTAGTTGGGAAAAATAGAACTAATATGCTAGTGATTCGGAAGTGTCAAGCCTAGATTCTTCTAGTGGATTTACATTAGTTGACTCGAAAGTGGAAAATCATGGATTCACTTACCATGATTGATTATTACAATAATAACTAAACATGTGACATGATCAGAGACTATTAGTCCCATGGGATGTTCCCTACCAATGGCTTGTTCATGAGAAACTTGTTGTTTGTGGTTACTATACCACCTTTCACCGAGGTATGAGGTTTATAGGGTCCCACTAGTTCTAGTTACCCTTAAGAATTTACCCATGGCGTTCTCTTGATACACGATGCTTATTAAATTTGGTTCCATCCTTTAGAATATAATGGACTATGTATATATTTTATTTCTTTCAAAGCAAGTTGTTTAGAAATTTTTTTCCTTTTAAAGTGTTTCCTTGAGAATGGTTTTTCCTTAAAATATTTTCTTGAAAATGTTACGATGTATTTTTAAATAAACGTACATGTAAATTTTTATTTTAATGTTATAGCATGGAATATTTTCTTTTGGGTGGCATCCTACCTAGCTTTGGATAAAACCCTATATCCAACTTTGGGTGTATGTATATTTTGTTATATATGAACCAGTTAAATGCAAGATGTGTTGTGATGGTGATGGTGGTTCCATGTTTCGAGCATTTTTCTTATTACAGGTGCTGGTGGTGGTGGATTGAGTGTAATTACCCTCATTTTTCATGGTGGTTTTTGAGTCATTTTGTGTCTTTCCTTTAAGTCGTAGCATTTTTGTATCTAGATAAAGATGAAAAACCTTAATTCAAAAATTTGTTGTACCTTATTTGGTTATGTTTGAAGTTATGGTTTGTTGTTATATTTTTTATTTTTATTATAGTTATACTCATAGGTAAAATCATTCCCAAAGTATATTATTGATACCCATGAAATAGTTTCCAGCCCATGGGGATCATGAATTCTCTTCGGGCTTTACCATAGACCAGGTTAGGTGTTGGGTTGGATGGAATCCTGGTTTGATTCATTACAAAATGGTACCAGAGGAGGTCACACTCTTTTTGGGTCACATTATTTGGGGAATATCCTAGGTATAATAGAGCTAGGACTGTCAAGAGTTTTGGTTATGAGTAGGGTGGCTAGCCAGCACACCTTGCGATGAGACTCAAGTTACCATTGTAAGTCGGGTTTTATTTGGGTTATTTGGTTCTTGTGGTTTGGTTTCTGTTTGGGAAATGATGTGGGAGTTGGGATAGTGGTCTTTATGAGCTCACAAGGTATAGAAATTAATATAGATCTGAGGATATGGTCTAAGAAAACTCTATGTAATGGTGGTGTGACTGGCGTGTGACTGAAAACTATATGGTCAAGTAAATCATTGACACTAGTTTCCCCTTGTGAATTGTTTTGGGTCTTTCTTGAATATGAAAATTGTCTTTAAAACTCTTGTTTTGGAATTTTGAAACCTGTATTTTAAAGTGGAAATGGTTTAGTTTTTCAATATATGAAAAAAATGGATTTTCAGAATCATTTTGAAGGAAGATTTAAAAAAGTGAATTTTTATAAAATGATTTTTGGGTAGAGTGGGAATGATTTTGTTAATAATTAAGTTTTTGTAACCAAAACCTAGGGATTATCAAAATTGGTTATTATTAAAATAAAATTATTTTGGAAACTTGTTTTAAATAAAAAGAGATGAGTTTTAAATAAAATGTGTTTTGATGTAATCAGATTTTTTGTGCTGAGGAATATGTTTTAAAATGGGATGAAATGAATTTTTTAATGGAATCCATAGGATTTTATTTTGAGAAAATATTAAATGATTTTATGTGTGGGATTCTAATGTTATTTTGACTTGGTGGTAAGTGAAATTTCGAAAAGTTTTATGAATTTTAAAATGAGAAATAAATTGAGAAGTTGAATACATGGGTTGAATGTTTTGTTTTGTAAAGTGGAAAAGTGTTGTTTTGACATTTGGAATTTCCACGAGTGACCGCATCCATGGATATGTTTGGAAATGTGGATGCTTAATGGAACAAGTTGATGAGTTCTCAGATTGACATGGGGTGATGGGTGCCTGATTTGGCATGAGAATATGCATGTTTGAGGCTCCATGAAATACCATTTGTGAGTATGAAACCCACATATTTTTTTTCTATTCAAATGTTTTTTAAGGGATGATGTGATTTTTTGATAACCAACGGTTATTAGGAATTTACTTGAGTTGTAGAGGAGTATCAATCTTTATTCTCGGATCAATCCTTGAGGTGACTTTATAGGGGTGGATAATTTTTATGGTGGGAAGAATTGTCACACCAATGTTTTTAATTTTGACCTTTGATCTAGTTTATTCTTTGGGACCTAGGGTTCTTTTAATTTTTGGGTATCCAGGGTTTAGATTTTACAGAATATATATTTTTTTGAATAGAATTTCACCTTTGGGATTTCATTGAGTTTTTAGTGAAAAATCAGAGTTTTTGGGTTAAAAATAGGTGGTGCACGGTTGGCACATGGTTTGGAAAACCGTGCGCCCTTGCCCAGGTAACCGTGCAGCCAAATGGTGTTTTAGGAAAGTGGCTAATCACATGTTTAGAACACAGTTTGGAAATCATGTGGGATAAATGTTCATCTTTCTCCTACTTAGAAAGAGAAGGGTGCATGGTTTCAATATGATTTAGAAAACCATACAGGAAAACCGTGTGTGTTGTCTAGGTCATTAAAAATTATGAAATTCCCTTTATTTCCTCTCGGGATTTAAACCCATATCCACTCTTTCTTGCCCCATTTGAACTCTTTATCCCTAGGTGCCTCCCCTATCCCTCTTTTCTCCCTTTGACTTCATTATTTTGGTGTTTTTGGTGGATATTATTCGTGTAACCTTTAAGTAAGTGGTTCTCCTTGTTGATTTATCTTCTTTTATAGGGTTTATCTTCTTCTTTCTTGGGGTTTCCTATCTCCAGCAGGCTATGTGGCCTATTTAGGATTGGATCTTGATTAATGGGGTTCAATATTGTTGTTTTTGGTTAAATATTTTCTTTATAGGGTCCATTGGAGGTGAAATTTTGGTTTAACACTGATTTTTAGAAATTTATACACTTGAGGTAGGTGGTTTCATGCTCTAACATTTATATATGATTTTGATATTCTTGTTTGGCACCATAAATGTGTTCTATGAATTACTTATGTGGTCAAAAACATGTTCCAAAAGGGTTTTATGATGAACATATAATGAAAGTGGAATTTCTAAAAGAAAAAGGTTATATTTTATGTAAGATTTATGGTAATGTTTCTTGAAAGTGTTTTATGCCTTGCGTGGAAGGTTTTAAATGGGTTTTCAAAGGTTCTTATAGTGAGAACATGTCTGAAAGTGGTGTTTTAATAGAAAGTAGATTATTTTGTAATAATGGATTTTTTTCACCTTTAAATGAGAATTAGGAATTTGTAAATGATGTGAAGAATGTTCTAAAGTCAACTTGGTTTATGTGTGAAATTTAAAGGGGTTTGGCCCATGTAAATGGTTGGAATTAATTGTGTTCCTTGGTTGTGATCATTACAAATGGGTTTATTTGGGTGTGAAAGTGATGAAAAAGGTGTTTCCAAATGGTTTTTGTGTGTGTAAAATGTAAAGTGATTTTTTATGGAAATGATGGATTCTATGTAATGAATTTCTAAAGCGGTGATTTACTTGTGTGTTTGTAATTATTTAAATATGTATGTGAATGTGGTGATTTTTTTGATATGTGAATTGTGATTGATCACAAAGGGAATCCTATTTATCTAGGTGGGGGGACTAGAACTAGTATTCTAGTGATTTGGAAGTGGCAAGCTCAGATTCTTTTAGTGTATTGACTCTAGTTGACTTGAAATTGGAAAAGCCTAGATTCACATTGCATGATTGATGATTAAAACACTAACTAAAAATGTGTCATGATTAGAGACCACTGGGCACATGGGATGTTCCCTACTAGTGTCTTGTGCATGAGAAAGCTATTGGCTATCGTTACTATACCACCTTTCAATGAGTTATGAGGTTTCTAGGGTCCTACTAGTGCAAGTTACCCTTAGGGTTTTAACCCTGGTGATATCATGAGATATGATGATTATTAGATATTCTTACATACATTAACATATGATATACATTTTATATATTTTATTTATTTTAAATCAACTTGTTTAGAAATGTTTTCCTTTAAAAGTGTTTCCTAGAGGATGGTTTTCCCTTAAAATGTTTTCTTGAAAATGTTAAAAAGGATTTTTATATAAATGTACATGTAAAAGTGTATTTTAATGTTATATCATGGAAAATTTTATTTTTGGGTGGCATCCTACTGGGCTTTGGATCACACCCAACATACGAATTTGGGTGTATGTTGATTTTGTTATGTATAACCTAGGTAAAGACAAGATGTGTCATGATAGTGATAATAGTTCTTGGTTTCTAGCGTTATTCTTATTTTAGGTGTTTGTGGTGGTGGCTTGAGGGTGATTTCCCTCATGTTTCATGGAGATTTTTGAGTCATTTTATGTCATTTCTTTCTATTTTATTATTTTAGTTTCTGGTTAAATTTATAAAACATTAATTCTGGAATTTGTTGCACCTTGTTTGGTTATGTCAGCAGTTATGATTTTTTGTTCTATTTTTTCATTCTATTATGGTTTTATTCATGGATGAAATCATTCCAAAAGTATGTTTTTGATACCCAGTCCATAGTTTATAGACCGTGGGGATTGGGAATGCTCTTCGGTCCATGCCATATAATGGGTTGTGTGTCAGGTTAGATGAGATCTCAGCTTAGTTCATCACACTAGATGTTTATGGAAGCATAAATTGATTCACTTATGGTTTTAAAAGGAATTTTATACTAATTTATCTAAGTAATTTTAGTTTCATTTACTCAATTTGATTAGTTATTCCAAATTATATTCAATATAATTGAATATTTTAATGATTTAGTGAGACTAAATGTTTCATTAATGGTTATTTTATAGATATATGATATTGAATATATGATTTATAGGTTTTTAAATAGATAATAGTTAAAAAGGTGATAAATAAATGATGTTGGGATCTTGAAGTTGTTTTTGAAGTAATAAAGTAAAGTATTCATTGCATTGATAACTTGGATACATAAATATTATGTAAACTTATAATAAGTCATGTATTATTTAATGAATTTATCTCTTAAGAAGAGTATGTAAACAGTATTTTTTATAATAAAATGAGATTTGTGTTTTTAATACACATATTTTATGATTCTTTAAAATATATATCATGCTTTAAGGGAGAATAAAAGGTTTTTTTCTAGTTAGGGAATTCATCCTATTTTTATTTATGGAAATGTTCTAAAAATGTGAATGAATTAAAGAAATTTTTACTCAATATTATCAAAGAGTTGATAATAGGTGAAATTTTTATGTTATGTCTAATTTTTTCTATTTTATATATAATATATGTTAGAAAATTTTAAATAGAAGGAATAAAGGTTAGTTGAAATGTTCAATGATGTTTGTTCAAGAATCTAGTCAATGTCAGAGTAACCTTGGGTTATTAGAGAGAAGGAGTAATAATTCCATTATCGAGATTCCTAAAAGAGTTTGAGGAAACTCCAAGGAATTTCCATGTTAGGTATATTTTTTATAAAAATAAATTCTTTATTTTAAAATGGTATGTGATACTAAATTTATATTTTAAAAGTTTTGTAAATATATTGAAGTTTAAAATAAAATAAGAATTGATAAAGATTATAATTTAAATTAATTTTATGAATAAAATGGTTTATACATCAAATTTTAATGAAATTGAATGAATCAATATCATATGAATCTAACTAAAGGATATTAATCTTCATGTCAATTATTTTATATGATAAGATAAGTGTTTCAATAAAAAATATTTGTTGTGAAAAAATAAACATAATTGATTGTTTACATGGATTATGATTTATCAAAATCTATAACATACTTGAAAACAAGAAAACATTAATTTTTTTATCAATATATTTCTTAAAATATGAAGGAATGTGATTCCACCACCCATTAGTGACATATTTTAGAGAGTTACATTATTTTCGAGAAAAACACTCTGAACACATAGAATACCATATACGATATGAAGACAATAGTTTATTTATTAAATATTCCTAATAAGAAGAAATTAGTGTTATTTACTAACATAAAAGGATTTTCATTTCTTATAATGATATTATGAAAGAATATAGTATCTATGAATATAGTGGGAGTAGGTTTGGAATTATAGAAGTTTAAAATTAATAAATAAAGGATTATAACAATATAATATTAATGTTGTTTTCACTTAATATCCTAAAATATTTTTAGAATATTTGATGGTAAAGAAAAATTTCAAGGAAAAGTTTGATGGAATGAGTTATAAGGATTATAATGACACAGTTATAAGGATTTCTAAATATAAAACACAAGTTAAAATCACAAAATTTTATGTAATGAGGTTAAAGAGTTTTAATATATTCAAAGAGTTAAAAAATTAGGAATATTATTCCCAAATATCACCATTATTCAAACTATCTTACTCTGTAGATTCTTATAACTAAATATATAGTGGGAGGTTTTTATTATATGGCCATATAGATATGTGATAGGAATTAAATATGATATAATAAGTTAACATAATTCCAAAAAGTGCTACAATAATATGGTTGATCTAGCAGTTTTCATATATGATATGATAGATAGGTTCTTATACTATCTTTGTTAAATATTATTTGAAGTATTTTATAATAATTAATGTATCATAACATATAAAATTTAATCTCTAATTTATCATTCTTTCACATTGGATGCATATATGTATATACTGAAATATATTTTTTGAAGTGTAAAGATAACTAAACTCTCAAATTTTGTATTTGAGTTATCCTTAATCAATGTTTTTCATGGAGTTATTTTGGTTATGATGAGATATCTAGGTTATCCTGAGTAGTATTCTTGTATAGAGGAAACATATTCTCATTAGGTATAAAATAAAGAATAAGATTCATTATGTGTGTTGTATGTTCTACTAAATATACCACATGGAGTTTCATGTAATTATCTTTGGTATTCTTAGGGCGTACCAATCATATTAAATTCCCCAATACCCAAGGTTGGATACATACCTTGAATGTGGAACTTTATACTTTCATACCATACTTATGTAATTCTACATATTGACTTAGCTAATATGGGGTGTTTGGGTAAGTTTATGATCATATCATTAGTTCAAGCTTAACCATCATGATATTTGTTCTCTCATATGATGAGTATAAAATCCGATCACTCAGTTGAGATAGAATATAGAAGTGTGAGGATATAAAAAATTACTCCATTTCTAGTCAAATATGGGACATGAGATGTAAATATACATAAGGTTGAATTACATGGGATATATTCACTGACTAATTCAGCCTATACTCTGAGAATTTAGAATGTATGAGTTGGATATATAGGATTGGAATACTATGTGTATCAGAGTCACTAAATGTATTAGACCAAGGAATATGTAAGAATTAACATTTTTTATATGATGTAGACTGGTGGACACAAATATATAGACACATGTGTTTTATGGAGATCATTCCATATCCTTTCATATCTTGATTAGAATTTATGCTTTTATCGAGTCCTCTATTTGATTATATATATGAATTCAGAGGTGGATTGAGAGATTATATCTCAAGGATGGGGAGTCTCTCTCTCCTAAATCTCTTGGACAAGATCTTTCACCAATTTCAGATGAGACTGTTGCTCATTATCAAATTTTTACTTCTTGTAAAAAATTGTATGCTTGGACCATTTTTAGAGGTGATTCTAGGGAGGTGATGAAATCCCCTCAGATCTATTTTTAGATGTTGGGATAATGAATCATGGTGGAGGTTTGGATGGAGACAATGACATGAATGGTGAGGATTATCTGAACAAATATTAGTGATGGGTTGTGGTCCTTGTAATGAAGGGGGATGGAGATGGAGGTACTATGTGGTGTGGTGGGACACCAATGGAGGTGATATACTCTCTGTCAGCCAATGGAATGATGGGGGCTTCCTGGTGGGGAAAACAATTCTAGGATCCCAGAAGGCCATGACAGTGGGGTTACAGATCTATGGGTTTTGTCACAGATGGCCTTCATCTTATTCAATGTTAGTGAGGTGGTTCATGTGGTATCCTGGCGGTGGGTGTGGGATCTCAATGTTAGATGATGGGGCTATTCTGGCCATGAGGCTGGCGATGGATTAGGGTTAGTGATGGTGGATCGATGGGCTAATTTCCAAGTGGTGGTCATGGTTTCACCAATGTGGATATTCATTGGTGGTGATTAGGATGGATTAATGATGCGCATTGATTATGGGGATAGAAATATGGTCGCTTGTAGCGATGACTTGGTGGTTCCATCAATGAGAGATTTGTAGGGTGCTTGATGAGGTGCGATGATGGTGAGACTATGTAGGGTAAAAATATAGAGACATCACTAAAAGTTGGTGAATACCTCGGGAGGTGTAATGAACTTGGGGGGTGAGAAGTCTATAGGGGCACAAGCTGGCCATGGGGTGCGAGTTTTAACAACTGGTGAAGGGTAGGTCTTCCTACTGGTTTTGTTAAGTGGGCCTTTGAGCCATTTTTTTTCTATTCAGGCTGATCTATTAGGTTTTTACCTTTTTTACTTGGGTTATGCATTTTGGGGGTTTTGGGATACATTTATCATTTTCCAAGAGTATTTTTCCTAGTTTAGTTTGGTGGAGAGATGTGTCGCATGTATTGTATTGTTATGTACTTTTTTTCTTAATAAAATTTTAGGACTGAGTATTCGCTCAGATCATGAATCTTCTGGTAAATATATGAATCTAATGATTCTTATTTATTTCTACACTATAAAGACATGTGGGGTCACACTTTATGGTTAATATAATAGATATTGAGTTTAAATTAGACAAATAATCTAAAATTGTTTAGAGTTAATAAAAAAGGAGTTTTTAATGGATATTTACAAGGTATTACAAATGATGTGATACAAGCCGAAGTTAATGATAGATTTTCAAGATTTTTTTGGAAGATATCCAAAAGTTTTTTTGGATATAATTATATGATTTATTATATATGATACAATATAAAAGGTGAAATGACACAAATACTTTAAGGATTTAGTGCATGTGGGGGATTGAAGGTGATATCACCTAAAGTATTATATGTATATGATATATATAAGATATATTATCTTTCATGTAAATTATGATTTGAAAGAATAGAGTGTATAATTTCATGTATCCTATATCATCATCATCATCATCAATTATCAATGTTCTCTATCATGAAAAGATTTGTTTTATAAGATGAAATGGGAAATATGAGTTTCATTTATACGATGAATGTTTAAATTGGTTAAATCATTAACTCATTCATTAAAGTTCCTGAGTTAATGCATACACTATTGAGGATAATCCTTGGGGGATTTATAAATCCTACTACTATGAGATGGTAAAAATGGATGTGAAATTGCTGGATACACATCCAAAACTCCCTAAAATCATAATCACTCTTTCTCCTACCTCATTCACATCATGAGATAATAAAACATCATAGATAATGAAGAGTCCCATACATACGATGTGATATTTAGCTCAACCCATGGATACACTATAGAGAGAGTGTATAGACCCAAGATTGAAGTATATAGACATTACATTACTTTTGCGGAATAATTAATACATAACAAGAACCAACGCTCATGGTCCGTAATAGTTTAGTGTCTTTGGAAACTCGGAACATAATCTTCTAATCTTGGTGAAAGATCTTCAACATCTCCCATAAAGATATTCCCTTTTTTTCTTACCTAAAACCATTATTTATATCCTGGGGAAAACAAAACATATAAAGGGTGAGATAAAATGCTCAGTAAGGGTAATCATAGAGAAAATAAAAAAAACCATATACGTTTGAACATCAAAACATGAACATAAAGTTTAAACATCAAAATCTTGAGTTGTGAAATAAATCTTGGTAGTACGTAAGGCATAGATCATAAAGGAACATCAATAATGATAAAATAGCATTGGAATAAAACATTTAATTGTGGAAAACCATTAAGAACATGATATGATTTCCATAGTAGCCAAGGCATTGCTTCCAAGACCATCTTAGTGGACAAAGTCCCTTACTGAATCGAGTTCACTCCTCGTTCCAGTCCTGTATCGCTAAACCGGATTAAATATAAGTTCCATCCATTTCTATCTCATGAGATATAAATCTTTACCCAATGCATTGGAGGGAGATATAAGTCCCACCCATCTCATAATGAAAGTATTCTTACGCGTGCCACAACATAAACATAAATCATTCATCATAACCCAAAGAATAAAATGGGTTTCATAAACATCATCCCATCATAACATAATCCCAATAAAAGAAATGGATATCATTTCATCATAAGATAAGTGGAACAATATAGATCATATAGACATTATACTTGAAACATACACATATAAAATAATTTCATCTTAGATTGAAAATGGTTTTGATAAAACACTTGAAATGAATTCTTGAGAAAAATATCCTTTATTCTTCAAAATAATTTTCTTTTCACAAAATGCCATGAAATTTTTAAAGAAAAGTATTTTTTTGAAAATAATCATGAAATATTGTAGAGTAAGCTTCATGAAATTAAGGTGTTATGAAACCGTAAAAATCTTTTCACGCCGTATAAGTTATAAAAAACATTCTCCTCCTACTTTCATCGGAAAAGTCTAAAAGTTCCTCGTGTGGAAAACAAAAGTAAGATTACTTTCATAACATGTGGTAAAATTAAAAAATGGGTAAAAATGACTTTAAACATACATGAAAACATTTTTAGAAAACATGGACATGGATGATAACAATAACCCTAGTAAATACTTAAGAATAAACAACCTCGGATAAAAATGAGATTGGAAAAGTTATCCCCTACCTTATGTACGATATGCTTCGTATGTATCCGAACCTCCTTTATAATGATTTAAATAATGTCATTTAATTATTACAGAATAATATTCATTGTTATGATATCATATATGGTTCACTTATGACTTTATATTACCCGTTCTTTTGTAAATTCCATGTTAAAGCAGCATTTTGGGTAAAATCGTTTTATTTATCATATAGGTTTGGACTTGTTGTTATTGATATTATTATTACTTATATCATGATTTAATTACTTATAGAATGTAAATCATGATTTATATATCATATATATTCATTATATATATATATAATAGATAGATGAATGAAATGAAATACACCGTTCATGGAGACGGTAGGCCGTACGTACGCATGAACACTATTTTCCTTTCCTTATTGGCTTGAATGGAAGTAAGTAGATGCACACACATATATATATATATATAAATAAATCCAATAGCTTCATTATGTCATATTTTTCATTATATATACTTTATAATCATTCATGATTAGTTAACATGGAGAATGAATCTCATCGCGTCGTGGAGATAATAATTCGTACGTACGCACGAGCGATGATATTGTTACCATAATTATTGAATAATAATAAGTATAATGTTATAATAACCATATATAGTTATTATTTACACCATTATACCCATCCAAGTATGGTGGTGGTGGAAAAACAGATTACACCACGGCGTGGAGACAGTATTCCATACGTACGCACGCGTGGTGATTTTATTTTCCGTAGGATGGATAGAAGGTAAAATGAGGTTGTTTAATATTTATAATAACATATAAGTATATTAATGATACTTATGTTATTACTTTATAATGAAACAACTAAATAAGAAGAATTTGAATAAGAAATAAACTTGAAAGAATCGGTAGAAGAGATTACCTCTTCTTCGACGTACCACTTTTCAAATTCCTCTTAAGGCACTAGAGTTGGTATTTTGAGGAGACCATAACCTCTATAATGTTTCTAGAGAAGTTTATAAGGGAAATGGGAAAGGGTTTCCATGCATTAAGGCTCAAAATTGTGTAAAGAGAAGAGGGAGTAGGTGCCTTTTTATAAGGGAGGAGAGGGGAACTTTAGAAAAAACTTAAAATATTATTTTATAATAAAGTCATATTCGGTTTATAATGGCTCAAAAGTGACATATTTCGAAGATAAAGTGGTAATGGGTCTAAATACTCTCAACCAATAGGTTTTAAACAATTTTAGGTTACTATTTAAACCTTATCATTTAGATTTAACTCTAAGTTAAATAATTTAACTTTTACCGTGTCTTCTTTTTTTCTTACACTATATGGTTAATAAACTTACTATAACAAGCCAAACTAACCCAAAGTGGTTCATTATTAATATATATAACCTTATATAAGTCATTTTTCCAAACCTTAGAATTTTAGGAATAGAATAACAATTAATAATATAATATTTGTTTTAAAAACTATTTTATGTCAATTTTGACAGTATTTGGTAATTGATTTTTGTAAAAATTATACCAGAATGATTATTTCAAAAAAAGTTAATTGAATAAATAATAAAATTTCATATTAATCTAAAAAATTATTATAATTCATAAAATGTCTCAAATTACATTTATTTGGGTATTTATTACATCGATTATGTTAATATTTCATTAATAAGGTAATTACTGCATCATCATTGTGTCATAAATAAATTAAATTACTTAATGTATAAAAATTATAAATAAAATACAATTATTTATGAAATCTATTTATCTTTTTAATTAATAATTATAGTCAAATTTATCTTATGTATAACCCTATATTAAAAATGTTTTAGTTATTAAACATTGATTTCAACTCTTTTAACTCTTCTTTGAATTAAATAATAATAAATGTCCTAATCTAATAAAAGTGGACCAAAATGATAATATTATATTCCTAAGGTTGTTTTTGGTCGAATTATACTTATACAATAGAATTAGGACATGTGTTATGGTAAAAATAATATCATTTTTACCTTTAATTACCCTATTTACTTTTAACCATGGTAAATAAAAGTAAAAAGTTACTATAAACCAAAAATTATTTTCATCTTATTGAACCACATTTTACTCCTTGATATTAACCGTATCTCTCAGATTTTAGAAATTCAACTCAAATAAGTGGTAAAATTAAGTTTTATGTACAATTACAAATGCTCCTAGGAGGTGGGTAAAAGACGTTAAAAAGTTCAATAAAATTTTTTTATCTCTAAAATTATTATAAACTGAGTCCAATGAATTAAATTGAACTTATATATATATTATGTATATATTTTGACCTAAAATAAATTTAAATAAAATAAATAATTACTTAAATAAAAATTCGGTTTTTAAATAGTAACATAGTGTTTTCACTATTCATCAAAAATTAAAAGTTTTCAGAAAAATACCAAAAATTCACCGTAGGCTAATTTCGATATTCTGAATCCAAAAATGAAGTCCATTTTGAAAGATAAAATTTATAAAATTTTAAAAAGTGGGTATTACTATTTATAACGGCTAGTTCATAATAATATTATAATAATATCTCGTTTAGTGAAACTCGGTATTGCGTACAACACATGCTATCGAGGAAGGTTGCTCTGGCATGCAACACAAGCCTAGAATAGTGTTTGCGTATACTGTAAGCTAATACGAAGTTGTGTATAGTGCAAGCTAATCTTGTTGTAGCGTACAATAGAAGACATCAGATAAATTAAAAAGAATATATCTCATAAAATCTCAGGGTTTTACATTATACCCCACTTAAAATGAATTTCTCCCTCGAAATTCGTCGGTGTTATAAATCGTTTACTACTTGAAAGTTTCATTCATAGAAACCCACATTTTAAAAAGGAATACTAAAACTTAATTTTAGAAAGTGAATTATGAAACATAACGGTTACCCAAATTAACTCATCAGTGGGTTTCCACATAAGAGAACATAGGTGAAATATGAATATAGAAGAGAAATCTAACCATCATGTTTGGATGAAGAGTGGTTGAGAACATGGCAATGAAAAATCCAATAATCACAAAGCCATAAATTTGTGATAATTTAAGGTACCATCTGATTCATCAGATATGAGGGCACTAGGACAACATTTTTGGTTTTCAAGATCATTTCCCCAATGTTGAATATTTTTTGAATTAAAATAAATACTTACTTGATTTTGGTACAATCTCACTGTTGTTTGTGCCTTGAACAATTTCCACTTCATCTCTTAAAGAAATGAAGTTGAATTTGTCTTTTGTGAAGTGTTAGCAGATCATGTGATAGAATGATAGGTCATTCCATCTATCTCAAACATAAGGTTAGCAAAATTTATATACATAAGTCTATCGATAGTGAGATTAATCATACATGGTTACTAAAATGGACATATACTTCATCTATAATACCTCTTAATAAAATAAAACTTGTTTCTACTAACCAGGGACTTACTGTAGGCCAGTGGTAAGTGATAAAGGCCCGTTGCACTTCAGTTGTGGGTTTGATTCATGCAACTTTATCCAACGTGATGGGTTTTCACCCATCCTATAGGTTGTCCTTTTTCTAAAACTATACTATTATAACATAACAAAAAGTTCTAGCCTTAAACAATAATATCTGATGCCTAACTTAATCTATTCTAATCTTTAGGTTTATCCAAACTCACAGTATAAGGAAAAATATTTATAGAGAGGTCATCTACCAAGCTTGTAAACACCGTCATTTATCCCCATATATCATAAGATATGTCTTGTTGGTCACATTCCAAACATTCGAATGCCTTAATCATGTTTTCTCTTAAAAAATGAATACCCATTGAACCTTAGTGAAAACATGGATGCAGTTAAAAGTTAACTCTTTCCACATACCAAAATCCCAAAAATTCTATATACTCAAACCATGATATCACTTAGTCCTTATATCAATCACGAGCTCATGAATACTATTAAACATATTATTTTCTCCTTATGCATTCATTATGTGCATATCATCTACTTTCCAAAAATATTACAATCACTTTTCATGGTTACCTATACCATATAATTATCGAAAACCACAATAAACCATTACATAGATATTCTAATGGTCCACAATACTATAAATGAGATACCACAACATTATTTTGGAATCCCTTTACATGAACACATAATCATTCCACCAAATCATTTTCATACTCAACATTTCTAATAGTGATCGCATGTGACTTCCCTTTGTACTTTTCCTTAAGTGGTTGTTGATGTCAATCAACATTAACCCTTGGATTAGGGAATTGGTTATCATAATGCCCCATTTCCTTGCAATTGTATCATTGATGTGTTGGTGGAGAATTCTCTGTAATATTTTCTCTATTAAAATAATTAGCTACCTTTTTCCCATTACTTCGACACTCAACTGCTCGATGACCTTCTTTTCCACACTTAAAAAACATTTTATAGTACCTTTTAGAAAATCTCCACCATGCTTCTTTCGACACTTTGAGCATAAAGAAACATTCATCTTCTTTTCACCATTATTATGAGATTTCTCCTTGAACTCCATCTTTCATTTCTTGTAAAAACCAGAAGATGGATATGTAACACCAACTTCTAGTTCTACCTTGATAGCACAACACACAATTTATTCATAGCAACTAAAGTCTCTTATCACTAATTCCCTTCGAAGACTTGGTTTTAAGCCACTGAAGAATCGACCAACTTTACTTTCAGGTTGGATGATAAATCCAGATGAATACCTTGCAAGACTTGTAAAATTTACTTCGTATATACCAACAGATTCATCATCCTTTTGCTTAAGTTCAAGGAACTCCTTATCCATATTTTTTTGAAGAATATGATGGAAGTACTTATTGAAAAAAAAGTTCTTGAACTTGTTCTATTCCATGTATTCAATTTCATCTTGGGGCCTTGTATTCTTAATTAGAGTCCACCACTGGTCTACTTAACCTTTTAAATGGTAAACAACTAAAATGAATTTTTCATGTTATGAACAGAGAAGTATGAAATTATATTTTCAATGGTACTGATCCATTGTTCAGAAACAAGAGGATCAGAAGACCCATTGAAATAAGGTGGACATTTCCTCATGAAGGACTCAATAGAATATTGTTCCCTTATCTGATCATTTAGAAATCCAGAATGATTCATAGCTTGTGTAAGTATAGCAATAAATATTTTTCACTCCATCTCCCATAACGTTGGTTTGTTCAGGAGGAAAATCATTGCATCGTCCATTACATTGATCAACATGGTTCCTTTGGGTTCTAGCTATCGTCTAAAACCCAAAAAGAATAGTGAGAGAGGAAAAATCATGCTAGGAAAACAACATAATAAAGGGGGAGTACCTTCAATATCTAAAATCTTAGGTTTAATTCTAATATTGTTACTATAATTCTAGGACTATAACCTATACTTATACTTAACCTTAGGGACATCCCTAGACATACCTTAGAAATATCTCTAGGGATCTCACTAAAGTTTTCGCATCCTAGTTTCCAAAGGTTAACTAAACCTTTCCTCTGATACCAACTATAGAGAACCAAGATTGACGTACATAGAAATTGCATTACTTTTTCGGAATAATTAATACATAACAAGAACCAACACTCAAGGACCGTAATATTTTAGTGTCTTTGTAAACTCAGAACATAATCTTCTAATCTTGGTGAAAGATCTTCAACAACTCCCATAAATATATTCCCTTTTTTTCTTACCTAAAATATTTCTTTATATCCTGGGGAAAATAAAACATATAAAGGGTGATCTCAAATTATTATTAAGGTTAATCATGGAGAAAATAAAACAAACCATATACATTTTAACATAAAAACATGAACATATTGTTTAAACACCAAAATCTTGAGTTGTGAAATAAATCAAGGCAGTACGTAAGGCATAAATCATAAAGTAACATCAATAATGATAAAATAGAATGGGAATAAAACATTTAATTGTTGAAAACCATTAATAACATGATATGATTTCCATAGTAGCCATGACATTTCTTCCAAGACCATCTTTGTGGACAAAGTCCCTTACTAAATCGAGTTCACTCCTCGTTCCAGTCCTGTATCACTGAACCAGATTAACTTGCCGTTCCAGCCCTGTCTATATAATGAGATATAAATCTTTACCTAATGCATTTTAGGGAGATATAGGTACCACCCATCTCATAATGAAATCATTATTACGTGTTCCACAATATAAACATAAATCATTCATCATAACCCAAAGAATAAAATGGGTTTCATAAACATCATCCCATCATAACATAATCCATATAAAACAAATGGATATAATTTCATAATAAGATAAGTGAAACCTTGTAAATCATAGAGAAATTATACTTGAAACATACACATGTGAAATAATGTAATCTTAGATGGAAAATGGTTTTGATAAAACACTTGAAATGAATTCTTGAGGAAAATATCCTTTCTTCTTCAAAATCATTTTATTTTCACAAAATTCCATAAAATTTTAAAAGAAAAAGATTTTTTTGAAAATAATCATGAAGTATTGTATAGTAAGCTTCATGAAATTAAGGTGTTATGAAACCGTAAAAATCCATTCCTACTGTATAAGTTAAAAAAACATTCTCCTCGTACTTTTTTTTTCGGAAAAGTCAAAAAGTTCCTCGTGTGGTAAAAAAAGTAAGATTCCTTTCATAACATGTGGTAAAATTCAAAAATGGGTAGAAAAGACTTTAAACATACATGAAAAGTTTTTTATAAAATATGGGCATGGATGATAACAATAACCCTAGTAAATACTTACGAATAAACAATCTCGGGTAAAAATGAGATTGGAAAAGTTATCCCTTACCTTATGTCTGATATGCTTCGTACGTATCCGAACCTCTTGTATAAGGATTTAAATAATTTCATTTACTTTTTACGGAATCATATTCATTGTTATGATATCATATATGGTTCACTTATGACTTTATATTACCCGTTCTTTTGTAAATTCCATGTTAAAGCAGCGTTTTGGGTAAAATTGTTTTATTTATCGTACGTGTTTATTCTTGTTTTTCTTAATATTATTATTACTTATATCATGATTTAATTAATTCCATAATTTAAATCATGATTTATATATCATATATATTCAGTATATATATATATAATATATATAGATGAATGAAATGAAATACACCGTTCATGGTGACGGTAGGCTGTACGTACGCATGAACGCTATTTTCCTTTCCTTATTGACTTGAATTGAATTAAGTAGATGATATATATATATATATATATAATCATAAATCCAATAGCTTCATTATGTCTTGTATTTCATTATTATTCATTATATATACTTTATAATCATTCTTGATTGGTTAACATGAAGAATGAATCTCATCGCGTCGGGGAGACGGTAATTCGTACGCACGCACGAGCGATGATATAGTTCACAGAATTGTTGAATAATAATCAGTAAGATGTTATAATAACCATATATAGTTATTCTTTACACCATTATACCCATCCAAGTAAGGTGGTGGTGTAAAAACAGATTACACCATGGCGTGGAGACGGTATTCCGTATGTACGCATGCGCGGTGATTTTGTTTTCTGTAGGATGGATAGAAGGTGAAATGGGGTTTTTTCATATTTATAATAACATATCAGTATATTAGTGATAATTATTTTATTAATTTATAATGAAACAACTAAATAAGAAGAAGTTGAAGAAGAAAGAAACATGAAAGAATCGGTAGAAGAGATTACCTCTTCTTCGACACACCTCTTTTAAGATTCCTCTTAAGGCACTAGAGTTGGTATTTTGAGGAGACCAGAACCTCTATAATATTTATAGGGAAGTTTATAATGGAAATGGTCCGGGTTTTTCCGAGCTTGAAGGCTCAAAATTGTGTAAAGAGAAGAGGGAGGAGGTTCTATTTTATAAGGGAGGAGAGGGGCACTTTAGAAAAAACTAAAAATATTATTTTATAATAAAGCCATATTCGGTTTATAATGGATCCAAAGTGACTTATTTATAAGATAAATTGGGGATGAGTCGAAATAATCTCAACCAATAGGTTTTAGAGAAGTTTAGGTTACTATTTTAACCTTATCATTTAGATTTAACACTAAGTTAAATAATTTAACTTTTACCGTGTCTTCTTGTTTTCTTACACTATATGGTTAATAAACATACTATAACAAGACAAACAAACCCAAAGTGGTTAATTATTAATATATATAACCTTATATAAGTCATTTGGCCTACCCTTATATTTTTAGGAATAGAATAATAATTAATAATATAATATTTGTTTTAAAAACTATTTTATGTCAATTTTGACACTATTTGGTAATTGATTTTTCTGAAAATCATAACAGTATGATTATTTCAAAAAACAGCTAATTTAATCAATACTAACATGTAATATTAACCTAAAAAATTATTTTAATTCACAAAAAGTCTCAAATTACATTTATTTGGGTATTTATTAAATCGATTATGTTAATATTTCATTAATATGGTAATTAATGCATCATCATTGCGTCATAAATAAATTAAATTAATTAATGTCTAAAAATTATAAATAAAATACCATTATGTAGTAAATATTTTTATCTTTCTAATGAATATTTATAGTCTAATTTATCTTATGAATAACCCTATATTAAAAATGTTTTAGTTATTAAACATTGATTTTAACTCTCTTAACTCTTCTTTGAATTAAATAATAATAAATGTACTAATCTAATCCAAGTGGACCTTAATGATAATATTATATTACTAAGGTTGTTTTTGGTCTAATTATACTTATCCAATAGAATTAGGACATGTTTTAGGGTAAAAATAATATCATTTTTACCTTTAATTACCCTATTTACTTTTAACTGTGGTAAATAAAAGTAAAAAGTTACTATTCACCAAAGATTTTTTTATCTTATTGAACCACATTTTACTCCTTGATATTAACTGTGTCTCTCGGATTTTTAAAATTCAACTCACAGAAGTGGTAAAATTATGTTTTATGTACAATTACCAATGCTCCTAGGAGGTGGGTAAAAGATGGAAAAAAGTTCAATAAAATTTTTATATCTCTAAAATTATTATAAACTAACTCCAATGAATTAAATTGAACTTATATATATATTATGTATCTATTTTGACCTAAAATAAATTTAAATAAAATAAATAATTATTTAAATAAAAATTCGGTTATTAAATAGTTACCCAGTGTTTTCATTATTCATCAAAATTTGAAAGTTTTCAGAAAAATACCAAAAATTCACCCTAGGATAATTTCAGTATTCAGAATCCAAAAATGAAGTTCATTTTGAAAGATAAAATTTATAAAATTTTAAAAAGTGGGTATTACTATTCATAACAGCTAGTTCATAATAATATTATAATAATATCTCATTTAGTGAAACTCGGTATTGCGTACAACACACGCTATCGAGGAAGGTTTCTCTGGCGTGAAGCACAAGCGTAGAATAGTGTTTTCATATACTATAAGCTAATACAGTGTTGTGTATAGAGCAATCTAATCTTGGGGTAGCGTACAATAGAAGACATCAAAGAAATTAAAAATAATATATCTCATAAAATCTCGGGGTGTTACAGAGAGTATGTCCTTTAGATACACTTGGTGATATTTATCAAAATTTATGATGAATATGGAGATGTTGTATATGATCTATGTTGTAAAATACACACATGATGCACAAAATTTATTTACTCTATTTTATAAATTTTTTCATATTTCTTTCTTGGAAGATCCTTAGGTAAGGGATAAAATTACTTCTGCAACTTATAATAAGTTTTATTATTCCCTAATGATTCCCTTCATAAGATAGATGCATGTACCAATGATTATATGTTTTACTAGGGAGAGGATTCCAATAGAGAAGAGTGCAACAAATAATATACTTCTATATGGAAGTCAATAAATAATAATTATAGTCTGAATCAAAATACTACTATCAAAAAATAGAAAAATAAAATTGTAGTGATGTTTTTATCTTACTTCCTTTAAAACCATGATTGATAATAATGTTTATGTCATATAAATCTATTGAAAATATGATGTGACATGGATTGGTATATAACAATTAAAGGTTCATGTAGTATCTAAGAGATTTAAAATCATGTAAGGCCTTTGATTCATTGCATATTGATTTCTCTAATACTTCTAGAAATGTTCATTTGGGATTAATAGTTGACGGATTCATTACATTTGGGGATTTGAATAAATATTATAATATATTTATGGTTTTTTGATCCCTTATAATTTACCTCCTTGGATGAATATGTAAAAAATTTTATTCATCATATCGATGATTATTATTAAAAAAATGGCACGAAATAATATTAATGTGAATATCTAGCCTCTTATCCAAAAAATATTGGAGTTATTGAATAATGTTGTGGAAAAGTCTGATGAATCTATCATGAAAATGTTCAATATTAATACTACACTAATATGATCCATTAGTTAATTTCATGTACTAGGAAATTTTTTCGATTATAATAGACAAGATGGTTTAGATTTTCCAATTTATGACATTGATTTTAAGCCTCAAAGAATGAATTATAGAAAAAATTGGTGTTTCATGTGTGTCAATTTCTTGATACGTCTCATCAATTTTGGTTTCACAAGTCACTATTCAATGAAAAAATAGACTTCAGACTTCTACTAAATTTATTTTCTAGATTATAGATCTTATCACAATGATCAAATATCATTATAGTGTTTGAAAACAGATTTCAGTTAAATTAATTTATTAAAATACTTTAAACTCTATCAGATGAAATTGGAACAAAAAAAATTTAAGATAAGGAGAGTAGTATTTGATCTTTAATATCGAGAATTTAATTTTCTTTCTCATAATCTTGATGTTATGCACATTGAGAAAAATGGTTGTTATACTTTTCTTTATGAGATTTAGAAATCTAAGGATCATCAAAATGCTCATAAATACATAGAGGCACTTAATATAAAGCATGATATTTAACACCCTAATATTTTATGATATATTTATCTTTAAATTAATTTCATTTCTTTGATAGTATTATTCACACACAACATCGTGTATAAACGAACCGTGATATACTATTAAAATATTATTATTTAATGTGATCACTATCAACTAGCAGTTGGATTGGAGAGTATGAATCGGAAAAAATAAATTTTTAATATTTATAAAATGAATTCGTAAATTTTTAATTGGTTATAAATTAATGTAAAATCATTAGATGGTAAAAAGAGATGTTTTTCTAAAAAAACTATTTTCATATGAACAATGTATTTTTATCTTAAAAAATTAAATAAATATCTATTGATGAATGATTTTAATTAAATGTATTGATAATTAATCAATAAAATATTACAAAATTTATCTAATAGTTTCAACTTATTAAGGAATGAAGGTAAACATAATTTTATGCTTAAAAATACATCTTACTAAAAACAATTTTGTAGCCTTTTGTTCACTTATTTTAAAATGAATTTATCCCCTTTAAAGAAATTTAATCTTGTAAAATGGATTAAATATTTTGACTCAACATAATTAATAAATTTTAATAAATTCAACTTAATATTTTTTTTATATTTAATATTAAAAATAGTAAAAATTTATTACCACGTTTAAGGTTAGAACATGTTTACCGAGGGGGATAACCTAGCAGATATTGATTGAAATTAATAAAAAAACTTAATTTAATTATATTGGTTGATTTTTTTTAAACCATATACTTATTATATTCTAATATTTGTAATTTTTGATCCTATTGAATTGAGTGAGACATTAATATATTTTAATCTTTTGAAAAATTCCCAGTGTGTCATCTCCCTCCCTTATAAAATGACACCACCACTCCTCTCCCCATCACAATTTATAAGCCTTATATATTATCCAATACCCACTGAAATAATTTCTCATAATCTCTATCTATTTCTCATATGTCTTATTTTTATCATAATGCTATCCTTTAAATGCTTAATGTGTAAGAAAAAGGAGGATTCTTAATGAAGAGGTATAACTCTTAACTAAGTTTTGTTAATTTTATTTCTTCTTCCACTTTATATAAACCTATTGTATCCATAATAACATATTGAGTTTCTTCTTATTCTTTGAAACTACTGATTCCAAATTCTTCATCAGTCACTATTTAAATAAAAGTATTCTCAATACCATTCTCTATAGATGTTTCAAACTCAGCATCACTACATTCTTCTTCTTCATCTCTATATATGAAACTTTTTCTTTTGGATTTGAAGAATTTTCTACCTTTACCTATGGAATAAAATATTTATTTATATTCCTATTACTTCCCTGAACTGTATGGTATTCATTCTTCTTCATCACTATCCTCTTCTTTATTTCATTGAGGATAATTAGCCACAATATTTTCAATGGTTCCACATTAAAAACATTTAAAGGTAAGTTTCCCTTTTTATTTCCCTATACCTATTTTCAAATTTTTAGAATATAAGGATAACATATAATAATTTTTTTTACATACCACATTTTCAGAATTAGATTCACCAGATTCATTCTCAATAAGAATATTATTTTAATTTTCTTTCATTTCATCATTGAAAGAAATTTATATATCAACTATTGTTTTTATTCTTATATATTTATCCTTTATCATTTCATAAGTAATGAGAGTGATATGAAAATCATCTAGAGATAAATTTTTAGGATCTCTGTCTTCTAGTAAAGAATATTTTGCATCGAACTTGTTGGGAAGTATTCTCAAAATATTTTCAATAACTATCGAATCATATAACTTTTCACCAAGACATAAGATAGTTCTGAAAATGTCATTCACCATGGTAAATAAATCCCCAATAGATTCATATTAACCCATATTCAAATCTTTATTCGCCAATCTCTAGATTGTAAACATTTCCTTCTTCAAATTTTTATTTCCTTCATATATGTTTTTCAATTTGTTTCATATACATTTTTCTATTGAAACACCTTTTACCCTTTCGAATTCAATTTTATAAAGTGATGATAATAATGAATTCTTGGACCTTCTATAATTCTCAATATTCTTCTTATCAACAGATGTAAGAGGAACTTTATAATAAATAGGAGAAAACCCATCTATTGCATCTTCAAGAACATCATATTAAATATTATATCTTTATAGATATGATATTTATTTCAACAAAAATTTGAATACATTTACTATTTACACAATTCAAATTCTTTATTAGCAAAGAATAAGCAAAAGAAACCTTTGGAAACGATACCAGTTGAAAGTACCCAGTCAGGATAATTGTATCACTGAGAATGGGAGGGGGTGAACTAGTGATACTTTTTATTTTATGTTTCCTAAAAATTAAAAAACATTAAACTCATATTAAATATTGTATTCCTTATTGAAAACAATTCAAACACACATATATAGGAACATAAGTATTTATAAGGTTCACTATTTAATCAGAATATCTACGTCCTTGGTATGGTTTGGAAATGATCAAAAACCACACACTTCACTAGAAAACAATATATTTTATGTGGAATACAACGAGTATGATATTCCCCTGAATTCTTAAAGCACTATGTAAACAATCCAATAGTGTATGTGCACCCTGCATCACAAATGGGATAATACGATGTTTTGTGTAACAAAACATGTTACCTATTATTGATTTTTAATTTTTACAAATATATTATTTCAAAACTATTATTCACATTATTACCCAAAATTTGTTAAGAACAATAAGGACTTTGATATAGAACTCAGTCTGATCATCCCTGTCTGATTCTTCAAATCCAATTTTCTAATATGATAATATATCTTTATTAGAATGTGGTTGAGAAAATATATAACTTCTTCTTCCACATTCTATAAATCACAATAAAGAAATCCTGATCTGATTATCCATCCTGATATGATGACCATACAAATATGATGAAAAGAATAAAACAATAAATAGTTAAATACAACAATTAGTAAAAACGATTATTAGCAGAATAAATTGTGATCTTGTCTCATCTCCTTTCACTTCTTTCTGATGAAACTTCTTTAATGAAGCTTGATAAAGAAACTTATTCTTCTCTCTCTAAAATTCTCTATCACTTCCTTTTCTCTCCTCTTCCCTATGAAAAATAATTCCATCATAAAGTAAAATGTACTTCTCACCTTTTATAGCTAACCTAGAATTAATTTTGGTGGAATTATGAAATCATTTCCCGCTCAATAAAATTCCCAAAATTTGAATTATTACTTGAATTTCGGGTGCATATTGACTTCATCAACACTTCTTAATTATTATTGAATATTCTTCATGATTTCAAATCGTATTCATACTTTTTTTCCTAACACAAGTACAAATATGATTTCCCATTTCATTTTTATTAGTCTAATTTTTTCAAAACAGTACTTCATACATATTAAATACAAATGTATGAAGAAATTTATATCTTTTTTTTATCTTATTTTAAAATTACATTCTGATGTGTTTTATTTATTATGAAGATCTGTACGAACTATTGAAAATAAAAATCTTCTATAAATTTCAAGCTCCCCCTTGAAAAAACATTCTATTATTTCCTTATGATCTTATCCTAATCCACTTGAATGAAGGAAAAATTAATTCAAACCATTTCAAATGGTTGATGAAATTTTTGAATAAGCTATAAATTTATTCTTTATATATTCCACCACATACTGTTCTTTTTTATTTTAATTCATCAGTTACAATCAATTCGTTCTTTGATGATTAAGATCACATACTGAGTTTGATAGAATAGTATCAACATCTTCTTATTTATCACCTTTCTTATCCTCTGAATACGTTACCGTAGACTTATCCTAAATAGAAATTTTCTACCTATGGTGAATATTATTAAATATTGAATATGATGGAGTAGTTTTAGAAAATTTGACTTCAGAAACTTCCTTTAATAAAAAACTTCAGCTTCTATCATGACATCCTTCATGACTTTGAATACATTGAAGAAGAGATTTAACATTATATGAATTACCACAGAAATCATTGTAACTTCCAAAAAACTCCAGAAACTAGATTTATTTCCAAATGAGCCTAAATACAATATTTTAGAATTCAATTGGCCTGAATATGATTGGACTAATTTTAATAAGTATGATTATGATCATGATAAAAATGATATCCATCATCATTTTTCTATTTCCATATAGATCCGATAAATAAGAATACTATTGGATGCATCACTTTCACTCCCCCTTTATTTAATAAACCTTGAATCACAAGTTTTCCAAATACATTTGATTTATGAGAACTCCAAGATCAGCAAAACATCATCACATTTAAAGTTATAGTCATGAAGACTTTTATTATTTTCCATTATGATCACTTATTCTACACTAGATCCAGAGTGAATCTGAGGACCCTTTACTTCTAGAAAGATTCATCGTCAATATGATCGACCTTTTAATGCATTGTGAGTCCGATTTCCCAAATATGATAGTTAGTATGATTTTATTCAAATACAATGTGAGGTAATTTTCCTTTCTCTAAAAACCTTCTTGACAAACAAATAAATCATCTGAATATGATCCGATCTCCTTCATTATCATCTTGGTCTTAACAAACCTGTTGCACCCAAATAGTTCTCCAATATATTGGGTAATGTTTAGTCTCAAGGAATTTCATGTACGACAATCTTGGTGGTTAGACTTGACTCATGCTCCATGTACAACAGTCTTGGTGGTTAGCCTTGACTCATGCTCCTCCATGTGTAGTAAGCTTTGAATCAAAATTAAATCATGTTTTATGTTGCTTTAAAATTTATATGATTCCAAGATTTTATGATCCCATGTTCTATATATTAGGTTTCTATATGTTTATTTATGTTCCATGAATTTTAATGTCATCATGTTATGCCTTCTAACCCATGTGTTATGCTTTATTCTTCTGTTTACTCCCTTATTGAAATTTTTAACTCATCCCTTTGTTCATGTATTCCCTAGGATATCATATGTAGATATAGTGGCTCAAATAATGTTAGGATCTTATTATGGAGATTAAATAAAATATTTTTTAATTCTGGTTTCATGTTTTCAGTTTTATGTACCTAATCATCCATAGAAACTAGACTTTACAATACTTGTATTATAATTTGATGCTCAACTATTCTTAAACCATGTAATAATATGAAAAAAATGTTAGGTCCATTATAGTTGTTATCAAAGCACTATCTAGTTATTTTCAGAGATTGGGACTAGAGAAATTTTATAAGAACACTAGGGACAATTCTATCACCACGGATAACCTAAATTGAATCTTATGGTATCAAAAGTTAGTATATACTTTTAATTTACAAGTTTATACTTCTATTTTCAATGTTTTATTCTTATATGATTATTAGAGAAGCATTCAGGCCACTAATTATACTTTATTTTTCTTACTTAATAGCTAGAAATTGAAGAACCCATGCCAAAAATCAATGTGATAGGAAATATGGAGATTTTCCTAATGACATGGAAAATATGATGGGAACAGGTACTCAAAACTTCATGAAAGTACTTGATCAACTTTCTCAAGTAATAAATAATAACTTAAATCATTTGGAATGACCTCCTTCTTATAAAAATTAGAATGTTTCCATCAAACACTTCATGCTAAAAAGGCCTTCCATGTTTAGTGTATCTTCTAATCACCTCACCATAACACAATGGATTAACTCCATTTATAAGATATTCTATATAATCTAGTGATTATAAGAAGATAAATTTGTGCTGATGGTCTATAATTTTTATGGGGAAGCTGATTAGTGGTAGAAACTGATCAAGAACACAAAGTAAAAGGAGGAAATTAAATCCATCTAATGGAAATATTTCAAGTAAATATATTTCACTAAATATTTTCTCAAATCCCTACATATTATGGTGGAAAGGGAGTTCCTTGTACTAATGAAAAAGGAAGACAAATCAATCAGGGTTTATGAAGCAAAATTCACAAGGCTTTCAAGATACACCACCTTTTCAGAAACCCCAAAGGAAAGTTATATCACTTCTTCAGTGGACTAAATCCAAATCTACAAAAATCATTAGCGATTCAAGACTTTGAAAAATATAGGGAGATTGTATGTTGTTCCCTTAAGGTTGAAATTAAGACCATATACTCTCAAAGGTATTATGATACCATGGAAAAAAAGTTGATAATGGAGTTTAATATGGGTGGATTTGCAGATAAATCCCATGATGGAAAGAATACCCAATATCCCATGTGTCAAAATTGTTGGAATATCATCTTAGAAAATTTATAAAGGTAACCAAGAAATTCTTCAAATGTTTTAGAATGGGGAATCTGACTAATAACTTCTGAATGGATATGAAGAATCCCACTAATGTAGAAGAAGAAGGGAATTTTATGATCAACACTCATCCTGTATTTCAGTATTACAACTACTAGGAACATGGGTAATATGTGAACTATTTCCCTAAATAAGGGATTGTTGGAAGAAATCAACAATAAAACCCACCAAGACAGCAAGTAAGGGAATATGATATCACTACTATTGAGGTGGATCTAGATAATTATGTGGTGAGAAGTATGCTGGTCATTCATTCAAGAATAGTGAACATACTATTTTGTTCTAGTTCAATGCATTATTTCACATCTTTTAAGTTTAGTATAACTATTAAAATACAACCTAAAAATATGGAGGTTGAGTTATATGTGAGAACAAAAAATAGAGAAATTAATGCATCCCATGTTTATAACTTCTACTTGGTGAATGTTTATGGATTGAATCTCCAAGCAGAACTTGTCTTACTTTGGTGGATTCTGATGCAATATTGGGCATTGATTGGCTATGTTTATTCAAATAAAACATCAACTATCAAGAAAGGGAGATCACTCTTCATATCCCAAAGCATCCTCCAATTCTTTACAAGTGTAATGAGGAAGATGAATATCCTTCATAATCATCATCTCAATTTCGGATATTGTTTCCTTATCGACAAGAATATCTATCTCAAATGATTGAGACAAATTAGAGAATCATGCTCAAAGATATGCCCATTTTAAGGGAATACACTGATGTGTTGTATGGACTTCCTCTTGATCGAGAGGTAGAATTCTCAATTGAACTTAGTCTTGGATCTATTATTATATCAAAAAAACCTTATAGAATATCCACCGTTGATCTGGAAGAATTGAATAAGCTATTATAGGAGAATTAGTATAAGGGTTATATATGCTCGAGTGCTTCACCATGGGGTGTTCCAATCCTCTTAATCAAGAAGAAGGATGGATAAATATGCCTATGAATTGATTATTTTGATCTCAAATAAATCATGATAGAGAACAAGTATCCCCTTCCATGGATAAATTACTTGTTCGATCAACTATAAGGGTAAAAGTATTTCTCTATGATGGACCTTTGGTCGGGATATCACCAATTAAATGTGAGGAAGAAATATATTTATAATAATTCATTTAAACTGAGGTATGGTCACTAAGATTTCATATTGATTCCCTTCAAAATCACTAATTCTCTAGAAATATTCATGGATTTAATGAATATAGTCTCTATATATTACCTCAATAGATTTCTAGTAGTCTTTATTGATGATACTCTGATATACTCCAAGAGCAAGGAGGAGCATGAGGAGTATTTAAATACTCTACTAAAGACTTTGAAAAAGGAAAAAATATATGAAATTTATAGTAAATTTGAGTTATGGATTGAGTAAGTATCATTCATGGGGAATGTTATCACACACAGAGAAATATCAGTGGACCCTTCCAAGACAAAGGCAATTTAAGAGTGGCTCAGGCCAATATCTGTAATGGAGATTTGAAACTTCCTCGGTCTAGTTGGGTACTGCTAATGATTTGTGGGGAACTTCTCATGGTTTTTAAACCCACTAACCAAGATGAATTGAAAGAGAGTAAAGTTTTTCTGGACTAGTGAATGTGAAGACTATTTTAAGGAGTAGAAAAAGAGGCTTATCACTGCACCAGTTCTCACACAACCAAAAAGTGGGGAACTCTTTTTGGTGTATAAAAATGATTCAAAGATGGTATTAGGTTGTGTACTAATGAAAAATGATAATGTGATAGCCTATTCCTCACAAAAGATAAAAAATAATGATCAAAAATATCCCACGCATGATCTAGAGTTGGCATCTATGATCTTTTCATTGAAAATATGACAACATTATCTCTATGGGGAGAAGTTTGAGATATATTTAGATCATAAGAGCATCAAATATATATTCACACATAAGGAGATTAATATTCAATAATTAATATAGTTAGAGATCATCAAGGATTATGACTACTGAATATAATACCATCATGGTAAGGTAAATAAGGTGGTAGATTCTCTAAGTAGAAAAGATCCTATTTCTTTATCAATGATGAGAATTGAAAATATTCCAATCTTCTTAGATTTTCAAAGGATGAACATGGGAATAATTAAGGAAGGAACATCATAAACCCTTTCTCAAATGATTGCTCAACCATACCTTATGGAGAAAATAAAGGATTCTTAAAGAAATTATGAGGAGATTCAAAAAAAGGTAGAAGCTATCAGAAAAGAGAAATACTCAGGGTTCAATATTTATAAGGAAGGATTCATAAGTTTTGGGTCACAATTCTATGTACCATCAAATCCAGGGATAAAGAAAGAGCTTCCGAATTACGCACATAGCTCAACCTTCTCTATTCACCAAGGGATCACCAACATGTATCGAGGTATCTGAGAAAACATTTGTTGGGACAATATAAATAAGGATATCACTGAATATACATCATAGTTCCTGGTGTGTAAACAAGTGAAGTATGATAGTAAAAAGTATAAGGGTTTGATACAACCATTACCCATACAAATATGGAAATGGGATAACATCACCATGGACTTTATCACTGAACTTTCAAAGAAATATAGAGGATAAAAATAAGATATGGGTTGTTATGGGCCATCTTAAAAAGACAATTCACTTTATTGAAATTTGATAGAAATTATCTCTAGATGAACTTGTATGGATATACATCAAAGAGATGTGGTAAGGCTGAATAGAGTACCACTATCGATTATATCTGATTGGGATATGAGATTTACCTCCATGTTCTAGAAAAGTCTCCAACATTCTATAAACATTTAGATGAACTCTAGTACATCATATCATCCTCAAACTGATGTCCAATCTAATCTGACTATTCAGACACTAGAAGGCCTGTTGAGAGAATGTTTTATGGACTTTAATGGAGTATGGAACCAAAATCTTCCTCTGGTTGATTTCACTTACAACAACAGTTTTCACTGAAGAATCCAAATGGATCAATATGAATCCCTTTATGGGAAAAGATGCAGAACATTAGAATGATGGGATTAAGTCAATGAACATAAGTTCTAGGACCTAAAATGGTCAAATAAATGGTAGAAAATGTGAGAACCATTCAGTAACACATCAAGACAATAAAAAGGTGACTAAAGAGCTATACAGACAATCATCAACAGGACCCAGTGTTTAAGGTTGGAGATATGGTATCCCTCTGAATATCTCTAGGGAATAGGAATATGAGATTTGGGAAGAAAAGAAAGTTGAGTCCCATATACATCGGCCCCTTCAAGATCCTTAATTGTGTTGGAGTTGTGGCCTATCGACTATCACTTCCACCCACCATGTATCATGTACACAATGTATTCCAAGTATCTGTCTTGAAGAAGTACATACCATATCCCTCACATGTACTAAATTTAAATGTGGTATAGTTGGAGAATGATATCTCCTATGAGGAGAATCTATTGAAGATCTTGGACAATAGAGATAATGTTCTATGCAACAAGACCACTCACCTAGTCAATATACTATAGCGAAACCATAAGTACTAAGAGGAAACATAGGAATTAAAGGAAGCGATGAGGGAGAAATACCCTCACTTATTTATGTAAAATGAAATTTTGAGGGAATAATTTCATAAGGGGGATAGAATGTAAAAAACAAAAAAATTTATCAATGGAAATTCACTTCATATAATTATTTCATATAGTATAAACCATTTTAAATCACATAGAGAACATAATCCAAACATTATAAATGAAGAATGAATAAAATAATAGGTTTTTTCAGAAATTAAGGGACCTAAACCAATGCAATAGTAACTTGACCTTTAGAATAGTAATGTTACCCTTAGAAGTAGTAAACCAACCAACAAAATAGTAACCTCACATATAAAATTTTAAATAAAATTTTGGTATCTTATATATTAAAACATTATATTTCTATATCTTGGAATAATAAATAAATGTTTTAGAAATGATTAATTAATTAGTGTTTTTTTGTAAATTATAAATATTTAATTTCTATTTTATAATTAATATAATGATTTAAAAGAAAATTTATTTTCATAAAATGTATTCATAAATTAATATTTTATTGTCTTATGATTATAGGACAATTTTATGAGATCTTAATTAGTTTTTCAAAGTGTTATAAAATCATTTATAATTTTAAAATTGGTATTTTTTAAATCAATGGTAATTTTTATTAAAAATTATATTTTTTAGATTCAAAAAATTATTTTCAAAAATGAAGTCAATTTTTTAATTCTATATCTAGAAAATTGGTTCGGTTTATTTTTTTGTGATTTTTCTAAAAAATTGAATTTTTGGTGAATAGTGAAATACGATAATTTACGATATTATCTAAATACTTGAATCATGGATTAATGGATGATGTAAACCCAAAATCTTGAACTATAATTCATTATTTTAAAATATTTAGTGACAATTCTCAAAATATTCATAGTCTTGAACCAAAATAAAACTAATGTATAAAATAATGAGAAAACACCCCTCTACTCCACTATAAATACCACCCTCATCACCTATTATACTCACACCATTAAAGCTTTGATCCTTATCCAAATTCTACCCAATAATCTTACCAAGTCTCCCCCATTTCCAATAGCATTTTTTCTCAAAAAATGGCAAAATCCATTTCCCTAAGGAGGTTCTCAAGGAGGATAATTCAAGAGATAAAAACCTCTTCCCTTTTATTTTAATTTCTTTTCAATTTATTTTCTTTTTTCATCCTATCCTCGCATACACTCATCCAAGTATCATGATAAATCCACTATATTATATATACTATAATTTTATTATTTTAATCGAATATAATTCATAAAATCCCATATTATCTTCCTTTTATTATAAAAATGAAAACGTCATCCGTGTGGTGTTAATTTGTCGCCTCTAAAGATGATTTTTTTTATTTATCCTTTACCGCATTCAAGGATGGTCTCAAAACTATTATAATGGTTTAAAAAAATTGTAAAATTAAATTTATAACGTTTTTATGTTCTATAACTAACATAGTTTTATAATATTAAATAATTAAATAAAACAAGTTCGTTATGAGCAAAAACCACCCAAAATAATCGAAATGATTATCACTAAAAACTTATCTAATAATTCATCCTCAACCCAAATAACCAAAAGAATTAATTTTTTTAATATTTTCGATGTTCATTAGTAAAATATAACTTCAATTCTGTATATCTATTCCCATTCTACATGATCTTTCATACCCGTATACAAATGATTCAATCATGAAAACCAAGGAAATGAATACTCCCAAATGATGAAACTGTATCTTATTACCCATCAAAAAGGACATAAATAATATTAATAAAATTATAATAAATCAAATAAATGTATAAAAGGTTCTGAATTAAATAGTTAGTAGTTTTAATTTTATTATCCAAGATATTAAGGTAAGGTCCAGAGCACATTTGGACATAAGGTAAGGGATTCTCACCGAACCTCCATTTTTTCTTTTGGTCACACTTTCTCTCTCCTTAACCTAATGTAAATCTTATTTATTTTTATGTAAATATTCTAAATTCTATTTATATTTTTAAAAATAATTTATCTAGATCATATCATCCTTCTTTTATGGGGTAATATATGTTTTTTAAGAAGGTTTCTTTCTCAATTATTTTAAATAAGCAAACCCGATTAAAGGAAAATTCCTGATTTTTTTACCCATTTTAAAGTACACTCCTTAATATATTTTAATAAACCATTATTTTTATAAAGTCACTCATTTTATATTGAAAAAATATCTTGTATCATTTCTTATTTTGTACAAATAGTTATTCCTTTTCTGTTTTAATAAACCTTGAAAAATTTCCCTTAAACCGCACTAAATGTTTTATTTCTATAGTTTATTAAACATTATTTTTACATGTTTTCACTAAAATTTTATATTAATTATCATGATATATTACTATTTTCCCGTATTAATCTCATTTTATGATTTAAATACATTTTTTCTTTGACAACATTATGATATTATTTTTTGATATTTCTTTTTACATGATTTTGATACATAATTATTTCCATGAGTAAACCTTATGTTTTTGTTTGATTCATTATATATGATTCTTTATTTGGAAGACATATTCATAAACATGTTATTATGGATTCATCCATATAGTGCTATAATTTATTGGGAAATTTTTGGTCTCACGAGACGTCATGGGAAACAGTCTTGGTGGTTCACCTTGAATCATGATCCATGTGAAACAGTCTTGATGGTAAACATTACTCCTGATCCTCCATGTTTAATGATACTTAAATCAATCTTATTTCATGTTTTATAGTTTTTCCACATTTCTATGATTCTAAGATTATATTATGCCATGTTCTATATGTTATGCTTTTATATGTTTATTTATGTTCCATGACTTTTTATGTCATCATGTTTTTCCTTATAACCTATGTTCTATGATTTATTATTTATGTTTATTCCCTTACTGGGATTTTTAGATCATCAATTTTTTCATGTATTCCTCAATATATCCTATAAAGATATAATGGATAAAAGGAAGTTAGGATCTCATTATGGGGATTAAATAAAATCTGTTTTATATTTTGGTTTCATTTTTTTAGTTTTATGTACCTAATCATCCAAAGACACCATAATTTATTGTCATTGGATTGTAATTTTATGGTTAATTATGCTTAAATCATGTAATAATATGTGTAAAAGGTTAGAGTAATTATACATTCTATTTTTAGGTAGAATGAGATCTTTTCTAAAAGGTTAAGTATACTTTATTGAATAAAATCAAAAATAAAGAAGTCTGATTTTTTTTACAATAATCCCTTTCTCAATGAGAGAAAAGTTAATTAGGTACATCATTATGCCAGATCAACTCAAGTGTACTTACCAATTTATTTTAAATACCATCATATGAATATTTTTCTTCACGATATGAATGTGTAATGATATGATTCATGGATGAAAGATAATCAATGAAATTTCTCAATTTGGTAGTCAGTTCCCATGAGAGATGAATAATGCCATTTCTGATAGCTTGGAAAATTGTGGTGGAGTCACATTCAAGCCATAAGTTGAGGTGCCTCATTAATTTTAAATTTCCACCACATTAATTATATTGCATATTTCAATATCAATGGATATAGTGATTACACAAAGACCAAATAGGATTACCACTATTTCACCATGGAGATTTATAAAAATTAAACCGTACCCAAAAGGGTTTGCATTTACTCTTGATACTTTATCTGTGTTTCATTTGATACAACCCAAAAATGGAGGTATCAAAAATACTTCCAAGGTTCCAAAAGAAGTATGATATTTACCTATAACTCCAAAACACTTAAGCATGGTAAAATCGAATATTGAGTTATCACAATAAAATTTTTTATTATAATTTTTATATTTCACGGTAGTAATTACATGATCCAAATATGATTGTAGAAAGAAGGTAGTTATTTTATGTTACAATTTGTTTCGGCTAGTATATATGATATGAATGACCTCTAAACTAGATAAAAGAAATAGATTCAGTAGCTACTAAGAAAGAGATAACTTAATTAAGGCATGCAGGTTCTCCCAGATGTTGGCTGTACTAGGGATTTTTATTTCAAAATGTTCATGAACTATTGTCCATAGCACAATGGTAGTAACTCAGCTTAAAAATAGGCGATCAATTTCATCCTTATATTGGTTACATAAGAAAAAATCTTGAGTATAGGTAAATACAAACACCCTATAGAAGTACATGAGTAGGAATATTGTGGTAAATTACCTTCTATGAAAACGAAAATTTGGATGGTAGATACCAAATTATACTTAATGTCTTAGCCCAATAGTTTTCATTACCTTTCACAATATCTCATTAGAATAAATTTGAGGAGAGCCTCCTATTAGAGGTAGGTTTCTAAAAAAGAGTATCATCTCTATTAATGAATTTTTAATTCAAAATAGAATCCTAAATTTCATCAGGAATTTTATCCAAGGAACTCTCTATTTTATCCTTGATAAACACATTTTCATCTAGTGATGAATGAGAATATTTTATCATGATAATAATTGGTGTACCTATCAAATTATGAAACCATAAATTTAGGGATGAATTCATCTTTTCTATCCATTTATAATTTACTAAAATGATAGAAAAAAATATTTTAGGGATTGTCAAATGGTTGAATCTAGATAGTTGAAATTTCTAGTTTTGATCCTTCTTAAAAATCCAGATATCTAAAAAGAAATATCCTCTGAATTCTAATTAATAACGCTCCACATAAAATTAGATTACAAATATTTACTGAATTTTTAATGATTTTTAATGTCATGCTGATCATATTTTATTAGTTGACAACATTGTTTCCATGAGATAGTCAAAACTATTTTTTGAAGAATTCTTCCACTCTAGATATTTTTTTGATAGAGGTGCTGATATTTTTAATGGAGGATATTGGAATTTTATTGGATATAAATGAGTCAACAAATTTTGTGATTATAATATCTTTGACAAGGCTAACCTTTCTTGCCATCGAGAGTGTATTAACTTTCAAGGAAGCCAACTAATTTCTGATCTGGCTCACAATGGGAGAAAATGAGTGAAATGTGGTTTTACATAAAACATGGGGACACCCAATCAAGTGAATAGAAATATACCTTCTCTGATTCCTAGATTTTTTATTATGTACACTTTTAAAGTAGTTGGAATATTTTTTCCAAAATATAAAGATGAATTATTCCAATGAATCTCCAACCCTGATTCTTTTCCATAATTAAGGAGATAATTTTTTATGTTATTAATGTTTGTTTCTTCACCTTGAGTGATGAGGATAATTTCATCAACATACAGTTAGTGTGTGGGGGTGGTAAGGCCTCTAGTTTCTCTGATGGACTTTATTTTTTTGATAGTGACCATGTTGAGAAGAATCATGCTTAAGTAATTTTTAAAAATAAAAAAATAATAGATGAGAGAGGGTTACCATATCTTAAACCTATGAAACATGTGAAATATCCATCAGGAGATCCATCGATAAGCACTAAGATATGTGCTGGGATTATAATAGGTATAACCCATTTGATAAATATCTCTTTAAAACAAAAATTGATTAAGAAATTGAAAATAAATCCTCTATATAACGTATTAAAGGATTTTTTGACATAATTCTTGAGAGCGGTATTACCCCTTATAGTGGATTTACTAGGAAGAGTAATACATTCAGAAGTGGTAATAAGAAAATCTTGAATATCTCTACCATTGATGAAACCAAATTGGTTAGAAGACACAAACCCATTATAAATGTTGGAAAACCTATTAATAAGAATTTTTCCTATAATTTTTTATATAGTGTTGAAAAGATACAAAGGTCTGAAAAGATGAATCTCATTCACATTATCCACTTTAGAAATAAGTTCAAGAAATTGAGCATTAATTCCCAATGTTAGCTGGACACCTTTGAAAAAATGAATGAAAATCCTATAAAAATCAAAACAAATAATCTCCCAATAGATTTAAAATAAAGAGTTATTGAACCCATCTGGTCTAATAGGGCTACTTGAATTTGGGTCAAGGACTGCATATTTGATCTCAAATTCAAGGGGGATATAAGTAATACATGAGTTATCCTCATATGTGAAAATATTGGGAATTATGACCTCCATAAGATCAATGATATTATTGGGGACCTAAAATAGGTTTTTAAAATAAGAGAAAATATTAGAATACAAATCCTTTCTTTTATCCAAAAATTCCCCACTATCATTGAGAATATCCAAGGGTATTTTAATTTTCCATACTATTTGAAGAGAGTTGAAGAATTTGGAATTCCCATTACCCTTCTTAATCAATTTAACATTAAAGGTTTATCTTTTCATTCATTATTTTAGGTGTATAAGGTTATTAAGGTCTAAAATAATCAAATTTTCCTACTCAATACCTATAAATAAATCAAAACTAGTTTAATTCTCTTGAATGATGTGAAGTAAGGATTCAAGATGAGAAATATTTTCATCCATGTGACTAAATCACTCCTGACTCCAAACAGTCAGCCTTCCCTTAAGAATTTCGATCCTTAGAATATAGTAGAAGCCACTATCCATATAATTTATGGCATTACAAGTGTTTGGAAGCACTTTTTAACATCCATGATGAAAAGTTAATGAATTTTTGAATCTGAATGGAAAGGGTGGTTTATTCTCTATAGTGACAAGATTTTTCAAAATAGGATGATGATCAGAACTGGGTTTTAAACGAGTGGAGTATAATATGGAGGCACAAACATCAATGGAAACATCATTGACAAAAACCTTATCCACTTAATTGGAAACCATTTTATTAAGGTTATTTCTTTACCAGGTATATTTAACACCCCTAGGTTAACATCATACATGCTTCTATTCTCAATAAAATCCCTGAAATATATGGTTGAATTATAGGGTATAACCATGCCAAGCCTCTCACTTGTATTAATAATGGAATTTATTTATCCAAGAAGAGTCAAATAAAAATCCAATATGATGCTCAAAAATTGTTTATTCTTTCATAATTCCTTTCAATACTGGTATCCATTGTAAGAATATATAAAAGATTATGATTGTTTTATTCCTATGAAATTATAACATATAGTGACCATCTATTATATATAATTGAAAGATGATATTCTACCCAATATTGAATAGAAAAATACCCAAAGTCGTTTGATGTCATTATTATACTAATTAGTTCTTACAAGATGATATCCCATCTGTTTCAGAGAAGTAATCCTCTCAGAAAAATCAAATTTGGTTCAAAAATATCTAGAAGATCAAGCTTGTGATTATTGATAAAAAGACTAAGAGAGATAATTGTTTAAGGATTGGCTGGCCCCTGGAAATTCCAAAACATAATCCTCATTTAAATTTTTTATGGATATAGATAACCATTTCTTCTTTCCACTAGAATTATTATTATTGGTTTATGTTTTTGATGATAATATTTTTATTCCCATATTTTCATGTAATGTCATCTTTTTACTGGCATGGAGTGTTTTTACTAGAGAATAACACTAACTTATTTTGGTTTAAATAATTATTAAGAGATGGACATTGAAATTACACTATCGTACTTTCCTTAAAATTCAAGAGTCCATGGCTATTTGTGGGCTATATTAAAGTATCACTCTAGTTTTATACAGAGATGGTATCTTGTATGATATCATGATTTCCACTTCCAAAAATTTTGACCTCATCCAAAACTATATTTCAAATAGTATCGAGAACATTTTTAGTAAGAGCAGGACTATTCCTAGAGATTTCATCATTCTTTGAATCATTATAATGATGAGAACAATAAGTCATGATTATATCTTGAGGAGAGTTCCTATAAGATTTTTAATTGACTTTATTATTATCTCCTATTGAATTATCATAGGGCTTGATTGAATATGTTTGTTGCATGAATAGGTGAAGAAATCTGATATTTTTTTTAGGTAGAGGATAAGTCTTGTTAACCTCCCCATTATTCTTTGAATCCAGCTGTTGAGTATTCTAACTGGGCATTTTGTTAGATTGTAACCATATAAAATATCTTTTTATTCCTTCAGTAGAATCAATATAAGTATTTATAGGATTTTTATTAATGGTATTTCCTTCTTGGGTAGATAATTTTTTTAATTACTTCAAGATGAGATAATGAAACACCATCATGCTTGTCAAAGGCTCCATTAAAGTTCTCATCTTACAGAGACTCAGTGAATATTTTAATTTCATGAATAATTTAAAGGTAAATTCTTCAATCCTCACTTTACATAACCCCATTATCCTCCACATTTCCAACAAGGTACATATCAAGATTATTTTTATTTTTGGAAGGTCTAGATAATTCATTATCCCTTTATTCCTCATCCACAAGATCATTCTATGATTTTCCACTGGTATTCTATAAATCAAAGGTATTTAATTTCTTTTCCCCTCATTTACCATGGTAATATTTTCTTATAGGATCACCATTGTATAAGATATTAGTATTTAATTTCTCATTTTTGTTGATATATTTACATTATTTAACATCATGTTGTAGATTCACCTATTTTCAGAAAACTATGTAATTAGAAATGGAATACCCTATAATCCTGAAATCCTCACAAAAAGGGAAATTTATTCATAATCTACCTTTACCTAAATTTTATGGTCATTGGAAATGAAATTTATCACATCCAAAAGATTTTTATAAAAATTAGCATCAACCAAGATTCTAGAATATAATACCATCTCACCATTAAGAGTGTGATGATCCGGTTTTAGAGGAATTCCAATGCAAGCGTCAAGTTCATTTGGAATTTTGGGATGCAAAAACACCCAATTTAGACCATTAAGGCTAACAAAAATTTGTGTCATTTAATTCCTTTTATGTAAGGGATTAAAATTAATACCCCCTTCAGATATTTTCATGATTCTAGGTTTTATATGAACATTTCCAATTTTCTGCACTGAATCTAGGTAATCTTTAATCCTCATGATTATATGGAAGAAGCCTCTTCCAATTAATATCACATTCCATTTACTTCCTCCCTAAAAATGTGAAATAATTGATTTAAGATCAATATTTGACCATCATTTTTCTCCCTTCGAGTATTTGACATGCCCAAGAATGGAGAATTTTAATAAATCAAGTCTTTGTTGAAGTGCTTTTGAATCTGCAACAATTGACAAACCACCATCCTCCTTTTTTTAAATATAGAAGGTCTTGGAATATAATATTTGTAAGTATCCACACCAAAAGGAGCCTCCAAAAAAAATATTACCTTAATTTTAGTTATCCTCTAATCCTAAAAAAAATTAGGTTTTCAATAGGTTTATTCTCTCTTTTGAAAGAATCACATACGACTTCCATAAAGAAGCACTCCTAGTCTAGATGAAATGAATCCATGAACAGAGAGAAGGTTAAAATATAGAAGATTTGTCTCTATATTCAACCAAGGATCTTGTAAATATTTAATATAGGATCTTACCATGAAAATGAGATCCATATTAATATGTTTCATTCATTAATCATCATGACACATTTTATTAATATAAATATAGTTTTCATAAAGGAGTTATAGAAATAGAGGGTAAAAATAAAGGTAACCACTTTATAAAATATATGTATAAATTAAATTAAACATCATTTTTAATACAAATTCACTGATAAAATTTTATTAGTATAGATAAATAACCAATACGTTTTTTTTAGGATTAAAAATGCATTTTCTTAAAAATTTCATTTTAGGCACTATGTATTTTTAATTTTAAGAAGATAAATATATTATTATTTAATGGTAATAAAATATATTTTTTATATGGATGATATATTAGTTGTTATTTAATTATTAGTTGATAAGAAATAATAATAATTATAATTAATATCTAAAAAGTAATTTCTTTATTGAAAATAATTTTCATTATATTTTATATTTAATTTTAAAAATTAAATTTTATAATTTTATAATTTTCATCTTAAAAAATGAAATTTATTTTTGGATTAAACATGTCAACAATATCATAATATGAATTTTTAGTATTTTTTTGAAAAGAATGATTTTTAGGTGAATAGTGAAAAATACCATTTTACAAATACATGGATTTTTATGACATAATTAGGATATAAGATGAAATTATAAATTTATAAAAAAATTTTACAAAAAAATATTTATTTAATAATTAAAAATATACTTTTAAAATATTGTGTTTAATTTTTAAATCCTATGTTTTATATTTTGGAACTCAAGTAATATTTTATTCCGATAAAAAATTGTTTTTGGTATTTTCATTCAATTTAATATAGAAATAAAGTATTTTAGTTTTGGATTAATTTTAAATACTAATTTTTTTTGATTAATAATAAACCAATTTGGTTAATTTAAATCACCAATATTTATTATTTTATCCAAAACATAATTTTATGCCTGAAAACACACTTTTTCTAATTTTTTTATGCGTCAAGTGTGCTCATTTTAAAATTTAAATTTCCAACCCTTATAATTATTATTTATTAAAATTATGTTCCAATTTTAAATAAGAATTTTTATATTAGGTTATAATTCAATTATTAATTTTAGTCATTAAAAGTAATTACTGAGATTAAAAATGAGTTACCATGATTAAAGTTAATTTGGGTAAAATCTAAAAGTAATGAGAAAAGCCTAAAAAAACACAAATGATATATCAAAAATAAACTTTTGAGGGAGGTATAAACCTTTAAATGTCCCAAAATCAATTATTTTACAATATTTGGTCCACATGACCTTTGAATAATGACTTTATCTTTTATATTATTACAAAAATGTAACTCGCCTCATTTATAAAATAAGACTTCCACCACCCCTTTACTTACAACATAAAATTACAATTTATTTTGAAACATAGAACATTTTAATTCCCATATATACCTATAAAACTATTTTCATACCATTTTTCCAAGAATATTCCCTAATTAATCTATTTTTTAAGGGTCTTTAAAGAGAAAACACAAACTCTCATTGTGAGTATTATCCAGTCCCTAACTTTTTTTCAATATCTTTCTCATTTAACCTCATACAAACCTACTATAACTGTATGAATATAATGAAAATTGTATTATAAATATACTTAATTTTTTTTGTGTTAATGGTATAAATTTTATCTACCCTTTCCCCTTCCTTAGATAAATGAGAACATTATTCATTAGTACGTGTAGAATATCACCTCCATGAAGAAACACAATTTATTTTTCATAACTACAATAAGTGGATGGATATATAATAGTATTTAATAAATAAATATTATATTTCAAAAATTATTAATATTATGAAAATATAAACCAATTTCTAACTACATTAAGTTCTATGGAAAATGAGTATGATGCATGTGTGTACATGCAGACTACCACCTCCACGAAGTAACATATTTTGTTTTTCATCTATATATTTTATTATTTATCCATATCTATTAAAATTTTATTAAACACCTTAAATAATCTAAATATTATCATTATAATTATTTATTAATGATATTATACCAAATTAATCACTTTTTGAACTATAACTACCCATTAATTATTCTATATTTTTATTTGGGTCAAACCACATATGTGAATAATGCTATAAATTTATTTCATGGATAAATTTATAAAAATTAAAAATGGTATTATTAAAGATAAATGAAAAAAATATTTGATTTAAATTTCTATAAAGTTTATAATAATATTTTAGAAATTATTAACATACCAAATTTTGTTTATTCAATATTTTCAAAACAAACATGCCACCAATTATGACTTCACAAATAATGAATAAAATTACCATAGAATGAGATTTAATATTTTAAGGTAATTATAAATAATCTATTATATTACCTTTTATAGTTAATGATTCGTGAAATTTTCATCAATGAAAGGATATCAACATCGACACTTTAAATATTTTGAAAAACAATACAAATTACAGCATCTAAAAATGAAAATAAGTGGTAACTAACTACGTAATGTAAAAAAATAATTATAACCAAAGAGTAAAAAAGAGGTTATAGATATTAATAATATTTTGAAATAGGTTAATTATATGATTTTTTTATTATACACGAGGTTAAATCTCTTTATTGGATGTTAAGAATTAAGGTAAGGGTGTTTTGTCTTAAATTCATTCCTTTGAGACATGTTTTGTTTTATAAACATAATTTTATTTAAATGGTGTATATACAGCCTATTTAATACATAATATCATAAATTATATGTATTCATTATATTTTATGTTCAATTTCAATCCCACTCTTTCAAGGTGTTTGTATTAAAATGATTCCTATGTCATATGTGGTTTTTTTTAACTGAACTTATTTTCTTGAGTCATAATTAATACTTTTTTACTATTATTTTAGAAGATGGCTCTATTTTATTATATGAAGATTTTATAATACAATTCCTCCTTATTTTCTAGTGAATTACATTGATGGTTCTATTTCTCTATAAAATCCAATGTTGTTATGTATAATTCTCATTCTCTCTAAATGATCTATTTCTCTTACATATATATATTCACTCTCCCCTAGTATTCTCATTTATTATTTTGAAATCAAAATAAGTTTTTATTTCTTGAAATATTCAAATTTCACTTTTAGTCCTTCCAAATGAAATATTTTTCACTCTATTTTTGATATGGGTTTCAATAAAGGTACTTTCAAAATGATAAAAAGGATTTACCATTCAGGTTTTTATTTTTATTTTTCACAAAAAAATTCCTATATATAACCATTATGTTTTTTCCAAGGCTCCATTATTTTGATTTTTTAAAGTTTTTTTTAAATTCATGTTAACTTCTATATATTTTTGAAATTTATTTGTAACTTCATACTTTAAAAAATGTTAATTTTTTTATCTAAATACTGTTTTATGTTTCACTCTCATTTTTATATTTAAAAGGTGAAACTCATATAGATTTATGTTTTATATATCACATTAAAAATGTATTTTTAAGTGCTCCTTTTGGGGGATTTAACTTTTGGAATTATCTGATCTACATTTGATATCACCTTATGCGACACAAGAAGGACATGATATGAAATCAATTTTATTCCCATTGACTTTCAAGATATGTTTAATGAGTGAAATATTATGAAACATATAATTATAGATGATTTTGGGTGAGTTACTATATCACCCTAAAATAAATTGGTTAAGATTCTATATCTCATGAGATACTAAGTGGTTATATGTTTGTGATCCCTAACTATTAATGGGAAATAAGCTTATGGAACCTAATATACTAATGGGTTATAGGTCTTTGAAACCTAATTCAATAAAGAGACATAGGTTTGAGAAAACTAATTAACTAATGAGACTTGGGTTTTTGAAACCTAAGTCACTAATGTGATATTGATTTATTAAACCTAAGTCACTAATGGATTGTAGGTTTGAGAAACCTAATTCACTAGGTTTTTTATTCCTAATCCACTAATGGGATTTAGGTTCCTGAATCCTAAGTCACTAATGAATTATAGGTTTTCGAAACCTAATTCACTAATGGGTTATAGGTTTGTGAGGTCTAAAACACCATGTAACGATTCCATGTACTCGTAGTTGCGCCATAGTTTATTTTTATTCTATATTTAAATTACATTTCATATCATTATATATATGATTATACTTCATAGATTAGGTTTATTTTTTTTATGTTTATAAACTCTTATTTCATGATATATTTTTACTAATTTTATATTACATTTCCTTTTATCATTATATATGGAAAACTATTTATATTCTATGTTCCTTTTAGTAAAATGTTTCTCATTTTATCATGTTTTATTATATGATTATGATATAATTATTTTATGACATTTTTATGATTTTTTCTCTTATTGGTCATCTGAGCCAACCCCTTTCTTGTGTTTCCATTCCACAGGTTATGAAGGAGAGTATAACCTTGGAGAAAGTAGTCTAGTCTAGTTTGATTATATTGAAATGTTCATAAGTATAATAAAATATATTACTTATGTAGCTGATCATCAAAGACACTAAACCTTTTGTTCTTTATATTATGTGATTATTGTGAAATATAATATTTAAATTATTGAAATAAATTTATATTTAGTTTGGGAAATTTCACTTGGTATCAAAGCCTATGTGAAATGTATGTGTTTTTAGCATGAGATCTAGAAGTGAAGGTTTGGGAAACCTTAGATGGTGTCATTGTAGAGAATAGTTTTTTGAGTATTAGTTTAGTTATTTTAAGGGATTATGATGAGAGAAACTCAGTGAAAACCCAAAGGATAAGTCAAAGTATATGATAAAAGCTATAAATTTTAGTAAAGTATTAAGTATTTGGTTCTCCAAGAAATTACATCCCTATATGGATACAGACAAGTAGATGCTACTATGGGATAAACACTTCCCACTTAACTATACAATCATGATGTATATGAATTGTATAACCATGTTCACTTTATGAACTATTATGAAGGATCTATTATGTTAAGGGATTGAGTAAAGAAGTATGAGAGAACCCAACCCAGTGAAACCTATATTGAACTAATAGTGTCATAGGTTGAAATGAAGGTATAATAGGAGAATACATATTATTGTTGAATTTTCATATTCATATGATCATTTAATATAATTTTACTAGATATTATCATAAAAATTTTTATTTTAGTATTTGGTTGAGAATAGGATCATGGAAATGATGCTGTGAAAGGTTTGTACTAGGAAAATTCTCTAACTAACTAGGGAACATATTGCGTACAAATTTTTTAGAGAAAGGAAAAATTTGAATACATTCATATTAAGTGGGAAATGATGAGTCTCCTAGTATCTAATATTGTGATCATGAAATATTAATAGAAAATATACATTGCGTTTTTTATGGATCCTTAATATTCTTTATTTAGTGAACAATAATTAAAATTGGTAGTGTGTTCTTTATTTAATAGGGGAGGATGTAACTCCATGATACTTTTTTATATATTTTTTCTTTAATTAACTAATATTTTTAATATCCTTCTCTACATGTAACATCAAACCAAAAATGAATCTCGATACGTTTTAATAATATAAATATAACTATCATAAAGTATATATTGAATTAGAGGGTATTAATAGAGGCAACCAATTTATGAAATATGTGCATAAATAAAAATAAATTTTATTTTGTAATACCAATGCACTTATAAAATTTTAGGTCTATATATATATATAATTTATATAATTAAAGATGTATTTTCCTCAAAACTGTTTTTTCAGTGTTATATATTTTTTACTTTAAGAAACTAGATATATTATGGTTTAATGATGTTAAAATATTCTTTTGACATGAATGATATATTAAAACTAATTTAATTAGTAATTGATAGTAAATAATAATAGGTATAGTTAATATCTAAAAAGTCATTTTCCTCTTAAAAATAGTTTTAATTATATTTTAGATTTTCATTTAAAAGTTATATTCATTAATTTTAAAATATTAATTTAAAAAAAAAATTTAATTTTTTTATTCAACATGTCAATATTAGAGTAAGATGGATTCTAGGGATTTTTTTAAAAAGATTGATTTTAGACAAATAGTCAAAAATATGATTTTTACAAATACCATGTGTTTTATGACCTCATTAGGATATAAGTATAAAATAAAAATATATGATTTTTTTCCAAATTATGTTTGTTTAATATATAAAATAATAATTTTAAAATATTAAGTTTAATTTATAAAACATATGTTTAACATTTTTGAACTCATGTAATATTTAATTGAAATAAAAAACAATTTTTAGTCATTTATTTTAATTAAATATTATCATAAATAATTTAGGTAGTGGTTCTATTTTAAAGGAAAAAAATATTTTATTAATAATAAACCATTTAGGGCCATTGAAATGAAATAATTAATAATTTTATACAAAACATAATTTTATGCTTGAAAATATAATTTTTTTAAAAAAATAATTTTACACATCAAGTGGGATACTTTAAAAATTAAGATTTTCCATGAATATAAATATTATTTAATCTAACTATTTTAAAAACATAAGTAAAAATTTTCAAATTAATTGATAAGTCCAATATTGATTTTTTTCATTAAACCTAATTACCAAGGTTAAGAATGAGTTACTATTGTAATATTTTATTTGGGTAAAAGTTAAAAGTACAAAAGAAAAGCCTAAAGAAAAAATTGGTTATCTAATAAGGAAATTTTTGAGATAAATATCAACATTATCTTGTCCCACACTCTATTATTTTCCATTATTGGATCCACTTAACCATTGAATCGTGAATTTACCTTCTATATTATTACAAAAATGTCACTCACCTCATTTATAAAAGAAGGCTTCCACCACCACTTTCATTCCACCCGAAAATTAGAAATCATATTAAAACTCTACACATTTTACTTCCCCTATATCACTCGATCACAATTTTAAGACCCATTATCCATTAATGATCCCTAATTCCCCCATTTCCAACGGATCCTTAAAAAGACACAAACTCTCAACACAAGTATATCCACTCCCCAACTTTTTTCTTTATATCTTTATCATCCAGCCCACTCAAAATATATTCTAAATATATGAATTATTATTAATATACTAAAAGTTTATTATTTTAATGGTATAACTATTCACTAATCTCCCTGTTAGAAAAATGAGAACGTCATTAATTTATATATACAGATTACCAGCTCCATGAACCAACATATTTTTTTCATAAAACAATTACACGGATTTTAATAAAATGGAATTGAATTAATAAATATGATATTTAAAACAATATTAAAATTCATAAAATATAAACCAATTTATAACTTCTTTACATTCTATCACGAACCATCCTGAGTCGACCCTGAACTGGTCACCTAGGCCACCCCGCGACAAGTCCTAAGAGGCATTCCCAATCCTCCTAAGATGGTGATAGGCATCTAGGGAATCAATAGAGTAGATAAGAGAATTATTTAACCCAAACATAAACAATAAAAAAACAACGAAGATAAATGGACATCCCAAACACATTTATATAAAAAACTGAATTAGCCATCATGTATACAACACAACTGGGAGAACAACTGAACGATACAGCTAAGCCGACCAACTAAATCCATGTGAACCCACTGGTCACTCTCCAACAAACCAATCACATGCCTCTCAATGTGATCGAACATAAGCTAAAACCTATACAATGGGTAAAAACAGAAAATAACTATAGGCGTGATTATTAAAACTCAGTAGGCTAGCCCGATAATCTTTTCCCAATGCACCTCCTTTAAAATAAGAGAAACACCAATTTCAAGTTTGAAATAAAATATATAAAAGTATGATTTTCTACAAGGTTACTCAAATAAAAGTACAAGACATTTCCCTTATTCCTTTCCAAAACTTGATTCATTTAACTAGCGTGCCAATAGAACTTTCAAGGGGAAAGTGATGTTTACATTTGCAAATTTTTACAAGAGGATAAAAAAATTTATTCTGAAAACCATTTTCTTAAACCTAATCAAAACTATACCACCAATTTCAAATAAAAACAATACAGAAGAAGTCATAATAGTAATCACACAACAAGGGAAACATAAATATATATACAAGCATTATATTCATTACTACAAGAAACTAAAAGACAATAGACATGGGTAAACCTAGGAGATCAAGAAAAAACCCAAACATACTAATACATGATAATCCATCCCCATTGGAATTCCAAAAATGATGAAAATGAAAACGACCAAATGCTCGGCCACCCTAACTCAGGATAGACCATGGGGCCCAATCCCATAGAAACAAACCCAAAATATATCCACCTACTATGGGACACTGGTCAGTCCATACAGTACCAGTGTAGAAATCATTATTAGAATGTTCTATCAATATGCCAGGTTCCCTTGTATCATGTATATAAAAAGGGGGTGTGTCAATCGATGCCATATGAGCATCCAATCTCAATATATATATATATATATAATGATAATTCATAACAAACATCACCCTGAGTCACTCCAAGGACAGATCTGATTCCATTAATCAAAAAGAACATAAAGAGTCCAACCCGAGGAACTCTCATAATAAATCACAATGATTCCTTAGTAATAACGCACCATCCATTATATACATACAAGAATGACATTAGAAAAATCCACATGAGGTTTTCATAATATACAATTTCACAATTTTTCACAATGTTTCCAAATGGGCCCTTAAGAGTTTCTCAAAACAAATGTTTTCCAAAGGTACACATTTAACTTTTAACAAAGAGGTGTATACACACCATTTACAGTAGATTTTTTTTTCATAAATCCCTTAAGAAACTAAGGTTACATATTCAAAACACGACCATTTTCATAAGGATTCCAATCAGACCATATTCCTGCAACTCAGGCCAAAACATGTTTTAAACCAAAACCCATTTATTTGTAAAACCAAATCCACATTTGAAAGCCATAAAAGGATCTCAAAATAAAACTTTTCATTCTTCCAATGTATTTATAATTCCAAAGAAATAATTTTAAATTGAACTAGACACATAAAAGACAACTGAGCAATTTACCAAACACATGGCATGCACTATTTAACAAAACAAATTATTTTAAGCACTTGAAAAGGGATGAAATACCATTTGAATTATATAAATTTATTAAATATACTGAAACATATTCAAAATACTATAAACCAAGTACAAAATCTCATAGAATATTTTATCAAACAAGAATAGTGTACATTTATACCAAAACAACTATATTTTTTAACAAAGTAAGGCATAAAACATCATTTTCACGCTAAAAAATTAAAACAAATGATTCAAAGTAGAACATATCATATAAATAAGGTTATAAAATCATTAAAATGATGAAAATTAAATGATAAAGGCTTGTTCAAGTGATATCCAACCTCAAATCCATGGTGGAAAGGAAACGCATGCCTGAAATCACCCGCTGCGGTTCCCAATACTCTAGATCTATGAAGACCCACCCTAAACGAACCAAATACCCATAAAAAAATATTTCAAAATAGTACCCTAGGTATTGATTGTCTAGGGTATAATACAAAACCAAAAGAAAATGGAAGGAGAAGGAAGAGGGAGAAGAAAGGATAGGGAATATCACCTTATAAACTAAAGGACTCTTCATCTTCCCTTGGATATGCACCCTTAGAATAAAGGTAATGGATTGGAACTTATGGTATAATCTCCTACGGTCTGGAAGAACTAGGGAAATTTTATTTGGGGTAAAAATAGTGAAAGATGAAGGATTTATGAAAGAGACAATTCACCTTATAAAATCTGTATTATTTCAGGAATCTTGATAAGTTTCTTCCTAATACTTGGCTAATATGATCTCCAAAGAGTGAAAATCTAAAATGGGGGGGGACCTAGTTATCTTGGGCTCTATTGGGAGGTGGAATCACTACAAAATGTTAAAAAATAAAAAATATTTAAAAAAACAAATTATTATTTTTTAAATTGGAAATGGGCCCCTGGGCTGGACCAATACCTGAATAGATAACCCAAATTCACCATTCTTATTAATTATTAATGGGTAAAAAAATGATATTTAGGCTTGAATATGTTAGAGGAGGAAACATAGGAAGTAGAATGAGTAAAAAATGTTAAAAAATTAAGGAGTTATAAAAGAAACAAAATATGTTTTTAAATCAGAAAATGGGCTCACGATTTGGCCCAAATCATGAAGTAACCACCCTTTCCACAAAAAATCACAAAACAATAATTAAGGCACCCAAAAAATGGATGATTAGATATATATGACACTTCAAAACTCAAAATTAATCTCAAACAAGACCCAGGAAAATGATCTAGATTGGTAATGAACCAGATCAAAAAAAAGACATGAAAAACCGAGTGTAACAATTATCCCCACCATTAAAGCTTTCCGCCCCTAGAAATACATAGCGCTTTCCAGCTGAAAGATAAACACATAAGGATTCCTTATCAATATGATCCAAACTCACAAGACAAGGAAATAACATTCACAATTAAAGGAACTTCGTCCTCTTGCCTCAAACAAAACACCAACTCACAACCACTTCTTGAGAATCAACTGATGGATCGAGTCAAAACCTCCACATCCAAATTAAGAACCAGATTGTTGGGCCTTCTCACAATGAACACAATGATCACCCAAACCCAAGAACAATCACAAAAACCGAATATTCTAGGGTATTATAGAATGGACTCCTCACCATTAATAAACAACTAGCACTATAAAAGTTCTTAGGGTGAAAATCTATGAGACCCATGGTGGGTCTCTCCACCATTACGAACCAACTAGCAATGAACAAACAAGAATTAAACATGAGCTAGAATTAGTACTCACTCACAAAAGCCCACCAAAACATTCCTGAAACAAGATCCCATCTCAAGATTCAATAAGAGTATGACCTATATATCATATGGAAGAATACTGAATAGACAAAACTTCTAAGACATAGGATAAACCATACACATTATCACCGGTTAATAACAAACAAAATTTTTTTTTAGCTGAAAACACTATTGAAAAAAGAAACTAACTTGGTATATTTTTCACATTAACTAATGGGGTTTCATCAAGTCTCACTCACATGAACATTTACATGACACCCCGGGCACTCAAATACCATGCCATACCATCCATTCATCCATATATCCACAAAACCTTGCATATGAGAACCCATGAAAACACCGAACGAAATTACAAAACATCTTAATTACAAAAATAATCATGTACCTTCCAAAGGCACATTAACCACCAAATCAAAAAACATTTTCAGGTTTCACAAGATAAACCACACTTCATTAAGATCAATTTGATTAAAAAAATCCATTTAATTTAATAGAACTTACAAAAAAACCATTTTATTTCAAATAGCCCCTTCACATTTTAATTTTTTTAGCAAGGTCTCTTTTCATAATCTGAAAACCACAAAGGCCAAAATACATTTCCAGAAAAACACCACCCGCTCCAAACCAAATTTACAAAACCAATTCATTATATTTAAACACTTTCCAACAGCCCAAGGCATCCCATTTAAAACAAAGTTTCAGAATTACTTTAAAATATTGCATGATTTGCAAAAAATTTATTTCAACAAACCTTATGTTTAGATTAAGGAAAATTAAATCCTGCTAAATAATTTCCTCTTTATCCGCAATATTTGTTTAAAAAAACCGAAAATTCCAAAACCTTTCTCATATGAAATTATGATAGCCCATTTTCCACTTTTCAATAACCAAACATTCCTTTAAAACCCATTTTCTCAATTCTCAAACAGGAATTTTCAAAACAAATTTCATAATTGTAGAAAGGACCAAGAGACCCACAAAAGGGAACTAGTGTCAGTGAGTGACTTGATCATATGGTTGGTGGCCATATGTCAAACACACCATCAACACAGAGAGTCTTATTTAGACCATGCCTCAGGATCCACATGAATTTATAGACCCCGTGAGATTATAGAGACCATTAGTCTAACTCCCCTTGTCATATCCCAACACCAAAAAATCAACAGAACCAAAGACACTAATAAAACTAGACTTCCCATGGCCACCTTAGGATTGGAATGAGTAAGAGTCTGTGACGCTCTTATCGAACCTACCCCTCGTGTCCCAAAAATCTTACTCCATCTACATTGAAATCCCCAAATAACAAAGGTATCTATATAAATAAATTTTCACTAATAGATAATCACTAATGATACCATTTTGTCATGCACAAGCTGATGTCGACCCTAAACTGGTCACCCAGGCCCGTCTGCGACAAGTCCCTAGAGGAATTGTCGATCCTCCCGGGATGGCGACAAGCACTGAGGGAATCAATAGAGTAGACAAGGGAATGATTTCTCCAAAACATAAACAATAAAACAATAGTGAAGAGAAATTGAAAGCCCAAACATATTTATATAAAAAAACTGAATTATCCATCATGTATACAACAAAACTGGGAGAAAAACAGAACGATACAACTAAACTGAACATAACTAATGACCAACTAACTCCATGTGAACCCAATAGTAACTCTCCAATAAAAAAATCACATGTATTTGAATACATTCAAATATAACCTAAAAACGGTACAATGGCTAAAAATAGAAAATAACTATAGGTGTGAGTATTAAAACTTAGTAGGCTAGCCCAATAATCTATTCCAAATACACGCCCTTTAAAATTAGAGAAAAAGAAATTTCAAGTGTGAACTAAAATATATAAAAGTATTTTTTTTCTATAAGTTTACTCAAAAACCAATTACAAGCCATTTCCCTTATTACTTTCCAAAATTAGATTCCTTCAACTAGCATGCCAATTGCATTTTCAAGGGGAAAGTGATGTTTACATTTTCATATTTTCACAAGAGGATAAAACACTTCAATTTTAATACCATTTTCATAAATATAATCAAAACAATAACACAAATTTTTAGGGAAAAAAATACACAAGAAGGCATAATATTAATCACACAACAAGGGAAATGTAAATTTAAACACAAGCATCATATTCATCACTACAAGCAACTGACAGCCAATAGACATGGGTGAACCTAGGAGATCAATAAAAAACTAGAACATACTAATACATGAGACTCAATCCCCATTGTCATGACACACATGATGAAAATAAAAATTCCCAAATTCTCGGCCACCCTAACTTAGGATAGACAGAGGGGCCCAATCCCATAGTAATAAACTAAAAATATATCCACCTACAATGGGGAACTGGTTAGTCCATCTACTACCAGTGTAGAAATAGTTCTTATAATGTTATCTCAATATTAAAGGTTACCATATATCATGTATATAAAAATAATGTGTGCCAATAAATTCTATCTGAGTATCCAATCACAACATATATATAATGATAATTCACAACAGATATCACTGTGAGTCATTTCAAGGACCGATCTCATGACATTAATCAAAAAGAACAAAAAGAGTCCAACCCTAGGAACTCTCATAATAGATCACAAGGATTCCATAGTAAGGATTCCCCTTTCAATATATACATACATGCATGGAATTTGAACCATCCATAGGTGGGTTTCATAATAAACAATTTCACCATTTTTCACAAAGTTTCCAAATGGGCCCTTATGTGTTTCTCAAAAAAAACTTTTTCAAAAGGTACACATTTAAATTTTAGTAAATAGGTGTATACAAACCATTTATAGTAAAAAAAAACTTTTATAAATCCCATAAAACACTAAGTTTACATATCCAAAACATGACCATTTTCATAAAGATTCCAAACATTCCATTTTTCGGCAACTCGGTCCAAAACATGTTATAAACCAAAACTCATTTATTTGTAAAAAAACATTGGAAATCCATAAAAGAATCCCAAAATAACAATTTTCAAGCTTCCAATGTATTTATAAATCCAAAAAAATCATTTTAAATTGCACTAGACACATAAAATCCAACCAGGCAATTTACCGAACACAAAACACGCACTCTTTAACAAAAAAACTTATTTTAAGCACTTTAAAAGGGATAAAATACCATTTTCATGCCATAAATTTATTAAATATACTGAAACATATTTAAAATTTCATAAACCAAGTGTGAAATCTTGTGTAATAATATATTAAGCAAGAGGAGTGCACATTTATACCAAAACAACTATATTTTTTAACAAAATAAGGAATAAAACATCATTTGTGCACAAAACAATTAAAAACAAGGTTTCAAAACAGAACATATCATATAAATAAGGTTATAAAAGCATGATAATCATAAAAAATAAATGATAAAGTCTTGTGAAAGGGATATCCTACATCAAATCCATGGTGGAAAGGAAACACACACCCGAAATCACTCGCTGCGGTTCCCAACACTCTAGATATATGGAGACCCACCCTAAAAGAAAAAAATACCCATAAAAAATCATTCAAAAAACTGTAACCTAGATATTTAATTACCATGGGAGAAGAATAAACCAAAATAAAATGGGAGGAAAAGGAAGAGGGAGAAGAAAGGAGAGGGAATCTCATAGTAGTAACTAAAGGACTCTTCATATTCCCTTATATTTTCACCCTTGGAGAAAAGTTAATGGAATGGAACTTCTTGGAGATAATACTTAGGTCTAGAAGAACCAGTTAAATTTGATTTGGGGTAAAAATAGTGAAAGATTACTGATTTATGAAAGAGACAATTTACCTTATAAAATATGGACGCTTTCAGGAATCTTGAGAAGTTTCTCCATACTAATAGGCTAAGATGATCTCAAAAGAGTGAAAATAAAAAATGGGGGGGGGGGCACCTAGGTATCTTGGTCTCAAGTGGGAGGTGAAATAACGAAAAAATGTTAAAAAATATCAAAGATATAAAAGAAACAAATTATTTTTTTTAAAACTGGAAATGATCCCACGGGCTGGCCCAATACTTGAATAGATAACCCAAATTCACCATTCTTATTAATTATTAATAGTTCCAAAAGGATATGTAGGATTGAATATGTCATAATATGAAAAATAAGAAAATTAATGAGTCAAAAATGTTAAAAATGAAGGATTTATAAAAGAAAAAAAATATTTTTTTTAAATATGGAAATGGGCTCAGAGTTTGGCCCAAATCATGAAGTAACCACCCTTTCTACAAAAACTTCAAAAAAAAAAAAACGAATTGAGGCACACAAATATGGATGATTAGATATATATTACACTTAAAATATCAACATTAATCTCACCCAAGACCCATAAAAAGGATCGAGATTGACAATAAACCAGATCAAAACAAAGACCTGAAAACCCAGGTGTGGCACATTCTATGTAAAACGAGAATGATGCCCTTGTGTAAATCTGGACTATCGACTCCATGACGCAATGCATTTATTTTTTCATATATAATTTTATTATTTATTAAATTATCATAGAATATGATGAACCAATTTTAGAAACTATAAATAATATAATTACAATTCTATAATAATGATATTTTTCCAAAGGAATCACTTTCATAACTATAATTACCCATCAATTATAGATTATTCTTATTTTGGTTAGTTTAACCACCTATGTGAACAATGTATTAAATTTTTATTCTTTATACCTATTGAAAATTTAATAATAATATCATTGGAAATTAATATGGAACAATTATTTGGTTTATGTGTCTCTTGAGGTTAAATTAATATTTAACTTATTATTAACATACCTAATTTTGAGGTTCCCAATCCCTATTAAAGTGGATTACTCAAAAAATGAAAAAAAGGATTTCAGGCAATATACCAAATTTTGTTCATAAAAAATTACCAAAAGTAACTTGTCACAGATTCCGTCTTTATGAATCATGAATTATATTATCATGGAAAAAAATTATATTTTTTTAAATCATTATAATGTTTATAATATAATACCATTTATAATATATGAATGATGAAATTTGTATAATTTAATGGAGATCAATATAGACACATTAAATCATGAGAAAAATAACTAAAACTACAACATCTGATTTTAAAAATAAACCAGAATGAACTAATGAATATCTAAAAAATGATTATAAAAATTGAATACATGTATTATATATATGAATAAGGTTTTGAAATATATTATTAATATGATTATATTTATTATAAAGTAGGTTATAGTGCTTTCGTGAAATCCAAGAATTAAGGTTTGGGAATTTCATCTCAATTTATTTTTTTCATACATGTTTTGTTTTATACAAATAATTTAATTTAAATGGTGTGTATTATATATATTGGATATATTAAATCATTAATTATATTTTATTCATTCCATTTTAAGTACAATTTAAAGCCCTATCATTCAAGAGGTTTCTATTAAAATGCTTCTTAAGTCGTAAGAGGTTTTTTCTTGACCAAAATTCTTTTCTTGAGTCTTAATTATTAATATTTGACCATGGTTTTATAAGAAAGCTCTATTATATTATATTATTATATTATAAGGGCTTACTTATTATTTTTTTGAAATTAAATTAATTTATCTCTTTCTTCATAAAATCTTATGATGATAATAATAATTCCCATTCTCACTAAATGATCTATATCACATCCATATCCATATTCATTCTTCCCACCAATGTTCACATTTATTATTTTTAAATCAAAATATGTTTTTTATGGTAAACTAAAAATTTATCTTTAAATATATTAAAATAGAATATTTAATAGTATATTTATTATGTGGGCTTCAATAAAGGTATTTTTAAAACAATAAAAATGATTTCCCATTAAACTTTATATTTTTATTTTCCACTTCAAATTTCCTATAAAAAAATTATGTGTTTGTTCAAGGCTCCATTATTTAGATTTATTTAAAAGTGGTGTTTATTTTTTTTTCATGTCACCATATTGAAAATTTTGTTTTTAAGGGATTCATAAATTATTCTTCTATGACACTGTTAAGTAATATTTTCTAAAGACTCTTTACCTTTTACTTATATTTTCCTTTTTTGAATATTTAAATCACATAGAGTTATATTATATTAATAACCTTCTAAATAGATTTATAAAAAAACCTTTTTAGTGATTTAGTTTTTTTCTATCAACCAATATAATTTTTATATCACATTATGAGATACCATTTTAAAATGATATGAATACTACTTTTATCCAATGGATTTCATGACATGTTGAATGATTGATATCTTATAGAAAAAATATATATTAATGATGATTAATGGGATCCTATATCACCATCCAATTTATTATTTAAGGTTCTACATTTCATGAGATACTAGTGGGACTTAGGTTTGTGATTACTAGGACACTAATGGTTTATAGGTTTGTGAAACCTAAGACTCTAATAGGACTTAGATATTTGAAACCTAAGAAACTAATGGGTCATTGGTTTTTGAAATCTATATAAATAATAGACTATATATTTATAAAACCTAAGTCACTAATGGGTAGTAGTTTTGTGAACCCTAAGTCATTAATTGGACACTGATTTGTGATTCTTAAACTATTAATGGGTTATAGGTTTTTGAAACCAAATACACTAATGGGATGTATGTTTATGAAACCCAAATCACTAATGGGTTGTAGGTTTGTAATGCCTAAGATACCACATAAAGATTCCCTATGCTTATAGTTGTGTCATAGTTTATTGTTATGCAATATTTCCATGAAATTGAATATTATTATGCCTATGATTATGATCCATCACTCCTGATTATTGTTTTATGTTTCCATACTCTTATTCCATGATATATGTGAATTTATTTGAGATTACATATACTTCTATAATGAAATATGAAAAAATATTATTGTTTCATGTTATTTTAAATAAGATATTTCTCCAATGATCAAGTTTTACTATATTCTTATGACATAATACTTTGATGAGATGTTGATGAGTTTTTAATTTATAAAGAATCTTATCTCAACCCTTTCTTGTGCTATGATCACTCAGGTTATAAATAAGATTATAACCTAGGAGAAGTATAAAAGGGAGTCTAGTACAACTTGATTATAGATAAATGTTCCCAAGTATCATAAAATAAGTTTCTTATATTGCATATCCTCAAAGAATCTAAATATATAGTTCTCAATATTGTGTGATTATTTAGATATATAATGTTTAAATTATTGAAATATATTAATTTTTAATTTGTGAAATATCACTTGGTATAAAAAACTACATGTAATGTATGTGTTTTTATTCGAGAACACAAAAATGAAGGTCTAAGGCACCTGAGTTGGTATGAGAGTAGGGCATAGTTATTTTTTAGGATTAGTGTAGTTATGTTTTTTGGATTTGGATGATATAAAATTTGTGAAAAAACTGAGGATAATTTAATATTTATAATAACATTTTAAAACATTGATAATTTTTTTGGTATTTTATTTCCTAGAAATAACATCCTAGTCTGGATACTTGAAAGTGGATGCGGTTGTAGCACAAGTACACCAAAGGTTAATCACCCAAAAAAATATTAGTTTAGTATAAAATTGATCTTCACATAGTGGATGAATAGTTTCCCTAAAACTAAATACCTGGCTAGACACACCCATTAGATATGATTGGGTTAACCACATTCTCTTTATGAATAAATGTAAAGGATTTATTATGTTAATGAATTGGGTTAAGAAGTATGAGAGAACCCAACATAAATAAACCTAGATTGAAATTAAATTTCTATAGGTTAAAATGATGGTTTCATAGGATATGACATATTAGGATTGAGTTTTCATATTCATATAGCCATTTAATATGATTTTTTAAATATTATCAAAACATTTTATGTTTTATTATTTTGTTGAAAATATGATCACAAAAACGAAGCTATGAAATGTTTGTACCTTGAAACTCCTATATAAAACTAAGGAATAATATATGGTATAAGTTTTTAAGATAAAGTAAAATATTGATATAATACTATTATACATGAAATGAATGGTCTCCTAATATTTAAGACTATGAGGTTGATATCTTAATATAAAATATATCTTAAGTTTCTTAAGTACAATTAGATTTTTTATAAGTGAATGATAATAAAAATTTAAAGGATGAAATATATTTAACTGTGGGATACTATAACAACATAATATTTTGATATATATTTTTCTTTAATTAAATACCATGTTTAGTTGCTTTCTTGACATGCAACACCTATCCAAAAATGAACTATGACACATTTTATTTCATATAAATATAATGATATTTGAATTGAAGGGTATAAATAGAGTCAAATTATTCATTAAATATAAATAGAAATATAAATAAATTTAATTTTTAATTCCAATTCATTTATAAAATTTAATTACTATAGCTAAATAACTAATGAGAACATTTTAGGCTTAAAAATATTTTTTCCTAAAAAATATTTTTTAGGTACTGTATATATTTATTTTAATAAAAAAAATATATCATGGATTGATGATGATAAAATTTACTACTGATATGAATGATATATTAACACTAATTTAATTATTAATTTATAATAAACAAGGATAAAATTAGTTATTATCTAAAAAGTCATTCCCCAATTAAAAATAGTTTTAATTATATTTTATATTTCCATTTAAATGTAAAATTCCTAAATGTTAAAATTTTAATTTGAAAAAAATAAATTCATTTTTTGATTCATCATGTCAATATATTATTGAAATTATTTTTTGGATATTTTTTTTAAAAGATCGTTTTTAGGTGATTAGTGAAAAACCAAAATTTTACAAATATAGGGATTTTTATGACATCATTAGGATATAATCTCAAATTAAATATTTATGAAACCATTTTGTTAATAAAATATATATATAATAAGTTAAATTTTACATTTAAAATACTAAATTTAATATATAAAACCAATTTTTAACATTTTGGAACTCAAGTAATATTATATTCCAATAAACAAATTATTTTTGGTATTTTATTTAAATTAATTATTCACATGACAGATTTTAATTTTGACTTTATTTGAAATCCAAATAACTATTATTTTATTAATAATAAACCAATTAGGGTCATATAAATAAAAAAATTAATAATTTTATCCAAAAGAAACTTTTTTTCTTGAAAATAAACTTTTTCCAAGAAAATTATTTTTACTTGTCAAGTGTGGTTATTTTAAAATTATATTTTATCTCCCTTATAAATATTATTTAATATTTTTTTTAAATTTTAAATCATAATAATAAAATTATTTAATAATTCCAATATTAATTTTTCTCATTAAAACTAATTACCAAGGTTAAAAATGAGTTGCGACGGTAAAAGTTACATTGGGTAAAAGTTAAAAGTAAATAAAAAAGACTAAAACACACAATGGTTGTATAAAAAATGAATTTTTGAGATAAGAAGCTACCTTAAATTTTCCTACGCTCTATTATTTTCTATTAATAGATCCACTTGACCTTTTAATAGTGAATTTACCTTTTATATTATTATAAAAATTCCCCACACCTCATTTATAAAAGAATACTTCCATCACCCCTTTAATTACACACTAAAATTTGAAGTCCTCTTGAATATAAGACTAATATAATTCACTAGGATCCCTATACCATAATATTTAGACCCTTTATCTCATATTAAGACCCATTTTCTCAATTTCTGAAGGATATTTCATGAGAAAACACAAACTATCAACATGAGTATTATCCACTCAATAACTTTATTTTCTATATATTTCTCCTCCACCATACTCTAAAACTATTATCACTATATGAATATAATGAATTATTTCGATATGAATGATATATTAGCAATAATTTAATTATTAATTGATAGGAAATTATAATATGAATGTGAATATAAAAAAACTCATTTTTTATTAAAAATAGTTTTCATTATATTTTATATTTCCATTTAAAATTTAAATTACTAAAATTTATAATTTTTATAATAACCCTGACCCCACTATCCCAGAGCTAGTTACTTAATTTATTACATTTTCATAGATACAATATTAAAATCCTAATAGACTGATTAGTTTTGTAGTTTTTATGTTAGATTACATAAATAAGTTTTACATTACATATTGAAATGAAAAACAATATAGTAAATCCTCTAAAAAACTCGTTTTCCATTTTATTATCCCTATAAGTCTGTCATAATATACATAATTTCATCCTTGAAAAAATGAAACCTAATAAATGGGTGAGATTATATGTTTAGTAAGGATAAACAATACATCGAAAGTTATCACAAATAAACATAAATAGTAAGGAAATGTGAAAAACTAAAAACACATGACCTTAAAACATAATATCAACAATAATATGGTTGGGATATAAGTGGATCAGATAATTCTATATAAATAGACACATGAGAAATATACATAACCATGGATATTCTGTTAGTTGAATAATCACATGGAATATCAATATCTAATCTCATAATAAGGGAATGCATAATGTCATACATCAAAAATATACCACCAAGGTTTAGGCTAATAAACCATCCATAAAAAATAAAGACGTTAGCCAATACCCAAACTAGTTTGTCTCATGAGACCAATCGATGCATTGATGGGATAGAGCAGGCCCTGCCCATCACTTAATAAGTCTAATGCGTTCCTCATATAAAAAGGGTGAAACATAACCGACATAAACACTACTAGAAAAGCAGGTATTTGCGACGGGCTATTTGCGACGGGATCCCGTCGCAAATAGCCATTTGCGACGGGGTCCCGTCGCAAATAGCCCGTTGCTGAAAACGCCGTCGCAACTAAACTTATTTGCGACGGGACCGTCGCTAAAGCCTTTTTTTGCGACGGGCATTCTCCCCGTCGCAAATAGTATTCCGTATTTTTGTAAAAAACTTTTTAAACAGTTTTTGCGACGGTTCCGTCGCAAAAACTCTTTTTTAAAAAAATAAAAAAAATTAATAATACTAGTATTTGCGACGGGAACCGAGACCCGTCGCAAATACACTTAAAAAAAAAAATAAAAAACTATTAATAATACTAGTATTTGCGACGGGCATAGTATCCCATCGCAAATACTATAAAAAAAATAAAAAAAATAAATTATTAATAAATTATTTTAATTAATATAATAATAGAATTATAATTTACAAATGAAAATAATAAATTATTTTAATTACTATAATAATAGTAGAATTATAATTCAAAAATAAAAATAATAGAATATTAATAAATAATTTAATTAATATAATAATATTATAATTATAATTCATAAATAAAAAAATATTAATAAGTTATTTTAATTAATATAAAAATAATAGAATTATTTTACATTCAAATATTAAAATAATTCAAGTATTACAAAAAAATAATTAAATTATAATATTATAAAATTTTAATATATATATAAAATTTTATTATATAAATAAAATTTTAATATATATATAAAATTTAATATTATAAAATATAAATATTATTATTATTCATATTAATATTGTTATTTAAAAATATAATATTATTAATATTTTATAATGAGAGAGAAACTACGAATAGAAAAAAAAATATTTTGATTTCACAAATTTTATAACAGAAATACAAACTCTAATCTGTAGGAGGGGGGGGGGGGAGGGGGGGGGGAGGTGGGGGATCTGCAGATGGTGGTGGAGGAAACTCCATCCCTAAAGCATGAGTGAGTCGGCGCATTTATTACTAATTATTACAATTTATTGCTAATTATTACTATTTATTACTAATTTAGCAATACTTAGCAATACTTAGCAAAAGGAAAACTGCTTGAATAATGAAAGGAAATTTGGTAATCATCGTTGTGGAGATGATTATAAATTTTCCCTTCATTATCCAAACAGATTTCGTTTACTAATTATTACAAATTATTGGTAATTATTACTAATTATTGGTAATTATTACTAATTATTCTTAATTATTACTAATTATTCCTAATTATTGCTAATTATTCCTAATTATTGCTAATTATTGATAATTATTACTAATTATTCCTAATTATTGCTAATTATTCCTAATTATTGCTAATTATTCCTAATTATTGCTAATTATTCCTAATTATTCCTAATTATTTGCAATTATTGGTAATTATTGGCAATTATTGGTAATTATTACTAATTATTACAAATTATTGGTAATTATTCCTAATTATTCCTAATTATTCCTAATTATTCCTAATTATTCCTAATTATTCCTAATTATTCCTAATTATTCCTAATTATTACTAATTATTCCTAATTATTACTAATTATTCCTAATTATTACTAATTATTCCTAATTATTACTAATTATTCCAAATTATTACTAATTATTCCTAATTATTACTAATTATTACTAATTATTACTAATTATTACTAATTATTCCTAATTATTTGCAATTATTTGCAATTATTGGTAATTATTACCAATTATTGGTAATTATTGGTAATTATTGGTAATTATTCCTAATTATTACTAATTATTACTAATTATTCCTAATTATTACTAATTATTCCTAATTATTCCTAATTATTCCTAATTATTCCTAATTATTACTAATTATTCCTAATTATTTGCAATTATTCCTAATTATTTGCAATTATTGATAATTATTACTAATTATTGGCAATTATTGGTAATTATTGGTAATTATTACTAATTATTACAAATTATTGGTAATTATTGGTAATTATTCCTAATTATTACTAATTATTTCTAATTATTACTAATTATTCCTAATTATTACTAATTATTACTAATTATTACTAATTATTCCTAATTATTCCTAATTATTACAAATTATTGGTAATTATTACAAATTATTACTAATTATTGCTAATTATTGGTAATTATTCCAAATTATTGGTAATTATTCCAAATTATAGGTAATTATTCCTAATTATAGGTAATTATTACTAATTATTGGTAATTATTGCTAATTATTCCTAATTATTACTAATTATTCCTAATTATTGCTAATTATTGATAATTATTGCTAATTATTGCTAATTATTCCTAATTATTGCTAATTATTCCTAATTATTGCTAATTATTGATAATTATTGCTAATTATTCCTAATTATTGCTAATTATTCTTAATTATTGCTAATTATTGCTAATTATTCCTAATTATTCCTAATTATTACTAATTATTCCTAATTATTACTAATTATTACTAATTATTCCTAATTATTTGCAATTATTTGCAATTATTGGCAATTATTTGCAATTATTGGTAATTATTACCAATTATTGGTAATTATTACCAATTATTGGTAATTATTGGTAATTATTCCTAATTATTCCTAATTATTACTAATTATTCCTAATTATTCCTAATTATTACAAATTATTCCTAATTATTCCTAATTATTCCTAATTATTCCTAATTATTCCTAATTATTTGCAATTATTGATAATTATTACTAATTATTGGCAATTATTGGTAATTATTGGTAATTATTACTAATTATTACTAATTATTACAAATTATTGGCAATTATTGGTAATTATTCCTAATTATTACTAATTATTACTAATTATTACTAATTATTACTAATTATTCCTAATTATTACAAATTATTCATAATTATTACAAATTATTGGTAATTATTACAAATTATTGGTAATTATTACAAATTATTACTAATTATTCCAAATTATTACTAATTATTGTTAATTATTGGTAATTATTCCAAATTATTGGTAATTATTCCAAATTATTGGTAATTATTACAAATTATTGGTAATTATTCCAAATTATAGGTAATTATTCCTAATTATTGCTAATTATTGCTAATTATTGCTAATTATTGCTAATTATTGCTAATTATTGCTAATTATTGCTAATTATTGGTAATTATTACTAATTATTGATAATTATTACTAATTATTGATAATTATTACTAATTATTCCTAATTATTACTAATTATTCCTAATTATTACTAATTATTACTAATTATTACTAATTATTACTAATTATTCCTAATTATTCCTAATTATTTGCAATTATTGGTAATTATTGGCAATTATTACTAATTATTACTATTTATTGTTAATTATTGGTAATTATTCCAAATTATAGGTAATTATTACTATTTATTGTTAATTATTACTAATTATTACTATTTATTTTTAATTATTCCTAATTATTACTAATTATTCCTAATTATTACTAATTATTGGTAATTATTACTAATTATTACTAATTATTACTAATTATTACTAATTATTGGTAATTATTACTAATTATTAATATTTATTCTTAATTATTAAAAATTATTACAAATTATTCCTAATTACCATTAACTATGAACAATACTAATAATTTAAATTTATTAAGTAAGAAAACAATATAAACATAATTAAATTACAACTAATCAAAAATAATTGAAATTAATACAAAATTAAAAATAAATATTAAATTAAAATGAACATAAATACCTTGAAAATTGATGAGCTCTGATCGTTCTTCAAAACTTTAATAACAGCTCCGAAGAAAAAAATTAAACTGAACAAAAACTCAAATTTAGAAATAGAAATTTTAGAGCAGAAGAAGATGGAGAATGAGAATGATTTGAGAAAAACGGATGGGGGTATTTATAGGTTAGATTATTAGCGACGGGTCCATTTGCGACGGGAATCCCGTCGCAAATAGTATTATTTGCGACGGGCACCGTCGCAAATACCTTCGCCCGCATTTATTACGGTCAACCGGTAAATAGTTATTTGCGACGGGACCCGTCGCAAATAACATACTATTTGCGACGGGAATACTTTCCCGTCGCAAATACCTTTTACCGCCGCCGGTTATTTACGACGGGGAAAGGCATCCCCGTCGCAAATAGTTTTCCCCGGATTTGGCGCCAAAGCCCGGGAAAACTATTTGCGACGGGATAGGCTTCCCCGTCGCAAAAGACTACTTATTTGCGACGGGTAAAGACCCCCGTCGCAAATAAGTTTTTAACGGGACTATTTGCGACTGGATTTATTCCCGTCGCAAATAACCCGTCGCAAATACCCATTTTTCCCGTAGTGAAACATTCATATTAAAACTAGAATATGAAATGTTAATACATTAACCATAAACCATGAATGATATCAAAATATCATACCCACAGTCAACAATATCATAGACCCTTTCAATAAAATATGGTATATAGTATCTTAAGAGACCAACCTCAATTAAGCATTAAATCCAACAAAAGATTTTTATATAGATGAAATTAGTCTAATGAAATTATTAAAAACATATTGAGATAAATACACCTTTTTATATTTAAATTATTTTAAAAGGGGAACAAAATTTCATATGAAGACATTTTATATGAAAATAATCTTTTAATTATGTAAAGGATGCCTTTCTCATGCTGTATAAGTTAAAAAGAAAACATTCCTTCTTTATTTTGTCAAAAAGGTCATAAAGTACCTCGTTTGAGAAAATGAGAAAAGGATTCCTTTAAAACGTTTTATAAAAAGTCAAACATGGGTAAAAATTACTTTAAATAATTATAAAAGAATATTAAGAATATTTTGAAATAAAATTTTAAGAAACAAGGACATGGATGATAAATATGTCCCAGTAAATACTTATATATAAACAATCACAGATAATAATGAGATTGTGAAATAAACCCTTACCTCATACTTTCCTTTAGTTGAGAGTGTTTTAAAATTCTGTATACTGGTTAAAGCATGTTATTAAATTATACTAGAACCATATATATATTTATGATATCGTATGTGATCATATTATATCGTTTTGTTAATAATAATTCATTATTACCATTAATTCAGGTGTTACATGCTTAATTTTATTATGTTTGTTTTGTCTTGTAAGTCATGTTTATCATGAATATGATATATTTTCTTCACATAGAGAATGATATTACGTTAATAAATATTATATTTTCTTATAATATACATTTTTATAATCATTCTATAATTTTAAATATGGAGAATTAATCTTATCACGTCATTGAGATGGTAGGCTGTACGTACGCATGAGCGATGATATCATTCTATTAATAATAAAGTAATAAGGAATTGGATAGTATATTAGTTATAAATAAAAATACAATGTCATATTAATTATTTATTTCCATTATATTAATCATTATATCCATCCAAATAAAGTGGTGATGGAAAAATAACACCACGGTGTGGAGATGGTAAACCGTACGTACGCACGCATGGTGACATTGTTTGTCACAGGTTGGAAAAATAGAGGAATATGATTGTTCCCTAATTATAAAAACATATCATCAAATATATGATACTTGATTTATTAGTTTATAATGTAAAAACATGTTAATAGGAAGTATAAGAACAAATAATTTTGAAGGAGTCAGTAAAGACGATTACCTTTTCTTTAGAGAACCACCTTTAGATCTTTTATTAGGGACACTAGGGTTCAACTTTTGAGAAGACCAGAACCACTATGATGTTTCTAGGTAATTTTAGAAGTGACATGGTCTAGTATTGGGTGAAAATAATTCTCAAAGTGGTTTGAGGAAGTGAGGGAGGAGGTTCCTTTTTATAAGAGAGGGAATGAACACTCTTATAATTTTTCAAAATATTAAATCAATATAAATTGATTTTGGATTTAAAATAGATCCAAAGTGACTTTTATTAAATATAATATGAGTATGAGTAGAAATAATCTCAACCAATTATTTTTAGATATGTTTAGTTCAAAATATTGACCTTATATTTTGGCTTTAAACGTTAGATAAACTCTTTAACTCTTTCTATGACAAATTGGGCAATAAAATTCAAAACGAAAAAATAGATAATTTATAGAATATTAACCATATTATAGTTATTTGGATGAATTTTAATTTTTATGATTTTTATGCATCTTATAAACTATTATTTATTTTAAATCATCATTTATGTCAATTTTGATACTATCCATTATTTTTCTTTTTAAAAAATCCTAATAATATGATAACTTTAAAAAAAACTTCTAATATATCAATAAAATATCTAAATTATATATGAAATTATTTTATACCATTAATTATGTGAAATTATATTTATTTTAATATTGTTAATATCATTTATTTGATATTTCCATTAATTAAAAAATTAATGCATCATTATTGTGCAAGCCTTTAATTAAATTATTTATTATCTAAAAATTAAAAAAAAATCATGATGAAGATAAATTTATTATATTTCAAATGGATAATTATATTTTAATTTTTTATTTATTATAATGATGTATTAAAATGTAATAATTATTAAAAAACATGATTATGGCATTTTTAACTTATCTGTTAATAAAATATTATAAATGTAAAATTCATACCCAAGTGGAATAAAAAGATTATAATTTTGGCCTAATGTTGGTTTTTGTAAAAAACACACTTATCAAATAAAACTGGGACAAGTGTTAGTGTAGTTTTATAATATTATAAAATTATTTTTACCTTTAGTTACTCGATTTTCCCTTAAGTGTGGTAAATAAAAATCTACTAAATTTACTATACATAATATCCAAAAAAAATTAATTTTACCCTATTAGAATATAAATATAATACTTATTACAATCGTTTATTTATATTTTTTTTGAATTCAATTCACATAAGTTTATAAATTAAGTTTAACACTAATCCCGCAGATATGGCAAGAAGGCAGGTAAAGGGAAATGTTCAAAAGATCAATAAGTTTTTATATCTAATTTTAATATAAAAATGGTTCCAATGAATGAAATATTATAAATATATGTCTAATTGATCTATTTTGACCTTAAAAATAAATTTAATTTTTAATAATTATTTAAATCAAAAGGATGTTTTTAACAACAACACAATTTTTTTTCACTATTCATCAAAAAATGAAATTTTTCATAAAAATAATAAAAATTCACCGTAAGATAATTTTGAATTTCCAAATTAATATTAGAAAAATATTTTTTCATATAAAAATTCTAAAAGTGTCAAAAATTATATATAAAATGGGTTCTCCATTAAATGGCGATAAAATTTCCATTTTTGAAAAATTCTTATTTTACGTGAAAAAATTCGATTTGTTATTATATCATGTCTAGAAAATAAATAATATTAATGTTAAAATTATATGTAATATATATAAATTTTATAATGTGGTTAATACTATTCATAACTAAAAATTTAACAACTATGTTATATCTTATTATATTAAATCATAATATTTTAATGATATACTACTATTTGTTAAACTCAGTTTTTCATGTAATAAAAGAAATCTAGGAAAGTCTATCTTGAATGAAACACAAGATAACTCAATTTTTGTGCATTAAAAGGTATCACAAAAATTAAATTTATTCTAAAAGGAAAATATAGTATAGCCATGTGGTTCTACATTCTTCCCTCATACAAAACTTTCTTCCTCAAAATTTAGGGGTGTTATCTTCAAAAAAAGATATGGGTAGTTCTTCTTCATAGAATACTCTAGTTCCCATGTTTCTTATTCTATATTTTGATTTCTACAGAGTATATTTCCAGAGAAGTCATTTGATTCCTCAATACTTTCTCTCTAGTATTAAGAATTTGGATGGGTTCTTTACAATAAGAAAGGTATGGATCCAAATCTAATTCATCACTGGTGAGAACATGAGTTGGGTCAAGAATGTACTTCCTTAGCAGAGATATATGAATAAAATTATGTAATTTTGAGTTATTTGGCCACATATCCAAATAATAAGAAACAAATCCAATACTTAGAAGAATATTAAAGGGTATGATGTACCTAGGACTCAATTTCCCTTTCTTACTAAACCTTATAAAACCCATCCATAGAGATAACTTCAAGGAAAGACGATCTCTAACTTGAAATTACTAATTTCCTTCGATTATCAGCATAACTCTTATACATACTTTGAGCTACTTCAATGTGAGCCTAAATAACCTTTACCTTTTTTTTGTTTATTCAACAAGTTCTAGTACAAAGAGTTTTGTTTCACCAAATCCATCCCAATAAGTTAGAGTATGAAATCACTTTCCATATAATGCTTCAGACATTGCTATTTGAATACATGAATAGAAACTATTATTATAGGAAAACTCTACCAAAGGTAAGTACCGATCCCACATACCTTGAAAGTTGAGTGAGCATGACCTAAGAATTTATTCCATTTTTTGAATTGTTCTTTTAGACTATCTATCTGTTTGAAGATGATAGGAAGTGCTCCAATGAATATCAGTGTCAATATCCATCTAAAGAATTTTCTAGAATATTGATATAAATAAGGGATATTGATCAGAAACAATCGATTTAGGATCACCATGAAGTCTTAAAACCTCATTAACATCGAGTATTGTGAGGCTCTCAAGAGGAAAGTCTTCACTTATAGGAAGGAAATGTGCATATTTGGTTAGGTGATCAATGATAACCCATATTATATCATTTTTTTAGGAGTATTTGGTAGTCCTGTGACCAATTCCATAGTAATTTCATCCCATTTCTACACAAGAAAAGGAAAAGGTTATATGAATCCTTTAGGGTGATGCCTCACTTATTTCACTTCTTGATAATCCAAATATATAGGAACATAATCAGAAATTTATCACATTATATTATCCCACCAAAAATATTACTTCTAGACCATATACATCTTTGTGATACTAGGGTGTATAGATAAATTTGATCTATGAGCATCATCCAATAATTCTGTTTTTATCTCAAGTATAGATAGAACATATAACCTCATTCTGAATTTTATAACACCATCTTAACAAATAAAGTATGATAATTTTTCCTTCATTCACACTTTTAATATCATTCTTAAAGTCATAATCATTATAATGAGAATTATTTATCTTCTCTAATAAATATTATTTCGCAGTAATTTGAAAGATTATTGATGTCTCTCCTTCTTTTGAAATTCCCTTTTCCATCTTTACTAGGACCATGATCAGTGAATCTCTACCAATCTTCATTAGGGTTAGAACTCCATGATCCTTCTTAATAAATGCATCTACTAACTTATTTTCCTTCCCTGTGTGATAGTGTATTGTTAAATCATACTCCTTGAGTAGCTTGATCCATCACCTCCTTCTCATGTTGAGCTCTTTTTGTGAGAAGATATATTTTAGGCTTTTATGATCTATATATATCTCATATATTTCATGATAAAAATATTGTATCCATATTTTCAAAGAGAAGATTATATCCACTAGCTCTAGATCATGGGTTCGATAGTTCTATTCGAGAGTCTTCAATTTCTTTGATGCATATGCGATAACTTTTTCATTTTTCATTTGGAAACAACCAATTCCCCTCTTTTATGTATCACTATATATGAAAAACCCATCACTTACATAAGGTAGGGTCAAAAGTGAAGAATTAACTAATATTCTCCTTAGTTTGTCAAAAAATTATTCAAATACCCTTGTACAAACAAACTTAACCCCTTTATGTTTAAGATTGGTTAATGAATTAGGCAATCAGAAAAAAATTTAAACGAACCGCCGATGATAACATTCCCAACCAATGAAACTACATACCTCAGTTATTTTTGAAAGTTTATTCCATTCTATGATTGCCTTTTCCTTTTTAATATCTATTGATATTCTATTCTTGGAAATAATATGGCCAAGAAAAGTAACTTCTTGGGGCTAGAAATTTCACTTAATAAATTTTCCATATAGTTCTTCCTTTTTAAGAGTCTTAAGAATAATCTTCAATTAATTATCATGATATTAATAGATTTCAGAATACACCAGAATATAATTAATTAATACCATAAAAAATCATCAAGATATTCCTTAAATACTCCATTCATTAGTTTTATAAAAATAGAGGAGGAATTAATAAATCCAAATGGTATAACTGTAAACTCAAAATGTCCATGCCTCATCCGAAAGGCTATCATCAGAATGCATTCATTCTTTACTCACAATTAGTGATACCCAGAATGATGATAATTATTTGAGAAATATTGGTCTCTATAAAGTTGATCAAACAAGTCATCAATACGAGGTAGAGGATACTTGTTCTTTATTTTAATAGCATTTATTTCCCTATAATCAATGCATAGCCTCATTGATCAATATTTATTTTTAACAAAGAGAAAAGGGGATCCCCATTGTGAAACACTGGGGGTGAATAAATCCCTTATTACCCAAATACTCTAGTTTTTCATCAACCCCACAAATTCCATAGGGTAAATTCTATAGGGAGTCTTTGATATTGTCATTATATCAAGGATTAAATAAATGGAAAAGTCAACTTCATACTCTAGGGTATGTCAATGTAATTCATCAGGAAATACATCAATGTATTACTACACAATAGGTATATTCTCAATTTGAAGAATCCCTTATTCATCCCAAGTTGTTGTTTTCAATTCCTCCCTAAGAATTTCATTTATCATAGCTATTAGGGGTGGATATAGATAATAATTAGATGATGATGTTTTCTCTTTAATGATAAGGGATTATTCTTCCTCCTTACAAATCCTAATTTCCTTCTTCTTAGAATAACTTTTCAAATCATATTTTGAAATAAAATTCATACCAAGAATTATATCAAATTAAACCATATGTATGATAAAAAGGTAAACACATAAATAATATTTATGTGTTATAAATGGGACTTAATGACACATCTTTGTTGCAATGAGACTTACCTTAAGAGTTTTATCTGATATCTCCCTTATTAAATCAAAAGGGAAATGTATAATTTTCTTGGAAAACTATGAATATATAAAATAATGTGATGATCCATAATTAAATAAATAATTTTCTAAGTTTGAGGGGATGATTAATGTACCCACCACCACATCTTTAGGAACTTCAACCTTAGTAGTTATGATCACATAATCTTGGACTTACTCCCTTATCATTTTCTAGGGAAATTTTCTTTGAAGCTTTGAATAATAATTTTCATAATGTCACATTTATTTCAAATAATATCATTTAAAATTAGTGGATTCTTTATTTCCCTTACAATCATGGGTTTGGTGGCCTTTTTCTACACACTTGTAATATACTCCCATTCCCTTCAAGAAAGTACTGGGGTGTTTCTTCCCACAATTACTGTAGGATGGAAAGTCAAATATTTTCTTCTTCCCCTTTTCCTTATTTATTTTTGAAGATTTTTCAACACCCCTATTCATTTCTTGATTTCCTTTAATGTAATAAGACTTAGAGAATTATTTTTCTATATTATTAGCACTTGACAATATATCTTCAGAAGGTGAGAAATTTTGGGAGATTGCTGAACTTCATAGTAATGGTTTTAACCCATATAATAATTGAAAAATCTTACTCTTTGGATTATGTTTGTATTATATAACATGTGTAACTAACCTTAATAAGTTAGCTTCATACTTTGAAACATTTTTATCTCAATTTTCCATTAGACTCAAAAATTGCCTACCCATATCCGTTCACTATTCATGATGAAAATATTTTTCTATGAAAATTTTCTTAAATTCCATCCAATAAAATTTTTTATTACTTAATACTTATTTTTTATTTGAACCAATGGACTCCATTGATTCACATATCCTGAGATATGATAAATTTCCATGAAAACCTTCTTTATTTCATTACTTCACAAAGCTGTAAATATCTTCTATAAAGAACTTATCCATTTCTTAACAACAAATGAATTTTTAGTCCCATTTAATACTGGAGGTTGTTGTATCATGAAGTGATGTGACATTATTCCTCCATGCTGTGGATTGGGGTGCTCTATACGGGTATGGTTAGTGTTCATAATCAGAGTCATCTATCCTAGTATAGTTATAAGTTGTTCAAAATAAGTTGTATCTCTAACTCCATTGTAATTATCTTGGATAGGAGGGAAATAACTACATGGATTATGTGTATTGATACTATTTACACTCCTTCATCTAGGAACCGTATATAAATAGTGACATACACTAAAATAGGTTATGAATCATAATGAATAATTTTAGACTTGTAAAACATTAAACATAAATAGAAAATTTATGCATAGATAATCTCATAATCATAAAAATGATTTCTTTAGGGACATATTTACTTTTAAATCCTTCATAATGGTTATTAAATAAAATAAAAATTATCCTAAGTGTATCCCCATGTGAGTGTCAAAATAGGTGCATAGTACTATTCATTGTCATGTAGCAGGTTACACTGAGTCATGCCCAATGCACCTTGTTAGAGTTGTTACTCCTAGATAAATCTATTCCAGAACTACATCCACTTATAGTATCCAAAAAAGGATTTATTTATAGGAATACGTAAATAATCTATACTTTACAACAATTATATGATGTTCTTTTATACTTATCCACAAAGTCTATCTTAGTGTTATGTTCTATAATATTTTATTTCTAAATCTAGTTTCCAGGGTTTCTACTAAACTTCCTCTGATACCAACTGTAATGACCCCAACCCTAGTAGCATAGAGTTTGTTCCTTACTTTATTACATTAACATAAATACAAGATTACAATCTCAAAGGTCTGTTCAGTTTAGCAGTTTTGGAATCTTGATTACCTAAATAAGTTTTACATTACATCTTTAAATAAAAAAACATAGTAAATCATTTGAAAACACTCTTATTACATTTTATTATCCCTACAAGCCAGTCATAATATATATCTTCACATATAGGGGAAAATTAAACATAATAAAGGTGTGGGCTTAGATGATTAGTATCGGTAAAAAATATAGTAAAAACTATCATAAATAAATATAAATAGTAAGGTAAGGTGAATAACTAAAAACACATACCATTAAAACATAATCATGAGCATAATATGAAAGGGAAATAAGATAATCAAATAACACCATATAAATATCCACATGATAAATATACATAACCATGTATATTCTACTAGTTTAATAATCACATGGAATATTAATAAATAATCTCATAACGAGAAAACACATAATTCCATTTATCATAAACATACTGTCAGAGATTTTTCCAAGACACCATACATAAATGGGTAAGACATTAGCCAATACCTAAAATAGTTTATCTCATGATACATACCTATGAATCAAAAGTCCATATCGAGCATCACCCACCACTTACTAATTACAATGCATTTCTCATATGAAAATGGTGAAACATAACCAATAGAAACATTCATATTAAAATAAATTTATGAGATGTTAATAATTTAAGCATAAGCCATGAATGTTATCAAAATAGTGCATCCATAATCAAACATATCATAAACCATTTCAATAAAATAAATTATATGGTATCTTAATAGACCAACCTCAATTAAACATAAAATCCAACAAAGGATATTGATATAGTTGAAAGTAGTTTAATGAAATTATTTAAAATTTCTGGAGAGAAATACTCTTCATATTGAAATTATTCTAAAATGGGATTTTTTTAAAAGAAAAAATTTTTAGTGAAAGGAATATTGTAATCCTATAAAAAAATCTTTTCTCAAGCCATATAAGTTAAAAAAAGAACATTCCTTCCGCATTTTTCCAAAATGATCATAAATACATCATTTGGGAAAATGACAAAATGATTCATTTAAAAAAGTTTTATAAAAAGTCAAACATGGGTAAAAACGAGTTTAAAAAAATTTAAAAGAATAGTAAGAATATTTTTAAATTCATTGTTTAATAAACATGGTCGTTGATGATAAATAGTTACTAGTAAATACTTACATACAAAAAGTCCTCGATAACAATAAAATTATGAAATTAACCCTTACCCCATACTTTAATTTAGGTGAGCGTGTGTTAACCTCTTGTAAAATGGTTAAAGCATGTTATTAAATTATACCAGAACCATATCCATATTTATGATATCATATATGATCCTATTATATCATTTTGTTAATAATAATTCATTATTACAAATTTTTCAGGTATTAGCTGCTTCATTTTCTTATTTGTTTGGTCATGTAAGTCATGTTTCTCATGCATAAGATATATTTTATTTATATAAATAACTATATTAAGTTCATAAATATTATATTAACTCATTGTATAAATTTTTATAATCATTATTTAATGGTTAATATAGATAAATAATCTCATCACGTCGTGGAGATGGTAGGTCGTACGTCTGCACGAGTGACAAAATAATTTCTTTAATGTTAAAGTGGTAAGGAATTAGACGATATATTAGTTATAAATAATTAAAAAAAATTATATTTTTTTATTTATATCCATTATATTCATCATTATACCTATCCAAATAATGTGGTGATGAAACAAATTACACAACATCATAGAGACGCTAAGCTGTACGTACACACGAATGGTGATATTATTTTTCATAGGATGGATAAAAGAAAGAATATGGTTTTATAATAATCATAATAACCTATAATAATATATATGATAATTTATTTAGTTTTTTAGAATGTAAAAAATGCAATAAGAAGAAGTATAAGAATAAATAGTTTTGAAAGAGTCGGTAAAGGCGATTACCTATTCTTTAGCGATCCTCCTTTGGATATCCTATTAGTGACACTAGGGTTGGTATTTTGAGAATTATAGAACCTCTATGATGTGTTTATAGAATTTTAGAAGATAAATTATTAGGTTTTGGTTGATAAATAAGGATCAATGTGGTGTGAGGAAGTGAGGGAGGAGGTTTATTTTTATAAGAGTGGGGAGGGGCCTCTTAGGATCCTTTAAAATATTAAAATAATATAAATGTATTTTTGATTTAAAATAGCTTAAAATTGAGTTATTTTTAAATTAAGAAGATTATGGGTCCAAATACTCTCAACCAATGATATTTTTTCATGTTTGTGTTACAATATTAATCTTATCTTTTAGCTTTAACCCTTAATTAAACCCTTTAACTCTTACCGTGACAACATGGTTGTGTATTATTTAGGGTTAATATAGTTACTATAAAATTAAAAACAAACCCCAAATAAATAATTGGTGAAATATTTTAACTTACAATAGTTATTTTTTCTAAATTTTATATTTTTATGAATTTTATATCATTTAATAAAATATTATTTATTTTAAAGTATCATTTACATCAATTATGGTAATATTCTTTATTTGTTTTCTTAAATATCCTAAAAACTGAAAACATCAAAAAAATACTTATAATATATCACTAAAATGTATAAGTTATATATAAAAATAGTTTATATCATTAATTATGTCATATTATGTTTATTTTAATATTTTAATACCATTTAATTGTTATTTACATTAATTAAATAATTACACACATCATTATTATCAAAGACTTTAATTAAATTATTTAATAATTAAAAATTAAAAATAAATTTCAATAATGATGATAAATTTATCATATTTTAAATAACTATTTATATTTGAATTTATCGAGTGTATAAACATGTATTAAAAAGGTAATACTTATTAAAAAACACTAGTATGCCATTTTTAACTTATCTTTAAAGAAAATATTATAAATGTAATATTCAAACCCAAGTGGTATAAAAATATTATAATTTAGGCCTATGGTTTATTTTAGTCAAACCCCACTTATTAAATAAAATTGGGAAAAGATTTAGGGTAATTTCAAAATATTATAATAATATTTTTACCATTAATTACTCGGTTTACCCTTAACTGTGAAAAATAAAAATTTATTAAAGTTACTATACATAATATCCAAATAAAATTAAGTTAATCCAATTAGAATATAAATATAATAATAAATAAAACCATTTATTTTCATTTTTCAAAACTCAATTCACAAAAGTTTCAAAATTACGTTTAACACTAATCCCATAGATGTGGCAATAAGATGAGTAAAAGGAAACATTCAAAAGTTAAATAAGTTTTTATATCTAATTATAATATAAAAATGATTGTAATGAACTAAATTGGATTAATATATGAATAATATTTATCCTTTGACCTTAAAAATCAATTTAAAGTATAATAATTATTTAACCGAAAAGGTAATTTTTAACTACAACATATTATTTTTCTCCATTCCTAAAAAATTAATCTTCTCATAAAAATACCAAAAATTCACCCTAAGATAATTTTGACATTTTGAATTAAAATAATAAGATTATTTTTTCATATAAAAAATATTTAATTTTTAAAAATTATATTTAAAATTGGTTTTCCATTAAAAGGCATTAAAATTACCATTTTTTGAAAAATACTTCTTTTATATGAAAAAATTGATTTTTTTCTTATATCATGTTTAGAAAAAACATAAGTTGAATGATAAAATTGTATGTAATGTATATAAATTTCATAATATGGTTAATAATATTCATAAGTTCTAATTTAATGGCTAGGTTATATCTTATTGTATTAAATAATAATATTTTAACAATATACTATTGTTTTTAGCACATAGTCTTGCATGTAATGAAAGCTTTCTAGGAAAGTCACTCTTGCATGTAACACAAGCTAACTCAGTGTTGAATTCATTACAAGCTGTCACAAAAATAAAATTTATTCTAAAAGGAAAATATGGAAAATTCTTTGGGTTCTACATTTTTAATTTTAAAAAATGAACTTAATTTATGGATTCATCTTGTAAATATTATATTAATATTAATTTCTTGGATTTGTTTTGAAAATATTTATTTTTAGGTGAGTAGTGAAAAATAATTTTTTTACAAATATAATGATTTTTATGAAATCATTAGGATATAATAATAACTCAAAAATGTATAAAACCTTTTTATTAATTAAATATGTATTTAATAAGAAATATATACATTTAAATTAGTATTTTTTAATTTATAAAACCTATTTTTAACATTTTGGAACTCAAGTAATATTTTATTTCAATAAAAAAACATTCTTGTTATTTTATTTTGATTAAAAATTCACATCATGTATTTCAATTTTGGATTTATATAAAAGAAAAATAACTATTATTTGATTAATAATAAACCAATTATGTTCATTGAAATATTAAATTTTGGTAATTGTATCAAAAAAATAATTTTATGGTTGAAAATTCCCTTTAAAAAAAAAAGCTTTTACGAGTCAAGAGTGGTAAATTTAAAATTAACTTTTACCACTCTTATAAATATTATTTAATAATTTATTTTAAATTTTTAACTCATAATTTTTAAATTATTTAATAATTCTAATCTAAATTTTGGCCATTAATAATAATTACCAAAGTTAAGAATGAATTATTATGGTAATAATTCATTTAGGTAAAAGATAAAAGTTAAGAGAAAATCCTAAAACACAAAAATAAATATTCAAAATGAAAGTTTTATAGAAGTATCTTCCTTAAAAAGTAATATAATCCATTATTTTCTATTATTATATCCACTTGAACTCTGAATAGTGACTTTAACTTTTATATTATTACAAAATGCCACTTGCCTCATTTATAAAAGAATACTTCCACAACCCCATTAATTAAGGTCTAAAATTAAAATTATTCTTTAAAATCAGCCCATTTTACTTTGAATAGAACCTTATCTCACTATTAGTAGTCCCTTGATGTCGGATGAAATTATTATTTCTACATTTCCAAATTATTTTTTAAGAGCATTTAGAAACTCTTAACCTGACCATTATCCAATCCCTAACTTTATTTTCTATATCTTTCCCATCCACCTTACTCCACAAAATTCTAACAATATGAATATATTTAAATTTATATTATTGATATAATAAAATACTATTATGTTAATGGTATAACTATTATCAACCCTTCTCTCTTCCTTAGAAAAATGAGATTGTAATTCATGCATATGTACAAAATACCACCTCCACAAAGAAATTTTTTTCATATTCATAACCCTTAACATGGATGGTTCTAAATGTTTATTTAATGAATAAATATGATATCAAAAAATTTATTAATATTCTGAAAATAAAACCAATTCCTTCCTTCTTTATATTCTATAGAAAATGATAATTATGCTCATGTGTATGCACGTACTACCACCTCTATGAAGAAACATATTTCATATTTCATCTAGATTTCTCTTATTTATAAAAATATATTTAAATTTGATTCAGAACCATAAAAAAACATAAATAATAACATTACAATTCTATAAAAATGATATTATTCTAAAATAATAACTTTCATAACCATAATAACCCATGAATTATATCAAGTTCTTTTTCTAGTCGGTTTAACCACCTATGTGAACAATGTTATAAATTTCTATCATGGGTGACTATAGAAACTTAATAATGGTATTATTAGAAATAAACATTCAAAAAATATTTTGTTTATGGTTTTTAAAATATTATATTAATATTTACTACATTTTTAAGATACCAAATTTTTTCATAAAAAATTATTGAAACAAACTCATCGCTAATTCCGTCTTCATAAATCATGAAAAAAAATTAACATGTAATGAAATTAGTTAATTATGAATAATTATAAATCCTATATTATAGTAAATTGGTTAATATAGGAATTATTTAATTATTATTTATTAATTGGAATCAATGTCAACACTTTAAAGCATGTGCAAACTAATTAAAATTACAACATCTGATAATGAAAATAGGTGATAACAAACTAATGAATGTTTAAAATAGTAGTAAAAAAAAGATTAAAAAAGGGTTATATATTTGAATAATTTTATAATATTTTTTATTAATATGTTAATGTTCATTATATAGGAGTTTAAATTACATTTTGTGAAATCCAATAATTTATATAATGGTGTTCCACCTCAATATCCCTTCTTTGAGACATATTTCGTTTTATACACCTAATTTCATTTAAATGGTATATATAATTCATATTTAATATATAATATTATGAATTATATTTTATAAATGTAATTTTAAGTTCAATTTCAAGCTATCTTTTTCAAAGGGTTTCTATTAAAACGTTTCTTAACTCGTAATGGGGGTTTTTATGAATCAAATTCTTTTATTGAGTCATAATTATTCCTATTTGATTATAGTTTTAAAATATGGTAATATTATGTTATATGATGATATTATAATTAATTTCCTTTTTATTTTCTATGAAATTAAATTGATATATCTTTTTGTTCAATTTTTTTGACGTTAAGAATAATTCTCATTATCTCTAAATGAGCTCTTTCTCTTCTATGTTCATATTAAATTTCCCACCTATGTTTTCCATTACTATTTTGAAATAAAATTATTTTTTATTTATATTTACATTAAATTTTCTCTTTAAAAATTTGAAAATGAAAGATTTATCACTTTATTTATGATGTGGGTTTCAATAAATGTATTTTGAAAACATTAAAGTTATTTCCCATTCAAGTTCGTAATTTTATTATCCACTACAAATTTCCTATAAAAAACCTGTATATATTTTTATGGATCTATTATTTAGAATCATTTTAAAGTAATTTTTTTAAATTTTTTCTTGTTACCTTCTCAAAATTGATTTTTAAAGTGATTCATAACTTCTTCATTTAAAAAAATGTTAATAAATGTATTCTAAATACTCTATTATAATTCAATTCCATTTCCACTTTAAAATATCTAATTACTATGGAGTTATGTTTTATGAATCGCCTTCTAAATGTATTGATGAAATACTTCTTGAAAGTGATTAAAATTTTGTTAACAATTAATTAATTTTTGATATCATGTTTTGCGATACCATATAGAAATGATATGAAACCCATTTTCTTCCTAGTGGTTTTCATGATATGTTGAATGATTGACATCTTATGAAACACATATGTGTAGATGTTGATAAGTGGGGCCCTGTATCTCCCTCAAATACATTGTTTAAGGTTTTACATCTCATGAGTTACTAATGGGATATAGGTTTATGATATCTAATCCACTAATATGCTATAGGTTTGAAACAATTAAGCCACTAATGAGTCATAGGTTTATAAAACCTAAATCACAAATGAGTTATAGTTTTGTGAACCCTATGTTAATAATGGTTCATGGATTTTTGAAACCTAATTCACTATTGATATATAGGTTTATGAAACCTAATTAATTAATGGGCCATAGATTTATAAAACTTAATTCACTAATGGGATGAGATTTTATGATGAAAAAGACACTAATATGACATAGGTTTATGAAACCTTAGTTAATAATGGGATATAGGTCTTTAAAACCTTAGTCATTATTGGGCTATAGGTTCATGATTCCTAAGACACCATGTAATGATATCCTTTGCTTAAATTTTTGGAATAGTTTATTGTTATTCTACATTTACATGACATTACATATCTTTATGCCTATGATTATGTTCCACCAGCCAAGATTATTGTTTCACATTTTCACACTCTTATTCTATGATATATATTTTTTCATTACATATTACATGTCTTTATATCATGAAATATGGAAAAATATTATTTTTTCACATTAATTTTAGTATGATATTTCTCCTCTTCTAATGTTTTATCATATGATTAAGATAAAATACTTCAATGACATGTTTATGAGTTTTTTGGTTATTGAGAATTTTAGGTCCCCCCTTTATTATGTTTCCATTCCACATGTTATAAAGAATAGTATAACCCAGGATAAGTCTAGAAGGGGGTGTAGTGTAGTTTGATTATGGATAAATGTTAACAAGTATCATAATATAAGTTGAATATGTTGCTGATCCTCAAAGACACTAAACCTACCATTCTTCAGATCATGTGATTATTGTGATATTTAATGATTAAACTATTGAAATATATGTAACTTTAGTTTGGTATATCTTACTTGGTTTCAAAGTCAATGTGTAAAGAATGTGTTTTTAGGGATGGTCCCAGAAGTGCAGGTCTAGGGCACCTAAGTGTACCTCAACCCAACTCTTAATAAACCTCCCAAGTACATGATGTGTCCTCATAATACACAACATTCATAATGAATGAGTAACATGTTAAAGTTCCCTAAACCAAGTCATGTCATGTTACATGATATTTCATATACGTGTACATGTCATGTACCCCACACAAGGTGTATTTTGGTGTACATGGATTGAATTAATGTATTGTAAATAAGGGTCTTACATGACATGTGCATATAGAAAACAAACTATGAAAACTTTATATATGAGCTAATTTGCACTAGCTAAAAATATGACATGTGTTCTTGAGAAAATGCACCATATAGTCAGGAATTCCAGATGAAAAATTCCTATAAGAAACCCAAAATATTTCAAAAATCCCCTATAATCAATCCATTTCCAATAAAAAGATAATTATAAGGAAATAAAATACTCAATACAAGAGGTAGAAATAAAAAATTAATTAAAACAAGTAGTAATTGAAAATAATGATTCCTATCTCATGACAGGTCTTTTAATCATCATAATCCCATGCTCTTGATTCCATATCCATGATCATTGCATCTTTATTCACACCTCTAATCACCTATAGAAGAAAAAAAACTTTATTGCCTCTCTCCCTCAGGATCTAAGTCATCAATAGGGGGGATTCATGAGTTTAAGGAGAGTGGGAGGTGTTCTAGTGTATTTTAATACCCTTAATTAATTAAAAATAATTTCCATTAAATGGGCCTGATCTGGGGCCCATTAACCAAATAAATTTTATTCCATAACATTGAAAAAACGTCCACTATAAACTTAGATATGAATTCATAATTACAATATGGAGCTATGTTTTGGATACATCAAAGTTTAAACCCAGGGTGGTAAATAATATTTATTTATTAAATATTAAATATCCTGAATAATTTTTTCAACTCAAGAATCTCACCATATTATATCCCATAGTTAAATGAAATATTCTATAAATAATGGAACCATCAAAACATTTTTGAGGTCATTATCTATGATAAAATAAACATTTTACCCTTATCAAAGGCCCACGACTCTAAAAATAAAAAACAAACTAAAACACTGGCATATGAAAATGTGGTTAACTACATACTCCTTTCCTTAAAGGATATTCATCCTTGAAAAGAAAAAATCCCCAAGAGCTCACTAGAAGGTTCACAAATCATCCTCCCCTATAAATATAGAATTATCATTTATGGGATCCTTACCTTTTAAGGTCTATAGATCCAACAATACCTATAATGACACCCCACAATTAGTAATGAATCCATTCTCAATTAGTCATATTTGGAACACCACATTTGAGATTTTTGTTCCTCCATAATTGCAAAAAAACCTCCACCCACCTCAATGGGATCTCCCAAAACCATCCCAACTCTCCTTTCACAACAGTCATCAAGGATTTACACTCAAAACCTTTTCCACCTATAGTGGTATATAAAAAATATCAACCATGAAGTGATGTTTTGAACCATCAATATCTATCAGATACAATTCATCCACAAAGGAATCTCATAAGTTAGTTTCATACTCTCTACTGTATAAAGGGGAAACCCAAATAATTTATTTCATAGATAATAAATTATCATAATCATTCACCTATGGGTTTACCGAAAAGAGTTCCACCCACATCGTGAGAGACCACTATCACTTCTACTAGATCATATCTAAGTGAACTTAATCACATCATCTAGTTCAAGGAATAATGGTAACATCAACCCTCTTATCCTTTCCTCACAAACAGATGTGGGGATGACATGTCTACACCAATGACCTCATCCAGGACCACTTACACAACTAAAAAGATATTTTGTTTACTCTGAAACATTAATTGAATACCTTCTCAATTTATAACATCCATAATCAATAATGTGGAATGGGCTAGAATACACACACATCCCCTAAGAGGCCACATAGAATCTCCCCCAAAAATCTCACACCATGATGCCTAAGAGAGAACCTAATAAATAAGAATTACTAATAGTTGTCTTGATACTCATTATTAATAATATCACATGGACCAACGAATCTATACTCATGAACTAAAAGGTTTAAATCTAAGGTTACCATAGGGTACTACTCATGAAGCTCCAATATCTAACAGATGGAAAACAAAGGGTTACTTCAAACCTCAACTTCAACTCCTCAAAATACCTAGAAGCATGAATTAACCTTGGAATCAGTTATCAATTCTGTTCTCATAATGAGAACATCACTAATGGAGAAATGTAAAATATATTTTTCTAAAACTATAGTCGTAACCCACCAAGACAACTTTAACACAAGAATCCAAGATTGCCACCCTGTAAAGGAACTAGTTGTATCCTTTGAGGGATAGTCTTACTCACTAATTGGGTATCACATTCCTCCAATGGCCCTAAGGCCTTCATTTTAATTTATTTTTGATAATCCACCTTTCAAGGGGTGAGGTGGAACCCTTACAAGGCCCGTAGGCGTAAGTATTACATGGCCCGTAGGCCTTAGAGGAATTAATTGCCCATAGACTTCAAACATTACATACAACCCAGAATGACTACTTGTAACTGCTCCTCCCCAGCATCTTCATCATGAAATAATCTCTCCAACTTCGCATGGATCTTTGGATATGCATTCCCATTCATGCACAGGCATGTCCCGATGGCAGGTGCCATACCCTCTCATTCTTGCAATCCGTTTAGCTTCTTCTATGGTGAAATCTCCTTGCTTATCCTCCTTATAGAGCTTGTTCCTTGTAGGTTGTCTGGTTTGCATCTGCACTTAAGGTGGTCCGAAGGCCTTGAGGTAGCCTAAAGGCTATACTGACCCAAAATCCTAGGTGACCCAAAGGCCTTACAGGACTCAGGGACCAAATCGGTGACTCGAAGGCCCAAACGGGGGCATATTCCCGACTGCTAAAGTTCCAAACAGTGTATGCTACAGTTCTCTCTACAATACCCACTAAAGTACTGTACAGTTCCCGCTATAGTACTACTACAATACCCCAGAAATTCTACCTCCACCTGGATTTGATCCCTGGTCACTTGGATGCATTTACAGAGTCCTTACCAACTGGGCTAAGGTTCATGTGCTAATTGGGTATCACATTTAATGATGTGTACTGTGACCCAGACAAAAAGTCTCAAAACACCGCACATCATCAACCACTAATCCAATCTCAGTTTTTTGTTGGTCACCAAATCCCACAACATCAACTCTAGGTGTCTCCTTGACATGGTTAAATGTCTATAGAACTCTCGTATAATATTATTTCTCACCACCGACATGTACAGTAGTGGAACATAACCCTCATGACATTATTCCAATCATACCATGCTGGTTTGGAGGTAGTTTGGGGATATATAGCATATCATCTAATCCAATGTTGATAGTATAACACATGTTAGTGCTAACAATCATACTCACCCCTAATGAGGGTCATAAATCATGATCAACCATTCTAACTACAATCTTATCATCTCATACATGACCCAAAATAATGGATCATTCATCCCTATGATCATCATATTTTATTTATAAATCACCAATGAAAAATGGTATCTATATAAGGATGTCCCATATGACTACATCTCAAATGATTTTCATTCATCTCATCATGCTCATCACCCATTGTGTGAAAGAGACTAACATGTAACACCATATTTAACCAAGGATCATACTAAAAAGTAAATTTATCAATATGTAGTTCACAACCAAAAAACGTTCCAAGCCTAAATTTCATCGATAATTGATCTATGGTGAATAATTGACACCTCACAATGTGTATATAAAAAAATCATGGGGATACCAACCTCACCGGTGGTGGATCACATTCCCAAAATCATGGGGGAGGTGTCACAACATAAGAGTAGAAAATACATACCCTATATCATGTTTAAAATTGACCAATACATATGGAATACCCACACCCTCACTTAAGGGGATACTACATCCTCTATAGTATGAGAGACATACTCCACATAAGGATCAAGGTGATATTGACCCCATTCTTGAATGGAACATACATCATCCAAGGGGGAACCTACCCCTCCCATGGAGGACCCACACAAATCCTAGAAAGGGAATACCGAATCACATGGATAGAAGAACCACATTCCATCTCATCTCAAACACTAATATCTATAAATGGAGGACCCACACCAGGCCTGATAGGGGAGTACCAATCCCACTATAGTATAGGGGACCCACACAACATCAGATCAATGGGATTACAATTCAATTCCATAATGAAAGGTCGATACCCCATGAATTGGTATACCTCACCCCTATACTGATTGAATAATACTGAACTCCATATTTTTATATGGGGACCCACACCTCATTGGATAGATTATATAAAGAGAGGGGATACCAAACCAAATGAAGGATCTCTTCCATGTATGAGCTTTTAGATGATTGGAATACCAACTTCCCAAATAGATGATTCGTTCCTCATGAAAATGGGTGAAATAAAAAACCTACCAAAGGACAATATCAAACTTCACATTATAGAAAGAGTCTTCTAAACAAATATCACATCTATGAATAGTCTCACTGGTCTCATAATTCTCTAAAAATTTCTATTTCTCACCCAAGAGAAATAATTTCTATGAGGGAAATCACCATCCTCATTTAATAGTGTCAACGCAATAGGTAGGATGCCATTTTTTTTTGAAATTTACAGTGCATATACCAATATATGTTGCTTGGACCTATACATATTTAATTAGAAACCAATTCTCTAATCACTCAAGTAAGTCACCCAAATAACTAGATACCTTTCATAGGAATGCATCACCTTCCACACCCTAGTTAGGTTCCATGGTTTGAGGGATAAACCTAAGAACCTTTAAGCATTTTCTCACCCTTGTCCCAAATCATTTATCACTATACCCCAACATCTAAAATTCAACTCTGATACCAACATACTCTAATACCACTCTCACATGACCCAATCCACCAGGACACATCTTGGAATGTGATATGCCTAGTTTTCTAACCCCATACCCTCTCTAATGGGATCAATGTTGGTTAATAGAACCAAGAAGGTATAATCAAAAAATAAGAGGCCTCAACCTAAACATACTATAATTGTGATACACTGCCAAATAATGAAAGAATACATAACCACATATGATAAATATGACTTTATGAAATGTAAAATATGCATGAATAAATCCATAAATAAACACAAGGAATACCATAAAAAAGAATATAAAAGTGGAAAATAATAGTCCCAACAACCTAGGAAAAAAACTAACCACATATGTATGAAGGGTGATAACCACACCAAATAACCACTGTCTTAAGTGTCTCCTATAAGAAACCCCACCAAGCTCACTAATACTCTATCCCCACCACTCCATGGGTCCAAAACTCTATGTCCAAAAGGTCCCAAACTAGTACATATTCTGCTTTGAAAAAACATATATGGTAATAAAGCCCATGAAGGGGTGACTATAAAAATACCTAGTAGGTTTCCTTGAGAAATAAGGGAAATAGAGATGGAGTTTATCTCACATGAAAGGCTAAACCATGTGGCAGATCCACTAAATAATGGAAAGGGGAAGACCTATGGGAGAAAATACAAGTCCCCCACTCAAGAACACTTAAATTCAATCTCTTAGGGAAATTCCACATAAAACCCACCATACACACTTATTTCTTATTATGTGGTTCCCATGATCATTGTATCACACCATAGGTGAAGAAACTTCCTCACTCAGCCACATGTAGATGACCAAAATCCATTTGTATAAAAATAGGGAAAACATGAACACTTTTTAACACTCCTTAGGCATCAAGAAGGATCTCAAGATAATAAAGGTACACCTAACAATAAACTATGACATATTTAATTAAAAAAATACAAACTCATAGGGAATATAGCTAGTTTTACTATAAGATCATCATTTCCTGAATGAGGTCCCATTAAATAACATGCTCACTAGTGCACATGTCTGTCAGCACCTAAGTTCCTTTAGAAATGTAAGAAGGATTCTTATCCATATTCAATGTTGATTTCCCATGAACCCGATGAAAAAAGTGTAAGCACACATTTTTAAATATATAGTTTCTATCATAGAACCTAAGTATCCCATATTCATATAAAGGTAGAAAGGTACAATAATTAGAAGAGTAACTATTTCCCAAACCTTATCCTCTCTAGTAAGAAAACTGAGGAGAAAATAACTAGAGTACCCCATGCTCTACAAGACCATGAGATGATGAACCATCCATGATGACCAACCATCACGATAACTAAACCATCCAATCCGAAATTGTCATATGGGACCCAAAACTCACCGAAACATGAAACTTGATTGAGGGTAAACCAATGATAGATAATGATCTTTCTCTGCCAAAACATTATTACTAGCATTCTTACAACACAACAACTATATTGAGGATTCCATACCATGCCACAAGGGTAAGACCATACATGAAGAGTATGATTAGATCTATAAAGGAAAAAACTTCACCTATAGAGAGGGGTATACAAGAATTCATTTACTATCATGAAGAAACCACACACCAAATCTATGGGAGAGTTCCGAATCTATCAATGAAAGGGATGGATACCAAATTATCTAAACAAATAACTCCAAGATAATAAATAAATCTTTGGTTTCATATGTCCAACACCACACAAACATCATATCCAATAGTCTAGTGGAAATCTAAATTAATAATTCTATGTAATCCTTGAAATATATCCCTCAATCATATCTTGAGATGAAATACCAAAGTGATAATAAATCTACCATCTAAATGAGGACTATCCATGAAGGTTGTGAAATCTATGAAATGAATGAAAAAATCCTCCATCCTTTGAATCTAAATCACTAATATCAATAATAATACTAGTTTTATATAAATATGTGAAACCTATATGAGTACCACATCATTTTATGTCCTATCAAACAATTATACTCTTAAGGGGGTACTTATCACGCTTGTTTGAAAAATGATTTTTGGTGACTCTTCATCTGTTATGGAATCCATAACCCCCAATAACTCTTGAATAGAATGCATATTTAAAAACATGAAAGTATCCCATGAACTATTGTTTAAAATTTCATCAAGGAGTATACTACATTTGTACCCAATCTTCTCTAATATCTAAACCCCATCATCATCACTAAGGGTTGAAGATCTATGATCAACCCTAAATAACATCAACAATTAGATATAATAGAAAATAAGACCCCATTATCATGTTATATATGAAAGGATACTCACAATGGACTATTTTTTTGTCAAAAAATATCTCCAAGGTTATAAAATACACAAAACCTCACTAAAAGGACAATACACAACGTGTTTTATGAGTACATTGTGTGTACACCCAGATTTTCACTTTGGATGTGTACCTCAACCAGACTTAGTCTGTAATTATCAAGTGCACATTGTGACCCAATGATTTATGTTTTGGGTGATGCATGAGTACCATAGTAATGTGCCCTACCTCATGGTAGGTCATTGAATCTTTAAAATCATATACTACTGATTCACGATCCATGATTATTGCATCTCGATACACACATCTAATCATCTATAAATAAAAATGTATTGGTCGCCTATCTCTCTTTTGATTCTCATCATAAATAAGGGTAGAGGTTCATGTACGGATGGGGAGAGTGGGGTGTGATAAAGTAATTTTAATACCCTTAATTATTTTAAAATAATAACCATTAAATGTGACCAACCCTAGCTCAAGTACTTGAATGAATTTTATACCTCACATAGATAAAAACACTACCTTTGGACTCAACCATAAAGTTTAAATTCCAATATAGATCTCTCTTTAATAGATTTCAAAATTTAAACTTATGAGAATAAATAATATTAATTTTTTAAATATTAAATTTCTTGAATGATTCAACTAGCTCAAAATCTCACTAAATTCCTATCCAAAAATAAATACCACATTCTAGAAATAATAAAATAATTCAAAAAAAATTCATATGTCGTTATCTAGGGAAAATGAAAATTTCACCCTTATCAAGGTCCCGAGGATCTAAAAATAAAAAAACAAGCTAAGTATTCTATATGGGGAAACCTGGGACACTACACTAGGTTTTGGTAGAACCTATAATGGATATAAATCTTTTTTGGTATAAACGGTTATTTAAGAAAAACCAAGCATGGATGGTAATATCATTACCTTTAAAGTGTGATTGGTTACTAAAGGGTTCAAGAAATGTTAAATAATAGACTATAAAGAAACATTTTAATGAGTTTTTATGATAAATTCCATAAAAATTTTACTTTCCATAATATCTTACCATTATTATAATATTTTTTTTAATTGAAGTAAAAAAATTTTTTATGGGAAAAATTTGGAATATTTCTATATAAAAAAACATGAAGGGTTTGCGGCTTCAAAATTTCCAATATGGTATAAATTTTTTGAAGATCCATTTATAGTATAAATTAAGCATAAAGATCATGAAAAATTCATTTTTCATGAAGCCATTATATAATATTATTTCACAAAAAATGAATGTGAGCATTGTGTATTCAATTTGTTTAGTGGGAGTATAGTCATTTTCTGAGTAGTACATGTTAATGACATATTATTGATGGGAAATGAGATACCAATCTTATATTCCATCAATTTCTAGTTAAAAAAATCTTTTACATGAAATATCTAGGTGATATAGCCTATATTATAGGGATAAATTTCATTCATGATAGATCTACGAGTCTATTTGGACTATGTGAGGGTACAAACATTGACAAGAACTAATGGGATTCAGTATGGAGTAATCCAAGTAGGGATTGTTTCCAATGTCACATGGTATACATATTTCAATGGAAATGTTTCCTCAAAATAAATTTTAGAGAGAGAGAGAGATATAGATAGAGAGAGATACAGAAAGAGAGAGAGAGAGAGAGAAGATGAGTATAATTATTTTTGATTATATCACATATTTTATCATATATTACATGCTGTGTACCAAGATTGATGTTACCTATTCCTTGATCATAGTAGGATGATATCAAGAAAAGTAAGGTGAGATGCATTAGAAAAATGCACCGACTATCCTAATGTATATAAAACATACTAAGGATATGTTCTCTGTTTATGGAGGATATTAAAACCTAGTTATCATGATATATATATATATATGTTAGTTTTCAAATTGATCAGGATGATCTAAAATGACTACTAAGATATGTATTTATCCTTATAGAGGAGATATGAGTTAGAAGAGGTCAAAGAATCTAGTGGTTGCTGATTCTATAGCATATTCCATGTATATTACATCTTCTAATGCTGCTAAAGAAGCAGGTTGGATATGAAACATTGTCGAGAATCTTGATTTGGAGCCTAAAATTAAATATATTATCACACTATATAGTGAGAATACTACAACAATGGTCCGATCCAAGGATCCAATGTCACTACCCACCCTCACTAAGAACCCATCATGGGCCTATAGTTAATAAGAGAGTAACCCCCAAGGCCCACCTCTAATAGGTCATATATTATCGACTATCACTGAGGGTATAAAGTATTATACTGGGAGGAATTACCCACTTTAATACCAATAACAAGATAAGGAACCACCAATCAACCCTATAATATATAAAAGAAAACAATCCAATAATAATCCACAATTCATGACATGTAAAAGAATACAAAAGTCTATAAAAAATACCATATAAAACTCTTACGTAGTAACTCCATGTACAACTCCCATATCCAAGCTAGTACTATCCATCTCAATCAATGAAGTAAACCAGTAATCCTAAGAAGAAGTTTATATGTATTTATATTCATATATATAGAGATATGATAATAAAATTTATACTTAGTAGGATCATACCCAAGACCTCTGATGAAAATATGGAAGAATCATACTAATGCTTTAGTGAATAAATTGTAGAACTGACAAGAACCTAAAAAAGGTCAAATACCACATATCATTACCCAGGCTCACTAACCATGCATCATAGAAAAGTATAATAAGATAATATGAATCATATAACAAGTGGGTACCCCCACACCACTTCCCCATTGGTTTTACACTCTCATGCTTCAATGTCAAACAACATGTTCTTAATTCCCTTTTATGTGCTTGTGTATATATATAAATATAATTTGGGCCAGGTTGCAAAACTCCCTAACCAAACCTAAAAAGGTCTAACATTTTGTGTTTGAATCAATCTAAATCCACTACCACATATCCATACTCCATACACACACCATTGACCATAATAGTAAGGCATTGTGAATAAGAAGGATATCAAACTCATGCCCTCCTCCAACCATGAATGACCCCCACTATACATACCTCTTTATAATCCCATAATCATCATATGTATTTCCATCATATTAGGGTATCCTGAACATGAAGTAAATAAGCCATGTTCCCTTTTTTTCTTTCATGTATGACCCCACCATGTACTAATATCACATTGTATTACACCCAAAGTGAGATGTGGGAAGAGCGGTTAGCTAGCCATCCACACTCACCAACCCGAATATTGAGGAAAAACCCGAAACCCAAAAAATTTGGGAATTTATGTGTTTATCTTACTTAGGAGTAGTTCATAATGAAATAAAAAGGAAAATAAATCATATATATAGCTACAGAAAAGCCCAACCTAGAAGTTTTACACCAAAACAACACCGTCACAACCCACAACCATTACTATACTAACATTACTACACACTTCCATCACTACCATATATAACACCACAACCAACCTATATTCCCACACAAAACATCTAAAAAAACATTCACCAATTCAAATTTAGTCTTAACACAACACTATTTATAAAATTTTACATTTTATAACAAATTTACATTCATTAATTCATTCAATTCGATATTTAATGACAACTTGTCTTAAGCATTTCCAAAATCAATTATAGTAATTTACTATTAATTTCATTCCTTAACAATTCATTAACATCCTACCCTTTATTTAATTATATCCACACCCATTTCCAATATTATCATTATCATTCACATCCTATTTTCACTGAGAAACTACAAAACTACCCCACATAATATCCATCTATGCCATCAGCCCCATACATCACATGACCTTAGGATCCATAAAATCCTAACCACCATCAACCAACCATTAAAAATCCACCCAACAATGAATCCCATGTTAACCAATCACAACCTCACTTCCCAACATATAACAATCCCAAAATTGTCTATAAAATCACTTCATATTATCCCCCAAAACCAATCCCACAACAAAAACAATATTTGTATATGGTAAAATAGTATCAATTACACTAAATTATTATAAATAAAAAAAATTAATATGTTTTAGTTAACATGCCTTCACATTAGTTCAACACATATTATAAGATCATCAATAAAGAAATTCCAGATTCCACACAAAACTGGGTTCTTACCAACTTTAATTATTTATCCTTTTATAAGTGGTGATCTCAATAACACAATCAAAAAAATATAACACCACCTCAATAAAAATAATAATTATTTTTTAATAGTGGTGAGAATACATAAAAATCATGTGAATAAATTAAAAGATAGGTAAATAAATTTAAAATCCTACTTTAATAATAAATTTTACCTAGAATGATTTATTATATTTGTTAGATCAATATATACTATCCAATCAAAGAAATAAAAGCATTATAGATCCACACTATAAAAAAGGTATAAGAGATCTCTCAAATCCCCTCCTTAAAAAAATAAAAGTAACTATATCATAAGAATGGAGAAATAATGGATCAATCACCAACAACCTTAAAGGAAACCACCTTATAAATTAACCACAACGAACACCATAAAATAATTATTGAATCTTAACCAAAAACTAGGGTAAATTTTCATAGAACACCTCTAAGATTAAAAGAATAAGGAAATACAAGAGAAGAGGAGAAGAGAGGGTACCTTGATTCAAGAGAGTTCAATACTAATGAACCTATAAGTTTAAAACCTTAATAGAAATGGTTAAAGGGCATTGAGTTGGTATGGTATTGGATATGGTTCAAAGAGAGAAGATAAAATCCAATATAGGAAAGGTTGGACCCCTATTTATAAAGAGATTCTAGCTAGCCTCCACCATAGAACACTCACTTTCACTATGATTGTAGTACCTCTAGTTAAATTGAGATTCAATTTTCAAGTCATTTGAAATTCCATTTCCCTTTAATCTCATGTTATTTCTAGAAAAAACAATAAAAATATTTGATATCCATCATACCATGAACTACAGAGTAGATGACATAATTTAAATTACCAGGTAGACACCATGTCTTCCCACCATGAAACAAGGGAATTTCCTTTATCATTATACCTCACCCCACCCAATACCACGATGTGGTGATATAATGATCCTTTTTTCCACTCATCCTTTCTCTGATTAACCTTACCTTGATGCACAACCACATTCACTGAATAGGGAATTTTTGTGGTCCCCATTTCATACAGGGAAACTATACAAACACCAATCACACCAAAATGGATACCCCTAGGTGTTTTGATCACTATGTCAAAAATATAAATCCTCTAGACCTCCAATGATTCCATTACCTCCACAATAGGCATGGTATCATTAATTATTTTTCATAGGTGAATTAGTCTAACAAAAAACCATATTCCATGGCAATTTTAGATCCCATGGTTAATTTTTTTCCAAAATAACCGATCTTTATGAATATATATCTAAAACAATAACTCACTATAACCATATCTCCAAAAGAGCCCCACCATGGACACTAAAACACATACCAACAAGACGTGGAAAACCTCTAGAGGAAAAAAATCATCTCATTCCTCTAGAGTAACTCCAAACTACCTCTCAAAACCTTTAATCCCAAATCATGAAAATTAATTGGTCAAGAATGTATGGGTTGTTACATTTGATAACTATCAAAAGATTTTCATCCAGAATAATAAAAACTAAACCTAGAGGGAAACCAAAAACTTCCACTAAGTCAATAGAATATACCCATAAAATAGAGGAATTTCCAAAATAAAAACCTGATCATAAACCAAGGGATTAAAATCATAATAATTTCAAAATGAATTCAATTGTTTCATCATCAACTCACTCCAAAGACCGAAACACTCAAGGAACCACCTTACAAACTTTAGGAATCACTACAACCAAGGGTAAACACCTACTATACACTCATCACCCTTGACTCAATAATATTAATGCAACAACAACCCAACATCAATTGGAGTATTCCTTGAAACATTAAATATAAGTTAGATACCTATAATACTGATATTACACTAATGATAGATCAATATAACAAATAATAAAAGAGGAAAACATAAATCACTCCCAAACCAAAATTTACCTTTATACAAATCATTAATCCTTCAATACATCCAAGGATGTTTATGAAATAAATATTACAAATAAATTCATTCCAAAAAACATGAATTTTTGGATTCAAAAATGTAAGAAAATGTATGTAAAATAGAAATATTCTTCCATTATTTACCATGAAATATTTCAATTATAAATAAACATGTCCAGTAAATAAATAAAATTTTCATTGTCAAATTTATGAGAAATTGAGTTAATGAATTCTATATAAAATATATAAAATTTAAATTCCAAATATCATTTATAAGAAGGAATTCATTATGAAATGAATAAGTTCAATAACTTAGAATAAATTCACTCTTTGAATACTAAATAAAACTTTACCCATCATAATCAACTATCCATGAAAACTCAACCATGATATGGAATAAATAAAGCCCATAACTTGTGATTAGAAACACGATGATCCATAGGGAACTAAAAATTTTTATTCCCCAAATTATTTCAATTAAAACAAATCATCTTACCCAACATAGAATTCCTATAACTGGGTAGACTAATATCTAGAGTTGGATTCACTACATTCCTCATCACAATGCTAACCCAATAACATTAGGGTCCACTTTTATCTTTCCTAGAATTAAAAATTAGACACTTATAAATTATCATAATAAATTTACTCACTTCTATATAATAATTTAAATGAAATATTTATAAACTTCATTAAATCTATGCCCTCAAGGAACACTCAAAATAATGTTCATGCAAGTATTCATACTAAAATTTATGAAAAATGGGTGGTTAAGGTGAAACAATGGAACCTAAGATCATGAAAATTAGATCCCCCTACTAGAGCTCTAATATCTTTTTCATGCATTCATTCTTTCACACATGGGAAAAAACTCTTTCTTGAAGAATTTAGAAAAATCCCAAGAAACATCTTCCATCCAATAATGATTAGCCTTCACTACACTCATTACACCCTTCAAAGTGAGACCAAAATAAAGGAAAACTAGAATTGACCAGGATTCCTTTTGAATTTGAAGTCAACATAAACATATTCTATACACTCCTCATCCTTGAGGTTCAATTCCCCACCTAGCAACACTCACAACTTCTAAAATCTAGACAACACCTTATCCTATAAATCCTTCTACTTCCCAAACAAAACACCTTGACGATATACTATAAAATTTCTTTGAACTAAACATTAAAATCAATAAATTTACTCCTAATAACTAAATGATATACCAAAAATAGGGGAAATACAACCACACTACAAAAATCACATGTCCCAGTAAAATTATCACCACCATACCCTTCAAGAACACAACTTCCATATCACCCTTGTTCCTCCATCCATAAGTCTACTAAGAACTTAAACATACCTTTCCTTATTCCCAATATTAATTTCTAATGTACAATAATCAAAAAAATTCCAACTAGAGAAATTAATTTTATAATAGTATCTAAGGAAGCAAAAAATTCCCTTTATAGAAATTTAATCACTTTAAGTATGATTAAAAGAACCGTAATGGAAAAATTTATTTCATAATATGGAACATTTTCCTTAAACCACACAATTTTATATATTTTAATATAAATAAATCAATTTTAAACATTAAAACCACATTAAAAAAGCCTTATTGTAAAAAAAACTACATTTTTTTTGTAAAAAACCATCAAATCATTTTAAAATATAACTTTTAAAATTAATTTAATCCTTATTAAATTAAAATAAACCACTTATTTATTAAAATAGATTTCCAAGAATCAAGTTTCCATTTAATCAAGTCAAACAAAGAACACAGAACACCACTTCACATAAAATTTCACAAGATGGAAAAAGTTTAAAAAACCCAATGTGCTCAAATTCAAATAAGTTTCCCAAAAACATATAATTAAAGATTTAGTTCAAATATATTACCCAATATTATATCCAATTAAACTTATAAGACATAAAATTATATTAATATACCATCCATTACCACATTAAAACATGAAAATTATTTCTACTAATCTAACATAAAACCCTATGAGATTGATGGAATACTAAATAAGGTGACTAACATACTATATTAAATATAATATTATTAATATCTCACATGTATAAAATATGGAAAGATGACATGCCTATATCATATTATTTTTTTGAACTACTAAAACCCTATAACACTCTTAGTAGAATCAAAATTAACATGTTTAACTTTCAAAACTAGGAAATCTAGATTATCAATTAGAATATTTAAAAAATATAATTATATAAAAATTCATATTATCCAGTTCAAAAGTAATTTAGGTTACTAACACATTAGTTATTATCAAAAATACATCATGGTAAATTACATAGATTTGAAGAAACAAAGAGATTGTTTTAACAAAACCATGTTTTTTTATTTACCAGTACCTCAGATAGAAATTATTTTTTCCTAAGGTCTTCAGTTTATAATAAATTAATATTTATTTAAATAATAAAAGAATATAAAACCATATTCATATCTGTATTTATAGAGTCACATGTATAAATTATAGAATACAAGATTCAATCCCATGACATAGAGCATAACTACACTAGAATCATCTTGAAGTGATAGAAGTGACAACAATGAGAACTCCAAAATAGAAAATCACCTACACCATAGCATATTCAGGGTAATGTTTCTTAAAAAAAATACGAAATAAGAAGAAAAATAAAAAAATGACAGGGTATAAAACAATAACTAAAATATAATAAATAAACCAACTTGAGTACATGATTCTAGGATAAATGGCCGATGGGTAACACAACTATCAATAAAGAAGAACATATAATAATTCAACAACAACAAGTCTTTTTGTGAAACTAAGGCAGTGCAACACACACCTACACTATAATCCAAAATGATAGATATATGGATATTCTATATAATATATAATCCTTTTATACTTTTAATATACATGCATGAGCTAAAAATCTCATTAGGTCACCATCCACTGGCCCATGACATAAAAACTTAAAAGAAAATATATTTCATGCAAGTTTGAAAATAATGACATAAAAATAGTTTTTTTGGATTCTATCACATAAAATAAGTATAAAAAAGATTCCTTTGAAAAACATTTCATTCTAACAAATCATATCTCATTTACAAATAAACTAAAATTTATTTATTTCAAACAATTCATTCACAAATGGTAGATAAATTAGTTTTACCACAAATATTAAAAGATATCAAAATACCATTTCACTATTCAAAATAACTATACCATTTAATATATATATGTATATATATATATATATATATATATATCATAATTGAATCCTAGGAGCTCAATGGGAACAACCAAGTACAGGGATAACATAGTTATCAATGAAGAAAAGTATGCTCACCAGAAAACAAATACACATTAATCAAACATTCCTTAACACATTATCTTACCATTACTAACCTAAATGAAGCAAAACACCCCATAGGTTGACTTGTATCCCATTTAGATCTACTATACAAAGCATAATTATAAACTAGTGCAGATGTGTACCTCGACATCACACCTTTCCAACTTAGTCTTCCCATTACATATAAAAAAATAAGTTAGAATTTAAAAGTAATAAGAATACCACATAATCATACAAGAAAAAAACATTCATTTATTTATATCAATTATATATCTAAGCACACATATAATAATATTCATTTTATCAAATTATAATAATACAATATAACTACCACTATAGGGGTTGTCATCCCATGGTATCAAAAAAAACATGAGTTACCATATAATATAGCTACCCCTATAGGTGTTGTTATCCCATGGAGTTAAAAACAACCATGAGTTTTTATTACATATAAAAGAGGCATGCAATATGGGTTTTCATTTTTTAATTAAACCTTTAAAAGTTCCAACCGAACCTTGGGATCATTCTTTATAAATGAAGTCATTGAAAATCCATTTGGTAAACCAATTGTATATCCATAATTTAATCAATTAAAAAATATAAAAATTCAAATCATTTAAAAAAAGGGTCCAAACACACTTGAGATTTAGAAAAAAAAAACACTTTTACCATCATTTTGGAGATTAACATTATAAAAAATTTCATGAAAAAATATAAAGTTCCAACTAGGCAGTTAAATTTAAAAAAACAAGGGCATGACCATTTAAAATAGTTTTCAAATAAAATCATATTAAAATCATATTTTCACAAATTTATTAAAATCTCATGAAAATATATTTCATTGATATGAATACTAAATATAAGTGAAAATGTTAGAAGAAATTTAAATACCATGATGAAAATTCATGCTATCAGAGATTCAATTTTAAAGTGTTATTAATGGGAAACCTATATCAAACACTTGAAATTTATGACAACCAAATAGAATCCATATTTTGGAGAGAAAGAGGGATCCTATAAAGCAAGATACAGTCCTAATATATGAAACATAGATCATTATACTTGAATCTAGTGACCCTAAGATCAATGAAGAATAATGGAAATAACTTATCATGAGAAACCTAGAAGATGCACACATAGATAATGGTTGATATTGGTTACTCTTCCTCTCCCTTAATACTATCAATAAGAAATCTAATTTTTTCAAGTTAAAACCCATATATCTTTCTATAATAGACCCAATATACGATTATTTCTAAGAATAAGGGAGGATATCTCGAAGAATAAAAAAGAAAATATTCACACCTTTAATTCTATAGACCCAACATCCTTATATCTGATGAAAAATCTCTTCATATGGTATGGAATATCCAAAATACCCAATAGTAAGCCTTAGGGTCAAGATACTAAAAAATTAATGGAATAATGAGGTAAAAGAGAGGAGTATCAGGTTTTAAAATTAATTTTCAAATTATTTAATTTTCATCATAGGATTTGGTCGTATGGTTTGGAAAACTATGCGCCAACCATGTACCTATTTATATACACTAGATAAGTCTCACAAATTGGTTTCATAATTTGAATAACCATGTTTCAACCATTCACCAACCATGTTAAACTCCATTGTCTCTATTTGAAAAACTAATATTGATCCAACATATTCCTTGTAACTCAGGTTCTTATGATCTAAAATAGGATTATTACTTTACTGATGATATTTTTTAAGAATGTTTAATAGGTTTTATTCTATTATTGTGTGTTTGTCTATAAATTTCTCTATGTATTAATTCTAGATGTTTTGACTAGAAACTGCCTAATTTTGGAAAATTTGATATGTGATGGTTTTTTTTCTATATGGTGAAAATGGAAATGTCAATCATTAACCTATGTTAAGGAAAAAGATATATCAATAATCTATGTTAAAAAATTACCTACATTTATATTTACTATGTCGATAATATTGACTATGTGAGGAGTCACCTAAATGATCATTTGGCTGTGTAAATAGGTTACATGAAGAAATAGGCTATGTGAAATTCAACAATGCGTATACCAATTATACTACGTGATTAGCTACAAAAATAAGATGGATATATTGTTTCAATTGACTATGTCAGATTCAACTATGTGAATAAATGAACTGCGTGATTAAATTTTTCTATGTAAAGTAAAATCATCTACATTGATTTAGTTATTCAAATTAGCTGCATGGTTTTATTTCATCAATTCTAAAACATGGATTCAACTCCTCAAATTGGATATGTCATGATAGTAGTTGGTATTTATTACCATTGAATCACTCAATTGAAGTTTTCAATGTCACTGTATAACTATTAAATGATAGATTTTCTCTTTAAGATAAAATCGATTATAATAAGATACAAGTACCAAGATATAATAAAAAAATGATAAAATATTTAATTTTTCACTACTATTGCTAATGAATTTCAAGGAGAAAGACATTTCACCGATATGTATTTTCTATGGATGAAGTGCAGTGAGTTTAAATAAGATAAAATGGATATATTTCAAATAAGAAGAAATAGAAGTGGTGTGTGAGTGAAGAGTTATGCATGAGAAGTAAAGAGAAGAAGATAATATAGAGAATTATTTTCTCAATGATTCAATGAAACTATATTTTTTTATGTAAATATAAAATAACAAGTCTCAAATTATCATATGTTATTATTTTTGATCTTATCTATGTATAGAATAATCTACTTGAGCTTATTACCCTTTGGATTATTCCACTCGGAGATCTTTTATTTTTCATTCAGGTGTTTCTTATAGTTGTGATCTGAAAAATGTAAACCCCCTTCTACTTTTATATTCTATTATAAAGGTTACCCTTAAAATAAACATTGAAGGATGTTATTTTTGAAGCCTTTCTATAGATCAGATGAATTCTCTTATGCTTATAAAAAGTGTGAACTTCTTGCACTCATTATTTCAGTCCATAGAAAAAGGACTGTAATTCCCTAAAAAAGGAATGTACTAGTGAAAATAATCACACTCAAGAAGAAGAGTGGTGGTGGAGTGTACTAAGGTACTTATATTCCTTGAATCACTATAAATATTTATATTTATGTTTTTTTATTATGTTATTTCTATTTCATGTTTTATTAAAGAATATAATAGAATTCTATCATTAAAAAGAGAGGGATAATTTTATAATTGAAGGAAGATTGAAAATAACTCAATTCACCTCTTATTGAGTCTTGTTACGTCTAGTATTTGACAAAATTCAATATTAGAGGAGTTATTATTGAGTTCTTAGCAGTAAAAAATTTAAGTCTAAAGATCTATTCAATAGTGGCCGTAATGAATGACAAAAGATATGGAATTTATATATTCAAATGACCTTATTTTAATGATGAAAATTATGGATGTTGCAAGGAAAAAATTATCATATATCTAAAGAAACTAGGTCTAAAGGTTTATTTCAAATCCATGAAGCCTTTTATAATTCCAAATAAAAAACTAGAAACATAATATTTAGAAAATAAAGAAAACTATGATTTTAATTCTAAATATATGAATTTTATAATATGTGGATTAGGAATATATGAGTTTAATAGGGTTTCTCAATGTTAAAAAAACTATGAGACATGGAATACAATCTCAATTGCTTATTAAGGAATAGATAACAAGTAGGATCTTAGATATAATAATTCCAAACTAATGTTTTAAACTTTTATAATGATGTATGGTGAGAGTATAACACAGTTTAATGGAACACTTATTGAAATTTTAAATAATGTTACTACTTTAGGGGAACCAATTACTGATCAATATAATGATCTAAAAGTTCTAATAATACTATCTCCAAGGTGGATTTGAATTTTGGCCTTCATCCAAAAAATCAGTAGACATAAAAGTTTTTAAAATTAAATATCTTATTGTAACTCTAATGATTTATATGGAAGGTATGGATGCTAAAGATGGATAATATAAGTTACTTAAGAAGGAGAACACCTCTATAAATGTTTAAACATCTAGAGATGATAATATGTGTAAATAAATTCAGATTGTTGATTCATTTGATGGAAATTCTTCATGTAGTTCTGATTCAGATATTGATCTTGCTCAATTTTCTAGAAAGTTCAAAAATATTTATAAAAATAGAATAGGTTTTAAGAAACCTCAAAACAAATACAAGATATCAGATGAATATTCTAAGGAAGTAAGACGATATGAGTGAAAGAATCCTTGACATATAATGTTTGATTTTCCACATCTTCAAGATGATAAAAAGTAATAAAATTAATAGTTTAAGAAAGTAGGTTATAGGAATAAATCTACGAAATACCTAAATCTAACATAGAGTGTTATGGATGATTCTAGTGATGTTTTGTCTTTAAAATCTAATGATAATCATTATAATCATAAAGCTAACATGTTTTTTTTGTCAAATAATATGATGAGTTATATTTGTTCCACTCTTTTAAACCCAAAACAAAACCAAAAAATGGATATTACTCGTTTAAGGATCTGGATGAATATTTCTCTTTGTTTGAAGCTGAGTATGAATCTTTAAAATGAAAAAACAAAGATCTTAAAAAGTCGAACAATGAATTATGTAATGAAAAATAAGACTTAACAAACCAAATATTAATATTAAAAACCAAACAATAAAATTATAATGTATCATGTATTAAACATGGAAATAAAATGGAAAAAATAAATAAATAAGTTCAATACCTTAAAGATGCTACTACAATATTTTAAAAATGTGAAAATGATCTAAATAAAATTCTCAGAAATAATAAAACTCATAATGACAGATTTGGAATTAGAAGACAATGTGAAATCCCAAAGTTTTACATGAACTATTTTGTACATAGTTCCAAGAATAAAAATAATTTAAAATTACTTATTTTCATAGTGGTGAGCTAAGAAATTATGAAAATGATTATGATTTTAAAAAATCATATATTTTTGGAGTAAAAAATGATTATTTATCAATTTTTTTTCAAGATTAATTAATGAAGGTTTTGTATAACCCAAAAAGATTTGGGTTCCTAAATAATTAAATGCTAACTTTGCTGGACCTAAGAAAATACTGGCACCAAAACAATTTCTTATTTAATTTGTCTTTGTAGATAAAAAGGTCCAAGATCACCAATGAAATATTGTATATGAAGAGTGGGTGATTAAGGAATATGAGTGAATATTTCTATAATTTTCACTCTTTATCACAGATAAAAGAAGTTTATGCCATGTTTGGTGAAAATTACAAGGTAAATATTATGGGAGTTGAATTAGTTGGAAATCCATGATGTTTTCTTATCAAAAAAGTTATCTATATTGAAGGTTTAAAGAATGGTTTGTTAAGTATATCTCAACATTTTGATGAAGGTTATTGTGTTGATTTTTTCAATAATTAATGCTCTATTTTAAATAAAAAATTATTAAATTTAATTCACCATGATCATATATTGTCTATACTCTATATCATAATTATTTTAGTATAAAACAGGTAAACTATTTAAATATTGAAAAAATGATTCTTAGATATGGCATAGAATACTGGGACATTGTAATTTTTTTTCTTTTAGACATTTTTTCAAAAATAATTTTTTTTGATATTTACCTCAACATAAATTGAATAAGAAGAATCTATGTGATGCATTTTAAATGAGAAATTAACACAAATCATCTTTTAAACTAATTATAGAAGTTTCTACTTCTATAAGCCTAGAAATTATTCATATGTATTTGTTTAGGCTATATAGAGTTGCAATAAAATGAGTAATTTTTTTTTATATTTTAGATGATGATTGTTCTATATTTAATTTTTATTTCTTTTAAATTGTTAAAAGTTATTCTTGTTCTTTTTTTATATGTTTTTTGAAATTGGTTCAAGAAGATAAATATTCTAGAATTATTACTTTAAGAAGTGATCATCAAGGAAAATTTGAAAACCATAAGTTCAATACCCATTATTGAAAACAAGGTATTAAGAATACATTTTCTTGCCCAAGGACACATCAATATAATGGTTTTGTTAAAAGAAGGAATATAAATTTCAAGAAATTAGTAAAGCTATGTCATGTGAATATAACATGCCTACACATTTTTCGGGATGAAGCTGTGATTACAACATGTTAAGTCATTAATAGAGTTCTAATTAGACCTATTTGAAAGAAAAAACCATATGATATATGGAATAATATAAATACAAAAGGTGGATAATTTAAGGTTTTTGGATATAAATTTTATAATCTAAACAACATGGATAATCTTGGTAAATTTGATCCAAAATATAATGAAGGAATATTTATCTTCTTTTATACTACTTCAAAATCATATATAGTTTTAAATAAATGATCAAATATTTTTGAGGAATAAAATCATGTAAAATTTGATGAAAGTGATCGTTTTGATCAAACAGTAACTCAATTTGATGAAAAATGAAACTCTTTTTAAAAATTGATATTTGAACCTCTTTTTGATAAAAAAAGGATGAAAAAATGGAACATGATTTTCCAAAACCAAATCAATAATGGCTGGATTTTAGTGAAGTTGAAAGTGTTCTTCATAGATATCCTAGAACCCTTAAGAAAAATCCTTTAAAAAATATTATAAGAAGTTCATATAAAGTAATTAGAACAAGGAGAAGTGTAGGAAACCTAAAAGATTCTTTTTTTCATTTTTATCACAATTAGAACCTAATTATTTAGAATAATACTTTAGAGATGAAATTTGGGTTATTACTATGCAATAGGAATTAAACCAGTTCAATAGGAATAAAGTATTTGAATTAGTTGATAGACACTCTAACTAACTTCTATATGAAAAAAATGGGTTTTTATAAATAATACATATGATGTTGGGGTGATAACTAGAAGTAAATATAGATTAGTATCTAAAGGTAATAATTGAGAATATGGTATAAAATACGAGGAGTAATTTTCTCAGTTTCTAGACTAGAATACATTAGGATTATTTTATCCTATTCATTATAAAATAATTTTAAATCATATATGATGGATATAAATTCTTGCTTTCTAAATGGTTTTTTATTGGAGGATTCTTATGTTGAATAACATCCTGGTTATGAAAATCCACATTTTTCAATTTCAATTTTAAATATACAAAATCAATTTATAGTCATAAACAAGAACCTAGATCTTGGTATGAGAACTTAAGTTCTTTTATTTTATCAGATGATGTTTATTAGGTATGATAAATCCAAATTTATATTAGAAAAAAAATCATCTCTAGATACGTTGTTAGTGAAAAATATAATAATTATTTAATTTTTGTTTCTAAAAAAAATTTTGTTTAATGAATTTTTAATATTCATGAAAAAATAATTTGAAGTAGTCATAAAGGGTAATTTAAATTATTTCTAGGCCTTTCAAATTTATCCAAAATACTTTGGAAATGTGATGAATTAAATAAATTATATACTGGACTTAATGAAAAGTCCTAGAATTGAAAGTGCTAAAGTACATGATATAGATATGAGTTCTAATAAAAAATATGACTTGGATTAAGTTGGGAAAATAGTTTATTAAAAAGATTTATAGAGGAATAATTGGGAGTTTATTTTATTTGACTACTATGACACTAGATATTATGTTTGGAGTATGTATTTGTTCTCATTTTCACACTAATAATAAATAATCACTTTTAAAAGCTACCAAAAATGTTTTAAGATATTTAAAAGGAATAATTTATCTTTACTTAATTTTTAAAAAAATTACTGATTTTAATCTAATATGAAATTTAGATACCAAATTTGGTGGCTATAGACTAGATAAGAAGAGTAATTTAGGAAATTTTTATTTTCTAGATAAATACCTAGCATCGTTATCTTGTAAGAAACAACACTCTGTTTCATTATCTATTGTAGAAGATGAATAAAATGTTATTGGTAGTAGTTGTGCACACATTCTTTTGATGAAACACACATTAATGGATTTTGGATTCAATTATAATCATGTATCAATTAGATGTTATAATATTAGTTCTGTCAATATTTCTAAGAATCTTATTCACCATTCAAGAACAAAGCATATAAACTTAAGACATCATTTTCTAAGAGATCACACTAAAAAAGGTGAATTAATCTTGGATTTATATCCTCAGAGAATCAATTAGTAGATATATTTACAAAACCCCGTGCTTGTGATCATTTTCATTTTATTAAAATAGATTTGGGTTTATTAGTTTTATATAGATTTAATGTATTTTACTTATTTATTTAACTGTCATTATTTTTGTTGAAATTTAAAATTGAATGTTTTATTATTTTATTTCATTTAATGTTATATAAAAATTATGCTTATTTGACTTATATATTTATTTAAATTTAGAAAAAATAAAATTATTTATTTTATTTATTTTTTGTTATTTATTAATTTGTTAGAAGTAACCCTAAACCAAAATATTGTACATAAGAAAATTGGGATTCATGTATGTGACCAATTACAAAATTGACTCTCAACCCTTTTACTATTTGTATATATAACCTACATTTGAATCTAAATCCCCATCTCTGTCCTTTAATTTCCTATTTGAACTTCAAATGACCTATTTGATACTAGAAAATCAAATCATACTGATGATGGAATCCCAGGTTCATCTAATAAATTCAAAGGAAGTTGAAGAAGAGTTCTTGTGGGAAATTCCATAGATATGTCATAGTTGAAGACAACTAAAATGATGATAAAAAACTTCTTGAGTTTCAAGGTAAGGATTTTGTGTTTGATGAGAAGAAGTCAGTTTTTTTAGGAATAATTTAATGATTTTTTAGTTAATGCCAAGTTTCAGTTCAATCAATCAATGTATGTAACCATGTCAAATGTTAAATAAAATATAGTGGTAGTTTCTTATGTTGAGATGGATGAAATATTTCATTGTTTCCATGAGGGGGAGTGTAATTTCAGTTAGAAAATTGTTTGGAAAAGCTCAATAATTCCAATAGATGTGTTTAATTTTTTTTGTTTAGAACCTCTATTTTAAAAAAGAAAAAAGTAAACGAGCCACCTACTCAATAGAATTTCTAATGTAAGTTTGTTCAGAAAGGTATATCACAAAGAGAAGGAGAAATATAGAAGGTTATCTTTAAATATATGTATTTTATGTATGTCTTTATTAACAATTTGAAGTTAATTTTTCCAAGATAAAGGGTATGATTTATGCATCATTATTATAAAGGAAAAGGTATTCTAAAGAAATATCCTTAGGGTAGATTAATCAATTTATTTATATAGAAGAAATAAGTGGAATTGAATGAAAGTGATATAATGAAGTGTCAGAAGAGAAATACCCTTTTTTCAGTTCTCCTGGAGATGATTGGATATTTCTGGGATTATTCATCTATCTCTTTGATGCCAGTTGTTCAGGAGAAAGTGAATAAGGGGGAGTCAGATCAAACCTCACTACCTAGTGATGAAAAACCTATTGAGTTAGTTTATTCTAGGGGATTATAGGAGATACCAGTAGTGAGAATTGAGTCTTTAGTTCTATTTATTAGTCATATAGTGAATAAATCTATTGAGATTTAGGAGTATGTGGATACTCAGAACCAAGCAGTTGGTGAAGCTACTGGTGAAGTAGCTATGTCTCCAAAATATAACCAGAGAGTAGAGACAATTATTGAGACAAATGGTATTTCTTTTTATAATAGGCTCTCTTATACTGCTTCTGTAAGTTCTGAAGTCCAGAGAAGTCCATAATCAGTTTATATTCCTGAAGGAGTTGATCCAATTCTCCTTAGATCACTTATTGTTAAAATAAGGGATACTGATATGGTTATGGAACCTAAAAGGAGTTCCTATACACAATATGTATCATGTTCTCCCTAAAATTCTCAAAAAGTAGCTTCTTCTATTTATAATAGTTTAAAATTCTTGGAAAACAAAGTGTTTTCTAATATTTTAATGATGGGAATTAGAAAGATAAGAAAATATTGTTTTGGTTTAAAATTGGAGCTTTATGCTTGAAAAGATGATATTATAGAACTTAAAGAGTCATATAACACAAAATAAGAATTCAATAAATTGTGTTTAATGATGAATGATCATTCGATAATGATTAATAGTCTTTGAAGAGATCCACCTATGCCTTAATCAATTTGAAATGTAAATACTAAGGAACTTGAGGAAATAAAATCCCTGATAAGTGGATTGAAATGATTTTCCCTCAAATTTTTGAGTATGGTGAGATCCATTCATTAGTTGTATCACAAAAGTATGTTTCTCAGGATCCTTCATCCATGAAATCAAATTTATATCAGGATGTGGTTGATGAAATCAATGATTTTTAAGATAAAGTGCAAGAGACTTTTTATACACTGAAAGGTGTTGTGTTAAGTTGGTTGAAGTTTATAAATAAGTTTCAAACCATAAGTGTTTCTCCTTTGGTGTCACTAATTGTTCCTGATTTTCAAAAAAGTGGATTAGATAATGTCTATGTTAAGTTATGTTTCATTTTAGATTAAATGTCTCTAATTTGATAGGCTCTCTCTAGTGTTGTTGAATGATATGAAAAAATGATCTTTGTGGTCTTTTTCACAATATCCATAAATACATTAAGAATATTAGTGTTGTATTATATAGATGCATGGATTTCTATGTTGGTTATCTTAAGAATATATTAGGTATTTTTTTGAAGAAAATGTGGCTATTTCAAAGAAGTAAAGAGATAAAATTTCATGCATCCTTCATCTTATCAATAAAAAAATAATTTCTTTCAAAAAATATGAAGTTATTTGATTAAAATATTTTTTATATGTTTTATTTGATAAAATCATATTTATATTCATATTAATCTTTAGAATAATATTTAGAATAATCTTCATATAATTCATTTCTAGTTATAGGCAGAGAGTCAACTTTGTACAAACCTCCTATAATTTCAAGACCAACTTCAACACATATTTCTGTTAGTGCTTCATTTTTTACGTCCTCTCTCAAGGATCTTAAATAATTTCTTCTAAATATATTAGTGAAAGTAAATAGTTTGGATCTAAAATTAAAGTCATTGACTATGTAAGAACTCTAATATTCTTTTTAGGTATGGATTTTTTTATTTTCTGGTGCTTTGAGAAAAAGTGGAGAATCTAGAAATTTAAGGAGTACATGCCACATACTTTAGAGTACACGCTATGTACCAGGTTTCCGTGGGTGACCCTATACTGGCTGTGTAATGGCCGAGTACATGGTTGTGTGGGGTGACCTAGAGACCGCCTAAAGCGGGGTACGGTTTAAGCAAGTATACACCATGTACTTTTAAATAACACGTTGTGTACTATTCTTTTAATTGTCATATCGGACTGGGGTCATGTCTCATCCATTGAAACGCCTTCTTCTCTACTCATTTCATCTAGGAGCGACGATTACAGATGAAACTTCTCCGAGACCCCAACTCATCATCTGTTCTCTGATTCAACAGTCATCAGTTGCATTAGAATCACCACGATGAGTTCGTTCTTCTTCTAGATCCTCTTTCCTTGATTTCTATTATTTTGTGAGATATCTTCGGTTGATCAATTTTGACATTTTTGCACATCTACTGTGTTCTAGGTTGATTAAAGGGATGATTCCGGAGTATATTTATCATACTATGTCGAGGTACGTGGTTTTTTCCTTTACGTAGTTTTTCCTTGAATATTATGTACAAAAGTTCCCAATACCCTAGAATGGAGTATTGCATGTTTAGGGACATTATCCCTCTTAGTGCCTGTTATTCCTTATGTGCCTGAGTAGAGGTTGTTCGATTGTGAATAGTGATATTTTCCATGTTATGGAGGTGTTTTTCCATGTTTGATTTGATATTGACCGTTTGGTCTAGCTTTTCCTATTAGGTTTCTTGCTTTCCATGCCTAGTGTTTCTAGGATGGAGTGATTTTATCTGATGCTGTTATATGATTGTAGCTGTTTATCCAATTAGTTCTTGAAATCTATTATCCATGTAGTTTTTAAGGTTTACTTTGGCTTTTGAACATCGCAGTGCAAGATTGACTTACACAGGGATGTGGGAATCTGGTGTAGTTAGACCATAGGGGGAATGGATGTTGAGGGATTCCCCAGAGTGTTTGTTTTCTTTTACATTGCGAGACCATAGGGGGGATATAATTTTTTTCTCCCTCAGAGTATCTGTAGTTACAATTTGTGAGAGAACAGAAGGAATTAGACGTTGAGTGCTTCCTCAGAGAGTCTATAGTTACCGATACGAGACCACAGGGGGAAATAACGGTGAGTTATTCCTCATAGAGTCCTTACTAAAGATGTACTAGATAGGGTAGACTATGATTACCTCCCAGAGGGTTGCTTGTGTTTGATTATTTGAACCAGAGAGGTTAGGCTGTGGGTACTTCCTAGAGGGTTACTTGTTTTTGTTAGCTGCTTACTTGATATATGAAATTGATTACAATTGAAACTGTAGGATTGTTTACTTTTGAGTACTTCCTTATTTACTGTTTCATTTTTCTTACTTCCTACCATATATATTAACTAACTTTTAGGTATAGATCTATGGGTGGTTGACTATTGGGATTCGTCTCACACCCTATTTGGGTCATGATTTTGGTCCCAAAATAATTATATTGCTGTAGGTATAGATAAGAGAAAGCTCCCTTCTACATCAGGTACTTGACTACTGTGGATCCAGAGAGCATGGGACCAAGCTGAGGCTTGCTATGCTACTTGAGTTTATTTGATTTATTTTTTACTTTGGTATAGTACAATATTCAAGCATTGTGACTTATTTGGACACTTTCCTAGACATATGTATCATGCATCATTTATATATGTGATCTAGTTGTTTATTACTTTCAGTATTCCACTGTTTACTTATTGCATGTTATTACTGCTTCTGATACTCTTATATATTTATTTCTATTGTGTTACTCTTCTAATGAGGGCATAGTTTCCCCACTATCACACCCAAGGCCCTCCCTACTATTCAGAAGCCTTCAACGTTTGGGGAAATGCGCTTGAGGCCACATGACCAATCGGGTACGAGGAATCTCTAGGTGGCACCTAGAACCAGGACGATATAAAGTTATATCAGATGAATTATTTTCTTCTTGACTTACTGTTTGGAGCCTATAGCTAGGGATAGGAAGGAATAAGTACTTGGTAATAAGCTATTCTGACACACGCCCGTCGTAGGGTGTGGAAAAACAATTTTAAAATTTCCTAAGTGTAGTCTAGTGATTAACCCTAGGAAGTCTCCTAAAGAGGAGTGCACAAAAAATAAGTTTTTAAATTTTAAACGAGGGTAAAAATGTGATTTTTTTGGAAAGAAATTTGAAATTTAAATGATTGAAAAACAATGATATTAAAATGGTGATTAGGTTAGGCTCAGTTTCCTAATTGTAATGATATCATTGTTAAATTTAATTCAACCCTCTTCTTCTTTGTTGATTAAAGTGAGTTTCCATAATCGTTTCCTCTCACTTCCTTGGTGAAATTATGATGGTGAGAGAAAACCATACCAAGATCTCAGTTTGGTCAAATCTCCTTCCATGTGTAAAATAGTTGTATTGAATATCCTTAATTGAAATGGGAAATACTGATCATGTTTTGTTTATCCCAAACAATCAAGAACATTCACTACACCTTTTACACGTACTGACGATCGTCGAGTACTTCACCACTAATACCTAGTCTATTCCATCATATATAAACCAGAAATTAGTGGAGGGAGATTATGATTATTTTACCAAGGAAAAAATAAATAATGGAATTAATATTCAAGAATGATCACACTTGATAATAAAATCCACTATATTAAATTGAAAACAACTTTGAAGAAGAAAGAAATTTCATTCAATTACATTCAAGAACTCAAGCATTACAACATTGAAAACCAACCCTTCCCCAATCACTCCAAATGTTTACCCCTCCATGGTAAGGGTAATTGAGATGAATGGGGAAGAATAAGGCATTTAAAAACTGTGAAAAATAAAAATAAATAAAATATAAAGTCGAAAATCTCTCCTCCTTGGTGTCCCAAAAGAAATGGGATGGAGAATGAGATGCTTTGAGAGGGTAGAGCTCTCCTCATTTTATAGCAAGAATTCGTCCTCCGAATATTTACGCATTGTAGCCCCCATTAAATGATATATTCACGAATTCATCCCTTCTTCAATGTTATTCATAATTATCTTGGGAGTTTCCCCTCAAAATTTCAGCAGATTTGGACATGTATTCCGAGAGTTATGGCTGTTTTAATTTGAGCATTTATTCTGTCCAGTCAGACTCATCAAATCGTAAACCTCCAGATTAGGATGCTTTAATGACCCTTAAATTGGACGATTCCCACATCCTTCCTTTCATTAAATATTCTAAAAAACTTCTTTCACATCCCCCACTGAATTTCACAACAATTGTGCCCACCATGAATGAGTTATGGAGACCACACCAAAACTAGGCATAACTGCAAACAATTTTCTTTATCCAACTTGTGAGCTTCTTTAGAGATTCAATATGGTCGATTCTTTTATTGGTCCAAAAATAGTAAATTAAGCCCTGGATGTCTAGAATATGTTAAAGAAATAATTTTTTAATTTTTATTAGTGTAGATAATGTTATGGATAAACTACAGAAATAATTTAAAACTATTAAAAATCTGAAATAGCCCATTTTTACTATTCAACTCAAAATAACACCAATATCATAAAAATGAAAAAATTAATCTTAGAGGAACAATTTTGTGGGTTTAAAATAATGATATTAAATATAAATTAATTTAAAATATTTTCTCTATCAATTCCCACACACTTAGCACTTGGAATCCTGGACAAGTAAACTTCAAAATCAAATCAAATCAAATCCAAAACACATGCCAATGAGATCTACCAAATCCATACTAAGAAACAAAAAGATTTCATGACTCATCAAAAACAATTATTTCAAGTTCTAAATTTTAGATTTTAATATATTTTCACTTTATTTGTTATCACATGCACACAGAACACCTAACTCACATGATTTTTCTCTCATCTCACAAATGAAATGCTCAACAAGGCTTTTCTCATCCAAACTCACACAAGAGTCACCATAGTCTTAATAAATTCATACATATCTACCCGATTTGAGTCAAGGACATGTGTTTCTCATGAGGAATTTTTAGGTTTGTTCTATGGCTTCCGATTGGTAGGATTTAGATGTTAAAAATTCTGAGGCCGAAAAAGGAGGGCTTGGCTCTTTTTGAAGAAAAATTGGAAGATTATAATTTTCACTCAAATATGGTCTCCTTCTCTTCACCTTTGTAGAAAATAGGCTCCATCATCATTAAATCAGCTCAACAGTAAAAAATTAAAACTTTTCAAACTTTATTTTTCTTGAAATCTTTAGATAGACATAACTTTCTTTTTTACATCAGAAGCTCTAGAAAGGCACAACTTCTCTTATCATGAAAGCTCCAGAAAAGGCACAACTTTTAAAAAAATGAAATATTCATCAACTCTTCACCATTTTTTATTCCACCAAAAGTATCACAAAATGAGGTGGTGCATCCCAAGTCATCTTCCCACACACTTAAGTTCAACTAGATCATGCAATTTCACTTCAAGAGCAGGTAGGATAAGGAAAATTGGCTTGTAATGTTGATAACCTAATAGGATATTCATGGCTACTAGGGGATAAAATGAAGGATAAATGTAAAGGCGTGCCATAATGAAAATTAATATTTTGAAAATGGGGCTTAAAACAAATAAATACCACAATCATTTAAAACACACGTACCCCAAACCCTCAAGTTTTTAAAGGAATACATCAAATTATGGTTAAAGAAAGCATGGTCTGGTTCTCTTAGGAAATGAGGTGAATGAAAATAATATATCCAAAATGGTTCAGAAGCCTCACAGGAAAGTGATTCCAAAGATATAGACAGTGAAATATGGCATGGGTTTCAAAAATAAGTGTACTCTTAATGAAATTTTAAAAGATTTGAACTCAAAACAAAGTCATTTCACCATTCATTTAAGCTCAGTTTCATGGAATAGATTGGTTCACTCATTGAAATGGGTTTTAAAAATGTTAATGATAATCATTTCAGCTCAAAATTTTCAAAAACACACCAAAATTTGAAAAATAAACACACAAAAATTTGAAAACACGTTTTTTTTTGAAAAATACACAACAAATGAAATCCTAAACTAAAACGTTTCCCTCCCACACACTTAATTGATGAAGTTTACTCAATTAATTAAAATGTATTTAACAAGTAAGAATATTTTTTATTGATTTACAACAAATAATTAAGTATAAAGGAGAGGTACAACCTGATTTATTTGTAGTGCAACATTGAGTTAGGCTCCTAAGTGTTGCACTCTGAAAACCTAAAAATAAAAGAAAATATAAGATATTTATTGAAAGAAATGAAAATAGAAGAATAAAACTTGGTTTAATACCCCAAGTGGGCCCTGGGTTTTGACTGCCTCCATAGGGGCAGTTCTAATCGTTTATCCCCAATCTGATGGTGGGTGAGGTTTCTTTCTCATTAACCAACAATAATTATTCTTTCCAGCATGAAACTCTTCCTTTTTATTGAGGACTCCAAGTATATAGCACAAAAAATCCACCCCTATGATAATTACATAATACTTGAATGGTGGGGGTAGGATAATGAATGAGTCCTCTTCCTTCTTGGTTTCCATTTTCACAACGTCTTATTTTTTCTCCAGTGGTTGTTGAAGGTATGATACATCAATAGAAAAATCAAATGTAATGTTAGAATGTAATTCAATTTGAACAAAATTAAATCATGAAGTGTTAATATCAAATTCTTCCCTTTCAATTTCTACGTATTGTGTCTCTATTTCCTTAGGAAAATCCACTTTGATCTCCTCTTGAACACGCACCAATAAATGTTCAACAAGTTCAGGGAGCTCTAGATGTTCCTCTTCAGATGCATATTCTCCTTCCAAGGAAATACAAGTGTTAGATGAATCTGAAAAATTAAAACAAGGGGAGGTAATACACAATTCAGTTTCAACAAAATCAAAATATAATGAGTTTATGAAAATATTATCTCCCTAAGTTTGTTTTCCTTCAATTTCTTCTTCAATGGGAGGCTCCACTTGTTGTTGAATTTTCCTAAATAGAGGTAGGTAGCCAGACTCCTTTGTCTTCTCTTCAAATACCACTGCTAGGCTGGTTTCATCCTTCAATGTTTCTGAATCTTCTACATTATGAGGAATAGTTGGATCAAGAAGTTCCTCACACTCATTCCAGAAGTTATCTAGTTCTTTTTGATCTCCCATATGTATTTAATTGCTAAATCTTCTTCATCAATCTCCTCCAACATTGATTGAGCTGGGCTCAATGAATCTTCTTTTAATTTCATCAAGGCCTCTATGGGTTCTTTAACTTGAAGGATTTTTGGGGATACTTCTTCCATCAATTTTTCTAGTTCTGGTTCTTGTTCTGGCTCCATTTTTTGATCCTGGGATGCATGTACTTGTTCCGCTATCCACTCTATTGAGGTCTCTAGGTTTTGAACTATTTGACTAATTCTTTCAAATTGGGCTTCAATATCCTTTTGAACTTCTTCTTCTTGGTGTTTCACATTGATCATTTCTTGATAAAATTCCAGAAAATAATCTTGAAGTTCAATTAATTCTCTAGCCAATCCCTCCAACAATGGGTATTCGAGGTTCTCTTTAAGGGTTTGAATAAGGTCCTTGAATTCATCCTCCTTGATGATTTGGATTCAATCTCCCCAAATTTGTTTAGCCAAGAAAGAAACTCTATACTCTATAGACCAAGGTGATTCAATAATTGGTTCTCAAACCTGTGGGTATGTGTTCTAGGAATTAAAAAAATAATCATTTGAAAACAACATGGAAAAAGATTTTTTTAATTTTTTTTAAAATTTGAAAAATTCAAATAATTACAAATAAATTGCGGAACTACCTCCCCGACAATGACGCCAAGTTTGCCGCATGCCTATCGTAGGGCATGGAAATTTTTCTAAACTTCCTAAGTGTAATATAGTGATTAACCTTAGTAAGTCTCCTAAAGAGGAGTGTGCACGAAATTAGTTTTTCACATTTAGATGAGGGTAAAAATGTTGTTTTTTTGGAAAGAAATTTGAAATTTAAATGGTTGAAAAACAATGATATTAAAAGGGTGATTAGGTCCGGGTTGGTTTCTTAATTGTAATGTTATAATTTTTCAATTTAATTCAATCCTCTTCTTCTTTTTTGATTAAAGTGAGTTTCTATAATCGTTTTCTCTCACTTACTTGGTGAAATTATGATGGTGATAGAAAACCTTACTATGATCTCAGTTTGGTCAATTGTCCTTCCATGTGTAAAATAGTTGTATTGAGTATCCTTAATTGAAATGGGCAATACCCAATCTGGGTTTTTTATCCCAAACAATCAAGAACATTCACTATACCTTTTACACGTATTGACGATCGTCGAGTACTTCACCACCGATCCCTGGTCTATTCCATCATATATAAACCAGAAATTAGTGGAGGGAGATTATGATTATTTTACCACGGAAAAAATCAATGACGGAATTAATATTCAAGAATGATGGCACTTTTTAATAAAATACACTATATTAAATTGAAAACAACTTTGAAGAAGAAATAAATTTCATTCAATTATGTTCTAGAACTCAAGCATTACAACATAGAAAACCAACCCTTCCCCAATCACTCCAAATGTTTACCCCACCATGGTATGGGTAATAGAGATGAATTGGGAAGAAGATGGCATTAAAAAACTATGAAAAAGAAAAATAAATAAAAGATAAAGCCGAAATGTTCTCCTCCTTGGTGTCGCAGAAGGAATGGGATGGAGAATGAGATGCTATGAGAGGGTGGATCTCTCCTCCTTTTATATCCAGAATTCGTCCCCCGAATGTTTATGCATTTTATCCCCATTAAATTATATCTTCACACATTGAGACCTTATTGAATGTTTTTCATTATTATCTTAGACATTTACCCTAAAATTATCAGTGGATTTGGACATGTATTCCGAGAGTTATGATTGTTTTACTCTGAGCATTTATTCTGTCCAGTCAGACTCTCCAAATCGCAAACCTCCAGATTAAGATGCTTTAATGACCCTTAAAACGACAGATTCCTATGGCCTTCCCTTTATGAAAGATGATCCAAAACTCCTTTCGTGCCCCCCACCGAATTTCACAAAAATTAGGCCCACCATGAATGAGTTATAGATCCCACAACAAAACTAGGTAAAACTAAAAACAGTTTTCTTGATCCAAATTGTGAGCTTCTTTGGAGCTTCCATATGGTAGATTATTTTATTGGTCCAAAAATAGTAAATGAATCTCTGGATCTGTAGAATCTTTAAAAGAAATAATTTTTCAATTTTGATTAGTGTAGATAATGTTATGGGCAAACTAAAAAAATAATTTAAAACTGTTAAAAATTCGAAATGGCCCATTTTTACTATTCAGATAAAAATAACACCAATATCATAAAAATGAAACAATTAATATTAGAGGAACACTTTTTTGGATTTAAAACAATGATATTAAATATAAATTAATTGATAATATTTTCTCTATAATATTCTTAGGAATAGCTAACCTGTGTATAGAAAAATGACAATTTACCTTGTATATTGCAATTTCAATGGTTTTTCAATTATTACAGTTGATTTGATTTCACCATTGGGTGATTAGCATGTTTTGGGCTATTATAATTGATAATATTGAGGTTTTATTTCTATTGAAACCTAATGAGATGAGGGTATTCCATCTCATGCATCATATAGGCACTTGTTAGAGATCACATGTCATGCATTCTTACCATGCCATTTAGGGTTCATTACTAATTACATGTTGTTGTGATAGAAATTGTTCTAGATATGAATGATTGTGTGACATATTCCTTGATATAATACATGTTATTTGATAGGGTATTGGATTGTGTAAGGTTTAGTTTTAATGAACGCCAAACTTTGGTTCTTGAGGTGTTATGGGTCTTCCTGGATTGGAATTTGGTGGATTATTGCACTGTTATGCTTGTATATGACATGTATAAGATGCAAAGATTTGATTCGTGGGGAGTATGGGTCCTCACGAATCAGAATTTGGCACTTTAATGTTTGTTTTAGGGTTTTTTCAGAGTTTTGGAATAGTTTCTGAGGCTTACTGTCTGAAAAAACCCAGAATACATAGCGTGTAATGAAAAATACATGCCATGTATCCTTATGTTTGGGAGTAACTATTTATCATAAGTACATGCCGTGTACTATATGTACACACTGTATAGTCTCTAACCGTGTCACTGGCTGTGTGGGTAGATACATAGGGTTGGGAAATATTGGGTGGCACATGCCATGTACCGGACGCACATGCCATGTGTATAGACCATGTGTCCAGCCACATGACCCATGACACGGGTGGATTATGGGAAGTTAGTACACGCAGTGTAGCATTAGCTGTGTAACTCGGCTGTGTGACTGAAAACTTGGGTCGGTGAAGTTCTTTCTAGTACACGTCGTGTCTAGCATAAACACGCCCTGTAGTTTTTTTCTAGAAGAGAACCATGTAGTTTAGTTTTGTAGAGGAACCTGAGTAGGGGAAATTGATTCAAGTACATGCTGTTTCTTGGGAGAACACGCCATATGCATGGGGTGTTACACGACTGGGGTTGGTAGGAGTACACGCCCATGTGAAGGATTAAAGGAACACACAGTGTTGGGGATATACATGTCGTGTATCAATGCTTGAAAAACTTGAATGTCTTCTTTATCATGTTCCTTTCATACACTTCTAAGGTTTTAGTCCTTGATAATCTTGAGCTAATGTGTGTGATTGACCATGCCGAGTCATGCCACCAAGACATCCTCTGGTTGTATGCCAGTTACAGGGTAGTGATGAGACACCATACATGGCTGATCAGGGAATACCAGTAGATCCTCCAGTTGTGCCCGTCTTTTCACCAACCATTATCCCGGATACAGGTTCTAATGTACAATTATAATAGGGATTCATGAGGTTTATGCAGACTTTCTAGTGAGTACCACGTCCTACCCCATCTATGGTATATTTGATGCAAGTTTTTCAGCAGGGCATCCTCCCGCCTTCAAAGGGGATGTAGTACTATAGGATACAGAATCATGGTTAGAGGACATGCTTTTGATCTTAGAGAATATGGAGATGACTCTAGAGAGTAGGGTGAATATCTCTACATATATGCTTCAAGATTCTGCCAAAAGGTGGTGGGATATAATCTCATAGGTGGGACAGGATCCGGTTATGGATTGGGATGAGTTCCATCGTTCCTTCTATGATTACATCCACCCAGAGACTTTGAGGGATGATTGAGCTAGAGAGTTTATGATTCTGGAACATGATACTCTTTCCATCATGGTTTACTCTTCTTGCTTCACAGAGCTGCAACACTTCATGCCCATTCCAGGGGGTGATGAGTTATTTCTGGTGAGGAAGTTTTAGGATGATCTCAGGCATGACATCTGATCTCAGGTGAACATCTTTAGGTTTACTTCCATCACTTCTATAGTCAACCAGGGGCTGATCACGAAGCACAATTTGAGGGATTCTAGAGCTATGAGCCAGGGAGGATCAACATCTGAAGTTGGTACCCCTCCTACTGATAGCAGAAAGTGCCATAGGGAGTTTATGTGTAATGATCCGAGGAAGTGAGATACTTATTCTGGTAGCTAGGTGGTGCGCTACCAGTGTGGGAAGAGCATACATACAAGGCCACATTGCCGGAGTGACCCAGTAGTGTGCCAATATTGCAGAAAGATGGGTCATCTTCAATAGTTTTATTAGTTTTTATCACTAGTAGTTTCTGATTAGAGTTCTTCTATGACTCCATGTTTAGGAGTGGCACCACCAGTTTCTCATCATTCTGGGAACTGGAGTTCTTCCGGCCGTTCAGGCAGAGGTGAAGGTCGCAGACGTGGTATCCAGTCGGTAGGAGTTTAGCGACAATAGGGTGGATCAGTTCAGGGTGGTTAGGAAGGGTCACATATCTACAGTACATGCCATACATTTTCAGTGGAGTAGACCCAGGAGAAGAAGAAAGTTGGACCCTCTATAGTTTGAGGTATGATCCTAGTTGCCTCAGTTTTAGCTTCTACACTTTTCAATACAGGGGATTCCCATAGTTTCATATCTGTTTCTATTATGGAGAGACTTGGGATTTGTATCTTTACTTATGAGGATGTTTTGATTCTAGACACTCCATTGGAGAGAAGAAAAACTATTGTATGTCAGTGCAAGGAGTGCCCTCTTGAGGTTGGTGGATGTCACTTCTTATGAGACCTCTATGTCCTATAGATGATGGGATATGATTTAATTATTTAAATGAACTGGTTAGTTCCCTTCTAGGATATTATAGATTTTTATATTTTTAGGGTGAGTTTTACATCACTAGAGGGTAGTTCCTTTTTACATAATGGAAAATGGAATGTTCAGAAAAGCAGAGTAGGACCCGAGCATCCTGGGTTGGGAGGAGTTAAAACCCAGATCGCTAGTCTATATCTGGATGACGATGGGACTTCATAGATGAAATTTCCTCCAGTGGTGGATCATTTGGGGATGTATTTCTAGAGTACTTTTCAGTTTTACCTCTAGAGAGAGAGGTGGAAATTTCTATTGATCTTGTGATAGGAGTAGCACTAGTGTCTATTCCTCCTTATAGTATGGATAAACCAGAGTTACAGGAGCTCAAGAAGCAGTTGGAGGAGTTGTAGGTAAAGGGATTCATCCAACCCATTACTTCTCCTTAGGGTTTGCCTGTCTGGTTTATGAAGAAGGTGGATGGTATGCTCAGAATTTGTGTGGATTATCAGAAGTTAAACCAGTTGATGGTCAAGAACTGATATCCTTTTCTGAGGATTGATGATCTCTTTGATCAACTTCAAGGATCTTGAGTGTTCTTGAAGATTGAATTTAGATTTGGTTATCATAATTTTCACGTTAGACCATTATATATACCTCTTATAGACTTTCGAAGTAGGTATGGTCTATATGAGTATGTGGTTATGCCATTTGGCCTCATGAATTCACCTGTCGTTTTCATGGCACTGATGAACTGAGTATTCAATCCATACTTGGATTCTTTTGTGTTAGTCTTCGTGGATGATATCTTAGTGTACTCTCACACTCGACATGACCATGCTACACATATTGAGATCATTTTGAGTACACTGAGAGGGCATCAGTTATATGATAAGCTCTCAAAATGAAAGTTTTGGATGAACTAGATTTACTTCTTAAGTCATGTTATCTCAGAGACATGAGTATCAGTAGACCCAAAGAAAGTAAGAGAAGTAGTTTCTTTGGATCCACTAAAAAACATCTTTGAGGTATGAAGTTTTCTAGGGCTGGATATTTACTAAAAACTTTTTATACAGGACTTTTCATGCTTAGATGCACCACTAAGGGGACTGACTAAGAAGAGTGTGAAGTACCTGTGGTTAGATTCTTGTGACTCATCCTTTTAGGAGTTGAAAGGGAGGTTGACTTTAGTATTGATACTAGTTTTTCCAAAGCCAGGAAAGATCTATACTATGTACTATGATGCATTAGGTATCAGGATAGGAGTAGTGCTTATGCAAGGGGAGGGAGTCATTGCATACGAGTCTTCATAGTTGAGGCCACATGAGAGGAATTACTCGACGTACGATATCTAGTTGGTTGTAGTTGTTCATGCCTTACGTTGTTGGAGACATTATCTTCTGGGAGAGTATTTTTTTGGTTTTTACTGATCACAAAAGTATCAAATATATCTTTACATAGTGTGATCATAATTTGAGATAGAGAAGGTGGGTGGAATACATTCAGCCTTTTTTACTTTTAGATTGCCTACATTCTTGGGAAAGGAAATATAGTGGCAGATGTGCTGAGTAGAAGGACTCATATACATGCAGTTCAGGAGGCCAGTAGTGAGTGGAAACTTATGTCTATGTTCTCTGAGATGCATTTGGAGGTGCACGACAGATAGGGGTAGACGTTTATTTCTTATGTGGGTGTTACCTCTACTCTACTTGATCGAATGTAAATGAGAAAATTATCCGATTATGAAGGCCTAGTTCTATGGGAGAGTGTGTCAGGAGAGGCCCCTATTTATGGATGAACTATAGGCGAGGATGAAATCTGGCTCTTTTATGGACACATATGAGTGTCAGTAGACATACGTGAGGTGATGATGTGGGAACATCATTCCTCAGTTTGGTCAGTTCATCCTGGTGTCACCAAGATGTATCGAGATCAGCACCGTTAGTATTGGTGACTAGGTATAAAGAGAGATATTGCTGGGTTTGTCATGAGGTGTTCCACCAGTCAGCAGGTGAAGGCAGAGCATCAATGACCAGTAGATATTTTACAATAGTTACCCATTCTTGAGTGGAAGTGGAATGATGTTGCGATGGATTTTGTGACAGGTTTGCCAAGGTCGCCTCAAGGGAATGATGCGGTATGTGTTTTCATTGACAGGCTCATAAAGGTTTCTCACTTATTACCGATCAAAGAGACTTTCATTATTGATGATCTAGGAAATTTGTACATTCTAAAGATTATTCACTTACATGGGGTTCCAAACACCATCGTTTCAGACAGAGATTCCCATTTTACTTATCAGGTATGGAATGGACTACAGAGGGCTTTGGGTATGCAGGTACTTTTGAGTATAGCTTACCTTCCCTAGACCGATGTCCAGATAAATCATACAATTCATGTGATTGAGGACATGCTATGAGCATGTGTCCAAGACTTTGGAGTTTATTTGGAGAAGCATTTAACTCTTGCATAGTTTTCCTATAATAATAGTTTTCAAGAAACTATTCAGATGGAACCTTTTAAGGCTTTTTATGGTAGACCATGCCAATCACACTTATGTTGGATGGAGGTAGGAGTGGAAGCTATGCTGGGACCTCATCTTGTCCAGGAGACCACAAAATAGCCAGAGTTGATTCAAAAGAGGATGTCTACAGCACAATTATGACAGAAGTCTTATGCTGATTGATAGAGAAGACATCTAGAGTTCAAGGTTGTATATTAGGTTTTCCTAAATTTCACACTGAGGTTGGGACACAAGAGGAATAAAAGCCAGGGTAAGCTTTTTTCAAGATATGATAGACCATTTGATGTTTTGGAGAGAGTCGTCCTGGTTTCCTATTAGTTACAGTTACCTTATAGGTACCAGGCTATTCACGACATCTTCCATGTTTCTCATCTATGACATTACTTCTTGAAACCATCTCATGTTTTTAACCCAATGAGGTTGAGTTGGAGGTGGACACATCCTTCGAGGATCATCCTATCTGGATTGTTGATCACAATGCAAAGGTTCTCTGTGGCCAGTCTGTTCCTCTAGTACGAGTGCTATGGAAGCCCAAGTGAGTACAAGGGGAGATATGTGAGAGGGAGGCCGATGTATGATCATAGTGGATGGAGCTGTTCGAGGATTCTTATTATATTCCACCTTTCTAGGGAAATTTGGGGACAAATTTCTTTAATATGGGAAGTTTTTAAGAACCCAAAACATATTTTAAGGTATGGGTTTTTTCTTTTCTAGTGGTTTGAGAAAAAATAGGAGAGTCTAGAAATTCAAGGAGTACATGTCGTGTACTTTGGAGTACACATTGTGTACCCAATTGTAGCGGGTGACCGTGTATTGGACATGTAATGGCCAAGTACATGGCCACGTGGGGTGACTTAGAGACCACTTAAAGTGGGGTATGGTTAAGGAAAGTACACTCTATGTACTTTTAAAGAAAACATCATGTACTTTTCTTTTTAATTGTTATATCGGTCGGGGGTTGCGTCTCATCCACAGAAATGCCTTCTTCTCATCTCATCTTGTCCAGGAGCGATGGATACCAATGAATCTTCTCCGAGCCCCCGACTCATCATCTGTTCTCCGATTCAATAGCCGTCGATTTCATTGGAATTTCCACGATGAGTTATTCCTTCTTCTAGAGCTTCATTCCTTGATTTCTCCTCTTTTGCGAGATATCATCAGTTGAGAGTTTTTGATTTTTTTTGTATATCTACCACGTTCTAGGTAAATTAAAGGGTTTAAGCTGAAGTATATTGATCATACAATGCTGAGGTAGGTAGTTTGTGCCTTTATATAGTCTTTCCTTGGATATTATATGCAAAAGTTCCCAATACCCTAGAACAGGGTATTGCGTGTTTAAGGATTTTGTCCCTGTTAATTCTTGTTATGCCTTGTGTTCCTGAGTAGAGGTTGTTTGATTATGAATAGGGATATTTTATATGATATGGAGGTGTTTTCCCATGTTTGATTTTATATTGACTGTTTGGTTTAGATTTTACTGTTAGGATTCTTACTTTCCATGCCTAGTTTTCTTAGGATGGAGTGATTTTATCTGATGCTCTTATATTCTTTTAGCTGTTTAGCCAAGTAGTTCTTGAAAGCTATTAGCCAAGTAGTTCTTAAGGTTTAATTTGGATGTTGAAAATCGTCGTGCATGATTGACTTACACAGGATTGTGGAAATCTGGTGTAGTTAGACCATAGGGGGAATGGATGTTGAGGGCTTCCCCAGAGTGTTTGTTTACTTTTATGTTGCAAGACCACAGGGAGGATGGAATTTTTGATCCCTTAGAGTGTCTGTAGTTCCAAATTGTGAGACCACCAGAGGAATTTGACATTGAGTGCTTCCTTAGAGTGTTTATAGTTACAGATACGAGACCACATGGGGAATTGACTGTGAGTGCCGCCTTAGAGAGTATTTCCTAAATCTGAACTAGAGGGGATAGACTGTGAGTACTTACTAGAGAGTTTATTGTGTTTGATTGGTTTAACTATAGGGGTAAGGCTGTGAGTACTTCCCATAGGGTTACTTGTTTTTGTTAGATGCTTACTTGATATCTGAAAATGAATGCAATTGAAACTATAGGATTTTTTACTTTTGAGTAATTCCTTGTTTACTACTTCGTTTTGCTTATTGTGTCACAACCCATCCTCAGAGACCATGCCATGACTACCCCAAGCCCGCCTTCCATAGGCCAGGGGCTGGAGACTAGGACCAAATGTGTAAATCCCGATAAAAAGGGAAGTCATTACCTTTATAAAACTAAACTAACACAACAGAGTACGCAACCGAAGAAAGAACTAAGTAAAACTGAGTACAAAAGTAAGTGTTGAAAAGTAAATGGGCTAGTATATAAACCCAACTGTAAAGTATAGTACAACTGAAAATCTAGTACAACTACAATAATGTAAAATAGAAACCACTGAGTTATCCTCCGGGAATCCCACCTGAAGGGTGGGTACAGATGGCCTCCTTAGCACCTCAGGTCCAGCCGTCCGCTCCGTGTACATCTCACCGAGTGGTCCACCTCTATGTACCATCCAGCTCCACAAGCCTCCAACTCGATCAGTGCTGTCCGTCATCTATATCCAACACAACATAGTGCGGGCATAGCCCGTGCAGAGGTGAGTATATGACACTCAGTAGGGACCCCGATACCCTCGAAGGTCTCCCAGAATCCAAGAAGGATAAACCACATAAGAAAGATACAATCAAGAAGTATCAACCAACTCTACTTAGGTATGCGCCCATACATATACCTAAGTTATCAATCACAGTTTGGCTCTAACTCTTGAGCCCAAGCACAACCCAGTCCACACAGGAAAGCAAGTCAATCACATCGATGTTAATGATAGAAAGTCAAGACTCATCTCACACAGGTATACATCTTTCGTATAGTGATAGAGATGATAAGATGTAGTCATTGATTCATTTAAGCTGTCAGACCCACATAGGATACAAGACCAGTTAAGCTGTCGAACCCACATAAGATACTAGACCAGCTACTCTATCGGACCCATGTAGGATACTAGAATAGAATTCAACTGTCGGACCCAATTAGGATACTAGTGCAGTAGTCTTCACTGCCAAACCCATGGAGGATTCTAGTACAGATGTCATCGTCGTTGAACCCACAGAGGATTCTAGTACCATTGTCATCATTGTTGAACCCACAGATGATTCCAGTACATTAGTCGTTGCAGTCACAGCTAGCTCTAGGGTTTCTGCACACAGAACGCTCGACTCCGAGAGGGTCCACTCCTCGAGCCAAGTGTCGACACGTCAACTTCCAGCAAGTCCCGTGAAGAAGTATCTCAGATATCCGCCACATCATAGGGGGAAATTCTAATAAACACGTGTCCAAGACACATAGTCGAGATGACCAATCCATTTTCCAAAAAGTACATGGCATGTTGGTATGGTTACACGCTGTGTCTTCAGACCTTGGGTACTGCCCATGTACCACGGCCCATGTTGAAGGGTTGTTCATGCAGAAAAGTAAGTACATGACGTGTGGTATGGTTACACGCCGTGTCCAAGTATCTGGGGTAAGCTCCATGTATGCTGGCCTTGTCTAGCCTTGTGGTGGAGTACATTCTCGTGTACCCCAACCCGTGTCCGTGTATCCCCGGGATACACGCCGAGTCCCACGAAGCTGCTTCTTCCTTTCTATGAAGAGAATAGACGCTGTGCCACTTGGTTGTGTATTGCTGCCCGAGTCCGTGTATTTCCCAGAATACACACCATGTCTCATGAAGTCTCCTCTGTCATTATGTGTGGAGAGTACACGTCGTGTGACTGGGGTCACACGCCATGTGTTACTTTTCTAACATTTGAAACTGAAGACACATAACGTTTTTACTTCACGGCATGTTCGTCTGAGTTACACGCCATGTATTCTGCAATATTCTAGAAACGACACCTCTAGCTAGCGCACCTCCTATGAAGTCCATTCTTCGTTCTGATGGTCCGTTTGTCATGAAACTTCGGACACTAAGTCGTCCCGACATCCAGTAATCGTCTCCAGTGTTTTCGTGCCTCCGATCGACTCCAAAAACACGATTTGATTCACCCACTCAAAGAACAGTCAAGGGACAGTCCTTCCCATTCTGGTTTTATTCGTAACCCTCTATTGACGTCGCACCTCCGCTATGTCGTCATAATGTTGGGTCTTCAATTTAGGATCGTTGCATCACACAACGAACACGCAACGATCCGACGTTCATCACCTAAGAAGAACATGAAGATCACACCAAACATTCACAAAAGCGGCGGAGGAATCAGGCCATGTTCGTTAGGCCCAATACTTCTGCATTAGTTTGGTAGCAAGCAGGTCAAGAGTAACAAACATGGAAGGAATAATCAGCGTTGATCAAATCCAAACACACCCCTACCTCGCAAATGACATTGTATGTCGACAAGCTGCAGAAGACGAGCGTCACGGAAGATGGCGTCAGAGAGAACGGTGTCATCCCGTCAACGTTGGAGGAAGAGTCATTGATGTAGGTGACACTTCTCACGAGTGGTGTCTTCTTCCTTGACGCAGAGGAAGAAGAATACATGAGAAGTAGTGGAGCGTTCTTCACTGAGAGATTATGGCATTCTTCGTGGAAGAATAAATCTCTCCTCTAATTCTCCTATGTTTCCCCAAAAATATTTGCCAAGGAAAATATTATACCAAGCCTCTCAATTTTTAAAAGAATTGTCTTTCAATTCAAATTGTTTCAAAATGAGATGTGCCAATTAATTAATGAAGTAATTAATTGGTTGGGGTGGCATATTCAATGGGTGGAAGGTGATAAATAATTAAGGGATAATATGGAGAGTTATAAGGATTAATAAGGGATTTCATGGGGGTTTAAGGGATTTAAAGGAGGAGTTGAAGGGTTAGGGGCTCGTGACATCCCCACCACCCTTTGTTATATCCTCTCATGGGAAGTTAGGTTTGGTGTGGGCCCCACCTCCAACTTCCCTTTAGAGGAATTAACTTCCACTTAAAATAAAATTGTATCACAACAATATTATTTATGTCTTAATGAATCCCCAAATTTTAACTACCACATACGACAAAACACAACTACGGTAAAGGTCACCTTAAGCAAATATCGGCGCTGCGAGTTCATCGGTGCCCTAAAATTTTAATTCCGAGCCTTAGTTTAAAAGATATAAAAACCTACATGTACGTTTACTGAACGTACTCAAAAAAACTTCAGAAATTGATTCTGGGAACACCGGGCCTCAAAATCAGGCGCTGTCAGAAACCGTAGATTCATAAAATTCCAAAGTATGTAAGAAAAAAAAATTCCTTGAAATTTACAGGACTTTAAATTACCCCCACCTTAGGTCTTTACGTCCCCATAAATCTACAACACACACTAGGGAAAAAAATGGGGGTACTGAGCACGCATCTGAGCCTCCCACTCCCATGTTCTCTCTTGGAGGTTCTCGTACTACCAACGAACGTGCACCAGAGGAGTCGACCATCCACATAGGACCCGCTCTTGACGATACTCGATCTCCACCGGGACCTCTGTGAATGTCTCCCCATCATCGATTTCTAGATTTTTGTGGTTGATGATGTGTGACGGGTCGTACACGTATCTCCCCAGCTGAGATATGTGGAAGATGTCATGCACTCGGTGCAATTGAGGTGGAAGGGATAGGTGGTAATCCACCTCGCCTACTATGATGAGGACTTGGAAAGGTACGATGAAATGCAGAGATAACTTTACACCCTGGCCAAATCTCCATAGACCTCATCGAGGAGAGAACCGTAAGAAAATGTAGCCGCCATCCATGAACTCTAGTGGTCTCCGTCTCCTATCAGCATAGGACTTCTGTCTGCTCTGCGCAGTCTTCATCTGCTCCTGGATGATCTACACCTTCTTCGTTGTATCCCGAACCATCTCTAGTCCTACAAGTGGTGAATCCCTTGGGTCAGTCCAGCACAGAGGTGATCTTCAAGGTCGTCTGTACAGTGCCTCGTAAGGGGCCATCCTGATGGTGGAGTGGTAGATGTTGTTGTACACAAACTCCACCAAGGGTATTTGATCCTCCCAGCTATGACCAAAGTCAAGGACACATGCACGAAGCATGTCCTCGAGATTCCGAGTGGTCCTCTCTGTCTGGCCGTCCGTATGAGGATGGAAGGCGGTGCTCAGATGTAATCGCATCCCAAAAGCCTCATATAACCCCTTCCATAGTCATGAAGTGAATCGAGAATCTCGATCCGAAAAAATAGACGATGACACACCATAAATCCATACAATCTCCTGAACGTAGAGGCATCCCAAGCTCTCTACTAAGCCTTGCTCTCTGATTGGTAAGATGTGGGCCGACTGGGTGAGTCGGCCAACAATAACCTAGATAGAGTCGTGTCCTCTGGATGTATGTGGAATCCCCATCACGAAATCCATGTATACTCCATCCCACTTCCACTTTAGGACCTATAAGGGCTGTACCAAGCCTGCTGGTACCTGGTGCTCTACCATCACTTGCTGAAAAGTGTGTCATCGTGATACAAACTCTGCTACAACCTTCTTCATACTCGGCCACCAGTGCTATCGTCTGAGGTCCTGATACATCTTTGCCACTCCTGGATATACCGCTAGAGGGGAAGTGTGAAACTCCCTCAGCACTTCCTCCTGTAGTGAAACTGGTACCATGGTATGTCCCCTGAAGAGGATGAAGTGCTCCCCAGATTCAGAAAATATTTCGAGTGCCAGCCCTGAGGATATCTGAGCACGTCGTGTCACACAGTCAGCGTCCCCATGCTGCACCTCTCTGACTCGTGGAAGAAGTGGGAGAGTGATTGTGAGAGATGGTAGAAAGGCTCCTCCATCTATATCCACAAACGATATCTGCAACGCAACTAGCTGCTCTGTCGCCTCTCTTAGCAGATGAATGCCCGATTTTCTGCTGAGAGCATCTACTACAACATTCCCCTTCCTAGGAGTATAGAATATCCCAAAGTTATAGTCCTGTAGGAACTCGAGCCACCGACACTGTCTCAGGTTCAGGTCCTTATGCAAGAAGATATACCTGAGATTCTAGTGGTCAAAATAGACTATAAAATTCTCTCCCATCAAATAGTGTCGCCACATCTTCAAGGCGAAGACCAATGATGCTAACTAAAGGTTGTGGGTAGCGTAGTTCTGCTCGTGCCCTCTCAACTTCCATGAACCATAAGCGATCACCGCTCACTCCTGTATCAGGACACACCCGAGTCCAGTCCCTAATGCGTCGTAGTAAACTACGTACCCTAAGCCCTCCTCCGGTAGCCTCAATATGGGCGCACTGGTCAATATCTGCCTCAGCTCATGGAAGCTCTGCTGGCATCTCTCTGACCACATGAATGGTTTCCCCTTCTTCGTCAAGGATTAAAGCAGTGCTGAAACTCTAGAGAAGTCTGGTAGAAATCTCCGATAGTACCCAGCCAGACCCAGGAAACTCCATACCTCTGTCATGCTCCTGGGTAGCTCCCAAGAAAGTACTGCCTCAATCTTCACCGGATCCACTGAAACTCCATCCTACGAGATGACATGTCCCACAAAGTGAACCTCTTGAATCTATAACTAACACTTCGAGATCTTACCATAAAGATAGTGCTCTCAGAGAGTGTCAAGTACTACCCGCAAATGGTAGGCATGCTCCTCCTCAGTAGTCGAGTAAATCAGAATTTTTTCGATGAAGACTACGACAAAGCGATCGAGGTAAGGCTGGAAGATCCTGTTCATGAGACTCATGAACACTGCTAGAGCATTGGTTACACCAAAGGTAATAACCAATAACTCGTAGTGGCCATACTGACACCTGAAGGCCATCTTCTGCACATCCTCATATTGAACTCTGAGCTGGTGATAGCCTGACCTGAGGTCTATCTTTGAGAACCATCGTGCTCCCTTGAGCTGATCAAAGAGGTCGTCAATCCTCTAGAGTGGGTACTTGTTCTTCACGGTCACCTGATTTAGGTGATGGTAGTCAACACACAGTCACAATCTCCCATCCACCTTCTTGGCGAAAAAAATCGGAGAATCCCAGAGTGAAACACTGGGCCGGATAAATCCATTTCCCTGCAAGTCCTCCAGCTGTACCCGCAGCTCACAAATCTCATCGGGAGCTATCTAATATGCTGGTGTAGATATTGGTTTTTTCCCTGGGTACAGGTCTATGTATAAGTCTACCTATCTACGTGGAGGTAGTCCTGGATTGTCGTCAGGAAAAACGTCCGCATACTGATCCACCACAATAGGAAAACTCAGACTCCACATGTCAACCGCTCTAAGGATGATACTAGCCAACTGATGTGTGATTGGTTGCCCTCTCCTCTGTGTAAGTCCATCCCACACTGCAAAGGTTCCCTTATCGCCGATGAAGGTGAACCTGGTCCCATCTGTGTGGACACACCGCACTTTGCGCCTAATGCAGTTGATCTGAGCATGGACTATAGAAAACTAGTCCATACCCAAGATGAAGTCGTAAGGCCTCAATTCTGCTACAAGAAGATTCCAGCTAAAGATCTCACCTCCTAGAGTAAGCTCACACTACTGGCACCAGTGCGTAATCATCGAGTCCGCTCCCGTAGGAGTCTCTAGCCGTAAGGATCAAGCCAACGACTCCTTCAGAATCTCCGTGCTCCGAACAAGGGAAAAAGCAATAAAAGAATGACTCTCACCTATGTCTATAAGTACTGAAACAATGGTGGAGTAGACAAGGATATTACCTTGAATCATCTCAGGTGCGCCTTGGTCGTAGGCCTTGACTGCCTAAAGCTGAGCTCGCCTCTTTCTGCCTACTCCCTGTGGTCGAGGTGGACCTCCTGGTGGTGGTGGTGGAAGAGCCTCAAAACATCGTCCACCACCCACTGCTCTACCAGCTCCTCTGCCACATCCTCCTTCTCCCAGCGGACCACCACAGTTGAACCTCTGCCTCTACCTGGGAGGTCCCTCCACTGTCTTCTTCTCATCTGAATGGCATGTCAGGCAGTCTCAATCCATGTGACCCTTTTCTACACATGCATAACACTACCTTCTCCTCATATAGCTGGCTCTGTTCCGTGTGCTCCGCACAACCGAACCTATATCCTGAGGTCGTTCACCTGATGAACTGGTCCTCTTGGACCTCTGCGTCAACTGTCTACTACCGGCTATAGAAGACTCCGCTAAGTGTCACCCTGTGGTGGGTCTCTCTGTTGGTGTCGGCTCAGTGAGAAAGCTCTCCACAAGAAGGGCTCACTCCAGTACTCCTGCCTGCATCAGAATACTGAGGGAGATCATTGAAGCCCTGATCTTATATCTGAGTCCCTAATCAAAGGTACAGTCCCTAAATAATGGGTCCCGTACCATGTCTATGGAGTAGCGCGAGAGGTTGGTAAACCTCACTGAGTACTGAGATACTGTCATGCTAACCTACCGCAGATTAAGTAACTCCTGGATCCGCACCGCATGAAGGGTGGATGGAAAAAACACCGAGCGGAAGAGACTCTTGAAGTCTATCCAAATTAAAGATGCCTCGTCATGCACCTGGAGCATCAAGATCCACCATCTACCTACTTGTGCATCTAGGAGGCTCACAGAAAGATCACCATATGGTTAGCTGGTGTCCCTACCAATCTGAAAACTCTGACGACATCCTCCAGCCAGTCCTTAGCTGCTTGTGGGTCCATCTCTCCACAAAACCTGGGCATCCTCTATAGCTGGAACTCGTGCAACACACTCAGGTGGCGTGCACTCTCTACCGCTGGGGCTGTTGGTATCGGTGGCCCAGCGGGTAGTGATACTGCTGGTGCCTCCGCTATGATGGGGCCCTGCACCGAGGCCTCGTCGCTCGGTGGGATTCCATCTAGTACGTAACTCAGAACCCAAGATGGATGCCTTCATGGGGACATCCTGAAAAGAAACAGGTGCGACACGGTCAAACAATATACCGGGTGAGCTGACACAAAGTAATCGCAAAGAAAACATTTCAAAGGAAACACATAGGCAATAAGTGTTTTCATGCACAAAGTCAGAAATCAGTGGTCAGGGTCCTGGTGTATGGATACGTTGGTCGCCAAACCAACACTGGACTCCCTAGACTAAAAACCACACTCAATACTCTTAACACTATTTCTTCACAGAAAAGAATGATTAGAGTACGGAGTTCTATGGTAGAACTGACTCCTCTGATACTAATTTGTCACGACCCGTCCTCGGGGCCCATGTCGTGACTACCCCAAGCCCACCTTCCATAGGTTAGGGGCTGGAGACTAGCACCGAAGGCGTAAATCCCAATAAAAAGGGAAGGACTTTTCTTTACAAAAGTAAACTAACAAAACAGAGTATGCAACAAAAAAAAGCACTAAGTAAAAATGAGTACAAAAGTAAGTTCAGAAAAGTAAATGGATCAGTATAGAAACCCAACTATAAAGTACATTACAACTAAAAATCTAGTACAACTGCAGTAAAGTTAAAAAACAAACACTGAGTCATCCTACGGGAATCCCACCTAAAGGGTGGGTACAAATGGCCTTCTCAGCACCTCAGGTCCGGCCGTCCTCTCAGTGTACGTCTGACCAAGTGGTCCACCTCTGGGTATCGTCCAGCTCCACAAGCCTCCACCTCGACCTGTGCTATCTGTCATCTGCATCCAACACAACATAGTGCAGGCATAGCCCATGCAGGGGTGAGTATACGATACTCAGTAGGGACCCCGAGACCCCCGACGGTCTCCCAGAATCCACGAAGGATAAACCAAATAAGAAAGATACAATCACGAATTATCAACCAACTCTACTTAGGTACGTTCCCATACATATACCTAAGTTATCAATCACAGTTTGGCTCTAACTCTCGCGTCCAAGCACAACCCAGTCCACACAGTAAAGCAAGTCAATCACATCGATGATAATGATTGAAAGTCAAGACTCAACTCACATAGGTATACATCTTTCATATAGTGATAGAGATGATCAGATGTAGTCACTGATTCATCTAAGCTGTCGGACCCATGTAGGATACTAGACCAGCTAAGCTGTCGGACCCACGTAGGATACTATACCAGCTACTCTGTCAGACCCACATAAGATACTAGAACATAAGTCAATTGTCGGACCCACTTAGGATGCTAGTAAAATAGTCATCACTGTCAAACCCATATAGGATTCCAGTATAGATTTCATCATCGTCGAACCCACAGAGTATTCCAGTACGATTGTCATCGCCGTCGAACCCACGGAGAATTCTAGTACAGTAGTCGTTGCAGTCGCAGCCAGCTCTAGTGTTTCCACACACAACATGCTTGATTCCAAGAGGGTCCGCTCCTTGAGCCAAGTGTCGACACATCAACTACCACCAAGTCCCACGAAGAAGTATCTCAGAGATCTTCCACGTCATAGTGGGAAATTCCAAGCAACACATGTCCAAGACATAGAGTCGAGATGACCAAGACATTTTCCAAAATGTACATAGCGTGTTGGTATGATTACATGACATGTCTTCAGACCTCAGGTAATCACCGTGTACTATGACCCGTGTTGAAGGGTTGTTCATATAGAAAAGTAAGTATACAGCGTGTGGTATGGTTACACACCGCGTCTAAGCATCTGGGGTCAGCTCCGTGTATGCTGGCCATGTCTGGCCATGTGGTGGAGTACATCCCCGTGTACTCCACCCCGTGTCCATGTATCCACAGGAAACATGCAGAGTCCCTTGAAGCCGTTTCTTCCTTTATTTTAAGAGAATACACACCGTGCCTCTTGGCCATGTATTGCTACCCAAGTCCGTGTATTTCCGAGAATACACACCAGATCTTGTGAAGTCTCCTCTATCATTCAGTGTGGAGAGTACACGTCGAGTGACTGGGGTCACATGCCGTGTGTTACTTGTATAACGTCCGAAACTGAAGCCACATAACGTTTGTACTACATGGCGTGTTTTTTTTGAGTTACACGCTGTGTATTCTGCAATTTTCCAGAAACAACGCCTCCATCCAGAGCACCTCCTATGAAGTCAATTCTTTTTTCTGACGGTCCATTCATCCCAAAACATCAGAGACTAGGTCGCCCTGACGTCCCATAATTGTCTCCGATGTTTTCGGGCCTCTGATCGGCTCCAAAAACATGATTTGATTCACCCGCTCGAAGAACGGTTGAGGGACGGTCCTTCCCATTTCGGTTTGATCAGTCGCCCTCTATCGTCATCAAACCTCCTATAGGTCGTCATGATGTTGGGTCTTCAAATTGGGATTGTTGCGTCACACAACAAACTCACAACGATCCGGTGTTATTCACCCATGAGGAACACGAAGAGCACACCAAACATTCACAAAAGCGGCGGAGGAATCGGGCCATCTTCGTTAGGCCTGGTCCTTCTGCGTTAGTTTGGTAGCAAGAGGGTCAAGAGTAACAAATATGGAAGGAAGAATCAGCATTGCTCAAATCAAAACACACCCCTACCTCAAAAATGATGTCGCACGTCGACAAGATGCGGAAGAAGAGCATTGCGGAAGATGGCGTCACAGAGAACGATGTCATCCCGTCAACGTTAGAGGAAGATTCATTGATGTAGGCGACGCTTCTCACGAGTGGTGTCTTCTTCCTTAACGCAGAGGAAGAAGAATATATTAGAAGTTGTGGAGATTTCTTCGCTGAGAGAGTATGGCGTTCTTATTGGAAGAATAAATCTCTCCTCTAATTCTCCAATGTTTCCCCAAAAATATTTTCCATGGAAAATATTTTACTAAGACTCAATTTTTAAAAGAATTGTCATGAAATTCAAATTGTTTCAAAATGAGATGTGCCAATTAATTAATGAAGTAATTAATAGGTTGGGGTGGCATATTAAATGGGTGGAAGGTGATAAATAATTAAGGGAGAAGATGGAGAGTTATAAGGATTAATAAGGGGTTTCATGGGGGTTTAGGGGAGTTGAAAGGTTAGGGGATTGTGTGGGCCCCACCACCCTTAGTTATATCCTCCCATGGAAAGTTATGTGGGGTGTGGGACCCACCTACAACTTCCCTTTGGAGGAATTAACTTCCACTTAAAATAGAATTGTATCACAAAAATTTTATTTTAAGTCTTAATGAATCCCCAAATTTTAACTACTATATACGACAAAACGCAACTGTGGTAAAGGTCCCCTTAAGCGAATACCGGCGCTGTGAGTTCAGCGGTGCCCTCATATTTCAATTCCGAGAACCGGTTCAAAAGATAGAAAACCCCCACATATGTTTACTGAATGTACCCGAACAAAACTTCATAAATTGATTCCGGGCTCACAGGGCCTTAGAATCAGGCACTGTCAGAAACCACAGACACATAAAATTCCAAAGTATTTAAAAAAAATTCCCTTCAAATTTCCAATTCTTTACATATTGCCTTACATATATATTCAATGACTGTTAGGAACATATCTTTGGGTGGGTTTCTACTAGGATTCGTCTCACACCCTATTTGGGTCATTATTTTGGGTTTAAACACATTATAGTGCTGTAGGTATAGATAAAGGAAAGTGCCCTTCTACGTTAGATACTTGACTACTGTGGAGCCAGGGAGCATGAGACCAGCTGAGGATTGCGATGCTTCTTGAGTTTATTTTTTTGTACTTTGGTTTAGTACTGTATTCCATCATTGTGACTTGTTTAGATTCTATCCTAGACATATGTATCATGCATCATTTATATATGTGCTCTAGTTGTTTATTACTTTCAGTATTCCACTATTTTCTTATTGCATATTATTACTACTTCTGCTACTGTTATCTGTTTATTTTTGATATGTTACTCTGCCAATGAAGGCATAGTTTCTCCACTATCACACCCAATACACTTGCTGCTAGTCAGTAGCCTCTGGCTTTTGTGGAAATGAGCTTGAGGCCATACGACCAACCTAGTATGGGGAACCTTTGGGTGGAACCCAAAACTGGAATGTTACAAACTAGTAGGATAATATATGTGAATATTTCAATGAATATAGTCATGAAAAAGGGTTTTATGGATATTCCTTCTGGTATATCAGCTAAAAATATTCCCCCTTTTTTTATCACTCCTGATATTGGTGAATCTATAAGTTTATCTTTAGGGAATGTTGAACATATTAATATTTTTTCAAAAATGGGATATCATCTATTGCTCCAATGTAGAAGAAATGATCTCTTTTGATTACAAAATTTTGTAATTTAATGAAGTTTTGAGGATAAAAATGTGTGATAAAGCCTTGTATTAGATGAGAATAAGAAGTTTTCTTGGTCCAGATCTGCCAGTACTTCAGTATAAACCAGATAGAAAGTAGAAGGTGTTTATAATCCTTTAGTGAAATCCCAATCCACACCATCTACGTATAAACCAGCTTCATCCTCCAAACCTAATATAACCTCAATAGCACCTCCTCTAAAACCAAACTGGGTTCCTTGATTGATAGTGAGTATTTTTTTTATGGGATATATTCTTTTATTTCAAAATAATTAATGAAATATATCATTATTTAATTATTTTCGTGTGTTTATAGTAATTTTTTTCATTTTTGTTATTTTTATCTTTGATTCATTTAATAAAACCAAACTTCTTCATAATTATGTAATTCAGTTTCTGCACTGAACTTAAATAGTTCATCACTATAATGTGCTATATTAGCATGTGTTTAATCTCTCTTACCCTTCCTTTTTAGTGTTAGAAAAGGGGGATAAATTCTCTCTCTTTGAAAATTCTTCACAAAAAGGGGTTGAAGTATTTTAGAAATAAGATAATTTTCTATCTTTAAAAAGATAAAAAGTATATAACCAAGGGGGAGAACACTAAATTTTTACATGATATCATTAATATCTATTAAACCTTTTTAAAATTATGTATTTAATACCTATTCAAATATCTAATTATTTTTATGATTTTTATGGGTTTTATGGATTTTTTTATCATCAAAAAGGGGGTGATTATTGGACTATTAATGTTGATCCAACATATTCCATGTACTTTAGGTTTTGATGATCTCAAATACACTTTTTACTTTAGTAATGAATGTTTTTTCTAAGTATTTTTTTTCAGGTTTTAGACTATTATTATGTGTTTGGTCGTAAATTTTATTGAATATGAATTCTAGATTTTTTGGCTTGAAACTACCAATTTTTGGAAAATTGGTTATGTAACGGTTTTTGGCTACATGGTGAAAAAGGCTACATTAGTCATTCACTTATGTGAAGGATACATACACATAAATCAACTATATGGTGAAATTGACTATGTGGAAATTTCTTATGTCGATATGATCACCTACACGAGGAATCAAATATGTGATAATTTGGCTACATAAATCAGTTATTTGAAGAAACCAGGTAGATGGATCTTTTACATGTTTATGTTTGCTACGTTTCCTCAATTAGCTATGTTAGTTTTAGTGAATCAAATACATAAAGAAAATGGCAACATTATTTCAATTAGATACATCATATTCATCTACGTGAATAAAATTCCAACTTCATTCAATCTGGATATGTGATTTAAAATTTTCTATGAGGATTCAGATCTTCAAATCAGCTATATGGTTTTAGTTTAGCAATTCGACTACGCAGTTTTAAATCTTAAAATTGGCTACGACATGCTGATAGTTGGTATTTATTAACATTGAAGCACTCAAGTGGATATTTTAATGATTATGTATAAGTATTAAATGTTTTATTTCTTCTTTAAGATAAAATTGATTATAATAATATCCAAGTACTGAGATAGAATAAAAAAAAGGAAGAAATAATTTTTTTTTTCAGTACTATTGCTGAAAATTTTCAAGAAGAAAGATGTGTCACTAATAATTATTTTTATAGATCATGTGAATTTTATTTAAATAATATTCAATTCATGTATTTAAAATAATTTGTAACCTAATTGGTTTGTGAGTGCAGACTTATGCTTGAGAAGTGAAGTGAATAGGATAATATAGTGGAATACTTTCACAAATATTCAATAATGATTTTTTATACATAAATAGGATTGAGAAGCCTAAAATTATCAACTATTATTATTTTTAATATAATCTATTTATATAAGACTCTCCGTGAGATACTTACTATTTAGATTATTTATCTTGAAGATCTTTTATTTTTCTATCATTTGTTTCGTACAGCTATGAGCTAAAAACTAAAAACACGTTTATGTTTTATCTTCATTTGTAACAGTTTCTATTAAAAGATACATTGAAGGATGATATTTATAAATCCTTTATAGAGGCCAAATAATACCTCATATTCTTGTAACACATTTAGACTTCTTGAACTCAGTCATGAAGTCTATAACAAATTACTGAGAGTCCCTGAAAAAAGTTCCAAACTAGTGAAAATCATCACACTTCTAGGGAAGAGTGATGGTGTAGTGGACTAAGGGACCTCTATTCTCTAAACCATTATAAATATATTTCTATTGTCTTCTTTTATGGATTTATTTTTGTTGTAGTTTTCATTAAAAAATGGAACATATGGTATTCATAAACAAGGGAGGGATAATTTTCTAAGTGAATGAATATTTAAAAGAACTTAATTCACCCCCTCTTGAGTCTTATTATGGATAATCTCTTAAAACCATAAAAAAACCAAAATTTTATCAATTTATTGGGAATGATGCATGTTTTATCCTAACCATACATAAATAGTTATCATGTCCAATAAACTACAAATATCCAAAAAACCATTCAAAACAAACTCAGAGCAATTCAAAACAAAATATGGAAAAAATAAATGAACATTCATACCTAAAAGTGACTTATGGGTATTAATATTCTCCAAAAAATATCAATTTTGGTCCCACAAAACTCTTATAGACAATAGTTCATTAAGATGGAAAATAAACATATAGATCAAGAAGAAAAATCAAGCTACGATTACACTCCCAGACCCAACCACCGATCCAAAGCCCAAGAAATATGAAAAATTAAACACTCATAAATAAAAACTAAAAGGTATAACTATTAAGTACAATAATCTAATGAATAGTGGTATTTAAAAAATGTTATAATTTAATTTAATCACTAACCTCTTAAATTACTACTCCCTTTCTCTCAAAGAACAGATAAACAACCCAACAAAGAAGAAAATTATCCACATAGAATTCACTAACATATCTTCCTTTATAAACCATATGATAGATCCTCAACTACTCAATTGGAAAATAATTCAACAATAATTGTCCCTATAAATCCTCAAAATCACCACACCCAATAAACCATAGATATCACAATAAAAAATAGGTCTTAAATATTACCATCTCAAGAAAATCCACAAAAAAACATCATACCAGAGAATAAAGAATAATAACTAGAAATTGATTATATGGAATCATGAATCATTAATAATTAAAAAGTATAGTATGGGGTTATATAATTATAACATAGGTTTATAATTTTGGTGCACCGTCTCTTTTTGATTTAGACAAAATATTAGAGAATTGTCATCACTAAACTCACGTTAGCCCAACACCTACCCACGATTTTCTATAAAATATCATTCAAAATTAATGTCCTAACATAAGGCCCACATCACACCAATAAAATAAAAGCCTAAAAATATTTGAGGCATGATAATAAACAATAGAAATAACATCCCTTAATGGATAGTTAATGGAAACATAAGAAATCAAACCATATATAAATCATATCGAATGTTTTGGCATCCCTAAAACTCCACTTATTCTTTATTCTCAAACCAGATAACAAAACCGACATCGATTCAAGAATATAGAAAAATTTAATACAAAAAACTCAATGATGGGTGGTTCTCCCAAATCTTTAATACTTTACTTTAAATCCAATCCCTTATAAATCAACTCATAAAATCTAGGAAATCATGATGAGAGAAAGATCATATGAAAATACATATAAAATAAATTATTATAACACCATGATAGAATTCAAAAATGTCACTAAAAATTTAAAAACATCACATTTGAAAATATATAAAACAAAAATACAACTCTCTACATTATAAGGTCAATAATAGAAAATGAATTACATAAAAATAAAATTCAAAATGGTCTTCACTCTAATGTCAGAATTAAGAACTTGATTCAAAGGATCTTCAGAAGGGGTATATTTCAATCCAAATTTATTACAAGTTACTCCTCTGCAAAAAACATTTCAAATTACCCAAATGGCCAAAAAATTGTAGGCCTTAGGACTCCCCTGATATCAAGGTTTCTTATGTACCGCCTTTTTGAACAGCTACAAAACTAAGTGCTTGTTTCAATAAAGGATACCAAGAAGATATGAAATGTCCTTTAATACCATTATTCACAAGGTTTGACTTGTCATGATTATATTTAACCTTATTTTAGCTTCTTGAACCACATATAGTTACAGGAGAAACCTTAAATACAATCGGTGATCCTTCTATATCTGGTTTAACTTTTATAGCTTATCTTACAACCACTCCATAAAAGTATAGGATGATAGAAGACCCTACTAGCTATAGGTTAGGTATAATAACTTCACCAAAACAAAAATACATTAAAAATTAATTTGAGTAAAATATTAAAAAAACATGGTAAAATGAAATGCATACTCCAACACTATTACACCACCTTGCTAGAGGCCATAAAAATTTATAGCCTTAGGTACCTTCACTTCATTATAAAATAATTTCAAAAAGAATAATAATTTAAAATCATTTAAATGTTGGTCTTTATGTGTCTTAGTCTAGATGACTTACTTACACCACTTCCAACTTAGAACATCTATAATAAGTGATTTAAACTTAACTCTAATAAATTTAGGAAGTTCGGTTTGGATGAAAATCTCCATAATCCTCTATATCCAAAACACTTATTCCTAATAATCATTTTAACCAAGGAAAATAGGATTATTTAGGTTTTAAAATCCAAAAATAAAATATTTATGTTGGGAAAAGGAGGAAGAAAAAAATATCTGAGGTTGGAGTGAATGGAATGATCTTTCGAAGAAGATATTAGTCAACTAAAGAGTCTATTTAAATCATAATGGGTGTGTAATTTTAAATTTTAAAATACAAACATCATTAAGAAAAACTCTAAAATTAAAATCCCATTAGATAGAACATAAATCAATAATAAATCTCGAAGTAACATTTAAATAAATTTAAAATCCTTCACTTAAAAAATTATAAACTAAAAAACCATTTAATTTGTAATAAACAAGAGAAATTCACCTCTTCAAACCAATGGGGTTTTATCAAAAATAAAATTTAAAAAGAACATTTATTCTTCAAAATAAATTTTAAAACTACTTAAAAATTTTAAACAAAAAATTCCTTAATAAACAAATTTTTCAAAATATTATATTTTAAACTATTTCACACTTAAAGTATTTAAAATATTTGAATTAAAATTTATTAGAATCACTATAAAACCTTACAAATAATTAAAACAATACATTTTCCCCAAGAAAAAAATATATTTTTCAATAACCAATCATTTTTTAGTTTAAAAAAAATCTTAGAAACATTTCCAAAACCATATATCATTTCAAATTTATATTAATTTTTTTTCAATAAAAAACGAATCCTTTTTATAAAAATTCTTTTCAAACTTTCCCATTTATAATTTACACTTAATTTTTTTCCAACCAAATAAACACTTATAATAAGTTATAATATAATTATTAACTTCACAATTTAGAAAATCATACACTAACCACAAAAAGTATAATGGAAGTAACTTAGGTTACATGTTCTACACATAAATTTTTAAACCATGTATAGGTACTACGTTACCCCAAGTTTCTCCATATTACCCTTTAAACTTAAAAATATCCAATAATTAAAGACAAATATTCTCCAAAAAAACTCAGAACCATGCTTGATCAAAAGACACACACATCCTGGACAACCCTGGAAACTCAGATCTCAACATAAAATGTGGTGATTAAACACCTACTAATGATTTAAGTCCAGAGTTCTAAAAATCCTAGCTTTTGTCTACTTAAATCACCTAAGTAAAAAAACAATCATTTTCCATAAATATTATTTTTTCATGAACTAACACAGGTTTTTCCTGAACAGGACATCTGATTCTTTTTTCCAGAGGGCTATAGGGAATTCCCAATCCTCCTATGATGTTGAAAAGAACCTAGTACTCAACAAGTGTGCATTAGGTAAAATTTCACCCCACACAAAAATAATATATAAGTAGTAGACGAATAAAACATCTGGGTGGAAACCCATAAATCAAATTAAAAAAATAAACCAAACCGAATACAAGAGACTAGGATATAAGGCTGATGGCTAACACAATTAACAACAACAAGGGAAAGATAATATTCCAATAATAAAAATTGTCCATATGGGAGTGAGGAAACACCACACACACATCCACTACAAACTATACAGAGATATGAATGGATGTATACTACAATAAAACATACCACTTAACATGTAATATATAGGTGTGATCTAAAAACTCTTTTAGGTCATAACTCACCAACCCATATCATAACACTTTAATAAAAAATCTATTTCATGCAAGTTTGAAAATAAGGATATAAAAATAGTTTTTCTAGATTTTCTCACATAAAAAAAGTATAAATTAGATTCCTTTGAAAATTATCTCATTCTCACATATTCGATTTCATTTCTAAATAATAAAATATTTATTTACATTCTAAAATGAATTGATAAATTATTGTTAAATATGTTTCATCACAAATATTGTAAGATATAAAAATAACATTTCATTGTTCTAAAAAACTATACCTTGTAAAATACATATAAATACCATCATCATTTAATCATAGGTGCTCAAGGGGAATAATCTATTATAGATAAACAAGGTCATCAATGAAGAAACTTTCATGCACTATAAAAAAATACACATTAATCAACCTTTCCCTAACACCTGGTCTTACCCTTCTTGACCCAACCAAGGGGAAGTATCCCATTAGTTTACTTGTGCCCCATCAAAACTAGTTCACATGGGGTTATAGACTTCCCACCTAGCCAACCTAGTATTTATATGACATATAAAATGGAGGTGAGAATTTAAAAGTAATACGCATAACTTGTTATCATATAAAAAAACCATTAATATATTTATCTCTCCCACACACATGAACACCCACATATGAACATCCCTTATGTCCAAGTATTATAATAAAACACAACTACCACTCTAAGGGTAGTTATCCATGGGCATCCAAAACAACCATGAGCACCATATAATAAAACCTAACTACCACTAATTGGGTAGTTATCCCATGGAATCCAAAATAACCATGAGTTTCATTACATAAAAAATTGACATGTACTATGGGTTTTTATTTTCCAATTAAACCATTAAATGGGCCAACCAAACCATTATTTGATTATTTAAAAATGAAGGAAATGGAAATCCTTTTGGTAAAAAAATCAAATATTCATAATTTATTCTCTTCAATAAGTAAAAACATTTCAATAATTTCAAAAAAGGGCCAAACACACATGAGATTTAGAAAAAAATAATTTTCCAATCATTTTTGGAAATCAGCATTATAAAAATTTTCAAGATAAATTATAATTTCCTAGGTGGGAATTTCAATTTTCATAAGCATGGATTAATACTTTAAAATAGTTTTCATTTATAATTGTATAAATACCCCTTTCCCCTAATTTAATCAAAATATCAAGGAAATATAATTATTTTATATAGCTATTAAAATATAAGTAGAAAACATTATAAAGAATTTAAATCCCATGATGAAAGATAAATAAATCATAGATTTCATTTTAAAGGGATACGAATGTGGACACTACCTCAAACACCTAGAATATTCCACAACTAAATGGAATCCATATGATGAAGAGAAAGAGGGATAATAATAAGAAGTAAATATCCCAAATCAATGAAACCCATATCATGAAACTCAAATTTAATGATCCAAAAATAAATAGAGAATAAGAAAAATAAAATACCTTGAAGATCATCGAATATGAACATGAAGATAATGGTCAATCTAGGTCTCTATTACTGTCCCTTTAACCAATACATAAGAAATACCATTAGAGTAGGTTAAAACCCATATATCAATATATAACAGCCTCGATCTATGATTCTTTCTAAGAAGAATATAGGAGATCTTAAAAATGAAAAATAATGGATTTATACCTTCAATTATCTATATCCAAAACACATAGATATAATGGAAAATATCTTATAAATGAAGGAAATATACAAAATCTCAAAGTGTAATCCTCAGGGTTAAGATCCTAAGTCATTTTAGGAAGAATTAGGTCAACAGGAGGAATATTAAGTTTTAAAATTAATGTTTGGATTAATTAATTTTAAACACATGGTTTGGAAAAATGTGCACCGATTGCACACTTGTTTCTATATAATGGAGAAGATGAACATTTTAGTCACATAATATGATTAATTTATCACTAACTACATGAAATGAAAATATATCAGACCACCATAAATTTGTATGATTTCATTTAAATTCAACACTATTTTTCCTAACCGATCACATGCCTAGAAAAATCTAAAATATCTAAAAAATTACCCAGAATAAACCGAGAATGGTTCAAAATAAAATATGGTCAAAATAAATGAATATTCCTACCTAAAAGTGACATCAAGGTTTGACACCCCTCCTTCATATCCCTAAAACCATAACATAATCCATCAACACATATTACATCCCTTAGTCTTATAACATTAAAATTATTAAAGATAAATTAATTGGATTCATTTAAACTACTTCCCTAGAATATCCCCAATTAAACATAAGAATAAATAACCATGATACATATACACCTCATAGATAACTTCCCTATATGCAGCATCTCTTCACTTAGTATGTTCAACAAGATTATGTCCCCTATATCTGATCACCAAGGGCCTTAAAAACAATTTCTAGGATAGTCTTCTCTACTTTTGTCACATGCTAAGATCAACTCACACTGTTTATCTACCTACTCATTATATCCAAACCATATACGAACATAAATATTCATCCTAACTATAAACCAAAATATTTGATACCACTTTATATTGATCCACCTTACTGGCAGTAGCTCCTCCTGGTGGCCCACTATCTTCAACTTTCTCTCTCTCTCCTGCATGTTTTTCCCTTCATATTATTTATTTTGTACTTACTATGTATCTATTATGGATTTTATTCCCCATGGTTCCGCTCCTAGGGAATTTTCATCATGATTTGGTCATATGGACTCAGTTCTCCTCTTTTTTATTCTGATATTATTTTTTGTATTTTTCTTGGTTCGAGATTCCCCTTATCATGGTGTTTCTGGGTTATTCCTCTTAGGCCTTTGTCTCTTCTCCGAAGGGTTAATAACTTCTCAACTCATTGATTTTCTAATATTCCTCTCAGTCTAGTGGATTCTCATCCTTTTTTCTCCCTTAATGGTCTTTATTTTTCATTCATGTCTCCCTAATAACATCATCATCACCTCTTCCTCTTCACTTACCATATTCTTCCACATTCTGATCTTGTTGGTCCAGAACACTGGTAAGTTAGGTTGGTTTGGGAGGTGTTAGACGAGGCTATGTTAGTTTCCTACGAGGCACAACTAATGTTTGGTATTGTTGGTGTTGGATTTCTATTTCCATTCCCTTGAAGGTGTTTTTTTCATATGTTGGTGATGGTTGTTGTTTCTCTAACATAATGGGGGTTTTCAGTTTGTCTAGAGGTATTATTCATCTAAAGGTTAATTTTAGGAGATAATGTAGGTTGGTTAATGGTACTCATATTGAATGGGGTTTGATGGTATTGGAATAGGTCACAGATCACTATTGAGGATCAGATCCACTCCAACTCTTCTCTGGCTTCATGTTCCGTTGCACCTTTCCCACTCAGTCTAGTGCAGTAGTTTTAAGGAGGATTTGGGATGTGTCGTTCGAGTGGTTAAATAATTTTTAGAAGTCACAATAAATATAGTATTGGTCTAGTGGAATTAGTAGATGGTGGTGGTTCCCATTGGTTGTGGATGAATTTTTTTCATGGATTCCGAAATTCGAATTTTTACTATTATGTTAGTTTTTTTTTTTTCAGTTTTTGAATCTTTCATTTCAACTGGTTGTTTTTTATGGTATTGTAGTGGAATTTAGTTATGTTATGTTGGTATCTGAATAAGATGTGATTTTTTTGAGGGTTCTCACTTATCCCATAAAATTTATTTTTCTGGAAAATAAAAATATTAACTTGGAGTAATAATAAATAAAACTCTTAAGCAGTAGATCAAACCACTACTCCTAGATCCAAGCTATTACTATCCACATAGATCACTGAACTCACCCTAAAAAACTAAAAATAAATTTGTATATATTTATATAATATTGTATTTGTATTTATAAATTGGGTTGAGTGTAACATGTATACTTTGTAGAATCATACAAAATACCAATCATGGAAATATAGAAGAAGTATACCAACACTTTAGTAAACAAACAACATAACTGATAAAAATATACACCAGATCAATTACCACCCATCATCACCAAGGATCACCCACCAAGTATCACATCCATGTATAATAAGATAATATCAAGCATATAACAAACTATTCCCTATAAAACTTTCTAACTGATTTGATTCTCTCATGCCCTAATGTCAATATACTATTCTTGAATCCCTTATATACATGATGTTTTTTTGGGTTGTGACCATTCCTACACCAACCTTGGTAATTCCCAACATCTTGTGTTGGAATCATTATGAATCAAAAATAAACAATCCATACTCTATCCACACATAACCAATTATAATATTAAAGAATTTTTTACATAGAGGACATAAACCTCATATCCTCCTCCCACCATGTATAACCCCCACAATATATACCATCTCATAATACAATTATCATCACATCTATATCCATCATAGTATGGTATCATGAACATAAAGGAAACAACCTCGTTCCCTCCTCCTACCATGCATGAAACTCATTTTTTACCAACACCATAATGTACTGCACCCAATGGGAGAGAATGGTAGTTGGTGTAGTCATCCTTCCACCATCACCAACCTGGATTTTGGGGAAAACACACATAATGTATTTTTTCTTTCTAGTAAGGTTATCTAACTTAGGAGGGGTGAATAAGGAAATGAAAAGGAAAATACCTTATATATAAATATTTATACACACAATCACAAACAGGAAGGTTCAGACCAAAATAATACTATCATAACCCACAACCTTTACCAAACTACTATCACCGCACACCACCACCGATACCATATATGATTCCATAACTAACCCAACTTCCCACACAAAAAACCATAATAAACATTCACCAATTACCATTTAGTCAAACCACTTCACCATTTCTTGATTTTATATTTACCAAACAATTTACATTATTAAGTAATTTAATTAAATATTTAATAACAACCACCCATAGTCATTATCTATAATAATTCCATCCATTTATCATTTATTTAATTTATTAACATTTTTTACAACCCATCATTCATTTAATTATATACAAACCCAGTTTCAAGACTATAATTACTATTCTAATTTTATTTATACCAAGAAATAATAAATAATCCCCATACAAAAACCTAGAATCTCATCAACCCCACACATCACATTCACTTAAGCACCAAAACAGCTTGACCATTACACAGAAACTGAAAAATCAACCCAAAACACATCCTATGCTAATAAATTGCAGCCCTGCTACCAATTATGATCCAAACTAATGAAACCTCATTGAATAATACATATTAATCCCAAAATAACCCTAAAATAACATCATAACATCCACTATAACCAAAATAAAAAGAAACATGACATTTAAAAAATAAAAAATTGTATCATTAACTCCTAATTATTATCAGGAAAAAATAATCATAGATTTCAATTAACACAAATTCAAATTAGTTTAACATATCTTATATGAGAATTATTAATGAATCACAAATTTCACATGCAACTAGTTTCTTACCAACTCTAAGTTTTTATCCTTTTATGATTGGTGATCACAAAAACAAAATCATAGAAATAACAAAAAACCTTAATAAAAATAACAAGTTTCAACAATAACAGTGATTAGGAAGAATTATGATGAGAAACAAAAATAAGGATGGTAAATATAGGAAAAACACCCCGGTTTCTATTAATTTCAATAACTTTGATTTATTATATAGGTTATAAAAATCCAAACCATACATCTAATGAAAACAAAACCATTTTAATTCAAAATTAAAAAAATGATAGAAGATATTTCCCAAATTCACTACCTTAATACAAATGTTCATAGAACCACCACACATAAATGAAATAATAGGGGATCAATCACCACCAAACTCATAAGAAATTATCCTAGAACAAAACCAGAACATTAATCATAATAAAGGATTTAATCACAAATAAAATAGGGGATATTTAAATAGAAAACATATAAATGTAATTAAATAGTAAGAAGAGTATAATAGGATAAGATTGGGTGTCTTAATTCAAGTGAGTTCATTCCTAACAAAGAAATATGCTTAAAACCTCAAGAAAAATAGTTAATGTGCACTAAGATAGGCTTAGAATAGTTAATGTTTTATAAGGGAAGATAAAAGTAAATATAAGGAAGTTCTAATATCCTATTTATAGAGAAATATTAGCTAGGATCTATTAATGCATGTTCACTTTTACTATGATTGTAGTTCATCTATTCAAAGAAAGGTCTTTTTTTCTTAGGAATTTAAATGCTTCATTACCCAAATATAACATTATTTATAAAATTGAAATTAACATATTTGATAGGAACAACTTCATGAACCATGATATAGAGTATTTTGTTTTGATTCCTAGTTGGCCACTAAGGCTTCCCACCATGGAACATGGGAAATATATTTTTTGTTTCACCTCACCATACTGACCATGATGTTATGTGACTATACCTATTATTTCCACTCCTCCTTACTCCTCTCAAACTAACCTCGATGCACTACTACATCAACCAACTTCAGAATCTCAACTGTCCCCATTTCCTACCATGAAACATTAAAAATTCCATTACTTCTAAAATAGATACCCATTGGTGCTTCTCTCTATACATCGAGGAATGAAAATTTATAGGCCTACAATGACATGGTACTCTACACCACAATAATGGTGACCTTCCCTGTTTTACATGGGCTAATTCTTCTAACACAACTCCTTTCACCGTGGGAGTTTTAGGCCATGTGGTTCACCCTTCACCAAAACAGCTACGATCCATAAATTAAGCTATAAATCATTGGATCACTACACCTACTTATCTAACATATTCCTCACCAAGAACAAAAACACACACACCACCATGGATTAGTGAAACTCTAGAGAGCTAAAATATAACTATCACCTTCATAATACATCTAAAATACAACTATGGTCACATTAATAGAAGAATAATATAATTAAGAATTTTTACATATTTAGGGAATTTTCACAAAGGTGAGAGATCATAGTAAAAAAAATTCATCGTAAGAGAATATTGTATATCTCTTGACTAAATTACTTTCTTAGTATAATAATGAATATCATATAAGGGTTAAAAAACTAAATTTTTTTAGTATTTAGTTTTATTTAAAGTGGGAGTCAATTGGAGTTGGTTCAAAAGAACTAGATTTCTCTGTACATTCAATTACCTATATATTTAAAGAGATGACTATTACTAAATTTCTTTTAAAAATTGTGTTTTCCAAGGATGAATGGTTTAGAAACCTTCATCATCTATAATAACTTTATTTCCTTTAGAAAATTTCTTAATATAGGGAGGATTTATTAGGTAATCATCCTATTTATTATACCAGTTTACATAGATTCCATGCGTTAAAATTAATTTACTAATTTAATCACAAATCCTTGAGAGGTTCTCACCATAACTTGGGTTTGGTTTCCCCTCATTTGTAGGTGTATAAAATTGTAGATAATGATAAACTTCCAAACTCTATCTTGGTTTAAGGTGTCCCTAATTTTCTTGAAAATTATTTCCATAACTTATCACTAAATCTAGAGAAATCCCTAAACCTAATCTAATCAAAAAAAGTTTGTATTCCTCCATTTCATGATATTGTGACCCTTTTTATTACTTTGATCCACCTAAGTCGCTTGTGATAGTTCTTGATAAGAATCTGAAACCATTTGTGATTAACCAACACTAATATGATCCATTCCCTAATTAGGAGGGGGTTTCCTTCTTCCAAAAAAAAGTTCTTTATTCTACACTTTTTTCCACCCCAATTTCTTACTATAATAAACCTCAATATTACATTTTAATATAAAAAAGAGAATATAACATTCTTATAGTAGTAGTCCTTAATATTTATCAGAACGTAAAAATCTACATAGAAATAAGGTAATATCTCACATTCCACATTTAGATAGATAAACTCATCCAATAAAGAAGAAAATATATTATTAATCAAGTAATTTTTTAATTATACAGCAATCAGGACCCTAGAATAATGATTGAATTTCACTACCTTAGTGTATCTATCCATTTTAATTTGTATTCCCATAATAGAAAATATATAAAATTAAATATCAGTATTCTATAGGATCTAGTCATGAATAATTTTATTAGAAATCCTTGACCCATAGTATTTTTTTATAATAAATGGTTTCAACAAAAAATCACTATATTGAAATAAAACCAAACTTGGATCTAATGAAATTAATCTGATCCCACAAGACATATGCTTTAGATCCTCTAATGGAAAAATTATAGGAAATAATCCTTGACCTGTGGGTATACATATCCAATTAGAATAATCCTATATAGAATTTATCTTATAAAATAGATAATCCATTTTGCAATGTTTTCCTTCTATAGGTAGAACAATCCTATCAATTATGGAGTGCTCAAAAATCTTAAATTTTCAAAGGATAGCCTTTCTATTAGAAACCACATGGGAAGTGTTGCCCATTCCCAAAATGTGCTCATGATTAAATCTCTCAGATATGTGAAATACCTTCTATTAGAGTCCCTTTAATTTTCTAAAACACTAGATTGGATACATTCATTATTCCTGCTAGAGTCTTACATAGATTTAAATTAAAAGATAGATTCACCTTGGTATTAATACTTGGCTGACCCACTACCGCTATCTCAACACAATCCACAATACCAGGTAAAAGAGACCTTCCCACATCAATTTCCAAAGTCATTATAGATCCTTAATGAAGGTTCACTTAGATCACCTCAATAACAATATATTAGAAGTATCTATTTACTTAGGTTTCCACTATCATAGTTTGATGTGCTTTGTTCACCTCATTATTCATTATTGAATTTTGATGCAGATTTGTCAACTCATCCACAACCACCCAAGTTAGAAGAGAATCATTTACTTTCCACCACAACACTCTATTGAATTTCATTTACATTGGTTGAGAGACCATAAAAAATTGGAAGGATATATTCCTCTCAACCTTCTCGGACACCCTAAAACCAGATCAATGAGGTCTACCGGTGCACACCTCAACCATCGCTCAATGACCCTACTCATAGTCCATGCCTCTAGATAGAAGGATAGTGCCAATAAATTATGAAATCATCAATATTTTTGAAACCCAAACCTTTATATATTTCCATATCACTATCAAGTTGGAGCTCCCAAATCCTCTTCATCTCCAAAAGGAATAAATAATCAATAATCTCTAATAAGATACTATTTGAACTAATTATGTTAACTTGTTGAATTTAGCTAAAAATAGATATTAATTTATCATTTCACTCTAAACTCTTTCATGGAAAAGAAATAGGAACCCTATAATTACACCAAAACCAAACCTCACTTCCCTACACTATATGGGAAATGAAAAAGGTCCAGTGAGAAATGTTTGAAAACATAAAATAATGGAAGATATATGGAAAATGAAATAAAAAATTAAAAATTCATACTTCATATAAAAAAACACATATAGAAATACTAAGAAAGAGAGAATTTAATATTAAAACCAGTAATTCATTTGCAGGGTTAGGGGAAATCTTTTTATCTCAACCACAATCAGTCAAGTGTTATATATTTGGAGAGAATAAAAGAAGTAAAGAAAAACAAAATAATATAACCAACCACTAGAACATGCTCCAATGAATCCCACTACCTTTTATAAGGATGTATGAATATTTATGAAATATCATAAAGCTGGGATGATATTTAGATAAGTCTTTAAATCTCGAACTCTCACCCATGGATGACATAAAATTCCTCCCAATATATAGTTGAATGCACTGTTCCCATGATCCCATTAGATTGCTTTTCCCTATCTTGGATCAACTTCCACAGATGTTTTCATATCCTTTTCATCTATTTTTTAAAATCACTGAGGATGAAATTTTCCTTTGACCTTATTGTGGCTCATATGGGATCCAAATATAATGGAGATTATCTCTAGAGTCACAATTCTTTGAAATTTCTCCAAGTGTAGAAGATAAAAATTATTCCAAGTTCCAAACCTACAAGAATAATTATTTGTTAAGAATTAATTAATTGAATAAATCTAGAAACCATTATATATTTAGTTTATCATATAAGGGATGTTTTGTATCAATAAATGTCACTTACACACCACCTAACTTCAATTCCCTAGAAAAGGAAATGACTCTTATATATCACTTCGGGTTTCCAAAATGAATTTTATGTATGGGGTTGCTAACCTTTACTTGTGGGTTATTATTCCTCTCTTGAAAAGGTATTTTCTTTTTTATATCACTAAGGATACAAAGGTTACCATTATATATCAGTACTAAGTACTCTTATGTATTTATTTTTATTAATGTCACTTTGTGACTCTAAAAATATACATACATATAGGGTTGGGACACAAAAATAACTCTGACATATGGGGTGTTTCATTCCCATGGAAAAAGAAATGATCATCATATATTAATTTTTTCATGTGTAGTTACATATATTATTCTCACACCTTTTCAAATTCAGCTTAAAATAAACCCTTATGTATTAGTAAACATTATAGTTTCTTATTATCATCTAGGTATAAAATGTTTATGAATAATTTTTGGGACTCTTATATATCAGTAGAATAGATTTTATAGATCCCCTCTATACGAGTCTTTTCTAATTTTAGCAGTCCATTAAAAACACAACTTTTTAAACTTGCATCCTCCTACTTCAATTTTACTAATTTTCAAATTTTTTATTGTTTCCGGAAAATATCTTAAAATCAGATAAAACATATTTATTGTAGGATTTAACTAATTAATTATAAAATTATATAATTAATAAAAACCATGAATATTAAGTATGTCTATAAAATATTCAATTTTTTGCGAAAATACAAGAGTAAATATATTATTTATAATTAAAGGTGAAGTAAAGGTAAACATTATATAATATTCTATAACAAAAAATTCATTTTCTTGGGCTTGATTAGATATATGTGCATATTTTTTTACTTAATAAATTTAGTTCTAGTGGATTGTATGGATATACTGAGAGGGGGTGAATTATTATAAAATTTTATTTTAAAGATTTTTTATTTCACTAAAATAGACCCCTATGATCAATTAATATTTTATTATATCAATTGAGTTCATTACTCTTATCCTTTCTTGAAAATTAAGCAATTAAATAAAATAAGGTACATGATGATTTTATAAGGTTTGACCACAATTAGTAATTATACTCCTTTCTTTAGAAAATTATTATCCCAGTTTTATATTTTCCAATATAAGTCAATCAAAAACATACAATGGGTTGGGAGGAATCACCCTTCCTGTATAGTTTCATAGTATCATGTAGTCACCATTACATAGAATCTTGTCGATCGTACTCAATATCTCACTAGTAACTATGAGCTGGAACAATTAGGAAAGATCACTTGAAGCTCAAGTTTTCATTAAAAACCAATAAAGATCCATCTATTGAGCTAGGCACAAAGATAGAACTAAATATACTCACATTATTTAAGAAATAAAATAATTATAATGAGAGTCTATGTAGTTTTATACCCACTACATGAAAATCGTTCGACAATTTTGTTCCTTTAATTATCTCAATAAAATAATACTGAGTGAATATATATTTTTAGACCCACATGACCTCAGTTTAATATTATTTGTATTCTAATTCCCTCTTTGATGTCTTCTATTTTATATTTCTCCCCTGAAACTTCTCTTTCTTCAAGATCTCACTTTTTCTATATGGTCGACACATTAGTTTCTTATGTATTTTTCTCATATAAGAATTGGTAAATGATAATATGTATTGGCCTTATCAAAATAAGGTATCTTAAGAATAACACAATTTTTAGATTCCTTAATCTTTCTTTTGGAGACTCATTGAAAACTATCACATGGGTATACTTCCCCAAGTACTCAAGAAAATACCAAATATACACACGTTTTCTTCCTTATGTAAGAACCGACATCAAAATACACTTTAATAAATACCCACATAAAATGTATTTTTGAATATAAAAAATACCTAAGAATTGTTTTTTTACTCAAGTGGTTCGATTTCATTGATAGATTTTATAACCATTTTATATTATGAAGAAAACATTTATAACACAACAAATTTTCAAACTAATATTTATAAAATATCCCATACATTAAAAATGAGATAATCTGAAATCACTAAACTTTTTGTAAGTGATTAAATAAACTTCAAAACAATAAATAACCATCACACATATATCTGAATTATTTTTTAAGATGAAATGAATGAATTTTATCTTGAGTTCATATCATATGTTGGATCTCATATTTGAACTTGTTCTTCACTGAATGTGGATCATTGATTTTTTATATTACTTAGATCACATTTTAGATGTGATTTTTTAATATTTGGAGAAAATATATTACATCATCTCATTTTAATTATTTAGAATATCATAATTATGGATTTTTTTTAAAATGATTAATATCAAATGATAAATCATCATAAATATAACTAAATCTTCTAACAAAGAAACCAACCTTTTATGCACATAAAATATATCATAAAAAAATAATTTAAATTTCCCTCATGAAAAAAAATATTCTACATGTAACTGAATTAACTTAGAAAGTTTCAAAACCTATTTTCACAAAGGAAAATATAGTACGAACAACTCTAATTTCTCATGTCATATTGAAATTTCCTTTGAGAATTTTATAGGTTCAATGCATTGCTCAAATTTCATACATGATCCCAAATTTCCTATGCAAAGCTCAAATCTTTCCTAACTTTCCAAAATTACTTAAAAACTCTATACTATCCTACACATAGATTAATTTTATTATGTGATGACTAAAATATCTTACATGAGGAATGTAAAGAAATTTACTTAGCTGAATATTAAACATGAAATTTAGGAATTCAATAACATCATAGAATCTCATATAACTTCTTCAAAACATTTAAAACCATCTTTATCTATCTCAATAATACTAAAATCATCAATAAAAAAATCTAAAACAACTCCAATTATTCTTAAACATGACTGAAAGAAATCAAACCAACAATTGCCCCAAGGGAACTTCAATATCCACCTTTTGGATATATTGGAAAAATCACTTAAATATTCATTCAACTATTCAAAGTAAAATTGAATATTTTTTAAAGCTAACCAGATCACTTGAGAATTATAAAACAACAACATTACTTATATAATAAGCATATTTCACCACACTACTGAATAAATTTATATTTTTGAGATAACTCCATACCATAGGGATAATAAATTACCGCTAAGATACTTAAATTAACTCCCACTCAATGCATTAAAAATACTTCTCCATTGAAAAATAAGTAAGAGTTGTTCCACTATTATAATCCCCCTTTTTCAAAAGAATCCAAATAATTATGCTGAGGGTCTTTAATATACTTTTAGGTGAGGGGGTGACTAAACTAGAAGTTTTAGTATTAATTCATGAAACCTGTCCTTGGAAAATGTTTTGGAAATATGTTTGCAACTTATTCCACAGTACCAATGGACTCAAGTCTTACATCACCATTTCCACAAATTCTTGGATGAAATTATATATAAGATAAATTTACTTGGATATAATGTGTTGAACTATACTTTTGGAGAGATCAATAGAAATTTGATTGTCCTAGAAAATTCATAGGGGATTATCAACTTCAAATATCAAATATTCTAATTGGATATACATATAAATCATTTATGTGAAAGAATGAGTTGTTTTTATGTACTTAGATGCATCCATACTCAATGGCACTAATCTTTTCTTCTTATTATACCATGCGACACAAATTTCAAAAATAAATAATTTTCCACTTGGATTGTATTTCATATCAATGAAATATCTATATTAATCAACATTTGTAGAATCTTATAGAATCATATCTAGACTAGTTTTTTATAGTTGGACAAAACCCTATGTATTTTTGATATATATATCAAGATTATCTTGGATACCAATATATGTTATTCTTTTAGATCATTATGAAATCTATCACATAATGTTAAAGTAAAAACAATTCCAATACTAGAGGCTATTATATAATGTAGGTTTCAAATCAATTTTCTTTATTCTTTTTCATTTATAGAAGATTTAGTCTTATCCTTTTTTATTTTATTAAAAATATCTATTTATGCACATTTCCCTTTGAATTACTCCATACTAAACTTCTTTAACAGTTCTCTAGAGTACTTTTCTTGAGATATGAAGATATAATCATCCCTTTATTTTATTTTTCACCCTAGAAAGTATGAAATCACACCCAACTTTTACATTTCAAAATTAATTTTCATTTTATAGAGAATTTCTTAAAAAGAGATGATTTGTTGCCTAAAAAATTATGTCATCAATATATACTATGATAATATGAGTTCTTGTGGAAAATTTTTTCACATAAAGATTACTATCAACTTTATCTTCAGAAAATTCATTCTTATCAAGAATATATCATGTTTGTAATACCAGTCTCATGGGTCCTAATTCAACCCATATAAATCCTTTTTAAACCTACACACCATGCTTCCATATTATTTAAGAAGAAAACCAACAGGTTGTTCAATAAAAATATATTCTTTAATATCATTATTAATGAAAGTATACTTCACATAAAAATGAAATATTTTATAATTTTTATGAAATTTTATAGCCAGAAACATATAAAAGGTCCCAAGATATTCCACCCACACAAAGTTTTCCTCAAATTAAAATCCTTTGTTATGATAATAACCATTAAAAACTATGATATCTTTATTTCTTATCACTTATAAACTTTCATTAATTTTTTTTTTAAAACTCACCTGGTTCTAATGAAAGTTCTATTTTTAGGCTTAGTTATAAGTTACCTATTGGATTTCATCTCTATTTTCTCAGTATATTCATTCATTGTGGAAATACACTCTTCATACTCAATTGACTCAGCAAAGACATAAGGTTAGACATGTGAAATTAGTGGAGTTATATTTTCAAATATTATCCTTCTTCGAGTCTAGATAGGTACATTCTATTGTACAATAATATTCTCAAAGTCAAAATTCTTATTTATCCTTTAATTAATCTACCCCTTATTTATATCCCCTAATTCATCATTGGTTACATATGAATCAATATTAAATACTACTTAATCAGTTATGACTTTCTCAGTAATAATTTTTTTCAGAATTCTAAAAGTTTCTGTCCATAAATACCTTTTCTAAAAGATTAAAAATCATATTTATTTTGTAAAAAAATTAATCATTTTTACATATGAACATTCCAACACCTTATATTAGTTTTTAATCCAACAATTTGTGCCAGAAACATTAAAAAGATACCCCAAAAGTTTCCTTATTAAGACTTTTTTTCAAATTTACCAGATTTTTATCCTTGATATTCTTGTAATATGAGATTACAAAAACATTGAAGTATTTTAAAATTAATTTTTTATTCCCCATATAATATGGGTTTTTTTGAGTTTCATTTCTTAAAAAGAACATGTTTTGGATATTCACAAAAATGAAACCAACTATTCTCCAAAAGAACATTAGAATTCCATGCTATGCAAGAATGATTCTTCCCATTACCAAAATGGATTTTTTTCTTTAAACCACACCTCTTTTTTGAGTGGTGTCTTATGTGTTATATTTATGTTTTATCCCATAATTTTCTAGAAAGTTATCATAATAATTTATTCTTTATTATTTTATATTGTATTTCATGACCTTTTTTATATAAACACCAAGATACCCCACCACTTGTCTTCTAAAAATTTTGAACATCAAAATAGCCTTTGATTTGGGATTCATGAAGAGGAAATTTTTCATCTAGGTGAATTAATATATGATTGTAATGAAATAGATATTTTCAATGGTTCACTCTTCTTTATATGATCATATTTATCTAAATATATCAATTCTAATGGCCTATTGTATTTTATGTTCATATTACTATGATTATTTTAAATCATATTCCTCTTAAAAGATGTTTAAAGAATAAATTTTATTTCTAAATTGAGTTTTGGGAAGGTTTATCATTACTTTAGGATGGGATATATTTCTCATATTAAATATCCCATGATGTCCAAGTCTCATATGTCATAAATCATTTTCATCTTTGGCACTCAAATAATAATAGTTTGATGGATCACTAATATAAAACAAGTTACTACATGTTGATTAACCAATAGTAGTAATTAATTAATACTTATGATTTATAATAATTCATGAGTTATTTTAAAAAATGACTTCATTTTCCTCATCACATAGTTGTATTACACTTTAAAATTTATTTTTCAACCCTTACACAAAAAATATATCTTTTTTAATTGAGTCCTTTAGACTCAATCTCAGTAGTTCAAAAACCACTGATATTTAGTGATAAATAAAGAACAAAATAAATATCTACTAATTTTTTTTCTCAATGTATATATATATATTTATCTTGTCATATGTGAAGATAAACCCTATCATGTATCCATGGTATTTCTTTCTTGCTTTCCAATAAATCCACCTCTGAAAAGAATGAATCCTCATATTTATTCTTCTTTTGAACTCTTTTTAAATTTTATAGGGTGGAGATATATATTGAAGTATTTTTTATAAATATTCCAATATAATGTCAAATATTCTCACATCTATAACAAAATTATTTAAATCTTTAAAACTTGTTTTTATTAGATAGGTTTTATGAGATTTTGTCCATTTTGTTGTGGATATTCAGTTATTTTTATCTTAGAGTTTCTCTATCTTTCGTCATGCATCATTCTTGTTAGATTAATATTTTACTCAAATGTCTATGAATTGTGACCATAAATCCAAAAAACCCTAATAGTGTCCATTGAATATGAATCTATTGTTATAACTGAAATCACAATCGGAGATATGCATTCTATAATTTAATTATTAATTTATAGATATTCCATGATATTGGTTATTACTTAAGGTAATTGATTTTATTTTTATTATAATAACTACCATAAATATATAAGAGTATTATTCATCATCCTTTATAGCCATAATTGTTTCACATTTTTAATTGAAGCATGCATGGTTATGTAAAATAGATTCAAATATTAAAGAAGATTTAGTTATTGATTTAACCTGGAATGACATGCTAGAATTATCAGCTATTGTAACTACCTCAACATTGAATTTAATAAATTTATTAAAGTCTTAATCAAATATTTTCCACTCATTTTTAGTTGAATGTTATTTTTATTCTATTTTAATAAATTATTATTCTCTATAAACTAATTTAACTCAAAGATATCTCATTGTCTTTTTATTCTCAGTTAATTTATAATTTTATTTATTGAATTATTTAATGAGTTCATATTATTTCTTAAAAAAAAATTATATTGATTTAATATTCTTACCATTATCCATATTTATAATTTTAAATTATGTTTGGAGCTTTGTATTTTACTCAAGAAATTATTCTAACTCAAATGTTACTCACTATTTAATTAACTCTAGAGAAGTAATCACTAATAGATTCATACTGAACCATATTTATATATTAAAACATACTTCTCAAAATTTGTATATTTACCTCATTGAATTTTAAATTTCAATCATAGTTTCTATATAACTTATCCCATACATTCTTGGTATTTTTTAATCCCATCACCCTGAAAACTACTTTCTTTGAAAGACAAATAAAAAAGAAATTCCTTGTTTTTTCATCTATATACATATTTATCTTATCAGTGAAGGTGATATGATAACATATTTTTAAATGTGGAAACCTAACTATAGTTATATTAATAACTTGAATCCCAAGTGGTAAAAAATGTATCATCATATATTCCTATCAAGTTATTATCCTAGTTATTAATTTTCCACTATAAGTTACTCACAAACTTATAATAGATAGGGAGGAATCACTCTACACCTATATTTTTATATAATAATTCTACTACCATTACACAATACCCTTCTATCCATACTCTGCATCCCACTAGTTATAATGAGTTGGAAAAACTAAAAAAATGTCATTTGAAGCTTATAGTTGCTTTAATAATGGATGAAGATCCTTACATTGAGCCAACTATATAGACAGAACTAAATATTATCACATTATTCAATAAATATAGCATCATATAAAAATAATGATAGTGACAATAATTTATTACAATATACATGAAAATACTTTGAGTATTTAATTATTATTATTCTCTCAACACTATAACCTTTGGTGAAGACAAATTTTCAGACATAGTTGAACTCAACTTTAGCTTCCAATAATTCTGTTTTATATTCCTAAAATATTCTATTTTAGTTTTCTTAGTCATAAAATATCCTTATTTGAGAAACCAATTTTTTTGTGTACATATGGATCATTAATTTATCTTGTCTTTTTCCCATACAAAATTTATATACAATAAGATGTATCATTCCTTTCAAAAGAATGTGACATGAGATTAAAACCATTTTGATCTTTCTTGATCTTTCTTTTATAGACTGATTAAAATTATTATGTGGGTCTTATCCCCCAAATTCTCATGAAAATACCAAATCTACATTCATATTTTTCCTTGGTAAATTTCTAGTATTGAAATATAATTTTAGAAATACGTAGAAAAAATTTATTTGTGAATATCAAAAATATCTAACAATTATTTTCCTTTCAATTAAATAGATCAGATTGATTCATAGATTCTTCAAAATGATTATGGTGTGAAGGAAACATTTTCATCACAATCCATCTAAAAAATCATCTTAAAAAAATATCTTAGACATGGAAAAAAACTCACCTGAAATCAGTACAATGTTTTTAAAAGATTTAAAGAATATAGTAACAATAAAGTATCATCACACTTATATCAAAATTATTCTTAGAAAAATGAATTTTATTTTGATTTCATGACATCTAATATATCTCATGTTTGAACTTATTATTCATTTAATCGTAATCACTGATTTTTTATATTGAATGAATCACATTTTTGAAGAGAAGTTTTGAAATTTAGAGAATAAATCTTGAATTTTGTGATTTTAATTATTCAGAATATCAATTTTTTGGAAAAAATGTTTTTAATAAAGGAAAAATAACATACATGAAATCATCATACGCATAGATAAATATTCCAATACAGGTAAAACTTCATGCATGTATAAAAAATATCAAACATGACCAATTAAAATGTACTATATGGCCTAAATATCCAAAACATAACTAAATTGATGTATACAGTCAAAAATATATTTTTTAGAAATGAAAATGTCATACGAGGGACTCAAACTTCTTAATCCATATAAAAATTTCCTTTTCCATTTTTTCAAGTCTAACACATATCTCAAATTTCTTTTGTGGGATAAAATTACCAACACAAGGCTCAAATATCCCACAACCTTTTTAATTCCCATACATGAATCTAAAATTTCCAATGTATAGATCAATATTCATATGTATTGACCGAAATATCTTATATTAGGACTTTAAGAAAATTTACTGGGATGAATTTTCAACATGATGTGAGAGAATCCAAGAACATCACAAACTCTAATAAAGTTCCTCAAAACAATTCCAAACACCTTTATCCATCTAAAGAACATTACAAGCATAAAAAACATTTCTCAACAACCTATAATGATTCTCAACAATTATTTTCAATTCATACCAATAATTACTCCAAGGGAACTTTACTTACCCATGACTTGTATGACCAATTTCTTATATTATATGACAATATTTATACTCTTTTCTAATCACTATGATACCATGATATTTATTTATATGTTATTTTATATATTTTTTATATATAGTTGGTGGATATATGATATCATGGACATAGTCAACCCACTATGTGGTATTTTTCCCTCTCCATTGGTTGGAAACATTTTACATATGGGGAGGTGTGCCGGATATTAAGTGACACACTTGTTTGGTCTTATTTAATCAAGTATGCGGATTAAAAAATGGTATCAGAGCCATATTTTATTTTGTTAATTATTTTTTTCTCAACATTATATAGATAAGTTAGTAAATAATTGTGTGAAAAGCTATGATTATGTCTATCCAACAACTATATATTGAGAATTCATGTTCTAGGGTAGTGAGATTATTTTAATTCTCTATTCAAATATAATTTCATATTTTACTTAAATTATTATTATATAGTTATGATTTATGGGGTTTTCCTCCTGTCTATATTAAAAAGAGTGTATAAGTTCATGCATAATGATTCACCATATAGGTTACCATGTTTTACACTTGATATTATCTAATTGTTAATGGTTTAAAAAAATTAAATATCAAAAATAAACTATTCGGTGTTTTCCTAAATAAATTACTAGTGGAATATAATTAATTTTTCTTAAGGATTTTTATTGTCTTTATATGTGACTATGACAAATAGCTCGGTGAGGTTGAATATGTATTGGGTATTAGGTTAGTAATATGTTGTAATCTTGTATTATCTCTTGTAATTTATTCTTTGGGGAATATATGTGTGTGAACTAGTTAGTGATTAAATTCTGTTAAGATTTAATCAAATAAAATATTTTATAATCCTATTTGTTGGATGTTATCAAGGTTATTATTGATCATTTGTACATATATATGATTAGGAGGGTGGATTTTATCATCCCTATGAGGTTTCTCTAAAGTTTCATGCAATTGGTCCCCTTTATCTATGGGTTTTATGCATCATACCTATTTGAGATGGATGTTTATATTGGGTTAAAGATACCATAGTAATATTTTCATAGGATTTCTTGATTTATTAGACTATAGAATTCTAAAGAGTGATATGTTCTGAATTCCGAGTAATATATGAAGAACATGTAGGTTTTACTTGATATGGTAGAGATGATCAGTGAGAGTGAGGTGATGTTAGTTTCTTATTTACTCTAGGGACCTTCCAAGATGTTGTGGGGTGTGATGGTTCAAGCTAGGTGGCATGATAGATTAATATGTAAGGCCATTAAGAACCTATTTTAAAGTATTTTTTATTTGACTAACTAAAATTGGATAGGGATAATGAGTTTATAGATCTTATTTAGAGGGTGTTATTAGTGAATGATAATACGACCCATTTTTTAAATTTTCTAAGGCTCACTCCCTTGTTGGTGGGGAACAAGGACCAAAAGTCCCATCATATTTAGATCAATAATAGGATTGATTAAAAGGTTATAGTTTAAGAAATTCGACCATAAGTCATATTTTTAAGTGTTTCATAAAGATTTTATGGTTTTGAAGTTCCATATAGAGGAGTTTAATGTGATTCTTCTTCCTTTCCATGGTGGTCTTATAGGTGGCCCAATAGTTAGTGTTAATGGAGTCTCTTTCAATGGTCAAAATAAGAGATTGGATAAGATGAAATAGGGCAGCGATAGGTATCTAGGAAAAGGAAAAATTTGGTTCATTACCTCATTTTGGAGGGTCTATGGTAGTTTTATATTTTTTTGGGTGGTCAAGGGAATTACCAATGTTCTTATACTAGCCAACCTAGAGAGCGCCATATTTTTGGAAATATGGAAAACTTCTAGTAAGTCTATATAAATATTCCATAATAGAGTTTAGGTAGAGGATCTAGGTAGATATAAGCTTCAAGAGCTTGGTGAGGTTTCCATATATAGACAACATGGATTCATATGGGAGTTTATTCAACATATATATTCGGGTGTCTCAAGGGAAGAACAATCCATAGGAGAATCATGTGTCAATTCCTTAGGCGAGTACGAGATTTTGGGGTTGGGGATCAAACTTTTAGCCAGACATAGTCTATTATTTAGATAAGGATCTAGATGATTCAGAAAAGGGTCCTTTGATAGTGGGAGGTATGTCTTTTGTTAATTCTATGTTATTTGTTTCTCTGGTTGATACAAATATAACTAATTATTTTATATCTATTCATGTAGTATCTAGTCTAGTTTTTTTAATCTTCTGGGATCACAATGATTTCTACTAGTGGTGGGTGTGTATTAATTCCCTTATGGGAGGGAAGTATGTTAACATGGGTTAATTGGATTTGTAGGTAGGTATATAAGATCTATAATTGGTTAGATATGGTCTATTACAACATAGTTGAAGGGTATGGTCCTTGCGGCGAAGAAATTGATGGATCTACATGCTTTTCCCATGGAAGTGGTCTATTTTTGTGATGTATTCCCCAATAATTTATTATAATTTCCACCTGATATGGTGGTCAATTTAATAATTTATGATATTCTTGGTGTAGAGCCCATATTGTTAACATATAATCATATAGAATTGGTTGAGTTAAAAGAGTTGAAGGTGAATCTTGAGGACCATTGAGTAAATGGTTTTATATAACCAAGTACCTATCCTTGGGGAAATTCTATTTTATTTTCCATTAATTAAGATAATAGTTTGAGTTTGGGAGTGGATTATTGTACTGTAAACTAGATTATTAGGAAAAATTGGTATCAATTATCATTGATAGATGATCATTTAGATCAATTGAGTAGAGCATAATGGTTCTTTTAAATTGACCAATGATTAGTATATCATTACTTATGAGTTATAAATGAATATATAAAAAATATAGAGTTTTGAAGTATTTATGGGTTATATGAGTGCCTTTTGATTCCATTTAGTCTAATGAATACACCAATGGTGCACATAGATCTTAGGAACCAAGTCTTTAAACCCAACTTATACTCCTTCTCTATGGAATTGATTAATGATATCTTGTTATATTTTGTGATGTGTGAGTTATATTATGATCACCTGAGGATCATACAGAGTATTATTTGTTCAAATTATCTATATGTAAATTTATTAAAATTTCACTCCTAGATTAAAGAGGTGTTATTACCTAGAAAATTTTATCTAGGATTGGTATTCTAATGGTTCTAGAGAAGATGTAAGAAGGGACACCTTGCTCTAGGATTAGGTTTTTTAGATAAGAAGTTTTCTGGGACTAACTTGGTATTATAGGTGCTTTTTTAGGATTTATATCACTAATAATTTCCCATGATGGGGATTACCAAGAAAGTGTTTAAATTAGAATCGATCAGTTAATGTAATTTATCCTTTTAGTACTTGAAACTTAAGTTTAACTTTGCACTGATTTAGATTTTTATAGACCCAAGGAAGGGTTATAATATATACTAGAGTTACTCTAGGTTTTTTCATGGAGTTGTATTTATATAGGGGAATTGAAAAGTAATGTACAAGTCTTTTTAGCTGTACCCACATGGTAATAAACTCCAAACCCATGATTTGGTGATAGTTGAAGTGGTTTAATACTTGAAGTGTTGGCACCATTATCTCTTTAGTGAGTGTTTTATCTAAATAGACTATATGGTCATGTGATACATATTCTCTTAGAATGAAATGAACCTATGGAAGAAAAATTAGGTAGAGTACCTTAAAATGTATTATTTTGAGATGAAAAATGCCTTAGGGAAAAGGAACATCATAGAAGATTATCTTAATTGGTAGATGTAAGGGATGGTGGTTCGAGAGTTTAGTGAGTGGAAGTTGATGAGATTATTTACCTAGTAGTGTCTGGATGTGATAAAGGGGAAATAGGTCATGAAATTTTCTCCCCTAGTAATTACATCATTTATAGTTGATTGGGTAAAGGATAACAAAAATATGATTTTTTTGATTCATGATATTTTAATGACTCATGGGTTATTTCAAAAATCTAGGGTAGCTTCAGGATGAGGATAGAGTGGGTTATATCGACAGTAAGATAGTGAAACCTACTACCCTACGAAATGTTTTGATGCGGGACTCCTATGCCTCACATTTTTTTGTCCACCTAGGGTAAAAAAAATATACCACGATATTAAGTTCCATTTTAGGTGTCTTGGTATGAGGATATACATCGTAGGGTTTGTAATCTACTGCCTTAGTTTTTTGAGGATAAAATTGGATCACCCATGACCATTTGGGTTAATTCAACCCCATAAATTTCCCATTTGTATGTGATATAAGGTGGACAAGGATTTTGTTACCAATCATGAATGAACATCGAGTGTTAATTATGTGGTGTGGGTGGTAGGGGTATAACTAAATAAAACCATGAATTTCTTTCCCATATGAGAGACCTAGCTTGTGTATTTGGTGGGAAGGTTGTATATCCAAGAGATAGTGGACCTTAAGAGTAAAATTATGAGAATAATATTATCCAGATGCTCATTTTATATACATATTTTGGAAGGTCCTGCAAAATGATATGGAAAACCAATTGAATCTAAGTATAGTCTATCTCCCATGGATGTACATATAGTTTGAGAGGATGATCTAGATACTTGAGGATTTTCTCAGGGTGTGTGTGCTCAATTTAGGTGGATCCTATGATGGCAACCTACACTTGGTATTGTTTTCATTTAATAAAATATTTAAATATTTTATTTATATTTATCACTGTAAGGGCTTATATATTATACTATTCCCCTCACCATTATGTTGGTTATAGGTGGGTGAGTCATTGGTTTTTGGGTCAAGATTGGAATAAAAGGACACTAAGAGGGTATATATGATCATGAATTAGTCAGTCCCCACTCAGAGTAAGAACCAATCATATCCTAACTAAATGTGATAGCCTATGCAGTTCACCATGGGTGTTTGGGTATTCATATGAGTATTAAATCAATTATAGAATCAATTTCTTAGAAAGAATGTGAAGTTTGGTACATGATTTATACAATCATTCAATATTATAGAGTGGATTGAGATACTGGATTACTAATTGGATCTTCCACCATAATATCAGAGAATTCAATAATTGTTTCACATTTTTTTGGAGGTAGATATGATGTTTGAGCACCTATTATTATCACAGACCATAGTAAGAAGGTGATGAAAGGGAATATAATGCCACTTGTATATATTTTGTAGTATTACAAGAATATTTTATATGATACCTATGGTATAGAGTCATATGTCTGAGCCTAGTATTTATAGCTACTCGATGAAGAGCCCTAAAAATGATTCTCGATGATGGGAAGCCCTTATAGGTGGATTTCATAATGCCCCTCCAATTTCAAGGTTCAATTTATTTAAATTGTGTAAAATTATAAATTTTTTATGATTATTATATATTGGTATTTTTGATGGTATCTTAAGACTATGAATTAGTGAGTCGAGTATGGTTATGTGTTGAAATTCCATAGTTTGCAGAAGATCATGGTGTAGTATAAACAGTTCCATCATGGAATGGTCCTTACTAAGATGAATATCTTAGAATAGGGAATGTTTATAATGTAGTAGAGATGGTTGTTTTGTAATTAATACTACTAATGAGTGAGTCTTTAAGTCAAACCATAGTGGATATCTTTGATATATTAGGCCTCTGGGCATTTATAAGTTCACAACACCATATTATGGAGGGTTACACCACAATGGGTGACCTAAGTCTCTAAGTGATTCTATAGTGAGGAGAAATAGGTTATGAAATCTCTTATAAAACCGTATAAACAAAAATAAATATGTTCATTTAATTACGGTTAATAGGGATACACCAGAAAAACCACCATGTGTATTTTTTTAATTTTTTCTTAAATTTATTAAATGGGGTAAACTTATAAAACACTCTGATCTCCTTCACCCTCAACCAAACAAAAATCACACACCCTTTGGGATTTTAATCCTGGATTTTTTAATCCCCCTAAAACAAATTTATTTACTTATTAATGTGTCTTATATTGTGATAATTTCCACATGGTATGTCTAATTTCATGGGATCCTATGACAAATTTTTCTCTCACTATTTATTTTATTCTAGGTGAAAAACCTAATTTTTAGGGTTTTTATCAAGTTATTGGGTTCCATATTATATTTTTTATGTTGGATGAAACTTATTTGTGGTTAAGAACTATAATTCTTGAGGTAATAATTACTTATGATGATTTATATTTTTTATTAGGTTTTATGTGTTGTTGTGTATGTGGGCGTAATCCTTTTCCTTACATTTCTCCATTTCGGGTATCAAAGTGGCTGTGTGACTTTTTATTTCTAAATTTTAACCCTTTTTAGTGTTTATATTGGTGAAATAACTTGGGTATAATGGAATCATAACTTAGAGCGTGTCTTGAGTTAGGTTTGTTCACCCTGTGTTATTAGGAATTGAATGAGATTCCATGGCCTATGGATGGCGTTAGTGAACTTATTATATTACATATAGTTTTGGTTCTTAACCACCTTAAAATGGGAAGGTTATTATAGAAACCCAGTACTTAAACATGTATTATTTCATAATTCTTAACATACCTTTACAATAAATACACATTAAAGATTAATAGGTCTACTATATTTAGAATACTAGACATAAAAATACATAATATAAAACAAAAAAAATTATATTGATTTAAAACTCCACATAGTTCTCATAAATCCCATAGATTATATAAAACTACATGGGATATACTAGGGAAAACACATAAGGAAAATGGTTATCTAGAAATCCAAATAAGGGAATAAACATGAAAATAAAGCATAACATGAGATTCAAGAGGCATAACATGATTTTATAACAAGGATGATCATAATATGAGAGATATGGAATAAAAAATTGACTTCATAATATCATAAAAATGTATCCAGAACACAATACATGATATCATAAAAATAAATCAAGGGTAACTCCTAAGACCATCATCATAAAGTGGACAATGTTCCATGGTGGATTTGGGTTCACTGCCTAATACATAACAAAAAATATCATAGATATAAATCTTTACCTAATGAATTGGAGGGATATATAATTATTTTACCAAAATTAACATAAATTAAAATCATACATATGTATGCCACATAAGGAACATAAACCATACATAAATCATAAGCATGATCAATCCCATAGGAAAGAAATGGGTTTCATAATTCTTATTTGTAGAAAAACTAAAGGATAGATAATAATGATTCTCTAGAAAAAAGGAATTTAATCAATTTTAACTTTCATAAATTAAAATGAGAAATAGTTATTCAATATATAGTTCCATTTTTGAAAATTTATGTAAAATATATTGAGAAGAAAGAATAAAAAATGAACCACTTGGGTAGAGATTTTGTGAAATAGGTAAATGATATTTTAAAGAAGGAAATACCATATCATTTTCCATAAAACCCAAATTGAATCAATATGGTTCTCCAAAAACTAATTTGGGTTTTAATAATCTATTAATGTTAAAAAAATATTTTATGGGGGTGATACTTGACATGATAAAAGAATAATAAAGTTCCCTTAAATCAAGTTTACATAAAAGTTGGAATTTAAAAAATAACTAAAAACATTTATAACAAAAAAATGGAAGGGATATTTAAATATTTATATATTTAAGGAAAATATATAAAAAATAGTATCATGAGAACATTATGTCAGAAAATTGGGAAAAATAAAGATAAATTAGATCAAACCTGTCATGAAGGAGGTACATAAAATAGGTCACCTTGGGTTACAGATTCATTATGCGCACACTCTTAATTTACTAAATAAAAAATTAAGATTATTAAATACTTAAATAACAACCATACCAAAATATATTTAATATTACATAGTAATTTTATTATTATATGTTATTTATTTATAATATTTTTTTTTTCTGATGTTATTTATTTGAGGTTTTTATGTCAATATTTGGTATATACTTAGGTATGTTAACCAAGGTAGAAAGAATTAAAAAATATATTTAAATTATTTAAAATATTAATAGTGTTATGTTAATAATATTTATATATTAACTATATTTTTAAAACCAACTTTGATGGTTGGTGATAAAAAATTAAACTCATTACTGATTGTGGCGATAGTTCACATGTATGCATGATTAATGTTTCCATTTCTCAACGAGTGGGAGGGAAATAAAGTGTATGATAATTTTTAATTTAAGAATAATATTTATATTATATATATATATATCATATTTATTCATCCATTTCATAATTTATATCATCCATGAATGATGAAGATGAAAAATGGAAGATGTAGCTTTGTGGAGGTTGTACTTCGTGCAACACACTAACGATGCTTTGGTTTTTCTGAGCAGATGGAGCAGAATAAATAACTAATAAAACATTAATATAATATCATATCAGTATAATAATGATAATTATTTCAATATATTGTTCTTCATATGTTATATTTTTTATAGGAATATTAAAGAGGAAACGTTATGAAAAAGGAAATACTTTCATTAGAGACACACTCTTCTCTTAGAGATTTCCTCAGAAGAGAAGTATATAAGGTAACATATATGAAAAAAGGGATTACGTATAAGAAATTAAATTATAGGATAATTATTTTTGGAATTTTTTCAAGGTAAATTCGAATGGTAAGTCTCACCATGGATGGGTGCAAGTGGTCCCCTTTTATAAGTGAAGAAAATGGCACTCTTGAGAATACCCTTTACCCTTCCATGATATCACTACATTAATCCATGTTAAATGCCTCCAAAAATTAATTATAATAGAGTGTGGGATGTTATTGGTTTAAAAAATCCCCTGAAAATTATTTCTATTCATGTTTTAAATATGCTATAGGTTTTTACCATATGTTTTTACATTTTACTCTATTATTTTTAAACTAGGTAACTTGCTTTTCACTAAGTGATTTTATTTTTTATTAAAAATATAACATATAAAATAAAACAATTTGGGTTTTATGCATCAAAATTTAAAAAATATTTAACAAAATTCAGATTTTAAAATTTATAAAATTATCTTTTAAATTTAAATATATATTTTTTCAAAAAATCATTTTTGTAGAAAAATGACATTTTGATCATTATGGATTCTTAATTTATTTAGTATTGACTTATAATTTAATGAGTGATTAAATTTTTATTTGTTTTTTAATAAATTATAAATTATTAATTATTTAAAGGGGTTTATTTTAGTTGGTTCTATATAAATTTAAATGAATAAAAAACAATTATTATAAAATAATCATTTCACCATTATTGTGGTAATTAACATTAATCCAATTACTATAAATTTTATACCTGAAAATGAGATTGTCCATATTAAATAATAAGAACATAAGAATATTAAATAGAAGAATTATTTTGTCATATTAACTTTATATGTGTAGGGAAATGAATATTTAACTTTATATCACTTAATTTTTTTTAAGTAAAAAATATTACTTGAGTTTCAAAAAATGTTCAACATGTTATTTATAAATTAAATTTATTATTTTATAAATTCTTATTAAATATATAAAAAGGTTTTATAAAAAATTTAAGTGATTATTATATTAAAAAGTGATTTTTTTAGAAAAATCAATATTTTTACTTTCAACTAAAAAAATTATTTTAGAAACCAAAAAAACATATTTAGAAAATATTGATATTCTAAATCCAAAAATAATGTTAATTTAATAAAATTAAAATTGTAAATTTATTATAAATAATGTAAATGGAAAATTATTTACTAATATATATTTCTTTTAGTTTAAATTTTATAACGATCATCGTGAATAATTTAACTTTATTAAAGTTTCATGGGTTTTTGTTTATTATATTACTGTATGTGACATAAGATACACATCAAAAAACTTATTAAGGGGATATAATCATTAATATCTTGGGTTGTTACATTCTCCCCCAATATAAATTCCACTATGAAATTTGATTTTATACACTAAGGTGAAAAAATGAGGGTATTTTTGTTTCACATTATCTTTTAGTTACCACATTACATCTCCATACATATGGCTTCTAAAATGTACTTTGAAAAGATGGGTTGTCTTATTTCATAGAGATTTATCATTATGGTCTAGTATCTTTACAATTTTTTCCTTGTAAGAAAGATATTTATCCAATTATACCACCCATAAATTCATTTCGTGTGATAAATCTAGTATGTACTTCCTCAAGATGGATATATAGAACACATCATGTACTTTTGATTGGATTGGTGGGAGATATTGTCAAAATTCCATATTTTCTTTGAGATCAATAATATCAAAGGATTCAAAATATCTCAGACTTAGCTTCCCTTTCTTCCCAAATCACTTGAATCATTTTCACAAATATATAAGGAGGAATAATTTATCACCAACCTCAAATTTCAGTTCTCACTGATGGTTATCAATACAAATATTCTATTGAATTTGAAAAACATTGATATATTATTGAATAGTCTTAACATTTTCAAACATTTATTCAACCAACTCAGGTTCGAGATTTTCTTTTCACCTAATTCATCTTAGAACAAATGTGTTCTACATATATTCTCCTAGAGTGTTTTATATGGGTCCATTGGGATAATTTCATGGAAAAAGTTTTTGTTAGAGAACTGGACCATATGAATTTTTTTCCCAGCCTCCCTTGAAGTCTATAAGGAAATGTCTAAACATATCCTTAAGTTTTTAGATATCCCATTCAGATTAGACATCAGTTTGGGGATGATAAGTTATACTAAATTTTAACTATGTGTTTAAATAATATTAGATACTCTTCTAAAACTTTGAGTTAAACCTTGGATCTTGATCAAATAAAACAAAAAATGGTATCCCATATATCCTCACTACTTATCTAATGTATATCTTTTTAATGTGTCCAAGTGAGAAGTCCTCTCAAATGATAATGAAGTGACTAGTATTTGTAAAACAATAAACTATCACCCATAGAGAATTATTCTGTTTTTATGACATTGGAAAACCCTTGTAAAATCCATAATTATGTTTACCAGTCTCCATATAGGTATGTGAAATGTTTAAATAATACCTTTATACGTTTCCTCTAATCCATCACTTGTTTACACACCAGGAACCTTGATGAATATTCCACAATCTCCTTATTCATTTGTCCCACCAATAGTGTTCTCTAAGATATATATGTATTTTTTATTTCATGGGTGAATAGAGAATTATATTCTATGAGAATAATTTATTATATCTTTATTTATATATGTATATTATGTAACAAAAATAAACATACCAAATATCACAAATCCTTTATCATCAACCCTGAACTCATGGTTTTTTCCATTTCTCATTGAATCCACATTCTTATGTATATCCACATCATCCCTTTAAACATTCTTAATATTTTCAAGTAGTGATGGATGGGAAATCATTTGAAAATAGTATAATGATGTTAATTTATTCATGATTCCCTTGTCCATCCTTTACTTCTCCAATAATATTGGATCCTTCTCAATCCTCATCATAGATAAGGTTTTAAGACATTTTCTACTTATTACATCATTAACTTTGTTCCCCTTTCTGGGATGGTAGTGGATTAAGAAATCATAATCATTGATAATATCCAACCATATTTTTTGTTCATGTTGAGATCATTCAATGTGAATCTATATTCCAATATATTGTGATGTATATATCCCACACTACTCTTCATAAAGATAATGAATTTAAATTTTCAACATGTTGATTATTTCAACCAACTCAATAACATGCGTTAGACAGTTCTATCCATACACCTTATACCATCTTGAAGAATAGGCTATGGATTTATCATTATTCATGATTACACTTCCTAATATTTTTTTATATCAATGAAGAAAAAAAATACTTAACCAAGTGTGGGTATGGTGAGTCCAAGTTTAGTGGTTAACCTCTTCTTAAGCTCCTTGAATCTCTCTTCAAAATTATCTAATCAGACCTACTTCACTCCCTTCTCAGAAGGCTTTCTTAATTAATTTTACAATCTTGATAAGTTTTTCACAAATAATATCAAATAATATATGGAATCTATGGATCTCTATCATATATGATGTCTGAGGAAAATCCTCAACGAATTTTTTTTTCTAATGGGTCCACATATATGGCATTATATGTGATAACATTCCCTAATAAAGATACTTTATCTAAAACAAAAATTTTCTATAATTTTCATATAACTTCTCCTTAATCAAATTTATCAATATGGTATTCAAATTATCCATATGTTACCCTTTTATTTTGAGGTCCATTAGAATATCATCTATAAAGACCACTAAAAATTTATTGATATAATCTATAAATACTCTATTAATTAATGCCTTAAATATCATCATAGAATTTGTGATTCAAAATAGAATGATTATAAAATTTTAGGGAATTTACCTTGTACAAATGGTGATATTGTGAATATCCTATTTCTTTGACATCAAATGATTATATCCTAGACAAAGTTCCACTTTAGAGAATTCTTGATCTCTGCATAACATATTGAAAAAATCATTAATCCATGAAAGAGGATACTTTTTATTTATCATGATATTTTTGAGTTCATGATAATTAATATAGAAACACATTGAATAATCCTTGTTCTTGAAAAATAATATTGTTGCACCCAATAGAGAAGAAATAAGGTTTATAAAAACCATGTCTAGATATTCTTATAATTTCTTATTCTATTCATCTAGTTAAATAGGGGCCCTCTATATGGATTATTGGATATCAATAGAAATCTAGATATATTTTCAATTGAGAACTCGACTTATCATTCAGGTTGAAGACCAGAAAATTTCTTGGAGGAATACATTAATATAATCCCTTACAATCGTCATTTCATCAGTATTTATCTTCTCCTTTAATTCAATTATTTTAGCTATATATTCTTTCTCAATGAGAAACTATATCAATTATTTTAAAGAATATTCCAAATATGATTCATTATCTTCCTTACACTTGAATAAAATCAAATTGAAATTCAGGATAAATAACATTAATTCTATAGCAACCAAATCATTACATTTATAAATATTACATCATTTAAGATGAATATTCAGTACCTAAAATTAGGACCCCCACTAGAAGCATAAAAGTTTATTATCTCTAGAGACTAGATACATAAAAATAATATTTAGGTACCTTAATAATCATATCTTATAAATTCATTCTCACTTTTTACCCTTGTTAAAATATCCTACTTAAAACCTTTCTTTATAACATAAGGAAATGAAACTTAAAAAAAGTTTATCTCATATTCATAGTAAGGTAAACAAGGGATATATTGATCAATGACTATATGTAAGAATAAGATAAGCATAAGAGCATGAGATTAGGATCATAACATATAAACTTCATACCCAATTTATCTTGGATCATAATCATAAGTCTTTATCATTTGAAATAAATGCATAATAAGAGTGAGAAATCATAATTAATCAATCATGAAACATGAGTTAAAATTTTAATCATAGAACATGTTTTAGAAGTATGGAACAATCATAAGAATAAAAATCATTTCATATTTTAAGGTTAACTACCAAGAATATAAAATCATAGTTGACCAGGCATCAAAACATATTTACCATATCATAATGGAACATAATTTACCAGATGTTTCCCACAGTGGGTTTAACATCCCAACCTATTTCCCATAGTGGATTGATTATATCAACTCGTTTACCATAATTAAATCATAGGATGTAAATATTTACCCAAGGAATTATATAAATATATATTTATGGGCCCACCTATACCATAATGAAAATAATATATACAGGTTCCATAAGATTAGAAAACATTCATCATATCATCATAACATAACCCATGGAAGGTAAATTTGATTCATATATATTTCATCATTTCATCATAGCATAACCCATGGAAAATAAAAGAGTTTCATAAAAATATATTCATAATAATCATTAAAAATAAAGACAAAGAATAATTATGGTTTAATTAGACCATATACCCATTAAATAATAGTTAACATCAAAGGATGTTATCATATATGAAAATTCATTTAAAAGATCACTAAAGTATTTTTTGATGAAAATAACCTTTTCATTTTGAAATCAATTATTTAAAATCACAATATTTATAAAATATTAATGAAAATTTTTTATAAGAAAATATCCATGGATGTTTCTAAATGAAGATTCAAAACATTGAGATTTTATAAAGGCATATTCATATTGTGTCTGTTAGAATAAATATTTAATTCACATTATTGGTAAAAAGTAAAAAGTACTTCATTTGGAAAATGATAGGAATGTTCATTTTAAAAAAGTATATAAAGCTAAAAATCGGTGAATGTTAATTTAAAAAATCATTAGATAAAATATAAAAACTTTTTTAAATAATTTTAGAAAACATAGGCATGGGAGAAAGAGGGTTTTCAACCAGAAGAGGAGAAATAAGGATGACATTTCTAAAAATAATTTTATGAACCATTTTGTGTTAAAAAGAGAGAATAAAAGTACTAAAAAATTAAAATTTAATAAATTAATTGTGGTAAAGAAAAATTAAATGAACTTATTAGATAAGGATAATATAATTTACTCAATGGAAATTAAATTATAAACAATACTTGATAAAAATGAGATGGAGACATAAGCCCCTTAACACAAGTCTCTCCTTGATTAATATGTGTTAAAAACTAATGTATAATAACTATAGATTTATTATAAATCTATTAAAAAAACATAAATATATTTATATTACTATATATTATTTACTTAGTATATTTTATCACCAGTTTGATAACAATTATTTATTAAAATCACGGTTCCAAGTGATAACTGCTTCGTTTCTCAAGTATGTTTTGGTTCAACAATCCCATAACTTGTATTTTGATCATAGTTACATTATATATATAATATTAATAATGTTATTAGTTTCATATTTAATCATTATATACAATTTTATAACTATTTATATAAATAAGTTATGAAAAAAGAATTATAGCAGTTCATGGAGACGAAAGTTCATACGTATGCATGAGTAATGTTTCTATTTTTCAATAGATTGAAGAAAAGATGGGTAAATAATAATTAACATTTATATAAACATAATAATATAATATATATTATATATATTAATAAAAACCACTGTTAAAACCATAAATTTCATGTGGTTATGAAAAATGAAACACGTAGCTTCATCGAGGTGGTAGTCCACACTTACACACAAGCGATGTTTTCTTTTTTCCATTTAATGGAAAGAAGGTGGATAATGGGAGTAAAATTATCATAATAGAAGTTAATAACATATACCTATTAATTAGTTTATAATTGATAACATAGATTAAGAGGAGTTATATGAATAAATAATGTTGAAATTTCTCGGTTAAGAGTTACACCTTTTCATTGATAAACATTATTTGGATTACACATTATTCCCTGATAGGATGGTATTTTGGAAATTCAAAAATATATATTATATGGTAAATGAATATATTTATGAATTATTTTAGTTCTTGTATGATTTATAGTGCTACAAATATGTGATTAAGAGAGGATAATAAGTTCCATTTTATAAGTGAGGGGAGAAGCACTATTGTAATTACTTAAAGAATTAAATTAATATAAATTATTTTTTAATTTAAAGTGGATCCAAATTGATTTATATAGAATATAGTATGTTTATATGTATAAATATTCTCATAAAATAAAATTTAGACATGTTTTTGTGATGTTTTAACACTTATCTCTTAGTTTTAACCACTCATTAACCCTTTTGACAATTTCCAGAATATCAAAAAAATTTACTCTTCAAGGGTCAAGAATATCATCATAAAAGTAAAATTGACCCAGAAATGGAATATGGTAAATATTATAAATAATATAACATTTAATTGTCCTAATATTTTATTTTTATGAATTTTATATAATTTAATAACATATTGTTTATTATAAAATATCTTTGATGTCATATTTAAAACTATTCATTTAATTTGATTTTAATGCAATCAATATAACTATTGAATTATAATTTGAAATTTTAAAATACCACTATTATGTTATATTTATCTTATTTTTTTGTAAAATAATAATATACCAAAATTATTTTACTTTTAATACTTCTAAAATAATTTATTTTATTTTTTAATAATTGAATGAACAATGTTTTGGTATTGCGTAAGAGTATAAAGTAATTATCCAAAGATAAAAAATTTAAAATAATTTAGCATGATAAAAAAATTAAGTCATATTTGAAATAAATATTTATAATTTAACGTAACTCCTTTTTATCCTTATGAAATAATATTAGAGCTATTAAAGTCAAGAAAGTGACATTTGGTATTCATCATTACTTAAAATAATATAAAAGTAATTTTCAAAGAAAAATGGCCCCATGTGATAATACTTTTGAAAATTGGATGATATTAGTAAATATACAATCATATTATAGGATAAATTCAATTTTTAGTGAAATTTTAAAACCTTATTCCAAATATTTGTCTCTAATTTACCCATTTTATGCTTACTATGGTGAAATATAATTACTATGGTTACTATTCATAATGACCAAAAAATAATTTGACCAAATTGATTTATATTAATTATTATAATTAAAAATATGTAATCTATTTAATCAAACTCAATTAACATAATTGGTAGAATTTAATTTTAAATTAAACCAGCAAAACATGACGAAAAATGATTCTCCAGAAAAAATGTTTTCTTAAGTATAAAACATTTTTATACCAAAATAAAGAATAATATTAATTCCAATGAAAATAATTGTATTATTTATAATATATATTAACTAATGTAACTTTTAAACCATTTTTTAAAAAAAGTAAAATTTTTAAATTCTAGAAATGAAAAACAATTTTTAATAAATAACAATATTTTTCACTATTCACTATAAAGTTAATCATTTTAGAAAAATGCAAAAATTTACACCTAACCTAATTTTGATATTCTATTTTAAAAAATGATATACTTTTAAATTTTTTAATTTTTTTTATAAATTCATCTTACAATAACAATGCATAAAAAATATTTTTCAGAAAAACATCTCTATTTACCTTCAAATGCATTTATTTTCATTTCTAACCATCTGATAACAAATAATTATAATTTATATATTTGTAAAAAATATATTTTTGTATTTTACATATCCCTATTTATACCTACCAATCACATAACTATGAGACAAATATACATTAATTAATAATATTTCAATAGTATTACATTATTCGTTTAAACACAATGTTGCATGTAAAGAAAGTTATCAAAGAAATAAAATTTATTTATAAATAAATATATCATAAAATATTGGGGTGTTGAATTTTAATTTTTTTTACTAAAATCTATTTCAAAATTTCATCAATTTGATATAATAAACTAAGGATACATTTGACTCATCACATCTTTGGGTTCTCTTGTAGCTTCTTTGAAAATATGATTCCTCCAGAGAACTTTAACTAGGCTAGTAGTGTTGTTAAAATGAAATTTATATCTAAGATCTAAGGTTTTTACTGGATGATCTTCATAGGAATTATCATGGTCTATAAGTACAACCTATGATTTTTGTACATGTGAAGGATCAGGTATGTACTTCCTTAGGAGAGGTAAATTGAACACATCGTGAACTTTAGAGAGATTTTGTGGAAGTTCCAAATGATAGGATACCATCTTAATGTGACAAATAATCTCAAAGGGACTATATATTGAGGTGTTAGATTTTGAATATTTTTAAATCTCATAACCATTTTCTAAGGATATATTTGTAGGAATACCATGACTTCAAATTATAGACCTCATCAATGATTTTCAGCACAACTTTTCTATCAAATACAAGTTTCCCTTATGTGCTGCTGAATATCAACAACCTTATCTACCATATCCTCAAATAACTCAGGTCCTAATTGATTTATTTCTCAAACTTCACCCAATTACACAAGTGTTAAAAACTTCTTTCCATATACACATTCATAAAGAGTCATATGGATGCTCTAGTGAAAGCTATTATTATAATAAAACATGACTTGGGGAAGGTGTTGATCCCAACCACTGTTGAAATCAAGAGAAAAATATCTAAACATATACTCCAAGGTTTAAATAGTTCTCTTATATTAAACATTTATTTAAGGATTATATTCACTATTGAAACATAACTCAGACTCTATAGCTTGTTGGTGAATTTTCCCGAACTTTTAGGTAAACCTCAGATCTTGGTCTCATGTAACAGAAGTTAGAACTCCATGAAAACATAAAACATACTTAATTTATATTCTTGAAATACGATAAAGATAAAAAAATTATTTTATATAAATTAAGTGTCTGGACCTCATAAGATGATCAAATACAACTGAAATAGAACATTAGACATTTTGGGGAGTCTGATGACAAAATCCATGATGATGTTTTCTCAATTTCATTTTGGTATGGGTAATGGTTATTATAGCCCCCTTTGAGTTTTATCTATCATCCTTAACATTATGAAATACTTGATATCATAATAAACACTATGTAATACTCCTTTTCATATTATTCCATAATAATCATTCTTTCAAATCTCTATACATCTTCAAACTTATAGGAAGAATAGAGAGTGATGAACGATGAGATTCATCTGAAAGTTCATTATTTAATAATATTATTAACAGTAAACATAAACTATTTCTTAACATTATTATTCCTTCCCAATAATTTTTTAACTTAATTTTTTTTACCATTTTATGTATTTCCACATATTTCTTTTTCACTTCTTTAATCCTAACATGGATGGATGATTGAAAAATCATCCAAGAAAGATAATATCTATCCCCTTTAATTAGGATTTTAAGTTATATTTTTAAAAAAATCATAAGCATTGGATCTATTTAAATCCTTATTATGGATAATTAAGAATGGTCCTTCTGACTTATAGAATCAACCACCTTGTTTTCCTTTCTAGGTTGGTAATGTATTGTGCGATAATAATATTTAATCAATTACAACCATCTTATATAGGCATATTATTCTATTTATTTTTGAATATATACTTCAAACTTTTATGATCCATATTATTTTTCACACCATTAATTATAAATATAATTACTCTATATCTTCAATGAAAAAGAATACCACTACCGACTATAAATCATGAGTAGGGTAATTTTTATCATTCATTTTGAATTTGCATGAGGAAAATGTAATAACCATATCATTATGCATGGGGAAACATCCCAGTACCTTATTTGATACATCACTATATATCAAAAAACCTTCTCAACTATAATGTAATGTGTAACGCCCCGACCCCAGTTGCCTAGAGTCGGTGCATTACTTCGTAACATTGGCATGATCACAAGAAAGATCAAATCTCGAAAGACCGATTGGTTTAGTAGCCTTGGAAACACTAGATATATTCATAAGTTTTACATTACATCATAAAATGAAAAACTACTACAACAACATAATGTCTCCATAATCCACACTACTATCCCCTCATAATATCCCTGCAGGTCATTCATAATTTACTTCTTCACATCCTGGGAAAAAATAAAACATAGAAAAGGGGTGAGCTCAAATGCCCAGTAAGGATAACAATATAGCGGAAACTTTCATAAATAAGAATAAACATTTAAGGCAATGCATTACTAAAACAAAAGCCTTTTAAAATTGAACTTCAACATGGTATGGCAAAAGTAAAATGAAATAATGCCATTTACTTATTCACATGGATATTCTACTAATCGAATAATCACATGCAAAAATCAATAACCACTTTCATAATGTTGGAATGCATAATTCTAAACGTTAATTTCTTTGTCTAGGCCTCATCCCAAGACCTAGGGGTTACTTCTAACCGGAACCCAACCCGGAGTGCCTCTAATAACCGGACACCAATCCGGAGTGCCTCTAATAACCGGACACCAACCCGGAGTGCCTCTAATAACCGGACACCAACCCGGAGGGCATACTTTTACCAGTCCCTAACCTGGAGGGCTTACTTTAACCAGTCCCCAACCTGGAGGGCTTACTTTTACCGGTCCCCAACCCGGAACATACTTGTTTAGCACATTCATCTGAAGAAAAGTTTGAAATATAACATAAATATTCGGATTAAAACTAGCATACGAAATGTCAATAGTTTCACCATAAACTATGAATGGTATAAAATAGCACATCCACAGTCAAACATATCACAAAACCTTCAATACAATATAGAAGTTTTGTATTATAATAAATCAACTTCAAATAAGCGTAAAATCCATTAAAGGATGTTGACATAGATGAAATCAAAACACTTTTTAAAGAAGTATCTCTTTATATTTTTGAAATCATTTAAGATCCATATAAAATAAAACATTTTCTTGAAAATATTCTTGTAAGCTTTTAAGGAAAGCTTTGACGATTTTATAACGGCGGAAAATAACCGCACCCGCCGTATAAGTAAAAAAAACATTCTTATCTCAATTCTGTCGAAAAGGTTAAAAAGGACCTTGTTTTGAAAACGACGGAAAGATTCCTTTATAAACCTCTTATAAAAAGTCAAACAAGGGTATAAATTACTTTAACCCATATTCTTGTAAATAGTAAAAATGTTTTGAAATACATTTCGAAGAAACATGGATGTGGATGATAAAGAGATCCCAGTAGATTATTACGTATAATACAACCTCGGATAATGAAGAGATTGTGAAATAACCCTTACCTTGTACTTTTCCTTGGTTGTGGTAGGTTAACCTCCTGTATAATGGTGAAATAATTGTTATTAAATAATACAAGAATCATATACATTAATATGATATCATATATGATCTTTTAATATTGATTTGATAATAATATCTTAGTATTATCGTTGTTTCGGGTGTTAACTTACTTGTTTTCTTTCATATGTTTTGTTACGTAAGACATGTTTGTAAAGGATAGGTTGTATATTATTCATATCCAGAATGATATCAAGTCCTTAAACATCATTTTTAAATCATAAAATGATAATTACGCTTTAATGGTTACGATGGAGAATGAATCTCATCGCGTTCGTGGAGACGGTAGTCCGTACGTACGCACGAGCGACAATATCATTCTTTTGATATTAAAATAATATATAAATGGATGGTATATCATATATACAGAATCATTAACATGTTATATTTATTATTTACATGAGTCACACATCATTATTATACCCATCCAAATAATATTATATTGAATAACAATTACACCACGACGTGGAGACGGTAAGCCGTACGTACGCACGTATGGTGACATGTTATTCAAAGGGTGGATAGAATACTGAATATGGTTGTACCATACTTATAATAACATCACAGTATATGTGAGATACTGGAGTTATTATTTCAGAATGGTAAGAACAAAGGAAGAAGAAGTGGAAGAAGAAATGAACTTAGAAAAGGGTGGTGAAATCATTACCTCTTCTTCGGGTTCTTCCTTTTGATTTGATCAAAAGGGCTCCTTAGGTTGGCTTTCTGATCAAACTAAGGCCTCTAGGTTGTATTGAGGGATGTTGGGAGAGTATTTGGGCAGAGTTTGGCCGAACCAAAAGGCTTTGAAGGTGTGAAGAAATGAGAAGGAGGAGTGCCCTTTTATAAGAGGGGTGAGGGGCACCTTTGGAAAAGCTAGAAATATTAATTTATAATAAATTTATATTCGGTTTCTAAAGGCTCCAAAGTTGACTATTCAAATGATGAGGTGGGGATAGGTCGAAAGCAACTCATCCAATAGAATTTAGACAGGTTTGGGTACCTATATTAACCTTATCTTTAAGTATTAACTCTAAGTTAATTAGTTTCACTTTTACAATGTCTCTTTGTATTTTATATATTATGGTTAATAAACTTACTATATACATCCAAGAGACCCCCAAGTGGTCCATTAATGATTAACCTATCATGATATAAGTCTCTTGGCCGAACCTTATATTTTTAGGAATTTAATATCAATTAATAATATAATATTTGTTTTAAGAATTCTTTTATGTCAATTTTGACACTATTCATTAGTTGATTTTTGTGAAACTCATAACAGATTTATTACTTCGAACAAAGTCAATTAAATCAATCCTAATATATCATATTATCCTAGAAAATTAGTTTAATTCATTAAAAGTTTCATATTATATTTATTTGGGTATTTATAATATCACTTATTTTAATTTTTCACTATTATAGTAATTACTGCATCATCATTGTGTCATAAATAAAATAAATTATTTAATGTCTAAAAATTATAAGTAAAATATCATTATGTAGGAAATCTTTTTATCTTTCTAATGAATATTTATAATAGAAAATCAAACATGTATAACCCTATTTAAAAATTGTTCTTCTAAAAGATGTAAGCTTATGCCATTTTTATTTTTATTTTAACTTTATTAATATAAAGTGTCCCTACCACATACAAGTGGCTCCAAGGGGTCCCCAAATTGACCCAAGGATGCCCATGGTCGGGTATGTGTCCACCAATAAGGTTAGGACACGTTTTAGGGTAATTTTGTATTATTATAATATTATTTTTTTAACCCTTATTTACCGGATTTACCCTTTAACCATGGTAAATAAAATATTTACCACAGTAACTATTCAAAATGTCTAAAAATAAAAGTTACCTATTTACACAATTTGAACATCCTGATTACAAATATGGAATCCATTTTCCTAAATTCAAAACACAGAAGTGGCAGAAATTAATTTAAAATTAATTCCCGCTGTCAAAACAAAAAGCGTGTTTTTAAGAGATAATAACTACCAAAAGATTGACACTTGTTTATGTTCGGTTTAATTGTAAAATTATGTCCAATGACCAACATTATATTAAATGGTAAAAATATATTCTAAATATACTTTAAAACTACTAAAATTCATAATTTATCACTATTAATTATTTTGATTAAAAAAGTTGTTTTTAATTAAAATTTAGTAATTTTCACTATTCATCAAAATATGAAAGTTATCCGAAAAGTACCAAAATTTCACCTTAGGCTAAATTCGATATTCCGAATCCAAAAATGAAGTCCATTTTAAAATATAAAATATATATGATTTCAAAAAGTAGGTATTACTATTTACAACGGCTAGTTTAATTAGTTGTGGTGTGTGTTAGAACTCGAGGTTGCGTACAACACACGCTATCGCATTATTCGAAGGGAAACGTACCGTATAAGCTTGGGATGTTTCATTTTAAATTTTTGATGTCCCCATTTAGTCAAAAAGTTTAAAATATAGTATTTAAAAATGGTTCACTATTAAAATTTGATAAAAGTGCAATACTGAAAATGAATTTGTTCTTGCATTATATCTATGAAACTCATAATATGGATTCTAAAATTATAAGGATTACATAAAATTTAAAATTTATCTAATACTATTCATGACCTCTTTTGAATGGATTGTTTGGTAAGTCATGGTGAAATTGAAATCGGTGTTGCGTGTAATGAAAGTTATTGAATTATTTTGAAGAAATAACACACTATGAAATCTTGGGGTGTTACATAATGTGATCATAGGTGCACTAAACAAACTTTTCTTCAACTCCTTGAAAATTTATTCACATTATTCTATCCACAAAAACATAACTCCCGTCTAAGTCATCTTGGTGAGTGGATTAGAAATTCATAAGAAATATATCACAATGTGTGAGTAATATCCAGACAAACCAAGAAAACTATAGATATTAGTAACCATGTTTATTTAGTACCATTTCACTATAACTTCCATATTTGAAAGGTCCACTAAAATACCCACAATTGAGATTATATTACCTAAGAATGAAACTTTTTTAATCCAAAATTCACACTTGGTAATGTTTTTTTATAACTTCTTATTCCTGTGGGTCTTCCAAAAAATTCTAAAGTTATATCAATTATCTTCCTTAATCTTGTAATATATAATAATATTATCTATAAAGAATACCAAAATATAATAAAGGTAATTTATGAATACTTTATTCATTAAATTCCTATATATGATAGGAGAATTAGTAATTTCAAATGGAATTAATATAAATTTAGAATGACCATACCTTATAAATAAGGCCATATTTGGTATATCCTCTTTTTTAAATATCAATTGATGATATCCATAATTAATTTCAATGTCAATATGGGTTAAAGGAAACTTGTTCTTAATTTTTATCTTGCTAAGTTCTCGATAATAAATGGAATGATGCATTGACCTATCTTTCTTCTTAACCAAAATAACTGGTGCACCCCATCGTGACATATTAGGGAATTGGAATCCCTTATCAAATTTTTCATAGATTTTCTTCCCCAATTATAACAACTAAATTGAGGCCATCCTATAAATAATTTTTAAGACTGTATAGAATCAGGTATGGGTTTTATTAAAAAATGAAAATAAAAATTCGAATGAAGACTAGAAATTTATTATGGAATGACACCAAAAAACTCCTATGAGATGAATTTTCTCAATGTTGAGTTTTTATCTAACATTTTGAGATAATACCCTACAAAGATAAAAATTAAGGCCCATAATCTAGAAGTAATATACATAGAAAGTTCACATTCATCCCCACACTAACAAACTATTAACGGTTTATTTATAATGTAAAATGTGACATACCTTCCTTGGAAACTGATATGATATCCATATAAATAAATCTAATCTATTCCTAAAATCATATCAAATACAACAAGAAAGAGATTCAATATATTTCTAGGAATCAAGTTTCAAAAAATTTAATTATATATAAACTATAAAATTGAGATATGATCATAATAACATTTGGTTTTTCACTAATAACTCAACATATATTCATTGAGATAGTAATGTGATACCCTTTAATAATATTTTAGATATAAAAGAGTGGGTCTATTCGTAATCAAATAAGACATTTTCTAGTTCATAGTGGATGATAAGTGTTCCTTTTACCACGTAATTATCATAAAACACTTTAATAGTCAGGATCACATGGTATTACCCTTTTTCTTTGCGATTAATAGGTTTTAGATGATGATCATCATCATGAAACTTTAGATTCATGCATTGGTTGGAATAATTTCTACACTCCTTGAATTTGAAGCATAAGAGTTTTGGTGTTGCATTAGTTGGCATTTTCTTTTACTCAATTGCCTAAGATTTCCTATTCATAACATTTTTTCTACATTTATGGGATTTATAACCAGCATTTCCACATTTAATAAAACTCCCAATTATGCTTAAGAAATTTACCTAATGTTTCTTCCCACATTTCTGGCATGTTGGCGACTAAAATTTCTTTCCACCTTGTGATTTATTTGAGTTTTCATGATAATTCATCTTTCTTTTATTAATAAAAACATGATAATGGTGGGAATCTAAAATTTATATTTATACCTTGATGGAACATCAAAATATTTCTTTATATCCACTAAATTCTATTATAGCTGACACATTTTGAATACTAGTTTTTAATCCACCAAAGAATTAATTAATGTTTTTTCAAGGTTGATGATTAAACAAGAAGCACACCTTATAAGTATTGTAAATTTTTCCACATAAGTACCAATATATTTATTATTTTTCTAATTAATCTCAAGGGATTACTTCTCAATTTTTATATATAGAATTTTAGGTAAGTACTTAATAAAATACATCCTCTTAAACTCATCACATTAGAAGGAGTTAATTTCATCCTCTTGCATCATATTCTTAATAGGAATCCACTATTGATCTTATTCACCTTCCAAATTATAAATAGATAAAACAATTTTTTTATGCTATAAGAACTGGAGAACAAAAAATATTTTCTCACTAGTACTGATCTATTTCTTGGCAACTAGTGGATCAAAAGGGAAACTAAAAGAAGGTGGATGTTACCTTATGAAAGAAATAAACATTATTTTTTACCACCTTTGATCATTTGGAATCTAAACATGATTCATAACTTAATATTTTTATGTAATAATAAAAACAATATTTTTCATTCTAGATCCTAGGGAATTCACATGCTTTTGAGAAAAATCATTTAAATTTCATTCACATTTAGTATTAACAGGGTTCTTTTAGGTTCCATTCATTGAGTAAAACCAAAAATAATACTATGATAAAAAACATTTATATTGAGAAACTGAATAATTAGGAAGAATCATTTTCAAGTTTTCATATTCATGACACCTTCTTTTCAATCTATATCACATTAGGTTATCCTAGGCAATACATGTCCACCTTCTATTCAAATGCATAATATTATATTATATAGAAAATTTTAGTTAACCCAAGAATATAACATGAGAGTGTCAAACCAGGTGCGTAGTATGGGAACATTTACTAAGAAATATAATGATGAATGAGATTTACTAGAACAACACTTTTTAGGGTTATTAACCCTAGATGCATTTGTTACAAAACCACATCCACATGTAATATCCATAAAAAGGATATATTTCTAGGAAAAAAAGATTACATATATTATAAAAAAATTAATTTTTTATCCTATAATTATACTTATCTGCAATGTTTTCACCAAATTTATCTAATACAAATATTTAAATATTGACTAAACCCCACTATGATGCCAACTCTAGTGACAAAAAATTTTCATAGATAAATATTTCATCATTTAATATGAATATTTAATGTATAACATTATGATCTATTATAGAACCATAAAGGTTTACTGTATTTGGAGACTAGATATGTAAACTTATTATTTAGGAAAATTCTTTGTCATATCACATAAATGTATTCTCACTTTTTTACCTTTATTAACATACCCTAATTAAAAAATTTCTTTATAACATGGGTAAAGGAATCAAATAATGACCCATAGTATATGAAATATTTCATATGTCATGGTGAACTACCAAGACTATAAAATCCTAGCAGAATATGCATCAAAACATATTTCCCATAATATAAAAAATTAGGCAGCACTATATATTTCCTATAGTGGTTCTGGAATCCCTACATATTTTCAATAGTGGATCGTGCACATAAACTCATTTCCCATAATAATAACATTCGATATAAATCATTACCTAATTAATTAAATTTTTATATCATTCAAGGACAACCCATTATATAATGACCCATACTTTTCATACATAGATTTTATATATTTTAGATGAATATTCATTATATAAAAAAAATATCCACACTAAAATCATATAGTTCTAGAACATTTGTTAACATGTAAATATAAACATTAGGTTAATAAAATATCTAAATCATCTCCCACTAAGTTATTCATAACTAGAAACATTATTAGACTTATCAAACTAAATACTTTTCTTCATAACTTGGGGAAAAGAATATTAAGAAAGGTTAACCCTAGATGCTCAGTAAGGGTAAACAAGAGAAATATCAATGATCACTTGAGAATATCATGAATATAATGGTATGAAAACATGAGAATAAAATTTTAAAAACATATTATGAATATAATAGATCATAATATTGAGTCATAAAATAAATATTGGTATTATATAAGATATAAATTATAAAGTAATCAAATAACATGTGCCATTAGAGCATACAATTGGAATAATTCATAATTTTGTTGAATAAAATTAATCATGTAAAATTATTTACTTATTATTTAATGAAAATTTTAAATACTATCATAGTGGAATGATCTCACTCCCCAAATTATCATAGTAGTCAAGATTCAATCCGGAAAACTGTAATGTGGAGAAATTACCTTACTAAAATGGGTTTAGTATCCATTAAAATCCTGTAAATATCATGAAATATCAAAATTTACCAAATTAATTAGAGGAAGAGATATTACCCAATCATCATTGGTTATAAAATGAGTATTTTCATTGGTTATAACAAAACCACCATCCTTGGTTATAACATGACTACTATCCTTGGTTTTAAGATAACCACCTTCACACAATGAAAACCATACATATGTGCTCCACAAGATCATAAAAAAATTATCATATAATAACCCATAAAAATAAATGGTTTAAATTAATATTTGATTATATCATAACCCATAGAAATGTAATGGGTTTCATAAATATTTTATTACTTCATCATAACATAACTCATTGAAAATGATTGGGTTTCATAAACATATTATCATCATAAACATAAACCGTAAAGAGTAATAGTAAGGATGGTATCCTTCAATCATATCTATAGTATATCATAAGTTAAATCAAGGGTTACTATTTTTGATGAATATAAATGAATATAAAAGATCATTAAAACATTATTGTGGAAAATAGTTTCCTCATTTTGAAATCACATATTTAAAATCTAAAAAATTCTCGAAATTATGGAAATATTTTTTTTGAAAATAGAAATGAAAAATTATAAATTATGTATCAAATAATTGAACAAACATGATGATAAGAAATTATAATTTTGTTGTATAAGTTAAATTAAACATTCTTTTTATACTTTTGGAAAAAAATATAAAGTATCTCATTCGAAAATAAAACAATATTCATTTCTAAATATTTTGTAAAAATACAAACATGGGAATAAATGACATTAAAAAATCATATTATAGTAGTATGAACTTCCTTTAAAACATTTTTATAAAACATGAATATGGAAAAAAAGTATTTTGACCGAAGATAGAAATAAATTAAACTTTCATTAAAAATAAATTTTCAGTTTCTTGGAAAAATAATGTGAGGAAATTGAAAGGAAAATATGTATGTTCAAGAAATAACCAAAGGGTAAGAAAATTACAAAGTTTAGTTACAGGTATATCATAATATTTCATCATCAGGAACATTGTCATAAACAATCCAGATAAACAATGAGATTGTAATATAAAACTCTTAACACTTTGAAAACATTTCAATCATAATACCGATGAAATAAACCTACATATAAAGATTTTTAAATACCCATAATTTTGATAATAAGATTCAAAAATAAATTCATAGGAAGTATATACACCACACAAAGAAATAAGTGGTGTATAAGGCATATGTCTCATAAAAATTAAAGTGAGGAAAAAATACATTACCACTTTGGTAACCTTTGAATCCTAAGCCTAATGAAAAAATAACATCAATTGAAACTTCAAATATCATTAAAATAAATATATTTATTATATAACATTTCCATGTTTTAGTATATACACTGCACAAAATAAATGAATGATTAATTTGGCATAATCTCCCAAAAATGAAAGTGAGACTAAAAATCCCTTACCTTAGTTCCAACATCCTCCATACATGTTGAAACATACTTTATAAAAAATATATTTACTATAAATATATTAAATAATCGTAATAATAAATATCATTTTATATATGATTTACTTATAACCTTTTAAAACCATTTTGTTAACACATCTTTTATAAAATAACTCTTCTGAGTGATATATGTTTTAATTTTTATGTATGTTCTGGTTCAGTAGATTTGTTCCTTATATTTTGATTATGGTTAAATAATATAAATAATATTAATAATTATTTAAATATATCAAATATATTCATTATATGCATTCTTACATTCATTCATAAAATATAAATTTAGAAAAATGAATTACACTGTTCATGGAGATGGTTGGTCATACATACACATGATCATTATTTCCATTTTTTGACAGATGGAACAAAAGAAATAGAAATAATAAACACAATTTTAGGAATCATCACTATATCAAATATATATATATATCTTATATAATCATTTATTATATCCTTTTTGCCATCTGAGTAAAATATAATTGAAAAACAAATCACATCACTTCATAGAGGTGGTAGTCCACACATACAGACGACCAACATAATTATTTTACAATGGTTTGGAAAGTGAGAAGGTATATATGATATTATAATTAAAAAATTATAATTATTTCATAATTTATATATATAAACATTAAAACCATCATAATACCCATCCATAAGTGATGATTATGAGAAATTAATTGTATCACTATGTTGAGACGGAAAGTTGTACGTATGCACAAGTGATATTTTCACTTCCCATTTGATGGAAAGAGGGTGGATACAGGTGGTTTAATAGTCATAATAAAATTTTAGTATATTTTTTATTCTGAAATTATTATTCTCTAAAGAATATAATAAATTTATAGGATGTAAAGTGACAATTAAAAAGAAAGTGATTGGATACGGCTATTAACTCTTATTTGAAATAACTCTTTTAGATATCCTTTTATGGTATTTTGGATTAGTATTTTGGGAATAAAATTACCTTTACATTGTGTATATAATACTATACAAGGGAACATGATTGAGTTTGGTTGATATTGAATGCTCAAAGAGGCGTGAAGAAGTGAAAGGATGTGTTCTCATTTATAATTGAGGGGAGGGACACTCTCAGAATTTTTTGAAATATTAAATTAATATAAATTTATTCTAATGTACAAATGGATAAAAATTGAAAATATTAAAATTTAAGTTGATTTTAATCCTTAATATTCCCATAAAATAAAATTTTATCAATTTTTGATCACATTTGTATCCTTATTTTTTGTTTCAAGCCTTTATTAACCCATTTGAAAATTCCTTCATGTTAACGTTTTCTACATTTTAAACATTAATAATGTTACTATAAAATGAAAAAATACCCATAAATGGACCATTAGTGATGTTTAAAATAATATCCCATTAATATTTATTCATATAATATTTTTATTAAATTATATCATTTAATAAATTATTATTTTTTATAAAATATCATTAATTTCAGTTTCAATACTATTCATTTAATTTGACTTTAAGTACATTATTAAAAATGGAGATTTATAATATAATTCCTTAAAACCACACTAATATTTTATATAGATCAATAAAATTCATAGGACAAATTAACACATTCAAATTATATAATTTTTAATTTTTGAAAATAATTAATTTTTTTTGTTAATTGAATAAATACTGTATTAGCGTTGCATAATAATTTAAATTAATAATATAATTTATAAAAAATATAAATAAATCTATATCATGAAAATAATTTAATTAATATTATAATAGAAATTTATATTCATTAATAACTTTCATGTTTCTCTATGTGGTCATATAAGAGACAATTAAAACTAAGAGAGTGAAATTTTATAACTTTCTTGGATTTAAATATTATATAGGTAATTTTTATAGATAAGTGTCCATTTAAAAACTCAATTTATATACTAAGGTCGTAAGGGTAAAATTACCTTCATCCAATAATAATTATGACAAATATTATGGTCTTATATATTAGTTTTATCGTAGATTAACTAGATTTACCCTTTACTGAGGTGATAAATTTTACCAAGGTTATTATTCATATTGACCAAAAATAAAAGAGTTACATTTAAAAAAAATTTAAAATCCTAATTAAAAATATGGAACAAATTTTATAAAATTATACACCTAAAATTGGAAGAAAATAATTTTAATTTAAGTGTAAAAAACATGATGAAAACCACTTTTAGAAAAGTACAATTTTTAAGCATAAATCAGTATTGATTCTTATCCCATGCAGAAAAAATTAGATGATTATCAAAACATTTTATTGGTTATATAATATATCTATTTAATTAAAATCATATACTAATAGTGATTAATTTAATTTATTAATATAAAATCATATGGCGTGCCTAAAAATAGTTTTATTTGGAAATTATTTTTTACATAAATATATGTTTTATACTATATTAAAACAAAAAATTGATTCCAATAAAATTTATTGAATTTTTTAAAATATAAGAGAATTTGTTTTACTTTTAAATAATTTTAAAAAAAATGAAACACTATACATTCTTGACAAAAATATAGTTTTCAATAAAAATCAATATTTTTCAATATTTACTAGAAAAACAATGTTTTCGAAAAATTCTCAAAAAATAATCCTAAAATAATTTAAATATTATTATTTTAAAAATTATGTTAATTTTATTAAATTTATATAATATTTTATAATATTTTATCCAAAAATCAATAAAAATCCTTTTTAATGAAAACATATTTTTTAACAATGAAATGAATTTACAAAAAATTTATTCATTATTTAAATATCATTTAAAAGTAAATTTATATATATATATATATATATATATATATCATAAATTAGTAAATAATATTCATTAAAAATATAATGGTTATGTTATAAATTTCACACAAAATAATATTTTAATATTATATCACGGTTTATTTAAACTCAGTGTTTTGTTTAACAAAAGATATCAAAGAAATTAAACTTCATTGAATATTTTTTTCATAAAATCTTGAGGTTTAGCTTTCCCCTTTAATAAATTTCATCCTCACAGTTTTAACTTATGACTGGTAATTTATGGTTTGGTAATTGAAAATTCATTTGTTGAAAACCCACATTGTATAAAGGGTTAGTAAAACTTCCTCTTGATAAGAGAGAATGAGAAATATAAAGGCCATATGGAATAAAAGAAAACTATGTCTCTAAATAGAAGAATTAGTGGGAAATTAAAACATGGATATTGAAGATAAAACTGATTTCCAAGGTCTAATAGTGAGTGACATAGAACATAGTTAGGATAAATTTTACATCCAAAAAACCATAAATCTATTATGGGTGAAAAGATCAATGATTCATTAGAAATAAAGGTAATAAGACAATATTTTTTGTTTAAAGATCATTTTACTAAAGTTGAGGAATACCTTTACCATATATACTAAGAACATAAGGAATATACTTAATTTACTTTTATAATTTCAACCCTTAATCAATTTTCACCACAATATAATCTGTTTCTCCAAAATGATGAGTATTTTAGATAATGTTTTATGCCTAAAGTACTAAAATAAACGTATAACAATTTGAAAAGTATTTAAATACATTCATCCTAAATTTAGGCATTAATAAAAATAAAAAAAATTACTGGAACTATGTCAGATAATTAACATAATGTACAAAACTTCATATAAATAAATATAACATTAATATCTAAAGAATTGATAATAACAACCAAGGTTCAACTCAATAAATCATTTGAAACCATAAATTCCCTCAATAACTTCAATATTAAAGAATGTATTAATCTCAATAGTTATGTCATACCCTTAAAATTATATCTTCAAAAATTTAATCACATTACTCCCAAATAATATTTCATGTTAAACAACTTGTTAAACCAAAATATAAATAAAAATCTCTTAAAATATTTTTAATCACCATGATATATGGATATATAATTTGATAATATAGTGAAATTCACCCAAAATATGATGAATCAAATTTTTACAATAAGTTGTAAGGTAATACATAACTTAATCATAAATAACTTGGAAAATATTTCCTTTTCAATGAATCAATATTCATCCTAAAAAATTATTTATATACCAGTATCCAATAGAATATAATTTACTCGACATTAAATCATATATTATCCCAAAGAGTTATTTGAACTTCAACAGAGTATTCTTCTTTAAATTTTCAAATCACCCAAAAATCCCACTTAAAATGTCAAAAAGGGGTGTGGATTCCTTTGAAATTATGATCAACTTTAAACTTATAAACTTGTAATTTTATTCATAACATTTAAGTTAACATAATTTAAATATACATATACTTAAAAAAATTAATACAATACTTTTCCTAAAATAATTTCACAAACTATTAAATATATTCTATAAAACTAAAAATTCAATAATCATCATCAAAGATGACCAAAATATATTTTAAATGAGAAAATAAATTTCAAGGTCATGAATATTATCTTACCAATGTCAATCATCACTTTATCACTACAAAACACATGTTTTAAAATTCGATTGTGGAACAATCCTTTGATGTATCATAGTCCTTGTATACAAAAATATAATTAATATAACTCATCAAAAAAATATTTCTCCAATTATAATGAATAAAATATTAAATCCATTCAAAACATAGGTGTTTTCTTAGTCTACGAGTTAACCCTTGTATTAGGTAATTGTCTTGGATAATGCTCATATTCCCCACACATAACACATTGAACAATAAATGGTACCTTAGGATGATATTCATTTCCCTCAATCAAAATCTTCATTTTCCCTAGGTAATTACTTGCTATATGCCTTTATTTTCCAGAAATAAATCATTTTATTATTCCCCGGATATATTCTATTGAGTGCTTCTTCCTAAGTTATCTATTTATAAGAAGAAGAATCTTCTTCCCTTCATAGTATCCACCAACCAAGCTCTCTACAAACTATATCCTTCTATTCTTTTATAAGTCTGAGAGTTGGTTAAGGTGTATGTTTTAAATAATATATCATGCCAACTAAAGATGAATAAGAAAAACATTCCACATTAAAAATCCTATTTCATTTGTTTTCTCATGAGGAAAATAATTCCATTATCCGTTAACATTAATACAAATCCACCTGGTTACATCTATTGACTAAAAATCCCACTTAAAATGTCAAAAATGGGTGTGGATTCCTTTGAAATTATGATCAACTTTAAACTTATAAACTTGTAATCTTATTAATAACATTTAAGTTAACCTTATTTAAATATATATATACTTAAAAAAAATTAATACAATCCTTTTCCTAAAATAATTTCACAAACTATTAAACATATTCTATAAAACTAAAAATTCAATAAACATCATCAAAGATGACCAAAATATATTTTAAATGAGCAAATAAATTTCAAGGCCATGAATATTATCCTACCAATGTCAACCATCACATTATCACTACAAAACACATGTTTTAAAATTCTATTGTGGAATAATCCTTTGATATATCATAGTCCTTATATACAAAAAATATCATTGATATAACTCATCAAAAAATATTTCTCCAATTATAATGAATAAAATATTAAATCCATTCAAAACATAGGTATTTTCTTAGTCTAGGAGTTAACCCTTTTATTAGGTAATTATCTTGGATAATGCTCATATTCCCCACACATAATACATTGAACAATAAATGGTACCTTAGGATGATATTCATTTACCTCAATCAAAATATTCATTTTCCCTAGGTTATTACTTGATATATGCCTTTATTTTCCATAAATAAATCATTTTCTTATTCCCCGGATATATTCGATTGAGTGCTTCTCCCCAAGTTATCTATTTATAAGAATAATAATCTTCTTTCCTTCATAGTATCCACCAACCAAAATCTCTACAAACTATATCCTTCTATTATTTTATAAGTCTGAGAGTTGGTTAAGGTGTATGTTTTAAATCATATATCATGCCAACTAAATATGAATAATAAAAAAGTTCCACATTAAAAATCCTATTTCATTTGTTTTCTCATGAGGAAAATAATTCCATTATCCGTTAACATTAATACAAATCCTCCTTGTTACATCCATTGACTAAAACCAAAAATAATATTGTGAGAAATAATAGTCACAATAAGAAATTATGAAAGATCATTTATAGGATTTCTAAATCATGATACCTACTTTTTAAATGTAGAGAGATATAAGTTGTAACTGTCATTGGTTATAACGTGACCACCATCCTTGGTTATAATGTAACCACTTTCCTTGGTTAAAACAGGAACACAATCCCTAGTTATAACATAACCACTATAAAATTATGAAAAATATACATATTTGAACCACAATATCATAAACTATTCATCATCTATGAACCAATGAAAAGAAATCAGTTTCTTAAACATTTCATTATAACATACTCATGGAAGTGGAACGAGTTTCATAAACATTTAATCATAGCATAAATTATAAAAAATAAATGATTTTCAGAACCATATTTTCATTATAAATATAAGAAATATAGATAAATGATAGGTATGGATTTCTTGGATCATATCCCTTTTAAAAAATATGTTAAATCATGGGTAATTTTATTTTATGAAAAGAAATACCATTAAAATATTATTAAAACATTCTTGAGAAAAATAACCTTTATTTTCTAAAATCAATTATTTAAAATCTAAAAATTTCCAAAATATGATAGAAATAATTTTATTTTAACATAACTATGGAAAATTTTAAATTAATCTTCTAATAATTTATCAGACATGATGGTGGGAAATTCCCTTTATTTCATATAAGTTAATGGAAAACATTCATTTTCTAATTTTGTAAAAAACTTATAAAGTACCTCAGATGAAAAACAACAAGAAGATTCCTTTTGAAACATTTTTTAGAAAGTAAAACATGGGTACATATTAATTTAAATAATAATATGAGAATATTTAAGACATTCTTTAAAACATTTTTAGAAAACATGGATATGAAAGAAAAAGTATTTTTTGACTAAATATATAAGTAAACTTGATTTTCCTTAAAAAATATTTTCAATTTATTGAGAACATATGGAGAGTTGAATGAAATTAAAATATTAATTTTCAAGATATAACTTGAGGAGAAAAACAATTATGAGTTCCATCATAAGTATATCTTAATATTTCATCATTATAAACATAATCATAAAAAATCTTGATAAATAATGAGATTGTAACATAAAATCGTTACCGCATTGGAAACGTTTGAATCATAAGAACCATAAAATAAATATACTTATATGTATATTTATATCCACATAATATTAATAATAATAATCATAAAATAAATTCATGGGAATTATATACACCTAAAAAAGAAACAAGTGGTGTATAAGGCATGTGTCTCACAGAAATAAAAGTGAGACAAAAACCCCTTAACGTTTTGGTAAGCTTTGAATCATAAGCCCCATAAAAGAATGACATCAATTTAAAATTTAAATATAATTAAAATAAGTATATTAATTACATAAAATGTGAAAGGTGGTGTATATAAACCATACAAAAGAAACAAATGATGAATTTTTCTTAAGTCCCCCAGAAATAAAAGTGAGATTAGAAATCCCATACCTGAGGTCCGAATTCCTACATATGTTTTCGAAACTAATATATAATAAATATAAATTTATTTTAAATATATTAAAAAGAAACATAATTATATGATAATTATATACATGTTTATAGTCATTTTTAAAATATATAAATATAAAAATCAATGACACTATTTGTGGAGATGGTAGGTCATATATACGCATAAACATTGCGTCCATCATTCGAAGGATATGATGAAAGAAAGGTAAATAATAACTCTCATTTAGAAAATAATTATTATATCACATAAATATATATATTATATATATTCATTAAATCCATCTTTATTACCATCCAAGTAAAAACGACATGAAAAATGAAACACATCGCTTCATGTTGGTGGTAGCCCACAAGTATGTACGATCGACATTATTATTTTACAAAATATTAGAAGGTAAAAAGGTAGATGTGATATTATAATTAAAAGATTAAACTTATTTCATTAGTATCATATGTAAACAATAAATCCATAATAATACCTATTTATAAAAGATGGTGATGAGAAATGAATTGTAACCCTACATGGTAATGGTAAGCCATATGTACGCACAAGTGATATTTTTTGCTTCCCACATGATGGAAAGAGGGTGAATGAAGGTTTTTTTTGAAAATAATATTAAAATTAAATTATATTTTGGATACTTAATTTATTATTTTACTAATAATATGACATATTTAAATAAGGTATAATAATAAATAAAAATAAATTGATCAGTTATAAAGATTACCTCTTCTTTGAAATAACACATTTGGATCTACCCTTAAGGGGTTTAGGGTTTGTATTTTGGGAAGAAAAGTGCCTATAAAATGTGAATATGGAACTATATAATATATATTGGTATATTTTTGTTAATATATAATGCTCAAAGTGGTGTTAACAAGATAACAAAGGGGTTCCCTTTTATAATTGAGGAGAGGGGCACCCTTGGAATTTCTTAAAATATTAAATTAATATAAAATATTTTTTATGCTGAAATGGATCCTAGTTGATAACTTTAGAATATAATATTATTATGAGTATGAATACACCCACTAAATAAAATTTTTACAAGTTTGGATCACATTTTTACACTTATCTATTTTTAAACTATTTGTTAACCCTTTAAAAAATACCAAAATATTATATTTTTTACCCTTTAAGGGTTTATATTTTAATTATAAAATAAAAAACCACCCATTAATGAACCATGTATGATATTTAAAATCACATCATATTAATACATATGAATATAAGTTTTTTTATTAATCTTATATCATTTAATAAAATATTACTTATTATAAAATATCATTAATGTCATTTTTAATACTCTTAATTTAATTTGACTTCAAATACATCAATATAAAGGATGATTTAAAATACAATGAATTAAAACCTCTATAATATTCTATATAGATATATAATTTTTTTGGTAAATTTGTACACATTCTAATTATATCAATTTAAATATTTTTAAAATCATTTATTCAATTTTCGTATTAATTGAATATATATTGTATTAACTTAACACAATATTTTAATTTAATTATATAATGTATAACAATTTTAAATAAATTTATATCATGAAAATAATTTCATTAAGATCAAAATATTCATTTATATTCGTTCATGACTTTATTTGGTTCATATGTGGACATATAAGAGATATTTAAAACATAGAGATGCCATTTTTAACTTTCTTTGTTTTCAATATTATATAGGTCATTTTGATGGAAAATGGCCCATTAAACAAATAAATTTAGAGAAAAAAATGGGATAAGATTCAAATTAACTTCATTAAATAAGAATAAAAATAAAAAATCATAGCCTTATTACTTAGTTTTAACTGAGTTTAACATGGTTTACTCTTTACCAAGTTGATAAATTTTACCATGGCTGCTATTTATTTTGACAAAAAAAGTTGTATATTTACCAAATTTGAACCTAAAAATTAAAAATGTGGAATCTATTTTATCAAATTCAACACCTATAATTTGATGAAATTAATTTTAAATTATTTTTTAAAAGCATAATGAAAACCACTTTTAGAAAAATAGTGTTTTAAGCACAAAACCTAATTTATACTTATTCCATGCTTATAATGATATTATATGATTTGTTAAAAAATTTTATAAATTATATAATATATTCATTACTTTAAAATTGTTCATTAATAGTGATCAATTTAATTTATTAAGATAAAAACACATTACGCATAGAAAATTGGTTTTTTTTAAAAGTCCCTTTTTGTGTATAAAAATGTTTTCATAAAAAATTAAAACCTAAAATTTATTCCAATGTACTTATTTGGATTTTTTAAAAATATAATAGAACTAATTTTAATTTTAAATAATTTTAAAATAGGATGTAGCTTTCTACATGCTTGAAACAAAAATATAATTTTTAATGAAAATAATTAATTTTTAATATTCACTGGAAAATCAATATTTAAAAAAAATTATAAAAAATTAAAACTAAGATAATTATAACATGATGATTTCAAAAAATATTTTATATTTATAAAATTTCTATAATTTATCATAATATTTTCTTAAAAAATTAATAAAAATCTATTTTAAAGAAAATATATTTTTGAATAATAAAATGATTTTAATAAAAATTGAGTTGTTATTTACTAAGACTTTATCATTACATTTACATATATTTCATAAATTATTTAATACTATTCATAACTACAAATTTAGTGTCTTAGTTACAACTATCACACTAAATAATTTTTTAATAGTATATCGTGGTTCATTTAAACTTAGTGTAGTGTACAACACAAGCTATAAAAGAAACCAAATTTAATTCAAAAACCAGATTCATAAAATCTCAAGGTATTACATATAAAATAATTAAATCCATACATATTTGAACCAAAATATTATAAAAAATTAATCCTATCATCATAACATTACTCATGGAAAGGAAATGGGTTTTATAATTATTTCATTACTTCATCATAGCTTTTCTCATAGAAAATAAATAGGTTTCATATAAATGTAATCATCATGATCATAAACCATAAAAAGAAATAATAGTGATGGTACCATTTAATCATATTCTTAGTAAATCATAATTAACATCAAAAGATGTTATCATAGATAAAAATTACATTAAAATATCATAGAAATATATACTGAGGAAAATACCATTTTCATTTTAAAATCACTTAGTAAAAAACCAAATATTTATATAATATTAAGGGAAAAAATTCTTTGAAAAAAGACATAGATGATAGTAAATTAATATTCAATACATTTAGTGGTCATGATATTGTGAAATTCTGTTCATGTCGTGTATGTTAAAACAATGATTCCATTCATATTTTTGATAAAAAGTCAAAAATACCTCATTATTGAAAAGATAGGAAGCATTATTTGAAACATTTTATTATAAATTAAAATATGGGTAAAAATTAATTTAAAAATTAATTTGGTAATATATTTTAATTTAATTAAATTTTTTTAGAAAATATTGATATAGAAGAAAAATGTTTTTCTTCCAAAAGAGGAGAAATAAGACCAAACTTTATTAATAATTTTTTTTGAATAATTTTGAGTTATAAAGATATAAAAATGGTACTAAAAAATATTATTTTCAGAAATATATATAGGGGAAGAAAAATTAAATAAATTTATCGAATAAGTATTATATAATTTCCACAATTTAAATTCAAGCGTAAAAAATCCAGATTAAAATGGGATTGAGACATAAGTCCCTTACCTCAAGTACCGTCATTCTTTATATTCATTTGAATATCATGTATAATAATTATAGATTTATTATAAATATATTAAATAAAAATTATTATATATATCATACCATATGTGATTTACTTATAACATTTTATTACTATTGTATTAATAATTCTTTATTAAAATTATTGTTCTAGGTGGTAGCTTCTTCCTTTCTCATACACTTTTGGTTCGATAGTCTCAGTACGTATACACCGATCAAGGTTACATAATATCTGAAATTTTAATCATTTAATTATCTTAATATGTAATAATTATACACTTTTATAACTATTTATACGAAGCAGTGATGAAAAATTAATTGCATCACTTCATGGAGACGGTAGTTCGTATATACGCCCAAGTGATGTACCATTTTTTAGGATGTAATGAAATAATTATAATTAATAATTAAACATTATATAACCATAATAATATCATATATATCATATATATTCATTAAATCCATCATAATAACCATCAATTTGAAGTAGTGACGAAAAAAATGCATCGTTTCATTGAGGTGGTTGCCCACATGTACGCACGAGCGATGTTTTCTTTTCTCATATAATGGAAATGAGGTGGATAATGGGTGTTTAATTCTATTAACAACACTTCATTTTAATATATTTAATTAATTATTTTAAAATAGATAAACTATTTTTATATTAGGTAGAATGAGTAATAAATTTGAAACTACTCGAATAGGTATTATACCTTTTCATTGAGAAACATTCTTTGGATTACACCTTAAACATTGAAAGTATGGTATTTTGGAAACACCATAGGATCTAGGACATGATTAAGGAATATAATAAGGTTTTATTTTAGGTATTTTATGATATTGAGTGCTCAAATGGTGTGAGTAAGAGAGGAGAATAGGTTCTATTTTATATGTGAGGGGCGAGGCACTCTTGGAATTACATGAAGTAATTTATCAATTTAAATAAATTCCCAATTTTGAGTGGCTCAAAATTGATATATTTTTAATATGGGATTATTATAAGTAAAAATATTCTTATAAATTAATATTTAGAAAACTTTATGTGATTTTTTAACGCTTATCCCTTAGTTTTGAACCTTGTTAACAATTTTTTGACTATTTCCACAATATAGAAGTACTTTACTCATTAAGGGTCAAGAATATTATCATAAAAGGAAAATGACTCATAAATGTACCTTGGATAATATATTAAATCATATACCATTAACATGGGAAGGATATTATTTTTATGAATTTTAAATAATTTAATAAAATATTATTTATTATAAAATATCATTAATGTCATTTTTGGAACTATTCATTTAATTTGACTTTAATGTCTTCAAGATAACTATGGAATTCACATATAAAATTATAAATAATCACTATTATTTTATATTTATCTAAAAAATTCTTGGTACATAATCATTCATCGAAATTTTATTACATTTAATATTTTTAAAATAATTTAATTTATTTTTCCAATTAATTGAATAAATATTATGTCAACTTTGAATAAGCATATAAGGTAATTATTCAATCATTAAAAACTAAAAATAAATTAAAATGATAAAAAAATAATTCAACTTTCAAACAATCATTTATAATTGAATATAACCTCTTTTTATTATTATGAAAAAATATCAGGGATATTAAAGTCAAGATAGTGAAATTTTGTATCAACCCTTTTCTTAAAATAATATAAAGGCCATAATAGAAAAAATGGAAAAAAGAGACCATTTTTTACAAACATTGATAATAATTATATAAATAAACTCATTTAATTGTATAAAGGAATGTTTTATAGAATATTTAATGGATTATACCAAAGTTTAAACTGTATTTTACCTATTTTACCCTTACTAAGGTGACAAATATTTACTATGGTTACTATTCATAATGATAAAAAAATAATTTGACCCTGTTAAATTATATTAATTATTATAATTCCAAATATTAAATATATTTTATCAAATTAAATTCATATAAGTGTAAGAATTTAATTTAGAAGTTATCCAGCAAAACCCAATAAAAAGCCATTTTCCAGAAACAATTCATTCTTAAGTATAAAAAGATTGTGTACCAAAATAAAGAATAATATTGATTCCAACATCATTAATTGTATTATTCATAATAAAAATTAAATAATTTTATGTTTAAACCATTTTAAAATAAAATTCATCTATTTAAATGTTTGAAACGAAGAGAGAGTTTTCAATAAAAACCAGTAATATCACTATTCAATATAAAATCAATATTTTTAGAAAAATAAATGATAACCATATGATAATTTTTATATGATGTAATAAAAAATTATATCCTTTTAACAAATAAATTTTTAAAAAGTGGTGGATATTTATTTTATAATAAGAGAACATAAAAACGATTTTCAGAAAAAAACATCTCTATTTACCTTCAAGGACTTTTATTTTCATTTGTAACCATTTGAAAGCCATTGAATTTGTGTCATAATTCCAAAATGAATCAATAATACATTTTTTACCCAACTTATAACCAAAAAATTTATTAAAATAAAATGTATCAACAAAGTGATAACACAAAGTGCAATGTATTTGCACCAGCTAGAAATATAGAGATTACAGAATGGGAGGAAAAAATGAAAATAATCGTCATGAGTAGTGAAAGAAAACATATTCCATGTTGTTGTGAATGCTTGGCCTGAAAATCCAATATCTCTCTATGATTTATAGGCACTTGAATATAAAAAAAAACTACTAAAAATGAAAAAGATTGTCAAAATCCACTACACATAAACCACCCATTCCTAATAACAAAAGAAAAGTCCTTCCTGTATAAATATGCGATTGTAAGAATATTCTCATAGATTCAAAACCATGATACCACTCGATACGAGCACATAAAAAACTCTTTTTAGTAATTAACCCAATCTTCTTGGTAGTACATGCAGTGCAAAAGAAGAATTTGGATCAAGAACTCCATGTAAATCCAGAAAAACAGCAACCTCTTCATTCTCAATGCAAGGCATCCAAAATGAAATTTTTGCGTCCCATCATCAAGTTAGGGATTCCATTCAAAGTTCACTTTAATTTTAGATAACATCAAATCCCTACTTTGTTTATATTCATATAAAGTAATAACCCTTTTTTTATATCTTTGAAATGTCATGGAGTCATTTTTTTCAATAAAAGATTACTTCCCTTCATTGAAACCCTCCATAACAGTCCTTACATGATTTGTATGTTTACATATCACATCCAAATCATCTTTATTAATAAATGGGGATGGGTCCTTAATAACTTCATCTTATCAAGGGCCCAGGTTCACATCAGTATGTAATCCAAAATATCTAGTTAAAATGGTTCTCTCCAACTTCAAATAATCCTTTTGTTTCTTTGTTTTCTTAGGATGAGGGGTAATGTACCCATCTACATCGACCACCACTTTCTTGCCTTTCTTAGAACATGACTAGAGAAAATCCATTTCTTGTTGATGTACATTATCATGTAAATACTTTAACATTTTATAAGAGTCCCTAGGATTATTATGACCCCCCATAATGTGGGGGAAATATCAGCGGGGAAACTCATATCTCCTTGGATAACATCCACAAGCACTTGGAATATATTAACCATTTCAGGATGAGATCCACTCTCAACATTGGCAATAACCTGAGTCTGATCTTCAACATACTTTTCAACGACTTAATTTTTTCCTTCAAAGGAGTCCTTAGTTATAGATGGGCCAGTGAGAGCCATTGCTTTCTTAAACTCTATAGTGAAAGCTACCAGATCCACCTTTAGTTTTCCCTTCTCAACCCAAGTCAAATAACAAACAGGTGTGCATACTGTCCTTCCAGGCAATGGATAAATGTCTAATTTTATATGAATCATTGAAATTGTTAAACAAATATTCAAAAATAACCTCTTATAAGAATCCATGGATTCCATTTTGAATCCATATCTTACTTGGAATAGGTTTAGAGACATCAATCTTTGTAAAAATACTAGAAATCTATGTTCTTGAGAGATTTCTTGTTGCAAGGTCCAACTTCAACAGATAACTAATAAGACTGGAAATCAGAAATAAGGAATTTTACATAAATAGACAAATCGGTAATCTAGGAAAACCATGCCAAATAGGGGAAATAAGCGATTCAATATTAGGATCAAAGTAAGGGGTCCATTTCAGAACTCTCATTATGTGACCACCAAAAACCCACATTATTCTCACCTAGAATTGGTAGTAATAATTTTTATATGAGAACTGAAAACTGACATTGGATGAATTTATCACCAAAATGTGAAGACCAACAAACCTCATAGCTTTGAGAGATTTCCTTAGAAATAGTAAATAATGTCTATGACAAATAAATCTTCCCATACGCACAAAGTGAAAGTCTGAATAAAAAATATTTACCTTGTTGGTAGAAAAAGAAATCACCAAGTGACCTCTTTGATGAAAATTATTCAAATCAACATAGATCTCATCTTCTGCCACACCACCCATTCCATAAGGCACAATAGACCTTCTAGGTCACCCAACAACAAAAAACTACAAAGTATCAGGGATCGACCTTTGGGTTTCTTGGATGATCGCCTAGGGGCGGAGACTCCAGATACCAAGTGGATTATTCCATCCTAAATCTAGATAATTATCAATTTATGTTATAAATATATAAAATAATAATAATTTATTTATCAATATTCATACCTATAAATCGAACTGATAGATGATAACTGTAAACTAAATAATAAAATTTTAATTGAATAACACAATTTATTGAAACTCGGTGTTGCGTGTAAAACAAGATATCAAATAAATAAAATATATTTTTAGAGAAATGTATCATAAAATCACTAGGTGTTTTAATTTACTTCTCTCAATATTTTATGTGGGAACTATATATAAATAGACAATATATTCCCAAAATAGCATCAAATTCTACTAAATATTTTATGATAAGGTTCACTGGGTGATTCATCCCATATATATGAACTTTGTAAGAGTTATATAATAGATATACAATAATTGATCAATTATAATTTTTCATTTATAACTTAAACTCTATATTTTTTATAGTGTATTTATAGTTATACTAAAATTTAATGATATGAAAGAGTTTGTAGAAGAAGAATCAAATACTATTTTCGTTATTATTGAATAAATAACTGTTGTAACGTCCACTAAATCATTACCTTGATCCATCTATACAGAATTAATATTATAATATTGATCTTATTCTCTTGTAATTGATGGTTTTTTCATTGGTTATGTTTGACAAATCTTGTATTATTGCATTTTTTTTTCATATTCTCCACTTAACTAGTAGTTGAAACTTTTGAAAAAAGGTTGATAATTGATTTATAATTTTTTTTGATCGCATTAGTGGGATTATTAATCTCACAAAAATATTATTTGTCTTTATTTTTATCTATTCCACATATGAAACATTTCTCAGTTCCCTTGAGATAGTTTCCAAGATGATTCTATCTACACTTTTTATATCTGAGATGTTGGATTTTCTTACCATTATGAGTTTTATTTGGTGATACTCCATTGCGAAAATCAATTCTACCCTTATCATATCTATTTTTATGAGTTCATTAAGAATTAAACATTCCCATATCAACTTTTAGGAACATTATACAACTTCTTCATATCTTTCAAATTCCTAAATTACCAAAGATCTTTATTGACTTAGCCATAGATCACTAAAGAAGTAGTAAAATTTACTTTCGGTATTATTGATAAGTCTAGAGTTGTATCATGAAATCCTTTTGAATTTCACCTAATATAATTAGATATATTCATATTTATTTTAATTTATTTCAAATAACTCCCTCTTCATTTTAATATGGAGATTTTGATGGAAATATTTACTAATAAAAAACCTCTTAAATTATTCCCGCTCCATAGACACTATATATTTCATGGGATTTATATTATTGATCAGAATCAATCATTGATCATCTCCTGCCTCAAGTTGGTAAATTAAAATTATACATTTTCTTACTCAAAGCATTAAAAGATAGAGAATATATTCTCAATTGTGTTAATCCATTTTTTAGTGATTAGGGGATCATAATATCCAATAAATGTTAGAGGTCTATAACACATAAAAGACTCAACTATAAAATTCTCTCTTGATGGAGATTCCACACAATTAAAGTTATTATTTATATCTTAGGTTAGTTGTGTCAGCACATCCATGATTTATCAGATAGTGCTCCCATAATGTTATTCATTTCATTAGGGAAGTCATCACATTACCCATTTAAAATTTCATTGACATGATTCCTCCTATGTCCATCCATTTTATAAAATGAAGGTAGTTAGGGATGGGAATACATTGATTAATACATGTATAATGGCTAAACTATAAACACATAAGAAGTAACTCATACATGATGGGAATAACCTAAATTATGAATCAATAAATTTTAATCTATATAATGTATGGTAATATCCTAATTAAGTTTTCTTACCTAATTAATTTTGCTATTTGGTTTTCAAATCCATCAAAATGGTCTGTGAAGATAATGTGAATTAACAAAATAATATTCCTAAGGGGAGTCAATAAATGTTTTCACTAAGTTCCCATTCCTCATACACCATAATTATAGTTGAGATATACTCAATGAACCATTTTTGGGTTTATTACCCATAGATGCACCTGTTCTAATATCACATCCACTTATAATATCATGGAAAAAATATATTTCTACGAAAACCACATTGTCATCACTTTTAAAAAAAAATTAGGATGTTATACAATACATAGGATTTTAATTTTTTACTTCTCCCTAGGGTTTTAACTAATTGTTTTTATTTTTCATATCTAAAAATAAGTAGGCCTTCCACTGCTACCAACTATGGAAACCCAATCCTTAAACACATATTATTTTCATAATTTATAGCATACTTTTCCAAAAAAATCACACTGAGGATCAAGAGGTGTAAGGTAATTAGAATACTAGACATAAAAAAATCATATAAAACATAAAAAAATCATCTTTATTTAAAACTTTAAATAGTTCTACTAACTCCCATAGATCTAATAAAACTTTATGGGATGTCTTGTGGAAAATAAATGAGAAAAATGGTGATCTATAAATCCTAGCAAGTGAATAAAAATGTAAATAAAGAATATCATGAGAGTTATGAGGCATAATATGATATCATAATAAGTATGGACATAATAATATAGACATAGAATAACTTAATTTTTTTTATAACATCATAAACATGTAGAAAAAACATACAACTTAATTAAAGGGTCACTTCCAAGAGCATTATTATAAAGAAGACAAAGTCCCCCGGTGGATTTAGGTTCAATTCCAAATCCATTACATAACATATAATAATATATTGATCTTTACCAAATGTATTTAAGAGCTATATAATTCAAGGCCCACCAATCATATAAATTAAAATCATTCATATTTGTTTCATATGAGCAAAATAAACTATACATAAATCATAAGAACCATAAAACCCATGAGAAGGAAATGAGTTTTATAATCTTAATTTATAGAATAACCAAAGAAAAAAGCCTAAGGATTACCAAAAGAAGAATAAATTAAATAATTTAAAATCCAAATAAATTAAAAATGTACTTAGGACTTGAATATTATGTTCCATTGTAGAAACGTCACGAGAAATATCTAGAGGAGAAAGAATAAAAAATTAACCACTATGGTTGAGATTATTTTGAAATAGGTAAAGGATATTTCAAATAAGAAATGATATTATTGTTTTACATAAAACCATAATTGAACCATGATGTTTCTTTATAAAATAATTAGGTTTTTAGAATCTATTAATGGTTTAAAAACATTTTAGGGGTGTGATTATTGACATGATGTAATAACAGGAACATTCCCTAAAATTAGGTTTACTTAAAAGTGGGAATTTTAAAGGGAACTATATGTAATGAAAATATATAAGAAATATAAGAGTGAAATGAAAATAATATAGTATAAAATAAAGGAAATTAAATTGAATTTATAACCGACATGTCATGAAGGTGGTATAGAAGACCCCTTACAGTGGGTTCCAAATTTGTTATGTGCACATGCATAACTTCATGAATAACCAAATTATTTTTATTAAATATTTACTTAATAACCTTACCAATATATATTTAATATTTTAATGTACTTTAATTTTTAGATTTTATTTATTTATAATATAGTTTCCTTTTCTATATCTGTTATTTGAGTTTTTTCGATTAGTTTTTTGTAACTCCTTAAGTATATTAACCAAGGTATAAGGATATGTTAAATAGTTTCATAATATCTAGAATATTAAAATTATTATGTAAATATTTTTTGTATTTTAAATATATTCTTAAAACTAACAATGATGGTTGGTGATGAAAAATTAAACTCATTGCTTGTGGAGGGGATAATTCTCATGCACACACAACAATTTATCAGAAAATGATAGATAAATAAAGTGTATGATAATTTAACATTTATTAATCATAGTTATATTATATATATGATGTTTATTCATCAATTTCATCCCCTTTATCATCCATTAATAGTGGTGATGATAAATGAACGATGTCTCTTTCTGGTGGCGGTAATCCGCACAACTCATGAACGCCACTTTTGTATTAATTAGTAGATAGAGATGAATAAATAATAGTTATTACATTAACATAATAACATATAAGTATAATAATGTTACCTATGTCATTATATTTTTTGGATATGATTTTTTTAAGGGAATGATTAAGGAGAAAAAGTTATTAAAAAGTTAATACTTATATTGGAGACACGATCCTCTCTAAGGGATTTATTTAGAAGTGAAGGCATTAAGGTAACTTATAGATATTGTGGTGTTAAGAAATAGAAAATTAATTCAAGGATAAGTATTTTAGATATATTTTCAAGGGAAATTATAATGGTAGGTGAAACCATGTAGGGGTGAAAGTGATTCCATTTTATTAGTGAAGAAATGGGAACTTTTGGGAATACCCTTTACCCTTCCTTGATGTCACTATGCTATTCCACGGTAATTTCCACCAATAATAATAATAATAATAATTTTTTCAGTATTATTGGTATAAATAGCCTCAACCAAGGATTTATACACATTTTTTAATCCTGATATAGTGTTTCTACCCTTATGTTTTTATATTTTACTCTCTTACTTTTAATCCAGGTAACTAGTTTTCATGTAAAGACCCATATTTTACAAGTAATTTTTTTTATTATATATAATTATTAAAAATCTACGAAAATTGACGGTGCCTGATTCCAAGACCTGGTGTGCTTAGAATAAATTTATGAACTTTTTTTCAGGTACCTTCAGTAAATGCATGAGTGGCATTTTCTAACTTTTGAACCGGTGCTCGGATTAAAAATATGAGGGCAATGTTGAATCCACAGTACTGAGATTCACTTAAGAGAGAATTTACTTTGACCATAGTAGGTCTGGAGAAAATGATATGTTTTGAGAATTTTTAAAAGAAATGAAATAAAATAATTTTATTATATTATTTTCTTTCTTCTCTACCAATAGAAAAGTGGAGTGTGGGACCCACGATGTGTCAAGCCAATAAATGGATTGACCTGTCAATATTAATTAACGACGTCATTGGGGAATTAATAAGGTTCCTAATTAATGAGCCCCCATTAATTCCACATGTTGTTACTTACCATTCCCCTCTCCTATTTATATAGATCTTGGGGAGAGGTGTCAGCATAGCTTCGCCAAGCAATGAAGTGCTGAAGGAGTGTTGTGATGTAGAACTATTAGAGGTCAGAGCGGATCCTAGTGGAAGGTGGCAGGTGACACTGAACCACTAACTGAAGGATGATATACGGGCGATGTTGTTGGGAACCTATTGCGGGAATGAAGAACATGAACCACCTTTAAGAATGGACATTATCCAATAGATTTACGAGGCAAGGGTTTAATTATTGTTTATTTCAAGTGAAGTTTTTCCGAAACCCCTTTATCCTCCCTCTTATTTATGAGATAACATTGAGGTCATGGGAATAACAAACACAACCTAGAACCTCCGCTATCTTGCTATCCTTGCGCCCCCATGGAAGACCGCCGACGTGATGACACCGACTGACTACGTAGAAGGTAGTGTGTCGACGCACGTCGCAATAGGAGGTCACAGAAAAAATCTAAGGTGGCCATCAGAGGTCTGGCACCAGCCAGTCGTGGAGGAATTGTGACGCACCACCGGTGAGTAGAGCGCCGCAGCTCATCAGCCACGGCGGGCAGAGGAGGTGACCGACACATTGACCGACCATAGAAGAAGAGGTGGCGTAACCATCACGCTACCGGCGAGTAGGGAGATGACACAACCAGCATGCCACTGGGGAGAAGAAGTTGTGGCCAAATCCATAATAGAGGGAGAAACTGCACCTCCGGCGGGTTCTGCGGTGACCGGGTGGCACCCATGTGGCTCCACCGCTTCACAAATTGAATGACCTTTGGGCTATTCAGAAGTTTAGGAGACTAGGGGTCACTCCCCCTCACCAGTTGAAGAACATAACGGTCAGGACACCCCTTGCAGGTCACTCCTTACATTGACGGGCCACCCATTGTGGTCCTCTCCCTACGCGACTGGGCTGCCCCCTTGCGGGCCGCCCCCTTGCGGGCCACACCCTATGCGTCCAGGCCTCCCCCTTGCTATTTGTGCCTTATACGGACAGTGAAACCCCCTTGTGGGATGCGCCCTATGCGGGCTGGGCTTTCCCCTTGTGGGCTGCCCTTTTCTGGTCGGGCCCACCTTACATGCCTCTTTTGTGGGCCATCCCTTTGAGGTATGGGATGGACCTCAGAGCAGTGGGCCGAACCTGCCATGGACTAGCCCAGATCAAGTCGGTCCGAGTCAGTCTGACCAAGTCAGACTGGACCCGGGCCCCACCGGCCCCAGAAACACTTTAAGGGCCATATCCTGAGAACAAGAAATCAATTTGATGAACCATATGTTGCATTGTGATCCATGGATAGATACAGTCCTTTTGGTTATACTCCTTTTGACTTTTGGAGAGATTTGGAGCATGTACAGGTTGGATCGAACCCAAATCCCACTGGGCCCTCAAACTAAAACGCTTATAACTCACAGACCTGACATCCGATTGACGCACTGTCTATCACGTTGGAACCCTTACGACATGGAGGTCCTTGGGGTTACTCTATTTTGGAGATTAGTGGTGGTATAGGTACGACTAATATCTTGAGGGAAGATTCTATGGAACTCGAGCGCACTGGGTTCGAGGAATCCAATTGCTGACAGTGAGGCGGAGGTCGGAGAAGGATCATACATAGGTTAGTACGAATAGATCTTATTTTGGTTAGAACCAATCATGTGTGGGTCAGATCCTATGTGGTTGACCACTCAGTGATCTTATGTGGGTCAGCACATACTAATCCTATATGGGTCAGATCCTATGTGGGTCAGTGCTCAAAGATCCTGTGTGTGTCATCGAATACCAATCCTATGTGGGTCAAATTCTGTGTGGGTCATTGCAGAGGTTAGTTACCTATGGATCTTATGTGGGTTAGATCCTGTGTGTGTCAATGGGGGTTAGTTACCTATTGATCCTTTTTGGGTCAGACTCTATATGGTTAGAAGTAGGGCCTCTTGACAGAATAAGATGATCTATCTTCACGAATAATCATTTGTACTTATTTACTTCACTAATAACTAGTGTGAGCGGAGAATCTATTTAAACTAAGTCTTTTACCTATGTGGTACATGCTAACTTCGTGGTGTTACCTTTGTGGTATTCTTCCCTCATGTATGAGATGAGTATATCTAGATAACATTGGTATATGTATGGGAATATACTTAAGTAATGTTGAATTATTGCTTTGTGGTTTTTCCTTCATGGAACTTTAGGATACCTACAGTGTATTGGGGTCCCTACCAAGTATCGTTATACTCATCCCTGCACAGGACTCACCCGCACCTAGTTGTATCTTGTGCAGACGACATACAACATTGATCGAGGCTGAGGGAGCCAATACTGGATGGTGCACAGAGGTGGATGATTTGGTGTGATGTGATGTAAGAACTAATAATCACGAGTTGTACCTACCCTTCAGGTAGGATCTGTGGTTCATGATCCAGGAGCTACTTTTCACTTTTTAGATTTTTTTGTACTTTTCCATTGTAATTGTATTTTTTTTAGTTGGGATTGTATTCTGGCCCCCTTCACTTTCAAAACTCTTTACTATAGTAGTTTACATCGTGGTTTCATCTTGTTGCGTTCTACTCTGTGTGTTTGTATAGGTTTAAAGGCAATTCGTTCCCGTTTTAGGGATACGACTTTCAGGTTCTAGTTTCCAACCCCTGGCCTATGGAAGGCGAGATTGGGGTAGTCACGAAATGGTCCCCGAGGGATGGGTCTTGACAAAGTGTTATCAGAGGAGTCTGTTCTACTGAAGAACTAGGAATCTGATTGTTTTAGTGTGACAATAGTTTTAAGTGTTATGAGTGTGGTTTTCAGTTTGGGGAATCTAGTGTTGGTGCGGCAGCTGACGTATCCATACACTGGGACCCTAAATTCTAATTTCTAACCCAGTACACAGAAGAACTGATTGCATGTGTTTTTGATGAGTTTTTATTATGATTTCTTTGATTAAACTGACCAGGTATAACTTTTGGACTGTGGAACACTTATTTTCTTTCAGTATTACACCACATAGATAGCCATCCAGGATTTCTAAGAGAGTATGTGATGACGGCCCACTAAGTGATGATGGCTCAGTTCATGGCCCTCTTATGGCATTAGCACCTTCGAGTGGTGTACCAGCAGCACCACTACCTGTTGGCCAGCCGTTGTCTCCATCCTCACCAGCAGAGGGTATTTTCCGACTGGGAATGTTACACGAGTTTTAGCGGCAGAGGCCTCCAAGGTACCAAGGCGAGATGGACCCGCAGGTGGCTGAGGACTGGCTGGAGGCTGTGGTTAGAGTTTTCCGTTGGGTTGGGACACCAGCTGACCTTATGGTGATCCTAGTAACCAGTCTCTTCCCATAAGCAGTAGGGAGATGGTGGAGATTGATTCTCTAGATAAACGACGAGGAAATCCTCATCTAGGTGAACTTTGAGAGCCTTTTTAGGGAAGAGTTTATCCCATTAGCCTTACGCTCTATTTATATACAAGAGCTGCTGCACCTACTGTAGGAAAGCATGACTATGGACCAGTACTCGGAAAGGTTCACTTATATCTCTCGCTACTCCACCTACATGGTACATGAACCCTTATTCAGGGCCCAAAACTTTGATAAGGGTCTCCTATGGGAGATCAGAGCATCGATAATATCAATCATCATACCGATGCAGGATGGGGTGGTAGAGAAAGCACTTTTGGTGGAGAGATTCCAACATGAGTAGGAACCGACAGTGAGACCCTCTACTAGGCGACATGTAGTAGAGTCATTTTTGGCTGGTAGTAGGAAGATAAGACATAGGTCCAAGCTGACCAGACCTTCTAGTGGATGGCCCCAAGATGTAGGGTCAGAGGTGCAGAGTTCACGAGGTAGAGGAGGTCAGACGAGGGATAGGTAGTGCTACACATGCGGTGGGCAGGGTCACATGTCTCATGATTTCCCAAACCGTTGTATAGACGACCACCAGACGATCGAAGGACCGCCAAGGCAAAGGAATAGGTTCGATCAAGGAGGTTTTTAGGTCGACGGACATGGCATGGGAGCTAGTCGTGCATTAGGTAGTGGACGGCGATTCGATATTCTACCGGCACCACCACCAGGTGTCCCACCCCGACCACATGGAGTAGGTGGATAGGGATGAGCTCTGCTTCAGGCAGTAGAGGCCTATGGCCATAGAACTCTAGAGATGATTAGAGGTATTATTTGTGTCTACTCCACCCAAGCTGCAGTACTTATATACACAGGTGCCTATCACTCTTTTGTTTCCACAACCCCCATTCAGATCTTGGAGATTATGATGGAGCCATTGGCTCAATACTTACGATTAGAGATGCCTACAATAGGAGATTCGATGGTCACACACTTGTTCCAGCAGTGTGAACTTACTCTAGGAGGTGAGAGATTCAGCTGGGATGACCTTGTAGAGGCGTTGAGGCCTTACAACATCATCTTGGGTATGGACTGGTTATCCACAATCCATGCATAGATTGACTATATTAGGCGCTAAGTGTGGTGTTTCTACATATACGGAAGTAGGTTTTCCTTCACCAGTGAGAAGGGAACCTTTACAGAACAGGATGGAATTACACGGAGGAGGGTGAAACTGATCACGCATCAGTTGTATATACCTACCATCAGGGCTGTAGATATTGAGAGTCTGAGCTATCCTGTAGTGGTGGATCAGTTTGATGATGTCTTTCGTGATGATTTTCTGGGACTAAATCCATGCAGAGAGGTAGAATTTAACATTGAAATGTACCCCAGGATGACACTGATATCTATAGCAGCATATCCGACGAATATCATTGATCATCATGAGTTATGAGTACATTTGGAGGACTTTTAGAGTAAGGGGTTTATAAGGCCCATTGTTTCTCCATGGTTAGCCCCAATTTTGTTTGGAAAGAAGGAAGATGGGAGTTTGAGACCTTGCGTGGACTACCGACACCTAAAACAGGTGACCATGAACAACAAGTATCCACTTTCGAGGATTTATGATATTTTTGATCAGCTGAAGGGACATCATTGGTTTTCAAATATGTACCTAAAGTCAGTCTTTCATCAACTTATGGTATGAGATGAGGATGTGCAGAAGATGACCTTCAGATGTTGGTATGGCCATTATGAGTTCTTGGTTATTCTATTCGGCATAACAAATGCCCTAGAAGTATTCATGGGACTCATGAAAATGATCTTTCACCCATACCTCGATCGCTTTGTGGTGGTGTTCATCAATGACATCTTAGTGTACTCAGCGAAGGAGGAGGAGAATGCATATAATCTATAGATAGTTCTGGATACAATCCAAGTGCACCATCTTTATAGAAAGTTCTCAAAGTGCCAATTCTAGTTACGAGAGGTCCACTTTCTAGGACACGTTATCTCAGAGGCTAGTGTTGCAGTGGATTCAGTGAAGATAGAGGCTATACTTGTTTGGGAGCCACCAAAGAGTGTGACTGAGATGCGAAGCTTCTTGGGGTTTGCTGGATACAACTGCATATTCGTGCCTGACTTTTTATGAGTTGTGGAAACCTTGTCATATTTGGTAAATAATGGAAATCCCTTCGTATGGATGGAGGGAAGCCAAAAGAGTTTTCAAGAGCTGAGGCAGAGACTAACGAGTGCCCCCATCTTGATGCTACCAGAAGAGGGAGTTGGGTATGTAGTCTACTGTGATGCATCAGGGATCAGAAATGGGTGTGTCCTGATGCAGGAGCGAGTAGTGATCTCCTATGGATCATGACAACTAAGAAAACACGAGGAGAACTACACTACCCATGACTTGGAGATAGCAGTAGTTGTATTTACCTTGGAAGTGTGGAGAAATTAATTGATGGGAGAGTTCATTACAGTCTACACTGATAATAAGAGTCTCAGGTATATCATCTCTCAGAAGGACCAAAACCTAAGGAAAAGACAATGGCTAGAGTTCCTCTTAAACTATGAATTTGAGATAGTCTATACTCCTAGGAAGGGGAACGTGGTAGCAGATTCACTCAACAAAAGGTCTAGTCTATTGTTGTTGAGTGAGGCGACAGAGCAGCTATCAATGTTACAGATATGCTTCATGGATAGATATGGAGCATAATAACTCTAGTATATGACCTTCACTCCCCCACTCCTATAGAAAGTCAGGGCGGCACAGCTTGGGTTCATTGATTTTGAGGCTCGATGTGCTCAGATATCGTTAGGACATGCACCTGATGGATTTTCTGAAGGTGGGGAGCATGTCATCCTCTTCAAGGGATATACCATGGTACCAGTGGCGCTATAGGAGGAGGTTTTAAGGGAGTTCCATATGTCCCCTATGGAGGCACATCCTGGTGTAGAGAATATGTTCCAAGACCTCCAGTGTCAGCACAGGTGGTCAGGCATGAAGAAGGCTATAGCGAAGTTTGTTTCCCAATGCCCCACTTGCAAGCAAGTGAAGGCCAGGCATCGGGTTCCAGCAGGCTTATCACAACCACTAGAGGTTTCAAAGTGGAATTGAAATGGAAACTCCATGTACTTTATAATAGGTCTTCCACGTACGCCCAAGGGACATGATTCTATCAAAGTGATCATTGACCGACTCAACATGTCATCCCACTTCATACCCATCCTAGAGTAGGGATAAATAGAGGGCTTGAGAAGCCTCTATGCACAAGAGATTGTACGACTTCATGGGGTTCTATCAACGATCATCTCTGACCATGACACATGTTTTACATCCCGGTTGTGGAAGGGATTACAGGAGAAGTTTGGGACTCAGCTACATTTGAGCACCGTAGTTCATCCTCAGACAGTTGGTCAGACAGAGCAGACCATTAAGATGCTAGAGGAAATTATTCATGCATGCATCCTAGATTTTGGTCTCAGTTGGGAGGATCACTTACCCTTAGTGGAGTTTGCATACAACAACAGTTGTCACTCCACCATCAGTATGGTACCATTCAAGGACTTGTACAGTCGACCTTGCATATCACCTATGTGCTGGACAAACTCAGTGGAGTCAGCACTTATGGGTCCATAGTTGGTATGGGCTACCACTGAGAATGTTAAGATAATCCAGGAGCGGATGAAGACTACACAGAGAAGACATAAGACCTATGCTGACAGGAGATAGAGATATTTGGAGTTTCAGAAGGGGGACCACACATTCTTGTGAGTCTATCCTCTATGGGGACAAAAAATATTTGTCTAAGGTGGAAAGTTATCACCGAGGTTTATCAGACCATTTCTGATACTTTAGAGGATAGGTGAGGTGGCATACCTCTTGGCACTTCCACTGTAGTTGGAGAGAGTGCACGAAGTCTTCTATGTATCCTAGCTGAGGAGATATGTGCATGACCCATATCACATCATCGAACTTGACGACATGGACTTCGACGATGGGGCGATGTTTACGGAGGTTCTAGTGGATATTGATGATCGACAGGAGTAAGTCCTTTGTGGGCATTCGATACCTCTGGTACGCATTCGCTGGCAGCATGAGATCCTTTGGGAGAGAACATGGGAGCAGGAGGTTCTGATTCATGCTCAGTACCCCAATTGGTTTCTTTAGTCGATGTTGTGTCTTTCGAGAACAAAAAGGCCTAAGGTGGGGAGAATGTAAAGACAAAAAATGTCCATGCAATAATTTTAATTATATGGAATTATTACGAGTCTGCAAAAATTGACGGGGCCTGATTTCGAGGCTCGGTGTGCCCGAAATGAATTTCTGAACTTTTTTTAAGGTATGTTCAGTAAACACATGAGTGGAGTTTTCTAACATTTGAACTAGTGCTTAGATTAAAAATCTGAGGGCACCATTGAATCTGCAGGTCCGAGATTCACTTAAGAGAGACTTTATTTTGAATGTTGTAGATCTGGAGAAAAAGTAAAGTTTAGTGAATTTTTAAAAGAAATGAAATGAAATAATTTTATTATTTTATTTTCTTTCTTCTCCACCAATGGACAAGAAGAGTGTGGGGCCCATGATGTGTCAAGACAATAAATGGATTATCCTACCAATCTTAAGTAACGACATCATTGGGGAATTAGGAAGGTTCCTAATTAATGATCCCCCATTAATTCCCCATGGCATTACTTACCCTCCCCTCTCTTATTAATATGGAGCTTGGTGAGAGGTTTTGGAATAGCTTTGCCATGAAACGAAGTGCTGAAGGAGTGTTGTGATGCAGAACCCTTAGAGGACAGAGCTGATCCCAATGGGAGGTGATGGGTGGCACCGAATCATGAACTGATGAACAATGTATGAGCGGCCTCGTTGGGAACCTGTTACGGGAATGAATAACATGACCCACCTTCAAGAGTGGACGTTCTCCAATGGATTTATGAAGTAGGGGTTTAATTATTATTTATGTCAAGTGAATTTTTCTTGAACCCCTATATCCTACCTCTTGTTTATGAGCTAATGCATAAGGTGTGGGCCTAACGAACACGACCTAGGACCTCCGCTATCTTACTATCCTTGCACTTCTACGTAAGACCGCCGAAACGATGACACTGACCAGATATAAAGAAGGAATTGTGTCGACGCACGTCGCAATAGGAGGTCGTGACACAAAGCTATGGCGGTCATCAGAGCATCCAACATTGGCCGTCCATGGAGGAAGTGCGGCGTGCCACCAGTGAGCAGAGGGTCACCGCTCATCAGCCGTGGTGGATGGAGGAGGGAGATGAAACATCAGCCGGCCATGGAAGGAGATGTGACGTGACTAGAGTGTTTCCGGTGAGAATAAGTCACGACGAAGGCAGAACCCGCACCTCCGGTGGGTTACGCGGTGATCGGGCGGTGCCCACATGGCACCAATGCTTCACAAACCGGATGGCCTTATGGCCATTTGTGAGATCGGAAGACCAAGGGTAACCCCCTCCCCCTTGCCAGCTCGGGAAGACAACGGTCGGGCCACCCCTTGTAGTTTGTGCCCTATGTGGTCGGGCCACCCCCTTTAGAGGTCATTCCCTACGTGGGTCTGGCCTCCCCTTGCGAGCCACGCCCTACGTGGCTGGGCCTCTCCCTTGCGGACCGCATCGTAAGCGGGTCGCACCCTACCCAGGCGGGGCCACCCCATTGCGAGACACCCTTTACGAGAAGCCCCTTTGGAGGCCCCCTTTGTAGGCTGCCCCTTTTCTGTTCAGGTTTCCCTTGTGGGCCACCCTTTGAAGGCCACCCTTTGTGGGTCAGGCTGCCATTGCGGGAAACCCTTTGCAGGCCACCCTTTGTGGGTTGGGATGCCCTTGTAGGCCACCATAGCGAGTCGTCCCCTTGTGGGCTGGGCCAGACCTTGGGCCAGCAGACCAAGGCTTCTGTAGCGCAGCCCAAATTGGGTCGGGAGAGGTCCGTACGACTGGGTCAAACCGGACCCGGGCCCAACTGGGCCCAGAAGCACAAGATCCATATCCTAAGAACTGGACATCCGTCTGATGAACCATTTATGGAATTGGGATCCTTGGATTGAGACGGTCCTTTTTGGTATACTCCTATTGACTTTTAGGGATAGTTGGATTATGGCCGGGTTGGATCAAACTTGAATCCAACTGGGCCCCTAGAACTCAAATGCATATAACTCACAAACCGGGGTCTTATTGATGCACCGTCTATCGTGGTGGAACCATTTAGACATGGTGTTACTTTGGGTTACTCCATTGTGGATTATAGTGGCCATCGAGGTATGAACAATATCTTGAGGGTAGATTCTATGGAACTCGAGCACACTGGGTGTGAGTAATCCAATGGCTGGCAGTGAGGCGGAGGATAGAGATAGATCATATGGTGGTTAGTACCAAGAAATCCTGTGTGGTTCAGAACCGATCTTGTGTGGGTCAGCATATACCGTTCTTGTGTGGGTCAGATCCTGTGTGGGTCAACGCTCAAGGATCTTATGTGGGTTAGCGCATACCGCTTATGTGTGGGTCAGATCCTGTGTGGGTCATTATGGGAGTTAGTTAACTATCGATCATGTGTGAGTCAGATCTTGTGTGGGTTATTGTAGGGGTTAGTTACCTGTCGATCTTGTGGGGTTCAGATCCTGTGTGGGTCATTACGTGGGTTAGTAACCTATCGATCAAGTGTGGGTCAGATTTTTTCTGGGCTAGTGGTGGTTAGTTACCTATCGATTCTGTGTGGGTCAGAGACTATATAGTTAGAAGCAATTCCTCTTGGAAGAATTAGATGATCTATCTTCACAACTAATCATCTGTACTTCTTTACATCCCTAATACTTAGTTTGAGATGAGACTCTGTTTGAACTAAGTATTTTACCTGTGTAGTACTTTCTATCTTCATGGTGTTACCTTTGTGGTATTCTCCCCTCATATATGAGATGAGTATATCTTGATAACATAGGTATATTTTTGGGCATATACCTAAGTAGTTTTGAAGTCTTTATTTGTGGTTTTTCTTTTGTGGAACATTAGGAGACTTACAAGGTCTTAGGGTACCTATTGAGTATCATTATACTCACCCCTCTCGGGCTTCGCCTACACCTGGTTGTGTCTTGTGTATATAAAGCACAACATTGATCAAGGATGAGGAAGCTAGGACTAGACGGTGATTGGAGGTGGACCATTTGGTGTGACGTGAGGTGGACCATTTGGTGTGACGTGATGCATGGACTACTAATCATGAGCTATACGTACACTTTAGGTAATATCCGTGGTGGATAATCTAGGAGCTGCTTTTCACTTTTCATATGTTTTGTACTTTTTAGTTGTACTTGTATTTTTTTCCAGTTGGGCTTGTATTCCATCCCCATTCACTTTAAGCACTCTTTATTACAGTAGTTTACTTCATGGTTGCATCGTTTTTGCATTCTAATATGTGTGTTTGAACAGGTTTAGTGGCAATTCCTTTCCATTTTTTGGGATATGCTTTTCCAGTGCTAGTCGCCAACCCCTGGCCTTTGGAAGGCGGACTTGGGGTAGTCACGACATGGGCCCTGAGGGACAGGTCGTGACATTTTCAAGCATTGATCACTTCAAGTATGGTTTGGATTCATGTGACTTGGTTAACACATAAGGGCTAAAAATAGATACATTTTTACTTGTTTTAATTTTTTTTCAATGTATATACTCATATATATTTTTCATAGGAATTCTAAAGATGTGTTGGTGGTGTCTATGTTGACCCCCCTAATGTGTGTGGGTATAATCAAAATGAAGCCAAGTTCCGAAGATGGTGGATCCATGATAGTTTTAAATTTCCAATTATTATTTATAATTGGAATTATGGAAACATTTTGTACAATTGAAGAGATGTTTATGAGGTCATAACATGGGTAAAGGATTACTAGAATTATATTCAAGGGTTCAATATTCAAAAAATATATTCTAGAGGTTAATCCACCAAGTACCCAGTTGAGTGGAATCATATAAATGGTGGAGGGTCTAAGGGAGGTTCCCCTAGTAGGGGCTACTAGTTAGTGGGAGCATTGAACTGAATACTCATTGAGGCATCATGTGGCCATTGTAGGTGCTTTAGGTAAGAGGTAGTTCCAAGGGCCATTTTTTATTAATAGGGGGAATTTCACACCTTTTTTTGGTTCTAAAAATAAAACCCCTATTCAAGGGTCATTTGTTTAAGTTAGTCGAATAGAGGGGAGTTTGATATTATATCTCTACTTCCCCTATCTTTTAGGTTATTAATTCATGATTATGCTTTGAAATGTTTCATTATGGTGAATGATGTGACTTATTCTCCCTAAATCTACCTTCTTATCTTCATCTCATTATTCTCTAAAATTAGTGGATAGAAATTAGGGGTGTGATTTTAATTCCTCATGAGAATGTTGGAATCTAGTTATAATGAAGGGGATTTGGTAAGTCATTGGTAGAGGAGGCCCCAAGAGGATGACCAAACATGGTTTCATGCCGTATCACTTCATTTAAACCACTAACCTAATGATTATTTTATTTTATTTTAAATTTGATGAAATTGGATGGAAAATATATATCCGAGGTTAGATATTTTATTAGATGTAGACTCACGAGTGTCTTGGGATTTATCATTAATGTATTATCCAAGGGTGGAATGATTTTTAAGGATTTAAATCTTTATTAAGATAAGTGATTCTTAATATTAATTATTTATATGTTTGTGCATAAACCATTTGAATTATAAGTATAGGTGAGTGAGTGTGTGACCAAAATGGAATATTTGAGTGGTTTACCTTATAAGAGATGAGGCGAAGTGTCCATGTTAGTCTCATATCATGTTCTCTTTTATTATTAATTGATTAAATATATTTCAATTCCTATGACCTTTCTAAATGGATATTCAAACCTTAGAGGATATCCAATTTAGGTATTTTTCTTGTGCAATCTATGGATGTATCATCCAAGATATGTAGTGATCAACTATAGTGATGACTAGGGGGAGCCTTTGATATGAAATACGTAAGGATATGTGGGGTGTAGGTATCCATTATCCATGATTTAGACCCATCATCTAATCAAATTGTGTTATTTTTCTTGATGAGAAATGATTATGATCTATCTAGATCAAGATAGGTTCCCTACACCTTTGGTGTTGACCACATGGTTTTTTATGGTCACATTTTCTAGGGATTTAAGTTGATACTTAGGGAATGGAACCTTGAGGTGTCCCATTTTCTACAATATATGTTTTAATCCTTTTTTTTCTTTTACATGGTCCTAAAAAATGGGAACTCATGTATTGTTTAATTTAGGTGGTGATCTATCCTTGATATAATACTTTAGTATGATGTGTGACCATGAAAGTATAAACTTTATGAGATGGATAGTTGTATAAGATACTAAGTCACTCCAAGGAAGGTCATGAATAATTCAAGAACACTAGGTGAGAATCATCAAAAGTGGGGGTAGAATAGTGAGTGCTCTAGGTTCAGTTTAACCAATTAGTAGGTTGCTAATTCATTACTATAGCTAGGTTATTAGTGATTTTTAATTTACTAATGGTTGATTTCTTATGGTAAATCATCTACCCATTCTATATAATAGTGAGTTATAATTCTCTTTGGAATTGTGTTATAGTCATACATTGTCCACATGAAATTGTGATTCATCGATACCTCATTCACCACTGATGTTGATGGGTGATATATTTTTCAATCATCATTTTCCCATTAACTATTGTTGTTGATGGGTTAGACATCCTTAAATCATAGATTTCTAATTCACCCCATAGTTTGTGGTTATAAACCATTCACATGGAAATAGATCGGTTTCCCTATTATTGTGTGCTTATAAATTTTTCACCATGTGATAAATCATTCACCCAAAATATCATTATGTGGTGATTCATATTTTACATGGTGATAGATCATTCAACCCAATGTTTTGTATTGATACAAAATTAACCTTTTGATAAATCATTAACCATATATTTCAATGTTGGAACATCATTCTATAGGTGATACCATATTTTCTATATTGGTTACGGTGGTGAATTCACTTCCTTTAGGGATGAGAGGTGATGCTATTGGAGTTGGTTCCCTAGAACCAACTAATTCATACATTAAATTACCAATATATTCTAATTAAAGAATATTAATTAAAATCTTATCACTAAATGAGTCTTGTTCCATGTAACATCAATATGATAACTTTTTTAAAGAATATGTTGCATAGAAATTTCATAGTAGTTCCCCACTATGATGAGAACCATGAAGTGCTATGATAATATTCTTAGATATATGTTCTACGGTTAGATGAATTTTTTTTGATGAGACATGGATGATGTTTTTACATCAAGTAAGGAGGCTCATAATACCTTAAGATTTAGTCTCTTGAGGTTTTCACGTGATAATCTCCAATAGATTGGGTTACAAGAGAAAAACAACTAATATGTATTAGATATGTTATATATTTCACCAAATATTAATATATGTGTATGTGTGTATTTGTAACACCCCGAGATTTTATGAAAAATATTCTTTTTAATTTAATTAATGTCTTGTGTTGTACGCTAAACCAAAAGGAGATTGCACAACACGCATCCTTGACTTTCCTTTCATTACACGCAATCGCGACCTTCCTCGATAGCGTGTGTAGTACGCAATAACGAGTTTCACTAAACAACAATATGCTATTAAAATATTATTAAAACTAGCCGTTATGAATAGTAATAACCACTTTTTGAAATTTTGTAAATTTTATTTTTCAAAATGGAATTCATTTTTGGATTCGTAATATCGAAATTATCTTAGGGTGAAATTTTGGTGATTTTCGGATAACTTTCATATTTTGATGAATAGTGAAAATTACTAAATTTTAATTAAAAACAACTTTTTCAATAAAAATAATTAATAGTGATAAATTATTAATTTGAGTGGTTTTAAAGTATATTTAGAATATATTTTTACAATTTAATAAAATGTTGGTCATTGGATGTAATTTCACATTTAAACCAGACATAAACAAGTGTCAATCTTTTGATAGTTATTATCTATTAAGAACACGCTATTTGTTTTGACGATGAGAATTAATTTTTAAATTAATTAATGCAACTGATATGTTTTGAATTTGGTAAAATAGAAATCATTTTTCAGTTCATAATATCAAATATAGCTTAGGCCTAATTTTTGGTATTTTTCTGAAAACTTTCAATTTTTGATGAATAGTGAAACCACTAAGTGGTAGTTAAAAAAAACTGAATTGTTCATAAAACTTAATTTTACCGCTTATGTGAGTGGAATTTCAAAAATCCGAGAGACATAGTTGATGTCTGTAAGTAAAATGTGGTTCAATGGGATGAAAATAATTTTTTGGTGAATAGTAACTTTTTACTTTTTTTTACCACGTTTAAAAGTAAATAGGGTAATTAAGGGTAGAAATGATATTATTATTACCTTAACACGTGTCCTAATTCTGTTGGACAAGTGTAATTTGACCAAAAAAAAACTTAGGAATAAAATATGACCATTTAGGCCCACTTGGATTAGATTAGGACATTTATTATTAATTTATTTAAAGAAGGGTTAAAAGAGTTAAAATCAAAGTTTATTTACTAAAACATTTTTAATATGGGTTTATACATAAGATATATTCGACTATAAATATTCATTAGAAAGATAAATATTTTTAATACATAATGGTATTTTATTTGTAATTTTTAGACATTAAATAATTTAATTTATTTATGACACAACGATGATGCAGTAGTTATCTTATTAATGAAATATTGACATAATTGATGTTATAAATACCCAAATAAATATAATATGAGACTTTTTATGAATTACACTAATTTTATAGGTTAATATGACATGTTATTATTGATTTAATTAACTTTGTTTGAACTTATCATTCTGTTATGATTTTCAAAAAAATCAATTACTAAATAGTGTCAAAATTGACATAAAATAGTTTTTAAAACAAATATTATATTATTAATTGTTATTTTATTCCTAAAAATCTAAGGATTGACCAAATGACTTAGATAAGGTTATATATATTAATAATAAACAATTTGGGGTTCGTTTGGATAGTTATAGTAAGTTTATTAACCTTATAGTGTAAGAACACAAGATGACACGGTAAAAGTAAAATTATTTAACTTAATGTTAAATCTAAATGATAAGGTTACAATAGGAACCTAAACTTGTCTAAATTCTATTGGATGCGAGGATTTAGACCCATCCCCACCTTAGCTTCTAAATATATCAATTTTGAGCTATTTAAAACGGAACATGACTTTATAATAAAATAATATTTTTAGTTATTCCAAAGGTACCCCTCTCCTCCCTTATAAAAGGGCACCTCCTACCTCTCTTCCTCACACAACTTTGAGCCTTCAATCTCGTCCAACCCCTGCCAAATTCTCCTCTCCACTTCCCTAGAAAAATTCTAGAGGTTCTGGTCTTCCTCAAATACCAATTTTAGTTCCCTAAAAGAAGGTCTCAAAGAAGCACTTCAAAGAAGAGGTAATGTCCGTTACCGATTCTTTCATCTTTATTTCTTCTTCCACTTCTTCTTCATTAGTTGTTTCATTATGAAGTAATAACTTCATTATCACTCATATACTGATATGTTATTATAAGTATGAAACAACCATATTTCTCCATCTATCCATCCTACAGAAAAAGAAATCACCGCGCGTGCGTACGTACGGAATACCGTCTCCACGCCGTGGTGTAATCTATTTTCCACCACCACCATACTTGGATGGGTATAATGGTGTAAATAATGACTATATATGACTATTATAAAGTGATATTTATTCTGAAATAGTATACATATACTCCAATAAAATTCCAAGATCATAGGAATGATATCATCACTCGTGCGTACGTACGGAATATCGTCTCCACAATGTGATGCGACTCGTTCTACATGATCTTAATTTCATAATGATTATATAAATGAATTGAATGAATGAATATGATATATATTACACTAATACCATTCTGGAAATGAGGAATCTATAACCTAAAGAAAAGAATAAGAATTTATTCGACAAAACACGCATAAGAACAAAAAGTTATAAACACCCGAATAACAAGTAGCAATGAAATATTACTACTAAGAACCTAAGAATATGACCATATATCATATCATAAAAATAATTATGATTCTGGAATAAGTCAATAACATTATTTAAATCATTATACATGAGGTTCAGACACTTACAAAGCAAGTCGTACCTAAGGTAAGGGAAAATATCACAATCTCATTTTTATCCGAGATTGTTTATACTTTGAAATTTACTAGGGTGTATTTTATTATCCACATCCATGTTTCATCAATATGTAATATTATTTCCATTCACCTAAAATTTTTTAAATCCAATTTTACCCTTCGGTGAGTTTTTAGTAAAATATATGAAAGTAATCTTTTGTCGTTTTTCGTACGAGGTACTTTTTTTGACTTTTCTGAAGAAAAGTACGAGAAGAATGTTTTTTTAACTTATACGGAATGGATGGATTTTTAAAACATTATTTCCAAGAAGCTTCCTTTAAAAGTTTTCAAGTTTATTTTTAATCAACTTCTTTTAGTTTAAAGTTGTATGACATGTTAAGAAAGGAAAAATGTTTTTGAAGAAGAAATGATATTTTCCTCAAGAATGGAGTTCAAGTGTTTTATCAAAATTATTTTCCATATAAGATAATAAAGGGTTCTGTTTTTATCCCTATTATTACATTGATTTGATTATGTTGTGATGGAATTATTTTTATGAATTCCTTTGTCTTATATGAATTGTTTTATGATGTCATGATGTTTAAGATTCCCATTTGTATTACATGGGTTATGAAATGATGTATGATTTATGATTTTGTGGCACACATAAGAATGGTATCATTATGAGATGGGTGGGACCTATATCTCCCTCCAATGAATTGGGTAATGATTTTATATCTCATGAGATAGACATGGCTGGAATGGTAGTTTATACCGGTTCAGTGAAACAGGACTGAAACGAGGGTGACTCGGTTCAGAAAGGGACTTTGTCCACTAAGATATTCTTGGCAATGAGTCTTGACTAACAAGAAATGATTCTCTATGATTATGTTTGTATGCCACAAAGTTTTATGTTTTAAGTTATGATTATTGTGATTACATTTCACTGCCATGATTTATCCCATGTTATGAAATTATGCTATCTTTTGCAGGTTAAGATTTCCAAAATGTTATGTTCTTATGAATATGATGCGATTGATATTTCTTTTGTTTACCCATACTGAGCATTTGAGCTCACCCTTTTATGTTTTATTTTCCCCAGGATATAAAGAAAGGTTTTAGGTAAGAAAAAGGTAAGATCTTTATGGGTTATGTTGAAGATATTTCACCACGATTAGAAGATTATATTCTGATTTTCCAAAGAAACTAAACTATTACGATCCTTGTGTGTGTGTTTTTGTTAAGTACTAAGTATTCCGCAAATGTAATGTAATGTCAATGTACGTCTAGTTTTTGGTCTCTACAGTTGGTATCAGAGGAAAGGTTTAGTCAACCCTTGGAAACTAGGATGTGAAAACGTTAGTGAGATCCCTAGAGATATTTCTAAGGTATGTCTAGGGATGTCCATAAGGTTAAGTATACGTATAGGTTATAGTACTAGAATTATACTAACGATCATAGAATTAAACCTAAGATGTTAGATATTGAAGGTACTCCCCCTTTATTATGTTGTTTTCCCTAGCATTATTTTTGCCTCTCACACTATTCTTTTTGGGTTTTAGACGATGGCTGGAACCCGAAGGAACCGTGTTGATCAATGCAATGGACAATGCAATGATTGTCCTCCTGAACAAACAAATGTTATGGGAGATGGAGTTAAAAATCTTATTGCTATAATTACACAAGCTATGAATCATTATGGGCTTCCAAATGAGAAGAGAAGGGAACAATATTCTATTGAGTCCTTCATGAGGCAACATCCACCTTCTTTCAGTGGGTCTTCTGTTCCACTTGTTGCTGAACAATGGATCAGTACCACTGATAAGATATTTTCAGTTCTTCAATGTTCTGAACATGATAAATTCATCTTAGCAGTGTATCGTTTGGAAGGTGATGCTGATCAATGGTGGAATCTTATTAAGAATACGAGGAAAAGGGATGAAATTGAGTCCATGGAATGGGACGAGTTCAAGAACTTATTTTTCAATAAGTACTTCCCTCGTATTCTTCGAACAAATATGGAGAAGGAGTTTCTTGAACTAAAGAAAAAGGATGATGAATCAGTTGGTATATACGAAGCGAATTTTACAAGACTTGCAAGGTATGCATCTGCATTATCATCCAACCTGAAAGTAAAGTTGATCGATTTTTCAGTGGCTTAAAACCAAGTCTTTGAAGGGCATTAGCTATAAGAGACTTCAGTAGTTATGAAGAAATTGTGCGTTGTGCTATCAAGGTATAAATGGAAGTTGGTGTTACATATCCATCTCATGTTTTTGACAAGAAACGAAAGATAGAGTTCATGGAGAAATCTCAGAATAATGGTGAAAAGAAGATGAATGATTCCTTATTCTCAAAGTGTGGAAAGAAGCATGGTGGAGATTGTCTTAAAGGGACTAGAAAATGTTTTAAGTGTGGAAAAGAAGGTCATCGAGCAGCTGAGTGTCGAGGTAATGGAAAAAGGGTTTCTAATGATGTGAATAAAGCAAACACTGCAGTGAACGCACCACCAACACTTCAATGCTTCAAGTGCAAGGAAATGGGCATTATGCTAATAAATGCCCTAATCCAAGGGTTAGTGATGATCAACATGAGCAACCACTTAAGGCAAAGGACAAAGGGAAGTCACATGCGATCACTATTGGCGATGTTGAATATGACAACGATGTGGTGGAATGATTAAGTGTTTAGGTAATGGGATTCCAAAATAATGTTGTATATAGTATCGTGGAATATTGGAATATTTATGTTTTGGTCTATTGTGGTTTTCAATAATTTTATGGTACCGGTAACCATGAAAAGTTATTGAGACATTTTTGGTAAATAGATGATATGAGCATAATGAAGGGATAAGAAGATAATGAGATGTTTGATTGTATTCATGAGCTCATGATTGATATAAGGACTAAGTGATATCATGGTTTGAGTATATAGAATTTTGAGGATTTTGGTATGTGGAAAGTGTTAACTTTTAACTGCATTCATGTTTTCACTAAGGTTCAATGGGTATTCATTCTTCAAGAGAATACATGATTAAGGTATTCAATTGTTTGCAATTTGACCAACAAGACATATCTTATGATATGTGGGGGATAAATGATGGCATTCACGTGATTATTCTGTGACATTTCAAGTAATCATTTTCTTTATACTATGAGCTTAGACCGAAGTATTTTAGATAATCCTAAAGATTAGAATGGATTATGTTGGACATAAGTTAGGATAAAACGTTTTTTGATATTATTGATGGGATGTTATAGTAATATAGATTTAGAAAAAGGACAACCTGCAGGACGGGCGACAACCCATCGTGTCAGACAAGGCTGTGGGAATCGAACCCACAACCGAAGTGCGACTAGCCTTTATCGCCTACCAATGGCCTACAGAAAGTCCCTGTTTAGTAGAAACTAGTTTTATTATATTAAGCAGTATGATATATGAAGTATAAGTCCATTTTAGGAACTATATTTGATTAATCTCACTATAGAATGACTTTTGTATATTTAATAACTTTTTCTAACCTTTTGTTTGAGACAGATGGAATGGATCGTCATTCTATCACATGATCTGCTAACACTTCACGAATAACAAATTCAACATCATTTATTTAAGAGATGAAGTGGAAATTGTTCAAGGCATGAAAAACAGTGAGATTGTACCAAAATAAAGTAAGTATTTATTCTAATTCAAATTATTCAACTTTAGGGAAACGATCTTGAAAACCAAAAATGTTGTCCTAGTGCTCTTATATCTGATTAACCAGATGGTACCTTAGATCGTCACAAATTTATGGATTTGTGATTGTTGGATTTTCCATAGCCATGTTCTCTACCACTCTCCATCAGAACATGATGGTTAGATTTTTCTTCCATATCCATATTTTCACCAATGTGGAAACCCAGTGATTAGTTTATTTGGGTAACCGTTACGTTTCATACTTTCGTTTTTAAAGATTGGTTTTGATATTCCATTTTACTATGTGGGTTTCTATTAAAGAAAATTTCGAATAGTAAACCATTTATAACCCTGACGAATTTCGAGGGAGAAATTCATTTTAAGGGGGGTAGAATGTAACACCCCGAGATTTTATGAAAAATATTCTTTTTAATTTCATTAATGTCTTGTGTTGTACGCTACACCAAAAGGATCTTGCACAACACACATCCTTGACTTGCCTTTCATTACACGCAATCGCGACCTTCCTCGATATCGTGTGTAGTACGCAATAACGAGTTTCACTAAACAACAATATGCTATTAAAATATTATTAAAACTAGCCGATATGAATAGTAATAACCACTCTTTGAATTTTTGTAAATTTTATTTTTCAAAATGGAATTCATTTTTGGATTTGTAATATCGAAATTAGCTTAGGGTGAAATTTTGTTGATTTTCGAATAACTTTCATATTTTGATGAATAGTGAAAATTACTAAATTTTAATTAAAAACAAATTTTTCAATCGAAATAATTAATAGTGATAAATTATTAATTTGAGTGGTTTTAAAGTATATTTAGAATATATTTTTACAATTTAATACAATGTTGGTCATTGGATGTAATTTCACATTTAAACCAGACATAAACAAGTGTCAATCTTTGGATAGTTATTATCTATTAAGAACACGCTATTTGTTTTGACGACGGGAATTAATTTTTAAATTAATTAATTCAACTGATATGTTTTCAATTTGGTAAAATAGAAATCATTTTTGAGCTCATAATATCAAATATAGCTTAGGCCTAATTTTTGGTATTTTTCTGAAAACTTTCAATTTTTGATGAATAGTGAAACCACTATGTGGTAGTTAAAAAAACTGAATTGTTCATAAAACTTAATTTTACCACTTCTGTGAGTGTAATTTCAAAAATCCGAGAGACACGGTTGATGTCAGTAAGTAAAATGTGGTTCAATGAGATGAAAATATTTTTTTTGGTGAATAGTAACTTTTTACTTTTTTTTACCATGGTTAAAAGTAAATAGGGTAATTAAGGGTAGAAATGATATTATTATTACCCTAACACATGTCCTAATTCTATTGTACAAGTGTAATTCGACCAAAAACAAACTTAGGAATAAAATATGACCATTTAGGCCCACTTGGATTAGATTAGGACATTTATTATTAATTTATTTAAAGAAGGGTTAAAAGAGTTAAAATCAAAGTTTATTTACTAAAGAATTTTTAATATGGGGTTATACATAAGATAAATTCGTCTATAAATATTAATTAGAAAGATAAAAAGATTTCCTACATAATGGTATTTTATTTGTAATTTTTAGACATTAAATAATTTAATAAATTTATGACACAACGATGATGCAATAATTATCTTATTAATGAAATATTGACATAATGGATGTTATAAATACCCAAATAAATATAATTTGATACTTTTTATGAATTAAAATAATTTTATAGGTTAATATGACATGTTATTATTGATTTAATTAACTTTGTTCGAACTTATCATTCTGTTATGATTTTCACAAAAATCAATTACTAAATAGTGTCAAAATTGACATAAAATAGTTTTTAAAACAAATATTATATTATTAATTGTTATTTTATTCCTAAAAATCTAATGTTCGGCCAAATGACTTAGATAATCATATATATATTAATAATAAACAATTTGGGGTTCGTTTGGCTTCTTATAGTAAGTTTATTAACCTTATAGTGTAAAAATACAAGAAGACACAGTTAAAGTAAAATTATTTAACTTAATGTTAAATATAAATGATAAGGTTAAAATAGGAACCTAAACTTGTCTAAATTCTATTTTATGAGAGGATTTAGACCCATCCCCACCTTATATTAGAAATATATCAATTTTGAGCTATTTAAAACCGAACTTGACTTTATAATAAAATAATATTTTTAGTTATTCCAAAGGTACCCCTCTCCTCCCTTATATAAGGGCACCTCCTCCCTCTCTTCCTCACACAACATGGAGCCTTAAAGCTCGGCCAAAACATGACACATTCTCCTCTCCACTTCCATAGAAACATCATAGGGGTTTTGTTCTTCCTCAAAGACCAATCTTAGTGCCCTAAAAGAAGGTCTCAAAGAAGCACTTCAAAGAAGAGGTAATGTCCGTTACCGATTCTTTCATCTTTATTTCTTCTTCCACTTCTTCTTCTTTAGTTGTTTCATTATGAAGTAATAACATCAGTATCACTAATATACTTATATGTTATTATAAGTATGAAACAACCCTATTTCACCATATATCCATCCTACGGAAAAAGAAATCACCGCGCGTGCGTACGTACGGAATGCCGTCTCCACGCCTTGGTGTAATCTATTTTCCACCACCACCATACTTGGATTGGTATAATGGTGTAAATAATGACTATATATGACTATTATAAATTGATATTGATTCTGAAATAGTATTCATATACTCCAATACAATTTCACGATCATAGGAACGATATCATCACTCGTGCGTACGTACGGAATACCATCTCCACGATGTGATGCGACTCGTTCTACACGATCTTCATTTCATAATGATTATATAAATGAATTGAATGAATGAATATGATATATATTACACTAATACCATTATGGAAATGAGGTATCTATAACCTAAAGAAAAGAATAAGAATTTATTCGACAAAACACGCATAAGAACAAAAAGTTATAAACACCCGAATAACAAGTAGCAATGAAATATTACTACTAAGAACCTAAGAATATGACCATATATGATGTCATAAAAATAAGTATGATTCTAGAATAAGTCAATAACATTATTTAAATCATTATACAGGAGGTTCAGACACTTAAAAAGCAAGTCGGACCCAAGGTAAGGAAAATATCACAATCTCATTTTTATCCGAGATTATTTATACTTTGAAATTTACTAGGGTGTATTTTATCATCCACATCCATGTTTCCTCAATAATTAATATTATTTCCATTCAAATAAAATTGTTTAAATCCAATTTTACCCTTCGGTGAGTTTTTAGTAAAAGATATGAAAGGAATCTTTTGTCGTTTTTCGTACGAGGTACTTTTTTTGACTTTTCCGACAAAAGTACGAGAAGAATGTTTTTTTAACTTATACGGCATGAATGGATTTTTAAAACATTATTTCCAAGAAGCTTCCTTTACAAGTTTTCAAGTTTATTTTTAATCAAATTCTTTTAGTTTAAAGTTGTATGACATGTTAAGAAAGGAAAAATGTTTTTGAGGAAGAAAGGATATTTTCCTCAAGAATGGAGTTCAAGTGTTTTATCAAAATTATTTTCTATCTAAGATAATAAAGGGTTCTATTTTTATCCCTATTATTACATTGATTTGATTATGTTGTGATGGAATTATTTTTATGAATTCCTTTATCTTATATGAATTGTTTTATGATGTCATGATGTTTAAGATTCCCATTTGTATTACATGGGTTATGCAATGATGTATGATTTATGATTTTGTGGCACACATAAGAATGGTATCATTATGAGATGGGTGGGACCTATATCTCCCTCCAATGCATTGGGTAAAGATTTTATATCTCATGAGATAGACATGGCTGGAATGGTAGGTTATACCGGTTCAGTGAAATAGGACTGAAACGAGGGTGACTCGGTTCAGAAAGGGACTTTTTCCACTAAGATAGTCTTGGAAATGAGTCTTGACTAACAAGAAATGATTCTATATGATTATGTGTGTATGCCACAAAGTTTCATGTTTTAATTTATGATTATTGTGATTACATTTCACTGCCATGATTTATCCCATGTTATGAAATTATTCCCTCTTTTGCAGGTTAAGATTTCCAAAATGTTATGTTCTTATGAATATGATGTGATTGATATTTCTTTTGATTACCCTTACTGAGCATTTGAGCTCACCCTTTTATGTTTTCTTTTCCCAAGGATATAAAGAAAGGTTTTAGGTAAAAAAAGGGAAGATATTTATGGGAGATGTTGAAGATCTTTCACCACGGTTAGAAGATTATATTCCGAGTTTCCAAAGACACTAAACTATTACGATACTTGTGTGTGTGTTTTTGTTATGTACTAAGTATTCCGCAAATGTAATGTAATGTCAATGTACGTCGAATTTCGGGTCTCTACAGTATTGGTCCTTATACTTTATATAATTATTTATGAATATCATGAATAATATTATTTTATTTATTGATGAAAACAATTATGACATATACACATGGTGAAGTGGGACATATCGGGTGGGCCATAAGTAATATGACATTAATAAATAAGTCGAAAAAGGAATTGTATCTTATGAATTAATTAAATTAAATATATCAAAACATTTTATTGGATTAAAAATATTTAATTAATTCATTTGGTTTAATACCATGAGATTTTAGAATATATTTATCTTTAAATAAATTTCAAGTGATTGATAGATTGATTGAAACACAACATCAATCATAAAAAGAACGACAATATATTATAAAATTGTAATTAACTTTAAGGGTGTGAATGGGTTAAAACAAATTATAAAAAATATATATAAACATTTTACTCAAATAAAATTTATTAATGAAGGCATAATAAATTAGTAATCAATATTTTATAAGGACATTTTAATATTGAAAAAAAATTTCTTTACAATTAATTTTATTGCATTTTATTGCATGAAAATTTATGTAATTTCTATCAAATTTCGAAATTATATTCTAATAATTTTATCTAATTTTTTTAATAATCATTTCTATATTATCCTAGGCGGAATTTTTTGGATTTCTCTAAAAAAATTTAATTTTAAGTGAATAACGAAAAATAATGATTTTTGAAGTAATTTATATGATAATTTATAATTTCATAATAATATTTCTGTTAGAGAAATAATTTTTATTCATACATTTAGTCTTTTTTCAACCATTAATGGCAGTGATAAAAAATTAAGGATGTCTATTTGTGCAGGCGATAATACGAGCAACACATGATCGATGCTTTTGTATTTCTCAACGGATGGAGAGGAATAAATAATGGTTATTATATTAACATAATAACTTATGTTTATAATCATTTTATTTATTTAATTATATTTTATTGAGTATTTATGTTTGTGAAGTGAAATATTAAATAGAAAACATTATGAAAAATGTAATACATACGTTAGAGATATGATATTATCTTTGGGATTTTATTCGAAGTGAAGGAACTCATATAACTTATAGAGACAATGGGATCAAGGATGAGAAAATTAATTCAATTAGAGTTATTTTGGATGTATTTTTAATTGAAATTATATAGTTAAGTGAAACCATGGAGGAATATATTTGATCCCCTTTTATAAGTGAAGAAATGAGCACTTTAGGGAATACCCTTTACCCTTCCATGATATAAAAACACTATTACATGGTAATTCAAACTAACAATTATTAATAATGAAGTTTGGGGTATTATTGGATTGATAAATCCTTATCTAATTCTTTCCTCCCATGTTTTAAACAAGTTATATATTTTTTGACCATTATGTTTTTATATTTTACTCTTTTACTTTTAAACTAGGAAACTTGTTTTAAAATAAGTGATTTTATGTATTATTAAAAATATAAAATAATCCATATAGAAATATTTTGGTGTTATGGAACAAGATTAAACCTAAATTCAATCTTCTTCAATTTATAAAAATTATAAAATTAACTTTTAAATTTAAATAGATAATGTGTAGAAAACTTGTTTTCGTAGAAAAATGATATTTTAACCAAGATGGATTCTTAATATTAATTAGTATTGATTACTAATAAAATTATAGTTAATATATTTATTTATTTTCTTATAAATCATATAAGATTAATTAATTAAATTAGTTTATTTAAATTCTTTTAATAGAAATTCTATGATATTAACATAATAATAAATTAAAATTTATTGTTTTACCATTGTCGTGGTAATTTTCATTAATATTATAATCTAAATTTTATCCTAGAAAATGAAATTATCAAAATTAAATAATATTGTAATTAACACATAAAATATATGACTCATTTTATTAAATCATCATTCATTTTGATTGGAAATTAACTTTTAACATTAGTGCATGTAAAAACTATTTTTAGTGTGAAATATTACTTCATTGTAAAAAAAATGTTAAACATGTGATTTTTTAATTAAAAATTGTATTATTAAATGATTATTAAATATATAAAAGGGTTTTTTAAAACCCATTAGGTCATTTTTATTAAAAATTTACTGTTTTTAGAAAAATTGGTTTTTTTTAATATTCACCTAAAAGTCAGTAATTTTTAAAAAACCCCAAATATTAATCCTAAGATGATATTAGTATTATATATATTAAATAAAAACTAATTAAGTCAAATTTAATCTTTAATATTATTTTAATCAAAAGAAAACAACATGTAGTTTCTAATTTTTATTCCCTATGGTTTAATGGTTATAACGGTCATCTTTTATAATATTTTTTTTTGAAGTTTCATGTTTTTTTATTTAGTAAATTATTGTATGAAAATAGAGACAATAAATAATAATTATTATTTAGGGGAAATAATCATTAACATATTTGTTTTTTATAGTGTTTATGAAAGGGAATTCCCTATATGATAAGCTTATCAATGGTTGTGCTGAGAGATATGTAGTGGGACTCTTCTATAAGGTTTGTGATATGAGAAGGATTTTTAGAGCATGTATTACCTATAATGTTTCTTTGGTTTATTGACTCTATTTTTGACTTTATGTGATATCATATGTGACTCAACCATGGGGTATTAACTCTAATGATGTGTTAGTTTGGCTTTCATAGGTAGTCAACTACGTTATTCCCTCCTCAAACTATTTTCCATGATGCTTAGCTATATCTAACTCATCCAAGGGACCTTAACTCCAAGGATTTGTGGGTTTGAATTATTTAGTATTTCTTTTTTGTTATTCCCACCTCATAAAATATATCTACCCTATCAGTTTACGCATATTATTACATGATTTAACGAATAATTAAACATCAAATTACAATCTAAGGATTATGAATCTAGTGTCTTTGGAATATTAGGTACATCATTAAACATCAGGAAGACATATTTTATTTAATCTTCATAATGATACACTAACTTAAATTGAGCTTCTGTAACTTCACAGAATAACATGGGGAATACTTGAACAAAATGGATGAGCTAAAAAACCCAGTAATGAAATAAGCATAGTAATAAAACATAGCACATGGGTTAGAAGTCCTAAAATGTTGTAATAAAAGGAATGGAACATGAATAAACATAATTAAGAATAAAATTTATAAAATGGTAACATATAATCATGGAATCATAAGAATGTGGAAATAACAAAAAACACGACCTAATCATGAGTCAAGGATAATCACCAAGACCTGGTGGACGATGTCCCATAAAGGAATCAGGTTCACTTCCTATCCCAACATGGTGTCTCAAGAGAGTAAACATTACTAAATTTATTGGAGTGTTATGTAGGTACACCCATCATCACATGTTCATGAATATGTGTTCCACATGAAGAATCAAAATCATTGTTACCCAGGGAAAGAAATGGGTATCATATACATGTCATAAGGAAAATGAGTATATCCTAAAAAATTCCACGAATGAATGGATTCCAAACATAAATGTAAATTAATATGAGAAAGTAGGCACGAATCATGATAAGTGATGTCCAATTTATTTGGAAACATGTAAAAATAGTGTTTAAGAAACTTTAGAAATGAAACATTTTAGTGCGGTTTAAGGAAAATATTAAAGAGAATTTAAAGCGAAAAAGGAATACATGTTTTCATAAAACAAGAAATTAAACAAGATAGTTTTTCCAGAAAAAATTATCGATTTTTTTTAAAAAATCACTTAAAACAAATTTTAGAGTTCACTTGGAAGCGTGTAATAAATCGGGATGTTCCCTTGAATTGAGATTATTTATGATGAAAAATTAAGAATGGAACCTTTCTAAAATGCATATTATCCTACAAAATAGGGATGATCTGATCTAGATATATTATTTATGAAAATATAAATATAATTTATAAGAATTATATAAAAATTAAGAAGCATTACATTGGGCTAAAGAGAGAGAAAGAGTAACTAGAAGGAAAAATAGAGCTTTGGGTAGAATCCCTTACCTTATGTATGAAATAGTTCTACACTTGATCTTGATGTCCTGAATAATAAAATTGAATATATTAATTATTTAATTTAGAAAATTTTATAAATTTAATTGATTTTTTATAACTTATTAAGTTCATTTATGGCCTCTTTTATGAGTTATAGTGTGTAATTTCATCATTCATGTGTGCTCGTTTTCATAGTTTTCATGATCAGTACGCTTATATAAGAGTATGAAAGTTTATATAAAATAGAAATATAAATACAGAATTAAAGTTATAGGCTATAAATGAAAATATATAGTGTTTAATGATCATATAAGTCATTTTTATATTTTGGGTGAGGATGGATCATTAGATAAGATGTTGGTGATAATCTTTTAGATTATTTTGGGTGGTTTTTTCTCCCAAAAAACTTATGAGGTGCTGGATTTATCATAAAATTTTGATGAGAGTAGTTTAGGATAGAATAAGAAAAGAACATGAAAATAAATTAAAAGAAAAGGAAAGAGGAATTTACCTCTTGAATTTATCATCCTTGAAAAACTCCTTAGGGAAAGGTTTTTGGTCTTTTGAAGAGATAAAGAGATCCTGGACATGAGGGAGAGGTTTGGGAAGAATATTTGTTAGAATTTGGACAAGTCTCAAATCTTGGAAGGTGTGGGGAGAAAAGGTGGTGAGGGTGGTATTTATAGTGGAGGAGAGGTGTGTTTTCTCATTATTTTATTAATTACTTTATTATTTTTGTCAATACAAGAAATAGTGTTGATTCTTGAGAATAAATACATAAATTAGATCATGTAAGTTCTAAGGAATTATGATTACATAAGCCATGACTCAAGGAATAATGTATTTAACTTATTGTAAAGACCCAGATTTTACATTTTTTTTTTAATTATATGGAATTATTACGAGTCTGTGAAAATTGAAGGCGCGTGATTCCGAGGCCCAGTGTGGCTGGAATGAATTTATGAACTTTTTTTAAGACCTGTTTAGTAAACGCGTGAGTGGCATTTTCTAACTTTTTAACTGGTTCACGGATTTAAAATCCAAGGGAACTGTTGAATCTACAACACTGAGATTCTCTTAAGTGATACTTCACTTAGATTGTAGTGGGTCTATAGAAAAAGTTAGGTTTTGGATTTTTAAAAGAATAAATAAAATAACTTTGTTATTTTTTTATTTCTTTCTTTTCCTCCAATGGACAAGCGGTAGCATGGGACCGGAAATGTGTCATGAAATTAAATGGACTGACCCTTCAAATACTATATAAATGCTTCATTAGAATTTAGGAAGGTTTCTATAAATGTACCCTCATTAATTATATGAGCGTTAGACACCATCTCCCTCTTCTATTGATATGAAGCTTGGAGAGAGGTGGCGACACTACTTCACCAAGAAATGATGTGCTGGTAAAGTGCCACAACGCCAAACCCTAGTAGGATGGAGCCGGTTCCAACGAGTGGTGACGAGTGACACCGAAAACCCAAACCAAAGATCAACAATCAAGCGATGTCGTTGGGGGATCATTATAGTGGATGACAAACACCAACCCCCTTCCTCAATATTGGGTGTTTCTCCATCATTCTTGAGATAGGTTTTACTTTTGGTTTTAATCTCAAGAGTTGTAGAATCCTTTTTCCTCCCTCATGCTAATTTCAAGATAACACAAAAGGCACATGCATAACAAACCCTAATTGTACCCTCTGCTACCTTGCTACCCTTGCGTTATCTATGCAAGACCATCAAATCAGTGGCACCATTCAGCTATGATGGAGGTATCATGCCATCGTGCACTACAAGAGGAGATCGTAGCACTAAGTCGCGATGGTCAGCGGAGCGACCAACACCAACCGGTCGTAGAGGATGTGTGGCGCGCCACCGGTGAGCTAGGGGTCATGTCCAAAGTTTCAACAGATGAAGGAGGCGGATAGAACACTGTCCGACCATGAGGATGGCGGTGGTGCACCCATGATTCTAGAGGAACCCACTGCATCTCGTTAGCTGCGGTGGTCGTAAGAGGCGGCTGGCACACTAGCTAAACGCGGAAGCGGAGGGCGGCGCCACCAGCACGCTGCCAGAGGATCCGTGTCTCCGACGCTGCTACAACGGGACCTATAGTGGGTCCCGCATTGACTAGGAAATACCCTTAGGCTCTGCCGCTTCACGTTCAAATGGTGGACCACTCCCATTCCATGCCGGCTAGGGCAGACCCCACCGCATACCAGACCGGTGGGCCGCCCCCATGCGGGCTGGGCCACCCATTGCAAGCCGAACTACACCCCCTTGTAGGTCGGGCCAGACCTTCACCCAGGCCTGATGGGTTGGACCCAAATCGGGTCGGGTCGGCCCAGAATGGGTCAGGTCAGTTCGGATGACCGGGTCAAACCGGACCCGGGCCCAACCGAACCCAAAAACACATAAAGGGACATATCTTGAGAACCGAACATCTGTTTGACGAACCGTCTATAGATATGAGAAACATTGGTTGAGACAGTCCTTTTCGTATACCCCACTTGAGTTTTGGAGAAATTTGGAGTATGAATGGGTTGGATCAAACGTGAATCCAACTAGGCCCTTAGAACTAAAATGCTTATGACTCACAGACCGAGCGTCCGATTGACACATTGTTTGTCATGTTAGAACCCTTACGACATGGTAGTTCTTTTGGTAACTAATTTTTGGAGCTTAGTGGTGGTCGAGGTATAGCCAATATCTCATGGGGAAGATTCTACAAAACTCGAGTGCCCCAGGTGTAAGGAATCCTGTGGCTGGCTGTAACGTAAAGAAAGAACATCGATCCTGTGTGGGTAAACATCTATCAGATCCTGTGTGGGTCAGTGCTCAGTGATTCTGTGTGGGTCAGTGCATACTAATCCTATGTGGGTCAGATCCTGTGTGGGTCAGTGGGGGTTATTACCTAATGATCCTATGTGCGTCCGTTGTAGTGCTTCTTAATAAAATAATATGATCTAGCTTACGTCTAATCTTCTGTACTTATGTACTTAAGTTATTTCGTGTGTGAGCTGAGTCTTCTACCTTCATGGTGTTATCTTTGTGCTGTTACCTGTGTGGTACATCAATCTTTGTGGTGTTACCTGTGTGGTACTTCTTTCTTCATGGTGTTACTTGTGTGGTACTTCTACCTTCTTGGTGTTACCTTTATGGTATTCTTCCCTCATGTGTGAGATGAGTATATCTTTATTATAGGTATATGTATGGGAATATAACTAAGTAGTGTTGATATCTATTTCTTCATGCTTTGAGATTGAGTTATTGCTTTGTGTTTTTTACTTTGTGGAACTCAGGGAGACCTACAGAGGTCTCAAGGTCCCTACTGAGTATCGTTATACTCACCCCTGCATGGGATTATCCTGCACCTTGTTGTGTCTTGTTCAGACGACGAACAACCGTGATCAAGGCTGAGAAATCCTGGACTGAACGATGCTCGGAGGTGGACCATTTGGTGTGATATGACGTAGAGACTACTGATCATGATCTATAGCTACCATTCAATAAGGATCCCCAGTAGATGATACAAGAGTTATTTTTCAATTTTTAGTTGTATTTGTACTTGAAGTTGTACTTGTACATTTCAGTTGGGCTTGTATTCCAGCCCCTTTACTTTTAGTACACTTTTACTACAGCATTTTACTTCGTGGTTGATTCTTGTGGGGTTCTTGGACTATGTGTCCATATAGGTTAAAAAGGAAATGCCTTCCCTTTTTAGGGATATTATTTTCCATTGCTAGTTTTGAACCCCTGGCCTATGGAGGGCGGGCTTGGGATAGTCACGGCACGAGCCCCAAGGGATGGGTCATGACAAAGTGGTATAAGAGGTGTCAATTCTACTGAATAACTAGGACTCTGATCTTTTCTTTGTGACAATAATGTTAAGTGTTATGAGTGTGGTTTTTAGTTTCAGGAATCCAATGTTGGTGCTAAAGACGATGTATCCACACACCAGGGCCATGAGTTCTGATTTCGGACCCAATGCACAAAAACACTAATTGTGTGGGTTTGGATAAGTTTTTCTTATGATCTCTTTGAGTCAGCTCACAAGGTATAACTTATTGACCATGGAACAACTATCTTCTTTCAAGATGCTTCCACGTAGACAGCTATCTAGGATTTCTATGAGAATATGCTATGACAGCCCACCGAGCGATGAGGCTTCTGTGTAGGGACCTCTTATGGTGTTATCACCTTTGGGTGGGGTACCAGCAACACCACTACCTGTTGGGAAGTCGTTTCCACTAGCCCCAATAGTAGAGGGTTCACGCTGACTGAGCGTGTTCCATGATTTTCAGCGACAGAGGCCTCTGAGGTTCTGGGGAACGACAGACCATTAGGTGGTTGAGGACTAACTGGAGGCTGTAGCTAGAGTTTTCCGCCTCGTTGGGACACCACCTGACCTTATAGTGATCTTATCAGACATTATTTTTCAAGCAACACCAAGGATATTGTGGATCATGATGATCCAGATACACGATGAGGTTACCCTCATCTGGGCGAACTTAGAGGACCTTTTTAGGATACAGTTCATCCTATAGACTCTATGCTCAGTGCATATACATAAGCTACTCCACTTATAGTAGGGCAGCATGACTGTGGCTCAGTACTCAGTGAGGTTCAATAATCTATCCATTGACTCAAATGACATGGAATGAGACAATTTATTTAGGTCTCAGAACTTTGATCATGGTCTTCGATGGAATATCAGACCATCGATGATATTCCTATGCATTCCGACATAGGATGTGGTGCTAGAGTGAGAACTTTCGATGGAGATCTTCCTGACTGAGTAGGCACTGGAAACAAGAGCCACCACTGTACGTCAGGTAGTAGAGTCATCTACAACAGTCAGTAGGTGGATTATACATGGACCCAAGCGGGCCATACCTTCTAGTAGATGACCTCAAGATACAGGTTCGGTGGTGTGGGGCTCACGGGCCAGATGAGGACAACTGAGAAGCAGGCAGTGCTACTCATGCGACAAGTAGGGTCACATAGAATGTGACTTCCCAACCAGCCATATAGATGACCGATAGATGGTCGAGGGCTGCCGAGGCAGAGGAAAACATTTGATCAGGGAGGTCCACAAGCAGTAGGTGAATGTGGCAGAGGAGATGGCCATGCAGCCAGAAGTGGGCGGTGATTTGAGGTTCTACTGCTACCACCTCCAGGTGGTCCACCCCAACCACATGGAGTAGGTGGATAGGGACAAGCTCAGCTCCAGGAAACTGATGCCTATGACCACAGTGCTCTAGAGATGATTAGAGGTACGATATGTGTCTACTACACCTTAGCTATAGTACTTATAGAAAAAAGTTCCAGTCACTCTTTTATTACCACAACCCTCGTTCGGATCTCGGAGATTTTGATGTAGTCGTTGGCTCAATCCTTATGTCTAGAGACTTCTATGGGAGGTGATTCAATGAATACACATAGGTTCTGGTAGTGTGAGATTACTCTGGGAGGTGATATCTTTGGGTGGGATCTTCTAGTAGTGGTGTCAAGGCCATACGACATTATCTTGGGTATAGAATGGTTATCCACATTCTATGCCCATATTGACTGTATTAGGTGCAAAGTACAGTGTGTCCATGAGTATTGGACTAGGTTTTCCTTCAACAGCGAGAAGGGAACCTTTGTAGCATAGGATGGACTTACTCGAAGGAGGGTGCATCCGATCACACACCAGCTGGCTAGCCTTACCCTCAGAGTAGTAGATGTTGAGAGTCCGAGCTATCCTGTAGTGGTGGGCGAGTATGTCGATGTATTTTCCAATGATGTTCCAGGACTACCTCCAAAAATAGTGGTAGATTTTTACATCAACATGTACCCCGATAAGGCACCTATATCTACACCAACATATCAAATAGATCCCATAGAGATTTGGGAGATATGGGTACAGTTGGAGGACTTGTATAGGAAGGGGTTCATAAGGCCCAGTGTTTCTCTATGGGCAGCCTCGATTTTGTTCACCAAGAATCGAGATGGGAGTTTAAGACTCTGGGTGGACTACTAGATCCTGAAACAGGTGAACATGATGAAAAAGTATCCACTTATGAGGATTGATGATCTTTTCAATCATCTGAAGGGAGCTTGTTGGTTTTCGAAGAGATACCTAATATCATGCTATCAATAACTCAGGGTATGAGATGAGGATGTGCAGAAGATAGCCTTTAGATGTCGGTATGACCATTATGAGTTCTTGGTTATGTCTTTCGACATGACCAACACCTCAGTAGTGTTCATGGGACTCATGAATAGGATCTTCCAACCATACCTCGATCGCTTTGGGGTGGTCTTCATCAACGACATCTTGATTTACTCGACGAGGGAGGAGGATAATGCCTATCATATGCATATAGTTCTGGATACACTCTTAGAGCACCAGCTTTATAGTAATATATCATAGTGCTAGTTATGGATATGAGGGGTGCACTTTTTGGGACATGTTATCTCAGAGGCTGGAGTTGTAGTGGATCCAGTGAAGATATGGGTTGTACTTGCTTGGGAGCCACCCAGGAGTGTGACCAAGGTGCGAAGTTTCCTGGGATTGGTTGGATACTATCAGAGATTAATGCATGACTTTTCCAGATTTGAAGAACCCTTATTATCATTGAAGAAGAAGGTACAACCCTTCATATGTATAGGGAGATGCTAGAAGAGTTTTCAGAAGTTGAGGTAGAGACTGAAGAGTACCCCCATCTTGAGGCTACCGGAAGAGGGTGTTGGGTATGTAGTCTATTGAGATGCATCAGGGACGAGACTTGGATGTTTCCTGATTCAACAGAGAGGAGTGATCTCTTTTGATTCGTGAAAATTGAGACATCATGAGTAGAACTACAGTACCCATGACCTGGAGTTAGCAGCAACGGTATTTGCCCTGAAGATGTGGCGACATTACTTGATGGGTGAAGGTTTTACAATATACTCTAATCACAAGAGTATCAGGTATATATTCTCATATAAGGATTTAAACCTGAGACAATGAAGATGGATAGATTTCCTCCAAGACTATGAATTTGAGATAGTCTATACTTATGGGAAGAGGAATGTGGTAGAAGATGCACTCAACAGGAGGTCTGGTCTGTAGTTGCTGAGTGAGGCGATAGAGCATCTAGTCACATTGCAGATATCCTTCATGGATAGAGATGGATCAACATACCTCCAATCTATGATAATCACTCCCCCACTCCTTCAGCATGTCTGGGAAGTGAAACTTGGAGACATTGACTGTGAGGCTCGACGTGCTCAGATATCCTCAGGACAGGCACATGAAGGATTTTATGAAGGTGGGGAGAACATCATCCTATTCAGAAGACATACCATGGTACCGGTGGTGCTATGGGAGGATGTGTTGAGGGAGTTCCATACACCCCCTCTGGTGGTACATCTGGGTGTGGTGAAGATGTACCAGGACCTCCGACATCAACACTGGTGGCCAGGGATAGAGAAATAATGGTGGAGTTTGTTTCTCAATGCCTCACTTGTAAGCAAGTGAAGGCTGAGCATCAGGTTCTAGCAGGCTTAGCGTAGCCACTAGAGGTTCTAGAGTGGAAGTGGGACGGAATCTCCATGCAATTTATGAGAGGTCTTCCATGTACGCCCAGAGGACATGATTCAATCTGGGTGATCATTGACCAACTCACCAAGTTGACCCACTTCCTACCTATATGAGAGTAGGGATTAGTAGAGGGATTGAGATGCCTATACATATAGAAGATTGTGGGACTTCATGGGGTGCCATAGAAAATCTTATTTGACTGTGACACACGTTTCACTTCCTGGTTGGGGAAGATATTACAGGAGGCATTTGGGACTCAACTACATTTGAGCACTGGCTTTTATCCTCAGACAGATAGTCAATCAGAGAAGACCATTCAGATGCTAGAGGACATGATTCATGCATGTGTCCAAGATTTTGGCCGCAGTTCAGAGGATCACTTTCCCTTGGTGGAGTTCGCATACAAAAACAGCTATCACTCCACCATCAGTATGGAACCATTCAAGGCCTTATACGGTTGACCTTTCAGATCACCTATATGCTAGAAAGACCTAGGGGAGTCAGCACTTATGGGTTTAGAGTTGGTACGAGATACCACTGAGAAGGTGCAGATCATCCTGGAGAACATGAAGACTGTACAGGGCAGAAATAAGTCTTATCCTGATAGGAGGAAAAGACCTTTGGAGTTCAAGGAGGGAGACCATGTATTTCTACGAGTCTCACCTCAATGAGGTTTACAGAGATTTAGCCGAGGAGATAAGTTATCATCGAGGTTTATTAGACCATTTCTGATAATTTGGAGGATAGGAGAGGTGGTATACCACTTGGAACTTCCACCATTGTTAGAGAGGTTACATGAAATCTTCAATATATCCTAGCTAAAGAGATACGTTCATGAACCATCTCACGTCATCAACCACGGAGAGCTGGAATTTGATGATAGGGTGATGTTTACAGAGGTTCCAGTAGTGATTGAGGATCAACAGGAGCGATTCCTTCATGTGCAGTCAATACCTTTGGTGCATGTTTCCTGGAAGCATGGGAACCTCCAGGAGAGCACATGGGAGCGGGAGGCTCAAATTCGTTCTTAGTAGCTCCATTTCATTTCTTAGTCAATGTTGTGGATTTTGGGGATCAAAATCCTTAAGGTGAGGAGAATGTAAAGAGCCAGATTTTCCATGTAATTGTTTTTAATTATATAGAATTATTATGAGTCTACAAAAACTGAAGGTGCGTGATTCTGAGGCCTGATGTACCTTGAATGAATTTCTGAACTTTTTTTAAGATATGTTCAGTAAACGCACGAGCAGTGTTTTCTAACTTTTGAACCAGTTCTCAGATTTAAAATCTGAGGGCACCGTTGATTCCGCAGCACTGGGATTCACATAAGAGAGACTTCACTTCAATCGCAGTGGGTCTAGAGAAAATATTAGGTTTTCGAATTTTAAATGAATAAATAAATGACATTGTTATTTTGTCCTATTTCTTTCTTTTCCTCCAACAGACAAGCGACAGCGTGGGACTGTCAATGTGTCAAGCCATTAAATGTCTTGAACCTTCATATCCTATATAACTGAACCATTATAATTTAGGAAGGTTATTATTAATGAAACCTCATAAATTCTACGAGCATTACACACCCTCCCATCTACTATTTAGATAAATCTTAGAGAGAGGTGTCAGCACTGTTTCACAAAGCAACGAAGTGTCGGTAAAGTGACACAATTCCAAAATCTTAGAAGATGGAATCGGTTCCAAAGAGCGGTGAAGAGAGATACCGAAACCCTAAAACAAAGATCGACGATCAAGCGAAGTCACTAGAGGCTATTTTCGGGGGATGACCAACACCGACCCAATTTCTAAATCACAGGTGTTTCTCCATTGTTTTTGAGGTATGGATTAATTTTGGTTTAAATCTCAAGAGTTGTAGAATCCTTTTTCCTACCCCGTGTTGATTACAAGATAATGCTGAGGACGCATGCCTAATGAACCTGGCCCGAACCCTCCACTACCTTGCTACCCTTTCATTCTCCATGGAAGACTGCCGACATAATGGCATCGTCCGACTACAAAGGAGGCAGCGTGCCGTCGCACACCATAAGAGGAGGTCGCGGTACTAAGCCGTGGCAGTCAGTGAAACGGCCAGCACCGGCTGGTCACGGAGGAGGTGCAGCGAGCCATCGTGTGACACTGGTGAGCAAGGGATCACGTCTGAAGCCATGACATAGGAAGTCAGTGGTCGGTACACTAGCCGGCCGTGAGGAAGGAGGTGGCGCACTCACACTGCTGGAGGAGTCACGGCGGCGGGACCTGTAGCGGGTCCTGCATTGACCTGACAGTGCCTCTAGGTGCTCCGACTTCGCGTTCCAAATGGGGGGACACTCCCTTCTAGTGCCGGCTAGGGAGGACCTAACTATGGGCTAGACCGGTGGGTTTCTCCCCCTTGCGGACTGAGCTGTCCCCTTGTGGGCTGGGTGACCCCCTTGCAGGCCGGGTCACCCCCTTGAGGGTGGATTGCCCCCTTGTGGGTCGGGCCAGGTAGGAACTCAGCCTAGTGGGATGATCCTGCCATGGCCTTGCCCAGCCGTTTCAGACCCAAATCGATTTGGGTCGGCCCAGACTGGGTCAGGTCGGTCCGACCATATTGGATCGGACCTAGGGCCAATCGGACCGAGAAACACATAAAGAGCCATATATTTAGAACCAGACATACGTTTGATGAACCTTCTACTGCGATGGAAAACTTGGATTGAGATAGTACTTTCGGTATACTCCACCTGAGTTTTGGAGGAAGCTAGAGTATGACTAGGTTGGATCAAACTCGAATCCAACTAGGCCCTCAAAACTAAAACACTTATAACTCATAGACTGGGCATTCAATTGATGCATCGTCTGTCATGTTGGAACCCTTACGACATTGAGGTCCTTTTGGTTACTCCTTTGTGGAGCATAGTGGTGGTTGAGGTATGACCTATATCTCAAGGGTTATATTCTACGGAACTCGAGTGCACTAGATACGAGGAATCCTCTGGAAAGCTGTAATGTGAAGAAATAACATCGATCCTATGTGGGTCAGCATCTAACGATCATGTGTGGGTTTTCATCTATTAGATCCTATGTGGGTTAGTTCTTAGTGATCATGTGTGGGTCAGTGCATACCGATATTATGTTTCTCAGATCCTATGTGGGTCAACGGAGGTTATTACCTAACGATTCTATGTGAGTCAGCAACAATGCTTCTTAACATAATAAGATGATCTAGCTTATGACTAATCATATGTACCTCTGTACTTAAGTTATTCCTAGTGTTAGCTGAGTCTTTTACCTTTTTGGGGTCGTCTTCATTCTGTTACCTATGTGGTACATCATTCTTCGTGGTGTTACCTATGTGGTACATCTATCTTCATGATGTTTCATTTTTAGTACTTCTACCTTCGTGGTGTTGTCTTTGTGGTGTTACCCATGTGGTACTTCTATATTCATGGTGTTACATGTGTGGTACTTCTACCTTCCTAGTGTTACCTTTGTGGTATTCTTCCCTCATGTGTGAGATGAGTATATCATTATAACTCAGGTATATGTATGGGAATATACCTAAGTAGTGTTGATGTCTATTGCTTCGTTCTTTGAGATTGAGGTCTTGTTTTGTGGTATTTATTTTCTTGAACTCAGGGAGACCTACGAGGGTCTCGAGATCCCTACTGAGTATCATTATACTCACAGGTACACGGGCTTCAGCCACACCCTATTGTGTCTTGTGAAGATGTTGGACAACAGTGATCGAGGCTGAGGGAGCCAGGACTAGACGGTGCTCGGAGGTGGACCATTTGGAGTGACGTGTCACAAAGACTACTGATAATGAGTTATAACTACCCTTAAGAAAAGATCCTCAGTGGATGATCCATGAGTTGTTTTTCACTTTTCAGTTGTATTTTTACTTTTAGTTGTACTTTTACTTTTTAGTTGGGCTTTTATTCTGGTCCATTTACTTTCACCGAACTTTTACTACATCAGTTTACTTTGTGGTTTCTTCTAGTTGTGTTATTGGACTGTGTGTCTGTACAGGTTAAAAAGGAAATGCCTTCCCAATTTAGGGATATGACTTTCTAGTTCTATTTTCCAGGACCTATCCTATGAAAGGCATGCTTGGGGTAGTCACGACACGAGCCTCTAGGTATGGGTCATGACACTTATAAAGTATATGTACCGTAAATTACTGTATTTTACTATTCCATAAAAATTCAAGTATTTTAGAAAATACCAAAAAACCACCTAACCATTTTTTAGTGAATAAAATTAAAAAATAAACACAATTTTATGAATTTTTTTTTCTAATTTTGAGAAATTTATTTTTTAATTACAATCATCATTCACTTGGAAAATAACAATTTTTAAATTATAACTGATTTTGTAAAAAATTGAAAAATTAAATAAGGTCTCATAAAATTATATTATAATCATAAGATATCAAAATATTAATTTATAAATAGATTTTATGAAAATATATTTTCTTTTAAATCATTATAATAATTATAAAAATGTAACTAAATATTTATAAATTATAAAAATATCAACAATTAATTAAGAAATTTTAAAACATTTATTTACTTATACTATGACATAATTATATAATAATTTCATTTATTGGACTCCAAAATTTTATCTAAATTTTCATGGGTGAGGCTACTATTCTATTGGATGGTTTACTATTCATAAGGGTCATATTACTATTCCAAAGGTCAAATTATTATTCATTTAGTATATGTTTCTTAACTTCTAGAAATACTTCTTATTTCATTATTTCTTCATTTTTAAAGTGTGTATGGTGTTCTTAATGTGATTTAGAATCTATGAAATAATTTTAGAAAGTGAGTTTCCATTGATAATAATTCTAGGTCATTAAATTTTTCCACCCTTAAGAAATTAATCCCTCGAACCTTTGTTTTGCATTCTATGTTGAAAATAGGAGTGGGTACTTTTTCTTTATTGTTTCCTTAGGATTCGATGTTGCCTCTTGAAACATATGGTTCTGCCATAGTACTTATACTGTTCTAGTTGTCTTATTGCGTATAACTTTATCTCTACAATCCATGCTCTTCAATGAATAAATATTGGAAGAAGGGTAATTTGTGACAGTTTCCCATCGCAAATAGTCCTTTGCAATGGCGTCCAGTCACAAATAGCCTCTTGCAGAAAAAGGTGTCAAAAATATTACCTTTTGAAACGGTCCATCACAAAAAGTAATTATTTGTTATGCGTAGGGGAACCACCAGAAATAGGATTGGTGAGTATTTTAAAAAAACCTATTGTGACGGGCCATCCACTTGTCACAAATAGTTTTCCTGATTTTTTAAAAACCTTTTGTGATGAATTTCCACAATTAATATTTACAATTGGTCTATCACAAATAGTGGAAGAAAATAAATAAATAAATAAAATAAAGTAATGTTAATAATAATATAATATAAATATAAATATAATAATAATAATAATAATATAAGTACAATGAAAGTATTTATTAAATAATATTAATAATAATATAATATTATTATAATATTAATATAAATGCAATAATAATATTAATATTAGTAAAATAAAATAAATTAAAAAATAATTAAATAATAATATAGTAATATTTTTATTATTATTAATGAAATAATAATATTAATATTAGTAATATAATAAAAACCTCGATATTCAAAAAAATATAAAAATATATTAATTAATAATATAATAAATATAATAAAAATATTATATAAATAATAAAAACAGTAATATTCATAAAAATATAAAAAAACCATTTAAAAATTTAAATTTTTAATATTACAAGAAAATTACATTCAAATTCTTCATTACAAAATAATACTGCACCACTAAGGGGGAGGGTTATCTAGAGGATCAAGAGGAGATGGTGGAGGGAACTTTATCCCTAAACTACAAGTCAAACATCACATATACTCCATCTGCTCCTCCTCTGGCTGATGCTGCCATCGATGCATCTCATCCTGCATCTCCTACTACTGCTGTTGTCAGAGAAATTCTTCTTGCTACTGCTGCTGCCACTGAAATATCTTTTTATGCTCCCTACGCTTTGTCTTTATAAGCTCACTCTGAGCTTGTAGCTACTCATGATACTATACATGAGATAACGATGACTCTCTGTGAGCTCCTCTCGACCTGGACATCGATATTGCAGAGGTTCCATAAAAACCCCTTAGGGCCAATCGAGATCCAATACCATCAACTTGGCCTTTCTAAAAAGCATATTGGGTCACCTACATCCATACTACCTCATCAAATCGAGGGGCACTAGTCGGACCATCCATATCATTTCAACTCTCTCTATGTGTCTGAGACATAAGAGCCTCATATGATTCCTTCAATTTCAATTTAAAATTAAAATAGTTAAAATATTATTTGAAATTAAATTTAAAATTCAAAAAAAATATTTTGGCCATGATTTCACGCTGTGGGCACCTCTAATCTCTCCAGTGGCTGGATCACTATACATCCTCTTACAAACATCGTACTCTATAATATCGGGCTATGTGATAGTCTATATGAATATAAAATAAAATGTTTACATTTAAAGTTATATACAATATTTAAAAAATGTACTTACCATATGCTCCCTATGTGCATTGAGTGTACGACTATCGGATCAATGTGTTACCTAATGTTACCACCGATTTTGTGACCTACAAATGATCTACTCTAAAACCTCGTAATCAACTAGTTTGTACATAATCTATCCCAAACTAGAGATAAAATATAATCAAGTCATTGGATGAAACATGTCTCATCAAACTCTGTCAATCCTATTTTCTACATTGCTTTTCTTTTAAAATTGTGCAAAAACTGAGAGAAATGCGGACGCATAACTCCTAGCTATGTCTTCCAGATAGCCACACAGATTCTCTCATCAATGGGATACCGCAAAACCTTAATATAATTTATAATATCATGTTATTAATTAAATTAATTTCAAATAAATTATTATTTATTTATGTACTCGCGAATACTCAAACATGCGCTCTTGGACATTTCTGAGAATCTGATCCCAAGAAACCTATGTTTCAAAAAAATAATTGCACAATATAACACTACCCTATCCAACAACTATATGTGAAATGTTGTGAAAAAATAATAATTAATCAAACAATTAGAATATAAATAAATTAATTACAACTAACTAAAATACATAGGTTAACATTCCTCTACATGCATGGAACAAACCCAAGACTTGGACGTGACTTGGGGATACTGTTGGGAATCATCAGTTAGGAAAGACGACACCCCTTATGAGTGCTTCCTGGACCCCCAGTAGTCTAAGGGTTAGATGATCTTACATCCTAATCATCTAAAGTTAGATCAACCTTCTGCAATAAACAATACAAACCCTCATCCATCTAAAAAACAAAATGACTATTGTCAGAAATAGTTCAAAGCAACTATTATACATATATATATATATATCTATTATATAATTATAACTAGTATTTAACTATGTTAATGTTCATATTCAAACTCATCTTCATAGAAATCGATGTCAGTGTCTTCATCTTCCTCCTCAGCATCATCAATTTCTATATTAGTTTTAGTTTCATTATCTCTTGTCATTTCAAATTCAGTTGTAACATCATTAAAATCATTTTCACCATTGGCCCTTAATTGTGGGGTGTCATCAATGATATTCTTGTATCTTCATGAAAAATATGTATTTAGAGTAGTCTCTTTAAAAATTTCAATTACTTGCACTTCAGCAGAACCACATTCACTTTCAATAAATAGATTTTATCGGGATTTAATTTTTATTATGCTCTACCAATCACCCAACTCTTTTGAAGCAGCACAATAATTTGCATAAAAAAAATTTAATGTGTATTATGATATAATAAAAATTGTTCATTTACTATAATAAGACTTTTATATTTAATATCAATGATTCCATGGATCATATGAACATGTAAGCCTCTCTTAGTATCCAACCACTGAAATTTAAAAATTGTTATATAATGTTGTCCCAGAAAACATAGTTCAATGATTTCTTACATAATTTCATAAAAGTCAACTTCAATTTCTCTATAATGATATCCTCTCAAGGAAACACCACTATGCATTTTTTTATTCCCCATATGCGTGTGTATGAAATCAATAAACATTCACTACATATTATTAAAAGATTTAAGTATTTTGGATGGTGGTTTACTGAATACATACAATCGATTATCAATTTTATCAGCATGTTGTGATACCTGAAAACTAGTAAAACAATTATCACAATAAAAAGTAATAAATTTTCTTTTTTATGTGAAATCAAAAATATATTTTTTAACTTTTTTTGAAACCAGTAGGAAATTTATTCTTGATGACGTTCTTCAAGAGAAGATACAATAATTTGTGGAATTATTTTCTTTATTTCATTATCATATAACCTAAAAATAAAATAATATCAATGTACTATGAAAAAAATTATAGAATAAGTTATAGGAGCACTCATAGTACAAATGGTTTCATTTCTTCATAGTTGAGAAGAATATATGTGTGAGATCTTTGATGTTCATCATATGAAACCCATCATTCATGAATTCCACCAAATCCAAATTTGGGCTAATTCAAAACTGATAAATTATTTTTCATTTTATCATCAAAATTTACCTCATTACATCCCATGATGTTGTGTTTGGATGGGTATTTAGATTGAAAGTAATGAGAGAATAAAAATAAATTTCCTCTTGAAGATAAGCTTCTACAACTAAGCCTTCAATTGATGCTTTGTTATATACTTTTTTCTTCAATTTCTACATGCATATATCAAATGGGTACATCCATCCAAATGGTACCTGACCTTTAGATTTTGTTTCCTGTGAAAAATGTAATATCAAATGATTCATTTAATCAAAAAAATTGGCAGGAATATTTTTTCCAATTTACTTAAAATTAAAACAGAATATTATTGCAGTTTTCTTACTGCATTGTTGTCTATTGTCGATGTAAAAATATATTGAAAAAAATATGAAATGTCTATTATCTCATCCAAAATCATTGGATTTATCAATCCTCTCAATCCAATTGGCATAAGTATTTCCATTAGAACATGACAGTCATGACTTTTCAATCTGTAAATATGACCATTTCTGATACATTGGACCCAATTGGAAGTATAACCATATAGAAGTCTCAAATTTAAAATGCACTAACAAAATAATAAAACACTCTATTTGGATAGTGTATAAGATGTTTTTAGCTTCATTAACTTTATGATATGATATTTTCAAATAGTTCAAGGTCCAACCACGTGCACATTTGGGCATGATCTAATCATGCCTTTACATTATCAATGGTCTTACTTAAGGTATCCAAAAATGTATGAAATAAATTATCAAAATAGTTATTCTCAATATGCATCACATCCAACATGTGAAAGACCGACAAATTAGACCAATAAGAAAAATTCCAAAAAATGCTCTGTTTTATACAATTGTACATTTTTTTCTAAACCCATCAATTTTTATTGGTTTATTGTAGGTCCAAATGTGATGGGAGGTAATTAAGAGACAATTGATTTTAAATTTCTACCTAAGATCATTGATGGAGGCCCATATTTTTCAATTGTACCTTTTCTAAAATGTTATTTATTTCTGCGAAAATGATGATCTATTGGAAGGAATATGTGATGATAGTTGAAAAAACAAGATTTTTTTCATCGATGAGAATAAATTATTTTATGTCTCTCATACAGTATGAACATGATTTTGGACCATGTGTAATGCATCCAGATTACATTCCATATGATGGGAAGTCAGTAATTTTCCACATCAATGCAACTTTCAGTAGGATGTTTTGTTTCAGAGAAATATCATGTGTACAAACAACATTACTCCACAATGAATTTAACTCATCAATCAATGGTTTCAAATAAATATCAATATTTTTTTATGAAGACTTAGAATTAATAAGGTCAAAAAGATATGGATCCTTCATCAACATTCATAGAGGTAAATTGTATGGAGTTATAAAGATAATCCAATATGAATACTGACTACCATAAGAAAAAAATTGACAGAAACCATATATAGAAAGACCCAGTCACACATTTCTAGATTCTAAAGCAAAAGACATATGGACTTGGTCAAAATGTTTCCATGACTCACCATCAGAAGGATTATTTAAGCTTTTACCGATGGAAATATTGGTTCTGTGATATGAAATCAATGCTTCTATGTTTTGAGATATAAATAAACACTCTAATATGGCTGTGAGCAGGAAATATCTCAATTTTTTTACAAGAATAAATCCAGACATCCCTACTTGAGATTCTTTATAATTGGATTTTCCACATATAGGACAAATATCCAAAAACTCATTTTCACCATAATACAAGATTCAATCATTTGAACATGCCTGAATCTTTTGATAACCAACACCTAGATTATAAACCGGCCTCTTGCTCTTATATAAATTTACAGGAAATAGATTTATTTCAGGTTGTAGTGATTTTAAAAAATTTCTGATCAAAACAACTATTTGACATTTCATTATCTGATTTAATAACCATAAATTTAGCAACTTATTCAAACTTCATTATCTTGCAACCAAGATATAAGGAATTCTAATATGACCTCAATAACTCTTATAAATGTGATGGTTCTAACTCAAGAGTTAAATAAATATCATCTTGAGTTTCAGCTTTTTGGAAAGACAGACCTACCACATCATTTACTAAATTTTAATATTATACTAGATCTAGAACCAAATTATCAATATCATCTATGGAACTGTGGTCACCATGTTGATACCAAAAATCATAATATCTTGGAACACCAAAACACAATAAATGACATCTAACATTGTCAAATGTGTCATATATTCACAGGGAACCTTTTTTACAAGGACACTTAATTTTCCCTTCTGAAATAAGATTTTGTTTTGATGATGAAAATGATTAGAAAGCTTGAAAACCCTAAATATATAGAGAATTTAAACAAGAATTTTTTGGATTCCTACACTGATTTATCTAAGCATGATAATCTAATAATGGCTTTTGTCAACTACTTTGTTGTATATTTTTCAATAAAATATAAAATAATTAGTTATTTTGTATAATTAGATATAAGATAAACACTATCCAAAAAAATAGAAGACAATTAAATTCTCTTTTCTAGAAATTTATAATAATTTAAATTATTTTATAGTTATTTATAAATTTTGTAAGCTTTTATTCTAATATACCCTCATTTATAAAAATTTATACTAATTACCAAAAATTATAATTAATTACAGGTATTTTGTACTAATTATTTTTAATTACCGATGACATAATTTCCAACGGATTGATGACATCGAGTTTGCCCGATGAATCATCCCCTTGCAAATTTCATAGACTAAAATCATTATGAAAAGTTTGATCTAATTTATGAAAATCTATTTTCTTACACCACAGAAGACTTTACATTGTGAAATCAATCGAAGAAGTTCTAAGGAGATGAGTTGTCGGGAAAAAGAGCCTTTTTGTCTAAAAACTCATCTCTTTGTAAATTTATCCAACTTAAATCACTATGAAAAATCTCATCCGATGTATGTTAGAGATAGTTTTCATGCTGATTTTAGTAGAAGAAAGTTTCAAGGAGTTGAGGCATCAATCAATAGGAATTCCATCAATCTGATAGAAATTGTGCCAGTTTATCACAATGTACTCGAATTTATTCCAATTTATTACTAATTAATACTAATTAATCATAATTATTACTAATTAATCCTAATTAATCTTAATTAATCCTAAATAATCCTAATTAATCTAAATTATTACCAATTAATCCTAATAGATCCTAATTAATCATAATTAATAATAATTAATAATAATTTTTCCTAACTTTTCCTAATTATTCTTAATTATTCCCAATTATTACAATTTATTAATAAATATTACCAATTATTAATTATTATTACTAATTATTACTAATAATTACTAATTATTACTAATAATTACTAATAATTACTAATTATTACTAATTTTACAATTTATTACAAATTATTACGAATTAATCCTACTTATTACTTATAATTACTAATTAATCCTAACTATTACTAATTAATCCCACCTATTACTACTTAATCCTAATTATTACCAATTAATCATAATTATTCCTAATGAATCCTAATTATTTCTAATTAATCCCCATTATTACTAATTAATACTAATTATTACAATTTATTTCTAATTATTACAATTTATTACTAATTATTACAATTTATTACTGAATATTACTCTTTATTACTAATTATATCAATTTATTACTAATTATTATAATTAATTATTAATTTTTACAAATTATTTATAACTATTACAATTTATTACAGATTATTACTAATTTTTACTAATTTTTACTAATTAATCCAAATTATTACTAATTAAACCTAATTAAAATTAATTATTACTAAATAATCCTAATTGCTACAAATAAATCCTAATTATTACTAATTAATGGTAATTATTATTAACTAATCAAAATTATTCTTAATTAATCATAATTATTATAATTTATTACTAATTATTACAATTTAAAACTAATTATTACAACTCATTACTAACTATTGCAATTTTTCATTAATTATTACAATTTATTACTATTAGTAGTTATTTCTAATTAGTCCTAATTATTGATAATTATTACTAATTCTTGATAATTATTACAAATTATTAAAAATTATTAAAAATTATTAAAAATTATTACAAATTAATCATAATTATTACAATTTATTACAAATTGTTACAGTTTATTACTAATTACTAGAATTCAGCACTAATTATTAGTAATTATTACTAATTATTTCATTTTATTAATAGTTATTACAATTTATTAATAATTAATCCTAATTGTAACGCCCCGACCCCAGCTACCCAGAGTCGGTGCATTACTTCGTAACATTGGCATGATCACAAGAAAGATCAAATCTCGAAAGACCGATTGGTTTAGTAGCCTTGGAAACACTAGATATATTCATAAGTTTTACATTACATCATAAAATGAAAAACTACTACAACAACATAATGTCTCCATAATCCACACTACTATCCCCTCATAATATCCCTGCAGGTCATTCATAATTTACTTCTTCACATCCTGGGGAAAAATAAAACATAGAAAAGGGGTGAGCTCAAATGCCCAGTAAGGATAACAATATAGCGGAAACTTTCATAAATAAGAATAAACATTTAAGGCAATGCATTACTAAAACAAAAGCCTTTTAAAATTGAACTTCAACATGGTATGGCAAAAGTAAAATGAAATAATGCCATTTACTTATTCACATGGATATTCTACTAATCGAATAATCACATGCAAAAATCAATAACCACTTTCATAATGTTGGAATACATAATGCCAGACTATCATAACCACATAGTCAAGGCCTCATGCCAAGACTACAAATAAGATTTTTTCAAGGACTTGTACCAAGACACTAGTTTGTCTCATGAGACCTACCGATGCAATTTTTTTTAGAAGATACTTATGTTTAAAATTGATAAAATATACTCCAGTGTTTTTATGAAAAAAATATGCAAGCTTCTGAAAACAAAATAACTAATTCTGAGACTTCCCGATTAATTACAGGCCATGATGGGTCCACTCCCAATCCCTTCCTGTCTACCAAACTCGAGAGTCAGGTTTTCTGAAAACATTTTTAAGCTTGCGTTAAATACGTATACATTTGCACTGGATTTTCATATATTTGAGAGAAATATCTCTCTTTTGAAATCATTTAAAAATCAAATAATTATAAAAGAAAACCTTTTCTTTGAAAATATTCTTATATGCTTGTAAGGGAAGCTTTGAAGATTTTATAATGGCGTAAAATAACCGCACCCGCCGTATAAGTTAAAAAAAACATTCTTACCTCAATTCTGTCGAAAAGGTTAAAAAGGACCTTGTTTTGAAAACGACGGAAAGATTCCTTTATAAACCTCTTATAAAAAGTCAAACAAGGTTATAAATGACTTAAACCCATATTCTTGTAAATAGTAAAAATGTATTGAAATACATTTTTAAGAAACATGGATGTGGATGATAAAGAGATCCCAGTGGATTATTACGTATAAACAACCTCGGATAATGAAGAGATTGTGAAATAACCCTTACCTTGTACTTTTCCTTGGTTGGGGTAGGTTAACCTCCTGTATAATGGTGAAATAGTTGTTATTAAATTATACAAGAATCATATACATTAATATGATATCATATATGATCTTTTAATATTGATTTGATAATAATATCTTAGTATTATCGTTGTTTCGGGTGTTAACTTACTTGTTTTCTTTCATATGTTTTGTTACGTAAGACATGTTTGTAAAGGATAGGTTGTATATTATTCATATCCAGAATGATATCAAGTCCTTAAACATCATTTTTAAATCATAAAATGATAATTACGCTTTAATGGTTACGATGGAGAATGAATCTCATCGCGTTCGTGGAGACGGTAGTCCGTACGTACGCACGAGCGACAATATCATTCTTTTGATATTAAAATAATATATAAATGGATGGTATATCATATATACAGAATCATTAACATGTTATATTTATTATTTACATGAGTTACACATCATTATTATACCCATCCAAATAATATTATATTGAATAACAATTACACCACGACGTGGAGACGGTAAGCCGTACGTACGCACGTATGGTGACATGTTATTCAAAGGGTGGATAGAATACTGAATATGATTGTACCATATTTATAATAACATCACAGTATATGTGAGATACTGGAGTTATTATTTCAGAATGGTAAGAACAAAGGAAGAAGAAGTGGAAGAAGAAATGAACTTAGAAAAGGGTGGTGAAATCATTACCTCTTCTTCGGGTTCTTCCTTTTGATTTGATAAAAAGGGCTCCTTAGGTTGGCTTTCTGATCAAACTAAGGCCTCTAGGTTGTATTGAGGGATGTTGGGAGAGTATTTGGGCAGAGTTTGGCCGAACCAAAAGGCTTTAGAGGTGTGAAGAAATGAGAAGGAGGAGTGCCCTTTTATAAGAGGGGTGAGGGGCACCTTTGGAAAAGCTAGAAATATTAATTTATAATAAATTAATATTCGGTTTCTAAAGGCTCCAAAGTTGACTATTCAAAGGATGAGGTGGGGATAGGTCGAAAACAACTCATCCAATAGAATTTAGACAGGTTTGGGTACTTATATTAACCTTATCTTTAAGTATTAACTCTAAGTTAATTAGTTTCACTTTTACAATGTCTCTTTGTATTTTTATATAATATGGTTAATAAACTTACTATATACATCCAAGAGACCCCCAAGTGGTCCATTAATGATTAACCTATCATAATATAAGTCTCTTGGCCGAACCTTAGATTTTTAGGAATTTAATATCAATTAATAATATAATATTTGTTTTAAGAACTCTTTTATGTCAATTTTGACACTATTCAATAGTTGATTTTTGTGAAACTCATAAGAGATTGATTACTTCGAAAAAAGTCCATTAAATCAATCCTAATATATCATATTAGCCTAGAAAATTAGTTTAATTCATTAAAAGTTTCATATTATATTTATTTGGGTATTTATAATATCAATTATTTTAATTTTTCACTATTATAGTAATTACTGCATCATCATTGTGTCGTAAATAAAATAACTTATTTATTGTCTAAAAATTATAAATAAAATATCATTATGTAGGAAATAGTTTTATCTTTCTAATGAATATTTATAATCTAAAATCCAACATGTATAACCCTATGTAAAAATTGTTCTTCTAAAAGATATATGCTTGTGTCATTTTTGTATTCATTTTAACTTAATTAAAATAAAGTGTCATTATCACTTACAAGTGGATCCATGGGGTCCCAAAATAGACCCAAAGATGCCCATGGTCGACCATGTATCAACCAATAGGGTTAAGACACGTTTTAGGGTAATTTTGTATTATTATAATATTATTTTTTTAACCTTTATTTACCGGATTTACCCTTTAACCATGGTAAATAAAATATTTACCGCAGTAATTATTCAAAATGTCTAAAAATAAAAGTTACCTATTTACATAATTTGGACATCCTGATTCCAAATATGTAATCCATTTTCCTAAATTCAAAACACAGAAGTGGCAGAAATTAATTTAAAATTAATTCCCGCTGTTAAAACAAAAAGCGTGTTTTTAAGAGATAATAACTATCAAAAGATTGACACTTGTTTATGTTTGGTTTAATTGTAAAATTATGTCCAATGATAAACATTAAATTGAATGGTAAAAATATATTCTAAATATACTTTAAAACCACTCAAATTCATAATTTATCACTATTAATTATTTTGATTAAAAAAGTTGTTTTTAATTAAAATTTAGAAATTTTCACTATTCATCAAAATATGAAAGTTATCCGAAATGTACCAAAATTTCACCCTAGGCTAATTTTGATATTCCGAATCCAAAAATGAAGTCCATTTTGAAATATAGAATATATATGATTTCAAAAATTAGGTATTACTATTCACAACGGCTAGTTTAATTAGTTGTGGTGTGTGTTAGAACTCGAGGTTGCGTACAACACACGCTATCGCATTATTCAAAGGGAAACGTACCGTAGAAGCTTGGGGTGTTACATTCTCCCCTCCTTCAAATAATTGCGTCCTCGCAATTTCTAGGGTATTACTGCATAAAAAGACTCGGGTGGTTCTTTATCATAAGTTCCTCGGGTTCCCACGTTGCCTCTTCCATCTTATGATTTCTCCACAAAACTTTTACCAGACGCGTCGTCCGGTTTCTCAGTACTTGTTCTCTTGTATCAAGAATCATGACGGGCTCTTCACAATAGGAAAGATCGGGTTCCAGTTCTAATTCCTCATAGGTGAGTACATGCGTTGGGTCAGGCATGTATTTCCTCAACAGAGATACGTGGAACACATCGTGAACTTTGGAGAGACTTGGCGGCATTGCCAATCGGTAAGCTACAGCCCCAATTCGTTCTAGAATTTCGAAAGGTCCGATGTACCTGGGACTCAATTTACCTTTCTTACCAAAACGTATGACTCCCTTCCATGGAGATACCTTCAGGAAAACATGATCACCGACTTGAAATTCCAAATCCTTCCTTCGATTATCGGCATAGCTCTTCTGCTTACTTTGAGCTGCTTTAATGTGATTTTGGATTCCTTTCACCTTTTCCACCGTTTCCTCCACCAGCTCTGGGCCTACAAGTTTTCTTTCACCAACGTCATCCCAACAGGTTGGTGTACGACATCTCTTTCCGTATAACGCTTCATATGGTGCCATCTGTATACTCGAATGGAAGCTATTGTTATAGGAAAATTCTACTAGTGGTAAATATTGATCCCACATACCCTGAAAATCAAGTGAGCAAGATCTCAACATGTCTTCTAAGGTCTGAATAGTCCGTTCTGATTGTCCGTCTGTCTGAGGGTGGTAAGCAGTGCTCAAATGAAGTTCAGTATCCAGGGATTTCTGAAGACTTTTCCAAAATCTTGAAGTAAAACGGGGATCACGATCAGAAACAATCGATAGGGGTACTCCATGAAGTCTCACAACTTCATTAATATATAGTCTTGCTAGACGTTCCAGGGGTAGATCTTCTCTTATAGCAAGAAAATGTGCTGACTTGGTAAGACGATCAACAATAACCCATATTGCATCGTTCCTTCTAGGAGTCTTTGGTAGCCCCATGACAAAGTCCATCGTAATATTGTCCCATTTCCACTCCGGTATGGGAAGATGTTGCATGACTCCTCCAGGCTGTTGCCTTCCAGCTTTCACTTGTTGACAAACCATACATCTTGACACAAAATCAGCAATCTCCCTCTTCATGTTGTCCCACCAAAAATGTTCCTTCAAATCTCTATACATTTTGGTGCTCCCAGGGTGTATAGAGAAATTGGAACTATGAGCATCATCCAGCAATTCCCTTTTTAGATCAGGTATATTGGGAACACAAAGTCTCTTCCCGAATTTCAAAATTCCACCTTCATACGCAAAGTCTCTCAATCTCCCATCATTCACAGCTTTAATCTTCTTCTGAAATTCTTCATCATCGGTCTGAGAACTCTTAATCCTTTCTAGTAAAGATGGTTTGGCAACCATTTGAAAAAGCATTGATGTTTCACCTTCCCTGGTTATTCCCATGTCCATCTTCACTAGATCCATGAAAATTGGATCCCTTTCAATTCTCATCATGTTCAGAACTCCATGGTCTTTTCTGCTCAAAGCATCTGCCACCTTGTTTGCCTTCCCCGGGTGGTAGTGTATCGTACAATCATAATCCTTGAGTAATTCAAGCCATCTCCTTTGCCTCATGTTGAGTTCTTTTTGTGAGAAAATATACTTCAAACTCTTGTGATCAGTATAAATCTCACATTTTTCACCATAGAGGTAGTGCCTCCATATCTTCAAAGCAAAGATCAAAGCTGCTAACTCAAGATCATGAGTAGGATAGTTTTGTTCATGAATTTTCAACTGTCGTGATGCATAGGCAATAACTCTATCATTCTGCATAAGAACACAGCCAAGTCCTTTCTTCGATGCATCACTATAAATAACGAACCCATCATTCCCCGATGGTAGAGTCAATATAGGAGCATTGACTAATCTTCTCTTCAGTTCTTCGAAACATTCTTCACACTCTTTTGTCCAAACAAATTTAACCCCTTTACGTGTGAGCTTCGTTAATGGGTTAGCCAATCGGGCAAAATTCTGGACGAAACGTCGATAATAACCTGCCAAACCAATAAAACTACGTACCTCAGTTATATTCGTAGGTGCTGGCCATTCTTGGATTGCCTTGGTCTTAGAAGGATCAACAGAGATTCCATCTTTAGAGACAATATGGCCAAGAAAAGAAATCTCCTGAAGCCAGAATTCACACTTGCTAAACTTTCCATATAATTCATGCCTCCTCAGAGTCTTCAAGATAATGCGCAAGTGATTTTCATGATCTTTGTAGGTTTTGGAGTATACCAAGATATCATCAATAAATACCACCACAAATTCATCGAGATACTCCTTGAAAACTCTATTCATCAGATCCATGAATACAGAGGGTGCATTAGTCAATCCAAACGGCATTACAGTAAACTCGTAATGCCCGTACCTGGTTCGAAATGCTGTCTTCGGAATGTATTCCTTCTTCACACACAACTGATGGTATCCAGATCGAAGGTCAATCTTTGAAAAGTATTGAGCTCCATGCAGTTGGTCAAATAAATCATCAATACGAGGTAGGGGATACTTGTTCTTTATCGTTATAGCATTGATCTCCCTGTAGTCGATACATAACCTCATAGATCCATCTTTCTTTTTAACAAAAAGAACAGGGGCTCCCCATGGAGAAACACTAGGGCGAATAAATCCCTTATTACTCAATTCCTCTAGTTGTTTCTTTAGTTCGACTAGCTCTACAGTGGCCATTCTATAAGGGGTCTTCGATATAGGCCTTGATCCAGGAATTAAATCAATGGAAAACTCTACTTCTCGTTCTGGAGGATGTCCAGGTAAATCTTCCGGAAATACATCTACAAACTCTTTCACAATAGGTACATCCTCTATTTGAACATTTCTTTCCTCACCGACAGTTATTTCATTCTCTTCCTCCCCGATAATTGAATTAAGTTGAGCTACAGGGGGTGGATCTAAATAAGAATTAGGTGGTGACGATTCTGCTCTAAAAATAAGGTGCTCCTTATCATTATCATCAAGAATCGTAACCTCTTTCTTCTTACAATAAATCTTCGCATCATAGTCCGAAAGCCAGTCCATACCGAGGATTATATCAAACTCAATCATAGGTATGACGATGAAATCAGCAGATAAAGAAAATTTATGTGCTCTAATGGGGACTGATTCACAAAACTTTGTTGCAACGATACTTCCCTTAGGAGTTTTAACTGACAACTCCCTTATTAAATCAAATTGGAAATATCTAATTTTTTTAGCAAACTGGGAAGATATGAAACAATGCGATGATCCAGAATCAAATAATGCATTTGCTAAACTTGAGGAAACCATTAAATTACCTGCCACCACGTCTTTCGGAGTTTCTACCTCAGCAGTAGTGATAGCATAAGCCTGGCCTTGATCCCTTGGCCTTTTCTGAGGTAAGTTCTCCTGACGCTTAGGACATGCATTTGCATAATGCCCCATCTCCCTGCAATTGTAGCACTGAACATTGGTAGCTTCCTTCTTCCCCTTGCAATCATGAGCTTGGTGGCCTTTTTCACCACACTTGTAACAGACTCCCATTCCCTTCAGGCAAGCACCGGGGTGTTTCTTCCCGCACTTACCACAAGATGGATATTCAACCTTTCCCTTCTTCCCCTTATTTCCATTCCCAGATTGATCAGCAGGTCTCTTCTTCTCTTGCTTTGCTTTAAAGTCATAAGACTTAGAGAATTCCTTTTCGGTCTTGATAGCACATGAGACAATGTCTTCGTACAATGAAAAGGATTGTGAGACTAATGCTCGACGGAGAAATGGTTTTAACCCATCAAAGAAACGATCAATCTTACTTCTTGGGTTGCGAATATAATCTCCAGCATACCTCGCTAACCTTGTAAAGTTAGCCTCATACTTTGTGACATTCTCATCCTCCTTTTGTCTCAGACTCAGAAATTGCCTTTCCATATCTGCTCGATGGTCGCGAGGAAAGTATTTTTCTAAAAACAGATCTTTGGACTCCCTCCATTCCATGTTTGATACTTCATCATCTTCCTTCATGTTTTGAATCAATGACCACCATTGATCAGCATCTCCAGTGAGGCGGTAAACTGCCATGGTAACTTTTTCCCTTTCACTACTCCCCAAAGCCTGAAATATTTTCTCTAGGGAAAATATCCATTGCTCAGCTACTAAGGGATTTGTACTCCCATTGAACGTTGGTGGTTGTTGTCTCATGAATCGATCTAACATTGATCCTCCACGCTGCGGATCAGGGTGCTCCATACGGGTAAGGTTATTATTCATAACCTGAGTAAGTTGTCCCAGTACGGTGATTAGCTGATCAGCACCAGTTGCATCACCAGCCCCACTATAATTATCTTGAGCAGGAGGGCAATCCCTACATGGAGTGCGTGCATTGATACGGTTTCCATTTCTTCCACTAGGCGCCATTTCTAAAAAAAATGGCATAAACTAGATCAGTTTATGCATCAAAATACATAATCCCATACTTATAAAACACTTAACATAAATTGAACTATTTATGGATATAATCCATAATCATAAAAATGTTTTCTTTGAGGAAGTATATACTCATAAACCCTTCATAATGATTTGTAAAGATAGTGAGAGTTATCCTAAGCATATCCCCCGGGAGTGTCATAACCAAGAGTGCAGCAAGGCCCGTTGTCGTGCACCAGTTCCCGTTCGAGTCTAGCTCAAAGCGGTGTTTTTGGGTTTTACCCCTAGGTACATCTGTGCCAGAGCCGCCTCTACCTGCTCGTATCCAGACAGGGATGTATTGCTCGAAAAACTCACAAAATCTCTACAATACCAAAATTCTAGGAAGTTCTTCTATACTAATCCTCAAAGTTCATCTTAGGTCTACGTGCTCTAATCAGAGTTTATCTAAATCTAGCTTCCAAGGTTTGTACTAAACTTCCTCTGATACCAACTGTAACGCCCCGACCCCAGCTACCCAGAGTCGGTGCATTACTTCGTAACATTGGCATGATCACAAGAAAGATCAAATCTCGAAAGACCGATTGGTTTAGTAGCCTTGGAAACACTAGATATATTCATAAGTTTTACATTACATCATAAAATGAAAAACTACTACAACAACATAATGTCTCCATAATCCACACTACTATCCCCTCATAATATCCCTGCAGGTCATTCATAATTTACTTCTTCACATCCTGGGGAAAAATAAAACATAGAAAAGGGGTGAGCTCAAATGCCCAGTAAGGATAACAATATAGCGGAAACTTTCATAAATAAGAATAAACATTTAAGGCAATGCATTACTAAAACAAAAGCCTTTTAAAATTGAACTTCAACATGGTATGGCAAAAGTAAAATGAAATAATGCCATTTACTTATTCACATGGATATTCTACTAATCGAATAATCACATGCAAAAATCAATAACCACTTTCATAATGTTGGAATGCATAATGCCAGACTATCATAACCACATAGTCAAGGCCTCGTGCCAAGACTACAAATAAGATTTTGTCAAGGCCTTGTACCAAGACACTAGTTTGTCTCATGAGACCTACCGATGCAATTTTTTTTAGAAGATACTTATGTTTAAAATTGATTAAATATACTCCAGTGTTTTTATGAAAAAAATATGCAAGCTTCTGAAAACAAAATAACTAATTCTGAGACTTCCCGATTAATTACAGGCCATGATGGGTCCACTCCCAATCCCTTCCTGTCTACCAAACTCGAGAGTCAGGTTTTCTGAAAACATTTTTAAGCTTGCGTTAAATACGTATACATTTGCACTGGATTTTCATATATTTGAGAGAAATATCTCTCTTTTGAAATCATTTAAAAATCAAATAATTATAAAAGAAAACCTTTTCTTTGAAAATATTCTTATATGCTTGTAAGGGAAGCTTTGAAGATTTTATAATGGCGTAAAATAACCGCACCCGCCGTATAAGTTAAAAAAAACATTCTTACCTCAATTCTGTCGAAAAGGTTAAAAAGGACCTTGTTTTGAAAACGACGGAAAGATTCCTTTATAAACCTCTTATAAAAAGTCAAACAAGGTTATAAATGACTTAAACCCATATTCTTGTAAATAGTAAAAATGTTTTGAAATACATTTTTAAGAAACATGGATGTGGATGATAAAGAGATCCCAGTAGATTATTACGTATAAACAACCTCGGATAATGAAGAGATTGTGAAATAACCCTTACCTTGTACTTTTCCTTGGTTGGGGTAGGTTAACCTCCTGTATAATGGTGAAATAGTTGTTATTAAATTATACAAGAATCATATACATTAATATGATATCATATATGATCTTTTAATATTGATTTGATAATAATATCTTAGTATTATCGTTGTTTCGGGTGTTAACTTACTTGTTTTCTTTCATATGTTTTGTTACGTAAGACATGTTTGTAAAGGATAGGTTGTATATTATTCATATCCAGAATGATATCAAGTCCTTAAACATCATTTTTAAATCATAAAATGATAATTACGCTTTAATGGTTACGATGGAGAATGAATCTCATCGCGTTCGTGGAGACGGTAGTCCGTACGTACGCACGAGCGAAAATATCATTCTTTTGATATTAAAATAATATATAAATGGATGGTATATCATATATACAGAATCATTAACATGTTATATTTATTATTTACATGAGTTACACATCATTATTATACCCATCCAAATAATATTATATTGAATAACAATTACACCACGACGTGGAGACGGTAAGCCGTACGTACGCACGTATGGTGACATGTTATTCAAAGGGTGGATAGAATACTGAATATGATTGTACCATATTTATAATAACATCACAGTATATGTGAGATACTGGAGTTATTATTTCAGAATGGTAAGAACAAAGGAAGAAGAAGTGGAAGAAGAAATGAACTTAGAAAAGGGTGGTGAAATCATTACCTCTTCTTCGGGTTCTTCCTTTTGATTTGATCAAAAGGTCTCCTTAGGTTGGCTTTCTGATCAAACTAAGGCCTCTAGGTTGTATTGAGGGATGTTGGGAGAGTATTTGGGCAGAGTTTGGCCGAACCAAAAGGCTTTAGAGGTGTGAAGAAATGAGAAGGAGGAGTGCCCTTTTATAAGAGGGGTGAGGGGCACCTTTGGAAAAGCTAGAAATATTAATTTATAATAAATTCATATTCGGTTTCTAAAGGCTCCAAAGTTGACTATTCAAAGGATGAGGTGGGGATAGGTCGAAAACAACTCATCCAATAGAATTTAGACAGGTTTGGGTACTTATATTAACCTTATCTTTAAGTATTAACTCTAAGTTAATTAGTTTCACTTTTACAATGTCTCCTTGTATTTTTATATAATATGGTTAATAAACTTACTATATACATCCAAGCGACCCCCAAGTGGTCCATTAATGATTAACCTATCATAATATAAGTCTCTTGGCCGAACCTTAGATTTTTAGGAATTTAATATCAATTAATAATATAATATTTGTTTTAAGAACTCTTTTATGTCAATTTTGACACTATTCAATAGTTGATTTTTGTGAAACTCATAACAGATTGATTACTTCGAACAAAGTCCATTAAATAAATCCTAATATATCATATTAGCCTAGAAAATTAGTTTAATTCATTAAAAGTTTCATATTATATTTATTTGGGTATTTATAATATCAATTATTTTAATTTTTCACTATTATAGTAATTACTGCATCATCATTGTGTCGTAAATAAAATAACTTATTTATTGTCTAAAAATTTTAAATAAAATATCATTATGTAGGAAATCTTTTTATCTTTCTAATGAATATTTATAATCGAAAATCCAACATGTATAACCCTATGTAAAAATTGTTCTTCTAAAAGATATATGCTTGTGTCATTTTTGTATTCATTTTAACTTAATTAAAATAAAGTGTCATTATCACTTACAAGTGGATCCATGGGGTCCCAAAATAGACCCAAAGATGCCCATGGTCGACCATGTATCAACCAATAGGGTTAAGACACGTTTTAGGGTAATTTTGTATTATTATAATATTATTTTTTTAACCCTTATTTACCGGATTTACCCTTTAACCATGGTAAATAAAATATTTACCGCAGTAATTATTCAAAATGTCTAAAAATAAAAGTTACCTATTTACATAATTTGGACATCCTGATTCCAAATATGTAATCCATTTTCCTAAATTCAAAACACAGAAGTGGCAGAAATTAATTTAAAATTAATTCCCGCTGTTAAAACAAAAAGCGTGTTTTTAAGAGATAATAACTATCAAAAGATTGACACTTGTTTATGTTTGGTTTAATTGTAAAATTATGTCCAATGATAAATATTAAATTGAATGGTAAAAATATATTCTAAATATACTTTAAAACCACTCAAATTCATAATTTATCACTATTAATTATTTTGATTAAAAAAGTTGTTTTTAATTAAAATTTAGAAATTTTCACTATTCATCAAAATATGAAAGTTATCCGAAATGTACCAAAATTTCACCCTAGGCTAATTTTGATATTCCGAATCCAAAAATGAAGTCCATTTTGAAATATATAATATATATGATTTCAAAAATTAGGTATTACTATTCACAACGGCTAGTTTAATTAGTTGTGGTGTGTGTTAGAACTCGAGGTTGCGTACAACACACGCTATCGCATTATTCAAAGGGAAACGTACCGTAGAAGCTTGGGGTGTTACACTAATTGTTACTAATTAATATTTATTATTACTAATTAATCCTCATTAATACTAATTAATTCTAATTGTTACTAATTAATCTTAATTGTGACTAATTAATCATAATTATTACTAATTAATCCTAATTATTCCTAATTAATCCAAATTATTCATAATTAATCCTAGTTATTCCTAATTAATCTTAATTATTACAATTTATAAATAATTATTAATTTTTTTATAAGTATTAGAATTTATTATTAATTATAACAATTTATTACAAATTATTTCAAGTTCTTACTAATTATTACAATTTATTACTAATTCTTGCAATTTTCCACTAATTGTAACAATTCGTTACTAATTCTTACAATTTGCTACTAATTGTTACAATTTGTTACTAATTATTACAATTTTTTACTAATTATTACAGTTTATTTATAATTAATCCTAATTGTTACTAATTAATCACAATTTTTACTAATTAATCCCAATTATTATTAATTATTACTAATTAATCCTAATTATTACTAATTAATCCTAATTATTACTAGTTAATGATAATTATTTTTAATTAATCCTAATTATTACAATTTATAACTAATTATTACTAATTAATCCTAATTGTTGATAATTATACAAAATATTGATAATTATTAATAATCATTACTAATTATTACAAATTATTTCTAATTATTACTAAATATTACTAATTATTACTAATTATTATAATTTATTACTAATTATTACAATTCATTACTAATGTATTACTAATTATTAATAATTATTACTAATTATTTGTAATTATTAGTAATTATTACTAATTATTTCAAATTTGAACTATTTTTTACTAATTGTTACTAATTATAACTAATTATTACTAATTATTACTAATTATTACTAAATTAATCCTAATTATTACTAATTAATTCTAATTATTACTAAATAATCCTAATTATTACTAATTAATTCTAATTACTATTAATTAATCCTAATTATCACTATGTAATCCTATTTATTACTAATTAATCTTAATTATAAATAATTATTACAATTTATTACAATTTATTAGTAATTATTAAAATTTATTAAAATTTATTACTAATTATTACAAATTATTACTATTTATTACTATTTATTTCTAATTAACACATACACCTAATTATTCATAAAAATAAATACTGAAAAAACAAATATCTAATTCTAATTTAATTTAATTTCATCTAATTAACAAAAATTATTCATAATTTAAAATAAAATAAACTAACTGAACCATAAAAAATAGATAAATACCTTGAAACTAAAGATTTTAGAGTATAAAAGTCACCGCTTAGGGTCCTATTTAAATGTTTAAACTATGAAAAATCTTATAAGAAAAATTTTCAGAAGAGGTACAGTGAGAAAATGAGAGAGGAGTAGAATGAGAGAAAAAACATATGGGGGGGGGGGTATATATTGGTTAGATTATTTGCGACGGGTCCCATCGCAAATGCCCACTGCTCGCTTTAATTACGGTCATTTCATAAAAAGTTATTTGCGACGAGGCCCGTTGCAAATGGGTACCTACCAACATACTATTTGCGAAACAAAAAGTATCCCATTGCAAATACTAAAAACTACCACTGAGCATTTGCGATGGAAATAGTAACCTTTCATAAATACCCCTTCCTGCGGTATGGTGTACATTTTGCGCCAAAACTTTTGTGATGGGTCCGACCTTCCCCATCGCAAATATCTATTATTTGCGATGAGCCGTTTGTCTCTTCGCAAATAACCCCTTCTGACGGGTTATTTACGACGAGCCCCTGCCCCGATGCAAATAACCCATCACAAAAGGCCATTTTTTCCATAGTGGATGCTTCTTATATGAGATATCATTTTCCAATTGTACCACCTCTAAATGAAGTTCATGTGAAGGATCTGGTATGTACTACTTTTAGAGGGATACATAGAATACATCGTATACATGAGACATGGTTGGTGAAAGTGCTAGTCAATATGCTACAGTTCTAACATGATCAATAATCTCTAAGGGGCTGATGTACCTGGGGCTTAGCTTTCATTTCTTCCCAAATTGCATGATCCTCTTCCATGGAGATATACAGAGGAATAACATGTCTCCAACCTTAAACTCAAGGTCTCATCAACGATTGTCTGCATAACTCTTTTGTCGACTTTGGGTTACTTTAATGTACTGATAAATGGTTTTCACCTTCTCCAATATTTTTTTCGACCATTTCTAGTCCTAGCAGCTTACATTAATTAACCTCTTCATAGCATGCCGATGTCTACATCTTTTCCCATAAAGGGCTTCATATGGATCCATTTAGATGCTTTAGTGGAAATTGTTGTTGTAGGAGAATTTGACCAGAGGATGACATTGATCCCATTCTCCTTTAAAGTCCATAAAACATACTCTCAACATGTCTTCTTGTGTCTGAATAATCCTTTTGGATTGTCCATCAGTTTGACGATGATAGGTCATTCTGAAATTCAGCTCAGTGCTTAGAACATGTTAGAGACATTTCCAGAACATCGAGGTGAATCTTATATCCCGATCCGATAAAATCCATCGTGGTACTCCATGTATCCTTATGGATTATCTGATATATATCCCTTCAAGTTGATACATTGAGAAATCCTCTCAAATTATGATAAAGTGATTTGTCATTGTAAGACGATCCACAACCACCCATATAGAATTATTTCCTTTGGATGTCATTAGACGTCTAGTGAAAAAGTTCATTGTAATGTTCACCCACTTCCTTATTGGTATGAGTAATGGTTTCATCATCTTTAGACTTTTTCATTTTGGAATTCACTTGATTACATATCATGCATTTTGATGTATACTCAGTGATCTCCTTTTTCATATTGTCCCCCCAATAATTCTCTCCGAGATCTCGATAAATATTTGTGCTCCTTGGGTGAATAAAGAAGGTTGAGCTGTGTTCATCATTCATAGGCTCCTTCTTTATCTATGGATCAACAATTAGACATAGCCATGTCCCAAATTTTACAAATCCTTTCCCATTAATTATAAACTCTAAGGATTTCTCATTTCTCATCGTGTCCACCTTCTTATGGATTTCCACATCATCTCTTTGAGCATCCATTATTTTCTCTATAAGGGATTATTGAGAAATAATTTGAGAAAGGATTGACGATGTTCCTTCCTTAAGTATTCCCATGTCCATCATTTGTAAGTCTAAGATGATTGGATCCTTCTCAATTCTAATCATTGTTTAATATGCAAGATCCTTTCTACTTAGAGATTATTCTACCTTATTTTCTTTATCGGGGTGGCAGTGGATTGAGTAGTCATAATCCTTGATGATCTCTAACCAACTTCACTGGTGCATATTAAAATCCTTCTCTGTGAAAATATACTTGAGACTCTTGCGATTAGTATATATCTCACACTTATCTCCATATAGATAATGACACCAGATTTTCAATGTAAAGATCATAGCTTCCAACTCCAGATCATGTGTGGGATAGTTTTTCTCATGATTTTTAAACTACCTTGGGGTGTAGGCTATCACTTCATCCTTTTTCATCAATTGATAGACTAATCCCTTTATTAAAGCATCATTGTACACCATAAAGAGTTCCCCACTTTTTGGAAGTGTGAGTACTAGTTCAATGAAACACCTCTTCTTAAGCTATTTGATTAAATCTTAATAATCAATAGTCAAGACAAACTTTAATACTTTCAAATTCATCTTGGTAAGTGGGTTTGAGAATCATAATAAGTTCATCACAAATCATCAGTAATACTCATCCATACCAAGGAAGCTGTAACACCCTAAGATTTTATGAGAAGTATTCTTTTTAATTTATTTGATGTCTTGTGTTGTATGCTACACCAAGATTATCTGGAGTTATATGCAAAACCGTTTTAGCTTGCAGGATACGCAACACTATTCTTGGATCGTGTTACACACAATTTCAAGTTCGTTTGAAGTTATTGTACGAAACATTGATTGTATATATATATATTCAATGTACAAATGTAATATGGTTGGATTCTATTATACACAACAACAAAAGAATCTTTCACTTCACGCAACCCTGACTTGGCTTGCATTACACGCAATCGCGACCATCCCCGATAACATGTGTTGTACGCAATACCAAGTTTCATTAAACAAAGATATGTTATATAAACTAGACGTTATGAATAGTAATACCCACTTTTTGAAATTTATTTTTCAAAATGGTCTTCATTTTTGGATTTGGAATATCGAAATTAGCCTAGGGTGAATTTTTGGTATTTTTCTGAAAACTTTAATTTTTTGATGAATAGTGAAAACACTCGGTTACTATTTAAAAAACGACTTTTTATATAAATAATTATTTATTTTATTTAAATTTATTTTAGGTCAAAATTGATATATAATACCTATATAAGTTCAATGTAATTCATTGGAGTCATTTTATAATAATTGTAGACATATAAAAATTTTATTGAACTTTTCACCGTCTTTTACCCACCTCCTAGGAGAGTTCGAAAATTTACATAAAACATAATTTAACGGCTTCTATGAGTGGAATTTCTAAAATCCAAGAGACATGGTTAATATCAAGGAGTAAAATGTGGTTCAATAAGATAAAAATAATTTTTGGTGAATAGTAACTTTTTGTTTTTATTTACAACGATTAAAAGTAAATAGGGTAATTAAGTGTACAAATGATACTATTATTACCCTAAAACTTGTCCTAATTCTATTGGATAAGTGTAATTCGACTAAAAACTACCTTATAAATAAAATTTTATCATTTAGGTCCACTCTGATTAGATTAGGACATTTATTATTATTTAATTTAAAGAAGACTTAAAATAGTTAAAATCAAAGTTTAATAACTAAAATATTTTTAATATAGGTTTATACATAAGATAAATTCGACTATAAATCTTCATTATAAAGAAAAAAAGATTTCATACATAATGGTATTTTATTTATAATTTTTATACATTAAATAATTTAATTTATTAATGACACAATGATGATGCAGTAATTACCTTATTAATGAAATATTAACATAATTGATGTTACAAATATCCAAATAAATGTAATTTTATACTTTTTATGAATTAAAATAATTTAATAGGTTAATATGACATGTTAGTATTGACTTAATTATCTTTTTTCGAACTAATCATTCTTTTATGATTTTCACAAAAATCAAGTACCAAATAGTGTCAAAATTGCCATAAAATAGTTTATAAAACAAATATTATATAATTAATTGTTATTTTATTTATAAAAATCTAAGGTTCGGAAAAATGACTTAGATAATGATATATATATTAATAATGAACCACTTGGGGTTCTTTTGGCTTGTTATAGTATGTTTATTAACCATATAGTGTAAGAAAACAAAAAGACATGGTAAAAGTTAAATTATTCAACTTAGAGTTAAATCTAAATGATAAGGATAAAATAGTAACCTAAATATGTTTAAAACCTATTTGTTGAGAGGATTTAGACCCATCCCTACCTTAGCTTCTAAATAAATCAATTTTGAGCTATTAAAAACCGAATATGATTTTATTATAATATAATATTTTAAGTTTTCCTAAGGTGCCCCTCTCCTCCCTTATAAAAAGGGCACCACTTACATCTTCTCTTCACACCATTTTGAGCCTTGATGCTCGACCACACCCTGCCCAGTTTCCTTATCATCTTCCCTAGAAACATTATAGAGGTTCTGGTCTTCTGAAAAGACCAACCCTAGTGCCTTAAGAGGAGGTTAAGAAGAGGCATGCCAAAGAAGAGGTAATATCCTTTACCGATTCTTTCCAGTTTGTTTCTTCTTCTACTTCTTCTTATTTATTTTTTTCATCATAAATTAATAACATTAGTATCATTAATATAATTATATTTTATTATAAATATTAAATAACCCCTTTTCACCTTCTATACATCCTATAGAAAATGAAATCACCGCGCGTGCGTACGTACAAAATACCGTCTCCACGCCGTGGTGTAATCTGTTTTCCACCACCACCTTACATGGTTGGGTATAATGGTGTAAATAAATAACTATATATGGATATTGTAAAGTTATATTGATTTTAAAATATTATACATTCACTTCAATACAATTCCACGATCATGTGAATGATATCCTCGCTTGTGCGTACGTACGGACTACCGTCTCCACGAATGTGATGAGATTCATTTTCCATGATTAACCATTCAAGAATGATTATAAAGTATATATAATGAATAATAATGAAATATATAAAATAATGAAGCTACTGGATTTATGTATACATACATACATATATATATATATATATATATATATATATTTCATCTACTTACTTCCATTCAAGTCAATAAGGAAAAGAAAACAGCGTTCATGCATACGTACGACCTACCATCTCTATGAACGTTGTATTTCATTTCATTTTTCTATTTGTTATATATATATATAAATACTGAATATATATTATATATAAATCATTATTTACATTCTGGATGTAATTAAATCATGATATAATTAATAATAATATCAAGAACAACAAGTCCAAACACGTACAATAAATAAAACGTTTTACCCAAAACGCTGCTTTAACATGAAATTTAAAAAAGTACAGGTAATATAAAGTCATAAATGAAACATATATGATATCATAACAATGAATATGATTCTTTAATAAGTCAATGAAATTATTAAATCATTATACAGGAGGTTCGTATATGTACGAAGCATATCAGACCTATGGTAAGGGATAAATTTTCTAATCTTGTTTTTATCTTAGATTGTTTATTCATAAGAATTTACTGGGGTTATATTTATTATCCATGTAACTGTTTTATAAAAATGGTTTCATGTATGTTTAAAGTCTTTTTTACCCATTTTTTACTTTTAATACATGGTATGTAAGGAATCTTTCTTTTGATTACTATACGAGTTACTTTTTTACTTTTCCGACAAAATTACGAGAAGAATGTTATTTTTAACTTTTACAGCATGATTGGATTTTTATGGTTTCATAACGACTTATTTCAATGATGTTTTCTCTAAAAAATTTCATGATAATTTTCAACAAAATAATTTTCTTTTAAAATTGGATGGCATTTTGTGAAAAGAAAATGATTTTGAAGAAGAAATGTTTTTTTCCTCAAGAATTTATTTCAAGTGTTTTATCAAAACTATTTTCCATCTAAGATGACATTATTTAGTATGTTTATGTTTCAAGTATAATTTCTATATTTTTGACATGGTTTGATTTTTCTTATGATTAAATGATATTAATTTCTTTTATATGGATTATGTTATTATGGGATGATGTTTATGAAACCCATTTTATTCTTTCGGTTATGATGAATTATTTATGTTTATGTTGTGGCACATGTAAGAATTATTTCATTATGAGATGGGTGGGACCAATATCTCCCTCCAATGCATTGGGTAAAGTTATATCTCATGGGATAGACATGGCTGGAATGGTATGTTAATCCAGTTCAGTGTTACATGACTGGAACAAGGAGTGAACTCGATTTAGAAAGGGACTTTGTCCACTAAGATGGTCTTGGAAGAAATGCCTTGGCTACTATGTAAATAATATCATGTGATTAATGGTTTCCAAAATTACATATTTTATTCCCATTCTATTTTATCATGATTTATGTACCTATGCCTTATGTACTGCAATGTTTTATGTCATTGCTCAAGATTTTGATGTTTAAACATTATGTTCATGTTTTTAACTTCAAATGTATATAGTTTGTTTTATTCTCTTCATGATTAACCTTACTGAGAATTTAAGCCCACCATTTATATGTTTTCTTTTCCCCAGGATATAATGAAAATTTTTAGGTAAGAAAAACAAAGGGTAAGATCTTTATGGGAGATGTTGAAGATCTTTCACAACGATTAGAAGATTTTGTTCCGAGTTTCCAAAGACACTAAACTATTATGATCCTTGAGTGTTGGTTTTTGTTATGTATTCAGTATTCCGCAAAAGTAATTTAATGTCTATGTATGTCATGATTTGGGTCTCTACAGTTGGTATTAGAGGTTCGGTTTAGTCATCCTTTGAAAACTAGGATGCGAGAACTTTAGTGAGATCCCTAGAGATATTTATAAGGTATGTCTAGGGATATCCCTAGGGTTAAGTAAAAGTGTAGGTATAGTCCTAGAATTATAGTAACAATATTATAATTAAACCTAAGATTTAATATATTGAAGTTAATCTCCCTTGATTATGATTTTGGCCTCTCACATTATTCTTTTTGTGTTTTAGAAAATGGTTGGAAACAAGAAGATTCAAGATAATGGAGGATATGATGGGCAATGGAATGATATTATTCATGAGAAACCAAATAAAATTGGATCTGGAAGTCCACATATCTTTATTATTCATAATAAGAAATATCATAATATACTCAATAATCTCAACTTTATTAAGTTTCCGGACTCAGCTAATAAGAGAAATATGGAGTTTCATGATGATCATAGAGGAAAGAAAGTTCAATTTCCCTCATGTAAATCATGTGGTAAGAGGCATCAGGGAGAATGTTTCAAAGGAACTGGAAGATGCTTTGGGTGTGGAAAAGAAGGACACAAAGCTAGTAATTGTAAAGGAAAAGGTTCAGTTAACACCATGGACAAGGATAATGGTATTACTAAGACATCAACAATGGTTAAGTGTTTTAAATGTGGAATGTACGGGCATTATGCAAACAAATTCCCTAAAGGAAAATCTCATAAAGAGAATCAGCATGGTCATATGGGTAGTATTTATGTGGATGATGATGAAGAGACTATAAATGATATATGATATGGAAGAAATGATGAAGCTCAGTTAGTGGTTTAAGAAGGTATTGTAATGATTGTATGTTTATTAAGAATAATGCATGGTACTATGGAATAAAGAAAAATATAAGGATTATTACACTATTGCCTTTGCTTGAGTTTTGAAGGTATATGTTGAATGGTACCTGTAAACATGAAAGGATATTCATATATTTTTGGAAATCACCTAATATGCACATAAAGAAGGGATAAGGAGATAAGGAAATGTTTGATAGTATTAATGAGCTCATGAATTATATAAGGACTAAGTGATATCATGGTTTGAGTATATAGAATTTTTGGGATTTTGGTATGTGGAAAGAGTTAACTTTTGACAGAACTCATGTTTCCACTAAGGTTTTATGGTAATTCGTGTTTCAAAATAAAACATGTTTGGAATGTGATCAACAAGATATATCTTATGATATATGGGGGATAAATGGTGGAATTCACATGCTTGGTTAATGACATTTCTAGTAATCATTTTCTTTATACTTTGAGATTGGACAGATGTATTTTGGATAAGTCTAAAGACTGGAATGGATTATGTCAGACATCAAATAGTATTGTTTAAGGTTATAACTTTTTTTAGATATTATTTATGGAATTTTATAATAATGTTGTTTTAAAAAAAGGACAATCCATAGGACGGGTGACAACCCGTCGTGTCGGACAAGGCTATGGGAACCGAACCCACAACTGAAGTGCGATAGGCCTTTATCGCCCACCACTGGCCTACAAGAAGTCCCTGGTTAGTAGAAACTAGTTTTATTATATTAAGCGGTATGATATATGAAGTATAAGTCCATTGGTGGAGCCATATACGTTTAATATCGCCATATATGGACTTATGTATATTGAATAACGTTTTCTAACCTTTCGTTTGAGAAAGATGGAATGACCCATCATTCTATCACATGATCTACTAATACTTAACGAAAGACAAATTCAACTTCATTTCGTTAAGAGATGAAGTGGAAATTGTTCAAGGCACAAACAATAGTAACATTGTACCAAAAATCAAGTATGTATTTCTTTTAATTCAAAAATTCTTCAACTTTACGGAAATGATCTTGAAAACCAAAAATATTTTCCTAGTGCCCTCATATCCGATGAATCAAATGGTACCTTAGATCATCAAAAATTTATGGATTTGTGATTGTGGGCTTTTTCATAGCCATGTTCTCTACCACTCTCCATCAGAACATGATGGTTATATTTCTCTTCCATATCCATACTTTCACCTATGTTATCCTATGTGGAAACCCAGTGATTAGTTAATTTGGGTAACTGTTATGTTTCATACTTTAGTTTTTAAAGATAAGTTTTGGTATTCCTTTTTACAATTTGGGTTTCTATTAAAACTTTTGAGTAGTAAACCATTTATAACCCAGAGGAATTTCGAGGGAGAAATTCATTTTAAGGGGGGTAGAATGTAACACCCCGAGATTTTTTGAGAAGTATTCTTTTAAATTTATTTGATTTCTTGTGTTTTATGCTACACTAATATTATCTTTCACTATACGTAACATCGTTTTAGCTTGCAGTATACGTAACACTATTCTTGGATCGTGTTACACACAATTTCATGTTCGTTTGAAGTTATTAAACACAACATTGAGTGTATATATATATATATTCAATGTATAATTGCAATATCGTTGGATTCTATTATATGAAAAAACAAAAGAATCTTGCACTACACGCAACCCTGACTTGGCTTGCATTACACGCAATTGAGACCTTCCCAGATAGCGTGTGTTGTACGCAATACCGAGTTTCACTAAACTACGATATGTTATATAAACTAGATGTTATGAATATTAATACCCACTTTTTGAAATTTTATTTTTCAAAATGGACTTCATTTTTGGATTTGGAATATCGAAATTAGCCTAGGAAGAATTTTTGGTATTTTTCTGAAAACTTTCAATTTTTGATGAATAGTGAAAACACTGGGTTACTATTCAAAAACCGACTTTTTATTTAAATAATCATTTATTGTATTTAAATTTATTTAAGTTAAAAATAGATACATAATACCTATATATGTTCAATGTAATCCATTGAAGTAATTTTATAATAATATAGATACATAAAAAATTTATTGAACTTTTTACAGTCTTTTGCCCACCTCTTAGGAGCATTTTGCAATTGTACATAAAACTTAATTTTACCACTTCTGTGAGTTTAATTTAAAAAATACACTAGACACAGTTAATATCAAGGAGTAAAATGTGGTTCAATAAGAAAAAATAATTTTTGGTGAATAATAACTTTTTACTTTTATTTACCACGGCTAAAAGTAAATAGGGTAATTAAGGGTAAAAATGATATTATAATTACCCTAAAACATGTCCTAATTCGATTGGATAAGTGTAATTCGACCAAAAACAACCTTATAAATAAAATATGATCATTTAGGTCCACTTGGATTAGATTAGGACATTTATTATTATTTTATTTAAAGAAGAATTAAAATAGTTAAAATCAAAGTTTAATAATTAAAACATTTTTAATATAGGGTTATACATAAGATAAATTCGACTATAAAAATTAATTAGAAAGAAAAAAATATTTCCTACATAATGTTATATTATTTATAATGTTTATACATTAAATAATTTAATTTATTTATGCCACAATGATGATGAAGTAATTACCTTATTAATGAAATATTGACATAATTGATGTTATAAATACCCAAATAAAAGTAATTATAGACTTTTTAGGAATTAAACTAATTTTATAGGTTAATATGACATGTTAGTATTTATTTAAATAAATTTTTAGAACTAATCATGCTGTTATGATTTTCACAAAAATCAAGTACCAAATAGTGTCAAAATTGACATAAAATAGTTTTTAAAACAAATATTATATTATTAATTATTATTTTATTTCTAAAATTCTGAGGTTATGTCAAATGACTTATATAAGGATAAATATATTAATAATGAACCAAATCGGGTTATTTTGGCTTGTTATAGTAAGTTTATTAACCATATAGTGTAAGAAAACAAAAAGACACGGTAAAAGTTAAATTATTTAACTTAGAGTTAAATCTAAATGATAAGGATACGATAGTAACCTAAACTTGTTTAAAACCTATTGGTTGAGAGTATTTAGACCCATACCCACCTTAGCTTTGAAATAAATCAATTTGGGGCAATTGAGAACCGAATATGACTTTATTATAATATAATATTTTACGTTTTCCTAAGGTGCCCCTCTCCTCCCTTATAAAAAGGGCACCCCTTCCCTCTTCTCTTCACACCCTTTTGAGCCTTGATGATCAGCCAACACCTGCCCATTTTACTTATAATCTTACCTAGAAACATTATAGAGGTTCTGGTCTCCTCAAAAGATCAACCCTAGTGCCTTAAGAGGAGGTTATGAAGAGGCACGTCAAAGAAGAGGAAATATCCTTTACCAATTCTTTCCAATTTGTTTCTTCTTATACTTATTCTTATTTATTTGTTTCATCATAAATTAATAACATCAGTATCATTAATATACTGATATGTTATTATATATATTAAACAACCCTTTTTCATATTCTATCCATCCTATGGAAAATGAAATCACTGCATGTGCGTACGTACGGAATACCGTCACCACACCGTGGTGTAATCTGTTTTCCACCACCACCTTACATGGATGGGTATAATGGTGTAAATAAATAACTATGTATGGTTATTGTAAAGTTATATTGATTCTGAATTATTATACTTTCACTTAAATAAAATTCCATGATCATGGTAATGATATCATCACTCATGCGTACGTACGGACTACCGTCTCCACGAACATGATGAGATTCATTTTCCATGATTAACCAATCAAGAATGATTATAAAGTATATAAAATGAATAATAATGAAATATATGACATAATTAAGCTACTAGATTTATTTATACATATATATATATATATATATATATATTTCATCTACTTACTTCCATTCAAGTCAATAAGGAAAAGAAAATAGTGTTCATGCGTACGTACGACCTACCATCTACATGAATGGTGTATTTCATTTCATTTATCAATCTGTTATATATAAATATATATATAATGAATATATATGATATATAAATCATGATTTACATTCTGGAAGTAATTAAATCATGATATAAGTAATAATAATATCAAGAACAACAAGTCCAAACACGTATGATAAATAAAACGTTTTACCCAAAATGCTGCTTTAACATGCAATTTACAAAAGAAGAGGTAATATAAAGTCATAAATGAACCATATATGATATCATAAAAATGAATATGATTCTTTAATAAGTCAATGACATTATTTAAATCATTATACATGAGGTTTGGATACGTACGAAGCATATCGGACCTATGGTAAGGGATAACTTTTCCAATCTCGTTTTTATTTGAGATTGTTTATTCATAAGTATTTATTGGGGTTATATTCATTATCCATGTACCTATTTTTTAAAAATGGTTTCATGTATGTTTAAAGACTTTTTTACCCGTTTTTTACGTTTACTATATTGTATGTAAGGAATCTTTCTTTTGATTACTATACGAGGTACTTTTTTACTTTTCCGACAAAAGTATGAGAAGAATTTTATTTTTAACTTTTATATTGTGAATGGATTTTTATGTTTTCATAATGACTTATTTCAATGAAGTTTACTCTAAAAAATTTCATGATTATTTTCAAAAAAATACTTTTCTTTTAAAATTGGATGGAATTTTGTGAAAAGAAAATGATTTTGAAGAAGAAAGGATATTTTCCTCAAGAATTCATTTCAAGTGTTTTATCAAAACTATTTTTCATATAAGATGACATTATTTAGTATGTTTATGTTTCAAGTATAATGTCTATATTGTTTACATGGTTTGATTTTTCTTATGATGAAATGATATCCATTTCTTTTATATGGATTATGTTATTATGGGATGATGTTTATGAAACCCATTTTATTCTTTGGGTTATGGTGAATGATTTATGTTTATGTTGTGGAACATGTAAGAATGATTTCATTATGAGATGGGTGGGACCTATATCTCCATCCAATTCATTGGGTAAACATTTATGTCTCATGAGACAGACATGGATGGAATAGTATGTTAATCCGGTTCAGTGTTACAGGACTGGAATGAGGAGTGAACTCGATTCAGAAAGGGACTTTGTCCTCTAAGATGGTCTTGGAAGAAATGCCTTGGCTACTAGGGAAATCATATCATGTTCTTAATGGTTGCCACAATTACATGTTTTATTCCCATGCTATTTTTTCATGATTGATGTATCTATGCCTTATGTACTGTAATGTTTTATGTCATTGCTCAAGATTTTGATGTTTAAACATTATTTTCATGTTTTTAAGTCCAAATGTATATGGTTTGTTTTGTTCTCTTCATGATTAACCTTACTGAGCATTTGAGATCACCCTTTATATGTTTTGTTTTTCCCATGATATAAAGAAAAGTTTTTGGTAAGAAAAACAAAGGGGAAGATCTTTATGGGAGATGTTGAAGATCTTTGACAACGATTAGAAGATTTTTTTCTGAGTTTCCAAAGACACTAAACTATTTCGATCCTTGAGTGTTGGTTTTTGTTATGTATTCAGTATTCTGCAAAAGTAATGTAATGTCTATGTATGCCAAGCTTTGGGTCGCTACAGAAGCTACTGATCTCCATTATAGATGTTGTCCTGGGTCACTCTTTAATTTCCTTTTTCTTGGAAGGGTCCATAAATATCCCTTTTCTAGTGACTATATGCCCCAAGAATGATACTTCCTTCATCCAGAACTCACATTTTATATACTTTTCATATAATTTCTTCCTTCACAAAGTGTTAATCATAGTATTCAAATTCTCTTCATTTTTTCCATGTACTTGGAGGATATTAGAATATCATCAATGAATACAACCTCAAATTTTTCATAGATATATCTAAAGACTCTACTAATTAAGTACATGAAAATTCCTAGAGCATTATTGAGTCCGAAGAGAATCAATATGAACTCATAGTACCCATACCTTGTTTGAAAGGCAGTCTTGGGAAAATATTCTTTCATGAACTTTAATTGGTGATATCCTAACCCAAGGTCCACCTTAGAGAAATAACTGGCCTCACATATTTGATTGAAAAAGTCATCTCTACATGTTAGGGGATACTTATTATTTATTGTGATTTTATTGAGCTCTTTATAATCAAGGTAGAGACACATTCATCGATCCTTCTTCTTTATGAAGATGACGGGAACACCCCATGGTAAAACACTCGGGTGTATAAAACCCTTGTCTATATTTTCCAATAACTACTTATTCAATTATTCTAGATAAAAATGGCCATTATATAAGGTATATTTGATATAGACAGATATCCATAAATAAGTTCAATTTTGAAATCAACCTCCCGGCCAGGAGGAAGACCAAAAAATTCATCGAGGAACACATTAGTGTTGTCCCTCACAATGGGCATGTATTCAATGATGATCTTATCTTTTGAATCCAACATTTTAGCTAGATATACTTGATAATAAGGAAAAATTATCCACAATGAAGATTATTTCTCTGATGGAGATTCATCTTCCTCCTTTAACTTGTATATAATAAGAGGGCACTTTGATATTTGAACAATGATCTCCCTTTCCTGACAGTTGATGTTGTATTTTTATAAGGATATCAAATCCATGCACAAAATAAAATCAAACTCTACTAAAGGGAGTATTAAAAGATTTTATTGGAGGTTTAGTTCATAGAAATTTACTAAAGAGGGTTTATAAGCTTTGGATGCATTAATTTCTCTATTTTTGGATCTCACAGATAACTCGACCTCCAATTTTTGTGTTGGATTTTGAATAAATCAACGAAATTTAAAATATATGAAATAATTCATTGTACTAGAATAAAATTGTATATTCTATATTATTTAATTAAAAACTATCATACCTATCATCACATAATTTTTGGGCTCCACCTCAGTAGTGGTGAATGCATATGCCCTTCCTAGCTTCCTTGGAGGTAATTTTTGTGGATTTTCTCTAAGAACTCTTAGCTTAGGGTAATATCTTACATAATTCCCATGTTCCATGTATTTGAAACACCTCACTATAGGATGAGTATTGATATTAACCTTCCTTTATAATTCTTTATTAGTGGTATTCTTGATATCCCTTCAATAGTTTTTATTCATATGCCCTTATCTTCTTATATTTGAAGCATCTCCTAGTTCCCTTTAAGTAGTTTCCAGGATGTTTCTTCCCACACTTTTGAAACATGGGATGTGAGGTATTATTTACATAATGATATTTATCACCCATATTAAAATCCATTTTCCTCTTTTTGTCACTAGGCCCTGAGACCATGGAGAGTCTTTGATATGTATTTCAACATTGAGGGAACAAAAAAAAATACCCCCATTACTATAGAAGTCTTGAATAGCTAATAATTATCATATACTTGGATTAATCCCACAAAATAAGAAATCCACCTTACTTTTGGTGTTCATGAAATAGTTAGAGGCATATATTGAACGAATTTTAAAGTTTTCTTCATATGCCCGGACAGAATCATCTTCCTTCTACATCATTTTGAGGAATTACCTTTCCATCCTAACACAGAGGGATTAATGAATTTTTTTTTGTGAATTATTATAATTCCATGGATTCAATTTCATGTTTAAATTTTTTATTCTCGATTAATTTCCACCACTAATCAGCTTCCCCATCAAAATGATAGACCAAAAGCACAAAATTATCTTATTCTGAGCATTGGAGTAGAGAGAATATCTTCTCAATGAAGTTAATCAATTTTTATGTGATGATGGGATCATAATACCCCTAGACATAGAAGGCATTTTCTATATAAAGGATTCAATGAGAACTTGTTTTTTTAGAGAAGAAGGGAGTTCCACATGATTCAAGTTACTATTTATAAGTTGATCCAACTATGAAAGTATTTTCATAATGTTTTGAGCACCCATTTCCATCTTATTTGGAATAAAATTATTGAAATCATCACATTATCTATCACAATGATTATTGGAAAATGCTATTCTATTTCCATCCATTAACTAAGAAAAATATGCTAAAATTAGGGAATTAAATACTGAGATAATAAAAATATAAAAATTAAACATTAAATATAGAAGGATAATATTTTAAATGAATAGTATATCATATATTTGGATTCCCTAGGTTTTAATCTAGGTTATCCATGATTTATTCCCTAATGTATATTATTATAGGACTTTTTCCCCTTAAAAAAGTTCATAATGAGGTTATGAATTTACCAAAGAATATCCCCTGGGAGTTTCAAACTAGGTGCTCATTAAGGCATATCTTTATGTACCATGTTACCCCAAGTCAGGTGTGGAACACCTTGTTAGAGTTGTTACTCCTAGGTATATCTATGCCAAAACCACACCCACTTGTATTATCCAGACATAGATTTATTTTATTGATAAACCACATACTCTATACTTAGAAAATTTTAGGAAAATTTTCTTATAATTAGTCTTATCCAAAAAGATCTATCTAGAGTTTTATAATCCTAATCTCAAAAATAACTAGACTTTCCTATGATACCAACTATAGGGACCCTAGCCTTTTACACTTATTATTACATGATTTAAGTATAATTAAGTATCAAATTACAATACAAGGATCACAATGTATAGTGTATTTAGAAGCGTAGGAACATAATTAAACATCATGAAAAAAATATTTTATTCAATATTTATAATGAGATCCTAAATTCAATTGATATCCTATAACTAAATAGGAAAACCTAGGAAACATAGAAGAAAAATGGATGAGTTAAAAATCCTAATTAGGAAATAAGAATAGGAATAAAACATAGAAGATGGGTTAGAAATAATAATATGATGGAATAAAATGAATGAAAAATGAATAAACATAAGTAATAATAACATTTTTAAAATTGGAACATATAATCCTGGAATCATAGGAATGTGGGAACAACATATAACAAGACATAAACATAAGTCAAGGCTAACCGCCAAGAAGTGGTGGAAAAAGTCACATAAAGGAATCAGGTTGACTCCCTATCCCAAAATGGCGTCTCATGAGAGTAATAATTACCCAATTAATTGGAGTTCTATATGGGTGAACCCTTAATAAAATGTTCATGAATATGTGTTCCACATGAAAATCAAATATAAAGGTTACCCATGGAAAGAAATGAGTATCATAATCATGTCAGAAGGCATAAAATTGAGTATATCATTAAGAAGTCCATAAAAGAATGGATTGAAAACATACAAGGAAATTAATATAGGAAAATAGGTATGGATCATAATATGTTATGTATTATTGAAGTGGAAACATGTAAAAATATCATATAAGAAACTTTATAAATGAAACATTTTAGTGTTGTTTAGGAAAAATATTAAAGATGATTTAAAGAGGAAGATACATATTTGTTTTCATAAAACCAAAAATTTACCAAGATAGTTTTTCATTATAAAGTTAGTGATTTTATAAAAATAAAAGTGGATTAAAAAATATTATGTAGTGCATTTGGAAGCGGGTATGAAATCATGAAGTTCCCTTGAATTGGGCTAGCTTATCAGGAAGAATTAAAAATAGAACCTTTCTAAAACATGTATTACCCCATGAAAGATGGATAATATAATTGAGATACAAGATTTTGGAAAATATAAAAATAATTTATAAAAATTATATAAAAATAAAGAAGCATTAAATTGGGTTAAATATAGATAAATAGTAACCCAAATGAAAAAATGGATGTTTTGGTAGAATCCCTTAGCTTACATAAGAAATGGTTCTGCACTTGATCTCAATTTCCTGAATAATAAAATTAAATGCATTAATTAATTAATTCACAACCTTTTATACGTTTTATTGATTTATTATAATTTTATTATGTTTATTTATAGACTTTTGATGATTTATAATGTTCAATTTTATCATTCAAGAGTGCTCATTTTCTTAGATTTCATGATCGGGTCGCTTATATAAGAGTATGGAATGTCATGTAAAATGGAAATAGAAATCCAGAATTGAAGCTATAATTTTTTAATGAACATTCAGAAGTTTAAATGATCATATAAGTAACTTGTTTATATTGGGTGTTGTTGAATCATTAGATAAGATTTTGGTGATAATATTTTGGATTATTTTGGGCGGTTTTCACTCACAACAGACTTTTTTTGTTTTATTATTTAACATAATATGAATATAATGATTAAAGATCATAAAAATGTTGTAATAAAAACATAATAAGTTTTTATATCCACAAAAATGGTTTTATTACCAACAATAAATGTGTTAAGGGGAAATAAATTTTTTTCATCCTTTATGACGATAAATTAACACCTCACAAACGACGTTTTCATTTTTAGAATAAATAAGAGAGGAGGTGATGGGGTTTAATGTTCGATTATTCCATTAGCATAATAAAAATAATGTATATGGTAGTTAATGGAGTTAATATACCATTTTTATGAGATGATTTTAGGAGAGAATAAGAAAATAACTTGAAAAGAAATTAAAAGAAAAGGAAAGAGGAATTTTCCTCTTGAATTTATCCTCATTGAAAACTTCTGTAGGGAAATGGTTTCGGTCATTTGATATGACCAAAAGATCCTTAATGTGGGGGAGAGGATTGGGAATTTTATTGTGTGAATTTTTTAAAATTCTCAAAGATTTTAAGGTGTGAGTAGAATAGGTGGTGAGGGGAGTTATTTATAGTTGAGGAGAGGGGTGTTTTCTCATTATTTTATTCATTAGTTGATTATTTTGATGAAAGAAATAAATAGTGTTGATCATTGAGATTAAATACATTAATTAGATCATGTAGGTTATAAAAAATTATTATTACTCCAGGAATGACTACAATAATAGTGTATTTAACTCATAGTGTATATATACCGTAAATCACTATATTTTACTATTCACAAAATTCATGTATTTCAGAAAAATCCCAAAAATTCACCCTACCCATTTTTCAATGCATTGAATTGAAAAATGAACACCATTTTATGAAAATAATTTTCTAATGATGAGAAATTTAATTTTTAAATAAAATAATCATTTACTTGGAAAATACAAATTTTAAAATCATAACTAATTTTGTAACACATTAAAATATTAAATAATGTCTCATAAAATTATATTGTCATCATAAGATAATAAAATATTAATTTATGAACACATTTTATTGAAGTAAATTTCATTTTAAATAATTATATTAATTATACAATTTTCGTTAAATATTTATCTCTTACAGATATACCAACACATAACTCATAAATTTTATAACATTTATTTACTTATACTATGATATAATTATATCATACTTAAATTTATAGGATACCTAAATTTTATTTATACTTTCATGGGTGATATTACTATTCTATTGGATGGTTTACTATTCATAAGTGTCATATTACTATTCTAAAGTCCAAGTTAACATTCCTTCGGTATATGTTTCTTAACATTTAGAAATTCTTCTTATTTCATTCTTTCTTCATTTATAAAGTTTTATTGTATTCTTAATGTGATTTATAATATATGAAATAATAATAATAATGGTGTTTCCATTGAAATTTTATTTGGGTCGTTACATACTACATCATATAAGATCATTGGATATCATACTAGCTTATAAGACTTTCCCCAAGGAGATGGTTTAGACTCTGAGAGATTTTAGCGATGCATTTCCCTCCTCGGATCACATTAAATGACATTAATTATGGTTTTGGGTGCACAAAGGATTACTTATTCAAGTATTCATCACTTCATTTATGGTTGGGGGTCATGTGACCTCGTTAACACATGATAGATCGACATGTTTACTTGTTATTATATTTTTTATCAATGGATATAATCATATATATTTGTCATAGTTATTCTAAGGATGATTTTGTGGTGTCTATGATGACATGCTCGAATGTATGTGGGTAGAATCAAAAGAATGTATGGTTCTGAAGGAGGTTGATCTATGGCAATTTTTAATTTCCCAATTACAATTGAGAATTAGTATTATTGAAACATTTTATACACTTGATGGGATATTTTTGAATTCATAACATGGTTATTGGATACCTAGAATTAGGTTTAGGGGTTCAAGAGTCAAAAAATATAGGCTCGAGGGAAATACACAAAGTACCCAGCTGGGTGGAATCAGGTAGCTAGTAAAGGGTCTAAGGGAGGTTCCCCCTCACAAGGTCCACTAGTTGGGGGGTTCATTGAACTGAATACTTAGTGAGGCATCAGATGTCTAGTGTAGGTGCACCAGGTAATAGGTAGTGACTAGGGGCATTAATTATTAATATATTGAATTTAAACCCATTTTATTTATTAAAATGAAAACCCCTCTTCATGGGTTATTTATTTAAGTCATCAAAATGGATGGGAGTATAATCCTCACTCTATACTTACTCTATCCTTTATGTTATTGATTCAGGATGCTTTGGCATGTTTCTTCATAGTGAATGATGTGACTTCCTCTCCCCACATCCTCCTCCTTCTCTTCTAATCACTATTCTCTAATTTTAGCGGATCAAAATTAGGGGAGTGAATTTAATTCTACCAGATCATGTTTCAATTTGGTTAGAGTGAAGGGGATTTAGTATGTCTTGGGTAGAGGAGGCTTCAAGAGGTTGAACAAACATGGTTTCCTAAATTATCACTTAATCTAAGACACTACCCTAATGATTCATTGATTTTATTCAAAATGAGAAGAAATTGGTTGTAAAATCTATGTAAGTGGTTAGATATTTTATCATAGGTAGTCTAAGGGGGTTGTTTAGAGTGATTTGTACCCTATTTCTTGAGGGTTTACGTAGGCTACATCACCCAGTGTGTCACGACCCGTCCTCGGGTCCTGTGCCGTGACTACCCCAAGCCCGCCTTCCATAGACCAGGGGCTGGCGACTAGCACCAAGGCGTAAAATACCGGTAAAAGGGAAGGCATTGCCTTTGTAAAGTAAACAAACACCACAGAGTAAGAAACAAAAGAAGTAAACACTAAGTAAAAGCTGGTACAACAGTAAGTGCGGAAAAAGTAAATGGGCTAGTATACAAACCCAAAATGAAAGTAAAGTACAACTCGAAAGGGGAAAACAACAACTGTAAAGTAAAGCTGGAATGCTGAACTGTCCATTGGAAATCCCACCTGAAGGGTGGGTACAGATAGCTCCACCGCTCCTTGGGTCCCGCCGTCCGCTCCGAGTATGTCCCGCCTAATGGTCCACCTCCAGGTACCGTCTTGCTCTGCAAGCCTCAACCATGATCAACGCTGTTTGTCGTATGCATCCAACACAACGTAGTGCGGGCATAGCCCATGCAGGGGTGAGTATAAGCTACTCAGTAGGGACCCCGAGACCCTCTAAAGTCTCCCAAAATCCAAAAAGGATAAACCACAAAGGAAAGATAAATCACGAAGTAACATCCGACACTACATAGTTATATTCCCATACATATACCTAAGTCATCAATTCTCGTTCGGCTCCAATATCCGAGCCCATGTACAACCAGTCCACACAGGAATGAAAAAAGTAAATCCACACAGGATAGCTCAACAAAATCCACATAGGAAAGAAAAACGTAAATCCACACAGGATAGCTCAACACAATCCACATAAGAAAGTAAAATAGGATTAAGCTCACACAGGTATACTTCTTCGAATGACGATAGAGATGATCACTGATCCATCTAAGTCGTCGGACCCACAAAGGATCGATAGGTACTACCCCCCGCAAAGAACCACACATGATTGGTAGGAAACCAACCCCCACAAAGACCCACACAGGATCGGACCCACACAGGATCTGTAGGCGCTGGCTCACACATAACTGCTGAGCACTGACCCACACAGGATCAGACCCGCACAGTATCGGTAGCACTGATCCACATAGGATCGCTGAGTGCTGTAGTCGTCGCCGTCAAATCCATTGAGGATCTCTGAATAGTCGTCATCGTCATAGTAGCAGTCGCAACCAGCTCTAGGGTTCCCGCACACAACAAACTCATTCGGGAGGGTCCACTCCACGATCCGAGAGGCTGATACATCAACTGAAACATAGTCCAGAGTTGATGTATCCAAAAGTTCCATATCGTCAACAGGAGCTCGACATCGCAGATGGCGCGTCATTCGGACGCCCGGTCTGCGAGTTATTGGCTTTTTCGTCCCAGGGGCCCGGTTGGTTTTTAAGGAAAAACCAACCCGACCGTAATCCACCTGCGTCCAAACCTCAGGCGATGTAAGTCAAAAGATCCTTCTCAATTAGAGGAATTCAACAAAGTCGGCGGCACATCAATCAGAAATCCGGAGCTCAAGATATGAGCGTTTCCGCTCTGAGGGCCCAGTTGGTTTCGAGTACGAACCAACCCGACCAAACTCAAAGTATTCTTAAACCTTGAGTGAGATATACCGAAACGACCTTCTCGTTCCAAGGATTGTGTCACCGCTAACGGCGCATTGATCGGAGATCCGTAGCCCGAGTTATGGGCAATTGAACCCAAACGGTATGAAAATGGGGGTTTCGGGCCCGAACCAACCCCGGCCGAGACCCCCTGGGTTGGCCCGAACCGGGTCGGCCCGGGCCGGCGTTGCGCGGCCCGGACCGGCGACCCTCGCGCTGGGCGTGCTGGTCGGTGCTCGGCCAAAACGGCCGATCCGTTTTGCCGGCTCCCACTAGGGGGGGGGGGGGGGGGCGTTGCCCCTCCCGTTTCATGTAACCACGTCCCCTTAATTGGGGACGCATTGAAGTTCGGCCGAGGGAATTAATTCCCCCGGCTCCTCCCTATCTGAACGGCCTGACCTGGCCGGACGGTTCCTGCTCAACGGGACCGACGATGGTCGGTCCCCTTCCAGCTCCGATGCCGGCTGCCCGGTCCGGCAGCCTGTCACCTTGCTCCGCCGCGACCCGGAACCGGCCGCGGCCCTTGTCATCCGGCACCGTGGCCCCAGTACCAGCCGTGGTATTTTCAGGTTTTCTTCGACGGGGCACGACGGCGTCGTGTCCTTGTTTTTCTTTTCACGGCGCAGCGCGACGGTGCCACACATTTCCTTGTCGCATGATTCTGCGTGGTGCGACGACACCACGCCTTCCCGTACCAAATCACAAAGAAACCAACATGAAACAAGGAGGAGGGTCGGTCGTGTTTGTGAGGTCCGGCCCCCTCACGTTATTCGATAAATATTGGTTTTAATCCATGAAGATCATCAAGTTGGTATTCACGAACAAACAAATAAATAAAACCCCTACCTCAGTTTCAGGAATGGTGTACGTCAACGATCCGTGGAAGACGAGTGTCGCGGAAGTCGGGCGTTGCGGAAAACGAACTTCGATTCCGTTGTCGTCGAGGTGCGTCTGAAGAGGAAACGTTGTTGGAGAAGTTCTTCGCGTTCTTCGGTGGAGATGTTCTTCGTTGAAGAACGATGTTCTTCATCGGAGTCCGAGGTGTTCTTCACGTTCTTCATCGAAGTTGAAGACGAAGAAGACTTCCTCAAACCCTTAGCCCTTTCTCTCCCAAGTCTCCACCACAAGAAAAACTAACTCCAAAATAAAATAAGTATCCCACTTATTTTATTAACCCAACATAGGTTTTTGAATTCAAGAGTTTGAAAAATCAAAACCCACATTTAACTCACATAAGTTATTAACATGAGTTGTTATAAATTAATGAGAAGATAAGTTGGAAAAACATAAATAGGGGGTTAAGGAGTTAAAAAGGGGGAAGGTGAAAGGTTGGGGCTCGTGTGAGCCCCACCTTTCAATTATCCACACATGGGAAGTTGGGTGTATGTGGGCCCCACCAACAACTTCCCATGGGAGAAATTAACTACCTTGATAAAAAATAAAATTGATCCAAAAATTTTATTTACTTCTTAATTAAACCCCATTAATTAACTTCTTCTACCGCACAAAAGCAACTACGGTAAAGGTTCCCTTAAGAGATTATCGGCGTTGTGAGATCATCGGTGCCATCAGATTTCAATTCTGAGCACCGGTTCAAAAGATAAGAATTCCCGCTCGATCGTTCACTGAACGTACCAGAGCCAACTTCGGAAATTGATTCCAGGCACTCCGGGCCTCGGAATTAAGTGCCGTCAGAAACCCCGATCTTGTAAAATTCCATATAAAATTAAGATGAAAGTTCCCTTGAATTTTACGGGTCTTTACATTACTCCCATTTCAGGGCTTTACGTCCCCATAAAGATACATCAGAACTAGGGAAACAAATGAGGGTACGGAGCACGCATCTGAGCCTCCCGCTCCCAAGTGCTCTCCTGGAGGTTCCTGTGCTGCCATCTGATGCGCGCTAGAGGAATCGACCGTCCATGTAGGACCCGCTACTGTCGATCCTCGATATCAACTGGAACCTCCGTAAAAGTCACCCCATCGTCAACATCAAGCTCCCCATGGTCAATGATATTCGTCGGGTCATGCACGTATCTCCTCAGCTGAGACACGTGGAAGACGTCGTGCACCCGGTGCAACTGAGGTGGTAGAGCCAGGCGATAAGCCACCTCGCCAATCCTACTGAGGACCTGGAAAGGTCCGATGAAGCACGGAGATAACTTGATTCCTCGACCAAATCTCCGTATACCACGTCGTGGTGAGACCCGCAAGAAGACGTGGTCGCCATCCTCGAAATCTAGTGGCCTCCGCCTCCTGTCGGCATAAGACTTCTACCGGCTCTGAGCTGTCCTCATCTACTCCTGGATGACCTGGACCTTCTCTGTCGTGGCCTGGACCATCTCCGGTCCCACAAGAGCAGACTCCCCAGGGTCTGTCCAGCACAAAGGAGATCTGCAAGGTCGGTCGTACAATGCCTCGTATGGTGCCATCCCGATGGTGGAGTGGTAGCTGTTGTTATACGCGAACTCCACCAAGGGTAGGTGGTCCTCCCAACTATGAGCAAAATCGAGGACACATGCGCAGAGCATTTCCTCGAGAGTCTGAATGGTCCTCTCCGTCTGATCATCCGTCTGAGGGTGAAAGGCTGTGCTCAGTCATAGCTGCGTCCTGAACGCCTCCTGCAACCCCTGCCACAGTCGGGAAGTAAAGAGATCATCATGATCGGAGACGATAGACGATGGCACTTCGTGAAGTCGTGAAATCTCTTGAATGTAGAGACGTACCAAGCTCTCTACTGAGCCCTGCTCTTAGATGGGTAAGAAGTGAGCCAACATGGTGAGTCGGTCGACAATCACCCAAATGGATTCGTGACCTCTGGAAGTGCGTGGAAGTATAGTCACGAAGTCCATAGATATACCATCCCACTTCCACTCTGAAACCTCCAAGGGATGTACCAAGCCTGCTGGTACTTGGTGCTCAGCCTTCACCTGCTGGCAGGTGAGGCATCGAGAAACGAACTCTGCCACAACCTTCTTCATGCCCGGCCACCAGTGCTGTCGCCTGAGATCCTAGTACATCTTCCCCACTCTGGGATGTACCTCCAAGGGATAATTGTGAAACTCTCTCATCACCTCCTCCCGTAAATCAACTGGTACCAAGGTACATCCTCTGAAAAGGATGTCGTGCTCTACTCCAAAGGAGAAACCATCAGGTGCCTGTCCTGAGGATATCTGTGCACGCCGCGTCTCACAGTCGGCGTCCCCACGATGTGCCTCTCTGACCGGCTGTAGTAGTGGAGGTGTGACTATGAGAGACCGAAGGAAGGCTACTCCATCTCTATCCACGAAGGATATCTGCAAAGCGGCTAGCTACTCTGTCGCCTCCTCAAGTAGCTGAATTACCGTCCTCCTGCTGAGGGTATCAGCTACCACGTTTCCCTTCCCAGGAGTATAGACTATCTCAAAGTCATAGTACTGGAGGAACTCAAGCCATTGCCACTGTCTCAGGTTCAGGTCCTTCTGAGAGAAGATGTACCTGAGACTCTAATGGTCAGAAAAGACTGTAAAGCGCTCGCCCATCAGATAGTGTCGCCATGTCTTCAGGGCGAAGACCACTGCTGCTAACTCCAGGTCATGGGTAGCGTAGTTCTACTCATGAGGCCTCAACTGACGTGATCCATAGGCGATCACTGCCCGCTCCTACATCAGGACACATCCGATTCAGGTCCCTGATGCATCGTAGTAGACTACGTACCCTACTCCCTCCTCAGGCAACCTCAAGATAGGTGCGCTGGTCAATCTCTGTCTCAGCTCCTGGAAGCTCTGCTGACATATGTCTTACCACACGAAGGGTTTCCCCTTCTTCATCAAATATGAGAGTGGTGTCACAACTACGGAGAAGTCTGGCACAAATCTCGGGTAGTATCCACCTAGTCCCAAGAAACTCCGCACCTCCGTCACGCTCCTGGGTGGCTCCCAAGCTAATACTGCCTCGATCTTCGTAGGATCAACTGAAACTACCACCTTAGAGATGACATGTCCCAATAAATGGACCTCACGTATCCAGAACTGACACTTCGAGAGATTACCATAAAGCTGGTGCTCTCGGAGTGTGTCTAGTACAACCCGTAAGTGGTAGGCGTGCTCCTCCTCAGTCGTCGAGTAAATCAAAATGTCGTCGATGAAGACCACGACAAATCGATCAAGGTATGGCTGAAAGATCCTATTCATGAGGGCCATGAACACTGCTGGAGAATTGGTTATGCCAAAGGGCACAACCAAGAACTCATAGTGTCCATACCAACACTTGAAGGCCGTCTTCTGCACGTCCTCATCTCGAAATCTGATCTGGTGATAGCTTGACCTGAGGTCTATCTTCGTGAACCACCATGCTCCCTTGAGATGATCAAAGAGGTCATCAATCCTCGGTAGCGGATACTTGTTCCTCACTATCACCTGGTTCAGGCGATGATAGTCGACACAAAGTCGCAAGCTCCCGTCCACCTTTTTGGCGAACAAAATCGGGGAAGCCCAGGGTGAAACACTGGGTCGGAAGAATCCCTTTCCCTGCAAGTCCTCCAACTATACCCGTAGCTCTCGAAGCTCAGCGGGGGCCATCTGATATGCTGGAGTCGATATCGGGGTTGCCCCGGGGTACATGTCAATATAAAAGTCTACCTTTCTACGAGGTGGTAGTCCTGGAACATCGTCGGGAAAGACGTCTGCATACTGATCCACCACTGTAGGAAAACTAGGGCTCTGCATGTCAACTGCTCTTAGGATGAGGCTAGCCAACTGATGAGTGATGGGCTGTCCTCTCTTCTGCGAGAGTCCATCCTGTACTGCGAAGGTTCCCTTCTCGCCGGTGAAGGTGAAACTGCTCCCGTCAGTGCGTACACATCGCACCTTGCGCCTAATACAGTCAATCTGTGCATGGAATGTATACAACCAATCCATGCCCAAAATGACGTCGTAAGGCCTCGACGCAGCTACAAGAAGATCCCAGCCGAAGCTATCGTCTCCTAGTGTAAGCTCACACTGTCGGCACCAGTGCGTAATCGTCGAGTCTGCTCCCGTAGGAGTCTCTAGCCGTAAGGATCGAGCCAACGGCTCTGTCAGAATCTCCGAGCTCCGAACAAGGGCAGCAGCTAAGAAAGAGTGACTCACTCCTTTGTCTATAAGTATTGTAGCAAGGGTGGAATAGACACAGATAGTACCTCGAATCATCTCGGGCACGCCGTGGTCGTAGGCCTCTACTGCCTAGAGCTGTGCCTGTCTCTGCCCGCTAGCTCCCTATGGTCGGGGTGGACCTCCTGGAGGTGGTGGGGGAAAAGCCTCAAAGTGTCGCCCACCACCAGCTGCTCGGCCAGCTCCTCTGCCTCGTCCGCCTTCTCCCTGCAGACCACCACGGTCGACCCTCTGCCTCTGCCTCAGTGGTCCCTCAACCGTCTGCTGCTCCTCTGCACGACGAGTCGGGCAGTCCCGATCCATGTGGCCCTGCCCACCGCATGAGTAGCACTGCCTGCCTCTCGAAAGACTGGCTCTGCGCTGTGTGCCCCGCATTGCTAAGCCAGTGTCCTGAGGTCGTCTGCCTGAGGGTCTGGTCTTCCTGGACCCCTGAGTCATCCGTCGACTGCCTGCTCCAGAAGACTCTGCTACGTGCCGCCCTGCGGTGGGTCTCGGCGCTGGTGTAGACTCAGAAAGAGAACTCTCGATCAAAAGGGACCACTCTAGTACTCCCATCTGAGTCGGAATGCTGAGGGAGATCAATGATGCCCTGATCTCACGTCTCAATCCCTGCTCAACGGTCTGGGCCTATAAGAATGGGACCCGTACCATGTCTGCCGAGTAGCGCAAGAGATTATTAAATCTCGCCGAGTACTGGGCGACCGTCATGCTGGTCTGCCGTAGCTGAAGAATCTCTTGAATACGAACCGCACAGAGTGTGGCTGGGACAAACTCTGTGCGGAAGAGGCTCTCAATGTCTGTCCAGGGTAGAGATGACTCATCGTGCACCTGGAGCATCAAGCTCCACCATCAGCCCGCTGCTGCGTGCAATAGGCTCGCTGCGAGGATCACCATGAGGTCTGCTGGTGTCCTCAATAACCTGAAAAATCTCACCACTGCCTCCAGCCAGTCCTCGGCTGCCTAGGGGTCCGTCTCTCCACGGAACCTGGGTGGTCACTCACACTGGAACTCATGCAGTGCACTGAGGCGACGTGCATCGTTAGCGGCTGGGGCTGGAAGCATCAGTGGCTCGACGGGTAGGGCTACCGCCGGTGCCACTGCTGACAAAGGGCCCTGCACCGAGGCCTCGTCGCTCAGTGGGCTATCGTCACGCTTGACTCTCGGAACCCTAGCTGGCTGCCATCGTGGGGCCATATTGAAAAGGAAACAGGAGTGCCACGGTCAGAATAGTATACCTGGTGAGCTGATACAAAGTAATCACAAAGAAAACTTGAAACGCACATGCAATCAATGTTTTCGGGTATTAAGTCAGAAATCAGAAGTCAGGGTCCTGGTGTATGGATACGTCGGCCACAACACCAACACTGGACTCCCTGGACTGATAACCACACACAATACGCTAAACACTATTGCTTCACATAGAAAAGATTAGATTTCGCGGTAGAACCGAACTCCTCTGATACCAATTTGTCACGACCCGTCCTCGGGGCCTATGCCGTGACTACCCCAAGCCCGCCATCCATAGGCCAGGGGCCGGTGACTAGCACCAAGGCATAAAATCCCAGTAAAAGGGAAGGCATTGCCTTTGTAAAGTAAACAAACACCATAGAGTAAGCAACAGAAGAAGTAAACACTAAGTAAAAGACGGTACAACAGTAAGTGCGGAAAAAGTAAATGGGCCAGTATACAAACCCAAAGTGAAAGTAATGTACAACTCGAAAGGTGAAAAAATCAACTGTAAAGTAAATCCGCAACGCCGAACTGTCCACTGGAAATCCCACCTGAAGGGTGGGTACAGATAGCTCCACTACTCCTTTGGTCCCGCAGTCCGCTCCGAGTATGTCCCGCCTAATGGTCCACCTCCAGGTACCGTCCTGCTCGGCAAGCCTCAACCACGATCAAAGCTGTCCGTCGCCTGCATCCAACACAACGTAGTGCAGGCATAGCCCGTACAGGGGTGATTATAAGCTACTCAGTAGGGACCCCGAGACCCCCGATGGTCTCCCAAAATCCACAAAGTATAAACCACAATGGAAAGATAAATCACGAAGTAACATTCGATACTGCTTAGTTATATGCCCATACATATACCTAAGTCATAAATTCTCATTCGGCTCCAAAATCCGAGCCCGAGTACAACCAGTCCACATAGGAAAGGAAAAAGTAAATCCACATAGGATAGCTCAACACAATCCACATTGGAACGAAAAACGTAAATCCACACAGGATAGCTCAACACAATCGACATAGGAAAGTAAAACATGATTCAGCTCACACAGGTATACTTCTTCGAATGACGATAGAGATGATCACTGATCCATCTAAATCGTCAGACCCACAAAGGATCGATAGGTACTAACCCCCGCAAAGACCCACACAGGATCAGTAGGAAACTAACCCCCGCAAAGACCCACACAGGATCAGACCCACACAGGATCTGTAGGCACTGGGTCACATAGAACTGCTGAGCGCTGACCCACACATGATTGGACCCACACAGGATCGGTAGCACTGATCCACATAGGATCACTGAGTGCCGTAGTCGTCGCCGTCGAATCCACTGAGGATCTCTGTACAGTCGTCGTCGTTACAGTAGCAGTCGCAGCCAGCTCTAGGCTTCCCGCACACAGCAAACTCGTTCGGGAGGGTCCGCTCCACGAGTTGAGAGGATGATACATCAACTGACACATAGTCCAGAGTTGATGTATCCAAAAGTTTCGTATCGTCAACAGGAACTCGACGTCGCAGACGGCGCGTCAATCAGACGCCCTGTCTGCAAGTTATTGGCTTTTTCGTCCCAGGGGCCCGGTTGGTTTTTAACGAAAAACCAACCCTACCGTACTCCACCTGCGTCCAAACCTCGGGCGGAGTAATACAAAAGATCTGTCTCACTTAGAGGAATTCAACAAAGTCGATGTCACGTCAATCAGACGTCCATAGATCAAGATATGAGCGTTTCCGCTCCGAGGTCCCGGTTGGTTTCGTGTACGAACCAACCCGGCCAAACTCAAAGTATTCCGAAACCTTGAGTGCGATATACCAAAACGACCGCATCGTTCGAAGGATCGGTTCCCCACTGACGGCGCATCGATCCGAGGTCCGTAGCCCGATTTATGGGCAATTTAACCCAAACGGTCTGAAAATGGGGGTTTCGGGCCCGGACCGACCCGGCCCGAGACCCCCTGGGTCGGCCTGAACCAGGTCAACCCGCCCTGAGTCCAAGCCATCCTGGCCCGGCGCGGCTCGGCTCTGCGCGGCTCGGCCCAGCCCGGTGGCCCGGACTGGCGACCCGCGCGCTGGGTGTGCTGGTCGGTGCTCGGCCAAAACGGCCGAGCCATTTTGGAGGCTCGCGCGGGGGGGGGGGGGGGGGGGGGCTGCCCCTCTCGTTTCATGTAACCGCGGTCCCTTAGTTGGGGCCTCTTTGAAGTCCGGCCGGGGGAATTAATTCCCCTGGCTCCTCCCTGTCCGGCCGGCCTGACCTGGCCGGCCAGTTCCTGCTCAACGGGACCGGCGATGGCCGGTCCCCTTTCATCTCCGACGCCGGCGGCCCGGTCCGGCCGCCGGTCACCTTGCTCCGCCGCGGCCCGGAACCGGCCGCGACCCTTGTCGTCCGGCGCGGCGCGAAGGCGCTGCGCCCCTCCGCCGCGGCCCCGGTACCGGCCGCGGTATTTTCCGGTTTTCTTCGACGCGGCGCGACGGCATCGCGTCCTTGTTCTTCTTTTCACGGCGCCACACATTTCCTTGTCGCATGATTCCGTGTGGTGCGGCGACACGACGCCTTCCCGTAAAAAATCACAAAGGAACCAATATGAAACAAGGAGGAGGGTCGGCCGTGTTTGTGCGGTCCGGACCCCTCACGTTATTCGATAAATATTGGTTTTAATCCACGAAGATCGTCAAGTTGGTATTCACGAACAAAAGAAATAAATAAAACCCCTACCTCGGTTTCTGGAACGGTGTACGTCAATGAGCCGTGGAAGACTAGCATCGCGGAAGTCGGGCGTCGCTGAAAACGAACGTCGATTCCGTTGTTGTCGAGGTGCGTCCGAAGAGGAAACGTCGTTGGAGAAGTTTTTCGCGTTCTTCCGCGGAGATGTTCTTCGTTGAAGAACAGTGTTCTTCGTCGGAGTCCGAGGTGTTCTTCACGTTCTTCGTCGAAGTTGAAGAAGAAGAAGAATTCCTCAAACCCTTAGCCCTTTCTCTACCAAGTCCCCACCACAAGAAAAACTAACCCCAAAATAAAATAAGTATCCCACTTATTTTATTAACCCAACATAGGTTTTTGAATTCAAGAGTTTGAAAAATCAAAACCCACATTTAACTCACATAAGTTATTAACATGAGTTGTTATAAATTAATGAGAAGATAAGTTGTCAAAACTTAAATAGGGGTGTTAAGAAGTTAAAAATGGGGGAGGTGAAAGGTTGGGGCTCGTGTGGGCCCCACCTTTCAATTATCCACACATGGGAAGTTTGGTGGATGTGGGCCCCACCACCAACTTCCCATGGGAGAAATTAAATACCTTGATAAAAAATAAAATTGATCCAACAATTTTATTTACTTCTCAATTAAACCCCATTAATTAACTTCTTCTCCCGCACAAACACAACTACGGTAAAGGTTCCCTTAAGCGATTACCGGCATTGCGAGTTCTTCTGTGCCATCAGATTTCAATTCCGAGCACCGGTTCAAAAGATAGGAATTCCCGCTCGATCATTCACTGAACGTACCCGATCCAACTTTGAAAATGGATTCCGGGCACTCCGGGCCTCGGAATCAAGTGCCGTCAGAAACCGCGATCTTGTAAAATTCCAAAAAAAATTAAGAAAAACTTTCCCTTGAATTTTACGGGTCTTTACACAGTGAGTTTAAACATAAATATAAATATTTTTTTAATTATGAAATAATTGTGTAAATTAATTATTGTCCATTCATAATTTATTATGAATCATTTTTTATGAGTTATGGGATTGAGGATAAAAATGGCAATCATTGATGGCTCGACCAAGGGTGGAAGATTATTATTTAAGGTGTTAACTCTATATAGAGGTAAGTGGTTCCTAATATTAAATATTTATATGGCTGTTCGTATACCATTTGAATTATAAGTATGGGTGAGTGATTTTGTGACCCAAATGGAATTATTGAGTGGTCTCCCTTAAAATAGGTGAGGATAATGTGCCGTATTGGTCTCATAGCATGTTTAATTTTATTATTCATTGATTTAATAGACTTTAATGTCCATGTTTTCCATGGGAGAGACCTTAATGAAAAGATATTATAACCTAAGTGGAAATGAGTTTTAGGGATTTGTATTGAGAGATATATGGATGTTTCATCCCAAATACGTAGTTCTCAACTTGAGTGATGCCTAGGAGAGATCCCTTGAGATGAAATAGGTAGGGACATATGGGGTATAGGTATCCATGATCCATGAGTGTGAACTAGAAAGGAATAAAATCGAGTTCCTTTGCTTAATGGGTGATGATTATGAGCTATCTAGATCGAGATAGGTTCCCTTCACCTTAAGTGTTGAACACATGGTTTTTAATGGTCATGTTTTCTAGGGATGTAACTTGATACATAGGGAATGGGATATTGATAGGTTCACTTATACCTAGAATAAGTTTTTATATTTTTTTGTTTCTTTTACTTGGTCTTAAGAAATCGAAACTCAAGTATTGTTTATTTTAAGTGGTGAAATCTCCTTGAGATGGGACATTGGTATAATGAGTGATCATGATTGTAATACTCTTATGAGATGGATATTTGTATGAGATAATAATTTACTCTAATGAAGGTTACACATAATGAATAAACACTTGGTGAGATACATATTAAGTTTGGGTATTATAGTGAGTGATTTTGGGTTAGTTGAACCAATTCCATGGCTGAGGATTTGTTACAAAAGATACTTTATTAGTGATTTATTATTTACCCATTTATTATTTTAATTGGTAAGTCATATACCCCTTCTATATAATGGAGAATCATAATTACCTATGTAATTATGATATAGTGTTACATTGTCCACACAGAATTGTGATTCATCAGTTCCTCATTAACCACTATTAATGGGTGATACCTTTCTCACTTCGTGATTCCCCATTCGCTTTTGAAATTAATTATTGAGACCACATTCAATTAGAGATTTATAATTCACCCCATAGTGTATGAGGATAATCAATTAACCAGTAAATAAACTGTTTTTCTTATTTTTTGTGGTGATACATTTTTCACCTAGTGATACATCATTCACCTATAAAATTTTTGTGTAGTGATTCATATTTTAATTGGTGATAAACTGTTCACCCAATTATTTTTAATTAATAAATCATTCAACAATTGATACATCATTCACCCTATATTTCTATAGCGACACATCATTCACTAGGTGATACTAAATTTTCAATATTGGTTATGGTGGCAAATTCTCTCCCTTTATTAATGATACTTGATGATATTGGGGTTGGTTCCCTAAAACCAATTACTTCCAATATTCAATTTCCAATATTTTCAAATATATTAATATTAATTGACATCTAATCACATGATTAGTGTTCTTCCATGTAACATCAATATGATAATGTCCTTAAATTAAATTTTATTTCAAAAGGTCATATTACTTCCCCACTATAGTGAGAACCTTGAAGTGATATAATGATATTTTTTTATGTATGTCCAATTGATAGATTGTATTTTCTGGATAGACCATGGATTATGTTAGGATATCATGTTTGAGGCTCGTAAGACATTATGACTTAGTATCATGTGGTTTTCACTTGTAATCTCCAAGAGATGAGGTTGTGAGAAAAAACCCTACCTAAAGGAATTCCACAGGTTATATAAGTCCTTGGATATTACTATATGTGTAGGTTTTTATTAGTCCTTCTACTATAGATTATTATCTATGTATATCATTAATCATATAATTTGATTTATTTATGAAAACTATTATGACATATGTTCATGGTGAGGCAGGATTTATTGGTTGGTCCATAAGGGATATGAAATTAATGAGTAAGTACAAATCAAATTTATATTTTTTGAGTTAATAAAAGTAAATATATCAATAAATTTTTCTAGAATATGAAAATTTAATTAATCCAATTGATTTAACACCCTGATAATTTATAAAATATTTATCTTCAAATAAATTGCAAGTGTTTGATAACTTTCTTGACACACATCATCAATATTAAAATGAACCACAATATATTATAACCTAGAAATTAAAATAAAGTGTATGAATAATATTAAAAACATTATGATATATATATATATATATATAATTTTTTTACTCAAATAAGATTTATTGATGAAGGAATAATAAACAAGTACACTATATTTTTAAAGTCATTTTAGGCTTCAAAAAAATATGTTTTCATCAAAATGGGTTTTATTTCATTTTGTTCATGAAAATTATAAGTAATTTCTAAAAAAATTAAATATTATTTGAATAATTGAATTTAATTTTTTAAATAATACTTTCAATGTTACCTTAGTTAGAATTTTTTAGATTTTTTTAAAAAATTAAGTGAATAGAGAAAAATACATATTTTTTTAGAACTGTCATTTATTATCATTAAATAAATTAATTCAAAAGTACTATTATGTTTATAGATTTATATTAAAGTAAAATAAGTATAATTTAATTTTAAATAATATAATTAATTAGATATTAATAATCATTATACATGATTTTTGTATAAGTAAATTTTTAGGCTTAAAAACACATTTTTCTAAACATTTATTTTCATTACCTTTTATACGTTTATATTAAAATTGATTTATTACACTTATATAAATTAAATCCTGAAAATTTTATTCCATATTTGGAATCAATATGTCTAAATTTTTTAAATATTTTTAATTTATTTTTTTTCATTATGAATAGTAATCATGGGAAATATTTGTCACTTCAGTGAAAGTAAAATGAGTTAAATGTGGATAAAACTATGAGATACGATCTCAAAATAAACAGAAAACATTATTTTACATCATTTTATTAGATTAATTTGACCATATAAATCCAAAATCATAAAATATAAATTTTTTTCCATTTTCCTTAGATAATTAAATTTATATTTTTTAGTTTATGAAAATTTCAAAATGTCACTCTCTATCCTTTAATATATCTAATATATTTTCATTGGGATAAAAATAATTAATGATCAGTTATAAATGGTTATTTTTTAAGATTAATAAATTATATTTTTGTTTTACTTTTTTTAGTTTTTAGTGATGTTATGATTACCTTAAATGGTTCTGCAATGCTCATACAATGCTTCTTCAAGGAATAAAAAATCAAGGAAAATGATTTTAAAAATAATAAAATTAATATTTTTTAAATGAAGTGTGTTATTAAAGGAATTTAGTATGTAATTCTAAATTATAAATGATAATAAATTTGTTAATATTCTAATTCATTTGTTTCCTTGATGTCTTTGATGTCAAATTAAATGAATAGTCCCTAAACTACTTTAATGATATTTTATGTTAAATAATATTTTATTAAATGATATAAAAGTTAAAAAATAAAATTTAAATAGGACCCTTGGAATGGATAATTCCTTAAAATATCATCCATGGACCATTTTGAGGCACATCTCACCTTATAAGTAAATTTATGACCATTAAAGTCTAAAAAATGTGTTACCAAAGATAAGGTTAAAAATGGTTAACAATGGTGTTAAGAAAAAGGATAAGGTTTAAAATGACACCAAAACATATCTAAATTTTATTTTAAATTGATATTTTGAACTTATAATAGTTTTATTCAATTTAATTTAAATTTTTAATTATTTTTAATGAGTAATACAAGAATGTATATTAACATTTTAAGAAGTTTCAATTGTTTCTTCTACCTCCCTTATAATAGGATACCACTTATCTTATATTACTCACACTTCAGGATCCTTGTATATCAGAAAATTACTATACTAATACCGTACTAACATCCCTACCAAAAATCTATTGATAATTTTTCTATCAAAATACAAACTTTCTAGGGTTTAGGGTTTAAGCTAAATGAGGTTGTCCCAAAAAGAGGTATAACTCTTAACAAAATGTTTTCATTTTACACATTCTTAAAAATACTCAAATTATATAATAAAAAATATGATATGAACAAATAAGTATAAAAAATATAATTATTTTTTATTATGTTTATGTGATAACTTTTATTCATTTCTTTCTCCACCAATTAGGAAACAAAACCATCATTACAATATACATACAGACTACTGTCTCAAGAAGCGATGCATTTTATTTTTCATAACCACCATTAATGGTTGGTTATTATGATATATTTAATTTTTATAATCATATTTATGACATATTTATTCTAATTTATTTATTATATATTTTATAACAACTCCATCCATTAGATAATGATAACGTCACTTGTGAGTATGTGTGGACCACCACCTCTATGAAGCATTGTGATTCATTATTCATCTCATATTTACATGGAGAGTAATAAAGATATATTTAATGAATATATATGGTATTTATGATATAATAATTATTATATAAAGTTAATTTTTATTTAAATTTATTTCATTCCATCCATATAAAACTAGAAACATCACGCATGTCTACATATGGATTATCATCACTACAAAGTGATGTAATTCATTTTTCATAACAACATTATATGCATAGTTATAAAATTGTATATAATTATTAAATATGATTATGAAGAAAATATCAAAATTAAGGATATAATTTAACAATGATCAATGTATAAGGACCAGGATTTTCAAACCGAAACATGTATAAAAATGAAATAGTTATCACATGAAACATTAATTTTAATAAAGAACTACTAATAAACATGTGATAATATGTTATAATTAAATAATATATGGAATGATATAAATTAATAAAGTTATTTAATATATTAATAATAACATATATTTATTATAAATTAGGTTTGAATGTACACAAAGCAGGATGCGACTTGATGTAATGGTTATTTGTCTCAATATTGTTTTTTTAATACATGTTTGATATTATACACTTATTTATATTTTTATGGTTATATAATGATCTTTTGAAATGATATATAATTTATCATTTTTATTTCATGGTATTTAAAGTTATAATTACAATTATTTTATCCAAGGGTTTTTGGTTTTAAATTTACCAAAGTGGTAAGGGTTTATCAACTAAAATTATCTTCTTTTGATTTTTTTTTTATGTTATACACTTATCTTAGTTTATGAGGTGTATATAATACCAATTTTAAATATTTTACCAGGAATAAAATTAATTTCATGGTATTTAAAGTTTCATTTGAATTTATTTCTTTCATGGTGTTATTATTCAAATGTTACCAAAGTGGTAAAGGGTTTATATTCTAATCTCATTTCTTTTCAATGTTTTTTATTCTAAATTTTAATTGAGATAGATTATATGGATATTATACTCTAAATCCCATATATTTTAGTCAAATATGGTTATTTTTTATTTTCAATGTATTATTAAAATTTTCATCTTTTTAGTACTTAAAATGAATGAGATTTTTTAATGAAAAACATATCTTATTTCCTCCTTAGTTGACGAACTTTATCTTCCATGTCCATAATATTAAAAAATGTATTATTAATGTTATGAAATATACTTGAAATTTTTTAAAAAGGTAATTTTTACTACCATTGAATTTACTTATAATGTTTTACAAATGAATATTTCTATTTTTTTTGAAATAAGTTGTTTTTGACTTTTTACAAAAGTGTGAAAGGAATGTTTTATTTTAATGCTATGATGTGAACTTTTTTCCCACCATCATAAAATTTCATTCCATTGAATAGTACATTATATATATTCCTTTTTATTCTCAAAGAAAATTATTTCCCTAATATTTTTTGGATTTTTGGTGAAAATGTTATCAAAAGAAAAGGATATTTTTTCATATTTTCAAGGAATGGTTTGAATGATCTTTTAAAGGTATTTTTCATATATTTAAACATTATTTATATATTTTAATGCTTCAATGGGGATATTGTATTATTATACCATCAACTTTATTTCATTTAATATCTTATGATGATAATTATTTAAGGATGATTTTACGAAACTTGTTTATTTTCAATAGATTAATTATGTTATGATGAAACCATTTGGAAACCCATTTCTTTTCCATGGTTTATACTGTGATATAATGATGAAAGTTTTATGAACCATGTTTCCTTTACATTGGTTATCATATGATGAATATTTTATGATCTTTTGGAACATGTATGTATGATTTTCATTACGTAACAAGTAGAATCATAATTATATAGACCTATAAGGCATTGGGTAATGACGATAAAGTTGAGAATATTATAATATATGATGGAGTTAATAAAATCATAATATATAGATTTAACTAAATGAAAGTTACTCCCAAAAGAATGTTTAAAATGATCAAGTAGGCATTTATATTATGTGACTTTTCCCATAATGATTGTCTTGGGAATGAACCATGATTAAAGAAATTATTTTCTCTTATTATGTTTATTCAAAAAATTTATTTCATATTATTATGATATTTAGTCATGGATCAAGATTTATTATGGATGATTTCAAACTTTTGGTATTATTTCTGTCAATGGAAAGAACCTTATTCCATGATTCATGATTAAATTTCATTGACTGATTATGTATGATTATTTTTTTAAAGTTGAGGTTGAATCCAATTTTTATTATGAAGGAAATGAAATATTTATATATATATCAAGGGGAAACCATTACATGTCTCGTAGTACCAAGGGAACATTTACTTAATCATTCCTACATCATGGATTTTCCACGTCAAGCCTACTTCACCGCCCCAATGTCAGTACCTTGGTAAGAGACCACATCGTGAATCCCAAAGTGGATTTTGATCATTTGAACCTTTTTATTTTCAATATAGTATTATGGGGTTTGCTACTCAAGTTCCACACCAACTAAAAAGGGATATTGGATAATGTGATAATGTTGCATGCCACACTATACCTATCCTGGGCCCAACCCATCAATGCGTGCCATCATATTCTCATACCCTTAGGCTTATCTTATTCTCACTTATGATAATTTATTGTTATCTCATATATTTACCCTTATCAAGAATCTAAGCTCACCCTTTCTTATGTTTCCTTTCCCTATGTAATGAAGAAATATTTTAAGTTGTTTATATATAAGAAGTGTACAATTTGAGAATAATTTTATGTTATGTGTTGAATATATTTCAAGAAATAAAATTATTATATATCTAGTCTATAAATTCATTAATCCTTTACAGTCCTCAAGCATTTATTATTGTAAAATTTATTTAATATTTATTTAAAATTATGTAATAGTTTTTCATATTATTCTCAAGCCACCTCATTGAGTATCAAAGTAGGGTCTAATTATTTTAGGGTATTAGGATTAGAGAACATTAGTGAACCCCATTGGATTATTCTAAGTATGGGATAACATCATAAAGTTTTATTAAAGTAGTTATTTTATTTTTTCTTAGTAAATAAATCCCTATATGGAAACTATAAAGTGGATGCATATGTATCACATAAACACTAAGGGGTGTAAAATATGAAAGGGGAGTAATAGGTATTAACTCAATTATCACTAGTGCATGATGAGTGGTCATAATATTGTGAACTAGGATACACATTACATAGGGATATTAATAGGTTAATTCATATTTTAATTATGATATTTTATGAGGTATTTCAAAATATGATGACTATAAAGGACCTAGGTTAAATGTAAGATACCATAGATTAAAAATAATATATTATGATTTACATATCCTATGAATTACTTTTTATTAATATATGATTTATCAATATAATTATTTTTACTCACACTATTCCTTTTTGTTTTGTTCAATGTATAGAAACAAGAGGAACCATGTTATTGTTGATTGTGATATGTGATGCACTGATCATTCTTATAAGAACTTAAATGACATGGGATATGGAATGTGATAGATTGTTATTAAAATTAAATATATATATATCAATATATTATTAATAACTTCAAATTGAATGAGATTTTTAAAACACCTAATAATAAAAATATGGAGTTTTATAGGAGTCCAGTTGATGAATACCATGGGGGAAGAATATTCATCTTTCTACGTGTCAAGTATGTGGAGAGACGCACCAAGGAAAATGTCTAAAGGGAATAAGAAGTTGTTTTATGTATGAAAAATACTGGCATAGAAAAATTAATTTATGAGTAAAATTGAAGAGTTTGATAGAGGGGGAAAAGTTCATTCTAAGGTACCCTTTATAGTGCTATGTCTTATATGTGAGGAACTTGGGTAGTATGTTAGTTAATTCCCCAATCCAAGGGATAACTACTAGACTAATTAAGGGTATATTCCAAGAAAATCATTAAAGATTAAGTTTTTATATATTTAAATTCAAAAATTATACTGTATAATTTTTTTATAAATTATATTATAACAATAAGAATCATGAAACATATAAATATTATTATGTTTTAGTTTTTCATTAAGAATTTTCAAACATATATTGAATGGTATTGATAACCAAGAAAATTGATTTAGTTTTAAAGTGATATTTTTAGAAAACAAATTATTAAGGGATATCTAATCCTTATTATGTAACTAATGTTGATTAAGTAATTTTTAGTTTGGATAAATATGTTATTGATATTGATATAGTAAATTGGATAGCTTTTGTATAATTTATTTTTAGAAGCATATATGATTATATTGTGGTATTATATAAATTAATGATATTTATGGAAATGATTTTCATATTTTGGGGAATATATGATCAGGACATATAAATTTCTTGTATATGACTTTATGTGTGATTAACACTATTTTTAGATAATTTTTATGTTGATCATAGAAGAATATATGATCAAAAAATTAAAAATATTTGGGTTTCACTTTTGGTTTGGTGTATTTTGATGAGTTTTGAGATTAATTTTTTATAAAATGATTTATGTTGAACTTTGGGTCTTATTATGTAGAATCTGGAGATTGGTGTTGAAATATTTATTTATAATGGATAACTTTTTCTAAACATTTTGGTTTTGGTAAATGTTCATGGGAAAGTGACTTGTCATTATTTTATGGAACTTATTATCTGTTATAAGTTTATTTTAGTTCTTAGGGATGAAAAAAATCATCATAGCTATTTATCATACGGAATATGAGAATAATAATGGATGAAAAACTAATCTAAGAAAAATAAAATTATGAAATTATAGTTATGGTATGGAAAGAAATAATGTAAGTAGATAATCTCATATACATTTATGGTAAATGATTTACTCAAAATAAGGAAATGAAAGATAAATCTATCAAGTATTATGTGTAAATTATACCTTCAATATCAAGGTATGTCTTTAAACTCATAAGTCTTATAATGGTACATACATTGTCTTATAAATACAAAATTATGAAATAATAAGTTTCCTAGTAGTGACCTTGAAGTTAGTTATGATGATAAAATCTACATAAGATTTTATTATTATGCTATGATACAATAATTATAATAAGTGAGAAATAAAATTGTGAGGGAAAATTTTATTTATGTGAGGTATAATGGTACAACATGGGATTCAAGAATATACTTATCTTTAAATAAATTGTATGTTTTTGATAAATTTCTTTACATGAAACATCAATCTTAGAAAAAATTACGATATATTACAAAAGATCCATAAAATTGATGGATATGAATAGGATTAAACACACAATAGTATATATATATATATTAATAAAATAAAATATATTTATCAATTTATAATAAATAATTACATTATATTTAGTAAAGTCTTTTTATGCATCAAATAAATACAATTTATTCAAACTGGTTTTATTGGATTTTGTTCATGAAAATTATAATTAATTTATACCATATATAGTAATTTTATTTGAGTAAGTTAATATAATTTTTTAAATCAACATGTAAATAATATCATAGTGTGAATTTTTGGAATTTTTATAAAAATATTTTTTATGTAAATTGTGAAAAATACTGTTTTTTGTAAAACTATCATTACTTACCATCAAATCAAGAAATTTAAAAGAATAATTATGTTTAAAATTTAATCTTAGAGTAACATAAGTCTAATTTAAAAAATAATAATAAAAATAATTACATATGAGTCCCCATTATACTTGATTTTGTTATAATTTCATTTTGGGATTTAAAAATACATTTGTCTAAAAACTTTTTTCACTTAATTTTATGAATTTATATTAAAAATTGATTTATTCAACTTCAAAATTTTTTTTTCTTAAAATATCTTACATATTTTTAATTATGAGGTCCAAATTTTGTAAATAATTTCCTTTTATTTTTTGTGATTATAAATAGTAGTTGTGGATAATTTGTGTCAACTTGGTGTGGGTAGAATGTGTAAAAAAATGGAAATATTTTTAGATAAGGTCACAAAATCCACCCAAAACCTAATTTCATTTCATTGGATGATATTAATTTGACCATAGAAGTTTAAAATTCTAATACATGTCATATTGTTTTAATTTCTCTTTGATAATGATATTTATATTATTTTATGTTAAGAAAATTACAAAATATCACTATCTTTATTTTAATATCAGAAATGGATTTTCATTTAGATAAAAAGAAGTTATGATCATTTATAAATGGTTATTTTTAATGTTAATTCTTTATTTTTATGATTTTATTTTTTTTATTTTTTGTGATGATATAATTACCTTAAACTCTTATGCGACAAAGATATAATGTTTTTGCAAGAAGTAGAAAAAATGGAAAACAATTTTAAAAATAATAAAATTAAAATGTTTTGGATGAAATACAGTATTATATGAATTTATAGGTAATTATAAATTATAAATAATATTAAATGTATTTATATTCTAATATCACTGCTGTCCTGATGTCTTTGAAGTCAAATTAAATGAATAGTTCCAAAAATGAATCTAATGATATTTTATGTTAAATAATATTTTATTAAATGATTTTAAGATTAAAAAATCCTGAAATATAATATTTTAAATCTTTAATGGTATAAAATTTCATAAATTAACCATTTTTGATCTACCTTCCACATTATAAGTAAATTTATGACCCTTAAAGGCTAAAAAATGTGTTTCCACGATTTAGGATAAAAAAGGTTTTGAAAGGGTTAAAAAGGATAAGGTTTAAAATGACACAAAAAACTATATAAAATTTATTTTATTATTTTATTTCAACCTTATCCTCTTACTATTAAATAAAAGTTTTATTTTTAAAAATTTATTTGAGTAATACATTAATATATGTTAATCTTTTTAAAAAATTTAAGTGTGTCATCTCCCTAAATTATAAAAAGATACAACCACTCATCTCATCCTCAAACTTAATTATCCTTATATATCAGCTAATAAATACCATAATACCTTCCATAAATACATATATACACTATATAGGTCGAATTATTTTCAAAATTCCATCCATAGAAGTCTTAAGGTTTAAGATAAAAGAAGTTGTCCAAAGAAGAGGTATATCTGTTAACCAAGTGTTTTCATTTTATATCATCTTACACCTCTTTAAATTATATGATAATCATGATATTATAAAAATAATAATTACCTCCCATATATTTAGATTTTATTATGTTGATGGTGCAACCTTTATTCTTTTATTTCTCCATCAGATGGAAAATGAAAGTATCATTTGTGTATACGTGTAGACTATAACCTTATTAAGAAATGTATTTCATTTTTCATGACCACAATTAATTGTTTTTTATTAAGATGAATTTAATGTTAATATAATTTAATTATGAAATAATTATTATTCATTAATTAGAATATATTATTTATCTTTTTTTCCTATTCATCTCTTGGAAAATGATAACATTTCTTGTGAGTATGTGGGGATTACCACTTCCACAATGTAATGTGATTAATTTTTAGTTTTAAATTTACATAGATTGTATTAAGGATATATTAAGTGAATATATATTATTTTCATTATATAATAATTATTCTATAAATCTGAATTATTATTTACCTTTATTTCATTCCATCCATTGAATATTGTAAACATCACTTGTGTGTACACATTGATTACATTCTCCATGAAGTGATGTAATTAATTTTTGAGCACCACTTTATGTGAATAATTATAAAATAATATATAATGGTAAAATATTATAATTATTACATGATTAAAATTGTATATGTGATACAATAATTACCAAAGTACAATGATCAGAACTACCAAATCAAAACATGCATTTAAAATGAAACAGTTATCACCCAAAGCAATGATTTAAATAAATTATTGCCAATAAAATATTTCTTAATATTTTATAAGTAAATAATATATGACATTATATGAGTGAATATATTTTATTAATATATTTATAATGAATATATATTTATTATATAGGAGGATTGAATGTATACGTCCTAGGGAAAGACTTGAGGTAATAGTTATTCGTCTCAATATTATTTCGTTGAAACAAGTTTGATGTTATAAACCAATTTATGTTTATGAGGTTAATATATTGATTATTTAGAATTTTATATCATATATATTTCTTAATTAACGGTATTTAAAATTAAAATTCATATTATTTCATCCTAGTGGGTTTTGTTTAAAAGTTACCAAAGAGGTAAGGGTTTATCGTCACAAATTCTCTTATTTTGGAAAAAATTTATAGTAATAAACTATATTATTTTATGTGGTGTATCTAATAAGAAATTTATATGATATATCCTGAATACATTTATATTCATGGTTTTTAAAATTTCATTTGATGTTATTTATTTCATGGAGGTTATGATTCAAATGTTACCAAAGTGGTATAGGGGTTATGTTATCATCTCATTTATTTTTAGTATTAGTTATGATAAATTTATATTGAGGGAAATTATATGGTTTTTATATTTTAAATACCATATATTTTTTTATACTCTATATATTTCTATATTTTATATGTTTTATTACCATTTTAATCTCTTCGGCACTTATAATGATTGAGAAAATATATTTTAAGGAAAGTTGACCTTATTTTCGCTATAGTCAATAAAATTATTATTACATGTCAATAATATTTTATAATTTTTCATTAATGTTATTAACTATACATGAAATGTTTTAAAATTTTCATTTTCACTAAGTTTTATATTTTTAAAAAATGTTTAATAATTAATCTTTCTAAAAGTTTTTCAAACAAGTCATTTTAGACTTTTTATAAAGTCGTGAAATGAATGTTTCATTTTGACGTATATTGAATAAGGGGATTTTACCATCATCATTAATGTTATTTTATTTAAATATTTCATTAAAATATTCAATGATATTTCATCAAATAAAATTATATTCTCAATACTATAGTAATTTTCAATTAAAATGTTATCAAAATAATAAGATATTTTATCATGTTTTCAAAGAAAGGTTCAAATAATATTTTAAAGGTATTTTTTTATCTAGGTTAACATCTTTTAAGGATTTTTATTTTTCACTAGGGATATGTTCTTATGATACCATTCACTTTATGTCACTAAATTTCTTCTGATGATAATTATTTAAGGGTATTTCTATGAAACCCATTTCTTTCCCATGGGTTAATTATGTTATGATGAAACCTTTATGAAACCCATTTATTTTCCATGATTTATGAGATGATGGAGAGTTAATAAACTCTTAATATATGATGGAGTTATCTATATAGACATTAAACCTAAGATAATGTTGATATGACTAGGTGGGAATTTCCATTATGGTACTTTTTCTACAATTATAATCTTAGGAGTGAGCCTTGATAAAGGAATCTATATTATAGGATTACTCGTATGGAAAAAAACTTATATATTATGATTATGATATGTTATTAGGGCTCTTGATTGATTATTGATGATTCAACACTCTTAGGTCTTCTGTATTTGTATTGATATAGACTTATTCCATGATTCATGATTAAATATATTTGAATGATTGGGTATGTTTATTATATTCTATAAACATATTCTTATACCCTTATACTTATCTTATTCTCAATTATGTTCATTGATTGGTATCTAAATTTTTTCCCTTACTAAGAATTTCCGATCATCATTTCTTAGGTTTCCTTTCTCCAGGTTATGAATAAAGGATTTAACTAGGGTATGTATTTGATGTGTACTATGAGAGAAGAACTTTGTTGAAGATGTTGATAATAATTAATGAAATAAGATGATTATGTATCTAGTATCCAAATAAACTAAATCATTACAGTCCTGGTATGTGTACTATTTTGAAATGTATTAAATATTAATCTAAAAGGATGTATTATGTATGTATGTTATTCTCAGGTATCCTCAATAGACATGGTGGTTTGTCGATGAGTTCATTTTATAAAAAAATATATTCAAATAATATTTGTTGATGACATAAGTGATTAAACCTTATTGATGATGTATTGGGACAAAGGGTTTATATTAAATGGTGAATATCTAAGTGAGGTTTTTTGTCACTACAACATTAACATATTTCTTTATGGGTGACATTATGTGTTACTATATTCTAATAAGGGACATTAGGTGAGTTCACCAAATGATGATGAGAAAGAGTCCTTTAGTTTCATACACTAAGTGTATCTAGAATCTTAATTAAATTAAATTATAATTTAATATTATAAAATTATCATTCTTATGTTTCAAGGAATAATAATCATTCTGATCATTTTTATTTCATAAAACTTTATTATGTAAATAATATAGTGATATTTATTTATTAAAATAAATAGTTATTATTCAAGGTTCAATAAACATTAAGGAGGATTGATGGGATGATTTAATGGTCTGGGTGAAATGATATATTATATTTGATATTATTTATATAAGTATATATTTTTCAATAAATAATATTTAAATATTCATGAATTTATAAAATGTATATAATTAATAATAATAATATTGTTATTATTCAATATGGGGTTTTATTTTAGATTAAGAGATTGGTCAAGTGACTTTATACAAAAAAAATCTTTAAACACGACATTTAAACCCAATTTTATCATTGTATAAGATATATAGAATTATGTGCATAACATTTTCTATAGAGAATTATCTCAAACACTAGAGAGAACTTCTTAATAACACTTGTAAGAAGGATGAGGGATGATCCTCCACCTCCCTCTCAAGACCAAGAGAATTAAAATAAGTCCTTCATGTATGGGATGAAATCTTGTTGTGGTTAATGATGAAAAATTCATGTGGTTTGGTTCTTCTACACTATCACATGGAGATCTAACAACTATCTTACAATCTTAATGGAGCATGTGTTGATACCTATTAGTCGATTCTACGCTCTGGCCCTTCATCCCAATAATGATGAATAAGAAATATCATTTATTCAATAATGAGGATTGGATTATATGAATATGAAATTATTATTTATATAAATTAATTATTAATTTTATATTATATGATACTCTAATAAAATCTTTTGTGGGTTTATCATCATGTTTAGAGAATTTAACAGAAGAAACTGATGAAGAAAAAACTATTAGGAATGATCCAAACTACTTTCTCTATTCCCTAGAACCTTTATATGGAATTAGGGTGGTCAAATATTAATTTTTTATTATTTATTAACATTTTATCAAATTATATATTTGATAGTTAGTTTTTAATTTCCACTATTAGTTCATTAATTTAAAATTTTATATATTAAAATTTTTGATATCATATATCTAAGAACATTCCCATAATAGTTGAAGAATTCCCAAATACTACCACAAAAAGTTAAAGTAGTTTCTTCCTAGTTGAAAATGATACACATCATATAATAAAAATGTACACATAATGTACCCATTCTCACCCACAAAAGGATTATTAATTAAATCGTGTCTCATCATGTGGAATCATTGAACACCGCATATTGACTACCAATTGGTACGTGGTTTAACAGGTTGTACGTAATGTGTAGTAGGTTTATATGTCATGTAACAACACATGGTTTTATCCCAAAGGAAATCAGGAAAGTAATGTGGTTAAATTATGTGGAAAGTAATTAATGCACACCATAGATTTTTTTATAGATAAGAAACATGACAATACATAAATCATATAATGTATAGCGGGCTATACACATCATGTAACATGTAATTGCCCATGTAGAAAATACACTGATCCCCGAAACATGTAGTTTAGGTCAACACACTATGAAAGTAATTGAAGAAAACCAACCTACACATTGTATAGAAGATAATACAGATAATCAATAGTTATTATCACAATTATTATATGCCATGTTTTTTAGTAAGTTTTGTGTTAATAAATACAATATTAATTAATTATTTCCCTGTAATTTGGTAGATAAATGACTTGTATTGTCCATATACAGGACCTGTATATAAAAGGAATAACTTATAACACAATAAATGTTTATTAAATCATTCCATTAAGTTATAAACATCATCATGACTACATGGAATGACTCACACAACCACATTCCATGCATAATATGACATGTTTTGTATGAATAGAAGTAATGTAAGTATAATTTTCCTAAAAAGGACTACAAACATCATTATTTACACATCATTTTATGTTGTGGTAAAAGTTTTTTAAAATTGAAAATACATAAAAAGTTTTAATATTAAAGCAGAACTGTACACACCATTTATCCTTTGGTACACATCGTGTACCTAAATAATTTTAATTATTTAAAATTAAAGTGGATGATAATATCAATGAATATTTTGATGGATAGTTAAGAAAAAAATATTAACCAGTTGATTATATAATAAATTATTAATGGAAAAATGTTTGTCTTAATCAATTTAGAATTGAAATGACTATTATCTTATTTTAAATTCATATTCATTACATGCATGAATGATCATGATATTGACTAAAAAATTCATGTGTTGGTTTTATTTTAATTTATCTAGTATTTCATGGGTTTTATGGTAATTATTAAGTGATTAAAATGATGATATTTGAATCACCCATTCCTCATTTTTATGTATGGGCCTGTGTGTCCATGTTTTTCTTTTATGTAACCCTAAACTTTTGGTTCCCCTCACATGTATGTAAGAATATGTAAGGAAATTAGATTATAGGAGTTTGGAGATAGTTCAAGATGAATATAAGGTGAAACTAACTAATTATATACATAGGTGAAAGAGGGAATGACACAACTTGAACAAAGCCATGTTTATGGAGTTATTCACCTAGGTTCAAGGGTTTTTTATTTGTTCAATAAACTACCCATTAGTAAAACTCATGATCAAGATACGTATTAATTTTTTTTTTGTTTGGTGATTTGTTAAAAATTATTTTTTATTTTATTTTAAATATTTTATCTCCTAAAATAAATAAATTTACAATCCTAAAAAATGAAATAAAATAAATAAATTATTTGTAAATTACTTTATCTATACATGATTAAATAATTATATAAAATCTAAATTATATTATAAAAAATTATAAAGTATTAAATAAATGATATTTATATATAAGATAAAAATCACTCAAAGATATATTATGTTAGATAATTTTTACAATACTTTTGTTAAAATGTTACCATAGTATAAAGTACTTGTTTGGATTCTTTTAGAATGTTTTCAATTATCAAAGAGGTTTGAAATAAATTTTTCTGCTGACTTAACCTAGTTGGAATAAAGGGATAATTACCTCTATATGACATAATGAAACAAGGATTCAATTATTGAGGAAATCCAAGTACATGATTTCTCGAATGGGGAATACACATAGTGGATCAAGGATATATGAGTTAATGTAGTTTGTAAGACCTCCTACATAAATACTTACAAATAACATTTTAGACCTCCATTTAGTTTATGAGAAGGTAAATATACATCCCTTACACTTGAATATCAATATAACAATATTCTTAAAATCCAATTGTGAGGGATATTGAGAATTGATAAAAAGTGGGAGATTAATAAATAAAATTTATTACTCCACATTTTGGTAATCAAGATATAGTAATAAAATATAATTTTATTTTTTAATAAAAAATAAAATTTCATATTGCCTAAATACTATCCCATTGATAAATTTTGAGGAAGATAATCACCTCAACATAATAAACTTTGAGGAGTGGATTAGGAAATTTTAAATAACACTATAACACCCCTGAATTTTATTATATATTTTTTCCTTCAAAACAAAATGTGTTTAATAGGTTTATTCACATGAAACATATAACAAAATAAACCATGAAAAATTATATAATTGTTATAATTTTGTTTTTAAGTTTGTGGGTGTAAAAAGATGTTACCTCTTTATGAAATATAAGTTTAAATAAATATAATTTTAAATATTGGTGCATTGTTAAAATTAAATTAGTGTAGCTAGTTAACATCTAAGATCACATTATGATTAAAAATGAAAATTTTCTAAAATTATACTTTTATGATAATTATTTTAATAAAAAAAATATTATAGATAATGTATAATTTTTATTCAAATAATATATATAATATAACTACACAAATATGATTAGTAATTTATAGGAAATAAAAACCATAATGAATAGTACTTTAAAATTCTATTTTCCTATAATTTTTTTCTCATTATATTTTATGATTTTATTTAAAAGTAAAAAAGATAAAATACTGTAATTTTAATTTAAATAAAACTTTATTATTTGATTAATAATTTCAATTCTAGTATAATATTATTTTTTGATATTTTCAATCATTATTGATGTTTATGTGAATAGTAAAAAATATAGTTTTTACCAAACCTTCAAATTTTATGACTTTATAAGAATAATCTATGTATAAAACATATTAATTGGAAATGGTTGAATTTTATAATTAAAATTATATATTTCAAAAATACTATATTAAATTTAAAAAACCTATGATAAACATTTTAAGGACTAAAGTAATATTTTCTAATATTTTTTGGGATTTTTCATTTAATTAAACAATATTTTAGTAAAATTTGGTTTTTATAGCTTTCAAATACAAATTATATTTTTAAATATACCAATTTACATCATGAAAATAAAATAAATTTATAATTTCATCCTAAACATAAATTTTTTGCTTAAAATTCACTTTTTCTAAAAAAGATTTTTATGCGTTATATGCACTAATGTTGAATTTTAATTTTCTTATACATATAGATTTTATATGATGATATGGATTTCATATTTGGAATAAATATTTATATAGTATTTAATTAGTTTTATTCTATTTTTATTGATTAAAAGTGAACTACATAGGTAAAAATTAGTTACCATGGTAAAACCAAAAAATGTAAAAGTAAGAATGCTATGAGTAAAGGGCATAAAATCATAATTAAAAATGTATAAAAATGAATTTTTAATAGATTACCAACTATATATCATCCTCCATTGAATTATTTTTTATTTATTGACCCAATAACCCCCCAATGTTTCCCAAACCAATTGACCATATGACCTCAAGTGTACCTCCTCGTACGCCAGTGGTTGTCGACTACTAGTGAGGGCCTAGAGTGTGTTAGTGGGAAGCCTATGGTATGATGAAAGAGTAGAGAAAAATTTATATAATAGTAATGATAAATAGATGAATCATGAAACCAATGGATAATTAGTTAAAACATAGGAATAATCATCCGATAATAATAATCAACTCATAGTTAGAACCGAATCATATACACAAATATGATAATAATTTATTTCATTTCTCTATAAATAAAGAAGATATGGATACAAAGAAGAAAGAGATACATGTTATAAAAGAGAAAGAAAATGAAACCAAAACTATCAAAGCATCCTGATAACCTTCTCGGTCATCTGCTACCAAGATTCATCCAAAGGAAGCAATCAAGTCATGTGTCCAAAGAGTGATGCTTCTTGTTCCCAAAACCTATATAAATATAATCATACCAGGTACCAATGGTGTCCTGATTTGGGTGTGAGATAAATCTCAGTATTCCACCACCAAAAGTTTCTATTCCAACCATTCTATTGATATAAACTGATAGTGTGTAGGTAAATATATAAAAATAATGCAATTCTATAATAATAACTGATACATTCTTCACCTCACCTGGAAGTTTATCTAAAAATGTAATCATTTAATTAATTCATTTGAGTTAAGTCTATATAAACAAGTCAGGTGGGTTATAATTTCACTACCAATGTGTCATGATAATAATAATAATAAAGTATTCAATGTGTAATAAATAATCCTGTATTTATGATAACAATGAAATAGGATATGAGGTAATAGTCATGGAATTGTTGACCTTAGGGGTTGATCCAACTCAGTAATAACATGAAGCCTCCCTATAAGGGGTATAAGTGTAATCCATGGGGAATCACATAAGGAATTCCACTGTAAATAGTTCTAACTGATTCAAATGATCTTGTCTAATGAAAATAGGTCTAAGCATGAATTAGTCCAATGGGGTGAATCCTTGGTTCCACATGTCTGAAGACATCAAGATGGACCTAAGGAGGGTATCTAAGGCATCCTAATATCCAGAAGACAGTGAAGGGATCATATGACTTCATGTCTGCTAGTAGAGAAGGATTATGTCACAAAGATGGTATCTCCCTAGGAAACTGAATCCTTGAATCTGAATGACATCCCCTAAGTGCTCAAGGAATTCCATTAAGAATTCAAAGATAGATCTATTATGAGCACTGTTATAAAGATAAAAGGTACAGATTTTATAGGCACCTTATACATAGTTCATTATTTAATCTATTCCATGTAATACTCATTATATTTAATAATTTTTTGGGGTTATTCCATGTCATTTCATAATAGGTGACAAGACAAAAAGGATATGAAACTATTTATTAGTTTAATTAATTATTCATTAATAACGATAAGGCAGACTAAGGACATTCAGCCATAATATACAATTACATTTGATTAGTCCAAGTGATATGGATAAAATATACCTTCCAATAACACTTCAAAGGATCATTAATTCATTTAAACACTTACCTTATAAGGGTAAGGTGATATATGTATATATAAGTGATATCCATTATAAATTAATTTTTTTAATTAGAACACTTAAATTTAACAAGTCCAAGTCATAAAACACTCGAATGGTGGTGCAGATAGTCATAATAAGAAACTATAGGTGGTCGGTGTTGAGTTCATAACCTTCAACAATGTGATGAACATGTATAAAATGGGATTTAGAATATTAGAATAATGATTACTAAAAAGGAATGTTAATTTTTAGGCAATGCCCAATGAAATCAGTGTACACAGAATGACGACAATTTATAAAATGTTGAGACTTCAGGGATGAGTAATAGACCACCCACTATGATACTATAGCACTCTCCTCATCCAGGATAATCCTCTAGTTTGGCCTAGATTAGAATAAAACTGATGAATTGATTAATTCCCTAGAGATTGGTTATATGATCCTGGATCAAAATAGCATCTTCGAGGAGAATAGAAATCATGAACTGGGCCAAATGATTAAAGAGGTTACTTGGTGAAATCCAATGAGATCAAAATAAACATGATCATACTTTGGATGGATGTGGTATCAAATAACCCTATTGATAGATTCAATGTATCTCAATGAGATTAATGGAGGCTTAAAGTGTGTTTAAATGAGAAACAAATATGAGAGGGGTAATATTAATTGGTTTTTAAGGGAAAATGATAAATTAAACCCAAAATTATAGGGTCACACAGTTTGGTTATATAGTTTTCCAAACTGTACACCTCCCACGGTCTAAGGACGGACCCCGCATGGTTTCATGTTCATGGTTTGACTAACATAACACAAACTGGTGGCATGCTCTACTAAAAACTACAGTTACAACTTTATAATCATGCACCTCAAGTGGCATAGTTTCCTTAAAATTTGTAGCCTCATAAATCCATGTGTCCAACCCTCATATTATTTGGAAAACCATTCATAATGTATCACACGATTACTACTAACCATGCAACCCAGTCCTTTTCTCCATCAACTAGTATTCTAGGTACCGAATAATCCCCAGAAATCCCGAAAACAACCATGAACTCTTTATTCATCCATAACAGATCCAAAACCTGGAATTGGTCCAAAATTATAAAGTATATATACATCATAGAAATATAGGTTCTTATAGTATTACCTCAATAAAGGGACTCATCCCTAAGTTCACTATCCAATAGAATAAAAACTTCATTTGATAAAAACTCCAACCACTTATAAAGTACATTGAACGCCTGCTCCCAAGACATATCATGTACACAGCTGTGGTGTCATATCAACCACGCTATAGGGACATACTAGCCTTAGAGATCCTTTATGATCTGATCAATTATGCATATGGGATACTCCTTAAATGAATTATCAACACCTAACTCAACCTATTTGGGATCAAAAGTATGAGACGGGTTGGCATGATAATGAAAAATATTTGAAACATTGAAGATGTTGTTAATGGCATGGTACCTCTGGGGTAAATGTGACTGATAAGATATCGAAACCACATATACATTGGGATTTCTTGTCCATCAATAGACCAATCTAGAGGTAGTTCCTCTACTAGGATACACTATCAGAGAATGAAGCCTTCAGGATCTAAAAAATATCTTGTATTCACCCTTTGAATGAGTAAAGAGGTAACTATCAATGATATAAGAGATGGATGATTGTGACTCTCATGAAACACTATATTCTTCTTAAAAAGAGTCCCATAAATTTTTATTAATCACTAGCTTCTTATGAAATATATGATTGAGTTTTCAAACCCAGGACTTCCACTACTATATTTCCTTTTCTAGGAATATATGAAATCTCAAAATCGAAGGACTGAATATATTCAACCCATATTCACTATATGAGATACAATTCATGTTGTGTAAAGATATATTTAAGTCTCTTATAGTCCAGACACACCAAAACCACTCACCCATCTGATAATGTCTCTAGAAACACAAGGCATGGACAACTGATGCAAGCTCGAGGTCATGCATCAAGTAATTTCACTCATGAGGCCTCAATGATTGAGATTTTTATGAAATAACTCAATAATATTATAACAATATGGAACCATCCTAATTATTGACGCATTAAATAACACTTTATAACCTCTTCTAGCTCAATATGAATCAGAATAGGTGCTAAGTTAATCCTCCCTTTCATCTCTATAAAGTATTTATCGCATGATTCCAATGACAAGAACTTCACACCCTTATTTATAAGACTAATAACAGGTTAACTGTCGTGTGATAAGTCCTATATGAAATACTTCAAATATATGACCATACCAAAGAAAATATTTATATCAAGCATGATATTGCTCTACTCTTAAAACATCACGACACTCAACTTCTTTATAGAAATAGATACTCATAATTTTGAGTTAATATTAAGCAAGAAGTAAACCTTATTGATCCAAAAGTGGAACATAGAAATATTTACATATATATGATGCTCTATTAGTGTATTTAAAGTTATATAAATATGTTTTCAGGGTTTTTATGGGTATTAGAATACAAAGATATTTCATTAGTGGATACAATGAAAAAAGAATCCAAATAGGGATATAAAATCATATTCATCAAATCCATGAAATGTAAGGTGAGATTATAAAACCTAATGTAATAATAAGATAATAATAATAAATGTACCTAATTTAGAAAGCCATACATTTTATATCTGAAATCCTAAATTTCACCTAATGATATCCAATTATTAGGTCGATTTAAGAAAAAAAACCTAGCTCCTTAGAGCTGGTTAAAGATATGAACTATCTATGGTAGTGGATACCAATTAATAATCTCATTCTGGTTCAACGGTCATTAATCTAAGCCCAAACGAAGGTTCCCATCCACATTCTTGGAGAAAAGAATGGTTGGACCCCGATAAGAAGTACTTGGTCAGATGAAAACATTAGACTCTAGATCCCATAACCATCTCTTGATCTCTTAAAGCTCAGTAGGTTCCATTTTGTTTTAAGGAATGGACACTACAACTACTCATATAATGAGATTGATTGTCAACTCTACCACTCTCTTAATAAGTAACCCAAAAAAATCATCTGTAAAAAAGTTTCTAAAATGATCCACTATTGGAGGAAAATATATCAAATCCATTCCCTACTCCCCCATCTAGAGACTATCAATCTGGGAAGTCACTCCATCTATCCCATGATGTTTTGGTCTAGCTCTATTAGTATGGAATTCTAGTCACCATTGTGGAGATAACAGATGCCCTCTAGTGATTCAAATGACATCCTTCAATGATATAAACCCATAAATAAATAATAGAAAACTGACCAATCTATCCCGAGAAAGACATTAAATCCCATCATCTCAAGGATGAAAACGCCCTATAAGAAGGTATAACTGACTAACTCAAGGGGGAAGTACCTGAATTGGTATATTCCCACCGATTGTAATAGGAAGGGTGTTTCCAGGGTCATCACCCTACAATAATACTGAATTTTTATCCTAAGACTTTCCATGGACAATAAGAAGGAAATGGAATTTGAATCAAGTATATCGAATAAAGAAGATACAATAGCAGAGGCTACTAGAATGGTTCCTCATATTGTCAACAATCCTAAACTCTGATCCTTGGTTATCTGCTGAAAATCATGAAACTAAACTAATCTACTAAATTGTGCTATAACCAGACTAGCCTGATTAGATTTGGTCTACTGGTGCTGATTGTCAGAATTATAAATACCATTTTTATGACATCCTCCTTGGTCTTTCTTTCTGGTGGTACTCTAACTCCCTACCTGACATAGCACAATTGATCTTTCCCCTGAGAGTAGATCTAGTGAAGAGCCTCTTCTTCTAGATGAATATGGAAAGGTATGATAGAATCTAATGTCTTGGAGAGTTGCAAGCATGACACTCAAGAGGTTCTCTATGACAACGAGGCTCCATATGACCCTACCATCCACACTGATGGAGTACAACATATCTTCCAGTAACTATATTATAGAAACCACTTCCCTAATGAGAAACCTCAAGTTCATGCTTCCTACTATTGGAAGAACTACTACCCTACCTAAATAATGAACCCCTATAACCAAAACTATAATATTCCCTCTAATTTTTCTCATTGACATAATGCCTGATTAACTATATCAAAATAGGTAGGAAGGTGAAATACATTCACCTGAGTATAGATGGTATACTCGATCCCATCCTATTGGTATCTAGCACACAATATATCATCACCGGCTAGAAGAAGTTCAAAGTATTTCAACTTTGTGAAGTACACTAAACATTCCATGATAGACATAACAATCTAATCTAGGTGCATGAAATCTCTAGATTGGACAACTCTCATCATTTGAGGAATGAAATAATCATAGAAGGTAGTCTAGAATCTATCCCATACCATGACCTAATAATTACCAGCCTCGGTTATCACATACCAATAGTGGTTGGAAAATTTACACATGATGTTGGAGGAAAGTCTGAACCTCCTCTCTAGAGGAATCTTCAGATGCTTTAATATAAATAGAGTGTCCTCCATCTAAGACTCAATATCCTAAGTACCCCCATCCCTTGAAAATATGTGAGAATTCTACGGTTGGAACTCACATGTCATATCATCCATTGTAGGTGCAGTTCTTGAAGCACCATATATATAATTCTAAATACATAGAAAAATATCTCAAAGATGAGCATCAGTGCCCAGTTTGGGTATAATAGGTGGTGCCTCAAGTGTAAATCCTAGTGGTAAGACTGGTAGTTTGGGCCCACCATCCATGGGGCATGGTCATTACCACCTTCTTGGCGCATGACATGAGGAATTCATGGTGGAATAACTCTAAAATTTCTAATAACATGCCTCAAATCAAGGATTGTAATATATTGAAGCACTAATGGAATAAAATTGTATGAATAAGGGCTCACTACCCAAGGTAAAAGCCTAACTATCCATTTAGAAGGCTATAGTAATGGTAGGTGTACAGGTTTAATTTATAGGGGTTCCAATAGGTGAAGGGTCAACTATACCTTGCCTCTTCATTTAATGGAAACTATTTCATTTTATAATTCAAGATTTATATATAATTTTTTTATTTAATAATTTACATATACCAAGGTTTGATGAAAATGGATCGCCATTCCTAGTGAATAGGGGCCCATACACCTTATTAAAAAAATTGACACCATTTAATTTTTATTTGACCCCAACTATATTCAGTATTAAGATGTAATAGGTAATATAAGATGAATTGACTTAGTAAATTACCCATCCAAATTCATGAGGGCCCATACTCCTCATATATTAAAACTGGTATCCTCTCAATCTCATCCAAAGAGATTATCATGTTACCATAGATATGTAGGTGACATGGGTAGAAACATTCTATTTAAGATTCCACCATCAATATATATATAGGAAAAAAATATATAGATTGATGTTGACATTTAAAAAATAAAAAATACCTACCCTATAGAAGATTTTAGAAGTACATACATAAATAAAACAACCATAGGTCACTCAACAATTATAGGAAATGCAGGAAATGAAAGCAGTGAAATTCACCTATATGGAATGTAATATGTATGGAAATTGATTTATATGTGACTATAATGATACAGAATAATAATTCCTTAACCTCATCTCATCAGGCTATGAAAAAAAATTCAATCATCATTTATAACAATAATAATAATAACCGTCACCTAACATGTGCATCACCCAATAGTGAAAGGATATCAACTATAATTAGAGAAATATAGAACAATACTTATCATTTTAGGAAACTCAATATTTACCATGAAAGTAGGTTAACTACTCCAAAGCATGACTTATAACCCATTTCCAAAGTATTACTTATCTCTTGTATATTGTCTCAAAATATTAAGGTAAGGAAAATAAAACTTTTAATTCCACTTTGTAACATCGTCACTCGTGAGCCACTCAAAGGTACCCTGAACCGATGGTCCATATGGGCTGAAGTACACCTCCATGTATGTCAGAGGCTGCCGACTAGCAGTGAGGTCCTAGTAAGTATCAATGGGGAGAATATAACATATATAATATTATACCATAGTGGGTATAATAGTAATGATAAATAGTGGAATAATGGTACCAATGGATAAGTAGTGGAAAATAGTAATAAGAATACAAAAATAATAAACAACTCATAGATGAAACTGAATCATATACACAAGAATGATGATAATGTTTTTCATGTATACATGAAGTAGGAAAACATGGATATAAAGTAGTTGGAAATACTGTATACAAAAAATTACCCCTAATAATCCAAAAACTATCCAAGCATCCTAAGATCCTACTTGGTTATCTGCTACCAAGCTCCATCCTAAGAAAGCAAGTATGTCATGTTTCTAAAGTGGGACTTTTCACTTTTTCAACAGCTATATAAATGTAATCTCATAGGGTACAAATTATGACCTACATAGGTTGTGGCATAAATCTCATTAGTCCACCACAAACGACTTCAATTTCATCTAGTGTATTTATATATACTAACAATGTTTATGTAAATATATATAAGTAAATAAATTCTATAATTATAATTGATACCTATTTCATTCCCAGCTAAAAATGTCTCTGAAAATTACTCATTTAATTAATTTATTTGAGTATGAAATATATAAATAAGTCATGTGACGTATAAAAACACTGAAAAATTCTCAAAATAATAATAATAATAAAGGATCCAAGCTATAAAAAGTCATCCTGTAATGATGATAACAATTAAATAGGATCTAAGGTAATAACCAACGAATCATTGACCTTAAGGATCGATCCAATTAGTAATAACATGAAACCAAGATGTAAATGTTCTGAGTGTAATCAAAGGGGAATCAACCAAGGAATTAAACTATAAATTGTTCAAACTGTGTCCAATGATCTCATCCAATGTAAAACGAGCTAAGCATGACTAGGACCAATTGGGAGAATCCATGGTTCTATGTGTTTGAAGACATCAATCTGGATCCATATTGTGTATTTGAGGCATCCTAATATACCAAATATTGTTAAGGGATCCTACAACATCATGTTAGACATCTTTTTGTAGACATGGACCATATTCCAAGGTGGGTATCTCCCTTGGAAATAGATCGTTGAATTAGAATGGTGTCATATAATTTCTCAAGGAATTCCTATCAGAATCCAATGAAATATCAAGTATGACCACTAAAATAAAGATAAAATTTCTATATTCAATAGGCACATTATACATAGTTCTTTATTTATTTTATTCCATGTAATACTCATTCCGTTTAATAATTTAGTAGATTCATTCCATTTACTTTCATACCAGGTGACAAGGTTGAAAGAACATGAAACCATTTATTAGTCTAATTACATATTCACTAAGTAGGTTCATTCCTTTACCTTTTATAATCATGATAAGCTGGGCTAAGGACATGAAACCATAATATTCAATTACATTTGATCTGGCCAAGTGATATATATAAAATATAGTTTCCAACAACACTTTAAAGGTTTATTAATTCATTAGAAAATTTACCTTATAAGTTTAAAGTTATATATATATATATTCATTATATAAATTATAAATTCATTTATTTAATTAAAATACATACCTTTAATAAGGCCAAGTCATAGAATGCCAGAACGGTGGTGCAGATCCCCATAACAAGACACTATAAGCACAACTAAGGAAAACAACCTTCTTTGGGTGGTCGGCTTTGAGGTCATAACCTCTAATGAAGTGACGAACTTGTATAAGAGGGGATCTAGAATACAATCCTAATGATTATAGGAAGTGAATAGGAATTTATTAGGCAACACCAGATAAAATTAGTGTGCACACAACTACGATTGTCTTTAAAATATCCAGACATGATGTACGAGTTATATACTACCTACTTTGATCCCATAACACTATCCTCATCCAATATCGATCTTTAGTGTGGCCTATACTGGAAGAAAACTAATGAATAGATCAGTACCATAAAAATAGGTCATATGACACTACATCAAAATAACATTATCAAGGATAATAGAAATTATGAACTAAGACAAAATATTGAGGAGCTTACATTGTGGAATACAACGAGACCAACAAATGATCAATTAAACATTGGATGAATGAGATATCAAATAATCTAGGTGAGAGATTCAATGTATGTTAATGGGAGGAATGGAGGCTTTCTCTTCACTGGAATCAGAAAAAATAGGATCGGGGTAAGATTAATAGGTTTTAAGGGGAAAATGGTAAATTCAACCCAAAATTATAGAGTCACATGGTTTGGCTTCATGGATGGACAAACCAAACACCAAACATGTGACTCCCAATTTATAAGGATGGAATATACATGGTTTTATGTGCACAGTTTGATTAACCATGCACAAACCATGTCACATTCCAAGTTAAAAATTACATGTACCCTCACATGAGCATGCACCTATAGTGGCACAGTTTCCTTAATTCATATATCCCCATAAAACCTTCTATTTATCCCTCAAATTGATAAGTAAACTATGTGGAATAAGTAGAATTATTTATTTTAACCATATGACCCAATTTTGTTTTCCATCGGGTGGGGTTCCGACCTTTTAACAAACCCTAAACACCCCTAAAACAACCGTGAACTCATTAGGTATGCATAACAGGTCCAAAATAGGGAATTAAACTAAATTTTGAATGGATCCATACCTCATATAAAAACTAGCTTCTTACATTAGTATCTATTTAAAATTATTTCTAACATGTGAAACATGTTCTTTCTTTATATAAAGTTGGAATATTTATAAAAAAAATCCATTGTCATCACATATAAAAGGGGCCGATCATCAACCCTTCAATAACACCATAAAAATTAATTTTCATCTTAAAAATATTCCCATTTTCATTCACCTAGAATTCTCTTTATCTTACGTAATCTTATGGTCACAAGATATTGGCATAAGACCTCCATTTTCAAGGTGTCTTCCACGGGAAAACCCAAGTCACCAATGTGAGCACTTTTTTTGAAACTTCTTTTTTTTATTACGTTAAAAAATATAATTTTATAATTTGTATATTATTAAATTAGTATTTTTATACTGCATTTTATTATGGTAATTTTATAATTATTATCCATTTTTCCTTTTTTCTATTATTTAAAATGAATCCATCGTTCTTTGATTGTTTGGACTATCACCTCTATGAAGAAACTATTTGTATTTTTTCACCACCACCTATATTAACTAATTAAAAGGATGTATCTGAATAATAGATGTATCATTTTTACAACAATTATGATTATTAAGGGAAAAAATTATAATCTACCTTTATTTCGTTTCATTATTTCATATATTAAAACATTAACCTTTCATTATATAGACTACAACCTTCATATATATTTTTTCATATATTTTATTTATTATTTACTGAATTTGGTTAAAATATTATTCACTACATTAAAATTATCCAAATAATATCATTATTCTTCTATAATAATTATATTATTCTAAAATAAACTACTTTCATAATCACAATCACCCCTCAACTATAGTATGTTCATATTTGGGTTTTTGGTCCCAAATTTTTACCCCTTAAGACATATTTTTTATTATAAAACATGTTTTATTTAGAATAGTGTATCTACTAATAAATGAATATCTTTTACCATATTCATTTAATTCATGTTATTTTATGATCCATATCATGTTATCTCTTTAAATGGATTTCATTTCAATAGATACCAATGTTTTAATGTTTTTTGTTAGGTCAAATACATTAATTGAGTTATAATTCTTCTTCATAGACTTTTTTATTTAATTATTGGTTTCTTACACCTTGAGATTTTATTTTATGATAATTTATATTCCTCTATCATTGAAAATAAATTTTATTTAGATATTTTACTTGGATAAAATTTCATTTCAAATGGTATATCATTGTTGAGAGTAATTATAATCATCTTTAAAAAAGGTTTACCCACAGTGTCCATATTTTACATTCCCAAAAATGATATCATTCATAATTGGAAGCAAAATTATATTTTACCTCATGAGACCTATATATTTTACTTCTTCTATTTTTAAAAAGAAGTTTTTATTACTCCTTTTATGATTTGGGTTTTCGAAAATGATACTTTTAAAACATTAAAAGAGTCTTCTATCCTTTCAATTAAAATATTTTATCTTCCACCCCACATTTATTTTAATAAACTTTATATCCTTTCAGGGATATATTATTGAATATTATTTTTCAAAATTAATTTTTTTAATGTTTTATCTTCAATTATTTGAAAATAAAATTTCAATGTGACATATACCTTTTCCTTTTTACGAATGTGTTCTAAAGAATATTTTTAATGTTATTTCCTATGGATACATTTTTTATAACCCTTTTAGTTTTATTTAAAATTTTATATCAACATTTTAATGGTTTCTAAAAGAAACTAGTTTTCTCCCCGTTCTATAAAATAGTTCTTTTAAAATCCTTTCAAAATATCAAGGATACATCGTAATTACAAAGTTATTTTTCTAAGACTTATAATTATTTTCCATCTAAGTAAATTCTTTTTGACATATCTTATGATTGATCAAGGATATTACAAAAATGACACCACCCAAATTATTTATCCAGATGACTTATGAAATTTTATCTTCAACCATTGAAATGATCCATCACTGCCCTTTTTTCTGTAGTCATTTATAGTTTATAAACCTGATTTTTATTCCAATTACTTTACTTTGTGAACACTCTATATTTACTTTATTTAATTGAAGGGTGTTCACCTAGATTCCATACATCGATTTATTTAGAATATTATTTACATAATCCTATACCCTTTATCTATATGGTGTAAAAACCATATGATTTATTGTCTTGAATAAAGGGTATTTAAATCAAAAATTACTTATTATTTTTTGATACCCATTTATTTTCCATGGTTTTATCTTGTTATGATTATTGATGGAATTATGATTTTTTTTCCTCATGTGATTCTATTTAAAAAAGAAATGAAACCAAAATTATTTACCTGAGTTATTTATGCCATTAAAGTTGAATTATTTTCATTTAGAAGTTTTATAAAATCCATTTTATTTCTATGGGTTCTTTATGATGTGATAAATTAATAATTTTCAAGTGGGACATGTAAGTATGGATGCATCACGAGTGGGGTCCAAAATAACTATCCAATGAATTAGTTAATAATTTCTATCTCATGATGAAGGTATTGATGAGTAAATTTTAATTTATTATAAGAATTGATGCTGATAATATTGATCATGAAAGTAATGTTTCCTATATGTTAATGTTTGTGCCATAGTTGAAAGATGTCACAATTTGATGCTTATTCTTTTTACTATGTTATGATCTCATGGGTCATGTTTGCTATCTTATGTTTCCGTACAGTTTTGATTCATGTATTATATCATTCCAAGACTTATGAAATGATTTTTGATATATAATTTATTGTGTGAATGTTTCTTATTTATCATGAATATACTCACATTCTCATTTTATAATCATTTATTATATTTTTTTATCGCTTCTGTTAACCCATACCTAGCATCTAAGCTCGATATTTTTTTATATTTAAATTTCCCCAGTTTATAAAGATAAGAAACATATGAAATTTTTATAAGAGTATCTTATATAGAGAATTATTCAGTGATATTATGGAATTTTTATGGATAAATTAGTTGAATTTATAGATGGTAAATTATTAATTAGTTAAAAAAGACATGGGTTTTGTTAATTAATATTTTTACCTAATTATCTAAAACTCTAAAACTAAAATATCATGTGAATTTATAATAATAAAAAAGTTTATTTTAGTCATGTAATTGATATGGTCATGTGCATGGGGTATCATATATACTATTAGAAGACTAGAATTTCTACATAATGGAGTTTCTTTTTCTAGATAAAGATCTTTCAAAGGAGGTATATGATAATTATTACACTACCTTTTGGAAATAAGTGGTTGATTCATTATACTTATAGTGCCTCATGTATTCACCTTTTTCTAGTGAGATTTGAGATATTCATGAAAACATGGATGAATTCTAGATGTTGTACCATAATAATGATATTTATCAGGAAAAATCTCAATAAGATAGGTATGAGATCTCTAAGTCACTTTTCATATATAATCTTGGAGAGAGTGAATCATTAAGACCTCATGAAGTCAAGATAATTGGATATGTTTAGTGTTTAGACATATTGTGTTTCAATCTACCTAGTGACTTTTGTACCGACCTCATGATTTTATCATTACCTTAGATATTATCCATTGTTATTATGAATTATAATATAAACAACATTAATAAGTCAATCTCTAAACTACTTACTCTGAATCACTTAGCAGACAAGTAAACGAGGCATAAAAAACCAAAATTCCTTATGGAAAAAAAAGAAGGGAATTGAAAAAGGACATAAGACTAATTCCAAGTCAATGGATTCTTTACATTATCCAATCAAGAGGAGAAATATCCATAGGTATGTTAAGGATGCTTCAAGTGCATGAGGAATCTTTGGGTGAATGAGAAAGAATAAGGAAGCTTTAGGAATAATTTTTTATTGAATATAACCTCTCCATATCTACTATTTAAATATTATAAATATATTTTGGTTCTCACATTTTTTTCAAATACATGAAACAAAGTGTATTTAGAAAGGTTAAAAGTGGTGAGGTGGATTTTTGAGTTGCTAACGAAGTAAGACTATTCACATTAGATAATAGATAATACCACCTTACTTAGAAAATAACATTTATTCTAGTATTGAATAATTTTTATTATTTTCCTAGTGTTTCTATGAATATTATATCAATATAAAGCTTAGAATAGTATGAATGTTTATTCATGTTTGTGAATAAAAGGTATTATTATAATAAATAGAGAAATTTTTATGGTAATAAAATCTTAATAATGGTCTTTATATACTAGAATATAATAACCAAGTGTTTTTAATTGATAATGATTCATTTTCAGATGAGCCATATCATACCTAGTTATCGAATCACTAACTTGGTCATGTAAATGAGAAGTGATTAAAAAAATATATCAACAATATTATTTAGATACTAACCACTTGATATGTGTCATGTTTTTTGTTTAATGTAAAATGAAAAAAAACCATTTATTGGAAAGTTTGAAAGTTCCATGGATCTTCTTAATTTTTGTCACACATATGTGTGTATACATTTCATATTTGAAGCTATTTGTGGATAATATTACATAATAACTTTTACAAATGACTTTATTAGACATGGATGTGTCTACTTGATGAGGTATATATATGAATAATTTTATAAATATAAAGAGTTCATGAATAAAGTTGAGAATAATATTATTATAGAAATAAATCAACTCTACTTGGACTAAGGTGGAGAATATTTTAAACAATTTTTCATCGACTAGGTATAGTATTTTTTGAACATATCTAAAATAAATCATCTTTATAAACCACAATGGAATGATATTAGTGAAATGATGAACCTTGTAGTATTGGACCTGATAAATTTGATGATAATCCATTCAAACAATCCATTGACCCTTTAGTGATATACATTATAGGTTTTAACACACATTATACACTAAGTGTCAATTATATTATCAAATAAAATTCAATATGAGTTCATGTAAGAGAAGAAGTTTGTTTTGTCCCATACACATTTATAGAGATGTGTAAATTTTGTTAAGAATATCTAAGAAAATACACCCTAATAGATGAAGTTTATATTTATAGTATAACCCAAGGAAATTAGAAGATATTATTTATACAACCCCTCAAAGAATAAGGTAATAGTGGAAATGCAGTCTATATACCTTGGGAGGGAACATATCGTGAAAAGTGATTGGTTGAGTAAGATTAAATTCTATAAATTTTATGATCATGATATATATGAATGGTAACAATAAAAATGTATTAAAGGTACTATGGAAGATGTTTTTCTATACACACAAGTTCTATATAGGAGCACCAGATAGGTTAAAGAACCATATAGATATATTTTTATAGTAATTAAGGATAGTGACTGATTATTAGTTGATATTGATGACCCTCTTTCCAAAAATTAAGTGGTATAAAACTTGTCAGTTTCAATGTATAAAGAAAAATTAAATTATGTTATATATTCCATATAATTGAACCCTGATGGGTTTCATTATATCCTCCAATGTATGTAAATATATTTCGGTTCATATGTTCATTCAAGAAGAAAACATATATGTAAGGTAAAGTTAATAACATTAAGGCATGAAAAGTTACAAAAGAGTTTAAGAAACATCAAGGAATATAATATAAAAAAACAATTTCACTAGTTTCCATACTAAAATCCATAATAATTATACTTTCCATGGCAACTTACCATGATCCAGATATTTGTAAAATGGATGTCAAAACAACATTATTTAATGGTAACCTATTGAATGATGTCTATATGACACAACCAGAAGTGTTTGTGACTCCAATTGATTCTAATAAGGTATGAAAGATAAAAAGATTCATTTATGGATTGATGTAACCATATAGATCATAGAACATTTATTTTGAGGTATCCATAAGGAAACATGAGTTTATAAAGTGTGGATGTGAGACCTGTGTATATAAATATTTTAGTGTGAATGTATTAATTTTATTACTCTTGTATATTGATGACATATTTCTAATTTTTAACTAGATATCAGTATTATAGTTAGTTAAGATGTGGTTTAATAAGTGATTACTCATGAGGGACATAGGTGAAGTGGACTAAAATGTTGGAATAAGGATCATTCATGATACATCCCATAGGATTATTAGACTGTGTAAAGTTTCATTCATTGACATGGTACTGAAGAGATTCAATATTAAATATTATAAGAGGGGACTATTTCCAATTCCATTTGGTATATACCATTTTATGTAAATCTCTCCTCAAACACAAGAAGAAAGATAGAGGATGGGTAGGATTCATTAAACATAATTTATAGTATCTATCAAATATTGTATTCTATAAACTAAGATTTATATTTCTTACACTTTGAACATGGTAGAAATATATAAAGCATACCCAAGAGACCTGTATTGAACCACTGTAAATTATAACCTAAAGCATTTGAGGCATACTAAGAAAATTTTCCTAGTTTACAGAGGAGATTAATTTTTTTTTTATAAGATAACATTTAGATACTCGTTTCCAAAAATATCATAATAACAAAAAAATAAAAGAGATAGAAATTATACCTTAACAGAGGACCTCTGAGCTAGAATAGCTCAATGTAGCATGTTTTTCTAGTTATAAAATATAGTTTGAGTATATTTTGGCTTCTGATAAAATTTATTAGATAGTGTAGATAAGAAACATCATCTAATATATTAACCTAGTGCTTATCATAAAAGGTTCTATCACATTATATTATGACAATACTGCAGCGGTGACCCTTGATAAAGAGCCAATTTCACATCAATAGACTGAGAACATAATTTTGAAGTATCAACTCTTGAGGTATTTATCAAAAATAGTTGAGGACAAAAAATGTAGATTTTTTTGTAGGATAATGTGGAAGACCCGTGGACTTAAGCCTTATATCATTTGAAGAATAAATATCATGTAAGGGATAACGAACTAATATTTCTTGGCATTTGGCTCTAGTAGAAGTGGGAGTCAATTGGATTTGGTACAATATAACAAAATAATTTGTACTTTTTATTAAATTTAAATTAAAATATCTAAATATTAATTAATAACTTATCATAGGATGAGTTTCCTTCCATGTAACATTAATTAGATAACTTTTTTCTTGTATATGTCACACTGAAAGGTCATAGTAGTTACTTTCTATGACTTTAAGATCCATGATGATATTATTAAATATATTTTCTATGAAATAATTCCATTTATCTAATAGAACATATATTATATTAGACTATCATGTGTTGTGGGCCAATTTTATAATTAGACTTTTTTCTCATGAAGTTTTCACTTGGTAATCTCCACGTGAGGAGGTTATGAGAAAAGTCCTGCTACTGGTAATTCCAAATTTTTTATATTCTAATGGATATTTCTATTTTCAGATTGGTGTTCTATAACTTATACTTGAAATTATTATTTATATATATCAATAAACACATAATTTTATGTATTGATGAAAACCATAATTAAATATTTTCACATTGAGGTAAGATACCTCAGATGCATCAAAAGTGATATGAAATTAATAAATAATTCAAGAAATGATTTTTTCCATTACAAGATAATGTAAGTAAATATCTCAAGACCTTTGATTAGAAAAGAACCATTTGATTAAGTTTATAGACATGATTATTTTTTTGAATGTTTATTTCATGAAATTCCGGAATGATATTCCAAACATATAGGTTGATGAAAAAGTGATACCACTTGATTGATGATATATTTAGAAAAAAATATTATATTACATGATGAATGTCTATTGATGTTTTTTGTCCTTATGATATTAACATCTTTCTCTATGGGTTCCTTGATTCTTTGGTAGATACTAATATTGTAATTTATGCTAGTTTTCCTAATGATACTAAGAAAGAGACCTAGAGGGTCACACTCTAAGTGTATCTAGAACCTCAATTAAATTATATTAGAATTTGATATTATAATAGATATTATTATAATGTTATAAGGAATAATAATTATTTAGGTTATTTTTATTATATAAATATTTATTTAATCGATAATACAATGATACTTATTTATTTAAATTAATAATTATTATAAAAGGTATGAAAAATTTTGAGTGGGATTAATAGGTCATATTAATGGTTACTGTGAAATGATATATTAAATTTAATATAATTTAAATATATATTCATTTTTTTATATATTAAATGATATTAATGTATTCATGACTGTAGAATATGTTAAATAATAATAATAATAATATTATTATTAGATGTGGGGGATTATTGAAGATTAAGATTCTAGTTAATGGCCATTATGGAATAACTAATTCTTTTACCTAGATATATAAACCCACTAATATCATTTTATAGGATATATGGAATTTAATAATTAGTATATTCTTTAGATAATTATCTCAATATGTAGAGATAACTTCTCATAAACACTTCCAAGAATGTAGAGTGATGATCTTACTCTTACCACAAAATAGTTAGAGAACTAGAATAAATCCATTAAGTCTAGGAGGAATTCTAATTGTGGTCAATAAATAATGACACAAGTGATTCAATTCTTCCATGCTATCACCCAAAGATCTAATAGTGAAATTATGATTTTTATGGAGCATATGTGGATACCAATGGAGTGATTCTACCCTTGTATCCTTCATTTTAATGATTGTATAACAATAATGAATACTCATTCAATAATGAAGAAAGAATTTAAAGTGAAGATAATTATTATTTAAATAATTGTTTTTAAATTATGTCTGAAAATATAATATCTTAAAATCATCCAAGGATACATTTTTTATGATATCTATAAAAATAACCTAAAACAACTAGACAAGCCACCCAATCTGGTCCATCATGGTGGTAAAGAACATCAAAGATAGAAGAAAAAAGTCTTGAATATAAAAAAATAAGATATAAAACCAGAGAACAAATTAGAAGAATGATATACATCCAAGATCCATACATTAAAATCCCAACCATATAAACTAGAAAGTATGAAAAGAATTCATTGAAAAGTATCCTTGTGAGTAACTGTCACCTACACACCATCCCACCACAAAGGCAGCGATGAAAAGAGAAGTCAACAATCTAAAATATTCCCTTCCCTTTACAAGGTCCGTGTAAAAAAAGTCTACAACTTCCCAAAGGAAAAAAGTAGAGTGTAAGCAAAAATCCCAGTAGGATGCCACAATAGAATCTATATCAATTATAATATCAATATTGCAACTTTTCATGATTTGAAACTAGTATATTTTTAAAAAAACACGTTCTTAAGTCCAAACCATTTGTAAATCATTATTTTTTCATAAAATATTTCATATTCCAAAAATAAGGAATATGAAAAGTGAAAAAGCATGAAATCATAATCAATAAAATCCATGAATACTCTATAATGTAAACATGTATGAAAATAACCATAACAAATCCATCATGTAAAAGAAACTGAGAAAATAACCATGACCAATCCATCATGTGAAATTCCAATCATAAATGAAAAAGCAAACTATTTGGGATTTAACATATGGGTATACATACTATACATAAAAATAAATCCCCAATATTGTCCTATGGTGTATTAAATAGTTATAACCTCAAATTTAATTATATGTAATAAAGTGAAAGAAAACATCAAGTGGCATTACACACACTCTGAGTGAAATGTCTATTCCTGATGCACCCAAGGTTCCCAATGTGCTAAGTTTGTCATAATAAATTTCAAAAAAATGATAAAAAATGATAATTTTTTTTAAAATCCAATCCAATCCAATTAATTATTTGAAAAAAAATTTCCAAATGAAAACCACAATTCAAGCATTTAATAAAACAATCAGTGTGCACCAATCATTTTTAAAGAAACAATATTTTATAATCTTGATTTATTTAGAATAAACCCATTTTAACCACAAATAAATTAAATTAAATGAATTTACTAAAGTAATTAATAAGAACAATGAGAAATTCATATAATTATCCTTTTTATAGAAATTCCAACCATAAAAATAGAGGTATAACTATTTGTCTTCAAAAAAGTGATCATGGGAGAGTACATCAGGTCCCCACAATCCTAGATACAGAAGAAACAAAAAAATCACACTATTAGAACCCAATATATCATGCATAAAAACCCAATTTGGGTTCCAAAAATACTAGAGGAGAGGGTATTTAGCAAGGATATACAAGGAAAAAGAAAACTACCCCACGAACGCAATATAACTTGAGTTGATCCATCAAGAACAATAGATATCTACTAAGAATCCAAAGGAAGAAGACTTTAAAGTGACAAGGAATTATTCGGATGAGATAATATGATATTATAGGGTTCTCAAGAGTCAATACATGTGTCCCATTAATTTTTAAATCAATTTTTAGTTTATTAAAAACTACACACACAATTTTCTATAGAGGACACATAGTTAGGAGTAACCATGTTCCATAACTATGAACCCTATAAAAAGATCCTATTTGGGGTGAACGGTTTGAACACATGGTTACATTATCTATATTCCAACCATTAATAACCCCTATGCTAAGGGGTGTACTGCTTAGAGGTGTGGCCATGGTTTGGAGAAACTATGCACCCCTTCCAATAGACCATGATTGGCTACATAGTTTCTTGTTCCAAACCGCATAGTTTTCTTTAACTGTGTTCCAATTGTTTACATCCCCATGTAATCCTTTTTTTTTAAACTTCAAAAATGATTCCAATTAAAGACAAAAAAAATCACAGTCAAAACATGGGTCAAGAATTAACTATTAGAAAGTGTTAAAACATTAAAATATTTCCACCATAAAATCATTCTATCCAAAGAATATGATCAAGATTCCAAAATCATAAAAATATAAACACATAGATACCTCATTAATGATTCCCACTCACAGATATCATAGATACCCTATTCACACTTTCATGGTTCCCTGACCAAGGGAATCATTTTACCATGTAGGACCTTATCCTGGTGATCTATAATTTGAACTGGTAACTCAAAAAAAGTGGTATTGGGATCAAGATCAATATCCCCCCAATCAATCACATGGCCATGATCTGGTTAATACATCTTTATCTAGGAAACATAAAGAAACTTGTGAACCAAAGTCAAGTGATGGTAAGTCCAAATGATTTTACACCTTTCTGAGTATCTCCATGATCTCAAAGGAGAAAAAAATCTCAATTCCAACTTCAATGATATCCAAATCGATTATGTTAGAAGTGAAGTGAAACTATGAGAAAAATCTAATCATCAACCTCATACTACAGTGACTGACAATAATTGTTGACATAAGATTTATGACAGCTATGTGCTATGACCAACCTATTCCAGATAAATTGATCATTTTCAGTCATTTCTTGAATGAGACTAGGCCTAAACAGGGACCGCTCTCCCAAATATTCCCAACACAAGGGAGATCTACATAGACACCCATACAAAACATAAAAGGTTTCCATATGTATCAAATCATGATAACTATTGTTTTTTGGAAAATTTGACTAGAGGAACATGTTTTTCCCAAGATCCACCAAAATCAAGCATGCAAGCTTGAAGCACATACTTAAGAACCTAGATAGCTCTCTCTCTATCTATCCATCCATCTATGGATTATAATACATGATCAATATCAACTATGAACCAACAAACTCATAAAAACCATTCTAGAATCTGCATGTGAACCTTGGGTGCTAGTTAAATAAAATGGAAGATTGAACACCATGAAGTCTCACAATATCTCAAATGTACAGGTCCTCAAGTTATTACACTTTCATCATCTCCGAGATAGGTAAGAAATGATTTGATTTCATAATTTGATCAATGATCGCCTAAATTACCTCCTTCCCACAAGGATTCGATGGAAAAACAATCAATAAGTCCATGGAAATATCATCCCACTTCCATACCAGAATGGTGTATGATTGGAATAAACTAAAAGGTCTCTATTGTACCACCTTAATTTTCTAACAAATGATATAATGTGATACAAAATTTTCAATTGGACGTCTCATCTCTAGCCCCCAATATGTATGTATGAATTTTTAATACATCTTGGAAGACCTAGGGTGTATAGAAAAAATTGAATGGTTTCCATTTTCCATCAACTCCTACCTTATATAAATCCAAACAACTAACCTACTACTGAAGCACAAAGCTCCACTTGGATACTGAGACAACCCACCCAAATCTCCCCACCATAATGGATTTTACCAAATAATTAGAACTCATTGTCCGTCACCTTCTCTAGCCAAAAATGCTCATAAAAAGATGAGTCAACTTTCATTCAATCAAAGAAAACTTGTCCACCATCCTATTCTATACCCATGATCATCTCAGCAACCAAATTCATTGGATAAAACTCTTCAACCGATTCCTTCATGACTTGTGTCGGTAATTTTCAACTCAACACATTAGTAACCACATTACCTTTCCCATGAGTGTATGAAATATAAAAATAAAAATTATGAAGATACTGCACCTATTTTATCTATCACAAGTTCAAATTATTCTGAGTCAAAATATATTTCAATCTCTTATGATCATAATAAACTGTAAACCACTCCCCTAAGAGATAGAATGACTACATATTTTTCATGCATAACTTCTGCTAACTGATTATCACGGGTAGGGTAGTTATTTTTATGTGATCATAAATTGAAAGATCCATAGACATCCACCTATACCCCCTACATAAATACACTTCCCATACTAGTACCAAATACATTGAAAAAACCTCACATCCCTAACTAGGTTTAGGAATAATCAAAATGGGTGTTGAATTCAACCTCACCTTCCATTCCAAAAATGATCTATGACATTTTATGACCCATTAAAACTTTACAAACTTATGGGTTAAAGCTGTCATAAAGGATGTGATATTTGAGATATCCTAAATAAATCATCTATATAACCAGCTAGATCCAAGAGTCTTTACATCTAAATTTTTTTTTGGGATTATCCCAAGAAAAAACTACCTATATATTTGTAGGATGCACCAGGAAAACCCTATCATATATCAAATTCCCCATAAATTTCACTTCCTAGATCCAAAACTCACATTTATAACTTTACTAAATAGATGATGTTCATTCAAGGTTAAAAGAATGATATCCAAATAGTCCATATTCCTCCCTTACTTGGACTACAACAAAATATCATCCCAAAAAACAAAAAATGAGTTGAAGAACCAATGAATGATTTGGTTTATCAAATCCATAAATACCATAGGATCATTAGTGAGACTAATTTAAATAACTAGATACTCAATATGCCCATAATAGATCATAAAATTTTTCTTAGGTGTATCCCCTTCTCAGATTCTTAACTAGTGGTACCTTGACAAAAGGTCGGTCTTTAAAAACCAATATTCCACTTTAAGGTGGTAAAAAATATCATCAATCCCAGGAAAAGGATATTTTCTATTAATGGTCACCTAATTTAATTATCTATAATCCACACAAAGTCTGAGACTCCTATATTTTTATTATAGATTTGGACATGTGAAGACCATAGTGAAATGATAGGATGAATAAATCCATTAGACTATAGGTCCTCAAGAACACAATCTAATGAATAAATTAATCTAGTATTATCCACTAGAACATCCTCCATGACATGAGGATAAGACCCACCACCCCTAGAAGCATCAGTACAAACCTACAAGACCTTGGTAATAGTTGATATCACCTTAATTCCCTGAGATATCATTTCACACAAATGCCTTAGATGGCCCAATAGTTTATAATAATGAAACATATTTTGATTCTTCATAAAGTTAGTCTTGGTATGAACATGCCTTCCAAATTGGTAGTTGATAATCTTTTTTTCCTAATAAAGCCCCATAAACTTGTCCTAATGAAAACTGAAAAACTGTGTTATTCATTTTCAAACGAGAAGAAACACCCGGGATAAAAAATTCACCAACTATTGATACAACCAAAAATGTATTTTTAGATATGTCTTCCTCTACAAACGTCTCTTTTTTGAATAACTCCATAAATTTTAGAAGAAAAATGAGAATCAACAAGAACCAAATATCAAGCCTCAATCCCAAGTCAAACATTCAAGACATTAGGTATTCATTAGTGACAAGATCTAGTTCTAGATGTACCATCTCAACAAAGTGGAAAAAATACTCCAAATTGATAGGATACCTTTACTCTAAGGTAAGAAACTCCTATGTATTAGATGAACATAATATATCTGGGTAAAACAAATGATTGGATATTTTCATAAAAGAAAACCAAGTAAGATCCCCATGAAACTTATATTTTATAAAAGTGTAACACCATCTCCTTCTTGGTCCCTCAAGAATTAACATGAAAACCCCACCATAGAGTGCTTATGATTCTTAAATTACTTAAATATCCTCTCAATTAACTCTAGAAACTCCTTATATTATTGGGGTCCTTTATCACCACTAAAAATGAGTGAATGATACTTCGTAAATTATGATCCATGATCCATAACTTGTCCTGAGTTCTTGACACCAACTTGACCCAAAGTCTTAATGTTAGGGACCAAATCTTCAACCAAAGAAAGTTCCAATGGAATTTTATCTTACTGATCCTATATCCCAACTTCCTCTCTCATATTTTGAAGAGATATTCTTAGAAATTTTTTTTGATAAGCATTAGAAAATAACCAATCATCTTTAGAGTATATTCCAAAATCCTAGGACCAACTTCAAGAATTCCTATCCATGATTTAAAACATCATAGACTAAAAATGATTATAAATTCTATGAATAAAAGATGAAACTTTAATAAATAATAGGTTAATTTAAATAAAATTACCATATAGTTCATTTGCATAACCTCAAACAAAAAGTCTCAAACCTGGTAAATAATTTATGACTACCCATGGTAACTTGAGTTCTGAAACATAAATGAGTTGTCTAGGAACCCTCATGCACTTAATTCCTGAATTACGATGGTCCTAAATCATTTTTACCCAAGACACATACCAAAACATATACAGTGTTAATTAATTTCATTTTGAGAATCCCTTTGATATCATTATATATCAAACCAACCGGAATCAATTAGATAAGACACATGATCTGAACTATCAGGGTGCTAATATACAACAAAGATGGTGGAAACAAGTACTGAATTTTACAAAACAAGACATAAAACCCAAGAAAAATGTGAAATAAAGAGATATTTACAGGATAAATACAATCCAGTCCCAATTGAAAAAAATATAAATTATGAAAAAACTAGATCCACATGTCTCTGTGTGACTAATCATCACCTAAAAACCATCCCGCCATGAAGGCAATGCTGAAAATATTATTCTACATTCTATAATATTACCTTCCATTTACATGGGTCCTGTAAAAAAATATAAAACGTCCTAAAGGTAAAATTTAGGTGTGGAAAAAAATACCAGTATAATTCCACCAATGAATCAATATAAATTATAATATCAATAACTCAATAGTTTTACCTACAAAACAAATACAATTTTACAAAGCATTTTTATAAATCAAAACCATTTGTAAATCAACCTTAGGTTTTTCAGAAAATCCATTCATATTATTAAAAAAGGAATATGAAAATTAATAAATTATGAAATCATAATCAATATAATTGATGAATACACCATAAGTTATGTATGTAAGAAAATAACCATAACTAATCCATCATGTGAAAGTTAGTGAGAAAATAAAAATGACCAATCCATCATGTGAAATTCCAATAATAAAAGACAAAGAACACCATTTATGATCAATACTATGTGTATGTGTACTATACAAAAAATAAATCCCCAATCCTTGCCTATGGTGGATCCAACAGGTATAACCTCTAGTGTAATTACACATGTTAATGTGAAAGAAAACCTAATGTGGCATTTCACACACTATGAGTGACATGTCTATTTTTGAAGCACCTAAGGTTCCAATTATGATATGTTTTTCAAAATCCATTTCAAAACCATGATCACATTTTATAAAATATTTTCAAATCCAATCCAATCAACTTCAATGTTTAAAAACAAATTTCTAAATCAAAACGACATTCAAACATTAAATCAAACACTTGGGGTGCCCAATCCATTTTTTTAAAAAAATACCTTTAATAAAACATGAATTATTTCCAAAACAACCACTATAATAACAAATAAATTGAATTCAATGAATACCTCAGATTAATTTACATAAAAATTTATAATTTAAAGAATTATACCTTTGTATAAAAACACTTACCTCTAAAAATTAAGGTAGAACTATTCTCATTCGATAACGATGATTAGTGGGGAGTAGATTAGGTGCTCAAAATCCTAGATCCATAATAAAAACATCTATTTCTCTTTATAAAAACCTTATATTCAGCATTAAACCCCCTTTAGGTTATAATAATATATGAGGAAAAGGTATTTAGATAGGATATATAAGGAAAGAGGAACATCAGTCCATGAATGAGACATACCTTGAGTTGATTCATAAATAAAAAAGAAAATCCCTCTAGAATCCAAATTAAGAAGTCTCTCAAGCAATATAAAATTAGTATGTTGATTCAATATGATATAAGTGGGTTATTAGGAGTTAAACATGGGGTCCCAATAATTCCTAAATCAATTTTTGGGGTATTAAAAACTACTTGCATGGTTTGTGGGAGATGAACCTTGGATAGGAGTTAATGTGCACCTTAACCATTCACCCTATAAAAATATCCTATTTGGGGTGCATGGTTTGGTCACATAGTTACTTTAACCTTGCAATGACCACACATAACTACATTTCCAATGGTTTAATGATTTAGAGGAGCTCCCATACCATTTGAAAAAACTATGCTCACCATTCCATTAGACTATGCTTGGTTTTAGGTTTCCTTGGGTCAAATTGAAAGGTTTTCCCTAATCATGCAACAACCTTGAACAACCCCATGGGATCCCATAAATTTCAAAATACTATAAAAAATACTCCAAAATAAGACCCAAATTAAGCATGGTCAAAACAAGGTTCAATAATTACCTATAAAAAAGTAACAAAACATTATAGTCTCCCCACTATAAAGGTTTTTTATCCCTATAAATTTTTTAAGATTCTGAAATAATAGAAAGAGAAGGACACTACAACCTCATATGATTCCCACTCCCATGTCTCATGGTTATCCCATCTACAATACCATAAGATGAAGACCAATAGAATTATTTTATCACACATTACCATATCTTATAAATCCACAATCTAAACTCATAGCTCAAGAATGGCGGTATAGGGATTAGGATCAAAATCTTCCCATTCAATCAAAAGAGAAGGATCTGGTCAATAAATCCTTATCTAGGAATCATGAAACATATTTTGAATCAAATTCAAGAAAGATGATAATTCCAACCGATATTACACCTATAAAAGTCACTCCATGATCTCAAATGGGCCAAAAAACCTTGGTTCCAACTTACCCTTGTCACCGAAATGATGATTTCCCAAGTTATTTGACACTCTAAGATAAACCCAATCACCAAACTCAAACTCTAGCAGTATCCAATGATGGTCTGCATAATATTTTTGATGGATTTGTGTTACGACCAACTTCTTCTAGATCAACTACACCATTTTCATCATATCATGAATGAGACTCTACCCGAACAAGGACCACTCTCCCATCTCCACACAACATAAGGGATATCTACATTGATTCCCATACAATGCTTCAAAGGGTTCCATATATATAAAATCATGATAAATGTTAGACTAAAACACAACCAATGTCAAATGTTTTTCCCAAGATCCACCAAAATCAAGCACACAATCTCAAAGAATATTATCAAGAACTTGTAAATCTCTCTTTGTTTGTCCATTAATATGTGGATGATATTTAGTTTTAAATTTTAAAAAGGAACTCATATACTCTTTTAAAACTTTCTAGATCTTGGATTTGAACCTTGAGTTCTAGTTAGATAATGTAGGTTCTAGGCACAATGGAAGCACAATATGGGAATGTACCCAAATATAAATATTTTCATAATCAATGATTAATCTGGGATCAATACAATGATGAATGCTAGTATCAAAAAAATTTAATCAAATATAAAAGACAAAAGATAGAACCCAGAATTGAGAAGAGAGGATCAAAATATTTGTTTATAATTAACTTAATTTAATTATAGAATTGCCTCCAAGGTGATTCTTTCTTCGTTGATGCGTCTGACCATGAGTTCGAGGTGTGGCTTTGTTGAAATGTAGAATCCAAGTATAATAATCCTCAAGAAGTGATCCACATGTGATCCATGTATCTTCATATGTCACCAAAGGATTCTCAAGGTGCTAGCATGGAAGATCCTTGCACTTGAAATGTCCGCCTTCGTTCACCTCGAGAATCACATCCAAAGTCTTCTATTTTATCCGGTGGAGGAGGATAGATATATTTATTGATAGTGTTTCTAGAGTGGGAAGAGTTCTCTAGGATCGTGATCTTTTCTATAAGGATGTTGTGCACAAAACTATTGGTTAACTGGTGGAATGGCCCCTTGGTGTATTTAGAGAATAATAATATAATGGGGAATTGAATTCACTAGGTAATAATAAATAATTATTAGAGGTGTAGTTACTTAATTTATTATTCCATGTGAAAACCCCATGTCAAATAATAATAGAAATGATATTATTTCCATGACATGTGCTTAATGAATTTAATTCTCTAGGTAATAATAAATAATTATCAAAGGTTTCGTTACTTAATTTATTATTCCATGTGAATACCCCATGTCAAATAATAATAGTAACACTATTATTTCCATGAAATGTTGTTAACTTGAATGTTATATTTAAATATTATTTAAAAAAAATAATATTTAACATTATTTCTCATCATAGCCATAACTTGGTCTGCCAATCCTCATTAACACTTACCGGGCCTAGAATAATGACTATTTATTTATTAAATAAATATAACTACATTATTCAATGATAAATAAATATTCTATCTAAAATATATTCTCTTGAAGAACTAGATATAAAATAAATTTGATTAGGTAGACTTGAATAATTATTAAACCCCAAATGGGAATAATATTTATTCAAATTGTTAAATAAATAAATTATTTAACTGAGATATTGGATACAATTAGTGTGTGGCCCTATAGGCCTATTTCTTATTAGAATTAGGTGATATATACTAAAGTCCAAGATTACTATCTTGCAATGGGTCAAGGCACCCAAGAGAAAGAATTTGATGTCACAATGACATGTCACCTCATACAAAATCTTATCGTGTAATATAATTATTTTTTCCTGATATATCAAATCAAGAAAGTTGCATCCCAGTTCCATCAATCCATGTGCTTGCTTTCTCATACATTGACTTCCTGGAATTTAAAATTACTAGAGAACACCATGTCCATGGAACTAGTTAGGCTATATCATTTCCATAAAATGAGATGAGATATCTACTTCCATAGTAGTAAAAAATTCTTTCTCTCATTGTTCATTAATGTAGTATTACTCGTTATGCACCCAACATATCCAACCTATCCGTGAACATATTTTGTCCTAGTTTTCATCAATACATCTAAGTGTGTAAGTCATAATACCCATTAATAGTAATCTTAAAGTCTAAGAACCAATACACACATATGTAGATAGGAACATCCATTGACACTTACGAATGTAGATTTCCTACTGGCGGGTCTTGTTCTCATAATATCTTCGCTGATATTACAATGGGAACAAACCATGATAAGGTGCATCAATGTTTCATGAGTCCCCACCCTTAATAGCATGTATAATTTGTGTCCCTTAAAATGATATCAACCAGACATAGAAAATATATTGAATAAGAGTTTCATGGAACTTCTGGTCTCTCATCATAATAGGGATCCTCTATGATCTTTTAGTGTGACAAATATTCTTAGTACATTATCACATACTATGTCACACAGAAGAACAATCATGATGTGACAAGGAGTTAAATAAAATTTATCCAATGAATATAGGTTTATCATAAAGTATAAAGAAGATGGTTTCTACAACACCTACTCTAATAGAATCCCACTTTCACTAGAGCCAAATACTAACAACCTTCAGTCCAAAAGCTTTCACATGATATTTATGCTTCTACTGAGATAGGTCTTTAGTCAATGGGTCCTCCAATTTCACTTCTGTGGAAAATCTTCTCAGTGAAAATTCACCCCTTTGATAGAAATCCCTCAAGAGGTGATACTTTCAGAGTAAGTTCTTTGTTCGTTGTTGTGACCTTGGCTCTTTTGCAAGATCCTCCACTATTGTGCTATCATAATACAATGTAATGAGATATATTCTTATAGGTTCCACCTCAAGATCTTGAAAAAAGTTCCAAATCCAAATAGGTTCCTTGGTTTCATCATAAGATTCTATATATTCATACTCCGTTGTAAAATCATTGACAACTGGACACTTTGAACTCTTCCAGCTCACAACTCCTCCATTAAGATAGAAAACATATCCTGATTGCAACTTCAGATCATTTGGATTTTTCTGAAACCATCATCATCATACCCTCTAATGACAAGATCCTCATCTCCTCTATACACCGGGAATATATCATTTTTTCTTATAAGATACTTAAGGATAGTATTGACATCAGTCCAATGTTGTTCTCAAAGATCATCTTGATATTTTACTACAATGCTCAGTGCATATGCAACATCAATCCCGGTACATAACATGGCATACATGATAGATCTTATCACTGAAGAATATGAAATATTACTCATACTATCTTTCTCATGTAGTGTCTCGGGACACATTTTCTTTGAAGGATGTATACCATGTGACACTAGAACTAATGCCCTCTTGGATTGTTCTATACTAAATCTCTTTAGTATCTAGTCAATATATGTACTTTTACTTAGTCCAATAATCCTCTTGGATCTATCACGAATGATCTTGATCCATAAAATGTAGGCCACTTCACCTAAGTCTTTCATAGAGAATCACTTGTTAAACTAGTCATTGACTGACTGCAAGACTGGTATGTTGTTTACAATAAGAAATATGTCATCAACATACACAACTAGGATAAAAACTGCATTCCCATTAAACTTCTTGTAAAAACATGTCTCACATTCATTCTTAGTGAAACCGAACTCTATTATAGTTTCATAAAATCAAATTTTCCATGACCTAGATGCTTTCTTTAATCCATAAATAGAAATTTTTGACATACACACGCTTTTTTCATCATTTGGTGTCACAAACCCTTCTAGTTGTGTCATATAGACATCTTTCTGAAGGTTCCCATTAAGGAATACAGTTTTGAAATCCATCTGTAAAATCTCATAGTCATGGAATGCTGTTACAGAAAATATGATTCTTATGGATTTAAATATGTAAACTAGCAGAAATGTTTTAGCATAGTCAATTCCTTGATTTAGTTTAAAACCCTTATCCACTAGCCTTTCTTTGTAGGTACTAACTTGACCTTCCATATCCAGTTTCTTCTTAAATACCCATTTACTTGAAAAAATATTTACATCAAATGGATCATCGACCAAAATCCAGATTTGGTTCAAATACATAGAATCCATCTTATAATTCCTCACTTCTATCCATCATGTAGATTCTGAACTTTATACTTCTTCCTTGTAGTATATTGGTTCATTATTGTCCAACAATAATGAGTCACCATAATTGGTGACAAATAAATCATATCTCTCTGATTCCCTCACCTCTCTTGTACTCTAACACAGTACTTTTGTTTCAGGAACTACCTATTCCCCGAGGACCTGTGAATCTTGTTCCTATACCAACTCTTGTGTTTCTTGAGAATCAACTTCATTGAAGTCAATCTTTCCCCCACTATCCTTTTTTAGGATGTTCTCCCTCTAAAGAAAGATGACCTGTCTAGAAACAATCACTTTTTTTATGAGAGGTTGTATTGGTAGTATCCCCTTGTTTCCTTGGGTTACCATATAAAGATATACTTCATGCCCTGGGGTTCTAGTTTGCTTCTTGAGAAAGCCTTAACAGATGACATGCATCCCCATACATGTTTATGTGACAAAGTGGGTTTCCTTCCCTTCATAGCTTGAAGGTAATCAGATTTAACACCTTAGTTACTACCTGTTTTAATGTGTATACCTTAGTTTATAATGCATATCCCCAAAAGAATAATGTATGATCTACGCGAATCATCCTCGACCTTACCATGTCCAATAAGGTATGGATCCTTCATTCAGTAACACCATTCCACTATGGTGTATAAAGTGGTGTTAGTTGAGATAGAATCCCAAAATCCTATGAAAGGTTGATGAACTATTGGTGAAGATATTATCCACATCAATCCGATCAAAGATAATTTATCCTCTTACAAAGTTGATTATCTACAAAATTCTTGAACACCTTAAATTTCTCAAAGGACATAGAATAATACCATATTAAGTAGACATAACCATATCTATTCAAGACATCAGTAAAAGTAATGAAGTAAGAATATCCACCTCTAGATTCTACTGGAAATGGTCTACACACATGAATGCGTAATAATCCTAGAAGCTCTGTGGATCTTTCACCCTATACACCAAATGGTGGTTTGGTAATTTTCTCTTATAAAAAAGTGTGACATCTATCAAGTGGTTTTAGATTTAAAGAGTCTAAATAACCATCTTGATAGAGCTTTGTTAAGAAATTCTCATTTACATGAACAAGGTGGTGATACTACAACCAGGTATTTTATGAGTCATGTGAACTTGGTTCATTATCAATTTCCAACACATGGTTCTCAAAATTAAATAAATAAAGACTATTAATTAAATGTTCCATACCATAACATATGTTTTCCTTATAAAAGTAACAACATTTATTTATAAAAATTAAAATAAATCCATCTGTATCTAAACTCGATACATAAATTATGTTATTGGTAACACTAGGTATATAATAACATCCATATAAAACCAAAATCATTCCCATGTTAAATTTGGGGTGGTAGTTACTAATGGAAAGGGAATCTAGCCTCGTACCATTGGTATCTCAGATCCACCTCTCCTGTAGAATTTTTTTTGGAATTTACTTGGTTCATGAATTTTAATACATATGTGAGCCCCACAAGCTTTATCTTATACCTAATGTGTAGAAATGGAAGGATTAAACTCGATAAAAAACACACCTTTGGATTCCACTTTCTTATGGGTGTAGTTCCTCTTCTAGTGGCCCGACTTGCCTCATGCAATGAATACTACCTCCATTTCCTTGCCCTACCTCTGGATCTTATTCTTCTTAGTCAGATGGTTGTCTAAGGATTTATATTGTTTATAAATATTAGGCCCATTTTCCTTGTGATTACTCTTCCTATTCACCATAAGAACTAAAGGGGTTTCAATCCCCATGTCTTTATCAACTTGAAAAATCAGGGTAAGAAGATTCAATAGGCTCTTTTCATTTTTTATCATATTATAATTCATAATAAAACTATACAAGGTCTTATGCAGTGATGATAGTATGAGATCTTTACAAAACTCATCTATGAATTTAATCCCCAAGATGTCTTGATGATTAATGCAGCCAATAAACTTGAGTAGATGTTGTCCAACTAGCATAGAATCTCCAAGATTAGCAGTGAACAAAGAGTTTTAGATCTCATAACTCTATTATCTCACCTTCTCTTGATAGGGATATCAAAGGTGAGACATAATTCTATAAGAATCCATTTTGTCATGTTTCTTCGAGAGGTCATTGGTCATGGATGACAGCATGGGGCACTAGAAATCCGTAATGTCATTCAGATGTTTCTCATACATAGAGAGTTTCTCATCACTAGCCTCATCTCTAGGAAAAAATTGTAAAGGCTCTTATAGTACATAAAGTTTCTTCTCATGGTGATTGAAAACCTGAAGGCATCTTTTGCACACTTGTAAATTAGTTCCAGTGAGAAGGTTTTCCCTCTTGAGTATGGATCACAATGATGTGTTTGATGAAATTTTGATTTTTATTTCTACAAATTAAGATGAATAGAGTTCTATTACTTTATCTTGATAAATATAGACCAATAAATTAATTAATATCTATTAGTCTCCCACTATTTTGTCAAAAACCCAATAGCCCTCACCATTTTCTTTGAAATATCCTATTGCTTGGAAATTTTAGTGGCAAGGATCCATATTACCCTTCACATTACCACAACTAGGGTTGGTCAATAAACTTGAATGGTTTTTGGTAGGCATTCCAAATGCCAACTACATTAACTCACTTATCCTTGATATGTTGAGAGGAATCCCCAATCATAAAATTCATAATTTTGGATTTCCTCAACCTTTTCCTCTCAGTTATACCAAGTACTACTAGGGTCCTCAACCCTTGATGTAAACTAAGTTAATTCTTTCCAAAACTTCAAATTAGAATTCCCCGATAATTGAAAGCACCACAATTAGGGTTTTTCAAGAATTTTGTACTATGTTTCAAATCCAACTGAAATAATAGAATGCTATACTAACTTAATATTTAATTGATAGATTTTATCCTTTTTTTTGTAAATTTCCACTTATTATATTTTCACATTCTTGTAAATATTATATGGGATATACTTTTGTCATTAACCATGTATAGATAATATTTACGCATAATCAATTTTATTTTAGTTCCATCTTGTATGATTGTTAGTTCAATAATTATTTGATCACATCAAACATCCATAATGAAAACCATACAACTTCCAAAAAAATGAAGGGTATAATAGTGAGATTTATTATTGGATTGTTTATCAAGTATTTGGTAAACTAAACCTAAACTATAGGAGAAACACATTGAACAGGTTAAGGTTCATGTTTACATCATTCCACCTATCAACCTTTTTATATCCATGGACTATTTTTTCCTCAAATCCTTTCTTGAACCACCTATACTAGCTTGGGAGCTCCATCCATTACATATGCTTTTAACTCACACGTAGGTGAGGGGTAAATGGGGGTTTACATAAAAGAAACCATAGGTATTTATCCCTTACCTATTAATGATGATAAGGAATACATGAAAACAATTTTAATTTAATAAATAAATTAAATATGGAACCAATCTCAAACAAAGATCTGGTCTAGCTCAGGATCATCCACATACATGCAGTAAATTAAAAATTTAATAAAATTGGAATTCAATTTTTTAATCATTATTATTAAGATAAATTATGCTCGAATCAATTAATAAGTACCTTTAATTAATCAATCCATTTTATCTGATTCCTTTTCTGAATTTCCTTGATATTATCATCCATAACCTTGTACATAACTTTTACCTTGGAAAAAACCTGGTAAATACCCATCCAAAATAACCCAACAAGTATTTTTACTCGTATACACCTTATCCTTTGTGACATGTAGAATAAATGCTAAATTATAACTATAATAAAACTCATACCTAATGTGAATATCTTTGAACATTACATATGTGTTAATAAAACATATATATATCAGACAAATTTCACATGTTGTGTCTGGGATTTATGCACAAATGAAGCTACACATCTCAAGTGTTACATAATATAATAATAAAATTTTAAATCTTCATAATCTAGAAAAAGTACATGGTGTGTAGATCTGACTATATGAAATATACCCTCCTTACAATCCATCTGAAGTACACTCCTAGAGAAATTGTGCGTGAGGTGTACTTCAAAAATCTTCATAGTACACGACATATCTTGTGGGCCACATGCCATGTAGACTCTATGTTACATGGTCACCAGCTAGGAAAGTCGTGTATGGGATACATGAATTGACCCTGACCCGAAGAGACTACATGCCACATCCAGTGGGCCACACGTTGTGTAGTATGGCTAACTATGTGCCAATATGTCCTGGTTAATACACAATGTAAGAATTAACTATGTTTCCTTTCATTAATGCACATGGCTTGAGTAATTTCCAAATTACTCTTAATACACTGAACAAAAATACCTGATATGTAGATCTGAATACACTGTGTGTATTCTTGTGTTATCTATAAATAACCTTCAATACCTCCTGATGAGATCCTTGATTTAATTTAAATCAAAAAATTATTCATTTCTATTAGATCTGGGAGAAACGATAAGGGATGAACAATTATGAAAATTCAGATACAAGAATGATTAAACGTGAATTAAAAAACTAAATTATTAAAGTGTAAATCTTCAACAAATTATTTAAATAAATATAAATGAAAATATGAACCATCTGATACCACTAGTAGGTTCGGGGCACAGAGGAAGTGATGAATGGGATTGTACACAACTATGAAAATTGTCATAATCAATGATTAATTTGGGATCAATAAAAACATGAATGATAGTATCCATAGAATTTAATTAGAGATGAAAGAAAAAGTAATGAACCAAGAACCGAGATTATAGGATTGACATATTTTGTTTATAATTAATTAAATTAAATTATAGAATTACTTCCAAGGTGATTCTTTCTTCGTTGATGCATCTGACCAAGAGTCTGAGGTGTGGATTCATTGTGATGTAGAATCCAAGGATCAGAATTCTATTATGGTGATCCACACATTCTCCACGTATCTCCGGACATCACCTAAGGAGTCCTTAGGTGCTAGTGTGGAAGATCCTTATGCTGGCGATGTCCACCTTCGATCGTCTTGAGAATCGCTTCCAAAGCATTTTCCTTGATCCGATGAAGGAAGATCTATTGCATTCTTGAGAGTGTTCATGGAGAGGGAATAGTTCCTTAGGCTTGAGAGTTTTTCTCCATGGATGTTGGGCACACAAATATTTTTTAGCCGGTGGAATGACACCTTGGCTTATATAGAAAATAATAACATAACATGGAATTTAATTCACTAGGTAATAATAAATTATCAGCACAGGTTCCGTTACTTAATTTATTATTCCATGCGAAAACCTCATGTCAAATAATAATAACAAATCTATTAATTTTATGACATCTTCTTAACGAATTTAATTCCCCATGTAATAGTAAATTATTAGCATATGTGTTATTACTTAATTTATTATTCCATGTGAAACCCCTATGTCAAATAATAATAGCAATGCTATTATTTCCATGATATGTTCTTAACTTGAATGTTATATTTAAATATTATTTAACCAAATAAAAATTAATATTATTTCTCATCAGACCCATAACATGGTCTGCCAATCCTCCACCACATTAATTGGGACTTGAATAATAACTATTTATTTATAAATTAAATATAACCACATTATTTGCTGATAAATAAATATTCCATCTGTAATATATTATCTCGAATAAATAGAGACAAAATAAATGTGATCAGGCATACATGAATAATTACTAAACCACAACCATGAATAATAATTATTCAACTTGTTAAGGAAATAAATTATTTATCTGAGATACTGGATATAGTTAGTGTGTGAGCCTCTAGGCCTCTTTCTCGTTTGCATTAGTAGGGCTTGCCAAAAGTCCAAGATTGCTGTCACTACGGGAAAATGGACCTATCCCCACAGTTTTCTCCAAAACTGTGGGGATATACCCCCCCTATACCCTAGGTTTTGGAAAACCGTGGGTATAGGTGTCTATTCAAGACCTATACCCACGGTTTTGGAAAACAGTGGGTATAGGGGGGGTCTATCCCCACGTTTTTCCAAAACCGTGGGGATAGGTCCTGAAAAGTGACCAATACACACGGTTTCCCAAAACCATGGGTATAGGGGTACCTATACCCATGGTTTTGGGGAAAACTTTGGGGATAAGTCTGGGCTAAAATACCTATTCCCACGGTTATGAAAAATCGTGGGTATAGGTCACTTTTGTGTGTGCGGGAAATTTTTTTCCCACAGGAAGGAATTCGTTTTGGCGGTAACCCTATACCCACGGTTCTTCCCACTATACCCATGGTTTTTATAACTATATTTAACTAAATATATATATATACACCATGGAAATTGGCTATGTTTCGGTGACACGGTGGCAGGACACCTATACCCACGGTTTTGGACAACCGTGGGTATAGGCTGAGGACCTATACCCATGATTTTGGAAAACCGTGGGTATAGGCTGAGGACCTATACCGACGCCGTTCCAGCCCACGGTTACCAAAACCATGGGTATAGGCTATACCCACAGTTTTGAACCGTGGGTATAGGTCGTTTTTCCAGTAGTGTGTCTCACAACGATTCATGGCACCCAAGAGAAATAAGTTGATGTCGCAATGGCATGTCACCTCATATGAACACTTACCATGTATTATAATCCATTTTTCCTGATATCTACAATCAAGCGAGTTTCATGAAAGTTTCACCAACCCATGTGATCAATTTCTCATTCTTTGACTTCCTATAATTGAACTTGCCTAGAGAAAACAATGGACTTAGATTTAGTTTGGCTATATAATTTCCATCTATCAAAGGGCCTGAGATATCTACTTCCATTGGAGTGACAAATAATTTCCTACATTATTCATTAATGTAGTATTACTCGTGACACACCCCGCATAACCTATGTTACCATGAACATATTTCATCATGGTTATCGTCAATAAATCTAGGTGTGTGAGTCATAATACTCGTATACATTAATCTTATAGTCTAATGACCAATACACAAGTTAGCAGATAAAAACATCTAATGACACTTATGAATGTTGATTTACTATTTTCGGGTCTTGTTCTCATAATATCCTCCTAGATATTACCAAGGGATCACAACATGAGAAGTTTCCTCAAAGATTCATGTATCCCCACTCCCGATAGCCTATACCATTTGTGTCCCTTTAAATAATATCATCCGACCATATAACATATATTCAATAATAGTGTCATGGAACTTCCACATTCTTATCATAGTAGGGATCTACTATGACCCTTTAGTGTGACATCTATTCTAAAGAAATTATCACATACTATGTAACACAGAAGAACAATAATGATTTGATAAGAAGTATATAAATATTCATATCTGGAATACAGGTTTTTCATAAATTTAAAAAAATGGTTTTAAGGGAAGAAACTCTAACAGATACAATAATAGATAGAACCCCCTGGAGTCTCATAATCTCTCAAATGTACAAGCTCGTGAGTTGTTCCACCTTTATCATATCCCTAATAGGTAAGAAAAGAGACTATTTTTTAAGTCTATAAATGATCATCCAAATCTCATCATTCTCAATAAAAGTATGTCAAAAACTAATGACAATGTTTAAGTAAATCTCATTCCACTTCGATACCAAAATGTGTAAAGTTTGCAACAAACTAGATGGACTCTACTATTACACCTTAATTTTCTAACAAATGAGACACTGTGATATAAATCTATACTTTATTGCCTTGTACATGGACATCAATACCGATGTCTCAATTCATAAAACATATTGGTATCCCAATGTTTATAGACCAACATGACTAGTTTCCACTATCCATACCCCCTTAGATAAATCGGAACAACCAACCTACTACACATGCACAAAGCTCTATTGGGAGACTCATACCACTAACCTGATGTCTCCCCACCATAAAGGACTTTACCAAATCATTGTAAATATGTATTTTTCACCAAATAAAGCTGAAATAACTCATGAAAAGATGATTCTTCTTTAATATAATCCAATAAAACCATTCAACCAACCTCTTCCACTCCCAGTCTCATCTCAACTGACAAACTCATCAAAGGACACTCCACAACCGATTCCTCTATGGATTATGTTGGTAATTTTGTTCTAAATTCATTGACAACCAAATTATATATCCAAAAAAGTGTATGTAATATCAAAATAAAATATCTTAACATACTCCACCAAACATCCCTATCTCAATAACATATCACATTGAGTAAAAATATATTTCAACCTCTTATGATCAGAACACACTACAAACCACTCCCCAAACAGACTGTGTCGCAGTTTTTTTAGTGTATTCCTAACCATAGGCCACCACCCATTTCCCCTGCCTCAATAACAATCTTATACCCATATTATAACCATCAAAAAATACATTGTAACTTGAAACTAGTTCTATAAGAATCAAAACGGGTGTGGAAGTCAACCTCGCCTTCAGTTCCAAAAAGTATATTTGGCATTTTTTTATTTCATTAAAACTTGACACCATTATAGGTTAATGTTTTCATTGAAGATACAAGAAAGGAGAAATTGTGAATAAACTATCTATATTAACCAGATACACCCAAGAAGGTATGGATCTCCAACACATGTTTTTGCATCTCATAGGACAAAACTGCCTGTATCGTTTCAGGATTTTATAAGATTCCCCTCTTAGAAATCAAATTCCAAAGAAATTTCACTTCTGGGATCCAAATATCATATTTTAAAATCTAAAAATACATAATATATTAATTAAATATTCAATGAATATCCAAATAGTAAATATTCTCCTCCTATGACATAGAGTACACCAAAATTTCATCCGTGAGAAACAACAAATGATTCCAATAACCAATGAAAAATTTGGTTCATCAAATCCATAAATACCATAGGATCACTAGTGTGGTAGAATGATATAACTAGAAACTTGTAATTACAATATAAGAATGTTTTATTAGTTGTATCCTCATCTTGAAATCTTAACTGGTGGTACACCAACCAAAGGTAAATCTTTGAAAACCAAAATTCCCCTCTAAGTTTATAAAAATGATCATAAATCCAAGGAAAATGATATTTGTCTTTAGTGGTAACCTAATTTAACTTTTGATAATCCACGAAAATTTAGAGACTCTCATCTACCATATAAAAAAGGATATACGTAGCCCATAGTGACTTTCTAAGATGAATAAATACATTATCATTTAGTTTATTAATTTTAAATTTATGTTCCACAAACTCAATAGGTGTCATTTGATAATATGTAATAGAAATTGGAATCATACTAGGGAGTAGGAAAATAGTAAAATTTACCTATATCTATGATGGTAAATCATAAAAATCACTTGGAGAGTCTAAGGGATATCTAAAAAACACTATAAGAAGAAGACTACCCAAATAAGTGTCAATGATATCAATACAAATATTTGACTGCTAGAATGAGATTACCCTAGAATAAGTAACAACATGCCCAACCCTTTTTGATTGAGAGTCTTATTCACTATAAAAAAATATATGAGTGACTGCATTAGAAGATAAAAACTAAACTCGATGACGATAACAATATATCTAGGACTTAACACTAATAATATAATCCATGCCAAGTATCTAGGAAAACATGTTAATATAAACAACTAAAAAGTCCCATGTCACCTCTTAGTCTTCTATCATCACATGACACATGGGGCACTTGAAACCTTATGTAGACCCATTTACCAAAGGTGTGGGAAGATCCAACAAGAATGACATAAGTTCTAAATATAATCCCAACATGTCAAACGACATTGACAATATAAAATAATGAGTATCATCTATATAAAACAAATATTGAACCATATAATATGAAATAAACATTTTACCCCTAACAGAATATGGTCCAACTTCAAATTCATCAAGCACATGCTCTACTGCATAAATCCACCTAGTCTTAGCCACATAAAAAACCCTTTGACATAAGGATTAGACCCACCACCCCTAATAAAATGAGAATGATCCTACGAACCCTTGGTGAGAGTTTATCTAGCATTACATAATTGGGATATATTTTAATAAAAATTCCTAAGATAGCCCAGTAATCTATAGTGATGAAATGTCTTATGAGTCCTCATACAGTCAGTCTTGGTATGAAAATTCCTTCCACATTGGAAGTAAACAAACTTTTGTTGTCTTAATGAAGCCCCTAAAACTAGTCTTAAAGAAAATTGATCAACCTTGTACTTCTTTTTCTGGCCAGATGACACACCCTGGATAACAACTAAACTAATTGAAGCTCTACCTAAACCTATTTTTCTAGCTATGTATGCAACAACCCAAGCTACTTTATCAAATACCTATACAAAGGTTGGATGACACATAGGAATAAACATCAACTAAAAATTCATCCTCAATGCCAACTCACACATTCAATCATTTAGGTATTTATTTGTGTAAAGCACTGGTGTCAAATGCACCATCTCAACAAAGTTGGTGGAATAATCTAAAATGGTATACCACACTTGATCCAAGGTCAAAAAAGTCTAAGGTCTTTACTACATGTAATTCCTCAGGGTAAAACTACTGATTGAATATTTTCATGAAATAATTATGAGTAATATCCTCATGTAACATAGATTGTATAACAGATTCCCACCATCTCCTTCCCGGTACATTGAGAATGCACGTGAAAAAACCAACTTTAGAATTTTAGTGGTCTTAAAGGAATTTAATATCCTCCCAATCTTATGAATACACTCCTATGATTCTTAGGGTCATTTTTCACCATAATATATGGGAGGATGTTTCTTATTAAATTCTGCGACATGATCCACTACTCTTATAAGGTTTCGAACACCAACATATCCTAGAGTCTGAATTTTACGGATTATAACTTCAAATAAAAAAAGGTCCACTAGAGTATTTTCTTATGGATCCCATCTCGCAACTTCATCTCCCAGATTTGAATGAAATCTTCTTAGAGGAACTGTATGCTAAGTACAAAACAATGACCAATCATATTAAATGTATACTCCAAAATCTTAGTACCAAATTCATTAATTCATGTACATTCTTTAATATATCATGAATTTAAAGAGATTATGAATTCTATAAAGTAAATATTACAATTTAATAAGTAACAAGTTCATCTAAATAAACTTCCCATTTAGTTCATTCAAATGACCTCAAACACCATGTCTCAAACTTGGTAAAAATTTTATGACTACCTATAGTAACTCACATTTAGAAATAGAAGTGACTATGATAGGCATTCTCTTACACTTAATATTTAAATTTCGAGGGTCCTTACTCTTATCTATCCAAGAAATAAGACCAAAATCAAGTAGTGTTATTTCACATCATGCTACTCAATCCTCTAATACCATTATATAACAATCCAACCTGATTCAACAAGCCAAGTGACCCAATACGATCTATCATGATGGAAATATACTACTACTATAGAAGGAACAAGTCTTGAATATAACAAAACACGAATTATAAATGAATCACAATGTTGAAGAAATAAATACATCTAATATTCATATTATCTAATCCCAACCATCCAAACTAGGAATTATGAGAGGAATAGACCAAAAAGTCTTCATATGACTAACTATAACATCAATACCATCCCACCAAGAAGGAAATGTGTAAAATAGAATATGACATGCTATAAGATTCCCTTTTCTTCACCTAGGTTCTAAGAGAAGTCTACAACATCCTAAAGGTAATAGTAGGGTGACAGAAAAAAGGCCAATAAGATTCCACTATAAAATATATAAAAATTATAATATCAGGAATGCAATAGTTCTAGCATTAAAATAGATATAGTTTTACAAATAATTTTCATAAATCAAAAAAAATTGTAAAACAACCTTTGGTTTTTAAATAAAATCATTTTAGATTATAAATCAAGGAACATGACATGTGATAAATCATGAAATAATATTCAATAAAATCCATAAATAAACCATAAGGTAAACATGTATGAAAATAACCATGACCAATACATCATGTGAAAGAATGTGAGAAAATAACCATGACCAATATATTATGTGAAATTCCAACCACAAATGAATAATCATACCATTTTGAATCTATACTATGGTACACATATGAGATATAAAAAATAAATCTCCAATCTAGGCCTAATGTGGATCAAACCAATATATCCTATTATGAATTACACATAGTAAAGTGAAATAAAGCCTCGAGTGGCATTAAAAACACTATAAGAGAAATTTTTATTCCCAATGCACCAAAGATTACAAATGTGATATTTTTTTAAAATCCATTTCAAATCCATACTCAAAATTTATAAAACATTTTTGAATCCAAGACAATTTTGTTCAGTGTTTGAAAACCCATTTCCAAATTAATACCGTCATTTAATCATTCAATTAAATACTTGGTGTGTATAAACCATTTTTAAAGAAAAACCCATTTAAAAACATGATTCTTTCTAAAAAAATAAACTATAATAACAAATAAATTAAATTAAATTAATAACCAAAATAATTTTAGAATGAAAATTCGAAATTTAGAGAATTATGAATTTGTATAGAAACACCTACCTCAAGAATAGAGGTTGAACTATTCTCCTTTGACAAAGGCTATTGGGGGAGTGTAGATCTCATCCTTAAGATCCCAGATAAATATAAAAAACATCAATTACTATAGAAAAACCCCTTATATATGGCATTCACAAGACATTTTAGTTTCAAAAAGATAAGAGGATAATGGATCTATCAAGAATCTATAAGGAAGAAGGAAAACTATGAAAAAAACACAACATATATTGAGTTTATACACAAAGAACAAAAAAATCTACCTAGAATCCCAAGTAAGAAGCCTTCAAATTGATAGGAGAGGATTAATTCAAGATAATATGAGATTAGGGTTAATTAAGTGATAAAGAAATGGTCTTGAGAAAATTTAAAATAATATTTAGGGCATTAAAAATATCATTCATATTTTTTTGGAGAAGAAATATACTTAAGAGTAACTATGCGTGTTAAAATTGTTCCCTATATAGAGCTCCTATTTAGCATGCACATCTTGGACACATGGTTTCTATAATCATGAATGATCCATGCAAAACCCCTCTTCCACATGGTGACTGGTTTGGAGGGGTGGTTGCACAGTTTGGAAAAACCATCCACCCCTTTCTAGTAAACTAGTTTGGCCACATGGTTTCTTAGAAAAAACAACACAGTTTTCCCTAATAATGCACCTACCATGAACAGCCATTAGGGATCCCAATTTTTTGGAAAACTCCCAAAATATCCCCAAATCAAGACCTAATGAAAAAAGGTTAAAAACAAGGGGAAATAATTACCTATAATGAAGTAACAAAATGTTACAAGTTATAAGGATTTAACTGAAGAAATTGATGAAAAAATCATTATGGTGAATGGACCCAACAACTTATACTATTCCTAGGAACATTCAAATGTGTCGTTCTCCCTCATGTTTTGATATAATAATAGATCATTCACCTTAACTAATTTAATGAGTGGTGATGGATTTTCACCCTCATGTTATGATATAGTGATAGATCATTCACTTTAACTCAAGGAATGAGTGGTGATTAAATATTCACCCTCTTATTTTGTTTAGACTATGGGAATGATGTCTCATTAGGGAACTAGCCATGGAAGGTATGTATTGACCATTTAGGTAAATCCTTTAGTACCCAATTGTGTGACTAGTGTATTCATGTGATGATTAAGACTTTATTTTCATTTAGTAAATGTATCGATGTTTATTATATTTTGTATTAGGGATGTCATTGATGGTGGTCTACTGAGTTTTATTCTCACTATTTATAAAGAAACATTGCTATATATGCTGATGTTATTGTCATACTAATGGTTTTGGGAAATGGTCCTGGTATAGGTTGATAAACCTAATGAGATAGCTGGGGTTGTGGAGATAGTACTAAGGGGAGTCTAGGGATAGTGGTTGAGTATAATTTTATTTTATAGTTTTCTCTATACAGTTTATGATTACCCATTGGGTGATCTAGTTTTGGTGTATGAATTTATGACTAGGATATACATTCTGTTATAGTATTTTTATGTTACTTTTATGAAATAGATATATCTATAAACCCATTTTATATATTTTTATGTTATCGATTTTTCTATTATTAATTATTTACCTATTATTATTTAGATGAAATTTGAGGTTATCATATCCCCCATAAGGTTCATTAGATCCCACTAGTAGTTCGTAGCTTTGAGTTCATAAAGAGGTGTACCCGAGCCCCTATAGGACACCTAACTCTGGTCAAATATTGGTGACTGGGTTGAGGATGTTACATTTTGGTATCAAATATTTTTCACCTTTTTCTTACTATTTGGGATTTGGTTGAGTAAGATATTTCTATTCAAAGCCCTTGATGAATGCTAAGCATGTTCCTGGACAAAACCTATATGAGCTAATGTCCATGTTACCAGGGAGTTGGGTCTGATGTGTTTTTTTACTTTAAATTTAATATTTATGATTTTTATTTTAATAAGAATGAATTTTTTTTATTAATTTATTTGTTTTTCCCATATCCCAATATAGAATGAGGAATTTATTAATGCATCATGTTCTAAATTCTTGTTTCATATGATATACATATTCTTGCATGTGATTGATGAACATTTTATGGGATGACTTATGTGTTTAAAGTTTAAAAAAAAGATATATACATATATATATTTCTTTCTTATATAAGATGTTAGTGGAACTTTACTCAGAAAGAGGATGAGTATTGGTTCTTATATTGTATATAATTAATGTTTATCTGAATCTATGTGTATTTTATGATAGGATCAAGAGTGCGTAGGTGGAGATAGAATCGTGCCCCAATGAAATGATACCCCTTTGTATAGGGTGTATAGGGAGTGTTGAGGCATGTTTTTTTGTTGATTTATTTTTCTTATTGTATGATAAAATGAGTTTAATAATGACTGGGACACCTCATACATGTACTATAAAGAACCAAAAATTCAATGTAATTTTTTAAATTTTTTTTCGATTTATACGAGTCTTTGAAAATTGAAGGCACGTGATTATGAGGCCCGGTGTGCCTAGAATGAATTTATGAATCTTTTTATGGTATGTTCAGTAAACGTGTGGGGAACATTTTCTATATTATAATCCGGTGATGGAATTAAAAATATGAGGGTACCATTGAATCCGTAGTGATGAGATTCACTTAAGGGAAGGTTCACTTCAGCTGCAATAGGCTAGGAGAAATAGATGGTTTTTGGACATTTTATAGAATAATAATATAACATGTAACTGCTATTTTATTTTATTTTTCATCAATGGATGAGCGGCGGTGGTGGTACCGATGACTTTTCAAGCCATTTAATGGATTGAATCATCAACTGTGTAACTCCACTATTAGGAATTAATAGTGGTTCATTAATTCATTTAATAAAGATCATTAAATATTCAATGCATTACTCTCCTTTCTCCATACTATTTAAATGGAGATAGGGATGGGGTTTTGGCATGACTTCTTCAAGAGAGGAAACTATGGTAGAGTTCTGTGGCAACATCCACTTGGAGGATGAGACCAGATTGAACGAGTAGTGACAAGAACCACCAAATCACAAACTGACGACAACGAAGAAGGAGGTTCTGTCAATCGTCGACAACAAACATCTCATCTGGGTAGGGGTTTGTGTTTTATTTTGATTTAGAATTATTGGATTAGTTTATTTAATCTTTAATGTTATATAATTATCCTCCCACTTGTAATCATGTTAATACAAAGGCACATGCCGAACCAACAAGGCCCAGACCCTCCATCGCTTCGTTAATGCTGCGTTCTTCAGGAATGACTTTCCTCAAATTTGATGGAAACACAATAAGAAGGGTCACGCTGTGACATTGGCAGTCCAGGATGATCGTAGGCACCGAAAACATCATGAACGGACCACCGAAGCACATTTGGTGGCCCGCAGAAAGAACCATCGGCACGCCATGTCGGCGGTGGCTGGAGAAGGCCCACGACAACTGGCTACAGGTGGTGGGAAGGTAGCGTGTCATCGCATGCCGGGGTATCTAGAGGCAGTCACCCTAATCCATCCACGTGGGAGAATGGTGATGCCCACAGGCGCTACCAGTGGCAGCAACCGCAACCAATGGGCCATGGTAGGAGGGGGCAACGCTGTCCCGCGCCACGCCGCGTCGGCTGAAGACATGTCGTCTATCTAGATGACCGTTACATGCGGCATGGTAGCACCCCACCAGCCGGATTAAATGGCCCAACATCTACGGGGGCCTCTGGAGATGCGGTTTGCCTTTTGTCAGACTTGGCCAGACGCAGGCCGACCGAAATGGCCCAACACACGACCCAACGGGCCAGCACGGTTGGGTCGAGCCCCACCTAGTGATTCGAGCCAACAAACCAGCCCGACCGACCCCAATAGACTAGACCTAGTGAACTGGGCCGACCCATAATGGGATGGACCTGGGCGAGGATAGGTAGACCCTGGGACCCATTGTGTCAGCCGACCTAACCAAGTCGGACCAGGCCGAGACCCAACCGGCCCCTGAAAAACAAAACACTTGTAACTGACAAACCAGATGTCCATTTGACACCCCAACAGTGGATTTTGAACCCTTTTGAGGAATAGGTCCCTTTGGAATATTCCAGTGGGCCCAACTAAGCCGGGCTAGACCAAGGTGTGATCACCCCTATTTCATAGAAAGGGTTGTAACTAACAGACCAGGTGTTCGATCGACGTGTCATCTGTGGCATAAGGAACCTTGTGGCATTTCAGTCCTTTGGAGATACTCTAAGTGAGTTTTAAAGGAGTTGGACATGTGACCTGGGTTGGATCAGACTTGAATCCAACCGTGCCATTTTTACAAAATTACCCATATCTCATAGACCGGGCATCTGATCGACGTGTCATATGTCATGTGGGGACCCCTATGATTGGGCGGTCCCTTAGGTACGATTTTTTTGGGATTTCATACTGGTTGAAATACGATAGCTAGATTGAGTAGCAGTGTCTCATGGAGATCAGACGTGCTTCGTGCCTTAATCCAGTGGCAGGCTATGACATGAAGAAGAAGATACACCACTACAGGTCAGCATCAGAAACTCTATAGTGGGATGATCTAGTTTTACTACTAATCATCCTTACCTCTGTACCAGTGACCAATTCGGCGCATCACCAATGACCAATATGGGTCATCACCAGTAACCAATACTGTTCATCACTAGCAACCAATACAGGTCAGCACTAGTGACAATTACAAGTCACCATCTAGCGACCAATATGGGTCAGCATACAATGACCTATATGGGTCAGTAGTGGAAAAACTACAAATAGGATGGTCTAGATTTATGAATAGTCATCCCTATCCCAGTAACCTTGAAGTTATACTGTTAGAGTGAGATGCCTTTTTCTCTTTGTGCTTCATGATTTAGATCATGCTTGTGATATTACCTTTGTTGTATTTCTTGTGATGTTTTCCTTTGTGGATTTCTGAGAGACCTTTGGGGGTCTTGGGGTTACCTATTGAGTTTTTATACTCACCCATGCATGGGATACGCCAGCACGTGTATGTCTAGTGCAGAATATTGATGCTCCAAGGTATATTTTGGAGGTTTGGGACATGGTGGAGCTTGGGGAAACGGAAGAAGTCGATATCCACTTTTTCAGCTTCAGACATACAGCTACTACCTTCTAGGTAGAGCTCTAGGGAAGATGCAACAGCTGTTTACTTTCTTTCCATTTTCTAGGGCTTGTATTCCGGCCTACTATATTCAGTTTATAGTTGTACTTGTAGTTTTACTTTACTCTCATGGTTATACCTTAATTTGGTTGAATTCTTACTTCAGTTTCCCTTTTTGAGTGTGTGAAGATCTCTAAGGCAATGCCTTCCCTATTTGAGAAAATCCTTCAAGTGCAAGTCACCAACCCCTAACCTATGGAAGGCTGGCTTGGGGTAGTCATGTCCTGGCCCTGTGGGACGAGTTGTGACAATGTGGTATCCGTGGGTGGTCTCTTCTACTAGAAGAACTAAGAGTCTACTTTCAATGAGGAAATGGTGTAAACATTCTTGAGTTCAGTTTTAAGTGCAAGGAGTCTAGTGTTGGTGCGGCGTCTAATGTATCCATACAATAGGACGCTGAATTCTATTTTCTAACTCGGTACATGAGGAAGCTAAATGATAGTGTTTTGAAAAGTTTTCTTGATCATTCTTGACTCGTCTTACTAGGTATAACTTATTTACCATAGAACATATGTTTGTTATAGGATGCCTCCATGAAGACAGCCAGCCCGGATTATAGTTAGAGGTCATGACAGTGGCCCACAATGTAATGAAGTATTGGTACAAGGACCACTCACAGTGATGGAATCTTCAGGTGGTGTACCAGAAGCACCCCCATCCGTTGAGCACCAGATGATACCAGTGGATCAAGTAGGCTGACTAAATGCATTTCATGAGTTCCAGATATAGAGGCCTATGTGGTTTCAAGGGGAGATGGACCCCTAGGAAATAGAGGAAGGGCTTGAGGAATTTTCGTGGGTCTTTCTCTTAGTAGAGACACCCACAGAGAAGATGGTGATCTTGGCCTCTAGCCTTATTCAAGTCTCAGAAGGACGGTGGTAGAGCTCGATGCCCTAGGCGCATGAAGAGATGACCCTCACCTAGCTGGAGTCTTTTCAGGTCAGAGTTTGTGCCAGTGACACTAAAATCTGTGCATAATCAGGAGCTGTTTCATCTGCAGTAGGGAAGCCAGATTGTGGCTCAGTGCTCAGAGAGATTTACTAACCCCTCCTGATACTCTACCGACATGGTATATAACCCTTACTTCATGGCTCGAAACTTTAAGCATGGTCTCTGATGAGACATCAAAGCTATTATAGTTTCTCTTAGCATCCCGACGTAGGCTGGGGTGCTGGAGCAAGCTTTACTAATAGAGAGATTCCTTGCTTAGCAGGCACCGATAGTGAGAGACCCTAACAGATGACAAGTAGCTGAGTCAATTGATGCTGGTAGTAGACAGATGACACAGAATCCCAAGAGGGATAGACCTTCTAGAGGGTGACTTCGAGATGCAGGGTCAGAGGTGCGAGGATTGAGAGGATGAGGAAGCCACCAGTGTGGCATGATCTGTTTTTCCTGTGGGGAACTGGGTCGCAGAGCTCGTGAATGTCCAACTCCTCCCGCAGATAATTAGAATACAGTGGAGGGGCTATCGTGGTAGTGAAAGTGGCCAGATCATGAGCGTCATCTAGGAGGCAGATGAGGTAGGGGAGCAGGACGTGCAACATGAGGTGGTCGGGGTCACCAGACAATAACACCACCACCCTAGGAGGTCCACCACAAGCTCAGGGAGTAGGTGGGCAGGGATAGGCCCAACTACAGGAAGTAGAGGCTCACGATCTTGATGTCCCTAAGTTTATACGAGGTACGATATGTATCTTCTCTACTTTAGTAGCAGTTCTTATCGACACAGGTTCGAGTCTTTATTTCCTTGTGCAGATTTTGTTCGGAACTCTGAGATTCTAATTGAGATTTTAGCTCAACCTTTGTGTTTGGATACTCTTATGGGAGGAGATTCAGCAATCACAAACTGGTTCCAATAGTGTTATCTTACTCTTGGAGAAGAGAGTTTCAGTTGGGATCTTCTAGTAGATGTGTTGAAGCCCTGTGGCGTCATTCTAGGTATGGACTCGCTATCAGAAGTTCACACACATATTGAATGCTTGAGACATACGATGCGATGTACGCGTAGAGATAGAGTCCAGTTTTCCTCTGTTAGTGAGAAGGAAAATATAGCATCACAATATGGACTTGTGCTCAGGAGGGTACATCCGATTACATATCAGCTGGCTTACATGACATTCGACATGGTGGATGAGGCGAGTCCACAGTTCCCATTGGTGATGGATGAGTATGAGGATGTATTTTCAGAAGATGTCCCAGGACTACCTCTTTATAGAGAGGTAGAATTCCTCATTGACTTGTACCTAGGAACAAACGTGATATCTACACCAGCATATCGAATGGACCACGAGGAGCTCCGGGAGTTGAGGGTATATTTGGAGGACTTACAGAGGAAGGGTTTTGTAAGGCCTAGTGTTTCTCCATGGGTATCCCCAATGTTGTTTGGAAATAAGGCAGACTGATGTTTGAGGCTATGCGTGGACTTCCAGCACTTAATCTAGGTGAATGTAAAGAACAAATATCCTCTATTGAGGATTCATGATCTATTTGATCAGTTGAAAGTAGAGAAGTTGTTCTTGAAGATATTCCTTAGATCAGGATATCATCAACTCATGGTATGGGATGGGGACGTACCAAAGACATCCTTCAGATGTATGTATGTCCATTAAAAGTTCTTGGTGATGCCTTTCGGTGTGAGAAACACTCCAGAAGTGTTCATGGGACTCATGAACATGATCTTTCAGCCATACCTAGATCACTTAATAGTGGTATTAATCAAAGAATTCTTGGTGTACTCAGCATCACAGGAAGAGCACGCTATACACTTGAGGATAGTTCTGGACACACTCCAGGAGAACCAATTATAAAAGAATCCTTTGAAGTGTGAGTTCTGGATATGGAAGGTCCACTTCTTAGGACACGTCATCTTAGAGGCTGGAGTTGCAGTGCATCCAGCGAAGATCAAGGAAGTACTTTCTTGGGAGGCACCCATGAGTGTTACCGAGGTGCAAAGATTCCTTCGATTAGTAGGCTACTATAAGAGGTTTGTACAAGATTTCTCTAGAGTATTATCACCTATGAATACCTTGACGATGAAGTAGAAACCCTTCCTGTGGTCAGAGACATACCAACATATCTTTAAAAAACTACTCCAAAGCTTGACCAACACTCCCATCCGAAGGTTTCTGGAGGAGGGCATTAGCTATGTGGTTTACTGTGATGCATCAGGGATCAAACTTGATTGTATCCTAATGCAGGATGATATAGTGATTGCTTATAGATTAAAAGCTAAGGCCTCATCATCAGAATTATGTGACTCACGGCTTAGATTTGGCAGCAGTAGTCTTCGCATTGAAGATGTAGTGACACTACTTATTGTGCAAGTGGTTTATTGTTTATTCAGGCCACAAGAGTCTCAGATATAGCTTCACAAAGGAAGATCTAAATCTGTGATAGTGACGTTGGATAGGGTTTTTTTTGGACTATGACTTTGAGATAGTCTATACTCATGGGATGGGGGAAATAGTTGTAGATGCACATAGTTTTAGATCGAGTTTGCAACTACTGAATGAGGATTTAGAGAAGTTATCCTTGCTTTAGATATCCTACCTGTATAGAGATGAGACTGTCTACCTCCTGTCAATGGTAGTTTACCCTCCACTTCTTCAGTGATTTATGGAGGTGTAACTCGAAGAAAACCATTTCAAGACCACACGTGCTCAGATATCCTCATGACATGAACATGGAAGATATTCTGATGGTGGAAGGCACACTATCCTTTTCAGAGTATGTATAGTTTCACCACTGGTGCTATGAGAGGAGGTGTTGAGGGAGTTCAATAAATCCCACTTGGCAGTACATCCAGGCATGATGAAGTTGCAATTGGACCTCTGACATCATTACTGGTGGCCAGGGATGAAAAAAGTTATGGCGGAGTTTGTTTCTAGATGCCTAACTTACCAGCAAGCGAATGCCGAGAATCAAGTAACAGCAGGCTTGACCCAACCCCTCATGATACTAGAGTGGAAATGGGAAGTAATATCGATGGAATTTGTGATGGGGTTACCATGTATGTCCATAGGGAATGATACCATCTGGGTGATCATTGAACGACTCACCAAGTCAGCCCACTTCCTTGTTATTCAAGAGAAGGGTTCGTTAGAGAGATTGGGACGTCTCTACGTTCATGAGATCGTGCGACTTCAAGGGCTGACTTCGACGATAGTCTCAGACCATGACACATGCTTTACTCCCTAGTTGTGGAAAATATTGCAGGGGGATTTTGGGACTCATCTTCGCTTGACCACAACTTTTCACCCATAGATAGATGGTCAGACTGAGCAAACCATCCAAACCATGGAGGACTTGCTTTGTGCTTGTGTCCTATACTTTGGTCGCAGTTGGGAAGACCATATACCCTTGGTAGATTTCACGTACCACAACATATATCACTCCACCATTGAAATGGACCATTTTAGGGTGTTGTATAGATGACCGTGTATATAACCATTATGTTGGATGGATATAGGAGAGCCAACACTCATGGGAACAAATATGGTACAGGATACAACTGAGAAGGTGTAGGTCATCTGAGGGTGGATGAAGACAGCACAGAGCCTACAGAAGTCCTATGATGATAGGTGATGGAGACCACTAGAGTTCCAGGGGGCCCGTATTATTGAGTCTCCCCATGATGGGGACTATGGAGATTTGGCCAAGGTAGAGAAATATCACTGGGGTTTATCGGGTCATTCATGATACTTCAGGGGATTATCAAGGTGGAATACTGCTTGGAACTACCACCAATGTTGGAGAGGGTGTAACATGTCTTCCATGTATCCCATCTGAAGAGATACGTACATGACCCATCTCACCTCATTGACCAGGGAGAGTTGGAGATTAATGATAGGGTGACTTTTGCAGAGTACCTGATAGAGATAGAGGATCGACAGAAGTTTCTCCTTCCTGGGCAGGCAAAACCTCTAGTTCGCATTCTATGGCAGCACGAGAATCTCTTGGAGAGAACATGAGAACGAGACTCTCATATGAGTGCCCAATAACCCTATTTTTTTTGTTAAACCTTATTTGAATTTTGAGGATGTAAATCCATAAGGTTGGGAGAATGTACAGACCCGAAAATTCCATGTAATTTTTTATAATTATTTGGTATTTTTACTAGTCTTCAAAAATTGATGGCGCATGATTCTAAGGCCCAGTGTTCTCGAAATGAATTTATTAAATTTTTTAAGGTACGCCCTGTAAATGTGCAGGCGATATTTTCTATATTTTGAACCGGTACTCAGATTAAAAATATGAGGGAAATGTTGAATCTGAAGTGCTGAGATTCGCTTAAGGGAAGCATTACTTCAACAGTAGTAGGTCTGGAGAAAAAGATAGTTTTTGGACTTTTTATTGAGTAATAAAATAACATGTAATTGTTATTTTATTTTATTTTTCTCCAACGAATTAGTGGTGATGGTGGGACCAGTGAATTTTAATGCCATTTAATGGCTTGACTCATCATCTTCATAAATCCACCATTGTGAATTAAAAGATGTTCATTAATTCATTTAATGAACCTCATTAATTATTCAACGCATTACTCACCTTTCCCCATTATATTTAAATGGAGCATGGGGTGGGGTTTTGGCATGACTTCTTCAAGTGAGGAAACTCTAGCGGAGTTCTGCGACAACATTCATTAGGAGGATGAGACTAGATTCAATGAATGGTGATGAGCGCCACAGAATCACAAACCGACGACAATGACGAAAGAGGTTCTGTCGATCGTCGACAACAAACATCTCATCCCGGGAGGGGGTTGTGTTTGGTTTGGGTTTAACATTATTGTATGAGTTTATTTAAAATCTAATGTTCAATAAATATATTATCATTTGTTATCATGTTAATGTGGAGGCCACGAGCTGAACGAACAAGGTCCAGACCCTCTGCTGCATCATTCCAGTTGCATTTTTTGAGAAAGGATTTCCTCAAATTTTACGGCAAAATGAGACAGAGGTTAAAACTATGATAACGATAGTTCGGGAGGCTTTTAGGTGCAAACAACTCCAAGAAAAGACCACCAAAGCACGTCTGGTGGCCCGCAGAAAGATCTGTCAGCACGAATGCCAGTGGAGGCTGATCGTGGACAAAGAAGGCCCGAGAAAACTGGCCGTGTGCGGGGGGAAGGTAGCATGTTGTCGTGAGCTATGGTGGCCAGAGGGGTTAGCTCGAGATGGTCATGTGGGAGAAGGGTGGTGCCTGCAGGCGCTGCCGGTGGCAGTAGCCGCAGCAAACAAGCAAGTGAAGGAGGGGGTGGTGCGGTCTCGCGCGACACCGCATCAGCTGAAGACAGGTCGACCATCTGTTTGACCATTACATGTGGTTGGGAAGCCCCCCACCAGATGAACGAAACAACCCCGTGTCTGTAGGGCCAGTAGGAGATGGGGGCTGGTCAAATGAGCTGAACCAACCCAGTGGGCCAGGCTGGACCCATGGCCCAGCGGGCCAGTGTGTGGGGGGGGGGGGGAGCCCCACCCGGCGGCCTGGGAAAATCATGGACCGGGCTCGCGAACCATCTTGGATGACCCCAATGGGATGGAATCAGTGATATGGGCCAATCCTTAATGGGCCGAACCTGGGTGGAGTTAGGTAGACCTTGGGACTTATTGCGTTGGGCCGACCTAACTGAGTCGGACCGGGCCCAGACCCAACCGGCCCCAAAGAAATAAATTCCCTAAACTGACGAACTGGGTGTCTCTTTGAGACCCCATCAGTAGCCTTGGGACACATTTTGGGAAGCAGACCCTTTGGCATATTTCGGCTGGCCCGACCTAGCTAGGCTGGACCGAGGTGTGATCACCCCCGTTTCATGGAAATGGGTGTAATTAACATACCAAGCATCCGATCGACGCACTGTCTGTGGCATAAGGAAACTTGTGAGAAGTAGGTCCTTTGGAGATACTCTAAGTGAGTTTTGATGGATTTTGACATGCGACCAAGGTTGGATCACACTTGAATCCAATCGAGCCCTTTTTACAAAAGTGCCCATATCTCACAGTCCGGGTGTCTGATCGACGCACCGTCTGTCAATTTTGGACCCTCTATGACTGGGAATCCCTTGGGTATGAATTTTGAATGACTTCATACCGGTTGAAATTTGATAGATGGCTACATAAGTAGAGTCATATAACGATCAGATGTTCTTTTTTGGGGGAATCCTATGTCAAGCTGTGACATGAAGAAGAAGAGTGACAAATACAGGCCTACATCAGAAACTCCAGAGTTGGATGATCTAGCAATACAACTAATCATCCCCACCTCCATTATTGTGACCAATACAGGTCAGCAATAGCGAACAATATGGGTCCACACCAGAGACCAATACAGGTTAGCATGAGCGACCAATACATATTAGCACCAGTAACCAATATGGGTCAGCACTAGTGACCATAACGGGTCAGCACAAGCAACCAATACAGGTCAGCACTAGCGACCAATATGAGTCAGTATCTAGCAACCAATACGGATCAGCATACAATGACCTATATGGGTCAGCAGTAGAGTTACTACAGATAGGATGGTATGTCTTTACAACTATTCATCCCAATCCTCATAACCTTGAAGTTATATCGTTAGAGTGAGCTATCTGTTTTTCTTTGTGCTTCATGATTTATATCATGCTTGTGCTAATAACTTTGTGGTATTTCTTATGATGTTTCACTTTGTGGATTACTGAGAGACCATCAGGGGTCTCGGGGTCCCCAATTGAGTTTTTATACTCACCCCTACATGGGTTCCGCTCGCACCTGTGTGTTTAGTGTAGACTACGGACGCTCTGAGGTAGATTTTGGAGGTTCCAGACATGGGGGAGCTTTGTGCGATGGGACTAGTCGAGATCCTTTTCGTCGAATTCTGTATTCTAGCTACTACCCTCTAGGTAGAGCTCTAGGGAAGATGCGATATCTATTTACCTTTTTTTTAGTTTGTAGGGCTTGTATTCTGGCCCACAATTTTCATTTTACAGTTTTACATGTGGTTGTACTTTACCTTCATGGTTATACCTTACTTTTGTTGGTTGTTTACTCTAGTTAACCTTTTTGAGTGTGTAAAAATATTTAAAGAAATCTCATCCCTGTTTGGGAAAAGCCTTTAGGTTATAGTCACCAAACCCTGGCCTATGGAATGTGGGATTTGGGTAGTCACATACGGTTCTCGTGGGATGGGTTGTGACTTGAAATCCTAGTTATGGTGCCCAAAAACACTTACTTTACCCACTCGAATTGATAGAAAGTTGTATGAACTGAGAATAGAATACATAAATTTTATATTATTTCCATAATTTAAAATTTTCATATAAAAAATTGACACATAATCTCAAAACCTAAACATATATATTCTTTGGACTTTAGCCTCATAAATGTCTTACAAAAATTTATTGCTTCAAAATATCTCACAAATGTCTCTACATAAGAATTAATTATAAACATATTCCAAAAAATAATTACCTTTGGAAATAAGAAATAAAATTTGTATTGAGCTCAAATTTTTAGTAAAGGTGAACTTATCAATGAGTCATAAAGAGGATAATCCATAATCTTATAAGAAACCATGAGTAGGGGAGAAATATCTGATGAAAATGAACATGGAATCATAAGTTTTCTTCCATAAAACATTTAAAAGGATATATAACCTCAAAATATCAAAGATATTATATAGAATAAAAATTCAAATAAATGATACAATAATCATGATCCATGTATCAAGACATAGGAAAGTGGAATAATATAGAATTTCATAATGATCATAAGCATAGGAAATCAGGAAATGGTGAACATATATAATGAAAATCATTTCAACATGTAAACTTGTGAACATAGCTAACTGAAATGAATTCCATGCATAAATATGTGAATATAGATAAATATAATAATGTTCATATAAAAATATGTGAACATAGATACCCATAATCATTTTCACAAACATATATATGTATATATATATATATATCTACCTATAATCATTTCCAATGAAAAACTTCATTACCTTGGGGGATATAAAGCCTTAACCAAGGAAATGAAAGGATATATCAGATCCAAACATTTCATAATGATAAAAAAATACATATTTAGGCCATATATAATCAATAATACATCACATATTTAAAGAAAACCCATTAAAATAAATTTAGTTTTATAACATTTTAAAATGGTGTCTCATAATATGACATCAAGAGTTAGATAAGTTATACCCAAATTTAATATTAGATAATAATTATATCATGAAATAAATTGTTTTATAATCATGAATTTTAATCCATAAGTTATGAAACCTTTTTATAGTGATATTAAAATGTAAATTATGTCCTAATAATGGTTTTAGAAACATTTTAATCATTGTTTTAAAAAGAAAAAGTTAAAATTCTTTTTCAAAAAATATTTTATAAAAGGGGATATAAAGTCTTTTTAAAACATAAATTTTAATGAATACCTACTAATTAAACCTTGAAAAGAAATAAAATTTATGTAAATAAATATGGAGTGGAAGATAAAATATATAAACATGAAAAGAAATATCTTTTTAATATTTTAAGAATAATTAAAAGAAATACACATAATAGAAAGAAAGGAAAATCTATTTTTGAAAAGATATAATGAGAAATATGAAGATTAAAAAATATGATACATATTATTATTTCAAAATAATAAAATAAAACACTTTTGGTATGAAATAATATGGACATGTAGGGGAAATGTCTATTATAGACTATGAGAATTATTCTTAATAATGTCATGTTTTTTGAAGAAATAAATCCACCCACGAGGAATATTTTGATGTGAAAATATAAAATTAAAATAGATAAATCTAAATAAACATATTAAATAAATAAATAAAAGAATATAATATACTTATAAGAATATAGTTAAGGATAATTATTTTGACTCTATGAAATTAAAGTTGATTCAACAAAACCCTTACAACTTTGGTATTAAAGGAATCAAACGAATATAAAGGAGGTATATTGAAAAAGTATTATAAAAATAATTTCTGGAACTATAATAATGATTTGATATGTAAATTTTTAAAAAATTATTCCATATAAAAAAACATTGTGTACATCATGAAACATTTCTCAAGGAATGGTAATTGAGACAGAACCCATACATTGGATTCCTTTTTGGCCAGATACACATGTTACAGTATAGTAAACTGAGGATTATTATTCAACTATTTTAAAATCTTATTCATGAATATTTCATTTTATATTAATATTTTATACTAATTTATTCTATAGTTATTACTTAGTTTTTAATATCGATTATCAGTTGTTAGTAGTATTAATTGTTCTTTATCGGTTTTGGTATAACAGTTTCATTCATCATTACATGTTCGTGAATTAATCTTCTCTAGAATATTAAATTTAATAGAATGGATAATATATAATGATTTATTCATTTCTAGGTTCATTCCATGGGAGTTTAGAGTATGGTTCTCCAAAATGAAATCCATAATATACTTGTTTCGGTAAATTTTAATGAATAAAATGAGGTATATTAATGCTGAGTAAAATATTAATATTACCATTAATAAATTAAGAAAAAAAATTAAATTAATATTTATTAAATTATCTTACCATAATTTAATTTTTCTTCACCATTCATGATATATTCATTATTACATATTTCGTGTAGGTGGTAGAACTAGCCCAAATAAGAACCCGTTATAACAAATGAATGTGTATGAAATTAAAGTTATATTATGATAATATCATTTTTCATATAATAATAATGATTTTAATAGAATATAATTGGAGTTTTTAATGAGTTTTAGTAATATTGGATGTGATAATATAAATGATAAGGAACAAAAAAGAACTCATTTATTACTTTGATGAAATCACTCCTTCTCACGATGACTTCTCTCAAAATAATGAGCTTAGAACTTATTCATGTGGAAAGAGGCTTCCAAAAAGGGTAGGGTAATCTATAAGAATAAAAATGGGCTTGTATTTAATAGGTATTATAAGGAGAATAGTGGTTTTGAATGGGTAAAGGAGATCTCCTTTTATAGGTGAAAATGAGAGACATTTCCTTGGAAACTCAAGTTAGGTGATGGGTAAAGACGGAATCATATGTGAGTTAGGTGAGTCAGGTGAGGAAATATTTTTGGAAATTTTATGATTATCTCCCAAAATGATAAAAATTATTCTAGAGTGTATATGTGTGAAGTTAATTAAATAAAATTTAATCTGTGGCATGTTTTATCCTTTTACCACTTTTTGTCTTTTTTAATTATTTACCGAGGTAATTATTTTCTAACAAATAAAATAAGATGACACTTATTAAATATTTTATGTGATGATTAAAAAAAATTCCCCATTTAATATAATTCAATTTCAATATATTATAAAATAAAATTTAAAATTAAAACATAAGATATAATGAAAATTAGTTTTTTGTAGAAATATAAATTTTTAATCATTAAATGTTCTTATATTTATTTCATTTCAATTAAAAATTTAAATAAGTGTTAATATTACTTCTCATATATATTTAAATATTCTATTAGACTCATATTTTAAAATTGATCAATTTAATTTATTTAGATAAAAACACACAACAATTAAAAAATAATTTTGTGATAATAACCCTTTTAGATTTATTGTGGCGATTGAATTTTACCTTGGTAACTCATCTTTATGCCTAAAAATGAATTGGACTCATTAACTAATTTTTACATGATGATTCAATATATTAAATCTATTTTAGATTCAATTTCTAAATTTTATAAAAATTAATTTTAATATAATATCACATAACATAGAATTTGTTTAGTTAACATAATATTTTAAGAATAAATGAATTTATTCTTGTAATGTTACATTAAAAAAATTATTTGAATCATAGGTTTTTTTATTTTTTATATTATCATTAAATTTCCTCAAAATTTTTATTTATTAATTATTACTTTAATTTATTTAGATAAAAATACAATACACTTAAAAATCAATTCTATGATAAATATTTTTTATAATTAAATGATTTTATATTCATTTGTAACAAATTGGTAATAAATCAATGAATTATTATTCATTTCTTATACGTCTAAAAATCATTTAATTTAATACTATGAATTTTAGAAATTTATCTTTTAAATAAAAACATATAATATACAATAATAAAAATGCTTTTAAATAAAACATTCTTTATCTATTAATAACAAAATTAGTCTTAATAATAGTTAATTAATTATTCTTGGATTTTATTGATTTTTTTGCTAATCATTCTTTTTTATCAATCCATTTTAAATCATTCTTTATAAGTAATAGGTTTCATGAAATTGAAAATTTTATAAAAATAATTTCTTTAAAATAAATGTATCTTCATAAATGAATTAGTATCCTTTATTTATATTAAAAAATCATTTATTTTTTATGATGTAAACTATTTATAATAAAAATATCTATTTTGAACATCTAAATACACTTTAAATATGATGGTTATATTCTACTAATTCCAAACATGTGACATGTTTACTTGTATTATACCCAAGTAATATGTACCCATTTTATAATGGCCATATAATGACTATATTATCTCAATGACCACCTATAAATTCATCTTATTCTAACTTCACAAAACACACTTCTCATTCCTTAAATTTTCATTTTGGATTTTACAACATAATTTATCCTTTAAATATGTTTTTATTGTAAGTTTAGTTATACTATAGTGACAATCAAGAGTGAAAATAATCCAGGGGGTTTTCATAGTTTTAAATATATAATTTTTTAATATTTATTTTCCCTTTTAATTTATTTACCTTTATGATATGTAATCATCCATGGCATGTAATAATATATGGTATTAAATAACTCATTCTATAAAATACATGGTTTCATGTGCCATTGTTGTAATGCTTCAATATGAGTGAATAAAATATTGTTAATTTAATTCATATCTTGTATGACTTATTTTATACTCTAGTTAAATTATTTAAGAATAATTGATTTTTTTAAATATTGATTGAAATATAGTAATTAATGAAAAGGAGTCCTAAAATGCAGGGTGTTACAATAAACCCAGAGTGAGTAGTTTGTTTTAAGTATAAAAATAAATTCCCTTAATAAGATCAGTGAGATAGGGTGTTGGATTATAATTTGAGTTGATAAAATTAAAATTGAGGGTTGAAACCTATATGATATGTTATTTATATAATATTTTATAGATCCTAGTGATGATGTATTTTGGATTAAGATTATAGTGAGTAAAATGTTAGTCATGTGGTGAGGCACTTTTCTTACTTCTACACATGATTGATTTTGATGTTGTGAGGGTAGATAAGGTAGAGGGACTAGATCAGGCATAAGGAATCCTTATAGATAGTAAACACGTATATATAATTTGTGTGATGTGAATGATACACAGGTAATGCATGATCATGTTTTGGTCAATATAAAAGGGATTCCTTAGTTGAGAGTGGATTTAGGAATCATTGTAATTGATTTATTTGAGTGGTGATTAGAATGATCAAAATTATTAGTCACTTTATTAGATGCATGAGCCTAATAATGATGCAATGTTCTCAAAGTAGCATGTTTTTACAGGTATATAATGTTATTACTAGTGTGTATTCCTTCTTGGTCATGGGATTTAATTGACAACTATGATCATTATTCACCACTGTGAGAATAGTTTATTGGATTATATCTTATAATGGAGATAAGATAGAGAATTTGATACTATCTATATACCATGTGGAATAGTACGATCTAATCACTTCCTTAGTAGGTGATCACTGTGATTATTCCAGCATGATCAAACATTGATGGCGTGTGAGGCATGCTGATTGGGTGGATTTATAAAATATTAGAGAGAGTGATATTTGAAAATGAGAAACACATGGATTCGAGAGATAAGTCATGATGACATTTATTTATTCATGGTTATTACAATATATCCTTCCTAATGGGTATATTAAGATAACTGAATTAGGTATTTTTTTGGTTCCTTCAAAATCTTATGAAGTTTGGGACCTTGAGAGGTCCTTATATGTGTAATGGGTTGTAGAAATCCTTAATTTCCATAATATCATTAATATATGTCATTGGTTAATAGTGTTACTCAATATATTATCATATTTAGGATGTGATCGAGAATATTTTTACCCTTGGAAAATGTATGGGGCACATTTCTTTTACTAATGGATGGTTAAGAGAGCTAGTCTTATAGACTTGTGGTATGTCTGTTGAAGAGTTACTACTCTATAAATAATTATATTAAAATTTCCATCAATACATCTTCATTGAGATATTACTAGTATATAATAAAATATTTATATGGTATAATAGCGAAATTACTGAGAGTTCACGAGAATCATGGTTATGCTTAAATAACTAACTCATATGAGAGATGAGTTGTGATCTTTTACATGATATAGAGTATATTATGAGAACCATTGTGTCTTGTGAAACACTAAGGGGATGAGTGGATTCAAGTGATTGATGAGAACCCAAAAGGTTACCTTAATTATAGTGAGTTAGAAACTAATGAAATTATAAATTTCAATTGGGATAAGATATATCCCGCAACGTATTTGAATACCACAGTAATGTGGCAGTGAGAAAGTTCTTGGACCTTGGGTTACATCCATTAAGATTGGTTATTTGGGAAATATATTAGTTGTGGAATATATAATTATTATTATAGAACACTTTTGTATCATATAACCTGTAGTAAGGCTCATGGTATGGTTCTATTAAGAAATAACGACTAGGTATCATGAGTGAAAATTTATGGTTGATAGTGGATTGTGAGTTTGTTGATGATCATGGGTTATTAAAAAGTGAAATTTAATCTAGTGGATTAAACCATTGGGATGTTTTGTTTATGGACCTTATTTTGGGTTAATTATAGTAGGTCTCATGAATGACACATATGGTTAACCTAAACGATTGGTGACCAAGGTCTTGTGTCAACACTTGTATAAAAATGAATGGGTTATATTTGTTAAATTAAAATACCTTAACATGGGTATCAATATGTGATGGTTAAATAGAGTTAGTGAATTCATTAACTAATGGTCGTGAGTTTCGAGATGATGATATGGTGTAATTATGGGGCATAAGTTTAGAAAATATGCTAGTAGGGTGACCAAGTATGTGAATGGTTGTGCTTTTGAGGGATCATGGTGACTACTACTATAAGGGGAGTCATATTGTTATGAGTATAATATCATGTGTGAAATGTTAGGTTCAGATAAGAATATTTGGGAGATTATATGGTGTGGATTTTTGTGAAAACAATTATGGTTTTGATCAGAAATGTCAACTAATATAGTATGAAATTATAAAATTGAGAACTCATGAACATTTCCAGGAGTGGGGGATCATCATGAAGTCAGTGGAATTAGTCATCACTATAGTGCATGGTCTATTTGGTTTTTAGAGAAAGTCAGTGTAGTGAGGTACCATTTATCATATATCATAAATGATTTACTGTGATGACTCAGATAAGGATCAACATGAAAAATTTGGGTGATGAATAGTATTTATGATGATCTAGAGTGGATGAAATCTTGGCTGTTGGGAAGTAAAACTGGTTCAGGCCTGGAATCGATATGACAATAACTATCAAGGGATCATGAATTGGAGTATTTATTTGATATTGATTACAAATGTGGTTCCTGATAAATTAACATAGAAACTTCTCTAGTATGATAAATGTTATGATGTGGGTGTTTATAATAACCCTCTCTGATGTATGTTAGTGGAATACAAAGGAATTTAGGTTCTAATGAGGGTGGAACCATGACCATTTCAAATTTCTAGATTATAATAGAGAATTGGCATTATAAAAAACTTTTATATAATTAAAAGGATTTTATCAATGTTATAACTCTACTAGAGGAAAAATGGATTTATATAAGTGATATTATGATTGAGAAATGTTTTGTCAATGGATATAGTAAAACATCAGGTACAAAATGGGGTGGCACTGGGTACCTGATAGATGGTACAAAGTAGGTATCCCTTGGTTGGGGCCACTGTATTACTAGTGCATTTCATCAAGTTCCCAGTGAGGCATCGGGTGGCTGGTGTAGGTGCATCGAGTACCTGATGGTGAAAAAAGTGTTTCTAATGCAGGATACTGTGGTATTTTTATTTTAAAAATAAAATCTCACATCAGGGTTCATTTGTTTCAGTTAGCTGATTAAAGGGGAGTTTGATCCCCTATCCCAATTCTTCATATATACATTTCATTGATGATTAGGGAGTTCATTTCATATAGATTCATGCTGAATGATGTGATTTCCTATGACTACTTTACTCTCTTTAACTTCCTCCCATTTTCTTTTAATATCAGTTTATGGGAATTAATGATATGATATTGATCCTATTTGTGTATGGTGGAATCCAGTCAATACAAAGGTGTTTGGGTACAGATTGGATAGTGGAGGCTCTATGTGAATGAAAACGAATGGTTTCATATCGGTTTACATGATTTAAGACACTTCCCTGATGATTATTTAGTTTTCTTAAAAGTTGGATGAAACTAGTTGACGAATCAATGTTGATGGTTAGGGATTTTTTCAAATATAGTTTATGGTGTGCTCCAAGTGTGATTCACACTCCATTTCTCGAGGTATTATCAAGGATACATCACCCAGTTATTTTAAATTTTAATATAACTAATTGTTTAATTATTAATTAATTGTTTAAATTAATTCTAAACCATTTATAATTTATTATGAAGTCTCTTGGATAGTTTAAGGGCTTGAGATAAAATATTTAGATTATTGATGGCTTAGACATGGATGAAGAGAATATTTTTTATGGGATTAGCTACATATTATGGTATTTGGTGATTAATATTACATATTTATCATGTTTTTAATATATTTGGTGAAAATAATCATGGGTGAGAAGGTGTGTAAATTGAATCCAATCCACGAGTGGTTTTCATTGTGAGGGGCAAGGCTAGGGATCCATGTTGGGATTATAGCAAGTCTTCTTGTATTATGAATTGATTATATAGCCACTGAGGGATATTTTATCCATTTCTAGATACTTTATTAAATTTATATTTGAACCCAAGAGTTTTTCCATCATGTATACTTGCTTTGAGTGACATATGAAGGTATTGATCCTAATATGTAACACTAAACTAGAGATATTCTTAGGGGTGAGACTTTGAGATAAAAGGATATTTTACATGTAATTTCCCATCAATATGGTTGTCCTAAACCACTTATAATATCATATTATTCATACACATAATTATTTTTATGTGTTACCACCCTTTCATTCACGTCACCACCGTATCCATATCCACTATCTTTTATACAGGGCATTCCCCTGATTTTCAACCCTCTATCTATTTAGTATTTTTAATCAAAAATGAAAACCCAAATAATGTTAATAATAAATCCATATTATTATTTATATGTATTCATTATATGGATTCATAGTCATCAATTTTTTATAAATAATTTAATAAAAGTTTTCATGTGAGAAAGGAATAGTTTTATTTAAATAAATTATTTTCCATGAACTACATGGTTTTATTTAAATGATAAATTTATAAATTTTAGAAAACTAATTTTAGAAAATTTAATTAATTTTTGATATAATCATTTAAAATATTTATAAAGGTTATTTTTTGTTTTTTCTGAAATTATTGATTTTTCATTAAATAGTCAAAAATGTCGATTTTTATAATACATTCATTTTTTATATATATAAATTTATTTAAATTCCACATTATATTTTGGTTTTTTAGTTTAAAGTAAAAAAATATCCATTTAATTAAAAATAATCTAGATAATTATATATTAATCAATATTACATTTTATTTTGGTATAATTTCATCTTTATACTTAAAACATAATTCTCTAAAAAGATTTTTTTATTATGTTTTGTGTTCTTATATTAAAAGTAACTTCGACAAATTGTAAATATTTAATAATTAAAAAATTATTCAATATTTAAAATCAAAAGGTTTAGATTTATTAATTATTTCAACTTAATTTTGGTCAATATGAATAGTAACCACAGTAAAAATGTGTCACTGTTGTAAAGGGTAAATCTGGTTAATTAATGTAAATAATCTATGATAAGGCCATAAAATTATGTCTAAAATCTCATTGGATGATTTTATTTTTACCCTTAAGAAATTATATTTTAATTTTTATAACTTTTTATTAACTTGACCATGAGTAAGACATTTTTAATATTTAAATGTTCTTTAAAATCCAAAGTGCGCCACTCTCTTCACTTATAAAAATTCACCTCCTATAATCTCATACTCATACCTTTTGAGCACTATATCTCATAAAATCCATACAAAAATAGCTCCTCAAAATCCCTCTATACATCATAGAGTTATTTTTCTCACAAAAATAACAAAATTAGATGGATTAAGGTGTGAGTCAAATGAGGTTTACCAAAGAAGAAGTATAACCCTTTACTAAGAGTTTCATGTTTATTTATTTTTCTAACCACTTAAAATATTATTTAACCATGATAAAATAATAACATTAGTATATTAAATATAATAATTAGTTATCATGATTATGATAAAACTCTTTTTCATCTCTTTTCCCAACCTATAGTAAATGAAAACATTACCCATGCACACGTGTGGACTAACACCACAACGAAGCGATTTGTTTCATTTTCCATCACCTCCCCACATAATTGGTTATAAAGTTTTAATTAATGAATATATAATATTTTTATGAAATTATTATGATACTATATAGGTAATTAATTATTTCCCTTTATACTGTTTCCATCCATTGGAAATTTATAACGTTGCTTGTGTATATGTCTCGAATACCACCTCCATGTGTATATGTGATTCATTTTTCATTACCATATCACATGGTTGGTAATAATTATATAAATAGTAAATAAATGTAACATTTATAAAATAATTATGATTTTATAAAAGTAAAATATTGTATAATTTATTTATTTTCCCCTTACAAGAGATTTGAATTCGTCATTCATGTGTATGTATAGACTAGAGTCCCCATGAAACGTCATGATAAATTTTTCATAACATCCGAACAAGGATGGTTTTAAAAGTTTATTTTTTTTATAATTATGATATTTATGACATGATTAATATTATTTATGTAAAGACCCATAAATTTCAAGTAATTGTTTTTCTTAATTTTCTTTGGAATTTTAAAAGAACGCAGTTTCTGACGGCACGTGATTCCGAGGCCCGGTGTGCCCAGAATCATTTTCCGAAGTTTGTTTTGGGTACGTTTAGTGAACGAACGAGCGGGTTTTTCTAACTTTTTAACTGGTGCTCGGAATCGAGGCACCGATGGAATCGTAGAGACGATACTTGCTTAGAAACGCCTCTTCCGGAGTTGCATTTTCTTGGGTGTGGTTTTTAATTTTTGGGGTTAAGTGAAGAAAATAAAATAAAGTGGTGCGACGACTTTATTTTATTTCACTTAAAGCCACTTAAATCCACATAAAGACACTTTAAAGCCACTTAAGATGAGTTGAAGCAGATAGGCTGGAACCCAAAATATCCTACCCTCTTGGTAGGATATTTGTGAGGTGGGGCCACACGAGCCCCACCGTTTCTTTTCTCTAAGTAACGCACCTACGAAAACCCATTTTAATTGAAAGTCAACTAACGCGTTTTCTAAATTCTTAACTACCATATTAATTTGGCGGTTAATTCATTGCAATTAATTATATGAATTAATTTGTTCGTTACTTATCTTTTAAATCATTTTTTGTCGTGAGATTAAAAGAATAAGACCAACACTTGTCTTTTGAGGGGTGTCTTTTGTTGAGGATTTGGAGAAATCTCTGAGGCTAGAAGATCTTCATCTTTCTTCGCGAAGAACACGAAGAACACGAAGAATGCGAAGAACGCAAAGAACGCGAAGAACGCCGGCCTTTGATAAAAGGCGACGAAGAATGCCGACGATTCTCCTTCCGTGACGCTTCTTTCGTGACGAATCATTCCCCGCGACAAATCTTCGATCAACTGCTTGAGGTTGGAGATTGCAGATCTTTTAATTTTTTCCTTTTTGGATTTTATCCTCAACAGAGATTTAATTCGTGAAATTAAATCTGTGTGTTTTTCTTTAACCCTCCGAGATCGTCGACGCGATGCTGTATACCGCGAAGACACGACTCCCTTCCGCGACGCGACGATCCTCCTCTTCCACGACAGTCAATTCCATGAAGAACTCGTCCAAAGACTACGACTAGGTAGGGGTTGTTCCTTTTTAAATCTTTGTGATTTATATCCCCGGATGTTAAATATGAATGTTGTGAGACATTAAAAACCGCTACCGTGGTGGGTGCGGACCAACGAACAAGTCCGAACCCACCGCCATTTTTTTTTGTTATGCGCGGATTGGCGGGTGACGACAAACGGGGCCGCAAGTTAATTTTTAAGGCTTTATAGTGAAGAACGAGTCCCGGGACAAGCACTGGCGAAGACCACGCGCCAATCGGACCACTGGAGCGCGTCCGGTGGTCCGCGGAAGCACCTGCCTGCACGACGGCGCCGTTGGCTGGCAGCGGCCAGCCCCTAGGATGCGGTGGCGCCCGGCGCGCCGCCGCGGCTAAAGACGCGACGGTGCTAGCCGGTCCTGCGGCCGCACGGTACCGCGGAGCAGGGACGCGGCTTAAGCCGCGTCCGGGTGTCACGGAGCGGCCCCCGTGCGGGGGGGGGGGGGACTACCTTGCACGGCGCCTGGCCAGCGCCAGCACGCCGACCGAGCCGCCCGGCCGGACCGCCGGGCCGCGCCGGTCGGGTCGGGTCAACCCGGTTCGGGTTGACCCATGGGGGTTGGGCCGGGTCGGTCCGGGCCCAGACCCCCCATTTTCGGACCTTTTCGGACTTTTGCTCTTATCACGAGATACGTGCCTCCGATCGAAGCGCCGTCAGTGGAAATGCGATCCTTGGATCGAGACGGTCGTTTCAGTATATCACACTCGAGGTTTCAGAATACTTTGGGTTCGTCTGGGTTGGTTCGTACACAAAACCAACCGGGCCCTCGGAACGGAAACGCATATAACTTGAGCTCCGGACGTTCGATTGACATATCGTCGACATTGATGGATTCCACTAAGTGAGAAGGGTCTTTTGGCTTACTCCGCATGAGGTTTGGACGCAGGTGGAGTATGGTCAGGTTGGTTTTGACTTAAAAACCAACCGGGTCCCTAGGACGAAAAAGCCAATAACTCTCAGACCAGGCGTCCGATTGACACGCCATCTGCGACGTTGAGTTCCTGTTGACGATACGGAACTTTTGGATACATCAATTCTAGACTATGTGTCAGTTGATGTATCAGCCTCTCGGCTCATGGAGAGGACCCTCCCAAACGAGCTTGCTTTGTGCGGGAGCCCTAGAGCTGGCTGCGACTGCTACTGTGACGACGATGACTGTACAGAGATCCTCAGTGGATTCGATGGCGACAACTACATCACTCAGCGATCCTTTGTGGGTTAGTGCTACCGATCCTGTGTGGGTCCGATCCTATGTGGGTCAGCACTCAGCGGTCCTGTATGGGCCAGCGCCTACAGATCCTGTGTGGGTCATTGCAGGGGTGAGATACCTATCGATCATGTGTGGGTTCGATCCTGTGTGGGTCAGCACTCAGCGGTCCTGTATGGGCCAGCGCCTACAGATCCTGTGTGGGTCATTGCAGGGGTTAGATACCTATCGTTCATGTGTGGGTCTGATCCTGTGTGGGTCATTGCGAGGGTTAGTTACCTATCGATCCTTTGTGGGTCAGATCCTGTGTGGGTCATTGTAGGGGTTAGTTACCTATCGATCCTGTGTGGGTCCGATCCTGTGTGGGTCATTGCGGGGGTTAGTACCTAACGATCCTCTGTGGGTCTGATGAGTTAGATGATTCAGTGGCAATATCTGATCATCTCTATCATCATACAAAGAAGTATACCTATGTGAGCTAAATCCTGTTTTTCTTTCCTTTTTAGATTTACGTTTTGCTTTCCTGTGTGTACTGGGTTGTACTTGGGCTCGGATGTTGGAGCCGAGCGAGAATTGATGACTTAGGTATATGTATGGGCATATACCTCAGTAGTGTCAGATGTTACTTCGTGATTGTATATTTCCTTTGTGGATTATCCTTTGTGGATTCTGGGAGACCTTAGGGGGTATCGGGGTCCCTGCTGAGTAGCTTATACTCACCCCTGCATGAGCTATGCCCGCACTACATTGTGTTGGTTTCAGACGATTGATAACGCTGATCGTGGTTGAGGCTTGCGGAGCAGGACGGTACCTGGAGGTGGACCACTGGGTGGGACGTACTCAGAGCGGTCGTCTGGACCCGAGGAGCAGTGGAGGCTATCTGTACCCACCCTTCATGTGGGATTTCTAGTGGATAGCTCGACACTGCGGCTTTACTTTTCAGTTCCTGTTTTCCCTTTCCAGTTGTACTTTACTTTCAGTTTGGGTTTGTATACTGGCCCACTTACTCTTCCGCACTTACTATTGTACCAGATTTTACTTAGTGTTTACTTCTACCTGCTTGCTCTGTTGTGTTAGTGGTTTAATTTACAAAGGAAATGCCTTCCCTTTTCCTAGGATTAATGCCTTGGTGCTAGTCGCAAGCCCCTGGCATATGGAAGGCGGGCTTGGGGTAGTCACGACACGGGCCCCGAAGACGGGTCGTGAAAAATTGGTATCAGAGGATTTCGGTTCTACCATAGAACTTTGGAATCTGATATTTTTCTATGTGAAGAAATAGTGTTAAGCATATTGAGTGTGGTTATCAGTCCAGGGAGCCCAGTGTTGGTGCGGCGGCCGACGTATCCGTACACCAGGACCCTGACTTCTGATTTCCGATTTAATGCACGAAAACATTGATTGCATGTGTGTTTCAAGTTTTCATTGTGATTACTTTATGTCAGCTCACCAGGTGTACTGTTCTGACCATGGAGCACCTGTTTCTTTTCAGGATGGCCCCACGACGGCAGCCATCTAGGGTTCCAAGAGTTGAGCGTGACAAAAGCCCACCGAGCGACGAGGCCTTGGTACAGGGCCCTTTGACAGCTGAGGCACTGGCGGTACCTCTACCCGCCGAGCCACCGATGCTTCCAACACCAGCCACTGACGACGCACGTCACCTTGGAGCTCTGCACGAGTTTCAACGCCAGCGACAGCCTAGGTCCCGTTGGGAGATGGACCCCCAGGCAGCCGAGGACTGGATGGAGGCAGTTGTACGAGTTTTCAGGCTAGTGAGGACACCAGAAAACCTCATGGTGATCCACGCAGGGAGCCTACTGCACGTAACAGTAGGCCGATGGTGGAGCTTGATGCTCCAGGTGCACAATGAGGCATCTCTCCTCTAGACATACTTTGAGGGCCTCTTCCGCTCAGAGTTCGTCCCGACCACCCTCCGTGCGGTGCGCATCCAGGAGCTTCTTCAACTGCGGCAGGGCACCTTGACGGTCACCCCGTACTTGGTGAAATTTACCGATATCTCGCATTACTCGAAAGACATGGTACGGGACCCATTCTTCCGGGCCCGGAACTTTGAGCAGGGATTGAGACATGAGATCAGGGCATCGCTGATCTCCCTTAGAATTCTGACTCAGGAAGGAGTACTGGAGAGAGCCCTTTTGATCGAGAGCTTCCTTGTTGATCCTTCATCAGCAGCGAGACCTACCGCGGGGCGGCACGTAGCAGAGTCTTCTGCAGCAGGAAGTCGACAGATGACTCAGGGGTCCAGGCAGACCAGACCCTCACGCAGACGACCTCAGGACACTGGCTCAGCAGTGCGGGGCACACAGCGTGGAGCCAGTCTTTCGAGAGGCAGGTAGTGCTACACATGCGGTGGGCAGGGCCACATGGCTCGTGACTGCCCGACCCACCATGCTAAGGAGCATCAGATGGTTGAGGGGCCACCCAGGCAGAGGCAGAGGGTCGATCGTGGCGGTCTGCAGGGAGGACGCGGATGAGGCAGAGGAGCTGGCCGAGCAGCAGGTGGGGGCGACGCTTTGAGGCTCTACCACCACCACCACCAGGAGGTCCACCCCGACCATAGAGAGCTGGTGGGCAGAGACAGGAACAACTCCTGGCAGCGGAGGCCTATGACCACGGCGCGCCCAAGATGATTCGAGGTACTATCTATGTATATTCCACCCTTTCTGCAGTTCTTAGAGACACAGGAGCGAGTCACTCTTTCATAGCCACTGCCCTTGTTCGGAGCTCGGAGATTCCGACAGAGCCGTTGGCTCGATCCTTACGGCTAGAGACTCCAACGGGAGCAGACTCGACGATTACTCACTGGTGCAATTAGTGTGAGAATACTCTAGGAGGCGAGAGATTCGGCTGAGATCTTCTTGTAGCGGCGTCGAGGCCTTACGATGTCATCTTGGGCATGGATTGGTTATCTACCGTCCATGCTCAGATCGACTATATTAGGCGCAATGTGAGATGTGTACGCACCGACGGAAGCAGGTTCACCTTCACCGGCGAGAAGGGAGCCTTTGCAGCACAGGATGGACTCTCGCAGAGGAGAGGACATCCCATCACTCATCAGTTGGCTAGCCTCATCCTAGGAGCAGTTTACGTGCGGAGTCCTAGTTTTTCTACAGTGGTGGATCAGTATGAGGATGTCTTTCACGATGACATTCTAGGACTACCTCATCGCAGAGAGGTAGACTTTCATATTGATCTGTACGCCGGGACAACCTCGATATCCACTCCAGAATATCGGATGGCCCCCGCTGAGCTTCGAGAGCTACAGATACAGATGGAGGACTTGTAGGGAAAGGGATTCATCCGACCCAGTGTTTCACCCTGGGCTTCCCCGATATTGTTCTCCAAGAAGGCGGTCTGGAGCTTGAAACTTTGTGTTGACTATCGTCGCCTGAACCAGGTGACGGTGAGGAATAAGTATCCACTACCGAGGATTAATGACCTCTTCGATTAGCTCAAGGGAGAACGGTGGTTCTCGAAGATAGACCTCAGGTCAGGCTATCATCAGCTCAGAGTTCGGGACGAGGACATGCAGAAGACGACCTTCAGATGTCGGTATGGCCACTATGAGTTCTTCGTTATTCCATTCGGCATAACCAATGCTCCAGATGTGTTCATGGACCTCATGAACATGATATTTCTGCCATACCTTGATCGATTTTTAGTGGTCTTCATCGATGACATTTTGATATACTCGACGACTGAGGAGGAGCACGCCTACCACTTACGGGTTGTACTAGACACACTCCGAGAGCACCAGCTTTACGGAAAGCTCTCGAAGTGTCAGTTCTGGATACGTGAGGTCCACTTCTTGGGGCACGTCATCTCTGAGGCAAGAGTTGCAGTGGATCCTGTGAAGATCGACGCAGTGCTAGCTTGGGATCCACCCAAGAGCGTGACAGAGGTGCGGAGTTTCTTAGGACTAGCTGGATACTATCGGAGATTTGTGCCAGACTTCTCCAGAGTTGCAGCACCACTCTCAACTTTGATGAAGAAGGGGAAACCCTTTGTGTGGTCAAATTGATGTTAGCAGAGCTTTCAGGAGATGAGACAGAGATTGACCATCCCCCCTATCTTGAGGTTACCTGAGGAGGGAGTAGGGTTCGTAGTCTATTGCGATGAATCGGGTACCAGACTCAGATGTGTCCTGATACAGGAGCGGGCCGTGATCGCCTATGGATAATGTCAGTTGAGGCCGCACGAGCAAAACTATGCTACCCACGACCTGGAGTTAGCAGCAGTAGTCTTTGCTCTAAAGACATGGCAACACTACCTGATGGGCGAGCGCTTTACAGTATTTTCTGACCATCAGAGTCTCAGGTACATCTTTTCTCAAAAGGACCTGAACCTGAGATAGCGATGATGGATCGAGTTCCTACAGGACTATGACTTTGAGATATTCTATAATCATGGGAAGGGGAAAGTGGTAGCTGATGCTCTCAGCAGGAGGACGGGCATTCATCTACTTGAGGAGGCGACAGAGCAGCTAGCCGCCTTGGAAATATCCTTCGTGGATAGAGGTGGCGCAGCCTTCCTTCGGTCTCTCACAGTCTCTCCTCCACTACTACAGCGGGTCAGAGAGGCATAGCGTTGGGACACTGACTGTGAGACGTGGCGTGCACAGATATCCTTAGGACAGGAACCTGATGGTTTCTCCTTTGGAGCAGAGCATGACATCCTTTTCAAGGGACGTACCTTAGTACCAGTCACTTTAAGAGAGGAGGTGCTGAGAGAGTTTCACACTTCTCCTTTGGCGGTACATCCTGGAGTGGCGAAGAGGTACCAGGACCTCAGACGACAGCACTGGTGGCCGGGCATGAAGAAGGCTGTGGCAAAGTTTGTTTCTCGATGCCCCACCTGCCAGCAGGTGAAGGCAAAGCATCAGGTTCCAGTAGGATTGGTACAGCCCTTGGAGGTCCTAGAGTGGAAGTGGGATGGGATATCTATGGACTTCGTGACTGGACTTCCACACACTTCAAGAGGTCACGACTCTATTTGGGTGATTTTCGATCGACTCACCATGTTGGCTCACTTCTTACCCATTAGAGAGCAGGGCTCAGTGGAGATCTTGGGGCATCTCTACATTCAGGAGATTGTACGGCTTCACGGTGTGCCATCATCTATCGTCTCCGATCGAGATGCTCGCTTTACTTCCCGGCTTTGGAAGGGGTTGCAGGAGGCGTTCGGGACGCAACTACATTTGAGCACCGCCTTTCACCCTCAGACGGATGGTCAGATGGAGAGGACCATTCAGACTCTCGAGGACATGCTCCACGCATGTGTCCTCGACTTTGGTCGCAGTTGGGTGGACCACCTACCCTTGGTTGAGTTTGCGTACAACAATAGCTACCACTCCACCATCGGGATGGCACCATACGAGGCATTGTACGGTTGACCTTGCAGATATCCTTTGTGCTGGAAAGACCCTGGGGAGTCAGCACTTGTGGGACTAGAGATGGTCTGGGCCACGACAGAGAAGGTCCAGGTCATCCAGGAACGGATGAGGACAGCTCAGAGTCGACAGAATTCTTATGCTGACAGGAGGTGGAGGCCACTAGAGTTCGAGGATGGCGACCACATCTTCTTGCATGTTTCACCTCGACGTGGATTACATATATTTGGTCGAGGCAACAAGTTGTCTCCATGCTTCATCGGACCATTCCAGGTCCTCAACAGGATCGGCGAGGTGGCTTATCGCCTGGCTCTACCACCTCAGTTGCACCGGGTGCATGACGTCTTCCACGTATCACAGTTGAGGTGATACGTGCATGACCCGCCGCATATCATTGACCATGGAGAGTTGGACGTTGATGATGGGGTGACTTTTGCGGAGGTCCCGGTGGAGATCGAGGATCGAAAGGAGTGAGTACTACGTGGACGATTGATTCCTCTAGTGCACATCAGATGACAGTACAGGAACCTCCAGGAGAGCACTTGGGAGCGGGAGGCTTAGATGCTTGCTCAGTACCCACATTTGTTTCCCTATCTTATGATGTATCTTTACGGGGACGTAAATCCCTGAGGTGGGAGTGATGTAAAGACCCGTAAATTTCAAGGAATTTTTTTTCTTAGTATTCTATGGAATTTTACAAGAACGTAGTTTCTGACGGCACATGATTACGAGGCCCGATGTGCCTGAAATCATTTTCTGAATTTTGGCTCGGGTATGTTCAGTGAACGAACGAGCGGGTTTTTATAACTTTTGAACCGGTGCTCGGAATCAAATTTCGAGGGCACCGATGGAATCGCGGCGCCGGTACTTGCTTAGAAACGCCTCTTCCAGAGTTGCGTTTGCTCGGGTGTGGTTTTTAATTTTTTGGGTTAAGTGAAGAAAATAAAATAAAGTGGTGCGATGACTTTATTTTATTTCACTTAAATCCACCTAAAGACACTTAAAATCCACTTAAGCTGAGTTGAATTGGATAGGGTGGAACCCAAAATATCCTACCCTCTTGGTAGGATATTTTTGAGGTGGGGCCCGCATGAGCCCCAATGTTTCTTTTCCTCTAAGTAATGCACCCGCGAAAACCCCTTTTAATTGAAAGTCAACTGACGCATTTTTTAAATTCGTAACGACCCTATTAATTGGGTGGTTAATTCGTTGCAATTAATTCTATGAATTAATTTGTTCGTTACTTATCTTTGAAATCAATTGTTGGCATGAGATTAAAAAAATAAGACCAACACTAGTCTTTTTAGGGGTGTCTTGTTTTGAGGATTTGGAGAAATCTCTGAGGCTAGAAGATCTTAATCTTTCTTCACAAAGAACGTGAAGAATACGAAGAACATGAAGAATGCGAAGAACGCCGACCTTCGACGAAAGGTGACAAAGAACACCGACGATTCTCCTTCCGTGACGCTTCTTCCACGACAATTCTTTCCCCGCGACAAATCTTCGATCAACTGCTTGAGGTAGGAGATTGCAGATCTTTTAATTTTTTCCTTTGTGGGTTTTATCATAACACGGATTTAATTCATGAAATTAAATCTGTGTGTTTTTCTTTAACACTCGGAGATCGTCGACGCGATGCCGTATACCGCGACGACGCGACACCCTTCCACGACACGACAATCCCCTTCTTCTGCGACGGTCAATTCTGCGAAGAACTCGTCCGAGGACTACGATGAGGTAGGGGTTGTTCCTTTTTAAATCTTTGTGATTTATATCCCCGATTGTTAAATATGAATGTTGTGAGACTTTAAAAACCGCTAACGCAGTGGGTGCGGACCAACGAACAAGTCTGAACCCACCGCCCTTTTTTTTGTTATGCGCGGATTGGCGGGCGACGAAAAATGGGATCACAAGTTAATTTTGAAGGCTTTGAAGTGAAGAAAGAGTCCCGGAACGAGCACTGGAGAAGACCGCATGCAAATCGGACCACCGGAGTGCGTCCGGTGGTCCGCAGAAGCCCCCGCCGGCGTGCCACGCCGGCACGGCGGCGCTGGCGGTCGGAGGTGGCAGCCGGCGGCAGCCGGCCGCCAGGATGTGGCGGCGCCCGACCGCCAGGATGCGGCGGCGCCTGACGCGCTGCCGGGATGACCCGCCACGGCGAAAGTCGTGATGGCACTGGCCGGTCCCGCGACCGTGCGGGACTGCAGAGGAGGGACGCGGCTTAAGCCGCGTCCGGGTGTCACGGAGCGGCCCCCGCGCGGGGGGGGGGGGGGGGGGGGGGGGTGGGTGGCTGCCTTGCGCGGTGCCTGGCCAGCGCCAGCGTACCGGCCGAGCCGCCCGGCCGGACCGCCAGGCCGGGCCGCGCCGGTCGGGTCGACCCGGTTCGGGCCGACCCAGGGGGGTTGGGCCGGGTCTGTCCGGGCCCAGACCCCCCGTTTTCGGACCTTTTGGGACTTTTTCCCGTATCATGATCTATGTGGCTCCGATCGACGCTCCATCAGCGGCGATGCGATCCTTGGATCGAGACGGTCATTTCAGTATATCACACTCGAGGTTTCAGAATATTTTGGGTTTGGCTGTGTTGGTTCGTACACGAAACTAACCGGGCCCTTGGAACGGAAACACTTATAACTTGATCTCTGGACGTCCGATTGACATACCGTTGAATTTGATGGATTCCTCTAAGTGAGATGGATCTTTTGGCTTACTTTAACCAAGGTTTGGATGTAGGTGGAGTATGTTCAGGTTGGTTTTGACTTAAAAACCAACCGGGCCCCTGGGACGAAAAAGCCAATAACTCTCCGAACGGGCGTCCGATTGACGCGCCGTTTGCAACGTTGAGTTCCTGTTGACGATACAGAACTTTTGGATACATCAACTCTAGACTATGTGTTAGTTGATGTATCAACCTCTCAGCTCATGGAGCGGACCCTACTGAACGAGCTTGCTGTGTGCGGGAACCCTAGAGCTGGCTGTGACTGCTACTGTGACGACCACGACTGTACAGAGATCCTCAGTGGATTCGACGACAACGACTACAACACTCAGCGATCCTTTTTGGGTCAGTGCTACCGATCCTGTGTGGGTCCGATCCTATGTGGGTCAGCGCTCAGCGGTTCTGTGTGGGCCAGCGCCTACAGATCCTGTGTGGGTCTGATCCTTTGTGGGTCATTGCGGGGGTTAGTTACCTATCGATCCTGTGTGGGTCCGATCCTGTGTGGGTCATTGCGGGGGTTAGTTATCTATCGTTCCTCTGTGGGTCAGATCCTATGTGGGTCATTGCGGGGGTTAGGAACCTATCGATCCCATGTGGGTCCGAACCTGTGTGGTTCATTGCGGGGGTTAATTACCTATCGATCCTTTGTGGGTCAGATCATTTGTGGGTCATTGCGGGGGTTAGTACCTAACGATCCTTTGTGGGTACGACTGCTTAGATGATTCAATGTAAATATCTGTTCATCTCTATCGTCATACAAAGAAGTATACCTGTATGAGCTGAATCTTGTTTTGCTTTCCTTTGTGGATTTACGTTTTTCTTTCCTTTGTGGACTGGGTTGTACTTGGGCTCGGATGTTGGAACCGTGCGAGAATTGATGACTTAGGTATATGTATGGGCATATACCTCCGCAGTGTCGGATGTTACTTCGTGATTGTATCTTTCCTTTGTGGATATCCTTTGTGGATTCTGGGAGACCTTCAGGAGTGTCGGGGTCCCTACTGAGTAGCTTATACTCACCCCTGCACGGGATATGCCCGCACTATGTTGTGTTGGTTGAAGACGACAGACAAAGCTGATCGTGGTTGAGGCTTGCGGAGTTGGACGGTACCTGGAGGTGGACCACTGGGCGGGACGTACTTGGAGCGGTCGGCTAAACCCAAGGAGCAGTGGAGGCTATCTGTACCCACCCTTCAGGTGGGATTTCCAGTGGACAGCTCGACGCAGCGGCTTTACTTTTATTTTTCTATTTTCCCTTTCCAGTTGTACTTTACTTTCAGTTTGGGTTTGTATACTGGCCCAGTTACTCTTCCGCACTTACTGTTGTACCGGTTTTTACTTAGTGTTTACTTCTTCCAGCTTGCTCTGTGGTGTTTGTGGTTTACTTTACAAAGGCAATGCCTTCCCCTTTTCTGGGATTTACACCTTGGTGCTAGTCGCCAGCCCCTGGCCTATGCAAGGCGGACTTGGGGTAGTCATGGCACGGGCCCCAAAGACGGGTCGTGACACATTAGTTAATGTAATTATAACCACTTTAACCATGGTCAATATACTATTTTAGTTTTGGGATATAAACTGAAAGATCACAAAACATCCAACGTAAACTTACCATTTTAGTGATTAAATAATTGATGGTAATAAATGACATAAAAGAAATAATAATAATGAAATTAACAAGAAAATTTTTATTAATAAATTTTAAATCTAACATAATTTTATTCTTACGAGTTATATAATGTACAAATCTAAATGGGACTTAAGGTAAGAGATTTTTCTTCAAAACCTTATTTTAAATTATTTATTTCATAACCTTCTCCTCTATATTCATGATATTAAAAATGTTCAAAGTATTTTCTTATTTGTGTATAAAATATTTATAAAATTAAATTTCAACTAATTTTGAATTTATTTTCAATGGGTTTAAAAGGAAACATTTAAAAATTTACTGTATGGGTATTTTTGATGTTTTTTTATCAAAGTAACAATGGATGTTTTATAACATATATTCGATGACCACTTTTCCTACTTTAATATATTTAAATAATTGTCAAGATTACTCGACAAGTGTCTAGGTTTATTTTTAAATAAAATAATTCTCTCAATATTTAGAGTTTTTTAGTTTTTAAAAATATTTTCTAAGGAAATAATAATATTTTCTCATTTTATGTAGTAAATGAATGTGTTATTGATTATGGGATTGAGTTCCAATTCAAATAGGTTATAATGAACAACCCTTATACTTACATCCATCAAAATTTTGATCCAAACCCCCACATAACCTGAAAACATACTTAACCCCCGAAGGATGAAAGAGTCTTCAAATGTGTCAAACATATTCATTGGGGATGGTTTCACTCCCAAAATCCAAATGAAACCATCTAAATAGGTATATATAATAAAGGTACAACATAAAAATCCATAGGATATATCATATAAATTAAAATTTAATATAAGGAGTAAAAAAATACAACATAATCTAAGAAATGAAAATAAAAGACCAAAGTGGACGATACCCAAAAATCCAGCCAACTGATTCCACAAAACTAAACGAATGATAAAAATTTCTAAATGACTTGCAAGTCACCACCATGATCCCAAAAACCATATTTTTTCAAAGGAATGTGGCACTATAATCCAACCTAAAATAAAATACCTAAAAACCATACACAAAACATGAATACTATATACCCTCCATCATGCGTATATAGATTGTGATATTAATTCAGTAGGATACAACCATGAGCCCAATTCATTTGTTTTATTAAAGAAACCAAAACTACTAGTTTGAAAGTAATGTAAAAAATAGGTTCTAATTTCCATTTGAAACTATATAGAAACAAACCAAAGACGGATCATGCACTTTATTAAAGAATATCATTTCAAAATCATGTCATAAAATGAATTTTAACAAAACCAATATTTATTTGAAAACCATCCATTTCTTTCTAAACACCATTATTTTGATAACAAACTCACACTTTTTTTAAAATGATTCAAATGCATTTAAAACCAATCTAGGAATTTGAAACCATTTCCACCTTTTTCAATTAAATTTTTTCTAATCCTCAAATTAAATGGTAAGCATGGAATCAATGAAAAAAATATAGAAATCCAACCATAAGATTTCATGAATAATACTAATAAAAAGATGATATAAAATTAGTCAATAAAATTATTAAACAAAAATAGGATTGATGCATCAATAAAATATATCCGAGTAGTAAAAAATAACCATGAAAATTTATAAAAAAATCAAAACATAGATACATAGCATGCAGAAACCCCATGAAGACCAATAGGATAACACAAGACATGTATAAGTGGACCTACCATTGGCAGGTTAATCGTCACACATCCTCGAATCAAATTATTCAAAGTAGTATACTAGGTGAAAAACACCCTATATGGAAATACATATAGATAGGAGGACTATACATTTCTAAACCTCATATATTGTAACAATGTCACACTAATTCTCACTTAGTAGCCTCAGTTTCCCTATGGAATAATAACATATGAAAGCTATGAGCATGAAATGTCATCACATGAGAATAATAAATCACATAGGGATAACATCATAATCATGACCATCCCACATCCCTCACTATACATAGCACGATACCCAATCCATGAGCATAATATGAACCACATAACAAAGCATCCATCACATGGATAATACAACATAATCAATAAAACATGGTGGTTCAACAATGAAATAATGAAAAAAACATTACAAGTGATAAAAAGACCATTATATATATCATATATATATATATATTTGGAAATCCATTTTATATAAAATTAATTCCAAAAAAATACAAAATACTATATATTCACTTCTAAGAAAACCCAAATAAGTCAAGGGAATCTCCATTTTACTTTATAAAACCAAACCACCCTTCAAAAAAAGTAGATCACTTTGAAAAAAAAATTGAACTAAATCTTAATGAAAAAGTGAATTTCACAATGAAACCCATCTTTCACATTTTACTAAACATGAAGAAAGAAAAAAAACCATTTCCAAACCAAGTTTCATTACACTAAGTAAAATCAACCACCTTTTCCAAATGAAAACCAACCCAAGCATTGAAAACCATTGAAATATCCAAACTACCTATCATACACATAAATAACTAAAATCTAAAACACATTTAAAGCATTAAAAAATCAAATAAAATGAAATAAATCAGAAACACCTATATCAAGTAATGGAACCTTATCACTTTTGTTAAAATCCATAGGGAATAAAATCATACTATGGATCACGACCATTTCAATCTAAAAGAACCAATTACCAACAACCCTAACTGATAAAGTCATAAAATAATTACTACTAGGGTTAGAGGGGAACAGAAAAAGAGAGAATACCAATGAATAAAAAGATTAAGAAAGCCCTCGCCTTTTGAACTAGGTGAAGATTTAGTAATAAAACACCATAAAAACCACCTTGGAGGATCATAGAGGAGAAAAAGTCTATTGGTAAAGGTATCCAATCCATATGGTGTGAATGGGGGAAGATAAGGGGAAAAACCATAATTAAAACTAATGAAAAAGGATAAAAATATTCCCTATCAAGTGGGTCTCATTTTTTTCCTACATTGTTAAACAAACCATCCGGTAACTTTTTATATCACTACTATAAGAGGTTTTACACTTAGGATGCACTATTTTTAACCATAATCATTATTTACTTGACAAGTAAAAATTCCCAAAATTTCACCATTTTTTCTAGAAACACATTTAAATCAAGTGGATAATCCATCCATCAAATACCCCCACATAAAATTGAAACTTGGGTGTCACAAATTCCCCACCATTCCATTTTATATTTCTAGAAAGTTCTAAGTAAATACAGAGGTATAAATAACCACAGAACACACCAACTAAAAAGTTATGTTAGTTGTATGAAGAATAACTAGAGAGGACCCTTGGAAGAAACACCCAAGTGATAATGATTCCTCAAAACCAAACCTCTAGGTCCACAAATTCACTGATCATCTCTAAGAAAATCACAACCACTCTCACTGATACAAGACCCAAAATAAAATGTTTAATATTCAATGGTATCCCTACAATTTATAAATATCTAAAATGGTGGAACAAAACTGAACACCTTGAATGAAAACCTCCACTCTCAAGAACCATATCCAAGAATCTATAAGGAACAGTTAGAGAAAATATATCACTTTCTTAAAGTAATAATAACCTAAAACAACTCCACACCCACATGGTCAAGCCATCAACAAGTTTAACACTCACATACATAAGTGATAACCTATCGAATGACACAAAAAAAGATGAAATGGGACCTTAAAAAAGGTCATCCAAGTCTATAGGTAAACTAGGATCTCAAGAAGAAACACTAACCCATAGAGAACCTCAAAAATCTATCGCAATCTAGTGCTCAAAGATAAGAAGGAAAAATTTGTCCGAAATACCCATTTACCAACCCCAAGATTACTTATACCCATATTAAAAGGGAATTGCCCTTAAAAAAAGATAAGAAACAAGGAAACATCAAAGGATTCAAAAGAAGACAACTGAATCAATGAGGCATGCACCCAAGCTTAAAAACTAAGGCATCACACAATCCAATAGTTAAGAACACAAACCACTATAATTAAAAATTCCAAAACACACATAAGAATTTTAAAAAACAATATAATTTGGTTTAAATAAATAACCACTGGAAGATCATCTTTCTAAACCTCAATCATTTTTAAAAAATAGAAAAAGAGGATCATTTCACAAAGAAAACATGTCACAAACCAAAACTCATTTTGGATTATTTAAATACATTTCAAAGAAAAAAGTAAAAAAATAATAAAATTATTTTTGAAAACCACTTTACAAATCATTTATACAATTCAACTTGAACATGAATTAAAACTCCACTCATGCTTTCTCTTTAGGAAAACACTAAAATGCCACATTTTAATGGTTTAAGTCCCACTTCAAATAATTCTATGAAAACCAAGATATTTAAATATATTTTTAAAATCATATTCTAAATGAGTTTTTACAATACCAAATAAAAACAATTTGAAAAAGAAAATAATTTTACTTTAAACCCTCAATGGGATTAAAATTCCCCTTTAAAGCTTCCCAACATGACCCAATTGGGTTCAAAACATTTTAAAATATCAAAATCTTTTTAAAATTATTTTTTAATTGTTTCCAAAGCACTTTCACATTAAATAACCCCTTGCATAACCTAAGAAAACTTCTTATAAGTTAAAACCCACTCCTCCCATTTAATTTCATGACCCAAACGAGGTCAAAACCCATTTAAAATTCTATATGTAGTTTTAAATCAACTTTTGAAACAAAAAAATACTTCTCATTCCAAGTATCACATAAAATTTAATTGGGAATTCATAATTCAAGAAAATAATTCCCCTTGAACACATTTTAAAAAACCAAAAAAACCCAACATAAAATGGTTTAAACCTTAAAACTTGATAATTTTAATACTACTAAGTGCTTGAGGCATGAAATATAGGGAATAAAGGAGGTTAAAACCCTAGGAACAAAACCATTAAAATAGAACCACTAGGAACAACACTCTCTCTTCCACTAAGACATTTCTGGGATGATCATAGAAAGAAGCATAATACATAATCTCAACCACCAATTCTCTTAAAAAAGGTTTTCCCATAACAAAGGGAACCAAATAAATACCATTTAAAAACCTCCTTAGAAATAAAATTTAATTAACAATGAAAATATAATTGTAAAAATAAACTATTTTTAACAGTCCTTTATCAAAACATCTACCTAAAACTCAGACGCACCGGCCTCAAAATTCATTTAATCTAAGGTATAATATCCTTATACCTCAATAACATCAAATAAATGTTCAAAAAAAGTAAATATGAACCTAATTATAAAAAATAAAACACCTATTATAAATAAACCATCTCAAGTAAAACAGTTTTATAAACCAATTCATAAACTATCCACTTTAAGTATTTAAATGCTTTACAAAATTCTACCTTTTGAACTAAAATATTTTTTTTCACTGAAAATTATTTCTTAGATCTATTTCAGAATAAACACACATGGTTTTAAAATAATCACAAAATGGTTTCCAAAAAAAGACACCTCTCATCTATTTCAAAATCTAAATTTCCATTTTTCAAAGAATTGTTCACAATGGAAAAAACCAATCACAAAATAACACATATAAAATAAAACCACCCTCACTAGAAAAATTTCTATAAAAATTCCAATTAAAAGTCCTCAACAAGATATTGTGCCAATGTGATACTCCATTGGTGTCAATCAAGGTAGAAAAGGATACAAAATCACAATTATGTAGTTGAAAATGCACTATGTGTTTTTTGGAGGCATGGTATGATACACTACACACCAATCGTGAAACATGAACTAACTTAGTTTCATATCCATGTAAAACAAGCACTTCAGGGTTTACAAGGTTGTGCATGTTATTCATTCAACCCTGATATGCTCTTCATTTTTCCTTTGAAACTCATACTGACTACTGAAATCACTAACAAACTCATTGTGGATCAAAATAATTCTCTCAATAGGTAAAAAATCTATGAAAAAAACCAATTATAAACTCAATATTAACACTCAATCCAAATATTAACATGGAAACTTGAGGTTCAGTGAATCAAAGTGATAGCCAAGCCCTTTACTAAACACTCTATGTGAGCCCTGACAATAATGGTAGTCTCCGTACTTCCGAAACACACCCCAAATAACAAATCAAGTGTCTTTGATACCATTTTGTAATGAACCAACTTGGGATGTTCATCCATTGGACTCCAATATAGTCTGGTAGATACCCTAGAAACATTCCCCCTGTTCTTATGAAAATCATCAAGGGTATAAAAAATAACCATGGGGGATGGTTTCACCCCCAAAATCCATTCAAAAACATAAAAACAAGGATTAACAATAAAGAGACAAGATAAAATATAGAGTGAATATCATGTAAAAAATAATTTTATACAAAAATTACAAAACTACAACATAATGTAAAAAAGAAAACAAAATACCAAAGATTCCAAAAACCAAAACTCTAGAAAACCAATTCCATTAATCCAAAGGACTAAATGTCATCCCCATGTGAATCACAAGTCCCCACCATGATCCCAACAACCTTCCACTTCCCATGGAAGGTGGAATTGAAAACCAACATAAAAACAATTACCTAAAGAAACATGAAATAACAATGAAGACTACATACCCACCATCATGAGTATATCGGGTGTGATCTTAATCAAGTAGGATACCACCGCGAATCCAATTAATTCCTTTTATTATAGAAAAAACCATCTTTTTTGGACGTAAAGTAAACAAAATTGGATTTCATTTCCATTTTACACTATATATAAGAAAACCAAATATAGATAATGCACTTCCTCAAAACACACCATTTAGAAAACATTTAATACAATGATTTATACCAAAACAAAAATCTACTCATTACTCCTTAAACATTGTGATTTTGATAACAAACTCATTATTTGTTTAAAACTTTTCAAAATCATTTACAAAAAAACTAAAAATTTAAATAGTTTCCCCCCTTTTCCATTGAAATATTTTTACACACACAATTAAAATTTAGGAAATGAAAAATAGAAAAAATATAAATCAAAACCATAAGAATATAAAAATAAAACCAATAAAATTATGGAATAAAAATAGTCAAAAAATGACTTAACCTCAAGAGGATTAATACATAAAGAAAATATATCCAAGTAATAAATAATAAACATTCCAATATATAAACAAAAGGAATAACATAGATTCATATAATGAAGAAACACAGTGGGGACTAATAGGAAAATAGAAGACATGTATAGGTGGACCTACTCCCAGAAGGTAAATGGTCACACTTCCATCAACCAAGTAACTCTAAGTAGTTTTATCGGAGAGAAAACCCCTATACAAGAATATATATAACAAGGGAAGACTATTTATTACTAAATATAAACTATCATAATAATTCCCCACTACTTCCCATGTAGTAGTCTTGATTTTCCGATGGAATAATAATAGAGGTGGGCCATTGCCATGAAAATTCATAACAAGATAATAATAAATCCCTTAAATATAAAACTACAATCACATACATCCCACCTCCAACACTAAACATAAAAAGATCCCTAATCCATGAGAAAAACATAAACCATAAAAAATCATCCCTCACTTGGATAATAAAACATTATCAATAACAACAAGGGGCTCAACAAGCGCATAATCAACAATACATCACAAGTGAAAACCGAGACTTCACTTATATTATATAAATTTCAAAATCCCTTTTTTAAAATAATTTTTAATTCAAACCAAATTCTAAAATAAAACAAAATTTCTTCTAAGAAAAACCTAATAAGTCGAGGGAAACTTCATTTTCACATTATAAACTTAACCACCTTTAAAAACAATGAATACCTTTAAACACAAAAGGGGCCTCACTTGGAAAACTGTATTTGTCCTAAATCCCAATGAACAAGTGAATTTTACATATAATTTTTTTTAATTTTATCAAATATAAATAATGTATAAAACACAATTTAAAAACCATGTCTCATGGAACTAAGAAAAATCACTCTCCTTTTCCAAAAGAAAAACCAGCCAAGAATGGAAAACCTTTTGCAAATATAAATTGTTTATCATATAAATTAATAATTTAAATATAAAACACATTTAAAGAATTAAAAAATATTTGAATTCTTAAATAAATGGAAATAAATAAATAAACACCTAACTAAATAGGTAGAAATTTGTCAACATCAATAAAATACACCATAGATAGACTCTTACTATGAATCACAACCATTTCAAACCAAAATCAATAATTACCAACAACCCTAACCAAGAAAATCGTCCAATAATGACCACTAGGGTTATAAGATAAGATGGAAAAGTTAGAAAACCAAATAATAATAAGATTAAGGTAGTTATAACCTCTTAAACTATGTGAAAATTAACTAAGAAACTACCAGAAAATACACCTTAGAGAATATTTTAGGAGAAAAAGAGGAATGGGAAAAGAATCCAAGTCATGTAGTTTGAATGCGGGATGCCAAGGGGAGAAAACCCAATAAAAAAAATAAAAATAAAAAAAATATCCCCTCTCAAGTTGGTCACACAATTTACTTTCATGGTTTAATACAACTTGTGGTAAACATGAAAGTCACTTTTCAATGAGGTTCTTTACATAGGCTAAGGGGTTAGTTTAATCATATTCATTAATTGTACATCATGAAAAAATTCTCCAAATTTAACCCTTGTCAACCCAAAACACCTGTAACTCATGGTCCTAAACCATCCATAAATTCCCCACATAAAAGTAGCACTTAGGGAGTCATGTAGGTTTTATAATTAATATGAAAACCCTTCTTTTTATTACAACTTAAACATGATTTATTACATAAACCTTCACTTTATAAAGCAAAGAAGATCGAGAGGTTTAGTGTCTTTGGGGCTTAGGATCATTAAAAAAAAACATAAAACATTAAATACAACATATTTATTTAAAACTTCCTTTACATGACCTCTACATTCCTTCGTACTTAGAATTGCATGGGATAACCTGAGGACATGCATAAGAAAAGGGTGAGCTATAAAGCCAAGTAAGGGAGTACACATGGAATTACATGAGGAGTAAAATACATGTTAGACAATAGGAATATCAATAGTGCATAATAAAAACATGAACATAAAGACATGATAAAGCATTATAATCATAGCATGGAAATGTGGGAAAAACACTAAACATGGAATTAGCATGAGCCAAGGCTCATTGCACATGGAGCATGAGTAAATCCTCATTGCACATAAAGCACAAGTAAACCCTCGTTGAACATGAATTATCACAATTAATCACTCATTGCACATGACGTATCATGATACTATACTTTACCCAATGCATTGGAGCGCTATAAGGGCACACCCTTCTTAAACATTTCATTTCATTCATAAGTGTTCCACATGGGTCATAAAACATGGATTCATAAAAATAATCATTTATTCCACGATAAAGGAATGTGGAATTCATACATGAAACTTTATAATGAATAAGTAAATGTGCATAAAAGTTAACACCCTTGATGTAGAAATGGGAAAGGTATTCACTACACAATGGCATCGGCTTATAAAATCGCTACGATTTCGGCAGCGTAACAGCGGGACGTAAGAATTCATCAAAAAGGTTGATGAGTGATAAAGGGGTTCCACATCATATTTACATGTAATGGAAAGTAATGAGGTAATATAGATACATTTCCCAAAATTTTTAATGTAATTTAGGTTCATGATACAAAATAATTGCTTGAATGTAAATGAGGAGAGAGAAGTTCCTTTCGGAATTTCGGCATAGTAACGGGTGTACGTGGGAGGCATTAAATGAGAGATAAAGGGGTATCCCATGATTCAAACATAAAGAGGATAGTATGAGGGAGGTTAAAAACCATACACGCAACATTCATAATTGAAATTATAAGGGAAAACAACTTAAAGAAAATTGGACAAAATGAGAAAGGAAGAAAAAAACACTTACTTGGAAGTGTGCTTCCAAAGGCTATAGAGAGCCTTGTGAGAGGCTTCTTGGGAGCTTGGGGAACCTTGGGAGGATTCTAGAGGGATTAGGGCAGAGTTCAGACAAACTCCAAAGGCTTTGAGTGAGGAGGAAGAGGGAGCATGGGTGGGTTTATATAGGAAAGGTGAGGGAATTGTTTATTATTTAGGTTTGGGACCCCTTATATTATATTAATCCAAACCACAAACCATCCCATGGTTTTTGCCCATGGTTTTTGGAAAAGATAAGAGTAAAACATTATTTTATAAGTCAAAAGTTCTAACTTCTTAAAATATTAGGGTTTCTTATGTGGAGGTGAGTCACACTCCCATGGAAATTAATTTAAAAAGACAAGGTGTTTAATAAGTCTTGAGGGGTCCATTAATGCTTTGAAAATTAAGCCAAAAAAAACCCAAAATCACATTATTTTAATGGTAAAACATATGTTGGCCGAAAATAAATATTATAGTATTTTATTACGTCACTATTGGGTCATTATTATGTCATAAAACAGATTATATATTTAAATGGTATTTAATTTTTACTCAAAAATATTACTGTCTTAGAAAATTATGAAAAATTCACCGTTGGATAATTTCAACATCCTTATTCCAAAAATAAAATTTATTTTATCTAAATAATATTCTAAATATGTTAATTTGTACTTTTAAAATAAACACCGACATTTATCGAAAATTCATGGGTTTTGACAAAAATGGCTTTCAAACCTTAATAAAAATTATAATTGCATTTGTACAATTATATGATCATTTATATATAATAAAATTATTCTAATAATAATAATAATATTTTATTAAAATATTATTTAATTCAAAAATCGCTTAATTTAATAAAATAGATTTCTTAATTAAATAATAACTAAAAACACCATTTGTACTTTAAAAGCTATATACAATGTATCAATAATGACAATAAATTATATTCATTATTATATACAAAAAAATTTTCATGAAAATAGTAGTAACGATTAGTTACATAACCCCTTAAAATAGACACATAAGACCTAAGGGTACGGTGTGCGATGGTGACAGACTCTTGGGGTGGCTCAGATAACATCGCTCGAGTTGTAATTTCTATCAACTTCCACTTTTTTTCATAAACGGTCTTCTTTGAGATTGACATGATGAATCTCAACTTGGGCTTGGTCAAGAGCGAAGCCCAAGGATGCCACCTCTTTTCCGAGCTCTGACAAATGGGCTTCGTATGGGGCTATTCCACTGGATGAGGCCATCACTTCTTTTGTCTAAGTAAAATTGGATGTGTTAAAGCCCTATATTTATACTAATCATGTGATCACTGTTCAACGGCTATAAAAGTAACGGTCACAATTCTTATCATAAATCCAATGAAGTTGACATTTTATAAAAAAATTTATATAAAGAGATATTTAATAAGATCAAGAGGGATTTTCCATTAATGAAACTTTGGGTCGTTCCAATATCCCCCCCTTAAGAATTTTCACCCTCGAAATTTTCCTTTTTCCACACTAAAACAGATGTGTTTAACTCAACTTCATCATTTCCTCCAATTCCCAAGTCGCTTCTTCGAACTTGTGGTTTCTCCACAACACCTTGACAATAGGCATTGTCTTTTTTCATAGAACTTTTTCTCTACTGTTTAAGATCTTCACTAGTTTCTCCTCATAAGAAAGATCATCCTAATTGTACCACCTCAGAAGAGAGTACATGTGAATGGTCTGGTATGTACTTCCTTAAGAGGGATACATGAAAGACATCATGTACTTTGGCCATAGTACGTGGAAGTGCTAGTTGATAGGCTACATCCCCGACATGATCAAGAATCTCAAAGGGGCCGATGTACCTTGGACTTAACTTCCCTTTATTTCCAAACCTCATGACCTTTTTCCACAAAGATATTTGTAGAAAAACCATGTATCAAACATTAAACTCAAGGCCTCGTTGACGATTATCTACATAATTATTCTATCGACTCTGGACTACATTGATATGAAGCTGAATGGTTTTCACCTTCTCCACTATTTCCTCAACCATTTCTGGTCCAAGTAGCTTACGTTCACCGACCTCATCCCAACATACCGGTGTTCTGCACCTTTTCCCATACAGGGCTTCATATGGGGCCATTTGGATACTCGAGTGGAAACTGTTATTATAAGAGAACTCAACCAGAGGAATATGTTGATCCCATCCTCCTTTAAAGTCCATTGAGAACACTCTCAACATATCCTCAAGTGTTTGGATAGTCTGCTCATATTCTCCATCAGTTTGAGGATGATAGGTCGTAATGAAGTTCATTTCAGTATTCAGAGCATATTGAAGACCCTTCCAAAACATAGAGGTGAATCTTGGATCTCATTCAGACACAATAGATAGTGGTACTCCATGAAACCTTACCACTTCCCTGATATATATCTGTGCCAGTTGATCCAATGAGAAATCCTCCTGCATAGCAATGAAGTGTGCTGTCTTTGTAAGAAAATCCACAAAAACCCAGATTGCATTGTTATCTTTGGATGTCCATAGAAGTCCTTTGACAACGTCCATGGTGATGTTCCCCCATTTCCATTCTTGTACGGGCAATGGTTGCATCATCCCCTTAGACTTCTGCCTCTTTTCCTTCACTTGCTGACACACCATGCACTTTGATGTATATTCCTCGATCTCCTTCTTCATATTATCCCACCAAAAGTTTTCTCGGATATCTCGATACATCTTTGTGCTCCCTGGGTGAATCGAGAAATTTGAACTATGTGCATTATCCAAAAGTTCCTTTTTCAGCATAGAACTTGATGGAACACATTGTATTTTCCCAAACCGCACAATTCCTTCTTCATTAACATTAAACTCTGACGATTTCCCTTTTTCGATAGCTTCCACTTTTTTTTTGAATTCCTACATCATCCTTTTGTGCATCCGTTAACCTTTCAAAAAGAGATGATTGAGAAATCATTTGTGAAAGGATTGATGATGTTCCCTTCTCTATGATTCCCATGTCCATTTTCATCAAGTCTAAGAAGATTGTATCCTTCTCAATTCTCATCATTGATAGAATCTCTAGATCCTTTCTACTTAGGGAATCTTCCACCTTGTTATCTTTCATAGGGTGGTAATGGATTGAATAGTCATAATCCTTGATGAGACTATCCATCCTCTCTGGCGCATATTAAGATCTTTCTGTGTGAATATATATTTAAGACTGTTTTGGTCAGTATATATCTCACATTTCTCCCCATAGAGATAATGCCGCCAGATTTTCAAGGCAAAGATCACCGCTGGAAACTCCAGATCATGTTTTGGATAGTTTCGTTCATGAATTTTCAACTTCCTTGAGGCATAGGATATCACTTTATCATTTTTCATCAGCACCCAGCCTAAGCCCTTCTTTGAAGAATCAGTGAATACCACAAAAAGTTCCCCACTTATGGGTAAAGTGAGAACGGGCGCAGTGATAAGCCTCCTTTTAAACTCCATGAAGCTTTCTTCGCATTCATCACTCCAAGAAAACTTAACTCCATTTTGATTTATCTTGGTAAGAGGGTTGGACAATCATGATAAATTTCTCACAAATCGTCGATAATATCCATCTGACCCCAAGAAGCTATGGATATCTATTACCAATGTTGGTCTCAACCATCCCTCAATTGCATCTCTTTTGGAGGGATCCACAGATATCCCATTGCTTGTGATGATATGGCCCAAGAATGAGACCTCCTTCAACCAGAACTCACACTTTATGTACTTCGCATAGAGCTTCTCCTTGTGCAAAGTCTCTAGTACATTTCTTAAATGCTCCTCATGATCCCTTTGGTTTTGGAGTATATTAGAATACCATATATAAAGACTACCACAAATTTTTCTAGGTAATCTCTAAAGACTCTATTCATCAAGTCCATGAATATTGCTAGGGCATTGGTGAGTCCTAAAGGCATTACTATGAATTCATAGTGCCCGTATCTTGTACGAAAAGTAGTCTTGGGGACATCTTCTTTCTTTACCGTTACATGATAATATCCCGACCGCAAATCTACCATGGAGAAGTATTGTGCTCCACACAGCTGATCGAACAAGTCATCAATTCATGGGATAGTATACTTGTTCTTTATCGTGATTTTGTTAAGTTCATGGTAATCGATGCAAAGCCGCATTGACCCATCCTTCTTCTTGACGAAGAGGACTGGTGAACCCCATGGCGAAGCACTTGGGTGTATAAACCCTTTATCCAGATTCTCCTGTAGTTGTTTTTTCACCTATTCAAGCTCTACAATATCCATTCTATATGGATTCTTGGATATTGGTAAAGCCCCGGGTATAAGTTTAATTGAGAATTCAACATCTCTTCAAGGAGGAAAGCCAGGCAGTTCCTCGGGAAACACTTCAGTGAATTCCCTCACAATAGGAATTTCTTCAAGGATGGTTTCTTCCTTGGAATCAATCATCTGAGCTAGATACGCATGCTCATAAGGCAGTAATATCCACACTTGAGATGATGGAGCTAGAGGAGATTCTTCTTCCTCCTTACACTTGTAAAGAATCAGGGGTCTATTATCCTTATAGAGTGTGATTTCCCTCTCCCAACAATTTATGTTGGATCTATATAAGGAAAGAGAATCCATGCCAAAAATTGCATCAAATTCCACTAAAAGGAGTATGATGAGGTTCTCCAGGAAATTTAGTCCACATATTATAATAGGGGAGGACTTATATTCATGGGATGCAAAGATTTCACCATTTTCCGTACTCACTGACATCTTCACTTCCATGATTTGTGGTGGTGCTGGGATTGTTCTACTAAACATTCAAGATATAAAAGAATTCATAGAACCTGAATAAAAAATTACAATCACTATTCTTAAATGAATAAATAGCATACCTGTCACCACATCGTTGTCGGGGTTCACTTCGGTAGAAGTGATGGAAAAATATCTTCCTTGCTGCCATGGAGGTTGTTGGTTGTCTCTGAAAACCCTTGGATTAGGGCACTGATTTGAAAAATCGCCCGGTTCTTTGTATTTGTAGCATTGAACAACGCGTTGAGGTTTGAACGGATTGTTCCTCTCCTCTATCGCAGTCGCGGGTCTTTCTTTCCGATAGTTAAAAACTAGGTGCCCTTCTCTTCCACACCTAAAGCATTTCCTCACCCCTTTAAGGCAATTTCCAGGGTGCTTCTTTCCTCACTTTTGGAAAGTGGGGTGATGGATCTTCTTAGCACTGTTGGATTAATCCATCAGATGGACAAAATTGAATTATACCTTACGCTTATTGTCCCCATGACACCCCTGTGATTATCTGATCTCCATTTTCACCTTGAGGGCACATCAGACAATTTCCTCATAGCTGTCAAAGTCACGGATCTCTAATGCTTTCCGCAGTCTAGGCTTCAGCCCACCAAAGAAGCGGTCAACCTTGCATTCAGGGGTAATGAAAAAGACGGAAGTGTATCATGCAAGCCTTGTGAAGTTTTCCTCGTACGCTCCAATAGATTATTCATCATTTTACTTGAGGGAAAGGAAGTCCCTTTCCATCTTAAGCCGGAGGGTGTGCTGAAAATATTTATCAAAAAACATCTTCCAGAAATCCTTCCATTCCAACACCTCAATCTCCTCCTCATGCTTCTTATTTTTGATCAACGCCCACCATTGATCAACTTCACCCTCCATACGATATGCCGCTAGGAGAACCTTCTCTTGTTCATAACATTGAAGGATGGAGAAGATATTTTCAATGGAGTTGATCCATTGTTCAGTGATCATGGGATCGAATGATCCACTAAAAGTAGGAGGTCGTTGTCTCATGAAGCTCTCGATAGTGACTTGTTCTTTCTTAGGGGGGTTTGTACGTTCCTATTGACCCGTGTTTCTTTTAAAAACTTGAGTTAGCTAAGAGAGAAGCGTGACAAAGTTTGTGATTCCCGATCCCATTGGATTGGGCATCTCATTTGTACAGTCATTACATTGATCTTCACAATGGTTGTTAGCTCGAGTCCTCCTATTACTGGCCATTGGCTGGAATGAAAGGAAAGTTAGGGGGTAAAACATAAATGGTAATCCAAAGACAAAAGTTGATGACTTATAAATAAACTTTTATTTCCTTTACTCATGAGTCTAAAGGCTTCAATCTAGGCTTTTCATGATCTACTTTCTAACATATATTCTTAGGGGAATTTTTTAATTCCCTTAATAAGGGTTCATACTAAGCTTGTGAATTTACCAAAGCATATCCCCTGGGAGTTTTGTAACCAAGATTGAAGCAAGGACCATTTTTTTGCACCAGTTCCCGTTCGAGTCTAGCTCAAAGCGATGTTTTCGGGTTTTACCCCTAGGATACATCTGTGCCAGAGCCGCCTCTACCTGCTCGTATCCAGAAAGGGATGTATTTTCTTGATAACCAACTTACTCAATACTCACCATTACCAAGGAACGTTTTTATTGTACTTAGTCTTGTATCTAAGGATTTACTAGGGTTTTCTAATCCTAATCCCAAAAATAACCAAACCTACCCTTTGATACCAACTATGACAACACTGCTTTTTATTACAACTTAAACATGATTTTTTACAGAAAACTTCACTTGATACAAAAAAGAAGATCGAGAGGATTAGTGTCTTTGGGGATTATGATCATTACATAAAAACTTAAAATATGAAATACAACATCTTTATTGAAAACTTCCTTTACATGACCACTACATTCCATAGTACTTAGCATTGCATGGGATAATCTGAGGACATGCATAAGAAAAGGGTGAGCTATAAAGCCCAGTAAGTGAGTGCACATGGAATAACATGAGGAGTACAATACATGTTAGACAATAGGCATATCAACAGAGCATAATAAAAACATGAACATAAAGGCATGATAAAGCATGATAATCATAACATGGAAATGTGGCAACAACACTTAACGTGGAATTAGTAAGAGCCAAGGCTCATTGCACATGAAGCATGAGCAAATCCTCATTGCACATAAAGCACGAGTAAAACCTCATTGCACTTGAATTAGCATGAGTCAACACTCATTTCACATGATGTATCATGATACTATACTTTACCCAATGCATTGGAGTGCTATAAGGGCGCACCCTTCTTAAACATTTCATTTCATGCATAAGTGTGCCACATTGATCATAAAACATAGATTCATTAAACATAATAATTTATTACATGATAAAGGAATTTGGAATTCGTACATGAAACTATATAATCAATAAGAAAATGTGCATAAATTTGAACACCCTTGATGGAGAGAGAAGTTCCTTTCGAAATTTCGCCATAGTAATGGGTGTATGTGGGAGACATTAAATGAGAGAGAAAGGGGTCTCCCATGATTAAAACATAAATAGGACAGTATGAGGGAGGTGAGAAAACATACCCCAACATTCATAATTGAAATTAAAAGGGCAAACCAACTTAATGAAAATTGGACAAAATGGGAAAGGAAGAAAAAACCCTTACTTGGAAGTGTGCTTCCAAAGGCTAAAGAGAGGCTTGTGAGAGGATTCTTGGGAGCTTGGGGAACCTTGGGAGGATTCTGGAGAGAGTAGGGCAGAGGTTGGATGAACTCTAAAGGTCTTAAGTGAGGAGAATGTGGGAGTTTGGGTGGGTTTATATAGGAAAGGTGAGGGAATTCTTTATTATTTAGGTTTGGGGCCCCTTATATTAAATTAATCCAAACCAAAAACCATCCCATGGTTTTTGCCCATGGTTTTTCGAAAATGGAAGAGGAAAACATTATTTTATAAGTCCAAAGTCCGAACTTCTTAAAATATTAGGGTTGTTTATGTGGAGGTGAGTCACACTCCCATGGAAATTAATTTAAAAAGACAAGGTGTTTAATAAGTCTTGAGGGGTCCATTAATGCTTTGAAAAGTAAGCCAAACAAACCCAATATCACATTATTTTAACGGTAAAACATATATTGGCCGAACATAAAGATTATTGTATTTTATTACATCACTATTGGGTCATTACGATGTCATTAAACAGATTATATATTTAAATGGTATTTAATTTTTATTCAAAAATTGGACTGTATCAGAAAATTATGAAAAATTCACCGTTGGATAATTGAAACGTCCGGATTCCAGAAATAACATTTATTTTATCCAAATAATTTTCTAAATATGTTAATTTTCACCATTAAAATATAAACTGACATTTATCGAAAATTTATGGGTTTTGACAAAAAATGGCTTTCAAACCGTAATAAAAATTATAATTGCATTCATACAATTATATGATCATTTATATATAATAAAATTAATCTAATAATAATAATAATTTTTTATTAAACTATTATTTAATTCATAAATTCCTTAATTTAATAAAATAGATTTCTTAATTAAATAGTAACTAAAAACACCATTTGTACTTTAAAAACTATTTACAATGTATCAATAATGACAAGAAATTATATTCATTATTATATAAAAAAATGTACATGAACATAGTACTATCGATTATTTACATAACCCCTTAAAACATCCGCATAAGACCAAAGGGTAAGGTGTGTGATGGGGGCCGACTCTTGGGGTGGCTCGGATAACATCGCTCGTGTGGTAATTTCTATCAACTTCCACTTTTCTCATTGACGGTCTCATTCGATCTTGACATGATGAAGCTCATATTGGGATTGGTCAAGAGCGAAGCCCAAGGATGACACCTCTTTTCCGAGCTCCGACAAATGGGCTTCGTATGGGGAAATTCTACTGGATGAGGCCATCGTTTCTTTTGTCTAAGTAAAATTGGATGTGTTAAAGCCCTATTTTTATACTAATCATGTGATCACTATTCAAAGACTATAAAAGTAACGGTCACAATTATTATCATAAAACCAATAAAGTTGACATTTTATAAAAACATTTTATATAAAGAGATATTTAATAAGATCAAGAGGGATTTTCCATTAATGAAACTTTGGGTCGTTACAATTAAAGTGAAAGATATATTATTTTTATTCATGATATGGTTCTAGGACGTTTTATATGAATGAATAGTGATCCTGATATTGATCTAATGATGGGTGAGCCCAAAATATATCTCAAATTCATTGGGTAAAGTTGCTATGTTTTTTAAAAGGTTTATCATAAGAGATATGATAATTGTCCCATTATGTGATTCAATTATAAGGGTTCTTAAATGGGTGAATGAAAGGATAATGTTCTAAAGTTCCTACATGATATTTTTATAATTTTTTATAATGGAAATATTTTTATTTCAAATGGTAATACAATGAGATTATGTTTTTATGGAAATTTTTTGATTTTTTTCTTAAAATAAAGGTGACAGGATTATGTTTCAATGAGCGGTATTATTGAGTTTTCATAGTCTCTAAGAAACCATTATGATTATGATTTTTTCTTTGTGATTTTATATTAAATGTTACATTAAATAAATGATGAAATAAAATTATTTTCATAGAAAAGGAAATAGATATTTGAGGTCAAATGTTTATTGTGATAAATGAAATGTTTATTATGGATTTGTAGGTTTAGAAAAGTAATAATGTCTTTAGTATACTTTATTTCTCTTCCTGGGATTTATTTTTATAATCCCATGTTTTCAAGTGTTTTTTCAAAGTGATTAAGGTTGAGTTAAAATTTTAATAATGTAATATTTCTAGTTATTATAGTTACCTTTATTGAAGCAAGTGTGTCATTATATAGAAATTGTTTTGTTGAAAAAATATACCTTCTATGTACATATCTACTTTTTATGTAATGATTTAATTAATTCTGTAAAAATTCTCATTGAAAAGATCCTTCAAATATAAAAAAGTGAAACCCTAGTTATAAATCATGTATCTAGTTGATGAATAATTTAAAGATTGTTATATTTGTGATTGCAATAATCATTTAGATATCTTTATAGGATAATATAATGTTAAAATAAATTTCAAAGATAATGTAATGAATGGTTATATTATGATGAGATATATTTTTAAGACTCCCATGTTTCTTCATCTAATCCATTTTTTTTAAAAAAGATTATCCATAGAAGAAACTAGGAAGCTGATGTAATAAGGTATTAAAGGATAATACCCCTCTGAAAAAGAAACATGAAATAATTAAATTGAGTATATTTTGGGAAAGTTTACTCATTTTACATTGGATATTAATAACATAACCCTTCAAAGTTATTGACTTAATTATCAGTAGAGTATCAAGTTTAAAGTAGTTCATTTACTGAAACAACACCATTTAGATTTTGGTGGATCCTCAGACCCAATGAAATCTACATGATGGATTAATTCTTTATACTATATATTTTATGTTTTGGGATATCTAGTACATCCTGTAGTAACCATTAATATTTATTATTTTGAATTTGAATTCAATAAATGGTGTTCTTTAATTAGGAACACTTAGGAAAAGGAATAAATTGATGTCATAGAACAATCTATACTTAATGATATCTTCCTTGAAAATTATTTTCCTAAAGTTATATGTCTTATAATTGAAAGCATATTATTTAATTTGATAAAAAATGAGGACTCTATTTAAAAATATGAAGCTAATATTACCATATTGTCTAGGTATGAACCAAATATCATTTTTGGAACATAATACTATAATCGATCAATTTCACTCAGGATTGAATCCAAGTTTATGAAGGAGTCTAGTTTCTCTTGATTTCAAATATTATAAGGAAATTGTGAAGTATGATGAAAGATTTTCTTTGGTGTTTATGTACATTTACAACAAAATGATAAGAATTTATCTAGGTGGAAGGCAATGGGGACACATTCATCGAAAAAACATGAAGGTAATAAAATTTATTTACCCTCCTATAATAAGTGTGAAAATAAGTATTCCAGGGAATGTATTATGAGATATATGAATTTATATCTATGTGTAAATCTGAGACACATTGCTCGAGACTTAAAAGAAAAGAATAATGGAAATCATAAGACTAGTAATGAAAAGTATGTAGTGAAATGTTTTAATTGAAATGATTTGAAAAATTATGCTCATACATATAAAATGTTAACTACTCAAGGTGGGAATCATCATGATCAGAAATATAATGGATTATAAAATTATTTTACTATTACTATGAAAAATATAAAACTCTCAAATAAAGGGGTGATAGGAACATTATTTGTTTATTCATATTATATCAATGTATTGTTTTATATAGGCTATACACATTCATTTATATCTATTAAATTTACATGTAAACCTAAAATACCAAATCCAACAATGAATTCATGACTCTTGGTAAAAACTAATGGGGTTACTACAATTGAAATAAAAATTTATATAAATCTTCATGTTATCATATATTGAGTGGGTTTTCATGTAAAACATATTGTATTTACCACTATAGAGTTATAATTAATTTTGATTATGGATTTTATTTTATTATATCATGATATGATATATTTTTGAGATAAATTGTAACACTATGAGATTTTATAATATATTTCTCTTTAAATAAATTTAATCACTTTGATAGCTTGTGATAAACACAACTTTGAGTTAAATGAACCAAAATATATTACATCATTATAACCTACATGATAAATATAAGTTATGGAAATAAATATATAAATTTAAGAAAATTATATGGTTTAGACATGTGTAAAAAAAATAATTGGTTTAAATCTGAATATAGATGAAAATTTAAATCTTTTTAAAGTAAAAGAAATTGTTTTTTTAAAAACTATTTCTATACACACAATGTGTTTTTAAATTAATAAATAAAATTAAGAACTATATGTGAGATATTTTAAGTAAATTTATATATTATATTTTCAATCAAATTTTTTATCATTCAAAAAATATTTTTCTAGGCATGAGATAAAATGAAATCATATTTAAAGTGAAAAAATTATATTTTTCTAAAAAGGGGTTTCATTTTGTTTTCACACTTATTTTATAATTAATTTTTTAATTTTTTGAAAATTTATATGAAAAAATTTACATAGTTTTTTAAATAAACATTTCAAAATTATCTTAGAGTGAAGTTTTTATAATTTTCTAAAAAGATTATTTTTTAGACTAATAGTGGAATATACTAAGTTTTATAAATAAAAATATTTTAGTTTAAAGAATATTACAAGTTCCATTTTATTTTAAAATGGTTTTAAAATTAATATTAGTTCAATTATGTTATTATTAATCTGTTTTTTCATTGGAATCTATTTTATTATGAATTTGTATATAAATAAATTTTATACTTAAAAAATTATTTAGATAACTGTTTCTCATCACATTTGTGGGTTTAATTTTAAATTAAATTATACCACTAATTTAAAATAAATTTGATAAATTGGATTCCATATTTGGATTCATAATAAATAATTTTAGTTAATAAGGTCAACTTAATTTTTTTACATAATGAATAATAAAAAAAGTAAAAGTCAATTACCGCAATTAAGGTAAAAACAAGCATACTGGGGGGGGGGGGGGGTGTTAAACTTAAGAGATAAGGGTTAAAATAACCATAGAATTTTATAAATTATATTTAAAGGAAATATTTCTAACATATACCATCTAATATTTTTTAATGTTTTATTTTGTATCCATTTCTTATGAACAAGATGTCAAAAATTATATATTATTTTCAAAAAATCCAATTGGGTATTCTCCCCAATTATAAAAGGACACGCTCTATCTTATATTATCAACAATTATAGATAATTTTTCATCCCATAACTACCCAAATAAATTTGTTATATCCATCCTCATCACCAAGATTCTCTGGTATGATAAGAAAATAACCATAGGAAGGCTTTAGCTATAAACCCAAAGAGGTTTTCTGATTAATATGTATAGTTATTAACCATTTGATTTAAATTTATTATTTCTCATAACTATTAAAAATATTATTGAACTGTGATTAAATAATAAAATTGGTATCTTCCATTTTATGATATGTTATTATGTTAATTAAAAACCCCATATCCTTTTTATTCTATATATTAGGAAATGTGATCATCAATCATGTTTATGACAGACTACAACCTCGAATCCGTTGTAATTGTTTTCCCTCACTACTTCTCATGGATAAATATAATGATGTTTTTAATGTATATATATGATATTTATGAAATTATTGTAATTTTGAAACTATAATACCATATCTAACTTCTTAGCTTCTTACTTTTGTAAATCGATAATGTCGTTCACACGTATGTGTGGACTAACAACTCTACGACGTGATGTGATTCTTTTTTCAATTAATTTTTACTTCTATGGTAATAATGATAGAACTAATTATTACATATGTCATAATAGTGATTTTATAAAGTTTAATTACTTTTAAAATTTCTTATTTTACATCCTCATAAAAATGAAAATAACATTCACACGTATGTACAACCTACCCTCTCTAAAGACCATGAAATTCACATATGTATTTATATATAACTTTTATGGATGAATATAAAAATTTATATAATGAATATATATTATATTAATATCATGAATTATTATTTTTATGTAACCATGATCAAATTATAAGTAAAAAAAATACTGAACCAAAACATACATGAAAAATGAAGTAGTTTTCACCGAGAATATTGATTTTAATAAAGAATTTTTTAAAACTGTTCATAAAAGGTTATAAGTAAATCATATATGGTATGTAATATATGATTAAGGTTATTTAATTGATTTATAATAAAACTTAATTTATTATATAATAGGTTTTAATATGTTTAAAGAAGCCAGACATAAGGTAAGGGTTTTATTTTATAATCTAATTGTTTAATGGGATTGCTTATGATTATTTTTTCAATGATGAATTTTAATGATAAAACTTTCAATAAACTCATTAATATTATTATACTATGTTTATTTATGGAAATTAAATGTTTTACATTTATTTTCCTCTCTTTATGTACTTATGATACCAAAATATGTTTTTTAAGGAAAACCAAATTTATTTCTCTCTTCAGTTGAAAATCATTTTTATTTTATGTAAATGTTTTCTAAAAATACATTAAATAGTTTTTCTAATATTGTTCTATAAATGTATATATATTCATTTTTACCCATGATTTAATTTTTAACAAATGGGTTAAAAGGAATATTCTTTTAATTTTCCAAATGATCAAAGAATTTAATGATGTTCAATTGTTTCCTTCACGAGGAATTGTTTGCCTTATTTATGGGGGTCCAGTAATCCACTAGTCAGTAAGTAATGGATCAATTCTATTGAAATGATATTTTCCATTTTTAATTTTTATGAACATGAAAAATCCATTTTGGTTTTCTAACATTTGGAAGGATATGTGGATCAATATTTAAATCTTATCAAGAATATGAGGCAATACGAAGAAATTCACTCCACGTATTGGGATGAGTTTAAAATCTTATTTTTCAATAAGTACATTCCTTGTATTATTTGTAAAAAATGGAGAAGTAATTCATTGAGCTAATGTATAAGGAGGATGATTTGTTTGGTAATTATGAGGTAAATTTTACAAGACTTGTGGGGTACGCTTATGGTATTTTCATCCAACCTGAAATTAAGGTTGATTACTTCTTCAGTGGATTAAAATAAAATCTAAAATAAGTGTTTTGTTACACATTAGGTTTTTAAGGAAAATTGGAATAAATTAATTTTATATAATTTCATTAATTTCATGATAAATAAGTCAAACATTAATTATACACTACACCAAGAAAATCATGTGTTACATGCGGTTTGGGTTACACACAACACGGAGTTTCTACAAAACAACATGTTATTGTTATAATTATTTAATCAATATAGTTATAACCTATTTGTTATATATATTAAAAATAATAGTAATAAATAATTTTTAGATATTATATTTAATTTTTTTATATAAATAAACCAAATTAATATTAATACATTTCGTTTTTAGTAAATCCAATATATGTTTGAAAATACTATTTTCTTAACCGCTATTTTTATGTCCTACTATAAAAAAGAATAAAATAAATTTTTTAAAAAATTTTTAAATTTAATTTTATAAAATAAAAATATTTTTTTAATTCAAAATTAAAAATTATCTTAGGGATAATTTTTGGTAATTTTTTGAGAAACTTTATTTTTTGATGAATAATGAAAAATAATAAATTTTAATTCAGAACTACTTTTTAATATATTTTATTAATATAGATAAATTGTATTTTATGTTTTTAACAAAGTAATAATAGATCAATTATACATATATTAATCCAATTTAATTAATGTTAATATTTTTTATATTGAATTTAGATATAAAATCTTGATCAATATTTGAACATTCTCACCTTAAAAACTCGCTTTCTCTCCACATCTGTGAGATTATCATAAAACTTAATTTTTATGATTTTGTGAAATAAATTTAGAAAAATGAATATATATGGTTTTAATAAGAATAATATTTATTTTATAATAATATCAATTTATTTTTTTGATCGAACTTATTAGTGAAAGTGATTAAAATTAATTACAGTGATTATCGTAAAATTAAGCTTAACCAGAGGCAAAACCATAATCTTAAAGACCATAAAGACCTATAAAATATTTCAAAATCCATTTTATGGAAATATTTATTAAATAAAACTTATATTATTGTTTTTTTATTACCTTTTTTTGGTAAAACATGGGTACACCTAACTTGTTTTCAAAAATGCAAAGTGCATCCCCTCCCTCCCTTATGAAAGGACACCTCCTCTACCCCTTATTCACACCTATCAAACCAACTAAATTCATAAAATACATTCCCAATTAACTTAAAAATGTCTCTAAATTACTCCATGAGTCCTATATTTGGACATAACTGTAATACATTAAACCCTTTGGTGAAAACCAAAAGGCATTACCCCAAGAAGAGGTAACATCCTTCCTCAAACTCCTTTCCTTTATTTTTATTATCCACTACATCAATTATTATTATTACAAGAATACATAATATAATAATTATCATCAATATAGTTATATTTTTTATAAGTGTTTTTCCTAAACTTACACACACTTCCATATAATGGTAAAAGAACTTACAATTATTTTCTATAGCGAACTACTGCCCCACAAAACGATGTTGTTAATTTTTTCGTTACCACCTATCATGGTTGAGAATTATGATGAAAACTATATTTTTATATGATATATTTGATATATATTATGTATTTATGCTTCTAAAATTATAATATAACATATACCTACATGATTTATACTTTTGGAAAATATGATAATTTTGATTGGGGAAGTGTTGATTACCGCCTCCTCAAAGCATTGTGATTTATTCACACACTACCTGTAATGTATTAAAAATGGGTTTAGTGAACATGTATAATATATATGAAATAATATTTCTAATATAATTATATTATATATATATATATATATAAATTAATATATATCATATAGTAACTTTCTTTCAATATGATTATTATAAGAAAAAAATGTTCATGTGTATGTATGGCATACCTTCTCCAAAAATGGTGTGCTACATTTCATATTTATATATTTAAAAGATTTTTATAAATAAACTTATACTGAATATATATGATAGTTATATCATTTTTTATATTATTTAAAGCATGATATAAGTTTTAGGACAAAAAATATCACAAATTAAGACACATGTGAAAAAAAAACAGATATTACCCGAAGAAAAACCTTAACTTGGAATTATTAATAAGAGGGTAACATAAATTCATAATCAAACCATATATGGTATTATATATAATAATATGGTTTTATAAAATATTTATAATAAACTTGTATTTATTTTACAAGATATTTTTATGGGTATGAAGAGATTCTAGACAAAAAGTAAGGATATTTCTAGTCTCACTTTTATTTCTATGAGATTTAGGCCTCATTTCTTTTCTGAAATGTATATAATTACCATTAATATAATATATCATTTTTATCCTCAAATTTATTGGTATTGAAATATCAATTTTATGATCTCTCTTTCATATGATTTATATTTTAAATGTTAGAAAATCATTAAAGTAAATTTGTCTCAATATGAGCTCTTTTAGACACATGACATGAACTCCAAACTCCATGATTTCAAAAAAATAAAAAAAAAAATAATTTAATATAATTTTAAAAGAAAACTAATTTTAATTATTTTTGGTTTTCATTTTTTCTTTATATTTTTTCAATGTGTATTAAGAGATATAAATTTCAATATGTTTTTAAGATTTATTTATAAGTTTTCGAAGTGTTTTCAAAGAAATGGTTCTAAAGAATTATTTAAATATTCTTTTATATGATTTCAAGAAATATTATTTTCAAATTATTTCAGGATTCCATTTTATATTTTAAAATAAAAAGGTCTTAAAAAATGATTTATGTTTCAAAATAATTTTAAAAAATAAAAGAAAATTTTTCTCAATAATTTTTTAAAAGGATATTTATAAATTATTTTACATATAAGATGTAATTCAATATATTTAATCATGCCTTTCTAGGGCAATGATCCAAAGTTTCCATTCATATTCTTTCTCTGAATAGTGAATGTTTTGATGGGATGATTTTTATAAAACCCATTTTTATTTCATGGGTTATATTCTTATCAAACTCACTTATTTTAATGGGTTATTCTTTGATAAAATAACTATGAAAAAGTACTTTTCCACATTTTACGATATGATTACATGTTTATGAAACCCATTTAATTTTATGGGTTATGATGTGATTTTTATGACTTTGTGGAATATGTATTGGTGATTTTATTTTGAGATGGTTGGGACTTATATCTCCCTCCAATTCATTGGGTAAGTATTTATATCTGATGAGGTAATTATGGGATTCATGTCATTGGGATTGATCCACTATGGAAGATGGGGAAACCCAATCCACTATGGGAATATTTGGATACCTGATCCACTATGGGAAGATGGGGAAACCAGATCCAATATGGGAAGATGGGAAACCAGATCCCCAATGGGAAGATGGGGGAACCCAATCCATTGTTGGAGGATGGAGAAGCCTGATTCCTTAGAAGGAAAGCACCGTGATAGGGGATAGTGGTGTGTCATTCCTAATTTATGTAGTCCCTATGAAGTTCCTTGATAAGTTCTATCAATGTATCTTGACTTATAAGGAATGATATTACATTTTTATGTGTATTCCGAATTCTCATGCCTCATATCATTGTTATAATTTCATGGATTATGATCTTGGTTCCCTTATGATTCATGTCATATGAACTACTACTATTTATTAGATGATTTATTTTTATGATATTTTATGTGTAAGGTATGATATTATAATGTTATGATCACATTATCATACCCATATGCTCATTTATATGCTTTCATATCTCTCTTGTTTACCATTACTGAGCATCTAAGCTCACCACTTTATATATTTCATTCCCTAGGATATGAATATATGTATTATGTATAGTGTGTCTAAGAAGGTTTATAGTTGTGAAGATCCTAGTGGGAGATAATGTAGCTCACTTATATACACATTTTTATGTTTCCATGTTTCCAAAGTAATTAGACTAATACGGTCTTTTGGAGTCTGTTTGTGTAGTTTGTAAATTTTTCAACAAAAGTGATGTAATGTTAATATATGAAAATCTAGGGTCACTATAGTTGGTACTAGGGAAAAGGTAGAGTTAACCTTTGGAAACTACTATGAGAAAACCATAGTGAGAAACCTAAAGACATACCTAAGGATAAATATAAATATGAGTAAAAGTATTGGAAAATGTATTGGAATTTAGGTATAGGATGGAGTGTGTGGTTTCCTAGTAATACATTCAGGTCTGGATACCTCAAGTGGATGTGGTTCTAAAACATATGTTCCTAGGAGTGATAACTCTGACAAGGTGCATCAGTCCCGACTCAAGTGTAACATGTTACATGGAAATGGGACTTACTATGCACCTAGTTTGACACACCTAGAGGATATTATTTTTGAATTCACTAACTCAACACAAACCATAATAAAGGATTTAAAAATAATTTGGCTATAAATAACATATGATAAACCTAGGGTGTCATAGATTAAAGAGGGTGTCATAATTTTGAAATACTGTAAGTTGTTTTTTATGATTATCATGTTCCTCACTAGGAAAACTATTTCTTACTCTATTCTTTTATGCTATAGTAAATGTCTAGAACCAAAAGTAACCACATTAATGGTTATTTTGTTGGAAAATGAAACAATTTTTCTCCTTAGAATCTGTATTCTATGGGATCCAGAATGAAAAACCTCATTGTTATGATCACATTGATTTCTCAATCTTGGAATCATGTTGAGGATCCAAATGAGAAAATGAGGGAATAACATTCGGTTGAGTCCTTCATGATTCAACATCCACCTTATTTTAGTGGTTCCTCTAATCCACATGTGGTTGAACACTGGATCAATACAACTAAAATGATATTCTATTTTATCTAGTGTCAATAACATGAGAAAGTCATTTTAGAAATTTATAGGTTAGAAGGTGAATAAGACCAATGGTGGACTATAATCAAGAATATGAGGAATTGAGATGAAATCTAATCCATGGATTATGATGAGTTCAAGAACTTGTTCTTCAATATTTACTTTCCTTGTGTTCTTTTTATGAAGATGGAAAAGAGATCCTTGAGTTGAAGAAAAAGGATGATGAATCTATTGATACATATGAGGCTAATTTCACGTGAATTTATAGGTATGATTATGGAATTATCATCCAACCTAAAAGTAAAGTTGATAAGTTATTCAGTGACTTAAATCCATATCACAAAAGGGGTATTGCCCATAAGATACTTTAGTATCTATGAACAAATAGTGCATTGTGCAATCAAAGATGAAATGGAGGTTGGAGTTACATATCAATCTCATGGTTTTAATAAGAAAAGGAATATGGGGTTCAAAATAAAATCTAAACACTATTAAGAGAAGAATTTGATCCTTCCTTTATGATCTAAGTATAGAAATAAGCATGAAGATAATTGTCTCATGGGATCTAATACATGTTTTATGTGCAGAAGATAAGGCCATTAGGTAATTTATTTCCACACTAATGGGAATAAGTTGTCCAATTATGGAAATAAAGGAGAAGCTACAATGATTTCACCTCACAAACATTAGTTCTTTTTGTGGAAGAAATATTGGAATTATGCTAACCAGTTCCCCAACCCAAGGGTTGGCGATGATGATCGTTATCAAAAACCTCTTAAACTGGGGGGAAAAGGTAAATTTCATTAACCACTATTTTTGATGAGGTGTGTGAAAATGATGCGGTTAATGGTACTCTTACCATCCACTCCAGAACTAATAATATCTTATTTGATTCCTAATCTACTTTCTCTTTCATATCTAAATAATTTTATAAGGATGTTAAGATTATAACTAAATGATTTGATTTGGAATTATTAGTAAAACCCCATAATTGTAAGATGATTTAATCTCAAGTCTATAATTCATCTCTAACTAACTTTTGTGGGAGTTTACTTCATGTAAAACTTTTCATTCTTCCCATTGTTTAATTTGATTTCATCTATTTCATGCATTGGATTTCTCTACATAAATCTTACATCAATTTCTGCGGAAATGATGTTACATTTGATATTTAATTCCAGCCAATAATCTCTTATCAATGTGATGATAATTATGAACTTCCTATAGAGATTACGTGTAGTTTATGGGTCTTAATTCCCATTCATAAGGCGTTTTTATCCTAAATGTGTGGGGGAAACATAGAATTGATGGTATGCATATTGTTCAGGAATGTGTGGATGTATTTTTTGGAAGATTTTCTTATTCTTCCACCAAAACATGAATTTTATTTCTTGATAGAGATCATACATGGTTCTGAATCAATTTCAACGACTCCCTAAAGAATTTAACCAATTGAGTTTTAGTAATTGTAGAAAAAAATACAAGAAAACCATGATAAGGGATTCATTTGGCCAAGTGTGTCACATTGGGGTGCAAATTTTCTTTTCTAAGATTATGAACATGTTCTCATTCCCTTATGCTCATTTTTATGCTTACATATCTCCCAACTTTACCCTTTATATGAATATGAGCTCATTCCTTTTTATGTTTTATTTCCCAATATATGAATATATTTATTTATTATGGTGTGTTTAAGAAGGGTTCCGGTCATGAAGAACCTAGCGAGAGATAATATAGCTCAATTATTTACCAGTGTTTATGTTTCCTTGTTTATAAAGGCACTAGATTAATATGTTATTTTAGAATATGTTTGTGTAATTTATTAAGATTTCTGAAAAAGTAATGTAATGTTAATGTATGAAAAGAAATGGTCGTTATATGTTTTCCATCAAAGAATTCGATATATGTCCAAAAAATTGTGCTATCATGGTATAAATTGAGATTGGTGTTACTCATCAATCTCATGATTTTGATATGAAAATAAATTTAGAATTCAAAGGTAAATATAAAAACCATCGAGAGAAAAATATGAACCTTCCATTATTATATAATCATGGAAGGAAATATGGTGGAAATTTACCTAAGGGGGTTGATATATATTTTAAATGTGTAAAGGAATGATAGGAATAAATTTAATACCTAAGTAATGATAAGTAGTTTTCTAATGATTTGAATAGAGAGAAATATATATAGAATGAACCACACAAACTATACTATTTCAAATGCAAGGAGTATGGACATTATGATAACTAGTGCTCAAATCCTAAATTTAATGAAGATGATCGATGATACAAACCTATTAAACTGAATGATAAAGGTAAATATCAGGTTATCACTATTTCTAATGAGGGGTATGATAATTAAGGGGTGAAAGGCATGCTTACCACACAATCTAGAACTACTAATGTGTTATTTGACTATAGATCTTCCCACTATTTATATCTAAATAATTTTATAATGATATCATAATTCCACCCAAACAATTATATGTTTAATTAGAAGGGAAAACTACTAATGGTAAAATTAATTCTTATCAATTATATGATTCATATATAGTTAATTATTGTGGTAATTTTATTCCTATAAATCTTATTATTCTCCATATGGTTAAATTTGATGAAAACTTATCCATGGATTGGATTTATCTGTTAAAATACTACATCAGTTTCCATATATAAGAAGTCAAATTTGATATTCCAAATTTACCTATGATCATCAATCAGTGAGATAAAAAATATGAACTTTCTATGGAAAAACATTTATTTTATATGTATTTATTCATCTTCCAAAGGAGTGTTTATCTTATATGGTTGGGGAGAAACTCAGCATCGATTATATGACTATTTTGTGGTTGTTTTTTATATCTCTTTATAATAGTTCCCAAATATTCAAAAAAATATTGAAGTTGAGTTCTCAATTGAACTCATAATTTTTGATACACATATATCAATGGATTTCTATAAAATTTCCCTGACTGGGTTGGGGGAATTGAAGAATCAACTCATGAAGAATCATGAAAAATGATTTATTTAGCCATGTGTTTCACCTTGTGGTGCCCCAGTTCTTTTTTATGGAGAAAAGTGGATCAACGTGACTCTTCATTGATTTTCGAGATCTTAACAAGATCACAATCAAGAACAATTACCCTTTACACCATTTTGATGACTTTGTTGATTAACTATGTGAAGCACAATAGTTTACAAAGAATGATATTTATTTCTATATATCATCAATTGAGGGTCAAAAGGGATTATATAGAAAATAAAATATTTCACAAAAGGTTTGTACACTATAAATTTATAATGATTTCATTTGGTCATACTAATTCCCATTTTATCTTAATGTATTTAATTTATAGAGTGTTAGGGATTACCTTGATCAGATAATAGTAGTCTTTATATATTATATAATAATATATTCAAATAGAAAGTAATAATATGAAGATCACTTGAGGATTGTACTAAATACCCTAAGGAAGGAAAATTTGTAATAAAAAATTAAAAAAATGTTAATTTTTGATAAAATGGTTTCATTTTAGTGTCATATAATCTCAAGAGGGGGTATATCAGTCGATAAATCAAAGTTAAGAGTTATTAAATGTTTTCCTAGACCAACCACTATAATTGAAATCAAAAAATTTATTGGTTTGTATGGATATTATGAGTTCTTTGTGAATATTTTTTCATGACTATCTAATCCAATAACAAATTTATCTTGAAAGGGATCCATGTTCCTTTAGAGAGTTGAATATGAGGAAAATTTCTTGGAATTGAAGTTAATGTTAGTAAATTGACTTTTTATTACATTATCCTATAGTAGGGAAGGGTTTTTGATATTTATTTATGCATAAAAGAAGGTAATTGGATGCTTTCTCAGGTAAAATTATGTGTTAATAGATTATTCTTTGGGACAATTGAAGGTTCATGAGAAAAATTACCCAAATCATGACTTGGAGTTAGTTGTGGTAATTTTCTTCATAATGATTTGTAGGAATTGTATTTCCATATAAATATGTGATATATATATTTATAATAAAATTCTAAAGTATATATTTACTAAAAAAAAGCTAAATATGTTCTAGAAAGGTTTCTTGGAGCTGATTAGTGATTATTACTCCTCAATACATTACCTCCCTTTGGAAATAGAACAATGTGGTAGATGCTCTAAGTAGAAAGGATCATTCTATCATATATATGATGAGGATTACAAAAGATCCAATATTTTTGGAACTTTAAAGTATGTATCTTGAAATATTGATGTAAGGGGAGAAATCATATCTTTCTAAAATGAGTGTTAAACCATTTATCCAAGTGAAGAGTAAAGATGTTCAAAAGGAAGATATTGAGATGCAGAAGAAGGTGTAAAATGTTTCTAAGTTTAACCATTATTATTATGGAAATATTAGGTTTAGGAACTGTGTATGTGTTCCATCCATACCAAATTTTAATAAGGATTTATTCTATGAGGATCATTTATCATCATTATCTATTCATCATGTAAATATGATGATTTATCAAGATATAAAAATGTATTTATGGTCGTACATTATAAAAAAGAGATATTGTTGAGTGTGTATCTTGGTTCTGGTATGTCATGAAGTTAATTATGAGAGATATATTTATAAGGGGATGTTATAACCATTACCCATACCTGAAAGGAAATGGGAAAAAATCACCATGGATTTTTCTATGAGAAACCCCAAAATATATAAGTCTCATTATAAAATTTGGATTTTATTTGATTGACTTCCAAAGTTAGAACACATAATTTATTTGAGAGAAGAATTTTCTCTTGGTCATAATTACAAAATATATATTGTGGAAGTGTTAAGGTTTCATGGAATACCACATTTAATTTTATCTGATCGGGATCTAAAGTTTACCTTGAAGTTCTAGAAAAGTATTAAGCAAGATCTGGATACAGAGTTCTATTTCAATGCCTTTTACCATCCTCATATATATGGTCAATCATAGAGAACCATTCAAACCTTAAAGGATATGATGATATGATATTCTATGGATTTAAATGGTGGTTGGGATCAACTCCTTCATCTAATCAAGTTTTCATACAAAAATAGCTTTCAATCAAGCATTAAGACAAATACTTAGGAAGACCTCTATGGAAATAAGTATATAACCCAAATCTATTGGGATAAAGTTGGAGAAAGTAATCTATTGGGACTTGACCGAGTAGGGGAAATGGAATAAAAATTAAAATACACTCAAAAACACATCAAGGAAGCTTAAAGTTAATAGAAAAGTTAAGCTGATAATCATTGGAAAGATCTGAAGTTTGAAGTTTGTGAGAAGGTATTTCTTTAAATTCAAACATGGAATGTTTTTAGGACATTTGAGTATAAATTAAAGATGATATATATATACATATTAACCTATTTTATATTCTTGATCGAGTGGGAATGGTAGCTTATTATTTAGTGCTTCCATCAAACCTATCTCAAGTTCATGATGTGTTTCATGTATCTATCCCAAGGAAGTAGATACCAGATCTGTCACAAATACTAAAATAAGAGGTGATACCACTAGATCATGATATTTCTTATGAATAACAGCCCATATAAATCTAGTATTACAGAGATAAATTTTTATATTAAAATATTACTCACCTGGTTAATGTTTTCTAGAGGATTCATAAATTTGAAGAAGCAATGTGGGAACATAAGGGTGTGATGAGGAAGAGATATCCTCATTTATTTGTATTATAATAATTAAATATAAAGGGAAATTTTATTTTTAATGGTGTATAATGCATCACCCTAATATTTTATGATAAAATTATTTTTAAATAAATTTAATATCTTCAATAGCTTATGATACAGGCAACCCCAAGTCTAAATGAATTGTAATATAATATACCATTATAACCTTAACATGAATTTAGTGGGAATGAATAAGAATAAATAAATTATGAAAATTATATGGTTTAAAAATGTATAAAATAAATTCATTTCTTATCAATTTATCATAAGTGAATATAAAAATCATTCAAAAGTAAAAGAAGTGTTTTTTTAAAAGAAATTTTTATGCGCGCAATCAATATTTATCATAATAAATTAAATTAATCACTATTTTGGAATTATTTTAATAAAAATTATATATTATATATTCTATAAAATGTTTTATCATTAATATAATATTTTTCCATCCATGTGATAAGAATAACTCCAGTTTTATACCTCAAAAATGTTAATTTATAAAATGCGGTTTCGATGCATTTTGTCCAAAATTATTAAAATTACTTATTTAAAATTTTAGAAAATATATTTTAAAAAATGAAATTTATTTTTTATATAAAAAACTAAAAATTATCATAGAGTTACATTTTGAAAATTTTCTTAAAAGATTAATTTCTTTATGAATAGTAAACAATTTATATTTTTATTTAAAATTACATTTGATCATAAGGAATTTATAAGGTTAAATTTGGTTTTATTTTTTTTAAATAAAATTAGATAAATTAAATTATTATTAATTAAATTTAGGTAATTTTAATCAATTTTATTTTTAATTTTTATTTAAAATATTTTTATAATTAAAAAACATTTTATTTGGAAGACTGATTTTCATCGTTTTTACAAGTTTAGCTTTAAAAAAAATTATTCCACTTATGTGGATTGAATTTGATAAAATATATTCCATATTTGGAATGATAATAAATATTATTAGTTAATAAAGTAAATTTAATTTTTGGTCATAATGAATAGTAAAAACTGTAAAACTCTGTTACAATGGTTAAGTGTTAAACCAGGTTTGTGAGGGATTAAACTAAAGATATATGGGTTAAAATGACCTAGAAATTGTATAAATTATATTATATATATATACCCAATTTCATCTAATAATTATTAATGATCCATTCTGGATTAATTTGGTGTGAATAATATGTTAATATATTTTATTCTTTTCAAAAATTTCAAGTGGGTCAGCTCCCCTACATATAAAAGGACACCCCCTCTCCTCTCATCTCCACACTTCAAGAGACTTTTGGTTTGGAAAATTCCTACCCAAATATCTTACTTAAATATATACCCATGACTCATAGTCCCTTTTCTGATTATAAAAACTTCCTAGGAATTCTTTAGAAAAATACCTAAATAAGTTTGCTAAATTAGTGGTATAGTTTATAACCATGAATTTCCATTTAATTTCTTCTTACAATTCCTTTAAATATTAATAAACTACATTGAAATAATAGAAAAATTATTTTAAAAATACTTAGATATTATTATTTTAATGAAAAAACTTATACCTATGTTCACTGCCAACAAATGGGAAACAAAACCATCGATCATGTGTACGGAGGACTGCCACCTCACGATCTGATGTAATTAATTTTCAATCACAACCTCTCTTGGATAGATATGGTGATGTATTTAATATATATATATAAATGATATTTACAAAATTATTAAACTACTATAATTATAATTTTAATTCTACATTTATACCTTCATACTGTTGTAAAACGATAATGTCACTTGTGCATACGTGTGGACTACCAACCCCAAGAAGAAATGAAATTCATTTTTATGCTTTATTTTAACATGGATGATAACAAATATTTATTTAATGAATATATATGATATATATTAAATTATTATTATTTTTTAAAGGTGAATTACTATTAACCATTCTTTTTATTCATCCCTTAAAAAATGAAAATAGTATTCATGCGCTCATAGGGCCTACCATCTCCATAAATAGTGAAATTCAATTTTCAATATCTAAATTTTGTGGATACCTATAATATATATATATATATATATATATGCATATATAATTAATATATATTATATTCATATCATGATTAACATTTTGGAGGTGATTTAACTATGATCAATAGGTAAGGACCGAAACTTCTGAAACTAAACATACACAAAAATCAAAGCAGTTATCACTAAGAATAGTGATTTTAATAAAGAATTATAAATAAGTTTTTGATAAAAGATTAAAATTAAATAATAAATCATATTATATATATCTGTATTATTCTGTAATTTTTTTACAAATATATATTTATTATATATAAGGTCCGAACATCTGTGAATGACGTTGGACCTTAGGTAAGGGTTTCATGTTATAATAAAATTAATTACCACAATTTTTTATGATTATATTTATGATGGATAATTTTAATGATATAATTATCAATAAACTCATGAAATTTATTATACTATGGTTATTTCTGAAAATTACATGTTTTCATTTCATTTTACACTCCTAAAGAAATCAAGAGACCAAAAAATATTTTTTAAGGAAAAGAAACTTTATTTATATTCTCAGTCAAGAATGAATTATCTTAAGCATCCATTTTTAATAATTTTTTGAAAGATTATTTTTAAAATTTACTATTATTATTAAAATTTTTTTTACACAAGATTGATTTTTTTTAAAATTTTAAAATTAACCATCTTGTATTTTTCCAAATGAGGTAATCCATTATATAATTGAATATAAGTAACATTAAATTGTGCAGAAAAAATTCAAATCCATAATATCAATATAAATGTAACCCCTTAAAATAAAGTCCGTCCCCAGTGAAAATGGTCAAAAGACCCCCTCGAACAATGATGAAATTCCATCAAATGATAAAAAATTTGGGCATCGGATATAAAAACATAATTTTTATTCCTTATGGGCCTTTTTTGGCCCCGAAAAATGTGACCAAAGGTTCCCTTGGTTTATAATGAATATATCTCGTCACAGGCTTCGATTTGATATGTTGTAGTGCTCAAACAGACACCCGAATCACAAGTTATGGTCATTTGAAGTTTGAGTTTCATTTTCTATTTATTTTAGATATTTTATTAAATTCATATTTTATTATTTGTGTCTTCAAATTGTTATTAAATAATTACTATTTGATGATAATTAACAAATTATTAATTAATAATTTTTAAGATATTTTATAATAGATTTTCACTAGATATCTTATATATTAAGTGAAAATGTTTTTTATACTTATGTAAAACATATTTAAAAAATATATATTATATTTATACCAATATAAATATACTTATATATTAATATATTATTTTTTATAAAATATAATTTTTTAAAATATATTCTTTATCAGCGCTAATAATTTATCAGTGCTACTAAAAAAGTATTTATAAAGGGGGCCCCTTTAACAACGATAATAAAGGGGGTGCCTTTATCAGTGCACTACTAAAAATATGGCCTTTATCAGAGCTATAAAAGTCAATTAACAGTGCTAAAAATAGCTGTTAATATCGGCGGGGATAATGGGGGGTCCCTTTTATCAGCACTTTTAAAAAGCGCTGATAAAAGTAAAAAAATTATATAATAAGAGGGGAGATTTTTACAGCACTTGACCCCCCCCCCCTTTATCAGAATTAGGTGGGCCCCCCCTCACACTCTCCCATGCATTTCCCTTCCCACGCATCCCCACACGCATGTAGCCCTTTGCTTCCACCCGAAATTGACCTCGCGACCTCCCCCTTTCACGGCTACACATTTACCACTTAGCCATTTAGTTTTTTCTCTATTTAATGATATATCTATATCTATATTTAGTTATATTTATTCGTATATTAATATAGAATAATATTAATATAAATATATTTATTCATATATTAGTATATATATATTCATTGGAATATTGATATATATGTATATTTATTTATATATATATTTTTAGTTATAATTTTTTATCCGTATATTTATTTGTATATTAATATATATTTATAAGATTAGTTTTGCATACATTTATCAAATATTTTTTTATGTGTGATTATAAATACATAAATTAATACATACATACATATATACAACACACACACACAGACACACACACACACACACACACACACAAAGACACACACAACCACACACATATATATATTTACGAATAAATACATATACATATATATATATATATGTATTTTAAAAACCATAGAATGTTAAGACGATCATAACTTATAATCCAGAAGCCCGATTCAACTCCACAACTAGTTAAATCTTATCAAATGAAACAATATTCGATATGATATGTGGTACATGCCTAACAGACATCCGGATCAGAAGTTATACTTGTTGGAATATTAACAAATATGGGGTATCCTGACTAAAAACAATGTTTTGGAGGCCTTGTCGGCCTTTTTTGGCCTCGAAAAATGGGACAAAAGCTTCTCTTAGGTCGGTAGTGCGTACAGCTCATCACAGACTTCAATTTGATTTGCTGTAGTGCTCAAACGGACACCCGAATCAAAATTTATGGTTGTTTGATGTTTGTGTTACATTTTCAACTTATTTTAGACCTTTTATTGATTTTTTTGATTTTTTGTGTCTTCAAATTGAAATTAAATGATTTTTAATCAATAATAATTAGAAAATTATTAATTAATAATATTTTTTAAAATATTTTAAACCAATTTTCACTAAATTTCTTATATATTAAATGTAATAGTCTATTTATACTTATCTAAAAATATTTAGAAAGTATATATTATATTTATATCAATATAAATATACTTATATAACAATATTTTATTTTTCATGATATTTTTGAAACATAAAATTTATCAACAGTAGGAAAAATCGCTGATAAATCACCCCATTATCATCACTTGTTTTAGCGCTGATAAAAGGGTAGTGCCTCCCTTGCCAGTTTTTATAGTAGTGGTGCTAAAAAAAGTGCTCATAAAGGGTAAATTTTAATATCATTTTTTAGAACTATTAATTTTTTTTATCATCATTTTTTAGCGCTGTTAAAGGGTGGTGATACAGAAACCCAGTTTTGTGGTAGTAAGTTATGTTTAAGTGATCATTAATATATTCATTGTTTACCATTACAGAGCATCAGAGCTCACCATTTCTTATATTTACTTTCCACAGGTTATGAAGAAAGGTATTATGTATGATATGTATAAGAATGGTTAGTGTTATGAAGAACATTGTGGGATATTTTTTATATCACTTATAAACTACTGTAATATGTATCCAAGTTTCCAAAGGCATTAAAACTATATGATTTTGGCCTGGATAGTTATGTTATGTAATGAATATTAATTTATTTTGATGGGTTATCTCTCTATGAAAAGTATTTATTTATATATAAATAATTAAATTCAATTATCAAAGTGGGTCTCAATTCATATATAATAAATAGGTTATACATTTAATAAAATATTAAGAAGCTAAGAAACTAAAAAAATATTGGAGTAAAAGTTATCTTGCAAATATTTTTGAAAAAAAGGAAATGTTCAAATTTGTCGTATGCCAATAGTTAATGAATATTTGGATATATTTATTGATTATTTTTCTTTTGTTATTGAAGATCAATAATTTTAGTTTTTTGTTGACTTAGTTACTATTGATAATATAATTTTAAAAATTTCATATTGAATAACTTCAGTTGAGTTACTATAATTGAAAACAATGTTATAGGAGAATCATAATAAGTGTTTAATCCACCACAAAAATTCACCCTGGGTTGATCCTATTCTATTTTTTAAAATTAGTTATAGTTCCATGAGACTTTTCATTGATTATATGGAACTAAATAACATCACTCTTAAGAATAATATAATGATTCCTCTTATCAATTACGTTCTTTTTCATCTCTATGGTGCTCAGTATATTTCAATGTTTGATATATAGTTTTAGTATTATCATATAAATATGGAGTAGGAATACATTCTGAGGAGGAAGTTTTGTACTAGGTAAGTGAATTATGAGTTTTTTGTTATTCCTTTTAGGTTTCTAAATGCGCCTACTGTATTTATGTATCTTATGAATAGTGTTTTCCATGAGTATTAGGATAAATTTCTGGTGATTTTGATTCATGAAATTAGGTTTTATTATAAAATTTGTGAGGACCATTAAAACACTTAAGGATTGTTTTGAAGACTTTAATTGAAAATAATTTTTATGGATGATTCTAAAAATGTGAATTTTGGTTAAAAAATGTTAAATTATTTGGTAATATTGTTTCTATATATGACATAACTATTTATAATACTAGAACTTAAGTAGTTTAAAAGTTTACAAGGCCTAAAAATGTCATTGGGATTCAAATGTTTCTTATAATAGAGTGTTTCTATTGATGTTTTCTTGAAAAATATTCTCAACCTCAACATTAAAAATACTATGTTAACTTGAAAAGTAGTATAGTTCATCTATATAATGGAATGTGATGAATGTTTCCTAAAACTGAAAGTAATACTGGTTAATAATCTAGTGTTATCCATTATAATAATGAATAGTGGATTTTTTTTTCATAATGATGATTCTTTGAAGGGATGTACTTGTTTATTAATACAATATGATCAGGTAATTTCATATGCTTCACATAAATTGAAACTCCATGAGTAGAATTACCCTATGCATGATATTGATATTATAGTGGTGTTTTTTTCTTTATAAATTTAAAGGCAAATTTTATATGGGGTAAAATAGCAAATATATAATGACCATAAATTTTTAAATTATATATTCACTCAAAAAGAGTTGAACTTGAGGTAGAGAGGATGATTGGAACTTATAAAAAATATGATTTAATGATTCACTGTCATTTAAGAAAAGAAAACAAGGTGTTTGATGCATTGATTTGAAAGGAAAACCACTCATTAACCATGTTATGTTTGGAACATGATCCCTTTTCTAATGGTTTAATGAATGTTGTCATAGAAATTGTGTATGAAGAAACTTATTCTATTTTGTATATGGCATCAATGCAGTCATATTTGTCAGAAAAAATTAAGGAGGCTCCAAAGAAAGATCTTGGTTTGTAAGAAAGAGTATGATCGATCAAGAAGGGTATGTTTCCTATGTTAAATATTGATAAAAAGGTGTTATCCTATTTGAAAAGATATTTTATCTTCTGAGTGATTCCCATTTGAAGAAGAAATTATTATTTGAATCACAAAACACTCCATTTTATATTCATCTCGAATAACTATGATGTACATAGACCATCAAGAGTATTCTTGAGGCTAAGGAATAAAGAATGTTATATCATATTTTACCATGAAATGTTCGAATTTTATATTAATTAAATCTTAACTCCCACTATCAAATTGGATATTCATCCTTTTTAGTGCTTAAATGAAAATGGTAGAAAATATCTATGGATTTTGTGGTGGTATTACTATATAGTTCTTGAGGTAATAATTTAATATGGGTAATTTTTTTATTTTTTAATTAAAGCTATGAATTTTCTACATATTTTATACATTATGTATTTGGATCATCTTTTAGTAAATTATCTTAAGGTGATAGTCATTATACATGTATTTCATCTCTCAATTGTATCTAATTTTGATCCCAGATTGAAATCAATTTTTTAAAATTAATTTAGAAGTTGATGGGTAATGAATTATATTTGACAAAAAAATCATCCTCAAATTGATGGACAAATAAAATGTACAATTTATAATTTAGGGGATATTATTTGAGAATTATCCTTATAGTATTAGGGAAATTGGGATCAATATCTATATTTAGTTTAATATTCTTGAAAAAATTTATTCATTCAATTATACAAAAGGAACCTATCGAGGCATTGTATATAAAATGTAAATGGACTTCAGCTTGTTGGGAAGACGTTGGTGGTAGGAAATTGTTGGAACCAAAATTTGCAGAAGAGATGGTTGGGATATTAAATTTTATTCAACACCTTGTAAGGGATTCAAAAATTAGAAATAATACTTATGAAACTAATATGATGAAATGCCTTTCAATTGAGTTAGTTGAAAATGTATTCCTTAAAATTTCTCAATGGAAAGGTGTGCTGTGTTTTTTTAAAAAAGGAATGTCGAGCCCATGATTCACCAGAACCTATGAAATTATAGATAAAGTGGGATAAATTTCTTATCAAGTGGCCTTACCTATTTGTTTATCGTAGTTACATGATGTGTTTCATTATTATTTTCTATTGAATTACACACCTAATGCATCTTATATTATAATCCCTGTGGTGGTATAGTTATAAGAGAATATTTCAAGAAATGAAATACGGTTCAGATTTTGGATAATGGAGAGTAAGTAAAATGAAATAAGTTCATTAACTAGGTAAATGTTTTAGGTAATAATCATGTGATTTAGTAGAGAACATGTGAATAAGAAAACTTTATGAAGAAAAAATACCCTTATTTATTTAAGAAGTGAATATAATTATGAGGTTGAAATTTATAAAAGGGGGAAGAATGTGAAAAAACCATAAATTTCAATAATAAATAAATTTTTTATTTATAATTATTCATTTCATGGATTAAAAATCATCATAGTTTTATAAATAAATTTATAGAAGTTTTCATCTGAAAAATGATTTTTTTGATATAAATAAGGTTTTTTCCATGAACTACATAGTGTTATTTAAAATATAAATTTATAAATTTTGAAAATTGAATTTGATAAAATGGAATTCATTTTTTATATCATCATATAAATTTTTTCTAAAGTTTAATTTTCTGAATTTTTTAAAAAGATTAATTTTTGAGTGAATAGTGAAAATTATAGATCTTGGTAAAAGTGTTATTTTATTCATTAAATAAAGTAATTGAAAAGTATAATTATATTTTGTTATTCTTTTTAAAATAAAATTATATTTTTTTGATTAAAATAATCTAATTAATTACTTATTAATCAACATTATATTTTATTTTTCTATATGTTAATTTTTATTCTTAAATCATAATTATCTAAAAATAGTTTTTCATTGCGTTTTGTGTTTTTATATTGAAAGTAATTTATATTAATTCTGTAAATTGAATCTAAAAAAATCGATTAAACAATTTTAATCACGATTTTCAATTTTATTAGTGAGTTTAATTTTATTTTTTTTCATTATGAATAATAACCATCGTAATAAAGTGTCACCACAGTAAAGGGTAAATCATGTTAATTAAGGTAAATAATTTCTGATAACGATAAAAAAAAATCAATATTAAATATTAGTTTTTGATAGTATTTCAACCTTGATAACGTTATCTTAAAAATTGGATAGTTTGTCACTACTTAACTATGATAATTATATTTATAATATTTCATGTTTAGAAAAATTTCAATTGTTACAATACCCCCAATTACAAAAGGGAACATCCTCTCATCTCTTACTAAACCATTTTAAACACTCAATGTCATGACCTAGACATGAAAAAAAATCTATATAAACTTAAAAATGGATATTGAAAAGACCTAAATAGTCTTCCTAATCCCCATAGTCTAGAAACAAGCACACAATCCCCAAACAACAATAAGAGGGAATTGTTTCACCCAACCTGAAACAAAAGGCAAGAAACATATATAGAATTAAAAAATAAATAAATTTTAAATAACAAAATAGAAAAATTGTTAGAGATACAACCAAAGGTAGAAATAAAAAAACCAAGGTAAATGTCTTTAAAAAAATCAATATAAAGGACACTAAAACTAACATCTATAACTTTAAGTGACATGTGGTACTTGTCCCTCCATATCACCACTAGCTACCTATACTTAGCTAACAAAAAACTTCATCGCCTCATTATGGTACCATTAAATTTTCTACATTGGATAAAACAAGGTCTAAACACACCCAAGGGAGTGTTCATGGGGTGAGATAAACAAGAGTTGTAGGACTCCACACATGTTTTTCATATCAAATATCTATACAATAATCTCAATATACTCATTTTAGTAGAAAAAATGGCATGATAAAAAGTTAAACTGTAACACCCCGAGTTTTTATGGACCTCTTTTTTTAATTTAACTTTTCATTTATGTATTGTAATACACTAATTCCAATATTCCTTGTACACTCAACACTGATTTAGCGTATGTTACACGCAACACCGACTTGGCGTACGTTACACGCAACACTGACTTGGCGTATGATACACACAACACAGAGTTTCTACAAAACAACTCTTTTTATTGTTATAATTTAATAAAGATAATTATAACCTATACATTAATAATAGTAATATGAATAATAATAACTACTTTTAAAATATTTTATACAATTTTTTTATATAAATATAATATATAAATAATGAAAAATATGATTTTTGGTAAAGTCCTTTTTATTTTTAAAAACATCCTCTCCTCAAATAAACAACTTATAATAATGAAATTAATTTTAGAAATATATTGAAATTTAATTTGGTAAAATATACTTCATTTTTTAATTCAGAACATTGAAATTAGTCTTGGGTGAATTTTGGGGATTTTTATGGCAAACATCATTTTCAGATGAATAGTGAAAAATACCGAATTTTAATTTATTTTTTCATTTAATTTATTTATAAATATAAAATGTATTATAATTTGATCTAAAAGTTTAATTATATAATATTTTTAATAAGTAATTCAATTTTTTTATTGGAACCATTTCCATATTGAAACTGGATATAAAGACAAAGCAATCTTTGATCATCTTTTACTTTAAAAACATTCAATGTCATTTAGAAAGTGGGAAAAACTTTAAAAATAATATATTCTAATTATGTGATTATAATTTTGAGAAATGAATTAAATATTTGGAATCATCATATTTTATGATGTCTAATAAGGTCATTTTTTCAACCAAAAATATTACTGAAAGTGATTAAAATTAAGTATATCAGTGAAGAGAAAAAATGACCTAATGAAGTACTAGAACTTATATTTAAGACCCAAAAATACCTATACAACTTTCCAAAACCCATTTTTGGTCCCTATTTAGACCCTATAATCAATTTTATTGACCATTTCCTATTATTGGATCCACTTTCAACATCAAAAACGTGGGTGGATTTCGCTCTTCAATTATTTAAAAGAGTATCGCTCCACCTCCACTATAAAAGGACACCACATATAACCATTCATTACAACTCTCAAACATCTTAATTTAGGACAATAACTATGAAATACACTTCAATACAATCCTTACTTTGACCTAGAATCCTCACTTAGAAAAAAAATCCTCTCAATGAATTCTTTTTGCACAAACCAAAAGGAGTTTCCTGATTTAGAGGTAACGTCTTCTCTCAAACTCTTTTCCTTTATTTTAATTCTCCACCCCTACACTATTTTTATTCCATCATTGTGTAAAAAAATATCCTAAATATACTAGTATTTTTATATTCTAATGTTTTACCTACACTTACACACACCCCCATCTAATATATATCAAACATATTGAATCTGTGTATAGTGAAATACTACCTCGTGAAACGATGATTGTTCATTTTTCATTTACCACAATAATAGTGGAAATTATGATGGAAACTATGTTTATATATTTCATATATTTTATTTATTATGAATTTATTATTCTTTATTCTTTTTACAACATGCATATCATTACTTTCCATTTGGTGTTAATATGATAATCTCTTTTGATGAAGTGTGGACTACTACCCCTTAAAAGAAATGTGATTCATTCACACACCACATGAAATGTATTAAGGATGGGTATAGTTAAAATATTTGATATATATTATAAAAACAAATCTACGGGAATAATTATAAATATATATACATATTTTATTTATATACATTCATTCTATATAATAATAAATATAGAAACAACATTCATACATATGTACAACTTATCGTCTCAATGAATGGTGTATTCCATTAAATACATATTTATGTTATAAATTATTATAATATACATATAATATATATAAATGATATTTATATCATGTTACAAATTATGTAATGATTATATTAGTATATAGTCCAATGATATAATAAATTAAGACAGATGTGAAGAACAAAGCTAATATTACCTGAAGTGAAACCTTAACATAGGATCGTTAACAAAAAGGTAATATAATGTCATAATAAACAAATATATGGTAATAGATATAATAATATTATTCTTTAAAATATTTATAATAAAATTATATTAATCATAATTGATGCCTTTATGATTATGGAGAGAGTTAAGACACAATGTAATGAGAATTTAATCTCACTTTTAATTTCTGTGAGATACATGTTTCGGTCACCTCTATTTCATTTTTTATGGTGTATATACTCCCCATGATTGTATAATAAGAATATCATACATAAATTTATGGGTATTTCCATGTTCCTTTTATGATCCTCATTTCATGGTGTTTAAGTTTCAAAAGATACCAAATTGTTAAAAATGTATTGTCTCTATTTTCCTTCTTTATGACTCATGTTTTGTTATACACCTAAAATCTCTTTCACGGTGTATATAATTCCATTTTACATATTATATCATGAATTTTATTCATTCATGTTATTTTAGGATTCATGTAATTTTCATTTCATACATAGAGAGTGTGATCCCATATTACCAACTTATTAGAGTTTATTGAGAAAATATTGTCGCTTTTCTAGATTGTTTATGATTATGCTTACTTTGAAGAAATCTTATGATCCATATCTCAAAAATATTCATGAGTTTCATTATAACATATTTATTAAATATATACTCATGTTTTAGCACCATTTTTCACTCTATGGTAATTAATATAATGTTTTATGAAAAATATGATTGTCTTTCTCTTCAGTCAGAAATCTATTGTATTAAAAAAACCATGTTTTTAAAATATTCTTGAATATCATTTTCAAATGAAAATAATTTTAATTTTTTTTATTTCCAACGATTCCTTTATTTTTTTTCAAATATATTTTCAAGAAATTTTTTTTCAAAATGTTTTCTGTTATAAAAATCATTTTTCAAAGAAGAAATGATATTTTACTCAAGAAATGTTTTAAAAGACCTTTCAAAATTATTTCCCAACTAAGATAGAATTCATTGGTGTTACACATTCCATTATGGTGAAATTATTAAATTTTACATTCATATTATTTCTTTGAATGGATTATTTTTTGATGAAATAATGTTGTGAAACCCATTTCTCTTTCTTGGGTTATATGATTTCGAAACCCACATCTTTTCATGGGTTATGTATATAAATAAATTATAATGAAACATGTATTTTTCCATATGTTATGATATGTTTACATGTTTATGATACCCATTTCATTTCATGGGTTATGATATGTTTATTTATGATCTTATGGAACATGTATATATGATTTAATTATGTGATGGGTGGGACCTATATCCCCCTCCAATGCATTGGGTAAATATTTATATCTTATAATAAAAACAAGTCTGGAATGGGGGTTCCATAGGTTCAATAATACAAAGCTGGAATGAGGGTTTCTCTGTTCTGTAATACAAGGCTAGAATGGGGGTTCACCTAGTTTAGTAAATGAATTTTTTCAATAATATAGCACCCAAAAAATGTACAAATAGATTTAATATTGAATTCATGAAACACTAAGTCCCTATAAAACATCACATTTAAAATCTAGTTGTTAAACAAAACTTTGCCTCTTTTATGTTTGGAATTTTGAAAACGGTCATCTAGAGTTGTGATCAGTAAGTCATTTGGAGTCTAATAGAGCCAACATGATTTTTGGTGAATAGTAACATACACTTATGAATAGTAATATTAATAGTAATATAACCCTTATGAATAGTAAATAATGATATTATTTTATTTTCTTATGGTAATAAGATAATGAGATCTTATTAATTTTTCAATGTTATATAAAACTAATTAAACCTTTAAAATTGTTTTTTAATTAACTATGGTTTTATTTAAAATTTAAATTAATAACATTAAGATTTTTTTTGAAAAATGGAGTTCATTTTTTAATTTTACATGTCAAAAAATAGTTATGGTGAATTTTTGGGATTTTTCTAAAATTCATGAATTTTTTGATGATTAGTGAAATTCGACAAAATACCATATATAAATATCATCAGTTAAATACACTATTTAAGATATAATATGTGATTTAAGGAAAATTGGGTCAAAATCACTTGCACTTATTACTATTAGGGGCCACACGAAACAACACTATTGGTTGACTTGGGGGAAATAATAAAATAATGAATAATATATTCAAAATTTACTCCTCTCCTCCACTATAAACCCCCCCTCACTCCCTCTTTTATTCAATCCTCTAAGCCTGGAAACACCTCAATTTTTTCCCAAATTCCCTTCCCTAGTTAGTTTCCATGTCCAATAAGCTCTTGGTCTATCCAAAATACCAAAAACCCTTCCCTTAAAGAGGTTCTCAAAGAGATTATTTCATGAGGCAAAGCACCCTTCTTTTTCATTTAGTTTCATTTAAATTTATCTTATTTTATTATCTTATCCCCACCTCCTATGTCTAAATGATGATGATAACTATAGTATAATCAATATAATGTAAATATATCATGTGAATGAAAGAACCATCATCAATATTCTTACTCTCTCCCTCTTTTATTTTATGAATGAAATCAACGTCCATGAGGTTCCAATTTATAACGTTCGTGGACGGAGAAGTTTCATTCTTCAATTTCTCTTTCATTACTAGTCATGAAACCATTTTTATAATTTAAATATTCAATATAATTTGTATTATATCCTAATTAATATCCAATAACCAGTATACATACATATTAATAAATCATATGATAAAACTACTTCCTTATAATCAAAACACCGCTAAAATAATCTAAGTCAATGTCATTAATATTTCATATAATGATTCATCATATTTTCATATAAAAAAGGATAGAAATAAAAATTAACACTTATATATGTTCATAAATAATATTTAATTTCAATTCTGGATATTTACATCCATTACTCCTAAACTACATTACATAAAAACAAGTGAACCAATTATGAAAATTAAGTAAACGAGCACACTGGAATGAAGGAATTAAATCTTATAACTTATCAATAAGGATGTAATGAAAATAATAAAATTATGATAAAATAAATAAAATTCTAATATGTTCTGAATTATGTTATTAATAATTCTATTTTCATATTCCAGGACCATACGTTCAGGAGCGAAACACATTCAGACTTAAGTTAAGGTTTTCTTCATCCCACTTACATCTTAGTGAGATTTCTGGTATTCACTACTATTACATGTGTATGGTGTATGTATACTACCCATTGATGTTTCATATCATGAATATATTTATTATCATGTTACTTAATGTATCATTTTATTTTTACTAATTTTGGGCATTCGAATCGATTTATTACAAAGTGATGAGGGGTTTCCACCCGAACCTCCATTTTCATTTTGGTTACTTTTATTGTCTAATTAACCAAATGAAATTATAATGTTTTATTGAGTACTCCTCATAAATTATGTGTGAGTGTTATATATATTTTTACCCACCAGAATAATTCCTTATTTTATGGGGTGTAACAATTTTTAAAAGGAACTTTCAAAATTATTTTTGAAATACAGACCCGATTCAAGGGATCTTTTCGAATTTTTACATGTTTTCAAGTATACAACAGAATCTATTTTAAGCCACCATTATTTTTATAAAAACAATTATTTTATCATGAAATATTATCTTGTATAATTTCTATATTTAATATTACAAACATGTATTTCCAATTTAAAATTATCTTTAATACTTTCCATAAAATGCTCTAAAATGATTTATTCCTAATGAATATTAAGAAATCTTTTTAAAAAAATTCACATCAGTGAGAAATAATTTATAATTAAAATATAATTCTAATGTCCTAGATTGGATCATTTTTTTATTTAAGGGAACAAATGTATCTTACCACTTTAAAATTTTCTTTAACACTTTATTTAAAATGATCTAAAATAATTTATTCCTAAAGAATCTTATGAACTCTTTTTAAATTATTTCACTACTGTAAGGACCCGTCAATTATCATTGTATTGAGAGTGTAATATGTCATTACATGGCCTTAAGTGACATCCCTGAGGCACCAAAGGCTGGAAATAAATGCCAAACGGTTTCAAAAAAACATGGGAGATGATTTACCCCTTTAACTGAAAATGACCAACACATAAAGAAAACTAGATAAATATCTCCAAGAAACCACTATATGATGCATAATTTAAAACCAAAACAACTCAACCCTTATTTTCATAATAACCCAAACAAGTGAAACAACAGAGTACAAAACCAAATCAGATTAAACAGTGTAAAGACAACTATAGGACTTCTAGACGACAACCCAACTCCATGATCCACAAGCTCGAAGCTCCAACATCACGAACCAGCCCAAGAGTCCCGAAGTAGTGCTATAAACGTGTGAAACTTTACCTTTTCCAACATCCTGGTATATGACATCTGCAAAAGAACCATCATACCAAAGTAGGGGGTGAGTAATGGAACTCAGTAGGTTTTCACTGATGACTTCCCAACCCATGCCTCTAGGATAAAACATGTTAGCACATTTATATAAAAGATTTATATAAAACCATTCCAAAACAGTTCACAATATAGAAAGTTCCATGTTAATCCATTTTCCAACAAAAACCATTTTACAAAAAAATTAACCAAGAAAAGTTTCCCAATCAAATTCACATTTCCATTTTGGAACTTTCATTACATTTCACAAATCCACACAACCAACCATTTCATAACCCGTGAAATCCACTCTGCATGCATCGTTATGATAGTTCCATACTCATGAGTGGTTTCTCATCGATCTACCATGTTGTCACAAGGTAATTATTCCCCATGTGCCATTACACCTTTGGAACCGAGCACAAGGTCATATTTCAACCAAGACTCATAAATTCAATATGAACACACACACCAAGTATGCCCAAAACCACACCATTTCAACCATGCCAAAACCATTTCAATAAAGCACCCTATTATTGAAAAACATTTTCCCCCCAAACCACTTTATAAATCCCACAAATCCAGATTTTAAAATAATTATTTTAAAATCAAGAAACCAAAACACTTTTCACAGACTATTCATTCAATTTCCACAATTTCATAAAAACCCATAAGTCATCACTAAATAAGATTTATAACGTGCTTTGTACGACATTTTCACAATCAAAACCATGATATTAAATCAATTTGAACTAAGACTTCAAGTTATAAGAAAAAGGAATCAAGAGTGAAGCCACCTACCTCGACAAATTGGGCGAATCCAAAACACGAACGAAGAACGCTCAAGAACATCAGGTCAAAACTCCAAAACCCTCCTTATATCTCTTCTCCTAACACAACAAAGACCAAATCTAGTCATATTTGGCATCCACACCGTTATATATACCCAAAACAGGTGTATATCCCAGAAAATGAGAGAAGAGGATAAGTAGATCTAAGTAGATCTAAGAAACCGATCAAGAATAATCACATACCTTAAGAATCGGGCTTCAATTCTCCAAGAGAAGCCTTCGGATCGCCTCCGGAATTCTTGGGAGAAGTTTTCCAACCATCAAGGGAGAATAATCCCGAGTTAGGGGTGCGTAGGAGCTTCAAAAAAGGAAATTAAAGGAAAATAGAGTTAGATCCACAATTTTAGGATCTAATTTTAAGTGACCACTCGGTTAGTCCACACGGTTTGACAAACTGTGTGCTAATCGTGTGTTAGCTTCTTCCTTTGCCAACCTTGATGCACGACCTCATCACACAGTTTCCCTTAACCGTGCACTGACCGTACGAAAGCCACTACCTCCCTAGTCAGATACGCATGGTTTGGCCACACGGTTTGACAAACCGTGAACCACCCCTTCACCATCCCCTTTTTTTCCAACCTCACTCTAGGATCTCTCGATTCTCTCATACGTTACCCATAACTTTTAAAACCAAGAAAAGCATCAACTAAGTGTTACATACCAGAAACCGGGGGTACTACAACTATAGTGGGACATCATTTATGCCTAAAATATAATTTAAATGTAATATTGTTTTATTTTTTGGGATATTCATGTATAAAAACTGATTTCATGAGGAATATAAATAATTTTACAAAAGAAATCTTCTTTCAAAAGTAAAAAAAAATCTCATCTCAAATTAAATTTTATGAGATGTATGCCTTGTTCACCACTTATTTCATTCTTGTGGTGTATATACTACCATTTGGTATATCATATCGAGATTCTACTTATTCTCATGATATTCTAAGGGATTATGATTTGAATGTTTCATGGTGGTATGGGACACTTGGGAATGTTTAAGGATTATTTCCTCAATGATTTTTCAAATGTCTCATTTAAAAGTATCCTCATATATGTCAACATACATTATTAAATATTTTTATTCATTGTGGTATATCTACTATAATATCATCCACTATGTTTCATTGAATGGTTTATGATTATTTTAATAGTGGATGAGCTATCTTAAAACCATTAACCAATTTACTCAGAATGGTTAGTGTTTATGCATAATTTTTGGCGAAATTTATTTACAATTCATATATTAGTTTCAATATTAATGGATATATTATTTATATTTCTCCTCATTCATATGAGGAATGCATCTTACATAGTAAGTGTCAGGTGAGTCCCTCTATAGCGCCTCAGTGCATCGGTAGGTCTCATTAGACAAACTACAGTCTTGACACAGGTCCTTGACAAAATTATTATTTATGGTCTTGGCACGAGGCCTGGATGGTATGGTTATGATGTCCTACATTAGGAATTCCTTCATTATGAAAATAATATTGATGGTTAATGTGGTTATTAGACTATTTTAATACCCATGATTATGGTATTATTTATTCATCTCTTATTCATGCCATAATGTGTTGATGTTTTTGTTAAAAGAATAAATTTTTATTTATTCAACATGCCTAATATTTATTTTATGATATCTTATACTGTATTTCTTACCCTTACTTAAAATTTGAGAACACCCCTTTCTTATGTTTCATTTTCCCAGGACATTAAGAAGTTTATTATGAATGACCTTTAGGGATAAACATAGATATGTGTGTGTTCCCAATAAATCTTATATGTTGTATTTTCTTTTCAAGTTGTAATGTTGAACCTATGTATGTATCTTGTTTTTCAAAACTAATAAACTGCTTAGTCTTTAGAGATTTGATTCCTTGTAATCATTCGAATGTATTAAAATATGTTACCATCTCCAAGATTCTGGGGTTGAGGCATTAAATTTTGTATCAAAGGAAGTTTAGTAGCAGACATGGAAACTATATTAGAAAATGTAGATTAGGGAACAAATCCAAAAGGTATTATTTGAGGAAAAACATACAAGAACATCCTGAAATCTTGGTAAGGAATATATTATGTGGATATTTCTAGAAAATACATCCCTGTCTAGATACAAACATGTAGAGGTGGCTATAGCACAAATGTACATAGGAGTGAAAACAACGACAATGAGTTTTAGGCTTGACCCAGGGTATCCTAGTACACAAAAATGGGCCTTGCTGCACTCTTGGTATTGAAACTCCTGGGGGATATTCTAAGGATAATTCATATTTTATTTACCCACCATTATGATGGATTTATACCCCCAAAGTAACCAAATTATATGTTTAGACTATTTAAGATGTATAAATTTATGCATTGTGTTATACCATGTTTAGAGTCAAAGAGAGTGCATAATGTTATGAGCTAATATATAATATAGAATTGATTAGAAATAGTGCCTAGAAGAAGGAATTAGAAATTCACCAATGAACGTGATGTGAAGAGTAAGAAGGATCATATCAATAATGGTCTCAATCCATCATTTCAAATGAATATTTTCTACCAAGTATATTCATCATATGAGGAAATAGTATCATGTATTGACAAGGTTTTGAAATAATTATTTGAGTCATATGGATTTGAAGTGAAGTAAATGAAGAAGAGTATGGTAGTAGAAAACATAGAAAATTGGAAGAAGGGAAAGATTTATTTTCCCACATATAATAATTGTGGAAGGAAACACCTTGGTATATTCCTAAGAGGAAAAGGAGTTTTCTTCAAGTGTGGAGAAAAAGGCCACAATGATCAAAATTTCAAGACAAGGAAAAAAATTTCCTATATTCAATGCATCAATAGCAAGGAGATATGAAACTATGTGAATAAATTCCCCAAGCATCAAAGGAATATACCCCAAATGATGATTTTGGATAATTATCAAGTTATTATGATACCGTTGATGAAGTTGAATGATTAATATCCCTAGAAAATAATCATGTCATTAGAATATTTTGTCAGTAATGTACTGGTTGTATGAATTATGAGTTATATTAGGATTGTACTGTAGTACTCTTTAATTAATGATTTGAGGTCGTATAATGAATGGTACAAAGGAAAATGATTCAGTATAAAGTTAAAAATTTTAGAAGAAAAAATATTATTGAGGGAAAGACAACCCTTAATCTATTTTTTATGTTGAGATAATGATGAAGAAATGATTGATTCAAATATAAACTAACTACCTTGGAAATGATTATTTGCTTCTTGAGAAGTGTTCTATGCTATAATAGATGGATTTTATAGCACATTTGGATTTAATAAATATATCCAATAACATATATATTACTTAAATAATATGGAGGAATGCATGTTTCCAATAACGATTTTACAGTAATTCAAGTTATTACAATATTTCAAGAGGATACACGAAGAAGTTATTCACATGTTTGGAATGTGAATTTTAGAACTTCTTCTTATTGATTAAGGGTTTATGATAAGTTTATATTGTAAATTTAGAGACTATAATTATAATGTTTTGAATCATTATATTTTGTAATTTTTTAACCATTTACAAAATGGTTTAAGATGATCATTATATGGAGTTTTAGAGTTTAATGTCTCTACATGATGGTCTGATTATTCTTCAATGAACTTGTTATCCAATTTGAATGTGTTTTTTTGTAGTAATTGTTTAATTTCTATTTCTTCTTATTAATATTTTAATTCAACCATATTTTTGAGTTGGGTTTCCCACAATATAATTTTTAAATATCATCAATTAACTTTCGAAGTTCAATTTCAAAATTTGAGGAAGAAATATTTGTAAGAAGGGGATAATGTAACACCCAAAAAATTTAAAAATAGATTTAATATTTAATGAATGAAACACTAAGCCCCTATAGAACACACATTTTATAATCAAGCAGTTAAACACAACTTTTCCTCTTATATGTTTTGAATTTTGAAAAACGGTCATCTAGAGTTGTGATTAGTAACTCATTTGGAGTCTGATAGAACCAACTAGGTTTTTGGTGAATAGTAACAGACCCTTATAAATAGTAATATGAATAGTAATATGAACCTTATGAATAGTAAATAATGATATTATTTTATTTTATTAAGGTAATAAGATAATGAGATATTAATTAATTTTCCAATGTGATATAAAACTAATTATACCTTTAAAATTGTTTTTTTAATTAAGTATGATGTTATTTAAAAATTAAATTAATAATATTTATAATTTTTTTGAAAAATTGAGTTCATTTTGGAATTATATGTGTAAAAAAGTTTGTTAGGGTGAATTAAAGGAATTGTCCTGAAATTCTTGAATTTTTTATGAATAGTGAAATACGGTAAAATACCGTATATACAAATTATCAGTTAAATAAAATATTTATGATATAATAAGTGGTTTAAGGTCAATTTGGTAGAATTAAAATTCCCTTATTACTATTAGGGGTCACATGAAACAACACTATTTTTTGTCTTGAAGTAAATTGTAAAATGATTAATAAAATATTTAAGATTTACTCCTCTCCTCCACTATAACCCCCATCACTCCCTCTTCTATTCACTACTATAAGCCTTGAAGTTCCAAAAATTTATACCCAAATACCCTTCCCCAGTCACTTCTCACGTCCAAGATGTTATAGGTATTTCCAAAAGACCAAAACCCCTTCCCTTAAGGAGGTTCTCAAGGAGGTTATTTTAAGTGGTAATGCACCCTTCTTTTTTATTTAGTTTCATTTCAATTCATCTTATTTTTTATCCCCTCCCCATCCACTCTATACAAAAGACCATGATAACTCCATTATAATCTATATACTGGAATTATATCATGTGAATGGAAGAACCATCATTAATAATCTTACTCTCTTCCTTTTATTTTATAAACAAAATCAACGTCTATGAGGTTCCAATTTATAACCTTCGTTGATGACGATGTTTCGTTCTTCAATTTATCCTTCATTACAGGTCATGAAACCATTTTTATAGTTGGAAAACACAATAATATTTGTATTAAATCCTAATTAATATTCCAGAACCAGAATACATACATATTATTAAATCATATGACCAAAGTAGTTCCTAATAATCAAAACACCGCTAAAATAATATAAGTGAATGTCATTAAAATTTCATAAAATGATTCATATTCTTTCCTTGTAAAAAAATTATAGAAATAAAAATTAAAACTTATGTATGTTCATAAATAATATTTAATTTTAATTATTGATATTTACATCCACTCCCTAGGAACTCCGTTACATAAAAATAAGTGAACCGATTATGAAAATCAAGGAAACGAACACTCCAGAACGACTGAATTCAATATTGTAACTTATCAATAATGACATAATGATTATAATAAAATTATGATAAAATAAATAAATGTATAATAGGTTCTTAATTAATTTAGTAATAAGTCTAATTTCATATTCCAGGACCTTATGTTCGGGAGTGGAACACATTCAAATTTAAGGTAAGGGTTTCTTCATCCCACTTCCACCTTTATGAGATATTATTTATTCACTACTATTACTTGTGTATGGTGTTTTTCTACTGACCACTGATGTTTTATATCATTACTATCTTTATTATCATGTTATTCAATGTATCATTTAACGATTATTAATTTTTGGGTATTTGAATCCATTGATTACATAGTGATGTGGTTTTTCTACACGAACCTTAATTTTCATTTGGGTTACTTTTATTATTTAATTACCTCAATAAAATTCTTATGTATTATTGTGTTCTAATAATATATTCTGTGTGAGTGTTATATATATGTTTACCAACCAGAATAATTCTTTATTTTTTTTGGGAGTTACATGTTTTAAAAATAACTTTCAAAATTATTTCTGAAATACAAACCCGATTCAAGGGATCTTTTGGAATTATACCCCATTTTCATGTGTACACCAGAATATTTTTTAAGCCTCTATTATTTTTATAAAAACACTCATTTTATCATTAAAAATTATCTTGGATAATTTCTATATTTAATAGAACAAACATGTCTTTCCAATTTAAAATTCTCTTTAATACTCTCCATAAAATGCCCTGAAATGATTTATTCCTAATGAATCTTAAGAACTCAAATTAAATTATTTCACTACCGTGGGACATCATTTATGACTAAAAAAATTTCAATTTCTACTTTTTGGATTCTTTTTGGATTTAAGAGAACAAACTTCTCTTTCCACATTAAAATTCTCTTTAATACTTTCATTATAATGCTCTAAAATGATTTATTCCTAAATAATATTAAGATCTCTTTTTAAATTATTTCATTATAGTGGGACATAATTTATGCCCAAAATATAATTTCAATGTCCTAGTATTTTATTTTCTATGATATTCATGTTTACAAACTTATTTCTTGTTAAATATAAATAATTTTTTAAAAGAACTCTTCTTTTAAAATTTAAAAGGATTTTTCTCATCTCACATTAACTTTTATGAGATATATGCCTTGTTCACCACATATTTATTTATTTTTGTGTATGTACTGTCATTTTCTATATCATATAGAGAGTCACCTTATTGTCATGATATTCTATGGGATTATTATTTGAATTTTTCAAGGTGGTATGAGACACTTTGGAATGATTAAGGATTATTTACTCAATTCTTTTCAAAGGTCTCATTTAAATGTATCCTCATCTATGTCAACATAATTTGTTAAATATTTTAATTCATTAAGGTTTTTATACTATTATATCATCTACTATGTTTTATTGAGAGTTTTATGATTAGTTTGGTAGTGGATGATTTATCTTAAAACCATTCACCAATTTACTCAGAATGGTTAGTGTTTATGCTTAATGTTCGGGGAAGGTTATTTACACTTCATATATTAGTTTCAATATGAATGTATATGTTGTTTATGTTTTTCCCCATTCATATGAAGAATTAATTTGACATAGTAAGTGTCATGTGGGACCCTCTAAATCCCCTCAGTGTATCGGTAGGTCTCATGAGACAAAATACGGTCTTGGAACAAGGCCTTGACAAAAGTTTTATTTATGGTCTTGGAATGAGGCCTGAATGGTAGGTTTATGATGTCCCGCATTATGAATTCCCTCACTATGAAAATAGTATTGATGGTTCATGTGGTTATTTGACTAGTATAATACCCATGAATATGGAATTATTTATTCATCTCTTATTCCTGCCATAATGTGTTCAAGTTTTTGTTAAAGGCATTTTTTTATTTATTCAACATGCCTAATGTTTATGTTATGATATCTTCCACTGTATTTATTACCCATATTGAGAATTTAAGATCACCCCTTTCTTATGTTTCATTTTCTTAGAAAATGAAGAAGTTTATTATGAATGACCTACAGGGATAAACTTTGAGTTATGGATATTCCAAATAAATATTATATGTTGTTTTTCTTTTCAAGTTATAATGTTGAACGTATGTATGTATTGGGTTTTCCAAAACTACTAAACTACTCAGTCCTTGAGGATTTTATTCCTTGTAATCATTATATTGTATTAAAATAAGGCACCAACTTCAGGATTTTGGGGTCAGGGCGTTACAACTAATATGGTATTGATAGTGACGCCTTGGCTACAATGGAAATAATATTATATTATTATGTGTTTACATAATTACATGTTTTATTAATATGTTATGATTTCATGTATTATTATCTTTATTTCATTTCAATTCATTTATTCTGAACTATGAATATTTATTCAATGATATTTGTTATGATCTTTAATATGCAGGGTATGATATTCTATCTTCATGATCATGTTCTCATACTTGTATTCTTTAAATTATGCTTACATGTATCCCTTGTGTACCATTACTGAGCATTTCAGCTTACCCCTTTTTTATGTTTCCTTCCCCAGGTTACGAAAATATGTATTATTTTTTATGTGTCTAATATGGGTACTAGTCATGAAGAACCTAGTGTGAGATAATATAGTTCATTTATGTACTAGTGTTTATGTTTCCATGTTTCCAAAGGCACTAAACTAGTACGGTCTTCATGTGTCTATTTGTGTAATTTTTTCTGTTTTCTAAATTTTTTTTGTAGTGTTATTGATTGAAAAGTAAGGGTTGCTATAGTTGGTATTAGAGGAATAGTTTAGTTAACCTTTGGAAACTAGGATGAGAAAACATTGGTGATAACCTTAAGGACATGTCTAAGGATGAGTATAGGGATGATTAAAATTATAGGAAAATGTCCTGGAATTTTAGTTAAGGATAGAGTGAGTGTTTTCCTAGAAATAAATCACTATCTAGATACTACAAGTGGATGTGGCTCTGGAATACATGTACCTAGGGTTAACAACTCTAACAAGATGTTTCAGGATTGACTCGAAGTAATATGGTACACAAAAATAGGCCTTATTGCACACATGGTTTTACACTCCCGGTGGATATGCTTTGGGAATTCACAAACACTTAATAAACCATTATAAAAGTTTTAAATATAATATGGATACAAATAACTTAGTATTAAGATACGGTGTTATATATTAAGGATGTTTCCATAAGTTAGACATCCTATAAGTGATTTTCCATGATTATATGGTTCCTCATTATTATAATTATTTATTACATTATGCTTTTGGTTTTTGTTAATGGCTAGAACCCAAAGGAACCACATTAATTGTGATTGTAATGAAAAATGAAACAATTGTCCTCCTGAGAAACAGAATGATATCAGAGATGGATTGAAAAATATAGTTTCTATGCTCAAAAAGATTTATCAAGACATGAATCATGGTGTACTTACAAATGAGAAAGGGAGGCAACACCAATCTGTTGATTAATTCATAGAAAGACATCCACCTTCTTTCTGAGGGTCTTTTGATACACTTTTTTTTGAAAAATGGATTAGTACCACTGAAAATGTCATGACCCCTTCCCCACAAAGTGTACCTCTCCTGGGCCTGCAATGTGAGAAAGGAGATAATGACCCCAGAGTCTCACCTCCAGTAGGCCCCGAGTTGGCGACTATCATTGAGGGTATAGTAAACACACAAATGGGAGGCATTACCCTCTAAGAGAACACATGCAGAAGAGAGATATAAGATAGACACCACTAAATCCTACTTAGAACTGGAATATAAAAGAAAACCCATGTGCACATATGAAATGTCATGAAAAAGTACTACAACTACAAGGGAAAAATAGAAATTACCCAAAAGAAGAATAAAACAGTAGCAAACACAAGCCCGAATAGCTCTTGCAACCCTAAGCTCGTAGAAACCATCTTGATCTCCAACCTGCTCTAAGTGACCTGAAAAACAGTTTATACATACATAGGGTGAGTATAATAGTATACTCAGTGGGATCCTCCTCGAATCCTTGCTTGAAAAAGTAAATATAGCATACTAAAGCACAGTGAACAACAAGTGAAACTAACTCGTCACCTAAATAGGTATACAAAGTTCCCAACCTCATCGTCGCTACTCTCACCAAGTAACACATACAAGAATAAAGCATATAGTAAAGAATATCAAGGGTAACCCGCTACTACTTCCCCGCCGTTTTTTCCACTTTTCCCCAACGTCGCACGTCCTGAGCATCTCTCTCCAAAAAGGCTTGCCCACATACACCTATGCGAAATACCAGAATATGCACCTCGTGCAACAAAACTACAACATCTACACACCAAAGTAACCAGGAAGGTTCTGAGAGCCACCACAGCTCGCATAATGTGTGTCATACATCGGTTATTATACCTCATGACATTATATCCCACACACCGAGTAAGGATCCTCAAGCCCTCATAGCCTATACATGTTACACCTATAATAGTCCATTGGATACTATATCCAGAATATATGTGTGTGAATATCCACAATCCATTACAGCCCTCTACACACATACATGGGAAAAACTAACCATTGTGCCTAGCAGAAAAAATACCTACCAAGAGAAGAGAGCGGGGCCAAAGGGGATAGTCAGTCATTCTTCCTACCACTGGAATGTTGGGGAAAACACCCCCTAGGGCTTAGAATCCCTAGGGTGTTAGTTTCCCTTACTGATAGGGTGGAGTAGAGTATAGAAACAAAACAATTACATAATATACCATATCTCACAACTACACTATGGGAATAACGTAGCGTTAGGCTCAACTGCAGCTAACGTCTCTCAAACTCCGGGATGCCACTTCTAAGACTAGGTATCTTATAAGAATACAACCATTTATAGAACTTTATTAGATTACTTCATTCCATTTTAATTATTTTCACTTTAATTTAATTAATTCATTAAACATTAATTAACCATGAACTGTTCAACATTAGACTTCATTAGCATCACACCCAAAGTCCACTGTCCCTTTAAAATTACAACCTCGTCATTATGTTCCAGTGAACTCCAACCCCATGGGTTAACAAAATTTATTCACATATTCATTACAAAATTAATTTCCCATATCCCCAGGAATTCTAGAAAAGCATTCTATGCTACTATCACATGGGGGCTCAACACGGTGAGTAGATGTACTACCCATCAAGTATTTTCCGCATATAGTAAGATCATAGACCCATCCTCCTTGGAGAAGCTAGACATGGAAATCATGTGGCATACCCTATGAGTCTTCTCCTCTTTCGGAAGAAGGGTAAGCAAGACCAACTACCTTGAGCAGTGTGTAAAAGTAAAGTAGATAAAAAAACAAAGAACCAGAAAGCATCCAACAATCACATTCATCCCACTCCATCATCCCTGGTGTCCTCCCGGACACCCTCGTGCATAAACCGATGCATCTCGCCACTCTAGGCATCATCTGCTGCCATAACCAAAAGGACTCCATGCCCCCATATATCACAACACCCATCTAGGATCACGTCTCAACACAAACAGTAGGAAAAACAAACATCACATCACTTGGGATATCGGACCTTTAACAATCAAGAGGGTAACTTATAACCCTTCAATGAATTATCAAACAAACAATTCATTAATCCATCTTGAATTAACGAATTTAAAATTGGTTGGTTCCAAAATCGGGAAACCTAACCAGTAAGTTATCAAAATTGATTAAACATGCTTACTACGTCAATTTGATTAAAATCAAATTAAAACAAGAACCAGATTCATTCTCATGCCTCTTAATCTTTACCCAAACAAATATCAATTAATCTTGATTTACATTCTTTACTGATTTTCATCAGGAACATGCATAGATATCACACTATATATCAAAACTAGATGCAACAACATGCGATCGATATCAATTTATTTATCTGGTTCAAATATTTATTTTGTCAATTCCATTTTCATCTAGTGGGATAAAACATGCTAACATTACAATTTCATGTAAATGAAAGAGAAAAAATGAACCCCCTACCTCAATGGTTTTTAAACGAAAACCACAACGGTCGAAGAACGCTCAATAAACCCTGGTTGATTCTCCCAAAACCCACCTTAGATCTCTTCTCCCAGAAATATCAATACCAAAGCTCATCATATTTGGTGTCGACACACGTAGATCTACCCATAATGGACATTGGTCTAAGAAACCAAGAGAAGAGGAGAAGTAGATCCAAGTGGATCTAAGAAACCGATCAAGAAAAAAGAAGAACGATCACATACCTCAATAATATGGCTTTGATTTGACAAGAGAAGCCTTTAGATCACCTCTGGAATGAGGGGAGAAACATCCTTGACCTCAGAATAAGCAAACTCCCGAGTTAGGGTCACTTAAGTGGAAAAAATATCCACTTAGAGGAAAAAACGTGTAAGATCCACCTTTATAGGATCTCATTTAAGTGGTCACCCGGTTAGTTCGCACGGTTTAACAAACCGTGCACTAACCGTGCGTTAGCTACTGCCTTGGCCACCCCTCTTGCAGAATTTGGCAACACGGTTAGACAAACCCTGCAACTCCCGTGTGGAAGCTACTGCCTCTAGGACCAACTACGCACAGTTTGGCTGCACGGTTTAGATAAACCGTGATCCACCCATGCGAAAGTTATTGCCCTTTAGTTTTCCTTAAAATTCCACCCAAATGCACCCCTAAGTCACTAATTCAAACCAAAGGTAGTTAAAAACATAAAAATTACCTAAAAACATAATGTGATGTTATAGTTCACAATTGTCTACCATTGGAACTATTCAGCGGAATGGAGATTTTGGCAAAGTGTTGTGGATAAGTCACCTTGACCTCCTGGAACACCTCTAACACCAAATTTTCACAAATTATTGGATTGGATAGGTTTGGAACATTATATTAGATACCTCTCAAAACATTCTCATCCTCATGAATCAAAACCCCACCTAAAGTGAAAACAAAACAGGGTCTTAACAACCACCCATTGAGATACCTCTCAAAAGAGAGCAAGCCACAAAAGCAACAAAGGGAGCCTTCTCATAAACATGAAATTTTTATAACCACATAAGTTACAACGATACATGAAAAGAGTTAAACATCAAACAATTCTGGGTACTGAGAACGTATCTCTGACTCACGTTCCCAGGTACTTTCCTCCAAGACACTGTGTCGCCACAAGACACGAACTAAAGGAATAGAATGCTCGCGCAACACTTTATCCTTGTGGTATTGGATCTCCAGAGGTCGCTCCTCAAAGGTTGCATCATCATCAACATCGATCTCTCCCCAATCGATGATGTGAGAGTTGTCATGAAGATAACGACGGAGCTGTGATACATGGAAAACATCATGTATCTGAATCATCTGTGGGGGAATTGCTACTCGATATGCCACAGTTACAACATGAGCTAACACCTCGAAAGGCCCAAAAAACCGGGGAGAAAGCTTAATTCCACGACCAAACCTTCACTGTCCACAACGGGGATTCACATTCAGAAACACATGATCCCCATCATTAAACTCTAAGTGTCTCCTTCTTTGATCGGAATATGAATTATGATGATCTGGCATTGTCTTTATCCTCTCATGAATCACCTGAACCATCTCTGTTGTATTTTTCACTAGTTCCGGTCCAAGAATTTCTGATTCTCTGACCCTAGTCTAGAACAACAGAGAAAGGCAAGGCCGACCATATAAGGCTTCAAACGGCGCCATACCTATGGTGGAGTGAAAACTATTCTTGTAAGAGAAATCCACCAAGGTTAAGTGCCTCATCCATGAACCTCAAAAATCAAGAACACAAGAGCATAACATATCTTCAAGAGTCTGGATGGTTCGCTCTATCTGACCATCTGTTTGAGGATGAAAAGCAGTGTTAAGGCATAGTTGAGAACCGAAAGCACGTTTGAGACCTCTCCACACTCCAGAGGTAAAACTAGGATCTCGATCATAAATTATCTTCATAGGGACTCCATGAAGTCTCACCACCTCCTTTAGATGTTGCCTCGACAAAACTTCCACTGAGCTTGACTCCTTGATTTCTATAAAGTGGGATAATTTTGTTAAATGATCCACTACCACCCAAATAGCATCATGTCCTCCCAGAGCTCGAGGTAGACTAGTACAAAAGTCCATTGAGATTCCCTCCCATTTCCACTATGGAATATCTAATGGCTGGAGAAGACCACCATGAACATGGTGTTCAACCTTCGCCTTCTAGAAGACTAAGCATCGAGACACAAACTCCGCAATCGCACACTTCTGCCCAGGCCACCAAAACTGACTCCTCAAGGCTCAGTACATATTTTTCACACTAGGATGTACGGATAATGGTGAACTATGGAACTCTAGGAGGACCGTATTGCACATCATCAAAGGAACAACAATCCTTCTATGATACAACACTCTGTGTTGTTCATCCTCAAACCAACCATTAGGGGCCTCACCACAAACAACTCAGTCTCTCCAGACCTCCACATCTAGATCTCCCAACATGGACTCTTCCACATTTTTCATTAGGTATGACTGTACCATCATCTGAAAAAGACATCCTCTACCCCCAAAATCTCCCATATCAAGGTGTAATGCTGACAATTCTTTTATTACTCTCCAGGAATCACCGGATTCACACACAGCATCACTACATGACTTTCAGCTCAACGCATCAGCTTCAACATTTCATTTTCTAGCTGTATACGATATTGCGAAGTCGTATTTATGTAAGAACTCCATCCACTGACACTGTCGTAAGTTTAGGTCACACTGGGAGAAAACATACATCAAACTCTTATGATTGGTGAAAACCACAAAGTGCTCACCAATGAGTTAATGTCACTAAAAATTCAGAGAAAACAACATTGATGCCAACTCAAGATCATGGGTGGCATAGTTGAGTTCATGGGGATGTAACTCCCGAGACCCATAAGAAAAAAATGACCTCTGCTTCATGAGAACACAGCCTACTCCCATATGTAAAGCATCGCAGAAAACATCAAACTGAACTCCCTCAGCTGGAAGACAAAGGACTTGAGCACTCACTATCTTCTCCTTTATATACTTCAAGGATGTCTGTCACTGATTAGTTAATATTAATGCCTAATCCTTACTGGTCAAATCTATTAGAGGAGTAGAAAATCATGATAAATTGGCTACGAACCACCTGTAATAGCCTATGAGACCAAGGAAACTTCACACCTCTGATGCTGTCTTGAGGGCTGCCCAAGATACAACTGCTTCTATCTTCGATGGATCCACAGATACTCCCTGTTGGGACCCAACATGCCCCAAGAAACAGACTTCTCAAGCCCAAAACTAACACTTAGAAAACTTCCCAAATAGCTGATGTTGACGAAGGGATCACAAAATGGCGTGTAGATGCTCTTCATGCTCCTCCTCAGACGTGGAGTACACAAGGATGTTGTCAATGAAAACTACCACAAACATGTCCAGGAACTCATGGAACACATCGATCATCAATCCCATGAATACACCTAGAGCATTCGTCATGAAAAAAGGCATTACCACGAACTCATAATGATCATGATGACAATGGAAAGAAGTCTTCTGGATATCCTCATCCTTTACACGCATCTGTTGATATCCTGACTGCAAGTAAATCTTTGAGAACCAGCCTGCACCCTTCAGTTGATCGTATAAATAACCAATCTGCGGAAGAGGATAGAGATTCTTTATTTTCACTTTGTTTAAGAGATGATAATCAACACACAAATGAAAACTGCCTCCAGCCTTCAGCACGAACAAAACTGGTGCACCCCACGGTGACACACTTGGCCGAACAAAACCGCACTTTAACAGACCATCAAGCTATATGTGTAGCTCTCGTAACGCAGAAGGGGCCATCCTATATATAGGCATTGAGATAGGAGATCCTCCTAACGGTAGCTCGATCCCCAAATCGATCTCTCGTCGAGGGGGTAATGCTACAACCTCTTCTGAAAAGACATCAGGGTACTCCTCTATGACCCTAGGTGTAACACCCTGAGCTTCTATGATACGCTTCTCATTCCATAACGCAATAGCTTGCATTGTACGCAACATCGAGTTCTAACACACCGCAACTAATCAAAGTAGCAGTTATGAATAGTAATACCCTCCTTTTGAAATTATATAAATTTTATATTTCAAAATGGACTTAATTTTTGTATTCGGAATATCGAAATTATCCTAAGTTGAATTTTTTGTAATTTTCTGAGAACTTTCAATTTTTTATGAATAGTGAAAAATACTTAAAACAAATTTTTTAATAAAAATAATTTATATTGATAAATTATACTATTTAGTGGTTTTAAAGTATAATTATAATATATTTTTACCATTTTATCCAATGGTGGTCATTAGAATTAATTTAACATTGAAATTGGACATAAACAATTGTCAATCTTTTGATATAAATTATTTCATAAAAACAAGCTATTTGTTGTGACATCAGGAATTAATTATAAAATTAATTAATGAAACTTATATGTATGGAATTTTGTAAAATAGAAATCATTTTTGAAATCAGAATATCAAATATAGCTTAGGGTGAAGTTTTGGGATTTTACTGAAAAACTCCAATTTTTGATGAATAGTGAAACCACTAAGTGGTACTTATAAAAACTGATTTTTCATTTAAATGAAATTTTACCACTTCTGTGTTTTGAACTTTAAAAATCCGACATACATGGTTTTCATTAAGAAGTAAAATGTGGTTCAATGAGATTAAAATAATTTTTGGTGAATAGTAACTTTTAAGTTCTTAATCGCGATTAGAGGTAATTAGTGTAGTTTAAGGTAAAAATAATGTTTTAATAATATGAGATGAGCCTGACACATGTCCTACCATCATTGGATGTGACATGGCCAACCAAGACAATCCATGGGTCAACTTGGGGACCCCATGGAGCCACTTTAGTTGGAAAATGAGATAAATACCTTTTATTTAATGTTAAAGTAAAAAATGACACAAACATGAAATGTTTTCCTAAAACAATTTTTACATGGGGTTATACAAGTCATATTTTTGACTATAAATAGTAATTGGAAAGCTAAAAATATTCCCTACATCATAGAGTTTTATTATAATTTTTGGACATTAAATAAATTAAATTATTTATGAAACCATGATGATGCAGCGATTACCTCATTAATTAACGATTTAAATAAAATGAAAAGATAATGTAAAATCCAAGGCTTACACTTGTGAAAAACCTATTGGATGAGTATATTTCAAACCCTTATCACCTTAGACTCGAATTATATAAGTTTGGGACCTTTGGAATCCGAAAATAATTGTATAATAATGTAACATTTCCTTACTTTCCAAGACTGCCCCTCCTCTTCACTTATAAAAGGCCCCCACCACTACCACCTCATTCACACATTCAAGCCATTTGGCTCAGAAAAACTCTTCCCAAATACTCTTACAACTTCCCTCCCTTACTCCTAGAAGCCTCACTTTGGGCAGAATGCTTCCCAAGGAAGCCTTTGGCTCAAATCAAAAGGAGTTACCCGATTTGAAGGTAATGTCTTCTCTAATGTTGTTTTGTTTTATTTTTTTTATCCATCCCCTTAAACTCTTTTTATTACTTTCATTTGTAACAAAACCAGTATATAAAATATACTAGTATGTTGTTATGATAATTATTTGGTTTACACTTACACACACTTTCGTCTAATGGTTAAAGAACATACTGTTTCTGTGGGTGGCGAAATACTGCCTCACGAAACGATGATTGTTCAATATTCTTTTAACACCTCTAATGGTGGACATTTTGATGACACTATTTTCATATATGATTTATATATTATTTTTATGTTTTCCTTATTCTTATTTATTTCTCATTTTTGTCATACATTATGATTTCCATTATGGGTTAAACGCGATAATTTCATTTTAGGAAGTGCGGACTACCGCCCCCTCAAAGTGATTTGAATGGTTAATACCATATGTGGGATGTATAAAGAATGGAGTAAATGGTATTATATGCTATATTATACTGTAATTATATTATACATTTATATCAATATGATTTAATTCCATTAAATACAAAATATAAATGAAAGTAGCGTTCATGCGTACGTACGGCTTACCGTCTCCATGAACGGTGCATTTCATTTATTACCTCTAAATGTTATGTAATATTATAAATGAATTTATACTAGATATATATTAGATATATGATATCTATATCATGAATATAATTCTTGACATAATGGATATTTTACCACATAAACAACTTGTAATTATAAGAAGTTTATTGTTGACTCAAGTACCAAAGATCGACAAAATGACGGTTATTAACTTAAATAATTAAATAATTTTCATAACATGGTAATAAGTGATATAAAAGGAATAAAAAACTTGAAAAAGGTTCTTAAGAAATTATAAATTAACTCTAGTTTATTATTCAGGAGGTTAAAGAACGGTCGAGTCAAGATAGGACGCAAGGTAAGGAAATTTCTTAACCCAATTTCCATTCTTTGGGTTAATCTCCTACTTTCAAATTATGTCATGATATTATTATGTATTATTTTGTATTTTTACTTTCTTTATGTGTACCTATAGTGAATACACATAATAGATCTATTTTATTTTAAAAATGATCTTTTTAAGGACTTCGTCTCAATCTCCTTTCATTGAGGCATATTTGGTTTTATACACACCTTTCTTTTATACGGTTTATAAACTCCTTTGACTTTTACGTTTATTCAAAAGGAATATTTTTTATATGAAGAGTTTTAATAAATGACAAAAAGGGAATGTTTTTATTTCCGTACATATGCGGCAACAATGACTTCTCCGCCGTTGTGACCATTATTTGAGTTTCGACTTCCTCTACAAGACATCACTTTTTTTTAATGAAAAATAAATACAAAGCTGTAACTTTCTTTTATTTTGGTATTGAAAATGGTTTGGAAAGCATTTTTATTATATCAATGTGTTATATTGATATCTTGTGATTGAAATGTGGAAATGTTATGTTTCCTTTATGAATGTTTTATGTGATACGATTATGTTATGGTTTATGAAATGTTTAAACCTATTCATATGAGGAATGCATTGGACTTAATAAGTGACGGGTGGAGCCCGCTCTAACTCCTCGATTCATCGGTAGGTCTCATGAGACAATCTAGTGTCTTGGTACGAGGCCTTGACAAAATCTTATTTGTGGTCATGGCACGAGGCCTTGACTACGTGGTTATGATAGTCTGGCATTATGCATTCCATCATTATGAAAGTGGTTATTGATATTGCATGGGATTATTCGATTAGTAGAATATCCATGTGAGTAAGTAAATGGCATTATTTAATTTTATTTTTGCCATATTATGCTAAAGTTCAAGTTTAAAAAGGCTTTTGTTTTAGTTATACATTTCCTTAAATGTTAATGATTATTTATGAAAGCTTCTGCAATATTGTTATCCTTACTGAGCATCTGAGCTCACCCCTTTCAATGTTTTAATTTTTCCAGGATGTGAAGAAGTATATTATGAATGACCTGTAGGGATAATATAAGGGGATATGAAGAGAAGATGTTGTAGTTTTGTTTTACTTTATTATTTAATATAAGACTTATTAATGTATCTAGTGTTTCCAAGGCTACTAAACTAATCGGTCTTTCGAGACTTGATCTTTTGTGATCATGCCAATGCTACGCAATAATGCACCGACTCTGGGTAGCTGGGGTCAGGGCGTTACAGTTGGTATCAGAGGCAGTTTAGTACTAACATTGGCAGCTAGATTTAGATAAACTCTGATTAGAGCACATAGCCTGAAGATAGACTTTGAGGATTAGTATAGAAGAACTTCCTAGAATTTTGGTATTATAGAGATTTCATGAGTTTTCCAAGCAATACATCCCTGTCTGGATATGAGCAGGTAGAGGAGGCTGTGGCACAGATGTACCTAGGGGTAAAACCCGAAAACACCGCTTTGAGCTAGACTCGAACGGGAACTAGTGCACGATAACGGGCCTTGCTGCACTTTTGGTTATGACACTCCTGGGGGATATGCTTAGGATAATTCTCATTTTCTTTACAAACTACTATGAAGGGTTATGAGTATATACTTCCTCAAAGAAAACTTTTTTATTATTATGGATTATATCCATAAATAGTTCAATTAGTGTTAAGTGTTTTACAAGTATGGAATTATGTATTTTGATTCATAAACTAATCTAGTTTATTACATTGTTTAGAAATGGCGCCTAGTGGAAGGAATGGAAACCGTATCAATGCACGCACTCCGTGTAGGGATTGCCCTCCTACTCAATATAATTATTGTGGATCTGGAGATACAACTGGTGCTGATCAACTTATTACCATACTGGGACAACTCACTCAAGTTATGAATAATAACTTTACTCGTATGGAGCACCCTGATCCGCAATGTACAGGATCATTGTTAGACCGCTTCATGAGGTAACAACCACCAACATTTAATGGGGGTACAAATCCATTAGTAGCTGAGAAATGGATTAACTCCTTAGAGAAAATATTCCATGCCTTGGGGAGTAGCGAGAGGGAGAAGGTTGTCATGGCAGTCTACCGCCTCACTGGAGATTCCGATTAATGGTGGCCATTGATTCAAAATACAAAGGAAGATGAAGAAGTATCAAGTATGGAATGGAGAGAGTTCAAAGATCTTTTCTTAGAAAAATACTTTCCACATCACCATCGAGTAGATATGGAAAGGCAATTTCTGAGTCTAAGACAAAAGGAGGATGAGAATGTCGCAAAGTATGAGGCTAACTTTACCAGGTTAGCAAGGAATGCAACAGATTATATACGTAACCCAAGAGGTAAGATTGATCGTTTCTTTGATGGGTTAAAACCATTTCTCCGTCGAGCTTTAGTATGACAATCTTTCTCAACATACGAAGATATTGTCTCATGTGCTATCAAGACAGAAAAGGAATTCTCTAAGTCTTATGACAACAAAGTAAAACAACAGAAGAAGAGAATGGTGGAAGAAGAGACAGATAAAGGGAAAAAGGGAAAGAAGGATTTTCCATTATGTGATAATTGTGGGATGAATCACCCAGGTACTTGCCTAAAAGGAATGGGAGTTTGTTACAAATTTGGAGAAAAAGGTCACCAGGCTCGTGATTGTAAGGGAAAGAAAGAGGCTATCAATGTTGAATGCTACAATTGTAGGGAAATGGGTCATTATGCAAATGAATGTCCTAAGCGTCAGGGAAATTTACCTCAGAAAAGGCCAAGGGATCATGGAAAATCTTATGCTATTACTACAGTTGAAGTAGAATAATTAATGTATTGGTGCTTTTGGACTCATGTATTATATTCTGGTTATTAGAATAATGTGATATATATATAAGGATTGTACTGCAGTACTTGTTGATTTTAGTAAGGTTTTAATATGAGGAAGGTAATCATATTTTTAGTATGTGACAAAAAGAGAAACTTTAATTTGTTTGGGAAATCTGATGTTACAATTGATTTTTGAATTTAGAGACCTTTAAGAGAAAGTCTGGACAGAGGTATTTTGGATAACTATAAAGGCTGGAATAGATTAAGTTGATATTTGGATAGTATTGTTTAAGGTAAAAACATTTCTGAAGATTATTTTTGGAATATTATAATACTATAGTTTTAGGAAAAGGACAACCTGCAGGGTGGGGCATAACCCGTCGCGTCGGACAGAGCTGCAGGAATCGAACCCACAACCATAGTGCGACAGGCCTTTATTTCCTACCACTAGCCTACAGGAAGTCCCTGGTTATTACAAAATTGTTTTACTAATCTAAATGGTATGTGTTAATATTTGGAACCTTATACAATTAGGATAAATAGAATATTTTTGAGTTCTATTATCTTTTTGAGTGAAAGATGAGTTTGTGGTAGAAATTAGTTGAAGGTTGAAACTCTACTAGTCAAGCATAAATATATATATATATACCTATATTTTATTCTATGAATAAATATATTCTTAAACTTTATTAAAGGGATATTAAAACAAAAAATGTGTTATCCTAATACCTTATGTCTTGTTGAACTGATGATATTTTAAATCAACATATATTGAAGGCTTTGAGGTCCTCAATTTGACACTTGTTTGTGATTGATGACCTCAATCACTCCCTACAAATATTTACGTTTTTCCTCCAATTATATGTCTCTAATTTCCACCAATGTTCTCCTAATCGAGATCATAATTGGGTGGTAACTTTTTCACTTCCCTTTCCCTCTTATTAAGGCTAAATTTTATTAACCTTATTTCCGACGTGGGTTTTCCACAAAGGTATTTTCTATTTTCAACCTTTTATTTTCCAAGAAAAATTTCAAATTGAGAGGATGCAATTTATTGAAGGAGGGGAGAATGTAACACCCCGAGCTTCTATGATACTGTTCTCATTCAATAATGCAATAGCTTGCATTGTACACAACTTCGAGTTCTAACACACCGAAACTAATCAAAGTAGCCGTTATGAATAGTAATACCCACTTTTTGAAATTATATAAATTTTATATTTCAAAATGGACTTCATTTTTGTATTCGGAATATCGAAATTATCCTAAGTTGAATTTTTAGTAATTTTCTGAGAACTTTCAATTTTTTATGAATAGTGAAAAATACTTAAAACAACTTTTTTAATAAAAATAATTTATAGTGATAAATTATACTATTTAGTGGTTTTAAAGTATAATTATAATATATTTTTACCATTTTATCCAATGGTGGTCATTAGAATTAATTTAACATTGAAATTGAACATAAACAATTGTCAATCTTTTGATATAAATTGTTTCTTAAAAACACGCTATTTGTTGTGACAGCGGGAATTAATTATAAAATTAATAAATGCAACTTATATGTTTTGAATTTTGTAAAATATACATCATTTTTGAAATTGGAATATCAAATATAGCTTAGGGTGAATTTTTGGGATTTTTCTGAAAAACTCCAATTTTTGATGAATAGTGAAACCACTAAGTGGCACTTATAAAAACTGATTTTTCATTTAAATGAAATTTTAACACTTCTGTGTTTTGAATTTCAAAAATCCGACATACATGGTTGTCATTAATAAGTAAAATGTGGTTCAATGAGATTAAAATAATTTTTGGTGAATAGTAACTTTTAAGTTCTTAATCACGATTAGAGTTAATTAGTGTAGTTTAAGGTAAAAATAATGTTTTAATAATATGAGATGAGCTTGAAACATGTCCTACCCTCATTGGATGTTTCATGGACGACCAAGACAATACATGGGTCAACTTGGGGACCCCATGGAGCCACTTTAGTTGGAAAATGACATAAATACATTTTATTTAATGTTAAAGTAAAAAAGACACAAACATGAAATGTTTTCCTAAAACAATTTTTACATGGAGTTATACAAGTCATATTTTTGACTATAAATAGTCATTGGAAATCTAAAAAGATTTCCTACATCATTGTATTTTTTTTATAATTTTTGGACATTAAATAAATTAAATTATTTATGACACCATGATGATGCATCGATTACCTCATTAATTAACGATTTAAATAAAATGAAACGATAACGTAAAATCCAAGGCTTAAACTTGTCAAAAACCTATTGTATGAGTATATTTCAAACCCTTATCACCTTTGCCTATAATTATATAGGTGTGGGACCTTTGGAATCCGAAGAGCATTGTATAATAATGTAACATTTCCTTACATTCCATGAGTGCCCCTTCTCTCCACTTATAAAAGGCCCCCACCACTACCACCTCATTCACACTTTCAAGCAATTTGGCTCGGCCAAACTCTGCCCAAATACTCTCCCAACTTCCCTCCCTTACTCCTAGAAGCCTCACTTTGGGAAGAATTGTTCCCAAGGAAGCCTTTGGCTCAAATCAAAAAGAGTTACCCTATTTGAAGGTAATGTCTTCTCTAATGTTGTTTTGTTTTATTTTTCTTCTACATCCCCTTAAACACTTTTTATTCCTTTCTTTTGTAACAAAACCAGTATCTAAAATATTTTATTATGTTGTTATGATAAGTATTTGGTTTACACTTACACACACCTTCGTCTAATGGTTAAAAACATGCTCTTTCTGTGGGTGGTGAAATACTGCCTCACGAAACGATGATTGTTCAATATTCTTTTAACACCTCTAATGGTGGCCATTTTGATGACACTATTTTAATATATGATATATATATTATGTTTATGTTTTCCTTATTCTTCTGTATTTCTCATTTTTGGCGTACTTTATGATTTCCATTATGGGTAAACGCGATAATTTCATTTTAGGAAGTGCGGACTACCGCCCCCTCAAAGTGATTTGAATCGTTAATACCATATGTGGGATGTATAAAGGATGGAGTAAATGGTATTATATTCTATATTATACTGGAATTATATTATACATTTATATCGTTATGATTTCATTCCATTAAATACAAAATATAAATGAAAGTAGCGTTCATGAGTACGTACGGCTTACCGTCTCCATGAACGGTGCATTTCATTTCTTACCTCTAAATGTTATGTAATATTATAAATGCATTTATACTGGATATATATGAGATATATGATATCTATATCATGAATATAATTCTGGAGATAATGGATATTCTACCACATAAACAACTTGTAATTATAAGAAGTTTGTTGTTGACTCAAGTACCAAAGATCGACAAAACGACCGTTATTAACTTAAATAATTACAGAATTTTCATAACATGGTAATAAGTGATATAAAAGGAATAAAAAACTTGAAAAGGTTCTTAAGAAATTATAAATTAACTCTAGTTTATTTTTCAGGAGGTTAAAGAACGGTCGAGTCAAGACAGGACGCAAGGTAAGGGAATTTGTTAAACCAATTTCCATTCTTTGGGTTAATCTCCTACTTTCAAATTTTGTCATGATATTATTATGTCCTATTTTGTATTTTTACTTTCTTTATGTGTACCTATAGTGAATACACATAATAGATCTATTTTATTTTAAAAATGATCTTTTTATGGACTTCGTCTCAATCTCCTTTCATTGAGGCATATTTGGGTTTATACACAACTTTCTTTTATACGGTGTATAAACCCCTTTGACTTTTACGTTTATTCAAAAGGATTCTTTTTTATACGAAGCGTTTTACTAAATGACAAAAAGGGAATGTTTTTCTTTCCGTACATATGCGGTGACAACGACTTCTCCACCGCCGTGACCATTATTTGAGTTTCGGCTTCCTCTACAAGCCATCACTTTTATTAATGAAAAATAAATACAAAGTTTTAACTTTCTTTTATATTGGTATTGAAAATGGTATTGAAAGCGTTTTTATTATATCAATGTGTTGTATTGATATATTATGATTGAAATGTGGAAATTTTATGTTTCCTTTATGCATGTTTTATGTGATACGATTATGTTATGGTTTATGAAATGTTTAAACCTATTCATATGAGGAATGAATTGGACTTAATAAGTGACGGGTGGAGCTCGCTATATCTCCTCGATGCATCGGTAGGTCTCATGAGACAAACTAGTGTCTTGGCACGAGGCCTTGACAAAATCTTATTTGTGGTCTTGGCACGAGGCCTTGACTACGTGGTTATGATAGTCTGACATTATGCATTCCATCATTATGAAAGTGGTTATTGATATTGCATGGGATTATTCGATTAGTAGAATATCCATGTGAGTAAGTAAATGGCATTATTTAATTTTATTTTTTCCATATTATGCTAAAGTTCAAGTTTAAAAAGGCTTTTGTTTTAGTTATACATTTCCTTAAATGTTAATGATTATTTATGAAAGCTTCCTCAATATTGTTATCCTTACTGAGCATCTGAGCTCACCCCTTTCAATGTTTTAATTTTTACAGGATGTGAAGAAGTATATTATGAATGACCTGCAGGGATAATATAAGGGGATATTAAGAGAAGATGTTGTAGTTTTGTTTTACTTTATGATGTAATGTAAGACTTATTAATGTATCTAGTGTTTCCAAGGCTACTAAACTAATCGGTCTTTCGAGACTTGATCTTTTGTGATCATGCCAATGCTACGCAATAATACACCGACTCTGGGTATCTAGGGCTGGGGCGTTACACTAGGAAATGCCAACTGATAATCCTTTGAAGAACACAACATCATATCAGCCACCATGTACGATAAGTATGAAATACGCCTATGACCCATCAGAGGACCTCACTCACCAACAAACACCACTTGCTCTCCATCCACACCAAAGAAAATGACCTTCTTCCTGAATCAATCCACGATAGCCGGCACCGAATACAACCAATCCATTCTGAGGATGACATCATATGGTTGTATTCATACACATAGGAAATCACCCCAAGAGCGGTGTTTCCCCAACACAATCTCACAGTCTCTACATACTTCAAACAAGTCAACTCCACATATAACTATCTTAGTCAAAGCCAAGGACACTGGAAGCCTCTCTACCTCAAGTACCAAATCATGGACAAGGGTAGGTGATATAAAGGAGTGTGTCACTCTGGAATCAAACCAGGGATACACCAAAGTAGAAAACAAGAAAAGGTTACCTAAAATGACATCTGGATCACCTAGAGCTGGCAATGCTAGAGCATGAAGCAGACCATGACCTCCTCCACGACCTCTTTGACCCTAATGATGACAACCAACATGGCCAAACTCTGCTCTATAAGGATGGGGAGCAATATGGGGTTATCCTTTGGCTACCCCATCTACCCTCTAGTGATCTAAATCTGGTGAAACCTACTGTTACTGCTGCCTTGGCTGGAACTACATCAAAAGAGGAGCCTGGAGTGTAGTTCCTGGTGCACGATGACTGCTCTGAAAGTTCGGGCACTCCTTCTACTGATGACCATGACCACCACAAGAAAAACAAGCACATGATCCCTTGGCATTGGTATGAGAGTTTCTGCATAATGAGAAATGAGATGTGAAGGGATGGGGCCTACCCCTGGCTGAACGAAAACTCTTCTGCCCTGAAAATAGGGAACCCCAGACCATAGCTCTTCTTTGTAAGGAATCATGGAGATTCTCATCTCGTGGTGATCCGGTCCTGGCCAAAGTCCTCTCAACAACCTCTGCCCTCGCCAACACCTCAAGATATGTCTTTAGCATAAATGGGGTGACTAGACGCTAGATCTATGGATGTAAAGCCTCCTCGAAATTCCTCGCCCTAGCCTCCTCATCTGGTAATAGGTCCGAATAATATCATAAAAGGATCCTAAAAAAGATTCCAAACTCTGAAATAGTAGAGCTCCCATGTCGGAGGGTAAGAATCTCCTGGTGATTGGACGCCTTCATAGTCGAAGAAAGGAACTCGACTCTAAACATGTCTCGGAACTCCTCCCATGAGATCACTGACTCCTCATGACCCCTGAGGAACCAGAACCACCACTTCCTTAATGCTCCACATAGAATCATCACAACTAAGGACACCCAGTGCTCTTTCCGAGCACGGATCGAACTGAAGCCTAATCGACCTCCTCTAACCAGTATTCTGGGACTACACCTGAAATGGAGCCCTCATACTTATGCAGACTCCAACACTAAAACTCTCAGAGGGTCTTCCACCAAGTGTCATCTTCATCAACCTCTACCCTGTGGCGACCTACTGGAACAGCCTACTAGACAGTTTCTGCACAATCCCCATGAGGACGCCGACCTGGTGCCATACCTATAAAATAAAAAACTGTTAGAGCTACTAAACCTGGAATATGGAAGACTCAACATTAATTAATTAATTATTTTATTTGATTCATTTTTGGTTAACCTATCCCAAGGTCTACCCATTCAAACAGAGGCAAAAAGAAGAATGATGCATGATCCTTTCCTAGGTCTCTACCCAACAGCTAGTATCAGCTTGTTTAGTAGTCACTGTAAACTTAAATGTCCATAAATCAGATCATAGGGGGACCTAAATGCCTATGTTCTAGTTGGTCTCCAGTGTTTACCTCTATTGATAAAAATAAATGACTCTGGTGCCCTACCAACCCATGAAACCTCAGCTGTGCGTAACTCCAAACTCCATCCTATCCCTTAACCAAAGCTCTGATGCCACTCTGTCACTACCCCCTACCCGCAATGTTTACCGCTACTAGGATGGAAATGTGAGGAGGGAGAAAATTACCCCAAGTCCCGCCTTCAGTAGGCCCTGGGTTGGTGACTACCACTGAGTGTATAGTAAACAAACAAATGGGAGACATTACCCTCTAAGAGAATACATACGGAAGAGAGGGATAAGATATAAACCAACCAACTCCAACTCAGAACTAGAATATAAAAGAAAACACATATGAACATATAAAATTTCATGCAAAAGTACTACAATTAAAAGGGGAAAACAACAAGTACCCAAAAGAATAATACAACAGCAGCAACCACAAGCCCGAACATCTCCTGCAACCCCAAGCTAGTAGAAACCAGCTTGATCTCTAAGCAGCTCCAAGTAACCTGAAAAAAAATTTATACATACATTGGGTGAGTATAACAGTATACTCAATAGGATCATCCCCTATGACTCTCGTGCAAAATTAAAGAGAGCATGATAAAGCACAGTGAACAACATGTGAAACTAACTCATCACCTAAACAGGTATAAAAAGTTCTCAACCTCACCATGGATACTCCCACCAAGTAACACATACAAGAATATTGCATATAGTAAAGAATATCAAGGGTACCCCACTACTACTTCCACACTGGATTTCGGCTTTGCCCCAACATCGCACGTCCTGAGAATCTCTCTCCAAAAAGGCCTACCCACATACACCTAGGTGAAGCACCACAATATGCACCTCGTGCAACAAAACCACCACGTCGACACAAAAAAGTGACCTGGTAGTTTTCAGGATCCACCAAAGCTCTCATAATGTGTATCATATGTTGGGTGTTATACCTCAAGCCATTATAGCCCAAAAACCAAGTAAGGATCCCCAAGCCATCATAACCTATACACGCTAAACCTATAGTAGTCCATAGGATACTATATCCAGAATATATGTGTGTGAATAACAACAAGCCATTACATCCCTCTACACACATACATGGGGAAAACTAACAGTTGTGCCTGCTAGCACAAGTATCTACCAAGTGAAGAGAGCGGGGCCAAAGGGGTTAGTCAGCCATTCTTTCTCCCACCAGAATGTTTGGGAAAACACCCCCCAGGGCTCATAATCCCCAGGGTGTCAGTTGCCCTTACTGACAGGCTAGAGATTTGTATAGAAACACAAAAAGTATGAAATATACTATATCTTACAACCACAATATGTGAATAAACTAGTCTTAGACTCAACTGCAGCTAACATCTCTCAGAATCCGGGCTTCCACTTCTAAGACTAGGTATCCTATAAACATACAACCATTTTATGAACTTTATTAGATTATTCATTCCCTTTTTATTAGTTCCAATTTATGTTAATTAATTCATTAAACATTAATTAACTAGGAATTATTCCACATTAGACTTCATTAGCATCACGCCCAAATTCCACTTTCCCTTTAAAATTATAACCTCATCATTATATTCCAGTGAACTCGAACCCCATGGTTTAACACCATTTATTCAAATATTCATTACAGAATTACATTCCCATATTCCCAGGTGTTCTAGAAAAGAATTCTATGCTACTAACACAAGGGGGCTCAACACGGTGAGTAGATGTACTACCCGTTGAGTATTTTCTGCCTATAGAAAGAGCATATAACCATCCTCCCTAGAGAAGCTAAACACGGAAAGCAAGTGGAATACCCCGTGCGTCTTCACCTTTTTTGGAAGAAGGGTAAGAAAGACCAACTGCCTTGAGAAGTGGGGAAAAGTAAAGTAGATAAACAACCAAATAACCATCAAGCATCTAACAATCACACTCATCCCCCTCCATCATTTCTGGTGTCCTCACTAACACCCACATGCATAAACCGATGCATCTCGCCACTCTAGGCGTCATCTGCTACCATAAACAAAAGGCCTCCATAACCCCCACATATCACAACACAAATCCAAGATCACGTCTCAACACAAGTAGCAGGAAAAACAAACATCACATCACTTGGGATATTATCCTTTTTAACAATCAAGAGGGTAACTCAGAACCTTTCAAGGAATTATCAAACAAACAATTCTATAATCCATCTTGAATTAACGGATTTATAATTCATTGGTTCCAAAATCGGGAAACCAAACCAATAAGCTATCACAAATGATTAAACATGCTTACTACGCAAATTTGATTAACATAAAATTACAACAAGAACTATATTTGTTCACATGCCTCTTTATCTTTAGCCAAACAAATATCAATTAATCTCGGTTTATGTTCTTTACCGATTTCATCTGGAACAAGCATAGATATCACACTATCTATAAAAACAAGAGGTAACAACATATGATCGATATCAATTTATTTTTCCGGTTCAAATATTCATTATGTAAATTCCATTATCTTTCAGTTGGATAAAACATGCTAACATTACAATTGCATGTAAAAGAAAGAGATGCAATGAATCCCCTCCATCAAACGTTTTTTGGAAGAAAACCACAATGGTCGAAGAACGCTTAAGAAACCCAGGTTGACTCTCCAAAAACCCACCTTAGATATATTCTCCTAGAAATATCAAGAACAAATCTCATCATATTTGGCCTTAACACAATTAGATCTTCCCATAACGAACATAGGTCTAGAAAACCAAGAGAAGAGGAGATGTATATATAAGTGGATCTAAGAAACTGATCATGAACGAAGAAGAACGATCACATACCTCTAGAATATGGCTTTCATTTTCTAATAGAAGTCATCAGATCACCTCTAGAATGAAGGGAGAAACCTCCTTGACCAAAGGAGAAGCAAATTCCCTAGTTATGGTCGATTAGGAGGAAAAAAGAGCCACCTAGTGGCAAAAACGCGTGAGATCCATCTTTATAGGTTCTCGTTTAAGTGGATGCATGGTATGTTCGCAAGGTTTAACAAACCGTGTGTTAACTGTGTGTTAGCTACTGAATTGTCCACCCCTGTCTCATGGTTTGGCCATACGATTAGAAAAACAGTGCGCCTCCCGTGTGGATGCTACTGCTTCCAAGACGAACTATGCATGGTTTGGCCACACGGTTTAGACAAACCATGCACCTCCTGTTTGAAAGATATTTCCCTTTAGTATTCCTTAAAAGTCCTCCCAAATGCACCCCCCAAGTCACTACTTCAAATCAAAGGTAGTTAGAAACATCAAATGTACCTGAAAACGTAAGGTGACGTTACAGTTCACAATTGTCTACCATTGGAAATGTTCACCAGAATGGAGATTTTGGCAAATTTTTGGGGATAAGTCACCTTGACCTCCCATAACACCTCTGACAACACATTTTCACAAAGTAACGGATTGGAGAGGTCTGGGTCATTACAGAAAATATATTCTATATTTTTAAATGTATGAAGCATAATAATGTCATTCTAACTATTTATCAGTTATAAGGATAATTATTTTAGTGAAGGTCTCTAATCAAGAATATGAGGCAGTATGATGGGATTGAATCCATGGATTGGGTTGAGTTCAAGAACTTATTTTTCAATAATATCATTCCTCAAATTATTCATACCAATATGGATAAATAGATCCTTAAGTTGAAGTAAAGGGATGAGGAATATGTTTGTTCCTACGAGGCTAACTTCGTGAGACTTACAGGGTATGCTTCAAGAATTATCATTCAACCCAAAAGTAAAGTTGATTGTTTTTTTGGTGGATTAAATCCTTGTCTTATAATGGAATTGTCTATAAGAGATGTTAGTACCTACAAAGAGATTTTTTGTTGTGAAATCAAGGTTGAAATGTTGGTAGGAGTCACATATTAATCTCATGGTTTTGAAAAGAATTAGAAGAAGGAGTTTAAATGATTCTCTAAAACCATAGAGAAAAAGGGATGAATATTAATTTATGCTATAAGTGTGGGAAGAATCATGGAGTAAATTTCCTTAGGGGGTTCTAATAAATGATTTAAGTGTTGAAGGGAAGGAGATTAGGAAATTCATTTTCAAGGTGATGGGAAGAAGATATATCAAAATTCTAATGGATAAAGAGCCACACAAAATGCACCACCCACAATTCAGTGCTAAAAGTGCAAGGATAATGGGAATTATCCTAACTACTATCCAAACCCAAGGGTTGGTGATGCTGATTGAAGACAACAACCTCTTAAGCTGAGGGAAATGGGGAAGTACCATGCAGTCGTTATTTCTAATGAGGGGTGAGATAAAAACATGATTAAATGTACACATACAATCCACTCTAAAACTGATAATGTCATAATTGATTCAAGATCTACCAAATCCTTCGTTTATAAAGAATTTTTTAACGGTGATAATATTCCTCCTAATCAATTAGAGGTGGAATTAGTAGTTAAAACACCTAATAATATGTTGATTTCATATCAAGACTATGATTCCTATTTGGATGAAGTTTGTGGGATTGTACTTCATCCAAATATCTTCATTCTTCCCTTGGTTGAATTTGATGTCATCTTAGGCATGAATTGGATTTTTCTACATATATCCCACATTAATTTTCTAGTAAATGAAGTTACATTCAATATTTCAAACCCTCCTATGATCATCCATCAATATGAGGATAAGTTTTAACTTCTTATGGAGAATATATCCAGTGTATGGGTCTCAATTCCCATTCGAATAGGGTTTTTATCTCAAATGGTTTTGGAGAAGATTGACAGAAATGATATTCCTGCTGTTTATGATTTTGTGGATGTATTTCCAGAAGAGTTTCCAAGTATTCCACCAAAACATGAAGTTGAGTTGTCGATATAATTTTTAACTAGTTCCACACCAATTTCGAAGAGTCCTTATGGAATATCCCAAATTGAGTTTCAGGAATTGAAGAAGCCACTCCAATAGATCCTCAATTGGGGATTTATTTGGCTAAGTGTGTCACCTTGGGGTGCACCGATTCTTTTTGTAAAAAAGAAATATTTCTCAATGCGACTATTCATTGATTATTGGTAGTTTGAAAAGATCACAGTAGAGAACAAGTATACTCTTACCCGTATTGATGACTTGTTTGATCAACTATGTGGAGCTCAAAACTTTTCCAAGATTGAACTTCATTCTAGTTATCGATAATTGAGGGTAAAAAGGGAGGATATACCCCAGATGGAATTCCGTATAAGGTGTCATCACTATGAATATATAGTGATTCTTTTTGGTCTTAATAATTACCCTTCTATCTTCATGGATTTAATGAATAGTGTCTTTAAAGATTACCTCGACCAGTTTGTGGTAGTCTTTATAGATGATATTATAATCAATTAAAAGATAAAGGAATAGAATGAATATCACTTGAGAATTATACTAAAGGCCCTAAGGAATTATAAGTTATATGGAAAAGTTGAAAAAATTTAATTTTGGATGCAAAAAGGTTTCATTTTTTGGGTCACATAATCTCAAGATATGGTATAACAGTAGATCCATCAATGATGGAGACTGTTGAACGTTGTCCTAGAGAAACCATAGGGATTTAGATCCATAGTTTTCTAGGATTAGATGCATATTATCAACATTTTTTTTAGAATTTCTCACAACTATCTAATCATATGACCAAGTTAACTCAGAAGGGTGTCAAGTTCCATTATATATATGATTGTTAGGAAACTTTCATGTAACTAAATAGATGGTTGGTCAGTGCACCTGTGCTTACATTGCAGTATAGTGTAGAAGGGTTTGTAATCTATAATGGTGCATAGAAAAAGTTATTGATATGTATTCTTATGACAAATAACATTGTTATATCCTATTACTCACAACAGTTTAAGATTCATGTGCAAAATTACCCAACTCATGATTTGGAGTTAGTTACAGTAATTTTGTCATTAAAGATATGAAGTCATTATCTTTATGGGAAAAAATGTGATATATATAACAATCATAAAAGTATAAAATATATATTCACATAGAAGGAGATGAAAATTATCTAGATAAAATGGTCATAGTTTATTAAGGATTATGACTACTTAATACATTTCTATCCTACGAAAGTGAACAAGGTGGGAGATGCCTTGAGTTGAAAAGATCATGGTAGATTTTATATGGTGAGGATCACAAAATATCAAATATTTATAGAATCATATAGGATGGATCTAGAAATACCAAATTAAGGATAAATATATTATCTTTATCAAATGAATGCTCAACCCTCTGTCCATGGAAATATTAAGGATGCGTAGAAGGAAGATGAAGAGATGAAATAGAAGGTTAGAAATGTTCCTGATTTTAACCTTGATCATGATAGAATGATAAGGTTCAGGGACCGTGTATGTGTTCCTTCCATTCCAGATTTGAATAATGAGTTTTTAGATGAATCTAATAGTTTTTTATTCACTATTTATCTTGTAATTATGAATATTTAAAGGTACATAAAATAATTCTTCTCATGGGATGGAATTAAGTGAGATATCGTGACGTTTTTATCTCAGTGTTTGGTGTACCAAAATGTTAATGATGAAAGACAAAATTATAAAGGGATATTGCATTCTTTACCCATTTTAGAATGAAAATTGGAGAAAATAATTATGGATTTTATTGTTGAAATACCCAAAAGCTACAAATATTTTAATACTATATGGGTGGAAGTCGATCACCTTACTAAGTCTGCACACTTCATTGCTATAAAATAATATTTCTCTCTTGGTCAGCATGCCAAAATATTCATTAAGAAAATTGTAAGTATTCATAGAGTACCATGTTCTATTGTATCAAATTAGGTTATTTGGTTTTCCTAAATATTCAGGAGAATATTTAGACAGAACTAGATATATAATCGAGTTTCAACACTACTTAACATCCTCAAATTGATGGTTATTTTGAAAGAACAATTCAAACCCTAGAGGATATGTTGGGACCTTGTTCCTTGGATTTCAAAGGTGGTTGGGATCAACCCTTTCCTTTAGTTGATTTTTCATACAATAATATCTTTAACTCAATAATTCATAAGGAACTATATGAAGACCTTTATGGGAAGAAATTTATAGCTCTAAAGTGTTGGGATGTGGTTGGAGAAATAAAGTTATTAGGACCTGCGATTGCTGAAGTAATGGTCGAGATGGTTAGAACCATTCAACAAAATATCAAGGTATCCTAAATTCATCAAAAAAGTTATGTTGATAACCATCTATTTGATATATAATTTGAAGTTGGTGAAAACATTTTTATATGAATGTCACCCTATAAGAATGTTATGAGATTCGAGAAGAAAGGGAAAATAATCTCTAGGAATATCAGCCCCATTAAAATAGATTATCATACTGGAATAGTAACCTATTACTTGGAACTCCCTCCAAATATATCTAAAGTCAATGATATGTTCCATGTATCAAACCTAAGGAATTACATACCTAACCCTTCACATTTAATGAACTCAAAGGTTATACAGTTTGAAGAAGATCTTTTTTACGAAGAGCAACCTGTTGAAATTCTAGACTATTTAGAAAATGATCTATGTAATAAGACCACTCTCTTGGTCAAGGTTTTGTGAAAAAATAACCAGTTAGGAGAAGATATGTGGGAACTTTAGGATATGATGAAGAATAATTATCCTCATTTTTTACTCGAGTGACGAATTTCGAGGGTGAAATTCGTTTTTCGGGGCTAAAATGTAACCCCCTAGGTTTTTATAGACATATTTTTTTCAAATAAATTTAAATATTCATTTATATCATTAAATAAACTAAGTAAATTATTCCTTTTACATACAAGACCAACTTAGAAAACCTTACACACAACACCGACCTGGTGTATGTTTCACGCAACACTGACTTGGTGTACGATACATGCAACACTGAGTTTCAACGAAACATTTATTTTTTACTGTTATAATTTAAAGGAGATAATTATAACATAGCCATTAAACAAGGTAATATGAATAGTAATAACTAATTTTCAAATATTTTCTACAATTGTTTTAAATGAATATAACATATTTATAATCAATGATATGATTTTTGGTGAAGACCATTTTATGTTTAAAATCACCATTTTATCGAATGAACCACTTCTGTCACACCCCAACCGACGCTTTTTTTTAAATTAATTATTATTATTTTTGGGTTCTTTAGTGGGCACACAACCAGGCGCGGTGACCGTGCGTGTGACCCTACATGCGACCGTGCGTGCGACCGTGCTCGCAACCAGGAGTGTGACCGTGCGCGGTGTCCATCCTCAATAAATAATTTTATTATATTGGTTGATTTTATTATTTTTTGTTTTATTATTAATATTGAATTTATAATTTAATAGGTTATTAATTTATCCTTAATTTTATTTTTATTTTTATTGTTCTGTTCTTTTCATTTCTTTTCCTCACTTTTTCTTTTCTCTCTTTTTTTTCTCCCTCTCATTCTCTCCCCCTCTCTCACACGTGACTCTCCTCCACTAACCCTAGCCGCTGTTCCTTGCCAGATCACTCGCCGCCTTTCCCTCCTGATACCTCTCCTAGACCGGTGCCGCCCTTCCCTCCTCATCCCTCTCCGGCCGTCCATGCCGCCAACCTTGCCTTGGGCTCCCCCGCGTCACCCCCGCTACCTCACATGACCGGACTGGTGCTACCTCTCCCTTCTGACCATTTTTTCCGGCACAAAGCACCTCCGACCTCCCTTCCCCTTGCCCAGTTTTCCATCCGCACCTTCGCCGCAGGTGCGTTTTCCCTTCGTTGGGTTGTTTTACTAATTTGGGTATTTTCGAGTTAGGGTTTGGTGTAGCGTTTGATTTGTTTATGGTGTAATTGATTTGATTATTTGATTTTAGGGTTTAGTTGTGTTATTTGATGTTCCACTAATGTGTGGCATAGGTTTTGCACCAAAATTTTGGGCTTTTCCTAAACCAAGGTAGTTGGTTCCGCATGTAAATTTTATCTGAAAAATTTGTTTGTTTAATTAATTAATTTAGCATATTGATTAGTTTTTTTGGGCACTGAAAATATAGTTTAAAATCTGTTTTGGTGTGTTAATTATTTTAAAATAGAATTGGTGTGTGCTTAATTAGCTGTGCAGTTGTCGTGTATTGTGTTTTAGTTTGGTGTTGGTTTTGCGTACTGTGTTCTGGTTGGGTTTGTGTTTTGGTTTGGTGTTGATGTGTAGTGTATTGTATTCTGGTATTGTGTAAAGTCTTGTGATACCTCTCAGGAATTGTTTTATAAAATTTTTAAACGGTTTATTAAATTATATTAATGGTGACAAACATGTCTGGAAGGTGGTTTGGTGTTGCGCCAATGTGCATTTGGTTTTAAAAGGATGTTTTGAGTGGAGTTTTTGGCATTTAAAGTCATGCGTAATATTTTTAGAATTGTTTAATAAATTTTCTAGTGTTTTGTTTTGTCACCACCCGCCTTCACCAAAAGGAGGGAAGGGACAACAGATTGCAAAGCCCTTCTTTCTATAAGTTGAAGGAGAGATAAGGAACCCCTGAGTCCCACCTCCAGTAGTCCCCGGAGTGGCGACTAGCACCAAAGGTATAACATTTTCACAATATGGGAGTCATTACCCTTTTTAGTTAACCACGATTGGGAGAAATAATGAGTCAACACCAAACACCACCAAGTATAGAAAAATCAAGGTAAAAACCAAAATACATGCATGTTTAAATAATAAAACTGAACAAAGTACAAGGAATCCAAAGTACAATACCCAACAGGAAAGGAAAAAGGCTAAGAAGAATCCAACAGCGACCAACAACAACTCCAACGTCCAGACTAGTAAGGTCATGCACGACCTCCGAAGCCCTCTTGGAAACATGAAAGTAAACATAGGGTGAGCATACAAAGTACACTAAGTAGGAAAACTTAAAGCTCTCGTGCACAAGTGGGGAGATGTCCTAAAGTCCCATGAGAAGCATAAGAAACCTCATCTATCAAGGAATATATCCATCCCACCTCACTGGCCATGCTCACCAAATATCAAAAGCAGTAATTTAATAGTAAGAACAAAACATTTGGGTACCCTGCACCACCATTTCCCCCACAAGCTAGCTGCTCATCCCTAACTACAAACGTCCTGAATCTACCATGCTCTTCCTACCCGCACACACCTGGGCCTCACAACAATCCACATCCCTGCCCGCACACACCTGGGACTCCCAACTATCCATCCCTACCTGCACACACCTGGGCCTCACAACCATCCATCCCTGCCCGCACACACCTGTGCCTCATCCTGAAGACACCAGGGAAAACAAACCTACCTGAAGATTCCGGGGCTAAGAACACACCAATCGAAACCTACCCGAAGAATCTTGGGTGTAAGGTCACCTCCAGCCATCACTGTCGAGGGAAGAGGGAGCTAGAAAGAGAGTAACTAGGGGGAAACACCCTTCCCCATGAAATGGTGTGTCCACCACTAAGTGACCAACGTGTGTTGGGTGCAACTAAACACAAAACATACTATTACACAGATATGCCAACACACTGCCCAACCTATGGCTCCCCAACTGATACAAGAAAGTGCCCAAGCACTGCTGCCTCAGACATAGGCACGCAACAAACAGTTCCCAATTTCCCTATTCAAGTTATCATTTCATAACAGTTTAGTATGATTTAATCCTTTCACTACTGGGAAAATAACATGCACATTCACAGATGAAACAACAATAAGGAATAAAGGAAAACCATCAGGTAATTTAAGAATTCACACTAGGTTCTCTTGTAAAGTCACAAAAACTAGGGATCAAGTGAGATACCTCAAAGTACTGGAAACAAAACAAAATCTGAGACACATCCCCAAGTCCCCAAAATCCAAAAGCCAATAGTTTCTCAACAAAATAGGATTCCACCCCAATTCGTGATATAAGAAGAGTAACCACACAGCCTCAAATTCACAACTAGCGAATGTATAACAATAGGGGATCCCATACCCACCAATATTACCCCAAAAATCAGCCTGTGAAAGCAACAACCAAACCGCTACGACCAACACAAGGCAGGATCATGCAAGTATTTTCAGATTTAAAAGATTTAACACATTATGGTTTCAATTCCACTGTGCTTTAACCAGGGTTATCATAGAAAAGGGTTGATCATGGAGCTTTCAATTTATTTAACCGAGTATATGTAATTAACCAATTCCATGTTACGGTTATTTAAACATCCAGGATCACTGAGGTTCATTGGTTCATAGAGAAGGACCACCAACATCAATGATTTTTAGTGAGCATAGTCCCGTACAATTCACAACACATAACAACATAACGAGTACAACAGAACATCGATAACACCCCCTTTCATTCTTTAAAGTTCTGTTCATTATCTTCATTAAGTTTGGTTTAATAAATTTCTATAGAGGAAGAAGCATGCCCACCCCGCATGATATACAGAAATGAGAGAAGAAGGAGAAAATCCCTACCTGATTGATCAAGGATCGACGTTAAGTTCTCGTGTGGAAATCGGAAATCAGGAGTAGCAGGAACTCCATGGAACGCGATCAAGGAAAACATGGAGGGTGTACAACTCTTCTGGAGGAAGGGTATTTTGAGCGTAGGATGATCGAGAAAAAGGAAACTAGGGAGAATAGAAGCTTTAGGTTATAAAGGCTGACATACAACATCCCCGAGACAGTTAAGATATGGAGAAAAACTCGAAACCATGGAAGAACCGGGATCGTCAGTTGACCACGCGGCTGGTCCACCCCACACATAACTTAAAAGTTCCCCACCCTTCAGGGAGGTTAAAACAGATGCACACCTCACCAATAATTTAATTAAATACCATTAATGGGCTTTAAAAGAGGCTTAAAGGGGGTCAAAACATGGTTTACAAACCAATTCGCTCAAAGGAGGCGCTACTGGAAAACCTGTAGAGAGGTCACTGGTAGGCTAAGTCTACCGGTAGACAAGGCTACCGGTAGGCAAGTGCTACCAGTAGACAAGGCTACCGGTAGTATGGGGACACCTGTAGGCCACGACTACTGGTAAGTCGGGGCCACCGGTAGTCCGAGCTACCGGTAATCAGTAGGCCGGGCCACCGGTAGGCTGAGCTACCGGTATCTGGTTGGCCGAGCCACCGGTAGGCTGAGCTACTGGTAACCGGTAAGCCAAGTACACCTGTAGGCAGAGCAACCGGTAACCGGTAGGCTGAGTCCACTGGTAGGTAGAGCCACCGCTAGGCTGAGCTACCGGTAGGAGTTAAGCTTCACCGAGAAGCAAGGATGGCCTTCCAGACCACCCATAACTCCTAAAACATCAAATTTACACCAAGTAATGTACCCCAAAACCCCGGCCCATTACATCAAATACTTCTCAAACTATTCTCGTCCCTGAGAATATAAGAACAAAACCAGGAAGGAGAAAAGAGGGTTCCAAACAACCACCTTATAAAGATATTTCTCAGGGGAAACCCCCTGAGTTGTTTGAAAGCTGGAACAGAACCCGCCTACATCCAAGAATACTCACATTCACAACAAGCACAAGGATCACACTATCCAACACCTTATTCATGGAGTCCCTTCCTACATGTCAGGATATTATCTGCTTTGGGCGGCACTGACTCTCCCGCATGGGTTTAATCACATCCACATTAATGCGTCTTGATTATTAGTCATCTTTTCCCATCATAACACATTTGGACACACAGAGAATAGGGAACAGATAATCTAATAGCTAAATAAAACAATCATTTCATATATTAAAGCACAAGGTAAAAAATCACAAAAAAACTAAAAACATCAACAACAAGGAAGTCAAAAACAACTCTGGTTACTGAACGCGTAACTGGGCCTCCCGCTCCCAAGTTCTCTCCTCAAGGCCACCATGCCTCCACAACACACGAACCAAGGGGATGGTTTGTCCATGAATCACTTTCTATTTATGATCGTTGATCTTGATTGGTCGCTCTATGAATGTCACATCGTTTTTGACCTCTACCTCTCCCCAATTGATGATGTGAGAGTCATCGTGTAGATATCAATGAAGCTGGGATACGTGAAAGATGTTGTGAACTTTCTAGAACTAAGGTGGAAACGCCAGCGGATACACCACATCACCAACTCGTCTCAACACATCAAAAGGTCCGATGAACCTAGGGGAGAGCTTACTCCCCTTCCAAAACCTTCACTACCCACGTCGAGGGGAAACCTTCAAGAACACATGATTTCCAACCTAGAACTCCTAAGGCCTCCTCCTACGATCGACATAATACTTCTGCCTGTCCTGGGATGCCTTCATCCACTCACGCACGAGCTGAACCTTCTTAGTGGTGCCCTGCACCACTTCTGGACCAAGAACAACTGCTTCCCCTATCTCTATCCAGCAAACGGGTGAACGACACGACCTTCCATACAAGGACTCAAACGGTGTCATGCCAATAGTGGAGTGGAAGATATTGTTATAAGAAAACTCCACCAGAGGCAAGTATCATACCCATGATCCCCCAAAATCTAGAACACATGCCCACAGCATGTCTTCCAATGTCTGGATCATTCATTCTATTTGACCATATGTCTGAGGGTGGAAAGCAGTGCTAAGGCGCAGCTGTGTGCTAAAGGAATGCGGTAATCCCCTCCAGACTCGTGAGGTAAACCTCATGTCTCGATTGGAGATAATAGATCTCAAAATCTCATGCAACCACACCACCTCATCGACATACTTCTAGGCTAAGGTGCTCACAGGGCTCGACTCCTTAATCTCTAAGAAGTGTTATGATTTTGTCAACTCATTCACCACTACCCAGATGGAATCATAACCTCCTAGAGCCCTAGGTAGCCCTGTGATGAATTCCATTGAGATGTCATCCCCCTCCCATTTGGGAATATCTAAAGGTTGCAACATCCCTCCAGGAAAACGGTGTTCAACCTTCACATGTTGACACACTAGGCACTTATCCACAAACTCTACCACCACCCTCTTTACACAGGGCCACCAAAACTATCCCCTCAGGATTTGGTACATCATTGAGACCCCAAGATGTACCGCTAAAGCAGATCCATGGAACTCATGGATAATACATTTACGCATCATCTCCGGAACAAAAATCCTTCCACAGAAAAGCATCTGATGCTGACCATCCTCCGACCAACCCTCATGAGCATTTCTATGATAAACATGATCTCACATGACTTCCACCTCCGAGTCCCCCCACTGAGACTCTTCCAACTACACCACTAAAGAGGACACTACAATCATCTGAAATAGACAAAATCTTCCACCTTCCACCCTTGAATACAAATGCAAGGCCGCTAACTCTTCCATCGCTCTCCTAGCATCTACAGATTCCCAAACTACTTCCTTCTATGATTTCCTGCTCAGGGCATCAGCCACAACATTACCCTTACGCTCAGTATAAGAGAGCTCGAAGTCACAGTCTTGGAGGAACTCAAACCATCTCCACTACCACAATTTCAGATCCCGCTGGGAAAAGACATAATGCAAGCTCTTGTGGTCTAAGAAGACCACAAAGCGCTCTTTGATAAGATAATTCTGTCATAACATCAATGCGAACACCATGGTTGCATTCTCCAGATCGTGGGTGGCGTAGTTACATTCATGAGGACGTAACTGCTTAGATCCATAAGAGATCACTCCTCACTGCTGCATCATCACACATCCCAACCCAAGGCCAGAAGCATCACAGAACACCTCAAACAACACCCCTTCATCTGGTAATCTAAGTACTGGTGCACTAACCATCTTCTCCTTTATGTAGCCAAAAGCTGTCTGGAATAAGTTGCTCTACATGAAGGCCTGGTTCTTCCTAGTCAAAGCTATCAACGGAGCCACAACTTGAGAGATGTCGAGAACAAACCTCCAGTAATAGCCTGCAAAACCAAAGAAACTACGAACTTCCGCCACATTCTTGGGTGATTCCCAGGAAACGAATGCCTCAACCATCGACGGGTCTACTGCTATTCCCTTCTGATACAATACATGTCCAAGGAAATATAACTCTCACGTTATGAAATTTCACTTAGACAGTTTCCCATAAAGATGGTGGTGTCGAAGGACTCCCAAAACTGCCCTAAGAAGCCCAATATGCTCTTCCTCTAATCTTGAGTATATAAGGATGTCGTCGATGAACACCGCAATGAACTGGTACAAAAACTCTTGGAAGAAATAGTTCATGAGGTTCATGAACATAACTGGTGTGCTTGTAACACCAAACGACATGACCATGAACTCAAAGTGTCCATATCTGCATCTGAAAGCCATCTTCAGGATATCACCTTCCTTCACTCTCAACTGGTGTTATCCAGACCGTAGATCGATCTTAGAGAACCAACCTTCTCCCCTCAGCTGGTCAAAAAGAGCATCTATCCTTGGGAGGGGGTAACAATTCTTGACCATCACCTGATCCAACCTCTAGTAGTCTATGCATAGTCGTAGACTACCATCTTCCTTCTTTACGAACAAAACTGGAGCACCCCACGACAACATGCTGGGGTGAACAAAGCCCTTCTCCATCAGATCATCAATCTGAATCCGCAACTCCCGCAACTTAGAAGGTGCCATCTGATAAGGAGCCATCAAGATCTGGCGGGCACCAGGATGTAAGTATATCCCAAACTCAACGTCACGTTGAGGGGGTAGAGTAACAACCTCATCGGGAAAGACATCATGGAATTATCTTAAGACCTCTAGGACATTCATCATTTCTGCATCCACCGACTACACTGACACCTCGTCCAACATAGAAAGGAGTGGCTCCATGTGTTGACTTCAGACCTGATAAATCTGCTCCCCAACAAAAGCCACACGCCATCCATCCTCATTGGATAATTCAATCCTTCTCCGATAGCAGTCGATGATGGCATGCACAGAGAATAACCAGTCGATGCCAAGAATGACATCATATTGCTGCATCTGCAATGAAAGAAGGTCTCTACTCGACTAAGGCGGTCCCAACATCAGTCCACATCCCCGGAAAAAGTAAGATATGCTTGTCTGACCCCCAACTGGTGTTCTCAACACTAGGGGCACAAAAAGTCTCTCAGCATCCAGACCCAGAGCATGGGCTAATTCGGGTGTAACAAAAGAGTGCGAAGCTCCCGAATCAAACAAGTTAGAAACAAGAGTGATGAATAAACTGATCGTACCTCAAACGACCTCTAGTCCCACCGGAGATACTAACTCTGCGTTGTGCAACTGTCCACGCCCAACTCCTCTGCCTCACTGCTGTCGACCACCTCCCCGACCACGCCCTGGTCGAGGTCCCTAAGTAGCACCATGGTGTCAGTCTCCTCTTTCAAGGTTGTCCCTCGGTGGGCCAGGGGATGATGCTGCTGCTGGAAAGGCCTCACCGGCAACGGATGCTACTGAGGTGGGTGCTGAAACTGCCCACCTCCACCATGTGGAGCTCGATTCAGACACCTGCTCTGGACGTGCCCGAAAACTCCGCAAGAGACACACTTCAATATTGGCCTTGTAGAAAAGGTGTGAGGTTTAGAAGCATTGGACTGGAACTGATGTTGCCTAAACCCTGCTTGTCGAAACCTAGAAGGCCCTATGGCTGGAGACCTGCTGCTATCCGCATTCCCCTTTGATGAACTCTGTTTATTCACTTCTCGTGGTGTGACTCCCTTCAAGTGCATCTTCTCTACTATATCGACCTTCTTCTATACTTCTAGGTACGCCAGAAGAGTTAAGGGAGTGACAACATACTGAAGAGAAGGACGAAGTGCCTCCTCAAACCGTTTTACCCGAGACTCCTCATCTAGAATGTGATCCAGGGAAAAGCACAAGAGATCTTTGAACTTTATCCCCAGCTCCCTCACTGACATAATTACCTACTGAAGGGAGATAAATTTCTATATCTTCTCATCCTTCTCCGTATAGGAGAGGAACTCCTCAAGAAATTCTTTCTTACTAGCCCAAGAAACCTCTTCCTATATCTTCTCTACCAATAAAAGCATCCACCACTGACGTGCTGCTTCTCTCAGCTGACTAACGGCCAATGGAACCTAGTACTCCCTCAGAGCACGGATCAAATAGAAGGTGGTGGATAGCTCCTCGAGTCATTCCTCCGTTACTGAGTCAGAAACGCTACCCTTGTACTTCTCGATGGTTTGTCGCAGGAAGGAGCGCATAGTCGTCTACCACAAGTCATCCTCATTATCTCGGTCAATCCTCTACTGGTCAACTGCCTTGATCCACTAGGCCTCAACTGCCTGAGTCTCTCATGGATAACGTCCGGGTTCCATAGCTGTAAGGTAAACAAATAATTCTTAAGCCTGAGTAGCAAGGGAAATTAAAATTATTATTATTACATTTTCTCCCCAAGGTGCCCAAAATAAATTAAAACACAATAAGTATGATTCATGTACCTTCCCTAGGGTCTCTACCCTGTAATAAATGTAGTCTCACTTGGTCATTTGATAGGCTTAGAGTCCTTTCATCGGATCATGGGGGGCCCTAAAATCTCGTGTCCTAGCCGGTCCTCCCTAGTCTATTTCATGAACCAAGATCACCTAAAATTGTTGACTTACCATCACATGAAATCCTCACTGTGACTAACTCTAGAGTCCATCCTATCCCTCAAACTTTCCTCTAATACCATTCTGTCACGACTCGCCTTCACCGAAAGGAGGGAAAGGATAACAGATTTCCAAGCCCTTCCTTTTTTTAGTTGAAGGAGAGATAATGACCCCTGAGTCCCGCCTCCAGTAGGCCCCAGAGTGGTGACTAGCACCAAGGGTATAACATTTTCAAAATATGGGAGGCATTACCCTTTTCAGTTATCCAAGATTGGGAGAAATAATGAGTCAACACTAAACACCACCAAGTATAGAAAAATCAAGGTTAAAACCAAACTATAGGAATGTTTTAATAATAAAATTGAACAAAGTCCAAGAATCCAAAGTAAAATACCCAACAGGAAAGAAAAAAGGCTAAGCAGAATCCAACATCGACCAACAACAACTCCAACGTCCAGACTAGTAAGGTCCCGCACGGCCTCCGAAACCCTCCTGGAAACCTGAAAGTAAACGTAGGGTGAGCATACAAAGTATACTCAGTAGGAAAACCTAAATCTCTCATGCCCAAGTGGGGATACATCCTAAAGTATTTTGAGAAGCATAAGAAACATCATCTTTAAAGGAATATATCCATCCCACCTCACTGGCCACACTCACCAAATAACATAAGCAGTAAGGTAATAGTAAGAACAAAACATTTGGGTACCCCGCACCACCATTTCTCCCACTAGCTAGCTGCTCATCCCTAACGACAAATGTCCTGACTCTACCATGCTCTTCCTGCCCGCACACACATGGGCCTCATCCCGAAGAAACCTGGGAAAACAAACTTGCCCAAAGATTCCTGGGCTAACAACACACCAATCAAAACCTACCTAAAGAATCTTGGGTTTAAGGTCACCTCCAACCATCACAGCCGAGGGAAGAGGGAGCAGGAAGGAGAGTGACTAGGGGGAAACACCCTTACCCATGAAACAGGGTGTCTGACAATAAGTTCCCAATGTGGGTGGGGTGCGAATTAACAATAAAAATAAAATTACACATATATGCCAACACACATCCCAACCAATGGCTCCCCAACCGATACAAGCAGGTGCCCAAGCATTGCTGCCTAAGAAACAGGCACACAACAAACAGTTCCCAATTTCCCTAGTCAAGTTATCATTTCATAACAGTTTGGTATGAGTTAATTCCTTCACTAGTGGGAAACTAACAGGCACAATCACAGATGAAACAACAATAAGGAAGAAAGAAAAACCATTAGGTAATTTAAGCATTCACACCTAGTTCTCTTGAAAAGTCACAACAACTAGTGATCAAGTGACATCCCTCGAAGTACTGGATACAAAAAAAACCCTGAGACACAGCCCCATGTCCCCAAAATCCAGGAGCCAACAGTTTCTTAACAACAGAGGATTCCACCCCAATTCTTGATATAAGCAGAGTAACCACACAACCTCAAATTCAAAACCAGTGAAAGTATAACAATAGGGGATCCCCTCCCCACCCATATTACCCCAGAAATCGACCCGTGAAAAAAACAACAAAACCGCTAACACCAACACAAGGCAGGCCTATGCAGGTATTTTCAGATTGAAAAGATTTAATAACTCCGTGGTTTCAATTCCACTGTGATTTAATCAGGGTTATCACATAAAAGGGTTGATCCTAGTGCTTTCAATTTATTTAACTGAGTATACGTAATTAACCAATTCCATGTTACAGTTATTTAAACATCTAGGAGAACTGAGGTTCATTATTGCATAGGGAAGGACTACCAAAAACCATGATTTTTAGTAAGAATAGGCCCGTACAATTCACAACACATAACAACACAAAGAGTACAATAGAACATCGATCACACCCCCCTTTCATTCTTTAAAGGTCTGTTCATTATCTTCATTAAGTTCAGTATCATCAATTTCCACAGAGGCAAAAGCAATCCCACCCTGCATGATACCATGAAAGGAGAGACGAAGGAGAAAATCCCTACCTGATTGATCAAGGATCGACATTATGTTCTCGCGTGGAAACCAGAAATCAAGAGTAGAAGGAACTCCACGGAACGCGATCAAGGAAAACTTGGTGGGGGTACAACTTGTCCGGAGGAAGGGTATTCCAAGTACAGGGTGATTGAGAAAAAGGAACCTAAGGAGAAGATAAGATTTAGGTTATAAAGGTTGAGATACAGCATCCTAAGGATGGTTAAGATAAGGAGAAAAACTCGAAACCGTGGAAGAATCAGGATCGTGGGTTGACCACGCGGGTGGGCCACCCCACACGTAACGTAAAAGGTCCCCGCCCTTTGGGGCGGTTAAAAAAGACACACACCTCACCAATCATTTAATTAAATACGATTAATAATCTTTAAGATAGGCTTAAAGGGGGTCAAAACAAGGTTAACAAACCAATTCGCGCAAAGGAGACGCTACTGGAAAACCCGTGGAGAGGTCACCGGTAGGCTAAGGCTACCAGTAGACAAGGCTACCAGTAGGTGAGGGATAACAGTAGGCCAAGGCCACTAGTTGGCCGGGGTACTGGTAGGCCGAGGCCACAAGTAGACCGCGACTACCGGTTGGCCGAGGCCACCGGTAGGCCAAGCTACCGGTAACTGGTAGGCCGAGCTTCCGGTAACCGGCAGGCCGTGCCACCGATAGGCCGAGACACCGGTAGGCCGAGCTACCGGTAACCGGTAGGCCGAGGCCACCGGTAGTCCGATCCACTGGTAACTAGTAGGCCGAGGCCACCGGTAGGCCGAGCCACCGGTAGGCTGAGCTACTGGTAGGCCAAGGCCACTGGTATGCAAAGGCTACCGTTAGGAGTTAAGCTTCAATGAGAAGTTGGGATGACCTTCCAGACCACCAAGAACACCTCAAACATCATATTTTCACCAAGTAATGGACCCCAAAACCCTAGGCCATTAGATTTTTATCTGTGGAAATGGTCATTAAAATTTTATTTATAAAATTTATAAAATGTTTTATGAAATAAATTTCGAGGATGAAAATTATTTTTTTAATCGAATTAGGTAACGATTTTTGGCATTTATAGTCTTGCAGTTGTTGTAGAGTGTTGTCAATGAAAGTACATGATACTATGGTTATCAGTTTACACGTGCTTATGCACAAGTGTGAAGTGAGTCGTGTTGTCACAATTGAGCGACGAGTCCAGGAAGGTCCCCCACTGCACTTTTCTCTAAATTCAGAATTTATTAATTTCTTCATATTTTATAAATTTTAATAAATAACAAATAGTATTAAATGATAAATTTTTAAATGATCACTCGATTTAAAAATAGATGTTTACTTTATATGCGACACTTGGAATGTTTTCTTGATGAGCGGACACCCAGTAGTGAAAGAATGCCTTTTTGGCCCTTAAACAAAATTCACGAAATTTAAATTGTAGTTTTGGATTATTGGTAAATGATTTATTTTGAAGAATAAACAAGTGTTTTGGTTCACTTCAGAAATGAGGATTTTCCTTGAAATTGTTGAAGGCCCGTTTGGAACTTTAATAAAATAAATTATTTTGGAAAACTCTATTTGGGGTGACTCAGATGTGATATTTGATGTACGTTGACTGCATGATTTGTGTGTGATATTTTTAATGATTTATTGACTTTGTTGACTCACCCCCCTTATTTTATTACTCACGTTGACATGTGAACCTATCATAGTAAGTGAGTTTTTGTGAACGATGCTGAACTAGTTTAGATTATGCACTAGCTAGTGGCCCCATAGCAGGGGAATACTGTGTTATTGCTGCTATGGAGATTGGGCCCCTCGGTTAGGCCTTGCATTGCTATACCGGGTAGTAGTATGGGCGTTATTACGTCATCGAGTTAGGGAATTCCTTCAGGATGAATCACATATATGGTACGTTCTAGATTGTTCACAAGCTCCTTGGTTTGACCCATGTCCATTCAGATTTTATTGCTTGCGATAGTGATTATGATGCTTATATATATACCCACATTACCTATGTTGTGTGATTTATTTTGTGCATTTCTGGTGTATTTTTCTCCATGGAAAGTGGTAGACGGATTTCAATTAGGTTTCTAAAAATGGGTTTCAAATGAAAATGTTTAATGTTCTTTGTACAAATTTGAAAAAAAATATAAACATCACTTTCCCTTTCTAAAAATCCATTGACACTAATGAAATGCATCTAGATTTGAAAATGGTTAAGGGTAATGGTTTGTACTTTTCTTTTATAAAAACACTTAGAAAAACATACTTTTATAAATTGTAGTTCAAACTTGAAATTAGTGAATTCTTTATTTAATGGCTTGTGCGTTGGGAATAGAATTAGTCGAGCCTACCTACTGAGTTTTAATACTCATGCCTATAGTGTTTTCCTATTTTTTGTTTCTGTTGTAGTTTGGCACGAGCTTGTTCGCCATGGGTGAGACTTGGTCATAGTTAGGAGAGTGACTCTCGAGGTCACGAAGAGTTTTTGGTTGTGCTCATGTTAGTATGTTGTTCTACCCTTTTTGTTTTGTGCTACATTATTTATTTTCATTGGGGGAAAATTGTTCCCACTTGCCCTGTTAATGCCCTGGTGCTTGTCGCCAGCCCGGGAGGATTGGGAACGCCTCTCGGGCCTTGCCACGGACCGGGTCGGGTGCTGGGTCTAATGATGACCCGACCAGGTTCGTGAAAAAATGGTATCAGAGTAGGTTTTTCTCTTGTTATTCAGGATGTCAGGTATATTGGAGATAGGACTGTCAGTACTTGAGGGATAGGTGTGAGAAGAGCATCACATCCTCTTACTCGTTTCGATCCTCGAGTATCCAGGGGTAGTCTGGGATTTATGTTTTGGCCTTGGTCTTTGTGGATGGGGGATGACAATGGGAGTAAACTGGTACTGCACACGATCTCACATGGAGTAGAAACCCATGTGATGCCTGAGAGTATGGTTCGACTCTCCTAGTGGTTGGTGCTTGCCTAGAGCATGGTCTGCTAAACCATGTAGCTGGGTTAGACATGACCACTAGTCCTCTGCCCAGGTGCATTAATGTTTGTGATATCTTGCTTCAATTTTGGGATTGGCACGATATTGTTTTCCTTTAAAAAGGGAAGCCGACTTTGGTGCTGATATTATTTTATTTTGGTGTGTGATTGACATGATATTTGGGGTGCGTTTCTCTTGGACCTTGTTTTTGGAATTTGATGTTGATTTGTTGAAGTTTAATTTCTAAAAGGATGTCTTGGGTTGTTTGAAATTGGAGTGGGTGGTTTTATAAATGGAAATATTTTAGGAAATTTTTCTTGAGTTTTCGAAATAGTTGTAAAAAGGTATTTTGGAAAAATTGGGAATGTATTGTTTTGAAAGAAAAATATCCTAGTTTCTTTTCTATTGGTATTCACATGGATGAAAACATGTGCATGTGTAAGTGTTTAACAGATAGTTGGTGGATTGTGTGGATGGGTTCCTAGGATGCATGAAAATGGAAATCTGTGAGGCATCCAGGAATATAAGTTGTGAGTGACTGATTTTGAAAGATACATCTTGTTTCCCGAAAAGTGGGGTTTCCTTTAAAAGGAGTTTTTTTGCTTTAATGGTTATAAAAAATGGAAAATGGTTTGGAGTCCAGAGTGAAAGCGATGAATTCAAAAGAGTTTTTGGGTTTTTTTGTACTATGTTTGGTTTCTCAAGAGGGTGTTTTTATTTAAGAATGAATTGATGTTTTAGATTGGAATTATTATATTTGTGTTTGGGATATGGATGTTTGATTTGTGATGTGTTTTGATTTTTAGAAGGCTATTTTGTGTTCCTTGTTTGTGATATGCCCCTAGAAATGTCCGATGGGTTTCTAGCAGGTCTCTCAGTTCTTGGCTCAGCCCAGACTCCTAGTGGAGTGGCGGAGTTGGGTTCCACTCGATTGTGTCGACTGTTTGTAGACATTGAGGGTGATTAGATATCGTTGAATACTTTGGTAAAGTCTAGAGTTTCTCTGATTTTGGAAGAACTCCAAAAGTTGTGTGGGTGCAAGTTGTCTCGAGTATTCTTGGTGAAATGGCACTAAACTAGTGAATGGTGATCACTTTGTTTTTGTTGCGAATAAGGATGTCTTGAGAGATCCTTAAGACTAACCTCATCGCACGGTTGTACATAAATAAGTGAAGGTTCCTCATCTGATGATGAGTTTGAACTGAAGTGGCCTATTCTTGGAGAGCTCCTTCCATCAGTTTATGTTGCGTGTTAGATAAACCTCTCAACATCTTATCTCTAGTGTGTTCAACCAGACACTCTAAGTCGTTAGTTGAAATTCTAAGTTGGTATATTGATAAAGTGGTCATGCGGGACATTAGGAGATGTATGCAGGCTGTTTTTCCAGTGGAGAAAGATCTAGTCAGAGGTGTTCAAATTATTACTGCGAGGTGGTAGATGCTTCATACATCAGGGCCCATCCATATGTCTCAGGGTGAAGCTTCCATGCAGTCAAAACTCATCAGACATGGGATGATCTTGGTCTGACATAAGTCCGCAATGTCAGGCTGGGGATGACTTAAGTTTCCCTACTGCAGTATCGTCTCTGAAGGTTTCATTTTTTTGAGGGGCATAAAGGCCTCATCTCCTTTTGGTGTTCTTGACTTATGGAAGTTCGACTTGGGCTTTAATGAAGTTTGGAGAATCCCTCTTGCAATGAGTGTGCTCAGTGACCCTTCTGGTGGTCGGTTATGGATCAAAATTGTACTCGTTTTGGAGATTCTCATGTCTTGTGGAATTAATGCTCGTCTGTCCATTTCATCTCTTGGTTAGGGGTTCAATTGTAAAAACCCTCTTCTATGGTGGAGTTTTGGCCAGTGTGGGAATTGTCTGTGTGGGTCAGCCCGTATTAGCAGGTTTGGGATGAAGGGTTCATTCAGTATTGCTCAAAGTAAATTGGGAATTCCCGAACGGGTCCCGTGGTTTTATTTATATTCTAAAATGGTGTGGAGAACCATTGTGGATCTCACTGATGACTCCTCTTATGTTTGTTGGTTAAACCTAGGGATCTTAGAGGGTCAAGCTAGTGTTAGAGGTTTTGTCTGGGTTTGTGAATCGTCTTGGATTGAAGAACCAATGGTTGACGAGAACCCTAATATGGTGGGGAGACCACCATATAACGAACTTGTGGGAGACTATGTTTTTAAAGTGCGTTTGGAAGAGAAACCCCTTACTGCTACTCTGACCGACCTCAACCATGCTAATTGGTTAGATTGGGTAGTGTGTCTCTTTACAAGTGATCTTGGAGATCTTGAGCAGCCCTGGTGATCCCTAAGTTAGAGGATAGGGTGATCAATGTTGTGGTGTGGTTTTGAGGTGTATTCCTTTCTGTTGGTTATGTTTCTTGGTAAGTTTGTTTTTGTAATCATGGGAGTTTGAGTTCATGGGTGTTTTGAATGCCCGATATTCAAGCGATTGATTTTTGTTTTAGGTATCTTTGCGGTCTTTCTTGGAATCTTAGCTTGGTAAAGTCTTTTGGGACTTTCTGGGTGTAGAAAGTGTCATGGTTAGGGTTTGGGGTTGCGTTTGATTTGTTTATGGTTTAATTGATTAGATTATTTGATTTTAGGGTTTAGTTGTGTTATTTGAGGTGCCCCTAATGTGCGGGAGAGGTTTTGTGCCAAAATTTTGAGCTTTTCCTACACCAAGGTAGGGTGTTCTGCATATAAATTTTATCTGACTAATTATTTTGTTTATTTAATTAATTTATCATATTGATTAATTTGTTTGTGCGCTGAAAATATTTTTTTAAATCTGTTTTTGTGTGTGTATTATTTCAAAATGGAATTTGTGTGTGCTTAATTAGCCGTGCAGTTGTTGTGTATTGTGTTTTAGTTTTGTGTTGTTCTTGCGTACTGTGTTCTGGTTGGGTTTTTGTTTTGGTTTGGTGTTGATGTGTGGTGTATTGTATTCTGGTATTGTGTAAAGTCTTGTGATACCTCTCAGGAATTGATTTACAAATTTTTTAAACAGTTTATTAAATTATATTAATGGTGAGAAACATGTCTAGAAGGTGGTTTGGTGTTGTGCCAAGGTGCATTTGGTTTTAAAAGGATGTTCTGAGTGGAGTTTTTTCCATTTAAAGTCATGCATTATAGTTTCAAAGCTGTTTAATAAATTTTCTAGTTTTTTTGTTTATTCGTGGAAATGGTCTTTACAATTTTATTTATAAAATTTTTAAAATGATTTATGAAATAATTATTGAGGATGAAAATTATTTTTTTAATTAAATTGGGTAAATTTTTTTGGCAAGTAAAGTCTTGCTGTTGTTGCAGTGTGTCGTCAACAAAAGTCCATGACATTGCAGTTATCGGTTTGCACGTGCTTATGCACAACTACGAAGAGAGTTGTGTCGTCATGATCGAGCAATGAGTTGAGGTAGGTCCCCCACTGCACTTGCATTAAAATTCAGAATTTATTAATTTCTTGATATTTTAAAAATTTTAATAAATAAGAAATATTATTAATTGATAGTTTTTTAAATGATCACTCGATGTAAAAAGCGCAGTTTATTTTATACATGACACTTGAAATGTTTTCTTGATGAGCGGACCCACAGTAGTGAAATAATTCCCGCTTGGACCATAAAAACAATTCACGATATTTTAAATGTAGTTTTTTATTGGTAAATGATTTATTTTGAATCACAAACAATTGTTTTGGTTCACTTGAGAAATGAGGATTTTCCTGGAAAATGGTGAAGGCCCATTTGGCACTTTAATAAAATAAATTATTTTTAAAAAATATATTTGGGGTAACTTAGATGTGATATTTAATGTACATTGATTTCATGATTTGTGTGTGGTGTTTTTACTAATTGATTGACTTTGTTGACTCAACCCCCTTCTTTTATTACACACGTTGACATGAGATCCTAGTATAGTAAGTGAATTTTTGTGAACGATACTGCACTAGTTTAGATTATGCACTGGCTAGTGGCCCCATAGCAGGGGAATACTGTGTTATTGCTGCTATGGGGATTGGGCCCCTAGGTTAGGCCATGTAGGGCTATACCAGGTATTAGTATGGGCATTATGATGTCATCGAGTTTGGGCATGGATTCAAGATGAGTCACATGTATGGTATGTTATAGATTGTTCACGATCTGCTAGGTTCAACCCAGGTTTATTCGGATTTTTTTGCTTGCAGCAGTGATTATGATGCATATATGTATACCCACATTTCCCTTCCTGATTGATTTCTTTTGTACATTTCTAGTGTATTGTTCTCATTGGAAAGTGGTAGATATATTTCAATTAGGTTTCTAAAAATGGTTTTCAAATGAAAATGTTTAATCCTATTTGTAAAAATTTGAAAAAAATATAAACATAAATTTCCCTTTCTAAAAATCCATTGAACCTAAGAAATGCATCTAGATTTGAAAATGGTTAAGGGAAATGGTTTGTACTTTTCTTTTGTTAAAAATACTTAGAAAAACATACTTTTATAAATTGTAGTTCAAACTTGAAATTGGTGAATTCTTAATTTAATGGGGTGTGATTTGGGAATGGAATTAGTTGGGCTTACCTACTGAGTTTTAATACTCATGCCTATAGTGTTTTCTTGTCTTTAGTTTCTGTTGCAGGTTGGAACGAGCTTGTTCACCGTGGGCGAGACTTGGCCGTGGTTTGGAGAGTGACTCTCGCGTTCATGAGGATTTTTTGGTTGTGGTCGGGTTAGTATGTTATTCTACCTTTTTTTGTGCTAATTTATTTATTTTCATTGGGAGAAATCATTTACACTTTCCCGGTTCATGCCCTGGCGCTTGTTGCCAGCCCGGGGGGATCGGGAACACCTCTCGGGCCTTGCCGCAGACCAGGTTGGGCGCCGGGTCAGATGAAGACCCGGTCTGGTTCGTGAAAACTTCTAATCATGAAATTAATTTTAGGAAAATTTAGATATTTAATTTGATAAAATAAAATTAATTTTTTAATTGATAACATCAAAATTAGTCTATGGTGAATTTTGGGGATATTTCTAACAAACATCATTTTTTGAGGAATTGTAAAAAATACCATATTTTAATTCAAAAATACTTTTTAATTTAATTTATTTATAAGTTTAAAATATATTTTAATTTGATATCAAAGTTGAAATCGGTTATATATTTCATAATTAGTCCAATTTGTTTTATTGGAACCATTTTCACATTGAAATTGGATATAAAGACTAAGAAAACTTTTGATTATTTTTTACTTTAAAAACCCACAACATCATTTCGAAAATGAGTTAATTTCTAACAATTCTTGGATTAGAATTTTAAAAAATGGATTCCATATTTTGAATAAGAATAATTTATAATTTATAATAAGTTCAAATTTTTTTTGACCTAACAAATAAATGAAAGTGATTAAAATTAATTACATCGGTTAAGAGAAAAATTATGATTATAAAGTATTAAACCTTAAATATATGACTAAAAATGACCTAGAAACTTGTCCAACACCCATTTTCTGTATATATTTTGATCATATAATAAACGTTCGAGACCTAGGTTTATTATTGGATCCACATTCAACATTAAAAAAATGGGTGTAATTCTCTCTTCAAATATTTACAAGAGTTCAACTCCACCTCTACTATAAAAATCCATCATCTACAACCATTCCTCATACCTCTAAAACCTATTAAGTTAGTACAATACCCACCCAACACACATCCCATGAATCTTCCCTTTGACCCTGAATCATCCCTTAGGGAAAATATCTTCTCTAAAAATCTTTTTGGCACAAACCAAAAGGAGTTAGCCGATATAGAGGTAACCACTTATCTCAAACTCTTTTGCCTTATTTTCTTTCTCCACCCGACTAATTTTTTATTAAATTATTTTGTAAAAAAACCATTATCCTAAAAATAATATTAGTTTTTTATTCTAATATTTATACCTAAAATTACACAGACCTCCATCTAATGGATATCGAATATACTATTTCTTTGTATGACGAATTACTTCTTCACGAGACGATGATTGTTCAGTTTTAATTTACCACCAATCATAGGGGCCATTATGATATAAAATATATTTATATATATCATATATTTTATTTATTATATATTTAAGCTTAATTATTACTTTTAAAACACACATATTTTAACTTCCTATTTGGTGTTAATACGATAATCTCGTTTGAGGAAGTGTGGACTACCACCCCCTCAAAGTGATGTGATTCATTCACACATTACATGGAATGTATTAAGGATGGTTATAGTGAATTTATATAATATATTTGATATAGTAATTATACTGGATTAATTATACATATATACACATACATATATATACATATGTAATTTACTTACATCCTTTCAATGTGTGAATAAAGACAGAAACATCGTTCATTCATACGTACGGCTTACCATCTCTTTGAACGGTGTATTCCATTCTATACTTATTTATGATATAAATTATTATAATATATATATAATTTATATAACTTATATTTATATCATTTTATACATTTTTTGTCATGATATAATTATAAGGACCAATGATATAACAAATTAAGACACATGTGAAGAACAAATCAAATATTACCTGAAGTAAAACCTTAACATAGGATCGTTAAAAAGAGGGTAATATAAGGCCATAATAAAACCATATATGGTAATAGATATAATATTATTATTTTTTATAATATGTTTAATGAGATTATATTTATTAAACTCGAAGCTTTTACGAGTACAGAGAGAGTCAAGACACAAGGTAAGGGGAATTTCATCTCACTTTTAATTTCTGTGAGATACAAGTTATGTTCACCACTCTTTAATTTTTTGTGGTGTATGTACATACCATGATTGTATTATAATAATATAATACATAAATTTATGTGTGTTTCCATGTTCCTTTTATGATCCTTATTTCATGGTGTTTAAATTTCAAAAGATTCCAAATTGGTAAAAATGTTTTGTCTCAATTTTCCTTCTTTGTGACTAATGTTTTATTATGAAGCTAAACTCTCTTTCATAGTGTATATACTTACATTTTACATGTAATATCATGAATCGTATTCATTCATGTTATTTTTAACTTCATGTAATTTTCTTTTCTTACATGGATAGTATGATCCCAAGTTACCTACTTATATGAATTTATTGAGAAAATCTCATCACTTTTCGAGATTGTTTATGATTATGATTTCTTTGATGAAATATTATAGTCCATATCTGAAGAATAATCATGATTTTACTTTTCTTATATTTATTCAATATATCCTCATGTTTTAGTACCATTTTTCACTCTATGGTTCTTAAGATAATGTTTTAAGAAAAATATGATTGTCTCTCTCTTCAGTCGAAAATTTATTATATTCAAAAAACCATGTTTTCAAAATATCTTAGAAGATAATTTTCAAGGGAATGGGATTTTAATTTTTTTAAATATTTTCAAAGCTTCATTCATGTGTTTTCAAATATATTTTCATGAAAATGGTTTTCAAAATTTTTTATGTTATATAAAACAATTTTCAAAGTAGAAAGAATATTGTCCTTAAGAAATGTTTTAAAATATATTTCAAAATTATTTCCCAACTAAGATAACATCCATTGTTGTTACTCATGAATTTATGGGGAAATTATTAAATGTTTCTATTCATATTCTTTCTCGGAATTGATTATGTTTTGAAGGCATGATGTTATGAATCATGTTTCTTTTTCATGGGTTATATGATTTTGAAACCCTCTTCTTTTAACGGGTTATGTTTATAAAGAAAGTATTATGAAACCTGTCACATTCCACAAGTTAGGATATTTTTACATGTTTATAATACCCATTTCATTCCATGCTTTATGATATGTTTGATTATGATCTTATGTAACATGCATGTATGAATTCATTATGTGACTAGTGAGACCTATATCTCCCTCCAATGAATAGGGTAAATATTTATACCTCATGAGATAAATAGGGCTAGAATGAGGGTTTCCTCTATTTTGTAATACATTGCTGGAATGACGGTTACTCGGTTCAGTAAAACAAGGCTATAATGGGGGTTCAGCCAGTTTAGTAAATGACTTTTTCAACTAAGATGGTCTTGTCAGTGAAGCCTTGGATACTATGGAAATAATATTATATGATTATGTGTTTTACATAATTACATGTTTTATTAATATGTTATGATTTCATGGATTATGCTCTTTATTTCATTTTGATTCATGTATTATGAACAACCAATCCTTATTCCTTGATATCTATTATGATATTTAATATGTAGTGTATGATATTATATCTTCATGATCATGTTCTCATACCCTTATGCTTAGTATTATTCTTACATGACTCTCTTGTATACCCTTACTGAGCATTTGTGATTAGAACTTTTTTTATGTTTCCATCCCCAGATTATGAATATATGTATTTTTTTTGATGTGTCTAATAAGGGTACCAGTAATGAAGAACCTAGTGGGATACAATGTTGCTCATTTATGTATCAGTGTTTATGTTTCCATGTTTCTAAAGGTAGTAGACTAGTATGGTCTTCACATGTCTGTGTAATGTTTTGTGTTTTTCGCAAAATTTATGTATTTTTAATGATTGAAAATCAAGGGTCACTATATTTGGTATCAGAATAAAATTTTAGTTAACCTTTGGAAACTAGGATAAGAAAACATTGGTGATAACCATACGGACTTGTCTAAGGAGAAGTGTAGGGATGATTCAAAGTATAGGAAAATGTCTTAGAATTTTGGTGAGGGATAGAGTGAGTGGTTTCCTAGAAATAAATCATTATCCAGATACTAAAAGTGCATGTTGCTATATAATAAATGTACCTAGGGGTAAAAACTATGATAATATGTTTTAGTCCTAACTTCAAGTAATCTGGTACAAAAAAAAATCGGCCATGTTGCACTCATGGTTTTTCACTCCCGGGGGATATTCTTTGGGAATTCACAAACTCTTAATGAACCATTATAAAGGGTTTAAATATAATATGGATATAAATAACCTAGGATAAACCTATGGTTTCATATATTAAGGTAGATTTCATAAGATATACATCCTATAAGTTATTTTTCATGATTATGTGGATCCTCATTATGATAATTATTGCTTACTTTATGAATTTGGTTTTAGTCAATGGATGGAACCCAAAGAAACCACGTTAAGGGTGATTGTGGTAGACAATGCAATGATTGTCCTCCTGGGAAACCGAATACTATGGGAGATAGAATGAAAAATATTTTTTCTATGGTCACACAGATTTTTCAAGTTATGAGTCATGGTGGTCTTACAAATGAGCAGTGAAGGGAACACCATTCTGTTGAGTCTTTCATGAGGCAACTTCCACCTTCTTTTAAGGGTCTTCTAATCGTCTTTTTTTTTGAAAAATAGATTAGTGCTATTGAACATATATTCTATATTCTTTAATGTACGAATCATTATAAATTCATTTGGAATGTTTATCAGTTAGAAGGAGAATCATATTAATGATGGTCTCTAATCATGAATACGAGGGAGCACGATGAGACTGAATCCATGGATTGTGATGAGTTCAATAACATATTTTTCAATAATAATTTTACCCAAATAATTCGCACCTAGATGGAGAAATACCTCCTTGAGTTGAATCAAAAGGATAATGAATATGTTGGTTCCTATGAGGCTAACTTCATGAGACTTACAAGGTATGATTCAAGAATTATCATTAAATCCAAAAGTAATGTTGATAGGTTTTTGGTTGGATAAAATCCATATCTTAGAAGGTAATTGGTTATAAGAGACATTAGTACCTACAAGGAGATTATGTGTTGTGAAATCAATTTTGAAATATAGGTAAGGATAATATATCAATCTCATGGTTTTAACAAGAAGATGAATATGGAGTTTAAATGAATCTCTAAAAATCATGGAGAAAATAAGATGCACATTACTTTATGCTATAAGTGTGGGAATAAAGATGGAGTAAATTTCATTAGGGGGTATAATAAATGTTTTAAGTGTTGAATGGAAGGCCATCAGGTAGTTTATTTCTAAGGTGATGGGAAGAAGTTGGCTCAAAATTCTAGTGGATAAAGATCCACACAAAATACACCACCCACTATTTAGTGCTACAAGTTCAAGGATAATAAGAATTATGGTAACCACTATCCAAACTTAAGGGTTGGTGATGATGATATAAGATGATAACCTATTATGCTGAGGGAAAGGAGGAAATATCATGGAATCGTTATTTTTGATGAGTGGTAAGATAACAACATGACTAAAGGTATAGTTTCCATCCACTCTAAAACTGATAATGTTATAATTGATTCAGGATCTACCCACTATTTCATTTATAACTAATTTTTTAAGGGTGTTAATATTCCTCTAAACCAATTAGAGGTGGAATTATCAGTGAAAACCACCTAATAGTATGTTAATTTTATCTCAATTCTATAATTACTATTTTGATGATGTTTGTGGGAATGCACTTCCTTCAAATATTTTTATTCTTCCTTTAGTTGAATTTGATGTCATCTTAGGCATGGATTGTATTTCTCTAAGGAAATCTCGCATAAATTGTCATGAAAGTGATGTTACATTCAATATTTCAAACCCTCTTACAATAATCCATCAATGTGATGATAATTTTTAACTTCTTATAGAGATTACATCAAGTGTATGGGTCTTAATTTTCATTCAAAATGGTTTTTTTATCTCAAATGGCTGGGGAGAACATCAACATCGATGATATTACTATTGTTCAATATTTTGTGGATATATTTCTAAAATAGTTTCCCAGTCCTCCACCAAAACATGAAGTTGAGTTCTCAATAGAACTTGCACCCAGTTCCACACCAATTTTAATGACTCCATATAAAGTAGCCTAGATTGTGTTCCAAGAATTGATGAAGTAACTCAAAGAAAACATTGATAGGGAATTCATTTGGCTAAGTGTGTCACCTTGAGGTGCACCAATTCTTTTTGTGAAAAGGAATGATGGATCAATGAGACTTTTCATTGATTATAGGGAGTTGAAAAAGATCACAATCAAGAACAAGTATCCTCTTCCCTATATTGATGACTTGTTTGATCAACTAAACAGAGCACAAAACATTTCCAAGATTGAACTCTGTTCTAGATATCATCAATTGGGGGTCAAGATGGATGATATACCTAATCTTTTAATCCACACAAGGTATGGTCACTATGAATATATAATGATTCTTTGTTTACCTAATAATTACTCTTCTATCTTCATGGATTTAATGAATAGAGTCCTTAAATATTACCTTGACCAGTTCATGGTAGTCTTTATAGATGATATTCTTATCAATTCAAATATAAAAGAATAGAATTAATATCACTTGAGAATTATACTGAAAGACCTATGTAAAGAGAATTTATATGAAAAATTTAAATGGTGTTAATTTTGGCTACAAAAGTGTCATTTTTTTGGTCACATAATCTCAATAGATGGTATAACATTAGATATATCAAAGATGGAGACTATTTAAAGTTTTCCTAGAGAAACCATAGTGACAGAGATTCATAGTTTTCCTAGATTAGATGGATATTATCAACATTTTTTATAGAATTTCTCATGACTATCTAATCCTCTGACCAAGTTAACTCAGAAGGGTTTTAAGTTCCATTAGATATATGATTGTGAGGAAAATTTCAAGGAACTAAATAGAATGTTGGTCAGTGCACCTGTGCTTACATTACCCTATAGTGGAGAAGGGTTTGCAAAATATAGTGATGCATCAAAGAATGGATTGGTGTGTGTTCTTATGGAAAATAATATGGTTATATCCTATTACTCACAATATTTGAATATTCATGTGTAAAATTACCCAAGTCATGATTTGGAGTTAGTAGTGGCAATTTTTTCATTAAAGATATGGGGGCATTATCTTTATGAGGAAAAGTGTGATATATATAACAATTATAAAAGTCTAAAATATAAATTCACCCAGAAGGAGTTGAACATGCTCGATAGAAGATGATTAGAGTTGATAAATGATTATTACTGCTCAATACATTACCATCCGGCGAAGGTGAACAAGGTGGGTGATGCTTTGAGTTGAAAAGATCATGGTAGATTATTTAGGAAGAGGATAAAAAAAGATCAAATATTTCTAGATTTCCAAAGGATGGATCTAGAAATTACGAATGAAGGAGAAAAATATTATCTTTATCAAATTAATGTTCATCCCTTAATCTATGTAGAGATTAAAGTGGCGTAGAAGAAATATGAAAAGATTAAAATGAATGTTAGAAATGTTCCCGATTTTAACCTTGATCAGGATGGATTGATAAGGTTCAGGGACTGTGTATGTGTTCTTTCCATTCTAGATTTGAAGAATGATTTTTTAGAGGAATCAAATAGTTATTTATTCACTATTCATCATGTAAGTATGAATATTTAAAGGGACATAAAATAATTCTTCTCTTGGGATGACATTAAGAGAGATATTGTGATGTTTGTATCTCAGTGTTTGGTGTACCAACAATTTAATGATGAAAAAAAGTTTAAAGGGTGGTTTCATCCATTAACCATTCTAGAATGAAAATAGGAGAACAACATTATGGATTTTATTGTTGGAGTACCCAAATAATACAAATCTTTTAATACTATATAGGTGGTAGTAGATAACCTTACTAAGTTAGCACACTTCACTGCAATAAAATAATATATCTCTCTTGATTAGCTTACCAAAATATACATTAAGAATGTGGTAAGGTTTCATAGAGTACCATGTTCTATTGTATCAAAACAGGTTCTGAGGTTTGACTAGAAGTTCTGGAGAATCTTTAGAAAGCACTTGAAATAAAATTGAGTTTCAGCACTGCTTAACATCCTCCGATTGATGGACAATTTGAAGGAACAATTAAAACCCTATAGGATAAGTTGAGACCTTTTTCCCTAGATTTCAGAGGTGATTGGGATCAACCCTTTCCTTTAGATGAGTTTTCATACAATAATAGATTTAACCCAATAATTCATATGGAACTGTATGAATCCCTTTATGGGTAGAAATGTAGATCCTTATAGTGTTGGGATGTGGTTGGAGAAAGAAAGTTATTAGGACTTGTGATCGCTCGGGAAATGGTCAAGAAAGTTAGAACTATTCAAAAACTTATTAAGGAAGCCCAACGTCATTATAAAAGTTATGTTGATAACCATAGATTTGATATTGAATTTGAATTTGGTGAAAAGGTGTTTATATGAATCTCACCCTGGAATAAAGTTATGATATTCAGGAAGAAACAAAAACTAATCCCTAGGTATATTGGACCCTTTAAAATCCATGATCATTTTGGGATAGTATCTTATCACATGGAACTCCCTCAAAATCTCCCTCAAGTCCATGATATGTTCCATATATCAATCCTAAGGAATTACATACCTGACCCTTCACATGTACTGAACATAGAGGTCATACTATTGGAGGAGGATCTTTTTTACGAAGAGAAACCTGTTGAAATTCTAGACTGATCATAGAAAGTTCTGTGAAATAAGAACACTCTCTTGGTTAGGGTTTTGTGAAAAATTAATCAGTTAGGAGAAGATATGTGGGAACTTTATGATATGATGAAGCTTAAGTAACCTCATTTTTTTACTCATGTGATGAATTTCGAGTGCAATTTTTTTCAGGGGGTAGAATGTAACACCACATGATTTTATAGACATATTTTATTTTGAATAAATTTAATTTTTCATTTATATCTTGAAATACACAATGTAAAATATTTCTTTTACATTCAACACCTACTTGGAATATGTTACATGCAAAAATGAGTTGGCGCATGTTATAGGCAACACCGACTTGGCGTACGATACACACAATACCGAGTTTGGACGAAACATTTCTTTATATTGTTATAATTTAAAGGAGATAATTATAAATTAGACTTTAAACATAGTTATATAGATAGTAATAACTACTTTTCAAATATTTTATCCATTTTTTTATATAAATATAACTTATTGATATCGAAAGATATGATTTTTGGTAAAGTCCTTTTATATTTAAAAGCACCATTTTCTCTAATAAACCAATTTAAATAAAAATATTAATTTTAGGAACATTTATAAATTTAATTTGATAAAATAAAATTCATTTTTTTAATTCATAACATCAAAATTAGGATAAGGTGATTTTTTTTGATTTTTCTAACAAAACGTCATTTTCTGATGAATAGTGAAAAATACCGGATTTTAATTCAAAAATAATTTTTAATTTATTTTATTTATTAGACTGATATATATTTTAATTTATCTCCACGTTTAATTAGATAATATTTTTAATAATTAATCCAATTTTTTTCATTGGAACCATTTCCACATTGAAATTAGATATAAAGACTAAGCAAAATTTTGATCATTTTTTACTTTAAAAACCCACAACATTGTTTCGACATCGTGATTAATTTCTGCCACATCTGTAATTAAAATTTGGAATTTTTTTTCAATATTTGGAATAATAATAATTTATATTTTATAATAAGTTCAAATTTTTTTTGACCAAAAATATTAGTGACACTGATTAAAATTAATTACATCAGTTATGAAAACAATTAGGCTAATAAAGTACTAAACCTTAAATATAAGACCCAAAATGACATTTACACTTGTCCAAAGACCATTTTATGTATAACTTTTTATTGTATAAAAAATTTTATCAACCTTGTTCCATTATTGGATCCATTTTCAAAATTTAAAACATGGGTGGAATTCTCTCTTCAAATATTTACATGAGTTTCACTCCACCTATACTATAAAAGGACGCCATATCTACCCATTCTTCACACCTCTACAACCTCTTAAGTTATACCAATACCTACCCAATACACTTCCTAAAAATCATCCATTTTAACTTGAATACTCCCTTAGGGAAAAAATCGTCTCAAGGAACCCTTTTTGAACAAACCAAAACGAGTTATCCAGTTTAGAGGTAACGTCTTCTCTCCAAATCATTTCCCTTATTTTCCTTCTCTACCCCTCAATTATTTTTATTATATTATTGTGCGAAAACACAAATATACTCAATATACTATTATTTTTTTATTATAATAGTTTTACCTAAACTTACAAACACCTCCATCTAATGGATATCAAACATATTGTTTCTTTGTGTGGCGAATTACTACCTCATGAAATGATGATTGTTCATTTTTTATTTACCACCAATAATAGTGGAAATTATAATGGAAACTATATTTATATTTTTCATATATTGTATTTATTATGTATTTAAACTTCATTATTCCTTTTACAATACAAATGTCTTTACTTTCCATTTGGTGTTAATACGATAATATCGTTTGAGGAAGTGTGGACTACCCCTCAATGCGATGTGATACATTCAGACACCACATGGAATGTATTAAGGATTGGTATAGTGAATTTATATGATATACATGATATATTAATTCTAATGGAATAATAATACTTATATATACATACATATATATACATATATAATTTACTTACATCCTTTTAATGTGGAAATAAAGACATAAACAGTGTTCATGCGTACGTACAACTTACCATCTCTATGAATAGTGTATTCCTTTACATACATATTTCTGATATAAATTATTTTAATACATACATATATATATATATAATTATGTACCTAATATTTATACCATTGTATACATTTTATAATCATGATATAAGTTTAAGGACCAATGATATATGAAATTTAGGCATTTGCGAAGAACAAATCGAATATTACCCGAAGTAAAACCTTAACATAAGATCGTCAACAAGAGGGTAATATAAGGTCATAATCATAAAATCTATGGTAATATATATAATAATATGATTTTTTAAAATATGTGTAATAAACTTATATTTATTAAACATGAAGCTTGTATGAGTACATAGAGAGTCAAGACATAAGGTAAGGGGAATTTCATCTCTCTTTTAATTTCCCTGAGATACATGTTATGTTCAAAACAATTTACTTTTGTGTAGTTTATGTAATTCACATGATTTTATTATAATAATATCATAAATAAATTTATGGGAATTCACATGTCCCTTTTATGATACCTCTGTCATGGGGTTTATGTTTCAAAATATATTAAATCAGTAAAAATGTTTTGTCTCAAATTGCCTTTTTTGAGACTTGTGTTTTTTATGCACCTAAAATATATTTTGAGGTGTATATAATTACATTTTACATGGGATCACAATCTATATTTTAAGCTTCATGTTATTTTTTTTCTTACATATAGATTGTGATCCCAAGTTATCTAGTAATTAGAGTTTATTGAGATAATCTCATTGCTTTTTGAGAGTGTTTATGATTATGCTTCCATCGATGAAATCTCGTGGTCCATCTCTCAAAAATATTCATAATTTTAATTCCACTCTATTTATCCTAGATATAATCATGTTTTAGTACCATTTTACACTATTTTGTAGTTAAGATAATTTTTTAATTAAAATAAGATCATCTTTCTCTAGGGTCGAAAATCTATTCTATTAAGAAACCATGTTTTTAAAAATGTTTTAAAAATATCTGTGATGATCATTTTCAAGAAGAAAAGATTTTCAAAAAATGATTTTTTTTCAAAGCTTCCTTTATATGTTTTCAAATAGATTTTCAGGAAAAAAAGGTTTTAAAAGGTTTTTATGTTATAAAAATAATTTTTCAAAGAAGAAAAGATATTTTCCTCAAAAATGTTTTAAAGGATTTTAAAAATTATATCCCAAATAGGATAACATCCATTGGTGTTAATCATGCCTTTATGGGGAAATTGTTCAATGTTTCCATTCATATTATTTCTCTGAATGGATTATGTTTTGATGGAATGATTTTATGAAACCCATTTCTCTTTCACAGGTTATATTATTTTGAAACCAGATTCTTTTCACAGGTTATGTTTATAATGAAATGATTATGAAACTTGTATTTTTATAATAGGTTATGATACATTTACATGTTTATGATACCCATTTCATTTAATATGTTATTATATGTCTATTTACGATCTTGGGGAACATGTATGTATGATTTCATTATATTATGGGAGGGACCTATATCTCCCTCCAATGAATTGGATAAGGATTTATTTCTCATGAGATAAACAGTGTTGGAAAAAGGGTTCAATAGTTCAATAATATATGGCTAGAATCCGGGTTACTCGGTTCAGTAATACATGGATGGAATGGGGGTTCACCCACTTCATTAAAGAACTTTGTCTACTAATATGGTCTTGGAAGTGTTGCCTTGGATACTATGGAAATCATATTATATGCTTATGTGTTTTCCACAATTCCATGTTTTATTCCTATGTTATGATTATGTGGCTTATGATTTTTTATTTACTTATGATTAATGTCTTATGAACTACCAATAATTATTCCATGATCTCTATTATGAAGTTTGATTTGTCGGGTATGATCTTCTATCTTCGTGATCTAGTTCTCATACCCTTATTCTCAATATTATGCTTACAGGTAACCCTTGTTTACCCTTACTGGCCATTTGATCTCACCCCTTTTTATGTTTCTTCACCACGTTATGAAGATATGTATTTTTTTTATGTGTCTAAAAAGTGTGCTAGTGAAGAAGAAACTAATGGAAGATAACGTAGATCATTTATGTACCCAAGTTTATGTTTCCATGTTTCCATTGGAACTAGAATATTACGATCATCATGAATCTATTTTTGTAATGTTTTGTGTTTTCTGCAAAAGTTATGTAATGTTAATGTTTGAAAAGGGAGGTTCTCTATATAAAAATTTTTATATCAAAATCATGGAAAATAGTTCACCTTGTTCAAATCATTCAAAAAACAAGTAAAATATTTTCAAAGAAGATTTCCAAAAAACAATTTACATTGATCAAATCATGTATCATATTATATCAAATCCAAAATAGTATAAATACAACACATCAAGGGAAAAAACCCAAGGATAATATAAGGTCAGGATGGATAGGCCACTCCTACCTCAATATCAATAAAATACCATGGTGAACTCAAGTCCCTATATCTCATGCATCAATGTCAAGGAAATATAGAAACACCCCCAAAAATGAACCCCCAAAATTTTCAATCAATTATTAGAGACAATATATTTTTTATCCAAGAATATATGATAATCCTAGAATAGGAACCCACTTACAATACTAATGGATGAGGCCAAATATTGTATGTTCCACCAAAATAACCAAGGATTCCATGTGTAGAATATATAAAATCAATTTTATAGGGATTTCACATTTCACAAACAATTATAAAAACCCTTTTATCATTAAAAACATTCATTTAAAACTAATTCCATAGAATATATCATCATGCTTTCAAAAACATAATTCATTTTAAAAAATAAGGGGAACTCCAGTTTTCCCAAAAACCCTTTTACAGATGCATAATAATTATGTTAAGTATTATGTAAATTTATTTAAAAATTCAATAAAATTAATGATTCATATAATATAGGCTAGAGATGGAACCACTAACCTCAAGCATGGGTCACACGTTACCCACAATAGTATCCACACACAGTAGAAACATAATAGAACAAAAGATAAAATAATGGAGTCCTTGAAATATATTCTCGCATACAAGAATCAAATTCCATAAGAAAAAGGGTTGATGGAGAAGTTAGATTAACACATACCTTGTGAATCTCATGAACTGAACAATAACCAACAAGATTCATCCTTAGTAAGACAATCACACCAGGGATATAGAAAAGATTAGGGAGGGACAATGAAAAATATCAATATATCCTAGAAAAAATCCCAACACCACTTATGCTTCACATTGAAACAAATAAAATTACATGGTAATGACCAAACTTACTAAAAGAGGAGAAACCAATAAACCTCAAGATTAAAGAATTAAAAGGAGAAGCTCTAAAGTTAAATATTAACCCAAAATCACCTGGATAAAACCTATGGTTTGGGGAATAGTAGAGGAATGTGAATGATATTGGATTCAAGATCTCAACACATATAATTCACTGGAATATTTACAATTCATGGTTAGAAATAAAAATTTAAGATGTGGACTCTTGGAATAGATGATATGCTAAAAAATGTGTTGTCTCAACTTGAAATCCCAAAATCCCCATTCATGATGTATATAAAATTTTCACAATGTTAACAGTTTCCATATCCTAAACTGTAATCATGTACACTTCCCATAATTCATTCACATAATGAATGTACAATTCATACTATGAACTAGCTCATGTATCCAATATTCATCCCAATCCCTTTTGAAAAATCCCTGAATCTCTTATGTCTCCACTTGAACCCCAAAAAAACAACTTAATCATTAAAAAGATATTATAAATTAACTATAATGTTAAAATTATACCCACCATAGAACTTTTATCCCATTAATTCACACATTAAAAGGATGCTCCATAAATAAGTGAGGCCACTAATCCCTTATTGATGATTTTTTTCTCCCAAGTCTCATGAGAAAGTGATATGTGATTCCATAAAACCTTGAATAATGGAACATACATCTCATATAATAATCTTATCTAAAAATAAACCATCTCCATTGGTTTCCCCACAACAGAAAAATCTAAATCCAACTTTATATACACTTAAATCGGAATATGAGATGGATCAAGATGGTACTTCATGATCTGAGATATGTGAAAAAAATCATGAATACCTGTCAAATGATCCAGTAATTATAACCAACAAGATACATGTCTAACATAAATAGTTATCTCAAGTAGTACAACATATATCGAATCGAAATTCCATTTGTTTCCAAGATAAGGATGATATAATCGAGGGAAGATGTTCAAGAAAACCTAGTCACAAATAGAATAATTCAAAGGAAGATGTTGGGAATCCAGATATGATTTCTGAAGCCTCTGAGCTATATCCAAGAATTTATGTATATCTTGAATCTTCACTGACATCTCCTGAACAAGACTATTGTCCAAGAGAGAGGTTTCAACCACATATACCCAAAAAATATTTTAACTACATGAAAGACCATATAAATCTTCTAAGAGATCCATTTTGATTAATGAATGGTGAATATTATCAAAGGAAAACATCAAACGTCCCATATGTATATCCTATGATCCAAAAAAATTCAATATGTGTGCATGGAATATAACCTCTAAGATATGTATAGCATGATACACCTATCCATATATCTATGGGTTAGAGGTTTTACTTAATATGAATTGAGTTCCCATCACCTCTTAGACACTCCCCCTAAATCCGAATGTTAACTAGGGATCCATGTTAGAGATAATGGTAGAGGGGACCCCATAAAACCTTAAAATATCTTGTATCTATAGATTACCCATATCATCATCCTTTATGGTGTCCCTTATCAAAATAAAATGAGATAGTTTCATCAAACAATCAAATGACACCTAGATAGAATTATTTCCATTGTAAGTCCATAGTAATCCAATGATGAAATCCATGGTCACCATGTCCCACTTCAAATATAACATTGGAAGAGACTAGAGCATACCAGGAAGGATTAAGGTGATTTGAATTATTCTATTGGAAGCTGTAATAGTTGGAAACATAATAAAAAAAATTCATCATACCTGACAACCAAAAACATCATATCATGTCATAATAAAACATCATATTTTTTGGGTTAATGGACCACTAAGAACTATTTAAATACTAGAAAAATGAACTACTCATCTAAGATGGGATATTAAAAATATCCATGAAGTTAATAATTCTATCATAAGGGAGAGACTAACTAGAAATAGTCTCCCCCATATATAATATTTTGATGATTATCATAAACTCATCATCTTATTAATGGTCTTATAGAATAAAATCAAAGAAATGTGATAACAACTGAACACTGATTAGATCCATACTTAAAATAATCCTCCTATACAACCAGATAAAAATGAATAAAAACCCAAAAAAGGTTCCACTTAATTTGACTCTAAGACAACCTGTGGTGAAAAATTCCTACTAAGAGTGCCAGTGAAGACAATCTACTTACTCGGGGTGTAGGAGATGTCGATGTCAAGATTATGGAGATATTTTATACACCACCTCTTTCTGAGATTTATGTCCTTATAAGGAAGGATATAGATCAGAGTATTATAATCATAAAATATTATGAAACTCTCTCTAAAAAGATAACTTGACCATCACTTAAACACATGTATAATAGTGGAAAGATCTAAATCATGAGTGGGGTATTTTTTATCATGTGGTTAAATATGAAGATATTATTAGGCCAAGACATGATCATCATACATAAACATAAAACCCATACCACTACCATAAGCATCAATGTATAGTAGATACCCCTTAACAATCTTAGGCAAGATCAAACTAGGTGATGGTGTTAGAAGTTGTTTCAATTCCTCAAAATAAGTCTCACACTTATTATCTCAATTAAATTTCAACCCTTTATTAGTAATATCTATTAAAGGGGATTATATCTTTGATAAATCCTTGAAAAACACTGATAATATCCAACCAGACCTAGGAAGATCAATATCTTGAAAATGTTCTATGGTACTTCCCATGACAATACAACCTTTACTTTATTAGGAATGAATGAAAGGATATGTTTTAAAATTACATTCCCCAACAAAATAACTTCTTAGATACAAAAATTAAATTTTTATAGCATCCCATATAGGTGGTGACTCCTTAGTATTTTAAAAACTAGATTTATGTGCTTCTTAGGCTTATGCTCAGATCATGAATAAGACATTATATTGTCCACATACACACTAAAAAATGTTTCAAGATGATGATGGAATATCTGGTTTAACAAATCCATAAAAAATTAAAGAGTCTTGGTAATTACAAAAATAATTATGAGATATTTATAATGTCTATACCTTTTATTGAAGGTTTCTTTCGGGATATCAGACTCTCAAACTCTAAGATGATGATATCCCTACCAAAGATTAATTTTCAAAAACCACTTCCCCTCTTTAATTGATAAAATAGTTCATCCATATAGGGATAAGGGTAGTTATTCTTAATAGTAAAGTGGTTAAACTTTTTATAGTTTATAAAAATAAACAAAGAACCTTCATCCTTTTGGGAAAAGAGAACAAAGAATTACAATGGTGAAATTACGGGATGAATATAACCCTTATCTGGTAGATAATCTAACTAAACATTGTTATATTTCATATCATCAGGTTTTATATGATAATATGGTTTAGAAATCAGCTGCATACCAAAAACGATATCAATCGTGAACTACACCACCCTATTTTGAAGAATATTGGAGATGTTTTTAGGGAAAACATTAGTAAAATAACTAACAACCAAGGGAAGATACTCAAGATAATTAACATCACTTGGATCAAATAAAATGATAGATAACAAACTAATGAGCTCTCTATTGGGAGGTCCTACATAATCAAACATTGGGGCCCACTCTCATTGAAACACCCAAGAGCTCCCATGATGGAAGTTAAAAAAACATACTGATGATAAAAATAATTCTTAAAATGATGAGAAAATAGATAATCTATCCCAACAATGATTTTGAATAGATACAGATATAGAATAATGAAATCCTTGACTAGCTTCACATTATATATTGATAGAGAAGAAGTATGACAATGGAACCCTTTAACATTCCTATTTCCAAGAGGTGTCTCTATCTATACAAGAAGGGAATTGAGATATGTTGGAAGTTTCAAGATATTAAAAAAATGAGAAGATATAAATGAGTGTAATATACCTATATCAAATAGAGTAGTTTTTGTAGAACATGAGCCAAAGATGGTACCTATCACTATAGTTGGGCCCACATCATCTCTCATTGAAAACTCATCCACTTTATAAATGTTATTTACTTTTAAGACCTATGGATGAAGCCCTATGGAATTATAATGTTATGATTGTGCCTCAATGTCATTTGGTTCCAATGATCCCTAAAAATAATGGGGAAAACCAAAATCCTAGAAGAACTCATTCATATGGCCTCAATGGCCACAAGCATTAGGAATCATAATGGATGTGGGACAAGTCATTCAAGTGTTCCCGACATTATAACACTAATAGTAAATATGGGGCCCAATGCAGCCAACTACTAATGTTGTAGAGAAGGTACACTACTAAGAACCACGTACACCACTCATTAAATTATTTTTCCACTTCAACTATGTTCCCTATGCACCATTGAAAGTGTCGTTGGGTGGAAAGGAAGAGGAATTATAGACAATATTTCCCATCATATATATTTATTATGTCATATCCACATTTACCATCTCTGAAAAACAGTTGGTGTACTCAAACATTGAATTTTCTCACTTGTACAAAGAGAGGAACTCCATGAATTTTGATATCATAAGATATTCTGATCCAAATCTGGTTTCACTTGACAATCCTTTTCTACTAAAAATTCTCAAGGAACCCATGAAATATATCTTAGATTCGTGTCTCTGTATACCCAAAATTAGAAATAAACAATTTAAAAATGAAACAATCTCAGTTAAAACCAGAAGAATATAAGAAAAAACTATGATCAAGGTCAAAAACCAACATAAGAGACACACATCCTAAAATCCCATGGTGACTTAAGGCTCATCACCACATGTTCTAGTCAAATATTCATCACAACCTATAACTAAAGTCACAAAAAAACTATCTTTTATCTACCAAATTTACTAGATTTATAATTACTTCTTATAATACCAAATTGTTATGGCCTGACCCAAAAAAACCCTTCCATCTAGGCTTCTAACCAGACTGTAGAAAAACCCAAAGGGAATTATATAGGCCCATGGGCTAGTGACTAGCACCCGGGCATCAAAAAAATTATAATTAATACTTTCTCCCATCATGAAATAAGATACATAGAACATATAAATAAATAAAACTATAAAATAAATATTTCATGAAAAATAATAATAATAATACAACCCATGGTAGAAATATACAAACCAAGGTGCATGTACTAAAAAAACCAATAAAAAGGACACACAAACCTAACAATCCTCCTAAAAGTTATATGTATAATATTTTCCACCATCTCACTAGTATCTACTCTCAAACTATTGAAAAAAAACTTTTCACCATATTGTGATGCCTTTCCCATTTCTATATTAGATAAAATTTGGTCTACACACCTCTAAGGGAGTGTACATGGTTTAATATAAACATGATCAATAGGATCCCTCCTGGGTGTTCCATATCATGTTTTTTATAATAATCACAATGTTATACTTATAAAAGAAAACATGGGATTTCAAGAAATTACACAATTTTATATCAAAAGCATGGTAAATAGTTCTTCTTTTAAAAAATCGTTCATAAACTAGGTAAAATATTTTCAAAGAATAATCTAAAATAAACATTTATGTCAATAAAAGAATATATCATATAAAGTTAAATCCAATATAGTATAAATAAAAAAACACTACATGGGTAATACAAAGTTAATCTTGCTATGTCATTTAAAACTCAATCTCAATAAAATACTCATGTACACTCAAGTCCATAGAGAGCACGCATCAAATTCCAGGGAACATAAAAAACCCCTAGAAATTTAACCCATAATAATTTCAATCAAGTCTTAAATCTAATATATTTAAGATCTTGGAATTGAGGAACACCACAAAAAGTGAACCCACTTATAATACCAATAGATAAGGCCCATTACTACATCTTACAATTAAGTACCCAAGGCTACTATGTGTATTAAATATCAAATAAATTTTAAAAGGATATCAAATTTCATAAAAAAATCCAAAAAACCCCTTCAATCATCATAAATGTTCCGTGAAAACAAATTTCATAGTCCATTTCCCAATGATTTAAAAACAAGTTTATTTTACAAAAATGATGACGAACACCATCTTCTATCATAAATTTTTTTAAACAAGAATAAAAATCAAATAAATAACAATTAAATTTACTTTATAAAACCATTTATAAAATCATGATTTTCAATGTATCATAGAACATAGGATATATATAAAACCACCCACCTCAAACATGGGTCACACACCACCGACAACAAGATCAACAGACAAAAAAAAATTAAGAGAATGAAAGAGAAATGAATATAAAAATTGACATGAATTATCAAATACTTTAATTTAATTCCATAACAAAAATAGTTATTTCAGAAGTTAGATCAATCCATATCTTGAGAATCTCACACTCCGCACCACAACCCACAATATCCAGCCTCTAGAGGACAATCATAGAAGGTATCTAGAAGAGATTATAAAAAGACTGTAACATGATACAAATATACAAAAAATGCATTTCAAAACAAAAAAAATATAAATAAATCTAAATAAAATGAGAAGATAATGATCAAACTTAACAAAATAGAAGCAACCAACTAACCTATAGATAAAAATTCTAAAAGGGGAATCCTAGAAGAGATGGAATCACCCGAAATATTCTAAAGTAGAGATAAGGTTCGAGGAAGAGAGGAAGAAACAAAATGAGAAAGGAGTTTGGAAATAAAAACATACAATTCAATGGAATAGAAATAATTCACAATGTGAATTATAGATCCATGATGTGAACTCTCATAATGGGTGACACACAGAAAAACTTGTCTCCTCAACATAAAATCCTGAAATCCTCATTCACGATGTGGATAACATTTTATTATTGTCAATTTTCTAATATATTGAACTAGTACCACATATTATTCCCATAATTATTTCACATTATGAATGTGTTTTTAGTGGTGAAATAGCTTCTTTATATAAAATTTAGTCCAAACCCTTTAGAATGCCCCTAGATCTTCTTCAACACTACTTGAACCAAAAAACAATTGCTTAAACCTTAAAAATATAGTGTCACTTGACCAAGAGTTTACTCTAAAAATCATATAATACTTACCTAAATCTATCCTTATCATCCCTCCTTGTGTCCTAGAGGTTTTGGTCTCACAAAAAGACTAAAATTATAAAGATGAATGTGTGCACCAAAGGATTTTTCCAAAGAATAGGTATACAACTTAACTGAGTGTTTCATGTTTATTTCTAATTATTACACTATAAAATATCATTTATTTATGATAAAGTATTTATATTATTTTCTAACATATACTTAAATTTTATATTTATTATTTAATAACCATTTTTTTATGTTTTTTCTATCCTATGGTAAATGAAAACATCCCTTGTATGTATGTGTGCACTGCCACCTCCATGAAATGGTGTGTTTAATTTTCCATAACTACCTCACAAAACTAGTTATAAATATATAATTAATGAATATTTAATATTTTTATAAAATTATTATGATTCCTTTAATATATTATACTACTTACTTTATCACCATTTATGTTCATTGAAAATTGATAAAATCAATCATGCATATATGCAGAATACCACCTCCAGGAAGGGATGTGATTCATTTTTTATTATCACCTCACGTTGTTGGTAATAAGGATGGAAATAATTAATAAATACTAAATTTATAAAATATTTATTATTCTGTAAAATTAAAATATTATCTACATTATTTCTTTTTCACTAAATAGAAAAATAAAAGTTCGGTCATTCGTACGTATGGATATTCATCTCCATGAAACGATGTGTTTCATTGTTTGATTGGATTATATATTTAGTTTTAAAAGTGTATTTAATGTATATGTATAACAATTATAAAATTTCTAAGACTATATAGTCAATTTAACTATAACCCATTTGACCACAGTCAACATATTGATACTATCGCAAGGTCATAAACTGTACGACCCTAAAATGTCATATGTAAACTTAAAAATTTTAGTTACTAAATAATTTCATGTAATAAATGAAATAAAAGGAATAATAAAAATAAAATAAAAATTTAAAAGGTTATTAATAAATTATAAATATAAGATGTTTTTTCAAGAGATAGAGAATATAATATGCTAAATGAGGCTTAAGGTAAGAGACTTTTCTTTAAAACCATATTTTAATGTTTTAGTTTCAAATACTTTTCTTTTACATCCATGTTCTTGAAAATATTCCAAGAATTATCTTATTTATAGATAAAATATTTTAAAAATAAAATTTCAAAAATTCTAAACTTTATTTGTAAATTTTTAAAATGGTAATCTTTTAAACATTTACAATAAAAGAGATTTGGATGTTTTTACCAAAGGGAAAATGAATTTTTTTAACTTATATTAATTGAACTATATTTCCTTCCATTATATCTATTATCAATTATTAATATTTATATATAAATTTTCTTATTTATTTTAAAATAGAATATTTATTTCATTATTATATGGATTTTTAGTTTTAAAAATGTTTTTCTAAGGAAATATAAAATTTTTATCATCTTTATGAGATAATTGAATATGTTATTAATTATGGTCTTGTGTGTAAATTTTAATGGATTTTATAATTAATGGGAAATAAATCTCTGTTTTATTCATGATATGGTCATTTTACATTTTATATGAATGATTGGTGAGTTTGGTATATCTCAAATAATGGGTTAGTCTGATATAGCACTCCAATGCATTGGGTAAACTGATAGAGTTTACTAGTGATAGGTTACTTATAATAGATATGGGATTTATCTAGTTATGTGATTACACAATAAGATTTATTGTAAAGGTAAATATAAGTATAATTTACAAAGTTTCTTATATGTAATTATTATAATGGTTTATAGTGGAAATATTTTCATTTGATATAGTAATAAAATAAGATTATATGTTTTAAGAAAGTTTTATAACTTTTTCCTAAAATAAAGGTGCAATGATATTTTTTCAAGGAAATTTATTCCTGATTTTTCATAGGTTCCATGAAAAAAAACTGATTCTAGTTTTTCCTTTATTATTTCAAATCAATTTTTTCAAAAAATATTTTAAGAACATAATTTTTGTTTCATGGAAAGGTAAAAAAATAATAAGGAAAAATTTTTATTGTGAAAAAATAAAACATTCTTATAAATTTTACAGGTTTAAAATTGTAAAAATGGAATTATTTTAGTTTATTACACTTATTGGGATTTGTTTTTATAATCCATCATTTCCAAATGATTTTTCATAGGTCATAAGGATGAGTGGAAATATTAATAATTCTCGAGTTCCAATTATGGGAGTTACCTTGAACAAAGAAATGTGCCTTTATAAAGAGCTTATTTTTTGTGGGAAAAATATAAACTATGAAGAAATTTAGAATTTTTTATATAATGTTTTAACTAATTATCTAAATCTATAAACAAAAAAAATCTTGAAAATGTAATAAAGTAAAAAAACATGTTATAGATTATGTATTTATGGGTTGAATAAGGCACAAGTCATTATATTGACTATACAGAGTAGTCGACCTATTTATATCCCGCCATATGTTATACAACATATATCCACTAATCCTTGTAATAAAATAGTTTAGGAGGGATAAAATCACCATGTTTTTATAAAATGTTTAAATTTTACTAAAATATATGTAAAATGATTTTAAATATATATTTACAATAATCTTTATATATTTAATGAGTGGTTATATATTCTAAAATAATTCTAGGTCACAAAAAAAATAGATTATGTATGGAAACAAATAACTAGATTTTTGTTGATTATAATGAGGACATGATTATAATAAAAAGTAATGGAAAATAATGCAATTATTCTATGGGGACACTTTCCAAACATAATAACATTACTCATGTTCAATTAATATAATAGATATAAGTTAGTGAAGAAATAAAGATAAATTCATGAGGTGAGATGAGGTTAACTAATATTTTTTAAATTTTAAATATATTAATTTATAAAAAAATGTTAATAAATATATTCTCTAATGTTTATTCAATGTATATTCATTGATTTCCAAAATAAAAAGACTATGAGGTTGATAGATTTGAAAGAAACGTGGATAAAATATAAGTATGAATCATATGTAGGTTTAAAATATAGAATTGGTAATGAGATTGAGGGTATACTATTCTTGATGTTGCTTCACTTTCTGGATATAGATATAAGATAGCGTATTGGGACCTTCCGGGACTTAAGGTATTAATTAATTATATATATAGTAATGTTTTATTTTAAATTGGGTTTTAAATTGTTAATTAATAATATTAATGTCATTACAGTTAATTAATAATTATATTAATATTTTTTATTGAAGAAATTTGAAAGTAATTTTTTTTATAAAAGTTCTAATGAATATGTTTATACTATAGAACATATGTTTCTTCAAGATCATGAGTTGGTGCACATAAATCAAGATTGTGTTTTTTTACTTTCAATAAAAACATATTATAATAAAAATAATATTTTCAATTTATGGTGGATTATGAATTATTTATAACAATAATATTTTCTATTGGAATATCCTAATGTTCATTTTTTATAATATCATATTATTTTTTAATTCTAAAAATAATTCTTTAAATCATTTTTTATATATTCAAATACACACATAAATTCTAATGAATAAAATTATCTGTTAAACCCTATAATAAAAAAATATAAACCAATTACAATGACGTTTTCTTTAGACTTTTCAAACATTCCTCCAAAAAATTGTAGAACAACATATCTCTAATGGGTGATTTATAATTATCTCTTATGTAGGGTTTAATTTCTTGAATGTGCACATGTATAATAGTAATATTACATTGAAATGTATAGATTGATACTTAATAATGATTTATGAACTTTTATAATTATTTACATCCCTAATTGAACAAACTAATAAGATTTCTACCTATCCAAAAAAGAATTAAAGAAATCTAACTTAACATAAATACAAAGTAATCAGAATATACCTGGACTAAATTGAACCAACCTAAACAAAATTGGATAAAAAAATACCAAAACATAACACACCAAAATGAGGAATACTAATACCAACCAAAATAAGGAAAACCTAAACCAACATAACCAAGGTAAATTAAACTACATAGAATCAAATATAATTTAATTAAACAAAACTAAAACAAAATGAACCAAAAAAAACGAAATACTCAAATAAATTTTTTCTAAAGTAACTGATTTAAAATAAACCAATCTAAAAATCCTTAAACAATACGAACCCACAAAATCTAGACCAATGTAAACTAATCTGGGTAGAATCTACACTATCTGACTTAATTGAACCAAATAATAACAAACTAAAATAATCTAAACCAAACTAAACAAAAAAATGAGATAAAATAAAAACCATCAAAATAAATATGTATCAAACAATGATGTACTGAATAAAATTAAAATAAAATAGAATAATATAAAAACCAAAACTAACTAAAAAATACCCATGTAACTCATATGAAGGCAATCTGAATCAAACCTAATTGAAATTATTGAAACTGAATTAAACTAATCCTAATATAATCAACCCAAAGTTAAATGAACTAGAATAAATAGAACATAATTGAACTATGTAAAATTAAGTTAAAATTAAATGAATCACAAAAAACCGAACTTAATTGGATTGTTTTGGAATGTTGGGTTCTATATTGTTTAGTTTGATTTTGTTCATTATGGTTTAATATGAATTTTTTATTTATGTTAATTATATTCAATTTTTTTTTCATTTGATTAATATTAGGCAAAAATAATTTTGGGCTTTTATTTTCAACAATGATCCACTTTGGTTAGTTTTAGTTATTTTAATTCCATTTAATTTCATATGATTTTTTTATTTTTTTATTATATATTTTATTTTTATTGATGTAAAATTATCTAATTTTTTAACAAAATTATATTAAAAAATTAATTTGGTGTTTAAGGTCATGTTACTTGATATATCATATTTTTTTCAAGTAGGAAAATGAAATATATAAGAATAGTAAATATCAGGACCCAAGACAAAAATATAAGAATATTTATTTTTTTATTATTTTTTTTATATTCCATTCTCTTAATGTTTTATAAATTTAATTGATAAATTTTTTTTTTCAATAGAATTCTCTTGAATAATTAGAAGAAAAGGGACTAAAAACTGTTAGTCCAAAGAATTATACGCATCAGGAGTTTAGATATTATAATCATAGTTGGGTTTACTAACAAACTAGAAAGAATATTTTTCCTTCATGATATTGATCTTATTGAAAAAAATCATGAACTAGTTCCATAATAGTTACAGAGAAGAAATTTCATCTTCCAATAAAACAGGTAACACAAAGTGTGGTATAATAGTCTAAGTGATTCTAGAAGTTAGTAAATGTGAAAATCATAAAATAATTTTATTTTTTGGTTATTTAATTTATAATAAATAAAATAGTTATTGATGCTTATTTGATGACGATGCATTCGGTTTTTTAGGATTCCCCATCACTATATTTATTTGTTAATTTAAATGTTGATGGTGATGGATATTTGTTTAATGATGATGATAGTGGAATAAAAAAAGGATAGTGGTGTTATTGGTTGTGGTGATTATGGTCTTGGTGATTTTATGGGTGATACTAATCTTAGTGAGGGTTCTTATGGTTCTATAGTGGGTTATGATGGTATTGAAACTAATTTGAAGCATATGTTTTTTATATAGACTATATTAATATTATATTATGGTTTAAACATATATATATTAGGTTATTAGGGGTGAAATTACATAAAACACACACACACACCACACACACACAAGACTGAAAGGCAAGTCATAGACCCTAAAGGGAAAACCCACCCAACCACTATATTTATTACATTATATATATTTGACCTAAAGGCCCTGTGGGTATATTTTCTATTACATGGGTTGTAGGCCTAAATTATTTAGAACAAGGCCCATTCTTTGAATATTCCTTCTACATACCCCTACTTCTACAGTACTGCCCATGCTACATTACTCACTATTGTACTCATCATTGCTATAGTGTATGCAGTTGTTATAGATACAGTTCAGTCCACCACTACACTATCATTGTTTCTACAGTACCTCCAATTCTATAGTACCATTATAGTTCTGATAAAATACCCTATTCCCAATGGGTTTTGAACGCCCATTTTTTAGGTATGGTTATGCGGTTTATACCACTAAGACAAACCCTAACTACATGTTAAAACATACTTTATTTTGTATACTGATGATGTTATATTAAGTTTATAGTTTTTTAGAAATATTAAGATATATATATATATATATGTATTCAAATTAGGTATTTTAAAAAAATTAAGAATCATACAACCATAGGCACTATCTGATACTTTAGAATTATTTTCATGGGTTGTTCCTATGGTGGTAAGTTGTAGCCATAAGTAATGTGTGTACCTGCAGGAATAATACCCCATATGGGATATGAAAATGTTTATATCCCTAATATAATAGTAATATAGACCATGGGAATGATGACCATCATAACACCCTGCCCCAGAATCCACTAAATTTGTGCTCTGGTTTGGTTCAACACATGGCCTCAAGCGAACATCCTTTCATGCTAAAAGGTAGTGACTAACTGTGAGGGGCCATGAGGTAACCGTGGGGAGACTATACCATCATTATTATAGTGTGTAACATAGAAGTAAATAATGAAGATATCATTCATCCAAAAATAATAAATAAAGGTATAAAGAAGGTAACAGGTAAACAAATAACCCATGATATAACAAGATGAATTGTATTCCCATTTTCAAGTCATACACATCATAAATTCATGCATACAAGTCCAATATAAAAAGAAGAAAAATGGGTAAAATATAAAAACACCTCTAAGATGTCTGATTACTAACTTGGTCCCTACCTCTAAGATCCATCCCAACCCAAATCAAACATCCACCATAGGGAGCATGCCATTGTCTAAACATGCATCCATGAATTCTACTTGGGTGCCAACCTATATCCAAATAAGAGTGCGAGTATGACTGAGTACACCACTAACAACAGTGTATAAAATCATATTTAGTTTGACTTAATATGTTTCTTGTTACTATATTCCATAAAATAAGAGATAAAATCATCTAAATAAATAAAATACCCCTGCTCATCAGGATCTTCGATGACACTTACGTTGAAAATACCAACTTTAGTGAGTTATAGATATCATAGAGAATATATTTATGAAAGTGTGAACCATATTCACCTCACAAATTCAAGGTTCACATCATAGAATTCTTGATTATCATGTATTATATGGAATCTAGGTACTCATCCGGGTATTCCCAAGAATTTGGTAACATGTAGAATCCAAAGAGCTCATCCTGGCATCCCTAACTCATGTATCATATGGAATCCAAGGATATCATCCCGATATTACAAATTATATGGAATTGTATTTAATACAAAATCCAGTGATCTCATCCTAACAACCCCATTCATTTAGAATAATATATCATATGTAATTCAATGACTCATATCGGTATTCCCATATAATCATTGCCATGTATCACATGTAATCCATAGATCTCATCCCATAATTCTAATATATTTATTTAATCCAATGCATAATCATGTATTCCATTTATGTATAATAAGGCTCTAGGGAAATGTAAAGAAAATTAAAATTATTTTACGTTCGAAGATAACTAATATAATATTCAAATGAGAGGGATTTCAAACACCCCATTTATAAATGAGTCAAAAGATCATTTACCCAATTAAATAATTCATAATGTCTCTTCATGTTAATTATAATCAAGGGTCCTAAAGAGCCTCCTAATCACCCAATCTTAATAAAAAAGGTCATTTCTCAAGTCTATGACACCCAATAGGTGTCCCTTTAATATAAAACAAACAATACACACTCTATTCTCATGTTAAACGGGGTTCAAAGGTTTTAGTTTAAAAATATAAGTGGCCAATTAATGGTCATTAAAGGGTTCTAGAAAAATTTTAAGGATTGAAGTAATTAAATTTGGACTCTATGTTGAATGAATGGTAATCTATAATGAAGAAAATTTTTTCACATTCTAAAAAATGGATAAAATTTATGGGATAGCTCAAATAAAAACTAACATAGTTTAGTAGAGTTCCATTTGATGAGTATTAGCCTTGTGTTTTAGTAAAAATGAGAGAAATAAAGAAATCGAATAAAATTAATAAAAATATGATACATTATCCTTAAATAACAATAACTCATATGCTATGGAAATAAAATAAAAAGGAAAAAATTTTACTCTTATAATTACCTTGGGACTTCAATCATCACACATAGAAATAGAATAAAATTGTAAATTAGGGATATCTTCCATATTCAAGAAGAGAAAAGAGGAGATATTATAGGTGGGATATTGTACAAATAAAGAAGGGGAAATTAGGTTGATATTAAGGGGTTAATATTTGGGAATACTAAAATTACCACCTTAAAAATACTGACTAGATCATATTGTTTGGGAGGTGACAGGATCACCATTGAGCCAGTGATTCCAGGCAGAACCACATGCCAATTATAATTCCACTAGCTAACAGGTTGACCTATACTGACTAGCCAGTGGGATTTCAAAAAATTAAAGTAGTCTTATATCATACTCTTGAGCCTCCTAAACAATATTGGGACGTCCCAAACCCCCTTTTACATTTAATTAATGATAAAATTGAAATTTACCCACAAAAAAATGGAGACTGTTCTTCAATAAAGGGTGGGGACTTACAATCTCTCCACTATAAGACTACATATAATTGTTTTATACCATATAAAATCACCTGCTTCATCATTGAACATACCTAGATACTATGCCCAAATTTTTTATTCCCACTTTTACATTTCCTTATAACATGCTCGTATTTCCAAAACACATAGATGAGATGGTCAAATTTTACACAGAGTGTTTTCTCACTACAATCTTCAATATGAATTAGATGCTCCTAAATGTACGCATAATATTCAATATTGGTATCATCTGCATCAATAACATGAGCAAGATTAGGAAATTTTCTTAAAATTAGAGACACATGAAACATATCTTTCCTAACATTGTTCCATTATGGAAGAGCTAGTTTGTATGACACTGGTCTAACCCTCTCCCCAATATAAAATGAACTCCTTTACTTGGGTGATAGTTTCCCCTACCTCCATAAATTATGGTCTCCCAATCTAGATGAAACATGCAAGAATACATGATCACCAATCTCAAACTCAAGAGTTTGGTGATGTTGATACCTATAAGAATTCTTCTTATTATATGAGTTTAAAAAATACTTACTAATCAACGAGACATGCTCCTTACTATATTATGAGACTCAATCAAATCGTTACTACCTCACCCACTTCTATCTAAAAAAATGGTGAATGGAATGGTCTCCCATATAAATCCTTATAAAGTACCATCTGAATGGTCTCTTGATAGTTGTTGTCATAAGAGAATTCTACCAAGGATATGTGTTTTTTCAAAGAGACCCAAAAATCAAGGATGCATTCTCTCAGCATGTCCTCTAGAATCTATACGGTCCTCTTTAACTTCTTGTCAGTCTCAAAGTTGAGGGTAGTTATAGAAAACATGTTATTATATAGTTATTTCTATAAATACTTCAAGAAGGTAGTCATGAAAATAGAATATCATTTTGAGACTATGTTAATAGGAACTCCATGTAAATGTGCAACCTAATGGACATAAAGCCTCCCTTGATCAACCACTAAGATGGTATTCAGGATAGGAAATAAATGAATGTACATGGTTAAGTGATTTAAAACTACCCACATGGTGTTATTACCCTAATTAATTCATAGAAACCTAGTAAAACCCCATAGTAACACCATCCCACTTCCACTCAAGAATGGGAAATGGATTCAAGAGACCAACAATCCACTACTGCTCAGCCTTCACTTCTTGAAAAGTGAAAAACCTCATAAAAATCTTGTTGTCTCATTATTCATTACTGGACACCAATATTGTTGAGTAGATCCCGATACATTTTGGTTAGCCCAGGATAAACTCTCCACTTAGAATTTTTAAAATCACAAATATGCACAAATGAATATGTAGTATCTCATCATCAATCAATGAACCAGTCAAGTAGAAGATCCCCATCAGAAATGTTATCCCTTATATAAAATAACTCTATATCATATAATTTTCTCCTATAACTTCGATTAAGAAGTGAATTCATAAAAGATATTGATGTGAGGGATTTATCCCTCGATACTCCTGCACACCTAATTTCAACAAAGACAAAGATCCATTAACTCCCACTCACAACTAGATTTCTAAAAAACTCAAGACTGAGTGTTCCTACTTAAAGCATTTACAACCATGTTTCTCTTTAAAGGTGTCTAATATAAACAAAAATAAAAATATTATAGGTATTTAAGCCATATTTAAATATATTCAAATAGTTCTACAAGAATATATATTTTAGGATTTCATTTTTTATGTAAACTATGAACCTCTCACACAGATGATAGGGTCATTCATGCTTTATATAATTCACTATGGGTGCCATATCAAGGTCATGGGTTGGATAGTTTCATTCATATGTCCTAAATTCTTATGACCTATAATCCCAAACGTGACTGCCGTACATCATAATAACTCCAATCAAAATACCTGATGCATCATAATATATAGTATACTCTCTATCAATATTGTATAAGTTTAGGATTGGTGTAATTTTTAGTATCTTCTTAATGTGTTGAAATTTATTCTCAGATGAGTTAGACCACACAATATTTGTCCCCTTCTTGGTTAGGCCCATCAGAGGTGCTCTTAAGTAGGAGACATGTTGAATAAATCTCTAGTAGTATCTTTCCAAGCCTAGGAAGCTATGTATGTGAAACATGTTTTTAATATGATCCCAAGAAACCAAAAATCTAAAATTACGTGGGACACTAGATACACTAAACTTGGAGATAATATTCCCTCGAAAGTAAATCCGGTCCATCCAAAAATGACACTTATAGTGCTTGTCATATACTTGATACTCCCTCATCATGCCAAACACAACATCCAAATACAAAGCATGTTCCACCGTTGATTTAGGGTACAAGATTATATAATTAATGAAAATAACCATGAATGAATAAAAAAAATTAGTGAAATATTTGATTCATTAGGGCCATAAATACAATTGGTATTTTTATCAAGCCAAATAACATAACAAGGTACTTATACAAACTATATCTTCACTTGAATGTTTTGAAAGGAATATCTAATGGTCTCACCATCAGCTAATCACAACATGATCTAAAATAAACTTTGTAAAATACCCAGGAGTCTCTCAAATAGAAAAATATTTCATCAATAATTGGAATTAGGTATTGGTTCTCAACCATTATTTTATTCGTCTTCCTCTAATTGACACAAAATTGTAAGGAACCATCAGAATTTTTAGCAAAGTGTATTGGATATCCCCAAGGGGAGGTGATCAGCCTAATAAACTTGTTATATTTTAGGTCCTCTATCTAAATATTTTGTTCTAATTTTTTATATAGTATCCATCCTATAATGTGGAATGGAAACATGATCCACACCTAGCATAAACTCAAATTTCAACTAAATCTCTCTCTCATACTATAACCCCACAAACTCCTCCAGGAACATATCCTAGAAATGATTCACTAGAGGAGTAAATAAATCTCACTATAACCCTCTGCCATCTAACAATTTACTAGTGACCTAAAAATAACCTCACCTAGATGGTGAAAATATGATCCTTCACAACCTACATCAGTGTCCCATTCTCTATCATATACATGATGATGACCATTAGAAGAAGTAAACATCACCCGCCTATGGTAGAAGTCAATATGATATTGATTTGGAAACAATCATTCCATGTTGAGAATTAGGTCAAACCTAATTATCTATAAGACAAAGATCTCCCACATGAAGTAGAAACCCATAATATTAAGAGAACACTCCCAAAAACAGCAAATATTATATAACTAAACTCCCAATAGAGAGTCGATAGACATAAATCCATTTATTTACACCATAAATAATCCTAATCCTTCCAAAAAATGATAAAATATAAATGAGTGAGAAACCCCTATATCAAAGAAAGAATAGGATAAAGTTAATCCTATCAAGATCATACCTCAGACTGTATATGTCCTAATATTCTGATAATCAGGAGTGGGTTTCCCTACATGTAACTAGAATAAACCATAGACCCATGATCAAACCTTACTCACCTAACGAGAAATTCCCTATAGGTGAAACTGAGCCTCATTCTATACTCCATGTCCTCCACCTCACCCAAATTAGTTAGCGGAGCTCTAAATACCCACATGTCCTGGTATAGTTGAGCCGACCGTAGTACCCTACACTAATCCCAATCATATGTCACTCAACACCTTCTACACCATATTGGAAAAAAGATATATGAGTGACCCATAATTCCCCAAACTCTTCATTTCACCAATGCTCGGTCACACTGAGGATGAATATATATAAACCCACAACACAAGTGACATTGTGGTGAATCTCAAATTTGGATTCTCTACCCTCTACTTACCTAATGATTCCCCACATATCAATGCTTTGTACTGCTAGATAACACACTATCAATACCTTTATAATCCATCTATCTTGGGATCTTACCCTCACTCAGGGATCATTCAAAAAAAGTTCTTGGTTTTCCACTCTAGAAAATATTGAAATCTGAAATAAAATAACCTAAATATGGATTATATATCTGAAACCATCCTTAAAAAACCTCTCTTGATCCAACACTTCCTCTTATATTTAAGGGTAAAAGATTTGAAAGTCTATAAAATGGTTAGTGTACTCCACGACTGATATAATCCAATGCTTAAGGCATGTTAACTCACTGGCATTGTCAGATCTTAGGTTATATAGAATGAAATGACAAAGATGTGGGTCTCAAAGTCCTTATAGAACATTAAAAATCACTTATTATCCTAGACTAATATGACCTGCTACTATATCATAGATACCCAAATCATATAAGCTTCAAAATATACACTCTTATATAGAGGGTCTATTAAATTCTAAAATATAATCTGAACAGACTCAATCCAAAACATTACTTTCAGGGGCCACCCTCCCCTGTGAACTTTAGTGGGTGTTAGAGATAAAACACCATGTTAAACTCTTATGTTAAAAGAGAAATGATATTATTCTACCTATCCATCATCTATACTACTTTTAGAAAACTCTCTTAGATTTGATCAGTTGTATCTACACCCAGCTCAATAGGAGGATCTGGTCAGACACACTCAAGAGCATACTCATATGTTCCCTCCTAGAACTCAATTGTGGGCTACTGTGGAATTATTATTCTATATTTCTTAACACATTTCAAAAATAAAGATAATACAATAGTTTAAGATATTATAATTTAATAAAAGTAGTTAGAGGCATAACACCCTATTATCATAAACACCTCATATCATAAAACACTTGTAATATGTGGTCTTTCCTTATCCCCATATACCCATTCAATGGTTAAGTCACAAGTATTATGATTATTCTTTTATGGTTTTCATCATTTTCAAGTTACTTTAATAATTAATTTTTTTGAGTTCTCACTGCCATGGTGTACTTATATGAAGTTTCGAACATATTTTGTAGAGAGAAAAAAATTTAATTTGTGATTAAAACCCTATTTAACTAACAGAAATCATTTTTAAAAATTAACCATGAATAAAAAATTTACCCAAGTAAATATTTCTCTATATAAATTACCACTTGAACTTATCTAAAAAATGATATAAATTAAGGTAAAAACTTTCAATAACTTCTGAAAGTACTGTTAGAGTATAAATTATGTGAGGAAAGAAAGATAATGTCATGAATTCTTACATGATAGAAGGATGCATGAACACAAGTCTCTTTCTATATAATACTAAGATTAAATATTCCATAGATCAATAAAATCACAACCAAGTGAACCACTCATGATTAAAATCAATCAATTGTAAAAGAAAAAAAAGAGTAAAAATTCCCCTTATTAGTGAATTTGGTTTTCCCACAAACCTCAATTATCTAATCCCAAGAAAAAGATAAATCTACCAGTATCAAATAGCATGACAAAGAAAATGACACATTATACCACTTTCTAATTCACCTCCCTTAAAGCCACTAAATGGTGATCTGGGTTAGTGTGACACATGCCCTTAAACTCACCTCCTTGTATACTAAAGGGTATCGGCTAGTGGTGATGGACCATGAGGTTACCAAGGGGTGATTATTCCTTTTTTATTAGAGTCTAAAACACAAAATATAGAGATTTAATTCATCCACACATAATGAAAAATGGTATAAATCATGTAACAGGTAACTAGATCACCCATAAAATAACAAAATGTACTATAAAACCATTGGTGAGGGATACGTGTCCAAAGGTCAAGAATATAAGTCTAAAATACCTAAAATAAGTAAATGTGAAAAAAATGAAAAACACCCACAAGTGTTCTGACTGCTAGACTAATTCGAACCTCTAAGATTTATCCCAAACCACATCAAAAATATTTTATAGGGTTCTTACACTTTTCCAAAATTCTATCATTGATGCTTTCATGAGTACCAACCAGCAGCCTAAGAAGAGTGTTAGTATGATTTAGTCGGTCACCACCAATGTTGTCTAAAATAATATCAATTTTGAGTCAATACAGTGCATGTTGATATATTCCATAAAATAAGAGAGAAAATCATATAAATAATTAAAATAAAATACCCTCGATCATCAATCCCCATGATGATACCTGGTTTGAATATACCCACTTCATCCAGCATCTTGGAATTCCCAAATATCATGTATCATGTGGAATCTAGGTATTCATCCTAGTATTCCCAAGCCTCTAGTATCATGTGGAATCCACAGAGCTCATCCCGCGATTCCTAACTCATGTACCATATAGAATCCAAGGATATCATCCTAGAATTATAACTTATTTTGCATTGTGTGTCATAAAGAATCGAAGGAGCTTATACATGTATTTTTATTCATTTAGTAACATATGTCATACTGAATCCTAGGATCTCATCTTGACATTCTAAAATAATCATGATCATGAATCACACAAAATCCAAGGAGATAATTCTAATATCTCTATCTATTTAGTTACGAAAATGCATAACCATGTATTCCATTTAAATATTTTTACTACCAAGGAAAAATTCAAGACAATTTCCATTACTTTTAATTAAAATAAAACTCATTTAACATTAAAATCAAAGGGATTTCATACATCCCATTTATAAATAAGTCACTTGATTATTTTCTAAATTTGTTCATTCATATTTTTTCAATGTATTAATTGTATCCAAGGGTCCAAATAAACCTCCTAAGAACCCTCTATTTATATCCAAGGTCTATTATCAAGTCTATAACACCCTCTTGGTATCCATTTAACATAATTAAAACGATACATAAGATATGTTCACACTAAATTGGTGGCCAAGGATTCAATTTAAAATTATTAATGGTTAATTCAGGGTCATTAAAAGGTTATAGATTTATTTTAGGGAAAAAATGAATTTGGGTTCTAGGTTGAATACACAACAAACTGGTATGATTCCAAACATATCAAATACTAATAAATGGATAAAATTTATGGGATATCTGATATACCACTTTTCTTAAGTTGGTAGTGATCCAATTGTCCTGTATCAGACTTTTTTTAGTGGAAATGAGAGAAATAGATAAAAGAGAAAAATACCTACAATATGAAATATTATCCTTAAATATGAGAACTCATATGGTGGGAAACTAAATGAATAAGGGAATAAGGAAGACTCTTAGTTTTACCATGGGACTTTAATCACCTCAAATATAATGACAATCAGATGGTAAAAATATATATCATCCATATTGTAGAAGAGAGGAGATGAATTCTTATGGGAGGAATGTTGTATAAATTAATAAGGGGAAATTCATTTATGATTAATTGGTAAAAATGGGTGGGAAGACCAATTTACACCCTTAAAACTTCCCATATACCACTGGTAATCTAGTGAGACTATGAAGAACTAGAGGCCTACTAGAAGGCCACCAGATAGCTGGTGGACCGATACCAATTAGCTTGTGGGACTATAGTGTCTTGTTAAAATCTTTAATTCTACTCCCTATCCTCTTAGAAACTATTGATACATATTTGACATCCTTTTAAACTTCTTTAAGGATAAAATTAATGGTTATCAACAAAAATAAATAGATCATGTACCTCAAGGAAGGGGTGGGGTCTAACAACAGAAGTCAAAAGGTAAATCCACACTTAGGCTTATAGTTGATAAAAGGTATAGCCATGGTCATCTATGATAGGTCCATATTCAAGTCCTATGTCTCTATCCCCTTATCCTAGTACTATTTCCATGCTTTTATTTGGGTCATAATGAAACCAATGATAGTAATATAGAATAAATCCATTATAGAATATTTTTTCAAGTTATACAACATAAGATGTCTATATATCATACTATATGATATACTAATATTCATACATTGATTAACATTATGTGTTACTATTAATAGTTTTCTCAATGATTCCATAGGGCTATCATTTAATTAGTTATGAAATTTTGATATTATTTGTTGAAGAGAGTTAATAAAATATTTCAATGATTATTGAAGGGTCAAATAAGTGAGAGCTTGAATTAATAGTGAAAATATATGTTATAATATTTTTAATGTTTAATGTTATTTCTACGAGTGTTTATGAAATAATATAAAACTTTTGGGTCTCCTTAAAGTAATTAGGATAGGTTCTATAAAGTGGACTAAGGTCTTCATCTTTATTATCCAATATCTAATAAAAATTTATTATATAAGTGAATCATTTCCCTCACTTTATCTTATGCTTCATGAGGTGATAACATGCCATGTATGTTTGGGAAATTTTATAAATTTGATTCAGGAGTTCTTATGTAACAAATCGGCTTTGGCTAACCAGATGTGTCACTCAACCCGGATCCCCACTAGGACTAATAAAAATTAATGATCCCAATAGATTGAAATATACTCAGTGGGTATCAAGAATGTAATATTGGGAACAGTTTCACCATTATAATAATAATATAAATATGAACAAACCCACCAAGGATCTGGAATAACCCATCCATACATCAGATAACAATGTATGAAAAGAACCAGTCTCAACATAACAGAGATAACTGATAGAATAATATATAGAAATAATAATAATAATAATAATTGAACATAAAAACATTAATAAAATTCATTATCAAATTAAAATAGTTAAACTGAAAGTATGTAATAAAAAATCACTTCGAAAAACTGGATGATACATAAACATCTAAAAAAGATAAACCAAAACAAATGTTAAAATACTATAATGGGATCAATGTGACCCATGGTCACTCACCAAGTCCCAAACCATCCCTCATGGTCCAACATGAACATAAAACCAATGGTGATCAAAACCAAGGTATATCACAAACTGGGCACCATAATGAAATCATGAAGGCTTCATATACCCAATGGCGTATGTAGGGTGTGAGCTAAACAAGCCTAGTAGGATTTCACTAAATAGTTTATATCATTTAATTTCAAATTAAATTGAATTAATGATAGTTTAAAATAAAAAAAATATCTTTTTCATACAAAGTCATAATGAAACAAAATATGAAGCCATAAATACTTTTAAAACACATTCTCCTTCATAAAATAATCATGGAAAAATTAAAAACATTTTTCTTTACACTTTTAATCCCAAGTAAATAGGTCCCTTTATTATGTTTATGGAAAAAATCAAAACCCATGTCCTCTTTCCAAAATCATTTCTCAAAACATTTCTTATGAGAACACAACACTATCCTTTTTTCAATCCACTTTTTAAACTATTTTGAAAATCTATTTGGAAGGTAAAAAAACTAAATCATAATCAAATATGGACTTGAGTAGGCACCAAGTGTATCAATGAGGCATAAAAAAAATCAATGCAATGTTTACCTATAAAAATCAAGGTTTAGGGGTTATAAATATGACAAAAAAATGGGATCCCATAAGGGCATCATCAATGGAATTATGAATCATGGGAAACACCCTAAGATTTAAGTAATATAGACATGACCTAAAGATATGATTATTAGGAAAACCTATTAAATCCTATATGTCTCAGTGATACCTTTGATATAGAAAATCCTTATAATAGTCCCCGGAGATTAAAGATTCCATGTAAAAATAATCCATATGTATAAAACTTTGCTTCCACTAGTAGTAACTCCCTACCAAGAGAAAAGTCTACACTAGGAGTTTAATATATCTAAAAATCCTACTCAGTATCATAGGACTCCGATGACATCAATCAATAGAGGAGATAAAGAAAATATAGCTTGATATCATCAAATAAATTTTTTAAAGCATTTTAAATAAATATAATCTCACCCCATACACCCTCAAAATAATTAACCTCATTCCACATGAATAAGAATCAATAATGATTTGATAATATAAAACCTTCCCCAAGGGATCAAATTTTATAACAATGAAAAAATATAAGGGACTTAGTAGAGTGTCACACTCATATTTTAATACGACTTTAAATTTTTTTAATAACCTATTCTTCCAAAACCAACTCAAAATAGAAATCCAATTCCCACCACTTAAAATATATAATTGAAACGTCCTTTTTAAACTAATACATAAAAAACCACATGAAATTCATTTGAAATCCAATTCCATTTTTTTAAAAAACATTTAATTTATCCAATCAATTTTGTCTTTTCAATAAATTCCATATAAATCATGATTACCCTATTAAAATGGCCCAAATTGGGACAAAATACTTTAAGAAATGGGTTCTTTTAAAATAAGTCTCAGATCCAATTTCACAAACACTTGAAACTCAAATAATTTCTTTATAATGATTATAAAATGAAGATACACAATTATTACAAGTGATAAAACTATTAGAACATTTATAACATCCACTATAACTACCAAATATAGGATTAATTTAACCTAATTTATTTAAAAAGAAAGGATCCACACTCAAAATAACTAAAAACACAAAACCCTATAACTAGAACAACCTTGAAACCCTATTCTTAGAAAAAATCCATATAGGGTTAATGGAAGGAAACCAAACTAAGGAGAAATGAGAGTATAGAGAGGAAGAGAGGGAAAAAATTGAAAAAGATTCATTACCTTGACGTTTTGACATGAAATCAGAAGAGAAGGTCCAATAATTGAAGGATAAAGGGAAAGAGATCCCTTCATTTTCCTAGCCTGGACATAATGGAATATGAGAGAAAGAGGGAGAATAGTGTTTAAAATTGAAGAGGGGAAAATAGTAATTTCACAATTTAAGTAAATCATAGATATCACATGATTTGGTTTAATGATTAATAAATTTATTCACAAACCTTGTGAGAAATACTAGAAAAGAAAAACAATCACATGGTTTGGCCACATGGTTTACCAATCCATTCACCAGTTACACATAACACATCCACTAAAAAATAAAACACTATTTAATAGTCACTCACACGATTTCCTCTAATTATGCATACTCCATAGACCAACACCCATAGTCCAAAATGTATTGCACAGTTTTCATTGGAACTCACATATTTTGATCTAAACCGTGTGCTACCCATCCACCCTAAATATTATAATACCAAAATAAACTATAAAATTCCATACACTCTATTTTTTGTATGGTATCTACTAAATTTTTCACTCTATTCATGTGACATAAAATATTTTTCAGAAAAATCAATGTTTGATGACTAAATCATAAAAATATTTAAAATACCCTAACATAATATAAAATATAAAACAACCACAACATGGGATCTTCACACCATAGATGGTGGATTTTTCAAATAGGTACTAATATTTTTAATGGTTTAAGGTGGTGTTTATCTTTTATAAAAGAAGAAGAATAATAATAATAAAACCTGTAAGTACACATTCTCCATTTTTATCTATTATCTATCATAATCCTATAATGAATTATATTTACATGGTTTTTTTATTTTCAAAAATTTTTGGCGTAAAATATTCCTACATAATCCATTATCCCACTCACCATTAGAATGTTTTATATCATGGGAGTTTAATATAATTTTCTTATAGTTATTCAAAATACTATATCCTCCTTTTATCTAATTTTATAATTTTATAATTTCATTTTGATTGAAATTTCATGTATGAAGAAAATTTAGATATTCAAGAAGCACATCATATTTTGATTGTTTTCTAGGATGGATCTTGATCGATGAAAAAAATTAATGGAATATTTTGATGATATGCCTTCAATAATTTTTAAAACTATCAATACAATGAAATTTTTTAATTATATAATAATTATTTCCCAAAAACCAAAATATCTCAATGTTTTCTGAATCCAATATTAATATAAATATATTTACTATTTTTTTAGTAAAAGCTATGCCAAATGCAACATCTTTGAATTTCTCAGTCTATCTTCATTTTTTAATCAACCTGAAAAAGTGTAATTTGTTTTTACAATTAAAATTTATTTTTATAAATAAACAATTATTTTCCTGAAAATATGTTTCTAAGTGATATGACATGCTTCATAAATCACCATGGACCAATTACCTTTGAAAATTATACTTCATGAAATTCAATTGATCAAGACATATATACCCTAAAATATCATAACATCATGTAATAAATTTCACAAATGAAAAAAAATCATTTTCTTTAATATATTCTAAATTATTTAAATCCAAATCAATGACTTGTGATTCTGTTATCTTTCATCAATATGTCATTATATATTTGGATTCAATACTATTTAATGGAAGATAGTTATATTCAATAACAAAAAACCCCCCATCAATGAAATATAGTATGTTTTTTTCTCTACACAAGAAAATTTCACCATGGAAGCATACTTTTCAAAACGTTTATGAATGTATTTTCTTCACACATAATGGGATTCATGATAATTGATTTATCATTTTTTATTTTAATTTATATATTGTTCATGAAAACTAAAACGATAATAACTTGAGTCTCACTAGAATATTATTACATAATTTTTAATATAAAATATATAAAATAAAACATAGAAATCTAGAGGTATAGTGTCTTTGATAAATTAGATATATAATACATCAACATAAAGTTAAATTAAATCATATTTATTCTAATATCCAAAAGTAATCATAAATCCCATTTAACATATATTACTAAATTTTATACCCCAGTGACATATATAAAGGAAATAAGTGATCTATAAGTCCTGGTATGGGAAACATTATACTAAAGTAAAACAAGTGAGTCAATAGATATAACACAATGTCATAGAAGGGGAGGATCATATATAAACACATGAAATCTCAGAATAAAATAGATTATTTCATAATATCATGTCATTATAAAAAAGTAAAAACAAAATAAAACATGACATCATAAGCATAAGCCAAGGCTCAAAGCCAAGAAAATATAACATAGTGAGTTGATATTATTACCTAGGCACTATACATGGCATCTCATGAAATGAAAAAAATATCCAATACATTTGTGGATATATATATTTATGACCACCAATAATATAAAAATATTTACATGAATATGTATTATATATAGTAAAAAATAAATCATATATAAAGCATATGTATAAAAAACCCCATTAGATGAAAATGGGTTACATAATCATGTCTCAAAGAATTACCAAATGATATATCATAAAGATTCTAATGAAAATAAAGGATTAAATATTTTTAGGAGTTAACAATGGAATATATAATAACATATCAAAAATATGGATTTAAAGTGATGAAATTTTCACAATAAAGGATTAGATAAGAAGGTATACAAATGAACCTCTTTAACAATGTTTTAACAAATGAATTAATAACCATTAATGGAGGAATGCAGATAGTGTTTTCACTACAATAGAAAATGAACTATATTATTTTTAAATAAAATATTTCTTATTTTTATAAATAATTTGGGGGATAACAATTTAAAATATTGGCACATGAAAAATAATAAGGAATCAAAATTTTCACTTAGTGTGGATCACTTTAGAGAATTGATTAGGAAGGGAACTTGAAAAAATTACACATCCCAAGAAAGGAAAATTAAAATAAACTAAGAATATATGTAATGAAAATATATATAGAGTATATAATAAATTTATCACATTAAATGAGTTATAATTATAGGTAAAGAGAAATAAATCATAATATAAAATAAAAAGAGTGTGGTATGGGAGTTCCCTTACCTTTGGTCCTGACTCACTTGATACAGGCATTTAACCTGTTGAATAATCAAATATTTTTTTAAATAATTGATTCAAAAACTTTTTAATGCATATTTTATTTATTATTATTCATTAAGGTTCATTTATGATCATTTTATTAGGATATTATGTTCATGTTTACTTTTTGAAGGATTTTCGTTTTCTTGTTTCAAGGTCACATTGATTTATAGATAATGATAAAATTTATTGTTAAATGAGTCCATAACGCTATATTTGTAGAGGTGTGTATTATTTATCATTAAAGAAGTTAAAATGGTTCAAAATATCCATATGTTTTATTTTGTAATCATATTTTATTGAGTATAAATTCTATCATTCAGTTGTTTGTACATTTATACAGTTTTACCAACCATTATGAAGTTAATTTTTTTATTCAGTTTTATTATTATTTAATCATTTTTGAATATGAATAATATTATAATATAATTTTTAATTTAATATTTGAAAGAAAAATGGTTTATTACAAACCCCTCTGAATGTGGTAATATTTGTTTTATAAGATGACCCATATAGGCAGTTAAAACTGACAATGATTGGATGAGTGTTATAAAAATAATATAAAAGTGTTGTATGAAATATATGATTATATAATTAATTTTAAAGTTAAATTATATCCTTAATTATATGATAAAAGTTAGGTTTATGATAATTATTATTTATAATGTGGAAGGAATAATGAATATAACTTGATAGGTGTAAGAAATAAAAAACTTATTACATAACATTGATCTGTCTCCTTTACACTATACCTTAAGCCTTCTTAAATTGGTCTTTTTGGGATACCATAACTTATATGACTTGGATAAAATAGTTGGGGAGGTATTTAGAATGATTTTTTTGAATAAAAAGTGCCTTGATTGTGAATATAAATGTATGGAGGAGAGTGGAATTTATAATGGTAGAGAGATGTTTTAGTGTAAAATTTTATATCCTCAAATAGTGACCAAACATGCAATTCAATTGGAAGTGGTTTGTTATTAAATAGTAAATATGACATAAAATATTTATTTAACTTATCTAAACCAAAAAACAATTTATATACAATTACAAAAAATATGGTATTTATACAATACTTTACTATTCACCACCATATTTTATAATTGATAAAAAATAGAAAACTTCACCCTAACAAAATGTTAATTATATGATTCAAAAAACCCCTCAATTTTAATAGAATAATTTCCTAAATATTAAAATTTAAATTTTTAAATAAAATCCTTATTAATTAGAAAATTCTATTTTTTGTGACATGCTCAAATTTCCGACCCGTAGAAAAATTATTTATATATTTGTAAAATTATATTCAATTAATATAAAAATATATATTTTTTATGAAAGAAAATTGTGAAAATAAACTTTTTTTTGCACATTTTTAAATTTATCCTAAAAATTTATTTTAACAATAATGAAACATACATGCTTTTCAAATATATAATTATTGTTTCATTATGTAAAATATTTATTTTATTATATTTAAAAAAATTATTTATTTTTTTATGATATAAATTAATTATATTTTTATTTCATATAATAGCTAAATATTGTTTTACTAATACAATTGCTAGGTTACTTTTCTAAAAATCATGTTATTATTCCTAACGGTTAGAAAATTATAAAAATGAGTATAATTCGAATAGTCATATTGGTTTTCCACTTCCTATAAATATGTCTCATTTACTTCATTCTTAATTCAATTTCATTTCTATAAAGGGTATAATCTTTTTCTTCAAAAATAATGATTACATTACTAATGTTTTATTTGTTATTTATTGTGTTTTGTGTTCGTGTTACTATTATATGAGACCAAAGTGATCACAATTTTCCTATTATAATTATTTTATTTTTAAGTTTTTATTATCCTTTATATTATTGACCATTTTATTGGGTATATATATCCTTTAAATGTAATGCTCTAAATTGATATAATATATATTTTTAGTATATTTTCATGTGTTTTATACTATATTCCAAAATTTGACATTTATTCAAAAGGAAAATTCCATATATAAAAGATAACATTTTTACATTCCTCCCATTTTAAAAATTTCATCCTTAGAATCTAATTTCATACAATATAGTGAAAAAATATGAGGGAAATTATATTTCATTTCTTATTTATATACAAATGTCACTTATTCATACTTATGCTATCTCTATAGTACTTCGATAAAGTGGGTTGTATTATTGCATAGAACTTTTTCATTATAGTCCAAGATATTCACCATATAGTCCTCGTAATAGAGATCCTATTATAACTATACCACTGATGGATTTAATACATGTGAGGTATCAAGTATGTACATCCTCAAGAGGGATATGTTGAATATTCATGCACTTGAGGAATGTTTGGCAGGATTGATAGTTAATAGGTCAGAGCTCCAATGGGATCAAGACTCTACAACCCAAGATATTCACCAGCTAGTCCTTGTAATAAATATCACTCTCTAATTGTACCACTTATGGATTTAATACATTTGCGGTATATAGTATGTACTTACTCAAGAGGGATACATTGAATAGTCATTCACTTGAGATTTGTTTTATGGGTGTGATAGTTAATAAGCCACAACTCCAATGTGATCAATAATCATAAACGGGATGATGAATTTGGGGGTTAGATTTCCCTTATTTCAAAATATTTTGACTCTGTTCCATGGATATATACAAACAAGCACATTATCATCAACTTTAATCTCTAAGTTCTTTCGATGATTGTTAGAATAGATCATCTATAAACTAAGTAATACTTTTGTATGTTGTAGAATGGATTTGACCTTCTCATCTATTTCTTTGATTGGTTTGGTTCAAAATTTATTAAATTCTCAAAATTAATACAAACATGTTGTATTTTTACATTTTCTTCCATAAAGGGATTTGTAAAGAACCACCATAATGCTTTAGTGTATTCCATCATTGTATGAGAACTCGACCTTAAGACGATATTGGTCTTAGGATCCATTAAATTTGATAGATAATGATATTATCAAATCTTAAAGTGTTTGGATGATACTTTTATATTTTCCATCAATCTTGGGTAAATAAGATGTACTAATGTTCATCTTTGTGTTCAAGTCATGTTGATGAATTTTCCAGAACTTTTAGGTGAACCGTGGATCATAAATTAATACAACTGATAATGGTGTTCTATATAGACTTTCCAATTCTCCAATGTATATCTTTACAAATTGATAGTGCGAGAAGTCCTATCGAATGGTTATGAAGTGACAAAACTTTTTAATATGATCAACTAAAACCCTTATAGGATTATTTCATTTCAATGTCTTCAGATGTACCATGAAAAAATCAATATTGATGATCTCCCATATCTATATAGGCATGTAATGGTTTCATAATCCCCTTATAATTTAGTATTTCTACCTTCAATTGTTTTCATACCAAGCACTTTTATGTATATTTAACAGTCACCTTTATATTTTTCCACTATATGTTCTCTGGAATTACTCTATACAACATTATTCCCCTTGGGTGGATAGTGAACATTTATCTATGAGCATCATATAATATCCATTTATTTATCTAAACCTCTAATTTTACATATTATAATGCTCTAATTACCAAAAATACTTCTTTATTAATGTTCATCTCTGAGTCTTTCCCTTTTATTATTTCATCTAACTTATTTATATCTCCATATCCTCCCGATGAGATTTCATAATCTTCTCAAAAATGGATGGTTGAGAAATAATTTGTGCAAGGTAGGATATTGTTCCCTTTTTTATGATTCTCATTTACATCCTTTGTATGTCAATGATGATTAGATCATTATTAATATTCATCATGGATAAATTTTTATGATCTTTACTACTTAGAGAATCTTCTACTTTATTCAATTTCCCATGATGGTAATGGATTAACCAGTCAAAGTCTTGATAAGATCTAAACATATTCATTGAAACATATTGAGCTTATTCTCTAGGAATATATACTTTATGGTCTTATGATATTTATATATTTCACACTTCAATTTATAGAGATAATTACTTCAAATATTCATTGAAAATATAATTTTAACCAATTCTAGGTTATGTTTTAGATAATTTTTCTCATGAACCTTTAACCATATTTTGTAATATTCGATTACTTTACAAATTTTCATGATTACACAACCAAATACCTTACTCGATAAATCAATGTATAAAAAAACCTTCCCCACTTATGGTTGTTGTGTCTATAGGTGTAGTGATTAGTCTATTCTTCAAATCCTTTAATCACTCTTCACATTCCGTACTTCAAAAAAGTTTTACTCCCTTCCGAGTTAACATTGTTAGTGGATTTGAAAATAATGAGAATCATCTAAACAATCACCAATAGTAGCAAGAAAATTTAAGGAAACTATAGATATCCATTAAAAATATTACTATTATCAATTCCTAAATCATCTTTTTCTTCAAAGGAACCATATATATCCCCCTTCTTATAATTATGTTTCCCAATAATGTTACTTTTTCCATCCAAAAGTCACATTTACTATACCTTTCATATAAATTATCATTTCAAAAATGATTTAGCATGGTAATCAAATACTCTTTGTGTTTCTCCTTAATTTTTATGTATATGATAATATCATCTATAAAGACCAACATAATTTTTTTGAGGTAGTCTCTAATAACCTTATTCATCAAGTCCATGAAAATTATTGAAGTATTTGTGAGTCTAAAAAGTATATCTATTAACTCATAGTGTCTATACATTTTATAAAATCTATTCATGGGAATATCCACCTACCTCACCTTCATTTGATGATATTTAAACTAAATATCCACTTTAAAGAATTACTTATCCATTCATAATTGATTGAACTTGTTATCAATCTTCGGTAGGAGATACTTATGAATTATTGTGATCCTATTGAGTTAATAATAAAAAATTTAGAGTCACATCAACCCATAAATTTTCTATACAAATAGGATTGATTCACCCTATAAAGCAGCACATGTTTGTATGAAACCCATTCCTACATTCTCTTATTATTTCATTATCAGTTCTTCCAGTTCAATCGGGGCTATTTTGTAGAGACTCCTGGATAGGGATAAATATTAAGAATAAGTTCAATATATAACATGACATATCGACCAAGAGGAATACTAGGAAACTTATTTAGGGGAATATGTTAGTATATTAATTTATAAGGGGAATGTGTTTAAGGATGATCATATCATCTATCTCAACCATATGATCCATATATTATTTCTTATAAGAAAAAAATATCCAAGAATGGGAAGGATTTTACAAGGGAGATTCATCATCATCCTTAGACTTTTATATAATACAAGGATGATTTGGGATATGTAATGTGATTTAACTCCATATATATTTAATATTGTATCTATATTGATACAATAAATCCATTCCTAGTATCAAATAAAATTCCATTGAAGGGAGTATTACAAGGTTTTATGGGATACTCTTCATAAAAATTTTAATTGGGGAAGAGTTATATAATTGAGATTGAACAATTTCACAACATATTTTTTCAATTATAACATAGTCTCAATGTATTCTGGTGGTGTTTGAATATTTCTACTAAAATTTTATGATATAAAAGAATATGTAGAGCTAAAATCAAATATTAAATTGTTTATTATTGAATAAATGATAATTTTACCTATCACCACTTTATTTTTATGTTCAACCTCATCATTAGTGATAAAACAAGCTCATTATTCCTCTCTTTTCCTTGAAGGTTTTTTCATTGTTATTTTTTGTCCCAAAAGTGGCATAGATACCTTGAGAAGTGGCTAAATCAGGGAGTTATTATTATTATCAAAATTCTTCCAACCCCACTAGATCATGAACTATTTATTATGAGGGTCACTTCCTTTTATCTTTAGTGTTTTTGCTGATATTATCTTTTCCAGATTTACCTGATGATGACTCAAAGAACATAACGACATAATAAAAGAAAAATAACATCATTTTTTACATGTTTCACCCTCATGGGGCTATGTTCAGTGAACATACAAAGGAAATGCACTGATATACCAAATTTGAAGATCATAAGTAGGCTGATTTGGAAGAAAAGGTTGTAATGATAGACGAATTTCAAGGATAAGAAGATGGTAAATCTGATCCATTAGAATGAGGAATTTTAAGGCTATGAATATAGATGTCAATTATTGTATTGAGGGATTTAGAGGATATAAATATAAAGCTTATTTCGATCATCATATCGAGGGGTTTCTTAGTTAGAAAAGACAGAAAATACAATAAGTATAAAATTGTAGACACCTTTTTTTAAGGTTATTTAGTAACTTTATTCATAAGGTTAAAATTTTATACTATTTTAATATATCTTTTAAGTCATTATTACATTTACTTGCTATTGTTTTACTTATTTTCACATGACTATTCCTCTGTGCATGTAATAAAAAGTATTCCATCATAATTATCTTTCTATAGTATTTGTTTTATTAGTGTAACATTGATTAGAATAAATACATAATTTGAATTAATGAGATCAAATATGATTGCAATTGTTTTACTCTGATCATTAGATGACATCTGAGTATGATTAATTTTTTATAAGAGGTTTTTTGTTTTTTATTTTAAACATTTTATACTATAATTCACTCCCTCTTGTAAGTATATCCATCTAAGATACTCTTACAATCCTATAATTAGTATCAAAGAAAGATAATCAAAATCATTATTGATTAGATTAAATAAAAGTATGTGTTTATCATAATCAAGGTTATGTTGATAAAAATAGTGTGAAAAAATAAGTATGATGACTAAATTTCTATTACATGCAAGTTAGAATAGTCTTGTAAAAAAGTAATATTATAGCTCGTGAAATTAAGAATGACTTGCAAGCTATATTAAAAGAATACACTCTTTTAACCTTAAGAGTATTGGTATTCAATAACCTTGAATTAAGGTATCGATATTTTTATAATTACTATATAGTCTATCCTTCCATACCAATCAATCCCTTGATATGATGATAAGAATAAACTATGTCTCTCAATCCTCAAAAGCCCTCAATATGATGAGCGTTGTCAGTCTTCCTAGACCTAGAATCCCTTGATCTATTGGATCATCTTCACCATCTTCCTATACTTATAATACCTTGATTTTAACAATGATCAAACATGATTACATAAGAAAGCTCATTCTAAATGAAAGAAACCTAACATGGATTCCTTAAAAATATAACTCTCTATAGTATTATGAATAATTTGGAATGATATGTTCATGAAGATAAAACATTATACATATTGTGTTGCAAATGTTATTAGCTCCCAACTCTCCAAATTGCCAAAAACAATTAGGTGAATTTCCAACAGTCATATTTCGGAGTTAGTTTCAACAATCTTAGATAGATGGATCTTTGACATATAACAATTCTATTGAATTATTTAATATCTGACATCATTTAATTTTAGAACCATTAAAATGCTAAATGAATTCCTTATGACAAAATAAATTTTTATGTGCTTTTAATTATAAACTTCATTCAGTCAGATGGGATTTCTTATTCATTATCAATATTATGAACTGAATGAGGATTAGTTTGATCTATTGATACAAAGTTCAAACTGATGGTCATTAATTTTCTCATTCAGGTAGAAAAACCAAAATTCAAACCATTTTTCTGAACAAAATTCAATATTGATGATCGAAAACACCTTCAGAACAATGTATCAAATTGAGTAATGTAAAATTTATATTCATAATACATTAGAAAATTCATATTTATTGTATAAGTAAATATTATCTACAAAAAACTAAAACACTTGGGATATAAAAAGTTAGTAAAAAATGTTTTAAGAGAGTTTTTGTGATTTCTAAAACTAAAGTAATCGAAAATTAAGAAGTAATAATTCTTAATCAATAGTTGTTAGTTATTTTTAGGCCGAAAAAGTGATTAGATACCCTAAGAGGTGGGTGAATAAGGGTTTGATTGTTATTTTCAAAATTATTCCTTCCCCACTAGAACATTAACTCTTTATTATGAGTGTTACTTATTTTTCTCATTAGTGTTTATGCTGATCTTATCTTTTCTAACCTTGCCCGATGATGATTCATATAAAGTAAATCATGAAAGAAATCATAAGGAAACAATATTTTTTACTTGGTTCACCCTCACTAAGATATATCCAATGATAATATAATTTTTTTCCAATATACCAAATTCATTAAAGTGATCTACTATTGGTTTAGGCTAGGCCAATCCTACATGGGCTCATTTCCCTTACAATTTTTGGGGTAGATTCACTACCACCCTAGGATGACTTCCCTCCCACTTCCAGATTATGATCACCACATTTTATGGAAAAATGTTTGGCACATAGGCCAACGAATAATATTTTCTATTGTTAAGAGTTTCATTGAATTTATGATAGGTGCCTCCTTCACAACCTTGATATAAACCTCCCCTTGATAATCACCTTTCCTTGAGATATCATAGAAAATCCTCCTTTATTTGGAAGGTTATTCAATATATTCCAAGTATTCCTTTCATTTACTTTAATATAGAAGTGAATAAAATTCTTCTTCCTTACTCTACATTGAATGTATAAGTGAATAAGCTTCTTCTATAAATATTGTCAGCCGGTCTATATCCTCTCTCTTATTCTTCTCCTTATTTTTAATTCAAATATAAAAATAGTATTATTCACATGGTAACCTCATGTGTATATATTTACTTGATACCCTAACATGTAAACCTTTCATGATATCCCTTTTTAAAAAACCTCCATGAGATCCCTCTATGATACCTCTCTAAAAGACTTCTCCACAAGATCCCTCCATGAGGCCCCTCTAACAGACTTCTCCATGAGACTACTCTATGACATACCTATATGATAAATCTACATGAGGCTCTTCTACAAGACCTTTTTTAATTCATTCGAATCACATGAATTTTGTGTTAGACTCTATTTAGGATACATAGATCATTTGAAATCAATAGTCTTGCTTATTATCGGTGCATACATTGCTTCACAGGATACCTTTGTGAGAATCCATCACAAGACCCCTTCCCAAGACTCTGCGAGACCCCTTAGTGAGACCCCTATGTGAGACATTTTTCTATTCACATGGATAATGTGATTCTAATGAAATACCCTATTTCGATTATATAGTTATACTGATATCAATTGTTATTTATTTCTGTGAAAACACAAAACACATACATAATTTTCATGATTCTTTCATGGGAATCCTCTACTAGGCTATGTTTTGATTATGTGGATCTAATGATTCTGATGAAAGAATTTGTTTTACTCCTGGGAAATACATTTTATTAAGATCAAACAACTTCAAAAAACTTCCCTACTTCTTAAGGGTGGCTTAAGGGGTATTTAAATTCATAAATCCCCAACCGTAACTCCATAAATCAGGGTTAGTCATCCAATCCACTAACTCATAAATCATTTTGCACTTATCATAATCCCACTACAAGATATAAAGACAATCATGTGGTGTTAAGTGCCAATTTCTTCTACTTAATCATGATATCCAAATATAATCATGTTGTGAGTGACATTGTCTTCCATCACTTTGGGTGATCTCATCATGATATCAAATGGAAATCATGTGATTAGTAGAATTTATTTCGAGTAATTCATGTGATGTTATTGTGGGATCAATTGACAATCATTTAGTGATGTTATTTCAAGTGACCACGAGTTGTTTCCATCATTTCTAGTATATTTTTACTCATGTGATTTGTATGACATATTAATGAGAGCCTTTGAAAATCATACAGTGTCTTCAAGGGATTCACAAGATTCATTCAAAAGATACGTAGAAAATAATTTGAGGTCTTCAATTTCTTCACATGGTATCATCATGCGATCCTATGATAATCATGTGGTTCTTTTAATGACTCATTCACATGATTTTTTGGTACTTTATGTGAACAGGTGATCCCTCTGTGTAATCAGTTCAGATATATGTGATCGAATGATCCCTTCAGACGATTTGCACTTACATATGAGGTCATGTGATCCCTTCGTGAGATTAATTTAGACATATGATTTTGCAAGATCCCTTAGTGTAGTTGGCTTGAATATTCATTCTCTGTGTGATCTATTAGGACATTATCACTCGGCTTGATCCTTTTATAAATTCATTACAACTCTTAATGCCTCCTTTGAAAAAAAACCTTTTTTTTAAAATGTCAACCCTTGTAATTAAACACATTCAACACAAAATCCCCATAAAGAGGGATTTTTTTACAAAAATATCATTCTTTGTGTTTGTTGACACCACTTAAAAACATTAAGATTCAACTTGTTGAAAATTCATGCACATGATAAAAAATTTTCTTTCGATGGCCTAGATAGAAATCAAGGACTTCCTCAACACATAATCTAAGATAACATGAGTCAAGATTAGTGTGAGAAAGAATATTATCATGAAAATCTCATCAATGAATCAATTAATTCTTAAACCTGTCGCTGGAAACCTTCTTGACACCAAGACATAGAACAAAATCAACCCTTGAGATCACTTTTTAACTTGTACAAGTAAACTAATCATATCATGAACACATCACTCCTATTAATTATTATTCTTCATTTATCAGTAAAATTAATAATCATCGTATTTATAACCCCCATGTTTCCATGTCCCTGCTTTCAGCTTCTCCCCAATCTTGATTAATAATTTTTCTCCCCCTTTCTCAATGAACCCAAAGGTCAATCCTTTGTGGTGTAGAACATTGTAAAGAACACATATCAGTATATAAGGGAAAAAATATAGCAAATCTAGGATATTTAGTCCAACATCCACATTATTCATGTGTGGGGAGTCAACTAAACTCCAAAAGCCATCTGATATTGTTCAAACGCCTCATTGGGTAAAGAATTCATCAGGATTTTTACAACCTGAAGTTCGATAGGCACAAAATACAACTTCTCAATCTCATGATCGACTTTCTCCATGATGAAGTAACACTTAATTTATGTTTTCTTTATCCTTGAGTGATGTACAAGCTTTTTCTAAGATTTTTGGAACATGAATTATCATAATGGATATTGATCAGAGACATCACCTCAAACATCACCTTTCTCATAGAAAAATATAGGGGATTATTTCATCACTGAATTTAGTCCCCATTAATTAATGATTTTAGTGTAACAGATTCTTTATAAACTAAAAAATCATTAGGGAACAAATATTATTATTATAACTAAATAAATCTAAATAAAGAGAAAGTGTTCTCCCAATTTGGTCATGCACTTATAATTATCCCATGTGACACCATGGATTGAAATATGAAGACCACCAGGATATGTAGAATATTTTAAAATTCACTTTCGACTCCATTTATCAATATAATACATAAAATTATATCAGTTTAGAAATTTTCAAACTCAGGGTCATGTTCTTATTTATAGTTTTACACTATTAAAATATTTTCAAAAATTGAAATTGCATCTTTCCATTGATTCATTCATAGATCCTCTAATCCTTCTAAATTATGAATCTTTGTAGTAAAAACGAGTTTAAGACAATAAACACCAATTTTTTCTATGTCACTCACTTACTTCTATGGATTATAGTAGCTTTACTTTCCTTAATTATTACAAATATCCACTTTTCATATTAGGTTACATTTAATAGATTTATTTTCATCATATCTCCCTAAAAATATTTATTTATCAACTGATACAAATCATTAATATGGACTATTGATAGGAATATATAAGTTGAATTACTCTTTAGAATGGGGAGAAAACGTGTTAGAAATTATATTAATTTTCTATAGTAGCTTCATGGTGTCCTAAAAATATTTTTCAAATACCAAATTGTTAGAAAAAATAGATAATCATGAAGTACATTAAATTTTATACTTCTCCACTAGAAAAATAAATGTGAACTAAGGAGTGATACCAATGGTAGAATATTCAATGTGACTTGGAAACACTGGATAATTTATGTAATTCTTTTAAATATCTTCAGTTTCATATTAGGATCTTAATTATAAGATCTTCCTTTCCAAAAACATAGTACTTATAGATTCATATTTGAAAAATAGAGTGGTTTCTTCACACCAATTTTTTAATCTGATACCATATTAGAATTTCAAGAATTTTTATTCTTCTTATCAAATTTATCTCTTTTCATCTTATGAATCAGTTTCCCTTTAGAACATGCACCCCCTGGATTGTATCTCTCTGTTTATCCTAGAGAACATCTAATAGATATTATAAAAATTGAACACATGGGGATATAGTTACCTATGGAATCATTAAGAAGATGATTTTAGCCTATCCTGATGGGCCAAACCATTAATGTTTTCTTGAAAAAAATTACTTTTTTCTACTTGTTACAACTTCCCATTAAAATTTAAATGATCTTTACAAATAACTAGAAATTCACAACACACATGATTAATATTTGTATTATAAGTATGATCATTAGGCTTTGTCTTTTTCACAGTTTGGGGTGTAAACCCACGTCTATAATTTTTTTAACTGATGTTCCAACTATAATCAAATTTTCATTTTTATTTTTCTGAGATGGAACCTTTCTAGAGGTCATTTTCACTTGCTTCTTCTTCCATTAGAGGTATCTTTCTATTACCTTCACTTCTTACCTTGTGTCATGATGTGTGAATTTTTCATAGAATTATTTATTCAATTCAATTTTATCACTTATCTAAGTAAACTAACTCTTTCTTGTTGGGTTTAATCCTTTTATAGAACATACATTCTTCTTACTCAGAATTGTATCCATTACTCCCTTTTTCTTCTAGGTTTTTCCACATTCATTCCAAGAGAGTTGTTGTGAGTGTAATAGTGGAGGTTCTTAGTAAACCTTTCATTGATCTCCTTGTGTTTCCTCGGAGAAATTAAACATATTTTTCAAATTAGAAGTTTTTCGTCAAGTACATACTTTCTCATTATACGTAATCAGAGTTGGGGATACCATTTTAAATTCCTTTTCCTTCCCTAATTTCTTCCAACTATAATACCTTTCCAAATTCCCTAGATTATCACATGAAAAACATATTTTATTAAAGAAATAAATCATGTCATCATTTGTCGGTTGAGAAGTGGATGTAGTAAGAGTTATTCTTATAAAATCAATCCCTTAGGCTTCATAAAACATACTCATGTTGTAGCCTTGTATTCCACAATAGAATCATTTTATGGATACTTTCTTCAAAGATAACTTTCTTTTAACCTTTTAAGAATCTTCTTTTTATTATCATATTTAGGAATATTTTTGTCTTTATAGAATGAAATATATTCCAAAGCCTCAAAAAACCTGAAATATGACCATACATCCCACAGAAATAGTGCATGTTTTATTACTTCTGAAAAAGGCCATTTTAGATATATTTCAAGTAGATATAGAGTTATCCATATTTTTGTGAGTATTCAAAACTATCTTCCCATAATACGTGGGAGAGGGTTCATCATGTCCCATACCATATTTTTCAAAACTACAAGGAGTTTAGGATGAGACAATAATTTCATTTTTTTCAAATAAATAACATATTTTCTTTTCTTTTCATTTGTAACTGCCTAAGGACAGTCAAATAATAAATGAAATGCATTATTTAATTTAGGTTATCCTTTGACATTGGATTGATGCCCTTTCTTATTGATTAATTCATGTTATTCTATGAATTTATGAATCTTCATATACCTTGATTAATGTTTTTCTTTATGTTCTCTCAAAAGAATCTCCTTTATAGTCATATCATCTTCTAATGATTATGAGATATTATCTATGATGAAAACTTTTCCTTTATTTTATAATTCATAAGAGCAAAAAAAAAATTTAAATAATTCATTCTCTTATTGTATTCATTGATTCCCCTATAATATTTTTGATAGGTCTGTATCAAGATCATCATTTTTTGCATCCAAATTTTGAATTTATTTTGAGTTCAAATTATTTTCCTTTTAATAAACTTTTATTTTTTTCCATATTTATGGATATAATATGCAGCTATTCTACTTGGAAATCAATATTCTCTTTTAGATCAATGTCCAATTCAAAAATTCTTTTATTAAATTTTTTAGCATGTTGAATTAAATTTTCTATGCATTGGTCCATTTATCTTGACAATTATCTTCTTATTTTAATATTTAGTAATGTAACACCCCAAGCTTCCATGGTATGCTTCTCTTTGAATAATACAATAGCGTGTGTTGTACGCAACTTTGAGTTCTAACTCACCACAACCAATAAAACAATCCATTATGAATAGTAATACCCACTTTGTGAAATATTATAAATTTTATCTTTCAAAATGGACTTTATTTTTGGATTCAGAATATCGAAATTAGATTAGGGTGAATTTTTGGTATTTTTCTAAAAACATTCAATTTTTTATGAATATTAAAAAACCCCGAGTTATAGTTTAAAACAAAATTTTTATTTAAATAATTATTTATTTTATTTAAATTTGATTTAGGTAAAAATAGATACATAATATCTATATAAGTTCAATGTAATTCATTGTAGTCAGTTTATAATAATTTTTGATATATAAAAATTTTATTGAACTTTTAACCGTCTTTTACCCACCTCCTAGGGGTATTTGAAAATTTACATAAAACATAATTTTACCACATCTATGAGTTGAATTTTCAAAATTTGAGAGAAACAGTTGATATAAGTGAGTGAAATTTGGTTCAATAAGATAAAAATAATTTTTTGTCAATAGTAACTTTTCACTTTTATTTACCACGGTTAAAAGTAAATAGGGTAATTAAGGGTAAAAATGATATTATTATTACCCTAACACATGTCATTATTATATTGAATAAGTGTAATTCGACCAAAAAAAACCATAGGAATAAAATATGATCCTTTAGTTCCACATGTATTAGATTAGGACATTTATTATCATTTAATTCAAATAAGAGTTAAAAGAGTTAAAATACATGTTTAATAACTAATTTTTTTTAATATACGTTTACACATAAGATAAATTCACCAATAAATATTAATTAGAAGGATAAAAATATTTAATACAAAGTGGTATTTTATTTATATTTTTTAGATATTAAATAATTTAATTTATTTATGACACAATAATGATACTGTAATTACCTAATTAATGAAAGATTAAAATAATTGACATTATAAATATCCAAATAAATGTAATTTGAGATTTTTTATGAACTACAATAAATTTTTAGGTTAATATGACATATTGGGGTTTGTTAGATTAATTTTTTTTGAAGTGATAATGCTGTTATGAATTTAGCATAAACCAAATACCAAATAGTGTCAAAATTGACATAAAAGAGTTTTTAAAACAAATATTATATTACTAATTTTTATTATACTCCTAAAATTCTAAGGATAGGACAAAAAAACGTATATAATGATAGTTTTATTATTAATTAACCACTAGGGGTTATTTTGGAAGTATATAGTAAGTTTATTAACCATATAATATAAAAATACAAAGAGACATGGTAAATGTCAAACTATTTAACCAAGAGTTAAATCTAAAAGATAAAGTTAATATAGTGACCCAAACCAGTCCAAAACCTATTGGTTGAGTGGTTTTAGACCCATACTCACCTTATGTTTTAAATATTCTATTTTTGAGCCATTAGAAACCTAAAATCATTTTATTATAAAATAATATTTCTAGCTTTTCCTAAGGTTCCCCTCACCCCTCATATAAAAGGGCACTCCCATTTATCTCTAATTCATACATTCAAATCCATTTTTCTCAGACAAACCTTGCCCTAATACCCCTTAAACTATCCTCCGTTCATCATAGAGTACTTAATTTAGTCATAAAGACAATCTATGGATACCTTTTGATCAAATCAAAAGGAAAAACCCAAAGAAGAGGTAAATATTTCATCACCTCTTTCAAGTTCTTTTCTTCTAACACTTCCTCTTTCATTGTTGTTTCCATTCTAAAATAATAACTCCAATATATTATATATAATATGATGTTGTTATAAATATGGTACAACCATATTCATTATTCTATCTATCCTTTGAATGACATCTAACTATACATGCGTACATACGGCTTACCGTCTCCACATCGTGGTGTAATTGTTATTCAATACATTATTATTTGGATGGGTATAATAGTGATGTGTAATTGATGTAAATAATAAATATAACATAATAATGATTATCTATATATTATATACCATCCAATTATATATTAATTTAAAATCAAAATAATGATATTGTTGCTCGTGCGTACGTACATATTACCGTCTCCATGTACATGATGAGATTCGTTCCCCATCGTATCCATTCAAGAATAATTTTCATTAGATGATTAAAAATAATGTTTAAAGACATAATATCATTCTGAATATGAATAAGATACATCCTTTCTATAACAAACATTACTTACATAACAAATCATATAAAGGAAAACGAATCAGTTAACACCCAAAATGACGATAATACTAATATATTATCAAAAAAGAAATATTAAAAGATCATATATGATATCATATTAATGTATATGATTCTTTTATAATTTAATAACAATTATTTAACCATTATATAGGAGGTTAACCTACCCTCGACCAAGGAAAAGTACAAGGTTAGGGTTAATTCTAAAATCTCTTTATTATCCGAGGTTGTTTTTACGTAAGTATCTACTGGGACCTCTTTATCATCCACATTCATGCTTCTTAAAAATGTATTTCAAAACATTTTTACTATTTACTAGAAAATGGGTTAAAGTAATTTATACCCTTATTTGACCTTATATGTTATGAAAGTAATCTTTCTATTGTTTTCGAAATAATGTACTTTATGACCTTTTCGAAAAAATTAAGGTAATTTTTTTTAACTTATATGGTGGGTGCGGCTATTTTTTGCCGTTATAACATCGTCGAAGCTTCTCTTAGAATCTTATAAGAATATTTTCAAAATAATTTTTTTTGTTATAATTATGTGACTCTTAAATAATTTCAAAATAGAAAGAGATATTTCTCTAAAAAAAGTTTTGATTTCATATATGTCAATATCCTTTGATGGATTTTAAGTTTATTTGAAATTGATTTATTATGATAGAAAACATCCATATTGTATTGAAGGTTTTGTGATATGTTTGACTATGGATGTGCTATTTTTATACCATTATGGTTTATGGTTAAATTATTGACATTTCGTATGCTAGTTTTAATATGAATGTTTATGTTATATTTATTCCTTTTTATATGAGGAATGTATTGGACTTAGTAAGTGGTGGGCGGAGCCCGATATAGCTCTTTGATGCATTGGTAGGTCTCATGAGACAACTTGACATGGAATTGGTCAAGACCTTTCTCAATTTGATATATGGTTTTGGCCAAGGCCTTAATCATTTTTAGACATCATGGTCGTGGCCTTAACAAAATTTTTCAGAATGTCTAGCATTATACATTCCCTCATTTATAAAATAATATTGATGGTTCATGTGGCCATTCGACTAGTAGAATATCCATAATAATGTTTTATTATGGAATTATTTACTCATCTCATATTCCTACCATAAAATTTTTCATGTTTATTATTGGTAAAGGCACGTGGTTTCAATTATTCACCATAAATAATATATATATTATCTTTTGTTGTATTGCTTACCCTTACTGATCGTTTGAATTCACCCCTTTCCTATAATTTATTTTTCCAGGATATGAAGAAGTTAGTTATGAGTGACTTTCAGGAATAATCTAGGGGGATTGGATATTTCTAATGGAATAAATTCGTGTTGTATTTCTTCTCATGTTGTAATGTTGAAATTATGTATGAATCTTGTTTACAATAATATTAAAATGATCGGTCCTTTAAGACATGATTTTCTTGTGATCATGCCAATGTTATATAATAATGCACCGACTCTGGGATTCTAGGGTCAAGGCATTAAAGTTGGAATCAGAGGAAGTTTAGTACCAACCTTGGAAACTAGATTTTGATAAACTCTGATTAGAGCTCATTACCCTAAGATAGACTTTGAGGAATAGTATAGAAGAACTTCCTTGAATTTTGGTAATGTAGAGATTTTGTGAGTTTTCCAAGAAATATATCCCTGTCTGGATATGAGCAGGTAGAGTCATCTCTGGCACAAATATACAAAGGGGTAAAACCCAAAAACACCACTTTGAGCTAGACTCGAACGAGGACTGGTGCACGATAATAGGTCTTGCTACACTCTTGATTACAGCACTCCCAAGGGATATTATTAGGATAATTATCCTTTTCCTTAAAAACCATTATGAAGGTTTTATGAGTTTATACTTCCTCAAGGAATTTTTTTTATGATTATAAATTATATCCATAAACGGTTCAATTTATGTTAAATGTTTTACAAGTTTGGATTTGTGTTTTGCGATTCATAAACTAATCTAGTGTATGCCATTGTTTAGAAATGGTGCATAGTGGATTGAATGGAAAACATATCAATGAAAACACTCTAGTTAGGGATTTACCTTCTACCCATGATAATTATAGTGGAGCTGGTGATACAACTAGTGCTGATCATCTTATCACCATATTGGGAAAACTCACACGAGTTATGAATAATAACCTTACCCGTATGGAGCACCCTGATCCACAACACGGAGGATCAATGTTAGACCACTTCATGAGGAAAAAAACACCAACATTAAATGGGGGTACAAATCCATTAGTATTTGAGAAATAGAAAAAATCTTTAGAAAAAAATATTCCACGCCTTCGGGAGTAGTGAAAGGGAAAAAGTTGTCATGGAAGTTTACAGCCTCACTGGAGATGCTGGTCAATGGTGGTCATTGATTCAAAACAAAAAGTAAGATGATTAAGTATCAAATATGGAATGGAGGAAGTTTAATGAAATTTTCCTAGAAAAAATAGTTTCCTCATGACCATAGAGCAGATATGCAAAAATTTTTTTTGAGTCTGAGGAAAAAGGAGGATGAGAATGTCACAAAGTACGAAGCTAACTTCTCTAGGATAGCGAGGCATGCTACAGATTATATAAGTAACCTAATAAGTAATATTGAATATTTATTTGATGGGTTAAAACCATTTCTCCATTGAGAATTAGTATCAAAATCCTTCTCATCATGCGAATATATTGTCTCGTGTGCTATCAATACAAAAAAGGAATTCCCTAATTCTTATAACTTTAAAGAAAAGTAAGAGAAGAAGAGGTCTAATGAACAATATAGGAAAGGAAATAAGGAAATAGGGAAGAAGGGAATAATTGAATTTCCACCCTCTGATAATTGTGGAAGGAAGCACCCTGGTTCCTATAAAAAGGAAAAGGAGTATGATATAAATTTGGATAGAAAGGCCATCTTTCTGGTGACTGTAATAGAAATAAAGATGCTACCAATGTTCAATGATATAATTTTAGGTATATGGGACAATATGGAAATTAATTTCCTAAGCTTCAGGGAAACATTCCTCAGAAAAGGCCAAGGGATCAAGGCCAAGCTTATGCGATCACTACTGCTGAGTTTGAAGCCCCGAAAGACGTGGTGGTAGGTAATTTAATGGTTTCATCAAGTTTAGCCAATGCTTTATTTGATTCTGGATCATTTCATTGTTTCATATCTTCCAAATTTTCTAACAAAATTAGATATTTCCAATTTGATTTAACAAGGAAGTTGTCAGTCAAAACTCATAAAGGAAGTATTATTGCTACAATGTTTTGTGAATCAGTTCTTATTAGCGCATATAAATGTTCACTATCTCCTAATCTCATCACCATACCCATGATTGAATTTGATATAATCCTCAGTATGGATTAGCTTTCAGACCACGATTCAAAAATTTATTGTAAGAATAAAAATTTTACTATTTTTGAGGACGATGATAAATAACACCTTATCTTTAGAGCAGAAATATCACCACCTAATTCTTATCTAGATCCACCCCCAATAGCTCAACTAAATTCAATTATTTGGGTGGAAGAGAATGAAATAATTGTGGGTGAGGAAAGGAATTTTCAAATAGAGGATGTACATATTGTAAAGGAATATATATATGTGTTTCCAAAAGATTTACTTGGACATCATCCAAAACGATAAATTGAGTTTTCCATTGATTTAATTCATAATTCAAGGCCCATACCAAAGACTCCTTATAGAATGGACACTGTGGAATTATTGGAAATAAAGAAACAACTAGATGAATTGAATAATATTCTATTTATTAGACCTAGTGTTTCTCCATGGGGAGCCCCTATCCTTTTTGTTAAGAATAAATATAGATCTATGAGGTTGTGCATTGACTACCGGGAGATCAATGCTATAAAAATAAAGAACAAGTATACCCTACCTCTCATTGATGATTTATTCAACCAAATTCATGGAGCACAATACTTTTCCAAGATTGACCTTCGATCTGGATATCATCAGTTGTGTGTGAAGAAGGAAGAAATTAAAAAAACAACATTTCAAACTAGGTACGGGCATTACAAGTTTACAGTAATGTATTTTGGATTGACTAATGTACCCTCTGTCTTCATGGATCTAATGAATAGATTTTTCAAGGAATATCTCGATGAATATGTAGTGGTATTTATTCATGATATCTTGGTATACTACAAAAGAAACAAGGATCATTAAAATCACTTGTGCATTATCCTGAAGACTCTGAGAAGACATGAATTATATGGGAAGTTTAGCAAGTGTAAATTCTGGCTTCAGGATATTTCTTTTCTTGGACATATTGTCTCCAAGGATGGAATCTCTATTGATCATTCTAAGAAAATATAAATCCAAGAATGGCCATCACTGAAAAGTATAACTGAGGTATGCAGTTTTATTGGTATAGTAGGTTATTATCGGCGATTTGTCCATAATTTTTCCCGATTTTCTAACCCATTATCCAAGATCACACGTAAAGGGGTGAAATTTGTTTAGACAAATGAATGTGAAGAATGTTTTGAATAATTGAAGATAAGATTAGTCAATGCTATTATATTGACTCTATCATCAGGGAATGATGATTTTGTTATTTATAGTGATTCTTCAAAGAAAGGTCTTGGTTGTGTCCTTATACAGAATGATAGGGTTATTACCTATGCATCACGACAGCTGAAAATTCATGAGTAAAACTATCCTACTTGTGATCTTGAGTTAGAAGCTATAATATTTGCTTTGAGATTTGGAGACACTATCTCTATGGTAAAATATGTGAGATATATACGGATCACAAGAGTTTGAAGTATATTTTCTCACTGAAAGAACTCAACATGAGGCAAAGAATATAGCTTGAACTACTCAAGGATTATAATTTCACTATACACTACCACCCGGGAAAGGAAAATAAGGTGGCAGATGTTTTGAGTAGAAATTATCATGGAGTTTTGAACAAGATGAGAGTTTAAAAGGATCCTATATACATGGATCTAGTAAAGATGGATATGGGAATAACCATGGAATGTGAAACATCAATTCTTTTTCAAATAGTTTCCAAAACATCATTACTAGAAAGGATAAAGAGTTATTATACCAGTGATGAATAGTTTCAAAATAAGATTAAAGCTGTGAATGATGGGAGATTGAGTGACTTTGTCTATGAAGATGGAATTTTGAAATTTGGGAAGAGACATTATGTTCCCGATATACCTTATCTAAAAAGAGAATTGTTTGATGATTCTCATAGCTCCAATTTCTCTATACAATTTGGGAGCACCAAAATGTATAGAGATTTGAGGAACCTTTTTGGTGGGACAACATGAAGAGGAATATTGCTGATTTTCTGTCATGATGTAAGGTTTGTCAACAAGGGAAAGTTGTAAGGCAATAGCCTGGATGAGTCTTGCAACCTCTTCCCATACCTGAGTGGAAATAGTATAATATTATGATGGACTTTGTCATGGGGCTACCAAATACTCCTAGAAGGAATTATGCAATATGGGTCATTATTGATCGTCTTATCAAGTCAGTATATTTTCTTTCTATAAGTGATGATTTAACACTTGAACGTTTAACAAGACTATATATTAATAATGTTGTAAGACTTAATGGAGTACCACTATCGATTTTTTCTGATCATGATCCCCATTTTACATCAAGATTCAAGAAATGATATCAGAAATCCATGGGTACTGAACTTCGTTTGAGCACTGCCTACCACCCCAAAAATGATGGACAATAAAAACAGACTATTCAATCCTTAGAATACATTTTGCGATCATTCTCACTTTACTTTCAAGGTATGTGGGATCAATATTTACCTCTAGTGTAATTTTACTATAACAATATCTTCCATTAGAGTATTCAGATGGTACCATATGAGGTGTTATACAGAAAGAGATATCACACACCAACTTGTTAAGATGATTTTTGTGAAATAAAACATATAGGACCAGAACTTGTGGAGGAAATGATGGAAAAGGTGAAGGTAATCCAAACCCACATCAATGCAGCTCAAAGTAGGCAGAAGATCTATGTCGATAACCGAAGGAAGGATTTGAAATTTCAGGTAGGAGACCATGTTATATTGAAGGTATCTCCATGGAAGGGTATAATATGTTTCAGTAAGAAGGGAAAATTAAGTCATAGGTACATCAGACCTTTCTAAATTCTAGAATGAATTGGGGTTGTAGCTTACTGGTTGGAAATTCCGCCAAGTCTCTACAAAGTTCACGATGTGTTCCACGTATCACTATTGAGAAAATACATGCATGACCCAACGCATGTACTCACCTATGAGGAATTAGAGCTGGAACCCGATCTGTCTTATTGGGAAGAGTCTGTCAAGGTTCTTGATACAAGAGAATAAGTGCTGAGAAACCGGACGACTCATCTGGTAAAAGTTCTATGGATAAACCATAAGATGGAAGAGGCAACATGGGAACCCGATGAACTTATGATAAAGAACCACTTGAGTCTTTTTATGTAGTAATGTTCTAGAAATTTCTAGGATGAAATTATTTGACGTAGGGGAGAATGTAACACCCCAAGCTTCCACGGTACGCTTCTCTTTCAATAATTCAATAGCGTGTGTTGTACGCAACTTCGAGTTCTAACACACCACAACCAATAAAACTAGCCATCATGAATATTAATACCCACTTTTTGAAATTTTATAAAATTTATCTTTCAAAATTGACTTCATTTTTGGATTTTTTATATCGAAATTAGCTTAGAGTGAATTTTTGCTATTTTTATGAAAACATTTAATTTTTGATGAATAGTGAAAATCACTGAGTTGTGGTTTAAAACTGAATTTTTATTGAAATAATTATTTATTTTATTTAAAATTTTTAGGTCAAAATTGATACATAATACCTATATAAGTTCAATGTAATTCATTGGAGTAAGTTTATAATAATTTTACATATATAAAAAATTTATTGAACTTTTTACCGTCCTTTACCCACCTCCAAGGAGCATTTGCAAATTTTCATTAAATGTAAATTTACCGCTTCTATGAGTTGAATTTCAAAAATTTTGAGAGACACAGTTGATATCAGTAAGTAAAATATGGTTCAATAAGATGAAAATAATTTTTGGTGAATAGTAAGTTTTTACAATTATTTACCACGGTTTAAAGTAAACAGGGCAATTAAGGGTATAAATGAAATTATTATTACCCTAAAACATGTCCTAATTCTATTGGATAACTATAATTTGACCAAAACCAAACTTAGGAATAAAATATGATCCTTTAGGTCCACGTGGATTAGATTATGAGATTTATTATTAGTTAATTCAAATAAGAGTTAAATGACTTAAAATAAAAGATTAATAACTAAAACATTTTTAATATATGGTTACACATAAGATAAATTAGACTATAAATATTCATCAGAAAGTTAAAATTTTTTCTACTTAATGGTATTTTATTTATATTTTTTAGACTTTAAATATTTTAATTTATTTATGACACAATGATGATGCAGTAATTACCAAATTATTGAAAGATTTAAATAACTGACATTATAAATATCCAAATAAAATTTAATTTGAGACTTTTTAGGAGTTAAAGTAATTTTCTCTGTTAATATTACATATTAGGGTTTGTTATATATATTTGTTTCGATGTAATAATTTTTTAATGAATTTATAAAAAACAATATACCAAATAGTGTCAAAATTAACATAAAAGAGTTTTTAAAACAAATATTATATTATTAATTGATATTATATTCCTAAAATAAAAGGTTAGGACAAAAGACTTATGTAACTATATTTTTATCATTACTTAACCACTTGGGGTTCTCTTGGAAGTATATAGTAAGTTTATAAACAATATAATATAAAAATACAAAGAGACGTGGTAAATGTCAAACTATTTAACTAAGAGTTAAATCTAATAGATAAAGTTAATATAGTGACCCAAACCTGTATAAAACCTATTTGTTGAGTGGTTTCATACCCATACCCACCATAGAATTTTAATAATTCATTTTAGTGTCACTAGAAACCTAAATTATTTTATTATAAAATAATATTTCTAGCTTTTCCTAAGGTGCCCCTCACCACTCTTATAAAAGGGCACTCCCCCTTCTCTCTAATTCACACATTCAAATCCATTTGGCTCAGCCAAAACCTAACCAAATACCCTTTAAAATGTCCTCCCTTAATCCTAGAGGCCTTAATTCAGTCATTAAGTCAACTTAAGGATCCCTTTTGATCAAATCAAAAGGATAAACTCGAAGAAGAGGTAAATATTTCATCACCTCTTTCAAGTTATATTCTTCTTCCACTTCCTCTATCTTTGTTGTTTCCATTATAAAATAATAACTCCAGTATCTTTTATATTCTATGATTTTATTACAAATATGGTACAACCATGTTCATTATTCGATCCGGCCTTTGAATGACATGTCACCATACGTGCGTACGTACGACTTACCGTCTCCACGTCGTGGTGTAATTGTTATTCAGTACAATAATATTTTTATGGGTATAATAATGATGTGTAATTGATGTTAATAATAAATATAACATAATAATTATTATTTATATATTATATACCATCATATTATATATTATTTTAATATCAAAATAATGATATTGGCGCTCGTGCGTATGTACGGATTACCGTCTCCACGGACGCGATGAGATTCGTTCCCCATCGTATCCATTCAAGAGTAATTTTCATTAGATGATTAAAAATAATTTGTAAAGACTTAATATCCTTCTGGATATGAATAAGTTAAATCCTATCCATAACAAACATTACTTACATAACAAATCATATACCGGAAAACGAATCAGTTAACACCCGAAATGACCATAATACTAAAATATTATTAACAAATAAATATTAAAAGATCATATATGATATCATATTAATATATTTTATTCTTTTATAATTTAATAAAAATTATTTCACCATTATACAGGAGGTTAACCAACCCTCGACCAAGGAAAAGTACGAGGTACTGGTTAATTCTACAATCTCTTTATTATCCAAGGTTATTTTTATGAAAGTATCTACTGGGACCTCTTTATCATCCACACACATTCTTCTTAAAAATGTTTTTCAAAACATTTTTTCTATTTACTTGACAATAGGTTAAATTCATTTCTACCCTTATTTTATCTTATATGTTCTTAAAGGAGTCTTTCTGTCTTTTTACAAACAAGGTAATTTATGACCTTTATGACAAAATTAAGGTAAAAATGATCTTTTAACCGATACGTCGAGTGCGGCTATTTTCTGCCATTAAAACATCATTGAATATTCCTTTACAATCTTATAATAATATTTTCAAAATAAATTTTTTCTTTATAATTACGTGACTCTTAAATAATTTCAAAATAGAAAGATATATATCTATAAAAAAAGGTTTTGATTTCATCTATGTCAATATCCTTTAATGGATTTTAAGTTTATTTGAAGTTGATTTATTATGATACAAAACTTCCAAATTTTATTGAAGTTTTTGTGATATGTTTGACTATGGATGTGCTATTTTTATACCATTCACGGTTTATGGTTAAAGTATTGACATTTCATTTGCTAGTTTTAATATGAATTTTTATGTTATATTTAAACCTTTTCATATGAGGAATGTATTTGACTTAGTAACTGATAGGTGGAGCCCGCTATTGCTTCTAGATGCATCAGTAGGTCTCATGAGTCAACTAGACATATAATTGGCTGAAGCCTTTACCAATTTGATATATGGTTTTGGCCGAGACCTTAATCATTTTTAGACATCTTGGACAAGGCCTTGAGAAAATGTTTCAGAATGTCTGGCATTATACATTCCCTCATTATGAAAATAATATTTATGGCTCATGTGGTCATTCAACTAGTATAATACCCATGATTATTTTTTATTATAGAATTATTTACTCAGCTCATATTCCTACCATAAAATTATTCATGTTGATTATTAGTAAAGGCATGTGGTTTTAATTATTCACCATGCTAAATATTTATATTATATTCTACTATATTGATTACCCTTACTGAGTGTTTGAGCTCACCCATTTGTTCGGTTTCATTTTCCTAGGATATGAAGAAGTTAGTTATGAGGTACTTGTACGCATAATCTAGGAGGATTGGATGTTTCTAATGGAATAAATATGTGTTGTATTTTGTTTCATGATTTAAAGTTGAACATATGTATGAATATTGTTTCCAATAATACTAAACTTATTAGTCTTTTAAGACATGATTTCCTTGTGATCATGCCAATGTTATGTAATAATGCACCGACTCTGAGCTTCTTGGGTCGGGGTTTACAAATAAAATTCCAATATCACCTAGAAAACTTCCACTTTTGGAACTCCTAGGATTTCTTCATAATTAGTAGTTCTACAATAACTTCGCATGTAAGGTTATTTACTCATGCTTGTTGCATCATTGAATGAGTAAATATTCTCACAGTCTGATTCAGATGAACCAGTATTGAGTACATTGCTGGATTACTTCAACTTAATCACACTATTTTCATAGAATCTTCCATAATAAAAAATTTCATAAGACTTAGTATTCTTTGAAGTTCTACCCATTTTCATGGAACACTGAGATTATATTAAAATGGAACATCAATTTCAATAGTCAAATAAATCTATTCAATGAAAAAATACAATAAATGTAGCCTATGATTTGATATCAATTGTTAAACCCAAATGGTGCTTAGATACCCTGAGAGGGAAGTGGTGGATTAGGGTATGGATATTTTTTAAAAAATTGTTCATGCCCATTAGATCATCATCTATTTATTATATGGGTTTATTATTTTTCTATTTAGTTCTTATGTTTATATTATCATCTCCATCATTATATAATGACGATTCATAGAAAGTAAAGAAAGAAACAAATCACAAGAAAAATATGATTTTTACTTGGTTCACCCTCAATAGGATACATCCAAGGAGTACATAAAGAGAATGTACCAATGTAAAAAATTCACTAAATCATATTATTATTGATTTATACATGGTCACTTCTTACTAGGAACACTGTCCTTACAATATTTTGGTTACATTAAATATCTCATTAGGATCACTTCACTAACAATTACCTTTTATACTCACTACATTATAAGGAAAAAATTAGTACACAATCCAAAGAAAATATCTTTTATTGGAGATATTTCCATTGAATGTAAGATATTTGTCTTTTGAAATCATGTGCTCATTCATAGTCATGATATGAACATCCTCTTAAGCATAACCTTTCCATGAGAAATCAGAGAAACACCTCTGCACTTTGGTAGGTTCTTAAAGATATTTCAAGTATTTCTTTCAATTACTTGGATATAGCAGTTAATGAACTTATTTCCTTTACTTCCTTAGATGTAGAAGTGAATAAGCTTCTTTTGAAAATATTTTTAGGTGGTGCTGATCAATATTATTCTTATTCATCCTCTTCTTCAAAATTCATATATGAAAATATTACTACTCATATGGTAATATTAGAATGTATCTCCTTGTTTGAGTCCCTGATATGTTACCCTTTCATGAGACCCCTTCAAAAAACCCCTTATCAATACCCCTATATATGACCCCTCCACAAGAATATTCTATGAGATACCTCCATTGGATCCCTTTACAATACCTCTTTGTGAGATTGCTCCATGAGATGCCTCAATGAGACTCTTCTACAGGTCCTTATTCTATTCATGAAAATCACATTACTCTATCATGATATCCAATTCATATTACATGTATCATGTGACAAAAATAGTTCTTCATACTATCAATGAATATAACCCTTGATAAATAACTTTTCATGAATCCTTTACAAGACCCCTTCATGATACCCCTTCACAAGACCCCACCATAAAACCCCTCCCTAATACCTTCTTTTGTTAACATAGGTTGCATGATTCTGACATGATACCCTATTTAGGTTACATGGTTCAAGTGATATCAACATGTCTATCTATGTATGAAAACACACAATTCATAATTCACTTTTTCATGATTCATTTATAAGACCCTATTTTTATTGCATGGATCACATGATTTCAATGGAAGACTTTATTTTTTTTCATGAAAAATACTTTTTATTCAAATCAATACACTAAAGAAAATTTCTCTAATACTTAAGTATAAGTTATGGTGTATTTATAAGAATAAATAAACCCCCGTAAATCTTAAAATTGTAGTTATTCTTCCATTATATAGCCGTAGTAATTAGTATTACATTCTTCACATGATCCCATTGCAAGATCCAAATAAAATCTAGGATTGGTCAGCGAATTTTTTTTTCCATTACTTCACTTGATCTCATATAGAGATTAAAATACAATCATTCTTGCATTGTGAACATTCATATAGAGATTGAATGAAAATCATGTGGTTAGTGACATTGTCTTCTAGATCTTCACGTGATCTCATAGTGAAATCCAATGACAATCATACGATTTGAAACATTGTCTTCTAGTGCTTCATGTGACCTCATCATGATATTAATTTAAAATCTTTTAGTTTCATGATTTGGAGGGAATGTGAGGTATGTCTATCTTTTCCAACCTCTTACTTCTTATACTTCACGAGATCCCTTGACAATCATGTGGTGTCTTCAAGAGATTCTCGATAGCTCTTCTTGATATAAATTAATAATAATTTATTATCTTTGAGTGTTTTGAATCATCTCATCACGAGATCCTTTAATAATGATTTAGTGCTTCATGTGACTCATTTTCCTGATATGTTTTTACTATATGTGAATGTGTGATCCCTCCACATGATCAGTTCATACATACGTGATCTCATGATCCCTTTTCATGATTATTTCATACATATGAGATCATGTGATCCATTCACATGATTAGTTCAAACATGAAATTATGTGATCCATTTATATGATGAATTGAGACATATGTTGTTATGTGATCAATTCATGAATTAATTATTTTAATGATCTTGTAAGATATTCAAACTCAGTCTGATCCTTTAATACATTCACACTAACTCTTCACACCACCTTTGATAAACAACCTTTATCAAAAATATCAATCCTTATCAATTGACACAATCCATTAAATAGAACCATCAAGAGGGATTTTTTCCAATAGTTATCCTCAACAACCCTTGGCTTAGTTATTGGATTTCATCGTTTCTATGATCCATACAGTTGAAGCATGAGACTATGGGTGGAGGATTTATTAGGACATTCTATTCATTCATCATATTTGTTGGCTTCTTCATATCCCTTCGATATTCATTATCTTGATGTACCTCCCTTTCACACTTTAAATATCTACTTTTTCCCTTCATTCACTTTTTCATATGCTTCTTTTGACACTTATATAATTTAATAAGTCATATTTTCTTCCCACTGTAACAATTTTTAGTCAAAATTGAAGAATTAAACTTCATTCTCTACTTTTTCATTTACATACCCATGAGACCATTGGAGAATAAATAATCACTATATAAAATTTAAGGGACCACTATACTATTTCCTCATAGCTATCAATGCCTCTAATTGTTGAATCATTTTTAATACTCATCTTTATACCACTAAATATGTTTCCCACCTTACTTTTGGTTTAATAAAAGAGATAATGGTGTGCCTTCCATGCCTTTTGATGTTTTCTTCGTAAGACCTGATTTATTTATCCTCTATTTTCTTGAGTCCAAGTAAATCCATCACAATTTTAAGATAGAGAGTTTGAGGAAAATATTTATTGAATATATTTTATTGAATCCATCTCACTCCATTGATTCGATGTCTTCCTTGGGTTTCATACTATTAATCATTGTCCAACACTAATCGGTGTCTTCTACTAATCAGTAAATGGAAAATATAACTTTCCCTTATTGAGATAATTATAGGATAGAGAATATCATCTCAATATAATTAATCCATTTTTCTATGATTAGGAGATATAAGATCCACTGAAAGGTGGTGACCCTTGTTTCATAAATGACTCAACCATAAATTTTCTGTCTCTTAGAAAATGCATGTAGTTCAATATTATTCATGTTATTATTCATAAATTGAATTAATTTTTTAGTACTATCATAATTTTCTCAACTCCCGCTCCCATAATATTTTACATCTCATTTGGAAAATAATTACATTGACCATAACATTGGTTGTTGAGAAATATTCTCGTATTTCTAAACATTTAATCAAACAAAGGAAAACATTGGGTAAAAATAATCAAATTAATAAACATATAAAAGGTAATAATATGAACATAGTAGTAATAACTCATGGATGACATTTATAACCTAACATTTATATTTCTGGGTTTCAATCTAGGTTATTCATGGTATATTTATCATTATCTTCTCTTACATAACCCCAAAAAATAACTATACCTTTCATTAATACCAACTATACCAACTTGAGTCTCATACACATATTATTAAATGTTTTTTACAATAAAATATTTAAAATGAAAGAAAAAAATATTGAGGCATAGTTTCCTTGATATATTAGATACAAAATATATCAACTTAAAGAAAAACTACATCATCTTTATTTCAGTCTCTAGAATGTGCTCTTATTTCCCATTGATCTTTTATCATTGCTTTGGATTCCCTAGGGACATACATTATCAGACCCCAATTTTTATTTTCTTTATTATTTTAATTATTTCTTTGTGTCTAATCATATCATTAACTTTTGGGTTAAATTATGGGTGAAATTTTAAAATTTTGGAGTTTTTGATCAGTCATTGGCTCAGTGCATGGTTACTGCACACAGTTTGAGGTAAACCATGAAACGGTTCTACATAAGGGGTGTTTTTAGATAATTTTCTTCTAACATTGTTTTTATCACATGGGTAACAAACATTTGTTCCTAAAATATGTGAGTATTAGGATTGATTTTGAAGGTGCTTTGTGGCCTTTGGGAGCAAGCCCATGACTTGTCCATGGTTTGAGGAAACCATTCTACAAGATTGAAAAGTCTATTTGTTTTTAACAAATTTGTTTTTATAGTTGTCACAAGGTTTCCAAATCATGTGGCCAAACTATGGAAGGCAGGTTTTTATTTCCAAAAGATGGTTCACGGTTTTCATAGGGTTAGTTAAATCATTTGGCCCAACCCTACAACCTACTTTGAACCTTAAATTTTCTGAATTTCTCAAATCACCATTAATTTTTTTTAAACCCTTAAAAATGGATTCTTTTCCCCTTAACTCACCCACTTGAACACGACCATCCCAGATGGCTCCCTATCGATGTGTCTCTCCTCCCCCTTCTTCCTCATTTCTCAGATGATTCTATATGTGTTTCTTGGCGTGATCACACCAAGTTATCTTATCCACTTCTCCTCTTATTCCTTCCTTCCTTTTTTCCTTGGTTTCCTTTCTCTAGTGTGTGTTGTGCATAACCTAGGAAAATTATATCCAAAATGTGGTGTTGTTTGGGTGATTTATGGTTCCTAGAGTTTCTGAGGAATGAGTTGAGGATCGTTCTAGCCATAGTTGTCAATGTCAACATGGTTTTAATTGAATTCGGGACGGTTTTCAACTATTTACTATTTTATCCCCCATTTTAAATAGGTATTTTGTAACTTTTGGGTTTAAAGTATTTTTTAGAGTGTCTAGGACCTTTTTGATGAAGATTTGGGCAACCATTATTGAAGGTGACACTATTTGAGGTATGTTACTCTATGTCCGAGCCTTTAAATTGAAATATATAATTTCTTGATTATTTTATTGGGTGTTTTCATTATATTTAGAAGTAAATAAATAATATATAGTGAAGGTGATTGATGAAATTGTCCATGTCCTTGTGTTCAATTATTAATTATGCTTTATAAAATGGTTTTCTTTGGAGAAAGATATTTTAAAAAGATTTTTGGAGAGGTTATTCAAATTGAGTGCTTGATTTATCTTACAAAATATTTTATTTATGTAATATAGAGACATTATTAGAGGATTATTCTATAAGGGGCTCCATGGTTCTAGGGTTTCCCCATCATCGCTATCATTATTTAGTCTCGGTCAGATGTGGATTTGTTCCTCATATCTTCTTGGAAAGCTCGTGGTGTTATCATATTACTGTTACAATGTTGTGGTTCAAGATCTAGGATTCATTGGCATCATAGGTTTGGGTTACTTCATTTTGAGAGTTTGCAGGTTCATCTAGAAGTGTCATGGGTTTGCCTTCTACGGCGTTGAGGGTTCTTGATCATAGGTGGGATCGACTATCTTCATGGTGGCGTTATGAAGGTCTTGGTCCAAAATCTAGTTTGCTCTAGTTTCTGGTTTCATCTACATTTTTGGTTCATCTGTTAGTGCTTCAGGGGTATTTTTGTTCTCTGAAAGAGAGATTGATGGCGGCAATGAGTTTTGTTTTGGATCAAGTTATTTTGAGGCAGAGCTTTTTTCAGATTCGATTGTGGTGTTCAGGGGGCTATTTTTGCAGTGATGGATTTGATCTAGGACTTCATGTTTCATTTTGGGTGAATCTACTTCTTGGTGTGAATCTTTGGTTACGTTGTGTGAATCTGTTATGGTGGGATTTTTTGTGTGGCCTATGGTCTATAGATTAAGGGTCAATGATTCCAGATTTTCTTCAGAGGTTTCTCCAAATGAGCTTTAGAACTGATAGTTTTCACCAAACTGTTTCGATTTAGATTTAGATTTTTGAGAGGGTATGAACTTGTCCATTAGTATTAGGTTAATGAATCTCTACATGGGATATATTGACAAGTATAATTGGAAATATGGAAACTACAATTAATGTTTTTAATGCAAGTGAGGGGCTTTCCTTTATTGAATTGATATATTTTTTTTTTTTGATTTTGGATCATTAGGGCATGGTTTGATGTCTTAATTCTTTGAAGTCATGTTGGGTACCCCCTCATCCCTCATAAGGGGATTTATGATAATAATAAAAAATTATTTTTTAGTAATATAGATACATTAGAGATGCTTTGACCTTTATTTAGTTTTCTATAAAGGCCTAATGGCACATTTTATTTCTAAGTAGAATGAAATGGGTTTCCAAATCCTTCTTTATTATTAAATATGACTTATACATAAAAAAACATATAAATAAATAAATAAATATATATATATATAATATTTATACATATTTTTTCAATGTGTTTTCATATATACATTGGTATAGTGGGAATATATATAAAGCGAGAGAAAGGTTCATATGTGTATAAAGTCAAAGGGTGACCATGGAAATGGAAAGGATTTGGTTTGAAAATGAGTTTCAATTGGTAAATGTTTTCTTTTAAATCATGAGGGTTGATTGGTACTTTTGGATGTTTTTATTAAAAGGTAAGTGCCTCTATGGATAATCTCTATTCTATGGGGGATTTTAATGTATGGTGTCAGATGTGGGCTTAGAATGTATGATGGATTTTTATAATTATGATGTTATATTTTTACTTTATTCCCCAACTAACATTTTTTTATATATCCATGGGATCCTAGACATTTTAGTGAGAGTTGAGGTATGTCTTTTATTTAGTCTTGATTAAATGAATTGTATCCCCCTACTAGGAGAAGGATAGGGTGAGTTGTGCCACCGGTGATGCTAGTTGAGAATAGTTAGTTGGTTATAGACTACATATCACATTAATAGGCCGATAAATGGTTTATAAATGATTAAGTCTAAGATATCTTCACTTTATGTCTAAATACATACCTTGTTAAAAAAATAATCATACATACCCTTTCCTTGTGAATATTTTTCTTATAAAATCAATATAACTATTATAATTTTAATGGAAACTCTTGTATCATCACATATTAACTTGTATTTAGATGTCCCCTATTTTGGTAGAACCTTGTGCTATGATTTCCACTAATTAATTTTCATTGAGATATCTTCTTTCCTTGCATGTTCCTTCTTATAAATACATTTTTGGAATGTCTTCAATTCCTTAAAATTTGTTTTTTGGAAATGGAAAGGAAAATGACTCTTTTGAAATTATTAACTTGTTACCTATTTTAAAAGGAAATTAAAACATTATTTTAATAACTGTATCTCAAACAATAATGAAATGGTTTTCTTTTTTTTTAATGTAAGTCATAAGGAATTGTTTCCCTTGTACATCCCTAATGATCATCTCAGTTATTACACCTACATTATCATTTTCAGTTTTAGGTCTGGCTTATCTTTTATGATCACCCATGGTTCATAGGGGTTATTTTTTTGGGTGGTGACTTTTATAGTAATAGTGAAATATGTATTTTTGTAGATTAGTTTATTTCATTTCTTTTGGTTGCATTGGAAACATAGTATTTTTATGCATTCTATGGATTAATGTTAGCTGTAGCTGCTGTTGGGTGAATAAAATAAATTGGTGGGTTTCATTACCCTACAGGGGATAAAGACCAAGGGTATTGAGGGAGGTTTTTAGTGGTCATTTATATTTACCAATTTTTTAGTATCATATTAGTTTTTTTTCTATTTATTTTTCAGAGGCATGGTCATCTGATTTATGTATGGGTCACGATGGAATTTTATTTACTTTCCACTACTTGTGTAATTAATGTTGATTGGGACAAATAATTTCCAAAAGTAGATTCCTTGATGCTCATTCACTTTTTCTAGACCATGGGGAGTGGGTATGTCCTCTGGTCCTTATAGTGAACTATCTTGGGCATCCAATGGAGGGACAACATGGATTGTTTCATAAAACAATGGTATCATAGAATCCCTTTTTTATTTGGATATATCTAGTAGGTTATAGATTAGGACAATCAGAACACAATAGGTAGGATCAATAAGAGTTTCATGAGCTAATTTTTTTTTAAAACATCAAGTTTCTATGGAATTTTATATATTGATTCATGAATGTGAGTTGTTTTATTTTTTATTCATTTTCATATGACCAAGTTGAGTGAACTAATGTTACTTGGTGAGCTCATAGGGCCTAAGAATCAATGTAGAGCATGAGTTCATGGTTAATTTTAAATCTTAGTGTCATTTGTGTAGTTGGTAAATGGTCCTCCAATATATGTTGACAAGATACATTCCAATAATTTTCAACACTTGAAATTATTCATTGGAAACATTTGGTTTATTTTTAATAGAATATGGTATGTTGAATTATTCAAAATAAAATGTGAAAACTAGTTTTAAAATATCAATTTTAAAATAATAATATTTTGTATATAAAATATGATTTTAATGGTGATTCATTGAAAATTGGTTTTAATTTATATGTATTTTGAAACTAAATTTTGGTTTCAAAGTGAAATGAAATAGGTTTTCAAATTATTGATGTTTTTTTTGAAATTTATAAGGATTCATTAGCACTTTTAGGTTCTTAAATGGAAATGAAAACTACTCTTAAAGAATTCCCCTTAATTGTGGAATTGGGTTAGGAACTGAATATAGTAAATTTATGGTGTGATATTGATAAGGATCATTTTTATTATTATGAATCATTGAAAATAAAAAGGGATAGCACTTAAAAAGGGAGTTTGATGTCAAAGACCTATGAATGTTTTAAATGAGAAGATTTTGTGGTTTTGAAATAGACTTAAACGAGGAAAATGATTAAAAATTAAACACTATATTTTAAAGTGGGTTTAAATTTGAAAGAGAAATTTATAAATTTTAAAATGATAATTTTGATGTTTTAAAAGCATGATGTTTCTAAATTGAGTTTGGCTCTTTGGTTGATTTTCTTTCTGGGACTGTTTCTTTGAGTAAAGATTTAATTTTTTTGATTGGTATTTAAATTGATGTGTTAATTGATCTTGATTTTAGTTTCTTTTTTATTTATTAGATTATTCCAACTAGAATAATTTCTAGAGTGTATGAGGATTAAAAAGTGGATTGGTCAGCTCATAACACCACCCAGACTCATGATAGAGTGGTGGCTTTGGTTTATCTGAGGGGTTTTCCTATCATTAACGGTGATATATTTTTTATAGATGTAGTGGAGTGTCTTTGATATATTGATTAAGTATTATGATTCATAGAAACCCCTACTCTAATTATGGTTAAAGTTGTTCTAAGGTAGTTTGAGGGGTCAAATTTAGATCATTGGAAGATCATCATCTCATCTCAGTTTCAAGTTCATATGTCAAAGGAGTTCTTTAAGACCACATTTACTCTATGGTTCCTCCCCAAGGATAATAAGGTAGAAAATAAAATGGATTTTAAGAGCATCCAAAAAGTTTGGTGGATGGTGAAGTAGTAGGAAATTTTAATGAGCTGGTTCAATTTTCTTTGGAGGTTGGGTTAAGAAATTTCGTGAATGGTCATTAGTTCATAAAGGATGTTCATCCAGATATCCATGATCATCTCCTTTCAGCTGGGAATGTATTGTTTGAGGAGTAATTTAATGAGTAATATCTAGTTGTGTTTTATTTTATAGGGAAACCCTTGGTGAGTGGTTGATCTATTCCTTTTAGTGTTGGTGAAGGCTTCCTATTTAGTGACAAGTGTAGACCAAAGAATTCTCTATAGAATGAAACTTCTTCAGTCAGTACTTATTTAGAAAGGAAACCCTCTATTTAAATGTGGTCAGTTTAGGAACTTTAATCCCACTTGAGAATATGTTCCAAATACCTATCACTATTGAGGTTTATTTTGACACCTAAAAAATTTTAATCAGAAAAATATTTAAGGCAAGAGATCCTCTCATGTTTTAAAATATCGATAGTGATTAACACAACATTATGGTATTTCCATTTTTTTCTTGTATTTTTATATCATTTTTTAGTGTATATTTAGATATTTAATGTTTTTCTAATGAATTTTTGAATTTTATCTTGTTTTATTTCATCATTGAAGTCTCCAAGGTTAGAACATCTAGTAGTGGAATTTTGGGTTTTTCTTTCTCTAGTTGGTACACTATAATTAATAAACTTATAAATAGTGGGTATATCCAAATTGGATCTCTATATTTTATCTCTTAGTATATTTGGGTGTTACTATTGGAGTTATAGGTCACACTAGGGTTGATATTTTTCATTCGGTTTTGGGTTTTGTTAGAAAATTAAATTTTATTGGTTCTTTATCATCGGTAGAAGGTTTTGGATTACTTATCATCTTAGACTCAGTGGATTTCTAAAGGAATAATGTTTATATTATGGGGAGTATTTTTACACCTTAATTTTTATTTTAGTTAGAATTTTATTTATATCTTTTTTTACTCTTGTTATTAATTTTCAGGTTTATTTCTGGATGAAAATTTTATATTTAAGTGTTTTTCCTCATTTTTTGGCTCTGTGTATTGTTAGTGCACATGTTTTATGGTAAACCATGTGATTAACTTAAACTAGGGGTGTTTCTAGTTTAATTTATTCTAGAATGGATATTATTATATGGGTAGTACATGAGTAGCACATGGTTAATCCTAAACTATGTGAGTCTTATGAGAGATTGTGTGGGTTCTTAGTGGTCCCTAGGAGAATGAACATGACTTGCACATGGTTTGAGGAAACTCTATGGTAAGTGTATGTATTTTTATAATATGTGTTTTTTATGGTTGGTGCATGGTTTCTAAACTATATGGTCAAACTCTATGAAGCTGGTGTGTCCTTCTAGTGGAGGGTGCACGATTGGAACATGGTTTGAGAAATCATGTGGTCTAACCTTATGACTCTCCATGAACCTTAAAATTTTGGAATTTTACAAATCACCCTTAATTTTTAAACCCCTAAAAGCAGATTATTTTCCCTTTTCCTCACCTACTCATGCTTGACCAACCAGAAAGGGAACCCTATCCATACAGTGCTCTTCCCCCTTTATGATCTTTTCTTGGGTGATTCTCTCCTCATTTCTTTTTGTGATCATCCCATGATAGTTTCTTCTCTTATGATCTTCCTTTTTCACTTTTTATTATTTTCCTTTCTATCTCGTGTGGTGCACGTGACCTAGGATAACCCTAACCCAAATGAGGAGTTTTTTTGTGGTTTTTTATTTTTATGGTTCCTGAGGACCGAGTTAAGGTATGTTATAGTTGTGGTTGATGAAGGCAATGTGTTCTCTATCGAATTTAGGTAGAGTTGCATATAATTTTATTTGCTGCCCAGTTTTTAATTAGGTAATTAATTTATTTTGGTCTTATGGTTTTTTATTGTGAATTGAACCTAACTGAGGTAGTTTTGGGTCATTGTTGGTGAAGGGGACACCATTTGAGTTAGGTTACACAATGTATGAGCCATTAAATTAAAATATATAACTTCATGATTTTTTATTGTTTTTTTTATTATATTAAAAATTAAATAAATTATATAATATGATTATGATTGATGAAATTTTTCACTTATATGTTTTCTTTATTTGTTTATGCTTTAGCCATAGGTTTTCCCCAATAAAACAAGTTTTAAAAATCTATTTTATGAGGTTTAGCACACCAAATTCATGGTTTCTATTCAAAACTGATTAATTTATGACAAATATAGACATAGAATATGTTTTGGCCTTTATTTTAGTTTTCCTAAATTACTAAATAAACGTTTTATTTCTTTATATCATCAAAATTATTTCAAAATCATTCTTTATTTTTCAATATGATTTATACACAAAAAACACGTATAAATTTAATATATAGATAACCTATTTATACAAATTCAAGAGAGGTATGTAAATAAGATCATCTAGATAAGGTATATTTATATGTTTATAAAGGTTTATATGTGTATAATTTCAAATGGTGGCCTTGGAAATTGAATTTTTTTGAAAATCATTTTTCAAATACTAACTGTTTATTTTCAAATCATGAGGCATAGTTGGTAATTTTGGACAGTTTTCCTAAAAGAAAGATGCCTACATGGATAGTCTCCATTCTTGGTAAAATTCATATGGATAGTTTCAGGAGGCCTCATTAGCAATTATGATGTATTTTTATGAATGATATGTTGTATTTTTTCTTATTTTCTCACCATTTATGTTTCTTCTATAGCGTTGGGATCCTAAGAATTTTAGTGAGGTTCCCGAGATGTTTTTTATTTAGACCAAATTAGAGGGAATAGATCCATATTATATGACTATTACATGATGGGTTGTTCCACCGATGAGTCTATTTAATAGTAGTTAGTTATTTATATACTATAGATTACATCGATATGACAATAGATGGTTTCTAAATGAGTGCATCCATGGTATTTTCACTTGATGTCTAGGAACATCTATTGTTAAATATTTTTCATTTATTCTATTTTCTCTAATTTTGAGATTGTTTTTTTATAAAATCATTTCAACTATTATTCTTTCATTGGAAACATTTACATCATCACTTATTTACTTGTATTATCTTTTCCCATATTTTCTTATCACCTTTTAATATGATTTACAATTCTTTCTTTTCACTAATATGTTTTTTCTTGATGCATGTTCCTTCTTATTAGGTTTTTTTTGAAATTATTTCATTCTTTATATACTATTTTTGAAAAATGGAAAGGAAAATGGATCTATTGAAATTATTATCTTTTTAGTTGTTTTAAAAGTAAATAAAAACCTTATTTTAATATATGTATATTAAATAAGAATGAAATGGTTTTCTTTTTGGAAGGTAAAGAATAGGGTGTTATTTTCTTTTGGTATCCCAACTAACCGTCTCAGTGATCATGCCTACATTATCATTTTATGTTGTATTTATAGCTTCTCTTTTATACTCACCTATGGGGTATTGAGGTTTTTTATGTGGTGACTCTTATAGTCATAAGTATACTTGTGTCTTTATTATTTTAATTTATTTCTATTTATTTTGTTTCATTTTCCACATAGGTTTTTTTATTTATTTCTATGTACCTAGGGTAGTTATAGCTATTGATGGGAAAAGAAAATCCATTGGTGGGTATCTTTTCCTTATAGGAGAGGGAGATTTGGGTGGTGAGGGATGTTTTTGGTGTTCCTTTATTCTAAACTTTTTTCTAGTTTAATATTTCATTTTTATTTTTTTATTTTTCATTGGAATGGTCATATGATATATGGATGGATCATTCTGGAATTCTATTTACTTTTGAATACTTATTTAATTGATTTTTATTAGGGTAAATCATCCCAAAAGGTGATACCTTGATAACAAGGAACTTATTCTAGCCTGTGGGAATTGGAATTTCCCTTCAATGCCTATCGATAAATGGGTTAGGAATCTAAGGGAGGTATGAATCAGGTTGTTTCATGACATATATAAAGTAAAAGGGTGAGCTATAAGGCATAATATGGAAATAGACATGATAATGAAATAAAACATGTGGGCCAAGAGGCAAAACATAATGCCATAAGAGAGGATTATTAGATGTAATCACATGGAATAATGGAATAAAGGATATGATATAAGAAGAACATGAAATTAATAATAATGTGGAAATGTCATAAGAATAAAGTCAAGTCTCGGTGTCAAGACAACATAGCATAGTATGTCAGGCTTATTGTTTCTACCCCATAATGGTACCTCATGATATAAAAAATGTACCCAATTCATTGGGGGCTTTATAATTCTGGTCTCGACCTTCATTTCAAAATATATATATTTATATGTTTTTAACATAAGGAAAAATAAATCATAAATATATAATAAGCATAAAAAAATAAATTAAAATGAAATGGGTTATATAATCTTGTCTAAAAGCATAAAAAAGTGATATATCATAAATATTTTAGTGAAAAAAGGGATTAATGTTTTTTATATATTCAAAATTAAATAAAAAAATAGTTAATTAATATGAATTTTAATTAAAGGAAAATTCTTAATTAATGAGCAGAGGAGTTGGTATGGAATTGAACCTATTAAATGATGTTTTAAGAAATGAGTAAAAAAATTATAGAAGGTAAGTGTATAGTTTTTTCCATAAAATAATAAATTAACAATAATTTTCATCCCTAAAAAAATTATTATTATTTTAAAACATTTTAGTAACAATTATTTAAAGGAGTGACATGTAAAAAGGAATAATAAATATACAAGTTCACTTTAATCGGGTTAACTTTAAAGAAGATATTGAAAAGGTAACCTAAAAAACTTACATATACCTAGAATAGAAAAGTAAGATGAACTAAAAATATATTTATGTGATATATATTCACAATATATAATAAATTCATGTGATGAAAATAGGGATAATGAGAGTTAAAGAGATAGAAAGCATAACCTTAATGAAAAAGAGGGTGGTTTGGGAGTCCACTTACCTCGGGTCCCGAATCACTTAGTACATGCATCTAAACTACAGAAAAATAAAATAAAATTTATTAAATGACTACTTTAGAACCTTTTTCTTGTATATTTTATTTATTATTTTTCTTTCATTATCATTTATTAATAAGGATGGGATTTCTTATTATGTGAGGTTATAACTCCATAAATTTATAGGAATGGAGTCTTAATATTTCTAGAGGTTCAAATGGTTCTAAATATCCACAACATTTCTTTCATAAGAATGGGTTATTGAGTATAAATGTTATCATTTAATGGTTTGTTCATTTAGGACGTTTTGCTAATCATTTTGAACATAATTTGTTTTATTCAATATTATGGTTATTTCCCCATTATCGAATATGAATCATATTATAATATCATTATTAATTTCATATTTAAAAATAAAATATATTATTATAACCAACAATTAAGGTGGTAATCGTAACACCTCAATATTTTATTATATATTTATTTTTAAATAAATCTCTTTGATAGCTTGAGATACACCAAACCTCAAGTCTAAATGAATTGTAATATAGTACATGTCATAACATTACCATTAAATTAGACGGTATAAATATAACTAACGAAATTATAAATTATTTACGGTTTAAAAATATATAAAATAAATTATTTGGTAATAAATATATTATAAATGAAAATAAAAATCATTTGAATGTAAAAGAAATATTTTTATGGAAAAGAGTTTTATGTGTGCAATGTGTTTTTGTCATAATAAATTAAATTAACGACTATTTATAAATTATTTTAATGAAATTTATAAAATATATATTTAAAAAAAATTATCATTCATCTAATATATTTATTATGCATGATATAATAATAAATACAGTTTTTACTTAAAAGTTGTACTTTTCAAAAAAAACTGTTTTGTCATGTTTTCCATACTTATTTTATAATTAATTTCTGAAACCTTTAGAAAATTTATATTAAAATATTAAATTAAATTTTAATATCTACATTTAAATATTATCATTGAGTTAATTTTTGAAATTTTTTCTAAAAGATTAATATTTTTTTGATAAATAGTAAAAAACTGATTTTTACTTAAAATTGACATTTTATTAAAATTATTTACAAAGTTAACTTTTGATTTAAAAATATTTTAAATGTAAAATTAGATTAATTAAATTATATTTAATCAAATTTATGTCATTTTAATTAATTTTATGTTAACTTTTTATATAAATTTTTTTTATACTTAAGAAAACTTTTCTTTCAAAAATCGTATTTTCATCGTGGTGGTGATTTTAATTTTAAATTTAATTCTGTCAGGGGTTAATCTAAGATATAAGAGTCTGATTCTGAATAAAACATTTATAAATTATATTTTATGGACATATTTTTACTTCATAATATCCCAAATTATAATATATGTCCATTTGGAGGCATTTTTCTTGGGAATGACTTTATCATTGAGTATTATTTTAGGAAATTTCCAAGGACGTCCCCTCACCCACATATAAAAGGACACCTCTTATACTCTTTTTACATGTCTCAATGTCTATTTTTTCATCCAATAATTGCCAAAATCTATTCCTTATATCCCTCATAATGATCTAGAGTCCCTGGTTTAATTATAAAACCATCTGATAACGGGTTTAAGTATAAACCTAAATAGGTTCTATAAGAAGAGGTATATTTCTTAACCATGTGTATTTATTTTATTTCATCTTATAACCCCTTAAAATATTCTCAAAATATTTTAAAGTAATACCACTAGTATCTTACATATACTTATATATTATTATCTTAATGGTATAACCTATATCAATCCCCCTTCCATCAAATGGGAAATGAAACTGTCGTTCATTTGTATGGAAGAATACCACCTCATGAATCGATGTATTATTTTTCATCACCACCTCTCATGAATTAATATAATAATGTATTTCATGTATATATATATATATTATTTATTACATAATTATACTTTTATAATTATAATATCACATCTACATTAATACCTTCTAATCCATTTGAAAACGATAACATCGCTCTTGTGGACTACCTCCTCCATGAAGCGATGTCATGCATTTTTATTTTATTTTGAAATGGATGGTAATAAGGATATATTGAATTAATATATATGCTATATTTTTTATAATAATATTAATGTAAATTTGAATTATTATTAACCTTTTATTTCTTTCCATCCATCGAAAAAATGGAAGCAGTGTTCATGTGTACGTACGACCTACCGTATCCATGAACAGGGTAATTCATTTTTCTATCTATAAATATCATTGATGAATTTAATTATGTATATAATTAATATATATTATATTTAAATCATGACTTAAATTCTATAGGTTATGTAACTATAATCAATTTATAGGGACATAAACTATAGAACAAAAACATACATGAAAAATGAAGTTATTATTACCCAGAACAGTGATTCTAACATAGAATTGTTTATAAATGAGTTATAAAATATTATAAGTAAATCATATAACATATGATATATATTATTTTGATTCTAGAATGGATTTAAAATAAATTTATATTTATAACTTTGGAGTTTTAGACACATATGAATAAAGTCAGACCTAAGGTAAGGGATTTTCATCTCACTTTTATTTTCATGGGACAAATGCCATATTCACCACTTATATATTTTTTGTGGGGTATATTATACCTATTAATGTATTTTATTATTCTTTTAATGAAAATTATGGTATATAAATTTCCATATATTGTTCTTTCCTTCATAGGGCCTAGGATTCAAAAGTCACCAAAGTGGTAATGGTTTATTTCACAATATAATAATTATTCGAGGTTGTTTATGTTTAATAATATTTTAGAAGAATTATTTGATATTTATATCATAAAAAACATATTTAATTATCCACTGGTAATTTCTAAAAAATACAATATTTCATTTCATTTTCTTCTCTTTACAAAAAAAATTATGGAAAAAATGACTTTTTTCTCTCATCGATCGAGAAATCATTCTCTACAATGAACTTGTTTTTTGAAGATGTTATTCAAAAGGATTTTTTTATTCTTGAAATATTTTTTAAATCCACTTCTACCAATTTTTAACTTAAAAAAATTATTAAAATTAATCCAATTTTCATATTTATAATGATATTATTTTTATTTTTTACAAAAACGTAAAAGGAATCTTTATTTTAACTACACGACTTGCACAAAATTTTCCTTCCTCGTGACCACTCAATTGTTTTAATATTACATTATAAGTTTCCATGATTATTTTCAATGAAATATTTTATCCTAATATTCTAGAAAAATTTAGTTTTCTAAAAACTGTTTTCACACTGAAATGGGTATTTTCCTCAAGAAAATTTTAATGACATTTTATGGTATTTCTATTCATCAATGACAGTGACCATTATTTTAAATTTTATCCACTTTGGATATATTGTAATCATACAGTTCTAAATATTTATTTAAATTATTTATAATTAGTTTTTATGGGGATGGACTATTTTGATATCATTTCCCATATTATTAGGAAGGTTTTATGATTATGTTTATTGATTGGGGAAATTATTAACATTTTATTTTAAAAAATAAATCAATAAAATGTTTACATTGATTATAATTTTCCCATTTCATATGTGAAATGCATTTGACTTAGTAAGTGAAAGGCGGGGCCCATTATAGTCCTTTGAAGGATCATTTGGTCTCATGAGACAAACTAGCTTGGGTATTTGGCATAGTCCTTAACTGTTTATATGAGATACTTTGGTGAGTAGTGGATTAGTTCCTTAGAGAAGAAATTTTTCACTTTGGGAATTAATTGAAATAATACGGTTATCATGGTAGTTTATCGTCTCTCGAGATATGAAGATCATTAGTGGTCATTAATTCAAAACATAAAGGGGGAGTAAGAAATTGAAAACATAGAATGGAAATATATTATCGGACTTTTCTTGCAAAATATTTCCCTCATGAACAGTGAGGAGATATAGAGTAAAAAATCATTAATATGGTGACAAAAGGTGGATCATAATATTATGAAGTTTGAATCAAACATTACATGGTTAGCAAGGCATGTCACAGACTACATACATAATCCAAAGATAAATATTGATCTATTTTTTTATGGGTTAAAACCATTACTCTAATGGGAAATGGTCTCTCAAACTTTATCATCATACTAATATATATTCTCATGCACTATCAAGATAGGGAAATAATTCTCGAATAATTATTACTTTATGGGAAAACAAAAGAATAAGAGGGTGGTAGAGAAAATAATAGATAAAGGAGAAAATAAAAAATGGAATTATCCAATGTGAGATACATATGGAAGGAAACACCCTAGTTCCTACTTAAAAGGAAATGCAGTTTTTTACAAATGTGGTGAGAAAGGCCATCATGATCATGATTTAAAAGGAATGAAAGAACTTACCAATGTTCAATGCTAAAGTTGTAGGGATATGGGTCACTATGAAAATAATTTTCCAAAGAGTCAAGGAAAATTTCCTAAAAAATGGACATGGGATCAGGGACAATATTATAAAATCAAAACTGGTGAGGTTGTAGTTCTAGATGATATGTTGGAAAGTACTTTAACCATTTCCATAGACTTATCCAACTCTTTATTTGATTTTGTATCATCACATTATTTTATATCTTCCTATTCTTCCAAAAAAATTAGGCATTTACTTTCTGATTTAACAAAGGAGTTATCAGTCAAAACTCCTAATGGAAGTCTCATTACAACAAATATATTTTATACAATCCCAATTATGACACGTAATTCTTCTTTAGTCATGAACCCTTTTATCATATACATTATTGACATTGATATAATCCTAGTTATATGATGTGAAAATATATTTTAATTAGAATTAAATTGTGATTTGTGAGGAAGATATCCCTTATCTTCATAGTATAAACCTCACCATCTGATTCATATATAGATCCACCCCAATAGCTATTGTGAATGAAATTCTTATGGTGGAAGAGAAAAAAACATCTACATATGAGGAAATAAATCTTTAAATTTAGGATGTACCTTTTTTTCAAGAATAAATTGATGTATTTTTTAAGAATTTACTAAGTCATCTTTTAGATTGGGAATTCGATTTTTCTATTGATATAATCTCTAACTAAGGAAAATATCAAAGACTCTATATATAATATCCACTATTAAATTACTATAGTTAAATAAATATCTAGAGGAGTTGAGTAATAAGGTATTTTTTCTATTGTTTCTCCATGGGGAGCCCCTATTCACTTTTTTATAAAGAAAGATGGAACCATGAGGCTTCACATTGACTATTGAAAAATAAATGATATTAAAATAATGGACATGTATCCTTTTAATCATATTGAAGACTTATTTGATCAACTTCATGGAGCTCAATATGTTTTTATGATTTAACATTGGTCTAAATATAAATAATTGCATGTGGAAAAGTAAGATGTTCTAAAGGAAACATTTCAAACTAGGTATGGACATTATGTGTTTATAGTAGTTCCATTTGGAATGAATAATGAACCCTTAGTTTTTATGGATCTAATGAAATGATTGTTCAAGAAATGTATTGAAAATATTTTAGTGTTATTTATTGATGATATCTTGATATATTCCAAAATATATGAGGATATTGAGTAACACTTATAAGTTTTTATAAAGAATCGTAGAAGAAAAGAATTAGGTGGGTGATTTATCAAATGTTAATTTTGGCTTCAAATAGTTTCTTTTCTTGGTCATAATATCTCTAAGGATGTAATCTCAATTGATCTCATAAAGAAAAATGTAGTTCAGGAATTTCCTATACTAATGAACATAATCAAGGTGAATAGTTTCATTAGTTTAGCATGATAATATCAGTGTTTCATTCAGAATTTTGTCCAATTAGTGAACCCATTAACCGAGATTACTCATAAAGGGGTTAAGTTTATATAGATAAAATAATGTGAAAAATGTTTTGAATTATTAAAGAGGAGAATAGTGAATTTTCTAATCTCAACTCTACCATTGGGAAATAGTGGATTTTTGAATTACAGTGATGCATTGTAAAAGGACTTAGTTGTGTCCATATATATATGAGAGGGTTATTTCCTATACATAAAAAAGTTAAAAACTCATGAATTGAACTATACAACTCATGATATTGAGTAATCATCCATAATATTTTCTCTGAAGATATGAAGACACTATCTTTATGGAGAAAGGCGTGAGATATATACAAGTCACAAGAACTTGAAATATATCTTTTCATAAAAATAACTCTACATGAGGCAAAGGTGATGACTTGAGGTACTCAAGGACTATGATTGTTCAATAAACTACCACCTTTGTAAGGTGAATAAGGAACTATATGCATTAATCTTAAAGTATCATGTATTTATAAACAAAATAAAGATCGGAAGGGATCCTATGTTCATGGATCTAGTGAAGATAGATATGATAATTATCATGAAAGGTGAAACATATCTAATTTTTCAATTTGTTTCCCAGCCATATTTATTAGAAATTATTAAAATATCTCAATTGGAAGATGATAATTTTCAAAAGAAAATTAATGCTTTGAATGATGGTATGTTGGAAGACTTCACGTTTGAGGATGGAATTATGAAATTTGGGAAAAGGTTTTGTGTTCCCTCTATACCTGAGAAAAAAATGTAACTATTTGATGAAAATCATATCTCAAATTTCTCTATAAAAACAAGTAGCACTAATATTTATAGATATATTAAGGAACATTTTTGGTGGGAAAATATGAAGGGTGAAATTTCTAATTTTGTATCATGATGGTTAGTCTATCAATAGGTGTTGTCTAAAAGGCAATATCATGTGAAGTCATGAAAACTCTATATATTTCTAAATAAAAATGGGATTAAATTTATATAGATATTTTCACTGGATTACTAAAGACTCCAATAAATAAGGATTCAATATGGGTAATTGTTGATCAACTTACAAAAAATTCACATTTCCTCACTATAAGGGAGGATTCTCCACTTGAGTTCCTTCCATGAAACTGTATTGATTAAGTTGAAAGGAATCATGAAGCACCTCTCTAAATTATTTTTTATTGTGATATCATGATCTACATAGACATTCCAGAAAAGTATTTATAAATATTTGGATACTGAGCTTCATTTCAATACTGCTTATCACCCTCAAATAGATGGACTGTCATAAAGGATGATCTAAACATTATAAGAAATTTTGATATCAAGCTAGCTTTACTTTCATGGCATGTGGGTTCATTATTTTCCATTGGTATAGTTTTACAAAAATTAATAGTTTCCATTGAATTATTCAAATGGAACCATATGAAGCATTGTATGGAAATAGGATTTGTGTGACAAATTATTGGGATGATGTTGGTGAAAGGAAGCATGTAGGCCTAGAGATTATGGATAAAACAATAGAAAATCGAAATATTATTCAAACTCATATCAAATAATCTCAAAGTAGAAAAAATATCTATTTCAACAACTAGAGTAAGGATTTGGAGTTTCAAGTAGGATATCATGTCTTCTTGAATGTATCCCTATGTAAGGGTGTTATAAGATTTCGAAAGAAAGGGAGACTAATCCCCAGGTATATTGGAACTTTTGAAATCCTAGAGTAAATTGGAGCTATGTATTATTATAAGGTGATTCCACATAGCCTTTTTAAAGTAGAAAATGTGTTCCACATCTCTTGGCTAGGGAAGTACATGCTAGACCCAATGCAGGTTCTCACTTATAAAGGAATATAAATGGAACCTGATTTACCTTACTATGAATAGTCTATCCAGATTTTGGACACTAGAGAATCAGTTTTGAGGAATTAGAATACTTAGACAGTAAATTAAATTTTAAAAAATCATAAAATTGAAGAGGCGATGTGGGATTTAGAGTAAATTATGATTAATAACATCCAATATCTTTTTATGAGGTGATATTCTAGAAATTTTGAGGATGAAATTTTTGTAGTAGGGAAGAATGTAATGACCCAAAAATTTATCAATGACATTTCCCTTAAAATAATTATGTTATATAGTATAAATCAACTAAAATCACATGTAAAACACTATAAAAGCCTTATAAATGAAGAATGAATGAAAAAAGAGGTATTTTTGGAAATTCAGGAACCTATACCAATGGAATAGTTACTTGACCATTGAAATACTAATGTGACTATTAGGAATAGTAAACTGGTCAATAGAATAGAAACATTACCTATAAAAGTGTACATAAAATTTATTTATCTTATGAATGAAAATATAATATATTTATATCATAGAATAAGTAACTAAATTTTTTTAAATTGATAAGTTATGTATTAGTATTTTGTGAAATGTAAATATTTATTCAAAATTTTATAATTAAAATAATTATTTAAGATAAAATTTATCTTCATGAAATAGATTCATATATCAATATTTTGTTGTATTATGATAATACCTAAATTTTATGAGGCATTAATTAATTTTGGAAAGTGTCATTAAATCGGTTTTAATATTAGAATCTGTATTTTTCGAGTAAATTAAAATTATATTTAAAAACTAAATTTATAATATTTAGAAAATTATTTACATAAAATGGTATTCATTTTTATATTATACATGTTGAAAAATGGTTAGGTTGAATTTTAGTGATTTTTCATAAATACTTGAATTTCTGTTAACAATGAAATATAGTAATTTACGGTATAGATACATTATAAGTTAAATACACTATTATTTAAGTCATTACTGATGTAATCCAAATAATATAAAACTAAACTTCATTATTTTAATATATATTAATAAAATTCTCAAAATACACCTATTATTTAGAAAAAATAATACATAAATGAATAAAATATTTTAAAAACACCCATCTCCTCCACTATAAATACAATCCTTCACCGCCTCTTCTCCTCACACCACTTAATCCATGAATACTGTCCAATTTCTATTCAACAATATGAACTAGACAATCCACCACATCTATGAGCCTTTGGTCTCAAAAAAATACCAAAATAAACTTCCATAAGGAGGTTCTCAAGGAGAAGGAATTAAGAGGTAAAATAATCTTTCTTTTTCTTTTAGTTTTATTCCATTTTCCTTCTTTTTCTTATAATTTTCTTACCTCCTATATACAAGAATGATTGATAACTTTAGTATGTTATATATAATTTAGTTTTATTATGTAAATGGAAAATACAATATCAAGTCTCCTCCCCTCTTTCTTTTATTGTATAAATGAAAGCATCATATGTGAGGTGTTGATATACCTCCTTCGTGGATGATGAGTTCTTGTTTTTCAATTACACCTTGAAGACTGGTCATAAAACCATTTCTATGGTAAAAAAATTATAATAGATTTTTGTACATCTTATTTAATGTTTTGTAACTATTATATATAAATTGTATTAATTAATGAAACAAAACTAGTTTGTGATGAACAAAAATCTCTAAAAATGACCTAAATGATTTTCACTGGTGTCTTACCTAATTATTCATACACACCACAAATAAAAAAATTAATTATATAACCATTTAATATTAATTATGTTCATTAATAAAATAAATTTCAATTCTACTGAACTATTCCCATTTTACTTTATCTTTCATACATATATACAAGTAAATCAATCATGAAAACCAAGCAAATGAGTACTCTCGAACGACAAAATTGAATCTTATAACTCATAAAAAATGACATAAGTGATCATAATAAAATTATAATGAATAAAATAAATGTCGAAAATGTTATTAATTAAATTATTAATTAATATAATTTCATTATTGAGGAATTTATGTACAAGTGTAAAAAACATTCAAACATAAGGTAAGGGTTTCTCCAAAACATCCATTTTCTATTCTGTTTACGATCTCTCTCTATTTAACCCAATTTAATTCTTAATTAATTTTATATGATCCTTCAAAATTATATGTATATGTTAAAAACTCATTTATATAGATCAATAGATCATTTTTGATACAGATTTACGTTTTTATAGTGTTCCCTTCTCAATTCTTCTTGATAAACAAGCCTAATTAAAGGGAACATTCCAATTTCTTACCCATATTCACATGAAATCCATAATCAATTTTTGGGAATTTTTTTTATAAAATCGAAATTTTTATCATGAAAAAATATCCTAGTTAATTTATAGTTTTATGTAAACAATTAATCCTTTTTTCACTTTAAATAATCTTTAATGTTTTCCCTTAAATCGTACTAAAGAGGCCTATTTCTAAATATTCTTAATAATTATTTTTTACATGTTTAATATTCATTTGGAAATAATTTCATTTTATTTACCTTATATTTTCTTGTATTTACATGTTTATAATATAATTATATGACCAATAAAAATTATTTTTTCAAATGAACTCTTCTTTGCAAAGTAAAAAATGGGAAGTTCACTTAAGAATTCATCATTGTTTTTATTGGAGTATTTTCATCTATTTCATCACCCTAAATTAAATTATAATATTAACTAGGGTTAATATTTAATGATATCATATAATATATTTTATTAAATTTTTTATGATAAATTTTATTGTAGGTGTGCTATATTGATACCATTCACCATATTACTCGTAACGGTTAGTGATTATTTTCATGATTTGGGAATGTAATTTACATTTCTTAAGTATATGATTTTTATGTATCAAATAATTCATATGATGAATTAATTGGACTTATTAGGTGATGGGGGGGCTACTATATCCCCTTGAGGCATTGGTAGGTCTCATGAGACAAAAAAATATGTATATGGACAAGGCCTTAAACATTTATTTCCGGACATCTTTCACGAGGCCTCGATGATATGTTTCAAACATCCAAAATGATGTATTCTCTCATTAAAACACTAATAATTGATGGTCCATGTGATTATTTGACAAGTAAAATATCCATAGATCAGTTTTGTTACTCATGTTTATGACATTATGTAATCATATTTTATTCCTACCATACTATGCTCAAGGTTATGTTTTAATGGAATGTGATTTTAGTTACTCACCATGACTTATTATTATGTTTATTTATGATATCATCCACTACATTTCTTACCCGTACTGATCATCTAATCTCACCCCTTCTTATTTTTTTTCTCCCCAGGATATAAAGATATATATAATGAATGACTTTCATCAATAATTGAGGATATTATGAGAGTTTCAATTAGAGTCACTATATTGTATTTTTTTCAATTTGTAATGTATAACTTATGTTTGTATCTAGTTTTCTAAAACAATTAAACTATTTGGTCCTTTGGGATGTTATCACTTGTTCATAGTACCAATGTAATAAAGTAAGGCACTGACTCTCTGCTACTAGGGTTGGGATATCTATATTATGAGTTTCATTATGTTGTCTTTGGAAAAATGATTAATCAAATCTTTTAGATTTTGGGATTTTAATTTAGTTAGACGTATTTTAGAGGAGTGTAATGTTTAACTATTTATATAATTAATTAAGTTGAACTTTATGTGTTTTTTGAGGCTTTAGTGATTAATGTAATAGATTTATCCATATTGGATGAATTTTTATAACCATTTTGGTTTTAGAAAATAATTTTAGATAGAATGAATGCCTTATATATCTTATAATCCATTAAAAGTTAATTTTAGATGTTTATTCATTTAAAAAATTAATATCAGATAATCATTTATTTGAGTAATAAATAAAGTGGACATTCTTCTAAGAACAACCAAAGGGTGAAATTTATCTTATAGAATAAAAATGTTACCAAGTATATTATCTAGTGTTCTCCATATTAACATTAAAGGAATCCCTCATCTTTAGAAAAATGATCATGAAATAAAAAATTCATCCTTTATCTTGATTTCTAAAAAATTGATAGTAACTGCACCCATAACATATTTACGGTCTTGTAGTTGTCAAATTTTTTCAGACCATGTGTTCTATCACTTCTATTTTTCCTTGGTTGTTAGTTTTCTCCTCTAGGTTCAAATTTTCACTTATCACTAATGTTTTCCTTCTTAGAAACCTATTTATATGTTGTTCTATATAACCTTCATACTTCTATTTCTCTCTTATCAAGATTATTTTTTATTAAACATTTTTATAATATGGGTTTTCAAAAAAGGTATTTTCTTATATTAATCCCGTGATTCATAATCATAAGTTTAAAATTTGAGGATTTGTTTGAGGGAATAATTTAACACCCTGATATTTTATGATATATTTATTTCTAAATAAATCTTTTTGATAGCATGAGATATATGTAAATCCAAGTACAAATGAACTGTAATATAGTATACCACTATAATCTTACTGATAAATTGACAAGTATTAATATGAATAAACAAATTATAAAAAATGTACAGTTTACACATGTATAAAATAAATTCATTCTTTATCCATTGATTTTAAATAAAAATAAAAAATATATTGGAAGGTAAAATAAATATTTTTCCTAAAAAGTGTTTTATGCACGCAATGTGTATTTTTATATTAATAATTTAAATTAATCACTATTGAAAATACATTTTAAATAAATTTATATATTATATATTAAATAAAATTTTTTATCATTAATTTCATATCTTTTTTTATTAATGTGATAATAATAAATCTAGTTTTATTCTTAAAACTATATTTTTCTAAAAAACAATTTCATGGAATTTTTCAAATTTATTTTAAAATTAATTTTAGAAATTTTTTGAAATTTTATTTGAGAAAATAAAAATATATTTTTAAATATAAATATAATAATTATCTTAGTGTTAATTTTTTTGAGAATTTTTAGAAAAGACTAATTTTTTATAAAGAGTGAAAAATATTGATTTTTTTAAAAACTACCTTTTCGTTTAAATAATTTCAAAAATACAATTAGTTTTAGTTTTTTTATATTACCATATAATTGATTAAATTTATTGTATTATAATCAATTTTATATTAATTTTAGATATAAAAACATTGTATAAATAAGAAAACTTTCTTTGGAAAACTGAATTTCATCGCACATGAGACTTCAAATTTAAAATAAATTATAGCAATACTATGAATTGAATGTATTAAAGTAGATTAAATATTTTTAATAAAAATAATTAATATTACTGAATAATAATAGCTTAATATTTTTCATAATGATTGCTCAAAATCATAAAAATTAATTAATTTCCAGGGTTAAGGTTAAAACGGGTTTATCAAGGGTCAAAACAAACTATAAGGGTATAATTTAAAATAAAACATTAATAAATACATTTTTATATAAATATTTAGACCTTATCCAATACTACATTCAAATATAATTCCATGTGGAGGGATTTTTATTGAGAATGGTTCTATCATTTTGTATTCTTTTGAGAAATTCCCATGGGGGTCATCTCCCCCACTTATAAAAGAACACCCCATTTCCTCTCCAAACCACCACTCAAATTACTTTTTGATAAGAAAAAACATTCCCAAATCCCTTTATTACATACCTATTCATGACTTAGAATCCCTATTTTTATCATAAAACCATCATAGGAAGGATTTAGGTATAAACCTAAAGAGGTTCTCTGATGAAGAGATATAGTTATTAGCAATGAGTCTTCATTTTATTTATTCTTATACCCCCTTAAATTATTCTATAACTATGATAAAATAATAACACATGTATCATTAATATAATTATATGTTATTCTGTTAATTTAAAAACTTGTATTTGTCCCCTCTTCCATCAAATAGGAAATGAAATCGTCGATCATGTGTACGGTGGACTACCGCAACATGAACCGGTGTAATTCATTTTCAATCACCACCTCTCACTAATAGATAAAATAATGTATTTAATGTATGTATATATATATATAATAAATGCCATAATTATACTTCTGTAATTATAATATCACATATACCTCCTTACCTTCCAATCCATTAGAAAATGATATCGTCGCTTGTGCATACAGGTGGACTTTTGTCTCTACTAAGCGATGTGATGTGATTTATTTTTAGTTTTAAATGGTTTTTAATAAGAATATATTTAATGAATATATGTGATATATATGATATAATAATTATTCTATAAGGGTGAATTATTATTTAATTTTAATTTATTCCATTTTTTGAAAAATTGGAAACATTAATTATATGTACGCACGACCTACCTTCTCAAGGAATAATGCAATTCAATTTTCTATCTCTAACATTTATGGATGACCTTAAATATGTATAAAATTAATATAATTTATATTTAAATCATTATTCAATTTATTAATAATATATAACTAGTCTGAAATTATAATGATTAAAACTACTAAAACCAAACATACAGGAAAACAAAAAAAAATTGTTACACAAAAGAGTGATTTAAAAAAAATATATTAATAAATAGGTGATAAAAGATTATAAGTAAATAATATAAGGTACAATATAAAGTAGTATGGTTTTATAATATATTTATAAAAAATATATATTTATTATATAGGAGGTTCAAGCATATATAAAGTATGCCAGACCTGAGGTAAGGGATTTTAGTCTCACTTTTATTTCCATGGGACACATTCCATTTTCCCCACTTATTTATTTTGTGTGCAGGGGGAATATGATTCAAAATTTACCAAAGTAGTAAGTGTTTATTTCAAATTTTCATAATTATTCAGGATATTTAATGTTTAAGTCTCCTTTGGAGAAATTATTTTATATTTATATCTTAATCAAAATATATTTTCCTCCCTTATTAGAATTTCAAAAAATAATATGTTTTTATTTAATTTTCCACTTTTTACAAATTCCAGAGTCCAAAATAATGCTTTTAAAGAAAAACTGACATTATTTATATCCTCAATTGAAAAATCTTTATCATGTCCATTTATTCTAAAAAGATCAGGAATTTTTTGACTATTCTCCAAAGATTGTTTAATGTCATTTTTACCCATGTTTTACTTTAAAAAAAATGGTTTAAATGAAATTGTCTTGTCTCTTTAAGAATGAGGTATTATCGGCCTTTTACTGAAAATGTGAAAAGAATTGTTGTTTTAATGTACATGGAATGAATATAATTTTACAACATCATTAATAGACAATTATTTGAGGCTTTATTTACAGGTTTCCATGATTCTTTAAAAAGAACTTTTTTTCTTAATATTTTGGAAATTATTAGTTTTTAAAATTAATTTTCAATGTGAGTGGTTTTTTTTACTCACAAATTTTTTAATTATATTTTAATGGTATTTATATTCATCAATGAGAACAACCCTTATTCTAATTATGCTCTATCAAGTATATTTTGTAATGATGTCATCCTAATTATTTTTTCTAGAAGGTTTATGATTAGTTTTAAAGGGTATATACTATTTTGATACCATTCAAAATATTAATCTGGATAGTTTATGATTATTTTTATTTATTGGGGAAATTATAAAATTTATGTATGAGATTTTCCAATACTAATGTTTATTTTGATTGTGTATCACCCCTTTCATATGAGTAATTTATTAGACTTAGTATGTGATGAGAAAGGCTCACTATAACTCCTTGATGCATAAGTAGGTATGATGTGACAAATTTTCTTGGCTATTTGGCTGATACATTACCAATTTATGTAAGATGTCTTCGAATAAGGACTCTATGATGTGATTATGATATCTAAAATTATACATTCCATAATTATTAGATTATTTATTGATCACCATGTGATTATTTGATGAGTTATGATATCCATGGATAAGTTTAAAGATCATGGGATTATTTATATGGCATTATTTGATCATCATTTAGTCCTTTCATTTTATTATTTATCCTCAATTTATTTATTAAATTAAATGTGTTTATAGATATTTACCTTTTCATATGGATTATGTCTTGTTTATTTATGATAGATTCCATTCTACACATACCCTTACTAAGCATCTGAGTTCACCACATTCTTATGTTTCTCTTCCATGGGATTTCTGGAAGTGTGGAATGATTGATATAACGGGATTTTCTAAAGGGGATAATATTTTTATAATAGAAAATACTATGTCTTATTTTAAGTTTTCAATTGTAAAGTGAGATTCAAATATGTATCTTATTTACCAAGACTAGTAATCATTTTGATGATTTATGATGTGTTCACTTGTAAAGTATTTCAATGTAAAAAAAAGTAACTATTGATTCTAGAAAATGAGGTTCGGTGACTTTATAGTAATTATAAATTCGTCCATATAGGCTATTAAAACCATCCATTATAGGATGAGTGTTATAAACAACAATAAAAAAGTATTAAATTAATTATTTTATGATATAATTTAAATTAAAATAAAATTACATCCTTAATTATATGATAAATTCATTTTTAGTGATAATTTTAAAAATTATATGGAAGGAATGAAGAAAATAGACTGAAATGTGTAAGAAATAGAAAACTTAATTTATCACTTTTGAGGTTTCTTATTTACACTACACCTTATGTCATATTTTATTGATATTTTGGAGTGACCAAAATTTGAATAAATGTATAACAAAAGCGGGGAGGTATTTAGATAGAGTTTGGACAAGTAAATGTGTTTTTATAATGAGGATAAATGGGAATAGGAGGATAGTATTTAGAGGGGAAGCGATAATTGTTCAAGAATGAAATATTATACCATAAAATAGTAACCAAACATGTAATTCAAAAGCAAGGGGTTTATGATTCAATATTAAATGAGACATTAAAATGATCATCTAACTTCGAGAAACCAAAAAATTTGGGTCATATAGATAATTACAAAATAGGTTAATTATATATTATTTTAGTATTTATCTTTATATTTTATTATTTATGAAGAATAAAAAAATCCACCCAAACCGAAATTCAAAACACTAATTCAAAAAATTGAATCCATTTATCACATTATTTTCTGTAAACATGAGAAATTTAATTTTTATATAAAATCATTATTTATTGAGAAATACTAATTTTTTTTAACACTGTCAAAATTTTTACCCTTAGAAAAATTACTTATGATTTCATAAAATTATATTATTATTTATATTAAAATAGATAGTGTTTTATAAAAAAATTATGGAAATAAAATTTTACTTTGAATTTTTAAATTTATCATAAAAATGTATTTTAATTAAAATGAAACATACTTGTTTTGTAAATATACAATTATAGCTTCCTTATGAAAAAACTAAATTTCAACATATTTAACACCTTTACTTAATTGTATTATGATATAAATTCCTTATATTTTTATTTTATAAGATACCCAATGTAACTCCCCGACCCTAGTTACCCAGAGTCGGTGCATTATTACATAACATTGGTATGATCACAAGAAAGATCAAATCTCGAAAGACCGATTGGTTTAGTAGTCTTGGAAACACTAGATATATTCATAAGTCTTACATTACATCATAAAATGAAAAACTACTACAACAACATATTGTCTCCATAATCCACACTCATATCCCCACATAATATCCCTACAGGTCATTCATAATTTACTTCTTCACTTCCTAGGAAAAATAAAACATAGAAAAGGGGTGAGCTCAAATGCCCAGTAAGGATAACAATATAGCGGAAACTTTCATAAATAAGAATAAACATTTAAGGCAACATATAACTAAAACAAAAGCCTTTTAAACTTGAACTTTTAACATAGTATGGCATAAATAAAATGAGATAATGCCATTTACTTATTCACATGGTTATTCTACTAATCGAATAATCACATGCAAAATCAATAACCACTTTCATAATGATGGAATGCATAATGCTAGACTATCATAACCACATAGCCAAGGCCTCGTGCCAAGACTACAAATAAGATTTTGTCAAGGCCTTGTGCCAAGACACTAGTTTGTCTCATGAGACCTACCGATGCATCGAGGAGCTATAGCGGGCTCCACCCGTCACATATTAAGTCCAATGCATTCCCATATGAAAAGGTTTAAACATAACATAAACATTCGTATTAAAACTAGCATACGAAATGTCAATACTTTCACCATAAACTATGAATGGTATAAAAATAGCACATCCACAGTCAAACATATCACAAAACCTTCAATACAATATAGAAGTTTTGTATCATAATAAATCAACTTCAAATAATCTTAAAATCCATCAAAGGATGTTGACATAGATAAAATCAAAATTCTTTTTAAATAAATATCTCCTTTTATTTTTAAATCATTTAAGATCCATATAAAATAAAACATTTTCTTTGAAAATAATATTATAAGCTTGTAAGGGAAGCTTTAAAGATTTTATAACGGTGGAAAATAGCCGCACCCGCCGTATAATTTAAAAAAACATTCTTACCTTAATTCTGTCGAAAAGGTTAAAAAGGACCTTATTTTGAAAACGACGGAAAGATTACTTTATAAACCTCTTATAAAAAGTCAAACAAGGGTATAAATGACTTTAACCCATATTCTTGAAAATAATAAATATGTTTTGAAATACATTTCTAAGAAACATGGATGTGGATGATAAAGAAATCCCAGTAGATTATTACGTATAAACAACCTCGGATAATGAAGAGACTGTGAAATAACCCTTACCAATTTGGTATCTTACGAAACATGCAACCCATGAAAGAGGTATCATACAATTAATATGTAAATACACATAAATTAAAGTGTATTTCACAAAGAATATAATTATGGGTAGTATATACACCACACAGAAGGTAATGGTGGCAATATGGCATGAATCTCACGGGAATAAGAAATGAGATGAAAACCCCTTACCACGTTAATCAACTGAGTCGTATGGAAAAAAGTTAATAACCACCAAATGATTTATATAATAACATTAATATAAAGAGAATCATGATAATATACATCAAATGGCAGTACACAATACACCACTTTCAATAATTTAGTGGCGAAAAATGGAAATCTCACGGAATTGAAAGTGAGATAAGAAAATCCCTTACTTTGTACTTTTCCTTGGTTGGGGTAGGTTAACCTCCTGTATAATGGTGAAATAATTGTTATTAAATTATACAAGAATCATATATATTAATATGATATCATATATGATCTTTTAACATTGATTTGTTAATAATATCATAGAATTATCGTCGTTTCGGGTGTTAACTTACTCATTTTCTTTTATATGTCTTGTTACATAAGCAATGTTTGTTGTATCTTATCAATATCCATAATGATATCAAGTCCTTAAACATCATTTTTAAATCATCAAATGATAATTATACTTGAATGGATACGATGGAGAATGAATCTCATCGCGTTCGTGGAGATGGTAGTCCGAACGTACGCACGAGCGACAATATCATTCTTTTGATATTAAAATAATATATAAATGGATGGTATATCATATATACAGAATAATTAACATGTTATATTTATTATTTACATGAGTTACACATCATTATTATACCCATCCAAATAATAATATATTGAATAACAATTACACCACGACGTGGAGACGGTAAGCCGTACGTACGCACGTATGGTGACATGTTATTCAAAGGGTGGATAGAATACTGAATATGGTTTTACCATATTTATAATAACATCACAGTATATGTGAGATACTGGAGTTATTATTTTATAATGGTAAGAACAATGGAAGAAGAAGTGGAAGAAGAAAGGAACTTGAAAAGGGGTGGTGAAAACATTACCTCTTCTTCGGGTGCTTCCTTTTGATTTGATCAAAAGGGCTCCTTAGGTTGGCTTTCTGATCAAAATAAGGCCCCTATGATGTAGTGAAGGATGTTGGGAGATTATTTGGGCAGATTTTGGCCGAACCAATAGGCTTTTAAGGTGTGAAGAAATGAGAAGGAGGAGTGGCCTTTTATAAGAGGGGTGAGGGGCACCTTTGGAAAAGCTAGAAATATTAATTAATAATAAATTCATATTCGGTTTATAATGGCTCCAAAGTTGATTCTTCAAAGGTTAATGAGGGGATAGGTCAAAAACCACTCAACCAATAGAATTTAGACAGGTTTGGGTACTTATATTAACCTTATCTTTAATTATTAACTCTAAGTTAATTAGTTTCACTTTTACAATGTCTCTTTGTATTTTTATATAATATGGTTAATAAACATACTATATACATCCAAGAGACCCCCAAGTGGTCCATTAATGATTAACCTATCCTGATATAAGTCTCTTGGCCGAACCTTAGATTTTTAGGAATTTAATATCAATTAATAATATAATATTTGTTTTAAGAACTCTTTTATGTCAATTTTGACACTATTCAATAGTTGATTTTTGTGAAACTCATAAAAGATTGATTACTTCGAAAAAAGTCAATTAAATCAATCCTAATATATCATATTATCCTATAAAATTAGTTTAATTCTTTAAAAGTTTCATATTATATTTATTTGGGTATTTATAATATCAATTATTTTAATTTTTCACTATTATAGTAATTACTGCATCATCATTGTGTCATAAATAAAATAACTTATTTAAAGTCTAAAAATTATAAATAAAATATAATTATGTAGGAAATCGTTTTATATTTCTAATGAATATTTATAATCTAAAATCCAACATATATAACCCTATGTAACAATTGTTTTGCTAAAAGATATATGCGTGTGTCATTTTTGTATTCATTTTAACTTAATTAAAATAAAGTGTCATTATCACTTACAAGTGGATCCATGGGGTCCCCAAATCGACCCCAAGATGTCCATGGTCGACCATGTATCAACCAATAGGGTTAAGACACGTTTTAGGGTAATTTAGTATTATTATAATATTATTTTTTAACCCTTATTTACCGGATTTACCCTTAACCATGGTAAATAAAATATTTACCGCAGTAATTATTCAAAATGTATAAAAATAAAAGTTACCTATTTACACAATTTGAACATCCTGATTCCAAATATGGAATCCATTTTCCTAAATTCAAAACATAGAAGTGGCAGAAATTAATTTTAAATTAATTCCCTCTGTCAAAACAAAAAGCGTGTTTTTAAGAGATAATAACTATCAAAAGATTGACACTTGTTTATGTTCGGTTTAATTGTAAAATTATGTCCAATGACCAAAATTATATTAAATGGTAAAAATATATTCTAAATATACTTTAAAACCACTCAAATTCATAATTTATCACTATTAATTATTTTGATTAGAAAAGTTGTTTTTAATTAAAATTTAGTAATTTTCACTATTCATCAAAATATGAAAGTTATCCGAAATGTACCAAAATTTCACCTTAGGCTAAATTCGATATTCCGAATCCAAAAATGAAGTCCATTTTCAAATATAAAATATATATAATTTCAAAAAGTAGGTATTACTATTCATAACGGCTAGTTTGATTAGTTATGGTGTGTTAGAACTCGGTGTTGCGTACAACACACGCTATCACATTATTCAAAGAGAAGCATACCGTAGAAGCTTGGGGTGTTACATTCTCCCCTCCTTCAAATAATTTCGTCCTCGAAATTTCTAGAATACTTATCACATGAAAAGACTCGGGTGGTTCTTCATCATAAGTTCCTCGAGTTCCCACGTTGCCTCTTCCATCTTATGGTTTCTCCACAAAACTTTTACCAGACGCGTAGTCCGGTTTCTCAGTACTTGTTCTCTCGTATCAAGAATCCTGACGGGCTCTTCACAATAGGAAAGATCGGGTTCCAGTTCTAATTCCTCATAGGTGAGTACATGCGTTGGATCAGGCATGTATTTCCTCAACAGAGATACGTGGAACACATCGTGAACTTTGGAGAGACTTGGCGGCATTGCCAATCGGTAAGCTACAACCCCAATTCGTTCTAGAATTTCGAAAGGTCCGATGTACCTGGGACTCAATTTACCTTTCTTACCAAAATGTATGACTCCCTTCCACGGAGATACCTTCAGGAAAACATGATCACCGACTTGAAATTCCAAATCCTTCCTTCGATTATCGGCATAGCTCTTCTGCCTACTTTGAGCTGCTTTGATGTGATTTTGGATTACTTTCACCTTTTCCACCGTTTCCTCCACCAGTTCTGGGCCTACAAGTTTTCTTTCACCAACGTCATCCCAACAGGTTGGTGTACGACATCTCTTTCCGTATAACGCTTCATATGGTGCCATCTGAATACTCAAATGGAAGGTATTGTTATAGGAAAATTCTACCAGAGGTAAATATTGATCCCACATACCCTGAAAGCCAAGTGAGCAAGATCTCAACATGTCTTCTAAGGTTTGAATAGTCCGTTCTGATTGTCCATCTGTCTGAGGGTGGTAAGAAGTGCTCAAATGAAGTTCAGTATCTAGGTATTTCTGAAGACTTTTCCAAAATCTTGAAGTAAAACGGGGATCACGATCAGAAAAAATTGATAAGGGTACTCCATGAAGTCTCACAATTTCATTAATATATAGTCTTGCTAGATGTTCCAGGGGTAGATCTTCTCTTATAGCATGAAAATGTGCTGACTTGGTAAGACGATCAAAAATAACCCATATTGAATCATTCCTTCTAGGAGACTTTGGTAGCCCCATGACAAAGTCCATCGTAATATTGTCCCATTTCCACTCCGATATGGGAAGAGGTTGCATGACTCCTCCAGGCTGTTGCCTTCCAGCATTCACTTGTTGAAAAACCATACATCTTGACACAAAATCAGCAATCTCCCTCTTCATGTTGTCCCACCAAAAATTTTCCTTCAAATCTCTATACATTTTTGTGCTCCTAGGGTGTATAGAGAAATTGGAACTATGAGCATCATCCAACAATTCCCCCTTTAGATCAGGTAAATCGGGAACACAAAGTCTCTTCCCGAATTTCAAAATTCCATCTTCATACACAAAGTCTCTCAATCTCCCATCATTCACAGCTTTAATCTTCTTTTGGAATTCTTCATCATCGGTCTGATAACTCTTAATCCTTTCTAGTAAAGATGGTTTGGCAACCATTTGAAAAAGCATTGATGTTTCACCTTCCCTGGTTATTCCCAGGTCCATCTTCACGAGATCCATGAAAATTGGATCCCTTTCAATTCTAATATTGTTAAAAACTCCATGGTATTTTCTACTCAAAGCATCTTCCACCTTGTTTGCCTTCCCCGGGTGGTAGTGTATCATAAAATCATAATCCTTGAGTAATTCAAGCCATCTCCTTTGCCTCATGTTGAGTTCTTTTTGTGAGAAAATATACTTCAAACTCTTGTGATCAGTATAAATCTCACATTTTTCACCATAGAGGTAGTGCCTCCATATCTTCAAAGCAAAGATCACAGCTGCTAACTCGAGATCATGAGTAGGATAGTTTTGTTCATGAATTTTCAACTGTCATGATTCATAGGCAATAACTCTATCATTCTGCATAAGGACACAACCAAGTCCTTTCTTCGATGCATCACTATAAATAACGAAACCATCATTCCCCGATGGTAGAGTCAATATAGGAGCATTGACTAATCTTTTCTTCAGTTTCTCAAAACATTCTTCACAATCTTTTGTCCAAACAAATTTATCCCCTTTACATGTGAGCTTCGTTAATGGGTTATCCAATCGGGCAAAATTCTGGACGAAACGTCGATAATAACCTGCCAAACCAATAAAACTACGTACCTCAGTTATACTCGTAGGTGCTGGCCATTCTTGGATTGCCTTGGCCTTAGAAGGATCAACAGAGATTCCATATTTAGAGACAATGTGGCCAAGAAAAGAAATCTCTTGAAGCCATAATTCGAACTTGCTAAACTTCCCATATAATTCATGCCTCCTCAGAGTCTTCAAGATAATGCGCAAGTGATTTTCATGATCTTCGTAGGTTTTTGAGTATACCAATATATCATCAATAAATAACACCACAAATTCATCGAGATACTCCTTGAAAACTCTATTCATCAGATCCATGAATACAGAGGGTGCATTAGTCAATCCAAACGGCATTACAGTAAACTCGTAATGCCCGTACCTGGTTTGAAATGCTGTCTTCGGAATGTGTTCCTTCTTCACACACAATTGATGGTATCCAGATCAAAGGTCAAACTTTGAAAAGTATTGAGCTCCATGCAGTTGGTCAAATAAATCATCAATACGAGGTAGGTGATACTTGTTCTTTATCGTTATAGCATTGATCTCCCTGTAGTCGATACATGACCTCATAGATCCATCTTTCTTTTTAACAAAAAGAACAGGGGCTCCCTATGGAGAAACACTAGGGCGAATAAATCCCTTATTACTCAATTCCTCTAGTTGTTTCTTTAGTTCGACTAACTCTACCGTGGACATTCTATAAGGGGTCTTCGATATAGGCCTTGATCCAGGAATCAAATCAATGGAAAACTCAACATCTCGTTCTGGAGGATGTCCAAGTAAATCTTCCGGAAATACATCTACAAATTCTTTCACAACAGGTACATCCTCTATTTGAACATTCCTTTCCTCACCGACAGTTATTTCATTCTCTTCCTCCCCAATAATTGAATTAAGTTGAGCTACTGGGGGTGGATCTAAATAAGAATTAGGTGGTGACAATTCTGCTCTAAAGATAAGGTGTTCCTTATCATTATCATCAAGAATCATAACCTCTTTCTTCTTAAAATAAATCTTCGCATCATAGTCCGAAAGACAATCCATACCGAGGATTATATCAAACTCAATCATAGGTATGACGATGAGATCAGTAGATAAAGAAAATTTATGTGATCTAATGGGGACTGATTCACAAATCTTTGTTGCAATGATACTTCCCTTAGGAGTTTTAACTGACAACTCCCTTATTAAATCAAATTGGAAATATCTAATTTTCTTAGCAAAATGGGAAGATACGAAACAATGCGACGATCCAGAGTCAAATAATGCATTTTCTATACTTGAGGAAACCATTAAATTACCTTCCACCACGTCTTTTGGAGCTTCTACCTCTGCAGTAGTGATAGCATAAGTCTGGCCTTGATCCCTTGTCCTTTTCTGAGGTAAGTTCTCCTGACGCTTAGGAAATGCATTTGCATAATGCCCCATCTCCCTGCAATTGTAGCACTGAACATTGGTGGCTTCCTTCTTCCCTTTGCAATCACGAGCTTGGTGGCCTTTTTCACCACACTTGTAACAGACTCTCATTCCCTTCAAGCAAGCACCAGGGTGTTTCTTCCCGCATTTACCACAAGATGGATATTCAACATTTCCCTTCTTCCCCTTATTTCCATTCCCAGATTGATCAGCAGGTCTCTTCTTATCTTTCTTTGCTTTAAAGTTATAAGACTTAGAGAATTCATTTTCGGTCTTGATAGCACATGAGACAATGTCTTCGTACGATGAAAAGGATTGTGAGACTAATGATCGATAGAGAAATGGTTTTAACCCATCAAAGAAACGATCAATCTTACTTCTTGGGTTGCGAATATAATCTCTAGCATACCTCGCTAACCTTGTAAAGTTAGCCTCATACTTTGTGACATTCTCATCCTCATTTTGTCTCAGACTCAGAAATTGCCTTTCCATATCTGCTCGATGGTCGCGAGGAAAGTATTTTTCTAAAAACAGATCTTTGAACTCCCTTTACTCCATATTTGATACTTCATCATCTTCCTTCATGTTTTGAATCAATGAACACCATTGATCAGCATCTCCAGTGAGGCGGTAAACTGCCATGATAACTTTTTCCCTTTCACTGCACCCCAAAGCCTGAAATATTTTCTCTAGGGAAAATATCCATTGCTCAGCTACTAATGGATTTGTATTCCCATTGAACGTTGGTGGTTGTTGCCTCATGAATCGATCTAACATTGATCCTCCACGCTGCGGATCAGGGTGCTCCATACGGGTAAGGTTATTATTCATAACCTGAGTAAGTTGTCCTAGTATGGTGACTAGCTGATCGACACCAGTTGCATCACCATCCCCACTATAATTATCTTGAGTAGGAGGGAAATCCCTACATGGAGTGAGTGCATTGATACTGTTTCCATTTCTTCAACTAGGCGCGATTTCTAAACAATGGCATAAACTAGATCAGTTTTTGAATCAAAATACATAATCCCATACTTATAAAACACTTAACATAAATTGAACTATTTATGGATATAATCCATAATCATAAAAATGTTTTCTTTGAGGAAGAATATACTCATAAACCCTTCATAGTGATTTGTAAAGAAAATGAGAGTTATCCTAAGCATATCCCCCGGGAGTGTCGTAACCCAGAGTGCAGCAAGGCCCGTTGTCGTGCACCAGTTCTCGTTCGAGTCTAGCTCAAAGCGGTGTTTTCAGGTTTTACCCCTAGGTACATCTGTGCCAGAGCCGCCTCTACCTGCTCGTATCCAGACAAGGATGTATTGCTTGGAAAACTCACAAAATCTCTACAATACCAAAATTCTAGGAAGTTCTTCTATACTAATCCTCAATGTTCATCTTAGGTCTACGTGCTCTAATCAGAGTTTATCTAAATCTAGCTTCCAAGGTTTGTACTAAACTTCCTCTGATACCAACTGTAACGCCTCGACCCCAGTTACCCAGAGTCGGTGCATTATTACATAACATTGGTATGATCACAAGAAAGATTAAATCTCGAAAAACCGATTGGTTTAGTAGTCTTGGAAACACTAGATATATTCATAAGTCTTACATTACATCATAAAATGAAAAACTACTACAACAACATATTGTCTCCATAATCCACACTCATATCCCCCATAATATCCCTGCAGGTCATTCATAATTTACTTCTCCACTTCCTGGGAAAAATAAAACACAGAAAAGGGGTGAGCTCAAATGCCCAGTAAGGATAACAATATAACGGAAACTTTCATAAATAAGAATAAACATTTAAGGCAATGTATAACTAAAACAAAAACCTTTTAAACTTGAACTTTTAACATAGTATGGCATAAAAAAATGAGATAATGCCATTTACTTATTCACATGGTTATTCTACTAATCGAATAATCACATGCAAAATCAATAACCACTTTCATAATGATGGAATGCATAATGCCAGACTATCAAAACCACATAGCCAAGGCCTCGTGCCAAGACTACAAATAAGATTTTGTCAAGGCCTTGTGCCAAGACACTAGTTTGTCTCATGATACCTACCGATTCATCGATGAGCTATAGCGGGCTCCACCCGTCACATATTAAGTCCAATGCATTCCCATATGAAAAGGTTTAAACATAACATAAACATTCGTATTAAAACTAGCATACGAAATGTCAATACTTTCACCATAAACTATGAATGGTATAAAAATAGCACATCCACAGTCAAACATATCACAAAACATTCAATACAATATAGAAGTTTTGCATCATAATAAATCAACTTCAAATAATCTTAAAATCCATCAAAGGATGTTGACATAGATGAAATCAAAATTCTTTTTAAAGAAATATCTCCTTTTATTTTGAAATCATTTAAGATCCATATAAAATAAAAAATTTTCTTTGAAAATAATATTATAAGCTTGTAAGGGAAGCTTTAAAGATTTTATAACGGCGGAAAATAGCCGCTCCCGCCGTATAATTTAAAAAAACATTCTTACCTTAATTCTGTTGAAAAGGTTAAAAAGGACCTTGTTTTGAAAACGACGGAAAGATTCCTTTATAAAACTCTTATAAAAAGTCAAACAAGGGTATAAATGACTTTAACCCATATTATTGTAAATAATAAATATGTTTTGAAATACATTTCTAAGAAACATGGATGTGGATGATAAAGAAAGCCCAGTAGATTATTACGTATAAACAACCTCGGATAATGAAGAGATTTTGAAATAACCCTTACCAATTTGGTATCTTAAGAAACATGCAGCCCATGAAAGAGGTATCATACAATTAATATGTAAATACACATAAATTAAAGTGTATTACACAAAGAATATAATTATGGGTAGTATATACACCACACAGAAGGTAATGGTGGCAATATGGCATGAATCTCACGGGAATAAGGAGTGAGATGAAAACCCTTACCACGTTAATCAACTGAGTCGTATGGCCAAAAGTTAATAACCACCAAATTATTTATAGAATAACATGAATATAAAGAGAATCATGATAATATACATCAAATGGAAGTACACAATACACCACTTTCAATAATTTAGTGGCGAACAATGGAAATCTCACAGAATTGAAAGTGAGATAAGAAAATCCCTTACCTTGTACTTTTCCTTGGTTGGGGTAGGTTAACCTCCTTTATAAGGGTGAAATAATTTTTATTAAATTATACAAGAATCATATATATTAATATGATATCATATATGATCTTTTAACATTGATTTGTTAATAATATCTTAGAATTATCGTCGTTTCGGGTGTTAACTTACTCATTTTGTTTTATATGTTTTGTTACATAAGCCATGTTTGTTGTATCTTATTCATATCCAGAATGATATCAAGTCCTTAAACATAATTTTTAAATCATCAAATGATAATTATACTTGAATGGATACGATGGAGAATGAATCTCATCGCGTTCATGGAGACGGTAGTCCGAAATTACGCACGAGCGACAATATCATTATTTTGATATTAAAATAATATATAAATGGATGGTATATCATATATACAGAATCATTAACATGTTATATTTATTATTTAAATGAGTTACACATCATTATTATACCCATCCAAATAATAATATATTGAATAACAATTACACCACGACGTGGAGACGGTAAGCCGTACGTACGCACGTATGGTGACATGTTATTCAAAGGGTGGACAGAATACTGAATATGGTTGTACCATATTTATAATAACATCACAGTATATGTGAGATACTGGAGTTATTATTTAATAATGGTAAGAACAAAGGAAGAAGAAGTGGAAGAAGAAAGGAACTTGAAAAGGGGTGGTGAAAACATTACCTCTTCTTCGGGTTCTTCCTTTTGATTTGATAAAAAGGGCTCCTTAGGTTGGCTTTCTGATCAAACTAAGTCCCCTAGGTTGTAGTGGGGGAAGTTGGGAGAGTATTTGGGCAGATTTTGGCCTAACCAAAAGGCTTTTAAGGTGTGAAGAAATGAGAAGGAGGAGTGCCCTTTTATAAGAGGGGTGAGGGGCACCTTTGGAAAAGCTAGAAATATTAATTTATAATAAATTCATATTCGGTTTCTAATGGCTCAAAAGTTTATTATTCAAAGGTTAATGTGGGGATAGGTCGAACACCATTCAAGCAATAGAATTTAGACAGGTTTGGGTACTTATATTAACCATATCTTTAAGTATTAACTCTAAGTTAATTAGTTTCACTTTTACAATGTCTCTTTGTATTTTTATATAATATGGTTAATAAACTTACTATATACATCAAAGAGACCCCCAATTGGTCCATTAATGATGAACCTATTATGATATAAGTCTCTTGGACGAACCTTAGATTTTTAGGAATTTAATATCAATTAATAATATAATATTTGTTTTAAGAACTCTTTTATGTCAATTTTGACACTATTCAATAGTTGATTTTTGTGAAACTCATAAAAGATTGATTACTTCGAAAAAAGTCAATTAAATCAATAATAATATATCATATTATCCTAGAAAATTAGTTTAATTCATTAAAAGTTTAATATTATATTTATTTGGGTATTTATAATATCAATTATTTTAATTTTTCACTATTATAGTAATTACTTCATCATCATTGTGTCATAAATAAAATAAATTATTTAATGTCTAAAAATTATAAATAAAATATCATTATGTAGGAAATCTTTTTATCTTTCTAATGAATAGTTATAATCTAAAATCCAACATATATAACCCTATGTAACAATTGTTTTTCTAAAAGATATATTCCTGTGTTATTTTTGTATTCATTTTAACTTAATTAAAATAAAGTGTCATTATCACTTACAAGTGGATCCATGGGGTCCCCAAATCGACCCAAAGATGTCCATGGTCGACCATGTATCAACCAATAGGGTTAAGACACGTTTTAGGGTAATTTAGTATTATTATAATATTATTTTTTAACCCTTATTTACCGGATTTACCCTTAACCATGGTAAATAAAATATTTACCGCAGTAATTATTCAAAATGACTAAAAATAAAAGTTACCTATTTACACAATTTGAACATACTGATTCCAAATATGGAATCCATTTTCCTAAATTCAAAACACAGAAGTGGTAGAAATTAATTTAAAATTAATTCCCACTGTCGAAACAAAAAGCGTGTTTTTAAGAGATAATAACTATCAAAAGATTGACACTTGTTTATGTTCGGTTTAATTGTAAAATTATGTCCAATGACCAAAATTATATTAAATGGTAAAAATATATTCTAAATATACTTTAAAACCACTCAAATTCATAATTTATCACTATTAATTATTTTGATTAAAAAAGTTGTTTTTAATTAAAATTTAGTAATTTTCACTATTCATCAAAATATGAAAGTTATCCGAAATGTACCAAAATTTCACTTTAGGCTAAATTCGATATTCGGAATCCAAAAATGAAGTACATTTTCAAATATAATATATATATAATTTCAAAAAGTAGGTATTACTATTCATAACGGCTAGTTTGATTAGTTATGGTGTGTTAGAACTCGGTGTTGCGTACAACACATGCTATCACATTATTCAAAGAGAAGCGTACCGTAGAAGCTTGGGGTGTTACACCCAAATACTGTTTTTAATCTAATAGTCTGGTTACTATTTTAATAGTTGAGTTAATATTCCCAATAGAAAGTTTATTATTCCAAAAATCAAATTTTCAGTGCTCATATAGTTTTTCCACTCCCTATAAATACCTCATATTTCTCTAGTTTAACATTATATTTAATTTATCTGAACGTTATATTCTTCATTTTCCAAAAATTTAATTAAATTACTAATGTTTTATTTCTTTGTAAAAGTTGTGTTAATGGTTGTGATTTTTCTAAGAGATCGAGGTGGTCTAAATTATCATTTTTTTGTTTATTTCCCCATTTTATTATTATAAATTTTATTATGTATATATATCCACTAATATAATTTTATAAATTAAAATAATAATTTTGTTTTTGTTTTTATTATATAGTGCATGTGTTTTATGTGATATTCTACAATATGACATTTATTCATAAAGAAGATTCCATATATAAAAGTACGAGTCATTAAATTATTCCTACCCTTGAGAAATACCATTAAACACACTATATTGAAAAAATATAATGGTACTTATATTTCATTTCTTCATCAGGAACCCATATTGTCTCTTCTAATTTATGGTTTCTCCATAGTAGATTGACAATGTAAGTTGTCTTATTATGTAGAACTTTGTCTCTATGATCCACGATCTTCACCAACTACTTATTATAAAAGAGATCATGAACCAAATATACCCCCTATATGTAACACCCCAAGCTTCTACGGTACGCTTCTCTTTGAATAATGTGATAGCGTGTGTTGTACGCAACACCGAGTTCTAACACACCATAACCAATCAAACTAGCCGTTATGAATAGTAATACCTACTTTTTGAAATTATATATATTTTATATTTCAAAATGGACTTCATTTTTGGATTTGGAATATCGAATTTAGCCTAAGGAGAAATTTTGGTAATTTTCAGATAACTTTCATATTTTGCTGAATAGTGAAAATTACTAAATTTTAATTAAAAACAACTTTTTTAATCAAAATAATTAATAGTGATAAATTATGAATTTGAGTGGTTTTAAAGTATATTTAGAATATATTTCTACTATTTAATACAATGTGGGTCATTTAACATAATTTCACATTTAAACCAGACCTAAACAATTGTCAATCTTTTGATAGTTATTATCTCTTCAAAACACGCCTTTTGTTTTAAAAACGGGAATTAATTTTAAATTAGTTTCTTCCACTTCGGTGTTTTGAATTTAGAAAAATGGATTCCATATTTTGAATCAGGATTTTCAAATTGTGTAAATAGGTAACTTTTATTTTTAGACATTTTGAATAATTACTGCGGTAAATATTTTATTTACCATGGTTAAGGGTAAATCCGTTTAATAAGAGTTAAAAAATAATATTATAATAACACTAAATTACCCTAAAACGTGTCCTAGACTTATTGGTTGATAAATTTTCGACCATAGGCATCTTTGGGTCGATGTTGAGACCCCATGGTGCCACTTGTAGGTGATAGGGACACTTTATTTTAATTAAGTTAAAATGAATACAAAAATGACACAAGCATATATCTTTTAGCAAAACAATTTTTACATAGGGTTATATATGTTGGATTTTAGATTATAAATATTAATTAGAAAGATAAAAATATTTCCTACATAATTATATTTTATTTATAATTTTTAGACATTAAATAATTTAATTTATTTATGACACAATGATGATGAAGTAATTACTATAATAGTGAAAAATTAAAATAATTGATATTATAAATACCCAAATAAATATAATATGAAACTTTTCATGAATTAAACTAATTTTATAGGATAATATGATATATTAGTATTGATTTAATTAACTTTGGTCGAAGTAATCATTCTTTTATGAGTTTCACAAAAATCAACTATTGAATAGTGTCAAAATTGACATAAAAGAGTTCTTAAAACAAATATTATATTATTAATTGATATTAAATTCCTAAAAATCTACGGTTCGGCCAAGAGACTTATATCATGATAGGTTCATCATTAATGGAACACTTAGGGGTTTGTTGGATGTATATAGTATGTTTATTAACCATATTATATAAAAATACAAAGAGACATTGTAAAAGTGAAACTAATTAACTTAGAGTTAATACTTAATGATAAGGTTAATATAAGTACCCAAACCTATATAAATTCTATTGGTTGAGTTTTTTTCGACCCATCCCTACCTTAAAATTTAAATAATCAACTTTGGAGCCATTAGAAACCGAATATGAATTTTTTATAAATTAATATTTCTAGCTTTTCCAAAGGTGCCCCTCACCCCACTTATAAAAGGGCACTCCTCATTCCCATTTCTTCACACCTTCAAAGCCTTTTGGTTTAGCCAAACTCTGCACAAATACTCTCCCAACTTCCCTCACTACAACCTAGAGGCCTTAGTTTGATCAGAAAGCCAACCTAAGGATCCCTTTTGATCAAATCAATAAGAAGAACCCAAAGAAGAGGTAATGTTTTCACCACCCCTTTTCAAGTTCCTTTCTTCTTCCACTTATTATTTCTTTGTTATTAACATTCTAAAATAATAATTCCATTATCTTATATATAATGTGATGTTATTATAAATATGGTACAACCATATTCAGTATTCTATCCACCCTTTGAATAGCATGTCACCATACGTGCATACGTACGGCTTACCGTCTCCACGTCGTGGTGTAATTGTTATTCAATATATTATTATTTGGATGGGTATAATAATGATGTGTAACTCATGTAAATAATGAATATAACATGTTAATGATTCTGTATATATGATATAACATCCATTTTTATATTATTTTAATATCAAAATAATGATATTGTTGCTCGTGCGTACGTACGGACTACCTTCTCCACGAACGCGATGAGATTCATTCTCCATCGTATCCATTAAAGTTTAATTATCATTTTATGATTTAAAAATGATGTTTAAGAACTTGATATTATTATGTATATGAAAAATATACAACCTATCCATGAAAAAAATGTCTTATGTAACAAAACATATAAAAGAAAACGAGTAAGTTAACACCCGAAACGACGATAATTCAAAGATATTATTAACAAATCAATGTTAAAAGATCATATATGATATCATATTAATATATATGATTCTTGTATAATTTAATAAAAATTATCTCACCATTATATAGGAGGTTAACCTACCGCAACCAAGGAAAAGTACAAGGTAAGGGTTATTTCACAATCTCTTCATTATCTGAGGTTGTTTATACGTAATAATCTACTGGGATCTCTTTATCATCCACATCCATGTTTTTTAAAAATGTATTTCAAAACATTTTTACTATTTACTAGAATATGAGTTAAAGTCATTTATACCCTTTTTGACTTTTATAAGTGGTTTATAAAGGAATCTTTCTGTCGTTTTTAAAACAAGGCCCTTTTTAACTTTTTCGACAGAATTAAGGTAAGAATGTTTTTTTTAACTTATACGGCGGATGCGGCTATTTTCCGCCGTTATAAAATCCTCAAAGCTTCCCTTACAAGATTATAAGAATATTTTCAGATAAAATGTTTTATTTTATATGGATCTTAAATTATTTCAAAATAAAAAGATATATTTCTTTAAAAAGAATTTTGATTTCATCTATGTCAACATCCTTTGATGGATTTTACGCTTATTTAAAGTTGATTTATTATGATACAAAAATTCTATATTATATTGAAGGTTTTGTGATTTGTTTGACTTTGGATGTGCTATTTTTATACCATTCATGGTTTATGGTGAAAGGATTGACATTTCGTATGCTAGTTTTAATACGAATGTTTATGTTATGTTTAAACCTTTTCATATGGGAATGCATTGGACTTAATATGTGACGGGTGGAGCCCGCTATAGCTCCTTGATGCATCGGTAGGTCTCATGAGACAAACTAGTGTCTTGGAACAATGCCTTGGAAAAATCTTATTTGTAGTCTTGGCACGAGGCCTTGGCTATGTGGTTATGATAGTCTGGCATTATGCATTCCATCATTATGAAAGTGGTTATTGATATTGCATGTGATTATTCGATTAGTAGAATATCCATGTGAATAAGTAAATGGAATTATTACATTTTTCTTTTTCCATACTATGTTGAAGTTCAAGTTTAAAAGGCTTTTTTTTAGTAATGCATTTCCTTAAATGTTTATGCCAAATTTTGAAAGTTCCGCTATATTGTTATCCTTACTGGGCATTTGAGCTCACCCCTTTTCTATGTTTTATTTTTCCCAGGAAGTGAAGAAGTAAATTATGAATGACCTGCAAGGATATTATGTGAGGATATGAGTGTGGATTATGGAGACAATATATTGTTGTAGTAGTTTTTCATTTTATGATGCAATGTAAGAATTATGAATATATCTAGTGTTTCCAAGGATAATAAACCAATCGATCTTTAGAGATTTGATCTTTCTTGTGATCATGCCAATGTTATGCAATAATGCACCGACTCTGGGTATCTAGGGTCGGGGAGTTATAGTTGGTATCAGAGGAAGTTTAGTACAAACCTTGGAAGCTAGATTTAGATAAACTCTGATTAGAGCACTTAGACCTAAGATGAACTTGGAGGATAAGTATAGAAGAACTTCCAAGAATTTTGGTATTGTAGAGATTTTGTGAGTTTTCCGAGCAATACATCAATGTCTGGATACGAGCAGGTAGAGGCGGCTCTGGCATAGATGTACCTAGGCATAAAACCCGAAAACACCGCTTTGAGCTAGACTCGAACGGGAACTGGTGAACGATAACGGGCCTTGCTGCACTCTTGGTTACGACACTCCCAGGGGATATGCTTAGAATAAATCTCATTTTCTTTACAAATAATTATGAAGGGTTTATGAGTATACACTTCCTCAAAGAATTTTTTTTATGATTATTGATTATATACATAAATAGTTCAATTTATGTTAAGTGTTTTATAAGTATGCGATTATGTATTTTGATTCATAAACTGATCTAGTTTATGCCATTGTTTAGAAATGGCGCCTAGTGGAAGAAATGGAAACTGTATCAATGCACGCACTCCATATAGGGATTGCCCTCCTGCTGAAGATAATTATAGTGGAGCTAGTGATGCAACTGGTGCCGATCAGCTAATCACCATACTGGGACAACTCACTCAGGTTATGAATAATAACCTTACTCGTATGGAGCATCCTGATCCACAGCGTGGAGGAACAATGTTAGATCGATTCATGAGGCAACAACCACCAACGTTCAATGGGAGTAAAAATCCCTTAGTAGCTGAGCAATGAATAAATTCCCTAGAGAAAATATTTCAGGCTTTGGGGAGCAGTGAAAGGGAAAAAGTTATCATGACAGTTTACCGCCTCACTGGAGATGCTGATCAATGGTGGTCATTGATTCAAAACATGATGGAAGATGATAAAGTATCAAATATGGAATGGAGGGAGTTCAAAGATCTATTTTTAGAAAAATACTTTCCTCGCGACCATCGAGCAGATATGGAAAGGCAATTTCTGAGTTTGAGACAGAAGGAGGATGAGAATGTCACAAAGTATGAGGCTAACATTACAAGGTTAGCAAGGTATGCTGAAGATTATATACATAACCCAAGAAGTAACATTGATCGTTTCTTTGATGGGTTAAAACCATTTCTTCATCGAGCATTAGTCTCACAATCCTTTTCGTCGTACGAAGACATTGTCTAATGTGCTATCAAGACCGAAAATGAATTCTCTAAGTCTTATGACTTTAAAGCAAAGCAATAGAAGAAGAGACCTGCTAATCAATCTGGGAATGGAAATAAGGGGAAGAAGGGAAAGGTTGAATATCTATCTTGTGGTAAATGCGGGAAGAAACATCTCGGTACTTGCTTGAAGGGAATGGGAGTCTGTTACAAGTGTGGTGAAAAAGGCCACCAAGCTCGTGATTGTAAGGGGAAGAAGGAAGCTACCAACGTTCAGTGCTACAATTGCAGGGAGATGGGGAATTATGAAAATGAATATCCTAAGCGTCAGGAGAACTTACCTCAGAAAAGGCCAAGGGATTAAGGCCAGGCTTATGCTATCACTACCGCTGAGGTAGAAGCTCCGAAAGATGTGGTGGCAGGTAATTTAATGGTTTCCTCAAGTTTAGAAAATGCATTATTTGATTCTGGATCATCGCATTGTTTCATATCTTCCCAGTTTTCTAATAAAATTAGATATTTCCAATTTGATTTAATAAGGGAGTTGTCAGTTAAAACCCCTAAGGGAAGTATCATTGCTACAATGTTTTGTGAATCAGTCCCCATTAGAGCACATAAATGCTCTTTATCTGCTGATCTCATCGTCATACCTATGATTGAGTTTGATATAATCCTTGGTATGGACTGGCTTTAGGACTATGATGTAAAGATTTATTGTAAGAATAAAGAGGTTACGATTCTTGATGATAATGATAAGGAACACCTTATCTTTAGAGCAGAATCATCACCACCTAATTCTTATTTAGATCCACCCCCAGTAGCTCAACTTAATTCAATTATTGGGGAGGAAGAGAATGAAATGACTGTGGGTGAGGAAAGTAATGTTCAAATAGAGGATTTACCTGTTGTGAAAGAATTTGTAGATGTATTTTCGGAAGATTTACATGGACATCTTCTAGAACGAGAAGTTGAGTTTTCCATTGATTTAATTCCTAGATCAAGGCCTATATCGAAGAACCCTTATAGAATGGCCACTGTAGAGTTAGTCGAACTAAAGAAACAACTAGAGGAGTTGAGTAATAAAGGATTTATTCGCCCTACTGTTTCTCCATGGGGAGCCCCTGTTCTTTTTGTTAAAAAGAAAGATGGATCTATGAGGTTTTGTATCGACTACAGGGAGATCAATGCTATAACGATAAAGAACAAGTATCCCTTACCTTGTATTGATGAATTATTTGACCAACTGCATGGATCTCAATACTTTTCACAGTTTGACCTTCGATCTGGATACCATCAGCTGTGTGTGAAGAAGGAAGACATTCCGAAGACAGCATTTCGAACCAGGTACGGGCATTACGAGTTTACTGTAATTCCTTTTGAATTGACTAATGCACCCTCTGTATTCATGGATCTGATGAATAGAGTTTTTAAGGAGTATGTCGATGATTTTGTGGTGGTATTTATTGATGATATCTGGGTATACTCCAAAACCTACGAAGATCATGAAAATCACTTGCGCATTATCTTGAAGACTCTGAGGAGGCATGAATTATATGGGATGTTTAGCAAGTATGAATTCTGGCTTCAGGAGATTTATTTTCTTGGCCATATTGTCTCTAAAGATGGAATCTCTGTTGATCCTTCTAAGACTAAGGCAATCCAAGAATGGCTAGCACCTACGAGTATAACTAAGGTACGTAGTTTTATTGGTTTGGCAGGTTATTATCGAAGTTTTGTCCAGAATTTTTCAAGATTGGCTAACCCATTAATGAAGCTCACACGTAAAGGGGTTAAATTTGTTTGGACAAAAGAGTGTGAAGAATGTTTCGAAGAACTGAAGAGAATATTAGTCAATGCTCCTATATTGACTCTACCATCGGGGAATGATGGGTTCGTTATTTATAGTGATGCATAAAAGAAAGGACTTGGTTGTGTCCTTATGCATAATGATAGAGTTATTGCCTATGCATCATGACAGTTGAAAATTCATTAACAAAACTATCCTTCTCATGATCTCGAGTTAGCAGTTGTGATCTTTTCTTTGAAGATATGGAGGCACTACCTCTATGGTGAAAAATGTGAGATTTATACTGATCACAAGAGTTTAAAGTATATTTTCTCACAAAAAGTACTCAACATGAGGCAAAAGAGATTTCTTGAATTAATCAAGGATTATGATTGCACGATACACTACCACCCAGGGAAAGCAAACAATGTGGAAGATGCTTTGAGTAGAAAAGACCATGGAGTTTTGAACAATATGAGAATTGAAAGGGATCCAATTTTCATGGATCTAGTGATGATAGACATGGGAATAACCAGGGAAGGAGAAACATCAATTCTTTTTCAAATGGTTTCCAAACCATCTTTACTGGAAAGGATTAAGAGTCTTCAGACCGATGATGAAGAATTTAAAAAGAAGATTAAAGCTGTGAATGATGGGATATTGAGATACTTTGTGTATGAAGATGGAATTTTGAAATTCGGGAAGAGACTTTGTGTTCCCGATATACCTGATCTAAAAAGGGAATTTCTAGATGATGCTCATAGTTCCAATTTCTCTATACACCCTGGGAGCACCAAAATGTATAGAGATTTGAAGGAACATTTTTGGTGGGACAACATGAAGATGGAGATTGCTGATTTTGTGTCAAGATGTATGGTTTGTCAACAAGTGAAAGCTGGAAGGCAACAGCCTGGAGGAGTCATGAAACCTCTTCCCATACCAGAGTGTAAATGGGACAATATTATGATTGACTTTGTCATGGGGCTACCAAAGACTCCTAGAAGGAACGACACAATATGGGTTATTGTTGATCATCATTCCAAGTCAACACATTTTCTTTCTATAAGATAATATCTACCCCTAGAACGTCTAGCAAGACTTTATATTACTGAAGTTGTGAGACTTCAAGGAGTACCCCTATCGATTGTTTCTGATCGTGATCCCCATTTTATTTCAAGATTTTGGAAAAGTCTTCAGAAATCCCTGGATAATGAACTTCATTTGAGCACTGCTTACCACCCTCAGACAGACGGACAATCAGAACGGACTATTCAGACCTTAGAAGACATGTTGATATCTTTCTCACTTGACTTTCAGGGTATGTGGGATCAATATTTACCTATGGTAGAATTTTCCTATAACAATAGCTTCCATTCGAGTATTCAGATGGCACCATATGAAGCGTTATACGGAAAGAGATGTCGTACACCAACCTGTTGGGATGACGTTGGTGAAAGAAAACTTGTAGGCCCAGAACTGGTGGAGGAAACGATGGAAAAGGTGAAGGTAATCCAAAATCACATCAAAGCAGCTCAAAGTAGGCAGAAGAGCTATGCCGATAATCGAAGGAAGGATTTGGAATTTCATGTCGGTGATCATGTTTTCCTGAAGGTATCTCCATGGAAGGGAGTCATACATTTTGGTAAGAAAGGTAAATTGAGTCCCAGGTACATCGGACCCTTCGAAATTCTCAAACGAATTGGGGTTGTAGCTTACCGATTGGCAATGCCGCCAAGTCTCTCCAAAGTTCACGAGGTGTTCCACGTATCTATGTTGAGGAAATACATGCCTGACCCAACGCATGTACTCACCTATGAATAATTAGAACTGGAACCTGATCTATCTTATTGTGAAGAGCCCATCCAGATTCTTGATACGAGAGAACAAGTGCTGAGAAACCGGATGACGCGTCTGGTAAAAGTTTTGTGGAGAAACCATAAGATAGAAGAGGCAACGTGGGAACCCGAGGAACTTATGATGATGAACCACCTGGTCTTTTCATGTGATAAGTATTCTAGAAATTTCGAGGATGAAATAATTTGAAGGAGGGGATAATGTAACACCCCAAGCTTCTACGGTACGCTTCTCTTTGAATAATGTGATAGTGTGTGTTGTACGCAACACCGAGTTCTAACACACCATAACCAATCAAACTAGTCGTTATGAATAGTAATACCTACCTTTTGAAATTATATTTATTATATTTCAAAACGGACTTCATTTTTGGATTCGGAATATCGAATTTTTCCTAAGGAGAAATTTTGGTACTTTTCAGATAACTTTCATATTTTGATGAATAGTGAAAATTACTAAATTTTAATTAAAAACAACTTTTTTAATCAAAATAATTAATAGTGATATATTATGAATTTGAGTGGTTTTAAAGTATATTTAGAATATATTTTTACTATGTAATACAATTTGGGTCATTTAACATAATTTCACATTTAAACCAGACATAAACAAGTGTCAATCTTTTGATAGTTATTATCTCTTAAAAACACGATTTTTTGTTTTAACAACAGGAATTAATTTTAAATTAATTTCTGCCACTTCTGTGTTTTGAATTTATAAAAATGGATTCCATATTTGGAATCAGGATGTTAAAATTGTGTAAATATGTAAATTTTATTTTTAGACATTTTGAATAATTACTGCGGTAAATATTTTATTTACCATGGTTAAGGGTAAATCCGGTTAATAAGGGTTAAAAATAATATTATAATAATACTAAATTACCCTAAAACGTGTCCTAGCCTTATTGGTTGATAAATTTTCGACCATCGGCATCTTTGGGTCGATTTTGGGACCCCATGGTGCCACTTGTAGGTGATAAGGACACTTTATTTTAATTAAGTTAAAATGAAAACAAAAATGACACAAGCATATATCTTTTAGAAAAGCAATGTTTACATAGGGTTATATATGTTGGATTTTAGATTATAAATATTCATAGAAAGATAAAACGATTTCCTACATAATGATATTTTATTTATAATTTTTAGACATTAAATAATTTAATTTATTTATGACACAATGATGATGAAGTAATTACTATAATAGTGAAAAATTAAAATAATTGATATTATAAATACCCAAATAAATATAATATGAAACTTTTAATGAATTAAACTAATTTTATAGGATAAGAAGATATATTATTATTGATTTAATAAACTTTGGTCGAAGTAATCATTCTGTTATGAGTTTCACAAAAATAAACTATTGAATAGTGTCAAAATTGACATAAAAGAGTTCTTAAAACAAATATTATATTATTAATTGATATTAAATTCCTAAAAATCTAAGGTTCAGAAAAAAGACTTATATCATGATAGGTTCATCATTAATGGACCACTTGTGGGTCTCTTGGATTTATATAGTAAGTTTATTAACCATATTATATAAAAATACAAAGAGACATTGTAAAAGTGAAACAAATTAACTTAGAGGTAATACTTATTGATAAGGTTAATATAAGTACCCAAACCTGTCTAAATTCTATTTATTGAGTTGTTTTAGACCCATCAACACCTTAAAATTTAAATAATCAACTTTGGATCCATTAGAAACCGAATATGAATTTGTTATAAATTAATATTTCTAGCTTTTCCAAAGGTGCCCCTCACCCCACTTATAAAAGGGCACTCCTCCTTCCCATTTCTTCACACCATCAAAGCCTTTTGGTTCGGCCAAACTCTGGCCAAATACTCTCCTAACTTTCCTAACTACAACATATAGGCCTTAGTTTGATCAAAAATCCAACCTAAGGAGCCCTTTTGATCAAATCAAAAGGAAGAACCCGAAGAAGAGGTAATGTTTTCACCACCCCTTTTCAAGTTCCTTTCTTCTTCCACTTTTTCTTTCTTTGTTATTACCATTCTAAAATAATAACTCCAGTATCTTATATATACTGTGATGTTATTATAAATATGGTACAACCATATTCAGTATTCTATCCACCCTTTTAATAGCATGTCACCATACGTGCGTACGTACGGCTTATCGTCTCCACGTCGTGGTGTAATTGTTATTCAATATATTATTATTTGTATGGGTATAATAATGATGTGTAACTCATGTAAATAATAAATATAACATGTTAATGATTCTTTATATATGATATACCATCCATTTATATATTATTTTAATATAAAAATAATGATATTGTCGCTCGTGTGTACGTACTGACTACCGTCTCCACGAACACGATGAGATTCATTCTCCATCGTATCCATTAAAGTATAATTATCATTTGATGTTATAAAAATGATGTTTAAGGACTTTATATCGTTATGTATATGAATAATATACAACCTATCGCTGAAAAACATGTCTTATTTAACAAAACATATAAAAGAAAACGAGTAAGTTAACACCCGAAACGACGATAATTCAAAGATATTATTAACAAATCAATGTTAAAAGATCATATATGATATAATATTAATATATATGATTTTTTTATAATTTAATAACAATTATTACACCATTATACAGGAGGTTAACCTACCCCAACCAAGGAAAATTACAAGGTAAGGGTTATTTCACAATCTCTTCATTATCCAAGGTTGTTTATACGTAATAATCTACTGGGATCTCTTTATCATCCACATCCATGTTTCTAAAAAATGTATTTCAAAAAAATTTTACTATTTACTAGAATATGAGTTAAAGTTATTTATACCCTTTTTGACTTTTATAAGTGGTTTATAAAAAAATCTTTCCGTCGTTTTCAAAACAAGGTCCTTTTTAACCTTTTTCGACAGAATTAAGGTAAGAAGGTTTTTTTTAACTTATACGGTGGGTGCGACTATTTTACACCGTTATAAAATCTTCAAAGCTTCCCTTAAAATCTTATAAGAATATTTTCAGAGAAAATGTTTTATTTTATATGGATCTTAAATGATTTCAAAATAAAAAGATATATTTCTTTAAAAAGAATTTTGATTTCATCTATGTCAACATCCTTTGATGTATTTTACGCTTATTTAAAATTGATTTATTATGATACAAAACTTCTATATTATATTGATGGTTTTGTGATTTGCTTGACTATGGATGTTCGATTTTTATACCATTCATGGTTTATGGTGAATGTATTGACATTTCGTATGCTAGTTTTAATACGAATGTTTATGTTATGTTTAAACCTTTTCATATGGGAATGCATTGGACTTAATATGTGACGGGTGGAGCCTGCTATAGATCCTCGATGCATCGGTAGGTCTAATGAGACAAACTAGTGTCTTGGCACAAGGCCTTGGCAAAATCATATTTTTAGCCTTGGCACGAGGCCTTGGCTATGTGGTTATGATAGTTTGGCATTATGCATTCCATCATTATGAAAGTGGTTATTGATATTTCATGTGATTATTCGATTAGTATAATATCCATGTGAATAAGTAAATGGCATTATTACATTTTAATTTTTCCATACTATGTTGAAGTTCAAGTTTAAAAGGCTTTTTTTAGTAATGCATTGCCATAAATGTTTATGATTATTTTTGAATGTTCTGCTATATTGTTATCCTTACTGGGCATTTGAGCCCACCCCTTTTCTATGTTTTATTTTTCCCAGGAAGTGAAGAAGTAAATTATGAATGACCTGCAGGGATATTATGTGGGGATATGAGTGTGGATTATGGAGAAAATATGTTGTTGTAGTATTTTTTTCATTTTATGATGTAATGTAAGACTTATGAATATATCTAGTGTTTCCAAGGCTACTAAACCAATCGGTTTATCGAGATTTGATCTTTCTTTTGATCATTCCAATGTTATGCTATAATGCATCGACTCTGGGTATCTAGGGTCGGGGCGTTACACTATAGATTCCGTACATGTGAGGGATTTGGAATGTGCTTCCTCAAGATGGATACATAGAACACATCAATGCATTTAATATAGGTTTGGTGGGAGTGTTAGTCGATAGGGAACAACTCTAATGCGATCAAAAATCACAAAGGGGTCGATATATATGGGAAATAGATTTACCTTCTCCCTAAAGTCCATAAATCTCATCCAAAGATATATTAGATGGAAAAATTTATTACCAAATTCAATGTATAGGTTTTCTCAATGATTATCAACATAACTCTTATATAGACTATGTGCTTATTTGATGTGTTTTTTATGGATTTGACCTTTTGAGTGATTTCTTGAACCTATTTGGGTACCAATTTCTTATTGTTTTCAATTTCATCCCAAAATGTTGTTTTTCTATGTATCTTTCCATATAAGGACTCATAACAATCCATATAAATGCTTGAGTGGAATCTATTGCTATAAGATAACTCAACCATAGAAAGATATTAATCTCAACCTCCTTTTAAGTTCATAGAGTTGTCTCCCAACATATACTCATGTGTCCAAATATTCCTTTCATATTGGTTATCATTCCATTGGTGATAACTATAGAGACCCAATCTTGACATACATGGACATTACATTACTTTTTTGGAATACCTAATACATAACTAAAACAGACACCAAAGGACATTAATAGTTTAGTGCCTTTGGAAACTTGAAATATAATCTTCTAATCTTTGTGAAATATCTTCAACATCTCCCATAAAGATCTTCCTTTTTTTCTTACCTAAAAACTTTTTTGTACCCTGGGGAAAATAAAACATATAAAGGGTGAGCTCAAATGCTCAGTAAGGGTAATAATGGAGAAAATAAAACAAACCATATACATTTGAACTTCAAAACATGAACATAATGTTTACATATCAAAATATTGAGTTGTGAAATAAATCTTGGCAGTGCGTAAGGAATAGGTCATAAAGGAACATCAATCATGATAAAATAGAATGAGAATAAAACATTTAATTTTGGAAAAGCATTAAGCACATGATATGATTTCCATAGTAGCCAAGGCATTTCTTCCATGACCATCTTAGTGGAAAAAGTCCCTTTCTGAATCGCGGTTACTATTCATTCCAGTCATGTATCACTGAACATGATTAACTTACCATTCCAACCATGTCTATCTCATGAGATATAAATCATTATCCAATGTATAGGAGGTAGATATAGGTCACACCCATCTCATATTGAAATCATTCTTACGTGTGCCACAACATAAACATAAATCATTCATCATAACCCAAAGAATAAAATGGGTTTCATAAACATCATCCCATCATAACATAATCCATATAAAACAAATGGATATAATTTCACCATAAGAAAATTGGAACCATGTAAATCATACAGAAATTATATTTGAAACATAAACATATGAAATAATGTCATCTTGGATGGAAAATGGTTTTGATAAAACACTTGAAATGAATTATTGAGGAAAATATCCTTTCTTCTACAAAATCATTTTTTTTTTCACAAAATTCCATGAAATACTAATAGAAAATTATTTTTTTAAAATATTCTTGAAATCTTGTAGATGAATATTCATGAAAATTAGGCGTTATGAACTCATAAAAATTCCATTCATGTCGTATAAGTTAAAAAACATTCTTCTCGTACTTTTGCCAGAAAAGTAAAAAAGTAACTTGTATGGTAGAAAAAAGAAATATTCCTTACATACCATGTAGTAAAAGTAAAAATGGGTAAAAAGGACTTCAAACCTATATGAAACCATTTTTAGAAAATAGGTACATGGATGATAAATATGACCACAGTAAATACTTACGAATAAACAATATCAGATAAAAATGAGATTGGAAAATTTATCCCTTACTATATGTCTGATATGTTTCGTATATATCCAAAACTCTTATATAATGATTTAATTAATCTCATTTAATTATTAAATAATCAAATTCATTGTTATGATATCATATAAGGGTCACTTATGACTTTATATTACCCGTTCTTTTGTAAATTCCTTGTTAAAGCAATGTTTTGGGTAAAATCGTTTCATTTATCATACATTTTTCAATTTTTTTCTTTATATTATTACTCATATCCTGATTTACATAATTCCAGAATATAAAACATGATTTGTATATGATAGATTGATAAATGGAATGAAATACACCATTCATGGAGACGGTAGGTCGTACGTACGCATGAACGTTATTTTCATTTCCTTATTGAATTGAATGGAATTAAGTAAATGAAACATATATTTATATAAATCCAGTATCATTATTATGTAATATAATTCATTATTATTTATTATATACATACTTTATAATCATACTTTAATGGTTAATCATGGAAAATGAATCTCATCACGTTTGTGGAGACGGTAGTACGTACGTACGCACGAGCGATTATATCATTACCATATTTATTGAATAGAATTTAAGTGAATTATATTATATCTCAGAATCATTATGATTTTATAATAACCATATATAGTTATTCTTTACACCATTACACCCATCCAAGTAAGGTGGGTGTGAAAAAACAGATTACACCATGGCGTGGAGATGATATTCTGTATGTACGCACACGCGGTGATTTCGTTTTCTGTAGGATAGATAAAAGGTGAAATGGGATTATTTCATATTTATAATATCATATCAGTATATTATTGGTACTTATTTTATTACTTTACAATGAAACAACTAAATAAGATTAAGTTGAAGAAGAAAGAAACTTGAAAGAATCGATAGAAGAGATTACATCTTCTTCGACGCACCTCCTTTAAGCTTCCTCTTAAGGGACTAGAGTTGGTCTTTTTAAGAAGCTCAAAACCTCCAGAATGTTTCTAGGGAAGTTTAGAAGAGAAATGGTAAGGGTTTGGATGAGCTTGATGGCTCAAAATTGTGCAAAGAGATGAGGGAGGAGGTGCCCTCTTATAAGGGAGGATAGGAGAACTTTGGAAAAAACATAAAATATTATTTTATAATAAAGTAATATTCAGTTTATAATGGCTCCAAAGTGACTTATTTAGAATATTAAGTGGTTATGGGTCTAAATACTCTCAAACAATAGGTTTTAGACATGTTTAGGTTACCATTTTAACCTTATAATTTAGATTTAACTCTAAGTTAAATAATTTAACTTTTACTGTGTATTCTTGTTTTCTTACACTATATGGTTAATAAAATTACTATAAACTACCAATAGAACCCCAATTGGTTAATTAATTTCATATTTTTTTTATTATATAAGTCTTTTGGCCGAACCTTATATTTTTAGGAATAGAATATCAATTAATAATATAATATTCTTTTTAAAAAACTATTTTATGTCAATTTTGACACTATTTGGTAATTGATTTTTGTGAAAATCATAATTAATTATTTGTTAGAAAAAAGTTAATTAAATCAATAATAATTTGTCCTATTAACCTAAAAAAATTAATGGAATTTATAAAAAGTCTCAAATTACATTTATTTGGGTATTTATAACATCAATTATGTAAATATTTCATTAATAAGGTAATTAATGCATCATCATTGTGTCATAAATAAATTAAATTATTTAATGTCTAAAATTTTTAAATAAAATACCATTATGTATTAAATATTGTTTTCTTTCTAATGAATATTTATAGTATAATGTATCTTATGTATAACCCTATATTAAAAATGTTTTAGTTATTAATCTTTGATTTTAACTCTTTTAACTCTTCTTTAAATAAAATAATAATAAGTGTCCTAATCTAATCCAAGTGGACATAAAGGGTAATATTTTATTCCTAAGGTTGTTTTTTGTCTAATTACACTTATAAAATAGAATTATGACATGTTTTAGGGTAATAATAATATCATTTTTACCCTTAATTACCCTATTTACTTTTAACCGTGGTAAATAAAAGTAAAAAGTTATTATTCACCAAAAATTATTTTTTCTTATTGAAAAACATTTTAGTCCTTGATATTAACAATGTTTCTCGTATTTTTGAAATTCAACTCACAGAAATGGTAAAATTAGGTTTTATGTACAATTGCAAATGCTCCTAGGAGGTGGGCAAAAGACTGTAAAAAGTTCAATAAAATTTTTATGTATCTATATTATTATAAAATTACTTCAATGGATTACATTGAAATTATAGCGGTATTATGTATCTATTTTGACCTTACATAAATTTAAATAAAATAAATGATTATTTAAATAAAAATTCAGTTTTTAAATAGTAACCTAGTGTTTTAACTATTCAACAAAAATTGAATGTTTTCAGAAAAATATCAAAAATTCACCCTAGGATAATTTCGATATTCCGAATACAAAAATGAAGTCCATTTTGAAAGATAAAATTTATAAAATTTAAAAAAGTGGGTATTACTATTCATAATGGCAAGTTCACAATAATATTATAATAATATCTTGTTTAGTGAAACTCGGTATTGCGTACAACACACACTATCGAGGAAGGATGCACTAGAGTGCAACACAAGCCTAGAATAGTGTTTGCGTATATTGTAAGCTAATATGGTGTTGCGTATAGCTCAAGATAATCTTGGTTTAGAATAAAACAAAAGACATCAAAGTAATTAAAAATAATATTTCTCATAAAATCTTGAGGTGTTACATTCTACCCCCCTTAAAATGAATTTATCCCTCAAAATTCATCGGGGTTATAAGTTGTTTACTACTTGAAAGATTCTTTCATAGAAACCCACATCGTAAAAAGTAATACTAAAGATTAATTTTAAAAACTAATGTATGAAACATAATGGTTACCCAAATTAACTTATCCCTGGGTTTCCACATAGGAGAACATAGGTGAAAATATGGATATGGAAGAGAAATCTAACAGTCATGTTTTGATGGAGAGTGGTATAGAACATGGCTATGAAAAAGCCAACAATCACAAAGCCATATATTTGTGATTATCTAGGGTACCATTTGATTCATCAGATATGAGTGTACTAGGACAACATTTTTGGTTTCCAATATCATTTCCCTAACGTTGATGAACTTTTACATAAGGAGAAATACTTAATAGATTTCATTGTAATATCATCGTTGGTCATTCCATGAACAATTTCGACTTTATCTCTATTTAATTAAATGAAGCTGAATTTTTCATTCATGAAGTGTTATCAGTTCTTGTGATAGAATTATATTTCATCCCATCTATTTTTATCCCAAAAAGGTTACCATAAGTTATTAAATATACATAAGTCCATCTATGGTGATATTAATCATATATGATTCCAATAATGGACTTATACTTCATCTATCATATATCTAAATAATATAAAACTAGTTACTACTAACAAGGGACTTCCTGTAGGCCAGTGGTAGGAGATAAAGTTCTGTCTCACTTTGGTTGTGGGTTCGATTCCTGCATCCTTCTCTAATGCGACGGGTTGTCGCTCGTCCTACGGGTTATCCTTTTTCAAAAACTATACTATTGTAACATAAAAAAAGTTCTAGCATTAAACAATGATATCTGATGTCTAACTTAATCTATTCAAATCTTTAGGTTTTTCCAAAATACTTTTGTCCAATCTTATAGTATAAATAAAATGATTACTAGAAAGGTCATCTACTGAGCATTGAATACAATCATTTATCGCCCATATATCATAAGATATGTATATCTTGTTGGTCACATTCCAGACATGTGAATTCCTTAATCATGTATTCACTTGAAATATGAGTTACCATAGAACCTTACTGAAAACTTGAATGTTGTTAATAGTTAACTCTTTCCACATTCTAAAATCCCAAAATTATGTATACTCAAACCATGATATCACTTTTTCTTTGTACCAGTCATGAGCTCATGAATACTATCAAACATATTATTTTCTCCTTATCCATTCATTATGCACATATCATCTATTTTCAAAAAATATTTCAATCACTTTCATGGTTATCAGTACCATAAAATTATTAAAAACCACAATAGACCAATACATAAATATTCAAATATTCCAAAATACTACAACATTATTTTGGAATCCCATTACATAAACACTTTATCATTCCACCACATTGTTGTCATATTCAACATCACCAATAGTGATCGCATGGGACTTCCCTTTGTCTTTTTTCTAAAGAGGTTGTTCAGGTTGATCATTATTAACCCTTGGATTAGGGCACTGATTAGCATAATGCCCCATTTCCTTGAACTTGTAGCATTGAAGTGTTGGTGGTGTATTCTATGTAGTGTTTTCTCTTTTTGCATCATTATATACCTTTTTCCCATTACTTCGACACTCAGCTACATGATGAGCTTCTTTTCAACACTTAAAACAGTTTCTAGTCCCTTTAAGACAATATCCACCATGCTTCTTTCACAATTTGAGCATAAAGAAACATTCGTCTTCCTTTCACCAATATTTTGAGTTTTTTCCTTGAACTCCATATTATGTTTCTTGTCAAAACCATGAGATGGATATGTAACAACAACTTCCATTTCTACCTTGATAGCACAATGCACAGTTTCTTCATACCTATTGAAGTCACTTATAGCTAATTCCCTTCGAAGACTTGATTTTAAGCCACTGAATAATCAATCAACTTTACTTTCAGGTTGAATGATAAATCCAGATGCATACCTTTCAAGCCTTGTAAAATTCGCCTCGTATATACCAATAGATACATAATCCTTTTTCTTATGCTCAAGGAACTCATTTTCCATCTTTGTTCGAATAATATAAGGGAAGTAATTATTGAAAAACATGTTCTAGAACTCGTCCCATTCCAAGGATGCAATTTCATCTTGGGGCCTTGTATTCTTAATTAGAGTCCACCACTGGTCTGCTTCACCTTCTAAACGGTAAACAGCTAAAATGACTTTTTCATGTTCTAAACACCGAATTATGGAAAATATGTTTTCAATGGTACTGATCCATTGTTCATCAACAAGTGGATCAGAAGACCCATTGAAAGAAGGTGGATGTTTCCTCATGAAGGACTCAGTAGAATATTGTTCCCTTCTATGATCATTTGGAATTCCATAACGATTCATAGCTTCTGTAATTATAGAAATAATATTTTTCACTCCATCTCCCATAACATTTGTTTGTTTAAGAGGAAAATCATTTCATTTTCCATTACATTGATCAACATAGTTCTTTCAGGTTCCAGTCATCGTCTAAAACCCAAAAAGAATAGTGTGAGAGGAAAAAATCATAATCAAGGGGGAGTACCTTCAATATCTAACATCTTTTGTTTAATTCTAATATCGGTACCATAATTCTAGTACTATAAACTATACTTATACTTAACCTTAAGGACATCCCTAGACATACCTTAGAAATATCTCTAGGGATCTCACTAATGTTTTTGCATCCTAGTTTCCAAAGTTTAAATAAACATTTCCTCTGATACCAACTGTAGAGACCCAATCTTGACATACATGGGCAATACATTACTTTTGCGGAATACCTAACACATAACAATAATAGACATCAAAGTACCATAATAGTTTAGTGTCTTTGGAAACTTGGAATATAATCTTCTAATCTTGGTAAAAGATCATCAACATCTCCCATAAAGATCTTCCTTTATTTCTTACCTAAATCCTTTCTTTATACCCTGGGGAAAATAAAACATAAAAATGGTGATCTCAAATGTTTAGTAAGATTAATCATGGGGAATATAAAACAAAACATATACATTTGAACTTAAAAACATGAACATAATGTTTACACATCAAAATATTGAGTTTTAAAATAAATCTTGGAAGTACGTAAGGCATAGGTCATAAAGGAACATAAATCGTGATAAAATATAATGGGAATAACAAATTTATTTGTGGAAAAGCATTAAGCACATGATATGATTTTTATAGTAGCCAAGGAATTGCTGCCAAGACAATCTTAGTGGACAAACTCCCTTTCTGAATCGAGTTCACTTCTCATTCCAGTCATATATCACTGAACTAGATTAACTTACCATTCCATCCATGTATATCTCATTAGATATAAATCATTACCCAATGCATTGGAGGGAGTTATAGGTCCCACCAATCTCATATTGAAATCATTCTTACATGTGCCACAACATAAACATAAATAATTCATCATAACCCAAAAAATTAAATTGGTTTCATAAACATCATCCCATCATAACATAATCCATATAAAACAAATAAATATCATTTAATCCTAATAAAAGTGGAACCATTTAAATCATAGAGACATTATACTTAAATCATACACATATGAAATAATGTCATCTTGGATGGAAAATGGTTTTCATAAAACACTTGAAATGAATTCTTGAAGAAAATATCCTTTTTTCTTCAAAATCATTTTCTTTTCATAAAATGCCATGATATTTTAAAAGAAAATGATTTTTTTGAAAATAGTCATGAAATATTGTAGAGGAATATTCATTAAAATTAGGCGTTATGAAATCGTAAAAATTCCATTCATGTTGTATATGTCAAAAAAACATTCTTCTCGTACTTTGGACAGAAAAGTCAAAAAGTACCTCGTACGGTAGAAAAAAGAAAGATTCCTTACATACCATGTAGTAAATGTCCAAAATGGGTAAAAAGAACATTAAAAATACATGAAACCATTTTTAGAAAACAGGGACATGGGTGATAAATATAACCCCAGTAAATAATTACGAATAAACAATCTCAGATAAAAAAAAGATTGGAAAAGTTATCCCTTACCTTATGTCTGATATTCTTAGTATGTATCCAAAACCACTATATAATGATTTAAATAATGTAATTGAATTATTACAGAATTATATTCATTGTTATGATATCATATATGGTTCACTTATGACTTTATATTACCCATTCTTTAGTAAATTCAATGTTAAAGCAACGTTTTGGGTAAAATCATTTCATTTATCATACGTGTTTTGATTTTTTGTTCTTGATATTATTAATCTTATCCTGATTTACTTAATTCTAGAATTTAAAACATGATTTTTATATGATAGATCAATAAATGTAATGAAATACACCGTTCATGGAGACGGTAGGCCGTACGTACGCGTGAACATTGTTTTCGTTTCCTTATTGAATTGAATGGAATTAAGTAGATGAAAAATATTTGAAAATAAATACAGTATAATTATTATGTAATATCTTTCATTATTATTTATTATATACATACTTTATAATCCTACCTGAATGGTTAATCATGGAAAATGAATCTCATTGCGTTCATGGAGAAGGTAGTCCGTACGTACACACGAGCGATGATATCATTACCATAATTATTGAATAGAATTGGATTCAATGAGATAATATCATAGAATCATTATGATATTATAATAACCATATATATTTATTATTTACACCATTTTACCCATCCAAGTATGCTGGTGGTGGAAAAACAGATTACACCACAGCGTGGAGACTGTATTCCATACGTACGCACGCGCGGTGATTTTGTTTTCCATAGGATGGATAGAAGGTGAAATGGGGTTGTTTCATATTGATAATATCATATCAATTTATTAGTGATACTTATTGTATTACTTTGAAACAACTAAAGAAGAGGAAGTTGAAGAAGAAAGAAACTTGAAAAAATCGGTAGAAGAGATTACCTCTTCTTCGACGCACCTCCTTTAAGCTTCCTCTTAAGGGACTAGAGTTGGTCTTTTGAGAATATAAAAACCTCCTGAATGTTTCTATGGAAGTGGAGGAGATAAATGGTAAGGTTTTTGCCGAGATTGAAGACTCAAAATTTTGTAAATAGAAGATGGAGGAGGTGACCTTTTATAAGGGAGGAGAGGGGCACTTTAGGAAAAACTTAAAATATTATTTTATAATAAAGTCATATTCAGTTTATAATGGCTCCAAAGTGACTTATTCCGAATTAGAGGTGGGTATGGGTCTAAATAATCTCAAAAAATAGTTTTTAGACATGTTTAGGTTACCATTTTAACCTTATCATTTAGATTTAACTCTAAGTTAAATAATTTATCTTTTACTATGTCTTCTAGTTTTCTTACACTATATGGTTAATAAACGTACTATAAACTGCCAATAGAACCCCAATTGGTTCATTAATGTCATATATATTATTATATAAGTCTTTTGACTATACCTTATATTTTTAGGAATATAATATCAATTATTATTATAATATTTGTTTTAAAAACTATTTTTTGTCAATTTTGACACTATTTGGTAATTGATTTTTGTGAAAATCATAACAACATTATTAGTTAGAAAAACGTTAATTACATTAATAATATTATGTCATATTAACCTCAAAAAGTAGTGTAATTTATAAAAAGTCTCAAATTACATTTATTTGGGTATTTATACCATCAATTATGTTAATATTTCATTAATATGGTAATTACTACATCATCATTGTGTCATTAATAAATTATATTATTTAATGTCTAAAAATTATAAATAAAATACCATTATGTAGTAAAACTTTTTATCTTTTTAATGAATATTTATAGTCTAATTTATCTTATATATATATATATTAAAAATGTTTTAGTTATTAAACTTTGATTTTACCTCTTTTAACTCTTCTTTAAATAAAATAATAATAAGTGTCCTAATCTAATTCAAGTGGACCTAAAGGGTAATATTTTATTATTAAAGTTGTTTCTGGTCGAATTATAATTATCCAATAGAATTAGGAAATGTTTAATGGTGATAAAAATATCATTTTTACCCTTAATTACCCTATTTACTTTTAACCATGGTAAATAAAATTAAAAAGTTACTATTCACTAAAAATTATTTTTATCTTATTGAACCACATTTTACTCCTTGATATTAACCGTTTCTCACTCATTTTTTAAATTCAAATCACAGAAGCGGTAAAAATAAGTTTTATGTACAATTGCAAATGCTCATTGGAGGTGGGCAAAAGACTGTAAAATGTTCAATAAAATTTTTATGTATCTATATTATTATAAAATTACTCCAATGGATTACATTGAACTTATATAGGTATAATGAATCTATTTTGACATAAATTAAATTTAAATAAAATAAATAATTAATTAAATAAAAAGTCAGTTTTTAAATAGTAACCCAGTGTTTTCACTATTCATCAAAAACTGAAAGTTTTCAGAAAAATACCAAAAATTCACCCTAGGCTAATTTCGATATTCCAAATACAAAAATGATGTCCATTTTGAATGAAAAAATTTATAAAATTTCAAAAAGTGGGTGTTACTATTTATAATGGCTAGTTTATAATAATATTATAATAATATCTCATTTAGTAAAACTTGGTATTACGTACAGCACACGCTATCGAGGAAGGTTGCTCTGGCATGCAACACAAGACTAGAATATTGTTTGTGTATATTGTAAGCTAATACGGTGTTGCGTATAGAGCAAGCTAATCTTGGTGTTGCATACAACACAAGACATCAAAGTAATTAAAAATAATATTTCTCATAAAATCTCGAGGTGTAACAATAACTCATACTAAATTCGTCTTTGTGTTCAATTCATGTTGAGTACATTTCATAAACATTGTTGTTAACCTCATATCTCGATAAGATACAATCAATAGTGGTGTATTAAATAGTCTCACAACTTATCTTGTGTATATATTATTAAGTTGATCAAGCTATAAGTCATCTCAAATGGAGATGAAGTGATATCTCTCTTCCATTCACATTTGTTTCCTTATCCCCTAAAATGGATCCTCACTTCCCTCCTTTAAACTCTTTGTTTATCTCCCTCCTTCCTTACAACTTCTCACACTTCTACAAAATAGGCCTTTAATGGTGATAATCTTTATTAGTGATTTTTATCACTAATAAAGGTACCAAATAAAGTTAAATAGTTAAATAAATAAAAATTAAAATAGAGTAAATTAAAAAAATAATAAAAATTTTACTAATTAAATAATTATAGATAAAAATAAAAAAATTTATTAGAAACATATATAGATTATAAATACTAATAAATATTATATATTAAATATATAGATATATAAAATGAATAAAATAAAATAATAAAAAATTAGAAATAAAAAATTAGTTAATTAATAATAATATTAAACATTCAATTAATTAAATAATTATTGATAAAAATAAATAAAGTTAATATATATATATATATATATTATAAATATTTATAAATAGTATATCTTAAATATAAATATAGAAAATGAATAAATTATAATAATGAAGAAAAAAATCAAAAAAGGATAAATTTTAATAATTCAACAAAAAAATTAATAATTAATGATTTGTAATAATTAAACAAATATATAAAAAATGAATAAATTGAAAAATTATTTAAAAAAATTATTAATGAAACAAATATTAATTAAAATGAATATGTTTAATATATATATAAATATATATATACTAATTGTCAATATTAATATATAATATATATTGAATATAAACATAGAAAATGAATAAAATGTAATAATTAAAAACATATTAATGTCTTATTAATTTTTAATGGGTGTTATACATAATTCTTCATTAATAAATTTAATATATAAATATATTCATATATATATATATATATTAATGTATATAATATTTCCTAAAATATGATTTATATAATACCAAATATTTATGATTTACATTAAATAAGTCATATATTTAGTGAAGAATTGTTTATAATTAAAAATTAATATCAATTAAAATTTAATATTAATTAAAAATAATAACTAATTACATCAAGTAATTTATATAATTGAATTTATTTTGATTTTTCAATTTAATATATATCAAACGTGTGTTACATTGATTTCACATCCATATATTTAATTATTTCATTTTTATATACAATGCACATACACACACAAATATTTACATAATTAATAATATATAATACCAAAACACAAACACATAATATTTATGTAACGAAAAGATCTAGCTAGAAGAATATATCCTCACTATTTATTAAAATAGAAAAAAGATTACAAGGAAAGAATATGGGGTTAAACAAAGATAATTTCTCTCATCCAGAAAGATAGGTTAGTAACCTTAACAATAAGAATCATTCACATATTTAAAATCAGATTCATTAACAGTTTCCCACTCTGACTATGAGTTAACTTGGTTGAGAATCCTAAGGATTTTGGGCATGGACCTTTCCTGCTCATGGGGGAGCTTGACCTTTGAAGTCTTTTAATATGATCTGGTAGACACATTCCCTGGCTAGTTGGAGTAATCCTTCCAGGGACTTCATTTTAGAGGAGCATTCTTTCATCCAATGAAAACATCCTTAAAAGATACACAACTACCTGAAGGACTAAGATGGTAAGTGTCCAATAAAACCATCTGCCACTCTTTTTCACTTCCATCCTCTGAAACATTACCCCACTTCCCAATTAATGAGAAGTAGAGTACATTCTGGATTTCCTGATGAAAACAATTATCTTACTGGATATTATATTTTTTTTGGACCGATCATCATGTCCGGAGAAATCCATTTCCAATGGAAAAACCATGATTCCTTTCCCTTAAGGCTTTGAAGTACCATTCTATGATGTGTCACACTGCATGAAAGGCTCATCTTTTAACACTTGTAGCTCTGCACCTTGTTGTGTTTTATTCATTGCATACAGTTAGGTATTAATTCATTTTTAATATTTTTTATTTTTTTGGAATTTAATAATTTTACAATATTTAGTTATATATATATATTTAATTAATATGTTTATAACACCCTAAAATTATAAATTACAACATTTTATTTGACAGCGTGTATGACACGCATTACCATGTGCATATAGGAATATAATATCTTAAGACTCCACTATATATTTAATATTTCAAATAAATTTAATACCTGATATATCTTGTAATGCACACAACATCGAGTTATCTTGAAATACACACAAGATTGACCTTCCATGAAATCTTGTGTTATCTGAAAGAGAGAACTCCCTCGATATCTTATTTTACACGCAAGACCATGTTTCCCCAAATAACAATGTATTATTAAAATATTATATTTAATTCTTCTAAAGTTGGTTTGCCTAAATAAACATAATTATTTACAATTAGTGGATGATTTTAATGAAATATATGTTTTATATATTAAATAAAATATTTTTTATATTCTTACATTAGGTTTGATAAGTATAAATAAGAATAAACCCAATTTCACACATAAAAACCTATATTTTTATAAAGGAAATTTTAACGGATTTTAATAGAGAACTCATTTTAAATATGGATTTTGACACTTTAATTGATTTAATATGTAAAAATAAACTTCATATTTGAAATAGAAACATAAAAATTATTTTAGGTTAAAGTTTTGATATTTCTCAACAACATTTCATTTATAACAAATGGCTAAAAGTACTATATCTTAGTTCAAAACTAATTTTACATATAATTTATTTATAAGGTTAAATTCTAATTTTAATTGGTTTAAAAGTTTAATTAGTTCATATTTATGTCAATTAATACAATTTATTTCATTATAATCAATTTCATTTTTAAATTGACTCTAAAAACATAGCATACTTTCGTATGTTTTTACTTTAAAACCCCACATCATTGTCCCGTCTATGTGAATAAATTTATTTTAATTTATTCCACTTATGTGGTGGAATTTGAAAAATATATTCAATATTTTGAATTATAATAATTTATAATTTCTAATAAGTTTTACTTAGTTTTTACCAAAAATAATTGTGAATGTAATTAAAATTAATTACAGTGATTAAGGTAAAATTAAGCTTAATGAGGGAGTAAACCAAAATCATAAGAGCCCAAATGACCTACACGCTTTTCTAATATCAATTTTCTATAAATATTTAGACCCCATTCTCTATAGGATCGATTTTGGGTCATTATTTGTGTCACTTTCAATGTGAAAATGTGTAAGTAATTCCTTTGTCAAAATATTACAAGAGTGTCACTCCTCCACTATATAAAGGGCTCGTCGCCTCCCACTTCCTCACACCTCTTAAGAAACTTTCGCTAGACCAATATCTGTCAAAATATATCCTCAAAATCCCTCACCTAATTCTAGAAGTCTCTCCTTGTGTATAAATCCATCATATGAGTCCTTTTGGCAGAAACCAAAAGAAGTTACCCGATTAAGAGGTAACATATTTACTTAAAATATTTAGTTTTTTCCATTATACACCCCATAAACTAATATTATTCACTTATTTTATAAAAAAACTTGTTTAATAAATACACTAGGATGTTTTGGGATATTTTTTCAACCTAAACATACACACACTTCCATATAATGAGTAATAAACATACAAATTTTGTGTACGGTAAACTACTGCCTCACAAAATGATTATTGTTCATTTTTCCTTTACCACCGACCATGGTGGAAATTATGATGAAAATTTTATTTATATATGTCATATATGATAATTATTTTGTATTTATACTTATATAGTTATTTTATAACACATAACCTTATACTCTCTGGTTTGTATAAATACGATAACATCATTTGTGGAAGTGTGGACTACTGCCACCTCAAAGCAATGTGATTTGTTCACACTATAAATAGAAATTATAAAGGATGGTATTAATTAAAAACAAGGGACATAAAAAAATCTATATTATATTAATTACATAATTACATTTCTGAAAATATAATTTATATCATTTTCTTTATTACCCTTTCACACACTTAAAAGTGATAACGTCGTTCGTGGATATGTGGACTACCACCTCCTCGATACGATGTGATTCATTTTCAATCACAAGAATTATATATATAAATATATATGAATGAATAAAAAATTTATTTATGATATAATTATCATTATAGAAATATATGGGGTTACTTACCTTTTTCCATAACGATCACTGAATAATGTGAACATTACTCATGTGTACATACGGCCTACCATCTCCTTGATTATAATATTGATTCATTAAAATATCCATATTTAATAATTGGGTTTAAAATTATAGTTGATGTATAAATATGATAATTATAAAATAGGTTATATAATGACCACTTTTACCATAGTTATCCTACCAAAGTTGTTTTTAACACATGAACTGAATTTTTTCAAAACTCCCTACATAAACATAATTGTTTATATAGTTTTGTAAAACATAGTAAAAAGTGAAATAAAAGTAATTATAAACATTAAAAAGGTAATAATTCAAGTAAATAATCAACATAATTTTTTTATTCGGTAATATAAAGACACAAAAGAAAAATTGGACTCATTGTTAGTGATTTCATCTCAATTGACATTATATTGAGACTCATTTGATGTTATGCACCATGTTTCTGTTATCTAGTGTACATACATAAATTTTACATGATATATAAAAAACATACATAATATCAAGATATTATAACTTTAATTTAAATTTATTCCATCATGAGGCTTATCATTTAAAAAATTTTGAAGTGGTATGCAACACTTTGGAAATATTTAAAGAATATTTTCCTCAAGAATAGTTTTACTAATCATTCATTTCCATTTAAGAAAAGTATATGGACATTGTTCAACAAACCCTTTAATTTTATTCTTGTATAATAATTAATTAACTTTTTCAAGTATTGGTTCCAATTTTACACTCTTTGGTACTAAAGTTGTTTTATAAATTATTTTTAAGAAAAAACGAATTCATTTTTATCTTTAATCAAAGAACCTATTTTCTTATCAAAACCATGTTTTATTTAAATGTTTTCAAAAATGTTTTTAAAATGATTTTTTAAATAAATTTTTACCCTTTTTTTATTTTAAAAATGTTTTCAATTGAATCTTCTTTTCACTTTTCGAACATGTCATTTTTCTAATCATTTACCGTACAAAGGGAGTGTTCTTTTTTACCTTGTATAACATGTACAAAATTACCAATTTTCATTCCTTACAAGCTTCATTTTAATATTTCAAAATTTATTTTTTAAATAAAATATTTTTAAAATTTATTTTCCAAGAAAAGGATTTTCAATACAAAAAGAATATTTTCCTCAAGAATGTTTTTAAAAGATATTTTTATAATATTTCCATTTATTAATGACAGAAACCCATTTATTTTACATCACTTAGGGTATATTTTATTGATACCATCCTTAATAATCCACTAGATGGTTTATAATTTATTTATCCTAGGATAATATTCACATTCACATCCATGATTCTTTTTTCCCCATGAAATATTCAATTTCCTGTGATAATTGAACATCGAATTTACCATATTTTACCTAATCATTTATCATGGATAGATGAATTTCCTAAATTTTATATAATTTTTTATACAGTGTTCACATTGAATGTTATTTTATTATTTGGGTTATAATTGATAAATTTGTATCTCTTACTCGATATGGATATTTCATAAGGCACATTGTTAAATCAATTATTTGATATATCAGGAATGTTTCAGACTGGTAGGACATGGGTGAGGCCTGACTATAGATAGTTATTGGATGCAACAGTGGTCTCATGTGATGCGTCTTTTGTCTTGCTACCTTGGATGGATTTTTACCTGATATATTGCAAACTTTCTTGTGAAAGGTCTCGATGGTGAGGGTACCATATACCTAGGAATCATGGTGTCTAATAATCTACCATTTCCCTTATTTAGTTTTAGTTATTATTCATCCATGATATTTTGTGTTAAAATATCTATGGACACATTTGATTTTTAGTGGAATGTCATTCAGTTTTTTACCTTATTATATTTATTTTTTCCTTATCTAATTATTTTAATGTCATGTGTTTCCAGATATTACCTTTCTATATTATTTATTCATATCCATTCATTTTATTGATTATAGGGTATGTGTGTTCAATTATTTACCATTCTGTAATTATTATTCTCATTGATTCATTATTACTTCTTCTCTACTTTAACCTTACTGAGCATTTCATCTCACCCTTATTTTGTTTCCTTTACCCAAGATTCCAAGAAGTGTACTATGAAAGTTATGCAGGGATATTCTAGATGGAAAAATGTTATCATTGATGTTATTTAGAAAAAAATGTTGTAATTAGTGTTTTAATTTGTAATACAAGACTCATGTAAGTATCTGGTTTATAAAGAATACTAAACTCTTAGTATTTCATGATTTGATTCCTTATAACCATGCAAATATAATTGATAGAAAAACTGGCTCTGAACTTTCTCAGGTCAGGGTGCTACAATGTTTTATTATTTTCAGTATGTATTAATCTATATTTGAATATTTATCCATAGTTTTTTAATACTTTATATTTAATTAATAAAACCTATCCATTTTTCAATATTTTTAAAGTAAACTCATTTTTAATTATTCAATTTTACTCATTTAACATGTATTCCTTTAATATTATATATTCATTAATAATTTTAAAAATATATTTTTAAGTATATATAAGTAAATATATTTATAAATTTATATTTTCTATATTTATATATTTATATATTTATAATTATAAAAAAAAATAATTATTTTTTAAATAATTATTTATATAATTATAAATAAGTAATTATATTTATTTAAATAATTATAAATTTATAATAAATTTATATAAATAATGAATATATTTATTTCATTTATATTTATATTTATATACATTTATTGAATATTTATATACAATTATATAAATATATATAATGATATAGATATATAAATATATAAATAATGTTTTTTAAAATGTATTTATATAATTATGAAAATAATTTTTATATATTTACATAATTATTAAATTATAATGGATATACTAAAATAATGAATATATTTACTTTATTTATATTTATATATATATTAAATATATATAATTGTATAAATAGATTTATAAATTTATATTTACAATATTTGAAAAATTTTAAATTTATAATTATAAACAAAAAGTGTAATTCCTTGAAAAAAGTATTTATATTATTATAAATAAATAATTATACATTTAAATTATTTGGAAATTATATTTCATAAATATATAATTATATAAATATATTTACAAAATATTTTGTTTATAATTATAATTATAAATCCTTTATGAGTGCTAAAGTTTTAGCGCTGATAAAGATGTATTTTTTAGTGCTTTTATCGCACCGATAAGGATAGTGATTTATTAGCGCTTGTTGATTTATCTCTAATAAAATGTATATTTATCATCACATTTTTAGAAGCACTCATAAAATTTTCTTCAATATAATTAACGAACACTAACCAGTCACGATATTTGAATATTTTCATGGATGACACCTACAACAGGTGCTCCTCCTTGTTGAATCCGAGTCGAATCAAAGATCGAACAAATCAAGGCTCAAACGAATCAAAGGCTTGAAAAAATCCCAATTTTGGAGATATCTCTACTTTCTCATGGATGAATCAAATCTTTAATCGAGGGTATATTATTGTTTCTTCTACCTCACTCCTTGACTACTTATTTGGTGATATATTTTTTCATTTTTTGTTCATTATCTTTTACTATTCATTATCAATTGCCTATTTCCCTTAAAAAATGAATTTTTAATTGGGGGTTTCAATTATTCTGGGTTTTTATTTACACTTTAAGGGATTTTCATTCATTCTTATAGGGTATTAAGACTTCCACACACCAATTTCACATATTTTAGTAGGTGTCTCCATTCACATTCCTTTAAACGCGGAACCATGAATCTTTGTCTCTTTTAAATTCATTTTTTTATCAAAAGTAAATTTTATTAAAATTATCCACGATGGGGTTATAGATTTATATTTTTTCAAGATTTTTCATTAATTTCAAATCATGTTTTCTTAAGTTAAAATATTTTGAACTTCCTTCCACAGATTTAATGCACACAAAGTGTTTGTTAAAATTTAACCCATGATTTTTATTGAAAAAATTGAAATGTATATCATCTAATTATTTATTATTAATTATAATGAATTTACATTATTTTTTGATCAGGTTTTTATTTGAATTAGAATGTGTTTGATGGTTTTTCAATATTCTATTATGATATTAATGAAAATAGAAGTATTGTTTCCTTTCATTGTTTTGTATGTTTTTTCTAGGGTTTAAAGGAATATCAGGATGAATGTTATCATATTTTAAAAGGCAGTAATCTATATTTGATATATTTTCCCAATTAGATTAATATATTGTGTTATATACACTCTTGAATTTAATCCCCTTGTTATTCATAAGTAAAAATTTTTCTGTTATTCACAAGTGAGTTTTGTAATTAAAGAACACAAGTTTAGACTTTAATGTCAAAGAATAAATAATTTTAAAACAAGTAAACATGTCTAAAAAACATCACACAATAAAATAAGAATAAATATATTATCTGGGCAACATGATCTAGGTGGTTTCCATCTCAGCACACCAAATTTCCTAAAAAAATAATATAGTCATCTTCTGGGTAAATTGTACATAAAAATGCTCAGTTGAACTCACTGACACTCTATATCATCACAATGTAATGATTACTAAACAATTGAAATCATACCATAATCTTCTAGACACCATAAAAAATTTACAATCTCAAAACCTGGTGTAACTTTATGGTTGGTTCCTTTCCAAATAAAAACCAAATACGTTATTGTTCTCTCACCCTAGGTACTAGAGCACCTCAAATTTGACTCACACTAAGTTAAATTCAAATAAAATTGAATCCTGATATCACACACTGAATCCCTATAACACATCATTCTCTTTTGTAAAATAGTTTTCAAAGTTATTAATATTTGTAAAACCATCATGATGTTTATTATTGAATAAATTGTAACGAATGTTAAAGATTGGATTTGTGGATTATTGTTTGATATTTGATGAAATTAGTTTTTAATAAATAAAAATACCCTTGATTAAATTTTGATATAAGTTAATGGGAACATCATTATTTAGGTGGATAGTCCAAGGCAATCATGTTTGGATTTAAATTTGTTAATTTACTATTATCTTCTAAAAAATGTTTTAATTATGTCATCTTTATAAAATGTTTATGAAATGTTTAATAATCATTCTTTTCTTTAGACTTGTTTTTTTCCAACATAAATTTTTTTGGTCATGCCTATTTTAAATTTCAATTTTGAAAAATGAATCTTGGTTTTAAATTTTAAAGATTTTTTTAAATGAAAAATGATTTTTCCCGTAAAATGAACTAAAATGGATTCATTATTTTCAAACTCATTATGTGATTTAAAAGTGAACCTATAAAGTTTTAAAATTTTGAATGTGTATATATTTCCATAGAAAATGTTTTAAACAATTAATTTATTATTAATATTTTTGTAATAAGGTTTTAAAATATTACACTCGATGCTAATATTTTCTATAGAAAATGGGGTTTAGAGTATACTAAGTGTTTTGAAAAAAATTGGTCGATTTTCATGTGGAATTAAAAAAAATGGAGTCCAAGTGGGTTTTAAAAATACAAAAACAATTTTTTTGAATTATGATTGTGGTTTTGAGATGATATTTTAAATTTTAAATTAATATGTGGTAATTTAAAAAGTTTTAATGAGAATACTATCATTCTCATCATCTTCATCTTTTAAATAGTTATTATTAAATTGTATTTGTTAATAATCATACTCATATCATATTTGTTTCATTAAATACTGTAAGCATTAGTAATCCAAAATGATCATTAGTACCCAATATGGGATGAATTCTGCTTTGAGTAGGTCAAGAAACCTAGGTTAATTTCCATAAGATATGGGGGTGAGTCTCAAGTGAAAAAAATACAATAATAACTATTCGTGAGATAACGATGATGAGGATGATAGTTTTCTATAAATTTTACCTTTGGATGAATTCAACAGATAACACCAACTATAGTGGATTAATTCTTTTATTAAATTCAATTACCCATTTCCCTCAAAATATACTGAAATTATTTGAAATAATCAAATGTTGGGTTCCCTTTATTATAGTCATCAATAACATTCACCTTTTATAATGAATATGTTATGTGTATTTATTTTTTTATTATAAAAAATGAATATTTTAAGAACTTGTTGAGAATGGTGTGGCATTTTTTTAATAATATGTCAATATGGTGTCATTTCTAAATATGTTTGGAAAAGTGGTGGTGATGATTATTGAAGTGGGAAAGTTGTTCAAAAAAAAATGCCACAGATATTTAGAGAATCTCTATTCGACATTGGATGTAATGCTTGATCGTTATCCACACAAATTCAGATGATTGTAGAATTGATCCTATCTTCCAAGGCATGTGTCACTGGAATACACTTTTTTACAACATTACAAGAAGGCCGTACAATAATTAATATCATGATTACTTTATATGACCCTTCCAATAGCTTCTAATTGGATGAATTTGGTGAATAAAATTATAATATTTAAGAGATGATCTTCAAAATTCTAAAAAAAAAGTTTTTAAAGGATAACACATCACTCACAACAATATTACCATGCATTATTCTTTAAATGCATCAGGTAAAGTAGAACCCACACATCATCCTTGATTGATTAAAATAAGTATAATGAAAAGGTTTGGAATGCATGATCCAAAACATAAAGAAGATTGATGATGTTTTGAAGAAAAAAGAATAAACAAGAAGAGATAATGAAGAAGGGGATTTGATAGTTTAAGATGGAATTCACTATTGATATCTTGATTATACATTATTCTTAACAAAGTTATAGTTTGTTCATTTTCCAAAAAAAGTAGGCCAAACAAGTAGGCTAGCTGAATCCCTCACCCAAGGCTTATGTGGGACCTGAGGGTCTATCGCGCCCAAAGGGAAGGCCTCAAAGCCTTCCAAAAAGAGGTGCAAGGGGTCATGTATAAGAACCAAGGTATGCATAGTGGGAACTTGAGGCGTGCCTGAAGGAGAAAAGGGGGGCACAGAGCGCGCCCGCTGGATGAACTAGTGTAGGGAGGCACTGGAGGGGGTAGAGGAGTAATCTGGCTCTAAGGCCACATGCATTGATTGATATACTGCTCCTTAACCACGTCTCCATTTTGATGTGGGATAGAAACACATAACGCCCCACCATACGATTAACCATGGGGTCAATCACGCGCATCTGGGCCATCCATTTGATCTCTATAGTTCAAGATTTAATTAGGGCCACCCAGTCTCTTCAACACATATTCTTCAACCCCCACTTTCATGAAATAATCTCCCAACGCCATTGCTTTCAGCAGACAAAGTCAATCCACTATGATCAAGCTCTCGGTCATTGTTGATGATGAATTATATTGAATGATGATCAACTAAAAAACCTGATATCATGCATGCAACTACATTTATGAATCAAAATAGAGGAACTTGAACATGGTCGATGTAAATAAATTGTGAGGCTATGTTAGGATTCTCGACGTGATCAAGATATGATTTTCATGAGTTTTAAAAGGCATGCACATGAGCATTTCACCGATAAATAAGGAGTTTATGTTGAATAGAAAGAAACTGAGACTTATGTCCATATCGTGATCCGCATTTGAAAATATTCAAAGCCAAATATATTGTCCTTCCATGTTTTTTATCCCCACAGATTTGAACACGCATTCTTGCCTATAAAATTAGACTCATCAAGTCGTAACAAGGTGTTTCCATCTTGTAATAATGAGCTATTGTTTCTATGAAGAAACAAAGCTAAAGAAAACCTCTCTAGTTCATGAAAGGATAAGGTACCACAAAACCTTGCTACACGAAGGACAAGAGAATCATGCTACCCGTAAAGAAGTTCCACACACTCTCGAAGGTTCTCGTGAAGAAGAAGTCATGTTCACCCCTTGCATGAGAGAGAGCCATGCACCACTAATGGTTCATGAAGAGAAGATCTTTGAACCCCTTGTTTTGTGAGAGAAGGCAAACCCTCTGTGTGAAGGAACCCCAAGAACATGCGACTGGTTTTAATAATCCCTCATTGTGCTTTGTGTTGGCATTCCTATGGGTACACAACCAGTGCATGAACCCTTGTGATACCCTACAAAGGTACCCAATCCATGAACCTCATTGGTTCCATGAAGATATAGAGAGTTCATAAATAGACAGTCTATATATACATTGCTCTTAGAGAAGAAGTGAAACTGAGGGTGTGAATGCTTGTGTGAAGAAAATAACATGTGATAAAGAGTGGTTCATGTGAACATGCACTCATATTTGTGAAGAATAATAAAGGGAAGTTTGATGTACATGCAATCACACACATCATTTGAGACACCCAAGTGCGTGTGTAGGAAGAATTAGCATGTGTATGGTGTACAAGCATACACGTGCATGAATTGAGAAGATCCATGTGCAAATAAGACAAAAGACAATGTGTTTGCACTTGTGAAGAAGGAAGGAGGAAAAATTTCAAATAAAACACACATATTTAACCCTAATTAAAAAGAACAAGTGTGTGCATGATAAGAACCAAAAATGGAAGAAGAAAAAGGGGAAAGAAGAAGAGTAAGTGTGTGTTCTCAAATAATTTTACTCATTTGGGTTTTCACACAAGAAAGAGAGAAGAAGTAGATTGTTCACACAAGAATGCATGTACATGCACACATAAATACACTTACAAGGAATAATAAAGATTGTGAGTGCACGTGTGTAAATAAGAATAAGAAATTCCATGAAAATCAAGAATCAAAAATAATTAATTGATATATCCAAAAACAAGAAGTTTGGATGACATAAAATTCATACATGAAGTGAATGAGTATTGAGACTAAATCCAGACAGAGTTAAAGAAGATCTTTTATCTCAGTCGACAGTGTTTTAGTATCCAAGAAGAGAGAAAATTATGATATTATGCAAGATCATTCTTGCATATTATATTCTTGAAGAAGTTGTGTGCACCATTAGAACATATCTAATTGAGTCTAGGTCTTCAACATAATAAGAAATAATTGATTGAGAATCATTTAACTAAGGATTGATCAGAAAAGTGATCAAAGTTACTGAGCAAGGCCAAAAAACCTTACCAAAGGTTGTTAAAGATTATTTAAGAGATTCATGAGAAAGTTTGATTCAACAAGCTTGTGAGGGATGATCAGAAGATCCATAAATAGTGAATCAAGAAGCATCTATTGTGAAATCCAGGATAAATAAGTCTTCAGTGGGACTCAGGAGTAGGCTCATGGGACTCTGGTAACACTGTGTGAAGTGGTATAAAGAACCTCCTATGGGACTCAAGAGAGATACAGTGGGACTCTTTATTGACCATTGTAATTTATAATAAGATTATAGTTTAGAATCTATGTTATGGAAAATAAACAACACATCAAGGAGTAGGACTTTGAACCAAACCTTGTAAATCCTTGTGTTTAGTGGCTTTACATTTCTAGCATCATTTTAGGTAAGGATGAGAGACACAGGTAGAGTGGATAAAGGATTTAACCAGCCATAGTGGTTTAATTTAAAAGATTCAATTAGTAAAAAAATTAAATGGGATCACTATTTGAACCCCTCCCCCTCCTAGTGATTCACACTGCTCTGGGCACTTCAATTGGTATCAGAGGGAAGTTCCCTCTAAAAGATCCAAGGGAGTATTTATGAAGTACAGATTTTAGGAAATGAGTGAGCAACCTCAAATGGATATTTCTTCCAAGACGTAGAAAAACATAAAGAATAAATAGTCAATGAATATGAAGAATAATCGTACAACTAATAGGGACACACCTTCTACTAAAGGTAATCTCAAAGTTACAACATGTGATAATACTTATTATTATTATAATTAATCTTGTTCATGTTGTGATGATGATTGGTCAAGTAATGTTCTTCGGACCTCCCTCAAATTTCATCTAATGAAATTCTCTAAATAAGTTTCAATACAAATTTCTACAATCATTAGTACTCTTCAAGATGAAAATTTACAATTGAAAGAAGAAACTGATGCCATGGAAAATGCATTGGCTAAAACATTTGGCATATCCAACACTATCAAAAAATGTGTGAAAGAAAGGGAATAAGAAATTTATCTTTGTAATGAAATAATTGATGAAGAAGCTGAAGAATTTAAAGTAAGCATTTGTGAGAAGGAATTATTTGAGACTGTGTTTGTAGAAGGTTTCCATGAATTTGAAAAGTTGTACAAAGTTTCGATGGCAATCAAAAATGATCAACTAGAAGACAAATCCAATAGGTTGAAGGATCTTGAAATTTCATTGAAATAATTAAAAAAGAATGTGTGAAGATCAAAGGACAAAGTTTTTGAAGGATAATTATGAAAGAAAACTGAGATTAGTTGAGGATGAGTATATCTCCCTCAACAAGATGTGTTTAGATCTGGAGGTGAAATTGAAGAATCAACAATCACTCCAAGATGGAATATCCAAAACAACTGACAGAAGTGATGTTTCCACTAACGTTTTCATTGAATAATATGACACCAAGAGTAATATCAAATAATCCTCTAATCTAATGGAAACATCCTTTAAGACGAAGGTATCCCCTAACCCAGTTATTTCTATTTCTACTAATGTAGTTGCATCTTCAAGTAGAGGTTCAAAGCTGAAATCTAAGAATATGTGGACTGATAAAAATGTTAATACATCTATAAAAATTTATAGGATGGATATTGGGATGATTAAGAATAAAAAATACCAAATGGATTCTCTAAATAAATAAAGAAAAATCCAAAAACAACAAAGCACTAAATCTAGATAGACAAATACTATAAGAAAAGGAATGAGATTATTTGGATATTGTTGTGTTGTTGGATATTTGGTAATTAGTAAAATGATTGCTGGAATAATATATCAGTATATAAAAATTATATAAGGTCTACATTCAGGGAAATTAGATGTCAAAAAATGAAGCATCCAACAAAGAAAAGGAAGAAAACACAGATGAAGAAGAATCTATCTATCAAGAGAAAATTTGAATATCTTGAAAAATTCTATTATAATTGCAACATAAATGGTCACAGTTATGATGAGTGTTGACTTAGTCCTACCACACATCATTCTTATGTTGATAAGAATCATAGAGCACAAAAAAGGTTGGAGAAAGGAAAAAAAGAATTGAAAAGTCTTCCATTGAGAATATGCAAAACACTGAAGTCAAGAAAATAGTGAAAGAAACTATTATCAATAAGAATTCTAAGCCAGATTCCAAGAATGTCATCTCAAAAAAGAAAAGATGCTTCTATTGTGGAAATAAAGGTCATATCATGTATCACAACAAACAATCCATGGAAATGAATGAAAGAAAGCTGAAACTAAAAGGAGAATCAATCCAGAAGAAGATGGGATTTATTAAAGATATTCTTGAAGACAATATTAATAAGTTACTAAAGAAATGTAACTTTTAGATAATGAAGAATACATGTGGAACCTTAAAATAATTAAATGTTAAGAATTATTGTTTAGTTATCTGTCCTAATCAATTGAAAATTTCTATAGAACTACCAAGATCTGAAAATTAAGTACTAGCTATAGCTAAGGAAAAGGGGAAACAAGTCATTCCACAGGAGGAAAAATTTGATTTTCATGAGATGTTTTCAACACATGACAACCCAAGTGTCTCACACATCCTATGTGGGAGGTGCAAGAAAGTTGGTAACAGTATTAACAAGTGTATGTCACTTATTCTAGCTCAAGTAGAATTTCTCAAAAGAATGAAAATCGGACCATGAGATTCTACTGCTCTAAAAGTACTTGAATAAATAGGGCACACACACAAAGAGGTAGAATAGGTATTGATATCCAAACAAGCACAACTATCATTGAAGATCACATGTGCATGTTTTAAGAGTAGAAAATGGATCATCTCTGTTTTGGAAACCATCCCAACCTTGCTATTTACACTGATGAATCAAGTAGATTCCATCTTATTCCCTTATAATTTTATTGTACATGTGTGCTTACATTGCAGGGAATTGAATATGACGGTCATTTTCAAAATGATAATTGAATGAACAAAGTGTATAACTACATGTTGGACTCATTATTCATGATTTGATAATTACTTGAAGTGTTCTATAGGGGAATATTATCAATATGAATATCTTGAAGATCATGTGATTATTATTTTTAAACAAGGATAATAAAAGGGAGTGAACCCCTTGAGGGGGATAAAAAATGAAGGAGTTTACATCAAAGATTATGTCAAGACAAACCTTGAAATTTATATCATCTCAATAAGCTGAAACTGAGGTATTCCAATCACATTTCCATCCCTTGTTCTTAATTGTGTTTATCATATCAATTAAGGGGGTTGCTTGATTGATGCAAATATGGGATTAAAGGAAGAGTTGTATCTTTGCACATGAACTTTTTAGATATCTTTGGTGATGTATGTGAAGGATTAATAATTTTATTGATAAATCTGATTATCTCCAATACCTTGTTCAAGAATTGATACACTCTGAGCATGATTTTATATTCATGGTTATTTGTGGACAAAATTTAAAACCTTGGTCATATATCTCTTTTTTTCCACATTGGGCTATCCCACGTAGACTTAGAGTTGATTAAATAAAGTCTCTTTGTAAAGTGAACCAAGTGACATCATCATTCTCTAAGAAAATATTCAAGATATTTTTTTCGGAGGAGAACATGATTTGGAACGGACCCTACTACACCTTTGCATTTGGTTTCCAATAAGGTGGAAAAATATTGGCACACAAATTGAACCATTCAATGTGTGCTTAATTGAAACTAACAACAAAATACCAAGGGGGATTGTTGGGAATGGTGTTGCATTTGCTATCAATTAGAATTCAATAAGGTGTAAATTGTTAATATGTATGGAAATGTGGTGGTGATGATGATTGAAGAGGGGAAGTTGTTCCAAATAAAATCTCACTGATATTTGGAGAATCACTATTTGACATTGGATGTAATTCTTGATCAGTATCTACAAAAATTCAGATGATTGTAGAGCTGATCCTATGTTCCAATACATGTTCCACTTGAAGAAACTTTGTTACAAAATTTAAATAAGTTCATGAAATACTTAATTTCATTATTAATTTAGTATATACATCCAATAGCTTCTAATTCGATGAAGTTGTTGAATAAAATCATAAAATTGAGGAGCTAATCTTAAAAGTTACAGGACATGTGTTTAAAGGATAACACATAACTCACAACAAGATTACCATGCATTATGCTTTAAATTAATATGTTGAAGTAGAACCCACACATCATCCTTGATTTATTCAAATAATCTTAATGAAAAGGTTTGGAATTCATGATACAACCCTTAAGGAAGAATGATGATGTTTTGAAGAAAAAGAAAAAACAAGAACAAATAATGTAGAAGTGGATTTGATAGTTGAATATGGAATGAAATATTAATATCTTGATTATAAATTGTTCATAACAAAGTTATCCTTTTCACCTTTGACAAAAAAAAGTAGGCCAACCAAGCAGGCCAGCTGAATCCCTCACCCAAGGCATATACAGGACCCAAGGGTCTACTGCGCCCAAAGGGTAGGCCACAAAACATGCCCGCAAGAGGTGTATGGGGCCATGTATAATATTTAATGGATGCATAGATAGTGCTTAAATCATTCCCTGAGAAGCAAAGTTGGTCACAGAGCGCGCCCGTATGAAGAACCGGTGCGGGGAGGAAATGGAGGGGGTGTAGAAGTAATCTTGTGCTAAGGCCACACACCTTGATTGATATACCACTCCTTACCTATGTCTCCATTTAAATGTGGGACATAATACCATATCCCTCCACCGTCCAGTCAATTGCGGGATTGATCGCACACATCCTGGCCATCCATTTGATCTCTGTGGTTCAGGATTAAAGAAGGGTTTTCCAATCTCTTCACCGCATCATCTTCAACATCTACTCATATGAAGGAACTCCCAACACTGCTACTCACCATAGACAATGCTCATCCACCGTGATTGAGCTCATAGCAGTTGTTGAGGATGAATTATACTACATGATGATCATCTGAGTGACACAATATCATGACTACAGCTACGTTTTCATGCATGCATTGAAATAGAGGAACTCAAATGTGGTCGAAGCTAACAAAGTTGCGAGGCCACATCAGGATACTCGTCATGTTCGGGATATGATTGAAATGCGTTCGAAAAGGAATGCACGTGTGGATTTCACTGACAAAAAAGAGTTTATGTTGAACAAAAATAAACTGAGACATGTGGCCATATCTTGATCCACGATTGAAAACATTCAAAGCTGAATATCTAAGACATTCAAAGCATTTATCCCTATGGATTTGAACACAAATTCTCACCTATAAAAAGAGAGCCACTAAGTCAAAACAAGGGGTTTCCATCTCATAAGAAGGATCTTTTGTTTCTCCGAAGAAACAGAGATAAAGAGGACCTATCTGGTTTGTGAAAGGAATAGGTACCACCCAACCTTTCAACGCAAAGTAGAAGAGGATTCTGCTTCCCTTCAACAAGTTCTACGCACTATCGAAGGGTCCCACGAAGAATAAGTCCCAATCTCTCCTTGCTCGAAGGAGATTCGTGCACCCCTTACACGAAGCAGAGTCATGCACCACTCATGGTTCACAAAGAGAAGAACAATGAACCCATTAGTTTGCGAAATAATGTCCACCCTCTTTGCGAAGGAACCCCCTGAACATGTGACTAGTTTAAATAAACCCTTGTAGTACTTTGTGGAGGCATTAATGCGGGTACACAATCGGTGCATCCACCGTTGTGATACCCTGCGAAGGTACCCGAGCTGTGAACCTCATAGTTTTCATTAAGAGATGGATTGTTCAAAAAGGGACATTGTATACATACACTACCCTTGGAGAAGAAGCAGAACCGACGGTGTGCATTCTTCTATGAAGAAAAAAACTTGTGAGAAGGAGTAGTGAATGCATACATGCACTCATATTTTTGAAGAAGAATAAAGAGCAGTGTAAGTTACATGAAGTCACACACATGATTTGAGTCACCCAAGTGTGTGTACAAGAAGAAGTAGTGTATGCATGGTATACATTCATACACGTGCATGAATTGAGAACATCCACCTACAATGAATGAAAAAAGACAATGTGTGTGCACTTGTGAAGAAGGAAGAAGGAAGAAATAAAAAAGAAAACACACATATTGAACCCTAATTAAAAATGAAAAGTGTGTGTGTGAAAAGAACCAAAAATGGAAGATGAAAAATGATAAATAAGAAGAGTAATTGTGTGTTCTCAAAGAATTATACCCATTTGGGTTTCCACACAAGCAAGAGAGAAGAATGATATTGTGCATGCATGAATGCATGCACATGCACATGTGAAGACACCTAAAAGGAAGAATAAATATTGTGAGTTCACATGTGTAAACAATAATAATAAATGTAATAAAACTCATTCATGAAGCATAATTAATTGAGATATTAAAAAAATAAGTTTAGATGTCATGAAATCCATGCATAAAGTGAATGAGTATTGAGACTGAAGCTAGAAAAAGTTAAAAAAGATCTTTTATGTGAGTTGATAGTGTTTGAGAATCCAAGAAGAGAGAAAATGCTGATATTGTGGAAGATCATTCACGCATATTATATTCTTGAAGTAGTTGTGTGCACTATTGGGACACAACTATGTGAGTCCAAGTATTCAATAGAAGAAGAAATAATTTACTGAGCATTTAGAACTGAGGATTGATCAGAAAAGTGATCAAAGTTATTGAGAACGACTAATAGACCTTACCAAAGGCTTTTAAATATTCTTGAAGAGATTCATGAGAAAGTTTGATTCAGCAAGCTCGTGAGGGAAGATCATAAGATCCATCCACAGTGAATCAAGAAGCATATATTGTGAAATTCAGGAGGAAGAAGTCTTCAGTGAAACTCTGGAGTATGCCAGTGGGACTCTAGTAACACTCTGGGAAACAGTATAAATAACCTCCTCTGGGACTCAGGAGAGATACAATGGGACTCTGTATCGACCATTTTAATTGATAATAAAATTATAGTGGCGAGTCTGTGTTGCATAGAATAACCAAAACAACAAGAAGTATGTATTTGAACCAAAACATGTAAATCCTTGTGTTTAGTGGATTTATATTTATATTATCATTATAGGTAAGGTTTATTCACACTCAAATTTACCCAATAGATGAAGGTAGAACGGTCCTTGTAGACTTGCTTGGGTTATCGAATCCACTGAGACTTAAGAAGATACCTAAGATGCATAACCTATGAGATGGATTTTTTTCTTTGAAGTGGCCAATTTTGTTTTGATTTTATATGGTTTTAAAGAACACTAAGAAACCTAATTGAATTCAATTTAATTAAAATGGGTTGATCTTAGTATTATTCTTTGGGTGAATTGAATGAAATTTAATTCTTTAAATAATTTGGGTTTTATTAATTCTTAATGAATCCATTCTTCAAAATAACACTAAATTCATTGTTTTCTAGTTTTATGCTAACTAAAATCAATTAATAGTCCCCTACACACTTATAGAACCAAATTCATGATCTCTCCAAGGTGTATGGTCATTTTAGTACTTAGGTTTAGCTTCCTCAAACATAGTGAAGATGAAGAGTAGAAAATAATTGAATTATGGAAGTCTTGAATTAATTAGAAAATTAACAACAATTAATTCATTAAATAACATTCAATATAGCCTTTGAATCATCCTACGTTCAACCCATTAAATTTTTATCCCTCCATTGATGGTATACTCTCAATGTTGGGAGGAAAATGGCTTACAAGAATTGTATTGAAGAAATTAAAATCTCGGAAATAACGAGCACTCCTCCATTTGTGTGAATGAAGTTGACACCTATGTGTGAACTACTTTAATAGAACACATAGATATCACTGTGCTTTGTGAGTTTTAATGAGAGATAATGGGAAGAATATGAGAGAAAGGTGTTTTTAAGAGCATAGAAATACAAAAAAAATAAACTCAAATGGAAATTGAGAACATTACAACAGAAATTTGGCATAATAACATTAAAAAAACAAGATATGTATTCCCCCTAACCACCACTACCTTAAATAGGAAATTGGGAAGCCTTAGGTCGAGGCTCAATCAATGTATTCCCTAATATTAAATTAATTTAGGCCTTAGTGTGGTGGAAAGTAGTGGAGAAATTGATCCCCTCCTTGACTTTTTATCCTCCTTGTCTCCCCTGAAAAGATCTTCCTGTATGGGAAAGAATATCTCCAAATCTAGGTGGTCCATATAAGAGTAGTTTGTGTCTCCTGATGACTTCTATACTTCTGAAAAGTTTTGGCCTATTTGGAGTTGTGTATCGGGAGGTATGACCTCTTTAGTGGGATAAAATTCTAGGCCGCAAATTCTGGCCCAGATTTTGATCTTCTCGTTGGGCCGCCATAATTACCACCATGGAAGCCAAATTAGCATGGACTCCTGAAAAATGATTTGTTCCTATACATGTCTTCTAGAATACCACGAAAGTTAGGATTTATTGGGCCAGTATTGTGGGCCCCACATTCTCATCAGTGGGCTGGTGTCCAATCTGTCTTCTCTAGAATTGTTTCCTTTCATCACCAAATATCATCATCATCCTTTATGAATCCTCTATTGATACCTGAATGAAAAATGTTCATATTAAAGTGTATATAAATTTCACAAAATAACAAATTAAAATATGGATAATTAAATTCCTTAAAATCATATGAATCATTGGGCCTAAATTTGTGTACATTAGACATGAAGTCCACAAATGATGAGAATGGATGTTCAAAATTAAAATCTAGTAACTCAGGCCCATAAGATCCAAAAAATGAATATTTAATACCATTAAAATTTAATTAACATATGTGTTTTTATTGTATAATCACACCCCCCAAATTGATATTTTCTACTCCCGATCAAATAATTCGAAGATTATATTTGAATTTTTTTTTCAAACACATCATAACAAGCAGTGCTCACAATGTAAACTACACAAAAATATATATTTATAACCTATCAAAATAATTTAAAACATGATAAATTTAAAAGCATATCCCAATCCCAATACCATTACTTTGATCAAATCCATCATCATACTTCATCCAACTCAATTAGGTGAAATGATTTGTTGTGAATCACAATAGATATGGGGGTTCATTTTCATTCATGAGGGAAATCATGGAAGCGCTAAGTGGAATCACATTTAATACTAATATGAGTATTCTTCATTCCTTTTTTTTGGATTTTTTTGCAATATTCTATAGTAATTGAGATTGTAGTTAATCAAATTAACCCATGTAGCAAGACATTGCCAATGCCTCTCAGACTCAAAGGCCTTAGGGCACCAAGTGAAGCTCACATACTCGGGCATCGTCTTGAGTTAACTTGATAAATAACAAAGTCATCTTACCATAAATAGAGATAGAGTAAAAAACTCAGGGCTAGAAACCTCTAGAGTCACGATCGCCAAGTTTCGAAAGCCACACATTTTATCAATCCATTGCTCTACACACAAATTTTTATTTCTATTTTATTTTTCTTTTTTTTTAATATTTTTTATATATATTTTTTGAATACTCATATTATTCATAAAAATCAAACCATCCTATGCTATTTATTATGGTACCCCAAGAATTCATATTAGTACCCCATAATCTAGAGTATGTGCATTGTGGCAATTTGATTTAATAGATGAAAATAAAAATGTTGAAAATTCTCATTGCACAACCAAACATAAAAAATCAATGTTTGTAAACATAATCACAATTTAAATTAAGATTCAAGGAAATAAAAATTATTTTCTAGGTAGTTTTAATATGAGAAAATATGTTTTTATATGAATGATAAAGGAATTTTACGTCTTTTTTTAACAAAACAATTGTTTCCACACCCCCCCAACATAGAATGAAACTATCCCTAATTTCATAAAAAGAAAAGAGGCAAGAAAGCGGGTGGGGGAATGAGTTGGAAATTGCATAACAGGTTCACCTGGTGGATTCATAATTATGATTGTGGTGCTCCCAAATAACTCTTTGTTCTCATGGGAGTTGTAGGAACCTCCTTGATTTAATATGTATCACCCAAAAATAGTCCCAAAACCTTACAAACAAGAACAAACCAGACAAAAAAAAACACAACAATTTATTTAATACCATGTATCATCATTTTTATGGTTTTCATTCTGTTTTTTTAAATCGACTAATGATACATTGTCGTCTTTTTAATTTCTGGGTAAGGTAGTACTCAGGGGTCACACCGTGTGACACAGATAAATATGCTAATTCCCTTTCATACCCATTCATACTTATAAGAGAAGAACATATCAATAGTCTGAGTTAGAATTATGTTATATCAAAATGATCCACTAATCCTATTTGAAATACAAAGTTGGTTAAAATAATTTTTTTTGGAAACTTGAAAACTATGGGTTTCCTCTCATGCAGTGCTTTGTTTAATGTCAATAGCTTAAACTAGACCCCTAATTGATTAATTATTTTCGGCATCTAAGGTACGTTCAAACAATTATTCATCAACTTCATGTTTTTGGAATGGTTCTATGAATGGTTTGACTCTATGACCATTAACTTTAAATGTTTTACCATTGGTGCGATCATGAATTTCAACATCCCCACAGGGGTAAACCTTATGCAATATGTATGGAACTGACCATCTAGACCTCAATTTTTCCAGGTGTAAGTGAATTTTAGAATTATAAAAAAGAACAGGTTTTCCCGGTTCAATGTGTTTGGTTTTTAGATTTATAGATTGGCAGGCATGTACTTTAGCTTTATTGATCCGTGAATTTTCATAAGCCTCCATCTTAAGTTTCTCAAGTCCGTTGAGATCTAATATCCTTTTTTTCATCCAATGATAGGTCATAATTAATTTTTTTAATTTCCAAAAAGACCTTATGTTCAATCTTTACTAGAAAATGGAATGCTTTACCATAAACCAATTTATATGGGGATATTCAAAAAATGGTTTTATATGTAGTTTGATAGACCCAAAGAGAATCTAAGAGTTTTGTCGACCAATCTTTCTTAGATGGATTAATAGTTTTCTCAAGAATCTATTTAATTTCTCTATTGACTAACTCATCTTGACCATTGGTCTGTGGGTGGTATGAAGTGGAAACTTTGTGAGAAATTCCATAATTTTCCATGAGTGATGATAATGGATGATTGTAAAAATTAGTTCCATGATCACTAATGATAGCCCTAGGAATTCCAAATCTAGAGAAGATGTTTTCTTTGAGAAAGATAATCACAGTTTTATGATCATTGGATTTTGTAAAAATGGACTCAACCCATTTGGAGACAAAATTGATAGCTAAAAGAATGTAAAGATATCCCCTTGATATTGGGAAGGGACCCATGAAATCAATTCCCCAACAGTCAAAGATTTCAACCACTAAGATGGGAGCGAGTGGCATTTGATTCCTTTTTGTGATGGACCCTGATTGTTGAAACCTATGAAAACATTGAAAGAACGTGTAAGAGTCCCTTGAGAGGGTGGGCTAGAAGTGACCACACTGAATAACCTTATAAGAATTTTTCCTAGAGGAAAAGTGACCTCAACATTCCTCACTATGACAGAATTTAAGGATGGAATCCTGTTCAGATTCTCGGACATACCTCCTAAAGACTTTGTTAGGGCAGAAAATATAGAGGTATGGATCATAAAACACATAGTTCCTAACATCGGAAAGGAACTTCCTTCGATCTTGAGTCCCTAATAATTTTGGGATGACTCCTGTAACTAAGAAATTGGCTATGTCGGCATACCAAGGGCAGTCACTCACAGATTATATGTGTTCATCAGGGAATGAATCAGACACAAAAAGGTGATTTGAGTTGTATTTTAATTACAGCCTAGAGAGGTGATCAACTACAACATTTTCAATGCCCTTTTTATTTTTTATTGTGAGGTCAAATTATTATAATAGAAGGACCCACCTAATCAGTCTAGCATTAGCATGTTGCTTTTGGAAGAGGTATTTTAGTGCAGAATGGTCAGTGAACACAGTGATGAGGGATCCTAAGAGGTAGGAACTAAACTTATCTAAGGAAAAAACAATAGCAAGAAACTCCTTTTCAATGGTGGTATAGTTGATTTGGGAATCATTTAAGGATTTGCTTCCATAAGCAATGAAATAAGGAGTTTTATCACAATGTTGTCCTAACACAGATCCTACACTAAATTCACTGGCATTACACATAAGTTTGAAAGGAAGGTTCCAATTTGGTGATTTCATAATGGGAGGAGAGGCGAGATAGGATTTGAGGGTTGAAAATGAACCCTCACAGCTTTCTGTCCAAACAAATGGAGCATCCTTTATTAGGAGTGCACAAAGGGGACAAGAGATTGAACTAAAATCCTAGACGAATCTTCTATAGAAACCAACACGTCCTAGGAAAGACCTCACTTCCTTGAAAGTTTTGGGTGATGGAAGGTGACTAATGATGTCAACCTTTGCTTTATCAACTTCAATCCCCCTACTTGAGACTAGATGGCCAAGGACTAGTCCCTCTCTAACCATGAAATGGAATTTTTCCAAGTTTAGGACCAGATTATTTTCTTCACATCTTGAGAAGACTCTCTCTACATTCCGCAAACATCCCTCAAATGTATCCCCAAACACAGAGAAGTCATCCATGAAGACCTATAGAAAATCCCCTACCATGTCTGATAATATTCCCATCATGCACCACTGAAAGGTTCTAGGGGAATTGCATAACCCGAAGGGCATGCATTTGAAAGAAAATGTGCCAAATAGACATGTGAATGTAGTCTTCCCTTGATCCCCTAGGGAGAGATCAATTTGATTATACCCCAAGTACCCATTTAAGAAATAGTAGAGGGCATGACCTTCCACTCTCTCAAGGAATTGGTCAATGAATGGTATGGAGAAATGGTCCTTCTTGGTGAATGAGTTTAGCTTCCTATAGTCAATGCAGACCCTCCATCCACTACTCACCATAGTTGGAAGAATCTCTACATCCTTATTGGTTATCACTATGATTCCTGCCTTCCTGGGAACTATTTGGATTGGGCTGACCCACTCACTCTCAGCTATGGGATATGTGATACCATCTTTCAACAATTTCAAAAGTTCCGTCCTTACTACCTCCATCAGATTAGGATTGAGTCATCGTTGAGGTTGAAGACATGGCTTTGAATCATATTCTAGAAAAATCCTATGAGTCCCGATAAGTGGGAAAATCCCAGGAATATTAGACGGGTTCCAACTAATGGTTTTCTTATGTTTTCTAAGGACATATAGAAGCATCCCCTCATGATTGGATTCAAGAGATGAAGAAATGACAACAGGATGTGTTTGATTGTCCCCTAGGAAGGCATATTTGAGTTTAGCGGGAATTTCATTCAATTCACGATCATGTTGGTTTGGAATTTCAGCAGAATATTGGGACATTGGATCAATATCAATTTTGTTTAGTAGATTTTTAGATAGTATTGATTCCTCACATGTAAAAGTTTCAGCTACTATATTGGTTTGATCATATTTAGGGAAGGAAGTTTGATTGGTCTCCATGAAATTTGTTTCCTGAAAGGTTTCACTGATTTTTGGACCTAAGACTTCATCATAAGAGTAATTTGAAAATGATTTAAGCCAAGGAGATAAACATACTTCATGGGAAAAAAGGAAATCAATCTCATCCTAACTTAAACAACCATAAAATATTCATTAATGTTCTATGAATTCATTATCAATGCTTCCTATCATGTTTAATTCATGAATGTCCTCATCATCTTTTATTTGTGAGTTTGCATTATAGATGTTCAAGTCTAGACTCATGTTTCCAAAGTTAATGGTCATGTTCCCATTTCGGACTCACATAACAGAGTTGATTGTTGCAAGGAAAGGAAGACCAAGGATGATTGTGGTTTGTTCCTTATTTCCTACGTTTGGATGGTTTTCAAGGAAAATGAAGTTAGTAGGGTAGATGAAGTTTTCAACCCTTACTAGAACACCCTTTAAAATCCCCTTTGGAACCCTAATGCTATGATCAACAAGTTGAAGTGTGACAGATGTGGTTTGGAGCTCTTTTAGGACTAACTAGTAGTACACATTATAGGGAATGATATTGACACTAGAACCTATGTCATACAAGGCCTCAACAACTTTTCTCTCTCCTACTTCAACATTGATGTAAGGGAAACTTGGGTCTTTCAACATAGGAGGAATGGTCCCTTGAATGGTGGTACTCACATTAGCATCCAAAAGGACTTGGTTTTTATGTGAAAATTTCATTTTAAAAGTGCACAAGTCCTTAAGGTACTTTGAGTAGGTCGGTATGGTTTGGATTTCATCAATAAGGGGAATGTTCAACTTGACTTGTGAGAAGATTTCTCTTAATTTTTCACTTAATTAGGGATTGTTTTTTCTCCTCATGCATTGAGTAAATGGTGCAGGTTGTGGGGTTGTTTGTTTAAGAGTTGTTTCTTTGAAAGTTTTATAAGTTTCCTCAGTTTAATCTTGTGGTTCATTTGAATTTTCATTAGAGTTTAAAGCTTTACATGGTTTCTGACTTATTTGTTTAGGTTTATCAATTGATTTCCCACTTCTTAAAATATTCACAACCTTTAATTGTTCATGGGTTGTTTGAGTGTTACTTGAATCTCCACTTAAATTTTAGGATGGTACCACTTGTGTAGGAATGGGCGCCTTTCTAGTTTTGATGGTTTGAAGTTCTTGTTTTCGAGAAGAGACTTCTGAGTTCATCCTTTCCATTTGTTTGCATAGTTGTTCTAGTAGGCTTTGTGGAACAGTTTTGGTTGGTGCTTGAGAAGATTGTTTTATCCCAGGATGATATTTTGGAGGTGGGATGGTTTGTTGAAAATAAATTGGTGGCTATTAGTATTGGATAGTTTGGGTTTGGAACTAGTTATGTTTTTGGTAGTTCTGTTAGGGGTAAAGATTTTGTCCATGTGGTTGGCTAGGTTGTTGGTTATCTTTCCAGCAGAAGCCTGGGTTGTCATTATACCTTGGGTTGAAGGTGTTTTGGTATTGATGATTTTAAAAGTTCAAAGCATTTACTTCCACTAGGTGTCCTCCAAAAAGAACCTCCTTGATAGATGGAATGGCTAGGCATTTTTCTGTCTTGTGGTCATGTTTGTCAAAAATTGTGCAAACAGGGTCTACAGTATGGATTTCATAGACTTTTTTAAGGTCTATCTCTTAAACCTTCGTAGAGAGTGCTGTGAGTTTATACCTAAGGCTTTACTCTTCTCTAAGTGTATGAATTCCAGTAGTTCTTTGTGCCTTTTTAGAATAAGGTGAAGTTCCCCCTGATTGGTTTTGTTCAAAAATGATTTCCTAAAATTTGTAAGCATCATTTGGGGCTTTGTTTTTAAAGGTTCCATTACACATCATGTCAATAAATTTTTTGTTCCACGGTCCCAACCCTTCATACAAAATTCTCACTTGTTCAGGTATTGAAAAACCATGGTGTGGAACCATGTTTTCTGTGTCTTTGAACCTCTCCCATGTTTCATAAACTGACTCTCCCTCTTTTTCAAAAAAATTTTGGATACTCTTTTTAAGTGAAATTGTTTTGTGGTGGGGAAAGTATTTTTTGTAGAATTATCCTTATAGTTGGTCCCAAGAGTTGATGGATTATGGTCTCAAATTGTTTAGAAATTTTTTAGCTCGATCCTTTAATGAAAAAGGAAATAGCCTCAACATATCTGATTTTAGTTGATGTGGGGGGAAAATGGTTTCTACAATCTCATTGAACTCCTTAACGTGAAGGTAGGGTATCTCCGACTCCATTCCATGGAATGTGGGAAGGAGGTTTAAGACATGGGGTTTAAAGATGTAGTTGGCATATCATAGGAAATTTTGTCTAATGTATGAGAGGGCATTGGTCCAGAAAGGTATGAGGTAGTCATTCATGGTTTGATCGACATCATTCCACAAGTTTGGGGCTTCCTCATTTGGATTTCCATTTTGGTTTCCACCCGGGTTTATGAGTTGGTTTCTTTGAAAACCATCCATTGAAATGAGATCAAATTTGGACTCTAGAGTATCAATAGGATTATGATCTAATGGAAAATATCCATTAGTTTCACTTGACTCCCCTATCCTAGGACTTTCCACCATAACTAGTCTGTTTGAATTATTGCGGTTGTAGGAAAACATGCACCAAAATGAAAAAAAGCGAGTAAGGGACAAGATAAGAGATCTTGGGTGAGAATAGAAGAATGGAGGTAAAGAAAATAGGTTTTGGTCTAAGATAATTACTTATGTCCCCAGCAACGGATCAATAATTTTATTCACGCTCAAATTTACCCAATAGATTATGGTAGAATGGTCCTTGTAGTCATGCTTGGGTTGTCAAATCCACCGAGACCTAAGAAGATACCTAAGATGTATAACCTATGAGATGGATTTTTGGATATGAAGTGGAAAACCTGGTTTTTATTTTAGATGGTCATAAAAAACACTAATAAACCTAAGTGAATTCAATTTAATAAAAATGGGTTGATCTTAGGATTATGCTTTGGGTGAATTGAATGAATTTTACTTCTTTAAACAATTTTGGTTTTATTAATTCTTGATGAATCCATTATTCAAAATAACACTAACTTAATAATTTTCTAGTTTCATTCTAACTAAACCCAATTACTCATCCCCTACACACTTAGAGATCAAAATTCACGATCTCTCTGAGGTGTATGGTCATTTTAGTACTGGGATTTAGCTTCCTAGAACACAGTGAAGATGAAGAGTGGAAAATAATTGAAGAATGGATGTCTTGAATTAATTATCCAATTAACAACAATTCATTCATAAAATAACATTCAATACAGCCTTTTCATCATCCTACTATCAACCCATTAAAGGGTTAGCCCTCCATTTATGATATACTCTCAATGGTGGGCGGAAGATGGATTATAAGAATTGGATTGAAGAAATTAAAATCACAGAAATAACTAGCATTCATCCATGTGTGTGAACCAAATTCACACCTATGTGTGAACTAATTCACTAAAAAACAGAGATATCACTGTTCTTTATGAGTTTTAATGAGAGATAATGGGAATAATATGAGATAAAGGTGTTGTTCAAGAACATATAAATACAAAAAAAAGAAACTTACATGGAAATTGAAAACATTACAACAGATATTTGGCATAATAACATTACAAAAAACACAATATGTATTTTCGATCACCACCACTGCCTTAAATTGGAAATTGGGAAGCCTTAGTTCAAGCCTCAATAAATTTATTCCCAAAAATTAAATTAATTTAGGCCTTAGGGTGGTGGAAAGTAGTGGAGAAATTGATCCCCTCCTTGACTTTTTATCCTCCTTGTCTCCCCTGAAAAGATCATCCTGTATGGGAAATCATATCACCGAATCATGGTGGGACATAGAATAGTCTTTTGTGTATTCAGATGTTTTATAGACGTCTATAAAATTTGGACCTATTTGGAGTTGTTTATCGGGAGTTATGTCCGCTTTAGTGTGATAAAATTCTGGGCCACAGATTCTGGCCTAGATTTTGATCTTCTCTTTGGGATGCCTTAATAACCATCATGGAAGATGAATTAGAACTGACTCATGAAGAAGGATTCGTTCCTATACATTTATTCTATAATCCCACAAAATTTGGGATTTATTGAGCTAGTATTGTGGGCCCCACATTCTCATCAGTGGGATGTTGTCCAATCTTTCTTCTCTAGAATTGTTTTCTTTCATCACCAAATATCATCATCATACTTTATGAATCCTCCATTGATACCTAAATAATAAAATTTCATATTAATGTTTAGATACATTTCCCAAAATATCAAATTAAAATATGGATAATTACATTCCTTAAAATCATATGAATCATTGGGCATAAATTGGTCTACATTAAGAATGAAGTGCACAAATGATGAGAATGGATGTTCAAAATTAGAATCCACTAACTCAGGACCATAAGATAAAAAAAATGAACATTTAATACCATTAAAATGTAATTAACATATGTTTTTTTGTTGTCTAATCAAAGGTTGAGAGACATAAGAATATTTTAACCATCCATAGAGGTTTAATTGAAAATAATCAATTAGTAAAAATATTTAAAGGGGTCCCTGATTCACCCCTCCCCCTATCAGTGATTCACACTAATATGGGCACTTAAAACCATTATAATATGTATATGAATCAAATATGGACTCACACTAATCATTTTACAAAAGAGTATGAAGACAGAGTTAGAGAGTTCATCAAGTTTGCAAGAGATAATGATTACAATCCTTGTCAAATTTTATATTCATGATTACATTATTGTTCTTTAATAAAAATTAGTCAAGAAGAGTTGGAAGAACATTTGATTTTTCATGGAATAGTTCAGAGTTATAAATGTTGGAGTAAACATAGGGAAATACTAAACGTGCATTCCGATTGGGATGATACAGTAGCTTATGGATCATTTGATATGAACACCAGTGTAAATGATGTTGTAGATTTCATGGAATAAATAAAAATGGAAATTGAAGATAAAATTAATGATTATCCAAAGTTGTTTGAGAATTTCAATAGTTGTGATCATAGATCATTGTATACCAGTTGTACTAAATACCAAAAATTGTCAGTTTTATTGAAGTTATATAATATGAAATCAAGAAACACATGGAGTGACACTAGCTTTATAGAACTACTTGTTCTCCTGAATGATATGATACCAGAATAAAATGAAGTTATATGTCAAACATATGATTTTGAAAGAATGCTATGTTCAATGGGAATGATCTCTAAAAAATACTTCCTTGTATAAATGATGGAATATTGTTTCTAAAGGACTATTAATCACTCATAAAATTCCCTAACTGTGCTATAGATTGATATAATAAAAATGAATCAATTACATAAAAAGTTGTATGGTACTTTCCTATAATTTTAATGTTTAGAAGACTTCATGGATATCAGGAAACTTTTAGAAAACTGACATGGGATGTCGATACAAGAATTGAATTTAGCAACCTATGTCATCCATCTAATTCTCTTCAGTGAAATAAAATTGATTATGAGTATCATGAATTTGGAATTGAGTTGAAAAACATTCATCTTGTGTTATATAATAGTGGAATAAATCCTTTTTGTGTACAGATTATTACTCATAACACATGGGCCATCATGTTGTTAAATTAAAACATTCCACCATGTTTATGAATTAAGCGCAAATACATAATTTTCTCTTTGTTTATATTAGACCAAAGAAACCCACTAATGATATTGATGTATATTTTCCTCCATTGATCAAATATTTCGAATTGATGTGGGATACATTTGATACAATGGTTGATTCTCATTGATGTGAAGAGTTCACATTGAGGGCCATGTTTTATGGGATGATAAATGAAATTCTACCTTATGGAAACTTTTATGGCTATAACATTAAAGGAATGATAGATTGTACCATTTGTTAATAATGCACACACATAGTTCATTTGAAACATTCCTCAAAGAATGTGTTTATAGAACATCAAAATTTTTTACCTTGGGGACATAAATACTGATCATGGATGACATCATTCAATTGAAATACCAAACAAGGTACAACACCATCTTCACTAATGGGTGATCAACCATTAGATAAAGTAAAATACATTGAAATTGTTTTTGGTAAACCATTTTCAAAAGACCTTACAAAATTAAGTTGGAGGAAGAGATCAATTTTCTTTGAGTTATAATATAGAAATATTTTTTACGTCATAAATTTTCTTGATGTCATGTATAGAGAAAAAAATATTTGATACATTTATTGGAACATTACAAAATGTATTGATAAAAATGAAAGATGGATTCAAGGTAAGAATATACATGATTAAATTGGGGATAAGGGAATAGTTGGTACTGGTGAAGGGTAATTAGTGGACTTTTCTTCTTCCGGTAGCTTACACTATATCCTTAAAGAAAAAAATGTAATTTTTCATTTTCCATAATATTTTAAAAAATTTAGATGGGTATTCATTAAATATCATGAATATTGTGTCAATGAAAAATTTGAGTTATAAGGAATAAAATCACATTAATAACATGTTTTGATTTAATATTTTATTCCCATTTATTTTTGTTGCATTCTTCCAAAAAATTAATGACATGGTTTGACCAGACTCTGCTTCTCTTTCAAGGACATATGGAGTAATGTTATAGACCTGGTGAAGTTTCCAATAATGAATAATGAGGTTGAAATCATATTATGTGTATTAGATATGTTCTTCCAACTATAATTCTTTTATATATTGGTCCACCTCACATTTCACTTCATTAGAGAGGTTCAACTATATTTCCTTGTCCATTACAGATGGATTTACCCTATTGAATGATATATAAATATTTTTAAAGGGTATGTTAAGAATTAATGTTGGAAAACAGGATGTATTAAAGAATAATATATTGTTGAAAAATATGTTGAATTATATATATATTACCTATTAGATTTTGACAGTGTTAGTCTCCCAATGTCTCATCACATTGAATGCCTTATAGGCAAGGGAAATTTTAGAAGAGATGTTGTTACAATTACCATCACATAGTGGGAGAAAGAACACCTTTACATTTTACATAATAGTGAAGATATTGATCCATACATTGAATCCCATAATGAAATTATTAGATATTTGAATCCATCAAGGGATAAAGTATGGATATCAAATACACATAATAAATAGTTTATAGGATGTTTCTGAGATCAAATATAAAAGGAGTTATCTGAAAATATGAATTCAATTGTTGAATGAATTCAATGGAAATATAGGGATCCAAATGAATATTTTATATCTTAAATTGGTTTTGTAATCAATGGGTACACATTCTATATAAAAGAACCTGATGAATAGAGTATGATGAAAAATAGTGGACATTCACTTCTAATAGAAGAGATGCACATATTTGGTTCCAAGGATAGAAATACAATTTATACAAATATATCATATTTCATTATTTTTTAATAGATATATGAGTTGTATTATACAATATTTCAAGTTCCAATTTTTCATTGCAAATGGGTTGATAATAGGAGTGCAGTGAAAGTTGATGAAATGGGATTCATGAAGATGAATTTCAGTGTATAATTGGAAAAAGATGAGATGTTCATAATGGAATCACAAATAGTAACTACTAGAAAATGACATTATACCCAATGTTTTGGAAAAAACCATGGGTATAGGGATTGGATGGAAACATATACCCAAAGATTTGGAAAATCATGGGTATTGGTTCTAAATTGTCACCTATACCCATGATTTTTAAAAAACCATGGGTATATGATTTTTTTGAAGACCTATACCCATTGTTCTCTTAAAATTGTGTGTATAGGTCATTCATATACCCACATTTTTCTAAACCTATGGGTATATATTTTCATTGTTAAGGTGGGAAAGAAAATATTTCTATGGGATAAAAAAATTTCTATGGGAACACATATTGCCACGAGTTTCCACAAATAGAAATGGTTTAAATAATTACATACAAGTAATTATATATTTTATAACTATAAGTCAATGTGGCGTAATGGTTGGGTGTTGTAATTTTATACAGGCGATCCAAGGATCGGAACACACTGCTGGATATTTTCTAAAATCTATACCCATAGTTTTGAAACTATGGGTATAGGGTTAATGGAATAGTGGAATACTCATATTCTAATTATTTTGAAACTGTGTGTATATAATTTTTAAATCCTAGGTATCTCATGGAGCTATAATGATGGATAAACTCCCAAAGGTTCCCGAAACTATGGGTACGACCTATACCCACGGTTTTTGGGGCTACAACCACGATTCAAAACTGTTGCTATAGGTTCACTTTCCCGTAGTGAGTGAAAGTATTTTATATCTTAGATCCAACAAAAAATAATTGGCCGATTGTCCTGCTAAAACTAAAATAAAACTAGGGTCATATGAAAATTCAATAAAGGATTTCCATTTCATTAGGAGATCATAAAAAATTTGGGTCCATTCGAATGTTGAAAATGTCTTATACGTTAGATGGGGCCACAAGAGGGAATTTTGATTCTTGATTGGGGAACCAAATCCATTAAACCTTGAAAAAAATATATAGAGAGGTCAATTAGAAGGTTAATATTTTTTTATTATACTGTTATTTTCCTCATAATATTAATTTTTTTCTCTTCTAAATTATAAAAATCAAAATTAATTGTTTGACTACTCATGCAGAAAAATAATGTCTTCTACACATGATGATGATACTAAGTCTATGGATGAATGGACTATTGATTCATAAACTATAAAATTATTAGGGTATCAACATTATATTTAGGAGAAAAACAATAATGAAATTGTATCATAGTGTTGAATAAAATTATTAAGGCAATAAGTAAGGCTATAAATTTGAGGTTGGTTGGAATCAACACAACTAACCTGTTGACCCCAACAAGTTAATATTCATTAGTTATGTTGGTGTTACTATATTGGTGAATGAGAGGATCGATATAGATTCTTGGTGTCATGTACAACGTATAATGAAGGAAACCCTTGGGGATTATATAAAGGTAATGTTGTGATTTACCTTCTCTATTTTACTGAAAAAATAATATTACAAAGCATTGATTTAATTTCCATTATTTTTTATAGAGTTTGTTTATTTTATAATATTTTCATAAGAAATATGTATTAATGGCCACAGGAAAAGGCCATAGAGGCTTTAAAACTCTTCTTATGAAGTTAAAACTTAGGGATTCTGAGGAGAAAGTAAATACCCACCAACTAGTTAGTTATGAACACATAATAAAGTAGGAAACATGGAATGATTTAATCAGTTTTCATAATGATAAATTATTTTTGGTGTATTGTAGTTTGTAATATATATTTTTAGTTAATATATTTTATCTAATTTGATTCAAAATTGTTAATGTTTTAAACAATAAAATAATTCTGAAAATTATAAATTTGTATCAAAACTAATGAACCCCTATCGCAAAGCAAGGATGGTGTAAGCTTCACTAGAGAAGAAATTGGTAAGTATTTTATATCAAAAATAAATTTTTTATTTTAAATGAAACAACATGTGTACCTTTATATACATATTTATGAATCATATTTTGAAGTCACTTTCATCCCACATCATGTGTTTTGGGGGGAGGACACCATAAATAAAAAGGGTAAACTATTTGATGAAAACATTAAAGTATTATGGGAAACAGATGTAAGTATGAAATAATAGTAAATTGTTATTATTTATAGTAGTATTTCATAAAAATATATATTTATTTACATATTTTTTTTTATGGTTTAGACACATGAATTGGTAGTGACCATAGCAGAATAAAAACTACTTTCAATAGATGTGAAGCGGCTGAAACAATATGCTAGCATTAGAGGATAAGGTTTTCGAGTGTCTCCTAAAACATATTTCAAGATGAAAAAACCACAGGAATATTCTTATAATACGATGAATTAATTTCATAAAAAAGTATATTTTTAAAAGATATTATTATATGGTCTAGTTTGGAAGACCGTTATATGAGAAAGGGTCAATGCAAACTAGTGGTGGAATAAATATCCGCACATAGAGAACCAAATTACCCCACTAGATTTAAGGATAGTCATTCCCCTTAACTGTATACCTTAATCGAGGTAATAAAATTTTTTTATTACTCTTTCTCTTAAATGTAAAGCAAACAAATTCCCACAACATTATATTGATAAAATTCTATTGGGAAAAGTTGTATGTAATTTTTCTCTATCAACACCCATGAACTACCTTGTTATGAGGGGTATGGTGTATAATATCCCACATGAAAAGAGCCCCCATAAATAACTCCAAAAAGATCTCATGAGAGTGTGGATTGAGGTAGCTCAAGATCCAACCACTGAGTTTCTTGTTCCACATGATGGATCAAATATCACAATGGTCAATGATGTTATTTGAACATTTATATCATGCCATAAAATTTTATAAAGATACATGAGGTATGTATTTAACAAATTTTATGTCATGAAAAATATTTAATAGTTTTTGAAAAAATGAATGATGTGTGTTTTGGTATTACAGACATATAAAGTAATAAGGGAACAGAAGGTCAAATCAAGACAATCTAGTGAATTGACCAGGAAATCAAAAAGTCCTTCGCGAGTACATTCTTCATGAAAGATCTATATAACCATTTATTTTCATAAAAATTTCATGAAGAGTCCACATTTAAAGATAAAAATATTTCTTACATTCCATAAGAAGAATAAATATATGGAACTTTCATGACATACATAGTTGGTCTTGAGAGTAAAAATTAGATTCTCAAGTTTGATTGGTCGGGAGTCTCAGGTATCAATACATAAACAAGGTACATTTTCATTATATGTATTTCTAAGAAATGATCTAATATATTTATTAATGTTAATAAATATTCATATTTTCTATAGGTGTTTATAATACTAATATATAAAGGGAAATTGTGTGATGTATTATTTGGATTAATTAATACTTGTATCATTTCTATGAATTTTTTTTGATATCGAATAAATTGATAAAAATAAAGATGAGAGATATGATATGTTTTTGAAAAAAAATAATATATGAAATTCACTTTTTGATGACTACAATATTGGGGTAAAATTATAAAATCTAATCACATAATTTTTTTTTCATTAATTATTTGTATTTTTTTAGGCAGCACTAGATACTGACAGAATTCAATATGGATAGACTAAATTCTATTTTTGATCCAATGCATGGATATCCAAAAACAATGACCACACATGATGTGTATTGTGAATTTTTATTACACCACAATCAAAAATGTATATATAAACATTCCATTATATGTTTCAATTCATGTTTTAACAAGAATTTTTTAAGATATGGTAGTCTCTAAGTATAGGATACTTCATGGAATGAAGTTGGTGATTGAACATAAAAATCATATAGAATAGTTAAAATGGAAACAGATTAAAGTATATATTGAAATATTTAACTATCAAAATATATTTCAAAATAATTTACTTGTTTTGGTCAATGTTTATGTAGTGTCTGAAGCAAGATAATAGAAATGATTATGGATATTATGTTTGAAAATTTTGGAGATAGATCATAAAACATGAAAATACTAATATCCACAAAGAGGTAATTTTTAGAGGTAATTATAATATCATTAAAAATATTTATTTATCATTATTTTTTATATATGTTGACCTCAACTATTTTGATAATCCCAATAATGCTTTCACATACTTTGATAATCCCAAATAATGTTTATCTATATATTAATTCTTCCAATCTATGACATTCTATTATAAAGATGATAATAATATTAAAATATTCTTTGAAATATGTTAATCAATGTTTATCTATGTTTATACGAATTTTGAAATAATTATAACTCAATCAGATATGTTTTGCATAAAGCATATAAGTGTTAAGTCACTGATATGCTTATAGCTACTGATACAGATCTATCGGTACATAGTCTACTTATAGACATAGTCACTGATACGAAATGTTCACTGATATGCAGATCTACCGGTATATATAAGTCCACTCGTAAGCACATGCCACTGATAGATCAAGTCCAAGGATACAAATAGCTACCAATAGAAGCGAGCTACCGATAGAACACGTCTTCCGATATGCATAAGTCTACTAGTATACACATAATCAATAGTACAGAATGAAGATACCGATATGCACAAGCTACCGATACAATGTTTAACGATACAAACAGTCACGAATAAGAAACGAGCCATTGATACAAATGATCCACTGATACAAGCGAGCTACCGATAGACCAAGATCCACCGATAGAAGGAGTCACTGGTATATAGAGCTACCGATACACAGAGTAATAGCTACCGATTCAAGGGGATACTGGTATAAGGACAAAGAGCTACCAATAAGAGATCACTTCTATACAATGTCCACCATTACATATCTACTGACAGAAAGCTACTGATGAACGACTTACCAATCACTGATTCTTAAACTCTACTTTTGTCAACATTATTTATTTATTAAGCAACAGTCATATTTTATGTTTTAATGCAATTAATGTTATTTAATGATAGTTGTTGGCATGTCAGGGAACCATACCTCGTACCTGTAAAAAGGTAATCATTCCCATTGCCCGACCTGAAAGCTATATAAGGAAGGAAAAAGGCCGGACATAAAAAGGTGCACCAAAAGGGATAAAGAGTGATGTAAAGTGGTGAATACAGAAAGACTACATCAATACTCGAAGAACACTGGACATACACAAAGTGATTCCTACAAGAAGAGAACACAAACCAAAATTTAGTCAAGGATTGAAGAACTACAACGAGCTGATCATACACTCCAGCTGATCAAGCTGAACCTGAAAACCAAGGAATAAAATGACACACTGTTTTCCAAACAAAAAACCAAAGAAGGGCTCAGAAGCATTTTTGACAAATCAAAAGGAGTCCAGAGCTATACTTCAAATCACTTAAGCATTCTAAAATCATATCTACTCTCTTAGTGATTCGTCTATTTACATTTCGAGCAGTGTGTCTACTCTATATATTTTATACCCACACTGTCCCATGTGCTAAACTGGAGGATCTATAAATCCTCACACAAACCTTACTTAACACTTTTGTATCCCACTTTGGATAGTGGTAGAGTTCAAGTAAGACCTAGATTACCAGTGTGCTATTGTTTTGTTTTCCCACGTAGAACTGTGGTAGAGGTCTTAGTACCTAGATAGTATTTTCACTTTTGTTTACACTGATCCATGGTGTGGATCAAATTTATATAAATATTTTTAGATGACTATGTCTCGACTTGATACTGAGCCTCTTGGTTACGTCTTCTGTGCATCTTAGATTAATTCCAAAGTATATTACATACTTTATTTTCCATTGTTAATTACCTTGAAATTCAATTTGTTTTAAAGTTACTTTGATAGTTAATCTTGCAAGTGTTTGTAACTATTGTAAATTAGTATGTTAGTTTATAAAGATAATTTAATCTTCTAATTATATCAACTGAGACCTAATCAATCTTTCGAGAACCTAATCGAACCATTAAAGTTTTACAAATTCACTAAAGTTTAACTTAGTTTTTAAATTGGCAGATTTTAAGAGAAATCTTTTGAACAGAAATTTTAATTGGAACTCAATTCACCCCACCCCCTCTTGAGTATCCACTCCGAACAACATTTGGTATCAAAATAATTACATGTTTATTAAAGGTTTTTGAAACACTCTATTTTTCAACTGTGATTTTAGTTTTATCTCGAAGATTTTTAATTTCTGTTTGTTGTAAATTTTATCTCTTTAAATGCATTTTCTAATATTGAATTATGCATAATAGACTTGAAGGTGCTTGTAACAATAGGCCACATTTCTTTAATGGTACAAATTATGCCCAGTGGAAGCTTAAAATGAAAATTCATTTATAGAGTATGGGATTTAACATCTAGACTGCTATAGAAACTCAATATAAGATTCCATAATTTGAACGAACTACTTGGGATGAACCTACTAAAATAGCCTATAATAATAAAAATAAAGAAATGAATGTTTTTTACTATGCTTTAGGTGATGATGAATTTAACAGAATATCTTCTTGTAAAACTTTATATGAAATTTGGGACACTTTCAATCTTTCCCATGAGGGAACAACCAATGTTAAGGAAATGAGATTGAACACATACACTATTAAATATGATAATTTTAAAATGAAGACTGATGAACCCATTTCTAACATGTATCTCAGGTTCAATGAGATTGTCAAAACTATGATCTCTCTTTGAAAATTTGTTCCTAAAAAAGAACATATCATGATAATATTAATATGTTTACCAGAAAGATGGAGAGGCACATCTGTTTCCATTAGAGAATCATGCGACATCAGTAAAATGCATGTTAAAGAATTAATTGGTAAGCTTATGATTTATGAAAAAGAAATAAAGGTAAACAAGGTAGAATATGATGAACCGAAAAGGAAGTCAGTGGATTTTAAGTCTACTACCTCAATGAGTAGTGATAAGGAGGAAGTTCTTATACCTACTGAAATCTCAACAAGTGAATGTTTAGATTCTAATAGTGATGCTGAAATAGCTCAGATAGCCAGAAAGTTCAAGATGTTATTTCGGAAGAAGAAATTCTTCAGAAAATCTAATTAAAAAGGAAAATATGACAGAAAAGGTCATTGGAAGAATCATTGGAAGAAGCCAGATAAAGGTGATGAGATTGTCTGCTATGAATGCAAAAGGAAAGGACATGTGAAAGCACACTGTCCAAAGTTAATGTTCAAGAAGAAACATAACTACAAGGACAATAAGTATAAGAAAGATATGAAAGAAAATTTGAGTCCTTCATAGGACAGTTAAGCTGATTCTGATTCAACTCAGGATGAGAAATCTCAAAAACCTAACATGTGTTTCATGACAAACACGTCTGAGGTAACATTGGATACTCTTCCTTTAAATTCATATTATTGTGGAGTTGATTTTGATTCTGAATATGAAAATATGTCTACTGAAGAATTATTTGAATATTTTAATATTCTAGAAGAACCTTGTAATGAATTCAAGAAAAAATATATGATCTTGAAGAAACAGCATGCTCTAACCAGTTCTGTCAAATCCTCCCTTGATATAGAAAAGGAAAATAATGCTCAATTACTTATGGAAAATAATGAACTAAAATTGTCTAATGAGAAATTAAGGAAGTAATTAAAAAAACACAAATGGAAAATATACTCTTACACAAATGCTAGGAAAATAAGTGGCACCAAAATATATCATCAGTAGAGGCTATCAGCCTGTAAAGTGACAGATTACTAAAACTAGATTTATTCCACAATTTGGATAGAATGCTGCTAGTTCTAGTTCTTGAAATTCATATGCTTCAACTAGTTATTCATATAGTTATATTTCAAATAAATTTTATTTTTCAAAAACTATTGATTCTATCGATTATATGATACCCATGAGACAAATCTGGGTACCTAAGGCTTTGCTTGCTAACCTATCTGGACCCAAGAAAATCTGGGTACCAAAATCATTTTCTATTTAAATATGCTTTGTAGGAGACTTTCTTGAAGAGTTCTCATAAGAAGGTATGGTACTTGGACAGTGGATGTTCAAGACACGTGACTGGAGACTACTCATGCTTCAAAAGCTTAATCAAAGTTTATGGAGGCCATGTCACCTTTGGTGATAACTCTAAAGGAAAGATCCTCAGTGTAGTCCAGATTGGTAACACTAATTCATTTTTAATTTCTAATGTTTTACTTGTTGATGGACTTAAATATAACCTGTTATGTATTTCTCAGTTGTGTGATGATGGTTTCAATGTTAAATTTTAAAATTAATCTTGTAATATTTGCAATTCTAATTTTTTTAGTATTTTATACCTTGAGAAATGAAAATGTTTATATAGTTGATTTGAATTATTTATCTAAACAAAACATACCTTTCTTAAATGCTTTTCATAAAGAGTCTTGGATATGTCACATAATATTATGATACTGCAATGTTTATTCACTTAGAAAATTGTCTATGAAAAACTTAGTTAGAGACATACCCAAACATAAATTCACAACAGACAAAGTTGTAATCCCTGTCAAAAAGGATATCACAACAAAGTTTATTTTAAGTCAATGAAATAAGTTTCAACTTCTCAACCTCTCGAGTTGGTTCACATCGATTTTTTTGGACCTTCTAGATTTTCTAGATTAAATGGGAAGAACTGTGTCTATGTATTAGTAGATGACTTTTCTAGATATACTTGGGTATACTTCTTAGCTCACAAAAGTGAAGCTTGTTCTTATTTTATTAAATACTCCAAGTATGTAGAAAACCTTAGTGGACTTAAGATTAAGACCCTAATAAGTGACCATGGTCATGAGTTTGAATCTTATTGCTCACACAATGTCTATAGTCACAATTTCTCTACCCCTAGAACACCTCAGCAGAATGGTGTAGTAAAAAGAAAAAATAGAAGCCTTCAAGAAATTTCAAGACTATGCTTAATGAGTTTGAACTGCCTCTTTACCTTTGGGATGAACCTGTAAATATAGCTTGCTATATTATCAATAGAGTCTTTATTAGACCCTTTATCATGAAGACCCCTTCTAAGTTGTGGAACAATTGGAAACCTATGGTTAATTACTTTAGAGTTTTTGGTTGCAAAGTCTTTATTCTCAATACAAAGGATAATCTTGAAATGTTTGCATCCAAAAGTGATGTAGGAATTTTTCTTCGTTATTCTTTATCTATCAAATCCAATAGAGTTTTCAATAAAATAACCAAATGTGTGGTAGAATCTGTTCATATCAAGTTTGATGAAACTGATCCACATGAACCTAATTCATCTCTTGAAAATCTTGAAGAAGATTTGTTTGTTCTTGACCTAATGATAAAACCAAAGAACCTACAGTAAAGACAACCAGTTCTGGAAACATTCCAGAATCTGCTCCTGGTGAACCCAAACCTAGAGAAAAACCTGAAATTTCTAGTCCATCCTTTACTAGATCAACTAGGATTCTAAAGAATTATCTTTTGGATGCTGTTGTTGGTAATCTTGAAAGAGTGACATAGACTAGAGATTCTCTAAGAAATCAGGTTGAACATCAAGCGTTTATTTCATAGATAGAACCTAAAAATATCAATGATGCAATCAATGAAGAATTTTGGGTAATGGTTATGCAAGAAGAACTAAATGAATTTTAAAGAAACAAAGTCTGGGAATTGGTTGACAGACCTAAGGACACTTTAACCATAGGCACTAAATGGGTTTTTAGAAGAAAAGTTGATGAATTAGGAAATATAGTAAGAAACAAAGCTAGGTTACATGCACAAGGGTATAGTCAAGAGGAAGTAATATACTATGAGGAAACCTTTTCCCCTATAGCTTGATTAGAATCTATTAGTATCTTACTTGCCTATGCTGCTCATCGGAATTTAAAGTTAAATCAAATGGATGTTAAAAGTGCTTTTCTAAATGGTTTTATAATTGAAGATGTTTTTGTGGAACAACCACCTTGATTTACTAATACTCATTTTCAAAATCATGTTTTCAAACTATCTAAAGCTTTATATAGTTTAAAACAATCTCCATGAGCTTGGTATAATAGACTTAGCAATTTTCTTATTTCAAAAGGTTTTACTAAAGGGATTGTTGATCCAACTCTTTTTATTAAAATAATTTCTTAAGATGTTTTGATAGTACAAATCTTTGTTGATGATATTATTTTTGGATCTTATGAACATTCTTTATGTACTGATTTTTCAAAGAGTATAAAAAATGAAATTAAAATGAGTTTAATGGGAGAAGTCAAATATTTTTATGGATTTCATGTTTTTCAAAATAAAAATGGTATTATTTTGAATCAAAGTAAATATACAATGGATCTCTTAAAACGTTTTGGTTTGGATAGTATTAAGGAAATTTATGCACCTATGAGTACTGTCTGTAAATAGGATACAGATGAAACTGGGAAACCAGTGGATCAAACCGACTACATAGGTATGATTGGAAGCTTACTTTACCTTACTGCTAGTCGACCAGATATTAGGTTTAGTGTGTGCATGTGTGTAAGATTTCTAGATAATCCTAAAGAATCTAATTTTCTTTTTGTTAAAAGAATTTTTAAGTATCTTAAACATACTGCAAATTTAGGTTTGTTTTATCCAAAAGGACAATCATTCAATTTAATGAGTTATTCAGATGATGAATTTGTTGGTTGCAAGTTAGATAGAAAAGAACATCTGTAACATGTAATTTATTTGGAAAATCCTTAGTATAATGGTGTAGAAAGAAGCAGAATTACGTTGGATTGTCTACTAATGAAGCAGAGTATATAGCTGCTGGTAGTTGCTGTGCCCAAATTCTATGGATTAAACACACTCTTTTGGACTATGGATATGATTTTAAAAATGTTTCAATAAATTGTTATAACACTAGTGCAATTAATATTTCAAAGAACCATGTATCTCACTCTAGGACCAAACACATTGATGTAAGGCACCATTTCATGAAAGATCACTACCAAAAAGGTGATATTACTCTTGAATTTATAGGTACTAAACATCAATTAGCTAACATTTTCACCAAACCTTTATTTCCGAATAGGTTAAGTTACATTAGACATGAGTTAGGAATGATAGATCACTATTATACCTCACCGGTATAAAACCTCACTGTTATACCTCACCAGTATGAAACCTCATTGTTATACCTCACCGGAATAAAACCTCACTATTATACCTCAATGGTATGAAACCTCACTGTTATACCTCACCGGTATAAAACCTCACTGTTATACCTCACCGGTATGAAACCTCACTGTTATACCTCACCTATATGGACCTCACCGTTAATGGACCTCACCGTTAGGAATTATCACCAGTATACATTACCGTTAAGTATGCGTTGTTTTAAAACATATATCTAGCCGCCAGAATCTGTATCATTTTTACTTTACTTATTATATTTTAATTATTTATTTTACGATTCCTAAATGATAAAACACAAGCCTTAACCTCTCTCGATCTACCTCAAGCCCCTTACCTTCAAACCTCTCTCAATCCTTTGAACCCTAAGCCTCGCGATTCAATGGAAAGAGTAAAGAGACCATCAATCAGTGGAAACAGAGATGAACTAAGTGCTAAGTGACTCAAAGGCGATTCTAGCAGTGGAAGTGAAGTGAAGAAACCCACAAATATACATCTTCTTGAAAGGAAAATATTAGTTGAAAGGGAGTTGTGAGCAAAATGGCTAATTTCAAGTGAATCGTTAGTTCTAAAAGTCCTGGAAGATCATAAATTGATAGAATGCTTCTCAAACAACAATGGACCCTACTATCTGAAGCTGGTAAAATATTTCTATGAGTATGTTCGATTTGAGAAATTAGAAGTCGAGAAAAGGATGGTATCTATTGTGAATAGAAAGGAGATAGTGTTTTCTTCGATTGAGTGGGCTGAATGCCTGAAGGTTACACACGAAGGTGTTTTTGGATATTTCTCGAAATCAGAACCTCCTACCAGTAATATCATTAAATATGGAACTTCCTTGGAAGAGCTAACATGAGATGGCACCCCTAGAAAAGTAGTGGCTATAGAAATGAGTGGAGAGAACCGGATGCTGTTTAAGTTCATTCATCATGTTTTAATTCCAAGGAGAGGGGATGTTGAAAATCTTAAATACCATGATATTTACTTGATGCATCTATTGATACATGGTGTTAAGATAAATTTTTGAAGGTTTATAATGGTTCATATTGAGGATATGACAAGGCCAAAGTCAAAAACCAATTCCTTATTCTTTCCGAAGTTGATCTCAGTGATGATCAAAGTGAAAGGAGTAGCTGATTCTTAGGATGAGAGAGTGGTGTTAAAGAAAAACTTCTGTATCACAATCACAATATGAAAATACAAGAAGATCAATTGGAATCTATGGAAGAGAGAATGGGTTAGTGATGATGAGAAGATGTGTGATATGTATAATCCTGTGGATCATCCTTTTAGGCCTAAGGATGTGAGGGATCTAGGTCTGGGACCTGATGAGGAATAGCCATAGTATATTGATGAATCAGAAGAGGAAGATTCGTCTAAAGCAGCTAGAGGAGATCCTAACTTGCCTCCTAGACCACCTATTGAAAGTGTGTCATAAGGAAAGGAAGTTCAACAGAAATCAGATCAGGAAAAGGCTGCTCGAGAAAATAAAGAAGAAGTTCATGATGAAAAATCAGCTATTGATGAGAAGGAAAAACCTTCCCCAGAGACTGAAAAAGTAGAAGAATCTAAATCTAGAATCTGCTTCTATTTTCTCAAGCCTGAGTCCATTTATTGGAAGCTCAGTTGTACCTGTTGAGATTGTTTTGGCTGAAAAAGAAATACCTATACCAATTCTTGAGGAACCTTTTCCTATTGAAGAATTGGAAATGGTTGGGACAGATTATAATGAGGAAGACCAAGTAGTTGAGGGTACTGTTTCTGTACAAGAGAATGTGCCAGTTGAGGGGGAGAATCCAACCAATTTTGGAAATGTTTCAGTGGCTGTCGAGTTTGGAGACTGGGTAGAGGACCCAGGGTTTGTAGTTTGTGGATTAGATTATCTAGATTATGATAATGAGACATCCCTTTGAAGACCAAAAATCAATTATGATATTCAGTCTAAGATATTACCTAATGATGTGGTCAAAACACATGATCTGGATAAGCTCAAGTCTGATCTCAAAATTAGTTTTGTGGAATAAATAAGGAAAATGGAAGCTTCACTGGTGTCATATATTCAATCGATTATGAATTACTGTGTGGCCAGTATAGTGTCTGAAAGAGCACCTATTGAGGTTGCACCTGCTGATATGATCACCAGGGATGACGTAGAATCCTAAAAGGATGAGCTAAATGAGTCTTTTAGTGCTTCTATTGCTGATTTAAATAATAACATTGCTGAAGAGTTGAGCAATTTGGAAATGTCCTTCGAACTCTCTCTTGGTTGTAATGTGTCAACCTTTGTGGTAGAGATATTGGATGAAGTTACAGCTTTCCAGACTCAAGTATCTGGACTATCAGAGACTGTTGAAATTATAAACCAATTAGTTATCTCTCTGGAATCCCATATGAATTCTAAATCTCAAGCAAACAAGGATTTGACTTATGTGAAGAGTGTAGTTAACCAGATGGTCTCAGTTTTTTATAAGTTTAAGAATTCCATAACAAATCATGTTAGCACCTAAGATTCTACCGTGAAAAAGATTATTAGTGGGATAACTAAGAGTTTCAAGGAAACTGTGACCTCTATTGGTTCCCTTGCTTCCAGGCCTTCAGTGGTTTTGGATCATATCAGAGCTTTGATGAAGGAGGAGCTTGGTTCAGCATCAACCAGTGGCTCTGTGGACTCATTTTATCTGACCAAATTGGTGAATTCTACTAGAGAGACCACTAGAGATATCATGGCGATTGTTCAAGACTATATGAGATAAGCTTCTGCTTATTAGAAAGAGGTAAAATACAAGGTAGATTATTATTTCCAAAGGGTTTAAATCAAGCATTAGCTCAACAACCATTTCAAGCTTCTGTTAGAAGACATGAGGCTACCACCAGTCAATCAAGCCTTCAGAGAACAAGTCTGCAAGGTCATATAGTTGACACCTTCACTGGAAAAATTCATGGAAAACAAGGATGATTTCATTTCTTCCATGGAAAGAGGAGGATGAATCATTTTGGATTTCCGAAACCTCTTGTTTCTCTTCCAGCATGTTGATGCTCGACCAGTGATTGTAGCTCAAGCTTTACCTGCATCTGCCTCTGCTACTTCTTCTACTCAGATGACTCCAGCCCAAGATATCTGAAGCCTTACTCCTATGATCACTCAGAGAGCTACACAGTATAGGCCATGAACAGTTTCAGTAGCTCAGCCACCTATGATCATCTCTGGTGTTTTTAATCCTCCACTTGCATCCACCACACCTGAATCCTCTTCTGATCCCAAGGGGAAATATCATTATGAGGATGTGGATTGATCAGTGGCTAGGATTTTTGATAGGAATCGCCTATATTTATTCTTGTTTTATTTACATATTTCTTTGTATCTATTTGCTCCATGAAATATATATGATCTTACTTTATTTTAACCTCTGTTACTTCTCTTCTCCTGTATTTCCTTCTTGTCCCACTTTTTGATTATCACAAATGGGGAGAAATACTATCTAACGGAAACATATATGTGGGGGAACTAATATCTTTTATGACAAAGGGGTAGTAATACTATCTTTTATGAGCATAATTCATTTTCCTCTGGTAAATTTGTTTTATATTTTACCTTTTCTATATATGTTTTATAATACATTGTTTTATCTGATACAATTCGATCTAATGCAATATCATCTGATACATTACTAATTATTTTGTGCTTATAATATCATAAGTTGTGATTATCAAAAAGGGGGAGATTGTTGACCTCACCTGTTTTGATAATCCCAATTATGCTTTCATATACTTTGATAATCCCAAATAATGTTAATCTATATATTAATTCATTCTATCTATAACATTATATCATCAAGAGGATAAAAATAGTAAAATAATATTTGAAATATGTTAATCAATGTTTATATATGTTTATAAAATTTTTGAAGTAATTCTAACTCAATCGGATATGTTTTTCATAAAGCAGATAATTGTTAAGTCACTGATATGCTTATAGCTACAGATACAGATATACCAGCACTTAGTCTACAGATAGACATTGTCACTGATAAGAAAAGGTCACCAATACACAGAGCTACCAGTATGTATAAGTCCACCGGTAAGCACATGCCACTGATAGATCAAGTCCACCGATACAGATAGCTACCGATAGAAGCTGAGCTACTGATAGAACAAGTCTTCCGGTATGCATAAGTCTACTGGTATACACTTAATCACTGGTACAGAACGAAGCTACCAATATTCACAAGCTATCGATACAATGTTTACCAATACAGGCAGTCATGAATACCAAACAAGCCACTGATACAAACAATCCACCGACACAAGTGAGCTACCGATAGACCAAGAGATACCGATTGAAGGATTAACCGGTATATAGAGCTACTGATACACAGAGTAACAGCTATCGATACAAGGAGATACCAGTACAAGGACAAAGATCTACTGATAGGAGATCACTGCTATACAAATTCAACCGTTACATATCTATCGACAAAAAGATACTAATGAAAGACTTACCAGTCACTGATTCCTAAACTCTACTTTTGTCAACATTATTTATTTATTAAGAAACAGTCATATATGATGATTTTAATGAAATTAATGTTATTTAATGATAGTTTTTGGCCTATCAGGGAACTGTACCTCGTACCTGTAAAAAAGTAATCATTCCCATTGCCCGAGATGAAAGCTATATATGGAAGGACAAAGGCCGGATATTAAAAGGTGCACAAAAAGGGAAAAATAATGTTGTAAAGTGGCGCATATAGAAAGACTACATCCATTCTCGAAGAACACTGGACATACATGAAGCAATTCATATAAGAAGAGAACACAAACTGAACTTCATTCAAGGAGTGAAGATCTACAAAGAGTTGCTCATACACTCAAGCTGATCAAGATGAACCTGAAAACCAAGGAAGCAAATGACACTCTTTTTTCCAAACAAAAACCAGATAAGGACTCAAAAGCATTTCTGACAAATCAAAAAGAGTCCAGAGCTAAACTTCAAATCACTAGAACATTGTAAACTCATATCTAATCTCTTAGTGATTATGCTATTTACATTTCGAACAGTGTGTGTACTCTGTATATTTTATACACACATTTTCTCATATGCTAAACTGGAGGATCTCTAAATCCTCACACAAACCTTCCATAACTCTTTTGTATCCCACTGTGGATAGTGGTAGAGGTCAAGTAAGACCCCTACATCTAGTGTGTTGTTGTTTTTTTTCCCACATATAACTATGATAGATGTCTTAGTACCTGGAAAGTCTTTTCACTGTTGTTTACCCCCATCCAGGGTGTGGATAAAATTTATATAAATTTTTTGAGGGGACTAAGGATCAGCTTGAGATTGATCCTCTTGGTTATATCTATTGTGATTCTTAGATTAAGTCTAAATTATATTACATACTTTATTTTCCGCTGCTAATTACTTTGAAATTAAATTTGTTTTAAAGACACTTTGATAGTTAATCTAGAAAGTGTTTGTAACAATTGTAAATCAGTAGGTAAGTTTCAAAAGCTATTTTAATCTTCTGATTAGATTAACTGAGACCTAATCAATCTTTTGAGAACCTAATCGAACCATTACAGTTTTACAAATTAACTACAGTTTAACATAGTTTTAAAATTGGGGGATTTTAAGAGAAATATTTTTAACAGAAATTTTAATTGGAACTCAATTCACCCCCTCTTGAGTATACACTCTGACCAACAATATATTTTCTCAGTTATACCAAGACTCAAAAAAACCATTATACTCAAAAAGGATGTAAATTTATTTAGATATGAGTGGGTAGTGTACATGGTGTTAAAATGTTTTTCGACAACAAATTTCGGAGATTAAATGCTATGTTTGTGATCTAGTATGGGATATAAACTTTGAAAAAAATTTAGGTTGTGAATAATTAGTATTAGAATGCTTATATAATATTTTTGATCTGTTTCTCAAGGATGAGTTTAATGGAGGAAATCAATTTGTTCTGAAATGATAGAATAAAAATAATAAAATTGTTTAGAATTGGAGGAGGTATAGTCAAATACTAAGATGAAGGCGGAGGATGAGGAGGAGGTAGAGGCAGAGGGGTAGGGGGAGGTAAAGGAAAAGGCAGAGTGGGAAACTGAGGTAGAGGACGAGACAAAGTGATGACCTATAAATAATAAAAATATTGGGAAATGATGTATCATGGTAATTATACCAAGGTTTTGTTTATGAATTTTTTTTGAAAAGTGTTAATTTCACTTTTCCCTTTATATAAGATCTTTTTTTCATGTGTTTTAGTCTTATTATTGAAAAAATGTTTTGATCACTAGTTTAAGTGATTTTTTACAATAATTTATGTTGTGGATTTTTTTTAGAAACAAAAAAAACACAACTTTTTTTTTCAGACTGGTTATCATAGGCTAAAATTTCTATCAACACAATCCAAGTGCTATCAAATATTACTAAAGTGTAAAGGAGACTCGTAATAAAGAAAAAACTAAAAAAAGATGTAGTTTCTTACTTGTGGCTTCTCTACACAAAAAGTAAAGGGTATTACTAACACACACAAAACAAAATAAGCAAATGTTTGATATTCTTATAAAAAATATCCACTATGAACACATGGTTTCATAATCTATATATTCCATTAATGAGGTAACTGTAAAACAAAATTTAGAGATTATATAAGTGGAATATTAGTATTAAAACATGTGTGGATGAATGCATGCATGCATACAAACACAAATGTAAGTATAAATCCTTATTTCATGTAAAAAATACATTTATTTTCATAAGGATGAAGATCCATCATAGTAATTAAAGATATCATATTTTAAAATTCTAAAAAAGATAATTGTAAATAAAACCAATAATGTAACATTTCAACCACAAGTAATTTAAAAATGTGACATATACCTAATGTATAGAAACTAGCCATGTATTAAATACTAGATCCAATAATAACTTGAGAGCTATAAATCACCAATACAATCATCAATAAAGTATATAATCTACCTCTAATGTTTGAATAAATATTAGTGTAATCAACCACCAAATCTAGCAGTTGTATGACATAACTATTGGGGAAAAAACCATCATTGGTAGATCATAGTCATCTAGGAGGGCTGGTGTCAAAGAAACTATAGAATCAAATGAATATAAAATGCTTTATGATGAAATATTCTAAAATGAAGAACCCATTTCAAATGAAATCGTGAATCACTAAATATAAAAATGAACCCCCCTTTGAAAAAGAATCTAGTGTCAATATCCAAAACCACTGAAGAATAAATAGAAACAAAATTTTATTGATTAAATCATGAATCGTCAGAAAAGAAAAGAAAAGTGGTTTCACTTTTGTGGGTGGTGAAATTATTTGTGTTATTCGATCATCAATTAGATTAATGATATAATATCTCAAATTCTTTCTAAATCCATACAGGTAACACATAAAGTTTACATTAGTGAAATAGATGGACTAAAATTAATTATTTTGAATGCACATGATGTGAAATTAAATCATCAAAATATTATATCAAATAAAATATCACAATAATTTAATGAGTATATGTGTTCAATGTATACTTACTATGAATATAGATACTTTTTCACTAGCTCACCATCAAAAAAATGTTTCTATATGTTCATCACTAATATATATGTGCACATTCATGATATAAAATTTTCCATTTTCAAAAGCTCATTAAAAAATGATCATCATTATTAGTAAAAATTATATGAGAATAGGGATATTTCTATTTTGATGAACAAATAATGATGATGTTGTGTTAGAGTTTATAATCACCCATAATATTGAAAAGGATATATTAATCTATAGTAGAATCCATGATGACATAATGGATCCACTATATTTTTGTGTCATTTGAATGAAAATAATAATAAAATGTTTTTATATGATTTTTATGCCAACCCAAAAGGATAAATGTTTTTATGGGATTTTTTTGTAATACATGGATTTCATGTTATCATAAAGTGGTTAAATATATCATGCTATTAAGATTGAGAATCTAAAATATTTTCTTTAACGGTCATTTAAGATTGAATAAATTCCTTGAATTTCAGTTTCATATGATCAAGAAGTATTATATTATATTTTAATAATATATAACTAGACCAAATTTCTTTTTAGTTGATTTTCACATCATTCTATATTCTTTTTTTAGTTAATTTACTCATCATTTTTATCTAATACTTATTTTGTTAATTTTTAAAGAGATCATGAAGAAATGAATTCTTTAACAAGGATGAGTCACTCCTTTTCTATGATCATGAAAAGGTAAATTCATACTACTTATTTCATTGATTTTTTCACCATTTTATCTAATATTGTTAAGTTAATATCCTAATCATTTTTATGTAATTATTATTTCTTTCACATATATTTTCAGAATACATATTTTTCCATCATTCATTTTCATCATTCCAGAAAATATAGAATATATTTCTTTTGGATGAGGCATTTTAGTTAGCATGTGGTTTTCTCTTCCATCCAAATGGAACATATATTTATTTTTTGTATTGGAGAAGACAGTTGAAAAAAAACATCACATATGCAATCATACTCACCTCAATCTGATACACAATTTTCTTAGTATAAAACAACTATATGTTTTTAGTTTATAATTTACATTTTAGTTCAAAACACACATAACATACTCAAAATTGAGCAAACACATTCCCTAAGATCTAAAATACATTCATTTATATTTATATTTTATCAAATAAATTGAGTGAGTTATAATACAACATATTTTATTAGTTCTTTTTGAATATTTTGAAAACTTATTCTCTTACACATGCTTTCAAATCTTGATGTTTACATAGTAAAATCACTCTACATAAAAGTATTGTATTGTTTCATATTTATGTTTAATTTAATTTTTTTAGTATTACTCATATATTAATTTTTTCATATATAGGTATTATTTTGATCAAGTTTTGGTGTTTTTTAAGCTTCTCATTCTCTTGAGATATTGGACTTCAAGGCTACAACTGAGATAATGAAAACAAGAAAATGGGCCAAGATTGTATACTACTATCATGAAAATGTGAATTCCTACTACTTATTTATTTAAATTTTTCATCATCTTATCTACTATTTATAAGATAATTTTAATTTAATTTTTTTTCTAATACTTATTTATTTTTTTTCATAGATCCTTTTGGAATTCATATTTTTCTTTCATCCATCTACATCAAGCTAGAAAAGACAGAACATGTTTCATTATACTGGAATAGGAAACTCCATGATGCCGGAAATGTGAAGTGTCTTAGGGAGAATATATTTTCTCTTCCATTATAATGGAACATTTTCTCTATTTTTAGTCCTTTTTAAAATAGTTTAAGGAAGAAAAAATATCAGTTACTCAATCAGTCTCACCTTAATCTGATACATAGTGTGCTTTGTATCACTCAGACTATATGTTTTTATTTTATAATTTACATTTTAGTTCAAAAAACATATCACATACAAAAAACAAAGAGAAATAATTATAAAATGTTTAAACATTATGAAAAAAAATCCAATTGTAATTTTTGATGTATAGGAATTAGCTAAACCTCAACAGTGTGCCTGATATGACTCAAACTGTTTCATTTTATATAAATTTGACATTAATTTTAGTAAAAAAGAAAAGAAAAAAACTAAAATTTGGGAAAATATGATCTTATTGTCTTGATAATTATTAAAAACAATTATTAAATCATTTTTAGGGGTAATAATCAATCTCATGTCTTACTAATACACAATGTGAGTGGTATTACTCAAAGTTCATGTTTCTAGTTTAAAATGACATTTTAGTAAAAAAGAAAACAGATATACTCAAAAACAATAAAATGCACTCATGTTGTTTTTATAATTTAGTAAACCAATACATAAGTCATATGGGATGTATAGGAATAATCCAAACCTCAATCTTATGCACGATGTGAGTGGTATGTCTTAACGTTTGTATTTTTATATAAAATTGATATTATTTTTTGTAAGAAAACAACTAACATACTCAAAACCAATAAAATTCATTTGTGTTATTTTTATAATTTAATAAAATCCTAAATTCATTTTCAACATGTAAGAATTAGACGCACCAGAATATGATATACGATGTACTCAGTAAGACTCAAACTATCTGTTATTAGTTTAAAATTGATATTTTAGTTCAAAAAGTATCACTCAATAATATCCAAGAAAAGGTGGTCTAATTGTCTTTATAATTTTAAAAAATAATTCATAAGTAATTTTTGATTTGTAATAATCAGTCTGACATTAATACAACACATGATGGGATAGGTATGACTCAACGTGTGTGTTTCGAGTTAAAAATGACAATTTAGTAAAAAAGACATGTGACATACTCAAAACCAAGAAATTTTTTTATTGTTTTTTTACATTAGGGAAATGATCCATAGGTCATTTGGGATGTGTATAAATCATACACACCTCAATATAATGGATGGTGTGGCCGGTATGACTCCAAGTGTGTCTTTTTATATAAAAGTGACATTATTCTAGTAAAAAATAAAATTGACCTACTCAAAACAGAGAAAATAAATTTGGATTATTTTTATACTTCAGGAAAAAGATTCATAAGCCTTTATTGATGTGTAATAATAATACTCTACTCAATGTGATACATGATGTGCGTATTATGACTCAACGCATACATTATTAGTTTAAAATTGATATATTTGTTTAAAGTGTCACTCACGATAAATTGAGAAAACACACTCATATTGTATTGATAATTTATTAAAATGATTAATTAGTCATTTTTTGATGTTTAGGAATTAGTATCACAAAAAACTGACAAACAGTATTACCGGTATGACTCAATGTGTGGGTTTCCAATTTAAAATGAAATTTTAATAAAAAACACAAGTGACTAACTCAATAATGAAAAAACGCATCTATATTCTTTTTATAATATATAAAATCAATAATTGATTTTGGATGTTTATGAATCATACACACCCCAATATGATGAACGGTGTGACCGTTATGAATCCAAGTGTGTCTTTTTATTTAAAATTGACATTAATTTTAGTAAAAAAGACAAATGAAAAATTCAAAACTGAGAAAACACATTCAGATTAATTTGTTACTTTTGTAAAACAGTCCATAAGTTATTTTTAATTTTTAAGAATTTTCCTCACCTAAATATGATACAATATGTACTCGATATGACTCAAAGTGTTGGTAATCAGTTTGAAATTTACATTTAGTTTAATAAGTGTCACTCACTAAAAAATAATAAAACATGATCATATTTTATTAATAATTTATTGAAATTATTTATAATTCATTTTTGATGTTTAGTAATTAGTCTCACGGAAAAAAATACACAATATGACTGGTATGACTTTATGTGTGTGTTTCTATTTTAAAATGACATTTTAGTACAAAAGAGAAGTGACATACTCAAAACTAAACAAAAAAATTGATATTATTTTTATACATTAGTAAAATGATACATATTTCATTTTATATTTTTAGGAATCATTAGTGCCTATGGTGTGACCCATATGACTCAAATTGTGTGTTTATATTTAAAATTTATATTAATTTTAGTAAAAAGGATAGTTGACCTACTCAAAAACAGGAAAGAGAAATAGAATTGTTTATATAATTCCAAAAATGATCTATAATTCATTTGGTACATGTAGTAATCTTCCTTACCTAAATCCAATACATGGAGTGTCTAATATGACTCAAAGTGTTCATTATAATTTTAAAATTGACATTTTAGTTCAAAACCTATAACTTACAAAAAATTGAGTAAACATGATTATATATCCGTGATAATTTATGGAAATGATTCATAAGTCATAATTTATGTGTAGGAATTAGTATCACACAAAGAGACACACGATGTGACCGGTAGGACTAAAACTACGCATTTCTAGCTTAAAATGACAATTTAGTAAAAAAGAGAAGTGATGTACTCAAAACTGAAAAAAAAACATTTAGATTGTTTTTATACAATATAAAAACAATCCATAAGTCATTTAAGATGTTTATGAAACATATTTACCTCAATATGACACATAGTGTGACCGGTATGACTCAAAGTGCATCTTTTTAGTTAAAATTGACATTAATTTTAGTAAAAAAAGTCAAATAACCTACCTCAAAACTAATAAAACACATTCATATTATTTTTATACATTAGTAAAATGATCTATAATTCATTTTTGACATGTATGAATCATATGTACCTCAATCTAATACACACTGTTCCTAGTATAACACAAAGTGTCTATTATAAATTTAAAATTTATATTTGAGTTCAAAAAGTGTCACTAACTAAAAACAAATATAATGATATTTTATTGTATTAATATTTTAGAGCAATGATTCCTAAGTCATCTTTAATGTGTAGGAATCATTCTCACTCCAAACGGATACATGATGTGACCAGTATGACTCAAAGTGTGTGTTTCTAGGTTAAAATGACAATTGATTAAAAAAAGACAAGTGGCATAGCCAAAATTATGAAAACACATTTGGATTGTTCTAATACTTTAGAAAAATGGTCCATAAGTAATTTAGGACATTTAGGAATTAGTCATACCTCAATCTGATTCATGGTATGACATGTATGAATAAAAGTTCATCTTTTTATATAAAATTTATTTCAATTTTAGTTAAAAAGACAACCAATCTACTCAAAACTAATAAAACACATTTGTATTATTTCTATTATTTATCAAAAAAATATATATAAACTATTTGGGATGTGAAGGAATCAACTGCATGTCAATCTGAAACATGATCTTCCTGATATGACTTAAAGTGTATGTTTTAAAATTCACATTTTAGTTCAAAACGATTTACTCACTAAAAAACATGAAAACATGATCATATGTCTTTATAATGTATGGAAATGATTCATGAGTCATTTTTGATGTGTAGGAATCAGTATCACACCAAACCAACACATGATGTGACCAGTATGACTGAAAGTGTTTGTTTCTTGTTTAAAATGACATTTTAGTAATAAAGATAAGTGCAGTACTCAAAACAAAGAAAACACATTCATATAGTTTTAATACTTTAGTAAAATGATTAATAAGTCAATTTATGCATGTAGAAATATTTTGTTTGTCAATCTAATGCACTATGACATAGATATGACTCCAAGTTCATGTTTTCAATATATAATTGTCATTTTAATTTAAATCACACACTATGTTGCCAAAACTGAGAAAATGAGCCTAGATTGTTTTCTCATCATTCTATCGGCTATTACCTAATTAATTTCCATATCATTTTTATCTTATTCTTATTTAGTTAATTTCCACTGAGATAATTCTTGAAGATGAAAAAGAAATAGTGTGACATGTAATAATCAAACACAAATCAATCTAAAATATAGTGTTCCTAGTATGACCCAATGTTTAGTTTAAAATTAACACTTCCTATTTAATTTATTTCTTTATATTATTACAAACATAAGAATTTTTTCCTTATACAGATGCGTTCTTTTTCTCGAGCAGTGTTGTTTGTTCGAAAATTTCATGAGTCAGGGTCATGGGAAAAAGAAAAAGGAATATTGATGGTTTTTAATGTATGTGATAATTTTTACTTACTCATGTAATTGTATAAACCAATGTTTTAAATGTCTATAATATAGTGTTTCTTCTTGTATTTGAGTTGTGAATTTTATTTCATTTAAAATCTGTATCTATAAATGATTGTGTGGATTTTTTGTGCTATTTTTGGAACTATAGTTTGTTGTTACACCACATTTTAGTATTCCCCTTTGTTAGCACTAATAAATGCGCTCATAAAGTAAACTTTTATTAGTTATTTTTTTAGCACTGATAAAGGAAAACTTTATTAGTGCTTTTCTAGCACTTATAAAAGCTTAAGGATATTAATTGTGATCCGATAGTGAGTGCATTTCTAGGTTTGATAAAAATAAATTTTAATGATGATAAATTCACGTTTTGTAGTAGTGTTACCCTACCCCTTTGTTTTTCGCGATGAATCTACCTTCAATTGGTGCCCACCCTTCCACTATGGAAACCTCACTCTGAACTACCCCTTTTGGGCTGCATTTTGGATTGGATGGTGGTTTTGTGGGCTATCAGACCTGATATTTGGATGTAAACTTGAAAATATGATGACACTAAGAATTCATGTTCATTACTACAGATCGGTGGAAGGGCTACAACTGATTTTATCATCCCTATCTATAATAATTGATGAAGTTGTACCCTTTATCAGCGTTTTTTTAGGGCTGATAAAGAATAGATTTATCAGCTCTATTCTTAGCGATGATAAAGGTTTTTAATATAAAATATTGTTAATTTATATAAAATTATAATATACATATTAAAAAATGTTGTTTATTTATTTACTTAAAATAAAAAACACATGTTTATAATTAATATATATTTTTTATTAATTAAAATATATTTCTAATTTTTTAAAAAAAGTATTTATAATATTATAATTATATAATTATATATTTAAATAATTATAAAATTATAATAAACTTTATTAAATAATAAATATATTTCTTATATTCATAAATATATATTTATAATTATATGTAAATACTTTTTAAATATATATATTTATAATTATAAATATAAATAAAGAAATATATAGTTAAATAAATACATGACACCAATGAATTTGGTCAATAATTATATTGATGAGTCCGCATAATTGTCACATATATATGTTATGTATTCATCATGAATGTTCATTTATATATTAGACCCTTATTATTATTCATCTTGTCCATATATGTGATGAATATGATCTATACTTTACTAGGTATATGATTCATTCACATTATATCCATGAATATATTATCTTCTCACAAATACTTATAAAATTACAATAAATATACTAAATAATAAATAAATTTATTATATTTATAATTATAAATTTCTAATTATATATAAATAATTTTAAAATATATATATTTATAATTATAATTATAACTATATATATATTTAAATAAGTATAAAATTAGATACAACTATTTTAATTATATATATATATATATATAATTGTATAATAATATTTAAAAATATATTTATTTATACCTATAATTATAAATAAATATATAAATTTAAATATATAAAATTATAATAAATATATTTATGATACTTATAATTTTATAAATATATATAATTAAATAAATATAATTATAAATATATACAGATATATATAAATATATACAAATATTTATAATTATAAATATAAATAAAAATAAGTATATTTAAATAATTGTTAAATGATTATAAATATATTAATGATATGTATTTAAAAAATTTAAATTTTAAAAAATATATTTATTATAATTTTATAAATATTTAAATAAATATATATAAATATTTTCAATTATAACTATAAATAAATATATATTTATTGGAGTTTTTTAATTATAAATAAAAAAATTATTTATAGTTATAATTATAAAAAATATTTTTTAAAAATAACTATAAAATTATAATAGATATATTTATTATATTTATAATTTTATAAATATATATAATAAATATATACATTATATTTATTTATTAAATTATAAATATGAGAAAAACAATTATAATAATTTTATATTTATTGAAATAAATATATATAAATTTATAGTTATAAATATAAAAAATATATATTTTATTTAAATAATTATCAAATTATAATAGATATATTATTTATACATTTATAATTATATATAATAAATATATTAATTATATATATCTATTATACATAATTATAAATATAATAAATATATTTATTAAAATTTTATAAATATAAATAAATAATTATTTATTTATAATATTTATAATTTGATAAATATATATAATACATATTTTAATTATATATATTTATAAAATTATAAATATAAGAAATATAGTTATTCTAATTTTATAATTATTTAATTAAATGTATGTAAATTTAAATCTATAAATACAAAAAAATATATATTTATTCGAATAATTATAAAATTATATTAAATATCTATATTATATATTTATAATTATATACAATAAATATTTTTATTATTTTTATTTATTTTGTGTAATTATAAGTATAATAAATACATTTATTATAATTTTCTAAATAAATACAAATATATATTCATTTGAAAATTATAAATTTATAATATATATATATATATATTAGATATTTGGGGTACAATTACACACCTCACCCACTGGCTGGAAAGACATGCCACAGCCCCCCAAGGGGATAGCTTACTCATCAAACCTTATTTATTTATATATGGATGGCCTTAAGGCCCAGTAGACATGAATCCCAATACATGGCCCAAATACTTGTTATTTTATAGCCCAAAGGGCCAATAGTGCATCTGCCTCACATGATGTCATAGATCCCATTTGAGTCCCACCTTGCCTCTTCCTAGTCCTTCATCACCCAACAGAGCCACACCACCATCCTTCATGGTCTGCGTTGACCCTACCACATCAACCCGGTCAGAACTAGCACTATCCGCCCCATTTCATTTCACGTCGTCAAGCTCCCTACCCTCAGTATTGCACCATTGAAGAGGTCCTCATTCGAATTGATTCCACCACGAGCCTCGTCTACCGTGGACCCCTCTGTCACTTATGATGCCTGCCTAAACTGGTTATTTTTCCACCGTAATATGTTAGTCTATGTTTCCCACACCTGAAGCTATTGTTCCTCCACTGCACATCATCACGAGTATAAATCCCCTCTAGCCCCTAATTTGGGTCAAAGAAACTTGGTGGGTGGGTTTCGAACTCAAGACACCACACCCATTGGATGTCGTAGACAGGTGCAGGTCTCCATTTGACTTACACCATATTGGAAAAAACATGTGTAAGGGTAACTCTCGCCTCTCATTGGGGGCCCTACAATGCATAGAGTGCACCGCATGTTCCCCAGCTAGGAAAATGGATTTGAGTTCCCATGTTCATAATATGCACAATGTTTGAGTCTAGGAGGACTCGAGCCTATGCCAGTTCCCACAGAGAGCAAAGGGTACAACCAACATGAACTATTCGGCTAACACCCCATGGGAAAATCTATGTCTGGGAAATGATTTCCTCTTACTGCGGGTCCCACCATTCCCAGAGTTCATTGTACATTCCCTAATTAGGAAAATGACTTTGAATAGCCATGTGTATAATTTTCCAAGTGTCCGAGTCTGGAAGGACTCGAGCATGGGCCAGTTCTCATAGAGAGCGAGAGGTACAATCATAGGGTACCACACGTCTAACACCCCATAGGCCTATATTATATATTTATAATTATATACAATAAATCTATTTATTATATATATTTATTATATTTATATATTATATAAAATTATAAATTTAATAAATATAATTTTATAATTTTATAATTATATATAAACATATATTTATTTATTATATTTAGAATGTTATAAATATAAATAACTATATATATATATAGTTATAATTATAAACTAATAAATATATATTGATTGTATATATAATTTTGTAAATATATATATAATAGTAATAATAAATTATTAACATTATATCATTATCAGTGATTTTTTATACTGATAAAGATATGCCTTTATGAGTGCTAAAGAAGCATTGATTATGGCCCATTTTATTAATGATTTCTATTTTAAAATTGATAAAACTAACCTTTATAAGTGATTTTTAAGAATCACTGATAAAATTGTTACCTGGTTTTATAAATGAATCCTAACAGTCGGCTTCTCTCTCACACACCATCAAGTTTTCACAAAACCCTTCATCTATCATTTCACTGCTCTCTCCACCACTGATCTAGCCACCCTACTCGTCATTTCCTCTTTTCCCTCCTCTTCTCACATCCAGCACTCTATATTCCTCTCTCATCCTGCCTCTCTCACCGTCACCCCCACTTGTTGTCACCTATCTCGCTTGTTCACTTGCCGCCACAACTTTCTCCACAGTCACTCCTTATCGTACCCTCACCACCCTACCACCATTCCACCTTCATGGTGAAACTTAACGGTAATAGTTGACCCTTTTTCTTATAATTTCACTGTGTCTAGGGAATTTGAATAACTTTTTGAGCTCCATTCATCCTATATTTATATTTATGGAAAATTCAAAATTGATTTGTGATAGCTTACCCCATGTGTTTTCTATTGAATTTGAGAACCATGATTGTTTTCATATTTAATTCTTTGTTTTGTATATTGAGTAGTAACATTAAATGTGTTTATGTTTTACTAGAAAGGTAAAATGAGTTTTATGTGATTTTCAATTCAATTCCAATTATTTTTCAACCGTGGAACTTGTTAATTTTTTTAATAAACCATGCGCACCATGTTTTTGGTAAATTTCCTAAATTGTCTTTATAAATAAATTATAATATTTTATAAGGTTTTTTGTCTTAAAAGTGAATTCTCAATAAGAAAAATATTTTTACCTTTAATTTCAAGTAATACTTACATAGATATCTTCTGTTTTCTCTTCAAAATATATTTTTTGGAAATGGATTCCTTAAGCTAAATAATTTTGATAAGAGTCAAAGGGATGTGCGTGAGGATTGTAGGAGGAATAATTTTTTTGAGTTTTAGGAAGAAAATTTAAGGAAAAGGTGTAGCATGAAGTGGTGGATGTGATCCCATTTTCTAAGATAAGAAGAAGTCAATTTTTGAAGCACATGTTACATTTTAAATAATGTAATACTATTATTCAAGGGTCAAAGGATAAAAAATGGAAAATAGAAGGGTAGGTGAGGCTTGGCCTATCCACACCAGAAAAATTAATTTGGAATTTTTTTTTTTTTTCATTTACTCTTATTAAATCAAAGTTTACCATTTTTTACTTTTACTCAGGTAATTAATTTTCAACCAAAGTAAATAATTTTAATGAAAAAAATCAATTTGTGATTTTTACATAATGTGAACTTATTGATCTAAAAATTTATAATCATTTTATCAAATAAATTTTTTAATGATTTAAAACATCAATTTTAAAATAATTGCACATAAAGTGGAATTTGTTTTGGTAAAAGTGTGTTTTTAGTCATAATATTTTTGTGTAGAAATAGTTATAAATATTTTCAATTTTTTAAAAATGAATTGGTTTATTATATAAATTTATGTATCATTAAAAACAAACCAAAATACAATTTTACAATTAAAATACTTAATTAAAATAAAAGATAAAATATAGATTCTATTATATTTAAAATAATACACTTATTTTATACAGTTAATCTTTTTGTTTATTAAATTTTAAACAATATATTTAAATTGTAAAACATTATTCATTAAATAAATATTTGATCAATTTTAAAAATAACCACTTCTATATTATATATTGATAAAGTAATGAAATTCATCTTTTCAGAAAAAAATATATTTTTCCCTATTCATCTAAAAATATATTATTTAAAAAAAACCCAAAATCATATTAAGATAATTTTGTTATAATAAATTTAAAAAGTATGTTAATTATATAAAAATAGATTTTATAATTATGATATAAATTAATTTTGATAAAAAATTCATGAGTGGAAAATAATAATATTTTAAATAAATGAATCTTATATTAATATATATGTTTTACATCATTTTCATAAGGTGGTCACTTTTATTTCAATAAATACATGAAATGTCAAGCATTGAAAAAATATTTTAATATTTATTTAAAATAAAATGTAAGGTGTAAAGAATTATTTTGGTTTTAAAATCAATTGTAATCACCGACTTGATGTTTTAAAAATTATTCCTGTGATAATTGGATTTCAAACCAAGACTTTGTGTGATTTTAATAATTTATAAATGTCAAAAAAATGTTTTTTTTTATTTTTAAAGTGGTGAGTTAACAATTGTGATCTATATTTAAAACCACTTTTTTATAGACTTTGTTAATTTTTTAATCAATTTTTTGGGGTGTTTAAAGCTTTTAATATTTCCCAATGAGATGGATTACTTGAAAAAGGTCTGTTTTCCCATGTGGATTGTAATTTGAAACTTATTTCATCTTTTAATGATTTTCAATGGAATTCTAATGGCTAGTGTGAATACCCATTTTATTTTCAAATGTATTTTGATAAAATTGTTTCTAAGGGTAAATTGAGATAGATTTTATAAATTATAAAATGTCTTGGAATTCTAATTTTGTTTTGAAAAGTGAAGAACCATTTTAAATTTTATGAAAAATGAGTTTACATATAAGGTGTGATACCCTCTAAAGACCCTTTGATTCTTGTATGACCATTGTAGCTTTTGATCCCATGTGGGTATTTGTAATATTGAAAAAATGTATATGTTTTTTAGGTTTGATGTATATGGGGATAAATATTATAGGGTGGGAGGTGAGGCCTAAGATATTTTAAATGATTTTCACACGATGAATTTAGTTTATCTACTATTTTCACCTCCATTTGACTTATAATGGTGCACTTAAGTAGTAACTATGTGAGTTTTTTGGGGAAACACTAGTGTGATAGTGTGATGAATGTGGAAGAATTTAATGTATATTGTGAGATGGTTAGACTCAAAATAATATGAGGCCCTTATGCTAGTATAATTTTTTCATATGATACAATGGGTGAAGGAATACCATTAAAATTGTATTTATTGATCCTATGGAGTAATGATTTCTAGGGATAACACCATCCTTGTCATTTTCCCCATGTTGGGTGACTTTCCATTTTCGTGTTTTCCTGTGTTCCTTCTTCCTTATTTGTATGTTTAGTTTTCATATTTCTTGAAAAGGGAATGTGAAAGGTTTTCAAAGAATGAATAAAGAAAATAATTATTTTGATGTATTTTCATCCTATATAAAAAATGATTTTGAAGAGTGTTCTCAAATGAGAAAAGTTATAATTTTTAATGTGGGTTGAGGAAAAATATTTTCCAAGTGATTGTTTTTATTTAATGAAAATATTAGAAAAATATTTTTAACACACTTTTATGTGTTTGTACTTGTTTGGTAAAACAATATAGAAAATTTTTATTATTATAATGAATTTAAAACAATTTATTTTTATAATGTAATCCAAATGTGAACTCTTAGATTTAGTAGGTTGTGGTAACCTACTAGACTTTTATATCATGCTTATATTTTATTGGTTTGGGTTTTGTTTGGAATGTTTTGATTTTATTGGATCTTCTGAGAGGGATATATGGTTGGATAGTGTCCCTAGTAGAACATATTTTGTGTATTTATTTTCTTAGATATTAATATTATTGAATAAAATATGATGGATATGAATAAAAAATGGATGTATATCAGTCATATGAAAAAATTGTATGAAGATGAAGTGAAAGAGTTCATCATGTTTCAAAAAGATCATGAATATGACTCTTCTAAAATAATTTTTTTCTATTTAAACTATTGTTTTTCAAGACTAATTAGTTCAGAGTATTTGGAAGAACACCTGATCTGTCATGGAATAGATCAAAGTAATAAATATTGTAATACACATAGGGAATAAGAGAATATAGCTAGTGTCTGGGATAACACTGTGTGTTATGGATCATCTGATATGATTTCAAGTGCATAGAATGAAGAAGACCATACAAGGGACATGATTATAAAATTGAATGATGATGAAGATCATATTGAGGAAATGAAAAGGACAATTGAATATGAACTTTATGATTATCCAAAATTGTTTGAGAAGTTAAAGAGTTTTTCAAAGACAAGATTGTATGTTGGTTTCACTAAATATATAGTATTTTAAGCCATACTAAATAAATATAATTTGAGAGAAGGAAAAATATGAAGTGATGCCAGTTTTATGGAACCACTTTCTCTCTTGAATGAAATTTTCCTAGAATAGAATTATCTCCCTAGCCGAACATATGGCCCCAAATAAATTCTACACTCGATGAGTATGGTATTTGAAATAAAATAAACCTGTTTGAATGATTGTATACTATTTTTCAAGGACCATGAATCACTTACAGAATTCCCAAAGTGTGGTGTCACTCGATATAAGAAAGATGAATCATGTTCTATGAAAGTAGTATGGAACTTTCCAAACATTCTAAGGTTTATGATCCTATATGAAAGTTCGGATACTACATGTAAATTGAAAAGTCATGCATAATTATGAAATAATTATGGGAATCTAAATTACCTAGTAGTCTCTCCTCATTGAAATATAGCTGAACATGTGTATCATGAATCTGGAAATGAGTCGAGAAAACATTGTCTTGTGATATCTATAGATAGAGTGAATCCTTTTGGTTTTCAAAGAAGCACTCATAGTACATAGACAGTTATGTTGGTTAATTATATATTTCCACTGTGGTTATGAATTAAATGAAAATACATCATGTTATCTATTCTTATATCAAGACCAAAACATTTGATTAATGATATTGATGTTTATTTGGCTCCATTGATTTAGGATTTGAAATTATTGTGGGATTCAGGTGTTAGGTTGTATACTACTTATAGAAATAGTGATTTCACATTGAGATACATATTATACAAGATGATAAATGAATTTCCTATTTATGTAGATTTTTAGGAAATATAATTAAAGGAACTCAAGGGTGTCCCATTTGTGAAAAAGGTACACAGTAAAGTAGGTTGAAACATTCATTGAAGATTGTGTTTTTAGGAAATCATAGATTTATACCCCAAAGGCATAAGTATCAATCTTGGATGACATCATTTTATGGAATTTCATAAGAATGTAAATCATTATATCCACTAATAGGTGATCAACTGTTTGAGAAATTAAAATATTTGGACACAAATTTTGGTAAAATGTTTTTGAAAAACCTTAAAAAAACCAGATGGAAAAAAGAGATCAATTTTTTTATTTACCATACAGGAATTGTCTATACATAAGAATTTTTATTGATGTTATTCATGTTTAAAAAATGTATGTGATTGTTTCATCGATTCATTACTAAATGCACCAAAAAACAAAGGATGGAATTAGGGATTGGTTAGACATTGTTTACATGGGAATATGAAAATAGTTGGCAGTGGTGAAGGGTGAAAAGAAAACATTTCTTCTTCCAACTACTTACACTCTTTCTAGGAATGAGAAATATCATTTTTGAATCTTATTTAATAGAGTAATGGTTCTAGAAGGGTATTCATTGAATCTCAAGAATATTGTGTCAATGTAGAATTTAAAGTTAAAGGTTCTGAAATCACATTATTTCCTGGTTTTTATGCAATATCTAATTCCTATTTAATTATATTGAATTTTCTAAATAATTTCCATCATACATTAACAAATATATCTTTTTTCTTTAACTCTATATGAATCAATGTTATGGACCCCACAAAATTTTCGGCTATGGAAAGACAAATTTTTTTCATATTATGTGAATTTGAAATGTTAGTCCAACCAGCATTCTTTGATATAATAGTTTTTTATAGTTCTCTTAGTGAGAGATATTAAACTAGGTGGTCCTTTACACTATATATGGATGTACCCCATTGATAAGTGTATTTCATGAATACATTTTGAGGTGTTTATGTATATTGATTTGTGTATTTAATTGATAAATCTTTCCAATTTGTGAAAAAAAATTATGCTTTATGGTAGGAACAATAGTTTTTTAAAAAGGAACAAAAAGGATATATTTTAGAGTTAAAACAAACATTGTGACACTTCATTTCACTCACAGCATGACACTAGATTTTTGAAGATAATTAAAGCTGTAAAATAAGACAAAGACGATATACATATCATGTAATCTCATTAAACAATGTGAGATTTTAGAGAGAAAAGTTGTTGCGAGTAAAAGTCGTGATGATATTACCTGTTGTGAAAAGAAGTTACATGTTGTGTAACACAAATTCAGGTCATGAATGATCAAAATAGAATGATTCAAAATCACCTCTACTAACGTGGATTTTAGAACATGAATTTACATTACATGTCGTGATACTTTCAAAAAACAAAAAAAAAATAAAGATATATAGAGATCTGAAACACGACTGAGGTTGGACCCAAACATCTATAAAAGGAACCCTCGACCACACCTTTGTAGGCATTCTGGATAGAGGATCGATGCAAGATGCCTACCTAGAAGACACACAACTGCGAAGCCTGTAACTTGACCAATTTTTTTTCTATACCCTCTCATGTTTTCCATGATCGGAAGATTTCATCATTTCTTTGCATGGGTGATGAATGGGGAATAAATGTATAATGTATTTAATTTTTTATTTCAATTCATGTTGGGATTTTATATTGATTCTTTATTTCTTTCTAATTATTGTTTCTTTTTTCATGAACATTGTGACCGGGATTAGGGATTAGGTTTAATTTATTTCATTCTTTGAGCACGATCATTTCCTAAGTTGATTGATTGTAATTTTTTAATGTTCAGTGTGGGGTTTAGATTTCATCTATGAACATTGGGTTTACCTCCTCCATGTGCTTAAATAAGGTTCTGGGTTACCCATTCCTTGTAATCTCAAATACCAGACCATGAGAAAAGGAGAAATTTGAATGGAGGGTATTTTTCATGACCATTAAACTCGTTATTACCCGATTATGAAAACTAAATTATTGTTAATTAATTATTTTATACATAGTAAACCCATTGACTTTGATTCATTTCTTCATGACCCCTTTTTATATTGTCTTCTCTCAATTTCATAACAATCCAATGCTCAATATTTTAGTTTTATTTTATACAAATTGAAATTATTTTAGGTTTATTTTATTTAATTAATATTCTCTCTGACATTATCTTTTTGGGGCTGAAATCTGAATTTCATATCCTATTCTACCTTCTATTTTAGTTTTATTGTTTGTTTTGTGTTTTAAATTTTAAAATTCAGTAACCCTGTATGAATTGATGATGCCCATATAGCTATCACCCATTGAACCATATATGAATATTTTTAAAGCGTGTGTGAAAAATAAAATTCAACCAAAGGGATTTATTGTTGAGAGATATATTATTTAAGAACCCATTGATTTCTGTACTGAATACCTATTTTGTGTGTAAAGAGTTGTTCTACAAAAATCTCATCACAATTGGGGGTTTTCAGGTGAAGGAATTTAAAGAAGAGATGTCATAATAATCAATATTATAGATCGGGTGCAGACTCACCTTTACATATTTCATAATAGTTTGTAGGTTTACCCATATGTTAAAACATAAAATTATGTTCTTAGGAATTTGAATTCATCATTGGCGGAAATATGGATATCAAATACACATAATAAATAGTTTATAGGATGGTTTCATGACCATATTTTTAAGGATTCAGATGAAAATCTAGATTAAATTTTAGAACTACTTTGATGTATAACTAGAGGACCAAGTGTGTATGTATTATATTACACTGGTTATGTAATTTATGGTTATACATTGTATACAAATGAACGAGATGAAGACGGTACCATTCAAAATAGTAGAGCTACACTTATGTTTAAAGCAATGCATGTTTCTGGTACTAAAGGATGAAATCCAATTTATATGAATATTTCATAATTTAGCATCATCAAAAAAATATGGGAGTTGGATTATAAAACATTCCAAGTGACCATTTTTCAATGAAATTGGGTTTGTAATAAGATTTTGATTAAAATAGATGAATTAGCATTCATGAAAGTGGATTTAATTAAGTAAGGGTACAAAGACGAACCAATTATAATGGAATCACAGGTTTTATAAGTATTTTTTGTCCCAAATCCCTCAAACTGAATGTGTTAAACTGTTCTGTTATCGAAAAAAACACTGAAGGGTCAGATGAAAATTAAAATGAGGATTCCCCATTTCATTTGGAAATTGCAATCATTTCACAATGGTCCCAATATAGATGGTGTATTGTATATCAGATGGAACCACAATGAAAGGATTTGGATACATGACTGAGCGGTCAAATCCCTTCAGCCTTTAAAAAAAGAGTTCAATAATCAAGTTATATTTTTTTTTGTAATATACATTGTGTTAGATCATATTATTATCTATCCTCTTCTACATTTATGTAATATAAAGTGAATGTTCAACCACATTTATAGATAATGTCTTCTGAAAATGTTGGTTCTCCCAATCCCAAGGAACAATAGGCTTATCAAGTTGTTGTTGCTCCCAATGCAAAGGAATAGTGACCTTCTTCACATGTTGCTACTACCACTCCAGGGAAACAATAGGTTTCTCAAACTACTATTGCTCCCAGTGTATAGGTACAATGACCTTCTCCAGATTTTGATGCTACCATGGTAGAGGAAAAACCTATTGATGATGTTGAATCTATATAAATGGTAAGTGATGAGGGACTTGTGTTGCTGAAAAAATAGAAGTGTTTTAGTTTGATGGTAATTGAAAAAATCATTCAGTAAAGAAGAAATGGAATCAAATTCAAGTTCATATGGAATGAGTGGGGATAGCATGTTAACCCCAACAAGGACATGATCAAAAGTTACATTAGACTCGTCACTTAGAAACGTGTGTTGATTGATGTATATGTGTGGCACTGTGTCTCACCCACACTTAAGACTCTAATGTGGGAAGATATTATAGTAACATTGTGATATAATTTCATTATTTCACTAAAAAATAAAATAATGAAACATTGATTTACTATTCATCATACCTTTCAAAGTGAATTTATAATAGATGAATCTAACAAGAAATATGTATTAATGCTTACTGGAAGGATTCACATAAGATTTTACACAATTATAAAAAGAAATCATCTTAAAGATGTCAAAGGGAAAATAAATCCACATACTCAACTTATGCATTCACAGATGACAACCCAAGAAGTGTGGGATTCATTTACTAGCCATTGTGGGGAGCCATATTTTCAAGTACATTATGGATCATAATACATTGTTTGAAAATATGTTTATTCGTCACTTTAATTGAAATTTTTTTATTTATGAAATAAAAATTGAGTGCTGAAAATAAGGAATGGGTAGAAAAACCAACGTACCAACATCATAATTATGTGACATAAAACAACATCATAATACTTTTATGGTGTATACTTCCCTTGAAATTAAATTGGTACATATTTTAAATCTATCGTAATACTTTTATGTGACATAAAACAACATCATAATTATGTTCCTATGTTTATATATAGACTGATAATCCAAATCCAAATCCACTTCCATCCAACATCATGTTATATAGAGGGGGAACGTGTAAATAAATACGGGATACTAATAGATGAAAACACAAAAAAAATTGGAAACATGTGTTTGTATGAAATAATAAAAAAAATCTTTAAATCAGTATTAAAAAAATGATTACATAGTTTTTTATATTTCTATTCGACATAGTCATATGAATCATCAACACCCATGATAAATGAATACCTACTATTGGTGGCCTCGAATGTCCAAAATAGTATGTCCACGTGAGATGTGTAGGTTTTGGGGTGACACCCCAAACATATTTTGAGGAAAAAAACAATAAGAGGATAATGATATATAAGTGGAAGAGATAAAATAAAGGGTAACTGACATTGAAGAAAATTTCTTTGGTAGTATGAGTTTCTTGAAATTGTTTTGGGTGGGGGACCAAAAAGAAGAAGAAACTCAAGAAAAGGCATTATGTGAAGACCCCCACCACCACCAGAATTGAGGGGATCCATTACCACCAAATAGTTGTCTTAATAAAAGTAATAAATATTATAATAATTCTTTCTATGAAATGTGAATCATCCAAACACTAGTAACTTTCCTATAACACCCCATAATTCTAAAGTATGAACCATGTATTCGATAGTGTGCATGACATGCGACACCAATCATGTAAGGTTATATATTATATGGATACTTTATAATATATTTACTATTTAAAATAGATTCTATATATTTTAATGGATGAAACACTGAGTTATCTCACATTACACATAAGAGAGACCTTCCTTGATAACTTACATTACACACAAGAGTGATTTTCACCAAACAGTGATACATTATTAAAAAACTATTATATAATATGATATGATATAACCTAGACATTATGTTAGAAGTTATGAATAGTATTAACTAAATTATTAAACAATATTGTCTATATAAATATAAAATGGATTCATGGGTTACCAATTAATGAAAAACAAAAATAAGAACCAATTGGATATACACAGAAATATTATTATTTTTATTCTTCCAAGGAGTTTTGTCTTAATAAAAATAATTAATTGTAATTAGTTAATGTTTTTAACGAAACATAGGTGTTATATATTCAACAATTTTTTTTATATTCATCCATTATGTTTTATAGGAATAGGATAATTACAAACCCGAATCCACGCATAAAAACTTATATCTTTATAAAGGTAATTTTACCATCTTTAAATGGAGAACATATTTTAAACATGAATTTTGACAATTTAATTTATTTAATTTTTCAAAATATACTTTATATTTTAAACAAAAAACATAATAATTAGGTTAGGATAATTTTTTGATCTTTTTTGAAACATTTCATTTTTTAATAAATAGTTAAAAATACTTAATTTTAGTTCAAAAATGATTTTTCATCTAATTTACTTATAAGTATAAATTGTATTTTTAATTGGTTTTAAATTTTTATTAGATAATATTTTTATCAATTAATAAAATTTATTTCATTGTAATTAGTTTCATATTGAAATTGAATATAAAAACATAACAAACTTTCGAACTTTTTTACTTTAAAACCCTCATTGTCATCCTACCTGCTGGATTAAATTTGATCAAATTTCTACAACATATATTATTGGAATTTGGAAAAAAAGGATTACAATTTTTTATTCAGAAAAATTTATAATTTATAATGAGAACAACTTTTTTTCTAAAAAATATCATTGAATGTGATTAAAATTAAAAACAACGATTACGACTAAATTAAGATTATTAATAGATAGAACATTAACCTTTAGGCCCAAAAAACCTATACAATTTTCATAGTCCTATTGTATTGAAATATTTGGAAACTTTTCTATCGTAGATGTAAATATTACCATTATTGGATCCACTTTCAACAAGAAAAATATGTATGTTATTCTTTTGTAAAAATATTACAAGAGTGTCACTCCTCCTCCACTATAAAAGGACCTCATCTCCTCACACTTTCTCAGACCTATAAACATACTTTGTCTCAAAAAAACTCTACCCTTATTCTAAAAGCCTCCCATTAGGTGTAAATAAATCCTAGTATGCTTTTGGTTCAAACCAAATGTAGTTACCCGATTTACTGGTAACAACATTCCTTAATCTTTTTAGTTTTATTTCCATTCTCAAACCCCTGAACCCTTATTATTATATGATTGTATAGAAAATATTTATACTAAATATAATTTTTTATTATGATAATTTTTATACCTAAAATTACACACAATTCCATTTAATGGATAACGAACATACTATTTCTGTGTACGGTGAACTTCTGCCTCATGAAATGATGATTGTTCATTTTTTCATTACCACTTCTCATGGTGGAAATTATGATGTAGAATCTATTTATATTTTATATTTATTATATTTATTATTTATTTATACTTATTTAACCCTTTTATTACACATACAATTAATACTTTCTATTTTGTGTTGATACGATAAAATCATTTGTGGAAGTGTGGTCTACTGCCCCCTCAAAACGATGTGTTTGGTTCACACTATACGTTGAACTTATAAAGTATTGTTTCAATTAAACATATGTGAAGGAAAAAACGTATATATTATATTCCTGACATAATTACCCTTTTTAAATATTCTATATATATATATATATATATATATCATTTTCATTATTACTCTTTCAAACACTTCAAAATTGATAATGTCGTTCATGGATGTGTAGACTACCACCTCCTCAGTAAGATGTGATACATTTTACATCATAATAATTATATATATATGTATATATGATTATTTAACATGGATTTTATGATATAATGATCATTTTTGAGAGATTTGGTGCTATGTACATTCTTTCCATAACGATTATTGTAAAATTGGAACATTACTCATGTGTACATATGAAATACGGTCTCCACAATTGTAATGTTGATTCATTTTTCATAACCATATTTAATTATTTATTTTAAAATTTTAAATAATATATAAATATAATAATTATGACAATATTATTATTCTCAAGATGTTATATAAAGAATTTTTTGACCATATTTTACCTACAAATGTTTTTTTGACACATTAACCGAATTTGTTAAAACACGAGATGTAAACTTAATTGTTTATGTATGAGTATAAAGAATAGTAAAAAGTGGAATAAAAGTAACTATAAACCTGAAAAAGGTTCCCAATAAGTTATAAAATTAACATAAGTTTGTTATACATGAAGATAAAGGATGTTACACAAAAATGAAATGCATGGTAAAGGATTATCATCTCACTTTTTTATATTTGTAAGATAAATTTAATGTTACCCACTTAAATATTATGTGTGGTGTATCTAATACCAATTTTTTTTATAATATATCCTTAATTATATTACCTTTATTTTATTTTAAACATTCATTTAATGTTATTCCTTAATGGGGATTATGATTTAAAATGTTTTATGTGGTATGGGGCATTTTGGAATGTTTAAATATTATTTTCCCTAACAATAACTTTCTCATATTTCAATTGTATTTAAATTAGAGGAAATTATATGAACATTGTTCAATAAAACCTTATTTTCTTTATACCCTAGTTATTTTCTACCATTTTCAAGTATTAGTACCATTTTCCCACCCTTTGGTACTCAAAATATTTTAGGAAATATTTTTTAGAAAACCAGAGTTTTTTCTATATTTAGTTAGAGAACTTGTTTTCTTCTAAAAACCTTATTTTATTAAAATGTTTCTAAAATGATTTGGTAAAGAAATTTTTACCCCTTTTTTCTTTTACCTATGTTTTAAAATTAATATTCATATATCTTTCCAAACAATAAATTTTTTTAACATTTAAACATACAAAAGGAATGTTCTTTTTACCTCATATGGCTTGTATGGATTTAACCATCATAATTTATTTGAATATTATTTTTTATGTTTATAAGGTTAATTTTTAATAAAAATAATTTCATAAGTGGTTTTCAACAAAAAAAATTTCAAAACAAATGGATATTTTCCTCAAGAATTTTTTAATAGTTCTTTTTACATTATTTTTATTCAGTAATGACAACAACACTTTATTTTAATCCACCTTGGATATTTTGTATTGATACCATATTTATTATTAAAATGTATATATTGTGATTTATTTTTCAAAGGATATTATTCACAATCACTTCCTTGATTCCTTTTAGTCCCCTGGAAATATTCAATTTCTTATGATCATTTTACATTATATTTCCCCTAAATATCTATATAATTTTTCATGGAAGGGATTATTTCTTACACCATATACCATTTTTAATATTGTGTATACTTTTAATGTTAATTGATTATTTGGGAAAATATTGATAAATATGTATACCTTATTCAATACATATATTTGATAAGGCACATTGTTTATTCAATATATGAGGAATTCTTTGGACATGCAATACACAGGTTGGGGACATTTTAAGGAAATACCTATGTGTTGGGGACCAATTAATAAAATACCCTTGAGGCATAAGTAGTATGATGAGAAAAAATAATTGTCTATATTCCTTATATGGTTTTTTAACAAATAGCTAAACCATCTTGTGAATGGTCTTAATGGTACTAGTTATATGTACCACAGAAACATAACATCCAATAATTAAGAACTTCCCTCATTTAGTTTCAGTTATTATTCTTCCATGAGATTTTGTGTCGACATATCTATGAATACAATTGTTTTTAAATTATCTATATGGCATGTGTTTTAATTTCTTACCTTTCTATATTTATTTTACCTTATCAAGTTATTTCAATGTAATTTGTTTTCAGTTATTACCTTAGCATATTTTTTATGCACTTCCATTCAGTTTATTGATTACATGAAATGTGTGTTAATTTATATAACTTTCCATATTGACTATACTAAGTGATTCTTTATTTCTTCTTCTATATTTTTTCCTGAGAATTTGAGCTCTCCCATATTATGTTTCTTTCCCTAGGAATTCAAGAAGCGTACAATGAAAGATATGCAGACATTTACTAGTTGGAATAAAGTTATCCTCAAAGTTAATTATTTATGTAGACAGAATGAAAAAATTATGGTTTAATTAGTGTATTACTTTGTATTAAAAGTCTCATGTATATATCTATTTTACCAAGACTACTAAACTGATTGGTCCTTCGAGTATTTCTTCTTTGTAATAATGCCATTGTAATTAGTAATAGTCACCAGATCCAAGCTATCAGTGGTCAGGTCACTATATTTCCTATACTGGTAATCTATAGTGTAAAAATGATTATGATTTATATATATTAACACCCAATAATCTCCTTGTAGCGAGGGACACAGTGATTAATATCCAAGAAAGCTTGCTACACAATAGAACACTTTCAGTAGGTCATCTGAAAGGGGTGATTAGCATAGATCATGAGATGAGCACTAATCTACTTGTTACACGTGATGGTGGAGGATGAGCCCGTAAGGGGCAACGCTGCGCGAGGGTTTCTCTCCCGGCGCCGCCTCCTGGTTTCACCCCGGTCAGGCGATGCTTCCTCCCCCTTCTTGTTTGTGGTTCGCGGCGGGGACTTCCTCGGCTCGGTCACCATGACGGTGCGCTTGATTCAGCCTTCCTCACGGCGGCGCAGGTGTCGAATGACCGAGTCCCAGAGTCTGCGGGTTGAGGGAGTCTTCCCTGTTCGTGGTCACGGGCATCTGGTGAGGGGCGTGGTTTTCGGGGGGCTGAAGGCTGGTGGCGCTGGGTTTCGGAAATAGATCTAGTTTTCACTGGATCCTTTTTCGGTTTTTATGCATTTTTCTGTTTCTTTTTCTTTTCTTTCCTTTGTGCCTCTGGTTCCTGGTGGGTGGTTTTGGGTTGACGTTACAAGGATGGATATGGCGGCTTCAGGCCACGGTTTTTGTGGTCCATGCGTCTTCATGAGCATGGGATGATTCTTTCCCTCTTTGTTTTGAGGATGGTGATTTTGAGTGCGTGGATGTTTCTGTATGTTGTGATGGTTTCTCTTCAGCCTCCTCCGATGTTATCTGGTTTGCGCCGTTGATGTTTGTTCCGCTGATGTCGATGGACGCTGAGATGTTAGTGACGACGACGACCGACGGTAGACAATGACGGTCGACGGTGGGTACGGTCACCGGTGGTGAATCAGTAGTCGTTCCGGCGTGTCTCGCCGGCGACTTGAGGCGCGTTTCGAGGCGATGGTACGGCTCGAGGTGACAGCGCTTGGTGGCGCGTGTCGAGGTGTCAGAGTGGCATGCAGTCGCGTGACGGGCCCGGGGCTCGAGGTGGGACACGTGGTTGGACCTGATGTTTGAAATTTGAATCTGTTAATCGCTGTAATTGTTTGAATTTGGGTGTGGTTCACGGTTTTCCTCAAACCGAGCAGCATGGGAACCGGCTACCCTCAAACCGGCTTTTTGAAAATCTATAAAAAAAATGATTATCGGCCCCGGTTACACGTGATGAGGAAGATATTCATAAGATTTACCAAGAAATTAGAATATTCATTTCATGGTAATAAGGTATTATAAAAACACAAGTTGAAAAGGAGGTATTCATTTCCATTTTATTTTTCATGCTAAACCATTAACAATTAATAAAAAAAGTTCTGAAGTGATGAATGTTACTACAGACAGACAAAGTGAAGATATGAAATGGAAGGTCAACTCAAAACCATCTAAAGGATCAACAAATGGATTGAAAAGATCTTCTAAAATCACTTTTACCCCTCCCATTAAATATCCACATTTACTAACATTGAAGGTTTGTTCGGATACAAAGTGGACATATTTATATAGTTGATTTTAAAAAAATGTATATTGAGAGGAAGGTATTGACTACATTTCCTTTGAGAATATAAATGAAGAACTCAAATATGAATTTCTAGGATCCTAAATTGTGAATGTATACATGACGTATGTTTTCTTGATTTAATTTTACAAAAGATGATATAAAATTTTAATTATGACTAAATAAATTTCATATTATTTTCAGGCATATATATCAATACCAATTAAAAGGACTTCCCCATGAAAATAAAATTGGACTCTTTAGTCCTCACGCCACCTATAAAGAAAAAACCAACATATAATCCAAAAAATGGATGAAATAGTGTGAAAATAGGCAAATAATTTGAAATAAAACTTTGGGATGACATAATCTTCTTATGAATGATGATTAAGGGATAAAACAATACAATTTAATCATATGAAATATATTTTAATTTATTTAATTACTTATTCCTTTTTTTTGGAAACATTGGATGATCATTGAGGTCAATTTGGATACTCTAGACATTTATTTTTTAAATTTAGTACATGGATTACCAATAAAACAACCACACATGGTGGAGTTTTTCAATATTTAATATACTATATCTAAAGTTTCAGAACTAAAATTTATGTTATATAATTTATATTATGTTTTAATAGGTATTTTTTTTATTATATGGCATTGTGTAAATATTATTTAAATCATGGAATGGGGACAATAATTTCACACAAGTACCTTGAAAATTTCTAAAAGTGATATGTATTAGGGTTTATATAATATTATTTCACTATCAAAACACATATAAAAAAATTAATTATTTTTTCCAATGTTTATGTAGTGTCCAAAACAATGAAATGGAAAAGATATCAGTTATTATGTTTGTAAATTTATGAGAGAGATCATATTTCATCAAAAAAAATCATCACCAAAAAGTTATTTTTAAATTTAATCACTAATTAATTTAAAATATTTATTAATCATTTGTGTATTTATATTTTTTCAATACTACTCTCAATGTAAAAACATTTTATTCACAAGAAGATATACATTTTCTTAGAAATGAATGGGTATCATACTTGATCACAGAATGTACAAAAATAACATGATGATGTGACTTCCATAGTGGTAATAGTTATTTTTTCATATTTATGTTTATTTTTTATTTTTATTATTAATCACATAAGAATTTTTTTCTTATACAGGTGTAATCCTTTCATAGTTATGGGTCAAAATGTATACAATCATAATAAAAGGTGAATTCCTACAACTTATTTAATTAATTTTGTCCTAATTTTATCTACTATTTTTATGTTATATTCCTGATAATTTTTATCTAATTATTATTTTGTTTCTTTCATAGATATTTTAGGGAAATCATATTCTGCCAATGTTTCCATGCTTTCCATTGCTTTGGTTTATTGACCTTGTAATGTTGTATATTGATTCGATGTTCTTAGACAAAAAAGCATTCTTGAATCAATATGCAGTGTTGGAAGTTCGATAAGGAAATACAATAGTAATCAGGGTAACATTGGTATTTAATATTTTTTGAGACTTTGGGATGTTTGGAATCAGTGACACTTCAATCTAATACACGGTGTGACCAGCATGACACTAGGTGCATCTTTTTATTTAAAATTTACATTAATTTTTGTAAAATATTAAACTAACATACTCAAAAAAAATAAAATACATTCACATTGATTTTATACTTTATTAAAACAATCTATAAGTCATTTAGTATGTGTATAAATCATCTGCACCTCAATATAATTTATGGTGTGACCAGTATGTCACAAAGTGTCCGTTATTAGTTTATAATCAACATTTTACTTAAAAATGTGTCACTTACTAAAAAAAGAAAAATAACTCATATTGTCTTGATAATTTATTAAATAAATTTATAAATCATTTTCGAAATGTATTAATTAGTCTCATGTTAGACTAACACATGATGTACATGTATGAGTCGAAGTGTGTGTTTCTAGATTAAAATGAAATTTTAGTAAAATAGTAAAGTGAAGTATTGAAAACCAATAAAAAATATTTATATTATTTTGATACTTTAGTAAAATTATCCATGAGTCATTTGGTATTTTTATAAATTAATCTCACCTCTATCCAAATCACGGTGTGATCGGTATGACTCAAAGTGTGTCTTTTTATTTAAAAGTCACATCTGTTTTAGTAAAAAGGAACATGTGACATACTAAAAAATGATCAAACAAATTCATATTGTTTTTATACATTAGGGAAACTATCCATGAGTAATTTGGTATGTGTATGAATTATAATAACCTCAATTAGAGTAATTTTGTGACTAGTATGAGTCCAAGTGTGCCTTTTTTATTTAAAATTTACATCGATTTTAGTAAAAATTAAAACTAACCAAATAAAAACAGATAAAATGAATATTTATTGTATTTATACTTTATAAAATTGATCCATGAGATATTTTAGATGTGTATGATTCATATTTACCTTAATCTGACTTATAGTGTAACCGGTGTGACTCTAAGTGCTTCCTTTTATTTAAAATTGACATCATTTTTAGTAAAAAGTAACAAGTGAAGTACTGAAAACTAAGAAAACACATTCATATTATTTTGATACTTTAGTGAAAATATCAATAAGTTATCTAAAAAAATTATTAATTAGACTCACCTCAATCTAAGTCATGATATGATCGGTAGGACTCTAAGTGCATCTCTTTTATTTAAAAATTATACCAACTTTAGTAAAAAGGACTACTGACCTACTCAAAATGTAGAAAACTTATTATTATTGTTTTAATACTTTATAAAAACTATCCATGAATCATTTGGGATATTTATGAATCATCCAAACCTCAATACGATGCACGGTGTGACCGGTATGACTACAAGTGCATATTTTTATTTAAAATTGACAAAAATTTTAGTGAAAAAGAACAACTTGTGTAATGAAAACCAAGAAAACTCATTCATATTTTTTTGATACTTTAGGTAAACAATACATGAACCATTTAGAATGTTTAGGAATCATCCACACCACAATCTGAGGCACGATGTGACCGGTATGACTCAAAGTGCATCTTTAATATTTTAAATTTACATCAATTTTAGTAAAAAGGAAAATTGACCTACTAAAAACCAATAAAATGCATTTAGAATGATTTTATACTTTATTAAAGAGATTTATGTGTCATTTTTGATGTGTGTGAATCAGGTTTACCTCAATCCAATTCACAGTGTAACTGTTATGACAAAAAGTGTATCTATTTATTTAAAAATGACATAAATTTTAGTAAAAGGAACAAGTGTCATAAAAAAAATGAGAAAAAACTTTTCAATTGTTTTTATACTTTATAAAAATAATACATGAGTCATTTTGGTTGTTTATGAATCAACCAAAACTTAATCTAATGAACGATGTGACCAGTATAACTCCAAGTGTGTCTTTTTATTTAAAATTGACATCAATTTCAGTATCAAGGGAAGCTAAACATACTCAAAACTGAGAAAAATAATCTGGATTGTTTTGATACTTTATAAAAAAGATACATAAATTACTTTAGATTTTTTGGAATTATTATCACCTCAACCAGACACGTAGTGTGACTGGTATGACTCAATGTGCATATTTTTATTTAAAACTAACATCAATTTTATTAAAAATGAAAACTTACCCACTCAAAAACATGAAAATGAATTTTTATTGTTTTCACACTTTAGGAAAATGATCCCTAAGTCATTTTTTATGTTTAGGAATCAACAAAAGCTAAATATTACACATAGTGTGATCTATATGACTTCATGTGTGTCTTTTTATTTTAAATTGACATTAATTTTAGAAAAAGGAACAAGTGACGTATTGAAAACCAAGAAAAATCATTATAATTGATTTGATAATTTGGTTAAATGATAAATTAGTCATATTTTATGTTTAGAAGTATCCTGGACCTCAACCTGATGAACAATGTGACCAGAAAGACTCAAAGTGCCTGTTATCAGTTTAAAATTGATATTTTAGATCAAAATATTTGTCACTCACAAAAAGTTAAGAAAATGAGCTTCAATTGTTTTGATAATTTAGTATTGAAATTCAAAATTCATTTATTACATGTAAAAAGTAGTCTCATGTCAAGATTACATACCATGTAACCCATATGACTCAAAGTGCATTCTTCAAGTTTGAAATGGTATTTTAGTAGAATACAGAAGTGACATACTAAAAACCAAGAAAACACATTTAGATTGTTTTGATACATTATTAAAATTATCCTTAAGTAATTTCTTACATATATGAATTAGCCACACCTTGATACCACATATGGTGTGACTGGTATATCTTCAAATGTTTCTTTATTTAAAATTGACTTTAATTTCATTAAAAAATGATAAGTGGCATACTAAAAACTGAGAAAACGTAATAAAATTGTTTTTATATTTTAATAAAAAGATCCATAACTCATTTTTTGACATGATAGAATAAACCACACCTCAATACAATTCATGGTTTTACTGGTATAAATTAAAGTGTTTCTTTTTATTTAATGTTGACATTTTTTAATGTATTCATTCATATTAATGTTTAATTTATTTCTTTATTATATTAAAAACATAAAAAAATATCTTTTATAGGTGGATTCTTTTATATAGGATAAAGATATTTGTTCAGTAATAGATACCATGGGTGAACCTTTTTTATAAGGGAACATAGGTTCCAATGACAATCATTAATGTTTTAAATTGTTTTTGGATAGTAATTTTAAGTGTAATTATACAAAAAATTGTTTGAAATGTATAATAGTAGTGTTTTCTTCTTTCCTTTTTGTATTCATGGTGTAAAATTTATTTCAATTAATTTATATATTTTTTGTACATGTTAAATGAGGTTTCTGTAGTGTACTATTATAAAAATGACACATTGTAGTATATGGGGGTATTATCAGTTCTATTAAAAGAGATGATAAAGTTGGACCTTTATTAGTGCTAGAAAAATTACTGATAAAGGGTGGTCTTTAATAGAGCTAAATTATCACTGATAAAGGGGACATCCCCTTTAACTACAAAGAGATTAACAATGTTTTTTATCACTGTTAAAATCCATTTTGTGTACTGTCAAAGGGAATATCTATAGTGGTGGTTGAACATTTATTTTTTATCTTCCACCTCGACCAAATCAAGCGGTCCATGCACATATACCTAGGGGAGTTCTTCCATTATTATTTCCCAACATATTTTTATTTTTCATATCGAATGTCTGATATTTTTTGATACAAAATTGTTAATGATTATGAGAATAAGACGTTGTACTATAATTTTGGTTTTTTGGAGGGAGTTTTTCAATAGAATTGGAAGGAATTAGAATGTTGAATTTGCAACAAGTCCAAGTTTAGATATTGTGGTCATCTTCCCCATGTTATATGTGGGCTCCTTCCATGTATGCCTTCATTCTCAAATCTATACACTGATTTATAGTAGTAATAATCTACTTTTCTTATCACATGGGAATGTGGTGGCATGCAATAGGCCTTATAATGTAAACACTCATCCATGCTAAAAAGTGAAAATGAGAAACCAAACCTAAGGAAACACATGTGAGTTTGTGTAAATCTATATATTCAGACAGATCAACTACAGAGATCAAGCCCAAGTCGATAGTTGATATTAGGAAAAATTGGGAAAACCAAATAACTAGAATAAATTATAGAAGAAATAAATAAAAAAAAATTCCTCACATAAATATTTTCATGAACAACATGAAACATCGGAAGAGAAATAGTAGCAATGCAAGTATTCACAAAATGAAATAGCCAATAGAACAATATAACTGCCAAAATAAAAAAAACATGTAGGGAAATTTTCATAGATATGTACCTTATAATAAAAAAGGTTATTCACAATAGTCTTCTCACAACCTTTTCTATTGGACTAGGGCTATGTTAATTAGAACTAAATAATGCATAAATTTGGTAATGACACATCGTTATTCAAATTACCATCCAAATTATCAGATGTATGTATCTTAGGGAAAGACAACATCCTAGTTTGAATAGTCTACATAAAAAATGAATTCTAATGTCTATATGTTTTTATTTACCATAGAAAACATAATTCCTAGAAAAAAAATAAGGTTATACTGACTATAAAAATTCCCTTCAATAATAGTGGATGATAAATAAAATTTATTTTTCAAAATATTTAACCAAATAATATCTTTTATATATTTGGTCCAGGAAATATATTCAGAATCAGTGGTTGATAAACCAACTATAGATTTCATGTTACACTTCTAGGAAACAGGTCCACCACAAGTAAGAAAAGAAAATCCAGTATTTTATTTGTGAGTATCAACATTAGTAGCATAGTAATAATTAATAAACCCAACATCATTACTATAAAACTATTATTATCATATCAAATACCTAAATCAATAATCATATAAACATATTTGGGAATCCATTTCAATCTGAGATAGTTTTATTTTGGGGTTTTCCAATAAAACATCATCAGAGTATGCATAGTAAAGAAAATATTCAATCTAGAAATCATACATAATACAACCAAATATATTGGCACATGGAATATTATTCATAAATGCTACATCAACTTCACAATTATAGAATTGAATTAGGTATGACATGAAGTATATATCCAAAGGAATACAATATGTTTAATATGATCAAATAGATATTATTTTAAGAACATGAATCATATTTTATTTTGTTTAAACCATTTTAAATCATAAAATAGCCAAATTTTTTATCTATTATTTTGATGAATATTTAGGTTGATAATTTTGTTTGAAAAATAAATATTTCATTAGGTTTAAAATATGTTTAAAATACCACAATAGGATTAATGTAATTTCTTTCATCTAATTTACTAAGATAAAATAATTTTTTATATCCAACTGTTAAATAGGGATATCATATCTATCATCAAAAGAAATAAAAATTAGAATAGATAAATACTTTACAATAGGGGAAATCTAACTTAGTAAATCCATTCACATTAAAAGAACCCATTAGCAACTGAACAAATTTCATATTTAATTTTTAACTTCCTGATATTATCATTAATCTATTTGAAAAAAAATTTGTGACAAATTATATTATCATTTTCTTGTTTGGTTAAAATGTTCTAAGTATGATTTTTTAAATATAATTTATTTCATCTTTCATAGTAAAAAAACACTTCTTTTATTATTTGGATTTAATTTCTTGTTCAAACATTTTTGGATTATCGCTATTTATACCCAGATCAATATTAAATGAATAAGCAACCACATAAATGTGACTTAACTATGAAATGAGTGTATTGTTCTTCCTAACTCTATCATGGGTCAGCTAATAATCTCTAGGATTATGACCTCCCTCTACCTTTAATTTTTAATATGAATCAAAATAACTTTAAGTTTTAGGAGGTGAAAAAATTGATATAGGTATAAGTTCAGTCTTGTCTCAAGGATCTATGGTAACATTAACACCCAATGGTTAGGGTATTACAACACTTCCAAATTTTTAAGAATTGTTTTTTGGCAAGAAAAATTCGAAAATACTACTTCATGACTAATGACTCATTTTTGATAACCCGGATTATCGATAAATAATATATAACCTGTAACACCCTTTGGATATCTCATAAAGATACACTTCACAACCCTAGGTTCAAATTTATCATTTTTAGTATGATCATAAATTGTGGATCCAAATGGAATAAGGTGTTCCAGACTCAATGGCCTCTCTAACTAGACTTTCTTCTAGTGTCTTGAAATAATTAGCTGTAGAAGGGAATCGATTAATGAGGTATGGTGTTGTAGTGGAAGCCTTTTCCTATAATTAAAAAGTAAAACCTAAGTGTGGAAGCATGCATTTCACTCTATCCAAGATATTCATATTCACGCACTCAGCTAATTCATTATGTTGAATGTTTTAAATGGTATTATACTATTTACAATCACACTCAAAGATATAAAATTATATAAAATAATTTGAAAACTAATATAATCCATTATTAGTCCTGTTAATACTAATATTCATAAATAGACACCACCTTATTCTATTTCTCTCAACATAGTGAAGATCTCTATAATGGGACACATATAAAAAGAGCATCCATAATCTAAAATTTACATTTCAAAAATGACATGATCAAAAGAATTGAGCACATAATTAGTATCTAAGTATTTATTTACTAATAGGGAATGGTCATTATTTTCCTTATAATTATTTTTCTAGTTAGGGAAATTCCACTTTTCGTGTCTATGATGCTTACATTGAAGACACTTTATCATGCTATTCATAAACTTATAATGATTATTACTAGATCAAATATTATCCATCTACCTACCACTATGCTCATTCTCAAATTTACCATTTAATCCCATAGCATCATTTTTAACATATCCTTTATTTTGAATTTATTTTGAAAAAATATATTATTTAACATCCTCAAGCGCAAAAGTATCCATACTAAACATGGTAAAGTCTTTAATTAAACTAAGGGGAACAACCAATGATTTTAAAAGATTAATTGTGTGGTTCTAGTCCCCTATCTTGACATATATGTTTGACATATCAAAAATGATTCAATTAAAATGATCTATATGTTCTCTGACTATTGTTCCAATATGCATATCAATAGTATATAATCTCATATTCTTATATATTCTTCATACTAAAGATTTATTCATATAAAAGCTTACAATTTAAACCATATTTCCGAAATATTAGTCTTTTATGAAACCTATTTAATAACTTGGTCACTTGAAGATAACAACAAAAGGTTATGTAATTTATGAATGACATTAATAGATACATCTATATAAGTAACGGTAGACTGTCCATTAGGTGAAACAATAGAAACTTTCTTTTTTGAACCACTGAGACTATAACAAATCTCAATGAGATCAATAAATGTGATCATTTTTATTCTTTATAGATTAAAATTTTATCATTATTAAATTTATCTATCTTAAATTTCATATAACTTTTCTCTTATGAATTAAGTGGCTCTAATACCAATTGTTGTATGAAACGTTTTTATGGTTGTCCATTAAAATAGACATCAACCACTAATTTGTATTTATATTAGTACAGTTTCTATAGATAAACCGTTTTATTATTATGAAATAATGAGATGAAATCCATTTAAAAATACAAATTAGTAAACTTACAATGTTGAAAATCAGGAAATAATGAACATGAGATCTAACGTTCTTCTATTCACGTTGAACCAATGTATAAATCAAGAATACTACTCAAATTATTTTTCTTATTAAAAATAAATCATTCAAATACAATACTTTTAAGAAATAAATGGATGGTGGAATATATCTAAGGAAATTGGTTCTTATAAACTATGTGGTGGTGATCAACTTCATCACATTAAGTTAGAAGCATCCTTTATGAGAAAAACTCACACACACACCCATGAGCATAAGGAAACAACAACAAAAAATTCTCATACAAATATCGGATTATTTAACCAATAAATGGTTATAATCGATGAATATGATGATTATTTTTACCTCTGATGATGGTTTATATAGGTGGTAATTGAGCTCCACAAATTCGGTCTCTTCCTCTAATTTTAACTAGAATGATACTCCAGTTTTTGGGGAATGGAATGTCGGTTTTCAAGGTAGAAACATAGGGCCTCTAAATCCAAGCTAATATAATATATTGAAAAAATCCTAGATACCAGTGGTTTCCTCTTTTCCTTATATGAACAAAACTAGATAGAATAAACTCTCCCTTAAATCCAAAGAGAAGAGCCTATCATGATGAGAAAATGAAGTGATATATGAGTTATGTGGGAAAACAGGATGCACGACACATAAACAATCATGATCAAACACATTGATCACTTAACAGAGTACATAACAAGTCACAGGGGTGTGAAAAAACACCCAATAGGCCCATCAAAATATACACCACCATTTTAAAAAATTGTATTTTTGGTCTTTAGCTATGAAAAGAAGGTGATGGCCACTCAACAATTTAACTCTTCCAAAGATCTCAAAATGGAACCATCATTGACTTATATAGTGGGAAACTTGTTGAAGGTTACATGGTAACCGTAAAACATGTCTATGAGTGAATGTTTAAATGTACATAGTCCTTGATGAATGATTTTGAGATCTCGATCCACCTTTGTCACCCCAACCCCATTTACCTCCATAGTTTCACCTCAAGGAAATTCTAGGAGATCCTCCTCATATATGATTACTTCCCCAAGAGTGCTATCCCTAGACACTTTTTTGATGCCACATGGGCCACATCAACCTCCTCCCATAATACAAAATATATGTAATAACCAATTGAAATCAAAATCATAACCCCATTTTATACCTCACAAATAAGAACCATGTTTCCTTATGTAAAATCTAGTTTGATATTGTGTCCGTACAGGTTGGAAATTATATATTAATTTTAATTTTAAATTATTGACCCAAATAAATTTGTATCAGAGATTCAAAATGAAATTATATTGGTTTTAATTCTTCAAAGTGATATTTTTATGTGAGTAATGAGGCTCAAAATCTGTCTTGGGTGTTTGAGTGGGTTTCCAAGGCTTCAGGTTTAGCTTCATAAGTTTTTGAGGTTTCTATCCTGGGCCCACGGCCTATGAGAAACTATGTGACACCCTAAATTATGAGATATTTTCAGTTCAATTTCTTCTCAACGTGATGATATCACATAGCTAGAGAATAGATTAAGATAAACCCTGACAATTTCAAAGGGAAGCATTCTAAGTGGTGGGGGATTGGGACATGGTTCACCGTCTGTGTCTAATTATAGACAATCCATGTGTGATTTTTAAAAGGGGTTGAAAATCCATCCACACATTTGTCATAGGGTTTGTTAGACTGTGACAAAAGAACACTTGGTTTAGATAATGTTGAGGGAGTGACATCGATATGGTGGGCACATGGTTTGGAGAACTGTGTGACTCATTAAAGATATAAAATTAAAAACAAATTACCTATGAATTTTTAATGGGTATCTCCCCCTTTCTTCTTCCTCTTCTAATGTGTATACCATCCTCCCCTTCTTTTGTTCCGCATTCACCCTTAAGTTGGGGTGGATCTTGAGGTCATTTATTAGTGATTTGAGGTAGGTATCATCCACTATTGGTCTCCATCTTCCACATTATCTCATTTTTAATTTCAGATTATGGGTGTAGGGTATCAGTATCATTCCACCAAGGTATGGTGGCTTCAGTTGATTCTAAAGGAGATTTAACACTACCTAGGAAGTGGGCGTCTCAAGACACTGTTTTCATGTCGACACATTACATTCCATAGAGGTATGTCACTATTTTGAATATCCAATGTTTAAAGAAATAATTTAATTTAATTTTTTTTTGTCATCGTGTGATATGTATTTTTCTCAATTCAAGGTCAGGAGTATTCCATGGGTGTTTAGTAAGTGTTTAGAGGTGGTTTGGGTGTGGCATAGTGACCTAGTGTGTCATCAAACAATATTCTTTTTTATTTTTTAATAAATTAATTTATTATAAATATTATAATTAGTTAATTATGGATTTTTGACATGATTTTGGGTCTCAAGACGTAGATATGATCCTAGTTGATTGAGGATAAACTTGGGTGGGCATTGGTAGCTGCAGTCATCACACGAAGATAAAATTGAAAATATTTGGTAAAAGTTTGGAGGTATCACATACTTTTTATATAGAATTTATGAATTATTGTGCTTCATGTGGATGCTCGAGCTCTCTATTGATATAGATTACCTAGGATAAATAAATTAAATGGGGTTATTTAACTAAATTAAATTTTCTAATTAAAATTAATGATCACAAAGGGTTACTAAAAACTTATGTGCTCTATCTTGAGTTCCTTGTTTTTGATGGATCAGGTTAAGACCTTTGAGATACCGAGTGGTCTTTAGAACTTCTAAAAGTTGATTCTAAACTGTGATAACTATTATCCCATGCGTAGGTTATTAAGTCACCTCTAAGAAAAAGACGTGGGAATAGTAGTGAACTTAGGCCATGTAAGCCTTCTAGGAAAACCATTTTGTTTTCATCTTGTTGGTCTCATTAAGTCAAGGAAAAAGGGGTGTCTCTATTTTTTCATATATGACCAGGCCTAAGTGGATAGAGCTTAGGTAGACCGAGATAGGTTTAGGTGATCAGACCGACCCAAAATGACCCTCAGGAGTAAAATAGGTCATGTTCCATAATTTATTTATCATCTATATGGAAAGAACCTCTGTAGTTGGTGAGGCCATGATACCATGTTGATGAACTCTTATGTCGTAAATTCCTAGTGCCTCAAGTGTTGGACCAAGGCCCTAACCAATACTGAGTACCCATGTGAGGGTTCCTTTACTACATTGGGACTGAAGGGACACAGTATGTCCCTCATTGATAGACCGACCCTGAGAAAATATATTGAGATTGTTGTGGGTGTCACCATGAAACCCATAATGGATTGGGAGCCTCAGGGGTTGTGGGAAAAGATGATAGGAAATGGTGTTCAACAAGCCTTTTTGTTTTTTTAAAAATGGAATGTTATCTTGGGGATGATGTGAAAGGTTGATCTTCCATAGATATGGAGGGTTGTACATGATTGGGCTGCCATTTTTGGATTGGAATATAATTGTAGTACATTAGATTAGGATCTTGGAATATTATTATGGATTCCATTGATTTGGAGTTGGATGTAGGATCTATCATGGTTCGTACCCAAAGACTTGAGATTGTGATAATGGATTTGATGGACCTAGAGTCTGATGTGTGATCTTTCACGAGTCAGATCCCGTAACCTATGCGATTACTAAAAGGAGCATCCATGGATTTGGATCTTACTAAAGGGATTGTATGGGTCTCATTCATGTAATCATGAGGATTTGATAGGGGCTTCCTAGGATTATGATTCTTGATAATAGGTAAATCAAGGGGCTCATCGTCGGAGTCACGAGGACACTGATAGGGGCTGACTTGGATCAGGAGGTCATAGGATAGGGTTATCATGGTATGTATCCCCATAGTTATGAGTATTGGATAGGGTTTCCATGGATTTGGAGGCCACATATTACATTGTTATCATGATCATCAATATGTTCTCATAGAAACCTCAGCACTGCTAAAATTAGGTATGATCAATCATGCTCACAAATATAAGGATTGATAGTGATTTGATTATTTTTCTATTTTTTTTATTTCAATTGAGAATGTCACATGCACATATCATAGTGTATTCTGGTTAATATTAGACCATGTTAGAGGCCCTATTTAATTTTTTAATCACACCCTTCTTGGGCTGCCACTACACTTGGATACCCGAGCAGTCATTCACATGGATGAAGTCACATGTTGTTTTTCCAGGGTTCAATCGAGGAGGATGACTCAGACGTTCTCAAGGATCATGGTATGGGTTTTAGATAAAGGATTTCCTATGTCCTACATCTTTTATTTTTTATTTAATTCTATTATATTTATGTTAATGACCTATTATTCGGTCCTCATATGTATGACATGGATGTTTTGGCCCTTTATCACTTCTTTTATAAATTTCTTATAATTATAATTTCCTATTTAATATTAATTTTTACAATAGTAGATGATTTTTTGTTATTATATATTACTATGAACCCTGATATAGAGGTTATAATCTCCCCATTATACCATTTTAGACCCCCGTTGCATGTCAATAGCCTCTTGTGCATGGGGAGGCTTGTAAAATTTCATAGGGAGACCGATCAAATTATTATTTATAGAGTTATTTAGGATAGGAAATTATAATGTGGTACCAGATATTTGTTTTATTTTTTTCTTACTATTTCAGGATTAGGTAGACATAATATTTAAGAATGTGTTAGGGCCTGTGATGGATATCAGGATAGTGTTTGGATAACACTTTTTCTGATATGAATTCTAGGTTACCTGGGAAGGGATTGTTTTTTTGGTTTATGATTTTATGATGGTATATCTTGTTATCATTGATATAAGAAAATTTGGTTTGGATTTTATTATATATGGTGGATTTCTAACACATTCCCCATTGGAAAGAGCCCAATGATTTATTTTGAATCTTGAACTATAAAAGCAATAGGCACCTCATACATCATATTAGTCATATAGGATTCATGTCAATTATAGACCTATTAGTATATGGGTTCCTTGAAAGCTAAGTCTAATTTGTTTAAAGTATCAACAACTACTCATATTATGTTTTCCCATATAAGTACTTGGTGGAATTCTACTCGATTAATTCAACCTTTGTATGGATTTATTTATGATGGCAGTTCCTTTTGATCTGTGGTGAGATACTTGATGATGATGATAGTGATGTAGTCCTCATGCTTAAGAGGTGAAATAACCACAATGGGTCGGTACAGACACAAAGTTTCTCATTATTTAGACCCCCATGAGGTGTGTTGTTATTCAGGTTCAGTAATTTTTAGTGACCAATAAAAACCTATACAATAATTTTATTCATAGATTTGAAGGACACATTACTTAATTAAACTATGGGTGTGTGTTTATTTTTTTAGATAATTTATCAGATGATGTTGGGGTTATGAAGGGAGCTGACCAATTATATTAAATCATATAGGGATTAATATAATGTTAAATTTTTTTAGAAGATGGGTTCCCTAGTTAGGGTGGCTTTTGGGCATGTTGATGTCATGGGGTTTTGAGATCGGAGCATGGATGATGCCCTGTGAGTTGTGACCTTTTGTGATATTTACCTAAGGACTAGGTAGTTGGACCAAGTTACCCTATAGTGAGACCTATCTAGTAGGGATAGGTGGAAGGCCTAGAGACCCCTAGTTTTGATTCGGACACTAGGGAGTCAATGTTTGGTTGGAACTATAGTAACTTGCATGAGGGGTTACCTGGGATGGTGGTTTCCTTTAAGAGGGAAGCATGTGTAGGTTCTTCGAGGTATGAGACTAATGCATGAGAGGTTCTTATATGATAAAAATTTCATTAACACACTTTATTTCATGATTTATTACATAAAGGTAAACATAATATGATCAGAAAATATCATGGAGTTTAATTTTTTTTGAAAAACTAGGTACATAGCATAACAGTATGCTGCCAAAATATGATGACGCTATTGAAAACACCCTTAACATGATCATAAAAATTAAACGTTCTTCTATAAATTTATGAGATAACCTAGGGATATACATAAGAAATGTGTGAGATATAAATCTCATTAAGGGAATAAATAATGCATATCACAAGGTAAAGTAGAACATGAAATCCAAAGGACAAATCAAGGTAACATAATTGGGTTGAGAATCATAATATTAATAATGAGGTGGGATATAACATGATCTTATAAAGACAACATGGGAATTTCGTAACATCTTAACAAACATAAGAGGGTTTAGAGTCATAATCTTGAATAATGAGGTGGGATATAACATGATATTATAAAGACAAAATAGGAATGTGGTAACATCTTAAAACATGGCATCATAAACATAAGTCAAGGTTATCCATGAAGAAAAAATGATATATTGTGATTATTATTATCTATATTTCACCATAAATGGAATCTCAGGAGATTAAAAAATTACCCAATACATTGGATGGCTATATAATTTTGGTCTCACTCGTCACATTCATATCATGTTCTTACATAAGTGTGCACCTAGGATAATATAAGATAAAGATTTCATTCATAAATTTTAACCCAAAATTTATGAAGTGTGGGTTATATAAAAAAAATATTCATTAAATTAATGATTGGTAAAAATAGTTAAATACCATTAAATGGAAAAAAGATGGGTATTCACTACACAAACGTCTTTCATGGAAAATCACATGATAATGTTCACATCATAATGGGTGTACATAATGGTTTATAGAAGGGGTAAATGAGAGAGAAATGGGTAAATAATTACATGGGAGTCAATGAAAGTTATCGGGATGTATAATAAACACATCTCAACATGAATAAGTGGGAAAAAATTATAATATATTGGAGGTTCATAAATAGAGGATAAGGAGAGGATCCCTTACCTTAAGTGGATGCTCCAAAAAGATTGGGAAGAGATTTTTAAGATCATAGGGGAACCTTGGGATGAATATAGAGATGAGAGGTTGGAGAAATTTATTTTTACAAGGGTTTTTAGAGAAGTTATGTGGGATTTTTTTTGGATTTATATAGAAAAAGAGAGGATAATTCTGTATTAATTTCTAAACATAGGTTTTTGAATCTATATAATAAAGTAATCAAAACCACAAAATTTATCATTATTTTTTCCCAAAGATTATTACTATATGATATGTTTTCTATTATTTTTCAATTTTAAAAACCTATTTCATTAAAATAACACTCTTGGTGATGTATAAGTGAGTAATGTTTACAAATAATTGATTTTAAAGCCTTAAAATATAATATAGGTTTTGGAGGATTCATTATGGGTTTATAAAATTTAAATAATAACCTCAAAAAACATTATTTTTAATTTAAAAAATATATTTTTTTATTTGATAACTTTTATGGAATATATTACATCACTTTTGGGTCATTATGATGTCATAATACACATTATATGTTTATAAATATATAATTTCGACACTAAAATTTGACAGTCTCTAAATTTTAGTAAAAAATAAACATTGGCTAGTTTCTATGTGTGGATTTCAAAAATAATATTTTTTTAAAATTATTCTCTGAATATTATAATTTAAACTTTTAAATCAGAAATTCACATTTATTGAAAAATATTTTTTTTACAACAACAATTTTCAAACCCTTGTAAAATTAATTTTTGACTTTGTAAAATTATTTTATAATTTATATTTAATAATAATTACATAATTAAAATTATTTAATAATAATATTTTATTAAAATTTAATTTATTTTAAAAAATTCTTGAATTCGTTAAAATTGTGTTGTGATTGAAACTATACATTTCCCAAATATACAATTTGTGTTTCATCATATTGAAATTTAATTTCTAATAAACTCATAATATATATATATAATATAATAATAAAAATGAATAAATATATTCATTATTTTACTAAAATAAAATATAAAAATTCATACAATTTTTTTATAGATGCATATATTTTTATTACACCAGTAAATTCTCTAATAGTAAGGTGTGGGATGGTGAGGTTTACTTAGTGTAGTTCAGCAAACATGGTTTGGACCATGATCTTGATGAGCTTGAACTTCTTGCATAAACATTTTCATTCACCCTTCATTTGTTGAGTTTCATCTTGTTATTGGTCAAGATAAAATATCAATTATGTTATATCCTTTGGAAGCTATGATAAATGGGCTTCAAAAGGTATGATCCTATTAGTTGAGTCCATCGCCTCTTCTTTATTGTGTCAATTGAACATTATCAAAACCCTTTAAATATAATATTCATACAATCATTGTTAAATAGGTATATTATCAATGGTTATCATGGTTAACATTATTTTAAATTAAATATGATATAATTTTCCAAAAATAACCAAAATATCCCATCTTTTATCTATATATTATTTTTTGATAATGTATTCATTTATTCAAAAATAGTGAATTTCATTTACAAAAGTTTAGGTTGTTACATTATTCCCACCTTTATAAAATTTTCCCACAAATTTTTCATTTCATACACTAAAATAGATGAGCGTACATCTATTTCAACACATTTTCCAGTTCCCATGCTACTTCCTCAAACTTATGGATTCACCATAAAACTTTGACAAGGTGAGTTGTCTTGTTTTATATAACCTTATCTATATGATATAATATCTTAATCAGTTTCTCCTCATATGAAATATAATTATCCAATGGTAACACCACTAGATTCAGTACATGTGAGGGTTCTAGTATGTACTTCCTCAAGAAAGATACATGAAATACACAATATACTTGAGATAGGTTATTTGGGAGTTCTAGTAGATAGACCACTGCTCCAATGCAATCAAGGATCACAAAGAAGACATTGTATCTAAGACTAAAAAATAACTTATTTCAAAACCTCATGAATTTCTTCCCAAATGGCATTTTAAGGGACACTTTATCTCAAACCTTCATCTCTAGGTCTCATCGATGATCGTCTGTATAGATTTTCTGTTGACTTTGTGATGATTTTATATGACATTGAATGGTTTGAACATTCTACGTCGTATATTGGATAAAATTAAGTCTCATCAACTTTTTCCCTCAAAATTCATCCCAAAATGTTGAATTCCAACACCTCTTCCCATATATATTCTCATAAGGTGTCATTTTCATGCTAGAATAGAAACTATTGTTATATGAGAACTCTAATAGGGAAAGGTGTTACTCAAACATCATTGGAAATCCATTGAAAATTATCTCCTCATATCCTTTAGATTTTAAATGGTTCATTCAAACTGAAAATATATATGAGTTTTATTAGTAGTTTTGAATATTAGTTATGTATTCAATGCTTGTTAAAGTATTCTCTAAAACCTCTAGGTAAACCTTGGATCTCATTCAGATACAATAGAGAGTGGATCTTCATGCAGTCATACTACATTCCTTATATATATCATTACCAGTTGGTCAAGATGGAAATAATCTTTAATAGTAATGAAATTTCTTGTAAGGTGATTGAATTCTACCAAGATGGTGTTATTTCCTTTAGGTGTCTTAGGGAGTCCTAGGAAGAAATCCAAGGTTTCGTTTTCCCATATCCATACTTGTATGGTCAATGGTTTCATCATACCCTTATACATTGGTTATTCAAACTTGACTTGTTGGAATACTAAGCATAAAGATATAAACTCTAAAATCTCACTCTTCATGTTATCCCACAAAACTTTTTTCATCAAATTACTATACATCTTAGTTCTTACTAGATGAATATAGAAGGATTATCCATGGAAATAGTCCAAATGTTCCCTCTTCAATTATTATTTTTATGGGACACATATCCAAGTTCCAAAGCTTATAAAACTATATCCAGTAAAGTTGAACTTCTAAATATTGTCTACCTTCTTCTATAGAAACTCATCATCTTTATGGGCCCCTTGATCCTAAATAGAATAGATGATTGAGTAGTTATTTTATCAATCTATGATTAGGATCGTTTTATTTTTCCAATATCCATCCTTTTTATGTACACTGTGATTATATCCATCACAATCCTCATCATAGATAGGGTTGTGGGATCCTTTCTAATTAGAGAATATACCACTTGTTTTGTCTTCCCAAGATAGTACTTTATTGAAAAATCATAATATTTGATCAGATGTAACCACCTTCATTAGTCCATATTGAATTACTTTTGTGTGAATAAATAATTTAGGATTTATGATTCATATATATATCACACTTATCCCCATAGTGATAGTTTCACCAAATATTCAACACGAATATGACTACTTTCAATTATAGATCACATGTTGGGTAGTTCTGATAATGGATATTTAATTGGCAGGAGGAATAGGCTAACAATTTTTCATCATGTATGAGTACACAACCCAAAACCTTTTTGGATGAATCATTTTAGATCACAAATAATTCCCCTTTATTGTGTATCTTAGCACTAGTGTAGAAATTAGCATCCTCTTCGTCTCTTTGAAACATTCTTTACATTCATCAGTCCATACAAACATAACTCTATTTTGAGTAATCTTAGTTAGGAGGATTGAAATTCATTAGAATTTTCTAACAAATTTATGATAGTACCTATTTAATCAAATTAAACTTTATATTTTTTTCATGTATGTCTTCCTTGTCCATCCTTTAATAGCCTTAATTTTTGAAGGATATACATATATCCCTTTACTAGTGATAACATGTCCCAAGAAATTGATTTTCACCAAATAAAACGTATATTTAGTATAATTCAAAAATATCTTTTCCTCTCTAAAATTATTTAGTATAGAATTAAAATGATCCTCATGTTTATCTTTTATTTTATAGTAGATTATAATATCATCTATAAAGACCACCACAATTTTTTTGGAAATCCTTAAAACAATATTCATTGAGTCCATGAATATATTTGGAGTATTAGTGGGTCCAAATAGTATCACTATGAACTTTTAGTTCCCATGACTTATACAAAAATTAGTGTTGGGGATATCAACCATCTTCACCTTTACTTGATAATATCCTAACCGAATATCCACTTTAGAGAAATACTAGGCTCTATGTAGATGATCAAACAACTCATCAATCCATGTAAGAGGATACTTATTCTTTGTAAGGATATTTTTGAGCTCATGATAATAAATTCATAGGTTCATTGACCCATACTTCTTTAAAAATAGGATTAGTTCACCCCATGGTGAAGCACTTAGATTGATAAAACCTTTATCCAAATTCTCTTATAATTGTTTCCATACCTCCTCAAGTTCAATAATGACCATTCTATATGGATTCATGGATATTGGAAAATCTCTAGGTATGGGTTCAATTGATAACTAATCCTCATTAATAGGAGTAAGACCAGAAAATTATTTGGAAAAAACATCAATGAATTTCCTTAAAACTGGAATGTCATCAAATATGATCTTTTATTTCGTCTCAATCATTTAAGAAAGATACTCTTACTCACAAGGAAATAATATCCATTATTGAGATATCAGTAAAAAATAATATTCATCATCCTCCTTACAATTTTATTGAATCGGAGGGCGGTTTTGGATACAAAGGGTGATTTCTTTATCTCATCAATTCATAATGGATATATATAAGGAAATTCAGTTTGTTCCTAGAATTGCATAAAATTCTACTAAAGGAAATATAAGAAGGTATGCTGGGAAATTATATTCAAAAATATGTATATAGGTTGATCTCTATATTTGGTATTAAAAAAATTACTCATATGTAATACTCACTAACTCAACTTTCATGTTTTGAGGTGGTGTTTGAATTTTTCTAGTAAACTTATGTGATATGGATGAATGCATAGAACCATAGATGATAAGTCTTCCTTTTACTATTTGATATGGTTCTAATAATTTACATAAACCAAAATAAACTTAGGGATGATAATTTTAAAAGTATTAAGAAAATAAAAGGGAATCTTTGAACATTGAAGGTAAAATTCTTAAATGAAATATATTATTTAACATATGATTTCTTAGGTTTCAATCAAATTTGTCCATGATCTATTTCCTAAAATAAAATATATTAGAATTTTTTCCCTTAATAATAATTCATAATGAAATTTTTTATTTTAACAAAGTATATCCCACAAGAGTGTCAAACCATGTCTCTGGAAAGGCCCGTTGTCATGTTCCAAGTAACTATAAAGCCTATCTCCACATGTCCTTTTTAGGGTTATTACCACTATATACCTTTGTGATAGAGATGCATCTATTTTTAGTATCTAGACATGGTTGTATTTTCTTAGAAACCACTTACTCTATAATTTAAAAAAATTAGGGATGTTTTATTTTGTTTGGTCTTATCCCTAAGGATTTTCATAGATTTTACTAATTCTATTCCCAAAAATAACTTTACTATGCTCTAATTCCAACTATAAAAACTAATGTCATTAATACACTTTATTACATGATTTATTACATAAAGGTACACATAATACAGTCATGAAAATCATAGAGTATAGTGTCTTTGGAAAATTAGGTACATAGAATAACAACTTACAAAAGGAATATGATTGTATTATAAAAAACTTCCTTAACTTTCTAATAAAATTACATCATTATTCTAACACTGCATAGGATAACCTAGGTATGTGCATAAGAAAGGGGTGATTGATAAAGCTTATTAAGGTAATAAACAGATTATTTCCAAAATTCCAGTACTTGTAGTGATAGAACATGTGTATAGATAAGGAAAATACAAAATAAAATAATGATAAAAAGAACAATAATAATATATCACATGACATAGTGTTTTATATGCTTCAAGAATAATCCATAAGTCCACAGAGAGGCATAATTTCACTATTATTATGGATCATAGATACAAAGAGAATAATAGGGTTTAAAAACATAGAAATCCAAACTCTAAATGAGATATAAAGAGGACAATTTACTATTACACCAGCTAAACAGAATGTGTGATGTGCTATAGTAAAGGGTGGTTGGAATTCCACTCTATTATAGTGTTGTGGCCACCCAAGTCCAAGATAATACAACGAGCAATGACCATAATTTTATGGAGACACGATACCACTTTTTCCAAATTTAACATCCTAGAATTCTTACTTCTGGATCTAGTGAGAAAAATATAAACATTACATTCATGACATTGACACTAATAAATGTGACCCAATTTTTCTAAAACAATATACTGCATCAAATGGAAATATTGAATCACTTACATACCCATGGAACTTTTAGGTTTAGATTTTTTTATAATTAAGAAAAAATCTAACCAAATTTGGTTCATAAAAAACTGGTTCAACATTATCTCACACTATACTCATCATTCACAATAGGACATCAACATCATCCATGTTAAATCCTTATAGAAATACTTCATTTAAAAACATTCTTCATAACATGGAAAAAATAAAACATAATAAGGGTGAGCTTAGATGATCAATAAGGGTAAAAATAAGATTAATCAAACAACGATCATATGAGAGAATAATATGAGCATAAGGGTAAGTGACCATGAACATAACATTTAAAAATTTTACCCTATATATCAGAGGTCAAAATCATGATTCATGAAATAAAACATGGATGTTCATTAGATGTGAGTTATAAAAAAACAAATAACATGATCCATGAGAGAATAACATAAATAATGGAATTGAGAAATAATATATAACATGACACAAACATTGTTCAATTCTAACTACTATGAATTTATCACATGGTGCACCATACCCCATAAAGGAAATATGTTTTCTTCCAATCCCAACATGACAATTTATGAGACTATAATATTACCAAGTGCATTGGAGCACTATCATAGTGTACCCATTAAAAAATGGTCATGAATATTTTTTCCACATAAACAATAAAACATAAAGGATAATCAAAATGGTTACCCATGTGAATAAATGGGTACTATAATACTATCATGAATCATATCCAAATGAAATATAATAATGGTATCAAAATATAACATCCTCAGTCAAACTGATCATAAACTATATAATAACATAAATAATATGTAATCATAAAATATCATCCAAAAATATATTTAATATTGAAAAATTGATGTTGACATAGATTAAAATACATTAAATGAGATTATTGAAAAATTATTTAGGAAAATACCCTTTTTCACTCTGAAAATTATGTAGGTTTAAAATAATTCAAAATTATATAAGAAAAAAATTTATTTGAATATAAAATTTTAAATTTTAAAATTTATCTTAAAAACATTAAGGCATCATGAAGGTTGAAAATTCCATTATTTCCATATACATTAAAAAACATTCCTTACATATATTTGTCAGAAAAGTCTAAAAGAACCTTGTTTAGAAGATGATGAAATATAATTTTCAAAAAAATTGTACAAATTAAAACAGGAGTTGAAATTTATTTAAACAACCATGTGAGAATATTAAAAATATTTTTAGAAAAAAATTTAGAAAAAATGGACAAAGAATAAAAATATAGTTTTAAGGTAAACATTAAAAATATGATTTTTTTAAAGTAAAGTTCATTATAAATTAGAGTGAGAATTAATCAAATGAATAGAATATGTTTATTAAATGTAAATAAATATAAAGAAAGTAAAAATATTATATAAGATATTCAAAATCTATTTCACAAATAATTTTGTTACAAAATAATCAAGGAAGTAAGAGTTTAACACAAGGAATCCAATTTGGGTTTAGAATTCCATTACCACTTTGTAATCAGTTGAATCATATGCCCCAAAAAAGTAATAATTATAAAAATAAAAATTGAATAACATGAATATAATTAGATTAATTGTAATATATATCAAATTTATGTTTATATATACACCACAAATAATAAATAAGTAGTGAATATGGCATATATCTCTTAGAAGTTAAGTGAGATGGAAAACTCTTACCTCACAGTTCCCTTTAGTTTTTCATATTTTAACATATGATATAAAGGTTAAATGGATGTTATTAATTGAGTCCGGATATATATTTGTATTTATAATACCTAATTTTATATTTTTATAACATCCCACCACCAATTCATTAATAATATTTCATGTTTTTTATTGTTTTGGGTGATTTTGTTTGACGATTTTCATGATCGGTTCATTTGTGTATAATTATGGATTATCTTATAAAATTAAATGAAAACCCCATAAGTAGAATAAAATTGTATTAATGAAACATACGTATTATTAATGGTCCCATATATCATTTTTCTTTCATTTATAAGGATGATTCATTTTAAAAAAAAATGTTAATGAAAAAAGTGTCATTCAATTTGGCAGTTTTTTTGACCATCATAAACTAGTTTTGTTTTATTTAATGATATGTCTATATATTTGTTACAAAGAATAAAATAAGTTATAATATACTTATTTATATCTTATATAACCATTATAATAGTTTTATGACCATCCATAAATGTGGTAATGTAAAATGAACAAAATCATTATTCAAAACGGCATTTAACCGACATAATTTCAACAATAGATTCATTTATTAGAATGAGAAGATATAATAAAAGGGATGGATATAAGATATTATGTTATAAACATAAAATTATTCTATGTAAATTATTATTGAAATATTATTCCTAAATGTATAATATTTATTATATTAAATTATAAAAATAAATGAAATTAGGAGAGGTATTTTTAGAAAATTACCTCTTGAATATCACCTCGTTGAGAGACCCTTGTGGACCTTGTATTTGGTCTTTTAGTGAGTACATAAGTATTTTTATATGGTGAGATATAGGAGGATATTTTTTGTCATATATTTGAGGTGATTCATGGCTTTTGGGTCGAAATGGGGTGGTGATGGGTGGTATTTATACTTGAGGAGGGGTGGGTTTTAAGTGATTAAATAATGATTATTTTATAATTAAAGTCAACCAAAGTGAGGTGGAATTAATTTAAATGAATTATATTGAAAATTAATATTTTGGAGGATTTTAAGGGTTTATAAATATCTCAATCAATTATTAAATGTTTTAATTTTTAGTTATGTTAGGCTTTATCCTTTTAAATTTAACTCTTCTCAATATTTTAGTGATACTCTATTAAGTAATTTTTTTTACCATGATATCATTTTTTAATTAAAAATTAATTTTACCACACAAAATATTATTAAACTCATAATTAAAAATATTTAACCCATTTACCAGATTAATTTTAAAATATTTTGATAAATTATATTTAAAATTCATCGCGTAACTGCAACAGTAAAGTATTGTTTTTAAAGTTAAAAGTTTGAACATTTGTAATTTTTTTATATGCAATTTTAATAAAAAAAAATTGATTCTAATGACCCAAATTGGTTTTATTGATATATAATTGATCTAATTTCATTTAAAAAAAATATAATTCATCTTAACTACACATATAAATTAGTATAAAAAGTAATTTTTAATTATAATTTAGTATTTTTCACTATTCGTAAAAAAATGAATCTTATCGGAAAAATAATAAACATTTACCCTAAGTTAATTTTTATATTAATATTTAAAAAAAATTATTTTTTCAAATTAGATTTATAAAATTGTAGAAATGTTGTTTTAAAATAGTTGCGCCATCAAAAACCAGCAAGATTTCCTTTTAGAACAATATAGTTCTTTTTTGTAAAAATGAGATTTTTTATTATCTTAAGCCTATAAAACTCAGTGAATGAATTTTAAAAAAATTTGATTGAATACATTACATAAAAATTTCATGAATATATTTTACTAATAGTGATTAATTCAGTTAAGATAAAATAACATTGTGGAGATAAAAATAGTTTTTTATAAAAAAAATCTTACAAGTTTGATTGGTTATTATATTCATTTTTAATTAATTTATAACCAATTAATTCATTTTATAAACATTTTTAAACTATATTTTAATAATATTGTTAATCTCATTCATTCATCTATTCCAACGAATAAGCACTAATTATCATAATTAAATAAAAATATTTAATTGTTTGTTTAAGCTTAGTGTTCTATGTAACATGAGCTATCAAAGAAATTAAATTTATTTTTTATCAAAATAAATAATATAAAATCTTGGAGTGTTATATTCTACCCCCTTAAAATGAGTTTTTCCTCAAATTTTATTACTCAGATATAAAAAAATGAGGATACCTCTCCCTCATCACATACTCAGGTTCTCACATAACCTCATTAGATTAGTGGTTTGGCCACAAAACATTAACCATGTTAGTGGTCATATTTCATATAAAATTATATCTAAAACCAATAATCACTATTGTTAATTCATTATAAGAATGATATTCCTCTAACGGTATGACCTCTGAGTCTAGTACATGCGAATGATCAGGTATGTACTTACTTAGGTGAGAAACATGGAACACTTAACGAACTTGAGAGAGATTCAGTGGAACCATCAATTGATAAGCTTCCATCTTGATACGATAAAGAATTTCAAGAAAATAATTCCTTGAAATTTTAAATTTCCCTTCAATGATGGATGTTTAAAAAATTTCATTGTGGGAAACCCACATTAGAAAATGCGTCAAAAACTTCTCCTTAAAAATAGGTAAAGGGAAATGTGAAGGTGACCCCAAAATTGGGCATTTGAGTAGTAAAACATTATTGTGAAGTGAAAAATATGAAATGGAAGAGAAATAAAACTATGAAATGCATATGGAGGGTAATATATAACATGGTCATCAGAAATTCTACCATGACAAAACCATAAATTTTTAATTGGTTAAAGTGTCCATTGACTTCCCAGTAATAAAAATTAATGAATAATGTTTTTTTCAAGATCCATTTAGTAGATATATGGAATTACATTACTTATATATCTAATAACATTATTAAATATACTTACATGATAGGTTGAGTTTCATCGATTAATAAATTTCAATCAAAAACTCACCGTTTTCTACAAAAAAATAATTATTTCTGAATCACTAGAGTCAATTTCTAATGATCAGTAAATATAAAAAAGAAAAGATATATTCCTCCAAAATTTAGGAATTAACCAAAACGAAAAATTTTAGTATAATATATTATAATCCCAAAATAATGAACCATTATATAATGTAAAACTACTTTAATATCTAAAATTCATCAGAAATACCCAAATTTAAACATAGATCATTTGATAAATAACTGGGCTTGGATTTACTCTAAACTATGCTAGAATAAGACTAAACCCAAAAATTAGAAGAATTTGATCACATAGTATTTGAAGATAAATTTTTGTATTGATCTCCAAATGACATCAATCACTCTTAAGGTCTCATACCAAAAATGTAATTTCCTAAATTACCTAATCATTATTATATTCTAACCATTTCTAAAAAATAACCTAATGCACTATTAAGACACAATAAAATTATATATACTTCCAAAATATAAATCAACCTTTATTCATAAAATAAAATCCCATTGTGTTCTATTTAACTTAATCATATAGGGTTCTAAAATTTGTGATCATATTCTAAAATAACATTAATAACTTAATCACTAAACTGTTTTCTAAAATCATGGTTATCTATACGATATATATATTCCCAAAATTAACTTATCCTTTATTATTTAGATATTTTAATAAATAAAAAATCATATTAACCATTAAATCATGTAGGTTAGTGGTAATTGATTTACCCATTTCTCCCTTTGGATGTGGGCTCAATTCCAACTGCCTTGCTGGATGTGACGGGTTGTCACCCATCATGTAGGTTGTCATTTTCCTATTAAAATATTATTATAATTACTATAAAATTACATAAATATTAGAAACACCCTCAAAATAACCTTAATATGTTTTAACTTAAAATTTTATCTCATAGCTTCCATTTTTCATCCAAAAAAGTAGTAACCAATAATTACCTAAAAATGAATGTCTCCATAAATGCTGTTAGTCACCTTAAAATTTCATATCTTAAGAACTCAAATAGGATTTATATGAAACTAAATTTATTATCAACATGAAAATTATAAACCCATGATGATATCCATAACTATTAATAATGCCTAAAAAATACCACATCCAAGTATCTAATGTTGTCTAATCATTGAGCTAGTACTGAATATAGTATTTTATAATCTTCACTTTCAGATCTGTTGCTAAAAACATAAACATTATATTTTGGACATTGATACTGATAAATGTGACCAAATTTTTCCAACAAAACTTACCATGTCAAAAGGAAGTATTGGATAATTTTCATTCCCAAAGATCTTTTAGGTTTATAGTTTTATAGAATTAGTACAAAATATTAACAACATGTGTTAAAAAACAACAGGTTCGAGATTATCTACCACTATACCCAACATTCACAATATGACATCAACATCATCCATGTGAAATCCTTAAATACATAGTTAATTTAACAACTGTACTCATAACTTGCGAAAATAAAACATATGAAGGGTGATCACATATACTCTATAATGGTAAACATAGGATTAATCAATTTAGGATCATATGAGATCATATGATGATAATAACGGTACATGATCCTGAAAATAACATTTGAAAAGTATATCTTGTATATAAAAGGTAAAAATCATTGGTGGTGAAATAAAACATGAATGTTTATAAGCCGTGAGTTATAAAATAATAAAATAACTTGAGACATGAGATCACAACATAAAACATGAAATTACGGCAATAAGATTTAGAATAACACAGTCATGAGTCAAGGATAACTTTCAAGAATATATCACATGGTGTACAAGGCCCTATAATGGGATTTGGTTTATTCTTTATCCCAACATGATGTCCCATGAGACTAAAACATTACCCAATTCATTTGAGTGTTATATGGGTTCACCCATTAGAAAATTATCAGGAATATGTATTATTCATAATGAATCAAACATAATGGATAATCTCAACGGTTTATCATGAAAAAATGGGTATTTTAATAATGTCATGAAGTATAACCAAAGGAAATATAACAATGGTATCAAAATAGTACATCCTCGGTTGAACTGATCATAAATAATATAACAAATTATAGAATATGGTATGATAATAGATCAACCAAAATAAACCATAATATTTAACAAAGGATGTTGAAATATATGAAAATACATTAAATGAGATTATTAAAATTTTATTTAGGAAAATTCCCTTTTTCAACTTGATAATTACATAGTATTAAAATGCTCCAATATTCTAAAAGAAAAAAAATTATTTGAATATAAACCTGAAATTTTTTAAATTAATCATCAAAAAATAATGTCACCGTGACAGAAGAAAATATCTCTCAAGTCATATAAGTTAAATAACTTTTATTACATATTTTGTTTAGAAACATCTTAGGGAACCTTGTTTAGAAAATTATGAAATATATTTTTCAAAAAAGATTGTAAAATTTAAAACATGGGTAAAAATGTCACTAAGTTTACTTGGGAGAATAATAAAAACTTTTTTATAAATTTTTTTATAAAACATGGACATGTAAGAAAAATGGAGATTAAAGGTAAATCTTAAAAAGATTTCTTTAAATAAATGCACTTATAAATTTGAGTGAGCAGTAATCAGATGAGAATAAGGGTATGTGATCATGAATTTGACATCAACATCATCCAAGGAATGAAAATTGGGTTAAGAATTCCCTTACCACTTTGTAATCAGTCAAATCCTATGCTCCACAAAAGTAATAATGATAAAATTATACATTTAATACCATAAGTATAATTAGATTAATTTCATTATATATCAAATTAAATTAAATATATACACTATAAACATGAAATAAGTTGTGAATATGGCATATATCTCATAGTAGTAAAAGTGAGATGGGAAACCCTTACCTCATTGTTCCCATTAGTTTTTTTATACTTTAAAATCATGTATAAATGGTTAATAGATGCTATCAATTCATTAAATAATGATATTATTAGTTATAAAACCTTATTTAAATTGTTTATAACATCCTACCACTCATTATTTTGTAATATTTCATTATTTTCATTGTTTCATGTGGGTTTTATTCATGAAATTCATAATCATCTCATTTTTGTACAATTCTGTAATATATTGTATAATGGGAATTAAACAATAAAATTGGAATGAAATGGTGTTTATGAACTTCTAGGTGTATTAATTTTCATATATATCATTTTATTTCTTGTATTAGGCTGATTATTTTGTTATAATGATAAGGAAAAATGTGTAGTTAAATTTATTGGGTATTTTAACATCACAAACTAGATTTATTATTTATTATTATGTCTATATGTAAGATAAAAAAATTAAATAGGTTATAATATAATTATTAAAATCTTATATAATAATAATAACAGTTTTATGACCATCCATGAAGGATGTAAATGAAAATTAACAAAATCATTATTCATAGAGGCGTTTAAATGGCATAATATAGACAATAGATTCATTTATTTGAATAAGAGGAGGTAATAAAAGGAATGAATAAAATATATTCCAATATAGACATAAAAATACAGTATTCACATGAATTTGTAATTATTATTCCTTATATATTATATAGATGAGGAGAAATTATAAAAAAAGAAATTAAGAGAGGTTTTTTTTAGAAAATTACATCTTAAATATCACCTCTATGAGAGACCCTTGAGGACCTTAGATTTGGTCTTTTTGTGACACCATCAGAACTTGTCAGTGGGTAGAGTGATGAGTATAATTATTTGAAGATATTTTAGGGTCTTTATGTCTTTTGGATCTAAATGTGGTGGTGATGGGTGGTATTTATACTTGAGGAGAAGTTGGTTTTTAGGGATTAAATAATGATTATTTTTTAATTTAAGCCAACTACATTGAGGTGGAATTAATTCCAAAGAATTTTAATTTAAATTGAAGTTATGTAGGATGGTTAGGGTCTAAAAACACCTCAACAATCAATTAAATTCTGTATTTTTAGATATGTTAATATTTTACCATTTAACTTTAACCCTTGTCACCATTTTATCTGTACTGGAGTAAATAATTTTTTTACCCGGGTATCTTTTTTATACCTAAAAATTAAATTGGCCATAAAATATAATTTATGTTTTATTATTACAAAAATGTAATCTATTTTACTAAATTAAATTCATATAATTTGATAAATTATGTTTAAAATTAATCTCACAAACACAATGAGAAAACAAGTTTTTAAAGTGAAATTTTCAAAAGTTTGAAATATTTTTATATCCAATTTAAATTTAAAATTGATTACAATGAACAAATTGGTGTTTTAATGTATAATTTTACAAATAATACTTTGAAAAAAATTTCAAATATAATTTAACTATAAAAATAAATTAGACAAAAAATTATTTTTAATTAAAATTTGTTATTTTTCACTATTCATAAAAAAATTAAAGTTACGAGAAAAAATAATAAAAATTCACCCTAAGTTAATTTTGATATTAAGAATTAAAAAATTAAGTCTATTTTGTTAAATTATATTTATAAATGTGTTAAAATTTCATTTTAAAAAGGTTCGCAGTTAAAAAGTGTTAAAATTTCCTTTTATAATAACATACTTTTTATTCTTAAAACTAGATTTATTTCTTATTTTAATCCTATAAAAATAATTGTATTACTTTTAAAATAATTTTAATTAATATTTAACATAAATATTTAATTAATATATTTCACTAATAATGATTAATTCAATTAAGATAAACTACCATTGTGGGTATTAATATTTTTTTATAAAACCCATCATTTAAGTTTAATTGGTTATTATTTTCATTTTTAATTAATTGATAACCAATTAAAATCTATTTATAAACCTATGTAAAACATAATTTAAAATTTTATCTAATCTAATTCATTACCTCCATTTCAATGGCTAGGTGATGACTATCACAGTTAAATAAAAATATTTAATCATTTTTTTAAGCGTGGTTTTCCGTATAACCTGATCTATCAAATAAATTAAATGTATTTTCTGTTATAATAAGACAAAATATAAAATATTGGGTTGTTACACAAAATTATGATCTTATATATTAGGCATGCTAATGTCCTCACTGATACAGTTCCCTATTGGTGTCACCTAGTCAGCCCTACTGTAGTGGGTTAGAGTTTATACATTTCCCCAAAATCTAGGTTAGTGACCTTCGGCCCTCAAACCCCAAAAATATGGGTATATTTCCCATTTAAACCATTAATTATCTCACTAAAGAGATAGACCCATGATATTTTCATCTCAGTGTGTAGTATGGGCCACAAGAATTTGGCATAACATCATCAAATGATCAGGCTACAGCAATCCAACACAGAGAATAACATACGGTAAAGAAGTACATGTGTTCCAAGAGACATATCAAGGTAACATGAGAGGGGTGAGAATCATAATCTCGAATTATATGGTAGGATATAACATGATAGCATAAATACAGCACATGAATGTGGAAACAACATAAAACATCGAATCATAAACATATGTCATGGTAAACATCCAAGACAACATAATATAGTGTGATTAGGATATATTTTCACACACCATACGTGGAATATAATGAGATTAAGACATTATACAATTCATTTTAGGGATATTTAATTTTATTCCCACCCATCTCTTTCATATCATGTACATACATAAGTGTTCAACATAGATCATACTGCATAAGGATGTATTTCATCATTTTTAGCCACATGATTATGGAGTGAGAGTTACAAAAATATAAATCCTCAATATGTTAAGGATAATTGAAAATAGGTTAATAAACTTAACTAGAAATTTAGATGGTTATTCACAACTCAAATGCTTTTTATGGAAAATTAGAGGATAATTTCAACATCATAAAAGGTGTACATAAAGGTTTATAGAGTTGGTGAATAAGTGTGAAATGGGTCTCGCATTACTTGGGAGTCATATGGAAAGTGATATAGGTTTATAAAAAACATATCCCATGATGAAAAGTGTAAAAACTCATAATATAAAATATATGTTTGAATAAAGGGGAGGAGAGGATCTCATAACTTAATAGGGTTCTTATAAAATCTTTTTAGAGCTTTCTGAGAGATTTGGGTAACCTTAGGATGACTATATTGAGGGAGGGGTAGATTAATATCATTATACAAGAGTTTTTAGTGAATAGTAATGGTATTTTGTGTTGATTTATATAAAAAAGGGGGGATAATTGTTTATTAATTTCAAAACATAGGTTTTGGACTCTATATGAAAAAATAATGAAAACCACAAAATTTATCATGGTTTTTCACTTGATTTATTTCATAGTGAAGTGGTTTTAATTATTTTATATGTTTAAGAACATATCTCATTAAAATAACACCCTTGATGATGTGTATGTGGGTCATGTTTACAAAGAACTAGTACTTACATTGTGTGTTTGAATGACGTGCTATAAATCAATGGTTATTTTCAATAAAAAAATCATGTTTTTTAAAATTTATAATCCATATAAATATTTAATATATTTGATCAAAAAATAACTAATACATAATAATGTAATAAAGGTTTATAAATTATTTTTACATCATATAGTATGAAACATTTATTATAATAATTATGAAATAAAAATGTATATAGAACATTCATGATGGAGAAATTAATAACAAGAATGAAAAAATGTTTAAAATGGATAATTCTAATTGTGATAATTATAATAATTAATGTTGTAATGTAAATCATGTAACTAAAAATGATTCATCCTGAGATATGTTCATTATCATATGCCTCGACCAGAATAGGCGGTCCATGCTAGTAGCCCCATTAGAGTTCTTCCATCATGAGTTCTTGGTGGGATTTAATTTCTAAAATCATAATTTCTTCCATATTTTTTGATAATCTATCATCTATGATTATGAGAAAATAATTTTTCACTATAACTATGATTCAAGAGAGAATCCACCATCAGTGTTTGATTACCTTCCACGCAATACAACTTCATTTTTCATCTATACAGAATAAGGGTGTCACAATTCATTAAATATTCCAGTCTTATGATGGATATTATAAGGAGATGCTCTGAAGGTATGATTTGATTAGAACTAGAATGAATTTTAACATTGTATGAGCAATGAGATAAAGAGTGGATGATGTGGTCATCATCCCCAACTAGTCTTTGGTTCCCTTCTAGGTATGTAGATGTCATACCTTAATCATGAATTTAAAGAACCAACGATATATTCAAAAATTTCAGGTCACTGAATGAGTTTTTATTATGTATTTATAATTTTTTTATATTTATTTTAGAGATGGAAAAGGAAGTTATTTCAAAAAAGGTAATAGATACTTGTTCACTGATTTTTTTCACTTTTTTCTATTAATTGTTAAAATATTCACCATAATTTATTTTATGAAAATACTTATTTTTTTCGAATCCCATGGGGACTTTTGGAGCATCCTTTCTTGATATAACTGTTATTTGTTTCATTATAAAAATATTTTTTTGTCCCATTATTGGTGGTAATGTAGTGAGGGTTTTGAAGGGTGAGTGGTAGGTCACATGGTCCAGTCCTCGGTCCTACATGTTTACTATGATATTTTTAATGTGTTTCATTCTAAGGTGAAGGATGTAATAGATCACTTCCAAAAATATTATGTTTCTATAAAATAAAAAATGAGATGTAAACCATCAAAACATTTTTCAACAATCATACATTCATCACTGCAAAGAGGTATGGTTTTGTAGAAGAGAATAAATTTACCAACTACTTTGATGATAAACATGGATAAGGTAGATTTGTAAAAGTATTTAATGGGACCTTAGAAGATGGTAAACATATCACATGAAATAATTCTCAAGATGATTAGAGGTAATTTCAAAGACTTTATTAATGAAGTGTCTAGTCTTATTATTACTTCACATGTTAACATTGTTACACTAGTTGGATTTTTCTTTAAATGAAAAAAGCGTTTACTCATTTATTATATTATTCCCAATTGATCACTTGAGAAGTTTATATAAAAATGTACTTTTAATAGTGAACAATACTTGGGATCAAAAAAACTGAATGAAATTTTCAGGGGAATTTCATGAGGGATTTATTATTTTCATCAAGGATGTGTCGTATGAATTTTACATATTGGTATAAAACCTCAAAAAATCATTCTTGTTAAAGACTTTAGTCCAAAATATAAAATTTCGGACTGTCTAAACTTTGGAAAAGGATATAAAATATAGTATCTTTCGACACACCAAGAGGAACTATGTGTTATGTTACTATAAAAATTTGCAATAGAACTTTTTGAGAGGTATTGTTTTAGTTCTGTGTATATAGCTATGGTATTATGGTCTTAGAAATGGTTGGATGGAGGAAAACCTCAATGTTGGTGTATGAAAAACAGGTGAGATCTACATCCAAAAATCGATTTATCAATATGTTGAGTTACATAAGGATTTGGGTTATCAGGATATTATAAATATTGATGATAAAAACATTTATAGGAAAATAGTGTTGGTGGGTTTGTGGTTTATACAAATAGTTCCATCCATGAGTTCATGAATGAATGAAGAGATCAATGTGTTGGGAAATGATGTGAATGTCTTAAATATCCCTCCAAATCCTTTCCCTACTCTCTATAATGAGAACAATACTAAATAACTAAATATCACAAATTTTATAAAAAAATAATGTTATCTCTGTAATTTTATGCAAACATCAATGTTTATTTTTTTATTTTTTATTATGGGTGACAGCAAATTATCGATGAAAATTCAATACCAACATAAATTTTCTACTTAGTGATCCATTTTGTGTAAGTTTATGGTTATATGGATCACTATTTCATTTTTTCTTTGGACTTTCAGTAAAAACATTGACATTGATTCCATATTAAAATTTATCACAAAAATAATTAAATTCTTGTAAGGGAGGGTCTAATAACACACTTTCAACATTGAAATATTTTTTATTTTTTCAATATAAAAGCTCTCATCTTTTTCAAAATCCACACGTATTTTTTATCAAAATAAATATAAATAGTCTTTAAATATTTATTTTTATATCAATGAATTTTATTTCATCTTCACTATAACACCCTATGTTTTTGGGGTGTTACTCATTCTGTATTTTTGATTTTATATTTATATTTAAATGGTAAAATGTAGAGAAATTAAATAGAAATTAATTATTTTATGTTATTTCATTTTTTGAGTATATTTGTAAAAGTTACATCTTATTTAAGAGTTTTATTGGTGAGTAATGTATGAAAATATTCTTTTATTAGTAATATAAATATGTGTATGTATGTATGTATGTATGTATATGCATATGTGAAAATATTATTAATATTAATGTCATAATTATTATTATTGTTATTATGATATAACTGTTATTATTTTTTGTAAATTATTATTATTATTTTTATATTAGTATAATAATAATTAATAATAATAATGTTATTTTTGTCATCACAGTGTGGACGCCTTTAATCGCATTATTATATACTTATATCAGGTTTATTTATACCCCGTATAGGTCCCTTTCTAATTTTTTCACTAAATGGTGGAATCTATTTCAACCTAATGGTTGGTATCTTCAAGGATCACTTATCCATCCCAGACCTTTCTAACCCCAACACATAATCAGTTTTGGGATTCTATTATAAAACCAATTGGTGATGGGAGTAGTAGCTCAATTATGATTATATGTCACCCACCACTCCTCATTGAAACTAATGTAAGCAATAGGTTTTCACTAAATAATCCTCTTATAAAACCAAATATCACACAAATAACCCTTCACTTCAAAGATAATCCACCATAAAATCATCATGAATTTTCATTTTTCATCAATAGGGCACATTATTTTATCATCGTTATATCAGAAAGATAATCGATGAAAGGCACCATGGATCCACATGCTTCAATTGATCCACCATTATCATAGTGAAACTGGTTTGATGAAGTTCTACCAATATCACACATCATCTACATCATGTCTTTGATACCACTTGTTAGGATCATTCATCCAGCATAGACCATTTGAGGACCAACACATAATTCCTTTTCATGGTTCTGTCCTAAAATTAATTTTTTGTTGGAGGAGTAGTGAATCAAAGTTTATATGTTAGCCACCACTACTAGAAATTGATATGCGATTCAGTTTTTTACCCAACAAGAAAAAATATATTGGTTGGGGCAGAGATCATCATCGACAAAATGGAAAGTGATCACCATCACCAAGAGTAACTTTTACTAGCTGAATCCTACTCTAACAAGGAAATATGTAATTTTAATCCCATTCTAAATCATATTAATATATCTTATGGAGATCACATATAAAACACTTGGAGCCTTTAACACACCAAACTTGATGGATTTCATTCACCTGAAGGAATTTTCTCTCCCATATTAAGAATTTTATGACCCTATGGTGTACTCTCGATTTTCATCATCAAGACATGTTTCCAGAATATCACCAGGTTTTAAATACTTTTTATACAATATTAATAATTAAACATCATCATATCTTATCATTCCGTCATCATAGAATTTTTCTCCTTCATCAATGCTTCATTCATCATCATTAACACTCAACACAAGCTATCTTAAAGGCAATAACCACCTTCATCCTCCACTTTTGGTGGAATATATCATTGAAAAATCAACCTTCTCCATTTTATTCTATATGTAACGGCTTTTATAAGAGGCATCCTTTCCCCCGTCAATGATATGATAAAATATATATCTCTCTTTTTCAAAAAGAATATATTATCTCTCTCTATTAAAAAACATTCTCTTTATTTCTTCTCATTAAATATACACGTTAATTTAAAATTTTAATACTTCATCATCATTTTCATTGTGATCATAGGCTCCACCATTATTAACTCCTCTATAATAGATCCATTGTAATCAAATCTACCTTCAAAGGATCTATAATTTCATCAGATCTTCCATTTCGATACTGACATGAGTCATTACATTGATCATGAGTGTAATCTCAAAAGATATCTGATGAACACCTTAATGTGACTCCATTTCTCCATATTGGTCATCTTATGTTAAAAAAATAAAGCTCTAATACTTGTCTATTGGGTGAGATACTATTATTTCAACAATGAATATTGATCAAAAAAGATAATAATACCCCAATTTGAAAAAATCATACACTACTAATGATATTTCCAATCTTATTCTCATATCCAAAATTGAAAATACATTTAATGAGATATTGTCTCTTAGAAAATTTGACTCTCTCACACACCACACCCAAAAAAAATTTCACCAAAATCAATATTATTACATGAATAAATTTTCTTTCACCCGAAGAAATTTTGTAGCATCAAGATAGAAAAAAAAATTATCCACATTTATAATTTATTGAAGGGGGCATATGGAAAAGGGGATAACCTCAAAATCATTTTTTTAAGTGGTTGTTAAAACATCCAAAAAATTTATTAAATCGAGTATTTCTTCGCAAAATATTTGAATTATTTAGTAATGACATTAAGGTTACTAATAGAGATTAAACGGTGAGTTGTAGTGAGTCAAATGGTCACTGAACTGGTGTCGACAATGGTGTATATTCACAGAGAGATATTAGAGTGGTGATGTTTTTCTACAAGAAAATTTTCAAAGAGATGACAATGGTGTATTGGTTTGTAGTTTTCACATTTGTTTTCCATTGTTTTCATTGAAATTCAAGAATGGGAATAATCATGAATTTAATATACTATGATTTCAATGTAATTTATTCATATTTTCTATATGGATTTTTAATCCTTAAAATTGAAGAATTTTTCCATGATAAAAACATCAAGTATTGATTTTATTTATTCAATTATAGTTATATCTTCCATTTTATTTTGATATTATTACTATTTTTTCTAAAATTATTTTATCTTGGAATCAATAAGGTTTTTCCTAAAAAATAAACTATTAAATTTTCTTTATTAGTTTCTATTATTCTGAAGAAATAGTTTTTTCATTGGTTGTTGATTAAAAAGTGTGGAACCACTTCTATTTTTTCTATTATTAATGATATCTATAAACATTTGAATATGTTTTCTCTATCAAACCTAATCATTATGAATGATCATATAGACTAAAACAGACTTCAGTCTTGACATGTATTTTTTAGTTTATAAGGTAAATTCAAGGTTGGCCTAATATATTGAAAAAATCACAATTTGGGGTGCCATAAATTTAGATCATATGATTTGGTTTCAAAATTATAAATTCTTCTTGGAATTTTTTATTATAAATCACCTGGTATGCAGTAACCTGAGGTTTTCTCATTCAAAATTCAACTCAATTTTGAGGTTTTGGAGTCTTAGAGGATGTAACAAACATCATAAATGTCATTATAGTTAGTCATTACTTTTAATCCTCTCGTGAAACTCATTCTTTCATATCATTTAAGATAAGTGATATACTAGGTTTTCATTTGAAGATTATTCCTTTCATGGTGACACTTTCCACTCCTTCGGGAAAGAATTTGGAGCATGGGTGTAGATGTACCAAGTGTCAGGTGAAGATCAATGGCCATTAAACCATATCATATTTAATAATTCTATATGTTCACATATTTTATCCTACCATTGGCATAGATTATATGATTAGATATAAATCCCATATCGATTTTCCTCATTGTCAATTATAGTTTCATTCTTCTAAAGGAGTCACTCGTGTATTTTAGGGTGATTGGAGTCCTATGTCAGGGATAATGGGTCCAACTTCCCTCGGTGATAAGTTGATCTCATTATAATCATTAGATATGTCTCTTGATTTGGTTAATCCATGTCTCGGAGTCCCTCTTCACATGGTGGTGAGAGAGTATCTTAAATATTTTTCTGATGATTTCTATTGGTTACCACATCATAAAGAATTAAAGTTTTCTATAGACCATATTTTGGGTAAGATAACAATTATTGTACCTTATTACCATATGGAAAAAATTTAATTGATATATTTAAATGTTTGGATTAAGGATCTTGAGTGTAAGGTGTTTATTTATCCTCGGGTTTCATCATGGTAATTGCCAGAACTCTTTGTAAAGAATTGAAAACAAAATATATAACTCGATTTCGATTATTAGAAACTAAACCAGGTGATATTTAAGTAAAAATATACCTTAATTCAGATTAATGAAATTTATTCCTGGATTAAGGGAGACCGTTGGTTTTCAAAAATTGATATGAGATATGGAAACTATCAGCTAAGGGTCAGAGATGAAGTTATTCCTATGATGGTCTTCAAGAGTAGTTGTAGGAATTATGAGTGTATGGTTATGTCGTTTGTTCTTAATAATTCTCCTATGGTGTTTATCATTTTGATGAATGGATTATTCCATTGGTACCTAGGTTCTTTCAAATTTATTTTTGTTGATTATTTCCTTGTGTATTCAAAATCAGATCAATATCATGTTGTGTATTTGAATATAATCATTAGGATCATGAAATAGAAACATTTTTACATGAAGTTATCCAAATGTTAGTTCTATATTCATGAAGTGAAATTTCTAGGCAATTTTATTTCTGAGAAATGTGTCTAGGTGGATCCTTATAAGATTCTGGTGGTGATGCCTTGGGATTATCCCATAAATGTGTTTGAGATCCAAATTTTACTAGGATTATATGGTTAATATAACAATTTTATTTATGAATTATCCATGATTTTTACATATATAATAGAGTTAAACTATAAGGATATGATGTTATTTTAGATTTATTAGTGCAAGAGATATTTTGAGGAGTTAAAATTTTGAATGGCTTCAAATTTAGTATTGATTTTTCCTGAGTTAGGTTTGGGATATGATGTTCACAATGACGCCTCTGGTATGTGTTTAGGTTATGTTTTGATATAGGTGATACATGTGGTAGTTTATGGATCTCATCAATTATGACTTCGTAATAGGAACTACCCCAATCATAATCTTGATTTGGTAGAAATGATACATCATACATGGCATTATTTTCTATTTGGGGAGAAATATACAGTGTATTTAAACCATAAGAGTTTGAAATATATCTTCACTCAAAGGGATATAAATTTGAGATATAGATGATAGGTTAAGTACCATTAAAAATTTTATTTTGATATTTAATAGACCTCTGGAAAATGAAATTTGTCAGCAAAAACTTTGAGAAACAAACTATAAAAACATAAAATAAATGAATTAGTGGAAAAGTGATGCATGATGGATTTGTTTTCTAAGATGTGATAGAATTAATGGAGAGTTTATGGACATTTATTTTATGATTTTTATCATATTGGATAACATTTTTATTGTTATATTCAAATTTTATGGGATAAGTATGTAGAGTTTTAGTTATTTAGTATGAATCATTATGGTGGGATGACCTCAGGTGAGTGGTCTTAGTCTCCATATGGAGTGTTTAATTACTAAGGATGGATGGTTTTTTTTATGAATTTGAGATAGGAATGAATGGATAGTAGAAACTGATATAATTGTCTCATGTACCCTATAGCTACCAAGATGTATTATTACTTGATATTTCAATACCGGTGGCTATGAATGAGGAAATTGATTGTATATTTTCTGGATTAATGCCTTGTATATCTGATAATTCAGGTGGATACCAGTGATCATCTGGTATTCTGTAACCATTAACCATTCCAATATGGAAATAATATGATATGACCATGAAATTTGTGATTGTTCTACCTCAAACTACTAATGGTAAGGATATTATTTTGGGGATTGTTGACTGAATCATAAAATCAATGCATTTCATATATATCAAGGATTCCATATAGTTAAAATATTTTATGCACTTGTATGTGTAGGATATTGCCATAATCCATGTTCTTTCATATTTTTTCATTTTAAATAGAGACCCTTTCTTCAAATCCCAGTTTTGAAGTTGATTTCATGCAGCGATGGGTTCTTAGTTGAAGTTGATCATGAATTATCCTCCCCATATGGATAGTTATTCTAAGTGATCCATCTGAGTTTATCAATATATCCTTGGGAAATAATTCTTGGATTAAACAGATTATGGGAGAAACATATTCCCTTAGTATATTTTTCATATAACAATAGTTATTAGTATTTGATCAAGATATCAACATTTTGGGGGTTTTTTTAGGGTCCTTGAAGACCACCTACTTGTGGGAAGATGAGAGAGAACTATCCTTGGTTGGATAAAGAATCATTCAAGAGATTACAAGTATTTTTCAATTGATCATAAAATGGTGAGTGATATCTCATAGTATTCATAAATCATATCTCAACAAGTGTCATTGTCTTCTAGAACTTGTTGTAGGTGATTGAGTTATCATCAGTGTTTTACCTTGGTTGAGAAATCAATTTTTGGGGAGGTCGGGTAAGTTATAACCACATTTTATCATACCATTCGAGATAATGGAATGAATTGGGAAATTTACTTATTGATAATACATAAACACTGATTTTACTTATATCAATGATATGTTCCATGGTTCCCAATTGAATAAGTATTAGTAGGATTCATCCCACATGATAGAGTGGGAGAATGTTGAGATTGAACCTAACACTATAGTGATTGAAGGGTGCGATCATATAGTGGACTGATAGAGTAAGGTTATATGTGGAAAGATGATCCCATTGGTTCATGTGTGATGGAAACGTGGTAGATAAAACCATGATACATGGGAGTGTGAGTCCTTGATGATGCAGAAATGACCATATCACTTTTTGAGTTCATAATATCAAGCCATTATAAAAACATAAATATTTTATAGTTGGAATAAATTTTGAAACCCTTTAGGACACAATTATGTTACATTTGATCCTTAAGTTTGTTATTATCAGTTTCAGAAGAGTTGGAGTCACATGGTGGCTTTAAAATTGTTTTTTGGTCTTTTGGGGAGAAATAGGAAGCACTGTGACCATGGTGGAGGTCATTGTGTGCCTTTGTGCCTCCTATGTAAAATGACTAGAGCCACCATGCCCACTACTAGGTGTGGTCATTATCATAGAATACGAGGAGAACCCATGTACATTGGGATCAGTGTGGCCACCACCATTCCATATAGGAGGGAATGGTCAACCAAAATGACCTAGATTTAGCACCAAGCAATGGTCAGTGCCTGTGGCTGGTGCCCATGTCTTTACTCCTAGGTTAAGACATCACAAATGAGGTGGGTAAACCAATATCTGTAGAAAAAATAGAACATAGAGTTTTTTTTGTATTTAGTGGTGATTTTACCCTTCTTTATTAGGTATCATGGTGGTTTAGGAGAACTATAGTGAAATAGATAGTAATTAAATATACAAAGATAATTTTTTATTTTTCATGATGGTTTTAGTTTTCACTGATATTGTAATCTATTAGAGGTTATTTTTTTAAATTAGTAGTGGTTTTTTACAGAATAAATATTTATTGGTGGTCAAAACCAACACGGAATATGGAAATTTAAAATATTATGTGGTAGTTTTAGGATCAACAATTTTTTTCATGGCAATTATGACTGCCACTAAATAAGTGGAGGTGATTAAAACAACTGAATGTTATGAAATTTAAAAAAATCCAATAAAAATACTACTTAATGTACCAAAAATATATAATTAATATATAAAAATAGTTAATTAATACAATATAACCCAAAAAATAACATCCATTTATCAATAAAGACTCTATTATATATAATAAAACATAAATTACATTATTATATTTCATGTTTCACAAAATGACCACAAAAACAGGAGTCTTGAATACTCTACTAAGATGTATGTCCTTCACCCTCTAGTACTCAGTAATGTTGTTTCCCATCACCACCTACCGCACATCCTTCCACTGCTTCCCATATTTATAGTTTTTAACTGCACATTAGTAGTGAGTGAATTCAGTGAATAATAAATTACAAAAATTAAAATGGTATATCGTCTAAACTAAATTTAGTTCAAGTAATGGTATAATGAAAAAATGGTTAATTGGTATCCATGAACATTACCATAATTACCATAACATATGATGGCCTTAGTTGAGCTATAATATACATGAATATCCTCAAACACTAAGTCAGCCTTTCCATGTCAGTTGTAAATTAGGGTAACCATCTCAACCAATAATTATATACATAATGATAATCATATAATTGACTGAACTCTATTCACAAACATGGAACTTATAAACATAAACTAGTATTTGATTATAATTAATTAACTTATGTGTTCAATGACCAATATCACTTTAATTATATTAAACCTAAGAACACTCCAAAACAGAAATATCTTATTCATTACAACAATTTTCTCCTACATGATTGAAATCATAAATATCAACTCATTATTAGATTTCAAACCTGTAAGTCGTTTCCTCAACTTATTTCAATTTCATAGACTCTAAAAATAATCCTAAATAGAAATTGTTATATTAATAAAATATCATATAATTTTATCAAAATTCATCACACTTTTAATAATAAAAATAGGGATTTGGATAAATTATTTTTTTGGAACCACTAGCTCATGTACCACTTGTTTTGATCAAAAAATTGATTTATACTATAGAATTTAAAGAATTATCAAAATATTACAATGCGGATTATTCAAATAATTGAAGACCAATTTTTATTAGATATACTAAAGAAATATTTAAATTTATTTTAGTTATAAAAATTACTAATCAAAAAAATAACAACTAAATTGAATAATATAAGTGTAAATTTGTGAAATTTACTGAATATTTTGTGTCCTATATGATTCCTAAACATTCTTATTTGAATTCATACCTAAGGATAAAATTTTATTAGGATAAGATGAAATGGTGTTAAAAAAGTGTGCAAGATATACGATGAACCTTAACTTGAGTTGTAGAAGGATAATGAGAAACCATTGATATAGAGAGAGTATTGATACTAAACCTATTTCAGTGCAACATACCTAAAAAATATATTCATTTAATTTATTAATATAAAATCAAACAATAAAGGAATTTATTAATATAAAAAAATATTCGTGTCATATATTATTATAATAAAACATAGAGATTATATTCTTGGTTAGTCAGGATCTTATCAGGATACGTTGTTAACATTATTTCTTATTTTCATATTTTTAATTATTATTCCTATTCAGTCTATCTTATAATATTGAAATTTTAAATATCCCCAAGTATAAACAATTTAGTCTTTTGTCGTTGATGGGGTTCAATGTCACAAATTATTTCACCTTCATCACCCATATCATACATGTCTCTCAGTTTCATGTGGAAAAAATACTACACCTATCATCCACTATATTATTAGCATAATATAACATTTTTAATTATGAAAAGAGAATATATGGATCATGTTCTTCCCACTCAATTATAACATTCATCCAAGATAAACTAAAATAATTAAATTGTAATGAATATTTTTTTAAACCCATGTTAATATTGACCCACTCATATTTAAAAAACACAACTACAAATTTCGCAAGATTATTTAACACAATACTATCAACCTAAATTTTCTAGTAACATCGATATGTAAGTATGAATATACCACTATTTTGTGTTTTCAAACCTCCCTTGTGATCAATAGTATGAAACTTAAAACCACAAATATTATAAGCATTGAATATCCTAGCATGATTCAAAAGACCTCAAGCTAATAACTAGAAATATTTATATAGTTCAGATCGATTATCATCATTCATTACCTATATAAGTTGATATAAAAATATGTTACAAAATTTAAATAAATTAAACAAATTCAAACTATGTATTAGATTTAGAACTTATAGGACATGAAAACAATTCAACAATTTATTTGGTAACAACTTTGTTATAACTGTCTCATTATGAGTTTGAATCCTAAGGAATATTTGTATTTGTGTCCTTAAATATTTTACATAGAGATCAAAAATATTATTATTTATTATAAAATATCCATGTGATAGTCTTAATTTCATATCTATCAATGAAAATGAATACATTTTACCAAATTCTCAACTTAAAGTTGGAAATATAGATGACTCGTTATTATTCTACAATTGGACCATATTATCATATAAATTCCACACTTAATTTAATATTATCTCTATCAAATCCAAATACACTGTATAGAAGGTTAAACACTCTTTAAGAAAGGTAACATTCTTCAATAGAACCTTCTAGATGAGCTTTTTTAATATAAGACTTTAACCGACCAAGATACCTCATAATAAAAGGTAATAAATTAATAAACAAAATTTTACCTATTGATTAAGAAAATTAAAAAATTAAAAAATAAAATATGAAAATAAAATTCATCTCTACTAGATACATCCATCGATAATGTATGGGCCCTATAATTTTAGCTTCTTCAAATAAATACACCATTACATGAATCATCATAGTGAAAATGCTGGGGGTAAGAACATCTCCAAATGACATAGAGTCTATAGTTTTTCCCAATGTTTTTCCACTTTATTGGGGTTTAATTTATTCTCACAAATTTTTATAAAGAATGTTAAAATTATATTATAACAATGATTATTTTATCATGTAATAAACTATGCAATACAAATGGTTGAAACTGCTCCCTCAGTACACATGCGTAATTAATTTTCAATCCACATATATTATGATGATTCAAATCAAAACATATTGAAATGTTACTAGAATATCTATTAATCACTTTAAAAAAAATTAATATATGAAGTAAAATTTCTTTCAAATAGTATTCCATTGAAAACATAGATCTTAGATACTTCCCATTATCATTTTTCCATAGTTCTCATTTTATATTGATTGTATCTAAGTCCTTATAATCATTTAAATTATCCTTTAATTTTCCCTACTCATTAAGTAATTTAAGTAACACATTATCACACACATTCTTCTCAATGATCTTAATGTTAATATTATAATGTAAAAAATGAAATTCCCAATATGGAAGTTTGAAAAACATACACTTTTTCTTCTATTGTTATACTCTAATTGTAAATGATGTTTTCATAACTCTTTTTCCACTTTCATTCAATTGAAAAATATTTTCCAACATCTATGCCAACATTTGATAACTGTGTCAAAAATTTTTATCCAAAAAATAATTTTGGTGGAAGACATAAATCATTTTTTCCATTAAAAATGACTTGTTGGATTGAATTATATGAGATATATCAAGGAATATATGATAAAACATGAAACAAAACATTATTTTATAAATTAACAATTGAAACTCAAAATCAATGATACCAAAAGTAAAATCCAAATTGGTGTGTTTATTCCAACCAGAAATATTTCCATGTTTGGGAAAGTCGCTAATCGTTCACATAAGGAATGCATGCATTTTGATTAGTTTTGTGATTTATTCATCATATTTTTGCACACCATCACTCCATAACTCATTTAACTATTGAATAAGATGTGTAAGGTAGACATTAATGTCAGTTCTAGGCATTATATTTCAAGTAATAATCATTAATAGATGAATGAAGTTTTTTTCATACACATCCAAGAAATCAGATTATAAGGGATCAAAATAGAAGGAAAAATATTATAAATTATAATTGAAGACCCAAAAGGATTGAATCTATCAGATTATAGTCTCGATCATATATTTCTAAGAGTAGATAATAAATCTGGATATAAAGAATTGAAGGTCTTCCATCCTTTTTAATTTATTGGATTCCCCATTAACTCATCATAATTATTATGAAAAGTATGGCACTTCAAATTCTTAGTGGTTTTAGATGACATAAACAATATTTGAAATTTTTTTAACGTAAATAATGTAAATACTTTACATCAATTATCTTTTTCTATTTTTATGGTAGTATATATATTCAAACTAAAATAATTATTTTTTTATTTCCATCTAGAAGTATGGTATCTTTTGTGATATTCTCTATTCGAATCATCTTTCTAATAAATAATAAAATTATTAGGACATGAATTTATCTTCATATAATTATTTCTATTATTGTTAATAATCTTATTTATCTCAAAAAATGATTCACGGATCTTAGCTTCAGAAAATACATCACACAATATTTATAATATAATAGACATTACTATATTTCTAATACAACATAAACATTTTATTTGGTATAACTTCATAAAAAAAGTAAATTTTGAATATTTTACACATCCTTCAAATAATTATCGATTCCTATCTACAACTAATTTAGAAAAATTAGTTGTTTTCTTCATAGATTTTCCCTTGTATTGGTTTCCCAATCACCATTCATTAATATGTCATCTTCTTGATCAGGTTTTCCTATAGTTATGAAACCATCATTAATATATTTAGCATAAAAAACATAAAAAACTAATACATTAAATTATTTATTGTGTTTCCATGTTGTACTAAATGTGTCATATATTAGGTTTTTAATTTCATCATGCACTTTTTGAGCATTCACTTGTTTATTTTGAAGGTTAACAAAATTGGTCAAATTTTAAATAAAGTTTGATTTTCCATGCCAAATACAATGTCTATAATGAGGAGGAAATTTTTTCAATATAATGTTCCAAAATTCCTCATCTCTCTTCAACCATAGTCTTAATTTCCAATTAGGACGTAGACATTTAATTCTTTTATCCATAGATTGATTTTTAAATGAAAAATCCAAAATCATGCTCGAAACCATAACATATTAAGATGTGTTCTGAGGTAGGATAATACAAGATTTATCCATATTCATTTCACTTCTTACACTATCATATATAGAATATAATTATATAATTATATATGAAAATAAATTATATTTCATTTCAAAAAATAAGAATCAATATCAAGCAACCCTTAAAACACCAATAATTCATAAATATGATAAATAAGAATAATTAAAGGAGAATTATAAAAGGAAATTATTAAAACTAACTATTCTATAATATTATATCCTAAAATGGAGAACCTAATCAATAACTTGTGATTAGGGAAATATGAATCTAAAAAAACTCTCCACAAATCATGGTGAGGGACTGGTGGCATAGAGGAAAAGGTGGAATTAGAGAGGGGGATCCAACATTAAGGCCGAGAGGGTTGTTGTTCTGATATAGAGAGATATGGGGGGTCTATCATTGAGCATCTATGAGGGGAGTCTAAGAGGTGTCTAATGTTGAGCAACAATGAGGCAGGATATGAGAGGGATCATCGAGTGTCGAGGCTGAGGCTAGTAGAAGGCATCGAGTAGGGGTAGGTAGAGGGAAGCTATCAATCGATAGTGAGGGGGGACAGAGAGGCTGTCAGGAGTGGGGGTGGGTAATCCATGAGGGAGAGGGTTTGGGGAAAGGGTTTTTTTACATAGAATAATATTTTTAAAATCAATATGCTAAATTCAATTTAAAATTATTTATTGGAGGTCTTTTTAAACTTCAAATAAATACTAACTCTTATTAAAATAATAACTAAAAAATGTGATAGACAATGAAGTTTCTATTTAGTGGATATTTCATAAATCACTACTAAAAATTCTTCGATTTACTAAATTTCTTATAGGGAAGTTTTGGTAGAAGTGGGTTTAGTTTTTTTGAATCATTTGAATAGAAATTGATCTTACACGGGTGGTTACTCTATTCACGTTCAACCTTAATGATGTGTTTTAATATATCCTTTGACTCATTTTAATTTTATTGAACATATTATTCTCCCCCATTTTTATTTAATTCTATATTTATCATGTTTCAATAAGGGGTTTTGGGCATTCATATATCTCCTAATAATCGTTCAGGGTGATTCCCTTCTTCTTTGGATTATTCATTAAAGATATGGGCTCATTAAGACCATATCTATTCATTTCACATTACTGCTCTAGGAGGAAAAGATATTTTCTTTAATATTAAGGCAGGTGTCTCTATCTTATGTTCTATCCCATGGAAATTTTTTTATGACTTTATTTGGTTTTTATTTTTTAAATTGACATTTTGAAATCTATAATATGTGAATTTTATCTTGATCAATATAGGGATGATTTAAAAATGGGGTTTTCAAAATGAATTTTATAAACATGGTGTGTTTGGTAAAATTTCTCAAGGATGGTATTGAAATGAAAGTTGGTTTTCAAGCATGAAAGTTGAAATAAATTACTATAGAAATTTTTTATGTAAATTTGGGCATGAAATAAAATTTTATTTCCTTAGAAAATGGATTAGAAAATATAAATTTGTTTTCTTTATGAAATGATTATGTAATAGCACATTATAAAGACCTTGGGATATGGGTAAAAACTATAAATATGTAACACCCATGAAAATAGTGAGGATTAAAATTAAAAATGTTACTACCCATGTTAACAGGATGAACCTTTCATTTTGATATCCGACTTGATTAAAACTATAAAGTTACGTGAGGATTGGCTTGGAGTAGTGTTAGGATGGGTGATCTCCTGGGATGTTTATCATGGTGTATATAAGTAAGGATAAAGTGCACTAAGAGAACATGTGTTGTCATGTGGGGAAAATAATTAGTCAGATAAGTGGCCCAAGTGAGTAATAACTGGTAGTGTTCTATAAAGAAAATTGAGGAATTATGGGAGACTCATGGGGGTTAGATGACCAGGTTCATGGTATATAGTGGTTGGATCATGAAAAATGGAATCATAGCCAATACCTAGCTATATGTTCAATATAGGCCTCACCTATTTTCATTGGAACATTCTATACATTCTTTCTAGGGAATAAAGTATTTATGTTAGGAAGAAATAAAACATCACATTGCTTTATTTTTTGTACTTTCGATAATTATTTTTTTATCACCTTTTATTTGGTTCATATCATGGGTTGTGTTAATAGACTTTTATAGTTTTTTTTATAGTTCTAGTCATGTTAATAGTTGGTGCACAGTTAGTAAAAACCTTTCAAAATTACCTAGGAAACTGTGAAACTCTCTCTAGAATCCCACAAGGAGGCACACAATTGGCGCACAGTTGGTCAAAATGTCCATCAAAATATTTTGACTCTCTATATGAAGATAATAGGAGGCATGCATTTGGTGCAGGCTTTTTCAAAATAAGTGTAAAAACCATGAAATGTTCTTTGTAATCCCTAGTGGAGGTGTAATATTGGAACATGGTTTGTCAAACCGTGCAACCAAACTTTGCAGCTCTCTTTAGTAGCATAGTATATGGTGTGTGGTTGGAACAAAATTTTTCAAATCATGTGAAATGAATTTAATTATATGATTTTATTAATTTAATTCCTGATATCTCCGCTTTATAACTCAAAAATAATCTTAGTCATACTTAATTTGAACATTTGGTCTTTAAAGGCTCTCTTGAGGTGATTTTGGCTCTTCAAACCTTGAAAAATCACAGATCGAAGTTCCCATTGGTCTGTTGGATCTCTTTTGGTATGTTTAATATAAATTTGATCACAGATTCACTTTTCCTTCATTTTATCCATATTTTAGAGGGATTATTACTCATATTGTTGATGGATCTAAATATTGACATGATGGATTGTGATTCTAGGACTCTTTCTTGATCATTATTTCTATCGACTATTAGTTGGTAGTTCCCATGTGGGTGTCGTTTTTCTTGATTGAGGGAGGTGGTTTCATAAAGAAATATCTATCAATTATAGCCTTTTGAGATTGTTTAATTTAAATTTTTTCCCAATTTATTTCTAAAATTTTAAATGATTCTCTTGATGGATGAATTTAAATGGCATGGTGTGAGTGATAAAACCCTTTGAAAATAGATTTTGAAATTTAGTCTAATTTCTAGAAATATGATCATTATTTGAATATAATGATTTTAAAAAGAAATTTATGAGATGAAAAGAATTAAAATTTTCATGATGTGAAATGAAATGATTTGAAATGAAAGACATTAGTTTTTGATACAATCATGTTGATGTTAGTTTTAAAAATGAAAGGCATGTTTCGAAACTTGAAATCAAGGTTATTTTAAATGATTAATTTAAATGATTTATATAAATGAAGATAGATCCTTGTGTATTTTATTTAACATTAATCACATGGAATCCTGGATAGATAGGTGGGAATAACACTTGTATTGATGATGAAAATGACAACTAAAGTGTCTTAAAGGAAGGGAGTTTATTTTTTGGTATTATCTCATATTCCACATAGGATTGTGATATAGGTATTGTGTGCACACCTATATCCATATTTCACTATGATGTGTGATAATATTTGTATTAATCTTACCCTAGGTCTATTAACAATGGTTCTATTATTGAAATCGATTATATATACTGATGAGTTATTGAAATGATTCACATACGTATATTTTAAAATAAATTATTATCAGGATTATTTTGATAAAGATGCTTCTATTTTCATATTTTGATGTAAAATTCACTTTGAAACCTATTTTATATTTTACATTGAACTGTTTTAAAAATTATATTTTGATATAAATTGTGAAAATATTTCCATTCCATGTTTTATTCAAAATTAAGAAAATTTGGTTCATTTTTTAATAGATTCCTTTTGTAATGTGTGGTGAAATCTCACTAGGATTTATTTATCACACTCCAACTTTACCTTTGGGTGTTTAGTATTCCTTATGTCATGCCCTTCAAAGGTAGTGGGTTTATTTAATTAGTTGTACATAAGGAGTTGGTGGTGATCGGTGGAACATGTGATCCACTTGTTACATGGGGATTTGATAATGTTGTCTTGATGGATTATTTGTCACAAACTAACCCAGATAATCCACCTAAATGGTACCCAAATAAATTCTATCATATCCCGAAGGGTGTTCCCAATCCCCTCCAAGTTGGTGACAAGAACCTAGGAATCAAAATAATCTAGAGGGATGATTTCACTCTAAGAATAATTCTTCAAGATAATATAACTGATATAAAATTATAAACATCCAGTATGTGAAACACTCCTCAAGAAATAAAAGAACAATAGGTGTATAGATACAAGTCCCAAAAATGGAATTTCAACCAAATTCATCAAATTTAACATTAATAAATCATCTTAAAATCCATATAAAATAGGTGGACAACATGTTCCACTAGTCACTGCCAACTCCCAAGGTCCTGAAAATCAAGTAAACCCACCACCTTTGAGTAGTGAATTCCCTTTTCCCCGAAATAGAATATATAAATCTACAAAGACACGAAGGAAAATTTAGGGTGTCAGTGATAAATCCCAGTGGGATCTCACCATGAATTTCATAAGAAATCTATAAAAAATAAACCAATATTTCTCTATTTTAAATAAAATATGGAATATAAATATTTTCAAAGTTCATATAAAAATATGATTTTCAAAACAATTCAATATCTAATATAGAATAGATCTTAAAGTGAATTTCCATCAAAATAGGATGATATGAGTATCTTTATCAAAACATGAATGGATAGAAATTTTTATCAAAACATAAATGAGTAAATCATTTCAATCAATAAATATAATTATTAATAAATTTTAATCATTGTGCTATAGTTAAGAGACATCGGGTTAGATTATTATTGGAATTATCACACATCATAATGGAATGCAGATCAAGGTGTGGACACACTCCCTAGATCCCAAACCTAGGGGGTAATAGGATAGAATCCCCAATAATAAACTCCCTTCCCTTAAGATAGTTTAATTATAAATGTCATTATAGATCTTTATGTTCTTTCCATATAACTAACCAATATCCCATGTTCTTCATGGTAAATCGAATATAAAAGGTTTTATCTTCATCAAAATCAATCATTTCATATAATAATTTAAAACAGTATTGTTTTTAAGTTTAAAATCATTTTTTTATTTAAAAACCAACATCAAATGGTTTTTATCAAAGAAAATTCTTTTCATTTCATATCATTTTATTTCACAACAAAAATCATTCTATACCTTTTCATCTCATCAAAATAATGTTTCAAATAATTCTTTTAACATCAAGATCATATTTCCCAAATCAAAAATAATTTCAAAATACATTATCAAAGGGTATCATCATGTGCACCACCCCATTTAAAATCATTCATTTAGATACTCAACTCAATATTTAGAAATCAATTAGAAAAAAAATTAAAATGAACAATCATCAATAGTTTCAATTGATATAGATTTCCTTGAGAAACCACCGACCTCAATCAAGATAAACAAGTGTCACATGGGAACTACCAATGGAGAATCAATGGAAAAAATGATCAAATAAGATTCCTAGTATCACAATTCATTTTTTTAGGATTTAGTTTCCTCAATAAAATGAGGAATCACTTTTCATGATGATGGATAAAGATGAATGAAGATGAATCCATGATCAAATTGATATTACACGTTCCAGAATATATCCAATGCACCAACCGACACTTCAATCCATGATTTATCAATGTTGGAAGATCCAAAATCAAATTTAGAGAGGCTCAAAGGAGAAAAGGATGAAATTATGACCGACTAGAAGGGGTTTTGTGTTAAAAATGGGGTATTGGGAATTAAATTAGTATAATCATAGAATTAAATTCTCATCACATGGTTTCACCACATCGTTTGAAAATTCATACACCAATTGTGTTCCCCTTATTGTGTTATTGGATAGAGCTACATGTTTTGGTTTTACAGATTAGAAATCTGTACGCCAACCATGAATCTCCTCCTAGTATTCTCAATATAGACATATGGTTTACTAGGTAAATATGTATTATTTTCACTAATCATGAACCAATCATGTATAGGACCATAAACCGTATCAAACTGTAAAAATTGTCTCATGAAAGCCTAATATATAACCTAAAAAAGTTGATTAAAACAAAGGATCGGGAGTACAGGAAAGAGATCATCGAGATACTTTAATTCACCCCACTATAAACACATTATACCCCCTCAGAAAACCTATCAAGAAGAATCCTAATCAAATAGGTGATTCCATTTATCTCTCTTTAAATCCTCATGACCTCACGTCTCTAAATAATTAGAAACATTATTCCATATCCCTAGAACCAAGGGTATAGAATTTCTACAAAGACACATTATCTAAGAATCAATAATCTGAAACAGTTTATCAGTTACTGATAAATCAACCTATATATTATGGAACTCTATGATCAAGACTTGATACATGTTAACTTTCTGAGATATGAAACATGAAATAAGTTATGGATAGATTTCATCTAAAATAGAAAATCCAACCAGTATTCCAATATTACAATCAACTCAATAATCACAAATGATCCCACATATATGATTACTAATATCCTCAATTTTCTGAACCACTGGTGACACAACTGAGGTGAAACTCTTAAAAACACAATTTCGTTAACTAATAACAATAATGGGAATCAATGATGATAAATATAATATTTATACCGACTCTTCACCACTACCATTATTTTAGGAATCAATTAAATCATTTTTTTCATCTCTATGACTAAACTAGGTCCAACCAATGAAAGATCACCAACCTAAAACCAAAAAATAAGATATTTTCATGGTCATATATACAAGTCCAAAAAAGGTTCCATCTTGATGGATGGTTGGAAATTATTTTTGTATGAAAACTAAACTAGTCCTAAGTGAGAATCCCAAGATCCTCTAATTTCAATGATACAAGATCAGAGAATGTCCTCAAGAATCTGTATATCCCAATTTGTATGACCATATATATGAGGATGGTACATCATGCTCAACTTTTCTTGGGATCCCATATCCCCATGTAGGACTTACCAAAAAATGAGAAGTGAATTGGGTATTCCTATTAGAAATGATAGTAGATAGAACTCTATTCTAACTGATGAGATTCTTGAAATGAATATTTACCAAGGCCACAAAATTAGATGTGTCATAAATAATAATAAAGTTATCTCATTTGGTAAATCATTCAATCACCACTCAAATATCATTATTTCTTCAAGGTGTATATGGAAAACTAATATTAAATTCCATCAATATCTCTTACCACATTCATGTTAGCACCAAAAGTGGTAGAGGAAGAACTTAAGGATTCTGATGCTTAGTCTTAATTTACTGATAAGTATAACAAATAGACACAAAATTAGCAAAGTTTCATTCTTTACCTAGCCACTAGAAACATCACCTGATGTTAAAAAATGATGGTGATATGGTGTACTTCAGAATAGAAATCATGGAAATCCCCCATAATAGTCCTTAAAGGAGATGGAATAACATACCGACTTTAGAATAAAAAGATACCTTCAAAATATATAGATCAATCATTGATGGTCTTTCCACCATATTGAGAATCCCTAATTCCACATGAATCATCATTAAGATATCATTCCTATATAATCATATTGATAAGTGAGGATGCCTACTGAACACTTGATAAAACAACCTCGACCTCATCCTACCAGACCCATGAATGTACATAAACAATTAGGGAAAAAGTTTTACACTACTCATATGATTATTTCATGACCTGGGATGAAATTTTATTGCCAAAAACATGAACAATGATATTCACCTTACCAAGAGTGTAGGAATTTTCATAATAAAATGATCATAGGAACTCCACTCATCAACTCTTTCAAAGATTAAAATATTATTATGATAATATATATCTAAATATATTATGATCAATGTATATGGTAAACCTTTATCTGAAAAGGTAATGTCATAAACTCTTCAGATCATGAATAAAAACTATGATTTTAAGATTATGTGTGAGATAATGATTCACATAAGGTTGAAGCTGGAAAGAACCCTGACCCAAAAAATGATCATCATGTTTGAAAACACTTTCCAAACCCAAACATGATGTATCACTAAATGACATAAGGCCCTACCCATCTTTGAGATGATTTAAAATAGGAGCTTAAGTCAAACAAATTATCAACACATCAATTGATGCTTGGAATTTTGAATCCCAAATGAACTTTAATCCTTTAAGAGTGAGAGTGGTCAATAAAGAATCCAACTTAGAGTAATCCTACAAACAACACTGATAATACACTTCCAAGCCAAAGAATATTAGAATATGAAATGTATTTTTTGGTTCCTCACATGTTATATTAGGTTTCACCTTTTTTGGATCATCTGAAATTCCATTTCTGTAAATCACATTTCCTAATAAATTTAACTCCAAAATCTAGAAATTTTTATGAGAGTAGTTGGAATAGTGTCTGTGATTTATCAAGATGTACATAACTTATCTCTAGTGATGTATCTGACCCTCTTCAGTATTGGTGTAAACCAATATATTTTCCACAAACACCACTACAAAATAATTGAGGTGCCTATGGGAAATATTTCTTATCAACTCCACAAACACAAAAAAAAAGTGTTTGTTAGACAAAAAAATTAATAGGGTACACATAATGGACAAACCTACTCTTGAAGGAAGCCTTTGGGATATCAAACTACTTGATATGATTATTGTGATAACCAGACCAAATATCTTTCATTGAAAACTATTTCACCACTTTTATCTTATCAAAAAGATCATCAATTAGGGGTAATGGATATTTGATCTTTACTATGAATCAATTGAGATTTTGGTGGTCAACAAGGGTTATATCATCCTTCTTGGTGAAAAGCACTGGCATTACCCAAGGTGACACACTGGGTCAAATGAATATCTTGAACAAAAAGACATCTGGCTGAGTTTTAAACTCCTCTAGTTTAGTAGATTCCATATGATAAAAGGGAATAGGAATAGGTTGGGTACCTAGTACCAAGTTGATAGAAAACTATACCTCTCTCACTAGTAGAAAACTTGACATGTTAGATAGAAACACATTGATAATTTCATATATTACTAGAGGTTGATCAACACTCAGGTATTCCTACACTAATTCAAAGGAAAACATGGATATCATCCTACCCAGCTCTAGAATAGGGGTTACAACTTGACTTGATCTCGGGTCCCATTCTCCATAAAAAGACAAAAAATACAATATTGTGGGTAGTAAAGGAGACCTTCTAAAGGTAATAGTCGACATGAGATCTATGATAAATCAAGAAATCCATCTTCAGAATTATTTATAGATGTTTCATATCTATAAAAAAAGTTCATAAGAAAGATCTACATTCAATTAAGAGAAAGTGGAAGCGGGGAATCAAAGATCATGCTCTTAATTTATCCATATAGGTGTAACAATATCTATAACATATGGAATGTTCTATGAATGATGATTCATAAATTCTAAAATATTGTTAGATATAAAGGAATAAGAGGAAACCGAATCAAATAAAGCAGTCACTAAAGTTGAATCTATGGTAATGGTACCTATCATTGTTACATGACCTGCATCAGGTTACCATGGAGACTCATCCACCACGTGAAGAATCTTCATCCTTGATGCGTATATCAGGAATACCTTTTTACATGACGCATCTAACTATGCATCAGATCCTCCTAGTATTGTTGATCCCATACCACTATGTATAGTAGTAAAGACATGCAAAAACATTTTTAAATGACTTAAGTATCCACAAGAGTTCCATACCATTAGTGTCTTTGTGCAATCTCTCATTTAGTTTCTGACATTTCCATAATAGAAACAAGTGTGTGGAACTTTATTAGAAACTAAATAAGATTTAAAATAAGTATAATATTGAGATCCACCAATATTGTTTCCACAATGAGACTCATCCTGCTTCTTATTCCTTTCAAAGGGACCACCCAAGCTACCACTAGAAGTAGGAGGAACTTACATTAAAAATTAATTATCATCCAAGTCATGTTCTTCCATAAAATATCTATCCATAAAATTAATATATAAGTTGATCTTCCATATAGAAACCTGATATCAGATATCTTCTCTAAGACCCATATAAAACCTTTGGTATTTCAACTTCTCATTTAATACCACAAAAGGTAAGAAATAAGAAATATTTGAAAAATGATCAGCATACTAGGTCACTTTACAATCATCTTATTTATGATTACCGAACTCTATCAACTTATCCAACACTACCAATTCCGAAAATAATTGGTCCATGAAATTATCCTTGAATTCTTTCCTCTATAATCCTGCATTCTTTAATTTCATTACCATTGAATTCCACCACCTTCTTCTAGATCCTATAAGTTTGTAGACAAAAAATTTCACCAGAACTGAATTTGTTTTCTCCAAACACAACAAAAAGCTTATCAACCTTCTTAAAACAACACTATACCTCTTTAGGATCATTTGTATAGTAGAAATAAGGTGTATTTAGAAGAATAATTTTTTTGGGCCTGATCTCTACTATCATCACTCTAGGGTATAAACTCTATAGTTGGAACAAGAATAGGTGTAGTAACCTACCCCTTATATTTTACCTCAAAAAAAATAACTTAAAAATTATATGATCAACTAGAGTGTTTTATTACTGTGGTTCATTAGTATTACCCACCTGAGGTCTATTCAAATTTCTTCTTGAGGGTATGGTACTACACAACATCAACATATAAAAATAAAAGCATCAGTTAAGAGACATTATGTCATCAACTCTATTAATCAGAATCCAACATGGTAACCCAAATATCATATCAAAGCTTATGGAAAAATATATAATTATATCAATGTACCATGTTAAATTAAGGATTACTATAATGAGAGTCGACTAGGAACTCACTCATAACCTACCCTTTATGACCTAATAATTCGATCTCCTATCTACCGAGACATACCAAACAATATAATGAAATAATTAATGGAAAAAACCTCCATTTGATACCAATTATTCAAAAATAGTAATAGATAACCCACCTAAACAACACCCAAATAAATTTTGACATGCCTAGAAGGGAATTACCAATGCCCACATGCTGGTGACTGGAACTTGGTCATCAAAAGAATCTATACATAATTATTATTCAATAATAATAATTCATCAGCACGATATGGAAGATATAAAATGTTAAACCGTTGAAATACCAAAAAACTCATTGAGAGAGAGAACACAACATGTAGATAGATAAAAGCCTAAAAAATCATAATTCAAATAGAATCGTCAAATAGAAAATCTATACATCATCATCCAATCCCTATGTAACAAGTTGGTCGTACATTCCACCAGTCGCATCCATCTCCCATGGTCATGATAATAATGTACACCCACCACCTTTGATTTTATTCCTTCCTTTTTTCCTGGACATACAAGAAGAAAATCTAAAAATTCCTCAAGGAAAAAAGATAGCATGTTGGCGAAAAATCCTAGTAGAATATCACCATGAATTTCATAATTAATCTATCAAAAATAAACCATATTTTTTAAATTTTAAATAAAACATGGAATAGAAGTATTTTCATAGTTCATATAAAAATATTATTTTCAAAAACTTTATATGGATAATATAAAATAGGTTTCAAAGTAAATTTACACCAAAATAGGCTGACACAGGCATCTCTATCAAAACAAAAATGAATATTCATCTATATCAAAACATACATGAGTAAATCATTTCAATAAATAATCATCATGTATAATAAATATCAATCATAGCACCATGGTTGTGAGACATGGGGTTGGAGTAGTACATGGATTCTCACACACCACAGTGATATATGGATTCAAGTGTACAAACACTCACTACATCCCAATCCTAGTGGCAATGGAAGAGAATCCCAAATAATTAACTCTCTATACTCAATATAGTTTAGTTATAATTTTTATAATAGATCCATTTATTATTCACCCAAAACTACTGAGACACCCATGTCCATCAATTTAAATCAAACATACATGATCTTATATTCATCTTAATAAATCATTTCAAATAATAATTTAAATGGGCTTCATGTTCAAGTTTGAAAACATTGAATTCATTTCAAAAACAAACATCAACTTGTTTTTATTAAAAAATCTCATCAATTTCATTTCAAAACATTTCTTTTCAAATCGTAAAACATTTCTTTCCTTTTTTATATCATCATATCATGTTTAAAATCATTATTTTCAAATAATGATCATATTTCAAGAAAACACACTTAATTTCAAAAGACATTGTAAAAGGGATTCATCACGATCACCATTAAATTTAATATCATACATTAAGAGAATGAATTAAATATTTAAAAATCAATTTGAAAACCAATTTAAATTAAACAAACCTCAAAGGTATTAATTGATAAATATTTCCTTATAAAACCACCTACCTCAATCAAGATCAACAACACCCACACATGAACCATCAATGTCGATTCAAGGCAAAGAATATTTAAGTATGGGTTGTATAATCACAATATATCATGTCATGATATAGATCCAAAAACAACATGAGGAAGAACCACTCCAAGATAGGGAGAAAAAGAGGAAATAATACTCCATGTTCAAATTGATATTAAACTTACCAAAAGAGATCCAACCCACCAACTATCACCTTGAGACAGAAAGTTTCAATGTTGTAAGATCCAAAAAAAATATAGAGATCCTCTATATAATAAAGGATCAAATTAGGTTTGACTAGGAGTAGTTTGGAGTTAAAAAGTGGGGTTTTGGGAATTATATTAATAAAATAAGATAATTAAATTCACATCACATGATTTGAAAAAATGTGTTTTCTTTACTCATCTACTAGAGAGAGATACATGATTTAGAAAACTTTGTTCCAACCATGAAAATTCTATTATGATTTGGGAAATATTTTCATGGTTCAGTTTTATGATTTGAAAAACCATGCACCAACCATGAGCCTCCACCTGGGGTTCTGGAGAGATTTTCATGATCTGGATGTATGATTTGAAAAACTGTGCAGATCCTCCTAGGATTCTAAAGATAGTTTCATGGTTTCATTTGCAATGTTTCAAAGTTTTCAATAACCATATTCCAACCATGCATAGGACCAAAAACCTCAAAAATGTAAATTACTTCCTAAAACAACCAGTGATGTTTCCAAAAAAAAGTTGATCAAAAAATGGATTAAATGTACCTGAAAATAACTGATAAAATGTTATACATATGTGAGTCATAGTGGAGTTAGATATCACAAGGGGAGGTGCTGGTGATTCCTTGGTTACTAGTGTTTAACCTTTCTAAGGGACTGAGGTTCCCAAACTTTAGAGTTCACTTATGTCATCTAGTGTTTTTTTGTATTAGTTATATACTCCCTTGTGTTGTGATTGGACCTTTGTTTCTTTGTGGATACATTATGTGCATGTATATTGATATTATTATTTTCCCAATTTATATAGATATTGGTGGTTGAAACCTATGTTATTCATTTTGTAGTGGATCGTGGAGAAATTCTATGTCATATTGCTTTTTTTAAAGGTTAAGGTTTAAGAACATATTATTAAATATAAAAAATTGAACCACATTAAAAACTAGAAAAAGAGGGAACCCGTTACAAGTAAGGAAAATAATTAAAGAAATAATACATCAAGGTCATAATGGTCCCACAATAAAAAAGGGAATAAAACATCAAATAATACACTAGAAAATTTCTCATAGCCCCTTTTTTAAACAATGAAACAATGAGAATAGTCATGAAAATTGTGATGCCCCCTTTTCCAAGAAGTTACACCATGCTGGTAGAACAACATGTCAGATAACCTATCCAAAAAAACATGTGGAGGAGAGTCAGTTGAATTTTTATATCATACCATTTCCTCTTTATTTGAATATTTCTTGTTTTTTAAAAGAAAACTAAATGATGATTCAATCTGAGATAATGATTTTATCTGGAAAATGTTTTAGAAACTTTTTTTATTTTAGGAAAAATAGATGTATGAAGATAAAAACTGTATAGATTCTTGGTTGTATCCTACTGAGCCTTATTTGCCACACCGTAACTTTTCTATTTGTCCTTTTTAGACTTTTTTTACTGGATATAGATAAAAGAAGATAATCATGTATGTGACGTCTCTTCTTTATTGTGTTGCATTTTTAGTGGGGTTGGGATGGGGGTGACATATTGTAATGTCTTCAATTGTCTATGTCTTATTTTTAAATATTATATTGATTTATTATGAGACCATTCATTGAGACAACGTGCGATTTTGAGGCCCGGAGTGCCCAAAATAAATGATTGAAATAATTTAAACTTTTAAATAGCATGAACAAGCTGTTTTACTAAAAATGGGGAATAACTTTTAAATGGGTGCTCAAATCAGAAATATGAGGGCACTATTGTGTTCAGAATAGTGACTTTACCATAGGCGGGTCTTAACACCAACCGACATGTTTTGAATACAAAAGTTAGTTTTTTGGAAGTTTTAAAAGAAATGAAATTAAGTAATTTTTTGTTTTATTTTAATCCTTTTTGACAAGAAACGGCCTAATTTTACTCTATAAAAATATACTTATGGAAAATTCACAAGCTAAGATGCATAACCCTATGAATTTGACGACTTCTGTTGGAGCATTGGAGGAGACCCTGTTGGCGGACAATGATGAATCAATCAATTGACACACCTTAGAGTTGAGGGACCTTTCCAACGAATGTGATGCGGAAATCATTCTTCACCCGAATCGAGTTAGGGGTTGTTATTTTGATTCTTATTTCCCCGTTCTTGGATTCAAAACAAGGATCACGGATCAACCCATGAATATGTTAACATGCGGATTGTCCGTTCTTGGGGGAGGGTCTTTTATCAGGTTTATTTTGGGGAATTGATCCACGTTTATTTTGAATTAATTTGATTTTATCTATTTTATCATTTTAACGAGATAGGATCAATTCTGTGATGAATGGTGGTGGAGTTTCATTCCTCAAATTCATTGTGTGGTTTTCTTCTTCCCGTTTTTACCCCATATTATTCATATTCTTCATGGGGTTACAAACAATAGATCATTGCATATCCATTACACAACATAATGATCCCAAATTAAATATCCAACATCATGACAACCTAGCGTTGGTTTGAAGATGATGGTAGACGACGAATCAAAACAAATTGAAAAAAACCATTATTCTATTATTCTTCACATAGAGGATCGATATGTGTTTTTGGAGTCGATCAGATACCTGAAACTTACCGAATTAGATTTTCCATGATGGGGATACCTTTAATATTGAGTTTCAAAGTGATGGGATGGTGGGATAAAAGATCATAGAATCACCTTAGGGGTGCTAGTGAAGAACAACATTTTTTGAAAATCCCAATGAACACAATGTGTACCACGAAACACACGGCGTGTGGTCCCGGATGAGTGGAGTCTAGGGTTTCACGACACATGAAATGATGAAATGGTGAATGGAAGCTATCACATGGAATGTGGGTCCTTATATGGTACTCGTTGTGTATCTTGGATGATACACAGACATAAGTTGGAGTACACAACATGTACTCCACCACACGGCCAAACCAGGCCGGTAATACTGGTCACCCCATGTACAAGTTACATGGGTTAGCATACACAGGTTGAAGTCAGTTATGGGCACATGGAAAGTGTCATGGGGCAGACCCCAGATACTCAGACATGGTGTGTGATCCTTCCTAAACACCACGTATATTCGTTTTTACACAACATGTTCTCCAAAATCAAGTTGTTGTACACGGGCAGTACTCGAAGTCAAGGGACACAACATGTGACCCCATCTACACACTATGTACCTTTCTATACATGGATTTTTTTCTTCTCTACCATTCCATGGACAATTTCTATTTGGGTTATTTCCCCTTTTCTCATTCCCCTGAATATTAGGTATCATTTCCATCCACATGAGTATGATCCCTTCAGCAGGACTTTCTAGATAGATTCAAAATCCCTCAAAGAGGACCAGAAAGAGATCCTATACCCATTATTGACCCTAAGTAGATTCAGGTATTGATGTGACCAATCCTACAAGACACCAATACTCTAAATATAAGGTGAATTTGGATGATTCATGGTATTCGCCAAGGCCTTAGTTGTGATACTCATCTGTGTATTGTGATGTTTTTAGACTCAAGAGTGCATTCTCTTAGAATTATTTTATTTGTTATCTATTAATATCTTTCAGTGCATATATATCTCTCATGAAACTTCCTGATGAACGTACTTCTTAGATGGACATCATCAAAGCTATCAGAATCATGGATGGAGTTCTCCTGGATGAGTACATCATGGAATCATCAAACTAAATCCCCAGTATGGGTGTATGGTCATTTTGAATTAACTCTAGACTACTAGTCTAGGTTTCAAGTATATCTAGATATGATTATCTTGTTATATGTTTGGTAGATATATAATGTGTTGAGATGAATATACCTTTATTTTTTTGTTGCTTTGTGGTTTTTGGGGTGCTCTAAAGAGTATTTTTATACTCACCCCTTCATGGTATTTTCCTACATGTGTCATGTCTTGGACAGACGGGGGGACTTTTTGATAGAATCTAGGGTAGACTAGTATTGGATCAATCTTTGTGAGTTTCGTATAGTTCAATGTGTTCATACGGCTATGATTAGTAGTCTCGAGTACCTACTTTCTTGCTTATAGGTTGGACTTTGTAGTTTGAAGACTCTTTATTTTAGTGGGATTGTATTCTGGCCTAGTTTACTTTATATTGTACTCTGTTGGTTGGGTTTAGTTGTATGCATGATTTTTTTGTTCCATAGTTGTTTTTTTACATTTCATCATTTTTGGGCATGGGGATGTGTGTGTGTGTGTGTAGTTACTTAGGAAATTCCTCCCATGTTAGTAATATGTCCTCTCAGTGCTAGTCACCAACCCTTAGCCTATGAGAGACAGGATTAGGGAGTCACAGCATGGGCCCCATTGGGATTGGTCAGGAAAAAGTGGAATTATATGTGGTTAGTTCTACCTTATGACCATGATTCTGTGATATTGGTTTAGGTAAATAGTGCTAATTGTTTTTTCCCCAAATTTCAGGCCAGGGGCTCTAGTGTTGGTACAGTGGCCGACGTATCCATACACCATGACTCTAATAACCAACTTTTATACTCGGTACAAGAAAACACTAGTTTCAGTGAAACAAAAGAATGTTACAAGAATCATATAGGAATGGGTTTGTTTTCCATGTCCTTTTGTGTCAACTATCTAGATATACTCTTGACTATGGTACATATTTTTTCTTTAAAAGATTCCTTTACAATGTATACTCGTTAGGATTTAGTGACTCGATCAAAAGGATGACCCCCTAAGTGGTGAGGCTTCGATTCAGGGACCAGTTCCCCAAGCGTTACCTCCAAGGGGTCCACCTGCTATACCGACACTAGTGAAGCAGCACATGGTACATGTAGTACCAACAAATGAGGGGAACATGCTGAGCGCGCTCCATGAGTTTCAGAGATAGAGACCCCTCTGGTTCTGAGGTGAGCTCGACCCTCGGGCGGCTGATGATTGGCTTGAGGTGGTGGCCAGATTTTTCCATCTAGTGAGGACACCAGCGGACCATATGGTGATCCTAGTAGCATGCCTTCTTTAAGGTTTGGAGGGACTATGGTGGATTTTTTCCATGAAGACTCATGATGAGGAGACTCCTTCATGGACAGAGTTTGAGCGACTCTTTAGGGAGGAGTTATCTCAGTTTATGTGGATAGTAGTGTGTATCTTGGAGCTTCTTCATCTCTATCAGGGTATTTTAATGGTGTTCGACTATTCATCAAGGTTCACCAAACTCTCTAGCTACTCTATGGATATGGTTAGGGATCAATACAATAAAGAAAAAATCTTTGAGTGGGGTATACAGTAGGAAATATGATCTAGTGTCATGCCTATATTCATTTCAACTTATGAAAGAGTGCTAGAGATAGATTTGGTGGTTGATAGCTTCTTGGATGAGTGGATACATCCATTAATAGTCAGTAGTACACTGATAGGTGGGGAGACCACAGTAATAGGGATCCGACATCAGGAACAGGGATTGGGGCATAGGAGATGTCAAATGTGGACCCATGATAGAGGATTTATGGTCCAGGGATCTCCATATGAATCCATATAGCCTAGGGAGAGGCAATGCAACTCATACGATGACAGAGGACATCTCGTTAGAGACTATCCAACCCGTAGAGCTGCTGATAGGGAGGAAACGACTGGACCACCATGGAACATGGAAATAGTGGATCGAGTAGATCTGCCAGGTGGTAGACATGGCAGAGAAGCAAGGAGGGATTCATGAGGTGACCGACACTTTGATCTACTTCCACCACCACCCCTAGGAGGTCCGCACCAGGTTTAGGTATCTGGGGGACATGGGCATGGGTACCTGCATGCGGTCGAGGCATACGACCCAGTGACTCCAAGGATGATCGGAGGTACAATCTGTGTTTTTTCTACCTTAACTATTATAATTATAGACACATGTTCCAGTCATTCTTTCCTTTCCACGTGTCTTGTGGGAAACCTTGAGATTCCCATGGAGCCTTTTACTTTACCTCTATACTTAGAGACACCTACGGTGGGAGAATTTATGACCACCCATCATTTCTGATAGTGAGATCTTACCCTTGGAGGGGAGAGGTTTGGTTGGAGCCTCTTGGTGGCAGCGTTGAGGCCTTACAACATCATTCCCAGTATGGATTGGTTATCTTCATTCCATACATAGATTGACTGCTTTAGGAAAAGAGTGTGGTGTGTTTGCAGTTATGGAATAAGGTTTTACTTTATTAGTGAAAAGGAAACATAGGAAGCACAAAATGGGATCATCCATAAGAGGGTGTAGCCGATCACTCATTAGTTGGATAGCCTTACCCTTTGAGAAGAAGATGTTGTCAGATTTATATTCCCAACAGTAGTGGAAGAGTACGAGGATGTATTTCTGAAAGATTTTCTAGGATTACCCCAACACTAAGAGATCTACTTCTGTATTTACTTACACCCTGTGATAGAACTGATATCCTCAATGGTGTATCAGATTCCTCCCATAGATCTTCACAGTCTGATGGTAAATTTGAAGGATTTTCATAGTAAGGGATTTTTAAGACCTAGTGTTTCACCCTGGGATAACCCAGTTCTATTTTCTAAGAAGGAAGATAGGATTTTCAGGTTGTGTATGGATTACCAGTGCCTGAATCAGGGTAATGGTGAAGAACAAGTATCCAATACCAAGAATAGATGACCACTTCAATTAACTAAGATGATATTAGTGGTTCTTAAAGGTTGACCTTCGATCGGGTTACCACCAGTTATGAGTACCTGATGAGGATATATAGAATATGTCTTTCAAAGGTCGCTACGGTCACTACGAGTACTTGGTTATGACTTTTTCCATGATGAATTCTCCCAAAGTATTCATGGTACTTAAGAACTGGATCTTACAACCGTAAATAAACCTGTTCAAAGTGGTCTTCATCAATGACATTCTTCTGTACTCATAATCATAGGAGGATCACATGAGACACCTATTGATGGTTCTAGATGTACATCAGGAGCACAAGCTTTATGGGAATCTATGAAAGTACCAGTTTTGGATACTAGAGGTCCACTTTCTGGGACACATTATCTATGTAGATAGAGTAGCAGTGGAACCATCCTAGGTCAAGGAAATGGTAGCATGGGAGCCACCCTGGAGAGTGACATAAGTGTAGAGATTCCTTGGGCTTCTGGGATACTACTGGATATTTATCCTCAATTTATCTGGGATATCAGAAACGATGACAACCTTGACATAGAAGGGGAATCCTTTTTTATGGCTAAAGAAGTTCCAGCAATATTTCTAGTAGTCCAGACAGTGTTTGATGAGCGCACCAATCTTGATATTTCTGGAAGTGAGTGTCAAGTACGTAGTTTTCGGTGACGCATCAGGGACCAGGATTAGTTGTGTCCTTATGTAGAGGTGGTAAGTGATTTCTTATTATTTTTCCTATTTAAGTATTTCTGAGAAGAACTATGAAACCCATGATATTGAGTTACATACAGTATTCTTTGTGTAGAAGATGTGGTGAAACTATCTGATAGGCAAACTATTTATCGTCTAATCTGACCAAAAGAGCCTCGAGTACATCTTCTCAATGAAGGATCTGAATTTGAGGAAAATGTGATGGCTAGATTTCCTCTAGGATTATGAATTCGAGACCATATATACTCCTAGGAAGGAGAAATTTTTTGGTATATTCTATTAGGAGGATATCTAGTTCACGGCTATTGTGTGAGGTGTCAGAGTTGTTGGACTTTCTACAATTATCTTTCTTAGATGGAGTTGATGCAGCTTATCTCCAGTCGTTGATTTTCACCCCTCCACTATCACAGAATGTTAGGGATACACGTCTAGGGGATATCAACTATGATACTTTACATGCTCAATTATCCACATGACATGCTCTTGATGGATATTCGTAAGGTGGGGAGAATGTCGCCCTTTTTAGAGGACACACAGTTGTGCTAGTGGAATTACGGGAGGAGGTTCTGAGGGAGTTTCATACATCCTCCTTTATAGTACATCCTATAGTGTAAAAAATGTACCAGGACCTCCAATGTCATTTCCAGTGGACAGGTATGAAAAATGCTGTAGTAGAGTTCATTTCCCGATGCCTTACATGCTAGAAGGTGAATGCTGAGCACCAGGTTCTAGCAGGGTTATACCACCCCTGGAAATGCTAGATTGTAAATGGGATGGAATATTGATTGACTTAGTGATGGGATTACCATGGATGTCCAGGGCACACGATTCCATCTGGGTGATCATTGACTGACTCACCAAGTCATCCCACTTCCCAGCTATCAGGGATCACAATTATGTAGAGATCTTGGGATGCCTCTATGTGCAGGATATAGTTCACCTTCATATAATACCTTCAACGATAGTACCAGATCATGATGGTCATTTCACATCCAATTTATGGAAGGTATTTCTGTAGGTCTTTGGGACTCAAATATTCTTAAGCATAGTGTTTTTCCCCAGATAGATGGTCAGACAGAGAGAACCATTTAGGTTTTTGAGGATATGTTGTGGGCCTGTATCTTGGAATTTGTTCGTAGTTGGAAGGACCACCTACCACTGGTGGAGTTTGCGTACAACAATAGCTACTACTCCACCATCGGTGTGGCACCATTTGAGGCTTTATATGGGTGACCCTGCTGGTCACCACTTTTATGGACTGACCCCAAAGAGTCTGAACTCAGGGGTCTAGAGTTGGTGCGAGCTACCACTGAGAAGGTTAAAGACATCCACGAGTAGATGAAGACCACACAGATCCAGAATAACTCTTATACTGAAAGATTAAGGAGATAGTTGGTGTTTGAGGTGGAAGACCATGTATTCCTTTAGGTCTCACCTTAAAAAGTGTTGTGGAGATTTCGATGGGGCAAGAAGTTGTCCCCGAAATTCATGGCCCATTTTCGAATACTATACAGAGTTAATGAGGTGGCATACCACCTATCTCTACCACCATAGTTACACCAAGTAAAATATTTCTTCCATGACTCGCAACTGAGGAGGTACGTTCAGGACTCATCACACGCCATCGACAAGGGAGAGCTAGAAATAAAGGATGGAGGGACCTTCTCCAAGTACCTAGTAGAGATCAAGGATTGGTATGAGAGGATCTTTTGTGGGTGATCGATTCCCTTGGTGTGTGTCTGTTGGTAGTACTGAAACCCTCAGGAGAGTATGTGGGAGCGGGAGGCGCAAATTCGTGTGCAGTACCCACATCTATTTCAGTAACATTTTTTTGGGATTTTTTGGAATGTAAAGGCCTTAAGGTGGGGGTAATGTAATATCTCAGATTTTTCATGTTATATATTTAAATATTATATGAAATTATTATGAGACCATACTTTGTGACGACATATGGTTTTGAGGCCCGGAGTTCCCAGAATAAATGTTTGAAATAATTTAAACTTTTAAAAAGTTGGTGTGAGTAGTTTTCCTAAAAAAGTGGAATAACATCTAAACAGGTGCCTGAATCAAAAATCTGATGGCACTATTGAATTTAGAGTAGAAACTTTACCTTATCCAGGACCTAACATTAACTAGCGTGGGTCAACTGCAAAAGTTAGTTTTTGGATGTTTTAAATAAAATTAAATAAATTAATAATTTATTTTATTTTAAACCCATTTAATGACACAACAACCTAATTTTCCAATATAAAAAATTTTCATTGGAAAATTCACAAGGTGAGCTTCATAACCCTATGAATTTGACGACTTCCATTAGAGAATTAAAGGAGACCTTGTTGGCAGATGATGATGGATCGATCGATTGACGCACCTCAGATTCGAGGGACCTTGCAAATGAATGTTATGTGGTGATCAGTATTTAACTGAATTGAGTTAGGGTTTGTTATTTTGATTCTTCTATCCCTATTTTGGATTCAAAACAATGAACATGGATCAACCCATGAATAGGTTGACCTGCGGATCATTCGTTCTTGTAGGAGGGTCTTTTATCGAGTTTATTTTGGGGATTTGATCCGTGATTATTTTGAATTAATTTGAATTTATCTATTTGATCCTGCAAACATTAGTCATCAATTCCAGGAATAATGATGGTGGAGGTTCTCTCCTAAAATATTTTGTGTGGTTTTCTTCTTCCACTTTTCACCCCGCATTCTTCACGTTGTTCATGAGGTTATGAACAACGGATCTTTGCATGTCCATTTTGCAATGAAATGATCACAAATTAAAGATCCAACATTGTGAAAACCTAGAGTAGGTGTGACAAAGATGGAGGACATTGAATTGACACAAATAAAAAGAAATAATTCTTTGACTGTTCTTCACACAGAGGATTGATACATGTTTTTAGAGCCGATCAGATTCCCAAAACATAAAGAATTAGATCTGATATGATAGGGTGACCTTGAATCTTTAGTTTTGAAGTGATCTGATAGTCGTATCGAAGATCATATCATCACCCAAGGTGTGATGATGAAGAACATTGTTTCCAGAAAATCCCGATGAACACAATGTGTACCCTGAAACACACGGTGTGTGGGCCTGGTTGAGTGGTAGCTAGGGTTTCGTGACATAATAAATTATTAAATGATGTGTGACATCTGTCACATGGCGTTTGGGTCCTTACTAAATACTCGTCATGTATCTCAGGTGATAAATGGACACGAGGTGGAGTACACGACATGTACTCCACCACATGGACAAATTGGGCCAGTTACGGGGGTCACCCCATGTACTGGTTACACAGGTTGGCATACACGGGTTGAAGCCATGTATGGGCACATGGCTAGCATACATGGGGCGGACCCCGAATAATCAGACACGGTGTTTGATCCTTCCTAAACTCCATGTATATGCGTTTTTACATGGAATGTTCTCCAGACTCATGTCGTTGTACACGAGAAGTACCCATAGTCAAGGTACACAGCATGTGACCCCTTCTAAACACCATGTACCATTCTTTATATGGCTTGACTTTCATTTCCACCATTCCATGGACAAGTTCTGTTTGGGTTATTTCCCATTTTCTCATTCCCCTAATGTCTAGGTATCATTTCCATCTACAAGAGTATGATCCATTTAGTAGGACTTTATGGATAGAGTTAGAATCCCTCCAAGAGGCCCGGAGCAAGATTCTCGACCCATTATTGACCCTGGGTAGAGTCATGTATCAACATGACCAATCTTATATAACACTGATACTCTACATAGCAAGTGAAACTAGATGATTCATGGTATCCTCCAAGGCCCTGGCAGTGATCCTCATCCATTTATCATGATCTTTTCCCACTCTGGAGTGTGTTCTCCCAGAATGAGTGTATTTGTTCTCTCTTCAGATCTATCAGTGCATCTATCTCACTCATGACACTTCCTGATGAACGTACTTCTCGAATAGATGTCATAAGATCTATTCGACTCATGGAGTGAGTTCTCCCACATTGTTTCTTCTTGGAATATTTTGAAATGATCCCCCAACAAGGGTGTGTGGTTGTTGTGACTTACCTCAATACTACTACTCTGGATTTCGAGTATATATGGATATGTTTATCTTTTAATATGTCTTGTAGACATATATTGTGTATAGGTGACTGTTACTTTATTTATTGTAGTTCATTGGGATTTTTCGGGTCCTCTACAGAGTATTGTTATACTCACCCATTCACGGGCTTTACTTGTATGTGTCATGTCTTTTGCAGATGAGCAGCCTTTTGATGGAGTCCATGACGAACCAGGACCAGACTGAGCTTTGTGAGTTTTTTATAGGATGGGGTGTTCCCACGACTAGAAGAAGCAGTCCCAGTACCTACGATATTTCTTACAAGTTGGACTTTGTAGTTGGCAGACTCTTTCTTTTGGTGGGATTGTATTCTGGACCTATTTACTTTCTTTTGTACTCTGTTGGTTGGGTTTAATCGTATGCATGATTTTTTTGTTCCATAGTGTTTTTTTTACATTTCAACATTTGTGGGATCATTGATGAGTGTGTGTGTGTATAGGTACTTAGTAAATTCCTCCCATATTAGTAATATGCATACTCGATGCTTGTCACCAGCCCCTAGCCTATTGGAGGCAGGATTAGGGAGTCACGGTGTGGGACCCATAGGGATGGGTTGTGACACATATGGTCACATGGATATGGACTCATGGGTATATTTAGATTCCATGTTGATTATCTTTCAGTTTTTTTCACTAGACCATTTTATAAACTTATTGGATGCTGTCATTATGGTTTGGTTGTTTTGAAATTTCATGTACTATTGGATATCTATTTTTATACACTGATTGTAGGTGAATTCATTCCCACATTTATTTATATATATCATGGTTCTTGTCACGAACCAATGGTGATTTAAAACACACTTCGGGCCATGTCACGGGCCAATTTAGGTTATATTATGGGTTGACCCTGGTTAGTCTGTTACATTAAATCTATTTGGGGATAAAATAACAATTTTACCCTTAAATAAACATCAGAAAAAGTTTATTATGGTTTTTTTAACTTTGGGGTGAAGTTTTTACCATCAAGAAAATCCTTTTTGTATTTCCAAGACTATTAAATTTTGATGGATTTTTAATATATATTAACTAAATAACATTTTCCCACATGATAATGAATAGTGATATCTTAGTAATCCTAGATTTATAATTTGAAAACTTTAGAATATTATAATAATATTTTTAATGTCATTCGCTCAGCTGTTTTGATGTTTTGAGTTCCTTAAAGGCTGAGAAATAATATATAAATAGTAATTTATTATTTTTAGTATGTGGGGATGTATTTGTGATTAATCACATATATCTTCTAAATAGAGAATCCATAGAGAAAACTAATGATGTGCATTCATTCTGAATAGAGGGGATAACCTATTGATGGTGTAATTTCAATGCAAACTTGGGGCCCCTAGGATAGGACATCATAGGTGGCATTTATTAAATAGTTTTAAATTTATGTGATTTTTTATATGAGAACCCTAAAAATATCCCTATAGAAATCCCATTATGGATTGTATCATGGGATAACTATATTATTTCATAACATAAATCATACATTGGGAGTGGAATTTAAATCCTTCGATGATCAGGGATAGATCAACATCAGATCGGAGTGGAGTTCACAGTTGGATCAATGATAAAATTTTGAAACATTGATGAATGAGACCATGATTTCAACAAAGGGTCAATAAAACAACTGCTATGGCATAGGGTAAGCTTTTTATTTTATTTTCATGATCTTTTCATTGTTATTTTTGAGTATGTATATTCATTATTGAATTATTTTCCCAAATCTCTTGGCTTTTCAATTTATTTACTTGTCATTCTTACTTATGAGCCTTGTTTTTACATTTCATACTTCTCTATTCATTTTTTTTAGTTATTTCATGCATTAATATTGGTGTTTATATCCCTACATTATCCACCAATGATCTTGTAAATGAATATTCTTCGTTATCTTTCCCCTTTTAGCTTTGAATTCACCATGGTTAAGGGTCCAATATTCCTTCATCTGGATCAGTGCATGATTATAATATGATATTTTGATCAATGGATTTGGAAATGTATGTATATATTGGTGTACAAATGTTCGATTATGAGGAATGGATGATCATAGAAAGTTAAAAGGATATAGATTCCTAGAGAAAGAAAATAATTAATGCAATAATGGCTATGTGTGAATCAATTGTGAGTTGATTTCAAGTGGGTCATGACTGAAAATCAATGATTGGAGGCTTAATAGTGATAATTGAAGCTTTGGGTGGTGATGTAATACAAATTATAGGTGATAATGGTGGGGGATAGGTGACTCCAGGAATTTTGTAGAACCTAGAATTGAGTACATTTCATGCTTTGAATGGTTAACACATGATGTGGTTTTGGGGTGGTGTGGTAAATCATTGAGTGACAATGTGGTTTTTGGTGTCTTTGCATGGGGTGTAGGCCCTGGATTTAGGTCTCATGTTGTATCAAGGGGAAGGGTTGGTCATGGTGTGGTGAGTTCTATTATGGCATGAAGGAAATTAGAGATAATTTTCGTATAGTGAAAATCATTATACATTAAAGGGAAGCCCTGGTATATTTATTTATTACTCTTATGATTTTCCTTTGTATTTTATTTGGTTTGGGAATACTTGGTTATTTCATGGTGTGAGCATACTTGTTCATATCATGAAGTGCATAAAACATATTTTGGAATGTCTTGGGATTTATATCCGACATTGTGTAGCCTAAGGGTTCACACCTTGTATCCCCTTAGCTGACCAACATGGCATGTACCACCAATGTATATGCATTTGTCAAAACCCAACTCGATGGGGCCTGATATGCAACTACCCTAAGCCTGCCTCTAATAGGCTAGGGGATGGTGACTATCACCTAGAAGGAATATCACACAAATGGGGGGAATTAGCCTAATGTACCTATACAAACTCACACAACTCGATGCCCATAGTATGATGAAATGTAAAACAACTAATAAAAATGAATGCATACATATATAATAACATAATCAGACTACATCACAAATTACTAAAAAGTATAAAAAGGGTCTGAATACAAGCCCACCAAAATATTGAAACAAATTCCAACTTGCTCAAAAGGAGGGGACTTCTATCAAATTCAATAGTGGTATACACCTCAGTATTTCTACCGAAAAATAGCTCCACCAGCTCCCCAGACCACTTAGGACTCTAGAAACAGGTCTATCATCTGCATAAGACACAACATGTATGGGTAGATCCCGTGTAGATGTGATTATAATAATACCCAATAGGATAACTAAAAATAACCAAACACAATGAATCATGATAATTTATCTCATCATAATACATTTCAATCATAATTTGATACATACAATAAAACATCCAGACATACTTAGAATGATTCTACATCCCACATGGTCATAACTTATTCTAACCATAGAACCACTGTGATGTTTCAAGGAACACTCATCTAACCACTCGTCAAGTTATATATACACTGGAGAGGAATGTACTATAGGTTATTCTCACCAAGTTTAGACAAGAAAGAAACTAAGAGGATTCATCCACGATATACACTCCTTCAGATTACTAACCCATCAAAAAGATTAGATCTCAATACACAAATAGGGGTTAATGCATAGGGATCACTGGGGGGATACCAGCCCCTATTGGAAAAATCCTCCTAGATAGGGGATCAACACCTATGTAAATACTATTCTTACCAATTACAACAATCCCTATCTATGTAAACGTGAAGGAAATGATGATGGATCCAAACCTCTTAGAGGGATACATTATCCAAGCTATTGAGTCAGTGGTTGAAGTGGTGTGAGACAACTTACTCCAGAATAAGGGAAATCTCCAACACTACATAGATTATTGAGAATATATATAGGGTTCACCATCCATTATGATAAATAGATACTACACCAAACCCTCATAATAATGGACCAAGGGAACATACTCAATCAATACTGGTTGGGGGAAGCTTAAAAAAGATCACAACAAAGTTGAGAGGATAAGAAATAGGAATAAAACATTTCTTAAAAGTAATAAATTGTGTGCCCCTAGGGTACATGTAATTTTTCTCTAATAATGGTACATTATGTGTATAATTCTCACAAATGATTCTATTTTCTACAATACACGACATGTCCTTAAGGTACACAACATGTAGATGTCACCCTCTAACTCGGCATTCCATTATTCTCATGCCCATGTAATTTTCAAATTATATGACATGTATCCCACCTCACACTATATGTGGGGCCATAAAATATCTTTGGTATATACTCCTTGTACACACCAATCTATCCTCTAGGTTGTACATGTCATGTGGCATGGACCACATGGTGTGTAATGCCACCAGAGTTCCTGGGTGTGTACCTATTATACATGTAGAGCTATTATTCTAACTCCCACATGGAATGTGACTTATCCAAATGGGATTTTATACTTATCTTTCTGCTAAAACCCTAGTACCACATAAAAATAAACTATATAGTGTGTGTTCATAGGACTTTACACAGTGTATTCTTCTTTTTCACAAAACCCATCATATTTATTCATGCCTCTTTCTCTATACCTCCATATTCTAAGGTATCTACCACCAAACATGACAAAGAACATGGATCTCAATCCATGTGAGTGTATAATTCACTATTATATGGATTCTGGCCTTTCCCATCGCTGGTAAATCAACTACCATCATTACTATCTATTGCGGTAAACTAAAACCGAATTGGGGGCCTCCATGCTAACCCCGATAACCCGCTATCACCATTCACCATTATTACATCACTGATCCTGAAATAGGATCCATAAAAATGATCCATTATTACAAAGGTAAAATTCACATTGATCTCATTCCAAGTATTCATTGAATTTTCGAACAAAAGAAATACTGATGATGATTAGGTATACAATGGGAGGATAACACCATGAAACATAAGAATTGGGAATGAACAACAACCATATTGGGATTTTACATGATCCATAACTATTATAATAAATATGATAAATAAATGAAATACAATAAAAATTATCCCCCAAATCCTAGATAAAAAAACTTATACCCATAGTAAAACTGATCCGTGAATAAATCTGTTAGTCAATTGATTCGCATTTTTATAGGATAATAAAATATCGATAAATCCAAAAAATAATCCTAACTAAATTTGGATAATCAATTATTAATAATGATCATTGTTTATTTTCATAGATGTGATCAACAAGTTGTATTTTCATTGGAAATCCTTACGATACTCCAATCATCGATCCATGATCTTGATGCCCACCAATGCACCACTATGCTCTCTTATAAATTCCTAAGGTTATGATACAAACAATAAAAACTAGTTATATTAGCATATTTAAAGAGTAAATTCTAGCTTTCTATGTCAATTATATAAAATAAAAAATATATTTTATTTTATTTTATTAATTTAACTCACGACAACATTTTCACAAACTCCCATGACCAACCAAGTTTGTGTCATGACTAGGGTAAAACCCAAAATCTAAACACATCATAAGCCTCGTATATCTAATTTTAGAATCTATTTTAGTTTTATTAATCTTTTTGTGAAACTTATATACACATGATATTAATATAATTATTATATTTTAAAAATTAATTCTGGTCCCCTTGGGCCTCTGAATATCATGTTGTCTTAGCACTTGGCTCTGGAAATATTTCAAAGTCATGCATAGAAAAAATGAGACATTACATTATTTCATAATTAAAATATTTTCATCCTTGAAAAGAACAACATAAATAATAAATTGGGGATACTGAGCTCTCAATTAGGTCTCCCAATTCCTCAAGCTCACCCAATGGTTCCTTGTGTGTTAAATAACTAAACTCCCAAGGAAAACAATTTAACATGAAGGTTTTTTATCCTACTGGCCCACAAAATCACCAGATTCTTGAAAATTGAAACTACACTCTCATTCCCTAGCATACCTAGGTCAATATCATGCAACAATTATTGCACATTCCTCCATAGATGTGACATGTTTTGAACACCAAGAAACCAAAACTGCTATGGCCACAGGGTTAATTGGTACACCACCTTGCTAACCTGACAGAGAAACAAGAAAGTAAAGGGCCTAAGATTCCCAAATATATCATATCGTCATGGCTTGGACTTCATAACTCTACAAATCTAAAGGCCTCCCTCACTAGTTTAATAAGGACTATTGATGTTTACTAGGTATTAATTATCCTCCCCTAGATGAATTTCACCCCTGATAACCATCAATAGCACCGTAACTAGGACACCATTACTATTACACAGTAACTCCAACCAGTATATCAGTGTCATGTAGGGTCCCTCATGCATGGCCTCAGAAAGGTTCTACTTTGATGGTGGATTTATAATCATCATTCCATGAGAACCCCACCGATGGTAGATGATCCTCCAATCTTTAGATCAAAAATAGACATGAAAACCCAATGCATGTTCACTAGAACCTTAACATACCACTTTTACCTAGCCATCTAGATGGGGTAAAATAATTTTCCCAACTACATATAAGTCCCCAAAGGCTCCCCACATATTCTCCCTAATCATTCCATGTAGTAAGAATCACATCCCATAATGATCATCAAGGTAATTAGATGAAGTCAGACTACCTACTGCACAGAATAGTAACCTAAACTCTACAAAAATATTTTTTGGTCATCACCCATAGATAGAGGAATCAATAATAGTTTTACTCAAAAACTAGCTTCAACTCCATTGGTTTTCCAACCAGTTTCAAGAGATCCTGGTACATCCACACATCAACTAGATGTACTGCTATGGTTAAACAACCTCTCCTTCCCTTCCTCTCACATCATGACTAGAAACACCATACTTCATTATAATAGGATGAAATAGTTCCCTCTTTTAAGGAATCTATTAGGAATGTATCTAGTAGATATATGGTCACAAAAAATCTTATAATTTATTACCCTAAGTTGTACTTCCCTTTATCTTAGAGGAATCCAAGGGTAACAACTATCGACTAGAGGTAAACCGCACTATCCTCAAATATCTCATGTTCTTCAACTCTATTCTGAGAAGACATTGATTACATTAAATAAGACTACCACAAATTGAGCCAATAAGTTTTAAGGATCCATTCCATAAGACTCATGATCATGATATGGGATAAAAATAACCAAAGGGTATCACCACTAACTAAAAACAACCATAGTGGTTTTGGAAAGACACTTCTCATATATCCTTCTCCAACACTAGATCTGGTGATAACATGTATCATGGTCTAACTCATAGAATCACTTCTCCTCAAACCAATGGTCTAAGAATTCATTGATTCTCAAGTGTGTATTCCTTCCCTCGCATCACTTGGTCCAGTGGTACCAATCCACACCCAAACTTAAGAACTCATCCAAATATCAAGTTAAAATAACAGGGATTCCTTAGTGAACACATTGGGTCTTACAAAACCACTTTTTTCTGAAAACTAATAACTACACCTTCAAATTATAAAGCTCAATAGATTCCATTTGAGTGTTATTACAAAAATCAAGGGTTATCCCTTGTATCAGTCCTTGCAGAATCCTAGATCTTGGTGTGATGATAAAACTAGTACACCTATAGGAAATACATCCTCATACTCCGTCACCGCTAATGAAAAAAAAATATCATATCAGCCACTACCCCAAAGGTAACACTATGCAACTTATTATAAGTGGGTAGTAACCTCATACAACTAAGATCATATTTCTTTATATGGTATCACTCCTTATCAAATGAAGAAAAATATATCCAAACAAATTAAAGTCGTAGTTACACTTACTAATAGAAATTATTTTAGTATAGATGGTAAATGACCATACCATACTAAGGAAAATATCATAGGATCTAATTTCATCTATGAAGAGATTAAATGTGAGGAAGTATCTCTACTCTCAGGGTCAGGTCACACTATTAGTAGAATAATTCAATCATTCATCCTCTCTATAGGATCCACAAACACATGGGTTGAGAAGAAAGGACTCCACTGGTATCACTAGGTCTCAAAAAATGGATACACTTTGTAAATATCAGATCATATATTTTCAAGAAAAATTCAATTGGGTAGTGAATAAACACTTCTTACCTAAAAAATCACTTGAAGTATCTTTGAGCTCCAACTTCTTGGAACTCATTCATTCCCTTTCCCACCATCTCACCATAACCATATCTTTCTCTGACACCTTAATACATTAAAACCTCAACTATACGGGTCATAAAAACTCGTCACCAACACAGGGATCTGCCTATTCCCCGCATCTCCCTAGAAAAGGACTAAAACAAAGTAGGTAAAAGGGTGGATCATACATGTGTCTAATAGTACTACCAAAATAATATATGGAACATAGATCATATATCAAAATAATCTCAGAGCCTCAGGATAAAAATACTCTAGTTCCTGATGTTTCCCAAAATCCCGACCACTAGCTTTCCGAGCATGTGGTGGTCCACCTGGGGGTGGTGGTGGTAGTATCAAACCAAAGCACCTACCACTTCTTACAGCTCCCCCAACTCCTCCATCACATTTTTCAGCATGCATACCTCCTTTCTATAGACACTAACTCTATCTTGGTTTTTCATTGACCACCCCTTTAACTATAGAACAATGGGTAGGACAATCTCGCGTTATATGTCCTCTCCTATGATAATAATAATAATGCCTTGGCCTTAGAGAAAAGTTCTACACCCAAAATATCTAATGAAACCTCTTGTTTCATGACTTGTATTGTACTATTGTTATCAATAGGTCCAACTAACCCATAATCCTAGGTGAACCCTACCTCATAAGCTCATACTACATGCTTGAACACTACGTATCATCATTCAACACCAAAATATCCATCCATTACACAATATGGAATGCTTCATCCACCTGAACAACTAGAGTTGGGTCTAAAAACTAATCAATAGGATTTAGAGTCACCTGATAACCATCATAAAGAAATATTTCCTTATGACTAAGGCTCTTCAAGGAGGCCTCATCACTCATCATAATTTACTCTTGACTCTGATATGGAAACATCACTTAATTTCATCATGAATACATCCTAAAAGAAGAAAATATTTACCATAATCAATGAGTCTATATGGTGTGATAACTCAAGAAGGACATGGAAACAACAACCCATTACTATATGATACATGTACCAATGTTTTCACTATAGCTAGTTTCGACACATATCGAGACAACAACAATCTTATCAATGTCTTGGTGAATGGATATGTCATCTGCCACACTAACACTGGAAACCCTGGCCTAAGATCCATAATCAAAAAACATTAAAACAATTCTTAGTTCCTAAACAAAACCTAACATATAGATAAAAAATCTACAGACTATAGTCATAAACTCAGGAGGTGTCATAAAACTACAGGTTGGGTAACCTACCTCTAATACCATTTTTTCCTAACCCAACCTGATGGGTCCCAAGATGCAACTACCACAAGCCCACATCCAATAGGTGAGGGGATGGAGACTAGCACCAAGAAGGCATATCATACACATGGGAGGAATTATCTTGAAGTACATGTACACAAGAATGTATATTTAATCCCAAACAATCATGAAATGTAAATAAAATGATAAGAATGCATTTATACATCTACAATCCCACAACTAGAGTGTGATATAAAGTAATATAAAGCCTAAAAATAGGTCAAATACAGGAGAACCAAAAATTGGAAATAATGTCCAACCTGCTCAAAAAGAAGGGACTGTTATCAAATGAAACACTGGTATACACCTCATTCTATATATCCAAAACTAACTCCACCTTCTCCCAGTCCATTAAAGATTCTTTAAAAAGGTATTTCATCTGCATAAGACATGACATGTGCTGGTAGAGCCCATGAAGGGCGAGTATAACAATACCTAGTATAAATACCTTAAATAACAAAACACAAAGCATCAAGAGTTGTCATATCATCACAGGATATGTTAATAAAAATGTGATACATTCATTAAAAAACTCAGATCTACTTAGAATGAATCTATGTCCCACATGGTCATACCTACTTCCAGCCATATAATCACTACAAGGTTTCATGGAACGTTCGCCCAAGAGAAACCTCTCCCTGAGATACACTACCATTGATGACACCAATCCTAGAGGTATCTCTCTTCAGGTCTAGTCATGAAGTATATTTATAGAATTATTCTGAGATACACACTCCATCAGACTACTACCACATCAGAAACATCATATCTTGATACATTGACAGGGGTCAATGCACAGGGCTCCCTAGGGGGACACTAGGCCCCACTGGAAACGTACTCATACATAGGGGATCAAAGTAAATTATAATCACTTCAGGAAAACCTATCCATGGAAACATGAAGTAAATTAGAATCACTTCAGGCCTCTAAGGGGGATACATGCTACAAGCTACCGAGTTAGTAGTCAAAGTGATCTGAGATAACTCACTCCAAAATCAGGAAAATCTCTCTAATAGAAAATATTATTAGGAATCTATAGACGGCATTCTCTCTATGACTAGAATGGGATACTTCACCAAACCATCATAGGAATAGACCAAGGTAACATTCTAAAATGATATTGATATAGGGCAGTTCACAAAAGTTCACAATAAAGCTGAGATGAGAAGAAATTTGAATCCAACCTATACTCAATGTAGTACATGGTGTGCCCATAGGGTACAAGGAATCTCTCACTATTCCTTTCATTTCTTTTGTCTGGTGCTCACACAACATGAACTTTCCCATAATATATGATGTGAATATGTCTCCCTAGAACTCGGTGTGCCATTCTTCCTGTGCCCATGTAATTTCTGAAGTACACACAATGTAGACCGCCTCACATGGCATGTGGGGATACTTGATCTCCTTGAATTGCACTCCCTGTACATGTTGAGCCACCCCCTAGGGTTTACATTATGTGTGGAATGGCCTACATGGTGTGTAACGCCACCTGGGGCCCTGGGCAAGTTCCTCCTATACAAGTCAAGCGAGTTAGACAAGGTTCACTTGACATGTGACTTGAGTTGCAGGGAGTGTTATAATTATATCTACATAAAAACCCTAGAAACACATTAAAAGGAACTGCATGGAACGTGTTTATAAGAATGCATGACTTGTACCCTATTTTTTCAATGAACCGAATAGATTTCTTCATGTTTTATCTTCCATACCTCCTAATTCTCATAGATCTACCACCAAACATGATGAACAACATGGATCTCATTCTGTGTGAGGCCATATATCACTTTCGGCCATACTTCGTACATTCCCATCACCCATAAATTGGCCACTTTCATGCCTCCCCATTGCTGCACACCAAAACTGAACCAGGGGGTCTCCAAGTTGACCCAAAACGCCTCCATTATCATGCACCCTGATTCCATCACCAATCTGAAAACTAGATTTGTGAAAATGATCTATTTCACCAAATTTCGAATGTGCAATAATTTTTTTCGGATATTCCTCAAAATTCTATCCAAAAGAAAATATAATAATGATCATGCATTGAATGGGGGAGAAAACCACAAAATAAATGAATTGGGAAGAAACCCTAGACATGTTTGGATTAACCACAATTTTTCACTATTATGATTCTAATAAAAAATAAATAAAAAAGAATATTAACTGTCACTAAATCCCAGATAAACAAACTCATACCTTCGATACAACCAATCCATGAATGAATATATTTGCTGATTGATTCAAGTTTGTCATAGAATAATAAAATGGGGACAAATCCAAAAAACAAACACACTACTTCAATTTTGATCAATTGCTAATGAAGAAGGATCATACGCAATTGGCATAAATGGTATCAATAATTCGCATTGTCACTGGCGATGCTTACGATACTTTGATCATTGATCCTAAATCGTGATGTATGTCAATGATCCTCGAGGATCCCTTCCCAATTATAAAGGTTATGAGTATAACCCTACAAAATGGTTATAAAAAAAGTATTTAAAGTGGAAAATCTAGGTTATTGCAAAAAAAATAAAAAAAATATTATTTTATTTTATTAATTGCATACGTGATGAATTTTCAAGAACGATCACACCAGAACATGATTATGTAACTCATAGGGTAAAACCCATACTCTAAACTCAAAAGAGGCCTCATATTTCTAATTTGAGACTCTTTTTGGGAGTTATTACACCATTTTAGGAAAAATTTATGCATGTGATATTAATATATTTAATATATTTCAAAATTTAATTCAGGGATCACCGTACCTCAGAATATCATGTCGTCTCAGTGTCGAGTGATGCTTGGTGATTCATGGTGGAGCATGGTGGATTATGATGGAGGTAGTGATCATTGTAGTTGGAGAATGGTTTATGATTACACATATCAAGGAGGATATTTCCTCTGTCTTTTGACGTTAAAATTTATAAGATTTAGTGATGTGAATTTCCTTTGGTATTTTCTTATGTGATGATGTTTTTGTATTTAATATATCATGCATGTATTGTATATATTCTAGGTGTGTGTGTGTGTACATGTGTGTGTTGATGATGTTTCTATTAATTTTGTGAATTTGAGAAAAGTTTCTATTATAGGTTAATATAGGTTAGGGCCTCTCTTATTATATGATATGTATACATAGATCTTTTCAACATCCACTGGCCTGATAGAGGTGGTCTTAGGGTGACAAACATGGTTTACTATCATATTGGGAAGGCCCCTGGGGGGTCAGGTCATGTTATAGTGGTATTGTAGTGGTTTTTTCATGGGGATGCAGTTTGGAGTTATGAATCAAGTGAGGACTATTTTAAGAATTTATTGAAATGATGTTAAGGTAGTATGGAGTTCAGTTATTAGACTAGGGATTCTAACATAGGTTGGTTGGATGATGTATCCTTTGAACATGACTCTGAAACTTTTTAGTCATCCCAAATCACTAATACAATGTTGTAGGGTATAAGTAAGTTGGTTCATGCATCATATAACAATCAATTACGCATCATATAACAATCAATTAATTTCTTCAAAATTTGAAGACTGACGTGCTTGAATGAAAACTGAAAAACTATGAAGAAATATTATCTATAAATGAGAACCTAAAATTGGAAGAATCTATACGTGTGGAAGAAATTAATCAGAACAAATTAAAGATAGTTGAATCTAATAAAATGATAGATGTTATGAAATAAAGGTTTATTGAGAAAGAAGAGTAATTATTTGAAACACAGTAATTACTTCTTACAGTACAAAGGTAAATGATAAAGATGGGTGAAAACTTCACTAAATAAGCTAATGTTAATGGTGAAAATATATATAAGGTGAAAAGAAAGGTTTACAAAAGCAAGTTTGGGAGAAAAAATATTTCACCATGAAATATTGGAATTCTTCACGAATGTGTCCCCTTGATAAAATTGGTCGATTATTTTTGTATAAAAAACAAAAACAACAATATTTTAAAAAAATTCACGATCATTCCAAAAAATCAAGATTTTGAGGTCACTATTGTTGTTGTGGATTTTTTTGAAATGTTCCTTATTCATGCTAGTATAACATTTATCTGCTAAGAAAATGGTATAATTCAAGGGGCGTTATGAAGAGAAAAGACGATAAATTGCTTGTAAACATTATGGAGTAGTGAAAAAAGAAACTCAAAAGATGAAGAAAGCTGAGTATCTTAAGAATGTTTAGAAATGTATGTAGGCTAAGAAAGAAAAAAATCACTATGGGAAAAAGGGCTTTTTGCGACGGGCCTCTTGCGACAGGAATAACTCTCGTCGCAAAAGGTCCATCCAAGAGGTTATTTGTGATGGGGGTAATGACCCGTCGCAAATAACCAACTGTTTGCGACGAGATTTCGTCTCCCATCGCAAATAGTTTGGTGCAGATAGCGCGCTAAATGCGGGTCCGTCGCAAATAACCGGCGGCGGTTTATTTCTTTTTCTGACGGGCCACCTTTTGCGACAGAGCTCGTCGCAAATAACCGATGACGATTTATAGCCTTTTGCGATGGGATGTTGTCCCGTCGCAAAAGATGTGTTGGCAGAGACTATTTGTGACGGGTCCCATCGGAAATAACTTTTTAACCGCCGACAGTAATTAATGTGGGTGTATATATTTGCGACGGGACATGTTGCAAAAGATACTATTTGCGACGGGTATCCCGTCGCAAATAATCCCGTCACAAATAATCTAACCTATATATACCCCATCCGTTTTTCCTCTCATTCCTCTCAAATTTTAGATCACGTTTCTCTCTAAACTCTGATTTTAAGGGGAGAATTTTTCTAAGTTAATTTTTTTGTTCACGAAGAAGTTGTGAAGCCGTCTGCAACAATAGAAAATCAGTCTTAAAGGTATTTATGTTTTTTTTAATTTATTATTTATTTCATTTTTATGTTAATTTTTTTATTGTTGATTAGTTGTAATTAAATTAAATTTATATTGTGTTGTCATTAGTACTTATTTGTACTAATAAATTGAAATTTTTAGTAATAATTTTTAATAATTAGTAAAAAATTATTATTTATTAACGATAATTAGTAATGTATACAATTAATTTGAAGTAATTAATAATAATTTGTAATAAATATCAATAAATAGTAATAAATAGGAATAATTAGAAATAATTAGGAATAATTAGGAATAATTAGGAATAAAAATTAATAATTAGTAATAATTAGTAATAATTAGTGATAATTATTAATTATTATAAATAATTAGGAATAATTTGGAATAATTATCAATAATTGTGAATAATTAGCAATAATTAGCATTAATCACCAATAATTAGTAATAAATAGCAATAATTAGCAATAATTAATAATAATTAATAAGAAATTTTAATAATTAGTAATAAATTGTAATAATTACTAATAATTACTAATAAATACTAATAATTAGCAATAAATACTAATAATTAAGAATAATTAGCAATAATTAGCAATAATTAGCAATAATTGGAAATAATTAGCAATAATTAAAAATAATTAGCAATAATTTGTAATAATTTGTAATAATTAGCAATAATTAGCAACAAATAGCAATAATTAGTAATAAATAGTAAGAAATATGAATAATTAGAAATAAATAGAAATAATTAGTAACAACTAGGAATAATTAGGAACAATTAGGAATAATTAATAATAATTAGAAATAATTAATAATACTTAGTAATAAATTGTAATAGTGTGTAATAAATTGTAATAATTTGTAATAAATTGTAATAATTAGTAATAATTACTAATAATTACTAATAAATACTAATAATTAGAAATAACTAACAATAATTTGGAATAATTATAAATACTTAGCAATAAATAGAAATAAATAGCAATAATTAGCGATAATTATAAATAATTAGAAATAATTATCTATGAATAGAAATAAATAGCAATAAATAGAAATAAATATTAATAAATAGGATTAATTAGTAATAATTAGGAATAATTAGGAATAATTACATATATTTAGGAATAAATACTTATAATTAGTAATACTTACTAATAATTAGTAATAATTTGAAATAATTTGGAATAATTGGAAATAATTAGGAATAATTAGTAATAATTAGTAATAATTAGCAATAATTAGCAATAATTCATAATAATTGGTAATAAATTGTAATAATTAGTAATAAATTGTAATAATTAGTAATAAATTGTAATAATTATTTATAAATACTAATAATTAGTAATAACTACTAATAAATACTAATAATTAACAATAAATACTAATAATTAGCAATAAATTGCAATAATTAGTAATAATTAGAAATAGTTAGCAATAATTAGGAATAAATACTAATCATTAGCAATAATTAGAAATAATTAGCAATGATTAGCAATAATTAGCAATAATTAGAAATAATTAGCAATAATTAAAAAAATAGCAATTAATAGCAACAATTAACAATAATTAAGAATAATTAGAAATAATTAGCAATAATTAACAATAATTACTAATAAATAGAAATAATTAGTAATAAATATCAATAAATATTAATAATTAGGAATAATTAGTAATAATTAGTAATAATTAGGAATAATTAGTAATAAATATGAATAATTAGTAATAATTAAGAATAAGTACTAATAAATAGTAATATTTAGAAATAATTAGTAATATTTAGAAATAATTAGTAATAATTATCAATAATTAGGAATAATTAGCAATAATTAGCAATAATTAACAATAATTAGTAATAATTAGCTATAATTAGTAATAATTACTAATAAATACTAATAATTAGTAATAATTACTAATAAATACAAAAAATTAGGAATAATTAGGAATAATTACCAATAATTAGAAATAATTAGCAATATTTAGGAATAATTATCCATAATTAGCAATAATTAGCTATAACTAGCAATAATTAGAAATAAATAAAAATAAATTGTAATAATTAGCAATAATTTGGAATAATTAGGAACAATTAGAATTATTTGCTATAATTAGATATAAATAGCAATAATTAGCAATAATTAAGAATAATTAGAAATAATTAGGAATAATTAGAAATAATTAGGAATAATTAGTAATAAATAGGAATAAATTGTAATAATTAGTAATAAATTGAAATAATTAGTTATAATTAGTAACAAATACTAATAAATAGTAATAAATAGTAATAAATATTAATAAATAGTAATACTTAGTAATAAATAATAATAGTTTGTAATAAATAGTAATATTTAGCAATAAATAGTAATAATTAGTTATAAATAAAAATAATTACTAATAATTAAGAATAAATACTAATAATTAGAAATAAATACTAATAATTAGAAATAAATACTAATAATTACTAATATTTAGAAATAATTAGTAATATTTAGCAATAATTAGTAATAATTAGCAATAATTAGGAATAATTAGCAATAATTAAGAATAATAAGCAATAATTAGTAATAATTACCAATAAATACTAATAATTTATAATAATAACTAATAATTAGCAATAATTTGAAATAAATAGTAATAATTAGAAATAATTAAAAATAATTAGTAATAATTAGTAATAATTAGTAATAATTAGTAATAATTAGATATAATTAGAAATAATTAGATATAATTAGATATAATTAGATATAATTAGTAATAATTAGATATAATTATATATAATTACTAATAATTAGGAATAATTTGTAATAATAAGTAATAATTAGTAATAATTAGTAATAATTAGTAATAATTAGATATAATAAGTAATAATTAGTAATAATTAGATATAATTAGATATAATTAGATATAATTAGATATAATTAGATATAATTATTAATAATTAGATATAATTAGATATAATTAGATATAATTAGTAATAATTAGTAATAATTAGTAATAATTAGTAATAATTAGTCATAATTAGTCATAATTAGTCATAATTAGTCATAATTAGTCATAATTTGTCATAATTTGTCATAATTAGTAATAATTAGACATAATTACATATTATTGTCATTACTTGGTCGATTACCTTGTAAGTAGCGTTGCAATAGGACAACCCAAGTCATGCCTTTCTCATTTATAAAAATTATCTCACATAACCCTTTACATAGACCATTCTTGCTTGAAAATTCAAGGGAATGATACTGATATCCCATCAAATTTTTAAGGATGAATGATCTATGTAAAGGGAGCGAGATGATTCTTAGAGACGAGAATGACATTACTTTGGTTGTCCTATTTCAACACTACTTGCGAGGTGATCAACCATATAAGGACAATTATGGAGGTTACATTGGACATGGATAAAAAAACTTTTTATTGTGCATGATGTGATAATTGGTGACCCTTTGAGATTTGAACATGTTAAGAATACCGAAAAGCCTATTGAGAATATTGATAATTTTAATATTTTATAAATTTTTTATTATTTTAATAATATTAATTTTTTTTCATAAATATCGATAATATAATTTTTTTATTAGTAATAATTAGATATAATTATAATTATTAAATGAAAACTGCTTTCATAATGAAGAGAAATTTTTTAATCATCTCCACAATGATGATTACCAAATTTTCTTTCATTATCCATGCAGTTTTCATTTTGCTAAGCATTGTTTAGTATTTCTAAATTAGATATAATTTGCAATAAATAGTAATAATTAGTAATAATTAGTTAGGAACAGTTAGAAAGAAATTTTAATAAATTTTTATAAATTCCAAGAACTTGGCACAGTTTCTTATTGGATTGACGACACTCCTTTTGCTCAATGAATTTTCTCCTTTCAACTCTCACAGACTCAAAACAATATGAAAAATGTGCTACTACATAGGCAAATTCAATATCGTATACACGATATTGGATATGAATTTGTAGGATCGGATTTTTTATAATGTTTTCAGGTGGTGACAGTTGGAAGGAGACGATTCATCAATGAAAAGGGGGATCTTTTGTCCGACGACTCATTTACTTGCATCTTTTTCACAATGAAATCACAATGAAGATTCTCGTCGGAGGTACGTATATTAATTCTCGTGCATACGTGAATGAATAAGTGTACCTGAGACGAGATACTTCATTGTGATTTAAGTGTGAGAAAGATGCAAGTAAATGAGCCGTCGGAAAAAAGAGTAGTCGTCAATATACTAGAAATTGTGTCACCTTTAATTAATGGTAATTATTAAGAAGTAGTAGTAATTATTTATCTTCTTTTTTCAGATAGTATTTTTATAATTTCAAATTATTCAAAAACAGTGATGATTTTAGATTTTGTAGAAAAATATAGAACAAGGAAGTCGACATAAGTCATTATTAGATGATCGTTCTTGGATAAATCAGCGCAGAAATCCAAATGGTTCTGGTTTAAATCCTGTATATATTGAGGGTGTTGAAGATTTCATAGAATTTGCATCCTCAAAACCATAATATGTTTCAGAAGGCAGAATTAAGTTTCATTGTAAAAAAATGTGCTCTGAGAATGTTTGACACATTTGACATGGTTGGGGGACATCTCTTGCAATTTGGTTTTCTACCAGATTATGTTTTTTGGTATCAACATAGTGAAAGCAGTTCTAGAAAAGATACTAATAACTTGATTCCGGATCCATCATAGTTCAAAAATTCCAGACATGATGTTGCAGGTCCATCTGTTCAACAAAATGAAATTCATGATGATATTGATTTAACTCTTGAGTTAGTACCATTCGAATTTTATGAGTTGTTGAGGTATGTTAATGATGCATTATATCCTGGTTGCAAGATAAGAAAATTAGAATCAGTTGTGAAATTTATGGCTATTAAATCAGATAATGCAATTTCAAACAACTATTTTGATCAGATATTTTCTTTGTTTAAAACACTGTTACCTGAAGGAAATGTGCTGCATGCAAATTACTATAAGAGTAAGAGGTTGGTTCGTAATCTAGGCCTTAGTTATCTGAAGATTCGTGAATGTGAATTTGATTACATAATATATTCTTGTGAAAATGAGTCGTTGTATAGTTGTCCAACATGTGGAAAATCGAGGTATAAAGAAGCTCAACCAGGGAATTATAGATCGATTCCTATAAAACAGTTGAGATATTTCCTCCTTACACCTAGGCTGCAACGTTTATTTATGTCTCATAACACAGTGTCAATGATGTCATGGCACCAAACCAATATTTCAACTGTTAAAAGCTTGAATCATTCCTCTGATGGTGATTCATGGAAACATTTTGATCGTCTGCATCAGTCTTTTCCTTTAGAATCCCAAAACGTGCGATTGGGTCTTTCTATTGACGGTTTCTGTCAGTTTGTTTCTTATGGTAGTATGTATTCATGTTGGCTTGTCTTTATAACTCCGTACAATCTACCTCCATGGATGTTGATGAAGGATTCCTATATCCTTTTGACCTTATTGATCCCAGGACATCCGAAAAAGAATATTGATGTTTATTTGAAACCATTGATTGATGAGTTAAATTCATTGAGGAGTAATGGAGTTAGTACATATGATGTTGCTCCGAAACAAAATTTCACATTAAAATATGCATTGATATGGATGATTAGTGACTTTTCGGAATATGTCATGTTATCTGACTGGATTACACATGGAATGAACAAATATCATTTCAAAAAAAGGCACAATTGAGTGGGATGAACCTCCAAAAATGATCTCAGGTAAAGAGTTAAAATCAGTTGTATTTTCATTACCTCCCATCACATTTGGGCCAACATTAAACCACCAGAAAATTCATGGATTTGGGAATGATCATAATTGGATAAAATGAAGCATTTTTTGGAATCTCCTATATTTGTCTGATTTTTTGGTCCGCCACATGTTGGATTTCATACACATTGAGAAGAACTATTTTGATAATTTATTTCGTTCAGTTTTGGATACACCATGTAAGACTAAATATATTGTAGAAGCACGATTAGATCTTGCCCAAATTTGCAGGTGACCAGAATTTGAACTATTTGAAAATATCAGATCACAGAAGTTAATGAATCTAAAAGAATCTTGTACACTATCCAAAGAGAGTCGTTTATTATTTTGTTAGTGGATTGCAGATTTGAGACTTCTAGATGGCTATGATTCCAATTTGGGATGATGTGTTAAGAATGGTTATATTACCGGATTAAAAAGTCATGATTGTAATATTATAATGGAAATACTTATACCGATTGGACTCAAGGGTTTGTTGAATTCGATTATTTGGGATTCGATAACAGACATATCATATTTTTTTCGAGACATTTGTGCAGCGACAACTGACTACGATGCACTTAGAAAATTAGAAGAAGATGTTTTTGTAATTATTTGTAAACTGGAAAAAAACATTCTACCTGCTTTCTTTGACTCAATGGGACATTTGATATTACATTTTCCAAAAAAAGATAAATATGGAGGTCTAGTACAGTTTTGATGGATGTACCCATTTGAGAGATTAATGCATAAATTGAAGAAAAAAGTACGTAACAAAGCATCCGTTGAAGGCTCAATTGTTGAAGCTTATTTACAAGAGGAAATTTATTTTTTATGCTCTCACTATTTTGAATCTGAATATCCCTAAAAACAAAACCACATGTGATGGAATGAGGGAAATGTTAATGATTAAATAGATAATCATTTATCAGTTTTTAATCAACCAAATCTTGACTTCAGTGGAGTTCAAGAACGATGGATTTCAGACGATGAACATCACAGAGATCATACATATGTTCTGCTCAACTGTGAAGAAATGACAGTATTTGTACTGTGAGTGATTCTATCACTTATTCTATAATTTCTGTTATAGTATGTAAACTTATTTTATTTATAGGTTATATGATAATCATATGAAGAAACAAGTTTCACAAATTACAGTAGCTGCTCTTGAAGAACACAAACAAAAAAAATTCTCAATGGTTTCAAAATCTGGTAAAATAAATTATTGATGGGTTAATATTAATTTATTTTACTATTTATTTTATTGATAATTGTTTTAAAAATTTACAGGTGTCTCAACATGCTGATAAAATTCATAAGCGACTCTTTATATTGAGTAACCCACCATCCAAAATCGTTAAATCTTATAATGAATATGTGTTGAAAGGTTTTCTATTTCATACACGTTCATTTGGGGAATAAAAAAAACAATGAATAGTGGAGTTTGTTTGAGAGGATCTCATCATAGAGAAACTAAAGTGGACTTTTATGGCATTCTGGATGAAATTATTGAGTTATGTTATCTTGGAAAAAATTACATAATGATGTTTAAATATTAGTGGTTGGATAATGAGAGAGGCTTTCATGTTCATCCGATTCATGGAACCACTGATATTAAATATAAATGTCTTCTTGTATTAAATGAACCATTTTTACAAGCTCCACAATCACATAAAATTTATTACGCAATTTACAATGCTACTTCAAGAGACTAGGGTGATTAGTGGAGCATAATAAAAATGAAATCTCAGGAAAATCAATTTACTCAAACTAAATGTGGATCTGCTGAAGTGGAAGAAATTGAAATTTTTCAAGAGGCTACTCAAAATACATATTTTTCACAAAGAAACATGAAAATCCATGAGGACACCTCACAATTAAGGGTCCATGGTGACAAAGATGTTAGTTATGTTGCAAATAAAAGTGAAATGACAAGGGATGATGAAAGTGAAACTCATATGGATATTGATGATGCTGAGGTGGAATATGAAGACATTGACATTGTTAGATATGAAGATGATGATGAAGGTGAACATTGGCATAGTTAAATGTTGGTTATCATCATAACTTATATATATATAAATATATATATAATATTTATTTTCAACTATCTTCTAACAACAATAATTTTTTGTTCCAGATGGACTCTGATCTATTGCATGACTTAGAGGAGGCTGAGCTACCTTTGGATGAGGGGGATATGGGATCCTATGACCCTTAGCCTACTAGTGGATCAGGAGGTACGCGGAGGTGGCACGGTCTTCAGCGAATGATGATTCCTGACCCTATCCCCGAGTGACGTCCAAGTCTTGGATTTGATCCATGAACACAGAGGTATGGAAACCTGTATATTTTAGTTATATTTCATTAATTTATTTATATATATACTAATTGTTTTATTATTTATCTATTTTCATAGTTTTATTCATGTAGCTGTTGGACAGGGGAGCGCTATCTTGCACAATTATTTTTCTCAGCCATGGACCACATGGGAACTGATTCCCGTTGATGTGCAGCTTGACATGTACAATCATTGGCTGGTATGTAAATAAATAATATTTATTTTTTAATTTATTTTATAAATAACTTGATATTATAAATTATTTGTAGGGTTTATGTTATCCCGTCAATGATAGCATGTGTCACAATATCCATGCAGCATGGGAGGTGGCTATGCGTGAGCGTTTGCATCAGTTTTTGCACAATTTGAGAAATATGGCCATTAAGAAAATAAGATCGATGGTATTTGATGAGTCGTGTAGATCCCACCAACCATAGTACATTTCATCTCAGGTTTGGGATGGATTATGTGCACCTTGGTTGGGTGGTGGATTTCAAAGGAGGTCTTCATTGGGTCGGCAGAATCAGGGGAGACAGGAGGTGACACATCGAGCTGGTAGTCGTACAATCAATACGCATAGAGAGTATCTGGTAAGTATTTTTTTAAAATATTTTTTATAACTTTAAATATAAACAGTTTATTTTATATTCATATAGGTAGTTGAGTATCCTAATATTACAGAGTATGATGTTTATCGGAGGATGTACAGTGATCCATCCATTAGAGAGATTAGAGGTGATCGCCAGCGTCAGATTGTGGTTAGCCTTATTTTTTTCAGTTTGACAATTAACTGCTTATAATATTTTCACAAATTTATTTTCAAATTTGAATTGAAGAATTCATATGAGGCAGTGACTTCTCAGACACAGGTTGAGGGTCAGGGGGAGGCGACTGATCAGACCAGTGCCCACTATTTCGACGAGGTGGAATGGATGCAGGTGACTCAGTATGGCTTTGAGAAGGGCAGAGTAGTTGGTATCGGCTCTCATGTGACTCCTGGTACTTATTATGGTACTACTGCGATGTCGGAGTCCAACTCGAGAGGAGCTCGTGGAGAGGCATCATCTTATGGCTCAAGGTATCATGAGCAGTTCTGAGCTCAGAATGACCTTATAGAGAGTTTGCAGAAGAAGTAAGAGGAGATACGTCAACAGGAACATCAACAGCAGCAGTACGAGGAGGAGATGCATCGATAGAAGCAGTAGCAGCAGCAACACAAGGAGGAGATGCATCTATGGGAGCAGCAGCATCACGAGAAGATGGGGTACATGCATCGTCCGCCTCGTAGTTTAGGGATGGAGTTTCCTCCACCAACTCCTTCAGCACCTCCACCTCCTCCAAAAGATGACCCCCTAGTGATTTTTTATGACAAAAACATTTGAATTTAAATTTGTTGTAATATGAAATATTTACAGTTTCTGTCTTTTATATCGGTGGGATTATTACATAATTTAATTTTTAATATTTTATGATATATTTTGGTGAATATTGTGAATTCTAATATTTTTCATTTTTTAATTATTTTAATAATATTAATATTATATTTTCATTAAAAATAATTTATTTAAATATATTTTTTCAGTATTATATTTTTTAATATTTTTTATTTTACTAATAATAATTATAATAATTATAATAATAATTTATGATTTTTTTAATTTTATTTTATGAATATTGAGAATTTTAAAAGATTTGTATTTTAATTATATTAATAATATTAAAATTAATTTTTCAATAATGATAATTTTATTAATTTTTTTTATTATTTGTGATGGGATCTGTTGCTACGGGTTCCCGTAACAAATTGTATAAATAAATTTTTTAATTTATTTGCGATGGGATTAGGGACCCGTCGCAAAAAGTATTTGCGACGGGCCCATCACAAATAGTCTAAATAAATTTTTTTTATAAAGTATTTGCGACGGGGTTAGGGACCCGTCGCAAAAATTATTCGTGATGGGCCCGTCACAAATAGTCTAAATAATTAAAAAAAAAACGTATTTGTGACGGGATTACGGGCCCGTCGCAAATACTTTTTGCGACGGGCCCCTCACAAAAAAAGTTAATATATATAAAGTATATAATCAGAGACTTTTTTGCAACGAGGATTTAGCCCATCACAAAAAATATTATTTGCGACGGGCCTGTCGCAAATAATATTTTTTGCGACGCCGTTTTCCGCAACGGGCTATTTGCGACGAGACCTCGTCGTAAAAACATATTTGCAGCAGGATCTCGTCGCAAATATCCCATCGCAAATATCTAAAATTCTAGTAATGAATAATGATTTTTTATTTGACCATAAAAAGTTTACATGGTTAGAATGTTATACGAAGTGCACAAATTAGGTGAAAAAAAGAGAAAGGAGAAGGTTTATGAACATTTTAGAAAGTTATATAAAAATATATTAACATATTTTGGTTTAAAAATTCATAAAAGATTCAATATATTTGAGAAAGAATGGAATGTTACTAAAATTTATTTCACTATTCTACCAGAATAAGATAAAGTCATGAAAGAGTTGTTATAAACTCACTGTATGGCAAATGATACTCAATGGGAAACAAAATTTGAAACCTTATTAGAAGAATATATAAATGAAAATTAACTTGTTAAAAAATATGAGAAGGATAAAAATAATGATGAAAATACATCCGATAAAAAATATAAGAAGAAGACAAAAAAAAGAAAGACTCAGATAGGACTCTCAGTATAATATATACTTCTAAAAACCTACTGAGGTTCCTCCTAATTCCGAAAATATTTATATTTTGAATAAAATGTAGTGAATTAAAAGAGTTAAAATGTGATATTTTATGTGTGAGTTTCTTACACATCTTATAAATAAAAGTAATGAGGTTAAAACAGTGTTCTTTTTGAATGTTTTGTTTATACACATTAGATTTATGATATTTTTGTTGATATGGGTTCATGTTACTTTAATCTTAAATAAATCCTTTCAATATTTTCCCTGACATGAGAATGTTGAAATAAACATGAAAATGTATTACATGAATGTGGTACTATGGAAAATGTTGATAACCTCAATTATAAACTCTTGTTTTCAACATTGGGTTTAGCCACAAAGACTTTGAGTTGTTTAGTTAAATTATCTTTGTTAAGAAACTCATATGATACTTACATTTTCCTGAAAGAGAATTTCAAGATTTTAAGATGAAGAGTTCTAACCTTTTGAAATGAAACAATTCATCAATAAATAGGGAAAGAAGTCATGATGTCCCATTTTAATTTAATTTTCAATAAGGGGTAGGGAAATTTAATGGGAGATAGATAAGAAATAGGGGGAGTAGGATAGTAATTGGAAGGAGAAAAGTGAGAAAAAAACTACAATTTGTATTTTTTTGAAGTGGTTATTGAAAAAAAATACCAATGGGTAGATTATTATGACCAAAATTGGTTTTTCGTTAATTTTTTTTCAATATATAATATATAGTTGGAGTTTAGAAAATGTGAATTTTGGGTTTCCAGACTCACACCATCGGACTGACCATCAGACTAACCAAGAATCTGTACTAGAGATAGAACTTTAGAACCATGAAATTAGTATAAGGAATTAGACTCATTCCATCAGCATGAGTCAACAGTTCTAGTAAATCGGAATGAGAATATGATGAAAATTTAGAGAATGTTGGGAATTGATATCTGGAAGAGTCAGTCTCAAAAGATGCGGAGTGAGATCAAAATGTTGGGAAAAATATAACTTCCAATTATTAAATATAACGATTCTTTACTGATCGTGGAGTTATCATAAATCATGAAGGAGTCATGATACAAGGTGGAGTTTGTCGAAGAGAGAAAAATATGATGTGAAGTATTCTATCTATACTAATTAGTGTAGGGAACACTAAACATAAAAGGATATAGATCATCAGTATGGGAATCATCAGTGTGACCATATCAAAAGGCTGGAAGATTGATCTCACTGAAGTAAAGAAGTCATTATTGAAAACAATCCATCGTAATTTATTCTAACAACCAATTCATTTTCTATTTTTGATATCTATTTTGTATAATATATAGAGTTTTATTAGAGGTGGAATGTTTATGAATGTTTTAATTGTATCAAAAATGGTTCAAGAGTCATCATATAATACATGACCCTGATTTATCAAAGTGAATAATAGACTAATTGAAAAGACACATGCTGACACTGATAAAGTCACTAGATGATTAACTTCATCCAATGTGGTATAAATTGTTTGGGGAATTGAATAAAAGGATAAATACTTTGAATATATATTATATATACTATAAAATAGGTTCTTGTTATAAAATTATTGTTAAATGACTTGTTGAATGAAAAATAATGTTCTCAATTTTTTTTAAAAAGTGTTTCTAGTTGATATGAAGCACCTATATGAGAATATATTTAGTGTTTACAGGAGGTCATCATAAAGTAGATTTAGAATGAATAATCAGAACAAATATTCAAAATAAAGATAAATTTGTAAACTTATAAAAGTATGATGTTTTGAGAATATTCTATAATATTAAAGAAGATCCCACAAGTATTGAGAAGTTTTGGATAATTAAAAGATGATGAATTAAATGAATGAAAAATATGGAATTGGGTAATTTCATTTAGTAGGAAAAGGAATCGATTTTCCCAACTTTTCCTTTTTAGGATGCCTATAAATGGATAGGATAGTACATTCATATTTTTCAATAGTGTTGAACTATTCACATGTGTTAGAGCTCTGAAAATTGTGGGACAAGTGTTGAGATTGAGATAAAACTGTTTGCTTCAGGTTAAAGCTAAGTAAGATCCATCAATGTGAGGTTCAATCTGATCCCCGAAGAAAGGTCCAATGGATGATGTTTTATCAAAGTTATTCTCTTGAAGTGAGACTATCAGAGTGACATCCATCAGAGAAAGGTTCATAAGATGGAGGAAGTGTGAGATTCCAATTGAGTTTCTACTCAGTTGAATAAGGAAGTGTAGTAGGAGTGTTAGACTGAGGCTAATTGTATAGAGGCCATCAGACAGAGGATTCTAAATTGAGGAAGAATAGATTGATTTTTTCTGTTTGAGTTTTTTGGATAGATTTTATAGAGAATGTTTCAAGACCAATAAGTTCCTTCTACAATTTTTTAATTTCTTGAATATTGTATGTAGGTAATGTTTGATTCAGTATACTTTTTGAGGAAGTGAATAATTTCTGAAGTGTATCATAAAAGAAGAAGTAATGTGAATTGTGTAACTGTGGATACTTAATAGTTACTAAAATGGCTAGATTTTTTAGCTAGGGTGTGTAAATGTTTTTGGGAAAGTAGATTCAGAAAAGGATATTTGGGGGTTTAACCAACTATTATAGGAATGTTTCTATAGAAATTTTATAATTTTTCACTTCTTATGCCTTTTTATTTTGAAAAGAAGATAGTGAAAGAATCCATGTTGGTGGGACTATCCAACCTGGAAAGGTGTAAGAATTTGTACCGACCCTTGTAAATATCATGTGCAACCTTGTATTTTTATTTTTTTCATATAAATGGTATGGTTGAGAAGTTATATTTTTGTGGATTATAACATTATAATGTTTTAGAGGGTAAAAAAGTTTACTAAATAAATTAATAAAAATTCTTATAAAAGAAAAAAGGAACCACTAATTCACCCCCCACCTCAATGGTCTCAATAATATTTTAGAACAACAGACTGAGAAAACCCATAGGCTAGATATATTGTGTGGGTTCCAATATCAAATGACTCATGGGTTTGTAAAGAGATCCTATCATGAACTGGAATTATCACACCCAAACCATCAGTTTCCATGTTATTTTATTTATTTATTTATTTTAATTATATTATTTTTGTTTCAGGTCCTTAAATTTTGAATTTTTTAGGAATTTAGGAATATTTCCTAACACATGGTTAGATTGTAGTTAAGGTAAATATTTTGATGATCATGTTACTATATAGGATGTTTTTAGAAAAGTATTTCACATGGTCGATGCATGGCTTATCCAACAGTGTGTCTAAACAATGTGGGGTTTTCTAGGTGTGTCTATTAGAGGGATCATGGTTGACACATGATTTGAAAAATATATGGCCAAACCATGTGGCCTACTAGGAATTTTAATTTTCTATATTTCCCAAACTACCCCTCTTCAAAATAGGACCCAAAATGGATCTCATCTACCCTATTTGTCCAATTCATATAGAGGGATATCCCTTAGAAACCCCCTACCTTTATCCTCTAATTTTGGGTATCCTCCATCAATTTTCTATATGTTCTTCAAGGTTTGGTCACCTACTCTGTTTTATTTTCCTTTTCTTTTTATTTTATCCTCTTTCTCTTGTTTCGTGGTGTTATTATCAATTGTGGAATTCTCCCAATTGAAGGCCACTTTATGGTGTCCCATATGAAGGTGCCACATGACCTCATACATGAAACTCCATACACTAGATGTTGTATTCTAGTAGTAAGGGTCTAGGGGTTATCGTGGAAAGATTATTCCCACATATTAGAGTGAGAAACAATAAAAATAACCAAATAACATCTATCACAAATAGTTATAGTATTAATGAATAAATTTACAGCATAAAATATTATATAAAATAGAATATAAAAGTATATAGTCATACAGACTCATGGTCATACCAACACACAACAACTGATCACCCACTAGGTTGAGCACATATATAAATAAACAAAATAATATAAATGTAAACACGAATACACTACCATACTTGAATCATACCTAAAAATTTATATCCAAACTAAATCATAGTTATCCCACTCAATCATGAAACATAGAGACTCTTCCCAACCTGAAAATGCATATAGTAAAGTCTACTTTTTTACCCAAGTGTCATGGATTCCCAAGTAGGGTGTGTGTATAACTTAGTAGGGAACGACAAATAGATACCCATTAATAAATATTAAATTGGTGTATGTGCATGTGATATGATTAAGATAATAAATATATAAATTTGGATGCATAAATATAAAACCATCATCAATGATGGGATGGTCTTGAGTCTATATCCCTTGTGTTACACTAATGCATTAATTCCTAAGAATACAATGAGGTCTTGAGATGAATATGATTGTGTTGATGGATGTGATACACTCTAAGTGACAGGTTACGACCTAAGAGGTTATATTGATATTGAGGATCCAATTTGAGGTGTTCATGCTTCGTGTGACCTAGGGGACCCTAGTGTGTGCCCCAATGATATAACAACCCCTGAGAGGGTGCATGCAGGAATGGGTAGTGATTATTTTTAGTGTCACCTTAGAACTGGAATCATTTTTGTGATCCTGATATGGAATAAGTGGCGATGATAGTTCATGAACACGAGATTCCATCCCTTGTTATATGAGATATTGTAGGCAGATGGACAAGCAACATTGTTATTATTATTGTATGAGATTTTATGGAAGAGATGTGCTGAATTAGAACCCTTGTAATTAAAGACTGATTATATACAATATTTTTGAGGAAATCCACTTGATTTTGGTCATTATGCATATTTTTATAGATTTCCTTTGATATGTTCCTTGGATTTGGTTGTGATCCTACTTACAATAATATTTCCAGGGATTAACTCATATGAATTAGCTTATACCTAATGTTATATGAGTTGTATCCAAGTGGGTGATTAGGATTAGAAAACCCTAGTGAAATCCGTAGGGATTAGACTACGTATAACAAAAATATCCCAAAATTTTGGTGAGTATAGAGTAAGTGGTTTATCAAGAAAATAAATCCTTATCCGGATACAAACAGGTAGAGGTGGCTCTGACACAGATGTATCAAGGGGTAAAACCCGAAAATACTGCTTTGAGCTAGAATTGAATGGAAACAGGTGCGTGAAAACAGGCCTTATTTCACTCTTGTTTTGACACTCACAGGGGGTATGATTTGGTAAATTCATAAGATTAATATGAACCATTATTAAGGGAATAAAAAAAATTCCACTAAAAATATATGTTATGATGTATATCATGGATAAAATAGATTGAAGCCTTTAAAATAATAAGATAAATAAATAAATGTAATTTATAAGTTATCCATTTTTTATTTGGATTCCCCTGTATGTTTTACCCCTAATTTTCCTTTTATTATAGCCAATGGCCGGTAATAGGAGGACTCAGGCTAACAACCGATGTGAAAATCAGTGTGATGACAATTTTAATGAGATGCTTAATCTAATGGGAGTGGGAATGAAAACTTTGTCATGATACACTCTCAGTTAACTCATGGTTTGAATAGAAACATGGGTCAAGAGAAACGTCCAACCCTCCCCTCCCAGAAAGAACAAGATGCAATCGAGAGATACATGAGACAAAGGCCTCCTATTTTCAATTAATTATATAATCCCTCAATCACTGAACAATGTATCAAATAGATTGAGAAGATCTTCTCCATCCTTCAATGTTCCAAACAAAAGAAGTTTCTTCTAGATTCTTATCATATAGAGGGTGAAGCTGATAAATGGTGTATATTGATCAAAAATATGAATCATGGGGAAGATATCGAGGCATTGGAATGGGAGGATTTCCAAAAAATGTTTTTCGATAAATATTTTCCATGAACCCTCTGACTGACGATGGAAAGGGACTTCCTTGCCCTCATGAAAAAAGATGACTAATCCATCAGAGTGTACGAGGAAAATTTCACAAGGCTTACACAATACACCTTCTCCTTTGGTATTTCCCTCGAATACATAGTTGACCGCTTCTTTGGTGGGATAAAACCTATCCTACAAAAATCCCTAGAGATCTGTGACCTTGATAGCTATGTGGAAATTGTTTGATGTGCCCTCAAATTCAAAATAGAGATTGGTGAATCTCAGGGGTATCATGAGGATAATAAGAGAAAAGTAGACATCAGTTTTGGCTGCCATATGGATAAATCCAATGGTGCTAAGAAATTATAACACCCAATTTTCTAAAGGTGTGGAAAGAATCACCCTAGAAATTTCCTAAAGGGTACAAGGAAATGCTTTAGATGTGGATGAGAAAGGAAATTGGCCATTAATTTCTGACAAGAAAAAACCGCTACTGTGACAGAGGAAAGGAATACTCCATTCGACCCTCAACACATTGTTAATTGCTTCAACTACAAATAACCAAGGAACTTTGCAAACCAGTTCCCTATGATAAGGGTTTTTGGAGGCAAAAAACAACCTCGAAGGCCGTAAGGGTGATATTTTTTCATCACTACTGCCGAAGAAAACCCTTATATTGAAGTGGTGACAGGTACGCTATTTATTCATTCAAGAATAGTGAAAATTCTTTTTTATTCGGGTTCCATGCAATCTCTTTTATCCTAAATGTTTAGTAGAACAATCCTAACACCACCAAAAATAATATATGTAGAGATGTCGGTGATAAAAGAAAATTGGGGAATCATTTCATCCCATGAATATAACTCCCCTCTATAACAATCTATGGATTGAACTTCCCGGAAAACCTCATCATACTCCCTCTAGTGGAATTTGATGCAATTCATGGCTTGTATTTGATTTCCCTATATAAATCCAACATAAATTTATGTGAGAGGGAAATCACTCTCTATATGGTGAATCAACCCCCGATTCTGTACAAGTTCAAGGAGAAGGGTGAAACTTATTTAGCACCATAATCTCAAGCCTGAATATTACTACCCTATGAGCATGTGTATTTTTCTCAGATGATTGATTCTAAGGAAAAAAACCATCCATGAAGACATGCCTATTATGATGGAATTCGTTGAAGTGTTTCCTAAGGAATTTCATGGTCGTCATCCATGAAGAGATGTAGAAATCTTGGCTGATCTCATACCTGGGGTGTTTCCAATATCTGGGAATATGTATAGAATGGACGTTGTGGAGCTTGAGGAGCTATTGAAATAATTATAGGAGAATCTAGAAAAAGGGTTAATATTCCCATGTTTTTCACCATGGGTTGCACCAATCCTCTTTTTCAAGAAGAAGGAAGGGTCAGTGCACCTTTGTATTGATTATCGTGAGCTCAACAAAATCACAATAAAGAACAAGTATCCTCTACCCCAAATTTATGAATTGTTCAATCAACTATGTGGAGAACAATACTTCACTAAGGTGGATTTGTGGTTGGGATATTACCAAGTAAGGGTGAAGAAGGAGGATATTCCCAATACTACTTTTCATTCAAGGTACGGGAACTATGAATTCATAGTAATGCCTTTAGGACTCACTAATTCCCCATAAATCATCATGGACATGATTAATATAGTCTTTAGAGATTACCTCAGATAATTTTTAGTCGTATTTATAGATGATATTCTAATATAATTTGAAACCAAGGAGTATCATGAGAAGAATATAAGCACTGTACTAGAGACCTTGTGAAAGAAAAATATCTATGTAATGTAAAGCAAGTGTGAGTTCTAGTTGAAGGAGGCCTCATTATTGGGTCATATCATCACAAAATATGGGATATCTATGGACCCATCCACGAAAAATGAAATTTAGGGATGTCTGCGGCCAACATCTATAAAGGATATCCATAGCTTCCTTGGGATAGCTGGATATTACCACTGATTTTTGAGAAGTTTCTCATTATTGTCAAACCCTCTTACCAAGATAACACGTAAGGGAGTCAAGTTTTCTTAGATTGATGAATGAAAAGATAGCTTAAAGGAGTTGAAAAAGAGGCTTATCATTATGCCCTTGATCAAACTACCCATAAGTGGAGAAATTTTGGTGGTATTTTGTGATTCTTCAAAGAAGGGAATGGGTTGTCTGTTGATGTAAAATGATAAAGTCATTTCCTATTCTACAAGGAAATTAAATGTTCATGATAAAAACTATCCAACACATGATCTAGAGTTTGTTGTATTAATATTCACTTTAAAAATTTAGGGGCATTTATTTTTTGGGAAGAAGTGTGAAATAAATACGAATCACAAAATCCTCAAGTATATATTCACACAGAAAGAGTTAAATATGCACCAATTAAGATGGTTAGATATGATCAAATACTATGACTTCTCAATTCATTACCACCCCGAGAAAGTGAACAAGGTGTTGGACACTCTAAGTAGAAAGGACCCACTGATTCTATCATTGATGAGAATTGAAAAGGATACAATATTATTAGATTTGATAAAGATATATTTGGGAATCCTAAATAAGAGAAAATAATGAATCCTTTCACAAATTATTGCTCAACTATCTCTTTTGAAAAGGATAAAAAATTCTCAAAAGGATGATGTAGGAATTTAGAAGAAAGTGGAAACTCTCAGAAAAGGGAAATCCTCAGAGTTCATTGTTAATGAAGAAGTAATTGTGAGATTTGGGACAATACTATGTGTTTCATAAAATCTAGAGTTAAAGAATGAACTTTTTGATGATGAACATAGTTCAAATTTTTCCATTCACCTAGTAATCATAAATATGTATTGAGATCTATGAGAGCTTTATTGGTGGGATAACATGAATAAGAAGATCATTGAGTATACATCAAAGTGCTTGGTATGTCAGAAAATGAAGGCTGAGAGGTGGAAGTCTAAGGGGGATATGAAACCATTACACATACAAATATTGAAGTGGGAAAACATCACCATGGACTTTTCACCAAAATTCCAAAGACATCCAAAGGAAACAATGCTATCTAGGTTATTGTAGATCATATTTAAAAAGATTAAAAACATTATTGCAATTTGGGAGGATTTATCATTGGATCAACTATTATGAATATACATCAGAGAAGTGGTAAGGATACATGGAGTACCACTATCGATTGTATATGATCGAGATCCAAGATTCAACTCTATGTTCTAAAAGAGTATCGAACACACTCTGAATACTAAGTTGAACTTTAGTACATTTTATCATCTTCAAACAGATGGTCAATCTAGGAAAACTATCCAAAAACATGAGGAAATGTTTAGAGCATGCTCAATGTAATTAAAAGGAGGATAGGATCAATATCTTCATCTCGTTGAGTTCTCATACAATAACTATTTCCACTGAAGAATCCAAATTCCCCCTTATGAATCCCTTTATGGGAAGAGGTGCAGAACACCATCTTGTTGGGATGAAGTTGGAGAGAAAATAATTCTCTTCCTAGAAATGGTCAAAGAAATGGTAGAGAAGGTTAAAACCATCCAGTAACACAATAAAGCTACTTAAATTCAACAAAAACGTTATGCTGATAATCGTCGATGAGACAAAGAGTTTGATGTTGAAGATATGGTATTCATCCTCATATAACCATAGAATAGATTTATGAGATTTGGGAAGAAGTAAAATCTCAGTCCAGGGTACATTGGCACTTTTGAGATCCTTGATTGCACTGAATTAGTGGCCTATCGACTAGCACTCCCACCGAATATATCTCATATACCTGATGTATTTCATGTATCACTATTGAGGAAGTACATAACTGACTCATTGCATGTACTCAATCCAGAGGTGGTACCATTGTAGAATAACCTCTCCTATGAAGAGAAGCCAGTGAAGATCTTAGATCGTAGGGAAAAAGTTCTAGGAAATAATATAATGCCCCTCTTAAAGGTGTTGTGGAGAAACCACAAGTTTGAAGAAGCAATGTGGGAATCAGAGTAAGTGATGAAGCAGAGTTACCCTCATATGTTTTAGTATGGGAAAAAGAAATTAAAAGGGTGAAATTTCTTAAGGGGGGAAGATTGTAACGACCCAAACTTTTATAAATTAAAACTCCACTTGATTTAATTAAATGTATTATTATGAAAAATGGTTATATAAAACATATTCAATTCCTTCGTTTTATGTTTATGGATTTTAAAATACCATTATGGATTGTTATTGTTGCTAATATAGTTGTTGAATAGTGATCACATGATTAGTGTAAATATAAGGCTTTAACAAATACAATTTACTAAGACAAAGGAAGTGATGGCCTCATCCAATAGAATTTCTCCATACGAATCCCATTTATTGGAGCTTGGAAATGTGGTAGAATTATTGGAATACACTCTCGACCAATCCCAAGATGAGTTTCAACATGTTAAGATTGATTGGAATCACATACGGGATAAGTGGAAGTTGATAGAGATTACCACCCGAGCGATGTTATCTGAGCCGCCACAAGAGTCTGTCACCATCGCAAACCTTACCCTTAGGTATTATGCGGGTTTTATAAGGGTTATGAAACAAGACCCTAACACTATGATTATGTGAATTATTTTTTTATATAATAAAGAATATACATTCATTTTATTATTGTTACTTTGTAAATGGTTTTTAAAGCACAAATAGTATTTTTAGTTAATATTCAATTAAGAAACCTATTTTGATGAATTAATAGTTTTTTAAATTAAATAATATTTTAATAAAATATTATTACTAAATAATTTCTTATTAAATATAATTGATCATATAATTCTTATACAGTTTCAATTTTTATTAAGGTTTGAAAGTTGTTTTTATCAAAACCCATTAATTTTCAATAAATGTCGGTTTTTATTTTTAAAGTGAAAATTCAAATATTTATAATATTATTTATATTAAATAAAAAAATTGGATTTAGGATGTCTACATTTTCTAAAATATATTTTTTCATATTTTTCTAAGACAATTTATTTTTGGGGTAAAAATGAAATATCATTTAAATATATAATGTGTTTTATGACATCATAATGACCTAATAGTGATGTAATAAAAACTACAAAAGGTATATTCGGCCAATATATGTTTTACCTTTAAAATCATGCGATTTAATATTTTTTTGATTAATTTTACAATGCCTTAGTGGACCATCCAAGATTTGTAAAATATTTTAACATTTTAAAATGATTTCCTTGAAAGTGTCACTCACCTCCACATAAGAAAGCCCAAAATTTTAATAAATTTGGACATTGTCCTTATAAAATAATTTTTTACACTCCCCTTTGGAAGAAAACATGGGAAAACCATTGTGTGGTTTGTGGTTTTGATTAGTTTATTGTGTAGTGTTCAAAACCTAAATAATAAATAATTCCCTCTCATTTTATATATAAACCCACTCAATATCAAATTAATCATCACTAAAACAATTGGTAACTAGAAAAAAATCTAATCTCCTCTCTCTAGAATCCTCACAATGCTCCCCAAGCTCCCAAAAATCCTCTGTAAAGCCTCTCCCAATCCTTTGGGATCACACTTCCAAGTATGGTTTATCTTCCTTTCTCATTTTTGTCCAAATTTCTTTATGTTTATATACCCCTTTATTTTTTAATTAAAAATGGTGTGGTATGATTTCAAACCTACCCCATACTTCCCTATTTATGTTTTAATAATGATAATCCTTTTTATCTCTCATTAATAACTCCCATGTACACCCATTACCATGCCAAAATTTCGTAAGAGTTATTCCATTTCTCCTCTTTCTTCAAGTTTATTTATTATGTTATGCCTTCTATTTTTTAATTCCATGTGTTGGGAAATGTATCCTTATTACCTCATTACTATCCATTTAATTTAAATATTATGAGATACTAATTTATCTCTCATCAACAATTTTTATGAATTTTTATGTCATAGTTTTAAGCTGCCGAAATTGTACCATAATTTTCCATGCCAAAATCATCGTGTAGTGAAAACCATGCCCATTTCTCTATCAAGGGTATTCACCTTTATAAACATATAAAAATTGATTATAGAATTTCATGTATGTGTTACACATTCCTTTATCATGGAATAAATGATGATATTGAATTATTCCATGTTATATGATCCATGTGGCACACTTATGCATGAAATCAAATGATTAAGAAGGGTGTTCCCTGATAGCACTCCAACACATTAGGTAAAGATTAGGATCATGATACATCAAGTGAAATGAAGGTTTAATCATAATAATTCAAGTTAAATGATGTTTTAATCATTATTCAAGTGAAATGAGCCATGTCTCATGATAATATCATGTTAAATGTTGTTTCTACATTTCCATGTTATGGTAATCATGCTATATCATGCCTTTATGTTTGTGTTTCTCTTCCGCTCCATTGATATGACTATTGCATAACATGTACTGAATTATTCATGTTATTACTTGATTTCTCCCTTACTCGGATTTATATATTACCCTTTTCTTATGCATGTCCTCGAGTTGTCCCATGCAATGATAATTACAAAGGAATGTTGTGGTCATGTAGAAGAAGTTTTCCATAAAGATGTTGTATTTTATGTTCTAAGTTGTTATATAATGTTTCTTATTTCCAAATAAACTATACCTCTAGATACATGGAGTTATCATAAGTGAACGTTTATATAAAAAATCATGTTTTTGTGTTTATTAAAGATCATGGTTGTTATAATAACAAAGGAATCAATAAAGTGAATGTCAATACTATCCTTGTCTAAATCAATCATAAATAATCCATTAGAAATATTAACGATGGTATCAATAAAAAATATCCCATGTGGAATAAAAATAAATGGATATTGTCATTGATGAAATAATAGAACTTTAAAAAAATTCTTGAGGAAAAATAATCTTGTTTTGAAAAACCTTTTAAAAAAAAATTCATTGAAATAAAATTATAAAACCATTTTCGTTAAAAATCAACCTTTTAAATTTTCCGAGGATTCTTCAAAGAAATGATGGTGGGTAAATTTATACATTTCATACAAGGTAAAAATAACATTCCTTTTTCATGGTAAAAGGATAGAAAAATTCTTTGTTCAGAAAGTGACAAGAAGATTCCTTTGAAAATATTTATAATAAACAAAAAAAGGTAAAAATATATTTAATAAATAATTTTGGAATGGTAAAAAAACATTCTGAAAACATTTTTCGAAATTAGGGTTTTTAAAAGAAAATATATTCCCTAGAAAAAGAGATAAAGAAGTAATATTTTCTCAAAAATATTTTATAAAATATTTTAAGTACCAAATATTCGGAAAATGGTACTATTAAATGATAAAGGTCATGAATAACCATATGAGAAGGAAATTAAATGGTTTATTGAAAAATTATCCAATAATTTCCTATAATGGTAATTAAAGTATATGTAATACCAAACAAAATGAGATTGTGAAGTAATCCCTTGAAAATACTATAACATTGGTGTGAGAATCTATCAATGAAAAGATTATGTGTGTCAAATTTAAGTCCACCTAAAACCAATGGAAATTAAAAAATAGATAATAAAAATGTGATTACACACATAAAATAAGAATATTAATGACAACTAGTGACTAATATTACCTAATTAAATGAAATTGGGTTATGAAATTCTTTTCTACTTGGATATCATTAAGTATAAATCACCTTAGATGAAATAAGTTTAATTAAAACTCAAAATATCATAAATAGTGAAAGATTAATGATATTAAATGTCAAATTGGAAGTATAGAAATGATTAATGAAAAATTATGTGCACATCAATAAATTTTTTCTCAAACAATAGAAATACCATTGAAAGATCATTAAAATTATTCTTGAGGGAAAATAATCTTTATACATTCCAATGTTTCCCAAAACATGTTAAAACATTTGAATCATAAGCCTCGTTAAGTAATAAAATTAAATGATTATTTTAAATATTTTTAAGCTAAAATAATTTATGATATAATATATCAAAACGGCCAGTAGGTACACCACACAAAATAAGTAAGTGGTGTTAATGGCATATGTCACGCATAAATAAAAGTGAAATAAGAATCCCTTACCTTTCATTTATTTTAGAGTGAACATAATTTATAACCATTTATAATGGTTTTAATCAAGTAAATAAATTATAATAGATCCATAATAAAATTTATAATATCACAAATAATATTCTTATAATATATTATTTCCTATTTATTAATAATATTTCCTTATTTTTACTATTTTGGGTGTTAATTTCCTAGTTTTTCAAGTATGTTTTGACTTGATACTTGTTGTTCTTATTAATTATATCATGATTTAATCATATCAAGAATATAAACCATGATTTAAATATCCTATATATATATATATATTATATATGTATTTATAATAATCCATAATAGTTGGAGATAAGAAATGAAATGCAACATCCATGGAGACAGTAGGTCGTACATACGCATGAACGCTAAAAATGAAAAGTAAATGATATATGTGTGTGTGTGTGTGTATTTATGTAATAATTATTGTATCTTATATATATAATATATTTCAAATAGGTTTATTAAAACTATCCTTTATACATTCTATGTAAAGGGTGAACGAATCACATCACTTTGAGGAGGCAGGAGTCCACACTTCCACAAACGATGTTATCAAATTTCTATAAAATAGAAAGAATAAATTTAGGTGTTATATAATAATTACATAATTATAAATACATTATAAATATTATATATATCATATATAAAAATATTGTCAATAATAATTACAAATCATGAAAGGTGGTAAAGGAAAAATGAATGCCATCATTTTGTAAACTCATAGTTCATCGTACACATAAAAAGTATGTTTGTTTCCAATTAGATTGAAGTGTGTGTGATTTTAGGTTGAAACCATAAAATAAAAATATATCCGAATATTTATAATAGTGGTGTTATTATTTATTCATGGAATAAGAATATTTTAGTTGGTGGATAATGATAATATAACAAAAGAGCTAGAGAAAGGATGTTAGCTCTTATTCGGGTAACTCTTTTGGATTGCATCATAGGGGTTTAATGGAAAAATCCCTACCCAAGGGGAGGATTATAGTTTTAGGGAGGGGGTATTTTTATAAGTTATTTTGATAGATATTGATAGAACCAAATGTTTAGAGAGGTGTGAGGAAGTGTGAGGGTTGAGTGCCTTTTTATAGTGGAGGAGGAGCTAGAAAATATTTGAAAAGAGAATTTCACCCATGGTTTTCCTATGAAAAGTGTCTCAAATAGTGGAAAAAGTTTTATATAAGTAATTATAGGTTCTAAATATGAACATAATATGGCATTTGAAAAAAAATTAAGTCATTTTGTCTATTAAGATCATGGTTTAGTCCATTGTTAAGTAAATTTTCTCCATAATCACTGTAATTAGTTTTAATCACTTTCACAAATATTTTTGGTCAAAAATTAATTTGACTTTATTGTAAATTATAAATAATTTTTATCCCAAATATGGAATCTATTTCTCTCAATTCCAATCACATAAGTGGTAGAAAATAATTTAAATTTAATCCTGATGATGGGACGACAAAGCAGTTTCTTTTAGTAAAAATGTTTAAATGTTTGAGATGTTTTTATAAACAATTTAAATTTGAAATTTAATAAAATGACCTAAATTTAATTGATTGATATAAAAATTATATAATTAAAATTTAAAACCAATAATGAATATAATTTAACTTTGTAAAAAAATTAGATTAAAAAGTAGTTCTGAAATAAAATTCGGTATTTTTTATTATTTATCAAAAAATGGAACTTCTTAGAAAAATAAAAAAATCACTTTAAACTAATTTTGATGTTATAATTTCAAAAATAAAGTTAATTTTGATTTAAAAAATTATAATTTTTCCATAAATTGGATTTAAAATAGGTTCCCCATTAAAAGACAGTAAAATTGCCAATTTAGAAATATATAAGTTTTTATATATAATATTAGGTCCGTTATTATCTTATGAATATCAAATATATTAGATGAATATAAAAACTATTTTATTTAATATATAATATATATATTTATCTAATATCATTCAATAAATATAATTAATTTAATTTATTTATAAAAAACACCTTTGGGAATAAAAAATATTTCCTTTATATTCAATCAGTTTATATTTTCATTTCCAATTAATTGGTAAATAATGAAATCGTATTATACTTTTATAGATCATATATTTTCAAAAGTTAGTTAATATTATTCATAACCACTAATTTAATGGTTATTTTATATATTATTATATTAAATAATAATATTTTAATAATATATTATTGCATTGTAAAACGTGGTCTTGCGTGTAACACAAGCTGTCAAATAAAGTATTTATTATGCATAATGAATGATACATAATTATTGACTTAATTGAAAGCAATATCATATATTTAATTTATTTATAATAGTAATTATAATTTAAATTCATTGGATAATAAATTCCCTTAATTGTTTGATGTTGAATTTTATACGGGTTATTGAATACAATGTCCTTATTTTAGAATGTCAGCGTGTTACATTCTCCCCACCTTAATCAAATTTCATACTACCAATTGAAAATCAACCATGGTAATAAATTGTTTGATATTTCCTATGTTGAAATCCCACATCATGATAAGGTTTGTTAAAATATCCTTTTGAGAAGAGACAATGGTGGTTAAAAGTTCATATGGACTAACATATAACTATGTCTCTAACTATGAGAACATTATTGGAAAGTAGAGAAACAAATATGGATAAAACGTATAAATATTTATAGGGAGTGAATTTGGTTAAGGATAACAAACAAGTGAATGATAAAGGGAAATTTTAGGGCCGCAAATCCATAAATATTTGATTATTTATAAAACCATTGGATTAAAAAATTAATGTATTAGGAAAACATTTTTTTAAGGAAGATTTCTTATTGTTGAGAAATTATTTTAATAACCAAGAATTTAAGGAAATATACTTAATAGATAAATTTCAATTTCATAAGAAAAATTTCATCTCTTTATTTTACTTCAATAAAATTCTAATATATCCCTTACTCCATGAAATGAATGTCCAAAAATTAACTTTGAATCCTAAAGAACTAATATAAAATTTTAACAGATCTTAAGACCCATAAAAGATTGAAAAGTCTAACTATTAGTCTCCAAGTATTTTATAAAGACAATATGGTTAATAAATACTCTCTAAACCAAAAATTTTACACTACTAGTTCATAATTAATATTTAGTTTATATATTTTTTATCTAAAAACAATGAAAATTTAACCAGGACATCACATAGGCCAGTGGTAGGCACAAAACCCCTATCATCCTTTGGCCATGGGTTCAAGTCTCATGAATATGTCAGACTTGATGGGTTTCTATCAGACATATATGTTTCACTTTCTTTAAACCATATTAATATAATTACTAAATACATATGGCGGAAATCATTGAAATAAGGTTAATGAAAATCCTTTTAACAAAGGTTTTCAGTGAAACCCCAATACATAAATACTTCGACCATTTTATTTCTACATGGGTTCTTTCTTGGTCTATAGTTTAACCATGGTCATTTATTTTCATTATCTATTAAAATCCTCCATAATATTTTGTATATAAAATGTGAATTATCCAAAGAATATCCCCCAAGAGTGTCAAACCAGGTGCGTAGTAAGGAATGTTTTCATATACTTGGTTAAGCTCGGGCCAGGATCAACACACCTTTTAGGAGTTGTTGCTCCTCGGTACATATGTTCTAGAACCACATTCAACTATAGTATCCATATAGATATGTATTTCTAGGAATACCCACATAATCTATACTTCACCAAAATTCTGGGATGTTCTTCTATAATTATTCTCAAATTTTACCTTAGGTTTGTGTTCATAAATCATTGTCTTCATAAATCTAGTTAATAAGGTTTTTACAAAACCTAATATAATATCATATATAGAGACTTGAACCTAATAAACCTGGAGCTGGTTTCATGATACCATTACATTGGAATAAGATACAATTAAATCAAACCCCAATGGACCAAACCATTTAGTAGTCTTAGTAAACTAGATATATACCTGGGTCTTATTTTACAAATGAATACACTAATAACAGTATAATTTTTTTTCTAGGATAATAAATTTATTCCATCTAGAATATCCTTCCATATCTTTCTCAGTACACTTCTGGGAATCCTAGGTAATGGAAACAAAATAAGGGTGATCTCAAAATCTCCGTAAGGGTAAAGTATAATAGAATCTATAATGAATCAATGAGAATAATCAATATGTAAAGGTAAATAGCTAAGAACACATTCCATATAGTCAATAACTAAGAAGTGAGTAAATAATATGTTAAGGTAAATAACATAAAGAATATTCCATTTAATCAATTAAATTATAATTAAAATCACCCAATGATATGTGGATACAAAATCTCAGGGATAGTAAATACTAGATCAAAATGAAGGCGATGCTTAATTATTAGACTCCATGTCTCAAACACATGAAAATATCTACTGTCAAGATCTATCCTCCATAAAGTTTAAAACTATAGGTAGAAACCCATTTAATTTTCACAACTAATTTTTATCATGAGAACATATCGATGCATTGAGGGGTTATAAACTCTGATCCCCACCTGTCATTTCTAGTCCTAAACAAATTACAAATAATTATTCATTTTAATTAATAAAAATAAATAATATGCTTTAACAAATATACTTATTGAATAAATAATATTGATTTGTCAATATTTACCTGGATAATCAAATAACTATTAAAGTAAAAACCATATTTAAAAATTTTATATGGTTATGTAAATAATAATATATGTGATAAATGATATGGATAACTAGGGGAAATTCAATGTTCAATGATCATAGGAAATTGAATAATTGAAGGGTACTATCAAAGGAACCGGAAAGTGAATTTCAATATTAACCTTATTCAAATCAATCATAAACTATCCAGAGGAATAATAAGGATGATATAAATAAAAAAATATCCAAAGTAGTGTAGAAATAAAGTGTTTCCCCATTTATGAAATAAAAGAAGAAAATTAAAAACATTTTTGAGGAAAATTTTCTTTTTTTAACTACCTTTTTGAAAAACCTTTTCTTTGGAAATAAATATTCAAAAAAATTTCATTAAAAAGTAAATTTTAAATATGTATATGTATCTTCAAATAAATAATGGTGAGTTAATATGAAAATGTCATACAATGTAAAAAAGAAAATTCATTTTTTATGGTAAAATGTTATAAAAATTTCCTTGTTCATAAAGAGACAAGAATAATACTTTGAAAACACTTGTAAAAAAATTTAAAAATGATCCCAATAAATATTTTTTGAACAGTTGAAAACATTTTTGAAAACCATTCTATAATGTAAGGGTTTTAAAAGAAAATAGGTACTCTGACTAAAGAGGGAAATGAAGTCGGGTTTTCTCAAAAAATATTTTCTATAATATTTTAAGTACTAAAGAGTATAGAAATGGTATTATTACATTATAAACGTCATAAATAACCATATTATAATAAAATGAAGGGGTTTATTGAAAAATGATCCAATAATTTACATTGAGTGAAATTCAAGTGTAAAAAATCCGAAACAAAATGATATTGTTAAGTGAACCATCAAATAGACCATAACATTGATTTGAGTATCAACCGATGAATAGATTATGTGTGTTAAATATAAATAAAAATAAAATAAGAAAAAATAATATAATAAATATTAAAAAGTTGATTACACACATAATATTTGAATATTAATGACAACTAAGAAGTAGTATAACCCAATGGAATGAAATTGGGTTATAGAATTCTTTTCCACTAGGGTAACATTGTGTGTAAATCCCCTTAGATGAAATATTTCAAGTTAAAGCTCCAAATATCATGAAGAATGAATGAATAATTAAATTACATATAAAATTATATTTATATAAAACATATATAATAAATAAGGTTCCCAATTCATTAAATAATAGAAAAAACATTAAAATATTATTAAAATTATTCTTGAGGGAAATTAATCATTAAACATTCTAAAGTGTCTCATACCTCATTGAAACATTTGAATCTTAAGAATCATGAATGAATAAAATTAAAAAAAATTAAATAACAAGAAGATAAATTAATTCATGATATAATATATCAAAATGGTTAGTAGTTACACCACACAAAAGAAGTAATTGGTTTTAATGTCATATGCCTCGTGGAAAGAAAAGTGAGACAAGAATCTCTTATCTTATGTTTCATTTTGAGTGACCATCCTTTTAAATATTTAATAGTGGTTTTATGGAAGTTGATAACTTATACCATAACCATAATAATATTTATTATATCATATATAATCATCTTGTAATATCTTATTACCTATTTGTTAATAATATTTCATTATTTTTACTATTTCGGGCGTTAATATCCTAGTTTTTCGTGTCTATTTTGACTTGTTACATTTTTTTCTTATTAATCAGATCTTGATTTAGTCATATAAATAATTTAAAAGATGATTTAAATGTAATATATATCTATTATATATGTATTTATAACAATCTATTATATTTTTAGATTAAAAATGAAATTCACCGTTCATGGAGATGGTAGGTCGTATGTATGCATGAACACTACTTTAATCACTTTGTCATGTTTAAAAGAATGAAAAGTAATGATATATATATATATATATATATTATAATTCAATTATCATATTTATTTCATATATGTGATGTCACAACCCCCTCCCCACAATGTGTACCCCTCCAGGGTCGGCAATGTGAGAAGAGAGAAACTGACTCCCGAGTCCCGCCTCCAGTAGGCCCCAGGTTGGCGACTAGCACCGAGGGTATAATAAACACACAAATGGGAGGCATTAACCTCTAAGAGAACAAATGAATAAGAGAGAGATAGAATAGACTCCAATCAACTCCAACTCAAAACTGAAATATAAAAGAAAACCAAGTGCATATATGAAATGTCATGCAAAAGTACTAGAACTGAAAGGGGAAACTAAAAGTACCCAATAGAAAGTAAAACGGAAGCGACCACAAGCCCGAACAACTCCTCCTCGAACCACAAGCTAGTAGTAACCAGCTTGATCTCCAACCTGCTCCATGTGACCTGAATAACAGTTTGAATATACATTGGGTGAGTATAAGAGTATACTCAGTAGGATCCTCCACAAGCCTCTCACGAAAAAGTAAAGAAAGCATGTTAAAGTCCAGTGAACACCAAGTGAAACTAACTCTTCAGGTATACTAAGTTCCCAACATCACCATGGCTACTCTCACCAAGTAACGCATACAAGAATATAGCATATAGTAAAGAATATCAAGGGTACCCCACAACTACTTCCCCAATGGTTTTCTGCTTTGCCACAACGACATGCGTCCTGTACATCTCTCTCCAAAGGCTTTCCCGTAGACACCTGAGCTAAGCTCCACAATCTGCACCTCGTGCACCACAAAGGCTTGCCCGCAGACACCTGGGTGAAGCATCACACCATCCTCCCAACCAAAAGTAACCAGGTAACTTCCAGGAGCGACCACATGCCGCATAACGTGTATCATACATCGGGTATTATACCTCAAGCCATTACCGCCCATACACCGAGTAGGGATCCTCAATCCATCACAACTTATACACGTTACACCTATAATAGTCCATAGGATACTATATCCAGAATATATGTGTGTGAAATAACCAGAATCCATTACATCCCTCTACACACATATATGGGGAAACTAACAGTTGTGCCTGTTGGCACATGTATCTACCAAGAGAAGAGAGTGGGGCTAAAGGGGTTAGTCCGCCATTCGACCTCCCATCAGAATGTTGGGAAAGACACCCCCCAAGGGGTCAGAATCCCCGGTGTGTCAGTTGACCTTATCGACAGGGTGGAGTAGCGTATAGAAACACAAAAAGTATAGAATATATATATAACTCACATCCACACTATGGGAATTACCTAGTCTTAGATACAACTGCAGCTAACGTCTCTCAGACTCCAGGCTGCTATTTCTAAGACTAGGTGTCCTATAAGTGCACAAACATTTGAAAAGATTTATTAGATTACTCCATTATATTTTTATTGGTTCCACAATATATTAATTAATTCATTAAACATTAATTATCCATGAATAATTTAACATTAAAATTCCTTAGAATCACACCCAAAAAATCAGCTGCTCCTTTTAAGATTTACATCACCTTTAAATTCCAGTATCTCCATCCCCGTGGATTATCACCATTAATCAAACATTTATTACAAAATTACATTCCCATATTCCCAGGCATTATAGAAAGGCATCTTATTATACTAAACAAAAAGGGGCTCAACACGGTGAGTAGATATACTACCCATCGAGTCTTTTCCGCCTATAGCATGAGCATAGACCCATTCTCCCTCGGGAGGATAAACACGGAAAGCATGTGGCATACCCCGCGTGTCTTTTCCTCCTTCGGAAGGGGGTAAGCAAGACCAGCTGCCTGAGTAGTGGGGAAAAGTAAAGCCGATAAACAACCAAACAAAACCACCAACATCAAGCCATCACATTCATCCCATACCATCATCCTTGGTGTCCCCCCCCCCCCCGACACCCTCATGCATAAGCTGATGTATCTCACCACCCTAGGTGTCATCCGCTGCCACAACCACAAGGCCTCCATACCTCCACATATCACAACACCCCTCTAGGGTTACATCACAGCACAAGCAGCAGGAAAACAACAATCACATCAATGGGCTCTTGGCCCATTAACTATCAAGAGGGTAACTCATAACCCCTTTAAGAAATTCTCACCCATTATGTTGTTTAATCCATATTGAATTAGCAGATTTGTTATTCGTAGGTTCCAATTATAGGATATCTAATCATTAAGCTATCACAATTAAATAACCATGATTACTTCCCTAATTTGATTAACCTCAAATTATAACAACTACAACAACAAAAATAACCAGATTCATTTACATGACTCTTTATCTTTAGTCAATTAATTAACAATTAATTCCATCTTTACATTCATTATCAATTTCTATCAATAACGAACCACTAATCAAAGAGAAAATAGTTATCACACTATCTAGAAAAACATGAGGAAACCCGTTATCAAGGTACAAAGCAACAACATGCGATCAACCAATTATTTAAATCCATTTCATGTATTTAATTAGGTAAATTTCATTGTGATCCAAAGGGATAAATCATGCTAATTCTACGATTTCACATATACAATTAGAGAAGCCAAGAATCCCATACCTCGAAGAGTTCATGGCATCCTTTATCCCCACAACGGGTCATAATCCTCCTCTCACAACAACTGCATCCACCAGAGGATTCCACGGTACAACAATACCATCCAACACCAAGAAGAACATATTAGAATCTTATAAATTACTTGGTATAATATGGAAGGGAGAAAAAAGAGATGATGAACCCCAAAATAATGATGATACAACATACCTTATATCGAAGATTGATCGATACAGCTCGGTTGCATCCAAAATAGAGCATAACCAATCGGAGGATGAGGATTTTATTGTGAAACTCCTATGGGAATGATTGAAAGGTTATAGTGTCTCTTAGCTGAGAAAAAGGAGGAAGAACAAGGGAGAATGATATCTGGTTCTTTTTTGAAGATTTAACAAGGCGACGGTTTAAGATCTGGTTAATTCTCTATTAAAAACAGATCACATTAACCCACGTGGTTTAACCAAGTAAATACATCCCGTCCTTAGGAATAATTAATATAGGATTTATGGCATTTGAATCGGCCTTAAGAGTCCTTAAAACAAGGCTTTAAATGTATTTTACGTCAAAGGAAACATCAAAGGGGTGAAACTGTAGGAAGCTGGATACACTGTTCACACACTCAAAATTTGGCAAAGGAAAGAAAAGGTCACTGTTAGACCACACCGTTCTGGAAACACTATTCAAGTCCACTGTTAGAAGGTCACTGTTAGAAGGTTACCGTTTTGGAAACACTATTCAAGTCTACCGTTATAAGGTCACCATTAGAAGGTTACCGTTCTGGAAACACTGTTCAATTCTACTGTTATAAGGTCACCGTTAGAAGGTTACCATTCTGGAAACACTGTTCAAGTCTTGCGTTATAAGGTCACCGTTAGAAGGTTACCGTTTTGGAAACACTATTCAAGTCGATCGTTATAGGGTCACCATTATAAGGTTACCGTTCTGGAAACACTGTTCAAGTCTACCGTTATAAGGTCACCGTTAGAAGGTTACCGTTCTGGAAACACTGTTCAAGTCTACCGTTATAAGGTAACCATTAGAAGGTTACCATTCTGAAAACAATGTTCAAGTCTAGCATTATAAGGTCACCATTAGAAGATTACCGTTCTAGAAACACTGTTCAAAGAACTGAAAATTTGGAAAAGTGTTGGGGATAAGTCACCTTGACCTCCCAGAACACCTCCAACACCACATTTTCACAAAGTAATGGACCAGAGAGGTCGGGGCCATTACATTAGATACCTCTCAAAAAAATCTCATCCTCGAGAATTAAAAACCAACCTAGAAGAAAAGAGGGGTCCGAACAACCACCCCATAAGATACCTCTCAGAGGAAAACCACCATGAGTTGTTCGAAATATGGAACAAAACTACGCGATCTGAGAGTATGGGAACAAACAATCCATATCCAAACAATTCAATCATAACACCACATCAGAGTTACATAAATAAAAAATGAAAGGTCTAACCACAAGGGAAACATAATTACATGAAAGGGGTTAAACATTTAACAACTCTGGGTACTGAGCACATATCTGTGACTCACGCTCCCAGGTACTCTCTTCCATGCCACCGTGTCGCCACAAGACACGAACTAAGGGGATAGAACGCCCACAAAACACCTTCTCCTTGTGGTCTTGGATTTCCATAGGTCGCTCTTCGAAGGTTGCATCATCATCAATATCGATCTCTCCCCAATTGATAACATGAGATTCATCATGAAGATAACGCCATAGCTGTGATACATGGAAAACATCATGTATCTGACTCATCTGAGGGGGAAGTTCTACTCGATACGCCATAACTCCAACATGAGCTAACACCTCGAAAGGCCCAACAAACTGGGGAGAAAGCTTACTTCCACGACCAAACCTTCACTGCCCACGATGGGGAGTCACCTTCAGAAACCCATGATCCCCAACATTAAACTATAAGGGTATCCTCGTTTGATCAGCATATGATTTCTAACGATCTTGCGCTATCTTCATCCTCTCACGAATCACCTGAACCATCTCTGTTGTATTCTGCACTAGTTCTGGTCCGAGAATTGCCGACTCTCCGACCCTAGTCCAGTAAAATAGAGAATGGCATGGCCGACCATACAAGGGTTCAAACAACGTCATACCGATGGTAGAGTGAAAAATATTATTGTAAGCGAACTCTACCAAGGGTAATTGCTTCATCCATGAACCTCAAAACTCAAGAACACAAGAGCGCAGCATGTCTTCAAGAGTCTGGATTGTTCGCTCTGTCTGACCATCCGTTTGAGGATGCAAAGAAGTGATAAGGAACAGTTGAGAGCCAAAAGCATGCTGGAGACTTCTCCACACCCTGGAGGTAAAATGAGGATCTCGATTAGAAATGATCATCCTAGGTACTCAATGAAGTCTCACCACCTCCTCTAGATACTACCTCGAAAAAACTTCTATTGAGCTCGACTCCTTGATCGCTATGAAGTGGGACGATTTTGTTAAAAGATCCACTACCACCCATATAGCATCATGTCCTCCCAGAGCTCGAGGTAAACATGTAACAATGTCCATTGAGATGTCCTCCCACTTCAACTGATAAATCTCTAATTGCTGGAGAAGACCACCAGGAACACAGTGTTCAGCCTTCACCTTCTGGCAGGCTAAACATCAAGACAAACACTCTGCAACCGCACGCTTCAGCCCCGACCACCAAAACTGACTCCTCAAGGATTGGTACATATTTGTCACATCATGATGTACTGCCATGGGAGAACTATGGAACTCTCGGAGAACCGTGTCGCGCATCGCCAAGGGAACAAAAATCCTGCCATGATACAACACCCGGTGTTGTTCATCCTCCGACCAACCATTAGGGGCCTCACCACAAACAACTATGTCTATCCAAACATCCAAAAGGTGTACCCCTCCTAGGCCGGCAATGTGAGAAGAGAGATAATGACCCCTGAGTCCCGCCTCCAGTAGGCCCCGGGTGGGCGACTAGCACCGAGGGTATAATAAACACACAAATGGGAGGCATTACCCTCTAAGAGAACACATGCAGAAAAGAGAGATAGAATAGACTCTAATAAACTTCAAATCAGAACTGAAATATAAAAGAAAACCAAGTACATATATGAAATGTCATGAAAAAGTACTACAACTGAAAGGGGAAACTAAAAGTACCCAAAAGAAAGTAAAACGGCAGCGACCACAATCCCGAACAGCTCCTCGTCTAACCACAAGCTAGTAGTAACCAGCTTGATCTCCAAACTCCTCCATGTGACCTGAAAAACAGTTTATATATACATAGGTTGAGTATAAGAGTATACTCATTAGGATCCTCCCCAATCATCTCGTGCAAAAGTAAAGAAATCATGCTAATGCCCAGTGAACAACAAGTGAACCTAACTCGTCAGGTGTACTAAGTTCCAAACCACACCATGGATACTCTCACCAAGTAATGCATACAAGAATATAGCATATTAAAGAATATAAAGGGTACCCTTATACTACATACCCATTGGTTTTCCAGTTTTCCCCAACGAAATACGTCCTGTGCATCTCTTTCCAAAGGCTTTCCCGCAGACACCTTGGCAAAGCTCCACAATCTTCACCTCATGCACCACAAATGCTTGCCCGCAGACACCTGGGCGAAGCACCACAACATCCTCCCAACCAAAAGTAACCAGGTAAGTTCCAGGTTCCACCACATCCCACATAACATGTATCGTACATCAGGTATTATACCTCAAGCCATTATAGCCCATACACCGAGTAGGGATCCTCAAGCTATCACAGCCTATACACGTTACACCTATAGTAGTCCATAGGATACTATATCCAGAATATATGTGTGTGATATAACCAAAATCCATTATATCCCTCTACACACATATATTGGGAAACTAACTATTGTGCCTGTTGGAACATGTATCTACCAAGAGAAGAGAGCGGGGCCAAAGGGGGTAGTCTGCCATTCGACCTCCCATAAGATTGTTGGGAAAAACACCCCCCAGGGCTCAGAATCCCCGGGGTGTCAGTTGACCTTACCAACAGGGTGGAGTAGTGTATAAAAACACAAAAAAGTACAGAATATATATATAAGTCACATCCACACTATGGGAATTACCTTGTCCTAGATACAATTGCAGCTAACATCTCTCAGACTCCAGACTGCTACTTCTATGACTAGGTGTCCTATAAGCACACAAACATTTGAAGAGATTTATTAGAATACTCCATTCTAATTTTATCAGTTCCAATGTATATTAATTAATTCTTTAAACATTAATTAACCATGAATAATTTTACATTAAACTTCATTAGCATCACACCCAAAAAATCAACTTCCCTTTTTAAGATTCACAACCCCTTTTAATTCCCGTATCTCCCTCCCTGTGGATTATCACCATTTAATCAAAAATTCATTATAGAATTACATTCCCATATTCCCAGAAATTCTAGAAAGGCATCATATGCTACTAAACACAAAGGGGATCAACACGGTGAGTAGATATACTACCCGTCGAGTCTTTTCCGCCTATAACAAGAGCATAGACCCATTCTCCCTCGAGTGGCTAAACACGGAAAGCACGTGGCATACCCCGTGTGTCTTCGCCTCCTTCAAAAGGGGGGTAAGAAAGACCAGCTTCCTGAGTAGTGGGGAAAAGTAAAGAAGATAAACAACCAAACAAAATCACTAACATCCAGCCATCACTTTCTTCCCATACCATCATCATTGGTGTCCTCCTCGGCACCCACATGCATAAACTGATGCATCACGCCACCCTAGGCATCATCAACTAGCACAACCACAAGGCCTCCATGCCTCCACATATCACAAAACCTCTATAGGGTTACATCACAGCACAAGCAGCAGGAAAACAACAATCACTTCAATGGGATCTTGGCCCTTTAACAATCAAGAGGGTAACTCCGGACCCCTTTAAGAAATTCTCACACAATATTTTATTTAATCCATATTGAATTAGTAGATTTTTTATTCGTAGGTTCCAATTACGGGATATCTAATCAGTAAGCTATCACAATTAAATAACCATGCTTACTTTCCTAATTTGATTAACCTCAAATTAGAACAACGAAAACAATGACAACAACCAGATTCATTTACATGCCTCTTTATCTTTATCCAATTAATTAATAATTAATTCCATATTTAAGTTCATTATAAATTTCTATCAATAAAGAACAACTAATCAAAGAAAACATACTTATCACTCTATCTAGCAAAACATGAGGCAAACCGTTATCATGGTACAAAGAAACAACATGCGATCAACCAATTCTTTTAATCTGGTTCAAGTATTTAATTAAGTCAATTTCATTATGATCCAAAGCGATAAATCATGATAATTATATGATTGCACATATACAATTAGAGAATCCATGAATCCCCTTCCTCGAAGAGTTCTTGGCATCTTTTATCCACACAACGGGTCACAATCCTCCTCTCACGACAACTGCATCCACAAGAGGATGCCACGGTACGACAGTACCAACCAACCCCAATAAAAACCCATTAGAATCTTGGAAATTACTTGGTATAATATGGAATGGATTAACAAGATAAGATGATCTCAAAAAGAACGATGATAAAACATACCTTATATCAAAGATTGATCGATACAGTTCGGTTGCATCCAAAATAGAGAGGAACCCATCGGAGGATTAAGATTTGATTGTGAAACTCCTACGGGAATGATTGAAAGGTTCTAGTGTCTCTTAGCCTAGAACAAGGAGGAAGAACAAGGGAGAATGATATCTGGTTCTTTTTTGAATATTTAATGAGGTGACAGTTTAAGATCCGGTTAATTCACCAATAAAAATGAATCACAATAACCCACGTGTTTTGACCAAGTAAATACATCACGACCTTAAGAATAATTAATATAGGATTTATGGCATTTTAATCGTCCTTAATAGTCCTTAAAACATGTCTTTAAATGTATTTTACGTCAAAGGAAACGTCAAAGGGGCGAAACTATAGGAAGCTGGAAACACTGTTCACATACTCAAAATTTGGCAAAGGAAAGAAAAGGTCACCGTTAGACCTCACTATTCTAGAAAAACTATTCAAGTAAACCATTAGAAGGTCACTGTTAGAAGGTCACCCTTCTAGAAATACAGTTCAAGTCTACCGTTATAAGGTCACCATTAGAAGGTTACTGTTCTGGAAACACTATTCAAGTCTACCGTTATAAGGTCATTGTTAGAAGGTTACCATTATGGAAACACTATTCAAGACTACCGTTATATGTTCACCGTCATAAGGTTACAATTCTGGAAACATTGTTCAAGTTTACTGTTATAAGGTCACCGTTAGAAGGTTACCGTTCTGGAAACACTGTTCAAGTCTACCGTTATAAGGTAACCGATAGAGGATTACCGTTCTGGAAACACTTTTCAAGTCTACCGTTATAAGGTCACCGTTAGAAGGTTACCATTCTAGAAACACTGTTCAAGTCTACCGTTATAAGTTCACTGTAACGCCCCGACCCTAGTTTCCTAGAGTCGGTGCATTATTACATAACATTGGCATGATCACAAGAAAGATCAAATCTCGAAAGACCGATTGGTTTAGTAGCCTTGGAAACACTAGATATATTCATAAGTTTTACATTACATCATAAAATCAAAAACTACTACAACAACATAATGTTTCCACAGTCCACACTACAATCCCCTCATAATATCCCTGCAGGTCATTCATAACTTACATCTTCACTTCCTGGGAAAAATAAAACATAGAAAAGGGGTGAGCTCAAATGCCCAGTAAGGATAACAATATAGCGGAAACTTTCATCAATAAGAATAAACATTTAAGGAAATGTATAACTAAAACAAAAGCCTTTTAAACATGAACTTTCAACATGGTATGGCATAAATAAAATGAAATAATGCCATTTACTTATTCACATGGATATTCCACTAATCGAATAATCACATGCAAAAATAAATAACCACTTTCATAATGTTGGAATGCATAATGCCAGACTATCATAACCACATAGCCAAGGCCTCGTGCCAAGGCTACAAATAAGATTTTGTCAAGGCCTTGTGCCAAGACACTAGTTTGTCTCATGAGACCTACCGATGCAATTTTTTTAGAAGATACTTATGTTTAAAATTCATAAAATATACTCCAGTGTTTTTCTGAAAACAATATGCAAGCTTCTGAAAACAAAATAACTAATTCTGAGACTTCTCGATTAATTACAGGCCATGATGGGTCCACTCCCAATCCCTTCCTGTCTACCAAACTCGAGAGTCAGGTTTTCTGAAAATATTTTTAAGCTTGCGTTAAATACGTATACATTTGCACTGGATTTTCATATATTTGAGAGAAATATCTCTCTTTTGAAATCATTTAAAAATCACATAATTATAAAAGAAACCATTTCTTTGAAAATATTCTTATAAGCTTGTAAGGAAAGCTTTGAAGATTTTATAACGGCGTAAAATAACCGCACCCGCCGTATAAGTTAAAAAACATTCTTACCTCAATTCTGTCGAAAAGGTTAAAAAGGACCTTGTTTTGAAAACGACGGAAAGATTCCTTTATAAACCTCTTATAAAAAGTCAAACAAGGGTATAAATGACTTTAACCCATATTCTTGTAAATAGTAAAAATATTTTGAAATACATTTTTAAGAAACATGGATGTGGATGACAAAGAGATCCCAGTAGATTATTACGTATAAACAACCTCGAATAATGAAGAGATTGTGAAATAAACCCTTACCTTGTACTTTTCCTTGGTTGGGGTAGGTTAACCTCCTGTATAATGGTGAAATAGTTGTTATTAAATTATACAAGAATCATATATATTAATATGATATCATATATGATCTTTTAACATTGATTTGTTAATAATATCTTAGAATTATCGTCGTTTCGGGAGTTAACTTACTCATTTTCTTTTATATGTTTTGTTACATAAGCCATGGTTGTTGTATCTTATTCATATCCAGAATGATATACAGTCCTTAAACATCATTTTTAAATCATCAAATGATAATTATACTTGAATGGATACGATGGAGAATGAATCTCATCGCGTTCGTGGAGACGGTAGTCCGTACGTACGCACGAGCGACAATATCATTCTTTTGATATTAAAATAATATATAAATGGATGGTATATCATATATACAGAATCATTAAGATGTTATATTTATTATTTACATGAGTTACACATCATTATTATACCCATCCAAATAATATTATATTGAATAACAATTACACCATGACGTGGAGACGGTAAGCCGTACGTACGCACGTATGGTGACATGTTATTCAAAGGGTGGATAGAATACTGAATATGATTGTACCATATTTATAATAACATCACAGTATATGTGAGATACTGGAGTTATTATTTCAGAATGGTAAGAACAAAGGAAGAAGAAGTGGAAGAAGAAATGAACTTAGAAAAGGGTGGTGAAATCATTACCTCTTCTTCGGGTTCTTCCTTTTGATTTGATCAAAAGGGCTCCTTAGGTTGGCTTTCTGATCAAACTAAGGCCTCTAGGTTGTATTGAGGGATGTTGGGAGAGTATTTGGGCAGATTTTGGCCGAACCAAAAGGCTTTTAAGGTGTGAAGAAATGAGAAGGAGGAGTGCCCTTTTATAAGAGGGGTGAGGGGCACCTTTGGAAAAGTTAGAAATATTAATTTATAATAAATTCATATTCGGTTTACAAAGGCTCCAAAGTTGACTATTAAAAGGATGAGGTGTGGATAGGTCGAAAAAAACTCATCCAATAGAATTTAGACAGGTTTGGGTACTTATATTAACCTTATCTTTAAGTATTAACTCTAAGTTAATTAGTTTCACTTTTACAATGTCTCTTTGTATTTTTATATAATATGATTAATAAACTTACTATATACATCCAAGCGACCCCCAAGTGGTCCATTAATGAGGAACCTATCATAATATAAGTCTCTTGGCCGAACCTTAGATTTTTAGGAATTTAATATCAATTAATAATATAATATTTGTTTTAAGAACTCTTTTATGTCAATTTTGACACTATTCAATAGTTGATTTTTGTGAAACTCCTAACAGATTGATTACTTCGAACAAAGTCAATTAAATCAATCATAATATATCATATTATCATAGAAAATTAGTTTAAGTCATTAAAAGTTTCATATTATAATTATTTGGGTATTTATAAGATCAATTATTTTTATTTTTCACTATTTTAGTAATTACTGCATCATCATTGTGTCATAAATAAAATACATTATATAATGTCTAAAAATTATAAATAAAATATCATTATGTAGGAAATCTTTTTAGCTTTCTAATGAATATTTATAATCGAAAATCCAACATGTATAACCCTATGTAAAAATTGTTCTTCTAAAAGATGTAAGCTTATGCCATTTTTATTTTTATTTTAACTTTATTAATATAAAGTGTCCCTACCACATACAAGTGGCTCCAAGGGGTCCCCAAATTGACCAAAGGATGCCCATGGTCGGGTATGTGTCCACCAATAAGGTTAGGACACGTTTTAGGGTAATTTTTTATTATTATAATATTATTTTTTTAACCCTTATTTACCGGATTTACCCTTTAACCATGGTAAATAAAATATTTACCACAGTAACTATTCAAAATGTCTAAAAATAAAAGTTACCTATTTACACAATTTGAACATCCTGATTCCAAATATGGAATCAATTTTCCTAAATTCAAAACACAGAAGTGGCAGAAATTAATTTAAAATTAATTCCCGCTGTCAAAACAAAAAGCGTGTTTTTAAGAGATAATAACTATCAAAAGATTGACACTTGTTTATGTTCGGTTTAATTGTAAAATTATGTCCAATGATAAACATTAAATTGAATGGTAAAAATATATTCTAAATATACTTTAAAACCACTCAAATTCATAATTTATCACTATTAATTATTTTGATTAAAAAAGTTGTTTTTAATTAAAATTTAGAAATTTTCACTATTCATCAAAATATGAAAGTTATCCGAAATGTACCAAAATTTCACCCTAGGCTAATTTTGATATTCCGAATCCAAAAATGAAGTCCATTTTGAAATATAGAATATATATGATTTCAAAAAGTAGGTATTACTATTCACAACGGCTAGTTTAATTAGTTGTGGTGTGTGTTAGAACTCGAGGTTGCGTACAACACACGCTATCGCATTATTCGAAGGGAAACGTACCGTAGAAGCTTGGGGTGTTACATTCTCCCCTCCTTCAAATAATTGCGTCCTCGCAATTTCTAGGGTATTACTGCATAAAAAGACTCGGGTGGTTCTTCATCATAAGTTCCTCGGGTTCCCACGTTGCCTCTTCCATTTTATGATTTCTCCACAAAACTTTTACCAGACGCGTCGTCCGGTTTCTCAGTACTTGTTCTCTTGTATCAAGAATCCTGACGGGCTCTTCGCAATAAGACAGATCGGGTTCCAGTTCTAATTCCTCATAGGTGAGTACATGCGTTGGGTCAGGCATGTATTTTCTCAACAGAGATACGTGGAACACATCGTGAACTTTGGAGAGACTTGGCGGCATTGCCAATCGGTAAGCTACAGCCCCAATTCGTTCTAGAATTTCGAAAGGTCCGATGTACCTGGGACTCAATTTACCTTTCTTACCAAAACGTATGACTCCCTTCCACGGAGATACCTTTAGGAAAACATGATCACCGACTTGAAATTCCAAATCCTTCCTTCGATTATCGGCATAGCTCTTCTGCCTACTTTGAGCTGCTTTGATGTGATTTTGGATTACCTTCACCTTTTCCACCGTTTCCTCCACCAGTTCTGGGCCTACAAGTTTTCTTTCACCAACGTCATCCCAACAGGTTGGTGTACGACATCTCTTTCCGTATAACGCTTCATATGGTGCCATTTGTATACTCGAATGGAAGCTATTGTTATAGGAAAATTCTACCAGAGGTAAATATTGATCCCACATACCCTGAAAATCAAGTGAGAAAGATCTCAACATGTCTTCTAAGGTCTGAATAGTCCGTTATGATTGTCCGTCTGTCTGAGGGTGGTAAGCAGTGCTCAAATGAAGTTCAGTATCCAGGGATTTCTGAAGACTTTTCCAAAATCTTGAAGTAAAACGGGGATCACGATCAGAAACAATCGATAGGGGAACTCCATGAAGTCTCACAACTTCATTAATGTATAGTCTTGCTAGACGTTCCAGGGGTAGATCTTCTCTTATAGCAAGAAAATGTGCTGACTTGGTAAGACGATCAACAATAACCCATATTGCATCGTTCCTTCTAGGAGTCTTTGGTAGCCCCATGACAAAGTCCATCGTAATATTGTCCCATTTCCACTCTGGTATGGGAAGAGGTTGCATGACTCCTCCAGGCTGTTGCCTTCCAGCTTTCACTTGTTGACAAACCATACATCTTGACACAAAATCAGCAATCTCCCTCTTCATGTTGTCCCACCAAAAATGTTCCTTCAAATCTCTATACATTTTGGTGCTCCCAGGGTGTATAGAGAAATTGGAACTATGAGCATCATCCAGCAATTCCCTTTTTAGATCAGGTATATTGGGAACACAAAGTCTCTTCCCGAATTTCAAAATTCCACCTTCATACGCAAAGTCTCTCAATCTCCCATCATTCACAGCTTTAATCTTCTTTTGGAATTCGTCATCATCGGTCTGAGAACTCTTAATCCTTTCTAGTAAAGATGGTTTGGCAACCATTTGAAAAAGCATTGATGTTTCACCTTCCCTGGTTATTCCCATGTCCATTTTCACTAGATCCATGAAAATTGGATCCCTTTCAATTCTCATATTGTTCAAAACTCCATGGTCTTTTCTACTCAAAGCATCTGCCACCTTGTTTGCCTTCCCCGGGTGGTAGTGTATCGTACAATCATAATCCTTGAGTAATTCAAGCCATCTCCTTTGCCTCATGTTGAGTTCTTTTTGTGAGAAAATATACTTCAAACTCTTGTGATCAGTATAAATCTCACATTTTTCACCATAGAGGTAGTGCCTCCATATCTTCAAAGCAAAGATCACAGCTGCTAACTCAAGATCATGAGTAGGATAGTTTTGTTCATGAATTTTCAACAGTCGTGATGCATAGGCAATAACTCTATCATTCTGCATAAGGACACAGCCAAGTCCTTTCTTTGATGCATCACTATAAATAACGAACCCATCATTCCCCGATGGTAGAGTCAATATAGGAGCATTGACTAATCTTCTCTTCAGTTCTTCGAAACATTCTTCACACTCTTTTGTCCAAACAAATTTAACCCCTTTACGTGTGAGCTTCGTTAATGGGTTAGCCAATCGGGCAAAATTCTGGACGAAACGTCGATAATAACCTGCCAAGCCAATAAAACTACGTACCTCAGTTATACTCGTAGGTGCTGGCAATTCTTGGATTGCCTTGGTCTTAGAAGGATCAACAGAGATTCCATCTTTAGAGACAATATGGCCAAGAAAAGAAATCTCCTGAAGCCAGAATTCACACTTGCTAAACTTTCCATATAATTCATGCCTCCTCAGAGTCTTCAAGATAATGCGCATGTGATTTTCATGATCTTCGTAGGTTTTGGAGTATACCAAGATATCATCAATAAATACCACCACAAATTCATCGAGATACTCCTTGAAAACTCTATTCATCAGATCCATGAATACAGAGGGTGCATTAGTCAATCCAAACGGCATTACAGTAAACTCGTAATGCCCGTACCTGGTTCGAAATGCTGTCTTCGGAATGTCTTCCTTCTTTACACACAACTGATGGTATCCAGATCGAAGGTCAATCTTTGAAAAGTATTGAGCTCCATGCAGTTAGTCAAATAAATCATCAATACGAGGTAGGGGATACTTGTTCTTTATCGTTATAGCATTGATCTCCCTGTAGTCGATACATAACCTCATAGATCCATCTTTCTTTTTAACAAAAAGAACAGGGGCTCCCCATGGAGAAACACTAGGGCGAATAAATCCCTTATTACTCAATTCCTCTAGTTGTTTCTTTAGTTCGACTAACTCTACAGTGGCCATTCTATAAGGGGTCTTCGATATAGGCCTTGATCCAGGAATCAAATCAATAGAAAACTCAACTTCTCGTTCTGGAGGATGTCCAGGTAAATCTTCCGGAAATACATCTACAAATTCTTTCACAACAGGTACATCCTCTATTTGAACATTCCTTTCCTCACCGACAGTTATTTCATTCTCTTCCTCCCCAATAATTGAATTAAGTTGAGCTACTGGGGGTGGGTCTAAATAAGAATTAGGTGGTGACGATTCTGCTCTAAAAATAAGGTGCTCCTTATCATTATCATCAAGAATCGTAACCTCTTTCTTCTTACAATAAATCTTCGCATCATAGTCCGAAAGCCAGTCCATACCGAGGATTATATCAAACTCAATCATAGGTATGACGATGAAATCAGCAGATAAAGAAAATTTATGTGCTCTAATGGGGACTGATTCACAAAACTTTGTTGCAACGATACTTCCCTTAGGAGTTTTAACTGACAACTCCCTTATTAAATCAAATTGGAAATATCTAATTTTCTTAGCAAACTGGGAAGATATGAAACAATGCGATGATCCAGAATCAAATAATGCATTTGCTAAACTTGAGGAAACCATTAAATTACCTGCCACCACGTCTTTCGGAGTTTCTACCTCAGCAGTCGTGATAGCATAAGCCTGGCCTTGATCCCTTGGCCTTTTCTGAGGTAAGTTCTCCTGACGCTTAGGACATGCATTTGCATAATGCCCCATCTCCCTGCAATTGTAGCACTGAACGTTGGTAGCTTCCTTCTTCCCCTTGCAATCATGAGCTTGGTGGCCTTTTTCACCACACTTGTAACAGACTCCCATTCCCTTCAGGCAAGCACCGGGGTGTTTCTTCCCGCACTTACCACAAGATGGATATTCAACCTTTCCCTTCTTCCCCTTATTTCCATTCCCAGATTGATCAGCAGGTCTCTTCTTCTCTTGCTTTGCTTTAAAGTCATAAGACTTAGAGAATTCCTTTTCGGTCTTGATAGCACATGAGACAATGTCTTCGTACGATGAAAAGGATTGTGAGACTAATGCTCGACGGAGAAATGGTTTTAACCCATCAAAGAAACGATCAATCTTACTTCTTGGGTTGCGAATATAATCACCAGCGTACCTCGCTAACCTTGTAAAGTTAGCCTCATACTTTGTGACATTCTCATCCTCCTTTTGTCTCAGACTCAGAAATTGCCTTTCCATATCTGCTCGATGGTCGCGAGGAAAGTATTTTTCTAAAAACAGATCTTTGAACTCCCTCCATTCCATTTTTGATACTTCATCATCTTCCTTCATGTTTTGAATCAATGACCACCATTGATCAGCATCTCCAGTGAGGCGGTAAACTGCCATGGTAACTTTTTCCCTTTCACTACTCCCCAAAGCCTGAAATATTTTCTCTAGGGAAAATATCCATTGCTCAGCTACTAAGGGATTTGTACTCCCATTGAACGTTGGTGGTTGTTGTCTCATGAATCGATCTAACATTGATCCTCCACGCTGCGGATCAGGGTGCTCCATACGGGTAAGGTTATTATTCATAACCTGAGTAAGTTGTCCCAGTACGGTGATTAGCTGATTAGCACCAGTTGCATCACCAGCCCCACTATAATTATCTTGAGCAGGAGGGCAATCCCTACATGGAGTGCGTGCATTGATACGGTTTCCATTTCTTCCACTAGGCGCCATTTCTAAAAAAAATGGCATAAACTAGATCAGTTTATGCATCAAAATACATAATCCCATACTTATAAAACACTTAACATAAATTGAACTATTTATGGATATAATCCATAATCATAAAAATGTTTTCTTTGAGGAAGTATATACTCATAAACCCTTCATAATGATTTGTAAAGATAGTGAGAGTTATCCTAAGCATATCCCCCGGGAGTGTCGTAACCAAGAGTGCAGCAAGGCCCGTTGTCGTGCACCAGTTCCCGTTCGAGTCTAGCTCAAAGCGGTGTTTTCGGGTTTTACCCCTAGGTACATCTGTGCCAGAGCCGCCTCTACCTGATCGTATCCAGACAGGGATGTATTGCTCGAAAAACTCACAAAATCTCTACAATACCAAAATTCTAGGAAGTTCTTCTATACTAATCCTCAAAGTTCATCTTAGGTCTACGTGCTCTAATCAGAGTTTATCTAAATCTAGCTTCCAAGGTTTGTACTAAACTTCCTCTGATACCAACTGTAACGCCCCGACCCTAGTTTCCTAGAGTCGGTGCATTATTACATAACATTGGCATGATCACAAGAAAGATCAAATCTCGAAAGACCGATTGGTTTAGTAGCCTTGGAAACACTAGATATATTCATAAGTTTTACATTACATCATAAAATCAAAAACTACTACAACAACATAATGTTTCCACAGTCCACACTACAATCCCCTCATAATATCCCTGCAGGTCATTCATAACTTACATCTTCACTTCCTGGGAAAAATAAAACATAGAAAAGGGGTGAGCTCAAATGCCCAGTAAGGATAACAATATAGCGGAAACTTTCATCAATAAGAATAAACATTTAAGGCAATGTATAACTAAAACAAAAGCCTTTTAAACATGAACTTTCAACATGGTATGGCATAAATAAAATGAAATAATGCCATTTACTTATTCACATGGATATTCCACTAATCGAATAATCACATGCAAAAATAAATAACCACTTTCATAATGTTGGAATGCATAATGCCAGACTATCATAACCACATAGCCAAGGCCTCGTGCCAAGGCTACAAATAAGATTTTGTCAAGGCCTTGTGCCAAGACACTAGTTTGTCTCATGAGACCTACCGATGCAATTTTTTTAGAAGATACTTATGTTTAAAATTCATAAAATATACTCCAGTGTTTTTCTGAAAACAATATGCATGCTTCTGAAAACAAAATAACTAATTCTGAGACTTCTCGATTAATTACAGGCCATGATGGGTCCACTCCCAATCCCTTCCTGTCTACCAAACTCGAGAGTCAGGTTTTCTGAAAACATTTTTAAGCTTGCGTTAAATACGTATACATTTGCACTGGATTTTCATATATTTGAGAGAAATATCTCTCTTTTGAAATCATTTAAAAATCACATAATTATAAAAGAAACCATTTCTTTGAAAATATTCTTATAAGCTTGTAAGGAAAGCTTTGAAGATTTTATAATGGCGTAAAATAACCGCACCCGCCGTATAAGTTAAAAAACATTCTTACCTCAATTCTGTCGAAAAGGTTAAAAAGGACCTTGTTTTGAAAACGACGGAAAGATTACTTTATAAACCTCTTATAAAAAGTCAAACAAGGGTATAAATGACTTTAACCCATATTCTTGTAAATAGTAAAAATATTTTGAAATACATTTTTAAGAAACATGGATGTGGATGACAAAGAGATCCCAGTAGATTATTACGTATAAACAACCTCGAATAATGAAGAGATTGTGAAATAAACCCTTACCTTGTACTTTTCCTTGGTTGGGGTAGGTTAACCTCCTATATAATGGTGAAATAGTTGTTATTAAATTATACAAGAATCATGTATATTAATATGATATCATATATGATCTTTTAACATTGATTTGTTAATAATATCTTAGAATTATCGTCGTTTCGGGAGTTAACTTACTCATTTTCTTTTATATGTTTTGTTACATAAGCCATGGTTGTTGTATCTTATTCATATCCAGAATGATATACAGTCCTTAAACATCATTTTTAAATCATCAAATGATAATTATACTTGAATGGATACGATGGAGAATGAATCTCATCGCGTTCGTGGAGATGGTAGTCCGTACGTACGCACGAGCGACAATATCATTCTTTTGATATTAAAATAATATATAAATGGATGGTATATCATATATACAGAATCATTAAGATGTTATATTTATTATTTACATGAGTTACACATCATTATTATACCCATCCAAATAATATTATATTGAATAACAATTACACCACGACGTGGAGACGGTAAGCCGTACGTACGCACGTATGGTGACATGTTATTCAAAGGGTGGATAGAATACTGAATATGATTGTACCATATTTATAATAACATCACAGTATATGTGAGATACTGGAGTTATTATTTCAGAATGGTAAGAACAAAGGAAGAAGAAGTGGAAGAAGAAATGAACTTAGAAAAGGGTGGTGAAATCATTACCTCTTCTTCGGGTTCTTCCTTTTGATTTGATCAAAAGGGCTCCTTAGGTTGGCTTTATGATCAAACTAACGCCTCTAGGTTGTATTGAGGGATGTTGGGAGAGTATTTGGGCAGAGTTTGGCCGAACCAAAAGGCTTTGAAGGTGTGAAGAAATGAGAAGGAGGAGTGCCCTTTTATAAGAGGGGTGAGGGGCACCTTTGGAAAAGTTAGAAATATTAATTTATAATAAATTCATATTCGGTTTACAAAGGCTCCAAAGTTGACTATTAAAAGGATGAGGTGTGGATAGGTCGAAAAAAACTCATCCAATAGAATTTAGACAGGTTTGGGTACTTATATTAACCTTATCTTTAAGTATTAACTCTAAGTTAATTAGTTTCACTTTTACAATGTCTCTTTGTATTTTTATATAATATGATTAATAAACTTACTATATACATCCAAGCGACCCCCAAGTGGTCCATTAATGAGGAACCTATCATAATATAAGTCTCTTGGCCGAACCTTAGATTTTTAGGAATTTAATATCAATTAATAATATAATATTTGTTTTAAGAACTCTTTTATGTCAATTTTGACACTATTCAATAGTTGATTTTTGTGAAACTCCTAACAGATTGATTACTTCGAACAAAGTCAATTAAATCAATCCTAATATATCATATTATCATAGAAAATTAGTTTAAGTCATTAAAAGTTTCATATTATAATTATTTGGGTATTTATAAGATCAATTATTTTTATTTTTCACTATTTTAGTAATTACTGCATCATCATTGTGTCATAAATAAAATAAATTATATAATGTCTAAAAATTATAAATAAAATATCATTATGTAGGAAATCTTTTTATCTTTCTAATGAATATTTATAATCGAAAATCCAACATGTATAACCCTATGTAAAAATTGTTCTTCTAAAAGATGTAAGCTTATGCCATTTTTATTTTTATTTTAACTTTATTAATATAAAGTGTCCCTACCACATACAAGTGGCTCCAAGGGGTCCCCAAATTGCCCAAAGGATGCCCATGGTCGGGTATGTGTCCACCAATAAGGTTAGGACACGTTTTAGGGTAATTTTTTATTATTATAATATTATTTTTTTAACCCTTATTTACCGGATTTACCCTTTAACCATGGTAAATAAAATATTTACCACAGTAACTATTCAAAATGTCTAAAAATAAAAGTTACCTATTTACACAATTTGAACATCCTGATTCCAAATATGGAATCCATTTTCCTAAATTCAAAACACAGAAGTGGCAGAAATTAATTTAAAATTAATTCCCGCTGTCAAAACAAAAAGCGTGTTTTAAGAGATAATAACTATCAAAAGATTGACACTTGTTTATGTTCGGTTTAATTGTAAAATTATGTCCAATGATAAACATTAAATTGAATGGTAAAAATATATTCTAAATATACTTTAAAACCACTCAAATTCATAATTTATCACTATTAATTATTTTGATTAAAAAAGTTGTTTTTAATTAAAATTTAGAAATTTTCACTATTCATCAAAATATGAAAGTTATCCGAAATGTACCAAAATTTCACCCTAGGCTAATTTTGATATTCCGAATCCAAAAATGAAGTCCATTTTGAAATATAGAATATATATGATTTCAAAAAGTAGGTATTACTATTCACAACGGCTAGTTTAATTAGTTGTGGTGTGTGTTAGAACTCGAGGTTGCGTACAACACACGCTATCGCATTATTCGAAGGGAAACGTACCGTAGAAGCTTGGGGTGTTACATTCACTGTTAGAAGGTTACCGTTCTAGAAACACTATTCACCGAACTGGAAATTTGGCAAAGTGTTGGGGATAAGTCACCTTAGCCTCCCGGAACACCTCCAACACCACATTTTCACAAAGTAATGAACCCGAGAGGTCCGGGCCATTACATGCGACATAGTTTTATTAAAAACACAATTTATATATTTCTTGTATAGCGTGATCGAATCACATCACTTTGTGGAAAAGTTAGTCCATGCTTCCACAAACGATGTTATTGTATTCCCAGAAAATGGAATACATAAAGGTATGTTTTATATAATAATTATATAATAATAAAAACATTATAAAAATTATATATATCATATATAAATTGTGTTTATATCATAATTCTCAACCATGAAAAGTGGTAATGTAAAAACGAACAACATCGTTTTGCGAGGCGGTAGTTCGTCATACACATAAATGGTATGTTCGTTACCAATTAAATGAAAGTTTGTGTAAGTGTATGTTTAACCATTAATTTAAACACATTTCAGTATATTTAAGATATTTTTATTATTATTTAGTCATGTAATAAAAATATTTTATGGGTGGATAATGAAAATAAAACAAGAGTGCTTGGAAAAGGATGTTACCGGTTATTTAGGTAACTGATTTTGGGTTACGCCAAAGGGATTATACTGATGGATTTATGCATAATTTTAGGATTATAGGTTTATTGGAGGTATTTTTAAGAGATATTTTTGTTATATAATGGTAAATACAAATGTATTTATAAGTGTGGGGAAGTTGGAGTAGTGAGTGCCTTTTTATAATAGAGGAAGACTGGAACTCTTGTAAATTTTTGAAAAGGGAATTCCAACCTCATTTTTCCTATGAAAAGTGGCTCCAATACTGTAAAACATTAGATATAATGGATTATATGGTATAAATATAAACATAAAAGAGATTTTTTATATGTTTGTAGGTTATTTTGGGTCTAATGTTCAAGGTTTAGCCCCTTGTTAATCTAATTTCCATCATAATCATTGTTATTAATTTTAATCAATTTCACAAATACTTTTGGTAAAAAACTATGTTGATGTTATTTGAAATTATAAATTATTCCGATTACAAATATATAATCCAATTTTCCAAATTATAATCACAGAAGTTGATGAAATTAATTTATATTTAATCCCGAAGACAGGGCGACAATGCAGGCTTTTAAAGTAAAAATGTTCAAAAGTTTGAAATATTTTTATATCAATTTACAATGTTAAATTAATTAAAATTTAACTAAATTGGATTAATTTATATAAAATTTATATAAATAAATATGAAAATTAACTGTAAATATAATTTAACATTATAAAAAAATTATATTAAAAAGTAGTTTTGAATTAAAATTTCATATATTTCACTATTTATCTAAAAATGAATCTTTATAAAAAAATACAAAAATTATTCCTAACCAAATTTTTATGTTTCTATCATAATAATAAGTTCATTTTGAAATATAAAATTTATAAAAGTATCATAAATTTGATTTAAAATAGGTTCACCATTAAGAGTTGGTAAAATTGTCTCGTTAGAAAAATATAGTTTTTTATGCATAATATTGGGTTCATTATTATATTATGCCAATAAAATATATTAGATGAATATAAAAAATATTTTATTAAATATATAATATATATATTTAATTAATATCATTTACTAATTGTAATAAATTTAGTTTTTTAAGAAAAAACGTGTTTGGGAATAAAAAATATTTCCTTTATATTCAATCAATTTATATTTTCATTTATAATTAATTGGTAAACAATAAATTCATTTTATATTTATATAGACCATATATTTTCATAATTTAGTTAATACTATTCATAAACACTAATTTACTAGCTATGATATATCTTATTATATTAAATAATAATAAATTTGTTATCAATAAAACATAGAATTGCGTGTAATACAAGATATCGAAGAAAGATATTGTTGCACGAAACAGAAGATAACAGAATATTTCTTTAATTTCAAGATATATAATAGAATTAATTTATTTAAAATAGTAATTATATATTAAATTCTTTAGATATTATATTACCTTATGCGTTTGATGTTTCGTGTCTTACACACTACTGAATATAATGTTCATATTTAAGGATTTTTGGGTGTTACAAGGAGTGAATTATGGAAAAACATCAAGAAAACTAAGGAAATAATTTATATTTATTGAAACTATAGCCACCTATTAATAAATTCCATGTAATATAAACTCTTTTTATCATCATATCTCATTAAGCAGGATACACAATTTTTGTCATCTTCATTTCTTGCTTTATTATTCTTGACCCTACTTGACGGACATACCTTCTTCTAACAAGGGCATGGATTTAATGAACATACTACTATATTTATCAAATAGTCCTAAGGTATCAATTCCTTTTGGATGGCAAAAATCATATCTTGAATATTAAATCAATCCCACACAACCAATGGTGTATAAAAGAATCCTCCTGACTGCAATATAAATGCCATGGTTTTCTTCTTTTATTAAATTAAAAAAAATCAAATGGTACATCATTATAATAATATAAAGTCAAGATACCATTAAATGTGTTGTAATATAGAAACTTTTAATGAAACCTCAATGATGTTGTGTTCTTATTGGCAGGTCAATCCTCATGATCTCATCTGCTTGAGATCGCCAAGAATAAACATCATGAAAAGTAGTATCAATTCTTATAAAACCCCCAACATATGATATTAAAACATAATTTGTGTCCTATCGGTGTGATGTATCTATACCATATGACATATATTGAATATTACTGTCATTGTATCTCTAGATTCTCATTAAAACCTCAGAATTGCAACAACCTTTGATACAACATGTAATATAAGGACATTAAAATAAATATAGTATATATAGAAATATAATAATACCATGTTAAGAAAAAAAAATTTATATAAATCAATATGTATACATGTAATGGTAACAAAATTACACAAAGGAATTGGTCTAGGTCACCCACTCTCAAAATTCCCACTTAAGTAGAGCTAACTACTGAAAATCCTTAACCCACTAACTCCCATATGAGAATCATTATTCCTATGAGATATGGATTTAGTAAGAGGTTACTCCTTGTTATCATGTATAGATACTCTATAAACATTTAATTTACCTCTATAAGGAAAATTTCACATGAGATAAAACTTTTTTTAAGTATATACATTTTCCACTGGTGTGACATGGGATCATTAGAAAGCACCACTATTGTAGTATTATCATAATAAACTACAATAGGGTCTATACTTCTAGGAATATCACCAATATATAAGATAATTAAACCTATCTATACTACCTTATTATCTACATCAAAGTCCATTATATACTCAGACTATATTGTATAATCAGCAACTACATGTTTCTTCAAGCTTCTCTAGCTCACCACATTACTATTTAGGTAAAATACATAATTTGATATTGAATTAATAACATCATGATCTATCTAGAAAATAGTATCAGTATATCCCCTAAATACTAGTTCCTTATCTCCTTCATACCCCATGAATATATTCTTTGTACAAATTATGTACTAAAGTATAATTTTTACATCTTCCGAATGCATCTATCTAGTATTATCTTGATATCTTCCGACTATGATTAAATCAAAATCAACATCAATAATAGTACATTTGATGACATACATGATATATCATGATACTGTAGAATAAGTAATTCTTCTTATTATTTCAATCTCCTCCTGTGTTTTTGGGTACATTTTTTTGAATATATTGATACCATGTGACATTGACAACAATCCACTCTTGTATTACTTCACATTATACCTTTTGAGTACCTTGTCAATATATGTACATTTAATTATCCCAAGAATCCTCTTAGATCTATCTCAGTTGATCTTTATCCCTAGAATGCGTGATAATTCACTTAATTCTTTCATGGAGAAGCATTCACATAATTGACTGTATGAATTTCACTTTATTTCTCATGATTAATATGTAATTAATATATAATACGAAAAAATGACAACATTCCAACTAACCTTATCATAGAAACATGGATCTCTTTCATTATTATTTAAACAAAATTATCTTTTGGACTCATCAAAAAAATCTATGATAATGATGCCTACTACAAACCATAAATACATCTCTCCAACTTTTATAACTTTTTGGAACTCTATGGATTAATGAAAACTTCAATTTGAGTCATGTAGATGTATTTAACCAAATTATCATTTAGAAAATTATTTATATCATACATTTTCCAAATTTTATAATCATTTAATGCTGATATTAAAAATAATATTATGTTGTATTTCATCTTTATAGCTAGTTTGAAGGTTTCATCATAGTATATGCCTTGAGATTTCCCAAAAAAATAAAAACTATTTATTCTTTATAGGTCTTTACATTACTTTCCATGTCTACTTTTTTCTTGAATAACCAAATTTTCTCAATGGGTTTTACATTAGAAGGATGGTTTACCAAAATCCATAATTGAATTCTATACACGGATTCCATCTCAGAATTCAGGGATTCTTGTAATTTATAAACATTATTCTATCTATTTCTTCTTTTAAGGTTAATTTATTATTATTCTCTAGGGGTAATGTGGAACCGGACATAGTGATAAGAAAACCATATAACTCTTGCTCTCTGACCTGTCATGTAGACCTATGTAGTACATGTATATCAGGAGTAGCTTTATCTCACACTGTCTTTTGTGGAGATTGTTCCCATACCAACTCTTGTGAACCTAGAGCATTAACATAATAAAATTCAATATTTCTCCCACTATTTCTATTGAAAATATGTTCCATTTATAGAGAAATTGAATGTATTTTCACAATAACTTTTCTATATTATGGGTTATATAGGTAATATCATTAAATTTATTTTGGATAACCAATAAAGATTCATTTTGTGCTTCAGGATTCTAATTTCTCACTAGGTAAAGTCTTGAAAAAATCTTTACACCCCCAAATAAGTATATAAGGAAAATTGGTTTTATTTACATTCCATAATTCATATGGAATCCTATTTACTAACTTAGTTTCTACTTGGTTTAGTGTATAAGATGTTGTATTTAATGCATATCCCTAAAAAGATAATTGAAGAGTTTCCTGACTCATCATTGTTTTGACCATATCATGAAATTTAGGATTCCTCCTTTAACCAAAACCAATCCACTGAGGTGTATTATAATTTGTGTGTGAGGATAATATCCCACAAACATTTAAGTGATCACAGAATTATGTGTTGATATACTATGCACCTTAGTCTAAGTGGAGTTACTTAATCTTCTTATCAAACTACTTTTCTACTACATGCTGGCATTCCTTAATCATATAAAAGTAATGTGACTTATTCCACATTAGGTTGATATATCCATACCTACTATAGTCAATGTTAAAATTAATTATGTATGAAAACTCTTCCCTTCATCTACTTGAAATAAAACACATAAATCAGTACAAATCAATTCTATTAGTTCAATAGCCCTTATTCCTTTTATAGTGAAGGGTGTTTTTGTCATTTTACCTTGTAAATAAGTGTGATATACATTCAAGGGATTTAAATTAGTAGATTATAAATATTTCCATTTATTTAACTTATGTAAACACTTCTCATTTATATGGTTAAGCATGATGTGTTGATCGCATAATGATTCACTATTTATTTTTACCCTTACACCACCGTTTTAAACTAGTTTTATATTTAAAATTATAAATATAATAAAAAACTGAACTTCATGATTTATTAAATAATATAATTTTTATCAATATTAGATAGGGAAATACTTTTTTAATGATTACATTGTAATAAGTGGTGATTTGGAGAGCACATGATGAAATTCAAGAAAAATGGATGAAACTACGTGAGATCCCAAGCACACTTATCAACTTAAATAATTAATGTGGGTAATATGTGTATCAAATTTGGGGTTAAAATTGGTATATGAGTTCAAAACCGTGTATTCTAGATTTCTCTAGAATAACATGGATCAAAATTTCTCTATTTGGAGTCCCAAATGTGTCCCATAATGTGAAGAAATTCGAGGTGGATAAGATTGGACCATCATTATATATTTGGGCCATAACATAGGTCTCAAACCTCCAATTGTGATGATTTAAACTCCATTAGATGGGTATCTAGAATTAACACCTATCCACATAATTTTAGCTAAATTTAATTCTTTTTTTACTCAACCATGTGAATCAACTATGTTGAAATATATTTCCAAAATAGCTCACCTAAACCCAAAGGCCATTGACATTTCTTAGATAAATTGGCCAAATTTATCTTTAAAAACACTACATGACCCATTTTAAATTTTAAAACTACCAAGGGTAAGGTTGAGTCTAATTTTATATATTTATTCATCCATTTTATTCCTCTTATATATCATGAACTTCTAAACCTCTTAGTGATCAATTTTTGGGGTGTCCTTTATTTTAATCTAGAGCTCCATGATTATAATATTTGGAAGGTGATTTAATTTATAGGCTTTTAGTATATTATTAATCATTTATAAATTTTGATTTTTTTATTCTAGTATGATATAATACAAATCAAAGGAAAAATAATAATCATGATTCCATGAAAAAATATGATCTTGTGATGATTTGAGAGTGTTTTCCTCTATTCTAACCTATTCTATTTCATGGGTGTGCCTATAGATTGTGTCAATTGATGAAATTTTAAAGTTATAACCCATGATTATTAATTTTTTTGACTTTATAATAGTTGTTTTTATAGATCCAAATTTGTACATCTCATCACGTGGTTGATGTGATTAATTGATTGAGTTTGGTTCATACATCGACTAAATTTTATTAATTATGAGTGATCTATAGTCATCAGTATCATTTATTTATAAAATAATAGCTGGTAACCAACTAAGTATTCATATATCATATTGGTTTTAGTTTTTATAAATCAAGTAATCAATGATCCTTTCCTTTTCCCTTTAGTGTGATGATTGTTCATCATTAAGGGACACTCACTCGGGTTGATCACGATTTTCACAACCAGTTTTTATCACTTAGTAACTTAGTTTCAATTCATGTGTTAAAAAAATAAAACCCCCAAAAAAATTATCCCATTTTCTATTTCAAAAAAACATAATCAAACCCCTTTTTTCAATTAATTATCTAAGGTCATGTTGAGATATGACCTATGGTTCCTTCTATAATGCATAAATTCTAGTAAAAACAACATCAAATTTGACATGCTTTAAAACACGATCAAATTTTGGTTCCATTTACAGGTAACTAAGATCATTTTTTTAATTTTGTTTATTTATTTTTATTTTTATTTATTACCCATTAATATATTTAACCCTTCCTTTTTATTTGTTTTTGTTTTATTTGTTTGTGTGTGTTTCTTCTTCTTTTCTCACTCTCCCTTCTTCATCCATCTATCTTTAAAATTATATAGTATAAAATTATAATTTATTTTCTACATTCATTATTATTAATTTATTTTATTTTATTAATCTTAAATTAAAAAATTATAACAAAAGACCTTCACAACTTTGTTGAATATCAAGATCTGGAAAAGAAATATTACGTAAAATTAACCCAATAATTAAAGACAATTCACTCACAAATTAGTTCATCTAGATTAGAACTATAAAGTAATACTTTGGAAACCTTTTTGGAACCTCAAGTGGTCCTAAAGTAAAAAAAAATTGAACCAAAATATACCCTAGAAATCATGGTTGTAAATAATCGATATTTAAGAGAACTGACCACCCATAAAGTGGTGTATCAACTCATGTACATTCATTAACCTAAGGAAGCAGCCACCATTGAACTGAAATCATGCCTCATAAACCTCCTTATTAAATTGCAGGGCCTTTCTAATGATAACCCTAAAAAAATATCAATAATTTTCACATAGTGTGCTCTACCATGAAACCCCAAAATGTTACTGAGGACCACATAAATTTCAAGGAATTCCCTTTCTACCATGATGGTGTAGCCAAAGATTGGCCATACTATTTGCCTACCACAATTGGGGTTTGGGATGACCTTAAAATATTATATCTAGAGAAGTTTTTCCATTCCACCATAACTTCATCAATTATAAAAGATCTTTTAGGAATTAGAAAATCACAAGGAGAGACCCTTCATGAATATGAGAAATATTCAAAAGACTTGTTCAAGTTTCCCCCACTACCAAATTAGTGAACATTTTCTAATTAAATAACTATATGAAGGAATTATGCCCATATATCATGTTATAATATATGTTTTAGATAGTGGTTACCTTATTGACAAAACTCCTTCCACCGCTCATGGAATAATATTGAACATGGCTCAAAATGAACAACAATTTGGTAAAAAATAAATTTTACCCACTCGAGAAGTTCATGAGGTAAGTTATTCATCCCTAGAAAAAAGGTAAACAATAAACTTTAAGATATTCATAAACATATAATAAAACTAACTCATGATCAAGGTAATTCATACTCTCCACCCATTCCGTTACATTGTGGTATTTGTTCTAATGATACTCATTTTTATGACTAGTTCTAACAACATTGGGGTTCATATGAGTCTTGTGAAGCAATATTTTTTGGGTATCCATTTAAAAAAATATCCCATAAATAAAGGACCCTTTTTTCTAAATACAAACCCCAAGTGGAAATAAAAACAACATTATTTACAAGGATGAGACTCAAGATACCCCAGTATAATTAGTTTCAACAAGGCCAAGGTATGCGACATTCTTATCCTTCAACTCCTTGAAACAATATTCCTCCTCTAAAATATGAACCAAGCCTCAATTATATGGTGAAGAAAATAGAAAACTAGAACCTATTATTCCAAAATACCATACACTCAGCTATTAAAGACCTACAAACTCATGTGGGATAATTGGAAAACATCAATGGTGAGATAAAGATGCACAATTTTAGAAAAATACCATCCAAACATGTTTCTAATACAAAATATTAAGGTAAAATATGTGCAATCAAACTATATAGTGGTAAATAACTTTATTCTTCCAATGATTTTACCCAAAAGGTATGTCCCCTATAGAAAACTCTATTTCCATACCCAAAAAAGATAATAATGAAGAAAACAAAACTAAAAGGGTAAAAAAATTATCATTAATGATTCCCTTGAACAATAAATTCCTTATCTATTCCCTTATACATTTTCTCAATATAATAAATTTTTTGATAATGAGGTTGATAAATAAATTATGGTTACATTTAAAAAGGTTCAAGTTAACATTCATTTATTGGATTCATTTAAACAACTTCCTCATTATGCCAACTTTCTTAAAGAGAATTATACCAATAGAAAAAGGCTGAAGGGGAATGAGAGAGTATAATATTAAAGTAATCTCTTAGCCTTGATTAAACTAGATATTCCAACCAAGTTCAAAGATCTATAAACATTCATGATACATTGAACCATAGGGGAATCTTTATTTTCATATGATATTCTAAATTTAGATGCTTCCATTAATATAATGACTCACATTGTGTATAATTCTATATAGGTTGTAGAGCTTAAACTAATGGTAATCATTTTGAAACATTCCAACCATAGTAGAACCCACCCATCAGGAGTGATTGAGGATTTCCTCATAATATTTAATAATCTTGTCTTCCCTACTAAATTCTACATTCTTGGGATGGAAGATACCCAAACCCAAGGACATTCTCCTCTTGTACATGGAATTACATTCATCAAAACATAAAATAAAATCATAAATGTTCAAAATGGTACAACTTCAATATATTTTGGTGGAGAAAAGGTACATTTCAATATCCTCAACTATATGAAACTCCCCGTGGAGGAGCACTCCACTCATCTGATCTATTAGATGGATGTTATCACTAACAACACACATAGATAGAGAGAAAACTCTCTCCTCAACCCATACTCTAATTCATTTTAATCTACTTCATCCTTGGATGATTTGAGTTTTGATTCATGTTTTGATTGTTGTGTGGGTTCATAAAAGTGTAAATTTTCATCTTTAATTGATGAGTGTGTTCATTCTAAGGTACCCATGGTTGTCAATGATTTGTAAAATCTCATTTCGATTGATTCAAATTCATTATATAACTAACATAAGCAGATAGAGAGTTTCATGGACCTCACTCCCCATAAATCCCCCCATTTAATCCATAAACCATAGGTTTTGGAATTTAAACCACTTAAATCTAATTTAAAACATGCCTATCTTGTGGGTATTGATCAATTGTCCATCATTTACAACCTCTTTTCATAGTAGGAATCAAAACTACTAGATCTTTTGAGAGAGTGTAAATATAATATAGGATAGAGATTGGATGATAGTATCAAGATTATCACCATTATTTATATGCACCATATAATTTTAGATTATAAGGCTAAGACCATATGGAAATATCAACACTGTTTGAATATCACCCTCCTTGAAGTTTTAAAATTTGATGTTAGTAAAATGATTGTTGACGGGATCATCCATCCCATTCTATAAGTAAATGGGTTATCCTAGTGAGTTTAATAAAAAAATTGGAATAATGGTAGTTTCAAATGAAAGGAAAGAATTTTTTCCAACACATGTTTAAAAAAATTAGAAATTCTATATTGACTACCATAAATTGAATCAAGCCATGTGAAAGGATAACTTTTCTCAACCTTTCATTGGAAAAATTATATAAAAATTTTCTGAAAAGTCCCATTGTTGTTTCCATGATAGATATTTGAGTTATTTAAAATACATATCACCCTTCAGGATCAAGAAGAGATAGAATATATCAATCCATTTAGCACATTTTCATACATGAGAATACCTTTTGGTCTATGTAATTCTCCTTATACTATTCATCGATGTATGTTGAGTTTATTTTCTGAGTATCTTGAGAACGGTATGGAAGTTTTTAAGGATTATTTCAGGGTTTATAGATCTTCCTTTGATGAATTTTTGGAACACCTAGTTTATTCCCTCCACCATTTCATTAAAAAATATCCCATCTTAAATTATGAGAAATTTCATTTCATGGTTGAGTGAGGGATAGTACATGGGAATGTTATTTCAAATTCAAAAAAAAAACAAGTGGGAAAATAATAATTTGAATTAATTTCAACACATACATTTCCAAATTTTTTCGGGAGGTACAATATTTCTTAGGTTTTTCTTGTTTTACCATAGATTCATTAAGTACTTTAGTAATTTAATACTTCCCTTATCTCATTTATTAAAAAAATATTGAGAGTTTTTTTTATAAAATATGTGAGGATAATTTTAATCCACTAAAAAGGAGTCTCACTTAACCTCCCATAATCCAACCGCCAAGGAGGGATATCCCCTTCAAACTTATGTATGATGCCTCTAACATTGTAGTTGGATCAGTTTAATCACATAGGTTTGAGATGTATCCTCATGTAATTGTGTGGGCCTTTAATACTGTTGACTCTACGAAATAAAACTACACAAACACTGAAAAAGAACATTTTTCTATTGTGTTTTCCTTATAAAAATTCCATTCATATATTCTTAGGTCAAAAATCATTGTGTTTTGTGATCATGTTTAACTTTTTTGTCTCCTTAAGAAACCCAAATATTAGCCCCATCTCATTCAATGGATTCCACTCCTCTACGAGTTGTACCTTGATATTTGAGATAAGAGAGTTCTTGGAAATGTGGTAGCTGACCACATTCGTAGGATTTTCTCACCATTGAACCACCATATTGGATCCTCCCTACCCATTAGATAATTCATTACTTATTATAACCTTTTTGATGTTATAGACTTTACCCCATGGTATGCAGACATTGTGAATTTTTTAGCAGAACCAAGGGTCCCCACTATTTTTAGTAATTCACAATATAAAAGAATTAATAATGATTTATTATGGGTCATTTGGCATGACCCATTATTTTAGAGAATTTTTAGTTATCAGGTTGTTCATTATTGTGTCCCTGACCATGAGTTCACCTCTTTTTTGAGTTTCTACCACACTTTGGATTATGGGAGACACTTTAGCTCTCAATGAAAAGATCTAAAGGTCCTCGAATTAGGAATTTTTTAGCCAAAAATTTATAGAGATGCCCATAATTTTTTTAACTCATGCACATGATGTCAATTCACAGGGAATATATCCAAGGGGAATGAAATTTCCCATTAACCCAAGTTATTTTTTGAAAACCTAGATGCATGGGGAATTGAAATCATATGGCCTTTTCCAACATAATTTAGATTCATTTATATCGTACTTTTTGTTGACTAAATCCATAAATGGGTAGAAATAAAGGCCTCCAAGATCAATGACACTCAATTGTTTGTTGATTTTGTGATTTTTATATTTTAAGTAGGTTTGATTATACAGTATTGTAACACCCTGAGATTTTATGAGAAATATTATTTTTAATTTCTTTGATTTCTTGTGTTGTACACTACACAAAGATTATCTTGCGCTATACGAAACACAGTATTAGCTAGTAGTATACGCAACACTATTCTTGGCTTGCATTACTGGCAAGAGAAACCTTCCTTGATAGCTTGCGTTGTACGTAATACCGAGTTTCACTAAACAATGATATGTTATTAAAATATTATATAAACTAGCCATTATGAATAGTAATACCCACTTTTTAAAATTTTATAAATTCTTTCTTTCAAAATGGAATTCATTTATGGATTCAAAATATTGAAATTATCCTAGGGTGAATTTTTGGTATTTTTCTAAAAACTTTTAATTTTTGATGAATAGTGAAAACACTAAATTATTGGCTAAACCCGACTTTTTATTTAAATAATCATTTATTTTATTTAAATGTATTTTATATCAAAATAGATAGGTAATACCTATATAAGTTCACTGTAATTCATTGGAGTCATTTTATAATAATTATTGATATATAAAAATTTTATTGAACTTTTTACCGTCTTTTACCCACCTCCTATGAGCATTTGCAAATTTACATAAAACTTAATTTTACCTCTTCTATGAGTTGAATTTAAAAAATACGAGAGACATGGTTGATATCAGTATGTAAAATGTGGTTCAATGAGATAAAAATAATTTTTGGTGAATAGTAACTTTTATCTTTTATTTACCACGGTTAAAAGTAAATAGGGTAATTAAGGGTAAAAATGATATTATTATTACCCTAAAAATGCCCTAATTCTATTGTATAAGTGTAATTCGACCAAAAACAACCTTAGGAAGAAAATATTACTCGTTAGGTTTACTTGGATTAGATTATGAAAATTATAATTATTTTATTTAAAGAAGAGTTAAAATAGTTAAAATCAATTTTTAATAACTAAAACATTTTTAATATAGGGTTATACATAAGATAAATTCCACTATAAATATTCATTAAAAATATAAAAAAATTTCCTACATAATTTTATTTTATTTATATTTTTTAGACATTAAATAATTTAATTTATTTATGACACAATGATGATTCAAAAATTACCTTATTAATGAAATATTAACATAATTAATATTATAAATATCCAAATAAATGTAATTTGAGACTTTTTAGGAATTAAACTAATTTTATAGGTTAATATAACATATTAGGGTTGTTTATATGATTTTTGTTCGAAGTTATAATGCTGTTAGGAATTAAAAAAAACAATATACCAAATAGTGTCAAAATTGACATAAAAGAATTTTTAAAACAAATATAAAATTATTAATTTATATAATGGTCCTAAAAATATAAGGTTAATGAAAAAGACATAGATAATAATATATATGAAATTAATGAACCAATTGGGGTTTGATTGGCAGTTTATAGTAAGTTCATTAACCATATATTGTAAGAATACAAGAAGACACGGTAAAAGTTAAATTGTTTAACTTAGAGTTACATCTAAATAATAAGGTAAAAATTGAAACCTAGACTTATCTAAAACCAATTGGTTGAGAGGATGGCGACACATACCCACCCTAGACTCGAAATAAGTAACTTAGGAGCCATTATAAACCGAATATAAATTTATTATAAAATAATATTTTAAGGTTTTCCTAAGGTGCCCCTCACCCCTCTTATAAAAGGGAACTGCCCCTTACCTCTAATTCACATCTCCAAATCCATTTGTCTCGTACAAACCAAGCCTAAATACCCTATAAACTATCCTAAATTCATCCTAGATGCCTTTATTTAGTCGGAAAGCTGACCTATGGAGCCCTTTTGATCAAATCAAAAGGAAGAACCCGAAGAAGAGGTAAATATCTCACCAACAATTTCAAGTTCCTTTCTTCTTCCACTTCATCCTTTATTGTTTCCATTATAAAATAATAACTCTCTAGTATCTTCTATATATTATGATGTTATTATAAAAATTTTACAACCATATTAGTTATTTTATATATCCTATGAAGGAAAAAGTCACCACACGTGCGTACGTACGGCTTAACGTCTCCACGTTGTGGTGTAGTTTGTTATACAAACATTTCATCATTTGGATGGGTATAATAATGAGTATAAATGATATAAATAATAAATATAAAATTATTATGATTATGTATATATGATATAACATACAATTATATATGATTTTAATGTCAAAAAATTATATTTTCGCTCGTGTGTACGTACGGACTACCGTCTCCACGAACGAGATGAGATTCATTTTCCATGATTAACCATTAAAGTATGATTATAAATTATATATAATAAATAATCATGAAATATATTACATAATAATGATACTGTATTTTTGTACATATATGTTTCATTTACTTAATTCCATTCAATTCAACAAGAAAATGAAAACAGCGTTCATCCGTACGTACGGCCTACCGTCTCCATGAACAGTGTATTTCATTCCATTTATCGATCTATCCTATATATTTATATGATGAATATATATTATATATAAATAATTTTTTAAATTATGTAATTAATTAAATCAGTATAATATTAATAATTTCAAGAACAACAAGTCGAAACACGTACGATAAAGTAAAGGATTTTACCCAAAACACTGCTTTAACATGGAATTTACAAAAGAATGAGTAATATAAAGTCATAAGTGAATCATATATGATTTCATAAATATTATTATGGTTATTTTACAAGTTTATTATATGTTTAAACCAACTATACCGGAGTCTCTAACACATACGGAATAATTTGGATATAAGGTAAGGGAAAATTTTTCCAATCTCATTTTTATCCGAGATTACTTATACGTAAGTATTTAATGGGATTATATTTTTCATTCATGTCCATAAAAATGTTTATCATAAAGTGTTTAATATTATTCCATGTATGTGTAAAGTCATGTTTACCCATATTTTAATTTTACATTGTTTTATGGAAGGAATATTTCTTTTGTTTACCATAAGAGGAACTTTTTGAATTTTTCGGCAAAAGTACAAGGAGAATGTTTTTTTAACTTATACGGCATGAACAGATTTTTACGGTTTCATAATGACTAATTTTCATGAAGCTTACTATACAATATTTCATGATTATTTTGAACAAAATCATTTTCTTTTAACAATGAATGTTATTTTGCGAAAAGAAAATGATTTTGAAGAAGAAAGTATATTTTCCTCAAGAATTCATTTCAAGTGTTTTGTCAAAACTATTTTCAATCTACGATGACATTATTTAGTATGATTACGTTTCAAGTATAATATCTCTATTATTTACATGGTTTCATTCTTCTTATGATGAAATGATATCGAATTTGTTTTATATGGATTATGTTATGATGGGATGATGTTTATGAAACCCAATTTATTCTTTGGGATATGAAGAATGATTTATGTTTATTTTGTGGAACAAGTAAGAATGATTTCATTATGAGATGGGTGGGGCCTATATATCCCTCCAATTCATTGGGTAAAGATTTATATCTCATGAGATAGACATGGATAGAATGGAAAGTGAATCCGGTTCAGTAATACAGGGCTGGAATGACAAGTAAACCCAGTTCAGTAATGGACTTTGTCCACTATAATGGTCTTGGCAGCAATGCCTTGGCTACTATGGAAATAAAAACATGTGCTTAATGGTTTCCACAATTACATGTTTTATTCCCATTGTATTTTATCATGATTTATGTTCCTTTATGATCTATGACTTATGTATTGTCAGGATTTATGTCATTACTCATGATTTTGATGTTTTATGTTCATGTTATTACGTTCAAATGTTTATGGATTGTTTTATGTTCTTCATGTTTACCCTTACTGAGAATTTGAGGTCACCCATTTTATGTTTTTTCCCAGTACATAAATAAAGGTTTTAGTTAAGAAAAAAGGGGATCTTTATGGGAGATGTTGAAGATCTCTCACCATGATTAGAAGATTATGTTCTGAGTTACCAAAGATAATAAACTATTACGGTCCTTGGGTTTCTGTTTTTTTATGTAGTAAGTATTTTGCAAAAGTAATGTAATGTCCATGTACGTCATGTGTGGTTATTTATAGTTGGTATCAGAGGAAAGGTTTAGTTATCCTTTGGAAACTAGGATGTGAAAACTTTAGTTAAATCCCTATAAATATTTCTAAGGTATGTCTAGGGATGTCTCTATGGTTAAGTATATGTATAGGTTATAGTCCTAGAATTACTGTAACAATCTTATAATTAAACCTATGATTTTATATATTGATGGTACTGCCCCTTTATTATTTTGTTTTCCTAGCATTATTTTTGCCTCTCACACTATTCTTTTTGGGTTTTAGACGATGGCTGGAACCTGAAGGAACCGTGTTGATAAATGTAATGGAAAATGTAATGATTGTTCTCCTGAACAAACCAATGTTATGGGAGATGGAATGAAAAATATTATTTTTATACTTACACAAGCTATGAATCATTCTGGACTTCCAAATGAGTAGAGAAAGGAACAATATTCTATTGAGTCCTTCATGAGGCAACATCCACCTTCATTCAATGGGTCTTCTGATTCACTTGTTGCTGGACAATGGATTAGTACCATTGAAAATATATTTTAGATAATTTTCTATTCAGAGAATGAAAAAGTCATTTTGGTTGTTTACTCGTTAGAAGGTGAAGCAGACCAGTGGTGGAATCTAGTTAAAAATATAAGGCCCCAAGATGAAATTGAATCCATGGAATGGGACGAGTTCAAGAACTTGTTTTTCAATATGTACTTCCCTCGTATTCTTTGAAAAAACATGGAAAAGGAGTTCCTTGAGCTTAAGAAAAAGGATGATGAATATTTTGGTATATATGAGGTGAATTTTACAAGGCCTGAAAGGTATGAATCTATCTTTATCATCCAACCTGAAAGTAAAGTTGATCGATTCTTCAGTGGCTTAAAACCAAGTCTTCGAAGGGAATTAGTTATAAGAGACCTCAGTAGCTATGAATAAATTGTGTGTTGTGCTTTCGAGGTATTAATGGATGTTGGTGTAATATATCCATGTCACGGTTTTGACATGAAATGAAAGATGGAGTTCAAGGAAAAATCTGAAAACTACGGTGAAAAGAATAAAAATGTTTCTTTATGCTCAAAGTGTGGAAAGAAGCATGGTGGAGATTGTCTTAAAGGGACTAGAAAATATTTTAAGTGTGGAAAAGAAGTTCATCGAGTAGATGAGTGTCGAAGTAATGGAAAAAATGTAGCTAATGATGTGAATAGAGAAAAGGCTATAGAAAATGAACCACCAACACTTCAATGCTTCAAGTGCAAGGAAATGGAGTATTATGCTAACCAATGCCCTAATCCAAGGGTTAATGATGATTGACATCAACAACCTCTCAAGGAAAAGGACAAAGGGAAGTCACATGCGATCACTATTGGTGATGTTGAATATGAAAACGATGTGGTGGAATGATTAAGTTTTTATGTAATGGGATTCCAAAATAGTAGTGTGGAATGTCATTTTTAGTATCGTGGAATATTGGAATATCAATGTATTGGTTTATTGTGGTTTTCCATAATTGTATGGTACCAGTAACCATGAAAAGTGATTGAAATATTTTTTTTAAAGAAGATGATATGATCATAATGATGGGATAGGGAGAAAATAATATGATTAATGACCTCATGACTGAAATAAGGACAAAGTGATATCATGGTTTGAGTATATAGAATTTTTGGAATTTTGGTATGTGGAAAGAGTAAACTTTTGAAAGCATTCATGTTTTCACTAAAGTTCAATGGGTATTTATTTTTCAAGAGAATACATGATTAAGGTATTCACATTTTTGGAATGTGACGAACAAAAAGATATATCTTATGAAATATAGTGGGAAAATGAAGGAATTCACATGCTCGGTAGATGACATTTCTAGTAATCAGATAGAAGTATTTTTGATAAGACTAAAGGTTGGAATGGATTAATTTAGACGTCATATAGTATTTTTTAAGGCTATAACTTTTTTATTTTATTTCTGAAATTTTATAATCGTATAGTTTTAGAAAAAGGACAACCCATAGGACGGGCGACAACCCGTCGCGTCGGACAAGGATGCGGGAATCAAACCCACAACCGAAGTGCGACAAGCCTTTATCGCCTACCACTGGCCTACAGGAAGTCCCTGGTAAGTATAAATTAGTTTTAATTTATTAATTGGTATGATATATGAAGTATAAGTCCATTTTAGAAACCATATACGATTAATCTCACCATAGATGGAATTATGTATAATTAATAACTTTTGATAACCATTTGTTTGAGATAGATGGAATGACCTATCATTCTATCGCATGATCTGCTAACACTTCACGAATGAGAAATTCAACTTCATTTCTTTAAGAGATGAAGTGGAAATTGTTCAAGGAATGACCAACGGTGAAATTATACCAAAATCAATTGTGTATTTCTTCTAATTTCTATTTTTTTTCAATTTAGGGAAATGATCTTGAAAAGCAAAAAACGTTTTCCTAGATGGTACCCTAAATCATCAGAAATTTATAGATTTTGATTGTTGGGCTTTTCATAGCCATGTTCTCTACAACTCTCTATCCGAAAATGATGGTTAGATTTCTCTTCCATATCCATATTTTCACCTATGTTCTTCTATGTTGAAACCCAGTGCTGAGTTAATTTGGGTAACCATTACATTTCTTTTTTAAAATTATGTTTTAGTATTCCTTTTTACGATGCGGGTTTTCAATGAATGAATCTTTCAAGTAGTAAACCATTTATAACCACGATGAATTTCGAGGGCGAAATTCATTTTTAGGGGGGTAGAATGTAACACCCTGAGATTTTATGAGAAATATTATTTTTAATTTCTTTTATGTATTTTGTTGTATGCTACACCATGATTATATTGCATTATACGCAACACTGTATTATCTTTTAGTATATGAAACACTATTCTTGGCTTGTGTTATAGGCAAGATCAACCTTCCTCAACAGCTTGCGTTGTACGCAATACCGAGTTTCACTAAACAACGATATGTTATTAAAATATTATATAAACTAGCCATTATGAATAGTAATACCCACTTTTTAAAATTTAATAAAATTTATCATTCAAAATTGACTTCTTTTTCGGATTTGGAATATCGAAATTATCCTAGGGTAAAATTTTGGTATTTTTCTGAAAACTTTTAATTTTTGATGAATAGTGAAAACACTGAGTTATTGGCTAAAACCAACTTTTTATTTAAATAATAATTTATTTTATTTAAATTTATTTTAGGTCAAAATAGATACATAATACCTATATAAGTTCAATGTAATTCATTGGAGTCATTTTATAATAATTTTAGATATATAAAAATTTTATAGAACTTTTTACTGTCATTTACCCACCTCCTAGGAGCATTTGCAAATTTACATAAAACATAATTTTACCGCTTCTGTGAGTTTAATTTCCAAAATAAGAGATACATGGTTGATATCAGTAAGTAAAATTTGGTTCAATGAGATGAAAATAATTTTTGGTGAATAGTAACTTTTAACTTTTATTTACCACATGTAAAAGTAAATAGGGTAATTAAGGGTAAAAATGTTATTATTATTAACCTAAAACATGTCCTAATTCTATTAGATAAGTGTAATTCAACAAAAAAAACTTAGGAATAAAATATTACCCTTTAGGTCCACTTGGATTAGATTAGGATATTTATTATTATTTTATTTAAAGAAGAGTTAAAATAGTTGAAATCAAAGTTTAATAAATAAAACATTTTCAATATAGGGTTATATATAAGATAAATTCGACTATAAATATTCATTAGAAATATAAAACTATTTCCAATATAATGGTATTTTATTTATATTTTTTAGACATTAAATAATTTAATTTATTTATGACACAATGATGATGCAATAATTACCTTATTATTGAAATATTAACATAATAAAAATTATAAATACCCAAATAAATGTAATTTGAGACTTTTTATGAATTAAAATAATTTTCTAAGTTAATATATCATATTAGGATTGTTTAGATGAATTGTTTTCGAAGTAATAATGCTGTTATGAATTTAGAAAAAACAAAATACCAAATAGTGTCAAAATTGACATAAAATAATTTTTAAAGAAAATATTATATTATTAATTGATATAGTGGTACTAAAAATATAAGGTTCATCCAAAAGACTTATATAATAATATATATTACATTAATTAACTAATTGGGGTTTTATTGGAAGTTTATAGTAATTTCATTAACCATATAGTGTTAGAATACAAGAAGACACAGTAAAAGTTAAATTATTTAACATAGAGTTAAATCTAAATTATAGGGTTAAAATGGCTACATAAACTTGTGTAAAACCTATTGGATTATATTTTTTCGACCCATACCCACCCTAGCCTCGAAATAAGTCACATTGGAGCCATTATATACCGAATATGAATTTATTATAAAATAATATTTTAAGTTTTTTCTAAGGTGCCCCTCACCCCTCTTATAAAAGGGAACTCCCCATTCTCTCTAATTTACACCTCAATAGCCATTTGTCTCAGCCAAAACCATCCCAAATACCCTCTAAACTGTCCTCCCTTCATCTTAGAGGCCTTTATTTAGTCAGAAGGCCAACTTAAGGAGCTCTTTTTATCAAATCAAAAATAAGAACCCGAAGAAGAGGTAAATATCTCACCACCTATTTCAAGTTCCATTCTTCTTCCACTTACTCCTTATTTGTTGTTTACATTACAAAATAATACATCCAGTATCTTATATATACAAAGATTTTATTATAAAAATTTTACAACCATTTTAGTTATTTTATCCATCCCATGAATGAAAAATTCACCACAAGTGCGTACGTACAACATACCGTCTCCACATCATGGTGTAGTTTGTTATTCAAACCTTTCATCATTTGGATGGGTATAATAATGATTATAAATAATATAAATAATAAATATAACATTATTATGATTCTTTATATAGGATATAACATCCAATTATATAGGATTTTAATATCAAAGAAAGATATTGTCGCTCGTGCGTACGTACGGACTACCGTCTCCACGAACGTGATGAGATTAACCATTAAAGTATGATTATAAAGTATATATAATAAATAATCATGAAAGATATTACATAATAATGATACTGTATTTTTGTACATATATGTTTCATTTACTTAATTACATTCAATTCAATTAGGAAACGAAAACAGCGTTCATGCATACGTACGACCTACCGTCTCCATGAACGGTGTAGTTCATTCCATTTATCGATCTACCATATATATTTATATGCTGAATATATATTATATATAAATAATGTCTTACATTATATAATTAATTATTTCAGGATATATGTAATAATATCAAGAACAACAAGTCGAAACACGTACGATAAATGAATCGATTTAACCCCAAACACTGCTTTAACATGGAATTTTCAAAAATACAAGTAATATAATGTCATAAGTGAATCATATATTATATCATAAATATTATTATGGTTATGTTACAATTTAATTAAAAGTTTAAACCTACTATATAGGAGTCTTGGACACATATAGAATAATTTGGACATAATGTAAGGGAAAATTTTGCAAATCTCATTTTTATCCGAGATTACTTATTTGTAAGTATTTATTGGGGTTATATTTTTCATTCATGACCATAAAAATGTTTTTCATAAAGTGTTTAATATTGTTCCATGTATGTTTAAAGTCATGTTTACCCATATTTGACTTTTACATTGTGTTATAGAAGAAATATTTCTTTTTTTTTGCCATATGAGTAACTTTTTGACTTTTCCCGCAAAAGTACAAGGAGAATGTTTTTTTAACTTATACGTCATGAATGGATTTTTACTGTTTCATAACACCTAATTTTCATGAAGCTTACTCAACAAGTTTTCTTTATTATTTTCAACAAAATACTTTTCTTTTAAAAGTGAATGGCATTTTGTGAAAATAAAATGATTTTTAAGAAGAGAAGATATTTTCCTCCAGAATTCATTTAAAGTGTTTTGTCAAAACTATTTTCCATATAAGATGTCATTATTTAGTATGATTATGTTTCATGTTTAATGTCTCTATTATTTACATGGTTTTATTATTCTTATGATGAAAGGATATCCATTTGGTTTATATGGATTACGTTATGATGGGATAATGCTTATGAAACCCATTTTATTCTTTGGGTTATGATGAATGATTTATGTTTATTTTGTGGCACAAGTAAGAATTGTTTCGTTATGAGATGGGTGGGACCTATATCTCCCTCAAATTAATTGGGTAAAGATTTATATCTCATGAGATAGACATGGCTGGAATGACATGTGAATCCAATACAGTAATATAGGACTGGAACGACAAGTAAACCTGGTTTAGTAATGGACTTTATCCACTATGATGGTCTTGGAAGCAATGTGTTGGCTACTATGGGAATCAAAACATATGCTTAATGGTTTCCACAATTACATGTTCTATTCCCATGCAATTTTTTTCATGATTAATGTTCCTTTATGTTCTATTCCTTATGTACTATCAAGATTTATGTCATTACTCATGATTTTGATGTTTTATGTTCATGCTATTATGTTCAAATATTTATGGATTGTTTTATGTTCTCCATGTTTACCCTTACTAAGAAATTTAGCTTACCTTTTTTTCAGGATATATAGAAAGGTTTTAGGTAAGAAAAAAAGGGAGATCTTTATGGGAGATGTTCAAGATATTTTACCATGTTTAGACGACTATGTTTCGAGTTTCCAAAACACTAAACTATTACATTCCTTGGGTGTCTGTTTTTTTATGTATTAAGTATTCTGAAAAATTAATGTAATGTCCATGTACGTCAAGTGTGGCTCTCTACAAATATTCATCATCTGGGAACAGGATTATCATTTTTGAAATTGCAACATGAAAACATTGCAATATAATTATTGGGTGGTTCATAAATTCTCCACTGTATACCACCTGCAATATAACAGACAAGAATAAATCTAAAATTGGGAAATTAATAAAATATTGGAAGATATTTTACAACCCAATAGGATAGATTTGATTTTTATCTTGGATGATGAACTTTGGGAATACCATACATATTTTAAAACACCAATCAGAATTTCACCATATAGGATTGTGTTTGGAGAGGCTTGTCACCTCTTAGTGGAGGTAGACCATCATGGATATTGTGTTATTAAAAGGTTTTATATGAATCTTCCATGTGAAGGTGGGCATAGTCAGTTACCAATTAAGAAGTTAGATTAAATTCATTTGGATGCATATGATAACTCCCAAATCTATAAATTTAAGATTTACGATATCCATGATAGAATGATCCAGTGGAGGTTTCATTTTGGTTAAAAGGTCCTCGTGTACAATTATAGGATATAGTTATACCTAGGTAATATTCTTTACTCATGGATCGGTCCCTATAATTCTACTAATATTTTACATTGTGGTAAAATACAGGACTTGTATGAGTATAGGTGATGAAGTATTACCATTAATGGGAAGTGAATTAAACACTATTATGATGATTTTCAAAGAATTTAGTTGAGGAAAATTACCTTCAAGAAGTAACATACTAGTGAAATATAAAAGATTTTATCCTTTCTTTCCACATTCTCTTATATCATAGAGAGGACACTGCACACTCTCGGTGTGGGGGTTGGAAAATTATTGTGTTCATTATGATTTTCATCTTCTTTATTCTTTCTTCTCTTTTTCTCTTGTACTGTAGTATTTTTATGTTTTTCTAATTTGTTTATTTCATTAGAATTTTCATCTTTATTCTTAATTATTTATTTTCACTTATTTCATAGTATTTTTACCTTTCACCCCACTTCTACACACCAAATCATGAAACATAACAAAAATTCATGTCAAAATTATTGATTCCATGTTGTTTTTTCATTTAATTAAAATTTGTCTAAGTTATGAAATGAATTTATTTAGTATATTAACATTGGGTATTGATTTTTGGTAAATTGGTTTTTTCAATGATTTAAATAGATATATCTCTATGAAACCTTTGAGATGATTCATACTCCTTCTGTAAGTATTTTTTAGGAAAAATATTCCACTTAATATCTCCATACAGTTTTTCCCAAACCATGAATTATGAATTTTTATTACTTAATATGAGGTAAATATAAGTCAGGATAATATTTATCATCTTTCTAAAATGATTTTTTCATATGATCATTTCTTTTCTGATCTGTTTCATTACTATAGTAGATTGAACATATCTTGTATACCTATTATCTAACTTTTTTATTCCCTTAAATTCATAAAAATGAATAAAATAGTAATAATAAATAATGAGGGGTGATTAAATGTAAAAAATGGGGATATCTATGTCAGGATCTTACAGTTTGACTTATAGGAATTCTTAAGAGAATCGGTCTTGAAATTTGATTATAAATAATATAGGGAATGTTTTATGGAAAGAATAATGTATGAAGAATAATTTTAAAAAATATATATTTGTTGGATAGAAAGTAGAAATAATATAATGAATTTATTTTCACATACACACATAGAGTGTTATTAAAATAGTTGAATTTTTATTTCCATACTCATTTTGATATCATGCATCTCTTCAAATTTCATTCTGATTCAATTTATGAGACATATTTTTCCATGATCATTGGGAATAACTCATTGGTGTGGTTTTCCTTTAATCACATTGCTATAATGAATTAAATTATCATTGAATTTTAAATCTTCAGGAAGTTGGAAATATCTATTTAAATCATTTTTTATTTAAAATGAATCTTTTTCCTAGGAGTAAAAATGTTTAGGTGTGGGGGTGGGATCGATAATTATTCACTATTTATTTCCACCCTTACACCACTATTTTAAAATATTTTTTGATTAAAAAAAATTAAACTTCATTTTTTATAAAATATTTTAATTTTTATAACTCTTAAATAGAGAAATTATACTTTTTTAATGATTATATTATATGATTAAGTGATTTTGGCATCCCATGATGGAATTCAAGCAAAAGAGGTGAAACTGTGTGAGAGCCTGAGCACACTTGTGGACTTAAACATTTACTATAGATAATATATGAATCCAATTGGACATAAAATTGTTTTATGTATTTATAATCATGTGGGATATATTTCTCTATATAACCCTAGAAGTTAATTAATCCATTTGGAGGCCCAAAAGTGTCCCATGATGTGAAGAAATTCTGGGCAGGTAATATTGGACCGAACTTTTATATTTGGGCCATAACCTATGCCTAGTACCTCAAATTGGGATGATTTACTATATATTTGAAATGAATATAGAAGACCCACCTCTACACACAATTTAAAGACAATTTAAGGCATTTTGGATTGTAAATCATCTGAATCAACTTGCTGGAAATATATTTCATGGACATATAACGTACACCCATAGACCATTGAATTATTTTAGATTTAACATTACAAATTTATCTTTAAAATCACTCCATGGATCATTGGAAATGTTATATTGAAAGGGGTAAGTGTGAGTTGAATTTGAGACCTTCATTCATCTATTTTCTTCCTCTTCTACATCATGAACTTCTAATCCTTTTGGTGATCAATTAGGGGCATTGATTTTTTGTTAAATTCCATTACCCTTATAACAAGAATTTTTTAAACCTTTTTTTGGTTTTCCTTTTAATTTATTTGGGTAGGGCTGAGAAGTAATTGGTAGAATACCTATAATGGTGATGTCATAGATTTTTTGGATTCTCAGAATTAAACCTATTGTTTCTGTAGCCTGTTGGGAGATTACACACTGTGTAATATGGTTACATGACATGTAAGTTCTAAAATAATATTAAAACAATTTTTAACAAAAGGTTATTGTATTTTTATGATTATGGTAACTTTCAATTACACAATGTTTAATTGTGTTACACATCATGTAAAGTCCCAACTATTGTTTTAAAATAGTTTTCTCTGCTAAAATTTCTATTTACTCTTTTCCAAAATTACTTTCTCCTAACCCAAGTACCTTTACAAGGTGTTTTTAGATACCTCAAACCCTTTTGAGTTGTTTAATTCAACAATTGATCATGGTTCTGTTTGGGGTGTGACTTTCCAGGTAAGCATTCTACCAATCTCTTCATTTCATTATCTTTATCTCCTTGGTGATTGATACATCATCTAGGAAATTATGGATCTAATCCTTATATTGTTGAATCTTATTTCTAGGATGGATTCTTAGATCATATTCACCATCATTATTTTTATAGGGTTTTGTTGAAGGATTTTTGTTTAAGTGAGAATGGTTGGTGGTTCCATCATGATTCCCAATTTTGATTATCCTTAAATATCTTGATTGTATATTTTAATTCAATTAATATTATAAAAGAAATTTATTTCAATTTATTGATTAAAACCCCAATTCCATGGAATTTGTTTTTTTTTTGAAATTCAATTTTGTCTTGAAATTAGAAAACCCCCCCAATTCTATTGAATTGGGGTGTGATTGTGAAATTGATGGAAAATTTTGGAGATTTCAATGGTTGAATTTACATTGTAAAATTGATGGAAATTGTTTCAATTAAATTATTTTATTCAATTGTGAAATTTAATTTTGAAATTGAATTTTTAAATTGATTTCAAATTCTTATTTGTGAAAAAAAGGTTTAAAATTCTTTCAATAGAATCCTTTGGGTTTTATCATAGTAATGTCATATTTCGATTAAACCCACTTTTTAGTTTTTAAATATAAAATTGTAATTTTTGAAATGGTATAATGGGATTTAATTGTATTTTAAGCCATCTTAAAATAAATTCCCCATCATTTATTTGTATTAGATAACATGAAAACATAGGTAGTTAGTGAGTTATTTGGGACAATAACACTAGGATAGTAATTCCCTAACACTGTATTGAGTCTATAAAATAGTAAGTAAAAATTATTTGCACATATTAATCCCTAGTGGGACATAGATGAGTCCTCTATTTCCAGTTACAAGGTACATGTGTACACATTGCATTTATTATCACTTGAGAGTGTGAGGATCCCATAACCTAGAACAATCGTACCTATTTGCAGATGACCATTTTTTCACTTGTTTATATATGAGATATAAATATATTCCAATATTTATAAACTATTTTAAATTCCTTCTAAATTTATATAAATATTTTAAAAAAAAAATTATTAATACATTTTATTAACGTATTTCCATCATTTGAGATGTATTTAGATCTGTTGAAATGTAAAGCATGATTTGTTTAAATATGATTTTTGAAATTTAAAACATTTTTATTTTAAAAATTTAATGCTCTTTATTTAGTTAATTAAATATTGGCATGTTATTATGGAATACATGGTGAGACCCTACAGGGTCTTTATCTCACACCCTACCTGTGACTTCAATTATTTTTATATTATCTCTTTCCAGTTTTGAGTATAGGTAAAGCACCACATAGAGGTGGTTATAGTCATTGATCCATAGACTTGGAGAATTGTGTCCTCGGGGACTTGGGAAATTATTTCAGTTTTATGGTACTTTTATTTTGTAATTTGGAAAGGTCATGCCTTTTTATTTTTAATACACTTCTCCCTATAGAGTTTATTTTATATACATACTATCTTGTTTATTTTATTCCAAAATTATTGTAGAAAAAAATAATTCCCACATTAATTTTTAATAATTCCAAGTGCTATTATCCAATCCATGTGAATCGAGAACACCCTTCAGGCCTTGTTAGGACCTTATCAGTTATCGAGATACCAAGGTACTTGGGATTATTTGTGACAAAGTGGTATCAAAGCTCAAGGTTGATCTTCTTATCTTGAATTCAGTATGAACTGTGTAATTGTATCAATACATAGGAGGTAGTTGCGATTGAGTGTCTTTCCATCTCTCACCATAATGAACATTAAGTGACCAGGGGTGGTTTAGGAAAGACATATTGAGGACTATTTATAAATTTTACCTACTTTTGTTTTGGATAGATTGAAATGAAAATATTATTATATATATGATGGGATTAATTTTCTCTTATTTATCTATTTTATTGTTATATAATATCTTCCTAGTTGTATTCTATTGTAGTTTAGCATCATGTATCCAAGAAGATACAAAAATCAAATCTCAGAGGAAGCTTCCAATGAACCTTAGTGAGAATATCCTCTCATGGACCTGAACTTGGTTGAGTTGATTGTGTTTACTGTCCAGGATCTAGGTTATCCACAACCACTAGTTCCTACTCAGGCTCTGAATGTGGATCCTCATGGTAATATTCATTGAGATCATTCTCAATAGTTTCTTTTCTATAAGTGAGAAGCGTTCAAAGGCTCAAATAATCCTCAAGAAGTTGAGAAATGTTTGGGAAGGATTGAATTTTTTTTAGGTTCTTTGAGACACCTGATTAAATTAAGTTGAAGTGCACCACCTTCATGCTAGAAGGATCAAGCAGGAGATAGGGGACACTAGGGAGATAGTGAAGAATCATGATGTATTATAGTGGAAAGTCATTATAATTATTTTCACCAACTAATTCTATCTTGATTAAAATATTTTGGCCATGTTTATAGATTTTTTAAACTTGAATAGGCTGATAAGACCATGATAGAGTATGAAAACCATTTTACAGATCTCTTACATCTATCTCATGAGATAGTTTCTAATGAGAATATGAAAACTCAAAGATTCAAGTTGGGACTACAATCTGTTATTCATTATTATGTTTTCATGATAAATCTTACTTCTTATGATAATGTTCTTGATAAATCATTGATTGTTGAAATGGACCAAATTTTCAAGTCAGGGTTATCGTAAGCCCTTTTCTCTCCAAGTGGTAGCATGATGTACTTTAAAGGAAAAAGAAAGTGTGATGATTCTCAGGGTGGTTCTCAATAGGAGGGTAATTATAGACCTCATGTAGTTCCTGAAATACGTCCTACGATTTTCTACCATTGTGTAAAAATAGTTCATTCTGAGAGGGTTTACACAAATCTACCAAAGGTATGTGGTTTTTGAGGATTCTCAGGTCACTTACAAAAGTTCTACCATATCATTTCCAATCCTCATAGTGGAAAAAGATCATTGGATCCTTCTAAAACTGTGGGGAATTAGATTATTCAAGGATAAATGGGTTTTATCCATAGGCATCAATAAAAAAGCTTCTTCACATAGTGTAAGAGTCTCCAAAAGAAGAGGATACAGGTCCAGTGACTGTGACATGTACCATCATTATAGATTCATTATTAGTTAATATTTTTTTCGATACTGGTTCATCTCCTTCATTTATTTCAACTAGTAATTTTAGTCTTCTAAATCTTACTATGAAGATTTTATCTTACATTATGGATATTACTACACCCCGTGGTACAATGAGAGAGTTGTGTCTCCATAGTCCCACTTATTTCTTTCTCTAACAAATGTTGAGATTTCTTGGAGTTTTATAGTTCCTTACATGAATCAACTTGATGTCTTATTCAATATGGATTGTCTCATTTACAATAAATCCTTGATATATTTTTATCTTTTATGGGTATTCTTTACTACACCCAATAGTGTGTACCATGTATTTAAAATATAATGGGAACCAAGGATGAGCATGGCCTAACCTTCTTATTCAGAGTTGGGGAAAGTGATATATGTGTTCCGCTTGGATATAGTGTGGGAATATTTGAGTGGTGATCTCCCTCTAAACATCATTGAGTTTTCTGGTGTGTGTCTTTAGAAATCATTGGTTTCTATCCAATAAGGGAGGTAGAGTTTTCTATTAAAATAGTTTCTAGTACTCAACTAGTTTCTATTCCCTCTTACCACATAGAACCAGATAAACTAAAAGAGATGAAGAATCAGTTGGCTGATCATCTCTAAAAAGGCTTTATATGCTCGAGTGTGTCACCTTAGGTAGAACCAATTCTTTTTTTATAATATGTATGATGGTTTACTTAACCTATTTATTTATTACCAAAATCTCAATCAAGTCATAATAATGAATAAATATCCATTTCTATAGATTGATGATTTGTTTGATTAGTTAAATGGGGAGAATTTTTTCTTGAAGATTTGTCTTCTATATGTCTACAATTAGTTGAGGATAATATAATTTGATATTCAGAGGTCTACCTTTTAGAGATGGTACAACCATTATGAGTACATTTTCATTCCATTGGTCTAACCAATGCTCCTTCAGTTTTTATGGTGATAATGAATAGAATTTTCTACAAGTATCTTGATACCATCATGGTAGTCTTTGTGGATAAAATCATTCTTTACTCTAAGTATGATGAGGATCTTGTTCATCATCTTAAAATAGTTATGATTTTTATGATAAATCACTAAATTTATGCCACTATTTTGAAATATTATTTTTTGATTCAAGAATATAAATTCATAAGACTTATAGAGTCAAAATATGGAATATTAGTTGATAATAATAAGGTTGAATATATTATGAAGTGGGAACAACCATAAAATGGTTTCAATATTTGAGCATCGTGGGTCTAGTTGTGTATTATCTTAAGTTCTTAAAGGACTTATCAAAGTTGTCTTCTCCGATGACTACTCTAAATTTGAATGGAGTTAATTTTTATTAGGATGAGATATGTTAGAGTTATTTTGTTATGATGAAACAATTTTTTTTACTATTTCACTAGTGTTGACTCTTACAGAGAGAAGGCAGAGCTATGTGGTCTTCTAAGGTGCAATAGGTTTAGGTTTTAGTGGAATTCTGATGCAGGGTAATCATGTTTTTTCTTATATATCTCATTAGATTAGGCCACATGAGAATAATTATCCAACCCGTGACCTTGAACATCCAGTTGTGATGCACGCACATAAGAGTGGGAAGAATTACCTTTACATAGAAAGTTTTATCATGTTTTAAAAACATAAGATTTTGAGTTATATCTTTTTCTCAAAAATATTTTAATCTCTTCTAGAGGATTCAGGTGGAATAACTACAATATTTTGATTTTTACATCACCTATACCTCTGGTAAAGAGAATGTGATTACAGATTCATTGAGGATGAAACTTCCAACTTAGTCCGTGAAAGAATATTTAGAAGAGTAGAACTTGATGGATCCCTTGGCATAGTTTCATGTAAGATTCTAAGAATTAGGGGATGAGGGTTTTGTGGCCAGTGTTTTTTTGCTATCCCAAACTATTGAAAAGATTCTTCATGAACAATATCTTGATAATGAGTTTCATGTCATTAGAGACTCTCTTTATGGTGGGGAGATGGTTGTTGAGTGGTCGTTCTCAAAAGAGGGAATCCTATGATATCATAATCACTTTTTTATTACTTTAGCATCAAGGAAAGATGTGATAGGGGATTGGTATAATTCCTAGTGGTTCATATACCCAAGAACCATGAAGATTTTCTATGACATGTGGTAGTTCTAATGTCTTGGTATGAGATGGATATTTTTAGAATTTTTCTATCATTGTTATACATTCCAATAGGTTAAGGTCGATCACCAAAAACCTTTAGGTTTCTTTAATCCACTTGTAGTTGCGACTTGAAAGTGGGATGAGATCTCCATGGAATTTGTGATCGGTTTTCCACATAACTAGAGAAAGAAGAATGCGATATGAGCTATTATTGATTAGTTGACTATGTTAGAACACTTTATACCCATTCATGATACAACCAAAGTTGAGGAGTTGGGAAATCTCTATGTGAAAGAGATTGTTAATTTGTATGGATTTCTATCTTTTGTTTTTTTAATAGAGATCCTTGGTTCACTTCTCAATTTTAGAGAGGCCTTCAGGATGAACTAGGATCTTAGGTCCATTTGAGGATGGGTTACCAACTGTAGTCATATGTCTAGATATAAAGAGATAAACAAATTCTTGAGGATATTCTCTTTGAATTTATTCTTGACATTGGTAGAACTTAAGATGACTATCTAGGTCTGGTTGAGTTTTATTATAATAATAGTTGCTAGTCTATGATCAGAATGGATCCTTTTGAGGCCTTGTATGGCTAGCCTTGTAGATGTCCATTTTGTTGGTCAAATATTGGTGAAATTTCCATGATTATACAAATCTTGGTTTAAGAGACGACATCAAATATTCAGTTGGTTTATCAGATAATCTTGACGGTGCAGAGCTGGTATTAGTATTGTGCTGATGACCATCATAGACCATTGGAATTATCAATTGGTGACCAGGTATTCTTGAATTTTTCAACTTAATTGGGTCATTGATGGCTTGATTGGTAAGGTAAACTTTATCCTCTTTATTTGGGTACTTTTTATGTTATCGAGAAAGTGGGAAAAGTGGATTATCAATTATCACTTCCACCATAGCTAGCATCGATACATAATGTGTTCCATGTATCACAACTCTAACATTTACTATCGGATCTGTCTCAAGTTCTCAGATGGAGTGATCTTGAGGTTGAGCCTAATTTATCCATTATTGAATGGACATTCGGGATAGTTGATTATTAAAAAAAGGTACTTCATAGGAGGGTGATACCTTTGGTTATTGTTATATAGTATCATGGTTCAAATTCTCACGAGACATGGGAGTGTAAGGCACTAAAGAGAGAGAAATTGACTCACCTTTCTAATGTGAAATCTTCTTGATAGGCTTTCTGGGGACAAAATGTTTTTATGGTGGGTAGGTTGTAACATCCAATCACCATTATAACATGTACATTTTAATCCTTGTCATAATTTTACTTTTTATTTAACTGGGTAGGTCTAAGAATAAATTAGGATGATATCTATAATGGTGAAGTTAGAGATTTTCTAGATTCTCAGCATTAAACACATTGGTTCTGCAGCCTCCGGTTTATTTACACACCATGTAATGTGGTTACATAATTTAAAATTTCTAAATTATAATAAATCTATTTAAAAAAAATATATGAGTATTTCACCAATTGTGGGAATTATTAATCACACGATGTGTAATTGGGTTACATGTCATGTAATTTCCCAACTGTTGACTTTAAATAGGATTTTAGGATGAAATTATTATTTAATCCTTTTCATAATTCTTTTCACTCAACCCAAGAGACTTCCCCAAGCGTTTTTGGAGCTCTCAAACCCTTCTAGGTCATTTCATTAAATAATTTAATGTGGTTATGTTTGCAGTGTGACTTTTCTGGTAATATTTCTCCCTGTATCTTTGTCTCCTTCTCTTTATCTACTTAGATTTTGATATACCATCTAGGGATTGATGTATTTGTGCTCTGTTTTATTGAATCTTGTCTCTAGGTTGTATTTCTAGATCATCTACACCTTTATTCTTATTGGTGGGTTTCGTTGAGGGCATTGTGTTTCCATGAGAAATGTAGGTGGTTCTGTTATGATGCTCAATTTTTAATAACCATAAACTGATTGGTTATTTATTTAAATTCATTTACTATTATAAATGAAATTTCTTCCAAGATATTGATTAAAAACCCAATTCCATTTAATTTGGGTTTTTTAAAATTGAATTTTGTCTTGAATTTAATTTTGGAAATTGAATTGTGAGATTGAAATTTTTAATTGATTTAAAATTATTATTTGTGAAAAAATAACTTAAAAAGGGTTTTGATAGAAAGCTTTTGGTTTTATCTTAGAAAAGGAATGTTTTTATTAAAAACCCATTTTGGTTTTCAAATGTAAAATTATAATTTTTGAAATGGGAGAATGAGTTTTAATTACGTTTTAAGATGTCTTAAAATAAATTTCTCATTATTAATTTGTACTAGATCACATGAAAAATTATGTAGTTAGTGATTTATTTGGGACAAACACGCTAGGATGGGAATTACCTAACACCATATTGATGTTTTTTAACACTAACTAAACACTTATTTGAACATATTATTCCCTAATGGGACATGGATGTGTCCTCTCTTTCCAATGTTGAGGTATGTGTGTACACATTGCGGTTGTTATCACTTTATAGTGTGAGGATCCCATAACCTAGAACAATCATACCTCTTAGTAGATGACTGTTGATGCTCCTTTCGTCACGGAATCTAAAGATCGGAAAAGGGTAATATCTAAGAAAAAAGTGATTAATCCTTTGAAGAAACATCAAAAATCGACAAAGCGATGGAAAAGGAGAACATTGCCCATAGGTCGCGCAAGTTCCCTCTTGGTCGCGCAAGTACACTTGCGCGCCGCCTCAACACTTGCGCGACCACTCATGGTCGTGCAAGGGACTTGCGCGACATATCTGGTAACCACCCAGTAACCGCCCGGGGTCTTCTTTTGCCTATAAATAGACCCTGTGGGACCCCCATTCGAGAGGATCTTTTTTCAGAAACTCGGATTGAAGCTCCCGACGCCCAAGTCTCTTCTCAAAGCTTCCGGAACACTTCTAAGGTAATTTCTTACCTAGAACGGAAGATCTAAAGAGAAAAAGGAAGGCCTAAGTGTTGAAACTTATCAAACACTTGCGCGCCGACTTAATTCCTTCAATATAACTTGCGCGTCCCTCTTCTGGAAGAACCTCAAGAGGATGGGAAAGGGTTTAATAAAGAGTCGCTCAAGTATTTCAATACTGGTTGAAAATCGCGCAAGTACCCTCCATGTCGCGCATGTATACTTGCGCGACCAATACTTGCGCACCGCCGCAGGACTTGCGCGCCTTTCAAGACTTGCGCGCCCCTAGCTTTTTGGGTGCCCATCTTGCCCATTTTTACCCCTCTTAAGCCATTTCACCCTTCCTATTCAAGATTCAGTCTTCAAGATACTCTTCAAAGCCATTTATGGCATGATTTCTTGATTTGACATCCTTATCTGAAAGGAATTCTGTGAAATATCTCTCAAAACCTAGTGATTTAAACATCATTATGTCACCAAAGATTGAGAGTTCATTCATTCAACCTCATCCTTTAAGATGAGAGAATCTTAACCTAGGTCTCCTTTTCAGGAATAATCCACAGTTATAAAACCTTTGATCTGGGCATCTTTCTTAAGAATAAGCCCCAATCAAGTCCTTTAATCTTGGGCATCCTCCTTAGGAGTAAGCCCCAAACCTTAATCCCTAACCTGGGTCTCCTTTTTCAGGAATAAGACTCAGTCATAACCTTGGGCTTCCTTTTCAGGAGTAATCCCCAAGTCCCCTAACCTAGGATTCCTTCTCAGGAATAAGTCCTAGTCATAAATCTTGGGCATCTTTCTTAAGAATAAGCCCCAATCAAGTTCCCAAACTTGGGTATCCTCCTCAGGAGTAAGCCCCAAACCTTAATCCCTAACCTGGGTCTCCTTTTCAGGAATAAGACTCAGTCATAATCTTGGGCATCCTTCTTAGGAGTAAGCCCCAAGTCTCTTAAAATTTCTCTTAACCAGTCATAAATTACCTTTGATTTGGGTTTCCTTTTCAGGAATAAAACCCAATCATAAGTCCCCTCCTAACTTGGAAATCCTCCTTAGGAGTAAGCCCCAAGATTAGAGTATTTAAATCTCCATGAAGCACATATAACTTTGTGGACCCTGTTCTTGGATTTTCTCCCTAAAAGTAAATCCTAAACTTTCGTCTATCTGGGCAGTCATCTATACATAAGCCCCAAAAAAAATTCTTATGATTGCATCTTTTATGGCACAATTGTCTGAATTTTACAAATACCTCTTGTTTCTCACACCGAGCATGACTCACATGAGATTAGAGTGTAAAAGTAATTATGACATTCATCTTTGAGCAATCAATCATAAAACATCATATCCCATTCCTCGAACTACGTGGGTTCTGATTCCTTTTTCAAAACAAAGGATACGTAGGTAGCCCATTTATGGGTTCGATCCCAACATTGAAATAATCTCTGTCCTTCTGAATGAAGATAAACTTCAAGTGCCCCACTGAGTGGCTTTAAAACCAGCCTGGTCATCAAAATGACCAAGAGACTTTTATATAAATGTTTTGAAGGATACCATTGACCAAGAATCTCTAAACAAATATAGATGATTCTATATTGATGAAGAACCTCGAATACATATAAAAGATTCTCTAAATTTCTTGCATATTTAATCATTGATTGTTAAAACTAAAGGAAAGCTCATTTTATACTTGGTAATGTAATAAGGATTCACGAACTTAACTTAAATCTATAAAGAGAGTCCCGGAGTAGACAATAATTCCCCTCAAAAAGGTGTGATGAGTCCGACCTCCCATCCTCTCGACCAATGCAAATTCCTAAGCCTCATTAGCCCACAAGCTAATGAGCGCCTGCCTTTGGAAAGTAGGTCCAAACGGATGTGGAATCATTGGATGTTTCCGGTTCTACGAACAAACCCGTTAGAAACCGATCGGAACGTTTGAATCTCCCGTCCAGGAGGTCATCCCCGGATTCCGCGCGAAACAAAAATGGTGAACCCGACGTGAATCCTTAACCAAGTTAAAGTGATGTTCTTCTTATCTGTTAGGCCCTTTGGGCCAACAAGGAAATCATTGACATGTGCTCATCCAAAAGATGCAGTGGACAGATTCATCTTGATTATGTCTGTTACATGGAACAGGCACTCTTTTTTCAAGATCTTCTACAAAAATGGCTTTCCTTAAATTCACCCCTGTGAATACTGCTGCTGGGAACACCTCTACTGTGAGGTCTGCTGCTGTGAAAACCAATGCTGCTACTCCTGCTGGAACGTCATCCGCTCTGAGGATGACATCACCAACTTAGCATCTTCAACGCTGTATTTCTAATGCACTGGTTAAGGAGTACCGTCGCAACGGTTCTATCCCAACTCTGGAGGCCGCTCGTCAAGCCCTCCAAGTTAACAATTCTACCTGGTCGTCCGGACAACGGCGACCAGCAATCAAGAAGCAGACGGTGCTGACTACCGTCTCCAACCGTTTCGGGTCGTTATCCCCGGAACGCAATTTCCATTCACTCCCTTACTCCGAGGAAGTGAATGAGCAGGTCCCGCAGGACCTTAATTCAAAGAGACAGGAGTCCTTCTCAAGGGCTCCCATCAACAATCGCCGCCAGACTCGTGCGGTAGTGCGCCCTCAACATGATGAGGGTACCGACTCCAGGCGTTCAGCTCAGGTTCCTCGAACCCGAGCAGGCAAGATGAATCGCCAGAGACGGAACCCGGTTAACAATAGGCAGGTTGTCATCCCTGTCATCTCCGGAGAAGTCCACCAACCTAACTTGGTGGCAAATAACGAGCAGGCATACACACCTGTTCGTTTTAATCCCGCTGTCCAGCAGACTCGTCTGGCAGCATCAAGCCGATCCCGCCAGGCAATTCCGGCGGAGTACCATAGGCAGGAACATACACCTGCTTATACATCAGCAGTTAGTCAGCAGGCTCGTCTGACTACATATGATGGATCTCGTCAACAGCGTTTGGCGAAGTGTAATCAGCAGGCACATACACCTGCTAATACTAATCAAGCCTACCAACAGTCTCGTTTGGTAGCGCACGGAGAAGTCAGTCGGAAAGCCCCGACGACAAACAGGAGACAGACTAAACTCTCTGCCTCCACACTTGAGTACTGTCAGGATTCACTGACAGGAAAAGGAGGACAGGAGCAGGCACATACACCTACTCCAAGCCCGGAATGGACGTATATCCCTGTTCCGGCGGTTGAAGTCACCAAACATATTTTGTCAATGGTGAAAGAGCAGAAGCAAATTCCTGCTCATATTCTGGATGCTTGCAAGGATATCATAACAGCTTCAGCATCATCTCAGGGACAGACACATAAATCTATCCCTAGCAGTGGAGTGACACATCAACAATTCACTCCGGAACAGACACACACATCTGTTCCAGTCCAAGAGGGTTGTGGGGCCTACTCCCCCATATCATATGGACAACCAAGTCAGGCACATACACCTGATTTGAGCGATGATCGTCAGCCTAACCTGACCATATTTCCAGATCAGGAACATACACCTGCTCAGAGCAATCACTTTCGTCATCAAGTGATTTCTAAAGCGAGTAAGAAGGCATCTAAGAAAAAGATCCGCCCAGCACAGTCAGGAGATCAAAGGCCAATCTGCAACAAGGCCTTGCTCGATGCTGGAGTTCTTGAAGCCCTCAGACATTTATCTGTCGGAATTCAAGATTCTACTCCCTCAGTTCCCAATAACAGGAACATTAATCCCGAAGGTCTTCAAAAGACACTTCCTCATAAAGACTTGCTTCATGAAAATTCGGTCAATCTTGAAGTTTCTTCTTCAGATGAGAACCACAGGAACCCTCTGTGTGGTCAGAAGACCAAGGAGCAAGAGGTCTCATCTTTTGCTGTAACCCATCATGAAGGTCCTCTTCATGGTGATGAACTTCGCTGCGAAAGTCCTCTCCGCAGTAGTGATTCACATTGTCTCGAAAATTCTTCAAAAGGCAATGTAGTGACGAGAAAGCCCTCCTATCTCGAGGCACTTGCAAACGTAAAACCAGTCATGTCTGAAGTTTTACTATTGGCAGGTGAAACTCTTTCTCCATCAGAAGATAGCTTGGGGTTCAGGTTATTCTCCGAACCTTCCCTGGGTCATTCATCTTCCAGCATGAATAGTGATTCCTCTACCAATCTTGTTGAATCCGATGAAGCAACAAGGAAACACCAACTCTGGTCCAAACAGGTAGAAGAATCTTCATTTAATGATAAAGAGGAAATGCTGAACATGAGGAAAAAACTGGCAAAAGGTGAAGTACCAGTCATGTTTTGGCCTTTGGCTGACTCACAGTATGACATTCCAAAGATGTTGACGGATAATGGAATCCATGATATTCGTCTCAACATATGGAAAACTCTTTGTCAATTAAATAAGAAGGTATTATCTTACGATGAATATGAAAATCATCTTAAGATAATAGAAGGGTTACAACGCCAGATTGATTTGGCATCTCTATCAGTTTCTCGGTATCCGAAGGCTGAAAAGCAACAGAGAAACCTTCAACGTTCATGCCTTGGCGCACTAAGAAGATTGCGTCAGTTAATTTCCAATGCTCCATCTAATGTTCATATCAGAGGATGGGGTATTCACGGAGCACTACATTTCACAGTGCTTTCCGGTCAGCAAAGCCCGCCGAAAATGGTCTCATGCAATGTTATTGCCCATGGCCGGCCACAGTGAATGGGCTTTGTTCATAATCGAAATCTTGCTCGAGATCAAGCTTCAACTAGTTCCTCTCAAAATCAAGTATATAGAGAACAGGTTGTTGAATTGCTCCTACAACAAGCAGGCGAGAATATTGCACAAGCCTCTCGTCTGGAGCAAACACGTCATCAAATGACAGAAGTTTCGGAAATCACCAAACGGTCTGTTGAACCAGGTGATAAAAGTGGATACAGGTTAATGCATCCAGCTAATTTCCGAACTAAGATTCGCAAGATCAAGAGATATTTTAAAAAGATCTCAGACATAGCATGTCAAGAGACACCCCAGCTTGCCAGACTGGGGACTTCTCTAATCCAACCCTCAGAATCAACGAATGGTATTCGAGGAGTTGAGCGGAAGCAACAGGAACACCCCCAGTCCACCGGACTGGGGACTTTTTCAAATCTTCAATCCCTCCCTCAGAAAAAGTCAGTATTCTCTCGATTAGGGAATAAGCCTCAAGAGGAACGAAGAGCCAAGATGTCAGGAGATTTTCTCCAAGTGACGGTTCTCCAAGAAATTCCTGAGGGATCAAGTCAACGGAATGCCATGTCTTATCATGGACATAAAAGGAGACAATATCACAGAAATGCTGATAGAAAGGATTCCATGAAATATGCATCCATTAATGTCATCACTGCCGTTGCTGCTGATTCACCAGATGAGGCTCAATCAGAGGGATCAGACGAAGAGGTTCCTGCTCAAGAAGTTGTGCACACAGACCTAAATGAAGAAGGTGTGCGCACACGTAATCAAAGGCTTACCCAAAATCTGGGTATTCCTTCAAGTAACCCACTTCCCCCTCTCCGAAAAGGATCCAATAAGGGGAAAGGAAAGAATCAGGTTACTTCTCACCCTTCCTCTGAAGGAGCTCAATCGCTCTCATTAGAGCAAAGGCTTGCACAACAGGAGGAAGAAATGAAAGAATTAAGAAGGTTGAATGCAGAACTACTTCAGAGTAGTCTTCTTCTTAAGAATGCTGAAGTCCGACAGCCGAAGGAATTTGTTGTAACTACTGAGATGGATCAGGAATATCCTCCTTTATCAGTACACCCACAGAGGTCTAATCCTACGGGTCAAACGCAACAACGGTTGGCAGCACTACCATTAGTTGCAGCACCAACCTCCACGGCTATCCAAGCTCCATTCATTGCACCTACCCAAAACCAAGTTCAACCTGACGTTTCTCAAAAGTTAATAACTACTATTGAGTCATTAACAGCTCGGTTAGAAACTATGGAAGGGAAACGGGCGCAAGTTCAACCTGAAAAGAAAGTTTACCCTGAATGGGTAGATTCAATTTCTCCTCCATCCAGTTTTGGAAACCCTATTTTCCCTACTTTCAATGGATCAGGCGACCCTGAACATCATTTGACGCATTACGTGTCTTGTTGTGATCCTATGATTGGAACTCCAGAACAACAAGAAGCAGTGAAACTCAGATGCTTCGTGCGAACCTTGCAAGGACCAGCTTTTGTCTGGTATACAAGCTTGAAATCCCGGTCAGTCATCAGATGGGAGGATCTTCGTCAAAAATTCCTTCTTCAGTTCAGCTCAACTTTGCCAAAAACGACAGTTTTCGATCTTACAAACTGCAAGCAAAGGGAGAATGAAAGAGTCTCTGATTTCATTGCTCGTTGGAAGGGATTAACGTATTCCTTGAGTTTATCACTCCCTCAGGAGGAATTGTTGCCAATCTGTGTGGCAAATTTGCGTGACGAATTACGCACGCCATTGATCCCTGTGAAATACACAGGAGGGTTTCGAGACCTTACTTCAATCGCTCAACAGATTGAAGATTCCCTTATGCAGGCTAAGTTTAAATCTCGTGTAATTCCATCAGCTCCAGGAAGAAGAATGGGTAAAGCAGAAACTGCTACAGTTATGCTTAAACAGGCACCTGTACCTATTTCTACTTCAAAACCTTCATCTTCTCGAAGGGCTCCACCTCCTGAACGCCAACAACAAAGGCTGTTTCGTCCAAATGATCAAAAAGATCAACGACGAAAACAATTTGAGGATATGAAGAGTAAAACATACTCTTTCCGAAGTGAGCAAGTTCCTGGTTACTTCATTTCAGCTCTGGAAAATAATTTGGTTCAATTACCAGTGCCGAAGAGACCAAACAAGGAAGGAGATGAAGACCGTCCCAATTATTGTCCCTTTCATCAAATGTTGGGACATCCCATCCAGGAGTGTTTTGTCTTTAAAGACCTCCTAAAAAAGATGGTTGACTTGGGACAAGTCAAATTGAAGGGTTCTTCAGCTCATGTAGCGTGTATTACCGCTACAGATCCAGAGGAAGGAGGCGAGTGGAAGGAAGTCAAAAGCAAAACTGTGAAAAAATATGATGATTGGATGGTCAGAAAGACAATCAATCGGACCCATTCCATTTTGCGAACACAATTGAAGAAGCCAATTGTGTCTCCTACAAAAGCTGCAGTAAAGCCTCCATCAAAGGACAAATCCTCAAAAGGGCAGCGCAATTCAAAGAAGAAAGAGGAATCAGGAGAAGATGAGTATGTATCAAAGCCTAAATTGTCTTTGACTCTGGCAGATTTCATGCCATCTACTTCAAAGCCACGGGCACCGTCCCACCAAACGGCACAGCCTAAACAGGCTAACTTGGCAGAGTCTTTATCAGACGAAGAATTGATCTTTGGTTCTGTTAATATGATTCAATTAACAGATTCATATTCCAGTCTTGATGAGCCTGAATTCCCTGTATCAAATAAAGGAACCCGAGGAAGTTCTAGAGGTTCAGGATATAGGGGAAGACGTGGATCTTTCCGAAGCCACTACTCTAATTCTACCCCTGCTAGCACTGTATATGCAGCAGAAACTCGTGGTAGAGACCTTCAGCGAGCTCAAAATGAACAAGCAAGTTCTTCTGCCAATGGACAACTCAGCTTCGGCACAGTTATTTTGGAAGACCGATTAAATGTTCCATCTTCTTTATCTCAACAAGTAAATGGATCTAATCAGTCTAATTTTCCAAAACTAAAGATGTTTCCAACTTCAATACAAGAGGCATCAGCTTCCAAAGAATCTGCTTCCAAGGTACCTGCTAAACCGCATATTCCTATTGGGAAACGCAGGCCTCTAGATCAAAAGTATGATATATTGAAACACTTGGCCCAAGTACCAGCCAAATTATCAATTTTGGATGCTTTGAATCTATCAAAAGATCTTCGGGAAGCACTCATCGAAGCTTTGTCAAGTCCTCAGGAGTTTGAAGCTGAAATTGCTGCAGCTGAAATTTATCACATAGAGAATAATCCTGCAGAATGCCATGCAGTGATATCTTTTACTGATAAAGATGAAGATGATGTTGTGCATGGGCACATAAAACCTTTCTACCTATATGGCAAAGTCAATGGTATAGATGTTTGAAGAGCTTTTATTGACAATGGTTCAGGAGTCAACCTCATGCCCATTCGCACACTTCGTCGATTGGGCCTCACGAAATCTGATTTATCTCCTTCTACCATGATGTTGCAAGGATATGATAAAAATGAACAAGAACCACTGGGAGAAGTTACGCTCAGAACTTAGTTTGGAGATCTTGTTTCCAATTCAGATTTCATGATTGTTGATCAAGACTCAGCTTTCAATATCTTGCTTGGAAGACCCTGGTTACATCAGCATGCAGCCATTCCGTCATCATACCATCAATGTCTCAAATACTGTTTCGATGGTCAAGTTGGAACATTGTATGGTGATAAGGCCCCGTTCAAAACATGTGAGTCTCAATACATTGAGGCGGAATTTTATCACATGAAGGGAAGAGAAAAATCTACAATAAAGGAAATTACCAAAGTTAATGCTCCATATGGTTTGGAAAAAATTCCAATAAATCCATTTTCACATGTGAGTACAGATTATGTGTTACCTATCAGTCAAATTGACAAAATAGGCCCAAATCAAAATACTCTTATGGAAAGATCCATAATGTCAATTACGGCAATCGAGCCAGACAACATGGGAGAAATTGGTAACTTACCAAGCAGTGATGAAAGCATAAGTGGTGACGTTTTCATTTCGTCTGCTGAAATCCAACAAGTCTATACTTCGCTAATCAGGCCAGAAGAAGTTATAGCAACACCAGAGGTGAATGTTGATGTCGATTCTCAATCCATCATCTCCTCTTTATTTCCCAAAGAAGACCCTTTTTCATCAATAGGGTCGGAAATGGAAGCTTCTTCTTCAAAATGTGAAAATTTTGACATCTCTTATGATCATGAGAATTTCGTTTTTTCATCTACTTTGCAAGTAGAAACGGAAGATATAACACATGATGAAGAGGAAGAGAAAGATCTTAGAGATGCTCCTCCAGCATTTGAAGAGGGTATCTCTACCACTGTGGATGAACTCAGAGAAGTAAATCTGGGTACAGAGAAAGATCCACGCCCCACTTTAATTAGTGCGGCCATGACCCTTGAAGAACAAGAGATGTATATTTCTTTTCTAAAGCAAAATAAAGATATTTTTGCTTGGAATTATACAGAGATGCCTGGCCTTGATCCTGATGTTGCCACCCATCATTTGGGTTTGCCAAAAGAACATCGAGGATTCAAGCAAGCCGCGAGAAGAACACACCCAACCTATGCTTCCAAAATCGAGGCTGAAGTGGATAAGCTTATCAAAGCTAACTTCGTCAGAGAAGTTCAATATCCCAAGTGGTTGGCTAATATTGTCCCAGTAAAGAAAAAGAACGGACAAATTAGGGTTTGCATCGATTTCAGAGATCTTAATCGGTATTGTCCCAAAGATGATTTTCCAGTTCCGATTACAGAACTCTTAATTGATGCGACGACTGGCTATGAAGTACTTTCTTTCATGGATGGATATTCTGGATATAATCAGATCCGAATGGCCCCAGAAGATGAGGAATATACAGCCTTTAGAACTCCTCAAGGTGTGTTTTGTTACCGGGTGATGCCCTTTGGTTTAAAGAATGCAGGTGCAACATATCAACGTGCCATGCATCGTATCTTCAAACCTTTTCTAGGGAAATTTGTTGAATGCTATGTAGATGATTTGGTGGTTAAATCCAAACAACGTTTTGATCACTTGGCTGATTTGGAAATCATATTCCACAAGCTTCGACAACATAATTTGAAGATGAACCCCTTAAAATGTGCTTTTGGGGTAACCTCAGGAAAATTCCTTGGCTTTGTTGTACGCCATCGTGGTATTGAAGTCGATCCTGAGAAGACCAAATCAATCCTTGGTTTGTCACCTCCTCAGAATTTGAAAGAATTAAGAGGACATCAAGGACACTTAGCCTATATTCGGCGTTTCATCGCCAATTTGGCAGGAAAAAGTTTACCTTTTACCAAATTATTGAAGAAAGGAGTCACTTACCAGTGGACTAAAGAATGTCAAGAAGCATTTGATGTTCTCAAGAAATACCTCTTAAGTCCACCAGTACTCGTGCCACCTGTTGAGGGTAGACCTCTTATCCTTTACGTGACAGCTTTAGAGCGATCATTGGGTGCTTTTCTTGCTCAAAAGAATGATGCTGGGAATGAAAATAGTCTCTACTATCTCAGTAGAACTATGCTTGAAGCAGAAACCCGGTATTCGAGTATTGAAAAGTGCTGCCTAGCATTAATCTTTGCAGTTCAGAAACTGAAACACTACCTGCAACATCACGAGGTCCAATTGGTATCTCGTAATAATCCACTCAAATTCATCCTTAGTCGTCCAATGCTTACAGGACGTCTGGCAAGGTGGGCGGTTATTCTACAGCAGTTCGACATTCAGTATGTGTCTCAAAAGGCAATTAAGGGCCAAGCTCTGGCTGATTTCCTGGCTGAACACCCTTCAGTGGAAGACACGTATTCAGATATCGAACTCCCTGATGAGGAAGTTTTTTCTATTCAAGAGAATCCTCAAACATGGGAAATGTATTTTGATGGTGCTTCTAGAAGTCCAACAGGGAAGAAAATGGAAAATCCTAAATTCAACAAAGTTGGTTTAGGAATTGTGTTCATTTCTCCAGATAAGGCAGTGTTACCTTATTCCTTTTTGTTGTGGGAAGGTGGTACCAATAATGAAGCTGAATACCAAGCTCTCATTGCAGGCTTGGAGTTAGCGCTTCAAGCACAAGTGAATCACTTAAAGGTGAAGGGTGATTCAGACCTGGTAATCAAACAAGTCAATGGGGATTATGCCATCAGAAAAGAAGAATTAATCCCTTTGTATGATTACGTCAGAGAGTTAATGTCGGAATTCCCTTCAGAACCGACATTTTCTTATGTCCCAAGATCACAAAATGCTCAAGCTGATGCACTGGCTAATATAGCCACAGCTTTAGCAGATCCAAATCGGGACGAGACAACCATCGGTATTGCCCACCGTCGTGCAATTTCACCTTATGTTCAAGTCAGAACAGAGGAAATTAATGAAATTAGTCCCATTCCTGAACCATATGGTCATACTACAGGATGGATGTCACCTATCAGGGAATACCTTCAAAATGGAACACTTCCACCTGATAGAGCCGAGAGAGAACAAATTCGGCGACGTGTGGTCAATTTTACTCTTTATGATGGTCCAAACCACCTCGAGAAAATTCTCTACAAATGTGGTTTTGATGGAGTTCTCTTCAGATGTATTGATGGTGAAGAGACAATGGCTGTCATAAAAGAAGTGCATGCAGGAGTCTGTGGTGCCCACCAGTCTGGACATAGATTGTCTGATCAAATTCGAAGGCTTGGATACTTCTGGCCTTCAATGATACAAGATTGTGTTAATTTCACAAAGAAGTGTCATTCATGCCAAGTATATGCCAATTTCATTCATCAACCTCCAGAGTTGCTTCATACAGATAAATACTCATGGCCATTTTCCACATGGGGAATGGATGTGGTGGGACCTTACCCTTCAGCTACGGCCAAGCAGTTTAAGTACATTCTTACTGCTACTGATTTCTTTTCCAAATGGGCAGAGGCAGTACCTCTCAAAGAAGTCAGTTCTAAATGCATTGTTAGCTTCATCAAGTCTAACATCATTACTAGATTTGGTGTCCCTCATACCATATTGACAGAAAACGGCACCAACTTCTGTTCTTCTGAGGTAAAGAGATTGTATCAAGAATACAACATTAAGTCCAACCATTCATCTCGATATCATGCAGCGGCTAATGGCCAGATAGAGGCCTTCAACAAGACTCTTTCAAATATACTGCAAAAGATGGTGGATAAAGATAAGAGGTCATGGCCTGATAAACTCTATCATGCTTTATGGGCTTATCGGACTACCACTCGCAATGCAACGCGGTCTACTCCATATTCATTGGTATATGGAACAGAAGCAGTCTTGCCAATTGAAGTTCAATTGCCCTCACTCAGAATAGCCATTTGTGATCAGTTATCAACAGATGAGAAATCCCAAAAGCGTTTTAATGAATTGGAACAGTTAGATGAGAAAAGATTGTGCACTTTGCACCACTTGGAAATCTATCAAAATCGAATAGCACGAGCTTTTAACAAAAAAGTTCATCTTCGTTCATTCATTCAGGGAGAATTGGTATTGGTTCTTAAAGCACCAATGATACCAGGAAAGAAACCTCCCAAGCTTGAACCAAAATGGGAAGGACCTTATTCAATACATAAGGTCTACTCCAATGGAGCGTATTCTCTAATCTCAATGGATGGAGAACACATCACGACTCCAACTAATGCCAGATTTCTGAAGAAGTATTTTGTATAAACACAAAATATTGTTCCCAGAACCAAGACTTACAATTGGTTCATACAGAAAAGGTCCGGTATGACCTTAAACTACACAATGGTCCAGTATGACCTTAAACTACAACTTCGTCCAACATGACATTAAACTGTGTCACATATTTTGTCCGAGATGACATTAAACTATATTGTGTCCTAGCAACATGACATTAAACTGTGTGGCACTTTCATCGTCCAGCATGACATTAAACTGTAAAAAATCCCCAGAACTGATATCCTCATATTGGTTCACTTTAGTCCTAGCTACATGACTTTAAACTGTACAGCACCAGTTCGTCCTTGCTATATGACGTTAAACTATACAGCAATGGTCCCGTATGACCCTAAACTGCATCATCTGTGGTCCATGTATATGACCATAAACTATTTACAAATATGTCCAGCAAGACGTTAAACTGTGACGTCCTAACTACATGACGCTAAACTGTATAAAAGTCCCTCACGTCCGGAAAGACGTTAAACTATATAATCATCAAAAGTCCAGCATGACATTAAAACTACACAATCCCCCTTTCGTCCAATATGACGTTAAACTGTATTGTCCCCATCGTCCTAACTACATGACGCTAAACTGTACAGAAAGTCCTTGATATGTCCTACATGACATTAAACCGTGCATCGTTAAGGTTGTTATTACCTCTTGTTTCTCACACCGAGTATGACTCACGTGAGCTTAGAGCGAACATCAACCATAACACTCCCTTTGGGCCACTAACCATGTGTAAGTCCCAACAACATTTTTTTAGATCATTGTCCACAAGAACAACTTGATCATTAATTCATTCTTTAATTGAACTACACAGACTTTGATCCTTGCCCTCCAGGCTGGGTATGTAGGCAACCTCCCAAAGGTTCAAGCCCAAAAACAATCTCTTCACATTGGTTCACCACCATCTCATAGATGATGATTTGTGAAACCACCCCTGGAATCAATATCTTTACATTGATTCACTTTCGTCCTTGTTATATGACGTTAAACTATACAACACTTTTGTCCGGTACGACAATAAACTACAATATTCTTTGATTTCCTCATTTGAGAAGGAACCATTATTAACATTGATTCTTTTTTCAATCATGGTTTTCATTTTCAAAAGACTACGTACATACATGGTAATGCCTAAACTTTTTATCTTAGGTTAAAACCATCATTGCACTAAAGTCCCCTTTTCACCCTTCACATGTACGAACCAAATTTGTACAAAGGGTAGATCTAGAACTACGTGGACTTGATTCCCATCCTTATGGGATACGTAGGAACATTCGAGTGTCCCTCGAATCCAGTCCCAAGTCTTTTGGGCCTAACCCCAAATTTCACTTTCAGTCCCTTGGCTGAAAAGTCTTCATGAAAACACACACTGTGTATTCATTATTATGGTCCGAATTCTATGACCCTAAACTAAGATTACTCATACTTTCGTCCTACACGACGTTAAACTGCATTTCAAGAACTACGTATGGCTTGATTCTCATTCTTATGAGATACGTAGTGAAGTCCAAGTTTCAATTCAGGACCCAGCCACAACATGATTATGGTTTTCATTGACCTATGTATCTCTATATACATTGGAAAATACCCATCTTTATGTATTATAATCCTAACCTTAAATATTTTCAGATCTTCATAACCCTTTTCATGACTTATAGTCACAAAAATGTCAAACTTCTGAGAATGCTTTTGCCTGACTATGCAGCACGTGCCCATAGGTTGCCTTGCATAAACAGTCCACATAACAGACTTGTCAGCCAAGAGATGCTATTTATTTGACCATGCAGCCAATGCCCATAGGTGGCCCTGCATGTTTTCAACCCCCTAACGGGTTTGTTAAATAATAGTAACTTCATTCTTGGGAAGAATGCCTCTTTTGTCCTTATTTGTCTTAACCGACAGTATGTAGGGATCCGCAAAAATAGCCATCCTTAATATATTTGTCCCATATCCTTTTTCATGATCTGAAAGTATTCAAGTCTATGGTTTATTCTTCTTCCCTACGTTTGGGTCAGACCTTCGTAGGAGTGATATTCATCCAGTTCTTCGATATTCTTGTTCGGAAATATCCTTTCCATATTCAAGTACCTCTTTCCATACAACAAACTCTATGCTTTAGAAAATTTGAATCTCCATAAACTTTCACTGGCTTTTAGCACTAGGAAAGTAAATTTCTGAGAGTTCTTTTGCCTGACTATGCAGCACGTGCCCATAGGTGGCCTTGCATAAACAGTCCACATAATAGACTTGTCAGCCAAAAGATGCTATTTTATTTGACTATGCAGCCAATTCCCATAGGTGGCCCTGCATATTTCAACCCCCTAACGGGTTTTGTTAAATAATAGTAACTTCATTCTTGGAAACTACTTTTTCTAAATGCCTTTTAGCTCTTTTTCATATCATTTCTCAGATTCAAATATTCTTAAGTCATAGTTTACATATTTTCTCTCATACTTGAGTATGATAATTTGTTTTCAGATAAATTATCAAGGAATTGAATCCATTTTAATCCATTTTTCGGTCAAAGCTATTTCGACCTTAAACATTAGCCTCTTTATGTCCGGCTTGCATGACTTTAAACTGCCCACACAAAAGACAGAGGAACTATGAATAAAAGTCAAGTTCCAGCTCACTAAATATACATTTTTTGTATGATTTAGCTAATATTGAGCAGTTAAAAGATTCAAAGTTTGTAGGGTTATTTGTAATAATCCTAGTAAAAATCAAACTATGCTTACTAAGCCCATTGGCTTAAGTAAATTTGAAGCAGGTAATGGAAGAATGCAAGCACAAATGATTGAAGACAAAAGTGTTTTTCATTGATACACAAGAGTTAGAAGGACATCCACAGATTGGAATCTCTTCTCTTTTTCAAGAAATTACAGGAGATTGTCAACAAAAGTCTTCATTTGATGTATAGCATCCTGAGCCTTATCAACAGTTGCTTGAAGCTCGTGCACTTGACCAGCTTCACTCTTTTCAGCTTGCTGAAGTGCCTTCTTAGCATCTGCAATGGCTTTCATACCATTTATATGAGTTTCATCCAATGATTCATTAAGCTGATCAAGTTCCCCAGTAACAGCATCTAACTGTTGCTGGAGTTGCACCTGCTGGATGACCTTTTCTTTGATTTTTTGCTTCAGATCCTTCATCTTGACAACATAATCAGCTTCAGCCTGGGATATCGCAGCCTCAAATTCACCTATGTTGACTGAAAATTTCACTATGGTCAAATCTTCGCGACTTGTCTGCATTTGCTCCCTCCTGAAGATAATCTGTTTCACTGCAGCATGGATCTTTTCATACCCAAAACCACCAAGTCCCATTATAACAAATTGGGATGACAATCGGGAAATTTTTGATGGTAGCTCTTCTAAGGGCACCCCCGATATGATGTTCCATATATTGTTCCACGCCTTACGTCATGAAAAGCTGAACGCTTTGAGCATCTCTGGATCTGATTCAACATCTTCGTCAGAAGGGGGTATGTAATATGGAATTAACATGCTTAAGGAAGTGCCTCGTTCAGCTCTTTCCCCTCTGACATGGGCTTCTTCACTTTCAATTCCCGTTGGGGTAGAGGCTGAAGCCTCATCTCCGGATCTAGCCATTACAGTTGATGGCCCTACATGATCAATTGAAAGATTTTAGTTGAATCTTAAAGGATAACAAAAGAATGGATTGTCTTGCAAATAAAGTACAATCACAAATATTGTTATCCCTTACCCAATGGTGGTTCAGCAACATGAGAAGACTTCTCCCCATCTTTCCCGGTTTCAACAGGATTTTCAAGATGGGTCTCAGGAGAGTTTATTGGATTTAGCTCTACTTGAGCTAATGTTTCTGCAATGATAGGGTTGACATCAGTGTCCACACCCTCTTCAGGCATTGGCAGTTCAGCAGCTTCTACGGAAGAAACTGCATATTATTTTACATCATGGTTAGAAATATTTTCTTTTAAAAGAAAAATTTGGGCGAAGGGTAACAATCACGCCCAAGGTCTTATAAATCACATGACAATCTAGCATGATCATAAAATTCTTCAAAAGTCATTCCTTGATTCATCATTTCATCCAATGATACTTCAGAATCTTGGTTAGTCTCACCAGTGGGAGCATTTGCTATGTCTTCTTGCTGACTTATGCCCTGCAACCCCTGACCCTGGACAGCATCTTCAGTAGTGGGAGGGATACTGGGAATGGATGGCAGCTCTTCTCCAGGAGCTACCAAGTCAGCTTGAGTCTGTGGTTGTTCTACAGCACCCTCCACGGCCTTTGAAGAAGGATCAGTCCCTTCCCTCAAGGGGGAAATTGAAGAAGCCCCTGCAATCCTCAGAAATATGAGTAACCATATGATTATGGGTATAAAATCATGATTGTTCGAAGGACTTACCACTGCTAATGAAACATTTAGCTAAGGATTTCCTCCTTCGTTGCCTTGGCTTCTTTTGCTTTTTTGGAGTTTCAGCTGTCTCCTTTATTGGCACTTGGATTGGCGAATGAAAGGCTATGTCCAGTGCCTCATTCATGGCCTGCTGGCCTGGAGATATCTCGCCTAGTTCGCGAGGAGAATCAGCAGCAGCCCCAACAGCAGTACCACCAGGGCTATATTGTGGCGAAGGAACCCCGGTCCCTTTCTTTGCAAGCTGCAAGATGAAGAAAATAACTTCCTTAAGTAACAAAGCTTCAACTGAAATCAAGTTGCAAAGAAAATAAGGAATGAAAACTTACATCTTCAGGAGCCACGTACTCTTTCCACTCCTCATCTCCAGAACCACCAGCCCCCTTAGTGGTGCCACGATCAATCATTTCCTTCACCTGCCTGGTGATAGGAACCGAATTATCAGTGGCATATATGAGCATTTCTAGCTCTCTGATGTAAGCCCGCACTTCATTGGGGTTATATCCATATTGAAGGTCTTTGGAAGCTAGAAGATATCCTATCCCAGGAAGTTGTAGGCCCTCACACAAATCCAGCCAGGCGGTTTCAGTATCACAGTATAAGCTCTGCCATAGCTGAACAGCCTCTGGTCTTAGATATAAAGGCTGTGAGGAAGGTCCTACAATTTTTGATTTTAATTTCTTCCCAACTCCTGCAACTACAGATAGAGAATAAGAAAGTGAGACTTATTACTTTATAAAGTAGCAGTGATTGAAGTTATTACAATCAAATAACTCACCAGGAGCTGATGGAGTGGGTCTTTTAACTCTGGCCGGAGGATTATATCGGGCACAAAACCGCTTTGCTACCGGTTGTGCCTCATCATCCCCATCATGATGATCTGAGGAATCAGTTCTAGAGGAGGAGTCTGTTGAACCTATTTCAGGAGGAGAAGCATCACCTTCATGAGGAAGACTTTCTTTCTCTACAGTCCTCTTCCTCTTTCCCACTTGATATACAGGATGATTCAGTATCCCTTTGGGGTATGATTCTATCCAGTGTTCGGCATAAAATGTAGTCAGATAATGTGCCGCTTTTTCAACTGGTAGATCAAATACTGCCCCAGTCTTCTCTCTTGATGTCAGCAACCATAGTTGTCGAGCAACCATCGGATGTTGCTCTAACCTGACATGTACTGGAGGGGATACAACAATCTGTTGCAAACATTTGAATTGGCGTGCAAATATATATGGAGCATAGGCCTCGCATATGATTTCTCCATCAATCCTGGCTACTAACACGCCATCCCTGCAAGCTAGCATGTATGCCCTCAAATCCAAAGGGGCTTTCCCATCATCAACAAACCGCCCAGATGGCGGACTTCCATAAGGAAAGAAGTTGAATTCCTTATACATGCTTAGTCTTACTTTTATGTCATAACCATTGACATCTAATGGAGCAATTCCAGAGAATGCTTGCACTGACGGTCTGAAAGAGCTTCCAGGAATTTGTAATCCATTCTGTACATTGTAAGTCCTGAAGTGAGTGGCGATCCATCCCCACAAAACCTGGAATGGTCCCACTATTCTTAAAGGAGATTTACCCTGGAAGACGTGAAGTAAACTCCTGTGGATCTTTGCTAAAATGGGGGTGGCTAACCCAACCATTTTTCCCTCAGCTAACTTGGCCGCAATGACGAAGGTCCCTGGCCTAACGCCTCCCTTCGAGTCCCTGACCGGCAAGAGGTAAATACTGAGCCACATTGCCAAGAAACCCACCAGACGAGTTTTCTTTGGAATTCTTCGATTCACTTCATAGCCCCATTTCTCAAACTCTCCTGCTTCTAGAGTTGGCCAGAATGTGCCAGGAGCTCCTCTCTTCTCAGGCTTTGGACAAGTGGTAGGACGTCTGGGCCGGGTATCCTTGGATTTCTTTTTCTTGGATCCTTTTTCCTTTGGCTCCATCCCTTTCTTCTCAGTAAGAAACACATTCATCCATTCTTCCGGATGGATATCTTTTCTGAAATGAGTTAATGAGGTCTCTGAACTCTTGAGCTTGTGAAAGATTTTGAATAATTCTCGAGCAAAAGCAGGAGTCTTCTCTGGATCATTCCAAGTCACCTTGGGAGGAATGAATTCATCATACATATCGCCCAAGATTGGAGCTCCTGAAATCTTGTGGACATCCCACAAACTGATACCTACTTCTCCATGAGTCAAGTGGAAAGAATTAGTCGCTGGACTCCAGTGACTGAGTATCTCTGGCACGAAGATATCATGTCTGTAAATATATGTCTGCCCAACCCAAACAGCTTCATATATTGCAGCTCTCTTCAGATCCTCAATAAACTCTGCGCAAGTCTGTCGCACCCAGTATGCCCACATCCAAGTTGGCTTCACACCTCCCCCAGGGCGGAAATCCCAACTTTTCTTCCAGCCTTTGGACTGATCCATCTGAGCATCTCGGAAGATTGAAGGATGACAATGTGGTTGAAGCTCAGGTGTATGTTTTTTCAGATCTGGTGTGCAAGGGCTATGATGCATCACATAAGCCTTCTCTACTGTTCCAGCAGTTTGAAATACTCCTCCGCCTGAGATATTTGCTGAAGCAAAATTGGTATAATTCTGAAACCAAGAAAATGGAAGATAATTCTTTACTTCTGGAATAATGACTTCTTGCAGATGACCATGACCATACAAAGGTAGATAAGTGCAGTGAGGAAAGTCGTAATGATATTTCTTCAAATACTTAGCCAAATCTGGAAGAGTGCTGTTTTTGACAGTATAGTAATCAGGGCCAATGATATTCATCATATCATCTATCCGCTTGCTAGCCAGTTCATCAAGTAATCCAGGTCTAAGAGCCATTGAATCTGCACAGGAGTTGAATAAATTAAACTCTTAAATGGGTTTTATTTTTCATAAAATTTGTGAAAGAATTTGAAAAAAATGGCTAAGGCATTAAGGCGCGCAAGTATGGAGATGTCGCGCAAGTGGTACATGTGCCGCGCAAGTTTTGGTCGCGCAAGTATTACCGCGCAAGCCCTATTTCCTTGAGAGTAGCGCGACAGTGAAGAAACAGCGAAAACAAGAGACTTGCGCGGCGAGGAAGACTTGCGCGGCGAGAGCTCGAGAAATCCGGAACTTCAGATGCCATCTACGGCCGGAAGCCGTGTATTTATAGGCCAGGAGGCCTACCTGCGCGCCATACCAGAGGGTTTAAGGCCTGCGCGACGCAGACTTGCGCGCCTCCCTCTACGCACTGAAGACTTGCGCGCCTCCCTTTTCCTTTAGAGGGATTCGATTTCCTCAGAGTCAAATCCTCATTTTCTCTCCGGATCCAACTCTGAGGGGGGACTTTTGTTGACGCTCCTTTCGTCACGGAATCTAAAGATCGGAAAAGGGGAATATCTAAGAAAAAAGTGATTAATCCTTTGAAGAAACATCAAAAATCGACAAAGGGATGGAAAAGGAGAACATTGCCCATAGGTCGCGCAAGTTCCCTCTTGGTCGCGCAAGTACACTTGCGCGCCGCCTCAACACTTGCGCGACCACTCATGGTCGTGCAAGGGACTTGCGCGACATATCTGGTAACCGTCCAGTAACCGCCCGGGGTCTTCTTTTGCCTATAAATAGACCCTGTGGGCCCCCCATTCGAGAGGATCTTTTTCCAGAAACTCGGATTGAAGCTCCCGACGCCCAAGTCTCTTCTCAAAGCTTCCGGAACACTTCTAAGGTAATTTCTTACCTAGAACGGAAGATCTAAAGAGAAAAAGGAAGGCCTAAGTGTTGAAACTTATCAAACACTTGCGCGCCGACTTAATTCCTTCAATATAACTTGCGCGTCCCTCTTCTGGAAGAACCTCAAGAGGATGGGAAAGGGTTTAATAAAGAGTCGCTCAAGTATTTCAATACTGGTTGAAAATCGCGCAAGTACCCTCCATGTCGCGCATGTATACTTGCGCGACCAATACTTGCGCGCCGCCGCAGGACTTGCGCGCCTTTCAAGACTTGCGCGCCCCTAGCTTTTTGGGTGCCCATCTTGCCCATTTTTACCCCTCTTAAGCCATTTCACCCTTCCTATTCAAGATTCAGTCTTCAAGATACTCTTCAAAGCCATTTATGGCATGATTTCTTGATTTGACATCCTTATCTGAAAGGAATTCTGTGAAATATCTCTCAAAACCTAGTGATTTAAACATCTTTATGTCACCAAAGATTGGGAGTTCATTCATTCAACCTCATCCTTTAAGATGAGAGAATCTTAACCTGGGTCTCCTCTTCAGGAATAATCCACAGTTATAAAACCTTTGATCTGGGCATCTTTCTTAAGAATAAGCCCCAATCAAGTCCTTTAATCTTGGGCATCCTCCTTAGGAGTAAGCCCCAAACCTTAATCCCTAACCTGGGTCTCCTTTTTCAGGAATAAGACTCAGTCATAACCTTGGGCTTCCTTTTCAGGAGTAAGCCCCAAGTCCCCTAACCTAGGCTTCCTTCTCAGGAATAAGTCCTAGTCATAAATCTTGGGCATCTTTCTTAAGAATAAGCCCCAATCAAGTTCCCAAACTTGGGTATCCTCCTCAGGAGTAAGCCCCAAACCTTAATCCCTAACCTGGGTCTCCTTTTCAGGAATAAGACTCAGTCATAATCTTGGGCATCCTTCTTAGGAGTAAGCCCCAAGTCTCTTAAAATTTCTCTTAACCAGCCATAAATTACCTTTGATTTGGGTTTCCTTTTCAGGAATAAAACCCAATCATAAGTCCCCTCCTAACTTGGGCATCCTCCTTAGGAGTAAGCCCCAAGATTAGAGTATTTAAATCTCCATGAAGCACATATAACTTTGTGGACCCTGTTCTTGGATTTTCTCCATAAAAGTAAATCCTAAACTTTCGTCTATCTGGGCAGTCATCTATACATAAGCCCCAAAACAAATTCTTATGAATGCATCTTTTATGGCACAATTGTCTGAATTTTACAAATACATCTTATTTCTCACACCGAGCATGACTCACGTGAGCTTAGAGTGTAAAAGTAATTATGACATTCATCTTTGAGCCATCAATCATAAAACATCATATCCCATTCCTCGAACTACGTGGGTTCTGATTCCTTTTTCAAAACAAAGGATACGTAGGTAGCCCATTTATGGGTTCGATCCCAACATTGAAATAATCTCTGTCCTTCTGAATGACGATAAACATCAAGTGCCCCACTGAGTGGCTTTAAAACCAGCCTGGTCATCAAAATGACCAAGAGACTTTTATATAAATGTTTTGAAGGATACCATTGACCAAGAATCTCTAAACAAATATAGATGATTCTATATTGATGAAGAACCTCGAATACTTATAAAAGATTCTCTAAATTTCTGGCATATTTAATCATTGATTGTTAAAACTAAAGGAAAGCTCATTTTATACTTGGTAATGTAATAAGGATTCACGAACTTAACTTAAATCTATAAAGAGAGTCCCGGAGTAGACAATAATTCCCCTCAAAAAGGTGTGATGAGTCCGACCTCCCATCCTCTCGACCAATGCAAATTCCTAAGCCTCATTAGCCCACAAGCTAATGAGCGCCTGACTTTGGAAAGTAGGTCCAAACGGATGTGGAATCATTGGATGTTTCCGGTTCTACGAACAAACCCGTTAGAAACCGATCGGAACGTTTGAATCTCCCGTCCAGGAGGTCATCCCCGGATTCCGCGCGAAACAATGACCATGTTTCTCACTTGTTTATATATGATATATAAATGTATTCCAATGTTTTTAAAATGTTTTAAATGACTTCTAAATGTATATAATTTTTTTACATAAAATTTTTATTATTCCACTTTTTAAAAGTATTTCAATTATTTAAAATGTATTTCCATCTTTTGAAATGAAAATCATGATTTTTTAAATATGATTATGAAATTCAAAACAAGTTCATTCAAAAAAATTAAAGATATTTCTTTAGATAATTAAATGTTGGTTTCTTTTTATGGAATCCTTAGTGAGAACCTACTAGAATTTTATCTCACACCCTACCAATTCCTTCAGGCGTTTTAATATTATCTCTTTCCAGGTTTGATCAGGGGTAAGAAAAACACTTGGAGGTGGTTCTAGCTATTGATCAGTAGATATAAAGATTTTATTCCTTGGGGACTTGGGTATTTCTTTTAGTTTTATAGTACTTTTCTATAGTACTTTTGGTTGTTCATGTCTGTTTGAATTATGTTACAGTTCTCTCTATGGAGTTTCTTTTGTATGAATATTGTAATTTTTGTCTTCTTATATAATTTTTATGGTAAAAAATCATTCCCACTTTCATTTTTTATGATACTAGGTGATAGTATCTAACCTGTGGGGATTGGAAATTCCCTTTAGTCCATTTTAGGACCAGCTCAGTTATCGAGTTACCAGGGTACCCAGGCTTGTTCATGGAATTTTTTGTAATCTCAAGTTCAACGACTGTAATATTTGGAAGGTGATTGAATGTTAAGGTCTATATTTTATTATTTATACTTTATAACTTTTCATTTTGTTTTTATTATGGTATGATATAATACAAATCAAAGAAATAATAATACTCATGATTCCATGCATGAATAGCCCGAAGGCCTTTAATTTTTATTCATGTATGATAATCTCTGTTTTAAGGGTTAAAGGGGGACCCTTACATGGACCATAGGATTTTTGACATTACAGGACAGAAATGTCTTAGTGGAATTCAAATAGACTATAACTACTTGAAATCTCCCCTCCACAGCATCTACATCATGATCATCTCTCCACCTATGCATGGTTGTTTAGCTTCTAATCATGTGCAGAGATGCACATGCCTAGTACCGATGGTGATTTCCATAACCTATCATTAATCTAAATATGATATCTCTACTCTGGTTACTGAAGGTACATAATAACAATTTTTTAAACAAGAACCAAAACACTAGTAAATTTTATATGATAATTTCTCACAAGTTGGGATGCTAGTCTCTTACCATTTGATCCTCATCTATCCACATCACCTTTTTCAATCTTTTAAAATCTATTTTTTTTCTATATAATTGAAATTTTTTAAGCCACATGTTTTATCTAATAACCAACATACAGATAAAGATATATTTTATTCAATGGAAAATATCGATATAGAAGCATCAAATTGATTCTTTTTTATAGTTATACAATTATTTTTACCATGGACTTTTTTACACATGAAAAGTAGATAGCCTCATACTCATTACCCTCCCTATGTATCTTTTTCTTCATGGAATGATGGTGCATCAGTGTATTTATCTTATTTTTATCCTTAGACCCTTTATTATTTCCCTCCCTCTACTTTTTTACAATAATGGATAAAGAGTTAGTACTATTAATATCCTTATCAGCCTGGAAAACTAGATCCAATAGGCCCAAGAATGACCGTTTCATGTTATTCATGTTTTATTAAATAACAAACATCAAAAACCTAGGTGGTAAAGAGGCCTAAATTAGATTAGTCACATTCTATTGGTTTAATTGGAACCCAAGTTATTCAAGTCGCTCGATATACCAAATCATCTTGATAACATGAGGTCTTTATTTATTCCCTTCTTTTTTACTTGCACCTATATAGTTCACTTGATATATCATATCATCCAGGCCTTTCTCCCTCCTAATATAACTCTTAGAGATGAGATAATATCTTGTAGGCATATATGTCCTAATTAATTTTCTTTAGTAAACTAGACATCGATGACAATATGTTATACTATACATCCAGTGAATCATCTATTTTATTCTTATATGTATCTTTATCATTATTTCTTTCTCTTTGATTATGTTCAACAAGATGTTTGGATTCCATTACATAAACCTTTTTCTGATGGTGTAGTGATATGCATAATAAATTGTACCACTCCTAGATGTTATTTATGGTAAGGATATTCTCTTAATCCAATATAGATCATAGTGACATTGAAGTAGTGGTGATGATTTTTATTTTAACTAAAAATGATAAATTCATTATATAGTACTTAATATTTATTTCTAATTAGAAAGTACTAATTAAATCATTAAAGTTCTCCCACTATTTTATCAAACCCTAGTAGCCCTCACTACTAGAGTCAGAATACCCAACCACTTAAATATTCTTGTTTAAATTATACTTGAAACAAATCATTATAATTTTTTCTATGGTTATTACACTAATCTAAGAGTTTCATGTCAGGATTTATATTATCCAACCACATTGAACCGCAACTCCTTGAACTATTGAGAAATGACTAAGCTTTTAGGAATTGCAGACTTTCTTTACTCAACACTTCACCTATAAAGTGGAAATAATCTAGCTATGAATACATATTTTCTTCCAACTTTAGTTAATTTAACCCATTACTCTAATAGTAACTTCTTATAAATATGAGGAACCCTCAACTCGGGTGTTCAAACCCACCATACACTTAGTGCTATTCAAATTTATGTAATAGAAGGTGTTACGAATTATTATGTCTTTGAGTATTTCATTATTAAATAACATTTTCATTCATTTCTATTTGATATTCTCATATTATTTTATTTCACTTAGATCATGAAAATACATTAAATATAAAACAATCATGATGTCTTAATCAATGCATTTTTGTTAATTATTTTATATTATTGTGTAAACATTCATATCTATTAAAAAATAATAAACCTTGTATGAATTAAATAAACACGATAGATGATCTTGAAAATTTACTAATGGTTGATCCAATGAGTGTAAATGGATCACCCATAACCCTAGGAATTTAATACCTGAGTCATGTCTGAATCCCATCATAGCCCAAACCCCTTTCTAATGTAATCACATATTATATGGAATAAAACCTTTTCTTAGTGTGGTACTTATCTTATAACATCCTCGACATTATAATAAAACAATTGGGAATGTAAAAAGTACAGGAAGAATAATTTTCATGGACATATGAACCCTTATACATATAAATGGGGATATATGACGCACAGACCATAAAAAATAAATTAAACATTACAATCATCACATAAAATTTACATAATAAATTAAATAAAACTAAATATCATATATAAATTGTTTGGTTAATGATAAAGATAAATTTTAAGGTATAAAATATGTGATATAAAATATATTTTGAAATAAATTCTATTTGATAACATTATAAATGAATTAAAATAATTTTTTCTAATTTTAATTCATTAAATATTAATAGCATGACCCAATTTTTTTTTCAAACATTAAAAAAATATAAAATTTTAAATTTTGTTTGAATTTTTTTGGGTCACCTAATGGCTTAATAACTATTTAAAAGGGGGTTCAGTTTGTTACTAGGCTCGAAATTGGCCAAGCAATTCAGGCAGGGCTCAGCCAAGCCTGACCCGTGTCAAACAATGGTGGTACCCTTTGCGGTATGTGATTGGGGAGGGATAGAGGTAGGGGGATTGTAACGACCCAATGTTTTTCAATGAAAGTTCCCTTCTCATAAGTATTTCATAAAATCATATGAAAACTCAACATAATGAACTACTAAGTGCTAAGTGACCTCTAATCATAAGTTTGACACTTCTGTCTTAGGAATTTCAAAAATCTGGCATACATGGTTGTAATCAGTAAGTTATTTAGAGTTTGATGAGGAAAACATAATTTTTGGTGAATATTAACCTACCCTAATTAATAGTAACATACCCTTATGAATAGTGATACACCCTAATGAATAGTAACATCACCTATGATAGTATAAAAATAATATTCATGTTTGAAGTACAATATACTTGTATTTTAGAATAAGTTAATGAATGTTTTAAAACTGGTTTTCATAATAAATTGTTATTTTAATTAAATATTAAAATAATAATATTTAGAAAATTATTTTTTAAAAAAAGACTTCATTTTTGGATTATACACGTCGAAAAATGGTTATGGTGAATTTTTGGGTTTTTTCTGAAATACTTGAATTTTTTATGAATAGTAAAATATGATAAATTACAATAAATGCTAATACTGCATCATAGGTGATTTATGGATGATTTTAGATGATAATCTCGAATCATCCTTGATTATTTTATTATATTTTATGATAATATCAATTATTCATAGTCTTGGCCTTAAATAATAAACTAATACTTAAATTAAAGGGAAAATCCTCCCCTCGCTCACTATAAATACCCCCTCTCCTTACCTCTTTCCCAGACACCTCTAAATCCTGGTTCTTAGCCAAAATTCTGCCCAATTATCCTCCCAAGATCCTTCCCCACGTCCAAGGTCTGCTGGTCTTACCCAAAGGCCAAAATCAAAGGCCTTATGAGGAATCTCAGATAGGGGAGATCAAAGGGTAAGGATCACCTTTCATTTTCTAGTGTTTTGTTTTCAATTTTCTTCTTTTCTTATACCCTATTCCCCTTCACTTACCCAAAATGCATGAGAGATCCATAATATCATATATTCTGGATGTTAATCATTTTTATGTAAAAAATTCAAGCATCATGCTTCTTCTCCTTTTCCCCGCTTTCTAAAATTAAAACATCGTCCGTGATCGACGTCGTGGATAATGTGTTTTCAACTTCTTTTATCATCATTATTTATGGTCATGAAACCATTTATGTTATGGTTGAACCATATTATTATAAATTTTATATATTCTATTTATGGTTCTTTAATCTTTATACACTGATTATATTAAATAATAATACAAAACAAGTTAATTATGGGTAAAATTGCTAAAATTAATTCAAGAATTTATCATTAATGTCTTATGTCATGGGTCTCTATCACTCCAATTTAACCAAATGAATTTTGTAACCATGTAACCTTATGGATGCTCAACAATTCTATATAACATCAATTCTGGATGACCACTTTCATCTTACTTTTTATCCGAACCTAAATACAAGTGAACTGGTCATTAAAACCAAGGAAACAAACGGACCAGAACCATGAAATTGAACCTAATAATCAATCAAAATGGGTATAAATGAACTTAAAAAGGATATAATAAATATTTTACATGTATACAAGGTTCTTTATATGTTGATTAATAAACCTTATTTGACTATTCAGTTCATTAATATCAAGTGGAGAACACCAACGGACTTAAGGTAAGGGATCCTCCCCTTTTTACCCATAATCAAGATTGATCTCTATGCTATGCCTTCTTGTGTAATACCAAGTAATGGGGTACATTTATACACCTTCCCCAAACTGACCTAGTGTTTTATAAGTTATTATAAGCCCCTTATCTCCCTCATAAATCCCTCTTAATTATACATGATACCATGCCAATAAACCATGATGGATTCTACCCGAACTTCCTTTATTCCATCGGGTTGCTCTATCTTTATTTTTGTTGTTATCATTTCTTTTATGTAGAACATCAAAATTATATTTATATGATACAATATTATTCTTAAAGGTCCACCTCTCACTCTCTTTCATGGTTATACATGTTTATATGTGAATCTATCTTTGATACTTCATAATAAGCACACTTGATTTAAAGGAACTTCACGAACTTTTACCCAATTTCAAGAGCACTCTAACTTCTATTTTAAGACACAATTATCTTTGAAAATTCGGTATTTTAATTATGAAAACCTTATTGGTTCAATTATGGTTTTATATAAAATAATGTATCCTCTACTATTTGTAAAATATCTATGGTATTTTCCTTAAAACCGCCAAAAAATGTTTTGATTCTAATGTTTCTAAAATAAATCTCTCATATGTTGTCACTTATGTTTGACACTACTTACGATGTTATAAGTCTATTTTACCCTATGAAAATCCATGAATTTATAATTCTTTATTTATATGGACACATTCATGATACGCCCATTGGTAATGATTGGTGTCGTGATTGTGGTACCCAATTATTTTCCGGGGTACCCTTATATTTGTGTATGGTTGAATAGGTATGATTGTATATGTGGTAAGAATATTTATGTGGAAAGAATATTAATGAATATGTTGAGATGGGTGTGCCCAGATAGCTCTCCAATTCATTGGGTAAGGTTAAGTCTCATGAGATGCGATGTGAAACGGAATTGGCGGTTAGCATTGACCCGTATTGAAATGGGAAACAGGATTGGCAGTTAGCCTTGACCCGTACTAAAGAAATGCTTTATGATTCTTCCACATTCATTTGATTCCATGATTATATGATCCCATGTTTATATTAAATTATTTTATACATTTCATGCTTTGGATATAAGTATGTCATGCCTCCTAACTCATGTTCTTGAAATGTATCCTTATGTTCATTCCCTTACTGGGATTTTTAACTCATCCCTTTGTTCATGTGTTCCCCAGGGTACCCTATGCAGATGTAAGGTGTCAAAGGAAGTTAGGATCTCATTATGGAGATTAAATAAAGAAGTGTTTTTTAGCCTCATTTTTTGTGTTATATGTACATAGTCTTACAAGACATTAGACTTAACGATCCTTGGCTTGTACTCTGTTGATGAATTATGTTTAAAATTATGAAATGTTATATGTAAAAGGCTTGGGTCGCTATAGGGATGGGGTAAAACCACCCATTTCATATTAATAAATAATTTTTTTATTTCACTTCACAGACACTATAATGGAACATGTTACCAACCAGTACTGCACCTTTTCTATGGAGGCTTAATTCTTCAAAGGGAGTGGTTGAAGCTGATCCCTCCATATATTTTTATTTTTTCTCTCTTATCTTGACCAAAATCCACAAACCCTTTAAAATTTTTTGTTAAATTTTGTCTAGAATACAACGTTAGTCTCCGAAAATTTCTTTTGAAGAAATTCCACAATTTTATTCATATTTTTATCATCCACCGAGAACAATTTTTCCACATAAATCCATCTTTAATTCTTGGGTTCACTAAAAAACACCACTATCCATGGCCATCGATGAGATTTTAATATATATACATATATATATATATATATATATGTATATATATATATATATATATTTGTGTGTGTATATGTGTTTTATTCAAATTATAAACCCATAAAAATGATTTTGACCCTATTTTAAACTTCCAATAATTGTAACTTGGCCACCCATAATCAGATCAAACAATTGTTTATTGAAATTGAACCACCTTGACGCCATCTAAATAATTTTAATGTCAACATAATTTATTATAGGGTTAAATGATCATGTGATCATTGTGATATCAATTTTTAGTACCGAGGCATGAATCAAAAGTAGATTGGCTTAAGGTTTTGAAATTTTTTATTACTGGATAGATGTAACAACATCGTCTCCTTTGATACACAGCCTGCTAAAATTCAAGGATCTCATATGAAATAATTTAGTAACAAAAAATAAATAAAAAATCACCTCATTTGATTTTGCGGCGTGTTTGACAACATGACATCTCTAACGACCATTTCTCAAAGAAACCGGTGTAGTATCCCTATAGATTCTCCAAAAATGATTAAAAAGTATTCAGGAATGATGATAATTGATATTTTGGACCTAGATAGGAGATTCTATTATACGTTCAAGATCTCGATGACCACTATAACGTCATTCTATCAATCCATGAAAGGGGACTTGGATTGATTTTTTAGATCAATTGTTTCTCTCTGTAGGATGTTGGAGATATGTGAGAGGATAAAAAAATTGAAAAGATGAGTATTCTACCAAATTAAAAACTCCTCATACATATATTTTTAGGTATAAAATTCTCAAAAATGGATTTCAACCTACAAATATATATTACCTACTAAATAATTCATAAAAAACATTTTATGACAATATAATTTTTTCATAAATTTCATTTATATTTCTATTACTTTATTTAATATAATAAATATATGATGTGATAAAATTTATTCATTAACTCAACTCTTTATTCTCACAAATAATAAACGAACCTTGAATATTGAAATAATATTTATTCATTAAATATTTTCCCATTTATTCACTTAAATACTAGTAAATACGTTAGGTAAATAAATTCAACTATTATTATTCTATAATTTAATAATAATGAATTTATTTATCTCCTAGAAATAATTTATGCTTTGAAATCTCTTGTACCATATGGTGGGGCCCACTATGTCATATAATCATATTCATTATAATAGTCCCAGAAATTTGATTACGCTATGTGTGTAACCCTCTAGGCACATATCTCGATAGTAGTTAGTAGTACTCATTAACCATTAGTGAACTCTAGAAAAACCCATCAAGGCCCTTAAGGATATTAGGTATAGTCAATGTAATGTCAACCTCTTACAAACACATGTTGTGAACTTTAATCTCTTTGTCTCGTAATATCTTGTAAAGAGGGATGCACACATTATGTCATCATTATTCCTTGCTTTATTATTCATCGACCCTACAAGATATACATACCTTATTCTACCATGGAAATGGATTTAATGAAGGTACTACCGTCCTAATTAACATGGCCCAAGATTTCACTTCGTAAGTGAGAAATTTTATCTTGATTATTCAATCAATGTCGTGCCACCAATGGCACACCAAATCCAAGCTACATTTCTAAGAATTAAATGTCAAGGTTTTTGTCTTCTATCAAATTATGAAAAAAAATGGTCCCCATTGGTAATAATATTATCATAAGAGGCCATTACATGTGTTCACATATAGGAACTACCAATAAAACTTTAAATATTCAGTGTTCCTATTGGCAGGTAAGTCTTCAAGTTCTCATCTACTTGAGATCACCAACTATGAACTTCATGAGAAGATGTCTCAATGATTATGAGCCCCAAACTTTTGATAGTCCAACATCAACTTTTTACTATCAGTATAATGTATCCGGACCATAGCACATAAATTTTAGATTAAATTCATGATACCACTAGGTTCTAATTATATCCTTGGAATTATTATAACCTTTTGATACGATATGTAATCTATGGACATTACCGTAAATATAGTAGACGAAAAAATATCAATACTACTACAGTAAGGTAATGACATGTATATATAAAATTATATACATGTAATGGTAATAAAATTATGTAAATTAGTTGGGTATAGGAACCAAATATCAATAATAACTCCATCCAAAATAACACTCATATTTCTGATTTGGAATTAACCAATAAATTAGATAAAAATGGATCCATCTACAAAATGACATTCATGTTCCACCTCGACTGGTTAAGGATTAGTCTCATCACACCTAAGACCCAAGCAACATGAGATTCATGCCTCTATGTCCCATGATATGTGGTATTGTTTCTAAATCCTTTACGATTTTATTCCTAAGGTGTGAAAATTCCTCCTCAAACCCTCCTTTCTATGTAGTTGAAGATTTTATATCATATGTTCTTGAAATAGTGAGGTGATTGCATCCCATTATATTTTTCTGAACAATCCATCTTTTGCTTGGGTTTAATAAATATTTTTCCTTTTAAATTATTTATAATATGAATTAATGGGAGTTACTAAGAGAGTATTTCAAGGGAATGGTATTTTAAAATAGTTCTTTCAATTTTTAATTAATTTAACATGGAATTAAATGAGTTATAAGGGGTAATTTCATATGAATTTTTTTAAAAGAGGCCTCGATTTATTTTTGAACATGTTAATATGTTTTTAATTGATTTTTATGGTTATGGTGTTTGTACATTTTTTTAATATATTGTTTTTTGTTCTTATGCTAAATGTAATTTTTTGGTTTTAAAGTGTAACATTTCTATGGTTTCAAAAATGATTTCAATGTAATTTAACATAAAAATTATTATAAAAGGTATTTCAATGTATGGTTTATAAAATTTGATCTTAATACCCATTTGGCACCTTGAAAAGGTGTCTATTTGTAAAATTTGTTTTCAATTATCTCCAAAAAAGTATTTTTCGAATGATATATATTTGTGAATGGTTTTCAAAATGGATTTGAAAACACATTATTAATTATAAAATTCAATTCTTAATTGGAACTTTATATTAACTATTTTACAAGAATAAACTACACCCCTAACTAAATACTATGTAATTATGATGAAGGAATGTAATTATTATTATTTACATTATTTGAAATTAGGGATTTAGTGAGATGGTTGAATATCAATGGGTTGAGGAATGATATTGGAAAGGTTTTCCTTACAGTTTATTATTTATGTGTGTCACATTTGATACAAATACTTTACAACAATATATTAATAGTATCATATAGATCCTATGAATCATAGTGAGAGATTGATGGATAGTTTCAACACTTATCCTGATGATATAGACTTGTATCATCTATATTTGTGCCAATAACAACTGGAGGAGTACCACTAGTGAGGCAAGTTGATATTATGTTAGTTTATTTTATATTAATAAGGCATTGATAGACTAGTATATTATTCTACATGTGTATATATATGATCATATTAGTATATTATTAGAAGTCACCCATAATTATATAGACACTGCTTTTTTCTTTATTGTGATATTTGAGTATGTGTTTGATTTTTTTTCATCCTGATATGTTCTATTTATTCCTTTCTCTATCATGGTTGATTAAAATTTATCTTTTCTCAGTACTTATTTATTGAAACATTCCATTTTTATGACTAATTTTGATTTTGGTTTGTCTATATATCTATTTCATTTTATTGTTATAACATTATTAGATTTATTTTGTTGACATTTTATTTTCGGTGTATTGAGGTTTTTGAAAGAATTATTTTTTAACAGTGGTCTAAAAATAGTGTTTTTAAACAGGTGTTTTAAAGGAAAATATAATTTTTTTAAGAATTATATTATTTCAAAAAGGCTGGTGAGTTTTTCTCATGTGTTTATTTTTTAAAAGTTTCACACAACAAATCTGAAAATTCTGTATTTTAAAATATCATTTTTGGAATGTTTTAAAAATGAAATGCATAGACTCCTTAATGATATCTCATTGAGCTATTATATCACACCCAAATTACAAAACTCGAAGTTTTTAGACCAAGTGGTTATGTTTTATTCTGTTTAGGATCATTGGGATGTTTTTTGTTGTGGATTTCTTGTTTTTTAATCAATCATGGAGCGGTTGGTGTTCATATGGTTGGATGGTGATTCTGGGTTCACAAAGAGATCATTATGGGTATCTTGGGTTTTATTTTTTTATTGTTTATATATCAACCAAGTCGTATTTCATTTAATTTTTGGCTTACATTTGTTAGATATGTTTATGTTGAGTGGGTTTTTTATTTGGATTAATATTTATTTGATTATATTTTAAATTTCAAACTTTATATTTCATTTTTTTCATGAACATCCAATGCATGGATGCACCATACCAGGTTATTGGTATAATTAAAATACATGATAATTATTATTAAATAGGAAGAAATCATTCCCAACATGTATTCTTTGATTACTTGGGACAAGTTGAATTTCCATTGGGATCATGAACACCCCTAAGGATTTTATATGTGCCAACTCAATTTTTGGATTCAGGGGTGGACCAAAATGGTTATTTAAAAAATTGTATCAAAGACCCCTTTATTATATGGGGTGTTTGGTAGATGAAATATAAGATTTATAGATATAAAGATCTAGGTTATAGGAAGGTTTCTAATCATCAACTGTCATGAAGAAACATGAGTATACAAGGGATGTTGGGATTTGCGATTTGTTTTCCAGTATTATTTTTGAATTATTCTTGATGGGTTTTGACTAGGATTTATGGTGTTTTGATTTTTGTGGGAATTTTATATGTTTAATTGAGGTTTTTCATGATTTGGGGAAAAAATTTATAATAACTAGAGGCACATATTTTTTCCACATTCTATGATAAATTATGTGATGCCCATGCACATGGTTCTATGAAGTTATCAATGGCCTGTCACATATTTGGTGCATGGTTTTTCAAATCGTGTGTGCAAACCATATACAACCACTAAACACATTGAAAGTTTCATTTAGGACTCCACATTATTTTAGATCATTTGGGGGTCTTGTGTTATTATATGGGATGGATTAAAGGTTTTTTTCAAATATTAGTATTTTTAGTTTTGATTTTAAAGGGATTTTATTAAATGAAAATTTTATTTTCAATGATGAATGTTAGTTATAGAACTAATAATGTGATGTTTCAATGGTATATTAACATTTCATATATGAGACTAATTGATTTTTTAGATGGAAACTTTGTTATAAATTATATAGATATGGATTAAAAAAATAATGAAGTTCTGTAAGTTTATTTTAATATTAATTGGGATTACAGTTTTTTAAAATGAGTTTAGAAATGAATGTGTGATTTAATACTAACCTTTATGTAAAATGGAATGACTGTGAAATGGATTAAAATGTGAGTTTTAAAAAGTTAATTATAGTGATATTTTTCAATGGGTGTTTGTGATTTGACTGCATGAGTAATTTTAATTTGAGTGAGGTAATGTTTGGATTTTTTTTATTGAGTTTCTTTTGTAGTTTTGTTATTTAGATTATTCCTCCCAATAAAGCCATGAGGAGTCATAGGATGTTTGTATTGCATGGTGTTCCCCATACCTGTGTCTCTTAGGAATTATATGTGGTTCTTATCTCTATCAACCTAACCCAAACTTCAGGTACAGTGGTCAAGGCAACCACTTTATAATTTTCACTTTTCTTCCATGGGGATCGATAGTAATGAGAGGTCATAGAGTATATTGATAAAATTAAATTAATTTAGAATTCACTAAAAACTATAGAAGTCTCATGAGTAAAATAAAATTAAGACTTATTTGAGGGTACAAGTCATGAAGAGTGGAGGACAATTGTTCCATCCCCAGATGTGAAATAGCATGTCTTTGGAATTATTTAAGACAACTTTTATTCTGTGGAACATTTTTTATATGGTTAAAGTGGAGAGGGTGACAATTTTTATGAACCTTTAGAAAGGTTTCTAGACAATAAAGGTGTATACCCCTAGTTTTAACTAATTGTCCCATTTTTCTCCTTATCTTATGTTCAATGACTCACAGAATATTCCTCTCTTTATGAAGGGAATCTATCCTAAATAAATTTATATAGTATCTTTCTAAACCATCCTTGTTTGAGGATGTGGTAAATAAGACCATGAAGGAGGATTTTATCACTAGAATCCAACCTAGTAGGTTTTCTGATCAGGTTCCATTCAACATCATTGAATATTTATCATTTTCGAGAAGTGGAATATGGATATACCAAATATAAGAAATCAAAATGACATGGGATAATCATATAATTCTACTTTCATTAATTTGATGAAGAAGTAAATTCCCATGTTCCATTAGAATGGTCAGTTAGGGAATTATAATCCATCTTGTTCAAATATCTTGAAGACATTCCATAATTGTGTTCACCTGGGACATCTTTAGAAATTTTATGGGATAGGGAATTTGAAAAAGAAGAAATCACCATATTAGCTTAGATCTAAATGATGGTTTGACCAATATTTTTCTAGATTATTTCAATTTTTATCCCTTACTCTTTTATTTTTTCCCTCACTTCTTGATTAGTTTTTTGATTCTTGGTTTATCTATGTCCTTGTAATATTTTGGAGAGGATTTATCTATTTTATAGAAATATAATTCGAGTAATATGTGTAATATCCCATGTTTTTTGTTAAGGAAAAGATCTTTTTAATTTTCGTATAATTACATGGTTTTAACCTAATATAAATGAATAATGGCTTCATGGGAGTTTCAGGGGTGTCTAGAGATTCTTCCAACCCCAAAGGCTTAGTTTTCTGAAATGGAAGTTGGGCTACATAGTTAGTATAAACCATTCCACCTATGCTAGATAGTTTAAGGAAATCATGTGGGGTGGTCTAGGGATCTTTTTAGGTTCACAATATTTGCTGAAACTATTTATCCAGTGGTGCATTCTCGTTTGGGGCAGCTATAATTTTTAGCATATGAAAAATACATGGTCGACACAAGTTTTATCTAATCATTAATTTTTACTATTCAAGGGGGTTTCTTTGACAGAGAAGAGAGCATGATTGGCATATTGTTTGGAAAACTATGTGAACTAGTTTTTTAAGGGAAATGACTATTTTACCCGATATCCATAACATTTTAAACCCACTTTCCTATTTCATTTCTCTAGTGTATCTCCTCCAACTTTATGATATTTTATTCAAACCTAACCTTGGATTTGGTTCCAATTCTCTACCCAACCTCAGAATAGATATATGATTATCTCATTGGATTCATACCAGTATGTTATTCAATACTTAGGCATGTTTAATCATTTTTATTCACATCAAAGGAGTTATTTTGGTACAAGCTAATATTCTTATTTTCTATGGTATGCTTTGTAGACATCCTCATTTGGCTCCTCCCAAGACTTTATCAAGATTTTTATGGATATGTTCTATGGAATTGAGGGGATTCCATGGTCATTTATACCTTGGATCTGGACTTTGTAGGCTAGAAACATGATTTTATGGCATAGGATGTTGAGGATACCTTGGACATTTCATCTCCTTTGATCCAGCCATTGTAGTCCTAAAACTATATTAGTTGGAATAGATCATATAGAATGTTTATCCTACTATATAGATGACCCTTATTATGATTTATTTTTTAAAGTGAGAGTTAGTAGGCTGGATAGTATCAAATTTACATGTATCACTTTTTTTATTATAATGCGGTTATATATTTCACACTACATCTGCTTATATACATTGACTGAACTTGTTATAGACACAATTTGTGGTCTAATACTGAGAGTTATCTCACACCCGATTTGGGCCACTATTGGGTATCCAGAAAAACTTCATGGATATAGGTAAGTACTGGGGAAAGTTCCCACTTTTCGATGATTGGTTGAGGGTTTTTAGAAGTAGGGGAGCACAAGACTGAGCTATTCTCATTATGCTAGCTGGAAAGAGTCCCTTTTTGGTATTTTTATAAATTGATTCATGTATCTTACTTGATTTCTATTTCCTGTATTTCCTACCATTTTGTACAGATACATGACATACATCATTTTGTATAAGATTCATCCTTGGATTGTTTATTATTATTGTTATTAAAATTATCTTGTTGTTTTATCTTCTACATTAAAGTATTTTATATTATTACCCTATTGATTTTTTTTTGATTAAACCATTGTACTACACTCTTATTATGAGGTTATAGTATCCACATAGTTCCACCTTAAAACCTCACTACTATTTTGAAACCTCTAGCATATGGGGAAGCGTACTTGAGGCCATGTAACCCACTGGATCAGGGAACCGTTAAGTGGATCCTAGGTTGGGATGTTGCAAAGTGATATCAAATGTTGTTATTTTCTTGATTTGATATTTTGAGACAATATAAAAAATATTAGGAATCAATTGGAACATGGTTATAAGTTGTTCCTGGGAGTAGATAACCCACATTCAGGGTAATTACAAAGTTCCTTGAAATAGGGAATTGTTGTCCTATATTTTTCCTATTACTATTGATTTGATTAAACTGTTTAGTAATGCACAAGATATGTGATTTTATTATTTCTATGATTGAAGAATTTAATTTTATCTTTGGCCTGATATGGAAAGTAAGTATGGATCATGCAATATTTTACACACCATACAGAATTCATATGCCATGAATATTCCAAGACATATAGGTCCCATTTCTTGACTATGTGAAATTTATTATGTATTACTTGTGTAATATAATTGTTATCGACTAATGTTTATATAGGTTATTGGGAAATAATATTGGTACTTAAAGTGCCTACCATATCCTAAATAGTGATTTCTTATATAGGCTATAGAAGACACCACAATCAGTCAACTATCGCATGTTGAGTTGTAGACCATTGGTCGCATGGGATGAATGTGTTATGGTTAGGATTAAATGGATTAAATACTTCAATTTATAAGGTGTATGAGACCTCATAAATTGGATTTGGTGATTTATATAATTCAACCATTTAATAGAATTTTTAATGAATGTTAATGGATTTAATTTATTTTTAAATCTAAAATGTAACAGTGATTATTAAATAGATTTACTAATTTCACATGACAACCCATATACTAGAACTCATTTTTTTTAAATAGAGATCCTGTCCTAGACCCTATATTACTAGTGGGTAGTAGAAAGTGACTATGTTATTCTTTATGGTTGTTCTTTTTACCCATCGCTGGCTTTAGAATCAGGAAGAGGGGTGTAGATCAGTTATATAAAGTCTGGTACCTATCCTATATTTGTATCTATGTTGCGGATTTTACAAATATTTTCTAAGGTGTGTACTAGAAATTTTTAGAGATCTCAAACCATGAGTACCTGTAGTTTTATTCTAGAAGCATGCCAATGATAATGTTCTAAAGGATTTGGGCCCTAAGAAACCAGTAGAAACATTAGTAGTTTGGATTGTGGTACCACCCATTATTCTAGATATGGTAGCTGATTCCTAATTCTAAGAGGATATATTATTCCTTACGAATACTATTCATGGAGCCCCATATCCTTCCACGAATATAGTAGATATGACATGTGTGTTCCAACATCAGTATCCACCCAATTTGTTGGGGGATTTTGTTCCACATTCTGTTTATATATAGATTGATTTTTTTCAATATTAGAGACTTTGAGACCCATCTATAGAGGAGGGTAAAGATACCAACTTATATGCTTTAGGGAGCCACTAAGAACTATTGGGATGTTCTGAACTAGGATGATAGGCTTTGAGAAATGTATTGGAGGGATGTACAATCTAGATTTTAAGATTACTTATTTCTTATGACATTAATTGATGAATGGGACAATTATTTTGTAAGTCTATAATTGGGTATGATGAACATTATGGAGTATTTAGATCACTTTATAGAGATTTTGTGCTTTTGTGTGTTTATTTTACTAATGATCCTTCTAAGGAGATACACCTCAATAAAGGTCTCATTCATTCCATTAGATCACAATTGAAAGTGTTTTGGTGGACTACTATATCTGAGATAGTGAATCAGGTAATGATTACTAAATGTAATTTGAGAAAAGCTAGGGGTCCAAAGTAGGGTAGTACAGATTCTCAATCCAATGGTTCATTATCAGGTGGAAGGAAGAAACATTTTGAGACTTCTCATAAGGAGAATAAAAAATAGGGTGTGATTACTAGTATTTTTATCTTCTGCCATCAGTGTGGAAGGTGGGGACACATGATGAGTTAATGTGATAGATACCAAGTTAAGTGTTGATCCTGTGGTAGGATGGGGCATATATAATAGTTCTTCCAGACCTTTATTCACGTGGTTGATGGGATAATATTAACACAAAATCTAGATTCTGGAGTATGATTCAAAGATTTGTGTTAGGTTGGGATATAGATTACAACCAGTCATTTAGACGGAGGTGGGGATCATGGAAAGGGGAGGCATGAACAAGTTTTACCTTGACAATAGGGTGAGATTTCTTATGATATTCATGAAATTTATCTAGGTCATGGTCTAGGATATATATATTGAGTAAAACTTTTATATGAGGAGAGGAGTGCTAGGATTTCAATATTTATAGGTATAATCTTAGTATATTTTACTCCAGTGTCTTCCCTTTTTGATATAGGTGCTCCACATTAGTTCATATTATTACTTGTTGTGAAAAGACCCGGGCTCATTGTAATGTTTTTTTATGTCTTTATGACACTAAATACTCAATTTGGAATCATATCAGAGAGTGTACACTGGCGTATAGATTTCCTCTTGAGATAGAAAAGTATCATTTTTTGTGGTATCTCTTTATCCATGAGATGATAGGGTTTGACTTCATTCTCATAATGGATTGGTTGGTTCATTATCATTCCCATGTCAGTTGTTATTGTTGGAGGGTAACATTCACATCAATAGAGGGTGGTAGGTATATCCACAGTGGAGAGTTGGATGTGTATGAAGTTAGATCTTGACCAATGCATCATGGGTTGTCTAGTGTGATGAACCAAATTGCTAGCTTTTATCTTTATGACCAGTGAATGTGACTGGTCGAATTCCCTTCAGTGGTATATCATTATGGGGATGTCTTCCCAAAAAAATTAGGTTTACCTAATGAGTGAGATGTGCAGTTCTCTATTGAGATGGTTCTATAATTTGTACCAGTATCAATTTATCCTTATAGGATGGACAATATTGATCTCATTGAGCTCATGAGATAGCTAGAGGACTTAGAGGAAAAGGGGTTTATATAACCCAAAACTTCTCCATGGGGTTTCTTAGTCCATTTCTCTATGAATTTGGATAGAAACCTTAGTCTATGTGTGTATTATCAAAAATTTAATCAGTTGATGGTAAAGAATCGATATTCATTACTTTGTATCGATGACCTATTCAATCAGCTTTGCGGAGCAAGGGTTTTCTCAGAAATTTATTTGCGGTCGGGTTATCATCATGTGTGATTTCGTCCTTCATAAATACCTCATACAATCTTTTGTAGTAGGTATAGTCTATATGAATATATTTTCATTACTTTAGGTCTTACGAATGCACCGACAGTTAATATAGTTGTGATGAATTAAGATTTCCACCAATATTTGAACCCTTTCATGGTAATTTTTTATGACATATTAGTACATTCTTAAACTCTAAATTATACCTCCATATAACTTGAAATCATTCTAAATACAATGAGAGATAATATATTGTATTAAAATATTACAAAATTTCAGTTTTGGATAGATAATGTTTACTTCTTTGGTTAGATATTCTGAGAGACAAGAGTATCTCTAGACCTAGAGAAGGTGAGTGTTTTGGTTTCTTGGGAGTATCCCAAAAAATTATTCGATATCCAGAGTTTCTTATGACTATACATTTATTGAAGGTTCTTTATACATGAATTTATACAACTATTTATGTCCCTTATGGGCTTGACATTGAAGGGGTTAAATTTATGTGGTCTGATGCATGTAAAAAATATTTTGAGGAGATTAAGGGCATGTTGACATCAGTGTTGATCCCAGTTCTTCTAGAGTTTAGAAGAAGTTATAATTTTTTTTGTGATTCATCAGGCATTGGGTTGGGATTTTTCTTAATGTAGGGGGATAAATTCATGGAGTATGGGTCTCATAAGTTGAGACCACATGAGCAGAATTACCCAATGCAAGACCTCGAGTTGACAGCTGTGGTTGAGGATTTTCATTGTTGGAGGCATTATTTTTTGGGATAACATTTTATGGTATAAACAAAACAAAAAAACCTAAAATAAATTTTTATACAGTGTGAATTGAACCTTCATCGAAGAATATGGTTTTATTATCTCCATCTATTTGACTTTAATCTAGCTTATACGCTTTGTAAAGGCAACACAACAACTGCCACTCTTAGATGGAAGATTTAGACACATGAATTTTCAGAGGAAATTAATGAATGGTAATTGATAACATTTCGATTTGATATGTTATGTGACTAAAAGTATTTTTAATTTCTCTAATAATGGATTAAATTATAAATTTATATTATCTTAAACAACACTAACTAGAAAGGCGTAGTATAGTGGAAGTTTGGGTTCAGTCCCACAGAGTGTAGGGAATGCAGTGTTGAAAACTCTTGAATAAAAGTTTGGTAAATCCAATTTTAGTTTTATTTAATTAAAATAATGATGCAATTTAAAATAAATGAATTAAAAAAATGAAATAGAATAGAGGATAACCAGTTTCTAGGGATGATTTTACTAAATAAATTAATCTAAATTCACTTACAATACTTGTTATATCAAATAACTGTGTTACCAAAAAAAATAATTGATAGAAGAAATGGTAATTAACTAAAAAAATACCCTATAATCCTAGTTCATCATGGTCGGATTAATTAAAATATCCAAATTCCATTATATTCATATTTCCAAAATTATAAGAGCAATTCCGTTCAATGGTCTTGAATAAATCATCTTATGCATGTTTGGGTTTGTTCATTACTGGTGCAATATAGTCAATCAATCAATGATGAATAAAATAGATGTGTAGAAACAACATGATAATATTTAATAAGATCCTATTATGAGTGAATTAAAATAAACAATAATCGCGCACACCCCCTTTAACTGATTCTTCTCCCCCCTATGGGTTTTAGCCAACCATCGTCGAGTGATCTCAAACGATGATTAAACCCAAATCCATAAGAGAGAGATTAAGAAAGAAATAATGATAAGGGAATGAATAATGGAATGATATTTTAATTAAAAATATAAATCATCTAATGATTACATCAAAGAAAGAAAATAAAAACATAAATAAAAACCAATCTATAAAGGAATCTAGATGGGAACCCAACAGAGGCCTCCTGGTAGTCGATCCTTTCTATGCCTCAATGAAATTACTTAATCCCATATTAAAAATACTTATTTATATGCCCTCATGTCATCAATGGGATTACCATGGGTCAAATAGGTTTTTAATATACATTTAATCTAGTCATAATTAATTTTTCCATCAATGATTCATAACAATACTTGTTTTTAAACTGTATTAGGTATTTTAACTATGTGTAAAGCTTAAAATATGTGTAATGTTACACCACATGTACCAAAATAGTGAATTGTATCCATTATAGGAATATTTAACACATTTCATTGCATGACACATATGTTTCATACTATGACACATGTTATCTTCACTTTATATTTATTTTATCCACTTCCCGACCCATACTTTTTCTATAACTTGAACTGATTGACCTCAGGAAATGATTATATAACATGTAATGTCTTCTTCCTCTATTGGATGCTCCCTTTTTCATGGATATATAGTTTTTTGTCTCGGATTTTCTCCATGATCATCCTCAAATTCTGGTGTCACACTGTGAGTGAAGCAATGTGGTGCGAAGTGTTGTTTTTTTCCTCAATTTCATGTTTTCCATAGTATTTCTCCAAATTTTAGCCATGTATAATAATACACAAAACGTTAATATCAAGAAAAATTATTACATTTAATCAATTAAAATTTAATTAATTAATATATTAAAACCTATAAAATTATGTATATAAAATAGAGATATCAATATGAACATAGAGCTATAGTATAGTCTTAGAAAGACATTTGTCACATCCTTAGTAGTGAGTTACAATCTTACGGATTGGGTGAAGATGATATAGTTATAATATTATGAGGGAATAATCATATGTGATATCATGGTAGGAGAGGACCTTCTTCCTAGTTAGACCATTGTAGATGATTAAATTCTATGCATACATGGTCATGTTTGGGTTCTAGAAGACTTACACAAGGAGTTGATGTGGTAATTTCTTAACTCATCTTGGGAAGTACATTCTGACAATACCATAATGTATCATGACATACACCATCAATACTGGTGGTCAGGGATGAAATGATTAATAAATGTTTTTTCCAAGAGGTGGTCCACTAGTCAGTAGTTGAAGGTCGAACACTAGTGACCATTTGGGATTTTACAGTAGTTACCCATACCCAAGTGGAAATGGTATGATGTTGTGATTTATTTTGTGATTGGGTTACCAAGGTCACCTCAAGGTATTTATGTCATATGGGATGTTGTGGAAAGTCTCTGAAAGGTCACCCATATCTTTTCAATCAGGGATACCTTCTTAGAAAATGAGTTTGGGTTACTATTTTTCCATGAGATTGTGTTCCTTTATAGGGTTACCCATACCTTTATATCGAATAGGAATTCCTAGTTTAAATATTGCTTCTGGAAATTAATATAGAGGGAATTGGGGACACATGTTCTCTTAAGTATGGAATACCACCCTCATACCAATGGTCAGTCATAACGTAATATAAAATTTCTAGAGGAAATGATAAGAGCATGAATTCTTGATTTTGGGGGATCTTGGGAGAGGAATATAACCCTGGATGAATTTTACTACAATAATATCTATCCGGAGACTATATAGATGGAAGCCTATGTGGGTTTTTATGGTATCCCATGTCGATCACCTCTGTGATGGGTATAAGTTGGAGAGGGATCACTTCTCAAACCTTGTCTTGTGTAGGAGAATTTAGAGTATGTCTAATTAATCAAAATTCAGATGATTACTACACAGTCTAGATAGAAACACTATATCGATCACCATTGAATACCGATAGATTTTGAGGTTGGGGATCAGGTCCTTTTATGTATCTCACTAAGTCTAGGGCACATATTGATTCAGATATAGGGTTAGCTTTTATTGTGATGTGTTGGGCCATTGGATACTCAAGATAGTGTTTGGACAGTAGCTTATTGGTTACAATAAACTCAGAGGTACCGACACATGAATGAGGTATTCCATGTACCTCAGATACATTGTTATCAATCATACCTATCTCATACTCATCATTGGAAAGAGTTTAATTTACAGTTTCATTCATCCTTTGAGGATCATTATATATGTACCATTGATCATAGCATGAAATATCTTTAAGGAAAGTCATTTCCTTTAGTTCTGGTGTTAGGGAAGCACAACCATGTACAAGAAAACATGTGGGAGAGAGAGAGGAAGATTTACATACTTAGTGTCTGGAACAATTTTCATTTTATTTTCCACCCTTAGAAGGGAAAATCAGGGATTATTTGTCTTAATAGGGGGAGATTGTAATATCATATTTTTTTCCTTGAGGTACATATCCTTTTAATATCAATATAATTTCATGGGTTGGACATAATTTAAATGCTTAATGAGTTAATGATAGTTTTTAGGGTGTTTAGGGATTTTTTAGAGGCTGAAGGCATGGATTTTGGAAAAGGATGTTGGGACACATGTTTGGTAGAAACCATGAAGCCCAGGTTGCATGGTTTGAGGAAACTATGCAGGCTGGTCCAAGGATCTACCTGGGGCCACACGATTTGATTATACCATGTAGCCTAGTCTACACTCCAATATGATCTACCTATAATTATTAGTAGATTAAAAATGCATGTTTTGTACATGTTTTGTCAAACTATGCACCCTAACCACACAAGGGGGTTCTTGGATAGATAATGGTGCATGGTTGGTGCACGTTTTGTCCAACCGTGTAGCCAAACCATGAAAACCCATTTTTAAATGGGAAATGGCTATTTTTTCCCTAGCTCCATAAATTTTTAAACCCAATTTCCAATTTCTTTTATGCACTAGTTCTCCCCCTCTTGTATAATATTTTCTTCAATCCAAACATAAGTTATGGCGCTAATTCTCATTCAGAAAGTAGAATTGAGATCTGATTCTATCATTAGATTCCTACCAGTAAGTGCTTAAATACATAGACTTGTTTCTTAATTTGTTTTCGTATCGCCATAGATATTTTGGTTGGAGATAATATTCCATATTTCTAGGGTATTTGTCTTTTATTCCATTTTATTCTTATCTAGGTCAAGTTGGGAGATGATACAGGATGAGTGTTCTACCACTATAATAAGGTAGATGCCATATTCCTTTTCCCACAAATTCATGTCATTTTATATCTAGATTTCATTATGTCACACATTAGAAATTTTGGAATTGATTCAAAAATTAATTTAATTCCTTGAATAAATAATGGGAACCTATATATGTTTCCCACATAGCACCATCTGATGGTTGGAGGTTGTCGACGTCAACCTGGACCACCCGTGAGGTGTTTTTTTGTATCTACCCCATGATTCACTAACTTGTTGGGTTTGTGTGAGGTATATAACTTAATGGGGGACCTAATTAATTGTATAAGGTATTATTATATGGATTATGTGTTCTTTTTCCATGTTATTATATGTTATTAAATTTATTAGATGGTTTAAATGGAAAAAATATGAAATGAGTTAAATGAAAACCTGGATTATGTATGGATATGAAATGGGTTATGAAATGATTAATGAAATGGTCATGATTACATTGTATGCGATTGAAAATTATACTCCATGTATCATGAATGCTTAGATGACATAGACATTTCTACTCTATGGATATGATTGCTTGGGATCCCTAGGACATTTCTAATCCTAGGATCTGGATTTCTTGGACCGCCTTGGACATGCTCTCTGAACATACACCTTGGGCTCCTCCCAAGTATTTATATATGGCCCATGTATTCCTAACACTTGATTACGTGACATAGAATATTGAGGAGGCCTTGAAAATTTATACGCCTTGGATCAAGCCCTTGTAGGCCTGACACTGGATAACTCGACATAGGGTGTAGTGGATGTTTATCATGATACATAGGTGACTATCATTATGATTTCTTATTTATAGTGAGCATTGGTAGACTATAAAGTATCAAATTTACATTTTTCACTCCCTAAAATTTATTTACATTACTGTTATATATTTCACATCACTTATACTTATAGAGACAATTAATCTTTTTATAGACACTATTGGTGGTGGCCTACTGAGTCTTATCTCACCCCATGTTGAGGACACCAATGGATACCAGAACATACTTCATGAATACTAGTAGGTATTGGTGAAAGTACCCACTCTATGATACTTGATTGAGTATTATTTGGAGAAGGGGAGAATAGGACCAAGCTATGCCCTTGATTCTATTTAAAGATATCCCCTTTTTTCTTTTTCTTTTTCTTTGATACATGTATTATATAGGATTCCTACATATATGTATTTCCTTATATTTTATTTAGAGACATGACATGTATCATTTTTTATATGATACCCCCTTGGCTTTTTAATTATTATTATTATAGTCTTCTAGATGTTTTATCTTTTGCATCAAGTTATTTGATATGCTTCTGTTATTGATTATTATGATTACACCATTATCCTACACATTGATTATGAGGGTATATTATACCCACTGTACCACCTTAGAAGCGTAGTTCTAGCCAGTGGCCTTTGGCATATGAGGAGGCACTCTTGAGGCCACGTGACCCACCAGATCGAGGAACTATTTAGATGCTCCTGAGTTGGGATGTTACATCATGTTTGATGATCATTTTTGGGTATCCAAGTTTAAATACATGTGTAGTATCTTTTTCTTTTATCCTTGGGGTTTTTTCCTATTTAACCCACCATGAATAGTGGAGTCCTTATATAGTTGATAGACGCATTAAATGTCATGGTTTATAAACTCTCCATTTAGAAGTTCCCCATTGATTTTACTTATCATGTCTTATGATAATATTGTGGATTCTATTATTGTTTTAGGCCTTTTTGTATCATTCTTAATATATAAAGCTGTATTGTGGTGTTGGTCTTTTATTTTCCCTAGATTAGTAAAAGTTTTCTTTGATGTAAACATTCTTTTCTTGTACTTTAGTGAATTTCAAGGGGAAGAAACTGTTATGATGGGGAAAATTTTCACACACCAACATTCTCTTTCATTATTATTTTATTTATTTATTTTTAAAATATAGTATTTGAGTTTTGAGTCCTTTAATTTTGATATTTTATGGAATTTAAGAATTCTTCCAAAAACATGATTAGAATATAATTAGAGAAAACTATGAGATAACCATGTGAGTGTGAATATAGTTTTCTAGTAGAGATATTAATATTATTAACACATAATTTATCCAATTTTTTCCAAACCCTTAAAATTTTATTAGGTGTTTCTAGTATATGGTGCATAGTTGATGCATGGTGTTTCCAAACCATGCAATCATACAATAAAAAAACCTAAAATTTTATTTTCTATGATTTACCTAATTAACGCTCTTCAAAATAAGACCCAAATGGGACTTCTTTTCCCCATTTAGTATTGATTCATTGAGTTATATTCCTAGGCTACCCCTTCTCCTTCAATTTTGAGTTTTCTTCTTTACTTTTCAGAAGGTTCTTTATGGTTCGGTCCTCTTTTCTCTCTTCTTTACTATTTCTTCTTATATTATACTCTTTATATTTTCATGGGGGTGATGTTTCCATAACCCTAGGTATGATTTGGATATAAATCCTTATGTATTTTATTCCTAGGGAATGTAATTCCTCCTTAGACCATACCCTATTCATATTTTAATGATTCTGAAATATTTGTGCTTAAAATAGTTAGATTTCTCCATGAATTTCTAATTCTTATTAAAAATACATGTTATGATTATGTATTATAAATTTTTTTATTTAAAAATAATGTATGTTATGAATTAATGGGGATTTATAAGAGAGGATACCCAAAGAATTGGAATTTTAAAAGGCCGTTTTGAATTTGAAATTAATATTACAGGGAAATTATATTAGTTATAAAGATCCTTTGTTTTAGAATCAGTTTTAAATGGAACTTTATTTTTGTTTAAACATGTTCATACATTTTTATTTATTGTTTATGGATTTGGTGTTTGTGTAGTTTTTTAGTAAAGCAGTGTTTTGTTGTTATTATGCTTAATTTAATTTTTTGTTTTTAAAGTGGGACTTTATCATGGTTTCAAAAAGGTTTCCAATGGTATTTGATTTTAGAATAGTTATAAAATGTATTTCAAAGTATGATTTCTAAAATATGACATAATTTCTTTATTAGTATCTTGAAAATGTGGTTATTAATAAAAATGGTTTTGAATGATCTTATAAAATGTATTTTATAAATGATATGGATTTTTAAATGGGTTTTAAATGATATTTTGAAAAAAATATGATTAATTTTAAAAATCAAGGCCCGATTGGGACTTTATATAAATTTATTTACCAAAATAGACTACACCTATTACAAAATACCATGGAAAGATAATGAAATATGTTAAACAATATTATTATATATGTTAGTTGTAATGGGGCTTTATTGAGAAGGATACATGAGGGAGAGTTAAGGTATGTTATTAGAATAGTTTTCCTTGTAGTTTAATATTGATGTGTGTCATTTATGACACAAATTTTTTACCACCCTATATTTATAGTATCATGAGGATCATAACATCAAAGAGAGAAAGAGAGAGTGAGAATTTATATACTTTTAATGATGAGAAAGACTTGTATCCTCTATGCCTGGACCAATACCAATTAGAGGACTGCCAACAATGAGGATATATAAGAGTAATCTTGTTTGTTATATACTGGGAATGAATCAATATTTTGGAATAATGTTCAAATAAATTATTTATAGGATCATCTAATTGGATTTTTAATAGTTTCCCATGATTATATACACATTAATTGATTTCCTCATCATGATTTCTTGATTACTTAGTTACATTATTACTTTTATTTTTTCCATAATAAAAATAACATATATTTATATCTCTTTCATGGTTGATTTAAATGTATCTTTTCTCATTACTTATTTATTATTACTTTCCATGGGTTTATAACTAATTTTGAAAATGGTTTATCTAGATATTAGTTTCTTTGTATGTATAATACTTTGTTTGATTTATTTGGTTGTTGTTTTATTTGTGGTTTATTGATTTATTTCCAAACAATTATTTATAAAAAGGTTGTTTATAAATAGATTTAAAAATAATGTTTTAAAAATGGGGTTTAAATTAAAAGATAAGTGTTTTGTTTTAATAATTGTATAGTTTTAAAAATGGGAGAGATTTATTTCCATGTTTTCATTTTTTAAAGTGTTAAAAATCATAACATATTTCAAAATAACTTTATTGGGATATTTTAGAAAATGAAATAAATGGAATACTTTGTGAAATTATACAAGTATGGTATAAAAAACACTAATTTCACCACTCTATGTCTATATATTGAGTGGATCTTCTATATATTCAACTCCAAGATCATTAAGAAGTTTCATATTATAAATTATCTTTCTAGGATGCTCATGGAGTGATTGGTGTTCACATGGTCAGATAGTGACATTAGAATCATGAGGTGTTCATGTTTGGAATTCTTGGTTTTATTTTTTATTGTTTATGAAGTATCCTAGTCATCCTTTATTTAGTGTTTCGTTCCTATTAGTTGGATATTTTTAAGTTATGTTATATGTTTATTTTGATTTTTCTTTTCTCATTATGTTTTAAATTTGTAATTATTTATTTCATTTTTTATTTAATATCCAATGCATGGATGGAACATGATGGATTATTAGTAGAATTTAAATACATTTTGAACATCATTTTTAGGGTAAAATATTTCCCAATGTGTATGTATTGATTCCCTTGAACCTGTTTCTAGCCTATGGGGAATATGAATTCTATTTAGGCATTTCCTAAGGACATATCAAGTTCCTAGGTCATGGGCAGCCTGGACTTGATCATGATAGAGCCTGATCCTTGGCTGAGAAATATTTTTATGGATTCTGACACTCTAATTTCTATTTGGATCATACTCTCACTAAGAAGATAAAAATTATTACATTAATATACCTAAATGGAATAGTGATGCATTAGTAAGGGATTTTTTTCTCCAAAATATTATGATATAGATATACCGTGGTTAGAGTTCAATCCCTTATTAGTAATAAAGTTTTATCTATGGACGTTGAGTCCTTTATAGGGAAGTTAAAATGTTCCTGGTTATGCATTAAGGCCCATGACCCATGTGAGGTGTTACACAGAGATGATTTGAAGTAGAATTTTTTTATATTAGTGGTTTCTTTAGAGACTCCATAGGTATAATTATTAACCTATGGTTTTGTTTTCACGAAACACCTCTAATATTAAATACCCTCGAGAAATAATTTAAATTTGATTATTCTAATAAGATATGAACAATGGATTTGGGAGAAGGATATTAATTCACCAAAAGATAAAAAAATAGTATCATAAATAGACCCTTATGTGGGTGAGAACATTTGTATGAGGGACCTTCCTATCATATGCACAATTTTCTATTGTGAAACTATTCGGTGAAAGACACAATAGTACAAGGGTGATCAAATATAGATGATGCATCAATAAACTCATACAATGAACATTTTTTTATAACTCTTATCATGAAATGGGTACTGACAGTCATAGTTGCTGGATAATGCGTGAAAGGGATGGAAATGTTCAAACATCAATGAATGTAGTATGGAATACAATTTGTGTCATCTCTATATGGACCTTATATTGGATGGTTCAAGTATGTGTCAAACATTTTTATAGAGTTGTATATTTTAGCTGAACCCCTAGCTATAACCTTATCATCTAAAGAGTTTCCATTGATGGCGTCCATGTTTCACTCAACCCTATAGATAAAATTAGTTTATAATTAGTGGAGAAAGATGAATTTCAGGATATTAATTCATGGTAGAGATAATATCCAATGATACTTACCTCATTATGGATTGGATAACAATGATATTTACGTATGGTGATATGCAGTTGAGTAAGTGAGGTGAGGTCCACTCCCAATAGAGAGTGGGATCCCCTTTACTATGGTGAGAATATCCCATCCTTGAGAAGTTGAAATTGACTACCCGTCAGATGGTAAACATGGATTTATGTGCTATGTTCATGGAGGACAATTCAATTCACGTGAATATAGATGAATGTTTGAATACTTTTAAATGGAATCCTATGGTTTCCCCTCGATGTGATAATGACGTATGCATCGACTTTTGATTCGAGAAATAGCATTAAAGTGATTTTAAGTGGAATGATGAACAACCTTATGACTTTATGGACCATATAGACTGAATACTTCATTTTAGAATTTTTAAAAGTATATTTTTAGGTATTTGGGGAATTAATATAGACTTACCATGAGAGTAACAACTGTATAGTGTACTCCCGTAGCATGAGTTCCCAATTCATGGAGTAATGTTTGACATTTTTATTTTTAAAACCATAGCCGTTGATGAGAAGATTATAAACATTAATTGATGGAGGTAGCCCCACATTCTTTCCATTCATGAGAGAAGTTCCGGGTGATTATATTGATTTAGTGGTCCTATGTGGCTATAAATTCCTAGATGATAGATGATTATATAATAAAAACACATATTTTGATTTCATTTTAAGGGTATTAAATGTTCATTTTTGATCTTTTGGGCCTGAGTTAGTGGATTTTAATTTTGAACATCCATTCTCATCATTTGTGCACTTCAAGCCTAATATGCACCAATTTAGGACCAATGTTTCATCTGATTTTAAAGAATTTAATTATCCATATATTAATTTAATATTTTGGGAAATGGATATAAACATAAATATGAACATTTTCCATTTAGGGATTAATGGACGATTCATAAAGGATGATGGGGATATTTGGCGATGAAAGGAAACAATTCTGGAGAGGGAATATTGGATATCATCCCATTGATGGGAATGTGGGGACCGCAATACAAGCCCCATGAATCCAAAACGTCACGGGAGGATATAAGACATATATAGGAACAAATAATTCTTCTGGAGCTAGTGCCAATTCTTCCTAAATTGTGGTGATTAAGGTGACCCAAGTTGAAGATTCCATTCTGGGCTAGATTCTATGGCTCAGAAAAACAGCCCACTATTTATATCATATCTCTCTAAAGGATTATTATTTTGGGCTGACATTTTACAAGCTGTTAGGAGATATCTGGGGATTAATTTAAGTCTTCTTTGTCCAACTCAAATCCGGCCTTCTATAAGGTCCTTTCATGATGTCATTCTGGTGGATGCAAGCTGGCTGCAACTTCTGGGCAAGAAGTGGAAAAGTCTATCTACATTAATTTTCCACCCACCTTTCCCCACAACAATTAATTAGAGGCACAAGGGATGTTGTGGGCTCGGACAAGGATTAATTGTTTTCTATTTAAGGTAGTATTGTTAGAGTATTTAGGGTTCTTGGTGCTTTACATTCAGTGTAATGTTGTTATGCCAAATTGCCTTTGTAACGTTCTCCTTTTGCATGTAAGTTGATTGAATCACCTTAGTTTTCAATAAAAGTTCTTCTTCTTCTCTTTTTTCTGTTCTTATCCTTTTCAAATTGATACCGTTGCCCCATGTTGTGATCTTATTCACCCCAGTACTTGTGAATTTATTCACACTACGGTGGAGTAATCGTTTCATTGTTTTATTTTTCTTCTCCAATCCCGCTTCTTTAAGTCGACTTCCCTCTTCCATTTATTGGATAGAAAAAATGGAGGGATAACACCTTATGGGTTAGTCCAAGGGAGTTGCATGGGGAAGATTTGATTTTATTTTATGATCTTAAATTCTGTAATCATTTCATTATTTTATGATTTCTATTTGATGATTTATTTTAGTCTTCGTCTTCGCGAAAATTAACAATGACACATTTCAAGTGCTAGTACGATCTAATTCATTGGAGTGATCATCAAATTTATCCTCTAAGTGAATTGGTGATTAGACTTGGAATTTATTAGGGAATAAATTGATTAATGATGTTGAAGAATTATATCAATTTTTGGATGCGTCTTGAATTAGTGAAATGAACGTTATAAGAAAATAAATACATCCAATCAAACCCTGGTACCAACATAGGATCAACTCATCTGCATTAATTGTTTTAGACCAAGTAATTTTATTTTTTTAATGTTGTTCATTAAATTAAATCACTATTTATTCAAATCAATTCAATCTGAATAGTTGGCCACTTCATAGCCAAATCCTTCCAAAATCCGAGTGTCTCTAGGTTTCTTCTTTGGTCCCTGTGGATTCGACCCCTACCTGTATTACAAAGACCACATACCTATAGGGTAAATTTGGGCACAACCAATTTTTTTCACCATTTTCGGGGACACAAGTAAGTTACCTTAGACACACATCTTCTTTTCTCACCCCACATTCTCTATTCTCACCCCCATCTCTCTTATCTTTGCCCGTTTCTGTTTGTGTGTGTCCTGAGAATCTAGAATCCAACCTTCTATCTTCTCTAATGGAGTATCTTCCAAATTATCCTGTCACAAACCCATGCTGGAATTAAATGGAAAATGAATATTGGGAAGCCCCTAAATTAGAAAATTTCTTTTATCAACCCTTAAATGATTACCCCGCACCCGATGAGACGTACAATCAAGGGGATAATGAATGTTTAAATGATCAGTTTCCTTCCCTCTCAAGGATGATTGATGAGTCCAATCTTAGTGAAGTCCATAATGTTCAACATACCATCCTATCTATTCCTAAATCATTTCTTGAACAATTGTGTAATCAAATGGAGAGAATGAATTCTGAGGTTTCATCTTTGAGGTTATAACTACAAAACATTAAAACATGTGATGAAAACACTTTAGAGTCTGGGAAATTAGAGTTAGATAATGAATTGAATTTTTTAAGTAATGTTTAAAGTCAAGATGAAGAGTCTTTAAATCAGGAAGAATTTGATTTTTTGAATTCAAAAGATAATAACTTAACATCATAGATTGAGTTTCCTGAAGGTGGCTCCATTAGTGAATTTTTAGAACCACCAATCACTGAAAAATTGGCAGAAATCCCAAACATTGAGCCCATACCTAATCCTAGAATTCAACTGGACACTTTTGAGGATAAATAATATTTTTATAAGGAACCAATTCATTCTAATTTCTTTGGAGAAGAAGCTGATTTTCATTCAAATTTCCAATATTCCATAGGAAATTTCAATCAACCTGAACTCAAAATCATTGTCATTCCTTCCCCACTCGAGTATCCCATCATTTGTGATAAACAAGAGATTCAGGTTTTCATTCATTCATCTCATGAAACTCAAAAAGGGGGTTGATCTTTGATTTATTAAGAAAGAATACAGAAGAAAAAAGATCAACCACTTTTTATACTCCTTCGATTTTCCCATTCATTTTAGAAAATAGGATTGTTCATGAATCAAATTCAAAACCTTCTTTCCAACCACAATGGAGACTCATTCTTAATCAATTTGAAGTGTAGAAATATGAGGTTATTAAAATTTTGAATGTTGGAATTGGATAAGTTGGGGGGTTCAATTCGAGCTAGTGACGATAAACAAAAGCGCTGCACGGGAGGCAACACATGGTTTTCATGTTTTATTTCATTTAATTAGTACCTTAAACTATTGACATTTTCTTCCTTTGTGAGTATGGATGGGTATGAAAGGGGAGAACCATATTCATCTATGTCACATGGTGTGATACCTGAGTAATACCTTACCCATAAAATATTAAGAAGACAATGCATCATCAGTTTGTTCTTATTTGATGTTTTTTTAGATATTTAAAAAAAATAGATTGTTGATCTGTTCTTCTTTTATTAGTAAGGATGCATATGAAAGGGGAGCACTGTATTTATCCATGTCATGCGGTGTGATCCCTATGTAATACCTTACCCAAAAATTTAAGAGAAGACAATATATTATCAGATTATGTTATTTTTACGTTTTTTTAGGTTAAAAAAATACAAATATATATATATATTAAAAAAATGAAAGGCATGTCATAGGTCATTTGGAAAAGCTGGTCAAAACCATCAAAGCTATTGGGAGACAATCCAAATCTGAAGAGAGAAATGGGAATGCATTTTCAACATCAACCATCAGGCGACTTCATTCCATAATTTTCATTTTCAATGTCTTCGTTGAACTTCTATCATACCCCTTATATGTATCAATTCTTTAAACAATTGGGAAATTATTATTATATGTTGGGGGGGGGAGATGAAAATGTGTGGAAGGAAAAATGTCATTAACCTTGAATGTGATAACACAAAATCGAAACTCTGAAATTGGATATCAAATAATTTTGCATTCCTTGATTCTGATTTTAATGCATGTTTATGTTCATGTGCATAGATATTGGAATGTGTGGTTGTTTGGTGTGATTTTTCACCTTTTATATTTTCATCCAATTATTTAAAAAAACATAATTCATGTCCTCTAGATAGTGGGGTTTTAGTTTGAGTTCTTGGGGACCCATAATAAATAGCATTGTATTGGTGATCATTTTAATTTTAACATGAGTATGAAAAAAAATCAATTGCGCGTAGAAAAATGAATTGACCTAATGTGTGGCTTTGGGCACTTGGGGATCTTGACTCCATAGTTGTCTTTCCTAGAGTTGGGAATTTTATCTCTATTTATGGTAATGTGAATTTTTTTTTGATTGAGTTAACTCGAGATGATGCCCGAGTATGTGAGCAAAACTTGGTGCCCTAAGGTCTTTCAGCCTGGGAGTCATCGGTAAAGTCTTGTTACATGGGTTGACTCAATTGAGTTAAATTTCAATTACCATGGAAAAATTGCAAAAAAAAATCCGAAAAAAAAACAAATACAATATAAAAATGAGTACTCATCTTATTATTAAAATTTGATTTCTCCTAGCGCTTCTATCTTTTCCCCCTCGAATGAAAATGTTCCCCCAGGTCTATTGTGACGCACAACACTTCATCATGCTTAATTGAATTTGGATTAAATATGGTGATGAATTTGAACAAAGGAATGGGATTGGGCTTGAGATATTCCTATGTACACAGCTTGTTTTTAAATTATTTTTATGGGTTTCATAATTGTTTGGTATTAGATCTTTGGGTAAGAAATGTGTATTAAAATGTTTTTGGAAAAGGTCACTTGAATTTTATTTTTGTGAGATATATTTTTCTCGGAACTATCAAACCTCAAGTTGGTGTTGAGATTATCTAATAAAAACACATATTTTTATATCATTTTAAGGGTTTTAAATGTTCATTTTTGATCTTATGGGCCTGAGTTAGTGGATTTTAATTTTGAACATCCATTCTCATCATTTGTGCACTTCATGCCTAATATGCACCATTTTAGGCCCAATGTTTCATCTGATTTTAAAGAATTAAATTATCCATATATTAGTTTGATATTTTTGGAAATGGATATAAACATAAATATGAACATTTTTCATTCAGGGATCAATGGAGGATTCATAAAGGATGACCGGGATATTTGGCGATGAAAGGAAATAATTCTAGAGAGGGAAGATTGGATATCATCCCATTGATGGGCATTTGGGGCCCACACTATAGGCCCAATGAACCCCAAAATTCATGGGAGGCTAGAAGATACATATAGGAACAAATAATTCTTCTGTATCCAGTTCTAATTCGTCCTAAATTGTGGTGATTAAGGTGGCCCAAGTTGAAGATCAAATTCTGGCCAATATTCTACATCACAGAAAAACAGCCCACTATTTATATCATATCTTTCTAAAGGATTCTTATTTTGGGCTGAAATTTTACAGGAATTTAGGGCATATCCGGGGATTCATTTAAGTCTTCTATGGCCCACTCAAATTAGGCCTTATAGAGGTCCTTTCGGTGTGCCTTTCAGGTGGATGCAAGCTGTCTGTAACTTTGGGGCAAGAAGTGGAAAAGTCTCTGTACATTAATGTTCCACCTACCTTTCCGAAACACAATTAATTAAAGGCACATGGGATGTTGGGGGATCATAAAAGGCTTCATGTTTTTCTATTTGAGGCAGTAGTAGTGGAGGATTTAGGGTTCTTGTTGGTTTACATTCATTGTAATGTTGTTCGGCCAAATTGCCTTTGTAACGTTCTCATTTTTTTGTAAGTTGTTTGAATCACCTTAGTTTTCAATAAAAGTTCTTATTATTCTCTTTTTTCTGTTCATATCCTTTTCAAATTGATATCGTTTCCCCAATTTGTGATCTTATTAACACCAGTACTTGTAAATTTCTTCACACAACGGTGGAGTGATCGTTTCATTGTTTTATTTTTCTTCTCCAATCCCGCTTATTTAAGTCGACTTCCGACTTCCATTTATTGAATAGCATAAATACAGGGCCCACCCCTTATGGGTTTCTCTTAGAGAGTTACATGGGGAAGATTGGATGCTATTTTATGATCTTAAATTCTGTAATCATTTCATTATTTTAAGATTTCCATTTGATGATTTATTTTCTTCTTCGTCTTGAATTAGTGAAATGAACATTATTAGAAAATAAATACATCCAATCTAACCCCAGTAACAACTTAGGATGAACTCATCTACATTAATTGTTTTAGACTAAGTAATTGTTTGTTTTTTTATTTTTTTCTTTAAATTAAATCACTAGTTATTGAAATCAATACAATCTGAATAGTTGGCCACTTCATATCCAAATCCTTCCAAAATCAGATTGTATCTTGGTTTCTTCCTCGGTCCCTGTGGATTCAACCCCTAACTGTACTACAACGACCGCATTCCTCTAGGGTAAATTTGGGTGCAACCAATAGACCAAAGGGTTTTCATAAATGTGATGAGAACATCATCCACTCCCCCAAGTTGATAGTGGTTTTCTCTTGATGTTAGTATTAAATATTTTGATGGGAATCCTGAGTGAAGACCGCCCTAGTAGAGCATGAACCTCAATTTGGTATGTCCAAAAGATCATTCTGGGTGTACCCATCACATGGAAAATCTTGTCATTTAGTGGTGGACGAGGTTTTCTCTAGAGGTTTTGGTTTCTGGAAACTTGAGTTTTAGAAGGTGTTTTCCTAGGGTCTTGAGCTGACTGATAAAGATCATTTGAATTGTTTGGATAATCTCTTTTATATTGTTTCATATTTGGCCACCCAATGGTAATTGGTGTGGTGTTGATCTATTTTACGAGGTTTGTGGTTTTAGTGATGTACATGTTGGTAGATTTCATGAAATAGTGGAAACAAAACCACCACGTTTTCTATAATAGTGAATTATAACCTATTGCAGATTAGGTTATTAATAGAGGATTTCTGTAAATTTTTGCAATGAGGTCAAGGAATAAGGATTATGGTGCCTTTGTTCCATGAGATAGAGAAATAATTTCGTGTGAATTATGGGAAATAGATGATAGAGAAGCTAACATATATTTGGACAAGAATGTTGTATTTCAACTCTTTGTGTGTTAGTAATTTTTTTTCAGTGATCAATGGTGAAGTGTGGCATTAATTGGTTATTCCCATATGAAAATCACCAATGAAACTCTTTAAATGTGGGGAACGAAGTGATCCCACTAGAGATAAACATGGGAAAAAATCATTCCATATTGGATATCGATGATCTAATGTTTATTTTTTTCTCCAATAGATGAGATACCTTTGAGTATGAAGATTTGGAAAAACTCACATTGAGTAGATTATGTCCCTGCTAAGGTCTTTCTTCAATATTAAATAGAGTTGATTTTAAAAGTGATATAAATTTGATTTTATTTATAGGGAGGTGGTTCACCAATCACTCTTAGGTATAAACCCATGAATATGAAGGAATTGTAGGTGTGGAGGTGGATTATTTTCCACTTGAGGTTACTTCCTGAAATTCATAGTTTTTCAGCTCCGTTTATTTACTTTTTAATCATGAAAGGATTAAATAGTGGGGATGATATAGTGACCAAGGATTTTATCAATAAATATTTAACTTAATTTTAAGGAATATAAATATTGAGACCTCACCAAGGTTAAAATAGTTAATTTATCCTTGAAAATGACATTGAGAATTTTATTTTATGTTTCTATTGAACTTAGGGAATGGTGTTTACCCTCAGATTGAGTCTTTGTGAATTTTTAAGAATGATTTATTTAAACATAATTTTAATATTTATTAACTAAATAAATATTTATCCTAGGAGAATATATGGTGATATCTTAGAGACTATGTAAAACCCCAATATTTTTTAGTATATTTATTTTAAATAAATTTAATCCCATTGACAACATGCAGTATATGCAACCTTGAGTCTAAATGAACCACAATATAGTATACCATCATAAGATAGATTATAAATTGGAGAGTATGAACATTACTAACTAAATAAGAAAAAGTATATGTCTTGTTAATGTATAAAATAAGTCCATTATTTTTCAATTGATTAGAAATAAAAAAACATTTGAATGTAAACAAAATAATTATATGCAAAACTAATTTATGTGTGCAATGTACATTTATATTAATAAATTAAATTATTCACTGTTATTGAATGATTTTAATGAAATTTATATGTAATTTATTCAATAAATGTTTTTATCATTAATCTAATATTTTTAGGCATGTGATAAAAATAAATCCAGTTTTATGCTTAGAACTCATATTATTATAAAATGAACTTTTATTATATTATACAAACTTATTTTAAAATTAAAAATTACAACTTTAAAAAAAATTATTTTAGAAAATGAAATTAAATTTTGAAATCAACATGTCAAATATATTTATACTAAATGTCTTTAAATTTTTTGAAAATAACATTTTTATAAGAATAGTGAAAAAATACTATTTTTTATTGGAAACAAACTTGTTATTTAACGAATTTACAAATTTTAATTTTATATTAATTTTTTAACTGTAAAATTTTTTCATTTAAAATATTAATAATCCAATTTAGTTCATTATAATTAATCTAATTTTTCATTTTGACAGAAATTTTATTTTGGGGAAACATTTCATTGGAAAACTGTATTTTCATCATGTTAACGTGTTTAATTTTAAATTAAATGTTTTCACTTATGTTAATTTAATTTGAAAAAATAGATTCCATATTTTTAATAATAATAACTATTATAATATAATAAAGAAAAATTAATTTTTTTTTCATATTTATTAGAAAAGATAATAAAATTTATTTACAGTGATTAAGGTTAAAATGGGGATTTGTATGTTACATGAACCTATAGTAAGATTAATATTCCACACACATAGAATTTTTATTTTATAAATTTTATTTCAAATATTTAATTAGTGGTTCCAAATTATCTAATAAGGATCATTTATTTTTAGTCCTAAATTATAAATTACCTAAGTAAATAAATAAACTAATTACCTTGGTGAAAACTAAAATGGTAAAAGTAAGTAAACTTCTGTGATAAGGTAATAAAATGCTTAAAAATGTTTAATTATTGTTTTGGATGTTTTTATCTACCTTAAATCCCTTAAAATAAATTTTTTAACAATTTTTGGAGGAACCTACGGTGATATTGACATCCCATTATTTAATAGGTTTGGGTATTTACAAAAATTCCACTCCTCAATTATAAAAGGGCACTAAATCCCCTCACTTCTTCACACCTATAAAACCATATATCTCAACCAAACCCTGAAACAATATCTCACAAAAATACTTATCCATGTTATAGTGGTTTTGGTATTCCAAAAATACTAATCCTAGAGTCCTTAATAAGATATCCAGAAGAGGTTTTTCTATGTGAAGGTAATCGTCTTTAGAAAGTTATTATTTTACTTCTTCTTTTCAGAATTCAATTATGAATTATCAATTAAAATATAATAACAAAAATAAATCCAAAATAAATATATGTAATTATGTTCATTAAAAAATATTAATTCCTCTAATTATCCATCAAATAAGAAACCAAACCATCATTTGTGTATACGATGGAATACTACCTCATGACCGATGTAATTTGTTTTCCATCACCAACTCAAATTGATAGTATTAATGATGTAAATAAAGAATATACATGATAATAATGAAATTATATTTATTATACGAAATTAAAATATCATCCACTTCCTTTCCATTTCACTCCTTAAATAAATGATAATGTTACTTATGTGTTCATACAACCTACCATCTCCATGAAGCGATGCGAATAATTTTCAAAATTTAAATTTTAAGAATGATTTTAAAATTTTATCCAGTTAATAAATATTAAATTCATAAAATTAATATTATTCTTAATATTATGTAACAATATCATTTGAAAAATAACCAGAACATCCATGACAAAACATACATGAGAAAACAAAGTAGTTAACTCCTAAAACAATGGTAATAATAAAATTTTATTAAAAAATAGGTGATAAGATGTTATGAGAAGAAAATATTTAATATTATAAATATTAATATGGTTTTAAAATAAATTAATATTATTTTTATAACCATTATAAATTAGATTATAGAACGTTCAACTAAATTGAAACATGAGATAATGGATTCTGTCTCAATTTTTTTCCATTGAGGCATATTTTAATGTTAAGCACCAACTTATTTTATATGGTGTATATGATTCCCATTTTACATGTTATACCATTAATCCTTACCAAATAATGGTCATATAACTTTAAATTAAATTTATTTCAACCAAGGGTAATTGACTTGAATGTTACTATGTGGTAAGTGTTTCATAACTAAATTTCTTTTCAATTTGATATATTACTTGTTAATTATCATTGATATTTTAATATTATGTTTAATTAATTTTGATTATTTTATTTTTTATTTCAACCTATATTATTTGGATTTAAAATTGATAGACATAATCAATTAATTCAGTAATTTTCACTTCAACGGTGTGATCTTTGAAAGAGATTTCATCTCAATTTCTTCTCCAATGAGAAAAATTATGTAATATACACCTATTTATGAGGTGTATATACTACCCCTATTATATTTTAAAACATTAATATATATATAAATATATATATATATTCATCATATTTAATGTTTCTTTAAGTTATTTTTTAAGGGGTTCATGATTCGAATATTAAAAAAGTGGTAAACGTTTATGCTTCAATATCAATTTAATCAGGATTATTTATGCCTGAATTTCCATTAAAATAAATTATTTGATCACTATCTAATAATAAGAATTAATTTTATTCTCCATTATTTATTTCTGAAATTTTCATATAATAGTACTATTTTCAACTATTTGGAACTTAAAATTATTGATATGTTGTTTTTATGAAAATCAAACTTTATTTCTACTTTTTATAAAAAATATTTTTTCGTTCATATCCATATTTTCCTTAAAATATTTTAAATAATATTTAAAATATTCACAAATTATTTATTAAAGAAATTTTTACGCATGTGTTCCTTTTTTAAAAATGGTTTAAAATTGAATCTTCCTCTCATTTTCCAAAAAATGTACTTCTTGAATTTTTACTGAAAATGTGATAGGGGTATTTATTTTTACACACATGGAACGATCAGAATTTCCCATCATCATGAAAACTAATTGATTTGAATAATACATTACAAGTTTACAAGGTTCTTTTCAAATAATGTTTTTTAATAATATTCTAGATGTTTGTAGTTTTAGAAGTGATTATCAAAGTGAAAAGCATATTTTCCTCAAAACAATTAATGATATTTTAATTTTATTCCTATTTATAAATGAAAAAAACCATTTATTTTACTTATAATTCACCAGGGATATGTTATAATTATCCCATCATTAATTTTTCTGAATTTTCTATGATTTGTTTTACTAGGTTAAGTATTAAAATTCAGTTTCTTGGATAATTTTTTACTCATTTACATTCTCTTGAAACATTAAATTTCTTTTGATCATTGAAGATTACATTTCCTTTATATATCCATATTTTTTATCATGAATATTTAAATTTATTAAACTGTATTTCATTTCAATATATGATGTTATTCATTGAAAATTATTCAATCGATTAGAAAATTATTGATAATTTGTATTCTTTACTCAATATGTATATTTGTTGATAAGGTACATTGTTCATGAATTAAATAAAATATTCGATATATGAGGAACATATTTGATATACAATGAGGGTGTGGCCAATATTATATACCCCCTTAATGAATTGATTGATCTCGCGATACAAATTTGTACGTTTTCATTAAATGGGGCTTTAACCATAGTTTTAAAATGTCTTGCTGAAAGGACTTGATTATATATCTATATATATATCATGATGACAGTAATAATGATGTCAAATATTAATAATTTCTTTTATTGATAATTCAATTATTATTAATAATGAGATTACTACATTTATATTATCCATGAATTAGCTTTAAGATAATGTGATTATTTATATGAAAATATATGATCATCATATATTCCATTGATATCATTATTCATGATCATGTTACTAAATATATGTCATGTTTTTTAGATATTTTACTTTTCATATAGATTATTACTTATTTAGTCATGATATATTTCACTATACATAACCCTTAATAAGCATTGGATCTTACTCTTATTTTACTTTCTTTCACCAAAATATGAAAAATGAATATTTAAATGATTTTAAGGATGTTGAATATTTACTTTCACTTTTTTATAATTAATGTTTTCAAATGTCATATGAGAATAATGTATATTTATAGTTTACCAAGACTACTAAAAAAAATTAGTCCTTTGGGATGTGATAGATTATATCTTATGAAAATGTAATAATGTAACTGCTGACTCTAGGTTATTGGGGTTAGGGGTTTTACAATTTTTAATATATAATGTTCAGTGGAAACCATGGGAACTAAATTTATAAAAAAATAGATTAGGTAACATAACATGATGATAGACATTGAATATAATTCAAATTGTGTAATAACATGCTATTTTTTGTAATAAATAAATTATGTAGTTTTTTAGGTAATTGCTTCCCTTTCGGTATATGTTGGCATGGAATTCCACTTCAAGCCATAGATTGACATATTTGAGCGATGGAAAGGCGTATTTAGACTTAGTGGATGATATTGAGAATTATAATGGTGTTTCTCACAATATTTGATTTGGACAGGCAATGCCAAAAGCCGTGCACAAGGTAATTTCGCATCCAATGTGATTTCAAATGGTATTATTTGGCTCATATAGCTGAAATGTAAAAGTCCAATGCATAGAATAAATAGGGTTGGTGCGTAATAGAGATGACCTATGCAAAAAAGTCTTCCATGCCCAATGTGATGTCAAATAACCGCTTCTACACTAGCTTCCTTCCATACCGTCGCTGATATTTTCACCTATAAATATAAGGGTACCCCCCGCCATTATAGATCACACTATGGAAGTTGAACAGTCGCACGTGGGCATGTAAGATGATCCCTTCCATGACTGTGAAAAATTTATCCCTTCAAGGTATAGGATCTTGTGCAAAAGGTCCCCCTTGGTTCTACCTTCAGGTGGGCGCACACAGGCTTGACCCTCTCCCATCCTCTTTCACTTATGGAAAGTGCGTGCAAGAGTCCTTCTTGCACACAACTCTTGGACTTGTCTAATAATTCTGTTGTCTCAACCCCTCCAAATTACACCCAACTATCTCATCTTGTGCGTGACCTTTCATCCTATGAGAAAGTCTCCAATATTGTGTGCACCCCTTCTTTATGACTCCATGGGTTGTCCTTACTCCAAGGAACCATGATCGAGATCCTCTTGAATTCAGTGTCTCTATCTTTCATGAACTTTATCTGTATGGCCCTTTAGTCTTGTGTGTAGTGATTTCCCTATCCCCCAAATGGTTCTCCATGTTACGTTTCCCCGCATCATGCTTCTTCGCATAGTCATGCTAATGGATATTACATATTTGTATGGCCATGATAATGTGAGACCCTTGGGTAACCATTCCTCCACCTTGTTGTTTCATGGAAGTTATTTTGCCTTATATCTCCCTAGTGTGGGTTGGTAAAAGTTATTTATGTCCAAGGGGTGAGGATTGAGTCCTCCTTGTCTGAGATGTAGGACGTTAAACTGCCAAGCACCCTCATCCTCAACACATGATGTTAAACTATAAGTTACCACATGGGTGAAAATATGGGGTATACTCAATGGATACTGAGCATCAATACAATCCCTCTCCTCTTTCCCTTTGTGATTTTTCACCATGTGCACCTCGGGTAGTCTTCACATAATCCCTGATACACTCTAATAGGGTATTCTCTATACGATGGTCATATCCACCACATACATCGGATCACCCTCCTCGGGCTTCACTCCTAAAGTATATCCCCACCTCAATCTTCCTAGGATATTATCCATGTGTAAGACCCACACCATCCCTCATGACCACACCCTTTTCAACATGATCGTTAGGTCCACTACTACCTCTTGATTCCCACACTGAGCATAACTCATCTGGTCTTAGAGTTTAGAAATGACCATGACATCCCCCTGGGCCACTAACCATACATAATACCCATTCCCATCATCCTTTATGATGTTAAAATATACCTATATGATCTATGTGTAGTTTGATCCTTTTCTCCTAGATAGGGTACGTAGGAAGCACCTTAGAGGTTTAAGCCCTTAATTTCCCAAAATCCTTCTTTTCTGTGCATTTCTCACAAGTTCACCTTTGTCCCACATGAAATTAAACTTTATTCTATTTCAAACTACATGGTTTTTAATCCTGTATTCTACATAGTTTATGTACAAATCCTCTCTAAATTCAAACCCCAACCTATGGTAAACTCCGGTACTCCCTCCAAATGGATGTACCCTATTGATGTGATAATTCCACTTTTTGGGATGTGTCTCTTTGATCTGTTTCTATGGGGTGTTCTGATCCACTCAGGTAGCTTACCATGCATAATCCCTACACTTCACCATACTTCTACAACCAATATTTCACATCTTGTGATGGTTCTTTAGCCATTAATAATCCCCGGCATGTCTCCAGGTCATTGTCCTTTGTGTGCACCCAGATCCCATGTTCCATCCTTAAACTATGTGGACATTGATCCCCATATTCTATACATTATATGTAGGAAGCCTCCTTGAGGTTCAAGCCCATCATGAATTCTCATCCTTGTCTCTCACTCAATCTTTGCATCTTGGGAGGATCATTCCCTAACCCATAGGTTCCAATTCCTTCGGGTCCCCATCCATGCACTTCATTTCTCATGAGTCGCCTTCTTAGGTGTCTCATCGCCTAATTCAAAACTACATAGACCTTGATTCCCAACCACCAAGATACATAGGACACCTCACTAAGGTTCAATCCCAACACCATTATCTTTACATCAGTTCCATCTAATTCATCCTCACCCTTTTAAATTTCATTCATATCAATCTTGATCCTTATTTGGGTCGTAAATCCTGATGTGATCATTTCATCCATCATTTCTTCTTATTAGAGGCACCTAGGTAGCTAACCATGTGTAATACCTACATCACCCCTTCTATCAATGCGTGTTTCAATTCTTGTCTTCTAAACATGGTATATAAGAAGCCTCCATGAGGTTCAATCCTAGCCAATGGTAAACCTTGGTGTTCCCCATTTTATGGACCACCTTTATGATCCTCCCTTTGTAGTGTTTCGATTCGCCTTCATGGTGTGAAACATTCCATTTTTGGAAAACATCAACCATGGTCCATCCTCACAGATGTTTTGACCCATCCACTCGGTAGACATTCTAGGTGCTCCCTCCTAGGGGATTATCAATCTGATCCACTCTTATTAGTGTTCTGTTCAGAATGATCTATCTCCACTAGATGTTAAACTTGTGGAATACCCCATGTTAAACATGGGAATCCTAAGAAAACCTTAGAGACATGCCTCTAGAATAATATTCCCTGCATCTTAAATGAGATTCCATGGGCATCCACACCCTAGAGAAACCCTCTCATAAGGTAAAATTTAGATTTACCATGGTTCTAGCATCCAGACATGCCAACGATACCCAATGTGATAACTTTATAGACCTAAGGTTGATGCCCTAACATGACCCTTTAGAATGTCCTAGAGTAAGGTTCATAATTAACTGATTTCCATAAAGAGATGGCACTAGGAACGAAGTTCATGAACAACGTCCTAATATATGAGAGAGACCGAGACTAGGTGATTAATTCTGAGGAGGAATCTATGGGAGGATAGATCGATAATCCATTATCCAATTTTGAACAAGGAGAATACATCTTTCAAGAATTGATGAATTCCAACCGTCGTTGTAAAGAGGGATTACTAGGAAATAGACATGAATGTCTTTTTTGATGATAATGTGAGGTGGTTCACCCTAGTGGAAAGAGTCAGAAACAGAAATAGTAGACCTGAAATGAATCTTTTCTCCATAAACCATGGGTATTAGTAGCGTTCGATACATCAGACAATAACTATGTCATCAGATCCAGTCATCCAGCTCCAGGTCCTTCCAAGACAATAGTAGGTCTGACATGGAACTCACCCAAATTTGGGGCTATTAATCGTTGGGCATTACGATCTTTGACATCGTCATTGTGGATATTTCTTTCCATACATTGAAAACTGAATGGTTTTGGGGCACTAGGAACTGATTTCCTAATATCGGTACTAATAGTTGAATCTTCCTTCTTTGTAGGACCCAATATATAGAAACCCAATCAGCTCTCTCCTATAGATGTAGTGGTAGGGGAAATTATAATATGAAAATCCCACACAACTCCACCTCTGCCAGGACATCATCCATAGCCAAGGATACTAGGAATCCATGCCATATCTCACCCTCTTAGATCATTCAAAGGTGGGTGAATAATACTCTCATTTGACGATATGAACATGAGGGGTTCATCCTAAAAAGGGATATTCCCCACCGAGATTTGGAGGCTTTTGTGTCTCGTTATCACCACTGCCCCCAAGGTCTTGGAAGGGAGCCACTGCACCCCACTCCAACATCCAATCATTTTGGGAGTCTCTCCCCAGAACTCTCCAATGATTCACTCCCCATGGCTAGTGAGGTAGGGGACGTTCAATCCATTCTGACTTTGGCCTCATCTAGAGAGCCGCCAAGGAGGGCTCCCACCTGGCTACGTCAATGCCTCTAGCTAGTTCCTCAAGATTTAGAGTAGTTGGTTTACATACCTTCTCCCCAACCCCAGTTCGGCTGACCCGACATCAACGTTGGGCCCAAGATCAGGAAGACACCTATTAGGGGGCGTCATCTTCTATAACTTAAGTATCCCATGCCACCACCAAATTCATACTATAAGCTCCAGGTTATTAAAGATCTGGGGAACTTATATAGCTGATTTGTTTTGAGACCCCAACCACCCATTGGGTAGGATGGGAAGACACTTCTAGTCGTCAGCATGTGAAGTAGTCATTTCAGGCCAACCAATAACATCTACATCTAGTACGGAGGTCCTCCTCATACCGTTGGTATCTAGGGTAGAGGTCCCCCCTCTCTCACACCAAGAATGGGAGTTCCCCCATGCTTCTGTTTCCAGTCTGAGTGGAGGTCCTCCCCATATTGCTGATGTTATGCATGTAGGTCGTCCTCATTCGCATGATCCTAGGTATGGATATTTTCCCCATATTTTATATTATCAACATGAATGTACTCCTATCCCCATAACCCATCATCACGAAGGCTATACCCATGATCAAATTGATGAGTAAGAAGTCCCTCCTTGTACTACCCCTTCTAATCGGTGTGGAGATCCTTATCATACTGCAGGTGGCCAACATAGAGTCACTGCCCATGTCCTTTCCATCTCTAGTGGAGGCCCTCCTTACTCTAGCACTACTAGCCATGAAGGTCCTCCCCACATGTCATGCACTCATCATGGGGTTCCCCCTAGTTATATTAGACATCTACCAAGGTGGCCCTCGCACCCCATCATACCCAAGTAGAGGTTCTCTTCACTCTATCATCCAACATGGAGGCCCTCCCCATGTCCTTATTAGCACCTAGAGTGGAGGTCTATCCTGCTCTAACCACATCTAGCATTGAGGATTCCCCCATGTTCCTACCAGCTCTTGTAGAGGCCCTCCCCACTCCAGCACCATCCCACACAGATGTCCTCCCCATGTCAAAGATTTATCCTGCCCTGTGGAAACATCTTATGGCATAAGGGAGAACCATCACCACTAAAGGTGGAATCCTTTGTAGCACCAAATCATTGTCCATCCAATACACTTTTCAGACTCCAAGGTAGAGTGTGATTTGATGATGGTCCTTTGCCCCGATCCTCTACAATAGAGTCTAGATTAGGAACCAGGTGTGTAAGCTTCTTCCTTACAGAAATTGAAATGAAGAAGATACCAAAATACCTTCATAGATATATACAGGAGGAAGAACATTTGGCTCCCTTTCAGGGTCTTGCCATACAGTCCACTCTGTCATCACAAGGATCATTCTGTACCTTGACTAGAGATCATGGAGTGTTATTCTGGGGAGCAGTAGATGATGATAACTACCCAAATTCTCCACCATCAATCACCACCCTAACATAGGAGGCAACAATTTATATCTCATCATATAGGGATATGGTGATGCAGTTAGTATCTTCTTTGAGAGATAGCATGGTATAAAGTGGTTTTTCAGCTCACACAATATTCTATCTACTAGCCAGTCCTCCACCATAGTGGTCCATATCAGTACCATTACTGGTTCCTCATCCACCCCCATTTGATGAATGGGGAAACCAAGGGTTGAATATTAATTCTGAATGAAGGAGTTTGTGGGACATTCTTACAATGGACCATCTTTCCTATATGTTTTAGTTGATCACTACTTCAGACTTTGTCATTTTAAAGCCTCTTAACTAGGATGAAGTCATGTGTTTCTACCATAACCTAGGGCTTATGAACATCCATCTCCATCATCATCAATTTTATTTTCAAAAAATATACGAACATTATAAAGAATCATCCAGCATTACCGCTTGTTTGTGTTAGTCGTGCTTCGTGTGGATCAACACTCTAAGTCACTCGATCATCACCAGAATCTTTAGTAATGATGTGTTCAGAGCTTCACTATACACCACCAAGTTATTGAGGAGGAATCTCCACACATCCATATCTATGTCTAGGGATATTATTCTACCCTACAATTCATCTTGATCTTGGGACAACCAAACATGCTCGGTGATATCGAGGATATACCACTAAGAGACATCACGATAAACATGGCCAATATCATAGAGAAGGAAATTGAGGTAGGGATCGTCAAAGAAATACTACCTCCATGGATGATACCAAATCTTTTAGACCCCCCATGAATTTTCACTCACCATCAAAGACACTCACATGGCCTTGCAGACCCTATCGAGTCACTGCCCCTCAGCTGGGACCCTAATAAGGGAAAAGGGAACACTGGGACTAATAAGCCCTCTGACCCATCTAGTTTAGTGAAGGAAATAGAGAACGATCCCGAGAAGGCCTCATTGTTCTAAAATCTCACAAAACAAAATAAATTTATTGAAGATGTCATTGTTGAGTGCATTGGAGAGCAATGACTAGAACATAGAGATCCCTGGTATGATCCCAATCGTCCTCTACCAGGGAATCAGGGGCAGGTAGTGGGTCCCCCGATTAAATTTCCGCCCATTGATCTTGAAAACCTTGTATATCCTGAAATGATAGAGGTTGGTTCTTATAGAAAGCATCCACAGTATGCATTTTTAAATCTTCTTGAGTTGCGCGAGAACCTTCCTCTAGTTACTCGACAGGTCATCCCTCCAATAGCTCCTTAGGTCATTCTAGAAGTCACTCCACATGCCGTTGGTCCTGCATATCATGACTAAGAATGTACCAACGCACTATTGGTTAGGTATCTTTAGTAAGATAGAATCCCTTTCCAAGATGATCTGATGTAAGATCTCATTACTCACCTCATGGCCCTTGAAACCTGGCAAGTGGAAATCCCACTATATGGAAATCCATATCCGGAATGGGTGGATGATATGATAGAACTCTCAAGATTTGGTAATCCTACCTTATCTCTATTTAATGGGATAGGAAAACCACTACATAATTTGTACCACATCATCTCAAGGTGTAGTCACATGAAGGAATCTCCAGCGCAGAAAGTGTTCGCTAAGCTCTGGTGCTTCGTACAAACATTGGAAGGGCCTATGTTCATCTAGTACAGTAAGCTACCAATTGGGTTTGTAGATGGTTGGGATGATATTTTCAAGATGTTTCTTTTTCAGTTCATCTCTAACACTCACAAGACCAGTATTACTAACATCTTAAAGTGAAAGAAAAGGCCAGATGAGTGCGTCACATACTTTTTTTCTAGGTGGAAGGGCCTCATGTATTCACTCAACATGTCACTGACTCAAGAGAAGCTGTTGAAAATGTGTGTAGGGAACATCAAGACGGAAACTGGTTCCTTCTCTTATAACTCATAAATTCCTAAGGGGATTCTGAGATTTATATGATAAGTCTCAATGCTTAGAGTAATCCATGAATCAATCCAATTAGACACGTTGGTTGCCTCCCACGATCCTTACAATAAGAGTAGCTAAAGTCAAGGCCACTACTATTGCATAGGTAGTGGCCCCCAGGCCACAAGTGTTTCTTCCAGAAGAGAATCCTGTGCAACCTTGCTGAGGGCCTTACCTTAGGCTCAACCTCAAGTTTAACATCCCCCACCTCAGAATCAGTAGGCACTGTCGTGTAATCCACCTTTTCCTCCTAAACAAGAAAATTAGGCTCCATCCCCCTATCAAGGCTAGGCTCACCGGGTCACTTTCTCGGACATGAGAAACCAGACTACTAATTTGAATAATATTAATCCCCTGGATATTTTTGGAGTACTGTGGATCAGGGATCCTACAGTTACCAGAATTCAAAAGACCCCAAGATGTGGATCTCACTAATCACCCTAACTATTTACTATATCATCGGTTCCTTTGAAATACCCACAAGAAGTGTTATGTGTCAAAGAATGGCTCTAGTACAAGTTCAAAAATAATATGTTCAGGTTGGATCTGGCCTTGACACAAGTGATGTGTGTATTTTCAAAGCTAGAAAATGACAGCAAAGGTGAATGACAGTAGGTCTTCCGTCATGGGTCTCTAAAATATGAATACTGGATGACTCTCAAAGTAGTCACTCACATGCATGGCATTATCTATGACCACCTGAATCGGCATGAACCACCTAAAATCACCACACCTCCCCCACCTACCACTACTGTATCCACATCTCAACCTTCCAACTCTTAAAAAATCAGACACCAACAGCGCAAGGGAAATCAAAACCCCCAACCGGTGCCAAATCCATCCTGTACTCTTAGAGACTTCATGCCACCAAATATGAAGATATATACCATAATTAACCTAGTAATGAAGGACTCCTCAAGTGATTCCTAGGAGTATTCCTTAGTAAACATTGTCAAGTTGCAAGACCCATACATGGTTCCTCACGACAAGGAGAGTCCGGAAGGTCCTCCTATTGTCCCTAGTTGATTCCATCGATGATGAGGTCGTGGATACATGAATCGTTATAATAAACTAACCAGTGACTCCAGGCAATCCATTGACACCACCAAGACTAGACATCTGGCTCAGCGTAGAGTTCAGCATGCACAATCCTTTTTTCCTGTCATGTAAGATTTGTTCCCACCACTATTTGTACTACTTGATCAGGTAGAGCCACCGCGACCACATCATGATCAGCTGCATTAATCCGTGGAAATACCTCAGTCACCCAATCATCTGGTAATCACATTGCATGATTCAGCTAGCGAACAATGGGGTATTCTCTGTACCATCCTGAATCCACTGGTGCAGCTGGTAGTGCCCGTCATACCTCCTTCCGCATAGAAACTCCCTACTGAATAAAATTTGTTCCTAGAATGGAAGTATGACGTGCTGAATCACCTTGCATCATTCCTGCAAATCTCCAAATTATCAAGGCTCTCCTCCTGTCAAAAGCTATGTGTAAATACCATGCATAGCTTTGAGAATCCCCCTCTAATTTGAAACATAGGTAGTGGTCGTAGAAGTCTTCCATGTCAAGGAAGCCAAGAATACAGAATGTCAAGTCGTCATCTTATTCTCAAGATAAGATGAATGCTCTATTGTATATAGAAGCACACTCCCATTTTATGTTAATGTCCAACTTAATGGCATGGAAGTCCACTGCTGCCTTGTCAACATAGGTTCTGGGATCAATATCATCCCCACTCAGATGCTCCACAAGCTACGGTTGTCTGAAGAATATTTGGATGCATATTAATAGAATATTCAAGGTTATGACCGGACCAAATAGAGGCTATGTGGCGAGATTCGTCTAAAGGAACAGTTCAGTGGTTGGGTTTCCAGCATGGAATTCATGTTCATCTCTCAGGACACTTCCTATACAGCATTGATGGATAGAACATGGATTCATATGTATATGGTAGTTCCCTCCTCATATCACCAGTGCCTTAGGTAGACCCATAATGGTTGAGTGGGTATACTTCAGGGTGATTCATCTCCCTTTACCTCTTGTAAATCCAGCTACTTAGAGATTGACTATTATAAGAGAAAGGACAAGTGGGTTAAAACCAATGAGTTTGAGCACACTCCTCTTTCAGCTGACCTATGGACAAACATGGATGATGCATTCATCCTTCTAATTCACCGGTTGGAAGCCACAACCCCAAAACTGGGACACTACTTTGTCATTTTAGAGACAAGGGGAAGACGCATTCCTAGATACATGGAATTATAGAGGATCACATATTTTTTCTATACAAACTAGGATCAAGTGATATCAGAACCCCCTACCCCTATATGGTATCAGATTGTTCTCCCCATGGAAATATCCATATGACATACCTATATGTATCACCGAGATGGATTGAACCAACTCAAATCAACTCATCATTATAGCTATTATATCTTCAATCATGGCCCCCTCGGGCAAAGGCATGATGGGATTAGATCTAAAACAATTTTTATCCATTGTTTCAGCAGTGCAGGGGTCTCTCGATAACGATTCCACCGCCACTCAGGCTGACACCATTATTCCATCAGGGTTTGTTAACCCATAAGAATTACCCCTCACCGATGATACTCTTTTTGTGGATGATGAATATTTGGAGGAAATTCATCCCACATTTGAAGAAGGTCTCTACACCACCATTGGTGAGTTAATCTAGGTGAATCTCGGTACTGAGGTAGATCCATGACCAACAATGATTAGCGTAGATATATTGGAAGAAGATAAATGAAAGTATGTGGATTTCTTGAAGCAGCATCAGTACATATTAACTTGAAGCTATGATGAGATGCTAAGAATAGATCCCCAGGTTTTCATCCACCATCTCAGTCTCTCAAAAATTCATTGTGGGTTCAAATAGCCTCCCAAGAAGTTGCAAACTTCTCATGGTGCCATGGTCTAGGCCAAAGTTGATAAGATCATCAAAGTAAAATTCATAATGGAATTCCAATACCATCAATGGTTGGCCAATATCATTCCCACAAAAATAAGAATGGATACATTAGGGTCTGTATTGAATTATTTGATCTTAACTATCACTATTAAAAGAATGATTTTCACCTTCTTGTGACAGAGTTGTTGATCAATTCCACTACTGGATTCCAAGATCTCTTCTTCAAGGATGGGTATTCCAAATATAATCAAAAATGAATGGCCCCCAAGGATGAGGATTCAACCACCTTTAGAGAACTGCATGGTACCTTTTATTACCAGGTAATGCCTTTGATCCATAAGAATGTAGGTTCCACCTACCAGTGTGCTATGTACTACATATTCAAACTAATTATCAGGACATTGGTGGAATGATATGTGGAATATCTAGTTGTCAAATCCCACCAGTGTCAAGTCCATCTCAGAGATAATGAGAATGGTTTTGGATTTATCCTCTCCTTCAATCTAAATATTAATACCTTGAAGTGTTCGATAATGGTTACCTCTAGACAGTTTCTTGAAATTGTAGTTAGATATACAGTCATCATGATCAATCTATTAAAGATCAAGGCCATCAGTCGGATGCCTCCCTAAGAAACATTCAGGCACATTGAGGCTTTCAAGGCCACTTATCCTACATACAATGATTCATTATGAACTTGTCTACAAAGTGTAATCCATTTTCCCAGATCGTGAATAAATGTGACTTCTACTAGTGGAATGAATAATGTCAAACCGCCTTTGAGAAGATCAAGCAGTATCTGCTCCAACCTCTTTTTTTTATTCCAACCATCTATAGTAAGCTACTGGTCCTTTACATGACCACCCTATAATGGTCCCTTAGTGCAATTCTCACTCAAAATAATAACTAAGGGATATATAATAGTTTATATTATCTCATTTTTATTCTCCTCGACATTGAAACTAGATATTTCTCTATCAAGAAGAGCTACCTTGCATTGGTATTCGCAGTATAGAAGTTGCGACATTATCTGTAGTATCACAAGATAAAACAAGTGTCACTTGTAGACCCTTTGAAGTATATTATATACCTTCCTATTTTGATAGGTTTTCTATCTCGGTGGGCAGTGATCCATAGTATTTTGATAGCAGTTTTGTTCCGCAAAAATATGTCAAGGGTCAAGCATTAGAAGATTTTCTGGCCACCCATCCAGCCCCTACAGAGCAGTCACTATATCTTGAATTCCTAAATGAGGCCATCCTTTTAGTGGATCAGGCTATTTAATGTTGGAATATTCACTTTAATGGTGCTTTATGTAGCCCAACTGGAAGAAGGGTCAAAGATCCCAAACTCATCAGGGTAGGCCTGTGCATCATCTTCATCATGCCTACACATATTATCTTACCTTATTCATTTTTTTAAAAGGTTGCATTCATAATTACATATAGTATCAGGCCCTCATCACTAGTCGATAGATTTCCCTTCAGATTTATTATCCCCACCTCCATTTGAAGTGGGACTCCAAGCTAGTCATCAAGGAAATCAATGGTGACTACATCATCAAAAATCCAGAGCTCATACCCTTGTTAGAGAACTCTCACTAGATGATGGCCTGAATCACCTCTAGGCCTGAAGTTTATTATTACCCAAGGTTACAAAATGGTTGAGCTGGTGCCTTGGATAGACTTTCCACATCTCTTGTAGAGCCTGATCAGAATGACCTATTTATCCATGTAGCGCATCAAAGATTCATTGCTCTCTTCACTCTGGAAAATGATGAAAGTCATCAGGTAGGCCATCTTACCACTGATACCTCCACATTAGGATCTCTATATATCCTTTCCATAGCAGAATAAACACTTAGTTAGATGACTCTCTTTGTAGAGTACCTCCAACATTGCAATCTCCTGATAGATAGAGTCGAGCATGAGTGAATCTGTCAGTGTGCAGTGTAATTCACCCTCCAGAGTGGTCCCAGACTTGAACAGATCCTCTAATATTGTGGGTTTTTATGGAGTGATCCCCTATTGAATTCAAGGAGATAAGATCTCCCATGTTATGCAGGAAGTCCATTCCAGTTCTTTTGGAGCTCATCAGGCTAGGTCGAAACATTCCCACTAGATCTAAATACTGGGCTAATTTTGAACCACCATGGTTGAAGATTATATCGATTTCTCCAAGAGGTGTCATGTGTGTCATAATAATTAAAACATTTTTCATTGGACGCCAGAACCCCTCTATACTACTGAGTACTCTTGGACGATTGTGGTCTAGGGGATTGATGTCATGGGACCATATCCACCAGCAACAGCTCCCCAGTCCAGGTTCATTCTGACCGCCATAGATTTCTTCTCCAACTGGGATGAAGCAATTTTGTTCAAGGAAGTCAAGTACCATTATATCATTGATTTTGTGAGGTCAAATATAATCAATTGATTCATAGTCCCTCACATTGTCCTCACCGATAATGGAACCAACTTTTGAGTAGCTGAGTTGAATAAATTGTATACTAAGTACAACATCTAGTACAATCATGCATCTTTCTATCATGCATAGGCAGATGGATAGATCGAGGCATTCAACAAGACCCTCTCTATAATTTTTAAAAATATGTTTGGTCAAAATAATAAGAGTTGGTCAGACAATATCCCCAACACTATCTGATCTTACCATATGAAAACTCGTAATTCTACCCAGGTGACCCCATATTCCCTAGTTTATAGAGCAAAGGCAGTCCTACCCATCAAGATTTAGTTAATGTCACTCCACAAAACTATATATGATTAAAAATCATTATAAAAAAACAGTGTAAGTCCATTTGGATGGTCTATAATCCCTTGATGAGAATCAGATTTGAGCTTTGCACAATCTAGGGAGGCACCAGAACAAGATAGTTAGGGATTTTAACAAGAAATTTCATCTATGATCCTTCCATTAGGATGACATGGTAATGTCCTTAAGAATGATGATGATAACTTGTAGAAAACCACCCAAGTTATAGCCAATGTGGGTGGGACCTTATATAATTCACAAGATTTACCCCAAAGGTGCATACTCTTTGATCACCATGGATGGAGATCATATCACTCCTCCCACCAATGCTAAAATCCTCAAGTAGTAGTTATGATGATGATATCTCTCATCCCACATGAAATTAAACTGATTCATCTAAGCTACAAGATGTAAAAATACCCAAAATCATCATCCTACATGATGTTAAATTACATTAGATGTCATGCATGACGTTAAAATGCAAGCCCCATTTTATTTTAGCTCATCCTACATCACATTAAACTATCACCTTCATCCTTACCGCATGTTGTTAAACTACATGAAATCTTTAGAACTATGCATGGATTGATTCCCATCCTTATAGTATATGTTGTAACACTTGTACATTATGTATTTGGGTCCAGCCCCATGTTTCTCTATTTTTGTCCTCACGGCCTGAGGTTTATCCTGGGAGCACATGGTGTAGTATGATACCTATTTTGTCCTTATTAACATAAAGTTTACAACATATGTATTGTGTACCTCCCTTGATAATAATTCTTATTCTACCACTTTTCCTTACCGATTGATGTTAAACTACAAGGAGTTCTAGAACTATGTATGGCTTGATTCCTTCCCTCATAGGATACGAAGGAACACGCATGCATGTTTTCTTCGAGTCCAGCCCTATGTTCCTCAACCTTTTTTCCCTTCTTGTCCTTACCTTATGGTCTGAGTTCTAAAACCTTTTACTAGGATATCTCCCATCATTAATGAAGTTAAACTTCCCCATCATACTTGTAATACATTAAACTTCATAGCATTTATAGTCCCTCCTATATAACCTTAAAAGGAAAGTGCCCATTTTGATCATAGTATTGTGAATGATGCGGTATGAGAGATATGTGGTCCTTATTCACATGAGGTTAATTTACGATGCCATACACAACCCCATTAGGATAACATCCTTACTGAATGATGTTAAATTACATGACACATTCTATAACTATGTATGGCTTGAATCCTACCCTCACGGGATATGTAGTAACACCCATACATTTTTTCTTAAGGTACATCCCCTGGTACCAAGAATCTTTCCATACTTTCATCCCCATGGACTGAGTGTCCCAGAATCATGTGGTGTGGCGTGATGCCACTTTGGTTATCATTTACATCCGGTTTTACAACAGCTGCATCATATAATCCTTACTCAGGGACCTCCCCCTCTTCTCTATCTATGCTGGAGGACGTAAAACCACCCAACATGATCATCTTGCATGATGTTAAACTTCTCATTCATCCTTACCTCATGATGTTAAACTTCATGAAATTCTATAACTATGTGTGTCTTGATTCCTGCCCTCGTAGAATACAAAAGAATGCCCATACATTTTTCCTTCGGGTCCAACCCCATGTTTTACGAATATTTCATATTTTTGGCTTCTTTGCCGAGATTTCTCATAGAAATGTGTGGTGTGTTTGAGACCTCTTTGGTCCTCATTCACATTGGTTTTCAATAGCCGAACCATGTGCCTCCTCTGAGGGAATCTCTTACCCACATCCTTACTGCATGAAATTAAACTACACAACACCTTCAAGAAATATGTATGTCTTGATTACCATTCTTATGGAATATATAGGAACACCTAGACATTATGTATTTGGGTTCGGCCCCATTTTCTTCAATTTCCCTTCTAGCCCCTTGGCCCGAATTCCCTTTTGGGATTGTGAATGGTGTTGTGTGAGACCTCCTTTGTCCTCATTCACAATGGTTCACTTTACCACACCATACACATTTCCCCATTTAGGATACCTCTCCCATATTAATCTTTACCTCATGATGTAATACTACACATAATTCTAGAACTATGTGTGTCTTAATTCCTGCCCTCACAGGATACCTAGGAATGCCCATACATTTTATCTTCTGGTCAAGCCCCGGGTTCATCAACATGATTTTCCTCTTTCCATTACTCATGTTTTCAAGTTATTTGTCCTTTATTGAGTCCGTTGACCTCTATTATTCCTCATTAGTTTGCTCATATATGTTGTGGTGTATGATTTAGAGTGTTATATTCTACATGGACATGCATTCATTCTATTTCCATGCTTCAATTGTCCCTTTTTTTAGGTCTCCATCATTTTTCATATTCAAATGTATCCCCAAACGGTACAGATGATCAGCCTTTAGACTTGCATACAATTTTAGGCTAATTTCTCAGAGGATCTTGAAAAACATTTTGATCTAGGTTTTTCATTTTGAATACGTTCAGCAGCCAACCCTCAGGTGTTTGTTCTCATCCCATGCTATGCGATATGGATACTATGTCTCAAACATGGTTAGCAGTTATCCTTCATCATTTTGACACCCACATTGTGTCCCAAATATCAGATCTCATGGTTCACACCCCTATTCAAATACTCATGTGTCGACAAAATTTTGACATTTTTGGTTGTATCCCTCTATGTACCTTTTCATGTTGAGTCGGTGGATCAGTGTCATGGGATCATTCTTGAATTCACACCTTTCTTCCCTCTTTCATTTGCTTCTATGTGCCATAATATCTTCTTTTTCCCTTTTTCCCACATCGATCATGGTTCACATGGGCTTAGGAGTATTGGTAATATTTGAACCTGCAGGGAAGAATTGTACCACCTTGCAGTCCAAACCCTATGACCTTAAACTCGGAGTTCACATATCAGGGTCCATGAATTAAGGACCTAAACTATGTGTTCATTACCTCAAGAATGTGTGGTGTGGTTGAGTCCTTCTAGTCCTAATTCACATCTAGTTTCTTTATGGATCCACACTAAACATCTCTGCTTCGAAAGCCTCGCCTTATGGTCGGAGCCCTATGACCATAAACTAAGATCTCCAGCATCTTTATCATATGATGTTAAACTACACATTCTTCATCTAAGTTGTATGATGATAAACTCCCTATCACTCTGATGTCTTCATCTGAGAAGATGCTACCCTTTTTGGAATTTTCTATCTTTCATTCCATCTTCAAGAACTATGTGTGGAATGATTCTTAACCTAGTGGTATACATAGTGACACCTGAGCATGTTGTCCTCGGGTCTAAATGTAGAGTTACAGACCTTTATTCCCATTCTTGGCCTAGGTTTCTCTTGAGAATATGTGGTGTGGTATGGACCTTCCTTAGTCCTCATTCATCTTGAGTTCAGGATAAACCACATTATATACCTCCCTTGAGAGAACATTTTCTCTCCTTCATATTTACTTAATGACATTAAACTATACAGATATGTTCATGCTTTATGTGTCCCCTTTATTTGGATATCATTTTATTTCAGTTTTAAAAGGATCCCTAAATCGTATAGATTATTGACCATATGGTTCGCCTACTATTTTGGGCCAATATCTCAGAGGATCCTAAACAAAATTTTGGGCATGGTTCTTCATTTCGAATACAGTCATCGGTCAACCCTCACATGTTTATTCCTATCTCAGGCCACACAATATGAATACTATGTCTAAAATATGTTCATTAGTTTTCCTATGTCTTTACTCTACCCCTATTGTGTTCCTGATATCGGGTGTTGTGATTCATTTTTCCATTCCCTTCTTTTCCTCTATACATTCATGTACATCAATTAGGAATTTCAATCTAATTGGGATTTTCTCACCTAAAATTTCTCTTTCACTGTTTTTACTCTCATGTTATGGGGAAAGCTTAATTTCACCCCTTTTTAAAACACCAATCATAACTGACATGGTCTTGGGATTTTTATTAAGGTAATACCCACACATAGGACTATGCAACCTCATGGTCCAGGTTCTATAACCTTGAACTAAGACCACTTTCATCCAATCCATGAGCTGTTAAACTATGTTGGCTTGTCCCACATGATGTTGAACTATTGTTCACTAACCATATGATGTTAATGTTCATAGACCGGTCTTGAAACATGACCTTAAACTACAACACTATCTTCATGGCCTCACAATGATAAATGGTACCACATTATGGTGTTCTCACTTGATAGGGAATCACCCTTGGCACTAGTCATCCACCATGGTATTTTCTAAGACCATCATATGTCTTGATTACAACAAAAGCACCCATATTTTTAATCCTGGGTTGGTCGATCCAAAAAAAGACACCAAGAATAAAATGACAAACAATATATATCAAATGTATCTTTCTCTCTATGCATGGGTCCTACCTGCACAACATAATTGCTCTGAGAACTACGTGGGGCTTGATTCTTACTCTCTTAGGATACATAGAAACATCTAGATGTCTCATTTCTAGGTCCGACCATAGAATTGTAAACTCCCTATTTAATCCTTTTTGGGACTCATCTCCCCATTTTAGTATGCATGGTTTTGTTGAGACTTTTTCAGTCCTCATTCATGTCGGGTTATGTATTATACCATGCATTTATTCATTAGGGTGTCCATGTACTTAATGTGTGACAATAAACTGAAACCATACCTTGAATAAGTTCATGATTCCACATGATAATTATGGGATGCTTTATCTTCCTCACTATAGAGGATTTCTCCCACAAGTGTTGTTATTTCACTGTGTTATATTTCATTGTGGGATACGTAATGAAGACTAGGAAATCACCTCAGGACCGGACATAGATTTATTAACCCTACTAACCTTATGGCCTCAATTATGGCCCAGACTCTATGGTATTAAACTGGAATCTTCCAGTCCATGTAACATGAATTCAAACTATTGGTCAAGGTCTTGGCAGTATGACCTTAAATTGTGTGCAACATCCCAATTATATGACATTAAACTATAATATGTATCTTTTTCATTATCATATGATGTTAAATTATGCATATTTCATCCTCACCTGCATGACATAAAACTACAAGGCATCCTAGGTCCTCACCAGATAGGTTTTCTAGGGAAGTTGGTTTGATCATGATTCAGACGGATGCACTCACCCAATGTGATTTTTTCATGGTAGCATAATTTCAAGAGTGTTGGACTCCATTCAAACATCTCATCACTCCATCTCCATGTTCTATGTACCCTTTATTTGAATCCTCATCCTCCTTCACATCTGAAGGCCCCCCTGACGGTTATGATTCTCGGCCTTATGGATCAACTAACATTTGGGACAATGTTTAGGAAGATATCAGAAAAAAATTGAGTTAGGCCCTATGTTTTTTAATGTGGTCAACGGATGGCCCTCATTCATTTGTTCCCACATCATGCTAGTGTGGTATGGGTGTTGTGTTTTTAATATGGTCAATATTTATCCTCTATCATCATTCCCCCATCACTGTATTCCAAATTTTGGGTATCACGATTAACACTTCTCATTATCATTTGTTCAAATTGATTCCAATTCCCTTTGAGTTACCCCACCCATGTACCATAACACCATGGGAAAGGTAAGTTGGATGATCTGAGACCCTTATTCTCCAGTCACACCCCCTCTCTACCTAAATACTATGGGTGGTCAGTGAACAATGGAAGACCCCAAGTATTCAACGATCAGCTATCACTATCATATACAAGGTGGATAATTATCTGATTATCCCTTGTTTCCCACAATAGTTATGGACCATGTGAGTTTAGGGATTGATTATGAGTTATTTCACAGTTATGATTGAGATGAAATAAAATAAGAAAAAATAGTGTATCCATATATGCAGTTCGGGACAAGAAAATAAAGGGGAAGATATGTTTCATGGGTTAGGCCAAAACACATCCCTTATGGATCATCCCCTTCAATGGAATGATTCATTTTCTCCAAACTCTAGCATGTAGATTTTAGGATTTCATCCCACTACCTGATCTCACTTTCCGCATTCATAGATACATATTGAAGATCATCAGCCCTAGAATGTACATGTTCCCATTATGTTCATGGTTGATCCATTTGATGTCTTGCCTCTACTAGATGCTCTCTGGATTCCACTATCTGGGCTCTCATTTGTTCATTGAGTGAGGATTGATTTGTGATAAATTCATCACATTCACCCATATTATCATCAAGTTATTGAATTTATTGCTTATCCTCATGGAGTTTCTGAATATTCATGGATTTGTACTTAAACCAGGTAGCATCTGAGCAATGTCTTATTTCCCACATGTTCTCAGAAAGATAATCATGGATCATCATGTGAAGATGGCAAGCATCCACCCCTCTAGAATAGAGGAAACATAACTAGGTTCAGAGTGACCCCATTCAACTCAGCCATTCTACCTTCGGGTGATCGAGGAATCGTTTGATGCACTTTCATTCCATTCATGATGTCATACAACTCTACTCAATTGCTTCAACATTATCATCATCCAGCTCTTCAGGATCTAGAGGTCCGTATTTAGGAAATATGGACAGAAGTTCTGTAGCAGGATCTTCCTCTTCAATCTTTACTAAGGGACTAAGCCCTATGATATGTGGGTGACCATCTTCACTCATTTCTTCCTCAACGACTTCACCCTCACCGGTCTTAGGTTCTACACTAGTAGTGACATCACTTGTGATCACAATTTCTTACACACTGAGTACTAAGGAAGGATTGTCTTGGGTGTTCAGTTCATCACAGATAGGTACAGTTGCTGAAGGATCTCCCGAAGATGTCCCAAACTTATCAGTTTACCGAGACTCTAGCCTTGTGATCACTGCATGGGAAATTGGTAACTAGGTTAGATGAGTTTTCAGATGATATATATGAGTGTGTAAATGTAGAGAATTACAAGTGGTGAGCCCAGCTGTATCGAGTGTTTGCATTACCACAAGAGCTTCTGCCATTATAGAACCCTTGGTTCTAGTATATTCAATAATTGGGACCATATTTTTATGAGTAGTGGGTATGGAATTAGATTTTATGGTCATCACTCCATCCCCTTTCACGAATTTATCCATGATTGGTCCTCCACCTTTCCCAATCCCAGATTAAAGTTCAGGGAGATGTCCTTCCACAACCATCAACATGTTTTCACACCCTATAGTGGGATATCCCTGATCATCACTACCAATGTGTTCCTAAATAGGATAGAGTGTGGTTAGTGTGTTTGAGTTATGGGAATAAAAGATACCAAGAGAGATAGGAGTCGAAACTTACCTCAAGGTGTTCGTCTAGTTCTTCATCAGAGTATATGATTTTTCCACTCTCAAATGGGATCATCTGTGGGTACACTATCCCCTAAGGCCCCTCATCCTCAACATCCTATTATTCCTCTTCCAATTACTCTTCCTCTCCCCCACTTCTTCTTATTCTTATTCTTCTTTATTGTCTTCATCATCCTCAGGTGTCATTTCATCGAGGTCATGATCTTGACCAAGAATTAATTTAACCAAGAATTAAAGTTATTTATACCACCATTTTTGGCATTAATATGCATCCATGGATTTCTAGTATGAATTTCAGTGATGAAATTGAACCTTTCCCACCACCTGGATATGCCCTATGTTTGGTGGATCAAGCCCAGTGTGCATTAGTCTTCGCCACAGTTCATCAGTTATCATCAATTATCGCATCATTCTCTTAGTAGAACATAATGATGGGAAAATGGAATCCACAATAGGCTATATAAGATATCTCAGTTGATTCATGGGGTCCTCCCTATTTGGTCCATGGGGTTTCCTATAGAACCAACCCTCTTCAAAAGGTAGAGGCATGGTCACACCTTGTGACGCTCCTGTCACAGATGTTCCCTCTTGTGTTGCTTTGGCCACCTAGTTTTCCTCTGGTCTTGCATCCTCCACAGCACCTCACATTCTTTCTCGTCGTCTAGATTCTATACTCACCACCTTGATCTACCGAATGTGTTTCCATAGAATTTTCTCTAGAAATGCCGCCACCTGGTGGTCATCATACTCTATTGATAGGCTGACATCGACATCAGTGGGGGGAAGTAATGACTTCACCGAAGCCAGAAGTTGTGAACATGATCCATAATTGGAAAAGGATGTAAATGTGTTTCTATTCCTAAAACTATGTATACACTTTTTTTAGCATTCGCTACATGCACCTATAATGTTTGGAAAACCGTGATGGCATGTAGGGTTCACAAAATATTTCCTCGTCGATCCAGGCCATTGACAAACCACCCGTAATACTCATAGATACTCTATCTACTCTATAGGGCCTCTCAAGTCATCCATAATTTGATCGAATGGGGTTTGAAATGGGTGGAAGTTTAATTTTTCATGATTTTTGATCTTGAGATTAATACCCTCCTCATTAAGCATCAGTGGTCAATCCCCAGTGATGTTCAGCATATATGGTCATAGGACCACGCTTGGAGGATGGATGGTGTTTGTGAAGTCATACCCACCATAATGAGCTACAACCCAGCCATGAAGAATTTGAAATGGTTTGTATATTCTTCTAGGTGCACCCCCTCTTGAGATTCTCCCCAGTATATTTTACAACCTAGAAAACACAGGAACTCCCAAGTTAACCCTATGATGTACTTCCGTGATCCCATATATCACAAAAACCCCGGGACGGACCCCCACAATCATATATCTTATAGGAAGAAACCACCCACTCAGAAAGGAAATGAAAAAACCAGTATATCACACATATGGGTCCCAGATTAAATTCACACTAAAGCCCCAAGATTGGTATTCACCTGCTTCTAGGACCACCTAGTATGATCATACTTTTCCCCTATGCTATGTGGCCGGACACTACTTCCCTTTCCAGGGAATCCTCACATTCTTTTACCTCCTAGTAAATAGGATAAACAATGCTGGATAGGATATTTCCTTCAGGATGTACATGATATTTAGCCTCTCTCTTTCTGGCTCCAATAGATAACATGTCAGGATAGGGGTTCACACCCTGTCCCCCCATACATTGTTCATTGGTAAGAATTCATTATATTGGAACCATTTTAGATAGATTTACTTAATGAAGTGGTTGTCACCAAGGCTGATTCTGACCCCCCATGGTGAAGATAGAAATTATTGGAATCAAGATACCATCAGCTAAAAAGCTCTGACACCAGCTCCTACTGGCGGTAGAAATGGAATTGCGATGTCCACATGTCCTCAAAAAGCTCAATGTGTCGAAGCTCCTCCCCAAACTCCTCGAATTTATATCATACCTATTAAACTCATTCCAACTCACTAGTGAAGTTTTCCCCAGACCTCAAGTCACAGTATTTCTGCCAGACATTAGTCTCATCAATGATACTACTCCTAAAAGTGCTTGCATAATGGGAAGGGAAGTCCTCAGCAACTGGTTCACCCCCACAATTGTCCTAGTTTCTGGGTTTGGTATGTAAACAGTTATATCCCTAGATTCCATGTTTGGGTGACCATTGTTCATAATGTTGAACCATGAATGTTTATCCTCACGTGTCACCCATGACCGTGGAGAGTCAGTCTCGAAGCTCGACATTATCACCTCCTATAGAATGCGCAAATTCCATAGTGGGAGGATATCTTTTAGGAAATAATACTTTTGTTCCTACATCATCATGCCTAGAATAATATAATTTTCAGATTGTAATCTTCTCTCATGAAGAATCTAGGGGTTGGTGACCATCTTGGCCCTTCATGCAGCATAGGCAGCCTCCCTCTCGGCATCGGTCTATTCACAAGCCATCTCAGTCAAGCCTCAAATTCACAAAGGGTTTGGCATGAAAGATGGAGGTTTTGAACGTAAAGTAGATAGTGGAACACAAGATTGATGTTAGTAGTTCACGAAAAATATGACTAAGTCTGATGCGTGCAAGGTCTAGCAGTTCAACGAAAGGCACTACCTGAACTTAAGATCTTTCATGCATAACAAAGGAAATTTTTCACACGAGAGTGGATAACCTATCGTATGGAAATCCAAGTCCTAGTGCATGCCTCCCCCCATGTATTTATAGGAATAAAACTTTTCCTTCACACGTGTAGGGTTTAGTATGTTCCAGATCAGACCTTTTTCTTACACCGACAGAAATATAGGCTGCACATCGGTGTTTCCCTGGGAACCCAACCTTTTTGTTCCCTTTCTACTCATATTATGAGGTGGGGGTACTTTTTGGCACTAAATTATTATTTAATACATATATTGGAATATTTGAGATACAAAAAGGCACATTTCATCTTAGCTAATGATCCTGAGAATCACAAGGGTGTTGCTTGAAATATTTGATTCAAGCATGAAATAACAAAAGTTGTGTGAAAGTCTCTTTTGCGCCCAATGCGATGTCAAACTATATTATTGCACTCAGAACTCTGAAATGGAAAAGTCTAATGTATAGAAGAAATAAGTTCATATCACAATTGATATGACATGTACAAAAAGGTCTTCTACACCCAATGCGACACCAAACGACTGCTTCTACACCATCTTCCTTCCGTACTAACTCCAAGATTTTCCCCTATAAATAGAAGGGCACCCCTACCTTATAGAAAAAATGTCAGAATTCAAACAGTCTCCCACATGCGTGTAAGACGATACCTTCCATGATCACGTGAAATTCATGGCTTCAAGGTATAGCATATTGTGCGATATATCCCCCTTAGGTCTGCCTTTGGGCGAGCCCTCACAGGCTTGAACCTCTCCCATTTCCTCTTACACTTAAGGCAAGTGCATGAAAGATTTCCTTCTTGTGTGCAACTCTTGGTCTTTTTTAATAATTTTTTTGCCTCAACCACTCCATCTTACATGAAATTATCCCATTTTTCACGTGCCCTTTCATCTTGTGTACAAGTCTCCAATATTGCGTCCACCCCTTCTTTATGAATCCATGGGTTGTCTTTACTCCAAGGCACCATTTTCAAGATCCTATTTTATGAAATGTCTTTGTCTTGCATGAACTTCCTCCGTATAGTTTTCCAGGCTTTTGCATAATGATTTCCTAGTCCCCTAAGTGGTTCTCTATGTTATGTTTCCCTGCCTTATTCTTCTTCACATAGGTATGCTAATAGCTATTTCTTCTTCACATATCCATACAAATATGAGCCCCTTGAGTAACCATTCCTCCACCCCATTGTTTCCTATAATTTCTTATGCCTTCCTCCCCCCATGTATGGGTTAGTACAGTTTATGTAAGTCTAAGGGGTGATGATTGAGTACTCCTCATCTGAGCTGGAGGATATTAAACTTAAAAGCACCCTCATCCCTAACACATTATGTTAAAATATGATTTTTCGCATGCATGGAAAGTTAGGGTGTACGTGAAAGAGAATGAGCATCACCACTATCCCGATCCTCTCTCCATTTGGGATTTTTCACCATGTGTGCCTCAAGAATTCTTCACATAATCCCCAACACAGTCTGATATGGTTTTCCATATACGATGGTCATATCCTCCTCATACATCGAATCAAACTTCTCAGGCTTCCATTTTGGAGTTAGTCCCAACATCCATCTTCATGGGGCACAATCCATGTGTAATCCCCACACCATTACTTGTGGATTCACCTTTTATGACATGATATTCAGGTCCGCTGCTATATATTTTTTCCAAAACTGAGAATGAAACACCTTGGGCTTAGAGTTTAGTAGTGACCATGACATTATCCTGGGCCGTTAACCATGCATAAGCCCAGTGCCCCTTGTCCTGTATGATGGTAAAATATAAACACATGAACTACAAGGACTTCTATACTTGTATCCTATATATGGTATTTAGGAATCCCCTCCAAGGTTCAAGCCCTTCATTCCCCACAATCCATCTATTTCGTGCATTTCACACTAGTCTACCTTTGTCATGCATGACGTTAAACGGTATGCCCTTTAGAACTATGATGTTTTTTATCCTTATCCTCTGCACATGGTATGTAGGAAGCCTCTAGGAGGTCCAACTCCAACCTATGGTAATCTCTGGTACTCCCTCATAAGGGATGTACCATACTGATGCAATACTTTCCCTTTTTGGGATGCATCTCTTAGAACTGACTCTATGGGGTGTTTTGATCCACACAAGCATCTAACCATACATAATACCTACACATCACCACACTCCTCCAACCAAGATTTTCATCCATTTGATGGGCTACTAGCCATGTGTAAGCCTCATCATGTCTCCAGGTCGTTATCCTTTGTGTGCATTGTGATCCCATGCTATATCCTTGAACTATGTGGACTTTGATCTTCGTCATATACACAGGGTACGTTGGAAAACTACCTAATGTTCAAGACCATCATCCATTCAAATCGTGGTCTATACCATAAGTATCTGTGTCTTAGGAAGATCATTCTCTAACATGGAGGTTTCATTTCCTTTAGGTCCCCCTCCATGACTCTATTTCTCATGAGCCGCCTTCTCAGCTATCTCATCACTCCATTCCTAACTATGTGTACTTTGATTCCCAACAATAAAGATATGTAGGAAACCCCCCTGTGGTTCAAAACCATCACTGTCATCTTAACATCAGTTACATCTAATTCATCCTCACCCTATAATATTTCATTGATATCCTTCATGATCTTTACCTGGGCCATCACATCCTAGGGAGCATTCTATCCATCATTGTCACTTTTAGTGACCCCTAGGAAGCTAACAATGCATAAGACCAATATCACCACTTCAAACTACATGGGTTTTGATCCAGATACTCTAAATAGGGTATGTAGGAATCCACTATGAGGTTCAATCCCATCCAATGGTAAACATTGGCATTCCCATTTTTGGGGACCACCTCTCTAATCCTCCCTTTGTAGTGTTTTGATTAGCTTTCATGGTGTGAAACCTTCCCTTTTTGGTACACACCATCCAGGGTCCATCCTCACTGATGTTTTGACCCATCCACCCAATAAAATTTCTAGCTGCTCCATCCTAGGGGCATATTCATCTGATCCACTCTTATTAGTGTTATCATTAGTCTGATCTGTCTCTAATATATGTTAAACTCATAGAATACCCTGTGTTAAACATGAGAATCCAAGGAAAACCTCAGAGGCATTCCTCTATCATAAAATTCCATGCATCCTATGAGGGATTCCCCAGGATTTTACATCATTGATAATCCCTCTCATAAGAGAAAATTCAGGTGTACCAAGGTTCCAGTGTCCCAACATGCAAGCGATGCCCAACGTGACTACGTCCCTTACTGAAGGTTACTGACCTCACTTGACCCTTTGGAATGTATTGGTGGATGAATCAAAATTTAATGGAATCCACAAAGAGATTTCACCAAGAATGAGGTTCACAAACAATTTCTTAATCTATGATGGAGACTCAGACTCGAAGATGAATTCTGACGAGGAATCCACTGATGGAGATACTGACATCCCATCATCCTATTTCGATCAATGAGTATACATCTATAAAGATTTAATGAATGTCTCCCACCTTTGGAAAGCAGGGATGCGAGGAAATAGATGTGATCTTCTCCATCAACGATGACGCGAGGTGGTGCGCCCCGATAAAAAGTGTCGAAAATAGTATACTGCTAGAGGATGTGGATATAGAACAGTTATACCTAGGGGTAATAACTATCAAATGGGTGCATTCATCTTTGATTTTATTTCCACCCATTGAATGATGAACGGTATTACTACACACCTATTTTGACACTCTTGGGGGATTCATTTAGGTTAATTAACATTTTCTTTATAAACCATAATAAAGGATTGGAAAAGATGAAAATAATGAATAACCTAGGTTAAACCTATGGTATCATGGATTGAAAAGGAGGCACAATTTTGACACCCTATAAATGATTGTATGGTTTTCCCACAATGATTATTGTTTCTCACACTATTATTTTTTGTTTTAGTCAATGTTGGGAGCCTGAAAGAATCATGTTAACATTGAATATGATAAAAAATATCATGATTTTAAGAAACCAAATGGGATGATGAATAGAGTGAATGATATCATGATTATATATAGTTTGTTATTATGATATATGATTAAGAACATACACCTTAACCAATGATTGGAATCACCAAAGAAGAAAAGGATAGAGTCTTATAGGAGCTCAGGTGGTGGAGAACATGGAGAAAAGTGGGCTTGATTTAATTCATGTTAAAATTTTGGAAAGTGAAACCTAAGAGAATGTCTTAAAGGAATAGTAAAAAATTTTATATTTCAAAATGAAGGTAATATAGAAAAAAATTTCTAAGTAAAATTGATGAGTTCAGTGGATAAAAATAAATTTCATCATAGAAATCCATTTATAGTTCGTTGTCTTTAATGTTAGGAACTAGGTAATTATCTAAGTTGATTAACTCTTTTGAGGGTTAAATATTTGACCATGGAAGGACCTATTTTCAAGTGAAATGGATAAAGTATTTATGTATTGGAATTCCAGAATTAAATTGTATAAATATTTTTATCAATGGTATATTAGTTATAAGAATCATAAAAAATCTAAGGATTGTGATAATTTTTTTAAAATCATGTATGTATTTATCTAATATTATCTCAATAATTGTGGATACCATCTTGGGTTTATGATTTTAAGTTTTATCATAGGTTCAAATTATTAGACAACACTTTTGAGGTTTTAATTGATGGTATTTTCATGTGATTAATGACATTTTGGGTAAAATTTCGTTAGGCTTAGGTATATGTAACCCTATGGTTCACCATGAAGTATTATTTGAAGAAGAATGATATCTTCATAAGTTAAAAGTTAATGATAACCTTTAGTTTTAATATGATCATTGTTGTTAAGGTAATAATAGTCAATTAATAAATTTTGATTTCATAAAAAAAATTTCATATAGAGAACCCTTGTGGATAAAAAGTTATTGGATGACTAATTTTATTTTTTAGGTTATTAATCATATATTTATTTAAAAATTTTATGAATTATATTAATATAGTTTTTAAAAAAGGAAAAACCATGTGCTGGGTGATAACCCATCGCATCTAGTAACGATGGGCTTGAACATACAACCAAAGGGTGATAAGGGTCCATCACCTACCATTAGCATGCATGATATTCTGATTACTGTGACATTATTTTTACTTAAAAATATTTGATGGATAAATATTTAGATGAACTTCGGGTTTTACTATTATGGTTTAAATATTAATGTATTATATTAGATAACTCATGAAAACAATTTTGGTTCTGGTAAATATTTTGAGATATACATAATGATTTTTTATTATTTTATGGATCTTATAATCCATTAAATATTAATTTTATTGCTTTATGCATAAAAATTCATATTTTATATTCATTCCTTGGAGTAATAAGTGAATATTAAATTGATTAGAGAACAACCAAAGGATGAAGTTATTCTTATGAAATAGAAATATATAAAGTAAGTATATTTTATTATGTTCATATTTTATATATTAAAATAATTTCTCAACATTAGGAAAAGGATATTGAAATAAAAATGTTATACTTTTACCTTCATTTTTGTTGAATTGATAGTCTCTTCACCCATTATAGATTTATAGTCTACTTGTTGATATCTTTCTCCGGACCATATCTTATATCACTCTCTATTTTTTCAAGGGGTTATTTTTCTACTCCATGAACATATTTTCACATCCCACTAATGTTTCCCTACTTGGAAACCTAGTTATGCATTATTCTAGATGAATTTCATACTCCCCTTTCTCTATTATCAAGATGAAGTTTTATTAACCCTTTTTATGATGTGGTTTTTAAATAAAGGTATTTTAAAATATCAAACCCCTTTTTTTGAAAAAAATTTCAATTTGTGAGGACGAAATTTATTGATGGTGGGGAGAATATAATATATCTAAATTTTATGGTATATTTAATTTAAATAAATTTAATCTATTTTATATATTGCGGAATATGAAACCCCAAGTCCAAATGAAACATAATATAATTTACCATTATAACATGTAAATTAAAACGTTGTATATTAATAGGACTAACTAAATCATGAAAATTATATGGTTTAAACATTTATAAAAAAAATCATTAGTTATCAATCAATTTAAAATAAAAATAAAAAATATTTCCAAGTAAAAGAAATATTTTTCTGAAAACACTTTTTCCTATATGCAATGTGTTTTATTTTAATAAATTAAATTAGTTACCATTATTGAATGATATTAATTAAATTTATATATAATGTATTCGATAAAATTTTTAATAATTAATCTAATATTTTTATGCATGATATAAGAAAAAATTCAATTTTATTCTTAAAAAACTAAACTTTCTAAAAAGCGGTTTCATTGTGTTTTGTCCACTTATTTTAAAATTGTTTTTTTACCAATTTTAGAAAATATATTAGAAAAAATGGAATTCATATTTTAAATCAAAATTTAGAAATTATCCTTGAGTGATTTTTGATAATTTTTGGGAAATATTATCTTCTCGGTGATTACTGAAAAATATTTATTTTCATTGAAATCATCCATTTTGTTTAACGAATTTAATTTTTTTCATTTTTAGTAATATTTTATTAAATGTAATATTAATTCATTAATATTATTATTAATATAATTTGGGGTATTATAATAAATTTCATGTTGAATTTTTATATAAAAACATTTTTTATTTGAGAAATATTTTCGTTGGAAAAATGCATTTTTACCTCGCTTGTGGGTTTAATTTTTTATTAAATTCATCCACATGTGTTAATTGAATTTTGAAAAATGGATTTCATATTTTTATGAATAATAATAATTATTATATAATAATTTCAATTTATATTTTGTTCATAATTATAAGTAAAGCGTGTAAAATTTATTTTCCATCTTTAAGGATAAAATGGGGGTTTACATGTTACATGCACCTATATTACAATTAAATTTCCACACACATGTGATTTTTATAATGAAATTTTTTCATATGTAGAATTAATCGGTTGTAATTATATTATAATTCTCATTTATTTTGATTCTTAAAAGATAAATTACCTTGGTAAATTAGAAATGATAATTTTTGAGGTTAAAACTAAAATGGTTAAACTATGTAAACTTAGAGGATAAGGGAATAAAATGTTTAGAAAATGTTTATTTTTTATGGTAGAGGTGTGTATTAACCATACCATGCATTCAATATATTATTAATCATATTTTTAGTAACTCGGATTGAGATTGAATTTCCATTTTTGAATAGTTTTGGGTATTTACAAAAATATCACTACTCTACAATTTTAAAAGAAAACCCCCTCTCTTCACTTATTCACACATCATAATCCATTTATATAAAAAAACCCTGAAAATTTCTCTTATTAACATCCTTCTACACATTTTAAATGATCTTGTATCTAGAAAAGACCAATTCTAGGGTCTTTATTAAGATATCTAAATGATATTTTTATAAGTAAAGTTTGTCATCCTTCCCAATATATTTATTTTTTTACTTATTATTTTACCACATTAAATAAAATCTTTTCAGTTTAAATATAATAGCACTTTTATATTCAATATAATTATATTTTATTACGTTTATATCATAATATTCTTCCATATCCTCCTCCATAAAATGGGAAACAAAACCATCAATCATGTGTATAGAGGAATATCGCCTTGTGAACCGATGTAATTTGTTTTCCATCACCAACTCACAAGTATTTTCATAATTATGGAAATAGTGATTATATATGATACTTATTAAATGATATTGATTATTTAGAATTAATATATAATACACTTTTTTACCATTTCACCCATTAATTAAATGATAATGTCACCCCTCTGTAAGTACGTCCTACGCTCTCTATAAAGCAATGTGATTCATTTTTCATATTTAATTTTAAAAAATGACTCTTTAAAGGTATAAAATGAATAAATATGATATTTATAAAATTAATATAATTCTGGAGATAATGATACAATATAATATGCACAAGAACTGGATCTTCCATGAAAAAACATGCATGATAAAACAAATCAGTTAACACCAGAAATAATGGTAATAATAAAATATTATTAACGAACAGGTGATAAGATTTTATAAGAATATTATATATGATATTATAAATTTTAATATTGATCTTTTATAAATTAATAACATGTTTAAACCCATTATAAAGGAGTTTAAATCATGTTCAACTAAAGGGAACCATGATGTAATATATTTCATCTCAATTTTCATTCATTGAGGTATATTTTAATGTTAAGCATCAATTTATTTTATATGGATAATATGTGACTCATTTTACATTTTATATCATTAATCCTTCACAATTAATTTTGTTTTAATATTCAATTAATATTACTTCAATCAAGGGGAATTCACTTTAATGTTAATAATTAGTAAGTGTTTCATAACTCAATTTCTTTTCATTATGATATATTTCTTCTTAATTGTATTTGATATTCTATGATTTTTTGTGTACTTAATTTTAATTATTTTATGGATTATTTACACTTTTTTATTGTTAATTTGAGATTTTATAGACATAATCAATTCATTGATAAATTCTCACTTTAACAGTATGATCTTTATAGGAGATATTGTAACTATTTCTACTCTATCGATACATATTTGGTAATATGAACCTAATTAAAAAGTGTATATACTACCCATTTGATATATTATATCATGAATATATTTATATTCATGGTATTTAATGTTTAATTTTATCTTATTTCTCTCAAGGGGGTTATTATTCTAAAGTTACCAAAGCTGTAAGGGTTTATGCTTCAATCTCATTTTAATAGAGATTATTTATACTTCAATTTCCATTGAAATAAGTTACTTGATAATTTTATAATAATCACATTTAATTTTATTCTCCTATTTTTATTCAATAAATTTTCATGAAATAGTACAATTTTCAACTCTTTTGTGATTAAAATTAATGGGAAATTATTTTAAAGAAATGACCACTTTATTTCTCTTTTTGGTTAAAGATGCTTTTTCTTCCATATTCATATTTTACATAAAATGTTTTAAATAATATTTTTAATATTCTAAAATTATTTATTAACGAAAATTTTACCCATGATTTAATTTTTAAGAAATAGTTTAAAAGGTAATATTTATTTTATTTCCCAAACAAGCTACTTTTTTAATTTTTACCAAAAATGTGAAAGGAATATTTATTTTAATATAGTAATCATGATCATAATTTCTTTGTAATCATGAAAATCCATTACTTTGAAACATAATTTACATGTTTACAAGGATATTTTTTTGGAGATCATTTTTCCTAATATTTTTTGGATTTTTTAATTTTAAAATCAATTTTCAAAGTAAAAAGGGTATTTTCCTCAAGAATGTTGTAATGATATTTTATTGAAATTTATATTCATAAATGATAATAACCATTTATTTTAAATATACTAAACTAGGTATATGTTGTAATGATACCATACTTATTCTTTATTTGGATGGTTAATGATCAATTTGATTAGGGAATGTATTAGTCCTCAGTTTCATTATTAATTTTGTAGTCATTAACTTTATCTTGAAACATTATTTTTATTATGAGTAGTGAACATTAAATTAAACTTAAATAACCATATTATTTATCATGGATATTATTATTTATTAAACCATGTATCATTTCTATATATAGTGTTTATCTTTTAATGTTATTTAATTGAATGGGGAATTATTTATAATCTATATTATTTACACAATATGGATTTTTTATAAGGAATATTGTTTATGAATTATATTGATCATTAAATATATGAGAAATGAATTTGACATGAAGTAATGGGTGGGGATTCAATTATATATTTCCTCGATGTATCAATGAGTCTTAGGAGACAAATCAGTAAGATGGAATTAAATGGGTAATTAACCATAGTTTTAAACTTTCATGGAAAAAGGTCTTGATGGTTCATATATCATCATGTTTAAGATCATGACACTTAATATTAATAATTTAAATCATGGATAATTCATTAATTATTATCCATGAGATTAATTCATTGGTATTATCTAAGGATTAGCTTCAAGATCATGTGATTATTTTTATGGATTATTTGATCATCTTTTATTCCTTTAATATTATTATTCATGGTCATGTTATTGATTAAATGGAACATGTTTCTGTTATTTAAATTACCACATTGATTATGACATATTTATTAATGATATATTCCACTATATATTCCACTTACTAAGAATTTTAGTTTACTATTTTTTTTACTTTTTCTATGATATGAAAAAGGAACCTTTAAATGAGATGAAGGATACCAAATATTTACATTTACTTTGTTATAATTTATGTTTTCAAATATAATGTGAGACTCAAGTATGTATCTAGTTTACATGACTAATAAACTATATAGTCTATTGGGATGTGATGTTTGTATCTTATTCTAATGTAATAAAGTAAACACCAACTCTAGGTTTTTGGGGTCAGGGTATTTAAAGGACCCTGTATTTTTCATTTCAAAATTTTAGAATATGATTATGATTTTTTAGTCTTGTTGGTTATCAGTTTTGGAGTATTGAGATTTGTGGAGGTCAGAAATGATATTTTAAAATTATTATATTATTTTTAGCATGTTCATTTATGATGAATCTAATATATCTCATAAATAGAGAATAATATTGGAAAACCAACAATGTGGTTGTTTTCACAATGAGGGGTTAACCCTAGGGATAGGTTAATTTCACTTCTTGTAGGGGTCCCACAGGATAGGCCACCATGGGTGGCATTTATTGAATATTTTTTAATTTATGTGTTTTTTGTGTGAATCTTAAAACCCACTATAAAACTCCCATAATGGATTCTAACTGGGTTTATATTCCCAATTTATTGATATAAACTTTAGATTAAGAGAGGGTATCAGATCCTTTGATGATTAGGGATGGGTTGACATAAAATCAGAGTCAAGTTCATGATGGAGTCAATGATCAGATTGTATAGAATTGATGAAAGAAAACCATAGAATAAAAAACAAATTAAATTTATGATCATTGTTCCATGAAGGATGGATTTATTATTTTTATCCTTATCCATTATTTATGATTTTGATCATTGAGAATTGTTCTTGAATTGTTTTCTTAAATCACATGGCTATTTAAATTATCTTCATTTCATTCCATCCCATAATCCCTAATTCTTAATTAATTTCATCTATGTCCTTCATCATTGGATATCCAATTCCTAATGACTAGTGTCCATATCCTTGCATCACCCACCAACAATCCCTTCAATGATTATAATTCATTGTTTCTTTCCCTTTTTCCCTAAATTTTCTATTAGACAATTCTATTACTGAGGGATTCATGGTTCTTAGTTTGTATCAAGAATGATTTTAGTTAAAGTCTAGAATCAATGGATTTGGATGTGAAATTAGTGATTGGGTAATGTAGGTTCATTGGAGATAAATGAAAAAATTTTGTAAGAAGAGGGAAAGTGGATTCTCAAAGAGAAGAATTGTTCTAGGAATTAGGGTTACATGTAAATCAACTGAGATCCAATTTTCTAGAGAAGTTTGGTTATAAATCAACTTTGTAGGCATGATAGTGGATATTAAGGATTTTAGTGGTGATTTGGTACTAATCAAATGTTATAAAAATATTGATCAGGTGACTCTAGACATTTTTTAGAATCTGGGATTGAAGATGTATCACACCATGAATGGTTGAGTCATGGAATGTTTTTTTTGTTTTTTATGAAGGGTTGATTCACATTATGGTTTTTGGTTTTGCAGCATAGGGCATAGGCCATGGGAGTTAGGTGTTATGTTATCTCGAGGGTAAAGGTTGGTGAAAGTTTGGTTGGTACCATGATGGTGTTTTGGATGTTGAAGATAAATTTTGTAAAGGAAAAACATTATTAATTGAAGATATAACCTTATATATTTATTACTCTTATTTATTATCTTTGTCTCTTATTTGTTTGTGGTGTGTTGGGTTCTGTCACAATGTGAAGAGAATTTTCCATAAAATAAAGAGATTCAGTCATGACATGGAGTATATGGGGATTTATATAACACACTGTGTAGCCCATGAGAACATTTTGTGTATCCCCTTATCATACTGTAATGACTTGTACCCATAAAGTACACATCATTTACCACATACCCAAAGTATTAGTCACGAATGTTTACTAGTCTTAGTAGATTTATCATATCATATTTCCTAAGACTTGGATTAATGTATGATGGTATTATACCCTGAGTGTTTTTCTACATAAAACTCAATGTTTTACTTCTCTTAAGCTTAAGATATGGTACATGAGACAAAACATGCATTTTAATCCCCAAATATTTGTAGGGTTATTAAAGGGGATTAGGCATGGCCATCAGAGTGTTCACAATGTAGGTATCCCCATAATAGTGTGTTTATCATAGGTTGTGGGTTCCAAACATCATTAATAGAGTTCGGTACTCCCTCATATACTTGTGGAATGGTAACTCTATCTTAAAAGTTGTGTAGACCCCATCTTGGAGCTCAAAAAAGGAACTAGTACACTATTCAGATTAGTTACTCCCTCAACTAATAATTATCCTTTAGTGTGTCATGAGACCTCTACATGACTAGAAGAGTTTGGTACACCACTTTATACTCAGTGAATAGGTCCTCTATACCTAGAGTAAGAACTCCCTCATTTGTAATTCATCACTCATTGATCCACGAGTTCTCTATCATAGTTTTTGATAGGTGGTGTGGATTTTATAATATCTTTATAGTTATGATAATATGGTTTAATATTACCATAACTTACATCTATTGTTTGGTGAGTATACTGTTACCCTTATATAGTTTATAATGGTTATATGAAGGAAAAGAAGGGCGTGGAATATTCTTTGAGATTTGTGGCTCTTTAGGAAGCCCCTATGACTACATTTATGATTTGGCATATAACTCAGTTATTGACTTCATAATTTTTAATCCTCTCAGTACTCCAAGAATCTATAGCTTTTTATGAAATATGAGCCTTCATGGATAGGAGTTTAGATGACTATTAAATTTTTCTGTCCTGGATATTTCTAATGGTAGATAATGTCTATATTCATTATCCAACTCCTCCTTATTACATTCCTATACTGTAGTTTCGAACTAACTTATTTCTTATCTTTCCTTTATGGTTTTGAGGAATTATAATGATTATATTTATACTCATATCATAATGGTATTTGTTCCCATGCATGTTTTGTTTTTATAGGAGAATCACAATTCATAGAAAGTATTAGTAGACATGGATCTTGTGTGGCTTGTTTGAATATGGGGCCTATTGACACTTTGAAATGGATGGTGGATTATGGTGGGTTTTTATGGTGGTAGTGACCATTATGGCTGGAGATTGATCTTTGAGTACACATGATAAAGAGTTTCTTCCTAGTGTCTTGTTCCTATCATATTGAATTCATAGTGGATGGTTTTTTTATGTTTTATATATATATATATATATAATTATGGTGTTTATAGTTATTTTTTACATAATAGATATTTGTTTTTTATAGGTTGACAAAGGATAATGCCTCCCAAATTTTGTGATATTACTACTCAATTCTAGTCACACTACACTAGAAAATTGGATGTGGGAATGGGGTGGAACACTCAACATATTTTTGGCATGGGTGGGGCCCCAATGGGTTGGGCCATGATATAGAAAATATTATTTATGAAATTATTTTGATGATACAATTTAGATACCATTTTATTTTTGAAAATCAAGCCTTATCATGTGTAATTCAATAAGTAACCTCCATTGGTTTTTATAATTTTATTTTGGAAATAAATTCTTTGGTGATATTCGATTTCATGACCCAACTAATAAACCCCTGATTAATATTATAAATATTTTATATAGAGTTTGATCTTTTAATTTTCATGAAAACATTGTTCATTGTGTCCTCTGATAAGCTACCCTAGTTAAGAACAACCTTTATACACAATTTCAAAGCCTAAATAATGATATCTTGGTCATCCAAATAAAGTATTTTTCTTGACATATTTGAGGTCTAATATATAAAAAAAATAAAGATTTTATCACTGTAAATGGGGATTATCTATAAAATATTACCACCATGAAGATGTTCAAGTATTCATTATGAGATGAGAACCCATTATATGGTTCTCCTTCAATTCATATTTTGTAACCTTGATACTTTTCCCTGGGGAATAAATTAAGTATTGAATAAAAATGCCTCTTTTTTAAAAACTAATATTGACAATGATAATGGTTCACTCAGTGTTATTGGATCTATTAATTTTTTGAAGATGATATCTGGGATGTGATTTATGTAGTTATATCTGATAAGAAACATAATTGAAAAAAATACATTGAAAGTTACACCATGTGGTAAGTAAACATTATTAAAAACACATCAACTTTTATACCTTGGTCTCTTTATAGATATTGGGTGTATTGTCTTCACTACCGAGAGAATATTCGGTTTATGATCTCATAGACTTATTGAAAGGCTAACATAGTGGTTGATAAACTCTCAAAGAATTATGTGGAGGATATAACATCATTCTTCTCCTTTTCAATTTGCTATGATTATCTTTATTTTTATTTTTATAATTAAAGGGGTGATGTATATACATGCCTCTAAACTCCCTTATTCTCGTTCATATTTACTTTTTTATTAAATGGGTATAGTTTTTTTTGGTTTATCACCCATTTTTTCTTATATAATTATATATGGTACAATAATAACAATATCAATTATTATTATTATTATTTCTATTTACACGCATGCATGCATGAATGCATGCATACATAGATACATGGATACATACATATATATGTGTATAATTATATAAAAATTGAATGATAAATGAGGAAATAGGAGTTAGGGTGTGAATATTATAAGGGGTTGGGTTGTTTGTAAATACTCATGATAGAATATTTTAATAAAATTAATATCAAAAAAAAATACAGGTCCTCCCTCCATTTCCCATATCTATATTATATATCACTCTCTCTTATTTCATAGATTCTCTCTACTCTTTTTTATTTATCCAATTAATGATCCTTCAGTGGAGTGGATATGGGATTCTGGATGAGAATATTATAAGGTGGTGTACTACTTCTATAAGACAATGACATAATATTATAATAAAAATTAAATCACAAAAAAAGTATGAAGGCCTTTCCTCCATTACCCCTATTTATATTCTCTCTCCCTCTCTCTTATTTCCTACCTTCTCTCTAATATTTTATCTTCATCCAATTAAGGATCATTTAGTGAGATTTAGATCATATTTATTATCATCATGAACTAATGGTAGAACTTTTTTTTATTTTAGGTTGTATTTATGTTTGAATAGTGTTGTGTATAATATTCCATTTTGAAAGCTCCCTTTTTATAAATTTATTGACTCATTTTTTTACTTCATCTGATAATAATATTTTATATTAAACATCAATTTAATAGCATGGTAGGTGAACTTTACACTTCTTAATTTTATCAATTATGAGATGAATGTTTCTAATACTAGTTTAAAAATTATTTTTAATTATTATCATCAATTAATTTCTTATTTTGATGTTCTTTCTTGTTTTTTAATTTAATATTAATTTGTATTATTATTGATATTATATTTTTTGTTATTTATTATAATGGATTATGAATTCAATTCTCTACTTCAATAATTTTTAAATGTTTTTTTGTGTTTTATAAAAATAATTGATTAATTCAAGGTTTTAGATTTTATTTTTAATGGATAATAATAGTTAATTTAAAAAATATATGATTTTAAATGAGTATGATTTATGTGATATTTTGGTAATGAGATTTTATATGTCTCTGATTGTTGTTTGGTTGGATTTATAAAAGAAAAGAAAAATGTGATTTGAAATGAAAGGTTTCAAAATTATTAAAAGTGGTTTTAAATTTTTTTTAATTTTCTTGTGAAATGATTTCCCTTGGAGAAAGAGAAATTTTATTCGATATAGACAATTATTTGGATTTTAATTGTAATTTATTTATTTATTTCCCTAATTTTTCCTTTATATACCATTTTATGGCCATGTTTTATGTTCCTCTAAGATATTAGTTATGCCCTTGTGTACCAGTTCACTCTTGTTGGGTTCTGATTAGTGAGGTGTAATTTTATTATATTATGTTGGGTGTCCAGTTGGTTGGCTCGACAATGTTAAAAAAATTTCTTAACTGAAAGGGTTTATTATTTATACCCTAATGGCAGTGGTTTTTTTAGAATATTCTAGGGTAGTTGTTTTTTAACTCCCTTTGTGTCAATAGAATTCTTACGATCTCATCTTCGCAAGTTCAATAGAGTCTTGATTCATAACATTATCCTGTTTGATTGTGGAATCATCATACTAAATTATTCATGGCTATTTTTATTGGTTTTTGTTGTCTCTATTTGTGGTAAATATGTAATTGTGATAGCTTGGTCTATATATATATATATCATATAGGGTAATAAAAAAACCTTTTTCTCATCCCCACATCTCTATTTCTCCACAACTACATTGATTTAGTGTCCTTCGGCTATAAACTCTAGGGTCCATTTATACTAGGAGTTTATGGCCCTATTTTTTGGTGAAAACCAAATCCCACATAAGTTTTCATGAGGAGGGATTTCTAACATATAATCTTGGATACTCTACTACTCCTATAACCAATTAATTTTATGACATAACCACAAAAGTACTTATGTGTTGGTCTAATGTTTTCGAAATTTAAGAATATCTCCCAACAAGTGGTATCATATCCATGATTCATCCCAAGTTTGATGTGGGTAGAAGATACCTAATCAAATATGATTATGATAATTATGTATTAAGGTGGAGAATTTGGATTCATGGTTGTGCCATATGTAGAAAAATTTCTTCATAACAACATCTATTTAATGTGTCTCAATGATGAGAAAATTTGGATTCATGGTTGTGTCCTTGATTTGAGGTGTGAATTTTTGGGTATAAAACCTATCCCACATTGACTTATGTGAGGGGTGGTGGTAAATATATAATATTTTATGAGTTTCCTCTCCTATCAAAAATTGGTTTTAGTATGGAACACCATAAGTGCTAATGTGCAAGGATGAAAAGGTCTAGGTTAACTTAGAATCTTCTAACAAGTGGTATCAGAGCCATGGTGTATCCCAAGTGTGATGTGGGTTGAATATACCCCAAAAATGTTGAGCGAGATAATATATATTTCAATTTATAAGGGTTTTATTGAATATTTTAGCACACATGATTTTTTACATTTCTTCTCTTATAAAATGAGAAAAGGTGTGGTGTCAAAAAAGGATGTGTGAAATGACTCAACTAGATTTAAAGTTGATACATGTGCACAAAAAGGGGTAGTGAAATAAAAAGATAATAGGGTGTGGTTGATATATTTTGGAAAAGAGAATAAGCTATTAAAGAAGCACTATGTTGATTTTGTGTGTTTGTTTTTTATCACCATGGGGTGACATTTTGTCACAAGATGATTTCAAAGGGAAAATGTAGGTGTATCAAGGTGTTGTTTTCAAAATGGGTTTTGTATATTTTATTTGAAATTAAAATTTAGTAATTTACATAGATTTTGTATACTCTAATTTATAGAGTTATTTTTGGAGTTTCCCCTAGGTTTTTAATCCTCCAAATTGGAAGGATTTTCAACGTTAAAAATATGTGTCCTTGATTTATTTATTCGGATTAATATATTTTATTATTTTTTCATTAATATTATCATAAATGTTTTTGAATATATTTTGTATCCTAGGAGAAATCATGTAATTCCCCAATATTATTTAACTAGGGTTTTGGGGGTCATCACACCAACTTTAGCAAGTTTAGTCCAAATAGTGACAAATGACACTTTAGCCATGGAATTAGAGGATTCATTTTAGTCATAAAAAAAAATTATTATTCTTCATGTAGGTGTTTCATAGTGTTCGTGGTTCTTAGTATAATTGTATTTCCTATACACACTCAATCATTGTTAAGTATCTATAAGTTCTTGAGGCAGAAATCAGGATCAGTGCACATCAATATGAGGCTCAATAAAATCTCACATTATTGGGATTGGGAGGGTTGTGGAAAGGTGGGTTGTAAGTTATTTTCCCTTGTTGTTTTTTACTTTTATTTTGATAATAATAAAAAAGTGGATTCAGGGTAAATGAGGGTTCCTTTTAAGGTATACATATTGTTCAAGTAGAAGTTCGGTATAAGTGGAAAAATTGGAAATTATAATTGAATTAGTTAATATAGTTTCCCCTTTTTATGATATTTTAGTTTTTCTTCATAAATATGTTTAATTTTATTCTTTAACAAAATTTTATGGGAAATATATTTTATAAATGAAGTTTCTTTATAAATTATTTTATCTCTATTTGGTTTTTGTTGGAATGTTAATAATGTTATACTCATGTTATGGATTTTATTTGTATGTGGATTGATTATACATAGAATGCCTCCATTAATGGTATTGGTTGGTTAGTGGATGGGGTTTGAGTGGTGGAGTCTCGTTTAGGAGGTGTATTATATCTTAGTGGAATTTTGTGAATATGTAAATATTGTGTTGGAATTGGTAAATGTATTATTTGGTTAACTGGGTAAACAAAAAGTTAACTAGATGTTGTTAGTGAATTATTAAGGGTATTTTCATTTATAACCACCTTGGAGAGTTCTTGGGGTTTCATGTACACTTAATGGGTGAATTATATATGGTTATTGATCATAGATCGGTGGTAGAACTCAGTAATAACGTTAGTACTTTTTTATTTGTTGATAAGTATGATTTATTTTATTATTTTTCTTTATTTTTAATGTTTTTACTTGTGTAAGTGAACAATTTTGATCTTTCATTTTTTGTGTAAAAATACATAATCGATTGATCTAAAATATTATGGTGGGTTTGAGTGAAACCTCTTTATATGTGACAAACTCAAGTATAAGTGACGATATATTTTTATTAAGGTCACATGTTCATGATTTGGTTAAATATTATTTATCTTGTTAGACATTATAATTTCTAAGAGTCTCTCCTCCATAGGAAAAATATTTTTGAAATTATTATTGATGAGACAACTATGTGAGAGTGGATATTTCGCATAAGTGACTAGGTTATTTGACCATATTAATGGTATAATGTGGTTTGGTCATAGTAGGATCATAGAGGTAGTTTCATGGTCATAAAAATAAATTATTTTATTTGGTGGAGTAAGATAGTTTTCTAACATTCATTGGGATCCATCCCCGTGGATGATTTTTGATAACATTACAGGGTTGGGAAATATTTATAAAGAATAATATTAGTAGTGGGTTTCGTCATGGGATTTTTTGATATGGTGTTAAGTGTTGATTCAAGGGAAATGAATGATATCATTTGATTTCAGTTAATAGTTAGTAACTCAATTATTTCCCATTTTATATTCTCTTAATGATATTGTAGTTTTCTAAATGTATTGTGTTTGGGAACTATTTGATTTCCTAATTTAATTTCTTTATTATGACGACATTTACATTATGATGGTTGAGAATTCTTTGATTTTCTATTTTTCATTATTGTTATGTCTTTGATTTTTCATGATATATGGGGTTTGGATATTGGCCTAAAATGAGATATAGGATGATATATATATATGATTATGACGTGTTATGGGAGGTGGTATTTTTAATTTGGGGGTTGAGACCTTATGATAACATACAACGTGATGAAGGTTTAGTTTGTTAGGTGATGTATGTTTCAATGGTTTGAGTGTATACATCATTAGCATCAACTATGTAGTTGCAGTCTTTATAGTGGGGGTCATACGTGTGAGTTTGTTATGCTCGACATACACTAAGGTGTTATATATTCTTTCTTATATTAATACATGATTTATATTTCATTGTATGGTTGAGTTAACTCACCACAGTTATGGAACATACATTCAAAGTGACCAATTTTACTCAAGTGAGTAATGTACAATGTGGAAAACCAACTGCGTTAATTGACTCACACCCTACTTGTGAAAATGTTATGATTTTCAGTGTGCATGAGTAATATTTTTTTCTTGTTTTCTAGAACTAATTAACTTTTTATTTTTTATTACTAGAATATTAATAAATATCTTATCACACAATGATTACCCTTTTTTCTAAAAGTATTTTGATAATGTCCTCATAGTATTTGTAGTAGAAAAAGGTTGTAATAGTACCTCACTATAATGAGACCCTAGATATACTATAAGAAAATTCATAAAAATATTTCCTACAGTCTAATAAACATCACTCTAACAAGACCCATCTGATTGATTATTTTCGGGTGTTAGGGGCATATGAGACATTAAGACTTCTTTTTATGATGTTTTCACTTTGTGATCCTCAAACAATATTAACTATGAGTACATACCCACTAATTATAATTCCACATGATTATGTGTCACTGGATATTCTAATTTGAGAATATTTTTATTTTTCATTATAATTGAGACTATTATTAATGTATATCATGAGATGTTTACTTTTATGTATGGATAAGTTTTTGGAAAACATGTGCTCATGGTAGGGTCAGATATGTTGGGTGAAAAATAAGTGATATTAAATTGATGGAATAAATCAAAAAATTATTTACCCTTGCATATTAATGGAAGAAGAGATCCTTGGACCATTTATAGAAATGGAACTATTTGATTAAATCCATGCCTATGGTAGTTTTTTGATAAATTCATTTTAGAAATACAAAGAAAGGTAAACCATGTGTGTATATGTTTATGACACAAGTATATGTCCTTCCTGATGAGATATCAGTAGACAAAGGTATTGTATTACATAATAGTATTCATAGGATAGTTATTATTATTGTGACATTAACTTATTTCTCTATGGGTATAACATATCATACTTGTATACATAGGTATTTCATCTTTTTAGTTGAATATTCATTAAAAAAATATTTATTCACACCAAAATTTGATAGGTATAGTGCCTTTGGAAACTTGTAGATATAAATAACTAGTTTATAAAATTACTCCATTATGTTCATCATGACTAGCACTTTTATTATACATATCATTCATAAAAAATTCCTTCATATCCCAGGGAAAGAAAACATAAGAAAGGGTCATCTCACATTCTTATTAAGGGTAAAAAAAGATATCAATGACTACATAGGCATAACATGAGCATAATGGTATGATAATATGATATCAACATTTGAAATCCATGCCTTTAATATTATAGATCATAATCATGATTCATAGAATAAATCATCGTAGTTCATAAGACAAGAATCAAAAAGGTTTCAAAGAACATGATCCATGAGATCATAATATAGGAATAAGACATGCAATATTCTCATATACATAAGTAAAGAAAACCATTTCCATAGTAGTTTAGGTTCATTTCCAATGATATCGTAGTAGAATGGGTTCACTCACCAAACCATCATAGTATTCAAGTTTCACTCCAAATACTATCATACTAGACAAATTCCCTTAATAAACTAGGTTTACCCCCATTCTAGTATTATTTATATCAAAAAATATAAATCATTATCCAATTCATTATAGTGATGTATAATTCTAAACCCACCCATCCTCAGTTATAACACAACCACCATCATTAGATATAAAATAACCATCATCCTTGTTATAACATAACAATCATCCTTGGTTATAACATAAAACAATAAAATAATTAAAATCATGCATATGTGTTCCATAATATCATAAAACATTAAACATATCATTACATCATATCCCTTGTAAATAAAATGGGCCTCATAAACATTTCATTCATTCGTCTTAGGATAACCGATGGAAACTAAATTGGTTTCATAAAAATATCATAAATATAAAAATTAACCATCCAATAAAAGATTAAGAATGTTATAGTAGGATTATATCCATAGTAAATAATAATTAACATCAAAGTATGATATCATATATTAAAATTCTATTAAAAGATCACTGGAATACTTCAGGAGGAAATTAACCATTCTATATTAAAAATCACTTTTTAAATAAAAATATTTCCAAAATATTATGGAAAATATTTTCTATTAAAATAAACATGGAATGTTTTAAAGGAATCTACAAAAAAATTTGTCGTAATTATGGTGATAAATTCATTTAATGTCATATAAGTTAAAAGAAAGCATTCCTTCCATATTTTTGGTAAAAGTTAAAAAAGTACCTAATTTAGAAAAAACAAAACTATATTTTTTTAATCTTTCTAGAATAAGTTAAACATGGGTAAAAATGAATTTAAACAATAATGAGAATATTATAATATTCTTGATATCTTTTTTTAAAATCATAGATATATAAGAAAAAGGTTCCTCTATGAATAGTACAACATAATCGGTTTTCCTTATAAATGTTTGTTCGGTATATTCAGTATTTAAAAAGAGGGAAATGAAAGGAAAAAATTATTATTCATAAATAAATGTAGGAGAATAAAAAATAAAGTGTTCAATTAGATATGGATTATATAATTTCTTCTAATTTAAATTCAATATAAACATCCACATTAAAATAGGATTGAAACATAAATCCCTTTCCACTCTAGAAAATTTTGAATCACAAGAGACATTAAATAAACAACAATATATGGATATGAAAATACTAATTTTTTTAAATTGAAATAATAAAATAAAATTATGGGCAGTATATACACCACATTAAATAAACAAGTGATGAATATGGATTGTGTCTCGTAGAAAGAAAAGTGAGACAAAAAACCTTTACCTGAGGTCTGACATTAATATTACACATTTTAACCTCAATTATAATAAATATAGATTTATTATGAATATATTATATAATAATATTCATATATATATCGTGAAACATATTATTTTATTCTAACCGTTTATCACATGTTTGTTAATGATTATTTATTAAAATCTATATTCTGGGTGATGCTTACTTCATTTGTCTTTTATATTTTAATTCGGTGGTTTTGGTAAATGTATTTTGATCCTAGTTAAATCATGTAAAGAATATTAATAATTTTATAAATATTATATATATTTATTATAAACATTTTTAAATTCATTCATAAAATTAGAGGTAGGAAAATGAATCACACTGTTCATGGAGACGGTAGGTCATACATACGCATAAATATTGATTCCATTTTTTGACGAATGGAATGAAATGGTGGTAAATAAAAACAAGGCTTTAAAGAATAGTTATTAGATAATATAAATCATATATATTCATTAATTAATCCTTATTATCATCCAAATAAAATATAAATGAAAAACAAATCACATCACGTGGTGGAGGTGGTAATCCACACGTACACAAGAACGACATCACTATTATCCAAAAGATTGGAAGGTGAGAAGTCAGATATGATATTATCATTAAAAAAATAATTATTTCATAAATCACACATATAGACATTAAGACCATCATAATAATCATCCATAAATTATGGTTATGTAAAATGAATTGTATCTCTCCATGGAGACAGTAAGTCGTACATACGAACAAGCGATACTTTCACTTTCCATTTGACAGAAATAGGGAGAATAAAGGTGGTTTGATAATAATAATGACATTTAATTATATTTAGGATATTTAATTAATTATTTTATGAAAAATATAATATATTTCTAGGAGTTAAAATAAGAATTAAAAATAAAGTGATCGGTAAAAGAGATTACATCTTCTTTAAAACAACTCTTTTAGATCTACTCTTAAGGGATCTACGGCTGGTCTTTTGGGAATAAAAAAACCTCAATAATATTTATATGGGATTGAAAATTAGTATATTTTCATTGATATAGAAGTATCATTTTGTTTTGGAAAAGATAAATGAGGGGTGACCTTTTATAATCGAGTGGAAAGGCGCTTTTGGAATATCATAAATAATTAAAATATATTAAAGCCATTCTTAATAAAAATGGTTCCAATTGTCCTATAAGTGGGAACGTGATAAAATTTTAAACCATATATTATCCCCATTTTATTATTTTATTATTTTTATGATTTCTAAGTACCTTAATAAAATTTAATTTTTATAAAATATCATTATTTCCAATTTAGACATTATTCATTTTATTTGGATTAAAAGACATAAAGATTTTTTTTGAATTCAAATATAATAATTTAACATAGTAATAATATTTAATATTCTTATAAAAAATCTTCAAACACCAAATATCATTAATATTATGTTACTTTTACCATTTTTGAAATCAGTTATTTTATTTTTCTAATAATTGAATAAACATTGTGTCGATGTTGTATGAGAATATAAGGTAATTATATAAATTATAAAAATTATAAATAAATTTATTTATCGAAAATAATTTTATTAATCTAATAATATACATTTATATTGATTAATAATTTTTGTTTCCATATATGTACATATAAGTAATATTTAAAACTAAGAGGGAGACATTTTGTAATTTTCATTGCTTTAAATATTATATAGATCATTTACATTAAAAAGTATTCATTAAAAAAAATTAGATACTAAGGTTATAAGGGTAGAATTTTATTCATCCAATAAAAATTAGGATGAAAAATTATGGTCATATCACTTATTCGTAACCTATATTAACCCGATTTATCCTTTATCAAGATGGTAAATTTTACCATACTTACAATTCACATTGTCAAAATTTAAAAAGGTGCAATTTAAAAAAATTTAAACACATACTTCTAAATATGGAATCCATCTTTTCAAATTAAATTTCTATAATTGGTAGAAATTAATTTTAAATTAATCATGAAATACATAGTGAAATATGATTTTTAGAAAAATACAATCTAATTATAAAATATGGTTTATTCTTATCCCATGAATAAAAAAACATTAAATGAATTTTAAAAAAATTATTGAATATATAATATAAACATTTAATTAAAATAATTCAAAAATAGTGATCAATTTAATTAATTAAGATAAAAACACATTTTGCACATAATAATAGTTTTTTTTAAAAAAATGTCTTTTTATGTATAAAAATGTTTTTGTACAAAATTTGAACATAAAACTGAATCCAAGAAACCAAACTTTGTATCTTAGCAAGCCCCAAGTGGGATATATGATGCATGTAGTGACACATGCATGATTTAGTCCTGGTGACGTGGGTAGGACATCGTAGGCTTGATACTAAATTAGGCCTTTGGGCTATGTTCATGGGCCACATGTCCTTTGGCCTATGAGTAATTTAACGGGACTACCTCTTCATAGATTTAAAGGGTCCTTTTATTTCCTAAATAAAAAGAGGCATCGACCTCGTCTTTTTTTAAAAAAAAAATTCAGAAAAAAATATAAAATATTATACTAATCTAATATTTATATGACTATTTCAAAAATGTAGTTAATTTTATGGAATAATGTTTTTAAAATTTTAAAAAATTAAATATAATATTTTCTCAAAAATAATAAAAAAACTAATTTTTTAAGGAAGACAAATTTTTTTGAAGGATAAAATAGATTTTATAAAAATTTAATGCTTATTTACTAAGAATTAATCAATACATTTATATTGTGTAGGAACTTTATATATATTTTATAATGGAGTTAATCCTATTAATACACTCGAATATAATGTTTATGTTATAAAAGTAATATTTAAATAATAATATTTTATAGTTCATTTAGGCTTGGTATTTTATATATTGTACGCTATCGAATGTAGAGTTATTTTAAAATCCCAGGGTATAAAATTATCTCCTTTTTATAAATGGCTTCCTCAAAATTTGAACTTGGCCTTAGTAATAAAGGGTTTGATATTTTGAAATTCCTTTTTTGAAAACCTACATCATAAAATTGGTTAATAAAACTTCTTATTAAAAAGTGGGAATGGGAAATATAAGTACCATCATAAAACTAGGTTTCAAAATAGGAGAACATCAGTGGGAAGTGAAAATATCGACATGTAAGAGAAAACTAATTCACAAGGAAAAATAGAGAGTGATAGGGAACATGGGTAGGAAAATGTTAACGACCACAAAACTATAAATTAGTGAGGGTTTAGAAGACTATCAATTCATTGAGATTAAATGTTATAGGACATAATTTTTTATCTTAATACCCTATTTTTAGAGTTGAGGCATTCCTTTACCATCTAGACTAAGAACATAAGGAAATATACTAACTTGAAATGTATAATTTCATAAATTAAAAATTTTCCATTATAATCTAATACGTTTCTCCAATTATAATTATTCGAGATAATTTTTTTCATACCTAAAGATCTAAAGTCAACTTAAAATTGATCAAAAAATTATATCAAGTTATTTTTTCCCATATTTAGGAATTAAATATAACCAAGAATAGTGAGCATAAGGTCAGATATTTCCTAGAATTCATAAACCTTGAAATGTTATATTTAACTACAAAATTTTATAGAATATCAACAAAGGTTCCACTTGGATCATTTCAAAAATAAAAATACACCCCAAATAACCTTTATAATTTCAATATTAAAATTTTTTTATCCTCAAAGGTGATATAATACCTTTCATATTACATCTTTAAAATTTAAATTGTATTATTATCAATTTATTTTTCATGTTAAATCTAATGTTAAAACAAAATGTTACCTATAACTCAACCCAATGAATCATCTCTCAAATAACAGTAATCACCATGATAAATCACTACATAAAATTTTAATGGCGTGTTGATGCATTTGAACTTATGATCAATCTTAAACTTATAATCCCATGATTGTATTTATAAATTTTATGTTAATATCACATGAAAAAACAATCCTTATTCATAAAATAAGTTCACACACTATTGAATATATTCCATAAATAAAAAAATGAAACAAATATAATAACTTTTTCATCTAATAATAAATTTCAAGGTTACCAATACTATCCTACCAATTTCAATAATCACTTTATCCCAAATAAAAATATGTTTTCAAATTATAATGTGGAAAAATTATTAGATGTTTCATGTTCCTTATATCCAAAATATTATTGATATAAGACTTCCAAAACATAACTCTCTAATCCTAATTGATTAACAATTCAATACATTCACTTCGTAGGTAACTCATTAGACTAGGATTAGGTCTTGTGTTTGGGAATTGGATAAGATAACGCCCATATTCCCTACACATGAGACATTAAACTGTAAATGTAACCTTAGGATGGAAATCATTTTACTCCATAAAATTCATTATTTTTTATCAGTATCCACTTGCTCTATGCCATTAATTTTAAAACAAAAAATATATTCTTGTTCTGATAAGACATTCACTTGAGTGATTATTCTCAAATTATCTAAATATATGAAGTTGAATATTTTTCCCTTCATAGTCCCCACCACTCAAGATCTTATTAAACTCTTTAATTCTCTTCTTTAGTATGTCAAATATTTGGTTAAGGTGAAAGTTATTAATCATATTACATGATAACTAATTAAGAATAATAATAATGTTATGCATTCCATATCTCATTTCCTTTGTTTTCCCATGAAAAAATCCTCCTAGTTCTATCCATTTACTGAAACCAAAAATCATAGGATGAGAAATAATATTAATAGTGATAAATCATGAAAAATAATCTATAGGATGTCTAAATCAGGAAACCTCATTTTCAATCAATTGAACCATAAGTTTAGCCTAGGTTTCCCATGATCATTACTAAAATAATTGGATGTCATAAAATACTTATACTTATCCCTTGGGTTATCACTAAGGTTTTCTCATCCTAGTTTACAAGGTTGACTAAACTTTTCTTGAATACCAAATATAATGAACCATACTTATCATACATAGATATTTCATCTTTTTAGATAAATATTCATTAAATAATGTAACGATCAATTTTAGAATCATATGGGTATAGTGGATTTGGAAACTTGGACATGTAAACAATTGGTTTATAAGATTCTCCCATTATGTTCTTCATAAATATAACCTTTCTTATAAATATCATTCCTAAACCCCTTCTTTATAACCTATAGAATAGAAAAATAAGAAATGGTGAGCTTAGATTTTTAATAATTGTAAACATGGGAGATATAAATTATTTCAAAAGAATAACATGATAATAAGGTTATGAGAACACAAAATTAATATTTTAAATCCATTCCCCACTTACCATAGATCATAATATTATGTAATGTAATAAATATTGGTAGTTCATAAGGAATTAGTCATAAAGGAATCAAATTACATGATCCAAGAGAGTATAAAATAAGCATAAGACATGCAATTGTGGAATAAAATGAGCATAGAAAATCATTTCCATAGTATTCAAGGATAATTTACAAGGATATAATAGTGGAATGTGTTCACTAATAAAAACATAGTAGTAGTCATGGTTCACTCCCAAGACAATCATAGTGGAAAAAGTCTCTCATTGAAATAAGTTTACTCCCAATTATATTAATTTTTATCTCATGATATATTAATCATTTACCAATTCATTGAAGTGATTCATAATTCTAGGCCCACCTATCCTCAGTTATAATGTAACCACCATCCTTGGTTATTATGTCACTAACATCCTTAGTTATAAGATAACCACAATCCTTGGTTATAATGTAACCACCATCACATAATGATAACCATAAATATGTGTTACATAAGATTATCAAACATTCATCATATCATTATATCAAAATTTATTAAAAGAAAGAGAGGTTCCTAAACATTTGATCTATTCATAATAGTGTAACTAATAGAAAATAAGTGGGATTCATAATCATGTCATCAACATAAAAATTAATCATACAAGGAAAGGTTAATAATTCTATCATTGGATCATATCTCTAATAAATCATAATTAACATCAAAGTATGTTATCGTATATAAAAATACCTTTAAAATATCACTACAATATTTCGTAAGGAAAATAACCATTCTATTTTGAAAAATCACCTTTAACATTAAAATATTTCCAAAATATTATGGAAAATTTTTTCTTTAAAAATTAAATTGGGAAATTGTAAAGGAAGCATCAAATAATTATTTGATCTTGATAAAATGGAATTCTATTAATTCTGTATAAATAAAAAATAAAACATTCCTTTCACATTTTTGGTAAAAGAAAAAAAGTTTCTCATTAGAAAAATGACAAGAAAATTCCTCTTAAAACATTTTTTAAAATTTAAAACATGTGTAAAAATGAATTTAAAATATCATAGTATAATAGTAAAAAAATTGATTAATTTTTTTAAAAAAACATGAATATAAAATAAAATGATTCCTTATTGAAAATTAAACATAGTAAACTTTCTTTAAAAAAACATTTGTTGGGCCTCTTGACTATTTAAATAGGGGAAATGAAAAAAAAAATATTCTTCATAAATAAACACATGTGATGAAAAAATATATGTATTAATCAGATAAGGATTATATAATTTCCTATAATGTAAATTCAACCATAAACAATCTTGATTAAAATTGAATTGAGATATAAATACTTTAACACTTTTGTAAATTTTGAATCATAAGATCCATGAAAGAAATAAAACTAGATCGATTTTTAATATCCATACTTTTTATAATAATAATCATAAATTACATTCTTGGGTAGTATATACACCACATAATATAAATAAGTGGTGAATATGACATGTATCCCATAAAAAATTAAAGTGGGATGAAAATCCCTTACCTTAGGTCTAAATTCCTTTATAAATGTTGGAAACTAATGTGTAATATTTATATTATAGAACTATAATCATATATATCATATCATATATGATTTTATTGTAACATTTTACCATCATTTTTTAATAATTATTTATTAAAATCACTATTCTGTGTGACATCTGCTTTATTTTTAAAGTATGTTTTGGATTGGTAGCTTTTTTCCTTGTACTTTGATCATTGTTACATAATCCTACAAATTTTAATAATGATATAAATATATTATATATTCATTATATACATGTTTATATATATTCATAAAAGTATATATAGAATAATTAATTACACTATTAATGGAGATCGTAGGTCCTACGTACGCCTGAACATTGTTTCAATTTTTTAATATATGATACAAAAGAGACGTAAATAAAAAATTACCTATTAAGAATAATTATTCTATCATATATATAATATATATTCATTAAATTCATCCTTATTATCATAAAAGTAAAACATAAATAAAAAAATCACATCATTTCGTAGTTGTGGTAGTCCACACGTACGCACAAACAACGTTATTGTTTTTCAATGGTTTAGAAGGTAAAAAGATAGATATGATATTATCATTATAAAAGGATATTTATATCAGAAATATCATATATAAACATTAAACCCATAATAATAACCATTCGTGAAATATTGTGATGGAAAATAAATTGTAATGTTACGCGAGAGACGGTTAGACGTACGTATGCATGAGCGATACTTCCACTTCCCATTTTATGGAAAGAGGTTTAATAAAAGTGTTTTCATAATAACAATAAAATTTAAGTGTATAGAGGTCAATAAATTTATTTTTTATGAAAATTAAAATATATTTAGAGGACGTAAAATATTAATTAATTATAAAGTGGTCGGTTAAGGATATTTCTTCTTCATTGAAACAACTCCTTTAGATCTCCTCTTAAGGGCTCTAGGGTAGGTCTTTTGGGAAGACCATAACCTCTATAAATTGAATAGGTGAGTTTATAATATAAATCTTCAAATTTTTTTGATATATAAGGCTCAAATTAATCTAAATAAGATAAAGGAGGGGTGCCCTTTTATAATTGGGGGGAGGGGGCAGTCTTGGAATTTCATAAAATATTAGAATATAATAAAGTCATTATGAAGCCAAATGGTTACAAATGGAATATAAAATTTTAAATTTGTGAAATATTAGAACATATTTTATCCCCATTTGCATATTTTAATATTTTTATGTTTTTATGTAATTTAATAAAATATTATTTTCATAAAATATCATTATTTTCCATTTAGACACTATTCATTTAATTTGACTTACAAGACATAATTAAAAAGTTGTAATTAAAATACAACACTTTAAAATAATAAAAATATGTAATATTCATCTAAAAATCATGGATAAATATAAATAACTCAAATTATAATACTTTTATTATTTTTAAAAACATTTATTTTATTTTTCTAATAATTAAATACGTGTCGACGTTGTATAAGAATATAATGTCATTATATAATTTATAAGATTTATAAATAAATTTTTATCATGAAAATAATTTAATTAATCTCATTATATATATTAATATTAATTTGTAACTTATTTTTTTCCTATGTGGACAATAAGAGATATTTAAAACTAAGAGAGTGACATTTTGTAACATTCATTAACTTAAATATTATATAGGTCATTTTCATGGAAAATATTCATTAAAAAATAAATTTAATGCCTATGATTATATGGGTAGAATAAATTCATCCAATAATAATTATGTTTAATAATTATGTCCTTATCACTTATTTTAAAACTATATTAACTCGATTTACCCTTTACGGAGGTGATAAATTTTACCACATTACTATTGATATTGACCAAAATTAAAGAGGAAATATTTAAAATTTTTGAAACTCATTAAAATAAAAACTAAATTTTATCAAATTAAATTTCTATAAGTTTAATAAATTAATTTTAAAATAAGGGTGCAACATGCGATGGAAACCGCTTTTTTGAAAAATACATTTTTAGGCATAAAACTTAGTTTATTCTTATACATGCATAAAAAATATTAAATGAATGTTAAAAAATTGATTGAATATATAATATATATAAATTTCAATAAAATAATTCATAAATAGTGATAAATTTAATTTATTAATATAAAAACTCATTGTGCACATAGAAACAGTTTTTTCGGGAAAATTCCTTTTACTTATTAAAAAAATATTTTTATACCAAATTTAAATAATAAATTGATTATAATGAACATAAATAGATCATATAAAATATAAGATACTTAATTTTTCTTTTAAACCATTTAAAAAAATATCTTTGTACATGCTTGATACAAAATATAGTTTTAAAAAAATTTGTATTTTTCACTATTCACTGGAAAATCAATTATTTCATAAAAATATAATAAATTCACCCTAAGATAATTTTTATCTGATGATTTCAGAAATGATCTTAATTTTATCAAATAATATTTTTAAAATTTTCAAAATTGAAATTCAATATTTTCTCACAAAAAGAAATAAAAATCATTTTTGAAGGAAAACATGTTTTTTAAAGAATAAATGGATTTAATAAAAATTGAGTGATTATTTCCTATAAATTATTCAATGAATTTAAATTTAACAGTAAATTTATATATATTATGTAAAGAAGTTAATCTCATTCATACCCCCTAATTTAACGGTGATGTTATAACAATCACATTTATATATAATATTTCATGGCTTGTTTAGGCTCAATGTTGTGTATCATGTATCCTATTTAACATATTACTATTTTAATATATCGAGGTTTTAAAATGGATGATTTCATGTGTTTATAGATTTTTATCTTGAACTTTTCATAAGTTAACCTAATGCCACTGAGAAAAAGGACTATAGGGTCACATAATAAGTGTACCTAGAAGCTCAATAAATTCTAAAGAATTTTGTATTATGAATAAATATTATTCTTAGATGGAGGAATAAAAATTATTGAAGTATAGTTTGCCACTAATATTCAATCATGATATATTAGAGTTTAGAATATGTGATTTTAATTTTATCCATTGTTTATTATTCACAAGGTAATAAATAAATATTTATTTATTCACTTATTTATTGAATAGATTAATATAAATATTTTTTTAATTACATGAATATTAATTTAAATATTGAATCATGAGTTTATTTCATATAATATTTATTTATTTATTATATAACATTTATTTGATTAAATATTTTATTGTTAATGGTTTAATAAATTATATATAGGATTTATGGTCTAAGTTAATGGCTCAAGGGAAATGATATATTTTATATGATATCATTTAATTATATATTAATGTATTTATTTAAGAAAATATTTTTAAATGAGAACATGTCATGGGATATAATAATAATAAAAAAATTAGAATTATAATTTGACATGAGGTATTACTTAGATTAAATATAATGAAAAGGGACTATTTGAAAAAATAAATTGATTTTATCTGAAGTATAAAACCCATAATATATCATTTTTAGAGTTTTGAGACTTATTGTGCACATCGATATCCTCTTTTGAATTATATCAACTACTAGAGTGATTCTTCTTCCACCCAAATTATGAAGAACATAATGAGAACATGAGAACATTTGGTTGTAATAAAAAGTGTACGATGTAAATCACTTGTTTCTACTGTGCTGGAACACAAAGATTCAAGTTCATCATCTAAAGATTTAGGGAGCACATGTGTATACACCGAGAGGAATACTCACTTGGATTATCCACCACAAAAACAACATGACAAGAGAAACTAAAAACATTGATTGATATTATTATCACATTTGGAGTAATTCTTGTTTTAAATTAATTTTAAATTAAATGTATAAGATCCCCTCGAGAATATTTTAGGGTTGTGTTCATAATTTTCTTTGTAATTATCCATTGAAACTGATGAAAACCCATAATCAAGAACCTACCCACCACTTCCACGGTGCCCTAAAACCTTCAAGTTGTATCAAAGTGATCAAATTCAAATTTATAGACATTTATAATTTATTTAATCAATTTAAAATGTTTTTACTAGTTTTCATTTCCATAAGTTCATTCATAAGATAAATGTTGAGATACTACATTCATCATAATTTTTATGGTTAAGAACAGTCCAAGACATGTGAAGAATTATCAAAGATCATATAAGATGGTGGTAAGGTTGTTTTCTTCCTAACATGGATACACAACATGTAATGATAAATTACATGCCATGTTCTACTCACTGTGTAACACAATATGTGACATCATTACATGTCGTGTTTTGACCACCAACATGGAATGTAGTTTTGAAGTGATAATACAATGTGTATCTAGAGTACACGTCATGTAACCCCACATAGTTTGGACCTCTCATAAATTATGTAAATATATGTGTCCAACATGTGACATCATTACATGATGCATATTTGTTTCTATCCTAGAAATGTGACCACACATAAACTACCTGACATGTAACTAGCATGCAGAGAACATGTAACATGTGTCACCCCATGCAAGGAAAACACAAATATTTTAGGCGGGTCATTTGGATCAACATGTGGATTAATTAATGTTACACACATATTGTACAATGTATAGATGGTTACACACAATGTGTGGATGGTTTTTTTTCCACACCAGTAGTATGTTGAGTCTTTTTCAACATGTTGTGTGTGTATACATTCTTAATAATAATTATTACATAATTCTACAACTTCATGATATGTAACGGTTTTTTAAACTTTTTGTACTACATGTGAATTATCATCAGTGCATACCATGTATACTATGGCATGTTGTGTGGTTATACATTTCATACAGTCTACAAATATTAAACCACAGAACTACAAGACATGTATTTCCTGACATTCCATTTTGGCTTACATGTTGCGCAATACCCAGTACATGACAAGGAGAACCCATAGTGAGTCCCATGACATGTCACATTACATGCCAAATGACTATACACATAGTAGTAGCATTAAATAACATAAATGGATCTAATCAAATAAAAAATTTATACACAAAATGGCCTCCTAGGTACAAGACATGTACATAATTGTTTTAAAAATTAAAATTTAATTTATTTAATTTATATAAAATAATATTGGAAGAGAATCATATTATATCACATGGACTATTTGGACAAGATAATAAGATAAAACATTAACAAATTAATTTCATTATTAATTAATTAATTCCATTAAATTAATATTATTTATAACAAATTGAAATAAATTCTATAAAATATAAATGTGTTTCTATTGCATGTTGTGATTGATCATGAGCCCAGTCGACCCGTGTATGTATTGGGGTTATTTTTTTAATTTAATTAATTATTAAATTGTTTTATGTGATAATTTTATTACATTAAATATGATGATATGTGAATCATCTCTCCCTTAGTTCTTATGTATAGGTATGTGTGTCCAAGGTTAATTTTATATATACTTAAAACTTATAGCACCCCTTACCATCACTTGAGTTAACATTCATAATGGATAGATCTCGCAATGATAGGACATGATTCAGGACTTAATATGAGGTGAATCCAACCAAAAAGATGTATAGGAGAATGGAGAAATTCTATAGCTTGAGCTAATCATGGGATCAAAAAAAATTTTCCCTAGGGTTATGGTTAGTTTATCTATGATCGATAGAACAACCTATAGTTAAATGGCCATGATTATATCACATATTTATTCTATTTTATCTATTCAAGGTAATATATTTGTTTATATGAAGAATTTAATATTTTTATGATTACAAATGATCAGATAAAGTAAATAATTTAATGATAATTCTATGATAAATTAAAATGAAATTATTCTACATTAGTTATTTTATTAGTCATAGTTAATTAATTATAAGAATTATATATAATATTAACAAGCATGGGAAGAATAGAAAAAAGAATATTTTTTTATAAGATAAATAAAAATTCACTCAATCATAATATTAAGTAAAAAATCACTTTGCATTCTTTGTTTTAGGACACAACCATAGTTAAAGTCAAATTTTTTCCATAGCCATGTGAAATTTAAATTATCAAGGCGTCTTAATAAAGTTATTGGTTCGACTTAACTGAATCGTTATTAAGGGTAATTAACATAGTATAATTAATGAAATTTGGAGGAAAGTGTTGAGTAAATATATTTATAGGATTTTAGGATTGGATTCTATTAACAATAGATCAGATAATTGTGAGTTAATGTAGTTTTAATGTAAAGCCTACCTATATACCTTTGAGTAATTTTTATGGACATTTTTAGGGTTATGAGAAGAAAAATATGGATCCTTTCTAGTAGAATATTTGAGTAATTTGAAATTATCAATCCAGTATTGAGGGTTGTTAGGATTTGATAAAATATTGAGAGACTAATGAACTTCTTAATTAAGACATAATCTGTAATCAAGATAAAGAACTAAATATTTAATTTTATTTTTAATGAAAAATTTCAATCCATTTGACCATGTCACTGTCACTGTGATCAGAACATGTCACATACATAGATTATTTTAAATTTATTTTTATTTTAATTTCCATTTATTCTTTTTTTTTCAGGGTTTCCAATTGTTTTATGGATAATAGGTGAGTTTTCATGAATTGGGCCAAACCGTGAGCCCAATTCTATATTTAAAAATAAATATTGTTTCTTTTATAACTTTTTCTTTTTTTTAATTTTTTTCACTCATTCCAACTCTTAAATATCCACCCTGATATATTAACACCACAATGCCCTTGTATTTGGGTGTCTTCAGAATTATATTGAAGTATATAACATGCCTATTTAAATGTGGTAACATTCTAAAAGTTTTATTTTGAAAAATGTTTTCAATTAAAAGTTTCATTTCCATGAATTTTTCGCCACTTTTCATTGCATATTAAAACTGCTTGCTTTTTCACCTTGTATTTCATGCACCTTGGAATAGTTGGGTGGTATATTAATGGGATTACTATCACACTCTACTTACACCCCATGGGTGTAAGTAGACTTTATTATTTTTGACTTAGGTAAAGGAAAGGCCAAGGGTGATGGCAGTTCAGGATGTTAGTCCCCATCGTTGGGGTAGAGTTCTGGAGACAACTTGCAGGTGATGACACCCTTGTCATGTGGAATCCTTGGGGATGTCTTTATGTTGTCATTTTTTGTATTTGGACCTATTTTATTGTATTTAATCTAATGTTTTTCTATTCTGGTTTTTTTATTAAGACTTGTTTGGCTTTAAATTTCAGAATTTATATTATGGATTGTTTTAATGGTTTTATGCTTTCATATTCTGGTAAATCATTCACAAACCAAGATAAATGATACTCGGGCACTTGTGCCAGCCTGTGGGAATAGGGAACGCCCTTCGGGACTTGTCACGGGCTAGGTTTGGTGCCATTTTTGGCAGCAGCTAGATTCGGTTTGTGACAAAATGGTATTAGAGGAGGTTCAGGTTAACTCTTTGGGTCATGTTATTTGGGGATGAGTTAGGATAGTATGGAGTTAGGATTGTAGGGACTTTGTATAATAGTTATGGGTAGTGTGATTGATCACCACACCTCATGACAGGATTCAAGTTTCCATGGAAAGTCAGAATTTATCTAAGTCCTTTGGTTTTCTTGGTTTGATGATGGTTAGAAGAAATGAAAAGAGAGTTGGGTAAATTGTCTCAGTGAGGTCGCAAGGCCTGGAAATCCATGTAGGCTCGAGGATCTTCCCTTGAACACTCTCTGTGACTATGATGTGATTGGAATATGGTCGCAAACCATATTTCCAAGTCACCCACTAAAACTATTTTCCACTCACATTGTCTTGTGTTCTTTAGTTTTTAAATCTTGGAACATTGGTTTTAAAGTGACTTGGTTTTAAGAAGCGTAATGTTTTTTTTGAAATGATTTTCAAATAATGAGGGAATGGTTTTGTTAATGAAATGGTGGAACTGAATTTTCAGAATTTTTTTGAAATGGAAAATGGTGTGCTTACACCTATTTTGAAAGCAGGAACTATATTGATGTTGGTTTTGGAATGTGTTTCCAATTGAGTTTTCTAAACAATCAAAGGGTGTTTTAATGGGATGAGATGTTTTGAAATTGATGTGAATATCTTGAAATTGTGTTCTTGTATAAATGGTTGTGTCTTTCTGAAAATTTTTATAATATATGAATTGGGATTTGGATCTCTTGGTTAGCAGTTTTGAGAAAAAGGATGTGTTGGTTAACCATTTTGGTTTTGAAAAGTGGAAAGAATATTTTTTTTAACATTTTGTATTTTCATGAGTAACCACATGAATGGGTTTATATGGGATGATGGATGGTTTATGGCATGACTAGATGAGTGCTGGGACAAATATGAGGAGGGTGCCCGGTGTGGCACAAAAACATGCATGTGTGAGGCCCATGGGGTACCATTGGTGGATATGCTTACTGCTAAACCGTTTGTTTTCCTAGAAATGGTTTTAAATAAAAACATGATGTCTTGATGAATAATTTGGTATAGTTTGTATTATGGTTTTTTGATAATGTTGATGTTGTGGGATGTTTTGAGTCCAAGAACCCCTCCTGTTTGAACTGTGTTTTGGGTTTGTGTTTGGTCGGTAAGTTGTGTTGTAGGGACGGTTAGTGGTCCCTTTAGAAAAATGTTTTGGGATGACTTTGTGGTGGTTCCCTTCATGTGTTTGGATTTTTATTTTGGTATATATTGCCCAATGTTCCATCATGGTTGGGTCCTTTGGTTCAATCGTTGGATAAGGCACGCCCCATTAAGGGTTAGTGCACAAATGAAGTGCAACCCGGATTGTTTTGCCTTTTGAAGACCATCCAATTGATCAATATAAGGAATATTTTTCTTGAGATTTTTAGATTGAGTCTACACCCTTTCCTTTCATTGATTTTTAGATCTTCATGTAACGGGAGAGTGGTCATGGAAGGTTGGAAGAGACCTTAGTTTCTTAAGTTTCCTGATTCGTTGAAGGTGGATGTGGTCTAGGGTTGTTAGTGTGGATGAGTGTATCGATGGTGTCTAAGAGGACCTTTGGGTTCTTCGAAGTTTAATTGAAGCATGAATTCATGTTAAACCACCGGTGTGGGAAATATAGTCATGATAGGATATTGTGGCCACTTTCTAGAATTGTGTGTTGTTTGGGGATGTTGTATAAGGTCCCTCTCCATGAATTGATTATATCAGTCATAATGGTCATGTTTAGTGATGCCTTGTGATGTCATGTGCTCGTTTGACCATATAGGTAAATGTCATGAAATCCTATGAGATTCCATGTTATGTTGGGCGAATGTATCCCTTCGAAAATCTACAAAATCTTCCATTTTAGAGGAAGTTGAGTGTAGGTGTTATTTACTTCTATTGTTTCTCACCTGAAGAAACAAGGTGTGGTGTGTGTGCATCTTCTTAGGCCTTGTTTCAGTGAAATATCGGGATCGGGTAAAGGGAGTTTGTAATGTGTTATGTCTGGAAAACTTATCTAGGATTGCAGTGTAGTTGTTGGTGGAACTGAAAGAAGAATTCTCATTCACTGGGTTTCCAAATACTAACTATGAGGCCGAAGATGATTCAATCATTTGAGCTCCAGCCATAGGTCTCGGAGAGAAGCTGGCTCGTAGTCAGGGGAAATCACAGGGTCATTTAAACCCTTGTACAAATTCCGATCCTAAATATGAAAGATATGAAGAGTTTAAACCTATGGTATCATCATCCTTCTTCTATTGTTCACATTTGGCGGAAATAGGTGGAGGGCCTTGTACCCATGTCATCGCCCAATGTCATTCCCCCCCCCCTTTGGTTTCCATTGAGTCTTTAGAGAATGGTTGGAAGTTTGGCTAGACTGGTTGAGAACACAGTTTTCACTTGGTTAATAGTGACCATGCCCTAGAAAACCATGTGGATAGAAGGATTCACACTGTTAGCGCATGGTTTCCCAAATTGTGCGGACTAACCATGTGACCTTCCCAACTCTTCAAATTTTGGTGTCTTTCTCTATTGGCCCATGCTGGTCAGTTATGATGGTTGGTTCTTATGGTGGGGAGACCCATTATGAGTCTTATATAAGATATTTCATAAAGGTTCAATGGATGTGTACCCATTGTACTGGGGAGTCCATTCAAGACTCCCCCTATTAGTGTCCTGATTCTGTCTCGGGAAAAAAATTTATTGGTTGTCTCTTATGGTGGGGAGCATATTTGTGTCCCCCTGTACCAGTAACATAGATTTATCCATGGTATTGGAATGGTGTATATAGTTTCATTAAGATATATCTATCTACCAACATCTTCCTTGAGTAAACGTTTGGACTGGGGAGCACCCAATGATTTAGTTAAAGTAAGGTAATTTAACCTTGTTCAAAGTTGTTGTTTGTTTGGGTGAATTGCTTGAGTATTGTTCAGATTGTGTTTGAGGAGTTTTTATTTGGGATAAAGCCTGAGTGTGCTTGATGGTTTCAGGAATGTTGTGTAAGTTTGGGTTGTGATATTATTCCTTCCTTCATTGATCACTGGAGGTGTTTTGAACTTTGGGGGAGAAACCTGGCAAGGGAGTACTTCTTGGTTTCTCAATTGGGTTTGGTTGTTATTTGGCCTTGTTGTGACTTTCCAGGGCGGAAAGTTTTCATGGAGGGGATAATTGTCACATACATAGATTATTTTAAATGTATTTTTATTTTAATTTCCATTAATGCTTTGTTTTGGGGGTTTCCAATGGTTTTATGGAGAATAGGTGAGTTTTCATGAATTGGGCCAAACCGTGAGCCCAATTCCAAATTTAGAAATAAATATTGTTTCATTTATAACTGTTTAATTTTTTAATACTTCTCACTCATTCCAACTCTTAAATGTCCTCCCTTAATATATTATCACTACAATTAAAATTTGGCGCCTTTAGAAATCCATAACCAAGGATTATTTAGGTTTTTATTTAAGGGATTGGGCCTGCCCGGAAGCCAATATCCAGTTTAAAAAATTAATTTTATTTATTTAATAACTTATTAAATATTATGTATTTTTCGGTGATTCCAAGTCCCACATGAGACCATTATAGATAGACACATCCCCAGCCTCTTTCCCCAATTATTGGAGCTCTTAGGAATCACGATTTAGGGAAGAACTTCTTAGGGTTTCTAATATCTTCCAGATTTTAGGAGGTAAGTTAATTCTTTCATAACTCTCTCAATTATTACTCTTTTCCCTCTATTACAGTTCCTAAATGATCTAATAATTCTTGTTCGAAAAACCCATGAATTTGGGACATTTTCAATTTTCGATACTGGTATTTTGTTGATATTAATTCATGATTTCTCAAGTAAGTTAGTCCATTTCTTTCTTCATTCATTTTTCTTAGGGTTTCATTCAATGTGCTTAGGGTTTCTTCTCTTATACATGATGTCCCAAATTTTTAGATGGTAAGGTGTAAAACCTAAGGTTTAAACTTGGGTTTTCTTGGTACAAGTTCTTATTTTTAGGTTTGATCTACCCTTCTTGAGGTGCGGCGGTGGTGCGTTTGTGTTTTCGCACAAAGGATTCAAGGGTTTCATTTGATTTGGTAGGTGATTCCATTGTTGATGAAATATTTGTTTATTATCATGCTGTATTTATAATTTTTTCAGGTTTATATCGTTTTATTATTGCTTCAAAAATTGGTTCTAATGATTTTTCTATTGCAATTGAATTTTAAATGCCAATTTGGGGTGAAAATGAGGGGTTTTCCAAAGAAATGTTTTATTTGTTTATTTAAAGATGACCTATAAATACATCTTGGTTTTTATTGACTTGTAATAAGTCTTGAAATACTGTTTATAATGTTTATTCCCTTTGGTTATTGCTACAAAAATGGGTTTTAATTGTGTTTGTAAAGAAAGTGAAGTTTAGGTTCTACTTTTGTGTGAAAATGAAGGTTTTAAAAAGTTATCACTTCTTGTTTAACATGGAGATTCCTAAAAATTGATTTTTTGTTTTAATTGAAATGTATTGGGATGCCTTTACTGTTTTTGTAACTTAAATGTGTGAACATAGTGTACAAGTGGGTTTCTTAAGGGGTTTTGTGTGCAAAACAACATGGGGTTTTGAGAAATTGTTTTATTCAAATTCAATGTGTTTTTTGTGTGTTTTAAGTGGTATAAAATGCGATAGCTATTGTTTTTGGTGTATGTGACCAGTAGTGGTGTTTTACATTAAAATGGATATGTGTTAAATGCTGAAATTGTTTGACCACAAAGGGGGAAGCCCGAGTACCTAGGTGGGGTGGATGTTTACTGGTACGGCTAGTGGACCGGATGAGTTTTGTACCTGTTTCACCTAGAATTTGGATAATGAAAACTCTAAATAAACTATGTGGATGATGATTAGGGACCACTAGGTTATGGGTATGTTCCTCATCAGTGTATTGTTCATGAGAACAGATTTTACTATGGTTACATTACACTGAGGTATGAGGTACATGGGGCCCGAGACTATCTAGTGCCTAGGGGTGTTCCCGATTTTGTTGCTCATTGGTTTTATGATATTTTCCCTTGTATTTGTGTGTCTATGGAATAATATTAAAGTATCTATAATTCATATTTAAATATGTTAACATTTTGAAAGTTTTATCTTGAAAATGATTTCAATTTAAAGTTTCATTTCCTGGAATTTGTCGCCGCTTTTCATTGCATATTAAAACTGCTTTCTTTTTCACCTTGTATTGCATTCACCATGGAATCATTGGGTGGTATCATATTGGGCTTAGTACCACACCCTACTTACACCCCTTGGGTGTAATTATACTTTATTATTTCTTTCTCATGTAAAGGAAAGTCCAAGGGTGATGGCGGTTCAGGGTGTTAGTCCCCATCGCTGGGGTAGAGTTGTGGAGACGACATGCGGGTGATGACCCCCTTGTCATGTGGAGTCCATGGGGATGTCTTTATGTTGTCATTTTATGTATTTGGGCCTCTTTTATTTTATTTTATCTTACATTTTCAATTCTGTTTTTTTTATTAAGACTTGTTTGGCTATAAATTTCTGAATTTATATTATGGATCGTTTTTAAGGGATTATGGTTTCATATTCGGGTAAATCTTTCCCAAACCAAGATAAATGATACCTGGGCACTTGTGCCGACTCGTGGGGATATGGAACGCCCTTTGGGAATTGTCACGTGGTGGGTTTGGTGTCGTTTTTTGCGGTGACCAGATTCGGTTTGTGACAGAACTTGATTATGAAGATTTCCTCCCGTGGATAAATTTCCAAGAATGGTATAGGGTATTCACATTTTACTTCTATATGAAGATTTATTTTATGTGTTTAAATGTCATATTTCTAATTAACAACCTTTGGGAATGAGTGAGGGTGACAAGGATTCCTATAGGGGGCACATAGAGGATGCATCCAATGTTATTCCATTATGTAATCAGCTATGTTTGGAGAGTTGAAGATGAAATATAAGGGAATTGATGCATACACCATGATAAATCATCTCCAGAAAATTGAAAAAGAGAAAACAAGGATAAAGATAAACGTGATTGTCACTACACTATATAAGTGTAAACTGGAATAAAAATACCTATCTAGTGGCATCTTACTCAGTACTTTGATGTATGTAAATCATTTAGTGAAGTTACGATTCCATATAGGTAAGAAATTATACATTAATCACATATTATCATCTTTAAAACCAAGAGTCTCCATATTCATTAAGAACTATAAAATGAATAGTATAGAAAAACCACGAAGGAATCATTTGACTACACCGCACCATGTTGATAAGGTTTGGTGAGAACAAGGTTTGCTACCTAACATGGAGAATGAATTGACATACGAGGTTATGAATCATATGAAAACATTAGATTCAATGATGCTTTTGCAAATTCTATGAAAGAAGAAAAATATTTAGTGGGAAATCAATGAACAATATGTTATATTCTTCATTTGTCACACCCGTGGTGTTTTTTTCAAGTATTCTTGTTTAATTTTCAGTTTTTTGACTTATTCCTTAGCTTTTTTCTAGGTGTTTTTAAGAAAAATGGTGGTTTTCAGGATGAAAAAAGGTTGGATCACGGTTGGCGCACAGTTAATGGAACCCATGTGTCTGCCCTCAGCCAACCATGCTGCCTAGATAGTGGGTATGTCAAGACCACACTACTAGGCACAAATTTGTGTGGCAACCCCCAAGTAGCTCATGCGGGCACCCCTCCACTTGGGATAGATAATTCCTATGGTTGGTACCTGGTCAAAAAATCCTTGTGGCTAAACAATACGGCCTATCCGATCTTTTTAAAAAATGAAATTGTTTTTCCCCTCCCCGTTTTAATCAAAATCACCAAACATTCCACCCATTTATTAAAACATGGCCTTAGGCACGCCTCCCCCTATTCTTAAATCTCCTTTATACTCATTTTTTGGGTTTATTTGAACTTGGATCATCAAAGAAACCTCAAGAAAGTCTCTCCTCTCCTTCTTCCTTGGCATTTTATTCCCTTATTCTTGGGTCTTATTCTTCCCAGTAGTGGTGGTGATCTAGAATGGGTTATATATAAAATGTTATTTTATGTTAATGTTGGTGGTGTGTTGTTGATTATGTAGAATATTCCTTTTTTGTCTTACAGTTTTACCCGATTGTTGGGAATTCAAAAAGTAAGGTAGGTGGTTTTGTTTTGTAGAATTATTTGATGAGTAAAATGTACTTTTCATTATTTTGAAATTTATTTTCTAAAATTATTATGAGTGAGAATGGATGGTTTCAAGAGTTTTGGTTGTGTGTAAAACTCTTGAAATGGTTTACCCCCTGGGTAATGGTTGGAGATAGTGTATTGTAGAATATAATGCGTTGGTATGTTATGAATGTAAATTAGTTAGGAAATCTCTAGAGGCGATGGGGTGCTGCCTGTCACGGGCTGAGCGTCTCAGCACAGCAGTTCGCCCATGCGGCACCCCAGCCCCCTCCAAGGTGGGAGGGGATCAGCCATCCAACTCTTCATATGTGAGGATCACTGGTTTCGTCCTACCATGGACTCATCAGGAGAGTGGCCCCAACTCCCAACCAGTGGTGTCAAGGATGACACACACCATTCTCCTCTTTGTCGGGGCGACTCCCATCTCTTAGATAGAGTCTAACCAGATGAACCGCAGCTTTGATATTCTTGCTGGTGTGAGACAGGACCCCCATGATTTGGTCATGACATTCTCCCACCACCATTCCATGAATTCCCTCTTTCATGCAGGATCGTGGCCTTCTTTGCGTCCGCGACTACTTCCAACTAACCAGCTACCAAGCATGGCCTCAGGGGATGCTCCTTCCTTGTTGTTGGAATCAATGGCCCACCCCCTCTCTGGGTCGCAAACCACTGTGGTACACCCTCTCTCTCAGGGTTGAAAACCATCTCCACAAGACCCACCCTTCATTGTGGTGTCTCTGCCTCCAACATCTCGCAAACACGACCTTCTGTGTCGTGTCACCTCTGCATGACACCCCGGGACTCCGCTCCCACTACCAAGTTCCATCCGGCAGCATTCCACAACACCACGAGGCACATTCCCTCTGATACCACTTGTCACGGGCTGAGCGTCTTAGCACAACAGTTCACCCGTGCGGCACCCCAGCCCCCTCCAAGGCGGGCGGGGTTCAGCCGTCCAACTTATCATATGTGAGGTTCACTGGTTTCGTCCTGCCATTGACTAATCAGGAGAGTGGCCCCAACTCCCAACCAGTGGTGTCAAGGTTGAAACACACCATCCTATTCTTTATCGGGGCGACTCCCATCTCTTATATAGGGACTAACCTGATGAACCGCAACTTTGAAATTCTTGCTGGTGTGGGAAAGGACCCCCATGCGTCTCAGCACAGCAGTTCGCCCGTTCGACACCTCAGCCCCTTCCAAGGCAGGTGGGGTTTAGCCATCTAACTCTTCATATGTAAGGTTCAATGGTTTCATCCTGCCATGGACTCATCAAGAGAGTGGCCCCAACTCCCAACCAGTGGTGTCAAGGTTGACACGCACCATCCTCCTATTTGTTGGGGTGACTCCCATCTCTTAGATAGGGACTAACCAGATGAACTGCAGCTCTGATATTCTTGCTGGTGTGGGAAAGGACCCCCATGATTGCGTCACGACATTCCTCTCTCTCCAGGAATTTTTTTTCTCTCTCAATAATTCCCTCCTGGGAACTAGGGTTCCCCTCCTCTATCGGCGGCATTTCCTTTGTCCTTCTCAGTGTTCCTAAGGTTCTATTATTTTTCTAATCTCTTCCCTCCCTCCCTCCTTGGCAATGGTCTTCTCACTTCGGCATGGGATTCAATTTGGGGTTTTCCTCACTTATCTCTCTCTTTGGTCTCTTTCCCAACCTTTAGTCCCTTTAATTCTTCTCTATGCTTGGAGCATCATGAATCTTGGCCATTTTCCCCCCTTCTGTAATATTCATCTTCCCCCATCACGCTTGAACCCATCTTGGTCTAGCACTATAGTGATGAGGACGGATTGGGAATGTCTTGGGTCATGTTTAGAGGCTTTGATTTCCTCATTTTTTTGTGGATTATCATCTAATTTGTCTCCTGTAGTTATACTCCAAGACAAGGCCTTTTTTTCATTAATTGTTATTGCTTCCAGATCTATCGTCAAGAACCCCGTATTGGTATGTTGCGTTGGTTTTCATGAGAGTTTTCAGATGTTTTGTTTTTGAAAATTTTAACGGTGTTACAGTGTCATCTCTTGCATTGGCCTTTTTTTTCCTTCTCTAGTGGACGTTTTCCTCCCTTGGGTTTTGGTCTACTAGTTTTTGGTTCTCTCTTGCGTTGTATTAGTTATCATGTGATTCTGACATTCTGTTTTAGGGGTATTTTACTTCATTGTTGGTTTGGTTATTGGCGATGGAGTTTTGGTGTATTCATGTTGTCTTTCAGAATGTTCAGTTCTGGCTTGGGTCATTGTGGTTTTGTGATGACTTCTGTGGGTGTTTTAATTAAGTAGATTAATGGCTCTCCATGGGGGATGTATTGATGGTTCCCTTCTCTTGTTTTTCTGCATTTGAAGTAACATACCTCCCTGGAGACCTCCTATAAAACCAAGAGAGGAGTAAAGTGAAAGTTATCCCTCACCAATTGATCAGAGATTAGTTGAGGTAATTGTTCAGGATGATCAGGCCATGGATAAGGGAGTGGAATTTGGTCATGTTCAGGTTAAGAAGTTGAACAAGATCCTGGAAAAGACCAAGAATAGGAGTTCCTTATGTGAAAACTGCCTTTCGTCTTTGGAATCATGGACCCCCATGAAGTGGAATACTAATGGAAAAGGATGAAAGGATCTTCAAGTTCCTTGGGACTAATTATGATATTAAAGTGAAGTGTTCAATGTTTTGTTTTATCCTTTATAAAAGTAGAGTTGAAATGGGATTACCATTTTTTTTAAATAGTCCTCTCTGATGTGATCCTAGGGATGGATTTTATGACGTCTGTCAAGTACCAACATTGATTGTTATCTTCAGAGGGTGAATTCCATAGGCCCTGATAGATGAAATGATGTTTTTTTAAGAGAATGTGATCCATAGTCAGATCCAGATGGACCTCCACTTCCAAAGATATGAATAATTTCTTATCACGTTTCATCACTTTTGTTGAAGGAATATGGGAAGGGCTCAGAGAATTGGATACCATTCGTGGAGGATGAGTTTCCTGAGGTATTATCCCATGATTTGTTTAGGTTTCCCTCTAAAATGGGATGTAGAGTTCACTATGGAGTTAGTAATAGGGACATAAATAATATATTTTCCTTCATACCATACAGCCCCCACTGATTTAATAGAGTTAAAGATATAATTGGATGATTTGGAATCTAAAGGGTTCATTTTCCCGACTATCTCTCATAGGGATTCTCTAGTAATTTTTTTCTAAAAAGTCTAATAGATATCTCCAGTTTTATATCGATTATCAGAAGATGAATCTGGTCACCTTCAAGAATAAATACATCTTTCCCCATATCAATGATCTTTTTAAACAGATTAAGTAGGAAATGTGTTTCTCTAAGATCGACCTTCATTCAGGCTATAACCAGATTATGGTAAGAGAAGCAGACATCCCCAAGGCGGCCTTATGAACAAGGTACAACCACTTTGAGTATTTGGTAATGATGTTCAGATTGAAAAATTATTCTACATTTCTTATGATTAACAGAGGGATATCTAATGGGGATGTTCGTCCTTACTGGAGGATGTTGAGCCACCCACCCATATCACATTTGATGTTTTCAGACAATATGATTATCTTCATCAATGCGGGAAGGTAGTCTGTGCAGGGGATTAACAAGATCTTCGAGACATATTTCCACTAGAGTGGACAACGAATAAACAGGGAGATGAGTGATTTTTATGTGTCACATGCATGCAATTCCAGTAGGGTGGCATAGATTGGTTATAGTTTGAGTATGAGATGTGAATCGTTACCCCTGGAATATCTCGGTACCCCTGTGTCTCCAGGTAGAATGCGCATCAGCGATTTTGCTCGCGTGGTGAGCAAGATTTCAGGGTGCATTCTCAATTGGAAAAACCATTTTTTATCTTTTGGTGGTCACATTACTCTTATTAACATCGCCCTCTCTGCAATCCCGTTGCACACTCTTTCATCAACCAACATGCTGAAGGGTGTTATCAGATCCATTGACACACTTTTAGCTAGTTATATATGGGATGCATCATCTGAGGGGAAGAGGCAATGATTGTCTTGGGGGGAAGTTGGATCGACCCATCCTGGTGGGATGGATCAATGTCAAAATCCTGGAGAACACTATCCACTTCATGCATGCGAAGCTAGCATGAGAGGTCATCGAGGAAAGAACTTTGTGGGGGAAGCTGATATCCTGTAGGTACATGATCAATACTGAATCTTCACTGGCGAGTGGGTCTCCGATGTGGGCCTCAGTTAGTAGAATTATACTGAGCATTATCCAGCAGTCACAATGGATTATCAGGGAGGGGAACATCCTGTTCCGGTATCATAATTGGTCAGGTAGGTTACTTTGTTATCCAGGGTGCCCAGCCCCTACGATCACCTTCAAGGAGGCGAGCCAACACCCATCATTTTTCATATTAATACTGGATGCTAACCAAAAGGCAGTATTCGAATCTATTTTCATGAGTTTGGATCTGGACCGGTGCGCTTTCACCCCCCTCCACCTCGGGTAAGTTCAATGAGAAGGGTTTTTGCGGGATAAGCTCTCCTTAGGATCAACATGGAGGTTGGTATGGTCTGGCCTGGTGTAAGTGGATACCTATTAAATATAATTTCCTTACATGGAGGATCAAGAACCGCGCACTACCTACCGATGATAATTTCAAAAGACTCGGCATAATCATGGCCTCATGTTGTCCTTGTTGTGTGAAAAAAAGTGAAGAGAGTATGTTCTATATATTCTATGAAGGGGAGTGGGCTCTCTAGGTGTTGTTCTTATTCGGGGAGTTTATAGAGTACTCCTCTAATGTGACAAGTATCAACATCTTCATGGAGTGCTGGTCTCAGGGGACAGATAGATTAGAGAGGGAATGAGAAGCGAGATCTATTATTTTCAATGTGGGTTACTGGTGCTTATGTCAAGAAAGAAACCATGCCAGGTTTGAGGGGAGTACATCCAAGGGAAGATCCATTATGGCCAGAGCAAGGTGCATCCTGGTCGATATGTTTGGACTCAATGGCAACTAGAAGCAGACTCCCTCCCTCCATAAGCTATATTCGCCTAAAGTCATGGCCCAACAGTCAGGTACTGAGATACAAGGGAGATGGGTTCGGTGGTGTCCTCCTAGAGTTGGCCTTAAACATTATACAGATGGATCTTGTATGTTGGGTGAAATGCGTGGTAGAGGCGTGGTTCAGGATTCATGGGGTAACGTGGATCTGGCCTTCACGATGCACTATGGAAGTGGAAATTCTTTGCAGGTGGAAGCCGAGGCGGTTCTCACATGCATCACCATTTGCAGTCAGAAATACCTTGACATCTCCCAAGTGGAGTGGAGGTTGATTCCACTATTATTCATGACGCCCTGCATGGTAAAGGTATCATACCCTGGTCTATAGTGTACATCATCAGGAAATGCAAGGCCCTCCTGAATAATGACACTATCGTCACCCACACTTGGTGAGAAGGGACCAAGGTGGCGGATTTAGTTCCCTCTCTAGCAACCCTTGGAGACTCGACTAATTGTCTTTCTCATGTTTCCCAATTTAAACCTTAGGGGGTGAACTAGATTCGGGGTAATTCTCTTGGCCTCCATTATTTCTGCCCCCCTAGGCCTTGGTTTTCACCTTCTTTGTATCAGTTTTTTTCTTGAATAAAATAGTAATGTTGATGATGATGCATCGGGTATGGGTTTAGTTTGTGTGCTTATGCAAGGTGACCATGTTGTAGTTTATGGTAGTCAAAAAATATGAACACATTAGAAAAATTACACAATCCATGATCTTGATCTTGTGGTAGCAATTCATTCCCTTAAATGTTAGCACTGCTATCTCTTTGGGGAGGATTTGGTGGTATTTTTGAACCAAAAATTTTTGAGTTACATATTCTCCCAGAAAGATCTAAAACTGAGGTAACAACAATGGATCAAATACCTTAAGGGGTTCAACTTTGATATCATCCACACTCCACATAATGCAAATGTGGTTTTAGATGCTTTAAGAAACATGTTTCAAACCCATGCTCTAAAGGACTCAAGTGATGAGTTGGCTATAATGGGGATTTTATTTCTTGAATGGACCTAAAAGACAAGGAACAATGTGGTGGTATATTCTTGGCTAGAGTGTGGTTTACAACTTCTCTAATAGAGCTAATTTAGGATGAGATTAAGAGGGAGGAGTTATTCTTGAATTCTACCCCATTTCAAAATGGCGGGGAATTGACCAGTGGATGCTCGTTGTCTTATAAGGGTGCCTTTTACTTCAAGGATTGTTATTTCATTCCATCATATCAAAGAAAGGTAGTGATATAGGACTACCATAAATCTTAGTGGGATCTTCATACTAGATCCACCAAGATGTTTTATGATGTGTGACACCTATTCTAATGTCTAGGTATGTGATGAGATATAATTGAAGTTGTACGTTGGTGTTATACCTGTTAGCAAGTCAAAGTCGAGCACTAGAGACCATCGGGTTTGATTCAGTAACTTCCCATTCATACTTAGAAGTGGGATGGGGTATCTATGTATTTCATCATTGGGTTACCCCATACACCCTGAGGAAAAAATTTGATTTGGGTAGTTATCAATCATCTGACAAAGTCTTCCCATTTCATCCTGATAAATGACCCAACTAAATTGGAGGAATTTAGCAGGTTGCATGTTATGGAGATCATTAGGCTAAAAAATGTTCCATAAGATATTTTATTGATAGGTACACCCATTTTATCTCTCATTTCCAAGATATAATTCAGAGATCTATGGGGTCACAGGTCAAACTCATCATGTCATACCATCCTCAAACTGATGGCCAGATAGAGCGGGCGAACCCGATTCTGGAAAACATGCTTCAAGCCTGCATCCTGTACTTTAGTGGCTTATGGGACAACCATAATGGATTGGTGGAATTTTCTTATAATAAAAATTACAAATCATTAATCAGGATGGATCATTTTAAATGGTTGTATGGACAAACATGTCGATGTTCTCTATGTTTGATGGAAGTTGGCGAGACTTCCTTGTCGGGAACAAGCATTGCGGAGGAGACAACCAGTATATTCTAGATGACCAGAAAATGATTTTTGATTTATCATATTCATTAAAAATAATATACTGATAAAATATATCGATATTTATAGTTTTTATTTTGCAATTTTGTGTTTTTAAAAGTAGCACCTCACTTGGTTCATCGTCTTATTGGTAAGCGGGGGAAACTCACATCGAGGTATGCCAGTAATTTTGAGATCTTTGAGATAATCAGAAAGGTGGAATATTTTTTGGAATTACCTTCTTATTTGATACTGATTCGTTATGTTTTACATGCCTCTTAGTAGAAAAAGTAAAATTTAGATCCTTCTCATGTACTAAGTTGGGTAGAGCATGAGCTGAACTTGATCTGTCTATGTTTGAGCAGCAAGTTCAAATTGTGTATTCCTAGGGGAAAGTGCATTAAGGAATATCTATTCTGTTATTTCAGGTATTGTGGTAGCATAGTAATGATGAACACTAGATGTGGGAGTGGAGGTCTTGGTTGGAGGAGCAGTATCCTCACTTACTCTCTGATCGGACAACAACATGAGTTTCTGAGGGTGAACAGTTTTCATGGTGGAGAAAATTGACACACCAATGGTGTTATTTTCATGTATTCATCTTTTATTTTTTTCCTTTATCGTCTTCCATATATTTCCCTAGGCATTTTTATGAAAAATATTGGTTTTTAGACTAGAAAATGAGTGGAGCCTGATTGGCGCATGGTCAGTAGAAACCATGCACCAATCCTCGTTGAACCACGTGTCTTAGACCGTGGATTTCTCAAGACCACAAAACTTGGTTCAGAACCATTCACTATCCCTATGATGCCTGTGAAACCTCACCTACCATTGGTAATGAGGCACTGGATGGTTGGAGCACGGTCTGGTAGACCATGTGGCCAAACTTTGTGGCTGGCTAGATCTTTAGAAAGTTGAAATTCATATTTTCCCCTCCCTATTTTTAAACAAAATCACCCATAATCCCACCCATTCATGATCCCATACCCCTAGGTGCATCTCCTCTTATTCTCACCTCACTTCCGAGCATAATTTTTGGGTAGATTTGAACATTGATCTTCAATGAAACCTCATGAAAGTCCCTCCCCTCCTTCGTCCTTAGCCTCTTATCCCCTTCTTTGGTAATCTTTTTCTCGGTGGTTGGGTTTGTGTAAAAATCTTAAAAAATTTTCCCCCTTGAATAACAGTTAGAGATGGTGTATTGTGTCATGTTATGTGTTGTAATGTTGAAAACAGTTGGAAATGTTTGGAATGGTTTTAAAAATCGAGTAGATTACTTGGGAAACCTGGGAACCTAGGCGAGCAGACTAAGGACTAGTATGTTGGGAGAGACGGTAGGGTCTTGACCCAATATTCCTAGCTCTACTACGATACGAAAAAAATAAAAAATATGATAATGGGGCTATGTGTACTATTAGAAATTTTGGAAATTTCCTCTCTATAATCTCGTGCATGAGTAGAGTTATTATGATAGTTGATCACCAAGAGTAAGAGGATCATAGGACCCCATTGAACCATGTTTCTTAGGGTTTTACCCAAGGTTTTATTGATGTTTTTATCTATTTTCAGTTATTCATTATTTTTTATTTCTTTAAAAACCATAGAATTTTTGAATGATAAATTGTTTATTTTTTTTAGAAATAACATTTTTATTTATATTATAATATCTAGGCATGGAACATCCTGTGGGATCCTAATGGGAAAGTGATATCACACCCTGCATGTACCGAATGGGTGTATGTAGATCTCATGGGAGTGGTAGTGGATTATTTTAATAGTGGAATACTTTAATATTAGGTGTTGATGGTGGTGACATGATTGGCATTGGACCTCATTGCATGTGGAGGATTTTATCCCTTTCATTAGTTGTCTCCCCTTTTTGGTTCTTTTGGTATTTGTTAAAAATTGTAAATGGATCCTTGTAACATGTACACCACTCTTTTATATGGCCTTGTTGTATATGTTGGTTTGTATGTTAATGTATACATTATATTATTTTTGTTTATTTGAGTGTGATATGGTTTTTGGCATTTATGTTGGATTTCATCATGGTAAAATTGTTCCCAATTAGTTCTTCAATGCCTAAGAGCTAGTTTCCAACAAACGGGGATCGTGAACGCTTTTTGGGCCATGCCATGAGCTGGGTCGGGCGATGGGTCGGATGGAAGTCCAGATTGGTTAATGACACATGTGGCAAGAAAGGCCACTAGAAGAGGAATTACAATAAATTTATGATAAATTATAAAAAATCTTATACATCAAGTATATTCATTATTTTTTGAAAAAAAATCATTCTATTCTTGGGTATAAAATACTATATATGATTCCCATAATTGTATCTAAATACAGGATACTAGGATGATCTGAAATATTTCAACATGCAAGGTGAATCTTTATGTTATTTATGGGGATTGATTCAAACATATGCTAAAGACGATAATAACTTCTTGATTTCCAAGTGGACTGATTCTCTTGAAACTACAATTTTGTATTGAATGTTACCAAAACATTTTTCTCAATTTCCAATTCTTGACAAAATGAGACATTATTTAATATTTTAAATGATTATTGTTGTGGTATATCATTCTAAATTAAAATTTTAATAATACATGAATCATAGATGCTGAATATTAAAAATTATTGATGAATATAAAATTTAAGACACAAATAATACCTAGTAATGGAAAGATAATTCTCTATAAAGTAAAACTAAAAGTAATTATCAAGAATATACCTAGAAGGAGTTTTATAATTTTATGAGCCAAAACTCCTAGGTATTTTACATACTTATTACTTTTTAATATAAATAAATATTTATAGATTAAATGTGTTTCCAAAAATATTCTAGAATCAGTTTAAACTAATATGTGTGAACTATTATAAGGAGTAGCTAGTGGTAAATTCATATAATTCATGTGATTCATCTATGATATTTTAGTATGTTCAAGTGGAGTAGTCAATAGACTTGGTAAAATATATAAGACACTCACATCGGGTTAGTCAGAGAATATCTTAAAAAATAATTCATCATTCATTAAGATATCGATTAGAGTTATTCCTAAACTAACATTATCTTATAAATATGAAAGAAATTATTGTATTAAAAGGAGGATCAATGATGATTATTATATATATTAATGGTCTTTTATTATTCATTGAAATACATTTTATGTAAATAACATTATTAAATGATTAACTATGTGATAACAATATGGACAGATATGTATCATATAAGTAATAATAAGAAAGAAATCATTCACAAATTAGATTCATGTCCTTAGGTGTAAGCTATTTATTATGTATCATTTTAAAAATATTCCTGCATCAAGTAAACAAGAAATGAATTTTAGTTAATAATCCTAAAATATACATAAGATATAACTATCCCTAAATTAGAATGATATTGGTCAAGTAATTAACTATATTTCCAAAATAGGGAAGCACTTATCTTTTGAGATAGTGTATGTAAGCTATAATTTAATGTAATCAAGTTTATAAAAGAACATGATTTTGTATTGTAATGATAAAATCCATAATACATAGTGGGTGGAGTTGTTCCAAAGACAAATAATTTGTAAGAATGTTAAAAACAAAGATGTGATTTTATATTCACCATGTTAGGTGATATATTTTTTGATAAGAATAATGAATCATATAAAGAATGTGAAAATAGAAACAATCAATGAATTGGGATCTTATAGGAATTCAATAATGAATTCCATGTGCCAAAATATAGTTCTTTATTTTGGATTTTTCCCCTATTGATATAAATCTATTGGTGGATTTTCAAGAAGAAATTAGACATGGATGGTAAATTTGATACCTATAGGGAATGATTGGTCATTATGGTCTCAAGCAATGTTAAGGAATGGTCTATGTTGAAACCTTTTTCACCATTCATCATGCTAAAATACATTATAATTTTAATTATCATAGAAACCATCTATGATCATAAAATTAGGAAAATGGTTTTCAAGACCAACTTAATTAATTGAAACATTATGGAATATGTCTATATGATGCAAACAAAAAGGTTAGTGACACAAAATAATTCAGATAAGTTATGCATGTTATATATATAAATTTATGGTTTTAAGCTAGAATCATAATCATGGGATATTAATTTTGATGAATCAATACAAGAGTTTGGTTTTATTAATAATTAATGCGATCCATGTGTCTACAAAATGATAATAGGAGTGCAAGAGTTTTCCAAGTCATATATTTTGATAACATATGGAAAAAATGTTAAAGTCTTATAGTTAATTAATAGCTATATAAAATTATTTCTCCAAGAATGAATTACATAGTAGAAACCCAAGATCTAGGGGAAAAGGTCTACTATGATTGATCTATGGAGTTTCAAAGATCTAGTCACAGTATACACATTGAAATTTTTTTTTAAAAAATATGAATCAATTCAAGAGTGAGTTGTTTCTTATGTGAAATTGCATAAAATCTATCAAAGATGATGTAAAATGGATATGGGGAGATTATTATGATGACTATATTTCCATAGACTTAAAATGTTTGACTCTATCACATATAACATGATATGTAAAAAGATTTATTATTTCATAGGCATCAAGAATGGTAGAAAAATATCAAAAAAAACCTATATAACTATATATATTTTCATTTAAAACTTTCCAATAGTACTTGAGAAACTGAGAAGGACAAGTTCCTGACACTTGGAGAAGTGGGAATACTAGTTATCAGGGGATACAAAAAATAGTCTTCCTTTAGATCAATTTGATCTTATATATTTTAGTAAGGATATGGAAAAAATACTATTGAAGCTTATTGAAGTTAGTGGTGTCCATATATATATATACCAAGTATGTTGTATCTTTTGATGAATCAAACAAGTTGTATATAATACTTATTGTTTTGTTCCAAATTTTGGAATTGTACCAAGATAGTAAAATATCATAATATATGTTATAAAAAACATATAACAATGTTATTTTCCAAGATTTCAAGTTTATAACATAGGATGAAAAGGTAAATAATTTGGGATATCATATTTTATAAATTTTTATTAGATAATTGAAGTCATATAATGCATAATAGCCATAAAAGAATGTGGGAGAACCATCAGTTATAAACATACCTCAAGAGAAACATGTTTACCTTTTGAGCGATAATAAGTTATCAGTTAGTAGTTAGATCTAGTGAATATTGGATTATTTTGAATTTTTTTCCCTAGAACAAACTTAATTTATACATTCAAATACTAGATTATTAATAAATATCTTATCACATAATGAATGTTAATATATGATACATTAATGTGATAATGTCCATATTGAATTTGTCACATTCAAAGATTATAATAGTTCCTAGTTATAATGAAAACCAATATATACACTGAAAATACTCTTAAAAATAGATCCTATGGTCTAGATAATATCTGTTTGAAGGGAAAAAGATAATGTTTGACTATTAGGTGCTCGGGGCTCATAAGACATTGAGACTTGTTCTCATAACATTCGCACATGGTGATCTCCAAGAAAGGGAGGTCATGAGAACAGTCCCACTAATATGAATTCTATATTTTTATGTTTTATTGGACATTCATTTCTGAAAACATGAATATTTCTCCTCAAACTTGAGATTATTATTAATGTATATAACGAATCGCCTAATTTGATGCAAGGATGAAAATATTGATAATATATTCTTATGTTGAGGTAGCATACATTAGGTGCATCATAAGTAAAATGGTATTAATTGAATAATTAATGAATGTGTTTCCCCCATCTATATTAATAGAAAAATATATTGAAAAAAAATTCATTGAAATGGAACTATATGATTAAATCCATTTTTATAGTAATTCATCGATGAGTTCATTTCAGAAATTCAAAGAAAGATAAATTAAGTGTGTTGGGTGACGACATAAGTATACGTCATTCTTGATGAGATATTGGTAGAAAAATGGATTATATAACACAATAACATTTATATTGAGGTCGTTGATAATGTGATATTAACACCATTCTTTATGGGTTCCTTAACATGTGTCTAGATGTTAATATTTGAATTTAGATAAGTTCACCAAATACCACTGAACAAATTTATCATAAATATTAAAAATAAATAATTTATTTCTTGTAGAATAATAATTATACAAGTAATTTTTTTTCATAAATATTAAATCATGATATATTTGATTTTAGAACTTGTCATTTTAATTTTATCTCTTTTTTATTATTCACAATGTAATTAAAAAATAAATATTTCTTTACCAGAATAGTAGATAGATTAATATAAATATGTATTTAGTTATGTGAATATTAATATAAATATTTATTCCTGAGTTTAGTGAATATAATATGTAAGGGCCCAGATCCATGTGGATTGGCCCATTGTATGTTTTTGAAGACCGAAGTGCTTGGATGAGGCTCAAAAGAAGTTTAGAGAAGTTTAGTGATGTAGAAGATAGAAAGGGGGATTACAAGTCATGTAACTGCATTACACGACATGAAATCCCATTTCACTGGTAGTCCTAGAAAGCTGTATGACGTGAAAACTTTTACATGACATGAAAGAAGGATTTAGGGAATGAAATACTTTAGGATACGAAAAAGAAAATAAAGCATTGAGGTAAAATGTTTTTTTGGAGAAACCTGAAACCTAAGGGTTAAACGACGTGAAAAGGGATTTCACGCTGAGTAATACCCAAATTTTGTATGTTTCAAGTGTTTTATAGCCACTCATTTTTTGTCAAAACCTACAGTTGCAGTGGATCTCCCTCGACCCCAAGTGACCCAAAGACCCTCTCTTCTGTATTTTGGGTATTCCATCATCATGGATTGATCCCTAGATCCCTCCTTCAACCTGTACCAATCCATATTCAATATAAGTTATGATCTACCTCTGTTATTGTGGTTTCATTAATCCATTTTTTTCCTATTTATCCATTACATATGATGGTGTTTGATATCTATGTTTCTAATGGATTTTCTTTGGTTGTTGGTTGGTGTGGTTGTTCCATGGTGTCCTCAGGTGGATACAATTATTGCGGGATAGGTGATCGTGATCCGTTTCTTTGATCTATTCACATTTGAAGAACGAAAACATCCTTTAGAGAAGGGTATTCACTTGAAATTTTAGAGTTATCATGATTTAACCCTTTGGATCATAATTATATTGACATAATTAAATACATGAACTGGATTAAAGAATTGGTATTGATCGCATAACGATGTTGTTTTTTTATACCATGATAATGGGTTTCCTTTTATTTTTCAAGATAGTATGATATCTATGCCTTGCTTGGTTGAGAATTTTGTTCTTAATGGAAATTGGTAATGAACATAAATCTAGAATTAATTTATAATTAATTGTTTAATCAGTTAAAGAGGCATGTTTAATGAATCTGGTTGTTGTTGTAATTTGATATTAATCAAATTTATGAATGTGTTCATGTATAATTGATTTTTTAATGAACAAAAAGCATTTTGATTCTTGTTAATAAAATATATAAAATCATGTTAAATTAATTATTTAACTAATTTGTGATAGCTTGTGATATCTTTTTCTTAGGTTGCCCGTCATTGGAACATTTGAATAATGAATCGGTTAATTCAAGATGCAATAAAAACCAATTGTGTAGTAAAGATAATGAATTTTTAGGGCTTGAGTTTCCCAATTTCTTGTAAAGGCCAAGTGACTTATGCTTTGGAGTCGTGAGAGATCATTGTGTGTGAAGTCCAAATGCCTTATGTTAGGGACGAGATCCCATTTCTATGTTTTTTCTGCTGATTGTGATGTGATTTGGATACAAGAATTGTGTTATGTGGGGTAGGGTGGCTCGTGTAACGACCCGAAATTTTGAATAAATCTTATTTCCTAATTTTATGTGTTATTTTATTTTATTTTTATACTCAAGAAAAATGTTTCATTTGATAAAATTATTATAATTAAAATGAGACCATTGGGTTTTGACTATTATATGACCATTGGTCAATATGACCATTGGAAACTAAAAGTTTTGGTTTTTGTCTCTAAATACAAGTAATCATGGTTAATTATTATAGAAAGAAGATTTGATGGCCTCGCCCAGCAGTCTTGGACCAATCGAAGCCCATCTAACAGAACTTGGGAATGAGGTAGCACCGCTGGGCTTTTCTCTAGACCAAACCCAAGCTGAACTTCATCGTGTGAAGCTAAAACGGAATCGCCTTCGCTAGAAGTTCAACCTGATAGAAATTACTACTCGTGCGATGTTGGACGAGCCTCCCTCAGAATCTCTCACCTTAGCACACCTTACACTTAGGTCCTATGCTGGTGTGATAAGGGGCTATTTAAGGAGACCGTAACTGCCTTGTGTAATCCTTTATTTTAAATAAAAATAGGGAGTTCTCCGTATGATGATGTTTATGACTTTTCAAATGTCCGGATAAATATAGTATGCATATTTTTGATGAATTTTATAAAATGGATATTTTAAAAATGTTTATGTAAACCTTAAATAATTAAAAATGTGTAATGATTTTCAAAAAATGGTCTTCTACAGTTATGTTCTGCACGAAATTTAGAGTCTAATGAGATCAACTTGATTTTTTGATGAATAGTAAATTATGAATAGTGATTTTATGCTTAGGATTAGTAATGTGACCAAATGGATTAGTAATCTCACTTAAAGAATGTATTAACATAATCTAGGCACCTTGATTAAGTAATGTGATTCAATAAAATGGTTATATAACATTTTCATAAATTATTATTCAAGTATTAGTTTTTTCAAGTGAATAGTGTTTTTTAATTAAAAATTAACTTAAAAATATTTAGAAAAATATTTTTATAAAATGGATTTCATTTTTGAACTCAGAGTATCGATATTATGTTAAGGTAATTTTTGGGGATTTTTCTGAAAAAAATGAATTTTTAGTGAATAGTGTATTTATTTAAAAATAAAATTAAAAATATTTAAAAAATTATTTTTATAAAATGGAGTTCATTTTTGAAATCAGAGCATTGAAATTTGGTTAACGTGAAATTTTGGGATTTTTCTGAGCAACATGAATTTTTAGTGAATAGTAAAAATACAGTTTTAGGGTTTCGGTATGTTTAATGACATCATAACTATGTCATGATGATGTCCTGAGATATTCTAAGAGATGGTCGACCAAAAGTGATGAATTATTGTATTGGGGGCCCCATGTGGCCTAACTTCATGGGAAATATCTTTGGAGAGCACATGGTTTTGGGAAAACCACTTTTGAGGTGTCCCTTGGCCATTAATGCCTTGTCCCCTCACTTTCCCTAAAAATACCAAGCCCTCATCTCATCCATTCGACTCCAAAAACATCCCCAATGAAGTTCCGGTCTCATTACCTCCCAAGGAGTCATCCCAAGGTGCCCCTAATCCCTCAAGGTCCAAACCTTTGAGTTTTAAGAGTTACATTTTAAGGTAAGGGATCCGACCTCTCTCTTTCTTTTCAAGTGATCTCTTTTATGTCATTTCTTTTGTGCTCTATGTTCTTATGTTGTAGGATGTTATTTTATATTCAATATATTTTACTTTGTATGTTCATATGAAGATAGACCCCCTCTTACTCTCATCATTTCATTTTATGAAAGTTTAAGTGGCGCCGTTAGGCTGCCGAAATTTTTATAACGAATTCTTTCACCCTTCTCATTTTCAAGTTTTATTTTCTTTTCAATTCTTTCAAGAGCATTTTTATTATGATGGGGTATGATCTCTATATCTATCATACTAGACTATTATTTTCATATGATTAGACACCCTATTTGATCTTTTCAATTCATTTTTATTGAAGTTTAAGTGATGCCGTTAGGCTGCCGAATTTTTAAGAGATTCTTTCACCCTTCTCTTTTTCAAAGTTCTACTTTCATGTCAAGTCTCTCAAGTTCCTTTTTATTATGTTGGGGTATTATATCTATATCTATCATACTGGAATTTTATTTTCATATTATGAGAGAACCTATTTGATCTCATCAATTCATTTTTAGTTTATGTTTATGTGACGCCGTTAGGCTGCCGAATTTTCATAAGAGAAATCTTATTTTTGTCTTCCTTTCATGTTCTTCATTTATTATGGTATATTTTCAAATTTCATTACCATGTTATTAAATCCCATATATTCTGTACCTCTACTGTTTTATGGGTCATTTATGAATGTTTGACCTATGTCCCCTCTCTTTTCAATGTTTTCTAAAACCCTGTAACATAGCCATTATGCTGCAGAATTTTCATCTCAAAATGTCTCTCTTTTTTTCTAAAGTTATTCTATTTTATTAAGTGAATACTCAATTCTCTCTCCTATATATGGGTATTCACATATATACCAATTTTTTCTATTTTAAATTCTTGTATTTACATACATGAAACATTCTTTCCCTTTTCGTGGGTTTAAAGTGACATAAAGATCATGTCTTTAAAGAAGTTTTTAAAACATTATGATTATGAAATGAAACCCATTTCATTTATGCTATATGGGTTGTTTATGGAATTATTAATGATGATATATGTGGTTCACATGATAATAAATACATGTCAAGGGTGCGCCCATATAGCGCTTCAATGCATTGGGTAAAGACTTAATCTCTAGAGATGACTTTTTAGACTGATACCTTGGTGAATAACCTTGGTAATTTTCAATGACACCTTGGGGATGGACCTTAGTGAAACGAAATGATTGTCAATATTAAATGTTGTAGACACATATTCATGTTATGAAAAATGTTATTTTTATTATGATATGCCTCATGATTTCATTCTCATGCCTTAAAGTTCTTTTCATGACTTTATTGATGTATCTCAAGTTCATATGTAAAATGTTTCACTTGTTTCCCTTACTGGGCCTTCTGCTCACCCTTTCTTTTGATGTATGTCCCCAGGTTATGAGATGAAGTAATGAACCTAGGATGAACATGAGGATAAGCTTTTCAAGTGTTTAAGAAGAATGTTTTATGTTGTTTTCATGTATTATGTTCTTGGGTTCCAAGACACTAAACCTTAAAAATCTTTAGTTTTGTGTAATGTAATGAAAGTTTATGTTATAAAAAGGTGGGATGCTATAGTTGGTATCAAAGGATGGTTTAGTTATTTGTGGAAATTAGGATATCAAAAATATAGGAATAAACCTATAGAAAAGTTTAAATATAGGAAATATTACTGGTATTTTGGTGAGTATTGAGTAAGGGGTTTCCAAGAAAATACATCCCTGTCTTGATACGAGCAGGTAGAGGTGGCTCTGGCACAGATGTACATAGGGGTAAAACCTAAAAACACTGCTTCAAGCTAGACTCGAACGTGAACTGGTACACGACAACGGGCCTTGCTGCACTCTTGGTTACGACACTCTAGGGGGATATGCTTTGGAAAATTCATAAGCTTACTATGAACCATTATTAAAGGAACAAGGATAAACCAAAATAAAGATTCACATAAGAATATATGATCATGGATAACCTAGATTGGATCCTAAGGGATCACAAGTTAGGATATACTTTTATTCTACATGTGTATCCTTTTATGCTTAAATTTTCATTTTCATGATGATTAACTATGTATTTAAGCCCCTAATTATAGTTTATTTTCTTAGTTAATGGCGGGAAATGGAAGAACATGTCCCAAAAACCAATGTTATAGGAAATGTGACGATTGTCGTATTAAAATGACAGAGATGATTAGGGGATTAAAAAGTGATTATTATTTTTGAAGATGTTCACTATTTTGGGGACCCCATATTATCTAGGTAAATAGATTACTACGGTATTTTCATTGAGGAGTAAGGTTGACTTATATTTTAAAGAATTGATAAATTTAAGGTGGACTTATAATAATTTAGGTTACTTATGGGAATGATTAACCTATCTTGGGTAAAATATGTTTATGTTATCTACTATTGTTATAAGATGTTAGGAGTGGTTGATGTGTTTTGGAGATGAACAATGAAGTTTATTTTGGAAGACTATGTTATCAAATCCTTCTTGTATTTGGGTTTCAATCCTAGTTTGGTTTATTTTGAAGAATTTTAAGGACCGTTATTTATGGAATGGTCTCTGATGAACTTTGGGTAGTTCCATGGAACATTGAAGATTTAAAAGTAGTTTCCCTTACTATGGGATTTTTTTTTCTAAGAGTGGTTTTACCTTACCCTTTCTATTTTTGGGATAATGTTTAAAGATCGAAGAAATAGATAGTTAATCTTCTGTAGATTATGTGATTCTCTAGAAGATGATTCTTGTGTCTTGATGAGACCATGTAGTTTTGAAAGCTCATCATTTGGAGAAAAGATTATTTTTAGTAGAAACTTATTAAAGGATGAAACTCTACATAAAGGTAGGTATATTTTCTTATGTTTTTGTTCTATGTAGTAAATTAATTCCTTAAAATTATAAAAAGGAACGTAAAACAAAAACATTGTTGGTTTACGTTTCCTACTAGGTAATCAAAGACCGTTTACACGCATCATAAGTTTGGGATTTTCTTATGGTTAACTTTTTTCTAATCATGTTTTCTATCACTCTTTCCCAGAACTTGACCCTTAGTTTTTTTTCTTCCATATCCATGTTTTCCTCCATGGAATCCTATTATGGGTTAACTCGGGTGACCTTTGTACTTCCCTTTCTTTCTTTTAAAGTAATAGTTTTACTGACTCCTTTTCCGATGTGGGACTTTAAATGAAATTTCAAAACCCTATTTTAAAAATTGCGAGGACGCAATTTCTTAAGGTGGGAAGATTGTAACGACCCGAAATTTTGAAAAAATCTTATTTCCTAATATTATATGTTATTTTATTTTATTTTTATACTCAACAAAAATGTTTCATTTGATGACATGATTATAATTAAAATGAGACCGTTGGGTTTTTACTATTATATGACCATTGGTCAATATGACAGTTGGAATCTAAACCTTTTGATTTTTGTCTCTAAATACAAGTAATCATGGTTAATTATTATAGAAAGAAGATTCGATGGCCTCGCCCAGTAGTCTTGGACCGATCGAAGCCCATCTAACAAAACATGGGAAGGAGGTAGCACTACTGGGCTTTGCTCTGGGCCAAACCCAAGATGAACTTCATCGTGTGAAGCTAGAATGGAATCGACTTCATGAGAAGTTCAACCTGATAGAAATTACTACTCGTGTGATGTTGGCCGAGCCTCCCTCGGATTCCCTCACCTTAGCACACCTTACACTTAGGTCATATGCTGGTGTGATAAGGGGCTATTTAAGGAGACTGTAAGTGCCTTGTGTAATCCTTTGTTTTAAATAAAAATTGGGATTTCTTCTTATGATGATGTTTATGACTTTTCAAATGTTCGGATAAAAATAGTATGCATATTTTTGATGAATTTTAGAAAATGGATATTTTAAAAATGTTTATGTAATCCTTAAATAATTAAAAATGTGTAATGATTTTCAAAAAATGGTCTCCTACAATTATGTTCAGTACGAAATTTAGAGTCTAATAAGATCACCATGATTTTTTATGAATAGTAAATTATGTATAGTGATTTTATGATTAGGATTAGTAATGTGACCAAATGGATTAGTAATCTCAATTAAAGAAAGTATTAATATAATCTAGGCACCTTGATTAAGTAATGTGATTCAATAAAATGGTTAAATAACGGTTTCATAAATTATTATTCAAGTCATAGTTTTTTCAAGTGAATAGTGTTTTTTAATAAAAAATTAAATTAAAAATATTAAGGAAAATATTTTTATAAAATGGATTTCATTTTTGATCTCAGAGCATCGATATTATGTTAAGGTAATTTTTGGGGATTTTTTTGAGAAAAATGAATTTTCAGTGAATAGTGTATTTTTTTGAAAATAAAATTAAAAAAATTTATAAAATTATTTTTATAAAATGGAGTACATTTTTGAAATCAGAGCATTGATATTTGGTTAATGTGAAATTTTAGGATTTTTCTGAGAATGTTGAATTTTCAGTGAATAGTAAAAATACAGTTTTAGGGTATCGGTGTGTTTAATGACATCATAACTGTGTCATGATGATTTCATGAGATATTTTAAGGGATGGTCGACCAAAAGTGATGAATAATTGTATTGAGGGCCCCATGTGGCCTAACAACATGCGGAATATCTTGGGAGAGCACATGGTTTTGAGAAAACCACTTTTGAGGTGTCCCTTGGTCATTAATTCCTTGTCCCCTCACTCTCCCAATAAATACCAAGCCCTCTTCTCATCCATTCGACTCCAAAACCATCCCCAACGATGTTCTGGTCTCATTACCTACCAAGGAGTCCTCCCATGGTTCCCCCAATCCTTCAAGGTCCAACCCTTTGAGTTTTAAGTGTTACATTTTAAGGTAAGGGATCTGACCTCCCTCTTTCTTTTCAAGTGATCTCTTTTATGTCATTTATTTTATGCTCCATGTTCTTATGTTGGAGGATGTTATTTTATATTCATTATTCTTTCCTTTTTATGTTCATATTATGAGAGACCCCCTCTTACTCTCATCATTTCATTTTATGAAAGTTTATGTGGTGCCGTTAGGCTTCCGAAATTTTTGTAACGGATTCTTTCACCCTTCTCATTTTCATGTTCTATTTTCTTGTTAAGTCTTTGAAGTTCCTTTTTATTATGTTGGGGTATTATCTCTATATCTATCAACTGGACTCTTATGTTCATATGATGAGAGACCCTATTTGATCTTGTCAATTCATTTTTATTGAATTTTAAGTGACGCCGTTAGGCTGCCGAATTTTTATGGGATTCTTTGACCTTTATCTTTTTCAAAGTTCTACATTCATGTCAAGTCTTTAAAGTTCCTTTTTATTATGTTGGGGTATGATATATATATCTATCATACTGGACTTGTATGTCATATGATGAGATACCCTATTTTAACTCATCAATTAATTTTTGGTTGAAGTTTATGTGACGTCGTTAGGCTGCTGAATTTTCATAAGAGAAATCTTATTTTTGTCCTCCTTTCATGTTCTTCATTTCATATGGTATATTTTAAAATTTCATTACCATGTTCTTAAATCCCTTATATTATGTACCTCTATTGCTTTATGGGTCATTTATGAATGTTTGACCCATGTCCCCTCTCTTTTCAATGTTTTCTAAAACCCTGTAACATTGCCCTTATGCTGTAGAATTTTCATCTCAAAATGTCTCTCTCTTTTTCAATAGTTCTTTTATTTTATTAAGTTAATAATAAAAGCTCTCTCCTCTATATGGGTATTCACATATATACCAAAATTTTCTATTTTAAATTCTGGGATTTACATACATGAAACCCGCTTTCCCTTTTCGTGGGTTTAAAGTGACATAAAGAACATGTCTTTAAAGCAGTTTTTAAAACGTTAGGATTATGAAATGAAACCCATTTATTTTATTCTATATGGGTTGTTTATGGAATTATTGATGATGATACATGTGGATCACATGATAATAAATACATTTCAAGGGTGCGCCCAGATAGCGCTCCAATGCATTGGGTAAAGACTTAATTTCTAGAGATGACTTTTTAGACTGATACCTTTGTGAATAACCTTGGTAATTTTTAATGACACCTTGGGGATGGACCTTGGTGAAACAAAATTATTGTCAATATTAAATGTTGTATCCACATCTTCAAGTTATGAAAAATGTTATTTTTATTATGATATGCCTCATGATTTCATTCTCATTCCTTAAAGTTCTTTTCATGACTTTATTGATGTATCTCAAGTTCATATGTAAAATGTTTCACTTGTTTACCTTATTGGGCCTTCTGCTCACCCTTTCTTTTGATGTATGCCCCCAGCTTATGAGATGCAGTAATGATCCTAGGATGAACATGAGGAGAATACTTTCAAGGGTTTAAGAAGAATGTTTTATGTTTTCATGTTTTAAGTTCCCGGTTTCCAAGACACTAAACCTTTAAGATCCTCGGTTTTGTAGAATGTAATGAAAGTTTATGGGATAAAATGCCGGGATGCTATAGCCCGAATGTGATGTGATCTTGGATGACTGATCCTAGAGGGTTTTTGTGGCACGTGGAGCAGGGAGGCCCAGTTTCTGTAGTAGTAGTTGACGCCTTAAGTGGTGAGATGCATCGTTTTATGCATGTGGGTGTTGGGGAGGATACGAGAGATGATTGAGTGGGTTGAATCAGGGCTTACCCGTTGATATGAAAGTTGGATTATTGTTGATTATGTTGTTTTTTTATCTTATTTACTTTCCCCACTCCCTGAGGTAGCTGGTTTTTCTTAGTCTCCTTCCAGTAGAGGATAAGACGAATGGGGTATGTCACATGATTTCTGTGTTTAGATTCTCATGGTTGGATGGGTCTACATTCCTACTATATGTGGAAAATACTCGATGAGTAGTTCATCTACTCACTATGTTGATCCCCGTCTATTTGGTAGCTTAGAATGTTTTCCAAGAATACCTGGAAATATAGAAATATGGAAAGTGTTAATGTTATTAAATAAATGAATAAATGTTTAACCCATAGTGTTGGAGCTTATTGGGATGCAATGTTGTTGTTATATATCTAAGAAACTGTGGACTGGGTTTGGTTATGCCTGGAGGGCAAGGAACATTGTTGTGATATTGATGTAATGTAATGTGGAAATGATGATGGTTAATTAATGGTTAAATAATTAATTAACATAAAGTTCAACTAATAAAATGGATAAAGTAACTTAATGTATCCCATTAAATGGTGTGATTATATGATATATAGTCTTAGTAGTGGAATTCGGGAGTCCGAGAGACGTTAGATGTAGTTGATCCTAAGATTAGTTCATTCCCATAATGTGGTTTTGAGATGTATTATATCATGTAATTTTTTCTGTTTCTATACGCTACTCAACCCTGTCAGTTTGGGAAACTGACACCCTAGGGATTCTGATCCCTAGGGGGTGATTTCCCCAACATCCTGGTGGGAGGATGGATGGTTGACCACCCCCTTTGTCCCCACTCTCTTCTCTCGGTACTTATATATACTGATATGCATGGTGGTAAATTATCCCCATATATGCATGTAGAGGGCTATAATTGATTATGGTTATTCATACACATATATTCTGGATATAGTTTCCCAAATTCTACTATAGGTATAATGTGTATGAGTTATAGTGGCTTGAGTATACTTACTCAGTGTATGGGTTGTAATGACTTGAGGTATAATAACCAATGTACGATACATGTTATGTGGATTGTGGTGGCTCTTAAAAACATCTTGGTTACATTGGTTATGTGGATGTGGTTGTGTGGTGCACAAGGTAAATGTTTTTTCAGGAGGTGCATGTTGTGGTGCTTCACTCATGCATCTTCAGGCTAGCCTTTTTGGAGAGAGATGCTCAGGATGTGTGACATTGCGGAAATTTGGAAAACCAGTGGGGAAATGATAGCGGGGTACCCTTGATATTCTTTATTATATAATATACTCTTGTATGATATACTTGATGAATGTATCCATGATGAGGCTAGGAACATAGTATACCTGTTTCGGTGACTAGTTGGTTTTATTTATTGTTCACTTTGCTTTGTCAAAATTTCTTTACTTTTTTATGAGAGGATCTGGGGAGGATCCTACTGAGTATTCTATTATACCCTCCCTACGTATATTTAACTATTTTTCAAGATAGTTGGAGCAGGTTGGAGTTTAGGCCGGTTACTACTGGATTGGGGTTTTTATGAGTTGTTTGGGCTTCGTGTTAATAACCATATTTACTTTATTTTGATACTTGAAGTTTCCCATTTCAGTTGTAGTAGTTCTTACATGTCATTACATTTGTGTACTTGGGTTTCATTTGTATTTTAGTCTAAACAAGAGTTTATTGATTTCAATATTATCTCTCTCTTCTGCATGTGTTTCTATTAGAGGGTAATGCCTCCCATATGAATTTTTATTATACCCTCGGTGCTAGTCGCCAACCCAAAGCCTACTAGAGGTGGGACTTGGGGGTCACTATCTCTCTTATCCTATTACCAACCTGGGAGGGGTACACTTTGTGGGGAGGGGGTCATGAAAGAGTTGTATTAAAGGTTTGGTTGAGGGATAGGATGGATTTTGAAGTTAGGAACAGGTGAAGTTGTATGGGTTGGTAGGGAAATGGTGTCAACTAAGTTTAGAAAGTGCTATAAACACGGGAGATCGCCTGAGACACATGTATTTAAGGCCCCTTGTGATATGATGCATCGACCATTAATCTTACAGTGGCTTCTAATCTAAGTGATACTGGTTTCAAGGTAGAGACCTTGGAAATGATCGTGCATCATTCTTATTTGCGCCTGTGTTTGAATGTGTAGACCTTGGGATATGTTAACCTCGAAATGATTAAAATAAACCAACTAATTAATGTTAAGACTTCTATAATATATTTTTATAAGTTCTAAGTGTTAATTATTTTGTAGGTATGGCTCTAGGTCGACGTCCTCATTAGGTTCATATAGAAGATGTTCAGTAGGTTGTGCCAACCGGTCGCCACATAGTAGAGGTTAACGATGATGACACTTGTAGGAGTACACTTTGAGAGTTTAAGTACCAGATTATAGAAGTACGAGGGCTTCATTTTTGATACAGTCACAAAATGATGGTTGGAGGAGGTTGAGATAACATTTAGTTCTATCTGTGTTTGGAAGAAGAACTAGTTATCATTGGTTGTGGTGATGATGCATGGGGTAGTAGGGTAGTGGTGTTTCTTATTTCACAAGGATCGTGGGGAGTCGACAGTCTTGTGGGAGGAGTTACGAGACCAGTTTAGAGTTGTTTTTATTTATTCGAACATGAAGGAATCCAGTCGCTATGATCTGCTTACCCTTTGGTAGGGAAGATCTAGTGTGCGAGTGTTTGAGATCTATTTCAGGAACCTTCTGTGATATTCTTTGAACTTGTTTCTAGATGGGGAGGTTAGGGAAAATAATTTCAAGGAGTCTTTGTATCCAATGTTCTAGTACCAGGTCACCCCATTTATGCTAAATACATATCTCGAGGTGATAGAAAGAGAAGAGGTCATCGAGATAATGTTATCCTAAACCATATCATCACGAGATAGGAGTCGTCAGGATTCCCCACAAAGAGAAGATGTGGTTTGGGGTTCCTGATTATTAGGGAATAAGATATTTTGGTCAGTCAGTGGTAGGTCCCATCCCTCTTCATATCATTTCTCTAGTGGTAGTGTCTCTCAGGACTATGACAAGTGATCGAACACATGTTTTTATTTTGGAGGCCGAGGTCATTGGTAGCAAGAGTGCCGAACCTTTCTGAGCAGTTAGAGTGCACCAGTTGTTCCACTTCAGGTTCCTCCGCTGAGGTAATTCCAACCAATGTAGCACTAGAAGGTTTCTCCAGTTGCAGATTTTATTTCTCGATGTTTGGTCTACCAAAAGGGGAAGGCTGAGCACCGTGTTTCAGGTGGTTTTCTCCAGTCATTAGATGTTCCTTAGTGGAAGTGGTAGGACATCATGATGTACTTCTTACCATTTTAACTCAATCTCAGGAAGTCTATGATGCTATATGGGTGTTAGTGGATCGTTTAATTAAACCATCCCACTTTTTAGCGATCAAAGAGTCAAGCTCAATGAAGGTTTTTCCAAGGTAGTATTTGGAGGAGGAGGTGAGACTCTATAAAGTCCCGAGTATGATCATTTATGATTGAGATTGCCATTTGTTCTCTAGGGTATGGAGAGGTATCCATCACAATTTTGGTTCTTATCTATTCCTTATCACTACTTTTCATCCATAGAAAAATGGCCAGACAGAGTAGACTATCTAGACTCTTGAAGAAATGTTTTGCTCTTGGGTCCTAGATTTTGGAGATTCGTGGATGAGGCACCTCCCTTGGTAGATTTTTCTTAAAGTAATAGTTTTCACTCCACAATCATCATGAAATAATTTGAATCCTTATATGGATAACCTTTCAATTCTCTATTATGATGGATTGGGGTCATTGATCTAGAAATTCTTGAGCCAGAACTGGTATGGAGTATGATAGAGATGGTTCAAGTGATTCATGTGGGGATGAAGGTAGCATAAGATCACCATAAATCCTATGTAAATAATAGGAGGATACATTTATTGTTTTCATTTAGGGATGACATGTTTCTAATGGTGACTCCCCATCATGGGTAGAGAAGTTTTGGTTGTGGGAGTAAGTATTCTCCCCGATTTGTTGGGCCTTTTGAGGTGTTATATCGTGTCGAAGTCGTGGCGTATGAGGTAGCACTTCCACCAAAGATGAGATGGATACACAATTTTTTTCATGTGTTGTAGCTCCATCATTACCTTCATGATGAATCTCACATTATCGATTGGGGTGAGATCAACATTGACGATGATATGAACTTTGAGGAGCAACCCATAGAGATTCAGGACCACCAAGAGAAGGCGTTTCTTGGATATGTTATCACCTTTGTTAGTGTCTTATGGAAGCATGGTGGAATGGAGGAGAGTATCTAAGAACATGAGTCGTAGATACACATTCAGTACAGTGATCTATTCGATGTTTATCTATTCTCTTATAACATCATTCATTTGATGGTTATAGACCCTTTCTGTTTATGAGATGGATTTTTCTTTTTGATTGTTGGGGTTTAATTTCTTTTGAGAGGAATCTCACTTAGGAGAGTGTTTAGGAGATGGTTTTGGTTATTTTATAGTTTTAATATTATTATTTTAGTTATGTGGTGAGATCTTGTGGTGGCGAAGGCTTTGAGGGGTATCTCGTAGGGTGGCTGTTTGGATGACCCCTTTTTATTTCCTCTCTATATTGGTTTTGGATTCTCAAGGATGAGAATGTTTTTAGAGTTTTTTTATGTAAGGGACCATATCCATGTGGATCGATCCTTTGCATGTTTTTGACGATCTAAGTGCTTGGAGGAGGCTCATAAAAAGTTTAGGTAAGTTTGGTCAAGTAAAATCTGGAAAGGGGGATTACATGTCGTGTATCTATATTACACGATGTGAAATATTTTTTCAAAGATTTCCCTAGAAATCATCATGATGTAAATAATTTTACATGATGTGGAATAGGGATTCATGGCCTGCAATACTTCAGGGTCTGAAAAATAAAATAAAGCACTAAGGTGAAAAGTATTTTGGTGAAACTTGAGGGTTGCACAATGTTAATTGGGATTTCACCCCATGTAATACCCCGTCATTGTATGTTTTAATTATTTTCTATTTACTCAGTTTTTTTAAAACCTATAGTTTTAGTGGATCTCCCTCGACCCCAGCTGGCCCAAAGACCCTCCCTTCGATGTTTTAGGGATTCCTTCACCAAGGATTAATCCTTAGCTCCATCCTTCGATCTATAGTGATTCGTATTTAATCTAAGGTATTATCTACCTCCATTCATGTGGTCTATTCATTTTTTTCCTCACATTTATCCTTTCCACATGATAGTGTGTGATCTCCATTTTTCTAGTGGAGTTTCATTGGTTATTGGTTGTTGCAGTTGTGCCACGATGTCATCAGGTGGATGTAATTGTTGCATGAGAGGTGATCGTGATCCATTTATTTGGTTTGTTCTTGTGTGAAGAATGAAAAAGACCATTGGAGGTATATGATTTGATGATTCTCTATGTATTTACATGAAATTGTAGAGTTAGCATGATTTAGCCCCTTGGATCGCAATGAAGTTGACCTAATTAAATAATTGAGCCAAATTAAAGAATTTGTATTGATCACATAGAGATGTTATATCTTTAAATCATGATAATGTTTTTCCGCTTGTTTTTATAGATATTGTGATATCTATTTCTTTCTTGGTTGATCATGTTTTTCTTGATGGATATGGGTAAAGAACACAAATCCAGAATTAATTATTAATTACATGGGAAATCGGTTAGCAGAGGCATGTTTAATGAATTTGATTGTTATTTTAATTTGATGTTAATCAAATTTATGCAAGTGTGAATGTTTAATATAATTGGTTAATGAACCCGAATAATTTTTATACTTGTTGATAAAATAGTTAAAGGCATGTTAAATTAATTGTTTAATTAATTTATGATAATTCGTGATAAATTTTTTTCTTAGGTTTCCTATAGTTGGAACCTGTGAATATTGAATCAGTTAATTCAAGATGAAATAAGAAATAGTTGTGTGATAATGATAATTCCTTTTTATGGATTGAGTTTCCCACTTTATTATAATCTTCAAGTGCCTTATGATTTGGATTCATGAGAGATTTTTGTGTGTGAAGTCTGGATGCCTTGTTTTAAGGTCGAGAGCCCATTTCTTTGTTTTTTACTATTTCTTATGATGTGCTTTGGATATAAGACTTGTGGTATGTGGGGCAAGGAGACCCATATGTGATGTGAGCCTAGATGGTTGATCCAGGAGGGCTATTGTGGTATTTGGGGATGGAAGGCATGGGGTTTTAGTAGTAGATGACATTTAGAGTGAAGAGATACATCAGTTTATGCATGTGGGTATCAGAGAGGACATTGGAGATGGAAAATGGGTTGAAGATTGTCTTACCCATTGATATGAAAGTTGGATGTTTTTTGAATCTGTTGTTTTTTTATCTACATTACTTTCCCCATTGCTTGAGGAAAATAGTTTTGCATAATCTCCTTCCAAGGGATGTGAAGAGGCATAAGGTATTCCATGTGATTTCCATATTTAGCTTCTCATGGTTGGATAAGTCTACGCTCCTGCTATAGGTTGAAAAGACTCAACTGGTAGTTCATATACCTAATATGTTGAGCCCATTCTATTTGGTATCTTAGAATTTTTTCCTAGAATACCTGAAAATATGGAAATATGGAAATTTTTAATGTTGTTAAATAAATCAATAAATGTTTAACCCATGGGGATGGAGATTACTGGCATGAAATACTGTGGTTATATTTCTGAGAAACTGTGGACTTAGTTTGGTTATGCCTGGATGGCTTGGAAATTGTTCTGATTGTAATTTAATGAAATTTGGAAATGCTGATGGTTAATTAATGGTTTAGGAATTAATTAACATAATGTAAAATAGATAAAAAGGGATAAAGTAACATAATGTTGCTCTTTAAATGGTTGTGTGATTATAGGATATCTATTCTTAGTAGTGACAACCGGGAGTCCGAGAGACGTTTTCTACAATGGAGCCAAATACTAGGTTATTCCCATAGTGTGGTTGTAAGCTATATTATATCATGTAATTTTTGTGTTTCGATACAATATTTCACCCTGTCGGTTAGGTAAACTAACACCCTATGGATTCTGAGCATTGGGAGTGTTTTCCCCAACATCCTGGTGGGAGGATAGATGGATGAGTGCCCCCTTTGTCCCCACCTCTTATATTGGTCGTTACTTGTGCTATTATTCACATAGGTTAATTTTCCCCATATATGTGTGTGGAGGGCTATAATGGCTTGTGGTTATTCACATACATATATTCTGGATATAGTTCCTAACGGCTACTATAGATATAATGTGTATGGGCTATGATGGATTGAGGATCCTTAATTGGTTTATGGGTTGTAATGGATTGAGGTATAATACCTGCTGTATGATACACATTATACGGGATGTGGTAGATCCCAGAAACTACCTGGTTACTTTGGTTATGTGGATGTGGTGGTGTGATGCACGAGGTGCATGTGGTTTCATGAGGTGCATGTTGTGGTGCTTCACCCAAGTGTCTTCAGGCTAGAATTTTTGGAGAGAGATGCTCAAGATGTGCGAAGATGGGGTGAAGAGAAAAACCAATGGGGAATTGCTAGCGTGGTACCCTTGATATTATTTATTATTTAATATGTTCTTGTATGTGATACTTGGTGAGAGTAGCCATAGTGAGCCCGATAACTTAGTATACCTATTTAAGTGATGAGTTAGTTTAACTTTTTTTTACTATGCTTTATCATGATTTCTTTTCTTTTTCATTAGAGGCTCTATAGAGAATACTATTGAGTATACTTTTATACCCAGCCTCTTTATATTTAACTATTTTTCATGTCAGTTAGAGCGGGTTGGAGATCAGGCTGGTTACTACTAGCTTGGGATTTTTAGGAGCTATTTGGGATTCATGGTCACTATCGTCTTTACTTTTTTGGGGTACTTATAGTTTTCCATTTCATTTATAGTAGTTCTTTCATGAAATTATATTTATGTACTTGAGTTTATTTTATATTTTTTTTGAGAAGGATTTGGTTGGTGTCTATCATATCTCTCTCTTTCGGATGTGTTTCTCTTAATGTGTAATGCCTCCCATCTGCATCTTTATTATACTGTTGGTGCTAGTCACAAACTCGGGGCCTACTAGAGGTGAGACTCATGGGTCACACTCTCTCTTCTCCCATTGTTGGCCCCGAAGGGGTATACATTGTGAGGAGGGGGTCATGAAATGATATAATTTAAGTAATTGAATGAATAATATTTATTTGATTAAATATTTAATTATTCAAGGTTCAATAAACTCAATGGTGGATTGATGGGCCATGTTAAGATACCAATGTAAATGATATACTTTATTTAGTATCATTAAAATAAATATTATTATATTTATTTATGAAATGATATTTATATAAATTCATGTCATTGGATATAATAATAATATTATTATTATTATTTGACATTAGGTATTACTTAGTTTAAACATATTGATAATGAAATTTGTAAAATTATCAATTATTTAAACCCTAATTATAAAATACATATTATATCATTTTGGAGAGTGATGAGAATTGTTGTGCATAAGGATAAGCATTTTAGAATCCTCTAAAGATATAGATATATTCTTCTTCAACCATCTCTCTCAAGAACATTGAGATAATAAGATAACACCTTTTTTCAATCAATAATGATTGATATAAGGCATTTGTTTCTACTATTATAACACTTAAAGATTCAAGGTCATCATCTAGAGATTCATGATGTATGATTGGATAAACATAGATGAATCCTCACTTGGATTCTCCATCGCTATCACAAAATGACATGAGAATAAACAAAAATTAGTTGAGAGGATTATCATGTTTGAGGAATTTTTTTTAAATTAATAATAAGTTAAATATGAAATATCCACTATAGTAGATTTTGGAATTTCATTCTTCATGTTCTTCAGATTTATCCATTGAAACCAATAAAAATAAAAAATTAGGCACCACACCATTGGTTCTATTGTGCCCTAGAAACTTCATCTAGACCTTCTTTCTCTATGGTGTTTGTAGGTTCATGCGACTCATGGTTAGAGATCATGGCTTGTGGAAAGTAGTGTCATAGAGGTTGAGTATAAATTTAAGGTTGGGTTAATTTATTCTAATAAATTTATATATTATTTTCAATTATTTATTATCCAATACTACCTCATATTTTTATATGTATGCATTGTATTTATTCATGGATTCAAAATTTCACGATTGGGTGGTATTTTCAAATAGATGTCTTCTTTTGTAGCTGTGTAAGTCCTCCATTTAGAATATATGTGGAGGAAGTGTATAAGTACCCCTAAGAATAATTAATGGAATGTTTATATTTATTTCTTTTTAGGATCAAATAACAATTATTCAAGTTTCATAATATAAAGAAACTATAAACAATATCATCTATGATTTAAAATAAAAACAACGCATAATATAAAATGAAGAATGTATCATGTACTGAAGGTGGGAAATTCACTTTTCTTCAATAACACAATTGATAAGGTCCACTTAAAAGTAGTCCAATGAATCCTTCTTCCTAGGGAATCCATGGGTTCATGAATCACATAATGGTTGGGTGGGATTCTCTTTTCAACCAGAGTATGATTGTACTTCTCTATGGTGATGGAAGAAGGAGAAGAACAATTCATCTTGGTAGAATTAATGTCATGCACAAGACAAATTGATGTAATATTAATGGAACAAACCAATTTATATAGGACTCGTGGATTCTACCAAAGCGTCTATGAATTTACTAGAATTTTTATTAAATGTTTAATTAATCGTATATATTGATTTAATTTTTTGTAATTATTCATCCATACATTATTTTAATTCTTAAATACATTGTTGATTGTCCAAATATTTTTATCATATGAAATGTACTTAATCAATGATAACCTATGTGAAAATTGATCCAAAAATTAAAACATAACATTCAACTTCCATATCATCAATAATATCAAATAATTAATACATATCCTAATATTGTCGATATTCTCTTATAATAAAATAGGATATGGATAATGTCAGTGGTATGATATCCTTATATCATGCCTTATGACATGCCAAAACTAATGTATATGATATGATTTGGTTTTATATATGTCATACCATATGATATTCCCATATCATACATTATGATTATCCAAAATAAATCATATTTTTATAATTCTTTTGGGAGTATCTCCATTAATATCCCACATTAACTAAATCTGCATATACTTTATTATATTTTTCGTTTTATCATATAATATTCAACAATTTGTGAAACCATATCAATAAAACATTTTGGGTATATCTAAAACAATTATATACGGCTATATTTAATTTCATCTTGTATCGTATCATATGAAATACCTGGTGAATATACATCCAAAACTTTTTTTTGATAAAAAAATTAGGGCATCATTATTTATTTTATAAAACATAATCCCCATTAATCCAACCATAAAGTGTGATCCCATGAGACTCTATATAATTGAAAAAATTAACAAATTATTTAATCCAAAAAACATAATTAATGAGATACCTATAGAAAAGCACCTATACTAATCAATCTATAATGGGATTTAGAGTGATCTCTATCAATAACATGCATCCATATACCTGTTTTCACTAACTGTATAATATGAAAGTATGTATAATCATATAACCCATTTATCCAAGTCATTGAGTAATAATGATACATAGAGTATGTCTATCCCATATGGCCACTCATTTTTTATTGATTTTTTATCTATAGATTGACCATATGGATGGAGACATCACATGATATTCCCCTTGATGGATTAACATTCCCATTACATAATAGATAATCACATCACATGCCACCTATTAAGATATTACCAAACACTCCACCAATCTATCTCCACAGAGGGCCCAAATATCACACTCACCATATAAGAGTATAAACTATAAGGAGACAGAATTATATCAATGAAATTTCCCATCTTTTAATTATTTTATATAGTATAAATCACATAAAATCACTTATATAACACTAAAAAAACTTTACAAATGGATAATGAATTGAATAAGTGGTATTTCTAAAAGTTAAGGACCCTATACCAATGGAATAATAACATGACATTTAGAACAGTAATATGAACCTTATGAATAGTAAATTGGTCTATAGAATAGTAAACTCACCCATGAAAGTATAAATAAAATCTATGAATTTTATAAATGGTAATATGATATAATTATAACATAGTATGAGTAAATAAATATTTTAGAAATTTTTAATTAAGTGTTGATATTTTTAAAAAACCATAAAATTTATATTCAATTTTAAAATTAATAGAGTGATTTAAAATAAAATTTATTTTCATAAAATGTATTCATAAATTAATATTTTGTTGTATTATGATTATATGATAATTTTGTGAGACCTTAATTAATTTTTCAATGTGTTATAAAATCCGTTATAATTTAAAAATTGGTATTTTCCAAGTAAATGAAGATTTTAATTAAAAATTAAATTTATCATATTAAGAAAATCATTTTCATAAAATTTAGTGCATTTTTAAATTCTACATGTTTAAATATGGTAAGGGTGAATTTTTGTGAAGAGTGAAATATGGTAATTTAAGGTTTAAGCTAAATACATGAATTATTGAGTCATAGATGATGTATGAAAGAGGAAAGACAATAATATCAAAACCTACTTGTACCGTTACTTTATTTATTAATGGGAATAAAAATATTCATATTCCTAATACAAAATAATTAACAAATGGATAAAATTATCAAGAACACTCCTCTCCTCCCACTATAAATACCACGTTTACCACCTATTCACCTCACACATCTAAAGTATTGAAGATTTTATAAATGATTCCCAATACTCTCCCAATACTATCCCACCACATACAAGATAATTTTGTCTCAAAAAAATACCAAAACCATTTCCCCTAAGGAGGTTCTCTGGGAGAAGACTTCAGGAAGTAAAAACCTCTTTCTTTTTCCTTTAATTTATTTTCAATTTTCTTTATTTTATTATTATCTCCGCACATACCCTTATTAAAGTGACGTGATAACTAATTTATATTATATATACTATAATTTAATTTTTTTTAAATGAATAACCCATCATCATACCTCTTCCCCTCCCCCTTTGTAATAAAAATGAAAATATCATCTGTGATGTGTTGATTTATCACATTCAGGGACAACAAGTTTTCAATTTAAATTACCACCTTAAAGGATAGTTATAAAAATAAATTTATGGTCTAGAAATATTATAATATATCTATTATATTCTATTTAATTTTCTATAACCATTATATATATTTAATATTAATTAATACAACAAAACTATTTTTTGATGACCACAAGGCACCAAAATAATCTAAACGGTTATCATTAACATATTATCAAATGATTAATACTCATATCTAGAAAAAAAATTATATATAAGACCATTTAATATTTTTCAAGTTCATTAATAACATATATTTTCAATTATGGAAACTATTTTCATATTACATGATTTTTCATACATGTATACATGTAAAATGGTCATAAAAACCAAGGAAACGAACGCTCTCGAATGATATAATTGTATCTTATAACTCATCAAAAAGGCCATAAATGAAATTAATAAATTATAATAAATAAAATAAATATATAAAAGGTTCTTAATTAATTAATTAATGAATTTAATTTTATTATCCAGGACATTAAGATCAAGTGTGGAACAATTTCATACAAAGAGAAAGTGATTCATTCCGAACATCCATTTTTTCCTTTGAGTTACACTTTATCTCTATTTACACCTATGTGTATATTATTAATTTATATATAACTATTATAAATTTTCCAAAATCATGTATTCATATCATTACATCCTTATTTTATGTGGAAATATATGTTTTAAAAATAGTTCCTTTATCAATTCTTCCTGACAAGAAAGCCCAATTAAAGGGATCTTCTTAATTTCTTACTTATTTACAAGTGAAATCCATAATATTTTTTAATCCACCATTATTTTTTAAAAAATTAACCATTTTACCCTTAAAAAAATATCTTGGTTCATATATATTTTTATATAAAATATTACGTCATTTCCGATTGAAATTATCTTTAATATTTTTCTTAAACCACAATAAATATTTATTTATAAGGTTTTTTAAAATCTCTTTTTACATGTTTTTACTTTAGTTTGACATAAAATATCATTATATATGACAAGTTTCCATTATTAATGTCCACGTATGATTTAAATCCATTATTTCATGGACACCTTTCTTAGAAACCCATTTATTATTCTTTATGACATTATTATGATGACCATTTCATTACATCGGCAACCCTTATGTTTATTTTTTCATGTGGCATGCATATTAAAAAACATGTTATGATCGGTGTGCCAAAATTTCACTCCAATTCATTGGGTAATTTTAAGTATCATGAGACATCATGTGAAATGGTATTGGTGGCTACCCTTGACTCATGCTCCATATGCAATGGTTTTGGTGGTTATCCTTGACTCATGATCCATGTGAAACCATTTTGGTTCTTAGCCTTAACTCACGATCCTCCAAGTGAAATGATCCTTGAATCATTATTATGAAATGTTTAATGTTGTTTCTAAATTTCTATGACTACTTTTTTTATATTATTCCATGTTATACATGTTATATATCCTTATGTTTATTCATTTTCCATGAATTTTTATGTCATCATGTTATGATTTCTAAACCATGTGCTATGATTTATTCATATGTGTATTCCCTTACTGAGATTTTGGGATCATCCCCTTGTTAATTCATTCCCCAGGTTATCCTATGAAGATATAAGGGGTTGAAGGATGTTAATATATCTTTATTATGATTAAAAATATGATTTTCTATTTTGGTTTCATGCTGTTTAACTATGTGTCTAATCTCCCAAAGACAATAGACATTAAAATAAGTATTTTTATTTGAGGGATAGTTATATATAAAATATTTTAATAATATATTTATATATATAATTCTAGGTCCATTATATAAATCAAATCTTGATAAAACTCTACTGATGACATGATTAGCAACATACGAAACCTCCCCTGATTATCTAACCCTAAAGTTTGGTAAAAGTAAGGTTTCAATATATGAGGTTTATCATTCTATATATCTTATGTAACCTTAGGTACATGGATTAAATATGAAACATGAACCCTTAGTATACCATATATATGGTTTATGAAACTCCATGTGGTATACTTGGTGGGTCATCCAAGAAAAAAACTTTTTTTATGTCTCATCATCATATTTCATATCTATATTTGAAATCCAACTCAAAGTAACCTTAAAATTTCATCACAACATATAATAATACATGATGAAAATCAATTATAGATGAATAAAAGTCATACTTTAAGAGGTTAATTATCAATTTACTTCATCGTTATATATAGGTAACATGAAATAATGATAAAGTGTAGAGTACCTTGGTATAACATGAAATATTTTATATTCTCAAATACCATTAAGAATACTAAAACACCATACATAAGATCCCATAAAATCATATATAAAATTATTATCCAATAGAGAGGATATATGTTTCATAAATTTTTAGGGTTTTGTTAAACTCATTATATATCATTATAATTAATGTTATATCACCATGTTAATATCTAATAAAACCTCTCACTAAACTTATTTAGTGAGTAACATCTATAATGAAAGATTTTTTTTAATAATGGTCAAACTGAGAATCATATTCATCATGTTTAACTCCTTTAATAAGTATTAAGAATTATTTATTTCACAACATCCCTTGTTATAACTTTAATAACTTATCTTTTATACTTATATTCTATCTAATATCATAAAAATTATCTTATAACATTTCTATTAAAACTTTTATGTAAGATAATTTTTGTAATAAAATATAAAACATTACAATATATTTATTCAACAATATATACTAAATAATTTTGTAATATGATGTGAAATCCACTTTGATTTTGACTAATATAATCATTTCTTTGTTACCCAAAAAACTTATCTAAGTTCAAACGTACTCTTATTATCATCTTAGAAACTAAATTTTCTCCAAAATATATTTCTATGTGACACAAACTAATTTTTATTGAGACATATCACTTATTTCCTTAAGTGGGAATATTTATCAAATAAAATATTAAGAACCATATAATATATGTTTTTATATTTTTTACTTTATTTATTAAAATATTATAATGAAAGGTAGTGGAAACTCTTTGATTCTTATGTTCACAAATAATTTGGAAAATATATTTTATCTTAGATAAAACCATTTTATCATTATCTTATTTTTGAAAAATTTATAGAATCTAATGAATCATAAACCATGTGTATTAAAAACGCTATCTCTTATTGTTCATAATAACTTTCAATTTACTAAAAAAACTCTCTTATCATACAAGAGAAATAATTTGAAATCAGACATCATTTATTTCAATCCATTTGATCTGGAAATATTCCTTTACAGTACTAATTTCATAAAAGAAAATCGTGGTACCATATTTTAATTAAAACTACATGATATAGATATAATTACCTTGATTTTGAACACATTTACATTTATAACATTTATAAAATATACATTGGTATCATTTTCTATTCTAAATAGAAAAATTGATTTCTAAAACATAAATACATAATGTGGACACTCCATGGAGTTTATGAATCCACTTAAGTATTCTTGATAACTCCAGCTAAAAAAACTACCTCTCCTTGATGAACTCACTCTTAGGTTTTAACAAATTTTACTGGTTATTTAAAGACACATTGTTGGGTTTTCCACAAGATTTTTTTTCTTCTAGTTTGAAATTTTACCCACATGAATTATCAATAAAACCATTGATATTGGACATATTATATCTCACAATTTTATCCTCAACATATTGATAATATCAAGTTAACATATATTGTATTTATTTATTTGTTGTAATCTTTTCAGTAATAATTTCATAACGAATTTCATATCCAGATCAAGCCTTAAATGAGACCACATCCTCTTCAATTCATTAAAATAACTAATCATATTTTTTAAATTAGTGGAGAAAAAATTTCCTTCAAAAATACTAAATTTAATAAATTACTTTTAAACCTAAATTAAATCCTTATATGTTTCTCACAAACATCTAAACATCCACTTCTTGAAAAAATTCAACAGTTGGCTACTTAGGAAAGGGAAACACATTGAATTTTACTTCATAATTAAACAATGTTTCTTATGTTTTTATACCAATATTATAAATTAGTTATATTAAGATTCCCCTTTCATTATATTTATCTCAAAGTCATGTTTGATTATGATTCAATTTATCCAAAAAAATATTTTTTCATATGAGTATCATGTTTTGAATCCATTTAATAAGGAACTTTATTAATATTACTACCACTAAAATGATGTACCCTTTAGTTTTTCTATCATATAAATTAGTGATCCAAGATACTTGTTTGACTAAGTAAATATTTTTTTTTTAATTTCAATAAAAAATTAGTTATTTTACTAAAAACTTATGTCAATTACATCATAAATTAATCTTGGAAACTATATTAGACAATCCATTATCCAAATCCACAACATAGATAATCCCAACTCTATTCCACTAGTATCATAATTATATTAGGATTTATAAGATAAGATTTAACCAAATATCATTCTAGATACGAGTACATAATTCCACTAGGTTCACCTATAAAATCCTTTCCTTACATATGATAATCCATGGGTACCTAGCTTTTTCATGATCAACCCTTTTGGATGATCGAGGCCCTCAGAAGATTCTAATTTTTATGGAATCTAAAAAATATTTTTTAAGGGGTTTTATTATCTCACCGCAATATTTTATATATTCCCATTATACGTTTCCATTATTCAAAATATTTATCTTTTTGAATCCCAATTCCTTCTAGAAAATCTATGTGCTCAAGCTTTATAGATGTGAAACTCTTTACAAAACTCATAGATTGTGTTACTAATAAAAAGATAAAATACAACTATATTTACTCATATCCAAAAGAATCAAATGCATATGGTACATGAAAACATTTCATATAAATTATTATAATCACATGAAACCAAAATCATCACAAGATAAATCATGGTGAAAAAATTATCCAAGCATCACTTTTCAAGACTAGACTTAATCCTCCCGAGCTAGTGGTTGTTCCGACTCCAATTCCAACTACCCATGGTTAAATAATCATAAAAGACCAAAATTACATCATAATTATAACTCCTCCAATTTATAAAATATAATTTAATTCTAAATTAAATTCCATAACACATAAACCTACCACAACCATGGTAGAAGGAAAACTAAATCAATTATCATACCAAGTATGTAACTCCATAAATGCATGTATGAAAATTTGTAGAAAGAGAATAAAAACATTTAAATATGGAATAAATGAATTCATTATATGACCAATATATTTCTTTCATTAAAGTGTGGAATAAACTAAATAAATGAATATTTAATAAATCTATACTTGAGAGAGTTTTTTTGAACAATTCATAAATAAATAATCAAAAAAAATCTATAACTGAACATGCTTTCTGGAAATTCTTTAAATATATAAATATAAACAATTTATATTCATTTATATTATGAACTACTTAATATTTTCATTATATATTAAATTTATTAAAATATATTATATTTAATTGAAATAAAAACTTTGTATATTTCATATTAATAATTCATACATTATGAAAATTATCTTCGTAAAAAAATTATATATTTAATATTACATAAACCTTTGATTATATCAATTATCAAAACTATATTTTATATGGTTAAAATATTTTATCAAAGAAGGCCCGCAATTTGAACACATAAAATTAATAATTATAAAAAATTAATAATTTAACATAAACTCTTTTATATTTCCCTTTTTTTTTAAAATTTTTAAACACTTCATAATTTACCTTGAAATTTCTATATAAACACATAATATCAAAATAATATTTCATGTAATATAGATTAATTTAATTTAATTTTAAAAATTAATATCGAAGATATTTATTTATTAATTTTTTCTTAAACATTTTATAATTATTTATAAAAATGTAATAAAAAGATTATAAATTTACTAGATTTCATAAAATAAATTTTTATATAATTTATAAATAGTTTATAAATTATCTAAATCTATTCATAATTGAAAAATGTAAAAATCATATTTTTCTTCAAGGCTATATTTTTACGATAATATTATTTTTCATAACTCTATATATAGTGTAAAACATATATCGAGGTTTATGGTAAGCACATAATGTCCCATGATAAATAATCTAAGTACTAGAAATTGTAGATTATGACTTACCTTATATAGTAAAAGAAAAATGAAACTATATTTTTTATTGTGCAGAATAATGTAAATTGGCGTTATTGTATGTTATGATTCTCCAAACGTAAATTATGATTTTGAAAAAAAATTATATTTAACAATTAACAGTAAAAATATATCATAGATTATGATATATTGAAATCAATATATCTATAGTACATCATAATCTATGATATCCTATATAATATAGTGTGATCTTATCATTACTTATGATATAACATATTGTAAAACAATCCACCATAAAAAAATCTATATTTTATTTCATAATATCAAATATGATATCCATTTTTCTTCAATTGAAAGTTTATTTTAAAAATAAATTCAAGTATGGAATTTCCTTGATACCACATATGGGTTAATTATGATTTAATAATAATTATTTAAGTAGTGGGAGACAAATAAACTGTGACCAAGATCATACTTTCTTAAAGATGAAACCATGTATAATATAAAATGAGGAATATACCCTAATTTTAAGATATAAAAGTCTATTATTGTAACATCCCAGGTAAATAAAGAATAAATAATTTTCATATTTATTAATATTTATGAATTAAATATTAATTTTAATTAAAAGGGGTTTCTACGTTAGATAGCGTACTCGGTACGCAACGATGAGTTTCTTTTAAAACATACGTTGCACACAAGTAATAAAATAATATTATTTTAAATATTAGTTAACGAGTAGCCATTGTACTGGAGGGAAAGGATAGAAATAACTAAAATGGGATTATATATGTTTTTAATTGTTTTTACATTTACCCAATAAAAGATAAAGGCTTAAAATACGGAAAGAGTTCAATTTTAGGCATTTATACCCTAATTTTCATGAAAGGTCCACTTATCACCTTTTGACGGAGAACCGTCATTAAATATAGTTTTGATCGATCTTATAAATTCTATTGGACCAAATATAACTCTTCTTTAGAATTGGGACATCAAAATTTACTTTGTGTAAATTTTTGGTACCTTTCTGATAAAGTACATTTTTTTAATGAATAGTGTAAAATGTTGTATTTTAATTCAAAACCTCTTTTTAATCTAATTTATTTATATGATTAGATTATATTTTGAATTGGTTTTAAAGTGAAATTATAAAATATTTTTACCATTAAATCCAATAGTGCTCGTTGGAATTAATTTCACTTTGAAATCAGACATAAACTAGTGTCAATCTTTTGATACTTATTGTTTCATAAAAACACGCTATTTGCTCTGACAGCGGGAATTAATTATTAAATTAATTAATGTGACTCATATCTTTTGAATTTTGTAAAATAGACTTCATTTTTGAATTCGTAATATCAAATATAGCTTAGGGTGAATTTTTGGTAATTTTCTGAAAAACTTCAATTTTTGATGAATAGTGAAACCACTAAGTTGTACTTATAAAGACTGATTTTCCATTTAAATGAAATTTCTCCATCATTGCGTTTTGAATTTAAAAAATCATACATACATGGTTTTCATTAAGATGTAAAATGTGGTTCAATGAGATTAAAATAATTTTTTGTTGAATAGGAACTTATTAAGTTCTTAATCGCGATTAGTGGTAATTAGTGTAGTTTAAGGTAAAAATAAAGCTTTAATAAAATAAGATGAGCTTGAAACATGTCCTACCCTCATTTTTTGTGTCATGGGCGACCAAGAAAAGCCATAGGTCAACTTGGGGACCCCATGGAGACACTTTTGTTTGGAAATGACATAAATAACTTTTTATTTAATGTAAAAGTAAAAATGACACAAACATAATATGTTTTACGAAAACAATTTTTACATGGGGTTATAAAGATAAGATTTTCAAATATAAATAGTAATTGGGAAGATAAAAAGATTTTCTACATCATAGTATTTTTTTTATAATTTTTAGACATTAAATAAATTAAAATATTTATGACATAATAATGATGCAGCGATGACATCATTATTTGATGATTTAAATAAAATGGAAAGATAATGTAAAATCTATGAACTACACATGTCCAAAACCAATTGGATGAGTGGATTTAGAACCCTTATCACCTTATCCACGAATTATTTCAATGTGGGACCTTTTAAAACCGAAACACATTTTCAAATAAAGTAATATTTCTTTACTTTCCAAAAGTGCCCCTCCTCTCCTCTTATAAAAGGCCCCCACCTCTACCTCATTTCACACACTCTTCAAGCCTTTGACTCGGCCAACCCCTGATCAATTACTCTCTCCACATCTCTCTCCTCATCCTAGATGATTCCCTTTGGGAAGAATCCTTTCAAAGGAAGACTTTAGGCTCAAATCAAAAGGAGTTACACTTTTAAAGGTAATTCATTCTCTCTTGTTCATTTGTATTATTTTGCTTCTCCAACCCTCTAAACTCTTTTTAATTACTTATTTTGTAACAAAAAAAGTATCTTAAATATACTAGTATGTTTTTATAAGATTCATTCGAGCTACACTCTCACACAACTACATCAAATGGTTAAAGAACATACGGTTTCCGTGGATGGCGAAATTCTGCCTCCCGGAACGATGATTGTTCCATACTCATTTAACACCTTCAAAGGTGGCCATTATGATGTCACTATTTTTATATATGATATATAATATGTTTAGTTTTTTTAAGCTTCTGTATTTTTCATTTTGGGCATACCATTATGGTTTCCATTATAGGTAAACACGATATCTTCATTTAAGGAAGTGCGGACTACCACCCCCTCAAAGTGATGTGATTCGTTAATGCCATATGTGGGATGTGTAAAGGATGGATTTAAAGTTATTATATATGATGTTATACTGGAATTATAACATACCTCTATATCATTATTATTTCTTTCCAATAAATTATGAGATAAAAATGAAAGTAGCGTTTCTGCGTACGTACGACTTACCGTCTCAATGAACGGTGCATTTCATTTCTTATCCCCAAATGTAATGTACTATTAAAAGTACATGTATATAATGGATATATATAATTAATGATATATCTAAATGATGAATATAATTCTGGAATTAAAATATACATACCTCTCATTTAGTTTTAATTCCATTAATATGACAAAGAAATGAAAGTAGCGTTCATGCGTACGTACGGCTTACCGTCTCCATGAACGGTGCATTTAATTTCTTACCTCTAAATGATTATGTAATATTATAAATACATGTATATAATGGATATATATGATACATATTATATCCAAATTGGGCATTTCATTCTGGATATAAAGAACCTTTGACCACACGCACAACATGTAATTGTAAGAAGTCCACTTTCGACTTAAGAACCAAATATTGAGAAAAAAAATATTAACTTAAATGGTTACATAATGTTTATAACATGGAAATAAGTGATATAAAAGGAATAATGAACTTTAAAAAGGTTCTTAATCAAGTATAAATTAACTCAAGTTTATTATTCAGGACGTTAAAGAACGATCGAGTCAAGTCGGACCCGAGGTAAGGGACTTCGTCTCAATCTCCTTTCATTGAGGCATATTTTGTTTTATACACAACTTTCTTTTATACGGTGTATAAACCCCTTTGAATTTTACTTTTATACAAAAGGAATATTTTTCTACGAAGCGTTTTACAAAACGACAAAAAAAATGTTTCTTTTAACGTACGCGGCGACAACGACCTTTTCCGCCGCCACGAGTATTATTTGGTCTTTGGATTCCTCGACAAGCCGTAATGTTTTTAAAATAAAATAAATACCATATAATCTTTTTTGTATTTTGGTATTGAAAATGGTTTTGATAAAGGATTCTATTATGATATATTGTGATTGAAATGTGGAAATGTTATCATTCATTTATATTGGTTTTATGTTTTATGATTTTATATAGGTACTTGGACATTTTAACGGGTGGTTACATTATAAACCATATGACGGGTGGTGCCGTGAATACCAGGACGGGTGGTTACGTTATAACCTCCAATGCATTGGGTATGGAAGTCGGCCGTATGGCTATTCCATTAAGTATGTTTGGAAATTGGCCGTATGACTATTCCATTAAGTGATATGTGTGGAAGTCGACCGTATGGTTATTCCACTTATGTATGTTTATGTCCCAAGTTACCTTTATATATGTTATGTGTTCTTTTTATGGATTTTATGGTAATCCATTGGTTACAAAAGGATAAGTAATGATACTTTATTCAGTGAAGAGTTTTTACTACTTCATGAAGGTGAAGGTATTGCTTTGATAGAGTATATATGGTTTATTTGATGTTTGAAAAACTAACAGTTTTCATTCTTTCTGTATCCCTTACTGAGCTTTTTATGCTCACCCCAAGTTTTTTTTGAAATGTTTTCACAGTACTTAATGTGGAATAAGGTCAAGGATGGGATCAAGGGAATGCCATCCTATATAAAACATGGAACTATACACGTTTCTTTTTAAGAGTTTTTTTATTATGGAAACTTAGTAGAAGTGACTACTTTGTAATCTTTTGAGATGTAATAATTACGTTCTAATTCTCTAAAACTCTAAACCTGAAAATATCCTCAACGTGAATTATTCATTTAATTCAATATTAAGTAATGTTTAAGGATGGGGCCTTATAGTTGGTATCAGAGGTCGGTTTAGACAACTTTAGGAGTTAGAAAAGTGTTAAATTATAATATGATTGAAATGATATAGCATTTACCGATTACCATGTTGCTTCGCCTAAGGTATTTCTTTGTTCATAATGGTTTTCCACAGAGGAAACAAAGAAGCTATGTTGGGACGACATCAGGAGGAAGATAACCTTCCAAATCAGCAACCTGAGATGGTCGGAATCGGAACTGAACAGTTTGTTGCATTGATGGCACAGTTGACTCAGGCTATAAATGGTGGTGGTATCCATGCACGAGATCAGCCAGATCAATCGCAAAGGAACATGTCAGTGGTGGAACATTTCATGAGGCGACATCCCCCATCATTCAGAGGATCTGCTGACCCTGTGCAAGCTGATGGGTGGATTAAAGCACTGGAGAAGATTTTTGATGTCATGGGGTGTTCAAAACATCAAAAGGTTAGTCTTGCTGTTTACCGTTTTGAAGGTGAAGCTGATCAGTGGTGGTCGATGGTGAAAAATATAAGGGATAGTGATGAGATTGAGGATCTTCACTGGGACGAATTCAAAGGTATGTTTCTTAAGAAATATTTTCCTAAGGTGGTTCGTCTTAGGATGGAAAAATAGTTCTTAGAATTGAGGCAAGAGGATTATTTAGTGGCTGCTTATGAAGAAAAGTTCACTCGATTGGAAAGGTATTCTCCAAACATCATACGAGATATTGATAGTAAAATAAACCATTTTTACTCAGGGTTAAAGCCAAAGTATCGAAGGGCTTTAGCTTCTCATGAGTTCAAAAGTTTTTAAAAACTTGTTCGATGTGCGGAGAAGGTGGAAATGGAGTTTTCCGATGATCAGGTGTTCTATGACAAACAACAGAATAAGAGGTCTAGTTGGCAGGAAAAGTGGAAGAATTCATCAAAGAAGCAAGGAGGTAAGAAAATGAAATATCCATCCTGTGAGAAGTGTGGTAAAATGCATCCTGGATAACGTTTATCCAAGTCAGGTAAGTGCTTTATGTGTGGTAAGTCTGGTCATATTGATCGTAACTTTAAGGAAGATGATGAAGCAGGAAATGAAAAGCCAACAATAAGATGTTTTAAGAGTAATGAAATGGGTCATTAAGCAAACGAGTGTCCAACGAAGAACTCAACTGGGGGAATGCAGCCAGACTACAAGAAGAAAGGGGTGGTGAAATCCTTTGCAACAACTTCAGAAGATGTTGGGCCATCGAATGAAGTGGTATCAGCTCCAGGGAGCTTAGTATTTTTTGAAGATTGACTTGAGGTCGGGGTACCATCAGTTGAAAGTAAATGAAGCAGACGTTCTGAAGACTGTGTTCCGTACTAGATATGGCCATTATGAATTTGTAGTTATGCTTTTTGGGTTAACCAATGCACCTGCTGTATTCATGGACCTTATGAATAAAATTTTCCATGAGTTCTTGGATAAGTTGGTGTTCGTGTTTTGAGGTTTGGGAAGAGGTTATGTGTGCCTTGTGATTCAAAGTTGAAGAATGAGTTGTTATGTGAGGCTCATAGTTACCCGTTTTCAGTTCATCCTGGTAGTACTAAGATGTACAGAGATCTGCGGGAGTATTACTGGTGGGATGGAATGAAAAGAGACATTGCTAATTTTACTGTGAAGTGTTTGACATGTCAACAGGTTAAAGCAGAGCGGCAGTTACCGAAAGGGATGCTTCAGCCTTTACCAGTGCCAGAGTGGAAATGGGAAAACATATCCATGGACTCTGTTGTGGGATTACCGAGGACATCTCGAGGTAATAATGCAATCTGGGTTATTGTTGATCGCTTGACCAAATATGCTCATTTCCTTTCTATACGTGATACTTTCTCTCTAGATCAACTTTCCCGTTTGTTTCTTAAAGATATAGTCAGGTTACATGGAGTTCCTCTCTCCATTGTATCTGATCGTGATCCCAGGTTCACATATAACTTTTGGAAAGGCCTTCAGAAGTCGTTGGGTACGAAATTAAATTTTAGTACAGCTTTTCATCCTCAATCAGATGGGCAGTCAGAACGAACAATTTAGACCTTGGAGGATATGCTACGAGCTTGTTCGATGGATTATCAGGGAAGTTGGGACCAATATCTTTCTTTGGATGAGTTTTCTTATAATAAAAGTTTTCATTCCAGTATACAGATGGCACCATTTGAGGCATTATATGGGAAGCGGTGTCAAACTCCAGCATTTTGGGATGAAGTGGGTGAAAGGAAGCTGATGGGACCAGAATTGGTAGAAGAGATGGAAAAAAAGTTCAGTTGATTCAGAAGCACATGAGAACAGCTCAGAGTAGGCAAAAGAGTTATGCGGATAACAGGAGGAAGGATCTATCTTTTGAGGTAGGTGATCATGTTTTTCTCAAGGTTTCTCCTGGGAAAAGTGTGATGAGATTTGGTAAGAAAGGAAAGCTGAGTCCAAGGTTTATTGGACCATATGAAATTCTGGAGAGAGTTGGATCAGTTGCATACCGGGTGGCTTTACCTCCGAGATTATCTCAGGTACACAATGTTTTTCATGTTTCAATGTTGAGAAAATTTATGCCAGATCCATCTCATGTTTTGAGTCCATAGGTAGTTCAGTTGGAAGAGAACCTATCTTATGAGGAACAACCGGTCCAGATTATTGACCATAGGGAGCAGGTGTTACGGAATAAGGTGATTCATCAGGTAACAGTTTTGTGGAAAAACCATGTGATTGAAGAGGCAATGTGGGAATCTGAAAATGCTATGAGGGATAAATACCCCCACTTATTTTGATAAGTGAATAAAATTGCGAGGATGCAATTCCCAAAATGGGGGAAGGATGTAACATCCCAGGTAAATAAAGAATAATGAATTTTCATATTTATTAATATTTACGAATTAAATATTAATTTTAATTAAAATTGGTTTCTACGTTCGATAGCGTACTCGTTACGCAACAATGAGTTTCTTTGAAATCTTACGTTACACACAAGTAATAAAATAATATTATTTTAAATGTTAGTTAACGAGTAACCGTTGTATTGGCGGGAATGGATAGAAATAACTAAAATATTATTATATATGTTTTTAAATGTTTTTACATTTACCCAATAAAAGATAAAGGCTTAAAATACGGAAAGAGTTTAATTTTAGGCATTTATACCCTAATTTTCACGAAAGGTCCACTTATCACCTTTTGATGGAGAACCGTCATTAAATATAGTTTTGATCAATCTTATAAATTATATTGGACCAAATATAACTCTTCTTTAGAATCGGGACATCAAAATTTACTTTGTGTAAATTTTTGGTACCTTTCTGATAAAGTTCATTTTTTTAATGAATAGTGTAAAATGTTGTATTTTAATTCAAAACCTCTTTTTAATCTAATTTATTTATATGATTAGATTAACTTTTGAATTGGGTTTAAAGTGAAATTAGAAAATATTTTTACCATTAAATCCAATAGTGGTCGTTGGAATTAATTTCACTTTGAAATCGAACATAAACTAGTGTCAATCTTTTGATACTTATTGTTTCATAAAAACACGCTATTTGCTCTGATAGCGGGAATTAATTATTAAATTAATTAATGTGACTTATATCTTTTGAATTTTGTAAAATAGACTTCATATTTTACTTCGTAATATCAAATATATCTTAGGGTTAATTTTTGGTAATTTTCTGAAAACCTTCAATTTTTGATGAATAGTGAAACCACTAAGTGGTACTTATAAAGACTGATTTTCCGTTTAAATGAAATTTTGCCATCATTGTGTTTTGAATTTCAAAAATCTGACATACATGGTTGTCATTAAGACGTAAAATGTTGTTCAATGAGATTATAATAATTTTTTGGTGAATAGTAACTTATTAAGTTCTTAATCGCGATTAGTGGTAATTAGTGTAGTTTAAGGTAAAAATAATGCTTTAATAAAATAAGATGAGCTTGACACATGTACTACCCTCATTGTTTATGTCATGGCCGACCAAGACAAGCCATGGTTCAACTTGGGGACCCCATGGAGACACTTTGGTTGGGAAATGACATAAATAACTTTTTATTTAATGTAAAAGTAAAAATGACACAAACATAATATGTTTTACGAAAACAATTTTTACATGAGGTTATAAAGATCATATTTTTGATTATAAATAGTCATTGGAAATCTATAAAGATTTCCTACATCATATTATTTGTTTTATAATTTTTAGACATTAAATAATTTAAATTATTTATGACATAATAATGATGCAGTGATGACATCATTATTTGACGATTTAAATAAAATGGAAAGATAATGTAAAATATATGAACTACACACTTCCAAAACCAATTGGATGAGTGGATTTCGAACCCTTATCACCTTATCCACGAATTATATCAATGTGGGGCCTTTTAAAACCGAAACACATTTTCAAATAAAGTAATATTTCTTTACTTTCAGAAAGTGCCCCTCCTCTCCTCTTATAAAAGGCCCCCACCTCTACCTCATTTCACACACTCCTCAAGCCTTTGGCTCGGCCAACCCATGCCCAGTTACTCTCTCCACATCCCTCTCCTCATCTTAGAGGATTCCCATTGGGAAGAATCCTTTCAAAGTAAGCCTTTAGGCTCAAATCAAAAGGAGTTACACTTTTAAAGGTAATTCATTCTCTCTTGTTCATTTGTTTTATTTTTCTTCTCCAACCCTCTAAACTCTTTTTATTTACATGTTTTGTAACAACACCAGTATCTTCAATATAATAGGATGTTGTAATAAGATTTATTCTAGCTACACTCTCACACAACTACATAAAATGGTTAAAGAACATACGGTTTCCGTGGATGGAGAAATTCTGCCTCCCGAAACGATGATTGTTCAATACTCATTTAACACCTTCAAAGGTGGCCATTATGATGTCACTATTTTTATATATGATATATAATATGTTTATATTTTCTTTAAGCTTCTGTATTTTTCATTTTGGGCATACCTTTATGGTTTCCATTATGGGTAAACACGATATCTTCATTTAAGGAAGTGCGAACTACTGCCCCCTCAATGTGATGTGATTCGTTAATGCCATATGTGGGACGTGTAAAGGATGGATTTAAAGTTATTATATATGATGTTATACTGGAATTATAATATACCTCTATATCATTATTATTTAATTCCATTAAAGTATGAGATTGAAATGAAAGTATCATTCATGCGTACGTACGGCTTACCGTCTCCATGAACGGTGCATTTCATTTCTTACCTCTAAATGATTATGTAATATTATAAATATATGTATATGCTGGATATATATGATACATATTATATCCAAATCGGGAATTTCATTATGGATATAAAGAACCTTTGACCACACGAACAACATGTAATTGTAAGAAGTCCACTTTCGACTTAAGAACCAAATATTGAGAAAACAAACATTATTAACTTAAATGGTTACATAATGTTTATAACATGGAAATAAGTGATATAAAAGAAATAATGAACTTTAAAAAGGTTCTTAATCAAGTATAAATTAACTCAAGTTTATTATTCAGGACGTTAAAGAACGATCGAGTCAAGTCGGACCCGAGGTAAGGGACTTCTTCTCAATCTCCTTTCATTGAGGCATATTTCGTTTTATACACAACTTTCTTTTATACGGTGTATAAACCCCTTTTAATTTTACTTTTATACAAAAGGAATCTTTTTATATGAAGCGTTTTACAAAACGACAAAAAATAATGTTTCTTTTAACGTACGCGGTGACAACGACCTTTTCCGCCGCCGCGGGTATTATTTGGTCTTTGGCTTCCTCGACAAGCCGTAATGTTTTTAAAATAAAATAAATACCATATACTCTTTTATGTATTTTGGTATTGAAAATGGTTTTGATAAAGGATTATATTATGATATATTGTGATTGAAATGTGGAAATTTTATCATTCCTTTATATTGGTTTTATGTTTTATGATTTTATACTTGTACTTGGACATTTTAACTGGTGGTTACGTTATAAACTATATGACGGGTGGTGCCTTGAATACCAGGATGGGTGGTTAGGTTATAACATCCAATGCATTGGGTATGGAAGTCGTCCGTATGGCTATTCCATTAAGTATTTATGGAAATTGGCCGTATGGCTATTCCATTAAGTGATATGTGTGGAAGTCGACCATATGGTTATTCCACTTAAGTATGTTTATGTCCCAAGTTACCTTTATATATGTTATGTTTTCTTTTTATGGATTTTAGGGTAATCCTTTGGTTACAAAAAGGTATGTAATGATACTTTATTCAGTGAAGAGTTTTTACTACTTCATGAAGGTGAAGGTATTACTTTGATAGAGTATATATGGTTTATTTGATGTTTGAAAAACTAAAAGTTGTCATTCTTTCTGTATCCCTTACTAAGCTTTTTATGCTCACCCCAAGTTTTTTTTGAAATGTTTTCACAGGACATAATGTGGAATAAAGTCAAGGATGGGATCAAGGGAATGTCATCCTATATAAAACATGGAACTAGACACATTTCTTTTTAAGAGTTTTTTTTATTATGGAAACTTAGTAGAAGTGACTACTTTGTAATCTTTTGAGATGTAATAGTTATGTTCTAATTCTCTAAAACTCTAAACCTGAAAAGTTCCTCGACGTGAATTATTCATTTAATTCAATATTAAGTAAGGTTTAAGGCCGGGGCCTTATAATTATCATTAATCACATGCTTGATAACGATTACTTATAATAATCAAAAGGACTCCTTCCTCCTAGAGTATCCAAAATTTAATTAATCACTCAATGCTTGGGTGAGATTCATATTTCAACCATGGTATTATAGAACTACTCTATGGTAATGTAATAAGGATAAGAGACCTTCTACTTGGGAGAATCGGTGTTACACACATGATCAATCACTTCCATCTTCATGGCCTTCAACTCTTTATATAGGCCTCAAGGGCACCATCAAATTCTCCATGTATTTTCTTGATTTTTTTATTAAATATTAACATAATTAAATATGGTTAGAGTAATTTTATAATAATTCCTCAATTCATGTGTAAGATAACCAATATTTTAAAACATAATGTTTAATAACCATATCATCAATACTAAAATGTTTTTTAAAATTTTTAAATAAACCATCTCAAGGGAGTGGGATCCCATATAGAGGGGGTTTAAGAACATAGACAAATGACTGAGAAACAACATCACCTACCATTGTGATATGCCCGTATTATATGATACTAAAAGGATAAAAGTCATGGTACATAACATTATATCATTTATTATGATATTCCTATACCAAGGCCTATGATATGCCTTAGATTCATGCATGTCATACAATATGAATTTCCCATACTGTGCATTATAATATAATTAAAATACATTATATAGAAGGATTTGGGAAATGTATCTATAATATGTGTCCTCCATAAGAATAATTGGGATAATGTATTTAATTTTAATGGTATTTTATATTAGGAATGTCTCATATATATATATATATATAGGGCGTTCTGATTTTTTCTTGAAATTTCATGTTACCCAATTTGTTCAAAAACTAATGTCATAGTCTCTTGAATTAGTTATTTTAACTATAAATACTATTTGGGAATATTTATAATACTTGTATGTATTATTTATGACATGTGATGATTCAACTTGGATATTAGATTTGGTATTTGAGATGGGTTATTAAAAATTATATTAGAGAGAAAAGGGTTATAGATGACGAGCCAATTAGTGGTGGAGAATGGTTGTTGAGACTTTGAAGATACGTTATGTGTGTTATTGGGATACTTAATGTGATCTAAATCCAAATTTATTATAAGGTTTTTTTACAATAATATCAATTTTAGATAAAGTGATTTTTTGGTATGGGAAATTCAAATGGGATATGGATGGAGACTTATGATGTCTAATAGGGCACGACATAGAACCAAATTTTGCACTAGATAATGCTTTATTTTAGTGGAATGTATATGAAATTTTTATATGTGTGTGTATAATAAATTAATTTACATGATTTTGAAAGTTTTTTTCAAAATTAATTGTGAGTTTATAATAAAATATTTAATTGTTTTTAAAATTTATTTAAATATGATTAATTAATTATAATTTTAGTGGATTTATTTTATTTTATTATTATGAGTGTATTTACTCTAATGGATTGTAGATGGATGTAATAAATTATTGATTTTCAAAATTGGAAAGTGGTTAAATCCTTTTGAGAATGTGTTTGGGATTATTTTCGAATATATTTATGTTTTAAGATTTTGTGTGGAGTGTGAGATTGGTTTTAATGAATTAAATAGAGTTTTGAATGTTTATAAATGTGAATGGTTCATTGATCAGAATTGTTTTTTAATGTCCAATGTCTTGAACTGAATGAAAAAGTGAAGGAAATTAAATTTTTCAACTAGCTGGGCAGGTTGGTTTTAAAACTGAGAGTCACAACTTTTTATTTTTGATAGCTAACACTGTAATGTGTCCTTTAAATAAATTGAATTAAATTAATTAGAATAAAATTAAAATGGAAATAAATTAAATGAAGGGTACAAACCTTCCTTATCACTTGGAAATATTCTAAGAAATATTTTTAGAGTTAGACGTTGAGTCAGTGCGGGGTTCTGAGGTTCTTAGACCCTTGAAATTGACAGGATACAAATATTAAATATATTTATTCATACTCATGTGTGTTTTTTTAAAAAAAATGAAATAACACTCAAATGGTGCATCATAGGAGAAATATGAGTCCACCGTTAGGTCTGTAACACTAAGTTTACACTAGGAAGGGTATAACATTAATGTGTGTCAAGTGTTTGAAAACCTCACATGTGATAATACCCTCATTATTTTTAATTAATTTATTATTCTGTTTTTATATAATAAATAATTGTTTTGTCACAAATGGTGCATCAAATGAAAAATATGATACCACCAATAGTTCCGAGATGTGGGATTTACCCTACACACGGTATAACTTTGGTGAGAGTTAGATGTTTTATCAGATCACACCCTAATATAATTTAATTTGGTTATAAATATTTTTGTTGGGAAATTAGAAATAATAATAATAATTTTATTATTAATATTATTATTTGTGTTGAAGACAAAAAATAAAAATTCACTTCCACAATTAATAAATTATTATGTGGTGTAAATAATAATTGGTTAATGTAATAAATGTGATATTATTAATTGTTCCAATTAAAATGAAAATGTGAAATCAATATCAATTTATTAGGTGTTATCTGTTTTTAATGCTTATTATCTTTAAAATACTAATCGTGTCATTTATGAGTTGTTTTTAATAATAATAATTTTAATTATTGTTAATATTATTAGATTGGGAAAAAACATTGATGTATATGTACATGATGTATATATATAGGGATTAAATATATACGTAGTTATATATACATGTATGGGTGTATTTATATGAATGTATAGATGTGTATATATATATATAATGTATATATATATGGGTTGATATTTATTTTTGGGTTAGATAAAACATTAATATTTTCCTCACATAAATGCCTATAATATCTCTACTTAAACCAAGGTGTGGACCATTTATGTTTTAAATCCAAATCCTAAAAGAGACATAGGGCGTGTGCATGTGCACCCTGTTGTGGGTCCCAAGAAACTATTAAAATTAATTAAATCATTACTCTGGCTTTTTGTAAATTTTTACGTCGTGCCTTAGTGCAATGTTCAGGCTAAAAATAATTATAAGGAATAAAATGATTAAAAATATCTTAAGAAATTCAAAAAAAAATTAAAAAGGAGAAAAAAATAAATAATACAATAAAAATGGTTGGAAAGAAATTAATAATAATTAAAATGGTGTAAACCCATTTTATTTAATTTTTTTATTTCTCACTTGAATTTTATTTTATTATTTTATTTATTTCTATTTTATTTTATTTTTTCTATTTCCCTTATTTTCTTATTTTTCATTTTCTTTTCCATTTACCTTTTCATTTTTTCTCTCCTCCCCTCCTCTCTCTCCCTATGTGTTACCCCTATAGCGCCCCCTCCCCCCTTAGTGGTGCGCCTCCTCTATTCCCTCTCATTCAAAAGCCTATCATGGTCTCATTTCTCCTCTGATTTCAACATCGTTTGATGTGATGTGAATCACTCGGTATGGATAACCTCATGCACAAAGAATCTTTTGATATCTTTCTCAATATGTCATTCAATCTTCTGCGAAAGGGTTTTTACCAGAAATTGGGGTTTTTATAAAATTGTCTGGTTTCTTCTGTTTTATGTAAAATTAAAGATCATCGTGGAAAATAGGATCCTCTATGAGTATAAGGTAGGGTGACTAATTTATTTCCCCTCATTTCATTTCATATTTTAAATTGTTCATTATGCCACTCGTCGGTGCCTACCGACGATGTTTAATTTTACCATTTCTAAATTAAATAGACTTTTTTTCTTAACATTCAATCCTTTGTGTAAAGAATTTTAGCCAATTTAAATTATTAAAACATCATTGGATAACCCTTTGGGTGTGCCGACATTCTTATATAATTTTCCATTAGCCCCAAATTAACTAAATTAATTAATTTCATATGTTATATGATCTATTTTGTTGAGTTTTAATTAATTAAATTATTTTGGGTAATGTTGAACAATGATATTTAGTTGTGTTGGTTAATTATTTCCTAATTATTTTTTCCTTGTTCAATTATCATCTTATTGCGACTTTATAAATTATTATATTCATTTTTATTTCATTCACTTATAAATTGACTTGGCTATAACTGCTTGGTTTAAATGATCTATTGTTGTGGAAAAGTTAGCTATACAGTTTAGTTGCAATAATAAATGAAACTTTTTGATACCTGTTCTGTGAAATCTAATTAAATTCAGGGCAGTGAGAGAATGAGGTTCCGTATTTAATACTCACGCTTGAACTCTTTGTTCCCAGCCGGTTACCTTTATGTGTCAGTGAGGGTGATGTCTTAGGATTTTCCAGACAAGTACTTCCTCGGTCCTTCTATATAATTTTGGGTGACACCAGTTCTCAAAGGGATCATCGAGGAAGGACCATTGGAAAGTGGCTATGAAAAACCTCGGGTGATACTCGACCCCTTCTATGTGAGATCAGGATAGACTCGTGATAAATCCATGCCTTGTGCGATACTTGGTCTTTTGAAAGATTTCCATAGACAAGCTCGGTGGTATTTCATAAATTAAAGGATGTATCATAGTGTTACCTTTAGGATAGGCTCAGAATCCAACTCTATAACTTGAATATAACAATAATAGTAATAAAAATAATAATGTGTGGAAAGTGTTTATTTATGAAACCTTTGATTGCCCTTGTGGATTGTGATACCTTTCTAATGTCTTATGACACTCTTTGTTGATACATAAATTAGACCCAAAGTTAATGCACATGCTTTGGGGTATGTTTCCCTTTTGTCTGCCATATGTTTTCTAGCCTTATATATATACATCCTACTTATTATAGGTACTAATTTTAGATTCCCAGCTCTGGCTGAAGCATAAGAAACCAGACCAAGTTGCTATTTTACATGTGTTATTACTCACTATTTAATTTATACGGAAGACATCTTAATTTACCTTTCATTGTTAGGAATGGGTTAGACACCAGCGGTTCCAGCCTACTGAGATTTATATCTCACACCCTACTAGGGCCGTCATTGCACTAGGGTACCCGAGTAGACCCTTATTATTCACAGGACTATGAACCATGTTTGATTGCTTTTGTTGTGCTGTATGTATCTGGGAGTTAGGAACAAGGGACTGAGCTGGAGCTCAGGATGATCATAGATATCACCTATGGGACTTTGATGTATTTTCATTTTTATTGATATGTGTTGTCAAACATGCATTGTTTTTTACTGAGTTGTACATCATCATAATGAAATACATTCATCTATTGTATAATTTTAAATTCAACACTTTTATAAAATTGTTAAATATTGTCTTTCGTTGCTTTGTTAATTATTTATTTACTTCTTCCATTGTTATATTTTACATTTACTCTTTTTTACCACTCTGAAACTCTAATCGATGATAGAATAGTCTCCCAACAGACACACCCCAGGCCTTCACTACTATTCATCAACCTCTAGTGTTTGTGGAGATGTGATTAAGGTCATGTGACCCACTAGTCCAACGACCCTCTTAGAGGTGAGCTGGGTAAGGACTTTAAAAATTGGTATTCGAGGTTGTTATTTTACTTCTTTTACTATTTTGGCTTGGTAGAAAAAAGACTAGGAATGTGTCAGTGCTTAGTCAATATCCATGTCTGGGATTGATCACCCTATTTACGGAAAATGACCAAATGGCCCTGGATGGGAATTGATGCTCATGCTTTTCGATATTACAATTGATATGATTTCACCTCTAGTGATTGTTGTAGTTTCTGCTAGTTATGAATTTATGGTGTTTATGGTATATTACCCTTGGCCTATTAAGGTAAGTATGAAGCATTTCATGCATCATAATTGGCACATAGAAATTCATAATCCATGCATAGTTTCATGTAATGTAGTTGCATTCATAGGTTGCCATCTGATATGACTGAGTGCATTGAATTCCACACCATGTCTTGTATTTATTTAGAATTTCCATAGATACCATGTTTCAGTGATATATTTATCATGATAGCCTATTGTTATTCTTTATGTTTACTAGCATGTTTTCCTTGTATCATGCTTCTGTGCTTTTTAGCAAGTCTCTATGATTAAAATGACATTCTTCTATGATTTTATCATATTCCTCTCTATTAGCTGCTTTTATTGACATACTAGCTTGTTTGATATGTAATTGGTTTCTTTTGATAAAATTTATTTGTTACAAATAAATGGGAACCAAATTTCACCTATAAATTTTATTGGAACTTTATGGATTGGTAGATGGTATCCCATATGACTAGATTGTTGAACGTATTCATGTTGTGATAGGAAATGGTTTAAAATGTAAAGGGATTTGAAATAGTACAATTAGTGGTGTCTTCTATTATAGAACCTCATGTAAGGGTAGATAAAATATTCTTTGAGTTTACTTGGAATGGAAGCACAAGAATTTTATTTAGGTACTCTTTCTTTTAGGAATGACTTTGATGATCACGTTTTGAACATAGTGAATTCTTTTAGCATGAACCAATGTTAGGGTCGATGCTTGTTCTTCCTAAGGGGCTAGACCATGATAGGTAGCACCCTTATAACTTAAAATTATTGAAAATGTTGTGAGTTTTATGCCTTTTTAGTGTCATTTGTGTGTCGTTGTCTCTAGTCATACCCCCTTGCTTAAAATGAATCCCTTATTCGGATGGGTGGTCATGTTTTCCTTGACTTTTGTTTTACTCATGATAATCACATAATGCTCATTTTTAGTAAGTTGAACATGAATTAGGAATGGTCAGCTACTTAATATGTCATTTGACTCTCTCTTATCCATAGTGATGGAAGACTCAGTACATCTTCAACTAAGTTAAAAGTCATCTTCATTTTGTATCACCATACATAGTATGCGTTCACGTACACGGTGCCCATCGAGTGATTAACGTTGTTACAAATTGGATTAGTTTAATGTAATTGTCAAGTCTTTCACTGTTAAATACGTTTCAGGCCATCTACACAGTATAGTGAGTTGTGTTTTAAATAAATCAAGTCCATCCCATTGCTCGGGATGACTTCCAGAGACTTGGTTGATTTCACACGCTGCCCGTCTTGGTCGAGCATCTTCTTGAATAGTCAGTTAGAGTGGCTCAACTAGTTATCTCCCTTGTTCAACGAAGAGATTAGTAAAGGAATGTCTCTGGTACATCATCCGATGAGATGATTTTGGCTTGTGTCGGCTAGGGGTTTTCATGAAAGGATGACTCAACTTGAGATTTTAGTTCAGTGGGAATTGACCATTTATTCCATTTTGGAAATCATGCGATAAGTGTCATTAGAACGCTTATGGGTGTGTCTTGTAGGCAATCCCAATGGTGGAAGGTTGCATGATTTGGAATTTTCCACATTATAAAGTTAAATCCTAAGGTGGGAAGTAACTTTCGAAATATGTTTAATGAGATGATGACATGGTCGTGTCACTAGCTAAATAGGTTTGGATAAGTACCATCTCAGTGTTTCATTTAAAATTGATAATAGGCTCATTAATAATTGACTTATGTTACTCTTTCCTAACTAGTGTATTAACATGCATTGAGTGTTTTGATATTCCACACAACCTATTGTATGAGACTTCATGACCATGTAGATCAGGCGAGAGTTATGTTGTTCCCAAAGGCTTCTTGTGGATGAGAAGTTCTATGGTGGGAAGGTTGTAAAATCCTGTATTTTAAATTGAATGAAAAAGTGAAGGAAAATAATTTTTTCTGATAGATGGGAAGGTCAGTTTTAAAAATGAGCATCATAACTTTTTATTTCCAATAGTTGACACTGTAATGTGTCTTTTAAATAAATTTAATTAAATTAATTAGATTAAAATTAAAATGGAAACAAATTAAATGAAGTATACAAACCTTATTTATCAATTTGAAATATTCTATGAAATATTTTCAGAGTTATACACTGAATCAACATGTGGTTCTGAGGTCTGTAGTCCCTCGATGTTGATTGAATAAAGATATTAAATATATTTATTCATATGCACATGTATTTTTTTAAAAATGAAATAAATCTCAAACGGTGTGTCGTATGAGAAATATGAGACCACCGTTAGGTTCAGAACGCTGGGTTTAACCTAGGGGCATAACTTTGATGTGTGTAGGGTGTTTTACAACCTCACATGTGATAATACCGTATTTATTTTAAATTAATTTATTATTACATTTTTTATGTAATAAATAATTATTTACTCACAAACGGTGCATCGAATGAGAAATCTGAGACCACCAATAGTTCTAGGGACATGGGGTTTACCTTAGGATGGGTATAACTTTTGTGATCATTGGACATTTTGTCAGATCGCATCTGAAGATAATTTAATTAGGTTATAAATATTTTTTTTGGGTAATTAGAAATAATGATAATAATTTTATTATTAATATTATTATTTTCATTGAAGACAAAAAATGAAAATATATTTCCACAATTAATAAATTATGTCGCAGTGTAAATAATAACTGGCTCATGTAATAAATATGATATTATTAATTGTTCCAATTATAATAAAAATTTGCAATCAATATCAATTTATTAGGTATTATCTGTTTTTAATGCTTATTGTCATTAAAATGCAAATGATGTCATTGATGAGTTGTATTAAATAATAATTTTTTTAATTATTTTTAATATTATTATATTAGGACAAAAACAATGATGTATATATTTATGATGTATATATATATGGGGATTAAATATATGTGTAGTTATATATATATGTGTGTGTGAGTGTATATATATGAATATAAATATGTGTGTGTGTATATATATATATAACATGTATATATATGGGTGGATATTTATTTTTGTGTTAGATAAAACATTATTATTTTCCACGCATAAATACTTTTAATATCTCGGCTTAAACCAAAGTGAAAACCATTTATGTTTTTAATCCAAATCACTAAAATGACATAGGGTGCGTGCCTGCACACCCTATTTTGGGTCCCGAGCACCTGTTAAAATTAATTAAATAATTTCTTGAGCTTTTTGTAAATTTTTATGTCGTGCCTTAGCGCAATGTTCAGGATAAAAATAATTAAAAGTAATAAAATTATTAAAAATAAATCTTAAGTAAGTCAAAAGAATTTAAAATGCAGATAAAAATAAATAATAAAATAAAAAAGGTTTGAGAGAAATTAAGAATGATTAAAACAGGGTAAACCCATTTTATTTAATTATTTTTCTTTTTCCATCCACTTTTATTTTATTATTTTATCTATTTCCTTTTTATTTTCCTTTTTCTATTTTACCTTATTTTCTTATTTTTCCTTTTGTTTTTCTTTTCCCTTTTCTTTATTCTCTCTCCTCCTCTCCTCCCTCTCCCTGTGCATTACCCCTGTTACGCCCCTTGGTGGTGCACCTACACCCTTATCTCTCCTTAGGAAGCCCATTGGGGTCTCATTTATCCTCATATTTTGAAATTATCTAGTGCGCTGTGAAGCTCTCAGTAAGGATAACCTCATGCACCATGAATCGCTCGATCTCATTCTTAATTTGTTGCATAATCAACTGCAGAAGGGTTTTTACCTGAACTTTTTGTTTTTCTAAAATCTTTTGTTTTCTTCCTTTTTAGATCAAATAAAATATCTCCATAGAGAATAGGATACTCTAAGAGTATAATTATGGGAATCTACTCTCTTTCCCCTCATTTAATTTCATATTTTTAATCGTACATTGTGCCACTCATCGGTGTCTACCAGTGATGTTTAATTTTACCCTCTCTAAATGAAATAAACTTCTTTTTTTAACCTTCACACCTTTGTGTGAGGAATTTTAACCTATTTAAATCATTTCAGTATTGTTGGATACCCTTTTGGGTGTGTCGACGTTCTTGGCCTATTTTCCATTATCCCTGAATTAATTAAATTAATTAATTGCACATGTTGCGTGATCTATTTTGTTGAGGTTTAATTAAATAAATTATATTTGGTAATTGTGATCAATGATATTTGGTTATGTTGGTTAATTATGTTCTAATTATTTTCTTTATTTTTCAATTATTATCCTATTGTACCTTTATAAATGAATATGTTCATTTTTATCGCTTTCACTGATAAATTACTTTGGCCATAGCTGTTCGGTTTAAATGATCATTTGTTATGGAAGAGTTATCTATATTTTTTAGTTGTAATTATAAATTCAACTCTATAATACATATTCCGTGACAACTAATTAAATTCACGGCAGTGATTGAATGAGGTTCTGTATTAAGGACTCATGCTTGAACTATCTATTCCAGACTGGTTACCTTTATGCACCGGTGGGGGCGATGTCTTAGGATTTTCCAGAAAAGTACTTCCCTAATCCTTCTATACACTTTTGGGAGACATTGGTTACCAAAGGAATCATCAAGGATGGACCATTGGAAATTATATACACCAAGCCTGAGGTGATACTCAACCCCTTCAGTGCAATATTGGGACAGACCCATGATAAATTCATGCCTCGAGTGATACTTGGTCATTCGAATAATTTCCTTGGATGGGGTCAACGGTATTGGATTAATTGAAGGATGTACAATAGAAACACCCTCAGGTTGAGCTCAGAATCAAACTCTACAACTTGAACATAATAATAATAATGATGCGTGGAAAGTGTTTATTTATTAAGCCATTTATTTCCCATGTGGATTGTGGTACCATTCTGATTTCCTATGAAACTCTTTGTTGATACATAAATTATACCCAATGTTAAATCATATGATTTGGGGCATGTTTACCTTTTGTATGACATCGGTTTTCTAGACTTTTATATATATATATTCTGCTTATTAAAGGTACTAATTTTATATTTCCATCTTTGGTTGAAATAGGAGGTATGAGAAGGGTGTCTATTTAGGAACTCTAACCATGTTTATATTTTACATGTGTTACCACTCATAATTTAATTTATATGATGCACTTCTTAATTTACCGTCAATTGTTTGGATGGGGTTAGACACCGGTGGTTATGACCAACAATGATTTATATCTCACAACCTATTCAGGCCGCCATTGCACTGGGGTTCCTAAGTAGACCCTTCTTATTCATAGGACTACTGACCATATTTGATTACTTATGTTGTGATGTATGAATCTGGGAGTTAGGAGAAAGGGATCGAGTTGGAGCTTGGGATGCTCATAGATATTTCCTGTGGGGATTTGGTTTCCTTTCGTTTTTATTGCTCTGTGTTTTCATGCATGAAATATTGTTTACATTGTTTTACATCATCATAATGACATATATTCATCTGTTGTATAATTTGGAATTGGAAACTTCTATAAAATTGTTAAATATTGTCTTCCACTACTTTTTTAATTAATTATTTATTGCTTATACTATTGAATTTTAATTTTACCATTTTTTACCATTGTGAAACTCTGATCAGTAAGGGCATAGTCTCCCCACATACACACACTAGGCCCTCGTTGTTAGTCGAAAACATCATAAATTCAGGTAGATGTACTTGAGTTCTTGTGATCCATCGGTCCAACAACCATCTTAGAGGTGAGTCAGGTCGGGATGTTAAAGTTTTATTATCTAACCAAAAATAAAATATATAGATTGTTCAATGTAAGAAAAAAATTTATACTTTTTTGGTTGATAAACCATTGGAAAAGTTTATGGAAATATTTTACTCAAAATGATACATGACTTGTAAAATGTTTTATCTAACTGAGTATCCTAGAAAATAGGGGAAAATTTAATTTAATTAAATATGTCTCAAAAACATTTTGGGAGGATTCTTATTTTAAAAAATGTTTTTGGTAAAGAAGAATGTATATAGAGGTTGAAAATGGGAGTTGAAACTTAAAAAAATATATAATAGGTTTTAAATAGAATAAATTTATATATTTGAAATAAATGGTTGACTGATTTTAGTGGGGGGGTGAATTTATCCAATAGTAGTGGAAATAATCATGAAAACCAATATTTGTTACAAGATTTTTCCATATGTTTAAAATAAATAAATAAAAACAAATATATACCTTTTTAACTTTTTTCTCATCTGTCCAAGATGTTATACACTAACTTGATTCAGATACTCTATAAGAAAAAAATTGAATCCTCACTCCTATAGTATCCATAGGCTATATGAATCTCTCAACACATGGGAAGGATCCTCCCTTACCTGAATCTTAAACCTTTGTTTGAAGATAAATAGAGAGATATGTAGAGAGAGATCAAGAGATTTGGATTGAGTTGTTTAATGGTAATCGAAACAAAGTCTCATATTTTTCACACACCCATTCACAAACCAAGATCCTATTTATAAAAATAATTAAGGATCTCAAAAGTTTCACAATTTTCTTTCCTATTGAATGAAAACATTTTATCATAAGTTATAAATATTTATAACTCTTGACTCATAATTGTGATCAATTTTTTAAAACTATGACAAATGATTTTAGTGATAAACTCTTACAATCATCATAATATATTTATTAAACTAAACATGATGGTATATAATATAATAATTAGGATAATCTAGTCATTATCACATAACACAAACATTTTTATATATAAAACCATGATATAGTGACCTTCATTATGTCTTGGTTTACACTTGCTCAAACCACAATGTGGTTTATAGCAATATAATTATTTAACATTAGTTTATAATTAATTCAATCTATCACATGTACAAAATACCCCTAGAATTAGTGAACATTCACTTCATGTCACATAATATATAGAAACCTGTGAAATATTATACAAAACATGTTTTGGATATCTTTCAGAAATACTTTTGGAAAAGATATAATTCATTTTTACTACTTGTAACAACATCTTAAAATCCATCCAAAATATCATTTAAAAATACTTCAAAAATGTTTATAGGGTTTCTCTTAAATACTTTTACAAAGATTTTTAATAAAACATAATTTCCATTCACATAACCACAAAGTGTGACTCCATGAGAGTTTTTATAATTGAAAAAAAATTATAAATTCATTGATCCATAACTGTAAAAAAAGAGAGGTCAATAAAAAAGAATCAATTCTATTCAAGCTACAAAGGGATCTGACATGATATCCACCAAACCCATATATCACTATTTCTATGTCCAACAATAGTATCATATAATGGTGTTCATAATTATATAATAAATTTTCCATGACATCGAGTAACCATAAGACATGATGTTTTTTAATCTTGTATAGAATACTCACATGTTCTTTCTTCCCTAAGAAGATATTGAACAGAAAGACAAGAACACCACATGTCATTCATTGAGATATATGAGAACATCACATACCCCTCATTTAAATAGATAAAAACATCACAAGTCACTTATCTAGGTGTTTCCATACACTTCCTCGATCCATCTCAACCATGGTAACAGATATCATACTAATTATACATGAGGACAAATCCCATTTTGGTTCATTCGGAACCAATGACATGATTAACTACATAACCAACCACCCACTGGTTAGTCAACCTCAAGTATGGTGTCAGAAAGGTATATAAGTATAAATTTTCTATTTCTGGGTATCTTATTAACCTTAGGTAATGATGATTTAATATGAATCATTCTTATAATGTATAAAACTCCATGTGGTATACATAATAGAAAATCTATTACACAAAAAATATTTCGTACCTTATGAGAAAATATCATATCTTTATATGAATCATAACCCATGCTAATCATTCAATTTCATCATAACCTACAATACTTTTTGATGACCATAAATTAGGGATAACTCAAATTTATAATTTGAGAGGTTAATTATTATTTCACTTCATGTAATATATTTAAAAAACACGAACGAATAATAAATTGGATATTTTATTTTTTATAAAATGATAAATTTTATATTATTAAACTCTTTTTGAATATGATAAAAAACAATACAAAATGATAGTCTAATCATATCCCAAACGATTGATCCCTAAAGAAGCCTTATATTTTCATTGTTTTTAAGGATTTGTTAAAATAATTAAATCTCTATATAATTCCTATGACATCTCTGTGTAACTATATGATAAATTTTCCCACCAAACTACTTTAATGGGTTAGAATATATGAAGAAATTTTGTTTAAAAAACGGTGAGAGTTGAATTCATAGTCATCATATTCAACTATTTAAACATAATATTCCAAATTATTTACTTTAAAACATCCAATGATACTATGATAATGAATTATGTTTTACTAAATAGTTAGAACCCTTTCTATGTTCATCATCATCATTTTTAGAAGATTTCCATTCAATCTATTATAGAAGATCATTTAAGAAAAAAGTTAAATGTAACTCTTTACATTAAGAACATTTGTTACCAACATACCCTAAAATATACTAAGATATAACTTGACTTTAAACATGAATTATAATGGTATAATAATTTATTTATTACACTCTTAAGTTCTCTAATTTTAACCATACATTCATTAACAACTTAGAAAAAATATTTTCTAATAAATATATTTCAACAACATAAAATTAATTATGTTAGAAAATAACATTTATTGTAAGGGCCTAGATCCTAGAATCCCTTTACTTTTTATTTTTTTGGTGATGGTGTTAGATCATTATAGATGAAAATTATGACTAGTGGATGGTGAATATTCATTTTCAAATTTAAATACAAAATTGATCGTAGTTTATAATATATTAATTTATAGTGAGTGAAATGTTCTAGATTTGGGTTGCAGAAGAAATGAACATTAAAATAATTAATTGTTTATAGTGGTTTGTATCACAATGATCCTATTCCACTCAACAAAATCCTATACTCCTTGAAGAGATTAGTACCCAATATGAACCTCACTTTTAATGGTGTTAGAACCTTGTTTACAAACACTACCTTTTAAGAAACAAAAAGTCACAAATTAGTCTTGGTAAATGCGACATACCTTATCTATTTAGAATACTTTGGACCAAGAGTCACAATGATGGATTAATTTTAGTTGGTGGAATAACCAATGAAATTCAATACATTATTTTTATGGGAAAATAATAAACCAGACATGATGAAATTACAAAAATAAAGAAAATATTACAAAAATAAAAAACCATATAGGGAAAACAACAGATGATAATAAAATATAGAATAATTTTAAGCATGATGATCTTTGACCAGTTGGAAGGAAAAATGTCAAAGATAAAGTCCTTATGTGAGTAGAAGTAGATGATAGAATTCACAGAAGTTCGTTAATAATTTAGAGTAGCAAGAATGTTGAAGATGTATCCTGAGTGATCAATGTTTGAATGATCTGCATAGGTATATGTTTAATTCCTTTAAGAGATCACTCAAATCCTTAAAAGGAAGATCTTATATAAGTGTGTTTGTGTCTAATATTTGAATTACACTTGTTTGTTCATAACAAGGAAATAATATTATTGTTAACTTTGTTTTTTTAAAGACACATTGGATAATATAGATACAATTGGATTCTATATTTCTTCATTAAATATTAATAAAAATAATTAATATATTAAGTAAATAAATTATAATAATTAAAAATCATAAAATAATTAAAATAAAGAATATAATCTTCTATATTATAAAGATGGTGAAATGCAGTAAAATCGATCATGGAATAAACTTCAATATTCATGAATAAATGTTCATAAAAAATGATACAATTATTTCTAAAAACTCTACAAATACATTTCAACATAAATAATAAAAAATGTCAGAAATGAACTATTTAAATTACATCAATTAAAAAAATAAATTAAAATTTTTGAATGAAAAAAATTAACTAATTTTGTAATATTTTTCCCATCACTGAAAATTGAGAGTGATGACTCATGACTCACCACTAAAAATAGTGAGTGGTGATGCCTAACTCACCATTTAATATAGAGAGTGAATTATACCATTTAATTTAAAACAACAAATAAAAATAACCAACTAAAAAAATTATTCCAAGTTACTGAGAAACCAAAGAGTATGAGGGAAGTAATTAAATTTTTTTATACTATTTGACATCCAAAATTGACTCATGAATCACTGTTGGAAATTTATAGCATTGACTCAGGAACTACTATCAGAATATTCAATAGTGGATAAATAAAAAATTTTCCAACCAAGGAATAAAAAGTTAAATAAACTTCTGATAAAAAAATAAAAAAAATATAAAACAATATAAAACATATATCAGTAATTTAATGAAGAAGGAGGAGCTCCTGTTGTAGCTTGAAGAAATTTATGCAAAGGTATGTATAATAGAAAATACCAACAGTGAGTAATGTTATTCACCGTTATAATATAGTGGTTTCTAAGGACTCACTAACTCACCATTGGGTTCCATTAGTGACTCATGAATCACCATTAGAGAAGTACAATGGTGACTCACTAACTCATCATTGGGATTCAACAATTACTTATGTCTCACCATTGGAGAATTCTAGAGGATACTCAGTAACTCAGCATTGGTGTCCAATGGAGTCACTATTGTGCAACCAACATAGGGAAAGGCTAAATAAGAAGATGAATTCAAGCATAATATTTACTCAATTAGAGAACCAAGAAGAGATTTCAAGGCTGAATGATTAAAGATCAGAATGTTTTTATAAACTAAGATTAAAATTGGTTATACTGTAAAGAAATTTGGGGAACTAGAAAAAATATAACACCTAAATAAGAATAAGAAGATTCGAACACAAGAGTGTGTTATTTCAAAAATAAAACATAAAAGTATTAAAGAAGATAAAACAAATTAGAAAAAAGATATCGTATGGCCACTAAAGTCACAACCTATCTACAAGATTTATAAAATGGATAAATAGTAAATAAATTAACTTTTCCCCCATCGAAAATGATATATAGAGATCAAGAAGTATGAAAAAGATCTTGTGTTCATCCTAGATTTGAGCTCGATACAAGAGATCTGCACCGGTTTACACTGTATACACATGGGCCATCATCCCGACATGCAACCTATCCCAACCATGTGCTTATATGAACACTTTACATGACTTATTCATAGACCCACATGTGATTGGTGTAGAATATGAATATCAGAATATCTATCATCCTTGTGGACTACCTCTAGAAGGCCTTTCCATGGGGTGCACCCAATGGGCCTCCCTAAGTGGTTGGGGCTAGCCAGGTGGCTCCTAGGGGTGGCCTAATTTTTTCCCAAAAATTTGTAATCTTAAGTAAATAAAAAATATAATAACATCAAGTGTCTAATTAAAATATTTACATAAATATTCTTAATACATATAAACCAAATAATTTTAATAAATTAAAACACTAGAAAATTTAATAAAATGTTAATTAAAACACATGATAATTAAATAAGGGAATTTATTAAAAAATTTATTGAGAGTAATTTGTAAAAACAAATAATACTATTTAAGTATTTAAAAATATTATCAAATTATAACAGTTGGAGGCACATGAAAGAGTTTCTAAGTGGTTTAAGAGGGAAATGATAATTTTGGGTAGTTTTGCAGCGTGGAAGTATACACTACATCATAAGAGTAGAGGATACAAGATAGGGAATCTCACTTATAGAATACGGATTTGAGGTGTCTCTTCCAAAATAGGGGATAACTATAGTGTGGTCTTACAGTTGTGGCGCAAAGTAAATGGGTGGAATTGTTTGGTTTTTGCAATTATATCTCCCATCTAGTGTGGAGTGGAAAATTTCACCATATGAGGTATCATGGTAGAAAAATGTGCTACTAATATGGGAGTAATGGCTGTTCCATAGAGGGTTATGATGTTGTCTATCCTCCCTTTTTTAGGCTGGTTTCTACAGTGTAATGGGTTTCCTTACACCATAATCTCCTTTCCTTTTTATAGGATCTTACCACAAAATATTTCATATATCTTAGATATTCATTTTACTATGGATGTTTTGGAATGGTCTCATCCCTTGATAACATATTTTGGGATTCAACATGCACTTTGGCGGTGTGGTTTGGAAGGCTATGTCTTGGTCTTCAATTTTTATGTTGGCCTATAAATTCCCTATTCCCTTCAAACCATAATCTACCCCACTTACTTCTCTCAAACCCTAAGAAACTCAAGGTAATTTATTGAAGGGTTGAATACCCTTTCCATAGTTATTTATATTTAGAATCTAGATATCAATCCACTGTGATCCAAGGTAAGATCTACCTCCTTTTTCTAGTAGTTTCTCCCCATGTGATCTCATTTTCCCTATGTTGTTCTCATCATTAATTTTAATTTGATCTCCATCATTTTAATGGATTCTTCGTTGTAGTTTTATGGTTTTTTGTGGCATTAAATTATTAATATATTTGAGTTTCCTCTTGGGATAGGTGATCAGAGATCCATATTAGCATTTAGTTTCCCTTTCAAGGCCTCCAAAAGTTTGAGATAGGGGATTCATTTCTTATCCTACTTATTTAGATGGAATCTCAAATTAATCATGGTTTGTCCCTTTAAATGATAATGATATTAAACTATTAAAGACAAAAATAGATTAAATAATGGAATTGGTTTATGTTTAATGGTTTCAATTTATTTCTTTCCACTATGATAACAATTTCCTCTTATTTTTATAGATAGTGTGTAATCTATAATATGATTCATTTAGTATGCCATTATTCTTGATTTAGCATATTGAATTGATAAAATCGGATAATGAATGAAAATATTGGATTAATGGTTTAATTTGATTATGAATTAAAAAAGATTCATATTTTTAATCTAATATTACATTCAATTTTCTAGTAATTTAAATTGATGAAAGTGTTCATGTTTAGTTGAATGTGTTATTCCATGCAATAATGGAAATGGTTAAAAACCCCGGAGAAAGTTTATTTTAATGATAAGAATAAAGGTCATGTTAATGCATTGTTCCATTTAATGTTTGTAAAATATGGAAAAATACAACAGAGCATGTTTAATTAATTGTAATAGGTTCTTATAGTTGATGCCTTAGGTTACCCATTGTTGGAACCTATGAATATTGAATTAGTTATTTCAAGATAGAAAAAACTTGTTGTTTGATGAATATAAAATGTTTGGGGTTGAGAGAGCCCATTTTCATGTGAAGTATGCGGGCTTTGTTATTAGGTCCAGGTGATCCTATTTTCATGTAAAGTCTAAATGACTTTTTCTAGGGTTAAGTTACCTATTTCACATTTTTTTTTGTTTTCTACCTTTTGTAATGTGTTCTGGATGTGATATTTTCTATTTTATGTGATGTGAGCCTGAGATTAATGATGAGATATGGGTGGGTAGGCCCAATGTCAAGGTAGTAATTAATGACAGTGATGATGAAATGAATGGTGATACGAATGTGGGTGTTAGGGAAGGCACCATAAATATTGGAATGGGTTAAATATAAGCTTACCCATTATTATGCTAAAGTTGGATGCTTGTTTATGAATGAATCTTTTCAATGGTTGGTTTTTTGTGTTACTTGTTTTGTCTTAATTCCCTTCCCCACTACTTGAGGAAGATATATATGGTTATTTTAATATATTTATGGTAAATTTGGAGGTTTTTTCTAGAGTACGTGAAATTATGGAATATTTATAAATGATTAAAAAATATTTAACCCACCTGGAATGAAATTTATATTCATAATCCTGAGAAACCATAGGCTTGGTTAGGTTATGCTTAGAGGGAATGGAATTCACCATTAATGGTTAATAAAAAGTAACTTGGAATAAATTTTAAGGTAAATTAATGGATAATGAATTAATTAAATTAAATTATATTGAATAATGGAAATAAGTTGTTTAATTTAATAAAGAGATTAAAAATTGAGTGTTCTTATATGATATCTAGTTTGTAGTAGTGGACGTCGGGTGGCCGATAGATGATAAATGTAGTTGAGTCTTATACTAGGTTATACCCATAGTGTTTTTCTAAGATATACTATATCATGATTTTTTTTGATTTAATATGTTACCCCACCCATATCAGTTAGGGAAATTGGCACCTAGTGGACTCTAGCATTGTTTTTCCCCCAACATCTCAGTGGGTGGATGGATGGTTGATGACCCCCTATGGACCCACTATCTTATCTTGAAAGTAATATGTGTTGGTATACAAATTGTTTAGTTACCTTATATATGTGTGTAGAGGGATGTAATAGAATTGTGGTTATTTCACACACATGTATCTCTAGTTTTAGTATGTAAAGGATTATTATAGGTATGATGTGTATGGTATGTGATAGTTTGAGGTACCTTACTCAGTCCACGAGTTGTTATTGATTGAGTTATAATACCCTATGTATGATATAAGTCAAATGGGATGTGGTGGATCTAAGAAACTACTTGGTTAATATATGGTGATGTAATATGGGATGATTAAATGATGTGATGCATGAGATGAATGTTGTGATACTTAGAAGAGGTTTCTTTAGGTTGTATTATTTTAGAGAGAGATGGCTCAGAACCTGAGATGTCGGGTCAGAGTGGAAAACTAGCGGGGAAGCAGTATCAAGGTACCATTTTTGTTTTATTACTATAATATAAAATCTCCTTTGAAATACTTAATTATATATAGTCATGGCATAGTTGGTAACACAATATACCTTCTTAGGTGATGAGTTAGTTTCATTATTGTTCTCTAGTATTTAACATGATTTCTTTATATTTTCATGATATTCTCTGGGGATGATCCTAATAATTATTATATTATTCTCATCCCATGTATATATGATGTTTTTAGTTCATCAGGGGTAGGTTTGGGATCATTCTACATATTACTAGCTTGTGGTATTTCAGAAGCTGTTTGGGGTTCATGATTTCTTTTTAGTTGACCTTTTTATACTTGTGGTTTCCTTTTTAGTTGTTTCATCTTTGTATGACAAGACATTTATGTACTTTGGATTTATTTTATCTCTATAATAAGGAATTTATTATTATATATGTAATATCTCTCTCTTCAATATTTTTCTTTCCGAGGGTATTGCATCACATATGTATGTTTGATCTACCCTCGGTGCTTGTCGCCAACCTAGGGACTACTGGAGGTGGGACTCAGGTAGTCAACATCCCCCTTCTCTCATTTCCAAACTAGGATGGGTACACTTTTAGGGTTGGGGTTCATGACATGCTATTATCAAAGGTTCAAGTTTATGTGATATGATGGAGTTTGGAGTTAAGAATAGATGAGGACTACATGGGTCAGTAGTGAAAAATGACATCTATGTTTTATAAGTGATGTAAACAAGAGATACTAGCTAAGGCATGGGTATTCTATCCCCCCTATTATATAATTAAAAGACCATTAAGTTTATCAATCCTACTAAATGAAGAGATATTAATTTCAAGGTAGAGTCCTAGGAGAGGATCATACATCATTCTTCACTGAGACTATGTTTTAAATGAGTATACCTTAGGCTAAGTTAAGCATTAAAATAATAAAATAAAATAAAATAATTAATTAAACTTGAATATTCCATATTCTAGTTTTATGAGTCTTTAAATATTTTTTATTTTTTCAGGCATGGATCTAGGTTGACATCCTTAATAGGTTCGCACAAAATATATTGAGTAAGATGTTCCAACAGATCACCACAAAGTAGATGTTGATGATGATGAAATGTGGAGGAGGAAACTATTAGAGTTTAAATTATAGAGTCTAGAGAAGTATGTGTGATTCATTTTGGGCTCAGTCACATAGGACTAGTTAGAGGAGGTTGAGATAGATTTCAGATTGATCAATGCTCAAAAATTGAAATAGGTTTTTTTGGCTGTGATAATTATATGTAGATCAATAAGGAATTGGTGGATCTTATTACCCATGGATTGTGAGGAGTCAATGTTATTATGGTAAAATATCATAGATCAATTTTGGGAAGAGTTTATTTATTCAACCTTGAAGGACACCATCTTATAAGAGCTACTTATCCTTTAACTAGTAAGTTCATGTGTACAAGAGTTCATGATCCATTTTATGACCCTTATAAGATATTATCAACACTTATTTATAGATGAGGAAGACAATGTGAAGAATTTTGAGGAGGATTATTGTAACACCCCAAGGTTTTAAAAATAAATGAATTTTAAAATCTGGACATTAAACACAACTTTACCTCTTCTATGTTTTTAATTTCAAAAAACAGTCAGCTAGAGTTGTGATCAGTAAGTCATTTAGAGTTTGATAGAACAAATTTGATTTTTGGTGAATAATAGAACACCCTTATGAATAGTAATATTAATAGTAATATGAACCTTACGAATATTAAATAATGATAATATATTTTTAAGGTAATAAGATAATTACAACTTAATTAATTATTCAATGTGATATAAAACTAATTATACATATAAATTTTTTAATTTTTGAATTAACTATGATTTAATTTAAAAATTAAATTAAAAATATATAGAAAATTATTTTTGAAAAATGGATTTTATTTTTTTATTCTACACGTCGAAAAATGGTATGGGTGATGTTTTGGGATTTTTCAAAAATTCTTGAATTTTTGATGAATAGTGAAATACGGTAAAATACCGTATATAAAAATTATCAGTTAAATACACTATTTATGACATCATAAGTGATGTAAGACCACTTGGTTCAAAATAAAATGCACTTATTACTATTAGGGTTCACATGAAACAACACTATTGGTTTTCTTGAGGGAAATAATAAAATAATGAATTAAATATTCAAAATTCACTCTTCTCCTCCACTATAAAACTCCCACCACTCCCTCTTCTATTCACTAGTATAATAATTGAATCTACTCAATGTTGTGCCAAAATACCCTTACGTAGTAACTCCCCACGTCTAGGAAGCTCTTGGGATTTCCAAAATACTAAAACCCCTTCCCTTAAGGAGGTTCCTAAGGAGGTTATATGAAGAGGTAAAGAACCATTCTGTTTTGTTTTGTTTCATTTCAAGTTCCTTTATTTTTTAATCCTATCCTTACCTCCTCTATCCAAAATACCATTATAGATCCAGTATCATCTATATACTTGAATTATATCATGTTAATTTAAGATCCATAATCAATATACTCTCTCTTTCTTTTATTTTACAAACGAAATCAACATTCCTGAGGTTCCAATTTATAACCTCCATTGACGATGAAGTTTTGTTCTTCAAATTATCCTCAAATATTTTCCATTAAACCATTTTTATGGTTGAAACAGAATTTAATATATTTATTATAACCTAATTAAGATTCAAGAACCAGTATAAATACATATTATTAAATCGTATGACCAAACTAGTTCCTAATAATCAAAATACTGCTATATAATCTAAGTGAATGTCATAAATATTTCATCTAATGATTCATCATTTTTCCATGTAAAAAAATGATAGGAATGAAAATTAAAAATTCTGTATGTTCATAAATAATATTTAATTTTAATTCTAGATATTTACATTCATTCCAATCCATTACTTAAGAACAAGTGAACCGATTAGGAAAATAGTAGAAAACGAACACTCTGGAATGATGAAATTCAATATAATAACTTATCACTAATGGAATAAATGAACAAAAAATAATTATAATAAAATATATACATGTATAATAGTTTCTGAAATATGTTATTAATAAGTCTAATTTCATTTTCTAGGAGAATAATTTTAAGAGCGGAACACGTTCAGACTTAAGGAAAGGGTTATTTCCCACCCGAACATTCATTTTCATCCAGGTTACTTTTATTGTCTAATTACCTCAATGAAAATCTTGTTTATTATTATGTACCCCAAAAATATAATGTTTTTGAATTATAAATATATGTTTACAAACCATAATATTTTTTTATTTTATGGATGGTTACAAGTTTTAAAGGGAACTTTCGAAATTGTTTTCGAAATACAAACCTGATCCAAGGGAATTTCTCTAATTCTTACCTATTTTCAATGGCACTCTATAATCTGTATTTGGAAACCATTATCTTTATAAAATCACTCATTTTATTATGAAAATACTATCTTAATTTACTTCTGGTTTTATATAAATATTTTTCCAAATAACTATTCTTTTCAAAGTAAAATAGTATTTATCTAAATATTTACTTGATGATTTTATAAGAGTATATTTATATATTTCAAAAATCTTGTTGATTCTTATGTATTATTTGGATTAGTAATACATGTTATCATCTACCATATTTAATTTAAAAATTTATTATTATTTTGGCTATGGATGTTCTATATTAATACCATTCACCGATTTACTCTAAATGGTTAGTGTTTATGCTTAATGTTTGGGGAAAGTTATTTTCATTTCATATATTAATTTCTATATGAATGTATATATTGTTTATGTTTATCCCCATTAATATGATGAATTCAGTAGACATATAAAGTGTTGGTTGGGGCCTGCTATATCCCCTTGGTGCATCGATAGGTCTCATGAGACAAACACAAAGGCCATGAACAGCACGCGGGGGCCGATGTATCCCAAGACCTGGTGGAAGCAGGATATAAGGACATGGTCCCTTCTATGCCTTCAGGTGATAAGGGTCTGTTTGATCCTGGGAAAAAGCACGATAGAAGCATCAATGAAATACTTCAGTGACAAGTGTCTCTGGTGCTGGAACACTTGGACCTTCTAATGTATTCAGATGAAAAGGTAGAGGATGATCTGGATATTAAGGAGTCAAAGAAGATGAGACCGCTCCAGGTGAACACTACTAAATAGAAAATCGAGTGGATAGATAAGAGGGCCCATATTTTTCTTAGAGGATGCAACATGGGGAAGATCAACAAGGAGGAATACAAACAATCATGGGACAACTTGGATCATATTTATGAAGGCACTCTAGTGCTCTACCCTGACCTCCAGGATCATGCTATCCCATGGATACTATTTAGGGAAATTGGCTCCAACCACCTTAAACTTCTTTTTCTACAAATCTAGTGTTTCCTTTGGTGTTGAAACTGGCAAGATGTAAGGGTTATAACTTCTCCCTTTAAAGGGTTTTTTATAAAAATTTAACATTGGATGGATGGTCATGGAACGAGGCCTTAACGGTATGGTTATGTTGTCCCGAATTATGAATTACCTCATTATGAAAATAGTATTGATGGTTCATGTGGTTATTCAACTAGTATAATACCCATGAATATGCTATGTTATGGAAATATTTACTCAGCACATATTTTTTCCATATTATGTTCATGTTTATTTTTAAAGGTATTTGTTTTCAATTTTCACCACGTCTAACGTTTATGTTATATTCTACTGTATTTATTACTCTTACTAAGTGTTTGATATCACCCCTTTCTTATGTTTAATTTTCTCAGGGCATGAAGAATTTTATTATGAATGACATGCTGAAATAACATAGATGTTATAAAAGTTGTTCCATGAGTTTTTATGTTGTTTTTCATTTCATGTTGTAATGTTGAACTTATGTATGTATCTTGTTTCCAATAATACTAAACTAATCGGTCCTTCGGGATGCTTATTCCTTGTTTATATTACAATGTAATCAAATAAGACACCAACTTTGGGCAACTGGGGTCGGGTCCTTATAGTTGGAATCAAAGTAATTTTAGTATAAAACATGGAAAATAGATTCAGAAAATGTAGATTAGGGAAGAGTCCCTAAGATATTCTTTGAAGATAAACACACAATAACATCCTAGTATTTTGGTAAGGAATATATTATGTTGATATTTTAATCAATACATCCCTGTATGTATACGAGCAGGTAGAGGTGGCTCTGACACAGATGTACCTAGAAGTGAAAGCTCTGACAAGGAGTTTTGGGCTAGACGTGGGATATCCTGGTACACAACAACAGGACTTGTGCACTCTTGGTTACGACACTCCCAGGAGATACCACATTTTCTTCACAAGAAATTATTAAGGATTTAAATGTAAATATTTCCTCAAAGAAACCATTTTTTTGGTTATGGGATTAGCCATGAATATGATCTCAATTTATGCTAAGTATTTTGTTAAATTAAGATTATAAATTTTGATTCATAACCAACAATAGTGTATTTCAACATCTAGAAATGGAACCTAGTGGAAGCAATGGAATCCACATGAAAACAGGTGTCCCCTATAGGGATTTACCTCTAATGCAAGATAATGATGTTGGACATGGTGCTGTGACTGGGGCTGAGAAACTCATAACTATACTGGGACAACTTACACAAGTTATGAACAATAACCTTACCCGTATGGAGCATCTGGATCCACTATGTGGAGGAGCTATGTTAGATCGCTTTATGCGACAACAACATCCATTGTTCAATGGGATTGCAAACCCGTTTGTAGCAGAGAAGTGGATATGTTCCCTAGAGAAGACATTTCTTTCTTTAGGATGTAACGAAAGAGAGAAGGTTTTCATGAAAATTTATCTTCTATCCGGAGATGCAGATCAGTGGTGGTTGTTAATCCAAAACAAAAAGGAGTAGGAAGAAATAGAAGAGATGTAATGGAGGGATTTTAAGGAAATCTTCCTAGAAAAATATTTCCCTCATGAATAGAGAACATATATGGAGAGGTAATTCTTGAATCTGAGTTAGAATGAGGATGAAAATGTTTCCAAGTATGAAGCTAACTTTACAAGGTTGGCGATACATGTTACATACTACATACATAATCTAAGGAGAAAAATTGATCGATTCTCTGATGGTTTAAAAAAATTCCTCCAAAGGGCTCTAGTATCCCAAAGTTTATCATCACATAAAGATATAGTCTCAAGTGCTATCCTGACAGAAAAGGATTGTTCTAAGTATTATGACTTTAAAGTAAAATAAGAAAAGAAGAGGGCTGCTGAAAACACCGAAAAAGTAAATAAGGAAATGGGGAATAAGGGAAGAGTTAAATTTCCGTATTGTAGTTATTATGGTAAGAAACACCCTAGAACTTTCCTGAAGGGAATGAGATTTTGTTACAAATGCGGAGAAAAAGTCCACCAAGCTCATGATTGTATGGGGAAGAAATAATCTACCAATATTCTATGGTAAAATTTCTAGGAGATGTGACATTATAAACATGAATTTTCTATGAATCAGGGAAATGTTCCCCAAAAAAGGCCAAGGGAGTAGGAACAAGCTTATGCAGTCACAACTATGGAGGTTGAAGTTCCTAATGAAGCAGTGACAGGTACATTGATCATTTCATCAAACATAGCCAATGATTTATTTGATTCTGGATCATCACATTCATTTATATATTCCTTGTTTTCCAAGAAAATTATGCATGTCCAATTTAATTTAATAAAGGAGTTATCCATCAAAACTCCTAGTGAATGTATCATTACAACAAAGGTGTGTCTGTTAGTCCCCCTCCTGACACATAAACATGCTTTATTTTCTAACCATATCATCATTACAATATCTGACTATGATATAATTCTTGTTATGAATTGGCTATCAAATTATGATTCAATGTTCTATTACAATAAGAAGGAAGTTACAATTTTTGTGAATGGGGTAAAATCCATTATTTTTAGAGAAAAAACCTCGCCATTTGATTCTAATCTAGATCCACCCCCAGTATATCTAATAAATTAAATTATTGGGAATGAAGGGAATGAAATAAATATGGGCGAGGAGAAGAATGTACAGATATATGACATTCCTATTGTGTAAGAATATATTGACGTCTTTCTAGAGGATTTACCTAGACATCATCCAGAGCGAGAAATTGAGTTTTCCATTGGCTTAATTCATAGTTCAAGGCCTATATCGAAGACCCCATATAGAATGGCCACTATGGAGATAGTGGAACTAAAGAAACAACTAGTGTAACTGAGTGATAAAGGATTTATTCAACCTAGTGTTTCTCTATTGGGAGACCTTATCCGCTTTTTTAAAAAGAAAGATGAATCCATGAGGTTGTGCACTGATTATAGGGAAATCAATTCTATTACAATAAAGAATAAGTATCCTCTACCAAAAATTTATGATTTATTTTATCAACTTCATGGAGCCTAGTGTTTTTCAAAGATTGATCTTCAATCTGGATATCATTAGTTGCTTGTCAGGAAGTAAGACATTCCAAAAAACAACATTTCGAACTACGTACGGGCATTATGAGTTATAGTAATGCCTTTTGTACTAACTAATGAACCATTTGTTTTCATGGATCTAATAAAAAAAGTTTTAAAGAAATATCTTGATGAATTTGTGGTGGTATTTATTGATGATATCCTTTTATACTCTAAAATCCATGAAGATCATGAAAATCAATTACACACTATTATGGAGACCCTTAGAAGAAATTAATTATATAGGAAGTTTAAAAAGTGTTATTTTTGGCTCCAATATGTTTTAATTATGGGCCACATTGTCTCTAAGAATAGAATATCTATATATCCTGTGAAGACAAAGGTTGTGAAATAATGGCCTACTCCAACGAACATAACTGAGGTACATAGGTTTATTGGTTTAGTAGGTTATTGTCGGCATTTCGTTCAGAACTTCACCCGTTTAGCCAACCTAATGACCAAACTCACATGAAAATGGGTTAATTTTTTATGGCCAAAGGAATGTGAAGAATGTTTTGAAGAATTTAAGATCAGGTTAGTGAATACACCGATCCTAACCCTACTATCAGGGAATGATGGGTTTATTATCTATAGTGATACATCAAATAAAGGACTTGGTTGTTTCTTTATACAGAATGATCGAGTGATTGCCTATGAATCTAGGTAGCTAAAAGTTCATGAAGAAAACTATCCAACTCATTATCTTTATTTAGCAGTGGTAATATTTTCTCTATAGTTTTGAAGACATTACCTATATGGAGAAAAATTTGAGATATATATAGATCATAAGAGTTTGAAATATATATTCTTATAGAAAGAACTCAAAATGAGACATAGGAGATGGATTGAGCTACTCAAAGATTATGATCGCACAATACACTACCTCCTAGGGAAGGAAAATAAGGTAGCATATTCTTTCAGTAGAAAGGACCATGGAATTCTGAATTAGATGAGAGTTGAAAGGGATCCTTTGTTCATGGATCTAGTAAATATGGATATGAGAATTATCAAGGAAGGTAATACATCACAAATTTTTCAAATGGTTATCAAAACTTCTTTATTAGAAAGGATAAAATGTTCTCAGGATGATGATGAGAAGATTCAAAAGACAATTAAAGCTTTAAATGATGGGAAGTTGACTGAATTTGTATATGAAGGTAGCATTTTAAAATTTGGAAAGGTGATTTCTATTCCTTATATTTTTTAGCTAAAGAGGGAACTATTGGATGATGCTCATAGCTATAATTTCTCTATACACCCTAGTAGTACAAAGATGTATAGAGCTCCAAAGGAACATTTTTGGTGGGAAAACATGAAGAGGGAGATTTCTGACTATGTGTCGAGATGTTTGGTTTGTCAACAGGTGAAGGATGGATGACAACATCCTTGAGGATTCATGCAACCCATTTTTATTTCTATGTGGAAGTGGGATGATATTACGATGGACTTTGTTATGGGGCTACAAAAGACTCCAAGAAAGAATGATGCGACATGGGTTATTATTGATCGTTTTACAAAATCTGCACATTTTCTTTTTATTAGAGAAGATTTACCACTTGAACGTTTAGAAAGACTATATATTAATGATGTTGTAAGATTTTATAGTTTACCCTTATAAATTGTTTTTGATCATGATCCCCGTTTTACATCACAATTTTGGAAAAGTCTTCAGAAGGCCCTAGATACTATTCTCTATTTGAGCACTACCTACCACCCACAAACTGATGGACAATCAGAACAGACTATTTAAACATTGGAAGACATGTTGAGGTCTTGTTCACATGACTTTCAAGGTATGTGGGATCAATATTAACCTCTTGTAGAATTATCCTATAACAACATCTTCCATTCAAGAATTCAGATTGAACCATATGAAGCATTATATGGAAATAGATTTTGTACACCAACTTATTGGGATGACATTGGTGAGAGAAAGCTCATAGGCCTATAACTTGTTGAGGAAATAATATAAAAGGTTATGATTATCCAAACCCATATCAGAATAGTTCAAATTAGGAAAAAGAGCTATGATGATATCTAAAGGAAGGATTTGGAATTTTATGAAGGAGATCATGTTTTCTTATATCTATATGGAAGGGTATCATATTATTTGGTAAATAGAGAAAATTATGTCCCAGGTACATTAGATCTTTTGAAATTTTGGATCGAATTGGAGTCGTAGCTTACCGTTTGGAAATACCGCCCAGTCTCCCCAAAGTTCACAATGTGTTCCACGTATCAATGTAAAGGAATTAAATTCTAGACCCAACACTTGTACTCACCTATGATGAAATAAAACATGAGCCTGATCTATCATATTTTGAAGATCTTATCAAGATTATTGATACAAGAGAACAAGTATTGAGAAATCAGATGACTCTTCTAGTGAAGGTTCTTTGGAGTAACCATAAGATGGAGGACGCAAAATGGGAGACTGATGATCTTATGTTCAATACATACTCGAATATTTTTAGGTAACATATTGAAAATTTTGAGGACAAAATTTTTTGTGAGGGGAGAATGTAACACCCCAAGTCTTTGAAAATAAATTCATTTTATAATCTATACATTAAACAAAACTTTTCCACTTATGTGTTTTGAATTTCAAAAAACAGTCATCTATAGTTGTGATCAGTAAGTCATTTGGAGTCTGATAGAATAAATTTGATTTTTGGTGAATAGTAACATACCCTTATGAATAGTAACATGACCCTTATGAATAGTAACTAATGATAATATTTTATTTTCTTAAGGTAATAAGATAACGAGATCTTAATTAATTTTTCAATGTGATATAAAACTAAATATACCTTTAAAATTGTTATTTTGTGAATTAACTATGATTTTATTTAAAATTAAATTAATAATATTTAGAAAATAATTTTAGAAAAATGGAGTTCATTTTTTAATTTTACACATCGAAAAATGTTTGGGGTGAATTTTTGGTATTTTTCTAAAATTCTTATATTTTTGATGAATAGTGAAATATAGTAAAATACCGTATATACAAATTATCAGTTAAATACACTATTTATGACATCATAAGTGATGTAAGGCCAGATGGTTAGAACTCACATGCACTTATTACTATTATGGGTAACATAAAACAACATTATTGGTTGTCTTGAGGGAGATAATAAAATAATTAATTAAATATTCAAAATTCACTCTTCTCCTCCACTATACCCCCCCAATCCCTCTTCTCTTCACTACTCTAAGCCTTGAAGATCCGAAAATATCTGCCAAAATAGCCTTACCTAGTCACTCCTCACTTTCAGGAATTTCTTGGTCTTTCCAAAAGTCCAAATCCCCTTCCCTTAAGGAGGTTCCCAAGGAGGTTATATCAAGAGGTAAAGTACCTTTCTTTTTCGTTTAGTTTCATTTCAAGTTCATTTCTTTTGTAATACTCTCCTTACCTCCTCTATAGAAATTACCATGATATATCCAGTATCATCTATATATTAGAATTATATCATGTTAATGGAAGAACTATCATCAATATCCTCTCTCTCTCTCTCTCTCTCTTTTATTTCATAAACAAAATCAACATCCTTGAGGATCCAATTTATAACCTTCATGGACGATGGAGTTTCGTTCTTCAAATTCTCCTTCATTACAGACCATGAAAAAAAATTATGGTTGAACCAGACATTAATATATTTATTATAACCTAATTAAGATTCATGAACGAGTATAAATACATATTATTAAATCTTATAACCAAACTAGTTCCTAATAATCAAAATAGGGCTAAATAATCTTAGTGAATGTCATAAATATTTCATCCAATGATTAATCTTCTTTATATGTAACAAAATTATATAAATTACCATTAATACTTATAGATTTTTGTAAATAATATGTGATTTCAATTATGGATATTTACATCCATTCCACTCCATTACTAAAGAACAAGTGAACCAATTATAAAAATAGTAGAAAACAAACACTCCAGAACAATGAAATTCAATAAAATAACTTATCACTAAGGGCATAAATGAACTAAAAATAATTATGATAAACTAAATAAATGTATAATAGGTTCCAAAATAATTTTTTAGTAAGACTAATTTCATATTCTAGGAGCTTATGTTCAAGAGAAGAACACATTCGGACTACAGGTAAGGGTTTTTTCTCCCACTCGAACATCCATTTTCATTCGGGTTACTTTTATTGTCTAATTACCTCAATGAAACTCTTGTGTATTATTATGTACTAGTAAAAAATTATGTTTTTGGGTTATATATATGCTTACAAAATGGAATATTTAATTATTTTATGGATGGTTATAGGTTTTAAAAGGAACTTTCGAAATTGTTTCTGAAATACAAACCCGATCCAAAGGAATTTCTCTAATTCTTTCATATTTTCAAGGGCACTCTATAATATATTTTTGGAAAAAATTATCTTTATAAAATAACTCATTTTATTATGAAAATACTATCTTAATTCACTTCTATTTTTATACAAATATTTTTCCAAAAGAACCCTTCTTTTCAAAGTAAAAGAGTATTTATCTAAATATTTACTCGAAGATTTTATAAGAGTATCTTCATCTATTTCAACACTCTTGTGGATTATTAAGTATTATTGGGATTATTTATCCATGTTATAATCTACCATATTTAATTTAATGTTTTATGAATATTTTTTCTGTGGATGTGCTATCTTAAAACCATTTACCAATTTACTCTGAATGGTTAGTGTTTACGCTTAATGTTTGGGGAAAGTTATTTTCATTTCATATATTAATTTCAATTTGAATGTATATGTTCTTTTTATTTATCCCCATTTATATGAGGAATTCATTGGGCATAAAATTTTACAGGTGGTGCCCACTATATCCCCTCGGGGAAACGGTAGGTCTCATGAGACAAACTAGGTCATTGGAACAAGGCCTTGACAAAATTATTATTTATGGTATTGGCACGAGGCCTTGACGGTATGGTTATATTGTTCCGAATTATGCATTTCCTCATTATAAAAATATTATTTATGGTTCATGTGGTTATTCAACTACTATAATACCCATGAATATGTTATGTTATGGTAATATTTTCTCATATCATATTTTTTCCATATCATGTTCTGGTTTATTTTTAAAGGCATGTGTTTTCAATTATTCACCATGTATAATGTTTATGTTATATTACACTGTATTGCTTACTCTTACATAGAATTTGAGCTCACCCCTTTCTTATGTTTCATTTTCTCATGAAATGAATAATTTATTATGAATGACATGCTGAAATAACCTAGCAGTTATGGAAGTTTTCTAAGGATTTTCTATGTTGTTTTTCATTTAATGTTGTAATGTTGAACTTATGTATGTATCTTGTTTCCAATAATACTAAACTACATGGTCCTTTGGTATGATTATTCCTAGTTAATATTCAAATTTAATCAAATAAGGCACCAGCTCTGGGAAAATTGCGTCAGGTCCTTAAACTTTGCATCCATAGGTCCAGTTCAAAGTCAACAAATTCATGTTTTAGACATATATTAAGGTCCTAGAAATAGTATAGGTTTTCTATAGGATTTATAATAGAACTATATAATAATGAGAGGGGAGTTTTTAAAATTTATCAAGAAGAATAGATAAGGAATGGGGTACCTAGTATCCTAGAAAAAAGAGATTTTTGTCAGCCTAGGGTAGGTATGAACCCTCATAATCTCAATTATATATGGGTACTGGTTCTCAAGCCTGTACCATTGGATCAGATGAAATATTTTTTCTTATGGAGGTCAAGTTCCTTACTAGTGATACTATAAATACTTTATGAATATTTGCCATGTTTCAAGTGTTCTAATTCAAGTTTCATTATTGAGGTAATTTTAGTTGAGGCAACAACAATAGATTACTGCATTTTGGGATCATTATAGTAGAGAATGGGTGGTCAATTGAAAACTCTAAGATGTTAATTATCCACATAGAGCATAAAACAACTGGGGAGGTGGTCATCATCAAGGTTATAGAGGCTATAGTGTTGGTCATTTTCATCTACATGCTTTAGGGTTTTTAGTTCAAGGTGCTCCAAACATCATTCAGGGTATCCATTAATTTTTTTCTACATTGGTTCATTATTTTTTGATTTAGGATCCACACACTCCAACATATCACCTTCCCTAGTCCATGCATTGGGACTTGAGGTGGAGGTACATCTAGTGACCTTGTAATTGACTACACCAGTTAGAGGTTTAGCTTATGTGTATGAATTATTTTAGATATGTGAGCTTGTTTTGGGGAAAACCACTCTTTGAGATACTTTCTATGTTTATGGATACATTCCTAGGATGTTATCCTTAGTATGGATTGGTTTTATTTTGTGTAATGTGTTATTTATTTCTTAAAGAGATATTTTGTGTTATATGATGTAGATGGAGATTAAATAGAATTAATTGGTGAGTGATACCCTATGATGGGTTAGATACATGTTCCATATTTATATTCCTTATTAGAAAAACTAATTATTATTTAATTGGAGATTTAGATGATGGTGTTTTCTAGGGTAGTGGAATATTTCCCTAATGTTTTTCCTGAGGAGGTTATTGTGTTCCTCCTATATGGAAGATCAATTTTAGGATTGAGATATAACCTAGAATTTCTCCAGGATTGATGTCTTCATATAGGATTTTTCTTTATCATTTGATATATCTTTGAGTAAGACTAATTGATTTATTGTAGTGAGTTTTTTTTAATTGAGTGTGTCACCTTGGGATGCAATAAATTTTTTCGCAAAGAAGGCCGAAAGTAGTGTGAATATTTGTATTGATTATCATCACTTTATTTAGGTGGAAGTGAAGAATAATTAGTCACTTCCACATATTGATTCACTATTTGATTAGCTCAAAGGATAAAGTTGGTTCTAAATTATTTATTTATGGTCAAGGTATCATTATATGTGGCTGAAAGAGGGTTTTTTTGAATACCACATTCAGTTGAAATTATGAGAATTATGAGTTTATTATAAAGCTTTTCAGTGTGTAAAATGATCTAGTCATGTTCTTAAGGTTTATGAATGCAGTGTTCAAGGAGTTTTTAGATAATGTTTTTATAGTTTTTATCAAGGATATCTTGGTGTACTCTATGTCCAAGGAGGATAATTTAGATCATTTTCGTAACATATTGGGATTTCTTTATTATCAAAAACTATTTATGAATATTTTGAAGTGTGAGTTAGAGGTTTATGAATTTCATTTCATGGATAATATAATATTATATAAGGGAGTATATATGGATCATTTATAGGTAGAGGTATTTTTTTATTAATAATACCAAAATACTGTTGTAGAGGTGAAGTGTTTCCTTGTCCTTTCAAGATATTATATGAGGTTTCTAGTCAATTTCTCTCATGTTGTGACATCTATTACAACATTTAATAATAAGTATTAGGTGTTTTATAGACTAAATAGTTTAAAGAAGATTTTGAATAACTAAATGAGAAGTTTTCCAGTAATTGAGTTATTTATCTTCTAGAAGAGGGTGTCCAGTTTTAGGTTTTCTCAGATTCCTCACATCTTGGGTTGGGCTTTGTTTTGACACAACATATATTAGTTGTTTTTTATGCTTCTAGATTGTTGCAACATCCATGATCATAACTATATCACCCATTATATAGTGTTATAAAAAGTTTTGTTTGACTTGAATTTTTGAAAACATTACCTCATTGGAGAACAATTTCTTGTTTTTACCAATAATAGTAACCTGATGTATTTCTTCTCCCAATGTTACTTGAACTTGTGACAGTGGAAGTGGATTAATTATTATAAGAGTATGAATTATAGATTCCATATAAACTTGTAAAGGGTAATGGTATCGGGGATACCATGAGTAGAATGTCACATAGAAATTCCATTCATTAATCTATATATTATTGGTGAGTAATGGAAGATCTCTTAGTGATGTATCTTGATATGGGAGAGGATGATGTAAAAAGTCATTATTATTAGACAATGGTGTAGTCATATTTGGTGCAGTAGGTGGAGGATTCACAGTTGGGGGATTTTGAGGTAGAGTTATGAAGTGACCAAATTGTCTTTGGATATTTCATGGATGTATGGTTTGAGGATAGAAAAAATGGGTGTTGTTCCATGGGGAATCTTTCCATTCCTATAGTGACGTGTGAGGTGGTTCTCCAAGAGTTCCATATCTCACCCTCGGTGGTATATACCAATGTGACAAGGATTTACTATGTAATGAGATTTTAGTTTCACTGGCATGGTTTAAAGCATTTAGTTGAAGAATTTCTGTCTTGATGTTTGGTCTTCCTGAAGGTGAAGGCCGAGCACCATGTTCTCGGTGGTTTGATCAATACATTTGATGTCACTCAGTAGAAGTGGGAGGACATATTGATGGAATTCATTACTATTTTACCTTGATATTGGGGAGACTATGATATTATAAAGGTTCTAGTTGATAATTTAATAAAATCTCTCCTTTTTAAAGTCATTTAGGAGTTGATCTCATTAGAGGTTTTGTTAAGGAAATATCTAGAGGTAATAGTGAGACCCCAAAGAGTATCGAGGATGATAATTTTTTATCATGATACTCATTTTAATTCCATGTCATAGAGAGGTATCCACTATTATTTTTCTCTTATTTATGCCTTTGAACTACTTTTCATCCATAGATGGATGGTCAAGTAGAGCGGGCCATCCAAACTATTGAAGATATGATGTGTTCTTATGTTATAGATTTTAGAGGTTTGGGGATGAGGCAATTGTCCTTGGTTAAGTTTTCTTTAAATAATAGTTTAAAATCCATCATTGGAATGGTGTTGTTTGAGACTTTGTATAGCTGACCATTTTATTCTCTATTTTGTTTTGGACCGGGTCAGAGAGGTATCAATTCTCAGGTCAAAACTAGTGGGGAATACGATAGAGATTTTTTAGGTGATTTTTGAAAAGATGGAGGCTTTTTAAAATCATCAATAAGCATATGGTGATCATAGGATGATACCTTTTTAGTTTTACATTAGAGATCATGTGTTTATTAAATTGACTCCTCATTATGGGTAGGAATGGATTGGTTATTGGAGTAAGCTTTATCCCTATTTTTTTGGACCTTTCAAGGTGTTGGATTATGTTAGAGATGTGTAATATCAGATAACAGTTCTCCCATATATGTTCCATATACATGATTTATTCCATGTGTTATAACTTCTATATTATCTTCATCATGACTCTCATGTCATTGATTGTGTAGAGGCTAATGGTTAAAATGATCCAACACTCAAGGAGCATCTAATGGAGATCCATGAACATAAAGAAAAGGTGTTTCATGGGTATGAAATTCCTTTGTTTCATGTCTTTTTGATGGTAGAGGAACATAGGAGAGTACCTGGGAGTGTGATTCATATACACATGATCAGTATGCCAAGCTAATTTTTCATAAATTTTCCCTTTTAATGTTACTTATTGTAGATTTTAAACCATTTTTTGTTTATGAAATGGCTCACTCTCTTGTTTATCATTGCGGATTTACTATCATTTCAGAGGTATATCCCTAGAGAGTGTTTTGTATATAGTTTTTATTATTGGGTGGTTTAGCACTTGTTTCCTTTGAGTGAGGTGGTTGAGCTCCTATGATGGTGATATTCTTCAGAGGTGTCTCATGGGGTGGCTGTTCGAGAGACCCCTTTCCTATCTTTTATCTTCACATTTTTATTTAAATTCTTGAGGATGGGAATGGATTTATAGTTATCTAATATAATATTACATATCCTAAAATCAATTTTCATTGATTATTTTGGGTGACGGAGGTTCCTAGAGGAGGTTCCATTTGGTTTAAGAGGGATATGATGCGTTTTGGGAAGTTCTCCACCATGGAGGTCTACACTGCACTGTAAGAGTGGAGGTTGTATCTTATGGGAGTTAAACTATGGTGCAAGAGTGAAATATTTCTCTTACAAACTTTGGGTATACATGGAATGGTATTATAGATGTGGTGAAAAAGCCCTAGGATGTAATTAGTTAGTTCTACTGATTCTAGAACCACTGCGGCGTGGAGTGGTCCACTGCACCATAGAAGGAATCATAAAGGAAAATTGGGATACTATTATGGGATGAGTGATTATATCATTGAGGGGTATGATGTGGTGTAGCCTCCCTTTTATAGGATGATTTTAGATTTATAATTGGTTTCCTAGTGACATAGTATCCCCCCTTTTATAGGATATGACTGTGGACTGTGCCATGGTTAGCAATTGCATGTTTGACTAGAGAGGATGGGGTGTGGTCTCCTACCTTTATACTCTAGATTGGGATTCTACTATAAATTTTGTGGTATGGTCTGGATGGCTACATCATGGTATTCAGTTTTTATGTTATCCTATAAATAACCCATGCCCATAAAACCAACATTCCCCCACTTCCTTATCTCAATAACAAGGCACCCAAAATAGTTTTTCAATTTATTTGAATCCCCTATAACTAGGTATTGATACTTAAATACTAGAGATCAATACATGGTGACTCAAGGTAAGATCTACTTCTTTTTTATAAAGGTTTCTCTCCATTTGATCTTATTTTCCTCCTATTTTTATCACTATTATTTGGAGTTTGATCCCTGTTATTCTAATAGAGTTTTCCTTTTCATTTTCTGGTGTGTTCATGGAACAAAATACCAGGGAGATAATAGTTTCTATAAGGGATAGGTGATTATATATCAAAATTTGCATTTCATTTATGTTTTAACAGCATACAGATTTCAAGGTAGGGGATTCATTTCTTATTGTATTTATTTATATGAAATTATAAGTTTACCATGGTTTAGTCCTTTTAATTATGGTGAAATTAACCTTATAATGATTAAACTATATTGAATAATAAAATTGGTTTATGTTTAATGATAACAGGTTATTGTTTTCCAACATGATAACAATTTCCACTTTTTTCTTGATAATGTTCTATTTATACAATGCTTTGTATAACATGTCGTTATTCTTGGTTTATTATAGAATTGGTGAAATTGGATAAATAACATAAATATGAAATTAACTGATTAATTGGATTAATTTTTAAATAAGTGACCGGTTTTGTAATCTAGTATACCCTGTAATTTGATAGTGATTAAAATTGATGAATGTTTTCATTTTTAGTTAAATGTGTTATTCCATGTGATTGTGGAATTTTTTAAAGAACTTGAACTGTGTTAATGATTTCTGTGATGATAAGGATTAAGATCATGTTAATGAATTATTTATTTTATAGCATATTAATTCTTTAAAAATGTTATAGATCATGATTAATTAATTATAATAGATTATTATAGTTGATGAATTAGGTTACCTGTAGTTGGAATTAGTGAATAATTAATTATTTAATTCAACGTGGAATTAAACATTGTTTTATGACAAATATAAATTTTTGGGACTGAGAGAGCCTATTTTCAAGTAAAGGATAAGTTACTTTTTCCTAGGGCCAAGTGATCCTAATTGTATGTATAGTTTAAATTCCTTATTTTAGGTCCAAGCTTCCCTATTGACTATGTTTGATATCTTTTCTTTATATTATGTTCTTTAGATGTGATCTTTACTATGTGATGTGATGTGAGTCTGGGATGGCTGACGAGATATGGGCTAATAAGCCAATGGTTGAGGTAGTAGTTGATTATTATGATATTGAGAAGCATGGTAATATGTGTGTGGGTGTTGTGGATGAAACTAGAGATGATCAAATAAGTGTGAGAAGGTCATTCCCATTATTGTGATAATATTGGATTCTTAATTATGAATGAATCTATTTAATGGATATATAACCATGTTGTTTATTTTTGCTGAATTACTTTCCCTAATAAATTAGGATTTTTGATGTGATTGTTTTTATCTATTTATTGTAGATTAGGATGATTTCATAGAGTACCTAGAATTATGGAATTTTTGACAATGTTTAATAAATGAATAACCCATTGGGCTGGTGTTACTGGAATGAAAATGTTAATCTTAATCTTGAGAAACTATGTAATTGGGTGGGTTATGCCTGTTGGGAATAGACATCACCTTTAATGGTTAATGTTATGCAACTTTGAATAATGTTGATGGTTAATTAATGGAAAATAATTTAATTAATGTAAATTGGAATGAAAAATTGATTGATTTAATGTAATATAATTAATATCTTAAAATTATTTGAGTTTATAGGATATATAGATTATAATAGTGGTAGTCAGATATCCATGAGATGATAGTTGTAGTTGAGTATAAGACTATGTCATGCCCATAGTGTGGCCATTAAATATACTATATCATATATTTTTTTGATTTCATACGCTTCCCCACCCATGTTGGTTAGGGTGACTAACACCCAGTGGACCCTGGGAGGGTGTTTTCCCCTACATCCTAGTGAGAGGATGGATGGATGAGAAAAACTTATGACCCCAATATCTTCTCTTAGTAGTATTATGTGTTGGTTTGCATGGTGGTTAGTTTCCACATCTATATGTGTAGAGAGTTTTGATGTTTTTCTGTTATTTCACACACATGTATCACCAGATATCATATCCAAAGGATTATTATAAGTACTCAGTATATGTGATGTGATGGATTGAGGTACCTTATTTAGTGTATGGGCTATGATGGATTTAGGTATAATACCCAATTTATGATACACATCATACGAGCTGTAGTGGATCCCATAAACTACTTGGTTACTATTTGGTGATATGATATGGAATGATGAGATGATATGATGCATGAGATACATGTTTTGATACATAGAACAAGTTACTTCAGGTTGTATTCTTTTTAGAGAAATATGGATCAATACGTGGGATATTTTGAAAGAGTGGAAATCCAGTGGGGGAAATGGTAGTGGGGTACCATTTTTTGTTTTATTATTATAACATATGATCTCTTGTTTGTGATACTTGGTGAGTGATAGCCATGGCGAGGCTGATAAATTATTATACATTCTTTGGTGACTATTTCATTTTATTATTGTTCACCATTATTTAGCATGTATTATTTATATTTTTTATGAGAGGATTTAGGTATTATCCTATTAAGTATACTACTATAGTCACCCCATGTATTAATAAACTGTTTTCAAGTCTGAAGGACTAGGTTGGAGATTCAGATAGATATTACTAACTCATAGTTTTATAGGATATATTTTTAGGATTTATGTTCGCTGCCAAGTTTACCTATTTATATTTCTATTTTCCTTTTTAGTTGTATCATCATTGTATGATAATACATGTATGTACTTGGGATTTTTTTATCTTTATGAGAAGGAGTTTATTTTTTTATCTCTCTAATCTCTCCCTTTCACATTTTTTATTTAGAGGGGAATTCCTCCTATCTGTATATATGATATACCCTCAGTTATTGTCACCAACAAAGGTTCGATTAGCATCAGGTCTTAAGAAATCACTATCCTTTTTCTCTCATTGTTGGGTCAGGAAGGGTACTCTTTGTGGGGAGGGTTTCATGACATTAATTGACATTAATGGGAGTATTTACCAAATAAATATTAAATAACTATATCTTATATTGTATTCAATGTTTTTAGAGAAATATTTTAGGAATAATATTTTATTCTTTAAAATATTCCAATAAAGGGGTGGGATCACATCACTCATATTTTATCAAATAAGTAAGATAAACCCTTTTACCCTAGATAAAATATTGTTGTCCTTATATCACATTAATATCATGTTTTGGAACTATATCAATATTAAACAATGTTAAGAAAAAACATATCATTTCATTTAAAGAAACCTCTTATTTACAATATATATAATCAAACAATATAATGGAACAGAGATACAATTAACAACATTATAATTTGAATTTCTATTACATCCACTTGCTTGATAAAGAAACCCTTTTCTTCTTGAAATTAATTTAAACATCAATGACTAACCATCAATATTTATTCAATTTTAAACACATATACATATTCAAATTATTTTCTATGTATATTTGGGATCATTTTACCTTATACTAGGTTGAAAACATCAACCACCATAGAGCACAACATAAGGAAGAAAATTGTAGTAAATCACAGACCTGGGGACTTGACCCTACAACCTACCAATCACCACAAAAACCCTTACTACCCCCCACCAATGGTGGGGATTAGTATCATATTCTCTTCAAAAAATAATAACTGAATATAATAAATTTAATATAGGATATAGACTCTCCAAGGAGTTTCTTTCACCACAGTATGTATTCAAGGTAATTTTGTCTTCAATAATTTTGTCTACAATGTCTCACATTTTCATAGTGGAAACATTTCTATTCTATTGAGTTTCATTTCGTTTCTATAAAATATTTTTGTGTGGGATATCTATGGACATTATTCTTCTCATTATAACAAAAATGTTCACCATTTACTTTTTATGACTTCACTACAATACTTAAGAATAAACATCTCATGTTCTTCTCAGTAACCCTCAGTATATTTAAATCACCCAGTAAACTTTTGTTGAAACCATCCGTGTTTTAATTCATAAAGAACATTTATAACTTTTAAAATAATTATTCTATAATGAATTTATTATATATGTCAATCATATACAGTGACCCTAGTTTCTCTAAGTCATTTACGTACCTAATCATATCGAGTACACATGTTAAGAATAAAGTAACCTCTACCATTTTATACTGGAAGAGTTCTTTATAAACATAGATTCTCTTATATATAGTTTATTATTAAAAGATAATTTATAGGTTTTATAAAACAATACAAATAATTATATTGATTTTGGTTATTTTTATCTATAGAAACAAGCATCAATATATAAATATTAATAGAAAATTTACTTTGATATTTCTCTTTTTAACTAAATTTGTCAGTAGTTGTTTTCTAATAATGTTTTTCATCTAACACATAGAAATTTTCATATTTATTGAGTATAATTATCATGTTCTAATATCAATATAGGATGGTACATTCTTTATTTTTGTTAATTTCAAGAATTGATCTCAAATTAAAATTTGATGTTGACTATTAAAAATATTTTTTCTGATGAGTATTCGGTTTTATATTCATTTCATAATAAAAATTATTAAATGTGATCACACCAAAAGTGATGATCCAATTTCACTTTACATCGTATCTATTAGTGTTCAAATATTTATATTTCACTGAATCCTTGAATTCTATTTAGTGTTCCCCTCATATATTAACTATTTAGTTTTCCCCTCTTCGATTAACAATTTAGGTAGACAATAATGTCAATCACATCATATATGATTCTTATATAGTTTAATTATAAAATACTTTCCCAGATCTATCATATTATAACAACCCATTCTTGACATACATAGACATTACATCACTTTTGCAGAATACTTAAAACATTACAAAAATAGATGCCCAAATATCATATTATTCTTGTTCATTTGAAAACATGGAAACACGAACATTGGTATATAAGTGAGATACATTATCTCCTACTAGGATCTTATTGACTTGAACCCTTATTAAACATATCATACTTAATACATATCATCATAAACTGGGGAAGGAAAGAAATAAAGGGGTGAACTCAGATACTCAGTAAGGGTTAATAAGGGAATCATGTAAGCATAAACATGAGCATATGAGTATGAGAATGTGAAAAAACATTTTAAGATCATAACCTTCATATCAAAGATCATAAGCATGAATCATGTAATAAGTTGTGATTGTCTATAAAGACATGAATCATAAGGAAATAAAAAATATTATCTATGAAAGCATAACATAGGAATAAAATATGTAATTGTGTCAAACACAAAAGAATATAATATGATTTATATGGTATTTATGGAATCGTTACCAAGGTAATTTCAGTGGAAAAAATTCATTTACTAAACTAGGTTCACACCCCATTCTAGCCCCATATTGCCGGACCTAGTTCAATCCTTGTTCTAGCACTATCATACTAAACCAATTTCACTTCTCATTAAAACCATGTATATCTCATGAGATATAAAACTTTACCCAATGAATTGGAAGGATATGTAGGTCTCACCCATCTCATAATGAATGTATATATGCATGTGCCCCAAAATTATAAATAATCATATCACAACCCATTAAATGAAATGGATATCACAAACATGAAATCATACCTTAAAACATGAAAACATAAACATGTTTCATAATAATTTCATCAAATTATAACCTATGAAAATAAGTGGATTTCATAGAAATATATCCCATAAAAGGAAGAAGGTTTCATAAACATCATGTCATCAATACATAAACCATTCAAATAAATAATATAGATGGAACCATTAGATCATTTCCTAAAAACAAATGTGTAAAGCCAATGGATGTCATCATAGATGGGAAATAATTTTAAAATATATTTTTAAAACACTTCATGAGGAAATGAGCCTTTCGTGTTTCAAAAATTCTTCTTAAAACACAACACATTTTTAAAAACATTTTCACGAGTATAAACTTGAAAACATATTAAGGAAGCATTCAAAACATTTTGAAATTATGTTTCCTTTGAAAACATATGGAGGGGCTTGAAAACCTTTTGAAAACTGTTTTCCTTGAAAATTTATAAAAGAAGAATGAAATTTTTTTGAAAAACATTTCTTTAAAAATATATTTTAAAATAAATAAATTAAAAAATTACCTTTTAAATATGGAAAGGAGTCTTCAAAGAAATTAGGATGGGTAAATCCGTACATGTTGTATGAGGTAAACAATATTCATTTTGTGTGGTAAAAAGGATAGAAATATTCCTTATTCTAAAAGCATTAATAATATTCCTTTGATGAAATTGGTAAAAAAAAAAATTTATATGTTTCTATTAATTATCATATAATATTAGTAGAATATTCTTAGAATCCCATTTTTGAAATCATGGTTTTGAAGGAACACAGATTTATGATTGAAGAGTGAGGTAAGGTCATGTTTTCTTTGAAAAATAATTCTTAATTATCTAAGTACAAAAGAGTGGAAAAATTGGTAATAATACATGAATATATTAAAAAAAATATTATATTAAAATTCATGAGTTTTTTTTGAAATATGGATCATAATATTTGATTAATGAAAACGTGATCATAAATAATCTCGATAAATTGTGAGATTGTTTCAATAAACACATGCCACATGGTAACTTTGAATAATTATACGCATTTTATAAAATTTAATTACATGGAGATTTAAAATATAAGGAAAGGATGAAGATTCATGTTATATTATTTCAAATGGAATTTATACACCTCATATAAAAATATAGTTGTATAACATGTCATGCATCTCAAATAAGGAAAAATGTGACAAAATTATATTGCCGATTTGGTATCTTTATAAACTTAATCCTCATGAAAGAAAGATCATAAAATGGTTTTCTAAATATACATATATTTATGTATAAAATCAATATAATACATTCCTAGGTAGTATATACATCACACAAAATAATTGAGTAGTGAATAAGGCTGGTATCTCATGAAAATAAAGTGTGAGATGAAATTACCTTTCCTTGTTTTTTTTGGATCTCATCTTACTCATTCAAAAATACTATATAATAAATATAATTTTATTATAAATTTATCAAAGAAAAATATTCTTACTTATAATACCATATATTGTTTTATTATTTATTTATTTTACCCAATTTTTAACAATTCTATGTTAAGGTTTCACTTTGGGTAATATCTACTTTGTTTTTTACAAGTGTCTAAATTTTTTACATATTTGAACCTTATACATATATCATGATTTCCAAAATTTAAAACATGATTTAAATATAATTAATATTTGGTTTATTGAATTATTAAATGGATACACCGTTTATGGAGACGATAGGCTGTACGTACGCATGAATGGTATTTCTGTTTAATTGTCATATTGAAAGAAATAAAGTAAAAGCAATATATGTATATATATGCATATATATATATATATAATTGTTAAGTTAGATTTATTATATAATATATATCATATAAATTAACTAGAACCATCCTTAATACATTCCATGTAATGTATTAATGAATCACACCGCTTTAAGAGGATGATAGTCCACACCTCCTCAAATGAAATTATCGTATTAACCAAAAATAGAAAGGTTAAGGATATGTATTATAAAATAATTATAGAATATTAGATACATAATAACTATAATATATAACATTTATAAATATATTTTCCATAACAATCTCCACTATGATAGGTGGTAATGGAAAAATGAACAATCATCGTTTCGTGAGGCAGTAGTTCGTCATACACATAAACAATATGTTCATTACCAATTAGATGGAAGTGTGTGTAAGTGTTTGTAGAAAAATTATCATAAAAGTGTACTAGTATATTTAGGATAGTGGTTTTTTATAAAATAATTTAATAATAATATTTTTTTGTAGTGGGGAAATAAAATAAAAAAAAAAGAATTTGAGGGTGGGTGTTACTTCTTAATCGGGTAACTACTTTTGGTTTGAAAAAAATGGCTTCTTTGGAAGGATTTATTCCCATGTAAGGATTAAAGGATTAAGTGAGGGATGTTGATGAGGAAATTGGGAATATTTGTTTTTGAGTCAACATGGCTTTGGAGGTCCGAGGAAGTGGGAGGAGAGTAGGCATTTAATAATGGAGGAGGAGTGACTCTCTTATGATATTTTGGAAAAAGGGAACCCCCACCAATTTTATTTTATTGAAAGTGGATCTAATAATGGTCCAAATTATATAAAAAGGAATATAGGGTGGAAATATGGTTATAAAATTGATTTTTGACAAGTTTATAGGTCTTTTTGGACCTCAAGGTTGTGGTTTAGTCCTTTATTAAGATTAGTTTAACCTAAATTATTGAAATTATTCTTAAATTATTGAAATTATTCTTAAATAATTTCACTCTTGGGTCATGAGTGTACTTATTTTTTTTTGAATAAAATTTACAATGATTATGATGAAGTAAAAATGTTCAAAATATTTCTCTATTTTTATTGCCAAATTATAAGTGAAATTTATTACAATGACCAAAATATGATTGATTTATAAATAAATTAGTCTAATTAAACATTAAAATCAACATAAAATATAATTTTAATATATAAAAAAATTAGATGAAAATGAAATTTTGAATTAAAATTCAGTATTTTTAGCTATTCATTAAGAAATAAAACTTCACAAAAAATTCCAAAAATTCAACATAACCTAATTTTTATTATTCACTTAAAAAGAAGAATTATATTTTTACATATAATATTTATAAATGTTCCTACGTTTATATTTAAAATATGTTCTACATTAAAAGGTAGTAAAATCACTTTAATAAAAATATTGGGTTTTATGTGTTAAATTAGTTTTATTCTTATCTTGTACTTATAAAATATATTAGATGAATATAAAAAATATTAACTTAGATATAAAACATATAAATTAAATTAATTTTACTTACTAATTGTAATTATTTTAATTTATTAGGATTAAAATAACTTTGAGATCATAATAACAGTTTTCTATAAAAATACTCCCTTTATATTCAATTAGTTCTTATATTAATTTCTAAATAATTTGAAACTAATTAATTCATTTTATATTTTTCAAAAAACATATATTTAAATATATTAGTTAATAATATTAATAAAATATAATTTAATGGATATGTTATATATTATTATATATTTTTTAATAATATATTATTGTTTGGTAACACTTGGTCTTGCGTGTTATGAAATCCATCGAGGAAACTCAGTCTTGCGTAAAATGTAAGCTTACCTCACTGTTTTTTATAGAGAAAGATAACCATTATATCATGTGTAGTAAATGATTAAATTGGAATTATGTATAATGAAATCGAAACTTAGTGTTTTAATATATATAAAATTACTATTTTTAGTGTAGTGTGAATTAAAAAATATCAAAAATATTAAATTAATTAAAAAAAATATTTCACAAAATCTTAGGGTGTTAAATTTTACCCCCATTAAAATTAATTTCACCCTAAAAATCCATTTGGTTTATCAAAGGTTTAATTCTTAAAATTTCATTTCATATAAACCCACATCATGAAAATGAATACTAAAAAATGCTTTTAAATAGGAAAGTTGAAAACAAAATGGTTACGCAAAGTAACTCATAACTAGGTTTACACATGGGTGAACATAGCTTGTAAGTGAAAACTTGGACATGGAAGAGAAATATATCCATCATGTTCTGATGGAGAGTGATAGAGAATAAGGTCAAGATAAATTTAACAATCACAAATACATAAATCTATTATAAACTAAGGGATCATATGATTCATAAAATATGAAGGTACTCGGATAACATTTTTGGTTTCAAGATCTTTTTTCCTAATGTTAAAGAATTTTCATTAAAAGATATACTTGATTGATTTCAGGAAAATCTCACCCTTTTTCCTTATACATTTCACCTCTTTCTCCAAAGAGGAAGGTCATTTTTCCTTTCCTGAAGCACTAAAAAATCATGACATACATGATATTCCATCCCATATGTCATTAGTTATCATCAACACCAAGATTTTATAATTTGTCATCAAATATTCATAAATACTCATGTGGTGAGATAATAAATTATTCTCACAAACATCATCCTAATTTTTAATTAATATTTCTATAAATGGTTAACCATATATCCATTCCAAAATATGAAAATCCAAAACTTTAGAAAAAAGGAAAAAATTATCATAACATTAATCCCCCCTATATCAAAAAGTAGCTCTTGGTTGTCACATTTAAAAAATGTGTGCACTTTCATCATATATTGTATTAAAATAAGGTAATTACCTGATTTACAAAAAATCCTTATTATAAACATGATTGTATCCTTATTTCAAATTATATTGGATATATTCATTAAATCCAAAAAAAACGTTGTAAACATGATAGCATAAACCACTTGTTAACAAGGCCTTAATTAGTTCCAAGGTAATCTGTACTATCGAATTTACTTATTCCTATCTAAAATATCATTATCCAAACAACATTATCATAATATAATGAACATATTAACAATTATATTTCCTTAATCAAAATATCACCAACTCATTAAATCATTTTTTTTAGTCCATTAGAAACATTAAACATAATCTTGTAAATCCTTAGCAAAAAACATAAACTGAAAAATCATTACATATTTCACCATTCATACTACATAGTTCTTTAATACAAATACATAGAAACTTTGATTATTCCACTTCATCCATAATTAATAAGTAGGGTACCTAATAATATTACTTAATACCTCTTTACTTTCACATTTCCCCTATAGTCTCATCATTATCAGCAATATAACCGTTACTCATACAACCTTTCATAATTTCATCAAAATCATTCCTCATAGGACATCAATATTCTTAATGAACATTCATTCTATACTTAAATTATTTAACCTTTAAGGATGTATTAGGGAGGCCAATATTCCTATCCATTTTTTAGCTTAACCCTCTATTTTTTATAGTTACCTACTTTATGTCCTTATTTTCTATAGTAAAAACACCTTATTGTTCCTATAAGATATTCAGTTAGGTGATTCTTTCCATGTTCATGACATAAAGGAAACTGAATATTCTTTCCTCCATGGTCTCCTTTACCTGAACACTTAGCAAACTCCTTCATTATCTTCTTTGGTGAGTTCAAGAGTTAGTTAAGGTATATGTGGTTGATCATGTTACTTGAAAAATGATTAGGCATGATAAAAATATCCTTCACTCTAGTGGTCATCCAATTTTAAATCTCATCTTAAGATTGTCTGTCAAATTCAATGCTAATCATATTCCTTCTGACCCCCCCATTGGATAAAATAAGAAAACATTGAATAAGAAACAATTATCATAGTGAGGAATCATATAATTATGAAAAGTCACTTATAAGATGTCTATGCAATGACACATTCCTTAATCTCTGGAACCTTAGGATTATCCTAGGATATTCATATCATGATTATATTAAAATGCTTCATGACGATTTATGAAGAGTTTTTTAATTCCCAAAGTATATCCCTTGGGAGTGTCAAACCAGGTGTGCAACAATGCCCAATGTCGTGTACTAGATTACGCTGAGTCAGGCCTGTGACATCTTGTCCGAGTTATTAACCCTAGGTACATTTGTTCCAGAAACACATCTAATTATAGTGTCTATACATGGATGTATTTCTAGGAAACCACTAATTCTATCCATTACCAAAATTCTAGGAAATATTCTTATACTTTTCATATCGTTAGACTTATACTTAGACATGTACTTATAGTTCTCACTAAGATTTTCTCATCCTAGTTTCTAAATGTTAACTAAATATTCTTCTTATACCAACTATGAAAACCCTGTCTTGACATATGTAGACATTACATCACATTTTTGAAATACTTAAAACATTAAAAAATAGACACCCAAATATTGTATTAGTCTAGTCCCATTGAAAACATGGAAATATAAACATTGATAGATAAATGAGTTACATTATCTACCACTAGGTTCTTCTTGAATAGAACCTTTCTTAGACACATAATACTTAATACATATCATCATAACTTGGGTAAGGAAACATAAAAAGGGGTGAGATCATATGCTTAGTAAGGATAAATAAGGGAGTCATGTATGTATAAACATGAACATGGTTGTATGAGAACATGATAAAAACATTTAAAGATCACACCCTAAATATCAAAGATCATAAACACGAATCGTGACATAAATTTTGGTAGATCATAAAGACTTGAATCATGAGTAAATAAAGAACATAATCCATGACATCATAATATAATAATAAAACATGGAATTGCGTCAAACACATAAGCATATAATATTATTTCCATTTTAGTCATAGAATCACTTCCAATTCCATCTTAGTGGGAAAATTTCTTTACTAAACTGGGTACCCTCCCTGTTTCAACCCTGTATTACTGAATCGAGTTCGCTCCTCATTATAACCCTGGAATACTAAACCATGCTCACTTTTCATTCCAATAATGTACATCTCATGAGATATAAATCTTTAACCAATGCATTGGAGAGATATATAGATCCCACCCATCTCATAATGAAACTATATATACATATTCCATAAAATCATAAATAATAATATCACAATCCATGAAATGAAATGGGTTTCATAAACATGAAATCATACCTTAACCTATGGAAAAAAATGTTTTCATGATCATTTTAGAAAATTATAACCCATTAAAAGTATCAGGTTTCATAGTCATATAACCTATGAAATGAAGAATGTCTCATAAACACCATGTCCTAAATACATAAAAAATTCAGATAAATAATATGAATGGAACATTTATTTCATTTTCTAGAAAGGAATCAGTAACACCAATGAATGACATCTTAGATGGGAAATAATTTTGAAAGATATTTTACGAAAATTCATGATGAAATTATCCTTTTTTCTTTGAAAAATGATTCCTATAACTTAAAACATTTTGAAAACCATTTTCATTAGAATAAACTTGAAAACTTATAAAGTAATAATTAAACAAATTTAATTCCTTTTTTCCTTTGAAACCATGTATAGTAGGTTGAAAAGCTTTTGAAAACCATTTTTACTGGAAAAAGTATAAAAGAATAATGAAAAACATTGGAAAAAAATTTCTTTGAAAATTTCTTTTAATTTTTTTTAAAATCAACCTTTTAAACATATAATGGTAGCATCAAATAAATAATGGTGAGTAAATCCATACATGTCGTATGTGGTAAAAAGAACAATCCATTTGCACGATAATTTTTTTTATAAAAATGTCATGTTCAGAATGTGATAAGAATATTCCTGTGAAGAAATTCATAAATAAAAAAGGGTTAAAATTTATTTTAATTATCATAGGATATTATTATAATATTCTAGTAAGCCTTATTTAGAAACATGGTTTATAAGGGAACATAGATTTCCGACCTAAAAGAGAGGTAAGGTTATATTTTATTAAAAAACATTTCTACGTTATCTTAAGTACCAAAGTGTGAAAAAATTGTACTAATATATGAAGAAATCAAGACTAAACACAAAATAATAAAATTCATGATTGTTCTTGAAAGATGGATCATTAAATTTCATTAATGAAAATATGATCATAAACAATCTCGATAAACGGTGAGATTGTTCGAATATACTCTTTCTACATGGTAACTTTGAATCATACTCCACATGAAGAAAAATGCAATTACATGGAGATTTAAAATATCATTAAAATACGAATATTCATGTTATAAAATTTCAAAGGTAGTTTATACAACTCTTATAAAAATATAGGTGTGTAACATGACATGTGTCTCAAAGAAGGAAAAAATAAGGCATAATCACATTACCGATTTAAAAACTTTTGAAACATAAACCTCTTGAAATAAAAATAATAAAATGATTATATAAATACCCATATATTTAATAATAAGAGGCGTATAATAAATTCATGGGTAGTATATTCACCACACAAATGAAGTGAGCGGTGAATAAGGCATGTATCTCACTAAAATAAAGAGTGAGATGACATTGTAACACCTGAGACTTTTATGTTATATAAATCATCAAAGGAATCTTTTTCTACACAACACTTGCTTGGCTTGCTTTGCACGCAATCGCGACCTTCCTCGATAGCTTGCGTCGTACGCAATACCGAGTTTCACTAAACAACAATATGCTATTAAAACTAGCCGTTATGAATAGTAATAACCACTTTTTGGAATTTTATAAATTTTATTTTTCAAAATGGACTTCATTTTTGGACTCAGAATATCGAAATTAGCCTAGGGTGAAATTTTGGTATTTTTCTGAAAACTTTCAATTTTTGATGAATAGTGAAACCACTAAGTGGTAGGTTAAAAACTGAATTTTGCATAAAACTTAATTTTACCGCTTCTGTGAATGGAATTTCAAAAATCCGAGAGACACGGTTAATATCAAGGACTAAAATGTGGTTCAATGAGATGAAAATAATTTTTTGGTGAATAGTAACTTTTTACTTTTTTTTACCGCGGTTAATAGTAAATAGGGTAACTAAGGGTAAATATGATATTAATATTACCCTAACACATGTCCTAATTCTATTGGACAAGTTTATCTCGACCAAAAACAAACATAGGAATAAAATATGACCATTTAGGCCCACTTGGATTAGATTAGGACATTTATTATTAATTTATTTAAAGAAGGGTTAAAAGAGTTAAAATCAAAGTATATTTACTAAAACATTTTTAATATGTGGTTATACATAAGATAAATTCGATTGTAAATATTCATTAGAAAGCTAAAAATATTTCCTACATGATGGTATTTTATTTGTAATTTTTAGACATTAAATAATTTAATTTATTTATGACACAATGATGATGCAGTAATTATCTTATTAATGAAATATTGACATAATTGATGTTATAAACACCAAAATAAATGTAATTTGAGACTTTTTATGAATTACACTAATTTTCTAGGTTACTATGATATTTTAATGTTGATTTAATCAACTTGGTTCGAACATTTAATTCTGTTATGACTTTCCCAAAAATCATATATCAAATAGTGTCAAAATTGACACAAAATAGTTTTTAAATAAAATATTATATTATTAATTGTTATTGTATTCCTAAAAATCTAAGGTTCGGCCAAATGATTTAGATAAGGATATATATATTAATAATAAACAATTTTGGGTTCGTTTGGCATGTTATTGTAAGTGTATTAACCATATAGTGAAAGAAAACAAAAAAACATGATAAAAGTTAAATTATTTAACTTAGAGTTAAATCTAAATGATAAGGTTAAAATAATATCCTAAACTTGTCTAAATTCTATTGGTTGATAGGATTTCGACCCCTCCCCACCTTATCTTCGAAATAAGACCCTTTGGAACCATTATAAACCGATTTTGACTTTAATATAAAATAATATTTTGAGATATTCCTAAGGTGCCCCTCTCCTCCCTTATAAAAGGGCACCTCATCCCCCTCCTCCTCACACCAAATTGAGCACTCAAGCTCGGCCAACCCCTGCCATTTTCCCCTCTCCACTTCCCTAGAATAGTCCTAGAGGTCCTGGTCTTCTCCAAAGACCACTCTTAGTTCCCTAAGTGGAGGATTCAAAGAGGCGTTCCAAAGAAGAGGTAATATCCATTACCGATCTTTTCAATTTCTTTCATCTTCAACTTCTTCTTATTTAGTTGTTTCATGATAAAGTAATAACATCAGTATTACTTACATACTGATATGTTATTATAAATATGAAACATCCCTAATTCACCTTCTATCCATCCTACGGAAAAAATGAAATCACCGCGCGTGCGTACGTACGGAATACCGTCTCCACGCCGTGGTGTAATCTATTTTCCACCATCACCTTACAAGGATGGGTATAATGGTGTAATGAGTAACTATATATGATTATTATTAAGTAATATTGATACTGAAATAATATATATATATACTCCAATACAATTCCACGATCATAGGAACGATATCATCACTCGTGCGTACGTACGGAATACCGTCTCCACGATGTGATGCGACTCGTTCTACATGATCTTCATTTCATAATGATTGTATAAATGAATTGAATGAATGAATATGGTATATAATACACTAATACCATTCTGGAAATGAATTATCTATAACCTAAAGATAAGAATAAGAATTTATTCGACAAAACACGCATAAGAACAAAAAGTTATAAAGACCCGAGTAACAAGTAACAATGAAATATTACTAACAAGAAGCTAATAATATGACCATATATGATCTCATATCAATATGTATGATTCTGGAATAAGTCAATAACATTATTTAAACCATTATACAGGAGCTTCGGACACGAACAAAGCAAATCGGACCTAAGGTAAGGGAAATATCACAATCTCATTTTTATCCGAGATTGTTTATTCGTAAGTATTTACTGGGGTGTAATTTATCATCCACATCCATGTTCCTTCAATATGTAATATTGTTTCCATCCACTTACAATAGTTTAAATCCAATTTTACTCTTCGGTGAGTTTTTAGTAAAGAATATGAAAGGAATCTTTTGTCGTTTTTCCGTACGAGGTACTTTTTGACTTTTCCGACAAAAGTACGAAGAATGTTTTTTTTAACTTATACGGCATGAATGGATTTTTAAAACATTACTTAAAAGAAGCTTCCATTACAAGTTTTCAAGTTTATTTTTAATCAACTTCTTTTATTTTAAAGTTGTATGACATGTTATGAAAGGAAAAATGTTTTTGAAGAAGAAAGGATATTTTCCTCAAGAATTCAATTCAAGTGTTTTATCAAAATTATTTTCCATCTAAGATAATAAAGGGTTCTGTTTCTATCCATATTTTTACATTGGTTTGACTATGTTGTGATGGAATTATGTTTATGAATTCCTTTATCATATATGAATTGATTTATGATGTTTCAAGAATCCCATTTTTGTTATATGTGTTATGCGATGATGTATGTTTTATGATTATGTGGCACACATAAGAAAGGATTCATTATAAGATGGGTGGGACCTATATCTCCCTCCAATGCATTGGGTAATGATTTTATATCTCATGAGATAGACATGGCTGGAACGGAAGGTTATTTCGGTTCAGTGATACAGGACTGAAACGAGGAGTGAACTCGGTTCAGAAAGGGACTTTGTCCACTAAGATAGTCTTGGCAATGAGTCATGACTAACAAGAAATGATTTTCCATGATTATGTGTGCATGCCACAAAGATTCAAGTTTTATGTTATGATTATGGGGATCTCATTTTCACTTCTATGATTTATTTCATGTTAAGATATTATGATCTCTTTTGCAGGTTTTGATTTTCATAAAGATATGATATGATTTTTATTTCCTTTATTTGCCCTTGCTGAGCATTTGAGCTCACCCTTTTATGCTTTCTTTTCCCCAGGTCAGGAAGATGGATATTAAGTAGAATATTCTAAAAGGGACACTAGATATGATTAAATAAATGGGAGACACTGTAGAAGATTTATGAACCAGTTGTTTATGTTTCCCAGTTTCTAAAGACACTATACCTATACGGTCCTTTGTGGTTTTGTCATATGTTGTAATAAGAGTGCTTCAATTTTGAAGTATTAACAATGTATGTAAAGTGTGGGTCGTTATAGTTGGTATCAGAGGAAAGGTATAGTCAACCTTTGGAAACTAGGATGTGAAAGCCTTAGTAAGAACCCTAAGGATAAGTCTAAGCATAGAACACAATCTTAGAAATGGCCATGAATAACCTAGGATAAGACCATAAGCATGAAAATTTTATTCTTGAATTATGTGGTTTCATATTATAATTAGTGTTGCTCACACTATTCTTCTTGGTTTTAGTCAATGGCTGGAACCCGAAGGAACCGTGTTAATGCGGAATGTGATGGGCAATGCAATGATTGTCCCCCTGAGCAACCAAACGATATGGGAGCTGGAATGCAAAATCTTGTAGCCATGCTCACACAACTTTCTCAAGCTATGAATCATGCAGGATTTCCAAACGAACAAAGGAGGGAGCAACATTCTGTTGAATCATTCATGAGGCAGCGTCCACCATCTTTCAGCGGGTCTACTGATCCATTAGTTGCTGAACAATGGATTAGTACTACTGAAAAGATATTTTCAGTTCTTCAATGTTCTGAGCATGATAAAGTCATCCTAGCAGTGTATCGTTTGGAAGGAGATGCGGATCAATGGTGTAATCTTGTTAAGAATACGAGGCAAAGGGATGAAATTGAGTCTATGGAATGGGACGAGTTCAAGAACTTATTTTTCAATAAGTACTTCCCTCGTATTCTCCGAACAAAGATGGAGAAAGAGTTCCTTGAACTGAAGCAAAGGGATGATGAATCTGTTAGTACCTATGAAGCAAATTTTACAAGACTTGCAAGGTACGCTTCTGGTATTATTATCCAACCTGAGAGTAAGATCGATCGATTCTTTAGTGGCCTAAAACCAAGTCTTCGAAGGGCGTTAGCCATAAGGGACTTCAATAGCTACGAAGAAATCGTTCGATGTGCTCTCAAAGTCGAGATGGAGATTGGAGTAACCCATCAGTCACATGGGTTTGATAAGAAAAGGAAGATGGAATTCAAAGAAAAATCTAAAGAGCACACGGAAAAGAAGATGAACTTTCCCTTATGCTCAAAGTGTGGAAAGAAACATGGAGGGAGTTGTCTTAAAGGGACAAGTAAATGTTTTAAATGTGGAAAGGAAGGTCATCGGGCATTTGAATGCCGTGATAATGGGAAGAAGATGTCTAATGATGCAAACAAAGGAAGGGATACACAGAATGAACCTGCTACAATTCAATGTTTCAAGTGCAAGGAGATGGGGAATTATGCCAATCAATGCCCAAATCCAAGGGTTGATGATGATGGTCGACGTCAACAAACTCTTAAGGCTAAAGACAAAGGAAAGTCACATGCAATTTCTATCAGCGATGTGGAGTACGATAACGATGTGGTGAAAGGTACACTTACCATCCACTCTAAAGTAGCAAATGTTTTATTTGATTCTGGATCCACCCACTCTTTTATTTCTGAAAAATTTTCTAAGGGTATCACCGTATTACCTCAACAATTAGATGTTGAGTTAGCTGTGACAACACCTAATGGCACATCAATCGCATCAGAAGTTTATAATTCTTCTCCGATCGAAGTTTGTGGGAAAGTGCTTCCTGCAAATCTTGTGATCCTTCCTTTAGTGGAATTTGATGTGATTCTTGGCATGGATTGGCTTTCTCTACATGGAGCTCATATCAATTGCCAAAGAAGGGAAGTCACATTTCATATTCCAGATCAACCTACGATCGTCTATCAATGCAAGGATGAACATAACCTTCCAGTGGAAATTTCTTCCATCTTATGGGTATTGATTCCACTAAATGAAGGTTATTTATCTCAAATGGTTGGTGAGAAACTCACGATTAAGAATATGCCCATTGTACGGGAGTTTGATGATGTCTTCCCGGAGGAATTGTCGGGTCTTCCACCAAATCGTGAAGTTGAGTTTTCAATAGAACTCGTACCGAGTGCTTTGCCTATTTCAAAGACACCTTATAGAATGGCCCCAATTGAGTTGCAGGAATTGAAGAAGCAACTCCAAGAGAATCTTGATAAGGGATTCATACGCCCTAGTGCGTCACCTTGGGGAGCACCTGTTCTATTTGTTAAGAAGAAAGATGGATCAATGAGACTCTGCATTGATTATCGAGAACTTAACAAGATCACTATCAAGAACAAATATCCTCTCCCACGCATTGATGACTTATTTGACCAACTACGCGGAGCTCAATACTTTTCCAAGATTGATCTTCGTTCAGGGTATCATCAATTAAGGGTCAAAAGGGAGGATATACCAAAGACGGCTTTCCGTACAAGGTATGGACACTATGAATTTATAGTGATGCCTTTTGGTCTTACTAATGCCCCTGCTATCTTCATGGATCTAATGAATAGATTCTTTAGAGACTATCTTGATCAATTTGTGGTAGTCTTTATAGACGATATTCTTTTCTATTCAAAGAGCAAGGAAGAGCATGAAGATCACTTGAGAATTATATTAAAGACCCTGAGAAAAGAGAAGCTTTATGCCAAATTTACCAAGTGTGAATTTTGGCTTCAAAAAGTTGCATTTTTGGGTCATATAATCTCAAAAGAGGGGATATCTGTGGATCCAGCAAAAACAGAGGTTATCGAAAGATGGTCAAGACCAACAACAGTAACTGAGATCCGAAGTTTTCTTGGTTTGGCTGGATATTATCGACGTTTTGTAAAAGATTTTTCACGGTTATCTAATCCAATCACCAAGTTGACTCGGAAAGGAGTTAAGTTTGTCTGGACAGAGGAATGTGAAGAGAATTTCAAGGAGTTGAAAAGAAGGTTATCCAGTGCACCTGTGCTCACACTGCCTTGTAGTGGAGAAAGGTTTGTGATCTACAGTGATGCATCCAAGAAGGGATTGGGGTGTGTTCTTATGCAAAATGATATGGTGATAGCTTATGCCTCACGACAGTTGAAAATCCATGAGCAAAATTACCCAACACATGATTTGGAGTTGGCTGCGGTAATCTTTGCATTAAACATTTGGAGGCATTACCTTTATGGTGAAAGGTGTGATATTTATACTGATCATAAAAGTTTAAAGTATATTTTCACACAAAAGGAGTTGAATATGCGCCAAAGAAGATGGTTGGAGCTGATTAAGGATTATGACTGCTCAATCCATTACCACCCTGGGAAAGCAAACAAGGTGGCAGATGCATTAAGTCGACAAGACCATGCTAGTTTATCCATGATGAGGATCACAAATGATCCAATATTTATGGATTTACAAAGGATGGATCTTGGAATTATAATGGAAGGGGAAAAATCTTATCTTTCTCAAATGAATGTTCAACCATCTATACATGTGAAGATTAAAGAGGCACAGAAAGAAGATGTCGAGTTACAAAAGAAGGTGAGAAATGTTCCTGAATTCAACCTTGATTGTGATGGGATAATAAAGTTCAGGAATCGGGTTTGTGTTCCTCCCATCCCCGAATTAAAGAAAGAGCTGCTGGATGAGGCTCATAGTTCTTCATTCTCTATTCATCCTGGAAGCACGAAGATGTATAGGGACCTGAAAGAGTACTTCTGGTGGGATGGCATGAAAAGAGATGTTGCTGAATATGTCTCTCGATGCTTGGTTTGTCAACAAGTTAAAGCTGAGAGACAGAAGTCTAAGGGGATGTTACAACCATTACCCATACCCGAATGGAAATGGGAAAACATCACTATGGACTTTGTCACAGGACTTCCTAAAACATCCAAAGGCAATAATGCTATCTGGGTCATAGTTGATCGTCTTACAAAGTCTGCACACTTCATTGCTATTAGAGAGGATTTCTCTCTAGATCAGCTTGCCAGAATATATGTAAAGGAAGTGGTAAGATTGCATGGAGTACCACTTTCTATTGTATCTGATCGAGATCCGAGATTTACCTCGAAGTTCTGGCGAAGTCTTCAGCATACTCTGGATACAGAGTTGAGTTTCAGCACTGCTTATCATCCCCAGACAGACGGTCAGTCTGAGAGAACAATTCAAACCCTAGAAGATATGTTGAGAGCTTGCTCTATGGATTTCAAAGGAGGTTGGGATCAACACCTACCTTTGGTGGAATTTTCTTATAATAATAGCTTTCACTCCAGTATTCAGATGGCTCCTTATGAAGCTCTCTATGGAAAGAAATGCAGGACTCCAACTTGCTGGGATGAAGTTGGGGAAAGAAAGCTATTAGGACCTGATCTCGTTGATGAAATGGCAGAAAAAGTCAGATCTATTCAACAACACATAAGAGCAGCTCAGAGTCGACAGAAAAGTTATGCCGACAACCGAAGAAAAGACCTAGAGTTTGAAGTGGGCGATAAAGTGTTCTTACGAATATCTCCCTGGAAGAGGGTTATGAGATTTGGAAAGAAGGGGAAGTTGAGCCCTAGATATATCGGTCCTTTTGAAATACTGGATCGTGTTGGGAAGGTAGCTTACCGATTGGCGCTTCCACCGAATCTCTCTCAAGTTCACGATGTGTTCCATGTATCTCTCCTGAGAAAGTACATACCAGATCCTTCACATGTACTCAGCTCAGAAGTTGTACCACTGGAGCAAGATCTTTCTTATGAAGAACAGCCGATAGAGATTCTGGATCGTAGCGAAAAAGTCCTACGAAACAAGACCACTCGCTTGGTGAAAGTTTTATGGAGAAACCACCAACTTGAAGAAGCTACATGGGAGCTTGAGGATATGATGAGGGAGAAGTATCCTCATTTGTTTGTTGCAAAGTGACGAATTTCGAGGGCGAAATTCTTTTTAAGGGGGGTAGAATGTAACACCCGAGACTTTTATGTTATATAAATCATCAAAGGAATCTTTTTCTACACAACACTTGCTTGGCTTGCTTTGCACGCAATCGCGACCTTCCTCGATAGCTTGCGTCGTACGCAATACCGAGTTTCACTAAACAACAATATGCTATTAAAACTAGCCGTTATGAATAGTAATAACCACTTTTTGGAATTTTATAAATTTTATTTTTCAAAATGGACTTCATTTTTGGACTCAGAATATCGAAATTAGCCTAGGGTGAAATTTTGGTATTTTTCTGAAAACTTTCAATTTTTGATGAATAGTGAAACCACTAAGTGGTAGGTTAAAAACTGAATTTTGCATAAAACATAATTTTACCGCTTCTGTGAATGGAATTTCAAAAATCCGAGAGACACGGTTAATATCAAGGACTAAAATGTGGTTCAATGAGATGAAAATAATTTTTTGGTGAATAGTAACTTTTTACTTTTTTTTACCGCGGTTAATAGTAAATAGGGTAACTAAGGGTAAATATGATATTAATATTACCCTAACACATGTCCTAATTCTATTGGACAAGTTTATCTCGACCAAAAATAAACTTAGGAATAAAATATGACCATTTAGGCCCACTTGGATTAGATTAGGACATTTATTATTAATTTATTTAAAGAAGGGTTAAAAGAGTTAAAATCAAAGTATATTTACTAAAACATTTTTAATATGGGGTTATACATAAGATAAATTCGATTGTAAATATTCATTAGAAAGCTAAAAAGATTTCCTACATGATGGTAATTTATTTGTAATTTTTAGACATTAAATAATTTAATTTATTTATGACACAATGATGATGCAGTAATTATCTTATTAATGAAATATTGACATAATTGATGTTATAAACACCAAAATAAATGTAATTTGAGACTTTTTATGAATTACACTAATTTTCTAGGTTACTATGATATTTTAATGTTGATTTAATCAACTTGGTTCGAACATTTAATTCTGTTATGACTTTCCCAAAAATCATATATCAAATAGTGTCAAAATTGACACAAAATAGTTTTTAAATCAAATATTATATTATTAATTGTTATTGTATTCCTAAAAATCTAAGGTTCGGCCAAATGATTTAGATAAGGATATATATATTAATAATAAACAATTTTGGGTTCGTTTGGCATGTTATTGTAAGTGTATTAACCATATAGTGAAAGCAAACAAAAAGACATGATAAAAGTTAAATTATTTAACTTAGAGTTAAATCTAAATAATAAGGTTAAAATAATATCCTAAACTTGTCTAAATTCTATTGGTTGATAGGATTTCGACCCCTCCCCACCTTATCTTCGAAATAAGACCCTTTGGAACCATTATAAACCGATTTTGACTTTAATATAAAATAATATTTTGAGATATTCCTAAGGTGCCCCTCTCCTCCCTTATAAAAGGGCACCTCATCCCCCTCCTCCTCACACCAAATTGAGCACTCAAGCTCGGCCAACCCCTGCCATTTTCCCCTCTCCACTTCCCTAGAATAGTCCTAGAGGTCCTGGTCTTCTCCAAAGACCACTCTTAGTTCCCTAAGTGGAGGATTCAAAGAGGCGTTCCAAAGAAGAGGTAATATCCATTACCGATCTTTTCAATTTCTTTCGTCTTCAACTTCTTCTTATTTAGTTGTTTCATGATAAAGTAATAACATCAGTATTACTTACATACTGATATGTTATTATAAATATGAAACATCCCTAATTCACCTTCTATCCATCCTACGGAAAAATGAAATCACCGCGCGTGCGTACGTACGGAATACCGTCTCCACGCCGTGGTGTAATCTATTTTCCACCATCACCTTACAAGGATGGGTATAATGGTGTAATGAGTAACTATATATGATTATTATTAAGTAATATTGATACTGAAATAATATATATATATACTCCAATACAATTCCACGATCATAGGAACGATATCATCACTCGTGCGTACGTACGGAATACCGTCTCCACGATGTGATGCGACTCGTTCTACATGATCTTCATTTCATAATGATTGTATAAATGAATTGAATGAATGAATATGGTATATAATACACTAATACCATTCTGGAAATGAATTATCTATAACCTAAAGATAAGAATAAGAATTTATTCGACAAAACACGCATAAGAACAAAAAGTTATAAAGACCCGAGTAACAAGTAACAATGAAATATTACTAACAAGAAGCTAATAATATGACCATATATGATCTCATATCAATATGTATGATTCTGGAATAAGTAAATAACATTATTTAAACCATTATACAGGAGCTTCGGACACGAACAAAGAAAATCGGACCTAAGGTAAGGGAAATATCACAATCTCATTTTTATCCGAGATTGTTTATTCGTAAGTATTTACTGGGGTGTATTTTATCATCCACATCCATGTTCCTTAAATATGTAATATTGTTTCCATCCACTTACAATAGTTTAAATCCAATTTTACTCTTCGGTGAGTTTTTAGTAAAGAATATGAAAGGAATCTTTTGTCGTTTTTCCGTACGAGGTACTTTTTGACTTTTCCGACAAAAGTACGAAGAATGTTTTTTTTAACTTATACGGCATGAATGGATTTTTAAAACATTACTTAAAAGAAGCTTCCTTTACAAGTTTTCAAGTTTATTTTTAATCAACTTCTTTTATTTTAAAGTTGTATGACATGTTATGAAAGGAAAAATGTTTTTGAAGAAGAAATGATATTTTCCTCAAGAATTCAATTCAAGTGTTTTATCAAAATTATTTTCCATCTAAGATAATAAAGGGTTCTGTTTCTATCCATATTTTTACATTGGTTTGACTATGTTGTGATGGAATTATGTTTATGAATTCCTTTATCATATATGAATTGATTTATGATGTTTCAAGAATCCCATTTTTGTTATATGTGTTATGCGATGATGTATGTTTTATGATTATGTGGCACACATAAGAAAGGATTCATTATAAGATGGGTGGGACCTATATCTCCCTCCAATGCATTGGGTAATGATTTTATATCTCATGAGATAGACATGGCTGGAACGGAAGGTTATTTCGGTTCAGTGATACAGGACTGAAACGAGGAGTGAACTCGGTTCAGAAAGGGACTTTGTCCACTAAGATAGTCTTGGCAATGAGTCATGACTAACAAGAAATGATTTTCCATGATTATGTGTGCATGCCACAAAGATTCAAGTTTTATGTTATGATTATGGGGATCTCATTTTCACTTCTATGATTTATTTCATGTTAAGATATTATGATCTCTTTTGCAGGTTTTGATTTTCATAAAGATATGATATGATTTTTATTTCCTTTATTTGCCCTTGCTGAGCATTTGAGCTCACCCTTTTATGCTTTCTTTTCCCCAGGTCAGGAAGATGGATATTAAGTAGAATATGCTAAAAGGGACCCTAGATATGATGAAATAAATGGGAGACACTGTAGAAGATTTATGAACCAGTTGTTTATGTTTCTCAGTTTCTAAAGACACTATACCTATACGGTCCTTTGTGGTTTTGTCATATGTTGTAATAAGAGTGCTTCAATTTTGAAGTATTAACAATGTATGTAAAGTGTGGGTCGTTATAGACATTCCCTTATCTTATGTCTTAAAACTCATCATACTCATTAAAAACCCAATATAATAAAGATAATTTTATTATAAATTTATCATAGATCCATATTATTACTTATAATTACATATATGGTTTTATTATGGCTTTATATCACTTTTTTCTTAACAATTCTATGTTAAGGTTTTACTTTGGGTAATATCCACTTTGTTTTTCACGTGTGTATTAATTAGTTATATCTTTGTTCATTATAAAAATATCATGTTTTAAATAATGTAAAAAATTATTTAAATATAATTTTTATATAGTATATAGAACTATGAAATGGGATACATCATTCCTTGAGACGGTATGCCATACGTACGTATGAATTCTATTTCCATTTTATTTTCATGTTGAAAGAAAGTAAAAGACATATATGTATATATATAGTTTTTTACATTAGATTTATTATATCATATACATAATATATATTCTCTAAAACCAACCATAATATATTCCATGTAGTGTATGAGGGAACCACATCTCTCTGAGGGGGTGGTAGTCCACACTTCCTCAAACGAAATTATCGCATTAACACAGAATATAAAGTATAAAGATATGTATTGTAAAATAACTATAGAAGCTTAAAGAAATAAAAAATATAATATATAACATATATAAATATAGTTTACAACATAATTTCCACCATGAGAGGTGGTGACGTAAAAATTAACAATCATCATTTAGTGAGGTGGTAGTTCACCGTACATGTAAATAGTATGTTCATTACCCATTAAATAGAAGTGTGTGTAAGTGTTTGTCAAAAATATAGAATAAAAAATAATATAAAATTAATGATACTGGTGTTTTTATAAATTCATGGAATGATAATATTTTAGGGAGTGGAGAATGAAAATAAATGAAAGGAGATTGAGGGAGGGTGTTACCTCTTAATCGGGTAACTCCTTCTGGTTTGCACCTAAGGGCTTCCTTGGAAGGATTTATTCCTATAAGAGGATTAAAGGAATAAGGTAGGTATGTTGTGGAACTATCTAGGAATATTTTTTTTGATCCAAATTGGCTTGAGAAGTGTGAGAAAATGATAGGTGTGGAGGCCTTTTATTGTAGAGGAGGGGTGACACTCTTATAATATTTTGAAAAAAATGAAACTCCACCCACGTTTGTTTATTTTAAGTGGATACAATAGAGGTGAAAATTATAAAACATGGAGTATAGGGTAAACATATGGACATAAAATAGATTTTTTATAAGTTTTTAGGTCTTTATGAGCCTTAAGATTATGGTTTAGTCCCTTATTATGCTTAATTTAACCTCAATTGTTGTAATTTATTTTAATTACTTTCACTGATATTTTTGGTAAAAAACTATGTTGAATTTATTAGAAATTATATATTAAAATTATAAAAAATATGGAATCGGTTTTTCCAAATTTTAAACACAAATTGGTATAAGTTAATTTAATTATAATTCCACACACAGAACTATAATGTAGGGTTTTTAAGTAAAAATGTTCAAAAGTTTGATATGTTTTTATAATCAATTTCAAAGTGAAATTGAATCAAATTAGGTAAATTAAATTTATTTATAAAAAATTAATATAATTGACCATTAAAATTAAATTAAAATACAATTTATCTATATAAATAAATTAGATGAAAATTAGTTTTGAATTAAAATTCAGTATTTATAATTATTCATAGAAAAATAAAAGTTCATAGAAAAATACCAAAAATTCACCATAACCTTATTTTTTTATTATATTTCAAATATTAAGTTTATTTTTACATATAATATATATATAATTTCTAAATTTTAGATTTAAATAGGTTCTGTAATAAAAGGAGATAAAATTGCCATAATAAAAATATTGGGTGTTATGTGTTAAATTGGTTTTATTCTTATCTTATACTTATTAAATATATTGAATGAATATATAAAATATTCAATTGGATATATAAAACCAATATTACATTAAAATTACTTTATAATTTTAATTAATTTAATTTATTAATAATAAAACAAATTTTTGAGCATAATAATAGTTTTCTATAAAAATACTCCCATTATATTCAATTGGTTCTAATATTAATTTATAAAAAATTTATAACTAATTAATTCCTTTTATATTTTTATAAAAACTTATATTTACATAATTTAGTTAATAATATTCATTAAATATAATATAACATCTAGGTAATATATTATTATATATATTTTAATAATATATTATTGTTCAGTAACACTCAGTCTTGCGTATTACACAAGACATCAAGGAAAATCAGTATTGTGTGAAGTGTATGCCCACCTAAGTACTTTATTTAGAGAAATATAACCTTTATATTTAGTTTAGTGCATGATTAGCATTTCATTTCAGATAACTCAATGAAAACATAGTGGTTTAATATATATGAAATAAATATTTTCAAGGTTTCATCAATTAAAAAATATCAAAAAGATTCAATTAATTAAAAAAAAATATTTGACAAAATATTAGGGTGTTACACATACATATTATCCTAATTATATTACTATAGTCTCCAAAAATTTATGGTTCATATTTTAACCAAATAATCCTAAACAAACCATAATAGGGGGAGTGAATTAGTGTAGTGACTCGAGTATTCCATTGGTTAAGACTTATCTCATTTTTGAACATCAGAGTCCCAAAACATTAAAAGGGCATAATTATAAATTCACTATCGTATATGATCATTATTCTTTTATAATATTTCCTTTAGTAATAGGTCATGGTGTTTAACAATGAGTTTAATTTTTGGAAGATTCAATCTAATTGAGTTTTAAGAGTTATTTAAAATTTATTTAATAAATAAATAATTATCATACACTTTTGAGGGGTGATATCTACTAGAAAGATTCTATTATGGAAATTATATCATAATATTTTTATCCATAATGGGGTTTAGTACCTAGTAGAGGTATTGTTTATATGTCCATCTTTTGGGAATTGAACTGTGTGGTTTTAATTCTTTTGAATAGAATACCTAATTGACAAATTTTGGTGATATATATTCACCTGAATCCATATAATTTAGTTTTATAAACATTTTTATGGTCAAATTTAAATAATTTTTTAGGTGATTGAGTTTTTATGGTGATAGAATTTAGAAATAATAAAAATCTAATATGATTTCACTGGAAATCAATGAGAGGACCATTGAAGCATAAATGCATGGATTTGGGGTGCGACTTTGATACTTTGGCCTGATTTACTCTTTATAACTTAATTTATTTCAATTTTTTATCAGCATTTAAATTTTATTATTGATTTGTTTTATATTTTTTCAGATTTTGTATAATTCATTCTTCATGTTTCATTGCTAATAGATTTTTTGTGGTATGTGAATAATTATTTTTCACAAATTTTCTATTCGATCTATAGAAAGATTTTTTCGATGATCCTCCATGAATGATTTATCATGACCATTTTTATAATTCATTAAGAATTATATCTCCCAAATTCCTTGATAAACGTGCCTGTATATAAATCTGGGTGGTCAAATTTACCATTGATCACCACTTTTTGTTATACTCTTTCCCCTCCATACTTAAGGTAGTTAGATAAGAGAATTATGAAATAGTAATTTGTTGACTATAAGGGCGGTGAGAATAATGATAGATTTGGTATTGGTATAGGAAGGGATAATAGAGAATGATGACTTGGCTGTATGAGTTTTACTAGAGGTAAAACTTGTTAACTTGGTTCAGAGAGGTGTCCGGAATGGGTTTGATGGAGAAATGAAAATAAAATAGTTGGATGATATAAATTATTCTCTAATGAGGTGATTTTGTGATCCCCATGGGTGTTTTTCTTGGTATAAATAAGTGGTGTTACCAGAGAGAATGAAAAAAATGATGTGAACATTATAAAAATTTATATATTTATAAGTGTTTATATAGTAGTAGTTTTTAAAACTATAGTTAAATGGGTAAATATTTGATTTTTATGATACTTTTTAAAATGGTAATTAAATTTTGAATTTAATAGGGAATTTAATCTAAAACACAACCAATTATTTTTTAATTTTGTTCTTCATTGAAAAAACTACTAAGTGTTCTTAAAAAATGCACCTCCCTCTTCCCTTCCCCTTTGGCTTCAAACTCAATCACCCAAGCCCTAGTCACACATGCCTCTTACATGGAAGACTACCCATATTCTACTCTAATGTCACCATATTAATCTCAATATATTCATCATCATTAAGATACCAGGTTCCATATTCCCCAAGAGTTGTAGGTATAAGGTTAAAACACACATTATCCATTTATTTTACATTCTTAATCAACTGTTCCAAGGGTATCACTCAACTCCTCCTAGGGTATAAATTCCCACAAAATTACCATTATCTTATATTAAGGCATTAAAACATTTACTTATGTTTTTTAGGATATTTTAAAATCATATTTCTATGAATATAATTTTTGAAATAAATATAGATTCCACCACTTTTCAATGAAGTTTGGATTTTCACTGAGGTTTGGCTCCCAAATCACCTGCCACATAAATTTATCTCTCTAGTTTTCCATTACCATAACAATTTTGGTATCTTTATATAGTGGTATAAAATTACTAAATAATATATATGATAATTAATGTGATTTAAAAATTAAAAATTTAAAGGAATATTTATGATAGAGATTAGGGTTATTATTGGTCATATACAAATTTTTGGGAGATTGTTCTTCACTAAACATTGAATGGTTAAAGGGAAAATTCAATTAATACCTGATAATGAGGAAATTATGACAAATTTCTCATTTATTAAGAGTATTAGACTTCAATTAATTTCATAGTAATTTTCTATATTATATTTTTTTTAATTCCATTAGTTTTTATATAATAGTTATCAGAATTTGATTATGGTAAAGTAATCATTTTATTATGATATTTAACATGGGGGAATTCTAGTGGAATGGGTGTTATTACACTATAATAAGTTACATATTTTAATGATTCTTGATTATGTATAGTCAGAGTGAGTAGATTAATTTTTTGTCCATATAAAATAGTTTTTATATTACTTTCTAGTGTTGTGTGAGGCCCCTAAATATGTTTACACATGGGTTATACTGAATATGTTTGTCATTATGATCAAATTGACATTTTATTCATGAACTAATTATTATTATTTCTCTTCATTCTATCATTATTTTGATGGTGTGTTAGGTTATGTGTAAGGAATGAAAAAATATATATATCCATCAAATTACTGTTAAAATATTTTTTGTTGGAAGTCCTAACATTTTATATGGAATTATATTTTACTAAAAAGGGTAATTATTGAGAATTATTATCGGGATTTTGATTCTAATAATAATTATTGAAAATGGAGTGTTTTTCTAGATGTTATATGATACTCAGATATAAGCATAATTATTTTAATTATATTATTTCATATCAAAACATAAAAAGTTGGATTCTTTCAAAAATTAGATGTTATTATTAGTTGAATTTTTATTAGACTTATTGAAGTGAAAATTATTATTTTATGCGTTAATAGATAATTTTATACCATAATATATATATATTATTGTTGTGATTTTCAATGATATCAATAATTTAGTGAGTAATAACACTATTATAATTTGAGTGACAATGATATGGTATTATATCATTCTCTACATGACATTTTTTTGAGTAAGATGATAGTGTACACGTCATGTTGTGATGTTGTATTGTTATGTTGATTCACTATGTATCCATTTTCTATGTTTTACTATATTTATTATTATTAACTTTTTTTCTACTATTAGTTGTTTTTGGTAAGATAATACTATTATTTTTGTATTATTCATGTGCATGAAGTCATTATAGAAGTATTAAATTCTTCAAAATTGATTAATACATATATATGGTAATTATAAAGATTATATTATGATGGTCTAGAATATGTCATATTAAAATATAATCATTATAATTTTTTTTTGACAAGGAAGCATGTGAAATACTAATTTATGTCCCTTCATTGTTGTTGTAGAGGTCAAATGTCATTAATTATCTTGATCATATTTGGAAAGTAGTCTAAATATAGAAAAGGTGGTGAACATAGGACTTTAGAATTTAATATGTGTCTTCAATCAGGTCTGTAGTGAAGGTAAATCACGGAGTTTTATATTAAAAACCATAACACTTTTTTCTATTATGATTTTCATAGTTATATTTTATAAAATTTAATTTTTATTTTCATTCCTGAATAGATTTATTCAGTGTTTAATTTAGGAATTTCTTATTATTTTAATTAAAATTTAGTATTTTATTCATATACATTTATATAAATATATTTTTTATTTAAAATTTATGTTAATAAATTATTTAGGGGTAAAATTTTGATTAAATTAACTTAGATACAAATCACACTATGTAATGGTTTTAGAGATGTTTTTGTAATTTTTGATTGAAAATATATCGATTGGTGTAAGAATAAAATTTCCATATCCTAAATGATAATTAAAACAATAGTTAAATAAAAATTTAATATTTAAAACATTATATTTAATGAACATCCTTATAAACATGTGTGTTGAATTTATCATAGATAATATAATGTTACATAATGTTTGAATTGTTATGTGAAACATCAAAACACACAAGGTAATGCCTTTATAGTGGATAATTATATTTGGAACATGATAAATGATTATTTTTTCACAGTAAGGAATTACCATAAATATACTAAGACATTATTTTATCTATATATTGATATTGAAAATATTAATGATTCATTAAAAACTATATGAATACTTGATCAAAATGGTGATGTATTAATGCATGATGTTTTGGATATTAGTACAATATGAAACTTAAGGGTGCAAAAAAATATTTTTTAAATTAGATGACTATAGAAATCAATAATTATATAAATTATGTTCCAAGTATTCAAAATAAAATTTCCGCTAAAATTTTAGCACATCAAGTGCAGATGTGGAATTATAAATAATGAAATATTCATGATATTATAATTTCTTTATGACATGTTTTATGAATATAAAATTTCCACATAATTTAGTGTGATGAAAAATTTTATTATAAATATTGAACTAAATTTTATGAAGAGACATGAATGTATCAATAATCACATTTTATATTCATAAGAATATTCTAGTAGAGAGGAGGGAAAAATATGTTGTTCTTCTAGATATAAGTAAACAAATAATGATGCTAGTATGAATCAATACAATACAATAAATAAAAAAACTAAAAATAAAACAATGGTTTTCGGTTAATTTTCTTTTAAACTATGATTTTAAAGATTATTTATGTCATCTAAAACCATGTATCATATGAAGTGGAATACATTAGACAATAAAAAAGATGAGTTCATGTGACATACAAGATATTTGAAATCATATAATACCTTTGATTAATTACATATTGATTTATATTCTAATCCCAGAATAAGTTTTATTTTGGATTGGAAGATGATGGATTCAATAATTTTGGTAATTTACATATCAATTATTGAAATTTTTGTTTTTATCCCTCATAATTTTCCTCTATCAATGTGTATAAACCAAACATTATTTATCATATCAATGATTATTCATTGGAAAAAGTACCTATTAAAAACACCGATGATTATGAAATGCATATTATCCAAGAATTGAAAGTGTTTTGTAATTATGGTGTAGAAACATATGATAATTATTCCATGAAATTGTTCAAAATGTGAACTTCCCTAATGTGGACCATTAATGAATTTCATGGACTAGTAAATTTTTATATGTTAAATACACACATTGGATTTTATTGTTTTGTTTTTTACATTAGTTTTGAGCCTTAATAAGTTAATTATCAATAATAAATGTGTTTCATGTGTCATCATCTATTTTTTGTTACATATAATTGATTTTTATTTAACAAGTAGTGGTTCAATGAAAATAATTATTTGAGGATTCCACCAAAGTAATTATATAGATCCAATATCTTGCTATAATTATCAAATACCATTATAGATTTCAGAAAATAATTTAAATTAAATAGATGAGGGAAAATATTTTTAACTCCATCAAATAAAATTGGAATAGATAAATAGTATAAAAGAAGCATATTTTTTTCTTTTAAAAATGTGGAATTAAATTTTTTATGTCTCAATCATAATGATCCTTACATTGAGAATAATGCATGTAAAAATTTTATTTATACAATTCTTAATGAGAAGGGGAAATATAAGGATCTTTTATATTCTTTTAAATACTTAGAAGAACTGAACATAAATTGTGTTCTATGGAAAAATGAGAATTGCATGTATCTATTAATATCTTCATATAATTAAAAATAAGAAAAATATGTTTTCTTTTAAATATTAAAAAATTTGAATGCAATTGATCGATATTTAAGTATCATTTTGAGATGTGTTGATTTGAGTCAAAATAAATTAGATGGATTGAAAATTCATAACTCATATATTGTGATGGTGCAGTTTCCTCCTTTTCAAATGTATAATTTTTTATTATAAAAAATATGATCAATTTTAATTATCTTTTATGCATTATTCAGAAAACATTGTGAGAAGACATTAATCCTAATTGAGTTAGGTGAACTTATATAAATAATTTCACAAACACTTTATCATTGAGAGATGATATTTCCCCCATCATTTTCACTATGTTGATTCATTTTAGTATTCATCTAGTCAAGGAATCTGGACTTAAAGGACTTAAAAAATATTTATCAATGTATCTCATTGAGAGGAACTTTATTTTAATTTTCTTATGTTTAATGAATTAGTATTTTCCATAATAATACTTATGCATTTTTCTAATTAATTTCACACTTTTATTCATTTGGTATCTAGGCTATTTGAAGTCATATATAAATAATAAATGTTATCTATATGTTTCTATTATAGAATGTTACCATTTACATGAGTCATTTACCTTAGGCTCAAGGTATTTGGATTTTATAGGGGAAAGATTCAATGAAGTGTTACATGTTTAAGATAGAACAGTCCATTCTCTGGTCAATAATAAATCAATAATATTTCCAAATTTATATTAATAAGTTATAAAAATCTCCTAATTTTTATTAAAATATTTACAATAAATACAATCACATAGATTTTATAATAAATTCTAATATTTTTGATCCATATATCAAGGAATTTAGGAAATAAACAATACAATGTCATAGGAGTTTAACATTAAATGTGATAAAGAAAACAAAAATGGTTAAAAATAAATTATTGGTTGGTTTGAAATTTTTGTAAATTCTTGATATGATATATATTTTAAATATAAATATATTTATAATTATTTAATGTAAGTAGAAAAAAATTATATCAAATTTTAATAGGTAACCAATGCTCATAATCAAGTTGAACTACTAGAGTATTTGAAGCATTTAGATCAATGTCCTATAAAGCATTCTAATAGGTTACATGTATAAAATTTGTTGGATTCATGTTTTTTCCATTTATATTTTGAGGGTAGTTTGAAAATACCAAAAAATGAAATATTTATAGTTTCATATTAGTTCTACTATGATTTGTTCTTATATTATCATGTTAAATTTTTATGGGAAATTTTCAGTTGTGTTATTCAAATGAAAGTGAGTAAATATTAACAAGGTTATATGAAAATAATCATTAAAATTTACTTCTATTTACTATTCGTGGTTTATTTATATTGGTGACAATGAAGAAAAAATACATATTTTTTTTATGAAATGGAAAAAGAGTACATTATCTCAATGATATAGTAAAGAAAGGGTGTAGTGTTGTTATCCCCATGAAACCATGAGACATGTATAATATGGGTGATGAAGTTAAAGTGATTTTTTATATTGAAACACCTCAATAAAATCAAATTGTACTATTTATCCTTGATGAAATTTAAATCAGTAGTCTTGAGAGGGAGGGTAATGATGTAGAAGAATAAGAACTAATGTTCACAAAAAAAGATAATATTAACATTAACAACCAAGAAGAATCAGATCATAAGATCAGATATAAATCTTTTTTTTAACATTTAATTATAGAAATATGAATTTAATGACTTGTAATTGAATTTTATGTTTCGTTAAATGATTTTTTTGTTGATATTTTTATAAGAATATCATGCTCGAAGAGGATTTGAGATAGTAACTGCTATATAGAACAAGATAGTTTTTCTAATCCTGCTACCCAAAGTACACCAAGATTACTGGACAGTAAATATAGTGATACTAAAAATGGTCCACTAATTCTATAGGAGAACCATTATAATCTTAAAACCTTGATTAAAATTACAGTACATGACATTTGATCTACCAATGCTATATTTAGAGTATTGGAAAATCAATCTACCAATGCTACACATGGTACGATTCATCACATGCTTTGAAGAAATATTTATACTATATTGTCTTATACTATTACACTTTCATTAATTCTTATGCCTACTATTAATGATGATGGGGAATAATGTTTTCAAACTATGAATTAATAACGATTGACACAAAATATTTTTTTATATATTTGTCTTAAAGATAGTCACCCCACTTTATGTGTACAAGGTACCTATTAGAGATGCTACATGAATATATTGGAATATTATAGGATAGTTGGAATGTTATTTGGGGTCCCTCCCCATTCAATATTTTTTGGGAGATATATCCTCTTACCTAAGAAGAATGAGTTGTTTAAAAGTCAGATAAAGTTACTATATTAATTATGTTTTTATATATGACAAAATTGAAGAATATTTCATTATATGTTAATATTCTAATGAATTATAGGAATTATATTTATATATAGGGTTTTATTTTCATATAAAAAATGGGATTTTATACACATGTATGCTTAAAAACGATTGAAATGGAATGATTTTATGTGGATACTATAGTATGAATTTTATCAGACATCTATATCAGTGTCATATATGATTTAGAAATTCTATAAGGGAATTTCTAGGGACCAATGGAAAGAATGGGTTGATCATCATTAGACAGAATCATTTCTGGTATATTATTATATATCAGCATATTAATAAAATTGTCTCAATAACATTTCAAGAACTATTTATAAATAATTATTTTATGTTAATTATTTGAAAAATATGGATACTTGTGAGAATGAAGTAATTTACCATATAGATGGATTTAAGAGTTTCACTAGGAAATGTGACAGCATAGATTCATTTAATTTATTATAATTTATATCTATAATAATTCAATTAATATATCTTTTATAAATGTTATTTATGTATTTTTTGATATAGGTAAATGAGGTAGATCATGCTGTTAAGTGCATGGATATGTGGTTTTATTTGCACAAGAAAAGTTTGGAAGTTATGTGAATGACCCTATAGAAAACATCAAAATAAATAAAAATCAGATTTATTGAATTAATTTAATAATAAATAATGTTATTCCATTTATATCATAAAATAAATTAAGTGGGGGATGTGAACCATTCCCTCTCAACTTCATTATCCTAAGAGGATAGAATGAATCAATGTTTTAAGAAAAGAGTATTATATTCATATGAAGAGGGTGGGTTATTGACCATATCTATTGTAGGTATTTTATTGATCATGTATATCTTTTTCATCAATATAAGATATATGGAGTTTATATATTTTGGTGAACCTAAATAATATGAGGGAAATCTATAAACTTAGTAATACTGTGAAATATTTTGAGTCAATTATTAAGACACAACATGATTAAGTATAATCTTTAGAGAGTACATTAGCTATTTTGGGTTAGAGGATGACATGCAATATTCTTGAAGATATAACGACAATGATAAGGGATTCACGATCAATAAAATTTTAAAATTTAGACTTTTTTATTCATTATCAAAATTTCATTTTTTACAGTTTAGTACCTTTATTCAATATACACACATTAAAAACAACAAAAATACAATCTTATATTATTCGGTTTAGTTTATTAGTGTTTTCATTAGTTTTTTGTGATAATATATTAAAACATATAACCCAAATCTGTATAAAACCACTCTTATTCTCAGTTTCACTGATTAATACATTATTATCAAATAAGGAAAAAATATTACTTCTTTTAAAAAATTTCCCCTATACATTTTAATCACTAAATATGAAACATTATTTACATAATAAAAACTCCATAACATAAAACTTTTTTCCACAAGGGATTATCTATATTTCATTTACATTTATAAATAATGCTATTAATTTCAATGTAGTGAAATATATATATTTTTTAATCATAATAGAACAACTAATAAAACACCTAAAATTGTATCCCTTATATGAAGTAAGACCTTTTAGGTGTGAAAATAGGATATAGAATGAATTATCAATTTTGGTGACATCAAACAAAATATAGAAACCAACTAATAATAAGAAATTAGCACTATCATAACATATATATCTTAATAAAAGGAATAAAATCATCCTCTCATGTAATAGATTTCATTTTAATCTAAAGAAAAACTTAATGAAACTCAAAAAATTGAAACACCATGGTTTTATTAATACATAATGTATTAATATAATGAATATATTTTTAATTAAATACATTTTTGTTTTAATTATATAGATATTTAAACAAATAACCATTCCTTAAAAATATTTCTTGTTCAATATTTTGGTAAGTTCAATTGAACTCTATCCATATTTGGGTTATTAGGGTATCATATCAAAATTGGAATCATGTTTCAGAAAAATTAATTTTATTATCTTATCTCTAATATATTTAAATTTAAATGTATGAAAATAAATTAGGAAACCCAAACTGGAACAATTTCTCAAATTTCTTATGGATAACTTTTGAGTTCAAAAAAATTATTATGTCTTTAAACTATATCCAGGGGTGTGGAATATTCGATAAAATATATTTGATATATTGTAGATCTTAAACAGATACCTAAAATATAAGGCATGTATGGGTGTAGTTTAATTTCTATTTTCAATTTATTAGAAGGTTCTTCACTTATGTAGGATTCTTATTAGTATTTAGGAGATATTTTATAGTCATCCGGGTATTTTATTACATGAATAGATGGGGTACATAGTTTGAACCATACACCTACCTAGATGAAACTACTAGCTCATTCATCAAAATAAATAGTTATTTTTGTGGTCCATATTGTTTTCAAAAAACTTGGGAAAGAATATAATTTTTTTTAAAACCATTTAATAAGATAGGAATTCCTAGTTAAGGATTATTATTCATAAATATATCAAACTCCATTGATACCTCTAAAAAACTAAACAATACATATTTATTGTATTATCTTACTTTTAAAACTAATTTCCAATGACTATAAATATATTTAACATCTCATTTCTGATTTCCATTAATAAAAAAACCAGAAAAAATTGAAGCAATAATCATTTCCAGATTCCAATATAAATTTTCTTAAATCATTAAATATGTCTTATTTTTATATGTTTTTCACATTCATAAGGATTCCAAATAAAATTTTGAATGAATTTAATCCTTCAACCGAAAATTAATTACACTTTAGAGATCCCACTTTCACCATAACCAACCCAAAATACATGAAATTAATCTAAAAATTCCCTAAAAAATAAAAAATAAACAATAAACCTAAAATAAAAAAATCATATACCAAAATAAATTCCCCAAATTATTTAGATTTATAAAATATTAAAATATTTATTCAACTCTCAATTTTATTGAAAATCACATCAAGACATCAAAATTTCATAAAATTATCATTCAAAATGAATTTCACAATCTCATAGTACAAATTGTATAAAATGAATTATACCTAATATGAACTTGTATAATCCAATACATACTCCACATGAATATAGGCTTATAATTCATTTGTTTAAATTTTTAACTAATTATAAAACATTCAAATAGATATTATTCTAAATTATTCAATTGGGGAATTATTCAAGAATCGAATTACATTGAAACATAGAATTACTAGAAAAACATGTCCTAAATTTATGGAATGATATTAATTTTAACCAAAAATTTGTCTAAATCAATCAAATCAAAATTAATTTTGTATATTTCACAATAATATGGGATTCTAATCAATTGATCTTATTTATAATTTGTCCAAGTCAATAACAAGAGATATCTATGTGAGTCCCCAAAATATTATGAAAATTCAAATTTCATTACAAAAATGGACCAAACTCACTTTTATTAATATAATTAAATAAAAACCTAAATTAAATAGAAAATTCAATTTCAATTTAAATAAAAATTAACCTAAATTGAAAAACCCAAATTATTATATAACATTACCCATTAATTTAATCCCATTTAACTTAAATATAAATTAGGTTGAAAACAAGGTTTTATAAACATAATCATCAACCAAATAACAAATATCATAAGAAAATTAAATACGATTAAGGAAATTAATCATAAAATAATAAGAGATATTCAACATATAAAAATAATTAAAATAAATGATATCAAGTAATAAGAAATGTTCTTTATACTTATTAATGTTATTATTTATTCTACAGGGCTTGTGGGATATAATTTGTGATGTCTAGAATGGTAGGTTTATCTATATTATTTTGAAGATTAATTGAGATGATATCTTACCTTAATTAATAATTTTGGATTCCTTTTTTTGGAATCTATTATTTATAAAAAATGAATTATTTATTTTTTTACAGTCGATTTCTTATTTTTTGTTATATGGATATAATTTTTATAGTTTAATTTTATTTAATAAAATTTACCATGTTATAAATAAGATCATATAAAATGAATTTATTTATGAGAAATTTTTTTTTTATAAAATTATTAGTACTATCTGAATTATAATTTATTAATATTATTTGAACATGTTTTTTGTAATATGAATTTAATAAATTTAAATACACGCACTAGAGATTAGAAGTAGGAAAGGAGGTGATGAGAAGGATGAACCATGTGGAGAGACTAAAGTAAAAACGGAGTGTTAGTTTTTAATGAACACTAAAATGTTGTATTACTAACTAACTTTTTTTTATTGTAATATAATTTAGTTATGTTATATAATTTTCTTTATATATTGAAATCATGAAATTATTTTTACTATTATGTCATACTGGTTGGATATTTTTTTGAATCTATTTTTATGGGTGGAGTATATTAGGGATGCCTTAGTATTTTTTTCTATACCATATTTAGAAGAGGTTTTAACTATCAATAAATATATTATAAAATTTTACAAATCTACTATATTCATTGGTAAATATATAAAACACCACTAAGTGTACCATATTTTGAAGTATATGACCCATGTATTTATAAGTGGCTTAATGGGAATGCGGTTGTTATCATATTAGTATATGTTGACGACATATTACTTATTGGAAATGATGCTCCAGTATTATATTTAGTTAAGTACTGGATAAACAAGTGTTTCTTCGTGAAAGAATTGGGTTAAGCAGCCTTCATTCTAAGGATCGAGATCATTCATGATAGATCCAAGATGCTGCTTGGACAAAGTCAGGGTATATAGATTGGCGAGATACTAAAAATATATAGTATGGAATAATCCAAGAGGGGATTGGTTATAGTGTCACATGGTATACATCTTTCAAAGATAATTTGTCCTCAAACACAACAGGAGAAATATAGGATGATTAATATCCCATACACTTCGGCTATAGGATCAATCATGTATGACATATAATATACCAGGCTTGATGTTACCTATGCACTGAGCATGGTAGGAAGATATCAAGCAGATCCAGGAGAACAACATTGGACTACTATTAAGACTATCCTTATGTATCTTAGAAGAACTAAGGATATGTTCCTATTGTATGGAGGAGATGAGGAGCTTATCATCAGAGGGTATGATGATGATAGTTTTTAGATAGAACATAATGATCTAAAGTTACAATCTAGATATGTTTTCTTTTTCAATGGAGGATCTATGAGCCGGAATAGTTCAAAGAAACTAGTTGTCACCGATTCTACAATGGATTCTGAATATATAGAATCTTATGATGTAGCCAAGGAATCCATCTTGATTCAGAACCTTTTCCTAGAGATTGATGTGGTGCCTAGAAGTAAAGATCACATCTCATTGTATTATGATAATACTGCAGCGGTGGCTCTTACAAAAGAACCAATGTCACATCAACAAACAAAACCCATTCTCTATAAATATAACGTCATAAGATATTTCTATCAAAGGGATGATATTTCAGGGAGAAAAGTTTCCATGGAAGGGAACTTGGATAACCCCATGACTAAAGGCCTATCTCCGTAAAATCATGAATATCATGTGAGAGTTAGCAGGATAAAGGTTGTTAGCAGTTGGATCTAATCCAAGAGGGAGTCTGTTGGAGTTGGTGGCCTAGAACCAACTACATTGTACTTTATGATGAACTTATATCAATAAATATCTTATAACATCTTTATTGTTCTTATTCGTGACAATTCATGTGATAATGTCCTAAGGATAGCTATTGCACTAAAGGGTCAGAGTGGATACCTGCTATGATGAAAACCCAAAAGTTCCATAACACTATTCTTGAATAAATATTCTATGGATGGATGATTTTATTTTAGGGACACAAATAATACAGGCCATTAGGGGTGAGGAATCATAAAACATTAAGGCACATTCCCATGATGTGCACCGATGGTAATATCTAGGAGGATATTAAAAGAATGAGACCTGCCAGTAGGAAATCCACATTTCATAGTGTCATAGGATTTTATTATCTGAAGACCTGTGTATTGGTTCTTAGGATTTATGATTATTATTAATGGGTATTAAAACTCATGATCGTAGATGTATTTATGAAAACTGGGTCAACACAATATTCTCATAATGGTAGGATATGTTGGGTGCGTCAAGTGTAATACTGAATTAATAGATAATGCGGGAAATGATTTTTCCCTTTTGTTCCATAACATAAGTTGATATCTTAAGCCCTTTGATAGAATTGATATGGCCAAAATAAATCCATGTCCATGGTAACGAATCGGAAAGTTTAATTTTATAAAGTCAAAGAAACAAAAATCAAGCACATGGGTTGATGGAACTAGCATGCAACCCGCTTGATTCGAGATATCGAGACAAATGGATTATATTACATGGTAAGAGTTTGTAGTAGGTGACACGTCATTGCGGCATTAACTTATTTCTCTATGGGTTCCTTGGCATGTTTTTAGATGATAACCTTGGAATTTAGGAAGTTTGTACCTAATTCCATCGATAAAGAGGCCTATATGGTCACACACTAAGTGTGTCCAAGTATCTCAGTTATATATTCGCTTAACAAGTTGAATAAATATTATTCTCGATTATGGTTTAATAATTATTCAAGGATTACTGATCGCATTTCATTCAATAGTAGTTATTTGAGAAAATATATTATGGGTAAAATAATATATTTATTAGTGAGAAATGTAGTGATATTTATTTAAGAAATAAATAGTCATTATTCAAGGTCTAATAAATGTTTTGGAGTAAATAAAGAAAATGGAAAAACAAAAATACATGATGAGTAGTTTTTATGGGGATTTGTGAGAAATAATAATATTTATTTAATTAAATAATATTAGGTGTAATTCTCTGGTCGACTGTCAAGGGATAATAATAATCAACTGATATTATTGGACACGGGATCTTACTAACAATTAAATGAAATGAATAAATTATTTCGGGTAATTAATTCATTTTATTATTCTATGTAATATAATTCCAATTACATTATTCTCATTAGATCTAGACATTATTTGTGGTTGTGCACAATGGATCTGGAGAAAGATCTGAATCCAAGAGATAATTTCTTTCCTCTAAGAATGCTATGTAGTTACAAGAGAGATCCTCCTCCACCGGATCAAGGAGAGTGCTTTGGAAGCTGCTCTCAAGGCAATCGAAGGCAGCCATCTCAAGTGAAGGCTCTTCCATGCTAGCACATGGAGATCCCTTTGGCGATGTTCAAAGATTCATGGAGCACGTGTGGATAACTACTATATGAATGTTTCACTTTGATTCTCAGACGTAATGAAAAATCACATTGGATCATGACCGGAAACATCAACAGATATATAATTCCATCATGGTAATTGTGATCTTTTAATTAAATTAATTATAACTAACATAGTAAGATCCTCTCTATGGTAGTGAGACTTCCCTATTTCTATTTTTTCTTCATTCTATTCTGAAGATCTGGCATTTTATCCTCGTGACGGATCACAGATTGATCATTATTAACAGTAAAATTAATATTGGGTACACCCATCCATGCACTTTTCCTATTCTCGGAACCTACACATTCTACCATTGATGAATTTTCAATTCTAAAGATGATGATGATGTATTGGTTTTTGTTAACTCAAACCCCATTTCATTGAGTTATAATGTTTCATCATGAAATTATTACTTATATTTTTTGGTTTCTTCCATACTAATATTTTATATTGAACATCCTATTTCTCTCTGGGGAAAATGAAACTTTTGTTTCAAATCTTTCCCCTTAGTGAATTTCATCCCCATGATAGTATGATGTTATTAAGAATAATCCACATCCATCACAAGTAAGCTCTTTTTATTCCATATATATGTTATATATTCCTAATAATGGTATCATATATATTTGAAAACCCAATTATGTTTTATCTCTTGTGATATTCACATTTATTTTTTCTTCTTTTCAAAATGATGTTTTTTTATCCCTTTTTACGATGTAATTTTTTATTAAAAATATTTTAAATTAAGAAAAATGTTTTGCCTTTCATGATCATATGTTTTATGTAACAAAACAACACATTAAACCATACAAACAAGTATCCAAACTAATTCTCCACCAACCAAAATGTTATTCTCAATCTTCACATTCTAGTGATAAACACCTAAGCATCAAAAACAAAAAAATGGGAATGATTTATCTCAACTATTACAAATACATATAGATAAACAGTATAAAGAGAGGACAAGAAATTGATATTCCAAAAGTAAAAGTGTAAAACGCTAATAATTTTATGTCAAACAAACATATTAGATAAGAAAATTAATACATAAACCTAGAAATTCCACGCGATCATTAGATTACTTTCTCCATCGGCCATTGACAACCCCAAAATTTTGCTAATCAAGAACACTCACCAACTTCAAGTGGTTCTTACCCCTTTTATTGTACCTAGAATAAGAAAATATACAAAAAAAGGTTAAGGTAGTGTGTAAGATAAAAGTCTCTATAGGATAACACCAAATATTTTATAAGTAATGTTTAATAATTAAACCAAGTATGCTCAATTTAATACAAAACATGGCCTGAAAATATTTTCAAAATTTATATCAAAACATTTAAAAAGATATTAAAAAGTAGTTACAATAGTGAATTTAAAATAAAATTAGTCATAAATAATAATATTTCTTAATTGGGAATTAATATTACATTTTATCAAAAGAGGCATGAAGTTAAAATTTTATCAAAAGAAGTATAGATAAGAATTTATATCAATAATGACTTGAGTAAAACATTTCATAACATTGTAATGTAAAAATATTTTCCAATAATTTCAATATGGTTAAGAAAAACATGGGTTGGTTATTTAGGGATTATCACATCTTAATGAAGTAAAAATTTTAGTTTGAAAAAATTCTTATGACTAATCCCAAAAGAAAAAGGAAGCACCCCTAATGTTGAATAAGAGAATATCCTTATGTAATATTCTATATTTCATCAGGTATTTTAGTATATTTAATAATAAATCCATTTATAATTAGAGATAATACATTCCTATAATGTCTAATTATTTTATGACAACCTAGTCACTCATGCAATTCATGGTAAATAAAACAAATTGAGGGGGCATTATTCTTTTGGTCATTATTAAATATTTTCAATCATCATTTCATTCATCCATAATTTCATGTTTCAAAACATTTCCTTCTTTTTAAAAACCAACCTCAAATGGTTCTTATCAATAACACTTTCTATTCATTTTAAAAACCAAAAAATACTTGTTTTTATCAATTTTTCATGACATTCAATTAAAAAATAAACCACAAATGATTTTTAATGAAACCTCAGGCCTTTGGTTTTAAAAACCAATCATAAAATGGTTTTTATGAAATCATATAATTTAAAATCATAAAATATCACATTATATTTCATTTCATAAAAATTATAATACAAATAACATGTGATAAAAGTTTCTCCCTATTGGATAATTTTCAAATTGTCAAAAAATAGCAGTCTATGTCTATGTAATTTCTTCCTCAAAGAATAATAATAAATGAACATGTGATACTATTTAATATCTAACGAATAAAATTCACGTGATGATCCTTTATTAATATTATTTGATTATTTTAGGTCATTATCATTGTAATTCATGAAAACTTATCAAAAATCAATAATTAAATTTCAAGAGTCACAACCAAGGGTTTTCATCACACATGCCATATCACTTCAAACTATTTATCAACATCTTGAATCAATCTTTAGAAATTGATTTAAAATCTAGTTTAATTTTTTTTAATAATTAAAGGATTAAAGTAATAAATATTTCCTTATAAAATCACCTAACTAAAATAAAGAAAAAATAATAATGAAATATGGGATCCATAACCAGCAACATGAGAAATAATATGCATAGTGACTAAGGGAAAACCACCTCTAATACCCTCTTAAAGATCACCGAGAAGACGGATGTTAAAAATTCTCTTATATGGTATCAAAAAATCCAGGCAGCAATACATTAATTTTTTTAAAACTATGATGCATTTGGGTCCCAACATTAAAATCCCAAAATTAAGAAAACCATTTAATTTTCTATTTTAGTTGAATACTGATTTTAGAGGGTTTGGAAACATTTATATAGATGTTACAACATTTAAAATGGGTAAATAATATATTTCCATGATTTTTCATCATTTAAATATGATTATAGGTGTCCTAGGTTAGTTAGTGGGAAAGTATGCAAAGATGAGTTTAAAAAAACAATATTTTACTGAAAAAGAGAAATTAATAAGGGAAACATGGTTTTACCCTTATGAATATCTTATGTACCAAGTATGGATATAGTTACCCTTATATGTCCTTTGAAAAGAGGGACTACCCTTACTCATCTCCCAATACCCTTATGCAGACATTAAATGCTAGGTTACCCTAACAAAAGATACATCATACCCTTATGCAATACCCTTATGTGAGTTGGTACCCTTATGTGGTAACCTTATGTATGTAAGTACTCTAACACGGTAACCTTGAATAACCCTTTAAAAAACATGGTTATCATTAAACAATATAATTACTTGAGTTGTTACTATTATTAAATACCCTTACATGAGATGATACCCTTATGTGGTGACCTATATTACCCTTACTAAGAATAGGAGTACCCTTATAAAAAACAAACTTTGGGGTTTAACCTTACAAAGCCCATAGTAAATGAGATTTACACTTATGTAATGACTAGATTACCATTATAAAGCATGTAATCAAAGGGTTTAGCATTAAAAAAATAAGGGAAACACCCTCTTACTGTTCCAAAACTCATGAAAATAGGTGTTACCATTAAGAAAGTCTAATAAAAAGGATTTTACCCGAATACAACCTTTATAGAAGAGGCTTTACCCTTACATAGTATTCTTGAAACCCATTTTACCTTTACTAAATATCATAAAAGAAAATTAAAGGAATTGTTTGTTAAAAAACATTTTCTCATAAAAAGAAATATAAAATCATACTAATTAAAAGGATTTAATTATTACAAAAAGAAGGAGGTTACAATTCTCCTCACAGTAAGGCTTTCTTCCCCTATAAATATCCCTATAAACACCCCACCCTAGTAACCCAGATCTACTACTTACATTATAACATTTGATTAAGATACAAGTGATCATATCTCAATGTAATGAATAGGTTAGAAATCTTTATAATCTATATATATACTCAGGTCCGGTATTACATTTTAAAACATAAATGTTAACAAAGTGAAAGTAAATATTATGTTTACTTGAAATCATTTAAATATTACTTCTTCATTTCATGGGGTGAGGAAACAAAATAAGGGTGAGATCAAATGCTCTATAAGGCTTACATAAAATAGAATCTCTCATGAATCAATAAGGAAAATCAATATAAAAATCTAAATAACCGAAACAAATTCCATTTAATCAATAACACCATTGTGAAGAATAATATGAAATGAATTGATAATGGTTAAGTAGTTCCATGTAATTAATCACATTATAATGAAGTTGATTCATGTATAATATCATGGCAGTAATCTCATAGATAATAATAACTAAATTATAAATGAAAGGAATATTTAATATTATAAGTCATGATATCACACATCATGATATCTGTATCATCCATACCTTTTTCCAATAAAGTTTAAGACTATGGAAAAAGACTCATTTAATGCCATTTTATTAATTTTTCTCATGAGGCCTACTAATGCATCAAGGTCTATATAATTCCAATACCCACCCTTCACTGCATGTCTAATTAATTCACCATATATCAAATGCTTGATTAGATTCATGAACAATATGCATTATCAATAAATTTTTATATTGATTAAATAATACATAATATTAATATTTCCCCATTAAATCAAATAACTTTAAATTAAAATACCATAGATATAAATTATATGAAATTTAAGTAATAATAATATATATGATAAATAATATGGATATTTAATATAAATTTAATGTGCATTATTTATAGAAAGTGAATGTTTCAAGAGATGGTTAACGACAATAAAAATCAAGAAAGTGAATTTAAATACTTTCCTTGAAATATCTAAACATAAAACATCCAAGGAAAGTATAAGGATTTAATTATTACAAAATATCCCTAGATTAGTATCTGTTAATAAAAATTTTATTGTTGTTTATGAATATAAATACAATAAATAAAATTATTAAAAATATTATTGAGGAAAATAATATTTTGACTTTAAAAATCCTTTTAAAAAAATTAAAAAATATTGAATATTAGGGAAAGAATTATTTTAAAATAACCTTGTAAACTTTTAAATGAATCTTGAAAACAATTAGTGTTCATTATGGTAGGAATATTCCATTCATTCCATGTACATTAAAATAAAGATTCTTCCCACATTTTTTATAAAAATTCGTAAATTACCTTATTTTGTAAACAAAAAAAGATTCATTTTCAAAAAAATTTGAATAATTTAAAAATGGGTAAAAATTTATTTAATAAAATATTTGAGAATATTAAAAATCTTCTTTAAAAAACTTTATAGAAAATATTTACATGGAAGAAGAATCATTTTTCACTCAAAAGATAAATAAATTTGGATTTTATTAAAAAAAACATTTTCTAAATAATTTTACCTAAAAAAGAGAGGGAAATGGTAATATTAGTTGAAAATATCACAAATAAACAAAAATATAATAAAATTAATGGGTTTTGTTAGATAATGATCTTATAATTTACTTCAATTGAAAATTAATCATAAATAATCTCAAATATAATTATATTGAATCATAAACCCTTATCTCTTTATAAGATTTTGAATCATAAAACCCATGAAAGTAATAAATTCAAATGAATCATTAAATACCATGAATATCAAGTGATTCATGACGTAAAATATAAAATGTGTATTAGGAACACCATATAAAAATAAACTGGTTCATAATACCAAATATGTCTCAATGGAGTGGGAATTAAGATGAAGTTTCTTACAAAGACCATACAATTGAAGTGAGGAATAATAAACGAATTGATTATGTTTATAAAATATAAATCCACCTAAAAATATGAAATTATATATAAATAATAAAAATAAATGACACACATAATCTTAAAATATTAAATACAATGAAGAAGTAAAATATCCCAATGAAAAGAAATAGAGTTTTGAAATTCCTTACTTCATGGTAAATTTCAATTCAAATCCTCTTAGAGGAAATAATTTGAATTGAAACAAAAAAAATACCTTGAATTAGTAAATATTAATGATATTAAATGTAAACTGGAATTATATACATCATATAAAATAAATTAGGTGCATAATATTTAAATATGCCTTAATGAGGGAAACTTTACAAGAAATCTCTTACTCACATTTCCCTTTAGTTGAATGTGATTTAACCTCATGTATAATGGTTTTAAAAAATTTATTAATTTATTCCAGAAATATATTAATAATTGTAATATCATATATAATCTTCCTATAATATCTTATAAATCATTTATTAAAAATATTTTATTATTAACATTGTTTCAGGTGTTAAATGCTTTTTTATCATGCATGTTTATTCATAGATGTTTTGGTTCTTGTGCATATGATATTTTTCCACAATATATAGAATGATATTAATGTTATAAATATCATATTTATTTACATTATTATTTTTTAGAATCAATCTTGAAATTTAAATATGGAAAATTAATCATGTCACTTCATGGATATGGTAGGTTTTACTTATACACAAGTGAGGTCATAATTTTTTAATGGGTGAAAGGTAAAGGAAGTGATAATTTATTAATTTTACTAAATAAAAACCATATCATAATTATCATATATATTCATTATTTTCATCATGATTACTAACCATATGGGTCAGTGATGGAAAACAATTACATTTTTTCACGAGGCAGTAGTCCACCATACACACAAACAATGGTTTTATTTCCAATTTTATGGTGGGGGATATGGTTGAATATTACACCATAAACACAATAAAATATCATTATATGTGAGATAATGGTGTTTTAATATTGTAATTGTTAATACATATTTCAATATAGTAAAATAAAAAGAAACAAATAAATATCTTGATTAAGACGACTACATTAACTTAAAAAAAACCTCCCTTAGATATCTTATTAATGACCATAGGATTAGTCTTTCCAAAATTCCATAACCACTAAAACATGGATAAAGATGTTGGGTAGAGATTTTGGTAGGGTTTAGTTGATCTAAATGGCATGATATATGTGGAGAAGTGTGGGGAGTGATTCTAATTTATAATTGAGGATTGGTGGCATTTTTTTAAATACCAAAAAAAATTAAATAATGAGAAGTAACTATCACCCCATGTTTAACACCCTGAAATTTTAGAAATGAAAACATATTTTTATAGTTTGTTCAACAAACAACACCAAACTAAAATAAACCATGATATATATAACCGTTATTACCTCACTGTTAAATTTGTAATATTAATATTATTAAAATCATTAAGATATATATATAATGATCCAATTAATATAATTCATTGATAAATGTTTAGTAAAAAATCATTCAATTTTTACTGATGTAATTTTATTCTGAAAAAATATGTTTTCTTCAAAAATAATTTTTATTGCATTTCTTGAAAAAATATTATAATTAATTTATGGAAATTTTAGAAAATGTATTTGATAAAATTAACATTATTTTTGAAATTCTCATATAAAAATTTATTTTGGGTGAAATCGTGGGTTTTTTTTGAGAAATATTATTTTATCAGTGAATAATGGAAAATATCAATTTTTTTTAAATTTCAATTATTTTAAATAAATTAAGATATTCAAAATTTACATTATGTTTTGAATATGATTTTAAGTAAAATAGTTATAATTTAGTTATATTTGACACACATAATTTCTTTTTTTGGAAAAACCCCTTAATGTAACATGGTAGTGTTTTTGGTTAATTGTGTTTACTGACAAAGCAGGTTTCCAAGGATATTTTTGGAGGTATAGAGATGTTTTGGAAAAATTATGTTGATGAAAATACAAGTTAAAGGAATGGATTCCATAGAATCAGTACAAAAAATTGTATACACAAGGTTACACCGTATCCTAGGGTTTTCCAATGTTTTGGGTCCAAAATTTGGAGGTTGGATCAAGAATCGTGAATGATGGATTTCCTTTAATTCCTTGTAAAAATATGGAAAATTCATGATTTTCTTGAATACTAGGTTTTGTGATGGATTTTCATGAAGGTATGGATCATTGTGATTGGAGCATTGAGATGATACGAAGAGTTGAATATAACCTTGGTGACTGTGAGAAGCTTCATGAATGTGAAATTCCCATGCTGATTTACGATGATATGGAGAATCACAAACAAAATGAGAGAGAATCATGAAATGGTGATGATGTGGATGAAAGATTATAGAATCATTTAAAACACATATAAATAGGCTTCTACCACCTTCATAAAACCATCATGACTCTAAAAAGATTCTAAGGCTCTAAATTCACAAAGGTGGTTTGCAAATGTGGTTCTTCAAAAAGTGTTTTCGAATAAAGGGAGTTCATGAATAATATTAAATACAGTCCAAAATTTTGATCATATAAAAATAATGGAGTTACCAAAGGATAAGTGAGATTTGTGAATGTTGTGCACTTCATAAAGTCTATGTGAGCTTCACGAATAGTGGTTTATTCATAGAGTATTTTTGAGCTTCATAAAAGAGGTGAGCCTTTCTAAGGTACTGATATTTTTTAAAGTGTTTACAAAGGATTTCCCAATGAATCTATGGTAAAGTGATATTCATCAAGTGGTGAAATTGGAACTTCAGTAGAGAATCTATCTACAACTGATGTAGTTTTCATTATTGATAATAAAGGGACCTAAATTTCCATAAAATCTATATAGATCCCTTCTAGTGTAGTGAGAAAAAGAATAATATGAAGCTGATCATTTCCATTGATAGTAATTTAGATAAAGAGACTCAGAGAGTGACACTTGGGAATGCAATGAGCTAACCCTAAACCTTGTAAAGGTAGTGATCCTAGGAATAGAAGTGATATAGACCAAACCTTTTATTTTAGAAGTGATACTTAGTGGAAATGGTATGTTTGAACATTGGCATTTTATTCTCCATGAATGCAACCCAGTGATGGTGAATCAAGAAAAATCGTTTTTCATTGTGTATGATATCATTTTTGTTCATAAATTGATATGGGAGAATGGGAGAAGAGTGTTTTTTTAAATGAAATAAGATCTGATGGGGTAGTGGTTTCAGTCTATCATACCCTGATTCACCTCCCTCTTAGGGTATTTAATATAGTGTGTTGAACATTCTTTTTCATCAAATTCATATTTTATTTTGTTATAATTTTGTCTTTGGTTTTAAAAATTGGATTTTTATGAAAACTATTTTAAAGTGTATAATGTTTATCCTTTTTAATTATTTAAAATAACCTATAATAAAGAATTATTTAAATGAAATTTATATAATATATATCAATAATTTTAATTTTATATTTATAAAATAATAATAATTTGTCATAGAGTTAATATTAAATCATCTTTTCCTTGAAAATTACACTTCTTGAAAACCATCGTTTTCGTTGAGTCCATCGGTTTAATTTTAAATTAAAAATTTCTATTCTATGAATTAAATTTGGTAATATGTATTTAATATATTTAAATAGAATAATTTATATTATCTAATAAGGTTAAATTAATTTTTTACCATAATGAATTCCGAAAATTGTGAAAATAAATTACCACAGTTAATGTGAAAACGAGTTTATTAGGGGTTAAAATTATAATATAAGGGTAAAAATAACCTAAAAACGTGTCTAAAAGCTATTTTATGGACATATTTTGACCTTATAATGTATAAGTTTTTTAATAATCCATTTTGGATCCTTCTTTCATGTAAAAAACATTGGCACACCTTTTTTCCTTTCAAAAAATTACATGCGCTCCACTCACCTAACTAAGAAAGGGCCTCCACCTATCGTCTCTTATTCACACTATAAACACATTTTGTTTTTGAAATACATACCCAAATTACATAAAAAATTACAAACCCTTACCATAGAATCCTTTTTTAGAATGCTATTCTAGAAATATTTTAGGTATAATCTTAAAGAGGTGGTCTAAGAAGCGGTAAAATTCCAAACTATGCATGTTTGTTGTATATGTTCTTCTAACTCCTCCAAATATTCATTAACTATGCTCAAATGAAAATACCAATATATCCAATATAATTATATATTACTATATTAATTTGATAACTATAAAATCCCGTTACCTATCGATCTGGTACATTTAGGCCTTCTCATCATTTTCCTTTTGTGTTGTCTGGGTAGGGTCAAAATGGAGTTGTGAAGATACATATAATGCTAGTTGTGGAGATCTATTGGAACTTTTAGCATAAAATCTGATGGTTTTGTAGCATATTGGGGATTTATCTTCCATGTAATATGGTTACACAACACGTAAATTTTAAAATAATAAATTTGGTTTTTAATAAAATGTGATAGGTTTGTCGGTGTATATGTGAATTATCAATTACATGAAATGTAAGTGGTTTACACATCTTATAAAGTCAAAAGTGTATATTTTAAGTAGGTTTCTCCACTAAAATATTTATTCCCTTTTCTTCCAGGTTTTTTTCTCTTTACCTAGATCCATCCCCAGGTGATTTTGGAGCCCTCTAACCCTTCCATATCATTTTTTCCAGTGAATGATCACTATTGCAGTTCCAGTGTAAATCTTTGGGTAACCGACCTACATGTATGTCCATAAATTTCCATTTTCTTCATTGGATTATGACATAACATCTTTGGATTAATGGATCTAAACTCCATGTTGTTGAATCTTGTTTCAAGGTTGAGATCCTATATCTTTTTCACCATCATTCTTATTAGAGGGTTCTGTTGCATTAGTATTGTTTTTGTGAAAATGGTTGGTGGAAACATTTAGGATTTTTTAATTTATTTTTCCATATATTTATTTCTTAATATAAAATTTATTTCAATTAAATTTTAAAAACAATTAGTTTGGGATTCTTGGTTTGGATTTTCTTTGGCATGAAAATTAGGGAAACCCACCAATTACAATGAATTATGGTGCGATTGTGGAATTTGATGGAACTTTTGAAATTGATTTGGAAAATTGATTTAAAATTTTTATTTGAGAAAAATTTCTTAAATTTTATTGGTAAGAACCCATTGGTTTTATCCTGTAAAACGCATGATTTGATTAAAAACTAGTTATGGATTTTAAATGCAAATTGACATACTGAAATACGAAATAGGTTAATTGTATTCTAAATAGTTTTGAAATAAATTACCCATTATTGATTTTTGTTTAAGAACATGAAATCCTAGGAAGTTAGTGAGTTGTTAGGAAAAAACATGTTGGGAATAAAATTCCCTAGCAAAGGATTAATTCTTTACAACTCTAACATAATTTTTTGGAAGATCTTATCCTCACTGGGATGTTAGTTAGTATTCTTTAGCTAGTGTTAGAGAGCTGTTTTTCACATTTTCATTATCATAATATAAGTGTGTGAGGATCCCATAACTTGGAACTATTTTACCTCTTATAATATGAACATGTTACTTCTTTTTGATTAATATAATATATATGTCATTATTTTTAAATTGTTTTATTCATTCCTTAAGAATTCAAATAAACTATTTTATATAAAAAAATTATTAATCCATTGTTTAGAAATATTTTCCATCAATTCAAATGTAAATCATGTTTTATTTTAAATATTATTTTGTACTACCATTATTATTTATTTAAAATCTAAATATTAATTTGGTTAATTAATGTTTAATGTTATTATAGAATACTTGGTGATACCATACTAGTATTTTATATCATGCCCAAAATAAACCATTGGTTGTTTGTATATTATAATCTTCTAGTTTCAAACTTGGGTAAATAACCACTTGGAGGTGGTTCTTGTTGTTGTTCCTTGGTTCATAGAGAGTTGTGTCCATTGAGACGTGGGTTGTTATTTTCCTATTTTCTTGTACATTATGGTTGTACTTTGGGGTGTTTATAACTATTTGTCTTCTGGTACTATTATCCCTATATATTTTTCTTTTAGGGACACTAACTTTAAATGGTTTTATTCATTGGTTACATGCAAAAACTGTTCCCACTTTTATCCAGTATGATTCCCGGTGCCAATCGCCAACCCGTGGGGATCGAGAACACCCTTTGGGATGAAAATCCCATATGGATGGTTGTTGAGTATGGGTGTGTTTATTTTCAATATATAATAAATAATAAAAAATCCAATGTATGATGAATTCTTCCATGATCAGTGATTAATCATGGAAAGAGATAGATGGAATTTATTTTAGAAATACTCAAGAAAATTTGTGATGATTCTTGGATATTTTTTATTGAGTAATTTATTTTAATTTTATATGAAAATTATCTATGATTGGGAATGACTCCTATATAATTTTTATGGATTCATAGGATTTGATGTCACGCTTGATAAATTCTCCAAGTTTTAAAATCAGAATATTATTGAACTATTCATGAGTTCAAAGATATGTTTTTATTATACTCGGTGAGTGAACATTATCTTCAAAATTTGATTTAATTAAGTCCCTGAAAATATTTATTTTCATGATGGGTTGATTTTTTAGGGAAGTTGAAAGGTATCCATGAGAAAATTAAATACATATATGAGAATTTAATAAGTCTATGATTTGTATTTTAATGTATGTGGATGAGAAGCTAATTCCATTCATTTATTTTTAATAGAATTTTTGAAGATAGTGTTAAAGATATATAAAGACTATGAAAATCAGGAATTTTCATGATTATAAGTAGGGGATTTCTAATTTCCATGAAAAATATATATTCCATGAAATATATATATATATATAATTTTCATGAGGAATAAAATGCTTTAAAGATAACTATATTTGTGAGGACTCTGCATGTGGTGATTAGTTTTATTGGCTTACGCTTTGAATTTCATTTATAATACTTAGATTATTTCCAAGTATTCATGGTTTCCCTTAAAAAAAGCTGGGTTCCAATCCTTTGGAGAGCTAAGGCCAACTCAACCACAGGCTCCTGTGATATTAAAGTTAACCATGCCTAACAGGAGTTAGCCCTGGGAAATCCAGAAAGGGGCATGATCAGTGTATAAGCCCCTGAGTTCACTCCCATGTTTAGGGTGTGCATGGGTCTTAGTAGGTCCACAAGGTGGTGGGTGTAGAGATCACATGCACAACCAGTATTGTGAAGTACCAGGAGATGGGGAAGATATTTATAGGGGAGATTAATGAACAAATTTATTATTATAACATAGAGTATCCTCTTGGCGGTTTCAATGTGGGATAGTGAGAGGTGGATCACTATTCCTCCTTTGTTTAAAATTCAGATTGAATGATGGTCAATCGATTTGGGATAGTGAGAGGTGGATTTGGTTTTTTATTTAAGGAACTGGTCCATCCAGAAAGTCCATTTCCAGTTTAATTTTTTATTATTTAATTTCATATTAAATTTTAATGATTTCTCAGTGATTATAAGTCTCACCTGATCCCACTGAATCCTAGAGCACTTCAATCCTCTTTCCCCCCTTTTTGGAGGTCGTATGCATAACGAATTAGGGAAGAACTTCTTAGGCTTTCTCAAATTGTCCAGATTTGAAGAGGTAACTTATTTCCATCATAAAACCTTAAATTCTTACTATTTTCCCCAATTTCAATTCTCACATAACCTTATTAGACTTATTAAAATCTCAATTTCATTTTTTTCTATTTGGAAATTCAGATACTAGTGTATTTTTGGAAATTTATTAAAGACCCCTCTGGTAAGTGGGTATCCTTCAATAATCCTCCCATTTTCCTAGGGTTTTTTCCTTTTTATTTGGATTTATTCTAATTCTTCTTGAATTGTCAAATTTCTAGAAAGTGGAGATTTGAACCTAGGGTTTGATCTTGGGTTTCTTGGTTTACTCTTGTGGTTTTATGCTTGATCTAATTCTCTTGTTGTGTGGCGGTGGTGTGGTTGAACTTTCGCACAAAGATTCATGGATTTTGACACTTGTCGTAGGTTATTTCATGGTTAATGAATGATATATGTGTCAGATAATCTGAATTTATATTTTTATCACACATATCCTTCATTATCCTTATTGAAAAATCTGTTTTTGGTGACGTTTGTTAAGAAAAAGATTTTTAGGTACCAATTTGATGTCAAATTGGATGTTTTACGATTCTATTTTATGTTATGACAAATGCGGTTGTTTTATAATTCATGTAATGGGTTTATAGAAATGTTTTGGGTGATAAAAAGTATTCTTTGGTGAATATGGGTGTGAACAAGTTGATCAAAGTGGGGGTTTAAAGGGATTTTGTGTGCAAAACCATTGTTAATTTTTGTGAAGTTATTTTATTGAAATCCTAAAGGTTTTATTGAGTGGTGTGTGTGGTGAAATTTATGTGTAGATATTATTTTGAGTTTATTATGACTATAAATATTGTTTTTATGTGATAATAGCTTTTTGTATCATGAGATAATGGTTTGAGCATGAAGGGGGAAGCACAGGTATCTCGGAGGGAGGATATGTATTAGTACACTACTGATCCGGATGGGTTTTATCCCTGTTTCGCTGACAAAAATGGATAACGAAAATGCTAAAAAACTATATTGATGATTATTGGGGACTACTAGGTTATGATTATTTTCCCTAAGATTGTCTCATTTATTAGAACTTATTTTTCTATGGTTACTTTACACCGAGGTACGAGGTACTTGGGGCCCGAGACTAACTAGTACCTAGGGGTTTTCTTGATATTAATGCTCATTGAATCTTATAATTATCATTGTAATATGGTGGTTTCTACAGGAAAATACATTATCTTACATGTTTTACATTAATTTTCTCACTCATGGAAAATTCCCTTTATAAACAAATTACATTTAAAAGTGTCATTCTTCAAAAATATTTTCCACCGTTTTCTACTTATCAAAAACGACATGCTTTTTATCATGTATTATTTAATCTATAGAATCTCTTGGTGGTATCCTATTGGGGTTAGGATCACACTATACTTACACCCCTTGGGTTTAATTAGAATTTTTCATGTTTGGCATAGGTAAAGGAAAGGCTTTGGGTGATGGCAGTCGAGGTTGTTAGTTCTCTCCCTTGGTGTGACATTGTCGAGACGACTTGTGGGCGATAACCCCTTTCCATGTGGAGTCCTTATGGATATATTTATGCTGTTTTTTATGTTTCTTTGGACCTCTTGTATTATGTTTAGTCCTATGTATTCAGTTATAGATTTTTTTTAAATCTATTTTTGGTATGAATTTTTCAGATTCAATTTATCGATTGGTTTTGATGTTTTATCTTTCCATATACGGGTAAATTGTTCCCAAGAAAAAATATATGATACACCATAAATTGTTCCATCCCATGGGGATAAGGATTTCAATTTATATCTTTTCATGAGATGAGTTTGGCCCCAATTTTTATGGCAATCAGATTTGTTTCATGAAAAAATGTTATCAAAGGAGATTAATGTTTTTGGGGTTTATAATTATTTTGGGATGAGTCATTCTAGAAAGGAGCTTGGACTTTTGGGACTTAGCGTTTTGGTCATTAGTAGGGTTTTGGCCCAGACCTCTCTTGGAATACCCTGAGTCACCATGGGACATTATAATTGTTTGTTTGACTTCACATCCAGGTGAGACGTGTGAGCTGCAGACTTCACGTGGACATTGGGTGGCTGTGGGGTAGTTGTTTTTTTTATCATTTTTATGTGGTTGCATTATTTATATTTTATTTCATTGATGAAATTTTCATAAATTTGTTACTGATTTTATCTCTTGTGACCTTTTCCTTTTTGTAGAAACATGCCTCCCCAGAAATCTCACATGCATCCATGGGAGGAAGCCAGAAGAATGTTCTCCCTCACCGCTTGATCAGAGGATAGTAGTGGTTGTGGTTCATGCTATATAAGAACTAAGACATGGACCCCATCTTATTCTAGATCTTGTTAGAGAATATGAAACTGGTCAAAGGAAGAGAAATATGCAAGAGTTCCTAAAAAATAATCCTCCTACTTTATGAGGTAGCATAGAACCCCATGAAGCAGTGGAATGGATCGAAAAGATCAAGCACATGTTCGAGTTTCTGGACACACCCAAGGAGGTCAAGGTGAATTGTTCTTATTTTCTATTTGAGGGTCCCAACTATAGGTGGTGGTAATCAGTAATTTAAACTAGAAAGAATGAGAAGATGCATTTGGGAGATTTCAACGTCGTATTTAATGAACAGTACTAACCTAAAGTCTTAGTATATGCTAGATCCATAGAGTTCATGGATCATGTTCTGGGGGATATTTCTATGATGGATTATGCCAATTGTTTCTTTGAGCTAGTTCAGTATGCTCTTGAAATCATCTCTAATGAGCAATAGAATGCCCGGAGGTTTAAGAAAGGCTTATAACCAGAGAGATACTGCCATGTTTTCTTGTTTAAGATGAGGACCTTTGTTGGGGTGGTTGATTTGGTGTGTATGGTAATGATTGATTAGAAAGGGAGGGATGTTTTCTCTGGAACAATATTAGTATTGGGAAATGGAATCTCTTCAGAGAAGAAAAGGAAGCAGGAGGAATAAATGAAGAAGGGAGGTGGTACTTCAGGCCACTCTTCCAGACAGCTTTCATCTGTATCTTCTAATGCGAGATCAGTCAGGTGCCACTAGTGTGAGAGAGAATGGAACACATAACAAGAATACTAACTTCCTCCGAACCCCTGTTAACAATTTGGTGGTATGGGTCACTTGTATCACTTTTTCAGGGTGGCACATCAATTTCAGAATGGGGAAAGATCAGTGGCTTTAAGAGGAGTACCAGCACAATCAAAGTTGCCGAGGATGGGGGGATCTTGATGTAGTGTCCATGGTGGTGGGGCTGGGTCATCTTTTAAGTAGATCTAGTTTAGGGTATAACCAAATACTAGTGGCCATCCTCGGGTAGAGACTGGACACCTCTATGCGGTGAATTAGACACCAGTAGGATCAAAGGTTGGGCCGTCGATAGTTCAAGGTACCGTTTCGATCACATATTCTACAGATGGTGCTATTTTTGATATTGGTGCCTCTAATTCATTCATTTATAACCATTTTTAGGACACAAATAATTTTCCAACTAGTTTTTTTTTTCAATAGATTAGGTGATGATGTTGGGAAAGAAGAAGGAGCAGAGTCGTAGGTACCTGTCATGTGTGCTTTCTATGTCAGGGGGTGAGATGGAGTGGGACCTATTGTTCTTATATATGGAACTGTTTGACATAATACATGGCATGGAATGTATAGTATACTTCTAGGTGCACATCTATTTCTATAGGTGGTGGGTCAGTTTCATTGAACCTGATGGGAGTCGTCAGTTTTTTCATGGGGAATGGGATCCTCGATTGAGTCTTGTGGGACCTCCACTCCCAATGTTAGAAGATTTTTTTTTCATTTATCATCATTAGTGATAGATGAAGATGGTCATTCTAAAGATAGTGTACTACTTTATTTTGTTAATGAGTTCTTGGAGGTATTTTAAGATGATTTTTAGGTTTTCCCCCGGAGCGGGATGCAGAGTTCTCGATTGATCTGGAACCAAGAACACAACCGACATCTCTTACCTCATACCACATGCCCCCCACCGAGCTGAGGGAATTAAAGATAAATCTGGATGAATTATAATTCAAAGGATTCATTCTCTTGAGCATCTATCCATGGGGTGCTTCTGTGATATTCACGAAAAAGGCTAATATATCCCTTCAGTTATGCATTGACTATCAAAATATGAATAAGGTAACAATAAAGAACAAATATACTTTTCCCAAATAGATTACTTCATCGATCATTTTTAGGGGGCAAGGTGGTTTTCTAAAATTGAAAATCATTTGGTCTATCATAAACTCAGGGTGAAAGAGGTAGATATAACAAAGACAGCCTTCCAAAGTAGGTATGACAACTTCATGTACTTGGTCACGCCCTTCAGATTGACCAATGCTCCAACGGTCTTTATGGAACTCATGAAAAAGGTGTTCCATCAGTATCTTTATTCTTTTTAATGGTATTTTTGGATGAAATCCTAGTTTATTTGGGATCCAAGGATGAACCTGAGCATCACTTTTTGATCGTTCTGGGTACTTTCTGAGAGAAACACATTTATTAACAGTTATTAAAATGAACTTTCTAGACCAGGGAAGTGAAATTTCTAGAGAATGTGATCTCAGAGAAGGGGTTTTTGGTGGACCCTAAGAAGATCATTGTGGTTATGTTGTTGGAGTAACCGAATAATGTGTTTGAGATTAAGAGTTTCCTTAGTCTGGATGGTCATTATGGGAGGTTTGTTAAGTATTTCTCTCCTCTTGCTTTACTGATGACCGTGCTCACCCAGAAAGGGGTAAATTTTTTATGGGAATTATAATGTTATGAATCCATTGAGGAGAATAAGTGGAGGTTTACTACTGCACCCTTTATAATTTTTCCAAAGGCTAGAAATGGGTATGTGGTGTATTGTGATGCTTCAGGTATGGGTATTTGGTGCGTGCTTATGCAGGATGATCATATGGTGGCATATGTCTCTCAACAACTCTAACCACAAGAAAAGAATTACCCAACCCACGGCTTGGAGTTAGAAGATGCGATGCATGTATTGAAGACTTGGAATTACTACATCTTTTTGGAGAAGTTTTTGGTCCACTATGATCACAAAATCTTGACCAATATCTTCTAGTAGAAGGACTTCAACACGAGGAATCATCGTTGGATCTAGTAATTTCATGGGTTCGACTTAGAAATTGTCTATACCCCAGGAAAGGGTAACGTGGTGGCCGACACATTATGTAGAAAAGTTCCAGTGAAGGTTTTGAGGAAGTCCAATGATGACTGGACTCTAATGGAACTCTTTTCTTAGATGCATATAGAGACGAAGGAGCACAGTGGCGATGCATTCTTGGCCAGAATTCAGTTGACATCTTATCTATTGGATTTGATTCAGCATAAAAAACCTAGTGATGAGATTTGTTAGTGGATGAAGTAGTTTCTTAATGGTGGGAGATGTACTCTAATAGTTCGTCATCTCCCTAGGTCATCCTATGTTTCAAGGGTCTTTCAGTATTGCCATTATCTCTATGGAAGGTGGTGATGTAGGATAGCCACCAGTATTAGTAGTCTATCTATCTAGGTGCCACCAAGATTTATTACGATTTCCGTCAGTAGTTTTGGTGGCCTAGTATGAGATAAGACATCGATAACTTTTTTTAGAGATGCTACACATGCTAGTAGGTGAATGTCGAGCATCAATGGCCCTTCAGTTTGCTCCAGTCGTTATGAATTCCTACCTAGAAGTGGGACGAGGTCTCTAAGAACTTCATTGTTGGATTTCCTCGTACTCCTTGGAGTAAGAATTCTATTTGGGTGGTGATTTATCATCTAAACAAATCATACCACTTCATTCTGATTAGAGATACAACTAAAGTGGATGATTTGGGCCATTTGTATCATCAGGAGGTGGTAAAAATTCATTGTGTGCCATAAGAATTTGTCTTAGATGGAGACTCCTATTTCAATTATAAATTTTGGGAAGGCCTTTATAAGGCCTTGGTGTCTCATATTAAGATGAGCATGACATACCATCCTCAAACGGATGGTCAGACAGAGCGGGCGAATCAGATTTTGGAGGACATGCTCCGTGAATGTGTTCTGGACTTTGAAGGTTACTAAGATATCCATTTGGGATTAGTTTAGTATTCTTATAATAATAGTTACCAATCCTCGAATCGAATGGATCCTTTTGAGGCTCTCTATAGTCGGCCTTGTCGGTCCCCCCTGTGTTGGGCTGAGGTAGGTGAGACCTCACTGCTAGGGCTGAGTCTGGTGCAGGAGACGTCTGAGAAGGTCAAGATGATTAGGCAACACTTATTGATAGCTTAATGTCACCATAAATCATATGCTGACCCGATGCATCGAGACCTAGATTTTTATAGTGGGTGATAGGGTATTCTTGAAAGTAGCTCCTCGTCTAGGCAATCGTCGATTGGGAAAGCAAGGAAAGATGATGCCGCAGTATTTCAGAACTTTTGAGATCAAAAAGCGTATTGGAAATGTGGAATACAATTTGGCATGACCTTCTCAGTTGACATCCATCCATGAAGTCATCCATATCTCTTAGTTAAAGAAATACAACCCAGATCCATCCTAGTTACTGAATTGGGAGGAGTTAGATATAGAGCCTGATTTATCTGATTTTGAGTGGCCGATAAGAATAGTGGACATCCAAGAAAAGGTTCTTCATGGAAAGTATATTCCACTGTTCTGGGTTCTTTGGAATCATGAGAATGATACACAAGAGACATGGGAGTGGAAGTCATGGGTCAAGGAAGAGTACATGCTCCTGTGTTCTAATCAAGCTTCAGGTTGACATTTCAGGCCGGAAAGTCATTCGTGGTGGAGATAATTGTAACATAAATGACTTATTTTAAAGTTAAATTTAATTTAATTTCCATTATTTCTTTGTTTTGGTGGTTTTCCAGGTATATTTGGAGGAAATTGTGAGTTTTCATGATTTGGGCCATACCGTGAGCCCATTTCCAGATTCAAAAACCAATTATGATTCTTTTATAAGTCTTTCATATTTTAATATTTTGCACCCATTATACTTCCAAAATGGACTCTTATAACATATTGACACTACAACTTCAATTTTTACCCTTTAGGATCCATAATAATGGTGGATTTGGGTTTTTATTTAATAATTTGGGCCAGTGCGAAGCCCATTTCCAGGCTTAAAAAAATTATTTAATATCTTATTCAACTTTTATGATTTTTTGGTGATTCTAAGTCTCACCCAATACCACTTAATTTAGGAGATACCCCATTCTCTTTCCCCCCTTTCTGGAGCTTGTATGCATTGTGAATTAGGAAAGAACGTATTAGGCTTTCTCAAATCGTCCAAATTTAAAGAGGTAACTTCTTTCATTCATAACTCCTTCAATTTTTAATATTTTCCCCCTATTTCAGTTCTCACATGACCTTCTCAGACTTATTAAAACCTCACTTGTATTTTTTTGTTAGGAAATTCAGATACTATTGTATTTATGACAATTTCTTCAAGATCCCTCAAGTAATTGGGCATCCTTCATTCTTCCCCCCATTTGCATAGGGTTTTTCCTTTTGATTATGGTTTCTTCCAATTATTATTGAATTTAAAAATTTCAAGAAATCAGGGATTCAAACCTAGGGTTTTATTATGTGTTTCTTTGTCTATTCATGTAGTTTTAGTCTTGATCTAAGTTCCTTGTTGTGCAGCAGTGGTGCAGTTGAACTTTCGCACAAAGATACAAGGGTTTTGACACTTGTGATAGGTGATTACATGGAAAATCAATTCTAGATGAGTTATATTTTATGAATTTATATTTTCATCATTATACTTCCTACGAAATCTGCTTTTGGTTACATTTGTAATGAAGATGATTTTTAGTACCAATTTGGTGTTAAACTGGGTGTTTTACAAGTCTCTTTTAGGATATTCCTAATGGGGTTGTTTTATAACTCATGTAATGGGATTATAGAAATGTTTTGGGAGTTAAAAATTCTGTTTTGGTGAATATGGGTATGTATATGTTGTTCAAATTGGTGTTTTAAAGTTATTTTTTGTGCAAAAACATTGTTAAGTTTTATGAAGTTATTTTATTGAAATCTTAAAGGTTTTATGGAGTGGTGTAAGTGGTGAAAAGAATGTGTAGATACTGTTTTGTGTTGATTATGACCACAACTGATGTGTTTATGTGATAATGGCTTTCTTTATCATGAGATAATGGTTTTATCCTGAAGGGGGAAGCCCAGGTATCTTGGAGGACAGATATGTACTGTTACGCTAGTGATCCAGATGGGTTTTATCCCTATTTCACAGAGCAAAATGGATAAAGAAAAAACTAAATAAACTATATTGATGATGATTGGGGACCAATAGGTTATGTTTATGTTTCCTACTAGCGTCTTGCTCATGAAAATGGATTTCTCTATGGTTACTTTATACCGAGGTACGAGGTACATGGGGCCTGAGACTAACTAGTGCCTAGGGGTGTTCCCAAGATTAGTGGTCATGGAATCTATTGTAATTATATCTTTCATATTTTGGTTTTTGATGAAAAATATATTATATTACATGATTTAATTAAATTTCCTCACTCATAGAAAATTCCCTTTGAAAACTGTTTACATTTAAAAGTTTCATTCTTGAGAAATTATTTCAACCATTTTATGCTTATCAAAACTGAAAAGCTTTTTATCTTGTACTACTTAATCTATGGAATATCTTGGTGGTATCCTATTGGTATTATTATCACACCCTACTTACACCCCTTGGGTGTAATTAGACTTGGTCATGTTTGACACAGGTAAAACAAAGTATTTGAGTGATGGTGGTTTGGGTTGTTAGTTCTCTTCCATGGCGCAGTGTTGTGGGGACAACTTGTGGGTGATGACCCCTTGTCATGTGGAGTCCTTGGGGCTATATTTATGCTCTTTTTATGTTTCCTTGGAACACTTGTATTATGTATAGACCTATGTATTTAGTTCTATAGTTTTTTTAAATCTTGTTTGGTATGAAATTTTCAGATTTGTTTTTTCGATTGGTTTTGATGCTTTATGTTTCCATATACAGGTAAATCATTCCCAAAGCAAAATATATGATACCTAGGCACTTGTTCAAGCTAGTGGGGATAGGTAATTTTAATTTTGACATTTTCAGGGGATAGTTTTGGCACTGGTTTGGATGGATACTAGGTTTGGTTCATGACATTACTCCTTTCCATGATTCTATTGGGACATTTATAAGGGAATGTTTTCTTGATAATATGAAGAAGGACATGCTAAAAATTTCACACACAGAAGATTCCTACACACTATTGTCCTAAAAAAGAAAGATAATACATAAAGATAGTGTACACCTACACTACATATCATGAAGATTATTTTACATGCATAAAAGTATATATCCATTCAAGTTAATCCATAAGAAGTAGTGGAGTAGTGCATTCTCATGCACATGTGAAATAATAAACCATAACTAAAAATGTAGTATGTGTGAATCCATGAAGAAATAAATGGTGAATAAGGATTTTAGTTATTCAAATAAGAATGAATAATTCATTCATACTTCCATGAATACAAACAAACTTTGATTAATTAAGACACCTAAAACAAATAATTAAAGAACACATAAAATAACATAACTATTTTGGATGCCATACAATGCATGCATGATGTGAGTTGAGATCAAGAAATTCATTTATAGAAGAAAGATCTTCCTATGAATTTGATTAAGGAATAAGTAATGTTTTCATGCATTGTGATATTTATCAGTTTTTTTATTCTGAAAAAGAAGCGAGTTAAAGTGGAAGTGGCATATTCTACTTATTTAATAGAATAAGGTCAACATGCATAAAATATTTTGGATTCAGTGGAAGTCGAAGTACTTCATTAATGGAACCAGATTATCAAGTTGATCAAAATTCTTCCAAAACAATAGGGATATCTTGTTCAGTTTGTTTATTTAATATATTTGAATAACTCGTGTTACTAGTATAAACAATTCATTTTGAAGACTGGTGGAACTAGTATAAAGAACACCACTAACTCAAGAAGATTGTTTACATCCTACCTAATCATTGTACACCAATTCTAGGTCTTTCTAATCACATCAAATTATAGTGATAAGATAATCCATGAATCAATGATATTATGATTAGGGAAAGGTGTAGGTATTTTTACTAAAACATAAAAAAGTATTTGTGTGTTGTTGTTACCATTATTATCCACATCATACATAATAGATATATTCCTATTAACTAGGGTAAAGGATCAAGAGTAGTGAGGTTAATAAAAAAAGTAAAATTTGGCAGAAACATGTGTACACTAATTCACACCCCACCTCTTTGTCCCTACATAATTCATTTGGGATATACAAGTGGTATCAGTGCATAGTTCTACCTCTAATCTGATCAACGTTTCTATTCCTAGTTTTTTTCACAATATTTATATGAAGTTCATGTTTGAATATTATTCTAAAACAAATTAAGTAGAAAATTTAATCTCTACTCATGTTAATGAAAACATAAAGGTATCTACCAATAATCTTAAAAACATGAAGAAAAGGAAAGACACAAGTTTAAGGCAAATCTCAAAGAAATAAGATAAGGATCAATGTTCTCTAGTAAAATTAATTAACAATAATACTTATGAAGATACTAGTTCAAGATATAGAGAGTATGAGGAAGTTCAATCTATCAAAATTATTAAAGGATTATACTATCAATTTGAATGATATATGAAGACTGTTCCTAAAAAAGTTATTTCATATATAATTTTTTCATTCAAGGATATTTTTTATGAAAGAGAATAACATGAAGAAGAAATAAAAAACAAGAGGATTTACTTGTAATGAAATTCATAAGGTGAAATGATCTCACAGACCTCATTAAATCAAAGGATGAATCTATTACACTTTTTAATAAAAATATTTCAATAGTTAAAGAAGAATTGAAATGGAATTCTTATGAATGGGTTATGAGTAAACATGTATTTAGTTTAAAATATTTTTCATTGTTTCCATGAATCTCATAGATGATCAATTTTAAGAAAAAACATGTAAGGTTAAAGAGATTGACATGTTAGTGGAATAAAATAAAAATTTTTATGATTGTATATATAGAAGATATATGCTCTATAATAATGTCATAAAAAAACTATATGTTTCAAGGAATCCCAATTGGAAGTTTAATCCTGATGAATCAAAGACTTTGATAACTCACTGAATGAAGGTACTAGACAACACGAAGACCACATCAATAGAATGTAAAGTTAATGGGAAGGTATAATGGCATCAGTTGAAAATGAGAAATTTTCCTTCAGAGTGAAGTGTCTTGAACTTGATACTGAATTGATAAATTTAAAGGAGACGCAAGCTGTAACTTTATAAGTTACTTAGAAGACAAATTCTTCCACCCAAACACATGAATAGATTAAATCTCCAAGAAGTGATGTTGTTACACAAAATATTGATGTGACTCAAGTATCTAAAGAGACTCATATTGGTGGAAATAATATCTCAATATCATCTCTTGATCATCCTTATACAAACTCATGAAATATTGTAACTCATAACATATTAATTCAAATTATATTAATGATGTCTCATCTACTAGTGCATGTTCAAAGCCAAATGTTGGGAGGACATGGGTTGAAAAAATTACCGATAATTCTACAGAAACATCAAGGGAATATTCTATGATTATTAAGAAAAATAACTCCCAAAATGATGCTCCAAATAAGGAAATGAAAATACAAAAACCAAAGGCCACTAAATATAGTCATATTGATAATACAAGTAAAAGAAGAAAAATTGTTGGATAATTTTAATATTTCTAGAAATTTGGGCATAATGCCATTACTTCTATACAAATGTGTTGGTATATAAAAATTATAGAAGGCCTATATTCCGGGATAGAAGATGTGAAAAAATGAATAAACCTTAAAAAAAAAACCGTAATACATAGTTGAAGAATAATTTATCTATGACTAACATATTAAGTTATCTTAAAGACTACTGTTGTTATTTCAATATTACTTGTAAAAATTATTATGAGTGATTTTATATTCTGACCTTGCACCATTCATATGTTTATGAGAAGAAAAGACCAAAAAATGAAGAAGAAAAATATAAAATTTTTAAAATATTCCATGTGGAATATAAAAGAGAATGTAGTCTATAAATGTGTGAATAAAGCTACCCCCAAGATGAATGATAATTTGGAATCCAAGAATGTCATCCTATCCAATAAAATATGATTCTTATATGGAAAGAGAGGCCATACCATGGACTGCTTCAAACTGGCCATGGAAATGAATGAATGCAAGTTGAAATTTGTAATAGAATCAATCAACGATAGAAATAATAATATATGGTTGATTAAAGACATTCCTAAATAATATTTTTATAATTTACCTAAGGAAGATAATTGAAAATTATTTAAGAATTTATGTGGAAATTCCAAGATAGAATATTTTAAAGAAGGATTTCTTAATCATCTTCACTGATCAATTGCATGTTACTAGATAAATGTAGGAAGATGGGAATGAAAAACTAGAGAGATAAATGAGAAAGAAAAAAAGAAATTATTCCACCTTAAGATCTTGAATTTCATGACAGGTTTTCCACACATGACCACTCATGCAACTCACAAAAATTGTGTCGAAGGTTCTTTAAATATGGAAATAATGAAAATAGTTGTATATCTATTCTACCATCTCAAAGGGAGATGTTGAAGATAAAAAATCTAGCACCAAGGGATGATACTTTACTACTGGATGAAGTGGGGGTAAATAATTTATACAATATGAAGTTGAATGAATTTAAAGTGTCTATTTCGGAAAATGTATCTCAAAATGTAAAATGTAAAGGATACACAAGCATGTACAATACCATATACATTAGAGCTACAAGGAAAGGAGTCATTGGGTTGATAGAAAATTATGAACCATATTTATTCTATTGAGAAGCTCACAAGTGTTCCATCTTAGTCTCCTATTCATGTGTAGTATTATAGCTTACATTATAGTGAATTTTAGGTGATTATCACTCCCAATATTACAACTTTGTGAAAAAAAGTCGATGATAACAATTTGGATTGATTATTCAAGATTTGATAGAAACATTAATTATTATATAATGGTGAATTATCAACATGAATATCTTGATGATTATCTAATGAAAATTTTCACCAAATCAAATCCATGGGAGTTCACCCCTTGAGAGGATTAAAACATAAAGGAGATGAAATCAAGACATGTTTCAAAAATATCTAGAAGATCAAGTCATCTCAATAGAATATAAAAAATGAGGTAACCCAATTTCACTTATTTCTCTTATCCTAATTATATAAATTATGTACATCAAGGGGGGTGTAGATTAATGATTAATCTCATGGATTGGGGGATTAAATATTTCTACATTTGAAATTTATGATTTTTTACTGATGTGTGCATGAAAATATATTACATGATAAATTTGTTTTTGATATCCCCCATATTGATGAATAAATATGTTCTGAAAATGATATCACATGAATGGTTGTTAGTTGATAGCATAAACACTACACCAAAATCAGACATTAGCGGTGGGTTTTTAGTTGTGATTTATTAAACCGCCAATAATTTAACGATGGTTTATTAAAAACCATTGCTAATCCTTTTTTTTCAAGCACACCCGACTCATATCCCCTAAACCGCCACACCCAAAAACCACATGACCCCTGACCCCCCCAAAGCCCTATTAGTCCCAACCCTTGTCGTCCATCACCACCGGTCATGATCCTCACCTCACACCCCCTACCCTCACCACCCTCGCTGTCAGTCCTAACTTAGCCAGTCACCGCCCCTCTCCACCAGTCCCAACTTAGCACCACGCCGCACCTCACCATTGGTATGTTTTCAATTACTATTTTTGGGATTCATGTGCATTCATATATCATTATTAGGAATATAGTATCACATTCCATAATTTTCCTATTTTTTATTTTAAACTTGTATATTTATTTATTACATTGATTATGAAATTTATTAATGATAGAATTTTATTGTTTGATCAAGTGAAATATTTTTTTCCATGCTATTGTGATATATTTTTTTATTAATTAGTTGCACATGTGCATATTTTTATATATATATGTGACTATAACAAATTTATAGGGATGAAGGATTTTAGGTTATTACTATGTATATATAAATTTGGTTATTGGTAGAATCGAAGGAGAAAATTTTTGGGAACTTATAAAACAATAAATATCTATCCTAATTATTTATTTTTTCTAAATTATTCCTTAATATGTTAGATGATTACTCCCTAAAGGAGGCTTATGGGACCAAAAGATAACATTGGTCAAGATACTCATATTATAGAGGATTCCAATTTTCCACTACCTATTGTGTAGGATGGTGTAGAAGAGTAATCTACTACACTATATCTAGTGGTGAAGGTATAGGGACTGCATTATTTTGAAGTCCTTTTTCTTGTTCTATCCCAAGGTGGAGTGTAGTCATTTTTCATGATTGACTTTTTTAGATATTACATCTATAACACCCACCACACATTTAAGGAACTAGTGATTTGTAGTATTTAGAGTATGATATAGAATATATATAATTAGTCATTAAAAATTTATCCTCCTCAACTATGCTAGTTAAGTTTGGGATTTGTTTAATATATCTTCTATGAAAGAGTTTCAATTTCTTCAAGTAGCGTGTGTGAAATAGATATAGTCAAATATTTTAATTTCACTTTGTCTAAGGAAAATTATGTTGGTGGTACCTTGTACCTCATTATAGTTACTAGATTATTGGAATTACATTGATTTCATGAACTCATGTTGTCATCTTTAGAGTGGTTCATTTATCATCTGAACACCTTATTAGCATGTCCCATGAAGTCATGATAAATATCAACATAATGTTCAATGATTTTATCAATGATGTTAATTGATTCATAATACACATCATTGATCATTTCCCAATCATCATCAGAGTAGCAATGTTGCCCATGTAATACCCAACCATTAACTTCCATCAGCAACTGATAAGGTAAATGGTGTCTTCATCTATACATGAAAAGGAAATTCAAGAAATTAAAATAAATAAGATAAATAAAATCTTATATATACATAAAAGAGATAAAATTTGAATAATTAATCCTTTAACGTTATCAATCCACCAATTCACTCAATGAAAAAAATGTCACAAAATGTATCCATTAAACAAAAAAGAGTATCATGATAGTATCTTAATAGTTTTGAGAATCGTGATGGCCCTCTAATAAATTATTGACATTGGATTGTGATAATTTTTAAAAGAATTTTATTATTAAAAATTGATTTCAATGTGTATTTTTCCTCGTGGGATTATTAATGGGTTTTAAATGAAAAATGTAACTCTTTTACACATCATTTTCCTCACAAGAAGACTTTTTGGATTTCAATTTTCCCTTTTTAAAACACTTCATTATTGACCATATGTATTTATATAGGAAAAACCTATTTAACATATTCATATTTCTTTCAACTAGTATATATGAATATCTTTTCATATTTAGTAATAGTTATGTGTTTTATGTTTTTTTAATAATGTGTAGGAACATTGTGATATATATGGATAAAAGATGGATTACATTACTGAGAAACACACCTCAGTATGACAAGGGTTTGGAGGAGTTTTAATATTTTTCAATTTCCAATAGATACATTTATGGTGGAATAGTATTTTCATGTCCTAAATGTAAATTTAGATGATAGTTGAAGAGATATGAAGTTTATGAACACTTGATATTGAAGCAATTCCCTGCTCAATATTTTTGTGGGATTTAGCATAGAGAATAGAACCTTATAGAATGGTTGAGCACTGTTGTCAATCCATATAATGAGATCAAAACTTCATCGATAATGGAAAATGAAATGAAAAAACTTATAAATGAAGCATTTGAAAATACAAGACACACACATCAACATCAAAATATATCATAAAAACCAATTAATGGTTTTAAAAATAGAAACGTGACAAGTTATGTTTTTGAGACTATGGGGCAACCAGACCATGATTGTAACATATCACTGGATTGTCCTGTTGATTCCATGGAGACAAATATAATAGAAAACTTCACTAAGAAGAAAAATGTGTTTCATGGTTTAGTTGAGGATGAAAATAAAGAGTTGTATAATGGATGTTTGAAATATTCAAAACTATATTTTCTACTAAAATTGTACCATATCAAATGCCTATATGGAATTAAAAATAAGGTGATTCCCATGATATTGGAATTGTTGGGTAATTCATTTCCTAAAGAAAATAACCTTGAGACTTTTTATGATATAAAACAAGTTTATAACAAGTTTGTTCTAAATTATATGAAAATACACGTGCATCCCAATAATTGTTTGCTTTATTAGGGAGAGGATTCAAGTAGACATGATTGAAAAAATGGTCTTCTTCTAGATGGTAGTTTATGGTAGATGTTGGAAGTTTGAATCAATATAATGCCATTAAAAAGAAGAAAAAGAACACACCTAAAAAAGTTTTGTGTTACTTTCATTTAAACCCTCGATTGAAAATATTATACATGTAATCAAAAACCACAGAATACATGAAGTGGAATTCTGTAGATAAGAACAATGATTGGTTAATAAGACATCCAAGAGATTCAAAATCATGGAATACTTTTAATTAATTACATACATATTTATCATCTGATCTAAGGAATATTTGATTGGGATTAGCTACCGATGGATTCAACCCATTTGGGACTTTAAGTACCAGTTATAGCATTTGGCCAGTTATTTTGATCCCTTACAATCTTCCTCCATAGATGTGTATTTAACAAACTTATTTTATCATTTTGAAGATTATTCCGGAAAAAAAATTCTTGGAAATGATATTGATATATAACTGAATCTTTTAATTAAAGAATTACAGGAGTTATGGAGGAACTTTGTCTAGACATATGATGCATCTTCTAGAAAAATGTTCAAAACGAAAGATTTTCAAATGTCGACCATTAGTGACTTCCCTAGATTTGTGAATTTAGTGGGTTGGAACAGTTACATGGGTTTGTCTGGTCCTATTTGTAACATTTATTTTGATCTTAAATGGCTACCTCACAGTAGAAAATAGTGATTCTTGTTTCATCAAATATTTCTCGATTCATCTCATATATTTTGGCTGAAGAAGTTAAAATTCAATGGTTTCATTGATCGTAGACAACCTCCAAAGTTTTTACAGGTTCTAAAATATTGGCACAACTTGAAAATTTTGAAAAAAATTTGGGAAGGTGCATCATTTGAATAATAGTGGGGAATCATTTCAAAATGCATCGTCAGGTGACATCAGAACGCAAAAATTGAAGAACAATTATATTATTTAAACTTTTGTATTGGGAATTTAATTTTTTGCGGTATAATCTTGATGTGATGCATATTAAGAAGAATGTTTTCAACATTTTTATCTTAAAATTTCTTAATAATCATGAAAAGTTGAAGGATGATCTCCATTCTAGGAAAAATTTTCAATCAATGATTATAAAGAGTGATATATATCCAGATGAGAATGGAAAGTATGCTCCAACAATTTTTTCATTAAAGAATATGGATAAAGATACATTACATTAAATTTTAAAACATGTGAAGGTATCTGATGGGTATTCAAGTAACATCTTGAGGTGTGTTGACTTAAAGCATCATAGGTTACATGGGTTGAAAAGCCACAATTCATATATTTTGTTACAAAACATACTACCATTGGCATTGCACATACTATTAGCTGAAAAGTTTACTGATATTGTACTCCAATTCGACACATTTTTAAAATATCTATGTGAGAAAACTCTATATCCATTTTATCTTGAAAAACATCAAGATAGATTTTTATTTACAATATATTCAATGGTGATGATCTTTCCTCCATCATTTTTTACTGTCATGGTGCATTTTTACTGTTCATTTGGTTGAGAATGCTAATTTAGGAGGCTTTGTACATTACCGATGGATGTATACAACTGAGAGGTACATTATTTATATGATTTACATTTTAGTAAAAAATTATTTGCACTTAATTAAATACATAATTATGTTTTTATTTTATTTCATAAATATCATGGGAATTTGAAATCATACATGAAAAATAAAGCTTAACCATAAGGCTCTATTGCTAAAGTCTATTTGGAAGAGGAGTGTATTACCTTTTGTTCTATATACTTGGATGATATTGAGACAAGACTCAATATAGTTGGATATGTTGACAACACATCGACTCAATCTGAAATACATTGGAAATTAGAAATCTTTTATGCTATTGGTTGATTAGTTGGGAGGAGCTCAAATGTTACACTAACAGAAATGGAATTATTACAGGCACATAGATATGTGATGATGAATAGTGAAATTTCAGATCCATTTATTGAATAGTTAAGGATACAAAAAAGATAAAAATTAGAGGGTGAACAAGAAATGAGGAAGATATAACAAATTTTGTTAATAAAGATCTTGTAGATTGGTTTGCACAATGTGTAAGTCCATAAATATTGAAACAATATATATATTAGGTTGATACATATATTTTGTAAATATTATAATGTATATTACTTTTTTTAGATCATGAATACTAATACTCAAGTAGAGTTGTCAAATTATTTTAAGTTTCTTACTCGAGGTCCTCTAAAACAAGCTAGAAAATTCGACACATAAAACGTGAATGATTTTACATTATGTATAGTCAATAGGGAAGTGGGTTTGAAAACACAGAATAATGGGATATTTACATTTACTACAGTGGGATACTATGGAATGTTGAATGAAATTATCGAATTAAAATACCATGGTAATTTTTCAATTCTTTTATTCAAATGAAATTGGGTAGATATTATTAGGTGTGTTAAAAGAGAGTCCTTGCAATTTACTTCTGTGAACTTCTCTCACTTGATGGATGTTGGTGATTGTGAACTACATGTTCTATATATCTTATCATAAAAAGTGATAATGTTATATTATGTGAAAGATATTTTGGATGAAGGGTGTAGTGTAGTTTTTCATGTAAAACAAAGAGACTTGTATGGTACGAGTGATGAAGTGTAAGATTTGACCTATGACATTAAATCCTATCAAAAGTAAGAAGTAGACTTATTTTTTCATCATGATATTGAAAATGTTAGTCTATCAATGGTGGATGATGTATATGAAGTAATGATGGAGCAGGAAACCGACATGATTGAAGGAGAAAATGATTTTATGTGTAGTTATCCATTCATTTATCAACCAATTATGTCATTTGTGTAGTCATTAATTATAATTCTTATGTATATCTTACATGTTATTACTATGAATCTTTTATCATTTCTATTTTTTTCAACATGATTTTTTTGAAATATATGTTCTGAACTTAATTATATTTTATTAAATGAAAGAAATTACAATGAAGAAGCAATATACTGATTCTAGTCAACTCTCAGTCGACATTCCATTGACCATGTCGACAGAAGGTGATCCATCTATCTCTCTCCATACTGCATTTAAAACACTATCCTCCTTCCCCCTGCAATATCTCTCACACCCTCTTTTAGTGTCCCATTACCAGCTCAGTCAATTCCTTTCCATTAAGCAGCCGAAACAGTGAGGGAGCAGGGCCCCCCTCCTAGTTCTTCATGGGGATATTGCAGGGCGACTGTTATAGGAACAATTTTTAATATGAATAAATTTAGTTAACTTTTTTGTACTACAAATTTGTTTTACATAAAATATGGAAAAACTGAAACTATAGAGAAAAATATGAAAAGGTAATATGTATGGAATTTCACCGCACTAGAGATAATTTCCACATCTGATTCCTACAGCTTCCCTATAGATGATTCCACAGAATTACTTGGCCATATTCTAAACCAACTGGCAGTTGAGGCAATTCCACTTCCCTTTACGTATGATGATTGGAGGCATATGACTTTATCTGGGAAAAACAAAGTTTTTTATTCACAAATAAAGGTAATTTTAATAAATTATGGTGTAATTGAATTTCATTATGTTATTAAATGCTAATATTTTTAAAATTAATCTATGTGTACATATGTTTTTCCACATTATCATTATTGATATGCTACCAAAAAATTAGAGATTGAAAAATTTGGGAAATAAATGAAATAATTTTAAATGGATATTATGGAATAAATTCAATGATACTTCATTGAGATCCCAACAAATGTATGATAAGTTACCAAATGGGGTACCTAGAGAGAAATGGAAAGTTTTTATTGATAGGCATAGTGATGAGAAACACATGGTATTTAAATATATATTATTATATGAATCACATTTTATATTTATACATGTATATGAAAAGGAGATAAAATTGCTTAAATTACTATTAAATTTCATTTTCATTATTTTAGGATCTTTCAATGAAGAACGCATCGAGTTGGGCTAAGAAAATCATCCATGACACTGTGTTTTCAATGAGTTTTTCTAAAAGCCGATTAACTATAGAAATATTTTCATTAGTTTAAATATTTATAAGACAATATTATTAGTTTAATATATTAAAATTTTTATTTATATGTGATTAATATAGTCACAATGTTTAGGGCACCAAGCATTCCTAATAGAAGTGTGGTTGGATGTTCATAAAAAATATTATGGGAGTTTTGTTAATGATCCTGCCAAAGAAGTTGGGGTATGAATTATTTTTTCATTATAATAACTAATTATTAGTTGTCACTTTGTTAATATATATTTCTTCTAATATGACTGATATTTTATTTATAGGTTAATATTAATGCACTATTGGATGTCAATCCCATGTAGTCCTACTCAGTCTCCCAGGATGACCCAGTTTGTAAAGTCCTTGGGAAGGAGCATCCTATTCATGTGTGTGGAATGAGTTTGATACAATTACCATATGTGGTATTTGGTAGGTAACTAGGAATTTTAGTTACATCTTCTCATATTTGTAGTCAGTCCCTACCCTGAGATGCAGAGAGATAGTTTTTTTCTATAAATAACACAATTCATTAATAGGGGGCTCAGATATCCTCTTTGTAGAAAGCATTGATTGATTTATATCAAAAGACAATTGGATTTGTCCCCGATGGTATTGCATCGATGAATAGTGGTGAGCAGCTAAATCAGAAAACTTCAAAATCATTTAGTTCAAAAAAAATTGTTGGTTTTAAGTTTAAATATAAATATAGAAAATTATTTAATTTTCAATATAACCATCTTAAAAGTTCCAGAAGTACATAGTACAGATGGAGATAGAGATGGTGAAGAGCAGTTTTCATCATCGTACAATGATTAGTTGGGTTTTTGATGTTTCATAAAAATATGGATAGAGAGGGTTTGTTCATGTATCATGTGTGGAATAACGTATTCACCTACTATTTTCATGAACTAACATTTTCAAGATTTCCTATGGATGAAGAGGCTAAAAATATTTCAGGGCTACAATCATAGTCATCCATTCATAGAAATATAAGATTGAATATGATTAAAATAACTATCTTTCAATGGTATCCATGATATTTAGTTAAATCCATATCATCTTTTATTTTTACATCATTAAACATCATTTCTCTAATCCAGTATAGTAATACCTTAGTGAAATATCTTTCTTTTTGGAATCCCATAAGGTAAAGTCTAATCATTATGGTTATAAATTTTCTCCCCATTTTTAAATTTTCATGCATGGTTTTTTTACTTAAATCCTATACATTTTCATGTTTCTCATTCATAGTGTTGTTCGTTATAGCCTATAGGCCCCAAACACCTTTCATCATTTATGTTCCATCATCCCCTTAAGCTTTATCAACTCACTGTTTGACATCAATGACATTACATCATAATTCATGACACATATCTTTATTCATTCTTCCCCTCAAATCCTTCAATGGCCTCCAACATTCCCATGGACTTTTATGGTTTCACCCATCTAATCTCTCCCCATTCAACAACCCTACTATTTCTACACTTACAAGTATCATTCTTGCTATAACTCTACAATACAACCATTTACTCTCCCTTCAAAAATCCAAAATTTAAACCTGACTCCCACCTTAACTGTTAAATTTTACATCAGAGTTATATGATTATTGATATGTTTAACTATTTTAAAATTTACATCTAGTTTTTTTGGTGTTAATTAGTGTTTGATTATTCACTTATAATATTTTTTTATTATTCATGGTTTGTAAATGTATGTTTCTTGATAATGGGTGTTATTTTGGATTCTAATTAGTGTTTTCTTTTGGTGCTTTAATATGACTAATTACTTTCACAAATCTATACACCATAATTAATATAAATTTATAATTGTTTAAATAGATATTGTTTTATGTTTATACATGTAAATATACTTTTTAATACTTATATATACACCAATGAATTATATAATATATTGTATTATACTTATATAATTTTATTGTAAATTTTTGAGCCCTAGTTCTTTAATGATGATTGTTGGGCCCATGGTGGAAGGAGTGAGGATAAGATACAATGGATATGATTGGTGTGTTTTATTTTTTTGTCAACATATAAATCATGTGTAAAATTATGTGTTTCATGGTTATTTATTTTATACGAAGTATGTTCCATAGTTTTTTGGAATAGTTAGAAGAACTTGATGGAATATAAAGATTTGAATGTGAATATTAATTAATTTAATTTCTTTTGTTGTTTATGTTATAGATAACCAATAGAGAGAGGAGAATATAGAGACTAAATATACCTTGAATAAACAATATGTATAGATTATCTATATAGGATAAAATGGAAAAAATAAGAGATAAGAATAAGTGATTGTGTGGATGTTTTGTTCATACAAAGTGGATGAATTATTTTATACTATTCAAGAAAAAAAGGAAGAATAATAATGAACCACAATTAATAACTTGATAGAAATCCAACTAGGGATATGTTAAACACTTTGGGGGGGGGGGGTTGAATCAATGTTGATGACTTTTTATCCAATTGAAAACATTTTAAACCCTATCATTTTATCTCTTCAGTTATTAAAGTGATAAATTCTCTCATTATATCTTTGTAACACCCTTTTTTCTTAGAAAAAATATAAACGCACACCAACATATGTGTCACAATAGATTTACAAGGTCAACCTCTCAAAATTAGAAGGAAAATATTTTGTGTGATATGGATTCCTCCTATATTACACAACCCATTAGTATCAACCTATAGATACAAGTGGGAATGTTTTATCATTGAACTTATATTACCTTCTTCTCGACTATGTTTTTCTTCATCCGTACTCTTTCAAAATCTCACCAGGTCTTCATACTACCATCTTAATAGTTTAAAATAGAGTTTTTAACAATAACAAAGCATTCACTCGTATAGACTATGCCTTTCGATTGATGTTCAAATTCTTATTTTCCTTATATACTTTCACAATAAAAAGAAACATATTCCCTTTTTATGAGCAAAACATGAACACAAATTCTTATTCTTTTTATTCATTACCAAAAAACTATAAGGGTTTATATAATCACTTATTCTTCTTATGTTTTTTTTAATTCAAGATTTTAATTTTTGTGAAAATTGAACCACAAAACCTATTTCTTCCTCTTCATTACATAGGACACAAATTTTATTCAAATAATTCCATAATAATATCATTTTTCTTCCCTCTATGACCTCTACATAATTGAAACATGAAAATGAAATACCTTATTATTATTAGTCATACACAGTTGTAGAATCACCTTCTTCTAAATTGAATTTGAATTTAGAATTCAAATTCAATATTCCAATTTATTTCAATCATTTCATAACTTATATTGATTATTTTCAAACCATTAGATCATATTAGACCACATAATCACCATTAATGATGTTAAATGACTTCCTGAATTGATTATGAGAGGATCTTGATTCAAAAAACCGAGAAATTTTATTAGATCCACTTGAAATTGGAATTATCCTTTTGAACAAAGCTAAAACCATGATGTTTTGGAACCTGTATTGGTACATATTCACTGAACCATGATTGGATATTACCTTGTAAAAAATGGTAAATAGCAAAGATAAATAAAACTTGGTAGTTTTTATTTTTTTATGTATTTTATGTGTTTTCTAAAATTCCAAGGGTGGTTTTCATAGAGAAAAATGCATATTCATTGGGTTTTAAGACAAATATGGTTTTAATAGTGGGTTTAATTTTTTATGAATTTTCTTTATTTTAGAGGTGTGTTGTGGTTTTATAATGTGAAATATAGTTTCCATTGACAAATTTATTTATGATTAGATTTTATGTGTACACACCTTGGGTTATATGTTCTCCATATATGTTTTGTTTTCAGGGTACTGGGGATGTAGAATCTACAAATGGTTTTTATTTTTAAATCAACATATAGTGGTGGTTTAAACTACCCTTTTATATTGTGCATATAATTCAAAACCTGCCTCTGAGTGGCTTCTTCTCTCTGTCCACGGTAACTAGGGTTTCCCCTTCATCCCTTATTCCCCTTCCCCCTCCGGCCTGAATCGTTCTCGTGTCGGCTTCCTCCGGATTGCCTCTGCAAGTCGCAACTTGGTTGACCTCTGGATCATCTCGGCTTGAAACGGTGTGGTCAATTTTCTTTGGATCATCTCTGTGTGACGCGATGATGATGGTGTGACGCGGTGGAGTTTTAGCAAGGTTCGATGGTGTCTTCAGCTTTGGTGAAGACTTGTCTCGGCAGAACACTGACTTCATCTCAGATCGGAGTGTTGGTGATGCAGCGTGCATCTCAGATCAGCAGGTTTCAGTTCGTGTGGTCGTTGGATCTGGATTAGATTCGGTCCGGAGCTGATAGGCGTTACCTCTAATGTTCTTCCAGTGATATTCAACACTGGATCTTGTGAGGCCCGATGGGGGGAGGTCATGGTCTCCAGAATTTGTTTTTCATAGTTTTTGCAAGATTGAAGGTTTGGTATTGTAATTTGGTTTGAATGGCTATGTTTTTTGTGATGTGCTGGTTGTTCTAGTTGTCTGAGTTAGTATGGCTTCTGGTAAGTGGGAATTCTTAGTGATGGTTTGAATGGTTTGACGTATAACTGAGTCTTATGATGGTTTGATGTGGAAAATCTATTGGAATAGAGATGCACATGGACTTGACATCATGGATCGTGACATTGAGGAGGTTCTAGAGCTTGTTGTTCATCTTTGCAGTGCTTTAAGGATTTGGATGTTTGAGCGGGTATGGTGTCAGCCATCAAATCAGTCCTGTGCTTTGACATAGGACACTTACTTGTTGTTCAGCTATGTAACGATGTAGAGCTTTACCAGGATTTTATGCTGGGGAGGGGTGCTCCATGTTGTCTGTTTGGTTTGTGTTTCTTGACCTTTGGGTGTGATTTGTTTTATGTCTATGATGTTTGTTTGGGTTTTACCCCTTCTTCCCTTAAAAGGGGGCTTGCATATAATATAATAATTGAAGGCCTACAGGCCATTGGATGTTGGTTGTTTAAACTACCGCTATATGTTGATAGTTTTTTATCGGTGATGGTTAAAATCACCTCTAAAAAATGACACAGGTTTATTTAGAGGCAATTTATTGGTTTTAGCGGCAGTATCCATGCAAAAAAAGGAAAATATTTTGCAGTGTTTTTAATTTCTTCTAAATGCTTACCATATTTTCCAGCTAGAAACCACTGCTAAAACCAATAAAACTGCCACAAAATATGGTGTCTATGACCCTTCCCAAAAACTGCCACTAAATAGAAGAAACCACTATTTATTGGATGTAAACACCATTTTTAACGAGGGTTTTATGAAACCATCGAAAAACCATATCGTGGTAGTTTAAACTACCACCATGTTAAAAAAACTACCACTATGCGGTGATTTTCTTGTAGTGAGACAACAATGGTTTCTATCTCTCTTGTTTTTTACATAGCTTTATCCCGCATAAACTTAGAGTAGATCAACTGAATTTCATTTTCTTAATGACCCATGTCGTTCCATCCTTCGTTCATAAAAGGAGAAGTTTATTACATGTTCTTTGAAGGGCAGAAGAAAACCCATGGATTAATCCATTGGATTTATTGTCCATAAAGGGAGAAGGGACATTGATGTTAAGGAAGTAGTATTGAAAAAAAATCCAAGGGGGGGATTATAAAGCCCTTTTGCATGGTTGATGAGTAAGGTTGCATTTATTTTTAGTATATGAGAACAAATTCAAATCCAATGTATAATTAAGTCCTCCATGATCAAAACATGATTAATCATGGAAAGAGAAGGATGGAATGAATTTGAGAAATACTCAAGAATATTATTGATGATTGATGAATAATTCTTATGGATTCAATGATGGTCATTTGATATGACAATTCACCATTATTGATGATGATTCCTAGGGAATTGTTATGGAATCATTACATTGGATGTAACTCTTGATGAATTCTCCTTGTTGCAAAATCATACGATTGTTTAATTTCTTTTATATTAAATGAATTGTGATTATTGTACTAATAGAGCACACATTGTCTATGAAATTTTATTTGATGAAGGACATGAAAATATTAATTTTCATGATGAGTTGATTTTTGAAAGAACATGAATGGTAACCATGAAAAACGTTATTACATAAAGAAGAATTGAAGAAATACATGCATTGTATTTTAATGCATTAGGATGAGAAGCTAATTCCATGAATTTATTTTTCAAAGAAGTTTTGAAGATGGTTTTAAAGATATTTTAAGACCACTCAAATCATCAATTTTTATAAATAGAATAAGGGGATTTATAACTGCAATGAAAAATATACATTCCATGCAAAAAAAAATATACTTTTCATGAAGTATAAAACCATTTCAAGAGAAATAAATCTTTTAGGTCTTGGCCTGTGGTGATTGGTTTTATTGTCTTGATCATGGAATTTCATTTATAATGCCTGGATTATTTCCATGAATTCAAGGTTTCCATTTAAAAATAATAAGGGACCAACCCACTGGTTAGAAAAGGACAACTAATCCCTTGATAACACACCCGTATGTAGGGATTGCATGGGTTATGAGAAGGGACGCTAGCAAAATGCATAGCGAGAGGAGGGCACTATTCCTACACCATTTAAAAGTTGGACAGAACACTGGCCATTCGATCTAGGAGATCTTGGCTATTCGATATTCCAAACCCTACAAATTTAAACCACCAATTTCAGATATAATACACCACACATATTTAATATATTATGTTCATATTTAAATCAACTCGTCATCTACTTCCCTTCGATGGTAATCTCTTCACGCAGTGTGCTTCGATTGGGCTCATGAAATCTGATGGCCATCTCTAGTGAAATTTTATGTGAATAGACTGCTCACATCTATCTGAACTCATGCATGCAATTTCCTTATAACATGAATGAGATTAAAATCAATTAACATGATTTTTCCAATGAAAATGAAGTTCTGAGGCAGCTAATATTGATGGATCCCTTCTAAATATTAGAATATGAAGGGCATGCGAAGAAAATATGTCATGACCATTTTGTTCACAAATAGGAGATATACATAGAAATTGGGTTTTGCAAAGGATTAGAGGATCCTTCAGGCCCTCGAAAATTGTAACGTAGCCACGAAGGACCTTCGTCATGTACCTTTTCCGCAAATAATTGAGGCAGGGCTGGCCCTGGCATAAGCCTAGCAAGCCCCTGGGATAGGGTAACAAGCATGATTTCAACTGTACATGTATTCTACAAGCATTGTAGTACCTTGGAAGGGGAAACATTTATGGTCCTCGTCTTGGGTAAAAAAATTATAAGGGTTTTCTGGGCCGGTAATAGAAAACATATTATATCATATCCATGGATTTAGTGATGGTATAAGGACCATGAAACCATACTTGTTTGCATGATTCATTTGGACATCTCCAAGGCAGTTTTTCATACACTGTTCTTCACAAAGAAGAAGAAGGTCACACTAAACCTTGCACAAATAGAAGAGACCCATGCCTTCCTATCTTGCATGAAGAATGATGAGACACCAAGATAGTGCACACATACAATTCATCTCATGAAGAGTAGTTTTCGAATATAAAAAGATATACCAATTTAGGTTAGTGTGAAATATGTAGTGGAGCAGTGTATTCATACACACATGAAAGAATAAACCATAACTAAAAAGGCAGTGTGTGTGCATCCATGAGGAAAGAAATGGGAAGAAGGATTCTAATTATACAAATAAGACAGAATAATGTGTGAATACTTCCTTTCATGTGTTCAAACATTTATTAATTACGATACATAAAAAATCATTAAAGAACACCTCAATTAACATAACTATTTCCGATGTCATGCAACACATGCATGAAGTGAATTAAGGCAGGAAACATCATTAACAAATGAAATATCTACCCGAGCATTATATTGAGTTATGAAGAAGTCCATTTATTGTGTATTGATATAATTATCAGTTATTCATTATAAAAAAATAGTTTGTTAAAGTGTAAGTTCTATATTCTACTTATTAATGAGAATAAGCCCACCATGCATAAATTTTTCTTCCTATTAATGTCCTTCCATAGAATCAAAATATTATCAAGTTGATGAAAATTTATCCAATCCAATAGAGATATCTTGATAAGTTTTTTTATTTAATATCATTGATGAACTAGTGGTACCAGTATAAGCGAGGTCATTGATGACTGGTGGAACTAGTATAAAAAATGCCACTTAATCCGGAAGATTATTTACTTTTTTCCTAAACATTGAACACCAATTCTTGGTGTTTGTAATCACTGCAGACTATAGTGATATGATAATCTGTGAATCAACCATAGGTTGATCATATTAAGTAGTATATCATTATACTGAACCATGTAAATATATTTGTGTGCTGTGTTTTCCATTATTATCTTCATTGCATACAACATATACATTCCTCTTAAACGAGGAAGATGTTCAAGGGTATATGGGTTAATTGAAAAAATTTAAAAAAAATTAAACAGTTGGGTATGGTTATTCACCCCCTTCTTAATGTCCTTGCATGATTAATCTAGGCTCTAGACAGGCCATATCAGGACCAGACTGGTTATCTGGGTACTAGGGTATCTAGGCTTGTTTGTGAAAAAGTGGTATCTGTGGTGCATGTTAATCATCTTGACTTGATTTCGATATGAAGTTTGAGTAATCTTATTGGGACATATGAGTTTATTACAAGTGTGTTCTTATATAGATATCATCACAATGATCCTTAAGTGACCAGGGGTTGTTTGGTAAAGACGTCTTAAGGATTATTTCTTGTCTTTTCCTTAATTTTGATTTGGATATGATGAAACCCAAATATTTTGTTCTTATCTAATGGAATTAATTTCCTTTTTATCTATTTGAGTGTTAATATAATGTCTTTAATGTTATTTGATGATGTTTTGTACCATCGTGCATATAAGAATATGTATGATTTGGATCAAGGAGGATGCTTCTAATGAACCACAGTAAGAAAATCCCCTTGTTGACCAAAACATGGTTGTGGTTATTGTACATGTTTTCCAAGATCTCGGATAGACACTTGCACCTGTTCCCATTTTGGCTCCATCCGTGGAACATCAAATGGTTTTTTTACAAAATCATATTTAGGATTTCCTTTTCCAAAATCCACCAATGTTCTAAGGCACTAATTATCCTTAACTAGTCGAGTATTAGTTGATAAATATCATGATTTTGTTTGAGTTCATGGAAACTATTGAAGAAATTAAGGTACAATGTTCCACCATAATGTGATATGGATCTAGTAGGAGATAGTGGGACATGATGGTGATTGTAAAGAAGCACAAGGTATTAGAGTTGAAGGACGTTAAATCTTTTTTAATAGAGCATTTATATCCATAGTTGATGGTGTTGTCTAAGGGTATAGAGTTTTTTAAATCTCAAGTAGGCTGACAAGACTGTGAAAGAATATACAAATCACTTTATTGAGCTTATATAGTTTTCAATTGAGATTATATTGAATGAGAAGATGAAAACTTGATGGCTAAAGATAGTACATAGATATGATATTCTTTCTTAGTTTTCTTGCTAAATCATTCCTCTTATGATGATGTGTTAGATAGAATGTTGGTGGTTTAGATGGGCCTGGCTGGTAAGTCAGGGTTGATGGGAGTTCCTTTTTATTCAAGTAGTAGTTCTCAATGTTCCTAGAAAGTGAAGAAGAAGAAAGGTGATTATCATGGTGGTTCTCGATATCAGACCTTTTTTACACCATTTACATTACTTGGAAGTGGCCCTTTGATTTTTTACATGTGTGGAAAGACCAGGCACTCGTAATAGGTTTTCACTGAGACACCCATGGTATGTCCCTTCTATAGATTCTCAAGTTTCATTTATAAGTTATACCGTGATTTTTCTTCTCTACATAGTGACATGGGATCATCAGTACCTAATAAAATAATAGTTCAATTCGATGCTTCAGGAACAAATGGGTTCCATATATAGGAATCTGAAACAAATATTCTTCCCATAATGGAAGAGTCTGTAGAGGAAGCAGATACATGTCCAATGACTATGAGAGGCACCATCATTATAGCTTATTTATTATCACTACTCTATTTGATACTGATGCATATTATTTGTTTATTTTGATTCGTATTGTGAATTTGATTAATCTTTCTATGAAGGTTTTATCTTATTTTATGGATATTATGGCGTCCCTCAAAATGAAGAGAGAGAAGGGTCTCCTTTTTCCTTCTTATGTTTTATCATTAATAGATAGTGATATTTCTTTATATTTTCTATTTTTCGACTGCAAACCACTTGACATCATTTTTGAGATGTATTGGATCATTTCCAATAAATCTTAAATTGACTATTATCTTAGTGGGGTCTCCTTTGCCGCGCCCAATGGGGTGTGTTGTATCTTTCAGGGTGAATGAGACTCAAGAATGAGTAGAGACGAACCTTTCTATCTAGAGTTGGGGAAAGTGATATCAATTTTCTATTTTATTTGGAGTAAGAATTTTTGACTGATGATCTCCCTCAAATTATCATTGAGTTTCCTGATGTTTTCCTTCCGAATTCTCTTATTAACTATCAGTAAGGGAGGTAGAGTTTTCCCAATGTGTCACCATGGGCAGTTCCAGTTCTCTTACAAAAAAAATCTAATGGGTCACTTTTCCTTGGTATGGATTACAAAAAAAATCCATCATGTTACGTTAAAGAACATGTATCCATTTCCAAGGATTGATGATTTTTTTTGAAAAGTTGTAAAGGGAGAAGTGATTCTAGGATATTTATCTTTAATATGGTTACTATCAATTGAGAAAAAAAGTATATGACATTCATAAAATATAATTTCAGAGTAGTTATGGAAATTATGACTTCCTTTTAATACCATTTTGTCTAACAAATTCTCCTACAGAATTTATGTCTTTGATGAACATGATTTTCCATGAGTATCTTGATATGTCAATGGTTGTATTTTTGCATGACATTATTTCCTACTCTATGTCAAAGGAGGATCATGTGTGTCGTTTTAGATAAGTTCTATAATTTTTGAAAAATCATCAACTTTATTACAAGCAATCAGAATGTGAATTCTGGATTCGGGAAGTGATGTTCTTAATAAATGTGGCATCGAAACATGGTATATTGGTTTATCATGAGAAGGCGAACACTATTATGGCATGAGAACAACCATGAAATATTTGGGTGATATGTAGCTTCTTGGAATTAACTGGGTGTTATCCAGGTTTTGTAAAGGACTTATCAAATATTGATTCTATAATGAATGCTTTAACTCAAAAGGGATTAAAGTTTTATTGGGATAAAAAATCAAAGAATTATTCTGTTAAGATGAAATGAATTTTGACTAATACACTATACTCGAATCTTAAATGGGACATGAAGGACTATGTGGTCTTTTTTGATGCATCATGTTTAGGTTTGGGATGTGTTATTATGTAGGGTGATCACATTGTTGCTTATGGTTCTAGGAATATTATTCCACATGAGAATAATTATTTGACCCATGACCTTGACCTTACAACTATGATACACACACTTAAGAGTTGGCTGCATTACCTTATGGGAGAAAGGTTTACCATGTATTATGTTAACAAGATATTGAGTTATATCATCTCTAAAAAAGATTTGAATCTCTATAAAAGGTGTTGGTTGGAATACCTACAATTTTTTGATTTTTTATATCCTATACCATAGGGAAAGGGAATGTCATTGTAGATGCTTTGAGTATAAAACATTTGAACAAGCCATGAAAGAATCATCTGAAGAGTAGAACTTGATGGTGTGTTTTTAACTATTTCATATTGGATTATGGGGATGAGGTGACAAGAATGTTTTGGCCAATGTTCAGTTGAACTCCTCCTTTATCAAGATGATTCTTCAGCATCAATATATTGATGATCATTAATAAATTATTAGAAATACTATTTATGGGTGGAATAATCTTACTGATTTTTTGTTCTCCATAGAGGGAATTCTGTATATTTAGAATCATTTTGTTGTACTGTTACCGGTTAGGAAAGTTAGGATGGAGGATTGCTACAATTCTTAGTGGGTTGTGCACCCAGGAATAAAAAAAGATGTTTTATGACATACAATGTTGATTTTGGTGGTTAGGTATGATATGGGGAATTTCTGAATTTTTCATCTCATAGTTATACTTTTCAAAAGGTCAAGGTAGTGAAATAAAGACCTTCAAGTTTTCTTTATCCACTTCTAGTGTCAACTTAGAAGTGGGATTAGATCTCTATAAAATTTGTGGTTAGGTTTCCTCATACCTAGAGAAAGAATAGCATGATATGGGTTGTGAGTGATTAACTAAATAAATAGGATCACTTTATACCCATTCTTTATGTAACCAAATTTGAGTAGAATGGAAATATTTATATGAGATATATTGTTAGTTTTCATGGAGTTTCATCAACTATAGTATCTAATAGAGATCCCTATTTTACTTTTCTCTTTAGAGGGGCCTTCAGGAGGCATTGGGCTCTTAGTTTCATTTGAGTATGGCATACCACCTACAATAGAATGACCAGACAGAAATAGATATAAAAATTCTTGAGGATATTCTCACAACCTACGTTCCTAATTTTGGTGAGGCTTGGTATTAAAATTTGGGGTTGTTTGAGTTTTCTGATAATAATAGTTACCAGTCTGAGATCAAGATGGATCCTTTTGTGGCTTCTATGGATGGTATTGTAAATATCCATTGTGTTGGTCGAATATTGGTGAATGTTCCTTGGTTGTTTCTGATATTATTTCAAGAGACAATAGTAAAGATTTAGTTTATTCATTAGATAATGAAGATGAAAAAGATCTGGTATAATTCTTATGTTGGTCATCATCTTAGACCATTGAAATTTTTAGTTGGTGGTATGGTGTTTTTGAATGTTTCACCTCATTTTGGTCATTGCTGGATTGGGAGGTAAGGTTAACTTGATCCTTATTTTGTGGGATCTTTTAAGTTTATTGAGAAGGTAGAGAATGTTTATTAATGTTTATCACTTCTTCTACAGTGACATCAATACATAACAAGTTCCATCTATCTCATCTTTAGAAATATCTTTCTGATCTCTCTCATGTTATAATCTGGGGTGATATCAATGTCAAGAATAATCTATCTATGACTGAGCATCTAGTAAGGATAGTTGATTTTGTAATCTTAGTACTTTTTTGGAGGATAAACCCTTTTCCTTGAGTTCTATGGTAGCATTGTTTTGACTCTCATGAGACATGGGAGTGTGAGGCATTGATGAAAGAGTAGTGGGCTCACCATTTTGATGTGGAATCTTCTTAGAAGAACTAATGGGGACATTATGTTTTTATGGTTTGGAGGTTGTAATATCTTTTTAACTTTATAATAGGTATGTTTTAAGCCTTTTTACGTTTTCATATTTTTTCTGGGTAGGAATGTGAAGGATTTGGGGGGATACATATAATGGAAAACTTAGGGATTTATTGAGATTTTTAGCATAAAAACTAACGGTTTTGTATCCTTATAGGTATGTAAAGGCCATGTAATATGGTTATATGACGTGTAAATTTTAAAATAATTATTCAATTTTTAATAAAATGTGACTGGTTTATTAGCATATGTGGTACTTGTCAATTAAATGATGTTTAATTAGGTTACACTACATATACAGTCCCTACTGTCAATTTTAAGCAAGAGACATGGATGAAATATCTATTCAATTTTCATATATGATTCCTTAATCTAGACCTACAGCCATTCCCAGGTTATTTGGGATCCCTCCAACCATTTTGGGTCATTTCTTTTATTGATTGATCATTGTTGCAGTTTTGGTGTGAATCTTTGGGTAAGAGGACACCCTATCTCTATATCTCTTTCTATTTCCCTCCTTGGATTTTGATAAATCATGTAGCGGTTGATGGATATAAACTCTATGTTGTTGAATCTTGTTTCTATGTTGAGTTTCTAGATCTTATACTACTTAATTCTTGTTGGTGGGTTCTATGGTGGGCATTATGTTTCCAGAAAAAATGTAAGTGTTTACATTTACGAATGGACAATTGATTTAACCATAAATTTCTTGATTTATATTAAATATATTTCAATTAAACTATGATAAAAATATATTCATTGTGGATTGTGGTTTTTATTTTCTTTAGCATGAATATTTGGGAATTCCCCCAATTTTAATGTATTGGTGTGTGACTGTGGAATTTTATGGAACTTTTGAAATTAGTTTGTGAAATTGATTTCAAATTTGTATTTGAGAAAACAAAATTATATTGTTTTGACAAGAAAAAATTGGTTTTATCCTGAATAAAGGAATTAATTGATTAAAATTCCATTTTGGGGTTTAAATGGAAATTGTCATATTGAAATGGTAAATGGGTTAATTTTATTTTAAACTATTTTGAAAAAATTTACGATTATTTATATTCATTTGATCACACACATTCCTAGTTTGTTAGTGAGTTATTTTCAGAAAAAATGTTAAGATTGGAATTCCCTAGCTACATATTAACACTTTACAACTATAATATAACATTATTGGTAGATATTATCTCCATAGTTATGTTTTTTAGTCTTATTTGGATAGTGTTAGAGAGATGTGTGTTCACATTACCTTTATCATCATATGAGTGTATGAGGATCTCATAAACTAAAACTATCATATATCGTGGAAGATAACCATGTTTCCCCTCTATGATTAATTTGATATATATTCCATTGTTTGTAAACCTTTTTACACATGGGTTGTGAATTTATATAAAAACAATTATATAAAATATTCATTAAGACATTGTTTACAAATATTTTCCATCAATTAAAATGTAATGCATGATTTGTTATAAATATTATTTTGTAACATGATAATTGTTTACTTAACATTTAAATATTTTTTTGGTTAACTTATGTATTGTATTCTTATGTAATACATTTTGAGAATCTACTGGTCTTTTATCTCACACTATACAAGTGCCTTTGTGAGTTTTTAGACTAACTTCATCCATGTATGAGCAAGGGTAATGCACCACATGGAGGTGGTTCTTATTGTTGATCCTTGTTTCTTGGAGAGATGTGCATGTTAGGACATGGGTTGTTATCTTCCTATTTTTAGGTACTTGGTGGTTTTACTTTGGGTTGTTTATACCTGTTTTAAATTTATTAATATTCTATATATGAAGTTTTCTTTTGGGATACTAAATTGAAATTTTTTATTCTGTTTATATTGCAAAAACTACTCCCATATTTATCTTGCATGATTCTAGGTGCTAGTCTCCAACCCGTGGGGATTTGGAATTCCTTTCAGGCCATGTGAAGACCAGATTTATTATCAAGGAACCAATGTATCTAGGCTGGTTCATGATAATTAGATAAATCCATCTCCAATTGCATCGAATGGGAAATGAAATTATGTAACGCCCCGACCCTAGATACCCAGAGTTTGTGCATTATTACATAACATTGGCATGATCACAAAGGATCAAGTCTCGAATGACCGATTAGTTTAGTAGTCTTGGAAACACTAGATATATTCATAAGTCTTACATTACATCATAAGGTAAAAAACAACATATTGTCTTCATAACCCCTCAAACTATCCCTGCAGGTCATTCATAAATTACTTCTTCATAATACTGGGAATAATAAAACATTGAAAGGGGTGAGCTCAGATGCTCAGTAAGCATAACATTATAACAGAATCTTTCATAGGAAAGCATAAACATTTAAGTCAGTTTATAACTAAAACGAAAGCCATTTAAACTTGAACTTCAGCATAAAATGGCAAAGATAAAATAAAATAATTCCATTTACTTAATCACATGGATATTCTACTAGTCTAATGATAACATTCAATATCAATAACAACTTTCATAATGATGGAATGCATAATTCCAGACTATAATAACCACATAGCCAAGGCCTCGTGCCAAGACTACAAATTAGATTTTTCCAAGGCCTGGTGCCAAGACACTAGTTTGTCTCATGAGACCTACCGATGCATCGAGGATCTATAACGAGCTCCACCCATCACTTATTAAGTCCAATGCATTCCTCATATGAACAGGTTTAAAAATAACATAAACATTTGTATTAAAACTAGCAGAAGGAATGTCAATACTTTAACCACAAACCATGAATGGTATAAAAATAGCACATCCACATTCAAACATAACTCATTCGATACAATATGGAAGATTTTGTTGTATAACAATAACCTCAATCAAGAATAATGAAGGATATTGACATAGATGAAAATAATCATCAAAACAATTTGAGAGAAATATCCCCCTTTTTCGTGAAATCATTTAAAAGTCACACTATTTGTCATGAATCCATTTAAAAACGATTTTTGAATCAAAGTTTCCCATACCACTTTGAAACATTTAAAAGAGTTTTAATTTTAAAACATTAATGTCCATATAAATAAATCCTTAAAACAATTTTTAAATCATGGACATTAATGAGAAAGATTTAGAAGAATAAGTCTTTAAAACATTTAAAAATGTTATTTTATTTAGTGTTTCTCACCAAAAGCGAGACACTTGAATAAAAATAATTGAGGTAATAAAAACATTGTAATATCATGATAATAAAGGAATTCATGATATACTATGTCAAAGTACATTATATACACCACATAAAAGTGATTTGGTGTATAACAACAAATAATTTTCAATAGAATGTAAATTGAGATGAAATCTCTCATAAAGGCCATATCCTTAGGTTAAGGATAAATCAACGACGTAATTATGTGTGAAAAATATAAATACACTAAATATTATTGTATATTCAGTGTAAAACAATCAAAGGGAATTAACACATATTCTAGTAAAAACAACACCAATGAATTTGATGTTTAACTCAACAAATGGAGAATGAGTTAAAATTAATCTTATCAAATTCATATCGATGACTTGAGAAATTATCAATGGAGTGATTATGTGTATCAAAAGTATATCCACAGAAAAGGGGAGTGGAAATTATGACATAAGAAAATGAATAGTGATTCCACACATAATCTGGAAGTAAAATAATCAATGAAGTTTGCGTAAAGCCGAATAATTGGAAATTGAAATTTCAAGTTCCCTTATCCATTTGGTAACTTATGAAACATGAACCCATGAAATAAGGATCATACAATGATGATGTAAATAACCATAAATTAAGGTATATAACACAATGAATACAATCATGGTCAGTACAAATACACCACATGTAATAAATAAGTTGTGAACAATGGAATTCTCACAAAATTAAGAGTGAGATAAGAAGCCCCTTACCTTATACTTTTCCTTGGTTGGGGGTAGGTTAACCTCATGTATAATGTTGAAATAATTATTATTAAATTATTCATGAATCATATACATTAATATGATATCATATATGATCTTTTAACGTTACTTTGTTAATATTATCTTAGAATTATCGTTGTTTCGGGTGTTAACTTACTCGTTTTCATTTATATGTTTTCTTACTTAAGCCATGTTTGTCATGGATAAGTTGTATATTATTCATATCCAGAATGATATCAAGTTCTTAAGAATTATTTTTAAATCATCAAATGATAATTATACTTGAATGGGTATGATAGAGAATGAATCTCATCGAGTTCGTGGAGATGGTAGTCCGTACGTACGCACGAGCGACAATATCATTCTTTTGATATTAAAATAATATATAATGGGATGGTATATCATATATAAATTATAATTATCATGTTATATTTATTATTTACATGAATTACACATCATTATTATAGCCATCTAAATAATAATATATTGAATAACAATTACACCACAACGTGGAGACGGTAAGCCGTACGTACGCACGTATGGTGACATGTTATTCAAAGGGTGGATAGAGTACTGAATATGGTTGTACCATATTTATAATAACATCACATTATATATTTATAATGGTAATAACAAATAAAGAAGAAGTGGAAGAAGAAAGGAACTTGAAAAGGGGTGGTGAAAACATTACCTCTTCTTCGGGTAATTCCTTTTGATTTGATCAAAAGGGATCTTTGGTTGGATTTCTGCTAAAACTATGGCCTCTAGGTTGTTTTTAGGGAAGTTTAGAGAGTATTTGGGTAGTGTTTGTCCGAACCAAAAGGCTTTGAAGGTGTGATGAAATGAGAAGGAGGAGTGCCCTTTTATAAGAGGGGTGAGGGGAACCTTTGGAAAAGCTAGAAATATTAATTTATAATAAATTCATATTCGATTTTTAATAGCTCCATAGTTGATTATTTAAAGGTTACGGTGGGTATTGGTCGAAAACCACTCAATAAATATAATTTAGACAGGTTTGGGTCATTATATTAACCTTATCTTTAAGTATTAACTCTTAGTTAATTAGTTTCACTTTTACAATGTCTCTTTGTATTTTTATATTTTATGGTTAATAAACTTACCATATACATCCAAGAGACCCCCAAGTGGTCCATTAATGATAAAACTATCATGATATAAGTCTCTTGACAGATCCATAGATATTTAAGAATTTAATATCAATTAATAATATAATATTTTTTTTTAAAACTCTTTTATGTCAATTTTGACACTATTCAATAGTTTATTTTTGTGAAACTCATAACAGAATGAATACTTCGAAAAAAGTTAATTAAATCAATCCTAATATGTTCTATTAACCTATAAAATTATTTTAATTAAATAAAAGTCTCAAATTATATTTATTTGGGTATTTATAATATCAATTATTCTAATTTGTCACTATTATGGTAATTACTACATCACCATTGTGTCATAAATAAATTACATTATTTAATGTCTAAAAATTATAAATAAAATATAATTATTTAAAAAGTCTTTTTATATTTCTAAATAATATTTATAGTCTAAAATCCAACATATATTACCCTATGTAACAATTGTTTTGCTAAAAGATATATGCTTGTGTCATTTTTTTATTCATTTTAACTTAATTAAAATAAAGTGTACCTATCACTTACAAGTGGATCCATGGGGTCCAAATATCAACCCAAAGATGAACATGGTAGACCATGTATCAACCAATGGGGTTAAGACACGTTTTAGGGTAATTTAGTATTATTATAATTTTATTTTGTTAACCCTTGTTTACCAGATTTACCTTTTAACCATGGTAAATAAAATATTTACCGAAGTAATTATCCAAAATGTCTGAAAATAAAAGTTACCTATTTACAAAATTTGAACCTCCTGATTCCAAATATGGAATCCATTTTTCTAAATTCAAAACACATAAGTGACATAAATTAATTTAAAATTAATTCTCGTTGTTAAAACAAAAAGCGTGTTTTTAAGAGATAATAACTATCAAAAGATTCGCACTTGATTATGTCTGGTTTAAATGTGAAATTATCTTTATTGACCAACATTGTATTACATGTTAAAAATATATTTTAAATATAATTTAAAACCACTCAAATTCATAATTTATCACTATTAATTATTTTGATTAAAAAAGTTGTTTTTAATTAAAATTTAGTAATTTTTTACTATTCATCATAATATAAAAGTTATCCGAAAAGTACCAAAATCTCACCCTAGGATAATTTAGTTATTCTGAATCCAAAAATGAAGCCTATTTTACAAAATTCAAAACATAAAAGTTGAATTTATTAATTTAAAATTGATTCTTGCTTTCGAAACCAAAAGGCGTATTTTTAAGAAATAATAACTATCAACAGTTTGACACTTGTTTATGTCCAATTTCAAGGTGAAATTACTTAAAATGACAATCAGTGGATTAAATAGTAAAAATATAATCTATTTATACATCCAAACCATTAAAATTTATAATTTAACAATATAAATTATTTTGATAAAAAACGTTGTTTTCAGTTAAAATATAGTATTTTTCACTATTCACCCAAATATGAAAGTTATCAGAAAGACACCAAAACATTATTGATACTAAATTCTTAAGTCCCGATTCTAAAATCAGATTTTCATTTTGTCAAATTGAATATATAAAAGTTTAAAATATTGGTTTTAAAAATGCTTCGCCATTAAAAGGCGGTAAAATTTCATTTTTTGAAAAATACTTCTTTTATCTGAAAAAATAAATTTGTTCATAAATCATCTCTTAGAAACTCATAATGTGGATTTAAATTAGATGGATAATATAATATTTAAAATTCAGTTAATACTATTCATAACCTCTTTTGAATGGCTAGTTTGGTAAGTCGTGGTGTACTTGAACTCAGTATTGCATACAACACACGCTATTGTATTATTCAAAGAGAAGTGTACCGTGGAAGATTGAGGTGTTACATTCACCCCTCCTTCAATAAATTGCGTCCTCACAATTTTAAAAAAATTGGGCACGAGAATATAATGGAAAGTCCAACATCAGAAAAAAGAGTCAATAAAACTATCACTTTAAAAAAAGAGAGGTATAAAGGTCACCCAAGATAACCTATAATAGGATTCCAGGTAGGAAACATGGATATGGATGATAAACTAAGTGTCAAGTTCTGATGGAGAGGGATAGAAATCAGGATCAGGAGAAAGCTAATAATAAGAAAACCACAAACTTGTGTTGGGACAAATTATCATTAGTCTCCAAGTAGGAAAAGTTAACGGACCACATTTTTTGTTTTAAGTTACATTACATAAGGATGAGGAATTCATTTATGATATTGACTAAGAATATAAAGATATATTCTTACTTTTTAAGTATAGTTTCATTCATTAATAAGTTTCCACCACTAACTCCTTTTTTAAACGATGAGTATTCAAGAAGACTTGGTCACACTGGAAGAGCTAGAATAAACTTCTATAGAATCACATGATCCATGCAGGATAAACTATATCATTACATTGTCTTTATAGATTAATCAAAACCAAAATGGTTAGTACAAGATCTAATGATCCCCCAAAATAATATTCCTTGAGAGAAATAAACACTAATCTTAATTTCTAAAATTAAACCAACAATACCCCAAAGGTAAATAAATATCATTCAATAATCAATTGTCCATAAAATCCATCAATATAATACAAACTAATATTGAAACTCAAAACTTATAAGAATGTAGTCTTCCACGTTAAATTGTATCTCCAAATGACATAAAATACTCTTAAAGTCACATACTTAAAATTAATTAACCTAATCATTTCCATAAACAACCTAAATAACTATAAATCCATAATAAAAACATAGATAAAAATTCTCCATTAATCTTCACATGAAATCCCATACTATTCTTTTTTCCTTTGGAATATAGTGTTCACAATAAGGCGAACAACTTCCAAAATAACATCTATCACTTAATCACCAAATCATTTTCCTATACCAAGGGTATTCATTTAATAAGTCCATAAGAACCCAAATCAACTTATTATTGATCAATAAAATCATTTAACTAAAAATAATTAGTCACACTATCCAGGGACTTCACATAGTCCAGTGGTAGGTGATAAATCCCAATCGCACTTTGGTTTTGGGTTCGATTCCCACAACTTTGTCCGACGCGACAGGTTGTCACATGGTCTACGTGTTTTCCTTTTTCAAATACTATATTTTATAACATTACCAAAATGAGATAAATTACTCAAAATAACCATAACATAATTTAACCACAAATGTTATCTCATACCTTGCATTTTCATTGCAAATTATAATAACATATAATTGCCTCAAACCCAATGATCATACAAAACCAAATGGTTATTCATAACTATATCCACAAGGGAAAAGATAATTATTCCTCAAATATCATTCTCACATGGGAAACATCAGGGTTAAAAATACAAGAGAAAATTATTCCAAAGTAAACCCATAAACAAGGAGCACTAATACTTTTTAAACATTTCTCCAACCATTTATTTCCACATAGCTTCTTATTTGACCAACAAAATATCATATAGAATAGGGAATTCACTCGGGTAATGGCCAGGTCCCCTAAATTTACGAAAATGACTGTAAATGGACTCTTGGGACCATTTTTATCTTCTTCCATAGTGCTCATCATTTTTCTTCAACAATTCTTCACTTTATGTCCTTCCTTCCCGCATGTAAAGAATTTATTTGTCCCATTGAGACACTTTCCTGGGGGTCTACTTCTATATTTCCTACATGATGGAAATTGAGGATTCCTTTCTCCATGGTCTCCACTACTGGAGCACTTATCATTCATCACCTTACTCTTCTTTTTTGAGTCCGGGAATTGGTTAATATATATATTGTTGATCATATTTTAGGAAAATTGATTTGGAATAAAGACGATATATTTTATGCCTATCAACATTCCATTTTGTTTCTCATTTCCACAACCGTTCCCACCTTTTAAATCATTCCCAATGTCACTATGACTTCTTTGGAATCCAGCCATTGACTAAAACCAGAAAGCATTGTGTGAGTAACAGTAGTCATAAAATCATTTAGAGATTAACATGTAACCATATTCTTAATTTGAAACACATTAGGATTAACCAAGGTCATTTACTATCATCTTATATATTTAATACTTCAAATTGGTTAGTAAAGAAAATGTAAATTATCCTAAGAATATCCCCTGGGAGTGTCGTAACCAAGAGTGCAGCAAGGCCCGTTGTCGTGCACCAGTTCCCGTTCGAGTCTAGATCAAAGTGGTGTTTTCAGGTTTAACCCCTAGGTATATCTGTGCCAGAGCCGCCTCAACCTTCTCGTATCCAGACAAGGATGTACTTCTCAGAAAACTCAAAAAATCTCTACAATACCAAAATTCTAGGAAGTTATTCTATAATAATCCTTAATGTTCATCTTAGGTCTACGTGCTCTAATCAGAGTTTATCTAAATCTAGCTTCCAAGGATTGTACTAAACTTTCTCTGATACCAACTGTAACGCCCCAACCCTAGATACCCAGAGTCAGTGCATTATTATATAACATTGGCATGATCACAAAGTATCAAGTCTCGAAAGACCGATTAGTTTAGTAGTCATAGAAACACTAGATATATTCATAAGTCATACAGTACATCATAAGGTTAAAAAAAACATCTTGTGTTCATATCCCCTCACACTATCCCTGTCGGTCATTCATAAATTACTTCTTCATAATCCTAGGAAAAATAAAACATTGAAAGGGGTGAGCTCAGATGCTCAGTAAGGATAACATTATAGCAGAAGCTTTCATAGATAATCATAAACACTTAAGGCAGTTTATAACTAAAACGAAAGCCTTTTAAACATGAACTTCAGCATAAAATGGCAAAGATAAAATAAAATAATGCCATTTACTTACTCAGATGGATATTATACTAGTCGAATGATCACATGAAATATCAATAACCACTTTCATAATGATGGAATGCATAATGCCAGACTATCATAACGACATAGCCAAGGCCTCGTGCCAAGACTACAAATAAGATTTTTCCATGGCCTTGTGCCAAGACACTAGTTTGTCTCATGAGACCTACCGATGCATCGAGGAGCTATAGCGGGCTCCACTGGTAACATATTAAGTCCAATGCATTCCTCATATGAACAGGTTTAAACATAACATAAACATTCGTATTAAAATTAGCACGAGGAATGTCAATACTTTAACCACAAACAATGAATGGTATAAAAATAGCACATCCACAGTCAAACATAACTCATTCGATACAATATTGAAGATTTTATTGTATCACATTAACCTCAATCAAGAATAATGAAGAATATTGACATAAATGAAAGTAATCATCAAAATTATTTGAGAGAAATATCCCCATTTTCTTGAAATCATTTAAAAGTTACACTATTTGTCAAGAATCCATTTAAAAAATTATTTTTGAATCAAAGTGTCCCATACCACTTTGAAATTTTTAAAAGGAGTTTAATTTTTAAAACATTAATGTCCATATAAATAAATCCTTAAAACAATTTTTAAAACATGGACATTAATGAGCATGATTTAGAAGAATAAATCTTTAAAACATTTAAAAATGCTATTTTAGTTAGTGTTTCTAACCAAAAGTGAGACACTTGAATACAAATAATTGAGGTAATAAAAACATTGTAATATCATGAGAATAAAGGAATTCATGATATACTATGTCAAAGTACATTATATAGACCACATAAAAGTTATTTGGTGTATAACAACAAATAAGTCTGAATAGAATGTAAATTGAGATTAAATCTCTCATAAATGCTGTATCTTTAGGTTAACGATAAATCAACGACATAATAATGAGTGAAAAATATAAATACACTAAATATGATTGTATATTCAGTGGAAAACAATCAAAGGACATTCACACATATTCTAATAAAAACAACACCAATGAATTAGATGTTTAACTCAACAAATGGAGAATGAGTTAAAATTACTCTTATCAAATTCATATCGATGACTTGAGAAATTATCAATGGAGTGATTATGAGTATCAAAGGTATATCCACAGAAAAGGTGAGTGGATATTATGACATAAGGAAATGAATAGTGATTCCACACATAATCTCGGAGTAAAATAATCAATGAAGCTTGCGTAAATCCGAATAATTTGAAATTGAAATTTCAAATTCCATTATCCATTTGGTAACTTATGAAACATGCACCCATGAAATAAGGATCATACAATTATGATGTAAATACTCATAAATTAAAGTATATTACCCAATGAATACAATCATGGTCAGTACACATACACCACATGCAATAAATAAGTGGTGAACAATGGAATTCTCAGGAAATTAAGAGTGAGATAAGAAACCACTTACCTTGTAAATTTCCTTGGTTGGTGGTAGGTTAACCAACTGTATAATGTTTAAATAATTGTTTTTAAATTATTCATGAATCATATACATTAATATTATATCATATATGATCTTTTAACGTTGCTTTGTTAATAATATCTTAGAATTATCGTCATTTTGGGTGTTAACTTACTCGTTTTCTTTTATATGTTTTGTTACGTAAGCCATGTTTTTCATGGAAAGGTTGTATCTTATTCATATCCATAATGATATCATGTTCATAAAAATTATTTTTAAATCATCAAATGATAATTATACTTGAATGGGTACGATAGAGAATGAATCTCATCGTGTTCGTAGAGACGGTAGTCCGTACGTACGCACGAGCGACAATATCATTCTTTTGATATTAAAATAATATATAATTTGATGGTATATAATATATAAATAATAATTATCATGTTATATTTATTATATACATGAATTAAACATCATTATTTTAACCATCTAAATAATAATATATTGAATAACAATTACACCACGACGTGGAGACGGTTAGCCGTACGTACACACGTATGGTGACATGTTATTAAAAAGGTGTATAGAATGATGAATATGGATGTAAACTACTTATAATAACATGATATTATATATTTATAATGGTAATAACAAAGAAAGAAGAAGTGCAAGAAGAAAGTAACATGAAAAGGGGTGGTGAAAACATTACCTATTCTTCAGGTTCTTCCTTTTTATTTGATCAAAAGGGATCCTTAGGTTGGCTTTATGATAAAACTACGACCTATAGGTTGTTTTTAGGGATGTTTATAGAGTATTTGGTCAGGGGTTGGCCGAAAAAAATGGATTTTAAGGTGTGATGAAATGAGAAGGAGGAGTGCCCTTTTATAAGAGGGGTGTGGGGCACCTTTGGAAAAGCTAGAAATATTAATTTATAATAAATTCATATTCGGTTTCTAATAGCTCCAAATTTGATTATTTAAATGATAAGTTGGGGATGGGTCGAAAACCACTCAACCAATAGAATTTAGATAGTTTTGGTTCATTATATTAAACTTATCTTTAAGTATTAACTCCTAGTTAATTAGTTTAACTTTTACAATGTCTCTTTGTATTTTTATATGTTATGGTTAATAAACATATCATATACATCCCAGAGACGCCAAAGTGGTCCATTCATGATACACCTATCATGATATAAGTCTCTTGGCCGAACCTTAGATTTTTAGGAATTTAATATCAATTAATAATATTATATTTGTTTTTAAAACTCTTTTATGTCAATTTTGACACTATTCAATAGTTGATTTTTTTGAAACTCATAACAGAATGATTACTTCAAACAGAGTTAATGAAATCAATCCTAATATGTGATATTAACCTATAAAATTAGTGTAATTAAATAAAATACTAAAATTATATTTATTTGGGTATTTATAATATCAATTATTCTAATTTTTCACTATTATGGTAATTACTGCATCATCATTGTGTCATAAATATATTATATTATATAATTTTTCAAAATTTAAAATAAAATATAATTATGTTTTAACCCTTTTTATATTTATAATGAATATTTATAGTCTAAAATCCAACATATATAAACCTATATAACAATTTGTTTTCTAAAAGATATATGCTTGTGTCATTTTTGTATTCATTTTAAAATAATTAAAATAAAGTGTCCCTATCACTTACAAGTGGATCCATGGGGTCCACAAATCGACCCAAAGATTCCCATGGTCGACCATGTATCAACCAATAGGGTCAAGACACGTTTTATGGTAATTTAGTATTATTATAATATTATTTTGTTTACCTTTGTTTACCGGATTTACCATTTAACCATGGTAAATAAAAATATTTACCGAAGTAATTATCCAAAATTTTTAAAAATAAAAGTTACCTATTTACACAATTTGAACATCTTGATTCCAAATATCGAATCCATTTTTCCAAAAATCAAAACACAGAAGTGGCAGAAATTAATTTAAAATTAATTCCCGTTGTTAAAACAAAAAGCATGTTTTTAAGAGATAATAACTATCAAAAGATTGGCACTTGTTTATGTCTGGTTTAAATGTGAAATTATGTTCAATCAACCACATTGTATTACATGGTAAAAATATATTTTAAATATATTTTAAAACCACTCAAATTCATAATTTATCACTGTTAATTATTTCGATTAAAAAAGTTGTTTTTAATTAAAATTTAGTAATTTTTTACTATTCATCAAAATATAAAAGTTATCCGAAAATTACCAAAATTTCCCCATAGGATAATTTAGTTATTCTGAATCCAAAAATGAATTCTATTTTACGAAATTCAAATCATAAAAGTTGAATTTATTAATTTAAAATTGATTCTTGCTTTCGAATCCAAAAGGAGTATTTTTAAGAAATAATAACTATCAACAGTTTGACACTTGTTTTTGTCCAATTTCAAGGTGAAATTACTTAAAATTTCCATAATTGGATTAAATAGTAAAGATATAATATTTTTATACATCCAAACCATTAAAATGTATAATTTAACAATATAAATTATTTTGATTAAAAACGTTGTTTTCAGTTAAAATATAGTATTTTTCACTATTCACCCAAATATGAAAGTTATCAGAAAGACACCAAAACATTATTGATACTAAATTCTTAAGTCCCGATTCTAAAATCAGATTTTCATTTTGTCAAATTGAATATATAAAAGTTTCAAATATTTTTTTTAAAAATGCTTCGCCATTAAAAGACGGTAAAATTTCATTTTTTTGAAAAATACTTCTTTTATATAAAAAAATGAATTTGTTCATAAATCATATCTTAGAAACTCATAATGTGGATTTAAATTATAAGGATAATATAATATTTAAAATTCAGTTAATACTATTCATAACCTCTTTTAAATGGTTAGTTTGGTAAGTCGTTGTGTACTTGAACTCAGTATTGCATACAACACACGCTATTGTATTATTCAAAGAGTAGTGTACCGTGGATGATTGGGGTGTTACATTCACCCCTCCTTCAATAAATTGCGTCCTCGCAATTTTAAAAAAATTGGGCCTGAGAATATAATTGAAAGTCTCACATCGGAAAAAGAGTCAATAAAACTATCAATTTAAAATTAAGAGAGGTATAAAGGTCACCCAAGATAGCCCATAATAGGATTCCAGGTAGGAAACATGGATATGGATGATAAACTAAGTGTCAAGTTCTGATGGAGAGGGATAGAAATCAGGATCAGGGGAAAGTTAACAATAATAAAACCACAAACATGTGTTAGGACAAACGATCATCAGTCTCCTAGTAGGAAATGTAAACAGAAAACATTTTTTGTTTTAAGTTACATTACATAAGGATGAGGAATTAATTTATGATATTGACTAAGAATATAAAGATATATACTTACTTTTTAAGTAGAGTTTCATTCTTTAATAAATGTCCACCACTAACTCATTTTTTAAACGATGAGTATTCATGAAGACTTGGTCACACTAGAAGAGCTAGAATAAACTTCCTTAGAATCACATGATCCATGCAGGATAAACAATATAATTACATTGTCTTTAGGGATTAATCAAAACCAAAATGGTTAGTACAAGATCTAATGATCCCCCAAAAGGATATTCCTTGAGATAAATAAACACTAAGCTTAATTTCTAAAATTAAACCAATAATAACCCAAAGTTAAATAAATATCATTCAATAATCAATTGTCCTTAAAATACTTTAATATAATACATAATAATATTGAAACTCAAAACTTATAAGAATGTAGTCTTCCACGTTAAATTGTATCTCCAAATGACATTAAATACTCTTAAAGTCACATTCTTAAAAGTAATTAAACTAATCATTTCCATATACAACCTAAATCACTATAAATCGATAATAATAACATAGGTAAAAATCCACCATTACTCCTCAAATGAAAACCCATTCTATTCTATTTTCCTTGGGCATATAGTGTTCACAACAAAGCGAACAACTTCCAAAATAACATCTATCACTTAATCACAAAATCATTTTCCTATACCAAGGGTATTCATTTAATAAGACATAAGAACCCAAATCAACTTATTATTGATCAATAAAATCATTTAACTTAAAATAATTAGTCACACTATCCATGGACTTCACGTAGTCCAGTGGTAGGCGATAAATCCTAATCGCACATTGGTTGTGGGTTCGATTCCCACAACTTTGTCTGACGCGATGGGTTGTCACACGGTCTACGTATTTTCCTTTTTCAAAAACTATATTTTATAACATTACCAAAATGAGATAAATTCCTCAAAATAACCATAACATAATTTAACCACAAATGTTATCTCATACCTTGCATTTTCATCCCAAATTATAATAACTTATAATTGCCTCAAACCCAATGATCATACAAAACCAAATGGTTACTCATAACTATATCCACAAGGGAAAAGATAATTATTCCTCAAATATCATTCTCACATGGGAAACTCCAGGGTTAAAAATAAAAGAGAAAATTATTCCAAAGTAAACCCATCAACAAGGGGCAATAATACTTTTTAAACATTTCTCCAACTATTTATTTCCACATATCTTCTTCTTTGACCAACAAAATATCCTATAGAATAGGGAATTCACTCGGGTAATGGTCAGGTCCCCTACATTTAAGGCAAATGTCTATAAATGGACTCTTGGTACCATTTTTAACTTCTTCCATAGTACTCTACATTTTTCTTCGGCAATTCTTCAATTTATGTCCTTCCTTCCCGCATCTAAATAATTTATTTGTCCCATTGAGACACTTTCCTGGGTGTCTCATTCCACATTTCCTGCATGATGGAAATTGAGGATTCCTTTCTCTATGGTCTCCACTGCTGGAGCTCTTATCATTCATCACCTTTCTCTCTTTTTTTGAGTCTGGGAATTGGTTAATATATATATTGTTGATCATATTTTTGGAAACAAGATTTGGAATAAAGACGATATCTTTTACGCCTATCAACATTCCATTTTTTTGCTCATTTACACCACCGTTCCCACCTTGTAAATCATTCCCAAAGTCACTATGACTTCCAAGGAATACAACCATTGACTAAAACCAGAAAGCATTTTGTGAGTAACAGTAGTCATAAAATCATTTAGAGATTAACATGTCACCATATTCTCAATTTGAAATATATTAGGATTAACCATGGTCATTTACTATCATCTTATATATTTAATACTTCAAATAGGTTAGTAAAGAAAATTTAAATTATCCTAAGCATATCCCTCGGGAGTGTCGTAACCAAGAGTGTAGCAAGGCCCATTGTTGTGCACCAGTTCTCGTCCGAGTCTAGCTCAAAGCGGTGTTTTCGGGTTTTACCGCTAGGTACAGCTGTGCCAGAGCCGCCTCTACCTGCTCGTATCCAGACAGGTATGTATTGCTCAGAAGACTCACAAAATTTCTACAATAGCAAAATTCAAGGAATTTATTCATTACTAATCCTCAAAGTTCATCTTAGGTCTACGTGCTCTAATCAGAGTTTATCTAATTCTAGCTTCCAAAGTTTGTACTAAACTTCCTCTGATACCAACTGTAATGCCCCATCCCTAGATACCCAGATTCAGTGCATTATTACATAACATTGGAATGATCACAAAGGATCAAGTCTCTAAAGACCGATTAGTTTAGTAGTCTTGGAAACATTAGATATATTCAAAAGTCTTACATTACATCATAATGTAAAAAAAACAACATCTTGTCTTCATATCCCCACATACTATCCCTGCAGGTCATTCATAAATTACTTATTCATAATCCTAGGAAAAATAAAACATTGAAAGGGGTGAGCTCAGATGCTCAGTAAAGATAACATTTTAGCAGAAGCTTTCATAGATAAGCATAAACACTTAGGGCAGTTTATAACTAAAACGAAAGCCTTTTAAACATAAACTTCAGCATAAAATGGAAAAGATAAAATAAAATAATTCCATTTTCTTACTCACATGTATATTCTACTAGTCTAATGATCACATGAATTATCAATAACCACTTTCATAATGATGGGATGCATAATTCCAGACTATCATAACCACTTAGCGAAGGCCTCGTTCCAAGACTACAAATAAGATTTCGCCAAGGCCTTGTACCAAGACACTAGTTTGTCTCATGAGACCTACCGATGCATCGAGGAGCTATAGCGGGCTCCACCCGTCACTTATTAAGTCTAATGCATTCCTCATATGAATAGGTTTAAACATAACATAAACATTCATATTAAAACTAGCATATGGAATGTCAATACTTTAACCACAAACCATGAATGGTATAAAAATAGCACATCCATAGTCAAACATAACTCATTCGATACAATATGGAAGATTTTATTGTATAACATTAACCTCAATAAAGAATAATGAATGATATTGACATAGATGAAAATAATCATCAAAACTATTTGAGAGAAATATCCCCCTTTTTCTTGAAATCATTTAAAAGTCACACTATTTGTCAAGAATCCATTTAAAAAAAGATTTTTGAATCAATGTGTCCCATACCAATTTGAATCTTTTAAAAGGAGTTTTAATTTTAAAACATTAATGTCCATATAAATAAATCCTTAAAACAATTTTTAACACATGGACATTAATGAGCATGATTTAGATGAATAAGTCTTTAAAACATTTAAAAATGGTATTTTAGTTAGTATTTCTAACCAAAAGCGAGACACTTGAATACAAATAATTGAGGTAATCAAAACATTGTAATATAGTGAGAATAAAGGAATTCATGATATACTATGTCAAAGTTTATTATATACACCACATAAAAGTGATTTGGTGTATAACAACAAATAAGTCTCAATGGAATGTAAATTGAGATGAAGTCTCTCATAAAGGTTGTATCCTTAGGTTAAGGATAAATAAACGACATAATTATGTGTGAAAAATATAAATACACTATATATGATTGTATATTCAGTGTATAACAAACATAGGACATTCACACATATTCTAGTAAAAACAACACCAATGAATTGGATATTTAACTCAACAAATGAAGAATGAGTTAAAATTACTCTTATCAAATTAATATCGATGACTTTTGAAATTATCAATGGAGTGATTATATGTATAAAAATTATATTCATAGAAAAGGGGAGTGGAAATTATTACATAAGCAAATGAATAGTTATTCCACACATAATCTCGGAGTAAAATAATCAATGAAGTCTGCATAAAGCCGAATAATTGGAAATTGAAATTTCAAATTCCCTTATCCATTTGGTAACTTATGAAACAAGCACCCATGAAATAAGGATCATAAAATGATGATGTAAATACCCATAAATTAAAGTATATTACACAATGAATACAATCATGGGTAGTACACATACACCCCATTCAATAAATAAGTGGTGAACAATGGAATTTTCACGAAATTAAGAGTGAGATAAGAAACCCATTACCTTGTAATTTTCCTTGGTTGGGGGTAGGCTAACCTCATGTATAATTTTGAAATAATTTTTATTAAATTATTCATGAATCATATACATTAATATGATATCATATATGATCTTTTAACGTTGCTTTATTAATAATATCTTAGGATTATCATCGTTTCGGGTGATAACTTTCTCGTTTTATTTTATATGTTTTGTTATGTATGCCATGTTTTTCATAGATAGGTTTCATCTTATTCATATCCAGAATTATATAAAGTTCTTAAACATTATTTTGAAATCATAAAATGATAATTATACTTTAATGGGAACGATAGAGAATGAATCTCATCGCCTTCGTGGAGACGGTAGTACGTACGTACGCACGAGCGACAATATCATTTTTTTGATATTAAAATAACATATAATTGGCTGGTATATAATATATACAGAATAATTTTCATGTTATATTTATTATTTACATGAATTACACATCATTATTTTACCCATCCATATAATAATAAATTGAATAACAATTACACCACGACGTGGAGACGGTAAGCCGTACGCACGCACGTATAGTGACATGTTATTAAAAGGGTGGATAGAATACTGAATATGGTTGTACCATATTTATAATAACATCACATTATATATTTATAATGGTAATAACAAAGAAAGAAGAAGTGAAAGAAGAAAGGAACTTGAAAAGGAGTGGTGAAAACATTACCTCTTCTTCGGGTTCTTCCTTTTGATTTGATCAAAATGGATCCTTAGGTTGGTTTTATGATCAAACTAATGCCTCTAGGTTGTTGTGAGGGAAGTTTAGAGAGTATTTGGGTAGGGTTTGGCCGAACCAAAAGGCTTTGATGGTGTGAAGAAATGATAAGGAGGAGTTCCCTTTTATAAGAGGGGTGAGGGGCACCTTTGGAAAAGCTGGAAATATTAATTTATAATAAATTCATATTCGGTTTCTAATAGCTCCAAAGTTGATTATTTAAATTTTAAGGTGGGGATGGGTCGAAAACAACTCAACCAATAGAATTTAGACAGGTTTGGGCCATTATATTAACCTTATCATTAAGTATTAGCTCTTAGTTAATTAGTTTAACTTTTACAAAGTCTCATTGTATTTTTATATTATATGGTTACTAAACTTAACATATACATCCAAGAGACCCCTTTGTGGTCCATTAATGATACCCATATCATTATATAAGTCTCTTGGCTAAACCTTAGATTTTTAGGAATTTAATATCAAATAATAATATAATATTTGTTTTAAAAACTCTTTTATGTCAATTTTGACACTATAGAATAGTTGATTTTTGTGAAACTCATAACAGAATGATTACATTGAAAAACGTTAATTAAATCAATACTAATATGTCATATTAACCTATAAAATTAGTGTAATTCAATTAAAGTCTCAAATTATATTTATTTGGGTATTTATAATATCAATTATTCTAATTTTCACTATTATGGTAATTACTGTATCACCATTGTGTCATAAATAAATTAAAATATTTAATGTATAATAATTATAAATAAATTATAATTATGTATGAAATATTGTTATCTTTTTAATTAATATTTATAGTCTAAAATCCAACATATATAACCCTATGTAACAATTTTTTTGCTAAACGATATATGCTTGTGTCATTTTTGTATTCATTTTAACTTGATTAAAATGATGTGTCCCTATCACTTACAAGTGGATCCATGGGGTCCACAAATTGACCCAAAGATGCCCATTGTCGACCATGTGTCAACCAATAGGGTTAAGACACGTTTTAGGGTAATTTAGTATTATTATAATATTATTTGTTTAACCCTTGTTTTCCGGATTTACCTTTTAACCATGGTAAATAAATTTTTTACTGATGTAATTATCCAAAATGTCTAAAAATAAAAGTTACCTATTTACACAAGTTGAATATCTTGATTCCAAATATGGAATCCATTTCTCCAAATTGAAAACACAGAATTGGCAGAAATTAAATTAAAATGAATTCCCGTTGTTAAAACAAAAAGCGTGTTTTTAAGAGATAATAACTATCAAAAGATTGACATTTGTTTATGTCTGGTTTAAATGTGAAATTATGTTCAATGACACACATTGTATTACATGGTAAAAATATATTTTAAATATAATTTAAAACCACTCAAATTCATAATTTATCACTATTAATTATTTTGATTAAAAAAGTGGTTTTTTATTAAAATTTAGTAATTTTTTACTATTCATCAAAATATAAAAGTTATCCGAAAAGTACCAAAATTTTACCCTAGGCTAATTTCGTTATTCCGAATCCAAAAATGAAGTCTATTTTACCAAATAAAAAACATAAAAGTTGCATTTATTAATTTAAAATTGATTCTTTCTTTCGAAACCAAAAGGCGTATTTTTAAGAAATAATAACTATCAAAAGTTTGACACTTGTTTATGTCCAATTTAAAGCTGAAATTAATTAAAATTACCATAATTGGATTAGATAGTAAAAATATAATCTATTTATTCTTCCAAACCATTAAATTGTATAATTTAACAATATAAATTATTTTTATTAAAAAAGATTTTTTCAGTTAAAATATAGTATTTTTCACTATTCACCAAAATATGAATGTTATCCGAAAGACACCAAAACATTATTGATACTAAATTCTTATGTCGCAATTCTAAAGAAGAATTTAATTTTTTTCAAATTGAATATATAAATGTTTCAAATATTGGTTTTAAAAATGCTTCTCCATTAAAGGGTGGTAAAATTTCATATTTTTAAAAATACATCTTTTATCTGAAAAAATGAATTTGTTCATAAATCATCTCTTAGAAACTCATAATATGCATTAAAATTATAAGGATAATATAATATTTAAAATTTATTTAATACTATTCATAACATCTTTTGAACGGCTAGTTTGGTAAGTCGTGGTGTACTTGAAATCAGTGTTGCGTACAACACACGCTATTGTATTATTCAAAGAGAAGTGTACCGTGGAAGATTGGGGTGTTACAAATTATCATTTGTGTCTATGGTGGACTACCACCTCACAGAATGATATCATTCTTTTTCTGACATCACCTTTCAAGAAATTGTTTAATGATGGATAATATATATATATATATATATATATATATATGATATTTGTAACATATTTATACTTATAGAGTTATTATATCACTTATAGCATTTTACATTCCATTCTGTCAGGGATACGATAATGTCGCTTGTTTGTATGGCAGACTAGACCCCACAAACCAATGTGATTAGTTTCTTCACTAATGCTTTAAATGGAAGGTAATAAAGAAAATTTTAATAAATATAGGTTATATAAATGAAATAATAATTATATTAATGAAATATTTATCATTATGAAAAGATAATATATCATTTACATTTTTAAACAGAAAATGATAGTGTCATTCATGTTCGTGTGGTCTACCACCTCCACAAAGCAATGTGATTATTTTTTCATCACTACATCACAATAATGATATATATAAGTATATTTAAGTAAATAATATGGTATTTAGGATATTATTATCATTTTTATTGTTAAAATAATACATACCATTTTCTATAATGATCATTGATAATGGAAATGTTGCTCATTTGTACGTATGACCTACCGTCTCTGTGACCGTAATGCAGTCAATTTTTCAAATAAAAAATTCATTATTGGTTTTAAAAGTATAATTGATTAATAAATATGATAATTATTTCATGATTATTAATCTGTATATGTTTAAATAATGACTTCTTTAACCATAGTTAACACACCAAATCTATTTTGAAACAATGGACCAAACTTCCTCAAAACATTCGACGTGGAATTAACATAATAAATATTTAAATAATTCATTAAGAAGAAATAAAATAAATAAATTATGTATTATATATTAAACCCTTAAACTTTAATTAATAAGTTAAAAAATTTATGTAAGCTTATTTAACATTTATTAATGTACATAGAAGAAAGTCTAGACTAAAGGTAAGCATTTATCATCTCACTTTTATTTATATGATTTGTATGCCATATCCACCACTTATTTTTATTTTATGGTGTATATAATTCCCATTAATTTATTTTATGGTAATTTTCATGAAAATTATTGTCACGACTCGTCCCTCAGGGCCCGTGACGTGACTACCCCAAGCCCACCTTCCATAGGCCAGGGGCTGGCGACTAGCATTAGAAATACGTATCCCTAAAATGTGAAGGCATTGCCTTTGAACCTGTACAAACACACAAACTAGAACGCAACAATATGAAACCACAAAGTAAACCGCTATAGTAAAAAGAGTTCTGAAAGTAAAAGGGGTAGGAAAAAACCCCAACTAAAAAGGTACAAGTACCAATGAGAAGTATAAAGCAGCTCCTGAAACGTCCAACGAGGATCCTACCTGAAGGGTAGGTACATATCGTCTCTACATCACACCACGTCAGCCCATATAGTCCACCTCATAGAACTGTCCAGCCCTATATCCCTCATCCTGAGTCAACGTTGTACGTCATCTACACAAGATACAATAAGGTGTGGGCATAACCCATGAAGGGGTGAGTATAACGATACTAACAAGGGACCCCGAAACCCCCATAGGTCTCCTGGAGTTCCACAAAGGAAAAACCACATATCATGACATCATCCCTTCTTTGGTAAATGCCAATACATAAACCTATGTTATCAAGATATACACATCTCATATATGAGGAAAGAATACCAAAAACGTAACACCACGAAGGTAGAAATACCACACAGGTAACACCATAAAGATAGACGTATCACACAAGTAACACCATAAAGATAGAAGTAACACACAAGTATCACCATGACGACAACACCACAAATGTAGAAGTACCACATAGGTAACACCATGAAACTAGAAGTGCCACACATGTGACACCACAAAGACAACACCACAAAGGTAGAAGTACCACACAAGAATCACCAAAAAGATAGAAGTACCACATAGGTAACACCACGAAGACAACACCATGAAGGTAGAAGTACGACATAGGTAACACCACAAAGCTAGAAGTACCACACAAGTAACATAATGAATAATGAAGTACCAAATAGGTAAAATACTTAGCTCACACTCAAGTATAACTTATGTACATAAGTAAAGATGATTATTTGTAGGCTAGATCACCTTATTATGTTATGTAGCACTACTGCTGACCCACACAGGATCAATAGGTAATAACCCCCGCTGACTCACACATGATCTGATCCACACAAGATCGGTATGCGCTGAACCACACAGGATCACTAATCGCTGACCCACACAAGATCTAACTCACAAAAGATCGGTATGCACTGACCCACATAGGATCACTGAGTTCTAACCCACAAACGATCAGATAGATGATGAACCACACAAGGTCAATAGTTGCCAACCCACTTAGGATCAATGTTCTTTCTTCATGTTATAATCATCAACAGGATTCCGCGCACCTGTTGTGCTCGCGTTCCATAGAATCTTCCCCTAGAGATATAAGTCATACCTAGACTTCCACTAAGCTCCACAAAGGAGTAACCCAAAGGACTGCCACATCATAAGGGTTCCAATGCAATAGATGGTGCATCAATTGGATGCTCGGTCTGTGAGTTATAAAAGTTTTAGTTCTGAGGGCCTAGTTGGATTCGGGTTCCATCGAACCCAGCTGTACTACAAACATCTCCAAAACCCATGTAAAGTATACAAAAAGTATTGTCTCGGTCCAAGGATCCCATCACCATAGATGGTTCATCAAATGGGCGCCCAGTTCTCATGATATTCAAGTTTAAGTATTTGTGGGTCCGGTTGGGCTCAGGTCCTAGTCCGACTCAGTTGGCATGACTCGGCCCAACCTGGATTGGTTTGGGCAACGGCGGGCTCGGCTCGGACCTCAAGGGGGCTCGACTCAGCCCACAAGGTGGTGGCCCACTAGGCAGGTGGCCCGCAGGGCGGCGGCTACTGGCAGGCAACCCGACTGTGTGAGGCGTGGCCCACCCTAGCTGACACTAGGGGGTGAGACCCCCAGTCTCCCGAACGAACCAAAGGTCGTTCTGCTCCTCCACTGCGGCGACACCATGTGGAGGTTCCATGTGTCTTGTAGGACCTGCTAGAGCGGGTCTTGCCTCCCGTCACGGCCTACCAATGTGCCGGATTCCATCTCTAGCAGTGCAAAATGGTGTGCCTCTCTGCCACCTGCAGCCGGACGATGTTCTGTCCGCCTTCCTCCAGTCAGCTTCAGCTAACGAGCTGCGGCCCGAGTCCTCCGGCGGCACGGTTGTTCCGCCTCCTCTGTCCACCACGACTGATGAGCCATGGCCTATTCCTTTGGTGGTGTGGGTGCGCCACCTCCTCCCTCGTGGCAAGTCGCCGCCTTGGTCTCTACCGATACTGGTCGCCGGCACCACCGCACCAGCGGTCTTACATAGAGAATGAATGAGGTAAACAAGGTTGCAGAGGGTTTGGGGCATGTTAGTTAGGCCCGTGACCTCCATGTTAGATCGAAAACATGAAAGATGATTCATGGATTCAAAAAATATTTGAAAAATAACAAAAAAATAAACCCTACCTCAAGAAAGATGGAAAAAATGCCCACGGTTGAGGAAGTGAGTCAGTGTTCACTGTCCCCCACAACTAGCCTCCAACGACAGCACTTGATTGTCAATATTCAGTTTGGGGTTTCGGTGTCTCTCAACACCGCTCACTGGAATCAGCTCCGTTCTCCAAGTATTTGGCGTGATGTGATGCATGGACTACTGATTGTGAGCTATACCTACCCTTCAGGTAGGATCCTTAGTGGATGATCTAGGAGTTATTTTCCCCTTTTCAATTGTATCGTACTAATTATTTATACTTGTACTTTTATAGTTGGTCTTGTATTCCGACCCATTTTTCTTTCAACAATATTTTTACTAGAACAATTTACATAGTGGTTTCTTTTTGTTGTGTTCTTGGAATATGTGTCTGTATAGGTTAAAAGGAAATGCCTTCTTGTTTTAGGGAAACACCTTTATGGTGCTAGTCACCATCCCCTGGCCAACGGAAGATGTGTTTGGGGTAGTCAAAGCATGGGCCCCAAGGGATGAATTATGACAATTATTTTTATTTTCACATCCATTTTATTTTCTCTCTTTTCATGGGTATCTAATCCATAAATTAACAATGCTATAAAGGACTTAGTGTCAATTTCCCTTCATTGAGTTGTATAATGATATGAACCTAATTTATTTTTTATGGTGTATATAGTATCTATTTTACATGTTATATTATAAATAATTTTTAATTAACTTTTTTTTATGTTTTAGTTTGAATTATTATATCTAAGGGTATTTGACTTCAATCTTACTAAGCGGTGAATATTTTTTAACTTAATAACAATTAATTAGGGTATAAATATTTTCTTTTGAATTTGATATCCTATGTTTTTGCATGAATTTATTTCTAAACTTTTTTATTATGTATTTAAATTATTTTTTATGTATTTACATTTATTACACACAATGGACCCATTTATTAATTATCAATTCCATGATATGATCTTGGAAAGGTTATTCATCTCAAATTCTCTTTTGTTTTGGAAAATATTGATGTTATGAACCTAAATTAATTTATGAGATGTGTATACTACCCCTTTGAAATGTTATATCATGAATATCCTTATTTTAATCATATGTAAAGTTTCATTTGATATTATTTTTTCATAGGGATTAATATTGAAGAGTTACCAAAGTGGAAAAGTATTTATGTTACAATATCCGTTATTTTTGAGTCTATTTATATTGAAGGTTCTTTAGGAGGAAATAATATTATATTCTTTTATTAAATAACACTATTTTCTTGAAACTGGTGATGAATTTGGTTAACATGTTTTATTTCTATTTCCTCCTTTATTGGTTAAATAAACCTTAAGAAAGTTGTTAATAAGTGATACTGATCTTGTGTTTTTTAAAACGAGTATCTTTATTTTTCATATCCTCATTTTAAAAAATATTTTCAAATACATATTTCTAAAAAAAGGATTTCATAAGTCTATTTTACAAATGTCTTTGACCTTATTTTAAAATTTTTAAAGGAAATTTATTAGCTTTTTTCCAAATGAGTAACGTTTAGCCCATTTTTATAGAATTCTTTAAAAATAATTTTTATTTTTATCATTTAAAACATTAATTTATTTTCACACCATCATGAACAATATTTTAGTTTATCCTTTATATGTTTCCATGTTTTTTTCTCAAAAAATTGTTTTTACACAATTTTTGTGAATTTCTAGTTTCAGAATGTGATTTCCAAAATGAAAAGTTTATTTTCCTCAACAATGCTTTCAATGATCTTTTAATAGTATTTACATTCATCTGTATCAACAACACTTGTTGTTTCTTATTCTAAAGAGGATATATTTTTAAATGATACAAACCTCATTCTTTATTTGGATAGATCATGATTGTTTCAATGATATTTTTATACAACCTCTTTCTTTTCTATGGGTTAATCATGCTTTAAAGAAATTCTTATTAAACTCATTTCTTTTCTATGGGTTAATTATGTTTCAAAAATATTTCTATGAAAAATATTTAATTTATATATATTAATCATGTTTCAAAGATATTATTACAGACTAATTTTCTTTTCCATGGGTTAATCATGTTTCATGGAGATTTTTGTGGAACCCATTTCATTTCCATGGGTAATATACATCTAAAAAGAATAATTGTCATTTTAGTGAGTTTATGATGAAATGAGTTATTTATGTACATTATTCATGATACGGTTCATGATTTTTTTGTTGATGGTTGGTTCCATTATAAACCAATTATGGTGGTTCCATTATAAATGAATGATGGGTGGTTCCATTATAAATCAAGGATGGATGATTCTCTGATAAACCAAGCCCTCTAATGCATTGGGTACTCTAGAGATAGAATTCAACCATATTGGTTATTAAATTTGTAATAATTTCTTTAAAGATAATGTTTCAAGATACCAAAAAGTTTTATCTATGATTTCTATGGGTGTATAATGTTTCTTATTATCGATATTGTTATCACATGGATCACAATTATTTATTCTAATGACTCATTCCTTGGTTAAAGCAACATGCCATGTTTTAATGTTTTTGGATCTATGTATTGATGGGTATGAATATTATTATGTTTCACTAATTCACTTTTATTATTTCATCATACACTAATTATATTCTTATTCTCCCTAATGAAATTCAATTATTAATTAATAAGTTTACCCTTAATGAACATTTGAGCTCACCCTTCCAATGTTTCATTATCCCAATGTTATAAAGATTTATGTTGAATGAATTATGTATTTAAGTGTTTAATATAGATTATAATAATGAACTAATATATAATATGAAAATATGGTTATAGTGGGAGATGATGTTCACATTTATAAACTAGTTGTTTACGAATCCATAATGAAAAGAGTTTGTCATAATTCTCTAAATATCTAAACCAAAAAGTTCATGTATAATGTATGTGATATGATATTTTCATTTTGATGTTTTATGTTTTGGATAGAATTTTTTTTCACCATCATCAGAATAAAAGAAAAAAATTTAATGTTTCATTTTTCAACATAGGATCTAGGATTGCGGGTTCGGGGCTATTATAGTTGGTATCATAGGAATGTTTTAGATAACATTAGCGATTAGGATTTTTTTCAAGTTAGGTTATCTTAAGTGATATGGATACCATATTAGGTTCTAAATATTAAGGATGATCACATGTTAAAATCCTTAGAAACCCCTTTTTGATTTCAAGTAATGAGATCTGAAAGTGATTAATGACCTTTTACAAGACATTGTAGTAGGTTGATGTATATGTAATTATTTTTTTTATAAATTATACATTATATATTTTTTCGAAATAAGATTTAAGGTATTAATAACCTTTAGGGTTTATATGATACTGTATATTGACAACATAAGTTTTACCGTATATATAACTGTGAGATTGAAAAGTGATTTAGGGACTAATTGATTAATGTTACTTCAAATGAAGATCTCCATATTTTTGTACTTGTAAGACAAAAGGCATGACATAAACTTTAAGGTTAAAACACTAATTAATTTGTATTTTATTGTGGTTATTTGGGATAAAGGTTTATATATTTATGGAATGATTTAGATTTATGTTTTGGTATTGGTGTTAAATTTCGGATGTTTTATTCATTCTAGGAATTATCATACCATGTGAGAACAATTTTGGTTTTGGTTAATTTCAAAAGGTAAGAGGAATAGATTAATTATCCCTTTTATAATTAAGTTACATTAAAAGTTTATTTTAGTGATTCTAAACGCAAAAAAAATCTTTAATAATAAGTGTTTAGATAAAAGTTTGATATTGTGGTAGAAAATAATAAAATTATGATTTTATACACAACATGTAATTATATTTTCTTATGATTTTAGTCTTGATGGAAAAGGAATTACTGAAATCTTAGAAAAGGATCTCGAAATTAAATATTGTCCTATTAAAAACATTTTTATGAAAAAATGGCCTTTTTTACACCTCTTTGGATTATAGTATTGTGGTTATTAACTACCACTTGATCATTCAATTTGTTATTATCGATGATCTCTTTCATAATATATCATTATTTGGAAATTATAAATTTCTTCCGTGTCCAAATCTTCACTTCCCACCTAGGTTAACCTATTTGGAAATCTAGTATTTGTTATTCCGGACTACCTTTATATGTCCTTTTCTATCTTATCAAGGTGTTTTATTAACCCTTTATACAATATGGGTCTCTAGAAAAGTTTTTTTAAAATGTCCAACAATTTATTGTCAAGAAAAAGTTAAAATTAAAATGATCCAAATTATTATGTGGGGGAAGACGTAACACCCCAAGATTTTATAAAAGAAAACTATGTTCAATAGATTATTTGACACGCAACACCGAACCTAAATGACGCATGATATGTATACACATTATAATCTACCCATTAAATTGGTGTGTATGATTAGTATTATATACATTATGATATATATATATATATATATATATAAATTCTCTACTCAATATAAGTTAAATTTTTTTTAGAAAATAATCAATCATATTTTAGTAAAGTAATTTTATTCATCAAATATATATTTTCCTAAAAATTTATTTTTATTGGTTTTCATGAAAAAATAGTTTAATGAAATTTTTATATATTTTATAAAATTAATTTTATATAATCAAAATCATTTTTGAAATCGGGATATCAAAATTTACTTCAAGTGAAATGTTTCAATTTTTTAGAAAATATTCATTTTTTAATGGATAGTGAAAACCATGTTTTGTAAAAACATGAATATTATATATAAATAAATATTAATTTATATTAATACAATAATTATTATTAGTCATATATTTAATATAAAGTCATCTTTTCCTTGAAAAATACACTTTCTGAAAACCCATTTTTTATCACATCTGAAGGATTAATTTTAAATTAAACATTGACACTTCTATGAATTAAATTTTTTAAACTGGATTCCATATTTAAAATCAGAATAATTTATTTTACTTAATAAGTTAAACTTAATTTTTTATGATAATGAATAGTGTAAATAGTTAAAATAAATTACCGTAATTATAGTGAAAACAAGTTTATCGGGAATAAAATTAAAAATATAAGGGTCAAAATGATGAAAACACTTCAATAAAAAATATTTTATAGAGTTGTTTCGCTATTATAATTTACATGTCTCAATAATTCTCCATTTTTTAACATTTCTGAATGTGAATAGCTTGAATACACTTTTTTATTTTAAAAAATTACAAGTCTTTCACTCACCTCACTTATAAAAGGTCACCCCATCTTCTATCTTATTCACACAATCAAACAATTTTGGTTTAGACATTTCCAACTAAAATTAGTTCCCAATTTCAATCCCCTAATTCTATAATCCATTTTATATAAATACAATCTTGGAATACTTCATGTATAATCCAAAAGAGGCGGTCTGAGAAGAGGTAAAATTCCAACTATGTATTTTGTTTTATTTCTTCTTCAACCATGTTAAAATACACTTAAAAATGATAATATGATAAAAAAATATATCTGACATATATATATTTTATTATATTAATTTAGTAATCAAAATTCATCTTCTCTTCTATCAAATGGGGTTTGAAATCAACTTTAATGCATATGATGAACTACCGCCTCACAAACTGATGTCATTCATTTTCCATTATCACCTCTGATGAATTGTTGTAATAATGTATTAAATATATATATAATATATATATAATATTTATACTTTTTTAGTTATTATATCACATATTATTTTTTTACTTTACATTCCATTGGGGGTATGATAACGTTGCTCGTGTGTACGGCTGGCAACCACCTCACGAAGCGATGTGATTCATTTTTCCCTGAAGCATTACATGGAATTTTGTAAGGGTAATCTTAGTGAATATATGTGATGTACATGTAATAATAATATTATTCTAGATATATTTATTATTATGAAAAAATAATATATCATATTATTTCTTTCGCTAAAAAATTATAACTTTTTTCGTGTTTGTTTGGACTACCGCCTCCACAAAGTGTTGTGATACTTTTTTAATCAACACATAAAAATAATTATATATATAATTATATTTAAACAAATAATACTGTATTTATGATATTATGATCATATTTTAAGGTAAATATTATGTACCTTCTTTCTATAATGATCATTGAAAAATAGAAACATTACTCATACGTATACATGGCCTACCTGATCCATGATCATAACATAGTAAATTTTTGCATAACCATTTATCATGATTTGTTTTAAAATTATAATTTATGAATAAATATGTTATTCATGTCTTTATTATTACTATTTATTTGTTTATAGAATTTAATCTTTTACCATGATCAACACATCAAAGCTGATTTGAAATAATTAACTAAACAGTCTCAAAACCCCCTATACAGAACAAATTGATTAAATATTTAAAATTTTCATTAATAAGAAATAAAATAAATGATTCAACTATAAGGTTTCAAAATCTAGTAATTATTATTTTTAAATAAAATAATTTATGTAATCTTATTATACAATATTTAACAGAAATAAAATGAAATTTTGGAGTTGAGGTAAGGGTATTTCATCTCACTTTTAATTCTGTGAGACATATTCCATATTCACCAGATATTTGTAATTTATGGTGTATATAATACGCATTAAATTGTATTATAGTTTATCTCATGAATTTTATTTGGATTTAAAAATCTATATGAAGTTCTCTCTTTTATGGGGATTAAATCCGGAGATTACCAATATTGTAAGGGACTTCATCTCAATTTCCCTTTATTAAAGAATATTGTAATGTTTTCAACCTAATATATTTTATATGGTGTATAAACTACCCATTTTACATATTATATCATTAATAATATTTAATTATTGGTATTTAATGTTTTAATTTTAATTCTTTCATCTAAGGGGATTTGAATTGAATGTTACCAAGTGGTAAAGGGTTTCTTAACTCAATTTCATTTACTTGGGGTATAACATTTTTCCATTGAATTTTAATTATATTTTATGTGTGAATTTATCTATAAATCGTTTTATTTGGTATTTAAAATTGTTTTATTTTTATTTAAATTTATTACACATAATCACTCTCTTGATTAATTCTCAATTCAAGGATTTGATCTTTGTAAGGCTTATTCCTCTCAAAATCTCTTTCATTGGGACATATATTGATTTTATGCACCTAACTTCTTTTATCAAGTGTATTTAATGACCCTTTAAAATGTTATATAATGAATCTAATTATTTTAATGATATTTAAAGTTTAATTTTATGTTATTATTTCCTGGGGATTATGACTGAGGAGTTATCAATGTGGAAATGGATTTATTGTTACAATCTCCTTTATTTTAAAGATTTTTTATGATGAAGGTTATTTTAGAGTAAATCATATGATATTATTTTATTGAACCAAATTTATTTACTCTACATTATTTATGAATTTTTTTAACAATTTTTTCTTCTATTTAATTTATTTTTAAAAAAACATCAAGAATGTTGTTCTTAAGTGATACCAATATTTTTTTTATTTTATATCAGATATCTTTCTCATTTCAATCAATGTTTTATAAAATATTTTCAAAAATAATCTTTCTAAAAATAAATTATTTGCTAAATATATTTTCCATGGTCTTTTAACTTATTTTAAATGGATTTGATAGTAAATTTCTTAACATTTTCTAAATTAGTCACTTTGGACTCTATTTTACAAATTTTTTTGAATAAAATGTTTATTATTAACATTTGCAACATGAATGTATTTTACCACCTTTATCACTATTATTTTATTTTAACCATATATTATATGTTTCCATGTTTTCATTCAAATAAAAGTAGTTTTTTCAATACTGGTTGAATTTTTAATTTTCAAAAGTGATTTTCAAAATGGAAAGGTTATTTCCTCATGAGTTTTTTAATAATATTTTAATTGTATTTCCACTAATCAGCATCATAAAACCTTATTTTTTTACTTATAATCCAATGGAGATATTTTGTAATGATACCATCAAAATTCTTTCTCTATATGGATTATTATTGTTTCAAATAGAATATTATGGAACCTGTTTATTTTCTATGGGATAATCATAATTGAAAGATATTTTTTATGTAAACTATTTATTTTAAATGGGATAATTATGTCTCAAATAGATTGTTATATAACCCATTTCTTACATATGGGTTAATAATGTTTAAAAGATATTTTGATGGGACCTATTTATTTTCAATTTGTTAATCATGTTTCAAATAGATTGTTATGAATCCCAATTATTTATATGGGTTAATCAGGTTATAAATAAAATAAAGGTTATTTTAGTTAGTTAATGATGAAATGAATGATATATGTCATTATAAAGTTATTTTAAATTGTTTATAATGATGGCTGGATCTATTATAAGCTAATTATGGATGGTTCTATTATAAACCAAGGATGGGTAGTGATATTATAAACAAAGGATTGGTAGTGATATTAAAAACAAAGGATGAGTGGTTCCATAATAAACCATGGATGGGTGGGTCCGTTATAGCCCTCCCTGAATTGGGTACTCCTGAGACGTAAATCGACCATACTAGTTATTCCATTTATAATAAGTGAATCGATGATAATGTTCCAAGATACCAATATGTTTTTTCTATTATTGTTATGGATTTATAAATTTTATAATGATCAATATTTATGTTACATGGATCATGATTTTTGATTCTAATGACTGTTGACCTTATTAAATTCTTGTGGGATGTTTTTATGTTTAATGATCTAGGTATTTGTGGGTATAAATATTCTTCTGTTATACTCAGGAATTTGATTATGTCATCATACCATTATTCTTTTCTTATGATCCCTAATGACATTCAATTGTTAATGCATACATTTACCCTTGTTGATAATTTGTGCTCACAATTCTTATGTTTTTTTCCTCAGGAAATAAAGATTGTGTTTGAATGAATTACATCTATAAGGGTTTCATAAGGAAGATGATAATGAACTAATTTTGAATTTGAAAAGCTGGGTATAATGGGAGTTGGTGTTCATATTTATAAAAAAGTTGTCTGTGAATCCATGATGTTAAAATTTTATCCGAATTATTTAAAAATATAGACCTAAAACGTCTTTGACAATACAATAGATCCAATATTTTCATTTTTTATGTTTTGGATAGAGAAAATTGTCTCACATTCATCAACATAAAATCTGTGAATGTAATGTTCATGTGTCCAACATTGGATTTAGGAGTACGGGTTTGGGGATGTTATACCAAGTGCCTCCATAATAGATAAATAATAGATTTATGGTATGTTAAGGTTGATCCAAACCTCCACCATAAAAAAGAAACATGATTTAAACTTTTTATTCCCTTATCCTCTATATTTAATTTTACAGTTTTTGTTTTTCAACATGGTAATTAGTTTTTTAAAATTACCATGGTAATTAATCCGTTATGAATAAAAATAAATTCTCCTTATTATATAACATGGACCCAATGATTCTAAATATGATATACTCTTTTTAAAAAAATCATATGTGTGTGAAAATTTAATCTTAACGCAAGCTCTTGTAATGTAAAAAACCTCATTTTAACATCAATCACAGTATTTTTTTATATTTAGTAATAATTTTGAAAAAAATATTTTTTCCATATTATATATTACTAATTATTCTAATTAAAAATATGGAATATATTTTTCTAAATTCTGTTAACACGAGTGGTATAATATAATTTAATATTAGACCCACAGGCATGAAAAAAATAGATTTTTCCAGAGAAACATTTTCTCAAATAAAATAATTTTTATATCAAAATTCAAAATTAAATTTATTATGAAGACCTAAATTGGATTAAAAATAATATAAATTAATTAAATTTAATTTAAAAAATTTAAAAATTTTAAAAAAAATTAAATCCTTAAAAAAGGTTAGTTTAAAAAAATAGTATTTTTAACTATTCATTGAAAAAATTTATTTTAATAAAGTTTCTAAAAAATCAATTTTGGAGAATTTTAAAATTTTTATTTAAAAAAAACATCATTTTTTAAAATTCACTTTCTAAGGGTGATAAATATTAATTTTAAAATAAGTGTATAGAATAATATGATACTACTTTTCAGTAAAATACAGTTTTAAGCATAAAACTGAATTTATTATTTTCACATTATTGAAAATATTATATGAATGATAATATATTTTATAAAATACATAATATATTAATTTATTAAGAATCATTGAACAATATTTACTAATATAATATATTAATAAAAAAACACATTGTGCACATCAAAAGAGATTTTAATAAAAATATTATGTTCACTTTAAAATGATTTTTATTTTTATTTCTAATAAATTGATAAATAATTAATTTATTTTATAAATGTGAAAACCATATAATTTTTATGATTTAGTTTTTCTTATTCTTATAAACAAATTTAACAGATAGGATATAATTTTATACTATATCACAGTTTATTTCGACTTGAGGTTCTATGTACCATAATATATTGAAGAGATTAAATTAATTTAAAATAAATATACTGTAAAATATTTTGGCGTTACATTCTCCCCACCTTAAATAAATTTAGTGATTACAATTTTAACTTTTTCTTAGAAATAAGGGTTTGATATTAAAAAATACCATGGTTGAAAACCCACATCATAAAAAGTGTTAATAAAACTTCTTCTTGATAAGCGGGAAATGAGAGTACAAAGGTCATCTGAAATAACACATAGATAGGTTTCCAAGTAAGAAAAAATTATCATGAAATAAAAATATTGACATGGAGAGGATAACTAACACCAAAGTATAATTAGGGAGTGATATGAAGCATGAGCATAAAAAAAGAAAAAACCACAATACCAAACATACGTAATGGGTGAAGAGATAATTAATTCACAATAAATGAATGTAAAAGGATAAGATTTTTATTTCAATATCTTTTTACTATATTGGAGGATTTATTATACTATCTATAATCAAAACATAAGGTAATATACTTAATTGCTATATTTTTATTGTATAAGTACAATTTTATCCCTAGTTTATGATTTTATTAATTTAAACACCACCTCTTATCCTAATGAATGAATATACAAAAATAATTTTGTATTCCCCAATCAATATAATTAACTTTTAACAGATCATAAGATCCATAAAAGAGTAAAAATTCATTCTTTATGTGTCTAAATGTAAAAACCAAAACAGTTAGCATGAGTTATCCAATATAATACATTAATCTCTATAACTAAACAATCACAACCAAATTTAAACATAATACTTAAATTTCATATTGTTTAAGAAAAAAATTTCATATTAATGAGAAAATAACGTAGTACAATGGCAGTTGCTACACCCTTGTCACCATTTGGTTGTGGGTTCAAGCCCCATAACCTTGCTGGATGCGATAGGTTGTCACCTGGTGGGAAGATTGTCCTTTTTCAGAAGCTATATTAATATAATTCCCATAACATTAAAAAAAATATTATGAATATCTTGAAAAATAATATTATTCATCAAATAACTCTATAAGGAAAATGTTTTTTCTATATGACTTATCGTTTCCACAAAATCAAATAATCTTAATCGACTATTATTACCTTAACCTAAATTATCATATTATCCATAATTAATAACAATACATTTAAACTAAAAGAGGGTTAATTAATCCTAATATAATAATTCATGTTTAACCTTAAGATTAGATATACATTAACCTCATGAAATGTCTCCCAAAATGTAATTAATCACATTAAAATTAAATCACATAAAACCTCAAAATATGTGTATATGAATTTGAAACAATTATCAACCTTAAACTCATAAACCCATGATGGTCTCCATAATTCTTAAGGTAATCTTATATAAATACATATATGCTACACAGAAGTAAACATGATCCTTATATGTATCATGATTATAATAACAAAAATACCATTGATAAAAATACTTATACAAATTATTTCTTGAATCAAATAAATTAAATACTTCAACCCTTTTTCTTTAACATAGGTCCTTATTTGGTATAAGAGTTTTCCTTTAAATAGTTTATTGACTTAAATAATGTCTTGATTCCCCACATTCAAGACAATGAACTATAAATGGATTTCTAGGATGAAAATAATTTATCTCCACTAAATTGTTCACTTTTTATCAATAATTTGATTCCCCATGACCTTCTTGTCCATATAGAAATCATTTTTGTATTTTTTTGAGACATTACCCTATGTGTTTATTTCCATATTTATGACATGAAGGATGTCAATTATTCTTTCTTCTATGGTCTCCACCACTCTAGCTCTTAGTGGACTCCATCCTTTATTCTTTAGTGACTCTAATATTTGGTTATGTAATAGGTTTGTAATAATATATCATGCAAACTAATTAGGAATAATCATTATATCTTATTTCTAGTCATAATAATATTTGGGTTCTCATAATCACCACATTTTCCGTCATATTCAATGGTATCAAACTTACTTTGGGTTCCATCCAATGACAAAAACCAAAAACCATTATGGGATAAACAATAATCACAATTGGAAAATAATATAATCATTTATTGAATGTATAAATCATGAATCCTTATTTTTAATCTAATACACCTTATATTTAACCTAGTTCATTCATTATTATCATTGATACAAATTCATCATGATCGTGTGAAAATGAAATGTGAATTAACCCATTAATATCCCCTGAGAGTGTCAAATAAGCGTTTATCAAGGACCATTTTTATACACCAGGTGACGATCGATTAAAATCCCAATACACCCTTTTTAATGTTTTTAACACTGGCCACCACTAGGTTAGAGCCTCATCAACATATAGTAACCAAATAAAAATGTAATTTCTTAAAAAAACTATATAATGTATTCCATACCAAAAATTTAGGATATTGTTACAAAATTTGACATATCCTTAAAGTATATAGTACTGTTATGTTTCTTGATCTATGTTTTCCTAAATCTAGTTCTCAAGGTTTCTATTATCCATTTTAAAATGACAATTGTAAAGACCCCGAGCCCAGTAACCCAGAACTAGTGGATAATTTATTAAATTTGCATAAGATACAAGTGATTTCATCCCAAATTATTGAATAATTTATTAGTCTTGTTAAACTAGATATATACTTGATTTACACATTATATTCGAAAACATAAATTCTAACAAAGTGTAAGTAAATATTCGGTATCCATGAACTCATTTAAAGATTCTTTCTTCATATCCTGGGGAAATGAATAAAAATAACGGTGAGCTAAAATACTCAGTAAGAGTTAAATACAAGGGAAACTATAATGAATCAATAAGGCATAATAAATGTGGAAAGTTAAATAACTGAAAAACACATTCCATTTAATCAATAACTTAAGCATGAAGAATTATAGGGTAGGAATAAATTATGATTAAATAATTCCACATAAATAGTCACATGACCATGATGTTAATCAATAAATAATATCATTGCAGTAATCTAAAGGATAACAAAATCTAAATTCTCAAAAAGGAAATGATTAATATTGGACATCATGGTCTCATACATCATGAAATATATACCATCATGACTATTATCTAAGAGAGTTTAAAACTGTGAGTAAAGACCCATTTAAATTTAGCCTTTTCATTTGTCTAACAAGACTTGTTAATGAATTAAGGGGACATATAAATCCATTCCACAACCATATTAGTATGTCTAATTCATTCCACATATATTGAAGAATCAATTTAATTCATGAACAAAAATCCTAATCAATAAATGTCTATATTGAATGAAGAATATGGAATTTCAGTATTTACCTAATCAATAAAATAAATTTCAATCAAAAACACTATATGTATAATGAATATATGGTTTATTAAATAATTATATAAATGATAAATAATATGGATATTTAAGGAAAATTTAATGTCTAATGTTAGAAAAAAAAATTAATGTTTCAAGAGATGGTTAGAAAACAAAAAATTAATCGAGAAAGTGAATTTCAATAAATTCCATTGTGAGTTTGATCATAAACCATCCAATGAAATTAAAAAGATGATATTATTGAAAATTATCCCCAGAGGATTATAGGTAAAATAATTTATTATTGTCATTGATGAATATAAATAATAAAAAAGATTATTAAAAACATTTTTGAATAAAATTCTCTTTTCTTTTTGAAAATCCTTTTTAAGTTCCGAAAATATATGGAATATTAGGAAAAACATTTTAGTTGTAATGAAACATGAAATTTTTTAAAATAATCTTTAAATTAGTGAGGGGTCATGATGGAAGGACTATTCTGTTCATTCCATGTATGTTAAACCAAATATTTCATTCACATTTTAGGTAAACAGTCAAAAGGTACCTTATTTATAAAATGACAAGATGATTCCTTTTAAATAATTTTGTAAAAATGAAAACATTGGTAAAAATTATTTAATAAATAATTGGTGAATATTACAAATATTCTTCAATACATTTAAAGGAATATATGGATATGTATGGAAAGACACTTTTAATTGAAAATGAAAATAAAGTTGGATTTTCTTTAAAAATGTTTTATCATCCATTTTAAATTCCAAAGAGAGAAATATGATACTATTACATAAAAATTTCATGAATAAATATAGGATAATAAAATTACACGGTTTTATTATACAATGATCAAATTAGTTTTTCAATGGAAATTCAAGCATAAATAATCCTAATTAAAATGAGATTAAAGTATTAACCCTGACTACTATGATAACTTATGTATCATAACCCTTGTAAAGGAATAAATTCATATTAAATATTAAATACCATGAAAATAAATATTTCAATGATATAAAATATCAAATGGTAAGTAGGTACACCTCAGAAAAAGAAATAGGTGTACAATACCAAATATGTCTTAAGGAGTGATAATTGAGATGAAATATCTTACAACGACCATACAGTTGAAATGAAGATTAACCAATGAACTAATTATGTGTATAAAATGAAAATAAACATAAAAAAGTGTAAATAAAATATAAAGTAATCAAAATTTATCACTCACATTATCTTATAGTATCAAATATAATTAAGTAGTAAAATAACTGAATGAAAACAAATTGAGTTATGAAATTCCATACCACATAGAAACTTCCTAGTAGAATTCCCATGGATGAAATAATATTAATTGAAATTTAAAATACCGTTAATTATAAATTAATACTTATAAAACATATAAAATGTATGTATATAAACTATATAAAATATATTAGGCGTATAACATTAAAATATTTCTCAATAAAGAAACATTGAGATGCAATCCATTACCTCACATTCACGTTTAGTATAACATGATTTAACATACTATATAATTGTATTAAATATGTTATTAATTTATAAAAAACCGTATTCATATTTATAATATCTTATATGATCTTTTCATAACATATTCTCACCCTTTCATAAATAATATTTTGTTATTTCCATATCATTAGGTGTTAACTACTTTGTTTTCTTATTCATTTTTTGTGTGGATGTTTCGATTATTTTGTATATGATATTGTACCATCATATAGATAATTATATAAATTTTATAAATATAATATTTATTAATTGGATTCTTTTTTAGAATCATTCTTAAAATTAAAAAATGTAAAATGAATCACATTGCTTCGTGGAGATGGTAGGTCATACGTACGCATAAGTGACACTATCATTTATTTAATGGGTGAAAAGGTAAAGAATTTATTTATATATTTATTTGAAATACTTAATATCATTTAAAAAATATGATATATATTCATTATTTAAATCATTACGACTCTCTACTGAATTCTTGGATGAAAAACAAATTCTATCAGTTCAGAAGGTGGTAGACTGCTATACGAACAAACAATTGGTTTGTTTCCCATTTAATTGGAAGATATGGATGATTAATTTAAAAAAAAATTAAAAAATCTAAATATGTGTTAGATACTAGTGTTATTATATTTCAATTTTTTTTTTCCATAATTAAAGGGGGTAATTTAAGATGTAAAAAATAAATATCTTGGTGAAGATGATTACCCTCTCTTAGAAAAATCTCGTTGGGATATCTTATTAACGGCCCTAGGAATAGTCATTTGGGAATCATATTACCTCTAGAACATGTATAATAATGTTGGTGATGGATTTTGGTAAAAAAAAATTCAAGATAAATGGAACGAGAGTTGAGAATATTTATGGGGAAGGAGTTCCCATTTATAATTGAAGAGAGTGACATTTTTCTAAATACCCAGAACTATTTAATAATGGGAAGTAAATATCACCCCTATGATTTTAAAAATTAAATCTAATTTATCAAATAAAAATTCTACATGCGGGGAAAATTAATTTTTACATAGGTGCATTATGACAACCCATGTCTTTAATACACTTTATTCCATGATTTATTACACAAAGGTACACATTACACCAGTCACAAAGATCATTAAGCCTAGTGTGTTTTAGGAATAAGGTACATAAAATAATATATTGAAGTGTAAATTCTAAAAAATTATTTACGATCTCAAAAACATATTTTTATATTCATTGGATCTTCTAAAACTACACAGGATAACCTGATGATGTACATAAGAAATGGGTGAGCTATAAAGCCTAGTAAGGGAATAAATAAATAATAAAATAAGATAAATCATACATATAATCTAATAGGATAATAAATGTAACATATTAGGGGTGATAATAACAATCTATAATAATGAAGTGGGATATATGATGATAACATAAAGGCACATAGGAATGTAAAAATAACATAAAATGTTTCATCATAAACATAATTCATGAATAAACACTAATAAAAAATAACATAGTGTGCTTAAGATAACCTCCCATGAACCTTAAATGGAATATAATGAGATTAAAACAATACCCAATGTATTTAAGCACTATCTGGACACACCCGTCATTATCATATCATGTTTATACATAAGTTTCCTACAAAGATCATTCAACATAGGATCATATTTCATCACATTTAACCCCATTATTAAAGAGTGTGGGATAAATACATGGATGTTTTCATGAACTAGTCGGGATAACCTGGTATCCTGATACCCAAGCCAATCATGAAATAGCCCTAAAGGAGTTCCCAATCCCCATAGGTTGGTGATAAGAACATGGACTCATACAAGACAATTGGTTGAATGGGTTTTCCATAAAAAGAGAAGAAGAGAACAAATACATACCAACATGCTCAAAGAAAAATCCCAAAGTAGACAGTACCGGAAATTCATATATGTATATCAACAACCCAAATAGTACATAATCAATGTACTAAGAAAAAAAAGATAAAAAAACCAAGTCTAAATAGACACAACACTCCAATACCAAATGATCAACAATAACCACCACCTCCAAGTGGTGATTTCCCTTTTCTAAAACCATGATGAAGGAAATCTAAGAACTCCGGAAGTAAAAGGTAGGTTTTGAGCTATAAATCCTAGTATGGTCTCACCAATTGTCCCAAAATAAGATTCCATAACAAGTAAACCAAATCATACTTTGAATTTCAAATAAAACATGCATGGTAGTATAATATCATATTTAAAACAAACATGATTTTCATTTCAATTGATAGAAATATTTGATACAATGTATTGAGTAATTTTTTATATAAAATAGTTTATATAAATAACTAGGAATAAATAAAATAGTTTCACCATCAATGAAATATATATTAATGTAATCACAATAAACAACATGGTCATATCACCTGAGGTATGATAGTTCCATGCCATGGGATCCTCACACACTCACTTCTATAGTCATGAAAATATGTGTACACATGTCCCTTAGAAACTAGACAAAGAGGACTTTTCAACATCCTAATGGGTATAAGATCTTACCAGATATGTTTTGGTGAGATTTTTAATGCTTCAATCCATTTTTTGGGAGTTACCATCCATGAATGTTTAACTAAAATAACCCACTAACAACATAAGATCTCATGCACTGAAAAAATAAATCAATAATTGGAAAATTATATCAAAATAGTTTAAAATAAAATCTCCCAAATTCTGACTTTAATATTTAAATTTTTACATTAAAATCCAAACTTTGGGTTTTAATCAATTTCTATGTTTTTCATGATAAAAATATCATAGTTTATTATAAAATTAATTTAAGTAATTTTTCTCAAAAAATCAGTCCACAAGTCAATTTAAAAATTCCATCAATTTAAAATGACACTCCAAATTACAATTCCATTATAATTAGGGGTTTTTACAAAAATTCCATCCCAAAACAATTATAATTAAAAATCACATTAAATTATACTTTAATATTTAAACTAACAAAAATTTAAATCAATTAAATAAATTATGGTATTTATTAAATAGAAAATCTCAACAGAACCACCTACCTTCTATCATGGATATCATGGTAAATGACACCCACATATGGTAAAATCCTATGAATAATGATGAAAATAATGATCAAGGAATGAAACTAGGATTCATGATCCAAAACAATGGAGTTTAGATCTATAAAAAAGGATGTTCTAACAAACCCTATGTAGAAAATAAGAAGATATACGGAGATAAGGAATAGGAGAATATCTCTTATTATAGTGGAATCAAAAGAATCTTCCACAAATCTATATACATCAAAAGGGGCTTTAAGAAACTAAAAATGGTTCTTAGGGCCCTCCAAGACCAAGTAATTAATCCAATATTTAGTTAAGGTAGTGTGGGGGTTAAGGATTTTTTTTATTTCATTAGAAAAAAACACTACTCACACAATTAGCTGGGCATGGCCAGACATTTGTTAAACCATGTTGCCTAACAATTATCCACTATGATGGGGTGAATGGTTTCTATAGGTGGTAACATGGGTTTTAAAAACATACACCAACCATAGAAACCTCCACTATTTGGGTTTGTAAAGTTTACCCTAGGTGGGCGTATGGTTTGGGAAAACCCTACACAGTTTAGAAACTTACAAAATATGCTATGTTTCATCCAAAGAACCCCTACATGAGACACAACCAAAGCATTAATTAAAATTAAGGTCAAAAGGTACTTGAAAAATAGTAGCAGGATGTTATAACCTCCCCAATGTAGAATCTTTCTATCCAAATACTTCCTATCAAGAAGTATCCATGTCAAAAAAATGAGGCCACTACTCTCTAATCAGTGCCTCTCTCTCACACATCTATTGATTTTCAGAACCATGATGCCATAGAACTTGAAACAAAGGTATTATACTCCTATAAAGTACCTTGGTTTCAGAATTAACTATAATGACAAGATTATCATTCATTGATAAATTAAGTTCAACATCAAGATCACTCTACTTTAGAACATGAGATAGATTAGAAATATCGTTTCACAACTATGATACATGGAACATGTTATGTATCAGTGTAAAATTTAGAGAAAGTTCTAAATGGAGAGACACATTCCTCACCTTTTAAATAACTTCAAAAGTTACCAAAAATTGAGGGGTAATCTTACCTTGCCTTCCCCCCAAGCCATTGATGACCCAAATTAGGTGAAACATTCAAGAACTCCTAATCACCGACTAAAAACTCCATACAATGTATAATTTCAATTAAAAATGACTTATACCATCTTTGTGCCATCAAAATTGTATAATTAATCAACTGAATCTTTTTTGTCATTTCTTGAAGAAATATTGGTCCCACCAAGGAACTTTCACCAATCCGTGATCCTTGCAATGAATATTTACATGGTAAGAAATAAAAGGATTCAAAAGGATCCATCCTGACCATGGAATAATAACTACTATTACAAGAAAATTCAACCAGTACCAAACAGTCATCCCAAGATCCACTGAATTCAATAACATAGAAGATAATCATATTCTAAAAAATATGTATAGATCTCTCAATTTTTTCATCCATTTACAGATGGCATTCCATACTCAAACAAACCTGAGATCCATGTGCATCCTGAGGGCCTCACCAAAAGTGAGAAGTATAATGGGGATAACTATAAAAGAATATTACATATATAACTCCATGTAAATGAATAATCTCTCTTATATAGAGATTTATAAGGACCTAAACATTTGTTGCATCAATAATGGGTATAAAGTGATCTGATTTTTTTGACCTATTGATCATAGTATATATTACATTATTATTTATCTGGGTATACAAAACCCCAACCAAAAAATCCAAAGAGATCCCATCCCACTTACAGGTCAGCACTAGAAGTAACTGAAGAAAACTCATAGGTCTATGGTGCTCAACCTTGACCTGTTGTAGTATATATCAATTATAGAGAAAACTTAAAATGCCTCATCTCATACCTAGCAACTAGAATCATTGTTACATATCAAAAAATATCCTAATGGTTTCTAGGTGCACTTTCGACTAGGAATTATGGAAATCCCAAATCATAGCTTTTATAAACACTAATGGAACAACATACTGATTCCAAAAACATATAAAACACTCCATAGAGAACGAACACTTAGGAATGGTATCCCCACCATAAAGAGATTCTCTTGTGGCATGAAAATCATCATTAAGATGTTTTTCTATAATTATCATAATGATATGAGATGAGGCCAACTGAACACTATATTCGAAAACCTTGACTCATATTTCCCAAACTCCAATATGGAACTTTTAAAAAATTATCCATCAACTTCTACTCTTTTGATGATTCTTTCACAGCATGGGCTTGAAGTTTCCTAATCAACGAATCTATGGTGATATTCCATTTCCCTAAGGGTATAGATGTTATTGATATAAAAATAATTAATCCACTTGATCCAATGCCTCAGATATAGATAATTTTTTTAAGAGTGGATATATCTCAAGATATTGCGGTCGGAATACACGGTAAAACGTTCTATAAAAAATGTAATCAGGACAAATCTTATGTGAATCCATCACAACATTATATTCAAGTTCATCGATCAGATAAATATTCTCATGTAGCCTATCTGTCAAGATCCATATATAATTACGTGATCACCCTTCATAAAAACACAAACCAAAAATAAACTCAATGTATCCAAGAATGCCACATATCCCTAATAGATATCTAGAAGACATAACAGTAGCACAGTAGTCAAAAGATGTTTTAGCTCAACAAAATAACTATGAAATTTATCATCCCAATAAAAATTCCCTCCATTCCAAGTTAGAGTCATCATAAAATAATATAATGTCAAGAATTTCCTTTACAAATCGGTGATAATACCCATACAATCCCAGGAGGATCCAAATATAGAAAATAGTTCATGGTTTCTCCCTTGTCTTAACAGATTACTTTTTCTTAGGATCAACTAAGATACCATTTTCTGACACCATGTTTCCCAAGAACCTCACATCCCAAATACAGAAATCAAATTTCTATGGCTTGGAATAAAGTAAGTGATTCCTCAACAATTATAAAACTGCTCTTAGAAGATGCACATGATCCTCCTTAAATATTGAGTAAATAAAGATTTCATCAACAAAACCACCCCAAAAGTAACAAGATACTAATGAAAGATCATATTAATCAAATACATCAAGATTTCAGGAGAACTAGTTAGAAAAAATGGAATTAAAGGTACTTATAATATCCATACCTACTCTGAAATGTAGTTTTCATAATATGAGATTATTTTATTATCATCTGGTGATTACAGGATAGAAGATCAATAATTGAAAACCACTTTACCACATTAAACTGGTAAAATATATCATATATATTTGGAAATGAATATTTATTCTTTACCATGAATCGATTGGGATTTCGATAATCAACACATAGGTAAAGTGATCAATTTTATTTCTATATAAGAGAACATGTTCCATCCTAGGTTATACACATGCGATTATAAGTACTTTATCTAAAATATAATTCAACTTAATTTTCAAATATTTCATTTCAGATGGTTTTATTTGATATGAATTAATAGATACCAGTTGAGTACCTAGTACTGAATCAATAGAAAACTATACCTCCCTTTACAGTATAAAACAAGAAAAATTAGAAGAAAAAATGTTATGAAGCTTAGTGACAACTGGAGGGTGATAATAACATAAATATTATTACTCCAAATAAAAATTAAACACTAATATTACATTCCCAAAATCTATATAATAAGATTCATCTATTCTCAAACCCAGGTCCCATTCTCCCTGAAATATATAGCAAACCCTATTAGGTGAAGTGAAGGAGACCCTTTGAGGATAAAAATCAATTCAGGCTTTATTATCAATGAGTTAAACTATCCCAAATATGAAATTAAGTGGTTTTATTTCAAGAACTATAAAATCCCAAGAATGATCAATCTATGATTAAAAGAAGAAACAATAGGCAATGAAGACCATTCTCTCTATTCATTCCATGGGGTATAGTAATATCCATATCATAAGATAAATTCTATATAAAAAGATTTAATAAATTAAAAATATGATTCATAATGAATGAATGAGATGAAACAATATCAAATAAATAAGTCACTAATGATAAAGAAATAATTATGATACCTCTCACATTCATGAGACCCATATTTTCTTACTCTAGATACTCTTCCACTGCATGATGAAGCTTCATTCTGGATGTCTGTCACTAGAACCCCTAATATATTGAATCATCTGATTACACCATAGTAATTTTATATTAGGATGATCTTGTTCTCCTACATTAATCATAATAAAAATAAAATAACTTCTACAAGTGAACTAAGCATACACAAGAACCACGTATCTTGGGCACCTTAGTGTAAGATCCTTTCAGGTTCCTAGTCTTAACACACTGGTAGGAAATCAAAGGGTCTCTTCATGACACTACAGGAGGTCCAGATGAACCCATATTTTGGGAACCACCATGAGACTCAAAAAACCTTTTATTTCCATTGAAGGAACTCAAAAAACATTCATTGATAGAAAAATGTACTACCATCAACCAGGACTTACCAGCCAAGTATATCTCATCCATCAATGCTCCATCTAAAAAATCAACATAAGAAGAGAGTTTAAATAAGAAAACCTAAGAAATACTAACAAATATAAGTCCCATATCAAACAATTGAGTCTTTATATTTTCATTCGATACAATCTCAGGTGAAATCACATGATCATTGAATCAGTTCACATAATCTATCATTGTCCTATCATCTTTATTGAGTCTGAAAAAATATATTGAATTATCCAACACCATAGCCTCTAGATAATACTAGTCAACGAAAATAACATTAATGTACTTTAATTATAATCTCTCATTCTTCTTCTCTATCACCATTATGTCCCACCATCTACTGCTAGGTCCTTTCAGCAAAAGGTGGCACATTTCACCTTGATTTCATCAATAATTACCAATAATTCAAACAAAAGAACAATAATTATCAACTAATAATCACCCCATTGAGGATTATTAGATCCTTGGATCACTGGTAGTTTCTTTTGAAGGAACTCCTGAACATAATTTTAAAAAATATCCCTCTATGGTTCCATAGATGGATCCTGAACGAGAATGAGTGAAGATGCATGTCATAGAGATTGGACATCAAGGACAATAGCCACAACTAGATTATGATCCACAAGAGGATTTTTTAACTCTGATTCATCACCAGTTTCATCCGAGATCCTAATCACATATCTTATTTGAGGCATGATGCTACACAACATCAGGAAAAAAACATTGAAGTCGTAAAAATATTACTTATAAAAAAACACAAATAAGATTAACAATAAAATTAATCCATCCAGATAGATAAATAAGATTTAGATTTCAACCTATAGACATTAAAAGAAGGTAAAAAACTAGAACTATTCCTCAAGACATCTTTCCCAAATCACCCCTGGGGACTTAAGGCTCATTTATATGAGATCTGGATATGCACTCACTCGAAAATACCTTATAAGTCTTCATAATATTTCAAACTACATACTGACATCAAGGAATGATTTTTAACCTACACCTCTGATAAAACCCATTCATAAACCATCCCAAATACCATGGTATCCTGACACGTAAGCTGATATCGACATATCCTGATGAGAATTATCAATCCCTATGGGTTTGCGATAAGTACTTTTAATCATATAATACAATGGTGAGAATGATTTTTGAACAAAAATACCAGAAGAAAACAGATTCATATCAGGTTTATCAAAGAAAACTGACAAAGGAGATTGTACTAGAAAGTCAAACAGGTATATGAAAAACCCAAATAGTGCATCATCAATGTAATAAAAAATAAACATGATAAGAAACCCAAGTCCAATTTGAAATAGAACTCCAAGAACAAAGGATCAATAAAAATAACCACCTCCAAGTGGCACTTTCCATTTTTTCGAACCTGGTAGATGGAAATCTACAAAAACCTAATGGAAAAGGTAGGGTGCGAGCTATAAATCTAAGTAGGGTCTCACAAAGTGTTCCATTATAATATTTCATAAGAATTAAATGAAATATTGTTTTCAATTACAAATAAAATAGGCATGGTAGTAATATTTCACATTAAAAAAACATTATTTTCATTTCAATTGATGGAAATATTTCAAAAAAAAAAGGTTATTTAACATTATATTTAAAAAATCTTATATAAACCATTACGAATGAATAATAAAATTTCACCATAAATAAAATATATATCAAATTAATCAGAACAAAAAACTTGGTTATATTCCCTCAAGTATGATAGTTCTACATAATGGCATCTTCACACACTCATTTGTGTGATCACAACAGTATGTGTACACACGTCCCTCAGACACTAGCTTTAGAGGACTCATTAAAATCCCATAAAAAATAAGATATTTTGAACTATGTTTTTGTTTGATTTATAAAGAATAAATATATTTCTAGTTAATTACCATCCAAGAATTTTTATCCCAAATAACCAACTAACTACCCATGCTCACATGTGCTCAAACAATCTATCAATAATGGGAAAATTATTTCAAAATAGTATAAAACAAAATCATCCCATTTTAAATTTCAATATACCAATTTACATTTTAGAAACCAAATATTTTTTTTAATAAATTCGTGATTTTTAAAGATAAAACTAATCGCAGGTTATTATCAAATCGATTTATTACATTTTTATTAAAATTTTGTTTACAAATCAATTTCAAATCACACCCAAAATTCCAATTCCATTGGAATTGAAGGTTTTTAAAAAAAATTGTTCCTAAAATAAATTTTATTCCAATTCACATCAAATTGGGTTTTCATATTTCAATTGAGAGAAATTTAAAAAAATTAATGAAACTCAAGTGTTTATTAAATAGAAAAACTCAATATAATACCCTACATTCTATCATGGATATCATGAAACACAACAACCAAAATAGGAAACACCAACAAAGAACATCAAAAATGGTGATAAAGGAATCAAAACATGATTCAAGTTATGAAAAAAGTAGTGTATATCCATAAAAAATGATGATTTCAAAAACCCTATGTAGGAATGAAGAAGATAGTGGTAGATAATTAATTAGAGAATATATCTTATCAAAGAGGAATCGAATGACGTCTTTTGTGCTTCGATCTTCCAAGGAAGGGGTTTGGAGGATCAAAAAATGGTTATTCAATGATTCCATGACCATAGAAATCATCTAATCCTGGGTTAGTGTCATGTGGGAATTCATATAGGGTTTTGGTAAAAAAAAATTAATTTTTAGGAAATAAAAATCATTGCATGCATGATTAGCTAGTCAAGGCCATATGGTTTATCAAAAAGAATTCCCTAACTATGAACCCCTATGATGGGGTGCATAGTTTCTACTAGGCGAGAGAATGGTTTGTAAAACTATGAACCATACATGAAACCCACAATTTTTGGGTTTTCATGGTTTACCGTAGGTTGAAACATGGTTTGGGAAAATCGTGCACCAACCATGCACAATCTAGAAAGTTCCAAAAATTTCAACGTTTCACCCAAAACACCCCTAAATGAGACCCAACAAAAGCATAAAAAATAATACAGGTAGAGGAGAAACATAAAATATTGATAGGATGTTAGATAAGTAACCAATAAATGTATGATAAAAAAATATAGTTTAATACCATTTAGTGGAAATGGGAATGATTATTCACAAAACAAATGTTTGTCATGAAAAATCATATGATAATTTTGATAGTATTATAGGGGTAGTCAAAGAATCATGGTTAGGATTAATGACAGTGAAAGTGGTCTCTAATTATTTGAAAATAATAAGGGAATTAATAGGGATATGTGATAACATAATCCAACATAAAATATTGGGAATTAAAAGGCATAATATAAAGAAGGTTTTTGAATGAGAAGAAGAAGGAGAGAACCTCTTACCTTGAGAGAGCCCTTATAAAATATTGGGAGGATATTATTAAGAGCTTGGTGTCACCATAAGAGAAATATAGATAGGTAATGGAAGATTATTTTAATTCTATAAGGGGTTTTTTGGAGAGTAATGGGAGTTTGGTTGGGTTTATATAGAAAAAGAGAGGAAAATTCATAATTAATTTCCAAACATATGTTTTGGACACTATATGATAATGTAATAAAAACCACAATACTCCCATTGTTTTTGCCTATTATTCCCACCAAAGTGATTTTTTTCATTATTTTATGATTTTAATAACAATCTCATTAAAAAATATCCTTGGTGATGTGGAAGTAAGTCATGTTTACAAATATTGATTTTAAAACATTAATATATAATATTGGTTTTAGAGGATCCATAAAGGGATTGTAAAATTAATAAAATAACATAAAATCAAATTATTTTAAAGTGAAAATATATATTTATTCCTGGATATGTTTTATAAATTTTATTATATCAATTTTGTGTAATTATGATTTCATAATACATACTTTATATTTTTACAATATTTACTTTTTTCTTGAAAATTAAATCATCTTAGAAAATTATGAAAAAAATAACTGTTGGATAATTTTGACATAATTATTGAAAAAATAGTATTTATATTTTCCAAATAATTAATCTATTCATTTATGTTTACAATTTTAAATCAAAAAACCACATTTATTAACAATACTGGGTTTTTGGACAATAACAGTTTTTCTACCCTTATATAAATTATTTGCTACTTAATAAAATTATATTATAATTTATATTTAATATAAATTATTTAATTATAATATTTTTTAAAATATAAGTTATTTTAAACAATTCATGAATTCATTAAAATAGAGTGTTAGGATTGAAACTAAAAATTTCCCAAAAACAAAATTTCTCATTCATCATATTGAAATGCAATTTTTATCAAAATAATTATCTAATATAAAAATAGAAATATTAAAATTGATCATTTTTGGTTATATATTCATAACCATTTATTACACACAAGAAATACCTATGGGAAAGGCGTGTGATGGTGAGATTTTAATGGGGTGGTTATGCATACATGGTTAGGGTCGTAATCTCAATGAGCTTAAAATTATCACATAAATAGGTTTGTTCTTAATTTATTTATTGGATCCCATATTGTGATTCATCAATGGAAAATACAAGTGATTCTATCTACCCTGAATGCTATGAAAAATGGGATTCATAAGGTACAATCTTATTGGTCGAGGACATCACTTCTTCTATCTATGTCAATTGTACTTTATAACAAAACATTACATATACTAGTCATAATATCACTATTAAATGGATATATTATCATTATTTATGATTGTTAATGGTAATTTACATTTGAGCAGATATAAAAAAAGTAATTTCTGTGTTTTCTATAACTTTATTACTAAATAATTCATTTATTTTTTCAAAAATGAAATTTCATATATAAAAGTTCAAGCCATTCAATTCTACCCTATTTATAAATATCACCCTAAGAAATTTCATTTTATACAATAAACAATATGAGGGTACATCTGTTTCATTTCCTCTTCTAGTTCACATGTTTCTTCATCAAACTTTTTGTTTTTTCATAACACTTTGAACAAGAGAGTTGTATTGTTTCATATAAATTTGTCTCTATGATCTAGGATCAACATCTGATGCTCGTCATAAGAAATTTCATTTTCTAATGGTACCACTTATAAATTATTTATATGTGAGGTGTATGGTACGTACTTCTGTGAGAGGGATACATAGAGCACATAATGTACTTCTGATTGTTTATATAAAATTTCTAGTTGATAGCCCACCACTCCGATACGATCAGGTATTTCAAATAGGTTGATGTATCAAGGATTAATATTTCCCTACTTCCCAAACCTCGTGATTTTCTTCCATGAAGATATATGAACGAAATATTCATCTTTGATCTCAAATTATAGATCATGTTAATGAGTTTATTCATAATATTTCTATTGACATTGTGTAGATTTCATATAATGTTGAATGGTTTTAACCTTCTCTATAATTTCATGGATAAGATCATTCCCCATCAAATTTATCACTCCAATATCATCCCAGCATATCATATTCTGACACCTATTCAAATATAGAGCCTCATATGGTGTCATTTTAATTCTTGAATGTAAACTATTATGATATTAGAACTGTACTAGGGGAAGTTGTTGATCCCAAAATCCGTGTAAATCCATTGAAGATGATCTTAACATATCCTATAATGTTTGACTAGTCCTTTCAGACTATTGATATTTTTGAGGGTGATAAGATGTGGTGAAGTTGAGTTTTATATCCAACTATTACTGAAGGATCCTTTAAAACATCAAGATAAACCTTACATATCTATCATATATAATAGATAGTTGAACTCCACACAGTTTTACCAATTTATCTTATAAATATCATTTTGATTTGGTCAAGATACAAATCTTACTTAATAAAAATGAAATACATTGACTTGGTACGGAAATCAACTACCACCAAGATGGTGTTATTTCCTTTAGGTTTTCAGGGGAGTCCTGTGATGAAATCAATGGTTATGTTATCCCATTTCCATGATACTATTGGAAATGTTTGCATCATACCCTTAGAATTCTATCCATTATCATTGAAATGTTGGCATACCAAGCATCTGGATAAAAAATCCACAATCTCCCTCTTCTTGTTACCCCACTAGATGCTTTTCTTCACATCTATATTCATATTAGTGATTCCTAGATGAATAGAGAAATATGAGATATATACATCATCTAGAAGTTCCATCTACAACATTTATTTTGATAGGATACATATCTAGGTTCTATACTTTATAGCTATATCTTCAGCAAAGTTGAACTCTAGAATATTTTCTACCTTATTCTATAGATCCTCATCAACTTTTTAGGACTCCCAAATCCTATAAAGAATGTATAGTTGAGTAGTCATTTAAGAAAGGTACGATGAATATCTTTTAATTATTCCCATATCACACCTTTTCATGTCCAATAATATCAGATCCCTTGAAATCCTCATCCTAGACATAGTAACGACATCATTTTTACTTAAAAAATCTTTCACTTTCGTTTATTTACCATTAAGTTAATAAATTGAACCATCATAATCCTTGATTATATCTATTTACCTTTGTTGGTTCGTATTAATATCCTTCTATGTGAATATATTTTTGAGGATTTTAAGATTCATATATATGTTGTACTTTTCTCAATAGTGGTAATGTCACCAAATATTCAATGTGAAGATCACTACATCCATTTATATATTATGAGTTTGGTAGTATTTTCTCATAGATCATTATTTTTCAAGTGCATATGCTATTACTTTTTCATCTTTCAGGAGCACATAACAAAAATAGTTTTTGGCTGGATCGCTGAAGTTCAGAAATCCTTCCCCACTGGTGGGTAATGTGAGCATAGGTAAAGTAATTAGCCTCTTTTTCTTCACTTTAAACCATTCTTCAATTAATTAATCTAGAAAAAATTGACTCACTACTAAGTAATATTGGTTAGTGGGATTGACAAACCTAATAATTTTCATACAAATAAAATTATAGAACCCAACTAATCTATGGAATTATTAGATTTCCATCATAGATGTTGTCCATGTACATCCTTTAATCACCATAGTTTATGAAGGATATAAATACATCCATTTACTAGTGATAATGTTTCTATATAAAGTTACATTATCCAACCAAAACACCCATTTACTTTACATTGAAAATAACCTTTCATTTTAGAAATTATTTAGTACATAATTCAAATAATCCTTATATTCCTCATTTCGTTTAGTGTAGAGAACAATACAATATCTGAATACAATTTTTTTAATATAATCCATTAATAATATATTCATCAAACCCATGAAAATTTTTGGAGTATCAGTGAGTCTAAATGGAATCACTATGAACACATAGTGAATTTTCCTTGTATGAAAATCAGTCTTTAGTATATCCTCTTTCGTCACCTTCACTTGATAATATCTCAATCATAGATACACCTTAGATAAATATTGGTCTCCACATAGTGGATAAAACAAGTCATCAATCCATGTTAGACAATACTTTTTTTAATCATGATCTTATTGAGATCATGATAATCAAGGTAATAGCGCATTAACCCATCCTACATCCTAGAAAAGTGGGCCTGTTCACCCCCATGGAGAATCACCTAGATGTATAAACCCTTTATCCTGACTCTCCTTTAATTGTTTCATTATCTCATAAAGTTCACAAATGGCCATTAAATATGTATTATTAGATATTGTAAAAGCTCCAGGTATGATCTTGATTGAGAACTGAACCACACATTTAGGGGGAATACTATAAATTCTTCAGGAAATACTTTAACATATTCTTTTATAATGGGAATTTCATCAAAGATGGTATTTTCCTTGGACTAAATGATTTGAGGTAGATACAATTCCTCATAAGAATATAATATAAATGATTTATATTTCGGTACCAAATAAGATTCATCCTCATCCTTGAAATTTTATAGAATCAAAGAGAGATTCTTGATAAGAAGGGTGATTTCCATCTCTTAGAAATTTATTTTAGATCTAAAAAAGGAAATCTTATCAATGCCTAGAATAGAATATAATTCCTCTGAAGTATCACATGGTTTTCTATGAAGTTCAGACAAAACAATTTGATAGGGATCAATTATATACCTGTGATGAAATAGTTTCCCCATCTTCCCATTTCTGTGATAACTACAATTTAATGATTTATATTAGTGTTTGAATTATTCTAGAAAACCTATGTGATTTGAATAATGCGTGGAACTAGAATAAAAGTATATTTTATATTATTTAATAAATAATTGGTTTACCAATCACCACTTCATTTTCAGGATCCTCCTCAATAGTTTTTATTGTATAATCTCAACCTTTATCTAAATACCTTGGTGGATGTTGGCATCAATTGTCTTCGACAACCCTTGCCTTAATGCATTGATTAACATAGTGTCCTTGTTTCTTACTACTGAAACATTTGAAAATAGTTTGAGGGTTGACTAGTGAATTCCTTTATTCCATCACCTTGGTGAGTTTCTCCCTTTAGAAATAACTCGCTAGGTTACCTTTATTTCCACAACTAAAGAATATTTTTACACCCTTCAGTTAATTTTCATGCTGATTCTTCCCACACTTTTGAAAAGTGGGATGATGTAACTTCTTACCCCCATAATATTTTTCCATCACACCACCATAATTAAAATATGTTATCTTCTTCTTGCCCCCTTTCCCATGATACCCTTAAGATTATCCAATATCCATTTATACATTGAGGGAACATTAAACGATTCCTAATATATATATAAATGTCCTCAATGGATAATATTTTTCATAGACTCATCTTCATCCCACCAAAGAGGTGGTTAAATTTACTTTTGGGGTTATGGAAAAAGTTAAAGTAGTATCATGAGAGTATTATGATGTTTTCCTCATACACCCTGAAGGATTCATCATATTTATGCTTCAGGTTAAGGAAGTCCCACTACGTTTTCATCTGAAGAGTGAAAGTAATATATATATATATATATATAAATAAATATTTTATGAATATTCTTCCACTGTATAACTTTGATCTCCTCCTATGGATTCATATTTTTGAACAATGTCCACCATTATTCATATTCTATCTTTATACGGTAAACAACTAGCAAGACCTTATCTTTTTCAAAGTATTTAAGGATAGATTAGATATTTTCAATGGAGTTGATACATTACTCAATGATTAAGGGATCAAAATATCCATTGAAATCCAGAGTCCATGGTCACATTAAGGTCTCCATTTTAACATGATCGTTCTAAGGGGGATTTTGGTTATCCTACTTATTCATATTATGGTTCAAAACATGAGGTAATCGAGAAAGTATTGTCATGATGTTCCTGAATCCCACTTCTATAGGGTTGGGAAACTCATTTGGGAAGTCATCACATTTCCCCTTAAATTGGTTGTTGAATCAGTTTTCTCATATTTCAATCCATTTAACTAGAAAAAGGGATAATTTTAGATGATTATTTTTAAACAATTTAATATAGAAATGGAAAACCATAAAAACTAAAGTGATAAATATTAATTGAAATATATATAATCTTTAACCGATGAACTTCTTGTTTTCAGTCTAATTTTCCCATGATCTATTTCCTATAAGAAAATATTATAGGAATTTTTGTTCTCATATTAATTGTTCCAAAGGATCATTTAAATTAAATAAATAATATACTCTAGGAGTATCAAACTAGGTGTGTAACAAGTCCCATTTTTTCACAATATAATAATCGATTCCAAATCAATTCACCCATTTCCTGGTTATTACCCCTATATACATTCTTATCAGAACAATATCCACTTATATTATATAGAAATAATTTTTTTACATAAAACCCCACTCAATATATACATAAAATAAATCTAGTGATGTATTGTTATTTTTAGTCTAGTAACTTAGGCTTTTACTATAGTTTTATATTCATAATCCCAAAAATAATTATACTTTTCTCTCATACAAACTATGAAAACCCATGGAATTAAGGCACTTTATTTAATGATAACTCACAAAAGGTACACATTATAATCCCAAATGATATTGAATCATATTTTATTTGGGGAATTATTTATATAAAATAACAAATTACAATGAAAATACATCAAAATTATTTAAGATCTCCAAAACATGGTCTTATATTCCTTGGATCTTCTAAAACTGTATGTGATAACCTAGTGACATATATAAGAAAGTTGTGATCTATAAAGCCTAATACAGGATTAAATAAGTCATAATGTCATGACCCCCTCCCCAAAAAGTGTACCCCTCCTGGGCCGGCAATGTGAAAAGGGAGATAGTGACCCCCGAGTCCCGCCTCCAGTAGGCCCCGGGTTGGCGACTAGCACCGAGGGTATAATACACACACAAATGGGAGGCATTACCCTCTAAGAGAACACATGCAGAAGAGAGAGATAGAATAGACTCCAACCAACTCGAACTCATAAATGAAATGTAAAAGAAACCCAAGTACATATATGAAATGTCATGCAAAAGTACTACAACTGAAAGGGAAAACTAAAAGTACCCAAAAGAAAGTAAAACGGCAGCGACCACAACCCCGAACAGCTCCTCCTCCAACCGCAAGCTAGTAGTAACCAACTTGATCTCCAACCTACTCCAAGTCACCTGAAAGACAGTTTATATGTACATAGGGTGAGTATAACAGTATACTCAGTAGGATCCTCCCCAAGACTCTCGTGCAATAGTAAAGAAAGCATGATAAAGCCCAGTGAACAACAAGTGAAACTAACTCGTCACCTAAACAGGTATACTATGTTCCCAACCTCACCATGGCTACTCTCACCAAGTAACGCATAAAAGAATATAGCATATAATAAAGAATATCAAGGGTACCCCGCTACCACTTCCCCACTGGTTTGCCGCTTTGCCCCAATGACATACGTCCTGTGCATCTCTCTCCAAAGGCTTGCCCGTATCAACATGGGTCAAGCTCCACAATCTGCACCTCGTACACCACAAAGGCTTGCCCGCAGACACCTGGGCTAAGCTCCACACAATCCTCACAACCAAAAGTAACCAGGTAGTTTCCGGGAGCCACCACAGCTCGCATAACGTGTATAATATGTCGGGTATTATACCTCAAGCCATTATAGCCCATACACCGAGTAAGGATCCTCAAGCCATCATAGCCTATACACGTTACACCTATAGTAGTCCATAGGATACTATATCCTGAATATATGTATGTGAAATAACCACACGCCATTACAGCCCTCTACACACATATATGGGTAAAACTAACCACCGTGCCTACCAGCACTAAGATCTACCAAGAGAAGAGAGCGGGGCCAAAGGGGGTAGTCAGGCATTCAACCTCCCATCAGAATGTTGGGGAAAACACCCCCCCCCCCAGGGCTCAGAATCCCCGGGGTGTCAGTTGCCCTTACCGACTGGGTGGAGTAGCGTATAGAAACACAAAAAGTACAGAATATATAAGTAACTCACATCCACACTATGGGCATTACCTAGTCTTAGATACAACTGCAGCTAACGTCTCTCAGACTCCAGGCTGCTACTTCTAAGACTAGGTATCCTATAAGCACACAACCAATTGAAGAGCTTTATTAGATTACTCCATTCTCATTCATCAGTTCCACTGTACATTAATTAATTCTTTAAACATTAATTAACAATGAATAATTCCACATTAAACTGAAATGGCATCACTTTCAAAAACAACTGCTCATTTTTAAGATTCACATCACCTTTAAATTCCAGCATCTCCATCCCCATGGATTTTCACCATTTAACCAAACATTCCTTATAGAATTACTTTTCCACATTCCCAGGCATTCTAGAAAAAACATTCTATGCTTCTAAACACAAAGGAGGCTCAACACGGTGAGTAGATATACTACTCGTCGAGTCTTTGCCGCATATAGAAAAAACATAGTCCCATCCTACATCGAGAGGCTAAACACGGAAAGCACGTGGCATACCCCGCGTGTCTTTGCCTCCTTCAGAAAGAGGGTAAGCAAGACCAGCTGCCTTGAGCAGTGGGGAAAAGTAAAGCAGATAAACAACCAAACCAAACCACCAACATCAAACCATCGCATTCATCTCATACCAACACCCTTGGTGTCCTCCCCGACACCCATATGCATAAACCGATGCATCTCGCCACACTATGCATCATCCGCTGCCACAACCACAAGTATCCATGCCTCCACATATCACAACAGCCATCCAGGATCACATCACAGCACAAGCAGCAGGAAAACAAACATCACAAAATGGGCTCTCGGCCCTTTAACAACCAAGAGGGTAACTCAGAACCCTTTTAGAAATTCCCACATAATCTGTTCTCTAATCCATATTGAATTAACAGATTTGTTATTCGTAGGCTCCAATCATGGATACCTAATCAGTAAGCTATCACAATTAAATAACCACGCTTACTTCCCTAATTTGATTATCCTCAAATTAGAACAACTACAACAACGACAACAACCAGATTAATTTACATGCCTCTTTATCATTATCCAATTAATCAACAATTAATTCCGGCTTTACATTCATTATCAATTTCAATCATGAACGAACAATAAATCAATGAAAACATAGATATCACTATATCTAGGAAAACATGAGGCAAACCGTTATCATGGTATAAAGCAACAGCATGCGATCAACCAATTCTTTTAATCGGGTTCAAGTATTTAATTAGGTCAATTTCATTGTGATCCAAAGGAATAAATCATGCTAATTCTAAGATTGCACATATATAATTAGAGAAGCCATGAATCCCCTACCTCGAAGAGTTCTTGACGTCCTTTATCCACACAGCGGGTCACAATCCTCCCCTCGCGACAACCTATGTGGAAGAATGATCGACACAGCTTGGTTGCATCCAACAGAGCGGGACTGATCCTAGGAGTAAGGGTTGTTTGTGCAACTCCTACGGAAAGGATTGAAAGATTCTAGCGCCTCTTAGTTAAGAACAAAGGGAAGGAACAAGGGAGAATGATATCTTGTCCCTTTTTAAGATTTAACGAGGTGACGGTTTAAGATCCGGTTAATTCTCCATTAAAAACGGATCGCATTAACCCATGCGGATTGACCAAGTAAAACATTCCAAGCCTTAGGAATTAATATAGGATTTATGGCATTTGAATCGACCTTAACAACCCTTAAAATAAGGCTTTAAATGTATTATACGTCAAAGGAAACGTCAAAAGGGGAAAAACTGTAGGAGTATGGAAACACTGTTCTCCCACCGTTACTGTACATGAAACTGATCTGTCACACTGATATGTGAAACTGATCTGTGAAACTGATCTGTCACACCGATCTGTGACACTGATCTGTCTCACCGATCTGTCACACCGATCTGTGAAACTGATCTGTCTCACCGATCTGTGAAACTGATCTGTCTCACTGATCTGTGAAACTGATCTGTGAAACTGATCTGTCACACCGATCTATGAAACTGATCTGTCTCACCGATCTGTGAAACTGATCTGTGAAACCGATCTGTCTCACCGATCTGTGAAACTGATCTGTCAAAACCGATCTGTGAAACTGATCTGTCACACTGATCTGTGAAACTGATCTGTGAAACTGATTTGTCACACCGATCTGTGAAACTGATCTGTCTCACCGATCTGTGAAACTGATCTGTCTCACCGATCTGTGAAACTGATCTGTCTCACCGATCTGTGAAACTGATCTGTCTCACCAATCTGTGAAACTGATCTGTGAAACCGATCTGTCTCACCGATCTGTGAAACTGATCTGTCTCACCCATCCGTGAAACTGATCTGTGAAACCGATCTGTCTCACCGATCTGTGAAACTGATCTGTCTCACCGATCTGTGAAACTGATCTGTCTCACCGATCTGTTACTGTTCATAAAACAGGAAACACTGTTCACAGAACCGGAAAATTGGAAAAGTGTTGGGGATAAGTCCCCTTGACCTCCCGTAACACCTCCAATACCAACATTTCACAAAGTAATGGACTGGAGAGGTCCGGGCCATTACATTAGATACCTCTCAAAACATTCTCATCCTCAATAATTAAAAACCAACCCAGAAGAAAAGAGGGGTCCGAACAACCACCCCATAAAATACCTCTCAGGGGAAAACCAACACGAGTTGTTCAAAATCTGGAACAAAACCACGACATCCGAGAACAAACAACCCATAAAAACAATTCAAACATAATCATCACATTAAAGGTACAAAAATAAAACATGAAAGGTCCAACCATAGAGAAAACATCATTACATGAAAGGAGTTAAACATTAAACAACTCTGGGTACTGAGCACGTATCTGTGACTCACGCTCCCAGGTACTCTCCTCCATGCCGCCGTGTCTCCACAAGACACGAACTAAAGGAATAGAACGACCACACAACACCTTCTCCTTGTGGTCTTGGATCTCCACAGGTTGCTCCTTGAAGGTTGCATCATCATCAATATCGATCTCTCCCCAATCGATAACATGAGATTCATCATGAAGATAACGACGGAGCTGCGATACATGGAAAACATCATGTATCCGACTCATCTTAGGGGGAAGTGCTACTCGATATGCCACAGCTCCAACACTAGCTAACACCTCGAAAGGCCCAACAAAACGGGGATAAAGCTTACTTCCGTGACCAAACCATCGCTGCCCACTACGGGGAGTCACCTTCATAAACACATGATCCCCAACATTAAACTCTAAGGGTCTCCTTCTTTGATCAGCATAAGATTTCTGATGATCTTGTGCTGTCTTCATCCTCTCACGAATCACTTGAACCATCTCTGTCGTATTCTGCACTAGTTCTGGTCCGAGAATTGCTGACTCTCCGACCCCAGTCCAGCACAACGGAGAATGGCATGGCCGGCCATACATGGCTTCAAACGGCGCCATGCCGATGGTAGAGTGAAAACTATTATTGTAAGAAAACTCTACCAAAGGTAAGTGCTTCCCCCATGAACCTCCAAAATCAAGAACACAAGAGTGCAACATGTCTTCAAGAGTTTGGACGGTTCGCTCTGTCTGACCATCCGTTTGAGGATGAAAAGCAGTGCTAAGGCATAGTTGAGAGCCAAAAGCATACTGGAGACCTCTCCACACCCTAGAGGTAAAACGAGGGTCTCGATCAGAAATGATCATCTTAGGAACTCCGTGAAGCCTCACCACCTCTTCCAGATACTGCCTCGACAAAACCTCCACTGAGCTCGACTCCTTGATTTCTATGAAGTGGGCCGATTTACTTAAATGATCCACTACCACCCATATAGCATCATGTCCTCCCAGAGCTCGAGGTAAACCTGTAACAAAGTCCATTGAGATGTCCTCCCACTTCCACTGAGTAATATCTAAGTGCTGGAGAAGACCACCAGGATCACGGTGTTCGACCTTCACCTTCTGGCAGACTAAACATCGAGACACACATTCTGCAACTGAACGCTTCAGCCCAGGCCACCAAAACTGACTCCTCAAGGATCGATACATCTACATCACACAAGGATGTACAGCTAAGGGTGAGCTATGGAACTCTCGGAGAACCGTCTCGCGCATCTCCAAGGGAACAAAAAGCCTGCCATGATACAACACCCGGTGTTTTTCATCCGCCGACCAACCATCAGGGGCCTCTCCACAAACGACTCTGTCTCTCAAAACTTCCACCTCTAGATCACCCAACTGAGACTCTTCCACCTTTTGCATCAGGGATGACTGTACCGTCATCTGGAAAAGACAACCTCTTCCCCCAACTTCTCCCATATCAAGATGCAAAGCTGCTAGCTCTTCCATCCCTCTCTAGGAATCACCAGATTCACGCACAACATCATTACGTGACTTTCGTCTCAGTGCATCAGCAACAAAATTTCCCTTCCCAGGTGTATACGATATTTCGAAGTCGTATTCCTGCAAGAACTCCATCCACCGACGCTGCCGCAAGTTCAAATCCCGCTGAGAGAAAACATACCTCAAACTCTTATGATCGGTGAAAACCACAAAGCGCTCGCCAATGAGGTAATGTCTCCACAACTTCAGCGCAAACACCACGGATGCCAACTCAAGATCATGGGTGGAATAGTTGCATTCATGGGGACGCAACTGCCGAGACCCATAAGAAACAGCTGACCTCTGCTGCATGAGAACACAGCCTAGCCCCAGATGTGAAGCATCACAGAAAACATCAAACTGGACTCCCTCTGCTGGAAGAAAAATGACTGGAGCACTTACCAACTTCTCCTTTAGATACTCGAAAGATGTCTGACACTGATCAGTCCATATGAACGCTTGATCCTTCCTGGTCAAAGCTGTCAGAGGAGTCGCAACTCGGGAGAAATTAGCCACAAACCTCATATAATAGCCTGTGAGACCAAGGAAACTTCGCACCTCTGACACAGTCTTCTGGGCTGGCCAAGACACCACTGCTTCTATCTTTGAAGGATCCATAGCTACTCCCTGTTAGGACACAACATGTCCCAAGAAACGAACTTCTCGATCCCAGAACTCACACTTGGACAAATTCCCAAACAACCGATGTAGGCGAAGAACTCCCAAAACGGCTCGTAGATGCTCTGCATGCTCTTCTCAGATGTGGAGTACACAAGGATGTCATCGATGAAGACCACAAAAAACTTGTCCAGGAATTCACAGAACACAGCATTCATTAACCCCATGAAAACAGCTGGAGCATTCGTCACGCCGAATGGCATTACAACAAACTCATAATGCCCATGACGACAACGGAAAGCAGTCTTCAGGATATCCTCATCCTTTACACGCATCTGATGATATCCTGACCGCAAGTTGATCTTTGAGAACCAAATTGCACCCTTCAGTTGATCGAATAGGTCATCAATCCGTGGAAGTGGATAGCGATTCTTTATTGTCACTTTGTTTAAGCGACGATAATCGACGCACAACTGCAAACTGCCATGATCCTTTTTCACGAACAAGACTGGTGCACCCCACGGTGACACACTTGGCCGAACAAAACCACACTGCAATAGACCATCGAGCTGAATACGTAGCTCTCGTAACTCAGAAGGGGCCATCCTATATGGAGACATAGAGATAGGAGACGCTCCTGGCTGTAGCTCGATCCCAAACTCGATCTCTCGTCGAGGGGGTAAGGATACAACCTCTTCTGGAAAGACATCAGGGTACTCTTCTACGACCCTAGGGAACGCCAGCTGTTGAACCTCTGAAGAACTCAGCATCATCCCAGCCATCATGGATGATAAGGATGAAACTCGTCTATGACTCATCCGAGGATCTCTCTCACCAACAAACACTACTTCCTCTCCATCTTCATCAAATAAAACGACCTTCTTCCTGTAGCAATCCACAATAGCCTGCACCGAATACAACCAATCCATGCCGAGGATGAAATCATATGGTTGTATTCGTAAACATAGGAAATCTCCCCAAGAGCGGTGCTGCCCCAACACTAGCTCACAGTCTCTACATACTTCAAACAACCTAGCTCGACCTCCAACTGGCGTAGTCAACACCAAGGGCACTGGAAGCCTATCTACCTCAAGTCCCAAAGCGTGGACAGGGGTAGGGGATATGAAGGAGTGTGTCTCTCCTGAATCAAACAAGGCATACACCAAGGTTGAAAACAAGCAAAGGGTACCTCAGACGACGTCTGGCTCGCCTGGAGCGGGAAACGCTAGAGCATGAAGCTGACCACGACCACCTCCACGCCCTCTCTGACCCTGATGACGACCACCACCACGGCCGCGCTCTGCTCTCTGAGGACGGGGAGCGTCATGGGGCTGTCCTCTGCCTGCTCCATCTACCCTCTGGTGATCTAAAGCTGGTGCAACCTGCTGCTGCTGCCTCAGCTGGAACTGCCTCAATGGAGGAACCTGGAGTGGAGCGCCTGGTGCACGATGACTGCTCTGAAATGTTGGGCACTCCCGCTGCTGATGACCACGTCCACCACAAGAAAAACAGGCGCCCGATCCCTTGGCATAGGTCTGAGAGTTGCTACCTTCGGAGAAACGAGATGGGAAGGGCTGGGACCTACCCCCAGGTGAACGGAAACTCTTCTGTCCTGAAAACCGGGAACCCCGGACCACAGCTCTGCTTCGTGAGGAATCATGACGATTCCCCTCTCCTGACGATCCGGTCCTGGCCAAAGTCCTCTCAACAACCTCTGCCCTCGCCAGCACCTCAAGATATGTCTTCAGCATAAATGGGGTGACCTGGCGCTGGATCTCTGGACGCAAAGCCTCCTCGAAATGCCTCGCCCTGGCATCATCATCTGGTAACAGGTCTGAAGCATATCGTAGAAGGTTCCTGAAACAGATCCCAAACTCCCGAACACTGGAGCTCCCCTGTCGAAGGGTAAGAAGCTCCTGGCGACTGGATGCCTTCACAGTCGAAGAAAGAAACTCGACTCTAAACCTGTCTCGAAAATCCTCCCATGAGATCGCTGACTCCTCACGATCCCCGAGGAACAAGAACCACCACTGTCTCGCTGCTCCACGCAACATCGTCACAACCAAGGACACCCAGTGTTCCTTCTGAGCACGAATCGAACTGAAGCCTATCTCGACCTCCTCCAACCAGTCTTCTGTGACTGCATCTGAAACGGAGCCCTCGTACTTCTGTAGACTCTGGCGCTGAAACTCTCGGAGTTTCTTCCTCCAAGTGTCATCGTCGTCAACCTCTACCCGGCGACGATCTGCTGGAACAGCCTGCTGGGCACCTTCTGCGCAAACCTGACGAGGACGTCGACCTGGAGCCATACCTGTAAAATAAGAACTGTTAGAGCTCCTAAGCCTGGAATATGGAAGACTCAACATTAATTAATTAATTATTTTGTTTTATTAATTTTAGGTTACCTATCCCAAGGTCTACCCATTCAAACACAGGCGCAAGGAATAATGATGCATGATCCTTTCCTAGGTCTCTACCCTGCAACCGGTATCACTTTGTTTAGTAGCCATCGTAAACTTAATGGTCCATGCAACAGATCATAGGGGGCCTTGAACGCCTATGTCTCTGCCGGTCTCCAGGGTTTACCCCACTTGCTAAACATGAATGACACCGTTTCCCTACCATCCCATGCATCCTCACCTGTGCCTAACTCCAAACTCCGTCCTATCCCTCGACCAGACCTCTGATACCACTCTGTCACGACCCCCTCCCCAGAAAGTGTACCCCTCCTGGGCCGGAAATGTGAAAAGGGAGATAATGACCCCCGAGTCCCGCCTCCAGTAGGCCCCGGGCTGGCGACTAGCACCGAGGGTATAATACACACACAAATGGGAGGCATTACCCTCTAAGAGAACACATGCAGAAGAGAGAGATAGAATAGACTCCAACCAACTCCAACTTATAACTGAAATGTAAAAGAAACCCAAGTACATATATGAAATGTCATGCAAAAGTACTACAACTGAAAGGGAAAACTAAAAGTACCCAAAAGAAAGTAAAACGGCAGCGACCACAACCCCGAACAGCTCCTCCTCCAACCGCAAGCTAGTAGTAACCAACTTGATCTCCAAACTGCTCCAAGTCACCTGAAAAACAGTTTATATGTACATAGGGTGAGTATAACAGTATACTCAGTAGGATCCTCCCCAAGAATCTCGTGCAATAGTAAAGAAAGCATGATAAAGCCCAGTGAACAACAAGTGAAACTAACTCGTCACCTAAACAGGTATACTATGTTCCCAACCTCACCATGGTTACTCTCACCAAGTAACGCATACAAGAATATATCATATAATAAAGAATATCAAGGGTACCCCGCTACCACTTCCCCACTGGTTTGCCGCTTTGCCCCAACGACATACGTCCTGTGCATCTCTCTCTAAAGGCTTGACCGTATCAACATGGGTCAAGCTCCAAAATCTGCACCTCGTACACCACAAAGGCTTGCCCGCAGACACCTGGGCTAAGCTCCACACAATCCTCACAACCAAAAGTAACCAGGTAGTTTCTGGGAGCCACCACAGCTCGCATAACGTGTATCATACGCCAGGTATTATACCTCAAGCCATTATAGCCTATACACCGAGTAGGGATCCTCAAGCCATCACAGCCTATACACATTACACCTATAGTAGTCCATAGGATACTATATCCAGAATATATGTGTGTGAAATAACCACAAGCCATTACAGCCCTCTACACACATATATGGTTAAAACTAACCACTGTGCCTACCAGCACTAAGATCTACCAAGAGAAGAGAGCGGGGCCAAAGGGGGTAGTCAGCCATTCAACCTTCCATCAGAATGTTGGGGAAAACACCCCCCCCCCAGGGCTCAGAATCACCGGGGTGTCAGTTGCCCTTACCGACAGGGTGGAGTAGCGTATAGAAACAAAAAAAGTACAGAATATATAAGTAACTCACATCCACACTATGGGCATTACCTAGTCTTAGATACAACTGCAGCTAACGTCTCTCAGACTCCAGGATGCTACTTCTAAGACTAGGTATCCTATAAGCACACAACCAATTGAAGAGCTTTATTAGATTACTCCATTATCATTCATCAGTTCCACTGTACATTAATTAATTCTTTAAACATTAATTAAGAATGAATAATTCCACATTAAACTGAAATGGCATCACTTTCAAAAACAACTGCTCATTTTTAAGATTCACATCACCTTTAAATTCCAGCATCTCTATCCCCATGGATTTTCACCATTTAATCAAACATTCCTTACATAATTACATTTCCACATTCACAGTCATTCTAGAAAAAACATCATATGCTTCTAAACACAAAGGAGGCTCAACACGGTGAGTAGATATACTACCCATCGAGTCTTTGCCGCCTATAGAAAGAACATAGACCCATCCTAAATCGAGAGGCTAAACACGGAAAGCACGTGGCATATCCCGCGTGTATTTGCCTCCTTCGGAAAGAGGGTAAGCAAGACCAGCTACCTTGAGCAGTGGGTAAAAGTAAAGCATATTAACAACCAAACCAAACCACCAACATCAAACCATCACATTCATCTCATACCAACACCCTTGGTGTCCTCCCCGACACCCATATGCATAAACCGATGCATCTCGCCACACTAGGCATCATCCGCTGCCACAACCACAAGTCTCCATGCCTCCACATATCACAACAGCCATCCAGGCTCACATCACAGCACAAGCAGCAGGAAAACAAACATCACAAAATGGGCTCTCAGCCCTTTAACAAACAAGAGGGTAACTCAGAACCCTTTTAGAAATTCCCACATAATCTGTTCTCTAATCCATATTGAATTAACAGATTTGTTATTCGTAGGCTCCAATCATGGATACCTAATCAGTAAGCTATCACAATTAAATAACCAAGCTTACTTCCCTAATTTGATTATCCTCAAATTAGAAAAAATACAACAACGACAACAACCAGATTAATTTACATGCCTCTTTATCTTTAGCCAATTAATTAACAATTAATTCTGACTTTACGTTCATTATCAATTTCAATCATGAACGAACAATAAATGAAAGAAAACATAGATATCACTATATCTAGGAAAACATGAGGCAAACCGTTATCACGGTATAAAGCAACAGCATGCGATCAACCAATTCTTTTAATCCGGTTCAAGTATTTAATTAGGTCAATTTCATTGTGATCCAAAGGAATAAATCATGATAATTCTATGATTGCACATATATAATTAGAGAAGCCATGAATCCCCTACCTCGAAGAGTTCTTGACGTCCTTTATCCACACAGCGGGTCACAATCCTACCCTCGCGACAACCTATGTGGAAGAATGATCGACACAGCTTGGTTGCATCCAAAAGAGCGGGACTGATCCTAGGAGTAAGGGTTGTTTGTGCAACTCCTACAGAAAGGATTGAAAGATTCTAGCACCTCTTAGTTAAGAAAAAATGGAAAGAACAAGGGAGAATGATATCTCATCCCTTTTTAAGATTTAACGAGGTGACGGTTTAAGATCCGGTTAATTCTCCATTAAAAACGGATCACATTAACCCACGCGGATTGACCAAGTAAAACATTCCAAGCCTTAGGAATAATTAATATAGGATTTATGGCATTTGAATCGGCCTTAAGAGCCCTTAAAATAAGTCTTTAAATGTATTATACGTCAAAGGAAACGCCAAAAGGGGCAAAACTGTAGGAGTCTGGAAACACTGTTCACCCACCGTTACTGTACATGAAACTGATCTGTCACACTGATCTGTGAAACGGATCTGTGAAACTGATCTGTCACACCGTTCTGTGAAACCGATCTGTGAAACTGATCTGTCACACCGATCTGTGAAACTGATCTGTCTCACCGATCTGTGAAACTGATCTGTCTCACCGATCTGTGAAACTGATCTGTCACACCGATCTCTGAAACTACTTTGTCTCACCGATCTGTGACACTGATCTGTGAAACCGATCTGTCTCACCGATCTGTGAAACTGATTTGACACACAGATCTGTGAAACTGATCTGTGAAACTGATTTGTCACACCGATCAGTGAAACTGATCTGTCTCACCGATCTGTGAAACTGATCTGTCTCACCGATCTGTGAAACTGATCTGTCTCACCGATCTGTGAAACTGATCTGTCTCACCGATCTGTGAAACTGATCTGTCTCACCAATCTGTGAAACCGATCTGTCTCACCAATTTGTGAAACTGATCTATCTCACCGATCTTTTACTGTTCATAAAACTGGAAACACTGTTCACAGAACCGGAAAATTGGCAAAGTGTTGGGGATAAGTCCCCTTGACCTACCGGAACACCTCCAATACCAACATTTCACAAAGTAATGGACCGGAGAGGTCCAGGCCATTACACATAACATATGGTAAAGTCGTTCATGTGACCCAAGAGTCATATAAAGGTAACCAATGATATGTTAGAATCACAATTTGAAAAATTAATCTTTATATAAAAAGATAATATAAAGGAACTATAAGATTGTGGAAAGAACTTAAATCATGGAATTATAAACATAGGTCAAGGAAAAAAAATAAAACATAATATTGAATAATTTTGATAACATGAAATGAACCTTTAATTGAATATCATGATATTAAAGAATTACCCAATGCATTTTAGTGGTATCTAAGCACACCCCTCATTTTCATATCATGTGCATGCATAAGTGTGTCCCATAGATCATTTAATGTAGGATTATCTTTCATCACATTTAATCCACCAATTGAAGAGTGTTGGTTACATACATGGGATTACAAAATGAGTTCAGTATATTTATTTTGAGGTGAATACCATTTAGTGGAAATGGGGATGAGTATTCACAAAAAAAAAATTTGGTATGAAAAATCGCAGGACAATTTCACCAATATAATTGGAGTACTCAAAGATTTATGGGAGGTAAAAATGAGAGTGAAAGGGTTATATAATAATTTTTAAATAAAAATTAAAGGAATAAAGAAATTTTAAAAGAAAATTCAACATGAAAATTTTTGAATTAAAAGGAATCATTAAAATAAGGTTCTTGTATAAAAAAGAGAAGGATAAGATCTCTAACCTTGAGAGGGAGCTTCTAAAAGATTGATAAAGATTCTTAAGATCATGGGGGAACCTTGGGAGGATTATAGAGAGGTAAGGGAATATTAGTTCCATGTTCAAATGGATTTTAATGAAGGTTAATGTGATTCTGGGTGGATTTTATATAGAAAAATATAGAAGAACTCTATTAATTTTCAAACATAGGTTTTTAACTTTATATGATAAAGTATTCAAAACCAAAAACCTTACCATAGTTTTTCCCATGTTTTCTTAAAAAGTGAAGTATTTTAAATTATTTTTCATGTTTGTGAACAGATAGCATTAAAATAATATCCTTGGTGATGTGGAAGTGAGTCATGTTTTCAAAGAATCTATTTTAGTACCTTAATATATAATATAGGTTTTGGAGTATTCATTGAGGGTTTATAAAATTAATCAAATAACATATTTTTATTAATTGGAAAATATATATTTGGTCATGGATAAATTTTATAACATATATTACATGACTTTTGGGTCATTATTGTGTAATAATTCATATCGTATATTTTTATTGTATTTAATTTTTTCTTGAAAATTAGACTATCATGGAATGTTTTCAAAACAATTACTGTTTCATAATTTTGATGTCATGATTTCAAAAATATTATTTATTTTATCCAAATAATTATATAATTAAGATAATTTAATCTTTTAATTAAAAAATTCAAATTAATCCAAAAATATAGGTTTCTTAATAATAATAATTTCATGTCCCGTATAAAAATTATTTTTGACTTCGTAAAATTATATTATCTATTATATTTAATATACATTATTTAATTTTTTTTAATAATTCTTGAATTCATTAAAATAATTTCTCTTTTTTGAAAATATACATTTCCCAAAAATATAATTTTTATTTCATAATAACAAATTTTAATTTTTATCAAAATGATTATCTAAAAAATATAAGCATACAAATTCAATATTTTGGTTTCTAGATACATAAAAATTTATTACCACAATGAAATATATAAGGTTAAGGTGTGTATTGGTTATATACTCTTGGGGTGGTTTGACTAACATGGTTTGGGTCGTGATCTTGATGAGGTTGAATTTATCCTGTAATTTATTCTGTTCATGCTTTATTTATTTAATATCGATTTGGGATTCATTAAGAGAAAATCCTGGAAATGTTATCTCCCTAAGAAGCTTTGATAAATGCTATTAATAAGGTATTATAATAATAGTTTGGGAAATCACTTCTTCCATTTGTTTCAATTGGACTTTCCAACAACTCTTCATATATACTTGTCATACAATCACTATTCAATGACTATATTGTCAACAATTATGATGTTTAAAGGTATTTTAAATATTAAGGGATATAACCATACTAGTGAATGTTTTTTATATAAAATAATTACTTAATAATGATTTTATTTATTCAAAAATTAAATTTCATTTATAAAGGATTGGGTCATTACATTCTTGTAAAATGTCAAACCCCATTTTAACCTTAATCGCGATAAATAAGTTTTATTGTCTTTTCTAATCATTATGACCATTAATTAATTTAAAATTATTATATAATTTTAACTATTCATATTCAAAATATGGACCTCATTTTTTAAAATTCAATTAACATAAGTTGTGGAATTTATTTTAAAATTAAATCCGTAAGAGAGATGAAATGCGATTATCCAATGAAAAGTTTTCTCAACTACAAAAAGTTTTATATAAAAATTAACCATTAAATTAATTATAATGATCTAATTTGGATTAATAATAATTTAAATTAACTAATTTTACATTTAAAACAATTTTAATTTCAAAACACAACTTTTTAAATTATATAAATGAAAAGGTTTATTTCAATAAAATCAGTATTTTCCAATATTCATTAAATTTTTTTTTTTAAGAAAATTATCAAAAATTAAATCAAGGATAATTTTTACATGATTATTTAATAAATGAATCTTATTTTTAAGATAAATTTTCTAAAAGTGTTAAAAATTAATTTGAAAATAAGTGTGCAAGATGTGACGAGACCACTTTTTAGAAAAGTACTATTTTTAAGCATAAAAATTGAATTATTATTATCTCATTCCTAAAAATATTATATGAATGATTTTTAGGATTAAATAAATAAAATATATATTTAATTAAAATAAATTACCAGAATTAAATAATTTAAAATATTAGGATAAAAACTCATTGCGTGCATAAAAATTTTGTTTTAAAAAAATATTTTTTTAATTTCAAATGATTTTTATTTTTATTTCTATCAATTTAGAACTAATGAATTTATTTATACATGTGAAAACAATATAATTTTAATTAATTATTTATTTATTTTAATAACCTATAATTTAATGTCTATATAATTGTAGTATACTATATTACAGTTCATTTAGAATTAGGGTTGCGTGTACCACAAGCTATCGACACAATTAAATTTATTTAAAAGAAATATACTATAAAATATTGTGGTGTTACACTTCTAGTCTGAAATATTGAAATATACATGACTAAAATATCCCCTACACTCAACCCCGAAGGTGGATGGTCCATGAAAAATATATATGATTTACCTAGAAGTAGGAACTCAATACTACTCCATGAAAACTGTGTAATAAAAATTCCAAAGGAACATTTAGGAATACCAGACAAGAACAAAATAATTTTCAAAAAAACAAAAACTCAGAAACAATGAGTGGAATTGAAAAAAACAACTAAAAATAACCGGAGACATGTCATACATATCCCTACCATTTAAATATTAAAAAAAATGGTGTAACATGTGGTATAATTCCACAAAAGAACATCTATTTTGGTCAAATAAGATACATTGATTACTTTCCATAGAGAAACATATAAGAGACAAAACTAAAACATTAAGGAATGATATACCCAAAACACCGTAATGATTCTGAAAAGAGAAAATTCTCTAACAATCCATAAATTGAAAAAATATTCACATGTAAGATGTGGAACTGGAAATAATTATATTATAGGAAAGTACTTGATAGTAACCTAAGAATTTCAACACTGAGCCTCACCCCTCAATGGCCTCATTGAATCACCCACCATCACCTCTGGGATCCTGTTCTATTAAGGACCCACATAGTCTTAAATAATCTAAAACAACCCAAAGTCATATCCATGTCTAATCATAAATAGAATGAACAAAAAAAGTAATTAACTAAACTCTCAGAAGAGATATCATCCATACTATCAAGGTTGAGTTTAACACATATAGATTTTGTGAAATATTTTTTTAGAATAAATTTAATATTTTTGATAATTTTCAATTCATGAAACTCTAACAATAGTTTTTTATATTAAAGAACTATGTATATATTTCATTATATACAAAAAAGGTTAATCACGTACTACATGAATCATAAATTTTATATTTCTCTACACATAACAATAAGGTTATCTTACATTACATGCAAGATTGATTTTCCTCTATGGCTTATGTAACATGCATGATCAAGTGTAACCGAATAATAATTCATTATTATAATAATATTATATAATAGGATATAACATGAAAATTAAATTGAATATTGTAGGATAAAATAACTTATGAATATTATAATTGAATTCATTGGTTACTTATTAATTATAAAAGAATATAGAAACCATATGAATATAAAGAGACTGCTTTTATAAATGTTTATTTTTATGTGAAAAAGATGATTTATATTTGTAAGTAAAATTAATTACTAATAGTTTATGATATTAAATAATTTTTTCATGTTATATATTCAAAAAAATATTTCTGATAATCATCCAATATATTTTATAGATACAAGATAAGAACAAACCCAATTTTATGCTTAAAAACCTATATTTGTATAAAAGTAATTTTAGAACCTTTTAATAGAGAGTATATTTTAAATCCAGTTTTTTGTAATTTTATAGAATTTTTATGTAAAAATAATATTTATCTTTTAAATAGAAAAATAAAAACTTTGTTAGGATACATTTTTATCATTTTCTGTGAAGTTTTATTTTTAATGAATAGTTAAAAATATACTAAATTTAAATTCAAATATGCATTTTCATATAATTCATTTATATGGTTAAAATATATTTTTAATTAGTTTTAAAGTTTAATTACATAATATTTTTATAAATTAATAAAATATAGGAAATTTTAATCAATTTCTCATTGAATTTGGGTATAAAAACAAATAAAATGTTTCAATGTTTTTACATTAAAACCCCGTAGTGTCGTCCCGTCAACATGATTATTTATAAATTTAAATTCTGCCACACCTATGATTATAATTTGTTAAAAATGGATTAAATAATACTAATAAATATAATTTATAATTTATAATAAGTTAAACTTAGTTTTAAAAAATTTATTAGTGAAATTGATTAAAATTAATTACAATGATTAAGGGAAATATTAGGTTAACAAATTAATAAACCTTAAATTTAAAACCCAGAACGACCTAAAAACTTTCCCAACACCCATTTTAAATCCATTATTTTTAAATGAAACATAAATTATTGAGTTTTTTTGTATGAATATTTTCAAGTAAAAATGTGGGTACACCTAACTTGTTTTCAAAAATGCTAAGTGTGTCCTTCCACTTCCCAATAAAAGGCCACCATCTATCTCTTCCTCACACCTCTCAATCCACATGGGATTGGACAAGATCTAACCAATACACTTAAAAATATATCTTCATTACTTCTAGAATAATCCAATTTGGAATAAATCCATCTATGTAATATTTTTGGCACAACCCAAAAGGGGTTACACGATTAAGAGGTAATGTCTTCTCTCAATATCTTTTCTTTTATTTTCATTCTCCACCACTATAGAATATTTATTACATGATTCTATAACAAAACCATTATATTAAATATATTATGATGTTTTTTATGCTATGGTTTCAAACTAAAATTACAAAAACTTCTATTTAATGGGGAATGAACATAATGTATATGTGTACCCTGAACTACCACCTCCCAAAATGATGATTATTAATTTTTTACAACATATGATGGTAAATATTATGATTGGAAATAAGTATATATATGTTATATATTATATTTATTATTTTTTTACTCATAATTAATCCTTTTAAAATACATAAAATTATAATTTCTCTTTGGGGTAAATATGATTATTTTGTTTGAGGAAGTGTGGACTACCACCCCCTCAAAGCAATGTGATTCTTCCACACACAACATGGAATGTATTAAGGATGGTTTTAGTGAAATTATATCATATATATGATATAATAATTATAATTTAATAAATATATATATATATATATATATATATATTAATATTTCACTTACTGTCTTTTATTTTAATATGACAATAAAATTAGACACAATGTCGATGCGTACGTACGAATTACTGTCTCTATGGATGGTGTATTCAATTTCATAATTATATATATTATGGACTATTATAAAACAAATATAATGAAAATAAATGATATTTATATCATTATTTTCATTCTTCAAATCATGATATAATTATAAGGACAAAATATATAAAAAATTAAGACACATGTGAAGAACCAAGTGAAAATTACTCGAAGTGAAACCTAAATATTGGATTGTTAAAAAATGGGTAATTTATTATTGTAATAAAACCATATATGGTATTATATAAAATAATATGGTTATTTAAATGATTTATAATAAATTTAAATTTATTATACTTGTGGTTTGAATGAGTATGATGAGAGTCAAGTCACAAGGTAAGGGGATTTCATCTCTATTTTTATTTCTGTGAGATACATGCTTTATTCACCACCCATTCCTTTTATGTGGTGTGTATAATACCTATGGATGTATTAAATGATTATTATAATTTAATTTTTCGGTATTGACATTTCTATTCAGTGATTTTATTTCATGGGGCCAATGTTTTAGAAGTCACTAAATTAGTAAAATGATTTTGTTTAAATTTTCCTTCTTTGAGACACATGCCTTGTTATAAACATATATTTTTCCATGCAGTGTATATACTGAATTTGAAACGTTATGTCATGAATATATTTATATTAATGTTATTTTAAGCTTCATTTAATTTCATTTTCTTAAAAGGATTGTATGTTTCAAAGTTACTAAGTGGTAAGATTATATTGAAAAAATCTCATTGCTTTTCGAGATTGTTTATCATTATGATCCCATTGATGATATATTATTATCAATATCTCAATAAAACCCACAAATATTTTAATTCTATGGTTATCCATGATATATTATTTATTGGAACCAGTTTTCCACTCTTTGGTATATGATATAGTTAATAAAGCATTTTCAAGAAAGTCTGAATTTACCTCCCTCTTCGGTAGGAAAACTATGTTCCTTCAAAACCATATTTTCTAATATAATTACAAAAATATTACACTATTATCCTATTATATTTAAATGAAAGATATATCATTTTTATAAAATGATTTTTAAAAAATAATCTATATTTTGTTTTCCGATAGAGGAACTTTTCTAAACTTTGTATGGTAAAAAAGGAATGTTCAGTATGTATGGATTTCCCCACCGTTATGACCATCATTCCATTGAAGAATACACTTGAAGATTAAAAAGTTTTTTTAGAAGAAATTTTTTTCCTAATACTTTTGAAAACCATTTTTTAATGTAGTTTTCAATAAAATGGGTTTAAAAATGTTTTCGAGCTTATTTATAATGTTTCATGGGAAAATGGGGTTTTCAAAACGTTTTCAAGCTTATTTCATAAGTTTTCAAGTAAAAGGTTTAATTTTTCTTCAATGTTTCTTTATATTATTTCAAATTTATTTTCAGTGAAATGGCTTTCAAAAAAATTTCAATATTCTTTTCTAATTTTTCATGTAAAAAGTTTTCAAAACATTTTCACGATTTATATATAAGTTTTCAAATGTTATTTTCAATGAAATGGTTTTCAAAATGTTTTCAAGATTTATTTATAAGTATTAGAAGTGTATTTAATTAAATGGTTTTCAAAATGTTTTCAAGATTTGTTTTAATATTTTTAATGTGTTTTAAAAGAAAAATATTTTTCAAATGTTTTGAAGATTATTTTATATGTTTTACAGGAAAAGTAATTTCTAAATGATTTCAAGTATTCTTTATAGGTTTTCAGGGTACTTTATGGGAAAATTATTTTCAAATGTTTTTATGAATTAAAAATACATTTTCAAAGATGAAAGAATATTTTCCTTAATAAAATGATTTTCAATGATATTTCAAAATTATTTTCCATCTAAATATTACATCCATTGACGTAACTCATTCCTTTTAAGTGAAATGATTTAATGGTTCCATTATTATTATTTATCTAAATGGTTTATTTTTTGATTCCATGATATTTAGGAAACTCATTTCTCTTTCATAGGTTATATACTTTTGAAACCTGATTCTTTTAATGAGTTCTGTTTTTGATGAAATTATTATGAAACCTGTCTTTTTTCCATAGGTTATAATATGATTACATGATTATAATACCCATTTAATTTCATGGGTTTTGTTATGAATATTTTTTATGATTTTGTGGAACAAGTATGAATGATTTCATTATGAGATGTGTGGGACCATAATATCCCTCCAATACACTGGTTAAAGATTTATATCTCATGAGAAATACTAATATGGTCTTAGGATTTAACTTTGACTACTAAGATGTACATGAGAGTGAACCATGACTACCAAGATGGTATGAGGAGTGAAATCGTGCTACTAATATGGTTATAGGAGTGAACCATGACCACCAAGAAGGTATGAGGAGTAAACTCATGATACTATGATAGATATAGGAGTGAACCATGACTACCAAGATGGTATGAGGAGTGAAATCAATCAATTACGATGGGAATGGTAGTGAACCATGACTAATAAGATAGTATAGGGAGTGAACTCATGCTACCATGTTGGTCTTGGTATCAATGACTAGGATAATATTGGAATCATATTATATGCTTATGTGTTTTCCACAATTCCATATTTTATTCCTATGTTATGACTTCATGTCTTATGTTCTTTATTTACTTATTATTCATGTCTTATGAACATCCATGGTTTATTCCACAATCCATGTTTATAATCTTGTGATATATAGGGTATGGTATTTCAATGTTATAATCACATTACCATACCCTTATGCTCAGGATTATGATTACAAGCCTCCCTTATTTTTCCTTACTAATAATCTGATATCACCCCTTTTTATGTTTCATTCCCCTAGTTTATGAAGATATGAATTATGATTGATGTTTCTAAGAAGGGAACTAGTAAAGAAGAACCAAGTGGGAGATGATGTAGCTCATTTATATACTAGTGTTTATTTTTCCTTCTTCTAGAGGCACTAGACTAGTACAGTCACTGAGAATATGTTTATATAATGTTTTAAGTATTCCTATTATGTATTGTTAATGTATGAAAAGTGATGGTTTCTATAGTTGGTACAAGATCAATGTTTTAGTTAACCTTTGGAATCTAGAATCATAAAACCATAATGATAACCATTTGTACATGTCTAAGGATAAGTTCATAGATAAGAAAAAATATAAGAAAATGTCCTAGAATATTTGGTAAAGGTTATAGTGAGTGGATTCCAAGAAATAAATCCGTGTATATATACTACAAGTGGATTTTGTTCTAGCACAAATGTGCCATGGATTATTGAATCCAAAAATATGTTCTCGGACTGACTCTAGGTAATATGGTACATGAAAATGGGCCTTGTTATACAACTGGTTGGACACTCTTGGGGGATTTTCTTTGGGAATTCACAAACTCTTTACAAAAAAAAATTATTGATTTAAATAGAGGATTACTATGAATAACCTAGGATAAACATAAAGTTATTGTGATTAAGAAGTAGTATCCATGATTTGGGTGACATATAAGTAATTTTTCATGATTATATGGTATCCCAACATGATAAATGTTTCTCACACTATTCTTTTGGTTTTTAGTTAATGGATTGAAATATGAGTAACATGGTTAAAATTTAATTTTTTTAGATGTTGAAAGTATGGGAATTATGAGAATGAAGTTTCCTAGTGGAAATCTCATAATGAGAATAAGGAAGGTGGTACGAGTATTGTTTATACATTTGAAGATATAGAGACTCCAAAAGACATGTGAAAGGTATGTGATCTTCTTTAAGTGTTATTTACATTTAAAATAATAAGAATGATTCGATTGAGTTTGAGGAAACTTAATAATGATTTGTATTTCATAATATTGGAAAGAGGTAGTAAAGAATAATTTGATGAAGCTCGAGTAATGGTTTAAGTATAAGTTTGGATTAATGAGGTATTTATTTTTTGGAATTAAAAGATTATGTTATATGAATCATGAAATTTATAATTATTTTCAGAATATTTTTTCATTAAGGATTGAAAATGAAATATTAAATGGTGATGAAGACATAGATATGTGATTTTATGGAAAAGTGATATTTTTATTTGGGTAAGCTAACCATTAATTAATGACTAACATTGAGATAATGTTGTTTGGATAAATATATATTGGATATGAATACGTAAATTGGATGGTACGAATTACCGTGGAACTGATTATTGAGAAAAGATTCTATGTCATTAAGGATGATGATAACAAATTATTGCATTTAAGGAATTTTTATAGTAATAATTGGAATAAAGAATCATGTATTTTGTCCAAAATTATTTATTTTAATTTAGTTTATTACCATATTTTAAGAGAATATATAATGAGGGTATTCACATGTTTTGAATGTTACAACTAAAAAAATACTTAGTGATATATGGAGATTTAATGTTAATATGGTATTGTGACTTCATTTTTAATGTTTTGGATTTTCATTATTTATAAGAGTTATAAGGTTAACCATTAATGGAATGTTTAAGTTAAACTTCAGATAATGTTGGTGAGATTAAAGTATTATCTCACAACCTGAGGATTTATTCATATTGGATAACTTTCTCAAACAAGTTTGTGTTTATGGTAACTGTAGAGAGATGATATAACTTATCATAGATCTCATGATCTGTTATTTCTTCAGGAATAAATAATTCAATATCCTTTTTGGAGAAAGTGGTGAAGTGGATCAACTAAAAAAATGGTGAGATTTTCCTAAAATCAAGAAAATATATATTTTCATGAAAATTATTCATATTTAAGAAAACAATCTATAAATAAAATATTGTCTAACTACATTTGTTTCTAAGGAATTTGATGTTCCCTTATGACATCATAGATTTATGGATTTATTGTTGTTGAATTTATCTGAACCTAATTCTCTATCACTCTCTATCAGAACATGATGGTAGAATTTCTATTCTATGTCCATGTTTTCACTTCCCACCTATGTTCTCCTATGTAGAAATCTAATTATGAGTTAATTTCGGTAACCGTAACGATTCTATCATTATTTTTTTAATGGAAAATTTAGTATTCATATTTATGATGTCAGTTTCTATGAAAGGAACTCTAAAGTATTAAACCGTTGATAACCGAATTGAATTTTGAGGGAGAAATTCATTTTAATGGGGGTAAAATATAACACCCTACGATTTTCTGAAATATATATTCTTTCAAATTAATTTAATCTTTATGATATTTTTCATTTCATGCAATAGTGAAAAAATTTTATATTAGATTAAATAACTATTTCTGGCTTGAATTTTACACAACAAAAAGTTAATCATGCACCATATGCAATAAAATTTTTATCTTTCACTAAATGTAACACTAATGTTATCTTACGTTAAAGTAAATACTAACTTCCCATGATGGATTAAGTAACATGTAAGACCGAGTGTTACCAAATATTGATTCATTATTAGAATATTATTATTTAATAGTATATAATATAGAAATTAAATTGAATATTATAGTAATAACTAACTTATTAATATATATAGTTTAATTCATTGGTTACCTATTATTTAGAAATAAATATAGAAACCAAATAAATATAAAGGGGATGATTTTATGAAAGACAATTTTTATGTGAAAAAGTTGATTTATATTAGTAAGTTAAATTAATTACTAATAATGAAAACTTTTAATTAAATTCATATGTTATATATTGAAAAAAATATTTTTGACAATCATCCAATAGATTTTATAGATATAAGATAAGAAGAACCCCAAAATTATCCTTAAAAACCTATATTTTTATAAATGTAGTTTTAACTCCTTTTAATGGAGAATCTATATTAAATCAAATTATTTGAAATGTTATAGCATTAATATGTAAAAATAAACTTTATATTCTAAATATAAACATAAAACCAAGGATAAGATAAATTGTTTTGTATTTTTCTGTAATGTTTTATTTTTAATGAATAGTTAAAAATATTGAATTTTAATTCAAAACTACTTTTTCATCTAATTAATTTATAAGGTTATATTATATTTTAAATTTGTATTAATGTTTAATTTGATAATAAGTTTATATATTAATCCAACTTAGGTCATTTTAATCAGTTTAAAATGTAATTTGGTATTAAATACTTAGAATTTTTTTGTAATTTTTTACTTTAAAAACATGCAGTGGCGTCCTTTCACGAGGATTATTTTTAAATGATTTTTTCCACTTCTATGATAATGATTTATAAAAATTTGATTTCATATTTAGAATAAATATAATCAATTCTGTATAATACTGTCAAATTTTATTTTTACAAAAATAATTATTGAAATTGATTAAAATTAATTACAATAATTAAGAGAATATTAGGTTTACAAAGTACTAAACCTTAAAGTTAAGACACAAAATGACCTATAAACTTGTTAAAAACCCATTTTATGGAAATTATTTGGCCATTAACCTTAAATTATATATTCTTTGTGGTTTTTTATAGCTTTTTTAGGTAAAAACATGGGTACACCTAAATTATTTTAAAATACCAAGTGTTTCCTTTCCCATCCCTACAAAAAGGCTACCAACTCTATCGCCTCCCCACACCTCTCAAACCACTTAGGTATATCCATTATCTATCCAATAAACTTCCAAAAATCCATAATATTTTCATAGAATCATCCCATTGTTTAGATATCAATCCAAGGAAGCCTTTCAGCACAAACCAAAAGGATTTACCCGATTAAGAGGTAACATATTCTCTCAGGATTCTTTCTTTTATTTTCATTATGAACCCCATACACTCTATTTATTCCATGATTGTATAAAAACACCAGTATATTACTTATTCTGGGATTTTTTTATGCTAATGGTTTAACATAAACTTACAAACACTTCCATCTAATGTTCAAAAAAGATATTATTTATGTGTATGGTGAACTATCATCTAAAAAAAGATGATTGTTCATTTTTCTTTACCACCTATAATGGTATAAATTATGATGTAAAATATATTTAAGTATGTTATATATTATATTTACTATGTTTTTAATCTTATTTAATCTGTTTACATCATATATCATTATACGTTACATTTGGTGTAAATATGATAACTTCGTTTGAGGAAGTGTGGACTACCACCCCTTCAAAGCGATGTGATTCATTCACACACTACATAGAATGTATTAAGGATGATTTTAGTGAACATATATGATATATATGATATAATAATTCTCTTTTAATAATGATATATACATATATATACACATATTTCACTTACCAACATTATTTTAATACGATAATAAAAACGGAAACAACGTTCATGCGTACGTACGACTTACCGTCTCCATGTACATTGTATTACATTTCATAATTTTGTATTATATAGATTATTTTAATAAAAATATACTGAATATAAATGATAATTATATATTTATACACATTTTGTAAATAATGCTACAAGTATAAAGACTAAATATATAACAAATTATGACACATGTGAAGAACAAAGTGTATATTAACTGAAGTGAAACCTTAACATAGGATTGTTAACAAGTGGGTAATATAATATAATAATAAAAAAATACATGGTATTAAATAGAAGAATATGGTTCTGAAAAATATTTATAATTAATTTATATTCATTATAAAATTGTTTAGAATGAGTACTACGAGAGTCAAGAGACAAGGCAAGGAGAATTCATCTCACTTTTTATTTCTGTGAGATACATGTATTATTCAAAACCCATTACTTTTATATGGGGTGTATACTAAAAATAGAAGTATTAAATTTTTCTTATACATAAATTTATGGTTATTTACATATCCTATATATGATATTTATTTCATAGGTTTAATGTTTTCAAAGTAACAAAATCGGTAAAATGATTTTGACTCAATTTTCCTTCTTTGAGACACATGCCCTGTTATGCACCTATATTTTTCCATGAGGTGTATATAATTAATTTGAAATTTTATATCATTATTCTATTTAAATTAATTAAACATTAAGATTCATGAAATTTTATTTTATTAAAATAGTAGTATGGTTCAAAGTTACCAACTGGTAAAAGTTTATTGAAACAATCTCATCGCTTTTCGAGATTGTTTATGATTATACTTAAATTAATGAAATATTATGATCCATATCTCAATAAAACTCATTAATATTATTAATATATATTTATTAATGATATATTCATGTTCAAGTATTATTTTCCCACTTTTTGGTACAAAATATTGTTAAGAAAGTTTTTAAAAAAAACCGATTTTACCTATCTCTTCGGTTAGAAATATATGGTCCTTCAAAAACATATTTTCTAAAAAGTTTAAAAAAATATTATAATATTATACTATTATATTTAAACGAAATATTTAACAATGTTTTACCTTTTTTAAAAGGGGGGTTTAAAAAGTAATCTTCTTTTCGTTTTCTGATCGATGCATGTTTCTAAACTTGTTACGGTTCAAAAAGAATGTTTGGTATAAATAGATTTACCCACCTTCAAGGTTGTAATTATATTGAAGCCACATTTATAAGATTAAGATGTTTTTGAAAGAATTTTTTTTTACAAATTTTCGATAAATTTATTTTCTAAATTATTTTTCATGAAAATTGTTTACGAAATGTTTCAATATTATTTTTAATGTTTCAAGGGGAAAGGTATTTTTAAAAACAATTAAATATTATTTCATAATATATCATGTAAAAAAGTTTTCAAATAGTATTAAATATTTATTTATATGTTTTCAATGTTTATTTAATGAAATGGGTTTAAAAATATTTTTAATCTTCTTTCATAAAATTTAAATTAAAAAGGTTTGAAAATCATTTTCTAGATTTATTTATAAGTTTTTAAATTCATTTTAAAAGAAATGACTTTAAATTTTTTTTCATGATTTATTTATTTGTTTTCAAAGTATTTTTGATGAAATGGTTATCAAAACCTTTTCAAAAATTCATTTAATGTTTTAAAATTATTTTCAATCAAAAATGTTTTTAATTTTTTCAATGATTATTCTATAAGTTATCAAAGAAAATGATTTTAAAAGTTCTTTCAAGTTAAATTTATAGGTTTTCAATATATTACATAAGAAAATTATTTTCAAATAATTTTATGCATTAAAAATACTTTATTAATGATAAAAGAATATTTTCCTCAATAAATTTCCATCCAAAGATATTTCAAAATTATTTTCCATATAAGATGACATATGTTGATGTTACTCATGGCTTTATAGGTAAATGATTTATTGTTTACATTATTATTATTTATCTTCATATTCTATGATTTTATGGAATGATATTTGTGAAAATTATTTCTCTTTCATAGTTTATATCATTTTTAAACCCGCTTATTTTCATGAGTTATGTTTATGATGAATTAATTATAAAACAATTAATTTTCCAATAATATTATTTGATTAGATGTTTATAATGCCCATTTCATTCCATGGGTTTTGTTATGAATATTTGTTAATTTGTTTTGTGGAACATATATGTATGATTTCATTATGAGATGAGTGAGACCTATATCTCCCTCCAATGAATCGGTAAATATTTATATCTCATGATATAGACTAATATAGTCTTGGAAATGAATATTAACTACAAATATGTCTATGGGAGTAAACCATGATTACCAAGAGGGTATGGGGATTTAACTCGTGATACTAAGATGGTCATGAGAGTGAAACATGTCTTCCAAGATGGTATGAGGAGTGAAATCATGTTAATAATATGTATATGGGAGTGATCAATGACTACAAATATTGTATGAGGAGTGAATTTATTCTACTAAGATGGAAATGGGAGTGATCTAAGAATACTAATATTGTATGGAGAGTGAACATATTCTACCAATATGGTCTTGGATGTGATTCCTTGGAAACTATGGAAACCATATTATATTATTATGTGTCTACCACAATTTGATGTTATATTCTTTTGTTATGCATTCATAGAATATGTTCTTTATTTCCTTATTATTCATGTATTATGAACAACCATGATTTATGCCATGATTCATGTTTTTGATCTTATGATATGTAGGGTGTGATATTCCAATGTTATGATTATATTCTCATACCATTATATAGATTTTTATGATTACATGTCTCCCTTTTTTACCCTTACTGATCATCTTAGATCACCCTTTTTATGTTTAATTTCCCAAAGTTATGAAGATATCTATTATGTTTGATGTGTCTAAGAAGATTTCTAGTAATGAATAACCAAGTGGGAGATGATGTAGGTCATTTATGTACTGGTGTTTATGTTTTCCTATTTCCAAAGGCACTAGAATAGTATGGTCGTTGGGTGTGTGTTTATATAATGTTTTAAGTTTTTCGTAAATGTTTTTTAATGTTAATCTGTGAAAAGAAAGGGTTGCTATATTGAGCTATAATTATCATGGAAATAACAAAAGGATACCAATAAATAAATACCAATATGAATGATTTCCAAAATAAAAAATAGGGAGACACACTTAAAAGTAAGTAATAAGAAAAATTTTGAAATATAATAATCGAAATGACATAGAGGACCTACAGATAATATTCTACTCCATTTCTAAGGGTGAAAAAAAACTAAAGGGAAAAATCAATTCAAAACAGAGGTTTACTATATAAGAGTTCACATCCACAAGATAACAAAACTAAGACCTCAAGAAATAAATACCATAATCGGGATCAAAACTAAGGACCATAAGATAAAATCCAAAAAATTACCCTATTTAATCCATAAGAGATCCCTAGTACTATTAGGTCATTAAAAACCAATGAACTATAATAAGGAATACTCAAACTATTTCACTTCTACAAAAAAAGTTAGATCGATGTCAACCACAAGCAATATATTCTACACTACCTAAAAATATTAACTCTAAGGCCTATAGTTAGTGAATTGTTATTTTTAAGGGTCTACAACTATGAATTTTGGAGTAAATTATCCCTCACAAAAACATGTCCTTTCATTTTCCCAATATACAAAACCTCTTAAGGAAACCTAGAAAACCACAACAGTTACAAAATATTGGAACTTTCAAACATGATTTCTTATAATGGACATTTCATATACACTACAATCACATGAGATGCCTCTTCATTCCGTATGAAGACTTTCCTTTATCATCCAACTTCTACAGTGCACCAAATGAGACATCTTCTCTAAAGCCAATTATAAATGAAGCATTCGCCACTTTCTGTAGCTCTTCTAGCCCCATCTTAGCTAACAGGTCCCTTTCAAGTTCTATTATATAAGAGATAAACCCATCAAAAAATATAAAAATACCAAGTTTTAGGAAAAAATATTTTCTAAAACAAATTTACATAAGGGGTAATCACTGATAAGAATAGGTAAATAACAAAACAAACATGAGATTTTTTTTGGAACACTATACAATAGATAGCTTATCCTGACTAAAACCCAAGAGATCAGAAACATTCTCCTTATTCACTTCATTAGGACACTACTACTAAATTAAGACCGGCTTGAATAATTTACCCAAGATATTCTTTCATGATGATAGGAAGGAATCCCTACTTCCCACCACTCTCATCTAGGCCCCTCAGACTAGAAGTTGGTAGAATTTACCATTACATCATCATGAGTCTTCATAGAATCCATAATCTATTTAACCTATTTAGGAATCATCATTTCTTTATGGGAACCCTTATAACCTCTATATGAAGGTAAATGATAATTTAAGAAGTCTTGGATGGGTTTTGATGAATGGAATGCTTCTAGATCTGCCTATCAATCCAATGCTTGATTAGAATTATCAATTGGAGGTAAAAATTATAGTAGAAACAGGATCATCAACCCAGGTATAAAAAAATCAAAAAAAAAATACAAACCATTTTTACCAAATATTGATTGGTTATAGAGTGAACAATATTTAACCATTTATAAAACATTACACATTTCTTTAAGATAGGAATTATTTTTATAAATCCATCATAGTTTCAAAAATCCTTTAATATCAAACAGAACATCTTCCATCGTTTAAAAAATTAACCCATTCTTCAAAATCAAAAACCATTTCCTTTTTAAAAAAAAGTCATCATAAAACATTTTTTTTATAACATCACACATTTTTTTGAAATTCAGTTTTTTGAACCAAAATTTTCATAAAGACACACCTTTTAGTAATTTAAAAAAAATTAAATAACTCAAATAAAATTTTTTTCAACTCCAAAATTTGGGTTTTTAATGGATTTAAAACCATAAAATGTATTAATGTTCAAACAACAAAACAATAGCATAAAACATACCATACCAAAAATTTAAAAAAAACTTCCAAAAACCCCTCACATGAGTGAAGTGATTTTGGATATAATTGGATAGGTAACAAAGTTTTGGTTAGAGTATAACTACACATGGATTGATTAAATGGTCAAATAAACCACACACTAACCACACAACAATTCCTATATTGACATCTATATCAGTCACACAGATTCCTCACTGATCATTATACCATGAAGGAATATTATAGATCTATTCTTCTTTGAATTCCTACCCAAAACTCATAAGAGATTACAAAAATAAAATATAGACTCATTTGGAATATAAATCTTATTTATCATCAAGAAACTAGTAACTCAAAATAATGACTCAAGACCCAACTCCCATAGTAACTCAAATCTCTTCATGATGAGGTGGTGATCAAGCAACTATTCATGAACTACCACTTAAGCCCCAATACATTTATGATCTAATTAATTCCATAAATCAGCCTAAATAACATAAAATTATAAAAGAAAAAATACATTATTTTAATTAAATTCATCATATGGTACCATTCATAACCAAACAACCTAGAGAAGAATCCAAATCGTTATTTGAGACAGTTTTCAACTGGTCAAGAGGGTATTCCAAGTCCACTTATGATGAAGAAAAGAAACTAAGAATTAGAATCAAAAAACATGTTGTGATTTCACCCAAAAACTACAAATATAAATAGGTAAACTACAGAATGACAAAAAATTTCATACTATGATACCAAAAGAAAAAGGTTAAAATACTCAAGATGGTATGTCAGCCAAAGCCATACTATAAGACATTAAAGACAACAACTAAGAATCTTTGGGTAAAAATTGAATCACAATCTTCACCATCCATTTCAAAATATCTTGTCCCACAAAGAAAGAATAACTACCACCATTGAGTAAAACGTTCCCTTTTCCCTAGATGTGAAATAATAAATTCTTCAAAATCTTAAAGGAATGGGATGGTTGTGATATACAAATCCCAATATAATTTCTCTAAATATTCTATTTTTAAAAATTAAAACAAGTATAATAATTTTTAGATAAGACTTAACATGGTAATATTTTCAAAATTCACATCAAAACATGATTTTCAAAACATTACAATAGATAGTACAAAATGGGTAAAAATTTGTCTTTCTAATAAAAAAATGTATAATTAAAAATATTTAATAATTATTCATGATTATAAAATTTTATCAAAAGAATCATGAATATAACATTTTATCAAAAGGGGCATAAATAATAATATCTTTCAAAATTTTAATGATTAAAACATTTCATAAAATTATCATGTAAAAATAATTTCAAATCATAGCACCATGGTGAAGAGACATAGGGGTCAGTTATATAGGGATTCTCACATATCATTGATGCATATGTTCTAGCATTCACACATACCTAGGACTATGTGCAACAGAAAAAGGAAACTCCCCTAAGGATGAAAAGGATAATATCAATATGGACTAATATTCCTACCCTTAGTTTATAATTTTTTCTTCAAAAATCAATTTCTTAGTTGAGCTAATACATGCCTAGTGTGTGTTATTCCAACCTAACATCCCTGTATCTCTTTTTCTTCAAGTTAAATCAAACAATATTATAGGGTATCATTTATTAAACCATTATTAAAACATTTCAATAATCATTTTTTCATCCTTGATTTCAGGTTTCAAAAATTCATTTTATTTAAAAAACAAACCTCAAATTATTTTTATCAATATCTCAATCCAAACATTTAAAAAAACAACTATAGTGTGTTTTTATTAATACTTCATTCCATTTAATTTAAAAACAAACAATGATGTATTTTTATCGAAACACCATTATTTTTTCATTAAAAACCTATCATCAAATGTTTTTTATCAAATAAACTCATTTTAAATAATAAAATATCACATAAATTTTCATTTCATCAAATTACAGATACAAATAACATGGGATTAAAGTTTCTCTAACATGGGTAATTTTTGAAATATCAAAATATTTCATTGTGTGTGGTATAAATTTCTTACTCAAAGAATAATAATAATAAAACAACATGCTATAAGATTTTCTTACTCTAGAAGAAAAATGCATGTGATAGTCCTTCATTAAAATTATTTGATATTTCATGTTATTATCAATAAAATTCAATAACACTTACAAAAAATAAATTTCTACAACCACTACCAATGGTTGTCATCACATTCCCTATTTAATTTCAAACCATTTATAATGATATTGAGTCATACTTTATAAATATATTGGAAAAACAATATAAAAATTTATAAGAATCAAATGTTTTATAAAAATAAAGATAAACTTATGAAATAACCAACTTCAAATAAAGAAAAGAAGAATAAAAAAACACAGGATCTACAACCAAGAAAATGGTGTACAATAAACAAGGGTAGATCCATATAAAATTAAACTCAAATATCACCCATAAACTAGAGGTATCAAACTCCCCCACGATGATATTGAAAAATCAATGAAATAAAGACCCCAAATTTTTAAAATATAGGAGGTGTTTTAGTCGTAACATTAAAACCCAAAAAAAATGAAGAACACTATTTAGTTTCTCATTTCAGTTTAATATTAAGCCAGATGGGTTTGAAAACATTTAATAAGGAATATTCAACCACTAAAATGGGTAAATGAATAATTTTCATTATTTTAAAACATTTAAAAATGATTAGTGGTGTGTCCAGATAAGCTTGAGGAAGAAGAAAGAAAAATGATTTTAAAAAAATATTTTACTTAAAAAGACATCTTCATGAGGGTAACACTGTTCTACCCTAACAAAGATCTTAATAATCATATAAGGGTAGAGATAAAATTATGTATCCTTTGAAAAAGAGGGACTACACTTACTCATCTCCATTTACTCTTACACAACCTTAAAAAACAATGACTTACTTATATGAGAGATACACCATGTCCATATGCAGTACCCTTACAAGATACCCGTATGTATATTAGTATCCTCATTTGTTACCCTTACATAACCCATAAAAACATGGATAAAATTATGAAAGACCCTTAACTAATCTAGTACCCTTATTATAGATCCTTACATTACATGGTGCACTTTCTTAATGGTCTGCATTACCCTTACATAGTATAATAGAACCCTTATGTAGTGTGAACACTTTGGATTTTACCCTTAAATAGCCTATACAAAAAATTATTTACCTTAAAAATATCCAGAGTACCCCAAAACAACACATAATCAAAAGGGTTTACCATTACAGAACTAAGGTAAGACAACTATTACCTTTATGAAACTAATTTCAAGTGGTGTTACCATTATGTAAGTCTAGTTAAAATGGTTTTACCCTTATAAATACTTTATAAAAGTGGATTTACCCTTAATAAAGGTTCATAAAGACCAGTTTTTATTTACACAAAACAATAGAACATAATTGTGGTTATCTATTATTAAAAAAAATTCTCTCATAAAAATTAATATAAAATAAAACCAAATAAAAGGCGTTATTATTTGGAAAAAAAGAGTGTTGTAATTATCCCTACCATAAGGATTTCTTCCCATATAAATATTACAATCCAAATGATAGAAAAATAAATGACTAAATGATATCCCACACTCAACCCCTGAGGTGGATGGTCTATTAAATAGAATAATACTTTCTTATAAGTAGCCACCTCACACAAATCCATGCAATAAATCTAAAAATCACTCCATAAGTAACATTATATAGAACTATTAAGATTAAAATATGCTTAAAAAACATAACAATAACAAGATGAACTAGAAAACTATAGAAAATAATTGGAGACCTAGTATAGATATTCAAAAAATTTAAATTTACAAAAACAAATAGTGTAACATGAGGAAAAAATCCACTAAAACATAACACTTTAATTCCAATAATATACTTTGATAACATTCCATAAAGAATCATCCAACACCTGAAACAAATATCTTAAGGAATGGAATATCCAAAAAAACATAATGATTCCCAAAATATAAAATACTATAATGATACATCAATGGTTAAACCACCCAAAATCAAGGCAAAAAAATGATGAGGAAATATACCTAGGGAAATTACTTGACAGTAACCTATAATTTCAAACACTAAACCTCACCCCACAATGAGATCATCAAATCACCCATTAGGAAATATGTGTGCTTGTTCCATTAAGGATCTACATAGTCCTAGTCACTTAAGAATAAACACAATGATTATCCAAGTCCAATTAGAAAGGCCTTGAAACAATAAGGATAGTTCAAAAAAATAGAAACAAACTCTCACAAGAGAGATCATCCATCACATCAAGGTTGCTATCTAACCATAAAAAAAACAAAAGAGGATACCATGTAAAAATAACCAATCCAAATGATATCAAGTACCAACCACATAGAGAAACCCTTGGAAGTAAGTAAGAGGATAGATTTTTAAATATATCAACCCCAAGCACCTAGAGGTTCTCACGACATGAATCCAATCCATCCCCATAAGAACAATAAACCCGAAGGTACTGAAAACATGAAATATGGAATTTAATCATACATGTGTTCATATCCATAGGGAATAATAATTGAAAACTCAATAAAATGAAACCATAATAATGATCATAATTAAGTTCTTCAATATAACGTCTTAAAAGGATCCAAAGTAATTCATAAGTAATTCCTAGAAAATTAAGGTCACAAAAAATCAATGAAATTTAATGGGGAAGACTGAAAAAGTTTCTACTCTAACATCAAAAACAACAAGTTGGCTCAATATCAACCAAAATCAGTAGCTTCTCCACCACATGAAATGTTTTACTCTTAGGCCTATGGATGGAATCCTATTTTATGAAAGGATCTAATGCCACTTAATTAAGGGCTGATAAGCCCAAATTGAAACCTCCAATTTTAATAACCCTACTTTTATAAAATCATAAGGTCAACCAGGTAGTCACACTAGTTAAAGAATCTCTGATATTTGAAACATGAATTCTTAAAATCAGTAGGTTCTCCAAGGTAAAAGAACATGATATGCCTCTTGTTTCCTCAGTAAGACAATCTTTTCTCAACCAAATCCTCTGGTCCACTAAAATGGAAATTTTATCTAAATATAACTATGAATGAGAATTTATACACTTTAAATTGGGTTTCTACCTCAATTTCAAATAATACATCCTTTTTACGAACTATTGGACAAGAGGTCAAATGAGATTCTGATATAATAGTTTTATTTTATAGGAAAAGACATTTTATGAAATATATAATATTAATGGTTTCATCATTGAAGGGAATAAATAATAAATAAACCAATCATGTGAATTTTTTGTCATACTACACAACCTATATGTCATCATGACTAAAACCCAAGAACTCAAAAACATTATCCTTTTTATCTTCCTTATGATACTTCCCCTAAATAAAGACCAAGGTGGAGAATTATGAAGATATTATTTTATACAGAAAAGAAGGAATCATGAATTCCCACCAATCATATCCAAGTCCCTCAAATAAAGAGTTCATATAATTAACCATTATATAATTTGGCGTCTTTCGATTGTACACGACCTCATCTATTTCTTCAAGAAAATTAATTTCATTAGGGGAACCCCACTCATCTCTTTATAAATTTAGATTAGAGTTCAAGTAGTCTGGGATGGATTCCAATGTCAAGAAAGACTCTGGATACAATAATTAGTTATGTATATTTGGAGTCATTAAATGGAGATTCCATACATGACAATTGTGAAGAACTACTCCAAGGACCTGACCAACAAAAAAAATATATCTTTCTTGAAAAAATTATAGGATAATTAAGATCATAAAATTGGTTATAAAAAACCTGAAATAAAATAAAAACCATTTTTATCATAAAATCAATGGTTACATAGGTTATAATATTTTCCCATTTATAAAACATTAAAATTTCCCTAAAATGTGAAATCTTGATAAAAATCCATGAAAGTTTCAAAAATCCATTACCACTACATGTATCTTATTCAATGGTTTTATAAATGAACACCCTTTTCATAATCCAAAAACATTTCTATTTTAATAAGATTATATATTAATATTTCCTCTTTAAAATATACTTGTTCAAAACACAAAAGTGTCTTTGAAAATATATTTTTCGAACAAAACATTCCATACAACAAACATTTTGGTAATTGAAAACACTTTCCAAATTACTCAAATAAAAAAAATTTAAGTCCATAATTTATTTTTAATGGATTTAAAATCATAAACAATTGGATTAAATATGAAATAATAAAACAAAACCATGTTATAGACTATTCAAAAAATTTCCAAATAACCCTCTAAAATAACCTCAAATGAGTGAATCCATTTTGGATACACATGGATGGGGAACCTGGTTAGGGTTAGAGTATAACTACACATGGATTGGTCACATGGGATGGTAATCCATGCACTAAACATACAAAAATTCTTGTATTTACTTCAAGATTAGTCACACTGTTTCCTCACAGTTCAATAAACTGTAAAGGCATAGTCTGAATCTGTTCATATTTCTGTTCTTACCCAAAACTCATAATAGATTTCCAAAATCAATGATAGTATCATCAAGAATATTAAAAACATTTATAATCATGACTCCAATAACTAAAAATAAAGACTCAATTAACTACTTACCCTGGTAACTAAAGTATCATGAAGAGGAGGTGTTGATCAAGCACTCTTTTATAAACTAATTATTCAGCCCTAACATATTCCTGATCTTCTTTCTTCTATGTCGCACCCTATATATCATAATACTTTACAAGTAAAATTACATTACTATAAGGAAAGGCCACCTTTTATACCATCAATAATAAACCAACCCAGAGGACCATAAAAACTAGTATATGAGCCAAATATCCACTGACTCGAAGGATATTACTGATCCCCACAGGTAAGAGACAATAACCTAAGCATCAAAAACTAAAAAACTTGGAATTATTTCACACAAAAAATAAAAATGTATATAGAAAAATATTATAAATATAGGCCAAATAAAATGAGGCACCAGAAGTAAAAGGTTACAATACTCAATATGGCACATCTAACAATTATATTTGACAAGAACGTTAATACATCAACCCAAAAACTTTGTGTTATAAGTGGTTCACATGTTCTACTTCTCATTTCTAATATCTAAGTCCTACTAATCAAGAAAACCCACCACCAATAAATGGCTCTTTCCCTTTTCGATGGACCTGTAATAAGTCAAAAGAAAAAGTTTGGATGTGAGATTTAAATCCTAGTAGGATTTCAACAAATATTTAATAAGAAATATTTAATAATTAATCCATGTATGCTAAATTTTAGATATGACATGTCGTGGAAATATTTTCAAAATTCTCTCTAAATATTCATTTCATAAAATAGAAATTGCTAGTAAAAATAAGGTACAAAAGTTAATTTCCAATAAACAAAATCATAATTGAGAATCTTATATAATTAATAATGAATATCAAATTTTATTAAAATAGGGATGAAAATAATTGTTTTTCAAAAGAGGCATGAATAAGAATTTATACAAAAATTTACATGTGTAAAACATTTTATAACATTGGAATGTAAAAATAATTTCCAATTATAAAACCATGGTTAAGAAACCCAGGTGTTAGTTTTTATGGATTGTGACGTTTTAGTGAAGTGAATCTTCTAGTTTTTACATGTTCTTAGTAATAATCCCAATAAAAAAAGGAAACACCCGTAATGGTGAAAATGAAAACATCACTAAAGACTAATCTCCCAACCCCCATGTATTTTATTTTGTGTTTTCATCATCAATATATTTCCATGTATATCTAATACATGCCTAGTATGTGTTATTATAATCTAACTACCCTCTCTCCCATGCATTTTAATGTAAGTAAAACAATGTGATGGGCTATCATTCAATAAATAATTCTAGTCATTTAAATCACTATTTTCATCAACCCCAATTATATGTTTCAAAACATTCCCTTCATTTTAAAAATCAACGTCAAATGGGTTTTTATCAATAACTCAAGCCATTCATTTCAAAAATCAACAACAATGGTTTTTTTCAAAAATATATTCCATTCATTTCAAAAACCAACGAAAAAGGGTTGTAATCAATACCCCGTGACTTTTTTTTAAAACCCAATCCTCAAATGTATTTTTATAAAATCATATCATTCAAATAATAAAATATAATACGTCTTATCATTTCATCATAATCCTAATACAAATCACATGTGATAATGATTCCTCTCTCATTTACAATTTCAGAACTATCAAGACATGACAACACGTTTAATAAAAATTTCATCCTCAAAGAATAATAATAAAGCCACATGTGATAATATTTTAAATCTCCAAAATGAAATGCATGTTATGATCCTTTCTTAATATTCTTTTACCATTTTATTCTATAATAAATATATGCAAGAACACCTACCAAAAATCAATAGTTAATTTTCAATAACCACTTACAAGGGTTTTCATCACATATAATGAATCATTTAAATAATTTATCAACATCTCAAATCAAGTATTAGAAATTAATTAGAAGAAAAATTTTAAAAATTTATAATAATTAATGATTTTAAATAAAAAATATTTCCTTAATAAATCACTATCCTCAAATAAAAAAAGAAGAATCTCTGAATTTGGGATCTACAACCAACAACACAAGAATTTACAAGTATAGTAAACAAGGGAAAACCCACCTCTAAAGCACTCATAAAGGTCACTTAGTATATGGATGAATGAAAATACCACAAGTGGATATCAAATAATAATGATAGAAAAGCATGGCCAGGTTTTAAAAAAATAGGAGGATTTTGGGTTGCATCTTTAAAACCCAAAATTAAAAACACCTTTTAATTTACCATTTTAGTTAATTATTAAGTGTACAAGGTTAAAAAATATTATAATGGAAGTTTCAACCTTTAAATGGATAAAGAATCAATTTCCTTGATTTTACAAAATTTAAAAACCATTCAAACGAATTTCAGGTGAGCTAGAGGAAAAATAATGAAAAAGGTAGTTTTTTTAATATTTTACTCAAAAAGAAGTTGTATAATGGTAATATGGTTTTACAATTACATAGATCTTAAGCATCATGTAAGGACATTGTTACCCTTAAACATCCTTTAAAAAATATATTCTGCCCTTGTGTATCTACCTTTTCCAATATGAATCCATTAAAAACATCGGCTTACCCTTATGCGAGATACACCATACACTTGTAAAGTACCCTTTTATGATTTTCACCCTTACATGACACCCTTATTGTATGAACCCGAACCATATTTTCAGGTATGTTTTTCCTTTTCTTGTCATTTTTTAGGACAAAGGAAATTCTGGAAATTTTCTATGTACAAGTCCTGTACTTTATGAGTACATGCCATGTACTTCATTTCAGCAGGTGGTCGTGTACTGGTCGTGTAGTAGCCACACACACGACCATGTGGGAGTGACTTGGAGTCCTCTTAAATAAAAGGACAGAAAGGTGAGTACACGCTGTGTACTTCAAAAGTACATGCCATGTAATTTCTTTTTTTCATTAAACGCACTGGGGTCGCATCTAATTGCCAAAATACACATTTTTTAGGTCTCGTTCATCTGAGAGAGTTTTTATGACTGCAGATATTCGACGAGACCCTGAGCCTCCATCCATCATTCAAATCGAACACCTTCGATTGAGTTTGAATTGCATCAGTGAGTTCTCTCTTCTCCTAGATCATCATCTTCTGATTTCTCTTTTCTCATGAGATATCGTGGGTTGATTGTTTTAGATGTTTTCTTATATCTATTTTTTTATAAGGATATATAATCTTCATGGTTCACATATAGCAATCTCCTAGCCCTGAGGTAGGTGGTTTGCGCCTTTTGTTGAAATTCTGTGAGTTTTATGTGAAAATTTTCCCAATACCCATGAACGGGGTATTGCGTGTTTACCGTTTCTGCCCTACTCTTTCTCTTCTATGCTGGTATGCCTGAGTAGATGATTATTGATTGTGAATAGGGTGAATTTTTGTGACATGGATGTATTTCCCATGCATGTTTTCCCTGTTATGACCTTTGGGTCTTGTTTTCCTGTTAGGCTGTTTTTTACTTTCGCATGCTTAGTATTATAGGATGGTGTGACTGTTGTTCTGTTATACTGTTGTGCTGTAGAATGCTATCCAATTAGTTCATGAGGTTTATCTTGGCCGTTATGTGTTTCTACACTTCATTTACTTACAAAGGTCTATGAGAACTTGGTGTATAGACCATATAGAGAATGTACATTGACGGCTTCTCTAGAGTGACTTTATAATTTACGATGCGAGACCACGTGGGGAATTTACATTGAGTGCTTCACCAGAGTGTCTGTAGTTCCTCAACACAGACCATAGGGGAAATGAGACATTGAATGCTTCCCCAGAGCGCCTTTAATACCATTACAATACTATAGGGGGAATTTATAGTGAGTTCTTCCTTAGAGAGTCTATGTTTCAGATGAACCAGAGGGGTTAGACTGAGTGTATTTCCCAGAGGGTTTCTTGTGCTTGTAAGGTAAGAACAGATGGGATAGGCTTTGTGTACTTCCCAGAGGTTTACCTTCTGTTTAGATGCTTTCTTGTGTTTCTAAGTAGGACCAGTAGGGATAGGTTGTGTGTACTTCCCAGAGAGTTACCTATTGTGTTTATCATCTTTGATTATCTATTTCATGCCGTAGGGTGATTTACATGCTTAAAACTGTGGATTTTTTTACTCCTGTGTACTTTTTTGTTTACTTCCTTATGTATTTTACCTGCCATATATTCACTGACTATTAGGAACAGATCTCTTGGTGGTTTCCTAGTGGGATTTATTCTCACAACCTATTTGGGCCATGCATTTGGGCCCAAACATATTATATTGTTGCAGGTATAGATAAGGGAAAGATCCCTTCTACTTCAGTTACTTGACTTGCTGTGGAGATAGAGAGAATGGGACCAAGCTATGGCATGTGATGCTAAGGTGTTTATCTTCTTTCTTTTTCACTTTGGTTTAGCAATGTTGTATTCGACATTATGACTTGTTTGGATGTTTTCCTAGACATATGTATCATGCATCATTTTATATATGTGTTCTCCAAATTATACTTTCAGTTTTTACTGTATATCATTATTACTACTTCTTCTCTTGTATGAATTTGTTTACTTCCAATATGTACTCTTTTAATGAGGGAATTGTTTCTCCACTATCACACCCACGTCCCTCGATGGTAGTCGGTAGCCTCTGGCATTCTAAGAAATGCGCTTGAGGCCATTTGACCAACTGGATGCAGGGGGCCTCTCGGTGGCTTCTGGAATCAGGATGTTATAAAGTGGTATCAGAGGAATTCTTTTCAATTGATTTAATGTTTTGAGCCTTAGCTAGGGATAAAACGGAATGGGATCTTGGTAATAAGCTGTGACCGAGAGTAGCTAACCCATGTATAGGTAAAAGCCAATCTACCTCATTTAATTTCCATTTTTCTAGTTTTTCAACTATTAGTGTTGATTTGATTTCACCTTGAGTGATGCACATGGTTTTTTATATTGTTCTTGATATTATTGAGATTATATTTCTATTGAAACCTGATGAGATGAGGGTATTCCATCTCATGCATCATATAGTCACTTTCTAGAAATCACATTCGATGCATTTTTTCCATGCCATCTAGGATGCATTAGATATTTCATGTTATTGTGATAGATGATGTGTAAGATATGCATGCTATTGTGATAGTTTCCTTGATAAAAATACCTTATGTTTGATAGGGTAGTGTTTTGTGTAGATTTTTTCTTCAATTAACGCCAATATTTTGTTCTTGAGGTGTTATGGGACCTCATGGACCAGAATTTGGTGGATCATTACCTTGTTTGACATGTAATAATGTGTAAAAGATTCCAAAATTTGATTCGCGGGGAGTATGGGCCCTCACGAAACAGAATTTGGCACTTTCAATGCGTGTTTTAGTTTTTTCTGGGTTATGGAGTAGTTTCTGAGGCTTACTATCTGAAAAAAATGCATAATACACACCGTGTAATGTTAAGTGCATGCCATGTATTTTTCTGTTCGGGAAGAAACTATTTTTCTTAAGTACATTCCATGAACATTATTTACACGCCGTGTAGTCTCTAAACCATATCATAGGCCATGTGGGAAAAGACACGGGATGGGAAAAATCTGGTGGGAACACGCCGTGTACCAGTCAAACATGCTGTGTAGTGTTGACACTATTTACACTCATGTAACTAACAACACAGATGGGTAGACCTTAAGATATACATTCTGTGTCTGCCCCGAACACGCCATGTAGTCAAACCCATGTACCCGACCGTGTCATAAACAACATAGGTCAGTGTTATCCATTCTCATACACGCTGTGTCCATCTGTAACACACCATGTAGTTTGAGCCATGTGTTAGGACATGCCACTAACAACACGGGCCATGTGAAACTTGTTTAGTACACCTCATGTCTATCTTGAACACGCTGTGTAGTCTTTTCCTAGGAGAGTCGTGTTTCTAAGACATGTAGAAGAACTTGGGGAGGGAAAGAGGATTCAAGTACATGCCACGTGTTAAGACAACATGCCATGTTTCAGGGGTGTTACACGACCATTTTAGATAGGAGTACATGCACATGTGAATGAATTCAGGGAACACACCGTGTTGGAATTGTATACGTCGGGTAGTCATGTTTTGTAAAACTTGAATGTTTTATTTATCTTGTTATCTTATTACACTTCCTTGTTACAGTCCCTGTTAATTCTGATCTAAGGTGTGCACTTGAACTTGCATATTCATGCCCCCGAGATGTCCTCCATTTGTCTTCCAGTTACATGGCAGTGATCAAATGCTGGATATGACTGATCAGAGACTTCCAGCAGATCCTCCAGCTGTACTAGTATTGGCACTAGCAGTTATACCTGAAACTGGTGGTGATGCACAGTTTAAGTAAGGCTTCATGAGGATGATGCAGACCTTTTAGGGAGAACCACCTCCCGTCCCGTCGATGGATGATATGACATGAGTCTTCCAGCAGTAGTATCATCCCACTTTTATAGGGAAACGAGGACCTCAGGCTGCAGAGTCGTGGCTAAAAGCCATGCTGACGATCTTTGAGAATCTGGAGAAGCCTCCGGAGAGGAGGGTCAATATCACTACCTATATGATTCTGGACTCCGCTAGGAGGTGGTGGAATGTGATCTCATAGGCGGGATGCCAGTAGGTTATGGAGTGGGATGATTTTTAGCGCATCTTCTTTGATTACATCTATCCGGAGACCCTAAGGGCTGATCATGCCCAAGAGTTTATGAGTCTGGAGCAGGGTACTCTTTCTGTTATTGAGTATTCCTCCGGATTTACCAAGATGTCGTTCTTCACAACTATTTCGAGAGTTGATCAGTTGTTCATGGAAAGGATGTTCGAGGATAGTCTGAGGCGCAACATCTGATCGCAGGTGAACATCTTCCGATTGATTTCTATCACTTCTATTGTCAACCAGATGCTGATCACGGAGTGCAGTCTGAGGGATTCTGGAGTTGTGAGCCAGGGCAGCTCAACATATGGGGTTAGTATTCCTCTTACTAATAGCAGGAAGCGCTGAATGGAGATTTCACATAGTGATTCGAGGAGGACATACACTTCTTCTGGTAGCCAAGTGGTGTGTAACCAGTGTTGAAAGAGTGGGCATACAAGGCCACATTTCTCGATAGACCCAGTGAAGTGTGGATCTTATGGAAAAAAAGGTTCATCTTCAGTGCTTCTGTTAGATCTTCTCACCAGCAGCTAGTGACATGGGTTCTTCTATGACTCCTCATTCAGGAGCAGCTCCACCAGTTTCTTACAAGTCTAGGAACTGGAGTTCTTCCGGCCGTTCGGGCCGAGGTGGAGGTCGTGGTCGTGGTAGCCAGTAACCCGATTTTCAGATACATCTGTGTGGGTCAGATCACAGTGGATAAGTATGGTCACAAGGCCATGATTTGGGCCAGACATTTGTAGTGGAGCAGACCTAGTAGGAACAGGATCCCAGACCTTCTACAGTTCGAGGTACGTTCTTAGTAGCCTCAGTTTTAGCTTCTTCTCTTTTTGATATAGGGGATTCCCATAACATTATATCTCTTGCTATCCTAGAGAGCCTTGGTCTATACATTTTTTTATTCTCTTGATATCATGATTATAGACACTCTTTTGGGGACTAGAACAGCTAGTATACCTCAGTGTAGAGAGTTCCCTCTACAGGTTGGTGGGTGTCACTTTTTATGGGACCTCGATGTTCTAGAGATGATAGGATATGATGTCATTATCAGAATGGAATGGCTAGTTCCCTTCTATCCAGTCGTTGACTGTTATTGCCACAGGGTGAGTTCACATCACCAGAAGGTGAATCATTTCTTCATAGGGGCGAATGGGATGTCCAGGCAAGCATAGGGGGTCTAGAGCATCATGGGCTGGGAGGAGTTACAACCCAAATTTCTTGTCTATATCTAGATGATCAAGGGACTTCACAGTTAGAATTTCCTCCAGTGGTGGTTCATCTAAGATATGTCTTTCCAGAGGACTTTTTAGGTTTCCCTCCGAAGTGTGAGGTATAATTATCGATTGAGATGGTTCCAGGAGTGGCACCAGTGTCCATTCCTCCTTATAGGATTGCTACACCTGAGTTGAAGGAGCTCAAGAAGTAGTTAGAGGAGTTGTAGGAAAAGGGTTTCATCCAACCCAGTACATATCCTTGGCGTTCGCCTGTCCTGTTTGTGAAGAAGGTAGATAGTACCCTCAGGCTTTGTGTGTACTATCGGAAGTTGAACCAAATGTTGGTCAAGAACTGATATCCCTTACCTAGGATTGAGGATCTCTTTGATCAGCTTCTAGGAGCCTAGGTGTTCTCAAAGAATGACCTAAGATCGAGTTACCATAAGTTGAAAGTTAGAACATTAGATATACCTCTTACAACCATTCGAATCATGTATGGTCTATACGAGTACTTGGTTATGCCGTTCAGTCTCATGAATGCGCCTGTTGTTTTCATGGAATTGATGAACTGAGTGTTCCATCCATACTTGGATTCCATCATGGTGGTCTTCGTGGATGATATCATGGTGTAATCTCACACTCGACACATCAATGCTACCCATCTTTAGATCGTTTTGAGTACACTGAGGGAGCATTCGTTATATGCTATACTCTCAAAGTTCCACTTTCTGATGGATCAAATTCACTTCTTGGGTCATGTTATCTCAGAGGCAAGAGTATCAATAGGCCTAGAGAATGTGAGGGAAATGGTTTCCTAGGAGCATCTGAAGAACGTCTTTGAGGTGCAGAGTTTTCTTAGGATGGCTGGATACTAGAGACGTTTCTTACAGGACTTTTCACACTTATCAGCACCACTGACAGGTCTGATAAGAAGGGGGTGATGTTCTTATGGTTAGATATTTGTGAGTCAGCCTTTCTAGAGATGAAACGGGGGTTGGCTTCAGCACCGATACTGGTCTTACTAGAGTCGGGAAAGAGATATATTGTTTAATGTGATGCATCAGGTATCGAGATAGGATCTGTGATTATGCAAGGTGATGTAGTTGTTTTGTACGGGTCTCATCCATTTAGGCCACATGAGAGGAATTAACCGACGCATGATCTGGAGTTGGAAACTATTGTTCATGCCCTACGCTGTGGGAGACATTATCTTCTGGGACAGCACTTTATGGTTTTCACTGACCACAAAATTCTCAACTACATCTTCACTCAGCATGATCTGAATTTGAGATAGTGCAATTGTGTTGAGTACCTATAGTGATTTGAATTTTATCTATCCTATATGCATGGGAAAGGAAACACAGTGGCTGATGCGTTTAGAATGAGGACTCATATACAAGTAGTTTAGGAGGATAGCAGTGAGTGGCAGTTTATGGCTATGTTTTCTGAGATGCATTTGGAGGTGCACGATAGACAGGGGTAGACTTTCCAATCTCTTGTAGCTGTTAACTCTACTCGTATTGATCAAGTTCGAATGAGGCAACTATCAGATTCTAAAGGCCTAGTCCTAATGTAGAGTGTTTTAGGAGAGAACCCTATTCCCGGATGGACCGTAGGTGAGGATGTGATCTTCTGTTTCTAGGGGAGTGTATGGGTGACAGCAAGCATATGTGAGGAGCTGATGTGGGAGTTTCATTCCTTAGTTGGGGTCGTTCATCTTGGCATCACCAAGATGTATCGTGATCTACATCATCACTATTTGTGGCCAGGTATGAAGAGGGATGTGGCTGGTTTCGTAATGAGGTGTTACACTTGTCAGTAGGTGAAGGCGGAGCATCAGCAACTAGTAGGTATTTTACAACAGTGACCCATTCCCGAGTTGAAGTAGAATGATGCCGCGATGGACTTTCTGTACAATTTTCCATGGTCATCTCAAGGGAATGACACAGTTGGGGTTGTCATTGACAGACTCACGACGGTTTCCTACATCTTGATGATCAAGGAGACCTTCAATGTTGATTAGATGGAATGGTTGTACATTAGAGAGATTTTACATCTTCTAGGAGTTCCACACTCCATTGGTTCAAATAAGGATGCATATTTTACTTCTTGGGTCTGGTAGGGGCTTCAGAAGGTTTTGGGTACATAAGTTCTTTTGAGTACAGCTTACCACCCCCAAAATGATGGCCAATCTGAGTGTACAATTCAGGTGCTTGAGGACATTATTTTATCATGAATTCTGGATTTTTTAAGTTCTTGGGATAAGCATATACCTCTTGTGGAGTTTACCAACAACAATAGTTTTCAAGCAACTATTCAGATGAAACCTTATGAGGCATTGTACGGTAGGCCATGCCAATCACCCTTATGTTGGCTAGAGGTAGGAGAGCCAGCTTTGTTGGGACCTCGTCTTGTTCAGGAAATCACAGAGCTAATGGAGTTGATTCATAAGATGATGGATACGACATAGTCTCAACAGAAGTCTTATACTGATCAGCGGAGATGACCTCTACAGTTCGAGGTCCGGGATTAGGTTTTCCTACGTGTCACACCGAGGTTGGTACACAAGAGGATTAGGAGACATGATATGCTTTCACTGAGGTACAACGATCCGTTTGAGGTGTTTGAGAGGGTTGGGCCGGTTTCCTACCAGTTGCAGTTACCTCAAAGGTATCGAGAAATGCACAAAGTCTTCCATGTTTCTCAGTTTTGACATTACTTTTCAGACCCATCTCATGTCTTTCATCCTGAGGAGGTTGAGCTCTAAGTGGATGCGTCGTTTGAGGACCGTCCTATCCAGATTGTGGATCGTAGTACATAGGTTCTCTGTGGTGGGTCGGTTCCTCTGGTATGAGTGTTGTGGCAGAATGGGCGGGTGCAAGACAAGACTTGGGAGAGGGAGGCCGATGTACGAGCACAGTGGCCAGAACTGTTCGAGGTTTCTTCTTCTACGCCAAGTTAAGGAAATTAGGGGATGAATTTATTTAAGAGGAAAAGTTTGTAAGAATCCAGAACTTCTTTTCAAATATGTTTATTTTCGGGCCATTTTTGAGGAATAAGTAAATTCTAGAAATTTTCTAAGTACACGCCATGTACTTTAAGAGTACACGTAGTGTACTTCCTTGCCATAGGTGGGCGTGTGCTGGCCGTGTAGTAGGAACACACATGACAATGTGGGAGTGACTTTGAGGCCACTTAAAGTTGAGTATGGAAAGGCGAGTACATGCCGTGTACTTAAAAAGTACACACTGTGTACTTTATTTTTTTTTCATTAAATGCATTGGGGTCGCGTCTAATTGCCAGAATTCTCATATTTTAGGTCTTGTTTGTCCGAGAGAGTCTATATGGCCATGGATCTTCAACAATTCCCCGAACCTCTATCCTTCCTCTGAATCAAACACCGCCAGTTTCATTGGAATCACATCAGTGAGTTCTCTCTTCTCCTAGAGCATCATCTTCTGATTTCTCTTTTCTCATGAGATATCATGGGTTGAACATTTTAGACTTTTTATTAGATATATGACGTTTTAAAGAGATTCAAGCTTCGAGGATCACATATAGAGATATCCTAACCCCGATGTAGGTGGTTTGTTCTTTTTTATTGAATGTATTTGATTTTTATGGGCAAATTTTCCCAATACCCATGAACGGGGTATTGCGCGTTTACCTTTTCAGCCCTATTGTTTCTCTGCTATGCTAGTATGCCTGAGTAGATGATTATTGATTGTGAATAGGGCGAGTTATTATGCCTTGGATGTATTATACATGCATGTTTTTCTTATTATGATGTTTGGTTCTTGTTTTTCTATTAGGCTGCTGTTTACTTTCCCATGCCTAGTATTATATGATGGAGTGACTATTGTTCTATTATGCTGTTGTGCTGTAGAATGCTAGCCAAGTAGTTCATGGGGTATACCTTTTCTGTTACGTGCTGATACACTTTCTTGACTTAGATAAAGCCAACAGAACCTAGTGTATATACCATAGGAGGAATGTACGTTGAGGGATTCTAAAGAGTGTCTTTATAATTTACGATGCGAGACCACTGGGGGAATTTATGTTGAGTGATTACCCAGAGTGTATGTAGTTCCCCGACACGGGCCACGGGGAGAATGAGACGTTGAGTTCTTCCCCAGAGATCCTTTTGTAACATTACAAGACTATAGGGGGAATTGATGATGAGTGCTTCCTCATAGAGTCTATGCTTAAGCTGAACCAGAGGGGTTAGACTGAGTGTACTACCCAGAGGGTTTCTTGTACTTATTTGGTAGGACCTGAGAGGATAGGCTGTGAGTACTTCCCAGAGGGTTACCTTGTGTTTAGCTGCATTCTTGTGTTTTTAGGTAGCACCAGAGGGAATAAGCTATGGGTACTTCCCAGAGGGTTACCTATTGTGTTTATCTTCTTTAATTAGCTATTTCATGTTATGGGGAGATTTGAATGCTTTGATCTATGGATTGTTTACTACGAAGTACTTCCTTGTTTACTACCTTATGTATTTTACCTGCCATATATTCACTGACTATTAGGCACAAATCTCATGGTGGTTTCCTACTGGGATTTAGTCTCATACCCTGTTTGGGCCCTACTCATGGGCCCAAATAGATTATATTGTTGCAGGTATAGATAAGGGAAATTACCCTTCTACTTCAGGTACTTGACTTGCTGTGGAGCTGGAGATCATGAGACCAATCTATGTCTTGTGATGCTGATGAGTTTATCTTATTTCTATTCCACTTTGGTTTAGCACTGTTGTATTCCAGCATTGTGACTTGTTTGGCTATTTTCCTAGACATATGTATCCTGCATCATTTATATATATTTGGTCTCCAGTTTATACTCTCAATTTCTGTTGTATATCATTATTACTGCTTCTTCTCTTGTATGTATTTGTTTAAATCCACTGTGTACTCTACCAATGAGGGCACAATTTTTCCACTAGCACACCCAAGCCCATCGCTGCTAGTCGACAACCTCTGGCATTCGAGGAAATGCGATGAGGCCATGTGACCAACTGAGTACGGGGCGCCTCTGGGTGGCTCCCAAAACCGGGATGTTACACTTATGAAAGTTGGAACCCTCATACGATACCATTATGTAACCATTGGTTACCCTTATTTAAGAAACTTACCTGATTCTATTACCTTATTTGACACCCTTACATTAGCTGGTTCCCTTGTGCAGTGGCTTGGATTACCCTTATGTAGCCTAGGGGTACCCTTACGCCGCACATGTGATTAAGGTTTTAATCTTACATAGCCCATAGAACAAGGAATTTACCCATATGAAATGTATACAGTACCCTTAATCATCACATAATCATAGGATTATACCCTTATAGAATTAACTGAAACACTCTCTTACATTAACAAAACTCATGAAAAGATGTGTTACCCTTATGCAAGTCTAATATTAAGTGTTTTAACCTTATATGACCTTTAACAAAGTGGTTTTACCCTTACAGAAGGTTCTTAAAACACCCCATTAACTTAACAAAACAACATATAATATAAGGTTAAATATATTAGAAAAGGGTATTTTTCATAAAATGACACATAAAATAGAACAAAATAAACTACTTTCACCATTATAAAAAAGAAGACGTTACAATTCTCCCCACCAAAATGGTTTTTCCTACATAAATAGTATAGTCTGAAAAATAGAAAAATACTTGAATAAGACATCACCCACACTCAAACCTTGAGGTGAAAGGTCTATAAAAATAGGAAGAGTTGCCCATAGTCTCCACCCATAACAAATATATGTAAAAAAGTTTAACAATATTTCTAAAGGAATATTTTGGAAGAATCGCCAAGATCAATATTCATTTAAAAAAACCAACATCGAGAGGAACAAAAAAACAAAAAGAAAGAATTTTATACCTTTCATATGTATCCCTATCATTTAAATATTCATTAAAATAGTGTTTCATGAAGAAAAAATCCACTCAAAGACATCTCTTTAATTGAAATAAGAGTCTTTGATTACATACCACAGAGAAACATCTAATAGTAGAAACTGAAACCATAATGGTATATACAATACACCTCAAGGACTCCCAAAATTGAAAAATATATAACAATCCATCAATGGTCAATCCACCCACAAGAAATGAATCAAACTAATATGGATTTATACCTCATAAAAGTACTCAATTTTAACCTAGTATTTTCAACACAAAGCCTCACCCCTCAATGAGCTCATAAAATTGCACACCAACACCTCTAGGTTCCTAGACATCAATTATTCACATAGTATTATATACCCAAATACAACCCCATGGATTATCTATGTCTAATTGGAAAGATATAGAAACAAAAAGGATAATGAAAAAATTGTACACTACACATTCAGAAAATAGATCATCCTTCACATCAAGGACGAGCTCTAACCAATATTGAAAAAATAATTGGATAACGAGAAACAACAACCAATATCTATGATATCTAAAACCAACCATCTGGAGATACATTTAAAAGGAATAAATTGTATTCATTTCTAAATATGACATACCTAAGCTTCTATAGGTTTTCATAACAATATTTCACTCCATCCCCATGGGAATGAAAAACCCAAAGGCACTAAAACCATTTAAGGTGAACGTTTACCATACAAGAGTGCACATTTATAAGTTAAGTAAGCTGATACCTAATGAAAATGAAACCATAATCATGATCATAACCAATGTATACAAGATATCATCCAAAAAAGACCCAATGAAATCCATAAAAGATACCAAGGTCAAGAAGGTTACTGAAATCCATTGAATTGTAATGAGGAAGAATGAAATGGTTTTCAATATGATGTCAAAAATAATAAGTTATATCAGAAAAAACCATAACAAAAAAATCCTCTACTATGTGAAAATATTCACTCTAAGAACCTTGGCTCGAAACCTATTTTTCTGAAGGATCCACTACCTTGTAGTTAAGAGATGATGATCCCTGACTAAAACTTCCCTATTCAGTAGTCTAAATTATAGAACATTTTATGGTTATGTAAGTAGGCACAATGTTTACAAACTCTAAAATATTTAAAACATGAAATCATAGAATAACTAGTTTCTCCACAATTAAAAATTATAAGATGCCTATTCATTCAATGAGAAAACATTAATTTCTCAAACAAATACTTCAGTCCACCATATGGAATTGATTCTCCAAATGCAACTATGAATGAGGAATTATCAACTTTTCATCAATCTAATAGATCTATCTCAGCCGATGAGTCCCTTTTAATCATGATTAGATAAGAGGTCAAATGGCCCACTAAGATGAAAATTCTATGGTCTGAGAGAATAACATCAATGAAACCGATATTCTAAATTGATTCACAACTAAAAAGAATATGTAAGAAACAAACCAAAATTGAGAATTACATAATAAAAGTATCTAACAATAGCTCATGTTGACTATAACCCAAGAGATCAGAAACATTATCCATCTTCATGTTCTCAATACAATTCTACTAAATAAATTTTGAATTATATAATTCGAATGAAATTATTTCATGTTTATAGTAAAAAATCATTACATCCCACCACTCTTAGACACTTCCCTCAAATAACTAGATGATTGAATTGACCTTTATAAAATTCAATGTCTTGAGAAAATACATGTTCTCTTCAACTTATTTAAGAAACATAATTTATTAAGGGTAACCCCACTAAACACAATATGAAGGTAGATGATAATTTAAGAATTTATGGATGGTTTCCAAAAGAATTAAAGTATCCAGTTCCATAACTCAATTTAGAGTTTGGGTATAGCCATAAAACAAAAGAGGCCACTTCTAAAAAATGATAAGGACAAAAAAAAGACTTGATTGTGGAAAATAACATTCTATATTTCAAGAAAAAAAATTTGGGAGAGAAAATATCATTCATTTAGGTATGAAACAAAACCCAAAAAAAATTGAAATAATTTTCATAAAATAATCATTGGTTCTAGAGTGCATAATATTCCCCCATTTATAAAACATTACACATTTCTTCAAAATGTGAAATCTTGATATCAATCCATCATAGTATCAAGAATCAGTTTCCAACACATGTAACATCTTCCATAGTCACAAAAATAATCCCTTTTCATAAATCCAAAACTATTAGTAACCAAAACGTTTTATTAGAAAAATTCATTTTAACATCAAACTAGAGTCTTTGAAAATCATTTTTTCAAACCAAAAATTTCATAAAAACACACATTTTGGTAATTTAATCCACTTTTCAAACTACCCCAATAAATTGTTTATATGTCACACATTTTGTTTCCATGGATTTAAAATCATAACCAAATGGATTAATGTTAAAACAATAAAATAAGTGAATGAAACAAACCATACACAAAATTTTAAAAGAACCAAGAAAACTATACTCACATGAGTGAATCTATTTTTGATAAAATAGGATAGGTAAATAAGTTTGAGTTAGAGTAGAACTACACATGTATTGGTTTCATGGGTTGGTAAACCAAATAACAACCTCACAAGAGTTCCAAGATTGACTTCAAGATTAGTCACACCAATTCCTCAAATATTACCATACTATGAAGATATAGAGAATCTCTATTCATCATTCCATTATAACCCAAAACTCATAATAGTTTCTCAAAATCAACAAAAATATCATTGGGAATCTAAATATAATTTATTAGAAAGAAACCAATAACTGAAAAGCAAAAATCATGTACCCAATTACCCTAGTAAATAAAATATCATCATGAAGTGGTGGTGATAAATTAACCACTAATGAACTATCTCTTGAGTCCTAAAACATTCATGATATCCTTTTTACCACAACATAACCCAAATAACTTAAGGTCAAACAGGTAAAAGTAATTCCTTTTAAGGAAACACCTACTTGAATACCATTTGTAATAAAATAACCTGTAGAGACCCAAAGCTTGACGTACATGAAAATAACATTACTTTTGTGGAATACTTGATACATAATGAAAACAGACGCACAAGGACCATAATAGTTTAGTTTCTTTGGAAACTCGGAAAAATAATCTTCTAATCTTGGTGAAATATCTTCAACATCTCCCATAAATATCTTCCCCTTTTGTTTTCTTACCTAAAACATTTCTTTAAATCCTAGGTTAAAAGAAAACATATAAAGGGTGAGCTCAAATGCTCAGTAAGGGTAAGCATGGAAAAAAAATAAAACAAACCATACACATTTGAACTTAAAAACATGAACATAATATTTAAACATCAAATTCTTGATCAATGACATAAAAAATAGAAGTACGTAAGGCATAGATCATAGAGAAACATTAATCCTAATAAAATATCATAGGAATAAAACATGTAATTGTGTAAACCATTAATCATATGTTATGATTTTTATTGCAGCCAAGGCATTGCTGCCAAGACCATCTTAGTGGACAAAGTCCCATTCTGAATCGAGTTCACTCCTCATTTTAGTCCTGTAACACTGAAACGGATTAACTTACCGTTACATCCATTTCTATCTCATTAGATATAAATCTTTAACCAATTCATTGGAGGGCTATATAGGTCCCACCCATCTCATAGTGAAATCATTCTTACGTGTTCTAAAACATAAACATAAATCATTTATCATAACCCAAATAACAAAATGGGTTTCATAAACATCATCCCATTATAAAATAATCCATGTAAAACAAATGAATATCATTTCATCATAAGAAAAGTGAAAACATGTAAATAGTAGAGGAATTATTCTTGAAACATACACATATGAAATAATGTCTTCTTAGATGGAAAATGGTTTTGATAAAACACTTGAAATGAATTCTTGGGGAAAATATCCTTTCTTCTTCAAAATAATTTTCTTTTCAAAAAATTCCATGCAATTTTAAAAGAAAATTACTTTGTTGAAAATAGTCATAAAATATTATAGACTATGATTCATGAAAATGCGGAGTTATGAAACCGCAAAAATCTATTCACGCCGTATAAGTTAAAAATAACATTCTTCTCAAACTTTTGTGGGGAAATTCAAAAAGTACCTCGTATGGTAAACAAAAGAAAGATTCCTTCCATACGATGTGGTAAAAGTAAAACAGAGGGTAAGAATGACTTTAAACATACATGGAAGAAAAGTAAACATTTTATGAAAAAATTTTGAGAACATATGGAAATGGATAATTAACATAACCCCAGTAAATACTTACGAATAAACAATCTTAGATAAGAATGAGATTGGAATAATTATTCATTACCTTATGTATGATATGCTTTGTATGTATCTGAACCTCTTGTATAATGATTTAAATAATGTCATTGACTTATTAAAGAATCATATTAATTGTTATAATATCACATATGGTTCACTTAGGTACTTATATTACCCATTCATTTGTCAATTCCATATTAAAGTAGAGTTTTGGGTTAAATTGTTTCATTTATCGTACGTGTTTGGACTTGTTGTTCTTGATATTATTATTACATATATCATGATTTACATAATTCCAGAATTTAAAACATGATTTATATATCATATATATTCCTTATATATATATATATATATAATAGATAGATAAATAAAATGAAGCACACCGTTCATGGAGACGGTAGCCCGTACGTACGCATGAACGTTGTTTTCCTTTCTTTATTAACTTGAATGGAAGTAAGTAGATGAAATATATATATATATATATATATATATATATATATATATATATATATGTATGTATTCATAAATCCAGTAGCGTCATTATATCATATATTTCATTATTATTCATTATATATACTTTATAATCATTCATGAATTGTTAATCATGGAAAATGAATCTCATCACGTTTGTGGATACGGTAGTCCGTACGTACGCACGAGAGATGATATCATTCCCATGATAGTGGAATTGTATTGAAGTGTATAATATTACATAATAAATATCACTTTAATATAACCATATATTTTTATTTATTAACACCATTATACCCATCCAAGTAAGGTGGTGGTGGAAAAACGGATTACACCATGACGTGGAGACAATATTCCGTATGTATGCACGCGTGGTGATTTCATTTCCCATAGGATGGATAGAAGGTGAAATAGGGTTGTTTCATATTAATAATATCATATTAGTATATGAGTTATACTAATGTTATTACTTTATAATGTAACAACTAAAAAAGAATAAGTTGAAGAAGAAATAAACTTGAGAGAATCGAAAGAAGAGATTACCTCTTCTCCGACGTACCTCCTTTAGGCCTTCTCTTAAGGAATTAGAGTTCATATTTTGAGAAGATAAGAACCTCCATAATGTTTCTATGGAAGTGGAGAAGAGAAATGGTCAGGGTTTTTCCGAGATTCAAGGCTCATAACGGTGTGAAGAGAAGAGGGAAGGGGTTCCCTTTTTATAAGGGAGGAGAGGGGCACCTTTGGAAAAACTCAAAATATTATTTTATAATATAGTCATATTCGGTTTATAATAGCTCCAAATTGATTCATATAGAAGATAAGGTGGTTATGGTTAGAAATACTCTCATCCAATATTATTTATACAAGTTTAGGTTTCTATTTTAACATTATCATTTAGATTTAACTTTAAGTTAAATAATTTTACGTTTACTGTGTCTTCTTGTTTTTTTACACTATAAGGTTAATGAACATACTATAACCAGAAAAACTAACCCCAGATTGTTTATTATTAATATATATAACCTTATATAATTCATTTTACTGATCCTTTGATTTTTAGGAATAAAATATCAATTAATAATATAATATTTTTTTAAAAAACTATTTTATGTCAACATTGACACTATTTGGTAATTGATTTTTGTGAAAATCATAACAGAATTATTAATTCCAAAAAATTTAATTAAATAAATAATAACATGTCATATTAACCTAGAAAATTATTGTAATTAATAAAAAGTCTCAAATTACATTTATTTGGGTATTTATAACATTAATTATGTCAATATTTCATTAATATGATAATTTCTGCATCATCATTGTGTCATATATAAATTAAATTATTTAATGTCTAAAAATAATAAATAAAATACAATTATATAGCAAATATTTTTATATTTCTAATTAATATTTATAGTCTAATTTATCTTATGTATAACCATATAATAAAAATGTTTTAGTTATTAAACATTGATTTTAACTATTTGAACCCTTCTTTAAATATATTAATAATAAATGTCCTAATCGAATCCAAGTGGACCTAAATGGTCATATTTTACCTAAGTTTGTTTTTGTTATAATTACACCTATCTAATAGAATTATAACATGTGTTAGGGTAATAATAATATCATTTTTACCCTTAATTACCCTATTTACTTTTAACCGTGGTAAAAAAAGTAAAAAGTTACTATTCGCCAAAAATTATTTTCATCACATTGAACCACATTTTAGTCCTTTGTATTAACAGTGTCTCTAGGATTTTCGAAAATCCCTTCACAGAAGTGGTAAAATTTGGTTTTATGTGAATTTCCAAATTGTCCTAGGATGTGGGTAAAAGACGTTGAAAAGTTAAAAAAAATATATATCTAAAATTATTATAAAATTACTCCAATGAATTAAATTGAACTTATATAAGTATTATGTATAATTTTTTACATACAATAAATTTAAATTAAATAAATAATTATTTAAATAAAATGTCGGTTTTTAAATAGTAACCTAGTGTTTTCACTATTCATCAAAAATTGAAAGTTTTCAGAAAAATACCAAAAATTCACCCTAGGTTAATTTCGATATTCCAAATCCAAAAATGAAGTCCATTTTGAAAGATAAAATTTTTAATATTTCAAAAAGTGGGTATTACTATTCATAACGGCTAGTTCATAATAATATTATAATAATATCGTGTTTAATGAAACTCGGTATTGCGTACTACACACGCTATCGAGGAAGGTCGCGATTGCATGTAACATAAGCCTAGTTAGGGTTGTGTGTAGTGCAAGAATCCTTTGTTGTTGCATATAATAGAATCCAACCATGTTTCACTTATACATTGAATATATATATATATATATATACACTCCATGTTGCGTATAACATAATCAAAACTTATTTCATTTATACATTAAACAAAATCAATACTTAATGTTGCATAAAATAATTTCCACAAAATGAACTTGAAATTGTGTGTAACACGAGACAAGAATAGTGGTGAGTATATTTCAAGCTAATACGATTTTCTTTATAGCGCAAGATAATCTTGGTGTAGAGTACAACAAAAGGCATTAAAGAAATTAAAAAGAATAATTCTCATAAAATCTCAGGTTGTTATATTCTACCCCCCTTAAAATGAATTTCTCCCTCGAAATTCGTCAGGGTTATAAATGGTTTTCTACTTGAAAATTTCTTTAATAGAAACCCACATCGTAAAAAGGAATAGCAAAACTTATCTTTAAAAACTAATGTATAATACATAATGGTTACCCAAATTAACCAATCAATGGGTTTCCACGTAGGAGAACATAGGTGAAAATATGGATATGGACGAGAAATCTAACAATCATGTTCTGATGGGGAGTGGTAGAGAACATGTATATGAAAAATCCAACAATAAAAAAGCCATAAATTTGTGATGATCTAATGTACAATTTGATTCATCAGATATAAGGGCACTAGGACAACATTTCTGGTTTTCAGTATCATTTCCTAATGTTGAAAATTTGAAATAGAAGAAATACTTACTTGATTTTGGTACAATCTCTCCATTGGTCGTTCATTGGATAATTTACACATCATCTCTTAAATAAATTAAGTTGAATTTTTCATTTGTGATGTGTTAGTAGATTAAGTGATAGAATGAAGGGTCATTCCATTAGTCTCAAACAAAAGGTTAGAAAAAGATATCAAATATACATAAGTCTATATATAGTGAGATTAATCATATTTGGTTCCTAAAATGGATGTATACTTTATATATCATACAAATTAATAAATTAAAACACATTTATACTAACCGGGGACTTCCTGTAGGCCAATGGAATGCGATAAAGGCCTGTCGCACATCGGTTGAGGGTTCGATTACCGCAACTTTGTCCGACATGACGGGGTTTTTCCCGTCCTACAGGTTATCCTTTTTCTAAAGAATACCATTATAACAAAATGTTCTAGCCTTAAAAAATACTATCTGATGTCCCACATAATCCATTCAAATCTTTAGGCTTATCCAAAATACTTCTTTCCAAACTCATAGTATAAAGATAACGATTACTAAAAAGGTCATATAACAAGCACGTGAATACCATAATTTATCCCTCCTATATCTTTTTGGTCACATTCCAATCATGTGAATACCTTAATAATGTATTCTCTTGAAATATTAATACCCATTGATCCTTAGTGAAAACATGAATGCTATCAAAATTTAACTGTTTCCACATACCAAAATCCCCAAAATTCTATATACTCAAACCTTGATATCACTTAGTCCTTATATCAATCCTGATCTCATGAATACTATCAAACATCTCATTATATCCTTATCCCTTCATTATTTGCATATCATCTACTTTCCAAAATAAAATCTGAATAACATTTCATGGTTACCGGTACCATTCAATATATACTTTAAATACTTTAGGAAAAAAAATAGTGTTACAATCCTATGATGTGACTTTATTCCATAGTACCATTACCTATACAAAATAACTCTTAATAAACATAAATCATTCCACTAACTTCTTAAACCACCGACTGAGCTTTTCCATTTCTTTCATCTCATATATCATTGTTAGTCTCTTCTTCATCATCAACATAAATAATACCCATACGACCATGATGATTCTCATCATGAGATTTTCCCATAGGGCATTGGTTTGAATAATGCCCATACATCCAACATTGAAAACATTTAATCATTGCTGACGTTATAGAAATACCATTATCCTTATCCATGGTGTTAACTGAACCTTTTTTTTACACTTACGGATTTGTGTCCTTCTATTCCACGCCCAAAGAATCTTCCAGTTCCTTTGACACAATCTCCCTGATTCCTCTTCCGACATGATTTACATGAGGGAAATTGAACTTTATTTCTTTTATGATCGTCATGAAACTCCATCTTTTTCTTATTATCTGAGTCAGGAAACTTTCCGAAGTTGAGATTATTGATCATACTATGAGATTTCAGATTAGGCATAATAATGATGTTTCCCCTTCCAAATCCCATTTCATTTGCTTTATCATGAAGAATATCATTCCATTGTCCATTATATTCTTCATTAACATGAATCTTTTAGTTTCTAGCCATTTTCTAAAACCCAAAAATAACTGTGTGAGATGCATAAATCATGCTAGCAAAACAACATAATCAAGGGGAGTACTTTCAATCTATAACATCATAGGTTTATTCCTAGGTTATTCATGATCGTTATCATAATTCTATGACTATAACAGATCCTTATACTTAACCATATGGACATACCTAGACATACCTTTGAAATATCTCTAGGGATCTCACTAAAGTTTTCGCATCCTAGTTTCCAAGGGTTAACTAAACCTTTCCTCTAATACCAACTGTAGAGACCCAAAGATTGATGTACATGGAAATTACATTACTTTTTCGGAATACTTGATACATAACGAAAACAGACGTGCAAGGACGATAATAGTTTAGTGTCTTTGGAAACTCAGAAAAATAATCTTCTAATCGTGGTGAAATATCTTCAATATCTCCCATAAGTATCTTCCTCTTTTTTTTCTTACCTAAAACATTTCATTAAATCCTGAAGAAAATAAAACATATAAATGGGGAGCTCAAATGCTCAGTAACCGTAATAATGGAAAAAAATAAAACAAACCATACACATTTGAACTTAAAAACATGAACATAATGTTTAAACATAAAATTCATGATGAATGACATAAAACATGGCAGTACGTAAGGCATAAATCATAATGAAACATTAATACTGATAAAATATCATGGGAATAAAACATGTAATTGTGGAAACCATTAATCACATGTTATGATTTCCATAGTATTCAAGTCATTGCTGCCAAGACCATCTTAGTGGACAAAGTCCAATTCTGAATCGAGTTCACTCCTCGTTTCAGTCCTGTAACACATAACAGAATTAACTTACCATTCCAGCCATTTTATCTCATGAGAAATAATTCTTTACCCAATGCATTGGAGGGAGATATAGGTCCCACCCATCTCATAATGAAATCATTCTTACATGTGCCACAACAGAAACATAAATCATTTATCATAACCCAAATAACAAAATGGGTTTCATAAACATCATCCCATTATAACATAATCCATGTAAAACAAATGAAACTCATTTCATCATAAGAAATGTGAAACCATGTAAATCATAGAGACATTATTCTTGAAACATACACATATGAAATAACGTCATCTTATATGGAAAATGGTTTTGATAAAACACTTGAAATGAATTCTTGAGGAAAATATCCTTTCTTCTTCAAAATCATTTTCTTTTCAAAAAATGCCATGCAATTTTAAAAGAAAATTATTTTGTTGAAAATTGTCATAAAATCGTGTAGATTAAGATTCATGAAAATGAGGTGTTATGAAATAGTAAAAAACTTTTCACGCTGTATAAGTTAAAAATAACATTCTTCTCATACTTTTGTTAGAAAAGTCAAAAAGTACCTCGTATGGTAAACAAAAGAAAGATTACTTCCATACGATGTGGTAAAACTAAAAAAATGGTAAGAATGAATTTAAACATACATGGAAGAAAATATAACATTTTATGAAAACATTTTGAGAACATATGGACATGTATAATAAACATAACTCCAGTAAATACTTACGAATAAACAATCTCGGATAAGAATGAGATTGGAATAATTTTCCCTTACCTTATGTCTTATATGCTTCGTATGTATCCAAAACTCCTGTATAATGATTTAAATAATGTCATTTACTTATTACAGAATCATATTCATTGTTATTATATCATATATGGTTCACTTAGGTACTTATATTGCTCGTTCATTTGTCAATTCCATGTTAATTTAGCGTTTTGGGTAAAATTGTTTCATTCATCACATGTGTTTGGACTTGTTGTTATTGATATTATTATTACTTATATCATGATTTATTTACTTCCAAAATGTAAAACATGATTTATATATCATATATATTTAGTATATATATATATATAATAGATAGATAAATGAAATGAGACACACCGTTCATGGAGACGGTAGGCCGTACATACGCATGAACGCTGTTTTCCTTTCTTTATTGACTTGAATGGAAGTAAATAGATGACATATAAATATATATGTGTACATAAATCCAGTATATTCATTATGTCATATATTTCATTATTATTCATTATATATACTTTATAATCATTCTTGAATGGTTAATCATGGAAAATTAATCTCATCGCGTTCGTGGAGACGGTAGTCCGTACGTACACATGAGCGATGATATCATTCCCATGGTCGTGGAATTTTATTGAATTGTATAATATTACAGAATAAATATGACTTTACAATAATCATATATTGTTATTTATTTACACCATTATACCCATCCATGTATGGTGGTGGTGGAAAAACTGATTACACCACGGCGTGGAGATGGTATTCCGTACATACGCATACGTGGTGATTTCATTTTCCATAGGATGGATAGAAGGTGAAACAGGGTTATTTCATATTCATAATAACATATTCGTATATGAGTGATACTGATGTTATTACTTTTTAATGAAAAAACTAAATAAGATGAAGTTGAAGAAGAAAGAAACTTGAGAGAATCGAAAGAAGATATTACCTCTTCTTCGACGCACCTCTTTTAAGCCTTCTCTTAAGGAAGTAGAGATTGTCTTTTTATAATACCAGAACCTCTATAATGTTTCTAGGGAAGTGGAGAAGAGAAATGGGCAGGGTTTGGCTGAGATTAAAGTCTCAAAAGGGTGTGAAGACAAGAGTGAAGGGGTGCCCTTTTTATAAGGGAGGAGAGGGGCACCTTTGGAAAAACTCAAAATATTATTTTATAATAAAGTCATATTCGGTTTATAATAGCTTTAAATTGATTTATTTCTAATATAAGGTGAGGATGGGTTGAAATACTCTCATCCAATATAATTTAGAAAAGTTTAGATTTTTATTTTGACCTTATCATTTAGATTTAACTTTAAGTTAAATAATTTTACTTTTACCGTGTCTTCTTGTTTTCTTACACTATAAGGTTAATAAACTTACTATAACAAGACAAATGAACCCCAAGTTGTTTATTATTAATATATATAAACTTATCTAAGTAATTTGGTGTAAAATTATATTTTTAAGAATAAAATAACAATTAATAATATAATATTGTTTTACAAAACTATTTTATGTCAACTTTGACACTATTTGGTAATTGATTTTTGTGAAAATCATAACAGAACGATTAGTTCGAAAACAGTTAATTATATCAATACTAACATGTCATAGTAATCTATAAAATTAGTGGAATTCATAAAAAGTCTCAAATTAAATTAATTTGGGTTTTTATAACATTAATTATGTCAATATTTCATTAATAAGATAATCACTTTATCATCATCGTATCATAAATAAATTAAATTATTTAATGTCTAAAAATCATAAATAAAATACAATTATGTAGGAAATCTTTTCATATTTATAATGAATATTTATAGTTGAATTTATCTTATGTATAACCCTATATTAAATTTTTTTTAGTTATTAAACATTGATTTTAACTATTTTAACCCTTCATTAAATAAATAAATAATAAATGTCCTAATCTAATCCATGTGGACCAAAATGTTCATATTTTATTCATAAGGTTGTTTTTGGTCGAATTACACTTATCTAATAGAATTAGAACATGTGTTAGGGTAATAATAATATCATTTTTACCCTTAATTACCCTATTTAATTTTAACCGTGGTAAAAAAGTAAAAAGTCACTATTCACCAAAAATTATTTTCATCTAATTGAACGACATTTTAGTCCTTGGTATTAACCGTGTCTCATGGATTTTTGAAATTACACTCAGAAAAGCGGTAAAATTTAGTTTTATGTGAATTTCCAAATTCTCCTAGGAGGTGGGTAAAAGACGGTGAAAAGTCAAAAAAAATTTATATATCTAAAATTATTATAAAATGACTCCAATGAATTACATTGTACATATATAGGTATTATGTATCAATTTTGACCTTAAATAAATTTAAATAAACTAATTAATTATTTAAATAAAAAGTCGGTTTTTAAATAGTAACCCAGTGTTTTCATTATTCATCAAAAATTGAATGTTTTCAGAAAAATACCAAAAATTCACCCTAGGCTAATTTCGCTATACCGAATCCAAAAATGAAGTCCATTTTTAAAGATAAAATTTATCAAATTTCAAAAAGTGAGTATTACTTTTCATAACGGCTAGTTCATAATAATATTATAATAATATCTCGTTTAATGAAACTCGGTATTGCGTACTACACACACTATTGAGGAAGGTCGCGATTGCATGTAATGTATGCCTTGTTAGGGTTGCATGTAGTGAAAGACTCCATTGTTTTTGCGTATAAAAGAATCCAACCATATTTCATTTATACATTGAATATATATATATATATATATACACACTCAATGTTGCATATAACATAATCAAAACTTATTTCATTTATACATTAAACAAATTCTATACTTAATGTTGCGTAAAATAATTTCCATAAAACGAACTTGAAATTGTGTGTAACATGAGCCAAGAATAGTTTTGCGTATATTGTATGCTAATACGATGTTGTGTGAAGCACAATATAATATTGGTGTAGCGTACAACAAAAGATATCAAAGAAATTAAAAAGAATAATTCTCATAAAATCTCGGGTTGTTACATTCCACCCCCTTAAAATGAATTTCTCCCTCGAAAATCATGAGGGTTATAAATGGTTTTCTACATGAATGTTTCTTTAATAAAATCCCACAGCATAAAATGGAATACCAAAACTTATCTTTAAAAACTACGGTATGAAATGTAACAGTTACCCAAATTAACTAATCACTGGGATTGCATGTAGGAGAACATAGGTGAAATTATGGATATAGAAGAGAAATCTAACCATCATGTTCTGATGGAGAGTGTTAGAGAACATGGCTATGAAAAAACCAACAATCAAAAAGCCATAAATTTGTGATAATCTAAGGTACCATTTCATTCATCGGATATAAGGGCACTAGGAAAACATTTTTTTCCAATATCATTTCCCTAAAGTTGAAAATTTTGAACTAGAAGAAATACTTACTTGATTTTGGTACAATCTCATCATTGGTCGTTCCTTCGACAATTTATAATTAATCTCTTAAATAAATGTTGTTGAATTTGTCATTCACGATGTGTTAGTAGATTAGGTGATAGAATTATGGGTCATTCCATCTGTCTCAAACAAAAGGTTAGAAAAAGTTATCAAATATATATAAGCCCATCTATAGTGAGATTAATCATATTTAGTTCCTAAAATGGATGTATACTTCATATATCATACCACTTAATAAATTAAAACTCATTTATACTAACCGGGGACTTCCTGTAGGCCAGTGGTATGCGATAAAGGCCTGTCGCACTTCAGTTGTGGGTTTGATTCCTGCAACCTTGTCCAACGCGACGGGTTGTCGCCCATCCTACAGGTTATCATTTTCTAAAACAATACTATTATAACAAAAAGTTCTAGCCTTAAAAAATACTATCTGATGTCCCACATAATCCATTCTGATCTTTAGTCTTATCCAAAATACTTCTTTCCAAACGCATAGTATAAAGAGAACGATTACTAAAAAGGTCATATAACAAGAAAGTGAAAACCATCATTTATCCCTCATATACATTGTTGGTCACATTCCAATCATGTGAATACCTTAATCATGTTTTCTCTTGAAAAATGAATACCCATTGAGCCTTAGTGAAAACATGAATGCTATCAAAAGTTTACTATTTCCACATACCAAAATCCCAAAAATTCTATATACTCAAACCATGTTATCACATAGTCCTTATATCAATCATGAGCTCATGAATACTATCAAACATATCATTATCTACTTATCCCTTCATTATTCGCATATCATCCACTTTCCAATAAAAAAATCTGAATAACCTTTCACGGTTACTGGTACCATTCAACATATACTTTCAAATACTTTAGAGAATACAATAGAGTAGCAATCCTTAGATGTGTCTTTATTCCATAGTACAATTACCTATACAACATAACTCTTGATAAACATAAATCATTCCACTACCTTCTTAAACCATTGACTGAGAATCGTCATTTCTTTCATCTCATATATCATTTGTAGTCTCTTTATCATCATCAACATAAATACTACCCATAAGACCATGCTGATTCTCTTTATGAGGTTTTTCCATAGGGAATTCGTTTGAATAATGCCCATACATCCCACATTGAAAACATTTAATCATTGCTGATGTAATAGCAAAAACATTATCCTTGTCCATAGTGTTAACTAAACCTTTTCCTTTTCACTTACTAGATTTGTGTCCTTCATTTCCACACCTAAAGAATCTTCCAGTTCCTTTAAAACAATCTCCATGATGCCTCTTCCCACATGATTTACATGAGGGAAATTGAACTTTCTTTCCTCTATGATCATCATGGAACTCCATCTTTCTCTTATTATTTGAGTCAGGAAACTTTCTAATGTTGATATTATCGATCATATTATGAGATTTATGATTAGTCATAATAAAGATTTTTCGCATTCCAAATCCCCTTTCATTTCCTTGATTATGAAGAATATCATTCCATTGTCCATAATATTCTTCATTAACATGAATCTTCTGGTTTCCATCCATTTTCTAAATCCTAAAAAGAATTGTGTGAGAGGCATAAATCATGCTAGAAAAAAAACATAATCAAGGGGAGTACATTCATTATCTAACATCATAGGTTTAATACTAGGTTATTCATGATCTTTATCATAATTATTGGACTATAACCTATACTTATACTTAACCTTAGGGAAATATCTAGACATAAAATAGAAATATCTCTAGGGATCTCACTAAAGTTTTCGCATTCTAGTTTCCAAAGGTTAAGTAATCTTTTCCTCTAATACCAACTATAGAGACCCAAAGCTTGACATACATGGTCATTACATTACTTTTGCAGAATACTGGTACATAACGAAAACAGACGCACAAGGACCGTAATAGTTTAGTGTCTTTGGAAACTCGTAAAAATAATCTTCTAATCGTAGTGAAAGATCTTCAACATCTTCCATAAATATCTTCCCCTTTTGTTTTCTTACCGAAAACCTTGCTTCAAATCCTGGGGAAATGAAAACTTATAAAGGGTGATCTCAAATGCTCAGTAAGGGTAAAAATGGAAAAAAAATAAAACAATCCATACACATTTGATCTTAAAAACATGAACATAATGTTTAAACATCAAATTCATGATGAATGACATAAAACATGGCAGTACATAAGGCATAGATCATAAGGAAACATTAATCCTGATAAAATTTCATGGGAATAAAACATGTAATTGTGGAAACCATTAAGCACGTGTTATGTTTTCCATTGTAGCCAAGTCATTGCTGCCAAGACCATCTTAGTGGACAAAGACCCATTCTGAATCGAGTTCACTCCTTATTTCAGTCATGTAACACTGAACCAAATTAACTTACCGTTCCATCCATGTCTATCTCATGAGATATAAATCTTTACCCAATGAATTAGAGGGAGATATAGGTCCCACCCATCTCATAATTAAATCATTATTACGTGTCCCACAACATAAACATAAATCATTCATCATAACCCAAATAACAAAATGGGTTTCATAAACATCATCCCATTATAACATAATCCATGTAAAACAATTGAATATCATTTTATCATAAGAAAAGTGAAACCATGTAAATCATAGAGACATTATTCTTGAAAAATTCACATATGAAATAATTTCATCTTAGATGGAAAATGTTTTTGATAAAACACTTGAAAAAAATTCTTGAGGAAAATATCATTTCTTCTTCAAAATGATTTTCTTTTCACAAAATGCCATACAATTTTAAAAGAAAATTATTTTATTGAAAATAGTCCTAAAATCATGTAGATTAAATTCATTAAAATGAGGTGTTATGAAACCGTAAAAATCATTTCATGCCGTATAAGTTAAAAATAACATTCTTCTCTGACTTTTTTTTGGAAAACTCAAAAAGTTCCTCATATGGTAAACAAAAGAATGATTCCTTCCATACGATGCGGTAAAAGTAAAAAAAAAAGTTAATAATGACTTTAAAAATAAGTGGATGAAAAGTAAACATTTTATGAAAACATTTTGAGAACATATGTACATGGATAATACACATAACCCCAGTATATACTTACGAATAAACAAACTCGGATAAGAATGAGTTTGGAATAATTATCCCTTACCTTATGTCTGATATGCTTCATATGTATCCGAACCTCCTGTATAATGATTTAAATAATGTCATTTACTTACAACAGAATCATATTCATTGTTATTATATCATATATGGTTCACTTAGGTACTTATATTACCCATTCATTTTTCAATTCCCTGTTAAAGTAGCGTTTTGGGTAAAATTGTTTCATTTATCGCACGTGTTTGGACTTGTTGGTATTGATATTATTATTACATATATCCTGATTTACTTACTTCCAGAATTTATAACATGATTTATATATTATATATATTCAGTATATATATATATATATAATAGATAGATAAATGAAATGAAACACACCGTTCATGGAGACGGTAGGCCGTACGTACGCATGAATGTTGTTTTCCTTTCTTTATTGACTTGAATGGAAGTAATTAGATGATATATATATATATGTATAAATAAATCCAGTAGCTTCATTATGTCATATATTTCATTATTATTCATTATATATACTTTATAATCATTCTTGAATGGTTAATTATGGAAAATGAATCTCCTCGCGTTCGTGGAGATGGTAGTCCGTATGTATGCACGAGTGATGATATCATTCCCATGATCGTGGAATTTTATTGAAGTGTATAATATTAAAAAATCAATATAACTTTAAAATAACTATATATAGTTATTTATTTACACCATTATACCCATCCATGTAAGGTGGTGGTGGAAAAACCAATTACACCACGGCGTGGAGACGGTATTACGTACGTACGCATGCGTGGTGATTTCATTTTCTGTAGGATGGATAGAAGGTGAAATATGGTTGTTTCATATTCATAATTACATATCAGTATATGAGTGATACTGATGTTATTACTTTATAATGAAACAACTAAATAAGAAGAAGTTTAAGTAGAAAGAAGCTTGAGAGAATCGAAAGATAAGATTACCTCTTCTTCGACGCACCTTCTTTAAGCATTCTCTTAAGGAAGTATAGTTGGTCTTTTGAGAAGACCAGAACCTCCAGAATTTTTGTAGTTAAGTGTATAAGAGAAATGGATAAGGATTGTCCGAGCTTCAAGGCTCAAAATGGTGTGAAGGGAAGAGGGAAGGGTGCCCTTTTTATAAAGGAGGAGAGGCGAACCTTTGGAATAACTCAAAATATTATTTTATAATAATGTCATATTCAGTTTATAATAGCTCAAAATTTATTTATTTAGAAGATAATGTGGTGATGGGTTGAAATAATCTCATCCAATAGAATTTAGACAAGTTTAGGTTTCTATTTTAACCTTATCATTTAGATTTAACTTTATGATAAATAATTTTACTTTTTCTGTGTCTTCTTGTTTTATTACACTGTAAGGTTAATAAACTTATTATAACAAGACAAAGGAACCCCAAGTTGTTTATTATTAAAATATATAATCCTATCTAAGTCATTTGGCCGAACCTCAGATTTTTAAGAATAAAATAACAATTAATAATACACTATTGTTTTTAAAAACTATTGTATGTCAACATTGACACTATTTGATAATTGATTTTTGTGAAAATCAGAACAGAATGATTAGTTAGAAAAAAGTTAATTAAATCAACACTAACATGTCATATTAACTTATAAAATTAGTGTAATTCAAAAAAATTCTCAAATTACATTTATTTGGGTATTTATAACATTAATTATGTCAATATTTCATTAGTATGATAATTACTGCATCACCATTCTGTCATAAATAAATAAAATTATTTAATATCTGAAAATCAAAAATAAAATACCATTACGTAGGAAATCTTTTTAACTTCTTAATGAATAATTATATTTGAATTTATATAATGTATAACCCTATATTAAAAATGTTTTAGTTATTAAACATTTATTTTAACTATTTTAACCCTTCTTTAAATAAATTAATAATAAATATTTTAATCTAATACAGGTGGACCAAAATGGTCATATTTTATTCCTAAGGATGTTTTTGGTATATTTACCCTTATCCAATAGAATTAGGACATGTGTTAGGGTAATAATATTATTATTTTTACCCTTAATTACCCTATTTACTTTTAACCGTTGTAAAAAAAGTAAAAAGTTACTATTCGTCAAAAATTATTTTCATCTCATTGAACCAAATTTTATTCCTTGATATTAACCATGTCACTCATATTTTCAAAATTCCACTCACAGAAGCGGTAAAATTTAGTTTTATGTGAATTTCCAAATTCTCCTAGGAGGTGGGTAAAAGACGGTGAGACGTTCAATAAATTTTATATATCTTAAATTATTATAAAATGACTCCCATGAATTACATTGAACATATATAGGTATTATGTATCAATTTTGTCCTAAAATAAATTTAAATAAAATAATTAATTATTAAAATAAAATCTCGGTTTTTAAATAGTAACCTAGTGTTCTCACTATTCATCAAAAATTGAATGTTTTCAGAAAAATACCAAAAATTCACCCTAGGATAATTTCGATATTCCAAATCCAAAAATGAAGTCCATTTTGAATGATAAAATTTATAAAATTTCAAAAAGTGTGTATTACTATTCATAATTTCTAGTTCATAATAATATTATAATAATATCTCGTTTAGTGAAACTCGGTATTGCGTACTACACATGCTATCGAGGAAGGTTGAGATTGCGTATAATGTAAGCCTAGTTAGGGTTGCGTGTAGTGAAAGACTAATTTGTTGTTTCATATAACATATTCCAACCACATTTCATTTAAACATTGAATATATATATATATATATACACTCAATGTTGCGTATAACATAATCAAAACTTATTTCATTTATACATTAACCAAATCAATACATAATGTTGCGTAAAATAATTTCCACAAAATTAACTTGAAATTTTGTATAACACCAGCCATGAATAGTGTTGCGTATATTTCTAGCTAATACGGTGTTGCGTATAGCGCAAGATAATCTTGGTGTAGTGTACAACAAAAGACATAAATGAAAATAAAAAGAATAATTCTCATAAAATATCTGGTTGTTACACAACCCATAAAACCATCCAAAATATTACATAAGCCGATTCACCACTAACCAAAGGGTGTTCCCGATCCCTGTGGACTGGAGACAAGCAATCATGCATCAGAAAAAAAAGGAGTTATTTCACTCAAAAAATATAAATGTAAACAGATAAATTGTGGAAAGAGATAAGAAAATTGAGATACCAAAATTAAAAGGGTACAACAGTCAAGATGGTGCGTCAACCAAATCCCTAAGACAATACCTTTAATACATCAACCCATAAAATATTTGCAATAAGTAAATCACATTATCAAATAGTCATTGCAACTTCTGGGTCCCATTATCAAGAAATACCACCACCTATGAGAAGTGATTTCCATTTTTAGGGGCTTGGAATAAGAAAATATATAAATATACAAATTAAAAGAAATGGGGTGACCTATAAAACCAATTATTATTTAAGAAAATATTTCATAACAAATTATAAATAATTAAACTAGTTATGATCAATTTTATAAATGACATGGATTGACAATATTTTAAAAATTCATATGAAAGACTATTTTTAAAAACATTTATATGGATAGTAAAAAATAGGTAAAAATTTGAATTTCTAATCAAGGAATACATAATGGAGATTTTTTTGTTTATTAGGAATGAATATAACTTGTTTCACAAAAGAGTCACGAATAAAAAATTTTATCAAAAGAGGCATGAATGAGAATTCATATAAAAATTGACATGAGTGAAACATTTTATAGAATTACCATGAAAAAATCATGTCCAATAATATCACCATGGTTATGATACCCATGGGTAGGTTATTTATGGATTCTCATATCTCAGTGAAGTACAGCTTCTAGTTTTCACATGTTCCTAGGCCTATGACCAAAAAAAAATGGAAACAACCCTAAGGATGAAAATGATATGATCTCTAAGAACTAATATCCCCTCCCTAATATATTTTAGTTTGTGTTTTCATCATAAATCCATTTATAGGATGATATAATACATGCGTAGTATATGTTCTTCACACCTTACTACTAATTCTATGAATTAAATCAGTGTAAATCAAATAGTATGAGTGGGTGTCATTCATTCGGTCATTATTAAACCATTTTAATCATCCCCAATTTCTTGTATAAAAATATTTGTTTCATTCCAAAAACTAACCTCAAATGGGTTTTATAAATAACACATTCAATTCATTTAAAAATCAACAAAAAAGGTTTTTTAAATAATTCATCCCATTCATTTAAAAAACGAGTAACATAGGGTTTTTATAAATAATTCATGACATACATTTTGAAACCCAAATATAATGTGTTTTTTTTGAAACATAATGCTTTTTTATCAAAAAACAATTCATAAAATAATTTTTTTATCAAATAACATCATTTTAAATAAAAAATATAACATGAATTTTCATTTCATCAAAATCCTCATACAAATGACATGTGATAAAAGTTTCTCTGACTTGTCTAATTTTTGAATTATAAAAATATTTAAATGTGTGTGCGAGAAATTTCATACTGAAAGAATAATAATAAAACTACATGATATAATATTTTATCTCTCCAAAATAAAAATCACGAGATATTAATTTTTTAATATTCTTTCATAATTTAAGTTATTATCATTATAATTATAAAACACTTATCAAAAATAAATAATTAGTTTTAACATCCACTATCAAGGGACTTTTTTTCATGCACACTATATCATTTCAAACCATTTTCAACATCTTAAATATAGATTTATAAATTCACAGAAACCCAATTTAAAATTTTATAATCATAAAATGTTTTAAATCATAAATATTTCATTATGAAAAAACCATTATCAAATAAACAAAAGCATAATCACCAAATGTGGGATCTAAAACCTACAATAGCGGAATTACTACATGTACCAAACAAGAGAAAAACAACCTATAATATAATTATAAAGGTCACCCAAAAGCTGGACATCCAATAATCCCCCAAGAGGATAAAAAAAATTGAGTCATAAAAGCCCCAAAAATAAGAAAATCAGGGGGAATTTTTGTCATAGCTTTAAAATTCAAAAATTAAGAACATAAATTAATTTTATATTTTGGTTGAATATTATGTATGAAGGGTTATAGAACATTTAACGTGGATCTTACAACCATTAAAATGGGTAAAAAATTTATTTCCATGTTTTTACAACATTTGAAAATGTTTAGAGGCATTTCTAGTCGATATAGAGGAAGAAAAATAGAAAAAAGAGTTTTTTAAAATATTTTATTAAAATAGATAACTACATAAGGGTAACATGGTTTAGTTTTCTCATAATGGATATGGTGAAGATAATGAAACAATAAGTGTGGATTAGTTTTTCCAAAAACATTGACAGATTTAGAACATCTCTCTTGTTATGTAATGAACTATTCATTCTCTCTTATAGATGAGTGAGAAGTAGAAATAAATATGGAAATGAACAAAACGATGTATAGTAGTTAAGGGAAAAAATATCTCTCGTCTACTCCACCAGTGCTCTACTTCACAATATTGGTGGTTTTCACTAGTAGATCCACTTATTTAGAGACCTCTTAACAACTAATTGTAGGTAGATTTCACTATACAAATCATTTATAGGGCTTTTTGGTTCTTTTACTGGGAAATGAAAACTCACCTCTTAGTACCAGAAGCTGACACTTCACCAAAACCATGACTGTGTTTGAGAATAAGAATCTTCAAATAGAGATTTATTTGATTGAGAACATTGGTTTTAATTCACAATTTCACAAGCAACGGACATTTGTGTTTGGATGTTCAATAATGCACTATAGTAAATAGATCTTCAATGATGCAATGTATATATTCTAACAGTGATAGAGAAAAAACTAGATAGACTTGTTGTTTTCTAAGCACAGTTCATAATTTTCAATATATATTTCTATTTTTCTTCTCATATCTCTTTTTACAATGAACATTTTCTCAATATTTATAATGTATGTCAAACATTTCTATGTAAAACCATCTCTATAAATATCAGACAATAAACAATGAATATTTGAATTGAAAATCATTCAATAGAGTCATAACTTCATGTAATATAGAAATGATTTATTTTATTGAATATTAGTTTTTGAATTGATCAAAAAATATATTTGAAGAGTTACTTACTTCTGGTGAAACTGTTGCATAAATCACTAATAATATATGGAACTTAAATCTTTGTCTTTGAATATTCAAACATAGGGTTCCTTTATCTAAGGAAAAAAATCAAAATTTAAGGTTTAAAAGGTATGTTTTTTCACAAATTAAGGATTGATAAAAAATAATTTCCTTTCTCAAATTTATGGTTTCTTCCAAACTGGTGGGCAAAAATCCCTCAAAGCATCATTGAATCATTTTTGAGGTGATTGTGTTGGTTGAAAAAGTGGACATCTGAGTGGTGATTGTTGACAAAGAAAAACAATGACATAAAAATTTGTTGACAAAGAGGATTTGATGATGGAATGTCGAGTTCAATAGATGAGTTCAATGATCCATGTTTTATTCAAGAATGTCGACAAAAGGAATGGATGATCTGGAGGCGGTACAAAAGAACAAATATAAGGTGGCACTGTTTTCCAGTGGTTGCCAAATTTTTGGGCCTGAAAATCGACAAATGAAGAAAAGTGGTTTTTTTCAAAAGGACTTGCCAGCCGTGTACATGAAGGCTTGGAAACTTGCACGCAATATGTTTTTCAAGATCAGATCGTCACAATATGGAAAAGGGATAAGGTTCGCGCAAGTTTTGGTGAGGTCACACAGGTAACTTGAACACCGTGAAAGATACTTGCACGATGATGCCTTGGAAGTTTGAGAACTTGTGTGCCTATGGCTTTTCAAGATCAAATGACCAAAATATGGCAAAGGAAAGAGGTTCGCGTATGTTTAGAAGTTGGTCGCGTAAGTGACTTGTAGGGGAAGAGACCTGCACGTAGAAACTTGCGCGCCGAGGGTTGACTTGCGCGCCGTCGCGCAGGGTGGTCAGATTGCCTATAAATACTGGACCACCCCTCTTCATTCTTCACCGAAGTTCAAAACATTGATAAATCAGAGTTCCCGTCGCGCAGGTGTGGTTGTCGCGCAAGTGGTGTGTGGTCGCACAGGTGGAGTTGCGCACTAGTGTTAGCAGTTGCGCACCAAGTGAGATTTGTGCGTCTGAGGTGGTTTAGGGGAGGAAGGAAATGAGTCGCACAAGTTTGGAGTTGGAAAATATTGTGTCGCGCAAGTGTCTGAGGAAGACTTGTGCGGTAGTTAGGACTTGCGAGCTGATACTTGGGAACCAAGATTGACTTGCGGGCCAAGTAAGGTTTAGTTCCGGCAGTGATTTTCGGGCTGCATGGAAGTTGGAAGTTTTCCCGATACCTTCAGTGCAAAGACAAATTCATCTACGGGTGAAAGCTGGACTTCAACAGAGCATCTACACACAGAAGAGGATGCATTCCTTCATGAAAATTAAGAGACCTACAGGTCTATTAACATAGATTGGATCCTTTCCGGAGCAGCGAGAAAAGGAAGAGGAAGAAGGTGATCATATCCACCAGCAGTTAGCCAGAGAGAGAGAAATAGGGAGTGACCCATGGGAAAGCAGTGAGCTAACCCTAAAACTTATAAAGGCAGTGAGCCTGGGACAGAGTGACTATGCCCGAACCTTGTAATCCACAGCTACTTAAGTTTATTGGAATTTGTTACGACTGAAAACTTGTCGGCCTCTGCTCATTGGACGTAGCCCTTTGCGGTGAACCAAGTAAAATTGTTGTGTCATGTGCATGATTCACTTTCTATTTACTTTGTGCAGCAGGAAAGAGAGAGAAGAGCGTTTTTCTTAACAGTGAAACAAGATCAGAACGCGCGTTAATTTTAAATTAGTCATACCCAAATTCACCCCCCCCCCCTCTCAGGGTATTCAGCCTTGTGGACCTAAAAACTGGTATTAGAGGAAAAGGTTGACAGTTGTTCTTCTCTCAATGGAGGTCACTAATCATAAAGGGATTCCAATCTTTGACGGATGTAATTTTAAGATATGGATGAATCGAATGCAACACTGTTTCCGATCTTTTGGAATGGATGTGTTTTCAGCAGCTATGCAAGGTATCACAACTGATATTAATAGTGGTGCATTATCAGAAGATGAACATAGAGAGTTGGATGCTGAATCCAAATTGATCAATGCCTTAAGGGGAGCACTCTCCAATCCCATCTATACAAAGGTGATGCCATGAAAAATGTCACATGCCATGCGGGAAAAGCTTTTTAATATATATGAAGGGGATACAATGTTGAGAGAGGCAAAGCTGCAAGTTTTGTGGAACAAGTATGAAGATATGAGAATGAACCCGAATGAGTCTTTTGATGCATTCTTTGACAGGGTAAATGTTGTGGTAGAAAACATGTGGGGTCTTGGAGAAATTATCAAAGATATAAAAATTGTGGAGCATATATTGAGAAAACTTCCACCTCAGTTCAATCTGAATGTTTCTGTTTTGGAAGATAAAGACCCAAAAGAACTGACATTAGATAACATTCACAACACTCTTGTTCCATATGAAATGAGAAACGATGATAACGAGACTGTGGAGAAGGGGAAATTCAAAGAGGTGGCATTCAAGGCCATGAATATGCTCACCATTGAAGATTCTAATGAGGAAGAAGAGACAAATGAGGTGATGTCATTCTTTTATTCAAATCTGCAAAGATGAAGAGGAAAGATTAAATGGAAACTTCCACTAGCATGCTTTCTATGTGGAAAGGTTTGTCATATTGTGGAAAGATGACCCAAGAAGATTCAAGATAATGGTAATGATGATGATGAAGTTGAAATTCCCAAGAAGTAGAATTCAGCGTTTGTGAAAGGGAAGAAACAATTCAAGAGAAATTTCTTCAAGACAAAGAATCTTCTATCACAAGAATTTGAAAGTTCAGATGAGTCTGAGGATGAAGAGGATGAAGAAATAGAAAATTGCAGAGATTGTGGGTAAAATTCCTTGGTGGCTATTGATGGTAATTCTCAGAAAAAGGAATAAGATGACGCTGAAAAAGAAGAACAAATTTAAGGGAGAGTTGATATGGAAGCTGAATTTGAAGCAGCTCTTGAGGAGATAGACATTTAGAGAGACAAAATGAAGAAAGCCAATAATGTGGTTTGTGATGCCAAACACTATATGCAACAACATGATGAAGAAAAGTATGAGCTGTTAAAAGAAACTGAAAGACTAAAATCCTCAACACCAGAGATCTCAGAAAATATTGTTGAGTATAAGCTTAAAATCGAGGAACAAAAGAAGGAAATTGATTGCTTGACTAACATAGGAAAGGAGCAGGTCAGACATATCAAAGATCTTGAAGAAGAAGTGGTCAGTATGTGACAAAAAATTCGAGATCAAGATCAAATTTTGACCCACAATGTGATATCAGAAAAGCAGGCCATTAAGAAGACAGAGAAGATGAATGAGAAGGATCGTAGATTAGTAGGAGTGAAGCAGCAAGAAAGCTCAAAATCTAAGGCTGATTCAGGGAATAATCAGAAACAACAATCTGTGGCAGTTGAAGTCCGACCGTAAGCACCCGTCATGAGATTGAAGGTGGATTTGGGTGCAAAGCAGAATCAGAATATTTAGAGATCCCAAGGGGAAACTCGTAATACTCAAGTAACACGGAGGAATTCACCTTATATCAGGTGTTATTATTGTGGAACGATGGGACATTCATAGTATGTGTGTTCCATAGCCAAAAGATTTGGAAGGGAACAATAACAGAGATAGAAGCCAAACAGATAACGGTTTTCCAGAACATATTTCGAAGGTTACTTTTTTTGGTTCGGATTATTTGAGCATATGGCTAGGTACTGCACTTTGGCCATTCAGATAAATGTACCAAAGAAGAATCAAAACGCTAGCAAGAAGCAGATCAATAAATCGACAAGTGAGTTAAAAATGCCGAATAGATTTTCATCATTGCATGATGAAGCTGGTCCATCATACTATGAGAAAGAACAGAAGCCTCAATCAATTCCAAGTATGAAAGAAAAAGTATGGACCAAGAAGAAGAAAATTGAGAAGGCCGTGGTTGTAGAGATTTCCCTTAAAGCATCAGATTTCGCTGGTGTGTGGGCCCTTGATAGTGGTTGCACATCTCACATGACAGGTAATAAGGATCTTGTTACAGGCATAAAATATGACAAAGAAGGGGTTGTCAAATTTGGAAATGATGAAGGCCTGATGATTTTTGGCTCAGGGAAATCCAAGTTTGGGGGCAAAGAAATGAGACGTGCTGATGTCTTGGTTGTAGAGGGTCTTAGTCATAACTTTCTTAGTGTCATTAAAATATGTGACTCTGGGAACTCTATCTGATTTACCAATAAGATGTGTATTGTTAAAGGAAAATATGGATCAGTAATTCTACAGGTAAAACAAACAAAGGGAAATCTTTACCTGGTAGGAGGGGAAGAAGATTCTAGTTTTTTATATAGAGAAGAAGAAAACTAGCTTTGGCATAAGTGACTTGGTCATATATGTCAACCATCCATGGAAGATCTGGTAAAGTGTGATACTTCTAGAGACCTTCCCAAACTATCACATGATCGCACTCATACATATGATGCTTGTCAATAAGGGAAGATCATTAGAAAGACATATAGACTAAAAGAACAAAAATCAACTGGAGTTCTCGAATTGGTACATGCTGATGTATGTGGGCCTATTTCACCACGAGATATAAATGGGCCAAGGTACTATGTTCTTTTCAATGATGATTTCAGCAGAATGGCCTGGGTGTTTGTCATTACCCATATGGTAGAAGTGTTCTGCTGCATAAAGCAGTATAGGAGGGTATCAGAAAGGATTCTTAGGCAGAAAATTCTAAAGTTTTGTACTGATAACGGCACAGAATTCACAAACTATTAGGTCGAAGACTATCTTGATAAACATGGGATAATGCATCAAGTTTCTTCAGTGAGAACTCCCCAACAGAATGGAGTGGTTGAAAGGAGAAATTGAATCATCAACAACATGGCCAGAACGATGCTTATTGATAAAGACCTACCAGAGAAATTTTGGAAGGAAGCGGTTTTGTCATCGGTCTATGTTTCGAACAGGTCTCTGTTGTGTCCAATGAAAGGGAAGACTCTGTATGAACTGTGGTACGGAAATAAGCCAACACTGAAATACTTTCGAATCATTGGAAGTAAGTGTTTCATTCTCAACAAAGAAAATCACAGGAAGTTTGAGGCACGAGGAGATGAGGGGATAATCCTTGGCTACGCAGGGAAAAGAAAAGAATATAAATGCTATAAAAAAAGGATGGGAAAAAATATTGAGAGCAATGATGTCACTATAGTTGAAAATGAACAGAATACTCAACGACCTAGTGACCAGTTTCGAGATGAAAGTGATGAGGAAATAAGTAACCCAGGGGGATAATAAGTGGCACAACCTGACTCAAAAGAAGATATTGATGATGAACAAGAAAGTGTCAAGTCTGTGTCTGCAAGGAAGCCAAAGAGTCAAGCTAAAATTGATAGGCAGAATATCATTGGTGATCAGATAGCTCCAGTTCAGACTCGAAGAATGAAATCATTACCGAAAACATCATTTTTATCTCAGGTGGAGCTGTAATTTCTTTCCGATGCAGATGAAGATGAAAACTGGGTTCAAGATATGAATGAAGAGCTTGATAAGATTGAGAAGAACCAGATGTGGGTGATTGTTTCGAGGCCAGCAGACAAGAATGTCAACGGGACTAAATGGGTCTATCAAAACAAGATGAATGAATATGGAACTGTGATTCAAAACAAATCATGACTAGTGTGCAAGGGATACTCCTAGATAGAGGGAATAGATGTAGATGAGACATTTTCACCGGTTGCAAGGCCGGAGACAATCAAATTATTTTTGTCAACAGCAGTGCAATGATAATTCAATGTGTTCCAAATGGATGTCAAATCTTCATTCTTGAATGGGGTTCTGGAAGAAGAGGTGTACATTGAGTAGCAAGATGGTTTTCTCATTCATGAGGATGAGATCATTGTTTGCAGGATGAAGAAGGCATTGGATGGGCTGGAATAAGCATCAAGAGCATGGTACTCAAGGCTTGATCAGTACTTGAAGAAGCTTGGTTTTCAGCGTAGAGGAGTTGATTACAATCTCTATTTCCATAATGATAGTAATCAAAGGATGATGGTACTGGTGTATGTCGATGACATAATTTTTGGCGAATCGGATGAAGCTCAATGCAGATAGTTTTCTGAATTCATGAAAAATGAGTTTGAAATGTCAATGATTGGAGAGCTAACATTTTTACTTGGTCTATAGGTGACACAAGGAAGGAATGGAACATTCATTTCTCAATATAAATATTCAAAGGAGGTTTTGAGAAGGTTTGGAATATATAATTACAAGGAGACGAAGACTTCGGTTTCTACCCGGATGAAATTATCAAAAGATGAAGATGGGAAGGAAATTAATATCACAAAATAATGGCAAATTATTGGATGTCTGTTATACTTAACTGCAACAAGGCCTGATATTCTTTTCGCCACATGCCAAGCAGCGAGATATCAGAGCAATCCCAAGGAAAGACACATGATTGCTGTAGAAAGAATACTTTGGTATATCTAGGGCACAGTGGATTTCAGCTAGACATATACAGAAAAATCTCAGATAGAGTTATTGGGATATACTGATGCAGACTGGGCCGATTCAGCAGATGATAGAAAATCAACGTCAGGTGGTGCATTCTATCTTTGTGGGCTATGTATTGCTTGCTTAAGCAAGAAGCAGGATTGTATTTCATTGAGCACCGCAGAAGCTGAATATATTGCAGCCACTCAAGAATGCACACAGTTATTGTGGATGAAGCAGCAACTTGATGATATGGGAGTTGAAGTGAAGTCTCCAATCAGAATCCAGTGCGACAACTCAAATGCTATAAATCTTATCAAAAATCCCATCCGTCATTCAAGGACAAAAAACATTGATATTAAGTATCATCTAATCAAGGAAAAGGTGGAACAAGGTCTTGTGAAGTTGGAGTATGTGCCTACAGAGTTACGGGCTACAGATATTATGACAAAGGCCTTACCCAAGGAAGCATTCGAAAGGCATCGACTGACTCTGGGAGTTTAGTCGATTCCCCGCACATAAAAGCGTGTGGATGTGGAACACCCCCTCTTCCCGAGGTATGATGTGTTTTCCCTAATGTGTGGATTTTCTCTATACTCTGTTACAGACTACAAAAGAGTGACCTTTGGGTTCGTAGAAAAAGGGGGAGAAAATAGTGATTGTTCAAGGGGGAGACAATGTGGAGATTTGATAAATCATGAATGATATGGGGAGAAGCTGACAGGTGGAGCATCCAGATAGGGGGAGTTGAAGCTAGTTGAATGTGCTTTGCCAGAGCTTATCTTGGAAAATATAAGAAATAAGGAAAAAAAGGTTTCGAAGCTGACAAGGGTTAAAGCTGTGAACAGAAAGGGGGAGTGTATTAAATCTAACGATGCAAGAAGTTATTGATCAAAGAATAGATATCAAAACAGCCGCGGATCGTGATAAAAACAGAAGAGTAGTGTTGGAATGTGGTAAAAATATTTCCAAACAAAAATTGGTCTTCCAACAGGTCCTTCAACAATTGGTATTAGTTTAGTACAAATTGGTATCATTTTGGTGTCAATAGTGGATGTCAGAGATGAAGTGATTCATTGATGAACTTTTCATTTACTCTTGTTTCTCACACCAAGCATTGCTCATGTGGGCTTAGAGTTTGTGTTGAGTAAATCATTGATCTCTATAAGAATAAAAAAAGGTGAATGGTGTATTAAGAATAAATGATGTATATTTCTATGGATGAGTTGACAACAAAACCAAAGGGGGAGATTGTTGGGAAAAAATCCCTCAAGGCATCATTGAAGCATTTTTGCGGTGATTGTGTTTGTTGACAAAGTGGACATCTGAGTGGTGATTGTTGACAAAGCAAAATAATGAAATACAAATGTTTTGACAAAGAGGATTTCATGATGGAATGTCGAGTTCAAGAGCTGAGGTCAACGATCCATGTTTGATTCAAGAATGTCGACAAAAGGAATGGATGATCTGGAGGCGGTACAAAAGAACATATATAAGGTGGCGCCGTTTTCCAGTGTTTGCCAAATTTTTGGGCATGAAAATCGACAAATGAAGAAAAGTGGTTTTTGGAAAAGGTACTTGCGCGCCCGGTACATGAAGGCTTGGAAACATGCATGCCATATGTTTTTCAAGATCCTATCATCAAAATATGGCAAAGGGATAAGGTTTGTGAATGTTTTGGTGAGGTCGCATAGGTGAATTGCACGCCGATGCCTTGGATGTTTGAGAACTTGTGCGCCTATGGTTTTTCAAGAACATAAGATCAAAATATGGCAATGGAAAGATGTTCTCAAATGTTTGGAAGTTGGTCACGCAAGTGACTTCCAGGGGAAGAGACCTGCGCGTCAAGACATTCGTGTCGAGGGTTGACTTGTGCGCCGTCGTGCAGGGTAGTCAGGTTGCCTATAAATACTGGACCACCCCTCTTCATTCTTCACCAGAGTTCAACACTTTGAGAAATCAGAGCTCCCGGCACCTAGGTGTGGTGGTCGCGCAAGTGGTGTGTGGTCGCGTAGGTGGAGTTGCGCGCCAGTGTGAGCAGTTGCGCGCTAAGTGAGAGTTGCGCGTCTGAGGTGGTTTAGGTGAGGAATGAAGTGAGTCGTGCAAGTTTAGAGTTGGAAAAGCTTGTGTCGCACAAGTGTCTGAGGAAGACTTGTGCGCCAGTTGTGACTTGCGCGCCGATACTTGCACGCCAAGATTGACTTGCACACCAAGTAAGGTTTGGTTCCAGCAGTGATTTTCGAGCTGTGTGGAAGCTGGAAGTTTGCCCGATACCTTTGGTGAAAAGAGAAAATCATCTACGGGTGAAAGTTGGGCTTCAACAGAGCATCTACACATAGAGGAAGATGCATTCTTTCATGAAAATGAAGAGACCTATAGGTCTATAAACTGTGAGTGGATCCTTTCCGGAGCAGTGACCAAAGGAAGAGGAAGAAGGTGATCCTCTCCACCACCAATGAGCTAGAGAGAGAGAAACAGGGAGTGACCCTCGGGAAAGAAGTGAGCTGACCCAAAACCTTGTAAAGGTAGTGAGACTGGGACAGAGTGACTGTGCCTAATACTGGTAAACCACAGCTACTGAAGTTTAGTGGAATTTCGTACGACCGACAACTTGTTAGAGTATACTCCATAGACGTATCCCTTTTCCATGAACCAAGTAAAATTGTTGTGTCTTATGCATACTTTACTTTATATTTACATTGTATAGTAGGAAAGAGAGAGAAGAGTGTTTTTCTTAATAGCGAATCAATATCAGAACTGGCGTTAATTTTAAATTATTTATACCCTGATTCACCCCCCCTCTCAGGGTATTCATCCTTGTGGATCTAACAAAAACGTAGTGTATATGATACATCAACATTCTTCCAAACATAATATTTACAAAACTTACATTATGATTAGAAATTTATGGTATGAATAGTATTACCAGAATACTATAAAAACACATCTACAATACTTTAAAAAATATTTATCGCATATAAATTACTTGAATATATTTCAACAAAAAATATTCCAATTAATATTATCATCTTTAAATACACTAAAAATAAACATCATTTGAAACATAAATGTGGTTTTTTTTAAGCCTCAAAACCAATAAATAAATAAGTTATGTTCTAGAATCAACAAATTATCAATAGGTTTCACCCTTATTCATCAATTATGTTTCACTTAAGGGTTGATTTACCCATATAAAACCATTGAAAAAGAGGGACTACTCTTATATATCTTCCTTTACCATAAAAAACCCTTTAAAAACAATAGCTCACACATACGTGAGATACATCGTACCCTAAAGAATCACCCATACATGAGTTATTACCCTTATGAGGTACCCTTATGTAAGTTGGTATCCTCACATGATAACCTTATATAAAACATAAAAAAACTCATTTACCATTGTGCATGACACTTACATGAGCTGATACATTATTCAATAGCCTTATGCAAGCTAATAGCCTCAAAGAGTAGCATTTATTAACATTTGAAAACGTAAGAGTACCCCTATGCAACACAAATACTCAGGGTTTTACCCTTATGTATCCCATATAAAGTGTGATTTACCCTTACAAATTGTTCATATTACCCTTAAAAAGTTCATAATAAAAGGGGTTACCCATACACATTTAAGGGTAATAATCTCTTTCCTTTATATATCTCATGAAAAGAGGTGTTACCCTTATATAAGTCAATTAAAAAGGGTTCCACCATTACAATACCATAATTAAGGAGTCTTTACCTTTACATAATGTTCTTAAAACCAATTTTACCTATACACAACACTATAACATATAATTAAGGGTAAATTTTATTAAAAGCATATTTTCTCACAAAAATAATTATAAAAAAAACCAAATTTAATAATTTCATTATTAAAAAAATTGGATTCTACATCTTATCTTTCACACCACATTTACATTGAAAAACCTTTATATATTTTTTAGGCGTCAATTGTTGGATATTTTTTAAATGATAACTGTTTTAAAAGTAGTCACTTAATTTTATGGAAAAAACATTTGAATTTGATCCACAACATAATATTTTATATAAATGGTTAAAAAAATTCTAATACATACATTATGGTTTCTTTTTGTATTAATATAATTATTCCTTATGAAGATTCCATTAATTTTTTTAAAATGAGGTTTTGATGTGATTTTAATTATTAATTGTTTTGAAAATAAAATAAAACATTGTTATATTATTCAAAACTAAATGGTTGATTTTAAAATAGAATTAGTGATTTTAGAAAGGAATACATTTTCATGATTTTCAAATTGACTAACTACAAATCATTTTTTCCATTTTCAAAATCCGGTTTATGGGTTCCTGATACCCCCACTACATGATTCCCATACAACCAATTTCACCACTTTCAACATTACACAAAAACATCAAAAACCAAAGAACATGTCCAAGAAACCACAAACCAGGGCACAAGAACTTCATAAATGTTGGCCAAACCTCAGAAAGGGTTACCTTGAACGTCCCCAACACGACCATCAACACTGACCCTCGTGCTTTTAAAATTGAATCATAAAATAATCTAAAAAGGGTTTTTTTCATATATGTAAGAATAATTTATTGTTTCTTCTGTTATACTTGATATATTTTATCATGATATTATCCCCCTTCTTTTTTTGGATGTCTAGTGATGATAATGTTTTAAAGAAGCTTCCATCAAACCTATTTACTTCCCACAGGTTATTTAATCTATGATGAAATGATGAATATTTTTTGATATTAGGACACAATTATTTATGATTTTCAATATGATATGGTTTGGGTTTGATGAGGACCTAATATGGTCTAGTATATTAAATCTCATTAATAAATTGGTAAATGTTCGATATCACACATGATAATGATGTTGAGGATGATATTTTTTTCACAACATGAATTGTGGGAATTTGGTTTTTTCCAACATGAAATATTGAAATTTTATTTTCTCACAACATATCGCAGGGGAATTTGTGGTTCACAATATATATCATTAACATATTTTTGTTTTACAATATGTAGCGTGGAAATGTTTTTGTTCACAATATACAGTGAATATATTTTGTCTTTTCACAATAGTAAACATGGATTTTATTTCTTGCAACATTATTTATGGAAATTATTGTTTTATCGCAAAATATTTTGGGGGAAATATTGAATTGGATCATAATATAAAAATTACATATGTTTATGTTTGTACCAATGTTTTTGATTATGTTATATTTCATTCTCATGTTACATTTAAATACTATATACCTATGATTATATTATGGATCATGTTTATTATCTTATGATTTCGCAATCATTTTCCAAGTTATATGTTTTTTATTTGATATTACAAGCTCTTTTATCATAAATTATGAAAAAATATCCTTGTTTCATGATATCTTAATAATATATATCTCCTATACTCATGTTTTCTAATATTATCATAATATAACCCATAAAGATATATTGATGAGTTTTCAACTTACTAGAATTTTGTGAGGATCTCAAAAATTAATCATGTTTACTTTCTCCATGTTATGAAGAAATGAATAACTTATGGGAAGTCTATAAGGGAATCTATTACGTCTCGGTTTTAGAGAAAGTTTTACCTGTTTTTTAAAATATAGTGCTTATGTTAATGATCTACAAAGACACTAATCCTTTTAATTACTAGTATTGTGTGATTATTGTTATATGTAATGTTTAAATTATTGATATATATAAGTTTAGATTTGTATATCTCATGTTGAATCAATAATAGGGTGTTTAATGAAATTGTATTTAGTATCAGACCTGAGAGTGCAGGTCTGGGGTACCTTAATCAAAGTGTGTGATCAAATGGTACACTCTGATAATGATATAATGTCGATATACCACTACATATTCTTACATATAGGAACTACCAATAATAATTGAAACATTTCATGTTCCTATTAGTGGGTTAGTCCTCATTATATCCATTAATTGCGGTCACCAAGTATTAACTTCATAAGAAGTCTCAATGCTTATATTACCCCAATACCTAATAGTCTCACATTAGTCATGTATAGTTAGTATTATTTATATAGACCATAATCCATATGTTAAATAATAGTGTCATAGTATCTCACGGTTCTCATTATATATAGGAACTACAAGAACTTATTTATAATATATGTTATCTATGGTAATAACATATAAATTATTTATGTATAAGTATTATCAATATTATGGTTAGATAACATCATGCATAAATTACTGTACACATGAAATGTTAATAAAAAATTTACTTTTAATGTTGGGTATGGGGACCCACTTTTACATCAGTTAGAGGAGTTAAATTGTAGTTCTTGCTATCAATGAGATGTTCTTAGGATTTTTTCAGCCAGTGGGCATACTCCCTAATCATGACTCTTCTGTTCTTGATGGATTTTACATTCATTATTTCTCTTTATGTATGTATATGTAACATTTTATGGGTTATTTGTGGTCTCATAAATGAATTTTTTATATAGTTATTTATTGATATAAATTTTTGGATTTTGGTTGTTATATTTTGTATTAGAGTCATATATATATATATATATATTATACGTCGATTTTAAGTTAAGGAATACTATGTAAATTATTATTTGTTAGCGATAATCACCAGTCCATAGCCTATACAAGGTGGGATTTGAGTGGCACACATAGCTTACCATTGGCCCAAGTGGGATCTCAATAGTTCATGACATGTTTGAATGGTATTAGAGTGGTTGAGTCCTAGTGATGAAGTTTGGAGTTAGTAGTCATGTGTGGTTAGGTTTGGGGTAAATGAAGGTTTTGATTTTGGTTATGAGTATTGTGAAACCAACATAGGTATGATAGACAATATATTTTTTTCCCAGGACTTTTAAAACATGTTAATCAACTGGGAACTCTATGTCATCGTTTTTTGAGTACATGTAAGGTAGTTCGAGCATCATATTATGGCCAGACATGATCTTTCATGTTCTTACTACTTAAAATCACCCATACATGCATTAATAATTTTTTCTAATAGAATATTTCACCCACTGGCATCCAATTTAGATTCATAATAATGGTTCTAATGAGATTTTCCTAGAACTTAACCCACAGAACACTGATCATTTGAGTATTTAAGATTGGATTCAGGGATCCAATTGGGGTGTATGTTTACCCCATGTGTAGAGGAAATATTCCCATTAATTTATTCCTAGATAAAAACACTATGAAGATCATAGGGTATATCATAATGATCTGGATGAGACTTATCATACATTTAATACACTACACGTGTTTCATTAATTAAGGACTCATAAGTTTTGAGGTAAGAAAAATCCTTTGATGAAATAGTATTACTAGCAGTGACACCCATTTCCATTAGGTTCACACCTCTACTGGCTAGATGATGATTCTTAAATCATTTTACCTTCACATTATGAAAATATTTTGGGGAAAAGTATTTTATAATACTCATGATAATATTACCTCACCATGATTAAATTTTATTCTATTTTAGTTGCTGTTTTTAGTAATGTTGTGTATTGTTTAAGTTCATGAGGTATATGAATTTCTATAATATAGAATAACCATGTCCAAGTAAGCTGATAGGTTCATTGAACTTATGAGGTACTTTCTTAACATGGTTCATGATGGATTTTTATGAGCTTAAAAGTTTGGGTGAGGCCTCTGAAGCAAGTATTATGGGAACTTAATCCTTTTCATCCATATATATATATATAAATATATATATAAATATATAAGTTTTTTGGATAATTTTTTCTGATGGAGGAAATTAATTCTTAGTTCCATGTATGTCCTAAGATTCAATTTATTCCGTTCATAAATTAGAGCACATAATCATCAAAATTGGTATGATTATTTCATTTCTTTCTATATCATTGGATTGAGGGTTAGATATTATGATAGAACCACTAGACCAAATGTTTGAGTAGAATATTCTATTGTTAGAGATCACTCTTTTACGCACAACTTTTGATAGTGTGGGATTATCCTATATGTAGATGGTAGAATATCATGGCATTGAATCATGGAAATGTGGGACATTATGATTGTTGGAGTTGGTGTGTAACATCCTAAGACTATCCCATTATCTTGGGTTGGTATGATGTTCCAATAACATTAGGTTACATTCCCCAGGACACAAAAGGTATGAAATAAATTACAAGGGTATAATAAAATATTGGGTGTTGCTTTTCCCTTACACACATACCCAATATATAAATACAATAGTGAAAACAAAGATAAGAAACTATATGATGTTGGAAATTAAGCCAATACAACTAAACATATAAAATAATTGAACTATATGAGAGTTATAAAAGAATACAATAAAAATAGGAATCCAAAAATTAAAGAAATTTAAGACTCAGGGTACCAAGGTGGTACCACTCTGGACATTAGAACTCAACCAACTCCTAAGATCTGTCTCCACCAACCAGGAACACAATGTTATAGTGCTACACTAGTGAAGTTTGTGATATTCCCCTTATCTATATCATGATTAAAAATATATTAATATGAACCAAAATTCTTATTTAAGGGGTGAGTATATCAACTTAGTAGGCAATACCCAAGAATTACCACAAACACCACTTGAAAAAGAAGAGGTTATCTCATAGTTTTATATAAAAATAGGAAGAAATTATTTCAAATAAAATTTTATCAAAATCAAATTTAAAAAATAGTGCAAAAAATCCATTTCATAAGGACTACCCAATCTAGGACTTACACACACATGAATGAAAACTTCCATGTAATAGTCCTAATACATGAGCATAAAACCAAACTTTCCATACTCAAGTGTTCAATTGGTTGTGTACCCATGTGTATCCAAATATAGAATAGGTGGACAATTACAAACAAAACAATCCACATAAAGTCAAATATTTACACACGAAACCCATGTTTAAACTTAGCTCTGATGCCCAAACAATTCTTTTAAAAACCTAATTCAATGTATCATTAATTTTAACATGTTTTGGGTGTCTCCCAATATCCAAAATTTAAATCCATGAAACCATATTGGGTTTTTCTTGAACAAAAGAAATTTATTATATATATCAAAATCCTTCATATTCGAAAAATGTGGACAATCATATAATGGACCTACCTCAAGTATTATTTCGTAGAAAAACTCAGAGGAATAACTTATTTAGAAAATTTATCATTAAGAAATTCTTCTGAACATTCTAGTTTCAAGAGTCTCAATATAAATAGAAAGATAATAATGATTTTTCTAAAAAGAAAAAAAATAAATAACATGTAAATAACTCCCCAAAAATGAATACATATGGTTCCCTATCAAGTTTCATAACCTTCTTAATGATTTAGCAGTAAAATATAATGTTTCAAAAACCTATACCACCGATAACACTACCTGAACCATGGTGTAGGGCATCTCTCCAATTCATTTTTAGTGGTCTAGAACAAAATATTGGACCATGGTGTGGGGCATTTTTCTAGGGGGTTTAACCAAACACACCTAGCCCCATACCATTTTGTTATATCAATTTCTGAAAAGTGGGCCTCTTAACCACCATGACCAATATTACGATCTGTGCTAGGGTGTGGTGATGTCCTTGTATTTAGGATTAATCCCATTCCTAGGATGATAGAATTCATGAAACTACAACCTTCACCAAATAATTTTTCACAGAATATTGAATCATGTAATAAAAGCCATAAAATATTAAAAAACAATTCTTTCATCAACCAAACCTAAAATTTTTCCCAAACCTAGAAGGAGAAAACTAAATAGATAAAAATATATAATATTAATTACATACCTCAAACTAGGGGTGCTACATAGTACCGTATAACCAACTACTTTTTTAGTTTAGATTCCCTATATACTCACATAAATTAATATTAATAAATACATTACAAACTATTTATTATTATTCTATGTAAGTTTAATGTTATAATTTTCTATAGTCTCTTTCACATTGAAAAGGTCATAAGTTGTTACTCGTTATGATGAGAACCTTGATACAACATGATAATATTATTAAAATTAATATTGTTGTTATATAACACCATATGATGGAAAAAATATGATTTATAATATCAAGTTAAAGTAATCATAAGTGGATGAGACTTCATATGATTAAGTGTTCACATTTTATTCTCCAAGATAATAGATTATGAGCAAATAACCACCTACATGAATTTCATATGGTTCACATTTCATTGGATGTTTCTATCTTTGAGCAAGTTTAATTATCCTTCTATTTTATTATAATTATTAATTAATATAATGAGTCACATAATTATATATTTTTTTGAAAATCATGATGCCATATATTCAATCTAATGTTGGGAATGTTTGATGCATCAGGATTTATATGATATTAATGAATAATATGATGAAATATTTGTCACTTCTATTTTATTTATGTTGATATCTCAACTGTTTTCTTGAAATAGGAGATTCAAATTAAATTATATATCCATGGTGTACATATTAGTTCATTTTAGATAGTAAAAGAAATACATGTCAAGTATATATGTTGATTAGATGTGTATGAAACATTATTGATTATATATAGAGACAAATTTATTATACTACATAGTGAGCATTTTTATATCGTTAAAGTTGTTATGAAATTAAATTCTTCCTCTAAGGAGACATTATTTGTTTCTATATAATAATATCGATCTTTTTGTGAGCCTAGAAAATGTTTTTGAATAATAAGACTGTATGATCACACACTTATTATTTTTATTGATCTTGTAATGAACTATCTTGGGCTTCCATATAAACCAATGCATAAACCAGACCATCACTAGCCTGGTGGGAATTCCCAACCACTACGTGTTGGAAACATGTGTCATGGCATAAGATATATAAAATTAAAATGATTTCCCCATTGATTAATAGTTCACGTATAATTGAATTTTTCCCAAAATATAGAATGACCCTTCTGTATTTTGGATTTACATGATAAAATCAGATAAGTTATAGCAAACAAGAAATATATAACTGATGTATAAATAAATTCTCAGTTCATCATCCAAATTACCTTGCCTATAGAATATCCTCAAATAGTGCTGATACTTGGTAACCATAATAATAATACACATCCAACCAGATAAATCACAAAAAATCTAATATTTGAAAGGTAAATCATTAAAATAGCCACATGTCATTCATTATTAGAATATAATCATAGGTCCTTCCATAGTAACCCAAACTTCTCATATATAAATAGTCTATCTTATTAGTGGAATAGTCATTATATATTTATACCAAACATTCCATAACCCTATTGTTTTAGTGTATTTGGAAACTTGTATACATAAAAAACTAGTACAAAAAATATATTCATCATTTTCTATTAATTTCTTCATAACTATCACTATTCTTAGACCTACAATACTTGATATATTTCCTCATATCCCAATTAAGGGATAAATAAGAAAGGGTAACTTTGGATTCTCAACAATGGTACACATAAGAGATATCAATCAATGATTATAAGTGAGCATAATATAAGTATAAGGGCATTAGAACACAATCATGAATTATAATAATCACAGACAATTAGTCAAAGAACTATAAACTTGAATCATAGAGTATTTTTTTTCAAAAAAATAAAAGATACATAAGTGTACTGAATTATCAGTAATAAATTAATATCCATGAGAACATATCAAATGAATCATACATAAATTGTTTTCATTGCACATAAGAATATAAATTCATTTCTTTACTCAAGGATGGCCATTAATACCATCATAGTGGATTGATTTCACACTCCATTACTTCATTTACATAGTTAAGTTTCACTCCCAATACTATCTAATTGGACAATGTCCCTTACTAAATTATGTTCACTCCCCATTGTAATCCTTATCATCTTGTGAGATATCCAACTTTACCCAATTTATTAGAAGACTATAATGGACCCTCCAAACATTGGTTTATAACATACCTACTCATCCATGGGTTATATCAGAACCACCCATCACATAATGAAAACCATATATATATGTTCCACATGATCATAATAAATTTATCATATAATCATATCATAACACATCGAATGGATATGAGTTTTATAAAAATTACATAATCAAAATCATAAACCATCCAGATAAATAATAATGATGGTAAAATTGTTTTATATCCCTAGTAAACCATAAGAAACTTTGAAATATTATTTTTATAGATATAAATTACTTTATAATTTCACTTAATTATTTCATAAGGAAAATACTCTTTTTATTTGAAAACTCTCATTTAGAATCTGAAAATTTCCAAAAAAAATTCATCTAAATATTTTATTCAAAAATAAAAAAATAAAATTATCAATTAATATTTTAAAAAATAGAATTCATGATGGTGTATGGATCTATTATTTCAATGTATGTTAAAACAAAAATTCCATTCACCTGTTTTGTAAAAGTAACTTGTTTCAATAATGCTTGGAAAGTTATTTTTAAATATTGGTAAATAGTGAAAAATATAGTTAAAAACGAATTAAATTAATATTTTTAGAATGTTAAAAACATTATTTAAAACATTTTAAGGAAAATATGTGTCAGAAGAAATGATTTCTCACCAAAGAGAAAAACATGGTTTGTTTTCTTTAATAGATGTTTTTCGGTCTCTTGAGTACATAAAGAGAGAAAAATGAAATTGAAACATTAAATAATATATATCAGAAGAAAAAAAATTATTTTTTGGTGATATATATCAGATAATTTAATTATCATAATTTTAAGCATAAATAATCTGGGTTAAAATAGATTGTAATAAAAAACACTTACCATTGATATAAATTTAAAATTATAACCCCATGAAAGGAATAAATTACAATGAAACATAAAACACCATGAAAAAAATTATATTTAATATAAAACATATCAATGGGGTAGTATATAAAACTCATAAAATAATATAGGTGTATATCCTCAAACATATCTCAATAAAACAAAATTAAGATTAAGAACCCTTACAACTTTAGTATTTTTTGAAACTAAAGTCATTGGAAGCATGAAAATCCTATGTTTATAAAAATATATTGAATTAAATCATGGATATTGAAAAAAATAAATTATTTCATAGTATATACACCATATAAATAATAAATTAGGGAATAACATTAAAAAATGTATTTATTAAAGAGAAATTGAGATGAAACCTTTACCTTATGTCTATCTTGATTTGTAAGCACTCTAAATTATTATATAATAAATATAATTTTTTTAAAAATGTATAAAAACCATATTTAAAAAATATTATCATATGTTATCCAATTATATCTTTTCTACAATTTTTTATATACAATTATCTAATAAATCCATCACTTTGAGCGTTAAATGATTCATTTTTCATGTATGTTTTAGATTAACAGTTCTAATAATTTAACATTGATTGTGTATACACCACATAAATATTGTTTATAATGATATAAATATAATATACTTTCATTATATAATTGAATATAACCATTAATTTCAACTGGTGATGAAAAATGAGTTGCCTCACATCATGGAGACAGTAATATGTACGCACACACGAGTGATGATTCAATTTTCGATGGATTGAAATAAAGAAAAATAAAAGATAATTAAAATTTAAATAGTTATAATTATATTGTAAATATTATATATTTTACAAAATATATCCTTCATACCGACCATGTAATGTGGAAATGATAATCAAATCACATCGCTTTATAGAGATTATTGTCCCCACATATGCACGAGAGACATTATCATTTACTAATGGATCAGAATATAAGAAGAAAGATAATATATTATCATTAAAAAAGTTTAATAATTTCATAAATATAATATATAAACATTAAATCCAACATTATAACCACTCATGAAACATGGTGATGGAAAATTAATTGTATCGTTACGTGGAGGCGGTAGTACACATGTTTTCATTAACAATAATTTTGGTTCCAATTTCTTAGAGAAGATGTAGTCAATGGTTTTTAAATAATCATAACGAAATCTTATTATATTTATCATACTATATTAATATTTTTTTGGATTAAATAAGTTTATATAAGGTGTAAGAAGAAATAAAATTTAAAGAGGTTGGATAAGATTTATACCACCTCTTTGAGAGTCCCACTTAAGATTACATCTTAAACCATGAAGGACTGTTATTAAGAGAATAAAATAAGAAAATGATTAAGGTAATTAATCTAGGATGGGTTTTTATCAGGTATTTTCGGAAAAAGTAGGCTCAAATAGAGTGACTAATGGAGGAGTAGTGGTAACCTTTTATAAGTGAGGAGAGGGGGTCATGTGAAATTTGGTTAAGTATTTCAATTATATAAGGTGAATTTAATGGGAAGGTGGATACAAATGTCTACATAATTGATGGTATGATAATATAATTTTTATTCCTCTTCAAACAATATTAATTAGAAAATTTTAGTTGGTAGTTCAATTCTTATATCTTAGTTTAATCCCCAGTAATACGGATAAATCTTTATTGTTTTTAATATTCATTAGGAAAAACATTAGTTGAAAAAATTATATTATATTAATTATTATTATTATAAATGTTAAAACCATTTTAAAATATTCAATTTTTATAACCAGTAGAATTCAATTTTAAATAAGCGTGTACCCTGTAGTAAAAACCTGTTTCAAAAAAATAAATCATTAAACATAAAAAAAAATTACTTACATTATTTTACAAATAATTAACTAAAAATTAATATTAAAATAAATAAATATATGACATAGATATTAAATTAAAATAATTAATCAATAATAATTAATTTAATTTATTAAGATATAAATAGTTTTCATGTAAAAAATTCTTTTAAGGAAAATTTATTTTTAATCCCAAAGATAAGCTTAAACCAAAATCAAGTAAAAAGAAAATGATTAGTTAATTATTTAGATTATTTTTAGTTAAATGTAAATTAAATTTATTTAAGATCAAATTAATAACATACTAATACATTTACTTTAAAAGAATTTGTAGTCTTTACGAAAATCGTCATTTTTGCACTATTCACTTGAAAATAAATCTTTTTAGAAAAGTTCAAAAAACTCAACCGATGATAATAGTGACATGTTGATTTAAAAAATTCTATTAATTTCCTCAAATAAAATTTCAGAAAATTTTATATATTTATTATAATTTCATTTGTAAAATGCAATAAAACACATTTTTCAAGAAAAAATTATTTTGGAAGCATAAAATGATTTTACTAAAAATTGGGTATTTATTTATTATTAATTAATAAATACATTTGAACTATTTTACAACTTTATAAATATTTTCCATAATTTTTTTATTACTATTCATACCTACCAATTTAACTTTTAGGTAATAATAGTTTAATATGTCGTGGTTTATATATACTCAGGGTTGCGTGTAAGAGAATCTATCAAGCGCATAAATTTTATTTAAAGAAAAAATATTCTAAAATTTTGTATTCTTACATTATCCCTACATCCTAATGAAATTAAACTCTATAAATTTTTATCTCTATAATCAGTGGTTCAATAATTTTAAATGACTTTTTAAAAAAAACACATTATATAAAGATATAATAAATCTTCCTTTGAAAAGAGTATTAAGAAAAATAAAGGTTACATGAAATCACATATAATAAGGTTCCTAGGTAAATAAAACATTAGTGATAAGTGAAAATATAAACATGGTGGAGAAAGATAATATCCAAAGACAAATAGAGAGTGATAGAGAACACGATCATGAAAAATTTAATAACCAGAAAATCGTAAATCATTGAGGGGTGAAAAGGACCATAAAATCCCTAGAAATAGTTTTGAAAAGGAAATAAATTTTTCTTCAATATCCATTTTCCTAAAGGTGAGGAATTCATTTACCATGTACTATGGGAAAATATACTCACTTTATTTCATCAATTTCATAAGCATAATTTCATACTTTGGTTATACTTTGGTCATTTTCCACTTCAATCACATATCTTACTCCAAGAAATGAATATTAAAAATGAATTTGTTCTTGAATCACTAAAATTAAATTTTGATAAATCATAGGATCAAAAAAATAATTAAAATTTATTCCTTATATATGAAGATATTTACCAAAACAAAAATGGTTATCATAAGTAATCGAAGATGGATAAATCATCATATAATGAAATTATACATTAATCTCTATAATATTATTAGTAACACACAATGTTTACCATAAACAATTCTATAAATATTTAAACTTATTACCTCTCCAAAATATGTTGAAAATTTTAAAAACCCATTAATTTAAAAATAGGTAACTAAATCACTAAAACAAGATTTACTTAACTTCCAAAATAACATAATGTAGCTCTTAATTTTATATACCATACATGTGAATACCATGATAATATATTATCTTAAAACATGTTAATCCTTTTTCAAAATAACCTATATCACTAAAACTCCTCAATGACCAAATATATGCTTATAAAAAATAAACTTTTTCCTTATTACTAAAGTAATATCCCTAACTATCAAATATATTCCACAAATCTAAAAGTTCAATTAAAATTATTAAAGGTAACATAAATCACTTTTTCATTAATTAACTAATCTAATTCAAGGTCAAAAATACTATCTAATTTACATTTTTAATTTTTATCAACTCTTTATCCAAAAATTATTATTATTTAAACCTCATGTATATATTAAGTGTTATCCCTATCATAATAATGTTTTTCCCATCAATATCACCTTACAACTGCAAAAATTTTCTAGGTTATCGATACCATTCAACATATGCTTCAATATCCTAAAATAAAAACTACAACAGAAAAATCCCTACATGTATCATGATTATTATAACCATAATATCATTAATAAAACACTTAAAAAAATAATTATAAAAACCTAATACATAAATACTTCAATAATTCCACATCAATATTTTTCATAACATATTGCCTCCATGTTCTTGGATTTATTATTTTTTTAGGGAATTGGGTCAAATAATTCAAAATTTTCCCACACAAAAGAAACCAAACTATAAATAGTATATTTGGATGTAATTTATTTTCCTCTATTAAACTCTTTATTTATCCCTATAATTACTTTTTCTATGTACTTATCTTCCATATATAAAAAATCTTCATGTTCCTTTAAGAACATTATATGGGTGTTTCTTCCCACGCTCTCAACATGTAAGAAGATTAATCCTCTATTCTATATGATATTAATCAATATAAATTTTCTCTTATTTGGTTCTTTCAAAAAACCACTTGTATTCATGTTGTTAATCATATAATGACATAGACAAATAGTCATAATCAAAATATTCCATATTTCATCTTTTATATAATTTTTTATCTTGTGAATAAAGTCATTTCATAGTCCATATCATTTATTTTTAAAATAATTACTCTTGGTTACAACCATTATCTAAATCCTAAATCATTGTGAGATAAATAGTAACAGGTAATTATCTAATCATGATAAATTGTTCATAGGATGTCAAAACCATGACACCTTCCTTTCATCCAATGACAAATTAGGTTTAAACAATGTTATCTATAGTTATTATCTAGTCAAATTATTTATAAAAAATGTTAATTAGAGCAAAAATATTCCTAGGTAGTGTCAAACTAGGTCTTTAGTAAGGACCCATTAACCTTGAACTATAATTGTGGCCATGATATACTCCACTAACCCTTTTTTGAGTTATTATCCCTATATGAATATGAGCCAAAACCATGTCCACATATAGTATCCATAAAAGGATGAATTTGGTTAGGGAAACCACAATAATTTATTTACAATAAAATAGAATACTATCCTATACTTAGTCTTATCCAATGTATTCTCACTAAATATTCCTCATCATAGTTTCCAAGAGTTAATAATAATTTTTTCTATCCCAAAATTAATAACCAAAAAATTATACATAATTACTAAATCATATTTGAGGAATATTCTTTACATATCAATATGATCCACTCTAAAAATTTAAATGTTTACTGTATTTGGAAACCTGGATACATAAAATTCTAGAAAATAAAAGTTCTACATTATTTCACATTAATGTATTCACAACTAGAACCATTATTAGACCTATCATACTTATTATCTTTCCTCCTAACCTTGGGAAGGGAAACATAAGAGATAGTGAGATCATATGTGAAATAAGGGTAAACATAATAGATATTAATCAATTATCATAAGTGGGTATAAAATAAGAATAAGGATATGAGAAAATGATCGTGAATTACATTAGTTATACCCAATCAGTAAATGATAATTAAACCTGAATTAGGTAGTATGGTTTCTCAATAAGAAACAAAAGAAATAAGTGTTTGAAATAATTAATAATCAATCATGACCCATGATAACATATCAAAATAATAGTACATAACAATATATCATGAAAATAACAAATACAATCATTTCCTTATTCATGGATCACTACCTAAAATATTACAGTGGATTGGGTTCACTTTCCATTCCATTATTTCCTTAGTCAATGTTCAATACCAAGTCTATCTTTTTGAAAAAATTACCTTTTGAAATTGGGTTCACTCCCTATTCTATTCCTTATTATCTCATGAGATATATATCTTTACTAAATGCATGTGAGTTATATAATAGACCCACCTGATCTTAGTTTATAATTTAACCACTCATCTATGGATTATCAAAAAACCACCCACCACATAATGTTAACCATAAATATGTGTGCCATAAGTTCATAAAACATTCATTGTATCATTATATAATAACCCATGGAAAAGATACAATTTTTGTAAAAACATTACAATCAAAATCATAAATCATCCAGATGATGAATAACTCAGGTAACATTGGATTGAATCCCCATTAAATCATAAAAAAACATTAAAGGATTTTATTATAGATAATAACCCCATTATAATATAACTAGAACATTTCTTGAATAAAATACCCATTTTATTTGAAATAACTTATTTATAATCTAAATTTCTATAAAAATATTAAGGAAATAAATTTATTTGAAAAAAAAAATAAATTATAAAGGAATCATCAAAAAAATATTATTCATGATGGTAATGAAATAAATTCATAGGTGTATGTTAAATCCCAAAAAAATTACATTTTCAGTAAATGTACCACATTTGGATAATGATAATAAAATTAGTTTTAAAAAATATTAACTAAAAAAATTAAAAATTACTTTAAAAAATATTAGATAATTGAAAAAATATCTTTGAAACATTTTAAATAAAATATTGACCTGGAAGAAAACATTTATGATCGGTGAGAAAAATATAGTCAATTTCCTTAAAAATTCAGTATAATGAGTAATTTGTTGAGTCAATAAGGTTTCCTTATGAATTTTCCATTCCTTTATGTTTTAAAAATCACAAACACTCTATCTTAAGGAAAATTTTATTTTCCTTAATAAAGAAAATTTTCCTTCCCAAAGGAAAATTTATCCTTACCATGTTTTCATTGTTCAAGTTTTAGTTTCTCTAAATCTAACTCTTTTTATTCCTAACTGTAAAATTCGGTTTCAAAAATAAAACCTCATAATTCTAAAAATACATAGATATAGAGTATTCTATTTTCAGGTTCTGAATTATGACTCTGAATTCTATGAAATTTAGACTCTGAATTCTCAGAAATTCAGACTCCGGATTCTCTAAAATCCAGACTCTAAATTCTCAAAAATTCAGACTCTCAATTATCAGGAATTCAGACTCCGAATTATCTGAAATTCAGACTCTGAATTCCTGAGAATTTAGAATCCAAATTCCTTATAATTCATACTCTGAATTATTCAAAATTCTGGTTCTGAATTGCTTAGAAATCAAGTTTCAAATTCTTGAGAATTTAGACTCTGAATTCCTCAGAATTCAGACTCTGAACTCTACGGACTTCTAATTCCAAATTCCTTGATGAAAAATATCTGAATATTAATGAAATATAGAATTCAAATGTTCTTAGACTTTGAACATTATTTTCCATAGACTTTGGAAAATTAGATTTGGTTGAGTAACCATATTTTTATTATCTTTAATATAGTTATGAAATGATTTCATGTATTCTGTTTCTAACTATCCATTTTTTGAGTGACACATGTATAAGTCCCTCCAAAATTTAAGGAAAAATATGACCATTGGAGGAGGTATTCGACCATTGGAGATGTGCCTATAAATAAGAGCTCCTTTAAACGAGCTCAATAGAGATATCGACTGAGAAATTGTTCTACAACTCTAGGGATTACATGCTGTTGAAGTGATTTATAGAGAGAGAGACTCTCATGCTTTGTGTGTACTGAAGATCTTGTTCATATTGCTTCATGTGACTCTAATTTTTGTTTTATACAATCAAGGGCTTTTGGGGATAGGAATTCAGAGGTGTCGACTACCTTAAAGTTTGAGGACTTCCTTGATAAGGAAGATAGAGGTGTCGGTTACTTTTAAGTTCGAGGTCTTGCGTGGATAGCAAGAAAGATTCTGATATTATTATCGAGGGCTTACCTTGGTGTGGGGAAGATAGACTTTCATGAATGTATAAATCAAGGGACCTTTATCAAAGGTTGTTGGTTACCATACTCTTTGGGTTAAAAGATTTCATACTTGTTACATGTGTTGTTTCAAGGTTTTTTCTACTTCATATTGATTAATAAGGAAAGTATAACTACCTTATACTTTCTTATAGATGTACTCTGATTAGTATGATTCTATACACTTTAAGGTATGATCTTTTTCCTTGTAAATTTTTCTTAAGTTTCATTTCTGAAACCATATTTCTGGAATCTAGAAAGTTTTTAGAACTAAAAGGTCTTGTCAATTTACCTTGTTTAACTTTATTAAACAATAGAAAGTTTTATATCAGCTTTAAAAGTTCCAAAGGAATTTTTAAAAGAAACAATTCACCCCCTATTGTATTTTGTGCATATAGATCATTTTCTGATCCTACAATTGGTATCATAGGAGGTCTCTGAAATTCATATATTCAAATATAAGTTTTCTTGCTCATGTTTTCATTGTTTTATATTTTCCTGGATTTAGGTTTTTTATCCCTGTTTACAAACTCTTATTACTAACAAGTTTGTGTGGAAAAATATTTTCTTTGAGATGACTGGAATGAATGTTGGTTCTATTGATAATCTTAATCCTACTAGACCACCTATTTTTTATGGGAATGATTATGAATAATAGAGAGATCATATGAATACTTTTGTCATTAACACTAGAGTGGGAAACTTTATTATGCTTACTGAAGATTACAAGATTCCGGATAAGAAAGTCAGAACTTTTAATAATCAAGAAAAGTTAGAATATCAACTAAACTAGAATGTACACAATACTTTGTTGTGTTCCATGGCCAAGAATATATATAGCCAGATTTCATCTTGTAATGCTACAAATAGTATTTTGAAGAAATTGTAGGTTACTCATTTTAGTATATCCAAAGTTATCGAAACTATAAGATCTATGCGTAGAGCAGAGTATCCTAAATTTCTATTTCCTTACGAAGAACTAGTATGAAAGGTACAATAGTGGTTTATGACTATTAATATCTTACAATCCATGTGTGAAAAAGGATTACATGATGAGGCACTTGTGGACATGATTATAGATATCATGCCTAATGAGTGGGAATCTAAGAGAACAACTATTGATGAGAATAGGAAAGTTTCACAGATTACTCTTGATGATATTTTTGGAACTCTTCTTCAAAATGAAACCAAAATGAAGAGATATTCTGATCTAAAAAAAATAAGAATGGAAATGGATGTGTTGATTTTACAACTGCTTCAAATCATATGAAATCCAAGACTCCAAAAAGGGTTACTTGATCCAAGTCAAATAAGGAAACTGTTTTATCTAAATCAAGGGAATTTGAACATTCTGAGAATGAACTTGGTAATCTTGCTCGAAGGATAAACAAGATAGTTGGGAAGAAATACTTTTAGTATAGATATAAGAAGAAAGAAAGAAAGGACAAAAAGACTCTCAAGTCACTTGTTATGAATGAAAAAGAGCATGGCATATAAGGCCATATTGTCCTATGCTTAAGAGAAAGTATAGAAATAAAAATCATTCTGAGGGGAATAGAAAGAAATACTATAATTCTAAGGCTAAGAAAGTTTTGAAATCTAATGACAGCTGGAGTGACAGTGGTGGAGACTCTTCTGATGAATCCTAAGAGAATGAATATTCTAGTTATAAGAATATTCGTTTACATTCCATGTTAACTATTGAAAATCATTGTTTAATGGACAAGGTACACAATACCAAATCCATAACCAATGAATCCTTGAATACTAATTATAGTGATAGTAAATATTATGAATCTTTGGATGAGGAATCGTCTTCTGATGAAGATAATACTTTACCTATATATGAAGAAGTTTCTATGTTTTCTATTCTCCATGAGAATGAAAATTCTATAGTCAAGAAAAAGATTGATAAAGAAAATTATTGAATTACTATTCTTACTAAAAAATATCAAATCTTTATAATGATCTTGATACAAACAGTTATGATTTTTAAATTATTTCAAAAACCCTTGAGGAAGTTAATTCTAATAAGGATAAACGTTCTAAGGATCTAGAAAAAGTATTTTCTAAGAAAAATGTTTTCGAGACGAACTCTAGTGCTAAAACTAAATTTTTTGAGGATAAAAACGTAATTATTAATCTAATGTTTGAATTATTTTACTTGAAGACGTGTTTTCCAAACTTTACCTTTGGTAAGGAATGTTTGGATAAGATGTATTCCAAAATTCGATCTCTAAGGAATAATTCTGGTTTTGGTTATACTAGTTAAAATCTGGTTTTTAGTAACAATTATTTTGTTCCTAAAAGTGATACATTTTTCACTAAGTGTCAGTGTGGTGGGAATTGTGAAAAAATTGGTTCCTTAAACAAAACTTAGTCTTTAGGTTTTTATAAATCTTATTTTTCTAAGCAAATGTGGATTCCTAAAATCTTTCTTTCGGAAGATTCTATTTCCAAGAATGTTTGGGTTCTGAAAGTCTAACACTCGTGTTTACAAGAAAATAAAGATAGTAAAAACATCAATACATGGTACAAGGATAGTGTATGTTCCCGACAAATGACTCGTAACAAAAACATCTTTGAAAATTTTATAAAGACGAAGGGAGGAAAAAGTATCTTTTAGAGATAATGCTAAGGGAGAAATTATTGGTATAGGTAACATTATTCTTCTTGAAAAAACATTGATTTAGAATGTTTTATTTGTTAAGGGTGTTACGAACAATCTCATTAGAATAAGTCTATTATGTTATGAAGGTTACCTTGTGAATTTTAGGAATGACATGTGTTTAGTACACAATTCCAAGGAAGAGTTTATTCTTTCTTCCAATAGGCAAGAGAATGTATACACACTAAACTTAGAAGACCTTAAGAGATAAGATCTACCTTGTGTCAGTGCAATGGATGATCAATCATGGTTATGGAATAAAAGGTTAAGACATTATAACATTAGGAACCTATGAGAAATCTCTACGAAAAGACTTGTTAAGGATCTATCGGAGATTATATTTGATTCTTCAAAAGTTTTTAATCCCTCCCAATATGGCAAGAAACATAAATCAAGTTTTAAATCAATAGGTGAAGCCTCAACTACTAGTTCATTGCAGTTAGTGCACAGGGATCTTTTTTTTCCAACACAAAATAGAAGTATTGGAGGCCAATATTATGTATTTTTCCTAGTTGATGATTACACTAGATTTACATCGGTCTATTTTCTAGCAAAGAAATATGAAGATTTTTCATTTTTCAAAAGTATTAGATCCCAAGTTAAAAATGAGTAAAACATTCCATTGATAACTATCCATAGTGATTAGGGAGGTGAATTTCAAAATTCTAATTTTGAATGTTTTTGTTGTAGAAAAGGAATTACTCATAACTTCTTAGAAAAAAGAACTCCTCAACAAAATGGTGTTGTTGAAAGAAGAAACAGAATTCTTCAGGAGATAATAAGAACCATGTTGAGTGAATATTCTATAGCGAAACATTTTTGGGCTAAAGCTATATGTACTACTTATTATACTATAAATCGTGTTTTTATTAGACATTTTCTTAATAATACTTCTTATGAATTATGTATTGTTCGAAAAGCAGGACTTTAATACTTCAAGGTTATTGGTTTCAAGGTATTAATTCTGAATACTAAAGGTAATCTACACAAATTCGTACCAAAATCCGATGAAGGAATTTTCTTAGGCTAATCTATAACTTCTAAGGCTTATAGATTTTTCAATAAAAATACTAGTACAGTTGAAGAAAAAATACACGTCAAATTAGATGAAACTTATCCTTTTTGTTTTTAAACTTCCTCAACCTACATCTTCAGATGTTTTTTAAAAAACTAATTATCAACCCTGGATAGAAGATCATTCTTATAAGGAAAATGATCAAAAAAATGTTTCTGAAGCATTTACTCAAGAATACATCCAACCATACGTTGGTGAATAGGTTTTACAAAACCCAAATAAGTTGTTTTATAAAAATCAACCCACTGATAGTATCATAAGGGATGTAAATAAACCTGTAAGGACTAGAAGTTCCTTAAAAAATTAAGTAGAACATATATAATTCCTTTCCCAATTACAATTAAAAAGCACTAATGAAGCTTTGGGTGATGATGATTGGATAATAGTTATGAAAGATAAGCTAAATGAATTCAAAAGGAATAAAGTTTGGACCTTAGATTAAAGACCTATGGAAAACTCTATAATTAGAGTAAAATGGTTTTTCAGAAATATGTGTGAAGAAAATGGAATCATAGTAATAAATAAATCTAGATTGGTTTCTATAGGCTATAATCAACAAGGAGGAATAGACTATGAATAAAGCTATGATCCAGTAGCCAAACTCGAATCTATTCGCATTCTACCTGCCTTTACAGCATTCTTCAACTTCAAAATTTTTCAAATGGATGTTAAATGTGATATCCTAAATGGTTATGTTCAAGAGGAAGTTTTTGTTGAACAACCTCCTGGTTTTTAATATACAAAACGTCCTAAACAAGTTTTCAAACATACCAAAGCCTTTTATGGACTTATGCAATCTTCTAGAGCCTGGTATGATAGACTTATATGGTTTTTTTTTCAAAACAATTATGTTAAGAGAAATGCTAATCTAACCCTTTTTATAATGAAAGATAAGAAATATGTTTTGATTGTTCAAATTTATGTTGATGACATTAAATTTGGTTCAACTTAGCAATCATTAACTGATTCTTCTGCAGATCTAATGAAATATGAGTTTGAAATGAGTATGATGGGTCAGTTAACATTTTTCCTAGGTTTTTAAATTTCTCAAAAACCAGAAAGAATCTATATATCTCAACATAAGTATATTAAATATCAACATAAAAAGTACTGATATGACAACACTAAGAGTATATGTACTCCCATTGGTACCGCAAATTCAATTGATCTTGTTGCGGCTGGGAAACCAATCGATCAAACATTTTTTAGAGGTATGATAAGAAGTCTAATTTAATTAACCACTACTATTCCAGAGTTAATGTTTCTAGTATGCTTATGTGCAATATATCAATCCAATCCTATGGAATCTCATTTATAGGCAGTGAAAAGGATTTTTCACTACTTAAAGGGAACCGTGGATATAAGACTCTTTTATACTTATGGAAAAGATTTTTTTTAAAAACGTTTTCAGATGCTGAATTTGGTGGGTGTATAATGGATAGGAAAAGTACATTCATAACTTTTCAATTATTAAAAGATTCATTAGTTTCTTGCTCATGAAAAAAGTAACACTCAGTAACACTTTCCACTGTTGAAGGTGAATATGTAGCAACTGGAAGTTGTTATAATCAAGTGTTTTGGATGCAACATACACTCATAGAGTATGGTATGACTTTTACCAAAACAAAAATATTTTGTGATAATACTAGTGCCATTGCATTAAGTAAAAACACTGAACAACACTCTCATGCAAAGAGCATAGATATTAGGCATCACTTTCTTAGGGATCACACACAAAATGAAGAAATCATTCTTCAATTTATCAGAACAAAATATCAACTTGCTGATATTTTCACAAAATCATTACCATTTGATAGATTTGAATACATTTAAAAGAAGTTAGGAATGATAATTGTATGGTAATATTCCTTATTAACTTCTTGTTGAAACCTATCTCTTTACAATAACAAACTTTTTTTCAAAGGGGGAGTACATTCGCATGGTAGTAAATTTTTATAAAAAAAATTTTTAGTAGTCATTTTTTTTCATTAATCAAATTTTCGTAATCTACATTTTTTTTAGTAATCTAAAAATTTTAGTAGTCAAAATTTTTTCTTAGTAACATCTTTTGTAATAAATATTATCGTATTTAAAATTTTCTTAATAAAGGATCTCATAGTTAAAATTTTCATAATCATATTTTTATATTTTTTTGTCTAAGATTTTTCATAGTCAAAATGTTCGTAGTCAAAGTTTTCAAAATCAAAATTTTCAGAATCTAATGTTCTTCAAGAAAAATTTTCTTCATTACAAATAATCTTCCTAGAAATCTGAATGGTTTGGTTCTCTTCCTAAGTCTTCGTAATTATTTTTTTCCTTGCTGGTGTTTTCATTTGTTTTTAAACTCTTCAGATTCACTTTTCCTTAAATTCGATTTTTTTTAAACCTCAAAAGATCAGAACCTATTAAAATCCTTCTTTGTCTATCATCTCAACCATTAGATCTTCTCATGACGTTTTCAGCATTGGATCAATCAGGGAAGTTAAACTGTCAATTTAATTGCCTATTTAATGGCCACCTAATGATTGTCCCATATCAATCTACAGGATTTTGCGTGCTAAAGCTCTGTCCTTTATACATAATCTCGTTCCGAATTTCTCAAGCCTACCTTACTTCTGAATTCCTGCTGAAGCCTCTTCTCAAATATAAATTTGAACTATTAATGAAATATCCAAGTGGATGATCTACCAAGATAGTTTAATTGATATGAAGTTTTATGCCAAATATGACTCTATCATATCTAAGAATATCAAGCTCAATGGATGGGATAGGGTTTGTATTTCAAAACAAAAAGCATAAGATCTGGTGTATCCGGGGTTGTTAGTAGAGTTCTATGAGATAGTAACTTCTTTCAAGGAAGAAGTCAGGGACAAGTTCCCTTTTATGTGTTATGGAAAGACATATTCTCTTTCTTACACTAAGGCTGCATGTTTGATTGAAATTTATTTTGAAGGGAAAGCTGAGTTTTGTACTCACAAACCACCTAATGTTAAAGGATGTTTTGATAAGTAGAAGTCCATAGATTGCCTTGTCCTTTCAAAAGTAATGACTCATAAGATTCTTCATCAATCTATGAACTTACAGATTCTTGAAATATGGGTTCATGGTTTTATAATTCCTAGAAAAGGTGATAAGGATACTCTGAAGAAGTGTGACATCTACATTCCAGATTTCTTGGTGAATTTTAGGAAGATAATTTTGGTTAAGTACATTATAGTTACGATATAGAATATCAAAAATAAATATTTGAAATCCCAAATTATCATGTATCCAACTATTCTATCAAATATTATTGTTCGTTGTTTAGAATCCTTAAAAATTCTTTTCTGTTCTAAGTTGAGGAATTACAAAGTCATGTTGTTGAGTGATGATACTTTAAGTAGGATGAAAGTTGGTTTTTCTAAAGAATCTGAATAATTCTATGTTTTTCCTAAAGAGGAGGAATAAGCATTATCAATGAAACATGAAGTGGATGAGACTTCAAAAAAGGGTGGAAGGAAGAGGAAGGGGAAGGAACCAGAAGAGAGAAGTAAAAACCCAGTGGCTAAGGAAATCCAGTCTGCACCTCCGAAGCCGAAGAAGGAAAAAACCTATCATAATGAAGATGTTTCTAAATGGATAGAGGATAAGAAAAAAATAGAAGGAAGGGGAGCCTAAGTTTGTCCTGAACCTTACTAAGGAAAAACCATTGAAGGAAAAGACTACTGGGAATCATGAAAAGAAAGAAATAGAAAAGAAGAAAATGAAGAAATTATTAGAAGCTGATGTCATTCAATATCTTATCAAGGCTAATGAAAAATCCTATGAACAGATTATGGTACCAAAATTTGTTTCAGTATAACCATTACCAGAGAATCTGGGAAAGAAGTTAGTGATTACGGGATGATATCAAGAAGAATACATTGTACAAGATGAAGAATTGGAAGAAGAAGAAGAAGGCAGTGGTGATTATGCGGACTTGATAAAGAAAGTAGTGGATTTCAATGAGAAAGAAAGTACTTCAGAGAAATTATCATTCTGAAATTCTGAAGCAGAGTCTTCAAAACTTGATACCCCAAGAAAAAGATGAGATGGGTGAGGAAGAAGTGGATAAGTTGACTGAAAAGAAAAGTAGTAATCATGATTTCATATAGCCATAGGATATTGAGGCAGGAGCCGAGAATAAAGAAGTTAATGAAGATAAAATATTTTAGATATAAGATAGCTTACATGAATTTCTTAATCAAGAAAAAATCATTCCAAAGGATGATAAGGGAAAACAAGTGGTTGTGGATACACCAAGTAAAACTATGGTAAAGAATAAATAAGTCGGTGCTTCATCGGAGAGGAAGGCTGTTGAAATAGAAAAAGAATCCACACCAACCAATGTCTCAGATTCAGAATCGTCCTCACTTGGACATGAATTTGTTGTTCTATATTTGAAAAAGCTTAATGGAACTAGTCCCTTATTTCCTAGTATAGACTTTAGATGTCATATGCTTCAGCATATGTTAAATCAAAAATAGGATTCTGTTTCCTTAGTGATGGATAAATGTTTTACTCTAGAGGCAGATTTCAAATATTTTCACATTAGCAATGAGTCTCATAAAATATCTTGAAAGAAGATCACAAGTTGGTCAAGGAAGACAATAGAAGAGATGAGAATCTTTGATGAATTTCATGATATTTTCTTGGATGCTTTTGACACCAAAGATGTGAAGATCAAGGATCTCACTAATAGTTTTAATGAAAAGTTATATATTGAACAAACTTCTCGGAAGTAAGAAATTAAGTATCTAAATGGGAAGATAAATTCTATGGCCATGAATTGGAAGAGAGAAAGGCATCTCAGAATTGAGATAGAAGAGAAGCTTGTTATGTAGGAAGAATTCTTGAAAGCCCGGGTAGGGAATATTAAGGCTTAAGAAGAAAAGATAAAAGCCTTAGAAAAGAAAACTGAAGACCAGGATCAACTTTTCAAGTATATGGAAGAAAATCACAAAGAGATCAAGAATCTAAAAAAACATTGTGAAGAAGCTGATTCTAAATGAGAAGGAAGGATAATCCTTTGTAAATCCAACATTTTTTTGTGTTTCCCTGATTGTAAAAATTATTCTAAACTTAATTAAATTCTTATTTCACTTCATATTTTTGGTTTTTTTGTATTAATCTTTTAGGTACCAAATTTCATTTCCATTCCCTTTATTGTTTTTTGAAAATCCAAAAAGGGGAGAAAGGAATGTCAATAAGAATACTAATTAAAGAATAAATTTCCCTAAGTAAGGGGGTTTATCCAAGGGGGATTTTTTATCATGAAGATTTTCGTGAAAGCGAAAAAAAATTATTCGGGAAATCAATAATATGATCCTTAGGGTTTCCAAAGCCTAAGGCGGAGTTATTCGTATTCAATTTGATCCATAAGTAAAGTGAGATAAGTGTTTATTTCATAAAATTTTAAAGTCCTTATATTATTTTGAGTAAGGATGTTTGTGTTTTCCATAAAGGGAGAGATTATTGACTCAATAAGATTTCCTTATGACTTTTCCATTCCTTTATCTTTTGAAAATCAAAAACACTATATCTTAAGAAAAATTTTATTTTCCTTAATATTGAACATTTTCCTTCCCCAAGGAAAATTTATCCTTACCATGTTTTAATTTTTCATGTTTTAGTTTATCTAAATCTAACACTTTTTTACCTATGTTTAAAATTTTGTTTCACATATAAAACCTCATAATTCAATAAATACATAGATATAGAGTATTCTGTTTTTTGGTTCTGAATTCTCTAAAATTCAGACTCTGAATTATCTGAAAACCAGACTTCGAATTCTCTGAAAATCATACATTGAATTCATTGATATTCAGACTCCAAATTCTCTAAAATTTAGACTCCAAATTCTATAAAATAAAGACGTATAATGTTATAAAATTCAGACTCTGAATTCTTTGAAATTTAGACTCTGAATTCTCTGAAATTCAGACTCCAAATTCCTTAAAATTCAGACTCTAAATTCCTTAGAATTCAGACTCCAAATTCCTCAAAAATCAGGTTCCGAATTCCTTAGAATTCAGGGTCCGAATTCCTTCATATTTAGACTATGAATTACTCAAAATTCAGAATTTGATATCTATAGAATTATTATTCCGAATTCCTTGATAAAAAAATTCCGAATATTCTTTCAATATAGAATCCGAATGTTATTAGACTCCAAACTTTATTTTCCTTAGACTCCGGAAAATTAGATTTCATTGAGAAACCAAATTTTTCTTACCTTTGTCATAGTTATGAATTGATGTTGTTTATTCTATTTATAACTAACCGTTGTTTGAGGGACACATGTACAAGTCTCTCCGAGATTCAAGGAAAAATATAACCATTTGAGGAGGGATCCGACCATTGGAGATGTGCTTATAATTAAGAGCTCATTTGAATGAGATCAATAGATAATTTGGCTGAGACACTATTCTACAACTCTAGAGATTACATGCTGTTGAAGTGATTTCTAGGGAGAGATACTTTCATGATTTTTTTTACTGAAAATCTTGTTCATATTGCTTTGTAAGACTCTGATTGTTGCTGTGTACAATCGAGGCCTTCTGCGGATAGGAAGACAGAGTTACCAACTACCTTAAATTTTGAGGACTTCCATAATAAGGAAGACATAGGTACTGACTACCTTAACGTTTGAGGGATTTTAGGGATAGCAAGATAGATTCTGATATTTCTATCGAGGGATTACCATAGTGTGGGTAAGACAGACTTTCTTGAAAGTACAAATCAAGGGACCTTTAACCAAGGTTGTTGGATACCCTACATATTGGGTTAAAAGATTTAATACATGTTAATTGTATTGTTTCAAGTTTATTTTATGATTCATTTTTATTAATATGGAATGTATAACTACCTTATACTTTCTTATACATGTACTTTGATTAGTAAGATTATATACGCTTTAAGGTAGAATCTTTTCCTTTGTAAACTATTCTTAAGTTTCATTTCTGGACCCATATTTCTGGAATCTAGAGATTTTGTAGAAATAAGTGGTCTTTTTAAATTACCTTGTATAACAAAGTTAAACAATATAAAGTTTTATATCAACATTAAAATTTCCAAAGGAATTTTTAAAAGATACAATTCATCCCCCTCTTGTATATTGAGCATCTACATCATTTTCTGATCCTATATAATTAATAATAGAAAATTTAATGAAAAATATTTAATTTGTTGAAATAAACACGGTATAATAAAATATATGATATCTGGGAGAGATATAAAATTTCATCATCCAAAATTTTAGAATAAATAATCCCGTTAAAATGAGATTGTAGCTTAAACCCTTACTGCTATCGAAAATTTTGAATCCTAATCCCCATGAAAAAAGTAACATTAAATGAAACATTAAATATCTTGAAAAAATTATATTAATGATTCAACATATAAATGGGGTTATAGATACACCGCATAAAAATTTATAGGTTGATAACATCAAACATGCCTCAATGAAAAAAATTATTATGAAGAACCCGTACTAATTTCGTATTTTTTTAAAAGAAAGTAATTAGAAGACTTAAAATAACATGGTTCTATATATAACATGGATTAAATCAACTAGGATGAAAAAATACATTCATTTTAAGTATATATACCATATAAATAATAAATTAGTTATTAATATTAAAACATGTCTTAATGAAAATAAATTAAGATGAATTCCATACCTCAAGTCCGTCTTGATTTTTAGGTGCTCTAATCTCCAGTGTAATAAATTTAAATTTATTATGATTATATAAAAACCAATATTAAAACATATAATATTATACATGATCCATTAATATCATTTCAACACTCATTTATTAAAAAGTCTTTATTAAATCCATCATTTCAGGTGATAAAAACTTCATTTTTATGTATGTTTTATTTTGGAAGTTAATGTCTCAAAACATTGATCATGGTTACTCAATATATAAAATTATAATCATGATATAAATATAAAATATATTAATTATATACACATTTATAATCATTAATATTAATTGGAGAAAAAAATGAGTAATGTCACTTCGTGGAGATGATAATCCATGTATACACATGAGTGACATTTCTATATTTGACTGGAAAGAAATAAATAGTGTAAATTGATAATTCAAAATTATATAATACTTATAATATCATAAATAACATATATTATCATTATAATATATCCTTGTAACCATCCATGTAAAGTGAAAATGAAAAACAAATCACATCCCATTGTAGAGGTGGTAGTCCACATGTACGAACTAGTGATGTCATTGTCTACTAATGTGTTTGAAAGGAAGAAGGTAGAAAATATATTATAATTATATAATCTTAATTGTGTTAAAAATATCATATATAAATATTAAATCCATCATTATAACCACTCATGAAATATGGTAATGGAAAATGAGTTATATTGCGACGTAGAGGTGTAGTCCACCTGCATGCAAGAGTGATACTTTTATTTCCAATTTTATGTAGAAGGGGTGATAAATTATTGTGAAATACTAAAAATAAAATCAATTTCAATTTAATATAAAGTATTAATCTTGTCTTATGGATAAATTTTTTTTATAAAATTTTTAATAAAGAGTAGAATTGAAAGAGATTGGAAAAGATTTATACTTGTAACATCCCGTCCCGACTTACCATCGAATCGGTGGCCAGACTGGTAGGTCACATGGCCTCAATCTTGTCTGCCCGTACTCCAGAGGCTGCCGAATAGCATTGAGGGTCTTGGGAGGTGATCGTGGGGATACTATACCCTCATATCAGAGTAAAACAATGGTATTATTAGAGTAACTAATATTCAATAATAGAAGCAGTAAACAATTGAAAGGTAGAAGCAAAAGATAGGTAATAACCATTTTATAAAAGGTAGTTAACGCCAGTTTACAATGCATGAATGCATAGATGATGATACAGTTATGAAAGTAGAAATCAATACAGCATGATTTATAAAAAATACAAAATAAGAAATGATAGAAAAGATCTACGGTGATCCCCTGAGCATCCCAAGCTCCTGCTTGGTCCTTTGCTCCTAACTACTCAGGTACAAATAGCACAACACACAACGTAGGTCCTTCAAGTAAGAAGGTCTACTCGGGTACCCTAGTGTAATGGTGGCCCGAGTAGGGTGTGATATATAAATCTCAGTTGGCTGGCACCACTGGTGTCAAACCCAATCCCGACAGTGTATAATAATTAAACAGTGAGTAGGTATGGAGAAATAAGTAAGCAGAATTACATAAGTAAAAACACTCGTCCAGGTTCCCAAGGGACATCTGACGGTTATACCAACTTCGGCTTGTTGCCAGTAAAGTATCCTGATGATTTCACCACATATATATATATATATAATAATTTTGATCATAGATGGAATGGGGTAAGAATGCCTCCCACCCATTCATAGCGTACAACGAACATGAGGTAAGAATGCCTCTCATCCCTATATGTCAACTGGAAAGGGGTAATAATACCTCCCTTCCATTAATCGAGATTAGCGAGCATGAGGTAAGAATGCCTCTAGTCCCTATAAGTTAACTGGCAAGGGGTAAGAATGCCTCCCTTCCATTACATTCATTCAACCAGCATGGGGTATAACTACCTCCCATCAGTCACATTCATAATACTGGCATGGGGTATAACTGCCTCCCATCCAGACATGTTATCATCAACAGAAGTCAACTGGAAATGGGTAAGAATGCCTCCCTTCAAGACATGTAATCATCAAAATAAATCTACTGGAAAAGGGTAAGAATTCCTCCCTTCCAAACATGCACTGTCACACTGGCATGGTGTATAACTGCCTCCCATCCAACCACGTATCTGTCACTAGGTGTCCTCAGCATGAACTCACCTTTATTATCATTCATTATGTGGCATCAACATGTGCACACTCACAATACAAACATGTCTTTAGTATACTGCTTGTGGAATAACATTATAATCATTCAAAGAATCATACCACATACACATAAGTGAACACATTCACATTCATACTTAAGGCAACCCATCTTAAGTATCTAAATCAAGATATTCACATATTCATTTTACAAACATAATCCGTGATCATTACGTTATCCCAAGGCGTGGTCGTACCACCCTAGTCTATTCATTTCTAGTTTAACCATTTCATATTAAAGGATATGTTTATCATTCTTTAACCCTTTGATACCTTCTAGAGAAAAAATGTCATATAGTCTTAAGTTATCCCACTAAGGTTACCATCTTACTCAATTTTCTTAACATGGAAAATTGACCCAAACACAAGTACCATAGCCACATCATTTTAATTGTCACAACAAGGAAAGTTCACATACAAAGCATCAAAGAGGCACCACTACAATCCATCAGGCAAGTATACAAAGTCTATCACTACTTTATATCTTGAAGTCAGCACACCTCTGATTGAGGGGTTTTATTATTAAACCATTAGTTTAGTGACCGAGCAACCTCTTTTATCTTATTCATGAAATTCACACGATTAACATAGAAGAATTTAATTGGAACTAATCCTGCATAATTAAAATGCTAAGGCAGTGCAATACTAAACTCACTATTACTTTACTTAAATTAAAAGTCAAGCAGAGGGACCCAACGTCATGGTGGATCCATCCGTCCACTTGGGCTCTTGAAACTTTCTAACTAAGAGCCGTTTCTGCTCCCCCATGAGGAATATGTGATTTCACACACGTATAAGGACACCTATGGCCACCTTGGAATGTTTACTAATCTATGGCGATAAGAACTCATGCCAAAACCTCCAACGCACTTGGGTGTTGGCGAAAAACCAAAACAAAGACAAAACCACACCGTGATGCTCAACGCACTGCCAACAAAAAGGTGGGGACTCATAAACATCAAAAGCCCCAAATTCAATATGTGAAAAACAAAGATAAAGGTGAAAAACTCACCCCAAAACCAATCCAACAATCCAAATCTACCCGAACCGCTTCGCCTTCGGTGACAGTTGCTGGAATGTGCATCCAGGGACCCCAAGAGAACTTCCGCACCAACCTAGAACAAGCGCAAGATGAAAAACGGATCACCTCCAAACCCTAGGGTTCAACCACACCTCACTGGGTGCCAAATAGGTCGAAATAAATCCAGAAGCAGGGAGGATAAGTGAGAGAGTATCTTACCACTGAGTATCGAAGAATAAACCAAGATAAAAATTCGCCGAAAATGGAGGAAGGAGGAGGTCGTAGAAGGAGGGCATCACACGACGCAAAGGGGGAGATCCCTTGGTTCTTCCAGCAGGTCTGTAGAGAGAGGAAGTGAGGTTGGGATTTATTTTTATGTTTTTACTTTATTTTACTTTAAATTTAATCAAAATCGTTAAACAGACTGGCCTACACGGTTTGATCCGCATGGTTTTCCAAACCGTGCGCAAACCATGCGAAACCCCTGCCTAAAAGAGATCCCACACACGGGCTAGGCACACAGTTTTGGAAACCATGTGAAGCCCGTACGCAAGACACTGTCTCCTTAAATAAGGCCGCACCATTTTCTTGCAATGGGCCGCACGTTTTGGTCAAATCGTGCGTCGCCTGTGCACCTTCCTCTGCCTTTCAAAAACCAGCCTCTATCTCGGGACCGAAGCTCCCGAGATCTGTCGAGACACTAGGGAAACATCGTGGGCCTTCTCTTAAGACCAAAACCAAAACAACAAATAATTTCAACTCTCGGAATTCCTTTCTGAAGTACGGTTTTAAAAAAACCCCATTTAGTTATCGAAAAAGTTCAAATTCCTTCAGGTTTTAGTCCGGTTCAAAACTCGGTTCATTACAACCTTCCCATCTTAGAACTTCTCGTCCCCGAGAAGCCATCAAATATAACTTATGCATCAACAAATCTAAAAGGGTTGTGAATCTTTGTTAAAACGATTATGTTGCATTCAAAAACATCCAAAACACCCTTAAGCATCCATTAAACCCTACGGTGCTTAAGCCACAAAAACTCGAGCCAACGCTTGTTTCCCAAACAAAACACCAAGACGGATCTTCCCGAGCCCATCTACCCGGAGACATGAACCAGTCGTTATCTCGTCAAGAATCCAGCAACCGGTACATCCCACCTTATATTTTTAACGTTAAGCAACCAACTGTAAACTAAAGTTCAGACCAACGTTGAAAATAACTTTCAAAGCACGCCCCAATCGTTCCCACGACCCTCTTAGCGTGATTTGAAACAGATCAAATAGTCAATTCCCCATCAACTTCAAGGCCCAAGTCTAGCTGGTTGTTTATATTAGGCACCAGTCGATAGAAACCGCACTTTCCCCGACCTGACGACGTGCTGAAAATTAGTATGTCCCCAACCACAGACCTTAAACAAGAACCCTGAGTCAAGACATCTATGACTGACTATTTACAAGAACCCTTGGCCTAAATGGCTGATGTATTTCAAACCGAACCATGATTCATCTCTTCAAGGCACCTTACATTTAGCACAAACACGCTCACCAAATCCTACACACGACATTCAATGACGTTTACAAGATCAAACCATACAAGAAACCACGCATCATACGTGAATCGTCGAATGGGGACCATCCAATCAAGCCCAACGACTTCAAAACATTAACACGGATAAGAACAACTCTCTCTTAGTGCATCTAGAATGTGGACAATATAGGGTACATGATCGTCGCTAAACTAAATACACTAAGAGTATTGAATGGATTCCAATTACTCATACCATACTATTGGAAAGAAGAATAGTCAAACCTCAACTCGTCGACTTCATGGAAGGAACTCAACTTCACCTGCCGACACATCCATACGTTTTAAACATGCATGCCTCAAGGAAATAAAACATGAAAAAAAATTCCAAAAGGAAATTCCAGGTTCTATCTCTTGTACTTGGAAGGACACATTTACTAGATTCGAGGCAACACGCTCCCAACCACAGGAGTGTCCTAGTCATCGAAGTGAAAATTGATAACCTAGCCGAGCACAAACATGCTAGTACACAAACACCACAAATGATTGTGTGATGCTCCTCTGCCACAATCACATCACCAAACAAATGAAGAAGATCCAAAACAAGGAAACCAGTGTGTCAAAACACACGAGTCATTAGAAAGCCATCCCGATCATTGGGACGAAACCATTCTTTAAAACTGAACCACTATACTAAGGAGAAGACCCAAAGCCGCAACAAATGTCAAAACGCAATGACCAGCCATCCGAACAAGGATGTCATTAAAAAAACAAGTTTTCAACAAGGGAAAACGGCACCCAAAAAACACCTCACGTCAGAAAACCCATGGTACAAGAATGGCATAAAAACGCTAAGGGTGATACCAACCACGGGCTAGCCGCTTAAAAAGATCAAACACCGACCCTAACGATGGGTCACACCAAACAAATTCACTAGGATCAAAAGCCAAACATCAAGACACCGATAAAGAAAATAACTCCAACGGAAACACCTACGGTCCAGTTCCAAGGGAACATGATGAGATCCTCAAAACTACTCCTTACACTAGGGATTAAATGCACCAGCATGGTTTCCATTACAAAGCCATTAACATTTTACCCCATTTAAACTCTAACAAAAAAACAACAACCACGCATCAAGAAAATAAGAAATTTTCACAAAAACATCCTTTAAAAACATTCACATTCATGAAGAATCCCACCTCTATTAAGAAAATAAGCAAAAAAACCATTTAACCAAAAGGGCGACATACTCAGGTCCCATTATATCCATCTAGGGTTCCTCAAGAAGCAACCCCAATGAAATTCGTCAAATTTCAAACTTTTAAACACCCGTACTGGGTCATCTCATTCAGCACTTTCCAACTGACCTACTCGGGTCCAGTTTCTCTTACAAATTCACCAATTCATTTCAATTTAAAACCAAAAAGTTATTACATTTAAAAACAATTTCACGAAACCTCATGGCCATTTAATTTGACATGGGTTTCCTTTTACTAATTCAAGAAGTGCCTATACACTTCATGGATTGAAAATTGACTTCCCTTTTTTATCAAAACCAGATTCTAACCCATAACTTAACATACTCACATACAACGGACCAAGTATATTGGTGGCCATATACCAACCTATAAAGAGCACATACAATTTATAAATTGGCATTTTGGATCCCCTTTTTAATCAAAACCAATTTACTTTAGCATTTTAAACATAGCAGCCTTTTACAGTGGTTTGAATACACGAGTTAACTTTTCCCAATTATAAGGCGCCCATACACCTTACAACTGAAAACTGGATCCCATAGTAATTGAAACCAATAGGTATTACTCATTCCATTAATTAACTATATAAAACAAATCATGTCACTACATGCAAATAACACCGAGGGAAGTTATAACAAAGAAGCACGACACATAATCAAGAAATGAAACATGTCATATTATCACCGAAACATGCTATCTAAATAGGCATGCTAATAATTACAGGGTATGACATGTAATCAAGGCACACAATTTGAATTGAAAAGAATCCTAAAATGCAACTACATGGCATGGAATTATTCATGACATGTTAATTTCTATGAGCCTAATATGATGCATGGAATGCATCTTTCTTGCCATATCAGGCCAAGGGTAAAATTCAAGGAATTTCATAAGCCATAAGTAGTAGAAAATACAACAGTCACTCAAAGTGATATCATATCAACTTTAATAGAAAACAACATGAACAACAATCCCCAGCCTTGCCCACATGGTCATTTCCTGTACATGGGGTGATCAGTCCCAAGCACGACTATTAGCCAAGTGCCGACACTTTCCTAATCTACTTTCTACCAACCTAAAATAGTAAGGAAAAATAAAATAAAAACCTCTGATACCACTTTGTAACATCCCGAACAGGCTTTCCATCGAACCAGTGGCCGGACCGGTAGGTCACATGGCCTCATGCGCATCTCCCCGTAAGCTAGAGGCTACAGACTAGCATCGAGGGTCTCAGGATGTGATAGTGGGGAGACAATAACCTCATATCAGATTAACACAACGGTAATATCAAAGTAACTAATATTTAGTAGCGGAAGCAGTAAATAATTGAATGGGAGAAGCAAAAGACAGGTAATAACCATTTTATAAAAGGTGGCTAATGGCAGTTTACAATGCATGCTTGTACAGATGATGATACAATTAGGAAAGTAGAAATCAATACATAATTCTTTATAAACAATAAAAAATAAGAAAGGAAAGAAAATCTCTACAAAGATCCCCTGAGCATCCCAAGATCTCGCTTGGTCCTTTTCTCCTAACTTCTCCGGTACAAATAGCACAACACACAACCTAGGTCCTGCAAGCAAGGAGGTTTACTCAGGTACCCCAATGCAATGGCAGCCCGAGTAGGGTGTGAGATATTAATCTCAGTAGGTCAGCACCACCGGTGTCATACCCAATCCAGACAGTGTATAATAATTAACCAGTGAGCAGGTATGGAGAAATATGTAAGCAGAATTACATAAGTAAAAACACTCGTCCAGTTTCCCAAGGGACACTTGACTGTTATACCAGCTTCGGCTCATTACCGGTAAAGTAATAAGATCATGTCACCATATATATATAATAATAATTTAGATCATAGATGGAGTGGGGTAGGAATTCCTACCACCCATTAGTAGAGAACATCGACCATGAGGTAAGAATGACTCTCGTCCCAATAGGTCAAATGAAAAGGGGTAATAATGCCTCCCTTCCATTAATCGAGATTAGCAGGCATGAGGTAATAATGCCTCTCGTCCCTATAAGTCAACTGGAAAGGGGTAAGAATGCCTCCCTTCAATCATATTCATTCAACCTACATGGGGTATAACTACCTCCCATCTGTCACATTCAGAATATTGTCATGGGGTATAACTGCCTCCCATCCAGACATGTTATCATCAACATAAGTCAACGAAAAAGGAGTAAGAATGCCTCCCTTACAGACATGTAATCATCAAAAGAAATCAACTGGAAGGGGATATGAATGCCTCCCTTCCAGACATGTACTGTCACACTGGCATGTGTTATAACTGCCTCCCATCCAACCATGTATCTTTCACTATGTGGCCTCAACATGCACTCACCTTTATTATCATTCATTATGTGGCATCATCATGTGCACACTCACTATACAAACATGTCTATAGTATATAGCTTATGGCATTACCTCATAAGCATTCAAATAATCATACCACATACACATAAGCGAACACATTCACTTTTATACATAAGGCAACCCATCATAAGTATCTAAAACAAGATATTCACATATTCAGTTTACTAACATAAGCCGTACTCATTACTTTATCCCAAGGTGTGGTTGTACCACCCTAGTCTGTTCATTTCTAGTTTAACCATTTCATATTAAAGGATATGTTTATCATTATTTAACCCCTTGATACCCTCTAGAGGAAACATGTCATATAGTCTTAAGTCATCCCACAAAGGTTACCATCTAACTCAATTTTCCTAACATGGAAAATTGACCCAAACACAAGTACCATAGCCACATCATTCTATTTGTCTCAACAAGGAAAGTTCACATACAAAGCATCAAAGAGGCACCACAACAATCCAGTAGGCAAGAATACAAAGTCTATCTCTGCTTTTTATCTTAAAGACAGTGAACCTCTAATCAAGGGGTTTTATTATTAAATCATTAGTTTAGTGACAAAGAAACCACATTTATCTTATTCCTACAATTCACACAATTTTCACAGAAGCAGTAAATCCAAACTAAACATTCAAAATTAAAATGCTAAGAAAATGCAATATTAAACTCACTATTACTTTACTTAAATTAAAAGGAAAGGAGAGGGACCATAACTCAAGGTGGATCCATCCGTCCACTCCTGCTCTTGACTCTTTCTAACTAAGAGCTGCTGCTTCTCCCCTACAAGGCATATGTGATTTCACGCACGTATAAGGATATGTATGCCCACGCGAGCGAGTAACCTAAACTCTGGCGGCTCGAACCCATGCCAAAACCTCCAACACACTCGGGTGTTGGTGACAAACAAAAACGAAGACAAAACCACACCACGAAGCTCAACGCACTTCCAACAACAAGGTGGGACTCATAAACATCAAAATCCCCAAATTCAATAAGTGAAAAACAAAGAGAAAGGTGAAAACCTCACCCCAATACCAATCCAATGATCCAAAACCACCCGCACCACTTCTCCTTTGGTGGCGGTTTCTAGAATGTGCATCCATGGACCTCAACAGAACTTCTGCACCAACATAGAACAAGCGCAATATGAAAAATGAATCACCACCAAACCCTAGGGTTTGGCCACACCTCACCGGGCACCGATTAGGGTGAAATAAAGCTGAAAGCAGGGAGGATAAGGGAGAGATTAGCTTACCACGGAGGATCGGAGAATAAACCATGAGAAAAATATGAAGAAAACAGAGGAAGGAGGAGGTCAAAGGAGGAGGGTGTCTCACGACTCAAAGGTGAAGCTCCATTGGTGCTGCGTGCGGGTCTAGCGAGAGAGGAAGTGAGGGAGGGATTTGTTTTTAAGATTTTATTTTATTTTATTTTAAATTTAATAAAAATCATTAAACAAACCAGCCCAAATGGTTTGATCCACACAGTTTTCTAAACCATGACCAAACCGTGCGGCACCCCCTGCCAAAAAGAGATCCCTCAGAAGGGCTAGGTGCACGGTTTGGGAAACCGTGCGTAGCTCGTGCACAAGCCACTACCTCCTAAATAAGGATGCACGGTTTGCCTGTAATGGGCCGTATTATTTGGTAAAACCATCTGCAGCCCGTGCGCCTTCTTCTTCCTTTCAAAAAACTATCCTCTCTCTCAAGACCAAAACACCTGTGACCTGTCAAGACACTAGGGAAACATCACGGGCCTTCAACCATGCCCCAAACCAAGACAAAAAAGTGTTTCAACTCTCAGAATTCTGTTCTGATCACGGTTTTAAAAAAACCCGTTCAGTAATCTAAAAAGTTCAAATTCCTTCGGGGTTTAGTCTGGTTCAAAACGCGGGTCACTACAATACTGCTTATTTGAGAGACCCCATTTAGCTTACAACTAAATCATTGAAAGATTGGTATTTATAGAATAATATAATATCTATTATGAATTCAAGTAATATTTATAGGTTTTATCATGTTTTGGTTGATCTATAGTGCTTAAATGGCATTAACAATGGTGGAGGAGGGGTTCTCATTTATAATTGAGGGGGGGGGAGAAACACATGAAATTTCTTGAAATATTTCAATTATATAAGGTAATATTCATCTTTAAGAGGCTAAAAATAGATCATCATTCAATGTTCTGTTAATATAAGGTTTAAATATCTTCATCTAAAAATAATTATACAGCTCTGGGACACTTATCTATTGTTTTAACCCCCAGTAAACCCATTTTAACCTTAACAATGGTATTTTTTATATTTTTACTATTCACTATGAAATAAAAGTTTAATCTATGAAATTATATTAATTATCATGATTAAAAATATGGAATTAATTTAAACATATTAAATTAATAGAAGTGGTAGAATTTAATTTTTAATTAGCGTGCAACCCCCATTCAAAATTCGTTTTAGAAAAATAAATATTTAAGCATAAAAGAGTGTTCATTTACATTAGTTTCTCCGTAATAACCATTAATTGTAAGTTAAAATGAATTAATATAAAATATATACATTTAACTAAAACAATTAATCAATAAGTATTCATTTAAATTATTAATATAAAAACAAATTGCATGCAAAATATTTTTTATAGAAAAATTCGTTTATAATCCCAAAATAAAACTATAAAAAATTATTATTATGATTATTATTATGAAATTAATTATTTTATTTTTAATTAACGGATTCCTATGTTATATTACGATTAAATTAATAACATATTTTGACCAAATCATAAAAATAAATTTTAGTTTTTACAAAATTATATATTTTTTACTATTTACTGAAAAATATTTTTTTTTTTGAAAAATACTAAAAAATAAAACTAATATAATATTGAAATTATTATTTAAAAAATGATATTATTTTTCTAAATTAAATTTTTTAATGTTTTTAGAAATTAATTATAACTTTCATGCATTTAAAATGAGATAAAATACATTTTAAAAAACACACATTTTGAAGCATAATTTTATTTTTCATATTAAATTGAGTACTTATTGATTATGAATTAATCAATAAATTTATAAAATTTATAAAATTTATTAATAAATTTAATAATGTGGTTATTACTAGTCTTACTTATCAATTTTTCTTCTTGTTTATAAAAATTTATTATATCACATTTCATATGGACTTGGGGTAGCGTGTAAGGAAAGTTATCGAACACTTGTATTTTATTTAAAGAAAAATACAATATTCTTAAATACTAGGTTATTAAAGCTAAAAAATAATGTAATAGTTTTACTTGAATGAGTAAAATAAAATGAAACTGAGCTCAAATCTTTGTTGTCAATCTATGCTCCAGGAGTGGTCAAGCACTGAGCTAAGGTCCAGTAACTGATATGATAATATTGTAGAAAGCATAAAAATACTAAACAGGACACCACCTACCCTTACAAATTGATTTTTTTTTTAAATAAGACCATTTTAAATATATTTTGAAATAGAATTAAAAAATAATTTTTTCTATTTTTATTTTATTAAATGAAGAAAATCGGGTGAAATTTGTTTTCTAAGCCAATATCATTTTCAAACAAAAAAAATTATTTTGAAACCTTTTCAAAATCCAAATTTGAACATATTTTTACCCAATATAGTTTTCCAAAAATATTTTCATCCCAAAATAAAATAAAACAAGAAAATAATACAGAATATAATATGATACTAGTAGAAACAACAAGTTAAGATGCAGGTAATGAAATTAAATAAAGTAAATGTTCGTCAAACAATACATGTAGTAGATGACAATCAGTTACAATGAAAACATTTCTTAACTATACCATCACTAAAAAAATTACTATCATGGGCTATAAAATAGGCACTCAAGTAATGTTATCATGAAATGGTGACATGAATCCAAGCCTGCCTATAATAAACTATTTTTCCCAGTAGTCCTGTTGAACTATTTGGGCCCTAACACCATCCCATGAGTGAAAAGACTAGGGTTCATCAAAGCACACTTAACAACCCAATACATCTCTACATATATACATGAATGTTCTAGTTTTAACTCATCTAGTAATAAAATTAGTGTCCATTCACTCCCATGACCAATATAACTGTGAGGGTAAGAAAACATAAAATGATCAATGAAAAATAAAATCTCACCCTCACCTCTTATTCCCTCACGAAACAATATCCCCAATCCATCTGTATAATAATTTAAATAATAAGAACACACAACATAAATGGGTCTGACAAAGAAGATTAATCAAACGAGCATCACAAATAAACCTCTTAAATAAGCTAATCGAGCTGTTTAAAAATCCACTTAGAAGCGATGTTTTTTTATAAAAATTTAGAAATAACTTGAAAACCATTATTTAAAAACCTGAATTCAAAATACACCTTGGAATTTCATTTATTAAATTATAATTTTTTTTAAAACCTCTTCCAATTATTTACACATTTCTTTAACTCACCACATGAACAAAATGAGGTCAAAACATTTTTAAAGCCCACATTTCACATAATGAAAAACATTAAATAATTAATCAATACAATGAATTTTAATTACCACATTAAATTCCAAGTAAAACATTTCAAAAATAAATTTGAAACCCCAGATAATATTTTTCAACATTAATATGGTTCACAAAAGACCAACCATTAATTTTACAAATAATTGGAAAGTGCCTATAAATAAAACCATTTTTATTGAACAATTTAAACTAGGAATTCTAATTACTTGAAATAGAAACGATATTATAATAAAAATAAAATAATTTAAGTTTGATCATATAAAAATAAAACATAATTTTAGGGAAGCAAGAAATCTATTGTTCTTAAATTAAAAATTTAGACATAAGAAAACTTACTATGAATCAATAGCAGGCGTGAAGGAATGTGTCTACTTTTATGACTATGGATCTAACAATAAATAAAATGTCCCTTTAAGCCCTAATATCACAAAATTCATAAAATCCAGTCAATAAAAAACCTGCAGGTTTCAGTCGAACCTAATACCAACGAGGGGGAAGATGAAATTGAGAGAAAACAGAACAAAATAGAGGGGGGGGGGAACCTTTATAATCGAGATTCAAATGTAAATCATCAAGAAACTATAATAAATCATTATATATTGAAGTATTATAGGATAGAGAGGTGATCTCAGATGGGGGTGGGGGTCAAATTAAGGTGTTGTACAAGAGTGAGAAGAGAGTATGGGGGAGAAGGTCTCATGGGGGGAGGGGAATATCCCTGGGTGAAACAATGACACAGTAGGGGGGAGGGGAGGCTATGAGTGAGAAGGATTCATGAAGGTGATTGGACAATAGGATAAGGAGACCAATGGGGTAGAGAAAAATGGGAGTGATAGGTGAGGGGAAAATAAAAAAAATAGAAATAGAATAAATAAAAAACTAAAACAAACTAAAAACATTAGGCAACCCACACAGTTTCCAAAACTGTGCGGGAAATCTTCTATACATATTGGGTTCTCAAAATGAATACACACATTAACTTCTAAGATACATCATGGTTTGATGGACCATACACTAACCATACCAAATGGAACTAACCTGGTAAATAACCAAATAACATAGTTTCAACCCAGTTTTCCAAACCTTTCTAGCTAACCTTGAGCCCATTTGAAACTGTTAAAATTTCATAATTCTAGACCGAAACTCCTTGAATATCATAAAGAAAAAGAATAATATGTAATAACATCAAATAAATAAATAAATAAGACATTTTATTTTATAAACACCCCACCATAAAGATTATGATCCCCAAAAATACATTGTTAATGTATGGAAGAGAACAAAGTACTAAAACACTAACACCCCATGAAAGATGTGGGATATATAAAGACACTAGTAAAAGTACTAAATATGATGTAAAAAACCAAACTACTCCTCAAAATAAATATATAAAATACTCAAATTAAATCCAATATTTCCCTGAGAAACTATTCCATCCAATAAGAGAAATAAGGACTCACTAACACTGGGACCAATAATGGTCTCCCTGTAATTTAGACTGCATATACAATGGTGCGTTAAAAACACAATCATGTTACAAATAACACAATACCAAGAAATAAGATAATTAAAAATGAGAAAAAAGATTATAATTCCTCAAAATATCTAAGAAACCCTAAAAATAAATCATCCTCAACCCATCTATGCTTTCATCCCAAATAACGAGGATCAACCCATAGGAAAACTTATGCACTCAAAAATAAAAAACCCCATTACTACCAATGTAACAACCCATAAACAAAATGTTTACCTGTACTTGTCAAGAAATGAGGTAGGAGAGATGGTGAATACCTGAGTCCTGACTCTAACAGTCCCTAGTTTTTGGACTAGTACCAAGGGTACAATAAACATGCAAATGAGAGGCATTAACCTCTAAGGGAACATGTAGAATAAGGATAAACAAGAAGAAAACAACAATAAACACCTTCTCAGAGACATATATATAAATAAATACCAAGTGAAAGCATGAAATTCTATAATGTTCCATTATTACTAAAATTAAAAAAAATTACCAAAAAAGGTAATGGATGTAGTGACCATGAATCCCAAATAGATCTTAAAAAAACCATGAATTAGTAATATCCAGCCTGATATCCAACATACTATGGCTAGCCTAAAAATATTATATATATAAATTGGGTGATCATAATAGTATACTCATTGGTATCCTCCCTAAAGCCTCTCATGCAAAAGATAAATAAATCATGCTAAATCATAGTAAATGAAAGTGAAGCAAGCTTATGACCTAAATAGTTATACTGTGTTCTGAGCCTCGCCATTCATGAAAATCACTTATTATTTCATACAAGAGAGAATATAATAAAATAATGAAACATCAAAGGTACCCCACACCCACTTCCCCATTGGTTTTTTACTTTTCCCCAATGGCGCACATCTTGATCCACCTCTATACAATATAGGTTAGAACAAAAACACTTGGGAAAGGAATCAAGACATAAACCATGTGCATCACAGAATCCCATATCACATCACCATAAATAGAATCCAATTAGTTTCTGAGAGACACCACATCCTATATGAAATATATCATACATTGAGTATCATACCTCAAGCCATTATAACACATATAGTGAGTAAGAACCTCAATCCATCACAACCTATACAAATAATACCCATAATAATCCTTTTGATAATATATCTATTAATACATGTTTATGAAATAACCACAAGACATTAAATCCCTCTACATATATATATGTTTAAATGAGAATACATGTATACCAACACATGAAACTACCGATAGAAGAGAGCAGGTCCAGAGGGTGTAGATATCCATATACCCTTCAATAGGGATTTTTGGGAAAACACCCCCATAGTCTACTAGGTGCTAGTATTCTTCACCAAAATGGATGGGGTTATATATGAAATCAAAAAATATACATGATATAATATATCTCACAACTACACAATAGGAATAAACTAGTCCCAGAATCAACTGCATCTAATTTTTCTTAGACCCCCCAATTGCCACTACTAAGAGTAGACATCATATAATCAGACAAGAATTTAAAGGTTATGTATTCTTTATTTATTTAATTTTTGGATTCTCTTTAATTAATTAATTTTTTAATAAATTAATTAACCATTAAAATTATTCCACATTACATTACATTAATCTTCAGAGTAGAGTCCAATCCCTCTAGGAATAATCAAAACTGAGTCCATAGTTCCTCAACATTTACATATTTTATAATTTTCATTCCTTCAACACCAACCCGATGGGTTAAGAATTATTTATTCATAATAAGAATTTTATTATAAACAAGGTACTCTAGGAAAACCATCCTAAACTTCCACCAAAGGGAAATATTCATCCAAACATATATAGTTTCCTCATGCAATGGGGAAAGGATTGCTGATAAACAAAGAAACTCTAAAATCATCCATTAAACTGATTCATAAGTGATAATTCTAGGTCATAGAATAACATAAATGGTTAAACCTAGTTTCAAACCATTCTTTCATCTATGGTTCCATCCCTGACACCCATATGCATATCCTTATGAATATCAATATAATAAGAGTTAATTTATACAACATCATCAAGGCCTCCCAGACCACATAACATTATCCATCCCAAGATCAATTATCCTAAGCTCAAATAACATATGTTTCTTCCCTCTCCATATGACATCTCAAATATAATCCTATATCTAGATCACAACATAAGTAAACAATGAATAAAAATAGTTAACAGGTAAATCTGGGACGTAAAATAAGGCATCCCTCCTTCACACAAAAATAAGCTCTAATGAATCCTACGCAAGGCACTCAACCTTATCAGGAAAATAATAAAATCAGGTCCTAGAGATTATATTTTTCAAAAAACCAGTTCCTATTCTATACAGAATTAATAGATTTATTTTTAAAAGTTTCAAATACGAGAAACATAAGGCATCAAGCTATAACATCCTACCAAATTAATTAAAAAATTTATTTAAACATTCTGACATGAATCTAACCATTCTCATTTATCACCAAATTCGTTTATTATGAACAATAATGAACATGATTTACATTATTTATCCATTCCATTAATAAAATGAATGGTAAAATTTTATTAAACATGCATGTTTCATCAATATGATCATCATAAAATTACAACAAACATAAGATTACAAAATAACCCCTTCGGTAATTATTATTAATCCAATTAAATATTAATTATTTCATTTTGTATGATATTTACCAATTTCCATTAATAAAAATATTATAATCCATATCATAAAATGAAATGCTAACAAGCATAGAATAGATAACAATATATCTACCTAATCAAGAGGAAAACTGATATAATGGTATAAAGCATATGAACATTCGATCACTAACTAATTATTTATCAATATGATTCAATAATTATTAGTTAAATTAAAATTTTATCTAATGTGATAAATCATTCTTAATTTATTATTGCAAATAAATAAATATAGATGAAACGAATCTCCCACCTCAAGGGCGCCAACATTCTTCACATGAGAATATTCCAATGTTGTGGATCCCCAATCACCTATCCTGAAAGAAACTTTTTATCTCGTAAATAATTCAAGACACAAACACAGTTAAAATATCTATGAAACCTCATTTGAAAAATAAATATCAAGTACCATAGCATAGAGAAAATAAATGAGAGGAAACAAGATCAATCCATAAGAAACATCTAGAAAACAATGAAATAATACACCTTGGATCAATAGGGATAGATAATTAAATCCAAGGATTGATCCCCAATGAAGTAATCTTCAAACTCCTCCTCTGGATTCCTAAAAATTGAGTGGAGAACCACATGCCGTATGGATTTAAGAAAACACGAGCACTATAAACTTTATAGGTGCACTGTATAGGGAGTTTACATGTTTTATAAATATTATTTAAATGTTGAATTTTCAAAATACACCAAATAATGCATTGTATTTATCCATTTCAATCCAAAATAAATACACAACGTTACAAGCCTCACCCAATATGTAAAACCCACTTACCTGATGTGTGAAGAATAAATGTTGTGTAATCCGTCTTTTTCCATCATTTTTGCAGCTGAACCCCTCCAAAATCAATCTTGGCCTCATCCGTGATCCACGATCCTTAGAAAAATGAAAAGGGTAAGTATACATGGATTCAGTCCCATAGATTATATATCTCTCAAACAATTCGAATCCATGAGAATCCAATACCAAACCTAGGCCGGAAATTAAAATGGGTCATCCAAATAACCACCCTGCTAGATACCTCTATAGGATATCTCCATCATAGGGGATCAACCACCTCAATAGGTGATTAATGTGAAACCACACAATATAAAATTCTAGCTATTAAACACTCTCTCAAGGGATATACCACTCAAATGTGAGTAAATCTATAATAAGAAATAAGATGAAACCATATCAATACTTAAAAGGTCATCGTCCAAAAAAGTTAATTTTACCAGATAATATATAAACATAATATAGCTCTTGTTACTATGATTTCATTTGTGAATCATGTTTCCAAGTACTCTCATCCACACCACTATTTATCCACAAGACACAAACCAAGTGAATAGTACATTCTCACCCCAATTGATAACATGAGAGACATCATGAAGATAACGACAGATCATTGACATGTGAACAAAATATTTTTTGTGGATCATATGTGGGGGAAGATCTATTATATATTCCTTGACTTCGAATTAGTCAACACCTCAAAATTCCTAAAAAATGAAGAGAAATTTTACTCAAATGACAAAACCAACCCTTCCCATGATGAGGAGTTTCCATCATGAACATGTGATATTATGTGTAGAACTCTTGAGGTATACTCCTATTAGAATAATAGGATTTATAATTACCTTGATCTAAATTCAACCTCTTGTGAATTACATGAAACTTATCTATTTTATTTTGTACCAGTTCAGGCTTGAGAATTATTCCCTCTCCAAACCTAGGCCAACAGAATGGATAACATAATGGTTAGTAATACAAAGCTTCAATTGACACCATAACAATAGAGGAGTGAACTATATTATTGTAATAAAAATCAACCAAGGGAATTTTCCTCATCCATGAACCTCCATAATCTTGGATACAAGAGTGAAACATGTCTTCATGTATATGGATGTTCTACTATATCTGACCATCTTTCTGTCGAAGAAAAATAGAGTTAAGGAATAACTAATATCCAAAAGCATATTGGTGACCTGTCCACACCATAGAGGTAAAAAATGATCTAGATCAAATCTGACAATCCATAGGAATCTTTGAAAAACATCCTCCTTACTATGCCATGAAAAAACCTATAACGAGTTTGACTCCATAATATCTTTAAAGTAGGATGATTTCATCAAACAATTCACTACCACCCATAAAGAATCATAGAATCATTAATTTTGAGGTAAAATGATAACTATTTCTATTGAGGTTTCCTCCAAATTTCATTGGTGAACATTTAATGGCTAGGATAAAGCACAAGGAACATAGTACTTAGTTTATACTTTTTGGAAGACCAAACATCGGGAATTTTTTTTGAAAATTCATGCTTCAAACCAGGACACCAAAACTGACCTCTCAAAGCTTGGTACATCTTTGTCATGATAAGATGTACATACAATGGTAGACTATGTAACTCATAGAGAACCATTTCATGCGTCATTTAAGGGACAAAAAGAATTCTGTGGAACAACATCCATTTCATTCGATCCTCAAAACAACCATCACAAGAATTGCCAAAAACAACTTAGTCTCTCCAGACCTCCACCTCATAATCAACCATCTAGGAATCCACCAACTAATAAAACAAAGAAAAATAAACTATCATTTGGAAAATAAAACCTCTTCCTTAAACCTATCCCTTACCAAGATGAATCACTGAGAGTTCTTTCATTAAAATCCAGGAATCTCTACATTCATTCACTGTATCACTATGTGACTTCCTATTAAAATAATCGACCACATAATTTATTTAAGATAGTGTAAATGAAATCTAAAAGTTTTAATTAAATATTAATTACATCCACTGATGTTGATAAAAGATCTATTCATTTTGTGAGAAGACATGCCTCAACCTATTATAGTCGTTGAAAACCACTATGCGATCACTAATGAGGTAAGGTTTCACAACTTCAAATAAAACAAAAATACCACCAACTAAATATCATGTGTGGCACATTTATTTTCATGGGGATATAACTACCGATAAAAATAATAATAAACCAAATTATACTACATTATAACACATCCCAATCCAAGATATGAAGAATTATAGAAATACTCAAACTAAAATCCTTCTGCTAGAAAACAAAGGACTATAGTGATGAACAACTTATACTTCATGTACTCAAAGGCTATCTGATAGTGGTTAGTCGACAAGAACACCAGATTATTCTTGGTCAAGGAAGTTATAGGAGATTCAACCTAAGATAAATTGTCTAAGACCCTCCTATAATATCCTGCGAGACCAAGTAAAGTCCTTACCTTTACCATTATCTTGGAGGATTTCCAATATACAATGACCTCTACCGTAAAAGGATCCAAAACTACTCCCTACCATGACACAACATTCCATAAGAAAATGAATTCATGATAATAGAACTCTTACTTAAACAACATCCCATTTATATTATCTTGAATAAGAACTCAAAAATGGAATAAAAATTCCCTTCATGCTCCTCCTTAGACACTGAGTACACAGGGGTGCAATTAATGAAAACCACCACAAACTTATCCAAGAACTCTCTGAACACTGTATTCATCAAACCCATGAACAAAACTATAGAATTAATCACACTAAATGACATGATCATGAACTCATAATGCTAATGATGACAATGAAATGCAGTCTTTGGGATATCCTCAACCATCACATACATATGATGGTATCTCTTCCATAAATTGATCTTTGAGAACCAATGTTGTCCCTTCATATGATAAAATGAACCGTAAATATGTTTAAGAGGATAAAAATAATTCACTTTAACTTAGTTAAATTTATATAAATCAATAAAATCCTTAAAATGCAATTAGCCTTATCCATGAACAAAACTGGTGCACCATATGTTGACAAACTCAGTCAAAAAAACCTCACAACAAAAGATCATCAATTTTTACTTATAACTCTCAGAACTCAGAAGGTTCAATCCTATATTGAGACATCAAGAAAGGAGACATAACTAGTTGTATCTTAGTACAGAACATGATCTTATATCAATGGGGTAATGATATAACAACTTTTGGAAATACATTAGGGTACTCTTCCATAACCCTATAAAATACTGCATATTGTACCTCTGACGATCCTAGAATAAACTTGGCCAATAAAGCAGATATGGACAGAACATTCCTCTAACCCATCTAAGGTTCTTCCTCACTAACAAACACCATTTTCCTTCTATCAACATTATAAAACACAACTTTCCTCCTGATGTAATCACAATATCTAGAATCGTATACAACCAATCCATGAAGAAGAAGATGCAATGTGGATTTATGTGTAAATATATGAAGTCTACCTAGGTTCTGTACATCCCCGTTACTAGAGAAAAATCTATACATACTTCATACTAGTTATCTTGACCTATAAATAGAGTATTCAAAGCAAAGGGCACGAGAATATAGGGAAGGAAAAGTACAGACTAGAGATCTTTCTACTCCTTATAGAAACTGCCTCAATGGAGGAACATGAAGTGAAACAATAAGTTCTTGCTGATTAATTAAAAATTTTGACTACTCTCATCGCTACTGACCTCAGCATCCTAAATAAACACATGTATGATCCATTGGCATTGATCTGAGAGCCGCCACACCAAGAGAAACGAGATGACGAGGGTTAGGAGCTACACCCAACTAATCGAATGCTCTTCTATTAAAAAAACTGGGAAACCAGACCATATATCTATATCATATGAATTCTTGAACACTCTTCTCCCATAAAAATATAGTTCTGGATAAAATCCCCTCAATAAACTTTTATCTCACCAGCCTCATTAGATGTTTCATTTTCATAAATGGGGTGACCTGGTGCTAGATCTCTGCCCCAAATTCCTCAACCTAATTTCCTCATCTATAAATAGGTATGAAGCATATCACATAATGATCTAAAAATGGATCCTAAAATCCCACACACTGGAACTACCATGACGAAGGGTAATCTACTGGTACTGATTGGCTACCTTTGCTGTTGAATAAAGGAACTCTTATCGGAACTGATCCAGGAAATTCTCCCACAATACTGTAGTCTCCTCATGATCCCAGAGAAACGAGAACAAAAACATCCTCACTTATCCACATAGCATCATCACCGAAAACGAAACCCAGTGGTCCTTCTAAGAACAGATTGAACTGGAAGTAATATTAACCTCCACCAACTAGTCTTCTATGACTGTATATGAAACCGAGCCATCATAGTCTTTTATATTCTAGTACTGAAACTATTGAATTTATTTCTCCATGTTTTTTCATTGTTTTCCTCTGCTTTATGGTGATCTGGTGGCACACCCTACTAAACATATTTGGCATAATCTAGATGAAGACGTTGACCTAGAGCCACGCTTGGAAAAAAGATATTTTTTTAGAGTTATTAAACCTTCAATATGAAATATTTATCATTAATTAATTATTAATTTTATTATATTAATTAATTTTTAACTTATCATAGGGTTTTCCAATTTTCAACACATATGCAAAGAAGAATGATGCATAATCCCTTCCATGGTCTATAACCCACAACCAGTATCAATTCATTTATTAGAATAAAAAATAAAGGTCTTTGAATCAGATCAAAGGGGGACCTAAACACTCATGCCTCATCTGGTCTATCCTATTTATATTTCTAACAAAACATATCTGAAACGATTGACTTTTTAACCAATGTAATCCTCACATATTCCATACTCTATACTCTATCTTATCCCTCAACCAGAACCATTGATACCACTCTATCATGAACCCTCCCCCAATGTGTACCCCTCTTGGGTTGACAATGATGGAGGGGAGATGGTAACTGCATGATTCCCACCTTCAGTAGGCCCTGCGATGGAGACTAAGACCGAGGGTATAATAAAAATGAATCTGGGAGGCATTTCCCTCTAAGAGAACATTTATAAGAGAGAGAGAGAAATAAGAATTTTACACCAATAAAAAAACAACTTGTATATATATATTTATGAAATCCCATGTTCAAACATTAAATATCGTATACTGCGGTAACAAATAAAAGAAACTAAAAGTACCAAAAAGTTAAAGACAAGAGAGACCATGAAGCCCAAATAGCCCTAGAAAACCCATCAGCTAGTAATATACAACCTAAAATCCAACCTGATCCAGCTAAACTAAAAAAATTTATATATACATAGGGTGAGCATAATAGTATACTCAGTATGATCCTCCTCAGATCCTCTTATGAAAAATGTAAATAAAGCTTGCTAAATCACAATAAAAAATAGTGAAAATAAATCACAAAAAAAGAGATATAATAAGTTTCCAACATCACCATGGGTAAATATGACCAAGTATCTCATACAATGGAGTATATAATATAATAATAAAATACCAAGGGTACCCCTCTCTAGCTTCCCCAATAGTTTTCTTCTCTTCCCCAATGTCACACGTCCTAAGACATCTCTCTCCAAAATAGGATATCCTAAAGTCCCTAGAAAAAATAATCATAATTTAAACCATGTGCATCACTTCATCACATAATACCATATCACATCACCAGAAATAGTAACCAATAAGTTTATGGGATCCATAACATCCAGTGTGACATGTATCATGCATCAGGTATTATACCTAAATCCATTACAACCCATACACTAAGTAAGTACATCAAAATGTCATATCCTATACACATCATACCTATAATAAAAATAATTTTGATACTATTTGAAGTAATACATGTGCGTGAAATAAACATAATACATTACATCCTTCTACACACATATATGGGAAACTAACCTCCATTCATACCAACATAAGTAACTACCAAAATAAGAGAGTGGGGGAAAAAGTGGGTAGTCAGTCATCCATTCTACCACTGGGATGTTGGCGAAAACACCATCCTATAGTCCACTAGGCGTCATTATACCTAACTGACATGGGTAGGGATGTTTATGGAATCATAGAATACAGATGATATAATATATATCACAACCAAAATAGGGGAATAATCTAGTATTATCCTCAACTAATGATAACATCACTCATACTCATGATAGTTATTGCTAAGACTATATATCTTATTAGAAATGATGAATTTAAAAGAGATATATTAACTAATTATTTCCTTTTTTTAATTGAATTTTATTAATTAATTTATTATTAATTAATTAAACATTAACGTTATTATACATTATATTATATTAATCATCAGAGTAGGGTCCATTCCCTCTATGTATAATCCAAACTGAGTCCATTGTTCATTAAGATTAATATCTTTTAGCATTTTAATTCCATCAACACCAACCACTTGGGTTAAGGATTATTTATTGATTATTAGAATCATTTAATAAACTGAGTAATCTTAGAAAACCATCCTAAGATACCACCAAGAGGAAAAATGAAACCAAGAACATCTAGTTGCCTCATGAAACGTGGAAATGACTATAGATAAACCAAGAAATGAATCCATTGAAAATTAAATGGATTCATAAGTGATCATCTTATCTATCATCATCCAATCAATGGGTAAGCCCAGATTTAATCGATTCTCTCATCTATCGCTCCATCCATGACACCCAAATTCATATCTCGATGTATATCACCATCACATGTGTCAATTGCTGCTACATCATCTGAGGTTCCCTGACCATATCATATTTTCCATACTAGGCTCATACCACATCCGAGCCTCCCTACCCTATATCACATAGCATAATGAATCTCACATCTAGAGAACATCACAAGGTATCAAGAAACAGACATAGTCAACAAGGAACTCTGGGCCCTAAAAAAGGCATTTGGGATTTCATGGCTCAAATACAATACACATTTCCTTCTCATGAAAATAGGAATCTCAGGTACTATAAATTTATTTATCACCCAACCAGTAATTATTCCATCCTGAATGATTCATTTTTACAGTTTCCAACTATAGGAAACCTAACACATAAATATATAACGTGCTTAAAAATTAATTAAACAGTTAATTTAAATATTTTTCCAAGTATACATCCATTCTTATTTATGATTCCTTTTATTTATTAGCAACAAGTACATACAGTCTTCACTTCATTTATCAATTCTATTAATCACATGGAATATCACATTTAATAACACATGATCATTGAATCAATTTTAACATCATCAAATTATAAAAAATGATAAATTACAAACACACCTCTAATTTAATTATACTTAAGAAAATTAGTTATAAATTAATTCTGCATTTACATTATATACCAATTTCAATCAAGAACAACATGTTAGTCTATATCAAAACAAGGCATACTAGAAATAATAGAATGATATCACACTCTCTAGAAAATTTAGAGGAAACCCACAATAATGGTATAAAGAACATCAACATAGGTTCACTAACCAATTCATTATCACTATGATAAAATAATTATTTGGTTAATTCTATTCCCTTCCAAAGGGATAAATCAGGATAAATTTATGATTTCACATAAATAAATTGAGAAGAAATGACTCCCCTACTGAAAATGCGTCAAAATTCATAGTACAAGACCAAACCAACATTATGGATCATTGATAACCTCTCCCATAAGAAAACTATTATATCCTAAATATGTCAGGACAAAAATAGACTGACAAGAAAAAATAATCCTCATTTGAAAAGAAGAGATCTATTTTCATAGAATAAAGAGAATTAGTAGAAGGAAAAAATATCGATTAGTTAGAATCCACTCAAAAATGAAGAAAAAACGCAACTTGGATCACCACAGGTCAAAGATGTAATCCATGGACTGATCCACATTGAAGGAATCCTAAAACACCTAATAGAAGATCTACTGGTCACCTAGAAATTGAGAGAGAGCACCAATAGGCATAGGGTTTCTTTAAAACTCGAGTGTTGTACCCTATATAGGCACACTATAATGGGAATTTACATAGCATGTAGAGTATATACATCATGTAAATTTTAATTTTTTGACATCCTCTGAAAAAATTCCAATTAACACCATTAACCCCAAAAAAATACACATCATTATAAGACTCTCCCAATCCATGAAACTCACTTACATGGTTTTTAATGATTAAAAAACTTGAAATCCCATTAATTTAATTATTTTTTTACAGAACCCCTAAAGACACACTTATGACAACCTTTGACGACCAAGAGTCTTAGAAGCATACAAATGGTCTTTCTACATAGAGCTTTTCTCTTACAATCAAGTTGAAAAACATTCCAAAATAATGATATGGGATTTAGTCTTGGGTCACTATACTCAATCGGTAAACTAGGATCTCATAACTAGGATCTTATTTCATAGTGAACACAATTAACAACCAGTACTCCCATGTGCCCAATAGCCTGAAGGAAATAATCATCCTATTAACCCAATAAAAAAACTTAAATTTTCACATTCTCAAATAATCAAATCTAGGAATTCCAAATAAAATATCTCCAAAACATAAACCACAATAAAAGTAGGGGGAAAATTATCACTAAGGTATAAACACCAAAAAACAACCAAGTCCCCTTAAACACTCCCAAAAAAAGTCATTGAGAAACAAATATCACCTAAAGGAAAAAACGGATCAAGACGCCTCAGAGTTTACACTGGATCATAATCAACTGAAATAAAACCACTGAAATGAAGGATCACCCCACAAAAAAGGACCATATATTTTAATGACACCATAATAGATTATCCTCACACAGTCATTATGAACATTAATGTTAAAAAAGAAGGGATGGGTATGATTCTTAACATCTTGAACTAGATTCCCCAAAAATTGAAAGAATCCAACCATACCAATTAATTATAAGTCTGGTTAGGGCTACCAACTAGAAAAAATAAACCCAAGATATGAATAAAATCTCTTTAAGGTTTAACTTCTAAAGTTTAATACCATCCATTCTAGAAAGAATTCAGCAGTTTTAATTCAAATAACCTGATACATGAACCCAAATAGTTCATGTCCCACACATAAATTCAAAAATTTATGCTGAACTAAGGAAAAAACCAAAAGAATAGTATAATAAAACATGGCATATCAATAATATATAAAAAAATTATTTTCTTTTTATAATCACAACCCCATAAAATGGTTTTAAAATTATTTTAACTAAAAACACCCCATAGAAATAAAATTTAACTTTAAAGGATTTTTTTTAAAAAAACTGTTAAACATTAATTTTAAAATCAAATATCATCTTCCATTCCAAAACATTCTTTTCCCTAAGACCATAATGAAATCAACCATTTCAAAAAAACTTTTTTTATGTAAAAATAAACCATCTTCTTATGTAACCCCCAAAATATTGTTTTAAAAACAAATAAATTATAAAATATTCCAAGATTATTTTGAAAAAAAAATATTTAAAAAATTTCATATTCTATCCCAAAACCATTTTCAACAAATACAAAAAAGTGAATGAACATAAAAATCCAACACACATGTAAATATATCACAATAAATCCATGAACTCATACCCATCATTGGGCTCTACTCAGAGATATTATAAATATTAATACCAAATTTCATGACCATGATTGAAAAGACTATATGGTTTTAGGTACAATGGTCCATCCACAAAATAATTCGAAAGAAATCTCAAGATTGAGAACATGTCACCGCCTAGTTTATCAATCCATGCAAGACAACATCACTCCAAGAAACATGTCTTATTTCTATTCCAAAATCTGATGGGAATCCGACAACGTAAATCAATCATTCTAATGAGGATAAATATATCATAAAAAATAATCTAAAAAAACATCTAATTAAAAATGAAAATCCTTAACAACCAGGGGTTAATTAATATTTTATCATGAATGCTGGTGATCATATGCTTTCTCAAGACCAGACTCATAAGCCCCGATGAATAATTATAACTCAATCTTACCCTTTAACACCCGAATACAAAAAGAAATACTCAAAAGTCTTGTATTCCAACCTTTGATAGCATTTTAAATGACCCTCCATGGACCTCTATTCAAACCGTCACCCAAACTATCCCACCTCTAACCCTAGTGGTGTTACTAATCCCCCTGGGTCAGTAAGAATCACCAGGGAATCAGTTACATACAATGGGAAAAATTTCACACTTAAATGATCGTTAACACAAAGTATAATTTGTCTTAAAAATCTAGTATGGCCCATCTATAAGTTATAAATCGATGAAAAAAATAAAATAATGTGGAAGAAACAAGTAACAAATAAAAAATTTATAAATAATCTCTCTTCTAACCCTCTAAATCCCTACCATTGTAGAAAATCCTATGATAATTCCTATCCTTGGCTAATATAATAATAGTACATCTCTAAACATAAAAACCACTTAAAACCTACATGAAAAAATTAAAACATTTAATGGGTTACACATAATATATTGTAAGAAATTAAAGCTAGGTTATGTAAAATCTAGTAATACAGAATTTTTTTCAAATGTAATAAAATGAAACTAAACTCAAATCCCCCAATAAAATTAACACTCCAAGAGAAATCAAGTGTTGATCCAAGAACCTACAAATGATATGATAATATATGTGTGATAATAAAAATACATAGTATTCCACAACCCACCATTCTACATTCTGAACTTATAATTATAAAACCATTTTAAGAGATTTCGAAATATATTTCAAAAATAGGTTTTCTATTTTTTGATAAATTAAATATATCACTTGGAAAAGTTGTTCTCATCCAGCACAATATTAAAAAAAAACTTATTTTGAAGCCTCTTCAAATCCCAAATTTTAAATCATTCAACCCAAAAAGAGTTAGGCAAACATCTTGGAAAAATAAACGAAAATAAAGAATAGAATATGATAGTATTATACACCATAAGTCTAGTGGTGGTTAAATAAAATAAATAAATTAATGGTTCCTAAAAAAATAAATTTAACAGAGAACAATAAATCACAAAGTAAACATCTCATACGTAAACCAAAAATGAAATAGTAAGGGTTAAGTTCTCTAACCTAGGCTCAAAAGTAATTCTATCCAATATTGCACAAATAAACCCTAGGTCATCCTATAAGAAAATTAGTGTCCAAGTAATCCAATAGAACTGACTGGGACATCAAACTATATTTCTAACATGAATCCCAAGTTCTATCCAAGTGTAATCAATAACCCATTCCCTATATAGTTCTACAAACACAAACTATAGTTTTTACTCATCTACGAATCTACTTGGTGACCTTGTGCTCCGACGACTAATATAAATTTTTGATGGTGAGAAAAAATAAAATGATTAATAAAGGAATCAAAATATAATAACATATAACCCTCACATATGATTCCCTCATAGAGAAATATCTTCAGTCCCTCCATCCAATCGACAAACTAGTCAAAAAATCATCAATAGGTACAAAAAGAGGTAATAAATTTGTTCTATAAAAAACCAAATTTCAATGGCTAATAGAGCCTTTACGAAATTTATTCTAAAGATGATTATTTTTATAAAAAATTATAAATCACTTCAATTTTTTTATTATTAAAACCTGTTTTCAAATTATACAATTTAAATTCATTTAATAAATCAACCAAATTTTAAAAAACCACATCCTAATATTTATTAATTTTTATTTAACTCACCACATAACCTAAATGAGGTCAAAATATTTTTTAATCCTTTATTTTATTTAAATAAAAACATTAAATAATTAATAAATACTTGTAATTTCATGTGCTTTATGATTTGATGATAAGGAAATTTACAAAATTAATTTTAAACCATAAACATCATTTGAAGACAAAGTACAATGTTTTAAAGGCCAACCAAGAAATTTAACAAACAAACACCATGTTCCATTGAATAAAATCATTATTCAATAATGATTTAGAAAAATAATTCACATGGATTTAAATGGAAACCAATATAAAATCATAAAAATAATTTAATTTGAATCATATAAATTTAAAACATAATCTTCAAGAATCAGGAAATCAAAGGTTCTTCAATAACAAATATACATGGGAAAACCCACCATGAATCAATGGTTGGTGATCCAGAATGCATCTACTTCAATCGATTTGGATCTAAAAAGCATAAAAACGACCCTCTAAGACATATAATCAAATAATACATAAAAAATGGTCAAAAATATCACCCCTAGGGTTCATCCAAACCAAATCATAGTAATAGAGAAGTTCAAATAAATAAAAAATAAGGAATATATGGAGGACGGGTCCTTAAAAAGGTGATTCAACCCTAAATCACCAAGAAGCCGTAGTAAATCTCCATAAACTAAGGTGGAATAAGAGAGGAAGCCACCCTCATATGGGGGGTGGTCTGTGGTTTCATGTGCAATCTAGATGGGAGGTTAGAGAGAGAAGATCATTGAAGGGAGGGGCTCGACCATATGTGTAAAAAAGACAAGGTTAGGGATAATAGAGGCCCTAAGGTATAAGATCACATAAGAGATATCAACCTAGTGGACGGGCATTATGTTGGGGTAAGTGGTGGGGAGATGGATAGATGAGGGTAAATAATAAAATAAAATATATAGAATAAATAAAAATTAAAAATTAACAATGCAGTAAACACATATGGTTTACAAAATCATGCAATAACCATGTTTCACCTACTAGGAACTCAAAATGCCTATGAACGATTACTCCTAGGATCCGACATGGCTCAAAATACCATGAATTTACTATACAAAATTTAACTACCCCTAGGAGAAAAAAAAGTTCATGGTCACCACACATTTTTCTAAAATATGGTTCCCTTTAAAACTCTTAAAATTTCAGACTTCTTGGACATAACTCTTGGAATCTCATAATGACTCAAAATATTATTAAATAATAGTAAATAATTAAATAAAACATGGGGTCTCAAAAATAATTATTAAGTTCTATCTAAATTTAATTATTAGAATAAATATTTTTCTATATTTTTTAGAATAAATTTATTCAGCATTTATTGGACACATATATTTAGTTTCCATTTTTATATATATGTTGGATATTAAAATAAATATTTATTTGAAAGTTTATTAAGATTATATTTATTTATTGAATTAATAATATTTATAATTTTTGGTCCCATTAAATTATGAGTAGGAAATACAACCCTAGTTATCAAGTATAATGAGAGTGATATATTCAATATCATTTAAATAAATATTAATTTATTCATTTAGAGAAATGATATTTAAGTTTTTCATGTTCAGTGCATATCAAGAAAATAATAATACTATTATTATTTTTATCAATACATATAATTTTCTAGACATTATGATTATAATTATGTACATATTCACAATTTTACATTATCATTTCCCAAGGTTATATGTGGTTGTGAACAACACGCCTTTCTAGAGATCTCAACCCTAGAAGGAAAATTATTTAGAAAAATATCTATTAGTGAGAGTAATTTTCCAATTTCCCATTCCTATCATTACATATATATTAAGAAGACAATCCTAAATACTAATATTAAATTTAACAATGTTTTTCAATTCAATATAAATTTAATGGATAGTGTGGTGGTCTAAAATTGATATATTTGAGTTGTTCAGTACCCCCTTGCTAGAACTCATAGTTCTATTAGTGTCACATCAAGAAAAAATGAGCATGTGTGGATAACTAGTAGAGAAATTAAATCCATGGATCATTATAGAAAAATAATGGTGGAACAGAATAATGTTCAAAAGATCAACCTCTTCTACAGAGAAATAATTCCCAAGACTGATTTAATTTTTATTTTATTTTAATTATAAATTAAATGTGGAAAGGATCCTCTCTTCTTGGTTTTGATGTTATTTATCAATATCCATTGACTTAATATCATTTTTCATAACCATTTACATCATGTACATCAGATATTAATCATTGAAACCATTAAAATATTTGTTTTCTATAATACCAATAGAAACACACACTGAATCGAGAAACATCATGTGATATCATAGTGGTCATGTTTAAATTAATAATTATTTATTAGTCATTGATTGTAATACACATTTTCTGTTACTTTTAATTTTTGTTTCATGGATAATTAAAACTGAATGTCAATATTAATTCTTCTTCTTCTTTATTTTGGGTCATAAAACTATAAATATGTCAAAAATAAATGTAAAACTTCTAAATAACCCATATGAATATACACAGGATTCTGTTCAGATAGCATAAACCCCCTAGATTTGTAGATTGATGGAACATGTCATGTACCTTTGTTAAATAAACTAGGAAAGCCCATGAATTTAATTCAAATCACCACCTTTTGAATTATTCATTGTTTCTAAAAAACACTATGTGTTGACTAGGATAAGATGAAATATGTTTTTTTTGGAATACATGATGTGTAACTCAATTACACATCATTTAGTACATCACGAAGGAATTAATGTATTAAAATATGCATCATGTATTTATTACATGTCCTATGTGACTGATAATCATAAAAAATTGAGGTCACATGAAATGTATCCTTCATGAACACCTTAAAACACATAAATGTCCATGATTGACATACACACATTGTCCCTATGTTTGTGTGGGAATGGATAGAAGATGTTACATGATGTGTATATATGTGGACATTGTTTAACCCATACTTTTTAAATGGTGTACTTCAAAGCTTAGATATAGCCCACACAATTATTTTTAAGAAGAAAGACAATTAATTATATAATTAAAATTAATCCACATGTGTTTGGGTGTCATTAATTTACAACACACACCATGCGTTAGGTTATTAATACTATTTATACAAAATTAATTTTTTTTTTAAATTTTCATCTACATGTCATGTATTTTTCTAAAATTTCTTAAACTCAATGTTCATTGTAAGTGCTACATGCCATGAAAATTACATGTGATTTTTATTCGTTTATTAATAGTACAAACTATGTAATTACATGTTATAATACACAACATGTCTATGTCGGTTAGTTTGAATAGGTACACTCCATGTTATCGCTATGTACATGTTGTGTACATAATGTAAGGATTAATTTGGGATATTCCCACACTAATATGGGTGGATATTTTTAGAGTGAATTTTAAAAATTTTAATTTTGACCCTTAATTACCAATTCTCTTATTCAGTGATCGGATCTCTCTCTCTCTCATTAAATATCTATTGGTCAGTATGTAGATATAGAATAAGAGAGGAACATAGGAGAACACCTGAGTTTGTTAATGAGGTTCAGATCCCTAACGATGAATATTTACTTAGTGACAAATGATTATTACCGTACATTCACAACTTCCCTCCTATTATTATGTGAAGATCAGGAAAGGGTTTGAACTTAAACCTGTTATATTGGCACTGACGAAGTACAAAGAAAACACCAACTTTCTATTAAATCTCTATATCCAATCATGATATTCTACAATAGATTACAAGAATTCAGTTTTCTCCTTGTGAATTAGATTAGAAATTGAACTCCATATACCTCTAAAATAGTGTATGAGGTCTCTTTTCTCAATTTCAATAACCAAGAACACCGACTCAATGTGTTTCATACTCCACAACATAGTGAGATTGGTTGTCTCTCTCAGAACTTCAACCGATGTATAATCAATTGATTCATTCTACCAATAATTCATTCTTTTAAATTATTTTACTTAAATTTATAGGAATATAATTCAAACACATTAGTCCTTCTCCTTGATGTAAAAGATATGAATTAATTTATTATATCAGTTCTTCTCACTTATTCTTTCATGACATAATTATTTTTCTTCTGTGATTGATAGTGATTAACTTCCCTCTTCACCCACCAATTTCATCAACCTATGCAATATATAAAATAGTTACAATAGCATCAAATATTAATAAATTAATTATTATATTGAATTACCATTAATCTTGGTAATTTAAAGTATCTATGTGATATCAGCATATACAATTTCACTCTTCTTTAGTCTTCACATCTTCTATATTTATTAAAATCTTGAAGACTCAAAACTCAGTTTACTTAATCCATTGTATTTAAATATCATGAAATATCAACCTTAAATTTTATTAAAAATCTTCTATAATTTAACCTATAGACTCAGAATATTTTCTTCTTTTTCTTCCACAAAATCCACTTATACATTTTCCACGTGTGAATGGTATTTTCTTCTTCATCATGAACTTGAATCCTAGAATCCCCAATTATATTTGAAAACTCCTTTCTTGATAGTGCAAAAATTATATGTGTATCTTCTTTCCTTTTATTTATCATGAATCATATAACATATTATAAATTTATTATATTTTAATTTTGAATGCATGAAAATGAATCAAAAAATTTGTTCTCTTTTTGTTTTAATAGAATATGACCTCTAGAGACTTGGTTTTTCACCTAGTATGTATCTCTAAAATTGTCTAAGTGTTTAATTCTTATGATCGTTGTGAAGACTTATGATAAATTCTTAAAATATAATCAAAGACATAAATTTGGTTCAAAAGGATTATATAAAAGACTTATGTTCTAGATCAAAAAAATACGGTGCTACCTTTTTTAAATTTTTTAACTAATATTAAAGGATTATGTCCATATTAGAGTATTATAGTTAGAACACAAAAGACTTATATTGTGGGATTAATAATTTTGATCAACTAAAGAAATACAATAAATCAAATCCTTATGATGGATATTTAAATTCAGGATCAAAGACATACAATTTTGTACACAAATCCCTCCATTTTATTAAAAATTTATGGCGAATTCATATGCTCATCCTCAAAGACTTTTGAAAAAGATGTTTGATCATCTTACTAAAGTATCACAATCAATAAAAAAAATTATAATCACTAAAGTTTCCATTTTTACTGTCTTAGATCAAATAGGTGGAACCTCCAGGACTTTTCCAACTGTTTCTAGTACTTAGTAACATATATATTCAATGATTTTCTATAGATTATACTTAAAATTAATTGGTACAGGTCTGTAATATGGAGAGTAGTTCAGAAATCGACACACTTGAATATAATATATGAAGAATCCCAGTATTGACTGTGAGGAAGGTAAATGACCTCATGAATAGTTGACCATGCCTACTAGGTCAATCATATAAATAGAATCATAAATATTTTAAATTTCATTATTTAGTGAATCTTCTTGAATTAGATCAGTCTATGGAATAACAATCAACTGAATCTTTAAACTCCATAATGAACTTTTCCATGTGTATGGATCATCAAATATATCTAATGGAGGATGTAACATCAATACTCAAAATATCATTTCCAAACAAGATTGTATATCTTGTTAAATTTAATGGAAGTAATTAAATTTTCATATAAATGTGATTATAGCTCATAATTTCTCTATGTTGTATATCTATAATCCACATTTATTTCTTTTAGTTTAATTTAATGAGGAATCTAGGCTTGGGAACATCCAGAATAATCTCAACAATCTTAGGATCTATACATTCCTTCCATGATTTCCTACTTCACCTCATATTAATATCATGTAGGTTTCTACAATATAGAAAAAAATACAATTGGAACACAATGTGTGTTTACTAATCTCCACCATTGTACTTGTTGTCAACACCAAATCAAGAAAATATCCTATCATTATTTGAACTCATTACCTTATTTAATTTCATTATCTCTCCCTCTTATTAACAAAAGTTTAAAATCATTTAATAGAGGTTGGTATAATTTAATTATTAGGAAATGTTCCCTCAACCATTCCACTCTATGTCCACTTCATCCTTTCCCAGTGTATAAAGTAAGATGGTTTGATTTACACAACAAGGTTATCCATAATCAATAGAATATGATACCAATGAATACCTTTTATTATTATCTCCATAAAGGGATGTTCACATGATTCTAGGACAATAGTAATTATAAATATCAATTGTTTCAAATATTCCAAAACATATATCAACCTAAATTTCATAAACATACTCATTAAAAAGATTAAAATAAATCAAGTGTAACCAGTGGGTTTTGATTTCAAATATCTCGATAACTCTATTATTTTTTATCATTATGTTATTTATTAAAATAAATGTATCCAACATTATGTTAGGATAAATTATTTGAGAGACATGGATGAGATATTGAGAATTCATGCCTTTTATAATGACCAAAATTCAAGTACGTTCCAAATATTTCCTATTTATATTAATTCCATGAATCTGGAAGCTTCTCATGAAACTATCCATTAATGGATACACTCTATTTTTACATCATCAAGAGTGAACTCTCAATCAGGTAAGCTTTATGATTATTATTATTTATATAACATCAATATGAAAACATTTATTATTTTTTTATTTGGACAAATTTACTTATTTATATATTTTTCTAGATATAATGTATTTAATTCTTTCCAAGATAGATACTTTCATCACTATATTATCTAGTTTAGATAGCCCTTTCACCTTCATCAAAGATGGTCATTTCCATAGAAATTCTTTATAATTACATTTGAAAAATCATACCAAGATAGAGAAATATAAGGAACTAGAATAATTATTTTGGTTTACTTCATTCCATTAGTTCTCCAATTAAGAACTAACCTTACATTCAATTCAATGCTTAGTTAATATAAAAATAAAATAAAAATGATATAGGTAATAAAGTGGACTCTAATAGTTCATCATTATGAGCATTTAGATTTAGAATTTATCCTCATCCAATTTTCATTTTTTAATTTAGCTTCATGTTTGGAAGGAATCTTCATGATTGCACAGTCATTTTTAAATATGAATTTATTATGGGAAGCATGGTTTATTTTATGTATTATTTATGTGATATATTGATTTCAATATGATCTAGTAAGGCACATGAATTGACTTTTTCATTATTTATATTTTCCAAAATTTCTTATCAGGATGGAAGAACTGCTACACAATAATTTAATTTGTGTTTGTGCATCATTCAACTACCACATATATCCTCATGAGATCTTAGGTTATCACCTTTTGAAAAACATTCATGAAACTTTATTTCTCTTTCACATAGCTGAAAATTATTTTTTATTTTATTATCAAATCACTTTTAAAGGAGAAGAGAGAAAAACCAATTCCATTAGAATATCCAAATAAAACCACACAAAAGAACCCCAAGCAAAATACTGGTCCGACCTCTCCCCAATAACTCAAAATTAAAAGTCCTCCACCAAATAATTGGAACTTGACAAAAAGTCTCGTGTAAAGATGTGTGGGAATGGAAATGATGGCTAAGATGTACCCTCTCATTCTTCCACTCCAAGTTCCATGCAGAAGTGACAACCTCATGATCTGATCCTCATCTAAAGAAGAACCATCTAACATTCTAGAATCAAAACACCCAAATTCACCTTGAGACACATAAACATAAAAAATAACTTCCTCATTTTAAAATGCACCAAGAAAAAATGAGAAACCAAGCATTATATTGAAAAGGGTAAAAAAGAATCATTGAAAATCCATTTAATTCTGCCAGAGTCTATATCCCTAAAAAACTTCTAGGATATAGAGGTTACTTGAGTGTGTGAAACATCCCTTATCAAGTCATCAACAACAGAAGTCAGTTTATCCCATAATTGAAAATACACCTTAAGAACGATCATCCCCTTATTGAAGACCCCAACAATGATTGTGTCCTGTTTGTCAAACCAAAAATATTGTTCCACATTTAGATTCACTTCAATATCTCTGCCCATCATCTTGACCGCTTCCTCTCCAAAGGAATTTAGAAATAACTGCTGATCATTCACTTTATCATCCAAACTCAAAATCATATCCATGAATACTTCAAGCTTACCAAGTGGTTTCGGTTGACACCTTACATTGCTATCCATCTTCTCGTCCATTTTCTTTCTTTCTGAATGAGTCTTCATAGGAGATTGCAAGGAGGTATAGTTCCTCCTACCCATATTCCTCCAATCACAACTATTGCTCCTTATTATTGACCCCCTGTAGATAAACTCTTACTAGCTTCAATGGGATTATCCACACCGTCTCTATTAGTACAATCTGAGTATTCTTGGTCATTTTTCAAACCTTCCATATTGAGTCCATCAAGGCTCTTCATGCGGATTTCTTCTCCCTCCACTAGATTAGATGATTCATCTCTCAACCCAACCTTATAAAGTCCTTCTAAACTATTGATAAAGATGACTGAGGTTTGAATTTAAGAGTCTTAACCCCTTATAAGTTGGGAGGGACAATCGAGATCCTACCCCAGCTGATTGAACACATCAAGTACCTTCAGATTGGATTGGTGTGCCACAACTTTCTTCCCCGTGCCAGAACCCACACCAGCCTTAGAACTAAATTCCACTACCTCATTGATGGGATGTTTCTCCACACCCAGTCACAATGACTTAACTTCCACACCTCTATCATCTCCTCTTGTTTCCCTCTGTCTCATTCCAACCTCCTCATCAGTTTCTGTAGTCTTCCCCTGAACGGTGGCAACCATTATTGGCGGATCTGGGACCTCCTAATATCCAACCTTCAACTGGTTTCCTAATCCCCTACCCATATTTGATGGAGACTCCCAATAACAGACCTCTATGTAATGTCCCAACCATTTACATTAAGATAAACAGTCTGTCCAATTATCGTAAACCACATGTTGCCTTCTCTTTGGATTCTAATTATCATTCTTTATCAAAGTATGATGGCCATATTTATAGAAATACATTATGAATATGATAATCCTTTTTGGTTTTTAACATGGATTTTATAACAACTCATATCATTAATACACTTTATTTCATGTTTTATTACAAAAAAACACACTTAGTACAACCCATAAGATTGTGAATCCTAGTGTAATGGGTAAATTAGGTACATAGAACATCAACATGATACATGAATACAAAAAAAATATTTAAAACATCCTTAACATGCTTATAAAATTCATTAACATTAAAAACTATAAAGTATAACCATGGGAAATAAATAATAAATGGGTGAGTTGTAAATAAAATTAAGGGAATAAAAAAATCAAAACATGATGAAAATATTTCATGATAGTCAATAGTAATTTCAGTGGAACATAAAAGCTTTAATCATCTTAAAATAGAACATAGAAGCATGATAAATTATGATAACATAATGGAATCCTAGTAATATGGAAACCAAATTTAACATGATCCCATAAACATAGTTCGAGGCTGACCGCCAAGACATCATAACATGGTGGAAAAATCCCCATAATGAATTAGGTTTACTCTCTAATACCATACATAAAATCTCATAAGAATAAAACATTATCCAATTCATTAGAGTGCTATATAATTTTTTATTCACCCTTCTCTTTCATATCATATACAGGAATAAGTTTTCCATATATATCATTCAAAAAAGGATCATATTTCATCACATTAAATACCAATATTAAAGAGTTTGGAATAGATAAAGGGAAGTACCCAATCAATTATGGATAGGTAGTTCTAGGTTAATAACCTTAATTTGAAATGGTAATGGTATTCAAAATACAGTTTATTGGAATAGGAAAAAGTCATAGGATAATTTTAGCAGCATAATAGGGTGCATACTGAATCATGGGAGGGATTAATGAGAGTGAAATGGTTCTATAATCACTTGTAAAAAATAAGAGAAGTAATAGATATATGTGATATCATAATAAAACCTAAAAAATTTGGAATATATATACATATTACAAAAACGGTGCTTGAATAAAACATTGGCATGGAAACATCAAAAGATAGTTTTGATGGCATAACGATGGAACATAATGAATCATGGGAGGGATTAATGAGATTTATTGGCTGTATCATCACATATAAGTATTAATGGTAATAACAGGGATATTTAAAATTATATCCCATAAATTGGAGTTTTAATACAAAAGGAATTTCAAAAATAATGTGATTTAATAAAAAGGAGAAGGACGGGATCCCTTACCTTGAGGGGATGTTTCCAAATGTTGGGGAAGTGATTCTTGAGAGATTTAGGAAACCATGTGAGGAATATACAGTGTAAATAGTAGAGTATCTTCAACCTAGATTTTTTTAGTAAAGAGTAATGGAATCATTATTGTGTTTATATAGGAAAATATAGGGTGTTATTTCTTATTTTCCAAAGTTATGTTTTTGAATAAATATAATAAAGTAATCAAAAATAAAATCCTTCAAATTATTATTCCTTTGGTTTCTACCAATAAAGATTATTTTTCATTATTTTTTAATTCCATGAATATTTTACATTAAGATAATACCCTTGGTTATGTATAAGTGAGTCATGTTTACAAATAATTTATTTTAAACCCATAAATTATAATATAGGTTTTGGAGGATTCATAAAGTATTTTTATAATTGGTTTAATAAACTTTAAAACAAAATATTTTTAAGTTGAAATATATATTTAGTAATAGAAAAATTTATGGAAAATATTACTTCACTTTTGGGTAATTATGAAGTCATAATTTATATGGTATATTTATACCATATTTATCTTTTAGTATAAAATTAGGATGTCTGGTAAAATTAATAAAAATTCACTATTTGATAATTTATAAGTTTTAATAAAAAATTAATATTTATTTTATGAAACTAATTATCTACATATAATAAATTACACTTTTAAATTAAATTCTCTATTTACTGAAAATATAGTTTTTTTATAATAATGTTTTTTGACCATAATAAAAATTTCATTTTAACTTCATAAAATTATATTATCATTAATATTTAAATATATTATCTTTTTGAGAGTGATATAAAGTGTAAAATATTAGTTTCATGTCATACTCTTGCTAAATGAGTATCTCAAACCTCAAGGTAAACCTCGGATCTTGATCAGATATAATGGATAATGGAAAATCATGAAATATTCACACTTTACTTATGTATATCTTACCTATTTGGTTAAGAGGGAAACATTTATTGATATCAATACAAAATGATGATGTCTTAAGGAGGCCAACACCCACCCAGATAGAATTATTTCCACCTAATGGCATGGGGATCCTTTAGTGAAATCCATAGATCTGTTTCCCCATTTACATAATTGTATGGGCAATGATTTCATCATACCCTTATACTTATTTCATTATTCCTTGAAATTTTAGCATACCAAAAATTGAGTTAAAAATTCCAAAATCTACCTATTCATGTTCTCCCAAAATTATTGTTGTTTAAAATATCTATACATATTAGTTCTTTTAGGATTTATGGAGAATGATGGTCTATACACATCATCAGGATATTCCCTCTTCAGTTCTTATTTTTATGGGACTCATATTTGACTTAAAAACCTTATAAATGCATCTTTAGGAAAGTTAATCTCTTGAATATACTCTACCTTATTCTCTAGAAACTCCACATATTTTTAGGCCATCTTGATTCCCTAAATAATAGATATTTAATAATCTATTTGAGAAATATAGGAGCATTATCCTTTCATTATTCCAATCTCCATCCACTGAATTTCCAAGAAGATTAGATTCCTGACAAGTATAGTCTAGGATAGAGTTACACGATCCTTTGAAATAATAGCATCTCCCACATTGTTTAAATTCCGAGGATGATAATGGATCGAGTAATCCTAATCCTTTATTATCTCAAACCAACATCACTGGAACATATTAATCTTATTTTGTGTGAATAAACACTTTATCCTTTTATGGTTTGTGTATATATATATATCCTACTTCTTGCTATATATATATAATATAATTATAATTTATGTTAATATCACTTCATCCAATACTATATCACGAGTTGTGATGTTCTACACATGTATTTTTAGTTTGTTGGATGAATTGGGTTTCAATTTTTCATTTTTCATGAGTAAAAAACCCAATCCATTTTTTAATTCATCCATATAGATCACAAATCCTTCTACAATAGTGGGTAATGTGAAAATGGGGGTAGTGATTATCCTCTTATTAAACACTTTAAAACGTTCCTCACATTTATTATTCCTGAAAAACATGACTCCTTTTCAAGTCATCTTGGTTAGCGGGCTTGGAAATCATGAGAAGTTTCTCATAATTTGATGATAATACCCAGTTAATCCAATGAAACCAAGGATTTCCATCATTGAGGGTAGTCGAGGAAACCATTAAATCATATTTTTCTGAAGTATTAATTGATATCCATTTGATGGTGATGAAATTTCCTATGAATTTTATATGTTCCAACCATAACCCTTATTTATTATACATTTTATACATGTTTCATTTCCCCAAGTTCCTCAGTACAATATTCAATTTCTCCTCATGTTCCTAATTTATTTTGAAGTAGATAAGAGTATCATTAATAAATACAAACAAATATTTATCAAGGTAATTCCTAAAAATATAATCATCAAATCCATGAAGATTCTATGAGCTTTAGTGAGTCCAAATGACATCACTGTGAACTCATAATGCAAGTAACTTGTATAAAAATTGTCACGGGGAAAAGATCATTATTCAACATTCATTGATAAAATCCCATATGAAGATTTATCTTAGAGAAATACTATAATCCATGTAGCTAACTGAACACGAAATCAATCCATGTAAAATGATACTTATTCTTTATCAAGATCTTGTTGTGTTCATGATAATAAATTCAAAGGTGCATTGACCCATCCTTTTTCTGATGAAGGGGACTGGTGCACCCCACATTGAAGCACCGGGGAATGTAAAACCTTCATCTATATTACACATTAGTTGCTACTTTAGATTCTCAATTTTAAAAATAGCTATTAAATATATATTATTTTATATTAGTTAATCCCCAAATTCAGTATCGATTGAAAATTCAACCTCCCGATTTAGAGGAAGACCATGAAATTATTCCAAAAACACATCAACATATTCCTTCACAATGGGAATGTCATCAAGGATGATTTTTCCTTATTATCAATAATTATATCTAGATATAAATTCTCTTAATAAAATAATATCCATCCAAATGTAAATTTTTTATTAATCTATTTTAAGGACAAATGGGAAATTGTAGTTCGCAAACAAGACACCACTAAAGGGATATAAATAATATTTTGTATGAAGAACATTCTAACAAACATTAACTCATGATATAATAGTCATTTTATTTTTCATTGATGATATAAGATCATTCAGTTAGGTGACTCAATGTTCTTGGAAAACATACCTGATATGATAAAATGGAATAAATTGAAATAAAACATGACATTCACCACTATGTATTAGAGGTTACACATATATCAGTCATCATGCTCCATCTCAATATGGGGCATGCCTTATTCCCCTGTTTTTAGAGATATTTGGTTCTCATCATGCTTTTACACCATACAATAGAGCATGGTTTTGGATGATAACCCACTTCCCCACATTTATGACGTAGAAATATCTAAGGAAACCTAGATTGAATTTATTACTATCCATCATGTTATTTATTTTTCAATGGAAATCAAATAATTTATTCCCAATTTTTTATGAAAATAAAACATCTCATAGTCCCTTTGTTATATTTTCCTTAGTTCATTTTTCAACATGTTTTTCATAAAGGAATTTGGGTCTTCTTTTATTTATCACCTTTATCTTATGAACTTCCATGAGATAACTTCTTATATTCCTTGAATTCATTAGAGATTAAAATTTGTTCTAATTATTGATAACTATTTTTTATAAATTTTTTGGAATAATAACAAGATGTCTTACTTTAACTCACACCATGTTAGAAATCTAATTTTGGAAGTCATCACATTTTTCATCACATTGGTTGTTGACTTGGTTCCTCATATTTCCAGACATTAACTACAAAAAAGGTAAAATTAGGGTTTATAATTTTAAAATTATTATACACATAAAAGTAAATATTTGAACGTTATAGGTATAACTCAAAAATAATATATATTCCATAACATATGAATTTACAGTCTTCAAGATATGCTATCCCAGATCTATTTCCTAATATACAATTTTATATGCATTTTGTACCCTTAATAATGGTTCATAATGATCTTGTGAATTTACCTAAACATATCCCATGGGTGTTTAAAACTATGTGTGATGAAATTCCCATTCTAGTTTAAAATTTCATGATCATTCCTAGATAAATATCTTGTTTTGGGGTTATTACCCATAGGAGAATCTATTACAAAGCCACATCCACTTGTAGTATCTAAATAGTGATTCATTTTACTAGAAAATATTAATCTATAATTTAATAAGATTTAGGGATTATTAATTATGTTTAGTATTATCCCAATAACATTATCTAGAGTTTTCTAATCATAATCCTAAAATTAACAAGAATTTCATTTGACATTAACTTTGAAAATCCATGTCTTTAATACACATTTATTAACAATTAATTATATTAAAACACACCTAGTAAAACCTATAAGATTAAGAATAATAATTTCTCTAGGAAATTAGGAAAATGACACGTAAACTTAATACATGGATACAAAAATATTATTTAAAACTTCTTAACATGCTTCTAAAATTTCAAAGCTTTTAAAACTACAAGGGACAACCTGGGGGAATACATAAGAAATTGGAAAGATATAAATCCAAATAAGGTAATAAACAATTAATTACATGATAAAATTATTACATGTTAGTAAATAGTCATTTAAATGGAATATAAAATGTATCATAATTATAAACACGAACATCGATTCCTGATATATGATGATAACATAATGGTAACATGGTAATGTCGAAATAACATTAAACATGAAATCATAAATATAAGTAATGTTTAACCACAAAGACTTCATAACATGATGGAAAAAGTCCCAAAATGGATTAGGTTTACTCTTTAATTAAATACATGTTGTTTCATGAGACAAAAACATTGCCCAATGCGTTGAAGAACTATATAATATTTGGTGCACCAATCTCTTTCATATCTTGTACATGAATAATATTCCATATAGATCATTCAATATAGGATAATATTTCATCAAATTTAATCCCCTGATTGGGGAGTGTGGAATAAATACATGGAAGTTACCAGTCCATAAATTATGGGACAGTCTAGGTGAATTAACTTGAGTGAAAATGGTGATGGTACTCATAATACAATTGTTTCGAATGGAATAACAACATGATACTTTCTGCGATATAACAGGCGTACATAATGAATCTTGGGAGGGATTAATTTGTGTGAAAGGGGTATATTATCACATGTAAATAATAAAGTAATTAAGAGAGACAATTAATTTCATTATAAAACTTGAATAACTATGATTTAAAATCATAAGACAAAAAGGGTGTTGAAATAAATGTTTTCATTGAAAAACCAATGGATAGTTTTCACGGTATAATAAAGGGTATATAATGAATCATGGGAGGGATTAATTAGGGTTAAAGGGGGTATTCCATCACATGGAAATAATAAAGGTATTTATAAGGATGTGTAAAATCATATAACATAAATATTAATTTAACAAAAAAAGGAATTACATAAATATGGTGCCTGAATAAAGAGGAGAATGAGAGGACCCTTACCTTGAGGGGGTGTTTCCAAATGATTGGGTAGAGATTATTGGGATATTGAGAAACATTAGGATGAATATATATATGAAAGGGAATATTTTAGTCATGTTCTAATGGTTTTTAGTAAATATGAATGGGAGATTGGGTCGACTTATATAGGAAAATAGAGGGGAGTTCTTTATTATTTTCTAAACTTATGTTTTGGACTCTATGTAATAATGTAATAAAAACCAAAAACCCTACAATTTTATCCCATGGTTTCAACAAAAAGGATTTTTTTTATTTTATAATTTCATTATCCACGAACATTAATATAATACCCTTGGTGACGTGTCAGTGAGTAATGTTTACAAAGAATTAATTTTTATACCATTAAATATAATATAGGTTTTGGAGGATTCATAATGGTATTTTAAAATAAATAAAATAAACTAAAAAATACATTATATTATAGGGAAAATATATATTTGGTCTTGGATATATTTTATGGAAAATGTTACATCACTTTTGGTTCATTATTATTCCATAATAAATACCACATATTTATATATTTTTTATTTTTTTACATGAAAATTTGACTATCTTAGAAAACTATTAAAAATTAACCATTTTATAATTTAAATATGATGATCCCATGAATAATATTAATTTTATCAAAATAAATTTATGACTATGTGAAATTTAATATTTATTTTAAAATCCCTATATAATGATTTTATGATAATATCATTTTTTAATACTTATAAAAATTACATTTTCACTTCATAAAATTATATTATAATTTATATTTAATAATAATATTTTTTTTTAATTTAATATATTTCATGAAATCATGAATTCATAAAAATAAATTCCTTAATTTAAAATTATAATATCCAAAAATACAATTTGTTTTTATCATATGAAATTTAATTTTTTTCAAAATCCTTTTTTTAATAATTTATAAAGTAAAAAAATAAGAAATAAATATAATCTTTATTTTAAAAAATTCATACTACTAGGGTCTTAATACATATAACTTTACTACACCAATAAAACCATTAAGAGTATGGTGTTGATGGTTAGATTTTAATAGGGTGGTTCTATGTTCATGGTTTGGGTCGTGATCTTGATCAGCTTGAACTTCTCCCATAAATGGTTTCACTCATGCTTTAATTTTTGAACCTTGGATTAGGTTAGTCAAGGTAGAATAAAAAAGATGCTATATCCCGCAGAATATTTGATAAATGGTATTTATAAGGAACAATTATACTAGTTGTGGCCATCACTTCTTTTATATATGTCAATTAGATTTATCATAACCCTAAATATATACTAATAATATGATCACTATCCAATGGATATATTATAAATTTTAATGATTCTTAGTTATCTTTTTAATCTAGAAGGATATAACCAAATAAATTCAGGTGTTTTGTATAACCACATTACATAATAAGTAAATCAATTCAAACACAAAATGAAATTTTATTTATAAAATTCTGGATCATTACAGATTACTAGATGTGCTTTTCACTAACATAGTACTTTTATTTTTCCTTTGTAGTTTTATTTCATTATATTCTAGATTTTTTATTTTTATTATCATGTTCATTTATTTTTTATAGGTTTCTATGATGTGTACTCTTTTCTATAAAAGAAATAACTTTTCACTTCTGATGTGATATCCATCTTGGACCTCTTGGCCTTGTTGTGAACATCACTATTTTAAATCTACTTGTTAACCAATAATTACTCACCATCATTCTTAAAATAATTCTTGGCAAACATATTTTTAGTATAATTCTCTTGATTCATTCCCAATGTTGTCTTATATCCATTCTTTAGCTTCTACGAACTCATTTTTTTAGTTGCATACTTGAATGATTTATACATTTATGCTGCTTCACTATGAACACTACCACTGAAAAAATAACATAATTTTTATGGAATTTAAAATCTATTAATTTTATAAATATTCTTATACATTGTTTTTGGATTTTATAGCTTCCCAGTGTTTGTCCTTCTCACTATAAGACTTATTATTCTTCCATATTCTAACATATTATACTAAAAGGTCATAAATGTATTCCTAATTCTATTGTAGTGTAGGAAACCTAGATTATTAACCAATAAGAGATGTATTATTTATAACAATAGCATAAGACATAGGATATTTCATCCCAAAGAAACAAAAATTTTGGTATTCTTGAATAACCCAATACATACCTTATTTTCATTTTTCATTGGAAATAAAATATATAACATACTTAGTGAATTCATTTTATATCCTTTACCTCATTAAAATATTACTTCTTCATAACTTAGGGAATGTGAAGAAAATGAGGGGTGATATTAAGAACTTAGTAAGGGTTATGTAAAGTATAATGTATCATAACTAAATAAGTAATAATCAATATGGAAGGTAAATAACTAGAAAAAATGTCATTAAATCAATATATTCAGAATTAAATGAATCCATGGATAATATCAAAGTAATAATCTCATGAATAATAATAAGTAAATTCTAAATGAATGAAATGAATACTATTAGAAATCATGATAATCCTGATATATCTACTATTAAGACCCTACATCAATGAAATTTAAAACTAATACCCAGTTAATTTTCCCAACTGATTTGTATCATGATACCTATCGATGCATCAAGGGGATAAATAATTCCAAGACCTGGCGATCAATTCATGTCCAATGTATTTCTCATATATATAATGATCGAATAAATTCATGAATAATATGTCTTATCAACATATATATATATATTGAGTAAAGAATAAATAGTATCTATATTTCTTCAATAAATCAATAAAATTTCATTGTAAAACATCATATGTTGAAATGATATATGTTTCAAGAAATAATCTTATACAAGATGGATATTTTTGGGTAATGTAATGCTCAATGATCAAAATAAATTGAATGTTTTAAGAGATAGTTAATAACTATAAAATTAACAATAGATACAAGATAACCTTCATTTAAATAAAAATATATCTTTTCATTTAAATTCATATCTTTTGACGAATAAAATATTTCTCAAATAAGTTTTCTATGTAAAATTGTTGACATCTCGTATAATTAGCTAAAGTGTTTAAAATGTCTATGGTGATGGGAAGATCTGTTAAGACCGAATAAGCTAAAAATTTCATTTTTTCATATCTTAAAGAAAGATAAAAATGATGCCTTTCCAGAAAAAATTAGAAATATTATCTTCATATCACATAAAAATTTAAGGATAATATATCAAAATTCTTTATAATACACTTTTTAAATTAAAATTAATTACACAAATTAATTTTGATATATATGAATATTGAAGAAAAATATACGTGATCAAGAAGAGAAACAAGATAATAATTTCTTCTAAAAATTCTTATTGAAAGAGTAAATTTAATTGAATAATTAATCCCCATTAATAAATATTATTCATTTAAAGTAACACAAAAAGGTACTATGTACAGCATATAAAATTAAACAGGTACATAATTCCATATATGTCTAAATTAAGTGGAAATTGAGATGAAAACCATTACCTCATGTATCATCATAGTTAAACCTGATTTACACTAATTTATAATGGTTTTAAAATGATAATAATTGATTAAAAATAATATTTATATTTATAATATCAAACAATATCCAATTATTATATCTTATCACCAGTTTTTTCAATAATCTTTCACAATTATCACTTTTTTGGGTGTTATCTTCTTTATTTTCTCAAGCATATTTTTTATGGATGTTGAGATACGTGTCTATTGATTATGGTTCTATAATATCAATAATATTAATAATGATATAACTTTAATAAATATACATCAAATATATCCTTTTTACCTTCTATGTAAATCATAAATGAAAAATGGGTCACATTGCTTCATGAAGGTGGTTGTCCACACGTACACATAAGCGACATTATCATTTCCCAATGGTATATAAGCTACGAAGGTCTAAATAGTATAAAAATTATAGAGCCATAAGTATGTCATAAATATCATATATATAAATTCATTCCATTTTATAACAATCTAAAAAAAGTAGTGATCAACAATTAATTACACCGCTACATGGACACGGTAAGTCCTACGTATGCAAAAGATATGTTTTCACTTTTCATAGGATAAAAAAAGTTTGAAATTGGTTGTAACATGTTAATAATAACATATTATTATATTTATAACATTGGTTTTTCTATTTAATTTGGGTTACAAAAGATTAAGAGGATGTTTAAGAATAAATAAGTTTAAAAGAGTCGGTAAATACAATTACCTCTTCTTTGAAATCACAACATTAGAACTTCTTTTTAGGGGGATAGGGTTGGTATTTTAGAAATACCATAACCTAAAAATAATATATATGGATTTCAGAAGATGAGGGGATATGGGTTGGTCAAGCTAGAGGGACCAATGATTTGGTAATAATTGAGAGAATATATGTGTTTTTATAAGTGAGGGGAGGGACATTCTTAGAATTTATTAAGGTATTAAATTAATATAAATAATATTTTATGTCGATATGGGTTCAAATTGATATATTTTAAAGATATGATTATTATAAGTTTAAATAATTTGAAAAAATTAAAATTTCACATGTTTTGGTTATTTTTTCACCCTTATATTTTTGTTTTAACCACCCCCCATGTTAATCATTTTGACAATTACCATATTACTAGAGTAATGTATCCTTTAGAGATCAAGAATGTTACTATAAATTAAAAAAACACATAAATAGAACATGATTTATTTTTTAAATCATATCCCACTTATCTGGGAAAATATAATATTTTTTGAATTTAAAAATATTTAATAGAAAATTATTTATTATAAAATATCCTTATTTTAATTTTTAACACTATTATATTAATTTGACATTAAATACATTAATAAAAAATAGTAATATAAATATAATCCTTTAACATATCACTAATATATTTTATTTATCTAAAAAATTCAACTAATCATTTCAAATAATATTAGTTTTAGTGTCTTTAGAATTATTTACTTTATTTTTCTATTAATTAAATAAATGTTTTGTCGGTTTTGCATAGAAATTTAATGTAACTAATTCATCACTAAAAATTTTAAAAATTAACATTATAAAAAAAAATTTAGATTTTAAAATTACTATTTATATCAGAATATAATTTTTATTTATCTCTATCATAAAATATTATAAATATAAAAAGAAGAAGAGAGACATTTTTGTCATTATCTATCACATAAATATAATAAAAGTCAAAATCCGAGATAAAGGGAAAATAGTCAAATTTTAAAATTTTTGATTATTGAGGATTATTTAGACTCATCCAATGAAATTAATTAATGTTTTGGGGTGATTTTAATGCCATATCACATTATTTTTAACCTTAATTTCCCAATTTACTCACTTCATGGTGACAACTATTTATTATGGTTTATAAAGATAATGAAAAAATGTACATATTAACTAAATTTATGCATTTTTATTATAAATATGGAATACATTTCTTAATATTCAATTTAAATAATTTATGTAAATGAATTTAATATTAAAACTCAATGAAAAACAGTTTTTTAGGAAAAGACCTTTTGAGTATAAACATATTTTTATATTCACTTAAATAATAAAATTGATTCCAAATAACATAATTGAGTTATTAATAATATTAAAGAACCAATTTTATTATTAAACCATTTAAAAATGATAATTTTTAAATTCCCAATACAAAAATATAGTTTTCAATAAAAAGAAATAATTTTCACTATTCATTGGAAAATCAATATTTTCAGAAAAATACAAAGAATTTACTATAATATAATTTTGATATTATTATTTATGAAATGGTGTTAATTTTATAAAATAAAATTTTAAAATAGGAACAAATTATTTATATTATTTTCATACAAAAATTAATAAAACAAATTTTGTAAGAAAACAAATTTCTGGGGAATAAAATGACTTTAATAAAATATTGTTTGTTAATTTACATAGAATTAATAAATAAACTTGTATTTTTTATGACCTTAATATATATTCCATAATGTGGTTATTCATATTCATACCCATCAATTCATTGCTTAGGCTATAAGAGTCATATTCAACTTATAATAGTATGTGGTTTATTAAAGCTCAGTGTTGCATATTGTATATGTTATCAAACATAGTGTTTTTTTAAAAACTAAGGATATTATATTTGGGAAAATATAATTTATAAATAGTGGTTTCTTGCTTTTAACTACTTTATATCCATATTTTCTATAACTATAAGCTTGTTGTTTTTTATAATTTTCATCTATTTTTTCAGATTCATTCATGGAACAACTCCTCATACACCTATTTTAACCGACCTTAGATATTTTATTGTCATCCACATCATTTTCATTCAACCACATCGATAAAAATTTATATTCCAATACTATAATACACATGAAAATATATTTAGTACCATTACTATTTTTAGAATTAGGTCGTACCAACCTTTTGCGAATTCTATAAAATAATTCCAAGATTATCCAAAAATATTATTTCCACCAGATAGAGGTATTTTATGAAAATAATACTGTTTTAATATTTTTTTAGAAGATATTTTTATCATATTTTAAGAAAGTTTATTTAATTTATTACAAACTATTAAATTTAATAAAAAGATCCAAAAATTTCAAATTGAGAATTTTTCTCTCATTCTCTACTCATTTCAATTTTCTATAATAGTGATTTATTATCTCTTAAACTTTATATTTATATGATTTTCCCTTTTCATGATGTATATTTACAAGATGTTTAATCCTATATTCCATTACATCAAGTTGATTAATTTTAATAGTAATTACTTCTTTTATTGGATGGATTATTTCTTCATGATTTTTTATGGATTCATCTATCTTATTTATTGAGTTGATATATTCATCTTCAAATATGGAGAATATTTTCACGAGATTACCATCCATTATACTTGTGAATCCAAATTTTTTATAGATCTCAAAACATATTTTTACCGTTTCTTTCAAATACTTCTCTATTATTTAATTATCATATTCATGGTGTTTGATCTATTGTAGAATACTTCTAAAAATTTAAAAAATTGTGAGAAACCTTATTTCCAATGGTTATATAAAAAATATTCTTATACCACCAAAAAATTAATCATGAGAATCTTTGTAAGTTTGATAACCCCCACTAATACATGGTTATATAGTAGTAATATTTTATCAAGATATTTTTATAACCCATTAATCATGTATAAATGATAAACGACATGAGAAAAGATTGTTCTCTAATTCCTTGGTGGTGTATTTTGACATCATATCTTCATCATCTATGCATATTTTTTCTTGATAAAAATATTCTGTTGGAACATTATTTTTATTCTTATTTTATTGAGAGAGATGTATTATTATCACCTCTATATTTAAAATATAACTCATTATAAATTTTAATAGAAATACTCTAACATTAATTACCTAAAAATAGTGGTGATTCCTTATTTTTGTTGAGGATTTTCTTAGCTTTTCTATGACCCTTTTATTCTAGTAGTTTAGTAGATTTAAAAACATTTCATACATTATTTTTTCTAGGTAAATAGTGGTATTTTTATAATATAAACATCATATAGAAATTATAAATTGATATTAAATTCTATTATCATATGAAAAAAATTATAGTATAATGGAGGTGTTACCCAGATCTGATACCAATTGTTATTATTACTTTGAGATATTCCCACACTGAGAGGGGGATGAATTGGTGTGGAGTAACTTTTACAAAATTTTACTTATGACCCCTAATTACCTCTTCACTTATTCAGTGATGCATGGTTAGTACCACATATGCATAGATTCAATCTTATTATCAATAGAATCTCAAGAAATGGTATGATCTTGAACATTTTATCCTAGAAATGATAGGATAAAAAGTAAGCATGAACTTTCTATTAAATATTTATCACCAACGAGTTTATTCCCACAAATATTACCAGATTTTAACCTACTAGTTGTGAATTATAACAATAATAGAACTCTATTTCCCTCATATATTGTGTAGGCGATATCCTACCTCAATTTCAATAATCAAGAGGATGGCCTCCATGAGCTTCACACATCCATTATAGAATGTTATAAGATGGATCTCTCAAAACATCATTTTATATATGATTAAGTGATGTATGAAACAAACAAATAATTATTGTCTATTCTTCTTATTTATTGTATATCAATAGAACTCGAGCACCATCATCATTCTCTTCGATACCCAATATATGAACTAAGTTATTTTATTGGTTATTTTAAAGTAGAACTAACACAAAAATATGTATTTTAATATTTAAAATATTTGTAACATCTTGACCCAAGAGAAGCATAGATGGTTCCTTGAGTTGGTGGGTCACATGGCCTCAAGAGTGCATCCCTGTATACCATAGGTTTCCAAAAGGTAGTGATGGTTTGGTATGGTGGAAAGTATATACCTTCATATCAAAGTGGAACAATAATAATGATAAACAAATAGAAATAGTATAATTATAATGTGATATATAGAAAAATTGACACCAATATAACAATCAACCATGGAAGCATAAAAAACCAACCAACTATAATACATACCAAAATACATAGGCAAAGTCATATACATGATTATATCATGGCATGAAGATATAATAAAGGTGTGAAAGTGATATGGGGGATAGGAATATACAATATTATATAATCAAAATCAAAATCAAAACATAAAAATACATATCTACTAGAATCACGATCATATTCATAGTCCTTTTATCCCATGATCCATGCTAAAAGGAAACAATTCAAGCATCGGTAACTAGGAACTTTCCCTTGTCCACACCAGCTGTCATGAATTCTACTCAGGTACCAAAGGTATACTGAGTAGGGTGAGAGATGAACTCAGCAGGGAACCACCAATGATGTATAGAAATAATCCCTTTAGTGTACATAACATAAAAATGTGTAGGTATAACATATAATAATATAAATAAAATACTGAAGAATAAATACCATTAGATATATCTTCCTATAAGACACTAAGATGGATCTACCTACTTCGAAATATGCCGATATGAGTCTCATTTGTAACCATATATATAATAAACATATATACATACATGTATATGTACTATATGTATAAGTAAATTTATTTGAATATACATGGATACTTGGTGCTAACTAGACCCAGGTCATAACTTAGGCATCCATAACTAGTCTGAAAAGACAATGGATCCAACTGGGTTACAATTCCAAAATCTCAAATGAATGGGAGAAATCATGCCCATCGCTCAAGATGGTGGGGTGAGTCATAATCCCATAAACATGAAGCGAAGGAATGTGAAGCACCATTCCAATCTCTAGATTAAAGTATCTGGGTGTGAGATTTCATTCCGATCATCCAACATAAGAGAGCATGAAACTAAATTCTCAATAAAACTCTTAACCTTTGTTAAATATCCAATTACCATGTAATACTAATATTAGTATCAATGAGGTCTTACCTCTAAAATAGTTTCAATCATTTCTTACAATACACCAAGACTGTACAATTCTTATAAATCACATTTATAAATATATAAAATGTTGTGTGGCCTTGACACCCTTTTTCATTATTTTTAAATTAATCTATTTTATTTTTTAAGAAATGGTATATCCATTTCAGATTAAATCCAAATACATAAATGGTACTTTGGTCAAATAAAAATTTATATAAAAGATGGAAATTCCATTTAGCACACCCAAATTGGCGGCGATCAATGAGGTCGACATCCTATGATAATTAGACAAGTCTCTAAGGGTCTATAATGACATGGGGTAATTAACTAGAAAATAAAACACAAAATAGGGAAACTCATGGAAAAAGAATTAATGAGGAACATTAGAAAATAACAAGAAAAGACCGAAAATTTTTAAGGAAAATTTACTAGCTCACCTATCTTATATATTTGGACGAACACTCTTCCAATGTTGACCTTAATTAAAAGAAAAATGGAATAAAAATCTAAAATATACAAATAATTAGAAATTACTGAATATGATATAACCCAAAAATATATTAGGGGATTAGAAGGTAAACTAAGGGAAAAATGGACAAGATCTCTTTTTGTTATCTATTAAATGCATCTAAGGGTGGTCTGATCAGAGTTTAGATGAAAGAGTTATAAAAATCCTTGTTATGGGATTAGAGGAGATATCCCATGGAATATGAGTTTACTATGTGTGAAAGGTTAGGGGGAGGTGTTTAGTTAAATAGTGTGATGGGTAAAAACCCAAATTTTCCAATTTTTAAGAGGGACATGGTTTTGATGCATGATTGGTTAAACTATTCACTAACCATGATCCAACTCTATCCAAGGGAGGACACCCATTTCATGGGTAATTCAAGGTTAGAAAAACAATGTATAGATCATGCGATTATCCACAATACCACTTCTAAGAAAAGGCACAAGACCATGCAGTCAGAGTCATACAGTTTAGCCTAACCACACTCCCCTCAACATCCATGAGAAACACCCCACATGGTTTCACCAAACCATACAAGCTAAGGTGCACAGTTTAGTAAAATCATTCCTCTATCCTATTTACTCCAAAAATCAGAACTCTGGGTTCTGAACAAGCCTCAGACACTCTTGAGACATTCCTTAGGTTGTAGGTCACACTCTCAAGAATATAATAAGGAGTTCAAAACAAAAAACAAAAAATCAGTACCTTCATGAAAAAACAGGGTTGTTACATACTCCCCTCCTTAAATAAACTCATCCCAATGTTTTCCTTGAGAAGGTAATGGGGGGTTTTCTGAGAAAATATACGGCCATTGGGCTTAGAAATCAGCTTTACACTCCTATGTCTCATCTTGTACTCAGTCATGATTTATATCACCGATACAAATGGAACTGAACTACATCAGAAATCCATCACAATCTGATCCAAATTATGCGCTAGATACTCCTCTAAGGAAGCATCCACATCTAAATCAACCTAATCATATTTTAAAACATTTTATGAGTCTGGATAATATCCTCAAAGATGCGATATGTGAAATAGGTTTTATATTAGACCTGGACGTAATGATATCCCGACCTCATATAGATCTTTTAATACAACCTAACTCCTTGAATATGGTCAAATAGGTTTTATATTTGTGACAGTGGATACTAGTTCTTAAGTTTGAGTTGGTTCAACAATTGGTAATCCACGCAAAGCCTGAGGGTATCATCGAAATTCATAGAAAAAAGAACACATAAAACCAATTGTGAGGTACTAGGTTAGATAAATCCTTTAGTTTCATGGTCTTACAACCTATTTTTAATCTCAAGAAACTATATAGGTTGCACTATATGGATGAATGGAAACTGGTACCTTTCTAGGCACTACCTTGATGGTCAATTCTACCTTTCTCACTGTGGTAACCTCAAATATTTGTTAGGAAGTATGTACCAAAAATAATCCACTACCCGAGGGGTATTATTATATTATATTCCTTGGCCATCCATGAAGTGTCTAGAGATATGGGATATCATGCTACCTATCCCTTAATGCTCAGGTCTAAGTCAAGATGCGTTGACATCCCATTCTCCCATGTGGATATGTATGCCACCCTTTTTGATTTTAATGTAAACAAATAGTGACCTAAATGAATATAAGAATGATATGTAAATAACCAATCTATCTAGATAATTAAATTAAACACCATCATGTTAAGGATGAAAAACTTCAATTCAATGAGATATATTCCTTTATAAAGGGGGAAATCCCTACACTGGTGAACACATTATGATTGGATACCCAATGGGGTATCGAGTGGAATCACTCCATATTAATACTCTATAATGCGTTCTAAATTCTCCAGTAGTTCCACAGATATAATACACTGTGATGATCCTATGTCAAATAAAGTAGACACTAAAGTATAAGATACTATAATAGTACCTCAAATAGTAGAATTATAAGAACTCGACTCCTTATACATAGGTTTCACTACATGAAACTAGACAATACCACAACCTTGAGAAACACCCTAAGCATGGATGATCTACTGGAACTATTAGTATTGAGTCTGATTAACTCTGCCTCGACAACCACCATGTCCTATGTGGTCGGTGGTATTCAAACTACCTACCTGACGATATATGACTAACCCACTCTAGAACTTTGAATAGGAGTAGATCCTCTCCAGCTTGGTACTGGTGGGAATGTCATACAGAAGTACTAGATATTCCCAATAATTTCATAACATCTGTATTCAAATGGCTCCCATAAACATTGTGGTTTTGTGTGTCCTATCTCCCCACACAAGTGACATATAAGGAATCTATCAGTATGAGTTTCCTGACTTCTACTACCCACTATAAACATTGAAATACTTCTTCTATTCATTATAAGGTCCTATAATAGGTCTTTGTACATAACCACCCTCATTCCCACCACAAGATTCATTCATATTACTCATAGTAATGAGGTCATGGTTACATATCTCATATATATTCATCATCCTAAAAACATTTACATGATATCAGATGGTATACACTAGCCCATCCTATAACCTCCATGTAGTCATGGGATCATCACCGTTTAGAGTCATTGAGATCACTACATCTTGGTAAAACAAGAATAATAATCCATTATACGCATAGATCCCTTATATAAGTTCATAAAGTTTCTATCCCGATTATCTGTTAATGAATATGGAAAAAATTAATCATATAATATCATATGTAAACCCCTCTAGGTCAAATTCTATTATTGGTCTTCCTAGGAAATGAAATCCCACCATAACTTTACTGATCAATGTAACATATATGCAGAAAGATTTAAACATCAATCTAGAGGAATATCCAAATGATCTAATATAAAAAGAATAAAATCCATCCATTACTTAGTATCATGTGATCTTCTATCCCTTGAGAAGCGGGAAGGATGATAATGCTAGAATTCAAGAGTCAACTCTACCATTATTGGGGTTGGTCAAGAAACTCTGTACATAAATTGTATAATATAAATAAAACCCTCTCTGAACTATGAATCTATACCAATTTTAGGAATATAAGTCTCTACCATAGGTGGAACTATTGGAGATATCACTAGCTACATAGGCCTCACTACCTTAGGTGTAAGATCCCACACTTCATGGAGGTATGTTTTAATTTAAATTTTGGATTAAATATCTCATTTTTGGTTAATTAAATGCTTCCAAGAAGTATGTCGGGGTTTTTGGGTGTTCCAATGGTTCGAGACATAAGAAAAATAATAACCAAGACAATCTGGGAAAGCCGCATGATAAAGAATATAGTGTAGAATTCCCAAGTAACCATGATGCCTTGGATAGAGGTTTAATGCATGGTCGGTGCGTGTTCTATCAAACAGTGCAACCTTCCCTAAAAACCCATATGACCCAGTTTCCCAAGGATAGTGGCTAGAGTATGGTTTTTTCAAGGTTTTTTCATATCATATGGGTAAACTGTCCACCCCTATAAAGTTGGTAAAAATTACAAAAACAAATTAAAATATTTGAAACCCTCACCCATGTTTCACCCCTCATTTCCTCCCTCGAACACATATGATGATAAAGAGCTCCCAAGGGATTCCAATGGTGATTCTCTTTCATACTTAGTTCATTTGGAGTGGCTTTAGTTGTGAATCAAAGATCTGAGTAAGTATAATACCTCTCTTGCTTCTCTTTTTTGGTTATGGTATGTATCCTTCTATTATCTCTATTTGAATATATAAAACCATTCTTTTTTGATGAGATCTAGGTTTAGGATTTAAAAGATGGCTGAATTGGGATATAAGGACTTGATTAAGAGTGTGTTCATCAATATATTTGAGGTAGGTGGTCTATATGTTATTTCCCATGGTTTTTATATAGATTTGTGCAAGTGGGGTTATGTTTATTTAATTTCCTTAATGAGTTATTGGTTTCTTTTTTAATAATTTATATAATGAGTTTCTTAAAAACCAATTGAACCACCTCATGATCCTCATGGGATGCATGAAGGATGACTTGACCAATTTAGGGTCACCCAAGGGGTGTTCTGACCCTCCCGAATGTGGTTAACAGAAATATAATGTGTTAAATTGACTTGTGATTATGTAGATCCCTTATTGAATGTGTAAATGGGTTAATGTGATGATTAATAATGTATTTTGGGTCGATGTTTCTAGTTGTGTATAATTTACATGGGATTTTTTGTTTTGTAATGTTAATGAGTTAAATGGTATTAATGGGGATGTGTCAATGAATTATGTTTTTTTGGAATATTCTTAGTGAGTTAGGAATAGGGAATGGGAATTGGGATAAATGTTAGTGTGATATAAATGATAAATGTGATAATTTTTTTTCATAAAATGATAAATTTGATAATGGATTGTGGTATAATATAGATTCCCATTTGAGTTGTTATTATTGTGATATTACTAATGATATTGGTTATGGTTCGTTTTAATGTTGTTATGTATGGTGAATAAAAAAATACATATGTCCACATGGATTGGTAGAGTGGGGTATAGACCTATGGTTTTACGCCCCACGGGTCTAGTTATACTGAGTCTCTAAACTCATCCAATGAATTCACATGTTAGGGAAGGATATGGAGTTCAATTCCCTTAATGATTTTATTCCACCTGAACTAAGGCATCGAGGTAAGGATAGAGTGGTTGTTTTGATGTTTTTTCCATGTGAGATAGGAATTGATTTATTCCCATATTCCTCATGATTATTTAACATTCCCAATCCATTAAACACATGAAAATGGTTAATTATGCAATAAGATGTTAAAATTATTAAATCTAAATATAATGGTGGATTATCTTAGGGGAACTATATTACTAATGGATACATGAAATTTATTTTATTTTATTTTAATTATATATTTATTCTATGAAATATATATTATATGGGATATTTATTTAGACACTATTGGGGGTGGCCTTCTGAGTTATACTCACACCGTGATCGGGACACCATTGGGTACCTAAGAATAATTCATGGTTTCATGTTAGGTAAAGGAAAAAGGCCCCATGCTCAATAGTTGAGTTAGGTTTAGTATGTGCATGGATGAGGTTCCAGAATTGGAGTTTGGAACATCATGGGGATTTAACTATTTTTCTTTCTTTGGGATTTTTATACTTTTCACTATAGCATGACATGACATATTTACTCTCGGTTATGGTTTGTACCCAATTTGGTATATTATTATCTATTTATCTTCATGGATTATTCTATGTTTTTACACTATTTTATTTGTTTTCAATTGTGGATTACTATGGAAAATAGGGTATATTCTACCCACGTGGCTTTTATACCCTCGGTGCTAGTAAGAAACCACTGGAATATGGGGAGGCGCGTCTGAGGTCATGTGATGACCCTGCTCGGGGCAATGGTTTAGTGGAACATGGGATAGGGATGTTACAAATAAGTACTAGAGGAGGTATTTTATATGACTTACTATTCTAGAATGGTATATAATAGGTTATGAAGGTTTGGGGTCTTGGAAATGAGCTCATTCTTGGGATTATCTAACCCAAGTACAAGGTAAAACCCATGTCCCTCAGGGTGGGAATTTTTGTTCTTGTTATGTGTTGTTGCAGTTGATGACATTTCACCATCAGGTGGTGCACATGTGATGTGATGTTATTTTTTTATAATTTTTTCTCATGATTTAAATAGAACCTGATTGGGAATTCATGCATAATTATTAGATCCTAGGTATATAGGATACATGAATCATGGTAGGAACACACACCGGATGGTTGTGTGGAGCATAAATTATAGGGTGCATTTGATTTTCGTGAAAGCAATGAAAATGGTGTCTAATTAGATAATGAAAATTGGTCAAAAGGGTATGTAAAATACTAAATAATAATTAAATATTTATTCTTGATAAGGGGAATCAAGTGAATTAAAATGTTTTCAGAGTATTTTTTGAAATGGAAATTGTTGAAAGGGTATAGAAGGTAATGATGGTAAATGTGTGAGTTAATTACCCTGAGTTAGCCATGACCTTGGTGGGGATGGTCGAGGGTATTGTTTTAGGTATTATTGGGCATGTTCGAGTAGGGTATATGAAATGGTTTCTTATGGATTGTGACAAAATATTCCTTATATATTGTGAAATCTTTGTGGCTTGTGTTCTAAATCTTGGATTTGGAATTGTAGAGAAATGACACCGTGAATGTGTGAAAAATTTTAGAGATAGGAGGATGTTTTTTAGAAAACTCCTCCTATAGTGGAGTAGAAGAATATGGTGATTTAGGTAAACAGAGATGAGTAGTTCTATGAGAGATTTTCTTGTTTCATGAAGATGATGGAATGGGACCTAGGTCAGGTTGCACCGAATATGTCGAGTTGAATAAGGAGTTTCAGTTGTGGCACCCACATACCATTATCAGAGAGACTGGGATATAGACATAAGAGTTCCAGATAGAGTCTATCTATGCTTTTTTTGATCATCTAGAGACTCACCTTGAGAAATGAGTCAAGTTATTGGTCTATAGGTTGTAAGGCCAGTTAATGAGTTGGTGGGACATCATGGTTCAAACTGAGCAAGTCAAATGATTGATATAGACGGATTTATAGGAGAATATTATAAATCACATATATCTAGAAACATTAAAATAGGAGAAGGAAATGGATTTCATTATTTTTACCCAAGGGATAATGCTATTGATGGATTATGATCGTAATTTCACCAATTCGGGATGATTCATTCGGAAATTAGAAAGATATGAGGCTGTAGTGGCGAAGCATTTCCTAGATGGGATGAGACACGAGATCAGGTCCCCAATGAACATATTACATTTTATGATATCTATAGAGGTTGTGGACCAGTTCCTTATCTCAAAAGGTAACCTGAAGGGAGCTTCAGGTGATGGACAAGTAGTGTCATCCGGACGGACAAGGGGTGTAGCTTCTGAGAGAAGGAAGCACCTTTTCAAAAATTTATATCATGGTGGAAGTGCACAAAGCAGTCATAATAGGGGTAAAAACTCTCAAAATGGTAACCAGGTGTTCTTTTATCAGTATGGTAGGCTGGGGCACAAGCGTGGCTAGTGTCATCGACCACCAGTTGAGTGCTGATCATTCAGTGGGTTAGGCCAAGTATAGAGGTTCTGCATGAATCCACGATAGTTGGAAAATAATGGTGGGTAGAGCTAGATGATGAGTGTAGGAATAAGGTTAGTGAATTTATACCAAGTAAGATGTTTGAGCTTCATGGGTTGTACCGATAAGGGTGGTGGACATATAACTTTGGGGTAAGATCATCAGTAATAGAAAGGCAGTGCAATGTAGGGTACTTAAGTTGGACCCAGGGTAGAGAGGCATGTCATCTTCATGAATTATAGATTACAACTTATGGTGGTGAGGTGGGATTGTATACCATTTGAGGTATGATTCTTATATCTTCCCTGATTCTTGGTTCTTTATTTGATATAGATTCTACAAATTCTTTTATTTTTGATAAGTTCATTTCTATTTTGTGTTTAACCATGGAATATGTGTGTAGATTTATGTCACTTGATACTAAATTATGGGTATGGGTTGAGGATATTAGATGGAGTAAGGGTTATGCCTTAGAGGGTGGTGGATATTATTTTCTATAGAAATTGTTTGTCCTAAAGATGTCAGGTTTTGACCAGATTTTGGGTATGGATTTTTTGGTGTTCTATCAAGCACATATTGACTAATACCAATGTCGAGTGACACTCGAATATCTCAATAGAGACACTTATTCCCTTCATGGTGAGTGGGATGTTCGAGTAGGGCACGCAGGGATAATTTTTCTATAGTTGGGAGGAGTCATAGATCAAATGGGTTTCCTTGTGATAGATTAATGAGGGAGTGAAAAAATAGTATTTCCTCACATTATGGATCAATTTCAAGATTTGTTTCTTGAGTACTTCTTGAGGATACCACTCGAGATGGATGTTGAGTTTGTTACTGAATTACTTTTAGGGGTGGAGCCCATTTACATTTTTTTCATATCCAATGGTGCCTAATTAACTATAGGAACTTATGGTTCAACTACAAGAGTTGGAGTGTAAAGGGTTTATCTGTCCTAGTAAATCACCTTGGGGATCTGTTATACAACATTTCAAGAATGTAGATGGATTTTTGAGGTTTTGTGTTGATTATAGAAAGTCGAATCAAATGTATGTGAAGAAACGATACCTAATCTCCAGAATCGATGACATTTTTGATCAATTGAGGGGTGCCTCAGTGTTATCCAAGATCAATTTAATATTAGGATACCATCAGATAAGTGTGATACCTTCAGACATACTATAGAAAACGTTTTGGAGTAGGTATAGTTCATATGAGTTTCTGGTGTTGTCGTTCGGGTTGAAAAATGCACCTTCTATGTTCATGGCCTTGATGAACCATATATTCCAAAAATATTTGGATCATTTCATAGTCATCTTCATTGATTAAATCTTGTTGTACTGAAGAACTCTTGATAACATCCAAATATATTGACATCATACTGAGTACATTAAGAGAGTATATTCTTTAAACCAAGCTATAAAAATGTCATTTAAGGATTTCTAGAGTCTATTTATTAGGGAACATCAACTTTTACTCAGGTGTGTCAGTGGATCTAGAGAATGTGTAGGCTATGGTGTCTTGTGATATACCCATGAATGTTGCTGATGTTTGGAGTTTCTTGGGTTTGGCCGATTATTACCGAAGGTTCATTAGGGACTTCTCCCATTTGGTAGTGCCACTCTCATGCTTGACCAATAAGTTAAAAATGTTTGAGTAGTCAGAGACATGTGAGAATTATTTTCAAGAGATGAATAAGTGGGTGACTACCACACAGATTTTGATCTTACCATAACTAGGTAAGAGGTACACCTTGTTTTGGGATGCATTCAGTGTTTGACTTGGGGTAGTGTTAATGCATGATGATCAGGCTTGGCAAAAGAGTCAAGGCAGTTGAGGCCTCATGGAAACAATTACCCTACTCATGACCATGAGAATGATTTTGTGGTTTATGAATTAAATTTTTGGACGAATTAATTATTGGTAGTGTGGTTCATGTGTTTACCGATCATAAAAGTCGTAAGTATTTTCTCTTGTAGCATGATTTAAATCTTCAGCAATGAAGTTGGGTTGAGTACTTAGAATCCTTTTATTTTTAGTTGGTTTACATAATAGGAAAAGGGACTACTATTATATATGCTCTGTGCCAGAAGAATCAAAATGAAATGGTTCGCGAATATAACTTTGTGTGGAAAATGATGGCCTTATTTGCTAAGATACACCTGGAAGTACAATATGAAAACATGAAAACGAACCTTCCATCTATAGAAATTGAGTCTGTACTTTTAAACCTATTCAAGGAAAGCTAGCTGGTGAATCCACAGTGTATAGTGATGAAGGAAATTCATAAATTTGGGGAGTCACCTTCCAGTTCGTCTATTGGTGATGGTGGGATGGTCAATGTTTGTGGACCTATGGTTATAACAATGTTTATGTGGGAAGAGTTAATGCATCAGTTTCATAAATCAAAGTGGGTGGTGAATTCTAATATGACTATGATGTATCATGATATTCATATAAATTATTGGTGGTCCGAGAAGAAGAAATAGGTTATGGGTTTTGTGGAATGATTCCTTACCTATAAACAGGTGAAACCCAAGCATCAATGCCCATGCAGATTGTTACAGTAATTTCCTAGTCTAGAATGGAAGTGGAATGACATAATGATGGACTTTATAATGAGTCATACTAATATTACCCATAATAATTATGAATTTTGTGTAGTCATGAACCAATTAACTTAGGTGGCCTAATTCTTATTGATCTAGGATACTTACACAATTGATTAGTTGGGTGAGTTATATGTTCGAGAGATAGTGCAGTTGCATGGTGATATAAGGTCTATAGTTTCTGATAATGATCCTCATTTCACATTGTGCTTTTGGTAATGATTAATGAAGGTTCTTGGTACCCACATGTTTTTTAGTATGGATTATCACCTAGAGATGAATGTGTAGCCATAGAAAATGATTAACATATTAGAATACATGTTGGAATCTTTTGTTCTTGATTTTAGTGGTTCTTGTAAAATACACTTTATGCTTATTAATTTCTCCTAAAACAATAGTATTCAGGATCCGATTGAGATGGAACCTTTTGAAGCACACTATGGAAGACCGTCTAAATCTTCATTATATTGGTAAGAAGCTGAGTAATCTATATTGTTGGGACTGAGTCACATGCAGGTGATGTCGAAGAAGGTACGATTTTTTCAAGAAGCATATGAAAATGGATTAGAGTAGGCATGAGTCATATACAGATTTGTGTTGTAGACCGCTTGAGTTTATGGTGGGTGATAGTGTGTTTCGTAGAGTGTTACCAAGGTAGGGTAATTTTAATATTCAGATGCATGGAAATTTGGAACCCTGGTATGTAACACCCTAGGTAAATAAAGAATATGACATTTTCATATTTATCCATATTTGTGAATAAAATATTAATATGTCTTTAAAGGGGAAGCTATGCTCGATGGCGTACCCAACACGCAACAACGAGTTTCTTGGGAATCTTACGTTGCACTCTAATAATAAAATAATATTATTTTAAATGGTAGTTAACATGTAGCCATTGTATTGGCGGGAATGGATAGAAATAACTAAAATATTATTATATAGGTTTTTAAATGTTTTTATATTTATCCAATAAAATATAAAGGCTAAAAATACGGAAAAAATTCAATTTTAGGCGTATATGCCCTGGTTTTCACTAAAGGGTCACTTATCGCCTTTTGATGGAGAAACGTAATTAAATATAGTTTTGTTCAATCTTATACATTCAATTGGACCGAATAAAACTCTTCTTAAGAATTGGGACATCAAAATTTACTTTGTGTAAATTTTTGGTATCTTTCTGATAAAGTTCATTTTTTTAAATGAATAATGTAAAATGTTGTGTTTTAATTCAAAACCTCTTTTTAATATAATTTATTTATATGATTAGATTATCTTTTGAATTGGTTTTAAAGTGAAATTAGAATATATTTTTACCATTAAATCCAGTAGTGGTCGTTGTAATTAATTTAACTTTGAAATTAGACTTAAACTAGTGTCAATCTTTTGATACTTATTGTTTCATAAAAACACGCTATTTTCTCTGACAGTGGGAATTAATTATTAAATTAATTAATGTGACTTATATATTTTGAATTTTGTAAAATAGACTTCATATTTTACTTCGTAATATCAAATATAGCTTAGGGTTAATTTTTGGTAATTTTCTAAAAAACATCAATTTTTGATGAATAGTGAAACCACTAAGTGGTACTTATAAAAATTGATTTTTCTGTTTAAATGAAATTTTTCCATATTTTTGTTTTGAATTTCAAAAATCCGACATAAATGGTTGTCATTAAGAAGTAAAATTTGGTTCAATGGGATAAAAATAATTTTTTGGCGAATAGTAACTTATTAAGTTTTTAATCGTGATTAGAGGTAATTAGTGTAGTTTAAGGTAAAAATAATGTTTTAATAATATGAAATGAACATGACACATGTCCTAACATAATTGGATGTATCATAGCCGACCAAGATAACCCATGGGTCAACTTGGGGACCCCATGAAGCCACTTTGGTTGGAAAATGACATTAATATCTTTTTATTTAAAGTTAAAGTAAAAATGAGACAAACATGAAATGTTTTACTAAAACAATTTTTATAAGGGGTTATACAAATCCGATGTTTGGCTATAAATATTCATTGGAAAGATAAAAAGATTTCATACGTCATAGTATTTTTTTTATTAATTTTTGGACATTAAATAAATTAAATTATTTACGACATCATGATGATGCAGCAATGACCTCATTATTTAACGATTTAAATAAAATGGAAAGATAATGTAATATCTAAGACCTAAACATGTCAAAAACCTATTGGTTGAGTGTATTTAAAACCCTTATCACCTAATCATAGAAATACATCAATGTGGGACACTTAAAATCCGAAACTCTTTTGAAAATAATGTAAACTTTTGTAACTTTACAAGAGTGCCCCTCCTCTCCTCTGATAAAAGGCCCCCACCTCTACCACCTTACCCACACTCCCAAAGCCTTTGGCTCGGCCAACCTCTGCCCATTTTGTCTCTCCACATCCCTATATTACTCCTTGAAGCCTCACATTGGGCAGAAGTTTTCCCAAGAAAGCCTTTGAGCTCAATTCAAAGGGAGTTACCCGATTTTAAGGTAATGTCTTCACTTGAGTCCTTTTGTTTTATTTTTCTTCTCCAACCCCCTAAACTCTTTTTATTCATTTATTTTGTAACAACTCCAGTATCTTCAATATACTAGGATGTTGTTATAATAATGATTCGAGCTACAATTTCACACACCTACATCTAATGGTTAAAGAACATACTGTTTCCGTGGATGGTGAATATCTGCCTCCCGAAACGATGATTGTTCAAAATTCTTCTAACACCTTCAAAGGTGGCCATTAAGATGACACTATATTTATATATGATATCTAATATGTTTATGTTTTACTTAAGCTTATTTATTTTTCATTTATGTCATACCTTTATGTTTTCCATTATGGGTAAACGCGATATCTTCATTTAAGGAAGTGTGGACTACCGCCCCCTCAAAGTGATGTGATTCGTTAATGCCATATGTGGGACATATAAAGGATGGATTTAAAGTTATTATATAGGATGATGTACTGGAATTATAATATACCACTATATCATTATCATTTCATTCCATAAAAATATGAAATAGAAATGAAAGTAGCGTTAATGCGTACGTACGGCTTACCGTCTCCATGAAAGGTGCATTTCATTTCTTACCTCTAAATGATTATTTAATAATACATGTATATTCTGGATATATATGATATATATGATATCAAAATCATGAATTTAATTCTTGATATAATGAACACTTCACCACACAAACAACATGTAATTGTAAGAAGTCCACTTTCGACTAAAGAACCAAATATCGACAAAACAGACATTACTAACTTAAATGATTACATAATGTTTATAACATGGAAATAAGTGATCTAAAAGGAATAATTAAATATAAAAATGTTCTTAATAAAGTGGAAATTAACTCAAGTTTATTATTTAGGACGTTAAAGAAACGAACAAGACATGTTGTACTTGAGGTAAGGGATCATACTCTTATCTTTCTTTTTAAGTACACTCTTTTATGTCATTCCCTCTAAAGCTCATCTTTCTTGTTATTGGGATGTTATTTTATATTACACTTACTTTAATTTTTATTTTCATGTGATTAGAGACCATATTCTATCTCATCAATCCATTTTGGAAGTTTTGAGTGGCGCCGTTAGGCTGCCGAATTTTCGTAAGAGATCTAACCTCTCTCTTTCTTTTTAAGTACTCTCCTTTATGTCACTTCTTTTAAGCTCTTATTTGATATGTTGTGGGATGTTGTTTTATATTACTCTTTCTTTAAACTTTAATTTGATGTGTTGAGAGACCCTATTTCCTCTCATCAATCCATTTTGGAAGTTTTAAGTGGCACCGTTAGGCTGCCGAGGTTTCGTAAGAGATTTTTCATCTCACTTTTATTCCCGTGAGATTTATGCTACATTGCCACAATTTCCTTTGAGTGGTTTATGTACTTCGCATTATTAAACTCCTTTGGTAATATAATTAAATTTATGGGTATTTACATATTCATTGTATGACACTTATTCAATGGGGTGTACTTTTCGAAAGTTACCCAAGTCGGTAAGGGAACCTTTCACCCTCCTCTTTTTAAAAGTCTTCGTTTGTTATGTATTTTAATTCACATTATATTATATTGGGATATGTTCTTCTATATCCTGATTGATGTAAATTTTATGTCCATGTGATGAGATTCTTTTTCTATCTCTCATCAACTCATTTTCTGAATTTTTGAAGTGACGTTGTTAGGCTGTCGAATTTTACCAATGGAACTTTTTAACCCAATTTCGATTTCTTTGGGTTCAACATGTAGTTATTGAATATGTCATCCTTTGAATATGTGTGAATGAAATTTTATTGTTTTACACTTAATATCCAATTATATTGGGTGTATTTATATTTGTCACACATAATTTTGTGATTGATTTGTCCTTAATTTAAGGATACCTTCTTCATAAGGGATTTCATCACATTTTACATCTCTATTGAGAATTCATTGTTGTTATGCACCAATTCACTCTTATATGGTGTATATACTGTCCTTTGGAATATTATATCATGAATCCATTTATTCCCATGATATTATAAAGTTCTGATTATATGTTATTCCTCAATTATTGTATTCAAGTGTCTCTAATTTTGGTAAAAACCCCTTTAACCAAAATATTGCTTTAAATGTTTTAATGATTTGTTCTTATTAATATCCATGTTTTCAAAATGGTTTTAAGGATTTATTTATATGGATATTAATGGTTTAAAATATTAAAATCTTCAAGGTGGTATGGGACCTCGTCTCAATCTTCTTTCATTGAGGCATATTTTGTTTTATACAAAACCTTCTTTTATACGGTGTATAAACCCCTTTGACTTTTACGTTTATCCAAAAGGAATCTTTTTTATATGAAGCATTTTACTAAACGACAAAAGGGAATGTTTTGTCGTACGTATGCGATGACAACGACTTCTCTGCCGCCGTGACCATTATTGGAGTTTCGGCTTCCTCTACAAGCCATACATTCTTTTTAAAAGAAAAATAAATACCATGTTTTACTTTTATTTTATTTTGGTATTGAAAATGGTTTTCATAATGTTTTTATATCAATGTGTTGTATTGATATCTTGTGATTGAACGGTGGAAATGTTATGTTTCCTTTATGTATATTTTATGTGATACAATTATGTTGAGTTTCTTGGGCATTGTTATGTAAACGGGTGGTTCTGTGATAAACTAAGGGCGGGTGAGCCCGATATAGCTCTACAATGCATTGGGTAATGTGAAGGAGTGAAACGTTAAGGTTTCTCCGAAGAGATTTAGGGAATACACTGTGATGGGTATTCCAAACGTAACCAAGATGGTTACTCCCTATGTAAGAATGTTATTAATGCCTCAAGATACCTTTATGTCTTATGATTTCTATGATTTGTTCATGGTTTGATGAGGTATGTTAAAGTGCCTATGTTTTATGGGTAGAGTATGATTTCATTCTTATGTATATATTAACTCATGTTTCCTTTCCATATTTTTTATAACCCTTACTGAGCTTTTTATGCTCATCCCATGTTTTTGAAATGTTTTTCACAGGTCAAGGGAAAGGTACAAGATGTGATGATAGTGTCAAGGATGTGTCAAGAAAGAATCCATGTTTTATTTTAAATATGTTTCTGTTGATGGGAAGAATTAATACTGTCTTTTATGTAACCACTTTTTTTAAATGTGGAATGTAATGCATGTTTCATGATCTAATTATCTAAAACTCTAAACCTGAAAAGATCCTCAATGTGTATTCTTGTAATAACTCAAGATTAAGTAAGGTTTAAGGCTGGGGCCTTATAGTTGGTATCAGAGGTCGGTTTAGATAGCTTTAGAGTTTAGGGTAATCTATAAGCTTAAGTGACAGAACCATAATGGATAGGATTTCAGAAAGAGTCCTAGTTTTAGATAAAGTGAATGAGTAAGTATAACTTAGTGGTTATCTCCCTCATTAGTACATGATGGTTTTGTTGATATACTCACACTGAAATTTCTGTTTTTAGTGAAATGATGGATCTAGCAGGCACCAAAGAGACAACAGGTTTGAAGGAAACTATGGTGGTTCTCTGATTAAGATACTAGATAAAATGGAGGATTCAATTAGGAAACTCGTGGTTGTTCTAAACCAAATATCAAGGAGTCATGATCAACCACTTGAACTTTGGTATGTTCTGTAATGCATCATGTACAAGATGACCAATCGATGTGGAAGTTCAGATAATAATTATAAAGGTAACCATTAGAGTTTATATGATCCTTACTTTTGAGGTATTTATGGGTTATTGTATGATATGCTGGAAAATGAAAGGCATGAGATAAACTTGAGGTTAAAATATGTTATGATCATTTTTGATGATTTTATCTCTTTTAGGGGAATGATTTAAAAATTATATAGTTTTGGAAAAAGGACAACACACAGACCATGTGACAACCCGTCGCGTCGGACAAAGCTGCAGGAATCGAACCCACAACCAAAGTGCGACTGGTATTTATCGCCTACCACTAGACGACGTGAAGTCCCTGGTTAGTTTGACTTATTCATTTTAGTTATATGATTTTATGAATTAAGATTAAGTTTATTTTGTGTTATTTATGAAAATGATTAACCTATCAGGGAGGATATGTGATTAGGTTAATTAATTTTCAATACGAGACATTAGGAGCAACTGATGTTGTCTGGAGATAAATGTTACGATTTAACTTGGAAGACTATGTGACTAAATCCTTCAAATATTTGGGTTTCAATCTTATATTGGTTTACTTTTAAGAATTTTATGGACAAATTGTTTATCGGATGGTCCTCGTTGAACATTGGGTTTTGTTGGAAAAATTTTGGAGATTAGGCAAATATTTTCTTTTTAATGGGTTATCCTTTTCCAGATTATCTGACCTTGTACTAACCTTTTTGGTTTTGGTTTTGGTTAAAGCCTAAAGACATGGGATTTATAAAGTTCTCTTTGGTGGATTAGGTGATTCTCTAGAAGTTATTTATAGTACTCTTAATGCGAACAAGTCTTCCTAAATACTCGTCTTTTAGAGAAAGTATGAGTCTGTGTAATAAATCTAGTAAAAGTTTAAAGTCAACTTGAAAAGTAAGTATGTTTCCTTATGTTTTAGTTAAGCTCAAAAATAAATTCCTCAATAAAAAGTAACTTAAAACAAAAATGTTTTCTATTAACTTTTCCTACTGGGGAACCCAACACCGTTTAACCCATCACAAGTTTGTGATTTTCTTATTATTAACTTTCTCCTAAACATGTTTTCTATCACTATCCATCAGAACATGACCCTATGTTTTCTCCACCATGTCCATATTTTTCTACATGGAATCCTAGTATGGGTTTAATCAGGTGACCATTGTACTTATCTTTCTTTATTTTAAAGTGATTGTTTTACCGACTCTTGTTCCGATGTGGGACTTTCAATGATGTATCCAAGCTTAATTTTAAAAATTGCGAGGACGCAATTCCCAAAAGGGGGGAAGGATGTAACCCCCCAGGTAAATAAAGAATATGAAATTTTCATATTTATCCATATTTGTGAATAAAATATTAATATGTCTTTAAAGGGGACGCAATGCTCGATGGCGTACCCAACACGCAACAACGAGTTTCTTGTAAATCTTACATTGCACTCTAATAATAAAATAATATTATTTTAAATGGTAGTTAACAGGTAGCCGTTGTATTGGTGGGAATGGATAGAAATAACTAAAATATGATTATATATGTTTTTAAATGTTTTTACATTTATCCAGTAAAAGATAAAGGCTAAAACACGGAAAGAATTCAATTTTAGGCGTATATGCCCTAGTTTTCACTAAAGGGTCACTTATCACCTTTTGATGGAGAACCATCATTAAATATAGTTTTGTTCACTCGTATACATTCAATTGTACCAAATAAAACTATTCTTAAGAATTGGGACATCAAAATTTACTTTGTGTAAATTTTTGGTATCATTCTGATAAAGTTCATTTTTTTAAATGAATAATGTAAAATGTTGTATTTTAATTCAAAACCTCTTTTTAATCTAATTTATTTATATTATTAGATTATCTTTTGAATTGGTTTTAAATTGAAATTAGAATATATTATTACCATTAAATCCAATTGTGGTCATTGAAATTAATTTCACTTTGAAACCAGACTTAAACTAGTGTCAATCTTTTGATAATTATTGTTTCATAAAAACATGCTATTTTATCTGACAGCGGGAATTAATTATTAAATTAATTAATGTGACTTATATGTTTTGAATTTTTTAAAATAGAAATAATTTTTGAATTCGGAATATCAATAATAGCTTAGGGTGAATTTTTGGGATTTTTCTGAAAAACTTCAATTTTTGATGAATAGTGAAACCACTAAGTGGTACTTATAAAAACTGATTTTTCCGTTTAAATGAAATTTTGCCATCTTTGTGTTTTGAATTTCAGAAATCCGACATACATTGTTTTCATTAAGAAGTAAAATGTGGTTCAATGGGATAAAAATAATTTTTTGGTGAATAGTAACTTATTAAGTTTTTAATCGTGATTAGAGGTAATTAGTGTAGTTTAAGGTAAAAATAATGTTTTAATAATATAAAATGAACTTGAAACATGTCCTAACCTCATTGGATGTGTCATGGCCGACCACGACAACCCATGGGTCAACTTGGGGACCCAATGAAGCCACTTTGGTTGGAAAATGACATTAATATCTTTTTATTTAAAGATAAAGTAAAAATGAGACAAACATGAAATGTTTGACTAAAACAATTTTTACAAGGGGTTATACAAATCAGATGTTTGACTATAAATATTCATTGGAAAGCTAAACATATTTTCTAAATAATAGTAGTTGTTTTATAATTTTTGGACATTAAATAAATTAAATTATTTATGACATCATGATGATGTAGCGATGACCTCATTATTTAACGATTTAAATAAAATGGAATGCTAATGTAATATCTAAGACCTACACATGTTAAAAACCCATTGGTTGAGTGGAGTTAGAACCCTTATCACCTTATCCTAGAAATGAATCAATGTTGGACCTTTAAAATCCGAAACTCTTTTGAAAATAAAGTAACATTTTGTAACTTTACAAGAGTGCCCCTCCTCTACTCTTATAAAAGGCCCCCACCTCTACCTCCTTACCCACACTCCCAAAGCCTTTGGCTCGGCCAAACTCTGCCCATTTTGTCTCTAAACTTCCCTATATTACTCCTTGAAGCCTCCCTTTTGGCAGAAGTCTTCCCAAGGAAGCCTTTGAGCTCAATCCAAAGGGAGTTACCCGATTTTAAGGCAATGTCTTCACTTGAGTCCTTTTGTTTTATTTTGCTTCTCCAACCCCCTAAAATATTTTTATTCATTTCCTTTGTAACAACTCTAGTATCTTAAATATACTAGGATGTTGTTATAAGAAGTATTAGAGCTACACTTTCACACACCTACATCTAATGGTTAAAGAACATACTGTTTCCGTGGATGGCGAATTTCTGCCTCCCGAAACGATGATTGTTCAACATTCTTCTATCACCTTCAAAGGTGGACATTAAGATGACTGTTGACGCTCCTTTCGTCACGGAATCTAAAGTTCGGAAAAGGGAATATCTGAGCTCAAAGTGATTAATCCTTTGAAGAAACATCAAAAATCGACAAAAGGGATGGAAAAGGAGAACATTGCCCATGTAGCGCGCAAGTTCCATCGTGGTCGCGCAAGTGTACTTGCGCGCCACCTCAATACTTGCGCGACCCATCCTGGTCGTGCAAGGGACTTGCGCGACAGATCTGATAACCGCCCAGTAACCGCCCGGGGTCTTCTTTTGCCTATAAATAGACCCTGTGGGCCCCCCATTAAAGGAGATCTCTTCCCAGAAACTCGGATCAAAGCTCCCGACGCCCAAGTCTCTTCTCAAAGCTTCCAGAACACTTCTAAGGTAATTTCTTACCTAGAATGGAGGATCTAAAGGGAAGAAGGAAGGCCTAAGTGTTGAAACTTATCAAACACTTGCGCGCCGACTTAATTCCTTCAATATAACTTGCGCGTCCCTCTTCTGGAAGAACCTCAAGAGGATGAGAAAGGTTTTAATAAAGAGTCGCTCAAGTAATTCCACTCTGGTTGAAAATCGCGCAAGTATCCCTTATGTCGCGCAAGTATACTTGCGCGACCAATACTTGCGCGCCGCCGCAGGACTTGCGCGACCTTCAATACTTGCGCGCCCCTATCTTTTTGGGTGCCCATCTTGCCCTTTTTCACCCCTCTTAAGCCATTTCACTCTTCCTATTCAAGATACTCTTCAAAGCCATTTTTGGCATGATTTCTTGATTTGACATCCTTATCTGAAAGGAATTATGTGAAATATCTCTCAAAACCTAGTGATTTAAACATCTTTATGTCATAAAAGATTGAGAGTTCATTCATTCAACCTCATCCTTTAAGATGAGAGAATCCTAACCTGGGTTTCCTTTTTTAGGAATAATCCCCAGTTATAAAACCTTATGATTTGGGCATCTTCCTTAAGAATAAGCCCCAATCAAAGTCCTTTAATCTTGGGCATCCTCCTCAGGAGTAAGCCCCAAACCTTAATCCCTAACCTGTGTCTCCTTTTCAGGAATAAAGACTCAGTCATAACCTTGGGCTTCCTTTTCAGGAGTAAGCCCCAAGTCCCCTAACCTAGGCTTCCTTCTCAGGAATAAGTCCTAGTCATAAATCTTGGGCATCTTTCTTAAGAATAAGCCCCAATCAAGTCCTTTAATCTTGGGCATCCTCCTCAGGAGTAAGCCCCAAACCTTAATCCCTAATCTGGGTCTCCTTTTCAGGAATAAAGACTCAGTCATAACCTTGGGCTTCCTTTTCAGGAGTAAGCCCCAAGTCCCCTAACCTGGGTCTCCTTTTCAGGAATAAGACTCAGTCATAACCTTGGGCATCCTTCTTAAGAGTAAGCCCCAAGTCTCTTAAAATTTCTCTTAACCAGTCATAAACTTCCCTTTGATTTTGGTTTCCTTTTTAGGAATAAAACCCAATCATAAGTCCCCTCCTAATTTGGGCATCCTCCTTAGGAGTAAACCCCAAGATTAGAGTATTCAAATCTCCATGAAGCACATATAACTTTGTGGACCCTGTTCATGGATTTTTCTTCCTAAAAGTAAATCCTAAACCTTCACCTATTTGGGCAGTCATCTATACATAAGCCCCAAAACAAATTCTTATGATTGCATCTTTTATGGCACAATTGTCTAAATTTTACCAATACCTCTTGTTTCTCACACCGAGCATGACTCACGTGAGCTTAGAGTGTAAAAGTAATTATGACATTCATCTTTGAGCCATCAATCATAAAACATCATATCCCATTCCTCGAACTACGTGGGTTCTGATTCCTTTTTTTCAAAACAAAGGATACGTAGGTAGCCCATTTATGGGTTCGATCCCAACATTGAAATAATCTCTGTCCTTCTGAATGACGATAAACTTCAAGTGCCCCACTGAGTGGCTTTAAAACCAGCCTGGTCATCAAAATGACCAAGAGACTTTTATATAAATGTTTTGAAGGATACCATTGACCAAGAATCTCTAAACAAATATAGATGATTCTATATTAATGAAGAACCTCGAATACATATAAAAGATTCTCTAAATTTCTTGCATATTTAATCATTGATTGTTAAAACTAAAGGAAAGCTCATTTTATACTTGGTAATGTAATAAGGATTCACGAACTTAACATAAATCTATAAAGAGAGTCCCGGAGTAGACAATAATTCCCCTCAAAAAGGTGTGATGAGTCCGACCTCCCATCCTCTCGACCAATGCAAATTCCTAAGCCTCATTAGCCCACAAGCTAATGAGCGCCTGCCTTTGGAAAGTAGGTCCAAACGGATGTGGAATCATTGGATGTTTCCGGTTCTACGAACAAACCCGTTAGAAACCGATCGGAACGTTTGAATCTCCCGTCCAGGAGGTCATCCCCGGATTCCGCGCGAAACAAAAAATGGTGAACCCGACGTGAATCCTTAACCAAGTTAAAGTGATGTTCTTCTTATCTGTTAGGCCCTTTGGGCCAACAAGGCAATCATTGACATATGATCATCCAAAAGATGCAGTAGCCGGATTCATCTTGATTATGTCTGTTATATGGAACAGGCACTCTTTTTTCAAGATCTTCTACAAAAAATGGCTTTCCTTAAATTCACCCCTGTGAATACTGCTGCTACGAACACCTCTACTGTGAGGTCTGCTGCCATGAAAACCAATGCTGCTACTCCTGCTGGAACGTCATCCGCTCTGAGGATGACATCACCAACTCAGCGTCTTCAACGCTGTGTTTCAAATGCACTGGTTAAGGAGTACCATCGTAACGGTACTATCCCAACTCTGGAGGCCGCTCGTCAAGCCCTCCAAGTTAACAATTCTACCTGGTCGTCTGGACAACGGCGACCAGCAATCAAGAAACAGGCGGTGCTGACTACCGTCTCCAACCGTTTCGGGTCGTTATCCCCGGAACGCAATTTCCATTCACTCCCTTATTCTGAGGAAGTGAATGAGCAGGTCCCGCAGGACCTTAATTCAAAGAGACAGGAGTCCTTCTCAAGGGCTCCCATCAACAATCGCCGCCAGACTCGTGCGGTAGTGCACCCTCAACATGATGAGGGTACCGGCTCCAGGCATTCAGCTCAGGTTCCTCGAACCCGAGCAGGCAAGATGAATCACCAGAGACGGAATCCGGTTAATAATAAGCAGGTTGCCATCCCTGCCATCTCCGGAGAAGTCCACCAACCTAACTTGGTGGCAAACAACGAGCAGGCACACACACCTGCCCGTTTTAATCCCGCTGTCCAGCAGACTCGTCTGGCAGCATCAAGCCGATCCCGCCAGGCAATTCCGGCGGAGTACCATAGGCAGGAACATACACCTGCTTATACATCAGCAGTTAGTCAGCAGGCTCGTCTGACTACATATGATGGATCTCGTCAACAGCGTTTGGCGAAGTGTAATCAGCAGGCACATACACCTGCTAATACTAATCAAGTCTACCAACAGTCTCGCTTGGTAGCACCCGGAGAAGTCAGTCGGAAAGTCCCGACGACAAACAGGAGGCAGACTAAACTCTCTGCCTCCACACTTGAGTACTGTCAGAATTCACTGACAGGAAAAGGAGGACAGGAGCAGGCACATACACCTACTCCAAGCCCGGAATGGACGTATATCCCTGTTCCGGCGGCTGAATTCACCAAGCATATTTTATCAATGGTGAAAGAGCAGAAGCAAATTCCTGCTCATATTCTGGATGCTTGCCAGGATATCATAACATCTTCAGCATCATCTCAAGGACAGACACATAAATCTATCCCTAGCAGTGGAGTGACACATCAACAATTCACTCCGGAACAGACACACACATCTGTTCCAGTCCAAGAGGGTTGTGGGGCCTACTCCCCCATATCATATGGACAACCAAGTCAGGCACATACATCTGATTTGAGCGATGATCGTCAGCCTAACCTGACCATCTTTCCTGATCAGGCACATACACCTGCTCAGAGCAATCACTTTCGTCATCAAGTGATTTCTAAAGCGAGTAAGAAGGCATCTAAGAAAAAGATCCGCCCAGCACAGTCAGGAGATCAAAGGCCAATCTGCAACAAGGCCTTGCTCGATGCTGGAGTTCTTGAAGCCCTCAGACATTTATCTGTCGGAATTCAAGATTCTACTCCCTCAGTTCCCAATAACAGGAACATTAATCCCGAAGGTCTTCAACAGACACTTCCTCATGAAGACTTGCTTCATGAAAATTCGGTCAATCTTGAAGTTTCTTCTTCAGATGAGAACCACAGGAACCCTCTGTGTGGTCAGAAGACCAAGGAGCAAGAGATATCATCTTTTGCTGTAACCCATCATGAAGGTCCTCCTCATGGTGATGAACTTCGCTGCGAAAGTCCTCTCCGCAGTAGTGATTCACATTGTCTCGAAAATTCTTCAGAAGGCAATGTAGTGACGAGAAAGCCCTCCTATCTCGAGGCACTTGCAAACGTAAAACCAGTCATGTCTGAAGTTTTACTATCGGCAGGTGAAACTCTTTCTCCATCAGAAGATAGCTTGGGGTTCAGGTTATTCTCCGAACCTTCCCTAGGTCATTCATCTTCCAGCATGAATAGTGATTCCTCTACCAATCTTGTTGAATCCAATGAAGCAACAAGGAAACACCAACTCTGGTCCAAACAGGTAGAAGAATCTTCATTTAATGATAAAGAGGAAATGCTGAACATGAGGAAAAAACTGGCAAAAGGTGAAGTACCAGTCATGTTTTGGCCTTTGGCTGATTCACAGTATGACATTCCAAAGATGTTGACGGATGATGGAATCCATGATATTCGTCTTAACATATGGAAAACTCTTTGTCAATTAAAGAAGAAGGTATTATCTTACGATGAATATGAAAACCATCTTAAGATAATAGAAGGGTTACAACGCCAGATTGATTTGGCATCTCTATCAGTCTCTCGGTATCCGAAGGCTGAAAAGCAACAGAGAACCCTTCAACGTTCATGCCTTGGCGCGCTGAGAAAATTGCGTCAGTTAATTTCCAATGCTCCATCTAATGTTCATATCAGAGGATGGGGTATTCACGGAGCACTACATTTCACAGTGCTTTCCGGTCAGCAAAGCCCGCCGAAAATGGTCTCATGCAATGTTATTGCCCATGGTCGGCCACAGTCAATGGGCTTTGTTCATAATCAAAATCTTGCTCGAGATCAAGCTTCAACTAGTTCCTCTCAAAATCAAGTATATAGAGAATAGGTTGTTGAATTGCTCCTACATCAAGCAGGCGAGAATATTGCGCAAGCCTCTCGTCTGGAGCAAACACGTCATCAAATGACAGAAGTTTCGGAAATCATCCAACGGTCTGTTGAACCAGGTGATAAAAGTGGATACAGGTTAATGCATCCAGCTAATTTCCGAACTAAGATCCGCAAGATCAAGAGAGATTTCAAGAAGATCTCAGACATAGCATGTCAAGAGACACCCCAGCTTGCCAGACTGGGGACTTCTCTAACCCAACCCTCAGAATCAACGAATGGGATTCGAGGAGTTGAGCAGAAGCAACAGGAACACCCCCAGTCCACCGGACTGGGGACTTTTTCAAATCTTCAATCCCTCCCTCAGAGAAAGTCAGTATTCTCTCGATTAGGGAATAAGCCTCAAGAGGAACGAAGAGCCAAGATGTCAGGAGATTCTCTCCAAGTGACGGTTCACAAAGAAATTCCTGAGGGGTCAAGTCAACGGAATGTCATGTCTTATCATGGACATAAAAGGAGACAATATCATAGAAATGCTGATAGAAAGGATTTCATGAAATATGCATCCATTAATGTCATCACTGCCGTTGCTGCTGATTCACCAGATGAGGCTCAATCAGAGGGATCAGATGAAGAGGTTCCTGCTCAAGAAGTTGCGCACACAGACCTAAATGAAGAAGGTGTGCGCACACGTAATCAAAGGCTTACCCAAAATTTGGGTATTCCTTCAAATAACCCACTTACCCCTCTCCGAAAAGGATCCAATAAGGGGAAAGGAAAGAATCAGGTTACTTCTCACCCTTCCTCTGAAGGATGTCAATCGCTCTCATTAGAGCAAAGGCTTGCACAACAGGAGGAAGAAATGAAAGAATTAAGAAGGTTGAATGCAGAACTACTTCAGAGTAGTCTTCTTCTTAAGAATGCTGAAGTCCGACAGCCGAAGGAATTTGTTGTAACTACTGAGATGGATCAGGAATATCCTCCTTTATCAGTACACCCACAGAGGTCTAATCCTACGGGTCAAACACAACAACGGTTGGCAGCACTACCATTAGTTGCAGCACCAACCTCCACGGCTATCCAAGCTCCATTCATTGCACCTACCCAAAACCAAGTTCAACCTGACGTTTCTCAAAAGTTAATAACTACTATTGAGTCATTAACAGCTCGGTTAGAAACTATGGAAGGGAAACGGGTGCAAGTTCAACCTGAAAAGAAAGTTTACCCTGAATGGGTAGATTTAATTTCTCCTCCATCCAGTTTTGGAAACCCTATTTTCCCTACTTTCAATGGATCAGGCGACCCTGAACAACATTTGACGCATTACGTGTCTTGTTGTGATCCTATGATGGGAACTCCAGAACAACAAGAAGCAGTGAAACTCAGATGCTTCGTGCGAACCTTGCAAGGACCAGCTTTTGTCTGGTATACAAGCTTGAAATCCCGGTCTGTCATCGGATGGGAGGATCTTCGTCAAAAATTCCTTCTTCAGTTCAGCTCAACTTTGCCAAAAACGACAGTTTTCGATCTTACAAACTGCAAGCAAAGGGAGAATGAAAGAGTCTCTGATTTCATTGCTCGTTGGAAGGGATTAACGTATTCCTTGAGTTTATCACTCCCTCAAGAGGAATTATTGCCAATCTGTGTGGCAAATTTGCGTGACGAATTACGCACGCCATTGATCCCTGTGAAATACACAGGAGGGTTTCGAGACCTTACTTCAATCGCTCAACAGATTGAAGATTCCCTTATACAGGCTAAGGTTAAATCTCGTGTAATTCCATCAGCTCCAGGAAGAAGAATGGGTAAAGCAGAAACTGCTACAGTTATGCTTAAACAGGCACCTGTACCTATTTCTACTTCAAAACCTTCATCTTCTCGAAGGGCTCCACCTCCTGAACGCCAACAACAAAGGCTGTTTCGTCCAAATGATCAAAAAGATCAACGACGAAAACAATTTGAGGATATGAAGAGTAAAACATACTCTTTCCGAAGTGAGCAAGTTCCTGGTTACTTCATTTCAGCTCTGGAAAATAATTTGGTTCAATTACCAGTGCCGAAGAGACCAAACAAGGAAGGAGATGAAGACCGTCCCAATTATTGTCCCTTTCATCAAATGTTGGGACATCCCATCCAGGAGTGTTTTGTCTTTAAAGACCTCCTACAAAAGATGGTTGACTTGGGACAAGTCAAATTGAAGGGTTCTTCAGCTCATGTAGCGTGTATTACCGCTACAGATCCAGAGGAAGGAGGCGAGTGGCAGGAAGTCAAAAGCAAAACTGCGAAAAAACATGATGATTGGATGGTCAGAAAGACAATCAATCGGACTCATTCCATTTTGCGAACACAATTGAAGAAGCCAATTGTGTCTCCTACAAAAGCTGCAGTAAAGCCTCCATCAAAGGACAAATCCTCAAAAGGGCAGCGTAATTCAAAGAAGAAAGAGGAATCAGGAGAAGATGAGTATGTATCAAAGCCTAAATTGTCTTTGACTCTGGCAGATTTCATGCCATCTACTTCAAAGTCACGGGCACCGTCCCACCAAACGGCACAGCCTAAACAGGCCAACCAGGCAGAGTCTTTATCAGACGAAGAATTGATCTTTGGTTCTGTTAATATGATTCAATTAACAGATTCATATTCCAGTCTTGATGAGCCTGAATTCCCTGTATCAAATAAAGGAACCCGAGGAAGTTTTAGAGGTTCAGGATATAGGGGAAGACGTGGATCTTTCCGAAGCCACTACTCTAATTCTACCCCTGCTAGCACTGTATATGCAGCAGAAACTCGTGGTAGAGCCCTTCATCGAGCTCAAAATGAACAAGCAAGTTCTTCTGCTAATGGCCAACTCAGCTTCGGCACAATTATTTTGGAAGACCGATTAAAGGTTCCATCTTCTTTATCTCAGCAAGCAAATGGATCTAATCAGTCTAATTTTCCAAAACCAAAGATGTTGCCAACTTCAATACAAGATGCATCAGCTTCCAAAGCATCTGCTTCCAAGATACCTGCTAAACCACATATTCCTATTGGGAAACGCAGGCCTCTAGATCAAAAGTATGATATATTGAAACACTTGGCCCAAGTACCAGCCAAATTATCAATTTTGGATGCTTTGAATCTATCAAGAGATCTTCGGGAAGCACTCATCGAAGCTTTGTCAAGTCCTCAAGAGTTTGAAGCTGAGATTGCTGCAGCTGAAATTTATCACATAGAGAATAATCCTGCAGAATGCCATGCAGTGATATCTTTTACTGATAAAGATGAGGATGATGTTGTGCATGGGCACATAAAACCTTTGTACTTATCTGGAAAAGTCAATGGTATAGATGTTCGAAGAGCTTTCATTGACAATGGTTCAGGAGTCAACCTCATGCCCATTCGCACACTTCGTCGATTGGGCCTCACAGAATCTGATTTATCTCCTTCTACCATGATGTTGCAAGGATATGATAAAAATGAACAAGAACCACTGGGAGAAGTTACGCTCAGAACTCAGTTTGGAGATCTTGTTTCCAATTCAGATTTCATGATTGTTGATCAAGACTCAGCTTTCAATATCTTGCTTGGAAGACCCTGGTTACATCAGCATGCAGCTATTCCGTCATCATACCATCAATGTCTCAAATACTGTTTCGATGGTCAAGTTGGAACATTATATGGTGATAAGACCCCGTTCAAAACATGTGAGTCTCAATACATTGAGGCGGAATTTTATCACATGAAGGGAAGAGAAAAATCTACAATGAAGGAAATTACCAAAGTTAATGCTCCATATGGTTTGGAAAAAATTCCAATAAATCCATTTTCACATGTGAGTACAGATTATGTGTTACCTATCAGTCAAATTGACAAAATAGGCCCAAATCAAAATACTCTTATGGAAAGATCCATAATGTCAATTACGGCAATCGAGCCAGACAACATGGGAGAAATTGGTAACTTACCAAGCAATGATGAAAGCATAAGTGGTGACGTTTTCATTTCGTCTGCTGAAATCCAACAAGTCTATACTTCGCTAATCAGGCCAGAAGAAGTTATAGCAACACCAGAGGTGAATGTTGATGTCGATTCTCAATCCATCATCTCCTCTTTATTTCCCAAAGAAGACCCTTGTTCATCAATAGGGACGGAAATGGAAGCTTCTTCTTCAAAATGTGAAAATTTTGACATCTCTTATGATCATGAGAATTTCGTTTTTTCATCTACTTTGCAAGTAGAAACGGAAGATATAACACATGATGAAGAGGAAGAGGAAGATCTTAGAGATGCTCCTCCAGCATTTGAAGAGGGTATCTCTACCACTGTGGATGAACTCAGAGAAGTAAATCTGGGTACAGAGAAAGATCCACGCCCCACTTTAATTAGTGCGGCCATGACCCTTGAAGAACAAGAGATGTATATTTCTTTTCTAAAGCAAAATAAAGATATCTTTGCTTGGAATTATACAGAGATGCCTGGCCTAGATCCTGATGTTGCCACCCATCATTTGGGTTTGCCAAAAGAACATCGAGGATTCAAGCAAGCCGCGAGAAGAACACACCCAACCTATGCTTCCAAAATCGAGGCTGAAGTGGATAAGCTTATCAAAGCTAACTTCGTCAGAGAAGTTCAATATCCCAAGTGGTTGGCTAATATTGTCCCAGTAAAGAAAAAGAACGGACAAATTAGGGTTTGCATCGATTTCAGAGATCTTAATCGGTATTGTCCCAAAGATGATTTTCCAGTTCCGATTACAGAACTCTTAATTGATGCGACGGCTGGCTATGAAGTACTTTATTTCATGGATGGATATTCTGGATATAATCAGATCCGAATGGCCCCAGAAGATGATGAATATACAGCCTTCAGAGCTCCTCAAGGTGTGTTTTGTTACCGGGTGATGCCCTTTGGTTTAAAGAATGCAGGTGCAACATATCAACGCGCCATGCATCGTATCTTCAAACCTTTTCTAGGGAAATTTGTTGAATGCTATGTAGATGATTTGGTGGTTAAATCCAAACAACGTTTTGATCACTTGGCTGATTTGGAAATCATATTCCACAAGCTTCGACAACATAATTTGAAGATGAACCCCTTAAAATGTGCTTTTGGGGTAACCTCAGGAAAATTCCTCGGCTTTGTTGTACGCCATCGTGGTATTGAAGTCGATCCTGAGAAGACCAAATCAATCCTTGGTATGTCACCTCCTCAGAATTTGAAAGAATTAAGAGGACTTCAAGGACACTTAGCCTATATTCGGCGTTTCATCGTCAATTTGGCAGGCAAAAGTTTACCTTTTACCAAATTATTGAAGAAAGGAGTCACTTACCAGTGGACTAAAGAATGTCAAGAAGCATTTGATATTCTCAAGAAATACCTCTTAAGTCCACCAGTACTCATGCCACCTGTTGAGGGTAGACCTCTTATCCTCTATGTGACAGCTTTAGAGCGATCATTGGGTGCCTTTCTCGCTCAAAAGAATGATGCTGGGAATGAAAATAGTCTCTACTATCTCAGTAGAACTATGCTTGAAGCAGAAACCCGGTATTCAAGTATTGAAAAATGCTGCCTAGCATTAATCTTTGCAGTTCAGAAACTGAGACACTACCTGCAACATCACGAGGTCCAATTGGTATCTCGTAATAATCCACTCAAATTCATCCTTAGTCGTCCAATGCTTACAGGACGTCTGGCAAGGTGGGCGGTTATTCTACAGCAGTTCGACATTCAATATGTGTCTCAAAAGGCAATTAAGGGCCAAGCTCTGGCTGATTTCCTGGCTGAACACCCTTCAGTGGAAGACACATATTCAGATATCGAACTCCCTGATGAGGAAGTTTTTTCTATTCAAGAGAATCCTCAAACATGGGAAATGTATTTTGATGGTGCTTCTAGAAGTCCAACAGGGAAGAAAATGGAAAATCCTAAATTCAACAAAGTTGGTTTAGGAATTGTGCTCATTTCTCCAGATAAGGCAGTGTTACCTTATTCCTTTTTGTTGTGGGAAGGTGGTACCAATAATGAAGCTGAATACCAAGCTCTCATTGCAGGCTTGGAGTTAGCGCTTCAAGCACAAGTGAATCACTTAAAGGTAAAAGGTGATTCAGACCTGGTAATCAAACAAATCAATGGGGATTATGCCATCAGAAAAGAAGAATTAATCCCTTTGTATGATTACGTCAGAGAGTTAATGTCGGAATTCCCTTCAGAACCGACATTTTCTTATGTCCCAAGATCACAAAATGCTCAAGCTGATGCACTGGCTAATATAGCCACAGCTTTAGCAGATCCAAATCGGGACGAGACAACCATCGGTATTGCCCACCGTCGTGCAATTTCACCTTATGTTCAAGTCAGAACAGAGGAAATTAATGAAATTAGTCCCATTCCTGAACCATATGGTCATACTACAGGATGGATGTCACCTATCAGGGAATACCTTCAAAATGGAACACTTCCACCTGATAGAGCCAAGAGAGAACAAATTCGGCGACGTGTGGTCAATTTTACTCTTTATGATGGTCCAAACCACCTCGAGAAAATTCTCTACAAACGTGGTTTTGATGGAGTTCTCTTCAGATGTATTGATGGTGAAGAGACAATGGCTGTCATAAAAGAAGTGCATGCAGGAGTCTGTGGTGCCCATCAGTCTGGACATAGATTGTCTGATCAAATTCGAAGACTTGGATACTTCTGGCCTTCAATGATACCAGATTGTGTTAATTTCACAAAGAAGTGTCATTCATGCCAAGTATATGCCAATTTCATTCATCAACCTCCAGAATTGCTTCATACAGCTAAATACACATGGCCATTTTCCACATGGGGAATGGATGTGGTGGGACCTTACCCTTCAGCTACGGCCAAGCAGTTTAAGTACATTCTTACTGCTACTGATTTCTTTTCCAAATGGGCAGAGGCAGTACCTCTCAAAGAAGTCAGTTCTAAATGCATTGTTAGCTTCATCAAGTCTAACATCATTACTAGATTTGGTGTCCCTCATACCATATTGACAGACAACGGCACCAACTTCTGCTCTTCTGAGGTAAAGAGATTGTATCAAGAATACAACATTAAGTCCAACCATTCATCTCGATATCATGCAGCGGCTAATGGCCAGATAGAGGCCTTCAACAAGACCCTTTCAAATATACTGCAAAAGATGGTGGATAAAGATAAGAGGTCATGGCCTGATAAACTCTATCATGCTTTATGGGCTTATCGGACTACCACTCGCAATGCAACGCGGTCTACTCCATATTCATTGGTATATGGAACAGAAGCAGTCTTGCCAATTGAAGTCCAATTGCCCTCACTCAGAATAGCCATTTGTGATCAGTTATCAACAGATGAGCAATCCCAAAAGCGGTTGAATGAATTGGAACAGTTAGATGAGAAAAGATTGTGCACTTTGCACCACTTGGAAATCTATCAGAATCGAATAGCACGAGCTTTTAACAAAAAAGTTCGTCTTCGTTCATTCATTCAGGGAGAATTGGTATTGGTTCTCAGAACACCAATGATACCAGGAAAGAAACCTCCCAAGCTTGAACCAAAATGGGAAGGACCTTATTCAATACATAAGGTCTACTCCAATGGAGCGTATTCTCTGATTTCAATGGATGGAGAACACATCACGACTCCAACTAATGCCAGATTTCTGAAGAAGTATTTTGTATAAACACAAAATATTGGTCCCCGGAACCAAGACTTACAATTGGTTCATACAGCATGACCTTAAACTGCATCAACAATGGTCCAGTATGACCTTAAACTACAACTACGTCCAGCATGACGATAAACTGTATGGTCCGTGCATATGACCTTAAACTATTCGCACTTATGTCCCTGCAACATGACACTAAACTGTGCAGCACCAATAGTCCTAACTGCAAGACTTTAAACTGCATAGTCCCTGATTTTGTCCTACATGACAATAAACCGTATAGAAGTTCCTATATTTTGTCCGAGATGACATTAAACTATATTTTGTCCTAGCGACATGACATTAAACTGTGTGGCACTTTCATCGTCCAGCATGACGTTAAACTGTGTTAAATCCCTTATTGTCCTACACGACACTAAACTGTATTCTGTCCGAGATGACATTAAACTATATTGTGTCCTAGCAACATGACATTAAACTGTGTGGCACTTCCAACGTCCAGCATGACGATAAACTGTAAAAAGATCAGAACTGATATCCTCATATTGATTCACCTTAGTCTTAGCTACATGACTTTAAACTGTACAGCATCAGTTCGTCCTTGCTATATGACGCTAAAACTATACAGCAATGGTCCAGTATGACTTTAAACTGCAACTTCGTCCCACACGACATTAAACTGTGAAAAAGTTCCATAAACAGTCCAGCATGACCTTAAAACTGCATCATTCCTAGTCCATGTATACGACCATAAACTATTTGCAAATATGTCCAGCAAGACGTTAAACTGTGACGTCCTAACTACATGACGCTAAACTGTATAAAAGTCCCTCACGTCCGGAAAGACGTTAAACTATATAATCATCAAAAGTCCAGCATGACATTAAAACTGCACAATCCCCCTTTCGTCCAATATGACGTTAAACTGTATTGTCCCCATCGTCCTAACTACATGACGCTAAACTGTACAGAAAATCCTTGATATGTCCTACATGACATTAAACTGTGCATCGTTAAGGTTGTTATTACCTCTTGTTTCTCACACCGAGTATGACTCACGTGAGCTTAGAGCAAACATCAACCATAACACTCCCTTTGGGCCACTAACCATGTGTAAGTCCCAACAACATTTTTTTTTTAGATCATTGTCCACAAGAACAATTTGATCATTAATTCATTCTTTAATTGAACTACACAGACTTTGATCCTTGCCCTCCAGGCTGGGTATGTAGGCAACCTCCCAAAGGTTCAAGCCCAAAAACAATCTCTTCACATTGGTTCACCACAATCTCATATGATGATGATTTGTGAAACCACCCTTGGAATCAATATCTTTACATTGATTCACCTTCGTCCTTGTTATATGACGTTAAACTATACAACACTTTTGTCCAGTACGACAATAAACTACAATATTCTTTGATTTCCTCATTTGAGAAGGAACCATTATTAAACATTGATTCTTTTTCAATCATGGTTTTCATTTTCAAAAAGACTACGTACATACATGGTAATGCCTAAACTTTTTATCTTAGGTTAAAACCATCATTGCACTAAAGTCCCTTTTCACCCTTCACATGTACGAACCAAATTTGTACAAAGGGTAGTTTCTAGAACTACGTGGACTTGATTCCCATCTTTATGGGATACGTAGGAACATTCGAGTGTCCCTCGAATCCAGTCCCAAGTCTTTTGGGCCTAACCCCAAATTTCACTTTCAGTCCCTTGGCTGAAAAGTCCTCATGAAAACACACACTGTGTATTCATTATTATGGTCCGAATTCTATGACCCCAAAAACTAAGATCACTCATCCTTTCGTCCTGCACGACGTTAAACTGCATTTCAAGAACTACGTATTGCTTGATTCTCATTCTTATGAGATACGTAGTGAAGTCCAAGTTTCAATTCAGGACCCAGCCACAACATGATTATGGTTTTCATTGACCTATGTATCTCTATATACATTGGAAAATACCCATCTTTATGTATTATAATCCTAACCTTAAATATTTTCAGATCTTCATAACCCTTTTCATGACTTATGATCACAAAAATGTCAAACTTCTGAGAATTCTTTTGCCTGACTATGCAGCACGTGCCCATAGGTGGCCTTGCATAAACAGTCCACATAACAGACTTGTCAGCCAAGAGATGCTATTTATTTGACCATGCAGCCAATGCCCATAGGTGGCCCTGCATGTTTTCAACCCCCTAACGGGTTTGTTAAATAATAGTAACTTCATTCTTGGGAAGAATGCCTCTTTTGTCCTTATTTGTCTTAAACGACAGTATGTAGGGATCCGCAAAAATAGCCATCCTTAATGTATTTGTCCCATATCCTTTTTCATGATCTGAAAGTATTCAAGTCTATGGTTTATTCTTCTTCCCTACGTTTGGGTCAGACCTTCGTAGGAGTGATATTCATCCAGTTCTTCGATATTCTTGTTTGAAAATATCTTCTCCATATTCAAGTACCTCTTTCCATATAACAAACTCTATGCTTTAGAAAATTTGAATCTCCATAAACTTTCACTGGCTTTTAGCACTAGGAAAGTAAATTTCTGAGAGTTCTTTTGCCTAACTATGCAGCACGTGCCCATAGGTGGCCTTGCATAAACAGTCCACATAACAGACTTGTCAGCCAAAAGATGCTATTTTATTTGACTATGCAGCCAATGCCCATAGGTGGCCCTGCATATTTCAACCCCCTAACGGGTTTTGTTAAATAATAGTAACTTCATTCTTGGAAACTACTTCTTCTAATGCTATTTAGCTCTTTTTCATATCATTCCTCAGATTCAAATATTCTTAAGTCATAGTTTACATATTTTCTCTCATACTTGAGTATGGTAATTTGTTTTCAGATAAATTATCAAGGAATTGAATCCATTTTAATCCATTTTTCGGTCAAAGCTATTTCGACCTTAAACATTAGCCCCTTTATGTCCGGCTTGCATGACTTTAAACTGCCCGCACAAAAGATAGAGGAACTCTGAATAAAAGTCAAGTTCCAGCTCACTAAATATACATTTTTTTTGTATGATTTAGGTAATATTGAGCAGTTAAAAGATTCAAAGTTTGTAGGGTTATTTGTAATAATCCTAGTAAAAATCAAACTATGCTTACTAAGCCCATTGGCTTAAGTAAATTTGAAGCAGGTAATGGAAGAATGCAAGCACAAATGATTGAAGACGAAAGTGTTTTTCATTGATACACAAGAGTTAGAAGGACATCCACAGATTGGAGTCTCTTCTCTTTTTCAAGAATTACAAGAGGCTTTCAACATAACACTTCATTTGATTTACGGCATCCCGAGCTTCATCAGCAACCACCTGGAAATTATTCATTCAACTGGAAACAAAAAGGAGATGCAGTGATACCAGCTCTTCTTGGAACAATTGTAAAAGGATGTTCTTGAGTGCGGTTTGAGAAAATTTTCTGCTGATCAAACAGTGACTCTGTTTCTGTCCAAGAGACTTGGAAGATGGATACATGGATTTGAGAATGGAGCATTGGAAGTAAAGAGCCATTTGAAGAGAGTACTCTTTTCAGATATTGCTCTAATACCATGTTTGTCTTCTCTCCACCAACCGGTAGTGGAAAACATTTCAGCCCATGGGTTTGCCATTTTCATATCTGCAAGGAAATGGCATGCAAGGAGAATTTGAAAGTTCACACCATTGTTGTTGCTTTTAATGCACAGCATAACCGAAATGAAGGAGTAGCAGCGCAGCTGCATTTCAGGTGTATAGTTGTTTGCATTTGGAACATTGACTCCTTGCAAGTGACCATGACTACATAGAGACAGGTAGATGCTCTGTGGGAAATTAAGATGATATTTCTTCAAGTACTTAGCCAAATCTGGAAGAGTGCTGTCGCAGATGTCATAGTAATCAGGGCCAATGATGTTCATCATATCATCTATCCGCTTGCTAGCCAGTTCATCAAGTAATCCAGGTCTAAGAGCCATTGAATCTGCACAAAAGATGAGTAAACTAACTCTTAAATGGGTTTATTTTTCATAAATTTTGTGAAGAAATTTGAAAAAAAATGACTAAGGCATTAAGGCGCGCAAGTCTACAAAATGGCGCGCAAGTGATCACGTGTCGCGCTAGTTTTCGTCGCGCAAGTATAAACCGCGCAAATACGAATACCTTTACAGGAGCGCGACATCAAGGAAAAATAGAGCAGACTTGCGCGGCTTAGGTGACCTGCGCGGCGAGAGCTCGAGAAGGTATGAGGTCCGGAAATCCGGATACTTGTACGGAGGTGAGGCCGTATATTTATAGACCAGGAGGCCTACCTGCGCGCCATACCAGAGGGTTTAAGGCCTGCGCGACGCAGACTTGCGCGCCTCCCTCTGCGCACTGAAGACTTGCGCGCCGTCCTTTTCCTTTAGAGGGATTCGATTTCCTCAGAGTCAAATCCTCATTTTCTCTCCGGATCCAACTCTGAGGGGGGACTTTTGTTGACGCTCCTTTCGTCACGGAATCTAAAGTTCGGAAAAGGGAATATCTGAGCTCAAAGTGATTAATCCTTTGAAGAAACATCAAAAATCGACAAAAGGGATGGAAAAGGAGAACATTGCCCATGTAGCGCGCAAGTTCCATCGTGGTCGCGCAAGTGTACTTGCGCGCCACCTCAATACTTGCGCGACCCATCCTGGTCGTGCAAGGGACTTGCGCGACAGATCTGATAACCGCCCAGTAACCGCCCGGGGTCTTCTTTTGCCTATAAATAGACCCTGTGGGCCCCCCATTAAAGGAGATCTCTTCCCAGAAACTCGGATCAAAGCTCCCGACGCCCAAGTCTCTTCTCAAAGCTTCCAGAACACTTCTAAGGTAATTTCTTACCTAGAATGGAGGATCTAAAGGGAAGAAGGAAGGCCTAAGTGTTGAAACTTATCAAACACTTGCGCGCCGACTTAATTCCTTCAATATAACTTGCGCGTCTCTCTTCTGGAAGAACCTCAAGAGGATGAGAAAGGGTTTAATAAAGAGTCGCTCAAGTAATTCCACTCTGGTTGAAAATCGCGCAAGTATCCCTTATGTCGCGCAAGTATACTTGCGCGACCAATACTTGCGCGCCGCCGCAGGACTTGCGCGACCTTCAATACTTGCGCGCCCCTATCTTTTTGGGTGCCCATCTTGCCCTTTTTCACCCCTCTTAAGCCATTTCACTCTTCCTATTCAAGATACTCTTCAAAGCCATTTTTGGCATGATTTCTTGATTTGACATCCTTATCTGAAAGGAATTATGTGAAATATCTCTCAAAACCTAGTGATTTAAACATCTTTATGTCATAAAAGATTGAGAGTTCATTCATTCAACCTCATCCTTTAAGATGAGAGAATCATAACCTGGGTTTCCTTTTTTAGGAATAATCCCCAGTTATAAAACCTTATGATTTGGGCATCTTCCTTAAGAATAAGCCCCAATCAAAGTCCTTTAATCTTGGGCATCCTCCTCAGGAGTAAGCCCCAAACCTTAATCCCTAACCTGTGTCTCCTTTTCAGGAATAAAGACTCAGTCATAACCTTGGGCTTCCTTTTCAGGAGTAAGCCCCAAGTCCCCTAACCTAGGCTTCCTTCTCAGGAATAAGTCCTAGTCATAAATCTTGGGCATCTTTCTTAAGAATAAGCCCCAATCAAGTCCTTTAATCTTGGGCATCCTCCTCAGGAGTAAGCCCCAAACCTTAATCCCTAATCTGGGTCTCCTTTTCAGGAATAAAGACTCAGTCATAACCTTGGGCTTCCTTTTCAGGAGTAAGCCCCAAGTCCCCTAACCTGGGTCTCCTTTTCAGAAATAAGACTCAGTCATAACCTTGGGCATCCTTCTTAAGAGTAAGCCCCAAGTCTCTTAAAATTTCTCTTAACCAGTCATAAACTTCCCTTTGATTTTGGTTTCCTTTTTAGGAATAAAACCCAATCATAAGTCCCCTCCTAATTTGGGCATCCTCCTTAGGAGTAAACCCCAAGATTAGAGTATTCAAATCTCCATGAAGCACATATAACTTTGTGGACCCTGTTCATGGATTTTTCTTCCTAAAAGTAAATCCTAAACCTTCACCTATCTGGGCAGTCATCTATACATAAGCCCCAAAACAAATTCTTATGATTGCATCTTTTATGGCACAATTGTCTAAATTTTACCAATACCTCTTGTTTCTCACACCGAGCATGACTCACGTGAGCTTAGAGTGTAAAAGTAATTATGACATTCATCTTTGAGCCATCAATCATAAAACATCATATCCCATTCCTCGAACTACGTGGGTTCTGATTCCTTTTTTTCAAAACAAAGGATACGTAGGTAGCCCATTTATGGGTTCGATCCCAACATTGAAATAATCTCTGTCCTTCTGAATGACGATAAACTTCAAGTGCCCCACTGAGTGGCTTTAAAACCAGCCTGGTCATCAAAATGACCAAGAGACTTTTATATAAATGTTTTGAAGGATACCATTGACCAAGAATCTCTAAACAAATATAGATGATTCTATATTAATGAAGAACCTCGAATACATATAAAAGATTCTCTAAATTTCTTGCATATTTAATCATTGATTGTTAAAACTAAAGGAAAGCTCATTTTATACTTGGTAATGTAATAAGGATTCACGAACTTAACTTAAATCTATAAAGAGAGTCCCGGAGTAGACAATAATTCCCCTCAAAAAGGTGTGATGAGTCCGACCTCCCATCCTCTCGACCAATGCAAATTCCTAAGCCTCATTAGCCCACAAGCTAATGAGCGCCTGCCTTTGGAAAGTAGGTCCAAACGGATGTGGAATCATTGGATGTTTCCGGTTCTACGAACAAACCCGTTAGAAACCGATCGGAACGTTTGAATCTCCCGTCCAGGAGGTCATCCCCGGATTCCGCGCGAAACAATGACACTATATTTATATATGATATCTAATATGTTTATGTTTTAATTTAGCTTCTGTATTTTTCATTTATGGAATACCTTTATGTTTTCCATTATGGGTAAACACGATATCTTCATTTAAGGAAGTGCAGACTACCGCCCCCTCAAAGTGATGTGATTTGTTAATGACATATGTGTGACGTATAAATGATGGATTTAAAGTTATTATATATGATTTTATACTGGAATTATAATATACCTCTATATCATTATCATTCCATTCCATAAAAACATGAAATATAAATGAAAGTAGCGTTCATGCGTACGTACGGCTTACCGTCTCCATGAACGGTGCATTTCATTTCTTACCACTAAATGATTATGTAATAATACATGTATATTCTGGATATATATGATATATATGATATCAAAATCATGAATTTAATTCTGGATATAATGAACATTTGACCACACGAACAACATGTAATTGTAAGAAGTCCACTTTCGACTAAAGAACCAAATATCTACAAAACAGACATTATTAACTTAAATGATTACATAATGTTTATAACATGGAAATAAGTGATCTAAAAGGAATAATGAACTAGAAAAAGGTTATTAATAAAGTTTAAATTAACTCATATTTATTATTTAGGACGTTAAAGAAATGAACAAGACAAGTTGGACTTGAGGTAAGGGATCCTACTCCTCTCTTTCTTTTTAAGTACACTCTTTTATGTCATTCCCTCTAAAGCTCATCTTTCTTGTTATTGGGATGTTATATTATATTACACTTACTGTAATTTTTATGTTCATGTGATGAGCGAACCTATTCTCTATCATCAATCCATTTTGGAAGTTTTGAGTGGTGCCGTTAGGCTGCCGAATTTTCGTAAGAGATCTAACCTCTCTCTTTCTTTTTAAGTAGTCTCCTTTATATCAATTATTTTATGCTCTTATTTGATATGTTGGGGGATGTTATTTTATATTCCTCTTTCTTTAAACATTTAGTTGATGTGATGAGAGACCCTATTTTCTCTCATCAATCCATTTTGAATGTTTTAAGGGGTGCCGTTAGGCTGCCGAGTTTTCGTATGATATTTTTCATCTCACTTTTATTCTCATGAGATTTATTCTAAATTGCCACAATTTCCTTTGAGTGGTTTATGTACTGCCCATTATTACACTAATTTTGTAATATAATTCCATTTATGGGTATTTACATATTCATTGTATGACACTTCTTCAATGGGCTGTACTTTTCGAAAGTTACCCAAGTCGGTAAGGGAACCTTTCACCCTCCTCTTTTTAAAAGACTTCGTTTGCTATGTCTTTCAATTCACATACTATTATATTGGGATATGTTATTCTATATCCTGATTGATGTAAAATTTATGTCCAAGTGATGATATTCCCTTTCTATCTCTCATCAACTAATTTTCTGAATTTTTTAAGTGACGTCGTTAGGTTTTCGAATTTTACAAAGGGAACTTTTTAACCCAATTTCGATTTCTTTGGGTTCAAAATGTAGTTATTGAATATGTCATCCTTTGAATATGTGTGAATGACCTTTTATTTTTTACACTTAATATCCTATTATATTGGGTGTATTTATATTTTTCACACATAATTTTGAGATTGATTTATCCTTAATTTAATGATACCTTCTTTATAAGTGATTTCATCACATTTTACATCTCTATTGAGACTTCATTGTTTTTATGCACCAATTCACTCTTATATGGTGTATATACTGTCCTTTGGAATATTATATCATGTATCCATTTATTCTCATGATATTATAACGTTATGATTAAATTTTATTCCTCAATTATTGTATTCAAGTGTCTCTAATATTGGAAAAAACCCCTTTAACCAAAATATCGCTTTAAATGTTTTAATGATTTGTTCTTATTAATACCCATGTTTTCAAAATGGTTTTAAGAATTTATTTATATGGATATTAATGGTTTAAAATGTAAAAACCATAATGGTGGTATGGGACTTCGTCTCAATCTTCTTTCATTGAGGCATATTTGGTTTTATACAAAACCTTCTTTTATACGGTGTACAAACCCCTTTGACTTTTACGTTTATCTAAAAGGAATCCTTTTTATACGAAGCATTTTACTAAATGAAAAAAGGGAATGTTTTGTCATACGTATGCGGTGATAATGACTTCTCCGCCGCCATGACCATTATTTGAGTTTCGGCTTCCTCTACAAGCCATACCTTCTTTTTAAAAGAAAAATAAATACCTTGTTTTTCTTTTCTTTTCTTTTGGTATTGAAAATGGTATTCATAATGTTTTTATATCAATGTGTTTTATTGTTATCTTGTGATTGAAAGGTGGAAATGTTATGTTTCTTTTATGCATGTTTTATGTGATACGATTATGTTGAGGTTCTTGGGCATTGTTATGTAAACGGGTGGTTCCGTGATAAACTATGGGCGGGTGAGCCCGATATAGCTCTCCAATGAATTGGGTAACGCGAAAGAGTGAAACGTTAATGTTTCTCCGAAGAGATTTAGGGAATATACTGTGATGGGTATTCCAAATGTAACCAAGAGGGTTACTCCCTACGTAAGAATGTTATGAATGCCTCAAGTTACCTTTAAGTATTATGATTTCTATGATTTATTCATGGTTTGATGAGGTATGTTAAAGTGCCTATGTTTTATGGGTAGAGTATGATTTCATTCTTATGTATATATGAACTCATGTTTCCTTTCCATATTTTTTATAACCCTTACTGATATTTTTATGCTCATCCCAAGTTTTTGAAATGTTTTTCACAAGTCAAAGGGAAAGGTACAAGATGTGATGATAGTGTCAAGGATGTGTCAAGAAAGAATCCGTGTTTTATTTTAAATATGTTTCCGTTGATGGGATGAATTAATACTATCTGTTATATAACCACTTTATTTAAATATGGAATGTAATGCAAGTTTCATGATCTAATTCTCTAAAACTCTAAACCTGAAAAGATCCTCAATATGTAATCTTGTAATAACTCATGTTTATGTAATGTTTAAGGCTGGGGCCTTATAAGGTATGAAGGACTGTTCAAGATAGTGGAGTGGATTTGACTAGTGGATTACTGATTGGCTCTTCCACAACGATATTGTGGCATACACAATGTTTTTTATTCCTCAAAACTCTGAAAGTATCACCCTAATTCATCTCTATGATAAACATTGAGGATGTAGAGATGGAGGCTAATGTATCTTTTGAGGAGAATCCAATTAGTATTATGGACCGTAGTGAGAAAGTATTGTGGGGAAATATTATGCCCTTAGTTAGAGTTTTATAGAAACATGAAAATGTTCAAGAAGAAACTTTTGGGTGATATTCATCTATGAGGGACTAGTGGCATAATATATTTTCTTCAAAAATCAGTAATGATTGAGAAGAGTGGGTCCAAGATGAGTCGTCATAATTTTGTTGTTTGTACGCAGATTGGGAGATGGTTATGTATTCGTTGACAATGATTAGTAAATGTTTTTAGTCTATTTTATATGTTTTATACTATGTCTTACTCTGGAAATGAGGTTATAGTCTCCCCACGTAGCTTTTAAACCCTTTCTTATAGTCAGTAAACTTTGGTGTATAGGGAGGCGCACCTAAGGTCTTGTGACGTCCCAGATCGGGGCAACGATTTAGTGGAACCCGGGTCAGGGATGTTGTATCGGGTGCATATTCATCACCTCCTTCCTTAAATATGACTCAAGTATATCATGGTGGAATGATACTAAAATTACACCATCCTCAAAAAAGAATTTAGAAGTTCAAAGACCATAGATACAAAAATGATAGATATATAGCCCTTCTTTGAAAAGGATTAAAACACAATGCCTCATTCAAAATCCAGGACTAGGTGGTGAAGGAAAACATTAATATTCCATAATAACCACATGACACTCTATCAACCCAAGTTTTATATACATTAATATTTCATTACTTTTGTGGAATACTTAATACACTACACAAATAGATTCCCAAAGACTATATTAGTTTGGTGCATTAAGAAACTCAAATCACTTTTTTTTTTAATTTGGTGAAAGATCTTAAACATCTACCATAAAGATCTTACCATTTAGTTTCCTACCTAAAAACATTATTTATATCCTATGGAAAATAAAACACATGAAAAGGGTGAGATTAGATTCTCAGGAAGGGTAAACAAGAAAAATATGAAACAAGAAATGAACATAAGAATGTAAAAAAAGGTATATAACTTTTCAAAATAATACCACATAAAAAATATATCAAAATATTGAGTCATGAAATAAATATTGGCAGTTTATAAGGAATAAATCATAAAGTAACATGATCTATGAGAAAATAGCATTGTCATAAAACTTGGAATTTTGGAAAACACATAAGCATAGAAAACCATTTCCATATTAGACAATGACTATTTCCAGAATCATCAGAGAGGAAATATTCATTTACTGAACCAAATTCACCTGTCATTCCATCCCTATATTAATAAACAAGTTTTAGTTATTATTCCATCCCAATATTACTGAACCAATAACATTTCCCCATCTATCTTGGTATTACTGAAATGATATCATTTCCCATTATAGTCATGTCTATCTCATCAAATATATATCATTACCCAATAAATTGGAAGGAGATATAAAATTTCCAACCATATCATAATTAAAACCATACATATTTTTGATGTAAGAACATAAATTATTAATCATAGCCCTTGGAATCAAATGGGTTTCATAAACATCATTCCATAAGAACTTAATCTATGAAAATAAATACATTTTATAAAAATCATTCCATTATAAACAAAATAAAATCATTAGAATAATATGTATAATATCTTGGAAGAACAATGTCCCCATTAAATCATATATAACATCAATTAATTTAATATTATATGAAGGATAATTTTGATAGAATACTTTAAAATAAATTTTGAGGAAAATATCTTTTCTTCTTATATATTTTTTATTTTCTTAAAAGGAGGCAATTTTTTTGAAAACAATTATTTAAAAATCACCTTGTAATCATGCAAGGGATGCATCAAGGAAATACATCATAATGAAAGAGTAATATTTTTTCATTCCTAATAAGTGAAAATAAAAAATTCTTCTCAAACTCATGCTGAGAAAGTCCAAAATTGCCTCATTAGGAAAAAAAATATTACTTTTAAACCATGTTATTACAGATAAAAATGAATTTAAATATCTATAGGATACTATTAAAAAATTTTATGAAATATATTTTTAGAAAACATGAACATATATGATAAATATTCCTCAATAGAGACTTAAAAAGAAACATATCTTAATATTAAAGAGACTGTGAAATAAATAATATTCACTTTATAATCAATAGAATAATATGACCCATGAAAGAAACAAAATTATGAAAATAAAATAATCTTATAGATAAAGCTCATAATGTAAATTCATCTGTAGTATATAAACTATGTAGAAGAAACAGGGAGTGTATACGGCATGAGCCTTAGAGAAATAATGGTGAGACAAAAATAACCCCTTACCTTAGGTAAAATTCTCTTAGTACGTATTTGAACCTCCTTTATAATGGTTTAAATAATTTCATTAACTTATTATAGAACCATTTTTATATTTTTTATACTAAATATGATCATCATATCGTCTATTTGTTAATAACATTTCATTATTACTCATATTTAAGGTATTAACTACATTATTTCCTCTCGCATGTTTTTTGGTATATGTTCTAGTTCTTTTTATTAGGTTCTAGATATATAATTTATATAATTAAATTAATGTAATATATGTCATATTTATTTTTATATATATTTATATAATCATGATTTAATGAATATCATGTATAATGAATCACATCACATCGTAGAGATGGTAGGTCGTACGTACACACAAGCAGTGATATCATTTCTTAATTGTGTAATGGTATGGAAGTGGATGATATATATATATATAATAAATATAACTTTATAATAATAATATTTATTTATTATTTACATCATTATAACCATCCATGTAAAGTTGTGGTGAAAAAATGATTACAACACGGTGTGGAGATGGTAAGTCCTACGTACACACGTGTGGTGATTCCGGTTCTTATAAGATGGATAAAAGGTGGAATATTTTTATTCCATAACAAAAATAACATCTCATCATATAAATGATATTTTATTTTTTACATTATAACTTAAAAAACGCATGATGTGGATGTAGAAAAATAAATAATTTTGAAAGAATCAGTAGAGGAGATTAACTCTTTTTCGACAAGTTCTCTCTAGATCTCCTTTTAGGGACACTAGAGTTGGTCTTTTAAGAAGACAAAAACCTATATAATGTTACTATAAATGTTTATAAGGGAAATGGTAAGGGTATGGACATTAATTAAGGATAAGAGTGAGATAAATAATTGATGTAGAAGGTTCCCTTTTATAATGGAGGTGAGGGGAATTTTTTGAATCTCCAAAAATATTAATTTATCATAAAATAAAACCACATCCAAAAACCTAAAAAATATAACAATTTATATTATTATATGATATAAGACTATAATTTCATCAAAAAATAAATTTTAGACTAATATTTATATCAATTTAAACCTTATCATTATAATTAACCCTTAGTTATTATATTTTAATTTTAACAAGGGTAAGAAATTATTCAATGTTAAAATAGTGTAATGTTTACTTATTTGATGTCAATTAGAACATAAATGAACAATTTATAAAATTTTATCCGATATTACAATTATTTTATATTTTTTAAAAAATGTATTATTATATGTAAATAATTTTATAAAACAATCTTTTGATAAACAATCAATAGTATCAATTTTGACACTATTCTTTTTTTTATTTTTGAAAATATTAATAAAACAAGTTCACTTCTAAAAAAATATTTTATTTTGTTACAAATTGTTTAAGGTAATCAATAATTTTTTGGGTATATTACTTATCCAAAATTATATTTATTTAAATATGTTTAATAACATTTATTTTATATTTCCATTAAATAAATAATTACTACATCGATATTGTGTAATTATTTAATGTACATATTTTTTAGAATAATAGTAAAAAATAAAATACTACCTTAGAGATAAATCCTATATATTTAATAAGAATACATATAGTTGAAAATAAATTCAAGAAAATCCTACATTTACATTTTTATATTAATGAAAACATGAATCTGAGAACGTTGACAATGATTTTGATAAAATGTTATAAGTGTAAAAATATTTTCCATGTGGCTCAAAATGAAAAATAATTCAATTTTTGGATGATTATGAACGATATATATTCTACCAATAATATTTTTACATGTTTTTTGGACTTTTAATGGTTATTATTGTTTAAATTAAAATTATTTTATTGAGTTTTCATCAATTAAATAATTTATGCATCATCATTTTATAAGCCTTTAATATAATTATTTATTTTATAGAAATTAAAAATAAATAACTAGTATTAAGAAAAAAATTATATTTAAAATGAGTATCTATAGTCGAATTTATCATCTGTATAACCATATATTAAATATAATCTATTTTTTAAATTTTGAGTAAAACATATTTTACATTTCTTTAAATAAAATATAATAAATGTTCTAAACTCATTCAAGTAGCATCAAAAGGATTCCATTTTGACCTAAGGATGATATAGGTTGTTAAAAAAACATCCAATTATATTAGTAGAATTATTTGGGTAATTTTATAATATTATAGTTACCTGTAATTACCCAATTTACCTTTTTACTGTATTAATAAAAGTTAGTGAAGTTACTAATCATATTGCCAAAAAATAAATGAAATATATTTACATAATTTTGACCCAATTATTCCAAATATGGAATCCATTTTTTTAAATTATAAACATAGTAGTTACAGTAATTAATATAAAATTAATCTCCTCGTCATAATGAGAAAATGAGTTTTAAAAGTTAAAACACTCAAAATATTAAAGTGTTTTTACTTCTAAATTAAATGAAACATTAATTATAATGACAAAAATTATATTAAAATATAAAAATATAATCTATTTATACTTTAAAACCAATAAAGTATATAATTTAACACTACAAATAAATTCGATGAAGAAGTAGTTGTTAATTAAGATGCACTATTTTTTTTATTATTCATCAAAATGTGAAACCTATCAAAAAAATACCAAAAAATCAACAAAAGTAAATTTTGATACTAATATTTAAAAAATAATTTTATTTGGTCAAATATAATATAAAAAACAGTTAAAAAATTATATTTAAAAAGGCTACGCAATCAAAATGAGGAAAGACTTCATTTTTTGAAAAATACTTCTTTTATCAGAAAATTTGAATTTGTTCTTATATCATGTCTATAAAATAGAAAATAGGAATTTTAACAATTATATTGAATATAATACATATATATTTCATTAAAAAATCCATCAATTGAGATTTAATTATTTTATAAACTCACTTATTTTCAATTAAATAGTATTTTAGAAAAACATTTCTATTTATTTTAAAAGGATTTTATTTTCATTTATAATTAATTGGAAACAAAAAAACTAATTATATATACATGTGTAAATCATATTTTCATAATTAAATTAATATTGTTCATAACTTTCATTATAATGGATTTATTATAAGTATCATAATAATAATTATTTGTTCACTTAAACTCGGTCTTGCGTGAAATGAAATTTATAAAGATAATATTAACATGTGTGTAACACTAGAAAATAATAGTACTTCATATACCACTAGATAATCTGGAGTTATATGTAGTGAAATATTTTTTTAGTGTAGTGTAAAACACATCAAAACAAAGAGAATAAAAAAATATCTTATAAATATCTTGTGTTGAAAATTCGACCCCCTTAAAATGACTTTCACCAACAAAATTATTCTAGGTTATAAAAGGATTAATACTTGAATGTTTCTTTTATATAAGAAAACATTATAAAAATTCATAATAATACATCCTCTTAAGAAGGAATGTCAAATACATAAAAATTACCCTCATAACTAGGTTTCTATGAAGGAGAATGTAGGTGGTCATTTTGGCATGGAGGAAAAGTGTAAATAATCATTGATATTGATATCGTTCGGTGATTGCAAGAAAGTGGGTGATCTAGAGAAAGTTAACAATCACAGAACCATATAATAAAGAAGCATGAAAGTTGTCATTTATATCATCAAAATGATGATAATAGGACAACCTTTTTATATCATGATCTTTTTTCTAATGTTAACAAATTTTCATGAGAAGAGATACCTACTTGATTTTAGCACAATCTCACCATTTGTCATTCATTGATCAATTTCCACTTCATATATTTTTCCAATAATTGATGTTGAATTTGGAATTATGGAAATAATAATATATCATGAGATATATTCATATATTTATAAGTAATTCCATCAATATTTACAACAAATAGGTAAGCCTAAATTATAAAATATTAAAAAAGTACACCAATGGTGAGATAATAATTTAATATCACAAACAATGTTTGAGTTTTAACTTCAGCATTCCATAAATGGATAACCTTACAATTCTTTGAAAATATGAATATACAAAACATTAGAAATAGGTTCAAAAAATTATCTTAACATTTATCCCCCATATATCATAAGGTATCTCTTGTTAGGCACATTCCAAACATATGAATGCCTTTTTCATGTATTCTCTTGAAACATGGTAATAATAAGAATTAAAATAAATTCTTATTGAAAAAAATGCATGTTTTATTATTCCAATGTTTATTGGTTATATTTATTATGTTCATATTCTTTTAATATCCATCCATGTTAGCATAACTCACATGTCAACACATCCTTAATTTGTATCATAAAATTAATCATATCTAACATAACATTATCCTATATAAAAACGATTTTATCTAAATATTGAACACATTAAGGGTTACCTTCCAATAATAAAAATATTTCCTTTCCCTTAAATAACTTTTCTATGTCTTCATCACCATTTAACATATATTTTTCAATCCTTAATGGAAAACATATACTAAAAAAACTTATACATAATCCTTGAATTCCAAAACATATAAAATTTAATCATCAAAATTTTTTCTTAACCCATTAATCGGGCTTCATTATTTTATTCATTCTAATTATATGAAATTTGAGCCATGAAATAAGGTTACTAAACCTTAATCTAATCATTCTTCTTATGTTTAAGGTAAATAATATGGTTAGATCATCCCATATCATTCACATGTCGTTTGATGCCTCTTTATCCTCAATTGTATAACTAATAATTGAACCAGCTTCTGGATTCTCTTCATGATGTTTCCACTTAGGACATATAATTACCATGCTTTACACATATAAAACATTAAATTATAACTATGTTCTATCTTGTTTTGGATATTTAATAAGACCATAAAGAAAAGTGTGAGAAATACATATTATAGATAAAAAACGCATAATTAAGAGAAATTGCTTATATTATTTCAATCTATGATACCATATGTTTAATACTCATTTATTCATGATTGTTACCAATATTCTTGGATTTTAAATTTTAATTATACTTATCCATAAGAAATATCTAGACATATCCTTAGAAATATATCTAGGGATCTCACTAATGTTTTCTCATCCTGATTTCCAAAGGTTGACTAGACCTTTAGTATGATACCAACAATAACTATTAAGAATTATTTCTAGTAGACTATAATTGATACCTATCAGAGCACTATATGGGAGGATACACCCCTTGGGTGGGACACACCACCATCCCCAGTGGCATCTATTTCCTCATGAATCCCTTGGATGGAGAACCATTCTTCTTCAAATATTCACATGTGAGATTTCACAAGGATAAAATTCATGCCCCTTGGTTTTGATACTAACTATAATGACCCAAGATTTATGTATATGAATATTACACCAATTTAATGAAAAAATAAATACATTATACTAAGATATGCCCAAAGACCTTATTAATTAATGTCTTTGGATACTTTTAACACATTCTTCTAATTATGAAATATATCTTTAAAACCTCTTATAAAGATATTCCCCTTTAGTTTTCCTATATAAAACAATTCTTTATAACCTAGGGAAAAGAAAAAATATGAAAAGGTTGATCTCAGATGCTCAATAAGGTTAAAGAAGGAAAATTCAAATAAATCATGAACATAATAATGAAAAAACCTGAACATAACTTTAGAAAATCATACAATGTATAACATATATCAAAACCTTGAGACATAAAATAAATCATGACAGTTCATAAGGCATAAATCATAAAGGAACATGATCAATGATAAAATAGAATTTTCATAAAAATTTGAATTTTTTCTAAAATATTAGCATAAAATATGATTTCCATAATATCCAAGGCTTATTAAGAAGATCATATTAGTCGAAAAAGTCTTTTACCCATCTTATTTCAATCCTCATTCCATCCCAGTATTACTAATCTGGGTTTACTTACCATTCCAACCTAGTATTACTGAACATAGATTATATTCTATTCCATCCTTGTATTACTAAACCAAGATCATTTCTTGTTCCTGTATTATCTATCTCATGAGATATTGATCTCAACCCAATGAATTGGATGGGGATATATATCTCACCCATATCATATTTAAAACCATACATATGTGCGTAACGTGAAAATAAATCATTCATCATAGGCCATAAAATCAAATGGGTTTCATAACCATTAGTCAAAAATAATTTAATCCATGATAATAAATAGATTTCATAAATATCATTCCATCATAATAATAATAAAATCATCCTAATAATTGGGATAATATCCTTGAAAAAAATACCTCCATTAAAGAATATATAAAATCAAAGAATGTAATATTATATGGAACATAATTTTTATATAACACTTTACAATTATTCTTAAAGAAAAATATCCATTCTTTATTGAAAATGTTTTCATTTCATAAAACTCCACACTATTTTAAAAGAAAATATTTTATTTAAAAAAACTTATTATATTTTAAGGTAATATTCAAAGAAAATAAATTATTATTTAAGCATAAACTATTGTTCCTGCAGTATAATTTAAAATAAATAAATATTCTTGTATATTTTCTAGAAAAGTAAAAATGTACCTCATTTGTAAAATTAAAGAAATATTCTTTTAAAGCCATGTATTAAATGGTAAAAATGAATTTAAATAACCAAGGGAAAACTAGTACAACATTTTATGAAAAACGTTTTTAGAAAACATGGACATTTATCATAAAGATTCCTCAATGAAAACTTAAAATGGAACAATTCTAAATATTGAAGAGATTGTGAAATAAACACTATTCACTTTATAATCAATAGTGTTGGACTCCTCGTGTATTAGTCATTTTTTAATGATCGCAAATCTCATTATTGATCACAAACATTATTCAACCTAGTTAACTCCTATAAATAATTTTCAATCATGTGTATTTATGTTTCAAGTTCTCTCATGCTTTATAATGGTTAAGCTCAATCCATTTCATGCATATCGTTGTTTAAGTCTAAATACAGTTGTTTGCCTATGTACAAGACACCGTATGCCGGACACCGTTAAGCGAGGCACCGTAATCCAGACACCGTAAGCCAAACGCCGTGAATCCAGACACCATAAACCAGACACCGTAAGCCAAACACCATTAGCCAAACACCGTGAATCCAGACACCATAAATCAAGACACCGTGAAGCAAGAGATAGTGAACAAGACACTTTGACACTCAGACACCATGAACAAGACACTATGACACTCAGACATCGTGACACTTAGACACCATGTGAAGGAGACACCATTTTCATAAATTACTTTGACACCATTTCTTAAACTATTTTGTTGTCATTTAATTTAATTTCTAACGGTCATATTTGATCCCTTTAATGCAGTTAAATAATTAATGTTTCATTGTAGACATAGTACGAGGTACCTCATATGAAGCACGTGGAACCTATCAGCTAAAACTCAAACATTCGAAGATAAAGAGTGAAGTGTGCCCATGAGCAATACAACACGATACTGAACAAAAAACAAGCCTATGAGCATGACCGCGAAGAACATATTGCAAGATTTTCAAAGAAAGCTTTGTCTTATGCAAGCATTCTGACTCTACTGAAGAACATATGAAGTACACTAGAATCCAAAGAACAAATACACATTATTAAAACTCATGAATAACACAAGATGAATTGAGACACTCTGTTTTTTAAGAAAAAAACCAGAGAAGGACTCAGAAGCATTTCGATTTATTCAAAGGAGTCTAGAGCTGCACTTCAAATCACTAGATAATTCTAAACTCATATCTACTCTCTTTCAGTGATTCCTTTACTTACTTTTTGAGAAGTGTGTGCACTCTGTATATTCCATATACACACTGACTGTTGTGCTAAAGTGTTTATAGTTCTTTTTACCCACACAAATTGTGGAAGAGGTCCCTGTGTGGCCAAGTTATTATTTTTTTTTACCCACAAAAACTATGGAAGAGGTCCCTGTGTGACCTGGACAATATTTGTACTGTTGTTAGCACTGATCCAGGTTGTGGATCAAAGTTTATTTATATAAACTTCTTGGTGGTAGGTGATCACCATGTGGAGTGGATTAGGTCTCGTCTTGAGACTGAACAACTTGTTTCATATCCGCTATACTGTTTAAATTTAGTCTTCTCTATTTTACTACTTTATTGCATAATCCAAAAAATGCTAATTTCACTTTGATAGTTAGTATTGTAAAGATGTTATAACTGATTTTTCTTAGTAGGATAACGTCAAAAGTAATATTAATAATACAAATTAAGATTACTGAGAATTAATCAATCTTATAAAAAGTTGTTTAAAAAGTCAAACTCTTATAACAATATAACCTTGATTAACTGGGTTGTTTCTATTTTTAGAGAAAACATTTCTTTTTAAAATAATATTCTTATAACATAAGTTTTTATAGTTACTCAATTCACCCCTCCTCTCTTGAGTAAACTACTCCGACCAACATTTGGTATCATAGGTTTCTTTATTTTGACTCTGTGTCATTTTACTCAACTTTGATTGTAGTTGTACTTTAAAGATCTGTAAATTTTTGTTAATTTTTAATTTTGAGCTCTTTTAAAGAAATTTGTTAGTATGGAAAATAGATTGGAGGTGATGCAACCAACATACCACCATTCCATAATAGAGCCAATTATACTCAATGGAAAAATAAAATGAAAATGCATCTAGTGAGTATGAGCTTTGAAATTTGGTCATCCATTATAGATGAATACCAAATTTTTGTGACTGATAGAATTACATGGGATGAACCTTCCAAATTGTTTACAGTAACAATTGCAAAGCCATGAATAATTTGTACTGCTCCTTAGGAGATGAATAATTTAATAGTATTTCTACTTGTAAAATTGCCCATGAAATTTGGGATACCTTGTCTATTTCACTTGAAGGCACATCTAGTGTAAAGGAAATGAGAATTAATACTTATACTATAAAATATGATAATTTTAAAATGAAACTCGATGAGCCTATTTTTGACATGTATCTCAGGTTCAATGAGAATTTTAATACAATGATTTCTCTAAGAAGAGAAGTCACTGCCAAAGAACAAATCATGTGAATCCTTAGATGTCTACCTGACAGATGGAGGGGAACCTCTGTCTCAATTAGATAATTATTTGACATTATAAAGCTACCTATAAATGAACTCATTGGGAAACTGATGATGTATGAGGAAGAGTTGAAAGTCAAAAAAGAAGAGGAGGATGAACCAAATAAGAAATCTATAGCATTCAAGACCACCTTCTCAAAGCACAAAGACAAAGGGAAACTGGAAGCTTTTGTAGAAAGTTCCACTATTAAACAATCATCACCTAACAGTGATAAAGAGATGGCTCAATTTTCTAGAAGATTCAAACTATTTTACAAAAAGAGGAACTTTTTCTGAAATCCTAACATCAAGGGAATGTGTGATCTAAAAGGAAACTAGAAAAAGGACTGAAATAGAAGTGAAAAAACTGATGAAATTGTATGCTATTAATGTAAGCACAAGGGAAATATAAAGACTGACTATCCAAAGCTCAATTATAAGAAAAAATATGAGGACTAGGATAAGAAGTACAAAAAGGAAATGAAAACAACTTGGAGTGCCTCTGAGGATAGTTCAAGAGACTCAGAGACATCACATGATGGACATGCTAACAAACCCAATATGTTTTTTTATGAAAAACACATATGAGGTAACACTGAACTCTTCTGCACATAATTCATACTATTCTGAAGAGGAAAGTGACTCTGAAAATATGAATAATGATGAAATGTTTGAATATTGTAACATTCTTTATGAGACATGCAATTAAATAAAAGATAAATATAAATCATTGAAGAACAACAGCCTCTCACTATAAATGTTTAATATGAACTTACTACTGAAAAGAAGAAAAATGATCAACTGTTCAAAGAAAACAATGAATTAAAAATGTCTAATGAGAAATTAAAATGTGACTTAGACAAGTTTACTAATGGGAAAAATACCCTTACCCAAATTCTAGGAAAAAAAATTTCCACAAAATACAATACTGGCATTGGTTATCAAACTGGTAAAAGAAACCTTGGTAAAACAAATTATGTTTCAAATTCTAGGACATATGGTTTTGTTCCTAGTTCTGGACACAAATCAACCAGCTCAAGTCATGATACATATTATATTGTTTCATTTTTTTGTGGACAAAATAAATTTTATTTTTCAAATACTTTACATAATTCTTATAGGAAACCTATGAGACAAATATGGGTTCTTAAAGCACTTATTACTAATGTTTCTAGTCCCAAACAAGTATGTGTACCAAAATATGTCTTTTCTTGATCATGTTATAGGAACGTGGATTAAGGAGATCCTGCAAAAATCTATGGTACTTAGAAAGTTGATGTTCAAGTCACATGATAGGAGACTACTCATGCTTCAAGAACCATATAAAAGTTGATGGAGGACATGTCACATTTAGTGAAAATGCCAAAGGTAAAATCATTTTCTTTGGTCTGATTTGTAACACTGATTTGAATTTAATTTTTAAAGTAATGTTTGTTAATGGCTTAAAATATAATCTTCTTAGTATCTCACAATTAGGTGATGATGGATATCATGCTAAATTTGAAAATGTTGTCCGTAATGTCTTTAATTCTAAAGATGAATTAGTATTTTCTGCATCAAGGAATGAGAACATTTATTCTGTTAATTTAGATTCCTTAGCATCTCAAAATGTTTCATGATTAAGTGCATTTCATAAAGAATCTTGGATCTGGCATAGGAGACTAGGACACTATAATGTTCACTACCTTAGAAAGCTAACTAGAAAAGGTCTAGTTAAAGACATACCCGAACTTGAGTTTCCACATGACAAAGTATGTAATCCTTATCAGAAGGGAAAAAACACAAAATATCCTTCAAAACAATGAAAGATGTTTCCACTTCTCAACCTCTCATATTTTTTCACATGGATTTGTTTAGACCATCTAGAGTTTCTAGTTTAAATGGGTAGCACTATGTTTATGTTCTGGTAGATGATTTTTCTAGATATACCTTGACCTTTTTCTTGGATCACAAAAGTGAAGCCTTCTCGTATTTTACTAAGTATGTTGAGTCTATAGAAAATATTAGTGTCCTTAAAATTAAATCTTTAAGAAGTGATCATGGCCGTGAGTTTGAAAATCAAGATTTTGAATCCTTTTTCACACAAAATAGTTATAGTCACAATTTATCTTCTCCTAGAACACCTCAGTAGAATGGTGTTGTAGAAAGAAGAAATAGAACCCTGCAAGAAATTTCTAGAACAATGCTTAGTGAATATGACTTACCTATTTACTTTTGGGCTGAAGCTGTTAATACAGTAAGCTACATAATCAATATAGTCTTTATTAGACCAATTCTCAAAAAGACCCCATATGAACTCTGGAATAATAGGAAGCCTAAGGTTAATTACATTAGTGTTTTTGGTTTCAAAGTCTTCATTATCAACACTAAGGATAATCTTGACAAATTTACATCCAAAAGAGATGAAGGAATTTACTTAGGTTACTCAATATTATGTAATGCTTATAGAGTATTCAATAAGAGAACTAAATTTGTGGAAGAATCTGTTTATATCAAGTTTGATGAAACAAATCCACATGAGCCTAGAACCATCCTAGAAAATATGGAGGATGATGTATCAAATCTGAACATCAACTCAAAATCCTCAAAATCCTCTGTGAAAGAATCTGTGAAAACTTCCAATTCTGAAAATTCTCTATAATTGAGTCATAATGAACCTGAATTTGTTAATGAACATGAAATCACTAGTCCCTCTTTTTCTATACAGGTTAAAACCCTTAAAAACCATCCCTTAGATGCTGTTGTAGGAGAGTTAGAGAAAGGAACACAAACTGTATCTTCTCTTAAAAATTAGACTGAACATCAAGCCTTCTTGTCACAACTTGAACCTAAAAACATTGATGATTCCGTAAATGATGAATTTTGGGTAATGGATATTCAAGAAGAACTTAATCAGTTTGAAAGAAAAAAAGTTTGGAAACTTGTTGAAAGACCCAATGATACATTCATCATAGGCACTAAATGGGAGTTTAGAAATATGGTAGATGAAGCTGAAAATATAGTTAGGAACAAGGCTAGATTAGTTGCACAAGGCTATAGTCAAGAAGAAGGAATTGACTATGAGGAGACCTTTTCTCCTGTAACTAGACTTGAAGCCATCAGAATCCTACTTGCCTATGCTACACATCTGAATTTCAAACTATATAAAATGGATGTTAAGAGTGCATTCTTAAATGGGTATATTGCTGAGGATGTCTTTTTTGAACAACCCCCTAGATTTAAAAATCCTCATTTTCCCAATATTATTTTTAAACTATCAAAAAATTTATATCGTTTAAAGCAAGCTCCAAGATCTTGGTATGACAGATTGAGTACTTTTATCATTTACAAAGGTTTTACAAAAGGAATAACAGATTCTATCCTTTTTGTAAAATGAATTTCTAATGATGTTTTAGTTGGTCAAATCTATGTAGATGATATTATTTTTGGATCATCGAAAAATTCATTATGTATTGATTTTTCTAAAATGATGCAAAACAAATTTGAAATGAGTTTAATGGGAGAACTAAAATTCTTTCTTGGATTTCAAATATTTCAATATAATGATGGAATTGTTTTAACTCAATGTAAATACACTAGAGATCTTATAAAACGTTTTTTATTGGATAACACTAAAAGTAGTGACACTCCCATTGGTACCACCGGTAAGTTGGATCTTGGTGAAGATATAAAATCAATTGATCAAACCACTTATAGAGGAATGATTGGAAGTTTACACTACTTAACTGCTAGCAGTCCAGAAATTATGTTAATTGTGTGTATGTGTTCTCATTTTCAAGAAAATCTTAAAGAATCTCATTTAAATTATTTAATGAGAATTTTCAAATACCTCAAGAATACACCCAATATTGGACTGTTATATCCTAAAGGACAATAATTTTAATGAGTTAGTTATTCTTATACTAACTTCTGTGGCTATAAGTTAGATAGAAAGAGAACCTATAGAACATGTCACCTTTTAGGCAAGTCGCTAGTATCATGGTGTAGTAAGAAACAAAACACTTTTTCATTATCTACTGTAGAAGCTGAATACATAGCTGCTAGCAGTTGTTGTGAAGAAATTTTGTAGATGAAACACACATTACTAGATTATGGATATCAATTTAGACATGTACAAATAAATTGTGACAACACAAGTGTTACTAACATCTCAAATAATCATGTTTCACATTATAGGACAAAACATATTGATGTAAGACATCACTTTTTGAAATATTATTATAAAAAAGGTGATATCACCTTGGAATTCATTGGTACTGAATATCAATTTGCTATTATATTCACTAATCCATTAAATTATGAGAGAATAGACTACATCATACATGATCTTGGCATGATAAATCTCATGTAGATGTCTTACATGTCTTACTGTTCAACATTTTACTCTGTTTTACTTTACTATTCATGATTACGGTTTCTCAGTTATTGTCTCACATTTTTTCGGTCTCACCATTAGAACTTTGTAATTACGGTCTGACATTTACTTTCTCACCGTAACGCGCACTGAACAGTTCACTCACTGTCTCACCATGATGATACCTCATTGTCTTGCGGTAACGATAAATCACTATCTCACCGTGACGACCACTCACTGTCACACCATAACGACCATTCACGATCTCACCGTGAATATTATTTATCATTTTCTTTTAACCCTTATTGCGATTATTATTATTTCACCTCTTTTACTTTCCCAAATTTTTATTTTTGTGATGATTGTCATTCCTAAATGATAAAACAAAAAGTTTCACTCGGTTCTTCACTCGGACTTTCTCTCATTTCGAACCCCTTTAACCATGCAACCCTTATCTCTCTCACTCTCAAACCTTCAGTGGATTCCATAGATGAAACATTTGTCATCATCCACACTTGGGAAGCGCAGCCCGAAGAAGAAGAAGATTGCACCTAATCCAACACCATAAAGTCCTTTAAATCTGAATCTAGTAAATCAAAGTGTTGTACATGAAAATGATATTTTCCCTAAATGGATTTTTTCTAGAAAATCATTGGTGTTGAAAGTGTTAAAAGAACAAGGCTGGTTAGAGTTGTTCTCAAGGGAGAATAGTCCCATATATCTTAGGTTAGTAGCTCAGGTCTACCTATACGTACAGTCCTATTTATGTTGCAAGGAGCTGGATTAATGGCCAAATATGTTGTTTCTCTTCGAGGTTATAGGCTACATGCCTTAAGATACCTCATGAAGGTATATGTGAGGATTATTAGAGAGAAACTCCTCCTTCAACTAATTTATTTTATCATGAAGATGATTTGAAAACATTAACCAGAAATGGAACCAAGAGAAGGGCCATCGCTGCTGAACTAGATCGAGAAACAAGAATTCTATTTAAGTTTGTTCAAAATCTTGTCAGTCCAAGAAAAATTGATTTTTCTTTGTTAAATTTTCAAGATGCGTTTTTGATTCATCTTCTGAAAAATGGACAGAAGATCAACCTGTGTGTGTACATCATTCACCATATGTGTGAGTTGATCAAGGTTACATCCAAGTCCACTTCTTTGTTCTACTCTCAACTGGTATCAGCCTTGCTTATTGGAAAAGGCGTGGTTGGACCTAATGAAGTAGTGATTATGGACTGTGAATGTTGTCTCTCTAATACCACCATTAAGAGAATAAAGATAAACTGGAATCCCAGAAAAAATGAATGGGTGGAAGAAAATGATAAGGTTTATGAGATGTTTAATCCTATGGATTATCCATAACGGCTGAAAGACATTTCTCATCCTGGTTTGGAACCAGATGAACATGTTGAGTATTCAGAAAAAGAGAAAGAAGAGGCTGAAGTACAACATAGGGAAACAGTTATTGATGAGGAAGAAAGGACTATTGTTCCTCATGTTGTCCTTGAAGAAGAATCTCCTGCCCCTAGAAACGTTGTCAATATAGAAATCTAACCCCAGTATGAAAAAGAATCAGTCGTCACAAAATCTGAGTAGCAAGCCATTGAAGAGACAATAGTAGAAGAACTCCATATTATGCAACAAGAAAATCTAGAAAAACACCCTTTGGAACAATCTGTTCCTGAAATAATACTCTCTACTGAAGAGAGGATGGAGATGGCCTTTCAGTTGTCTAGACAATAAATGAATGAGGAATTTAGACATGAAATTGTGGATTTAGACCAAGATCATGAGCCTCTCAGTCCTGAGAAGGAGGTACATGTTTAGGGTGAGCAAACCCCAAATCTTGAGCCTTATGAGGCCTCACATCAAACTTAGTCAAGTCCTGTGAAGACTCAGTACAAATTTCTTAGTTTCTATGATGTGAAAGAGTCTCAGTGAGTTACTGCAACCATGATTAATCACTCTTCCCAATTTCAGTTGAAATCATTCAAAAACATTACACCTGAGAAGGAACCGGAACCTGAACCTATCCTAGTACCTATTCCTAAACCTGAACCTTTATCTGAAAAACTGCACTTTTTCAGTAAGGATGATCTATAATATTTTGGAGATACTCTCTTATCTGGAGTTGAGAAACTTAGGAACTCCCAACCTCATCCTGTGAAAAATCTAAGTGATGGATATGCCTCACTATTATTGGAAAATATCATTTGGGAAATATAACCTAAGATGCTCCATGAGATTCAATAGGTACAAGTTGAAAATAAGTTGCTCAGTAATGAAGTCACAACCCTGAGAATCATGGGTGAAGAAATTCAGAAAGAGCTGCATTCGAGATCAGATCCTACTACTACTCCTCTAGCATACACTATTTCTCAAATCTCTCGAGATGTTGTGTCTCATATTTTACCTTATGTGGAATCCTTCGATGAAAAGATTGTGGAAAGGCACAAAAAGATTTTGAAGTAAATGAGAGAGATTGTGGAAAACCTTAATAAACTCAGGGATGAGTACACTTTTTGTCTTCAAAAGGTACTAAATCAGCTCAAATATCTGACCACAGCCGTCAAAGATTCTAATACCTCTAGTAAATCCTCTAAACCTTTCGTGGACAGTACTTTGATCATATCTATAGTCAAAGAAGAGATTTAGAATGCTTTTAGTGGATTTAATGTGGCTTATTTCACTGAAGTTGTTAAGAACAGTGATATAGTTCTTGATCTTGTACAAATTCACTCTAAGATTGCAAATGATGCCCAGTAGGAGATTTCTAAGAAAGTGGATTTCTATTTCAACCATATTTTCTCAATGACTGATTTGACCAACCGCTTCAAACACCATGTAGAGAATCTTTGAATTACTCATGTTACTCAATCCTTTGAAACCCAATTCGAGAAGCTAACCATGTTTACCAGATTGTAGGACAAGTTTATGGAAAACAAAGATGACTTTGAAAAAGACATGCAGTATGGTGGAGAGATTATTACAGACTTCATAAAACTCCTGAGACCCCATCTTCATGTCCAGAGTACAGCAATTGTTGCTCTAGCCGCTGCACCTCTCAGACCTGGGCTGCTTACCTTCACCTCTACGTTAGCCTCAACTACCATGTCTGTTGACCATGCTCTCAGTCAGATCAAGCATGTTATTCTTGATCAACAACTGCCTAGATCTTCTACTACTCCTAACTTGGCTCCCTCAGTCTTTGAAGGTCTCCCTTTACCCAGTCTGTCTACCACGTCTATGCCTTCTTCTACATCAACCACTACCCCTATGGCTTCCTCTTATACTGCTGATAAAGGAAAGGAGTAGGCCAGTCCCTGAAGAAGACCAGTGCTTACTTATTTCTTATGGGGATGCAATTGTTTTTTAATTTCTACATTATTTAGCACTAAACTTTATTTACTCTTAATGGAATGTGGACTGTTTACCCTATCTTCTTTAAAATTTTTGATAATCCCAGAAGGGGGAGAATTTTCTATATGTTATTTTCTCTATAGTTTCATCTAATTTACACATTAACTATACATGATTTGTGATCATCAAAAAGGGGGATATTGTTGGACTCCTCAGGTATTAATCATGTTTTAATGATCACAAATCTCATTAATGATCACAAATCTTATTCAAGATAGTTAACCCTTATAAAATATATCCAATCATGTGTATTTATGTTTCAAGATCTCTAATGCTTTATAATGGTTAAGATCAATCCAAATAATGCATATAACTGTTTAAGTCTGAATACAGTTGTTTGCCTAAGTACAAGACACCGTAAGCCAGACACCATGAAGAAAGACACCGTAAGCAAGGCATCGTAAGCCAGACACTGTGAAGCCAAACACCGTAAGCTAGACACTTTATTCCATACACCGTAATCCAGACACCGTGAAGCCATACACCGTGATGCCAGAAACCGTAAATCAAGACACCGTGAAGCAAGACACCTTGAACAAGACACTGTGACACTCAGACACCATGAACAAGACACCGTGACACTTAGACACCCTAACACTCAGACACCGTGTGAAGGAGACACCATTTTTAAAACATATTGTGACACAGTTTCGTAAAATATTTTGTTTTCTTTCAATTTAATTTATAATGGTCATATTTGAGGAAATTAATGAACTGAAATAATTAATATTTCTTTGTAGAGATAGTACATGGTACGGGGTAAGAAGCACATGGAACTTGTCAGCTAAAACTCATGCATTCGATGATAATGAGTGAAGTGTTTCGAAGAGCAATAAAACGTGATATGGAACAAAAAACAAGCATATGAGCACGACCGTAGAGAACATATTGCATGATTTTCAATGAAAGCATTGTCTCATGCAAGAAATCTGACTCTGCTGAAGATCATATGAAGTACACTGGAATCCAGAAAACATCTTCACATTATCAAAACTTGTGAAGAACACAAGCTGAATCGCGACACTCTGTTTTCAAGACAAACACTAGAGAAGGACTTAGAAGCATTTCAGTTTAATCAAATGAGTTCAGAGCTGCACTTCAAATCACTAGAGCATTATAAACTCTTATCTACTATCTCTTAGTGATTCCTTTACTTACTTTTTGAGCAATGTTTGTACTCTGTATATTCCATATACACACTGTATAATATGCTAAACTAGACGACTTCTAAATCCATACACCAAACTCTTTATACTTCTGTTTACCCACGAAAACCGCGGGAGGGGTCCCTGTGTGACCTGGACAGTCTGTATTATGTTTTTAACCCCGATACAAGGTGTGGATCAATGTTTATTTATATTATCTTCTTGGTGGCAGGTGATCACTAAGTGGAGTGGATTAGGTCTCGTCTTGAGACCGAAAAACTTGTTTCATATATGTTGTTCTGTTTAAATTTAGTCTTCTCTGTTTTATTGCATTATTTCATAATCCAAAAAATGCTAATTTCACTTGGATAGTTAGTCTTGGAATGAAGTTATAACTGATTTGTATTAGTAGGATAACTTCAAAAGTAATATTAATAATACAAATTATGATTACTGATAATTAATCAATCTTCTATGAAGTTGTTTAAAAAGACAAACTCTTATAACAGTATAACCTTGATTAACTGGGATGTATCTATTTTTGGGGAAACCATTTCTTTTGAAAATAATATTCTTGTAACATTAATTTTTACAGTTAATCAATTCACACCTCCCCTCTAGAGTAAAATACTCTGACCAAAAAATATAATAATATTCCTCATGATAGAGATAAAATTATAACAATTACATACCCTTCTAGATAAGACTCATAAACAAAATTCATGGTATGTATATACACCATTTAGGAGAAACAAGTAGTGTATATGAACCTATCTCACAAAAATAGAGGTGAGAAAAAAAGATCCCTTACTATAGGTATGATTCCCTTGGTACATATGTAAAACTCTAGTATAATGGAATAAATAATGCAATTAAATTATTATAGAAACAGATTTATATTTATGATACTAAATATGAACATATCATCACTCATTTTTTAATAATATTTCATTATTACTCATCTTTCACGTATTACATGTTTTCTTTTCTCAGGCTTGTTTTGTCGAATAAGTTTTACTTATCCTTATTAGGTTATAGTAATATCTTTTAATGAATGATGTTAATGAAATATATATCATATTTATTCATTATATTCATTTATATAATCTTGATTTAGTGAAGATCATGTAAAATGAATTGCACTGCATCATGGAGACGGTAGGCCATACGTACGCCCAAGTGAATATATCATTCCCTTAATTGTGGAATGGTATGGATGTGTATGGTATATTTTATTAAAGAATCTCTAAAATTTTATAATAGTAATATTTAGTTATTATTTCCATTATTATACCCATCCATTTAAATTTGTGGTGGAAAACATATTACACCATGACGTGGAGAGGGTAAGTCGAACATATGCATGCGTGGTAATTTCATTTTTTCTATGATGGATAAAAGGTGGAATTTGATTGTTTAATCATCATAATAAGATGTAATAATATAATTGATGCTATATTTATTACATTATAATGTTAAAAATTCATGAAGAGTAAGTTGGAGAAAAAATAAGTTTGAAAGAATAAGTTGAAGATACTACCCCTTTTTTAACAAGCTCCCTCTAGATATCCTCTAAGGGACACTAGAGTTGATCTTTTGAGAATAAAATTACCTCTAGAATATTAGTAAAAAATTTAAGAATGGAAATTTTTAGTGTATGGATGATATTTATGGCTAATAGTTATGTGAATAAGTGGAGGATGATGTTCTCTTTTATAATTTAGGTGAGATTCACTTTTGGAATCTACATAAATAACAATTTCTAATAAAATAAAATCACATTAAAAAACTTCAAAATGTCGTATTTTAAAATATGAGATGATATAAGGTTTTTATACAGTAAAATAATAATTTTTATACTAGTTTTTATATCAATTTACACCTTATCTTTATAATTAACCCTTCGTTATTCTATTTAATTTTAACAAATGTAAAAAAATATTCAATATTAAAATATTGTAATTTTATCTTATTTGATGTCAATTAGAAAATAAATGAAATTTTTTTATATTTTTGACCATATAAAAATTATTTTATATTTTTTAAAAATGTATAATTTTTTTAAATAATTTAATAATACAATATTTTTATAAACATTCAATAGTGTCAAGTTTGACAGTATTCAATTTATTGATTTTTAAAAATATGATGATAATAAGTTCACTTAAAACCAAATATTTTATTATTTTTATAATAGATCATAGTAATATATAAAATAAATTGGATATATTAATTAACACATATTATATTTATTTAAATATTTTTAATATCATTTATTTGATATATCAATTAATAAAATAATTACTACATCATTTTTGTGTAATAATTTAATATACGTATTTGTTGAATAAAAAATAAAAAATAAAAAACAATATACTATTATGATGATAAATACTATATATTTATTAATCATAATTATAGTTGAATATAACTTTTGGTAAATCCTATATTAAAATTGTTATATTTATTAAAACATGAATGTGACAATTTTAACATTGCATTAGATAAAATATTGTAAGTGTGATAATGTTTCACATGTGGATAAAAATTGTGAATAATTAGAACCTTGGATTAATATATTTTATATGTACTCGAAAAATAATACTTGGCCACATTTTTTGTATTTAATGGTTATTATAATTTTAATTAAAATTATTTAATTGGTTTTTCATCAGTTAAATAATCTTCGTATCATCATTGTATAATCCTTTAGATAATTATTTACTTTCTAAAAATAATAAATAAATTACCATGATAAAGAATTAAAATTTATATTTCAAATGATTATGTATAATATAACTTATCCTCTATATTATGTTATATAAAAAGAATATATTTATTAAAATTTGTGCAATACATTTTAAACTTTTGTTTAAATAAAACTTATTAAATGTCCTAATCACATAAAAGTTTCTTCCAAGAATTATATTTAGACCCAAACATGGTTAAGTTATAAAAAACCTACACAATTATATTAAGTTAGGTTTTAGGGAAATTTTATAATATTAGTTTTACCTATAATTACCCAATTTACCTTTTTACCGTATTAAGAAAAATTACTGAGTTTCTATTCACATTCCTTAAAAATAAGAGAAACGTATTTACAAAATTTGGGCCAAATTATTCCAAATATGGAATCCATTTTTAAAAATTATATACATAAAAGTTATATTAATAAATTTAAAATTAATCCCATGGTCATAATTGGAAAATGAGTTTTAAATGTTAAAATATAGAAAAGATTGAATTTTTTTAACATCTAAATTAAACGTAAAATTAATTATAATGAATTAAATTATATTAAATGATATAAATATAATGTATTTATAGTTTAAAACCATTAAAATATATAATTTAACATATAAATAATTTTTTTTGAAGAAGTAGTTTTCAATTAAGATGGTTTATATTTTTAGTATTCATCATAATATGAAACTTATCAGAAAAATACAAAAAATTCAATGAAAGTAAATTTTGATACTCTAATTTCAAAGAAGAAATTTATTTTGTCAAATAAAATATATAAAAGTGTCAACATCAGATTTAAAATGGGTGTATAATCAAAAGAAAGAAAAACATTATTTTTTAAAAAATACATCTTTTTTCTAAAAAATTATACATGTTCTTATATCATTTCTAGAAAACATATTAGATGAATTTTTAATATTATATTTAATATATAAAATATATATCTAATTAATAAAATCTATCAAGAGTGGTTTTATTTTTTTATAAAATCACTTTTTTCATTTAAATAGTTTTTTAGAAAAACATTTTCTTTTATTTAAAAAGGATTTTATTTTCATTTATAATTATTTTGACACCAAATAATTAATTATATATATATGTATAAATAGTATTTTCATAAATAAATTAATATTTTTCATACCTTCCATTTTAATGGCTAGTCAATCCAAGTAACATAATAATATATAGTTTTCACTTAAACTCGATCTTGCATGAAATTAAATATATAAAAATAACTCAAAATTACGTGTAATAGAAGATAAAAATAGTGTTTTATATACCACAAACTAATATGATGTTTCATTTATTGAAATAGTATCTTGGTGTTTCATAAAACATATGAAATCAAAGAAATAACAAAATACATCTCATAAAAATTTTGGGGTGTTACAAAGACACCTCAAATACCCATTATTAAGGTTGATTTTTTGTCTTGGTCTCATATAACACAGTACAAGTTATGATATATGATGTATCGTTTGTATGATATTGAGGAAAACACCATTAGTTTTCAATGGGAATCTAATTTAGTGGTAACCATTTCATCTTAAAATATTAAATTAATTTGATTTACTACTCTCAAATATATAAATATATAAATATCATGGTCCAGTTAAATGTTTTTGCTTTTCCAATTTTAAAAGGGTCATCCTCTTATAAATTGAAATTTCTCCATCATTTAACTCCAACCCAAACATTACATTTGGTATCATGATGTTATGAGTCATAATAAATTATTTGATTACACGAATCACTATTTTGGCTTTATATAAGTGATTTCTCCATTTATCACTTTTGGAATTATAGTATCCTAATTAGTTAATGTTTTTTTCATTCCAGGGAACTCGTAGGTCCAAAACTTTACACATGGTATATTTTCACAATTAATGTTTAATCACAAATATATGTGAGAAAAAACCATTATTATTATTGTATGATTTTTAATTAATCCAATTAAATTATCCCTCCAAGAAGCATTAACATATTTCCACTAAAATAATCAAGGAACTAACTATATGAAACAACCATATGCACATAAAAATTAGTGTTGCATAGAAAAATGAATGGCATATAATTCCTAAAGTTTCGGTTATGATGCATAACTCCTTTCCATAAAAGGGAAATTGAAAAAAAGAAATATATATAGCAACATTACCAATATTAATAACATAAAAAAATGTTTGTCACCTAATTGTGAAATCGTATCAACATTTAAAGGTCTAATCCAATATTAGAAATAACCCATCCTAAGTATTTTGGGCATCCCTTGTACATGGGTAACTAATATCATGCACCATATCATTACCAAATTCTATTACATCATAGTCTCATGTGTAATACCTAAATAGTAATACAAAGGAAAATAATGTTTAGATACCACTTTGTAATGTCCCGACCTAGGATCCACTAAGATAGTTCTCCAATCCAGTGGGTTACATGTTCTCAAGGGTGCCTCCCTGTAATCTAGCGGCTACTAACTAGATGTGAGGGGTTGAAGTGGTATAATGGTAAGAATATACCCTCATATCAGAGTGGTAAAATGTTAATTACAAACATTGAGAAATTATGGAATAATAATATGACAGGTGGAACAATAAAAAAAAGTATAAGAACCAACCGCGGAAGCATAAACAACCAAACAACAATAATACATACCAAAACCCATAGGATAAGTTATATAAATCATGATGACATGGAATGAATATACATATAAAAGGGGATGAAATGGATATGGGGGAGCGGCATATAAAACATGGTATAAAAAAGACATCTCCACTAGTATCATGAGCATATTATCGGTCCTATGCTCACATAATCCATGATAAAATGAAACATATGAAGCATTGGTAACAGGGATCTTTCCCATGTCCACACCTACAACCATAAAATCTTTTCAGGTACCAAAGGCATCGTGAGTAAGGTGTGAGATAAACTCTGTATGCCTCAACCAATGATTTATAGAAATAATCATTCAAATGAACATAAAATAACATTGTGTAGGTATAACACATAATAATAATAATCAATACTACGGAATAAATATTATCTAGCTCAGGTTCATATAGGACACATGGCTGGCTCTACCTACTTTAGAATGAGATTTTATGAGTATAATAAGTAACCATATATATAATAATAATGACGTACATATATATAATATGTATATATGTACATGAACTATATAAATGAGGACATTTGTGGATATATACATAGATACTAGGTGTTAGCTGGACCCGAGGCAGTACCCAGGCGTCTATAACTAGTTTAATAAGACAATGGCTCCATTAAGGGTACAAGCGCTGAATATTATATGAATGTGAGACATCATGTCTGCCACCCAAGATGGTGGGATTAGTCTTCATTCCCAACACCTAAAGCAAAATAATGTAGAGCATCATTACCATCATCCAGATAAATGTATCACAATGTAAGATGTTATTCCCATCACACAACATGAGGGAGCATGAAATAAAATTCTCAACATAACCCTTAATCGATGATTAACATCTACTAACCATCGAGAAAAAATTATAATATCAATGTGGGTTTACCACTAAAATAATTGTAATAATTTATTACAATACCCCAAAAGTGACCAATTCATATAAATAACATTTATAAATATATATAACTTGTTACATGGAATTTACATCCACATTCATTGTATTTAAATTAATCCATTTAATTTATTAAGCCATGAAAATTTATTTTAGAGTAAAATAAAACACTTAGACATTACGTTGGTTAAATAAAATTTATTTAAATGAAGGATATTCCATTTATCACACTCAAATGTGTGGAAATCAACATGGTCAGTATCCTCTAATAATTTGGCATAGATCTAAGGGAGTATAAGACTTGATGTAATTAACTAGAAGGTAAAACACATAATAGAGAAACATGAAAAAAAATTCATACTCAAAAAATAAAAAAATACCATGAATGAACATAAACAATAAGGGAAAATTACTATACCACTAAACTTAGGGTTTAGGAAGACCACTCGTACAGTGTTAGTATTTGAATCAAATAAAAATATAAGAAAAACCCAAAATAAACAATTTCCCTTAAAATAGGGCATATAAGATCGCACTAAAATTAAGATAAGAAATTTAAAGATTAAACAAGGAAAGAAGATCATATATTAGAGCTCTTCCAGATAAATGAATTCTCAAAATCCCTAGAAAATGATTAGGGGAGTGATCCCATAGTTTGCAGGACTACTGTGTGTGAAAGGTGAGAGGAAAAAATTGTGTTTAGTTAAATATGGCGAGGGACAAAAACATAAATTTACCACTTTCTAAGAGGTGCAAGATATGGCTGCACAGTTCGTGATACCATGCACTAACCATGCACCAAGACTATCCAAGGGAGGCCACACCTCACAAAACTTTCACATGGTTATACATACCATGTGAAAACCATGTGATTCTCCACTATACCCTGTCTGAGATAAGGCATATATCCATGTAGAGAGGGTCATATAGTTTAGACATATTATGCATCCCTCAATATCCATCTAAAACACCATTAATTATTTAGGAAAATTGTTCATGGTTAGTTGCATGGTTAAATCGAACTGTATTCCTAGCATGGTTCATCCATAACATAAAGCTATAGGACTCGAAAATCCCCATATTCTCATGATACCTTTCATATGTTATAGGGAACACTCACAAGGATTAAATAAGGAATTTCAAATGGAAAAATTGATTTGTGCCTCCATGATAAGCCTAGTCATTACAATGTTAAACATTTCTCTTCACCCACCTCCTTTTTAACATCTAATATATATATATATATATATATATAATATTTTCAATAGCATAAGGTCTTAATTAATTCTTCATTGTTTTGAATTAAGATTATTCTTGGTAATTAAATATCTTTTCGTGATCTCTAATTTTAAAAGATCATGCTTCTTTGGTCCGTACACTTTCTTTCCTTTTACATTCCTAAAGACTAAAAACATAGTCTACATAATCCATAGTAATTAAATCACATGAAATCACGACCTTTCATTCCATTTAACTATTCTATAAATTTACCTATATAATCAAAAAATTTCTATTTTTTATTCAACAAAATCCCCTTATTCTAATTCAACGTGTTCATGGGATTATCTTCTTTATCATATGATTTGAACATGGAAACCCTCATAATATTTGAAAACACCTAAATTAAAATTTCATATATAATATATGAATTTTCATTCATTTTCTTCCTCTTAAATCATGATACATATCATTTCTTCATGATATTTTAATTTTGAATATGAAGAAAAAGTATGAAATAAATTTTTATCCTTTTTTGTTTCCATGGGAAATAAATAATGAAACCTTGGATTTTCACCTAGAAGACCTTTCTCAAATTATTAATGGTTAATATCTTACGATCATTCCAAAGGTTTGTGATAAAGATGTATGACCCAATCAAAGACATACATTTTCCTTAAAAGGATTATAGAATACACTTAAATTAAATCTATATGATCTTTGATCAAACCTTTGTCAAATTTGATATATGAAATGCTTACTATCTTTAATATTTTTAGGTTCAAAGATCCAAAGGATTAAATTGAATCAAAAATACTTAGGATCAATTGATAATATAAAATCAATAAAAGAATTAGGATGAACCATTACGTTATTTCTTAATGAATTAAGATATTATACTTAAATTCTTAAATTTGAGAAAATATTTACATAGAAGTAATATTATCATCATTTAATACTTTTTATTAAGACTTAAACTTAGTTAAAAATGTCTGACAATAAATAGACAAATACATAAACTCCAAAACTTTTCTATTTTTTCATTCTCACCAAAAATGGATGGAACCTCTATACCTTATCCGATTGATTGTCATTATTGGAAACAAAAAGATTCACTAATTTGTTGTATACTACACATCCACTTCATTGGTATGTATCTTTAAAACTAAGAGTAGTTCCCTAATATTCACAATTGAAACTACCATATGAAGAAACCAAGGATTAACAATGAGGTTGGTAAGTGACTACATAAACGACCGGCCATTCCAACTATATTGACTGAATATAAAAATTCATTCATATGGTCTCTTTTCTAATTTACTAAATATACTCATATTAAATTACTATATGAAATACCATGTAGTGTCATCTTTAAACAATATAAATATATTTTCTAAGTTGATTTATTATGAATGATATTAAATTTCAGAAATAACATCAATAATGAAAACATAATTTCCATCCATGAATGGATCTCTAGGTATCTTCAATTATAGAACTTCCATTGTTATATAAATATAAAAGTAGCTTGAAATTCTTCTAAGATGTGAAAACCCAATCCACATTAATTTCTTTCAATTCAACAAACGAAAACATCTAGACTTGAAAACATCAATAATAATCTCAACATGATTGGGATATACACATTTCTTCAATGTTTTCATACGTCATATCACATTGACATCATAAATGATTCCTCTTACATAAAAAAATACAACTCAAAAATTGTGTTTATCTAATATTTAATTTTAAATAAAATAAATTTTTTAATTTTTTTAAAAAATTACCTTATATGGGAATCACAAAAAATTCTAGATAGATATTAAGATAAATTAATAAATAAATTAATTAAGAAAAATAATTAATTCATGCATATTTTATCTTAATTAGTAATGATTAAAATGAATGATAGTTTATTAAATGCATAATACATGCATGCATGGATGATCATTTGATTGAATAACATGTGTATGGTTTAGATTTATTTTAATTTTATTATTTAATGGGTGGTTTTGAAATTATTATTAAATTAAAATTTTATCTAACATATCATCCAATCCTCTTATTAATTAAGGGTCTATGTGTCTTTGGTTTCTTTCATGTAAACTCCATTAATCCATTCGAATGGTTCCCGTTATCTATATGTTAGTAAATAATATATAATAATGAATCACTCCAGAAGGTGGAGTCAGTTCAAGATGAAGATGATGTGAAATCAACACTAGTGATACATGGGAGAGATATGGTAAACTGTCATGACCTATTCCAGGGGGGGCCATGATGCAACTCGCTAATCCCATCTCAAATAGGATAGGGGCTGGTGACTAGCACCGTGTAATCATATCATTTACATGGTATGAATTTCCTATATACCTACAAAAAAACACACACACACACATACACTCACACAAAAGTATCATCTGGTCCTGGTCCACCTAGGACACTATTAAAAGGTTGCCCGTCTACACAAGATTTGACACGTGTGGGAAAATCCCATGCTGCGGTGAGTATAACGATGCTCAATAGAGAACCCTAATACGAAAACAAATATAAAAAGGAAATGATAGTCATATCAACATTGGTATATGTCTAAAAAATATTTAATAAGAATATCAATATATAATCAATCCATGACACACAATTTAGTGGTAATCCCCACCCCTAGAATAGCAGCCCTAGGTTTCTAGCTCTACGATTCCATGAAGCACTCATCTAGGAGAACTGACCCCTGAGCCTAATGACACTAATGATGCCCATCCGATAGGTACTGCTCATTAGGTCCCATCATAAGAGAGAGAGATAATTCTAAATGTCCAATGTGAACATGATACATAGATGAGGATCACAGTTAGGTACATGGGGTGATACCAAAAACTTCATCTGGATTAAATCACTATGTATAGGTTCTATTCCAAGTAGAATTGGTCTTGACAATACTATGAGCTCCGTCACGGGCACAAATATTAATAGAGGATCCTAGTCCGGACCTCTCGAGGAGATTCCAACCACTCTATCCCCGAAGTCCTACTGAAGGGATCATTGTCCAATGAAAATGAAATGATTCTCAACTACCTTGTAGGAAAGGATAATGAGAACAAACCTTAATGAAACTCATCTAAGATATGGATGAAAAGTAATTCAATCCATGCTGGAAGGAGTTCATGATATATAGTAAGGGTACATGTTGTACCCCTTAACCCTGAGTACAACTTGTGTAAACAACTTGTGTTATCAACTCGTGTCGTGTAGAATAGTAGATAGTGTGTAAAGGGGATAGACAACGTGTCCCTATATCGAGGGTCCCTACTATGTACTCCATCCATGTGTTAGTACACGGTGTAATCACGTGTAACCTTTTACATGTACCATTACTCGGGGTAGCCCATGTACATGATCCAAGTCATGCCGTGTGGGGGAGTATACACTATGTAGGCAACTCATGTACTCCACCCCATCTATATACTTCCCAAAGTACATGATGAGTATTCAGGGATGGAACACGTGTTTTTTAGACCAAACTGCATGCCGTGTGAATCATATATCCTTCTAGAAACCCTAGCCACCTCTTAGGGGCCCCCACATACCAAGTAATCTTATATTACACACCGTATAACATGAGATTTTCCAGAATCCATGTATCATTTTCTATTCATCTCATCCATCACCCCATCTACCATTATATCAATCATTCACTAGGAAAATTAAGTGGGAGACTCACTTGAGCCTTTCCATCGCTAATCTACCACTTTCGGGTCCTCAATCCACTCAAAAAACATGATCAACGTTATTCATTATTATGTGCCAATGAGTTCAAAATCACCAGTAATCATCATTATATCATCTACTAAAACCACTATTTAACCTCCTTTGTGTCATATTGATACTAGATCTATGATTTTGGATTATTTCACTAAGAATAAGATGTGCAATGATTGATCATTCAAAGAAATGTTGGACTGTGGGGAAAGATGAAGAACATCATGAAGAACGATGAATCGGGGGAGAAAAGAAAAATCTAAACAAGGGAAAGGAAACTAAATCAATGTTATTGTCGATCTCGGTTAATTTTTGTTTTTTCAACAAAAGAATAATCAACATCCAAGAAGAAATATCCTGATAAAATCTATAAATAAACCCATCATTCATAACAATGCATCTGTGGGATGATATGTCTGCTGATTGGTCTGCATTCATCGTAAAAATAAAGAACATGGAAAAATGAATTGAAAAACATGCCCTAACTCGATTTGGATCACTTTCTAATGAAGAATTATTTTTGCATCATTTTCATTGGCTTGATTCATTTAAATCCAAGGTATATCGTTCATTTATCCATCATCACCATCATTCATCTGATAGGATTATCCAGAGCTTCATCCAATAGTCCTCAGATGTCTCTATGGTTATGCGGCTAACCCTAGGATATCTACCTAATTGTCTATTTAAATATCCACCAACTTCTACGTCATCGTAAATGAAATAAAAAAATCATAATTTTTTTTACACATTCAAACCCCAGTGATAGAATTTTTAAAAACTACCCATGCCATATAATGTTAAGCCACACCTATGATAAACCTCACATTTTTATTTCCTTAGTGCCCTCATATTTCTGACATGGTCACTTGTTTAGAAGGTATTACACCTTTTCTGGAAAACTACACATGCATGGTATTTAATAATTTTCAAATAGTTATTCCTGGAATAATGGGCCTCCAGATCACATTCCATTATAGAACTTGGTCTTAAAAATAATCCATTTACTACTTTAAAAAACAATACAAAGAAAATTAAAGTCATTAAATTCTCCCCACCTTGGGGATTTACTTCCCCAAAAAGAAAAAATTAGGGCTTCTCACAAATATGTGGGTACTGATCATGAATTTAATTCTCCCACTCCCATGTTCTATCCTAGAGGTTCAAGTGCTACCACCAAACATGAACCTAAGGAATCGATCTCCTATATTATATCTTCTCCTTCCAATCCTCAATCTATATAGGGTACTCAACAATGGTTAGTCCAGCCTCAATTTCCATCTCGCCCCAGTCGATATCGTGTGATGGGTCAAGCACTTACCTACTCAGCGATGACACGTGAAAAAAAACGTCTACCCAGTCTAACTATGGAGGTAGAGGTTAGCGATACACCACCTTGAAAACTCTACATAGTATTTGGAAATAGCCAATGAATCTAATAGATAGTTTCTCACCCCGTTAGAATCTCTACAATCCATGTCTAGGTGAAACCTATAAAATCTCATGGTCCCATTCCTTGAACTCTAAAGTCTTCCATCACCTATCATCATAAGATTTATGATGGATTTGTAAAGTCTCAAAGCCATCCTAGATGATTTTCACCTTCTTTGTTTTATCTTATACAAACATCAGGACCATGAGTGCTAACTCTGCTAGTCCAGTCCAGTAAAGTGCTGACCTCAGGGTCACCCGTACAAATCCTTAAAGGGTGACCTATTGATGGTGGAATGGTATTTGTTTTTTATGAACATTCCACTAGTAGTAGGTGGTCCTCCCAACTATAGCCAAAGTCCATCATTCAAGCCTGCAGCATGTCCTCCAGAACAAGAATGGTTCACTCAATATGGTCATCAATTTATAGGTGAAATTCTATGTCCAAGCATAACTGGGTCCCAAATTGTTCTTATAATCCCTTACACCACTGGGATGTAAAGCGAGTATAATGATAAAAAACATCAATAGTATTATATGGAGTTATACTATCTCCAACATGTAGAGGTGTTCCAATATCTCTACTGAACTCTGCTCTCGTATAGCTAGGAAGTGGGAAAACATGGTGAGTTGGTCCATGATCGCCCATATGGAATCAGGTCTCATGGAAATATGTGTTAATCCTTTCATAGAGTCCATATATATCCCATTCCACTTCCATTCTGGCACCTCAAGGGTTTATGCCAAACTTGTTGGAACTTGGTTCTCAGCCTTTACATGCTGAAAAGTAAGGGAAGAAGAGAAAAACTCTACAACTACTTTCTTCATACCAGGCCACCAAAACTAATGTTTAAGGTTATAGTACATCTTTTCAAAACATATATGTTATTCCAAATTAGATGTTCGAAACTCTCTCAGATCCTCCCCCCATAATTTCATTGGTACTATATTGTATCCTCTGAAAAGAACGAAGTGATCCCCACCTTTTGGAAAATTCATCAAGAGCATGCCCTTCGGATATCTGAGCATGTAAGATCTTGTAGTCAATATTGCCAATTCATGTTTACCCAACTATCTACAAGAGAAGAGGTGTTACAACCATTGACTGAAGGTAATATTCTCCATCTCCCTTGAAAAATGATATGTGCAATGGGGATAAAAACTCTAATGCATCATTCAGAAACTATGAAGTAGATATTATGATGAGAGAATCCTCTTCCATGATCCCCTTCCTCAGAGTATAGACAGTTTGAAATTCATAATCCTAGAGTAAATCTAGATATCTTCTTTGCCTCATATTAAGATGTTTTGGAGAGAATATATACTTGAGAATCATGTGATCAGAATTGATGATAAGTCACTCTCCCATCAGGTTTCCACATATTCAAAGAGAATACTACAACTATTAACTCAATATTGTGTGATGTGTAGTTCTTCACATTTGGACTCAAATAGTATGAACCATAGACAACCACTACTTTCCTCTTCATCAAGACACAACTAAGTCTGATTCTTGATTCATCGCAGAACACAACGTACTCGACACCCTCCTCCAGAAATCTCTAGAGCGGAGCACTCATCAAACTCTGACTCAGCTGATGAATTGTCCATGGGAACTTCTATATCCATACAATAAGTTTCTCATTTTGATCCAAAGTTCTCATGGGTGTTGATATCCTAGAGAAATCGTGTATGAAATCTTTGGTAATATCCTGCCAACCCATGGAATCTCCACACCTCCATCACACTCTTAGGTGGCTCCCAAGATAACATTATCTCAATATTGGAATGGAACACTACCACTCCATCCAATATGATAATATATCCTAGAAAATTAGTGAGCTTTCTATATAGATGGTTCTCTCGGAGTATGCCTAGAATTATCCGTAAGTGTCTCGCATTCCCACTTCAGATGCCGAGTACATAAGGATATCTTTGATGTATACTAATACAAACCTATAAAAGAATGGAGGGAAGATCTGGTTCATGAGTCCCATGAAAACTATTGGGGAGTTTTTCATGCCAATGAGATTCACTATGTACTCTTAGTGACCATAGTGATGTCTAAATTATTCTTTTCCATATCTTCATCTTGTACTCATAGATGGTGATATGTTGATCTGAGGTCATCCTTTGAGAACCATCACACCTCTCTCAACTGAACAAATATATCATCGATCCTTGGTAGTAGATAATTGTTCTTCATGGTCACCTAGTTCAAGTACCGGTAGTCCACACACAACTTCATTCTCCCAATTACCTTATTAGAAAAGAAAACTAGGGTTTCCTAGGGTGAAACACTGGGTCTTATAAATACCTTCTTCTGAATGTCCTCCAACTGCACCCTCAGCTCAGGAATCTCTCTAGGAGCCATATGATATGCTAGTGAAGATATTGGTGTCATCCCTTGGTGTAGATCAACATATAAGTCTATCTCTTGGTGGGGAGATAAACCTAGATAATCTTTGTGGAATACATCATCATACTCCGGAACAACTACAAGAAACTAGAAACTCATAACATCCACTACACCAAGGGTTAGACTATCCAAATGACGAGTGATCAGATTTACCCTCTTATGCATGGGTCCATTTTGTGCTGCCTGGGTTCCCTTTTTTACCATCAAAGGAGAACCTAGTTCCATCATTGTGGATGCACTATACCCTTCATCTATAATAGTTAATCTGGGCATGAAGTATAGATAACTATTCTATATCAAAAATGACTTCATAAGGCCTCAACAAAACTACCAAGAGGTTCCAATAAAAACTCTTACCTCCAAGAGTTATGTCACACTATCAACCAAACTGTGTGATAAATGAGCCATCTCCAATTGGTGTATCTAAGTATAAGTCTCGAGTTTACAGTTCAACCAGAATCTCTAAGTCTCGAACTAGATATGAGGATAGAAATTAATTACTAGAACCTGTTTCTATTAGTACTACAAATAAAGTAGAAAATACATATCTCATACCTTAAATCATTCCTAGATCCTCGAGGTTGTAATCTTCAACCACCTGAAATTGACCTCCACCAGTCCTACAACTCTCTGAGCTTATTGTGTACCACCTGGGGTGGTGGTGGAAACAAGTTGAGATGTCAAACACATCATGATTCTCTTCTAGAACCTATAATACATCTTACTACCTACAAAACTGCAATCTCCTACCCTTGTATCTACCTTGATGGCCTATCTATGGTTTCCCTATCAGTTGTATGGTGGGTTGGAAAATCTCTGACGAGATATACCCAATAGTCACATGAGTTGCACTGCCTCTTTCTAGGATGATTGGACTCACCCTATGTGCCTTGTAATGTATATCCTATGTCATGAATCCTCCTCCTAAAACGTCTCCCACATTTAGGTCTCTATGACTGATGTTGTCATCTTACTACAGAGGTATCAGCTCATACTTTCCCACTGTTGACAACCACTAGTTGTATCTACTCAACTAAGAAAATATCTACCACCAATGATCACTATAGCACCCCAATATATATTGGAATGAACATAGGTATAACACTAGCTCATATTTCACTAGGAATTACTCTATGAATGGTCTGATCCTTGAATAGCTGATCTCGAACTATATCCATAATGTACTACAAGAGGATGGTAAACCTCGATGAATACTCAGCTATAATCATGCTACCCTACTCGAGCTATAAAATCTCCTCGATACGATCAACCCTCAGTGTAGCTGGTGAAAAGTCCTCTATAAAGAGACACTTGAACTCAGTCCATGAAATTTTCATGTTGTAATAAGATAGGGTAACTACGACACTAGTGTTGCATTTGTGATGTCAACGAGGAAGAAGATACTTGGTCTGTGATGGATACATAGATCATGAAGATCTCGTCTATTTTAGTTTTCCCTTCAAGTTGTCTCGAATGGTGTTCTCTCTAAAGGTCAGATCTTGTTTTGACTTTTTGTTCAATAGAAGGTGTTATGACGACGAAGAGTGTGTTAGTGTTTCTAGTGCTCTTGGTTTGATGCTTCGGGGGGGGGGGGGGGACGATGGTCGGTGGTTTCCTGATTATCAGATCCGACGCTTTTAGGGTGACGATAATGATTGGTGGTAATAATGTGTTTTGGGTGATGATGGTGCATGTATGGTAGCATGGATTATTGATATCATGACCTGAGGCATTTAGGTGGTGTAGTGATCGATGAGGTTGTTCCAACTTTTTAAATTTGTCACTTTGGTATTAATGGTTTTCAATTTTTGTATTTGGTTTTATGTACAGTGTTTTATTGTTTTGTATTTGGAAATGCGAGGTTTCTATATGACCTTAAAAGGGATTTTTCATAGTACAAAAATATGGATTTAGAGGATAATATAGAGTCACTAAACCCCACCATATCCCAACTAAACCAAGAAGAAGGCCCAATGCCCAGACCACCATCTGATTTTCTAGTGTCCTAACTATATGAAAAACTACGGTAACCTCCTCAAGATAGTCCTCAGCTACCTATGGGTCAAGCTCAGCTTGAAACATCAGGGGTATCTATCATTGAATCTCATGAAGCACGTTAAACCTACACTCCTCATCCACAAATGTTGTGGGTACCATGTGCTTCTCTAGAGGTGGTATGGATGGTGCACCACCTAGAGGTAACATCTAAAAAACATATCCCTGAATCGATACCTAATCACATAAGGGATCATTCTCATTATCATTATGCTAAATTATAGCTATTATAAATCATGCAGGAATCCTAAAAGATGACAAGATATACTATGGTTAATGAGTATATCTTGAGATATGAACTAAGCATGACATGGAAACACAACCCATTCACTTATAATTAGTGTACAATTATTTTCTCTATAACCAGTGTTTTTATGTACCAAGTTGAAAAATAGGTGATTAGAGTCATGCTTTATGGGTACACTGGTCACTACACCAACACTAGAGTCCCAAACCCAGAATTAAAACTCTAAACACTTAACACTCTTTCTCCAAAGTAATCTCACAGTCTACTGGTCCTAATTTAGAACCAATTAACTATGACACCACTCTTTCATGACCTATCATAGTAGGTATTGTGTCGTGACTATGCATGGCCACCTCTAATATGACAGGGGCTAGTGACTAGCACTATGTATTCATATCACTAACATGGGAGGAATTTATATAGTACCTGTACACATTCACACATCTCTTATCCAACAAAATGATGAAATGTAAAAACAAGTGAACAACCAATGAATGTATACATCTATATCCTAGAACCAAAGTATAATAAAATGTAAAGAAAATAAACAATTCCAAATTCCATTCCACCATAAGGAATTGTATAATACAAGTCTAACATGAATGTAATGGTATTGGGGCTGCTATCTGAAAGCTGCAGGAACCCACTGTAGTCATTCTGATCTCACTTAGCAGCATCTAGTACAGGTCCTCCTAGGACACTCTCAAAAGGTCGATCATATTTACAAGAATCAACACATGTGGGAAAATATCGTGCATGGGTGAGTATTCCAATACTTAGTAGGACACCCCAAAACTAAAAATAATATAACAAAGAAATATACAATAATCTCTACATAGGTATATTTCAATAGAACATATAACAAGAATGTCTAGATATACTCAATCCAATACACACTAACTAATGGTAATCTTGAACCATAGTATACTATTCTTAGGTTTTTAGATCTAATATTTCATGAAGAACTCATCCAAGAGAACACACCCCTGAGTTTGATAGCATGGATAAAATTTGTCTAATCATTACTGCTCGTCGGGTCCCACAATGAGAGAGAGAGAGAGAGATATAGAGAACATTGATAGTCCTAAGAGAATATTATACAAATATGAGGACCACAACCAAGGCCATGTGGGGATACCAATAAATCTATTTGGATTAACCCACTAATTGGAGGATCAATGTCTGGTAATATTGGTCACACTAATACCATGAACTCCACCTAGGGCACGAAGATGAATAGAGGATCTCACTTCAGGCCTCTCGAGGGGATTCCAAAAACATTACACAAGAATAACTATTGAGGGGATCATAGTACTAGGACTAACAAATGATTCTCACCAACCTTCAGAAAAAGGATAAGTGATATAAACCCTAACAAAATTCATCCATGATATGGAGTACATGAGATTCAAGCTATATAGGAAGGAGTGGATGATGTGTTGTAAGGGTTCATTCCATGTCCCATGACACCATGTACTTCATATGAAAATGGTCTGCATCATCAATCTATTTCATGTAGAAGAGTGCACAGTTTGTAGAGGGGTTACACACAATGTTCCTATACTTGGGGTCACACCCATGTACTTGATTCATGTGTTAATACACAATGTCATTCTGTGTATCAGTTCCCATGTAATAGTACATAGGGTAACTGGTGTACATGGTTTAATCCATGCTGTGTGGTAGAGTACATGTTGTGTTGGCAAACCATGTACTCCACCTCATGTTTGTGTACTTTCCAAAGTACACACTGAGCATTTAGGGAGGGACCACATGTTGTGTATGTTGGGATACACATCATGTGATACCTATATCCTACTCAAAACCCTAGCCACCACTTAGGGGTCCCCATGCACCGTGTAATCCTAGATTACACACCGTGTAATACAAGATTTTCCAGAATCCCTGGTTAATTATACGTTCAAATTCATCATCACTCCAACCACCATTAAAGACAAAATTCTTTGGGAAAATCAACGGGTTGACTCACCTGAGCCTTTCCATCACCAATCTACCACTTTTGGGCCCTCAATATCCTTAGAAAACAAGATCTTCATCATTCTTTATTATGCATCAAATAAAGAAAAATCGGTACGAACCATCACATGATCCACTACCACAACCATCGTACCGCCTCTATCAAGTCATAAAGACACCAAATATAGGATTTGTTATCATTTCTCCAAGAATCGGATGTGAAATGATCAATCATTCAAAGAAAATTTGAACCATGGAAAAAAATAAAGAACACCATGAATAACGAGGAATCTTGTTAGAAAATCACAAATCCAAACAAGAGTATCAAACATTGATCGATGTTCGTGTTGATATCAGTTCATTAACATTTGAAAAAAATGAGTAATCAACATCCTCAAAGAAATATCCCAACAAAATCATCCATAATATCTATCGATTAGTGAGGAAATCTATAAGTTAATTGGACTGCTTTCAACATAAAAATGAAGAATGCAGAGAAATGAATTGAAACACACACCCAACCTCAATTTTGAGTTCTTGCTGATGGAGAAAAATTATTGTGTAGTTTTCATAGGCATGATCCTTAAAAATAGAGGGTATGTCGATTGTCAATCCATGATCTGTCATCGTTCGTCTAAGAAGATTCTTTAGAGAACTCTCCAATGGTCCTCCAGTGCCTCTAGGGTTATGCGACTAATCCTAGAATTTCTACAAAATTGTCTAATTAAAACTTCACCAATATTTTCATCCAAACAAATAATGTAAAATAATTTTATTAAATTATATTATCCATTCAACCACCCATGATGAATTTTATATAAATAACATGCGCCGACTAATGTTTAATCGTGCCTTGGGTAAACCTTGCATTTTAATCTCAATAGTGCCGTCATAGTTTTTTATCTGATCACTTGTTTATAATTTATTCCAAATTTTTTGGGTTTCCACATTTAAAATGTATTTACTATATTTAATATAATTTAAATATTTATTAAGAGCACACTAGGACATAGAATTTCACGTTGTCTCTGTGCCTAGTCTCGAAAATAATCCATATAATAATTTAGAAATTATACATTGAAAATAAGAGTCATTATATATATTATAACCCAATACAATCCTGAGTCAATAGGTTATTACCCTTTGTTTAATTGGTTTTTTATTTTATTATAACCAAAAAAACGTTTGGAAGAGATCAATATCATGCCACATTATGTATTTTATTTATATCTATGCATGTTTATTCATTTTTTTAAAACTTTATTATGATCACATAATTAAATGAATTTAATAAATATAATGATCAAATGGAATAAAATTAAAGGATTATGTGTCAATATTTAATAATCACATAGTTAATAAATGAATTAAAATACACATAAAATTAACCAGGCATGCTAAACAATAAAAATATAATAATTTATTCATAATAATGAAAACCTTCAAAAATATATTAAATTAGACTAAACCTTATATAATCTATGTTTATGATGAACCATAGTTAAATTATTTGTTTAGTCTATAGTTGAGAGAAATATTAATAATCAAGAAGTATAAACTAATATTATGGGTCAAATTCACTAAAATTTTATCCAATTTAATGGAAATAGTTTTTTAAGTACAAATTTAGAGGTTATTATTTTGTAAATCCAATATATGGATTTTTGGAATTGGGAGTCCACTAAATGAATCAAGAAGATTCAATCTATAATTTTTCAAGACAATCTATCTAAATACCTTATTATAAATTATATGGCCATATCATGGTTTATAATAACGAAAGTATTGATCCATTCCAATAGAATATTCATGTGAGAAGACTTTCCAAGTACAATGGTGTGGGATTAGGGCTTAATAAAATAGTGAGAGATTGATAAAATAAATATTTTTACCTCATATATTTTGGTAAAATATATAATGTAGTTATTAAAATATTTATTTTACTGTATTAAAATGTCAATTTCATTGAACATAATAATACTATGATCATTCCTTAACTCATGTCATGTCCTTACGAGTACAAATGTCATGTAGTATGAATATATGTATATACACTTCATTATTTGATTTCTCGATATTATAGTCCCCTACATAGAATATGTATGCTAAGGATACATGTGATGAGGATCTCTATTTTTATGATAAACACCTGGATGATGGACTATATGTCCAATGTTTTATGTTATATTAAATTTATGGCGAGCTTAAAAAGTCACAAAAGCATATGGTAACAAAAAGTATATTTATACATCTCTATGTTCTTTATCAAGAGATTTCAATGCAAGAGGAGTATGAGATTTCCAAGGTGATGTTTATGAGAAAACATCATGAGAGTGTGTATGAAGGTCCTCAAATAGTCAATATCATTGGTTACAGTAAGCTAATAAAGATTATTATGTCTAATTTACTAGGATAATTTAACATATCTCTCTTACTAGTGTCACTCCCTAATAGTTTATCCTTTTTTTATATATTATAATAATAAAAAAATTGACAAGTCTCTCAAATATTTCCTGACAATTCTTTTATAAGTTTAGAAACAAATGAATCATAAAAATAATTCTATTCTTATAGTGAACAAGAGTTCGGGGAAATCTAAAATCCCAAGATTGATACTGAGTATAAAGAATCTTTGAAATTAACTTACTAGGGTAAAAACATCAAGAGGAACGAAAATGAACTAGATATCATTTTCTTATCATGTGTTAAGAAAGGAAATTTTAAGATAAACTATAATGAAATGGATTGGAGTATCTAATTTGGGTATATTCATTTATTTAATTATCATTTCTTACTTATTGGGTATTAAATACAATGTGTTTTACATATGTGTATTGAAACACATGAACCATGTAAGTGAATATCGATTTCTATAAGAAAAATGAATTCTCTGAAAATACTAATGAATACTAATTATTAGATTAATTTGTATCCGTACATGGCTTCATGATTCCCAAATGAATTAAAGTTAAAATATTTTTTAGTATTATTTGCCAAAAATATATCATAGTGTCAATTTGAAAACAATGAGACATTATTTCATTATAGAATAGATGTTTTTATTGTATTTTATACTCAATTAACTGTTATGTAATTCTTGAGTTGCAGATATTTTAAATAGAAAATCAACAATGAATATAAATATATTTCTAATAAAACCTTATTACGGAAAGATAATATCTTTTCTAATAAAACTGATAGTAGATGACAAGTTTATATCCAAATAAGAATTATCGTCTTTTGAGATAAAATAATAGGTTTAACAACTAATTGACTATCAATTATTTTCTAAATAAACCTTTATAAATAAAGGTATAACTCAAATATAATAATGTTATTTTAGTAATACTATTTGAAGTATTCTAAATTTTTATCAAAGTGGTATGTTCATATACTTCATGAGATTCCATTAAAATTTTTCAGGAATTATTAGTTAATAAATCTTTTGGATTTTTCAAATAATTTCATATATTAATTATCTAAAATAATTTTCATTATGATAATAAAATATTATGTCATTTATTGAAATAATTTACCTATTTGTTAAAAATGAAAATTATTATAGTCACCAGTGTTTAAAGGACTGACCAACCTACGTTAGGAAAAATATTTCTAATTCTTGAACAAACTAAATTAAGGAATCATCCATTAATATATAGAAATCAATGAAACATTTTAAGGAATCAGAAAAATACCTGAATGAATCAACTAACCACATGGAAGAATAAAATGACTTCATAAAGGAATCAACTTAGTAAATCAAGGAATCAAATGACTACCAGAATAAATCAATGAACCAAAAAAGAGATTAAATAACCACCTGAAGGAATCATCTGATCGCATGAAGAGTTCAACAAACCATGAGAAGAAACACTCAACCAACCATATGATCTAAATAACCACACTACTTGTAGATCAACTGATTCTGAGATGACATGTTTCCATGTCTAGGGATCTAGATTGACCATATCTAATAAAAATATTAAAAATAAATTTAATTCTAAAAACTATATTTTATAGTGGTTAATGAAATTCATGTCATTTAAGTATCCAAAATAATTGGACCAGTTCAAGGATTCCTTTATGATTATTATTTAAAGAATAATAAAAAAGGAACTTATCAATTTCATAGGATATGGGATCTATATATATCAAGAATCATACATTTTTGCTACAAACCATTGCTCTTAACATCTTCACCCACAATACTATTATTTACTACTCATCTCTATAAAATATGAAAAATATAAAATTGTTTACTTCATCTAATATCAGCACATTTGAAGGAATATTAAAAAAAATATAACCTTGTTGATCTATTAATCCCAATTAGTGATAATTTTTCATCAAACTAATATTCCCTTTCTCCAAATCTATTTGAACATTAACTTTCAAGTTTTTATTATAAATATATATATATATATATATATATATATATACGTTAACACACACTTGTGTACTATATTGATGAGTATTCTGATACTCTTTCACTTTTGTCACTAAAAATTATTATCCCGTGAAAAACATTGTAACAGGCTGGTTGTAGACTGGATTGGCTAGTGTATCATTTTTTTGTATTTATTACTTGATATAGGTTGTAAATAAATTTATTATTTAATAAACCTTATATGTAATTTATTATTATTAAGTTAGTAGTACTCATTTTAACCTTGTAATTGTTCTTACATGTTTTAAATTTCAAATATGTGTTTTCCCAACTCATTTATTTATTTTCTTCACAGTATTTTTCATTCATCTAATTTTCACTAGATTATTATAATAATTATGTTTTAAAAAAGTATAACTCTAATAGTTAATATTTATATTATATATATATATATTTATTTGTGTGAAGTACATTCAAAATATAAGTTAATTTTAAATTGTTTTAACTAGTTTTTGATCAAGACATAGAGACAATATTTAAAAGTATCAAATTATAAAAACATACAGTATTTATTAATTTGGATGTTTTTTTTAAAAAGGGGTATTACAAACTAATTTTTAAAAATCCATTTTAAAAAAAAATTAATCTAAATTCACCTCCTCTTGAGAAATTCATTTGGACCATAATTTAGTATCAGATATAGTTATTTCCAGTTTCTTGTTCAACTCTTATGTTTTCTTTATCACTATTTATTTTTATTCTTTGATCTATTAATAAAGAAAACATTTTAATTTTAAAAATATTTATAATTTTTAATTATGGATACATATGGATGTTAAAGAATTAAAACAAATATCTCACCTTACTTTAATGTACATAACTATGCTTGGCGGAAAATAAAAATTGAAATACATCTATAAAGAATAAGTTTTGATATTTAGACTATTATAGAAGACAAACATGATAATGAAAAATATACTATACATGACTAAAGTGATGTAACAATGTTTTTATGTAATTTTAATTATAAATAATTGAATTCTTTATACTTCAACTTTGTTAAAGTTGGATTTAATAGAATATCTGGATACGCTATATCCATTTAAATATAATATACTGTTACTTTTCCACATGAAGTAACCTAAAATTTTAAAGAAATGTACATAAATACAAGAATCATTATGTATGATATATTTCAAAAGAAAATCTACAAGTATATTTTTTGAAGTATAACTATGGTTAAATGAAATCATAAACACCATGAATTCACTTGTAAAACTAATGGATGATAAGAATAAACTGTTGAGGATTTTTGGGTTCCTACCTAATCGATGGATAAGTACAACTATTCTCATTCAAGAATCTTGTGACATAACCAATATACTAGTTAAATAACTAATTGAAAATCCAATGATATATTAGGATTAATTCAAAGACAATGAGAAAGATACAAGAAACAAAAATTAATTCCATCACATTAAAATAATCAAAATCCAAATAAAAATCAAAGGAAATAGGAAATAATGTTATAAGTAAAATTGAATTAGACTCTAAAAGTGATGAGTAAATGGATTATCCTTCTAGGAGATTCAAGAATATCTATAGGAAGAAAAATTTCTTTAGGAAATATAATTGTAAAGGAATGTATGACATAAAAGGAAATTGGGAAATGAATAATTATTATGGAGAAATAAGTTATTATGAGTTTAGTAATAAAAGATATATAAATATAATTAGTCCATTGAAAAATTAAAAAGAAAATATTTTTACAGAGAAATAAATACTAGAAAGATATGAATACATCCTAGAGTGAATAAGAGGATAGCCCCTATGATTAACAATCTAGAAGGGAAATGATAATGAAAAATAAAATTATTATTTCATGGATACTTTATTTGATTTATTTGTTACTACTTATTCTAATTCTAATATTTTTGAATTATAAATAACTAATAAATATTAGGAAGAAAATCTGCAATGCATCAAAATATTTTTTATGATCAAAAGGATAAAAAAAATGTGAAATGTTTCATATTTTATGTACTTTAGAAAAATATAATGATAATATTTAAAAGGATAAATTTTATTAATTATTAAAAGATAATCATGAGCTAATGTTAACTAATGAAAAATATAGAAATTTTCTTCAAAATTTTAATATTATAATAAATATCTTAAATAAGATTTTAGGTGAATAAGTATCACTTAAATATAACTATGAATTTGGATACCATTATAGACAATAAGGTTGATTTTTTGAAAACTAATTTATTCCTAGTTCTAAACCTATTAATAGAAATTTCATCAATAATATTTTTCAAGCCTATGAAAATAATGAAAACATATAAAATTATATGAAAAGAATACGTCCATTCTCTCTAAAACCAATAATTATAATAGGGATAAAATAGTAAATCAAATTTGGATACCCAGATCATTATTTTTAACTTGCGTACACTTATGAAATTAAGGGATCCAATATCAGTTATTGTATGATTTGGTGTACGTTATATATTTAAATGGAATCAATAAAATATTATAGTATCTAGATCGTTAATGTTATAGACACAAGACTGTGAATTACTCATGTTTCAATAATCGTGTGAATATTGGTGGTGGGAATGTGACCTTTGTGACAATAATAAAGAGATGATTATTGGTCATTAATAGATTGAAAAATATAAAGCTATTCTAATTTCTAATTTCTAATTTATTTGTGGTTTATAGTATAATATTATTAGAGATTCCCAACTATGTGATTATGGTTATAATGTTATGTTTATGAATAATTATTTTAATATTTATTATTCTAATAATGAATTGGGATTCACTTCTTAAAAAATTAATAATATTTATACTATTGATTTAAATTCATAACTTTCACAAAATGTTTTAGACTTACATAAATTTTACAAAGATTCTTGGTTGGGGAATATGATACTAGGCCATTATAACTTACACTCACATATATAGATAACTACAAAAGGTTTCATCATGGATCTTCCTAAACTTGAATTAATAAAATATAAAATGTGGAATCCTTATAATAAAGGGAAGCAACATAAAATCTATTTCAATCAAAAGAAAGAGGTATCTACCTATCAATTCATAGAATCAGTTCACAAGGTTTTATTTGGATGATATAGAGTTTCTAGTTTAGGTGTAAAACAATATCCCCATGTGATTGTTGATGGTTATTAAAGATCTTCTTGGGTATATTTCATATCTCACAAAATTGATCCTTTTTATCATTTAGAAAAATATTATATATCTCTAGAAAACTATAGTGGTCTTACCAAAAAACACGAGAAGTAACGATGGTCATGAATCTGAGAATCCAAACATTAGGGACTTATGTTAACATAATGGCTATTGACCTAACTTCTCTTCCCCTCGAACATGACAACAAAATGGGCTGTTTGAATGAATAAAGAGAACTCATTAGGCGATTAAATTAACAACGATACGTGAATATGATCTGTCTATCTATTTTGGGATGAATCTATGGGTACATAATTTTAAATAATTAATAGAATCATAATAAGACCAATTTTAAAGAAGACTCTCTATGAAATATGGAATTCTAGAATTAATAAGGAAAATAAATTTAATGTTTTTGTATAAATTTTTCATATTCTTAATACAAAATATAATCTTGATAAATTTTCACCCAATAGTTTTGAATGATTTTCCCAGTTATTCAATCCATAGTAAAAAATATAGATACTTTTAAAAATAACTATAGTTATTGAAGAGTATTTATGATTCTCTTTTAATGATACAAATCCACTTGAGAATAAACATTGTCCTGGGGATCTTTGGGAGGATATGTCAAACCTAAATATCAATGAAACTGATAACACCTTTGGCCATGTTGATAATTCACTTGAAAAATCACCTAGTAAAGACCAAATACACCTTTTAGACCATGTATAAGGCTTGTATGAACAATGTAATTTAATTCCCAGAACTATTATGACCCATAGATACCACCCTTTAGATATTGTTTTAGGTTATATAAATAAAGGAACTCAAAATAGATACACTATTATAAATAGGGTTGAACATCATTATTTTTTTATCATATATTAAAATTAAGAAAATAAATAAATAAATCAATGCTTAATATTATGTAATGACTATGAAAGAATAATTAAAAAAATTGAAAGAAATAATTTTTTTGAAATAGAATTTAGAGCTAAAGAATAAACGAATATTGGTAGTAAATTTGTGTATTAAAATAAGTTTCATACGTTTGGTACTATTTTTAAGAAACAAATCCACGTTGGTTGTATAAGTTTATAATCAAGAAAAAGGAATTGATTATGATGAAACCATTGAATCTTTAGCTAGAATTGAATCTATTAAAATATTTATTGTTTATAGGAATCATAATAATTTCAAACTATATCAAATAGATGTAAAAATTCCATTCCTAGATGGTTATATTATTAATAATGTTTTTTTGAGAAACCCCCTATATTTTAAAACCTTCAACTTCTAATTATTATTTTTAAACATTAAAAATAAATTTATAATTTATGAAACGATACTATATATTTGTATGATATGATCAAGTATTTATTTATTTCAAAAAGATTTTCAAAAGTATTACTTGATCCAAAACTATTTATCAAAATAATTTCAAAAATGTTTTATTTGTTCAAACAAATTTTGATTATATTATTTTCAGTTCTTCTGATAAATCATTGTGTATTGAGTTTTCATAAATATTTAAAAATAATTTTAAATTATTTTTGTAACACCCGATTATTTTAATAGAACATTATGTTTGATATTGTATAAAACATTCCACATGAACCTTAAACGAAACCCAAAATATTATTTTTTAAACAAGACCATTATAACATATTCATTAAACATGCAGATGTGAATAATATCAACAGAATTAGGAAATTTATATATAAAAATGAAATAATAAATAAAAATTCATTAACTAATTCTTATTATATATGTACTCAATTATTTGTAATGTTATTATTTTCTTCATAAATACGTTTTCATAAAAAATTGGATTTTTTTCTTATAATGAGTGAATATTATAATCAATTTTTGGAACATATATAAATCATATTTTATAAAAATAACATCAATTTTTAAATCATGAAACCAAAATTATCTTAGGGAATTTTTTTTCAAAAATCATTGTTTTTCCAGTCAATTTTGAAAAATAATGATTTTAAAAAATAACAGTATTTTTGTTTGAAACATTTGTGAACTTATCATTTATTTTTAAAAATTTTAAATGAAAAATTATTCATATTATATTATTAAAAATTCATGTAGATTTATTGTAATCAATTTAAAATTTTAATTTGGTATACAATCATTTTTTACAAGAATATGCATATTTAAGAAAACCTATATTTTTAAAAAGAGTTTTTAATCATGTTTTGTGAAATTATATTAAAATTAATATCGATCACTTATAGATATTTAATTTCATGAAATGGAATTTATTTTTGGATTAACTAATCAAATTTTATCCTATGTTGAATTTTTTTTACATTTTTTTAAGAAGTTAAACTGTTAGTGAATTATAATGAAATACTATTTTTATGAAACGTGGTATCTCTTATAAAATCGCGAAGATGTAGACATAAAATAAAAAATTATGTAACTTATGGAATTAATTAAGTATTATATAATACTATAAATATCACTCTAAAATAAATGATATTAAAATTATTCAATGTATCAAAATTTTAGATATTTATAATGAACCAAAATTATCATGATTACCATGACATGTTTAATAAAAAATAATATATTTGTTTACAATTTGAATTCGTTTTTTGATGTTTTTAAAGTCAAAGTAATTAATGGTCACAAAATAGAAAATAATGATACATTATATGATTAATGTTTTATTACAGTATTTAAAATATATAAAATATTAAATAAGAACAAATGGGATAATATATAGTCTAAAATTACATAACGTATTCATTTATATGTCATTTGGAAGAATTTGGATTTAGAATAGTCTTAATATATTTTAATAGTTTGAGAAATTTAAAAAGTGCCCTTCACCTCAATTATAAAATAGAGCTATTACCTTCTCTTATTTGCAAAAAAATTGAGGCATAATTGTTGAACAAACCTAGATCATTACTCTTCTCAACATCCTTATACAAGTTATAGAGGTTTATATACTTCCAAAATACTGACCCTATATCCCTTCCAGCCAAAGTAACGTTTTTTATTAAGAAACACTTTTAAGGGGAAGTCAGATCCCGCACAACAAAATCTGATCAAACAGCCAAGGAAGAAAACTAACTTATTAAAGAAATGATTAAGTCGATTTGAATATATCACCCTAAATAATTTCCAGGCCAGAGAACTTACCTAATAGCCTGGATCATCATTTAGAATGTCATCAAAATGGAATTCTAAATAGTCCAAAGATTTTAAGTATTCCTCTCTGTTAATCATCCCTTTGTTGAAGCCTCTGATTAATATGCGGTCTTGCTTGTCAATCCACTCACATTTCTCCCTCAAAGTATCCACTCGGGGAAGTATTCCCATCATTTCAACATCATTTTATAGTATCACATTAATTTGTAGAACATATTCCTATATCTCTTCCCCTATGTGCATGAGAAGCTCCCCACATGGGTCATGAGACGTGGCATCCTATCGTTGGGGGTCATCGGGGGACTCTGCCCCTTCCATCTTCCCAGGAGGTAGAGTATACTTCTTCATCTGGCTAGCATCCTCTAGTTGAGAAGGGATCTCTCCCTGATGATCCATGGTCAACATAGCTACATCTATTTGAAGAGGAACACAAGCATCCGAGGTACCCAAAAGCTGAAAATATTATTTCACTGAGGACCCGTACCCACCTAAATGGTGACCTCCATGTCACCTTCCATTGATTGGGACTTCTGTTCATTAGTATCAAATCCCTTTTTGGTTTACCATGTCTCCAAAGGTCTTGGTATGTACGAGTAGTCTTTTAGTACAAATGGTTTCTACTTCATGGAAACAATACAACTCCATGGGTCCCTGTTTTCCTTATTTCCTTTCTTCTTCCTTAGGTTGTTCATTCCTTTACCACACCCTATAACTGAATTTTTATCTAAGTAATTTTTTTATTCCTATGGGTATGCATATGAGGGACAACTAGAACTCCCTCCATCAACACTAAGGCTATCAATGTGATTGTTGAAATTGAGACTAAGAGAAATATTTTTGGGCTTGGTCCCCTACGTGAAGACCCTCTTATTAGAGGCACCATGGTGGTCCATCAAATCAAAGGAGTTTCTTTTGTCAACAAGGATCCCTTCAGAGGCATTACAGCCACCATCCTTTACCTGATCAGGATGCACATAAACCTGGAAAGACCGCAAGCCTCCGTTCTTGACTATCTCTACAAAGGTAGGAGGCACCAAAGAAATGGTCTCACCCTAGACCTGCACTGAAGGTGTAGAAATATCCAAATCACTTTTTAACCTTCAGAATATGTCTAAAAACCTTGGATTCTTGTTAATAACCTATTTCTAAGCACTGATAGGTCCCATGATGATTCCACCAATAGGAGCCACCTGATTTAGAGGGGGATATTGGTGGAAATAACATCCTGAGTTGCTGAAGTATCCCTAGAAGAAAAGTGACCCCCCACAGATGTCACTGGATCATACTCCTTTGATACAGGGAAGAATGAAAGAGCCTCTAGCTGATGTGAACAAAACTACTTGGAAGGTTCGTAATACTAGAAGAAAAAAATGTCTTAGATACTGAGCTATTAAAAAATTGGCAGTCAACCTGGATCTGGCCGAAATGAGAGCATGAACTACAATAGTCAAACTTGTTTTCAAAGGCCACTAGTAGCTGGTAACAATGTTCTTCACCAACCACTTAAAAAACTGATTCTTATTGAGTATTTTAAACACCAACTTCTACAAAAATCCCTGGATCAATCAGATTCCATAAGGCACAAGAGCGCCATCGAAGGCAAGGAATATCCCTACGAGGTTGACCAACATTTACAGAATAGCGATATTTTGGAAGGGAAGAGGGAGGTTCGGTAGACTTACCCAAATCACTGCATAGGGGGGATCGTGATTCTAGTGGAACTCATAACTCCATCTAAGAAGGAATAAGTGAGAGTAATTGCAAGAACACATAACTTTGTACCGCCCAAAAAATACACGATAAACTAAGAAGTTACCACCTAAAATGGTGATTTTTACAATGAATTGATAATAAATGGGTGAGAAAATATTATAAGAAAATAATATATGATATATATGAGTATGGTTATATAATATATGCGTAAAAAAATATATTTATTATTCTGGTGTTTGAAACATATACAAAGGAAATCAAACCATAGGTTAGGGTTTCTCGTCCCACTTATACGTCTATGAGTCATATGTCATATTCAATATTTGTTTTGTGGTTTATAAAGTGAATCATTTATATATTATGTCAAGAATATATTTTTATTAATTTTATTTAGTGTTTCATTTTATTTTATTTATTTCAGGGGTCTTAGGATTCAAAAGTTAAAAAAGTGGAAAGTGTTTATTTCACAATCTCATCATTATTAGAGATTTGTTACATTAATATATTTTCTAGAGAATATTTATCTTCATAATCCATATTATTCAAAAATTATATATTTTTTAATATTAATTTATTACTTTTGAAATAAATTTTCACCCATGTTTTACTTTTTACAATTTTTTTTAAAAAGAATATTTTTTTCATTTTGCGAATGTGGTACTTTTTAAACACTATAAGAGGATTTTTTTAAATTATATAGAATTAATGGAATTTCCTACCATCACTATTCCTTAATTATTTGAATATTACTTTATTATATTCCTATTTTATTTTAAAATAAAATGATTTATTTTATAATTTCTCAACTTTTTAAATATAAGTGATTTTAATGTGAAAAGGGTATTTTCCTCATGACTTTTCCAATGATCTTATTAAATTTTCTCAATATAATAAAAATCCTTTGTTGAATCTTATGATTCATTGATTTTGATAACTTATGATACCATATAATTTATTTTATTGATTTTGATGTGATAATTTTTTCTAGGGATGTACTATTTTGATACCATTCTCTATATGACTCTAAATGGGTTTTAATTATGTTTATTGTGAGGGGGAATTATTAACATTTCATATCCCAGTTTCAATAAGAATTTTTATATTCATTATGTTCCACCAATTTTATATAAGGAATTCATTATAATTTTTATGTGATGGGTTGAGACCATTAGAGCTCCTCAAAAAATCAATAGGTATCATGAGACAAAGTAACTTGGTTATTAGATGAGGCCTTATAGATTTATGTAATATGTATTAGAATGATTCCACGAAAGTATGTTTATGACGTCTTAAATTATTAATTCCATCAATATAACGTTAGTTATTAATGTCCATGTGATAATGTTATCAGTTATATTGTCCCTGGGTATGTTTTAAGATCGTGTTATTATTTATATAGATTTATTTGAACATTATTTATTCCTACCATATTTTTCATAATGTTTAAGTTATTGAATAAATTACATGTGTTTTAATTTATTTACCATTACATATTTATTAGCCCTTATTTATTCATGGTATATTATGATCAATGAATTCTATCACTAAGTATTATATCTCACCCATTTCTAATGTTTACTTTCTACAAAATGCCATGAAGTGTATTATGAATGATATATAGAGAGATGCTAATGGGAATAATTTTGTAATTAAAGAAAATACTATGATGTATTTAATTTTTTCAATTGTAATATTAAATTCATGTATATATCCAGTTTATCAAGCATAATAAACTATTCAGTCCTTCTTGATTTGATTCCTTGTATCTAGTTACAATGTAAAAAAGTAACCTCTTACTCTCAGCTACTAGAGTTGGGGTATTCAGTATTTTTATTAGAAGAAGATTAGTATAATATTTGGAAGCTATATTTTTTAAAACAAAAATTAGAGAAACAAACCCTACGATAGAATTATGAAATATTCTAAAAGAAACCATGATTTTGATTTAGAGATTAGTTTTACCGAAATTTTTAATATAAATTAATTGTTTCGATAATTTTGATATTATATATTATGTTTCATAATGTTATAATTTAATATAGTGCATTACATTATTTAGAAACGAAATCTAGTGGATAGAATTGGAACCATATTAATGTACACATTATATATAGTATAAATGATCATTTAATTGATGGTGTTATGAAAATATTTCTAAGGGAACTAGTCTCTAAAAAATTCTCAACATATGAAAACATAGTATCATATTCTAACAGGATAGATAAATAATCCTATAATTACTTCTACTTTGAAGGGAAGTAAGATAAAAAGTGGAATATAAGAAAAAAATTATAACGGGAAGAAGGCAAAGAAGGGTTTTCACTCATGTCATAATTGTTGAAATAAAAACTCTGGTACTTACGTAGAGTGAATGAGAGTTCACTATAAGTGTGGATAGAAAGGCCATATGGAATATGTATGCAAGGGTACTAAAGAAAAATCTTATTATTAGTGTTTTAACTAAAAAAATATGGGATACTAAACAAAATAATTCCCCAAGAATCAAGGGAATATAGCTCATAATATTAACATGTTCAAGGTCAGGACTATGTTATTACTATATTCAAAGTGGAATTATTAGTGAAATTATATATTTATATTCAGGAATTATAATGTTATAGTATTTTATCAATGATATTCTGGTTATAAGAATCATAAAATTCATAAGGATTGTGTTACAATAGAATTTATTTAAGGTTTTATGTGTATATATTTAAGGGTATGAAACTAAGATATGTAATTATTATTTAGGTGATATTTTTAGAGAATAAATTGAAAAGGGAAATTTAACCCTTAACATGATTCTGATATTGAGTTTAGTTGGGGTAAATAAAATACTAACAATAAAGAAGTAAATGAAATAGTATTAGTGACCTATAAAATGGTTTAATGAAAAAGTAATTCATGATAGTGTTTAATTATTATTTTTGGACTTAGGAAATACATTTTATAATATAATATTTTATTTAAGGAATAATGAGGGAGATAATTCATTAAATTATGTATGTTTTCAATTAGATTTTATGGCGATCACCATGTTTTATGAGGATATATGATCATAATAATTGAATGTGACATTGAGGGATATTCTTTGGGGGATTAATGATAAGTTTATTTTTGAAATATATTCACCTTATTGATAATTTGTCTTTTTTATAATTTTGGGGAGTATTATGGTTAACTACTTATGGAAATGTTTTTATTAAACTTTGGATATCATTTTTTTTGATTTATTAGATTGTAAAACCTTTAATAATCATTTAAGATTTAATAAATATTTAGAGGATGAATGTATGACTTATGGATCTTTTGATTCATTTAAAGTTTTTCAAGAATAAAAAACTCATCTTGAATGTATATTTCATAGTGTAAGAGATAATGTGTAAACATACCAATGAAAATCCAAAAGATCAGATTATGATTATGACATGGAAAAGATTATCTGTGTTTATTTTCTATAATTAATTATTTATCTTGTAAAAAAATCCCATTAAAATATAAAAATTTCTGAAAAAAAACTATTTTTTACTTTTCTAATTGAAAAATCAATGGCATTTTAACCCATCAAAGATTTATGGTTTTATAGTGGTTAACATTCTCATGACCATGTTCTCTATCAGTCTTTATCACTCCTTGGGGGTTTTATATTCCATATCAATGTTTTAAACTCTTAATTATGTTATACTACTTTTAAACCTAGTAAGTTATACTAAAGATGAATTTCATACTTCCCTTTGTCTCTTATCAAGAGGACATTTTATTAACACTTCCTATGATTTGATTAGTCTAAAAAAATATTTTCAAATGTAAAATCATTGATTATCGATCACAAGTAAAAATTGAGAGGATTAAATTTATTTAAGGAGGGTATAATGTGACACTATTATAATTTAACATAATATAATTTTTTATACCATATACATAATGTAACAATGAGTTTAAACTAACCCCAAAATATTATTATTTAAATATGACTCTTATAACCTATCCATTAGATTAGAGGGTATGAATAGTGTTAACTCAATTTTGAAATATATAAAGGTCTTATTCAATAAAAATTCATTAATTAATTATAATGAAATATGTACTTGATTTTTAGTAAAGAAAATTTATGCTTTAGAACCCGTTTTCATAAAAACTGTGTTTTTTATGAGTGAATAATATAATCAAATTTTGAAAATAAAAAAATAAAAATTTATTAAAATATTATAATTTTTCATATCATAATTCCAAAATTATCACAGTGTCAAATTTTAATATTTTTTTGTAAATATTTATTTTCTAGGGAATAGTTAAAATACATATTTTTTATTTAACTGATATTTTTGTTTCAACCATTTGAAAAGATAAATTTTATGTTAAAATTATTTAAATGAAAATATAGTTCCATTATATTTTTAATGATAAAATTTGGTTCATTTAAATCGAATTAATAATTTAATTTACTATAAAATACTTTTTATACCAAAATAGGAATTTTAATAAAATGTGTATTTTTTCTAAAAAAAAATTTAATTGTTTTTTATGAATTTATTTTAAAATTAATCTATATTTATTATTGGAATTTAATTAACTAAAATAGAATATATTTTTTGCAATCATAAATCAAAATTTAATCTATAATTATTTTTAACATTTTTCTGAAGAATTTAAATGTTTAGTGAATTGTGAAAAAATATTGTTTTTATGAAATATTACATCTTTTATGATATTTATAAAACATAAATATAATATAAAAATTTATGAAACATTTTTAATGACTAAATTGTGATAAAATTATTAAATTATCATTCACAAATAATTTAAAACATATTGATTGTAATTTATTCCATAAAAATTTAAAAATCATTTTCAGTGCTGACGTAGAGCCTTCACAGTAATAGAAAAGTCAAATTTTTTATCCTAAAAATAATAATTGGGGTGATATTAAACTTTGATCTCATTAGATATTAAATATTTATTATTATTTATTATATTTATGGTTAGTCAATAATTTTATAGTTATATAACAAGTGGGGTATCCAAATTCATATATAATATTTATGTGAGGCCAAAAAATTCATAATAACACATTAAATGTGTTGTCATGGTATATATTTGGGTTAAATTAAGTATTAAATTTACATAGATTAATATTTTGATAATAATAAATTTATTTTAATTTTAATAATTTCTTTATAATTTCTTTATATTCTTATTAATTTATATGCTTCTGCGACACTAATACTGTATTAATATAATTAATAGAAAAGTCAAATTAAAGAAATATTAAAAGTAACAAAATTTGTTATATTTAAGGGAATAAAATAATCATATAGAATATCCTAAAATATTTATGATATAATAAAAAAGTTTTTTTGTTTTTTAATTTTTATCTTGTTTTTTTTTTAAAGTCAATGTAGTAAATCATATCAAAATTGACAATGATGATACTTTATGGGATTAATATTGTATAAAATTATTTATAAATCATAGAAAAGTTAAATAATCCCCAATGGTATAAGTTATGGTCATAAATTTCATATCATATTCATTAAAATGACATTTGGTGTAACATCACAAGAATTTTAAAAGGAGACACTATGTTCAATATCATATAAGATATGTCACATTGAGCTTCAAGAGATGACTAAATATTATTGTCTAAATCTGATAGTTATAACCTATATATTGGGATTTCAGGAGTAAAATGATGATTAATAATTATTAAAAATAGTTTTCACTCGTTTATAATATTAATTCACCAGTTACCAATTAATTACAAATGAAAAAAAACTCAATTGTATATAAAGGATGTGTTTTTATTAAAAGAAAATATTTTTACTCCTCCAATAGAATTTTATATCAATAAATAAGATCAATCACTGTTATTGAATTATAATAATTAAATTTATATTTTTTATATGCAATAATTTGTTTTAAATTCCACAAATTAGTTTTATAGGCTTTGGATAAAAAAATAAATCCAATTTTAACCATAAAAGCTATAATTTTCAAATGGAAAAATTTCCCTCTTCTAATGGTGAAATAATTTTAAAACAAAAATTTTAAAATTTTATAGATATTAATTGAAATTATAATCTTTATTATTTAAATAATAAAATCAAATTTATCATAGGGTGAATTTTTTTTATTTTTCTGAGAAGTTTCATTTTTTGATGAATAGTGAAAAACTGAATTTTAATTAAAAACTAACTTTTCATCTAAATAATTTATAAAGATAAAATATATTCTAAATTGGAATAAAAGTCATAATAGTTCAATTATACATTTAATAATTCAATTTTTTCATCGTAATCATTTTCATATTGAAATTCGATACAGAAAAGTTGTAAACATTTGAACCTTTTCACTTTAAAAAACTGCTATCTCATTATGTATTAGGAATTAATTTTAAATATAATATTTATAGTACTATGAATTGAATTAAAAATAATTGATTCCATATTTTTAATAAAATGGTAGGAAATTTTTTTAACATTATTTTCATTTTTATTCACAAAAAAACTAGAGCGGTAAACATAATGATTTACCTCGGTATATGTAAAATAATGAAACATATTAATGTTAAAAGGTAAAGGCTTAAAATACATTAAAATACTAAATTTATTTGGTGTTTAAGATATTTTAAAAAACTATGAATCCATTATATCATTAATAATTAACATAATTATTTGTAATTAATTCCACCCAAATGTGGTTTTCTTTATATATAAATTAATCATTATTTAATCACTTAAATCCACCCCTCTTCCAGAATAAATACCACACCTCACCGCCCCATTTCCCCTAAAATTCCTCAAGGTTCCTAAAATATCGTAAATATATTATCCTATAAACTCTCCCAAAGTACAAGTGATTGTGGTCTCACAAAAATACCAATTTCAAGGTTTGTAAGGGATCTTTCTAGGGCGTGATATTCAAGAGGTAATTTTCTCAAAGTACCTCTCAAAATTTATTTTCTTATTATAATTTTTCCTCACATACATCATACATCAAAAAATGATAAATCATAGAATCATGTATATAATTTAATTTTAGTTTTATAAAAAATATTTTATATCCAACCCTTTTATTATCACCTCTTATTCATAAAATCAACACCATTGTCCAAATTATGATAACTAACCATCTCCATGGATAATGATAACCTATTTTCCATTACCACCTTCAAGGATGGTAATAATAATATTATTCTTGATAAAAAAAATTAAATAAAAATATAATAACTTATTTTATATTATGAATCTTATAAATATACATGATATTAAATAAAACAAGACTACTTTGTAATGTTTATAAAACCCACCAAAAACAAACAAAAAACATTCATCGTTAATATTTTAATAAATGAATCATCCTCATGTATGAAAAAAATTATATATGGTACCATTTAAACTTATTTACATGAATTAATATAATTTTAATTCACTTCTGGTTTTTGTTTACATTTTACATGAAAATAAATAATTATACACAAAGGAACCGACCAGGAAACCATGAAATGAACGCTCCCAAAACAATGAAAATAATGAAATATTATTAATGAATGTGTGGTATGATGTTATACAAGGATAATATAAGGTATTATAAATATATATATATATAATTAATTATTTAAATTATTTAAATTATTATATTAGAGTTTAAAGAATGATGTACTAAAGGGAAGTGTGAGGTAATAGTTTCTCATCTCACTATTACTTATAAGAGATTTATACCCCATTCAACCTTTATTTATTATGTGTAGTCTATAAATACTAACCTTTTATATATAATATCAGAAATTTATTCATATTAATGGTAATAAATTTTTCATTTGGTTTTTATTAATCATATGGAGTATATTATTTGACCGATTATAGGTGGTAATGGATTTCATAACTCAATTTCCATTCATTTGGGTTATATTCCGACATCAATGTTTGTTCCGTTATAATATTCTATGTGAAATGAATTCTTATTAAATTATTTTTTATAAAAACATGTTTTATGTGTATTTACCACAGATAAAAAAAATCTATTAGTTTGATTAATGCTCGCTTTAATGATATGGTCTTCATAAGGATTCCATATCAATTTACATTCTGTTGATAATTATTTGTTATTAGGCCACAATTTACTTATATGTGGCGTATATAACATCCCTTTAATATTTTATATCATGATTTATTCATTAATCATGATATTTTGTGTTTCAATTTTAAATATTTAATCGAAGGGGGTTTGAATTGAAAATTACCAAGTGGTAAATGTTATTTTAAATTATTGCTTTCTTTGTGATTGATAAATTTATCCTAAAACAATATCTTTATGGTAATAATTTTTCATTTGAGATTAAATTTCTAGTAAATATCCATTTTCACGTATTATGTGTATAATTATAACCTAAACATAATCCATTTTTTACATATGGTTTTTACATTGAAATTTATTTGATTAATTTTTGAAATATTGATAAATCCCTGTATTTAATTAAATAAAGATATTTGATAAAGAACATTTTTTATTAGTTATATAAAATTTTCAATATATGTGGAATTATTTTGAATAATAGAAATTTCTGGGGATATTTATAAATAGTCCCTTGATTTATCGACAGTCCCATGTGATGAATCAGTTAATCTAGCATTAAACTGGATTTCACTTATATAAGAAACCATCTTGTAAAAGGACTTTATAGTGGATGTTGAAGTTCTATATACATTGAGTAAAATAATTAATCATTTTCAACATTTTGAATTTAGTAAATATTATCTATAGTATTTTTACTATGACAAAATCTTTGGAAACATTTCACTATTAGTTTATTGATTAAATGGAATGTGGGTTTAGTTATTTACCTTTATATATTGATTATAATTATTTATTTAAGTTAGATTCTTAATTACTTAACCATTATAGATAATATGATCCCACCCCTTTCTTATGTTTTATTTTCCCCCAGGTTTCGATGAATTTTAATTTAATTGATATAAGGGGCTACACATAGTGGAAAAAATGGCCTTCACAAAAAATATAATGTTTGTATTTTATTTTTAATTTTTTTTTGAATTTAAAAAATGAATCTAGTTTAATAAGGACACTAAACTATTTAGTGATTTTGGATGTGATTTATTATATCCTATTTCAATGTAATAATGTACATCACCAAATCTAAGCTACTGGATTCTGGGTCTTTACATTTAATATCAATATATGTTTAGTAGAAACCGTGGGTGGTAGATTTTGGAAAAGAACGATTATGGAAGATATCTCTATAAATGACTTTGAGGATAAGTATAAGTTTAAGATAAAATCCTTTCAATTTTGATAACAACCATGGATAACCTCGGTAAAACCTAAAGTCTAATAGTTTGAGAAACATGTTTCAATATTTAGACATACATTGAATAATATTTCATTATTATTTTATAGCGCACATTGATTATTTTAGTTTGATGTTCACACATTGAACACTTTCTTTAATCAATGTAAGGAACCCAAAATAATTTGTTTAAAATTTAATAAGATATAAAATGTGTTGAAGAATATATTCATTAATGGTAATATGTTTAGAATAATTTTAAAATGTATAAGGAATTATCTTAATTGACATAAGAATTATAAACACTATCATGGGTTTATGAGTTTAATCATGATCATAACTTTAAATTCATAAACACACTTCTGTGGTTTAAGTAATGGATTTTGAGATTATTAATGATAGTTTTAGAGATTAAGTTTATAAGGTCAATCAATTTAGTTAAAATGTATTTGAAGTATAATGAATTTTAGAGTTTATAAGGGAAGCCAATAAGTTTCATTCAAAATTATAATAATTCATTTCAAGTTTTAATGATGTTCATTTACAAATATTAATGATAATTCATTAAGATGAAATGGAAAGGATTTCATAAAAGCTTCGTATCCCTACCAGATGATTTAAACACCAAAATAATATAAAAACCTTGTTTAAATGACATTGAATGCTTTCTTAACATCCAAATCACTTTAAAAAAACTACATGATCATTCAAATACATTCTCATTTATCCAAAATTTAAAATGGTCATGGTGTCTCATTTATTTGATTCCAAAATATCAATTTATCCATCTCATTCAATAAGTGAAATACCACCATGGAATTAAATATTTATTTTCAAAAGATATAGATTTCATGTTTGAACAAATAAAAGATATCAGTATCATGAAAGAAGAAATTGATGTCATGATTTAAGGTATGAATTATTTTAGAATTAGTATGAATCTTTTTTTGGTTGATATAGATGAATCATATATACATATATATAAAGACAAAAAACAAATCATATTTAATGTTTTAATTGGGATATTGAGTGAAGGATGTTTTTTAACTGATATTCAAATTGATCATATATATCATAAGAATCGTGAAACTCCTAAAGGATATTCTATAGTGGATTTGTTTTTCAAAATTTGGAAACATATGTTTTATTGAATAAATACCTTTGAAATGAGATGCAATAAACCGGTGATAATCTATAGGACACATTTATTGAGTTTTAATAAATGTTTGAGGTACATGTAACCCCTCAATTTCACATTTGAAAATGTATTATTTGAGGAATAATGAATTTACTTTTCTGGACATAAGATTAAAGTTAAGGATAAACTTAATGGTTTATATGATCTTTGATTTTAATGTATTTGTACGGTATTAAATTTTTGGGAGTGAAAAATTAAATTTTCGAAATAAAAATTGAGGTTAAAATATTTCTTTAATTTTGAATATATTAAGGTTGTTTTTTGGAATTCTTTATGGATTATATTAATATAGTTTTTGAAAATGTACAACCTGAAGTCTGAGTGACAACTCATTGTATCTGGAAAGGTCGTGTGACTTGAAACCACAACTAAAGGAAGAAAATGGTGCATCATTTACCACTCGAATATGTGATGTTCTGTTCCATATGATATAGTGTTTCTTCATTTAAAATATTTTCTACAGATAACCATGGGAATTTTTATTGATTTGGTGATATGTAATTTATATTATTTTGGAATATTCTCATAATTTTGCGAAATCTATATGATTATGTTCAACAAAAGGTTATTTTTTTGAATAAATGTAGAATTATATTATGGATAAAAATATGTGTTTGTGATGGAAATTTTATAAAGGAAGATGCTCTAAATTTCAATTAAATTTATTACATTATTTTATTAATATTGGAATTAAATGGTTTTCTAAACTCTAGTAAAAAAAATTTGGAATAGAAACATTATTTGTTTTATTTTCTTACTAAGAAATAAATGGTCTTTTAACACATTACAAATTTAAAATTTTCTGATGGTAAACTTTCTAATGACCCTGGTCTATATCCCTATTCATTAGAACATGATAGATATATTTCATTTCCATGTATAGGTTCTCACATCCCACTAATTTTCTCCTATACAGAAACCTTGTATTCTATTGACCTTCACATTTTTTCTTTCCCTCTTTTTAACAGAATGTATTATTAATCCTATTTACAATGTGGGATTTCCACAAGGGTATTTTAAAATTTTAAATCCATGTTTACCAATAATGAATTTAAATTATAAGGACACGGTTTATTTATGGAGGGTGAAATATAACATTCCATGTTTTTTAAAATTTTAATATCATACCAGATACACCACATCATGCTTAAAAAAGTTACTAAATAATAATATTTAAATGTGATAGTTATCACCTATCCATTGGAATAGGTGGAATTAATGAAGTTAAATAAATTAAGAAAAAATACTTTACAAAAGTCTATAAAATTAATTCACTGGTTTCTTATAAATTAAATATGAAAATAAAAAACAATTTAATATAAAGGATACATTTTTAATAAAAAACAATTTCTATTTCCAGAATGGAAATATATATTAATAAATTAAATTAGTCACTATTATTGAAATATCATAATTTATTTTATATGTTTGATATTAAATAAAATGTTTTTAAATTCATCCTATAGGTTATACAGGCTCAATATAAAAATAAATCCATTTTTAAGAATATAAAGCTATATTTTTCCAGAAATCAATTTTGTTTCCTTTCAATAGTGAACCTATTTTAAAATTAAGTATTGAATTTTTTTCATTTTTTTAAAAATAAAATAATTTTTTTGAATAGTAGTATAAAAACAATTATGGTGATTTTTTGGTATTTTTCAGAGAAGTTAAATTTTTTGATGAATAATGAAAAATACTGAATTTTAATTAAAAACAATCTTTTATTAAAAATGATTTATAATGTAAATATATATTTTAAATAGGTTTTAAAGTATAAATAGTTAAATAATACATATATTAATATAATTTTGTCATTATAATTAATTTCATATTTAAATTAGGTATAAAAACATTATAAACATTTGAACATTTTCACTTTAATAACTCACTAACCTGTTGCATCTATGGGATTAATTTTAAATATAATTTTTCAAATTATGTTAATTTAATCTGGTAAAATGGATTTCATTTTTTAATGATAATATCTAAATGTGTTAATATGTTCATTTTTATTTTTAGTGATGGAAAACATACCATGGTAAAAATAAGTATTTATCTTAGTGTTGAGAAAATAATAAAACAGGTTAAAGTTAAAAATAGAAAGATGAAAATAAAAAAAAGGCTAAATTTAATGGTTAATTGGTATATTTATAGGCCTTAACAACAATTTAAAATATTAATCATCAACATAATTAGTTTTAATTAATACCACCCAAATGTGGTTGGCTTTAAATGTAAAATAATCATTATTTAATAACATAAAACCTTCCACCCAAAGGTATAAATACCACCCCATCTCCCATAAAAATAATTGAGGCTCATAAAATTCAGAAAATACCTCTAATATCCACATTTCCCAAGTCTTATTTCTTCTAGTATCACCAAAAGAAAAATTATAAGGTGTTTAATGGATCCTTTAAGGAGGTGATATTCAAGAGATAATTTTCTCAAAGCACCTCTGTTAATTTCATTTCTTCTTTTACATTATACTCACTTCCTTCATCCATAGAGGAATGATAACTCTAAAATCATGTATATACTGAAATTTTATGTTTCTAATGGAATATATTATATTTATCCCTTTTATTATCCCCTCTTTTTCAATTAAACAGAACCATTTTCCAAATTATGATGATTAACCGTCTCTGTGGATAATGATTTTTCATTTTTCATTACCAATTTTTAAAGTAGTAATAAATATGTATTTATTGATAAAAAATTTTCTGATTAATATATTATAACTCATTTCATGTTTTATATATTAATATATAGGCATAATACTAATAAAACAAAACTTCTTTTTGATGTTCGGAAAACCTGCCAAAAATCAACTAAATATTTATCATTCAGATTTTATCAAATGAATTATCCTCATGTATGAAAGAATAATGATAAATTAGGATATATAAAATTATATAATTTCATTATTATCATTTCATTTAAATTTATTCCTTTTATTTCCATTTGATAGGAAAATTCATAATTATGCACAAATGAACTGGCCATGAAACTGTGAGACGAATGCACCCGAAACAATGAAAATTATGAAATATCATTGTTGAATGGGTGGTAATATGTTACAAAAGGATAATATAAGGTATTATAAATTTTAATATAGTTTTTTAATGAGTTAATAATATTAATTAAACCATTATACAAGATTTTAAATAACATTACATGAAAGGGAAGTATGAGGTAAGTATTTCTTGTCTCACTTTTTCTTTTGTGAGAAATATTCCATATTCACCACTAATTTCATATGTGTGGTGTATAAATACTAAGATTTGATACATAATATCATAAATATAATTATATTAATGATATGTAATGTTTTATTTGATAATTAATACTCTTATGAGGCATACGATTTGACTAATTACCAGTGGAAAGGGATTTTTTAACTCATTTTTCATTAATTGGGTTAAACTCCTACTGTATTTTTTTGTCATTAAAATATTTTGTGTGAATTTAATTTTGATTTCATTATGTTTTATTTCCAACTTATATTTGTATTTAAATCAGATACACATAATATATTCATTCTATTAATACACATTTCAATGATATGATCTTTTTAATGGATTTTTTCTCATTTTACATTCCATTGAGACTTATTTATTATTATGTGCCAATTCCATTATATCTGGTGTATATATTGTCCCTTTTTCATGTATTATCTTTATTTATTCATTACTAATGGTATTTTATGTTTCAATTTTAATTATCGTATCCAAGGGTAATTGTCTTCAAAATTAAAAGTGCTAAATATTGTTATAAAATTTCAATTTATTTATTATTATTAAATTTCTCTTTAAATAATAACATTATTGAAATATTTTCATTTGAAATTAAATTTACATTAAATATATATGTCCATGTATGAGGGATATAATTATATCCTAAAAAATATCCATTTCCTATATATAGGGCTTACATTTAAATTTACTTTAATAATTTTTGAAATATTGGTCAATCCATATCTTTTATTCAATACAGATATTTGATAAGGAACATTTTTTTTAATTGAATCAACTATTCAATATATGTGGAATTATTTGGTTTGGTTTACATGGGTGGGACCAATTATAGTTATCCCCTTGATTCATCAGTAGTCTAATATGATGAATCAGTCAAGATATCATTAAATCGGTATTTAAATATATATTAAACCATCTTATGAAATGTCTTGATGGTAGGGGTTCATGTTCCAAATACATAGAGTTCAATAATTAAGAATTTCCTGAATTTATAATTGAGTTAATATTATCTAGATTATTTTCACTATTAATAAAACTATGGAAATATTTCAATCTCAATTTATTGATTTAATGGAATGTGTGTTCAGTTATTTACATTTCCATATTGATTATTCTTATTGATTTAAGTTAGATTCATCTATACTTAATCCTTAATGATCATACGAGATCACACCTTTATTATATTTTATTTTCACCCAGGTTGTGAATAATTTTATGATTATATAAATCCAGGGTTATGCTAATGGAAAAAAATGGTGTTCTCACAGAAAATATTTGTTTTCATTTTATTTTTAAAAAGTAATTTGAATTTCAAATGTGTATCTTGTTTATCAGGACAACTAAACTCTTAGGTACTTTGGGAGGTGATTTCTTGTATCTTATGAAAAATTAATAAATTAAGGAACAAAATCTAAGGTACATGAGTTTGGTTCTTTAAATTTATATTAAATTGGCTCTATAATAGTCTTATTAAATTTTAATATTTTTAGAAATTCTGAAAGTTCCCCACACCTCAATTATAAAATGAAACAACTAACTTCACTTAATTACACCACATTGAGATATATATTTCTAAAAAACAATGACCATTCATCTTTTAAACATACTTAGAAAATTTTTAGTGGTTTTTTCCATCCAAAATACCATCCCTATATCCCTTAACAAGAGATCAAAAGGCAGTTCGTTAAAGAAGATGTAATAATCTTCACCAAATCATTAATGTTCATATCTTATTATAGTTACTATTCATGTGTTTTTATACAATAATTTAATAAATATATTATCATTAATATATTGATATGTTTTATTATTTTGGTAGAACCATATTACATCTCGTTTCATTCTTGTAAAAAGTGTAAACATCTCTCGTGTGTAAGTACTTCTTAGTGTCTCCACATAGCGATGCAATTATTTTTTCATCGCCACAATACTTGAGTGGTTATAAATATATAAATAATGAATATATAAGATATATATAACATAATAATTATTATATAAGGGTTAATTATTATTTACCATTCTTTCTTTGTATACATATAAAAACGAAAACAACGTTCACGCGTAGGTACGACCTTCCGTCTCCTTGAATGGTGTAAATACTTTTTCTATATATATATTTATGGATAAATATAAATTTATATATATTGAATATATATAATATTTAAATAATAAATAATATTATGGTGATTATGTAACTATGATAAATATTTAAAGATTGAACTGCCGAATTAAAACATACAAGACAAATAAAGAAGTTTCCACCTGAAACAATGATTTTAACAATGGATTGATAATAAAAGAGTGATAAAATATAATATGTAAATCATATATTATATGATATATATGAGTATGTATTTGGAATATATTAATAATAAATATAAAATTAGTATAAAGGAGTTCCAATCACATACAAAGTAAATCAAACCTGAAGTAAGGGTTTCTTATCTCACTTTTACTTAAGTGAGATATATTCCATATTCACCACTTATTTATTTTGTATGGAGTATATAATTCATATTTGATATATGATATCCTGAATATTTTTTTGTTCATGGTATTTAATGTTTCATTTGATGTTATTTTTTTCATCAGGATTACGATTAAAATATTACAAAAGTGGTACGGTTTTACTTAACAATGTCATCATTATTCTAGATTGTTTATATTTATGTCTCCACTAAGGAATATTGATCTTCTGAGAACAATTTGTTTTAAAAATAAATAATATATTTAATATTATTCTCTTATATTTAGAATTAATTTTCACCCATATTTTATATTTTATAATTTTTTTTAAAAGAATATTTTTGTCGTTTTTTGAATGAGATACTTTTTATACAGTATAAAATCAATGTTTTTTGAACTTATACAGAGCAAAAAAATATATATCATTGTCATGATTTATAAATGATTTAAATAATACATTAAATTTTACAAGTTTATTTCAAATATAATGTTTTCTTTTATAATTTCACATCTTTTTCAAAATAAGTTATTTCAAAGTGAAAAGGGTATTTTATTTAAGAATTATTCAATGATATTAGTATTTTTACCCATTTAAACATAATTTGTTGAATCTTAGTATTTATTGAGGTTAATATCTTATGATACTATGAACTATATTTTATTGAATTTTTTTAAGATAAATTTGATTGGGGATGTAATATTTTGAAACCATTCTCTATTTTAATCTAGATGCTTTATGATTATTTGTATGGATTAAAAAAATTATTACCATTTCATATCTAGTTTAAATATGAATTTATATGTAGGTTATGTTTCCCATTTTCATTAAAATAATTCATTAAACATAGTAAGAAATGGGCAGGGACCGCTATATCCCCTTAAGGAATTGGTAGTCCCCTTGAGACAAACTAGCTGGGGTATTGGCTAAGGCCTTACCCATTTTTGTAATATGTCTTGGAATGAGGCCTTGACGACAGGTTTATGATGACTATCATTATGAATTATATCATTATGATGCTTTATATTGATTTCCATGTTATTATTTGATTAATTAGTATATATATGGATATGTTTGAAGCAATTGTGATTATTTATATATTATCATTTGATCATCATTTATTCATATCATATTATTTATCATTTTCATGATATTGTTTAAATAGAATGTAGTTTCAGTTATTTACCTGGACATATTTATTATATATTATTTATTTATGATATCTTCCATTATACACATATCCTTATTGATCATTAGATCTCTTCCCATTCTTATGTTTTCTTCTTATAGAATGAAATGATGTGTATTATGAATTGTATATAGCGATATGCTAAAGGGAATAATTGTGTACATAAATTATATAATATTTTTCATTTTATGTTATGAATTGTGATATGAAATTTAAGTATGTATCCCATTTATAAAGAATAGTAAACTATTAAATCATTCATGATATGATTCCTGGTATCTAGTGCTCTTGTTATAAAGTAACCACTGACTCTAGGATACTAGATTTGGGGTCTTTAGAAGTTTGATGTGGGAGTTAAGAATAATTTTTGGTTTTCAAAATTCTAAAAATAAATAAAATATTATTTTAAATCAAATAAAATATAAAAGATATATTTTAAACTTTTTTTTCTAGATAGCAAAAAAGTAGAGATACACATATGAGTATAAATTATAAGATATATTTGGTTAAATTTGGGAAATTAGTTAGTCAAAATTTTTAAAATGTTTTGATTGGGTGTTTATTTTACATAAATTATAGTTTACCTAATATTATCTGTAGTGTAAGTATTTTTCATAATTTTTAAACAAACCTGAAGTAATATCAATTAAATGATGTTAAAATAATTTTTAAATACTAAAGAATTAAAATTTCCTTTGTATTGTTTTACACTAAATTATATACTTTTTAACTAGTAAAATATTATGATTTTGAGTTTAATTATTATAATTAATATAGAAAAATAAACTCTGATAGATTCTACTATTGGTGAGAGTAACTAATATCCTGGTGTATTAGAAGTATTTTTTTGCATTATCTATTGCTGAATTTAAGTACATAGTCTCAGGATGTGCATATGAAAAAATATATGGTTGAAGAAAACATTACTACATTTTTATTATAAATTTAGACATGTCCCTATAAACTACTACAATACAAGTGAAATTAAAATTTCTATGAATACTATATATCATTCTGAGACTAAACATATCGATATAAGACGTATCACATTAATATATTATTTTCAAAAAAATTGTGGAATTACACCATTAAAAAGTTTTATTTTATGGTTTTTAATGCTTTCACAATCATTATCATTAGGTTCACCATTATTGAAAAAATTCCAATGAGTTTTTTCATGGACCTTGAAATTCACCAACAGTTCCCTTATTCAAGATGCTTAACAAAACTCCCTTCAAAAGGCTAGTGGTCATTGAGAAATGGATCCAATGATGGTTAGGGACTCACATTGGTTGAGAGGATGGGAGGTATAGATCACCTCACCCTTTGGGGGAGAATTATTTCCTACATTGGGACTCTCTTAATTAGTTAATACATATTCATGAATCATTCATTAATTTCCCAGTATGACATGAGTTATTCTGGAATTATAAATAAATTATTAGCATGTGTGAAATTTAAAATCATATGTCTGTATTTTATGTTGTTAATTTATGGGTACATCTATATATATCTGAGGTTCTCCATTTATGGTTCCATTTAATAAATAGATTAGATATAATTTCGTTATTTATCATAACAATGCTATTTTTAAGCCATGCGATGGGGCACTCTAAAATTAATCATCATCCAGGGAGATATAAGTTGTATTGATATCAGGTTTAGGCCCATAATATGGGTTTCCAAAGTGTCCTTTTTAAAGGGATCAAAACCCTCGTACTTCAGTTCCACTTAATGGGACACATCATACATTTTATATTCATGTGATGAGGACTAAACCATTTCTTTTAGCAACATGTGGTATGGATATCTAAGAGAAAGGTACCTGACCGTGGTTTGGTGTGGGACTTACAAAAGAGAGGCATAGGGAAACTGGAGGGGATGTGGCCTCCCATGTTGGATACGACCATATAGGGAATGTGTCCCTGAGGAAATTAGGGTTATACTGGGGGTTTGGGGTTTGGAACATAGTTAAGCTTCCTATATATACAAATTGGAAAAGAATGAAAACCCATATAATTTAGTTATATAGAGGAAACATTCCTATAAAGGTCTACTTACATTTTGTCTTGTAGAGGATTTGTCCCTTTTAGGGTTGTGATTGATGGAATGGGATTATACTGATAGCATTCCCATAGGATTCTTCATAAATAATATATATCTTCAATGTACGAGTCATTATTTCAATGATTATACCATATAATAAGATGTAATTTTGTTTGGATATATGTATTTCAGTACCCACACCAATGTAGGCCTTCTAATGGAAGTTTAGAAGAAGATCTAGAAAAGGACTCTCTATCAAGAAAAGCATATAATCATGAATATGTCATGATATTTACTAGACTTTAAGCCCATGTGAGATATTCTCATTGTGAGAAACAAGATTAAGTCAAAGATATGGAAAACCACACAATCCTTCATCCTCTGTTGGAAGATTCTAGGGTTATGAATGAAGAAGAACGGTATTTGAATGTGTATGTTTCCTCTATCATTTTCATAACTAGGATATGAACATCAATCTACCCACATAGATATGAACCATAATAAAGGAAAGGGGTTTACATCAAGAGTTATTTACTTTTACTCATTCCAAAGAAGAGATTATATGAAGCTACTAACCCTCATTAAAGGGGAAATAAAGAGTGTCCCCCCTCAGAGTTTGTAACGGGAGGTCCCTAGTCTTAGAGATGATAAGGGGTGGAAAAATTCCTAGTTCTTGTGTTTAAGACACTACAAGGGGAGAAAAACTCCAAATTCCTCATGTCTGATACTATGAGTTCCTTACCATTTCATTCATGGTTGGGGTCCTTTTTACTAAATGGATTCATAACTGTACACACCCCGAGGACTCTACCCATCATACAAGGAATGTTTCTGAAACCTCTTACCAAAATAATGGATAAAAAATGGGAGACACCCTACTGTGTCATTCCCTAGGGTTGTGTAAGTCTGTAGGATTCAATAGAGTCTTTTAGTGGGTCTCCCTTAGACGGTACCCCCGTCGGATAAGGTTCCCTTCCACTAGTGGAATTATTAGAGGGCTCTAAACAGGCTCACATAGGTGAGTGATGGAAGATAAAGAGGGGTCTCACATAGGGAAAGGCCTTAGAGGACTAGCGGTTCTTCACATAGGGTAGGCCTACAAGAGGTTTAGATGAATTATTAATAATGGAAAACCTAGGAAACAAAACATGGGTGAGTCATTTCTATATGTTCCACGGGTTCCCTTATGATTCATAGGAGGGGTCTCACATTGATCTTGAGTTTGGGAGGCTACCTTCACAAAAGTTATTTTTGTTTAGAGTGGAGTATATCCTCACACGTGTGTTTTGTATTTCACACCATAGAGGGAGTTTAATCCAAATATAACCCTTAATTTCCTTTTCTCTTGAATTTTTGAGAGGTTTCGAGATGGTTTTGAGGGATTAGGTGAAGAGATAGGGTCAGTAGAATTTAAAATATTTTCTGGGTTTTTTAATCATGTGAAATGAGGAGCCCTAATGTCAAATTTATAGGAAAACATGGGACCCTATGTATTGGATTTTGTATTCATTAGTCCACTGTAACACCTGAATACTTTTATGAAATATTTTATTTAAATAATTTTTATTATTCTATATCTTAAATTGCACACTATCTTGAGTTTAAACTAACCGTGAGACACCATTAGTACAAAATTAATACATTAACCTAGATGTTAGGTTAGCGGGAAATAAATATAACTATCTTATAAAAATGTATGGTGAATTCATTCACTACCAATTATTTATCTAAAATATAAATCAATTATATATTTTTATTTTTTGTACTAAAAAATTAATTGATAAAAAATTAGTAAATTAAGTTAATGAAATATTTATGGTCTATATTTAATAAAATAATTTTTATATTAATACAATAGATATTTTAGTCATAGTGTACGAATAAACCTTATTTGATGTATAAAAAAATATATTTTTCAAAAGGATAATATTACACCTTTTAATGGAGAACCCATATTAAATTATGATTTTTCCACATTAATAATTTTTATACAACAAAATGAACTTTTTTTTGGAAATGGGATATAAAAATTTACATTGGATGAAATTTTAAAATTTTTCTGATAACATTCAAATTTTGATAAATACTAAAAATAAACTAAATTTTAATTGAAAACACATTTTTTCATTAAATAAATTATATAGTTAAATTATAATATATAATGGTTGATAAGTATAAATATAATATATTTTTGACATTCAATATAATTTATTTCATTAGAATTAATTTTACATTGAAATTATATGTAAAAAAATTTCAATCTTTTGTAATGTTTTATCTTTTAAAACATGTTCTCTCTTTTTGACAACAAGATTAATTTTAAATTAATTACTGAAACTTATGTGTAATTAATTTTGAAAAATGGATTCCATATTTGTAATCAGTAGGTCTTAATTATTTAAATATATTTATTTTATTTGTGGGCATTATGAATGGTAACTTCTGTAATTTTTATTTATATGGTAAAAGGTTAAATCGTGTAATTAAGTGTAATAATAAAACTATAAAATTACACAAAAACATGTCATAATATCTTTGGATGCGTTTTTCGAGTCCTAAATGATACTTGGGTTGAAATGGTGTCCATTGGAATCCACTTGAATTATATTAGAATATTTAATTTATTTTATTTAAGGAAAAGTTAAATATTTCATACTCAAATTTTAATAACTATATCATTTTTAATATAAGGTTATATAAAAGATAATTTATATTATAAATATTTATTTTAAATATAAAATGTATTTATATATAATGATAACTTATATTTAATTTTTAGGAAATAAATAATTACCTTAAAGAGTTATACTTTGATGATGTAAAAATTAATTAATTAATGAAAAATCAATAATTGTTTTTATTAAAATACTTATAACTATAAAAACACCCAAACATTTGAAAAAATATTATTGTTTGACTATATCTAAACTGTTAAAATCCATGGTTTATGTCAGTGACCGTTTGGATCCTTATAGAAGAGATTATGACACTTATATTATTTTATTTAAAGTGATGTTGAAGTTGTCAAATTAATGGTTTCAAAATTATAACATTTTTAATGATGAATTTTCTAGAAGATAAATTTGACTAAAAGTATTGGTATGAAATATAGTATATTTTACTTCATCATAGTATTTTAATTTTAATTCTTATTCAAAAAATAATTATATTAAATAATTACACAAAATCGATGTGGTAATTACATTATTATTAGAGATAAAAAATAAATGTTATTAAAAATATTGAAATAAATATAATTTGGGATAATTAATATCTAAAATTAATTTTATATATTATCCTTATATCTTAGAAATATAATATAATAGTTTTTTTTTTAATTTAACTTGTTATCTTAATATTTTTAAAAATCAAATAATTTAATACTGTCAAAAAATGAGGCAATTGTTTGCTTAGAAAAATAATGATTCATTAAATTATGTAAATATTATAAAACATTTTAAAAAATGAATAATAATTATTATATGGTATAAAATGTTCTAATGTATTTATTTATGGTATAATTGACATCAAATAAGTAAATATTGTACCATTTTAATATTTAAATATTTGTTACCCTAGTTAAAAATTAAAAAGAATAAATACATGTTAATTAAAATATTAAGTAATTAATTGATATAATAACTTCTCTAATATATATTTTCTGATGATATTACAACCCTATATCATCTTATTTTTTAAATTGGGAAATTTTGGTGGTTTTTGGATGGGGTTTTATTTTATTATAAATTAATATTTTTGGTGATCCCAAAAGTGCCCCTCAACTCAATTATAAAATATAACCTCCTCCTTCAGCTATTCACTTCATTTTTAGCCTTAAATCTCATAATTACCCTTCCTTTTTCATAATAAACATCCCTATCTATATTTTATTGGTTTTGGTATTCTTCAAATACTAACTCTGCTGCTATAATTGGAGATTTAGAGGAAGCACGTCGAAGAAGAGGTAATATCATCTACAAATTATTTCAAAAAATCATTCTTCTTATAATTTTTCTTCTTGAGTTGTTTCATTGGAAAGTAATAAATATAGTATCACTTCTATACTGAGATATTATTATGATTATAGAAAACAAATAAACCACTATTTATCCATCCTATGAAAAACAAAATCACAACGCGTGTATAAGTATGAATTACCATATCCACGTCGTGGTGTAATATGTTTTCATCACAAACTTACTTGGAAGGGTATAATGATATAAATAATAAATATATATTATTATTATAACATTATATTGACTCTAAAATATTATACACCATTCAATAATTATTGTAATGATATCGTCGCTCATGGGTACGTATGACTTACTATCTCCACGATGCGATGAGATTCATTATACCTGACCATCATTAAAATATGATTGTATAAATGAATTGAAAGAATTAATATGATATATATACTATATAAATATCATTTGTAAATGATATTACTATATCTTAATAAGATTAACTTTTCTGAAAAAACATCCATAAGAAAATAAAGAAGCTAATGCCTGATGGATGAGTAATAATGTTACTAAAAAACTGATGATAATATGATTATATATGATATAAAAAATGTAAAATATTATTAACTAATTCAATGAAATTATTTAAATATTAAAAAGGAGATTCGGGTACATACAAAGGAAATCAGACCTCAGGTAAGGGATAATTTCACAATATCATTGTTATCTAAGATTGTTTATACATAAGTATTTATTGGGGTTTATTTATCATTAACATCCATGTTTCCTAAAGATGTAATATTAATTCATTTCTCATACAAATGTTTAAATTCAATTTTTCCCATTGGTGAAATTTTATTAAATGGTATGAAAGGAATATTTTGTCGTTATTCGATATGAGGTAAATTTTGACTTTTCTAGAAAAAGTACATGGAGAATATTTTTTAACTTATACAATATGAAAATATTTCTATATTTTCATAAAACCTTATTTCAATTAAGATTAATCTATATGATTTCATGTTTATCTTCAAATAAATTATTTTTTATTAAAATTACATGACATTTTGAGAAAAAAATGTTTTTTAAGAAGAAAGGATATTTTCATCAAGAATTAATTTCATGTGTTATATCATAATTATTTTCCATCTAAGATCGAAATATTTAATAGGGTAATTTTTCAAGTATAATATTCTTATTGTTCCTAAGATATTATTATGTTTTTTGTGGAATATTATTTATGAAATCTATTTGTTTTACATGGATTATGTTATGGTGGAATGATGTTTAATGAAACCCATTTTCCTCCTTAGGTTATGATAATTCATTTATGTTATTATATAAAAAGTAATAATAATTTAATTAAGAGATGGTTGGGATCAATATATTCTTCTGATGAATTGAGTAATGACTTATTTTTCATGTGATTGATATGGATGGAATGAGAAATGATCTCAGTTCAGTAATATAGGGTAGAAAAAGTATTGTACTTTTTTCAGTAATGGACTTTATCATCAATGATTGTCTTGGTAATGAGCCTTGACTAATATGAAATTATTTTCTATTATTTTGTGTATTCCAAAAAAATTATATCTTATGTTATGAATTTTGTTATTACATTCATTGATTCTTATGAACTTTCATGATTTATCACATGGCATGATATCCCAATCTTTTTTATGTATGATATGATTTTCAAATTTTATGTTCTTATGTATTATGATAATGATATGATTTATATCTCCCTTTTTTACACTTATTGAGCATATTATCTCACAATTTCATATGATTATTATCCATGGGTTATGTAGAAGGGTATCAAATAAGATATTTCAAGAATGACTCTAGTTATGAAGATATAAGTGCGAGATAATGAATATGTCTTATGAACCAACTGTTTATGTTTCCTAGTTTCTAAATACACTTTACCTATATGGTCCTTCATAAAATATTAATATTTTATAATGAATATTCATAAATTTGAAGTAATATCAATGTATGTAATGTATGGATTTTTATAGTTGGTATCATAGGAAAGATATAGTTAACCTTTTGAAACTAGGATTAGAAAACCGTAGAAAGAACCCTAAGGATAAAAGTTCCAATCCTAGTGTTTTAGAAATGGTCATGAATAAAGTAGGATAAGACCTAAATATCCTAAATTAAAATTTTATTCTTGATAATTTAGTTTACCATTTTGTTTAGTTCTGATCATATTATGCTGCGTAGTTTTAGATAATGGATGTAACCTGAAGGAACTCTATTAATGTTGAATGTAAAGGGAAATGCAATGATTTTCCATCTGAGCAACCCAATGTTATGGGAGATGGAATGAAAAATATTGTAGCTATGATCACACAAATTTCTCAAGATATGAATCATGAAGGAATTCAAAATGATTAAATTAGGGAACAACATTCTGGTTATTTATTCATGAGGTATCATCCACATCATTTTAGTGGGTCTTCTAATCCTTTAGTATATAATAATGGATTAGTGCCACTAAAAAGTTATTTTAAGTACTCAAATTTTTTGAACATGGTAAATTCATCTTATCAGCCTATAATTTAGAAGGGGAAGCTAATAAATGGTGGAACCTTATCAATAAAACAAGGTAAATAAATGAAATTTAATCCATGGAATGAGATTAGTTTAAGAACTTATTTTTAAAAAATTACATTCCTCTTATTTTTTAAACAAAGATGGAGAAACAGTTCCTTGAACTTAAGAAAAAGGCTGAGGAATCCATTGGTACCAATAAAACAATTTTTCAATAAATGAAAGGTACGCTTTTGGAATTAATATCCAACCTAAAAGTAAAATTGATTGATTTATTAGTGCCTTAAAACCATTTCTTTTAAGGGTATTATCCATAAGGGACTTCAATTGCTATGAAGAAATCATTCGATGTTATCTCATGTTTGATATTGATATTAGAGTAACCCATTAGTCCAAAGGGTTTGATAAGAATGGAGAAATGGAATTCAAGGGAAAATATAAAGACCACATTAAAAAAATAATATTTTTTCTTTATGATCAAACTATGGAAATAAAGATGGAGGAAATTGTCTTAAATGGACTAGTAAATATTTTATGTTTGGAAAACATTGACATCAGTTGGTTGAATGCGAAAGTGATGTGAAAAATATGTCTAATGATTTGAATGGAGTAAAGGCTACAAAAAATTCTCCTCATACACTTCAATGTTACATGCAAAATAAAATTGGGAATTATGTCAATCAATTCCATAATCCAAGTGTTATTGATAATGATTGACTTCAGAAAACTCTGGGGGACAAATTCAATGGTAATTCACATGACATCACTATTAGTGATGTGGAGTAGGATAAAAAAGTGGTGAAATGTACACATTCCATCAAATATATATTATAAAATTTTTATTTGATTTTGGATCCACCCACTATTTTATTTCTGAAAGAGTTTCTTAGGGTATCACTAAATTACCTAAAACATTTGATGTTGAGTTAGGTCAATCAAATCTTAATGGAACAATAGTAGCATCAAAAGATTATAATTCTTCCCTAGTTTAAGTTTGTGGTAAATTGATTCCTATAAATATTATTATGTATCCTTAATTGGAATTTTTTGTTATTATTATTTTGGATTGGATTTCTCTACAAGGAACTCATATCAATTACTAAGGAAGGGAAGTCAAATTTCATATTCTAGATCAATATATGGTCATCTATCAATGAAAGGATGAATATAACCTTTCAATATAAATTTTTTCCATCTGATGTGTCTTGATCCCTATAAATAATAGCAATCGATCTCAAATGTTTGGGGAGAATCTCACAATTAAGAATAACCCCATTGTACAAGAGTTTGATGTTTTCTTTCCAGAAGAATTTCCAATTCTCCCACCGGATAGTGAGGTTGATTTTTCAATATAACTCATATCAGGTGCTATTCCTATTTCTAATACTCTTTATTGAATGTCCCCAATTTAGATATAATAATTAAAGAGAAACTCCAATAGAATATTGACAATGGATTCATACACCCTAGTGAATCACCTTGGGGTGAACTTGTTCTTTTTATTAAGAAGAAAGTTGTATCAATGTAACTTTCATTGATTTTAGATAACTAATTAAGATCAAAATAAGGAAGAAATATCATTTTCCCCACATTTATGACTTAACCAACCAACTATGTAGAGCTCAATACTTTTCCATGATTGAACTTCACTAAGGATATCATCATTTAAGGGTCAAAACAGATGATATACCAAAGATGGCATTCTGTACAAGGTATAAAAACTATGAATTTATAGTGATGCATTTTTCTATTTCTAATTCCATTTCAATATTTGTAGATCTTAAGAATAGAATATTTAGAGACTATATTTATTATTTTTTGGTAGTTTTTATAGATAGTATTCTTGTCTATTCGAAGAGTAAGTAAGAACAAGAAGATCACTTGATAATTGTACTGAATACCCTAAGAAAAAAAAAATTTAGGGAAAATTTACTAAGTGTGAATTTTGGCATCAGAAAGTTTCTTTTTTGGGTTTCATAATCTCAAAGATATATATGGATTCATCAAAAATAGAAGTTATTGAATTTTTTCTAGAAACAATAACAATAACTGATATCTGAATTTTTCTTTACTTGTATGGATATTATCAACATTTTCTGAAATATTTTTGATGACTGTATAATCCAATCAACAATTTGAATCAGAGAAGAGTTAATTTCATGGGGTCGGAGGAATGTGAAGAGAATTTCAGAGAGCTCTAAAGAAGGTTATCCATTACACCAGTTCTCACACTACCATATAGTGGAAAAAGGTTTGTGATCTACAAAGATATATCAAAAAGGGGTTAGTATGTGTTCTCATGTAAAATTATATGGTTATAACTTATGCCTCATGAAAATTTAAAATCGATGAGAAAATAACCCAACTCATGATTTGGAGTTAGCTCTAGTAATCATTGAATTAACGAAATCGAGGAATTATATTTATTATGAAAGGTGTGATATTGATAAAGATCATACAAGATTAAAATATATTTTCACACAAAAGGGGAGGAATATGTGTCAAATAAGATGTTTGGAGTCGATTAAATATTATGACTGCTCAATACACTACCACCTAGGGAAATCTAACAAGGTGGAAGATGATTTTAGTTGAAAGAACCATTATAGAATATCCATGATGACGATCACAAAAGATCCAATTTTTATTCATTTTCAAAGGATGGATCTTGAAATTTTAAGGAAAGGGGAAAACTATTATCTTTCTGAAATTAATGGTCAACCATCTATACAAGTGAAGATTAAGGAGGGAAAGAAGGAATATGTAGATCTACAAATTATGGTGAGAAATGTTCCTTAATTGAACCTTGATTATAATGGAATAAAAAGGTTTAAGAATAGGGTTTTTATTCCTCCCATACCAGAATTAAATAATGAGCTATTGGACGGGGCTCATAGTTATTCATTATCTATTCATCCTGGAAGCACATAGATTTAAAAAGACCCGAAAGTGTATTTATAGTGGGATTTCCTGAAAATAGATGTTGTCAAATATGTCTCTCAGTTATTGGTTTGTCATAAAGTTAAGGTTAAGAGAGATACCTATAAGGAGATGTTAAACCCATTACTCAAACCCAAATTGAAATTAGAAAACATCACTATGGACTGTATTTTCAGACATCCCAAAACATCAAATGTCTATAATGATATATATTGGTTAAATTTTATCCCCTTATGAAGTCGTCACACATCATTTCTATTTGAGATTATTTCTCTATTGATTAGTTTTCTAGGATATTTGTAAAGGAAGAGGTAAGATTTCATGGAGTACCACTTTCCAATATATCTAATCAAGATCCAAGGATTTCCTCAATGTTTTAGAGATGTCTTTAGTAGGATCTAGATACATAGTTAAGTTTCATCTATTCCTATCACCCTCAGACAGATGGTTAGTTTGAGAGAACAATTCAAACTCTAGATGTCATGTTGAAATCATGCTCTATGGACTTCAAAGGTGATTGTGATCAACACCTATGTTAGGTGAAATTTTCTTAATATAATAGATTTCACTTTAGTAGTCATATGGCTCTTTATGAATCCCTCTATAGAACAAAGTGCAGAACACTAATTTTCAAGGATGAAGTTGGGGAAATAAATCTATTAGGACCTGGTCTTGTTAACGAAGTAGTAGAAAAGGAAAGATCTATTCCAAAACACATAAGAGAAGGCCATAGTCGACAAAACTCTTATGAGGAAAACTGAAGAAAAGACATAGAGTTTGAATTGAGTGACAATGTGTTTCTACTAATATCTCCCTCGAAGTGAGTAATGAGATTTGAAAATAATGACAAGATGAGCCTTAGATATATCAGTCCTTCTGAAATTACGAATCATGTTGGGACGGTAACTTACTGATTGGCACATACAAAAAATCTCTCTCAAGTTCATTATCTGTTCTATGAATCCCTCTTAATAAAGTATATACACAATCATTCACATGTAATATGCTCAGAAGTCGTACCATTAGAGAAATATTATTCATATGAAGAAAAATCGACAGAGATTCTGGATGATTGAGAATAAGTTCTGCGAAACAAGACCAGTCACTTGATTAATCTTTTTTGATGGAACCAAAAATTTGAGGAAGCAACATGGAAAATTTAAAATATTATGAGTGAGGTATATCATCATTTATTTATATCAATGTGATGAATTTTGAGAGAGATATTCATTTTATAGGGGGTAGAACCTAACACTCAGATTTTTTTAGGAAATATTTTTTTCTTTAAATAATTTTAATTCTAAAATAGCTTTCATTACATGAAATTGTGAATTTAAACGAATGATGACTTGCCCTTAGTATAAATTTACAATTATACCTAGTTTATAGGTTATCATTAATAATAAAACTAACTTATGAAAATTTATGGAGAATTCACTGGCTAAAAATTATTTATATAAAATATAATTCAATTATATATTTTTATATTAATATTAATAAATTATTTGAATAAAATTTTTAAATGATATTAATGAAATATTTATGATATATATTTAATAAAATATTTTTTATTTTAATCCAGTAGATATTTTAATCAAAGGGTATGAATAACCCCTATTTGAGGTATAACAACACATATATTTAAAAAGATACTTTTACATCTTTTAATGGGGAACCCCTTTTAAATTAATATTAGGAAACATTAATAATATTTATATGGCAGCATCAAATTTTTCTATGGATGTATAATATAAAAATTTACATTGGATGAAATTTTAATATTTTTCGGATAAATATCAAATTTTAATGTATAGTAAAAATACACTAAATTTTATTTGAAAACAAATTCTTTCATGGAAATAATTTATATAGTTAAATTATAAAATTTAACAGTTTAAAAGTATTAATATAATATATTTTTATCATTAAATATAATGTTTTTCATTATCATTAATTTTACATTGAATTTAGATGTAAAAACATTTCAATCTTTTGCAAATTTTTAACATTTAAAACTCATTCTCCATTTTTGGAAAGGAGATTAATATTAAATTAATTACGAAAACTTATGTGTTTTGAATTTCTAAAAATGGCTTCCATATTTGGAATTGTTAGGATCCAATTATCTAAATATCTTTATTTTATTTTTTGTCATTATGAATAATAACTTCGACAATTTTTATTAATACCATAAAAGGGTAAATTGAATAACTAAGGGTGAATATAATTTTAAAAAATTAAGATAAATCTGATACTAATATAATTGGATGAGTTTTTATTTAATTAAATCTTCCTTGGGTTAAAAGGTTATCTTTTTTAGTCCACTTGAATGAGATGATGACATTTAATTTATTTTATTTAAAGGAAAGGTAAATATGTCTTACTCAAATTTTAATAACTATATAATTCTTAATATAAGTTAATACATAAGGAAAATTAAATTAAAAACACTAATTTTAAATATAATATATTTTTCATTAAAATGATAATCTATTTGTAATTTTTAGAAAATACCTAATTACCTTAAATACTTATACTTTGATGATGTAAAAATAAATTAATTAATGAGAAATCAATAAAACAATTTTTATGAAAATACATATAACCATAAAAAGAACCAATTTCATGACTAAATATTATTGGTTAACTATATATCAACCATAACCATCCAAGGATCTATTTAGTGGCCATTTTGATCCTTATGGAAGAGATTATGACACAAATATTATTTTATTTAAAGTGATGTTAAAGTTGTCATATTCATGTTTTTAAAATTGTAACATTTTTAATGTAGAATTTTCCATAAGATAAATATTAATAAAATAATTATTAAAAAATATTGTAGATTTATCTTCATCATAATATGTTTTTTTAATTTTTATTCATCAGATATGTATATTAAATAATTACACAAAATTGGGGTAGTAATTATTTTATTAATGGAGATAACATATAAATGTTACTAAAAATATTAAAATAAATATAATTTTGGATAATTAATATGTCCAATTAATTTAATATATGACATTTACTTCTTAGTAATATAAATAATTATTTTTTTCTAAGTGAAATTTTTTAACTTAATATATTTACAAATCAATGAATTTGATAGTGTCATAATGGACTATATTGTTTGTTTAGAAAAACAAGGATTCATTAAATTTCTTAGAAATCATATTTTTAAAAAATATATATATAATAATTATTATATGGTCTATAATGTTCTATTTTATTTATTTATGGTCAAATTTACATAAAATAAGTAAATATTTCACCCTTTTAATATTTAAATATTTATTACCCTAGTTAAAAATTAAATTGAATAACCGAATGTTAATTAAAATATGAAGTATTAAATTGAAAAAAACGTATCTAAAATATTTTTTTTATATTAAAACAATATATCATATAATATTAAAAATTGGGATATTTATGAGGTTTTTGGATGGGGTATTATATCATTATATATTAATATTTTTAGAGATCCCAAAAGTGCCCCTCACCTCAATTATAAAAGGGAACCTCCTCCCTCACCACATAACTTTAAATTGATAATTAAAGCTAAAACATAACATAATATTTTCCATTATAAACATCCACAGTAACATTATATAGGATTTGGACTTCTTCAAAGTCCAACTCTAGTGCTCTAAGAGGAGATTAATAGGAAGCACTTCGAAGAAGAGGTAATCTCCTCTACTGATTCTTTCAAACATATTTTTTCTTCTAAAAACCCTTGATGATTTGTTTCATTATAAAGTAATAAATATAGTATCAATTATATATTTAGATGTTTTCATGAATATGTAACAATAATATTTCATTTTCTATGCATTCTATGATAAACTAAATCACCATGCGTGCGTATGTATGGTTTATTGTCTCTATGTCGTGGTGTTATCGGTTTTCACCACCACCTTACATGGATAGGTATAATGATGGAAATAATAACTATATATGATTATTATAAAATTATATTTATTTTGAAATATTATAAACCATTCAATTCAGTACCATTCATCAATTATGTGAATGATATCATCGCTCGTGCATACATACAACATACCGTCTCCACGATGCGATGTGATTCATTCTACATGATCCTCATTAAAGAATGATTATATAACCGAATTTAATGAATAAATATGACAAATATTAAACCAATATCATTATTTAAAATATATAACTATAACATAAGAAGAGTAACTTATCCAATAAATCAAGCATAATAAAATAAGGAAGTTAATGCCTGATGGACGAGTAATAATGTTACTAACAAAAAAATGCTAATATAAACAAATATGTTATCAAAAAAATAAATATGATTCTAAAATGAGTCAGTGACATTATTTAATTTAATATATAGGATATTGATGAACATAAAAAGGAAATTATACCTTAGAGAAGGGATAATTTCTCAATCTCATTATTATTTGAGATTGTTTACACATAAGTATTTACTAGGGTATATTTATCATACATGCCCATGTTTCAAAAATATGTAATATTACTTATACCATTATAAAATTTTTTGTTGTCAATTTTCTTAATTGGTTAATTTTTTTTAAATGGTATTAAAGGAATATTCTTTCGTTATTCGATACGAGGTACTTTTTATCCTTTCTAGAAAAAGTATGATGATGTTTTTTAAAATTTTATGGAATGAATGGATTTTTAAATTTTCATTAAACCTTTTTTCCATGAATCTTCCTCTACATTATTTCATATTTATTTTCAGATAAATTTTTTTTCTTTTAAATTTACAAGGAATTTTGAGAAAAGAAAATATTTTTGAAGAATAAATGATATTTTCCTCAAGAATTAATTTCATGTGTAATATAAAAATAATTTTCCATCTAAGAAGGAATTATTTAATAGGGTTACGTTTCTAGTATAATATCATTATTGTTACTATTATTTTATTGTGTTTATTATAGAATGTTATTTATGAAATCAATTTTATTTACATGTATTATTTTATGGTGGAATGATGTTTAAATAAACCCATTTTATTCCTTGGGTTATGATGAATGATTTATGTTATTGTGGAAAACGTAAAAAGTATTTAATTATGAGATGGGTGGGGCATCTATCTTCTTAAAATGAATTGGGTTATGATTTATCTCTTAGGAAATATGCATGTATGGAATAGGACTTGATCTTCTCACATTAATACTAGGCTAGAAATGAAGAGTGATCTCGGTTCAATAATGGACTTTGTCTGCAATGACTGTCTGGGCAATGAGCCTTGACAAATTGAAATTATTTCCTATGATTATGTGTTTTCCAAAAAAAAATCAATTTTTTGTTATGAATTTTGGTATTATTTTCATTTATTCTTATGAACTTCTATGATTTATCCCATGGCAAGATATCACGATCAATCATATGTAGGATACAATTTTCAAATGTTATGTTCTTTAGTCTTATGATTATGATATGATTGGTATCTCCCTTGTTTACCCTTACAAATAATTTGAGCTCACACTTTAAAATAATTATTTTCCCAAGGTTATGAAGAATGGTATTAAATAAGATATGTCAAAAAGGGTTATTGTCATTAAGAAATAAATGGGAGACAATGAATATGTCTTATAAACAAGTTGGTTATATTTCCCAATATCTAAAGACACTATAACTATATAGTCCTATCATTAAAGGTTCATATTTTGTAATGATTAATCAACAATTTTTAAGTAATATAAATTTATATTAAATATGGATGGTTATATCCACCATGAAAGTGTCTTATGAAGGCCTTTAGTGTAGGGGTGGCATCCCATTTCGGGCTAAGAAGAACAGGGTTGCACAGGCCTCTTAGAAAGAAGATAGGGAATGTGAAGGCTGTGTAGGGTTAACTCAATGAATCTTATTAGTGATATTCACTTTTGTATTTCTTGAGGTAATCTCTATTAAACCATTTCATCATCATGTAACAAAAAAGAGTGTGACCCCCCCTCAGTGTTGAATCCGATTGAATGAAATGGGTCTGATCCTACGGTTAATTGATCGAAATATTCTTAGGGCCATGCAAGTCATCTATTAAGGAATTATGAATAATTCAGATGTAGAGGTCAACTACATATATAAATAGGGCATACCATCTATAGATTTGTTCCAAAACATTCTTCATTCTTCTTCTACAACTATAAAATACTTTTGTGCTACCTTTTGAAGTATCCTCTCATGAAACCACACAATATACGAATTTAGCCAACCAATCTATGTGAGATCACATGTATTGGTGGTCTACACAGTGGATATAGGGATAGTGGAATGTATGAGGGATCTTTTTCAAGTTTCCTATGAGAAGGAACATTCACGAGTGTCCTGAATGAGGGAACATTCTCATGTGGAATACAGATGGTACTTCCTTTTCCAAAATTTTATAATTTTTTCAAAATAGTTATTTTAATATAAATTTATCCTTACAAGATTCTAATGAATTCCCATGAACAAGATATTGTATATGTTTTAGAGATTCTTAAAACCATTAAACCAGATTACTATGATATGTGTGACTCTATCCTTCTAGACTCAGTGAAGCATTTGAAGAAGCACCAGAGTGAGTACCCTTAGAGTGATTATCTACCTATATATAGTCATAAAATTCTAAGAGATGTGTTCATCTAGAATACTGGGAATTATTTTTTGAATTCCTGATTTTTGGAATACACAAATTAACTCACTTCCAACATCTCTTCTAAGGGTGTATTTTTTAATGATAGAATAGTAACAACATCATGCATCATGTACCGTAGCCAGTGTTCCCCAAACCTTAAACCTCACAACCATGAATTGAAACCCCACTACTACTATTAAATATTACATGAATCTATGATGAACTAGTCACAAGTTTTTATGGATTATTAAGAATTCTCTTCTAGAGGAGTTAATCTTAAATGGATCTAGGAATACAGGGTGTGCTAGGACAACACATAATTTAAAACTAATCATCTAGATTTCAAACTTTAAGAGGTGGTTTGGGTGGCACATAAATATGTTTTCATGACCCCACAAATCAACCAATGATATATTATGATGGTGGATCCCTTAGAAAATAATTTCCATCTTATTCATGGTGAAGTCGACATTAGCTTGTGGGATGCCTACAAGAACTCAGGGGGCTCCCATTCTTCTAGATATGTATGATGAGTTCATTCCATTGAAGGAGAAATGGGATGATTATAAAAGTATTCCTACTTCATCCCATGAGATGTTTAATTTCGATTAGATGGTTAAAAAGAAGGAACCCCACTCAAGTGGTGATATCCATTCAGAGTCCAGGATGATGGTCTTATAAGAGCTGAAAGTAGAAGTTCATACCTATAATTTCCCAATGGGGTGTCATTTATTGGAGAACTAGAGAATCCCTATAAAATTATAGAACTCCTTGGATAAAGTATTGTATTACTTGTGGGGCTGTATGGTCAATTCAATGGTTCCTTAGAAGGAAATGTCTAGATGGATTCAAGTTGTTGTGGTTAAGAACCTACATGCTACCAGTCCACAAATCTAATAGTGGTGTGTGTCCAGAGAATTTTCATAGAACCAAATTATTATACGGTAATCACATAGGGCTATTTGTCCCTATTCTAGTGAAGATCTACCAATGATTACTACACATATATATCAAGAAGGCCCCGTATCAAATTTCAAGGCCATTTTAAGTGCTATGGGGGTGGATTGTAGTAGGCTTCATCTATTATTCTTTGATGAGTGAATTTTATGTTTATGAATTCCATTTATTTTAAAAATTTCCGATTTTTTCTAGTATCTGACCTTTTTATCTAACGTTCGGTGAATCCCTAAATGATATGAACATACTGGTAGAGTTAAAATTCATTCCATATGGTGATCTGACTATTGGGAAATTCATTGAAAATGTCCAGAAAAATGATGACCTGAGGTCATACCTGATTACATTTAGTGAAAGTGTACCGGCACCCCACATTGACAAATATGTCATATATGATGTCTATATTCCATATTGATTCACTCTCCAATTAAATTGTATATAAGAAACAAATTTAAATCCCCCAAACATGTTCATTTTTACAATAATATGATGGTGGCCTAATTTTTTTGGATCCACATGGATTTGGAGGTTTCCCAAGAATCAATGAACATACCAATGTCGGGAACATCAATAAATCTAGAATCTGTGTATACTGGTTCTTGGTTTTCTTCCTACCCCAAGGTGTATTAACAAAAATCATCCATTAAGTCCAGTCCATGAATAATTATAGGCCCAAAATGTATGGTATTATGGTTCATCAATATAGTGATAATGATAAAACTCTATAATATTATATGAAACATGGAGAACAATCCATAGAGAAGGATAGGGATGAAAAGACCACATACATCATGTTAAGACATTATAGTCGTCACTATTAGGAGGAAACATGAGACTTGGCTATATAGTCTCCTATTATAGTAGAGATACCTTAAAATAATTTAATATTAAAAGAAGTAGGGTCTTCCTCCTAGTTAGTTCCATCTTCATTAGATTATGTGTGGCATTTATCATTCTATGAAAGGTAGGGATTAATCATGTATATCAGAGTTTTATGGTTGTTTCTCTAGGATCAAATATGTATCCTAGAGATTGAGGATATTTCAAGTCCTTTAAACATTCAACTTGAATAAAATTTTTATTAGGTGGAGTAATATATTCGGGAGTTTTAGATTTTAATATATGCCACCGATGATCGGATTCAAGCTATATGGCTGGTAACAAACATGATAACAAGAGTTGTTGCTAAGGGGATATCTTGTTGATCTAACATGGAATGTGATGAATACATAAATAATAGTTATTTATATCTATATTTTCACATCTTGTTTCCTTCCATATTCCATAAATATTAATTTTAGGTTGATATTCGTTTCATTTGGTAGGAGTAGAAGGGGAACCACGGGTGGCGCTTGAGTCAACAAAATATCATTCAATGGGAACCCCCATTAGATGGAGGGATGAGTTCCTCGATCCATCAATGTTATCCTAATGTCAGAGGATGATGGTAGATGTGATGATGGGAGGGTCTTCTCAACCATCATCTACCATTCAGATAATTGAGAGGAACAATTTAGGCCCCTTGTTGTCTCATGGGACAAAACAAAAGAGGGAAAATAATTTAGCCGAGACTATACACAATAGTAATTCTTTTAATTATTATTTAACCCAATGACTAGCCTGATGTACCCATTTGACCATACCTTACTTTTTCAGGCTCCACTTCACTATACTCCCTTAATGGGTTCTTTAATGACCCTTCAAGTGTTGAGGGGGACATTATGTATGAGGCATAAACTCATCATGATGAATATTTCCCTTTTATAGATGAAGTTTCAAGAGATAGAGATGCATCTGCTCCCATTACTATAGAGATAGAGGGGGTTTTAGAACTATCCAATGCACATCAAAAGGTTTTATGTTACCGTCACGGTATTTATTCCTCATGAAATTTATGATTCTACAAACATACTAGAACACCCCATAGAATCTACCCCTAGCTATATCACCATTATAGAAGATGTTTTAAAGTAATGTGGGTGGTCCATTGGGTATTCTATCTTTGAACTTGACTATACAGTGTTCAAAGAATTTGTCCACACTGAGAGGCTGATGGAGGAAATCAACGGTGGATCCAATTTGTGTCCTGATACTTGCATATTAGATACCCATACTGTTGATAGTGCAACATGAATTAATGAAATATATAATTAAATAACATAACATGAGGATATGTTTAAAAATATTTTATATTCCCTCCACTCGATAGAATTTTTGGGATTTCGATATAGAATTAGACAAACATGAGTTTTCTATTTCTTTGGATTTCAAACACAGTAAACCTCACTTAACATGATGTCTCACATATGATCTTGACTTTTGATTCTTCTTCTATAAAATAATTTCCAAGTCACATCATGACCAATGAATCCAAGTCCATCTTATTCCCATTGCTGATTGAGTAACGAATTAAATCCTCAAAGTGGGAGATTCACGAGATCCCCCATCTTTATTTATGAGAAAACCTAAGGGGAATATCATTTCTAGGATATCACCACTAAAAAAATGAGACTAGGGATATTAGAGATGAACCAATTCTAGCTGATAATTTAACAAAGAGTGAGTGTTTATAAATACTCTTTATTTAACTACCTTTTCTTTCGGTTAACCCCCTAATGTTAATGGTGGGATCTATCTATAATACATTTAGATAAAGTTAGGTGGCCATGATTGAGAGGGGATATTCCATACCAATTCATCAAACAATGGTAGGTGAAGATGATTCTATTTGGTAGGTAGCAGATTAGGGACCCTCATTGAGTTTGTTAATTCCAGAGTACATTTATCCTATTGATAGTTGTTGTGAGTCCGACTTGTAAACACAAGTCTTCCTTCACACCACATAATGTATATTTTGGAGATACATCTGAAGGATAATTTTAGAGATCCCCCTTGAAGATATTTCTTCTCAAATTCACCAACTTCTATGTATGTTAACCATTTTGGGGTATGATGGTTTTGATTACTGCATGATCCATCATTTATGAAGTCAATCATTCGGAAATGAGTGGTGGATCAAAGACCGTATTAGGCTGATGCATAGCTGATAAAACAGTTTTTGTTACACCCCAATCCTTTAAAATATTTTCAGTTTTTAATAAAATTATTTTTAATTCTTTCTTTCATTATAGGAATCATCTTGTTAATCTTACACTACACACAACACAGAGTCAGCTTGTGTTACACGCGAGATCATGTTTTACCACCGTTTAATAGAAAACCAATTTTAAATCCAATTTCGAAAAATTTATAAATTTTATATGTAAAATATACATAATTTTTGAATTTGAAATGTCAAAAATATAATTGTGTAAATTGTTGGTATTTTTTTGATAAGTTTTATTTTTTGACTAATAATGTAAAATATTTCATTTTAGTTATAATATACCTTTTTATTGAAGTAATTATTAATGTTAAATTATATTATAAATTGGGTTTTAAATTAAAAAATAGATCAATTATACATATATTAACCCAATTTAGGTCATTGGAATTATTTTTACATTGAAATTGGATATAAAAACTTATTGATCATTTTAACGTTGTTTACTTTAAAAACATGTTTTCCTTCCACATCTACAGGATTTGATTTAAACTTAATTTTTCCACTTATATGATTTTAATTTTGAGAAATGGATATAAATAGTATTAATTAGTATAATATTTTATATCTAATCATATCAAATTAAATTTTGAAAAAAATAATAGTGAAATTGAATATTATTTGTTATGGTGATTAAGGTAAAACTAAGTTTAATGAGGGACTAGACCTTAATATTAAGAGAAAAAATGACCTAGATTTTAGTCTAAAATCCATTTTCAGAGAATAAATCAACTTAATCCCCTATGGGTTAAAATTTGATGGTTTATTTGGATAATATTTTATAAAAGTTTCTTATATGATAAGTTAAGTAAGGAAAAAGACCAAAAGGGAACCCTCATTACCTTCAACATTAATAAAACATTGAGATATACACGAAACATATATTTTTTGTTATAAATATCATTTTGAAATATAAATATATTATTTTCATCATAATAATATATCATTAATTTTTAGAGATGAAATTTTTACTTAATATGCTAAAGAAACGCCAAAATAGTTATTATTTAGTTAATAATCAACTAAAATAATTTAAAAAATAAAATGTAAAATTGATGAAAATTGATTGAATAATTGTATTTAATTAATTAATTAGATTTAAATATATTGTTCAGTAGTTTTGAACTTAATATATTTTAATTGTAGTATTAATTTTATATTTTTAAATTAATATTAAATAAATAATGTGAAATTTAAATTGATGTAATTTTATAATAAATTATATATTATTAAATAATATTAAATTAATAAAAAAATATATTAAAATTGGTGATTTTTAAGAGTTAATAAATATTAACCATTTTCTACTGATAGAATAATTTATCTTATATAATTAACCTATTGACCTATATTTTTTTAAAAACATTTTAATCATGACTCGGGTTAATGTACTGTTTTTACACGTCGCATGCGCTTGTTTTATAATTAATTTCCAAAACACATGGGATTTATAATTTTTAAATTACATAACTTATTTATAATTCAGTTTCTATATATATTCTAGTTATAATCACTTTAATTTAGTCTTAATGGTTATATTGCATATTCTAAAAAACTAGATTCTTTAATAGAAACCAAAATGATAAAATTGGGGAAACTTAGATGTGAAGGAACAAAATTAAAAAAAAATGAAATAATATTTTGTGTAGTGGAGGTTTTTATCTACCATGATTCCCATTTAAATCATTATTTTTTCATTTTTAGGCAAATTAGGTAATGGATACATCTCATTAATGTATACCTTTTGGTATTTACAAGAGTGCCACTCCTCCACCACTATAAAAAGATATTCAGTCTTCCCCTTCCTCAAAACTCTCAAGACAATTTATATAGACCAATATATACCCATATAGTTCATAAAAATAACTCATTTCCTCCTATAAGACTCACCTTTGGAATAAATCAATCCAACGAATCCCTTTGGGAAAAAACAAAAGGGGTTACCCAAAGAATATGAAACATCTTTCCTTAATCTCTTTAGTTTTATTTCCACTATCCTCCCACTCCAATCTTCTAAGTTCATGATTATATAAAAATATAAGTATCATAAACATAATATGTTTTTTATCCATTCTAGGTTCTAGCTTTACTTACACACACTTCCATCTAATGGGTAACTAACTTACAGTTCTTTTTTCACGGTGAACTATCGCCTCATGATGGGAAGTTATTTGTTTTTACTTTACATCCTCTCATGGTGGAAACTGGGATGGAAAATAATTTGTATATGATATATATGATTTTTATTATTTCATTATACTCTATGAATTATTTTATGAAACATACCATTATACTTTCCATTTTTGTGTAAATACGATCACATCATTTCTCGAAGTGTAGATTACTACCTCTTCAATGTAATGTGATTCATTACCACAATTAAAGGAACATATAATGGATGAATTCAATTAAATATATGTAACATAATTTAATTATACAATTTATTCATGAAATAATTACCTTTATTGAAATATAATATGTCATTTTCTTTATTATGCACTTTAAAGTGATAACGTTGATCATGGACGTCTGGACTACCACCTCCTTGACATGATGTGATTCCTTTTACATAACAAGAATCCTATGTATAAGTAAATATGATTAAATAACTTGGTATTTAAAATATAATAATAATTATGGTAAGCTATAGTGTCATGTACTATCTTACCACAATTTTCATTGAAAAATGCAAGCGTTACTCATGTGTACGTAAGACCAACCATCTCCATGATTGTAACCTTGGTTCATTTTTCATACCCATACTTAATTATTGGGATTAACAGTGTATTTGATTTATAAATATGATATTTATGTCCTGATTTTCATTATGGATGTATTTATATTATTAACCCTTTGACGATAGTTGATCTACCAAAGTTGTTTTTGACAAATAAATCGATATGGTCAAAACATCTGATGTAAACTAAGTTGTGTAAATAATTGTTTACAATATAATAATAAGTGAAGTAAAATTAATAATAAACTTGAAAATATTTATAAAAAAATTGAATAATTTTCATCTGTTAATTATTCATGAATATAAAGACACACATTACATGTTGGACTCGAGGTAAGGGATTTCGTCTCTATTTACATTACATTGAGACTTATTTGTTATTATGAAAAAAATCACTTTTATTTGATGAGTATACAATACTTTGACATGTTATATCATGGATCTCCTTATAGTAATGATATTATAAGTTTATTTTAATATTATTCCATCACATTTATAATGATTCGAATGTTTCAAAGTGGTTATGGGACACATTGGAATGTTTAATGATTATATTATTCAAGAATGTTTTGATGATCTTTAAAAGCGATTTTCATTAATAAACTTCAAAAAACATTATTGTTTCTTATCCTACACTAGGGAATTATTGATAAATCTCTATCCCTTATTCAATATAGATATTTGGTGATAAGGAAGACTATTTATTAATTAAATCTATTATTCAATATATGAGAAATGTTTTTGACTAGCCGATACATGCAGGGCCCAGTTATAGATATCCCATTAATGCGTCAGTAGTCTCATGAGAAGAAATTGATGGCCAAATTAGAATAGTTTAATCTATCCTGAGAATAGTTAATGATAGTATATTGGTTCATGTTCTAGATATATGACATCCAATATTAAATCATTTCACTCATTTCAATTATCATTTTTATCCAAGATATTTTTCATTGACAAATACATGAATGAATTTAATTAAATGTTTAATGATTAAGATTCATGTTTTTAAATTTATTACCTTTCAATATTGATTTTTCCTTATCCTGTTATTTTAATGGAATGTGTTATCAGTTATTTATCAATCCATGTTGATTATTCTCATAAGTTCAATATTTCTTACACATTACCTACCCATACTGATTATTTGAGATCAAAATTATTTTTTTTCCCCAAGTTATAAAGAATAAATCTTTGAATAATATTTCTATTATGTAGTTACTTATATTTTATTATGTATCATGTTTTATTTTTTATTTCCCAATGTAATATGAGCATGATGTATGTAATCTAGTTTTCCAAAATTGCAAAATTGTTTGGTCCCCAAGGATTTGAAGCCAGTATCTATAGAAATTTAATAAATTAATGCACTGGATCTATGTGTATAGGTTCAGGGAATTAAAGTTTAAATATCTCAGATCTGTTGCATCTCAAGTGGAGTTTAACCACGATATGAAGGTGGAGTAGTATCAGTACCACTTAGACGATAAACCTCTACAAATGGTATGCCATAAATTAGAAATAATTACCATTATGGAATAGAGTTTCCAAATAAACCATTCCATTAAGAGGTTTTAGGAATAAGTTAAAGATTATTTTTCTATGGAGAAGAAAAAACTTCATCAAGCTGAAGGATTTATCACAACACAACTGGATGGGTTTCAACAAGCTGTGGAGAATGCATGAGCCATAGTACAACAACTCAATGTAACAAACCAAGTAAATAAATAATAATATATTTTCATATCTATGTCTATTTATGAATTAGATATTGTTTTAGAGGCTTAAAATGAGAATAAATCCAATCTTAAGCATAGAATACTCTAATATTATTAAAAGATTGTTTTACCGCCTTTTAATGGAAAACAATTTTTTTTTATCTAACTTTTGAAAATTTTATAAGATCTATTTTGTCAAAATAAACTAATTATTTAGAATTTTGACATTAAAATTTACTTTGGATAAATTTTTGGTATTTTCTGACAATGTTTATTTTTTAATGAATATTGAAAAATACTGCATTTTACTTCAAAACTGCTTTTTAATATAATTTAATTATATAGATAGAATATCTTTTTAATAAGTTTTAAAGTAAAATTAGAATATGGTTTTACAATTTAATCCAATGGTGGCCATTAGAATTAATTTCACTTTGAAATTGGACATAAATAACTGTCAATCTTTTGATAGATATTGTTTTTTAAAAAATTGCTATTTGTTTTGACATCGAGAATTATTTTTAAATTAATTAATCCATTTTCTATGTTTTTAATTTGGTAAAATGGATTCCATATTTGGAATCATAAGGTTTAAATTATGTAATTAATACCTTTTTGTTGTTGGACATTATAAATAGTAAAGATGGTAATTATCTTTTATTATCGTGATCAATTAGTAATCGGGTAGTTAAGGGTAATAAAATAAATTCAAAATAATATAAAATGACCCCAAAATGTGTCCAAATACTCTTTTATGATTCATTTCCGACCATGGTAATCTTTTTACCAAACTTGAGGGCCCATGGAGTCACATGGGTGTGATAGTGACATTTATGACATTATTTTTAAAAAGAAGAGAAATATAACAAAGGTTTTTATATCCTAATTAAAACAATTATAATTTTGTTTACATAAATGATAAATTAGTCTATAAATATTCAATATAAATCTTAAAAAATTTCCTACATCATGGTATTTTTTTATAATTTTTAGACATTAAATAAATAAATTTATTTATGACACCAAGATGATGCAGTGATTACCTCATTAATAAACGATTTAAATAAAATGAAACGATGAGGTAAAATATAAGACATAAACTTCTCAAAAACATATTTTATGGGTGGATTTAGAACCCTTATCACATAATCCTCAAAACATATCATTTTGGGACCTTTAAAATCCGAAAATAATTTTATAATAAAGTAACATTTCAAGACTTTCCAATAGTGACCCTCCTTCCTCTTATAAAGGGCTCCCACCTCTACCCCCTTACCCCCACCTCTCAAGACCTTGGATCATCCAATATCTGATCATATTATCTCTCCACATCTCTCTATTACTCCTAGAAGCCTCACTTTGGGCTGAAATCTTCCCAAGGAAATCTTTGGCTCAAATCAAAAAGAGTTACCCGATTTAGAGGTAATGTCTTCTCTTGAGTTTCTTCCAATTATTTTCCTTCTTCATGAACCACTATCTTATTATTATTTGACCCCATAATAACACCAGTATCCTAAATATTATAGGATTTTTTATGATAATTATTCTACCTACACTCACACACACCTTCGTCTAACGGTTAAAGAACATACTATTTTTGTGGGTGGTGAATTACTCCCTCACGAAACGATGATTGTTCAATATTATTTTAACACCTTTCATGATGGAAATTATGATGGAACTATATTTATATATGATATATATTATATTTATGACCTCTATATGCTTCTGTATTTTATATTTAAAACATACCTTTATTCTTTTCATGTTTTGTAAATGCCATAAATTCATATGAGGATGTGTGGACTACCGCCCCCACAAGTGATGTCACTTGTTCTTTCCAAACATGTAATTTATAAAGAATATAATTAATGAACATATGTTACCTATATAACATATATATTATACTATAATTATAATATATATATATATATATGTCTCATTTAGTTTTAATTCCTTTAATAGGACAAAGAAATGAATGTAGCGTTCATGCGTATATACGGCATGCCGTCTCCATGAACAATGTATTTTATTTTTTATCTCCAAATGTTATGGAATAGTATAAAATTAAAATATACTGGATATATGTGATATTTAAATCATTAATACCATTCTGGAGATGATGTACTTATAACTACATGGGCAATTCTTTTTAAACAAGTTCATTTTTGACTCATGTACCGAACATTGAAAAAACGTATGATATGAAATCACATAATTAACTAATTATTATAACAGATAATATGTGATATGAATTGAATAATAAACTTTAAAAAAGTCCTTGAGGAATTATAAATTGACCTATGTTTATTATTTAGGAATATAAAGAACGAACGAGAACAATTCAGACTTGAGGTAAGGGACTTCGTCTCTGTATCCTTTCATTGAGGCATACATCAATTTACATATGATCTTATTTTATTAGTTGTATAATAAAACCTTTTGACAATTACTTTCATTCAAAATGAACATTTTTACACGAATCATTTTACTAAATGAAAAAATGGAATGTCTTTGTCTTACGTATGCAGTGACAACGACTTCTCCGCCGCCGTGACCATTATTTGAGTTTTGGATTCCTATACAAGTCATATCTTTTTTTAATGAAGAAAATACCATTTTTAATTTTCTTTTATTTTGGTATTGAAAATATTTTTTATAATGTTTTGATTATATCAATGTGTTGTATTGATATCTTGTGATTGAAATGTGGAAATGTTATGTTTCCTTTATGCATGTTTTATGTGATACAATTATCATATGGTTATTGGGAATTGATTATGAAGTTGGGTGGTTCCGTGATAAAATATGGGAGGGTGAGCCCGAGATAGCTCTCCAATGCATTGGGTAATTATAAGGAGTTAAACTCTAAGTTTTCTTCAAAGAGATTTAGGGAATATGATGTGATGGGTATTCCAAACGTAATCATGAGGGTTACTCCCTACGTAAGAATGTTATGAATGCATCATGTTACCTTTATGTATTTTTATTTCAATGAGTTATTCATAAATCATATGATTTTATGAGGTATGTTAAAGTGATTATGTTTTATGACTAAATTATGATTTCATTGATTCTTATGTATACATGGACTAATGTTTTCTTTCCATACTTTTATATCCCATACTGAGCTTTTTATGATCATCCCAAGTTTTTGAAATGTTTTTCACAGGTCAAGGGAAAAGTGCATGATGTGATGATAGTGTCGAGGAATTGTCAAGAATGAAACAATGTTTTATTTTAAATATGTTTCCTTTGGTGAAAAAATGAATATTGTATTTGATGTAACCACCTTGTTTAAATGTGGAATGTAATGCATGATTTATGATCCGATTCTCTAAAACTCTAAACCTGAAATGTTTCTCAATGTGAATTCTTTAAATAACCCAAGATTAATTAATGTTTAAGGATGGGGCCATATAGTTGGTATTAAAGGACGGTTTAGATAATTTTAGGAGTTATAATTATATTAAATGATTATCCAAAAATATTTTTTTACACATTATGGTCAAATTCAAATGATATAAAATTTAAATATTACCATGTTTCTTCATATAAGATATGTTTGTTCAGAATGGTTTTCTGTAGAGGAAATAGGGAAGCAGTGCTAGGAAAAAATATAGAAATAAATGACATTCCAAATCAGCATCCTAAGATAGTCGGAATTGGAACTGAATAGTTTGTTGCAGTAATGGTGCAGTCGACTCAAGCGATAAATGGTAGGGGTATCCATTCACGGGATCAGCCAGATCAACCACATAGGAACATGTCAGTTGTGGAACATTTCATGAGGAAACATCCCCCTCATTTAAAGGATCATCTGACCCTGTGCTAACTGAAGGGTGGATTAAAGCACTGGAGAATATTTTTGAGGTCATGGGGTGTTCAGACAATCAAATGGTTATCCTTTCTGTTTACCATTTGGAGGGTGAAGCAGATCATTGGTGGTCGATGGTTAAAAATATCATGGATACTAATGAGATTTATGCTCTTTACTAGGATGAATTCAAAGGTATATTTCTTGAGAAATATTTTCCTAAGGCAATTTGACTTAGGATGGAAAAACAATTTTTGGAATTGAAGAAGGAGGACGACTCAGTGTCTTCTTATGAAGAAAAGTTCACTCGATTGGCAAGGTATGCTCAAAAGTTAATCTGATACCATGATAGTAAAATAAATTTTTTTTACTCAATATTAAAGCCAAAATATCGAAGGGCATTAGATTCTAGTGATTTCAAAAGTTATGCAAAGATTATTCGATGTGAGGAGAAGGTGGAAATGGAGTTTTATGATGATCAAGTGTTCTATGGCAACCAACAGAAGAAGAGAACGAGGTGTCAAGAGAAAGGGAATAATCCTTTAAAAAGGTTTGATGGTAAGAAAACTAAGTTTTTAGTTTGTGATAAATGTGGTAAAATGTATGATGGGGAATGTCTTTTGACTTCTAGAAAGTGCTTCTAATGTGGTAAGATGTGACATAAGGATCATGATTGCACTGGAGAATATTAGGGTAATGTTAAGACGAAATTTGATTTATATTTAGGGAAATGTTTCAAGTTCAATGAGATGGTTCATTATGCAAATGAGTGTTCGACAAAGAGCTTGAATGATGGGAAGTAGTCAGACTACAAGCAAACTGGTGTGGTGAAATCCTTTGAAACTACTTCAGAAGATGTTGGTCCATCAATTGAAGGGGTATCAGGTACTTTGTTTTTTTCTTTAGATTATGCCAATGTGTTATTATATTCAGGGTCTACACATTCATTCATCTCCTGAAAAATTTTCTAGTTAATTGTGAATTCCATCTCAAGAAGTGACTCTTGAACTTGTGGTAAAAACACCTGGTGGAAATGTTGAGGAAAAAAAGAATTTATAAAAATCTTCCAATACTTATCTATGGAAAGAATCGACTTACAAACCCTATTTTTTTACCTCTAGTAGAGTTTGATGTTATCTTGTGTATGTATTGGCTCTCTGTTTACCATGCTAAGATTGAATATAGAGATAAAGAAGTTTCCTTTCAGAAATACTTTCAGTTTGTGTAAAAGAATGAAACCTTAATATTGATAAAATATCAAGAGGTTGAGAAACTTGTAAAAGATGTAAATGAATGTTACCTTGAACATATTGTTTAAAACAAAGGAACCGTTCAGATTAATTATGTGCTAGTGGTAAATGAGTATCCAGATGTTTTTCCTGATGAGTTACCTAGAATAATACTAGATCGGGAAGTTGAATTTACTGTTGACATAGTTCCTGATGCTAAGCCAATATCAAAACCCCCTTATCGAATGGCTCAAATTTCACTTTTAGAGTTTAAGGAGAAATTGCAAGATTTATTAGAGAACGGTTTTATTCGACCTATCACATCACCATCGGGTGCTCCTGTCTTATTTTTTAAAAAGAAATATGGTTCAATGAGACTTTTCATTTATTATAGAGCCTTTAATAAAATCAATGTGAAGAAAAAATATCATTTCCCTCATATCGATGATTTGTTTTGTCAGCTCTTGGGAGCTCAGTATTTTTCAAAGATTAACTTGAGATCGGGGTACCATCAGTTGAAGGTAAAAGAAGTAGATATTCTGAAGAACATGTTTCATACATGATATGGCCATTATGAATTTATATTTATGCCTTTTGGGTTAACCAATGCACCTACTATATTCATGGACCTTATGAATAAAAATTTTCATGAGTTCTTGGGAAAGTTTTTAGTTGTTTTCATTGATGATATTTTGGTTTTTTTTTGACAGTAAAGAGGAGCATGAATGTCATTTAAGGGTTATTTTTCAAACCTTAAAAGAAAATAAATTTTATGGGAAATTCAGAAAGTGTGAGTTTTGGTTTCAACAAATTTCTTTTCTTGGTCACATTGTTTCTAAAGATAGAATAAATGTTGATCCTGTAAAAACAAAGGTTGTTGAAGAATGTCCAAGACCCACAAATGTAACTGAGATTCGTAGTTTTCATGGTTTGGAAGGCTATTAATGATGTTTTGTAAAAAAAATTCACGGTTTTCCATCCCATTGACAAAGCTAACTCGGAAAGGTGTTAAGTTTATCTGGACAAAAGAATGTGATGATTGTTTTCAGGAATTGAAATGTAGATTGGTGAATGCTCCATTATTGGCATTACCTTTCTGGAATGGTGAGTTCCTTATCTACAGTGATGCTTCATTGAAAGGAATTGGTTGCGTACTAATGTAGAATTATTAGGTAATTTCTTAATCTTCACGTCTGTTGAAAACTCATGAGATAAATTAACATACACATGATTTCAAATTAGCTGCTTTTATTTTCGCTTTAAAAATTTTGAGGCATGATTTGTATGGTGTAATGTGTGAAATATATACTGATAGAAAATGTTTAAAGTATATATTCACTCAGAAATAATTAAAAATGAGACATAAGAGATTGCTAGAATTGATCAAGGATTATGATTGTATGATTCACTACCACCCATGAAAAGCAAATAAACTGGCAGATGGTTTGAATCGAAAAAGTAATGATTTATTAAGCATGTTACATTTGTAACATGGTCCTTTGGTTAAGGATTTGAAGAATTTTGGCTTGGAAGTTGTTGGTGCAGGAAATTATTTTATTATTTTAGGTATCAGTGAAATCTTCTCTATCAAACAGAATTAAGAAAGCACAGAAGCAAGACAGTGAGTTGCAAAAAAATGTAGAGCTGGTTCAGAAGGGTATGTTTCCTGAATTCATCATTGATAATGATTGTGTTTTGAGATTTGGGAAGAGATTGTGTTTTCCTTGTGATTCACAGTTGAAGAGAATGTTGTTATGTGATGCTCATAGTTCTCCATTTTCAGTTTATCCAGGCAGTAATAAGATGTATATAGATCTTTGGGAGTATTACTGGTGGGATGGAATGAAAAGAGATATTGTTGATTATACTATAAAGTGTTTGACTTGTCAACAGGTTAAAGCAGAGCGGAAGTTACCGAAAGGGATGCTTAAGCCTTTACTAGTGATAGAGTGGAAATGGGAGAATATATTCATAGACTTCATTTTGGGATTACTGAAGACACCTCGAGGTAATAAAGCAATATGGGTTATTGTTGATCGTTTGACTAAATCTGCTCATTTACTTTCTATATGAGATACTTTTTCCCTAGATCAAATTTCGTGATTATATCTTAAAAAGATAGTCAGGTTACATGGATTTCCCCTCTCCATTGTATTTGATCATGATCATAGGTTCACTTATAACTTTTGGAAATTCCTTCAGATGTCATTGGGTACTGAATTAAATTTTTGTACAGCTTTTCATCCTCAATTTGATGGGCAGTCAGAACAAAAAATTCAGACATTGGTGGAGATTCTACATGCTTGTTCGATGGATTATCATGGAAGTTGGAACCAATATCTTTCATTGGTTAAGTTTTCTTATAATATCAATTTTCATTCCAGTATACAGATGGCGCCATTTGAAGCATTATATGGGAAGTAGTGTCGAACTCTAGATTTTTGGGATGAAGTAGGTGAAAGGAAGTTGATGGGACAAGAATTGGTAGAAGAGATGGTATAAAAATTTCATCTGATATAGAAACACATGAGAATAGCTCAGAATAGGCAGAAAAGTTAAATGGACAACAATAGGAAGAATCTCTCTTTTGAGGTATGTGATCTTGTCTTCCTCAAAGTTTCACCATGAAAAAGTGTGATGCGATTTGGTAAGAATGGAAAGATGAGTCCAAGGTTCATTAGACCATATGAAATTCTATAGTGAGTTGGATCAGTTGCATACCGAGTGGATTTACCTCTGAGTTTATCTTAGGTACGTAATATTTTTCATGTTTCAATGATAAGGAAGTACATGCTAGATCCATATCATATTTTGAGTCCAGAGGTAGTTCAGCTGGTAGAGAATCTCTCTTATGGGGAGAAACCAGTCTAGATTCTTGACCACAAGGATAAAGTGTTTCAGAATAAGCTTACTAATCAAGTAATGTTTCAATGTAAAAACCATATAGTTAAAGAGGCAACATGGGAATCTGAAAATGAAATGAGAGATAAATACCCCCACTTATTTGATAATTAAATAAATTTCGGGGAAGTAATTTCTTAAAGGGGGAAGGATGTAACATCCCAAGTAAGTAAAGAATAATATAGTTTCATATCTATGTCTATTTATGAATTATATAGTGTTTTAGAGTCTTGAAATGAGAATAAATCCAATCTTAATTATAGAATACTCTAATATTTTTAGAAGATTATTTCACCACATTTTGATGGAAAACCATTTTTAAATATAACTATTGACAATTTTATAATATATATTTGTCAAAATAAACTTATTCTTTAGAATTGTGAGATTTAAATTTACTTTGGATAAATTTTTGGTATTTTTCTGACAATGTTCATTTTTTAATGAATAGTGAAAAATACTGCATTTTACTTCAAAACTGCTTTTTTATCTAATTTTATTATATGGTTATATTATCTATTGATTTTGTTTTAAAGTGTAATTAGAATATATTTTTACCATTTAATCCAATGGTGGTCATTATAAATAATTTCACTTTGAAATTGGACATAAACAATTGTCAATATTTTGATAGATATTGTTTCTTAAAAACACGCTCTTTGTTTTGACAACGAGAATTATTTTTAAATTAATTACTGCAATTACTGTGTTTGGAATTTAGTAAAATGGATTTTATATTTGGAATTAGAAGGTCCAAATTATTTAACTAAGACCATTTTGTTTTTTGGACATTATGAATAGTAACAACGATAATTATCTTTAATTATCCTGATTAATTAGTAATTGGGTAGTTAAGGTTAATAAAATAAAATAATAATAATTTAAAATGTCCCCAAGATGTGTCCAAATCCTCTTGTTTGAATCATGTCCAACCATGGGAATATTTTTACCGAACATTTTGTCCCATGGAGTCAAATGGGTGTGATAGTGACATTTATAACATTATTTTTATAAAGAAGAGAAATATAACAAAAGTTTGTATATCCTAAGTAAACCAATTTTAATTTTGTTTACATAGTTGATATCTTAGTATATAAATAGTAATTGTAAATCTTAAAAAATTTCCTACATCATGGTATTTTTTTTATAATTTTTATACATTAAATAAATAAATTTATTTATGACACCATGATGATGTAGTGAATACCTTATTAATAATCAATTGAAATAAAAAGAAAAGATAAGGTAAAATATAAAACATACAGTTGTCAAAAACATATTTTATGGTTGTATTTCTAACCCTTATAACCTTATCCTCAAAATATATCATTTTGGGACATTTAAAATCTGAAAATAATTTTATAATAAAGTAACATTTCAAGACTTTCCAAAATGACCCTCCTCCCTCTTAAAAAAGGCCCCCCACCTCTACCCCCTTACCCAAAAATCTAAATCCATTGGCTCATCCAAAATCTACTCATATTATCTCTCAACATCTATCTATTACTCCTAGAATCCTCACATTGGGCAGAAGTCTTCCCAAGGAAGCCTCTGGCTCAAATCAAAAAGAGTTATCTGATTTAGAGGTAATGTCTTCTCTCGAGTTTCTTCCTTTTATTTTCATTCTTCACTCACCACTATCATATTATTATTTAAACCCATAATTAAAATAGTATCCTCAGTATACAAGGATGTTTTTATAATAAATATTCTACCTACACTCACACACACGTCTGTCTAATGGTTAAAGAACACAATGTTTCTGTGGGTGGCGAATTACTACCCCACGAAATGATGATTGTTCAATCTTCTTTTAACACCTTTCATGGTGGCCATTATGATGTAACTATATTTACATATGATATATATTATATTTATGTCTTCTATATGATTCTCTATTATATATTTAAAACTTACCTTTATGCTTTTCATGTTGTGAAAATGTGATAATTTCATATAAGGAAGTGTGGACTACCACCCCCTCAAGTGATGTGACTCGTTCATTCCAAAAAAGGAATTTATAAAGAATGTAATTAATGAACACATTTTACCTATATAACATATATATTAAACTGGAATTATAATATATATATATATGTCTCATTTAGTTTTAATTCCTTAAATATGACAAATAAATTGAAGTAGCGTTCATGTGTACGTACGGCCTACCGTCTCCATGAACGGTGTATTTCATTTTTTATCTCCAAATGTTATGGAATAGTATAAAATGAATATATACTGGATATATATGATATTTAAATCATTAATACCATTCTGGAGATGATTTAATTATAACTACTTGGTAAATTCTTTTCAAACAAGTTCATTTTTGACTCATGTACCGAACATCGACAAAACGTATGATATGAACTCACATAATTAACTAATTATTATAACACGATAATATGTGATATGAAATGAATAATAAAAATTAAAGTAATTCCTTGAGAAATTATAAATTTACCAAAGTTTTGTTATTCCAAAATATAAATAATGAATGAGAACAAGTCGGACATCAGGTAAGGGACATCGTCTCAATCTCCTTTCATTGAGGCATACTTCAATTTATATACGACCTTATTTTATTAGTTGTATAATAAACCCTTTTGACTTTTAATTTCATTCAAAGGGAATATTTTTATATGAAGAGTTTTACTAAATGGAAAAAGGTAATGTTTTTGTCTTACTTATGCGGCGACAACGACTTCTCTACTGCCGTGACCATTATTTGAGTTTGGCTTCCACTACAAGCCATAACTTCTTTTAAATGAAAAATAAATACCATGTTTTACTTTTATTTTATTTTGGTAATGAAAATGGTTTTGATATTGTTTTGATTATATCAATGTGTTGTATTGATATCTTGTGATTGAAATGTGGTAATGTTATGTTTCTTTTATGCATGTTTTATGTGATACGATTATGTAATGGTTCTTGGGCATTATTTATGAAGGCAGGTGGTTCCGTGATAAACTAAGTTAGCCCGAGATAGATCTCCAATGCATTGGGTAACACGTAGGAGTCAAAATCTAAGGTTTCTCCGAAGATATTTAGGTAATATACTGTGATGGATATTTCAAACATAACCATGAGGGTTACTACCTACGTAAGAATGTTATAAATGCCTCAAGTTACCTTTATGTATTATGATTTCTATGATTTATTCATAAATCTTATGATTTCATGAGTTATTTTAAAGTGCCTATATTTTATGAGTAAATTATGATTTCATTGATTCGTAGGTATACAGGGACAAATGTTTTCTTTCTGTACTGTTATATCCCTTACTGTGCTTTTTATGCTCATCCCAAATTTTTGAAATGTTTTTCACAGGTAAAGGGAAAAGTAATGATGAGATGATAGTGTAGATAAAATTTCAAGAAAGAATCCATGTTTTATTTTAAACATGTTTCTTCTGGTGTAATAAATGAATACTATATTTGATGTAACCACCTTGTTTAAATGTGGAATGTAATGCATGATTTATGATCTAATTTTCTAAAACTCTAAACAGGAAAAGATCCTCAATGTGAATTCTTGAAATAACCCAAGATTAAGTAATGTTTAAGGCTGGGGCCTTATATTCAAGGCCTACCATGATTATCACCTATAAAATTTGGAGGAGTTACTTTAGCATACAGAGGCTCTTCCAAATTTAAACACAATAATGAAAGTATTTTTTTCATCCATTTTTGTGTTCCTGTCCTTATTTTAATTATAGTACAACATAGAAAATGACTTATTTTATTGAATCTAATTGTGTTAAAGTTCTAAAATTATAGAGGCAAGTGTGAGAGAGAACCAATTTTTTCCTATGTCTTTAGACTCAGAGAGAATAGTTTGACCATTTCTAGGGTCGTAAGAAAGACCCTATATGATTTTTGTCTTTTTTCATCACATTAATTTCTTCCATAATTGAAATCTAGATGAATTAGTGGGATAAACTGGGCTATTTTTTGGGTACCATTTGAAGGTTTTCATAATAAAATGATTTATGCCTAATTATTGCTCAAATTGCTTCTTAGACCATTTTGAGTACACGTCTTGTGAGATGAGACTCTCTATTTACCCAGGGTTCCCTTCTGTGGGGTTTTGAACATAAAAAGTACCTTGTCTATTTTTGTGGATAGTTAAAAGTATTAAAAATTGGACCAATGTGAGTATTATATTAGGTCAAACATATTTGACCATGAATTATGGAATGGTTACTTGATTAGGGATTGTTGGTCACTGATGTTATGAAATTATTCAGATACATGAAATGGGGATTTTTGAGTTATGATTTTGTAATTCTGGATCTAAAACATGGTGTTAGACAAAAATATAGGGATTGACCGAAAACCATATAAACAATCAGTTTTCATCGCAATTTTATCATTGGGGCTTAAAAAGATAAAAGAGGTCTATCTTGGGAAAAAATATTCCACTTGTTGAAAGGACCTTTTCTGTGGGAGACCGATGAAAAGTCAAAATGGGGATTGTCAATGCATATTGAATGAAAATGTGTCCTCATGAATTTGTAATTCTATTATTGATTACCAGGTAGTTTGTGAAGATATGTATTTCTCAATACCATAATAGTTGGTTTATCAAGGTATGTTGTCGAAGAATAAGGGAAGTATCTGTATTGGAAATTTCCAGGATTGGTAAAGAATTCCTACACAAATTTGGCTTATGTAAAGAAGGGGGAATTCAATTTCAATCATAATATTTCAAAAGTGGGGTCTTGTGAGAAGTGTAGAAACTCAATCAAAGTTAAATGTTATTTCCATTGAAATATTAATACAATGGGTTTGGAAACTATGATAGGTAGGACAATAATGAAGGATCACAGCATTATAACCCATCTCAATGGAATGAGCATCGAGTTGCATGGAGTTCATTGGAGGTGATGCAGGGAATCACTAACATCAAGGGGAAGGATTCTTCCGTAATAGAGTTTGAATAATCATGATGATTAGTTTCATAATACCATGCCATAGACTATGTAGTTTAACATCTTATAGAAAATACATTTTAAAGCTAAAATATAATGTTGTTTTTCTTTTACCTAAATATTATCAATTTTCCCTCTTATAGTAATCTATCCAAGAATGTTCTATCATCATCATGCATGAAAGGGTATGGTTGAAAACTATAATCTAAGGGTTTCTAGATTCTAATAGTGTTATGGTACAAGTACAATAGGAATGGCCATGGAACATGTTTGAAAATAGGTTCCCATATAATTTTGTTGAGGCTTATGGTGATACAAGATGTATCTCATGAGAAAAAATGTGCCTCTGGTAGAAATTACCTTTCTATGGGTGAGTTATGAAAATATGAATGGACCATATTAGTTTATAATAAAACAATAACATTATCTAATTGATAGGACCTTTTGGTGAGATACGTAAGATAATTGAACTAGGGAATATTATTGTATAGTCAGACAAACGCATCCTTATAAATTTGAGATTTTACTACTGATGGTCGGGAAAGGATTTTAGATATTTGTACTTTCCTAGAAATATAGTTTGGCTAGTGGAATAAATGATCCATAATGTGGAATGATCATTCAAATAAAAATTATCCGAGAATGGGGAGAGATGCGCCCCTTTGTAGGTCTAACCCATATAAAGTAAAGTTGGATTTTTTTTAATTGGGCCCCTGATGTTGGATCTGGTCAATGATAATTATCTCATAAAAATGAGAATCCTTCCATACTGGTTCTATAAGGATTTCCCAGATTGATTGAATTCTTATGTGGAGAGGGGGGTTTTTTGAATACGATCTCATGAATGGGGTGAAAACCAATACTAGACCCTCCCATTCAGATCTGAATCAAACATACAAGAGATGGAATTTTTTATATTGTGTCTAGTATTGGATTTGGAATTCAGGCATGACTACTGTAACACCCTGGTATTTTAATAAATATTTATGTTCAAATAATTTTATCTCATTATTAGCTTTCAGAGCACACAATCATGTGTTTAAGAGAAATGTGAGATGCCATTAATATATAATGTCATTGTAACCTAGTCGTTAAGTTGGTGGGAATAAATATTAATAAATAACTTATGCGAATACATGTTGAATTCATTGGTCACTCATTATTAAAAAAACATAAATATAAACCAAATAAACAGAAAAAAATATAAATATCTTAATCCTAATAAGTTATGTTAATTACGATTATTAAATCATATTAATATATATAAATGTTATATATTAAATAAAATATTTTTTATATTCATCTAATAGATTTTATAGTGATAGGATATTAATATACCTTATTTTATGCATAAAATTTTATATTTTTCAAAAGGGAAATTTTACATCCTTTCAATGGAGAACTAATTTTAAATTAAAATATTGACACATTAATAGTTTTTATATGAAAAAAAACTTCTTTTCTAAAAGAAGGATATAAAAATTTACTTCATTTTAAATTTTGGTATTTTTCTGATTATATTCAAGTTTTTATGAATTGTAATAATATATTACATTTTAATTGAAAACTGATTTTCAAATAAATAAATTTATAACATAAAAATATATATTTAATTTATTTTAAAGTTTAATTAATTTATTATTTTTATAATTAATCAAATTTAGTTCATTAGAATTAATTCTTCATTTAATTTATATATTAAAATTTTTCAATCATTGGCATGTTTTAACTTTAATGACCCATTTTCTCACCTCATCAATATGATTAATTTTAAATTAATTACTGAAACATCTATGTTTAGAATAATAAAAAATGGACTCCATATTTTCAATCAGTGGGTCCAAATATTGAAATTATATATATTTTTTTGGGCATTATGATTAGTAGCTTCCGTAATTATTTATTAATACAATAAAAGGTAAATCAAGTAAATAAGTGTAAAATAATATTATAAAATTACCCTAAGACATGTCCTAATTTAATTGGATGAGATTTTTTTACTAAAATCATCATTGGTCCTAAATTATATTTTTTGGAAGCCACTTGGATGAGATTAATACATTTAATACATTTTACTTTAAGAAAAGTTAAAGTTGTATTACTCAGATTGTTAATAACTATATCATATTAATATTAGATTATACAAAAAAAATTCATATATAAATACTAAATTAAAATATAATTTTTTTATTTACAATGATAATTTATTTTTAATTTGTAGTAAGTAAATAATTACCTTAATGGACTATACAATGGTGGTGTAGTAATTATTATATTAATGGTAATATAAAATACATGTTAATAAAAATATTAAAATAAATATAATTTGAGATGCTTCATGAGAACAAAAAAAATTATAGATGGACAAAAATCATAGGTAAAGAATAAAATATTTGGATTGAAGTTAACTTGTTATCTTTATATATTTTAAAATAAAAAATATATATAGTGTCAAAAATGAAACTATTGATATCTTATCAAAATAATGTTTTATTAAATTATGAAAAATACATGATACATAATTTAATATATAAAATAATTATTTTATGGTATAAAATATTCTAAATTGATCAATTATGATATAATTGACATAAGATAAGTAAAAAACACACTATTTTAATATAGAAAAATTTGTTACCTTAGTAAAATTGTAATAGAATAACTAATATTTAATTAAAATAATATGGTTTAAATTGATGGTAAAACATTCTAAAATTTATTTTATATTGAGATTAAAAAATTATATCATCTCATGTTAGAAAATTTTACATTCTATAGGTTTTCGGATGGGTTTTAATTTTATTATAAATTTATATTTTTGGAGATTCCAAAGTGCCCCTCACCACCATTATAAAATAAAACCTCCTCCCTTCTTCCTTCACAAATCATTGAGCAGTAAAGCTTATCTATATCCTACCCAATTCTATTATGAACAACCCTATCTGCATTATAGAGGTATTGGTCTTCTCAAAATACTAACTCAAGTTTCTCTAGTAGGAGATCTAATTAGTGCTCACTGATGAAGATGTAATCTCCTTTATCGACTCACTCAAGATCGTTTCTTATTATACTTACTATTCCTTTATTTTTTCATTAAAAAGTAATAAATGAAGTCTAAACTATATTATGAGATGTTATTATGATAATAGAACAACCATATTTTATCTTCTCTTCATCTTAAAAAACATTAAATGTCCACGTGTACAATCCTGGGTCTGGATACCACTAAACCGGTTCCCCCTACCCAGTTGGACAGATGGTCTCAAGCGCATTTCCGCAAATTCCAGAGGTTGTCAACTAGATGCGATGTCCTAGGGTGTGATAGTGGACAAACTATTCCTTCATTGGAAGAGAGTAACATAGCAGAATAAATTATAATACAATAGGGAAAACAATAAACATCATACAACATAAATAAATAATAGAAGAAAGACAAGATAAATAACCAAGCGACATTCAATACAAAAAATGATGGAACATGATATGTTCAATGAAAATATCCAATATAGGTACACTACAATAATCCACAATGTATGTTCCAAAATCACCAATACAAAAAATAAAGCTAAAAATTATAACAAGCCTGAGCTCATTGCCATGCTCTCCTACTCTTAAGAAGAAAATCAAGTACCAATATATGGTTTCCTTCCCTAATCAACACCTACAATCATATAATCTATTTGGGACAAAAATCTAACCCAAATAGGGTGTGAGACTAATTCCATGTAGTCAACCACCCATGTTCGGTTCCAATTTATCTATGAAAATATATTACAGGTAGTGTAAAATAGTGAAATCAGTAAATTGTAGATACTCAAAATTAAGCACAACAGAAGTCTCAAAAGAAAATGTTATAACAAATAGGTGAAGATTGAATCCAAGCTTGTGCTTTGGCCTGGAATACACATCCTTAGTAACTTCCTTTAATTATTATATTTATAAACTAAGTCTAGTCTTGACAATCCTTAATTGGAATCATGTATTAGTCCTGCTGTATATAACCAAAACCATATAACCATGGTATAACATAACACAAAAATGGATCAAAACCCACTTTATAAGCATTTTAGTAGTCAATCAAGGTCAGAACTCAGTATATAATAATTTCAACATGTGTGAGGGTCAAAACACGTTATATAAGCATTTATGCATGTAATCTAACTATTACCAGGATTAACAATTATAAACTCACATGGGAAACTCATATCACAAGCCTAAAATGTGAATTAAACTATCAGAAGGCATAAATATTTATTATATCACATGGGAAAATAATTCAATTAACCAATTCCATTTTAAACAACCACTAAAATGGAATAAATGGCATGCCCATAGGCATCCTAGGCCAAATGACTAAATGTTAGTCATATAAGGGAAAATTCACCCATGGGGTGGCCCTCAATCAAGGCTAACAATCTCAAACATACCTTATTGTCATTGAATCAATTACCCAATCAAAATTGGGTAAAAACTTAGGCCAATATTCAATTTATACAACACCAAAAAATGGGGGCACAACACTCTGACACATATAATCAACATTAAAATTTGCGAAATGCATGAAACCACCTACAACGTAGTTGTTCAAATCTCTTTGTCTAGCGTCAGCTTCTAATTCGACCTACAATGGAGTGGATCAACAAAAATAGAAAAAAACTAATCCTTAAATAACACCTTCGATAGATGAAATCATAAATAACAACTTAAGGTGAATTGAGAGCTTACCTATTGGGTTCCAATGCATCCTAAGGTGATTGAAACGAAGTTTGGATGAAAAATCAAGAGCCAAAATGTGCTCCGACCCTGATGCTCGTGATACCCATGCAAGGGTTATATCCCTATGAAGAAAATGAGGCTACTTAAAATTTTATAAAATCAATAGAAGGTATATGTTGTTTACATGAATGTACATTATGTGTATATTCCAAATCTACTTTTCTGTGGACTTCCTCTTCCACATCATAAATGAGTCTCACCGACATGAATACACGACATGTACTTAAAATACGTGGCATGTAGCCACCAAGTCAAGTTGTGAATGGCCTAGAGTCAATATTTGACCCCCTTTACCCATTTTCCATAAGTATAAAACAAAAATAAACGATTTATACCTCAAAAGAAGAACCTAGTTCTTAAAAACTTCTCCCCCACTTAAAGCAATTTGTCCCCGAATCACCCTTCCAAGGGTGGTGAAGGAACATCTCCGAACGACTTCGGCCACTAGGATCGTAAATCATCATCCCTCTCCCAAGTCTCATCGTGTACTATATCGTGCTATCATATCACCAATAATTAAGGAACATAGCATCCACATATAACCATCATACTATGATCCACAATAAAAAAGGATGCTCCTCAAAAGACACATCTACCTTTAAATCAACATCCTCAGGTTGAAATATGGGAGATGGGTCTAAAAGGTAATTTTTAAACTAAGAAGTGTGAATTATTTCATGCATATCATTATGCCTATGAGGTAACTACAAACAATATAAAATCAGCCCGATGTATCTTGGAGAAAGCTCACCCTGTCTTCTGATCCTCTTGTGGCCCAACCTCAGTGCAACACATAAGAAAGCTCGATCCCTGACCTCAAACTATAGAGGACATCTACGTCGATTGACATAATATTTCAAAAAATACTGCATAGTAACCACCCGCTTCTGAATCACTTGAATCTGTTGAATGGACTCCTGGCCAAGATGAGGTCCCAACATAGTTGCATCTCCTACCTCCAGCCAACACAAGGGTGATCAGCATGGCCTACCATAAAAATCCACATATAGAAACATCAGAAAAGTAACATTAAATATATCATTATAGGAAAACTCACTCAAGGGTATGTATATATCCCAATAACCCTTGTGATTTCATGATTCATGCTCGAAGCATTCCCTCCAGCACCAAAATCATGTTCTCTGACTAACTATCCATTTGGCAGTGGTAAGCTCTGCTCAGAATCCTCTATGTACTCATCACCATTTCTATCCCTTTATAGAAACCAGATGTAAAAAGGGAATCCCTATATGAAATTATAGAATACAGAACCCCATGCAGTTATACAGTCTCATGGATGTATAACCTTCCAACTCATCAACACTGATGGTTTCCAGGATCGGTAGGAAGAGTGCAACCTTAGTGTGACTGTTAAGAACAATGAAAATGACATCATTACCAAAACACCTCCACCATTAGAAAAATCCACCAAGAATTACCCTGATCACTCTAGCGATGCTTCTAGAATTATTTTCCTTTAACTGGGAAAACCATAATAAAAATGGGACCATAACAGCAGACTCACATCAAAGAATGGTCGAGCACTGACTGACCTCATCAGAAGCGGTCACACAACTTATCCTCCAAAGACATTGCATAATTTTACACCACACTACCTTAATCTAGGTAAGGGTTTAAACTGGTCTAATGTAACCAAATATGAAGAACAAGAATGATAATGTGTCAATCCATCCCTGGACGTCTTATCTCAAAAACACCCAACTTAGAAAGCCGACATATTGCAATAGAACACAATGCCTATTCCCAAGGCACTATATGACCACAAAGATACCATTCACCGAAGATCATTTCTATCTTTCCAGGATTCTCCATTTTCATGACATCCCTTTATCAATTAAAATTTCATTCCACAAAATGAGTAAAAGTTTAATTACAAATTCATCCCACTAGAACCATTACCTCTTTTTAAAACATCACATTTGAGCCCAACTGAAATTCATAGATTACCACATATTCATCAACTCGGGGTCCAAGGAACTCAACAATATGGTCTATACTCCCTGTTACCTATGACACATTGGTAAAAGGAAAAATTTCCACATAAGAAAATTGAATGAACCCAGAGTGGCATCTGCCTGGAGGTCATGTTGAAGAAAATGGATGGCATCCCTGAGTCCATCCAAGGAGTTCCTACACAAGAAAAAAATTATCAGTTAGGATTAACCAAGCTTCATTTTAAAATATCCATCCAACGCAAAACATAAAAATATATCAAAAACTAATCCAACAACCTTCAATTGTGCTTCGGTGTATAACGAACTCTCTCTTAGAGCATCTAAGATGACTCTAAGATATGGGAAATGCTCTTATCTTAAGGAAGAGGGCACTAAGAGGATTTGAAGTATCAACAGAAAAGGATATTCAAACTAGTATTGGTTGACCTCTTGAAAGAAACTCAGATTCTCTTGATTAAATTTTGTGATTTAACCGACCACAATGTCCTTATCCCAGGTCATTTTTGTGATAGATTATTCTTAACCATCAAGGTCCATCCATGACCATCAGTACCTTATATGGGTTGCACACACAGCTAACCACAATAACTATTATACTATCAATAAGGTATCAACATTAAGTAACAATAATAAGTCTCAAAGGTATTCAAGTAGAGTTGACCATTTCCAAATGGTCCTTGATTGTGATCCTTCCACCTGAAATGAAACATTTAAACAGAACTGACATGACACTCTATACCTAGTTTTTCCCTAGACATTGATAAGGAGGACTAGATGCTCTCAAATTCCCTAGATCTAAAATAACATAAATGCACATGTGTCGTTCCATGAACCACGATCACCAGGTCAATCACATGGCATAAAAGTTGAAAATAAACTGACCTACATTTCAATACACCCATGTCTCATAATGTCCTCCCGAGCTGTGGGATGAACTTGGTACCAAAAATTTTAAGTCACTCTACTTAGTAGATAACTATGAATAGAAAAAACAGCTCAAATATCAACAATTTAATTGAACTCGATAGCTTTTTTTAACAATTAACACTCGATGGGTAATGTGTATTTCAAAATATACTACATCTAGTTTACAAGAACAAAAGAAACATTTTGGGTACTATTCATAGCCTTTCCACCCTACACATCCTATTACCATATGAATCATGCAAGAACTAGCTCAAAAGAACATCATCAACAAAAAACATTTACACAGATGACGATGTACCAAGTTTCCCATCACTTAAGGAAAGAGAGGTTCACATGACCTCCTAAGTAATTGAACATGCCCGAGGCTTGTCTAACCTACTAAACCAAGAATTTCCCATTTATCATTTCTATATTAAGGGTCAAGATACCATGATCACTCATTTGTACAAGAGTGTACTCTTTTAAAACCAAACTTCATACTAGGGACAACAACACATGGGCCGCACCATCATCGGGAAGCTCATAGTGGAAAACAAGACAACAATATCTAAGGGTTCTTCCTATAATGATTATCCCCTTATAAAGAACAAGAATTGAACCCCATCACTAGGTCACACAAAAATATATTTAATAGGCTCAAAATCCCTAATCATCGGAAAGAATATTAAGGGAAAGCTCAAGCACCATTTAACAAAATAGAGAACATAAATACTACTTTAGATAATAGTTCAATGTGAAATAAGAATGTCTCATCAACTTCATTTTAAAAAATTTAACAACATTGACATTCCATAATAGATAAAAATTTACCATTTATGTTTTTTTAACAAATAAGGTGTCCTAAGAGGGTCTCATTAAACCAACTAGGGTCCTTAAAAAGGAAACCCTATAGCAGTTGTTTAACAACATGAATCATGAAAACATTAGCAAAAGAATACTACAGTGGATCCTCAAACAATAAATATTAGAGGCATACTGCAATAAGGATCATCTAAATGATACAAAAGAAATAGATCCTACTAGGGACTCTATAGATTAGTATGTAAGAGAAGGCATCCCTCAGGGGATCGTTGGTGGCTAGATAAGAGATAGAGCCATCCTACTCGAGATCCTCTAGGTCGAAACATAAGTATAGGAATACTATAACCAATCCTTGATAATAATCGGTCTCACATCCTCATAGGCCTATAGGACACATCTCCCAAGGGAGACGTCTTCAAAGCACATGCCATGAGACATATCTCACAACTCATCTCAGATCAAAGGTCTTAACTAGGTTTGTCTGAACACCCAACCGGTCATCCACACTCTAGTCTCACTCTCAGTAGACCAATAAAATTATAATTAGAGGAAGAGCCTCTCTATTTAAATATAAAATCTCCAAAACACACATTATGAGTCCTCAGAATGGTCAACAGGCTTCCCTATTGTGAGATACATGGAAAACTACTCAGAAAGGACTACTCTCTGGTCCAAAACTGATAAAGGGAGATAAAACAGGAAAAGACCATTAAATGGTACTATAAAATATGTACACGACATGTAGAAACCACAAACGATGTGTATCGTCAAGCTCTTACATAGTCATGTACTCTCGCTAGATTAGGTATGAAAACATCCCATGTACATGACATGTCAGCCCGACACATGGCGTGTTCTCAAGTTCTCCCTCTTAGCCCGGTACTTCTACATGGCCAGAGTCACACAAGGTCTACCTAAGTAAAACTACACAATGTGTATCTGTTCTATATGAAATTTACTAACCAAAAACTATAAACCTATGTTCTCTCACCCAAGGCTAGACACACGGTCAACTACCACAAAGAATATACTCAGAGTACACAGTGTGTACTTAAGAAAAGTTCTCTCTTACCTAATAGAGGAACACATGGCATGTGTTCATAGCATAATACACTTTGTTTTTTGGGTTTCTTTATTGTAAGCCATAGAAATATCATCAAAACCCCAATTTTGGAAAAATAATTCAATGGTGTGCCAAATTCCAATCCGTAGTGGGCCATACTCCCTATGAATCAAATCGTGGAATCCACATATATCACATAACAACACAATATATATCCTATGGAAGAAACATGATCCAAAAAATTCCAATCCAAGAGGGCTTATACTCCTCAGGGACCAAATTTTAGCATCCATCCAATTTAACCACAACACGTACCAATAAACCTACCACAAAAGCATGCATATATATCACAGTACCTATCACAACAACATGCATATCTAGAATGACATATATTACAACAGCATGAAATTATTAATGATCTCTAAATGGAATGGAAAGAATACATGACATGTGATTTATAACAAGTTCCTATTTAATGAATGTGATTGCATTCCCTCATCTCATTGGGTTGAAAAAATATAGAACCAAAATGATATCAATAATTACAAACAAATACAAGTTTGTCACCCAACGGTGAAATATAATAAATTGTAATATAAAAAAATCCTAAAATCACAATTCAATTCAAGGAAATTCGGATTTACCTTGTACACAGGGTGGCTACTCCAAGACATAGTTTTGTACCAAACAATATTACCCACCTATACTTGTCTAATGTAACCAAACAATAAAGAGAAATATAAAAGAAACCTCTGATGCCACTTTTTAATGTCCCAGGTATGGATTCCACTCAATTGGTTCCTCGTACCCTGTTGGAAACTTTGGATCAAGCACATTTCCCCAAATGCCAGAGGTTTCCAACTAAAAGAGAGGGCCTAGGGTGTGGTAGTGGGGAAAACTATGCTCTCATTGGAAGAGTGTAATAAAAATAAATCAACAATAATACAATATAAGAAATAGTAAACAACATACAACTAAAACAAACAAAAGAAGACTAATAAGACAAATAACCAAGCACCATTCAATACAAAAGATGATGAAGCATGTGGCATTATAAGAAAACAGCCAAAACAGTTACACTGCAGTAATCCAAAATGTATGTTCCAAAATCACCAAAGAAACAAAGGGAGATAAAAATAATTCCTATCCTTGGCTCGGTCCCATTATTTCATACTCATAAGAAACAAATCAGGTACCAGTAGAAGAGATCATACCCTGATCAGCACCTCCAATCATATAATCTATTTGGGCCCAAAAGCATGGTCGAAATAGGGTTTGAGACTAAATCCCAGTAGGAAACCACTGAAGGTTTGTGCCAATCTGTCATTGAAAATATATAATAGGAATTGTATAATAGTGAATGTAGTAAATAGTAGGTACTCAAATGTATGCATATAGATGTATCATAAGACAATGTAATCAAGTATAGGTGAACAATGAATACAAGATTGTGATTTGGCTTGGAAGATGCTTCATTAATCATTTCATTTAATTATTCAATTTATAAATTTACTCTAGTCTTGAAATTTCTAAATTGGAATTCATGTATCACTCATAGTATATATAAACAAAACCATATAACCGTGGTATATCAAAACACCAAACTAGATCAAAACCCACTATATAAGCATTTTAGAAGTCAATTTGGGTGGATAACTAGTATATTAGAATTTTAGCATTTTTTCAGGGTCAAAACATGGTATATAAGAATTTCAACATGTGTTAAGGTCAAAACATAGTATAAAAGAATTTAATCATTTGTCTAGTTGAAAATCTTGTATATAAGCATTTCATCATAAAAATAACGCATGTAACTTAAATTATTACATATCGAAAATAATAATAACTCATGTGGGCATAAAACATGTAACATACCGTCCATGTAATATAACCATTACCAGGCTTAACAATTATGAACTCACATGGGAAACTCATATCACAAGCCTATCATGTAAATTAAACTATCAAAAGGCATAACTATTTATTATCTCACATGGTAAAATCATTTAATTAACCAATTCCATTTTAAACAACCCATAGAAGGGAATCAAATTCATTCCCAAAGGTATCATAGAAAAAATGTCTAAACATTGGTCATCCAAGGGAAAATACACCCATAGGGTGGCCCTCAATCAAGGATAACAATCTCAAACATGCATTATAATCATTTAATCAATTACATAATCAACATTAAGTAACAAAATATGTCAATATTCAATTTAAGAAACACCAAAAAATGGATGTGAAACACTCCATCACATATAATCAACTTGATAATTAAGAAAAAGGAACGAGACCACCTACCTCATAGTTGTACAACTTTCCTCATCCAACATTGACTGCCAATTTGACCAAGAACAGAGTATATCTACGAAATGAGAAAAAATTATCAAACATTGATTACATGTTCTATATATGAAATCATAAAAAATAGATAAATAAGAATCAATAGCTTACTTATTGGGTTCCAACACATCTGATGGTGATCGAAATAGAGTTCAGATTGACAAACATGAGGCAAAATGAGCTCTGACACTACTTCTTGCGACTCCCAGGTGAGGGGTTCCTTACGTCTAAATAAAATGAAGATAAAACCCATTTTCATCAATAAATAAATAAATTACATGTTTTTTATATGAAAATGCATGGTTTGTATATACCAGATCCTCTTTTCTGCTGACTTCCTCTTCCACATCATAAATGAGTCCTGCCAACATGAATACATGACATGTACATGGAATACACAATGTGTAACCACCATATCAAGTTGTGCAAGGCCTGGAGTTTGAATTTGACACCCTTTTACCCCTTTTACTTATTTTTAAACCAAAAATAAAATATTCATTCCTCAAAATAAGAACCGGGTTCTTACACCATGCGTGTGTAGCTATGATCTACCGTCTCCACACCGTGGTGTAGTTTTTTTTCATCACCACTTTATTTAGATTAATATGATGATGGAAATAACATACATATATAGTTATTATAGAATTATATTTATTTTTGAATAAAAAATATACCATTCACTTTCATACTTTAACTATTAAGAAAATGATATCGTCCCTCGTGCGTTCGTACTACTTGTCGTCTCCATGACACGATGCGATTCATTCCCCTTATTCACCAATCAAGAATGATTATATAAATTTATATAATTACTGAATATGATATATAATACCTTAATAACATTATGTTAATGATATAATTATAACTTTTAAAGAATTTATGGGACTTATACGATAAAACATGCATAGAAAAATGAAGTAATTAACACCTTAAAGAAGGGTTATAATGAAATATTATCAAATAGGTGATAATATGATCATGTATGATATCATAAATATAAATATTGTACTATAATAAGTTAATAACATTATTTAACCCATTATACAGGATCTTATGATATGTATGAATGTACTCATACCTAAAGTAAGGGATAAGTTCGCAATGTCATTATTACTTGAGATTGTTTATACATAAGTATTTACTGTGGTAGATTTATTATCCATGTCCATGTTACTTAAATATGTTCTTAACATTATTCTATAATTTTTTAATGTCATTTTTACTCATTTTTTGTTCTTTCTAAGTGGTTTAAAAGGAATCCTTTTTCCCTATGTGGTACTTTTTCACTTATCCAGCAAAAGAAAGAGAAGATTTTTTTTAACTTATACGACATGAACAAATTTTTATGCATTCATGTCACCTTATTTCCTTGAAGGAGAATTTGTAATATTACAGGGTTGTTTTCATATAAATTTACTTCTTTTTAAATTTTTGTGTCATTTTAAGTAATGAAAATGTATTCAAATTAGAACAGATATTTTCCTTAATAATTATTTTCAAGTGATATCTAAAATGTTATTTTGGTTTATTGGGAATATTTTTCATTAATGTTATCCCAATTATATCAATGGTTAGTTTATATTTATAATATTTATGAAAAAATATTATTTCTAGGAATTATGTTATGATTTAATGATGTTTAAGAACCCCATTTATTTTCCTGGGTTACTATATGATGAATGATTTATGTTCTTATGACACACATATGTATGGTTTTTATTATGTGATAGGGGACCTATATATTCCCCCAATTAATTGGTTAAGGATTTATATCTCATGATATAAATAGTTTTTTAATAGGAAATGATCTTAGTTTAGTAATACAGGGTCGAAACAAGGAGTGAACTCAATTCAATAATCGACTATGTCCACTTTGATGGTCATAAAAACAATCCTTGGGTAATATAGAATAATTTTTTATGATAATGTGTATGAAAAAAATTCCATGTCTCGTGTAATGATCTCTGTTAGTATGTTATTAATTTATTTATCCCATGAAAAGATATTATGATCCTTGATATGCATGATTAAATTTTTAAATGTTATGTGTATGATGTCATGATTATGATATGATTGGTGTGTCCCTTGTTTACCCTTTCTGAGAATTTATACAAACCTTTAATTATGTTTCATCTCCCCAGTTTATGAAGAAGGGTATTGTGTAAGATGTGTCAAAAATGGTTCCAGATACAAATGAATATATGGATGATGAATTATATGTTTTATGAACCAATTGTTTATGTTTTCGAGTTTCTAATGACAATAAACCCATATGGTCTAGGAATGGATTTGGTATATTGATTAATAAATATTATTCATTTGTAATGTAATATATTTGTATGAAATTTATTGGATGTTATAGTTGGTATCAAGGAAAATTACAAGTTAACCTTTTTAAACTAGGATAAGAAAATCTTACTAATAATTCTTAGGATAAGTCTATATAAAAGTTACACTCCTAGGTTTTTGATATCAATCATTAATAACCTAGGATAAAACCTAAGGAGTCCTAAATTGAAATTTCATTCTTGATTATGTTCTTTTTAAATGATGACTAGTGTTCGTCATACTATTCATTGTTGTTTTAGTCAATGGCTAGAACCTTAATAAACCGTATTACTGGTGAATGTGATTGGTAATGCAATTATTTGACTCCTAAGAAACAGAATGTCATAGGATATGGAATGAGAAATATTGTTTCTATGATCACACAACATTTTGAAGTTATGAATTATGAAGGACTTATAAAAGAGAAAAGGAGAGAACAATATTCTATTAAACCCTTCATGAGGTAGCATCCACCTTTTTTAGTGGATATTCTGATCCACAAGTGTATGAAAAATAGATTAGTACCACTGAAATGATATTTTTCATTATCCAATGTATAGAGGGTGATAAATTCATCTTGTAAATATATCATTTGGAAGGTGAAGCTAATCAATGGTGGACCTTTATCAACAATACTAGGCAAAGAGATGAAATTGAATTTATGGAATGAGATAAGTTTAAGAACATATTTTTTAAATATATACTTTGTTATTAATATTAAAATGAAAATTTATAAAGAGATACTTGAGATTAATAAAATGATGAAGAATCTATTGTTACATAAGAATTTTTTTTACACGACCTTCAAGTTATACTTCTTTGAGTATCACTCAACCTGAGAGTAATATTGATCGATTTATTAATGGCTTAAAACCATGTCTCCTAAGTGGATTATCCATAAAAGACTTAAATATATATGAATAAATAATTTTATGTGCTATCATGGTTTAAATAGAGATTAGAGATACCCATCAGCCTTATGTGATTGATAAGAAGAGAAAAATTGAGTTCAAGGGAAAATCTAAAGACCATAATAAAATGAAGATGTTATTTATTTTATTATCAAAATTTTGAAAGAAACCTGTAAGAAAATATATTTGGGGGACTAATAAATGATTCAAGTGTGGGAAAGAAGGTCATCAATCAGTTGAATACTAAAGTGATGGGGAAATGATAACCAATTATGTGAATAGATAAAAGGCCTCATAAAATGCACCTCCCACAATTCAATGATACATGTCCAAATAAGTGGGGAATTATGCTAAAAAATTACCTAATATATGTGTTATCGATGATGATCGGTGTTATCAAAATTTTAAGACAAATGAAAAGGGAAAATCACATGTGATAATTATTGGTGATTTGGATTGTGATAATGAAGTGGTGAATGGTACACTTACCATCCACTCTAAAGTGGAAAGTGTTTTATTTTATTCCGGATCCACCCACTTTTTTATTTATAATTTTTTTAAGGGAATCACCATATTAAATCAATAATTAGATTTCTAGTTAGCCATGAAAACTATTAATGGAACAATGGTCACATCACAAGTTTATAATTCTACTTCAATTGATGTTTGTGGGAAATCACTTCCTAAAAATATTTTTGATCCTTCATTTAGTTGAATTTGATGGGATTCTTAGAGTGTATTGGATTTTACTATAGAAAACATCAATTTTCATTAAAGGGAAGTAAATATTCTTATTCTGAATGAATCTATGAATGCTTATCAATGCAATGAAGAATATGAATTTTCATTGGAAGTTATATCCATCTTTTGGGTCTTAATCCATATAAATGAAGGCTATAAATCCTTGATAGTTGGGGAGAAACATAACATTAATGATACAAGCATTTTACATGAGTTTATTGATATATTTCAGGATGAACTGTTAGGTCTTCCCCTGAATCTTAAAGTTGACTTTTCAATGGAACACATACTGGGATCTATGACTATTTCAAAGACTCCTTATAGAAAATCCCCAATTGGGTTGAAAAAATTGAATAATAAAGTCCAAGATAATATTAAAAAGGGATTAATATGTATTAATGTGTCTCCTTGGGGTGAACATATAATATTTTCGAAGAAGAAATTTGGATTAATGAGACTCTCCATTGGTTATCGATGACTTAAAAAGATCGCTATCAAGAAAAAATATCATATTCCTAGTATTGATGACTAATTTGAGAAACTAAGTAGATCTCAATACTTTTTCAAGATTTATATTCGTTATAAATATCACCAATTATGGTTCAATAAAAAGGATATACAAAATATGAAATTTCATACAAAGTATATAGACTATGAATTTATAATGATTCCTTATGGTGTTTCTAGTGCCTTCTCTTCATTGATAGATTTAATGAATAGAGTCTTTAGAGACTATCTTCACTAGTTTGTGGTAGTTTTTATAGAATATATTATTGTTTTTTTGAAGAGAAACAAAGTGTATGAAAATCAACTGAGAATTGTACAAAAGTCCTTGATAAAGGAGAAACTTTATGAAAAATTTACCAAGTGTAAATTTTGGCTTCTAAAAGTTTCATTTTTGGTTCATATAATCTCAAGAGAGGGGATATATATTGATCCAATAAAGACATAAGTAATTAAAAATTGGCATAGACCAATAATGGTTACCTAGATTTGATTTTTTTCTATTTGGAAAGATATTATCAATATTTTGTGAAATATTTTCCATGATTATATAATCCAATCACCATGTTAAATCATAAAGGATTTATGTTTTTGTGGATGGAGGAATGTGAATATAATTTAAAAGAGCTAAAAATTATATTACTCAGTGCACTTATACTCAAACTACCCTGTAGTAGAGATAGGTTTGTGATCTATAGTGATGCATCTAGGAAGGTTATAGGATATGTTCTCCTGAAAATTATTATGGTGATAGATTTTTCCTCATGAAAATTGATTATCCACGAGAAAAATTACCCAACTCATGATTTACAGTTAGCTATGCTAATCATTGTATTAAATATATATTAAAATTATCTTTATAGATAATGGTGTTTTATTTATTTAGATCATAAAAGTTTAAAGTATATTTCAACAAAATAGAAGTTGAATGTTATCCAAAAAAATGGTTGGAGTTAATTAAATATTATAATCATTAAATACATCAACGTCTTTGGAAATCAAACAAGGATTCAGATTCTTTATGTTGAAATGATTGTACTAGCCTACCAAAAATGAGGATAAAAAAGACCCAATATTTATGGATTTTCAGAAGATGGATCTGGATGTTTTTAAAAAAGGGGATAAATTACATATTTTTCCGATGAATGTTCAACCATCTATACAAGTAAAGATTAATGAGGTGAGGAAGAAAGATGTATAACAAAAAAATGTGGTGATAAATGCTCCTGAGTTTAACATTGATTATGATTGAATAATAAGTTTCTGGAACTGTGTTTTTATTCCTCTCATACTAGAATTAAATAAATAACCATTGGATTAGTATCATAGATCATCACTCCTTATTCAACCCGGAAGCACAAATATATACAGGGTCCTGAAAAAATATTTCTAGTGGGATGGCATGGAAAGAGATGTTATAGAATATGTTTCTTGATGCTTGTTTTTTTGGTATGTTAAGACGAAGAGATAGAAGTCTATGGGGTTTTTACAACCATTACCCATACCATAATTGCCATTGGAAAACATGACAATGTACTTTGTTAGCAAGCATCCCAAAAACATCTAAATCGATTGTAAAATATGTGTTATAGTCGATCACATTACAAATTCGACACACTTAATTTCTATTAGAGATTATTTATATCATGATTATATTTCTAGGATATATATATATATATATATATATATAAAGTGGTAATATTACATGGATTACCACTTTAGATTATATATTATTAGTATCCAAGGATTACCTTGAAGTTATGGTAAAGTCTTCAGCTGGATTAGGATATAGAGTTATGTTTAATCACTACTTGTCATATTAAAAAAGATGGTTAGTCTGAGAGGAAAATTCAACCTCTATAAGACATATTGAGATCATGCTCTATGGATTTAAAAGTTGGTTTGGATCAACACAAGCCTTTGGTAGAAATCTCCTTCAACAATAGCTTTCACCGCATTATTCAAACGGATCATTATGAAGTTCTATATTGAAAGATGTTCAAAAATTCAATGTGTTAGGATGAATATGGGGAATTAAAGATATTGGGACCTAATATTATAAAGGAAAGGATAGATAAGGTCATATTTATTCAACAACAAAAAAGAGTAGATCAGAGTCACCAAAAAAGTTATACTGAAAACCGATGAAAAGACCTAGAGTTTGAAGTGGGTGACAAGGTGTTTTTATGAATATATCCCTAGAAGTGAGTAATGGGGTTCTGAAAGATGGTAATTATGATCCTTAGGTATATATATCCTTTAAAATTTATTGATCTTGATGGGAAGGTAACATATAAATTCTCACTTCCATCGAATCTCTCTCAAACTCATGACATGTTCCTTGTATCTCTCCTAACAAAGTACATATCTGATCCATCACATGTACTAAACCGGTAAGTAATACCATTGGAGAAAGATCATTCATATTATTAACAACCAATATAGATTCTAGATCGTAGGGAAAGGGTTATATGGAACACGACCACTCGCTTGGTTTAATGTTTATGGTGGAATCACAAATTTGAGGAAGATACATGCGAACTTGAGGATTTCATAAAGTAGAGGCATCCTCATATATTTAAATCCAAGTAAGTAATTTTGAGGAAGAAATTTTGTTTAATAGGGTTATAATGTAACAATCCAATATTTAAATAAATATTTCTCTTTAAATAGATTTAATTCCTCAAACCCATTCATTGCACGCAATCGTGAGTTCAAATGAAACGAGAGACACTATTAGTATAAAATGAATATTATATGCTAGCCATTAATTTAGTAGGAATAAATATGAATAACTATCATATTAAAATACATGTTAAATTTATTGATTACTAATTATTAAAAAAATAAACTATATACCAATTAAATTTAAAGGAAATATTCCTATTTTTGTCTTAATAAATTATGTTAATTAGAATTCATAAAAGATATTGAAGAAATATTTTGTGTCATATATTCAATAAAATATTTTTATATTCAAGAAATAGCTTTTATAGTCATAGGATATGGATGAACCCAATTTTTTGAATAAAAACCTTTATTTTTTTAAAAAGTAATTTTACCTCCTTTTTAATGAAACCCCACTTTAAATTAAATTTTTCACAGATTAATAGTTTTTATATCAAAAAATAAACTTCTTATTTGAACCTGGGATATTAAAATTTACTATTTTAAATTTTTGGTATTTTTCTAATAAGTTTCATGTTTTGATTAATAGAAATAAAATATTTCCTTTTAATTGAAAACTAATTTCTGAACAAATTCATTTACATTGTTAAAATGTATTAATGATTTTTTAAATTATAATCAGATTATATTCTTGTAATTTAATCTTATGTAGTTCATTGGAATTATTTTTACATTGAATATATATATATATATATATATAAATGTTTCTGTCTTTTGTGGGTTGTAACTTTAATAAGTCATTTTCTTACCCTGCTAACAAGATTAATTTTAAATTAATTAATGAATATTAGGTATTTAGAATTTTGAAATTTATTTTTTTATGATATTACAACCTTATATAATATAATATTAGAAAACATTATATTTATTTCCTATCTAGTGCTATTTTAATATAAATTTATTTTTTGGAGATTCCAAATATGTATCCCACCTCTATTAATAAAGGGAACCTCCTCCATCATTCCTACACAACACGTTAATCCTTAAATATCAGACATACCCTAACAAAATACAGTATAATCATACCTAGAAACGTCTTAGGGTTGTTTTTATTCTCCAAAGACCAACTCTAGTGTCCCTAAGAGGATAAGAGGTAATCTCCATTACCAAATCTCTCAATATCATTTCTTATTCTACTTCCTATTTCATTATTGTTTTTATTATAATTTAATTAATAATTTATAAAAGATATGATGATATTTTATTATGATTATTTAGAAACCATATTCCAACTTCTATCCATCCTACGAAAAATGAAATCACCACACATGCGTACGTACGACCTACTGTCTCAACGCCATGGTGTAATTTAGTTTTCATCACCACATTATTTTGATCGGTATAATGATGGAAATAATAGAAATATATAGTTATTATAACAATATATCGATTCCAAAACAACAAATATACCATTCAATTCCTTACTTTTTCAATTAAGGAAATGATACAAAAGCTCGTGCGTACGTATGGTCTACCGTTTCCATGATGCGATGTAATTCATTATCCTTATTCACCATTAAAGAATGATTATATAAATTTATGGAATAAATAAATATTATATATAATACCTTATTAAAATACTATAAATTATATAATTATAACAAATGAATAATAAATGGGACTTATATTAGAAAACATGCCTTGAAAAATAATGAAATTAACACCTGAAAGAAGAGTAATAATGAAATATTATTAAATGGGAGATACTATGATTATATATGATATCATAAATATAATTATGGTTTTATAATAATTTAATAACATTCATTAACCCATTATAAAAGACATTATGATATGTACGAAGGAACATGTACTTAAGGTAAGAGATATCTTTTCAATCTCATTATTATCTGAGATTGTTCATAGGTATGTATTTACTAGGGTATATTTAACAATAATTTACATGTTACTAAAAATGTTCTTACCATTATTCTAAAAAAAAATTAAATTCATTTTTATGCATCTCATTTTGTTACTAAGGTGATAGACATGAATCGTTTTTCATTTTCCATCCGAGTTACTTTTTAGCATACCCTAAAAATGTATGAGAAAAATGTTTTTTAACTTATAATGAATGAATATATTTTTTATGATTTCATGTACCCTTAATTCCTTTCATCTTCCATTACAGGATTAAAATTTTATTTTCCAATTAAATTTATTCTTTAAAAATTTTGTGGAGTTTTATGTAATGAAACTGTTTTCAAAGAGTAAAGGATATTTTCCTCCAAAATTATGTTCGAGTGATATCTCATATGTTACTTATGTTTAAGTGGGGATATTTTTGAAGGATTTTATCTCTACTATACAAATTTTTGGTTTATTTTTATGAAATTTATGAAAACCATTTATTTCCATGGGTTATGTTATGATTGAATGATGTTTAAGAACCCATTTATTTTCACGGGTTGTTATATGGTGTATGATTTATGTTACTATGGAACACTTATGTATGGTTTTCATAATGTGATTGGTGGGACATATATCTCTCTCAAATTAATTTGGTAAAGATTTATATCTTGTGTGATATATAGGGATTGAATGTAAATGATCCCTATTTAGTAATTCAAGGATAGAACAAGGAGTGAACTCAGTTCCATAAAGTACATTTTCCACCATGATGGTCTTGGAAATAAGCCTTGAATAATGTGGAATTATTTTCTATTCTAAAATGTATGCAAAAAATTCAAAATATTATGTTATTCTATCTAGTGTTATGTTCTTTAATGATTTATTCCGTGACATGATATTAAGATCTTAAATATAAAAGATTAAATTTTTAAATGCTATGTTCATAATGATTATGATATGATTGACATCTCAATTGGTTACCCCTAAAGAGAATCTAAGGTCACCCTTTATTATGTTTATTTTTTCTAGGTTATGAAGAAGGGTATTAATTATGATGTGTCAAAATGGTTATATATATGAATGAATAAGCAGTAGATGAAGTGGATGTTTTATGAACCACTTGCTTATGTTTCCTGGTCTCTAAAGACACTAAACCTATATGGTCATTATGTGGTTTTGATATGTTGTGTAATGAATATTATTTAATTTTGATGTAATATTTATGTATGAAATGTATTTTTCATTATAACTACTTATCTAATCAATGTGAGAATCAATCCACACCTATTTCATGAAATTACATCATTTAATAGATGTCAACCGTGTAGTTCAATGTCATGCTGTAAGGATTTCTAGTGTGAATTTTAAATACTTGTGACTAGGACCATGGTAAACATGATGTGAGCTAATATTACAGGATCATTCAAGGAATCCATTACAAAAACTCTAAATAGAACATGTTCTATGATTGGTGTGATAAAAAAGTAGTGGAAAATGTTTATTTCACCAGACAGAGTCAATAGAAAAAAAAGGATCATGGAATTTGATTTTATGGTGGCTAGAGAAGGATGTTGTTCTTCAGTGTCTCTACATATCTTATGATAATATGAATCAATTTGTAAGTATTTCTTGATAACCATTCTGTTTAGTGTCTTGAAGTAAGGACATCATCCACGCAGTTTAACATGATGTGGTAAGGATGAAGGAGAAACAACATCAAAAAATAAATAATAAATCTTGAGAAACAATTGGAGATCTATGAATAACTATATATCTTGTAAGGGAAGGAATCATGACACACATAGTTCTTGAATTTTAACGACAAATAAGAGGAACATTAACAATGAATTTTTGTGTCATATGGCAAGGATGAAGGTTACCTGATATGGGGAAGCCATAAAGCCTTGATAATGTTGTCCGGTCATTCAAGAAATCATCTCATGATAGGCTTCACATGTTTGTGATATATAAGTTTCTAAGTTAGTATCCCATGGAATCCTATTCGTGGTACATAGGGTAAGACTACATCTTAGCATCATGTTCTGAAGTCAATGTTGCACATTTTAACGTTATGTGACTAGGATGACATGATATATTTTAGTTTAAGGTAATATATCTAGGACCATATATAATGTAATAAATAATGGGTATGGGGCCTACCAGGCCAAGTATTCCTTGAAAAAATTTAGACGTGAAGAAGGAATTCATGAACCATGTTCTTTGAGATTCCCAGATCAAGAGATATTGTTTGGAAAAGAAAAAAATATTAACCACAAGAAAATATTAAAAAAGAGGGTTCCCAACATAATGTTTTTAATGATTATAGATACAAAAGTGTTATCTCATAGGAATGAATGTTCCTCTAGCTAATAAGCACTTTTTTGGGTGACTCGTGAAAATCCAGACTGGGGTGTATCAATGCATAGTCAAAACAAAGGTGAACTCAATAATATAAAATTATATTATAGTTGGAAAATGAAATATTATAGAGATATGTGGTTTCCCAAGATGAGGAGTATGATATGTGGAATGAATAAATCTAGGAAAAAAGGATCACTTTCACTAGCATTGTCTATGATATGTGAAGTCCACTACATTGGTCATCGTTTCAAGATAAAGAGTTGAAATTCTTATTTCTTCATGAATGGGACTAGAACATTGGGAATAGGTGTCACTAGGAGTATTATTTGGGGAGAGAGTCAAGCCACATGCAGTTCTATAATAAAGGCCCCCCTATGTAGGTCTGAATTATACATAGGGTGGGGGGATTTTTATATTGTAGCTAGAACTGGGAGTGGAAATCATAGAATCACTACATATCCAATGATGGAAGGAATGAAACCCCACATTGTTCTTGAATATTGGTGTGGTGGGAGACCAACTCCAGATATTATGATCAATTAAAGTATGGATTGAAATGTTATGCAGTTTTACATCGTGCAATAAGGAAATCAACCTTGTAGTTTAACGTCATACAGTGAAGAAATTGTAATATAATTTATCATATTGTGACTATTATGTTATGATATATAGTTTAGACTCTTAAAACGTATACTATGGTTCCATAATGCTTTAGTTAGTATGACTCGGACCGTATATTCATTTTAAGGTCATGCATACAGGACCATGATTCTATGAAATTTAAATTCATATGGACAAGATGATGGTGTCATTTAGTTAATCATCTTGTGATGTGGATTATGGTGTTGTTGTAACACAAATAATTTTTTGAGAAATATCACCTTGGTAGGGGTCGCAATAAGCTCTCTAAATATCAAGATCAATGATAATCACCATTAGTGTGGAGTTTGTATATGGCATTAGGTCCCACCCACTTTGCATCAAGATTTGGTGGTCACTTCCCTAGTATCATTGGAGTCATGAGTCAATGTACAAGTTCTCTTTGGAGGAATGAGAAAAGGTACAAATTCTTGTTAAAAATCCATTATATTTAATTTTTAGGGTCCAATAAGTGATTTCATGTATGAATTTCTTTTCATCAAGTCATTCAAATTCATCCATCCATTTTTGGGATTTCTCATATGTGGATAATTTATCATAGATAGAAATGAGGAGAAATGGAATTTGGAACTCAATGGGTAGGCCGGAAAGTTAACATTTTTATTATCAAAACACTTTTTAGGAAAGGTTAGAAACCCCAAGATCATCCTGGTACACCACTAAAGTAAACCACATACTCGTTGAAAACAAACTTAATCCTACTAGATGAATTCTCCCTACATAATTCCCAGGAAAGAGATGGTACTTGTAATCCCCGGTCCTCTGTTATTAGATCTTCAATGTGAGTTTCCAAATGATCCAAAACCTGTAGATACTCATCAATAATGATCTTCCCTCCATTGAATCCCCTGATCAAAATAAGGTCATGTATGTCAATCAATTCACTTTTCTTACTACTAGTGTCCACGCATATCTCTCTTCCCATCATCCTCGCTACTTCTTATTTTGTGGAATTAATTGTAGGGAATTTATCCTCTAATTCTTCTCCTGAATGCATAAGAATTTCCAGAGCATGTTTGGGTTCTATAGCAGCCTCCCACTACTGTCCGTTTGACTTGACCATAGTGACTGTAGCCTCCTCTTCCAATCGCACATCCTCAGATTGTAATAGATTCCCTCCAAGAAAGCCCCCAGCCTGCTGCTCATCTGCCTCCCATTGAGAAACCGCCAGTGTTTCCAGAAAATCATTCCCCTTTGTACCCTCATTGACTTCACCAATTGGCCCAGGATTCCTCTTACTACCCTCCACTCCATGAAGATCCTGTTTCATGGTGTTACCACCTTTTTTAGCCGACCGCATCTCTATTGGATTAGGGAGGCCTGAGTAGTCTTTACGCCCCTTATTTTTCTTCTTCTTGTTGGCAATGAAACTCCCTAGATCCCTATTTTCCTTATTCCCTCTCTTCCTCCATGGGTTGTGAAGGCCCTTACCATACTATCTAGTTGAATTTAAATTATCATTGACATATAAGATTTCCTTTCCTAACTCTGCTCCAGAGAGGCTACTACTGCTGCCCTCTGGACAACCATCATCACCCAGGTGATCAAATCGGTTATTCAAGTTAATATAGGACAAGGTTCTTCTCAGTTGGAGTCCCTGTTTGTCGTTCGACAGTCTATCGTAGCCATGTTTTGGTTCTACCCAGTCCTGGACATCCTTAGAACTACCCTCCCTAGTCTGTTGGGACACTCCTTCATCATTTATAACAGCACATTCTCGCAAATCTAGTGCATAAGTTCCATGTCTATAATTCAAAGTTCCATCCTTACTAACCACACCACTTTCCACTAAGCCTGCAGGTTTCTGCGCAGCAACCTGAGGAGCTCCCAGATCCTTCCTCAAGCATTTGAAGATATCATCCACCTTCGGATTGTCCTCTATTCTCTTATCCAGTAACTTCTCCACATTAGGTTGGTCCCTGGAGGCACCCAGTAATGATGGCTCCATCATCCCTTCTCCAGATCCAGTAACCAAAATGTTACTCCTGCCTCCAGAGCCAGCATTCAAATCACTTCCATGCCTGCAAGTTGTCATGAAATGACCTAGTTTTTTTGCACCTAGAGAAATAATCAGACCACGATTCAAACAAAAAAGGTTGTTTCCAACGGAATTCTTCCCCAACTGTAAGCCACAAAAAATCAGCTGGCCTTCTCGAGACGTCCACTTCCACACATATTCGAGGAGTTACCGGATGAAATACTAACCTGGTTCTACTATCAGAGCATAGATATCTTCCAACCAAGTTTCATAACATGTGAAATCATGTAGGATTTTGAAATGGTAAAGGACGTTCAGGTATACTAACCCATATTTCCATTGTCGAGATATCGCGCTTCATATGAAAATTGAAGGACCACATGAACAAAAATAACCGGGAACCATTGCATATTCAAGGAGCATTGGACCACGCCTTGATCAAATCATCCTTCGTTGAAAATCAAATCATGATATGTTTGTTATCATGTAAGCCCACCGTCGCACGATCCTGTAAATCCCAGGAGCCAAACACATACCTGTTGAAGACATCCACTGGAGGACGTCGCTGTTTGAACCATGCAATCATGGTTAGATTCAGAAGAAATGAAGCTTCATGGTACTCGGTGGAAGATATTAGAAGATTAGGGAATCCTTCAAAAATATCTAGCACTTTAAAGGTGAGACATATCTGGAGAAAGGGAGGAAGGAAATCAGGGTTGGAGAACGGGGAGAAGAATTGTGAAGTGTTAGCTGGAAGTGGAAAGGATCCATCCCCCACCGGGGGGGACTGGAGCGACGGCCATTCAAGGTTCAGCAAACCCTAAAACCCGTCCCCGCATCTTTATGGTTATATATATTGTATTGGAATGAATATAGGGTCTCCCATATGGTAGTACGAGTTGTAGTTTGGTAGGACCACAAGGCATGAAATATATTTTCAAGATAATTTTTTATATTTTTCCACCAAACTATAGAGTATATTTGATTGGTTCGTTTTTAAGGACATTATTAGTTTATTAGCCACTATATTACAGTTTCATGACTAGTTGTATTTGACATTATACTCCTAATATATCTTTTCCAACTCAAAAAAATAGAAATCGGTGTTTTTA